>OW052233.1:7197714-12197714 GCA_932527175.1 Operophtera brumata
CTCATATCTACGTCTTTTATGAACAGTTTTTTTATTTTTTATTTGATACGATATACTTTCAGATTGGTCCCATTTTCATCAAAATCTGGTTCTGATGATGGAATCCATGAGGAATTGAGGTAAATCCTCAAATACTATAGGCACACATAGTGATTTCGGCATTTTCAGAAACAAGTCAAGCATGTGCATTCAGAAACTATCATTTGGTTAAGTGGAACCGATGAAGAAGACCAGAGATGGCCATTGGAACTCCTCAATGATAAGTATTTCACGGTTGGCGATAAGGGCGACTTTCCGATATCCGATTGAACTGAAATTTAGCACACCTTCTAGTTCCGATGACAATACAATATTACGGTACAGCGAGCTGATCTTATGATGGAGATTCCGTCGGTGGACAACGGAACTCCTCGATGGATAATAGAAGACTGGCCGTGTTTAGGCTCATTGTGATCAGCACACGATTCCGATCACTAATATTATAAAATCTTGTAGTTGCAATAAATTCCTAGCTTCGAAGTCGGTTTTTTCGTAAAGAATTACTTACAATTAACTTGTCTAACGCTTAGCCGAAGCTAAACTATACCGTAGCTAAGCCACGTTAACAAAATTAAATTATTTCAGCGTGTCTGGTCGAAGCGACGCGTGACCCGAGAACTGGCTCTTATCTGGCTCAACGCATTAGTATTGCCATTCAGTGTGGTAATGCAGCCAGCATCTTAGGGACGCTTCCGTCTGGTTGTGATTTGGATCAGTTGAGCTACCTTAAGATTGTTTTTTTTTTTTAATTTTTTGAGTCTATGCAGTATTCAAATACAAAGTTAGATTACTACATACTTACTCTTATCCTCGTAAAAGTAATTCGCACAGATAAAGATATCAACTGTATATGATCACAATTAAATTTTATCTTAAGTGCTCCGCCAACACACCTGCCGCCTTACAGATGTTGTCTTGGGGCAACAAACATAACGGTAACCGTATCGTTAGTGTTCGTTACGAACATGCTACAACTTCAGACTGTTCCTCTGGCACATAAAAGTCTATAGGATGAGATGGATAAACTAAAACTTCGCCCTGAACTTGACCTCGCGTGGACCCCCTAGCTCAAAAACCAGATTACCGATCAAGCACATGTTCCAACTTAAATTCTGTTTACATAACCTACCTACATTAGATACAATTTATGAAGTAGTAATTTGTTATATTTATTTGTTTTATTTTGTTCATTATATATTTATTTTAAATTGAGAGATTGTATAATTAGATTTTAAGCCACCGTTCTATGTCGTGCTACTATTATTTATTCTGTGGTCGTGCGAATTATTCCATTCTATCCCATAAGGTTGTATGGCAGAGATCGCTTATAGCCATAAGACCGCCCATTGTACTTCCGTGATTATATATTAATGTTTTAATTTACTTATTTTCTGTGTTATACAATAAAGTGTTTCTATCTATCTATCTACAAAGTTTCATAAAGATTGGATCAATGGTTCTGCAGTTATTGTCGAGCATACACACAAGCTTACAAACATACACAGAGCAGAGCAGCACTTCCGAGCGGAGGTACCCACTACGCAGATCTACGTGTCCCGCGTCTACTTCGACGTGAAGGCAGTAGAGGTGGTGGAATACATCAGGAAGAAAGCCGGAGTGGGTTTGAGGGTCATGAAGTTGGACTCTCGCCATAATGTGAGCTTTAGCTCATTTATGGTGAGGGTCCCTACGGAAAATGAAGTCAGGACTTCTGGCCGAAAGGGGTGAAGTTCCGGCGGTTCAAGGGACACCTGTCACATGATCCCCCGGGCCGCGACGCGTCGGCGATCACACGTGTGTTAGATTATGTAATAAATAAAGTGTTTTTTTATGTGTATGTTAGTTTCTAAGGTATTTATGTTGATATGGGCTTACTGTTTAGGTTTAGTACATTTCTCACTAAGCCTGAAATAAAGTTTTTTTTTTGCAAGAGCCGCATACAGCAATTATACTGAATAGTCTGTACAGTACTGCAAGTACGGTACCAATTGTGGTACCGTACGTGAGTATTGACTCAGACCTGGAACCAGCCGAAATCAAACCCGCACCTCGCGCGCCTTAGTCGGCTAATGGCAGAAAAAAAACAACTAATACAAGTAAGTATAAAAACAGATAAAATAATGTATAATCAACATTTTTAACAACAGTTGAGCTTATATAATTTAAACTATCGTGGTTGTGAATCATGATGGAGACGCTTCTGAACTGTCTCGAAACATCAGCAAAGCGACAAAATACAGTGGTAATTAGCCGTTATCTATTTAAAACAGTTGAGCTCTCTGAAGATCGTTACAGTGGATCTAAGGGTAGCTCAACTGATCCAGGTCACGCCTCGCCCCGGAAATGAAATACAAAGATTGACAAACATATTGTAGTGTTTTCTCATCTACTCTTTACCCGTAATCCGTAGTATGCAGCCGTATCCACGATAAACAATGTAGGTGACGCAATCTAGATTATAAATAAAAGTGGGCCCAGTGTGTCTTAGCCGTAGATTTTTCATTCAAGTGTCGTTTAAAACGTCATCAAGTTAATTTTGTAAAACAAAACCACAACGCAATGTAACGTCTGAACCGATTTTGATAAAACATATGTAAGGACCAAAACTGCTTTCGAATAAAAAAAACGCTTTCAAAGAGATTCACACGTTTAATAGCCGTTTAAAAAAAGAAACCCTAGGTAAGGTGATACAAGACCCCTCTTTTTGCGTCGGGGGTTAAAAACTCTAAACGTGCCACATCACCAGACGGCAACTGTGTTTGTGGATTGTGACGTTGAATATAAATGTAATATTTGAGGTCGGTAGTTGACTTACAAGTAATCCTGATATTATAGCTTTTGTGGAAGCGTGTGGTAATGTTTGCTGGTATAAGATGATAATATAACAAACCGAAAATTGCTTGATAATAGTACATTATGGTACTAGTGTGTAATGTTACACACCGCTGAGGCGCCAGGTGAGGTTCTTAAGAGAGCCGAGGACGGTAATCATCAATACACACGTGAATCATCAACACACTAGTGAAGAAAATAAAAATAAAACAGAAATATACACTCTGTGTAAATGTTCAACTGTCTCTATAACTCACTTGTGAATAATAACAATGAAAAAGTCACAGTTTGATTACAGGTGTAAAACATAAATACACACTATGTGTAAATGTTCAACTAACTCGTGAATAATAGCAATGAAAAAGTCACAGTTTGATTACATGTGTCATTATGTGCCTAATTGCATTGAAATTAGAGCCACTTTATGACCAAGTGTGTTGAAAAGATGATGATATAACAAAACGATACTTGCTTGATAATATAACTTTATGACTAAAACTACTTGGGCTTTTTATACCTTTCATCGTCCAATGTTACGTTTTGTTTTTGGTTTAGATTTGGTTAAGCTGATGTAAAAAGATATCTACTTTCTGAGCGTATGATGGTATGAACCGTTGACGTTACTAAATCACAAAAGGGACCAAGTTTCAGTAAAAAAAAAAAAAAAAAAAACTTGATCTGAAGATGAGTTATTTATGAAAACATCTGGATAAATCAAACTTTAAGGTGGAACGTTTAGCTTGAGGCGCGAAATTCAAATTTGATTGTGAAAACATACATACATTGCAAGTTAAATAAAAGCTTGTAATAAAATGTTCTACTTAATAATAACACTATACATACAAATGAGATTTTAAACTTGCTAGAACTAAATTTTTCTCTTCATTTGTAAGTCCCACGAGTGAAACAGCTAGGTTCTTATAAACAAAATGTAACAAGACAAGTTTATAAGTACTTGTGCAGCAATAATCATCGAAAGGACCAACTTTTAACGAACGAAAAGTTTTATTTATAAAAGACAGAAGTTGTGACGTCGGATTATCAAGTCTCCGGGACAAGATTATGAAACAGGTTGTTATGTTTTGGATGAATGAGAATTTTGACTCGCTTGTTTGGCTTCTAATACTTATTACAATTCAAAGTAGGGAGATAAGATCTTCAATGACATTCCACATTGGGGTGTATTGACTATTGCCAATGTGCAAAATACTAAATTAAAGACTAATAAGTAATACAAAATAAGTTTGCACGCTTTTTGTACCTGAAGGAGTACGGGGTATACCCTTACTACCCTCTGATGTACCCGAGTTTGTTCGTATTGGGTATGGTCGGGTACTGTCGACTGTCGGTGAGGAGGGATATGGCGCTGGTCAAGTACGTGGTGCGAGTGTTGCGCGGGCTCGTGCATCACGAGGAGGTGCTCGCGGCGCTGCGGCTGCGCGCGCCCGACGAGTACGTGGGCGCGCGCCGCTGCCCCGCTATGCTCAGTCAGCCAACATCTAGAACTAACTTGCTCAAATTTGCCCCAATGTCACACGCCATCCGTTTAGTTAATATTCTCTCAGAGAACAATGTTGACATTTTTTGTCATAGCTTGCCGAAGCTCATGGAAATGGCGCAGCTTGTTTTAGAGAATATTTAATGCAAGTAGTTAGTGTTAGTTATTATTGTATGTCTATCCTCGGTAGGCGTTGCCTACTTATTCTAAGCTTGGTTGTTTTTATTTTTTATTGTTATATAATTGTGTGCATGCAACATCGCTTTGGATTTCTGTTATGGTGTTGTAATTGTTTCTAAATAAATAAATAAATAAATAATTGACGACCTCTGTAGCGCGTCAGTCGAGTAGCCGGCTGAGATACGAAAGGTTGCGGGTTCGATTAAATTTTTGTATGATCTGCATATATTTGTTCCGGGTCTGGGTGTTATGGTATTATGGTACTCGTATTTCCTGATATCCGCGACACAGGGTATCCTAGTGTGGGATCGGGACTATGTATGTGACTGTTGGGTGTGTGTATAATTAAAGTAACGGAAACTACTTTGTGATGAAGGCAGCCCTCATCCACGGGGTTTTTGTAGATGAAGTAGGTAAAACAGCTGCCCAATCGGACTATGTAGTTCGAACCTTACTGTGTCTGGATTGGTCAAGTTTGACGGCCGACAATAAACTTGACCAATCCAGACGCAGTAAAGTTCGAATGTTCGAACGTTTGAACTTTTGTTGGAACGTTCGAATTAGCGAGATTGGGGCCCAGAACTTGATCGAATTCTGATTTATGCCCTTCTTTTGTGTCTGTGCTGCACGCTCCAGTCAGCTTCATCTTGAAGACAGTCACTTTGCCTTGTTCAGTTTTGTATATCAACAGATAAATAAAACCTATAGAAATCCGGCTAAGTGCGAGTCGGACTCGCACACGAAGAGGTTCGTATCATCTTACAAGATATACATACATACATAGACACACGCCTTTTTCCCCAAAGGGGTAAGCAGATAGCCTCAATGATTCTCACAGTGGGTTGCACTATCGCAGAATATAGACGGGACAAGTGGTGAGCTCATCGCCGTCATTGCTTCCCACGACTGACTCGGCAAACGCTTTCTTCCAGTAATAACACATTCTATAATAATCTAGCAGCCAGGACAAATCTTATACCAACGAATCTTATCAACAAGTCCGGGTAATACAAGATATAACCTTGATAATAACCAACCCCAGACAGAAATCTTCATACAAAAAAAACGCCTCGCGCCTCATCTCGTAAAATATAGATAACTTTACAAAAACCTCGGCTTTGTTATGTTGATTTTATTTCTGTAATTTTTAACAATCGAATCTAGCCAAAAGTTAGACCATGGTTTTTTTCTATCGAGAAAATATTGTCCTATCGTGTTTCTGGTACAGTGATCCCTCCGAATTATAATTTAGTCCATGCATATTCATAATTTATGTATGTATATGGTATATTATTGTAATGGCAACTCAACATAGAATTAAATTATTCCGAGTAAATACATGTTCAATCGTACTTCATAACTGAAAGCGAGGAATGAATACAAATACTATCTCAAAATAAAACGAAAAGGACCAAGAGGCTTAAAACATTTTCGGATTTGAAACCACAGGGGACATAACTTTGAACGTTCAAAACCAGTTGGAGCAGAAAAGTTTTGGTTGACTTTTCAAGTCATTCGTGAATACTCCGTGACTGAATTTTATTACAACTAAAAAGTAATAAAAACTATAGCACATAAAAAAATATGTTGTTAAAGGCAGAGGTCATTGCTTAACATTAGGTGAGCTGAAAGCATAGACTAACTAAACACAATAGACTGCTAATCTCATACAAGAAAACGTGCCTCAAAAAAGGTCAATTCCAGGCTATTTCTAGTTGGTGCTGGCAAAATTCCAGGCTATTTCTAGATGGCGCTGGCAAATTCATTCAATCAGCATTTTAAACCAATTACCTAATCTCAGTAAAAATAAACATTTAAATTTCTAATTTATTTTTTAATTATGAAACTATAGCCGCAAAACATGTTTTATCGATCTATTCGAAATACATGAAAAAATAATTTTAATCGTTTATAGCAGATTCAAAACAACGACATGTAGCGTCATTGTAGCCAATAATTCATCGATGCACGTTTTCTTGTATGAGATTAGCAGTATATTGTGTTTAGTTAGTCTATGCTAAAAGCTTGTTTCGTCATCCAAAAGGTAAAAAAAAAACAAAGAATATCAGTAAGGTGAACGACAACATTCGTTACTTATGTAAATACAATATTTGTATCTACTCTCATATCGTAAAGCTCTAATTATAAACTACAAAACGAGTTTATATTGACATACTGTAATGTACAGTTTACAAATAGAATCATATTTTATAATTTTTTCTCTAACTAAACAATGTTATAAAAAATCATTTTTTCCGTTATACTACTACACTACGGCCAGATAAAAGGAGGATTCCTCTTATTCGAATATTTTTTTAAATAGTCTGTGGTTACGCTCGCTACATGGTGTGCGCGGTAGAATCGTGTCTTTTCTTTTGCTTATTCATTTGACGCCTTTTATTTACGTTTGTTTTTCATGTTCTTTGTTGGTCAAGTAACAGTTTTATTGCATGAGTGTAGATAAAGTAGTGTATAAACTACACATAACTAGGTACACTCGTAAAACACTCGTGTGATTCTATTAAAAGCCGAGCCTTAATGACACTCTTGTTTTAATAACCCCTGTTATGTTACAGTTTAATAAACTACTATTATAAAGTATATCTTAATGCCAAATGTAAATATAAATCTCAGTGAATGATAATACGTGAATATGTATATTATGTATGTGTGTAATTATGTGAAGTATTTTGAGAACAAGTCTAGATATTGCTCTCATATCTAGGTTAAAATCATAAACTCATGTCCTTGAGCCGTGGTGTGTCCGCCATATGCATAGATCCCTACGCCCAGTAGACTTCGTAAAATCATAAACTCATGTCCTTGAGCCGTGGTGTGTCCGCCATAAGCATAGATCCCTACGCCCAGTAGACTTCGTAAAATCATAAACTCATGTCCTTGAGCCGTGGTGTGTCCGCCATAAGCATAGATCCCTACGCCCAGTAGACTTCGTAAAATCCGACTATGGTATTACACCAGGAAATAAATAATAAATAAATAATGTTGGACATTTCACACAACATTATCTCAACCCAAGCTAAGCAGAGCTTGTGTTATGGGTACTATATAACCGATATCTATATATATAAAACAAAGTCGTGTTAGTTACACCACTTATAACTCAAGAACGGGTGAACCGATTTGGCTGAAAATTGTTGGGAGGTAGCTTAGAACCAGGAGATTGACATAGGGGGGGTTCACCGGGGGCTACCCGTGCGAAGCAAGCCGGGGCGAGTCGCTAGTACTTAATACAATACATTACATAGATAGATATTTTTTATTATATATAGAAAATACCCAGAACACTCTGAACAAATATACTTTTTTTTTGTTTTTTTTGTTTTTTTTTTATACTACTTGGGATGACGGAACAAGCAAGAGGCCCACCTGATGTTAAGAGGTAACCTCTGCCTATGAACAGTGCATTACCTCATAGGGCACGTCCACCTAGGACGCACCCTATGTGGCATTGCACTGCGCCCGCCACCCTGAGACATAGATTTAAAGTCTCATGTGCCTGTAATTTCACCGGCACCCTTACCCTTCAAACCGGAACACAGCAATGCGAGCACTACTGCTTTGCGGCAGAAATAGGTTTGGTGGTAGTACTTCCCCGGACGAACTCTTTCACAAAAAAGCTCTACTACTACTAACATATATGCAGATCGTACAAATATTTGTTCCGAGGGGGGAATCGAACCCGCAACCTCCTGCGTCGAAGGCGAACCTTCGCCTGCCGCGCCACAGAGGTTGTCATGAGATGAGATGAGATGAGCAAACAGCATGCTACATCCTAAGTATAAGTACACCAACACTGCGATCATTATAATCCAACCATCAAACGTGATGATAATGGCAAATCCCCTCCATTGCATTCTATGGGAGAGGCCTCGTCCAGCAGTGGAAGGCTAAAGGCCGCTCATGCTTGAAACTCATTAAAAGTTCAAATCGTGAACATTTCCTCACCAAAATCCGGTCGCGAGTGTGGCAAGTCATTGATCCTTCTCGTAGCCCTAACAACCTTCCGCAGACTAATTCTGAAGCCGGCTTCAAAGTAATTCCATTGCTGTCTTTTGCAAATACAGTATAGATTTTAAGAAGCTATGTTAAAATTTTGGAGTTGTTGCGTTACGTGCTCTCTCAGTAACATTAAAGGTTACAAACTTGATGTTAATACAGTAATTACTAGAGGATGTAATCTAAATAAATCATAGACTAGAAACACGATTGGTGAAACTTTTCGCGATTGCTTTATTTTTTGAAATTGGCCATCCTAAAACCCGTTTTCATAATCACATTACTTATATATACATACATACATACATACATACAAACGCCGATTCTTCCAAGTTGACTACGAAAACTCCCTTCACTCGTTCAAAAAAAATCCGAATGAGATTCGTAAAAACGTTTTTTTTTCTGTCACACTTCATGTGATACACTTGGATGTCAAAATACGTGACCCATCTACAGGGCATACTTGTAGGAGGTTGACTTTGTGCCCGATAGGGCAAATGGTTTGAAATGGTTTGAAAGAAAATACTTTTGTCAACAAATTTCCACAGGGCCGGTTCACAAAATAAAAGAGAAGTCAATCTGAAATCTTACAGAATAAGGCCCCGGAAAAGTTTCAGGGTTCACTCTTACGAAATCGCATAAAAAATTGGTAAAGTTCAGCTTTATGGAACTTTATTACAAGTTTTATTGGAAGGAATGGCTGTACTCGTAATACTACATGGGGTATGTAAATTATGGGACAATATCGGAGCGTTGTCATAAAACTGACTTCATACACAACGTACAATTTGCCCGTTTATGATATGGGAGATATGATGATTTAAGACCTAGGAAGGGCATATTTTTTGTGCAAAGTTTATTAGAGTTAATTAAAGTTTTTTGGGCTATTTTTGATATATTTTCATAGTTAGAACATCAATATATATTAAATCATTGAGTGACTAACTGCAGTCAGTTAGTCACTCAATGTGCTTTGATAGTCAGACAGTCAGTACTGTCTGACTATCAACGCACAGCCTAAACCGTAAGTCCTAGAGACCTGAAATTTGGAGGGTACGTTCCTTTTGTGGTCTAGGGGTGCACTAAGAAAGGAATTCCAAAGGAACCCCTAAGGTGGTTCAGCGGGGTCTTGAAATTTGTATGTAAAATTACACGCGGAACATGTCGCGGGCATTTCTCTAGTATTTTATGAAGTTGGCAAAATTTCCTTTGCTACAAAGACCATTAATAAACCAGACATGCATTACCTCTCAAACCAGGCATTGTAGGGTTTAGAAGAAGACTCTCAGAGAATTCAAAAAAATTGTCTGGCGCCAAAACACAACACACTATGGCCAATAACAACACCTCTCTTTTTGATTGGGGTTAATTAGTCGCGGACTAATCCAATCGGACCAAAACAATCGGACTATGTTTTTTTTTTTTACATTGATAGACCTTTGTTTGACCACGACTCACCTGTTAGTAAGTGACGATGTGGCCGAAGATGAAGCACAAAGGTCCAGAAGGGACCTATTCACTCTAGCCTTGAAGAGACCCAGATTATAGTTTTCAGGAAAGACAGACGATGGTAGTCAATTCCACTCCTTAGCAGTTTGCATTATAAAGGTAGAACTGAACCGTACTAATGAGGTAAGGATGGTACCGAGCCATGCGTCTGCTCGTCCTATGATGAAAAGGAGATGGTGGGATCAGATCATGATGTTCCTGGGAGCATTCCCCGAAATGTAACCTAAATAAGATCGAAAGGCACGCGACCTTACGGCGGTGCTCGAGACTCTTGATCTTTGTCTCCTCCATATGTTGCTCACCTATGAGTCTGAAGATCATATTATTATTACTAAGCATTAGATGTCATTACTAAGGGCATTTTATTTTATTACTAAGGGCATTAAAATTAAACTACAACTTTATAATTCTGCCCTTATGCTTTTTAATATTTCATATTTGTGCGTAAGCTACTTTAATAATCGTTACTGCTTTTTAAGGTAGTAGAGCGAAGTCTCTTTACGAAATGCCTTTGAAAGTCTCTAATGAGTCGTAGGGCTTTATTCTGGGCTCCACAAGTTTTGTTTAATATAATGGCGTACCTAATGCTCTTTGATGTTCAAAATTAGGAGTATTTTGCATATTTACCTATTTAGAAAATGTATCAACTTACACGCGTGTGTACACGCCTTTTTCCCCGATAGGGTAGGCAGAGTCTCAATAGGCATGTATCAATTCAATTTTAAACAAAGTAAATATTAAGTATCTATGTAATTTTAAGAATTTATGTAATAAATTAAAACTAAAGTAAGGAACGAGCATATAATAATAATATTAAATTTTAATACTAGTAGAGCTTTTTATAAAAGCGTTCGTCTGGGGAAGACCACTATACCTATTTTCGCCGCATAGCAGTAGTGCTCGCATTACTGTGTTCTGGTATGAAGGGTATACAGGGGGGGTTACAGGTTCTACAATTCAAGCAAGGATCCCGCAATACAGACGTACAAAATAACGTGAACGGTGTTTTTGTTTTGGTAATAACGTTCAATTATATCTCGATTCGCGCTCAGGTCTATAGGTACGTAACTTGTACATTATGTTGAATGCTCCCAGGAACTTCACGATCTGATCCCACCATCTCCTTTTCATCATAGGACGAGCAGACGCACGGCTCGGTACCATCCTTACCTCATTAGTATACCCTCTATTCGTACTAAACGATTCAGTTCTACCTTTATAATGCGAACTGCTAAGGAGTGGAATACCCTACCGTCATCTGTCTTTCCTGAAAAATATAATTTGGGTCTCTTCAAGGCTAGAGTGAATAGGTGCCTTCTAGACCTTTGTGCTTCATCTTCGGCCACATCGTCACTTACCACCAGGTGAGATCGTGGTCAAACAAAGGTATATCATAATTACGACTATACACCACGTACTTTTTACAAAATTTTCACGTTTTCACGTAATTATACATTATGACTTATGCATGTATAACGCAAAACTTGAACTAGCCCAAAATGCTTCAAAGCTTTTAAACTGATATGACAAGTGCTATTAGCCTCATAATGGTTATCTAGAGAGGCACTAATAGCTTTATTTAGTTAAACGTCTTAGAGTATAGAATAAACCAGAAGGTGCGTACAATTCTATAAGTACGGGGCGCTGTGTCGCCAAAGCACAATGACTCCCCCGCGCCTATCATACTTCCCACCAGTAGGGGAATGTTTTGGTAATGTTGGCAACAATAACAAAATGGACGCTTGACTTTTTTCTAAAGAATGAATGGTATTAAAAATCATTATTTAAAGCAAAAATATATTTTAATGTAATACTTACGTATTAAATGTGATCCTATACTTTTTCTTTTTCCTTGAAGAATTTTTACATGTGGGAACGGGCATATTCACCATAAATATTTCGAGTTCAACACGACTAGCCGCACGGCCGACCACAGAAACCTTTGGACGGGTCTTACCCATACAAAACGTCAGTGAAAAATAAGTCACAATTACAACACACGTACGTTACATCACTAATTGCCGCTAAAAAGACCGACTAAAGCGAAGTGAGCTCTCTCACTTTATAAGCTTCAAAACTATCGTTCCCTGAGGCCCGTCCATACTTTTTTATTTTGGGCGAAGCCACAGACAGGCCGTGTGAAACTATTCTCATTGAGACTAGTTTGCGTGGTGACCGTTTTTATTTGTGACACGGGTTCTGGTTTATTCTATATTCTAAGTTAAACGTTTGCAAAGTTGATAGTGGCGACGACCGCCGTCATGCCTCTCGTAAAACATGTCAGGGCGGCTGAAGTGACGATCGATTACATATTTCATCCATTAGGCGACTTGTTATGATATTACCCATAACACAAGCTCTGGCTTAGCTTGGGGCTAGATAATGTTGTGTAAACTTGTCCGGCATTATTTATTATTTATTTATTTATTTGGTAGTTTGAGTACTGTTTGAATGTTTTTTTTATATTACTTGTTATGGCGGATCAAGCAGGTGGCCCACCTGATGTTAAGTGGTACCCCCTGCCTATGAACAGTGCATTATCACATAGGTCACGTCCACCTAGGACGCAACCTATCTGGCGTTGCACTGCGCCCGCCACTCTCAGACTCAAAGATGAAAGTCTCATGCGCCTGTAATTTCACAGGCAACTATACCCTTCAAACCCAGCAATGTGAGCATTACTGCTTTGCGGCAGAAATAGGTATGGTGGTAGTACTTCCCCGGTAAAACTCTTTCACAAAAAGCTCTACTACTCTTAAAATCTTTAAAATATAAAATCGTTTTGTTCTGGTATGGACTGGTATTCTTTTGGGCAGCCCGAGATTTTGTCTGCGTGTCTGTATCCCATTTATGTAATTATTTAGAAAGGCCGTAAACCACTTACACTAGTTAAAGATATATTATGATTATTTAGTGCTCCCATTGCTACGTTCCGGTTTGAAGGGTATGGGTGCCGGTGAAATTACAGGGACATGATAATTTCATGTTTTCATCTCTCAACCTTAAGATATATACAAATAAAATTCGTTTTTTTCTGTGCGCAGCTTAAAACTACTTTTCAAAATTAGTTGTAAGAAATCCTAGTGAAAAGTAAACGATTACGCTGTAGACCGCCATATTGGTTTTGCTGGGAACTCAATTTCGGCGCAGCGTAGGCGGCACTTTATGCAAATTTCAAACGCGGATTATTCTAATTTCACTACGGATAAAACAATCAAGTCAGACAATTTTAGACCTTATCGCCAAGATAATAACGCTGGTTATTGTGATGCGCTTAAGTTTCCAAAGTGGATTTTCTTTTTGCCGCCGTTTAATGTGTTTGGGGTACATAGGGTCGGATAATCCGATTTTATTTTTGGAATCAATGCATATTAATCTCGTTTTTAAATCCTTATCATCTAATTTTCAAAAACAGGGCAGAGTAGCAGTAGTGCTTTTTTGTGAAAGAGTTCGTCCGAGGAAGTACTACCACCATACCTTTTTCTGCCGCAAAGCAGTAGTGCTCGCATTGCTGTGTTCCAGTTTCAAGGGTAAGGGTGCCGGGGAAATTACAGGCACATGAGATTTTTAATCTTTATGTCTCAGGATGGCGGGCGCAGTGCAACGCCACATAGGGTGCATCCTAGATGGACGTGACCTATCTATAAATAAATTAAATAAATAATGCTGGACAGTTCACAAAACATTATCTAGCTATGTTATAATGTACTGTTCATAGGCAGAGGGTACCACTTAACATCAGGTGGGCAATCTGCTTGGTCCGTCATACCAAGTAGTATACAAAAAAAATACCAAGGTCTGGATGAAATGCGAAGTTTTCCTCCACGGAGATTAAACTTCTGTGTAATAATTACTGCACTATTATGGCAGTGTCATAGAAGCCTTTCAAATTACACAAAATAGCCGTGTCAGCCCAAGAATAGACCACTCCATCTCCTCCCGTGGATGTCGTAAAAGCCAACTAAGCGATTACCCGGACTTGTTTGTAAATAAATCAATATATATTATAAAAGAAACTTGGTATGTCGCATGTCGGTATGTTCCGATAAAACTCAAAAACGAACCAATGCAGCCCAAAAAAGGTTTACCCGTAGGGTAGCCCCAACCCTCCCATCCATGAAGAAGGTTCGGGTTTTGGGCTGCGCGGTTAAGGTTTCGAGAAAAACGGTTTAGACGGTTTGGGCGAAGTAACTATTAAGTAATCTGTGGTTTGGGTTTTGGGCTGCGCGGTTAAGGTTTAGAGAAAAACGGTTTAGAATAAGGTCATCTTGACCTGAAACTCAACCAAAACTTCTAGAAGGTTCGAGGAAGTTCGATAACTTCGGGGAGGTTCTGGAAAGTTCAAGCCAATTCTAGAAGGTTCGAGAATCTCCAGAAAGGTTAGAAAAAGTTCGAGAACTTTCGAGAAATTTCCAAAAGTTCTAGAACCTTCCGGAAACTTCTGAAAGTTCAAAAACCTCTAGAAAAGTTTGAAAAAGTTCAAAACTTTCAAGAAATTTCCAAAAGTTGTAGAAACTTCGAGAAATTTCCAAAAATTCAAAAACCTCCAGAAAAGCTTGAAAAAGATCAAGAACTTTCGAGAAAATACCGAAAGTTCTAGAACCTTCGAGAAAGTTCCAAAATTCAGTTTTATTGGTACTAGATAACAGATACACTTAATACAACACACATTACATAGATAGTTTTTTTTTAATTATACGTAGAAAATACCCAGAACACCCTGAACAAATATCTGCAGATTGCGCAAATATTTGTTCCGAGGCGGGAATCGATCCCGCAACCTACTGCGTCGCAGGCCAACCGTCGCCCGCCGCGCCACAGAGGTTGCCATGTATGATGTATTTAAGTAATAATTATGTTTCTTGCAACAAATATGGAACGTATTACAATGTTACGGTGAGCAGATTCCAATTTGCATCAAGCGGCAACCTGTCACCATAGAGCAACATGCCGGAGGGCCGTGTTGCTCTAAGCCTGTCATAGAAGGAACACGAATCTGGGGCACCTGTACTAATATTTATTCTGTGTCTGGGGTACTTAATACCTGTACCTACCTAATACCTACATGTTATTCACGGTGAAGGCTTTCATGATGTTTTGAATATTAAAGCCCTTTCGTACGTCTTTAAATATGATTTCAGCGAAAAGATCAAAGATGTAATAGCATAAAGTGCTTTGTAGAGTAAGAAGAGTACGGAAATTATTTAACACCTGTAAGGATTATACATTGCTAGTAACATTTTGTTTAGTGTATCCATAGACATAGGGGTTACTTTTGTAAGGACAGGGCGGAAAACGTGATAAAATGACTGCAAATTTTTCGGTGCTAAAATCGCATGTAAGCCTCCTACGACAGTCAGTCTATCGGTACGGATCCACCTAATCCGTTGTCGGCCGAAGTATGTTCTGGCGTCGTCGTCCGAACTTGGCCGATCGAATCAAACGTATGTAAAGGAACGAGAGCGCCTTCACTGCTACAACCGCGATCTTCCGATTTTTCCTTTTTCGTTTTATCGGACGACGACGGCCGAACATACTTCGGATTAGGTGGATCCATAGATCTAGAATGTACGCGAAAATTCTTAGTCTATGGGTGGATCCGTACTGCAAGACTTAGCTCACTCGCGATCGGACGTGTTCGGTGCTGAGCCAAAATGCAAATGTTGTGGATCTAACGCACCTTGATATGTAAATGTATGACTTACCCGCAACTAGGCGTAGACTGACGAACGTACATGAGTCCATCTACACCTGATTAGCAGGCTGCAGCAGTAATGTACTGTTCACATAGTAAAAACATCAAAATAAACAAAAACCTATTAATGAGGGGTTTTTTTTCTTTGTAATTGGCGCCGCACGGTTTGTACATTTGCCATTTTTAAGTTTATTTATTGTAATTTCAATATATTTTACAGCGTTACACTCCTTCCAAGTCGTCAAAGTCACAGTTAAGTCATGGTTTAGTAAAACGGCGGCCGTTTTACTAAAACTTTGGTATACAATATCCACCAATTTTAAAAGTCACGCAATTCACTTCTATTTAATATTAATCTATTTTCTATTTACTACATCTGTGCTCTATAGATGAGTTACAATGGTTAAAATGCCACCAAAATTACACAACAAACAGTAGGTAATAAAATAAAAGTAGACGACGTCTCTTTTCGAAAATGGCGGGAACAGTGCATGAGGGGTTTTCACGGCCATCTCGAAACATTATTACAGTGTCTAAAACATGTGGCGCTGCACTGTGGATAAACTGTCGGAAGAAAGTTGTTCTCTTCTTATAATAGCTTCTGAGGAATGCTCCAAACAATTTCACCAATGTCAAGTGATATAATTATATTTTAAGACGCTATGTTAAAATTTTGGAGTCGTTGCGTTACATGCTCACTCACTGACAGTAAAGTTTACAAACTTTATTTTAATACAATAATTACTTGAGGATGGAATCTAAATAAATCATAGACTAGAAACACGATTGGTGAAACTTTTCGCGATAGCTTTATTTTTTGAAATTGGCCCTCACAAAGCCCCCCTCCCCCCTTCCCCTTCCCTTTAGGTCCCTCTTTCGACTAGAGAAAATATTAAGCATATTTTTATACTATATAGTAGGTAATCACATTACTCAAATTAATTATAGATCATTTATTTTTATATTTGCTACTTTAGAAGCAAAACGAAGTTTTATCATTTGTCACTTACGTCAGTTACTTCCGAGCGGCTGAAATCTATACCTCACCTCTTCCCGGGTTCAAGTGAGCAATAGCGCTGGCACTGTCTTGCAGCTATTGTTTTCTTGCTAGACTCCGCCCATTCGGTATTTTGACATATCGCCTTAAAAGTCAAGTCGTCAAGAGTCTCTGTCAAGTCATAACCCAGTTTAAATGGTGGCAGAATGATATCTTTGTGACATACTTAGTGACATTGACAAACAAGAAAAATAAACCGTTTTGACAGAGGATTTTGACCTAGCGCCATCTATCTAGCCAAATGCAACTTTTTTTTGCCTATTAATCTAAAATGAAAAGCCCTCATTGAAAGTAAATTGGACGGTCATATCAATATCGCATAGAAATAGGTATTTTTTTCGAGATTCCATGCTATTTATTTCGCGTAGTCTAAAGATGACTGTACGACCGATTGTATTTAACTAAAATTACTTTTTTTATATGTCTGTGGAAGGAACAGAGGCGAATTGTACTTAAATAAGTACATTACTCGTTCAAAGGATAGCTAGCTTTGAAGGTAAACACAAAGTGCAAATCCATCAAACGTTACTTCGAAATATTTAGCTTTGATGATCGTAAACCACGTTTCTGTACTTATACAGGTAAAAGCAAAATATTTGCATTATTACTCATAATGTTTTTGGACTGACATCTGCCCAATTTGTTAATTTCTACGTAGTGGATGGTGCCGTGGTGGGTCCGGCCTAAGATTACAACCCTTCGTCTTCTCCCGTGGATGTCATAAAAGCCGTCTATAAGGTATATCACCGCGAGCATCCACATCAATACTGTGAGCACCAATCCACCTGTCAAGATTAGTGATTATGGCAAATCATCCTATTAATTCTAGGGGGGGCTTCGTCCACCAGTGGACATCTATTGGCTTTTATTGATGTAGTGGATAGGCTTGTTTGCTGAACATATTTGTTTTCACCTCACAAGCTCGGAATGGTTTTTTTTATCATTCGAAAGCGTGCAAAAGTGCTTTAAATCCGAAACCAGAAGGTGCGTATACGATGTTATTAGAACGGGGCGCTGCGTCGCCAACACACAATGCCTCCCCCGCGCCATCATACTTCCCACCAGTAGGGGTAATATTTTGGTGATGTTGGCAACTATGACAAAATGGACGGTGACTTTTTTCCACAGAATGAATGGTAAACAAAATTCTTTATTTATACCAAAAAGATATTTAAATGTACCTAGGCGTTTCTGGACTTCGCGGTACACATTTCAAAACGTCCAATTGGCCAAGTCCCGAAACGAGACTAGGCGAAACTATTCTCATTGAGACTAGTTTGCGTACATGACCACATGACAAGGGTTTTGGGTAGCGAAAAAAAGGTTTTCAAAATTCGAACCTTTCTTTTAGGCTAATTTTCATGCACCTTACATTTGCTGAAGTGATTTGAACACTGGGCAGCAAAGTTATTTTGCATCTCGTCTGTTTTTAAACGCTTCACTCGTGGTTAAATCCTAGAATCCTCTTGCTCAGGTTTAAATACAAGTACTCGCGCCAAATACAGACTGTGCAACTTTAACAAATAATTAATGTTACATGTTCAGAATTATTAAATACCTATCACAGATTAAATAATACTATACAGTCATGCTGCGATAGGGGTATTAGGGGTATTTGAACTAAAGTTTGGTGACCACTGCATTTTCAAGTATTTTCCATTTTGCGGTTGAGACTCGCGCCCCAAGGGTTCCCTACTGAAACTTTTTCCTACTTAGGTACACCCTCCGATTCTAGGGTTAAAAAGTAAAAATTCCTCAGTTTTAGACTTTTCCGCCTATTTAAGGCATAAAGCCTCTTATAGTATTCCAAACAGAATTGTGCGGTTACCGAAAGTTCTTCGGTTTCGCGATATCCATACAAAAATTAGACAATCATTGCCATATTTGACGACCTCTGTGGCACGGCGGCCGAAGGTTCGCCTGTGACGCAGGAGGTTGCTGGTTCGATTCCCACCTCAGTACAAATATATGTATGATCTGCAGATATTTGTTCAGGGTGTTCAGAGTATTCTCCATGTATAATAAAAATATCTATCTATGTAATGTATTGTATTAGGTATATCAATTATCTAGTACCCATAACACAAGCTCTGCTTAGCTTGGGGCTAAATAATGTTGTGTGCTGTGTTAGTCCGAAACACAGGTATAGATTACAAAAAATATGTCATATACGTAAAAATGTAGTAGAAGAAATTGATAACCTCCTTTTTGTAAATTGATCAAAAATAACACAACACCAAATAACACTCAAAAGTAATTTCAACTGTGTGACGTCACCGACGTAGGCTCCAGGGTATAGAGCCTAACTTATGTTGAAAAGTCATGAACAAAAAAGTCCATTTGCAAACTTTGTCCCGGTGTCACTCTGCATGTTAATTAGGGTCACATTTATCCAGGAAAAAGGTAACAGGTGCCTGATACCAGCACGGGGATGAGCTTTAGCAACTTTATAGAATATATATAACTTTTGAAACTATCATGGTTATGTACATAATTTTCACTAGAAACGGGATAAACTCAAAAATCATGGTAAATATCCCGTTTCTAGTGAAAATTAACTTTATAGAATACCAAAATAAATAAAATAAAAAAAAATGCTGGACTCAGTTCACACAACATTATCTAGCCCCAAGCTAAGCAGAGCTTGTGTTATGGGTACTAGATAACTGATATACTTAATACAATATATTAAATAGATAGATATTCTTTTATTATACATAGAAAAATACCCAGAACACCCTGAACAAATATCTGCGATCACACAAATATTTGTTCCGAGGCGGGAATGGAACCCGCAACCTCGTGCGTCGCAGACCAACCTTCGCTGGCCGCGCCACAGAGGTCGTCAAAAATACCGAAGTACTACGAAGAGCCAGCGTGTGTGGTAGCGAAGCATATCTAATGCGGGGCCAACTGCGATGGTGTGGCCACGTCTCCAGGATGCCCGACGAGAGAGTGCCGAAGCGCATTTTCTTTTCTGAACTTCAAAAAGAGAAACGCAAACCCGGTTGGTCAATACCTCAAATTCAAGGATGTTCAGAAAAGACTATATATAAGAAAAAATGCAACATTGAGCCTTCTCATTGGGATTCTATGGCAGAAAAACGCCCGGAGTGGAGAAGGCTGGTACAGCAGAAGGTCTGGACATTTGAAGATGACAGAAGGCGCAATCTTGATTTAAAGCGCGACGATCTGAAAAGTAGACCGCCTTATAACATAGTATACCATTACGAAAATAATACCCTCACGTGCAACCACTGCAAACGCACGTTTACAGACAAAATAGGGTATGTAAGTCATATAAGAGCACACCAGCGAAGCTCTTCCTTATGAAGCAGAAAAACAGTCGTCGTGGCCGAAATCGGCCTGGATGACATCATCAACATCATCATCAGAATACCTAATCTAAAAATTGAAACGGGTTCGGGAATAACTGAATTTGATTCACTTGTATAGGTTTGCACAAACGTGGGGGCGATAAAATCACGGATATTATGTAGTGCAAGTTTGTACCAGTAAATGCCGGCAATTGCTTTTATTTAACGTCTTCAAATAATATTCCACAAGTTTGTATTGAGCGAACTTTGTTGTGAACAAGAAATGTATAAAAAACTGGTCAAGTGCGCGTCGGACTGTTGAGTGTTATGTATTCAGGGTTCCGTACCAAATGTACGAGAAAATTCTCTAAATGTTTTAATAAGTAAGTGAGAAATAAGTAGCTTGTTTAAAAAAAAAACCTACAGCTCAATCCAGTTCACGATCTACCTAGATGCAACAAATTTCATCAAAATCGGTACAGCCGTTTCGGCGTGATTGAGTAACAAATATACAAACATACAAACATACAAAATCCATCTAACTTTGTCATTTTTGATAACAGTCCAATCAATTTTTTGTGCTGTTAGTCTTCCTAAAATAAAATAAATGAAATAAAAAATAAATATTTTTTTACATATACGTATATTACTCATACGCCAGGAAAAAGGTTCCTTAAACCAGGATCCCACTTGTTCAAAAGGCTGAGCCTCTTTGAGCCTCTACGAGCTAGTCTGGCTGTAAACTTGTCTACTTGTAACTAGTCTGATTTCAATAGCTACCAATAAAAGGTCCTAGGAAGATATCTAGATATCTACCATATATCTAGATATAAGATATATGGCGGTAAGTATTGGAGACTTCAACAACAATGAACCATTGAGCTATATTGCCAGAGGTAGAACTTGTACTAATATTTATTATGTGGTTGAACATTGTCTGAATGTGTCAAAGTTCATAAAATATAAAATGACTGGAAATTTTGGTAGTGGTGGTACTCAGAGATGTCAATTAACCTTGTGGCTCTAAAAATAATATAACAGAACACCCAACAGTCACATATGTAGTCCTGTCCCCACACTAGGATTCCCTGTGTCGTGGGTATCAGAAGCTACGAGTACCATGGTACCATAACATCCAGACCGGAACAAATCTTTTTTGGCACGTCTTGTGGCCACCGTTGTGGCGCTGTATGATTAGATGCTAGAATACAAGACGGCGGTGTTAGCTGTGATTTCGCCCACATGCCAAATTATCCTTGTAACTGTTGATACCATCACAAGCTATTTTCACATGCAACATAAATACGCGACGTTTACCCATCGAAAACAAGACTGGTCATAAAATATGATGTCACTATTCAAGTTGTTAGTATTCATCATTATTATCTAGATAAATCATAAAATAAATATTTAGTCAAACCTGTTCTACGAATTTGCTACGCGACTACGATTCGTGTATTGCGGTAACGCGCGCCGTAGCACTTCGTAGCACTTTATAAAAGCAAAACACGATATATTTATTTTATACATGTCTAGGAATAAGAAACTGAAATATAAAACAAAGTTATACGCTTTATCTAAAAGGAAACTGTTAAAGCCTTTACGCCGCACCCATAGTCCGCAGTTATCCTAATGGATAATTAAATTATTTAAATAAGAAAAGGCTGCAAAACATATTATTGAAGATTGACCCAAAATTATACGCGTAAATACATACATCAAAAATATTTTCCAATGAGTGTTTTAATGTCCATCAAGTGTAAACGACGCCTCTGAGCATGGACATTTGTCACATAAACCTTGAGAGGTGGAAAAGTTTATTATTTATTCGGTGATTTCGTTACGTTTTTCAGCCTCGTGATTTCTTACTTTTTACTAGTTAATTTTAGGTGAGAAAGTCTATGAGACTTAAGATAAGTTAGATATAAATAAATAAAATCCTAACTTTTATTTTTTTAATATTATAACTGTGCAAAAGTGTGTTTGTTTGTGTTTTGCGAAAATGTGTTTTTTTGTTTGCCCAGTCGTTTTGGCGTCAAATTTTTAATTAATCATAGTCTGGCCAGGAATTTTTAGACAACCCACTCGAGATATATTTTCTAATGTATTAAATTTGATATAAAATACTTTACATCCATTAAACAGATGGGTGAAGGTCGTTTCTAGTGCGGATCCTCTACTATATGGAAATACCATAAACATCAAAATCATATCAATATGTTGATAACTTCACTATCATAAACAGCCACATGCCCCTATCAGTAACACTTAACCCTCAAGGGCCGGAGTTGTTTAATTATCGCAGCAACCCCGAAACCATTCGAGTAACAATCGAACGGCGCGTACTCGTATAACTGCGGGTTATGGTCCCTGAAGGCATTAACATGTAGATTACCGCCCGTTTCCGGTACAGACCGGATGCTCGTAATACTTCGATCCTAGTACGAAATGACGAAGACGAAAAGTGACCACCAGATGGCAGGTAGGGTAAGCCGCATAATTCCTGATTTTATATTTGATTTATATCGGTTTTTTTGAAGATCTCTGTGGCGCGGCGGGCAAAGGTTCGACTTGCGACGCAGGAGGTTGCGGGTTCGATTCCCGCCTCGGAACAAATATTTGTGCTAACTGCAGATATTTGTTCAGGGTGTTTGGGTATTTTCTATTTATAATAAAAAATATCTATCTATGTAATGTATTAAGTACATATATCAGTTATCTAGTACCCATAACACAAGCTCTGCTTAGCTTGGGCCTAGATAATGTGGTGTGAACTATCCAGCATTATTTATTTATTTATTTATTTATTTAACTGACTAAATCAAGAACAATATTTATTTTATAAATATGCATGGATATTATGTACATTATAATTCCAAGGAAACACTACCAGAAACACGATAGGACGAATTGTCTCTATAGAAAAAAAATAAAGTTAACGCTAACTTACGGCTAGATTCGATTGTTTATTAAAATGGAGCATATTATTGGGTTACAAATTCGATAAATAAAATCAATAGGCTCTGCCTACCCTTTCGGGGAAAAAGGGTTTATGTCTAATAATCACAATCACTGATTTTATTTAGGAATACATTTGGGTGTTATGTATAAATATGGGTTTTATTTTCAGTTAACAAAAGCGTCGGCACCAGCACACGCTAAAGATTCATATCTCTTATGAAGTTCAGTAACATCATTCGGAAGTAATTGGTAATGTTTTAAAGGTTTTTATTCTGAAATAAACCTTTAAAATACCTTTAAAAGTATTACTGAAATTAGACCAAACAGTTAGAAAGTCACAAACGGTAAGTCCAAATAAAAACAAACGCATATTCTGTGACCCGCAATGTACGGCTCGAATGCAGCCCAGATAATTGGAAATTCAATTTTAGAACGAATTGTGATACCGAGCGCCATCAGACGATAGGAATCGAGTTGTAATTGTTTTTTTATTGGTGTATTGGGAGACTTTTTTGTAGGAATTCGTTTTTCTGTAGTTTCAGGTTAATTAATGCTTTAAATAAATATAAAATATGAAGCTATAATATAAATCATGTATATATAAGTATATGATGGTTCCGTCATTCAAGTAGTATACAAATATATAAAATTAAAAATGAGTGCTATAAAATTCTCATAATATCTTTGGACACAAAAAGGATCACATATAGGATTTTACAAATCACTAGGTGAAAAGATATGTAAGTAGGTACTTAGTAAGTACCTCTAACTCGATGAATATCCAGCGTATATTATTGTCCTGAATCGATTGAATAAATTGGAGTTAAACAGAGATTTCCTTACCCATGCATTATGGATATTGTAGAGAAGAAAAGAACATGACTGCAGATACCTGAAACTAGTACAGTAGGTATATAGAGTCAACGAAAAAGACTTGAATTTACAAAACAAGCTGCGTGAAAACTAACGTACCTAAAAAATAAAAAAATAAAAAATTAATTGATCCTCAAAAACTGTACCTTACCACCTACCTGCCCTAAACTCATACAAACCCATGGCATGTTTCGCTTGTGGCGCGAAATTCAAATTTTATTGTGTTTTTTTGCTCATCACAACACATCATCACATCTTGAGATAGAAAAACCTGATTTTTCTAAAACTAGGTTAACTAACACACATGTTTTGATTGATAGTCTTCTTATAAATATTATTAGTTAGCTACGAATGTCATTCAATGATTTTGACAGTGTTTCTTTTTTTGTTCATTGACATTTTGTAGCTAAACTTATGATATTTATGAGAACTTTCAATCAAAATATGCGTATTAGGTCTCTTCAAACTTAGGTTTCGCTACCTTAAAATGTGTTGAAGAGCTATGATTAGCAAAGAACACAATACATTTTTAATTTCGTGCCTTAAGCAAAATGTTCTAGTATCCGTCTCAGTTGTCAAGATTCCGCCAACAACTTCTCGTTTAGGTCTTGGTTAAAAATAGAACAAACCCTAATAGAAGCCAGTCTTGCGATTCTATTCCCAATTCAAATTTCCGAGCGCGTTCGGGCTCGCTCGGGCGTTTCCGTCCGCCGCTGGCTGGATAATGGCCTTCAACGGAAATGGGCACGATGACGGACCCGGAAGCATGTGCCAGAGGTCACGGCGCGACTCCAGGGGAGCTGTCTATTTGAGAGCTGGTTGAGTGGCAATGGGACGTACACATGAGAGAGGTTGTTATTTCCTGCGAGAGATGTCTGAGTTTTGACGCGTGAAATGTGTACCTAGTTCAATCAGTTCCATGGAAAGGTAGAACGAGGTAGAACGACTAATGATTAGCCGTGTACAGAACCTTTGCTAACAGCCTGTTCACTTGATCAGATTCAGCAAAAAACAGGCGCTTGCTGACGTCTTTAGACGTTTTATGTGGTTTTGGATATCTTTTAGGTTTTGGTGATTTTAATTTTTCCGCTGTCCGTCTGTCTGTCTATCACCAGGCTGTATCTAATGAACCGTAATAATAAGACAGTTGAAGTATTTCTGTTGCCGCTAAAACAACAAAAACAAAAAAATGCAAAAAAAATGGGGCTCCCATACAACAAACGTGATTTTTCCAAATGTAGGTTAAGCAATGATCTACGTGGTCAGTTTTTGGATGGGTGACCACATTTTGCGTGCAATGTTTATTTTATTTTTTTCAAACTTTATTTTATCGTCGTTTTTATAGATAATGGTACGGACCCTTCGTGCGCGAGTCCGACTCCCACTCAACCGTTTTTATTATTATATGCGTAATGCTGATACATTTCATGATGTATGCGTGTAGCTATTTAAATAACTTTATTCAAGTTTTTGTTCGAGGTATTTTTTCCGTTTTATTTACAAGTGGTATGTTTTTCACAATTTTTCATCCAAACCGATCGACAATACCTCACTCACCTGCGGATCCTCACAATGTCATTCAGGATATATCCCATCCTTCGATCTCCTGGGATTATGTAGATGTGGATCCAGCTATGGACGTGTTTTTGAATAAAACGAGCGAACATTGAAAATGTTATTCACTGTGTTCGTTTAGTCTAATAGTAGACTGTTTTACAAGGAGCTAAAATGACCAATTATATACGAGGTAGAGCTCGGGAGTAAATAGAAAGCGCCGTTATACTCTACTTTTCACAATGATTGCGAGAAAATAAAATAATCCAATACAATATGAAAAAATAATTACGATCACTACCAATTCAATTTGCAATTAGAGTCAAATTCTAAAGATTTCGCGCCAATGTCTTTTTTTTTATTTCTTCTGTAGCCGCAGCGCATTGCAATCATTCTACCAAAGAGATTGTCAATTATAGTTCCATTTTCAAAAATAAAATGTTTAATTTTTTTATGATACAGTAATAAGTCGAGTCTTGACTTTTTCTTTGTAGGCACTTGACCGTGCGAGTCAGACTCGCCCATGAAGGGTTCTGTAGCAGCTTGCTATTGTTATATTATGTTACTTGTAACATAATATAAAAGTTCTTGTAGTTCGTTGTAACTTTGACCGATGTTTTAATAATAGTGTATTAAAAAAAACTACTTGCGAGATCTCGTTCAAACCAATTTTCAGTGGAAGTTTACATGGTATTTATTGTACATCATATATTTTTTTTAGTTTTATCTTTCTCTTATTTTAGAAGTTACGACGGGGGGGGGGACACACTTTTTACCACTTTGGAAGTGTCCCTCGCGTAAACTATTCAGTTTAGAAAAAAAAAATAATAGAAACCTCAATATCATTTTTGAAGACCTATCCATAAATACCCCACACGTATGGGTTTAATGTTGTTCTTTTTGAGTTTCAGTTCTAGGTATGGGGAACCCCAAAAATTTCTTTTTTTTTCTATTTTTGTGTAAAAATCTTATTGCGGTTCACAGAATACATCTACTTACCAAGTTTCAACAGCATAGCTCTTATAGTTTCGGAAAGAACTGGCTGTGACATACACGGACAGACAGACAGACAGACATGACGAATCCATAAGGGTTCCGTAATTTTTGTTACAGAACCCTAAAAAATAGGTAAAAGTGTGTGATCCTGCTAGCAGCAATAGATAAAGGTTATATTTTTCCTGTTTATTTAAGATATAAATATCAGTAACGTTTTTGTGGGGCTCTAATGATGATGTTACCCACTAAATTGTTACGATATTATATTTATGAAATTATATTCTGATAGCTGAAAAGATATTTTTATTCAAAATAATACATTGCCCTTTCACAAGTGAAAAGTATATCTCAATAATTACAAACTACTACTTCTTTATTTATTTATCAAAAGCTACCTAGCAAGTAAAAGTACTATACATAATTCTTTAAACAAAAATATGTTCGAATAAAGTGACTCCTATAATATGAATCGAACTTATAACATAATTTAGTTAGCAATGTCTTATAACCTAGAGACACTAACCTGAGACTGTTTTTATAAATTGAAGCAAGTCAAGAAGGTTACTGAAAAGAAAACTTTTCATATATCTCTCCGAGAGTAGGTACCCAATAAAAGAGTGCTATCAAACTAATCTCAAGAATCGTGTTTTACGAAATGTTACAAACTTTATGAAATTGCTGTAATTTCCAAGAGTGATTGAGGATTTAGGTGCTGTGAGAACGAATGTTTATTTAAAAAGTTTTAATTTGGTCATAACTTGCTATTAAGTTGCATGTAATTTTATCCGGACTTGTTGTAAGATTCGTTGGTATAAGATTTCTCCTGCAAGATTATTATAGAATGTGTTATGAAAATGGATGAAAGCTTTAGCCAAGAAAGTCGTGGATGGTGGCGATGAGATCTTTTTTTTTTTTTTTTTTTTTTTAACATTTATAGACCTTTGTTTGACCACGATCTCACCTGTTGGTAAGTGACGATGTGGCCGAAGATGAAGCACAAAGGTCTAGAAGGCACCTATTCACTCTTGACTTGAAGAGACCCAGATTATAGTTTTCAGGAAAGACAGACGACGGTAGTGTATTCCACTCCTTAGCAGTTCGCATTATAAAGGTAGAACTGAAACGTTTTGTGCGAATAGAAGGTATACCAATGAGGTAAGGATGGTACTGAGCCGTACGCCTGCTCGTCCTATGATGAAAAGGAGATGGTGGGATCAGATCGTGCAGTTCCTGGGAGCATTCACCGAAATGTAACCTATAGAAGATCGCAAGGCATGCAACCTTACGGCGGTGCTCGAGACTCTGGATCTTAGTCTCCGCCATATGTTGCTCACCTATAAGCCTGAAAGCTCTACGTTCGATCGAGTCCAAGGCAGCAAGCTGGTGTTTGGCCGAGCCATCCCAAACATGGCAGATCACCACTTATATCACGTCTATATTCCCACGATGGTGCATCCCACGTTGAAAAAAGGCCCATTGAGGCTTTGCCTAACTTTACGGGAAAAAGGTGTGTATCTATGTTATGCATGAACCCTAATTTTTGATGCAAATCACAATGAGTTTACTTACATAATATTTTTACTTGCGTTACTTGCATAGTGAGGAATATCTTCTTCTTGAACTTCAATCGAGTGTTTCATTTTGTATTTTTCAGAAAGTATGGGAAGCTGTATTAAAAAAAAACACTGAATAGCTACATCACTGTGTTAACTAGCCAACCAAATTAAGTTAACAAAACTTGTGTCTTGATTAGTAGTGGTATTACTGCATAGCAATATACTGTTGTGTAAACACTTATGGTGCTTCTTATACCACATATTTTTGTACTAATTTAGCTTATTATACTCCAAAAAACACTATAAAATAATTTTTACAACGTTGTAAATATGTTTATAACACACTATAAAGTCGCAATTACACAAATCAAATGACTGTTTTATTCGAAAAACTCGTTTTCTTAGTTTATAGTCTCATGTGATTATAAAAACGTCACTTTTTTTACATGTCAACAATAAAAATGCCTTATTTTAATATGGACCCTAACAGTTGGGGATACGATTGATAATAATCAAGCAAGTTTCTTGTAAGTTGGTTGGGTAAGGTCAGAGGTGAGAGTTCAAGGTGATGTTATTTCATAATTCTGCGTGTTTGTTCACTGTACAAGTATTTCAGCCCTTCTTCGGGTGTTGAAATAAAACATCAATATTATAAATGGAATTAAGGTTATATTCCTTAGTTAGAGGATTGCACGCTAAACCGCTTGAGCCCTATCGTAAACGTTGAAGTTTATTGTGAACAAGCGACTCGCCCCGACTTCGCACGGGTAGTTTCAGGATGAAAAACAGCTCCCCATCCATCCATCCACTTAACAAATGCCATCAAAATCGGCTACGCACGGAGTGGAACCACGAGTAACGCGAAGGTAGCCGCGAGCGCTATTCAATACAAACAAATAAACAATCAAATATTTCCTCATTATAATATTATGTATAGTATAGATATAGATTATATCATCAACCTCCATTCAATGAGGGCTTATAATATTCTAATACAAAAAAAGTAGTTTGATTTGTCTCGATAGATGGCGCTGACACAACTGTGGTTGTCAAAATTAACAAATGCATTATCTGTGCCAGACGAAGCGAGTAAGTTTTACACTATATTTCAATGCAGTATTTATAAGTATTAAAATTAAAATAGTCTCCTTTCAGAATAATATCCTATCTACAGACCGTTCACCGTAAGTTGACACCTGCTATGGAGTATTTACAGGTGCCATCTTACGGTGAACGAGCTGTACAATATTTAAAGTACTTTCCCTTCATGTCGCATAGTCTTGGGACGCCCTGTACCTATACTTAGATGGGTGCTGCTGCCCAAACTCTGGTGTAATCCCAGTCGGTCTTTACGACATCCATAGGAGGAGACGGCTCTTTTCTTAGGCCGGACATGCCACGGCAGATTTATATTGCTTTCTTGAATAACAGCGGGTAAACGTAAAGAAACAACCCAAAATGTTTCCAAGAAAATTTTAAGCACCAAATTTTTCTTGGAAAATTAGTAACATGTTTCCTTACAGGGACGTGAGCGGAAGTATGGTATTTTCTAACGCTTGCAATAACTCGTGAAAAATGTGCGGCGATGTGTCAGGATATTAGGTAAATTACGGTACGATAGGACACGATATCGTATACATTTAGAGCACAGAGCACAGAATACATTAATAGGTACCAAGTATCGCGTACCATGTATGTGCCTCATGAGGGTCCTGTAAGGAACTCGTGCACACATTGCAAACCCTTTTTTGTTATTGGCGTCGCACAGCTTATTTTTAGCCATTTTCAAGTATAATTTTATTATTGTATTTTGCAACGTTACAATCATTCCAAGGGTCCCATAGTGAGGGAGCCGACTGCAAAAAACCCTACCCAATAAAGTAATTTAACAAAATAAAAGGTGAATTAAATAATTAAAAAAACACTCTTAGTCGGCTCCGGCGAAGCTTAGTTTTTAAAGTTTTTCGGGCACTTCTTGTCTTTTGTGAATGTAATAATAAGTAATATTATTTTAAGTGACTGTTTGTGCTAACATACAAACAAAATAAAATACAAACCCAAAGATTTATTCTAAAAATATTATCAACCTCTGTGGCGCGGTGGTGAGTAGCCGGCTGAGATACGAGAGTTTGCAAGTTTGATTCTCGCTGCAAGACAAATGTTTGTTTGATCTACAAATATTTGGTTTGGATCTATGTGTAGCATGGTAAGTGTAGTTCCTGATACCCACGACAAAGGGAATCCTATTGTCGGATCCAGAGGGCTTAGACAAAGTAACATTCGAATAGCGATGACGCTAGTAGAAAAACCAACAATGTATGAGGTTGACGTCAGCTATCGTAAAGTCACGTGGTCTATTGTGTTGTATGTATTACCAATGTGGAATCGCTTCGTAGCGAATGCTAGCTAGGCCGACTGGACTATGTATGTGTTTGTAGGGTGTTAAAAACAACCAGAGTACGAGCTGGAGGGCAATTCTCGAGCTTTAGAGATTAAGTCGAATTCGACATATGTCGAAAAAAATGGTGAATGTCGGATAAAATCTTAATTTGCTATTCTCTTGATGCCACAAATATACATAAGTCGACCAAAATCATTCATATCGAATACGATTTGAATGATTTGACAATTTGATTGTGACATTTTCGTGACATTTTTTGAAGACATTCATGCTTCGACATTATCTCTAATTTAGAGATAATCTCTACAATCCGAGAATTGGCCTCCAGGCCGGCTACTTGCCTTGTTAAATGTTGACAATGTGTCCACTTTCTATACAGCTTACATACATTGCGAAACAATTAAAACTACATAATAAAGGTCCGAGCACACGCATAACAAGTCGTAATAAAGCTGCATTTTATGTGACCGCGATTCGCGACTATTTCCGCCGTATTGTACAGGGATGACATAAACTTTTGCTTCATGTTGTTTGGAAAATTTTAGTTTTACAGAATGTTTATATAAGAGAAATATATTTTATACGTGTCAAATTTTAAAGCATTTCAGAGTACCTACTGTGTTTCTAGAAAATAGTGAATTGTAAATGCGAATATTTGGATGTTTGGATCTGTTAGAATGGTTCGCATTCGCAAAGGTACGTGAATGATTCGCATTTTTAACACTCGCATCAATATTTGCAATGTTTTGCAAGTGTTGTGCCGGTTGTGACGATACGTACTGAACACACTAAGAAATTGCCTCAACAAGGCGGCTCAATAGCTATTTCTGAAATATAGTATACCCCTTTTTAAATTTGACTACTGATTCTATAAATTGATTGTAAGATGTCTTATTGATATAGTAAAAAAAGCGGCCAAGTGCGAGCAGGACTCGCCCATGAAGGGTTCCGTAGCAGCAAGTAACATAATATAAAAGTTCTTGGATGGATTACGATTTATGACGCATTAAAAAAACTACTTACTAGATCTCGTTCAAACCAATTTTGAGTGAAAGTTTACATGGTAATGTACATCATATATATTTTTAAGTTTTATCATTCAGTTATTTTAGAAGTTACGGGGGGGGGGGGGGGCACACTTTTTACCACTTTGGAAGTGTCCCTCGCGCAAACTATTCAGTTTAGAAAAAAATGATATAAGAAACCTCAATATCATTTTTGAAGACATAGATACACGTAGACACGTATGGGTATGATGGAAAAAAGTTTTTTGAGTATCAGTTCTAAGTATGGGGAACCCCAACAATTTATTGTTTTTTTTTCTATGTTTGTTTGAAAATCTTTTTGCGGTTCACATAGTACATCTACTTACCAAGTTTCAACAGCATAGCTCTTATAGTTTCGGAAAAAAGTGGCTGTGACATACTCGGACAGACAGACAGACATGACGAATCCATAAGGGTTCCGTAATTCTTTTTACGGAACCCTAAAAAGTTTTAAGAATCACCTAGAACAAAAGACCTGCCTAAGGCTAAGGCTGCGTTTCCATTGACGCGGAGTTGGGCGGAGCGGTGCTTAGCGGTGCATGAATTGACCAATCACTATGCTCGAAATCTCTGCTCCGCTTCAATGGAAACAGCACGAGCGGAGCGGGGCAGAGCTGAACGGATATTCATATAAAATAAGCGAGGTGATGCGGAGCGGAGGACAGCGGGGCGGTGCGTTGCGGAGGGTAGCTAGGAGAGCGAAGCGGCGACGTGCGGACCGGGGTGCGGGGGAGGGTGTGACGCCACGACTCGCGCGCAGTGCGTCGTAGCAGTTATCAACGTTATGTCATAGGTGCAATACGAGAAATAAAACCGAGCTCAAAATTGCGCTCCGCTCCGCTCCTCTCCTTTCTGCTTCAGCGGAAACACTTACCACTTTTCACCGCTATTCTCCGCTCATCTCCGCACAGCTCCGCGTCAATGGAAACGCAGCCTAACGGCTGGTGTGAGTAACCAGACATTCAGCCACAGATCTGCGGGCGGGTGACGCGGGGGGTGCGGTGTTCCGTACGTAGTACTAATATAATACCCTGCGCATACTGCAGACTTTCAATCGGCCGATATTTCAGTCGGGTACTTAATGAGTATGAAAATGTATACAAGTGCGCACATTATAACGATTCGGTATCGGCCGATAATGCCTTGAAACTGATCTGTCGGCGAACTATCGGCGGATTAAAAGTCTGCAGTATGCGCAGGGTCTTAATATTATGTGTTACCTAATGTCTAGAACTCAGTTCAAGTGTCAGCCCTAGATACCACAACTTACTCCAACCACCATAGAGTAATAATTAATTACAGCGGTGTGCTCCCGAGTTCCGTCCCACCACGGTACAATACATTTAGTACAATACAAAGTGCTTACTAACGCACAAACAACATTCCGTTGCGAAATACTAACTTGAATAATGTTCCGAGATTTCTGTGAATGTGCCCTTTAATATTTTGCGTGGGTGATAACGACCATTTTACAAGCTTTTATTTAACTTGTAATGTTATGTTTGTCCGGGTGGAATCTTGCAACTGAATTTTAAAGCAGTTATCCTCAACCGATTGAGCTGAAAATTGGCATACCTGTCAAGTTCCGATGACAATACAATATGATGGTGACAGCGAAATGATCTGATGATGGAGACAGAAGGTGGACAACGGAACTCCTCGATGGATAATAGTAGACTGGCCGTGTTAAGGCTCATTTTAGCACACGGTTCCGATCACTAATATTAGAAAATCTTGTATTGGGGATGAATCCCTTACTTCTTAGTCAAGAGTTTACAGTTCGCTGCAGCAGTGGTCAAGCTGTTCCCTCTTAATCTGTGCATAGAGGAGATCTGCAAGTGGACCATTAGTTGAGCGGCTTTTAAGCTGCGAGGGTAACGGCTTGTTAACACGAACGCTGGATGCTTGAGTGTGTGGCTTAGTTCGATTTGGGGCATAAATGTTAGGAAAATCGTGCGAATTTTTGTAAGCTTTTGTAAGCGTTATCAAGCGTTATTACAGTCGTACAGTCGGCTATTCGAATAAAGTTTTCGTCCGAGATAGGAATGTTTTTTATTATTGCGGAATCTTATATTTGTATCAATAAATAATAAATAAATAAATAAATAAATAATGCTGGACAGTTCACACAGCATTATCTAGCCCCAAGCTAAGCAGAGCTTGTGTTATGGGTAAATAAAGTCAATCTGTAAAGTAAGCGCGCGATCACCCATGGAGACGTCCATGACTGCGATGAAGTATTCAATTTCTTGTGATAAATAAATCTATATCGGAATATGTATAAATATGTAATATGTAGGTAATACCAAGTACCTATAATTTATATGAACCTTTTAATACTTTGTTGCAATAGAATAAGAAAGGTAATAAAAAGTAGAATTAATGGGAAATTTTATTTTAGGCATACCTATAATAAAATGCTGAAATTTAACTGATTTGAAAAATAGAGACAGCAATAATTACACTGGTGCTGACGCAGACTCCGCATTGCTAACGCAGACGCCATGTTAGCAATGAACCCTTTCAGTGCATGTTTATAAATGTAATAGCTAGTTATATCTCTTTAGAAAACGCTGAAGAGCACACACCGTTGCATTGAACCATTATACGTGCTGACTAGACAGCGACAGTGCTGACAAATTGTCTCCATTTTACTGCTATATTCACTCTATGCACTTACCTCTCTCACAGAAGGCTCCTTCGTAATCACCATCCCGACATTCACAGAGCGGTCCATCGTCAGTGCTGATGCAGACGCCGCCGTGCTGACACGGATCACGTCGTTCACACGCATCGCCGCTCGCGTTGCTTATACGAGATGTCTGTAACAATTGAAGAACATGATCTACAATGTGCTGACACGTGAACTGTGTTATTGTTGTACTATAGACGTGGTACCATCAGCATTTTTATAACGAAAATGCTTAAAACGTGTTTTTTTATTTTTTTATTTAATAGCTCGACTAACTGGCATACGGCCCGCCTGATGGTAAGAGGTTACCGTCGCCTATTGACATCTGCAACACCAGGGGCATTGCCAAACCGTAGCCTGGCCTGAAGGACTCTTTTAAAAAAAAAATTAAGTGGCTCTTGTTGTGTTTTTAGAGGAAACACCTCATGAGGTATCCCATTCCACAACTTGCACATATGGGGGAGAAAAGATCTCGTAAAGCGACCCACGTATACGCGTATACCCACGCGTCGATGATGTGCTTTGATACAATAACATAATTGAGGAATCTTTTTAAACGCTTTTTCATCATCATCGCTTCCTGAGAAGACATAGAATGCAATGATTCACCAAAATTTGCCAGACTCACCAAAGATAAAGTTAAAAAGATAAAACTATATTTATTCTTAAAATATACATATCGTAGTTAGACTGCAGCCCGTCCCCTGGTGTAATCCCTTAGTCGGTTTTTACAACATCCACGTGAGGACACAGAAGGATATGTTCGCAGGCCAGATTCACCATGGCCTCGATTGAATACATGAGCTGTATTAGGTAAACCAAGTTATATAAACACAAATTTTCGTAAAATTTCTTCGAAACCATAGATTTAATGGGAAGCCACAGGCAAAACTAATCTCAGATGGCGCCATCATCGCTGGTGCTTGTCATTACACGACCACTATAGGTCTTGTATTTTTCTCATCAGAAAGGAAACGGTGTTTACCTTTATTTTTACACTGAAATGCACTACACAGAGGCATGTTTTATACCAGACTATTATTTAATGTTTATTTACTAAAATTATCCATTGATATTTAACACTTTTGTCAGTTTTTTTTTAAACATTTATAGACCTATGTTTGGCTACGAAAAAACACCAGCGATAATGCGCCACCTAGCGGGATAAATAAGCAGTGTGTCTCCCCATTACCAAGGTCGATCTATAAAATTTGTATTTTGTCATAACCATACACCACCGGTCGCGTGCGAACTAAGTCATAGACTGGTTGTCGTTGGTGTCTCGCATCCTATTTTGACACCGAAAACTTGGCAACCATTTTATCACTCATTCGCCCTGTCCTATACGTTAGTAATATATATCTACGTACGAAACACAAATTGTAAACTAGGTAGGTACTCAGCTATTAGAATTTCAATTACAAACGTTTCCGAGTAAACAAACACATTCAATCGTACTCCCATTACAACATTTTCTTATACTATCTAGGAAAAGTACACTAAATTGGAGTCCAATTACTCTATCGATCGACCGGAACGGTTAAACGGTCCGTTATCGTTAACTGAGTCGTTAATCTCGAGTCGCTAGACTTTAACGGTAATCTGATAACGGTGACACCCGGTTGGTGTACTTAGTGCTTGCAACAACCTTATAGGTAATGGGATCTAGAACGTGCATTTTGCTACCTAAGATATGCAAATAACATACAACAAGGATAACACATTGAAAAGCCGAAATAAGTATATTTCAAGCGAGCGATCTCTTCCAAAAACTGTATGCGGCTGTATGTAAGCAGTGGGGTTCTTCAAAAGGGGTGTTTGGACATTTTGAAAGGGTCTGCAACGCGCGTGTGATGCCTCTGGTATTGCAGGCGTCCATAAGCTACGGTAACCGCTTACCAACAGATCCGTATGCTAGTTTGCAACCTTGGTAGTACAAAAAAACTGCACACAAAATATACAAATACAAAAGGCAGAATGAAAAGACATGTAAAAAGGCGAGCTTAAACCTAAAAAGAGTATATACATATATATCAAACTACTTGAATGGTCTTATGAATACACCTATAATATAGAATAGAATAGAATAGAAAATACTTTATTGTACACCTTATTTATAATATATAATTTATCTATAAAAGTAAAAAGCAAATGATGTTCGTTAGTAAGCGGCTGGACCGATTTAACTGGTACCTAGTTCAGCGAGCACAAACTTGAATAAAACTACGCACCATGTCGATCCACAATGATCAAACAAAGAACCCAAAAAGGCAAATTTTGCTAAAACGAATTGAGTTGACAATTCCTTTTATTTAATCGTAACCACGAAACTGGTTCAATTAAATAATTTTTCACTAAGAACTGAGTAATTTATATTTAAATGATCAATATAATATCGAGGACAAATTCAATGAAGCACGTAACTTCAGTCATTTACGTTTTACATAATGACTATAGAAATTGACTTACTGCAAAATTTCCTACCACGTGCATTCCAGTTTAAATAAAAAAAAGCGGTCAAGTGCGAGTCGGACTCGCCCATGAAGGGTTCCGTAGCAGCAAGTAACATAATATAAACGTTCTTGGATGGATTACGATTTATGACGTATTAATAAAAACTACTTACTAGATCTCGTTCAAACCAATTTTGGTTGGAAGTTTACATGGTAATGTACATATTTTTTTATTTTTAGTTTTATAATTCTCTTATTTTAGAAGTTATGGGAGGAGGGGGACACTTTTTACCACTTTGGAAGTGTCTCTCGTGCAAACTATTCAGTTTAGAAAAAAATGATATTAGAAACCTCAATATCATTTTTGAAGAGCTATCCATAGATAGGTACGTATAGGTTTGATGTTTTTTTTTTTGTGTTTCAGTTCTATGTATGGGGAACCCCAAAAATAATTGTATTTTTTTTACAATTTTTGTGTAAGAATCTTAATGCGGTTCACAGAATACATCTACCTACCAAGTTTCAACAGTATAGCTCTTATAGTTTCGGAAAAAAAAGGCTGTGACGTACACGGACAGACAGACAGACAGACATGACGAATCCATAAGGGTTCCTTGTCTTTGACTACGGAACCCTAAAAATGGTGATTAAGCTGAAATTCCCATGTTATTTTTTTTATTTTCAGTCTGTAAATTGCAGTTGATTTAACGATGCTTGCACGTGATATGATTTATTCAGTGTGTTCGGAGCGTTTTACCGTTTTTATTGAAATACTGTAAAAATAAGGGTATTTTTGATGGTTCCAATGAATATTATTGTATTATTTCCCGAACTTGTTGGTAAGATTCGTTTGTATACAATTTGTCGTGGGAAGCAAATGGCGGCGATGAGGTCACCACTCGTCACGTCTATTCTCTCACGATGGTGTAACCCACAGTGAAAAGAGGTGAATTTAAGATCTGCCTACCCTTTCGCGGAAAACGTCGTGTATGTATATAAAAGATGCATTGATTGACTGTTGTATATTTTAACTAATTAATCTTCTACATCTATACAAGAGCTTAACCTGACTGTCTGACTGACTGACTGACTCACTGATTCATCATCGCCGAGCCAGAACCGCTGGACGTAGAAACTTGAAACTTGCCGGGTGTATTCTTTTTAGGGCGTAGGGACGCACTAAGAAGGGAATTTTAAAAATTCGCCCTCTAAGAGGTCCAAAAAAGGCTTTTAAAGTAAAACGAAATAGCTCTGTATCTCGGAAACCGTTAGTAGTAGACACTTTATACATGTAGATTCCTCAAATAATAACTTATAAATACATTTCATATTTATTATTTTCAATTGCATAGCCCATTTCTAGATATTGAGACCAAAGTAAGTCCAGGAACAGAATAAATAATGGTACAAGTACAGAAGGCTTACTTCACGAACAAATTTATTTAAATAGAGACTCTAGATGGGACGCAACAAAGTGCAATTCAGCTCGCATTAGCGCTCAATGCCTATAGCGATATTCACCTAAAGTCTAAACATTTGCGCTCTCTTCTAACGCGTAACTCTGTCGCTGTCTGGCGCGGAGTGACGCGGTTCGTAAGGGTTGACGACTAGTCGCTTACTATAACATAATTATCCTTTGATTATATATATTGTTTTTCTAAAAAAAACTCTCTTTTGGCAGTCGGATAAAAAGGCCCTGGTGTTCAAACTGTTGGGAAACTATGTCTGTCTAATCCATCCCGAGACCTTTAGATGGAAACTGCAATTCAACTGATTTTTTTTTTATGTACCTAATGGCTGGACAAACTGGCTTACGGCCCACCTTATGGTAAGCGGTTACCGTCGCCTATTGACATTTGCAACACCAGGGGCATTGACAATGCGTTGCATGCCCTGAAGGATTCTTTTTATTTTATTTTTTAAGCGGCTCGTGTTACATTTTAGCGGAAACACCGAAAACGCCCATTCCACAACTTGCACGTATGGGAGAGAAAAGATCTTGCAAAGAGAGCTGTACGACTTTATATAGTTGAGTTGCGCTTGTTCTATTATGTATTCTGTGGTTACGCGCGAAAACTATTTTACATCTCATCAAACCAACACCATAATTCCTAATGTTCCGCATACATCTACCGGTACGCCTCGAGCTCCGTGTGAATAACTCATACAGCGAGCGATGTACGTGTTGAGAAAGCGAAGCGTCGTTCATAAATCATTTGATCCATTTTTCTCCTGATCTCGAAGATTAAGGTGAATGTTCAAGTTTCCTTGCCCATACAAAATACTTTAGGCCGTTACTCAAACCACAGATTGACATTTTATAAATTGACTTATTTTGTAGGATTCCTAATGATAATAGTTATCGCGAATGGTCGTTCCAAACAAAAATATACAATAGGGAATTTTTAAAACGGGTTTGAAATACGACAATTTTTACAAATGTGTGAGTTCATTTTGCACGGACATCTATTATCGTAGCGAGATACTTTTACGCAGCAGAGCACCCAGTTTAATTAAAGATGACAGTGATGGCGCTAAATTGACCTTCAAACATAAGAGTTTTGTGTAAGATAGTAAGTAAACATGATAGAGATGGCGCTAAATAATAAAAGTGATGTTTTAGTCGGCAGGTCGTAAAAAGTGGGGTAAAGTAGTGGAAAAAGGTCAAAAGTTAATGAAACTTCAGGATGTTGTTCAGGGATGGTTAAATAAAAAAAACAAGTTTTGGACCTCGGGGACCCTGTGCGAAAAGAGGAGGGGGCGGGAAACTGCACCTTCCGCCGGTTTTTTCTCAATAACTTTTTTCCCTTACATCCTACGGCAAAAGTACTAATAATTTTTTGTAGAACGTTAAATTTACTATAATTTTGATTATTCAAACTTGATTGTATGTTGATAAGTTACCGAGATATGGCGCTTCGAAAAAATATTTTTTTAGAATTTGCTAAAATGTGCCGAAAAATGCTAAATTCCACCTTATTTCTTCTGTTATACCATGGTTATACCCAAATAATGATGGAATGTTATTATAATTATGGTTCCTGGTTACAATCACCTACTTTGGAAACCCCTCCACCCAAACCAGATCTCAAAAGCTGATTTTCTTCTCTGATGAAAACCAAACATTCACATCATCATGTTGGTATTCATATTATAGTGCAGTCAAGTTAAACATGAAAAAGGGGTCGTGCTTACAAAAGTTCCGGTCACGCTGATTTTTTATATGTTGTTAATACCTTAACCACTATTAAAAAACCATATTTTCCAAGTGCTGAGCGAGCGGCTCAAAAAATCATGAAATTTTATATATTTTTTCAGTTTTTCCTCAATATCTTAGTCAAGGAAGGGTCTGACCGGTATAGTCAACAGGCATATTTTTAAAGTAGACTAAATTTTCTACAATTTGACACTAAGGCGAGATCTATACAGCCATTGGTTTCCAAGATAAAGTTCTTCGAAAATAGGCAATTTTTCTCCTAAGTGTTTTATTAAGAAATTTTTACTTATTTTGTGAAATATATTCTAAAATATGCATCCCACGTCAAAAATTATTTTAATGAAGTTGTAGTAAATTATTGTAGCTTTCATTTGAAACCAAACTGGTACCTTAAGGCCCGGCGGTTCTCTCAAAAACGACAGATAATCAAAACCAGTCATAAAGAAGATGCCACAGGCCACCATGCAGCAAGATAAATAAATAAATAAATAATGCTGGACAGTTCACACAACATTATCTAGCCCCAAGCTAAGCAGAGCTTGTGTTATGGATACTAGATAACTGATATACTTAATACAATATATTACATAGATAGATATTTTTTATTATGCATAGAAAATACCCAGAACACCCTGAACAAATATCTGCGATCGCACAAATATTTGTTCCGATGAACAAAATGAACAAATGTTCCGGGAATCGCACCCGCAACCTCCTGTGTCGCAGGCCAACCTTCGCCCGCCGCGCCACAGAGGTCGTCAATATGCTACCTCCAAGCAATTGCTGAACTGGCGGGAAGTCAACTTGTATCCCACTAATTGGGGGTGGAAGCAGTCTTCTGCAGGGACTCAGTCTTCTCTTCTCAACCCCATCCCCACCACCATGATCACGGCGTCCTCAAATGCCTGCTTCACTTCGATGCTAGCATCCACCATTTGTGTCATCAACATCGAAATGAATGCTCCCATATTGTGATCTTTTGCCAGAACTTTTCTTGTGCTATTGTGACCATAGTAGATGAGGAGAACACGACTTTGGTTGGTGCTTGTAATGCAGACTGGCGAGCTCGTTCTGCTGCTTTGGTGCTTTGATAGCCGGATTTAGTGGGGTATCCATCAAAGACAACAATCACATTGCTACCAAAGTGTCTCTGCACGTAGTTGATGTACTTAGAAAAAAACACACATCGCCATATCTCGATAATCTATTGACATAGAAACATGTTTTATTAGTCCAAATTATAGTAAATTTAACCTTCTACAAAAAAGTAGCTGGTACTTTTGCCGTGGGATGTAAGAGAAAAAAGTTATTGAGAAAAAACCGGAGGAAGGTGCAGTTCCCCTCCCCCCCCCCCCCCCTCCACTTTTCGCACATGGTCCTCGAGGTCCAAAACTTGGGAAAATGTTAATTAACTATCCCTGAACAACCTCCCAAAGTTTCATTAGCTTTTGACCTTTTTCCATCTGAAACCACCTGCCGACTGGACTGTAATATGTGTTATTTATGAGTATATCAAGCGTAGAGTGTGCTGCCTTATGAACTTTTGCTGATTTTCTCTATCATCTTACTTTTGACTGCCTACCTAAGGAAGGCTTTATAGTTGATTTTCCTTTTTTTCTTTGAATCAGCTTCCACTTGTTCTCGAGGCTCTACACAGGGGCTCCCCACCTAATAGTAAGCAGGATCATCAAAAGAAAAACAGACCGTGTTTGTTGCCTGATTCTTCTAGGTCTGGTTGCGTTGGAACAGGAGTAAATGTAAATTTATTTTTTAAGACGATTCAAAATGATCCTTGTGATTTCAATGAATAAAATACTTTTTGACTTTTACTTGCAACATATCAAATGTTGCCGCTCCGTCAGCAAAAGTTTAAAAGCGACGTTGCCAAACCGTTACTAGTGTGAACACACAATACTTTTTATAAGTTGGCCGTAATTTCTACTATAGCGAGCTAGTTCTGATAGGGTTGCCAACTGTACTTATAATAATGTATTCTAATTTATTTTACAACTCGGTTCTTTAAACTTTGCAATAGCATTATAGTGCGAGAAAATACTTTATTTCAATTTAGGTAGCCTACCCAAGTTTTAAGTTACTATGTGAGGTGTTAAAAATAAAACAACGAAAGAATACGTGAAAACTTGGCCAGAATCAATGATAGTATGATGCACGATTCTACGAATTTTGAATAGTCTTATATTTCAAAATGAGTGAAAGTACAACATGGATTTAAAACACTAGAGAACAGTGATCACCACGAAAGCTGCGAGCGAGCCGAAGGCGAGCGTGGCTCAGTAGTCAGCAGGGCCTGCAGCGAACCAGAACCAACACCTGAACGCCAATACCCTAGATGATGATGATGATCATGATGACGATGATGTTGTTAATGTTCATCACCACCACCATCATCATCACCATCACCATCATCATCCTCATCTAGGGTATACGCGTGCAGGTGATGATGATGATGATGATGATCATGATGTTTTTAATGTTCATCACCACCGCCTTCATCACCATCACCACCACTAACATCATCATCATCTTCATCTAGAGTATTGGCGTGCAGGTGATGATGATGATGATGGTGATGGTGGTTAATATAATATATCTTCATAATGTTGTTAATATTCATCACCACCGCCATCATCATCACCATCACCACCACCATCATCATCATCATCATCATCATCATCATCTAGGATATTAGCGTGCAGGTGATTATGATGATGATGATGATGATGGTGGTGATGATGATGATGATGGTGGTGGTGATGAACATTAACAACATCATCGTCATCATCATCATCATCATCATCATCATCATCATCTAGGGTATTGGCGTTCAGGTCATGATGATGATGATGGTGATGGTGGTGATGTTGATGGTCACCACCATCATCACCATCTTCATGATGTTAATATTCATCACCACCTCCATCATCATCACCACCACCATCATCATCATCATCATCATCATCTAGGATATTAGCGTGCAGGTGATTATGATGATGATGATGGCGGTGATGGTCACCACCATCATCATCACCACCACAACCATCATCATCATCACATGCACGACAATACTTTAGATGATGATGATGATGATGGTGGTGGTGATAATGATGATGATGGCGGTGGTGATGAACATTAACAACGACGTAGTCATTATCATCATCATCTAAGGTACTGGTGTGCAGGTATATAGATCATCTAAGAGTACGCTCGGAAATTTGGAGATTGAAGTTGCTCGCGTCCATAGGAAAATACCCTCGCGTCCCTACACGTGATCTCTGGGTGGTGTCAAACGGGTAACAACATTTCTGGTGGTAGGCTTCGGCCGTGGCTTATCACCACCCCATGGACATAGCCAGTCCGTGAAGCGACATTGTCGTGTTTCGGACTGATGTCCAGTGTAGCCATCGTGGAAGTGACGGGTTTGAGCAGCTATGGTATTCGGGGTACCGCACAGTGGGGCGATTTTGAAAAAAGGTGGACGTAGGAACAAATTTCGTAATTTCGGTCTGAAAAAATTGCAACTGATAGGAAATTGTATGGTGATTAAAATATATTCTATTCAATTTGCAAAAAAAGGCACTTCTTCATGGGTTAAAAAAATAGTTTAGAAAAAAATGTATGGAAAGATTTATATTATATTGTTTTTCTCAAAAATAAGAAGTTTGTTAAAAAAAAACAACAATAGCTTAAAGTAGCTGCCGTCTTCTACAAATGGGTCATATAGGGTTCTGTTAACCCTGCAGCATTGGCAGTTAAGGGGGTTAAACTCTTGAAAAAAAAAAATTATTTTGATACGAGCATCTGATAGGAAATGTAGTGCTTGTTAAAAGTTATTCAATACAATTTTCCATAACAATGAGTCTGTGATATTATAAAAACATATTTCTGAAAAATGCGATGAAATATAAATCAACATATTTTTTCTCGGAATTTTAAAAGGTTTTCATAAGAAACTTACACTACTTAAGTTCTTTACAAAAAATAAATAATCGTTTTTGGCTTAACGCTGTTGCAGCGGTATTTAAATGGGATCAAACTTTAAAAATATATGATTTAATGTTAAATGTTAATGGAAAATGGTTCAATTTCTGTCATTCGCTCAGTCTTATCTAAGTAAAATTAATAAATCATAATAAAATCTAGTGTAAAAAACTTCAAAGTCTAACTACTGGCTTAGTAATTATCTCCAAAAAACTTGCCAATTTTTCCGATACTCGACATTTCTGACCTTGTAGGTAGGTACCAGATATTTTTCATTGCTACAGTACTTTCACTGAGTATTACGTTCATAATAGTAATAAATCATAATAAAATCTAGTGTCAAAAAGTACAAAGATCGCTATAGTCTTAATAATTATCTCCAAATAACTTGCCAATTTTTCCGATACCTGAGCCTAATGACTGACCTTGTAGGTTAAGTACCAGATACCTTTCATTGTTACAGTACTTCCACTGAGTATTACTTTCATAAAAGTAAATCACCATATCATCTAGACTCTAGAGTCACTAGAGACAAAAACTACAAAGTTAGCGATTGTCGTATGGGGCCATTCAAGTATTACGTAATCAGATTTTTTACAACTATTTATAATGCGCGTCATGTAAAAAGAACGCTGGCGGTCAAGCTTCTTCAGGCGTTCCAGCGTTCTTTTTAAGAGATTACTTACTTTTCTACTTATTTAAGAGATGTATACCTATACATTGAATGAGTGCCTGCCTAGTTTACTACAAATAATGTACCATTATAGTACGCGTCATGTAAAAAGAACGCTGGAACGCCTGTAGAAGCTTGACCGCCAGCGTTCTTTTTACATGACGCGCACTATGCCCACCCCTTCTGTGTAAGCTGTGTTAGCAAAAGTAAGCAAACCTCTTCCCCCCCTCCCATGCTTACTTAATCATTGGTACCTATATGCATTTTTCTTTTAATGTATTCTGTTTTTTTATTGATTCGTGAGCAGTAGTTAGCAAATAGGCTTAACTAACTTCTGTACATTTTGTACTTTTGTATTTGTATGAGATTTTTTAAAACTTTCGAATAATTTTTGATATTACTTGGATTTGTTTATTTGAAACGACATGTTAAAGAGTTAAGCTTGGGCGAAAAAGGATCACCGGTTAAAACAAACATTAACTTGCTTTGATTTGCTTACAATACGTCAAATCGTCATTCGAATCGAAACGAAACAATAGATTGTCGGAAGAAATTTAGACGTGACAAGTGCGCGCGGTAATCCCCACTCGCTTCTAGGTGAGTACCTATAACGTATTCTTTATTTGTGGGAATCCCCGACATGTGAGTTTTATTTTCAAGCATAGACAATTTGTGGGTTGCCATTTGTGTAAAATAAGTAAATAATAACTGCTGACGTAATCACGATATCGACCATGTCATCAAAAATAAGCAAAACAAAGACCCCCCCGCCCCCCTCAAGCGCTTACATAATACTTGAACGCCCCCTATTACTTATCTTGAAATAATTTGCCACGTATTATTAATAATGGTCCCGATACTTGAGCCTAATGACTGACCTTGTAGGAAGGTACTAGATTCCTTTTATTTTTAGAGACCCACCAACTTATCTGTAGAATTTAATGTATGTAGATGATAGAAAAATGTAGGTAAGTTCTACTGATAATTTGGTGGATCTTTCCAGTAAGTGATTACTAGTTTTACGAAGGTTGCTTCTAGTTTTAAGGGGATTTTTGTCATTATTAACTTTATTTGGGAAATATTTTAGTTACATCGATACTAAAATATCTATCATATGTTTTATGAAAAATGGCTGCTGGGAATTCCGGACTATTTTAAAATGGTAAGAGGGTAAATCATATTAACAGATCTGTAAAGTTTTGATGTGATGCTCTGATTTTATTCATTGGATGCGATGATTTCTCTGATGAAGATAGAAGGTAGAAAATACTTATCCCTGAGGACAATGTTATCAGATTCCAGCATATCTGTATTGCCCTTCTACTACAAGATATTAGAAGCCAAAAAAAGATACTACCCTACAGAAGGTGTGTAGTGGCACCCTTTCGTCAGCTAGTTTTAAATCCCGCGCCATCCGGTTTCCCGTCTTCAAGCAGTTAGCATCCGTTAAGTTGGCAGTAAGGCATTACGACAGTGAGGCGAAGGGCGAGCGATTGGCAAAATTGAATTGCGCGACCAATCAGAGAAAAGAAGTTTAGTCCAAGAGCGTCTCGGCAGAGGGCGCTGGAGAAAAGTATAAAAACACTCGCACGAGGCGACGCGGCCTCTTTTTCCGGCGGCATCAGGGACCCCTCATGATTGAGGGTCGGTCCGGGCATCTTTGAAGAGACGAGACGAGACGAGACGCGCGCGGGCGAGGACCCGCTTCGGTCAGCTCCAACTCTAGAACCCTTGGCCGCTGCGGCTTTTTTTTATCCCGGGACCCTTGGGTGAGTCCCCGCGTGGCCCGCGGTCGAGCAGCAGCGCGTTCCCGTGTGAGAAGGCGTGTCTCCCGAGCCCTAGTCACAAGTGCCGCGGAGTGGCTCCTCAGCCTCGAGTGTCGTGCCATCCTGAGCTCCAGCCAAGGTGCCTTCGCGCCGAGAATTCATGCAATCGTCGCTCCTCAACGCTCCCCCGCCCTCCGAAGACCAACTCCTCGTATGGTAATCGTTCTGTGTCGTCCCACTGATTCTGCAACTGTATTCTAATATATCTGATATACTTAACCATACATTTTCAATGTCGAGGGCCCCCCTATCTGATACGTTCCTCAGGACCCCGTCACCGTGTCACGGACGGGTCCCAAGGAGCACCAAGCGACGAACCCACGACCCTGTAGGTAGTCCAGATACGTACCTACCTATTGAGGTAGGTACGAGAGTAGGTAGGTAGTATTCCGGCGGCGCAGCAGACTTCGTTCGGCGCCAGCGAGTAAGTATCTACAGTTTACCTACCTACCGGATCTCTTGTGCATACTCTCCACTATCTCTGCCTACCCCTTGCTAGATTCTGAGCATTTAATCTTATAACGTGACAGGTGTTGAAATAACGGAGGCAAAGATTAAGTTACAAGTCCTTTTGGATATAACAACACAATTGGCAAGTTATTTAAGTTATTTGGAGATAATTAATAAGACAATCTCTTAATCTCTTAGATCTTTGTACTTTTTGACACTAGATTGTATATTGATTTATTACTTTTATGAATGTAATGCTCAGTGGAAGAACTGTAGCAATGAAAAGTATCGGGTACCTACCTATAAGGTCAGAAATGTCGAGTATCGGAAAAATTGGCAAATTATTTGGAGATAATTACGAAGCCAATAGTTAGACTTAGAAGTTTTTTACACTAGATTTTATTATGATTTATTCATTTTACTTAGATAAGACTGAGCGAATGACAGAAATTGAACCATTTTCCATTAACATTTAACATTAAATCATATATTTGTAAAGTTTGATCCCATTTAAACACCACTGCAACAGCGTTTAGCCAAAAACGAATATTTCGTTGTTGTATAGAACTTAAGTAGTGTAAGTTTCTTATGATTTAAAATTCCGAGAAAAAATATGTTGATTTATATTTCATTGCATTTTTTCAGAAATACATTTTTATAATATCACAGACTCATTTTTATGGAAAATTGTATAGAATAACTTTTAACAAGCACTACATTTCCTATCAGATGCTCGTATCAAAATAAACAATATTTTTTAAGAGTTTAATTCCCCTTAACTGCCAATGCTGCAGGGTTAAACCGTCCAGAACCCTATATGCCCATTTGTAGAAGACGGTAGCTACTTTAAGCTATTATAGGTTTTTTCTTGAACAAACTTCTTATTTCTGAGAAAAACAATATAATATAAATCTTTCCATACATTTTTTCTGAACTATTATTTTAACCTATAAAGGAGTGTCTTTTTTTGAAAATTTAATAGAATATCTTTTAATCACCATACAATTTCCTATCAGTTGCAATTTTTTTTAGACAGAAATTACGAAACTTGTTCCTACGTCCACCTTTTTTCAAAATCGTTCCACTGTGTACCGTGATTTGAGCCAATTCACTTCCTATTTGTGTCATCTAATTCACGCGTTGCGCGATACGCGTTACACGCCGAACTTTACAGAGTGCAGATTTCTTACTGCGCAAATCGTGAATATTCACGTGAGGCTTCATGCGGCCCCGAATACCACGGCAGTTCGTGCACTGGATTCAGCATGTGCGTTTTAGAGACCGCAGCAGTGCAAGTGTGCCGGTTGGCTAGGCTTGGAAGGTAGCGGGATCCGAAGCACGGTTCTCCGCTGGCTGACTGCAGGTTGTAGGGGGCCCAACTAGTAAGCTAGCCCGCCGCCTTGCGAAAAATCCCAGAATGCTCCATCGTGCCGGTTGGCGACCGGATTAGAGGACCCGATGGCCATTCCTGGAGGGAGGTCTCAGTCTCCAGTCTAGTCTCCCACTGGCGCAGGAGCCTGCTGTTTGTCTCTAGGCTTTCACCTGACCAGTGCCTCACTCAACAGCCGTTTTTCCCACAAACCTAATCACTCCAAAAACCAAACCATGAAAAAGTCAACATATAATAAGTTGCGCTCACAGCGGAAGCACTTCCTACACAACCTATCATCTTACCAACGGTTATAACAGTTTTATTTATTTTTGTTTTCAATTCTCTAAGATCTTGTAGTACCTATACCTATACTTAGTAGATTTTTGTTTTTGTCTTCTTGTTTTATGTGAGTGTTGTGCGTGTGGTAAAATAAATAAATTTTCTTTCTTTCTTTCTTTCTTTCTTTCCTCTCGCTTCAAGCGCACCTTTGAAACATTAGAGGACTGCACTCCAATCTCGATCCGGTCCACCACCACCTAGGGACAGCTAAGCCACACTTATTATTTAATCCTCACGGAGACGCAGATTCAATGAACCCGATTTCTCAGTTTTATGTACTTTGGTGGACACCGGCTTAGATAAAATTATCTATGCTGGTTTATATCATTGTCACTCTGAAGACCACGAGACAACCAGGTTGTTCAACTACATCAGTGAAGCGGCGGATGTGGCCCAGCAACGTTATCCTGATGCCCAACTGGTGATTCTGGGGGACTTTAACGCCCACCACCAACAGTGGCTGTTCCCTTACCAGTTGTCCGACTATGCTGGGAGAGAGGCGTGCAAACTTGCACTCACTTTAATCTCACTCAGCTCGTCAATGCGGCAACCAGAATTCTGGACGTTGAGGACCACACAGCCAACTGCCTGGACCTTCTGCTGACGAACGAGCCGGATCGCCACTCGGTATCAGTGATGCTTCCTTTGGGAACATCAGATCACTGTGTGGTGAGGTCTGTATCTTCATACTCGCCACCCGATCCCTCGCCCAGAGGTAGTAGGCGAGTGTGGTGTTACAAATCGGCAGATTGGGATGAGACGCGACACTTCTTCGCTTCTTATCCTTGGCGGCAAACTTGCTTTTCTTCATGTGATCCAACGGTCAGTGCTGATGCCGTTACGGAGGTGATAAATAGAGCAATGGAGTATTTTTTTCCATTCTCCGATGCTTCACCTGCAAGCAATGCTCGCCCATGGTTTAGTCCCGCGTGTGCTAGCGCGGAAGCGCAAAAACGTGTTGCATACCTAGCTTGCGTTGACGCAAGAAACGGTTAAACCTCGGATGCACGGATTATGAAGAAAGCCTATAACAAAGCCACCAAGTCCTGCAAGAAGGTGTTACAGAAGGCTCGCTTCAATCGGATTGGCTATCTGGGGGCTAAGTTTGCCGCATACCCTGCGGGAAGTAAAGCTTTCTGGTGTCTGGCTAAGTCGGTGGAAGCGAACTTCAGCCGCCCTTCACTAAACCCAACTACTGAAACCGGACGGGTCCCAAACTCACGCTGCGGTTGAGAAAGCAAATTTATTTGCCACTCAATTTGCGGAGGCTTCGCGTCTTGACGCCTCTGGCGAAACTCCACCCAGCCTTCCTCGGTGCGAAGCTTCAATGCAAGAATTCGCATCCAGCAAAAGGAAGTGCTCAAAACGCTACGTAGTCTCGACGTGAATAAAGCTAGCGGTCCGGATGGTATCTCGGCCGTAGTATTAAAAACCTGTGAACCTGAGTTGTCTTCAATATTAACGCAACTTTTCCGCCTCTCTTTGAATACTGGTGAAGTCCCCAAGTCTTGGAAGCTCGCTAACGTGCAACCTGTGCCCAAGAAAGGCAGTCGTGCTGACCCTTTGAACTACCGCCCTATCTAGGTCACCTCCCTACTATGTAAATGTATGGAGCGTGTACAGAATAGGAAGGTCCTTGCATACCTCGACGGATCGAGGATATTTCGCCGAAATCGGTCTACTGGGGACCTTCTTGTGTATGCCACGCACATTTGGAGAGAGGCCATCGAGATCATGGTGAAGCACTGGCTGTTTCATTAGACGTCTCGAAGGCCTTTGACAGGTTTGGCACGCTAGCCTTATTGACAAGCTTCCTGCTTACGGACTGCCAGTTCAATTCTGCGCCTGCCTCGCAGACTTTCTGAGGGAAAGATCCATTCGAGTAAGTTGTTGACGGGTGCTCGTCGGATCAAATGGCTATAAACGCCGGGGTACCTCAGGGGTCAGTGCTACCTGCCACACTGTTTCTGCTGCATATAAATGATCTGCTAATGCCCAGTATCATTGGGTATGCAGACGACAGCACAGTTGTGGAGAGATACGTTTCCAATGCGCGTGCTAGGCAGAATTAAATTCTGGAGTTAAGAGATGAGATGCTGCAGCGTCTGAATTTGATTCTCAAGGCTGTTTCCGATTGGGGTGATGCCAATCTAGTCAAGTTCAACGCCTCTAAAACGCAGGCTTGTCTCTTCTCCGCGAAAAAAGTAAGTTTCTCCAAGTTCCTGTCTTCCGAGATATACCTGTAGCTATAGGAGATCACCTCGAGCTCTTAGGCGTTTCACTCACGCCTACTCTCAACTTGGCTCCTACATCGAGTCTAAGGCAAAAACTGCCTCCATGAAGCCTTCTAAGTCTGTACAAAGCACAAGTCCGGGCTGGTATGAAGTACTCCTACCACGTTTGGGATGGCTGGCTCGGCCAAACACCAGCTTGCTGCCTTGGACTCGATCGAACGTTCAGAGAGCAGAGCGTTCAGGCTTATAGGTGGGCAACATATGGCGGAGACTAGAGTCTCTCGAGCACCGCCGTAAGGTTGCGTGCCTTTCGATCTTCTATATATAGGTTACATTTTGGGGAATGCTCCCAGGAACTTCATGATCTGATCCCACTATCTCCTTTTCATCATGGACGAGCAGGCGCACGGCTTGGTACCACCCTTACCTCATTAGTATACCCTCTTTTCGTACTAAACGTTTCAATTCTACCTTTATAATGCGAACTGCTAAGGAGTGGAATACACTACCGTCGTCTGTCTTTCCTGAAAACTATAATCTGGGTATCTTCAAGACTAGAGTGAATAGGTTCCTTCTAGACCTTTGTGCTCCATCTTCGGCCACATCGTCACTTACCAACAGGTGAGATCGTGGTCAAACAAAAGTCTATCAAAGTTAAAAAATAAATAAAAAAAATGGCTTTATAGTTCGCAGAACTAACAACCATATTATGTGAATAAAGGTTCTCGAGTGGTACCTACAAACCTGATGAAGGTAGAGGAAGACCCCTCTTTCCATGCACCAAAGATATTATAATCAGCAGAAAGTTGGTAGATGCAGGCTCAAGAGAGTTCGTCGTGGCATTTTAGAGAGGAAACCGTTGTCCAGCAGTGGACTTCTGTAGACTGATGATGATGATGATCAACCGTCTACATTGGCTTGAAGTCAGTAAAATGGTTTTATATTAGACTAGCTGAACAATGTCCGTGCGTAGAATAGGTAGTAGGTACCTACCTAGAGTAGGTACCTATCTATTCGTACTACGCATTCTAAATGGATGGTGGTACAAACATCAGCCTGTAGATCCAAGTCCACCGGCTCACTGACATAGGTCTCTAAATTAGCAAGTTGAAGTGGCAATGGGCTAGACATAAAGCTATATGGTTGGCTGGTTCTTTTACGGATGTTTCGGATTTAGGTACGGGTACAGAATCTTCGAGCAATGAATACAAAAAACGTGGAACAGAAGTTGTAATATAAAACAATTTATAATCTTTTTTCTTTTTTTTGTTCATTTCTGTAAAACGAAACATTCTTATGCAACATCCTATCTTGCCGGACACGCCACAGAAGGGGTTGCGGAAAGGCGGTAGATGGAGGCTGCTCAAGACCGTTTGTCTTGACATTCTATGGGGAGGTCCATGTCCAGCAGTGGACTTCTGTAGGCTGATGATAATGAAAAACCGTCATGGGTTCACGGGGCAAACTATGATAATTATGGGTACCTACCTACCTACTGCAATGATGAAGGTCAGTTACTTACATTCGTGTACATTTTGGACATTAGAAAAATAAGTTTTATTCTTGTAAACAATAATTTTCCGAGTTTTTCCCTGAAATACCTTTTATCATTCTAACAATTTTATTCAACGCGATCTATAAACAGATACCAAGCTATTTATTTAACGCCATCTATCTAACGTCCATGCCAATGCTCTTGGACAATAACAACGCCATCTAATGAAAACCAAAACAGTGAATATGTATGTGTGCGTGCGTGTAATTACATCAGAAAAGTGAACGATCTTATTTCTAGGTAATTTGAACTTTCAAATGACTGTTTAAAGGAAATTCATACTGAATTAAATTCTTACAACTACAACTTAGCCGCGAACGATAAAATAAAACACGAAAGACGCCCGAATTTAGCACAAAAAATAAAAAAGTAATACTATAAGTTTCCACGCCATCTACCGTGAACCGAGCTTTTAGTAATCAAGACGATTATCCTTAATAGAAGTCAGTAAGAAGTATTTTGCGATTTGCATTGGGAAGTAGAGGTAGTTCCGTTTTTGATCAAACAGTACTCAGCACTATATAAATAAATAAATAAATAAATAAATAATGCTGGACAGTTCACACATCATTATCTAGCCCCAAGCTAAGCAGAGCTTGTGTTATGGGTACTAGATAACTGATATACTTAATACAATATATTACATAGATAGATATTTTTATTATGCATAGAAAATACCCAGAACACCCTAAACAAATATCTGCCATCACACAAATATTTGTTCCGAGGCGGGAATCGAACCCGCAACCTCCTGCGTCGCAGGCCAAGCTTCGCCCACCGCGCCACTGAGGTCGTGAGGATATTGCGCCTGCCTAGTCGCTATATATCAGAAAATTTGGATTTTGTATAGTTTGGAAATACATCACTGATCATCGATTTTTTGGCTGTATATAGAGAAATCAGGGATATTTCAACAATCCACGTACCTTACGACTGTGTCTGGGATCGAGAATATGTACCTATTCGTTTACTTTGACAACGCCACTTGTACCGTGTCTGTTCAGAAAGAGACCCGTCGTGGGATTTGAGGGCGCGCAGCTGTGCTTATTTACCTTTTTTTGGCGGGCATTATGACGTTGACGTTTTAATCCTTCTTCAACTTTAACTATTTCTTTAGTTTATATTTCAAAACAGAAAAAAAAAACAGCTTAAAAACAAGAAACAACCAGAAATCTGATTGTTAGTTCACAATTTGGCCATGAAGGTTTTTTTTATGGACTATGAAGTTCCTAATGTGTCCGATACGGGCTCATCAGTATCTCCATGAAAAATTATGTCAAGCTGCGTACGGATTGCGCGTTCCAATGTACACGCAGTCGGTTACGCGTATCCTGGAACGCCATGTCCATACTTGCAGCTACGCGTACCCTCTTGGGGAACGCGTGCCACGTGAGCCACCGTCTGTCGGTTTTTGGTCGCGCGTCAAAGGGGACGAGCACGCCCGGGTACGCTATATTTCGACGGCAAAATGAATAGACACGGGTGTCGGAGTCATGGCCGATGACTGGCGGGGTTCGCGTAGCGCTATGCATCGATTGACCTCGCGTACAGGTTCGCCGCGGTCCGTACAGGAGCTGTACGCGTATTCAATGTACGCGTAGACAGTGTATTCTGACTACGCGTACATTTGGAACGCGCAGTCCGTACGCGGACACAAACAGTACGTGTCAACTGTTTGTTAAAACTAAGAGTCAAGGCTAAAATTATTTCTCAAAAATAAATACTGCATCATTTTACTAACACACTGCGGCACTTCGAGTTATTAAAAATAATCGTCAAATCATAAAACAAACACGTCAAGTTTGTAAAATTATATTTAATTTAACCAGTACCTGAAACTACTATTCAAATAAACTTGTATAAAATTCATATAATGTTAAATTATCTTTAATTTTAATGGAAATTTATTTATTCTAGCTAGTTCAAACTTCAAAACATTTCAAAAATGTATTTGTGGAAGTATTTTTAGACGAAATGCTAAAGTAATAATGCTGGATTTTCAGTTTGAAAGCTTCGCTGGTGTTCCGTGCTTCTCGTAAATCGTTAACCACAAGTACTAAATAATTTTGTAAAAATTAAAAAAACCCTCAACGCAATGAAACGGCTGATCCGATTTTGATCATATAGCTAAGAGCAATCCCGACAAATACACATTTCAAAAAAAAAACGAACGCGATTCATCCGTTCGGGAGCTACGACCGACACACACACACACACACACACAGACACGTAAAACTTATGACATCCCGTCGTTTTTGCGTCGGAGTATTTTCTTTGAGTACAATCGCGCGAATATTGTAGATATCTTTTCTGCGGCATAGCAAGCAATGACAATTATATAATCACCTATCAATAAATACCTTTTTAAGTAGGTAGGTAAGCATTTTTCCGAATGCTTTTTATTAATTATTATATACTACCAGTGCCCGCGACTTCCTTCGTGCCGTACATTCATATCTAGTTTCATATTATGTTGTCATATGACAACATAATATGAAACAAGATAGATAGATAATAGAGAGTACTATGTCACCATACCTATTTCTGCCGCAAAGCAGTATTGCTCGCATTGCTGTGTTCCGGTTTGAAGGGTAATTGCCTAGGTTGCTTGGGTAGGGTTGTTGCTATATATCAGAAAATTTGGATTTTGTATAGTTTGGAAATACATCACTGATCATCGATTTTTTGGCTGTATTTAGAGAAATCAGGGATATTTCAACAATCCACGTACCTTACGACTGTGGCTGGGATCGAGAATATGTACCTTTACTTTGACAACGCCACTTGTACCGTGTCTGTTCAGAAAGAGACCCGTCGTGGGATTTGAGGGCGCGCAGCTGTGCTTATTTACCTTTTTTTGGCGGGCATTATGACGTTGACGTTTTAATCCTTCTACAACTTTAACTACCTATTTTTTTAGTTTATGATTCAAAACAGAAAAAAAACAGAAACAACCAGAAATCAGATTGTTAGTTCACAATTTGGCCACGAAGGTATTTTTTATGGAAGATGAGGTTCCTAATGTGTCCGATACGGGCTCATCAGTATCTCCATGAAAAATTATGTCAAGCTGCGTACGGATTGCGCGTTCCAATGTACACGCAGTCGGTTACGCGTATCCTGGAACGCCATGTCCATACTTGCAGCTACGCGTACCCTCTTTGGGAACGCGTGCCACGTGAGCCACCGTCTGTCGGTTTTTGGTCGCGCGTCAAAGGGGACGAGCACGCCCGGGTACGCTATATTTCGACGGCAAAATGAATAGACACGGGTGTCGGAGTCATGGCCGATGACTGGCGGGGTTCGCGTAGCGCTATGCATCGATTGACCTCGCGTACAGGTTCGCCACGGTCCGTACAGGAGCTGTACGCGTATTCAATGTACGCGTAGACAGTGTATTCTGATTACGCGTACATTTGGAACGCGCAGTCCGTACGCGGACACAAACAGTACGTGTCAACTGTTTGTTAAAACTAAGAGTCAAGGCTAAAATTATTTCTCAAAAATAAATACTGCATCATTTTACTAACACACTGCGGCACTTCGAGTTATTAAAAATAATCGTCAAATCATAAAACAAACACGTCAAGTTTGTAAAATTATATTTAATTTAACCAGTACCTGAAACTACTATTCAAATAAACTTGTATAAAATTCATATAATGTTAAATTAACTTTAATTTTAATGGAAATTTATTTATTCTAGCTAGTTCAAACTTCAAAACATTTCAAAAATGTATTTGTGGAAGTATTTTTAGACGAAATGCTAAAGTAATAATGCTGGATTTTCAGTTTGAAAGCTTCGCTGGTGTTCCGTGCTTCTCGTAAATCGTTAACCACAAGTACTAAATAATTTTGTAAAAATTAAAAAAACCCTCAACGCAATGAAACGGCTGATCCGATTTTGATCATATAGCTAAGAGCAATCCCGACAAATACACATTTCAAAAAAAAAACGAACGCGATTCATCCGTTCGGGAGCTACGACCGACACACACACACACACACACACACACACAGACACGTAAAACTTATGACATCCCGTCGTTTTTGCGTCGGAGTATTTTCTTTGAGTACAATCGCGCGAATATTGTAGATATCTTTTCTGCGGCATAGCAAGCAATGACAATTATATAATCACCTATCAATAAATACCTTTTTAAGTAGGTAGGTAAGCATTTTTCCGAATGCTTTTTATTAATTATTATATACTACCAGTGCCCGCGACTTCCTTCGTGCCGTACATTCATATCTAGTTTCATATTATGTTGTCATATGACAACATAATATGAAACAAGATAGATAGATAATAGAGAGTACTATGTCACCATACCTATTTCTGCCGCAAAGCAGTATTGCTCGCATTGCTGTGTTCCGGTTTGAAGGGTAATTGCCTAGGTTGCTTGGGTAGGGTTGTTGCTATATATTAGAAAATTTGGATTTTGTATAGTTTGGAAATACATCACTGATCATCGATTTTTTGGCTGTATTTAGAGAAATCAGGGATATTTCAACAATCCACGTACCTTACGACTGTGGCTGGGATCGAGAATATGTACCTTTACTTTGACAACGCCACTTGTACCGTGTCTGTTCAGAAAGAGACCCGTCGTGGGATTTGAGGGCGCGCAGCTGTGCTTATTTACCTTTTTTTGGCGGGCATTATGACGTTGACGTTTTAATCCTTCTACAACTTTAACTACCTATTTTTTTAGTTTATGATTCAAAACAGAAAAAAAAAAACAGAAACAACCAGAAATCAGATTGTTAGTTCACAATTTGGCCACGAAGGTATTTTTTATGGAAGATGAGGTTCCTAATGTGTCCGATACGGGCTCATCAGTATCTCCATGAAAAATTATGTCAAGCTGCGTACGGATTGCGCGTTCCAATGTACACGCAGTCGGTTACGCGTATCCTGGAACGCCATGTCCATACTTGCAGCTACGCGTACCCTCTTTGGGAACGCGTGCCACGTGAGCCACCGTCTGTCGGTTTTTGGTCGCGCGTCAAAGGGGACGAGCACGCCCGGGTACGCTATATTTCGACGGCAAAATGAATAGACACGGGTGTCGGAGTCATGGCCGATGACTGGCGGGGTTCGCGTAGCGCTATGCATCGATTGACCTCGCGTACAGGTTCGCCACGGTCCGTACAGGAGCTGTACGCGTATTCAATGTACGCGTAGACAGTGTATTCTGATTACGCGTACATTTGGAACGCGCAGTCCGTACGCGGACACAAACAGTACGTGTCAACTGTTTGTTAAAACTAAGAGTCAAGGCTAAAATTATTTCTCAAAAATAAATACTGCATCATTTTACTAACACACTGCGGCACTTCGAGTTATTAAAAATAATCGTCAAATCATAAAACAAACACGTCAAGTTTGTAAAATTATATTTAATTTAACCAGTACCTGAAACTACTATTCAAATAAACTTGTATAAAATTCATATAATGTTAAATTAACTTTAATTTTAATGGAAATTTATTTATTCTAGCTAGTTCAAACTTCAAAACATTTCAAAAATGTATTTGTGGAAGTATTTTTAGACGAAATGCTAAAGTAATAATGCTGGATTTTCAGTTTGAAAGCTTCGCTGGTGTTCCGTGCTTCTCGTAAATCGTTAACCACAAGTACTAAATAATTTTGTAAAAATTAAAAAACCCTCAACGCAATGAAACGGCTGATCCGATTTTGATCATATAGCTAAGAGCAATCCCGACAAATACACATTTCAAAAAAAAAACGAACGCGATTCATCCGTTCGGGAGCTACGACCGACACACACACACACACACACACACAGACACGTAAAACTTATGACATCCCGTCGTTTTTGCGTCGGAGTATTTTCTTTGAGTACAATCGCGCGAATATTGTAGATATCTTTTCTGCGGCATAGCAAGCAATGACAATTATATAATCACCTATCAATAAATACCTTTTTAAGTAGGTAGGTAAGCATTTTTCCGAATGCTTTATATTAATTATTATATACTACCAGTGCCCGCGACTTCCTTCGTGCCGTACATTCATATCTAGTTTCATATTATATGAAACTATTATTATTCATATTATTATTATGAAACAAGATAGATAGATAATAGAGAGTACTATGTCACCATACCTATTTCTGCCGCAAAGCAGTATTGCTCGCATTGCTGTGTTCCGGTTTGAAGGGTAATTTCCTAGGTTGCTTGGGTAGGGTTGTTGCCGGTGTATTTACCTACAGGCACATGGGAATTTTCATCTTTATGCCTCAGGGTGGCGGGCGCAGTGCAATGCCACATAGGGTGCGTCCTAGGTGGTCGTGACCTTTGAGGTAATGCAGTGTTCATAGGCAGAGGGTACCGCTTAAAATCAGGTGGGCCATATGCTTGATCCGTCCTAATATTCCGGAGCCTAATATTCCAGACAAACATTCAGAGAGACAGACAAAACTTATAGGTAAATGATTTGAAAACACTTTTTATTTATAATCTTGCCCCTAAACTTTTATAAGACTGCCTTAAATCGCTGACCCATATTATATATTCACATCAGCTTACGTCAGCTGCCGTCGTCCCACGCATTCTACATACTCAACGGCGTTCCATCAAGGGACACGAAAATAGATCACGGTAATTATTGATGAGAATAATAAATGTTAACCACACAAGGTGCCGTGATAATACGTGGTATTATTAATTAATGAGGTATATTTTATTATTTAACTTCAGTGCTAGACTGTAATCATTTATTGATACAGCCACCTGTGTATACAGTTCAATCATCAAACGAAAACAAATGTATACAAGTATTTTTGTCTCTACAGATTACCAGTAACGGGAAGAGGCCAGCCATAGGGCTGGGCCATGGGGCATTCTACTATCTAGTCTAGCAGTAGTGCTAGACTAGATAGTAGAATGCCCCCCACTTCTTCCACGATTTCTTTTTACAAACTTGCACTGTATGTATGTTTGTCCTCGAGGGATAATAGTAGACTGGCCGTGTTTAGGCTCATTTTGATCAGTACACGGTTACGATTACTAATTTTATAAAAGCTTGTATTGAAATATTTAAATATTACACAAATTGAATTGAATTAACCTGTAATTTAAGGCAATTTTATCAACTCAATAACACAATCTTACCACCACATCAATAAAGGTTGGGTCGCAAAAATTATTTCCACATGCTTCTTCTAAAGTCACAGTAGTTTAGATCGTAGCCTGAGCTACAAGTTGTTCGTAGCTCCGTAGCAACCGCTACGAGAGAAGCGTAGACGTTTACGGAAAATCCGTCACATGCCCTCAATCCAGACGAAATAACATGAACGGTTCTGGTTATGTTTTGAAAATAACGTTCAAAATAAGCGCGGTAGGGTCCCTGTTCAATGAATCGACCCGTATCCAGTATGCTCCAGTCTTCATCCCACGTCCTCCCACTCAATGGCCTTCGCAAATTGGCCGCTTGTTTCATTATTCCTGTATTTTATCGTAAAACAATATTTTTCGGCTGGCAATATTCTGTCAACATTATTCAAATGCTCCGAAACGCGAAATAGGATTAAGTTGTTTTGCTTTGGAGAGGTAAGCTCATTTGTGAAATGCCGTTTGATTTTGTTTGTACTTAAATAAATTGAAAATATTGTAAATAGAAAACATTTTTAAGTAGCAAAAGTTCCGGTGCTTATCTATAAAGTGAAAAGTTTTTTTTTGTAAGTAGTCAACTTAATAGATGGTTCTGTTTCGCCGCCCTGTTGGCGCGTATTTAGAGCCTCATATCGTCATTTGTTGAAGAGTGGATGTGGCTAGCTAGACTGACTAGTGTAGTGACTAGAGTAGAGTAGGTAGACATTTCGGCACCAGCCGCGCGTGCGGCACGTCTCGAAGCCAGCTATCTCTTTTGCGGCACGTACTGTCTTTGTCTACGAATTGGATCGAGAAAATTAACGCAACGTCACAATTTCAAGCGTCTCATTCTGATCAGTAATTTCCAATTATTTATTGTACTCTTCACTACAGACCTCTGTGGCATGGCGGGCGAGTAGCTGGCTATGCGAGAAGATACTGGTTCGATTCTCGCTGCGTGACAAATATTTGTTCCGGGTCTGGGGGTTGTGGTATCATGGTAGTTTCTGATACCCATCTAATGGGATCATAGTGTGGGATCAGGAACTTTACAAAATGACATTAAAAAATATATTTATTTCTTTATATAAATATGTTTAATAAAATAATTAACATTTCTTAAATCTGACAACGCGAAACTGAATACGTGTGTTAATTTAATATCTTTTTTTAAAAGACTTCTCACGATATAAATAACTTAGATCAAAATTAAGACGTTTCTACGATAACATTGCGTCTTGCTATGTAACAGACATCGAGGCAGCAGACCAGGAGGCCAATTCTCGGATTGTAGAGATTATCTCTAAATTAGAGATAATGACGAAGCATGAATGTCTACAAAAAATGTCACGAAAATTTCACAATAACCATCAAATCGTATTCGATTTGAATGATTTTGTTCGACTTATGTCTATTAGCGACATCACGAGAATAGCAAATTGAGATTTTATTCGACATTCGCCATCTTTTTTCTACATATGTCTAATTCGACTTAATCTCTAAAGCACGAGAATTGCCCTCCAGAAAGATAGGGCAGACTATGCTATCGTAGGATATATGTATCTGCGTAGGTATGTATTTTATTTTACTGTTCCGTCATACAAAGCTTATTTTAAACAGAACCTCCACAGCCATGAAGGAGGTACTTACTGAATAATGTTCCACGCACACCCTCACCCAAATACATAGAAATATGTATATGGATCCGTGTGAGAGCTATAAAGTAATTAGCTGCGCGACACCCTGCACCCTCCATCAGGCAGCCATCATGACGTGACTCGAGAGCCATGGCACAGTAATACGTATATTTTTTTGTTAGTAGTAGAGCTTTTCTCCGAAAAGTTTATCCGGGGAAGTACTACACCATACCTATTTCTACCGCAAAGCAATAGTGTTCGCATTACTGTGTTCCGATTTGAAGGGTATGGGTGCCGGGAAATTACATGCACATGAGACTTTTAATCTTTATGTCTCAGGGTGGCGGGCGCAGTGCAATGCCACATAGGGTGCGTCATAGGTGGACGTGACCTATGAGGCAATGCATTTTTAAAGGCAGAGGTTACCGCTTAACATCAGGTGGGCCATCTGCTTAACCCAAAGTTCACACAGTTAAAAAAAAAACTACCTACTAATAGAACTACCTATACCTACGATACAGATTCACACACGAAGTAAGAAGGATCATGAACTAAAGCAAGCCGTGTTTATTGCCTGATTTTTCTATAGGTTTGGTCGCGTTGAATCAGGAATTTTAGTTTATAAAGACTATTCAAAATAATCCTTGTTGTATGACTTTGAGTTTTGACACGAAAAACAAAACACAGTTCTGATCGATCTTGGGCGAGCTGATGTTGCCCGTTTTGATGCGCATTGGCAAAACAGTCATAAAAAAACAAAGTGCTTAAAAAAAAAACCTCTGTGCAATGGCAAGGCGGGCTAAGTAGCTGTTTGAGACGCGAGGGGTGTGGGTTCAATTCCCGCTGTGGGATAAATGTACGCATGTTATACAATTTTTGTTTAGGTCTGGTTGTCGGTGAAGCCTGGCAATAATAATTTGTTGTTTCTGATAACCAACGACACAAGTGGAGTCTTGAATGACTACAAATGGAAATGTTTGGAAAGTGTCATAAAGGGGTGTCATTCAATACCTACTTTATTTTAGTAGTAGTAGAGCTTTTTTGTGAAAGAGTTCGTCCGGGGAAGTACTACCACCATACTTACGCAAAGCAGTAGTGCTCGCATTGCTGTGTTCCGGTTTGAAGGGTAAGGGTGCCGGTGAAATTACAGGCACATGAGACTTTCATCTTTATGTCTCAGGGTGGCGGGTGCAGTGCAATGCCACATAGGGTGCGTCCTAGGTGGGCGTGACCTATGAGGTAATGCACTGTTCATAGGCAGAGGTTACCGCTTAACATCAGGTGGGCCTCTTGCTTGTTCCGTCAACCAAGTAGTATAAAAAAAAAAAACTTTATATACTAATTGATGTATAGACTCAAGGTAGCACCAGCTCAAACCTTTGTGGTTTTTAGGTGCTATTCGATGGCAAACATTTTCTAAAAAGATTTTATATGGTAGAAAAAGAAAAAAAAAAGTTCTTTGACAGCCAAGTCTACGATTACAGACCGTTCACCGTAAGATGGCATCTGCCATGGTTGGCGTGCCAACCGAGGTAACATCTTACGGTGAACGAGCTGTAGCACCCCTGTTACTTAATTTTCACTTGCATCAATATTCGACCTGAAGAAGACTTAACTCAATCTGAGAAGAGTATCGAAGATTTTTATACGAATATTATGCATAGTGATTTTATGAATACTCAATGCAATTTAAATTGATCTTTCATATTCCGAACATTCAATAAATATAGTTATCAAGAAAGATCAATGAAAAAAATAGAGTTGTTGATGTGAAGCTTAGCTACTGGATTCTACCAATCATGTGATCGCGGGATGCTTCATGCTGTACGTAATATGGAGAAAATTAATTATTGAATTGAATTTCGTTCTATTTAGGGCGCAATCGATACCACGGAAACATGCCTTCAAGAATTTCGTTTATTTAGATTGTGTTGTAACTTTTTTGAGGTGAAAAATTCTTGGTTACAGAGTTGAACAAAACTGGACATCTCTAAAAAAAAACAAAGAGCAAACCGTTTCCTCCTTATCAACAAAATCCTCGGTTTGTGTCTTTATCTGGCACTTGAACAAATGTATTAGAAAAAAAACTGGACAGTTCACACAACATGATCTAGCCCCAAACTAAGGAAAGCTTGTGTTATGGGTACTAGATAATTGATATATACTTAATACAATACATTACATAGATAGATATTTTTTATTATAAATAGAAAATACCCAGAACACCCTGAACAATTATCTGCAGATCGTACAAATATTTGTTCCAAGGCGGGAATCGAACCCGCAACCTCCTGCGTCGCAGGCGAACCTTCGCCCGCCGCGCCACAGACGTCGTCAACATCGTATTCGTTTTATAATATACAAATTCTCAAGTAAAAGCGAGTACAGCGTTCATTGACTCTATGCGCATAATACTAGCTCATTTCTTTGGTACTTGAAAGGTTTCCGACCAGAGGCACTAATACCTACCCCTAGCACTGTATTACCTACCCGGGCTAATAAAGAAAGGGTTTTTAATCAGACGGAAGCCTTAAGAGCTTAATACACCCTACAATGGGAGAGGCAACATAAGAAATTGGTACTAAGACCACGAGATAACTATTCATGGACTCCACTTTACGTAGAAACCCAAACGCAAAGCAAACTTAAGGCGTCTTTATAAGTTTTACAGCTAGGTGTGAAAAATTTCCTCCAGTCTCAGTAGTTCGGTTGTTTTGTTCGGTCCCGGACTACTGATACTAAAAAAGTCTCATTAGTTCGGCTGTGACGTCTAACCGAACTATAGAGACTAAAAAAGTATATGTAGTCTGGTTACGGATGTAAAACAAAAAACACAAAAAGTATTAGAAAACGAAAGCTTTTATTTAGTTTTAGCTTTTATTCCCATTGATTTCTATGGAGGAGGCCTTGCCCAGCAGTGGATGTCTAAAGGCTATTGACGTGGTGATGACGACTTAAACTAGAGATACTTTTCACTAGAAACGGGATATTTACCATGATTTTTGAGTTTTAATTGTTCCCGATATATCGGGTAAATATCGTTTCTACTGAAAAGTATGTACATAACCATGATAGTTTAAAAAGTTAAAATAGAGATGTCTAATGTTTAGTTGGTTCATGTACCTTTCCCTCGGGGTTTTTGCGAAGTGCGTCATTATTAGGACTCCAATGCGAACCTAGATATTAATAATTCAGATGAAAGATGTTCTCAGCTATGAATTACAAACATCTTTCAATAAATATTTATGTAGCATCTACGAAAAAAATATTTTGCAAAAATGCTATTGAATGAAGATGGATATTTTGATGTTTTTACTAATTAGTGGTAGCTTGAATAAGGCACTATTTGGGCTTGAAGTGTAAATACGAAAATAATGAGATATTTTATTTCTTTCATGTAGCTCAAGTCAACAGATCAAATGAAGCTATCTCACTATAATTTTCATAAGTAACTATATACTTCTGATTTTCTCATTAAAAAAATATAAAAGTCGAAGTCGGGTTTCGTACCCAAATGGTAAAACGGGACCCTATTACTAAGACTCCGCTGTCCGTCCGTCTGTCTGACTGGCCGTCTTTCACCAGGCTGTATCTCATGAACCGTTATAGTAAGACAGTTGAAATTTACACAGATTATGTATTTTTGTTACCGCTATAACAACAAATACAAAAAAACAGTATAAAATAAATATTTAAGGGGGCTCACATACAAAAACCGTGATATTTTTGCCGTTTTTATAGATAATGGTACGAAACCCTTCGTGCGCGACTCCGACTCGCACTTGGCCGGTTATTCCTTATATTGCCTTTTGTGTATTACAGTCCCTGTCGAATTTACGAACTACTACCCACACAATATCCGAGTTTAGTTTGTTTTAAATCTAATCTACAAAAACTGTTGTAATATATTTTTTAAGCGGATATTCAGTAGAAGTTCTTTAATATAACATTTTGATAGCTCAAAATAACGTTTTTATCCTCAAAAAATATATTAATACACACCACAATTTTAATCTCGTCGAAATTATGAAAATAATTCACTTTAACGTCGTATATGAGGACAGTTTACGACGGACGCGGTGCTTTTATATCAACACAGCGTTATTTTAACGTCTCAATATTAAGTCTGTTTATTACCTATGGCGGGCGTAAAATGCTAGTTTAGCAGGCAGTAAAATGATATGGAATCTTCACTTCCAAAAAAGTAAATAAATAAGATTTATGATTATAACTAACTAGGAATTAATCATGATCCTAAACAACTAAAATAAAACTAACCCTTCGCGTTTTCAAAATTCTTTCAGGGCATCTGGTCGAAGCGACGCGTGACCCGAGAGCTGGCTCTTATCTGGCTCAACGCATTAGTATTGCCATTCAGCGTGGCAATGCAGACAGCATCTTAGGGACGCTTCCGTCTGGTAGTGATTTGGATCAGTTGAGCTACCTTTAGATCGCTTGCAGCGGTCTTCAGGTGGCACAACTGTTTCATATGTATTTTGTACATACCTTGTATTATTCTTTCTGTAAATAAATGTATTTTTACTAAAACATAATATTATTACCGTAGTCATCACGCTTTGCAGGCAGTTTACCTGTTGTAAAGCGGTAACCTCTGCCTATAAACAGTGCATTACCTCATAGGATACCTCCACCTAGGACGCACCCTATGTGGTATTGCACTGCGCCCGCCACCCTGAGACATAAAGATGAAAAGTCACATATGCCTGTAATTTCACCGGCAACCATACCCTTCAAACCGGAACACAGCAATGCGAGCACTACTGCTTTGCGGCACAAATTCGTATGGTAGCAGTACTTCCCCTGACAAACTCTTTCACAAAAAAGCTCTACTACTACTAAAATGATTGATTAGCGTAGTTTTGTTATAGAACATTATGGTACTAGTGAGCTAATTTGGTCATTACAGTTGAGGCGGGATTGCAGCTAGAGCTAATAGACGACGCCGTAATGGAGCCGAGAGCTGTAATGACCAATTCTCACCTGTTTCATACGATGTTTTTCTACACACTAGTGAGGAAAGGGTGAATAAATTCCATTCATGTTTCTTAAAAAGTCGGCATCATGTTATTCTCATTTTATAAAACTCCTTGGAAGTAAACTTTCTTATTGAACGGAAAAACGAACTGCTAAATAAATTATTAAGGAGTTTAAAATTGGTAAAGAGTGACGAACATTCGGCCTTTTACAATAAATTAAAATACCTAAATTCTGTGGTAAATAAATACAGTTTTATTTCAATCAGTTTTGTAAATTAATTGCTTAGATTTATCTCTTTTATTTGTACTATTATATATTCTGTGGTTTTATCTTAAAAAGTCGACATCATTTTATTCTAAACTCTTTGCTAGTCAACTTTTTTATTGTCTGCAAGTAATAAAATAATTTACCGCGCAGTGCGGTAGTTGAGAGTAAAAATCTCGGGTGTATAATGCTGCATTATGACCCTAAGCCACACTTCTATAAGGGCCACCAAAGAATTTGATAATATCCCAAATATCGAGCTAGTCGAGTAGATGGCTAGTGGCGTAGCGGTCTAACGCATCTCCGTAACAACAATACGGTCGTGGGTTCGAATCCCTCCTGGACGGTAATTCTCGGATATTATAAAATGTGAGGATCATCATCATCATCATCAAGAAGTCTTTAGACGTCCACTGCTGGATGAGGCCTCCCCCATAAAATGCAATGGAGGGAATTGCCATAATCACCACGCGTGACAGGCGGATTGGTGATCGCAGTATTGGTGTTGAGTAATCCCTTAGTCGGTTTTTACAGCATCCACGGGAGGAGATGGAGAGGTCCATTCTTAGGCCGGACACACCATGACACGGATGTGGTAACAAATAATTGACTGTATAGGGTTTTAGGGCTGGTATCCACCAAAGTAGAAAGAGAAGAACTTACTTACTTTACTTTTTAGGAGTGTCCAAACCCTGTTAAATTGTAGACTTTAAGTTAATGAAATAAACATTTGTATTTGTATTTGTATTTGTATTTGTACTGTTAAGTGAATATGTGTAAAATAAACCACAGGATCGCGTCAATATGACATCATACATCATTTAGTCATCATGACACCTTAGAGCCAGGGTGGTCCCGGACTGTGCGGTTTCATAGGAACTTCCTCCCGCGAACACTCAGCTTGTGGTAAGATCTCCCTGCTGAGGTTTTCCAAGGTGACAACAGTATAAAAACAATTTCGAATTTCAATTTTTTTAAAAGGTCTGCTACGCGCGTGTGATGCCTCTGGTATTTGCAGGCGTCCATAGGCTACGGTAACCGCTTACCAACAGGGCCGTATGCTTGTTTTCTACCATGGTAGAATTTTAAAAAAAACTGTTATTCCACAAGTGATTCTAGTTTTCAGACATACTCGCTTTCTGCTTTGGTCGTATACCGTTTTATGTTTACTTCAAAAGAAATAATAAAACTTCGAACCTTAATAAAGTCTGCACTATTATCAAAAGGGAGGCCATTAAATTCCCCTCTAAGGGCGAAGTTAGACAGTATTAGTAAGTTTCTCCCTGTTGCGAAATCACGTTTGAACTTCAGCGAAAACTCACTGCAAATTCGAGATTAAAAAGCCATGAAGCAGCTTATACCATAGACAAGCTGAGTGAGTTTTGAGACACACAGTTAAATAAGTAGAAAATGCTGTTTTTTTTTTTTGCAAAAATATGTGTAAACTAAAGTTACTTATTTACAGAAAGAATAATACAACTAGTAGGTATGTATAAAATTTAAAAACCGGCCAAGTGCGAGTCGAACTCGTGCACTAAGGGTTCCGTACCATTATATATAAAAACGGCAAAAAAATCACGTTTGTTGTATGGGAGCCCCTTCAATATTTATTTTACTAAGTAAAACAAAAAAGATTTTTAGAATTAAATTTTTAGTATTTGTTGTTATAGCAGCAACAGAAATACATCATCTGTGAAAATTTCAACTGTCGAACTATCACGGTTCATGAGATACAGCCTGGTGACAGACGGACAGACGGACAGCGGAGTCTCAGTAATAGGGTCCCGTTTTACCATTTGGGTACGGAACCCTTAAAAATTTAAATGAAACAGTTGTGCTACCTGAAGACCGCTGCTAACGATCTAAAGGCAGTTCAACTGATCCAAATCAGTACCAGATTGAGACTTCCCTAACATGCTGGCTGCATTGCCACGCTGAATGGCAATACTAATGCGTTGAGCCAAATAAAAGTCAGTTCTTGGGCCACGCGTCGCTTTCAAGCTCGTTTGAAATCTTACCAAACATACAAAATTTCAGTATAAAATCTCGTAAAATTAATATAAAACTTATAATAATCGTGAACATAGTTCCACTAATGCGTTAGCTCGTCACGTTTACCTCGGGGCACCACAGAGTAGGTAACTGTTGGTGCACAGTGGGGCAGATTGGGGCCATCGGGAATGCACTGTGGGAAATGGTTTCCTAATGACGCGCCATTTTCAACTCAATAACGGATCTGATGAAAGTATTCCGATGATGAGCTTGTTTTTACACGACTGCCTCAAAAAAGGAGTGTATTTTTTTTAGGGTTCATATATGACGACCTCTGTTGCGCCGCGGACGAGGGTTCGCCTGCGACGCAGGAGGTTGCGGGTACGATTCCCGCCTCTGAACAAATATGTGTACGATCTTCAGATATTTGATCAGGGTGATCTGGGTATTTCTATGTCTAATAAAAATATTATCTATATGTATGGTATTGTATTAAGTAGACTTACTATAAAATCAACAATAAAATTATCAATCTTTAGAATCACTTTGTGATTTTAGGGCTACTTATGACTTTAATTTTAATTTGACATTATTTTGTATTTTTGAAATTTGCATGCTAGATAAGGTAGAACATAATTGGAACTTACTTACTTATTTTTAAGACCTTTCATATGACATTATGTTCAAGCAAATAAATATATCTTTATATTTAAAGTACATAGTATAAGTACATTGAAATAAATTCAATTATATTTTTAGCGAGAACATTCTATACATTTATTCAAACAATAGGGTTTTTATAGAATTGAAAATAACAATAAATAAAAACAGCATAAACAGCAAAATATAAACTTCATTTTTAATAAATTTATCTTTCCTAATTGAAGAACTTAGCAAGAGTGTAGTTTGTATGGCTGTGCGTGTTTACAATCATCTTCCTAAATCTGTACTAGATGCTCCCAGTCTTAATGTGTTCAAGGGAAGACTGAAAAAGATGCTAACAGGAAAAGCTAAGAAAGTACATAAGAATTCCTAGGTGATTAAAATGTTAAAGAGTAGGAATAGGTGACTAAATATGACTAGGTAATTTTTAATTTTTAATTATTTGATATAAATTTTGCTTGCGTTAAACGCCAATTATGGCTGAACATTTAACTGTAGCACTAACCTGTTACTAACTCATATATCACAATAAATGTATTTGAATTTGAACTGTTCCAAAATGAAACTGTTAAAACTCTATTATTTCTACAGATTGGATATAAAAATATCCAACTTTATATCATACAAACATCACTGAACTGTCCTCAAAAAACAAATTCTATTCAACTCCCAGTCCAATTTCCATTATTCGGGCCGTCAACTAAAACGACAACATTCTGCAAAGTGACATTCGTCGCCCGCGGGACTGTCCCACCACTTGCGGGACGAATCACGTGCGAGGTTAGGGACGGACAATTGAAAAAAAAACTATCGATAAATTTTATCGTGTCAAAATTTTAAATAGTACGTTTAATAGTAGTTTATTCATTTATTTATTTAATTATCGATACATCGATAACCCGTTATTGTTCATGTTCATTAACCCTCATTAAACATGTTCCTAAAACATTCGAAATTCGTCATAAACAATACCCATATAAAAACAAAAAATAGTTTTTTTGTTTATGCTTCAAAGTTCAAACAATTACATCATTACTAGCATCTCGTCCCGCTACAAAACTTAATAGATCTTCTATTAGCCTTCGTAATAGATACCGAACAGAATTCCGTTAAAAAATATATCGAAATTGACACGCATTCGATACTCGAAAATAAATATCGAATATCGATGTATCAAGATTAAAAATATCAACGCCATTATATTGATAATTTTATGAGAAAGTATCTATTACAATAAATCGATGTTTTTTGCTCATCCTTATGAGTGGTAAAAATTTGATAAGACCTAAAATGCATTCACTTGAAGAGCAATTTTAAACAAGATCATTGTTTTTAGAGTTGGTCATGGTTTGTCTAAACGAAAGTTAACACTGGAAAAGGGCGACAAAGGAAACCGTTGACCCAGGTCACAATAAATGAACCATGCCCCCTTATGGAAGTAATTACTATGGTTCTAAATGTTGTTTTTTGCCCAATTTTTCTAAAGCACTTTTATCTTTTAAGTAAAAGTTGTATTTCTAAATAATTAGATAACTCAACTCATTGCATTTGCATGAAACAAAAAGCAACAAGCTTTCCCACAACTTCTACGCAATAAATTAAATTAGCTTTTTCACTATCTTAACATATATTATCAATAACCAAAAGTATCTCAACTGTAGGTACGTTGAGTTAGTCAAAAAAGTTGGGCCAAACAATGCGTGGGGAGTTGCCCATGTTCTTTGCATTAAAACATAATATTATATAAAATACTATGAGAAAATTGGAATAACCTAATTTGATACTTGTTTATTAATTATGTATTTCTAGCTGTGCCCCGCGAATATGTGGGTGTGGAATATGCCAGGGAAAAAGCTAACATTAAATAAGAGACATTTACTCATACATTATCACTGTATAATTTCCTCGCAATCGAAGTGAAAAGCAGAGTGTATAACTTGTATACATATATAAAACCCATTTTAACCTCGAATTTTGACTTGAACTTCCAGCCTCGCCTGCGTCTCGGCAGGACAAAATTTATTCGATGGTTTTATGCACAATCTACTAATGTTTTATTTTACTGTGATGGACCCTCGATTGACCGCGATCTCACCTGTTTGGTAAGTGACGATGCGGCCGACTTTGGAGCACGAAGGTCTGCAAGGCACCTTTTCACTATTGCCTTAAAGAGACCTATATTATAGTTTTCAGGAAAAACAGACGACGGCAACTTATTCCATTCTTAAGCAGTTCTCATTGCATAGGTGGAACCGAAACGCTTAGAGCGAATTGCGGGTATACTGATGAGGTAAGGATGGGACTGAGCCGTGCGCCTACTTGCCGTATGATGAAAAGGAGATGGTGTGATCAGATCATGAAGCTTCTGGGCACATTCCCCGAAATGTATCATATAGAAGATCGAAAGGCATGCAACTTTACGGCGGTGCTCGAGACTCTCCTAGTCTCCGACATATATGGGCAGCAGAACTCCATACCAGACTGGACTTGCGCTTTGTACAAACTAAGCAGCTGTCCCGGTGTAATGTTCTGCCCATTACAGGGTATGCCGCTAAGTTCCTAATCTTAGATTGTATTTTTAACAAACTATATAATATCAAGTACAATATTCAAATTACAAACATGCATGGATACTACGTTATAATTCCGAGGGATCACTGCATCAAAAACACGATAGGATAATATTTTCTCCATAGTAAAAAAAAACAAAGCTACGTCCATTTTTTGCCTGGATTCGATTGTTTATTAAAGCCGAGGGTTTACTGTACGAGTTTTGTAAAATTATCTTTAGTTTACGAGATACCTATTCAATAAAAAACACTATTTCGAGCGCGGCGCAAGGCGTTTTTATGGTTCCGTATCCAAAAGGCAAAAAACGGAACCATTATGGATTCGTCATGTCTGTCTGTCTGTCCGTCCGTATGTCACAGATACTTTTTTTTCCGAAACTATAAGAGCTATGCTGTTGAAACTTGGTAAGTAGATGTATTCTGTGAACTCCATTAAGATTTTCACACAAAAATACAAAAAAACAAGAAATTTTTGGGTTTTTGTTTTTTTTACCTAGAAATGAACCTCGTATTTTTTTTCATCAAACTCATACGTGTTTACCTATGGATAGGTCTTCAAAAATTATATTGAGGTTTCTAATATCTTCTTTTTTTTAAACTAGTTTGCGCGACAGACACTTCCAAAGTGGTAAAATGTGTCCCACCTCCCTTCCCTCCCGTAACTTTTAAAATATGAGAATGATAAAACTAAAAAAAAATATGATGTACTACCATGTAAACTTCCACCGAAAATTGGTTTGAACGAGATCTAGTAAGTAGTTTTTTTGTAATACGTCATTAATCGTAAACCATCCAAAAACTTTTATATTATGTTACTTGCTGCTACGGAACCCTTCATGGGCGAGTCCGCACTTGGCCGTTTTTTTTTGTAAGAAGATATCTGCCTGGTGTTGGCGCAGTCTTAATGAAACTGTTAATACACTTAGAACATCAACTTTATATTGGTTTAAGTACCAAAGTTGCACAAGTTATGTATAAAGAGATTGGTTAATTACCATAACTGGGCCCCGTACTCTAACGCAGCTGGAGGGCCCTCTCGACAAACAAATCACGTACCGAATATAAATTGAAGACAACGACATGCTCGCCATATTATACTTCATACAAAATTCATATTCTCTTAGATAATGGTTTAATTTTACTCATTCTCATAGTATTATGAATAAGTTACAAAGCTTTCGAAAAGTCAAGACTAAGAAAAATAAATAAAATACATAATAAATCCGTTTATCTGATCTCATATCGCAAAATTCGAGTTTATATTGACATACTTTATAAAAAAAATGCCGAAGTTTAAAAACAATAGTACATTATGGTACTAGTGTGTAATGTTGGTGATTACCGCTGAGGCGCCATTGAGACCCGAGCCGTTAGGTGAGGGTCTTAAGAGAGCCGAGGACGGTAATCATCAATACACTCGTGTATCATACGACGTTTTTCAACACACTTGTGAAGAAAATAATAATAAAACAGAAATAAACACTCTGTGTAAATGTTCAACTGTCTCTATAACTCACTTGTGAATAATAACAATGAAAAAGTCACAGTTTAATTACAGGTGCAAAACAGAAATGCACACTCTGTGTAAATGTTCAACTGTCTCTATAACTCACTTGTGAATAATACCAATGAAAAAAGTCACAGTTTGATTAAAGGTGTCATTATGTGCCTAATTGCGGTAAAATTAAAGCCACTTTATGATTGAAAAATCATATTATAACACCTTTTCTCTAACTAAATAATGTTATAAAATTACTATTTTCCATTATTATACACTACGGCGAGACGGCGAGGCCAACGAGGATTCATACTCTTTTCGTTTTTTTTTAAATAGTCTGTGGTTACGCACGCTACGTGGTATGCGCGGTAGAATCGTGTATTTTATTTTGCTTATATTCAAAATTCACGTATATTTCACGCCTTTTATTTACGTTGTTGTTTTTCATGTTCTTTGTTGGTCAAGTAACAGTTTATTGCATGAGAGTAGATAAAGTAGTGGATGAAACTGCAAATAACTAGGTTTTAAAACACTCGTGTGATACTATTAAAAACCTCGTCTTCACACTCATGTTTTAATAACCCCCCGTTATGTGACAGTTTCATAATAGAATATTATGCAACTAATGAATAAAGGACGGTTTTAAATCGAGGGCCATAGATGAATCTCGAGCAAGTGAAGGATTTTAACGTTTGAATCACGACCGTAGGGAGTGATTCATGATTATTTAATTAAGTGTTAGAATCCTGAGCGACGCGAGTGATTCATGGCCCTCGATATAAATCCGTTTTATTCAAGAGTTGCATACTATACTTTATACAACGACTGCGAAAAAAAAAAGATTTAAGCGAAAATAGACATTTAATGAAGAAAACGGGAAGGTTACATTAATTAAACTGCACATTAAAATTTGAACAATTGCTAAAATTAAGTAAGAGTAATTTTTTTATTATTATTATTAGGATGGTTAACTTGTGAAACAGAAACAGAAAATGTGCCAGAAGCTTGATTTTCATTTTTCCATTTTCAAAACTCATCGTAGGCTTTCATGTAAACCAGCCGTGATTTGTTGGGTAGCAAGTTTTCTACTATATCGGCCGCCCTCTCTTTCATAAACTCAGTTGTTAACACATCTTCTTCATCACTTGAATGCATTTTCACTCGTTAGATAATCAAGTAACACTAAACTATGTTCGTACAATCAAAATAGCGCTTATTTACTATGGACAGCAAAGAACACAAAACAGTTTTTATTCTGATGCTAAACTTCTTGTCGAAAATGTCGACCAATCAAATTTTGATGAGGTATTTGCACAGAGTTTGCATGTCGTGAACACATGCAGTTTGCATCGAGTATTTTTTGCGCGAGGAGGTTGTACAACCTCCTTGAGTATTAAATACAGAGGTCGAAGTCTAAATTCAAACACCAAAATCGTGATTAAAAGTACTTTTTATTCACTGTTTTCAGCGAATAAAATAAGCTTTTGAGAGGGGGTTTGGTACAAAATACTATTATTACACATGACCTCAGATAAGGAGGCCGTCGTGCTCTAAGGAATAAACTTAAATATGTATATCACATTGTCATCGAAAACACATTAATTTCATTATCTGTGCATAACAATAGCAAGTGCGAAATAGTCTGTTTTGGCAAAAATAGATATTGCAGAGGAACACACTGTTTTTTCTCTTTCAAGCACGTACTATAAGAGCAGCCAATGTTGCCAGTAGAACTTCAAATATGGGCAGAACAATTTTAGTAGCATTTTACATACATACATAAATGGGCATAATGGCAGAGCCACAATGGGCCATTTTTCACAGTGAGTTGCACCATCGTAGAATATATACGTGACGAGTGGTGAGCTCATCGCCGCTATTGCTTCCCACGACTAAATCGGCTAACGCTTTCTTCCATTAATAACACATTCCATAATAATGTAGCAGGCCAAATCTTATCAACAAGTCCGCGTAAAATTTTAAAAGTGATTTTATTAACAAGTAAGCCTAGGTACTAGTATAGTATTCTTTTATCTGTGGCCTAGGTAAATTTTAAAAGATAACGATATATTTATTAGCTTGAACATAATTTCATATGAAAGGTCTTAAAAATAAGTAGGTAAGTTCCAATTATGTTCTACCTTATCTAGCATGCAAATTTCAAAAATACAAAAGAATGACAAAATTATATAGGTAAAAAGTAATCAAATTAAAATTAAAGTCATAAGTAGCCCTAAAATCACAAAGTGTCCGCCATAGATGTACTCCAGAGAGCTTTAAAATGTAGTGGTTAGTACTAATGTTACCAGTACGAACATTTTCGGTTGTATTGAAATACTCTTCACAATACAAATATTTGGCAATTTAAAAAAACTACTATTTCTTATTACTGGTATTTATACCTTCCCATAAATTAGTGCATCCCCTACATAACGAGTTGAGAAACGATTGAAATGGCGAGGGTCAGCGTGGGGTCGCTTGGCCTGACCTTCTGCTTCTCTATATTTACATCAAGGCTTTACATTTTAAATGCCAAAGTTATTGCAGTAGCATCGCTGTTATGGTTTTTACCGAGCTTTTATTCTAGTATATTAAAATATTAATTTCCGAAGTTGTTTTAGTCGTTTTATAACGAAGCTATTGTTTTTTTTGTAATAACATAACATTACATAATATAACACCCAACAGTCACATACATAATCCTGATCCCACACTAGGATTCCCTGTGCGTGGGGTATCAGGTACTACGAGTACCATGGTACCATAACACCCTGACCCGAAACAAATATAAGCAGATCATACAAACGTTTGTCCTGCAGCGGGAATCGAACCCGCAACCTTTCGCATCTCAGCCGGCTACTCGCCTGACGCGCTACAGAGATCGTAGCATACATACACACGCCTTTTTCCCCGAAGGGGTACGCAGAGCCTCAATAGGCCGCTTTTCACAGTGGGTTGCACCATCGTGGAATATAGACGTGGCAAGTGGTGAGCTCATAGCCGCCATTGCTTCCCACGACTGAATCGGCTAACGCTTTCTTCCAGTAATAACACATTCCATAATAAGCTAGCAGCCAGAACAAATCTTACACCAACGAATCTTATCAACAAGTCCGGGTAATACTTTAGTCAGCTTTTACGACATCCACGGAAGGAGACTCTATTCTTAGTCACACAGCACAGGCTAATAATTCAATTAAAATTAATACATTTGTAATTAATAATATTAAGTATTGGACAGATTTGCTCCAAAATTTTCTACATTTGAATTCCTCGGCATCAGCTAGATGTAGATTGTAGTAGTAGAGCTTTTTTGTGAAAGAGTTCGCCCGGGGAAGTACTACCTCCATACCTATTTCGGCCGCAAAGCAGTAGTGCTCGCATTGCTGTGTTCCGGTTTGAAGGTTATGGGTGCCGGTGAAATTACAGGCACATGACTTTTCATCTTTGTGTCCCAGCGTGGCGGGCGCAGTGCAATGCCACATAGGGTGCGTCCTAGGTGGACGTGACCTTTGTGGTAATGAGGCAGAGGTGTGGGCCATCTGCTTGTCCAAAAGAAAATAACTAAACAAATAAACGATCACCATGATTATCCACGTTGTTAAAAAGAAAATTAATAAAAGCGGCCAATAGTGCGAGCCGGACTCGCGCACGAAGGGTTCCTTATCTATAAAATAGTATTAGTATCTCATTCATTTCATTTCATTTATTTCGCAAACAATGTAAAATTGTGTCGGAACATAGTAACATAATATAGGAATAAAGTACAAAATAATCATATACATCTACTTGGGTCCGATAGGTACAAGATTAAATGTCACTAAGATAACAATACAACATCAGATAAAATTATAAATAGTACCTAGTCAAAATAGTAATGTCAACATAAAACAGAAAATGTCAAATTAAAAAAGAATCAGATACCTATAGAATTACCAAAAAAAAAAAAAACATGAGGGTTTATCATTATAAAATTCACGTACAAAGTAGTAGCACCTTTTCAACAAGAATTCCTTCAGATTTTTTTTAAACTTATGTGTGCTGTAGATGGATTTGAAGCTAATATGCAAGTCATCGTACAGCTTGATGGCCTGGTACTGAACACTATGTGTTGCTATCCTAAGATTCGGAATAAAGTCACTTTTCATATCCTTTCTTCTAGTACTTTCTCTTAATGTCCTTTCTTCTAATGACTCGATACTGTATAAGCGCTTTACTAAATCCGTAAGAAGAACTAGAATGTACAGACAAGGGACAGTTAGTATCCTAAGCTTCATAAAATGTTCCCTACAGGATTCAATCTGTGGTATACGTACCATGGTCCTTATCGCCCTTTTTTGAATAACGAAAGCTGAATTAACATTGTACCTACTTATAACTATTACCCCAAAACATTATGCTGTAGCGAAGTTTCGATTCGACCAACGCGTAATAAACTAATTTTAAATGCTTCATGGTGACTTCATCTCTTAGTGTTCTAATGACATAGCATGCCGAGCTTATATAATTTTCAATAGATATTAATTCATTTTTCTAATTTAATAGCATGTCAATATTTATACCTAAAATTTTTACAACGTCAACTGATTGGATTATTATGTCATTATAATTCACACATAGTCTTTCATGATTCTTTGATGTTGTCTTAAATAGCATTACATTAGTCTTCTTCACATTTAAAATTAAATTATTAATTCCAAACCATTCAGTAAACCCTTTTAAAGCTAAATTTATTTTATCAGTAAGTTCAGCTAGCGTACTGGCAGAGATTGCCAGAGATTGAGATTGAGATTGAGATGGCAGAGATCTATAAAAACAGCAAAAAAAACAGGGTTTTAAAAATTAAAATTGCACGCAAAAAGTGGTTACCCATCCAAAAACTGACCTCGCAGATAATTGCTTAACCTATATTTGGAAAAATACGTTTGTTGTATTAGAGCCCCTTAAATATTTATTTTATTCTGTTTTTAGTATTTGTTGTTATAGCGGCAACAGAAATACATCATCTGTGAAAATTCCAACTAACTATCACGGTTCATGAGATACAGACTGGTGACAGACGGACAGACGGACAGCCGAGCCTCAGTAATAGAGTCCTGTTTTACCGTTTGGGTACGGAACCCTAATAAAAAACTACGTAGGGCGTAAAAATGGCACAGAAGATTATCGTCCATTGTTGAAGAAATATTGCACTCACTAGAGATTACATAATAATATTCCATTCTTACCGTGTTCTCCAACATTGTTCATTTTACAGAATTTAATTACAAAGAGCAGAAATAAGTTGATATTTGCTTTGATCTCGAAGCTTTTTGTGGACTATAAAACATTAAAATTGTATAGTATTTTATAGGAAACTCGGCTTTGGTTACAATGAAGAGTTTTATTTAGAACGAAGCCCGAGGGAGGGCTTTTATGTTGTTTTAAGGTTTTAACCAAAAGAAAAAACAAAAACCCTGAAGGATAAATTTGTTGTCCGTTCGTCTATCTGCTTGTACGACGAAATGGGTGAAGGTATCAAGTAAACATTTGTACGCATCACAGAAAATTGTAGCAGGGTTCATGTTGAAGCTATACGACCTTGTAAAACAACATAATACTTGCAATAACCGCTTGGCTATTGAATATTGAAAATAAAAATTGTAGCAGGGTTCATGTTGAAGCTATACGACCTTGTAAAACAACATAATACTTGCAATAACCGCTTGGCTATTGAATATTGAAAATAAAAATTGTAGCAGGGTTCATGTTGAAGCTATACGACCTTGTAAAACAACATAATACTTGCAATAATCGCTTGGCTATTGAATATTGAAAATAAAAATTGTAGCAGGGTTCATGTTGAAGCTATACGACCTTGTAAAACAACATAATACTTGCAATAACCGCTTGGCTATTGAATATTGAAAATAAAAATTGTAGCAGGGTTCATGTTGAAGCTATACGACCTTGTAAAACAACATAATACTTGCAATAACCGCTTGGCTATTGAATATTGAAAATAAAAATTGTAGCAGGGTTCATGTTGAAGCTATACGACCTTGTAAAACAACATAATACTTGCAATAACCGCTTGGCTATTGAATATTGAAAATAAAAATTGTAGCAGGGTTCATGTTGAAGCTATACGACCTTGTAAAACAACATAATACTTGCAATAACCGCTTGGCTATTGAATATTGAAAATAAAAATTGTAGCAGGGTTCATGTTGAAGCTATACGACCTTGTAAAACAACATAATACTTGCAATAACCGCTTGGCTATTGAATATTGAAAATAAAAATTGTAGCAGGGTTCATGTTGAAGCTATACGACCTTGTAAAACAACATAATACTTGCAATAACCGCTTGGCTATTGAATATTGAAAATAAAAATTGTAGCAGGGTTCATGTTGAAGCTATACGACCTTGTAAAACAACATAATACTTGCAATAACCGCTTGGCTATTGAATATTGAAAATAAAAATTGTAGCAGGGTTCATGTTGAAGCTATACGACCTTGTAAAACAACATAATACTTGCAATAACCGCTTGGCTATTGAATATTGAAAATAAAAATTGTAGCAGGGTTCATGTTGAAGCTATACGACCTTGTAAAACAACATAATACTTGCAATAACCGCTTGGCTATTGAATATTGAAAATAAAAATTGTAGCAGGGTTCATGTTGAAGCTATACGACCTTGTAAAACAACATAATACTTGCAATAACCGCTTGGCTATTGAATATTGAAAATAAAAATTGTAGCAGGGTTCATGTTGAAGCTATACGACCTTGTAAAACAACATAATACTTGCAATAACCGCTTGGCTATTGAATATTGAAAATAAAAATTGTAGCAGGGTTCATGTTGAAGCTATACGACCTTGTAAAACAACATAATACTTGCAATAACCGCTTGGCTATTGAATATTGAAAATAAAAATTGTAGCAGGGTTCATGTTGAAGCTATACGACCTTGTAAAACAACATAATACTTGCAATAACCGCTTGGCTATTGAATATTGAAAATAAAAATTGTAGCAGGGTTCATGTTGAAGCTATACGACCTTGTAAAACAACATAATACTTGCAATAACCGCTTGGCTATTGAATATTGAAAATAAAAATTGTAGCAGGGTTCATGTTGAAGCTATACGACCTTGTAAAACAACATAATACTTGCAATAACCGCTTGGCTATTGAATATTGAAAATAAAAATTGTAGCAGGGTTCATGTTGAAGCTATACGACCTTGTAAAACAACATAATACTTGCAATAACCGCTTGGCTATTGAATATTGAAAATAAAAATTGTAGCAGGGTTCATGTTGAAGCTATACGACCTTGTAAAACAACATAATACTTGCAATAACCGCTTGGCTATTGAATATTGAAAATAAAAATTGTAGCAGGGTTCATGTTGAAGCTATACGACCTTGTAAAACAACATAATACTTGCAATAACCGCTTGGCTATTGAATATTGAAAATAAAAATTGTAGCAGGGTTCATGTTGAAGCTATACGACCTTGTAAAACAACATAATACTTGCAATAACCGCTTGGCTATTGAATATTGAAAATAAAAATTGTAGCAGGGTTCATGTTGAAGCTATACGACCTTGTAAAACAACATAATACTTGCAATAACCGCTTGGCTATTGAATATTGAAAATAAAAATTGTAGCAGGGTTCATGTTGAAGCTATACGACCTTGTAAAACAACATAATACTTGCAATAACCGCTTGGCTATTGAATATTGAAAATAAAAATTGTAGCAGGGTTCATGTTGAAGCTATACGACCTTGTAAAACAACATAATACTTGCAATAACCGCTTGGCTATTGAATATTGAAAATAAAAATTGTAGCAGGGTTCATGTTGAAGCTATACGACCTTGTAAAACAACATAATACTTGCAATAACCGCTTGGCTATTGAATATTGAAAATAAAAATTGTAGCAGGGTTCATGTTGAAGCTATACGACCTTGTAAAACAACATAATACTTGCAATAACCGCTTGGCTATTGAATATTGAAAATAAAAATTGTAGCAGGGTTCATGTTGAAGCTATACGACCTTGTAAAACAACATAATACTTGCAATAACCGCTTGGCTATTGAATATTGAAAATAAAAATTGTAGCAGGGTTCATGTTGAAGCTATACGACCTTGTAAAACAACATAATACTTGCAATAACCGCTTGGCTATTGAATATTGAAAATAAAAATTGTAGCAGGGTTCATGTTGAAGCTATACGACCTTGTAAAACAACATAATACTTGCAATAACCGCTTGGCTATTGAATATTGAAAATAAAAATTGTAGCAGGGTTCATGTTGAAGCTATACGACCTTGTAAAACAACATAATACTTGCAATAACCGCTTGGCTATTGAATATTGAAAATAAAAATTGTAGCAGGGTTCATGTTGAAGCTATACGACCTTGTAAAACAACATAATACTTGCAATAACCGCTTGGCTATTGAATATTGAAAATAAAAATTGTAGCAGGGTTCATGTTGAAGCTATACGACCTTGTAAAACAACATAATACTTGCAATAACCGCTTGGCTATTGAATATTGAAAATAAAAATTGTAGCAGGGTTCATGTTGAAGCTATACGACCTTGTAAAACAACATAATACTTGCAATAACCGCTTGGCTATTGAATATTGAAAATAAAAATTGTAGCAGGGTTCATGTTGAAGCTATACGACCTTGTAAAACAACATAATACTTGCAATAACCGCTTGGCTATTGAATATTGAAAATAAAAATATGGGAAACTCGAAACATAAGAAATAGTACATTTTGGTACCACTAAAATCCTTTACTTAATGTTGAAACTCTACAAGGTATACTTTATGCCAAAACTACTGTACGGAATCCTCCGGGCATGAGTCCTGCTCGCACTTATCCATATTTACTTAACGTAAATAAATATAAAATATTGCTGGACAGTTCACACAACATTATCTAGCCCCAAGCTAAGCAGAGCTTGTGTTATGGGTACTAGAAAACTGATATAATTAATACAATATTATTACATAGTTCGATATTTTTTTATTATATATAGAAACTACCCAGACCACCCTGAACAAATATCTACAGATGGCACAAATTTTTTTTTTTGATCGGGAATTGAACCCGCAACCTCCTGCGTCCTCCTGCGTGCAATATTTGCATATCATACTATATCATACAAATATTTATCACGCAGCGGGAATCGAACCCGCAACCTGTCGCATCTCAGCCGGCTACTCGCCCACCAGAGGTCGTAGTAAGTATTACTAATATTTTTAGCGTAAATACCTTTATAAATGAGTGCAGCATCAATCACCCAGCAGAAAGAACCCGCAAGTCAGGGCGGTTGACAAAGCGCCCGATTTAACGAGACGACTTTATAATTTTTAACAAGCTCCGAAGAAGCTGAATAATGATTTATTTTAATGTAGGAAAGAGGGTAAGATGGTAGGTATTTGCTATGTTGAATTTGAATCACTTTGAGGGGGGGAACCAGGTAGCTCCCCCCTTCCAGCTACAAGGTGATTCATTTACCAGGTATTAAGTGGAAATTATCTCTTTCAGTAATAAATAACATGAACCAAATTCATATTGACGACCTCTGTGGCGCAGCGGGCGAAGGTTTGCCTGCGACTCTGCGTCCCGTTTAGCGCTCACTTCCAAGAAGAAGTGAGTCTGATAAACGGGACGGCACGTTGCTTTCTCACCTTGAAAAAGACTCGAAAGAGTTGAAACCTGTCGGTGCATACACTGATGTAGCCGTGGTGTGGCCGGCCCAAGAATAGATCCCTCCATCTCCTCCCGTGGATGTCGTAGAAGCCCACTTAGGGATTACCCGGACTTGTTTGTAAGATTCGTTGGTGTAAGATTTGTTCTGGCTGCTAGCTTATTATGGAATGTGTTATTACTGGAAGAAAGCGTTAGACGAGTCAGTCGTGGGAAGCAATGGCGGCGATGAGCTCACCACTAGCCACGTCTATATTCCACGATGGTGCAACCCACTGTGAAAAGAGGCCCATTGAGGTGGCTACCCCTTCGGGGAAAAAGGCGTGTGTATGTATGTATGATGATCCAAACTAGGAGAAAACTTTGTTTGTATGCCTCAAGCGCCCTAGTGGTACATGGCCACAAGGCATGGCATGGCCATGGCATTTTCGCAGCATTATTTAAACACAAGTAAACGGCTGAACCGATTTTGATCAAACATAGCTGAGAACAATCCCGACAAATTCAACTTTCAACCAAAAAAAAACGGTTCTTCCGTTCGGGAGTTACGATACTACAGACAGAGACACAAACAAACACACACACAGACACACACATTCAGACACGCAGATACACACACAAAGACACACACACAGACAGACACATCACGACGGGGTGTTATAACCCCGTCGTTTTTCGTCGCGGGTTAAAAACTCTAAGTGCTATGTTTTCTTGTCTAGTGTGTTTGCTGCACTAGGTACATTAATGATTCACTGAAACTCACTCTTTGTACATAAACATTCTTAAGAATTCAAGTCACAATTCAAACAACACCTTAAGCCATTTCCACACCTTCAAGTTTTTCCAAATTTATGTGCACACAAGCCTGAGATTCCCGTCTAGCCGCGGTTTAATGTCTCGGAAGCAATTTACGGAGCCTGTATGGAAAGGTCTGCACACGACGCGGCATTGAGATAAGGAAACTTGGAGAATATTAAAATAATGTTTAGTAAAAAAATATTTCTAGTTGATACAACAATAGTCTGGTTTATCACAAAGAAAACCTAGGAACACAAAAACTAAATCAAATATACTTACTAAGTTAAAATTAAATTACAGAAATGTGGTTTGAAGGGTATGGGTGCCGGGTGTCATTACAGGCACACAAGACTTTTCATCTTTATGCCTCAACAGGCGCGTTCTAGGTGGACGTGACCTTTGAGGTAATGCATTGTTAAGGTCGAAAATAAATGAATGGCGGAAAAAAAAAAGAAAAAAAGTGTACGTTTACAGAGAACACAGACCAAGAGTGGAGGGCTCTTCCCGCCATTTTCGAAAAGAGACGTTGTCTACTTTTATTTTATTTCTTTTCCTAGTGTTTTCTTGAGTTATTTTGTGTTATTTTGGTGTTTATTAGTTAAAAAACTAATGTAGCTCGTCTAAAAAGCACAAGTATAGTGAAATGAAATGGAAGTGAATTGCGTGACTTTTGAAATTGGTGGAAATTTTCTACCAAAGTTTTAGTAAAATTGGCAACCGTTTTACTAAAACATGACTCGACTGTGACTTTGACGACTTGGAAGGAGTGTAACGTTGCAAAATATATAAAAACAGATACTTGAAAAAGGCAAATGCACAAGCCGTGCGGAGGTCATCTCTGTATGCCACATACTTCGAATCAAATAAAAAAAATATGTTTGATGGAGATGGCGGGATGAGCTAGACTCCTGCTTGAAGGATTGGTCCCAAATAACAAACAATAGAGACAAATGGAAGGAGGGAAGGGAAGCCTTTGCCCTGCAGTGGGTCACCACAGGCTCATAGTAATAAATAATAATAATAATATTATATTTAATAGGTTCTGTGTATAGGTATTCCAGATCGCCGCAGCATATTGGTTTCAGCTCAGCGTCGTGCTGGACAAGAAAATATTCAACGCTGATTTTCAGCTGAAACCAGAAATGACCCAGATCAACCGTGATGAGACGACTGGCGTTGATGAAATAGCAATTAATAAGAGGATGCAAAAGAACACTGCAAAGGCCCGTAATATCAATAGCAGTTTAATCTATAATTGTTAGTTTATTCCGTTCATTGACAGAAATTATTTAAACTTAGGCCCAAGTTCACGAACAAATAAATCGGTAGTTACCGTAACCAATCGTCAAAGTGACAGATAACTTATAAAAACATCTGTCAAAAATAGTTGTTTAAGCTAAACAGTCGTTTAAACGTCCGTTAATGTGTTGGTGAAACCTACCTTAGAATGATAGGTATTGCTATTATCAGCATTAGACGTTCAAGAGTATTTTAGTACTAGAACCATTATTTATTCTGTGCTAGAACTAATAACTAACCGTGCTACCAACATGAATTATGCTTGGATTAGTTACACCTTGCTTTACCTCTTTTGAACTGCCTGTCACAGCAAAAGACAATACACTGTAACACTGTAAGATGATTCGCGTTTTATAGTAGCACGGTTACATCATAAAAAAATGTAATACAGGGCTGCAGCACAGTGTAAATAGGTGTATAAATCATGTAAATATTTGCAGGGTAAATGATAGCGTGAGTTAATAATGTTCATATCGAGGCATGCATTAGGCTGTAAAAGCCACCTATACGTACCACTATATTGTGTTGCCTAGTCGCTTCGATCACAGAGGCCTAGTCGAATAAAAATTGATAAAGTTGCCTTTGTGTTGGAGTAGTAGGGGATTTTTAGTTCGATTATTATGGAACCAGTGAACTGAATAGCTATTCGGTGGAACAGCACGATCGGTGTGATAAAACAACAATGTGTAGCTGATGAAAGCAGATTCAAATAATTTTAAGAATTACTAAATATTTGCACGCTAGCTGTAACTAGCAAAAATATGTGAAACTAAATATATATCGTCACTGGAAAGGAAAAGTCGCTGAAGCGCCATTTTGGCCAAATTGAGTTATATATATATTTGGAATCAGCGGATTTTTACGCGTCGAATGGTCACGGTTTGAATGCAATCGAAGCATTTTTTTGGTGGTTCAGCGAAACAAAAATTGACAATATTTTAGAGTTCTTTTGTCTGAACGACGCTTAAAACCGCCTTTTTCACACCTATGTTGCTTCAGTTACTTTTCCGTCACTTACTTGGAGCATAAAAAACACTTTAGCGATTATTCTGGTTGCGTGTCTAATATCCTATAGCACATCAGCAACTTTACCTTACTCTCAAATATGAATCTACGGCGCTTCAGCGAAATGGCCGTTTGCGTTAGTTCAACAAAGATGTAGCTTAGTCAAAATAGCCGACTGATAAGAGCATAATAATGTATTTCAGTAATTTTTACGTTTCCTTATATTTTAGTTTAAGGTAGATAAGACATTTTGAAGTGTCCATTTTGTTTCAAACGAAGTGACGATAGTTAATTTGACGCTGAAAGTATACCTTTATATAGGAATTCAGTCATAGTTAACCTTCACAATATTGTAGTTTACGGTATATAAGTCATTTTATAGCATTGGTATTTTGCTTTTAGAATGGATTGCAGTTATATTGAATCCAAGTATTTACCTTTATAATTGGAGCTCAGTAAATATAACATTAAGAATTGGGTCATACTTCAGGATTTCAGTCGAAAATGTGTTAGATGACATGTGTTTAATATTAAGTAGAAATACATTGTTTGGTGTAGGCATGCGGAGGCCTGCAATGCTATAAGGGTGTAGGTATTCTAAAACATAAGATTGTATTTGAACACAGTGATCTATAATTTCGTCAAATAAAGGAATCTAGATCATAATAGGTTTTCTGATCCAGAAAATTATCTACGAATCGAATCAAATGAGGAAGATTAAGGGCAAAAGCAGGGTCGAAAAAGCAATCAGAAGGTGCTTTTTTTTTAGAAGTTAACAACTGCTTTTCAGTCAATAGAAAGACACAACAAATTGAACAGAGACAGCAAAACATTGAATGGTCATTATACAACAAAAACATTATCGCAACAACTGGGCAAAAACTATTCGAAACAGATTATAACGAAATTGAAGTTTGTAAAAACGAAAACTTGGATATAAACGAACAGAAAATTTCAAAAGAAGATTTCTACGTAGTTCCTCTTAGACATGCAAATACTAAAGATTATGAAGCAGTATATTCGACCAAAACTGATTGTTTTGAAAATAAATATAAATGAAGAAGAAGATTCCTACATGGACCCCGTTATACACCCAGATACTAACAAAACCTTGACTACTCCTGGAAAAAACAAATCCTTTTGCGTAATTGATCCAGAACACACGGTTATTGTAAAAGAGAATACAAGCACACTGAAAACTCTTCACTCGCCACCCATTAGATCAACAGAAAAAGTTTTGCCTTCAAAAAGATTACACCGAGAAGAATATTTCCCCGAAAATTTGGAAATACCTAAAAAAAACTTAAAAAGAAAGACTTTTTCAATAATCGCCGACAATCTACAAAAGAAAACATAATTCCTCACAATAAGGAAATCCAGGTACTAGATGTGAAAATTATAAAACAAGCCAAAACGCGAAAAAAACTCGCGAAGAACATCCAAAAAGAACAAACAGACGTCCAGCAACCTGAAAATACAATACAGGAAGTACTTGAATCTGATGACACTCCCAAAAATAATAAAATAAAAAAAAGAGAGCATGAACAAAAATTCCGAAGCAGACTCAACAGACACTGAAAATAAAAGTACAAGAACTGTCATAAAGAAAACTAAGAAGACTACAAAAAAACAAAAAAAAAGTCTGGATACTACAGAAGAACCAATTGACCTAAGGAAGAAATAAAAGAGGAAAAATAAGAAAGAAGAAAGGAAAAGTAACAGAAACCAGGGAGAGGCATATAAAACGAAAAGAGGAAAATATATGCCAAAAAAATGAATAAAAGTCAATGCTTGCACTCCTGAAAACTGCTATCAGGGGTGTTATAATATAACCGAAGACAAGAGATTGTCTGTTTTTAATTTTTATTGGAGTCTTGGTTCACAGAGAATAAAAGATTGGCTTGTATCAAACACGAAAAGAAATACAGTGACTAGGAAGCGTGCAAAGGGTTCAAGTCGGAGAGAATATACTTACAAATATTTTATAAATGAAGGTGAAGGACATAGAGAAGTTTGTTTGAAGTTTTTACTGAGCACTCTTGATGTGAAACAACGGTATATAAACTATACCATCAGAAATGCAGGCTTTGGTCTGGGTAAAGAAGATCTTCGAGGTCATTCTACACCAGCTAACAAAACCTCAGAAGAATTATTAGCGGACTTAAGAGAATATATTACCAACTTACCCGCTGTTCCATCACATTATTGCCGGAAAAATTATACTAGGTGTTTTTTGCCGCGAGAATACAAGAATGTAACTAATCTTTACCACATTTATAAACAGACAAAGTGTAAAGATGAAAAGTCATTTGTGGGAGAAAAAGTTTTAAGGAACGTATTTACAAAAGAAATTAACATTGGCTTTCATATTCCTCGGAAAGATAAATGCATTAAATGTCTGAAGTATGAAAATAAAACAATCAACGAAGAAGAATATGCAACGTATTTAAAAAATAAGGAAGAAACAAATGAAAGATTTTTACAACACCAAAATATACATCTTTAAGACAAGTCAACATTATGTGCATCGTTTGATTTGCAAAAAGTTTTAAATACACCATGCAGTTCAAGCTTACTTCTGTTTAATTACAGGAAAGTAAGTGTATTTAATTTAACATTTTATGAAAGCGGTACTAGAGACGGATTTTGTTTTACTTGGCCAGAGACAGAGGGCAAAAGAGGTGCTAACGAAGTATGCACCATACTACAGAAGTATGTGCAGATTGTGGATGGTAGAGGTTCCGTAAAACATCTGCTGCTTTACAGTGACTGCTGTCAAGGCCAAAATAGGAATAAAACCGTTTTAGCCTGCCTTCACAAAATATTACAAAGTTGTGAAAACTTGTCCACGATCCAGGTTAACTATTTATTGTCTGGGCATACATACATGCCCGTTGATTCCATGCATGCTGTAATCGAGAAAAGCACAAAAAACACTTCAATTTGGACACCTTCACAATGGCCTATGGTTTTTTCAATGGCGAGAAAACAACCAAGGCCTTATAACGTTAACGTTTTGACACACAAAGACTTCTTAGCGTGGGATGTTGCTCTCGGTAAATATTTTAGAAATATTTCTGGAAAAATTAGTCAACTGCGTGTCGTAACCATTAAAAAGTCTAATCCAGAAAACATATTTGTTAAATTCTCAATGAGCACAGATGCCAAAGAGGAAGAGATAACAATTTTGAAGTCAAAGAAGGTAGAACCAAAACGAGCATATAAGACTAGTCTTCCTATATCTTCAAAGAAGTATAATGACGTCATAAAAATGTGCTCTATGGGAATAATTCCTGAATGTTATCACAAGGAATATAAAAGAATGCAGACCTCTGAAAACATAAAGGATAGCCTCGAAGATACAGATATCGAAGATGAGATGAATGATTAAAGAAATAGAAAAAGAAAGAAGATAACGCAAAAATCTTTAGGAGTTTTAAAAACAACACATTAGACAACCGAATAAGCAAGTTCTGAATATCTGGAAGTTAATCATCACTCTATTTAAACACTTTAATCGTACTTGTTATTTAGTATTACTACGTCAAAAAATATATTCTATTAGATAAGCAATGTAAGTACCCATTTAAAAGGAAACAATCTTGATATGCCTCTTAACTGAAATATTCACTTTAAAATACATTACTAGAAAAACATGAAAGCTATTAAAAGAATCAACATTAACAAAAAACATTATTGTATGCCAATCCATTCCAGATTTATTTCATTAGTTCAATAAAGAGACGTGTCAAGATTGTTAAAAAAAACCTACTTGGCTCGACTATAATTGTTGTTCTCATTAAAATATTACTTGAAATAAAATATTTAATAAAAATCTTATATTTTTTAATTCAACTGCATAATTAATATTATCTTAACGATTAAAGTTCAGAATGTGTTCAGATGAACCCCTTTTCTGGTCCTCCAGCATGGTCCTCACCTCAGAATAGCTTTCTGGTATCGCCTTCCTAGTTGGTTTCTTCTATAACTGATTCCTCTCTGCATCAATTTCGCTTTAGCATATTAGGTAATCTTAAATTAAATTAGCGTTCAGTTAAAATGTCGTTTTCTGTATGCAAACATTTGGTTCCTAAGAAATCACGACAGTTATTATATTGAAATGCATGTAATTTAGTATTTTATTACTACAAGTTTAGATATGAAAAAGTAGCTTTAGTCATTTAGTAAAATTGTGCCAGGATAGATACTTACTTTAAGCATTTTTTGTTACCTGTGTATGACGGTGTGGTGGGTACTTAAGTATAAAGTACTGAGTGATAACAGTAAACTCAGGGATGGTTAGCAAATATTACAGGTTTAATAAGTACAACCTCATGGTAGTTTAGCTATATGAACATATTGTGGGCTTATGATTTTTTGGACATCAGCGATTTTTCCTTGCTCTAAATTTTTAAGGTTCGGAGTAAAAGTTGCTGAAGCGCCACATATCTCCCCAACTAAAGAGATATCTCGATAACTCTCAGCACGTTAAAATGGTAAAAAAATCAAGCTTTCAATGTGTCTTGGTTAATCCAAAATCAATGAAAGGAGAAGGAAGTTACGTTTTTTTTTTTCAAAAAATAAAACTTTAAAAATTCTCTACTGTAAAGTTGACCATATGGAGATAAGCGATTTTGCCTTTCCAGTGACGATATAAAGAACATTGTAGTTACCATATTTTTAAGCGAATACATGAATAACTAACTAACTAAATATTTTTTAGTATGTATATAGAAATGTTTCTCAAAGAGCCATGGAGTGGGCCATGCTAGGTATCCACCTCGTAGACCGTATACTAAACGTCGAGATTCGACGCCAAACTAAGGTCGACGACATAAGGTAGTTATACGGATTGCGAGGCTCAAGTGGAGATGGGCGGAACACTTGGCAAGGCGAGAGGATTAACGATGGACCAAAGCTGTCACGGAATGGAGGCCGAGAGGCAGACACCTGCCCGATGGTCAGCCGATATTGTACAGGCAGTACGAGCGGTGGATCCGGCTGGCACAAGACCGCCAGGAGTGGCGTTCTAGAGAGGAGGCCTTTACCCAGCAGTGGGTGTTACCGGCTGAAAAGATAGATAGATGTATATAGGATGGTGTGGTAGGTTTTTAAGGTGACAAACAAGCAGACGGCCGCCTGATGCAAAGCAGTCACCGCCGCCTATAGACATCTGCAACACTCACGGTATTGTAAACGCGCTGCCTACCAGAGCCCTATTGATATTTCTCTTGAATTGACCCATATTGTAGCCCTGTGGGAAGACATACAACGGGAGCTCATTCCACGCCTTGCATGTACGCGGGAGAACCGAGCGTATGAAACGTACCTACTGTGCGAGACCTCCACGCATCCAAAAAATGCGGGTGAGCTCGCTGACGATGACGGCGACCGATGTACTTTAGATGTGGATTAATAAGTAAATAAACGTAAGAACTCACTGAATAAGAATAAGAAATAAACTCACTGTTACGGCTGTAGGTATAATATCCAACACATATTCGTTAGTATATACGCCTACACTAGAAGGCACTGTGATATGAAGAATAACAAACACTTTTTAAGTACCTACGTAACCGATAGAAATAACAACTGTCTATGAGTAATAGTTCAGTTAAGCCGGATTTACATTACGAAACTTACGAAACTAGTGGCATGAAAGTAGTTCCGTGACATTAATTTCATCAACAGTTTCACGTGTAAACGTCAAGTTTTACAATGCATGCATAACCGCGATTTTACGACACTGAAACAGTTTCGTGTCGCGCGTGATTTTTGTATAAAACTAGTGTCATGCAACTGAGGTCATAGTGTAAATGAGACGTGAAACTAGTGTCGCGAAAGTGCATGCGCTGATAGGACGTGTTTTTTTAGTCGTGGTGTGGGCGGTGTTAGTTGAAAATATTTGAAAATGATACAAGAATTTCGAGACAACCTTTTCTTATTTTACACAATAACATCTGTATGACATTTTGCAATGCAAAATAAAGCTTTGATGTTGGCGGAGCCATGAACATACTGAGGGTTTCACGACAGTATTATTTTGAATAAAACTAGTTTCATAGGTACTGAAAGTAGTTTCATGAAACTAGAAACATCATGCATGAAACTAGTTTCGTAAAGTAAATCCGGCTTTAGGTATGAAAGTACATAGATCGAAGTTATGAGCGCGGTTGACGTGCGTCATGGTTGAGCGAGCTGTGAGCCTGTGACTGGCGAACCAACCAATCCCATGCGTCCGCGCCGGCCGCGACGCGAGGCGAATACATAATAGTACCTACATAACGCACGCAGCGACCTAGCTAGTGATGGGGTGAACTTCATAGACAAACAGATGTACCTACTACGTAGTGAAGTCGATGTTACGATCTTGTGTACCAAAATAATGTTCTATGTATAAGTATAGGTGGTGTGTGTGACGCAGTGTAGCCTACAATATGGTTAAACCATAGCACGACTGTACCCTCCCAAATAAAGTCAAAATACCTATACCTATACCTACCAAAAATTAAAAAAATTGCATTTCATTGTTTTCCATGCCACTTAAGTAGGTACCTACTTAATTAGTTTATGCTATCATCACAAAAAATATAAAATCCCCTTCTTCATTTCAGTCCTTATCTGTGGTTCAACGACTCCGTAAACACCCCTCATTTCATGGGGCAAAAACATTTGCATTACCAAAATTATAAAATAACTCTTGAAAATAACAGAATAAAAACACGACGCCGTGAATTTATGTTGTTTGTTGATCTTTAGTAATTAAATCGCGGAGCAGTACCGGCAGGAACGAGAAACACAGGAAATATTATTGATTGATGTGTAACATCTTTCTTCTCGCTTTCCTACAATCTGTGGGAGTGATTTCGGGAAAAGGGACGGAAGTGTGTAACAACTGAAATTATAAATTATGCATGCTGGAAGTGCGCATTTTCCCGAGAGGTTAAATAAAAATAAATAAATAAATAATGCTGGACAGTTCACACAACATTATCTAGCCCCAAGCTAAGCAGAGCTTGTGTTATGGGTACTAGATAACTGATATACTTAATACAATATATTACACAGATAGATATTTTTTATTATACATAGAAATTACCCAGAACACCCTGAACAAATATCTGCGATCGCACAAATATTTGTTCCGAGGCGGTAATCGAACCCGCAACATCCTGCGTCGCAGGCCAAGCTTCGCCCGCCGCGCCACAGAGGTTGGTACGATCAGCCATGTTGCTTATTACCAACGACTTCGACCAAAGTAAAAAGTACTTTGGTCGAAGACCAAGGAGGTGAGATGTCTGATGTTACACATCATATGCGACAATCAACAAAATAATTCGACCGCAACAACTGTGACTGTTGAATCAACTGGTAAGGCTCACTCGTTTTTTTTTTAATTTATTAACCATAAGTACAGCTATCCCGACCGACGTCAGCAGCGCTCAACGTCGGGTAAATCCAGCCTTAAATTAAAGTTGTCATAGCTGAAATAGCTTCAGCATAGAATAGCTTTCGTACCACTTCGAATAAACTCCAAATAAAAATATATCATACTCCTAAGCAAAAATAACCTTCAGCCAACTCCTGGAACTTCTATTTATATGCAACCTTCCACACAGGCTCAGCTGCACGACAAACATGCCACTTTCAACCCTAATCGTTCGAGGATATTGGCTAAATGACGTCACTCATACTTAATGCAATACAAACAGTCGTCGGTCATTGCACCCGAATCAATGCATGTGCAATGAAACGAGATGTTCATCTAAGAAAAGAAAGAATAATACAAGGTATGTACAAAATACATATGAAACAGTTGTGCTACCTGAAGACCGCTACAAGCGATCTAAAGGTAGCTCAACTGATCCAAATCACTACCAGACGGAAGCGTCCCTAAATTGGCTAAATTAAATTTGCTCTGATCGTCCTGTAAATCTGGAACCTTTAGACGGACTAATTTGGAGGGCTAAAAAAGGTTAAAGATGGCCGACTCTGTCAAAACCTACTACTCAAACTGACAGAGTTTTTTTGTTATTTCAAGGAACGATGCTACTGCGTCAATGAATGGGGTACATTTTTTTTTATTTTCTCGTATTTGTCGATTGCTTATGTTTAGCTCAAGGCTTTAAGAAACTTTCTTTTTTTTTTTTTTTTTAACTTAGATAGACCTTTGTTTGACCACGATCTCACCTGTTGGAAAGTGACGATGTGGCCGAAGATGGAGCACAAAGGTCTAGAAGGCACCTATTCACTCTAGCCTTGAAGAGACCCAGATTATAGTTTTCAGGAAAGACAGACGACGGTAGTGTATTCCACTCCTAGCAGTTCGCATTATAAAGGTGGAACTGAAACGTTTAGTACGAATAGCGGGTATACTAATCAGGTAAGGGTGGTACCGAGCCGTGCGCCTGCTCGTCCTATGATGAAAAGGAGATGGTGGGATCAGATCATGAAGTTCCTGGGAGCATTCCCCGAAATGTAACCTATAGAAGATCGAAAGGCATGCGACCTTACGGCGGTGCTCGAGACTCTGGACCTTAGTCTCCGCCATATGTTGCTCACCTATTAGCCTAAAAGCTCTGCGTTCAATCGAGTCCAAGGCAGCAAGCTGGTGTTTGGCCGAGCCATCCCAAACGTGGCAGCAATACTCCATACCAGATATTAGTTGAGTGGTTTCGAAAGACATGGAGTTTCTTTTTCTTTGAAGTTTTTAAATAAAATCGTTGAAATAACCCGCAATGCATGCTGGATATTTGACTGTAAAGTTTTTGCTTTCTTTGTTTTTTTATTATTTGAAAATACTGTAGGTACACATCATATCCATTAAATTGCTATAGGTATACCTACTACCTAGTAGTTCTGTGAACTGGTTGACCTCGAGAGTACAAACTTGTACCTAATCTATGCATCATGTCGATCCATAATGACCAAACAAAGAACCCAAACAGGTCTTTTTTTATAAAAACTACTCCTTCAGAAAACCCAAAAATAAATTTAGGTAAACTATTTTTCTCTATATTATTTCATCAATCTTCCTAATTCGGGTAACCCCTTAGTCAGCTTTTACATCCACGGCAGGAGACGAAGGGGTCTATTCTTAGGCCGAACACACCACAGTATTGATTGTAATAAAGCCGTGAACCTTTGTGTGCACGAAGCATCAATTCCTCAAACACCAATCACACACCAATCTTAATCGCCAATCTGAACTCATAATAAGCCTCTACTCACAGCAAAAAAATCGTTTTCCTTGTGAATTCGAAACCAGCCTTTTTCACATTCTATAACACACTTTTAGCTTACGTAATACGGTTTACTTTCCACAGCCGATATAATTTATCGCGGTATCGTACGATACGGCCGCTATTGAGATAAATGAAAAATCTTTGAAATTTCTGGAATTTTGTCGTATTGTATGATTTGAATGCCGACCTACAAGTAATACCTATATGGGGAGTTACATAAGTTCCTGATGGATCCCTTGGCTATGATCTTGTGGGCTTTTGGGTCCTGTTCGATCCCTTAAATTTTCCCTTGTTAATCGTACATTACCGAGTTACATTACCAATGTACAAGGAAATAATATTCTTCGCACAGAACCGGGTAATGTATTATGAAATATTGAATACATTTATTTACAGAAAGAATAATACAACTAATACAAGGTTTGTACAAAATACATAATTGAAACAGTTGTGCTACCTGAAGACTGCTGCTAGCGATCTAAAGGTAGCATAACTGATCCAAATCACTACCAGACGGAAGCGTCCCAAGATACTGGCTGCACTCCCATATTTGTTTTTTGCATAATACCGATTAAATTTCAAGTTTTGTATAAGGATGTAAATATTCTTCCAACATTACTCGGTTTTGTTCTGGCAACTTTCAAATTCCTGAGATTTTGTTAGTGACGTAACAGTCGGCGTAAAATAATAAATCTCTAATAAAAACTGTGATGAATATTCCCTTTAATAAGATGACATTCTCATTTTGTTATTTGTAGGGTTTCAATACCCAAATAATGCCAAAGGTCAATGTCGGTCTCTGAACTTGAGAAACACAATGCTGCATTATTTTATTATAGACTAGCAACTCGCCCCGGCTTTGCACGGGTAGTAATGGTAACCCCTCCCCTGTCCCAAACCCCCATATACCTCAAAATCGGCTAAAGCCGTTTACACCCGTTTCATTACCAAAGCACATGTACAGCCGCTACTCAACAAGCTATAATTTGATGAATCCATGTGTACCTATGTGTTCTAAAGGAATAAAACATCGAATTTAAATTTAAACGGACCCTGCTTTTTAGCCTACGATGTCCGTCTGTCCATCTGGATCTGTCACAAGCCTATATCAGTCGTAAGAACTAGTCATCCCAAATTCTGTCACTATCTCAGTAAACTTCAGAGAAGTAAGAACGGGCAGAACAGAGCACACGAAACAAATAGGTAGTGAGCGAAAACCACTAAAAACTGCAACTGTCTCAAACAACAGATTATTTAAAAAAAAAATATAAACCTATAAATTGTCTTTAATAAAATCATTAAAATCGCTTCAGGTGTTTGGAAGCAGTACCTAGGTTTTTTTGTGTGAACCCAAACTTTGGATTTTTGTCCTGTCAAATCAACAGCAAATTAAATAAAAGAGTTAACTTATTTTTCTATTTTTGACTAAATTATACCTATTTTCATGTTTTTTTTTTATTTATTTGGGCCATTCGTTAATGAGAAGTAGGCTTTCTGAGATAGGCCTATTTTGCAGTGAAATTTACACAGACTAGGTATGTTATTTGGGTGGGCATGCAAATAACCCATTGCAAATAATAGCCCATACAGTACAGACAGTCTAAAAGGAATGACAGCTAATTAAAATTACTAAAAAACACAGTCTTTTGTTTCACATTCTTTGTGGTACACTCTTAGTCTGTGTTCTCTGTTAACGTACCTTTTTTTCCTTTTAGTCCTGCTTATGGTGGCCAGTTCTTTTTTGGAACAAACCTCTTTACAACATCATCTGGGCATTTTTTTACTTAGAGTTTTCCAAAAGTTTCCACACGAATTGGACGTTCCAAATTCAAATCACTTTATTCCATAAGGAGTTTCATACAACTTTATATCCCTTTGGAGATATGCTTTACTTTACGTTGAGGTTGCATGATATGTAATTGGACAATGTCGAGCAGGCGGTGTGAAAATATAAATATATCACTTGACAATGGCGAAATTGTTTGTAGCACTCCTCAGAAGCAATTATTAGAAGAAAAGAAAGAAGGCAGTGTTATTGTGTAATACCACAGATAATATAATACTACACGTAATACACAGTTTTCGGATGCAAAAGGCAATACAGTTAGAATTAGCGTCACTTTCTGACATTTACATACACGCGTCCTGAGGGCTTGGGACTTGTCCTGAAATATACTTATCATAAAAACGTCAGAGATGTGCGTGGGCCTCTGTTTATTCAATAACTCAAGTTAATTTATCTGGTGTTTTCTTGAGATAATATTATCATAACGGAATGAGTTCAAGTTGAATTTATTCATAAGTTTCTTACTGCCGCCGCCCACTAGTACGAGGCGACGAAGAGACTTGCTAGCATTACTCAATCTAAATATTTACTCTCTATTGTTAACTGAAAAACAATATTGTAATATCAAAAGGATAAATATTATTTGAAAAGCAAGTTGATAAAAAGATTGAACACTAGAGAAAATCCCTTGATTTGTTTGTTTGTTTTTTTTTAAGTTTATCAGATCTGGTTAATATCACTGGACCTACCTATTTTAATTTTATTCAAGTTCTCGTAATAAATAATACATATAAAAAACCGGCCAAGTGCAAGTCGGACTCGCGCACGAAGGAATTCCGTACCATTATCAATAAAAACGGCAAAAAAAACATGTTTGTTGTATAGGAGCCCTCTTTTTTAGGGTTCAGTAACCAAAGATTACGGAACCCTTATAGGTTCGTCATGTCTGTCTGTCTGTCTGTCTATCTGTGTGTCTGTCTGTCTGTCTGTCTGTCTGTCCGTGTATGTCACAGCCACTTTTTTCCGAAACTATAAGAGCTAGGCTGTTGAAACTTGGTAAATAGATGTATTCTGTGAACCGCATTAAGAATTTTACACAAAAATAGAAAAAAAATATTAATATTTGGGGTTCGCCATACTTAAAACTGAAACTATAAATTTTATTTTTTCATCGAACCCGTACGTGTGTGGTCTATTATATATTAAAAAATTATATTGAGGTTTCTAATATAATTTTTTTCTAAACTGATTAGTTTGCGCGAGGGACACTTCCAAAATGGTAAAATGTGTTATCGTCCCCCCCCCCCCCCGTAACTTCTAAAATGAGAGAATCCTCAAACTAAATAAAATATATGATGTACATTTATGTAAACTACCAACGAAAATTGGTTTGAACGAGATCTAGTAAGTAGTTTTTTTTTATACGTCATATCGTAATTCATCCAAGAACTTTTAGATTATGTTACTTGCTGCTACGGAACCCTTCATGGGCGTGTCCGACTCGCACTTGGCCGCTTTTTTTTCTTTTGGTTTTTGTATTTTTTGTTATATAGCGGGGGTTTAGGAAAACCTAAACACGGTTTCCTAAACGGTTTTTTTCCCGAGCTAACTATGTTTTATGTTTCCGGGCTAACCTTTAAATCCCTCGAATGCCGAAGCTCCTGTCTCCTCGGTGGCTGTCCAGGCAGATCGGAGTACACTAGATTTCGAACGGATCCTCGGAACTTCGGCTCGAAAATCACAGAAGGAAGCGCCAGGGTTGTTAGCTTGGAGTTATACCTGAAACAAACAAATCATATTTTATTGGAAGCACAGAATGTTTAAAATATGCTGGAAGTACTAGTATAGTATTCTTTTATCTGTGATACAGGTAACGTTGCACAGCGCCATCTATATGATTTATAAGGAACTAGCCTGGAAAGTCCCTCTGGCCTGGCTACCAATCCGAAATAACAATAGGCGACGACCCTTCCCGACATTTTCGTAAAAACACGTTGTCTACTTTTATTTTATTTCTTTTCCTAGTGTTTTCTTGAGTTATTTTGTGTTATTTTGGTGGCATATTAACTAATGTAGCTCGTTTAAAAAGCACAAGTGTAGTGAAATGAAATGGAAGTGAATTGCGTGACTTTTGAAATTGGTGGAAATTGTCTACCAAAGTTTTAGTAAAATTGGCCACTGTTTTACTAAAACATGACTCGACTGTGACTTTGACGACTTGGAAGGAGTGTAACGTTGCAAAATATATTGAAAATACAATATAGTCAAAATACAGATACTTACTTGAAAATGGCAAATGCACAAGCCTAGCGGTGCCAATTATAAAGAAAAAAAAACAGCGACGGCTTAGAGAATTTAAAAAAATTGTCTGGCGCCAATATACCTGTAATCAAAGGGCGACGGTAACCGCTTACCAACAGGCGGGCCGTAAGCCAGTTTGTCGAGCCATTATTTATATTTATTTATTTATTTATTACATTTAATAAAAAAAGAAAAAAATAGTGCGGTTTAGTGGTGCTGCTTGCGTCAAAAAGTCACCGATACGGAGGCCCTATTGCTTTAGGACCTAGATGGGGGTGGCTCAAGATCGGGTTATACGACTTTTATTTATTCTGTGATACAACAAACTAGGGGAGAGGCTGAAGTCCCTAACTCCAACAATACACATGTTTCGGCCAATGCCTTTGCAGACACAATAATATATAACGTATCTTCAAAAAAAAACAGACCTTCAACATTCAAGCATATACAACAAATTGAAGATCTAGGTATATAACGCGAGTTTTTCAAACATAGTAAGTAAACAGCATCCGTCCCGAGTGACAGCGATACACCATTTATCTTCTGTTCTTTTCTATTAGACCCGCTGCACGAGTATGGCACAGAAGAAATTATAATTTTCACTCCAATTTTCACTCCAGTGGCACCAAACTTACATTTAGACTCCATTCGCAAAAAGAAAGGTCGTAGGTAGATATAGTTATTATTATTTAATTTCAATTTCTAATTTTGTTTAGATATGTTATGTAATTTTGATGGCATTTATCGCTAGAATAAATTACATAATTGGTTAGAAGTTACATATATTAAATAACATAGATGATAGGTAGATATAAGTTATAGTTTCCCAGTAGGTAGGTAGGTACATGCAGCCGTTAAGCGTACAAAATGCAATTAAACAATGTGATTTAGATATGAGCACAAGTATAGTGTGATTAAACAGTGTATTGTATTTGTTCGAAAGGTTTTTTTTTTATATAGTATGAGGTGACATACAAGCAGACGGCCCGCCTGATGTAAAGCAGTCACTGCCACCTATGTAACATCTGCAACACCCACGGTATTGGAAACGCGCTACCTACCATTAAGAGCCCTATTGATATTTCTCTTGAATTACCCCATATTGTAGCCCTGTGGGAAGACATCCAACGGGAGCTCATAACCAAAGTCTTGGCAATGCTGCCTCCGTATTGCTGGGAAATGTCTTGACCACAAATAAAATAATACTACAATACTTGACTAAGACTATAACGACTTGACCTCTAAATACTGCCACTAATAATACTAATAGTAATAATACTTGAAACTGGCAAAATTGGGGAAACTAATATTTCCCTCTGAGACCATCAAAATAAATAAAAGCGGCCAAGTGCGAGTCGGACTCGCCCACGAAGGGTTCCGTAGCAGCAAGTAACATAATATAAAAGTTCTTGTGGTTCGTTGTAACTTTGATCGATGTTTTAATAATAGTGTATTAAAAAAAACTACTTACTAGATCTCGTTCAAACCAATTTTCGGTGGAAGTTTACATGGTAAATGTACATCATATTTTTTGTTTAGTTTTATCATTCTCTTATTTAAGAACTTACGGGGGGACACATTTTACCACTTTGGAAGTGTCTCTCACGCAAACTATTCAGTTTAGAAAAAATAAATATTAGAAACCTCAATATGATTTTTGAAGACCTATCCATAGATACCGCACACATCCGGTTTGACGGAAAAAAAAATAAGTTTCAGTTCTAAGTATGGGGAACCCCCAAAATTTATTGTTTTTTTTCTATTTTTGTGTGAAAATCTCAATGCAGTTCACAGAATACATCTACTTACCAAGTTTCAACAGCATAGTTCTTATAGTTTCGGAAAAAAGTGGCTGTGACATACGGACGGACAGACAGACAGACATGAGGAATCCATAAGGGTTCCGTTCTTTGCCATTTGCAAGAAACTTTTTTTTTTTTCTTTGCAAGCGTAAATGTACCTACTTAGACGATCGCGACCGATCAAATCAATCTGACCGTAGTGTGACCATGAAAGGACCAGTCTCATGTGAAAAGCAGGTAGAAATGCTAGCATGCGATCCATATTGAACCCAAGCCCAGCGCTATAAAGCTCTGTTTCAAACTCAGAGCCGTGTTGAAGTGGCACAGATCCGGCCCGGACCGTATTTCAGCGCCGTTGACGCATATTTCACGGAGCTGCATTTTTAAATTGCTTTCCAAAGATGGCTGCGTGACATGGGATGTTTTAAACTTAGAATATAGAATAAACCAGATGGTGCGTACGATGCTATTAGTACGGGGCGCCGTGTCGCCAAAGCACAATGCCTCCCCCGCGCCTATCATACTTCCCACCAGTAGCGGTAATATTTTGGTGATGTTTGTTGATAACAAGGTGTTGGCTATGTTGCAAATAGTTTGTTTGGAAGGGCAACAATGAAAAAATGGACGCTTTCCAAAGAATGAATGGTAAACAATAAAATATATTTTAATGTAATACGAAATGTTATTAATATGTATGAAATGTATGAAATTATGAAAAGTATGAAATGTTATTAATCCTTTTTTATTTTTACACGTAGCAGACCTTTTACATGTGGGAACGACACACGACAGCATATTCACTAGAAAATATTTCAAGTTCGACACGACTAGCCGCACGGCCGACCACAGACAGACTGGGTTCTATTCTCCTTGAGACTAGTTTGCGTGGTGACAGTTTTTTCGCGGGACTCGGTTTCTGTTTTATTCTATATTCTGTTTTAAACTAACAATGACATATTGGTTTTCAATATGTGTGTAAACATGTTTCATTAATTTATTTAATGTTATTTTGAAAGAGCTTTACAATAATTCGCTAGAAACTTCTATTTTGACGACCTCTGTGGCGCGGCGGGCGACGGTTCGCCTGCGACGCAGGAGGTTGCGGGTTCGATTCCCGCCTCGGAACAAACATTTGTGCGATCTGCAGATATTTGTTCAGGATGTTCTGGGTATTTTATATGTATAATAAAAAATATCTATGATCTATGTAATATATTGTATTAACTATATCATTTATCTAGTAGCTCTGCTAAGCTTGGGGCTAGATAATGTTGTGTGAACTGTCCAACATTATTTATTATTATTTATTTATTATTTTTCATACAGATGGCTTCGGTTTTTTTAAGCTTTTATTTAACTTGGCTTAGAACCAATATAACTCGACCGATGGAGCTGAAATATCAAGTTCTGGTGACTATAGGTATAATATTACGGTAACAGCGAGCTGGTCTGATGATGGAGATGGAAAGCGACGAGCTCACGTCTATATTCCTACATTATCTTTATCTGACTTATTAATTCTGTGTCTAAGTATAAAGTTTATTTTAAACGGATCAAGCAGATAGCCCACCTGATGCTTAGCGGTACCCTCTGCCTATGAACAGTGCATTATCACATAAGTCACGTCCACCTAGGATACATCCTATGTGGCATTGCACCGCGTCCGCCACCCTGAGATATAAAGCTGAAAAGTCTCATGTGCCTCTAATTTCACCGGCAGCCATACCCTTCAAACCGGAACACAGCAATGCGAGCACTACTGCTTTGCAGCAGAAATAGGTATGGTGGTAGTACTTCCCCTGACGAACAAAAAAGCTCTACTACTACTAATTTACACTTCCCTTGATAATGTACTACAGTGATAATTCTCAACACAGATAGAGAAGAGACTAAACTCTATAATTGAACAAATGCTTACTACAACCTAGTACCTATAGTATTATTTTATCTGTGCTACAACCAACTCCATGAATAGTTAATGCTTACTGTCTAGGTACTAAACTGAGAAACTATCAGAACTATCTAATCTATAGACTGTCCATAAATTGCCTCTAGGCTATCATATTGTCTGTAGACTTTAGATTACGTCGAAACTAACGAGCTTAGTGGGTGGTTTAATTTACCTACTTACTAAAATTATCGCCGAGTTTGTTAAGAGGCTGTCAATAGACTTTTTTAAACGTATTTTTAGAAAAATCTTAACAGTTCAAGACAACAATAAATAGATAGGTATGTTAGTCTTTATCATTTCCAAGGGCATGATCGAGCCCAAAACACGATTACGATAAATTTACGGCAACAGAAATACATCATCTGTAAAAATGACAACTGTCTAACTATCACGGTTCATGAGATACCTACAGCCTGACAGACAGACAGACAGACAGACAGACTGTTTTACCCTTTGGGTACGGAACCCTAAAAATTTAAAGAAAGAAAGAAAGAAAGAAACATTTATTTATGACTAAACAATCAAAGACACACACATGCAACACGCAAAAGCAAACATCATAAAATAAAAAACTAAAACAAAAACAATAACACAGATATAAAAAATAAGGCAATTTGTGTGTGTGCCTGACGTAAGCCACAAAAGGGTCCTCAACTCAGCGTTTGCTAGGCCGCGTTGGCAACCCAGCGCTAATTTCTGCCCTAGAGAGTAACAGTGGCCAAGCATAAGCATTATAATTATATCTACCTACTGTTTCCCTTGGTTCAAATTATGCAACGCAAATAAAACGAGCCAGTAAATTACCCTTCATTACTTACTGTATTAACAAAGACAAAGCAGAACCCTAATACAATTCCTAATATTTATTATTTGTAGTACAATACTCGAGAATGGGGCCAGTTGGTACTGCTACGGCATCTGTGTCAGGCTATGTCTCTGAAGAGATTTACCAAAGATATATTGTTTTATTGTGCCATTTAAGCTTGCTTGTATACGCAAAGCCAGCTAGCTTTACTGAGCCTGCGAATGGGGCCTTCATAGATCAGTGAGTGGTCCGGTAGAGTCTGTTCAAAAAGAGAACCGTCGTGGGATTAGAGGGCGCAGCTGTGCTTATTTACCTTTTTAGGGTTCCGTAAAAAAACTACGGAACCCTAATAGATTCGTCATGTCTGTCTGTCTGTCTGTCCGTCCGTGTATGTCACAGTCACTTTTATCCGAAACTATAAGAGCTATGCTGTTGAAACTTGGTAAGTAGATGTATTCTGTGAACCGCAATAAGATTTTCAAACAAACATAGAAAAAAAAACAAGACATTTTTGGGGCTCCCCATTTTTAGAACTGAAACACAAAAAACTTTTTTTCATCATACCCATACGTGTGGGATATTTATGGATAGGTCTTCAAAAATGATATTGAGGTTTCTAATACAATTTTTTTCTAAACTGAATAGTTTGCGCGAGAGACACTTCCAAAGTGGTAAAGAGTGTCCCCCCCCCCCCATAACTTCTAAAATAAGATAATAAAAAAACAAAAAAAAATATGATGTATGTAAACTTCCAACGAAAATTGCTTTGAACGAGATCTAGTACCTAAGTAGTTTTTTTTTAATACGTCATAAATCGTACCAAGAACTTTTATATTATGTTACTTGCTGCTACGGAACCCTTCATGGGCGAGTCAGACTCGCACTTGGCCGCTTTTTTTTGTTTAGCGGGCAATACATAGCGCGTCTGTTCCGTTTTGATATTTTTACAACTGTAACTATTTCTTTATTTTATCATTCAAAACGCCGACAGTTTGAATCTTAAATTAAATAAATAGTTAGTTAAATTACAGGTAAAATAATACTATACTAGTAATTAAATAGAAAACGCGATTTGGCCACGACGTTTCTCTTTTTGAATAGACTCTAGAGACAGCAAAATAATAAATATAGGCGACGTGTGGCGCGGCCTAGGGCGCGGCGAACTAGTAGCACAGAATAAAATAAATAATAATGCTATAGTTTTATTTTATCTGTGGTTCTAGTACTAGTAACCGACTGGGATGCGATAGTTGCAGGTTGATTCCCGCTGCGGAATAAATATGTTTAAAAATATGTTTACAAATATTTGCAAATATTTGTTCCAGGTCTTGGTGTTGTGGTACCATGGTACTCGTAGTTCCTGATACATACGAAACGGGGAATTCTGGTGTGGGTTTGGGACTATGTATGTGGCTGTTGGGGGTTCGATTCCTGCCTTGGAACAAATATATGTACGATCTGCAGGTACGGTTCACGGTGGTCTGGATATTTTCTATGTATAATAAAAAATATCTATCCATGTAATGTAATTGTATTAAGTATATCAGTTATCTAGTACCCATTACACAAGCTTTGCTAAACTTGGGGCTAGATAATGTTGTGTGAACTGTCCAGCATTTTTATTTTATTATTTTATCTGTGGCCCGAGGGCAAAATGATTGAGTATGGCTGCTCTAGACTGTCCCTCATTACAATTGTTTTGCCTGGGTATAAGCCAAGAAAAATATAACAACATTCATGAATGCTAATCTAGAACACGAGTCAGCTTCGGCATACAGAATTAGAGTACATTATTACCATAATTTCACTGAAAACAAAATGTGACAAAATAACCAATGGCTTACGAGATTAGATGAGACTTTTTCCCAACGTAAATTATGCCGCTTGAGACTCGAACAGACTCGAAGACAGGCGACCCAACAAGGGCGCGAGCTACCGCTTCATAACGTGGCGCCATCTATGATCGCCAGCTCCGTAATGCAGCTATGACCAACAGACGTAAAAGTTCATACAAAAAAAACGCACGCTCTCTTCGACTTTGTACTATGCAGACATATTTACGTACATAAATACCTACATAGGACACACGCCTTTATCCTCGAAGGGCTTCTTCCTCAATTTTTCTCCTCTTTTCACAGTGGGTTGCACCGTCGTGGAATATAGACGTGGCAAGTGATGAGCTCATCGCAGCCATTGCTTCCCACGACTGACTCAGCTAACGCTTTCTTCCAGTACCTAATAACACGAGTCTTAAGGGGAAAAGGCGTGTGTCTATGTATTTATTATATGCGTATATGCTCATCTCCTTTTCTCTACAAAGAGCGTTCAAAAAACTTAATAAATCTCACGAGTCAAATTAATTATTTCATCATAACGAAGCTGAAGACAAGGGAAGTGTACGTGCCTCAAGCCCCGTTCGGCTGCCTGTAACGAGCCAAAAACCAGCCCGAACCGGTACCGGCCGGCTATATCTAGGTCACGCAGGAGTAGTTAACACTTGAAAACTAGTTTTTACCAGAATTTACTGGCTGCTAGCAAAATTTCTCGCTGGAAGTGTCGTTTTGTTAAGTAAATAAGAGCTTTTCTGTGTGTTGAAAGAAAAATATTTCTAGTTTATGATGCTAGATGCTTTTAGTGGGATATATTTCACGAGTTTGAAAAGTTTGTGGTTTTAATAGAGTTTTGTTAGTACCTAGGTATCTGGTTTTATATCTACTTACCGCCAAGATTATCATCATCATCAGCAGCCAACACTAGTGCACTGCTGGACATAGGCCCCTCCCAATACGCGCCACTGAGCCCGGTGTTCGACTCTTCTCATCGAATCGCCCCACGCTACGTTTGCTAAAACGCGGTCTCCACTCAAGAACTCGCTTACCCCAACGGTTGTTGGTTCTTCGGCATATATGACCAGCCCATTGCCACCAAGATAGCATACGCAGTACGCATCTACCAAAAACATAGTTTGGATTTGCGTCTGATTACCCCCGTTTGATTTTGGTGGGGTATAAGTTATACCGTATAACGTAAAATTACCAATCTTAGATTTTATTTTTAACTTACTAATTCAAGTACAATGAAATCGGCCTGGAACTGCTGCTCGACCTCAAAATAAAACGAGAACGATTTCTCATTTTTTTTTTTTTTTTCCGCATATTCCTTTTAACCTACTCACTATCCTCGTGACGGTGCCTTTTAGGCATTTTCACGCTGAAAATCACCAAAAAACAAAACTGGAAATTCAAAACAAAGGCAAATGGCGGAGCACTAAAATCATTAAATTAAATATTCATATAGACTACATTATAATTCCGAGGGATCACTTTAGATACCAGAAACACGATAGGACATATTTTCTCGATAGAAAAAAAACCCAAAATTACCTCTAACTTTTGGCTAGAATCGCTTGTTTATTAAAATTGGGTAAAAAATTAGATATATAAAATCAATTCAATAAAGCCGAGGGTTTACTGTAGGAGTTTTGTAAAATTATCTTTATTTTACGAGATAATCAATAAAAATTGCAGCGCAAGGCGTTTTTTTTTTGTATGAAGATTTCTACCTGGTGTTCCCGCAGAACGCTTTCTAGCCAGTATATACGCATCTACTAAAAACATAGTTTGGATTTGCGTCTGATTGCCCCCTAACATAGGACGTCCACTTTAGGATGACTTCTATGGGATACTACCGCCATGACACTATGCATGTATGTGAGAGTGCTATTACTTGTACTTACTATTATTTATTCTGTTGTGCTATGGAAATAATTATGAGTGTATTATACTTACTTTATTACTTTAACCGTCGACCGACCCGTTTGGGTCGGTATTGAACTATCCGTTATTCGTCCATCGGCCCATGTGAGTCGATTTTGGCATGTGTAATTTCTTATCCGCATCATTTATGGGGACGAACCGCGCACCCGGCTGCGCCTGCGCGCTGGACGACGAAGACGATAATATATCTGTGTAGGTTTTCACCAGATTTTCACCGAAATCGGTTCGGCCGTTTCGGCGTGAAGCCATCAAACCGATTGGACGTTTTGACATGTGTCAAAGTCAAAGTCAAAGTCAAAAAGTATTTTATTCATTGAAATCACAAGGATCATTTTGAATCGTCTTAAAAAATAAATTTACATTTATGCCTGTTCCAACGCAACCAGACCTAGAAGAATCAGGCAACAAACACGGTCTGTTTTTCTTTTGATGATCCTTCTTACTACTAGGTGGAGAGCGCCTGTGTGGTGCCTCGAGAACAAGTGGAAGCTGATTCAAGGAAAAAAGGAAAACCAAATTAAAAGTCTTACTTAGGTAGGCAGTCAAAAGTAAGATGATAGAGAGAATCAGCAAAAGTTCATAAAGCAGCACACACTACGCTTGATATACTCATAAATAACAAATCAGTAATAAATTATATGCAGGTACAGACATTGCAAATTGTCAAATTAGGTGCCGAGGGGCAGAGCGACATCAGGCCACGCGGCTTTATCATTAACATAGTCATGTAGTGTGTAATACGCTTTCTTAATTAAATTATTCTTTATGTAAGATTTAAATCTTCGAATCGAAAGTTTAGAAGCACTTTCTGGAAGTTTATTATAGAACCGAACAGAATTCCTCATAAAAGACCCACTTACTTTTTTTAATCTAAATTTGGGAATACTCAGTTTATTTTTATTTCTCGTGTTAAAACAATGCACGTCACTTTTTTTAATAAATCTATCTAAGTGTTTATGTGTATATAATAAGGTTTCGTAGATGTATTGCGAAATTACCGTGAGAATGTTAATTTCCTTAAAACGCTCCCTCAAGGAGTCACGTGGCTTCATTTTATTAATGGCACGTATTGCCCGTTTTTGTAAAACAAATATTGCATGGATGTCTGCTGCTTTCCCCCACAGTATGATGCCATATGACATAACACTATGGAAGTAGCCAAAATAAACTAGCCTAGCTGTAGCTTCATCAGTAAGCTGCCTTATCGTACGAACTGCATATGCAGCAGAACTAAGTCTACCCGCAAGTGCCTCAATTGCGTGTAAGTGATGTTGCGGCCAAGTCCCGAAACGGATTGAGGAACTAACATCCTCAGAAGAAGAACCGAAAATCCAACTTTGACAAATGCTTCACCGAAATTATGGGGTTACTACGGAATACAGTATTATTTTACCTTCGGCAAAGACCACTTGATAAAGGACTTAACTCATTACTTCATTCAAAAATAAAATAAACAAATAGAGTTCCTACACCTGTTAGTAATTTATGAATTAGTTAGTCATTTGTTATATATAATTTTAAATTAAGAGATTGTACTGCATATATTAAGCCACCGTTCTATGTCGTGCAAGTAATTCAAGTCCATCCCAAGGTTGTCTGGCAGAGATTGATTTTAGCGATAAGACCGCCCATTGTACTTCCGTGTTTAGTTTAATATTAATTTTTAAATAGCTTTATTTAATCAGAAAGAATAATACAAGGTGTGTACAAAATAAATATGAAACAGTTGTGCTACCTGAAGACCGCTGCAAGCGATCTAAAGGTAGCTCAACTGATCCAAATCACTACCAGACGGAAGCGTCCCTAAGATGCTGGCTGCATTGCCACGCTGAATGGCAATACTAATGCGTTGAGCCAGATAAGAGCCAGCTCTCGGGTCACGCGTCGCTTCGACCAGATGCCCTGATTAAAATAGCTTATTTTCTGTGTTATGCAATAAAGTGTTTTCTATTTATTTATTTTTTTTATTTATTTTATTTTAGGAAGACTAACAGCACAAAAAACATCATAAATATATATAAATTAATATTATATAATTATATAATATAATTCTATCTTCTATCTATCTATCTATCTGATCTAAAAATACCGAGTATTCAAAAAGTTACGACCTAATAATACTTGACATTTTTGTGTATGTCAAGGAAGGATTATTTGTTTCGTTTACAGATATTTAACAACGTAATAAAATCAGACGGCCTTTTCAGGGAAACACGAAACAGTGATCAGGCCCGCGGAATCCTACTTCGGACTAAATTGAGAAGAAACAGAGTTTTTGTTTAAATGACCCCATATTTTGGTTACTTTGTGGTGTCAGGTTATAAGAAGTAGCGATTTTTGTATTTGAAAGCCTTACATAATCGTATATTTAAATACTAAGTTATAATAGTAGTAAACACCGTGGTGTGTCCGGCCTAAGAATAGACCCCTCCGTCTCCTCCCTTGGATGTCGTAAAAGCCGACTAAGGGATTACCCGGATTTGTTGATAAGATTCCTTGGTATAAGATTTGTCCTGGTTGCTAGCTTATTACGCAGTCGTGGGAAGCAATGGCAGCGATGAGCTCTCCACTGGTCTCGTCTATATTCCACGATTGTGCAACCCACTGTGAAAAGAAGCCCATTGAGAGTCTGCCAACCACTTCGGGGGAAAAGGCGTGTGTCTATGTATGTAGTTTTACTTGGGGCACAACCGGTCAGTAGCGATTTCTTGATACCTTTAAAAAGTCGTCAGTCTATGGAAAGTGTGGCCATCTGGTTTCAGGACCGTAATCGCGCTTATTTTTAACGTTATTACCAAAACAAAACTAAACCAGAACCACTTACGTTATTTTGTACATCTGCGTTGAGGGATCCTATGCTTGAATTGAGATGTAATTTCCTTAATCCACTGAGGTTCAAGCAAGGATCCTTTAATCCACTCGTATATTGGAAATAACGACAACGGTTATTTTTTTATGAATCCCGTAGACAAACTATCTTACGGCCCACCTGTGATTTAAAGGTCACCGTCCGTCGCTTATAGACACCGGCAACACCAGGGGTATTGTCGATGCGCAGCCTACTCTAAAGAAATTCTTGAAGCGGTACATATCGTAACCAAGCGGAGAAACCTCAGTTGGAAGCTCATTCCATAGTTTGTAAGTATGGGGAAGAAATGATCTCGCCGAGAAACCCAGGGTTCTATGATGTGCGGATGACCTTTGTCACGGTGCCGGGAAGAGCGGTTGTAAAATCTCGGCACTGTTGTGATTTAGGCCATGATCATGATGATCATCATGATCATCGCCACTCGAGAACCTTCCCTCCTCGACGGTTGTCAGTTCCCTTTGTTTGCATAAGGACAGATTCTCAAAAAGACAGATTCGCATCAGGACAGATTCTCAGAAGGACAGATTCGCAAAAAGACAGAAAAGGTACAGATAAACACAATATTGTTTGGGTAAAAGTGTTGTCATTATTTGTGGAAGTCATATATTTTTTTTCATGTGTTTCCTTGTGTGTTTGTTATCTGTGTGGCCTACCCAATGTCACTTCAACTTGATAAATAAAATAATAGCTAATATTATTGATAACCTAATTTAATTCAATTCAACCATATTTATTTTCAAACAATAGGATATTTTTGGCTTGAAAATAAAAGAATTCGTTTACATAAAACTTCGTCATTCTTATAACTTTCCCGAAATTATCCGTAAGATTCCGCGAGTCTCTCACACCCGGACCATCCTTGCGAAATGGAGACTCAATTAAAATTCCTAAGGCGTTTCTATCCCACTTTTATTACAGCAATTCCGTAAAAAGACAACTGGGGCACAGCTCCGAAAAGGGATAGCTACATTAAATAAATAAAATAATGCTGGACAGTTCACACGACATTATCTAGCCCCAAGCTAAACACCAGCTTGTGTTATGGGTACTAGATAACTGATATACTTAATACAATACATTACGTAGATAGTTTTTTTGTATATATAGAAAATACCCTGAACATAGTTAGTATAGATAAGATAATAGTTAGTTTTTAGTAGTAGTAGAGCTTTTTTGTGAAAGAGTTCGTCCGGGGAAGAACTACCACCATACCTATTTCTGCCGCAAAGCCGTAGTGCTCGCATTGCAGTGTTCCGGTTTGAAGGGTAAGGGTGCCGGTGAAATTACAGGCACATGAGACTTTTCATCTTGATGTCTCAGGGTGGCGGGCGCAGTGCAATGCCACATAGGGTGCGTCCTAGGTGTACGTGACCTATCAGGTAATGCACTGTTCATAGGCAGAGGTTACCGCTTAACATCAAGTGGGCCATTTATGCTTGTTCCGTCATTCAAGTAGTACCTGATTAATTGATTAATAGCAGTCGATAAGCCATGTCAGAGGCCCTCGGGCGGCTTGACAAACTCTGACACCAGAGGCCAGCACTTACCTCATACGAAAAGAAGAAGAAGTAGTACCTAAACAAAAAAAAAACTGAAACCGGAACACAGCAATGCGAGCACTACTGCTTTGCGGCAGAAATAGGTATGGTGGTAGTACATCCCCGGACGAACTCTTTTACAAAAAAAGGTCTACTACTACTAAACGTAAAATATTTACAAACAAAATAATACAATACACGTACAAAGGTGAGTCTAACCCTAAGAGTCTTCCAGCAAACCTTTGAGACAAGAGAGAGGTGATAAAGATGATAGTGGACAGAAGAAAAAACTACTCGTATCTATATGAATAAAACTATAAAGACTAAGTATAAACTAATATAGGTACTACTAAATATTCAAAGTAAAATAAAAAAGGAAAAACCTATAGAATTTCTTAAAACTTATCTGGTTATCTTCAAAGTACGAATGAAAAGGTACCTTCTAGAACTTTGTGCTCCATCGTCGGCCACATCGTCACTACCAACACGTGAGATAACGGTCAAACGAAATATATCAATGTTCAAAAAAACCGGCCAAGTGCGAGTCGGACTCGTGCGAAGGGTTCCGTACCATTATCTATAAAAACGGCAAAAAAAACCTTTTGTGGTATGGGCAGCGCCCTTAAATATTTATTTAATTCTGTTTTTTCAGTATTTGTTGTTATAGCGGCAACAGAAATACATCATCCGTAAAAATTGCAAGTGTCTAACAATCACGGTTCATGATATACAGCCTGGTGACAGAAGGACAGACAGACAGACGGACGGAAAGCGGAGTCTTAGTAGTAGGGTCCCATTTTACCCTTTTGGTACGGAACCCTAAAAAACTGTAACGCATCATCAACAACCTTGTTTCATAAGATGTTTAGGATACAAGTTAACCAGCTCTACTTTCTTCGAGCTGTGACTGCGGTATTTTTGATGCTACGTTTTTGTAGGAATGTTGACTCTGTTACCTAATTACTTGGTTTATTATCCGTGTTAGTAATCAAGCGATTTAACGGCTTTTTAATGGGTCATAAAGTCCATTTTATCAAATTAGTTCATCTGCTAAGTGAGGGTGATTTGGTAAAGGGCTGTATTCGGAGTGTTTTGCTAAATGTAGATACCTAAAGCTAAGGCCAAACCTACGCGTTTAGCCCGCTTCTGCGGTGGCGTGCACGGTGGCGGTCCATTGTCTCGCCACCGTGCACGCCACCGCAGACGCGGGCTGAACGCGTTGGTTTGGCCTTAGCTTAACACATAACGGGCTCATTTTAGTATATCTTTTGGATTTCAAGATTAAATTCTCTAAAAGGAGAAATATTGTAAGAAAATATTTTCTACTTAGCTTTTTAGATGGAGATAATAATGTGTTCGACGGAGATAACACAGCGAAAGGTTATTTATTCAATGATTATATTTTGTGAAAGAAAATAAATAACATAAACTGTTAGCATATGCATATTTATTTCTGAAATGGCAGTAAATAAATAAATAATGCTGGACACAACATTATCTAGCCCCAAGCTAAGCAGAGCAAGCTAAGCAGAGCTTGTGTTATGGATACAACTACTACTACTAGCTTGGTACTAGATAACTGACATACATTACATAGATAGATATTTTTTTATTATACATGGAAAAAACCCAGAACACCCTGAACAAATATCTGCATCGCACAAATTTTTTTTTCCGAGGCTGGAATCGAATCTAATATTTGTTCAGTGTGTTCTGGGTATTTTTTATGTATAATAAAAAATATATATCTTTGTAATATATTGTATTAAGTATATCAGTTATCTATGGCCATAACACAAGCTCTGCTTAGCTTGGGGCAAGATAATTATTTTATTTTATTATTTATTTTATTTATTTTACATAGAAACTACCCAGAACAAATACCTGCAGATCGCACAAAATATTTGTTCCGAGGCAGGATTCGAACTCGCAACCTCCTGCGTCGCAGGCGAACCTTCGCCCGCCGCGCCACAGAGGTCGTCAATGTCGAGGTGTCTCTTGTTCGTGAAATCGGTTACAGCCTCTCCGCTATGAGTGTCCAGTTTATAACATAACATAACATCACACATTCAACTGCTACCTTACCAAAAATTACCATAATCGTCCATGCCATAACCTATATACATAGACACACGCCTTTTCCCCCGAAGGGGTAGGCAGAGCCTCAATGGGCCTCTTCACGGTGGGTTGCACCATCGTGGGAATATATAATATGTGGAAAGTGGTGAGTTCATCACCGCGATTGCTTCCCACGATTGACTAATAGACTAATACTTTCTTCCAGTAATACCAAATTCCTTAATAAGCTAGTAGGACAATCACTAACGAATCTTATTAACAAGTCCGAGTAATCTCTAAGTCGTATTTTACGATATCCACGGGAGGAAACGGAAGGGTCTTTTTTTTATACTACTTGGATGACGGAACAAACAAGAGGCCCGCCTGATGTTAAGCGGTAACCTCTGCCTATGAACAATGCATTACCTCATAGGTCACGTCCACTAAGGACGCACCCTATGTGGCATTGCACTGCGCCCGCCACCCTGAGACATAAAGATGAAAAGTCTCATGTGCCTGTAATTTCACCGGCACCCTTACCCTTCAAACCGGAACACAGCAATGCGAGCACTACTGCTTACTGGTCCATTCTTTGGCCGGACACACCAATTACCATAAAGTTCTAATAATGTATTCAGGAATAATTTAATGAGCACTTAACCACAGAATAAATATTAGTACTTTACTTTAATTATTGACGTACATCTTTGAGTGTGGTTAGAAAATGTCTCATTGATCTTGCATCAGTTTTACCCACTGACTTTATCACCCCAAAGGAGCACGTACCACCAAGACACGATCTGCAGTGGCCCGTATGGAAGTCGCTAAATCGACTCCGGACTCATGTTGGCCGCTGCAGACTCAACTTGTGCAAATGGGGGTTCAAACCCAATACAACTGCGGTGCCCCGACACAGTCCAAGCCACAACTTGTTGGTGTGCCCCTCGTGGCCAAACACCTATACAAGGGAAGACCTCAACGCGGCCACAGATAATGCGATTAAGATGGCCACATATTACTCCAAAGTTATTTGAAATACATAGCATAAATATATGCATAATATATGACGACCTCTGTGGCGCGGCGGGCGAAGCTTGGCTTGCGATGCAGGAGGTTGCGGGTTCGATTCCCGCCTCGGAACAAATATTTGTGCGATCGCAGATATTTGTTCAGGGTGTTCTGGGTATTTTCTATGTATAATAAAAAATATCTATCTATGTAATATATTGTATTATTTATATCAGTTATCTAGTACCCATAACACAAGCTCTGCTTAGCTTGGGGCTAGATAATGTTGTGTGACTGTCCAGCATTATTTATTATTATATTTATTATATAAATATTATATAGCATCGACACGCTATGAAGTTTTACCCAAAATATAAGTCCGATAATATTATCTAAAGTCCGATCGACTGTTTTTGTTTGAACAGAAAAGCGCAGACAGCTTTCCGACAGTAGGCGAACGGTAGGTCAGTATAGCTCTGACCCGCTGTATAGCTCTGTCCCGCTCACATCTAAGAGTCGACCGGCCGCGATTTTGCTGCGAAATCGATTAACCAGTAACAGCAAAAGATTTTAGCGCGTGATTGCTATTGGTAGAAAGAAGGTTCCCGCGCTATAGAAATTGGTCTACGGCGCAGGTACATCGGGGCGACTTATATTTTGGGTAAAACTGTACCTATTTAAATTCCTATCCCGTCCAAACATTGTTTCCACACATTTCCGTACGTTACTGGGTCCCTTAGTAGAGCTCTCAGTAAATCTGGGGCTCATGGACTAAGCTTCAAGGATATTGGGTTCGTCTTTGAAGTCTTTTGACCAAATTGGGTTTGAAAGAATCTATACAACGTGGACTCACAATCGCGACATTAAAATAACAGACGGGTAGAGCTATTCATCGGTAATAATGCTGGACAGTTCACAAAACATTATCTAGTCCCAAGCTAAGCAGAGCTTGTGTTATGGGTACTAGATAACTGATATACTTAATACAATACATTACATGGATATTTTTTTATTATTCATAGAAAATACCCAGAACACCCTGAACAAATATCTGCAGATCGTACAAATATTTGTTCCGAGGTAGGAATCGAACAACCTCCTGGGTCGCAAGCGAACCTTCGCCCGACCCGCCACAGAGGTCGCCATTGTTATTGCCATTGCCTACAATGTGCGTCGGCCGAATTGCACTTCGCCGCTTTTTTATTTATTTCTTCTTCCCATAAGGATAACGCTATACAAGGGAGACAACAAATGAGACACAATTTGGTCCTTAAAAAACTGCATATTCAAGATTATAACATTCATCAGCGTTATCAATGTTTGATGTTTCCTTAGCTATACCTATTCTTGACTTAGGAAAATGGATGAACAGGTAATCACGCTGCGTTTCCCTCAGAGATGAGTGAGGATGCGTAGCGAGGGATGTGTTTGTTAAGAACCAATATAATCACTTCATTTACCTAGCCTCGCTCAGCGCAGCTCTGGTGGAAACGGTTTTGCAGTGCGTGGTTTTTATACGAACAAAACAAGCGAGTGATGTGTGCGAGGAATGTGTGCGATAAGTATAAGTATAAAGTATAAAGTTTATTTAGCTCTTCACAAAAGGTTTCATTGACATCAATTAACATAACTCGTGCATAATATTACATTGTAGGTAAGCGTGATGAACCAAGAAAACCTGTTTTGCGAGAGTCTGGTGCCTGAGATAGGTTTTAGAAAAAAAAACCCGTATTACAGGTCACCAGTGCCCCACTCCGCTGATTATACAAGGAACGTCATTAGGTACAATTTCAACAAGCAGACATATTTGGTTAAATAATTATAAATAAATAAAACTAATCATAATATAAATCAACTACATAATTTAAACTAATTAGGTACATTCAGTAACAAAAACAAAACAAAAACGTTGAATTTGACTTGTATGATGAAGATGTTTGGTTTATGAGTGTGTGAGCGAGTTTATTAGAAATAGGATGTGTGCAGTGTGAAAAGATGTGAGAGAAACGGGTCAGTCATTAAGAGAACATGCTTGTAAGTATGATTTGAAGAGAGTATGTACAAATTAGGGTTTTGGCTGAAAACGCGGTAGTACCTAGTAGAACGAACGTAGTGAACCAAAAGTCATTTAGAAGGGCGTAACAAGTTTTCCGTTTCTTCATAGCTTAAAGTTTTAAGCCATTTACATACTGCTTTCTTGCAGTTTGATTTATGTAGCGGGTAGATATGTAAACAATTGTTAAACTTATTGTACAAATAGGGGCCGAGGAAGCAAAAGAAGTTATTGGAAAAGCTTGTACGAAAAGCTTCAGGTCGACATACAGCAGCTCTGCGTCTATCCGTTAATAAAACCGGAACATAATCTAACTGCGAGTGTTGCTTAAGGACAGTTTGAAGCAGGAAGGTTTGCCTGACAGTTAGAACATCCCAATCTTTGTAAAGGACAGAAGTCGGAAAGCGATAGGGTAAACTCGCACTGACCTTCAAGATAGCCCGCTGTGCTCTCTCCAACTCGATCAAGTGAGTTTTGGCTGCACCTCCCCATGATGAAATGCACTACTCAACAATGGGCTGACATAAGGCAAAGTAAACCATTCTGATGGTCCCACGGTCCGCGACATGCCTCAAGGTCTTAAATATATAGATCAACTTGCGCAGCCTAGTGACCAAAACATCAATATGTGGCTTGAAACTTAGTGTCTGGTCGATAGTAACACCAAGATACTTAATTGAGTTACTTCGTAGAAGAGAGGGGCAAGAACAGTTGGTGGTTCCCGAACTACATGAGTGAGCTGTAAGGGACATAGAACTAGAAGGAAGGAGATTCGAACGGAAGGCAAAAGTCGAGTATTTGGATTTTGAAATATTCAGTGTCAAAACGTTACTCTGAAGCCAAGAGCCAACCTTATTTAAGCCAATTTGCGCTTTGTCAAAAACATCTTCCCAGCTACCACCGGAGAAGAAAAGAACAGTATCATCTGCAAATTAATTTACCATTTTGGAGTTGCATGTTGCAAAGACCATTTATATAAATTAGAAAGAGCGTCGGACCGAGAATACTGCCCTGCGGCACTCCATAACAAACTGGTTGCTCTGTGCTTGTCCAAGATCAATTTTGACAAGCTGTTTCCGGTGGCTGAGGTAATCCTCAAAAAGTTTTAGAGGCAGCCCTCTTACTCCCATTCTGTCAAGCTTAATTAACAGGTGAGGGATAGAGACCGTGTCAAATGCCTTTGCTAGATCGAGAAAAACTGCCAGACATTTCTTTTTACGATCAAGGTTATTTATAATAGAGTTTGTTAGCTCATGGACAGCGTCATTAGTTGACCTACCTGAGCGAAAACCATACTGAGATGCTGAGAGAAGGTCATTCGTTTCCAAAAAGTGAATTAAACGTTTGTTAATCAGTCTTTCAAGGATCTTTGATAGCGTGGGCAGAATGGAAATAGGCCTAAAATTATTGACACAGGCTCGATCCCCACCCTTATGAATGGGTTTGATTAAAGCAGTCTTAAACGCGCGAGGGAAAACACCGCTTGCAAATGCGAGATTGCAAATATGCGTGATAGGCTCAATGAGTAATTGAGCATATCTCTTTATGGCTTTACCAGATAATTGATCAAGACCTACAGCACAGTTATCCCTTAATCCTTTAATTATTAGGCCAACCTCTAACTCATCGGTATCAACCAAACCAAACGAATTACAAGAAGTTAAAGAGGAAGGGTCGCAACAGCTGTTATCGTTGGATATGTGATTTTTCTTGGTTTGTTCTGCTAGATTCTGTCCAATGGTTGCAAAGAAACAATTAACTTCATTGATACTTTCAACTGGATTAATAGGTGAAATTAATAAACAGTGAAAAGAGGCCCATTGAGGCTCTGCCTACCCCTTCGGGGAAAGAGGCGTGTGTCTATGTATGTATGTATTAATAAAGAGGAGTGGTCAACAGCTCCTTTTTGTGAGGTTATATTTTTTATGACTTCCCACAGTTTCCTCTTATTATTCAAAGCATTCTGAATTTCTTGTTTCTCATAATTTCGTTTGGCCTTCTTTAGTAGAGACTTACAAACATTTCTATACCTTATATATGTTGTCGTAAGTACTTCGTTGTCAGGGTCCTTTTTAAACTTTTTATAGAGGTTATCCCTGTTTTTCATACAGCGAACTAGTCCAACAGTGATCCAGGGTTTACTAATAATCTTTCTTTTGGACGATTTAACGACTTTGGAGCTAAGCTTGATTGCTGAGGTAAAAATGTAAACCAAAAGATCCGTGGCTACATTCACATCGCCACAACTCAGTATTGGCTGATAGTCAATTTCAGATATTTCGATATCCAAAAGTTCATAATTAGTACATATACTCTGCTTAACACGGTAAACCAATTTGGTGGCAAAGATGATACTCAACGCAACACACTCGTGATCAGTGACCGAAGACTCAATATTAAAACAGGAGGCATCTAGCTTACTTTTAATCATCATGTGGTCTAGGCACGATAAATCATTACGGGTTGGCAAAGAATGCCCAGGAAGTAAGCAATGACTAGCCAGAATATTAAGGTATTCGTGTGAACGTTTATCAGAGGTTCCTGGAACTATGTCGATATTTATATCCCCACATAAAATTATGTTTTTGAAACCATACATTTTAGTTAAAAGAAGATCAATTGAATTGTTAAAGTTGGTAGTATTTAACTGAGCTGGTGGGCGATATATTCCAATAATGCAAATTTCAGAATTTATCTTCAGTAAAAGACAGTTTGCATCACAAACTGAGGGTTCTTCATAAGAGGTTTTAAGCTGATTATTATAATATATCACCACACCTTCATTTTGAGTTCTATTAGAGGTAGTTGCGATATGAGTATAGCCATCGAGGACGGGAATAACATTTGTTTTGGGAAGCCAGCATTCAGTGAGCACTATTACGTCCCAGTCAACCTTGGATCTCTGAATTAGGGTAATGAAGGTATTCAGATTGCAGTTAATGCTTCGAATGTTTTGGGAGATTATGTTAAGAGTACAGGATTTACTAGTTGATAGATAACTTTTAACATCTTCAATATCACATGAAATCGATTTTGCTACCGTAAGCGAGTCCAGCCCTGAGTTAATTGCTTGTATGTTGATAGTATCAAACATAATCAATCATGCATTGGACTAGTTACAATAACACTAAAAGAGAAAAAAAAAACAAATATAAATATTTGCAAAAAATAACTAAAGGTAAACCTAGCTCGGCTAGCTGTACTACTACAACAAAAACGTGAGACAATTAGAGGTTGTTGTTAATTTTGAATAAGGGATTCAGAAACTAGAAATTAGCTGGAAGAGTGAGTGTTTGTCTTGTTGTTAAATGTGTGAGACTCTAATTAGATAACAAAAAAGGAAACAGATGATAAAAACTAAGAATTCTATGTAGTGCTACTAAGACAATTATGCAGAATTAATCAAATTACTAATTTGAGCAAGTCTTCTTCTTCATCAATGCGTACAGGCGTTGCTCCCTCTTCCTTCTTCACAAGAACTTTACCATAAGAGGTCCACGCTGCCAGAAGTTTTTTTATTTTTAACAGATTCGCGAGCTATGTAGAACAAGTGACGAGCTTTGAGCGTTAGAAACTCTGAAATATATATATAACACGAGGAGGCTCAGGTAAGTTAATCTGGGTAGTGTTGAGTTGCTGCTCTTTATTTTCGCGTCTGTCCTTATTCAGTTTCTTGTATCCAGCTACTATAGACTCTTTTTTGCTTACACACGTAAATTCAACAACAATAGCCTCTGATTCGCTGCGATAGATATCTCTGACTTCAGCGTCTTGGATTGGTGCCTCCAAGTTCAAAGCCAAACCGATGTCTTTGACAATTTTGGTTATCACCTCCTTGGATTCGTTGATTTGCTTAGGAATATTTCTTATTTCTATGGTAGAACCGCATGCGTGTTTATCCAATAATTCCAGTTTATTTTCTAGGGTAGAGACCCGTTCTTTATACTCAATATTATCTTTCTCCAAGCTACTTACTCTTGCTAGCAAGTCACCGTATTGGCTGGTCATAAAATCAACAGACTTCTGAATTTCTTGATTTTGGTTAATAATTACGTTCATGGCACTACTCAGCGATTAAAATTTTTGGTCTTGTTGGGTTTTAATCTCAGTGAACATGGTTTTTATTTCATTTGTGACCGAAGCAGAATCTACTGAGTCTGAATAGAAACGTTTCTGACGCTTGGTAATATTTGAAAAATTACCGGCATCCTCGGTATTACAAGCGCTGTTAATAGCTGAATCTGAGCTATAGTGGACCATAGGTGGAGTCTTTAACAGGTTAGCTGTACCCGCCGGTGGAGAGCGTTGGACGGACATTCCAGTAGGTAGGTACGCTGGGGTAAGCTGGTAAGAAATGCTTTACAATTTCGACGGAGCAAGGTGAAAACAATGAGTTAATAACCAGGCAAGCATCAACCCATAGAGGTCCACCAAACCAATCTCACAGCCAGGGTGCGTGACGTATCTCTAGGCAAGTCGGAGCTCCACTACCAGGCGCACATAAAACTGCAGTAGAGAGTAGGTAACAGTCGATAGATGTGTGTTAGGGATGTGTGCAAAGAATGGATGCGAGCTTTCGCATTTGGAGTTTTCATTCACATCTGAAAAGAGCCCGCTACACATCCTCGCACTGCAAATCTGCGCATCGTTTCACAGCTTCGCTACGCATCTTCGTACCGCTCAGCTGCTTAGTACATCCCTGGTGGAAACACTCACATCGTTCCACAGCCTCGCTACGTATCCTCGCACCGCTTATCTACCTCAAACATCTTTTATGGAAACGCAGCCTAGAGGATAACTGTTGCATTATAATAACGTAAAATAATATTTAACTGACCATTGAAACGCATGTCGGCTGTTCGCATCCAATATCCGTATAACCCAAGTATTGATTTTATCAATTCGCTAAACGCGTGCCAATACCGGGTGTCACAAAACAGGCAATATTTCCCGCACGGCTGATTCCAAAGCCCCGGTATAAATATTAATGGTCGCTTAGACGCTTACATATTTATGAATGTCTGCTCCGTCCTTCTTAATTCAATTATGTGTGCACTCGGTTTCAGTCAGCGTTTTCTCAGTGATATTTTCCGGAGTTTTACGAGTTTTCGAGATGGGGAGTTTTGTTGAACGCAGTGCGAATTTCTAAATTTGTTTATGAAATAAACGCTAGATCACGTCACGTTCTTCTGTCTGTAAATGGTTATTTTTTGGTTCACTCGCAGGGAGGCCATTGCCTTAGTGCATTGCAGGCCTCCGTACCGTATAACAATGCATTACCTCAAAGGTCACGTCCATCTAGGACGCGCCCTACGTGCCATTACACTGCGTCCACGATCCTGTGACATAAATATGAAAAATCTCATGTGCCTGTATTTTCACCAGCTTTACCCTTCAAACCGGAACACAGCAATGCGAGCAATACTACTTTGCGGAAATAAGTATGGTAGTAGTACTTCCCCGGACGAACTCTTTCCTATAAAACCCTACACTAACAAAATAAAGGCACACACAGCACAGACACAACAGATGAATGGCTTGCAAAAAACATTAAGGTGTATTCTTTCTTCAACATAAACTCATTCAAAATATCTAGCATAGTTGTTGCTTTTTGAGGTCAAATACCTTTTGAGCCAAGCAGAAACTATGAAATATTAGATACAGTTAGTAAACGTGGCTAAACGTAGTCACCTTTCCTAGTTCTGGCTACACTGAACATTGCATAACCTGTCACTCCTTACCCAAAGTATTCATATGGGTGTTACGCGATTAAAAACCAACATACGTGCCCGCCACACACTGACAAAAGGCTTCGTAGTCAGTCAAAACGAAGGGCGTCAAAACATTCCCCTGAAACATGTCTCGTAGGTATACTTCTTGTCATTGAGACTAGCGTGCATTGTCTGGAGCAGACCTTTACACTCGACTGTTACGTGAAAAAGTGTTTGTTGTGTCCTCAGACTTAGTACAAACGTGATTGTTATGCATAGTACACACTGGCATGCCAAGGGAACTTGATATCACGTTGTTTTTATTTAAAAAAACAGTTTTACATTAAAATAGGAAAAGAATGTATATAGGGCCCGAAGCTAATTACTCTATTCACGACATAGAGAAAAAAATAGAACGCGCTATCAGCCATTCATTGTCATTCCTTGGAATTGTCCAATGACATTTTTGTGAGCTGATGATCCTGGAATGGAAACGGCTGCACCAATTTCCACCAAACATAGCTAAAAACTATCTTGCAAACACCATTTATACCTACACAGGGTGGTCCAAACAGAGACGTCAATAGTTATTTTTCAATATGTTAATTCCTCCCACCAAGGGTTACCCGAAAATACCCCATGTATGTATGTTCCCCGATTTTTTGTAGTTTTCGAGTTATGTTTTTTTTTTATGATCTCATAGGTAATTTCGGTAGTATGGCCTTTACAAATTAACCTAACTGATTGACTGACTGACTCAAATAGTTTTGGAGATGTGTAAATGGGAACATTCGTTTGAACACTAGTTGCGATGGTAGAACTTGGATGTTACTATGAGATCGAACAGTTCCTCAGAGCATTCCCCTTCATAAAGTTATTCATTGATTAATTCAAAGTTTTGTTCATTAGTTTTTTTACCTAAACATCCCGGAGTGCGACATGAAATCCAAATCTAAGAGGGAATGTTTGAAAATGCTTTGATGACAACCTGGATTACTTGAAGATGACATGAAAACGTGGTTTCCTCAGTGAGCGCTCACCATTATGAATGCATAGACACAGACTAAAAGCAAAAAGCCAAGAGACAGCATGTCACACTTTAATTCCAAGGTTCGTCTGTCTGGAGGTCGTTGAGTTTGTAAAGTGAAGTGTTTCTTCGTATAAACTTCATGAATTTTTAATTTAGCTATAACTTGTTGATGTAATGTTGATGTTGTTTGTTACACGCAATATTTGTACGATCTGCATATATCTGTTCAGGGCTTACTCTATAATAAGCTAGCAACGAGGAAATATCTTATCAACAAGTCCAGGTTAATCCCTTAGTCGGCTTTTAGGACATCCACGGGAGGAGACGGAACGGTCTCTTAGGCCGGAAACAGCACGGCACACACACTTTCGTAGAATGCCTAAAAATACACTGAAACCACTATATTCCTTAATACTGCCTGACCTTTTTAATAAAAATAAATACATACCCACAACGAACATAGAATAGGTATGTTATGTAGGTACGCATCTGGGTCAGGGTAGCGCGGTCGGATTAAAGGAAAATAGATATAGCCAGGAGAGCAATACTACGTACTATCAGTACTATCGACCCGCTGTCGACTGTCTCGACGCATAGCATAGGTTCAGAGAACAAGTAGGGTAAAGACAGTGAACTGAGAGAAGCCTCATCATCATCACATCACCAGCCTTTAGACCTCCACTGCTGGACGAGGCCTCCCCCATAAAATGCTATAATATTGCCCTAATCAATACCCTTGGCAGGTGGATTGGTAGTCGCAGTAATTAGTGTTGAGTACTCAGTTGGATGCTGCTAGCTACCTCCTGCCTATGAAGAAGGCATTACCTCATAGGGCACGTCCACCTAGGACGCACCCTATGTGGCATTGCACTGCGCCCGCCACCCTGAGACATAAAGATGAAAAGTCTCATGTGCCTCTAATTTCACCGGCATCCATACCCTTCAAACCGGAACACGCGCGAGCAATACTGTAATATCTACATACATAGACACGATTTTTTCCCAGAAAGGGTAGGCATAGCCTCAAATGGGCCTCTTTTCACTGTGGGTTGCACCATCATGGAAATAGACGTGAGAATGGTTTGCCTTGTGAGAACGTGAGAATGCTTGTCCGGTAATCCCTTGGTTGCCTTTTACATCCACGGGAGGAGATGGAGAGGTCTATTCTTGGGCCGGACACACCACGGTGTACAAATTCTGAATACCTACTTATTGCGAGTTTCACTAATATAATCCATAGCTCGGTAAACTCACCTACTTACATATATGGTCTACCCATTCGATGCTCTCGATATCAATAACGAGGGGATTGTGGATATCTAGCACCCGAGAGACGCGGTCACTATCCAACCCACTAGAAAACGAACTGATAGCTACGGAAACATGTAGCTTTATGTATAGCGAGCTACCTATAGACGAGCTGTAGCTATCTCTGCTACGAGCTGAGAACTATCCAACATTTATCCGCAAGGGCGGATCCAGGGTTTATTTCTGGGAGGGGCAAAAGCGCCAGGAAAATAAGAGTCTCCCCCTAGTACTGCACTCTTGTAGTGACGACCTTTGTAGCGCGTCGGGCGAGTAGCCGGTTGAGATACGAAAGGTTGCGGGTTCGATTTCCGCTGCGGGACAAATGTTCGTATGATCTGCAAATATTTGTTCCGGGTCTGGGTGTACTCTTAGTTTCCGATACCCACGACACAGGGAGTCCTAGTGTGGGGTCAGGACTATGTGTGTGACTGTTGGGTGTTATGTTTATGTCAATGTTACGTATTATTTTTAACTACTGTAGTTGGATTGCTGTTAATTGATTGTTAATGGTTGTGGTGTGTCCGGCCTAAGAATAGACCCCTCCGTCTCCTCCCGTGGATGTCGTAAAAGCCGACTAAGAGATTACCCGGACTTGTTGATAAGATTCGTTGGTATAAGATTTGTCCTGGCTTATTATGATATGTGTTATTAGTGGAAGAAAGCGTTAGCAGAATCAGTCGTGGGAAGCAATGGCGGCGATGAGCTCACCACTTGTCACGTCTATATTCCGCAGTGGTGCAACCCACTGTGAAAAGAGGCTTATTGAGGCTCTGCCTACCCCCTTCGGGAAAAAGGATATATGTATTGTATTGAGTACTGTTTTTTTTTTTTTTTTGTATTTTTTTATGTATGTATGTTGTTGGATTTTCATACAGATAACTTCTAGTAACTAATCCAATACGCAGGCCTGTTCACTCTCGCTGGCTGAGAGTAAGCCTGAGTGCAAGAGTGCGAACATTCAAAGCTGACAAAAATAATATGTAAATAAAAAATAAAATAAAATAAAAAAGCCTTTTACTCCTTGCATTACATTGCATTATTACATAATTACTTATTAATACTTAGAGGTATTTTATTTTGTTAGTTAATCTTAAGATAAGGTATTGTTGTTAGTTTGTTCTTAAGCAAAAACCCCAAATTGGGTGAAGGCCTCCTCCAAAGATACCCATTTGTCTGTCTTGTGCTAATTGCTCCGAGTTTGGGTCAGCTGTTCGTTTGTTCTCGTCTTCCCATCGTGTCAGTGGTCTCACTCTGCCTCTTTTTTGAAAATAATATGTACCTACGTATAATACATCATACTGATCCAAGAAACAATATTTTTAAAGAAATCCTTTCTCTCCATTTAGACAACTGCAGTTAGCACAAAAATAGGTCATTCTAAAGATGTCCAACTTTGCCAGCCGTCCCAAAAGAGGACAGCTCAACTACGTCACGTCACCGTCCTAAAAATGGAACGCAGTGTTTGCAAAACAGGACAGCTGGCTTGCGGCCCGTTTTACTTCAGCCACAGATAAAATAATACTAGACTAGTACTTCAGCATAGATTGTTGTGAGCCCGCCACCCCGCATGTCATAAATAAATGTTGGGAATGAGAACACTATGGAAAGTAAGTTTTTTGTGAAAAATATATTCTTCAATACAAGCTTTTATAAAATTAGTGATCGTAACCGATCAAAATGAGCCTGAACACGGCCAGTCTACTATTATCCCTCGAGGAGTTCCGTTGTCCACCTTCCGTCTCCATTATCAGATCAGCTCGCTGGCATCATCATATTGTCATCGGAACTTGACAGGTATGCCAAATTTCAGCTCAATCAGTTGAGGATAACTGCTTTAAAAGTCAGTTGCAAGATTCCACCCGGGTTCCACCCGGACAAACATACATACGGTTACATACATTGCAAGTTAGATAAAAGGTTGTAAAAACACAAAAATTACCAAATATAAAACAACACACAAAAGTGTGATTTCAAAACGTTTTATAAGATGCCTAATCATAAATGACCGTTTTTAGAATTTTAGTCAGTCTGTCTGAAAGTATATGTCTCCAATAGGCACTTAATACACCTAAACGAGATGAAGATCTTAGGGATTAAAACAGAAGTAGCTTATTATGGAATGTGTTATTACTGGAAAAAAGCGTTAGCCGAGTCAGTCGTGGGAGGCAATGGCGGCGATGAGCTCACCACTTGTCACGTCTATATTCCGCGGTGGTGCAACCCACTGTGAAAAGAGGCCTATTGTGGCTCTGCCTACCCCTTCGGGGAAAAAGGCGTGTGTCTTTGTATGTATGTATGTTGTAGGTAACTGAAATTTTGGTGTATGTTTCAATTGGATATGTTGCAGGGTTCAGAAGAATGAATGTACCGCGCGAACGAAGTCGCGGGCACAGCTAGTGCACAGCATGTACGCAGCTAGCTTCTATCCTACATTTCCTGGGCTAATATCTGTCTCGCCGTGTATTAAGTACAGTTGTTCCACAACGTTCCACATGCAATCAGCCAGTAGATTTCTGACACACGTAAACATCATAAATCTTCGCATACGGCTTTTACATTTTAATTTTTTTAAATGTATATTTTACGCAAAATATTATCTCTGTTTTGGCACAAAGGTATGCGCGTATTACGGAAAATGGAAATAGAATTCATAATAATTAAAAACTCGCAAAATTTGGGCTTTAAAAGCCCTGTTTTATGAGCGTCGAAGATAACACACAACCACGATTTGTATGTAAATATGTGCCTATAGCAGGGGTTCCCAAACTTATTTTGTCTACTGCACACTTTGAGAATATATAATTTTTAGCGCCCTCAATTATTTTTGAACATTTTTTTGTTTTAGCGGAGATTAAACATTTACAAATCGGGTTATTTAACAGAAACTTGTTAAAACATGATTGCCTGCGGTCTATTACCTTCGAAAATAACCTATCTAGGAATACTAATAACTATTAAAATGCGAAAGTGTGTCTAATTTGACGCCCCCATTTTTTTTCTGGGTCTCTTACCGCCACCCTTTAGGCCTGCAGCGCTCACAAGGGGGCGTTATCGCCATCTCATGCTATTTTAGGCCAGCGTTTCCCAAAGTTGATTGACAAGTTAATTTTACACAAATTTCAAAATTCCTCCTCCTATTTTCAGTATTCCAACACCAGCTTTCATACAAACAAAACCGCGTTGAAATCGGAGCACTCGTTGCACCCTAGATCCTATTCATCCTATGCTGGTCATCATCAGATCCTGGAGTCTGCGGGCGAAAGACATGTCATGTAATTTAAAGTAACGCGTGACTCGAGAGCTGGCTCTTATCTGGCTCAACGCATTAGTATTGCCATTCAGCGTGGCAATGCAGCCAGCATCCTAGAGACGCTTCCGTCTGGTAGTGATTTGGATCAGTCGAGCTACCTTTAGATCGTGAGCAGCGGTCTTCAGGTAGCAACCATACCATACGCATACCACGCATACCATACCACCATAAGCAGGTGGCAACTGTCTCATTTTTTTATTTTGTACATACTTACTTATATTGTACATATCTAGTTGTATTATTCTTTCTGTAAATAAATGTATTCTGTTCTAAAGTTTAAACTCAAACTCAAAACTTCAGTAGTACCCTAGATCCTGTTCATCCTATGGTCATCATCAGACCCTGAGGCTGATGTCATTGAAAATGATCAATTTGATCTCAATCTGAAGGGAAAATAGCTGGGAAAATGCCAGAGTTTCCTTATTTTTTTTTTTTGTTATTTAATGACCCTGATAACGGCAAAACATAGAAGAATATTAATATAGAATATTAATATAATATAAATAATTAATACTATAAAATCCATATCGGTTTATCCATTTGGGAGCTACTATGCCTCAGACAGACACAGATACATACAGTTTTACCAAAAATATAAGTCGCCCGATGTACTTGCGCCGTAGACCAATTTCTATAGCGCGGGAACCTTCTTTGTACCAATAGTAATCGCGCGGTAACATCTTGCGCTGTTATTGGTTAATCGATTTCGCGACAAAATCGCGCTCGGGCGACTCTTATATGTGAGTGGGACAAAGCTATACAGCGGGACAGAGGTATACCATACGTTCGGCTAATGTCGGATATGAGTCTGCGCTTTTCTGCGCAAACGAAAGCAGTCGATCGGACTTATATTTTGGGTAAAACGTATGTACCTAGAACATATAACATCCGTATTTGTACTAGCTTTTATTTAACTTGCAATGTTTGTATCAAATCTTGGGGTGCTTCCGTATTGATCCAAGGAATTCATCCCACGAATTTCCAGATTCTGACCAAAATGTAGGCCGTATTCATCCCACGAAAAATAAAATTGTATTTATGTCCGTATTAATCCCAAAATGTAGTTTGCAGCTGAATTTTAAAATAGTTATCCTCAACAGATTGAGATTTTTTGCATACCTGTCAAGTTCCGATGACAATATAATATTATGGTGAGTGCGAGCTGATCTGATGATGGAGACGGAAGGTGGACAACGGAACGCCTCGATGGATAATAGTAGACTATGGCCGTGCTTAGGCTCATTTCGATCAGCACACGGAACCGATCACTAATTTTATAAAAGCTTCTATTGAACATGTATTACGTCGCGAAAGTGGTGAAGGCATGTCAGGTGTCCTTTGTTCAAGAGAATGCGGTATTCAGAGTCTCTGAACACAATAAGATCAAAAGAAAAACAATGTCTAAAGTACGTTCATTTATATAAGAAAAAAGAGGAGAAAGCCATACGCACAATTTTTACATTACATTTTACAATCTAAACTTTTGTAAGAAATAATTTCTTTGATATTTTAGCTTGACCGAGCACATCTAATTTGCTAAAGAGTTTTTCGTCTTAACTTGTTTGCTAGTAAAGTTTACCTACCCTATTATTATTATAATCGTAATCAGCCCATTGACCTAGATTTATAAACTACCTACAGCTTAGATTGTGTCAATAAATCTAGACGACCTTTGTGGCGTAGCGAGCGAGTAGCCGGCTGAGTTGCGACATACGTTTGTATGATCTGCAAATATTTGTTCCGGGTCTGGGTGTTATGGTGGTATGGATATTCAATTTCACGAAGTCCGTTTGGCTGTTTGTCATAGTGCATGCATGTGAACATTGTTTTAGGTCCGTATTCCAGAACTATGCTCAAGTGTGGATCGAAACTCAAGCAACAGTGAGCAAGTGACAGTTTTCATTAAAATCTGTCAAAAAACCTATGATTGATAGATTCGGTGACAGTTTTCATTAAAATCTGTCAAAAAAACCTATGATTGAGTCTCGATTCAGTTTGAACTTAGTTGTAGAACATACTGTTAGCTCAGGAGCAATTATTCTCGACCGTGACGAGTCCGGGTCACTAGTGGTTATGTCAGATTTTGGCAGCGAGTACCAACATAGCAACTAAGCGCAAAAACTGATGTTTTTTTTTTTAATCTTTGTTCTTGTGTTCTTCATAGCTGGCACGAGATAGCACCAAATTACACTAGTAACACTCCACTAAATCATGGTTTCGTTCCTTTGAGTCAAACGGTAAAAAAAAAACAAAAAAAAAATAAAAACAAATTGGTGAAAAATTAAAAAGACGGGGCTTCCTAAAATATTAGCTCTGTCTGCCTGTCAAATAGCAAATTTCCCTTTTCCCTCCTGTCACATGTCAAATAGAAGAGACACATACAGCAATGCAAGTATAGCAGTAAGGAACGTTTTGCTCTTAGTTTTTTACCCAACTTCGGAACGGAGGTAAATGCGTTCAGGGTGAGAGGTGTGTAAATGTTCCTATTTACCTCCAAAACGGTTTGACCGATTTAGATACGGTTTTCTGTGAAGTGTTTGTGATTCGTGTTATGCTGGTAACTTGCCAGGGGGGGCACTGCAATACACATTTTTCGCTCGTTAAAATGAGTTTGAGCGCATTTTTTGTATGAAAATTGGAAATAAAGTAGTAATGAGTTTTAATTTCCAACTTTTTTTTAAGGAAAACAAAATGCTTCAGATATTGGACGAGACTAGGTGACTTTTTTACGAGGTCTGTGGCGCGGCGGGCGAAGGTTCACAGCAGGAGGTTGCGGGTTAGATTCTCGCTTCGGAACAAATATTTGTACGATCTGCAGATATTTGTTCAGGGTGTTCTGGGTATTTTCTATCTATAGTAAAAAATGTCTATCTATGTAATATATTGTATTAAGTATATCAGTAGTCTAGTACCCATAACACAAGCTCTGCTTAGCTTGGGGCTAGATAATGTTGTGTGAACTGTCCATTATTAATTATTTATTTATTTTTTCCATTTAATTTTTAGGGTAAGTAAAATGCAAGTGGAGATTGCGGTCCATAGTGCTTACCACATTTCCCGTTATAAACGCTCTTCAGAGAACTTTTATTTGACATTTGCGAGCTCCCGGGATTTGTGGCTATCGAAACGCAGCTGAAATCGAGACAATTTATTGCCTTCTAATGTTTATTCGTAGATAAGACGGAAGTCGGTTTTAATTTAAAGTGGTTTTAGGTGGAAAATAAAACCATAGCGATGTGAGTTATACTGTTTATAAATCTGTTTTTCATCCGATATTTCAATAGCTGAAGATGAATTCGGTTCTTTTTAGATCAGGTATATCCAGACTCGCAGAAAAAGTATCAGTAAAATGTAAAAGGAACACTCATTTTTGAATACCTAGTTCTTGTTTGAGGTACTCAAAAAAAATAAAGACAGCTTCTACAGACAAAGACCAGAAATCAGAAAACTTTATTTGACTAATGATGGATTTACCCTGTGTTTTAAAAGCAGTAGTGCTCGCATTGCTGTGTTCTGGTTTGAAGGGTATGGGTGCCGCTGAAATTACAGGCATATGTGACTTTTCATCTATATGTCTCAGGGTGGCGGGCGCAGTGCAATGCCACATAAGGTGCGTCCTAGGTGGACGTGACCTATGAGGTGTGCATTGTTAAAGGCAGAGGTTATCGCTTAACATCAGGTGGGCTATCTGCTTATACCGTCACTCAAGTAAATTTAAATTAAAAAAATACTGAAGACCCCTAACCCTTGTGGCCTACGAGGAATTGAATTGATGTGACGGATGGCAAACCTCACTATTCATTTCTAACAATAAAATGGTGATTAAGATCTTTTCTATTGAAAAACGATCTGAATGGATCACAAAGAATATCGTGAAACGGGATACCTAAAGCCTTCGACCAAAGTAAAAAGTATTACTTTGGTCGAAACCTAAAGCATTTTATTACAATAGGACAAATAAAATTCCCTGTTAACAGAAACTTACTTGAACTCCCAAAATAAGGGATTCTAAAATGTAACTTGATTAAGCAAAGTGTGATTCAAATCACCTAATTAAGCGTGACCCGAAAAAAGTCCGCAATGATTTATGTAGCGCAATACCTGATAAAATCAAGCCTTCCTGCCACCGGAAACTGAACCCTATTTCAAAGCCTTTATGCACATAATCGGTTGTAAACTTATCCTGATTGGTTACCAAAGTTCAAAACAAAACTGGAGTCTGTTTCAAAGAAGTTAGAGTGTAAAATAGCTTGGGGAAGTGTCTTGATCGGTTCGAAGGCGTTGTGATTAATGTGCTAGGTAATGTGAGTGATAATTACCTCAGTTAACTCTTTAAGTTTCTGTATTTGAGTTTTAATGTTGTGTAATAGTCCATTACGGGGTGGGTTCCTTTCAGTGCAACCTAAAAGACCCTGTGTATTTCTAGTTTTCAGAATAAATAATGCTAAAGCTTGCTTACATAGTAAACGAGGTAATACAATATGTATGTATGCACATATCTCGTCTAATTCTATGGCACATCTTGAACAGAAAGTTTTGCTGGGTTTGGTCATTGTGGTGTAAAATGCACAGAATTAGATATGATCTACAAAGCTGAAACCTGTCTTGTATTTTTTTTTTTATGTTATGGCTCGACAAACCGGCTTACGGCCCGCCTGATGGTAAGCGGTTACCGTCGCCTATTGACATCTGCAACACCAGAGGTATTGCCAATGCGTTGCCTGCCCTGAAGGACTTTTGACAGGGAACCCTGTCTTCCACGCTCGGTTGGCCGGCATGGTTTAAGCTATTTAATATATAATTTTATGAAAATAGCATTTAAAAACATAACAATGTACTCTCATTTAGCACGAAGTTTTAAACCGAAGCGACACGTTACGAAGTGTAAGGTCGTCACCCGAACGCGTGCGATGGACACGCGGCTATAGTGTCTATAATGTATCGCTAATTCGGCGCCGTCATCTCGTTCTCGGTGACGTGACGTGACACGTTACTTAGTGTAAGGCAGTCACCCGAGCGCGTGCGGTGGACACGCGGCTATAGTGTCTGTATATGTATCGCTACTTCGGCGCCGTCATCTCGTTCTCGGTGACGTGACACGACACGTTACGAAGTGTAAGGTCGTCACCCGAGCGCGTGCGGTGGACACGCGGCTATAGTGTCTGTATATGTATCGCTACTTCGGCGCCGTCATCTCGTTCTCGGTGACGTGACGCGACACGTTACGAAGTGTAAGGTCGTCACCCGAACGCGTGCGATGGACACGCGGCTATAGTGTCTGTAATGTATCGCTACTTCGTCGCCGTCATCTCGTTGTCGGTGACGTGACGCGACACGTTACGACGTGTAAGGTCGTCACCCGAGCGCGTGCGGTGGACACGCGGCTATAGTTTCTGTATATGTATCGCTACTTCGGCGCCGTCATCTCGTTGTCGGTGACGTGACGCGACACGTTACGACGTGTTAGGTCGTCACCCGAGCGCGTGCGGTGGACATGCGGCTATAGTATCTGTATATGTATCGCTACTTCGGCGGCGTCATCTCGTTCTCGGTGACGTGACGCGACACGTTACGAAGTGTAAGGTCGTCACCCGAGCGCGTGCGGTGGACACGCGGCTATAGTGTCTGTATATGTATCGCTACTTCGGCGCTGTCATCTCGTTCTCGGTGACGTGACGCGACACGTTACGAAGTGTAAGGTAGTCACTCGAGCGCGTGCGGTGGACACGCGGCTATAGTGTCTGTGTATGTATCGCTACTTCGGCGCCGTCATCTCGTTCTCGGTGACGTGTCGGTGACGGCGGTGGTGGACAAACGGCCTAACACTTCGTAACGTGTTGCTTCGGTTTAAACTACGTGCTAAATGAGAGTACATGTTATGTTTTTAAATGCTATTTTCATAAAATTAAATATTAAATAGCTTAAACCACGCGAACAAATACCGCATTTCAAGGATTCCATGACAGAAATACGCAAGAATGCAGAATACAAGTATACACTTTGAAAAAAGCGTTAGCCAATTCAATCGTGGGAAGCAATGACGGCGATAAGCTCACCTCTCGTCACGTATTCCACGAAGGTGCAACCCACTGTGAAAAGAGGCCCATTGAGGCTTTGCCTACCCCTGCGGGGAAAAAGGCGTGTGACTATGTATTTACTCATAAGTTTTTCTTTTTCTTATAAATACATGCATAAACACATGCCTGTTTTCTGGAGGGGTAGAGAGAGACTATGAATTTCACCTTCAACTGAAATAGGTAAGTACCTATCATCATCATGCCCAGGTAGTCGCATCACAGAATCATACATTCAACTTGAATATAAACCGACAGCCGAAATATTTGCCGACATTTAGGTGAAAAATATTTACAAAATTCTAAGTCGTTTAGAAGTTGAATAAAATTTTCATTCGAAAACAGTCGGAAACTTTGTAAATTTTTTGACATGGTTTATGAACATGTAGGATAGAATATTTTACGTTCACTTTACAGATACTTTGACATACTTTGACTTTTTTGGGTTTGTCAGTTGTGGGAAGCAATGGCGGCGATGAGCTCACCACTTGTCACTTCTATATTCCACGATGGTGCAACCCACGGTGAAAAGAAGCCCTTTGAGGCTCTGCCTACCGCTTCAGGGAAAAAGGCGTGTGTCTTATGTATGTATGTATGTATGTATGTACTTTACAGATAAAAGGTTAGTGAATGAATATATATTTTTTCAGCATACAACATTGACTCGTCTTTGAGCAGAAAGCCTCCAAATAAGACCAATCAGCTGCTGTATACGTCTAAATATGGCGCTGGTCGACCTCTGTGGCGCGGCGGGCGAAGGTTCACCTGCGACGCAGAAGGTTGCTGGTTCGATTCCCACCTCGGAACAAATATTTGTAAGATCTGCAGATATTCGTTCAGGGTATTCTGGGTATTTACTATATATAATAAAAAATATCTATCTATGTAATGTATTGTATTAAGTACTTATATGTATATCAGTTTTCTAGTACCCATGACACAAGCTCTGTTTAGATTGGGGCTAGATAATGTTGTGTGAACTGTCCAGCATTATTTATTATTTTTAACACCCGACGAAAAACGAAGGGGTGTTATAAGTTTGACGTGTCTGTGTGTGTGTGTGTGTGTCTGTCCCATCGTAGCTCCCGAACGGATGAAAATATTTAGTTTTTGTTTGAAATGTGTATTTGTCGGGAGTGTTCTTAGCTATGTTGATCAAAATCGGTTTAGCCGTTCAGCGTTGGGGGTTTTTTTAATTTTTACAAAATTAATTACTTGTATTTAATATTTTTCTAAAACGGTTGAATTGTTACGATTGCTATAAAACTAGAGCATAGTAAATGGCAGAGGGTCGCGTGACCTGCTACACGCTCCTGCGCCGGCTGCTCGCGTGTGGTTTATATTTTTATCGACACAACAGCCTAGGCAATACTGGGCCATCACTATTTTATAGGCTATCAATCAATTTACAGTGCAGTGCCACGCAATTAGAGCTTCCGACAACTTAACCTTGCTTGCTGCCTTGAACTCGATCGAACGCAGAGCTTTCAGGCTTATAGGTGAGCAACATATGGCGGAGACTAAGATCCAGAGCCTCGAGCACCGACGTAAAGTCGCATGCCTTTCGATCTTCTATAGGCTACATTTCGGGAAATGCTCCCAGGAACTTTACGATCTGATCCCACCATCTCCTTTTCATCATAGGACGAACACACGCACGGCTCAGTACCATCCTTACCTCATCAGTATACCCTCTATTCGTACTAAACGTTTCAGTTCTACCTTTATAATGCGAACTGTTAAGGACTGGAATAAACTACCATCGTCTATCTTTCCTGAAAACTAAAATCTTGGTCTCTTCAAGGCTAGAGTGAATAGGTGCCTTCTAGACCTTTGTGCTTCATCTTCGGCCACATCGTCACTTACCAACAGGTGAGATCGTGGTCAAACAAAGGTTTATCATTTTTATTTTTTAACTTTGTGGATGACGGAACCAGCTGATGGTCCACCTGATGTTAAGCGGTAACCGTCTCATAGGTCACGTCCACTTAGGACGCAGCACCCTATGATTTTTTATACAACTTGGAATGTCGGATCAAGCAGATTTGTGGCATTGTACTGCGCCCGCTGCCACCCTGAGACATAAAGATGAAAAGTCTTATGTGCCTGTAATTTCACCGGCACCTTCAAACCGGAACACAGCAATGCGAGCACTACTACTTTGCGGCAGAAATAGATATGGTGGTAGTACTTCCCCGGACGAAATCTTTCACAAAAAAGCTCTACCTACTGCCTATGGTCTATGATCTGCCTGTGAAAGATGTCATGATCTGATAGTCTCATTAGAGTACATTATAGTCTAAATAAGGACTAACCCGCGTGGCAATAAGGATGAATGGATTTTTAATTCTAATTAAATTTGTAAAGGAACCGCTGATTTGTATGGCATTGTACTGCGTAGACCAGTTACAAAGTTGTATGGCAAGTTATGTAAAACACCTGAAGGTAACTCGGCGATGCTTTCAGCTGAACAGAAGTTTCCGATCAAAGGTCTTACTTAACTTGAGCTTTGACCTTTAACGTTATGATTCTTGTGAAGTAAATGTAAGCTACCTTTCTTGTTAGGTGTTCTTGTTGAGTCAACTTGGAAGCATCGGCTTTTGTATGTATGTATGTTTGTCTGAGGATAACTTCCGAACGGATAATCGGATCTTCATGAAATTTGGTAGAGTTTTTTTAGGGTTTCGTACCCAAAGGGTAAAACGGCACTCTATTACTAAGGCTCGGCAGTCCGTCTGTCTGCCTGTCAGTCTGTCCGTCCGTCTGTCACCAAGTTGTATATCATGAACCGTGATGGTTAGACAGTTGAAATTTTGACAGATGATGTATTTCTGTTGCCGCTATAACAGCAAATACTAAATAAAAAACAGAATTAAATAAATATTTATAAAAATAACAAACATGACTTCTCCAAATGTAGGTTAAGCGATACTCTGCTGGTTTTTGGATGGGTGACCACTTTTTGCGTGCATTTTTTTATTTTTTACCAACCTCTTTTTTTGCCTTTTTTGTAGTTAATGGTTTGGAACCCTTCGTGCGCGTGTCTGACTCGCACTTGGCCAGTTTTTTGAATACACGTAAAACGTTTTAAATATTCTAGAGAACAATTTCAGATATAAGTTAACTATAATTTCATTAAAAAATATAATTAAAATGACAAATCTCACAGAAATCTCTCTAATGAAACAAACGTACCATGCCAAATTCATAAGCTTTAATCCACGAAGGAGTAGGCAGGTTAAGTGGAATTTTATCGTCTCTGCCAACCCTCTAAAAGCTGAATAGACTCTTAATTTCATTCGTGTTGGAGCGTAGTTTGTACTGTCGCGCCGCGACTGTGCCACTTATCGAGTATCGATGAAATTAACCAACTTGTTCTTGCAAAGGAACTTAGAGACTTAGTACATTATGCAACTAGCTTTAAACTATTTTAATGAGCACATCATAAGGTGGTGGTAATAGTCACATTCTGTCCCTATCCAACTCATTCAAGTTCAGATAAGTTAGAATGTGACAGGATAGCGTGAACGAAAAGTGAGCTAATATCACGATAAACAAATTTGTAGCCTAGCGAATAATTAGCACGCAATGTGCGATTCTCAACAACTTGCATTGCTTCGGGAGTTCAAGAGTTCGTCCGGGGAAGTACTACCACCATACTTCTGCCGCAAAGCAGAAGTGCTCGCATTGTTGTGTTTCGGTGTGAAGGGCATGGTTGCCGGTGAAATTACAGGCAAATGAGACTTTTCATTTTTGTCTCAGGAATGCCACAGCACTGTTCATAGGTAGAGAGTACCGTTTAACATCAGCTGGGCCATCAGATTGATCCGTAATTCCAACTTGAAAAAAAAATGCTATCAACTTTAATTTCGGCACAAATATTGTCATATACCAAAATTTTACAAGTAAATAAAGTCTTCAATATGTGGTTGGAAATTTCAAAAATAAAGGCCAAAGCAGCTAAGTTAAGCAATCATGTGGGGGATCATGTACAAAACTAATAAATGTAAAACTAATTTAACAATAATATTGATCTCCTAAACTTATTATCTCATCTCTCCGGGACGCGTATTTCCATTTCCGTGTTCATTAGGAGGCAGTACTGCCTCGAAACAAGCACGAGTTTGTCGCGCTAACTGCCTTTTAAAATCATGTTCAATTCAAGGCACGTGTCGTCCAATCGCGCACGGATTTGCATGGAATATGCGCCACAAATCCGTGTGTGTTTGAAGGTATTTTTGTGTTCAAGGAATGACGACGTCGTGTAATGCAGTAAGTCCTTGAATCTTTCAAGTCCTTTCTTATCCCTAATTCTAATCTTTTATTCAGTGCATTTTGTGTAATTTTATGTGTACCTATTTCATTTATTGCGTGTTAGTTTAACTGCCAAGATTTTTCCATCCGAGAGAATCGCGGAACGGTAGGTTAGGCGGTTAGGTTAGGTTAAGTTTTATATATTCACGCGAGTGAAGTTGTTTACGCGCGAACTTCGTGGCTAAGTTCCATGCATCGCCTTGAACACGTGTTTGGAAGAAGAGATGTTCTTGCAAATCCATGCGCAATTGGAGGGCACGTGCCTTGAATTGAACACGATTTTTTAAAGGCAGTTAGTGCGACAAACCCGTGCGTGTTTCGAGGCAGTACTGCCTCCTAATGAACACGGAAACGGAAATACGCCTCCGGGACATCAGTTAGGGCCGGTGCGGCGGCATATTCCGCTGAGGACCTCAAAAGACGCAAATATGCAAGTCTCGACAGAGCTTACTTATTTGAGCCTTTCGGGGTCGAGACTCTGGGTCCGTGGGGTACCTGGGCTCTTCGCGTTTTCAAAATTCATTCAGGGCGTTCGGCCGAAGCGACGCGTAACCCGAGAGCTGGCTCTTATCTGGCTTAACGCATTAGTAATGTCATTCAGTGTGGCAATGCAGCAAGCATCTTAGGGATGCTTCCGTCTGGTAATGATTTGGATTAGTTGAGGTTCCTTTAGATCATTAGCAGCGGTCTTCAGGTAGCACAACTGTTTAAAATGTTTATTTTTATTTTTTACATACTTGCTTGTATTATTCTTTATGTAAATTAATGTTTTTTTTATCAACAAAAACATAAAATTCAATCGATGTTTTTTTAACACGGACCGATACATCCCCTCTCTACAAAGTGGCACAGTCGTGGCTAACCTTCATACGAGTTAACTCTTCGATTGAATATGTAATAAAGGTTCAAGGACCTGGCGCCAAGGTCGGTTCCGAATCAGGTTAAGTAGCACTGTTTTAAACTTTACCAATAAAGCTATGCAAGTAGTTATAATGTATATACTTATTGTCCTCAAGGTGATGAATGAAATCAATAATAACCCCACATATCAAAGGTTAGAAAGCTATGTTCCATAAGTGCAGGAAAGTCGTTCTTGGATAGAAAAAATATCTCCATTATAGCTCACCAGCTCACCATTATAGGTCACTCGGCTACCTAAAGAACGAGATATTTTCGGAGTTTAGCTGATGGATAACATCCACAATTAGGTTATCCAATGATGATGATGATGATGTCATCCAGGCCGATTTTGGCCACGGCGACTGTTTATCTTCTTTATACGGAAGAGCTTCGCTGGTGTGGCTCATATATGACTTACATACCCTATTTTGGCTGTAAACGTGCGTTTGCAGTAGTTGCACGTGATGGTATTATTTTCGTGATGGTACACTATGTTACAAGGCGGTCTACTTTACAGATCGTCGCGCTTTCAATCAAGATCGCGCCTTCTATCATCTTTAAATGCCCAGACCTTCTGCTGTACCAGGCTTCTCAACTCCGGGCGCTTTTCTGCCATAGACTCCCAAAGAGAGGGCTCAATTTTGTATTTTTTCATATGTCTTTTCTGAACATCCTTGAATCCGAGGTATTGACCACCGGGGTTGCGTTTCCTTTTTAGGAGTTCAGAAAAAAAAATGCGCTAGTGTATACAGAACAAATTAATACATAGCTCACACAGCTGCGGTTGGGGAAACGTGGAGTGGAGGCTTTGAACTGGGTAAGTGAAATAGGGGAGAGAAACTGAACTGGTAAGTGGAGACCGCGTCTGGGTGAATGTAGTGTGAGGCGCACCCGACTAGGTGGATCAACGATTTGCGAAGGCGAGAGTAGATGAGAAGTGTTAAAAACCGGGCTAAATGGCACGTATTTCACCCCGGGGCTATGTTCAGCAATGGCCAGCATATCATGACAATCCCATCGTAAAATTGTATTTCCAACCTGAGATGAAAATGAAAACCAAGTTCTTGTAGCTTTTATTTAATTCGATATAAGTATTACACCTACTTAAACGAAATATGCCAAAAGCCACTTAATTTCAAGCATCCACTCGCACGAAAAACTCATTGCTGATATAAGCATCTGTAATGAAGGAGTATTAATTGTCTTTACTGCGAAGTTTTCTTTGAATTTTTTCAATACACTTGATCTTTGGGAGTTATTGTGTGGAGCTCCAGTGAATTGACACAATCCTTCATAAATTCCTTACAAAGATGTAAAGTGGAGCTTTGTAATGAGGTCTACAGCAAAAGGTCAGCAGATTGTGAAAATTCAGCTTATAATAATACTAGCAGACGTTCGCGCCTTCGTCCGCGCGTAGATTATTATTTAATAAATATCAGAAGTTACATTTATTTACAGAAACAATAATACAACAAATACAAGTAGGTATGTACATTTTTTTTTAAAACGAATAAAACAGTTGTGCTTCCTGAAGACCGCTGCTAATGATCTAAAGGTAGCTCAACTGATCCAAATCACTTCCACACGGAAGCGTCCCTAAGATGCTGGCTGCATTGCCACGCTGAACGGCAATACTAATGCGTTGAGTCAGATAAGAGCCAGCTCTCGGGTCACGCGTCGCTTCGACAAGACGCACTGAAAGAATTTTGAAAATTGTCATCTATGCTAGTCTCGGCAGAGCTTACTTATTTGAGCTTTTCCGGGTTGAGACTCTGGGTCCGTGGGGTAGCGAGGACCTTCGCGATTATAAATATCATTAGTTTATCTACGAATATCCTTAAATGATTTTTCAGTGTTTTTTTTTTTTGGATACCTTTTTTTGTTGTGGCTTTTGTCTTAATGATTATGTGATTATTTATAAAATGTAGCCTATGTGGGTACATCAGGTGGGCCTCTTGCTTGATCCGTCATCCAAGTAGTATAAAAAAAAAAAAAAAAAAAAAAAAAAACAAACCATACAGTCCATTCACCGTAAGATAAATAAATAAATAAATAAATAATGCTGGACAGTTCACACAACATTATCTAGCCCCAAGCTAAGCAGAGCTTGTGTTATGGGTACTAGATAACTTATATACTTAATACAATACATTACGTAGATAGATATTTTTGATTATGCATAGAAAATGCCCAGAACACCCTGATAAAATATCTGCAGATCGCAGAAATATTTGTGCTGAGGCGGGAATCGAACCCGCAACCTAATGCGTCGCAGGCGAACCTTCCTCCATCGCGCCACAGAGATCGACAACTGACCAACCAGCCGTTGGTTGGCTGCCAACCAAGGTAGGTGCCATCTTAGTGCCATCTTAAGGTGAACGGTCTGTAATAACGAATTGACACCTCATTCATCATAAACGAACAAGTAATTAATTTTGTAAAATTAAAAAATCCCTCAACGGAATGAAACGGCTGAACCGATTTTGATCAAACATAGGTAAAAACACTCCCGACAAATTCACCTTTCAAACAAAACAAAAATAAATAGGTTCATCTGTTCGGGAGCTACGATGCCACAGACAGACACACACAGACACGTCAAACTTTTTTTTTTTTTTTTTTTATGACGGAACAAGCAAGAGGCCCACCTGATGTTAAGCGTTAACCTCTGCCTATGAACAGTGCATTACCTCATAGGTCACGTCCACCTAGGACGCACCCTATGTGGCATTGCACTGCGCCCGCAACCCTGAGACATAAAGATGAAAAGTCTCATGTGCCTGTAATTTCACCGGCACCCTTACCCTTCAAACCGGAACACAGCAATGCGAGCACTACTGCTTTGCGGCAGAAATAGGTATGGTGGTAGTACTTCCCCGGACGAACTTTTTCACAAAAAAGCTCTACTACTACTAATAACACCCCGTCGTTTTTGCGTCGGAGGTAAAAAATGGGATGAGTAGTTTAGGAGCTACAGTGGAACTTACATAAACACATACATATAGACTGCTAAAAGCATAACACTTGCCTTGCCGTAATCGGGTAAAAAGGTAATTAGATTACCACACCTCAACCTGCGCCTGCTTTACCAAACCCTCTTTTCTTATCCTTGCTTATCAAGGAGAAAAGAGGTCGCTGGGGTGAGTGACCGCATTATTGAAACTCTGTGGTAGCTATTTGCAAAGACGCACCGCACCGATTGGCGAAATATATCTTGGTGACACGAACGTTCCTGGACAAACAATTTTACTTCGTGAAATGGCACGAGCTTTGGTATCTTTTGTACATGGACCTTATTTCAGCCTTTCGGGGTCGAGACTCTGGGTCCGTGGGGTTCCGGGGCCATTCGCGTTTTCAAAATTCTTTCAGGGCATCTGGTCGAAGCGACGCGTGACCCGAGAGCTGGCTCTTATCTGGCTCAACGCATTAGTATTGCCATTCAGCGTGGCAATGCAGCCAGCATCTTAGGGACGCTTCCGTCTGGTAGTGATTTGGATCAGTTGAGCTACCTTTAGATCGCTTGCAGCGGTCTTCAGGTAGCACAACTGTTTCATATGTATTTTGTACATACCTTGTATAATTATTTCTTTAAATAGTTATTTTCGAAAAAAAAACAACTGTGAAGCTAGGATTTTTTCCCCACAATAACATTGTATAATATTAGTGATCGTCATAGAAAGTCGGTGGATGGGAGCAGCACTAGAACAGTAGTCCTGGCTTTCTATTAGGGAGAACTAGAAGAATAATTATGAAGAGTTCGTTTTGAGAACAGACTTGTAATTTTTCTTTTGTTTTAAGTTTTTCTGGCGTCGCACGGCTTGTGCATTTACCATTTTCAAGTTTAATTATTGTATTTTCAATATAATTTCTTCTTCTTTCCAAGTCGTCAAAGTCACAGATTTGGCATTTATTCCAAAAAAACATCGCTTGATCGTGAAATGAAGTATTCTGGGCAAACTAAAATGATATCTTGGCCAAACCTCTACTAATGGCTGCAACTACAGATAGATCAGTCTTATTCCGATCTATGATAGCAGATCTAACCTTAGGTCTGTCTGGGAGACAAGAGGGCGCGGGGTGAGCGACCGCGTTACTGAAAACGGTGGTAGCTTTTTGCAAATATGCACCTCGATCCTCCCCTGATTATAAGATAATATACTTTTCACTAGAAACGGGATATTTGCCATGATTTTTGAGTTTTGATTGTTCCCGATATTTCGGCACAGTTGCATGCGCCATGATCACGGGAGAACTCAATATCCCGAATCGAATAAAATAGAATCCGAGAATAGAATATCTCGTTTATAGTGAAAAGTATGTACATAACCATGATAGTTTCAAAAGAGAAACGATAATATGACTCTTCCCGCCATTTCCAAAAAGAGACATTGTCTACTTTTATTTTATTTCTTTCCTAGTGTTTTCTTGAGTTATTTTCTGTTATTTTGGTGGCATTTTAACTAATGTAGCTCGTTTAAAAATCACAAGTGTAGTGAAATGAAATGGAAGTGAATTGCGTGACCTTTGAAATTGGTGGAAATTGTCTACCAAAGTTTTAGTAAAATTGGCCACCGTTTTACTAAAACATGACTCGACTGTGACTTTGACGACTTAGAAGGAGTGTAACGTTGCAAAATATATTGAAAATACAGATACTTGAAAATGGCAAAAGCACAAGCCGTGCGGCGCCAATTATAAAAAAAAAACGATAATATGTTTGTAGATATCTTTAAGATCATCATCATCAACGGAGCTTATGTCAGTCCACTGCTATAGTCCAGGCAAAATGTAAACATACTATCATTAAATTATCTAAATTATTATGATAAAACTGTTTAATTTGGAATTATTCAATATTGATTTATATTTGTACAAGTTAGTGACAAGAAACCTTTATAGCTTTGTACCTTTGGACCTTTTTTTTAGGTCTTTGTCCCTTTGTTGGGGCTCTTTGTTTACAAAGAAAATTAAATTATTTATTGGTCAAGAAGGCATATTATACAATAGATGAATTCTTGTCTGAACGTAATGTAATGTAATGGTTTTTTGACGACCTCTGTGGTGCGTCGGGCGAAGGTTCGCCTGCGACGCAGGAGGTTGCGGGTTCGATTCCCGCCTCGGAACAAATATTTATGCGATCTGCAGATATTTGTTCAGGGTGTTCTGGGTATTTTCTATGTATAATAAAAAATAATCTATCTATTTAATATATTGTATTAAGTATATCAGTTATTTAGTACCCATAACACAAGCTCTGCTTAGCTTGGGGCTAGATAATTTTGTGTGAACTGTCCAGCATTATTTATTTATTTTTATTTTTATTTTATTGACCGACTTCAAAAAAAGGATGAGGTTCTCAAGTCATGTGTTTTTTTTTTTGTAGGGTAGTGACAAAAAAACAAGGCTTAAATGGGATTGGGTGGGGCACGTCAGTCGAATGCTTCCCAACAGGTGGGCGAACATCAGCATCTGGATACCTGAAGGGCGGCGGCCTCGGGGTCGGACGAGAAAACGTTGGCGGGACGATCTTGTAAATTTTGAGAAGGAGTGGTGGTAGACTGCCAAAGGCAGTCTACCACCACAGGGACAAGTGGTCTTCCATTTGGGGGAGACCTTTGCCCAGCAGTGGGATAAAATAAATTAAAATAAAATAAATAAATAAATAAATAATGCTGGACAGTTCACACAACATTATCTAGCCCCAAGCTAAGCAAAGCTTGTGTTATGGGTACTAGATAACTGATATACTTAATACAATATATTACATAGATAGATATTTTTTATTATACATAGAAAATACCCAGAACACCCTGAACAAATATCTGCGAATTTAGAAAAAATAATGTAGTCTTTTATTTAACATCTGTTCGTAGGTTATATATTCTAATTTATTATGCTTAATATAAGTTTGACCAAGTTTAAATAAAATGTTTCTTCTTCTTCTTCTTCTTTGTCACCTGTTTACTTTATACCCATGTCTGTAAATGAATAAATGATTATGAAAAAAAAATACATTCCACATTCAAAATGGCTGCACTATTAGACGAGGCCTTTATTGAGTAATATAAAATGCAATGGGGGGATTTACTATAATCACCATGCTTGGAGTAATTGGTGCTAAATCCACTCAGGTGGATGCTGTTGCTCATCCTCTGATCCGGGTAGTATGAAATCCACGGGAGCAGACGGTTGCTATCACCACGGAAAAAACTATATCTACCTATATGGTACCTACTAGTGAAAGTCCAGTTGAAGGATATTGCACCATCGTGGGAATACAGACGTGACAAGTGGTGAACTCATTGCCGCCATTGCTTTCCGCGACTGACTCGGCTAACGCTTTCTTCCAAAGACAGCAGCCAGGGCAAATCTTATACCAACGAATCTTACTAACAAGTCCGGGTATAAAGATGATGATGGTAATTACAAAATGGCGTAGCAATAAACCGGAATCAGTTCACAAAACTGTAATATCAAATCAATAGTGGAACACCGCGTGCTTCTTACGATCGTGAATAATGCGCCAACCGTGCTCGGACGCTCATACGAGCTGTTAAACCGACGTCCGATTCAATATGCCTTAATACGATCAGACAAAGTTCAGAATCAAACCACAAAACGATCTAACCAGCCAAACATACATCCAACTCCTAAACCTGCGCGATAGGGTTGGAAATCGAGATCTGAAAACGTTCTACACAAATCCAAACGCTTCAGAACCACTCTTAGTACATTGGAATACAGTTCAAAACTAACCGTTTACGTGATTCACTATACAGGCCACCCATAAAATATTGAAAGCCATATCCCGTTGTGATAAAGACCGTTTTCTTTAGGGAAGAATTTATTCAGATCGGGAAAACGACATGTGTTTTCTCGTTGGATTCATCGGAGAAGATATGTCTTTTGTTAGAAAGATATAATCTGTTTTGTATAATAATATCGTAATAGCTTTGGGCATCTAATATTTATAAGACGATTCAAAATGATCCTTGTGATTTTAATGAATAAAATATTTTATCTACTCTCATATCGTAAAGATCTAATTATAAACTTCAAAACGAGTTAAATAGAATCGTATTACAACACTCCCTGACAAAATAATAAATATAGTTAAAATAATAATGCTGGACACAGTTCACACAACATTATCTAGCCCCAAGCTAATCAGAACTTGTGTTATGGGTACTAGATAACTGATATACTTTATATAATACATTACATAGATAGATATTTTTATTATGTATAGAAAATACCCAGAATAAAATAACTTTTTTTTTCTAGTTTTGTTTAGTTTTGCCTATAATTAGTATTAACTGTTGAAACGAAAAGTAAGGTAGATATAGTAAGTCTTAGTACATGTCCAGAGGTTTAGCTATTTCATTCATGAGCTGTGTCATAAATCCGGCTCCAGGAATCTAAACTTAGTTGCATTGGTTCAAAAAGTTAATAGGTAGGTATTTAAATTCCAAATAAACTTTGTTGGGGTAACAATTTCAGAATAATCAGCATTTTCTGCTGTTTTGTTAATTTCTTGATTACTTATTAGATTAGGGCTAACGTGGGTTTTAAGGTTCAGTATCTAAAGGGTCCAAACGGGGCCCTATTGCTCTCGTTCATCCGTCCGTCCCTCTGTCACAAGTTATAGATAAAGATAAAAATAAGTTTATTTCACTTATAATACACGACTTAGACTAAGACTTCAGATAGTTGAAGCTACAGTCTTCATATTTGCACTATTTTGTATCTTACTGACCCAAAGTATATAACCAAAAAATACATACATACACAGGCACATGCCTTTTTCCCCGAAGGGGGGTAGGCAGAGCCGCAATGGGCCTCTTTACAGTGAGTTGCACTATCGTGGAATATAGACGTGACAAGTGGTGAGCTCATCGCCGCCATTGCCTCCCACGACTTACTCGGCTAGCGCTTTCTCCCATAGTAATAACACATTCCATAATAATCTAGCAGCCAGGACAAATCTTATACCAACGAATCTTACTAACAAGTCCGGGTAATCCCTTAGTCGGGTTTTACAACATTCACGGGAGGAGACGGAGGGTTCTATTCTTAGGCCGGACACAGCACATAATCTTATTATGTCTTGAATTTAATGCTTTTTGTTCTTATACGGTATAATATAAGCCCATATAAATTACTTAATGATGTCAGACAATGGTCAAGCATGACACACAAGAACTAGGAATAGCTACAAAAGAATCAAAGGCATGAACACAATATACGTAAATAGAACAGACATAAAACAAATAGGCGAGCACTTAAATCAAATATTTGTTTTCTGTACCTGTCACAATCCGGTCGTAAACAAAATGGAGGACAAAATAACGTTCAAGGTACAAAAACTCCCAATCTCTCTCACCTATTTATTTTATGCCCGCCTCAATAAAAAGCCCACCCAAGCTGTGTCCTAGAAAGACAATGACATATTACTTGTTGGCCCAACATTACCGATGCTTGTACCAACATTGGACATGGTACAGTCAGCAAATAAATTACAAATCTAGGTATAATTACGATTCCACTGGGCTACACAACCCCTATGTGTACGTTTCTATCATAACTGATGATAAAAGAGCTTATAGAGATGATACACTAGCTGGAAGATGGCTGTAGTGTGTCCGGCCTAAGAATAGACCCCTCCGTCTCCTCCCGTGGATGTCGTAAAAGCCGACTAAGGGATTACCCGGACTTGTTGATAAGATTCGTTGGTATAAGATTTGTCCTGGCTGCTAGCTTATTATGGAATGTGTTATTACTGGAAGAAAGCTAGCCGAGTCAGTCGTGGGAGACAATGGTGGCGATGAGCTCACCAATAGTCACGTCTATATTCCACGATGGTGCAACCCACTGTGAAAAGAGGCCCATTGAGGCTCTGCCTAACCTTTCGGGGGAAAAGGCGTGTGTCTATGTATATGTAATGTATGTATGTAATAGAGCTTAATTTGATTCTGTATCGTACGTTATAATATTTTCAATTAAACGCCTAATCGCTTTACATTTCACTATGGCACGTTATGTTCCCATAATTTAATATTATCATTGGCCAAACATCAAGCACTAAAGCACAGACTAAAGGCACAAAGGTATATTTGACAAGCGGTTTCCAATTGTTAGTATCTAAAAAAATAAAAAAACCACTGTCTTATCGTAAAATTCGAATTGTAAACTTCAAAACGAGTTTATATTGACATATACATTATAAACACGTTACAATTTTTTTTAAATAGAATCATATTATTACAATTTTTCTGTAATTATTATAAATAATGTTATTATTATTTTTTTCAATTAGAATACGGCCGGACCAAGGCTTCATACTCTTTTCCGTTTTTTTTTTAAATATTCTGTGGTGACGCGCGGTAGAATCGTGTATTTTTTTGCTTATTCATTTGACGCCTTTTATTTACGTTTGTTTTTCATGTTTTTTGTTGGTCAAGTAACAGTTTTATTGCATGAATGTAGATAAAAGTAGTGGATGAAACTGCACATAACAGGGTATACTAAAACACTCGTATTCAAAACTTCGCCAAACTCGTGTTTTAAAGTTAACTAGTTATGTGTTAGTTTCATAATGTACTATTTTAATAGGTGAAAAATCTGCTATCACACAATTTTTTTTTTTAAATATAAATCTGTTGTTTTTGTTCGCCCATACATTTTCTAATGTGTATCATAGTTTTTGTCGTGGTATATACGTTACATAATAAGCACTTGAAAAACCAGTATGAAAGGGTACGGTACCTTGCAACATTGGTGCCAACCACGGACATCTAACCCCACCATCAACTCAAATCACACAACCTCTGGCAAAATTGGGTTACATTGTTGTACCATGATTTGTGGGCCCTCCTATGATTTGTGCTATGATGACGCACTCATCTGCGAGGGCTCTAATCTGGGCAATTGTCTCGGTTTTATGATTTCCTGGTGCTTTGTGTGAAATTGGACGGACGACAATGAACGAAATAAAATGATCTGGTCAACTGCATTATTTGGATTTCTGTTGTTTGGCTCAGCTTGTTTCCAGGGAGACTTTCGCTTCGCTGTTTTTACATATAATTGAGAATTAAATAGAAAATTCACAGTTTATTTTTTTTCTTAGAAACTATCGTTATGATCTCCCATAACGTCTATAGTATAAATAAAAAGATTTGAAGCTCTCAAAGGAATCTTTTTTCCCAAAAAATACAGACGTTATGGGAGATCATAACGATAGTTTCTAAGAAAAAAAATCAACTGTGAATTTTATATTTAATTTTGTTCTAATTCTGCTAGTCCTTCAAGAAAAAGGCTTATATTTATGTTTTTATTACAATACTAAAGATCACACGACAACTTTCAAAAAGAAATGTTAAATATTTAGTAAAGAGCAAGGTCTTATGGAGAGTCTGTGAACAAAAGTAGTATGAAAGGCACGGTTGAAATCAAAACTGTTTTTTTTTAGAAAAAGAACAAAACACTGTTTTTATCTGCAATCAAAAAAAAATGTTTAAAATTATCATTTGTTTTTTTGTAGTGTTTTAACCATGTTCGGAATCTTTGATCGTGATTTTCACCGCACTTAAAACCGTCGGAAGAACAATAAATAGTTTATCGAAAAATTTTATATGAAAAACACATGGTTTTTATGTTTTTAAACATGTTTTAAAAAAGTATGCATTTTTTCCAGTGTTTTAAACAGAGTTTTAATTTTAATTGCCAACCCTATGATGAGAGGTAATCATGCGTAGCTGCAGCTGATAGAAAGCGGTTTATGTTCATTTTATGTGTGAAAATGCCGTTTTGTCACGAACTTTAGTACAATTATTTCCAAACAAAAGTGGGCGAACTAAAATTATTCGGATTGTTAGGTACTGAAACATTTGACCAAAATTTTGTTGACGGCTGTTGGGAGAGCTTGGGATTATGCAAATAGCTGTAGCGTTGTAATTTTGCTTTGTTTTAAATTTAAAATGGCCGTTATCTGGTACAGAAAATAAAATAAACACATCATGTTAATACTTTTTCGTTGATCTTTTGAATTTTCAACTTAGGCACAGAATGTCTTTTGTAAAATAAATTCACATTTGAAATCACAATCTTTTGTTTGTTTATAAATTCATATCTCGTATGCCTTTTATGGAGGATATTTTGTATTATACTGACTATAATCAAACAGCGGTTTCTCCAAGCAAACAAAATGATAGAATAAAATCAACAAGCTATATTATCAATTTTTTTAAGTAAATTGACAAAACGATCATTTCGATAATATTATCTCCAATTTGGTGGATATTCGAAACACCCAGAAATAGTGCATCTGGGACTGGTTAGTGAATGGGCGGTAAGGCTAGATGGCTAGATGGCAATCATTATGCAATAGCACATCTGATGTTTTTCTTACGTAATATGATTTTCTCTTTTTTTTTTTTTTAGGTTAAGATTTGACACATCTATTTATTTATGGTCATCAAAACATAATAATAAGTGCTCTATACGATACGAAAGATGAAAATGAAAGACACTTATATTTAGGCAGCTTTCAGAAGTAGCTAGCTTCTATCATATCTTCTTCTAGCGTATCTAATTAATACATTACAATTCAAGATATTTCCATATACTACACGTTCTAAAGTATCATTAAAACTAATAAATGTGTCATATTTTACGTCACAAGACAAACTAAATTATATTTTAAACTATAACGATGTTTATCAGAAGGATATTACGTTTCATTTCCCAGAAGACTTACTTAACTTGTCCAAGTTAATATTGCGTTCCTGTGTTATATCACTGACAAATTGGTAATATAGGCAAGTTATAATATATCTAGGAATTTAATTTCCCTAGCTGAGATAGTCTGGATTTATATAAAGCATTTTAGGTGATGAAAACAAAGCAATAGTTGATGTGACGCTGTATATCAGAAAAAAACGAGATCATCATAATAAAACCTTGATTTACATATATAATAATACAACTAATACACGTACCTTGGTATACACAAAAAATTAAAAATATAAATACAAGTAATGCTACATAAATATTATCATATTTTTTTCAGACAATGCCAGATTTGGCATTTACAAACATTGTACTTTCGTTTCTGTTGATGAGACAGACATAATTAATATTAAGGCTACGACAAACCCAAACAGACATCTTCATACAAAAAACGCCTGTCACTGCTCGAAAAAGCCATTTAAATTTAATATAGATAATTTCACAAAACCCTTACAGTAGTCGCCTTCGGTATAAAAGTACTGTTTTTTTTTTTTTTGTTTTTAACATATTTACTGAAGCATATTGAAAAACAATCGAATCTAGCCAAAACTTAGAGGTTATTTTGAGTTTTTTTCTATCAAGAAAATATTATCCTATGGTGCTTTTGGCATAGTAATCCCTCGGAGTTATAATATGGTAATCATGCATCTTTTTAATCGGAATATTGTTCTTTATTCTGTTAATAAGTTTTTTGTGAAAAATATTTTTTTCAATACAAGCTTTTATAAAATTAGTGTTCGTAACCGTGTGCTGATCAAAATGTGCCTAAACACGGCCAGTCTACTATTATTCATCGAGGAGTTCCGTTGTCCACCTTCCGTCTCCATCATCAGATCAGCTTGCTGTCACCATAATATTGCATTGTCATCGGAACTTGACAGGTATGCAAAATATCATCTCAATCGGTTGAGGATAACTGCTTTAAAATTCAATTGCAAGATTCCACCCGGACATACATACATTGCAAGTTAATGAAAAGTTTGTAAAAATGAAATGTATGATTTGGAATTTTGCTGCATAAAACTTAATAAAACGAGCCGAAGCATCATAATAATTTAAATTATCCCTAGCAGAGGTATTTTGCTGAAACAGAACTCATGCATGAGTCATAACATGCTGGAAATCAATTCTAGGAAATTTTACAATTCTCTCCAATGTAAAATATGTGTACATTTTACATTGTATACAAGTTTGTCAGGCATGTCGCAATCTGGCGACATTCCCAACAAAGCTGCGACAGTAATAAGTTCCTGTTTCAGCCCGCAGGCACCGAGAAGAGATGTAGATACCTAATGATATCTTGTTTCTATAGGGAAGCTTTCCGGTGTTTACACAGTTCTATAGCAGCGACTGTCTACAAGCAAACAACCCATTTGAGTGACATTAAAGAGATGTCTGGGTTTAATAATACATAATTAATTATATTTCGACGAATAATGTAAAATAACTTTATACACTACACTACTCAGACACTAGACACACAGAGGCGACTCAGTGCTGCCACCTCTCTGAGGCCTCTAATAGCGCTAGATTCCGCTAGATTGCATAAACATAAAATAGCGCTACAATAGCGCTAGAGTCCGCTAGCTTGCATGAATAAAAAAGGCATAGATGTAAGAAGATTTTATTTATATCAATACAAATTGTATTTATCATCTTAAATCTAACATGGTCTTAATATAAATAAGTATAATGACCCTACCCTAAACCTAAAGAACGGAAAGGAAGCTAAACGAATTGCGGTGTTGCTGCTTACTTCCTACTTTTTGCCTAGATTGCGACGTGAGTACTACTAAGTTTGGTCTATCATAAAAAACCGCTATATTTTCTGGATTTTTCTAGGAGTTAATATTAAAATTTCATCGCTTAGTGTCCCAAAAAAGCGCTAGATCTAACTACAAAAGCGCTAAGGTGGCAGCACTGGCGACACTATTTAAGATACAAGTAGAGCTTCAGAAACCTCCTAGATACGACCTCCCCCCTCGGTATAAGTTACGTAGTAAATGTAAAGGACAAACATGACGTCCTGGATAGCTTCCAGTGGTCCCGGATCTAGGCCAAGGCGTGCTGATAGCAAAACTATTGAGTACCAAGTCTGAGCTCGATTTACTTTTATCTATTTTGGCCGTCCGGGTAAGTTAGTTCAATATCAAATGTAAAAGCTAATAAAAATATGGATTCTGTTATTTTTTTTTTGTTGATGCCATTCGTGACTTATTTAAACGACTTAACAACTTGTTTAACTTATACAAACTCTTATTTAACTTGCTTTCCTATCTATGAGGGAGGAATCATGCTAATTTATTTTAAATTAGTTCCAGTTCAACCGATTGAGTTGAAATTTTGTTCCAATGACAATACAATTTTATGGTGACAACGAGTGACATGATCATGAAGATGGACAGTGAGCAACGCATGTCTTTGAGGAAAAATCTTGCTACTGAATTTTATAGCAGTTTCACCCAACCGATTGAGCTGATGCATACCTGCGTCAAGTTACGATGACAATACAATATTATGGTAACAGCGATGGAGACAGAAGGCGGACAACGGAACTCTTCGATGGTATATAGTAGACTGGCCGTGTTTGGGCTCATTTAGATCAGCACACGGTTTTGCTTACTAATTGCATCATCATCATCATCAACCCAATGCAAAATTCTTTGTTAACTTTTTAAACAAAAATGTGTTTTCTCTAAATTATAGATTGGCTTTAAAGGACTTTTCACAAAAACTTTGCTTATTTAATAGATTTTTTATTTAGATTCGGGCTTATATTTTTCAGGCTTTTTATATTGACGCCATTTATGCGTTTTGCCTTCAGTTAAGTAAGTTAGTGTTATGTTTTCATGTATTTTTCTCTAAATATGTGAACATTTGATTACTTTACTTTACTTACTTTTTTAACTACCTGAATGTCCCAAAAACCTGATGGCCCCCCTGTTGTTAAGCGGTTATCTCTACCTTTAACAACGCATTACCACACAGGTCACGTCCACCTAGGACGCACCGTATGTGGCATTGCACTGCACCCGCCACCCTGAGACATAAAGATGAAAAGTCTTCAAACCGAAACACAGCAATGCGAGCACTACTGCTTTGCAGCAGAAACAGGTATGGAGTTAGTACTCCCCCGGACGAACAATCTCACAAAAAAGCTTTACTACTACTACTACTACACCGCCAACAGAATGAATCTCAAAGGCTTTTAGTATTTGCAAGCTTTAATTCTCAGAAATAATATTAATATAAAAGTAGACGTCATAGCAGCCAATATAGAGCGCGCTTGTGTAGAATGTAAAGTTGGTATTCTATTCGCAGTCCTTGGTCTAGATACAGCGAGGGCAGGACACTTTCAATGGTACTAGCGTCCTTTCGTTTGCTTTTGTAAGAGAAAAATCAAATTGTAAATAGGAAAACGCATCCTCCGGTTAGAATCGGAGAAAAGTCACGTAACATTGAATAAAATTCGTGATAAAAATGAATTTTGATGAACGCAGAGAATACCTATATTTTTGTATAGGCATATAATTAATAAAGTGGACAAAAATAATAATTAATAAGCTACGCAAGCGAAATTTATTTTCTTATATTTTTATTATTTACTTTCACTTACTTAGTCATATTTTTCCTTTCTTTAAAACTAGCATAAGCATTTTTTTAAGTATCCATAATTTTTTGTTATATTTGTGTAAACCCTCCCTTTTTTGGCCTTATTGTTTTGCATTTTGTTATTTGGACTATATATATTGTAACTAGAAAGGTGGGCAGACGAACTCAAAGAAACTGCAGGAACGGACTGGACAAAGATGGCGACAGACAGGGAGACTTGGCACAATATGGAGGAGGCCTTTTCTCGGATAGAAATCCTTGACTAAATATACATACCTATAATAAACTATGTTATATATTTATTATGTATAAATACAGTAAAAATGCTGAGAAAAAAAAATACCGACTTAAATAAATATTGGTCTACGTCTTACATACAAATTAAAATAAAGAAATATAACAGTAACTATAAAATACTAGACGATAGCACGAGAACATATTTATAGAATGCATAGTCAATAATTCATTTTGTAATTAATAACGTACTATTTACAATTTACAATGAAACAATAACAATATTTAATAATATTAGATACTTAAAAATGTTGTTTAGTACAATGGGAAATATTAACCTATAATATTAGAAAAAGACATACCACCTTACCTCAATGCTATTAAGGAAAATATAATTTAATAATTATACGTAATAATAATAATGCCATAATTAATCTTATTGGCCTTGTATAAAAAACAAAATTTATAGATGTGCATGAAAATTTATTTTATATGTAATTTTAAGCATGATGATTCTTTTTTAATTAAGTTTGTTGTACTCTTATACAACTGTTATGTTAAGATAATTGTGTACCTATTCAATGGATAAATAAAAGGGTTTCATATACATATATTGTAACGCTGTTGGTTTACCTCAATAAAATAAAATAAATTTGACGACCTCTGTGGTGCGGCGGGCGAACGTTCGCCTGCGACACAGGAGGTTGCGGGTTCGATTCCCGCCTTGGAACAAATATTTGTGCGATCCGCAGATATTTGTTTTGGGTGTTCTGGGTATTTTCTATATATAATAAAAAAAAATATCTATGTAATATATTGTATTTAAATATATCAGTTGTCTAGTACCCATAACACAAGCTCTGCTTAGCTTGGGGCTAGATGATGTTGTGTGAACTGTCCAGCAATATTTATTTATTTTATTTTAAACAAAGTTGATCATAATTATATGATAGCCAGCATGTTAGTAGTAGAGCTTTTTTAAAAGATTTTATTTATCTTGCAATGTTTGTATGTTAAATTGTTTTTTTAGGTCAAATCTTGCAAGCTGAATTAGAACCACTTTTTGACATAAAATTTTACATACCTGTCAAGTTCCGGTGAAAATACAAAAAAAATGGTGACAGCGAGCTGACCTGATGATGCGGAGACGGAAGGTGGACTACGAAACTCCTCGATGGATAATAGTGGACTGGCCGTGTTCAGGCTCATTTTGATCAGCACACGGTTCCGATCACTAATATTATTCAAGTATGTATGTATTGAAAAATATATTTTTTAACAAAAGAAATATTGTGAAAGATTTCGTCCGGGAAAGTACTACTTCCGTACTTATTTCTTCGGTAAAGAAGTAGTGCTTCCATTACTTTGTTCCGGTTAAGGTTATGTGTGCAGGTAAAGTTACTAGCACATGAGAGTTTCACCTTTAGATCTCAGGGTAGTTGGGCGCAGTGTAATGCTACCTACGGCGCGTCCTAGGTGGGCATGGCCTGTGAGGTAACATGCGCGTCATGTAAAAAGAACGCTGGCGGTCAAGCTTCTTCAGGCGTTCCAGCGTTCTTTTTAAGAGATTACTTACTTTTCTACTTATTTAAGAGAAGTATACCTATTCATTGAATGAGTAAATTATAGTACGCGTCATGTAAAAAGAACGCTGGAACGCCTGTAGAAGCTTGACCGCCAGCGTTCTTTTTACTCATATAATGCATTGTTATAGGCAGGTTACTGCTAGTGATTACTAGCAGTTACTGCTATCTGCATGTTCCGTCATTCATTCATATAAAAAAAAACTAAGAATACAGAAAGATGAGTATGTACTCAGCAAGAGTTTATAATCTAATGAAGAAAACGCTTACTTACATTCTAAACGAAATTCTCAACTTTGTAGGTGATAACTTTGTAGCTCAAGCTATGGAACTCGCAGTCTATAACACTTAGCTACGCCGTAGATGTGTAGCAGACACTTAGCTACGGTGTAGCAGTGTAGCAGCCACTTAGCTACGGTGTAGCAGTGTAGCAGTCACTTAGCTACGCTACGGTGTAGCCACAAACCGTACCGCTGTAAAGACAAATAATTTTTGAAGTATAGAGTTCTAACTCGCACACTAGGCAGCAATTTAATACATGACTTCCTAGTACTTTGCTAGTGCGATTGTATGGCCAGACGCGTAACCTAGACAGAGCGGAGGTGGGAGGCATTATTATTATTAAGCTTGTGTAGTTCACGTACGAACAATGATTAGGAATTATTTCCCACTATTGAAAAAGAACGAACTATTCCCCGAGATCATCCTTTTTAGTTCAATAGTACTATTAGTTCTTTTCGCTTGCGAGTGAGCGCGCGAGCACGCACACCGGCCGACCGATCACTCGATGCGTCTCCGACGAAGACCGAGTACAAACGAACGAATGAACACGAACCAAGACTCTTTTACCACTGAACTAACAGTATTAATACAACTATGAGACTAAACTTATATATTTAATTGATTGTACTAGTACAGATCGCTCCGCCCATTGAACGATTAAGCACAAAGTCAAAGTCAAAAAGTATTTTATTCATTGAAATCACAAGGATCATTTTGAATCGTCTTAATAAGCCTTATTATTTTATACATTATTATTCTGGCTCGATAAGTCAGGAAAGGAGTTCCGATTCTATAAGCTAGTATTACCTATTACGTGTGCAGACCGTAGCTCCGTTAAGACATTATTACATCCGTATTGCCGGTTATTATTTAAATGAATGGAATTTTCAGATCTCGCTCGTTTTATTATTGTTCATGAGCTTAGAACAACAAAAATATTTTATTGTTTTAATTTTGTTAAGGTTTGTGTATTCAGTAAGAGATACATACGTGTTTGTCCAAAGCTTACGATTACAATTTCCGTTTTTTTTTATTACTCTAATTTTATTATACTTTAAACACCATCAATAACAAAACATGGTTATGTTACCGGCAATCCGTATAATTTGGTTTTCTCTACAATACATAAATAAAGCTGGACATTTCACACACCATTATCTAGACCCAAACTAAGCAGAGCTTGTGTAATGGGTAATACATAACTGATATACTTAATACAATGCATTACATAGATAGATATTTTTTATTATACATAGAAAATACCCAGATTATCCTGAACAAATATCAGCAGATCGTACAAATATTCCGAGGCGGGAATCGAACCCGCAACCTCCTGCGTCGCAGGCGAACGTTCACCCGCCGCGCCACAGAGGTCGTAGAATACCTAATGTAACAAAAAAATATTTGACGACCTTTCATACAAAAATTCTTAATTTTTAACAAGTGTCCGCCCTTGGCTTCGCTCTCGTTTTACCAAGATTAAAAGTAGCCTATAGCTTAATCTAGGTCATAATCTATCTGTGCACCAAATTTTACCGAAACCGGTTATGCCGTTTCGGTGTGGTTTAATAACAAACATCCAAACAGCGTTACTTTGACATTTATAATTTAGTGGGATTTGTCGATCAATTTATAGGTAGGTAGGTACTTACACAACATTGATAACAGACCAAAATCTATTTACTTTACATATTGCCGATAAACCAGCAGGTACTCTATACCCTGGGAATTGTAAACATTACCTACGTAAAGTATACAACAATAATATTAATTATGCTGTGTGTTGTCTCGTCCTGGATGATGAGATAGAATAATTCTGTAGTCCGGTCCGTTATACTCGTTAGTGCCTACATTAGTTTAAAACCCAAAAGATAACGGAACGTATCGCGCCCGCTATGGTGCTGTCACCTGGAACTAGCTTCAATCGGTTTTTTGTACTCAACGTGGTTTCCTATAAATAATTATAATTGTTATATTTTCAAGTTTTATAAGTGAAAATGTATGACAATGACTAATAAGAAAAGATCACATGAGTCAGATTAATAACATCTGCTCAAAGAGATCACGAAATTCCAGTCGAACATCACTTACAGGGTAAGTTTGTTTGACTATTCAATAATATTTCATACATTGCCTGGACGCCCCAGGTATTCTATACATTGCCTAGGTGTTGTATAGAATACCTGAATTACACAGCTTGCCAGTAGCATATACAGTCGAATGCAACACACGTACATAACCTTATATATCCCGGGCAGGCCCTTCTATACGGATAAACGGACTGAATATCAATATATCGGGTTTTCTTATAAAACCGGGGTTTCTTGTATCAATTGTGATATTTCTTAGGTTTTCGGTCAAGGGTGGAAATAAGTAGTCCATGGATTTAGGCTAGTAGCTACAGGCTGACCTAATAAGCTTATGAAAAGGTTCGTGTACTTGAAATATTATATTATTAACGTTTTCTTTTTAATATATATAAGCACGAAGGTCATGTTAAGTACTTCCATAGAAGTTTAGAGTTATTTTGTTTATGTTAATTTTAATTCGACTTTGTTTTTTCTACTTCCTGATGAAGCACTATAAGAAACATACATACATAAATGTTTTTCATTTCATTTTTTTCATTTCACATAGACACACGCTTTTTTCCCAGAAAGGGTAGGCAGAATCTCAATGGGCCACTTTTCACCGTGCGTTACACCATCGTGGCAATATAGACGTGACAAGGGGTGAGCTCATCGCCACCATTGCGTCCCACGACTGACTCTGCTAACGTCTTCCTCCAATAATAACACATTCCTTAATAATCTAGCAGCCAGGATAAATCTTATGCCAACTAATCTTACCAACAAGTCCGGGGAATCCCTTAGTCAGCTTTTACGACATCCACGGGAGGAGACGGAGGGTTATATTCTTAGGCCGGTCAAACCACGGCCATTACGGCATGATTGTGAAAAAAAATACCACGCTTTTTGAATCCATAATTATTAGAAGAATAACTAAATAGCTACACTACAATAACTAAATAGCTACACTACAATAACTAAATAGCTACGCTACAATAACTAAATAGCTACACTACAATAACTAAATAGCTACACTACAATAACTAAATAGCTACACTACAATAACTAAATAGCTACACTACAATAACTAAATAAAACTTGTAATTATTAACAATATTGAGAGAAAACAACAAGAAAAACCGATATTGAGCCGTGAAATAATTTAAACAACCGACGTTTGAAATCCAATATTTGTATCAGCTAATGGTTTTCAACGCACCAATTAACGAAATAACTACAGCCTTCACCAAAAAAGCCGCATTGGAATTCAGGCTTTATCCAAAATTGGATAGAGTCGAATTTACATGTTAATGGTCAGCTGAGCGGTAAAAAAGATTGTATCGGAACGAAAACAGGCCTTTTTTCCTAAACAGGTTAATCTGGTGGGTTTTGGCTGCATTAGTATGCCTTCCGCTTAATGTATTCACTTTGATGATAGCCTCGGGTAAATTGAGACTCATTTAGGCCAGAACCTATCCCAAAATATTATGCTTCTACGCGTAAAAGGTTTTAAGAAAAATACTTGTATTCGTAGCATCGTGTTTCCTCACTTGGTATACCCGGATAAAAAGCCTATACGTTAGCTCATAATGTATCTCTTTACTAAATTCCATCAAAATCGATTCAGCCGTTACGGCTAATTGTGTAGAATATATCTTTTTATTAAACGAGATTCAACTCCTAACTTTCCGATTTTTTTGTAATATTGTCTTCTAATTTGAATGGGACCTATAATTAAACTATTCAATAAATAAAGTATTATTAAAATCGGTTCACAATTAGCGAAGATATCGCGTAACCTACACACAACAACGAGACTACGAAATCTGACTTATGGCAATCAAGGCCACACATAACATACGACTCAAGTAGCGCAATTTTAACGTGGGATATTACTATAAAAATCGTTTAAACTCCTCACTTCTTATCTCTCTTTTTTCTCCTTCTCGTCAATAAAAACTGTTTCTTCTTGGCGGTAGAGAGAGTAGCCTCTTTGGAACCCGGGTGGAACTGTTCGAATGAAGCGCGAATTTAAAATTGTATTGTGTTTTTTGCTAATCACAGCTCATCAACACATTTTGAGGTAGCGAAACCTAATTTTGTTGATATTAGGAGACCTAACAAGCAGATTTTGATAGTAACTGTCTCATAAAGATCGATAGTTTAGCTACGAATGGCAATTAACAAAAAACCGGCCAAGTGCAAGTTGGACTCGCGCACGAAGGGTTCCGTATCTATAAAAACGACAAAAAAAACACGTTTGTTGTATGGGAGCCCACCTTAAATATTTGTTTTATTTTAATTTCATTATTTATTTTTAAAGTGAATACATAACTAAATATTTTGTTTATATTTCAAGCGTCTTCCTGTTGCCGTTATCAATATCGAGCAAAAACGAGCAAAAACATCACGTTTGTTGTATGGGAGCCCCCTTAAATATTTATTTTATTCTGTTTTTTAGTAGGTATTTGTTGTTATACCGGCAACAGAAATACATCATCTGTGAAAATTTCAACTGCTTCTATCACGGTTCATGAGATACAGCCTGGTGACAGATGGACGGACAAACAGACAGATAGACAGACAGCCGAGCCTTAGTAATAGGGTCCCGTTTTACCCTGTGGGTACGGAACCCTAAACAAACACTGGAAAAATTATTGAATGACATTCGCAGCTAAACTAATAATATTGATGGGACAAATATCAATCTTAACAGGTTTTGATATCTCAAGATGTGTTGAAGAGCTGTAATTTGAATTTCGCGCCACAAGCGAAACGTTGTCCCTTAATAATGATTTTCTAAGGACCAAACATCATTAAAGTGGTGCCAAAAGTTACAACCGTCCTCCATTCCAAGTTTTAGGGACTTAGTGAAAATTAGTTAATAAAATACCCGGGAGTTTGAATACGTAACAGTCCGCTAACTAGACTATGTAAATTACCCAGGCCCCAGACACAGAACAAGTAAAGCTAAGGCCAAACCAACGCGTTCAGTCCGCGTCCTCAGTGGCTTGCACGGTGGCGATCAATGCGTAAGTCAATGGATCGCCACCGTTCACGCCACCAAGTCCGCTAACTATGTAAATTACCCAGGCCCCAGACACAGAACAAGTAAAGCTAAGGCCAAACCAACGCGTTCTGTCCACGTCCTCAGTGGCTTGCACGGTGGCGATCAATGCGTAAGTCAATGGATCGCCACCGTGCACGCCACCACGGACGCGGGCTGAACGCGTTTGTTTGGCCTTAGCTTAATACTTAGAACCACACCATAGAATATCTAATACATAGAACGTACAGAACTTCAATTGTAATGTTGGATATGCAAACAAGCCAGGAAACTAATCTAACAACAGTTAGGGCTTATTAGACGATCAAGCAAAAGATTAGGACGTGAACTCATAGCGTCAAGCAAAGGCTTATATGAAGAGAATGCAATAAATACTAAGCCAGGGCAAGGAACACACGATAGGTCAAAGAGGCTCTATTTTCGGCTCTATTTTGGCTGGCCTTTTTTGGCCGTGATGGGCATTTTTGGACTGTTGTTTCAATCAATACGTAGGTTAAATGTGTCATTGAATCATTATGAGCAGAGCTTGTTAATGAGATCCAATTAATTTTTGGTCAAGTTGAGTCACTATAATTTTAACATTCATCATCATTATCAGCCTACAGAAATCCACTGCTGGGCATACGCCATCCCCAAAAAATTCCACGACGAACGGTCCTGAGCTGCCTCCATCCATTGCCATCTTTTGACCTCTATAATGTATTTTGCACCCCTTATATCTCTTACCCCTTTGTGGTTCAAGCGATTTAATTGGCGATACAATCCGGTACAAACGTTGTACAATCGAATAGAAGTCATAACAAGTAATTAATTTTGTAAAAATTAAAAAAACCCTCAACGTAATGAAACGGCTGAACCAATTTTGATCAAACTTAACTAAGAACACTCCCGAAAAATTCACCTTTCAAACAAAAAAAAAACAAATCGGTTCATCCGTTCGGGAGCTATGATGCAACAGACAGACAGACACACACACACACACACACACACATACCCAGACACGTCAAACTTATAACAAACCGTCGTTTTTGCGTCGGGGGTTAAAAATCAAATATTGTAAACCCAGTTGCCAACTTCACACAGGTCTCTCAAATGGCTTGACACGGAACTTGAAGTAAAATAATGATCGTCTAAAAAGCCCTTACAAGACAATAGACACGATAACCAACAAAATGTTGACTCCAGATTACTCCAGCTCCAAGGATCTAGACAATTTAATTACTTGAAACTTATTAAACCCTGAAGCTGTTCAATCTTAAGGGGTTCAGCCACAATGGTGGCTAATGTTACTTAGCTTAATGTTAATTATCTAAGTAAGGAATGTACAGCTAATGTTTTGGGTTAGCAAATAGGGAGTAGGAGGGAATAGGGAATAGGGGATATTAGTAGAGCTTTTTTGTGAAAGTGTTCGTCCGGGGAAGTACTCCCCCATATCTATTTCTGCCGCAAAGCAGTAGTACTCGCATTGCTGTGTTACGGTTTAAAAGGTATGGGTCCGGTGAAATTACAGGCACATGAGACTTTTCATCTTTATATCTCAGGGTGGCGGGCGCAGTGCAATGCCATATAGGGTGCGTCCTTGGTGGGCGTGACCTATGTGGTAATGCACTGTTCATAGGCACAGGGTACCGTTTAACATCAGGTGGGCCATCTGCTTGATCCGTCATAACAAGTAGTAAAAAACAAAAAGAATAAAATTTTGCTGTTTTTAGTCGTTTCGTTCGTTTCGTATTTGCTCAGCGAGTCCTGCCGGTCTGATTAGCACATGGACTAGTGTAAGGAGAGCTCTGTCACCCCTCCAGTCAAATCCAGTACATATTGGTTTGTCCTTTATCATGCATATCTGTCGTATTAGTTAATTACTTAGGTACTGGCCTCTGGTGTCGGAGTTTGTCAAGCCGCCCGAGGGCCTGTTTTTAGTGATGTCTATATAAAGTTTAGATACACTGTTTCCGCTATTTTTGAAAAGAGACGTCGTCTACTTTTACTTCATTTCGTTTTAGTGGTTTTTTTAGTTATTTTGTGTAGTTTTGGTGGCATTTTAACCAGTAGCTCGTCTATAATAGAACACAAGTGTAGTGAAATGAAATGGAAGTGTATTGCGTGACTTTTCAATTTCGTGGAAATTATCTACCAAAGTATTGTAAAATGGCCACCGTTTTACTAAAACATGACTTGACTGTTACTATGACTACTTGGAAGGATTGTAACGATGTAAATTATATTGAAAATACAATAAGAAAAAGTGGATGAAACTCGAAAATGGCTCTGATGATTTCGAAATAATTTACGAGTCGGAGTCCTCACACTCAAGAGTCTCACTTTTGTTATTAAATTAAAAAAACATCACTGACAAAATGCATTGCTTCGTTTGAAAAATCGGTTCTATAAATACAAAATGGTTGGCGTAAGTGACGGTGTCGAACTATGAAATGTCGACTAACAGTTGTAACACGGGTAAAAAAAAACTTCCCGTGGTACTACTGAACTGCTTGGTAGTCCAACGGGGGTTTTTTCTACCCGTGGTACTACTGGTAGTAACACTGGTAGTACCACGGGCAATAAACGGTGCCAACCAAGGCAGGTGCCATCTTACGGTGAACGGTCTGTAGTTATTCGAATTCAGATTTGTACGTAATGAAACACGAAAATCATCAAAACCAGTATAAAAGTATAGGTACTCACGAGGGTGGTATTCCGCCGACAAACACATCGGAGTTGCTGTTGAACTTGCCGAAGATGAACTCTTTGCCGCGAGAGGTCTTGCTCTGCGTGTCACCATCCACTGCGAGTGACGTGTGCTCGTCGCGGCGGGCCACCTGGGAATTGAACTCTATTAATATGAAGATAAAGTACAAAGCAGTCATCTGGACGAGGCCTCTCCCATAGTATGCAATGTGGATTTGCCATAATCACACCACGCTTTCCAGGCATTATTTGTGTTGACTAGTTAGGTTTTTAGTAGTAGTAGAGCTTTTTTGTGAAAGAGTTCGTCCGGGGAAGTACTACCACCATATCTATTTCTATCGCAAAGCAGTAGTGTTCGCAGTGCTGTGCTCCGGTTTGAAGGTATGGTTGCCGTTGAAATTACAGGCACATGAGACTTTTCATCTCTACGTCTTAGGGTAGCGGGCGCAGTGCAATGCCACATAGGGTACGTCGAATTCCATCACGAAGTGTAACTCCGAGCATAGTATTAAAAAAAACTGCGCAACTATGAGCTTTTCTATGTGGCCAAGTCTCAGTGCCGTAAGTCATCACTGGCGATACGCACTAATTATAGACTTTGAGTCTGTGCAGTATCTGTGACGAGAAGATATGGCGTAGTCTCCAGAAAACTGCCCATTTGATTTTGATTCATCGGCTTCACAATATTGAGTCTATTGCTGGCTGGCAAGTCCAATCTTCAGTTCTCTCAATGCAATTGCAGCCAGCTACTACATATCGCCGCTTCATTAACTTAGATGAAAGGCAAACCCATGTTTGCCTGAACGAAGTTTTAAAGACAAACTTTGGAAGTATTAGGAATGGAAGAAAGCTTCCGTAATTTCAAAAGAAGGGGAACTTTGAGGAATCTCTAAAGTTTCAGGGCGTTGAGTATGTGCATTGATTGTGCGAGTCGGTATGACGCTCGAAGGCTTTCTCAACTCGGTCTACTAATTTTATGAAGGATTTTCTTATTTAAAAGTAGCGCATGATAAATACTAAAACTGTTCAAATAGGTTAAGATAAACATGATGGAGGCTGACCAGACCAAGAATCCTAAACTCACTGTGATTGTGGACAACAGAAAGGGAATTAGTAAATTCCCGCTGTCCACGTTAACGGGGACGGCTAACGTGGACAACGGGTAGGGATTTTGTGACTTCCCGCTGTACACGTTAACGGAGACAACTAACGTGGACAAAGGGAAGGGATTTTGTGACTTTCCGCTGTCCACGTTAACGGAGACAGCTAACGTGGACAAAGGGAAATAGACGCGACAAGTGGTGAGCTCATCTCCGCCATTGCCTCCCACGACTGACTCGGGTAGCATTTTCTTCCAGTAATAACACATTCCTTAAATAAGCTAGCAGACAGGACAAATCTTAAATTAACGAATCTTACAAACAAGTCCGGGTACTCCCTTAGTCGGCTTTTACGACATCCACGGGAGGAGACGGAAGGGTCTATTCTTAGGCCGGACACGCCATGGTTTATTATTCAATCTTGCCAAAGTGGCTGAACTATATGCTGGATTGTAGGAACTGCTATAACTATAGGCAATTTTTTTACCCCCGACGTAAAAACGAAGGGGTGTTATTAGTTTTACGTGTCTGTGTGTGTGTGTGTCTGTCCCATCGTAGCTCCCGAACGGATGAACAGAGTTCGTTTTGTTTGTTTGAAAGGTGAATTTGTCGGGAGTGTATGTTTGATCAAAATCGGTTCAGCCGTTTCATTGCGTTGGGGATTTTTTAATTTTTACAAAATTAATTACTTGTTATCCTGGTTAAATGCGCGCGAAGCCACGGACGGACACTAGTAATAAATAATAGAAAACTAACCTGTACTTTATGCCAATGTCCATCATTCAAATGACTGCCAACTGTTATAATCTGTGCACCTCCTCCCAAATTATACCTCAACCTCAACTGTCCGTTCACCAGCTTCAGCTCAAAGAAGTCGTACGTGCCACCATCATCGGTATACAACAATAGACCGTTCTGCTGGTCAGTTTTGAACTCAAGCTCCAACGTCCCGTTCAGTCCTGCGTTCCATTTCTTGAATTGCGAATAAGGGTTCTGCTTGTCGAGAACAAATGCGAAGTTCTTGTTGAAGGATAAGGAGAGGATACAGAAGAGTACGTAGCGCATCGTAGTGACGTCAGCCGGCATGGTGGACACGTCAAGCGACGCCTGACGAGGAGCACCGTTTCCGTTTCATGTTCCGGGATCCTGGAACAAGATCAAAACGTCAGCAAGTTAATACCTCTTTTCACCGCACCGGTTGCCATCAGCAGAGGATTCAGGATTTTTGACGACTTCTGTGGCGCAGCGTGCAAAGGTTGGTCTGCGACGCAGGAGGTTGCGGGTTCGATTCCCGCCACGGAACAAATATTTGTGCGTTTGCAGATATTTTTTTATGGTGTTCTGGGTATTTTCTATGTATAATAAAAAATATCTATCTATCAGTTATCTAGTACCCATAACACAAGCTCTTCTTAACTTGGGGCTAGATAATGTTGTGTGAATTGTCCAGCATTATTTATTTATTTATTTATTGATTCATCCACAAACCTTAGAGCTAGGGTGGCCCCGGACTGTGCGGTTTCATAGGAACTTCAGTCCGCGAACGCTCAGGTTGTGGAATGATCTCCCTGCTTAGGTTTTCCCGAGCGACTACAGTATGGGGTTCTTCAAAAAGGGTGTTTGGAAATTCTTAACGGGTCGGTAACGCGCGTGTGTTGCCTCTGGTAATGCAGGCGTCCATAGGCTACGGTAACCGCTTACAAACAAGTGGGCCGTATGCTTAGATGCTACCTTGGTAGTATAAAAAAAACCACTCATAAGAAACCTAACTGAAGATGAACTCAGAATTTTCTCCTCTTTGATTATACACTCGACACGATACCAAAAAAAAATGTGTTTCATCTCCGACGCGCATAACGCTGTCTAACTTTTACTTCATCCACGGCAGGAGACGAAGTGGTCTATTCTTAAACTGGACACAGCACAACAAGAAAACAGTCATGTTATAGGAACAAAGGAGTTTTTCTATGGGCTTTTAAGTTTACGCTGCTTCGATCACAATGTTATCGAAGTTACGCTGTGATGAAGGCTAAACGTTTCAGTTTCTACCTTTATAATGCTAACTGCTAAGGAGTGGAATACACTACCGTCGTCTGTGTTTCCTGAAAACTATAATCTGGGTCTCTTCAAGGCTAGTGTGAATACGTGCTTTCAAGACCTTTGTGCTCCATCTCGGCCACATCGTCACTTACCAACAGGAGAGATCGTGGTCAAACAAAGGACAATCAATGCCAAAAGAAAAAAAACTTCAAATCATTTCTAGTTACTGACCTAAAATTACAGTATCCTTACTACCCTAATTTAGCGAAAAAGCACATCTATGGCCCTTTGCACATTATGTGCCCTAATTAACAAGGCATATTACTCCTTTTTATCTCTTAATCGAGTGAATCCGGTTTGATGGCCCTTCCGCACGGAGGCGCATATTAGAATTAAAATCAGTGACCCTTCTTCCGTCCTTCCACTCACACAAGCACAGATTTTTCAGCTTTCATTTCTAATTTTGTCGCATTTCTGTTGAACGAGTACATAATTCTTACAGATTTCACGCTGGTAATGTACTACCGGCCGGCCGGTCACCGTGGAGGAGTATGACCAATACCCCCTAAGTAAACCAAATTAAACTATAGGAAACACAGGAAAGTATAAAACGAAACCATGAAACGAAGCGCAGAAATAAGAGAAAACAAATATAACATAAATAAATAAGAAAAAACGAGTGGGAAAAAAGCAGAGATAAAAGATACTTGGGGGAGGCCTACGCCGAAGAGGCGACTACTAACAGTCAGGAATACATTACCTACCTAGAAATAACAAACGAAATAGGAAACTGTTACATGAAGAAGTAGAAGAAGAAAACTGTTACATAAAACAAAATAAAAAGGAAACATGAAAAAAAAGCGATAATAGAAAGACAAAAATGGAATATAGCAAGTACATAGTTAATTTTAATTTTTTATGTAGTTTTTTTTTCAATGTATATTATTTTAGTAGAAATAAAGGCTTTTATTAGTATTTATTAATGTACTACCGTGATACGGACCGTAGTGAACACGTCACTGTGTTACTTTGGGGTGATAGATAGATAAATAGATTAGAAACTAGTTTTCGTTTCAATAGTCCTACCATTGAACTACAGGGATAAAAAAAGATTTAACAGTTCTATGACGTAACAGTCCTTTAGAACAAATAGGAGTTACTAAGATTAACACTTTATTGTACACCAAAAAAATAAAACACAAAAAAGGATTAACTAAATCAAATTATAGTACAATGGGTGGCCTTATCGCTGAAAGTGATTTCTTCCAGGCAACCTTTAGATGGATAAAAATGAGCGAAGTAATAACGAACGGCGGTGCACAGAGTAAAATAAATAAATAATAACAACAATAATAACGATACATGAATAAGAAAACGTTTACATAACTCGAATACATAATATACTATAATAAAATATACTACTACGTAGCGATGACCTTAAATACTACATTATGTGCCCTAGTAATACTACCAATAAACTTAAAACCTGGACTAATGAACTTTTGCTGATTCTCTCTATCATCTTACTTTTGACTGCCTACCTAAGTTAGGCTTTTAATTTGGTTTTCCTTTTTCCTTGAATCAGCTTCCACTTGTTCTCGAGGCACCACACAGGCGCTCTCCACCTAGTAGTAAGAAGGATCATCAAAAGAAAAACAGACCGTGTTTGTTGCCTGATTCTTCTAGGTCTGGTTGCGTTGGAACAGGAGTAACTGTAAATTTATTTTTTAAGACGATTCAAAATGATCCTTGTGATTTCAATGAATAAAATACTTTTGACTTTGACTTTGACTTTGGACAGGTCCGACAGATAATGATTTTTGAGCTTTAGCTTGAATGAGTGCAGGGAAGATGCTTGTCTGATTTCCACCGGCAAAGCATTCCACAGACGCACAGCTTGGACTGTGAAATAATTCCCATAACAGGAACTGCTGTGCATAGGCAGGTAGAGCGAAAAGTTTTCTGATGACCTAAGAGAATAAGAATTGTAACAATGAAGATACTCAAACCTTGCCTTAAGATAGCAAGGGGAGAAAGGATTGAATATAACAGAGTAGACAAGATAAAGACTATGCATATCCTGACGAAGACGTATAGGGAGCGATCTGAGCATAGAGCGAAAAGGAGAAACATGGTTATATTTGGTGTGGTGTAGCATGTAGAACCCTCCCAAAAATACAGGGGTGTCTGATTTGATGCTACACTACCCCAACGGTTCCATCTTATTACTCGATGACGTAATGTTCGCTATCGGTCCACACTCGTACAGTTCCAGTTAATTCTGAATCTAAAAGGCCAGGCACAACAACCAAACCATTGAAAATACTGGATCCCTGAATCTAAAAGGCCAGGCACAACAACCAAACCATTGAAAATACTGGATCCCTGAATCTAAAAGGCCAGGCACAACAACCAAACCATTGAAAATACTGGATCCCTGAATCTAAAAGGCCAGGCACAACAACCAAACCGCTAAAAATACTGGATCCCTGAATCTAAAAGGCCAGGCATAACAACCAAACCGCTAAAAACACTGGATCCCTGAATCTAAAAGGCCAGGCACAACAATCAAACCGCTAAAAATACTGGATCCCTGAATCTAAAAGGCCAGGCACAACAACCAAACCGCTAAAAATACTGGATCCCTGAATCTAAAAGGCCAGGCACAACAACCAAACCGCTAAAAATACTGGATCCCTGAATCCAAAAGGCCAGGCACAACAACCAAACCGCAAAAAATACTGGATCCCTGAATCAAAAAGTCCAGGCACAACAACCAAACCGCTAAAAATACTGGATCCCTGAATCCAAAAGGCCAGGCACAACAACCAAACCACTAAAAATACTGGATACCTGAATCTAAAAGGCCAGGCACAACAACCAAAAGGCTAAAAATACTGGATCCCTGAATCCAAAAGGCCAGGCACAACAAACAAACCGCCAAAACGACTGGATCCCTGAATCTAAAAGGCCAGGTACAACAACCAAACCGCTAAAAATACTGGATCCCTGAATCCAAAAGGCCAGGCACAACAACCAAACCGCTAAAAATACTGGATCCCTGAATCTAAAAGGCCAGGCACAACAACCAAACCGCTAAAAATACTGGATCCCTGAATCCAAAAGGCCAGGCACAACAACCAAACCGCTAAAAATACTGGATCCCTGAATCTAAAAGGCCATGCACAACAACCAAACCACTAAAAGTACTGGATCCCTGAATCTTTAAGGCCACGCACAACAACCAAACCGCTAAAAATACTGGATCCCTGAACCTAAAAGGCCAGGCACAACAACCAAACCGCTAAAAATACTGGATCTCTGAATCTAAAAGGCCAGGCACAACAACCAAACCACTAAAAATACTGGATCCCTGAATCCAAAAGGCCAGGCACAACAAACAAACCGCCAAAACGACTGGATCCCTGAATCTAAAAGGCCAGGCACAACAACCAAACCGCTAAAAATACTGGATCCCTGAATCTAAAAGACCAGGCAAAACAACCAATCCACTAAAAATACTGGATACCTGAATCTAAAAGGCCAGGCAAAACAACCAAACCGCTAAAAATACTGGATCCCTGAATCTAAAAGGCCAGGCACAACAACCAAACTGCTAAAAATACTGGATCCCTGAATCTAAAAGACCAGGCACAACAACCAAACTGCTAAAAATACTGGATCCCTGAATCTAAAAGGCCAGGCACAACAACCAAACCATTGAAAATACTGGATCCCTGAATCTAAAAGACCAGGCACAACAACAAAACTGCTAAAAATACTGGATCCCAATATATTCAGGAGAGTTCACAGTAAGATAAGATAAGATAAGATAAGTTTATTTCACTTAGAATAGGTACAACAAGTCATAATTAACATTTGCATTAATTTCAAAGATATTCGTAAGTATATGAAAAAAGAGAACTTTGCCTTCCGGGCTACACGTCTAGACTGTCCGCCCGGGCCCGGGCCGAACCCGCCTAGCTACGTAGCTACGCGTATTTGTACGCCGCGCCTCGCGCGCGTCAGATGCCAAAATCGTCCTATTTAGGATGTTGGACAGTTAGAGGATTTATAAAAATAGTCCTAAAAAGGTGTTTGGACAAGGTAATGCGTCTCACCTCATATAGAATGGCCCATTGGATAAGATAAAGTAAAAATATACCTAATTTTTAAGCCCATATAAATATATACTTACCTCATCCCTGCCCTGCCGTCATACAGTGCGAACTAGTACGGAGGGTGGTCACTTGACCGTGCTTATTACCAACTCTAACATTTATTTACTATGTACTCATACTTAAAACTTTTAGTAATAGGTACTATGTCCACCTTGAATATTTTCTAAACGTCATGTCATATTCAGTTTGTTCTTTTGTTTTTGGAAATAAATTATCATTATCATTAGTAACTAACAAACATATTTTATACTTCAAACTAGCAGTATCTCTCACGTTTCTATTTTCTTTGAACAGCCTGAATGAAAAGCGATATAAAAACAAATGACTATGTACTTCGTGTCTGGAGATGAGCATTCGTCTACTGCAGGTAAAAGCCACTCAAATGGCACAAAAGCGTGCACGTAAGGAAAGAAAAGTAGGCCGCGTCGGATGTTCGCAGCATTTGGAGGTCGCATTAATTTTATACATAAAATAATTAAATTAATTTAAAAGACACGACTAACCAAATGTTGTGTAACTTAATTGAATGTAGAGTGTCCGGTGTGTCCGGCCTAAGAATATACCCCTCCGTCTCCTCCCGTGGATGTCGTAAAAGGACTAAGGGGTTACCCGGACTTGTTCGTTGGTATAAGATTTGTCCTGGCTGCAGTAGTGAGAAGTAATGGGGGCGATGAGTTCACCACTTTGTCCATCTATATTCTGAGATAGTGCAACCCACTGTGAAAAGAGGCCTATTGAGACTCTGCCTACCCCTTCGGTGAAAAAAGCGTGTGTCTATGTATGTATAAGTATTGAAGGGTTTGTGACTATTAAACTAATACTAGGTAAATACTTAGTGATAAATACTGATTTCAAAGCTCATAGAGTTATCGTGCATATAAGAAGGCTCACTGCGCGCTCCTATCAGCACACTGGTTCTTTCACCATTGGTCACAAGGCTCTTTTCAGGGCCTTTAAATCTCAACGTTGACATGCACCTAGCACAGTAAATATATAAGTTACATCTTCTGTGCACCTAGCACATATACCAAAAGAGTCACTAAAACCAACGTAGGATTACCAAAATAGAACCACTGACATAACGAACTAATTAATAAAGATCTTAAAGCTATCGACATTGTACTAACCACCATGCTTCATTGTGCTAGCTAGATTTTTGTTATTTAAGAAAACCTAACCTAACGCTGAGTTACCAAAAAATAACGTCTCTAAAGTAACGCAGAATCACCAAAATAGTACCAGTGACATTAATAACAAACAAATAAGGAGTCCACAAAATTAGCAAGATTGCAAGATTTTCTCTGCTAAATAAGCACATTTTTTCTTATTTGAGGATCACGTAACTCAACTCAGAGTTACTTAAAAAACTGTAAAGTAACGCAGAATCACTAAAATAGTACCATTGACAAAGAACAAACAAATAATGAGCTTAAAGTAAACAAAAGTAGCAAAATTGCAAGGTGTTCTCTGCTAAATACCTAAGCGAAATTTTTCTTATTAGAGGATCACGAAACTCAACTCAGAGTTACCAAAAAAGAACGTCTGTAAAGTAACGCAGAATGACAAAAATAGTACCGTGACATTAATAACAAACGAATAAAGATCTTAAGCCCACATTGAGCTAGCGACATTGCAATAACCAGGTTTTCTCTGTAATATATTCCAATTTAAAGCACAATTCGATTTCACACTTTAAAACCGGTACGCCATCACACACATCTTGTCTAACTCGGAGATCAAACCCATTAAATCTGCCACACATTAGCGGGTAATCCAATAAAGGCCACATAAATTCGACGCCTCATCCAAAGATTATCTACTTAGGGGTTCATTCTGGGTGGAAAGCGCCCCGTCACCCGAACAGCTTGGTTCTCAACTTGGCAACCGCCCCAAACCTGTTTTTACCAGTGGCAAAGTTTACCGGCTTCCGTTAGATTTTTTAAAGGTTTGACTGGCACGCCCCTTGGGGAAAAGTTTTGATTTGTTGAATTTTGGCTTAATTTTCGTGAGTTTTAACTTTAGGGGTAAAGTTCGGGTCATTTGGTTGGGTAATATTTGTCCGAACAAAATGATTTGCTTATCAACTAAGTTGTGTTTGGCAAAACGTGTTTGGTATATCTACTCCTCACAATCATGTTAGATGACCTTTTCTGACTACCCATCCCCTGGTGTAATCAGTTTTACGACATCCACGGGAGGAGACGGAGGGTCTATCCTTAGGCTGGATACACAATGGTACGAAAGAAGAAGAAAAGAAAAAGAAAGAAAGATTTATTTGTAGTACACACACTTAAGAGAAAATAGAGAAATAACAAATAAAAAAATAATAATAGCATGTAAACAAAAAAACAAAGAAATATTATATAGAAAAAAGAATAAAACACATTAAAAAAAAAAACGTACGTTACGTACCTGTTACGTTATCAGTTACGTATAGGTACACCACTATTCTAAATATACCATAAAAAAAACTGGATAATCAGTCGAATACTGATTACCCAGGTTTTTTAAAGATAAAAAACTGTTCGCAAACCTACGCAAAAAGGAAACCAAATAAAAATTTACAGGAATATCCATAAAAAATGTGTCAAAACTATTTAATAGTGCATGGCGCCATAGATTACTACCAAGTCATTACTTCGACGCGTCGTCATCGCAAAAACTCAAGCACGAGTATTATGTCCATAAAATTTGGATTTGTCAAGAAAACATAAGTTAATATATTTTTTAATACCATTAGAAAAAAATAAACATTACGCAGATTAAATATGTACCGAATACTTAACATCCAGTTCATTTATTTTGGTATATTTGTAATAGTGGTGTATTGATGCAATTAAAAAATAAACGCATGAGATTCAATACTGAGTATTTCAAATGCCCACGCAAGTTTTTCATTTCAGAACAAAAATATCGTCAAACCAACGTCGCATGAAAAGAAAAATAAAATCCTTCACAGCAAAACGTTGCCAATTACAGCAGTAAAATGTATCAGCCGTGGAAACTTGTCAATTACAAGCACCTGGAGGGGGCTGAATTATAGCTGAGCCTTCGACACAGCTTACAGTTATTATAACTCAGTCGCTACATAATTATAGTAAATTCAAATAAAATTATTTTTGTGAAAAAATAAAATTTTAAATACAATCTTTTATAAAGTTAGTGATTGTTACCGTGTGCTGATCAAAATGAGCCTAAACACGGCCAGTCCACTATTATCCATCGAAGTTCCGTTGTCCACCTTCCGTCTCCATCACCAGATCAGCTCGATATCAATATTGTATTGTCATCGGAACTTAACAAGTATGCCAAATTTCAGCTCAATCGGTTGAGGATAACTGCTTTAAAATTCAGTTGCACGATTCCACCCGGATTCCACCCAGCAAACATACATACATTGCAAGTTAAATAAAAGCTTATAAAAAGGTGAAAAGTTCTATGACCCTTTTCTATGTCTTTGATGTATTATATCTTTCCCCCCTCTTTCCTGCAATCTGTGGGAGTGATTTCGGGAAAACGGACTGAAATGAGTAACAGGAAGAGCGCATTTTTCCGAGAGGTTGGTTGTTTGATTTCGAGTCAAATTCCATGGAGCTCACCTCCGTACAACTATGGAACCGAGAGATTTGTTCTTTGTGGTTTTTGACTTTGACAGAAACACTCTATCTATGAGTTTTGAATAAAAAAAAGTAAGTAGTATACTATTCATCCTGTCTTGGATCGCGAAATAGAATTGCGTGATGGATCTCGTTTTTGGAAAATAATTGGAATCAGAGCGTATCCGCCTCAACTAGTGAGAGATTTGGACCTTTGTTGACCTCACGGGAGGCGTAGTTTGTGGTACCACCTTGGAATGGATAATTTGTGATTTTGTGGTTACCGGCACACCACGAGTGAAGGCCGCTATTGAGGCTTTGGAGCCCCCTAACCCGTTTCGTTTCAGCTATTGCGAACGGTACCAAGTAGCTAGCTGGACGAAGACCTGGACATTGGCTGGAGAAAACTGTGAGTACAAATTCTCCAACGTTTGGTAGCAAAGAACGTTGGTTCCACCTAGGTGGTGGTTTTTGGTTTATGCGCCGTGTATCACGGCCTACACCCTCCTCGCAGCCCCCCACGAGGGCTTGTCAGCTCGAGGAGTGGAACAGCCATGTTTCTTATTACCAAGGAGGTGAGATGTCAACTTTTTTTTTTTGTTTCTCAAAATTCATAATCAATAAAATAAGTAACTTCTCCCGTGATCGTTGCGCTTGCAACTGTGCCGAAATATCGGGAACAAACAAAACTGGTAAATATCCCGTTTTTAGTGAAAAGTATTACCTACATAACCATGACAGTTTCAAAAGTTCTACCTAGTCCTGTTGTGAACCAGCTTAATCTTATAGGCTATACCCACAGGCCCAACGCAGCGGACTGGAAATAATGGCCTCCCTACACGGATGATTAATTCACACGAGATAGATTTTCATGTATCGTACACAAGACCTATATTTTATTACAGCCTTGATGTGAGTATTAATTTTAGATGATTTAGCGACTGCTGTGTGTCGAATATGAACTATCAAACGTTTCTAGTTTGATTTGTTCTGATAACCCAGGAAGTAAAGAAGGGGTGAATCCAGGTGCCGGTTTAATTACAGGCATATGTGATTACTGTGGCGAGCACAGCGTAATGCCACGTAAGGCGCGTTAGATAATATTTGAATGCAGTATTACTAAGTTTCAAAAATAAAATAGTCTCCTTTCAGCAAAATATCCTATTTACAATATTTAAGGTACTTTCCCTTCATGTCGCATAGTCTTGGGACGCCCTGTATAAGTGAGTGATTGGGTCGCCTAACTCTGTATAATATAAATACCTCTCTTGGCCCCGTGAATTCGCAGAAAATAGACAAAGAGACATACAGAAGTCACGAGAGTGATCTTAAGGTGAATGTTCAAGTTTCCTTGCCCATACAAAATACTTTAGGCCGTTACTCAAACCACAGATTGTCATTTTATAAATTGACTTATTTTGTAGACTTCCTAATGATAATAGTTATCGCGAATGGTCGTTCCAAACAAAAATATACAATAGGGAATTTTTAAAACAGGTTTGAAATACGACAATTTTTACAAATGTGTGAGTTTATTTTGCACGGACATCTATTATCGTAGCGAGATACTTTTACGCAGCAGAGCACCCAGTCACAGATAAAATAATACTATACTAGTACAGATACCTCATGCCATACAACAAAACGTGACCGCCATAACTCGGGCTATTCTGCGGGCTATTTTGGTTGCCTTACCTGGGCGCTAGATGCCGCTAGCAAGAAAATGATAGCTAGAGTCACCTAGCTCCTGCAACTGTAATTACCGCGTAAAACGCGCACACACTCAATAGATGGCGTTTGTGAAAAAAACTTAGACACTTACACAGGGTGATTGGAAGATGAGTGCAAAGCTGTAAGGGAAAGGTAGTCTTTTCAAGATATAAAACATCAGCCTCGAGTTTGGACTGAAGATCGACCGCAGCAAAACGAAAGTGATAATTGTTGACCGTATCAATAACAACTTGCCGGAAGTCAAGCAAATCGCAAACTGTGATGTGGTCCAATCATACATTTACCTCGGATCTTCGATCACAAACAATGGTGGATGCGTTGGCGAAATCAAGCGGCGTATGGCGATTTCTAGGTCCGCCGTGTATAAGCTGAGGAAGATATGGAAAAATCGTAGCATAACGAAATCTACTAAGATCCGTCTCGTTAGAGCGTTGGTGTTTCCTATATTCCTCTATGTTGCAGAAACATGGACTCTTAGGGAGAGCGAGAAAAAGAGCATGGTGCTTTTTTGTTCAAACTTTTTTGAATAGGTACATGAAAAGAAAGAATTAATTCAGCGTTTGAAACGATGAAGCTGGAGATAATGTTGAAAGTAACTACAACCGAAGTGAAACGACGGGCCCTTGCTTGTGTTGTTGGGAATCGTGGCAATAAGTTTGAGCACCAATAAATTAATAAATTGAATTAAAATGTTGTTTTATAAGAATGCCTAAAATTTTAAATTTTCTCCCTCAATCTGGTTTTTAGGTCTCAATTTTATTAATTTGTAATATATCCGCGTAAATGATACCTCAAATAAAAGAGTATGAATACCAAGCATGTATTCAAAAAGGTTTGAACACAAAAGCACCATCCGTTTTTTTAACTAGGTAAGTGTCAAAAACCTGATCAAAAAAATCTGAAAATCTTTGTTTTTTTTAGCTGATAGTCGCTGCATGATGCCTAGTTCTTGGAGTATGGACTGATTGGTACGAAACTCAGTCCACGAAACCCCAAGCATTCTTCTCCAGCACCACATCTCAAGAGCATTGATGAGAGCCCGAGATTGCTTACACATTACTTAAATTACAAAATAAAATAAAAGAAAACATTAATCAATAAAACTGGCAATTATTAGCAATTAACTGAAAATTTCTGGGTATAACGGAAAAAAACGGTAAAAAAGAAATAGTCGGACTTCGTCTTATAACTATTATGGCTGAAATAGTTCTAAATGGTCTAGACAACCTTCCACTTACAGCTTTGCACCCATCTTCCAATCATCCTGTATGACGATTATGATTTTTCAAACTCAACAGATGACCCGCTCGTGACTTCGTCTGCGCGTAGTCAGAATACTTTCCCCACCGTGACATGACTTTTGAAACGAACGAACATTCAAGTATTTCAATTTAGGAGTCCCACTCCTGAAAATATTTAAATACCAACAACTACCTATACCGTGAAACTATATTTTACGTCGAAATACGCTAAAATATGGCAGTGTATTTTTTTACAAAGACTTTGTAAAAAAATACACAGCCATATTTCGTTCCCGTGGCATTTTTCGTATATTGCAAATTTTTATATGTTTTTTAATTTTATTTGAGGAAAGTACCTATGAACCAGTTACGAAACGCCGGTTTCTTTGACGGCGGAAGCGGAAAATACAAGTAACTATCTACTGCTAACGCTTTCCGAAATACAGAGCGTTTTTGTATTACGTTAGAATCATTTAGCTTATGAATTTTCAAAATTCCTTTCTTAGTTACAACCCTTCGCATCAAGACAAACACACCCTCCAAATTTCAAGTCTCTACGCGGTTTAGGCTGTGCGTTGGCACTCGGTCAGTCAGTCATTCAGGACATTGTCTTTTATATATATATATTCATCTTTGGACACAATGATATCAAATGATGTCTGACATTTTATTTGAAAATTTTAGAATAAAAAGGAAATACTAGTTTTCTCTTTCATTTCGGGCATGACGTCATAGGCGTGTCACCTGTTTTTTTTTTTAAATAACGCCATCTATCAAGTCCGTTCTACCTGTGGTACTACAAACAAACTGGTGTCATCATCAATTTAGTTCAAATTATTACCATCAGGAAAAAGACAAAATTAAATGTTTGTAAAAATTATTAAACTTGATTGTAGATACATTTATTAAATTTTCCCGTATTGTGGGTATTTTTTGATATTAGAAAATATTTTTTCAAGACCTAATATTGTTTTTTTACATACTTCAATACCAAATCTATACCTGTAACGCCATCTATTGAACTTTAACAGAACAATATATTTTTTCTATGGGATGAGACCCCGTGACCCAGTTTAATTAAAGATGACAGTGATGGCGCTAAATTGACCTTCAAACACAAGAGTTTTGTGTAAGATAGTAAGTAAACATGATAGAGATGGCGCTAAATAATAAAAGTGATGTTTTAGTCGGCAGGTCGTAAAAAGTGGGGTAAAGTAGTGGAAAAAGGTCAAAAGTTAATGAAACTTCAGGATGTTGTTCAGGGATGGTTAAATAAAAAAAACAAGTTTTGGACCTCGAGGACCCTGTGCGAAAAGAGGAGGGGGCGGGAAACTGCACCTTCCGCCGGTTTTTTCTCAATAACTTTTTTCCCTTACATCCTACGGCAAAAGTACTAATTATTTTTTGTAGAACGTTAAATTTACTATAATTTTGATTATTCAAACTTGTTGTATGTTGATAAGTTACCGAAATATGGCGCTTCGAAAAAATATTTTTTTAGAATTTGCTAAAATGTCCCGAAAAATGCTAAATTCCACCTTATTTCTTCTGTTATACCATGGTTATACCCAAATAATGATGGAATGTTATTATAATTATGGTTCCTGGTTACAATCACCTACTTTGGAAACCCCTCCACCCAAACCAGATCTCAAAAGCTGATTTTCTTCTCTGATGAAAACCAAACATTCACATCATCATGTTGGTATTCATATTATAGTGCAGTCAAGTTAAACATGAAAATGGGGTCGTGCTTACAAAAGTTCCGGTCACGCTGATTTTTTATATGTTGTTAATACCTTAACCACTATTAAAAAACCATATTTTCCAAGTGCTGAGCGAGCGGCTCAAAAAATCATGAAATTTTATATTTTTTTTCAGTTTTTGCTCAATATCTTAGTCAAGGAAGGGTCTGACCGGTATAGTCAACTGGCATATTTTTAAAGTAGACTAAATTTTCTACAATTTGACACTAAGGCGAGATCTATACAGCCATTGGTTTCCAAGATAAAGTTCTTCGAAAATAGGCAATTTTTCTCCTAAGTGTTTTTTTAAGAAATTTTTACTTATTTTGTGAAATATATTCTAAAATATGCATCCCACGTCAAAAATTATTTCAATGAAGTTGTAGTAAATTATTGTAGCTTTCATTTGAAACCAAACTGGTACCTTAAGGCCCGGCGGTTCTCTCAAAAACGACAGATAATCAAAACCAGTCATAAAGAAGATGCCACAGGCCACCATGCAGCAAGATAAATAAATAAATAAATAATGATGGACAGTTCACACAACATTATCTAGCCCCAAGCTAAGCAGAGCTTGTGTTATGGATACTAGATAACTGATATACTTAATACAATATATTACATAGATAGATATTTTTTATTATGCATAGAAAATACCCAGAACACCCTGAACAAATATCTGCGATCGCACAAATATTTGTTCCGATGAACAAAATGAACAAATGTTCCGGGAATCGCACCCGCAACCTCCTGCGTCGCAGGCCAACCTTCGCCCGCCGCGCCACAGAGGTCGTCAATATGCTACCTCCAAGCAATTGCTGAACTGGCGGGAAGTCAACTTGTATCCCACTAATTGGGAGTGGAAGCAGTCTTCTGCAGGGACTCAGTCTTCTCTTCTCAACCCCATCCCCACCACCATGATCACGGCGTCCTCAAATGCCTGCTTCACTTCGATGCTAGCATCCACCATTTGTGTCATCAACATCGAAATGAATGCTCTCATATTGTGATCTTTTGCCAGAACTTTTCTTGTGCTATTGTCACCATAGTAGATGAGGAGAACACGACTTTGGTTGGTGCTTGTAATGCAGACTGGCGAGCTCGTTCTGCTGCTTTGGTGCTTTGATAGCCGGATTTAGTGGGGTATCCATCAAAGACAACAATCACATTGCTACCAAAGTGTCTCTGCACGTAGTTGATGTACTTAGAAAAAAACACACATCGCCACATCTCGATAATCTATTGCCATAGAAACATGTTTTATTAGTCCAAATTATAGTAAATTTAACGTTCTACAAAAAAGTAGCTGGTACTTTTGCCGTGGGATGTAAGAGAAAAAAGTTATTGAGAAAAAACCGGAGGAAGGTGCAGTTCCCCCCCCCCCCCCCCCCCCCCACCTCCACTTTTCGCACATGGTCCTCGAGGTCCAAAACTTGGGAAAATGTTAATTAACTATCCCTGAACAACCTCCCAAAGTTTCATTAGCTTTTGACCTTTTTCCATCTGAAACCACCTGCCGACTGTACTGTAATATGTGTTATTTATGAGTATATCAAGCGTAGAGTGTGCTGCCTTATGAACTTTTGCTGATTTTCTCTATCATCTTACTTTTGACTGCCTGCGAAACCCTAAAAAAGATAAAAGTTGGAGTTCCATCAAGAAAATACGAGTAGTTCCTGATGGATCCCTTGACTTTGATCCCTTGTCCTGAAAGATCCCTTTTACATAAAATATTGTTCCTAATAGATCCTGTCTCCAAGGGATTGGTTTAAAATTATTATTTTAATTATTTTTTTGTTCATTGGATACCGAGTTACTTGTTTTCATTTACTGTGTTTAGTTACCAGGAAGTCAGTGGATGGAGTCCAGCAGTGGACTGATATCAGCTCATGATGATGATGTTGATGAACTAAACTAACTGTAAGGTGTTGTGTTTTTGGAAAGCAATACAAGACATAATTCGATCCATGTTTATAAGATCTCTGAAAGTACGTCGTTAAAAATGCATTCGAGGATCCCACTTCGAGATAGTTTAATAGCCTAACGCTAATTTGAGTACTGGAGAGTTCCTCCCTGAAAACACGGACACGAGAGACTCTCCTTTACTACTAGCTTTTTTGTAAAAGAGTTCGTCCGGGGAAGTACTACCACCATACCTATTTCTGCCGCAAAGCTCGCATTGCTGTGTTCCGGTTTGAAGGGTATGGGTCCCGGTGAAATTACAAGCACATGACTTTTCATCTTTGTGTCTCAGGGTGGCGGGCGCAGTGCAATGCCACATAGGATGCGTCCTAGGTGGACGTGACCTATGAGGTAATGCACTGTTCATAGGCAGAGGTTACCGAACATCAGGTATCTTAACATCAGGTGGGCCATCTGCTTGATCCGTCATTCAAAGTAGTAAACAAAAAAACAAAAAAAACCCTTCCGCCTTTTTCGTAAAGAGACGTCATCTACTATTTCCTTCCCTTCCCTTCCCTTTTTTTGTGTTACTTTGTGTTATTTTGGTGGAAAAAGAGCACAAGTGTAGTGAAATGAAATGGAAGTGAATTGCGTGACTTATAAAAATGGTGGAAATTTACCACCAAATTTCTAGTAAAACGGTGCGCAGACATGGTCGCTGACCGAGTTATAGAAGTCCAGGCTCAAGATTTGCCAGAGAGCAATGGAACGCAGCATTCTCGTTCGATAACTGGCATTGCCGATGTGGGGAGCAGAACAGCAAAGCTCAAGTGGGAATGGGCTGGCCACGTCAGTCGGATGCACCCCGAGAAGTGGGCGAACATAGTAACTCCTTGGGTGCCTGAAGACGGAAGGCGACGACGGGGCCGACCGAGAAGGCGTTGGCGGGACGATCTCGAAGCTCACGAGAAGGAGTGGTGGGAAACTGCCAAAGGCCGGGATGCCTGGAAAATTTTGGGGGAGACCTTTGCCCAGCAGTGTGACACAATAGGCTAAACAAAACAAAACAAAATGAGTTACACATCTTTCATTGTCTACATAGTAGCATTAGATATTAGCGTCAATTACGCTACACCATTTACAACTCACTCGTAAAACCGCATCTATTATACCTAATAGAAATTTGGGGCAACGCCGCTAAAACTAGATTATCTGAACTGCAAATTCTACAAAACAAAATTATCAAACTGCTTTTTAATTATCCATATTTAACATCAACTAAAAAAATCTACAAAGAAACTAAAATAACAGCTATTCATTTATAATACATGCATTCTCGTGCGAAAAATCCTCAATAAATCGATCCACACTAATCTAACGTTTAACCTAACAAGGGAAGTGACAAAGCAAAGTACGCGACGCGCTAGCTTTCTTGTCTTGCCCAAGTGTCGTACGAACTACGGGAAAAAAACAGTAGTTTACGAAGGCGCACAGCGTTACAATAAATTACCCTCAGATATAAAAAAAAACTACATTTAACGCATTCAAAACTAAACTATCTCATCATATTATATCAAATGTTTATAATGTGTTGATTGAGTTCCTATCTTAATTAACTTGAACGACCTAAACTATTTTTACTATGTATTATTGATTCTCATATAAGTGATAATAATTATCTTTTTGAGAATAAATGATTATTAAACTGAGATATTGATGTTAAGTACTGCCACTGCCCATCCTGTGGTGCAATGTCACAGCCGGCTGTTACGACATCCATGGGAGGAGACGGAATGGCTAGTTCGTTTGCTTAACGAGTTACTCGAAACAATCCGCCCATGGGCTCGTTAGCTGACAAATTGCGAAGTTATGCTCGGACAAACATACATACATATTATGTATGTGGAACAAACTACCATCGTCTGTCTTTCCTGTAAACTATAATCTGGGTCTCTTCAAGGCTAGAGTGAATAGGTGCCTTCTAGACCTTTGTGCTCCATCTTCGGCCACATCGTCACTTACCAATAGGAAAGATCAGGGTCAAACAAATAAAAAAAAAATACAACCGCCGATTCTTCCAAGTAGACTCAGAGAACTCACTTCGCTCGTTCAATAATTTATCTGGAGTGATACAGGCCTGACTGCACCGTCATCAGGTACCCGGAAAGTGCAAATACTGCAGCGGGAATTAGGTTCAACCACGCTTTTAATTACATAACTGTACCCAAATTACAGACCACCTCTGTAATTTAGATAACACGAGAACCAACGTGGATGGAATTCTAATCGGCTGCTATTCCGTAAATGTTAATAGAATTACAGCGGCACCTCAAACAGCGCAGTGCGTTGGTCAGGGCACCATCATACCTACTTTGCTAGTAATAGAGCTTTTTTGTGAAAAAGTTCGTCCGGGGAAGTACTACTACTATTTCTGCCGCAAAGCAGTAGTGCTCGCATTACTGTGTTCCGATTTGAAGGGTGGGTGCTGGTGAAATAACAGGCACATGAGACTTTCCATCTTTATGTCTCAGGGTGGCGGGCGCAGTGCAATGCTACATAGGGTGTGTCCTAGGTGGACGTGACCTATGAGATAATGCACTGTTCATTGGCAGAAAGTACCATTTAACATCAGGTGCCGCCAACAGTAAGGTTAGCTTTGCTGTGCCGGTGAAGTTACTGGCACAAGAAACTTTGTCATGCTCGATGCCGCCAACTTCAGGCACTGCCACAGAATAAATAATTGTAACAAGGTATACAAATTGATCGGCACGCTCTTCTATTGGAGCCATGTCATCCACCCGATGTGCATCCACAAGTTTTCCATTTTTGGAACACTTTTTTTATGTAGGGTTTTCATTTTAATGAAAAATTAACTTTTTACCCTTTGACTGGTTGCTTGATAATCCTGGAATGGTTGATAGAAAAAAACAGTTTGGTGAAAGTCAGTGTGGCTCCCTCGCTGGTAAGCTCGTTTTTAGGGTTTCGTACCCAAATGGTAAAATGGGACCCTGTTACTAAGACTCCGCTGTCCGTCCGTCTGTCCGTCTGTCCGTCTGTCACCGGGCTGTATCTCATGAACCGTGATGTATGTCAGTAGAAAGTTTCAAAATTTTAATTTTTGAAATGTTTTACATTAAACTTAAATTATATCAATATACTTAAACAAAGCTCCACTTGAAACTATAAAATGGAGTTTACAATAATTCATATAAATAAATCCATCGTAACAGGTATGTACCTATATAACACGTCATCCAGATAGCGCGACGTCGCAGTATCTTCTAATGTCGAGATCTCCGCGTGCATACGAATGTTCCAAGACGCGGGTAGCTGTGATTTATATCTGTTCTTGTGACTATGCGTATTTGTATCCATTTGGAGCAGGTAAGTTCTTAGTTTGAATTTGGGTCAGAGGGTCAGAGATGTATCACAGTCACAATAAAGTTTTAACCAACTATTTTATATGGACACACAATAGTAAAACTTAATTGATACTCTAAGTGCAGGTTTGTTAAAATAAAAAAACTTCATCACCAGTCGTTAGACGTCCGAGCTATTGGACGAGGCCTACCCCATAGAATGCAATTAAAATTTTCCCATAATCACCACGCTTGTGTATGCCCTTAGTCGGGTTTTACGATATCCACGGGAGGAAATGGGGTGGTCTATTTTTAAGCCGGATACGCCACAGCAAGAAAAAAGACATAAGACTGCTGATTTTTTTCTCTACCAAGCAAAAAGGGAGCATGTGTTTGGGCTCGGAGTTTCCTCCCCGCCTAACCTCGCGCATCATATTTTTTCTCCATGATATAGTGAGACTAGTCAGATAGTCATTTATTCATACAAAAAGTACACGTCAAACAAATATATATCACAAAATGAGTCATAAGTACACACTGTACACTTCGTACTTAAGTAATAATCAAAATAACACATATAGAAAAAAAACATGTCACATCTAGGATAACCTAGGTAATTAGGTTAATTTGAGGCTAGTGAAGAAGGTCTGCTCAATAAGCCAGCGCTTCAACCTGGACTGGAATATGATGATAGTAGGAGGTTCAGTCACATTTTTAGGTCAGTGACTATGTCTTTATGTACCCCCTTTAATATAGGGCCTACATCTTGGCTCATAAGTTAATAGATTCCGATGTTGGCTTCTGAAAGTGCTTATCTATTTACGAGTTTAACTCCAAAAATACATCTCCAGGAACCAGAACAAAACATAAATAGTGTTCCAAATGAATCCCGGAAAACAGTGGGCTTATCGTGAATTAAATTTCGTCCACGAAACCGTGTCGTGTTTAGACTGTAGGGTTGCCACTTAAATTTAACCGTTTAAAAATAACAAAATTTGTGCTGTTTTATGTAGATAGATAGATAGATTAACTCTTAATTGATCACCACACAGAAACAAAACAAAAATAACTATAACTTATTACAAAAAATCAATGGGCAGCCTTATCGCTGAGAGCGATCTCTTCCAACTTTTAACCTTTATTGTAGAGCTTATTAAGAACCCGTCTAATAACTGAAAAATACCTGATTTTGACCATAAAATAGAACACAAGGACGCCGGGAAGCTGTAGACGAAGTACACCCACCCCTACAAATACCCTACATCAAAATAAAATCCATTAATCCCAAATTATATTAATTAATGTCCTAGTATGTGTTCGAAACCTCATCTTAGAGCTGCGGAATCGTGAATGCTTTGAGTTATATAAAAGAGGTTCAGATGATAAATGACTATCTATTTAAGTGACAATTAATCAACAGAAAATATATAACTTTTATCTAAATGCAAATAATATATCAATAATATATCATATAATCAAGCTAAAGATAAAAAGCTTCTACCTGGCAGCCCTAAGCTTTCCGGCCTACGAGATTATAACATAGTGCGTGGACATTAGTCTGGATAGCCGGGATTTTTCGGGATAACCGCACACCTCCATTGTTCATCGCTTGATTTAACGCGCGTCAAGTGGATTGGGAACGGTTGCGCGCAACATGGCGACTGGTTCAATTAATCACAAAAAATAGTAGATTATGCTCTAAGGGAATAAAGCAGTGTTTATAGAGACCTGAGTGAAGCGAGGGTTCAAGCTGCCCAAGACGAAGACAGGCTTTATACCAGAGGAGCATACTCTACTTTTCAAACCTTCTGCTAGACAATAAAAATTCACTGAAAATCACAGCACCAAACACCATCTTTTGTTTCACATTCTTTTAAAAATATTATTTGTAAATTATTATTTGTAAACGCACCCTCTTCTTTTTCTTTGTGATCTGGTTATGGTGGCCAGTTCGATTTTCGAATAAACTTCTTTACAAGCCATATGCGCATTTTTTTACTCAGAGATTTCCACGAGTTTCCACACGAATTTGTCGTTCCAAATTCAAATCACTTTATTCCCTAGGGAGTTTCATACAACTTTATATCCCTTAAGAGATAATGCTTTACTTTACGTTGAGGTTGCATGATATGTAATTGGACATTGTAGGGGCACAGAATGTTTGTATCAGCAATTTTATATCGCCCCGTCCCGCGCCGCGTGAGGTGACGCATTAGTCACTTTCCGCCGATCTCGAAAGTTAAGACGTACCTATTTTGTAACCTTAAATAAACCAGTAATCAAGTACATGCATTATCATATCAAGTCACCCATCCTCACCAGAAGACTGAACATGAGTATAGCATATCCCAACAGGCATTGACGAGCAGGTGGTGTGAAAAGGTTATTTTATTAGAGCAGCAAGCATTTTACATAAAAAAAACGAAAAGCGTCTCATCACAGTCTCTTTGTTATATTTGACGACCTCTGTGGCGCGGCGGGCGAACGTTCACCCGCGACGCAGAAGGTTGCGGGTTCGATTCCCGCCTCGGAACAATAATTTGTGCGATCCGCAGATATTTGTTCCGGGTGTTCTGGGTATTTTCTACATATAATAAAAAATATCTATCTATGTAATGTATTGTATTAAGTATATCAGTTGTCTAGTACCCATAACACAAGCTCTGCTTAGCCTGGGGCTAGATAATGTTGTGTGAACTGTCCAGCAATATTTATTTATTTATTTTATTTTATTATGCATTTGAATTTGATTCAAGATAATTAAATATGGAAGGTGCTTCAATAATTCTCGACTTCGTACTACTTATCTCAGAACTTTAGGTGCGCCATAGTAGCGAAACTTGGCATCATTTTTAAAATGTGAATGTTTGTGTTGCGATTGAATTGACTGTATAAAATCACGGACAGCTATTCACCATCAAATGAAGATGATTATAGAGCTAAAAAGCTGACACGAAGTAAAAAACCCGAATTTTCTAATCAAAACAATAATAAAACTGTCCCTTATATAATGGACCTCTTATTTCAACCTCTTATCTGTCTGACCTTGCCATCAAAACGGAAAACCTGAAACCACAGTAGAAATAGTAGGTAACTACTACGTCATATATCTACAGGGTATCACAGAATTGGTAGGTAGGTATACTATGCCGAAAAGGATTCATTCTGATGATCCTTTTGAATATAGATGATACACTTTATTGCACACCAAATATAAAAAATAAAACAGATAAAATAACCAAAACAATAACAGCAATGTACAATGGGCGGTCTTATCGCTAAAAGCGATCTCTTCCAGACAACCTTTGGATGGACAGGATAATACAAAATAAAAAGACGGCGGTGCGCAAACAAAACATACCTACATAAATATATACCTAGACCTAACTATAGCTATATACTAATAACTAAACTACGCCTAACTAATATACCTACATATACCTAATAATAACCAAAAATATATATATAACAAATTTTAAACATACATAAACTACATTACTACTATAAATAAATAACAATGACGTATGTACGTAACAATGACCTAGCAGTTCACGAAAAGGACAGATAGTGATTGTATACCTTGGTTTTGAATATAGGTAGAGATTTAGAAGATCTTATTGACATTCCATGATATAACATCTTGAACAGTAAAGGAGTTGCCATAGAATATATTGTTTTATGATTTTGCATATGAATCCACATAATGTTAATTGTGGTTGAATTCTAGTCGAGCTTTTATTCCAAATCGGCTAGGCCTAGGTACACAGATAAATTAACATCTGGATTAAAACATATAAGTAAATTACTTTTATACAGAAACTAACTGAATACCTATGCTTTGCTACGCATCATTTCACAAAAAAAAACGTTGTCAACCCTTTTTACCCGTTTTAAAGGGTTTTTATTGGCCTTCGATACCTTATAACTCTGTTTTTTATGTAACTAGGTGTTAGTTTTCCTAAGAGAATAAAATAAATAAAATAAAATAAATAAATAGAAGCCACACCAGTGTACCCTTCTCTTTTTCTGTTTATCCTGTCCATTTAAAAGTTGCCTGGACGAGATCGCTTTTAGCGATAAGGCCTCCTATTTTATTACCCTAAGTATAAAATTAGGAAACGCATCTCACAGTTGAAGTGGCAATGGGCAGGACACCTCATGCGCTGCACGGATAACAGATGGAGCCGCAGGATAACCGAGTGGAGACCTCGGGTAGGAGGTCGAAGACCAGGCAGGCCGAAGGCATGATGGGACGATGACATTAAAAACGTAGCTGACCGCCAGTGGAGTCGTGATACTGGGAACAGAGCCGACTGGAAGAAGTTAGGGGAGGCATATATCCAATATTGGACGGAAAGATGCTGATAAATGATGATGAAGATAATGAAGTATAATAGTAGTAAATAAGTTTAATAAAATAATAAATAATAATAAAATTGTTTCTTTTGTTGTATTTCCGTGTGATGATCAATAAAGAGTTATCTATATATCTATCTAAGGAGGTTGAAACCGCGGGCGACTAGTCGAAAATAAATGCGGATGAATTTCTTGCAACCGTTAAGCTAAGGCCAAACCAGCGCGTTCAGCCCGCGTCCTCAGTGGCGTGCACGGTGGTGATCCATTGTCTTACCATTGATCGTCACCGTGTACGCCACTGAGGACGCGGGCTGAACGCGTTGGTTTGGCCTTAGCTTTAGTGTATATTGAAGTCAGTTTGAGGCAGCTTAAACGATTAGTGCCGTGCCTCGAATTTTCCGAATTCGATTTGCTCGTATTTTGGCATATTGCATCTAAAAGAGGCCTCCGCAAACACTGAAATACATGAATAACATTAGTCAAACTAAAGCTTTCTTTTTTTTGTTTTGTTTCGGTTCAGTAAGACTCGCTTATAGCATTATTTGTTTGCAAACCTTTGTGGTTTTTAAAGTGCTATATCTATGTTATATGTTGTAATAGTAAGTTTAAATGATAAATAAATTAAAAAAAAAAATAGAAACAAAATATTCTTGGAGATGGGTTTTCCATTCCAATTTGAGATTTCATGAACGAATTTTGTCTACTGCACAGATATTAGAAATATATTACATTGGCCTTTATTATAAATTAGTGATTTATTGAAAAAAAACATTTTCAAACCACGCTTTTATGAAATTATAAGCTTGCTTGGTGCATTAACAATCGAACCCATGATAAACCGCCACTTAGCAGAACGTAGTGAGAAAGGCTTTAACTAATTCTCATTACCACGTGATCTTCCATCCTTGAGACTACACGATAGTAAAGTACTTACAGATAGTTTCCCAACTACGAAGTTACGAACCCATTGTCCGTGAACGAGTTCGGAAAGAAGTTCCCGATAAGCGAGACATAAGCACAATCATTAAACTATCTTCGTCCCGCTTTAGCTCAAGGAAATGAGAACTCGATATTTTGTAAAACTTTTGCATTGTAGTTGAATACAAAACGTTGGAATCATAAAAATAATCAAACTATTGCCAATATCAAATACTAGTAAATAAATAAAATAAATAATGCTGGACAGTTCACTCAACATTATCTAGCCCCAAGCTAAGCAGTGCTTGTGTTATGGGTACTAGATAACTGATATACATAATACAATACATAGATAGATGTTTTTGTTTATACATAGAAAATACTCAGAACATGCTGAACAAATAAAATAAATAATAAAATAAATATTAATTTATTTTTACCCTGAAACATTTGTTTGAAACCCTGAAACACAACAACAGGCGGGAATCGAACCCGTAACCTCCTGCATCGCAGGCGAACCTTCGCCCACCGCGCCACAGAGGTCGTCAAATACTGATCAGATTAGCAAGTTGAAACGGAATCATTGTCATCATTAGGTATCTACTGCTAGACACAGGTCTCCATAGAATGCTACGATGAACATACTTGAGCCGCCTCTATCCAACGACTTCCTACGACGTCCAGTTTGTAGTCGCTACTGGTGGTGAAGTGGCAATGGGACACTGAATTGTTGAATGAACTGGCCGCGAAATTATTTGGACACAAAATTTTAGTTAATTTTTGTAAATTGGTATACCTACCTACACACATTTTATGATCTAAGTAACAACTAGCCCCAGCTTCACGTCTTGGGATAAAATGTAGTCGCAACTTCGAAATAGTCTAGCTAGGTATTACAAAATGTTGCCTAAATCTTAAGCTAATGGATGGATTTACTTTAATACCTACCTACTACTTAAAATAAGCATTAATTAAATCTTGTTTGTATACTGAGGTAAGTAAATTTACTTAATTAGTAAGTTTCTCGCTGAGTCTAAAAACTATTATCGCTAATGTTAATAATTCAGAGAAATCTAATTAGTCAGCTTATGGCTAAATTCAAACTGCTGTGTCTTAAGTCACAAGATCGAAGTAAGCTCACATAAGTGGGATGTGGAGAGAGCTATGCCCGGAGTATAGAGACTAGACTATGAATAGAGTATCGATATTTAGTAGCAGTAGAGCTTTTTTGTGAAAGAGTTCGACCGGGGAAGTACTACCACCATACCTATTTCTGCCGCAAAGCAGTAGTGCTCGCATTGCTGTGTTCCGGTTTGAAGGGTAAGGGTGCCGGTGAAATAACAGGCACATGAGACTTTTCATCTTTATATCTGTATGAGATAATGCACTGTTCATAGTCAGAGGTTACCGCTTATCATCAGGTGGGCCAGCTGCTTGATCCGTCATTCAGTAGTCTAAAAAAAAAACAACGTAGTTATCCGAAGAAGACCCAAGACAAGACCGTCGACATAGCTCTCAAAATAGGCATAATGAGTGATTTTTTAAAACTATTATATGTTATACTTGCTATTGCCAAAAAATATAATTATGTTTGTAAAACTAATGCATACTAGCATAGACCAGATACCAGTAATTACTTGAACAGTGAACAGTGTATTATCACATATAAGTCACGTCTACCTAGGACGCACCTTCTAAGACATTGCACTGCGCTCGTCACCCTGAGACAAAGAGGAAAAGTCTCATGTCCCTGTAATTTCCCCGGCACTCATACCCTTCAAACCGGAACACAGCAATGGCGAGCACTAATGCTTTGCGGCAGAAATAGGTATGGTGGTAGTACTTCCCGGACGAGCTCTTTCACAAAAAAGCTCTGCTACTACTAACATTGTTTGACATATTGGGACATACACTTTTCGATACAAATAAGTTTTTTCACAGCTCTACCTGATTTTTTATCGAAATATTTACATATATTAGTATCTAGAATCATCCCTAAAATGTTAGTTATCAAATATTTCTGCGTCTCCTTGAAGATAATCCATTCTGTACCTACATTATGTAAAAAACGGGCTTCATAGCGTAATACTTATACAAAGCTGCTACCCGCACATAAGGAAAACTTTCCGATATTTCCACCTGAATTCCCATCAGTACAAGCGCTGCAATATAATACCAAAGCAACTCTACCTTAGAATCTAAAACTAGTATCGGTATGAAGTTAGACGGAGCACAGAACAAAATATAAAGATTCTTACTGCTGAGAGAGGTGGTGAAAGGATACTAAGATTGCAGGAACGAGTTCTCTGAAGATATTAGTGATGTGCTGAGTTGACGGATGTCCGTGGATACGGATTGATGAGAAAAGTCTTCAGACCATCGTTTTAAATCAATAATACATCTGTAATATTGGGTGGGAAGCCAATATTACAATATGGAACATTTTTGATGCAACATATAAAAGGAAATTACCTTCAAAACTAAAATCTACGGTTCGTATATACTGAGGCCATTTCTTTTATGAAGTTTGTTTAAGCCATTTTTAAGCCTAATATTTAGATTCTCGTTTTTAAGGTTCCATACCCTAAGGGTAAAACGGGACCCTATTACTAAGACTCCGCTGTCCTTCCGTCTGTCTATCCGTCTGTCACCAGGCTGTATTTCATGAACCGTGATAGTAAGACAGTTGAAATTTTCACAGATGATGTATTTCCGTTGCCGCTATAAAAATAAATACAAAAAAAATAATAAAAAAATATTTTATTATATTTATTTATTTAATATTTGTGTCTCCCAATAAAACAAACGTGGTTTATTTGTTGTTTATTTTTTTATTTCAGGTTAGTACTGAACCCTTCGTGCGCGAGTCCGACTCGCACTTGGCCGGTTTTTCAACATAACATTTCTATGCGTAAAACTATTTTTATGAATGCGAAAGTTTGTTTTTTTGTTAAGTACACAATCAAGCCACAACGGCTGATCAGATTTTGTGACCTGGATTGGGAAAGGCTGCTATTCCGGTAACACACGAGTGAAGGAGTGCGCGGGAGCGAGTTAAAATAAATAGTGTCTAGGAATGCTCTGGAAGATAAACAAAGAGTTTTTAGTTAATCTCATTTCTATCACTCACTCCTATAAAATATACATATAACATAACACCCAACAATCACATACTGAGTCCTAATACCACACTAGGACCCCTGTGACGTTGATATAAGGAACTATGAGTACCATTGTACCACGACACCCAGACCTAGAACAAATATTTGCAGATCATACAAACATTTATCCTACATTTATGATAGACGCGTCACCCGAGAGCTGGCCCTTAACTAGCTCAACGCATTAGTATTTCCATCCAAAATAAGTTGATACGCAAGACTGTGTAGGCCTACGACGTCTTATCAAAAATTAACGAACAACGCCTACGCCGTAGACCGTAGCCGTAGCTCCGTAGCTGTGGTTCCGTGAGCCGTGGTTCCGTACTGAAGCCGTATTTAGAATTTCCCCGGCTACGTAACACATCACTAGGCACCTACTACTTATTGTGGACAGGACCTCAGGGAACGAACCGGGATTACATCCTTCGGATTGCATTCCTGTGTTCGTACCAGTACTCGCATTACCGAGTGCGGCTTTAGTAGGCTAAGGGACTACGTAACTGAGGTGAAATTGTGTTCGAATGCAATTATTTTCAAAGATAATAAGTTTTTTCAGAAAAATATATTTTTCAATACCAGCTTTTATAAAATTAGTGATCGTAACCGTGTGCTGATCAAAATGTGCCTAAGCACGGCCAGTGTACTATTATCCATCGAGGAGTTCCGTTTTCCACCTTCCATCATCAGATCAGCTCGCTGCCACCATCATATTGTATTGTCATCGGGATTTCACAGGTATGCCAAATTTCAGCTGAATCGGTTGAGGACAACTGCTTTAAAATTCAGTTGCAAGATTCCACCCGGATACCACCCAGACGAACATACATACGTTGCAAGTTAAATAAAAGCTTGTAATAAAATGAATGTTATTACTTTTAAATAATATACCAAATAAACATTAACAAAACAACTTTTTTATGCACAGTTATAGAGCTCGCTTTGCATTCGGTGACCTTTCCTCCAAGGCATCCACGAGTGTAATCATAGGCCTAGCATGCACTGCGATGCAATTTTGACAAATTGTTCAATAGATAACATCTTGTAAATGTAGCATTATAGAGTACTAGTGGAACGCCCGCGACTTCGTCTGCGTGGAGTGTTTGCCATACATACATCAACACCCCGCTGCAACCTATGTTTAGGGGGTGAATCTCGGAAAAAAAACCCTTAATGCACCTCTAGACCACAAAAGAAATGTACCCTCCATATTACAGGACTGACGGTTTAGGCTGTGTGATGAAGTTAGTCTGTCAGTCTGTCAGTCAGTCATGCAAAGATTCTGTATATATTGATGATAGGGCGAAAACTGTGCTGCAATATTCTCAAATTGTTAGTTATACAACATTTTGTTCTACTTTGTAAATATATTCCTCAAATAAAAATAGTCAATTATACGAACCAAAACTTGTACCTAACTCTGATAAAACGAACGGGGCACATAGTCCTGTTCCCACACTAGGATTACCTGTGTCATGGGTATCAGGAACTACGAGTATCATGCTACTACCATAACACCGGATCAGACCTAGAAAAAATATTTACAAATCATAGAAACATTTGTCCCGCAGCGGGAATCGAAGCCGCCTTCCGGCCCGACGTGCTACAGAGGTCGTCATTATAACGAACGCTTAAATTTTCCATAAAATCTTCACCTACGTACCTACAGTATAAATTCTTACACTAACTTTACTTGCACGTAACTTGAACGAAACTTGGGTAGGTTGCCTACAAGTTGGGAAGCTATTACATAATCTGTACAAGAACTTTGCGCCTAAAGTATATTACAAAGTGCCTATTGAACAGTAAACGACTTTGATTAATGAGTGCAGGTGCTGAAATGAAAAATGCATTTTGAATTTGCATTTAGAATAACAAGACTTGCATGCAACATGAATTATCAGTTATCAGTGTCTGTAATTCAACATTCCAAATTCAAATTGAGTGCGAAGATTTAATAAAAATGCAAGGTATATCTAGCTTTCAAAAATACCCAATAAGAAGAGGAATTGTAATGTAGTATCATATTTATAATTTGAATATTGTACTTAATAGGCCCGTATTATCAATATTAGTAGGTAGGTACTGTGAAATAATAGAGTGAAAATGTAACAGACGCAGATATCGTTTTTCAATCACGATACAAGCATGATACCTACCTTGTTCTAATTAGCTCGTAAAAAATGTGGAGGGGAATTTGAAATTGGAATGTTCGTCTTTTGAATTTTCGGAGATTTTATTTTATTTCTTCGGGATTTTAACTTGTAATAATCGTGTTTTGAAAATAAATTATAACTGGCCAGTGACTCATTTATATAAAAACTTTCTTTCAGAAAACATTTTGCGTGGCCTGGTAGGTACAGCCCGTTCACCGTAATATGGCACCTGCCTTGTATGGCGTGCGAACTAAGGCAGATACCATCTTATGGGTCTGTAGTTTAACTCATGATTCTAAGTTTAATATTCTGCCAATGGACGAAAATGAACTGGCTTGAACTGGCAATTATAGATAAAACTGCAAGTGATATTACGCGCCAGTTAAAAATCAAATCAACGATCAGGAATTTTGCGGCATGCAAAATTGTTGTATCGGTAGAATTTTTTTGTGAAATGTTCGTCCGGGAAAGTACTACCACCATCTGTTTCTGCCGCAAAGCAGGAGTGTTCGCATTGCTGTATTCCGGTTTGAAGGGTATGGTTGTCAGTGAAATTACAGGCACATGAGACTTTTCATCTTTATGTCTCAGGGTGGCGGGCGCAGTGCATGCCACATAGGATGCGTCCTAGGTGGACGTGACCTATGTGATAATGCACTGTTCATAGGCAGAGGGTGCCACTTAACATCAGGTAGGCCATCTGCTTGATCCGTCATTCCAAGTACTATAAAAAAAATGCACCTTAACATCCAACGTGCTACCGCGAAGATAGAGAGTATTAGTGTTCTGTGGCGAAGATGGTTGAGAGTTCGCGAATTGCGCCAACTTCGGACGGGTAAAGTATACTAAGTCCTTGGGGTAAAGTGATACGCAAAGTACAGCTCGTTCACCGTGAGATGGCACCTGTAAATACTCCATGGCAGGTGCCAACTTACGGTGAACAGTCTGTAGGTGCACTTACGTTATATAGGTCTGGGGTCGAAACGTATAGGTAAGGCAAAATTTCCCTTTGGAAAACGTCGATCAGTCAATTCACAGCGGCAAGTGTAGGCAGGTGTGGGTTATATTTGCAACAACAATATAACAAATTGAGTTTGTCTGTGATGCTGTATCGCTTACCGAGTTACCCAATAAGGAAAGTGAATACCTATACACAACCATCGAACTTGAATAAATTAGATACAATGTGAAGAGGATTTTGAGAGTTACGGAGTTGAACATAGAGTTGTTATTTGACAAAGAACTGCAGAAGCTAAGACACTAATTTACAGGCTTTTAATAACTTGCAATGTATGTATGTTTGTCTGGGTGGAATCCGGGTGGAATCATGCAACTGCATTTTAAAGAATTTATCCTCAACCGATTGAGCTGAAATTTGGCATACCTGTCAAGTTACGATGACAATACAATATGATGGTGACAGCGAGCTGATCTGATGATGGAGCCGGAAGGTGGACAACGGAACTCCTCGATGGATAAAAGTAGTAGGCTCATTTTGATCAGCACATGGTTACAATCACTAATTTTAAAACAAAAAAGTCACAGTAGTACAAATAAACCGCTAAAGCAACTACCATGGAACTACTGAGAATAAACGTCGACAACAATTCAAATCGCGCTTTATACGACCAGCATGACATAAAAAGACAATTAATATCTAAATTATTGATACTACCAGATTGAGCAGATATTATACAGATACTAGCCTTTCCACGCGGCTTCGCACGCGCCGTGTCGGGATAAAAATCAGTACCCCTCCTCCCCTCCTACCCCCTCCTCTCTTCCTACCCCCTCCTTCTTCAGACGTTGTCCTTTCCAATAGTCTTGAGTTCTTACATAAATCACATAAGTAGTAGAAAACACCTATAGTTTTTTCCGAATTTTCCAATTTTCCAAACAACTTTTCCAATATTTAAATTTAGAAACCTTGTTTGGACTAAACTTTTGAAACTATCATGCTTATGTACATAATTTTCACTAGAAACGGGATATTTACCACGATTTTTGAGAATCTCTAGTTTCTAGAAGTCCTAGTTTCGTTTCTAGTGAAAATTACTTATTTGGATTATTGAAAATAGCTAAATCGGTCCAGCCGTTCTCATGCGCTTACCAACAATCATTTTTATTTATATACATATAAAATCACATTTGGCCGATACGATTCAACGAGTCCTAAAAGGATAATAATTTATCCCAGAAATTCTAGTATTCAGTCAAATACAAAATAGGGTGTGGAGGCTTCACGCTGAACCTACATCAAACTCGACAATGCGGGCACGCGATTACAACCATATCATCATGCCTTTGAACATGAATGAAATACAAGCCATATTACCTAGGTACCTATACCTACACGGTCAGTTAGTCTTTGAAATTACCAATGGATTAGAAGAATACGCTAGTCTTTTGGTTTTAAGCCCCCGACGCAAAAACGACGGGGTGTTATAAGTTTGACGTGTCTTTGTGTGTGTCTATGTGTGTGTCTGTGTGTGTGTGTCTGTGGCATCGTAGCTCCCGAACGGATGAACCGATTTAGTTTTTTTTTTGTTTGAAAGGTTTATTTGTCGGGAGTGTTCTTAGCTATGTTTGATCAAAATCGGTTCAGCCGTTTCATTGCGTAGAGGGTTTTTTTTAATTTTTACAAAATTAATTATGTAGTCTGTCATCTGTAATTGTGGTAGCACTTGGCATGCATAGCATAATTATCACGTGTGTATTTACCTACTTACTTGTAACGCTGTATATAGGTACTTTGTTGGTGACTCTAATAAATAAATAAATAAATTAATATAATATAGTTTATTATTTTTCAAGTGTAAACCACACTTTATGGATAACATTAAATTTAAATGTAACTCAAAAATTCCGTTCCAGCGGGACTCGAACCCGCAACCTTGCCTTGACTAGTAAAGGCATTGCCGATCACAGGCAAGGTTGCGGGTTCGAGTCCCGCTGGAACGGAATTTTTGGATTACATTTAAATTTAATATAATATAAATACAAAAATATCACCCCTAAGAAAATCCTACAGTTCCTAAGAGCTGGGTCTTAGCGTTGAACTGTAAACGCCCTCTCCAGGGGCGGTATGTAACTAGTGGCGATCCGAAATTATCACAATAGGTCTAATTGGTCGCAGTGACATCAGCCACAATTAGCTAATAAAAATGATGAAAATAGTATTTTGGTCAAAGTCAACAGGTCAAAAGTATTTTATTAATTGTAATTGAAGGATCATTTTGCATCGTCTATAGGTATAATAGTACATTATGGTACTAGTGTGTAATGTTGGTGATTACCGCTGAGGCGCCATTGAGACCCGAGCCGTTATTATAATATAAATGAGGGTCTCAATGAGAGCCGAGGGCGGTAATCATCAATACACACGTGTACCATACGACGTTATTCAACACACTAGTGAAGAAAATAATAATAAAACAGAAATACACACTGTGTAAATGTGCAACTGTCTCTATTTATAACTCACTAGTGAATAATAGCAATTAAAAAGTCGCAGTTTGATTACAGGTGTCATTACGTGCCTAATTGCGGTGAAATTAGAGCCATAAAGTGCATTAAAAACTACTAATTGAAAACTAAATTAATTCCTGTTCCAACGCGACCACGTTGTGCTATTATTTATTCTGTGCTACACCTAGAAGAATCAGGTAACAAACACGGTGCGCGCTTTATTTGATGTAACAAGCGTAACATCTATGTATATATATATAAAAAATGTTACGCTAGCTCATAAATGTTACGCTAGCTCGTAAACGGAGCTGATAGATTCCTTTTCACTTGCCCGAGACATCGCAGCCTTTATTACCCAACTGCGGCGAAGCCAACAAAAGAGGAGGGTTAGGTGTTTGACCTGTATGTATGAAAGTATGTATGTTCCCTCCTCGTACGTAACCACTAAACAGTTGAACAGTTTGGAAAAAGACAAAACACTGTGTAATTATTCCAAAGATAATTCTAATTTTATCGTAAAATAAAAAATGAAAAATGCTTTTTGCCCTCGGGCCACAGATAAAATAATAAAATAAAAATGCTGGACAGTTCATACAACATTATCTAGCCCCAAGCTAAGCAGAGCTTGTGTTATGGATACTAAATAACTGATATACTTAATAGGCGAATCAAACCCGCAACCTCCTGCGGTAGCAGGCCAAGTTTCGCCCGCCGCGCCACAGAGGTCGTCAAAAGTATAGTAATAGTATAGTATAGTATAGTATATTATATTATAGTATAGTATATACTATACTATACTATAATATAATATAACTATACTACAGTACTACTACAGTATAGTATAGTATAGTATAGTATAGTATAGTATAGTATAGTATAGTATAGTATAGTATAGTATAGTATAGTATAGTATAGTATAGTATAGTATAGTATAGTATAGTATAGTATAGTATAGTATAGTATAGTATGGTATAGTATGGTATAGTATAGTATAGTATAGTATAGTATAGTATAGTATAGTATAGTATAGTATAGTATAGAATAGAATAGTATAGTATAGTAAAGTATAGTATAATATAGTATAATAGCACAGCTAGAGTTTATTATGCTTTCTTAATTAAAACATTATTTATGTAGGATAATGGTAGCGATTTGAAATTGCACTCGCTAAAGTTATAGCTAACTAAAATTGGTTTAGCACGTGTTGGTAATTGAAACGACACTCTCTATTTCTAAAATTCTCTAAAATAAAAAGTATGACGTCATCGGCCATTTTAGTTATTCAAATTAGCTAGTCTGCATTTGAAACGTCATTGCTATCTGTCACTTTTGACTTAATATTAAGAAATTCCTTTCTATTTTAGCAGCCACCTGCAGAAGTCCCTGCTAAATTTGGCGCCAGACAAATATTTGAATTCTCTATATTCTAAATGAACGAATTATATTAATTCGCATCATAAACTCACAGAGCAAGTAATCTCTACATTTTAAACTATTATATCTGAAATATGGACGATGAATTCGTTGTTGCGGCAGTGGTTCATGCATCACAAAGGTTATTTTATGTGTGATAGGTACATACATCACATACATCGCCTGATCACTATCTTCAAGAAGCCCGAAGTATTCAGAATAATTTAATAAACACACATTTTAATATGTAATTTGATTTTTATTGAGCCCCTCTAGAAAGTACAATTACACTACCCCAGTACTGTAGAAAAATCAAGCTTCTTACTAGCACTAGAACCACACCTTTGCATTACATTATGTACAATGCATTTTAAAGATTTGGTATTAGAGCTTCGCAACAAGTTGTTAAGACTAGTCTAGACTAGTCTAGCCTTACTATATTACCTACCATTAGGCCTTTGTAGTGGGTTTTACATAGCTGGAATAACGAATATTAATATTATAAATATTAAAAACTTCTACGCAATTATATACATTTATTTTATAAAAACTTAAAAATTCCTAAACATATTTTTCATAGACTGTGATGGAGGCCAGCCTCACCGCCGTCAGTTTGCTGCTGGGGTACCGCCGCTGCGAACACTACCACCTGCTGAGGTTCAGGATGTGCGGCAATACTTTTCTCTGTGGACTCCCTCACGACCTCACACATCATCGCCGCAGACTCCCTTATTGCAGACGCCAGGCATTCGGCCGCCTTAAGCATTGATTCCCTGTGCAGAGTACTGTTGCTTTGCAATACCCTACCCAGGGGCTCAGGCGCATTAGGCCGCCTGTAATGCCGGCGTCTGCGTGTGGGTCCATCGTTATGTGTGGGGGGCCTCAGCGGTGGTGGTACATCTGGTGCTACATCTGGTGGTGATATAGGTGAAGGCGGGTCCTGAAACATGATTGCAACGCTTGCCTTACATACATATACACATTACAACGATACTGGTACTGGGCCATACATTTTCTCTTTAAACGAGCCTGACTAAGGCACGCACCCTGTACGCTCTAACTAACATCATAGTATGAAAAAATAAATACTGACCAGTCGGGGATATTCTTGACATATTAATGACTTTTTCTTCTGTTGGGGTCAATGGGTCATTTGGAGGACCACCACCTGTGGCATTTATTGAGTCCCGGACCTTCCTCGCCTTCGTTTTCACCTTTACCACCCATCCGGACCACACCTAACATATAAATAATACATATTAGCAGCCATATTATTTCGATCTTGTATCTATTTGTAGGTATTGTTAAACTCACTTTCTGCCACTCTTCTGCAGTTCTCCTGCACCCAAGGCAATTGAGCTGGGTGGCCAGCCTCGACCACAGCTCAGAGAAATCTGCATAAGCAGAGTTTCCTGAAAAAATAAAATTTGTACACGTACAATTGCAACTTAACTACAAAGATTTGAGTAATGAAACAATTCATGATGATTCAACGCAATTGAATGTACCAACCTCTTGCCACCTCCATGTTAGCGTGCAGGGATTCCACCATCAGGTGTTGCTGTTTTTTATTTACTCTTTTACGCGAGTTATCCATTTTATCCCTAATTATCCAACAAACAAAGAAGATTTGTAACAACAAACGCAGAAGATTTGTATCTTGGCGGCAAAGAAAATTGGATGGCAAGATTGACAAGGGTTTGGTTCACTGACGATGTTGCCAGAAGTAAAATATAATATGGCCCATTATTTCCTCATCAAGTGATAAATGCTATGAAAAATACACCTGCAGGCATAATTATCTTTGTAAAAACAAAACAAAACAATGTTTTTATCAATACATCCACTTTCCCGCACTTTAAATGGACTGCAAAATAACCGGTATTTTCCGAAATTTATGTAATGGCCACACTCTGTTTGCGCACAGCTTTATCTGGCAAAAACCTAGAATCACTACGTTGTCTATGGTTTATTCAACTTGGGTGGCTAACTATCGTTGTTTATTTTAGTAAGGAGGTGAAACTCAAATGCCGAATAACTAAACCTAAACTAAATTAGCATCTTTAAAATTAACTTTAGCTTTAGAAAGTGGTAATCTCAAATCGCTACCAATGTCTATCTTTGTCCGTCCGTAGATACATAATACTTAGCAGACGTCGATTCCCGCTACAAGATTACATACATACTCAGTACCACCCGCCATACTACCATGGAAACCCACGCTCACATAGTACGCATACGGATTAATTATTGAAAATAACCTACATTGTTGTACCTATTGGTAGAATGCCCAAGCTTTTGTATGTAGCCCCCAGATAAAAGGGTTTCCATAGTATTTATTCTCTCAACATAGGTAGGTATTAGGTTTATCTTAATAAATTCGAAACAACAGTCACAATAGGTACCTAAATTCATAAATTTAACACATTTCGGGGAATGCTCCCAGGAACTGCACGATCTGATCCCACCATCTCCTTTTCATCATAGGACGAGCAGGCGTACGGCTCAGTACCATCCTTACCTCATATACTATTGCTTCTATTCGCACAAAACGTTTCAGTTCTACCTTTATAATGCGAACAGCCAATGAGTAGAATGGAATACACTACCTACCGTCGTCTGTCTTTCCTCAAAACTATAATCTGGGTCTCTTCAAGGCTAGAGTGAATAGGTGCTTTCTAGACCTTTGTGCTCCATGTTCGGCCACATTGTCACTTACCAACAGAAGAGGTCGTGGTCAAACAAAGGTCTATCAATGTTAAAAAAAAACACTACAATTTATAACCAATACGTAGTAACTAACAATCGGTATATACTAACTTTCAGTAATATACCAGAGTACTCTGTGCTAACTATGTCGGTGCTTACATCGATTTAACGGTACGTAAAAATTTCCCGTTTTTATAAAATAATTAATACGTAGTAAAAATAAATTAGAAGTATTCTGTGTGAGGTATGACTGCTCCATCGTACCTACAAGCTGAATAATTTGGCTGTGTGTATGCCTTGTCCCGCGAATGCACATGCTAGTGGCTCGGATTATCGAGATGATGATTCTCTACGCCCAGCGGTCAGTGATTGCGTCTCCAAGATGTTTGATGAAGGTAGATATTTGTGGAGCAAAGACTCTATTAACGGATGTAACAAGGGAGTTGAATGAAGCATGTCGCATTTCACAAGCGTTTGAATGACTCTTTCCGCCATTTACAAAGACTCTATTAACGGATGTAACAAGGGAGTTCAATGAAGCATGTCGCATTTCACAAGCGTTTGAATGACTCTTTCCGCCATTTACAAAGACTCTATTAACGGATGTAACAAGGGAGTTGAATGAAGCATGTCGCATTTCACAAGCGTTTGAATGACTCTTTCCGCCATTTACAAAGACTCTATTAACGGATGTAACAAGGGAGTTCAATGAAGCATGTCGCATTTCACAAGCGTTTGAATGACTCTTTCCGCCATTTACAAAGACTCTATTAACGGATGTAACAAGGGAGTTGAATGAAGCATGTCGCATTTCACAAGCGTTTGAATGACTCTTTCCGCTATTTACAAAGACTCTATTAACGGATGTAACAAGGGAGTTGAATGAAGCATGTTGCATTTCACATGCGTTTGAATGACTCTTTCCGCCATTTACAAAGACTCTATTAACGGATGTAACAAGGGAGTTGAATGAAGCATGTCGCATTTCACAAGCGTTTGAATGACTCTTTCCGCCATTTACAAAGACTCTATTAACGGATGTAACAAGGGAGTTCAATGAAGCATGTCGCATTTCACAAGCGTTTGAATGACTCTTTCCGCTTTTTACAAAGACTCTATTAACGGATGTAACAAGGGAGTTGAATGAAGCATGTCGCATTTCACAAGCGTTTGAATGACTCTTTCCGCCATTTACAAAGACTCTATTAACGGATGTAACAAGGGAGTTGAATGAAGCATGTCGCATTTCACAAGCGTTTGAATGACTCTTTCCGCCATTTACAAAGACTCTATTAACGGATGTAACAAGGGAGTTGAATGAAGCATGTCGCATTTCACAAGCGTTTGAATGACTCTTTCCGCCATTTACAAAGACTCTATTAACGGATGTAACAAGGGAGTTGAATGAAGCATGTCGCATTTCACAAGCGTTTGAATGACTCTTTCCGCCATTTACAAAGACTCTATTAACGGATGTAACAAGGGAGTTGAATGAAGCATGTCGCATTTCACAAGCGTTTGAATAACTCTTTCCGCTATTTACAAAGACTCTATTAACGGATGTAACAAGGGACTTGAATGAAGCATGTCGCATTTCACAAGCGTTTGAATGACTCTTTCCGCCATTTACAAAGACTCTATTAACGGATGTAACAAGGGAGTTGAATGAAGCATGTCGCATTTCACAAGCGTTTGAATGACTCTTTCCGCCATTTACAAAGACTCTATTAACGGATGTAACAAGGGAGTTCAATGAAGCATGTCGCATTTCACAAGCGTTTGAATGACTCTTTCCGCCATTTACAAAGACTCTATTAACGGATGTAACAAGGGAGTTGAATGAAGCATGTCGCATTTCACAAGCGTTTGAATGACTCTTTCCGCCATTTACAAAGACTCTATTAACGGATGTAACAAGGGAGTTGAATGAAGCATGTCGCATTTCACAAGCGTTTGAATGACTCTTTCCGCCATTTACAAAGACTCTATTAACGGATGTAACAAGGGAGTTGAATGAAGCATGTCGCATTTCACAAGCGTTTGAATGACTCTTTCCGCCATTTACAAAGACTCTATTAACGGATGTAACAAGGGAGTTGAATGAAGCATGTCGCATTTCACAAGCGTTTGAATGACTCTTTCCGCCATTTACAAAAAGAGACGTCGTCTACTTTTATTTTATACCATTTCCTAGTGTTTTTTTGAGTTATTTTTTGTAATTTTGGTGGCATTTTAATCAATGTAGCTCGTCTATAGAGCACAAGTGTATTGAAAAAAAAATGGAAGTGGATTGCGTGTCTTTTCAAATTGGTGGAAATTGTCTACCAATGTTGTTGTAAAAAGGCCATCGTTTTACTAAAACATGACTTGTCTGCTGCGATCAGAGTTTATCGAAGCTTATCTGTGACTTTGATGACTTGGAAGGATTGTTACGTAGCAAATTATATTGAAAACACAATTATTATACTTGAAAATGGGAAATGCACATGCCGTGCGACGCCAATTACAGAAAAAAAACGTTTTATGGAGATGGACTTTGATGATATTCTAAATAGGAGGAAACTTCGCTTGTATGCGAGAGCTCAAGCGGCCTAGCATTCTTGTCTATGCTTATCCATGTCTAATGGTATTTTCCTATCTCAGGAACTGCACCAATGTGGTATTTTTTCTTCTTCGGCGGATTTTAGTACAGCGAACAGATTATGTTCTCCGCAGGTGGCGTAACAATAGGCTGGCAAAATGCCACTGGCCCCCGACCCAAGAGGGCCCCGGCCCAAGAGGCCGCGAGCTCAATTTTTTTTTTTTTTTACATTGTACCTGAGTATTTTACTTTATTTTAAGTATATTTTTATAAGTTCTGCTTAAAATCCAGAGCGAGACAAATAATTTTTTAAAAATTTTCGAATTTGCCACGGGCACCCGCGTTCACAAAACTATTTTTTTTTTTAAATCGAATTTGCCACGTGCCCTGGTATAGTTATGCCACCGATCCGCTACGGTCTAACCAAGGTCTAACCACCCATACCGGTCCTTGAAAGCAAAAGGTACGTTATCCTTGTGCTCAGTTTTAATGAACATGCCTGCCTGTTGGTAGAGTCCATACACCGAGTGATGTCATTCATTAAAACTTGTGTAGGTGTAGACCGTGAATGAAATACTACTTACTCCTTCTAGGTTGGTACTATACCTATCGAAGTACCCACCACACATCCTACGCATACCTAATTACAACAAATGGCGCAGAATATATATATATAGGTAAAATCTTAGAATAAATGATAGTACAAGGTAAAGGTTAGCACATTGCATGGACATAATAATAAGTCCATGGCACTTTGCGACAGTTTTTTTAGGGTTCCGTACCCAAAGGGTAAAACGGGACCCTATTACTAAGACTCCGCTGTCCGTCTGTCACCAGGCTGTATCTCATGAACCGTGATAGTTAGACAGTTGAAATGTTCACAGATGATGTATTTCTGATGCCGCTTTAACAACAAATACTAAAAAACAGAATATAATAAATATATAAGGGGGATCCCATACAACAAACGTGTTTTTTTTGACGTTGTTACAAAGAACTAGTGGAAGCTCGCGACTTTATCCGCGTGTACTTTTCCATACAAACTTAAAAACCCCGTTGCACCCCCTTAGGGGTTGAATTTCTGGAATTCCTTTCTTAGTGCACCCCTAAGGATGTTTCCTTTTGTTGTCTAAACAACAAAAGGACTTATGGTTTAGGCTGTGCGTTGATAGTCAGTCAGTCAGTCAGTCAGTCAGTCAGTCAGTCAGTCAGTCAGTCAGTCACGCAACGATTTTATATATATTGATGATGATACGGAACGCTTGGTGCGCGAGTCCAACTCGCAGTTGCCGGTTAAGTTTTCTCATCTATGAATACTCTTTATCAAAATACCTAACAATTAGTGACAAAAGATAAGTAAAACATTTGTAAGAATTTAAAAACTCGCCTCCGCTCATTAAGTATCTACTTACTTACACTCAATATAGCTTAATAAAGTACAAAAATCATAGGTACTAATTTGGAGGACCACAATAATATGAGAGCTGTTCTTTTGAAAACCACATAAGTCTACAACTGTAAATAGTACCAACAGAACAAAACTACAGGCACATTAGTAAATGTGTTCAGACACATTTTATGTGTTAGAGCCGCGTGAAACAAAACAAGGCAGGCGAGATCGATAACGAAACCGCCAGTCTACGATCTAACTCAAATATTAGTAGCAACAAAACTTTACGAGCGTTATAATCAATGAAACTCTACTATTTACTACAAACCCGCAACTCTATAGCATAGTTATTATTATAAACTATGTTTTAATATCAAAAAATATACAAATAATGCAATAAAGTACTATAATTTTACTAAAAACTTACAAAATAGATAGTTGGTCCGATTTGCACCACACAGTTCACTGAAATATTCCGCACACAGGTTTTTTTTTCTTTTTTATCAGTTCAAAATCAGGTATAGGTCACTGGTACTGTCCGACTCAGGACACTTGTACTTATGTAATGTTATGTTGGTTGCATGAGGCGGGTAAGGCGCGCGGGTGCCGACTGCAGATAGAAATGGCCGACGGATGCGCGCGCCGCCCGCCCTACGGTTAAGCCGCTGTTTTCAGGACGGCATCGCGCGACTAGGCGGGAGCGACTTGTGTACTTAGTTTCTGCTTTATTCGTTGATAGGTAGGTACTTACACACATACATACATACTGCTCGTTCACCGTAAGGCAGGGGACGTCTTACGGTGAACGGTCTGTAGACACACACCTTTTTCCCCAAAGGGTAGGCAGAGCCGTGGTGTGTCCGGCCTAAGAATATACACCCCCCCCCCCCCCCCCCCCGTCTCCTCCCGTGGATGTCGTAAAAGCCGTTTAAGGGATTACCCGGACATGTTGATAAGATTCGTTGGTATAAGGTTTGCCCTGGCTGCTGGCTTATTATGGCATGTGCCATGTTATTACTGGAAGAAAGCGTTAGACGAGTCAGTCGTGGGAAGCAATGGCGGCGATGAGCTCACCACTTGTGACATCTATATTCCACGATGGTGCAACCCACTGTGAAAGGAGGCCCATTCAGGCTCTGCCTATACCCCTTCGGGGATAAAGGCATGTGTCTATGTATGTATGTATGTATGTAAATACCATCAGCTTAGCTTCGATCCCCCTAAACACATTTATACAGTGTTTTTTTTGTTTAGGGGGATCGTAGCTAAACTGATGATATTTTATTTTATTTATTTATTTTTATTTTATTAAATAGGACATTCAACACAGGTATGAGATACTATCAATTAAAACATGTGTGTTAAGTATCCTAGTTCTCGCAAAATTAACTTTCGGTAAACGGTAACGAGCAAAAACATTTAAAAAAAAAAAGTCCACAAGCGAGAGCGTCTACCTTAAGTTTGATGTACTTAGTTATTACCTATTATGTTTTATTTTTTTATTTATTTTTATTTGTCGAGTGTTTTCCGTGTGTGCCGTTCCAAATAAAGATATTTTCTTTATTTCTTTCTCTTTCTTTCGTTCAAATGAAAATGAAAATATAATGTCATTGGTCGGCCCATCAAGAGTGGGCCTTCCTAGCTTGAAAGGAAATATACACGAGGAGGAATAAGTTCCAATGGATGTAGATTATAATTTATGTAGATTTTAAATAGAGCAAAAATAAAATAAATAAATAAATAATGCTGGACAGTTCACAAAACATTATCTAGCCCCAAGTTAAGCAGAGCTTGTGTTATGGGTACTAGACAACTGATATACTTAATACAATATATTACATAGATAGTTTTTTTTTTATTATTCATAGAAAACACCCGGAACAAACATCTGCAGATCGCACAAATATTTGTTCAGAGGCGGGAATCGAACCCGCAACCTCATGCATCGCAGGCGAATGTTCGCCCGCCGCGCCACAGAGGTCGTCATATAGAACATACAACGTAGCATAGAACGTAGAGTTTTAATATTGGTTAATCCGAATCACCTGTGTGAAACCGCGCTCTAATCTAGACAAAAGGCTCACACTTTGTAACGTTCAGCGTTACCTTTCACTAACGATCTCTCCCATCAAAAACAATTTCTCATTCGCATGCCCATTGCCGCAATAACTCACAATACTACAACCAGTCGGCTAAAAAACGAGCAATGGATAACAGACAAGATGTTGTAGACGCGTAGTATTTCAATTTCGCCGGAGAAGGCAACTGGCTGAAAAAAATGGTGATTTTAGGGAGTAAAATCTCGTGGCAAGGAGTGCAGTAAGTTATTGAACATGGTAGTGTAGATACCTATATAACTATGCATTCCAGTATCTAGGTACCTACCTACAGACTGGAGGTAGTAGGAACGTACGATAGGTACCTATAGTGAATCTGCAAAGTAAGTAAGCTGGATAGCTGGTAGACGTTTAGAGTAGTACTTATGGTAGGTGTGTATCTAATAGGTATGTTTGTTTTATATTTATGTGTTACACACACAACAACTAACACAGTATGTACAAAATTAAAAAATACATATGAAACAGTGGTGCTACCCGAAGACCGATCGAAAGGTAACGATAAAGGCTAAAGTAAAGCTAAGGTAGAGGCTAGCGATCTAAAGGTAGCTCAAATGATTCAAATCACTACCAGACGGAAGTGTTCCTAAGACGCTGGCTGTATTGCCACGCTGAATGGCAATACTAATGCGTCTTTTATGGGGAATTCTGTTCGGTTCTATAATAAACTTCCAGAAAGTGCTTCTAAACTTTCGATTCCAAGATTTAAATCCTACTTAAAGAATAGTTTAATTAAGAAAGCGTATTACACACTACATGACTATGTTAATGATAAAGCCGCGTGGCCTGATGTCGCTCTGCCCCTCGACACCTAATATGTCAATTTGCAATGTCTGTACCTACATATAATTTATTATTGATGTGTTATTTATGAGTATATCAAGCGTAGTGTGTGCTGCCTTATGAACTTTTGCTTATTTTCTCTATCATCTTACTTTTGACTGCCTACCTAAGTAAGGCTTTTAAGTTGATTTTCCTTTTTTCTTTGAATCAGCTTCCACTTGTTCTCGAGGCACTACACAGGCTCCCCACCTAGTAGTAAGAAGGATCATCAAAAGAAAAACAGACAGTGTTTGTTGCCTGATTTTTCTAGGTCTGGTTGCGTTGGAACAGGAGTAAATGTAAATTTATTTTTTAAGACGATTCAAAATGATCCTTGTGATTTCAATGACTAAAATACTTTTTGACTTTGACTTTGACTTTGAGCCAGATAAGAGCCAGCTCTCGGGTCACGCGTCGCTTCGACCAGACGCCCAGAAATAATTTTGAAAACGCGAAGGGCCTAGTACCCCACGGACCCAGAGTTATGTGTTTACTTTTTGTGTGCTTAAAATATCTTAGATCAACTTCTTCTTCATCACCAGCCTTTAGACGTCCACTGCTGAACAAGGCATCCCCCATAAAATTAAACGGAGGGATTTGTCACAATCACCATGCTTGGCAGGTGGATTGGTGATCGCGGTATTGGTGTTGAGCACCCAGTTAGATGCTGCTGCCTATATATCCTGGTGGAATCCCCTGTTGGGCTTTTACGATATCCATAGGAAGAGATGGAGGGGCAGGTCGGACACACTACCACAGATTACTAAATAGTTACTACGTAAACACTACGGCACAACTAGATCAACTAGTAGTCATGTTTAATACAAATACGAGTTATATATATTTTGTCAACACAATCTTACAGAGAAAATTACAATTAAAACATGTTGTTACATATAAAACATTTGTTTAACAAATGGTTTCATACCGTGGTGTGTCCGTCCTAAGAATAGACCCCTCCGTATCCTCCCGTGGATGTCATAAAAGCCGTCTAAAGGGTTACCCGGACTGATAAGATCCGTTGGTATAAGATTTGTCTTGGCTGCTAGCTTATTATGGAATTTATTATTGCTGGAAGAAAGCGTTAGCCGCGACTCGCAAGTCAGTCGTAGGAATCAATGGCGGCGATGAGCTTGCCCTTGTCACGTCTGCAACCCATTGTGAAAAGAGGCCCATTGAGGCTCTGTCTACCCCTTCGGGGAAAAAGGCGTGTGCCTGTGTTTGTATGTTTCACAAATTTCAGACTATTAAAGGAGCGCAGCATCCATCATCAATACCAGGGTCATTAATCCACCAGTGTGGTGATTATGGCTCAACCTATAATTAATTTTAATAGCACTACCACCCACTCTACATTACACATAGGTTAGCTGGAAGGAAATGCTAATTAGCATTAAGTTCGCCTATGTACTGCTTTTTGTCTTGTGCAATAAATAATTTTCTATCTATCTATCTATGGCTAATTTCCCCTATTAGAGGGGGGGGCCTTGTCCAGCAGTGGACGTCTACCGGTTAATAAAGAAGAAAATAAGTAAATTATTATTTCTTGTCGAGATAGTAGGTAGACCGTATATTCCGTACCTATACCTACCTAGTAACCCCTACGTAGGTATCATACGCCCTACCTACTCTATATACCTGCGAGTAACTATTCCTAGTTTATAAGGTAACCTATACTTACCTTTTCCCTAGGTGGTTCCCTTGTAATAAAGTGATCCATAAATATTAAAACTGAGCGACAACATTTGGAACCCTTTATTTATGACTAGTGTCTGCCAGCGGCTTCGCTCGCGTTTTACCAGGGCAAAAAGTAGCCTAGCTTAATTCAGGTCATAATCTAACTTTGTACTAAATTTCATCGAAATCGGTTTAGCTGTTTCGGTGTGTGTGATTGAGTAACAAATGGTAACAAACATCCAAAAAATCGTAACATTGATATTTATTATATTAGTGGGATTGAGCGGTAATTTTCTGAATCAGCGTTAAAATTACCAATTGATCTCCTTTTATTATGCTATAGAATATTATCATCAGAGCGGTAACGACGAACTTCAATGATTACCTATATATTTGGGTTTTTACAATAATTATGAATCGTAGATAAGTAAGTAGCTGGTACCTAACACATCCAAAGGTTGTCTGGTAGAAATAGCTACGCAGCGATAACTCCGGCCTTAGGTACAACATAGTTAGTTTTAGTTTATTTTTATCTGTATTATTGTTTAATGTTATGTGCAATAATAGTAGATTGTATCATAAGGGAGCAACATAATATTTTTACGGCGAGGGCGCTTTTTTGAATCCAGAGCGAAGTGAGAGATTCTAGAGTAGAATCCCGAGCGTAACGAGCGATTCTTTAGTACAATTCTGAACGTAGCGAGGGATTCAAAGTACGTCGCCCGAGCCAAAAATATATTTTGTGCACTCTGCTTTTCATTACCCACTATGAGAAAATAAAAGGCGCCTCATATGTTATTGTAATATTATTATTTAATAAAACATAGAGTAACAACTAATTTGAAATTAAATAGTATCTAATAATAAAACAACTAAAAACTTATATTAAAAATTACCACAGGCTTTCATATATTTCTCTCGGGATTTTGCAGGTAATATAATATCCATCACATTTGTTGCGTCAGTTCTAATACTTTCAGGAGTTAATTCTTTACTTTCACTGTCACTTGAAGAACTCATTTTTCAAAACAAAACCATGAATTTCTAACAATCCGTGAAAATTAACGAAAACGCGGTCTCTAATTTGTTTTTTGTGTTTTGTGTTTTTTGTGGTTTTTTGTTTTTGTGTTTTTTTACGTTTATTGTTATTGTGTTTTTGTATTTTTAAGTTTTTTTTGTGTTTTGTGTTTTTAGTTTTTTTTGTGTTTTTTGTGTGTTTAATGTTTTTTTGTGTTTTTTGTGTTGTTTTTGTGTTTTTTTTATTTTATTCATTCGTCGGCGCTACTATGGGCCGTCGTGCCAGCCTGTATTTATTCAAACAATATTTGCGTTCGAATTATTTGGAACTTTATAAGTGCGCCGCAAAACTCATTACTGCCCGCTAAAAGTTTCTCATAGAAAACACCACCGTTGGGTGCACTTAAAGGTGAACCCAGTCGTCCTTTTCGAATAGATGGGATGAAAAGTATCTTATATCTATCTACCTATCTAACTCTTTTTTCATTTATTTGTGGTCACTTGTTTTTTCTTGGTCATAATCGGTCAAAAATTGGGCGTGGTTTTAAATCACGAACTAAAAAAATAGAATAAAAGACCTCGACTGAAAAAAAATCCCAAGTGAAGTGCAAGTCAGACTCGCGTAATTGGCGTATTTGATCGAAGACGCGCTTACACGGTCAGCAAAGCAATCTCAACTCTCGCTTTGAATTATAAAGGCACAAGTTAAATTGCTTGAGGCACGTTTCCAGTGCCTGGCATTATTATTCGGATTTCTCAGAGTAGGTGATTGTGTTCTGTTACATAGTAAATATATAGGTAGAGCTGTTCTGTGGTAGTAATAATCTATGACTAACTCTTACGTAATGTACTACTTTGAAAAGGTAAATCTATAACATCATGTTTGAAACACCCAACCTACCTTTTTTTTTTTTGTCTTCAGATTATAAAATTCTTTAACCTACTTGTTTGTTATATTTTAAACCCACTTCTTTGGCTTCGCTTTATCTTCATCATCAGCAGCCTGTAGAAGTGCACTGCTGGTCTACTTAACAATGCCACGACGACCGGTCTTGAGCCATCCATCTCCATCTCATAGGGCGCGTCCTAGGTGGACGTGCCTATGAGGTAATGCACTGTTCATAGGCAGAGGTTACCGCTTAACATCAGGTGGGCCATCTGCTTGTTCCGTCATTCAAGTAGTACCAAAAAAAAAGAAAAAAAAAGTTGGTCCATCGAGAGGGGGACCCGGTCTTAGTAGGTAGGTACCTACACTGCGTCTTCATTGGTTCCGCTTGCAATAGAAGTACCTATTACGATATCTACGCCTAAACAGCCGGGCCACGCGGACACAGATTTTACTAGGTATCACGCGTAAATGTATAGCTAAAGGCGGAGCCGTGCTGGCAATGGCTGGCAAGTGGCATACATACTGTCTGTATTTAAAAATGGATGATAAAAAACATCTTCTTTTTAGGACCACCCACTTGTTTAAGAACTGAACTGAACTGATCTTCTTTTTATTATGGCCTCTGAGAGTCTGAGGAAAGTCTCCTCAACTTTAAACTTGTGAGGAAATGCATTCCTCCACGGTCTGTATCGTCCGAGTTCAAGTTGAGATCGGTCGCTCCATGATCGGTCGTGAATCAATCAAACAGCAGTTGGGACTGCCAATGTCACACACCAAAAATCGCTACCAAAAACATAACCTAACTTTTCTCCATTGTATCAATTTTGCGGTTGCGGTAATTCTCTATTTTCTGCCTTCTATATTAATTACAGACCAGTGATATGAGAGTGAAGTGTAGATAATGACTTCTCAATATAAGAAATTCATAAAACTCATTGCTAAATGGCCTGTAGACACAACTAAAGGCGACAGGTAAATTTGTCACTAACTTTTAAATTATTAGCTATTTTCTGTATATTCGTATAATTAACCTTTGCAAATACTTACAGAGACCTTGGAAGATTCATAAGGGACAAAGTAAAGACTACTTTTGAGTCATCAGAGAGACAGAACTTGGATTCTGAGCTCTGCACTCGCCATTACAACTCGCTGAACAAATTGGCTGATAATCATTATAAAAACAAATATAAGCGCACTCAAAACAGCACAGCAACAGGCTTGAGTACTGAAGAGTGTAACCTGATACTCTCTAACGAAGTTCTTCAGTACTTAAAGGAAGAAAATAAAGGTTTTTTTAGTAAAATTCTAAACAAGGATTCAAAATGATTTTAAATCACTTCCGACGATTCACACAGGCTTCTCTAAGTCGAAAGTTATCCACTGAACACATCCGTTACAGAGACCACACACCTGTTATGTTAAATGAAGTGATTAAACATTTGAATCCTCAAGATAACGAATTATACATTGATATGACTTTCGGAGCTGGTGGGCACTCTAGAAAGATCCTAGAATCTGCAGACTGTAGGCTGATCACACTAGACAGAGATCCTACAGCTTACGAAAAAGCAAAGAACTTTGCTGAAGAGTACCCTAATAGAGTCACACCATTGCTAGGAAGGTTTAGTGAGCTACCAACGCTTTTGAAAGAGAAAGGAATAAGCCAATCGTCTATAGATGGAATCCTATTTGACTTTGGTTGCTCGTCGATGCAGTTAGACACAGGAGAGAGAGGATTCTCAATAAGCAAAAATGGATTATTAGACATGAGAATGGACGCAGGTAGAAACCCTGATCAAATAACAGCAAGAGAAGTATTAGCTACCGCCAATGAGAATGAGCTATACAAGATTTTCAAGATATACGGGGAAGAGAAAAAAGCTGCAAAAATTGCTCAAACTATCATCCACGCTAGATACATGATCAAAAATATTGACACTACACATGAGCTAGTTGATGTTGTAAACTCCTGCTGCCCTGATGAAGTTCGATTAGATAAGTTACAACGGCCACAGTCAAACGCTACTAAAGTATTCCAAGCATTACGTATCTTCGTCAATAATGAGCTTAACGAAATGAACTATGGAATGATACTAGCTCGATACTACCTGAAAATCAATGGCAAACTAGTCACGATCTGCTTCCATTCTTTAGAAGATACAATAGTTAAACGGCATATCGCTGGCAATACTATCAATGAAGTAGCAAACCCGGTTCCTTTAAAATATCTGAGTCCGATGTTAGTTCAGGATAAAGATACAATCAATCAGTTCTTAGATACATCTTGGCAAGCTATTAACAAGCATGTGGAAGTGCCAACTGATGAGGAGGTAGATAGGAATCCTAGAAGTAGAAGTGCAAGATTACGAGCGGCTATCAGAATAAAGTAAATGCTGGTACAAATGTAATCTATGAATTAGTATTTCTGCACAGATATTAAGTGTAGTTTAGTTACCAAAAAATAAAAATGTGACTGAGATTTGTCTTTTTTTCTTTCTTTTTGTAATAACTATATACAGTGCTACAAGGATCATTTGGCACATGGCCGAAATCAGAATAAACACCGCCATCTACAGATCGTTCACCGTAAGTTGGTACCTAAGCGAACAGGAGTATTTACGGGTGCGATCTTATGGTGAACGAGCTGTAATATAAGATCTCCTTGTAGCACTGTACCCACATCTTGGCATACTTGCATGATAGGATCAACCCCTATTTTGTTAGCAGTAATTTCTCGTTTTTTTTTGTGCAGACAGGTGTTTCAGTCTCTTTCAGAAAGGCGTTACGAAATGAAAAAAACTATGGTTTCATAGGATTATTTTATTGATTCTCTTACTGAATGTGGTAACTAATAGATACTAATTTACAATAACCATCTCCTTTCTAGCTCTTACATAAATATCTATTCTCATCAAACATTTATAAATAACATCGGATTGATGTTTCAAAATCTAACATATTTTATACTCCCAACTTTCGAACGAGTTATCCAAACTTACAGACCGTTCACCGTAAGATGTCCCCTGTGTTATACTCCTAGTCTGTGCCCCCTGCCTTGAGAATAGAGCCAACAGGTGCCAACCATAGAAAAATAAATACTCCATGGCAGCTGCCATCTTACAGTGAACGACCTGTAGGTACTTACTAGAACATTAGGTAGGTACTACATACACCTAAAATGCAATAAACTTTAGCCTACTCCAGCTCTGCTTTAGACAAAGAGATATCGTAAACGTAAACCGAACAGCCATTGAAAAACGACAAGCGCAAATGTATGGAAATAACAAAAGCGATCGACAAACACTGTCAAAGGTTGTCATTTCTATTGCCATACCTACCAATTAAAGAGAGAGCCATACGAAATCGCTTAAGGTTTCTGACGCTTGTGGCGCGATTTTGTTTTTTTTGTTTATTGCTCATAAACACTTCTTCAGATAGCGAGTTGATTTCGCGAGAACTAGGAGACTTAACACACATGTGTTAATTTATAGTATCATAAATATCATCAGTTTAGCTACAATTAGGGGGATCGTAGCTAAACTGACTATGACTGACTAAACATTTTTTTTGGCTACGCGCGCTACCTAGATAGCGCGCGTAGAATGGTATTTTGTTTAGGCTTGACGCCATTATGTTATTATTTTTCATGTTGGTCAAACAAGTCTAGATAAAGTAGTGTAGAAACTGCACAATTAAAACACTTGTGTGAAACTATTAAAAACCTCGCTAAGGCTGCTTTTAAACTCACGCTAATGTTATATTAATCCATGTTATGTAACAGTTTCATATACTAGGTACCTATTATTAGATTATACAAGGATACTAAAATAGATTATTATTTATCATTTTGTAATTCTTCATTGCTGTTGTCGTGTGACAGTATTTACAAGTTTTACAACTCATAGCATTATTTTTCAGCATAACGTGACATAAACCATTGCATCGTCGTCGTTTCGTATGAGGTAGTGCTGGCCTCTGGTGTCAGAGTTTGTCAAGCCGCCCGAGGGCCTCTGACATGGCTTATCGACTCAATAACAGCCGGGACCGACAGCTTAACGTGCCCTCCGAAGCACAAAGCGATGGAACCATTGCATAAAAAATTATAAGTATACGTCGCGCAACGAGTTATGAGCGCTGACCTTCAATGCGCAGTAGTAATTTTTTGGGTCTGTTTAGAATGGAATGTAAACATGCGTAATCAACCCTACCACTTTCGCCGAGCGCTCATAACACGTTGCGCGACCCTACTACGTATATTAATTATTGATAATTTAATTTAGTTACATACATGAATCCTCAATATACATAGAAATATATCCTCAAAATGATTTTCTATCAAGCATCAAAATGTGGAAACACAATAATACCAACAAAATCTTGGAACTAGCCAGTTTTTTTTTTAAATCCTATTTTAATAGGAAGCGTTGGCAACCCAGATAACATAATATCCCACGGGTCGGAATGTGGTGCGAGGCTTCGTCTTAATTAAACGTGAATACGCGACCATTTCAAAGTTCACGCGTATTTTTCCATGCAACTCATATGCTAGCACTTTGCTTGGTATATTTGCGCAAACCTTTGATTTATTTTGTGAAGCTAAATAGTACCATGTGTTATTGGACATATGGTTGATTTTTCACCAATACGCCAAGTGAAGTGCCGCCATTACATATCGCGGAATTCTTCAAGGCAAGAGTGAATAGGTGCCTTCTAGACCTTTTTGCCCCACCGTCAGCCACACCGTCAATAACCAACAGGTGAAATCGCGGGTCAAAATGACGAAGCCTAAAGGTACATGTAGCTTTGTAGCGTACAAAACTATAATTATTATGGCAGTGCAATACAATACAAAATATTTAATATATTAATTTAGTGATCTACAGTTACAGCAAATAAAATAAACACAGAATAAATAATAACAAGAACATTTTAAATAAATATACGTACAATCATTTATGTGCAATACTCCGCGAACATCACGGTAAAGAAAAACCTAGAGGAAATCGGCATCATAGAACCAAAACTCGAAGATATGTAAGGAGCCTCTGTGTAACACTGAACCGAGAAACAACCAGTGACTCGACAAACGAACACTGAACCCAACATGATTATGTAGTTTTGATAGTTTATTCACTCATTTTATAAGTTAAAACGAACAAAACCTTGAACATAATGACCTTATAAACTAACTACAACAATACAATTTTACAATACAAAGTCCTCGCCACGAGAAGCTATAAATGTTGTAAACACTAAAATATAACCCGACCAATGGGGAGACACACTGCTTATTTATCACGCTAGGTGGCGCATAATCGCTGGTGTTGTTTCGTAGCAAAACAAAGGTCTACCAATGTTAAAAAAAAAACTGCCAAAAGTGTCAAATATCAATGGATAAAATTAGTAAATAAACATTAAATAATAGTCTGGTATAAAACACGCCTCTGTGTAGTGCATTTCAGTGTACAAATAAAGGTACACACAGTTTCCCTTTTTCATGAGAAAAAGACAAGACCACTAAATGACAAGCACCAGCGATGGTGTCGCCATCTGAGATTAGTTTTGCCTGTGGCTCCCCATTGAAATTGCTCGTTATTTTCGTATTACACGTATGTTACTATGAGTTAATTGAATTGTCGCTACGTAACTTTAAATAATAATAATAATAATAGCCCTAGCCCCCGACCGTTTGGGCCTCGCTCCGCGGTCGGTGGGTCCCCGTTTAGATTTATGTTTTTTACTATAATGTTTTTTATACTATTTATTTTTTGTAGATAGTAGTATTCCTTTATAGTGAAAAATATATATTTTTTACGAGATTTTGAATAAATAAGTGAGATAATAATAAATAAATAATGCTGGACAGTTCACACAACATTATTTAGCCCCAATCTAAGCAGAGCTTGTGTTATGGGTACTAGATAACTGATATACTTAATACAATATATTACTTGTACGTTAGTATTATTCCTTACTCTGTGATATTACATAGATAGATATTTTTTATTATACATAGAAAATACCCAGAACACCCTGAACAAATATCTGCGATTGCACAAATATTTGTTCCGAGGCGGGAATCGAACCCGCAACCTTCTGCGTCGCAGGCCAACCTTCGCCCGCTGCGCCACAGAGTTTGTCTTTATTACAGAATTTATAGCTTCTCGTGGCGGGGAAAAGTGGTAACTCAACCTAGTTACTGAATAAGGCATGCAAATAAAGGTGACCAACAAAATACCAAGTGACACGACAAACAAATAAAATTGACTATATGCATTGTCAGAGAAGACTTGTGGTACCTACTAGCATAGTATTATTTTATCTGTGCTTGTGGTTAACTTCACCACAGATAAAATAATACGATACAAGACTTCACCAACCTTTCACGGAATACTTAAGATTTACGGGTCAACTTTGTAAATTTTTAATAGAAACCTGTAGTTTGCATGTGTCCAGTGACATAATTCTTGATTGGTGAAAATGAGGCAAACATGGTTCAAATTCAACAAATTTATCGTGAAATTGATTAAAGACCGTTCGAATCCCGTCTGGTTGATAACGTTAAAATCTTAGCATTGAATAAGTATTTTTTTGATTTGCATTAAAACTATTGCAAATGGAATGCAATCCATTTATCCTACCATTGTTCTGTGACAATCCCATCAAGTCTAGTGGTCGGTATTTCAGGCTGAACAATCAGCGATGTCGTACACATTTTGAATTTTCAAAGCATTATTTCAAGTTTATTTCCAATCAAACTAGTTAATTTTATAATAATATTAAAACCCCAGGCTATTTTCAGTGTTCCGTTAAAATCGGAAAAAGGAACCCTTCTGGAAGGTTCCGAAGCTAATTACTCTATTCACGACTAGATGGCGCCACAGGAAAAAATAGAATGCGCTATCAGCTGTCGTTCCTTGCAATTGTCTTCCAAAAGCATTTAATTGTGAGCTGATTGATCCTGGAATGGAAACGGAACCAATTTCCACCAAACATAGCTGACCATCTCGCAAACCCCATAATTTAAATAAAGAAAGTGTATCTAACTCGGTCAAATATTTCGGCATTTTATGACGCTTTGTAAGTGTGTTTTTTTGTACAGAGAAACTGGAAAATGTAACTTATTCGATTTAAAGAATCATGGCGAAACTGAGAACATTGGTGTACCCAAAATTCGAAATAGAGTACACCACAGGTCATCAGGTAATTTTAGATTTTCTTTATAGTTGATCCTCAGCAGTTTATACACAAAATTAAGAGAAAAAACCAAAATATTTAAAAAAAAATACCATTGTTTGGCTAATACTACTAAACCGGATCAATAATTTCAAAAAAAAAAATAGTTTTTTTTTCCACGTAGTTTTATAGAAAATGTAATGATGAGAATATATTAAGCTATTCTCGTACTATCCAAGAATATTGTGCCCTGCATTGTGATAATGCAAGTGGCGGTGTATTTCGGGTTAAACCAAGAAGGGTTCAAGAAGAACGGCGACATTCACTCGTAAGGGACGCGGAACGCAGGGAAGCTCGCGACTGTCGGCCGCTCCCTCACGAAGTCCTCAAGGTTACCTCACGTAATGGGTCCGACAGTGTACAACAAACTACCAGACTCTATGGCAGTATGTCCAGTTTTAAATTCCGTCTGAACCGTTGGCTTATCGAGCAGAATTTATATTCTGTGAGCGCACAACTCGAAACAAGGTTACTGTGTAGTCAATGTTAGTGTAGGTAATTGTTTTGTTTTGTACCTACCTCGACTTTATATTATTTTATGTTTCATAATTGCGATTTTTATTTTATTTGAATTTTTTGATATGTACATCGGTTTTACGAATAAATTGTGTTTCTGTATTTTCTATTAGTTTTATGTAGTTCCGCAAGCGAATGTACACTTTCGCCATGACTCTTTACATGACAGGGGGTTTTTGATACGTGAAAACGATCTAGCTGGATAGCTGGGAAAATTCAAGTAATATTATGCGCTTAAACGTCCAATATTGCCACTTCAAACATATAGTCAGCTTAGTTCACTTTGTAGACACGTCGTTCTAGTCGACCGGTCCGTCCTGTTACGTCCTGTTCACGGACGAGAGGACATTATGTTTGGCGCGATCTGTGGCGGCGGCAGCCGCGTGCCGCATGTCCTTGAGCGTGTGTGCGTGCGCGCCGGCCGCGGCGTGCGTCGCCGGCGCACGCGGGTACATTATGTTTAACACGTAGTTGAAGCCGCTTACCTGAAAAACATGCAATTAACTTCTTACTTCTAGTCGTTGATGTCTATATTGAAAGCTTTTTTTTAACTTGCAATGTATGTGTGTCCGTCATGTGTCAGTTAGGTTGTGTTCAATGGGTACACCCTGAGTGTAGGATGTCGCCCGTGTTTTTTTTAAAATATAACTTTAGGTGGCAGGCAAGCATATGGCCCACCTGATGTTAAGTGGTATCCTCTGCCTTCGAACAGTGAATTATCTCATAGGTCACGTCTACCACGTACGCGCCCTATGTGGCATTGCACTGCGCCCTTCACCCTGAGACATAAAGATGGAAAGTTTCATGTGCCTGTAATTTCACCGGCACCCATACCCTTCAAACAGGAACACAGCAATGCGAGCACTGCTGCTTTGCGGCAGAAATAGGTATGGTGGTATAGTACTTCCCCGGACGAACTCTTTCACAAATAAGCTCTACTACTAAGAAAACTAACGGTGTGTACGGTTGTTCAGTTCACAGGCTCGGTTAGAGAATTCGGTACGAGTTTTGATAGTTTTCGAAACTATATGAAGTTTAGTTTCCTTCCATACATTTACTTGCAGCGCCCCTAGCGAAAACGTCAAGGAAGTAAAGGGCGCTGTCAAAAAATGGATGGATGGAAACGAAACTTCATATAGTTTCGAAAACTATCAAAACTCGTACTAACCCCCCGGTTTGCATCAGGTGACCCTGTGTCATATTTGTTCCGAACTTCCGAGGCGGGAATCAAACCCGCAACCTCCTGCGTCGCAGGCGAACCTTCGCCCGCCGCGCCACAGAGGTCGTCAATTCGATAATTTGAACGCCGTACCATCTTGGAGGTATTTTTCTTGAAGCGGTCCACTCCGAAGGCGCGGATGGCCCTCGAGAAGCCGAACACCTGTGAGTCGACCCACGCGGAGCGCCTCGCGAGCGTCTGTCCGGGCCCGTCTGGGACGTACTCCACTCGCTCCACGACACTCTGCAACGACAATACTACTATTAAAGCTGAGAACAAACTATCGGACGCGTCCGTCAGCCACAGCTTGTGCACGGTACAGCTCGTTCACCGTAAGATGGCTGCTGCGTTATACTCATAGTCTGTGTGTCTTATGCCCTGGGAATTCTGCCAACCATAGAACAATAAATACTACATGGCAGGTGCCATCTTACGGTGAACGGTCTGTCGAGACGGCGTCTATAGACGCCTCGTTTTTAGACAATCCTAAAGGTTTGACAATCGAGAAACATGACGAGCAGCGACAGCGAGGACGAATTTATAGAGATAGCGGCAGTTGCATTATGTTGTTTTCCAAAAAAAAAAGTGAAAAGGAGTGTTTGGGTCCATGATATTGGGGCCACGAACACATTCAATTAATTTTTCTTCATGAGACATGTTAACGCGAGCGCGGGTGGTTTGCTTGTGACACTCGAACCGTCCGCGGCCAAGTCCCATGCTCCGTTCACACCGTCCGCGGACGCACAAACATTCAGCCGGCTAGATTCTGTTCGCACGTCTGAACGCTCAAGGGCGACTCAAGGTCGCGTCCGCATCTTACGACCGATAGTTTGCAGTGTAGTATTAAATGTACTGGCTAGATATCAATAAGCCGCGGCTGACGGACGCGTCCGATAGTTTGTTCCCAGCTTAAGCGTATGTAGGATGACGATCTAGGCTCCCTCTTCAAGCGCGCCGTCTTGCTTGCGCCAAAAAAATGGTAAAATGAATTTTCTTGGCGACAACGCCATCTCTTTGAAGAGCTCTGCTTACTTCGTGACAGCATCTGCTAACGTCAGGTAGGCCTTCAAGTAGTGATGTGGGAGGAGGGGTCGGGGGCCCTAGAACCGGGCCCCATGTGCCCTTATGGTAAAGACGGCATTGGGCACACAGCGCAACAGCAATGCCTAAGAATTTGTCTGGCATCATTATCAACAGCCTACAGAAAACCACTGCTAGACATAGGCCTTCCATAGAATGCCACGACGAACAGTCCCGAGCTGCCTCCATCCACCTCCCTGCAGCATACCACTAATTCCGAGATTATATAATTGAATGGAAAGGATAGTGCGCTACTTACCATTACTTTTGTGTATCCCAGGTTCCTGGTGTATGTGACGAGGGTTTTGGCCTGTGGATCCAGCACACTCTCTTCTATGATCTTCACGGATTTGGCGCTGAAAAACCTGAAAACACAATACAGCACTTGTTTAATCAAAGTTCATTTTTTCATCTATGTAGTTACAAATGCAGGTGTGCACAGCTGATGTCCAGATACCACACTAGGATTCTCTGTATCGTGGGATTCAGAAACTACGAGTACCATGGAACCATAACACCCAGACCCGGAACAAATATTTGCAGATCATTTGTCAAGCAGTGGGAATCGAACCCGCAACATCTCGCATCTCAGCCGGCTACTCGTCTGACGCGCTACAGAGGTCGTCATATACAGTAGACGTCTAATATAATAAATGAATTCAGATATTCATTTATTTCACCATGTCGTCATATTACATAACATTGGCATGTCAACACTTAATATACACAATTAAAGAATATAAAATAAGAATAAAAATAAAAATACAACAACGACACAAAAAATATAACATAATGAATAAATACAAATAAATAAATAATGCTGGACAGTTCAAACAACATTATCTAGCCCCAAGTTAAGCCAGAGCTTGTGTTATGGGTACTAGATAACTGATATACTTAATACAATACATTACATAGATAGATATTTTTTATTATACATAGAAAATACCCAGAACACCCTGAATAAATATCTGCAGATGGTACAAATATTTGTTCCGAGGCGGGAATCGAACCCGCAACCTCCTGTGTCGCAGGCCAAGCTTCGCCCGCCGCGCCACAGAGGTCGTCATATAAGAGCACACCAGCGAAGCTCTTCCGTATAAAGCAGAAAAACAGTCGCCGTGGCCAAAATCGGCCTGGATGACATCATCATCATCATATTTTGCGAGGTATGGCTGCTCCATCGTAGACTGATTTAAATACTCTATTTTACGGACCATGTTAAATGCAGTTTTAATTTTATGCGTTCTCGATGAACGCTTTAAGAAAATGCTAGTGAAAACAGAACAATGTGACTGAAAAAGATAATCCTATCAATATTACGTGGGCTATCATACAATATGTGGGATATCTATAATTCCTCTGTTACCTCCAAGATATGAACTTATCTAAGTGTCACGTCACCTCATGCATATTGTTTACAAATTGTTTGTTTACGGGTTGGTAGCCTTGGCAGATACTAAATTATCTACATACCTTTTGACCTTGCCTTAAAATTGATTCACGGGTAAACAACACATAAAATGACATGTTGTTTTCATGATTTAGCTCAGGTGTTCCCAAAGTGGGCGATAACGCCCCCTTGTGGGCGCTGCATGCCTAATGGAGGCGGTAAGAGACCCAGAAAAAAATGGGGGCGTCAAATCAGACACATTTTCGCATTTTAATAGTTATTAGTATTCCTAGATAGGTCATTTTCGTAGATAATAGACCGCGGGCAATCATGTTTTAACAAGTTTTTGTTAAATAACTCACAATAATTAATTTAATTTGAAGTTATAATGGTTTTTAAGTAGGTGAAGAAATGGGGGCGCTAAAAAATAATTATGGGGGCGCTTAAAATAATTTATTGTCAAAGTGGGCAGTAGATAACATAAGTTTGGGAACCCCTGATTTAGCTGAACAGCACAATACGGGGTTTAATCGTTAGTCCAGCATGTCCAGTAGACCGGACTTTTTTCGATTGTTTTTTCTTCTGCCGTTTATAGGTGATCTTGTTGACCAGACGATTCAACTATGTAGGTCCAACTTCGACAGAGGTCAGTCGAATATGGTTGCTAGCAATTGGCCTCATACACATGGAAAGAGCTATGCTAGCTTCACTGGGCGGTATAATAAGATTCATAAGAGGCAAAAAAAACGACAAAAGTTCGCCATTTCCAAAACAAACCATGTGGGAAAAAGTGGTGTTGGATAATCGAGATTGTAATGAATGCATTGTATTCTTTCTTAGAAGATTTTTAATGAAACACAATACAAGAGCCAGAAAAAAATTACAAAAGAAATAGATGCATTACATACCTTTCTCCCCACTTGGGTACTCGATTGGTCTTGGTAAGAACCCGCTTTGTGTAAAGACGGCCATCTTTACCAACTTGTCTGCTCCATGTGTCTTCGGATAAAACATGAGTGCTGAAAATATTAGTTCTTCAAATACCAGCAACAATTAGCGTATTAAGGGTCACTCATGATTTTCCATAAGAGCTATTTTTTTTACAAACAAAAACATCACGCCCCTATTCAAGAACTAATCTGAAACTGAATCAAGGCTCATGCATAATTTGATTATCATTGAATTCAGTATAGTGTGCTTTTTTTTTCTACGCCATAATAGTTTTTATACAAAATGAGTAAATGGTTCCAAAGACAGTTTTCCCGTATCTCTTAATGATTCGGATATGCCCATAGGAAGTTAAAAAAACCACACTGTATATCAAATTGCTGAGTGCCTGACTGCATATCAACGCACAGCCTAAACCGTTTGGAAATTTGGAGGTGCACTAAGAAGTACACTTTAGTAAGTGCACTTTTAGTAGTAGTAGAGCTTTTTTGTGAAAGAGTTCGTCCGTGGAAGTACTACTAGCATACCTATTTCTGCCGCAAAGCAGTATAGGTAGTGCTCGCATTTCTGTGTTCCGGTTTGAAGGGTAAGGGTGCCGGTGAAATTACAGGCACATGAGACTTTTCATCCTTATGTCTCAGGGTGGCGGGCGCAGTGCAATGCCACATAGGGCGCGTCCTAGGTGGACGTGACCTATGAGGTAATGCACTGTTCATAGGCAGAGGTTACCGCTTAACATCAGGTGGGCCCATCTGCTTGTTCCGTAAATCAGTAGTAAAAAATAACAACAAAAAAAAACCTGCTATGGTGCAGCGGGGGGTGTTGAAGTTTGTATGGGAAAAAACGCCATGGAGGCTCGAGTCTTGATTCAGTTTGAGATTCATACTTGATTGGGCCTCATTGAAGAAAGTTTAAGGTGAAGAGTACTTAGGGTACCCTCAAACTGTTTAAAATGCAACACCTTTTATTTTAGGTCATTAATTAACTTATCTATGAACTGTATAACACAATATAGGTAATACAGAACATGTAGAGTAGATTTAGTAATGCATGTCAAAAATTCAAAATGTAAAGACCCTAAAATTTGTTCTAATTGCCACCATTTACTTCACAACTTTTATCAATTAAGGTTCTCTTGGAGGGGATGTTGACAGTCTGGCCCACGTTACGCGGCCCAACGACAGCGCGTCCCATTTTTCATTATTTTCGTTGACGACCTGGCCCACGGCGATGGGCCAGGATATTAATAGCCAAAATATGTAGTTTTTCGTTGACTACATGGCCCATTCCATTTTGTGGGAACAAACGTACATTGTAAGTACAGTCAGAGCAAAAACTTAATGCATTTATAATTAATTTAATATATTGCTTCTATAAAGTGTGTAGAACTACTAGTTTTAAAAAATGCAACAGCTCTTTGTCACCTGAGTAGCATTATTCTAAGAAGCAACAACCCACCTGTATAGTAGGACAATAGCATCATGAGCGTGAAATGTCCTTGGAAAAAAAGCGCGTCGTGTGCGTGTCGGACTCGCCCATGAAGGGTTCCGTAGCAGCAAGTAACATAATATAAAAGTTCTTGGATGGATTACGATTAATGACGTATTAAAAAAAAACTACTTACTAGATCTCGTTCAAACCAATTTTGAGTGAAAGTTTACATGGTAATGTAAATTATATATTTTTTTTAGTTTTATCATTCTCTTATTTTAGAAGTTATGGGGGGGGACACACTTTTTACCACTTTGGAACTGTCTCTCGCGCAAACTATTCAGTTTAGAAAAAAATGATATTAGAAACCTCAATATCATTTTTGAAGACCTATCCATAAATACCCCACACGTACAGGTTTGATGAAAAAAAAAAATTACCCCAAAAACCCCAAAAATAATAGTTTTTTTTTAAATTTTGTGTAAAAATCTTAATGCGGTTCACAGAATACATCTACCTACCAAGTTTCAACAGTATAGCTCTTATAGTTACGGAAAAAAAAGGCTGTGACATACACGGACAGACTGACAGACAGACAGACAGACAGACAGACAGACAGACAGACATGACGAATCCATAAGGGTTCCTTGTCTTTGACTACGGAACCCTAAAAAAGGGTTCAGGTAAAAAAGTGTGTCCTGCTGATTGGTTACCCTAATTACATTTTAAATTGTACTATTTTTTGCATGCCATTTTAGTCTTGTCTAAGTGGTTGGCTAACATAGATCGTGCGTGAGTTGTGAGCAAGTGAGCAACAACCACCTTAAGCCCTTATCAGTACCGTAAGTAGGTACGTACTAGGAAAAAACGAGACAAATGTGTGCACTATGCTTAGAAATGTTAAAATAAAGCAAGCACAGAGCAGTCAAAGAAAATCATCGGGTTAAATCTGTGTAAAATTAAACTGTGAATGCATGTATGTAAGAATAATAATTGTATGAAAGTGTAAACGTTGATTTATAATTATGTTATTTGTGGTAATAGTCTAGTCGATTTTGCATGTTAAGCCCTTATTTAAGCACATATTTATCGTTGTATGAGCGTTAGAAATATTACTGTACCTGGTTTTTTAATGTTGATTTTTTATTAGCTGATTGTTGTTTTCTATTGTTGATTTTGGTTTCATTCATACCCGGTGTCTCTCACCTGATAACCGATTTATTTTCTGTGATCATAAGGACAAATCCCTGCAGATAACGTAAAAATTCTATTTTTTTAGATTTTGTACGTTTTAAACATTATAGAATTTAAATTACTGTGCCTTGGTATCATTTTAGAAAAATTCAGCAGGATAATAGTAAAGTACGTGCTGTATAGTCGTAACTTTATGAAAATTTTAAAGATTTTGTTTTTAGGTATTTTAAATTTTTTGATTTTAGGAATTTTTGAGATTTGTAGATTTTGAGCTTTTGAGGATTTTCGAGATTTTTGAGAGACTGGGTTTGGGTTTGGTTTTAGACTCGGGATTATTGAGATTTTTTTCTTGATATTTTGGGTGTTTTTTTAATTTTGGGGATTATTTTAGTTCTGGAGATTTTTGAGATTTGGAGATTTTTTGGTTATGGGTATTTTTGAGATTTGGGGATTTTAGTTTTTTTAATATTTAATCTCGCTGAAAGACAGATAGTTGGGGTTTTGTTTGTGGGGTAGGGACACTGATAATGAAAGTTCTGTTCTTATATATCATTATATTATAATTATAATGTGCTATGTATACTTTATGATGTGTGTTGATTAATAATAAAACATATTTTTGTGATAAGAAATTATTTTACTGACTGTACCTTCTCCAGTTTACCATAATCATTATTTCTTAATCTGTGTCTACGATAAGTTTGGGCCGGGTTGACAGAAGGTTTTACATGTGGGCCACGCTGTCGCATCAAGAATGTGGGACAAGAATTCATGAGCCAGGGTGTCAACATCCCTCTTGGAGTAGCGTAATTTTATTTTGTATTTTACCACATGAACGTATTAATCTAATTTTGCAGAAACCGGGAAACCTAAATCACATGTTTTGTTTGATAGTGACTCATAAATATCACGAGTCTATCAATGCACTTCATTGATTTTTCCAGTGTTTATAAAACAAAATAGTTTCGCACCATGTTCCACCTTAACTTGACAGAATCATTATTGTTAATTAATCATAAACTTGATTTTAATTGTTCATTAAAGTGGTTAGATATGAAAAAGCGGCCAAGTGCGAGTCGGACTCGCCCATGAAGGGTTCCGTAGCAGCAAGTAACATAATATAGTAACATATTTTTTTTTAGTTTTATAATTCTCTTATTTTAGAAGTTATGGGGGGGGGGACACTTACCACTTTGGAAGTGTTTCTCGCGCAAACTATTCAGTTTGGAAAAAAATTATATTAGAAACCTCAACATCATTTTTGAAGACCTATCCATAGATACCCCACACGCATAGAAATGATGTTTTTTTTTTTTTGAATTTCAGTTCTAAGTATACCCCAAAAATAATTGTTTTTTTTTTTCAATTTTTGTGTAAAAATCTTAATGCTGTTCACAGAATACATCTACCTACCAAGTTTCAACAGTATAGCTCTTATAGTTTCGGAAAAAAAAAGGCAGTGACATACACGGACAGACAGACAGACAGACAGACAGACAGCACTGACGAATCCATAAGGGTTCCTTGTCTATGATTACGGAACCCTAAAAAGAATGGCCTCATTACAAGTTGCATGCTGTTGCTTGGTTCAATGTTAAATTCTACCATGACTACTAAGCAACAGTATAAAATTGGAATGTAGTTTTGTTTGATTTTGCTACATTATTTAATTTGGTTCAATGGTTTAGTCTATTAATGTACCACTTGTCCATTGTTGTTTAACCAGGTTTCTGACAGAAAAAGCAGATGGCCCACCTGATGTTGAGCGGTAACCTCTGCCTTTAACAGTGCATTACCTCAAAGGTCACGTCCACCTAGGACGCACCCTATGTGGGATTACACAGCGCCCGCCACCCTGAGACATAAAGATGAAAAGTCTCATGTGCCTGTAATTTCACCGGCACCCATACCCTTCAATTCGGAACACAGCAATGCGAGCACTACCGCTTTGTGGTTGAAATAGGTATGGTGGTAGAACTTCCCAGGACGAAGTCTTTCACAAAAAAGCTTTACTACTAACAAAACATAACTAGACATAACCAGGAGTGGGCAGTAATTTAAGCTGTGGTGTGTCCACCCTGAGAATAGACCCCTCTGTCTCCTCCCGTGGATGTAGTAAACGCCGACTAAGGAATTACACCAGGGAATGGGCAGTGGCTTCCACCTGAGTACTCATCACCAAAACTGGAATCACCAATCCGCCTGCCAAGCCCGGTGATTATGACTAATGCCCCTGTGGTATATTGCATATATATGGCTTATGTGTGAAATAGTGTTATGTAATTGACTATAATTAATTAGCAAATGTGAGGGTACCTGCTGAAGATGTTATCTACAACTACCTCAACAGTCTTGAATAGCCAAGTAAGTTCAGAACAGCCCCCATTGCATTATATGGGGGAAGCCTTATCCAACAGTGGACGTCTAAAGGCTGGTGATGAAATGAACCCCAAGTTATTAATGCTAACCCTGGTAGACATAGGTGGTACTTACACTACTAGTGAAACGAAAATGACGACCTTACCTCTGAGGATTAGGGTATCTTTTCCAATAACCGCACGCAACTTGCTCCCAACTATAGTTGAAAGTTGATGTGTTTTCAAAGAATCTGGCCATTTTTATTTTTTAGTTATTCTATTTTTTTATTTATTTCTTCTTATCCGAATGATTGTAAACAATGGACAAGTCAGAACACCATTCTACTAAAAGAAACAAAGCACATGTTTAATAATTATATAAATACGTACCTACTTATTCATACACATGAGTAGGTGTCAGATTACATAAACATGAATCTAAGTAGGTCACACTGATGGAAAAATTATAATTTATGAAATACAAGCTCAGTGACCGACTACCGAGCCGCACAAACACTTTGTGACTGTAGTCACGTAGTTCCAAGGGTGGTCGAAAGGTAAACATTGTTCGTTCATGCCGTCTCGTTATAGGACAAATTCCAATCACATGTATTTAACACTATAAAACCTAATACAAAAGAAGTGACGTGCCTTATTTATGCCAGCCTTTTGTTCAATAGGTTATAAACACAAAATTATATCATAAAATGTGATTTACCACTTTGCCGGAGCAAATTTATAAAACATTTTTTGATGGTCAGTCCGTGTTTGGTTTGATGCGTTCAGTTAAACCACGAAATTTATTTCAAGAACCAGGGTACACGGTCTAGCCACTAAACTCACGTTATCATTCATATTTTCCAGGAGTTTTTGATTAAATTTTGATAAATATTGACGAAAGAAACCAATTCATTTGTCTTTTTGACACTGACTACCACTGGTCCTGTGACATTACAGTACAGAGAGATAGAGACAGAATCCATAGACTTATTCCTCCAAGGATGAGAAAAACCACAGAGTACGGTATTCCGAACAAACAAACAAGCAAACCAAGTCCTCTTTTTAGTATTATTAATTTAGATAGAAAATACTATACACTAGTTAGCTCCTCTGAGCCACGTATATCTGTTTGTCTGTGTACTTGATGCACATATTGGATGGAGGAATAAGATCTACACACCTTGTATAACACCACATATTGACTGACCACATGAATAAAGAACTACACGCCACACATGGAATGAATAAAAAACCATGGACTTAGTATACAAAAGTCCATGTAAAAAACTGTTAGATAAGACCGGAACCGGTAAAACGTAAATTGTATTACTAATGACTAAAGAAACCAACTAACTAGAAGAAACTTTTAGTGGCCCTATGGCACATATTAGTAACTATTATCTAATCTGTGACAGACCGTTGGTTTGGTTCACCGTAAGTAGGTACCTACTACATTCGTACAATCGTGTCCCCTGCCGATGCCGCGCTGTGGGTGGCATGGCACTATTCCCAAGTGTTCCCAAGGCAGGGACATCTTACGGTGAACGGCCTGTAGGGATAGTATTATCTGGTATTATCCTATGACTTAGCCTATGGTCTAAGGGCATGAAATAGGCACTATAGTAAAACTGCGTATGTACGTCTAAATTTGTATTTGTATTTATTTATTGAAAGAAAGAAAGAAAGAAATAACGTTTATTTGTGTCAAAAACATGAGTTAACAAACAATATTGCACACTAAAAGACACACACAGACACACACAAAGAAAAATAAAACTAATGTGTGCCTCTTAGTACTAGCCATGCATCACTGACACAAATTGGCGTCCAGCTCAGCATTTGTTGTGTTGTACCAACACAACGCTGATCTTCCGCTGAAACCATCTGAGTGAAAAACACGGATGTCTGCTTCACAATAAATAATTATACATAATTAATGAACAAATTATCATCATCATCATCCACTGCCTGACTTCACCCACTGCTGAGTATAGGCCTCTCTTTGCCTGTGCCATTCCTTACAGTCCCATGCCAGTCTCATCCAGGTTCGGCCCGCGACGCATGCGATATCGTCTGCCCATCTAGCTGCTGGACGACCAACGTTTCTGTACCCAGTTCTTGGACGCCATTCAGTTAGCGCCTTACTCCACCTATCATCACCTCTTCTTGCCAGGTGTCCTGCCCAACTCCATTTTAGTTCCGTTATACGATACCCAACATCTTAGAGCTTTGTTCGACTTCGTATCTCTATGTTGGGAACACGGTCTATAAGCTTGATGCCGAGCATGGCGCGTTCCATGGCTCTCTGTGCAACTCTCATCCTGTACACAGCCTCCTGCGTGAGTGTCCATGTCTCGGCACCGTAAGTCATGGTTGGCAGAACACACTGGTTATAAAGTCGGGTCTTCAGACATTGTGGAATTTCAGCGGACTTAAGAATGTCGTCCAGTTTGCTGAACGCCGCCCATCCAAATTGTATCCTTCTTGCGATCTCCTTATTTTGATGTTCTTTGCCAAAGGATAGAATATGTCCAAGATAAACATACCGGTCAACCATCTCTAATCTCTCATGGCCAACCATTACTTGAGGGTCTGTGATGTTAGAGATGTTTGCCATAACCTTCGTCTTGGACATATTCATCCGAAGGCCTACCTTAAAAGAAGCATCATAAAGGTGTTGTAACATGACTTGAAGATCCTCGAAGTTTTCAGCAAAAAGTACGAGGTCATCTGCAAACCTTAAGTGAGACAGGTAGACACCATTGATGTTAATACCGCAATTTTCCCAGTCAACCGTTTTTACGATGTCCTCTAGAACAGCCGTAAAAAGTTTAGGTGAAATGATGTCTCCCTGCCGCACCCCCCGCTTGATAGGCACAGGGTTTGTCAAGTTATGCAGTCGTACTTGTAATGTTGCCGATGCGTAAAGCTCCCGGAGCACATCCACATATAGTGAATCGATGCCACAGCGATGGAGAGCGTGAAACACTGCCCAATGTTCGACACTGTCGAAGGCCTTCTCGTAATCGACGAAAGCCATACAAAGAGGCCGGTTGTACTCGTGACACTTTTCCATCAGCTGCTTCACCGTGTGGATATGATCCATGGTCGAAAAACCGCTCCGAAAGCCAGCCTGTTCGATGGGTTGGCACTCGTCTAGCTCGCGGGTAATACGGTTGGTAATTATTTTTGAGAATAATTTATAAATTTGAGACAGTAAACTAATGGGTCGATAGTTGTTAAGCTTAGCAACATCTCCCTTCTTATGTAAAATTGTGACTATTGCGTTTTTCCATTGTTCCGGTGTTCGAACATCATCCATGACTTTATTAAAAAGCTTTGTGAGAACCTTGAGAACTGGCTTACCACCTGCGCGAAGCAGCTCGACCGTCATTCCATCTTCACCAGGAGATTTGTCCGTCTTCATTTCGTAAAGAGCTTTTGAAACTTCACACGGTAGTATTGGTGGCAAAATTTCCGTGTTGCGGTGTTCCAATGGTGGAGCTCGGGCGTCATCTTCTGGGAAATTAGATTCTAAAGATCGGGATGCATAAAGTGCTTCGTAAAACTTTTCGACAATAGACAAGAGCTTATTCCTATCAGTCACTATGTTACCATTATCATCGTTAAGTTTAATTATCTGCTTTGAACCTGACCTAGTCTTCCTTCTAAATACTTTTGGACCTCGATATGCTTTAATGGTATCAATGATTGTATTAGTATTGTATTTTCTAATATCTTTCCTTATTTCTTTATTTATTTCTTTGTTAATTCTGTCTATCTCTTTCTTATCCCTAACTGTTTGGCAAATCATATCTCTTCTTTCATTAATTAAATCTAAAGTTCTTGGCGATAGTTTTTTGGTCTTCTTACGTGGTCCGCTGAGATGTTTTTTCGTGGTCTCAGTTATGACTTTACAAAGCAGGTTATGAGTATGGTCTACATCTAGGTTTGACTCTTCGAGACCTTCAAATTGGTTTTTCAGATCTACTTGAAAGGCATCTGGGAGAAAAGTGATTTCATGTTTTTCATATCTTCTTTGTGATGTTATCATTTTTGCTCTTTCACTTTTAAAATCAAATCTCAGCGTAGCTCTCACCATTCTATGGTCGCTCCCGGTCTTAAAGCGTGAGAGAGTCGAGACATCAGTAACTACGTATTTATGGGAACTTATGACGTAATCAATCTCGTTTTTGATCTTTCCTCCTGGACCAACCCACGTCCACTTTCTCGATGCTCGTTTCTGGAAGAAGGTGTTCATTGCGTAAAGCTTTTTGTGTTCGAGAAAGTTTACGAGGGCTTGTCCTCTTTTATTTCGCACCCCCAGACCGAATCCACCAATGTATTTTTCATTTAGCAATGGCTGACCAATTTTGGCGTTGAAGTCACCTATAATGGTGTTATAGTGGCATGGTGCGTCATCTAGGGCTTTCGTTATGTCGTCATATAGTTCCTCCACTTCTTCGTCTGGGTGATCTGACGTTGGAGCGTATACTTGGATTATCTTGAGCGAGTATCGTTGGTTGAGTTGTAGTATCACAAAGCAGACTCGAGTGGAAACACTCTTGATGTTAATTACTGACGGCGCCATACTTTTCGCTATTAGAAATCCAACCCCTCCATAAGTGGAGTCTTCGTGGCCTCGGTAGAAGAATAGATCACCTGAAGTGAGCTTTATCAGGTCTTCACCCTTTCTTCTAACCTCCGAAAGCCCTATTACATCCCATCTGATGGTCTCTAGTTCAACTTGAAATTCTAACAATCGTTCGTCCGTTCTCAGCGTCTTGGCGTTGTAGCACGCCAAGGTCAGGGTCGTTGGGTTGTGGCAGCTGGCCGACTTCCAGTGATTCTTAGCACCCTCTGCCCCGCCGGAACCATGACCGCTGCCAGAGTCAGGAATAGCGGGGCTGCTGGGGACTGAGGGCCGTGGTTTTTTGGCACTTATCATACAAAGAGGGTTTAGCCGTAATACGCCACGCTGGCCAGTGCGTCTTGGCGAGTTTTTCTCCCGGTCACGTTAGCCTGTAGTGAGAAGTATAAAAATGTTCTATTGTTGCACTTCTCACTACAGTTACCAGGGGGGACCACACGGAGGTGTGACTCGGAACTGGTACAGCAAAGTTTTGTGCTGTAACTCGAAACATATTTACCTCACAGAACCCTGCTCCCCTTAACCCCCCCTATAACAACAAATTATAACAATGAAGAATTTAATAAAATAAAAGACGTGATTATTAATATTGTACGTTAAGTTAGGATGTGGGTAGACGTAAAAATAGTATTATATCAAAAATCGGTAACGGTAACAGGAAAAAGAAATACTGAAAAGCCAGTGCAAAAATATATACATATATTTGGCTAAGACGTGCATGAAAAACCAAAGTTTTCATTATTGCTTACATGTACTTACAATATTGTTAGTTTATGGTCTTATTTCTACTGTTAGTTGTGTAGGTAATAGGTACATGAGCCCCGTTAGGGCGCTGCAATTTTTGTGATCACGACTTTATTTTACTTTGGTCGAAGATCACGACCACATAATAATATGTCAACTAGTATATAACACAAAGCAATTTCAAAATAATGTCCTTAAACAAATAAAATAAAAATTAGCAGAATTAATAATTAATTAAATAGTAGCACTACAAATCGTTCACAAAACAAGGCACTTTTAACTGAACAGGTACCTACCTACATTTGGTTATTTAAAATTTGTCAGCGATAAATTCATCAACAGAGTAATAACATTTTCTGAGTAAGTAAAGATTTATTTTTTTTACAAAATAAATTGTACTTGGTTCCGGTTTTTAATTATTCTGGTATTTTGTAATAAATTCTGACTAGTCTAGAAAGGGGGCTCTTACTAAACGTGTGTAAGTTCGAGGAGGTTGTCATTAGCTTATTTCTATTTCGTCTGTACTGTAATTACATTTAAATACATCATATGACAACTCATTATCCAACCTAGCCAACTACAATTTTTGAACGAGCGAGCGAAGCGAGCGTTTCCTTGCAAAAACTGGCAAAATTAGCTTTCATATACCTATCCGGATTTTTATGTTCGTACAGGTTTTTATGTTTTTCAACTATTATTGACGAACCTCGATTTTTCGTCGGCGATAATTGACTAGGCAGTTATTTCCCCATTTTGGCACGGATTTTGATAATAAATGGCTGAAATAGGTATTTGGTACTTACCTACTCAATTTTAATTTCAAATATGACCAAAATCACTCTAGATGTTGTCAAGATATAGATCCCTGTCGGTATCCCCAAGCAGTCACCGCCTCGAGATAGAATATGATTTATGATGCACAGAATGAATACAATTGTTGCAAAAAAGTTTGTGCTCGCGAGCTCTGTTGTTCGCAGAACTACTAAGTATAGATACCTACCTACCTATAGTTTTTTTTGTGCTTGATTCTTAATCAATTTCTCTTATAGTCGAGATAAAATGATGAACGAGTGAACAAGCAGGTGGCCCACCTGATGTTAAGCGGTACCTAGGTACCTACTCTCTGTCTATGAACAGTGCATTATCACATAGGTCACGTCCAACTAGGACGCGCCCTATGCGTCACTGCACTGTTCCCATGTATCATGTCACAGTCTCATGTGCCTGTAATTTCACTGGCACCCATAATACAACAACATAATACCCTTCAAACCGGAATACAGCAATGCGGGCACACTGCTTTGCGGCGGAAATTATTATGGTGGTAGTACCAACTTCCCCGGAAGAACTCTTTAACAAAAAAGCTCTACTACTAGATACTAATTACACTGGTTATTTTAGTGTACGTTCTTGCACAGACTGACAGATTGTTGTAGTCGTAGTAGTAAAAATATGATATGGCATTTAAAAGGATCGTCATCAATCGTCATTGTAGAAGTCATCCTGCGTCAGTCATATGCGTAGCATCCTAGTAGTCTGTGGTAGAAGTAACACTTACAACAGCGTTACTTAAATTAAACAAAATTATTATTACAAAAGATTTACTAAATCACGTATAACATCCATAGTTTGATCATTTTGTGACACAATATCAAAATTACATATATATTCAGGTAGGAGTGTCAGTCTTTTCGTACTTAGATATCCTATTTTAATCACAGTATCGTAATTATCCATTCCATCAACCATATTTGCATCTCCTATCGTGTCCCCCATTAATATAACATTGCTCCTTTCTTTTATTTTCTCATAATACTCTGTTCCCTTAATACTAGCTTCGTTTTTATTAAGGCTATGAATGGGATTGCCCTTCATTCCCATGATAATGTCTTCAGCGTCCACTTCTAAGAAATTTGATAAAACCTGTAATAATAAACAAGATATTAAAGTTTTTCAACTGCAACAATAAATTTATCTCAAACATGCTTGGATGTAATTTTTTTTTGAGGATGTCGTTCGTTAAAAATGTATATACCTCTATTTAAATCCACTAAGTGAATAAAAGGCAAAAAGTAGGAAATTAAATTTCCTATAAAAAACACTTAAGTTTTTAGGAAAAATTTGATGACCCAGACTTCATACAAAACTTTATTAATATAATTGAAATAAATTCAATATTAAGTACTTTTTTGAAGCTAATAATTGCAGGTACTGTAATCTTTAGTTATTTGCCTTATAGCACAGAATATATAATAGTAGCTTATAGGCACCTTATAATATGATTATTCTGTTATTCTGATTATTCTGATAAGCATTGATAGTTAATTTAATAGTTATACCTAAGAAGTTAATTTTAGGTTACAGTTTTATAAATAACCACATAACCACACAAGCGAAGTTCCTCTCGACTGACGCATATTGTAGGGTACCTAAGTTCAAAACTAGATGTCACCACTAGTAGAATAGAACGCGCTATCGCTGTCATGGTGATAAGTCATCTAACACCGTGCGTTTTCGTCAGCACGATCTAGAAGACACATTTTAAGCAGTGATGAACCTACCTAATTGTAAAAAAAAATGTAGTATGGAGCTTTTCGGAACTGGTGCTGAGAATTTTCTTTGTAATTTCATTGTATAAATAACCTAGTATTTGAAAGACTTTTCAGGTATTCGCAATTAGAGGTTTAGCCAGTAAGAGACAGTGAGAGAGGGGGTGGGTGGAGACACTAGACTCTATCAATAATTACCAATTCAAAGCTTCATAATTATCTATGAAACTAAACACTGTACCTACCTATCTCACACAATATCTCAAAACGATAACCCACAAGACGAAGTTTTTTTTTTTTTAAAAAGTCCCTTTTGTTAGATACGTAGGTTACTTTGTAGGCGTCACCAATGTGTATTATTGTACAATATTTCAGTTGGATGCTACTTATAGTCTATGAGTAAAACTACTCTGGACTACAGATGGACAGACAGACAGAGGGACATAGCGAAACTGTAAGGGGGTTCCTTATCGGACTTCAAAACCCTAAAAAGCTGTTATTATTATATTTTACAAAAAGAGAGAAAATGAGCCATAAAAACCATCGTGAATAGAGCTTTTGAACTTACTTTCATTTGAGGCGAGGACAAGTTAGCTTCTTCGAGAGTGTCGACCACAGCCTCTCCAAGCCCTGATGATAAAACTAAGATGGGCACTTTCCTATTATTAATCCATGATATCAAATCATGAATTCCATCTCTAGAACAAAAAACAATGTAAACACATAGATCAATAGTAGGTTCTTATTGAAATTAATTGCCAACACAACACACCTAAAACTGCCAGTCACATTACGAGCTATATCCCTGAGCTCCTGCCTTGGAAACTTCAGACCCCTGTAATGAAAATTAAATTATGTTTATGATACAAAATAATTATATTTTTTAATTGAATAATAAAATTAACTACATACTTCATCAAGTTATGAGCTGCTCTGTACCACTCAACTAAGTGTTGTGATTTCTCTTCAATACTCATGTGGGGGTCGTTTTCGATGGGTTTATATCTAATAAATAATTGGTAATCTTCATCTTTGTACGATTGTGGTATAGAAGGGCATTTTCTAAACATTTCTGAAACAGACGTTTAAACAATGTTTAACAAACATGCAAATTATTTAAGTTTTAAAGTAAAACAATAATTATTTTTTAACAATAGACTTGTAGGTAGTAGGTACACCGGAAATGTAATTAAATGTAAGTGTAATGTATCTCATCTATTATTAATTAACATCATATCAGTTAATATTAAATATCTGTCTATTAAATTATCTTGGGTCTCTCTCACTCTTCTGCAAAGCTTATTGCGTTTTGTTTAAGACGTTCGCTGATCAAATTTTCAATGCAAAACGTATCATTTAAAACACCTTGGGTATGTTTTCCAGCACTGAACGTCCAATAAACATTCATGCAAATGTTAATTCAATCATCTAAAATATCAATAAGTACTCAAAATGATAGACCCTCTCTGTTTATGTACCTATCCAATAATTGAATGAACTCACCAAAACTGTTTAGAACAGGTTTACCATCCACTCCATCATCAGCCGTCAATGTATTATCAAAGTCAGTCACTATTTGCAGGCGATTGTAGCCTTCAACGATTATTTTATTTATTTTCCTCAAAAGATCTTCTGCATTCCTAATGTGAGTGCCATTTTTTCTGAGTGCAGGAATTTCTTGCAATTTCTGAAGTTCATTTGTTAAAGCTATAAAATAAAAAAATAAAGGTAAATAAACGTAATAATCAATTTATAATTCAATGCTTAGCTAGAAGTAAAAAATAACAATTTTACCTGTTGTTAAAAATAGCAAGACTATGCCAATATTCCACATTGTTTCTTGATTTAGATTACGTTCTTAACTAACATGGTATTTTGGTTTGGTCTAATACTTGCATGACCTACCTACTCTTTCACAAACCATAGAAGTATTAAAAGTTGTAGTTTTTGATTTATTGTAATTAGACATATTCGTCCGAGAACCGAGAAACCAGAGAGGATACAATAACTCGAGAAACTTATACCTTGGATGGACCTATACCTCCATGGGATGGACATTCACTTCAGATAAATAAATGAACGATTGATTGATAGACTTTTTTATCTATCTATTTTTGTATCTAATCTTCCGGAAGTAGCTTTTAATTATTGTCTATAGCTCATTCGTTCATTAGATTGAGACATGGCGGGGAGCATAGATTTTTTTTTTTTATTTACAGAAGCTGGGAGCGTGGCGGTCGCGTTCAAATCAAAAACTACAATACAAATTCAAAAGTCAAGTTCAAATGTATAAACATTTTCTTTCAAAAACTACAATATATTACTTTTCTTTGATTAGAATATTTTTTGCAATCATGGATATCTACAAGGATTTTATAGAGCATTTGAGAAGATTATCCTACGACGAGGTTTATATTTTGCTACGCAATATTACACCGAAACTAACGGAATACGTGCGTTTACTAACAGAAGTTAAATTCCAAGATGGCTTGTATCACACATTTTACGGCGATGTAAAGATAATTATTAGTAATTTTGTAAATTACTTCAATCAAACTGTAGATGAGGTTCTAAAAGAGGCAGATAAATACAGTAATGTGATCACGAAAGACAATCTTATGGAGTTGATAGAGCAAACTATTTCAACGTATCAGTCGAATCAAGTTGAATTCGCCAACGTTGTTCTTCCAATTTCATCACCCTCGGAAAAACTCGTATATGAAGAGATAGAGGGGCGGTACAATGATCACATGAAGAAATTGTACGAACTTAGAGGACAGTGCGACCAGATAAAGAAACCGGAGAAAATTATTGAATTCGCGAAGGACCACTTTGAAATTGTGGTAAAGAAGACGAGCGAAATTTTCAACTTTACTTACGTTTACTTGGCGTTGATGCTTGCTGATTGTGTAAGTCCGGATGTGCATTTGTAGATCTAAGTAAAACTTCCTTTTCCTAGTCACGTACTTATTGCATCTACATCGAAAACAATGTCGCGATACTAACGATTAGGTACGATAAGCATCATCATGATGTTGCAAGATTCCCGCTTGTAAAAACTGTTGGCATAAGCCAAAGCTTGTTTTGTTAAGCGGGAGCTATGCCAAGTACAGAGCGCTTAACTGAGTCAGTCCCTGAGGTATGGGAGCGGTACGGGAGGGCAGTTTTCGTCATCTGTTAATGTGTTAATGTCTGTTGGGAGTTTCGTCTGTTGAAGTCATCTGTTAATTTGAGAGACGAAAACACCCCTCCCGTACCGCTGCCATACCTCAGGGACTGACTCAGTTAAGCGCTAGACCTTTAAGTAAGATAGAACCCCTTTTTGTAGATAAACGCCAAAGTTGCTCTATAGTCCTACATAGGAATGAAATGTGTGATGTATATAAATAGGGTGAATTCTGTAAAGCGGCCAACAGAAAATTATATGGATGTTTATAGACACATATTAATTAGATAATTGTAAGTATATAGGTAGGTGTAGAGATATACCAAAGAAAAAATTGATGGGATGTATGAAAGATGACATTGGATTTGGGTAAGGAGTGATCACTAAGATGACGACTAATAGAAACTGTGACTGACTACACACAGGTACCTACCTAAATGTATGGGCGGACGAAAGCTTTCACAAAAAAGCTCTACTAAAAAAAACTACTACTACCTACTACAAAATAAGGCTATTTATACTATTATTTATTCTGTGACTCTACTACAACTAAAAATCATCATTTTACCACAGAATAAATAATAGTACAAACTTTACCCAGGTTCATTAGATTATGTAGATATTTGGGTAGGTATAGGTAGGTAGGTGTTTGAGAAAACTATTTTCGATTTCCACAGTTGAATAAAACCCGTACAAGCATCGAGGAAATAATTCTCCGTCTGAGCAACAACTTGAAGAGGGTGCACAACGAGCGCGAAGTGTCGCTGAACAGGCTGTTGGACCAACTTTACGATAAAAATAAGGAGGCTCTGCAAGTCAACAGGGCTGATAGACGATGCTCTGTCTTGATGGCTGTGGTATGAATCTGTAGTGGTTATACCTTCTTTTACTTGTAAGATTCCGTCACAAAATAAATAAATAAATGAATAATGCTGGACAGTTAACACCAACATTATCTAGCCCCAAGTTAAGCAGAGCTTGTGTTATGCGTAGATAACTGATATAACTAGGCGTATTAGCGCGCTCATAATCTTTATTTCATAACCTTTCTCTGAATCGGACCGCGCTAATATCGATTATGGCCTGATTCGGACCGTCACCTTTACAACGATAGATATTTTTTATTATACATAGAAAATACCCAGAACACCCTGAACAAATATTTGTTCAGACAGGCAGGAATCAAACCAGCAACCTCCTGCGTCGCAGGCGAACCTTCGTCCGCCACGCCACAGAGGTCGTCAAGATTATGAAATACCTCTGGTTAAGTAGTAACTAATATAATCTGTGCTCTGGGCCAGAATCGTGCTAATCTTGAACGTTATTAGCGAAACAAAACCGTTACAAAAACAGAACGTAGGTATTTAGTACCTACATCTGGATTGAGGGATTCTTGCTTGATTGAATTGAGCTGTAATTTCCTTATATCCGCTGAGTTTACACGAAACCTCATAGTTGTAGGAGGTTCATACAACCTCACACCAAATCATTTGACATAATATTTTATCAATGCGTCGCCATAAGTGCAGGTGTTGGAATAATGCCATATTCGAATAAAGAGAGCTTCCACCGTTACTGTTTCCAAAGGTGCGCCGTGACATCGAAAGTATTAAAAACAAATTAAAGAACTTCGAAACAGAGGTTCCGCAATCCCACCTGGAAGAAGAAGTGTCTTACTGGCAGAAGAGGTTGAAGGATTTCAACGAAGTGGCTGCGAACCTTGTCAAGTTGAAGACTGAACAGGAGAATGTTACTGAACAGGCGCGGATATACAATTCCATGAGGTAAAGTAGGTAGGTACCTACTGGTACTGGGGTTATCAAATTAGATATGTTTCTTCTGAAATTCTCCACGGAAACATTAAAGTGATCATCAAGTAGATATGAAAGATACTGAAATTAGGATACAGTTCAGCAAAAAATATTCAGATATAGAACTTACATACATACATATAATAGTCTATATACACTCCTTTTTCCCCGAAAGGGTAGGCAGAGCCTCAAACGTGCCTCTTTTCACCGTGGGTTGCACCATCGTGGGATATAGCTGTGACAAGTGGTGAACTCATCACCGCCATTGCTTCCCACGACTGACTCTGCAACGCTTTAATAAAACCGAACACCTAACAATGAGGAGTGTAGCTTTGAGCATGGTTTGAATCACGAAAAAACCACTCATAAACCGAGCGAAGCGTGCCGCGGCAGCAGCGTCCGAAGAGTACTAGAACCAGACTTTCTAATAACTCTACGATGGACTTAGCATTCCATAAACTATGATTGCCAAGAAACCACCTTTTAAAAAATCGGACGATGACAAATGAGACGATTCACTATGCCGGTTCACACTCTAGTCCTTGAAATGAGTTCAATAATCAAGCAGCAATGAACGGATAAAACTTGTCACAATTGTCCCTCATGTGTTATGTCTCTCTTTTGGTTCGGACGCTTTTTGAGCGCTCACCCGAAGTCCATTCACTGTGAGATCAATGGCCAATACCAAATAGTTTATTTAAAAAGCAAAAAAAATGTTGTATGGGGCCCCCTTAAATATTTATTTTATTCTATTTTCTAGTATTTGTATTTGTATAACGGCAACAGAAATACATCATCTGTGAACATTTGAACTGTCTAACTATCACGGTTCATGAGATGCCTGGTGACAGGCGGACGGACAGCGGAGTCATAGTAATAGGGTCCCGTTTTACCCTTTGGGTACGGAACCCTAAAAAGCTACACATTTTAGGTACCTACTATAAATAAGTAATTTCCACAGAACTACTGAACTTCCCGGTGGTGACAAACATCAATGTTGGATAAACATAGGCGAAAATTACGCTGAACAGAAAGTCTTTTTGAAAAAGTTGTTGACGGAAGAAGCCAAGGCTATGGTCACTTTCTTTGCTTGTAGAGGTACCTACCTACCCCGTCATCATCATCAGCCTGTAGATGTCCACTGACTACAAATAAAAAATTAATTACTAGCTGATATCTTCTGAACTTTGCAAGATATCGAAATGAAATAATATGGTACACGGAAAAAATCCTGTTTCAAAAAAATCCCTAAAATTTATATTGAAATCCGTCGACCCGTTTCAGAGCCTATTTTTCCCTAGCTAGATCAATTTTTCGCCCCCAAAAAGCAAATTTCATCGAAATCGTTAGCCGTTTTCAAAAGCGTGATTACAAATATACCTAAATAGGTATATTTGCTTATACAAATATTGCTCGTTTAATAGTACCTATAGGATATATACATGTATTATTTTTCACTAGAAACGGGATATTTACCATGATTATTGAGTATTGATTGATCCCGATATTTCGGCACACTTGCATGCGCCATGGTCACGGGAGAACTAAATAAAGTCTTTGCGAGTAGATGTTATTGGCAGATATATCGATCTACCCTCTTTCTCACTCTTTTATTACGAACAATACTACCTACTACCATCGGTTCCGTTCCGTTTCTAGTGAAAAGTATGTAGGTACATAACCATGATAGTTTCAAAGTTATATACGGTAGGTATAGGATTATGCTGATATCCCTAACTTTTCAGGGTCGGACCGTATTTTATATACGAACAAAACAGGCCCATACTACGTAGACGAGTTCAACCACTTAGTGTACGTGCTTGATAACGGAATGGGGATCTATCACGTAAACTGTGAAGGAGAATTTAGACAGGTAATCGGGACTTGCGTAAACTGTGAAGGAGAATTTAGACAGGTAATCGGGACTTGCGTAAACTGTGAAGGAGAATTTAGACAGGTAATCGGGACTTGCGTAAACTGTGAAGGATAATTTAGACAGGTAATCGGGACTTGCGTAAACTGTGAAGGAGAATTTAGACAGGTAATCGTGACTTGCGGATTTTCATTCAGCTGTAGGTAGGTAGGTATATGTACGTAGTTAGTTATTGCGGTAGAGTTTTATTATGTTATAGTTTGTTACATCCCGCTAGCTTATTACATATCTTGCAATAGCAATGCAATAGCGAGAATTGCGCGATTGTCGCATCCAAATTGCAAATTCGTGTTACGTATCAGCGATCCGCAATACGAATTTGCCAATTTGGATGCGATGATCGCGCAATTCTCGCGCGATTCTTGCTATCGCATTGCTATGGCAAGATACGTAATAAGCTAGCCGGCTAATTCCCGCTAACGTAACGTCCCGTAAAGACAGTTTTTGTTGTATAGTATAGTACTTTTGAGCCGGCCGGACACAGTTCTTGTTTCAGTAGGCCAATATGCGTAGGTGATTGATGATCAAAAGTGTTTTCCTTCAGCCGCATGAAAATCTATATTACTTCGATAAATACGGTCGCTACATAAACCAAGACGGAAAAAAGTTCTACCAATGCGCTCCTTGCACCAGCCTCTACGAATTGGAAGACAATAACTTGCTGACGAAAGTGAGCGAGGATGCGAAGATCACGATGACTCCCGTGCCTGGAGACACCGTCCCCGTTACTGCGAAGGATCTGCAATGCAACACGGACATCAAGGTTCCTGATGTGGCTATGCTGCCGGATATAGAGCCCATTGATATAAAGAGTAAGTAAAACAATAATACGTATCTGCCAGGTTACATACCTACGACCGCTAATGAATTAGTCATTATTATACGAGAGATAACTAACTGTTTATAATTTCATGTCCGCGTATTACCTACGTCAGCACAGCACTACGGCACTTTAGCTGGTAGTATCGTTTAACTTTAAAAAAGACCCACCGTACCACCAGATGTACGCAGGGATACGCTGGGTCTGAAGTGAAAATCGAGATACCTATAGAGAAAATGCTCTAAGACGCTTAAACAAGACACGGCATCAGTTGGCCACTTTTCACCATCGTTAGGGCAATAACTAGATGAGACGGATGAAGAACCTCGTCGCCAATAGTAAGGAAGTCCTAACTAGTGCGCTTCTTTATTTTGTTTTATTATTTTAAGAACGACATACATTATAATAAAATAAAACAATACAGCTTAAATGTATGACCACTACAACTTAGCCGTGGTTCCCACCTAAGAATGGAACTAATCGACTGGCCCACCAGGGATGGGCAGTGGTGAATGCGATCACTAACGGAGTAGTCTCCTCCAGTGGATGTCTACGGGCTGATGATAATGAATCGCTTCGGTGTCCGTCCGTCTGTCAGATGCGATTTCCTACGAAACTATTCAACTTACAAACAAGACGGAGTAGGAAGCAATGATGATGGGAAAATGAAAGGGTATAGGTAGGTACTTTCCCAGATAAATTCATTCACAAGGGGCTCAACTCTCTATACCTATACATTTGCAGGCACTCTGGACAAGGAAACAGTGAAATACCTTTGGGAAAGCTTTGGGAATATACTCCCAGACGCATTATTCGATGTTGGGATGGCAAATTCAATGAATCCTATACACTTCTTAGCACATAAACTGCTATTTCATAAGTTAGTACCATCAGCATTACAAACAAACAGAAGAGCCACTTTCAGAAATCACGCAACGCAATGTTGATGATAATTTGGGTAAGCTTAGGTAGTTTGGATTCTACCAAGTAGTAAAGCTCCGAGCATAGCTCTCTTCATAGCCCGCTGCGCAACTTTGAGCTTTCCTATGCGGCCAATAGTTAGCGGCCACGTTTCAGTGCCGTAAGTCATCACTGGCAACACCCACTGACTATACTAAACGTTTGTCTTGAATCATTGCGTATCCGTGACGAGAAGATACGTATGGCGTAGTTTCCCGAACGCAGCCTATCCAAGTTGGATTCGTCGGCTTGTCCGTACCTGGAAGTATTAGACCTGAAGTATACCTAGATTCGAGATTCGACCTAAGAGATAATAAAAGCTAGACAAATTATCTACCTTCATGAAGGTTCTTTGGTCTGCTCAAAATCTGACGCACTTTCCAACAGCAAGGGTAGAACTGGGTAGAATCATGGATGCCGGGCAGAATGTCTTCTGGATTTTGTTCCAACTTACGATGGAATGAGATTCCCTGCTTGCCATAGACATACGAGTATACCTATTACTAGTGTACATAGTTACCTAGATTTTCGGTCACAAACATACTGGCACTTAATACATAAATAAATTTTCAGGTACAAGAGAACATTGAGAGAGCTCCATCTTAAGAAGGCAGAAGCTGAAGAGTTCCGGGCGAAATTAATCAAAGAACGGAAAGAGGTGAGTTATTCATCAAATTCAGAACTTGCTGGCAGCTGAAAGTTAATTCTTAATTTATAAAAGTGACAAAGAATTGTGTTCGCTGTGGTCGAAGATGTAGCGCAATTGTCTAGTTTTTTTTTTACTACACTAATGACCTAACAATCAGATGGCCCACCATGTTAAGCGGTAACCTCTGCCTATAACAATGCATTACCTCATAGGTTACGACCACCTATGACGCACCCTATGGCAACTTGTGGCAATTTGTCGCTGTGAGCAGGTGAGGTAGGTGCCGGGCGTGACTATGGGTGTCATTCCCGGGACTGTGCTCTTCATGCAAATGCGAGAGGGGCACCGGTGCGTTCCGTATGGAGATCCCGGAGCCCCTTGAAATGCATCGAGGCCGGCCACCGGGGTGTTTTTAGTGACGTGAACCTCACATAACCCTACCACACACTCAATGTGGTAGGGTATCTGGTAGCAGATTTTCACCTCGTCACAAAAAAAAGGACGCATCCTATGTGGTAATGCACTGCGCCCGCCACCCTGAGACATGAAAAGTCTCATGTGCCTGTAATTTCACCGGCACCCATACCCTTCAAACCGGGACACGCAATTGTGATTTGACTGTCATTTGGCCTGAGGTGGCCGTTACTACAGCTCGTTCACCGTAAGATGCCACCTGTAAATACTCCGTGGCAGGTGCCAACTTACGGTGAACGGTCCGACTCGTTCACCGTAAGATGGCACCTGTAAATACTCCATGGCAGGTGCCAACTTACGGTGAACGGTCCGGCTCGTTCACCGTAAGATGGCACCTGTAAATACTCCATGACAGGTGCCAACTTACGTTGAACTGTCTGTACAGTGAAGCAGTGGCATAGAGGTAGCTAGAGATCTTCTACCTTCCTTTTACCAGATGGAGAACACCTTTACGGCTCCCTTTTCCAAGCTTGCAGAGTTTAAATAATGATATGGTGTTGCAGGAGGCGATAGCGCGCAGTAAGGCGTGGAAGTCCAAACAGGTGAAGCGGTGCAAGCCGGAAGAATCTGACGACATGCAGGAGAGAGCGGTGTACGACGCGCAAATGGCGCAGCAAGACTTTATCAATTCTTTAAACTTTTACACCTTTTATTAACTTTGATATATTACATTACATTTTGTTTGAATATTTAGTCGAGAAATATTGACTTAGGACCCTATTGACCCTTATTACAAAACTAATCTCAAACATCGGTCTTTAGGTAGGTACAGCTCGTTCACCGTAAGATGGCATCTGTAAATACTCCATGGCAGGTGCCAACTTACGGTGAACGGTCTGCAGATCAACTGTTTAATTTGTATTTTTTAAGTTTTGCGTATACCTACTTTTATTAGTTGTATTATTATTTCTGTAAATATCTCAAATTGAATCCAAACTCGAGCATAGGTTTATACATTTCAATTTTCATAGATAGAAACCCCACTCATCCCCCATATCAACTAGAGCATAGATAGTTTTAAATTATGATTTGGTTCCCTTAGGTCAGTTTCCGCTTTCGTCAGAATAAATATTAGGCTGTTATTTTTCTGACGAATGAGAACCGATTCTTTTTCCTTTTTGGACAACAATGCCTGAAGACGTTTTCCTTCAAAAACATTGGAGCTAGGTACAAAAGTTCATATTTATCATATAAATGATACCTCTAACAGGATTCGAACCTGGGACTACCATAAGCCAATAAAAAAACTACCTAATAACAAGTAATTAATTTTGTAAAAATTAAAAAAACCCTAACGCAATAAAACGGCTGAACCGATTTTGATCAAAGATAGCTAATAACTAGACATCGGATTATATGCATTTGCATGTTTGCATATGCAAATGCATATAATGCTATTTTTATAGCGTTATAAAAAGCGGTGGCGTTGGCGTTATTGTGTTTTAAGGTATTTATTGCTATGGGCTTATTTGTTTAGGTTTAGTACATTTTCCATTAAGCCTGAAATAAAAGTATTGATTGATTGATTGCATATTATGGTACTTTTTAATTGGTAGTGCTTATTTTCAGTAGTTATACGAGTACGTTGGCAGAGTAAGGCATGTTGTATTACGCCGTCAACACATCCGACTCGCGCACTGAATCCGACCGACTGGCTCGCATAGTGGTCGGCCGGCGCTCGGTATACGTCGGCGGGTTGCGCCGTGTGTGCGGGAGGGGGGCATGCCTAATGCACTCGCTGCTTCACTCACGCGCCTAACGCAATTCAATTGTTTTTGTCTCGCTGTGTTTGTTTATTTTTGTTGAAATTATGCCTTCAGTGAAAAAAATACCCAGGTCAATTTACGACTGATGGCACAGTAAGTTCTTATTATAATTGTATTGTTGATTATGCATATTTTATGCATATTTCGCCCTTTTTTAGTGCTTATTTTGGCATTTTGATAGTGCATATAATCCGATGTCTACTAATAACACTCCTGACAAATTCAACTTTCAAACAAAAAAAAAACGAAATCGGTTCATCCGTTCGGGAGCTACGATGCCACAGACAGAGACACACACACAGACACGTCAAACTTAAAACACCCCGTCGTTTTGCGTCGGGGGTTAAAAAAGGAATCTGAGGCAGAAGGAATTCCATTTTCGTCAGAAAAATAACAGCCTAATATTTATTCTGACGCAAGCGGAATCTGACCTAAGTGAACCAAAAGAACTCCCAAAGTCTAGATTCAAGCTTGAGCGTAGTTCTGGATTGCTGGCCTCTCCGTGCTACTAATATTTACAGGATATCCTTGGAATTCCTAAACCTTGTTTTCTCTTTCGAACTGGTTGTCAATGCAAAAGACAAAACACTTAACTATTCCATAGGTAATCTGCTATTATTAGTATTACGATTGTAGACATGGAAGAAAATTAAAAAATTATGGATGAATGATAGTTTTGAAGCTTATAAGTGAGTGAGCTCACTTACTTGGCTTCAGTTTGTCTTTGTGACGGTAACGAGTGACGTAACGTACGTGTGTTATTTTTTACGGACATCCATACTTTTATATTTTTGTCGAAGGTTGTAGATACCAACCTACCCTCATAACTGTATTTTAGCGCAACATGGATAAAGCGTTTGAAAAATAAACATATTTAATAAAGGTACAGGTATTTATTGTTCAAGCGTCTACAAGATATCAGGAGACAGTTCTTAGACGTGATTGCGCGAAGGCAACATCATAACAGACACTATTTCGGATGAACATTTAAAATGGTTCTTCAAACCCACTGCGTAATATTTGGTCTAATTCATAGGAAAACTAAACCTACACTACATAAAACAACCAATAAGTAAGGAAATATATAATGTAGTTTTCTCGACAGAAAGTCAAAATAAATGGGGTTTTTAAACTATTTTAAAACATCGGGAAAACGGTAATGACGCTATCTATTTTGATAGTATTTCTTTCAAACACAAATTATATGTTTAACGTAGGCCGAATATACGTTTTTATCTACTCAATACTTTAATAATATTAGTTCCAAGAATATTAGAATCCCAAAACAGGTACAAAGTATTTCGCATTTCCTGCACTCTTGATATTTACATAATTTGAAATAACACTGTCATACAAATATGAACGTTATTCCCGTACTATTTGGTTACAATTTTAAGGTCCTCTTAATATTTTGTACGGTCAAGTATAAACTACGTCAGAAACAATTAATTATTACTTTATTAGTTATTTTTCTAAGTACGAAGCAACTCAAAAGCAATTTAAACTAATTAAAAAAAAACAAATTTAGAAGCATTGATTTACTACATCTAAATGTTGAAACGCTAAACAATATTTAGGAAATAAAAACAAAATCCAATAAAAAATAACCCAAAGTTTCCAACCTCCCAATTAATAATATAAGTTATTCTAGTTTTTATTAGATAAATATATGAAAATGAAATCAATTCTAAATCAATAATGATAATATACTTTGATGTTTTGGATAATGACTATGTAGTTGTTGTAGATATAAAGATATGTACAAAAAGAAACGTACCAAGAATATTAATTGAAAAGTAAAGTATACCAATGTATCATCTGCGCTTTCGTATCAAACGAAAGGAAATAAAAAACATTTGAAGAACGGAATAATTACTGGCCGTTTTTAACCATAAACTATAGAATTTAGACGTCACAAAACAAAGATGGGTGCGATGATAGATTTTATTATAATTTTATATAATTAGTAGAATCTATATTACACATCTAATATTATGACATTTAAGGATGGCCAATGTTAACACAAAACTTAAAAAGAAAACTACCAAACATAAAACGTTAAGATGACCGAATATAAAAATTTGTGTACTCTATACGGTGTTCTTGAATTATGTAAAAAAACTTGGTTCTACAACAAGGATTTGTGCCACATTTTTACATTTCAATTTGTTATATTTTCTGTAGAAAACATCGCCGTGAAAGGAACAAAAGGTACACAGATAAACGTCTATGCTACAGGAAGCTCCACCAACAGTAATCGAAGCACTCCATAATCTCCAAAATCATTTAAGTGTTGCCGCTTCCTATTTGCGTAAAAGTACATAGACAATGTTTTAAACTAGTTCTCATGGTCACACTTTAGCAGTATTTTTTACAAAGCCCCTAACGTACGACATTCAACAAAGACCGAGTTGTTAGCGTCACAATCAAACAAAATTACGATTACGTTACTGATTTCGACACTGTATGTACAAAAGTATAACATAAAACGGTGTTACCATCATTCAAAATTCACACGCAACGTAACTGCAATTTCATTCGATTTGTACTAATCTTGTATTCAGCTAAAGGACACGAACATACACTTTGCTTTTTAAAACAAAATAAATTGCACCATGGATGGTTTCTATATCTTTGGTAATAAGGGTTGTCATTTAAAAATCACTATCCTTTATTAATTCATAGGGGCAACACTGCATTACATTTCAAAATGGCAGCATTCAGATACCATTGAAATGTCATTTTTATTTATGCTAATAATGTTTCAATAAAAAGATAACCTCACAGAGGGACAATCTGAAGTCGGAAAGACGCCTAGCCTGGGCGAAATACAGAGACTTGATGGTAGCCAATGCCTTCGAGCGTCTAAGCCAAGGACCTCAAGCTTACCCTATTTAAGGCGCAATAGGTTCACAGCATGTCTATAATGAGCTCTAGAATTTTTAAGTTTTTGATAAGAGTTCTTACAGTATCAAGAAGAAAAAAATATATGGTATTCTTATGCTTTTTATCTAGTGATATCATAAATTCAATACACAATTTGAATTACTTCACTCGGTAAAAAAATATATCAAAGATTTAAAATTTTCCTTTTGAATTTAAATACCATTTTTGACTTACTTCTTACACGTTTTAATTTTTGAAACATTTGGTAACTTATGAATTATTATTTGAGTTAGTGAAGTCATCAACAAAATTTAACGAAACTCTCATTTTAATATAATTGTTGTATACACAAAAACACGGTATCAGCGCGTGCGCTCGCCTTCTTCGCCTCATACAAATATTATCGTTGAAACTGGTTGAACCTATAGCAGCAGAAGACCAAACATAATGACAGTAAAAAATCAATGGCGGTTTCATAAAGCTTGCTGTTGGAGTGTTCGCAAAGTGTACGTCCCTGCCTAGAAGGTACTGCTTAGTTCCCGTAAGAATCGGCCATCTCCGCTTGGCAGTCGAAGGTGTCCGAACTATCGGCGTGTTCCGGGTAGTACTCCCTGTATATTTTGTCCAGAAGCCCTTGCCTGGAAATAGATACAGGACGTGTCATTATAGCCTACGACGAATGGTCATAGGAATGCAATGTACGTACAGTACAGAATCAAAAAAAATATTTGCTCCAAATTGGGTTACAATTCTATGCTAATTTACAAAATTCTGAGGATAAGACTACCTAACCAGTACTGGATTCTAGGGTTACCTTGGTAAGGATAGGTGTACCAGGCCTTTTTAACAATGATAGACCTTTGTTTGACCACGATCTCACCTGTTGTTAAGTGACGATGTGGCCGAAGATGGATCACAAAGGTCTAGAAAGCACCTATTCACTCTAGCCTTGAAGAGACCCAGATTATAGTTTTCAGGAAAGACGGACGACGGTAGTTTATTATCAAACCAAAGGCCAAATTATCAAACAAAATAAAAGTAACATTAAAATTGGTTCTTTGCTCAAGTGCCCGTGTTTATTGCAGAGTGTATTTTCATTATAACTCATGTGAGACCAAAATGGCAGTTGGTGTACGTAATACAAGCGGGTGAACTTAAAATATAACCGACAGACACTACAGCACCATGCAAGCAATCTGCTTAGCGGGGGCAATTCAGAGTGATACTACTACAAAGACCATTAGTCTTTAAGCATGTATTAACCTTTATCATCAGCCGGTAGACGTGCACTGGACATAGGACTCTCCCAAAGAATGCCAGGGTGTTTGTTCTGCAGCCGCCTCCATCCACCAACTTCTTGTGACCGCCACAATGTCGTCGGTCCATCGAGTGCGTGGCCGTCCTACACTGTGGCGTCCGGTTAGTCGCCACTCGAGAACCTCGATTCCCCAGCGCCTAACGGTTCTGCGAGCTAATGGCCTGCCCATTGCCGTCTGAACTTGCTAATTCTGATAGACATCCATAGCCCGCTGCGCGACAGGGAAACGAGGACGAACGAGGGAAATAGTTAGCGTTAATATTACCATGTCTGTGTCGTAAGTCATCATTAGCAACACGCACTCATAGAGTTTCGGGCTTCCATTCACTTGCACTGTAGCAAATAACGGCGACATCAGTTTCACAACAAAACAGCCCAGATAACACTGCTTGCTTCAGATTTGTATGGTGTTGATACTCACTTGGCAGCTATGCCGCCGCCGGGCGGCAGGCCAGCGATGTTCTCTTGATCAAGGAGCTTCAGAAAGCGGGACAGAGGTGGCACTCGCCTATACCATCAAATGAATTTGAGAAAAAACATTATACTGGAAAATTCAACAGCAATGAGACAGAACTAAGCAAACATAGAACTTATATCAAGTACTCACTGTCAAAGGCAGGCCAGAGATGTTCGATATTAAAAATCTGTTTTATTGTTATCATGCTAAAATGGATTTTAGTATGGTTATAACAGGGTTATTATTCACTTGATGGCGAGGCGACAGATTGCATCTCAAGGCAAGAAATTTCAGAAAGTGTGGGCACGGCTTCATCAAGCTTAAGCGAAACTCCACCATATCATGCTCAGAAAAAAAATATACCATAGAGGGGCAAAGAAAGACAAACGAAAAATCGTGTAACAAACTTGGCGGCACAACCAGAACACTCGCAGTTGAAGGGATGTCGAGTGAACCCTTCCACAGCCTCAAGACATAAACTATCCGAAGGGTTTCCTCCTAGAACCCACATAATCCCAGCAAAGAAATACGCGCCGGACCGAATATTCAGCCAGACATACTACAGATACAGTATTCTCTCTCAACAGCACCTGGCTTTGCCCACGGTCCAGTACATTTGATTAGAACGAGAGAAACTGATGGCTGACACTCTCTCACTTCGACCGTGAGTGACTATCCAGTTAACTACAGTATGCAACATCCTTGCGCAAAACATTTCTGTTTAAGGCAATAGTGAATAGGTGCCTTCTAGACCATAATGCCGTCGGCCACATCTTCACTTACTAACAGGAGAGATCGCGGTCAAATGAAGGCCTAACAATGTCACAAAAAGCTGTCAGTTGATCTGTCAATGAGGGCTTTTCATTTTCGAATCAAAAAAGTTTGATTTGACTCGATAGATGGCGCTGACTCAACTGTGGTTGTCAAAATTAACAAATGCATTATCTGTGGGGTGTACGCGTACCTACAGATCCACCAACTTATCTGTAGGATGAAATAAATGTAGATGATAGAAAACTTCATGCATTTCATTCTACAGATAAGTTGGTGGATCTGTATACCTTATTTCGTTTCGTAGTGATCCTATGTTAGGTTCTTTGCTCGTAAACATTATACGAAAGATTTATAACTAGCGATTTGTTTGTTTTGTGTGATAGTAATAAAATACCACGAATATCTCTACGTTGTTGACGTTGACATTTCACTTTATTTTGACAGTTAAGTACAGAGCAGCGCCATCTATTTTCAAGGCTGTATGCATGACTTGATACGGCCGTGAAAACCCCTCATTCTGTCATGTTTGTCCATAGAAGACTTGGGCTTGCAGTATATTTTTCTTCCGATGTATCATGCTAAAGTTGAAGCAGCTACTCACTTAGCCGCGAGTCCGCCGCCTGGGGGTAGGTTGGGGATGTTCTCCTGGACTAGTTGCTTCAGGACGCGGGAGAAGTGGCACTCAGCGTCCTCGCGTTCCTCGGCGCCCGCTCCGGTGCTCTGCTCGATCAGCGCTGAAACCACAAACATTCACAATAAGGGGTTTTCACGGCCGTTTCACATCATGCTTATTTCTGTCCTTAACTCTCAAAGTCAACAACGTAGTGATATATTTTCGTGGTATTCACACAAAAGCATAGACAATGCATTTGTTATTTTGACACCACATTTGAGACAGCGCCATCTATCGAGCAAAATCGATCTACTTTTTTTTTTAAATTCGAAAATGAAAAGCCCTCATTAGAAAAACTTATTTTTTAGTCAGACTTGTTGATACGATTCGTTGGTATAAGATTTGTCCTGGCTGCTAGCTTATTATGGAATGTGTTATCACTGGAAGAAAGCGTTAGCCAAGTCAGTCGTGGGAAGCAATGGCGGCGATGAGCTCACCACTTGTCACGTCTAAATTCCACGATGGTACAACCGACTGTGAAAAGAGGTCCATTGAGGCTCTGCCTACCCCCCTTCGGGCAAAAAGGCGTGTGACTATGTATATTTGTATAAGTCGACGATGCGTTAGTTAGACGGTGCTCGAGAGCACAAAATCCTTTTGATAATTATAATAATCATCATCATCATCAGGCTATAGACGTCCACTGTTGAACAAAGCCCATTGGCACAGAATAAGTATTAGTACAGGTACAGAAGACTCACTTAGCGATTTTCGCTCAGTTTTATTTTCGCGCGCGCTATTCTGTCACTTTCTAATTTACCTGAACGTTAGGTAGTTACAAAATTTGTCTGTTGTCACTTTTCTTACGACTTCTTTCAAGCTTTAACCCTATCTCATTGAAACACCATTCTCATATCACTATGCAGAATATCGTTTACATTTGATGTTCCTTCCAACATTCGTAGAGTCGCTGATAGCAGCAGCACACGCGACAAACGTTTTTACATTTACAAACGCCCTTGACCTGTCAGAGGTCAACTAAGTTTTTCTACATGGCATTTAAGTATAGCATCATTTCAAGAATAAGAATAGACCCCTCCGTCTCCTCCCGTGGATGTCGTAAAAGCTGACTAAGGGATTACCCGGAATTGTTGATAAGATTCGTTGATACCTATAAGGTTTGTCCTGGCTTATTATGGAATGTGTGTGAATGTTATTACTGGAAGAAAGCGTTGGTCGAGTCAGTCGTGGGAAGCAATGGCGGCGATGAGCTCACCACTTGTCTCGTCTATGTTCCACGATGGTGCAAGCCACTGTGAAAAGAGGCCCATTGAGGCTCTGCCTACCCCTTCGGGGAAAAAGGCGTATGTTTATGTATGTATGTATCATTTCAATAAGGCATTCCATTTCTGGTATTGATTTTGATTCTAATTAAGAAATTCAGTCTCTGTGATTTCATCATTATTATTATTAAATGCCAGACTTCTACCTAACCTAAGTATATTAAAAATCATAGTCGCAACTCTACAAGATTACAAGCCACCCTTTGTATGGCTTCAATTAAACCGTCATTCGCTTACTCGCATTGAATATGAAGACCCCGTAAAATACAGTATGCTTCATTGCTTTTAACATTTTAAAGTTTTACTTTACATTACAAATATAAAAAAATACAGGGCTAGATATAAATAAAGCAATGAAACTACTGTTTAGTTCAAAAATACTTTAATGCGAGCAATGGTAACATTTTATATTTATTAAGTACAATAAGAAAAATGAAATTATTCAAAAAGGCGTAAAATCTTAGATATTGTTAAATATTAGATTTCATCAATTTTAAATTTATGAATAAGGATCAACGTCCAAATAGTAATATTCTAATATAATTGTATATAAGTACTTGTATAAAAATATATATAAATGTAGTTTTGTCACTTTGACTTTGACTTTTGACTTTGACTTTGACTTTGGTCGGTTTGGAGCTGACCATGGTCTTGTAGTACATTATTAAATCACTTAGTATATAAAAAAAACCTTAAAATATTGCAGCATAAATAAATAGATCGTGATCAGGGCCCCAACAGCGCTAATTTTGAACGAATAAGTTTTTTGTGAAAAATATATTGTTCAATACAAGCTTTTATAAAATTAGTGATCGTAACCGTGTGCTGATCAAAATGAGCCTAAACACGGCCTGTCTGCTATTATCCACCGAGGATATCCGTTGTCCACGTTCCGTCACCATCATCAGATCAGCTCGCTGTGACCATCATATTGTATCGTCATCGGAACTTGACAGGTATGCCAAATTTCAGCTCAATCGGTTGAGGATAACTGCTTTAAAATTCAGTTGCAAGATTCCGTTGCAAGTTGCAAGACCCGGATTCCACCCAGACAAACATACATACATAGCAAGTTAAATAAAAGCTTGTAAAATACCAAAACTTCAGCCAAAACCGTGTCGCACATTTAGTATCGCGCTAACATTTCAACGGAAACATTTTAGCTTTGTTTTGGAAAATACGTTGGTAAACGATCGATCCAACTTTACCTTGGTTTAGGTTGAGGGGATCCTTTAGTCTGAGAATTTCAGAACTAAGTTTTTTTTTTTTTTAAATACAGTTTTTTAGATATCGCCATAATTCTTTCACAAATATTTAAATAAAATAAGTTAAACTTTTCTAGAAGATGTAAGAAATTACTACGCTCAACTTCCCCAATCCGAAAATGACAGTCCAATTCAAAAGGATCCCTTATTTAACTTGCAATGTATGTATGTTTGTCCGGGCGGAATCTTGCAACTGAATTTTAAATCAGTTATCCTCAAACCGATTGAGATGAAATTTGGCATACCTGTCAAGTTCCGATGACAATACAATATTATGGTGACAGCGGGCTGATCTGATGATAGAGACAGATGGTGAGTAGACTGGCCGTTTTAGGCTCATTTTGATCAGCACACGGTTCCGGTCACTAATTTAATAAAAGCTTGTATTGAACGGTTCAAACGTTCAGAAAACAGCGCGAACAATTTTTTACCAGCAAAATCTAAACCAAACGTAACGTTCGTAGCGTTTGAAACGTTTCAAAATAGCACGATTGGGCCCCAGGATTACGTAAAGCCGCGTTAACGCCAAACAGACCGAAAAATAAACATATTTAAAATTATTTTATAAAAACGGGAACTTACACAATATGATAATAAATAATAATGATAATAATAAATAATGTAATTAACTTAATATGATTCACGGAAGTTTTTATATTTAAAATTATTGCATTAAAATTGTTGTATCGTTATTTTATTTAATCATTCATAGTGATGTTTTGCAACTACGACTCGCGCCTTGCTTCGAATAGTGATCATAATTTTACTATTATTTACTCGAGTTACGGATGTTTGTAAACCGGTCGAAAAATACAAATTTGCATGATATGGGTATATGCGACGAGAAGACGATGTAGCTATTCCGATAGCTAGGAAAATCTTAATAACTTCAAAGAGCCCAATTCCCGAGAAAATCTCGGTCATCGAACATAATTTTTACTTACATCTTAATAAATAAAAAATAAAATAAAAAAAAGCTGCACAGTTCACACAACATTATCTAGCCCCAAGTAAGCAGAGCTTGTGTTAATTAATTTAATAACGTGGAAAGAAGCAAGTACCAATTATAATTTATTAATCTATTCTAATCTAAATAATGTATGAATCTATTAATGTATACATAATATTATCACATAAATATTTATTTATTAAAAACTATTAAAACATAACATAACAATAACAACAAATAATAATATGACACATTCACTAAAGTGCTAACCAATTTATAAGTGCTTTGCACAAAACTATAAATATTAAATTTATTAGATAGATTTAATAAATTATCGATAATTATTGTCTAATGATATTAAAAATCAATAAAATATAATTAATTAACTAAGAAAGTACTTATTTTGTACTAGATTGGTTTTATTTTATTTGTATAAATATTGACAAACATTTATCAGAAGGAATTGGAATTATTTAGCTGACATAAAATTGTACCACAACTTACAAAGGGGAGTTTTTCATTATTGTAAACCAATGAATTTAAGAATAACTATGGAGTTATTGAAACAAAATAAACATACAACTTTAAACCACTGTATTATTGATAGTTTGGGAAGGAGTAGACTTACAATTTTAATCTTAAATTCAAATACTTATATAAAAGTCTACAGAACACATTTGGCTAATATAAATTCAAGTTTCATCAAAGAGTAGAGCTGGCAATAGGAGTTCACTTTTCTATAAATTGGTGGTAGTAAAAAACATTAGTGGGATAGTTAATAGAGTGCGACATTTAAAACCTTAACATGCTATAAATAGAGTCCAAGAGTTTAACCATCGATCGACGATACACCAATTCGTCGAAGTGTTGCACACTGGGTCTATTAATATTCTAACGAGATGGGCGGGCGTATGTCTGGTCCATGGGAGATAGTTAGCATTCGTCATGGTGCCTAGACACGTGCAAAACGAATACTTACATAATGATGAATGGCCTGCATTAACTGCTTACGAGCACATACGAGGTGAAGAGAAGTTTCGATTCGACTCCAAAAGATAGAGAAAGATTATATACTTTTCACTAGAAACGGGATAGTTCCAAAAGTTATGAAAGATTATATGTTTCATATTATGTGGTATGCACCTACCTATTTTAGAATATAACAAAACTTTACTTTTATTTTATTTTATATCTAATGAAGTGATTAGAGATATAATATGATCAATATGCAGATGCACTATACCTTTCATCGTCATTTCAAAAGGGAAATATTAGTAGTTTAACAAATAACAAATCTCTATAAGAAGGTGCGATGAATCCTTTAACTATTGTCACAGCCTCGAGTTGGTCACTGACCTAGCTAATGCAAAAAAAGAACCAGCTACGCAACCAACGAATTAAAACAACAGTATCAAGTCTAGTTTAACTAGATTTTTTGTAGTTTATGTGGTATGTATGGATCGGAATGCTGGGCCATGAAGTAGAAGAATGAAAGAAGATTGCATGCAGCAGAGATGAGAATGTTAAGATGGATGTGTGGAGTAACAAGAATGGATAAAATAAGGAATGAGTAGGTATATAAGAGGAAAGTTTGAAAATTGCACCAGTGACAGAAAAGTTGAAAGGAAATCGTTTAGCGTATGGGCATGTTATGAGGAGGGATGAAACGCATGTACATGTTTAGTGGATGGAAAGGAAGAGGAAGACCTAAGAAAAGATGGCTGGATTGCATGAGAGATGATATGAATGAGAAGGGAGTGACGAGGTGATGAGGTGACGACTGACAGGGGAGAGTGGAAGAAAAAGACGTACTGCGCCGACCCCAAATAAATTCGAAAAAGAGCAAGACAATGATGATGTAGATGTTTAGTAGTAGTAGAGCTTTTTTTTGAAAGAGTTCGGCCGGGGTAGTTCTACCACCATACCTATTTCTGCCGCAAAGCAGTAGTGCTCGCATTGCTGTGTTCCGGTTTGAAGGGTTAGGGTGCCGGTGAAATTACAGGCACATGAGACTTTTCATCTTAATGTCTCAGGGTGGCGGGCGTAATGCAATGCCACATAGGGTGCGTCCTAGGTGGACGTGACCTATGAGGTAATGCACTGATTATAGGCAGAGATTACCGCTTAACATCAGGTGGACCATCTGCTTGTACCGTCATCCAAGTAGTATATTTTTTTTTTTAAATGGTTTTTTTTATATACCACTTGGAATGACGGATCAATCAGATGCCCTACCTGATGTTAAGCGGTACCCTCTGCCTATGAACTGTGCATTATCTCATAGGTAACGTCCACCTAGGACGCACCCTATGTGGCATTGCACTGCGCCCGCCACCCTGAGAAATAAAGATGAAAAGTCTCATGTGCCTGTAATATCACCGTAATTTGACCCTTACCCTTCAAACCGCAACACAGCAATGCGAGCACTACTGCTTTGCGGCAGAAATAGAATAGTATGGTGGTGAATGAATCTGGAAGCACAATACTGTTTAACATCTCAAACCCCATTAGACATCCCTTGTCTACAAATTAACTAAAGAATATATATGGCTTGTTTTAAAACTTATCTAACTCATTATATTCTAAACATGATTGCAGTAAACATAACTTAGACCATAGAGTAGTTAAAACATGAACGATGTAGTGTAGTATACAATCATACCCATTTTCCTGTAAATTACGTAATTTATTGACTAACCAAATACAGGGTAATTTAAGAGTATTTTACTTCGTATAAAATTTCAATCTTTTCCCTCTTGATATCATGGAATAGAAGCCTAACTATTGAGGATGTTAGTCACGAAAATAGGCATTATTCTGTATAAGCGTATATTTTGTGGATGTCTTATTTAATTTTCTCTAACTCTTCTTTTTTTAGTCGTAGTATTTGTTCATTCTAGAACTATACAATGAAATAGTATTTTTCACACCCCCAGGGGGGGGGGGGGGGGTTCTCGGGGAATAGATATAATATCACACTCGATAAATATCGGAGGAATTGTCAAAATATCTATTGAATAGAAATTTCCGTATTCTCGAGAAATAATTGCAGATAAATATAGATCATTAGATATCTGCTCGACAATGTCCAATTAGATATCATGCAATCTCACCGTAAAGTAAAGCATTACCTCTTTAGGGAGGTAACGTTGCATGAACCTACCAAGGGAGTAAAGTGATTTGAATTTGTAACTTCAAATTCGTGTGGAAACTCGTAGAAAAATCTAAGTAAAAAATGCTCATATGGCATTGTAAAGAGGTTTGTTCGAAAATTGAAATTGCCACCATAAGCAAAACTAAAAAAATACGCGATTTCAATGAATTTGTAAACGAAAGACTTGTTTGTGTTTGGTCCTATGATTTTCAGTGAATTTTTATTGTCTCGCAGAAGGTGTGAAAAGTAGAGTATGATCCTCTAGGATAAAGCCTGTTTTCGTCTTGAGCAGCTGGAAACCCCTCGCTTCACTCAGGACTCTAGTTAATTCTTAGAGTCCCTCGTTCGTTACGCTCAGGGTTCAATATGCCGCCTGTGACGTATGACACTGCCCTTAGTGCCTAATCTACTATTTTCGACATACATACCTTTAGCATCGTAATCACAGCAGAAAGTCGTGTTGGCTAGCGTATTACCTTTTTAATTATCTTTTCATTATCGTGAGTTACGTTTCGTTTGTACTTTGTAGTTGTTACCTGTCTAGAAAATATTAAGTCATCTAGCACGCAAATGTAACCACTTACATCATATAAAGGTTACATTTTATTGATCAGGTACCCTTGAGTTATGTTTACACAAGTGAAGATAGTAAATTTGAGAAATGTTTTTGATTTCATATAGATTTTCATATTCCGCGTCCACAAATCTGCCAAGGAACTTGATCAATAGAAGGTTTGACTTTTGACCAACATAGTAAGATCGTTAAGACCGGATGACTGACTAATCATATAAAAATTCCCTGATATTAAATTGTGCCTATACTTTCCCAGACTGTATTTATAAAATAAAAGCGGGTATTGTTCCCCACAGCATCCATCCGTACACATAAATATCATTAAAATCCGCTCAACCGTTTCGGAGTTGATTGGAACTACACATATCGCGAGCGTAGCCGCGGGCCAAAGCTAATAAAACATAGCACTTACTAACCCGGACCGTTAGTAAGATTCGTTGGTATAAGATTTGTCCTGGCTGCTAGTTAATTATGAAATGTGTTGTTACTAGAGGAAATCGTTAGCAGAGTCAGTCGTGGGAAGCAATGGCAGCGAGATGAGCTCACCCCTTGTCACATCTATTTCCCACGATGGTGCAGCCCACAGTGAAAAGAGGCCCGACCCATTGAAGCTTTACCTACCCTTTCGGGGAAAAAGGCGTATGTCTATCTATGATGTATGTATGGCACTCATGGCCTCTCTATAACATTATTATTGATGACAAACTTTTGCCTCATCTGAACACACATATCAAAATTTATATTTGTACAAAATCTACAGAAGATACTATTCATATTAGCCATTCCAAATCAGCTGGTTCAAGAATGTATTTCAAAAATACATAAATAATAATTATTTGGAGATTTATAAGAGGAGATACATAAGCTCTTTATTTTACCAATGTCTTCAAGACCTAATACCTAAATTGAACTAAGTACACACACTTCCCCTTCAATGAAGTATTTTAAATACTTCATCTTTTACAATGCACTAGCACTTGTTACAAATTCATATCACATTGATTCCATTTATCTATTATATTTATGAACTGTGTCATTATTAGTTTTTCTAAGCAGAACTGCATATGTCTTTTACCTGAGCAACCACCTGGAAGCCTGTTATAGATCCTTTTAATTACATGGTTTTAGACAAGAATACTTATATCAATGTGTCAATGTGACCATGCATGCAGAAGTGAGGACCTTTGTCATATTGTCATAGGTCATTTATGACCTAGTTTATTCCAGGGTTCTTGAATAGAGTTGCCATAAAATTCATGCTTCATCTGAGCTACCACTTGATAAACAATCTATGTGTGTGACAATGCAATATTGTCAGTATGACCCTTGTGTGAGCATGCAGTAACGATGACAACCTTGGTCCGAGTCATAGATCACTGTAACCTAGGTCATCTTAAGGTGCTATAAAGCACCCATGTTTCAATATGTTATTACTTATGTCTTGGCATCATTTGAAGTGGTACTAGATACTGTTTGAGTGTGGCTATTGTAAGCAATACTGTCCGTCTGTCTGTCCCTGTGCCTGTGTGAGCATGCATGCAGTAATGAGTAATAGCAACCTGTAAGCCTCTGTCGAAGATTCTCTTCAAGCTCTCGGTCTGCCTTCTGCGCCTCGGGACTCGGTTTTGGTGCCGCTGGGAAAGTAACAAGGACAATGCTCATGTTGTCCTTTGAACCCTGCAAAATTATGAAAAGTAAGACGCTGTAGTGTTAATAATGAAGATGAATACTTAAAACATCCGTTTTAGGTAGTTACTAATATATGGACTATCAGGAATCAAGCATTAACAATGGCGTGCATCAAAATTAGGCCACTTAAAAAAAAAAAAGTCTTTTTTTTTAGACTACTGAGTGACGGAACAAGCAGATAGCCCACCTGATGATAAGCGGTACCCTCTGCCTATGAACATGTGTTGTGTATGTCATTTGAAAAGGCATTTTATTAATCATTTATTATGTTTATGCACTGTCCAAGAAAAGCACCTAAATCTATATATATAAAACAAAGTCATGTTGGTTACACCACTTATAATCAAGAACGGGTGAACCGATTTGGCTGAAAATTGGTGGGGAGGTAGCTTAGAACCAGGAGAAGCACATAGGGGGGGTCACCGGGGGCTACCCGTGCGAAGCAGGGGCGAGTCGCTAGTAAAAAATAAAAGCAACAATCTCTAGAAATCCCTTTTTAAGGGTACATTTATGCACACCAGTTTATTTCGTAGGTATGTCAGGGGAGTTGGAAACAATAGTATGGTGCAGATAAGCTGACCTAATTATTTCATTAATAAAGCAATACAAGCAGCCAGTATGTCAGTTCTATTGTAGTAAGCAACCAATGGCTAACTTCTTTTAAAACCTTTTAATTGGCTTTATGTGCTAGGTAGTTTCGATAACAATACTTCATCAATAGCAGACTGACAATTTAATTAGCACAATATGCGTCCCTGAGCAAGCTTGTTTGTACAATTTACATATTCTTCAGACTACTGACAGAAAATAAATAAAAACTCATAATTTTCACCCACAGCTTGAAAGAGTCCACTGCTTAGTATAATAGATATACCTCTGTGACTATTAGCTACATTTTAGTGCTAGGTTGATTGAATCTAGGGACAAAACCTTAAGTTTAGTTCACTTTATAAACAAGACTAGCAGCTTGATGATAACTGCTATCCCAGAGTATTGGTGATCCCAAGACTATGTAAACAAATGTATGATTGGGTGAATAGTTGAACGCAAACTAAAAAGTGAATCTTAAATGGGCTTGCACCAATCATAGTTTATTTACCGAGCTAACTAAACTAGGGTTAAAATGCTAATGTCCTCCACAACTTTAAAGTGTATTCTAAATATTACATACCTACTTTACTACCTAAATTATAAAACCTAACCTACCTCCTGGTAGCCTATGTCACTCAGGGTGAATGTAGCTTTCCAATGGTGAAATATTTTTTTAAATCGGCACAGTAGTTTTTGAGTTTATTCATTTAAAACATACACACACACACACACACACACACACACACACATACACACACACACACACACACACACACACACACACACACACAAAACTACAAATCTTTCCTCTTTATAATATTAGTGTAGATGATTATTATTATTATTATTATTATATTTTTGTTACTTTCAGTTACTATGTGTGGAAACTTGTAATTGGCTCTCCATTATGCATTTATATGTTTGTTTGTGTGCCTAAGTTTTCCAAAATGGTCAAAATAAAATAATAATCTTAGCTGGTGCAATTCACTCTAATAAGTTTACAAGCTGTATACACGGCTTGTACATGCAGCAGATATCAGATAATAATAACAGAATCAGGTGCTCACCTTATACAAACAAGTGTCGATGACCTGGTTAGCGATAGCCACGAGGTCGTCCGTCAGCAGGAGCAGCGAGTGAATGTATGCACATAGTGCCTCGTTGCTCATCACATCCCAAACCCCATCGCACGCCAGCACCAAGAACTCATCTTCACCTTCAGCCCTCTCATGGGTCGAAACTTCCGGCTCCGGTGAAACAAGCTGCTCACAAGGCCCACGGTCAAGCACCTTCTTGTACTCATAATCTCCCAGTGCCCTTGAGACCGCTAAGCTCCCGTTCACGCGTTGGATCATCACAGAGCCGCCAGCTTTGATAATACGAGACTTCTCAGTAGGTAGCTCCGGCTTGTGGTCTTTAGTCGCGAATATCGGCGTCCCGTTCCGAGCAAGGACGGCGCGCGAGTCGCCGCAGTTCGCGATGTATATTTGTTTGGGCGACACGAACGCGCACACAGCCGTCGATCCGGACTTCTCTTCTCCATTGCAAAGCTCCGGGAGCTCGCGCATCTTCTTGTCGAGGTCGAGGAAGCCCACGCGAATGGCCTCCACTATGTCATCCCGCCGAAATTCTTCCGTTTGAAGAATGCAGTCCAAGAGGTTCTTCGCGCAATGCGCCGACACCCGCGCCCCCGCGTGCCCGTCGAACACCGCGAAGTAGGACCAGTCGGACAGAGTCCCGTTTAGAGTCAGCTGAGCGCGGTGGGCATCCTCCATCTCCACGCGCCAGCCTTGCATCGACGCCACACCATAGCGAAGACCGTTTCCTTCTCCGTTCTCGTTGTACTTCTTCGTCTCGGGCTTGTTCAAAAACGCCCCCATGCTGAGTCCTCTGTTATGATATCGTTATTCGCACATAGTTTCCACAGCATCAGGCACTCGAACGCACGTCGCAACCGATAGCGTATAAGGAGAGCATCACAGGAAGATACAATCTCACAGGTATGATCACGTCAGACGGCGGTTATGATGAGCAGGTGTCGGCGGTGCCTTGACGCGGGGACTTCACTGTTTCAGAAGCTTCTTCGGAGGTTAAATAATTACGCGATGGTGTTGCGTAGATCTCGATGACAAATCGTGCTCTTGGGAATAAAACGAAAAAGCAACTCAAAAAGAATGAATGAATGGCGGACATAAATAGTAATTGTCTTGTCTATGATTTGATAAAAAAATTGTCTATGGGAATCTATCTGCGCAGTCTTTGGGAGAAAATGTCTGGAATTTATGTTTTTTTCTATTTAATTTTATTTGTATAAAAATACTGCACTGTGATAGGAGTTGGTTTTGAAAAAAAATAAGAAAAAATGCTAATCCAAAGACTATATTTTTTTCTTGCCAAATCTTTTCTAGCTGTCGCTGTCAAAATACTAGAAATGTCTGTCTGATTGATTGATTTCTAAACCACTATTTTTGAGGTTATTATTCTATATTGGTTTTGGTTTGGTTATGTTTTCTATAGTAAACTAAGTTTTACAGAATATCTAGAATGTAATTATTTTCCACATACATTGCATGACAACAATTACGGTGGTACCTTACCTATATTCACTAACCGGTTAGCACAAACCCAAAATCGTGACCGATGTCATAACCTCTACATTACTAGTATTTAGTAGTATTTAATTTAGCTGAAGTTTTAGACAAACTTTAGCCTAATGAACAGTTTTATGACTTAATGTTCGGTTATTCAGTATTCCTTCATTATGTACAGAAGCCTGATGTTTAGATGGTAAGTCGTTTTCATCGAATAATGTTGTCTGTTTACTCTGAACAGCTGATTTGCGATTATGAACTTGTGAAGACCTCTCTATTAAACTTATGACATACTTGTATACATATAAGTTTGATAGGTTAGTAGATATCATCTACCTGGTTTGAGGGAGGGCCTCACAGGCCAACTTAGGATGACGAGAAAACGGCTAATAATGGGCGCTATTATGGATAGTTCCTCAGTAGGTTGGGGTTTATTTTTAAAACTTTTACAGCCAAGTTTTTAATCACAAAAATATGGGACAATAAGAAAACAAGTAATTACCGGCCACAGTACCTATAGATAGGGTTGGGGTGTAGATAAGGGAGCACTGAGAAAAAAGACTATGTAAAAAAAAATGAGATGGCCACCTGGTACCCGCTGCCTATGAAAATTGCTCCAGGCGTCACAATGCCACATTAAAACACTTAGTTTTCCATGGCTCGCTCTGCCCATCGTTCTATATTGTAGTAATGGGTATCATTACTTCACTCTTATCTAATTAAAACATTAAAACACTTTATTTTTTGCAGTTTGCTCCACTCACCGGTTATACGTTGCTTCGATAGATGTAATTTTTGCTGCTGTCTCTTTGAGCTAAAATCACTGACTTTTGCGTATTTTTTTTCCAAATAAAATCACAAATAAATTGCTCCTTCCTCAACTCAGTAAGATGATTATCTAAAGCCAACCTGTTTAGTATGCTATTATATATTGTATACCTGCTATTTCAGGCTTTCTCTAAGATCAGTAAGGCCAGAATGTTTACCAGTGATCCGAAAAGCTCCTCCATTAGACCTACTCCACAGAGCGAGGCATTTATCCATATCTGCTGTTTGTTATAAGAAAAGGAGATCAGATGAAGAAAAGGTATGTATTTGTAGCGTCTCCACGCACACTAATGAAATTGCATACTTGCAGTTTGGCTTTACGAGGCTAGTACCTGTATGTACTTACGCCAGTTGTCAAACAACCGCGCCCTAATAAAGTCGTATTGTTTAATATCCTAATCAGGATAGGTCACCAATTTAACTGGATTCTATCCTTATTAGGATTATGACAGTTACTTCGACCTTTTTGTGAATTTTGATTTAAATAAAATAACACTGAATTTAAAATGTCTTATTATTTCAACTGATATATAGTTCACAAACTTGATAGGTGGGTAATATTAAACAATACGACTTTATTAGGGCGCGCTGGAGTGACGACTGGCGTAAGTACATACAAGTACTAGACTCGTAAAGCCAAGCTGCAAGTATGCAATTTCATTTAGTGTGCGTGGAGACGCTACATATTCTTACATGATTAATCAGTTACAAAGATGTCACAGGCGAAAGAAGCCGAGAGCTTGAAGAGAATCTTCGACAGAGGCTTACAGTTTGCTATTACTCATAACTGCATGCATGCTCAAACAATTTACGAGTTGTTTTACTTCTTAAAAAACTTAAACTCAGAACTCCCTTTTCCACATTCAAACTTTCTATGTGGTCCATTGTGCGTGAGTCTTAATTAACTTATATTCCTAATCGTAGATTTGATTTTTAACTGACAAGTACAACATTCAAGTTATAAATATGCATGGATTTTACATTATAATTCCAAGGTATCACTGTACCAGAAACATCATAGGACAATAATTTATCTATAGAAAAAAAAACCTAAGTTACCTCTAACTTTTGGCTAGATTCTTTTTTTTATTAAAATAGTGCAAATTATTGGGTGCAAAACTAGATAAATAAAATAAATACAACAAAGCCGAGGGTTTACTGTGTTTTTTTTTTTTTTTAATAATATTTTCAAATAAAACGACTTTTTCGAGCAGCGCGAGGCGTTTTTAGGGCTCCGTAGCCAAATGGCAAAAAACGGAACCCTTATGGATTCGTCATGTCTGTCTGTCTGTCTGTCCGTCCGTATGTCACAGCCACTTTTTTCCGAAACTATAAGAACTATGCTGTTGAAACTTGGTACGTAGATGTATTCTGTGAACCGCATTAATATTTTCACACAAAAATAGAAAAAAAACAATAAATTTTGGGGGTTCCCCATACTTAGAACAGAAACTATTTTTTTTTTTTCATCAAACCCATAGTTGGTTTCTATGGATAGGTCTTCAAAAATGATATTGAAGTTTCTAATTTTTTTTTTCTAAACTGAATAGTTTGCGCTAGAGACACCTCCAAAGTTTACACATTTTATCATTTTTTTATATTATTTATTATTTTACATTACCATGTAAACTTTCACTCAAAATTGGTTTGAACGAGATTTAGTAAGTAGTTTTTTATTTTTGGGGTTCCCCATACTTAGAACTGAAACTCAAATTTTTTTTTTCATTATACCCAAACGTGTATCTATGGATAGGTCTTCAAAAATGATTTTGAGGTTTCTAATGTAATTTTTTTCTAAACTGAATAGTTTGCACGAGAGACACTTCCAAAGTGGTAAAAAGTGTGCCCCCCCCCCCCCGCCCCCCCCTGTAACTTCTAAAATAAGAGAATGATAAAACAAAAAAATATATATGATGTACATTACCATGTAAACTTCTAACGAAAATTGGTTTGAACGAGATCTAGTAAGTAGTTTTTCTTAATTATTAAAACATTATTATTATTAAACTATTATTAAAACATTGTTCAAAGTTACAACGAACTACAAGAACTTTTATACTATGTTACTTTCTGCTACAGAACCCTTCATGGGCGAGTCCGACTCGCACTTTGCCGCTTTTTTTTGTATGAAGTTTTCTGCATGGGTTTGGCGCCGCCAACCCAGTCAATTATGTTCTAAAACCATAGAATTTAAAGAAAAAACTTTCCTAAATTCTTACAGGCTGCAAACAATAAAGGCAGACCATCCATAAGATATTCACCAAAAGCAGGATCTGAAGTGGTCGGGATATGGAGGAACATGACAGTGCAGGAAGTGGCTGATGTTCTGAGCAAAGATGTGGGTAAGTGATTTTAGTAATACATAATAATGTTGTTTTTGCTATCGTTCAACATTTGAAGATTTTATTTTTCTTCAAATTAGCTTCCCCTTGTTCTCGAGGGACCACACACAGGCGCTTCCCACATAGTAGTAAGGAGAATCTTCAAATAAAGCCATAAATAAAGAGATACCTGATAAACCCGCATAAATAAAATAAAATAAAAAAGCCTTTTATTCCTTGCATTACATTGCATTTTTACATAATTACTTATTACTAGCAGGTATGTTATTTAGCCAGGATTCCACTAAAATCTGGGTATTTTTTTTCACTGGCGGCATAATCTATACAAAAATAAACAAACAGCGAGACAAAAACAATTGAATTGCGTTAGGCGCGTGAGCGAAGCAGGCGAGTGCAGTAGGCATGCCTCCTCCTCCCGCACGCACGGCGCAACCCGCCGACGTATACCGAGCGCCGGCCGACCACTATGCGAGCCAGTCGGTCGGATTCAGTGCGCTCGCCGAGTGTGCGCGAGTCGGGTGTGTTGACGGCGTAATACAACATGCCTTACTCTGCCAACGTACTCGCATAACTACTGAAATAAGCACTATCAATGAAAAAGTACCAAAATATGCAATAACGCTATAAAAATAGCATTATATGCATTTGCATATGCAAACATGCAAATGCATATAATCCGATGTCTAGTTATTACCTTGGCCTTTAAACTAAATGCTAGAAGAATCTGTTAGTATTATTACTCCTATGTTTAAATAACCGTCTTGTTATTCTTGCTTTCAGAGCACGTTTTCAAAGCCCTAGAATTCGCCGACAAAACATCAGATGTGGAGTACAGAGAGAACACAGTGATACACAACCCTCAGATCATCAGAGACATTGTAAAGATCACCGGGTGCCGGTTCAAACTGGTGCCCAGGCCCGACCAGGATGTTGAAGAGGAAGAGGTATCATTTATCTATATTGCTTTTGTTGTTACTTTAAACAACATAATAACATAACACCCAACAGACACATACATAGTCCTGATCCCACACTAGGATCCCTGTGTCGTGGGTATCAGGAACTACGAGTACCATGGTACCACAATACCCAGACCTGGAACAAATATTTGCAGATAATACAAACATTTGTCCCACAGCTGGAATCAAACCCATAACCTCTCTCATCTCAGCCGGCTACTCGCCCGCAGAGGTCGTCGAATATAGTTACATAAAATACAGTGTACCTATGTTACTACATCAGTAACTAGTGGTATGCAAGCGACTTCGCCCGCGTGGTGTTTTTTCCATACAAACTTCTAAACACTACAACAACAGATTTTAACAAAATGTGTCTAATTAAGATCATTTGAATACTTAATACTATATTGTACAATAGATAGGTATCATACATACATACATACATAAACTCACGCCTGTTTCCCGGAGGGGTAGGCAGAGACCACGGATTTCCACTTGCTACGATCTTGACACACCTCTTTTGCTTCATTCACTCTCATCACATTCTTCATACATGCTCGTCGGTTAAGGGTACTCTTGACCTGGCCTTTTTCCAAAACGTCTCCGATCTGGTCTGAATACGTTCGCCGAGGTCTTCCCCTTCCCACTGTCCCATTCACGCTCGTCTTGTGTACCCGTTTCGTCAATCTACTATCGTCCATCCTTTCTAAATGCCCAAACCATCGAAGCATACCTTTCTCAATCCTAGTCACTACGTCTTCTTTAATTTCACAACGCTCTCTTATCACACTATTCCTTACTCTATCTCTCAAAGTCACACCACACATACTTCTCAAAGCTCTCATCTCCACTGCATTTATTCTACTTTCATGTTTCTTCTGCCATACCCAACTTTCGCTACCATACATTAGTGTCGGTACTAACACCCCTCTATGCACGGCCAGTCGTGCCTTCTTGGACACATTCCGACTACTCATAAAGGCGTGAAGTGCCCCATTCACTTGGTTTCCAGCATTTACTCTCCTTTCAATATCATCTTCATGCTTGCCGTCTCTTGTGAACAAAGTTCCCAAATATACAAACTTTTTTACTTGTTCCACTCTTTCTCCACCAATCAAAACATCACATTTCGTCATTAGTTCATCTCTTTCAAAAACCATTACTTTCGTCTTACTTACGTTTACTTTCATTCCTTTCCTCTCAAAACATTCATGCGCAATTGTTACCATCTCTTGTAACTCATCCGCGGACGGCGCAAGTATTACTTGGTCGTCGGCGTAGAGAAGACATTTGACGAGTAACTCATTCATTCTTAACCCACATTCACTATCTTTCAAATCTCGCAAACAACTGTCCATGAATAGGTTAAACAGCCACGGTGACGCTACACATCCCTGTCTAACACCCTTTTCGATGCTAAACCATTCAGTGTATGACCCGTGTATTCTTACGCAAGCACTGGAATCCTCGTAGAGAGATTTCAGAGCTCGAATGAGGTTCCTGTCTACCCCATACATCGACAGTACCGACCATAGTTCATTCCTCATCACTTTATCGTAGGCCTTTTCCAAATCCACGAAAGCGCAATAGACTTTTCGACCCTTAGCCAAAAATTTTTCGGTTATGCATCGCAAGGAAAAGACCTGATCCGTACATCCCATACCCTTTCGAAATCCCGCTTGTACGTCCCATATTTTCTCATCGGTTTCTTTCACAACTCTTGCAATCAACACCTTTGCATACAGTTTGCCGACGATGCTGAGTAGGCTAATACTTCTGTAGTTCTTACAGTCTTGCTGTGAACCTTTTCCCTTGTAAAGAGGTACGATGACAGCTTTGCTCCAATCCCTTGGTACTTGACCGGTGTTCCAGCACAAATTGAAAAGGCGGTACAGCTGACTCGCTACGATACCATGTCCAGCCTTCAGCATCTCAACTGTTATCCTATCATACCCTGCAGACTTCCCTGATTTCATACTTCGCAATGCTTTCACGATTTCATCCATGCTTATACTACTTTCATTATGGTTATCGCTTACATTCATAACTGAGGTAGGTGCCTGACGATCCTCTCTTTCAAACAAACTTTCAAAATACTCTTTCCATCTACTTAATACGCATTCTTCTCCTTTCACTATACTTCCATTCTGATCTCTGATCGAGTTCAGCTCAGAGCCTTGAGTTTTACCTCTAACTGAACGAACAGATTTCCAGAAAAACTTTATGTTCGTTCGGAAATCTTCAGATAACCTTTTATCAAACTCATCTTCCTGCGCATTCTTCTTTCTTTTAACCAATTCTTTCACTCTGCCTTTCAGTCTCTTAAACTCTTTCTTAGCTTCATCTACATAGATAGGTATCAAATTCAAATTATCAATACAACGTAGTACAATTGGCTTACTTATTGTCTGCAATTGATATCTTCCAGGCAAACTTTTGTAGTATTGAATTATTGTCAGACAACCTCTGAACGCGTCGGAACAAATATTTTTACGATCTGCAGATATTTGTTCAGGGTGTTCTGGGTATTTTCTATGTATGATAAAAAATATCTATCTATGTAATGTATTGTATTAAGTATATCAGTTATCTAGTAGGTACTCATAACCAGGGTTCGAAGTGATAATTATCATTGATAATTATCAAGATAAATATAGGTTGATAATTATCTTGATAAGTATCTTGATAATAATAACGCAGATTTAAAATGGTTATTGAATTTCGATTATTCAGAATTATTTGAGGACGATGATATTCCACTCATCAATTTAATTAAGTAGTCTGTGGTTGATTAACATCTTGTATTTTGGTTTGCAAGTTTTTATTCACGCAATTATAAAAAAAAAGATTACCTTGATTGTAAAATGTGTATAATTTATTTACTAAACTACTTGCTTCTAACATAAATGTTGATATGTAATATCAGTTATAAAAGGATTCCTATGCTTAATATCTGTTTGATAATTATCGGATAATTATCATGATAATTATCGCGATAATTATCAAAGGGCATATTTATCTTGATAATTTCAAACCCTGCTCATAACACAAGCTCTGCTTAGCTTGGGGCTAGATAATATTGTGTGAACTGTGTCCAGCATTATTATTATTTACTAGCAGCGCCCTGCGGTTTCACCCGCATAAGTCTCGATCCCGTGGGAATATCGGGATAAAAATGTGCCTATGTGTTATTCCGGGAGTTCAGTTATCTCCATTCCAAATTTCATCCAAATCCGTTGAGCCCTTTCGGCGTGAAGAAGTAACAAACACTCACAAATCTTTGCATTTTTAATATTAGTGTGATTGTACACTAGATAGGTATCAATCAACATAGTACAATTGGCGAACTTATTGTCTGAAAGTAATATCTACCAGACAATCTTTTATAGTATTAAATGATTCTCAGAATAAGGATGCAGTCCCCGCTCCCCCGGCGCCCCTTGACGCGCTCCGCCCGCGCCCCCCTGTGGTCTGCGTGATGGGGCATGTAGACCACGGCAAGACCACACTACTGGACTCATTGCGAGATTCAGCTGTGGTGGAGACGGAGTTCGGCGGGATCACGCAGCATATCGGAGCTTTTGAAGGTAGGCTTACAAAGTGTTAACCGCCACTCGAAATAAAATGGGCAACTCCCCATACATTGGTTGACCCAACTTTTTTGACTAACGTAACGTACAGTTGAGATACTTTTGGCTGTTGATAATATATGTTATGATAATGAAAAAGCTATTTTAATTTCTTGCGTCGAAGTTGTGGGAAAGAAATGAAGCTTGTTGCTTTTTGTTTCACACAAGTGCAATGAGTTGATTTATCTAATTATTTAGAAATACAACTTTTGCTTCCCAACTTCTAAAAATATACAAGTTCTTTAGAAATTTTTGACATAAAATAACATTTAGAACAGTACAAATTACTTCCATGAAGGCCCTGGTTCATTTATTTTTGACCTGGGTCAGCGGTCGCCCACCTCCTTTCGATGGTCGTTGAAAGTCGGTGGAATGAGGCGGCTTTAGACTTACTCTATAACTCGCTGTTCCCACTATTGGTCTCCATAAAGTTAGTAAATCGTTTATAGGACAATGTGTTCTATAACAGAAAGCGACGTTCTACAATTGTCGATTAACAAATAAATAAATAAACATTATATAAAAGCACACAATAAAATTTCAGATTATTTAGATGATAATAAGGCTTGGAACTGAATTTACTCCAACACGTTCAAACTAATGTAAAATTAATATTAGAACTGCAAACTATATTTAATTTCGAAAAATATTTTTTTCAATACAAGCTTTTATAAAATTACTGATTGTAACCACGTGCTGATCAAAATGAGCCTAAACACGCCCAGTCTACTATTATCCATCGAGGAGTTCCGTTGTCCACCATTAGATCAGCTCGCTGTCACCATCATATTGTATTGTCATCGGAACTTGACAGGTATGCCAAATTTCAGCTCAATCGGTTGAGGATAACTGCTTTAAAATTCAGTTGCAAGATTCCACCCGGACTTACATCGCAAGTTGATATAAAGCTTGTAAAAAGTATCATATAATTTTTTAAACATGTCAATAGATGTTTTAAAAATTCTATTGAATAAGTAAAGCTCTAAGGCTCTATGCCTATCCCACGACGGGAAAAAAACGTCTGTCTATGTATGTATGTTGCTTTTATGACTGAATGTAAATGTCGTTTTGTTTCAGTGAAACTGCCATCCGGCGACAAGGTGACGTTCCTAGACACGCCCGGGCACGCTGCGTTCAGTGCGATGCGGGCGCGCGGCGCGCACGCGACTGACATCGTCGTGCTCGTGGTCGCCGCCGACGACGGCGTCATGGAACAGACCGTCGAGAGCATACGGATGGCGCGAGAGGCCGCTGGTAACATACTAATACATTTGTTTGACCGAAAGTACAAAATACATAGTACAGAAGGTCAGCTCAGTGCAACGAGCGATAACAGGCGCACCTACCTATATACGCGTATACACGACGATCTCGGTGATACTCGGTCAAACGCCAGTCGCGAGTGCCCGCGCTTTGGCGATAGACGTGATTACATACGTTGTTATATATTTTGTGTCTCTTCACTTAGGTATTGTTGTTGTTTTGTGACTGTGAATTGTGCAATGCGCGATCGTACATGAATTGCTCTGTATTTGGTTGTCTAAACACAACACTAAACACAAGATAATTGTCTCTTTTTAGCAAGCCCTAGTGCTACGGTTGACTGTAGGTAATTCAAATAATTATCGGCCGGAGCTGAAATGTTTTAACTGACGTTCCGAAATGTAAACCTTAGCCTTTGCTAGCCCTAGCGTTTCGGCCGAGCGTAGGTAATTAAAATCAAATTCGGCCGGAACTAACCTTCTATACTATGTATTTTGTGCCGAAAGTATGGGGCAGGCTACTAAGGGAAAACTCCACTTATAACGCGTGTGTAACCGCGTGCGCAAGCTAATATAGCACTCAGGGATAATGTAGCTTCCTGATAGTGAAAGAATTATCGGAATTGGATCAGTATTTCCGGAGGTACATACAAACTCACAAATAACTTTTCTTCATAATATTATAGTATACTAGTGTCCACTACACGCGCTTCGCTTTTCGCTTCGCTCTCGTTTTTCTAGGATATAAGGTAGCCTTTAGCTCGATCTAGGTCATAAAATGGGAACCAAATTTCATTGAAATCGTTTCAGCTGTTTCGGCGTGATTGAGCAACAAACATCCAAACGTCGTAACTTTGACATTTATGAGATTTTATCCATTATTGCCTTTGAGCTTCGATCAAGAATAGGTACAACAAGATTTAGGGTCACGTACAAAATCAAAGCTAAATACCGTCCGTGTGGGTATATATACTTATACAGCTATATTTATTTACTAACGAAGTGAAACAAAAGTTTTAAAACAGTTCTAAGTTCAACCTAATTACAACCATGACACCTAGCAATAAAGTAGCAAATCTTCAAAATATTATCATTCGTCACAAAAAACGAGCAAAGCAATAAATTACTCCTGTCACGTAGAAATGAAAAGACAGCTTTAGTGTGAATACAAACAAAGTTCTTAAAAATACAAAAAAAAATAACAGCTCACTTGAAAAGTGAGCTGTTATTCACCGAGACGTATTTTTTGCGCCGACCTGACATCTAGTTGTATTCTTGATCAAAGGGCGCCATATATAATCAAAGTTTATTGCACACAAGAAAACACAAAATAAACAGTAAGAGGTAGCGAATATGTACAGAGGCGAGGGGGGAGAGAGTGTATTAGTGTAAAAAAAAAGCAGTGTGATTGTCCCTCAGTTTGCTTTCTGCAACTTATAGAAAACCTAAGATTTTATAATAATTTCTTCTGTATTGTCCACAGTTCCGATTCTGGTGGCGATCAACAAAATCGACAAGCCAGGTGTGAACATTGTAGGTATGCCTCATATTCTTATTTATGTTTTTTTTTTTTTTGCTTCTTGTAGATAACATGCTCAAAGGAATCATTCTGAGAAAAACATATGCCGTAAAACGAAACTCAGTCTACCAGTCTATCTAATTACTTACATACATACATAGACACACGCCTTTTTCCCCGAAGGGGTAGGCAGAGGCTCAATACAGACGTGGCGAGTGGTGAGCTCATCGCCGCGATTGCTTCCCACGACTGACTCTGCTAACGCTTTCTTCCAGTTATAATACATTCCATAATAAGCTAGCAGCCAGGACAAATCTTATACCAACGAATCTTATCAACTAGTCCGGGTAAATTGTAGAAAAATGCCAATGGAGAACGCAACTATGGCAGTTTTGACAGTCTTAGTAAACTTTTTCGAACAATCAGAAACTCTGAAATCTTTTTACAGAAAAGGGGGGGGGGGGGGGGTATGTGAGAAGGTACAGTTGTGGTCATATAATTAAGAACGATTTGAAGTTCTAGAAGTTTTTTATTTAAATCGTATCATACACAGAGATGTGTACCTTCTGAGAAGCAACTAGTTATGTTATATAATAGTCACATTAATAGAGCAACCTGACTTAAGAATAAAGTATGAAATCGCTAACTATTTTTTGCACATTTTATTGATTTTATCAAAGTAACACATTCAAATAGTACTGAAACTGGACAAATAATTAAGAACGATTTATTTAACTGCTCGGGAATTGTTTTGTATGACACTTAGATTTAAAAAATCACAATATTATGTAGCACAGGAAACATAAAAAGAAATTTAATAAATATTTAACTAAAATTAATAGTTAATAGCATATCCACGGCTTTTAATTACAGCTTTACACCGGCGAGGCATTGACTCCATTAATTTTTGACATTTCGCAAGAGAAATAGAGTTCCATTCTTCTAAAAAAACGTCATACAGCTCTCTTAAATTTCCACACTTTGTATTTGAAACCTTTTTCTTTACTTCAAACCACAGATTCTCTATTGGGTTTAGATCTGGACTGTTAGCAGGCCAGTCTAAGACAGAAACTAATTGCGCTGTAAGAAATTCCTTTACGGTGCGTGCAGTGTGCTTTGGATCATTGTCATGCTGGAATGTCCAAATGACCGGTAGAACGTCTTCAGCGTATGGTAACATTGTTTCTTCCAGTATATTTTTGAATTGGAACTGATCCATGTTACCTTCTATCAGCTTTACAGGTCCTACACCATGTCCAGAAAAGCAACCCCAAATTTTCACATTTCCACCACCGTGCTTTAATGTAACTTTCGTGTACTTTGGGTCGAATGCTGTATTCGGGGGACGTCGTACATATCGTTTTCCATCAGAACATACTCTGTTTATTTTCGTCTCGTCAGAAAAAAGTACATTTTTCCACTGTTGCACAGTCCAGTTTTCATACTTTCTCGCAAATGCAAGCCGGGCTTGCCTGTGGCAAAGTTTTAACATGGGTACCTTTCTTGCTATCCTACCGTGCAATTTTTCTTCTACCAAACGTCTTCGAATAGTGCTGAGATTGCTGAAGGGTTGTTTTCACCAAAATATTCTTTTCTAAGCTCATTGGACCTTTAAAAGGATTTTGTTTTGCCATACGAACGATGTTTCGGTCATCTCGAGGAGTGGTTTTTCTCTGTTTAGGTACACGTGGAACATTCGAAGTATTTTGATACGTAGCAAAATGCTTTACAGCGTGGAAAACCATCGTTTTTGAACATTGCAGATGGTCGGCTATCTTTTTATAAGACCAATTCTTCCGGCGAAGTTTTATTATTACTTCCCTTGTAGATTTACCACAACTTTTATTTTTTCCCATTGTTTTTTCTAAAGAAGCAATCACCTTTAATCTTTTACAGCACGTAATGGCGCCAAAATTATACAAACAGTAACAAATCGACTGAGTGTTCTCTATTTAAATTTGAATAAAGGTATAAACTACTTAGCGTTCTTAATTACGTGACCAGCCAGTAATAAGGAATACTTTGTTTAAAAGTAGTGTAAAAAGTTTGCCTATTGATTTTTAGCCAATCATGTGTATCAATGAATACAGTGGTAATATGGAAATGTTTTACGATACCGAGAGAAATAAAAACAAATGCATACAATTAGTTTTGCATGTTAGTTGGACAAAATCTTCCCCTTATATCAGCGTTCTTAATTATATGGCCACCACTGTATATCTTCAAATTTCTAAGCCGCTCTAATGCTAGGTGTTCCTTCCATTACCTACAAAATAAATAAATAATTTTGCTACATCTCTTTTTATTGTTTGACCTTTTAATTTGTAATCAGATGATGAGATGGGCAACACCAACTATCTGAGTACTTGACACTAGTACTGTGTTCACCAATTCGCCTGCCAAGCGTGGTGACCGTCTAACTTGGTGGACAGCGTGGTTGGACGGTTGGTAATAGACGGTGATTATGGCAAATCCCTCTGCCTCCCGAGGCCTCGCCCAGCGATGGACGTTTACCGGCTGTTGATGTTGATGATGATGATAAATAAAGTTTGGTGATCTGTAGATACTTGTTGTAAATCCCTTACATCCAATGTTGTACGTAGCTGCTACAAAATTCACATTCAAAAGTATTTTATTCATTGAAATCCTAGGTGGACGTGACCTATGAGATAATGCACTGTTCTAAGGCAGAGGTTACCGCTTAACATCAGGTGGGCCATCTGCTTGTTCCGTCATTCAAGCAGTATAAAAAAAAAAAAACATTTGTTATTAATCAAACCCTATATAGACTAAAGCAATAAAGCTCTATGTGAAAGCCTATTTCTCACAAACGGATCATACAAATACTATAAAAAAATATACAATGCATTACTTAAATTAATAAGAGTAGAGAATTTGTTTTTTATATTTGCTACTTTAGAAGCAAAACGAAGTTTTATCATTTATCGCATACATCAGTTACTTCCGAGCTAAATAAATCTATACCTCACCTCTTCCCGGGTTCAAGTGAGCAATATCGCTGTCACGTTCTTGCAGCTATTGTTTTCTTGCTAGTCTCCGCCCATTCGGTATTTAAACATATCGCCTTAATATACAACCTGATTCCATCTATCGTAGGATCGAGCTATGCGTGCGTTAGCTCAGCACGGCGTGATCTGCGAAGCGTTAGGCGGTGACGTGCAAGCCATACCGGTATCAGCGCTGAAGAAGAAAAACCTGGATACCCTCGTGGAAGCTCTGACCCTTCAAGCACAGTTGATGGAGCTGAAGGCAGACCCTGGGGGATATGTGGAGGGGTCTGTTATAGAGGCTCAATTAGACCCTAGGACAGGGTAAGCATTTTTTTTAAATACAACTTTGAATGAAAGATCAAGCAGATAGATAGATAGATAGATTAACTCTTTATTGTACACAAATAACACACAGAAATACAAAACATAACTTAATAACAAAAAATAACAGAAATGCACAATGGGCGGTCCTTTCGCTAATAGCGATTTCTTCCAGACAACCTTATGGCAGACAAGCAGATGGCCCACCTGATGTTAAGCGGTACCCTCTGCCTATGAACAGTGCATTATCACATAGGTCATGTCCACCTAGGACGCACCCTATGTGGCATTGCACTGCGCCCGCGACCCTGAGACATAAAGATGAAAAGTCTCATGTGCCTGTAAATTCACCGGCAACCATACCCTTCATACCGGAACACAGCAATGCGAGCACTAATAGTTTGCGGCAGAAATTGGTATGGTGGTACTTCCTCGGACGAACTCTTTCACAAAAAAGCTGTAATATTAACTTCGACTATGACAGTTCAAACATCTCCTTAGTTAGTCGATAGTTCATCTTAGTTTATTTGTCAGGAAACAAGCAACAGTGTTGGTGCAAAGAGGGACATTGCGAAGAGGCTCCGTCATAGTAGCGGGCACTGGATGGGCGAAGGTAATATGACATTGACTGCAACTTATTGTATACCTATTACTACGTTACTAATAATATAGTTCTTCTTCTTCGTGTCGTTGGTTCCCATAGATAATTACATTGTTTTAGACCAAAATTTAGCCACGTCGACAGCATTTTCAGTGGTTTCGCACAGGTCATTTAAGGTGCAGGTTTTAAAAACTTGTAAGACTTTCTCAAAAAAACGTACGTGCTGGAACAAGTTTTAGAATATTTTGCGCGTTTATTGCCGTATCGCAAGTAAGTAGCGGAATTTTCCGAATTCCAACCAAAGGATCTGGCACTAGCTTTCATTTTACACAGTGCCTCTCTTTCAAAAATTGAATTATACGAACCTACAAGATTTTAGTTCAAATCGAAATGGGGCCCCTTAAGGAAGCTATTGCGACTCTTAAGTCTTAAGTCTCTTTAGTCTTCTGCACTTCTTGGTGTCATAAAGTGAGTGTCTGCTGTCGTTTTCTTGTTTGGATTTCTAAACTGAACAGGCGATAGCTCTACGGATCTCCGGAAATAGTTATAAGTAAATAGTAGTAAATAAGATAAGATAAGATAAGATAATATTTATTTCTGTAACTTAATGTAACATAGAAATATCCGTAGTTGAGACCACCTTTTAAGTATAAAATACCTGTGCTAGGTGGTCTCGCTCTTCCGTATCATAGATTTAGTTTTGTTACAAATAAAACATTTTTACATCTACCTTAAAAAGTAAATGCAAGAAAAATTACATTAAAACAAAACAAAAACAAGAAATTTTTTGTATGTGTGTATACGTTTGTGTGAGTGTGTGTGTGTGAGTAGGTTTGTGTGAGTAGGTGTGTGTGTGTGTGTGTGTGTGTGTGAGTAGGTGTGTGTGTGTGTTTGTGTGGGTGTGTGTGTACACATGTAGGCGTGATTGTGTTGTATTTTAGACGGGTATGCGTACAATAGTTGAGTGTTCGTTGGTATGTTGGTGTGAGAATATATATTGCGAGTGAGTGTAGTGTTTGTGTGCGAGCGTAATATGTATTTGTGTGAGTGTAATGAGTGTTCATGTGATTGTAACGCGTATTCGATTGAGTGTAGTGTATGTTTATGGGTGGATTGATCCTGCAAAAACGTCAGTCTCGTATAACTGGTTATTGCAGAATAAACACAACGAGTGAGAATGTACACATCGAGCACGGAGGCTACAATGCTCAAAAGGATGAAAGTAAGGGTGTTTAAGTTTAAACCAGTTAAATAATTTTCCCTAAAAGTGCTTCAATTTCGTCGTAACTTAATTGCAGTAGCCATTTTGATAGTGTTTCCTTGCAATTATGTGTATTTAGTGGGTAAATGTTGATTTTCTTATTTATTTGATTGTATAAGTGAGTAGATTGACATGTATATTGCCGCGATGCATAAGTTGTTTTTACATGTACTTTCCTAGTAACAATATCTTTTCTTCTTCTGTCCAGTTTCGTAGGGTCAAATTCTAGTGTATTATGGTATTTCAATACCGAAAAAAGGACATATAGTTTCCTTACTGTTAGTAATTGTGAGTTCGAGTAGAGTATTTCTGTAGGGTGTCTATAAGGCTTTGAGAACATAACTTTAAGAAGTGACCTTTGAGCTCTTTCCAGATCCAAGAATTTCGTTTTTGTAGCACCACCCCACACAGGAATGCAATAAGTTAAAATTGACTGGGCTAACGCGAAATAAATTTGTTTAAGGGGCTAGTCTGTGAAAACCCTTGAAAAGTGGTGTTTTGAAAAGCCTAGAACTTTCCAAATTTAGCTTTATTCTTAACAATATTTAGATCAGAAGAAAGAACACTTCAGGCTGAATAAAAATACGTTGGGGTTTTCTAAAGTTATTTCTAGATTTTGTGTAAATTGAAAAACTACCTACCCATTTTCACGAAATTGATCAAAATAGAGCATCTACATATGAGCCTAAATCTACGGAATTACAGCTATTTCTGAGAAATAAAACACTTTAGTATCATGTCTATACACATAGTTTTAAAAGTATGTTGGGGTTTTTAATCTTTTCATATAAAAGATGTGTAAAAACACGAAAACATTTTCAATTCGCCGTATCTACACGATTTCTACGCCATTTTCTGTCATTCCGTGGTTATCCACGGCGCTGGAAGGAAGGCCCTCGTTCACTTTTTTATTCACAGGTGAAAACGGACAACCGGTTACTTCGATATATCATTACAAAAACTTGTATTATTTTACTGAAAATTGTTGGTTTTCGTTGTTATAATTGTAATTCGGGTAATAAGAAACCAATGCAAATTCTTATTTATTTGAGGTTTGTGAAAATTTACCGGACTGACATGGTTTGACAGTTTAATCATACAGTCGTGAACACAAACCAATTCTAGAGATCCACCAACTTATCTGCAGAATGAAATGTATGTAGCTGATAGAAAAATGTAGGTAAATGGTTCTAGAGATAAGTTGGTGGATCTATACTTATAACATTGCAGGCCTCCGTAGTCGCTCGATGCAATTCTACGGTAGCATACTCACGAAGGAGTTTATATTGTGACCAAAAGAGTTTCGCTTAGCGATTTTCCTTAGAATATGCCTAGCTCTTTATACTAAGTGATTATCGTTTTTTTACAAAAATGTACTTGCTTATTTCCCGACTTACTAGTGAGAAACGATATGTTTTTTATTTTTTTATTTATACTATCATTCAATTTTTATCTGTTTGACTGTTTGTTACTAATAATAATACTGGTACTTCAAATTTTGATATCGAAACAATAAATAAATAAATAATGCTGGACAGTTCGCACAACATTATCTAGCCCCAAGCTAAGCAGAGCTTGTGTTATGGGTACTAGATAACTGATATACTAAATACAATATATTACATAGATAGATACTTTGCTGATACAATGCTGCTATTTAAAAAATCTCCATTAAAGTCCATGCTTTATTGGAGGCGGAAGATGAATAAACTGGTCAAGTGCGAGTCGGACTCGCGTGTAGAGTGCTCCGTACAAGTATGCTACCATATAAATAACTCTGTCAACATAGTAACAACTAGACCAATGGAACTTAGTATAGTCCTCGATAAGTCCTCGGTGAAACGTAGCCACACATTTTGTACATATTTTCGTTTCCCGTCGGAATTTAAAAACGTATAGCACAAAGTAATTAATTTTGTAAAAATTTAAATAACCTCCAACGTTGAACGGCTGGACTGATTTTGATCAAACAAAGCTAAGAAAACTCCCCACAAAAACAATTAAAAAAAAAAAAAAACGGTTGATCCTTTCGGGAGCTACGATGGGACAGACACACAGACACGCCAAACTTATAACACCCTCTTCGTTTTTCGTCAGGGGTTAAAAATAAACGAATTCAGATTTTGGGTACCTACTAATTTTGGACGAAATTTATAATATAAAATACAAGCTAGGTATAGGTACCTACTGTCACCCGCGACTTAATTTGGACGCGTTATATTATTTGTAGTAGGTACAACTATAATAACTGGGTTATCTGTGACATACTAGTTCCTCATAGATAATCCAGTTGATCAATATTAATTTTATTGTAAGTTAGGTATGAGGTATGAGGTTGACGTGTTTGTATGAGCTTGATCATGTAACAAAAATGTATCCTAAATATAATCACCGTAACATATTATACGGTGGATATCTGAACAATTTTTTTTTATTATGTGGTACTAAATACTACACATATGAATAGTAACATCATACATTACATATACGGTGCTTAAGACTAGTGTTGATATTCTTTATTGCACTTAACTACTTCTGAAAACAAAGGAATCGAATCTTATCATCGTCGCTTCTTATCGTCGTGCTTGTACTATTATTTATTCTGTGTCATCGTCTTGCTTAGTAAACGAAAACTGTACGAAAAAGTAATCCTAGACATTACAATCGCATTATATCGTAGTTTAGTATTAGTAGAGTTTTTTTTTGTGAAAGAGTTCGTTCAGGAATTTACTACCAACCACAACTACTACCAGTAGTATTTCTGCCGCAAAGCACTAGTGCTTGTATTACTGTGTTTTAGTATGAAAGGTATAGTTGCCGGTGAATGCAGTGCAATGCCACAAGGGGTGGACGTGACATATGAGGTAATGGATTATTAAAGGCAGACGTTACCGCTCATGATCAGGTGGGCCATCTGATTGTTCCACGTCATTCACGAAGATAAAAAGTGGGGGATTGGTGCCAGTCAGTCAGTGGGAGCTCAACAAACAGTGACTCACCAAAGCTGAAAAGTGGGTAGGTCGTGTGTGGCGAGTTATGCAAAGGCGATAGTCGCGACGAAAAGTACGCATGTGAACGCTCTAGAAAATGCAAAATGGCTAAAACAAAGTAAATAAGTACCCAAAAGAAAAGTTTCTTCCAACTACTTAGTTATACCTAGTAATTTTGAACAAACTGAGGTGTGTATAACCTTTTTCCTTACAAATATTAGGTGTTAACCTACAAACGACACATAGGCCAGTCATCTTAAACATTCCAGGTCGTAAAAAAATTGCAAAGTTCGCACAGCTCTATCGAAGTTGCAAACTTGGTTTTACACAATTGGTATTTATCCTAACAACATCCCAAAAAAACAGAACCTTGCAACTTTTTGCGATCTTACACGATTTTTGTGTCTACGGTGACTGGCCTAACAAGACTGAAGGAGATTCTGAAAAAAAGGACTGGTTGCCTACAAGATAACAAAATCAGCAAATCAAATCTATGATTTTCAGGATTTTATAAATTGTGTCAATTCAAACAATACCTGTGTAAAGGTTCTGGAAACATGGGATTTTTATAATTATCGAGATCACGAATCACACACATGCTCCAGTTTTTTTACATCAAACGTACCTGAGAGAGATTTTGCTGTAAAAGTAGATAGGGAGGATTGAACCCTAAAATATAAACTAGTCACGGTGTTGAGTTAAAATCACAATATATTAACTAGTTTTTTTTAACACAAACATTGTTTTCTAGAAGCCGTACCAAAAGTTATGGCAAGATGTATAACTGCAGAAATAAAAGAAGAAATCATAATTAGTGCTATTTATACCAGAAAGTAGTAGTAGTAGAGCTTTTTTGTGAAAGAGTTCGTCCGGGGAAGTACTACCACCATACCTATTTCTGCCGCAAAGTAGTAGTGCTCGCATTGCTGTGTTCCGGTTTGAAGGTGCCGGTGAAATTACAGGCACATGAGACTTTTCATCTTTATGTCGCAGGGTGGCGGGCGCATTGCAATGCCACATAGGGTGCGTCCTAGGTGAACGTGTCCTATGAGGTAATGCACTGTTCATAGGCAGAGGTTACCGCTTAACATCAGGTGGGCCATCTGCTTGTTCCGTCATTCATTAGTTAAAAAAAAAAAAAAAAAAAAATAGGAGATACTTGTAGCAATATTTACCAACGTATAACTTCATCGTTAGGATGATTTAACTGACTGCTATAAAATAAGGTATACACCACTATTCCAAATACAACAAAAAAAACATGGATAGTCAGTATTCTATAAAGATTGACTCTATGCAAAAAAAAGGTACAAAATAACAATTTCCAAAAATAACCATAAAAAAAGCGGCCAAGTGCGAGTCGGACTCGCCCATGAAGGGTTCCGTAGCAGCAAGTAACATAATATAAAAGTTCTTGGATGGATTACGATTAATGACGTATTCAAAAAAAACTACTTACTAGATCTCATTTAAACCAATTTTGAGTGAATGTTTACATGGTAATGTACATCATATATTTTCTTTAGTTTTATAATTCTCTTATTTTAGAAGTTATGGGGGGGGGGGGGGGGCACACTTTTTACCACTTTGGAAGTGTCTCTCGCGCAAACTATTCAGTTTAGAAAAAAATTATATTAGAAACCTCAACATCATTTTTGAAGACCTATCCACAGATAACCCACATTGATGAAAAAATAAATTTGAGTTTCAGTTCTAAGTATGGGGAACCCCAAAAATAATTGTTTTTTTTTTAATTTTTGTGTAAAATTCTAAATGCGGTTCACTGAATACATCTACCTACCAAGTTTCAACAGTATAGCTCTTATAGTTTCGGAAAAAAAGGCTGTGACATACACGGACAGACAGACAGACAGACAGACATGACGAAAAATAAAAGATAAAGATAAAGATAAAGATAAAGATAATTTATTTGCTTAAACATATGTACAAATTGATGGTATAAATATTAGTAGGACACAATATGAAAATCCAAAGGGAATCCATAAGGGTTCCTTGTCTTTGAGTATGGAACCCTAAAAATGGGAACATTTGGTCAAAACAATTTAATAGTGCATGCGCCATGGAAAGCTACCAAGTTATTATTTCTACGCGTCACGTGTCATCGTACAAAGTCAAAAACAAGTATTATATCCATAAATTTATTCGGATTTTGTCAAGAAAACAAGAGTTTAAATCTTTTTAATTCCATTCGAAAAAAAAACACTACGCAGATTAAATTTGTACCGAATATACTTGGAATAGTCATTTAATTTAAATTTTATTTGTGTTTAAATTCAAAAATACAAAGAATGTTAAAAGGTATCTTACTAATATTATAAACGTGAAAGTTTGTAAGTATGGATGGATGGAAGGATGGATGGATGGATGGATGTATCTTTGTTACTCTTTCACGTAAAAATTGCTTGATGGATTTGGATGAATCTTGGAACGGAGATAACTGGACTCCCGGAATAACATATAGGCACATTTTTATCCCGATATTCCCACGGAATCGAGACCTATGCGGAAAACACCGCAGGGCGCAGCAGCAATGCGAATACTTTTCATCCAATGTTTTATTTATCTTTGTTTCTGTGTGTGTGTGTGTGTGTGTGTGTGTATTTTTGTGTGGAATATTGTTTGTTGACTGTTACTACTACATCCATGTTGGTGACACAAATAAATGTTTTTCTTTCTTTATTTCTTTCTTTTCAATGTACCAGGCGAGCAGCAGAATGCAGGAGTAATTTGGTAACCGAATATCCTATCCTAAGTACTCTTTCACGTAAAAACTACGGGATGGATTTGGATGAAATTTGGAATAAAGATAACTAGACTCGCGGAATAACACAGGCACATTTTTATCCCGATATTCCCACGGGATCGAGACTTACGCGGGTGAAACTTACTTCACCAGCGTAAGTCTAATAATACTAGCTTTATAATACTCCGCTTCTTAATAATCCTGCGCAGACGAAGTCGCAGGTTACAGCTAGTAAAATTATAAATTGAGTACTAAAGAAAAATATAATACACAAATAAAAAGATTCAAACATTTACAAGAGAGCGCCAATGTTTAGGTGAATAAAGGTGGTGGGTGTTTAGGGTGTTAAGGTGGTTTTGGCGCTAGGCACTAAGCACTTATGCGAACTGAAATGCACTTTGTTGCGTCCCAGCAAGGTTCGTTATTTTTTTTTCACGATGTGAGCCTTTTGTTCTTGCTATTATTTATTCTGTGGTCTTACTTACAGTTTTTTATTTTTCTCCCAGCTCAATAAAGTGTATAACTGAGTTAGTAGTTATGTTACCGCACATAAGATTAGTAAATCTTGAGCATATTCCGTTTGTTGAACACCATAACAAAATCCCTAGACATGCGAACAGTAACTATGTTACATACGGCGCACATGCTTAGGTAAAGCACGTTCTAAAATAATGTTACACTAAACAAGTATTATTTACTAAATAATAAAAAAGCATTAATGTTATCACGATATAATAAACACAGTTTTAAAGGGAATGATCGTAGCGATCGTACAGATCAAAATCATAACAGATAAATATTTACAAAGACATTGATCACTAATATAAGATAAAAAACTTTAGGCGCGAATATCTCGTAACAATATTTCTTGTAGTTACGGTTGTCGCAGACTACGTATTTGTACACTGATGGTAATAGCATAGCTCTCTCCATGCATAGCCCGCTGTGATACTTTGAGCTTTTGTGTGTGTGATAGTTAGCGATCACGTCTCAGTCACGTAAGTCATCTCTGGCAACACGCACTTATTAAGATGACTGAAATAAAGTCCTCGAGTGGCGACCAACAACCGGACGACGCAGTGTGGGAGGGGAACTTCCAATGTACCAAACTTTATAAAGGTCGCGGGAAGTCTGTGGACGGAGGCGGCTCAAGACCAGTCGTCGTGGCATTCTATGGAAATGTTATATTTCCAGCTGGGCGGATGATGATAATTAATAAAAATAAGGCAAGTAAATATAAACATGTTTGTTTTCCCCTAGGTAGGTACATACCTACTTATAACTCACTTTTTTTATTTTTTGTTGTGTCTAGCTATTGCGGATCAAGAGATACAGCGTTTGTCAAAATCACTTTTTTTGTATGGGGGCCCGCTTTAATTTTTAATATTAATAGAATAACAAACAATACGTCCAAACTTTATGACCCTAATTAATAATAAATAATAATAATAATGTTGGACATTTCATTATCTAGCCCCAAGCTAAGCAGAGCTTGTGTTATGGGTACTAGATAATTGATATACTTAATACAATATAATACATAGATAGATATTTTTTATTATACACAGAAAATACCCAGAACACCTGAACAAATATCTGCGATCGCACAAATATTTGTTCCGAGGCGGGAATCGAACCCGCAACCTCCTGCGTCGCAGGCCAACCTTCGCCCGCCGCACTACAGAGGTCTTCAACACAATTGATTTTAGGGTTTGAATTTCCTATAATCCTTTCATAAAGACGCCAAACCAATTCATGGTATGTTTCAAGAAGTAGGTACTATTATTTATTCTGTGGTTGTACATGGAAATTAGAATTTAGAAGCCGATAAATGTTTGAAAATGTCTTACTAGTCATGTCAAATGCAACGTCCTCGCCGCGCCGTTTTTTTATGCCAATTTGTGGTCAGTATGTTTCAATTACGTGAATTTCTTCCAACATAGTTTGTAGGTACCTATATAATTTATTTGTTTCTTTATCCGTCTTTCTGTACAAAATAACTCGAAAAACTGTTACTATTTTGACGAAATAGGATTAAATTAATAGTTTTAAATAATAAAATCACTGTATGAGCGTTTTTTTAAACAGCCCTACACGTGTAGGTTTTTTTTGTTTTTATTTATTTCATACACAATATATTTTACACATTTAATTAGGTATAATATTGTACCTTAAAAACCTCCAAAGGTTGACTAGGTACAATCGCCAAAAAGTAGGCGCACATACACATTCAAATTAATATAAACAAACAAGGTAGGTATATTAGTGGATGAAAGTTAATGGAAAAAAAAACATCAGCAGGAAGTTTGGCAGAATAGTGAGTTTTGAGGCGGAGAAAATGATCTAATTTGGGCCCTGCTGGGAAAAATCCTGATTCCCAAGATATTTTTCTGAGCAAGGTCCGTCGTTCAATACCGGTTTAAATTGGGTTGTATGGGTTTGTACGAGGTTTTAATTGATTCTTAAAGTTTAAGACTTGTATGAACTCTAGGGAGGTAGGGTAGGCTAAACCCTCTGTTTTTAGGAGTTGGAAGGGTTTTTTTAAAGGTTTGTAGGGCTTCTTAGGTTGTGAGAGTTTTTAGGGCGTTTTTGATTTAATTTTGTTTTTTTTGGTCCTGTATTTTTTTGGTTATTTTTGTGGGTTTGTTCATTTCTTGCCCATGTTCATTTGCGATTCGGTTATGATGGTTTTTATATACTAACTTTGCACCCATATTGGTACAGTTATTGAAGTTGTTGACCACTTTGTCTATTTGGGGTAAAATAAAACGAATAAAACTGTTATAAAATATAACGAAACCTGAAGCACACAGCATAATATGTAAAACACAACATGTGCACAGAGATTTCTCAAGTATCCAGTAGTGGAACGCCTGGGACTTCGCCCGCGTGCAGTTTTTGCTATACAAACTTCAACATCCCGCTGCACCACTTTAGGGTGTGTATTTAGGAAATTCCTTTCTTAGTGCACCGCTATACCACAAAAGAAATGTACCTATGTGAATTTCAGGTCCTATGACCTAGGGTTTAGACTTCGCGTTGATAGTCAGTGACTGAGTCAGTCAGTCACGCAACGATTGTATAGGTGGTATACATTGATTTTATTTTCACATTTATCTGATTACGTACAGAACAAAAATTCAATGAAGTAATTGACAAAACAAGTAATGTGTTTTCTACACAATTGTACGGTTGAGAGGTTTGTTTACCTAATTAGTTCCAAATCCCACCGCAAGGTGGAGGTCACAGGTAATGGAATAGTGTCAAAACTCGATGTGTCATTTTCACAGACCACTCTCTTAAGAAGGTCATGTGGAGCTACGTGTCTTAGGTTTTTGAAAATCCACATAAGTTTCCTAGTCCTGCTCATGAGCAGTTCTAGATGTGCGTGCCATGACAGTCGTTTGTCTATCATAATCCCTAGATATTTAGTTGTATCTACTTTTCCTATCATGGAACAATTACAGGACGAGTTAAAACAGTCATGAATTTTGATGTTATAATCAGGATCAGGTTGGGTGGATGAATTCATAGTAAAGCACATAAAATTTGTTTTAGCAACATTAAGCGTGAGCAAATTCGTTTTTAACCATTTAGCAATCTTTTTGAGCCCCTTTTCTGTGTTTTTTTTAACGTCAGTCCAGGACCGTCCGGAGAAGACAATAGCTGTGTCATCTGCATAAGAAAATATATTGCCATCCTTTAGTGTTACGTCACAGAGATCATTTATGTAAGCTAGAAACAAAGTAGGTCCCAACACACTCCCTGACCCTCCCCATAACTTATAGATACCTCATCACTGATCACCTCACCAATTCTAACCCTCTGCGTACGCTCGTGAAGGTAGTCTGTCAATAAAGCAAGAGGAGTACCCCTTATACCTATTTTGTCTAGCTTCTGAATAAATAAAGTAAATAGTTAATATTAGTTCATGTATGCTATATACAAACCTCTTGGCGACTCAAGACTTTTCGTCGTGGCATTGTATGGGCGAAGCCTATATCCAGCGGTGGATATCTCAGCTGATGAATAAGATGAACTTACCCAACCCCATACAGTATAGTATTATTTTATCTGTGCCCATACATACAGATACAGATACAGATAATTTATTGGTAAAATGTTATTTTACAAGTCAAATATTATCAATAAGGTACAGAGGTACACAATGATTATATTTATATAAAGAAAAAGAAGAAAAAAAACAATTTATACGCTAAGTACAAACTTATTTAATTTATCTTCTACGAAGTCACTGACCGAATAGTAGACCATATTGACCAATTTCAAAACTCTGGACAATTTGTATGTGGTTAGGAATAAACGAATCTGTTTGTGGCATAGCACTTTGCCCGCCCCTCTGAGACATAAAGATGAAAAGTCTCATGTGCCTGTAATTTCACCGGCAACCACCCTTCAGACCGGAACACAGCAATGCGAGCACTACTGCTTTGCGGCAGAAATAGGTATGGTGGTAGTACTTCCCCGGACGAACTCTTACATACTTTGACATATTGTCCAATTTCAAAACTCAGGACAATTTGTATCTGGTTAGGAATATACGAATCTGTATGGCACAAGGATAAATTATTTTATGATAAAAAAAGAGATCTTTATCCTAATGTGTTGTTTCCAGGTTCGAGTGTTGAATTCAGCAGACGGCAGCGTGGTCCAGGAAGCCCCTCCGTCCACTCCTGTTCTGGTTCTGGGTTGGAGGGAGCTGCCCTCCGCCGGAGATCAAGTGTTAGAAGTCAGCTCAGAGGTAAGACAAGCCCTTCTAAATAATTTCTCTAACTACCCATAAAAAAACTCTAGTTGCGTGGCGACCATGAATCCGAAGACGCGCACTACCCCAACATAATGCAATGTGGAACGTTGGCATAATCAGCACGCTTGGCAGGCGGATTGGTGATAGCAGTATTGGTGTTTAGTACTCAGGTGGATGCTGCTGCCCATCCCCCGGTGTAATACATACATACATAGGTACACGCCTTTTTCTTTTTTGCCTTTTTTAGGGTTCCTTACCTCAAAAGGTAAAACGGAACCATTATAGGATCACTTTGTTGTCCATCTGCCTGTCAGGACCCTTTTTCTCAGGAACGCGTTGAGGTATCAAGTTGAAATTCATATCAAATATTACGACTGAAGGTCTACTGTCCCTTGGATCTGTGTAAAAATCAAACTTCTAAGCCAACGCAATCAAAAGATACAGCCGTTTATGCTGCAAATTTTCGACACTCGCAAGGGAATCAAAACGTACAGGGTACTTCCCGTGAACTCAGAATCTTGAAATTTGGTTAAAGCAACGTCTTACTTATAGCACAGATAAAGGAAAAATTGCGAAAAGCATAAATTTTTAGTTACATCATATAAACAAAATATTTTTAATTATTTTAAACTCACTACCCCTTTCCTCATGATGATTTCATTTAGCAATAAAAATACCATAACTTTTACTTATATAACTACACTACAGGCATTGAAGCCTACAGGTTTGTACGGAACCAGAATCGCACTTGGGCTTTTTTTTCTGCGTTTTCTCACGCATTTTAGGTCTCTTTTTACAGTGGGTTTCAACATCGTGGGAAATAGACGTGACAAGTGGTGAGCTCATCGCAGCCATTGCTTCCAACGACTGACTCTGTTAATGCTTTTTTCCTGGTGTACTAATTATACAATATCTCGTTCGTATAGAAACGCGCGGCGGAAGTGATGAGATGGCGTCACAACCTTCGCATGAAAGAGAAGCAAGACGCCGACTCGTCTGTGATCGCGGCGAAGGAGGCCGAGCATCAGCACGAATACAAGGCCATGCTGGTCAAGAAGCGGGCCATGGGCCGGTACAAGATGCGACGCACCGGCCCGCGCGAGAAGATGATACAGGAGGACACGCATCCCACGCTCAATGTACTAGTCAAAGGTACGTTAAAGAGAAGCAAACCGCCGACTCGTCTGTGATCGCGGCTACACGAGTACAGGGCCAGGCCAAGAAGCGCGCCATGGGCCGCTACAAGATGCAACGCACCGGCCCGCGGGACAGATGATACAGGAGGACACGCATCCCACGCTCAATGTACTAGTCAAAGGTACGTTAAAGAGAAGCAAGACGATCCCTCCCCCCTACCTATGCAGTGGTTCGCTGCACTTGCCAATACACCCCTCCCAGAACCTATGGGTTAACACTGCTGGTGGACACATTGTTATATAAATCAATGAATTTTATAATTTATTTATTTAATTAACTAAGACTCATAATAGGTACAAGTACATTCAATAACAATAATAAGACGTGTCACATATACAAAACAACATAAGTAATTAATTAAACACAATAATACAACATGTCGGAAGATCTATGGGCAAAATCCACTACTGATTGTGTTCCTAACGCAAGACGTCCGCGCGACAGACCACCACAGAGATGGCGTGACGAGTTGGATGTGCACCTACCAGACTGGCCCGCTGCAGCAAGGGACAGAGAGTACTGGAAGCAAGGAAGGGAGGCCTTTGCCCTGCAGCGGGTCAATACCTATGGGCTGAAATAAAATAAAAAGTAGAAAGTGAATTTTAGTAGCAGTAGAACTTTTTTGTGAAAGAGTTCGTCCGGGGAAGTTCTACCACATACCAATTTCTGCCGCAAAGCAGTAGTGCTCGCATTGCTGAGTTCCTGTTTGAAGGGTGCCGGTGAAATTACAGGCACATGAGACTTTTCATCTTTATGTATCAGGGTGGCGGGCGCAGAGCAATGCCACATAGGGTGCGTCCTAGGTGGACGTAACCTATGAGGTAATGCACTGTTCATAGGCAGAGGTTACCGCTTAACATCAGGTGGGCCATCTGCTTGTTCAGTCATAAAAGTAGAATAAAAAAATAAAAAAATATAAAATGAATGAAGCAAAGGCAAGTGAGTTAGTAAAGTAGGCAGGTAGGTAAGACGCTCTTATGAACGGTTTGGGAGGCACATGGCGCTCACAACAATGGTTTATGTAGAGGCAGTCAAAGCGGGCCAAGATTTAAATGAATACTAACAATATTTATTCTGATTTGCAGGTGACGTGGATGGCTCCGTAGAGGCTATCCTAGACATCCTAGAGACGTACGATGAACACGAGCGCGTGCGGTTAGACTTGGTGCATTTTGGAGTAGGACCCGTCACGCCTAACGACTTGGAGGTAAGCTTTATTATTAGAATTATTAGATTAGCTTTATTTATCATTAGAACCTCTGTGGCGCGGTTGGCGAACGTTCGCCTGCGACGCAGGAGGTTGCGGATTCGATTCCCGCCTTGGAACAAATATTTGTGCGATTTGCAGATATTTGTTCAGGGTGTTCTGGTTATCTACTATATAAAAATAAGTCGGGTTTTCCTTCCTGACGCTATAACTCCAGAACGCACGAACCGATTTCCACGGTTTTGCATTCGTTGGAAAGGTCTCGGGCTCCGTGAGGTTTATAGCAAAGAAAATTCAGGAAAAATTTCAACAGAAAAGCGGGAAAATCTTTTTCACATACAGCGCCATCTCTGATACATAGCGTGTACTACAAACCAATATTTTAAGTAGATGGCGCCGGTGCGTGATACATTGTTTGACAGCTACTCATTGTTCTCTGCTCAGTTAATTTCATGTGACATACCGGTATTGTGTTCACTGTGAAATTGTGAAAAAAAAGTAAAAAAAATAAGTTATTCGTTTCCTAACATTTCAATTGGAAACCATCAAATCAATCACGTGTATTGTGCAAATTTTTATTCAATTTCAACAGCAGGCATTTGTCTTTAAGGTGGTAAGTTGAACTGTGTTACTTTCGATTCACTTTCATTGACTTAAAAAAGTTCAACTAAATAACACTTCATTTTTGTAATCGAAATGAATTCATTGCTGTTGTGAAATGAAATAAAAAATTTCCTTTTCAAATATAAAAAAAAAAAAAAAACTTCATCTTTTAATCACCAAACGAAATGTTACATAAAACGAAGCCATCTGGTGGCGAAACGGAGTTCGCCGGGTTTGCTAGTTTTCTATATATATAATAAAAAATATTTATCTATGTGTTATATTGTATTAAGTATATCAGTTGTCTAGTACCCATAACACAAGCTCTGCTTAGCTTAGGGCTAGATAATGTTGTGTGAACTGTCCAGCATTATTTAATTATTTATCGTTTAAAAAAAACATACTTCCAGATAGCAGATACGTTCAAAGCAATAATCTACGCGTTCAACGTGGACTGTCCGCCGCCTCTGGCCGTCGACGCCAAAACGAAAGCAATACCAGTCAGGAAGCACAACGTCATATACCGTCTCGTGGACGATGTCAAAGACGAGCTCAGCGCCAGGATACCCAAGAGACAAGAGGAGGAAATACTGGGTATGGTCTAAATAACAGTATATCTGTAGAAATAACCCCCAATACTCTCCATACTAACGCTCGTTTTTTTATTTTAATCATTGATTGACCTTTGTTTGACCACGATCTCACCTGTTGGTAAGTGACGATGTGGCCGAAGATGAAGCACAAAGGTCTAGAAGGCACCTATTCACTCTAGCCTTGAAGAGACCCAGACTATAGTTTTCAGGAAAGACAGACTTTTTTTTATATTGTTTATCTATCTATTATTTTTTTATTTTTTTGTTAGGAATGATTGTCTTATAAGTATGTTGTATGTTATAGGTATGTATTTATTTTAAGGCAAATTAGTTTCTAAGCTATATTATTATTATCTTTCTTTTGTAATTAGTTTAGAGCCAACCTTTATGTATCATCCTCATGGATGACTGGCAGAAAATGATGCTTAACATTAAGTCGTCCGTTTGTACAATTACCTTATTTTTTTGTGAATAAATAAAATAAAAATAAAAGACGACGGTAGTGCATTCCACTCCTAAGCAGTTCGCATTATAAAAGTAGAACTGAAACGTTTAGTACGAATAGAGGGTATACTAATGAGGTAAGGGTGGTACCGAGCCGTGCGTCTGCTCGTCCTATGATTGAAAGGAGATGGTGGGATCAGATCATGAAGATCCTGGGAGCATTCCCCGAAATGTAACCTATAGAAGATCGAAAGGCATGCTACTTTAAGGCGGTGCTCGAGACTCTGGATCTTAGTCTCCGCCATATGTTGCTCACCTATAAGCATGAAAGCTCTGCGTTCGATCGAGTCCAAGGCAGCAAGCTGGTGTTTGGCCGAACCATCCCAAACATGGCAGCAGTACTCCATACCAGCCCAGACTTGTGCTTTATATAAACTGAGAAGCTGTCCTGGTGTGAAGTAACGCTTTACCTTATTCAGGATGCCTAGCTTCATGGCAGCTGTTTTTGCCTTAGACTCGATATAGGAGCCAAAGTTGAGAGTAGGCGTGAGTGAAACGCCTAAGAGCTCGAGGTGATTTCCTATAGCTACAGGTACATCTCGGAATACAGGAACTTGGAGATACGGACTATTTTTCGCCGAGAAGAGACAAGCCTGCGTTTTATAGGCGTTGAACTTGACTAGATTGGCATCGCCCCAGTCGGATACAGCCTTGAGAGTCAAATTCAGACGCTGCAACATCTCATCTCTTAACTCCTGAATTTCATTCTACCTATCACGCGCAGTGGAAACATATCTCTCCACAACTGTGCTGTCTTCTGCATACCTAATGATACCGGGCATTAGCAGATCATTAATGTGCAGCAAAAACAGTGTGGCAGATAGCACTGATCCCTGAGGTACCCCGGCGTTAATAGCCAATTGATCCGACGAGCAGCCGTCTCGAATGGATCTTTCCCTCAGGAAGTCTGGGTGCCAGGAGCATAATAGAACTGGTAGTTGGTTACTGGCTGGAAGCTGATGAATAGGAATAGCTTGATAGGGTTATCAAAGATTACTAATTTTATAAAAGCTTGTTTTGAAAAATATATTTTTCACAAAAAACTTATTGTAATTGATTATCTGTAACAGGTGAAGCGAACGTATTACAACAGTTCATGGTGACGGACGGCAAGAAGAAGGTGCCGGTGGCGGGCTGTCGGTGCATGAAGGGCGCACTCGCGCGCAATGCCTCCTACAGGGTCGTAAGGGAGCAGGAGATCGTGTTTGAGGGTAAGTTCATGGTGACGGACGGCAAGAAGAAGGTGCCGGTGGCGGGCTGTCGGTGCATGAAGGGCGCCCTCGCGCGCAACGCCTCCTACAGGGTCGTCAGGGAGCAGGAGATCGTGTTTGAGGGTAAGTTCATGGTGACGGACGGCAAGAAGAAGGTGCCGGTGGCGGGCTGTCGGTGCATGAAGGGCGCCTTCGCGCGCAACGCCTTCTACAGGGTCGTCAGGGAGCAGGAGATCGTGTTTGAGGGTAAGTTCATGGTGACGGATGGCAAGAAGAAGGTGCCGGTGGCGGGCTGTCGGTGCATGAAGGGCGCACTCGCGCGCAACGCCTCCTATACAGGGTCGTCAGGGAGCAGGAGATCGTGTTTGAGGGTAAGTGCTACGGCCCTCAAGTGCCCGTATATTTTCAATACTGTATAAATACATACTGTCTACAGTGGCCCAAAGTAGAGAGGACTGGAGAGAAGGAAGGGAGGCCTTTGCCCTACAGTGGGACACCACAGGCTCTTAATAATACATACATACATACATAGACATACGCGTTTTTCCCCGAATGTGTAGGCAGAACCTCAATGTGCCTCTTTTCACAGTGGGTTTGCACCATCGTGACAAGTGGTGAGCTCATCGCCGCCATTGCTTCTCACGACTGACTCTGCTAACACTGTCTTCCAGTAATAACACATTCCTTAAATAAGCTAGCAGCCAGGACAAATCTTATACTCAATGAAAACATAATGACGACCTCTGTGGCTTGGCGGGTGAAGCTTCGCCTGCGACGCAGGAGGTTTCGGGTTCATTTCCCGCCTCGGAACAAATATTTGTACGATCTGCAGATATATGTTGAGGTTGTTCTGGGTATTTTCTATATATAATAACAAATATCTATCTATGTAATGTATTGTATTAAGTATATCAGTTATTTAGTACCCATAACACAAGCTCTGCTTAGCTTGGGGCTTGTTGTGTGTACAGCATTTTTTTATTTTATTTATACCAACGAATCTCACAAACAAGTCCGGGTACTCCCTTAATCGGCTTTTACGTCATCCACGGGAGGAGACGGGGGTGTCTTAGGTCGGACACACCTTGTCTTATACAATATACTTGTCTTATACCAAGAGTATAAATAACAAGTAATTAATTTTGTAAAAATTTAAAAAACCCTCAGCGCGTCGTTTCTGCGTCGGGGGTTAAAAACAAAACTTCAAAATGTATGTTGTTCGCAGGTAAACTGGCGTCGATGAAGCATCTTAAAGAGGAGGTCCCGACCATCAAACGCGATATGGAATGCGGTCTGCGGTTCGACGACTCCACGTTCGAGGTAATTACAAGCTAGTACAGTTTTACCCAAAATATAAGGCCGATCGACTGTTTTCGTTTGCGCAGAAAAGCGCAGACTGATATCCGACAGTAGCCGAACGTATAGTATAGCTCTGTCCCGCTCACATCGAAGAGTCGACTGGATGAACAAGATGCGGCGATTTTGCCGCGAAATCGATTAACCAATAACAGCGCAAGATTTTAGCGCGCGATTGCTATTTGTAGAAAGAAGGTTCCCGCGCTATAGAAATTGGTCTACGGCGCAGGTTCATCGGGGCGACTTAATAGTTTGGGTAAAACTGTACGCCAGCTAAGCAGTAAAAGAACGAAATAGAATGAACATTGAATGAATTAGAGCGCGACAGATTAGGGCGCAATAGGTTCACAGCATGTCTATAATGAGCCCTAGAATTTTCAAGTTTTTGATAAGAGTTCTTATAGTTTTCAAGAAGAAAAAAATATATGGTATTCGTAAGCTTTTATCTAGTGCAATATACTGTTTGAATTACTTCCCTCGATAAAAAAAATATATCAAAGATACCACCTTTTTAAAATTGAAATACTTCATACACGTTTAAATTTTTGAAACATTTGGTAATATTTTAATTATTGACAAGGCATTTACGCAACTTGCGTATACAAGTTTAATAATAGTTTAATACATACTGTTTGTTGCCCTCTGAATACTCAAATTAAAGACATTTAGCGTTGTGCGCCGTGTGTGACACTGGAGTGTCATTTCTATTCGTTATTGAGGTGTCACTTCTTAGAGTTATTATTTATTCTTATGGTTTCTTGAATTATTTTGAAATGTTTTCAATTTTTAGGTGAAGCCGGGCGATACTATAGTATGCTATAAGATGGTGGACGCGGCGGATCGCACAGCGTGGGACCCCGGCTTTTAGGATATTATAAATAAATTATGTAGTTATTTGCTGTTTTCTTTGGTTCTGGAGATGTTTTATGTATCTCCTTGTTCTCGAGGCACCACACAGGCGCTCTCCACCTAGTAGTGAGAAGCTTGTGCTATGGGTACTAGATAATTGATATACTTAATACAATACATTACATAGATAGATATTTTTTTATTATACATAGAAAATACCCAGAACACCCGGAACAAATATCTGCAGATCGCACAAATATTTGTTACGAGGCGGGAATCGAACCCGCACCCTCAAGACACATCTTCGAACGAACTCTTTAAAAAAACTACTTAAACTCGCAGTGCTAGCTACTTCGTTTGTATGGAATAGTCACGTGGTACCGTGAAATGCAACCTTAAGGTGATTGAATAAAAACGCAATAATTATCAAGAGAATCCTCTATTCATATTAACTTGATAGGCTCGTAGTGTCTCACTAGTTTAGAACAAAGAACACCATTAACTTATCATAAAATTACAATTGCCTGTCTGTCATTCAGTTTTTATAGCCATTAAATCAAACATTAGTTTCAAATAATCTTCAAAGCACAAGTGTTCACATTCAGAAAATGGTCGCATTGTTGCATAAAAATAGTCAAAAGCTGCTATACAACTAGGGTGATCAAATATAGCTTCACACTTAAAATTAACATTAAAACAAAAGTGCTTAAACACCCCTCTATCTAGTGATAGTGGTCGGTCATTTAAGCTGTATTTGGTTATACGATTCGTAATTAAATTAATAAATAATGCTGGACAAGTTCACACAACATTATCTAGCCCCAAGATAAGCCAGAGCTTGTGTTATGGGTACTAGTTAACTGATTTACATATCTGCAGATCGCACAAATATTTGTTACGAGGCGGGAATTGAACCCGCAACCTCCTGCGTCGCAGGCGAACCATCGCCAGCCGCGCCACAGGGCTCGACTATATTTCTTTTGACGATTGCACCATCGTATAACTCCCGTACATTAGAATAAATAAGATTTTTGTTGAAAAAATTATTTTCATAGCAAGCTTTTATGATATTAGTGATCGGATCTGCAAGCTGATCAAAATGAGACCCAACACTGCCTGTATTAATCGAGGAATTCAGCAGGTCTACTTTTCAATCTCCATTTTCAAAAAATGCCAATACCTCAAATATCTGAGAATATCACCGAGTTATTGCCATTTTTTTATCACCGAGGCAACATCCTCGATCGAGGATCTGATATATACACCCTCGCGGATCTGCGTACTGTGTAGAGACTGTACGCAGATCCGTGAGGTTGTATCCAACTAGAGCAATCCCAAAGTTACTTAGAAATAATTCCCGTAATTAATTAATTAATTTAATTGTTCAATATAACAAGATGTAATAAATCGTCCTTTAGACAGTTGCTTTCAATATGTAACAACACATCCTAGATGTAACAAACACAGACCATTTTCTGTATGCTCAAACTCTTAGTCCTTATTAATAAATCAAACTCAACTGTGAGAGCAGTCTTTAGTGCACCAGTTTCATTTTTGATGGGAATTTTGGTTTATTCCCGTTGACCACGTTGAGCTTGTCCACGTTAACGTGGACAACGGGAATACAATAAAATAATAACAAAACATTCCCGATGTCCAAGTTGGCTTCGTCCACGCTAACGTGGACAACGGGAATGAATAAAATAATTAAAAAAACGTTCCCGATGTCCACGTTATCATATTATGATAACATTTAATATTGGGACACACTCGGATCACTCTCAGAGTCAAGTTCGATTTGTTAACACGAATTGTAGTTGAAACAGTGTTCATGCAACATACAAAGTTCATTGATAATACTCAAAATATTACCTCATAATACCTTTTGTTGTATTTAAATAGGTCAATAAATTAGTCATAATCGGTATCACCATGACACAACATCTTGCTCTAGTACAATGTTAATTGGTAGTTACATCTACTCGTACGGCACAACCTAGTATTTGATAACTGAACATCTCATAGATAGCTGTCAATTTGTATATTCGTTTATAAAAGCATGTTACTCTACGTGGACCGTAAGCTTTTCAGATAAATAGTAGTTTAATGGTTTTAGATCATAATAACCTAAGCAACCAGTACAGAATCACACCAATTTTTTTAAATACCAGATCGGCAAGCTCGGTTATTGTAGGTATAGTTTAGTTTCAAAACACTGGGTGTTATCACTTACACTAGAGCACATAGAGCACTTATCTGTGATATTGGTCTATTTATAAAGTATTTCGGTGTAGATATACCGTGCTACTAAGTGTGCGTCCACACTGAATACGCGGGGACGGGGGCCTTTGCGGGCACGACGGCGGGGCCGTGCGGGTGGCCACAGTGACGCGCGAGCTGTTGTAGTGCTTAATGCAAGCAATACACGATCAAGTTCACAGTCAAGTTTGCAGCGCCGTAAACTTGACGGTGTATGGCTAATCAAGTAGACTTGTCATACACACCCATAGCCATACACCGCCAAGTTTACTGGACGCCGCACCAAGTCCGCTGCAAACTTGACCGTGAACTAGAGCGTGAGTGGCCGGCATAAGAAGTATTTCAGGTGTTGTAAACGGGCCCCCGCCGAGCGACAAGGCCAAACTGGTTTGATATGCCCGCCACTCGCGCATTGAGACGCTTGCCTACTAGGCCCGTAGTGTGTCCATAACGCGCGGATGGGACCGTTTGAAAACTACGCGCGCTCTCTCGCTCATGCCCGTCGCGCTACGCGCCCGCCGCCAGCCACTACACTATTGACGCAAACGGCGGTTGCATATGTTTGATATTTCGCGCCCGTCATCCCAACCGCGCTAGGCCCGCACTGTGGACGCGCCCTAAACGCTAAATATCCTCCGTCTCTTTCGATCGAATTTGAAACTGCTTGTCAATGCAAAAGATAAAACACTAACTGTTCCAAGGATAATTCGAGTTTTATAGTAACACGGAAAGTGTTTACGAGTACCTAATGTACTGCTGATAGTCATTAGCGTGAGATATCGGTAGATTTCCTGACTGTTCTACTTGTTTAAGCAACACATGCACTGGTATTTTTACGATAGAAAATTAAGCTCAAAAGTTTCTCAATACATAAACATTTTCACGAGCGAAAATACGGCTTAAAAAAACATGATATTTTTGATATTCATAAGGTTCTTTTTAGTCGACATCACATAACTGATAAAATACAGCCTCAGGAAATATAACATCATAACATTTATAAGGCCACGAAAAAATAAATAATTTACACATTAGAAAGTTATATCTTACACAATAAGGACGCGATTGCAACATGCAACATTTATTCATTACATTACGGAGTTTTTGATAATTCACAAAGATGAAGACAATGCACACAACTATTATGTGTAATATCATAGACTAACTAAACACAATAGACTGCTAATCTCATACAAGAAAACGTGCATCGATGAATGATTGCCTACAATGACGGTAGATGTCGCTGTTTTGAATCTGGTATAAAAGATTGAAATCATTTTTACATGTATTTCGAGTAAATCGATAAAACATGTTTTGCGACCATATAGTTTCATAATTAAAAAATAAATTAGAAATTTAAATGTTTATTTTTAAAGAGATTAGGTAATTGGTTTAAAATGCTGATTGAATGAATTTGCCAGCGCCATCTAGAAATAGCCTGGAATTGGCCTTTTTTGTGTCACGTTTTCTTGTATGAGATTAGTAGTCTATTGTGTTTAGTTAGTCTATGGTAATATGAAACCCTGTCAAAGCATCTTTACACTTTTAACGTCATCAGAACATGGACAGGTATGAGGTTTTAAGTGTAAAGGTGCTTTTGCCTTGCAGCGTGCACAGAAGGCTCACAAGCCCAATTATCGTAACAAAAATAGGTAGTTAAAATAAAGTTCCGATCATGTTCCGATCTACACCCATGTTCTTAAGCTAAGGCCAAACCGACGCGTTCAGCCCGCATCCGCGGTGGCGTGCACGGTGGCGATCATTGTCTTACCATTGATCGCCACCGTGCACGCCACTGCGGACGCGGACTGATCGGGTCGGTTTGGCCTTAGCTTTAGTCGTTCCACGAACCTTCCTCCACTCCACTCAACCTTGAGATTTGTTATTCCATTTCAATGTAGATTTTGAAAATGGAATACTAAATTTCCTGTAGTATTCCATTTTCAATAAGTGAAGCTAAGCTAGGAAAGTTATAAGAACACACAAATGGTATTCTCCTCAACCGACAATACGCGATACAGAAATGTAATTATATCGAATAGTGACCGAAACATGAACGCTGAAAGTTTTTCCGGAATTTTGGCTATATATTTAGCATAATAGACGCAGTTCTTTTCACTCTTTCCAATTAATTATAACACTAACCTGATCTAATAATTATATGGTTGCCATTACTCGAAAGTAGATCAATTTGAGGGAGCACAATACCAATTATCAGTCAATTCACAATTTTTTTTGGTAGTGGTATCGTTCGTAATAAAAGAGTGAGAAAGAGGGTAGATCGATATATCTGCCAATAACATCTACTCGCAAAGACTTTAGTCAGTTCTCCCGTGATCATGGCGCATGCAACTGTGCCGAAATATCGGGAACATATAAAACTCAAAAATCATGGTAAATATCCCGTTTCTAGTGAAAATTAATTCACAATTCAGTCAACTTCTAGTGTGGTACGTGAATTACCTTCCGAGCGTTGCGGCTGTTTAGGTCCTAATGCTCATGTCTCAAGCTGTATTTGATCAATTGGGTTGTAAAGCTACTTTGGCCGGCGACCCCACAGTCGTGAAACAGAATAATATTATTTACTGGATTCAAAATAGGGTTCATATTTAAATGTGGCAAAAATTAACCACTTTGTAAAGTTATGAAAGTATTTAAAACGTTATTATATCGAGACTTCGAGAATAAATACTAATAATTCTTACGAAAACATATCAGTGTCTTTTCGCGCCAAAACCGTCTAGTGTCAGGCCAATTTCTAATAATTTTGCATTTACGTTATACGCTATACACATAAGTAATAATGACTATATATGATTAATTATAACAAATAATTTAGGCGATTAAAGGAAATACCGTGGTTCTTGTTATTAAACTAGTTTTATCGAACATGTATTGCATTGTCAATCTTAACAAGTCCTATTACAACAACGCAACTAAAAAAAAAAAAAAGTTGCAATAACCGTTATAGTAACGAAATAACGTTATTTACAGCGTGAAAGCTCAATATTACTTAAGTTGATTAATTTACACTAGAGAAAACATAGAACCGATATTGATCTATTATACAATGATTAATTCACTAATAAGCTAAACTAATAGCTAAAATAACAAAGTCTCACATACAAATTATCTCTTATCTCTGAAGGTCTTTGAGACATCCATCTCAACGCTACAAAATAAACGAAATAAATAGTTTTAAAAGGAAAACAACGCATATTTGCGTTTGCATTTACACAAAGCGATTACATCGCCACTTACAACTATATTTACAGCACACACGAGTTGAGAAAACGACCCATAACAATGTCTATCGTACAAAGAAGGAATCTATTTGTCACACTCCCAATAAGCTGCCCCATCCAAAACCAAGGATTAACATAGTTATATGTCATAGTAGACTTTATTATCAAAAATTTAAATCGACTTCAAGCCTTTAGGGTTCGCACCTTGGTCGGCGTACTTGCAAGCAAAAACCTGGTGGAAAAACCTGGTCGCGTAAATACGCGCCTTCCCTAGTTCTCGACAACGAACGCCGGACGACGAAATAAGTATAGGTTGGCCCCCTCTCAATGGACCAACGACGTTTTAAAACTAGCAGGAAGTCTGTGAATGGAGGTGGCTCACGACCGGTCGTCGTGTCATTGAATAGGAGAGGCTTATGTCCAGCAGTGGACTTCTACAGGCTCATGATGCTGAGATTACATTGTTTCATACAAATGTAATTGTTCTATCAGTCCTCGGATTTTGGTATGATAGAGCATATTGGGAATGGCCGTAATTCGTATCATATCGTTTAAAAACACTAGAAATGCTTATCGGAACTTTCCCAACTGGAGCTTTACTGAGATTATTAAACAGTTTTGCTATAAAAAATAGCGTGAATTAATTTTTTGTAAAAACGGGATTTTTTATGTACAGGTAATCGGTGTAGGCAACGACAAGTTTCGACTCAAAAGAGTCTGCCTCAGGGTGGGAGTGAGTCGCGTTAACTCACTCTGAAGACTGGTAAGTCGAAACTTGTCGTTATTTTGCTGATAGAAATGTACGTAAAAAAAGCCCGGTTTTACAAAAAATATTAAGAAATATATTAATTACTAGTATTAGTATTATTAGTCTTTTAAAATATCACACCTATGTACAATACTCGCCAAATAACTTTGCTGTTGGGAAGTTAGCTGCAATTATGCAGTATGTCTCCCCAAGAATGTACCTTCCTGGTAACGATTTCTTAAATTCGTAACTGCAACACCTTATTTATTATATACACTATATTCACAACCTCAGGGTTATTTATAAACGTGATTTAACCCCGGGTAAGTTTAGCATTGTCTTTCGGCCATTTCTCAAATGACAGTCAGGAAGAACGTTCTAATGCTTTTTTAGAAAGACAGAAACCGAACCTAAACTCTAGGTATAGCCACGTTTATAAATAACGGGGACAAAGTTATATGGCAAGTATTATCTCATTAAATTCAATGATGTTGAATTTGGAATTGATCAGTATAACATAGATATGAAAAAACCACTGTCTTTGTAAGCTCTGAATCATCATTCGTTCTGCTTTTTACACCAACGTAAAGCTCCAGTGAAATACACATACATTGGAATAACACAAGTCATCATGTCACACACACTATCTCATTCATCAAGTTAAATACGACCATCACAAAAGATCCATAACGTCCACTATTGCACACGACAGTTCACCACTTGACGTAGGAGGAATAAACGCACAAAAAAACAACGAAAATAAAGAAGAGTTAAAGTTAACTCGTCGGGATGAACTCGATTAGGGCACGATAGATAACACCCGCGATCGTGCGTCGTACCGCAGGTGTACCGTGCACTAGTCCACGCGGTGGATGGACTCGGGCGGCGGGCGGCGATGCGGCCGCGTGTCCCCGTTGTGCGAGACCCGCGGCCGCGCCCACGTGTGCACGCACCCGTCCGCACACGCAGTCACAAAGTAATCCGCTCTGAACTGCAGCGCCGTAAGCCGCTCATGGGCAATCCTCTTACAAACCAATGGCTCTAACACTGGGCATTCGTCGAACCGTGGACACGCTGAAGTCCCCATCAATCTCAACGCGTCACAGTTGTCCCCCCCGGCCCCCGCGCCGCTCGTCCCCTTCCCTCTAAGCGCGACGGAGTTTGACGCGGACCCTTTCGTCTCGGCTGGCTTGGATAAACTGAAGTTCCGTCGATGGTCAGAGCGCCGCTCGCCGAAGGAGAACCCAGCTAGGCGTTGTGTGAGAGAGTTGACACCGAGCGATCCAGTCGTTTCTTCCTTCTTTTCTTTACCGCCAACGCTGATATTTAGCGTCTTTGATTTAGTGCCGGAGGGTTCGCCGGAAGCGACGCCGCTTAGCTCAGCATGTTTGTGTCCAATTTTGTTCGTCTTAGCGGCTTTAGCAGGCAGTTTAACCCCCGGTACTCCATTGGGAGGGAATGTTTGACCGTTCGGAGATAGATGGGCCGATGCCCGCGTTCGTACCGGGGGTTTTAACACATCTTCCGTTAAGTCCCAGAGACAAAGCTGCGTGTCCTGTGAAACGCTGCCAAGTCTGTAGCATTGAACGTTCTCCCCATTTCGTTTCTCATCCCCGTCTTCACAATTCGGGTCACCAAAATCAACTACATACGGGTCGAACGCCACGACTGATACCCAGGACTTATGACCCTGGCATCGTGCAGCGACTCTTCTTTCTCCAAAGCACCACACAGTCACTAGGTCATCTTCCCCACCTACAACGACGTATTTCCCATCAGGGGACCAGCACACGCAGAGAAAGCCGCCGAAGTAAGACCTCGCTTTACCAATCAGCTCCATTGTGTTATAGTGGAATACTCTGAGAAAACCGTCCTGGGATACTGTAGCTATATTCGAGCCACATGGAGAGAACGCGAATTCGTTAATGCAACTAGGTTCTGAACCGACCAGCCATCTATACAATGGGTTGCGAGTCGATTTAGTTCGACAAGTGTGAACGGAATAGCCGTCACCCTGTTTGAATAGTTGGTAGTGTGGCGCAGCGGAACCGCAAGTCAACTCTTCATTATAGACGTAGAGTTGTCCTGATGCATGTGACGTCACAAACAGGTTGCTCGACCCAGGCACCCACCGGATGCAGGTTACACGCGTTTTGTCGATCAGTCTCTGGAAATGGATAGTTGAATGTTAGACAACATATTTAGGTGAAAAGAGACATCTGTTTGTGATCTTCTCTTGTGTAATAACTGTAATTGTGAAAAGAGCCTTTTATGTAACTGTTTGTAGAAAGAACCAGTGTAGAGGCTCTTTATGGACACAAGTGTAAAAAATTAGGTCCTTAGCTATTCTATGAAAACACCAACTTTTTTCTCATCTTCAATGTTATTTCTGGCTTAGTTTTTAAAAGCTTGTCTGCTATTGAAAAATTGCAAAGAAGACATAAAGTCAGGTCTGCTTGAAATTTAAAATGGGCATCTGCTAGTGAAAATTGAGCCAAATTGAGCCATATGTGAAATTTTGACAAAAAATATGTCACTTACTGACTATAAGGTTCAGTATTAGGTGCCTAGTCTTAAAGCACTTACATATGAGGAACGACTTCACAAACTTGGATTAACTACCCTTCAGCAACGTAGAGAGTGTGGAGACCTAATAGAGAACTACAAGGTCCTAAACAACCCCTATAGTATACCAGATTTATCACAGACACTATATACCATGAACTCATATAGGACTCAGAGGACACTCGTTGAAGGTGCAACGCGGGCCAAGCGCCAGCAATCCGAGGATGCACATATTGCCTAATCGCAATGTGCGCACTTGGAACCGGCTACCAAACGCAGTGATCAGTGCCCCCTCAGTGAATTGTTTCAAAAATATACTTGACAAACATTTAAAGTGCACTGATAAGGACTAAGATATACACGTATCAGCTCTGAGAACTGCCTCTGTATTATAAATAAATTATTCTAAATTATTTTGTATGGGTCTCAGATTATGCAGGAAAGTGTTGTAGAGTGTGACTTCTAATTCTAGGTGGGGGTGTTAAGACCTGCACTGACATCCCACTGTGGGGTGTATTGTGCATAATACGCACAATTATGCACAGTGTGACTTCTGTATACTATTATTTCTTCTGTGGTAATACCGGAATCACTGATAACAACTTCGATAAATAACATGTGGTCGGAGGAGGTGGTGGTTGATAACAAAATACCTATCAATAGTAAAATCATTTAAAAATACAAAATTCTTCTGATACAAAGCATGAATGAAGGTTACAAAATATTGTCTCTTAGTTTTGTTAAATTTTTTTGGGAACTGATTTATTTGTTCGAAGCCAGATGTCGAGTTTATTTTTGAATGCATTGACGGAAGTAGCAGTAACGACGTCATCTGATAGCGTGTTCCAATTGTAAACCAGTCTATTGCTGAAGAAGTAATGAGCAAGTGAGACGGGGGGGTCACGGTATAACTTAAGCTGGTGACCACGTGAGGGTCTTAGATCATCTTTTCCCATAAGAATGTCTTGAAAGTTTGGCAGGTTGTAATAATGGGTCATAATCTTGTAAGTTTCAATAAGATCTCCTCGAAGGCGTCTATCCTCAAGAGTAGGAATAAAAATAATGAATAGAACCTCACCTCTTCATTGTATAATTTACTTAATTCCTTCTTAATAGGGTCTATTAGTTGTATTTGGCCTGTAGAAAATCCTATAACTAACGACACGCTGTCTGCAGTCATTGTGACTGTGTTGAAGTCGTGGCACGTTGGGTTTGTGCCTTTATACATCTTCTTGTCCACTGGCTTTGTGAGATCTGCTGCCTGTAGGACAAACAAGAACATGTTACAAGAATCTAAGTTTTTTGTTTAAATTCAACTTTAGATGACAGAACAAGCAGATGTTAAGGCCACCCTGATGTTAATCGGTATCAATGTTAAAAAAAAAATAAAAAAAAAAATAAAAAATAAAAAAAAAAAAAACCTTCTGCCTATGAACAGTGCATTATCACATAGGTCATGTCCACCAAGTACGTGCCCTGTGTGGCATTGCACTGCGCCTGCCACCCTGAGACATAAAGATGGAAAGTCTCATGTGCCTGTAATTTGTGTGTATTATTGATTGATTGTGACATAGACACATCAGCGAAAGCTGCTCGTCTATAAATTAATAATAATAATAATAATAATTTACCGCCATTTGGGATGTGGATTCAACAATTATAGTCCCGATAGTCGTTTCAGTAAATGGACTGATAGCGAAGAGCTTCGACCAATATCTTAAGAAGCTCTCGCTAAATGGTTGGATCAAGGGTCAGATCCAGAAGGCGGTACTCCTGGACTCAGCACGCATAGTCAGGAGGTTCCTCTCTCTGCAGCCCTAGCCCCCGACCGTTTGGGCCTCGCTCCGCGGTCGGTGGTTCCCCGTTTAGATTTAAATTTTTTACTATAATGTTTTTTATACTATTTATTTTTTGTAGATAGTATTACTTTATAGTGAAAAATATATATTTTTTTACGAGATTTAGAATAAATAAGTGAGATAATAATAATAATAACACCGGCAACCATACCCTTCAAACAGGAACACAGTAATGTGAACACATCTGCTTTATGGCAGAAATAGGTATGGTGGTAGTACTTCCCCGGACAAACTCTATCACAAAAAAGCTCTACTACTTACTACTATGTTTTGGAACACAGAAATAACTATCAAATGTTTTACCTATAGTCAACTTAGCTTTTAGATATATACCTGCCTTAACTTTGTCTGTTATTTATAGTAAGTAATTTCAACACTCTGAAAAAGGCACATCAGCGAAAGCTGCTCGTAGTTTTCATGAATTCAGCATGTATTCATATGACTTATCACAATTATTGTCCAGCCTACTTAAAGTTGACATTACACAATAACAATAGATAAGCTGTGACCCAGTGTCATGAAACTATCTGTATCTACAAACAAACCAGACAGCACAGTATTGGTTTGATCTAATTGATAATAAATGTAGCTTTAAATAACTTTACCTCATGAGAACCTATACTATCTAAGACCAGCAAGTTGTCTCTCAACTTTACAACATTGAATGGGAATCTTACCTTTTTAATGCCTCTGTAAACATAAACAAAGAGCTCCTTTCCATGGTTGAAACATATCCTGTCTTCGGGTCCTGTGGTCGGGGTATCCGCCCCCGCCTCCGCGAGGGCGGGCGGCAGGCTCACCAGCGACACCCGCACCTGCGCCGAGCCCGGCCCCGCGGTATACCCCACTCGATTAGGCCGAGAGTACTCCGATAGAGTCATCAATCGATAGGTGCCTTCCCGCGTCGCGAACTGAGTCTTCACCTCGTCCTTCCCTCCAGAGTCGGACTGAACGGCCATGCTAGCATATTATCCTGTTAATATTCATGGAGATAGCCGCTAGAGAAGCCCCGATTAGACGTGACGGTACACACGAACTTCCACACGGATTTAGAAAGAGTTCACACAGATTTCGCCGGATACATCTGCACAGTTATGAACCTAATTTATCAGATTGTCTTCCGATGAGCATAAAATGCAAGTTTTCTATTAAAAATCGTCAAATTAGATAAAAATTCTGAATGCAACCAGAAAGAAAGTCAGGTGTCAGACATGACAACATGACATATTTTCGTTATTTGTCATTTTTGACATACACGCACGATGTCTACCGATTTTTTTAAGAAGAAGAAGAAGTAGGTTGTTGTTTGTTTGCTTGAAAGTTGGTAACATTTTGTCCGTAGAGTATTTCTTTTTTTTTTTCAGTGTTTTCCTTTTCGTTTCGGTAAACCGGAAGCGGAAGACCGGAACATGTATAAGTAAAATACTTTTACTCTACGCGGGATGTGATCTAAAACTACATATTGATATTCAAATCCCATAATTTAGACTGTCACTTTTGAAAAAAAAAGTCAGTTTTTACGAGTTATCTTGTGTAATTTTGGTGGCATTCTAACCGTGGTTACTTGGGTATATAGAACATACATGTGTGATGTCGGGTAAAAAAATGTAATAACACACGATTAATAAATACGATAACTCAATTAATGTTACCTCTATAATACACAACCAATAGTGATATAGAAATGTGAATTGTCAGTGTCTTAATTAGATTTTGTGTGGAAATCTTATAGCACATGCTTGTTTGATTCTATACAATTGACAATCCGCAGGTTTATTCATATTAGGCAAATTAGGTCTCTACAAAATTGCATTATATTGAATCAATTAATATCCAAATGAGGATCAAACGTTTAGCAAGATAGCGGTACACTTCCTTAAACCACCCACCCAGGACAACCCAATACAATACTAACAATAAAATGCCCAGCATGTAGTTCTTATCGTACAGATCAAATTAAAATAAAGCTAGGTATTATAAATAAGTAAATATTTAGTTAAGTATTTATTTAAAACTTACAATAATACATTACATTTTTAACTAAGATTTCCTAAGCTCAGTTGGCTTTATCAGTGAGACAAGTTTCCATGTTACCCATTGAATCATCAAAAGAGTTTGTAGTATCTGTACAATCAACAACAGCTTTCGGTGTATCCGTTGAATCATCAATAATGTTTGTGGTACCTGTTGAAGAGTTTGTAGTATCTGTACAATCAGCAACAGCTTTCGGTGTATCTGTTGAATCATCAATTATGTTTGTGGTATCTGTTGATTCGTCGATAATGTTTGTGGTATCTATTGAAATATCAGGTACATTTTTTGTGTCCATTGCATCATCTGCTACTGATTTGGTAGTATCTTCAGACACATCGGTAGTTTTTGAAGAAACCTTTGCATCATCAGTTTTATTCTCACCATCTTTCTTGTCATCATCCTCTTTTCCCTCCAAGAACCTCCCCCATTTGTCTACCCTTTTATTAAGATCAGCTTCAGTCTCAGCAATTCTGTACTTAGTCCGGCCGTCCCAGATTTCAGCGGTGATCTGTTTTTTCCCAAACCATCGTCCATTTATAAGGGCCACTACTGCATCAGCCTGTTCCGGTTCCTTCATGGTTATCTGTGCTACTCCTTCAGGATGTCTATCATAGATCACCACCTTTCTGACCTCCCCACTTTTCCCACATTCCTCTCTTAGATCCTGCTGGTAATCGAGAATCAGCTGCACTTCATTGTCAAAGTCTGCTGGATGGAACAGGTTTTTAACAATGACAATCCGTTCATGCTTTGATCGTTCTCCAATGAACTTCTCTGGTCTCCAATCAAAAAGTTTCTGCTGCATTTTCTTCAATTTCTCAAGCTCTTTTTTCCTCTTTTTCTTGGGTTTTAGAGCAGGGTTGTATTCTCCTTTCAATTGGAAACTGGCTTTTTCTACCTTGACTTTATTGCCCTTGAAGTCGCAACCATCAAGTAGTTTCAACGCTAAGTCAATCGATTCTATTTTAATATAAGTACATAGAGCATCTCCTTTGAAACAGTTCTGATCCTTGTCAATGTACAGTTTTACTTTCATCTTCTGATTGGTTGGATCTCGTTCAACAAGACCACATTTCTGCATAAAATTGACAAAATCCTCCTCATTTATGTCTAAAGGCAAGTTTGATACATAGACTTTGGTGTTTTTTTCTTCGGACTGTTCAAACCAAGTAGGATCAACTTTTCTTTTGAGGCCAGGTGGATTGTCACTTTTGGACTTTTTTTGTACTTCTTTTGCCTTTTCATCCTTTTTCTCTTCAGCTTTATTTTCGATGAAACCATACGACATTTGATAGAAAGCTAGAAAGTCATCATCTACTTTAGGTAACCAAGCTTTCTTTTTTTCATCCCAAAAGGACTTTGATCCATCTGCTTCTGTGTACACATGAGTATCATCCTCATAGCTGTACACTCTACTAGTGTCTTCGTCTTTGGTGGCCCAGGAATTAGTATCCTGGCTCCAAGTGTACCTTTGCTTTGTTGAAGGATCTGTGTAGATGGCATCTTCACCTTCGTAGGTAATGAATGGTGCATAATCGCCCCATTCTGGATTAGCAGCATCTGAGCTATCTTTCTCAGTGTTTTCCTCATTCGAAGAAGATGCATCGGTAGGTTTTGCGTCTGTAGTTTCAGTTGAACTAACCTCTACACTAGTTTCTTGTTTCTCTCCAGTTACGTTTTCGTTCTTTCCGTCTGTCTCATTCGCGCGGATAATGGCTTCAGATTTAGCTAGTTGTTCTTCTTCAGCTAGTTTTTGTGCCGTTTCGTTGGATAGCTTGATCACAAACCCTGACCTTGGTTTCTCCGGTTTAGGCATTATTCTAACTGTAGATGACCTGGCTCATAATTCACATATACAGTAGTTCAGTTGGGAGCTCTAAATATGCAAGAAAAATGAGAATTTAACACAATTAAACTAAATTATTATAGAAATATAACTTTTGGAGCAGAGTATTTCTTCAACTTGGTTGGACTTCTTCTTCTTCTTCTTATCTTTTGTTTTCGCTTGACTGACAGTGACAGACTGACTCTTACTTCTCTTAGTACACTCTTGGTCTGTGGACTAAATAATAGGCATCAAAAGACGACATGATCGCATGCGGGTGCCGGTGGATCCATGGAATGCACTACGTTTTAAGGCTGTTCATTCTCGAGTTGCGCTTTCCAGAGTAGTAAGTAGAGTTCGGAGGAGAGTCGATCGAAACCGGTACTAAGCCCTCAGGTTTTGCAATGCATTTTCTTACGTAGGTAGTTATTGCATCCACTAAGGAGGTAATCACTACGTTACTGCATCCTTATTGATGCAATTCGACAGACTTCCAAGTAGCGAGCACATAGATGAACATAAATGTAGAATAAATGCAGTGGAGTTATTAGCTTTGAGAATGTGGTGTCAGGATCGTAGGAAGTGGAAATCCGTAGCCTCTGCCTACCCCTCTGGGAAACAGGTGTGAGTTTATGTATGCATTTACCTATCTAAGTGTAGGTAATAATTGCAGGTTTTACTAATTTGCCGTTTAATTATAAACTGGTAGGTACCATTAATCATAATTGCTAATACTAAATAGTTATGTTTTGCCGATAACAATTATTTATTCTGTGCCGGTAACAAACACTTACCCATTTTCATCCACATCTATTGTGAGTAGGTCATCATCATCATCATCATCATCAACCCACCGCAGTCCACTGCTGGACATAGGTCTCTCCCATGGCATGCCACTGAGCCCGGTTTTCGGCTCTCCTCATCCAGTTTCTGCCAGCCACCCCGCGCAAGTCGTCGCTCCACCTAGCCAGAGGGTGTCCTACACTACGTTTGCCCAGACACGGTCTCCACTCAAGAACTCGTTTACTCCACCGATTATCGGTTCTTCTGCAGACATGACCGGCCCACTGCCACTTCAGCTTGCTAATCCTCTGGGCAGAACTTTGGTTCTCTGTCGGATAACCTCGTTTCGGATCTTATCCCTCAGGGAGACTCCAAGCATAGCCCTCTCCATAGCTCGCTGAGCGACTTTAAGTTTATGGACCCGTCCTACAGTGAGTGTCCACGTTTCAGCTCCGTAAGTCATAACTGGTAGGACGCACTGGTTAAAGACTTTTGTCTTTAGGCATTGTGGGATGGGCGACGAGAAAACTTGACGAAGTTTTCCTAATGCTGATAATTATGAAAAGCTCAAATTGAAATATACCCTAACATTAAAGCAGTAGGTAGGTAGAGATCCACCAACTTATCTGTAGAATGAAATGTATGTAGATGATAGAAAAATTTAGGTAAATTGTTCTACAGATAAGTTGGTGGATCTATACTTATTGTTTGATGTAGGTAAGTGAATTTTGTTTGTTTTGAGTACTATTTACTGAACTTCGGCATAGTCAATAAATGGGTGCATAGCCACAGAATATATAATAGTACAAGCATAGCCTAGCTTAGCCTAGGTAGCTCAATTATTTTAGTCCGTGTTCCTTAGTGCGACTCTCGGATGAATTAGGTGCTACTATGGGATTCCGTCCGTGAAATAGTAGTTTTTTTTTACCTGTATCTAATTGTTAGTTAGGAACTTACAAGAAGCTTTTTTTTTTTTTCTTTTTTTTTATACTACTTGGATGACGGAACAAGCAAGAGGCCCACCTGATGTTAAGCGGTAACCTCTGCCTATGAACGGTGCTTACGTCACAGGTCACGTCCACCTAGGACGCACCCTATGTGGCAATGCACTGCGCCCGCCACCCTGAGACATAAAGATGAAAAGTCTCATGTGCCTGTAATTTCACCGGCACCCTTACCCTTCAAACCGGAACACAGCAATGCGAGCACTACTGCTTTGCGGCAGAAATAGGTATGGTGGTAGTACTTCCCCGGACGAACTCTTTCACAAAAAAGCTCTACTACTACTTGAATTTGCTATTAAGCTTGAATTTGGAGATTCATCTATTCTTTATCTTCATAGGTACCTTACTTAACTTACCTCGATATATTACCATTATATTACAAATAAGTAGGTACCTACTAGATTACATACATCTACCTACTTTCTTGGAGTTTTAGAAGTTATGGCTTGATAAGCTCATAACTTGTTACATACAGCTTAACAATCTTTTTCATCGTGGCAGTCTCCTCCCGTGGATGTATTAAAGCGGGATGGAAGATAACTAGAAGTTCAGTGGATCACCAGGGGGTGGGCAGCAGCATTCAACATCTATACTGCGGTCAACAATCAGCCTGCCAAGCGTGTTGACTAAGGCAAATGCCCCCTTTGCAGTCTGCATGAGATAATGTATGGATGCGGTTTTAAGTCTGAGGGCCTACCACAGGTTTGTCTAAATTTTGCATTCAGTATCCTGACTATCGAATTCCGAGTCGATATTTGTTTTTATGTTTGGTTTTAATGAGTTTCTCAACAAGTCCGCTAGGGGCGCTTATCATTTTCTCCATACAAAAACGACATTTCGACACGCAATTCGGTTTTCGTTAGTCCGAGTTGTAACAAATTACAAACCTGTGGTAGGCCCTCTGATGCTGATGTAATTCCATACAAAACACATACTAAATGTACACCGTTCACCGTAGGATGGCACCTGCCATGGAGTATTTATTTTTGTATGGTCGGTGCTATTCCGCTCAATTCCGCTATTCCCACGGAGGCCTGCGTTGCTCGATGCTTGCTCGGATCGTTTTTCAGCTGCGAGCGCTCAGTCCTTTTGTATACTACGTCCATGCTTAGAACCAGAGGGCCTACCACAGGTTTGTTTAAGTTTTGCATTCGGTATCCCGACTATCGAATTACGAGGCGATATTTGTTTTTATGTATGGTTTTATTGAGTTTCCCAACAAATCCGCTATGGGCGCTCATCATTTTCTCCATACAAAAACGTCATTTCGACTCGCAATTCGGTATTCGTTATTCCGAGTTGTAACAAATTACAAACCAGAGGGCCTACCCCAGGTTTGTAATTTGTTGCAACTCGGAATAACGAAAACCGAATTGCGACTCGAAATGTGGTAATTTGTATGGAGTCACCGATGAGCGCCCCTAGCGGATAAGTTGCGGAACTTATTTGCTAGTATGGGTTTCTTTGGTTATACCGACTACCGAAAAACGAGTCGGAAATCCACTCACTGCGATCAATTCGTGAGACCAACTCACGATTACAACGGTTTTTCTGCAAAATGCGATGCTGAGTTCCCAAATTGACAGTACTATGATCGAAATCACTCGAAATACGATAATCTTTTCGTGTTTCACTCTCACTTTGGTTTTAGTGAGAAGCTTGTTTTCGTTATCTCGAGACCAAATCTTGGAGTATTTTGGAACGATTTTTTTTCTTTTTTAATTCAATTATGTCTTTTAGATATTTTCTAGCATTATCTAATTTTATGACTCGTCTAAATTGGATAGGGATCCGAGATAACCTATAACGAAAACAGCAAACGCAGGTAGAGTTGTAAAAAACAATGTCCATATAATATGAATAAAATATTTACTATCAACTCTAAAAACTTTATCATAATCTGAAATTACATTGGACTTGTCCACATTTTGTAGTAGCTTCACTTTTCTATTACATAGAAGTTTTTTGTTTGTGTTTCTGAAACAAAAAAAAAATGGCAACTATATCAGAGCTTTTTTTTAAAAAAAATGGTAATTTAAACGTTTTTCCTTGGAGGAATGAATGCTTTAAGCGACACTGACTGCTTCGAAAATCAAATTCCATAGAGATTTGGTAGCATTTCACGTTTTAAATCCAATGCGCCATCTTTCTAAAACCAACAAGTTACGAGTAACTCGGAAGTTATGGGTGAGCGCTCGATCAACCGATTTACGAGTACGCCGAGCACTTAGGGTAAGGTGAAAGATGTATCGATTGAAATGACTCCATTCGGTAACGAGAGCTCGCTACTCGGAAGTCGGAAGTCGGTCGAATTTCTTTGCAAAACTTAGCATAAGCCCTCTGCTGTGGTAGGCCCTCAGAGGGGTAAGTCTGAGTTTTGCAAACACCATCGTAACGGTGAACGTAACACGATCGTACGTGTATAACATAATAACTAGCTATTAATCTGTGCCAAAAACGTCACAGATTAATGGCTAGTTACAACGCAATACACGTACACTCGCCGTTACGATCATCGTTACGATGGTGTGTGTAAACTCGGTCTTGCCACCTCAGTTGACATTGACACGCACGTGTGTGGCGTGTTCTGTGATTTACCTATAACTTCATGGTTCTGTGCGACAAACTGCCTCGCCTCGCGCACTCGCACATGAGACTTTATTTGTATCAAACATAGTCCATCTTCCTAGATCAAACATTATACATCCATGTATCAAACACGACAGCACAGTGAATGAGTGAGTTTGCCTGCACACTGTGCTAGCACACGTGCGGAGGACCGACTATTTAATCTATGGTTTTACATTGGTTTTGTAATTTGTACTATTTATTTATTCTATCTGTGATTGATTACTCTAACTTTACGAAGTGTGCATTTTGGTGTGCCTCCTGAAATAAATTTATTTTGATTATATTTCGCACGTTTAGAAGAATACGTAAACTAAACCATGGAGGACGTAAAAGACGTTTTTATCAGCCCTCTTCCCGACTCTCCTTACGTGAAGCCGTTCCGTTTGAACTACACTCAGAATGGGAAGAGGAAGAACTGGGATCTCCTGGAAGTCCACGACAGCGTTGCGGTTGTGGTATTTAATATAACCAGGAGGAAGGTGATATTTGTGAAACAGTTCCGTCCTGGTCAGTAAATACTAAACTCCATGCTTGAAAAAATTGGTTGTTTGAGCCGCGACGATGAGTACTGAATCCCTTTACTGATTCCTTGACGACCTCTGTGGTGCGGTGGGCGAAGGTTCGCCTGCGACGCAGGAGGTTGCGGGTTCGATTCCCGCCTCGGAACAAACATTTGTATGATCTGCAGATATTTGTTCAGGGTATTCTGGGTGTTTTCTTTCATTTCATTTCATTTATTCATGTCCTTTGACGTAATTACATGTGCTTGGACAAGTTAAATTAACAAAGTAATTAGGTACCTCGGTTTTAATAGAGACCGGCTATCTCCATTATATAGCAGAGTGCAGTGGATAAGCAAATAGCAGGAAAATAAAAGATATTTTATTTTCTTTGTAACACAAAAGTTTATCAGAGAAAAGAATTGACAGTTATCATTCTAAAAACTTTCTCGATTGACATTCGATTCAAAATTACTTTTTATAAACTGAAAACAGTAAAACAAGAAATATAATCCTACAGCAAAAACTATCAACTAAGACTAGATAGTCATAGGAACGAACTTGCTGCTCAGTTACAAGGAACGGGCAGCCTTACATTTTCAAGACTGAAAAGACACAGTATACCAAGTCTAGTGGAAAGATTCACAGAGAAAGATTGAGAGATGACTCACTGGACTTATCTTTCTCCATTCAACACAAAAAACGGATCAAATCGGACAGCAAATTGGATTATTGTTATTAAAACAGATTGCCAAGAAGCAGAATACATAAAAAAAAAAAAAAAAAAAAAAAAAACTTTTTATAAACACTTGACAAAGAGTCCGAAACCATCCTCATTTCAACACTCCTCCATAATTTTGAATCTCATCAAAAAAAAACGCACACACCCTTTTATTCAAGCATGCACACATTCTTATACTCTCACACCCATACCAGTAACACACACGCTAAACTTTGTTTTCGCCAGTGCCTTTGTTAGGCAATCAGCTGGCATTCTCTTTGTATCCAGGTAGCTCAATAGTATGATTTTGTTTTGGATTGCATTTCGCACATAATGATGCCACACATCTATGTGCTTTGTCCGCTTATGCGTTGTGTGGTGTGACGCGATAGCCATTGCTGACTGGCTATCAGTTCTCATGACCACCGTGGAACTCATTCCTGAAACTTCCTTTATGAGTCTTCGCAGGAATACGGCTTCTCTAGTTGCTTCAGACAAACTGACATATTCTGCCTCTGCAGATGACAGTGCCACAACTTGCTGCTTTCTGCTTTCCCACGAGATAGCACTTCCAGCCAGTGTAAAAACGTAGCCAGTGTACGATTTCCTGTCACTTATATCTCCTCCATGACTTGCATCTGCAAATCCTTCCAGGAAACTACCAGTTTTTGTGTAAACTAGTCCAATGTTCTTGGTACCCTTGAGATACCGTAGTACATATTTCGCAGATCTCCAGTGCTCTTCATTAAAGCAATTGTTAAATTGCGACAGATAGCTAACTGCGAATGCTATATCCGGCCTGGTACATACAGCTGCATACATGAGCGAGCCAATTAATTCGCGATAAGGAAAGCTCTGCATCTGCTCAATTCCTCTTTCGAGCTGGTGTCCGGTTACCAGTGGAGTAGTTGCTGTCTTGCAGTCAAAATTTCTTTAACATCTTTTCAATGAAAGCCTCCTGATCTAGCTTAATAGATCCATCTCTTTGAGTAACTCTTATTCCTAAGATCAATTCAGCTTTTCCCATATTTTTCATATCAAATTTTGACATAAGCTGTTTCTTCATAGCTATCATTTCATCTTAGTCTCTCCAGAAAATGAGCAAGTCAGCAACATATACTGCAATGATGATTAAGTTTTTATCATGATTGCCTCGTTTCCGTTTGTAGATACATGGCTCACTTTCCAACTGTTGAAATTCCAAGTTTTTAAGTTCTGTGTCCAATTTGGTGTTCCAAGCTCTCGAAGCTTGCTTCAACCCATACAGCGATTTTTGAAGTAGACAGATATAGTCTTCTTTTCCTTTAACTTCAAAACCTTCTGGTTGCTTCATAAAAACTCTTTCTTCCAGTTCTCCATTAAGGAAAGCCGTCTTGACATCCATGTGATCCACATTCATGTCGTTTTTCACAGCAAGAGCTAAAAGCGTTCTCAGAGATTCGTGCCTAACGACCGGTGAAAATGTTTCATGATAGTTGATTCCCCGCCTCTGACTAAATCCTCTGGCAACCAAACGCGCCTTGTAGCGTCTCTTATTCCCCGCCTCATTTTTGATTTTAAATATCCATTTAGAATCTACAATGTTAGCTCCAGGCGGCGGTTTGACAAGTTTCCAGATCTTATTCTTTTCGAAAGCGTTTAGCTCTTCTTGGATAGCCTCTCTCCATTTTGAACTATCTCGCCTAGACAGTGCTTCCTTAACAGTAATTGGATCCTGTTCTAAATCCTGTTCAGCTGCTTGATACAGGACATAATCCGGGAACTGTTTGGATTTTCTGTTTATTAGTGGGTACCTCCGTCCACTAACTGGCAGTTCTTCTTGGTCTACAGTAGTATCTGATTCACAATCTTCAAACTCATCCACTTCGTTTGATTCTTCCCTGTATTCTCTAGGTTTATCCTGTACCACTCTAGAATCATCCTCTGCTTCACCATATTCGAGCCTATGATGAACCTCTGTATCATCATTTCTATCTATTGGTAGCAGAACCTCAGTAGACTCTTCTACAGTTCTATCGTCTGTTTCTATCTCTTCTGAATGATTCTCAGAGTTTGCCTGACCATGACGCTCAACACTGTATTCAGTCAGTTGGAGCATCTCCTCTGTGCTTTCTTCTGACATAGATAAGTCCAGATTTTTTGATTTTCAAAAAAAACTACATTTCTCGCTTTGAAAATGTTTGCGTTAGTTGGGCCTGTAAGCTTTGGCATCATCGCAAAAACCTGTGTAAACTAATTCTCTGCTCTTAGGATCCCATTTTATTCTCTTTTGTTGAGGAATGTGCATGAAGGCTTTGCATCCGAAAGTCTTTACTAGGCTCAGGTCACATTTCCTTCCTGACCATTTCTCTTCTGGTGTCATCCCCTTCACTGCAAGCGTTGGTGATCTATTTTTCAAGAACACTGCATGATGGACTGCCTCTGCCCAGAATCGTTTAGCCAACCCAGATTCTTGAAGCATACTCCTTGCTTTCTCGCAAATTGTTCGGTTTGCGCGTTCTGCAACTCCGTTCTGTTCTGGCGTGTACTCAACCGTCAACTGATGCTGGATGCCGAAATTTTGCAGATAATCGTCCATTTGTTTATTGACATACTCAGTGCCATTATCAGTGCGTAAGATTTACAATTTCTTACCACTGACATTTTCTGCTAACTGTTTAAACTCTATAAACTTTTTAAAAACATCGCTCTTTTGTTTTAAAAAATATATAAAAGTTTTACGCGTACAGTCATCAATAAACGTTAAGAAATATCGACATTTTCCTACGGAAGGCTCCTCCATAGGTCCGCATACGTCAGAGTGCACCAAACCTAGCACTTCCTTGGCTCGTGTAGCATTACTCTTGCTGAATGGTTGTTTGGTTTGTTTTCCCATAAGACAGGGTATGCATTCAAGTTTAGTTAAAGCATTGGGAAAACTTACCCCTCTTGCCATCTTATCTCTTAGAATTTTGAGGTTTTTAATACCAAGGTGCCCCATCCGTCGATGCCACAGCATCAACTCGTCTCCTTTAATTGCTGATGTACTAAGTGCAGAACCCTGTGAACAGTATTTGATTTTATATATGCCACATTCTTGCACACCTTTCATAACAGCCTTACCTTTAACCTCACATTCATCACTCTTGAAGATATCGCAACCTTTTTGTGTGAACACTATCACATGTCCCTTTTTAGCAATCTCATACACACTCAGTAGATTTGATACTAAATTAGGAACATACGTAACATTGCTGATAGTCAAACCTATTGACTCACATACTACCGTACCTTCTCTTTCACCCAATACCTTATTACCATCTGCACATGTCACATTCAAAGGTTTCGGACTGTCCTTCAAGTCCTTAAACCAAGCTCTACGATTCGACATGTGTGCCGACGCTCCGGAGTCGATGATCCAGTCATCTTCATTTGTTTTCACCGTCGTGCCGAATGCAAAAGCTTGCATGGCTTCCTTTCTCTGCTTCGGATTGTCTGGACATTCCTGTGCTTTGTGTGGTCCATCACAAATAAAACACTTTTCTTCCTTTTGGCCTTTCTCGGTGTACTCTTGCCCTTATGCTTGTTTAACACTAGTGCTGAAGTCGGCTGGCTTGCACTTGTGCTTGCCAAAAAGGTATCCTCCATTTGAAAAAGCTTCATCTTTACATAGTCGGTAGAAAGAACAACGTTACTATTTTCTATGGCTAGTCTCATTGGTTGAAACTCTATGGTAAGGCCTTGAAGCAGTAAGGCAGCCAACAGTTCATCGTCAACCTCCTTTCCTAGGTCTTGAAGTTCCTGAGATACCATCATCACAGATGTGACATATTCCCTAACTGATGGGAATTGCTCCAACTTCATGCTTACCATCTTTGAAAGCAACCTACAACGGTTATTTAGCCCTTTGTCCTCAAATGCTACCCTCAAAGCTTCCCATACTTCCTTGGCTGTTTTTGCCTTACGAACATGGACCAGACAATGGGGTTTGACCATCAGGCAAATCTTAGCTTGGGCTCTCTGGTCTCTTTTTATACCTTGTGTATCATTCTCTTGTGGTGATACTATCGTGTATTCCCAGAGATCATCATGAACTAAGTACAATTCCATCATGAACTTCCATGTGCTGTAGTTAGTATTACCATCTAGTTTTTCTAGGGATGGCAAGCTGCTACTGCCCGAAATTACCGTTTCATGTGACATCTTTGTGTTTTTCTCGATAGGTACTGCTATCGCCTCTTGCATTGTCCATAACCTAATAGAGACCGGCTATCTCCATTATATAGCAGAGTGCAGTGGATAAGCAAATAGCAGGAAAATAAAAGATATTTTATTTTCTTTGTAACACAAAAGTTTATCAGAGAAAAGAATTGACAGTTATCATTCTAAAAACTTTCTCGATTGACATTCGATTCAAAATTACTTTTTATAAACACTTGACAAAGAGTCCGAAACCATCCTCATTTCAACAGGTTTTATAGGATTTTACACAATAAATAATAGTAATAGTAATGTGTTAAAATTATATAATAGTATCTCTTAGTTTCTAGTAGTAGGTACAAAATTGTACGTACTTACTAATCTGTAACCATACCTACGCTATGGAAGAGCGGGACCTTCTAACACAAGTATTTTTCTACTTATAAGAAGGTTCCAACCATATTTAAAACAAGTGTAAACCTGTTACAGAAATAAATAAATTTCTATTTCTATTTCTAAATAGAAAAATCTAATAGTAACTTGTAAAAATACCCATTAAAAAACACAAGCGATAAGTTATCTGCAAAAGCATGATCAATTATAATATTAAACATTAACGATTAAAATATGTCAATAATCACATTTTCATGAACAATGTCTTATCAGCAAAAGCTATGTTCAACATATAATATCTATGGTCTAATAAAAAAAAACTATGTAATGTACCTATTGTATTAAGTATAATCAGTTATCTTGTACCCATAACACCAGCTCTGCTTTGCTTGGGGCTAGATAATGTTGTGTGAATTGTCCAGCTTTATTTTATTTATTTTAATTTTAATTTTACACTTTAGATAATTAGGTTTGTTAAATGTAACTCAATAGATAAGTATTTTAATCTTTATCAAACTTAGACTATCAACGGTCACACACACTCTGTTCAGGGTCACTATGCTTAAAACCCAGTCACTGACCAAAGGCAAATTGCAGAAATCTTCAAAATTAAAAACTCTTATTCATACAGCGGTGTACTATAACTGCATCAAGCCTGAAGACCGTGACAAACCCATAGACACGGAGAAGTATCCGGGTTCCATCGGCCTTGCCTTGGAGATGTGTGCCGGCATTGTTGACAAGGATAAGAATGTAAATGCAATTGCCCAAGAGGAAATACTTGAGGAGTGCGGCTACAATGTACCCTTAAAGAGTTTGGAGAAAATCACTTCCTATAGGTAAGTAGAGTCTGCAGATTGAGAATGGCTGTAATGTACAAAAATACTAGTATTAATTATTTTATCATAAGTAGGTATCAAGATCTTATTTTAGATTTTATGAACATTATACACAAAATGCCACCAAGTGCCTTTCCTAAAATAGACCCCTCTATCTCATCAAGTGGATGTTGTAATAGCTGAATGAGGGATTACACCAGAGGATAGGCAGCAGCATCTACCGGAGTATTCTACCTACACCAATACTATGATTTGTCACATTTAAATTGAGTTTATACCTAATCAAACTTACCAACTGGGTGAATTTTACAAGTGTACGTGGATGGCCAAACCGTAACATCCTTTGAATTTTGAAAAAATATTTTCCTAGTTCGGATTTGAACCCCTAGATTTTGAAAAAAGATACACCAGCAATCCACGTCGGGCAAAACTGTCGCTTAGATTAGCAGAATCACATTCTGAGAAGTAATGTAATGATAAGTAAGTTCAGCAAACTAAAGAAAAGAGCAGATTTTTAACAAAATATTATGTTACTTTTCTTACATTAATGAATACCTGATATTTTTTTTTAATGCTTAAACTGCAGTAGTATACAAAGGCAATCAAAGTAGGTACCCGGATTACTACAGGTTTTAAATTCGTAGTAAGTAATATGTGTGAGAAACGTAAAATTCATTCTCTACTCGACGATCTTGACAACCTCTGTGGCGCGGCGTGCGAAGGTTCGTCTGCGACGCAGGAGGTTGCGGGTTCGAACAAATATTTGTACGATCTGGAGATATTTGTTCAGGGTGTTCTGGGTATTTACTATGCATAATAAAAAATATCTATCTAGGTATGTAATGTATTGTATTAAGTATATCAGATATCTAGTACCCATAACACAAGCTCTGCTTAGCTTGGGGTTAGATAATGTTGTGTGAACTGTCCAGCATTATTTATTATATTATTATACTGAGGTGATAAACAGTAAATCGTGGATTTCCCAGGTACAAAATGAAAGGAAAGAGTCTGCCTAACATTGTTTTTTTTTTTTTTTTTTTTTTTTTTTTTTTTATGTAATGGCTCGACAAACTGGCTTACGGCCCGCCTGATGGTAAGCGGTTACCGTCGCCTATTGACATCTGCAACACCAGGGGCATTGCCAATGCGTTGCCTGCCCTGGAGGACTCTTTTTACATTTTTTTTAAAGCGGCTCATGTTGTAGTTTAGCGGAAACACCTCAGGAGGGAGCCCATTCCACAACTTGCACGTATGAGGGAGAAAAGATCTCGTAAAGCGAGCAGTACGAGACACCCACGTGTCGATGATGTGTGGATGAGCTCCCTTGCGTTGTCGAGAAGTGCGATGGTAGAACCTGGATGCATGAGTATGAGATGTATGAGATTAAACAGCTCCTCAGAGCACTCCCCATTATAGAGTCGATAGAACACACAGAGCGAGCCGATGTCTCGGCGTAGGCTCAGCGGCTCTAGTGAACTGGAGAGCTTGGGGTCGTTGACGATTCTAACGGCTCTTCTCTGTAGGGAGTCAAAGCGAAGCAGCTGGTACTTATATTGTACATTAGGGTTGATGTATGTAGGTATTTATTTAGTTTATGTTGTTTTTGTAAATGGTGATGTATAAGTAATGTACATACCTATGTTGTGTTAATAAGTGTAATTCGTTAAAGCCGTAAAAAATAAACAATTTGTGAATGACCCCACTTGCCTGTTGTTTTTTGTAGGTCAGGAGTAGGCGTGCAAGCTGCTTTACAAACATTCTTCTACTGTGAAGTAACCGATGACATGAAAACTACAGCAGGTAAGAGATTTCCCTGTGCCCATTAGAAAAGTGATTTTCACCATTATTGAGACCAAACCTAGACCGTGGTGTGTCCGGCCTAAGAATAGACCCCTCCATCTCCTCCCGTGGATGTCGTGAAAGCCGACTGGGATTACCCTGACTTGTTTGTAAGATTCGTTGGTATAAGATTTGTCCTGGCTGCTAACTTATTTAAGGTATGTGTTATTACTGGAAGAAAGCATTAGCAGAGTCTTTCGTGGGAAGCAATGGTGGCGATGAGCTCACCTCTTGTTTCCCATGATGGTGCAACCCGCTGTGAAAAGAGACCCATTTGAGGCTCTGCCTACCCTTTACGGGGAAAAAGGTGTGTGTCCATGTATGTATGTAAACCTAGAAGAATCAGGCAACAAACACGGCTTGCCTTTGATGATCCATCTCACTACTAGGTGGGAAGCGCCTGTGTGGTGCCTCCAGAACACGGAGAAGCTGATTCATCGACAAAAGAGAACCAACTTAAAAACCAAGAAGGTAAAGAGAATCAGCAATATTTCATAAGGCAGCACACGCTACGCTTAATATATATAAATAACAGCTGGTAATATGTAGAAACTGATATTGTAAATTGCCAAGTTAGCTGTAGAGCGAGATCCGGCCATGCGGTTTAACAAACTAAAGAGTCTGTACGATGACGATTTAGGAGCAATTTGGAGGCAACATTAAGTACAGTTAAGGAACCCCTGATCTAAACAAAACTTGAGAGATTAGCAATAAATCTCAACAAACTGGGCAAGTTCTGTATCTTTATTAATTACCTACATAATAATAATGTTCTCCTTTGTAATAGGTGGTGGAGTGGACGACGAAATCATAGATGTAATAGAGATGTCAATTCCCGAAGTGGAGAAGATGTTAGAGTCCCCTGGACCCATAGCCAGCCCACCGAGCTGCCTGTTTGCATTGATGTGGTTCCTACGCTATAAGGCCGATAAGTTTAGAAAGTAATTCTATAGACTTTAGCACATTTCACAAACAACTTTGGACCTATGACACAGATGGGGACAGACAGGAATTGTCGATTCCTCTCTGTCCCCATATTCGGGGACAAACAGAAACTACCTACTCGAATAAATAATAGTACAAGTAACTATGATTACAAAGTATCATCGAGATTTAGGCCTAGTTTCACCAAAGATCCATTCTTCCAGTGTGTAGTCGTGATAACACATGATTTCCCAAATGACAAAATTATCACAGTACCTACGACGGCGAAAGACTGGCAGTTTATAGCTTGTAAGTTATGGGGAACAGGCCTCTGCACTTATGTACCGTGTATTATGTTAATTTTATCCCAATCCAGCAAAAGTAGCAGTGCTTGGGTTGTCTGCATACATCATCAACCTAAATATGGTCTACAATTGGACTAGAGGATGTTGTTTCTGCCACATCTGCAAATGCATTCAAAGACAAGCTCGACAACTGGCCAATTGACACAAAATTAGACAATCCACACTGTGTTGATGTACACATATCAGTGAAAGCTGCTTGTCTATAAATAAATCAAAAAATTGTACATACACTGCTATATTAGATTACATTAGGCTATTGTTATTCATAATCATGATTTCTGGTCAGTAAGGTCCAAAGTTACTTGACAAAAAAGAAGTAGGATATCTACATGTTGTAGTCCAAAGTTACTTATTACTTATATTTATTTGAGGCTCAGTGCCTCCTAGAATAAAATATACAGTTGATTAGAATTATTACCATTTGTCACCCTGCTCTGTCACCAGTTAGGACACAAAAGTTCTATCTGTCCCCCTCTTCGCAACAGTGGGACAGATCTAACTTTTTTGTCCTTACAGACAAACAGACAGTCAGGTCCGGGGGATAAATGGGAATAATTCGTTGATTTGGGGCATAATTTAATTATCAATTTTTATTCTATGATAGTATACGAAATTAGGTCTACCATGTAGACTGAGATAAATATACGTTACTTAGCATGTACTAATACTTAGCATTATCTCTGCCCCTCTCTAGCACGCGTGATTTGACGTGTGTGTGAAAATGATAGGATAATGCTAAGCATTAGTACGTGCTAAGTAAGATCTATTTATCTCGGCCTTAGAATATCAGCTTAGCTATTCAAATAGATTTATATTAATTAGAGTATAACAATAGAGTTTTTCATTTTACAACTGAAATGATGGTCTCTTCTAAATCAATTATACATGAGTTCGAAAATGGGTGGTGTTTTGTTGGAATAATGTCCTATATTTCCTATTCCTATTATTTTCATAAAACACTAGCGACCCGCTTTGGCTACGCATGGATGTGAAGTTAGTGCGAAGCCGGGGCGGTTCGCTAGTATATATATACCATATGTTCGGTTTATATATATAAACCTTCCGTTAAAAATTATCTAACTGATGTTGAAAATCCGGTGCGTGGTTTAGGAGTTAGCGGATGTTCAGACAGACACGGAGAGCGACTTTGTTCTATACTATGTATTGATTATGAAGAGTACCTACAATGATTTTATTTATTCAGCCTTTAGATTTTGTTTGATAAATTGTAGATGTGCTTCACATTTTATCCCACAGTCGGAGACTTCACTTAACTTGAATGGCCAATTAATTTCCATTTTATGAAACCATCAAGTTGATTGGGGACTCTGGGTGAGGCCGTTGATTATTAAATATTCATCATTATTACAATCCTACTTTTTTTAGCTTCGTTATTAGCTTACAACCACTTTGCGGTTAGAACTTAGATATAATGAGGTAGAAAGATAGTTATATTTATAACTTATTGAAAAAAATATTTATTCACACAGGACCTTTGAAAGAACTTGTGGCGAATGCAAAAATACGGACAGCGATTAATTGATACAACTTACGTTATTTAAGGTATACGTTTCGGATTTGAGTGTGGTACAGCTTCAAGAAAATGCCTCACTTATTTGTAGATAAGAATCTAATAATATGGGAATACGATTTTTAATTTGACGCTGTACATTGGTATTACATTGTACTGTACAATGGGCGCCGCGGCGCCGTTACTAAATGGCCATTTAGTAACAGCGCCATTACTCATGGCCGTAACTAAATGGATCACACTAATAGAGTAGTTTCTGTCTGTCCCCGAATCTGTCAATCCAAATTTAGGGAGAGACAGGAACATTGAATTCATTTTTGTCCCCGAATGCATGTTCGGGGAAAGACTGGAATTCTCAACTCCTTTTTGTTCCTAGATATACTGAATGCAAAAAATTATGCATTCAATATATCTAATTCAATTATCATGTCTCAAGATTTTATTTAAAGTATTCATTAAATAAATACTAGCTGTTTGTACAATTTGAGGCATCTTTTTAATTTTGTCGTGTTTTCGCTAAACACAATTAGATTTAAAAACGCTCAGGATTAGTCCTCTACTCTACCATTATATTTATTACAAAGTGTAGCATGCAGCAGTGTGAGGCATATACTCTTAATTAAGCAATCGCAAAGATGTACACGTAGTTTCTTAAAGGACATTGCCAGGGTTTGGTCCAAATGCTGCCCAGAAATGAAAGTACCTACAATGGATACAATAAATATGTATTAACTTTTGAAACTATCATGGTTATGTACATAATTTTCACTAGAAACGGGATATTTACCATGATTTGAAAGTGTTGCTATAACCTGCTACGCGTCCGGACACCGTTAGTGTTGTGCGTCGAGTTGGTGTGAATTGTGACAATGAAACCGATGGTAGTGGTATCGTTCGTAATAAAAGAGTGAGAAAGAGGGTAGATCGATATATCTGCCAATAACATCTACTCGCAAAGACTTAAGTTAGTTCTCCCGTGATCATGGCGCATGCAACTGTGCCGAAATATCGGGAACATTTAAAACTCAAAAATCATGGTAAATATCCCGTTTCTAGTGAAAATATGTATTACTTTATATCATCACCCCAAATATTAAAAAAAAAAACTATTTCAAGGTTTACAAAAAAAAACATATTTATTTTTATGAAATGGATGATATTTGTAATTCTTCAGTTCATTTAATTAATTATACACTGTTTAACGTGTTAGTTTAAGCCTACTGTGGTCTTGGATTCCACTCTAATGTGATTAATCATCAGCAAAAAATAAATCAATTCGTATTAGCTAATGGCAAACTCTGGTATCAGAGTTTAAAGGCCGCCGAAAGCATTTTCATGTCTGGGCAGCATTTGGACCAAATTCCTTGTAAAGAGTGGCAATGTCCTTTTCCTATTTATTTATTACGGTACCTTGTTATTTACATGTTTTATTTTATTTTAGTAGGGTACATAACAAAGTTATGTGCTTGTTATGGGAATTTAGTTGGTACAATTTGATGGTACAATCATTATGCTGTCATTCACCCTCATGGTGATGATACCTATTTTGAATTAAATGTAGCTATTATTTCATGGTATTGTCTAAATTTTTAATGAAATAGTTAATTAATTTGATTTGTATTTATGGAAGGATCACCACACACCGAACGCGGTGTGGCGAATGTTATCTGCATCTATATGAGACGGGAGGGGGGGGTTGTGGTCTTTTACCGCGCCGCTCTGCCCCGCTTTCTGTGTGCGGAGGTCCTCACTTTTGATTGTATTATAGTACCTACCTATAAGGTAGGTAAAGTATAATTATTTCTTCTGGTTTTTCTCTAGCGAGTTAAAATTTTTCGTAAACATACTAATTAGTTAACCTATTTATTTTAAAATAACACTTTTTCCACTATTATATTAAGAGATGTTATTGTTAGAAAATAATACTTAGATTGCAATAATGTACTATAGGCCTAGCGTTTAATTTAGTAGCCTCCTGAGGTATGGCAGCGGCACGGGAGGGGTGACATGTGACGTAAAGAACTGTCGGGCTACACACGTGATGAAAATTAGTGAAGATATATCTTACGATATTTACAAATAAGTATCTAAGTAATTGCGAAAGAGAATAAAATACTTGTTCAAATAATTATTATATTTAATACTAATATCAATATTTTCAACTGAACTTTCAATTTATTAGCTTATGTCCATATCGCTACTCGAATCACTGTCAGTATGACTGAAATCACTTTCGTTATCTGTCGTTTATATCGTTTTCATGCTCGGCAGATTTTGGATCAGATTTCCTAACCTTGAAAATGTTATATACATTATAAACAACATCTTTAGTTTGAGCTCTAATCCGAGGACCCATCTTCGGTTGCTAATCTCGTGTGCGTCTTGTCTAAAGCGGCCGGTCCAAATAACACGTATTGACGGCAGCGAGGTCGCCGCCCGACTGACGTCAAGTGACGAAAATCACCACCCTCCCGTGCCGCTGCCATACCTCAAGAGGCTACTAAGTTAAACGCTATACCTATAATGAAAAACTATCAAGTAAATACAGTAATAAGTAAAGTACTATAATTATGTAAACAGCCCCCTTATTCGCTAAGACCAAACGTGAAATAACGCGGGCTCGTTACCATATCTGCGTGCAATCATCGTTCAGAATACATTGTGACGTCACACGTTATTGTCAAGTTATCTTCTATAGTCATAGCGCATAACCACCCAGGCTGTTTTATTACCTTTTTAATTCGGTCACGCATTTCACGGCTGTTTCCAGCAAGCACGACGCTACATTTTATGTATCCTTGCTTGGTTTATCTTATCGTCACACATACAATAAACTGTGATTATGAATGCCTTTCTGTGATTTAATCATATAATTATACGCAACGTTGTTTTATTTTAATTTAACACAAGATTATGTGGATTGTTCATTTACAATTAGGTTTGTAGGAACAACCATTATTTTCAAGTAGGAAAGTACCTATCTACATAAAATGAGTATGCATAGAACATTATTACCTACATAACATGAGTATGCATAGAACATTATTACCTACATGAGTATGCATAGAACATTATTACCTACATAACATGAGTATGCATAGAACATTATTACCTACATGAGTATGCATAGAACATTATTACCTACATAACATGAGTATGCATAGAACATTATTACCTACATGAGTATGCATAGAACATTATTACCTACATAACATGAGTATGCATAGAACATTATTACCTACATGAGTATGCATAGAACATTATTACCTACATAACATGAGTATGCATAGAACATTATTACCTACGTAGCCTTTGTGTCGCGGGTGGTAAAACTAGTATTTGTCGTAAACATGCCCTCACCTATTTTATAGGTGTGTTGAGCATAACCCGATCAAACAAATTTTCTAGATTCGAAGGGTGGGACGGAAAACGTATTTGTTTGTAGTAGAGCTTTTTTGTGAAAGAGTTCGTCCGGGGAAGTACTACCACCATACCTATTTCTGCCGCAAAGCAGTAGTGCTCGCATTGGTGTGTTCCGGTAAGAAAGGGTATGGGTGCCGGTGAAATTACAGGCACATGAGACTTTTCATCTTTGTCTCAGGATGGCGGGCGCAGGGCAATGCCACATAGGGTGCGTCCTAGGTGGACGTAACCGGTGAGGTAAGGCATTGTTAAAGGCAGAGGATACCGCTTAACATCAGGTGGGCCATATGCTTGTTCCGTCATAGACACAGATAAAAAAAAAAGTTATAAACCATTTTAAGAGGGAAGTTTTAAAAAAAAAAAACTTTCGAGAAAAGTTTCACCAATCGTGTTTCCGCAGTTTTATTTATTTAGATTACATCCTCAAGTAATCACGGTATTAAGATCACTTTTGTAACCTTTACCTTTACGTGCCTTTACCGAGTGAAACTGTAACCCAGCGACTCCAAAATCAAGAAGGATCATCTTAATTGATTCGAAAGAAATGCTGTAAGTATAAACCAACAAAACAAAAAGAAATACAATACTGTAGTATTTATTTACTTAAAATCCAAACAAAGAGTAGTGTTCTATCGTATTTATTTAATTAAACGATAATAATAACAATATCGGCGATCTAGTGTATCCTTGTGAGATCTTCAACGATTTTGATGATGTCGTCAACAGTGGCGTCTCGAGTCATGCCGCTGCCGTCATCGATCTGAGGAAAACATATGATCTGAGGCAACAGGTAAATTACTTTGTCCTTAAATCCAAATTTGGGGACAGAAAGAAATTTTTAATTCCTGTTTGTTGGACAAATAGGAACTACTCGATTTTACTAGGAATTACTGATCAAAAAGAGCCCAAAACACTGCCAGGCTACTATTAATCATCATTGAATCTCCATCATCAGATCAGCCCGCTGTCACCATAATATTGTGTTGTCATGTCACCTTGGTAGGTATGCCAAATTTCAGTTCAATCGGATATCAGGAATTGTTCGAAAATTAAATCGCCAGATTTGCCCCCCTTATACACAAAAAGGAAGTTCAATAAAAAGCAATACATTCTAGGATCACACTACGCTTAGATCATCATTGATGACTTAAGTTTTTCGATGACTATTTAACCTTAGCCTGTAATAAGAAAAAAAAACTTTAGAGCATTGTTTTCCTAACAAAATAATGCTTTATGATAACTTTATTCCATTAAAATACGCTACGGCCAGGACAAACGGGGTTTTAATAAATTTCTGCTCATTTGCGTGCCATAGTCTATGCTATGGTCTATCTATGGCTACGCGCGACATGCGCGGTAGAATGGTGTTTTTTTTTACGCTCATTAATTTGACGCCATACCTACGTTATTATTTTTCATGTGCTTTGTTAATGAAATAAAAGTTTTACTGCTTGATTTTATCTGCACATAACTAGGTATTAAAACACTCGTTTGAACCACGTTTATAAACCAAGTCGGTACATAACAGAGGTTACTAACCCCTGTTATGTTACAGTCTCATAAACTTGATCAGTGTGATTTCAATGAATTAAATTCTTTATAATTTGAATGATATTTCTATCTAAAATAACGCTCTTGCGGTTATCCAATTTGCGCTGTCTTCCTGCAAAACTTGATTGCAACTAGCAAAAACATCATTTATTATTATTCGAAGGTCGTACCTATTTCTGCCGCAAAGCAGTAATGCTCGCATTGCTGTGTTCGGGTTTGAAGGGTATGGGTGCCGGTGAAATTACAGGCACATGAGAGTTTTCATCTTTATGTCTCAGGGTGGCGGGCGAAGTGCAATGCCTCATAGGGTGCGTCCTAGGTGGACGTGACGTGACCTATAAGCTAATGCACTGTTCATAGGCAGAGGCTACCGCTTAACATCAGGTGGGCCATCTGTTTGATCTGTAATCATCATCATCAACCTACTGCAGTCCACTGCTGGACATAGGACTCTTTGGTGTGGTTGATCCGTCATACCAAAGTGTAAAAATAAAAAACTACGTTACCTTGAGATGGTTGCAAGTTTCCTCCTGCACCTCGCGGGTGAGGTCCAGGAAGCTCTCGATGAGGTCTCCGTCTATGAACCCCTCAGCAGGCTCCGTCTTCAGGTCTGTGTTGAAGGAGCGCCAGAAGTGGTGTGGGATCTTGCCGACCGACTTGATCGTGTGGTTCAGGCGCTCCTCGAGCTGGCTCAGGAACTCGTACAGCTCCTGCGATAGTTGGACCACGAGACCTGTAGGAGAGAGACGGGTATAGTTAGCACGGGGTTCGTGCACCTCGTTGAGACTAGAAGCGGGTGCGCGGTACGTAAAGATGGCGCCGGTGACGGTGGGAGCAGCACGGGGCGGTGCGTGTGTGCATGCTGTGGTCCGTGCACCTTGTTGAGACTAGACGCGGGTGCGCGGTACGTAAAGATGGCGCCGGTGACGGTGGGAGCAGCACGGGGCGGTGCGTGTGTGCATGCTGTGGTCCGTGCACCTTGTTGAGACTAGACGCGCTATGTGTGGTACGTACAGATGGCGCCGGTGACGGTGGGAGCAGCACGGGATGGTGGGTGTGTGCATGCTGTGGTCCGTGCCCGTGCACCTCGTTGAGACTAGACGCGCTATGCGCGGTACGTACAGATGGCGCCGGTGACGGTGGGAGCAGCACGGGGCGGTGCGTGTGTGCATGCTGTGGTCGGTGCACCTCGTTGAGACTAGACGCGCTATGCGCGGTACATACAGATGGAACCGGTGACGGTGGGAGCAGCACGGGGCGGTGCGAGTGTGCATGCTGTGGTCCGTGCACCTCGCTGAGACTAGACGCGCTATGCGCGGTACGTACAGATGGCGCCGGTGACGGTGGGAGCAGCACGGGGTGGTGCGTGTGCATGCTGTGGTCCATGCACCTCGTTGAGACTAGACGCGCTATGCGCGGTACGTACAGATGGCGCCGGTGACGGTGGGAGCAGCACGGGGCGGGGCGAGTGTGTATGCTGTGGTCCGTGCACCTCGTTGAGACTAGACGCGCTATGCGCGGTACGTACAGATGGCGCTGGTGACGGTGGGAGCAGCACGGGGCGGTGCGTGTGTGCATGCTGTGGTCCGTGCACCTCGCTGAGACTAGACGCACTATGCGCGGTACGTACAGATGGCGCCGGTGACGGTGGGAGCAGCACGGGGTGGTGCGTGTGCATGCTGTGGTCCATGCACCTCGTTGAGACTAGACGCGCTATGCGCGGTACGTACAGATGGCGCCGGTGACGGTGGCGAGCAGCACGGGGTGGTGCGTGGTCGCGTGCGTGTCGGCGTGCTGCGCGACGAGCGAGCCGTGCCGCATCACGTTGCACATGTCGCCGGTGACGGTGACTAGACGCGGTACGTACAGATGGCGCCGGTGACGGTGGCGAGCAGCACGGGTTGGTGCGTGTGTGCATGCTGCGGTCCGTGCACCTCGTTGAGACTAGACGCGCTATGCGCGGTACGTACAGATGGCGCCGGTGACGGTGGCGAGCAGCACGGGGTGGTGCGTGGGCGCGTGCGTGTCGGCGTGCTGCGCGACGAGCGAGCCGTGCCGCATCACGTTGCACATGTCGCCGATGTGGAACTGCCCCATGTAGCCCATCTGTTGCCGCTCCTCGTCCGTGGTCGCGGCGCTGCAAACAACACGGACCACTATGTACTTGAGTACCCGGAGGGGCGAGCTTAGTGGTAGCTTCGGTAAGGAAGGGCTGGCCCCGCCTAGTAGTTTGAATTATCTAGAATCCAAGAAAACAGTCTACTACTCCGAGACTAATACCAGATGACATCACGATCCAGTTTTTTTTTAATTCAACTTGGATTGACTGTTCAAGCAGATGGCCCACCTGATGTTAGGCGGTACCCTATACGTATGAACAGTGCCTTATCACATAGGTCACGTCCACCTAGGACGCACCTTCCCGGGTGCAAGTGAGTAATAATAGCGCTGTCACTTTCTTGCAGCTATTGTTCTCTTGCTAGACTCCGCCCATTCGATATTTTAACGTATTTTTTTTGTAGTAAAAATCTTATCGTTTTTATCGGATTCGTACAGGTTATATGTTAGGGAGTTAGATGCCACTCTACTGGAACCACAGAGACAGGCTCTCACAATTCTCATTGGCAATGACGTAGGCTGGTGTTTCCCACGTGACTACGAGTCTCGGAAGAGCACCTGGCGAGGTAGTATATTGTTACACCGCGGTAGTACCGACCTGTCTTTCTGGCAGACGTACAAGTTGAAGCTGTTCTCTGCGCCGAGGAAGGTGTCGTCATCCAGTATTTCAACGGCTGTCATCCAGTTCGGGCTGTAGTCACGCGCTATTTCTTCAAAACTGCCTTCCATCTATTAATAAGTTTTTTGTGATACAATACAAGCTTTTATAAAATTAGTGATCGCAACCATGTGCTGATCAAAATGAGCCTAAACATGGCCAGTCTACTATTATCCATCGAGGAGTTCAATTGTCCACCTTCCGTCTCCATCATCAGATCAGCTCGCTGTCACCACCATATTATACTGTCATCGTAACTTGACAGGTATGCCAAATTTCAGCTCAATCAGTTGAGGATAACTGCTTTAAAATTCAATTGCAAGATTCCACCCGGACATACATACATACATTGCAAGTTAAATAAAAGATTGTAATAAAAATAAAGGTATACCTGTTTGTACTGCAGCAGTGACATGGACCGCATGAGGTCTCCCACGAGTATGAAGTCTCCCTTCACCTTCAGGTAGAGCGCTACGATGTTGTTGAAGTGACTGCACTCCAGCCGGAGCTCTTTCTCAGACGTCCACTCGAATAGCCTCACCTGATCACAACATAAATAAACTTACTATAGACTTAGATACTTGAGAGCGTTCAACGAAAAGCCACGAAGTTTCCACAAGCCCAGCGTCGTATGTCCTACACAGAGAGACTACGCGCATTACGCCTCACTACCCTAGAGGAAAGACGTCTGCGTGGCGACCTCATTGAGACCTTCAAGATCCTTTTTGGCACTTACAATTTGCCTGAATTTCATGAAACCTATATTTTAAAAGAAAGCTCAATGTCGTTGAGAGGGCATAGCTGTAAAATATCCCGTGGACCATCCGAAACAAACACTGCACACCTTAGTAACAGAGTGAATTGGAATGATTTACCTGAAGATGTTGTTACTGCCACGTCAATAACGCTTTCAAAAACAAATTGGATAACTGGTTGCGAATGAACAAACTGTTAACATTAAAATACATTAAAGTGAATCAGTGCAGCGAGTGGAACTAAGACATTTCAACACTCTGAAATAAGCACATCAGCGAAAGCTGCTCGTCTATAATTTTAAATAATAATAAGGGTCAAGGGTCAGATTCAGAAGGCGGTACTCCTGGACACGGCACGCATAGTCAGGAGGTTTCTCTCTCTGCAGCCCTAGCCCCCGACCGTTTGGGCCTCGCTCCGCGGTCGGTGGTTCCCCGTTTTGATTTATATTTTTTACTATATTGTTTTATATAGGTATCTCACAGGCACTATTAACCGCCCACCTATATTTTTCTGATCTTCACCCTGATTGCTTATGTTAACCAGGGCTTATCTAATGTCTTTTTTTGTAAGTGGGTATTTTAGCCATAAACTAAACACTTATAACCATATTTCGATGAATAATTTTGTGTCACAGAAGCCTTTTTGGAAATTAGTCGTTGTTTGAAATTGTTGCAGTTACATTCCTGTGTTTACATTTCTTGTTCTTAGGTGCCCTATGTGGCATTGCACTGCGCCCACCACCCTGAGACATAAAGATGAAAAGTCTCATGTGCCTGTAATTTCACCGGCACCCATACCCTTCAAACCGGAACACAGCAATGCAAGCACTACTGATTTGCGGCAGAAATAGGCATGGTGCTAGTACTTCCCCGAACGAAATCTTTCACAAAAAATAAATAAATAAAATAAATAATGCTGGACAGTTCACACAACATTATCTAGCCCCAAGCTAAGCAGAGCTTGTGTTATGGGTACTAGATAACTGATATACTTAATATAGTATATATACATAGATAGATATTTTTTATTATCTATAGAAAATACCCAGAACACCCTGAACAAATATCTGCGATCGCACAAATATTTGTTCCGAGGCGGGAATCGAACCCGCAACCTCCTGCGTCGCAGGCCAACCTTCGCCCGCCGCGCCACAGAGGTCGTCAAAAGCTCTACTACTTATAAATTGGCAGAACTAGATTGGCAGTCTATTGTGTTTAGTTAGTTTATGGTAATAGTAACAGTTATATACGTACAGTGCTGTTGATGGAGGCTAGCAGCTTGCCGTTAAACTCGACGAGGGCGTAGCACGCGCCCTTTATCTCCTTCTCAGCGATCTGGTTCAGCTTGCCCTCCGACCAGTGGAATAGCAGTATCCGACCCTGTAATCACGCAATTTTACATATGATTATAAATAAATAAATGGCAATGGGCTGGGCATATATGGCAAACATTGTGAAGTAGGCAGACTCATACTCGAGCATGTACAGGTTGGAGTGCGGGGTGAGGGGGGGGGGGGGGGGCTGTCTCTTCTCCTAGTCTTTTCAATCTGTTCATGAATCATCTGATTGAGGAACTCAGTGGCACCAAGGTCAGATGTCACATAGATGGGGTCTGTGTCAATAAATTTAGCTACGCCGACGATATGGTGTTACTGAGCCCTTCGATTGGAGCCCTGCGCCAGCTATGCGACATGCGAGTCCTATGCGGGGGCCCATGGGCTCAGATATGACACAAAAAAGATTGTGGTGTTTAAGGCTGGCTCCAAGAATTATCAGAGTGTACCACCCATAGTCCTTGACGGATCTCCTCTTAATCGCGTCTCAAAATTTAAGTATCTGGGCCACTGGGTCACTGAGGATCTACAGGACAATGAGGACATAGAGAGAGAGCGCAGTGCGGTGCGCAAATCGGTCTAAATGGCACTCATTGGGAGAGGCCTAAGGTGATGATGATGATAAATAAATAAATAAAATAATGCTGGACAGTTCACACAACATTATCTAGGCCCCAAGCTAGGCAGAGCTTGTGTTATGGGTACTAGATAACTAATACACTAAATACATTACATAGATAGATATTAAATTTAAATGTAACCCAAAAATTCCGTTCCAGCGGGACTCGAACCCGCAACCTCGCCAGTGATCGGCGATGCCTTTACCAACTCGGCCATAGAACGAGCTATGACGCTGAAGACGAAATTTGTGGGCACTATCAACTCGGCTATAGCGCCGATGGGAGCCATCTACAGGTGTTTCATTAGAAACCTTCTGTTCAAAGTCCGAAATTAGTTCGAAACATTGACAAGAGATGACACCACTGCTATTTCATTATAGTTTATTATTTTTCAAGTGTAAACCACACTTTATGGATAACATTAAATTTAAATGTAACCCAAAAAATCCGTTACAGCGGGACTCGAACCCGCAACCTCGCAATCTCAGTTGGATAATCGCCTACCAAGCCAAATGAATCATGATTTTACCTGTTTCGGCTCTGACTCCTCCGGGTTGAGTATGGCGGTGCCCACTGCGTAGTAAAAGTTGGGGTCATCGCCCAACTTGCACGACACTAGCGACATCGCGAATTCGTTGGCCATCAGTTGGTGCGCGTGTAATACTGAAAAATACAAACTAAACGTTAAAAACCAAGAGCCCGAAGGGTTCAGTACCATTATTTTATTTTATTAATCTAGGATTCACAGTTATCTTATAGTTAGTTATAAGCTATAGACTATATGCTATTCTGAAACCAATTTGAATCCACATTATGTATTCAATTCGTTTACAAAGTAGGTAGTTACGCATGCAAGGTCAACAAAAACGGTAGGAAAGCCGAATAAGGTACATCTTTACATAGGTAAATTAAGTAAACAAAATAAGTATTATCAATAAAAACGTTAAAAAAATCACGTTTGTTGCATGGGAGCCCCCTTAAATATTTATTTTATTATATTTTTTTGTATTTGTTGTTATTGCGGCAACAGAAATACATCATCTGTGTAAATTTCAACAGTCTAACTATCACGGTTCATGAGATACAGCCTGGTGACAGACGGACAGACGGGCAGCGGAACCTTAGTAATAGGGTCCCGTTTTACCCTTTGGGTATGGAACCCTAAAAATGCGCGCTATCCAAAGTGCTCATATTACATCGCTCGCATTGCTGCGTTCCGGTTTAAAGGGTATCTAATCTGATTCTAATTCTAAATGGGGGAGAAATGTTTGTATGATCTGCAAATATTTGTTCCGGGTCTGGGTGTATGGTACCATGGTACCCGTAGAGTCTGATACCCACGACACAGGTAATCCTAGTGTGGGATCAGCACTATGTATGTGACTGATGGGTGTTTTTATGTGATGATCATGTTTGTCTCTCCGTAGACCAAGACATGTTCTTGGTGATCCGATGACCCTATTAGCGGTATTAGCGCATTAGCGGTAGTGACGTCATGCAGTCAAGACAGAGACAACACTCCACCTCTGTACCGACTTCGCCGGCGAAGTCGACGAACCTTCTAAGTACCTTCTGTACCTTACGCCTAAGCCGGTACAAGCATGTTCCGGGGCGTTTTGCCCGTTCCTCCCCAACCGGCAACAGCCCAAGCCAAGGTCCGTACCTAAGTGGTGCCCTGGTGCTTGTTGCCCCAACCTAACTTTACAGGTTGAGCGCCATCTGCGCTCACAGTCATGACCCCAGGAGGTCAAAAGCATTTAAATCCATTCCAAAAAAGAAACGTGATGATGTTTGCCGTGGTACGCACCTTCGAAGGTGTGATGATCCAGGATCAGCAGGTTGTGTATCTCGAGGTCGAGCGCGTTGGGCGCATGCTTCGGCTGCTGCAGAGGCGCGCCGCTGCTGGCCGCGGCGCCCGTGGACGCGCTGCCGCGCACCGCCGTCGAGCTGCCCGCCTCCACGCGGTCCACGCGCATCGTCACCACGCCGAACGACTAAGGACAACACTTGGCTTGGTATCGGCACAGTACTTTTACATTTTATATTTATATTTATTTAGTAGGAAAACCAACAGCTAAATACATAAAAAAACAGAGTTAAACAACAAAGAGCCAATTACAGGTTTTCACATGTAGAAAGCATAATAGAACAAACTAGTCAACAGTAACGAAGATACATAAATACATAATTAACATAATACATTTGTACGGGTACAAAATAAACTACGAAAAAGTCGTAACTGCTGACGAGCGTGAGTCGCTGACGGGCTGAGCTTACACTCGTGGAGAATAGATCCAAGTCCATTGGTTTACACAGCTTATTGAAATTGATGCTTGCACGTTGTAGAAATGCATTTTGCGTATAGTTCGTATTAACAATAGGAGTATATAAAGGATAATAAGATCTTGTACGTATTGTTAGGACGTTGATTATAATTTCACTAAATAGCTCGGGACTGCTTATAGTGTTAGATGTTATTTTCAGTAAAAATTATAGGTCAGCGACTTCACTTTAGTAGTAGTAGTGCTTTTTTGTGAAAGAGTTCGTCCTAACATTACTCGCATTACTGTGTTCCGGTTTGAAGGGTATGGTTGCGTGTGAAATTACAGGCACATGAGACTTTTCATCTTTATGTCTCAGGGTGGCGGGCGCAATGCAATGCCACATAGGGCGCGTTCTAGGTGGACGTGATGTGTGTGGTAATATGTATTGATAAAAGCAGACGTTACCGCTTAACATCAGGTGGGCCATCTGATTGTTCAGTCATTCAAGTAGTTCTAGTTGCTTTGCAAGTATTAGGGCTGGTACCTGTGAGGATTCCTGGTACGCGATCCTGCGCGGCGTCTCTCCGAGCGGGACGGTCCGGATGTGCAGCTTCTGTATCTCGTCGATGGTGCCGATCGTGACTGTGCTGTCCGTCGCCAACGTACCTGTGAGGACTCCTGGTACGCGATCCTGCGCGGCGTCTCTCCGAGCGGCACGGTCCGGATGTGCAGCTTCTGTATCTCGTCGATGGTGCCGATCGTGACTGTACTGTCCGTGGCCAGCGCTAAGCTGAAAACATTACATTTTATAGTTATATATAAACTTCCCCGGCGTTCAGACAACAACTTTAACTTCAAAAACCACGACGTTTTACAAATTAAGGGTCCCGTTTTAACTTTGAGGTCCTGAAAATATTTTAATCTTAACAACTATACCGTAAAACTAACTTTTACAACGTCGAAATACGTTGCAATCTGGCTAAAACGTAAAGTGTATTTTTTTATTTATAAAACGTTCCCGTGCCCTTTGTCAGGAAAATTTCAGGTACCACTGAAACACTTGTCTGTTAATTTTATTTGAGCAATCTCCATGTAAAACTTCAAGTTTCTACTACACATGGATACCGAAATACAGAGCTTTTTAGTTTTACATTAGAACCACATTTTGAACCCCTTAGGATGTGAATTTTCAAAATTCCGTTCTTAGTATAACCCTCTGCATCGAGACAAACAAACCCTCCAAATGTCAGGACTCCACGTCCAGCGGTTTAGGCTGTACGTTGACACTCGGTCAGTCAGTCAGTCAGGACATTACCTTTTATATATGAGATTCCTTTTGATTTACCGTCGTATCGCGGTCACTTCGCCATTGAATACCTTGATGAACGGACTTGAGCCACATAATAAATATTAGTACAAGTAAAGAAGACTCACTTCGCGAAAAAAAAATATACATAGCGAATCTGGCTGGGACGCAACAAAGTGCAATTCAGCTCACACAAGCGCTTAGTGCCTAACGCAATATTCACCTAAACATTGCCGCTCTTTTCTAACGCGTAACTCTGTCGCTGTCTGGCCCGGAGTGACGTGGCTCTTAATGGGTGTGGACTTGTCGCATACGACAACATAACATGACACGGTCACGCTTTGCTTTAGTCATTGTTCTGAGGTCACGCTAAAAGCGACCCGCTCACCACATGGAAGGCAGGTAGGTATTTTATACTAGGTAAATGAAACAGTTACAAAATTATATGGATACGGATATTATAACGATTAATATTAAGTTGGTAGGTAAGTATGGTTTTTCTCTGCTTATGAAGTTAACAAGCTACGATTTATTTCAAAAACATCAGTAGGTTTACCAAAACATATTATTATGAAGTGAACTGTATCGCTCTAAATACATAACCTACATAAAGTACATAACGTCTTGCGCGAGCGCTCAGGCGTGCGTCCGACAATCCACTGTCACTTGTTCAGCTTGCCGAACGGCCGAGCTGTAGGCTAATGGTGCGCGACCTTGAGCGAGTGGCGGTGGTCTGCTTGAGCCGCCTTCATTCGCCTTCTTGCGATCGTTACAATGTCGTCGCTCCATCGTGTGGGCCGTCCTACACCGAGTTGTCCGGTTAGTGGTCGCTTTGTAAATGTTTATTTCAGCAATGGTCGGTTTCGCGAGCTTTCTGCGACCAAGTCGCGGACATTCCACTAGTTTTCAATAACTACGTATTATAAACGCAGCCTTGCTGTGGTGTGTCCGGCCTAAGAATAGACCCCTCCGTCTCCTCCCGTGGATGTCGTAAAAGCCGACTAAGGGATTACCCGGACTTGTTGATAAGATTCGTTGGTATAAGATTTGTCCTGGCTGGTAGCTTATTATGGAATGTGTTATTACTGGAAGAAAGCGTTAGCCGAGTCAGTCGTGGGAAGCAATGGCGGCGATGAGCTCACCACTTGTCACGTCTATATTCCACGATGGTGCAACCCACTGTGAAAAGAGGCCTATTGTGGCTCTGCCTACCCCTTCGGGGAAAAAGGCGTGTGTCTATGTATGTATGTATGTAAAATGTTTGCAGAATGGCCATGCCAATTGTGGGCACAGGGTCACTTACGGTTGTAGTGCATCCTTATCTGTTCTATGATATTGTGCTAGAGAGAGCGCCCTATTAGTCTTTCTCCGTGAACAGACTATGGGATCACATTTTGCAAATACCAGTTTTTAACCCCCGACGCAAAAACGACGGGGTGTTATAAGTTTGACGTGTCTGTGTGTGTGTCTGTGGCATCGTAGCTCCCGAACGGATGAACCGATTTCTATTTTTCATTTGTTTGAAGGTGAATTTGTCGGGAGTGTTCTTAGCTATGTTTGATCAAAATCGGTTTAGCCGTTTCATTGCGTTGAGGTTTTTTTTTAATTTAATAAAAATAATTACTTGTTCTAGTTGAGCTGGCTGCAATAGACAAGTGGCCTACCTGTCGGGATAGGCGGAAGCGTTGAGCGAGCACATGTGCGTAACCTCCTTGAGGTTCACGTTGGAGAACACCAGCTTGTGGTTCGACGAGAATATCACGGTGGGACGATCCGAGCACGCGAATATGTTCGTCGTCGATAGCGATCTGCAACAATACCAATGATAGAGCAACAGGCAAGATAGGGCCGGCGTATCTGAAATTAGATTAGACCCCTTGTCTCCTCCCGTGGATGTCGAAATAGAAAACAAGAACTTTTGAATTACGGAACAAGCAGGCACCTGGGCTGTTATTCGCTATGACCACAGGAGATTACTTGACAACAACGTGTGACGTCACAATGTACTCCTAATGATGATTCCACGTAGATATAGTAACGAGTCCGCGTTATGTCACGTTAGGTCATAGCGAATAAGTGGGCTGATGTTAAGCGGTCTTTAAGAATTACCTCATAGGTCACGTCCACCTGAGACGCACCCTATGTGGCATTGCACTGCGCCCGCCACCCTGAGACAAAGATGAACAGTCTCATGTGCCTGTAATTTCACCGGCAACCATACCCTTCAAACCGGAACACAGCAACGCGAGCACTACTGCTTTGCGGCAGAAATAAGTATAGTGGTAGTACTTCCCCGGACGAACTCTTTCACAAAAAAGATCTACTACTACATTTCAGCGTGTCTGAAATGAGATTAGACACCCCCGTCTCCTCCCGTGGATGTCGTAACAGCCGAATATAACTTATTTTGTATTTTAATGAATAGCGTTATAAGTAGATGGCACCCCTGAAGTAATATAATAGGTAACCTCTACCTATAACAATGCATTACGTCACAGGTCACGTCAACCTAAGACGCGCCTTATATCTGAGACGAAGATGAAAACCTCATGTGCTGTAAATTCAACGGCAGCCATACCCTTCAAACCGTAACACAGTAATGCGAGCACTAATAGCAGAAATAGATATGGCGAATCTATTTCTGCCGTAAAGCAGTAGTGCTCGCAATACTGTGCTCGTTATTTGTATGTCTCCAGACAAACTCTTCCATAAAAAGCTTTAGCGTAAATCATTTCAGATATAGGCGTAAAAAGTAAAGCGTTTCAGATATACAACGTCATTATTATCCATACTGCCATACTGCTTTAGCAGATTTTGATGGTATTTGGTGTGTGGATAGAGGGAGGGGGGGGGGGGGGGGGGGGTTGGAACGGGGCAGGGATCCCAACACTATCCGAGAGAAGCCTGGCGAGTTGGTAGTGTTGTATAAGGAGGTAAAAGAGATTGGTTGCACTGACAAGAGCCGAGCTCGTAAATCTCGAATATAATGGATTATTTCTTGCCTTGCATGTTGAACAGAAATGTTTCAATGTAAAGCTAGCTAGAGACATTTAAAACTATTACCTGAAACTCCTAAGTACGGTGGGCTGTGTTCCGAGGGTCACCTTCTTCTTATTGGACAGGATGCCGGTGGCCGGGTCCACTGTGAAGTAGAACATGGAGCCGTCTCCTAACGCGCAGAGAAGGTAGCACACACCTTCTAGCACGCAGATTAGAAGGGAACGAGGGATCATTTCTGAAACAGATACAAAATGTTGATTTCACTTGCCAGCGTTACTTGACGAGCATAAATATAAGTAAACAGACCCCTCCGTCTCATCCCTTGGATGTCGTTAAACCCGACTAAGGTATTATGCCAGAAGATGGGCATTCAATTGAGCACTCAACACCAATACTGCAATCACCAATCCGCCTGCCAAGTGTCAATTTAAGATCCAGAGTCTCGAGCACCGCCGTAAAGTCGCATGCCTTTCGATCTTCTATAGGTTGCATTTCGGGGAATGGTTCAACGAACTTCACGATCTGATCCCATCATCTCCTTTTCATCATAGGACGAGCAGACGCACGGCTCGGTAACATCCTTACCTCTCGTAGTGTATAGTAGTAGTTTTTCTAAAATGATACCTAGCCACGGTAATTTCAATTATATCATCCTTACCTCATTAGTATACCCTCTATTCATAGTAAACGTTTCAGTTCTACCTTTATAATGCAAACTGCTAAGGAGTGGAAATACCCTACCGTCGTCTGTCTTTCCTGAAAACTATAATCTGGGTCTCTTCGAGGCTATAGTGAATAGGTGCCTTCTAGACCTTTTTGCTTCATCTTCGGCCACATCGTCACTTTCCAACAGGTAAGATCGTGGTACATCAACAACTATCATAGTTAAAATAAAAAAATAAAAACTGTCAGTTACCTCCGGATAGCTTCTCTGTGTGTAACGCCTTCATGTCGGGTAGCCGCAGCACTCGTACGGAGATGTCGGTCCACAGTCCCACGCCTAGTAGCGCCTCGTCTCCCCCAGGCCCGAGATCCAAGCAAGCTACTTCTTCTTCCATGCATACTTCACTGAAATATAATGACATTCTTATAGAACATAATATGAGCCATTACACTAAGCCTAGCTATCATTTTCCATTTATGAAGTCACTCCATTCAAGAGAGCTCTAATAATAACTATTTAGAGTAGAATGGGAAAGATAGTTGGTAATCTTAGAAGACATTACAGCTTTATAAAAAACATCATAGAAGAAAAAATAGAAGGAAAACGAGGAAAAGGAAGACCGCGAATAAGTTACATGACCCAGATAAAGCTGAAGGTCGGTTTCATGTCATATAAGGAGTTAAATGGAGGGAATTCACGGTTTCACCAATGACCTCAAAGTAAAAGTTGCATCGACAATAGCAGAGCTCTTAAATCTTCAACAAAAACACACACTCAGCCTTGGCATCAATTTCAATCAAAAAGTGTCACCAAATCTATGTTTGAGTCTCCATTCACGCTTGAGCTTGTTCTGGAATTCGGGCCCTCAACCAGGGTCAGCATTTTAGCCCTTTACAATCTAACACATCGATGGCGCAGAACAATTATTAATTAAAGCCAATTATCCTAGCCTTGAGAGGCGTAATTAGGCCTTGACAAGCCTCGTGATCCGCTCACTGACCACTCGTCGTGTTAGTTACTTACTTGAGAGGTTGCAGCTTCTTGTCCAGTATAGCGACGAGATGGAGTCGCGGTCCGGCCGCGCAGACGGCCCGTGTGTCGCCGCATGCCACTACAGACAGGCCTCGTGATCCGCTCACTGACCACTCGTCGTGTTAGTTACTTACTTGAGAGGTTGTAGCTTCTTGTCCAGTATAGCGACGAGATGGAGTCGCGGTCCAGCCGCGCAGACGGCCCGTGCGTCGCCGCATGCCACTACAGACAGGCCTCGTGATCCGCTCACTGACCACTCGTAGTGTTAGTTACTTACTTGAGAGGTTGTAGCTTCTTGTCCAGTATAGCGACGAGATGGAGGCGCGGTCCAGCCACGCAGACGGCCCGTGTGTCGCCGCATGCCACTACAGACAGGCCTCGTGATCCGCTCACTGACCACTCGTCGTGTTAGTTACTTACTTGAGAGGTTGTAGCTTCTTGTCCAGTATAGCGACGAGATGGAGTCGCGGTCCGGCCGCGCAGACGGCCCGTGTGTCGCCGCATGCCACTACAGACAAACCTCGTGATCCGCTCACTGACCACTCGTCGTGTTAGTTACTTACTTGAGAGGTTGAAGCTTCTTGTCCAGTATAGCGACGAGATGGAGGCGCGGTCCGGCCGCACAGACGGCCCGTGTGTCGCCGCATGCCACTACAGACAGGCCTCGTGATCCGCTCACTTTCCATTCGTCTGCTAACTCCCATCCACCGTCGCTTGTTCGCACGATCAGTCTGATGCCTTCGTCTGTTATCTGTAACAAAAACAAATATTCATGTTATCTGACTGTTATCTCGTAGACTTCTTCATTGTAAAAGGCCTATCCGATATATACTTTGATGTGGAATCCTCACTTGATGGTATGTCCGATCATACCCCGATCATTGCAACTTTTAGCATATCAGCGATACACAGAGCACAAAAACCAACACTATATAATCATAAAACAGACTGGGGTGCTTTTGCTGAATACCTAGAAGAAAAAGTAGAACTAAGGATTTCACTTAAAACCGAAGAAGATATTGATGAAGCAACATTTAACATCACAAACCTCATACAAGTTGCCGCTTGGCGTGCAACCCCGTCTTTAAGCTGTTCTAGTCATAGAAATAACATACCATTGGAAATACGGAATAAACTGGCGGAAAAACGTAAACAACGAAGGAAACTTCACTCAAGTCGATCTGGTTCGGATAGGACAGAATACAATAGGATCTCAAGGGAACTGAAAGAATTAATCACAGAAAACCAAAACATAACCTTCCAGCAAAAACTGTCTACACTGTCAGCTCACAAGAAAGACCACTATTCCTTGTGGAAAATAACAAAAAACTTTAAAAGACCACATATCCATGTCCCACCTATAAGAAAATCTTTAAACGATCCGTGGGCTAGAAGTGGAAGTGAGAAAGCCGAATTGTTCGCTAAACACCTTAGCAAGGTTTTCACTCCAAACGAATCATCCATGATGGAATTTGAAGATGAAATAGACACAGTTTTAAATAGTGATCAGCAGTTATCTCCACCGCTTACACTTGTCACCCCAAGAGAGCTAGCACGAACGATTTGCTACCTTGAAAACAAAAAAGCCCCCGGATTTGACCTAATAACAGGTGAAGTTCTCAAGCAACTACCTAGAAAAGCTTTGGTATTCCTAACAATTTTATTTAATGGAATACTCAGAATGCACTACTTTCCAAAGTTGTGGAAAATATCACAAATCTGCATGATCGCTAAGCCGGGGAAGCCACCAACAGAACCTAGCTCATATAGACCCATAAGTCTCCTCCCTATACTATCTAAGGTCTTTGAAAAGATATTGTTAGTGAGGCTCAAACCAGTCCTCACAGAGAACAAGGTCATACCTGATCATCTTTGACGACCTCTGTGGCGCGGCTGGCGATGGTTCGCCTGCGACGCAGGAGGTTGCGGGTTCGATTCCCGCCTCGGAACAAATAATTTGTGCGTTCTGCAGATATTTGTTCAGGGTGTTCTGGGTGTTTTCTATGCATAATAAAAATATCTATCTATGTAATGTATTATATTAAGTATATCAGTTATCTAGTACCCATAACACAAGCTCTGGCTTAGCTTGGGGCTAGATAATGTTGTGTGAACTGTCTAGCATTATTTATTTATTTATTTATTTATCAGTTCGGATTTCGGGAGAAACATGCAACTGTAGAACAAGTGCATCGAGTGGTGCACAAAATCAGACAGTCACTTGAGAAAAAGGAGTATTGCTCCGCAGTATTTTTGGACATCCAACAAGCATTTGACAAAGTGTGGCACAAAGGACTGTTATATAAACTTAAAACCCTGATGCCCAACTCATTGTACATGATTCTAAAATCTTACTTAGACCACAGAAGATTTCAAGTCAAATATGAAGAAGACCTCTCGGACCTGCACTACATCAACGCTTCAGTCCCACAAGGATCGGTGCTTGGCCCGGTTCTGTACTCTATATATACGGCAGATCTGCCTGAAACAGAAGACGTTGTAACAGCAACATATGCAGACGACACGGCATGCCTGGCAAGTGACAAGGACCCAAGTATGGCTTCACTGAAACTACAGAAACAGGTCAATAAAATAGATGTGTGGCTACAAAAATGGAGAATTAAGCCTAGCATAACTAAATCCACACATGTAACATATACGCTCCGAAAAGGCGACTGCCCATCTATATATATGGATAATGAACCGCTAGCAAGGCATAACACTGTAAAATATCTGGGACTACACCTAGATAGAAGACTGACTTGGGCCAACCATGTTAAAGCTAAAAAAACAGAAGCCACCATACAATACAAGGGACTATATTGGCTGCTAGGCCGTCAATCTCAGCTTTCTCTTAGCAATAAACTGCTTGTCTACAAGGCAATCATAAAGCCGATCTGGACCTACGGAATAGAACTTTGGGGTTCAGCTAGCAACTCCAATATCGAAATCCTCCAAAGATTTCAAAACATTGCCCTTAGAACTGTCTCAAGCGCACACTGGTTTGTGAGGAACACAGAAATACATGAATACCTGGAAATGCCGACTGTCAAGGAGGAAGTTAGCAAATACTGCATAAAATACAAGGAAAGACTTGAAAACCACTCAAACGAACTTGCTAAGAACCTGTTAAACACACAAGAAAATGTAAAACGCTTAAAGAGATGGCAAATACTTGACCTAGACCAGAGAACCTAACCAGTTCGTTAAATTAAATGGTGTTATTCATTGGAATCACACCCAAACCACGTCAACCCAGAAAACATCTGATTATGGCTAAACAGCCGATTGCAGATAAAAAGGATAAAAAAAAAAAAAAAAAAAAAAAAAAAAATTTATCTGACTATAGGTGGATGAGAGGATGGTTTCTTGGGGTCATCATTGTTCCACTCATCAGTTCGTTCCATTCTCATCATAGCAGGTTGTACATGGCTTGCTTCAATCTGTGTCGTTTGGGTTTTTGATTAATGCTTTTACTAAAGAGTTGTGTGCCATTTTAGGCGGTCCATGTACCACTGTGGACACTTCTAGGTCTCACTTCATGCCCGGGCTACACATACACATGCGTCTAATTCCAATAAAAAAAACGTTCTGTTCTATAGGGCTTGTGTAGTTCATTCACGTACGAAGAATGATTAGGAATGATTTGCCACTATTGAACTAGAAGGAACTATTCCCCGAGATTTAATAGTACTATTAGTTCTTTTCGCTTGCGAGTGAGCGCGCGAGCACGCACACCGTCCGACCGTTCACTCGATGCGTCTCCGACGAAGACCGAGTACAAATGAACGAACGAACACGAATCAAGACTCTTTTTGTTCTCTGAAGATAGATAGAAGATAAAATACTTTATTGTACACCTTAATAGCTAATAATACAAACAAAAAGAAACAAACTTAACTATAGGACACCTGTACTGTCAAGTGCTCAAGTAAACGTTAGCTCCGTGTGTAAAAATATTTTAAATATAGTAAATTGTAATTTTTTTTCAATTTGAGTGCAAACATTTGTTAAGTGTTGTATGATTCACGCCATAAAACGTTTGTGATAAAAAATATCAAATATTACTAGTGAAAGATAACAATAATATAAAGTGAAACTAATCTCTTAATAAGTAAACTTTTCTGTATTGTAATTGCAAGAAAGTTTAATTTACGGCTCGTTAAGAAGAACCACAATCTAATTCTAGGGATTTAACAACGATAAGTGTATTTTTAAATATTGCACAAAATTGAACCGTTAAATTGAAGACACACAAAGCGTCGAGCGACGCTTCTAAAACTGACCTTTGGACCCAGCCCGGCAATCAAACTAGTTTGCTCATAGTACAACCAAAAGCATACCAGAACATACAATGCTTATTTTCAACCATGCCGTTATATGAATGGTTGGCGTGGAGTGCCGACCATCCGCCTGGCAAGACGACTGTTGTGCGTTTCGTATCCTCTGAAGATTAATATATATTTTTTTTTTTTTTTTTTCTCTCAAAAATGCAAAGCTGTGAAGAATTTTAATTTGAATTTAACAAAAGAAGAAATCACGATCAGGGAAATCTATTAAAACCAATTTGGAATTGATAAACACAGGGCGCGTGCAAACACCTTACGAAAATGGCAGAAGTTAATAATGTCACTGTTCGAAAACCACAAATATGTAAATAAAAATCCATGGAATTTTTAAATAAAAGCAGTTCGATGAGCCCCTTGTCGTGTGACGAATTTCTGGGAAAAAGTCTAGACTTATCGTCAAATATGTGCTCAACTTACATGGCGGAAATGAAGGCTGAGATTAAGCAATTAAAAATTAACCTAGAGAGCACACAAGCTGAGTTAGAAAACATAATATTGGAAAACGTTGACCTCAAGAAAACTGTTTCAAATATGTGTCAGGAGTTGGGTGTTCTGAAACAGCTATGCAGAAGCCCTTTATCTGCTTTTCGACAAAATATGTCGTCAAGCACCAAAAAGTGTGTGAGGCGACGACTTACAGACAGTTTTCGACCATCGCCTCGTCGGACACAGGAAACCATGGCTCATAGTCATGTTGGACCGGAACTAGCATCTAAACCGGAAGTAGCAACTGAAACGGAAGCAGAGATGGAACCGGAAGTAGCAATGGAACCGGAAGTGGCGACGGAACCGGGGGAAACAGTGGAAACGGAAACGAAATTGGTGAACCGGAACTAGCTTTGGAAAAAAAACCTAAATCTGCACTCGGAGATGAATATTCAAGTACTGGGAAAATACTTGAAAATACAGCCGACATAACAACAAAAAAAACAAAGATCCAGAAAAATATTTTTCAAAGAATAGCATTTATAGTAGGAGGTAGACAATGTAGTGGACTAGCCACAGAACTTATAAAATCAAGATTTTATAATCCCTATTGTCGTTATCAATTTATTTCCATCATAAAACCAAACGCCTCTACTGAGGAAATTCTTGCTAGTGTAAAATTATTTGACATTTGCCCTGATGACAAACTTATAATCTCTATTGGCCAAAATGATTATAATGCTTGAAAGATGATAACAGAATTATGTGTATTTTTGAAAACAGTACAATGTACCGTGATAATCTTGAGTGTGAATAAAAACATTTGCTCATACGAAATAAAACTAAATGAAATGCTTAACCTAATAAGCAGACAAAATCAGGAGTGTAAGTTTCTTGAAACTGGATATAATCGATCAAATTTATGTCATAGAATAAATTCTGTGCTAGACCAGATAGATTATGACAAGAGGTTCCTTTGTTTTAAGGCTTCCTCGAGCACGCTAGAAATTAGTTCTATTGCGGAGAAAAAACGGCGTCACACTAGAAACCAATGTACTCAGACTGATGGCTTGATTGTTGGTCATGGTGAAACATCTTATATTACAAAATTGACAACTAGCCAGGAAATTCAGAAGGAAACGTTTTTTCGTGAATAAGAGCAAACAAATTGAACATGTAATTTTTCATCAAAATATTGCGGGGGCTTTAAATAAATTAGATGATATTGAAATAGCTATAAATTTACTTGGAGATTCAAACTATATTATTGACATTATATGTTTAAGTGAAACTTTTATAAAAAAGGGAGATGAGGAAAACCTGAGACTAAACGCTTTTCGATTGGTAAGTAGCTGTTCGAGGGAAAACGAAAGACGTGGAGGTGTATGTATATTGGCGAAACCTGATATTGAATGTGAGTGTATTAAATGGTTAGACATAATTACAATGGAAAAACAATTTGAAGTATGCGGCATCCAAATAAAAGAATTAAAGCTAAATGTTTTTTGTATATATCGTATACCGACTTCAGATATAAATATTTTCTTCAGAAAACTACATATATCGTTGGATAAAACATGTAATAATGATAAATACAACAATATAATTTGTGGGGATTTTAATATAGATATATTAAGTAATAACAATAAAAATAAAGATGAGTTTAATAACATTTTATACAATTATAATATGAGGACACACATTACTTTGCCAACACGACAAAATACTTGCATAGATAATATCATAAGTGACATGAAGTACGCAAAGGGCAAAGTACACGAGTTAGGTTTATCTGATCATAATACAGGGCAAACTTTGACAATATCTAAAGCAAAGACGTGTACTCTAAAATACTGGTTCAGTTATAAAAGGGATCTTTGTAATGAAAACATTGAAAAATTCAGTTATTACCTGAGTAAATTATCATTTTCCCAAGTATTGCTGGAAACTGATACGAACAAAGCATTTGCATTGCTTCATGATACAATATGCCTTTTCTTTAGATTATGCTTCCCATTAATAAAAGTCAAAATTAGTAAAAATTCTACACACCCAAAATGGGTCACAAAGAGTCTTAAAAGATCATTCATTAAAAAGAGAGTACTACAATACAAATATTATAAAAGTAAAACAAGCAACAATAAACTTATATACCGAAATTATAGTAAGATATTAAAGAAATGTGTTGTTAATATCCAGAAACACAAAAACAAATGTTTTATTACAAACGCTGAAAATAAATGTAAAGCAACCTGGAAGGTAGTAAATGATACGCTGAAAAATAACTACAAACATAATGAAATAAAAGAATTAGTTGATTGTGATAATTTACTTAAAAATGGCGACGATATAGCGGCTGTTTCAATAAATTTTTCATTGATATTGCAAACAATAAGGATGTAAAAAATAATCAAGCTAAAACTAAGGTTAGTAGATTAGAAAAATCTATTTATCTTGAGCCAGTGGATTGCCTTGAAATATTTAAAATTACTATGAGCTTACGTAACACTAATTCGGCGGGATATGACGAAATCAATACTAAATTAATAAAACAAAATTTATGTCATTTCATTGAACCACTAACACACATTATAAATTTATCTCTAGAAAATGGTGTATTTCCAGAAAGCTTAAAATATTCCGTGGTAAAACCTCTCTTTAAAAAGGGTGCGAAATCAGATACTGGAAACTACAGACCCATTACTTTAGTACCTATATTTTCAAAAATATTCGAAAGAACCATGAGTCAGAGAGTTATGAAGTTTTTGGAAAAAAATAATGTCTTAAATGAACAACAGAATGGTTTTATCAAAAAAAAAATCGACAACGTTGGCATGCTTTAATCTAGTTAAGGAAATTTTGGATGCGATTGATAGAAAAGATATCCCTGTTGCTATATTTTTAGATATGAGTAAAGCTTTCGACACAGTGTGTCATATCAGTTTATTGGACAAGTTAGAGCATTGTGGCATTAGAGGCCCTGCATTCAGTTGGTTTGAAAGCTACCTAAGAGGACGACAGCAATGTACAGAAATAAAAAAGATGTGCTACGAAACCAAAACGCAGGTAACCTATAGATCGCCATATTTGGAAAACTGTTACGGCGTCCCACAAGGGAGTGTTCTTGGCCCAATATTATTCATAATTTACATCAACGAGTTACCGAAATCAACTGATCAGTACACTGTTTTGTTTGCGGACGACACTACTGTTTTAATAAAAGAGAAATCTTCTGAAATTGTTTTGAATGTTGCTAACAAAGCATTGCATGATTTAATTAATTGGCTAGAATCTAATAATTTAAAAATCAACACAGATAAGACTAAGTTTATGAAATACATGACATATAATAACAAAAATATAAATGATAAAATTGACATAAAGTATAATAATCATGACATTGAACTTGTAAATGATATAAATTTTCTAGGTATAACTATAGACCAATTTTGCAATTGGAAAATGCAAACAGATAGTGTTTGTAAGAAAGTAAACAAATTTATATTCGCATTGAGGAAAATTAGAAATCTTACTAACATTGAAACAGCTTTAACAGTTTACCATAGCCATGTGTGTTCCATTCTAAGATATGGGGTTATAATATGGGGTAATTCTACGGATTCTCAGAGAGCTTTTATAGCGCAAAAGAAGTGTATTCGGTCAATATTTGGCCTAAAATGGACCGATTCATGTAGACCTTTGTTTATAAAGCACAATCTTCTTACGCTCCCATCCATATATTTATATGAAATGTTCAAGTTTGTTAGGAACAATCCAAAGCTATTTAAAAAAGATGAAAACGCTATAACTAAAAGAAAAATTGTACAAAAGCCGCTAATAGTACCTAGATATAAATTAAAAATGTGTGACAAAAACTGCTTTAAGATGGCTATTAATATTTATAACAAATTACCTAATGAATTTCGAGAGTTAAGGGAAAATGAATTTAAAAATAAAATGTATAGGTGGCTCTGTGATAAATGTTTTTATTCAATTGATGAATATTTTAAATTAAAATTCTAAATCTTGTTATTATTATAATGTGCCTACTTCGCAAATTGTTTCATTGAATTGACATTTAATAACTTGTATTTACCGTGTTTTTTTAGTATTATATTAAATTTAATTTAAATGCATGAAATTTTTCACAGAATTATTATTATAAGAATTATTAGGTACCTATGTATAATGCTAAAATTAAAAATTAAATATTTGCACGACAATCTAGTCGAGTACAGTGATACTAAAAATAGATTATGAACCAAACTACCTGTATTCACGCAAATAAATCATTTCATTTCATTTCATTATATAATTAAACGTACAATGGGCGGTCTTATCGCTTAGCAGCGATTTCTTCCAGACAACCTTTGGATGGAGATAAATTAACTAACAGTACTAATAGAACTATAAGACTGAACTAGTAAATTTTATTGATTGTACTAGTACGGAGCGCTCCGCTCAGTTAACTATTAAGCACAAGCCTATAGCTGACTGAAATAACAAACGTGATATTTTTAGGGTCATTAAACGCATGCATGGCTTTATACTAACACTTATTACTTATTACTTATACTTATACTTATACTAACACGTGAGAGTAAAAGTATTATCGCTTGCAGTACCGCATGATCATTTCAGGGCCTTATTGAAGAGAACTGGTTAAGTTCGCCTTAGAGTCAAGCAGACTGCAGCCGATACAAGCTTCGTGCACACCGGTACTGACCTGGACTAACTGATCATGGCACACGTTCCCCGTGAAGAATGTTTGTCTATCAGAGACAAACCCTTGGATCTCTGTTTCTTCTACTTCTTCGCCGTTCAACGTCAGAACTCTGCAATGTAAAACAACAACTGTTAATCAACAATTTAGAATGTTTAGGTAGAAAGAACCAGTATGGTGAAAGGTTTCTGTGGGACTCCCAAAGAGGCTACTTTCAAGCACAATTGAATTGTAAACGATATGTATTTAGTACGATATGTATGTCGGCGAAAAGAGGTTAACTAATCTTCGATTCGCCGATGATATTGTCTTATTTTCCTCAACAGCAGCTGAGCTAGAGACGATGCTCCAAGATCTGAGCAGGGCAAGCCTCGAGGTGGGACTTTCAATGAATAAGAATAAAACGAAGGCGATAAACCGATTCCCATACAAAACTTTGAGGAACACACTAACAGACAGAATAGTCAATTTTATCACTAGTGTAGTAAAAACGAATTACAAAATAGCAATTTCCCAGTTTTTATTACAAAAATTGTGGACGTGACAAAGGTTTAAAGTAAATGTTTTCTAGCTTTAATTGGTGTGGTTGAATGTATAGACCAGCCCCCTTATTCGCTATGACTAAACGTGACATAACGCGGGCTCGTTACGATATCTGCGTGGGATCATCGTTCAGAATACATTGCGACGTCACACGTTCTTGTCAAGTAATCTCCTATGGTCATAGCAAATAACAGCCCTGTTAGGTAAAAAAAAACAGTTTTAAGTCACGTTTCATATATATATATTTTCAAGATTATTTTTTTTCTTTTACTCCGTCTCTGTCTCTGTCTTGGAATTTAATTGACTGAAAAAAATTAAAACTTCTCAAGCAATGGGACAGTATAGATAAAAGAATAGGCCATACCTCGTCTGACCCACAAAAGCCAGCACCAGAGTATCATGTTTAGCGGAGTCGTGAGTGAGAGTGAGCGGCCACATGCCTTTGATCCCGGGCAGGTCGATCGAGGCTTGCTCCTGGATACCGATGCCGTTACGGATTATACGTAGAGATCCCATCTTGAATGCACCTGGAGACAAGGGGATGAAATCATGATACTTTATGTTATGGGTTCTTTCTTAAACACCCTGCGTTAGATCAAAGACAGCTCGAGGAAAACTGGATTGTGGTGTCATCTGGTATTAGTCTCGGAGTAGTAGACTTTGGTTTCTTGGATCCTAGATACTAAAAAACTACTAGGCGCCCAGCCCTTACCGAAGCTTTCACTAAGCTCGACCCTCCGAGTAGTTAAGTCCAAATAAATTAAATTATATAAATTATGCTGTACAGTTCACACAATATTATCTAGCCCCAAGCTAAGCAGAGCTTGTGTTATGGGTACTAGATAACTGATATACTTAATCATAATCATAACATAGATAGATATTTATATTATACATAGAAAATACCCAGAACACCCTGAACACATATCTGCAGATCGTACAAATATTTGTTCCGAGACGGGAATCGAACCCGCAACCTCCTGCGTCGCAGGTGTACCTTCGCCCGCCGCGCCACAGAGGTCGTAGAGATACCTATGAGGTAATGCATTGTTAAAGGCAGAGGTTACCGCTTAAAATCAGGTGGGCCATCTGCCTGTACCGTCATTCAAGTACAGTACCACGTACAGACTCCCTGGTGTTGTTGTACCTGAACAAGTGATGAGTTGGTTCTGTCCTTGTCGCTCCAGGTCGACCACGCACATTTCGACTATCGGCGCGAGGCTCGTGAAGCTCTCCATTCAATGCCACGTACAGACTCCCTGGTGCTGTTGTACCTGAACACGTGATGAGTTGGTTCTGTCCTTCTCGCTCCAGGTCGACCACACACATTTCGACAATCGGCGCGAGGCTCGTGAAGCTCTCCATTAAATGCCACGTACAGATTCCCTGGTGCTGTTGTACCTGAACACGTGATGAGTTGGTTCTGTCCTTGTCGCTCCAGGTCGACCACACACATGTCGACTATCGGCGCGAGGCTCGTGAAGCTCTCCATTAAATGCCACGTACAGATTCCCTGGTGCTGTTGTACCTGAACACGTGATGAGTTGGTTCTGTCCTTGTCGCTCCAGGTCGACCACACACATGTCTACAATCGGCGCGAGGCTCGTGAAGCTCTCCATTATATGCCACGTACAGACTCCCTGGTGCTGTTGTACCTGAACACGTGATGAGTTGGTTCTGTCCTTGTCGCTCCAGGTCGACCACGCACATGTCGGCTATCGGCGCGAGGCTCGTGAAGCTCTCCATTCAATGTCACGTACAGACTCCCTGGTGCTGTTGTACCTGAACACGTGATGAGTTGGTTCTGTCCTTGTCGCTCCAGGTCGACCACGCACATTTCGACTATCGGCGCGAGGCTCGTGAAGCTCTCCATTCAATGCCACGTACAGACTCCCTGGTGCTGTTGTACCTGAACACGTGATGAGTTGGTTCTGTCCTTCTCGCTCCAGGTCGACCACGCACATTTCGACAATCGGCGCGAGGCTCGTGAAGCTCTCCATTAAATGCCACGTACAGATTCCCTGGTGCTGTTGTACCTGAACACGTGATGAGTTGGTTCTGTCCTTGTCGCTCCAGGTCGACCACACACATGTCGACTATCGGCGCGAGGCTCGTGAAGCTCTCCATTAAATGCCACGTACAGATTCCCTGGTGCTGTTGTACCTGAACACGTGATGAGTTGGTTCTGTCCTTGTCGCTCCAGGTCGACCACACACATGTCTACAATCGGCGCGAGGCTCGTGAAGCTCTCCATTATATGCCACGTACAGACTCCCTGGTGCTGTTGTACCTGAACACGTGATGAGTTGGTTCTGTCCTTGTCGCTCCAGGTCGACCACGCACATGTCGGCTATCGGCGCGAGGCTCGTGAAGCTCTCCATTCAATGTCACGTACAGACTCCCTGGTGCTGTTGTACCTGAACACGTGATGAGTTGGTTCTGTCCTTGTCGCTCCAGGTCGACCACGCACATGTCGACTATCGGCGCGAGCCACGTGAAGCTCTCCATTCAATGCCACGTACAGACTCCCTGGTGCTGTTGTACCTGAACACGTGATGAGTTGGTTCTGTCCTTGTCGCTCCAGGTCGACCACGCACATGTCGACTATCGGCGCGAGGCTCGTGAAGCTCTCCATTCAATGCCACGTACAGACTCCCTGGTGCTGTTGTACCTGAACACGTGATGAGTTGGTTCTGTCCTTGTCGCTCCAGGTCGACCACGCACATGTCGACTATCGGCGCGAGGCTCGTGAAGCTCTCCATGGGCTGCACGTACTGGCTAGCCTCCTCGCGCGACGCGGACAGTCGCACGAGCGCGGAGTCGCCGAGTCGCGACCCTATGAACACGACCCCGTTGTCTAGGTACGTCATGCATTCCGGTATTGGAATTTCACCTGAAAAAATATATGACTAAATGACCAAACGTGACATACATAACGCGGGGTCGTTACGATAACTGCGTGGAATAATCGTTCAGAATACATTGTGACGTCACACGTTATTGTCAAGTAACCTCCTATTACGGTCATAGCGAATAACAGCCCTGAATGACAACAGAACCGTGCGTGCGATTCCAAACAAAACACGATCCAGTCGCGCAGGGCATAAGATGATATGTAAGTTGATCCTTACGCTTATCACACTGAAAATTAACGAACTGATTTCGAGTATTTTTTATTTTTTATGTAATGGCTCGTCAAACTGGTATACGTCCCGTCTGATGGTAAGCGGTTACCGTCGCCTATTGACATCTGCAGCACCAGAGGCATTTCCAATGCGTTGCCTGACCTGAAGGACTCTTTTTAAATTTTTTTGAAGCGGCTCATGTTGTACTTTAGCGGAAACACCTCAGGAGCTTCCACAACTTGCACGTATGGGGGGTGGGAAAGATCTCATAAAGCTAGAGAGCTCGTAGAGCTGTACGAAATACCCACGTGTCGATGATGTGTAGATGAGCGGGAGCTATGATAAATAAAATAAAATGAATATATTTTTTTAAAAATAAATATATGATGGGCGTTATGATAAAAAACTGACAAGTCTAGCATACTCATATTATCTCCTTTCATAATCACGTTTGGGATGGCTCGGCCAAACACCAGCTGCCTTGGACTCGATGGCGGATGGCTTAAAGGAGAGCAACATATGGTGGAAACTATGATCCTGAGTCTCGAGCATCGCCGTAAAGTCGCATGCCTTTTGATCTTCTATAGGATACATTTCGTGGAATGGTTCAACTTCACGATCTGATCCCACCATCTTCTTTTCATCACAGGACGAGCAGACGCACGGCTCGGTACTATCTTTACCTCATTAGTATACCCTCTATTCGTACTAAACGTTTCAGTTCTACCTTTATAATGCGGACTGCTAAAGAGTGGAAGTCACCGTCGTCTGTTTTTCCTGAAAACTATATCTGGGTCTCTTCAAGGCTAGAGTGAATAAGTGCCTTCTAGACCTTTGTGGTCCATATTCGGCCACATCGTCACTTACCAACAGGTGAGATCGTGGTCAAACATAGGTTTATCAAAGTTAAAAAAAACTATAGGCGCAGACTCATCCCCTCTTAGTTGTTTTTACGTGACACAACCTTTAAGAGGATTCGGATACACCACGTTGCGTGCGTGGTTTAATGTCAAATGAACAAAGCATGGCCTTGCATATGAATATGTCTCATGATGGTATCGATTCTGAACCACTTTTCTACCTTTTTTTTTTTTTTTTTTACGATTGGAAAATGCATTACGCATGTCCATCAGCTCGGGGAGAGCTGAGGGGGTCTGTCGGGCTCTCCGTTGGCTAGCACCCAACGGCATACCGACTAAAAACCCATCGATATTCCTTCCTTCACCTTAATGCTAGTGCATCATCAAACCACTCATCATCTGACGAGTGGTTTAGAGATGCACTAACACTTGACAGGGTCACGGGGTCTTGACAGGGTCACGGGGAAAAGTCAAACAGCATAAAAATATCAATATAATGCGACCTGCTAAGGAGTGGAAAACACTACCGTCGTCTGTCTTTCATGAAACTATAATCTGGGTCTCTTCAAGGCTAGACTTCTAGACCTTTGTGCTCCATCTTCGGCCACATCGTCACTTACCAACAGGAGCGATCGTGGTCAAACAAAGGTCTATCAATATTAAAAATAAACTTTGTCTGACACTTACCAAGCAATTCCACCTTCAAGTCTTTAACCGACTGTGTGCCATCAATTTTCTCCTGCAGCTCCAGTAACAACATGAAGAGTCTGCCCGCGATGTCGCCCAGGAGGTAGCGCAGCCCCTTGCCGTCCACCCGGCAGTAGCAGCTGATGGGTGTCAGCTGAAAAATAACATACACCATGATATAATAACATACTTCGCCAGGTATGATCGCGTTCATCATTATCATCATCAGCCCACACTAGTCCATTGCTGGACATAGGCCTCTCCCAATACGTGTCACTGAGCCCGGTGTTCGGCTCTTCTCATCCACTTCCTGCCCGCCGCCTTTTGTAGGTCATCGCTCCACCTAGCCAGAGGGCGCCCACCGCTACGTTTGCCAAGACGGGGTCTCCACTCAAGAACTCGCTTACTTCAACGGTTGTCGGTTCTTCGGCATATATGACCAGCCCATTGCCACATCAGCTTGCTAATTCAGCTCGCGAAATTTAAAAAATGGAAGTGTTTAATAGCTGGTGTTGGTGGCTGAGAGGTCGGTTTGAGGGGACCCTCCCCTGTGAGTGGGGAAACGCGTTTTTTTTTTTTTTAAGATTTAGTTTGAAATGTTAAAATTGGAAGTGTCGGACTCCGGTATGGGTTCTCGCCAGTAGTATACGTAGTACCGCAGTAGCGGTAGTACTTCCCCGGACGAACTCTTAACTACTAAAAAGTTTACAAGCAACTACTGAGGCTGAATACGAAAGCTGTTTACCTTGATCTGTGGTGGTGCCACTGCCACATAGCTTTGTCCGTCGTGATATACAATTGACTCCTGACCTATTACAATGGCTCCACCTGAAATTAGCAAAATTATACCATAAAATATATTTAAAAGTTCAATCACTATGTCGTCTACAATAGTACCCCAAATTGCGAAAGACACTAGAGCCTATATGGAAGGAAACTAAACTTCATATACTTTACACTAGAAACGGGATATTTACCATGATTTTCAAGTTTTGATTGTTGTTTTGGTAAATATCCCATTTGTAGTACCTAGTATTTAGACAAACCTAACATAGGTTTTAAGATACTTCTAACCAAAATATATTTAGATCAGTTTGTATGATAAATAAATAATAATAATAATAATAGTGAAAAGTATGTGCATAACCATGATAGTTTCAAAAGTTATAAACTTCATAGAGTTTCGAAAACTATCCCAATTAACAAATAAATAAATAATGCTGGACAGTTCACACAACATGATCCAGCCCCAAGCTAAGCAGAGCTTGTGTTATGGGTACTAGATAACTGATATACTTAATACAAGACTATTCATAGATCATCGAGAAGGCTCGAGAATTTAACAAGCCGACTTATATATGCTTTGTGGACTTCTCAAAAGCGTTTGACTCGGTGAAATGGCCTATGATGTGGAATACATTGCTGGAAATGGGCACTCCGACACATCTTGTACACCTTCTGAGGCGTCTTTATGAAGAAGGAACTGCTTCAGTACGGACAGACGACATCTTGTCAAGCAGTTTCCACCCCAGTGCAGGCGTCCGCCAAGGATGTATAATATCACCTCTCTTGTTCAACGCATATACTGAACTTTTGATGCGAATCACTCTGGAAAATTGGACAGACGGTGTTACGGTTGGTGGCTATAGAATTGCAAATCTTCGCTACGCAGATGATACAACTTTATTTGCGACTAGTGCTAGCCATATGGAGGAGCTACTTCTCAAAATGGAGCGTGTGAGCCTTGAATTCGGGTTAAAGATCAATCGCAGCAAGACTAAAATGATGATTGTGGACCGCGCTAATAACAACTCGCCGGAGGTGACTCAGATTGCAAACTGCACAGTGGTCCATTCCTACATATACCTTACCATTAACTTTAATCTCTAACAATGGTGGTTGTGTAGATGAAATTAAACGACGTATGGCGATTACTAGGACCGCAATGGACAAGCTGAAGAAAATTTGGAAAAATCGTAGCATCACTAAATCCACTAAGATCCGGCTCGTGCGAACACTTGTTTTCCCTATATTTTTGTATGCAGCAGAGACATGGACGCTGCGAGAAGTCATTTCATTTCATTTATTTCATTTAATTTATTTCACCTTGTAACATAGATTGTCACACTGGGCAAGTCACATAATAATGCAATTTAAAAAAAATCACAAATTAAAATTAAAATTCTAATTTCTAATATACAATACAATTTCTATAATACAATTTCTATATAAATTTAATTGTTAAACACAGTTACTATTCAAAATAACAAATAATCATAAAACAAAAGTCAACCAAAAATTTAATAAAATCTAATTAATAATCTAATACTAAACTACCTACATCTTACCCAAAAACTAAGTTTATCAGTCGTCATTATACCATTTTTCCAGCACCTCTCGAGAGCACACTACACAATATCGTTATTTAGCAAAAATGAGGAATCTAAAACAGTCATGTTCATAAACTCGTTTAAGCAGTAAAATGCATTTACCTCAAAGAAATGTTTAATTTTTCTTTTGAAGTCAGATGTATGTTCCAGATTAGTTATTTTAATGGGCAATTTATTGTACATTAGTATTTTATTGTATTCCCCTTGTTTCTGAACCTTTACAAGCCTAACTTTTGGTATACAAAGTTTATCTTTGTTTCTTAAATTAAAATTGTGTATATCCTTTTTTTTTAAGTAATTTTCCTTGTTTTCGTGAATTTCTAATACGCTTTTATAGTTTTTTAGTCGAGAAGAAAAAGATAGATGCTCTGGAAATGTGGTGCTGGAGGAGACTGCTTGGGGTATCGTGGACAGAGTTTCGTACTAATGTGTCAATACTTCAAGAACTTGGCATTAAGCAGCGTCTATCCGATCTAGTTCAAACTCGCATCCTTAAATTTTTCGGACACGTCTCGAGACGGAACACTGACTCCATTGAGCGTCTTGTCGTACAAGGACGAGTAGAGGGCACCAGACCGCGCGGTAGGTCGCCCATGCGTTGGACCGACCAGATCAAGTCTGCAGTGGGTGGCAACCTGTATGAATGCACAAGGATGTCCACGAATAGGCATAAATGGCGAGATATCGTGAGGCGAGCGACATCAGCCCCTAATAATAGTACAACATGACGACCACGACCGCTCTGTCAAGAGTGCAACGACTGAGAAGAAGATACATAGATAGTTTTTTTTTTATTATACATAGAAAATACCCAGAACATCCGGAACAAATATCTGCAGAACGTACAAATATTTGTTCCGAGGCGGAAATCGAACCCGCAACCTCCTGCGTCGCAGGTGTACCTTCGCCCGCCGCGCCACAGAGGTCGTCAAAAATTCGTACTAAGGGAACTGTTTTTCTGCTTGGATTAGTGAATGGAGAACTATCGAGTTTAAACTGTATATCTGTTCATAATCTTACCAAGCGGGCTGGGAACTGGTATAAGTATCGACGCTTCGGTCTCCACATTGTCTTGTTTCCATGGTATTTTGATAAATTCCTTGTCACGTAAATTTATTTCATGTGTCTGAAAATTATTTCAGAGAGGAGTTTAGTTTTCTTGAATTCTTCTTGAGCTTGAAGCAGCTACTATAATTATGACCCCAAGGCCATAGCCATTTTGAAAGCTATGTCAAATTTAGAGATATTTTATTAATTGAAAGCACAAGGATAAAAACTGTGAATCTTCTTACATAATGGGTGAATTTACTCTATTTTAAGAAATGTACATCCGACTGATGATGACGATGGTGAAACTATTAAGCAGAACCGTGAGCTAATCAAATTGAGCCCAAACACGGCCAGTCTACTATTATCCATCGAGTAGTTCCGTTGTCCACCTTCAGTTTCCATCATCAGATCAGCTCGCTGTCACCATAATATTGTATTGCCAGCGGTTGGGGACAACTGCTTTAAAATTCAGTTGCAATATTTGACCTGAACATGCATACATCCTATCCTACTAATATTATAAACGCGAAAGTTTGTAAGTATGGATGGATGGATGGATGTATGTTTGTTACTGTTTCACGTAAAAACTACTGGATGGATTTGGATGAAATTTGAAATGGAGATAACTGGACTCCCGGAATAACACATAGGCACATTTTTATCCCAATATTCCCATGGGATCGAGACTTACGCGGGTGAAACCGCGGGGCGCTGCTTGTTGTAACATACATTGCAAGTTATATAAAAGCTTGTAAAAACGTTATCAGCATGAAAGGTTCAATTGAATACAATCAAAAATCAATACTACTTTGCAGTAGTGCTCGCATTGCTGTGTTCCGGTTTGAAGGGTATGGGTGCCGGTGATATTACAGGCACATGAGACTTCATCTTCAAGTCTCAGGGAGGCGGGCGCAATGCAATGCCACATAGGGCGCGTTCTAGGTGGACGTGACCTATTTGATAATGCACAGTTTATAGGCAGAGGATACCGCTTATCATCAGGTGGACCATCTGCTAGTTCCGTCATTCTAAGTAGGATAAAATAAAAACTTGATATTGGGTTAATAATGGCTTGGATGCGAGGAGCACAGTCCTTACAAATTTTTGCATGATTTTTAATAACTCTAGGTAGAGGCATCGTAACTAAGGTTTACGATGAACCTCAGAGGTGACGACCTTTGTAGCGCGTCGGGCGAGTAGCAGGCTGAGATGCGAAAGGTTGCGGGTTCGATTCTCGCTGCGGGACAGATGTTTGTATGATCTGCAAATATTTGTTCCTGGTCTGGGTGTTATGGTAGCATGGTACTCGTGGTTCCTGATAGCCAGTACACAGGGAATCCTAGTATGGGATCAGGACTATGTATGTGACTATTGGGTGTTATGTTATTTTCAACACACTTGCTCATAAAGTGGCTCTAATTTCACCGCAATTAGGCACATAATGACACCTGTAATCAGACTGTGACTTTTTCATTGCTATTATTCACAAGTGAGTTATAGCGCCAGTTGAAAATTTACACAGAGTGTGTATTTGTTTAATTATTAATATACAGAGACAGAGTCATTATTGGTTGCCATCACATAATTTATACCATGTTTTATCCACACATCCACACACCCACACTTTCACAAACTCCAACACACTCAACATACACACCCAAATACATACACACGGTGGCTACTCCTGTGATACCCAGACTCTTACGAGACTGGTGGTAGCAGGAGTGCCTCACACACGCGCTCACCCGCCCACACCCACCTATACACCTTCTCACACTCACCCTTACACGCAATTAATCTTCTTTCACTCGCCCATTTTTTGTTATAGTACTGTTTAAATTTAGTTTTTGCAATGTTTGCCTCGCATATTGTTTTCTCTTCATAAATAAACTTTCTTGTTAATTTTAGTCCGGGTATCCGCGATACAGGCTTGTCGTAGTGCGGTACCCATTGTTAATTATCAATAGCCACTATTATTTGTAAATAAAACATTTGTATTTGAATATCTTCACAAGTGTGTTGAAAAACGTCGTATGATACACGTGTGTATTGATGATTACCGTCCTCGGCTCTCTTAAGACCCTCACCTAAGCGGTAATCACCAACATTACACACTTGTACCATAATGTACTATTATGTTAGATAGATAGATAGATTAACACTTTATTGCACACCAAATATAAAAAATAAAAAAGATAAAATAAACAAAACAATAACAGTAATGTACAATGGGCGGTCTTATCGCTAAAAGCGATCTCTTCCAGACAACCTTTATCAAATGATGATTGATTTTTGATGTTATCAAATCAAATCAAATCAAATTTACTTACTTTAATGTGCCGTCCATTGAGATCTTGGTGTATTAATATTAAGGTAGGGTTGGCGCAGCCATGCAGGAACTCTACATCATACACATTCAGTTCTTCCAATCTGTAATAAAAAGTTATGCTATTACAGCATCCCGCCTGCAGAATTGCTCGCGTAGTAGCGGGATAAAGAGTAGCGTAGCTGTGAATGCGGGTTATAATGTATGTCTCTACCGAATTTCATCGAAATCGGTACAGCCGTTACAGCGTGATTGACCAACAAACAAACATCAAAACTAGGAAAATATTTTATGGTGGATACTCTCCCTTAAGGCGCCAAATTGTTTTTTTTTTTCGTGTTTTTTGCCATCAACACTTTTTCAGATAGCGAAAGTTAATTTCGCGAGAACTAGGAGACTTAACACACATGTTTTAATTGATAGTATCTCATAAATATCATCAGTTTAGCTACGATCCCCCTTAGCACATTTTTTAAATTTTGTTTTGTTTACCATGAGGTTCTATCAATTAAAACATGTGTGTTAAGTCTCCTAGTTCTCGCGAAATCAACTTTCGCTATCTGAAGTTGTGTTGATGAGCTGTAATGGGCAAAAAACACAATTAAACTTGAATTTCGCGCCTCAAGCGAGATTATCCTTGAGTAAAATATAACCGAATATGACAAACTTTGAATCATGAACTTTTTTACCCATATTTTTCTCCAGAAGGAGCTTAATTTTAAGATAACAGGTAACGTTTGATGTACACTATATTATTTGAGCAAAATGACATTTAAACACACATACACAGGTGTGTCATTCGGACAGGTATTTAAGGGGACATTTCACTTTTATACAGGCTATCATTTGGACGGGTCAGAATTATTTCTTAGTTTGTGTAGAGCTGTGCGCTAATGGGGAGCCACAGGCAAAACTAATCTCAGATGGCGCCACCATCGCTGGTGCTTGTCACTTAGTGGTTTTGTATTTTTCCCATCAGAAAGGAAACGGTGTGTGCCTTTATTTTTACACTGAAATGCACTAAACAGAGGCATGTTTTATACCAGACTATTATTTAATGTTTTTTTACTAAAATTATCCATTGATATTTGACACTTTGTCAGGTTTTTTTTTTTCAGACCTATGTTTGGCTACGAAAAAACACCAGCGATAATGCGCCACCTAGCGGGATAAATAAGCAGTGTGTCTCCCCATTGATTGATTAACTTCCAAATGACACATCCTGTATATTTACAGGGATTGCATCTACTTAAGAAAGCAACTGTCACCTTGGGCCAGTCCTCTTTTGTTCAAGTATACAATCATCATCATCAGCCTTATCAGAGTGGACACTGTCGTCCAACTGAGGGAGCATTCGCTCGTCAGTAGGAAATACCCTATGAAAATAAATAGACCGTTAGGACCTTCGATCAAGAACACAACTAGATGTCAGGTCGGCGCAAAAAATACGTCTCGGTGAATAACAGCTCACTTGAGCTCTTATTTTTTATTTGTATTTGTGAGAACTTTATTTGTAGCTCTTTTAGATTGATTTCACACCCACGTCTTTTCATTTCTAAGTGACAGGAGTAATTCATTGCTGTGCTCGTTTTTTGTGACGAATGATCGTAAATATAAGATAATATTTTGAAGATTTGCTACTTTATTGCAAGGTTGTAATAAGGTTGAACTAAGAACTGTTTTAAAACTTTTGTTTCAGTTCGTTAGTAAACAAATATAGCTGCATAAGTATATATACCATACCTATTTCTGCCGCAAAGCAGTAGTGCTCGCATTGCTGTGTTCCGGTTTGAAGGGTAAGGGTGCCGGTGAAATTACAGGCACAAGAGACTTTTCATCTTTATGTCTCAGGGTGGCGGGCGCAGTGCAATGCCGCATAGGGTGCGTCCTAGGTGGGCGTGTCCTATGAGGTAATGCACTGTTCACAGGTAGAGGTTACCGCTTAACATCAGGTGGGCCATTTGCTTGTTCCGTCATTACCGTGGACGGTATTTAGCTTTGATTTTGTACCCGAAATCTAGCTGTATTCTTGATCCAAGATTAGGACTATGGGCTTTGGTGACTGAAAAGGCTTCTAATATTCCCAAGTTAATACACATGCCCAGTTTTGTCTAGCCAAGCATGCGTAAGCCGTTTTTCAAATGAAAACTTGATTTCTTACAATACATACATACATATATAGACAGACGCCTTTTCCCCCAAAAGGGTAGCCAGAGCCTCAATGGGCCTCTCTTCACAGTGGGTTGCACCATCGTGGAATATAGACGTGACGAGCTCAACGCCGCCATTGCTTCCCACGACAGACACAGATAACGCGTTCTTCCAGTAATAACACATTCCATAATAAGCTAGCAGCCAGGACAAATGTGCCTTTTTTTCCATTGTATTTTAGTTCATATTTTTCAAATTAAGTATCGGTACGCTATTTCGCCTAACTATGGCGCCGAGATAAAATTCTAAACTTGTAAGTTTGGGAGCCCATGGCATAGGCAATGAAGACATTTTTATTTCAAAAAGTTATCATAGTTAGTCTGTACTACCTCACACTGCTTAAGATGCTCATCTGTTATTATCAACAATACAGCAGCATTCACTTTGTAAGACATATATGGTAATGTTGAGGATTTTTTTTTTTTTTTTTTTTTTTTTTGTGTTCTATTTTCATCTGCGATCAGTTCTCAGACTATGAGCAGATTTGGTGCGGGTAGTCGTGCTTGTAGCAGAAGTGGTCCAGCGACCACCTCTCCTTTTCTTATGTGTCATGTGTCAGAGTTCCATGATATGTTGTCTTTTAAGCCTCTTCGGGTAGTTGATAGTAGTTAGCTGTGAGGCCAAGTGGTTCGGATGTACATTCAGACGTTCTTTGTATTTCGATGAATATAGTTTTATTTCGTCGACGACTGTGTTGACCTTCAGTTCGCTATGCAGCTCAGTAATCATTAAGAACCACGGTGCATTGGATACATTTCTTAAGATGCCATTTTGTGCTCTTTGTATGATTGAAATATTTGATTTGCAGGCTGATCCCCACAGTTGTATGCCATACGTCCAGATAGGCTTCAGTACAACCTGGTAAATCAGGAGTTTGTTGTCAGTACTCAGGACCGAGTTTCTACCCATTAGCCAATGGAGGTTCCGGTACCGGAAGTTGAGTTCGTCTCTTTTTTTTTGTAGGTGCTTTCTCCAGGTCAGTCTACGATCCAGGTGCATCCCTAGATACTTCACTGAGTCGTTATGTGGTAATATGTTTTCTCCAAGGTGAACGGGCGGACAATCTCCCTTGCGGAGTGCGAATGTAGCATGAGTTGATTTAGAGGCACTGGCTTTGATTTTCCACTTTCTCAACCACTGCTCTATCTTATCGAGTTCAATTTGTAGGAATTGCGATGCTTCGTTTGGGTCCTTACTACTAGCAAGAATAGCAGTATCGTCTGCAAATGTGGCAGTCACTACACCTGGTGTCTCGGGTAGGTCTGATGTAAAGATGGTATATAGGATAGGTCCCAGCACCGATCCCTGAGGTACTCCTGCTTGTATGTCATGGAAACTCGACGTGTATTCGTCATCCTTTACTTGGAATATTCTTTCCGAGAGGTACGAGTTCAATATTCCAAAGAACGAGTGTGGTAATAAGTTTTTAATTTTGCAGAGGAGCCCCTTGTGCCAAACTTTATCAAAAGCCTGTTGTATATCTAGGAAGGCCGCTGAGCAGTACTCTTTAAGTTCAAGGGATCTTCTTATTTGATCCACAACTCTATGCACTTGTTCTACGGTGCCGTGTTCTTGTCGGAATCCAAATTGGTGGTCGGGAATTAACGATTTTTCAGCTAATGTTTTTAGCATTCGTGTGAGCAGAATTTTTTCGAAGAGCTTGGAAATTACCGGTAGCAAGCTAATCGGCCTATATGAGCCGAGCTCGTTTGCTGGTTTCCCGTCTTTGTGGATCATAATTATTTGTGAGATCTTCCAAACACCTGGATAGTGACCGACTCGCAGGATTCCGTTGAATAGTGTTGAAAGGAATACTATTCCCTTCTTTGGTAGCTGAGTTAAGATCTCTTTCGTTATTTGGTCAAAACCTGGTGCTTTTTTGTTGTCTAGTTTGAGTAGATGTCTATAGACCTCTCTAGGGTTGGTTGGTTTCAGGGGTACATCTAACTGAAAGACTTGGTTTAGCACCCCCTCAATGTTGGGGTCTTCGTAACCTGTGCCATCATTGGGCTTGAATACTTCCGCTAGGTGGTTGGCGAAGGCATCCACTCTCTGTTGTGCTGTTCTAGCCCATTTAGCGTCAGCCAGTCTCAGGGGTGGTCGAGTTCTCTTAGGCTGGTTGAAGTTTGACGTAGCCTTCCATAAGGAGTAGTTTGTCGATTTTGTTGCTGTTAATGATTCTAGGTGCAGAGTGAGAGTTGCATTTTTAGCGTTGTTTATGAGTTCTTTGAGCTCGACTATAGCTTTGTTAAGTGCTTTTTTGTCTTCATTATGTCGGCCGCAGTGCCACACTCTACGAAGTCTTCTTTTCTCTTGGATTTTGGACCTTATTTCCAAGGGAACACAATTGTGCCTGGGTGTTTTTGGCGGTTTATCAGGAGTAGTCAACCAGCATGCAACTTGTATAAGGTTCGTAAAATGGGTAGCAGCCACCTCTATGTCTTCAGGGGTCTTAAGAGCGATTTGCAGCTTGAGTCTCCTTTCGATAAGTTCTCTAAAAGAGTCCCAATCCGTGTATTTACTATACATTTTCGGGGTTGTCTCGTACTCTAAAAGCGTTGTGCCAATCGTTAGCAGTACAGGGGTGTGTGCTGAGGAGCCATCTAGGCATGAGTTGACCATGGCAGAATATTGTGACATTCCTTTGGAAACAAAGAAGTCAATAACATCCGGGAGTCTATTTCTATCAGTAGGCCAGTGTGTCGAGGATTAATGCAGCATTATTTAAGCATTACGTTAAGCGAAAACACGATTCTAAAAACACGATTCAGCAAAAAAATAACTCAATAAGTAATAAAACCTAATAAATATATCACAAAATTGCCTACAAATTGTATGGTTAATACTTTAAATAAGATATTGAGATTGTGCATGACAATTGAACTTGATCTAAAGAAGGCGTTAAGTTTTATTTGAAAAGCCATAAGTTTTTTTTTTTATAAACCTTTTAACTTTTTAAATACAAAAACTAAATTTTTGTGCACAACACCCTTTAGAGTTAGCGCGCGTGCAGTGAAGAGGGAGCCTAAATAGTGTCCTACAGACTCTTACCGTAAACTTGAAGCCTTCAACTCAGTCGAGTCTTTATCCAGAGGTATAATCTTAAACAGTCCATCATATAGCCTCAGTCCAATCACCCTCGCCTGAGGGTCGATCACGGCAAGAATGCCATTCTCCGAGGGCTTGCCGATGCGATCTGACACATTGCCGTGTGCTCTGGTGACCACTTCCAAGTCACCATTGGGATTGGTCCTCCATTCCAATATCATTGCATTGTAGCGAGCAGTGAGAATAAATACTAAATCCTTATTTTCATACTGAAATATAAATTGTCATAATAAGTTGCATACATGTAATGTTTGAACACACTGTGATGCCGCATGCCCTAACAAAGACACATTTGTAAAACAAAAATTGTATGTTTAGTGGGTTACGTATCCTATCTATAAGATAAATACATGTGTAGTCTGTAGTGAGTTATAAAATTATCAAATACTAGCCTTTTTCCCGCGGCTTTGCACGCGTTTTGTCGGGATAAGTAATATGATTGAAAATAGTTTCAGTAGATTATTTTTATAACACTGTTATTTTATAATTTCTGACAAGGCCCCTTTGCAGCCGCAATATAAAACCGTGAGAATTATTGGTAGAATTTATATTTTTTGACACAACATCCCTATAGATAGGCTCAAATTGTATATCACTCTAAACAATTTGAGGCTATTTTTTATTGTTTTACTTATTTGTAGGAAAGTTTGTTTGTTTTTGTGTATTGTTGCTTGTTTTTTGTGTTGTTAGTGAAAAAATATATGATGTAATAAAATAAAATAAAATGTAATTCAACTAATCCAAGTGTACCTATGTGTTCCAAAGGAAATAAATTAATTTAATTTAATAAAGTTGAGTAATGTTTATTTTGTTCCGAGCGCAGACTGTAGTATGGCACACCTCTCTCCTTGAAGCCATTCGCTTGCGCAAAATAATCGCGCGACCGTCAACTAGCACATTCAGTAGATATCAGTATGTTTGATCACACAACCATGCAAGCAATGCGAAGGTTGCAAAGCATGGTCGCGCAAGCTGCTGGCCAATTAGGACTACACCTAAGGCTGCCTGTTCCTTGTAACTGAGCGGCTAGTTTGTTTATGTGACTATCTAGTCTTAGTATTTGCTGTAGGATTTTCCAAAATTCAGGGGTGCAGCGGATTGTTGCAGTTTGCACTGAAAAAGTTAACGTGGGTAAAATCCCGTGTGTTCCACTAGTTGTAAGATGTTTCCCTAACTACATAATAGAACTTTAGTTGGCTATTTCAATAGCACATCTTAGTTTATAAAATATATTATGCTAACTTCAAGATAGATTGGTGGTTGGTACTATAAATCCCGATAATTACTCACTGGAGGCCTGAACAGCTTCATCTTGGCCACTCGTCCATACAGTCCAACCTCCTTCATGGGACGCAGACCCTCAGGAGTCACCAGGTACATTTCCAGACGGTTCACCTTCGCCACAAGAAGGTTCAAGTCCGTAGGTGACGTAAAATTTCCTAGGAATTTAATAGAATCTTCTTAGCAATCTGACCTGGATCAGTCTTTTGTAAGAATTTCTGCATTCACACTTGCAATTCATACGTTTGTTCAAGGAATATCCATCGGCATGGGTAAATAAGTATGCATTCTACACAGCAGACTGTATATGAAGCTAAACTGATCGTAAAAATAGCTTGATTTCGCAAGCATGGGAGCAATGGCACTTTAATTTTGAACAACATATCATCCGTAATTTGAACATAATTACGAAAGTATCCGCACCGTACCATAAAATAACCCAATTTACGAACAGTTTAGCAGAAAGTCGTGTCCAGAAACCCTAAAATACTTAGTATTCTGTTGTTTTCAGGTAACCTCAATATTATGAAAACACTAATAAATTCGTTACTATTTACCGGTCACGCATGCTGTTACGGCTGTTGGCTTTTGCGCTGTAACCACGTAGTGGTAAGCCATGATTAGATTTCACAAAATCACTGCAATATTCACTTTGTTTTATTTATTCAGTCTAAAAACAAATTCGCCGGACTCGCAGTTTGCTTTGCACGCAATCAAGCAAGCAAGTAAAAAAAAAACACCACAGACCACCCACCTATCCAGTCATTGAGTAAAAATGGATCTAACTATAATTATTTCCTCTATGGCTACGTCATAATTTGCGTGAATTGCGCCATGGACCTAACCGTGGCGCTATCCCCCCGCTCAATGCTCCACCCGGGCTTCCAGATTGTATATTTTTTCGCAAATTTCAGGAAAAAAAAAGTATTGGGGAAACAAAAAGCTTGGGGAAGAACATTTCACTAACTGAAGAAATTGGGAATGTATTTCGATCGTACAGACCGTTCGCCGTAAGACCGTGCACCGCTGCCTTGGTTGGCATGAACGGTGACGGGTGAACGAGCTGTAGAGCGAGAATACTCTGCCTTGACGTAGATCTAAAAGCTAAACCTACCTACTGTTATCTCTGTACCCAGTACGGAGGTCTGCAATGCTCTACAAGTACCTAATCTGACTCAACATTTCACAATCTTCTTCTTCTTTAAATATGCCGCCGACGAACGTTCAGAACGACGAGCAGCGTTATTCATTTTGTGCCAACGACAAGAGTAGAAAATAAGTAGGTGCAAGATACTACAGGCCAGTCTTGAGGCCAAATACTACAATATATAACGCTTGTTCACCGTAAGATGGCACCTGTAATACTCCATGGCAGGTGCCAACTTACTGTGAACGGTCTGTAGTACCGCTGTTATGAATAGGGGGTCCTACTAAAAGAGCAGAGCTTAAAAGTTGCACAGCTCTCACTCTCAGGGACCTTTAAAACCGACATACAATATGTAGTTTCCCGGCTACCTAAGCTACTGCCATGCGCTAGGACGATCTAACTAAAAAAGGACGGTAGATCCATCCGAGGTATCTACAATTCAGTAGCCGCGCGGTGCATAATTTTTAGTGCTCACTTGCGTGCCTGGCACGTCATCAGAGAGGGTCAAGGGATTTAGCATACTATATATTTTTATGTAGTTGCTAGATGGCTCTTCACAACGATATAACTATAACTTTTAATCTGAAGCTGTCAAAAGTTCAGGTTTAAGTAACGCTATTTTTCTGGAATGCTCGTTGGGATCACGAATACCTACATTCATCGAGTTCACCTCAAAATGTTTTAGACTGACCCTGACGATATAAGGTAAGAAGTCTACAGCGCTCGACCCTCCAATCATCGTCAGAGTCAGGCAGGATCATGGACTTGTTTGTATACTAAGTCCATGGGCAGGATACAAATATAGCACTATGAACAAAAAATTGGTCATCGCATTGCTCTAAGGGTCAGGTAGGACTTGAGGTGATGACAGCATCATGGTGCCCTGCCCGAAGCTTGTCGAGCAACCAGCCTGAGACTGTGTTATATAACTACATAGGTAACTCAAGAGTTAACTTATACTTTGAAGACAGACGTAGACACGCGGCAGCGGCACGCACGTGGCAGTTGTCGCGCATAAACGGTTACATGCTGTGTCGCGCAGCACTTTCCACTGGCGCGCGATGCAGTTCGAAGCTTTTGAACCTTGCGTCACTTGCCGCGCAGAGAGAATACATTTGAGATGCTACTTCTATACTTTTGCACCGTTTGTAATTTGTATTGTATTGTTTTTCTTTGTTGAACGTAATATTTACCTATAACATAGATTATCTAAGCCTATAACTGGTGACTGTCGTTATTTACAGACAAATGCAAAAAAAACCCTTATTGGCTGTATGACAAGATGTAGTTTAAGCTGTTGAATATAAGAGCTGTGTGACTTTGTTAATAAATAAAAAAAACTCACCCATCGAGCAAATACAGATAGTTCACAAAAGCAAGGCCCTTTTTCGCCGTGATGTTGGCACTATAAGCTTGTCAATCTGTTACCTGTCAGATGGGCAGATTGTCATAGACTGCTCCGGTCGTTTTTGTGATAATATTTAATATTTTTCGCATTAATCCTGCCAAAGCCATTTGGAAGCAATGCAAGGGAGATTGTGTTGAAGGTGCGGGCCTTTTGTAAGAGAAACAAGGGAAACAAAGCCCCGTTAATTCTACTCAATCATATGACAGCTTAGTAAAATAGGGATACCAGCTTCCGAGACAATGTCTTTAGTATGGGTAATTAGAACTTACTAAAATAACGAATTAAAATAAAGAAGAACATAATCTCAGTGAATTTAATTTATTTCTTTAGGTATGATATTATCCTTGTTTGTGTTTTTATAAATATTTAATTTTATAAAATGATGCAAATTTTGTATCTATTTCAGGCATTTTGGAGTGAAGCGTGAGTAGAATATCTAAAGAAGGTGAAGTTGCTACCTCTACCACTCTACTCTATCCCCTACCACTGCGTCTTAAATGCAATTGAGTTTATATGAGGAGTCTTCTAAAGAGACGAGTAGCTAGCAATAATGTCGGCCAAGAAGCTGGGAATATCGTGAAGTTAACTGAAGAAGCTATTTCATCTATAACCCCTCAGGATTGGCAAAAACAGTGTGAACGTAAAAAAATTAGAAGACAAATTTTATGAACTTGATGTCTGCATGGATTATATTACTGATAATTTTGAACTAGGAAATGACAGCAGCACAGATTCGGAGACGACAGATGATGATGACGTTTATGCAAGTGACAGTGATATGTCTGGAATTGTTCTTCTTCTTCTTTTTTTGGATCTGGAATTGTATTGTTCCTTTCGACCATAATTACTGTCAGAAAAAAAAAATGGTTTATAATTTAAATAGTGTCATCATTTACAACCTTACTAGTCTTATAACTGTATATTATTTAAAAATAGGCAAGTAAAGCATTAATCGGTGGTAGGTACATACAAGTTTAGATAATGTTGTCGGCGACCACCAATCACCAAGTGGGGTAAAGGCTACATATGTTGTTGGCAGCACCGTAGGCAATGCTGCCAATACACAAAATAAGTGCCTTGCTTTTGTGAACGATCTGTATACTTGGCAAATAACCAGTATTTGGTACTGGGTATAATTGCTCCATGGTATCATCGATAGCGAAAATCTATTACCAACCAACCTACCGTAACGAATAATCGGATTGAGGTCACGACGTGACACTGTGTATTATATTTTCTTCAGACTGAAACCCCCGTGTAGAACTAATGGAATATACTGAGAGTTATCATTATTATTGTTCTTTTATTATTTAAGGATTTTCAAAATGAGTCTATTCCTGTGTGCGACACTGAGTTAATATGTACCATGATGTTTTTTATTTTTTTATACTACTTGAATGACGGAACTAGCAAGAGGGCCACCTGATGTTAAGCGGTAACCTCTGCCTATGAACAGTGCATTACTTCATAGGTCACGTCCACCTAGGACGCACCCTATGTGGCATTGCACTGCGCCCGCCACCCTGAGACATAGATGAAAAGTCTCATGTGCCTGTAATTTCACCGGCACCCTTACCCTTCAAACCGGAACACAGCAATGCGAGCACTACTGCTTTGCGGCAGAAATAGGTATGGTGGTCAGAATAGGTAGGTACTAAGTATAGTATTATTTTATCTGTGGTGTGGTAATAACTCATGAAGACTACCCAAATTCAAGCTTCTTGTACTAACTACTTGTAACTACTAGATATCTCAATGTTATTTATCCAAGATTTTATTCCATTCCCGCCATCGAGCAACGCAGGCCTCCGTACCGGAGTTTCCCGCTATATAAAGTAGCCTACCTACCATAGATCTAGAGTGTACAGCGAAAAATTATATATCTATGCTACCTACAAAGACTAACATAACAATACACTCTACAACCCCTCCCCCCGCCTTCTCGACCTTCAATAATCTTAAAGAAAGTGGTAGAAAATTAAAAAACAATAAATAAAATCGTCAGTAAAACATTTATTGATCATTTTGTCCTTATTATATTTACACAGATACCTACCTTACCTAAAATATAGATAATCAGTCTTCGTGGCTCGGCGGGACGCTCTCGAACAATATTTGTGTCAGGAATGTGATTTTTTCTGTAAATAAATAAAAATACTTTATTACTTTTATAATAATTGGATCACTCAAAGCCCTTGTTAAAATTTTATTGTTTTTTGCTAATTACGGTTTATCAACACATTTTGAGATAGCGAAACCTGATTTTGCGGAAATTGGGAGACCTAACACGCATAGGTATTTTGGTTCCAAGCGCGCACGACGCGATTAAGCAATATGTGCATCCTCCGAGTGTTCGTAGTATATCGCTAACTAAGATTATTGACTCTGTATTAATAATCGTGGTGTGACCGGCCTAAGAATAGACCTCTCCGTCCGTAGATGTCGTAAAAGCCGACTAAGGGATTACCCGGACTTGTTGATAAGATTCGTTGGTATAAGATTTGTCCTGGCTGCTAGCTTATTATGGAATGTGTTATTACTGGAAGAAAGCGTTAGCCGAGTCAGTCGTGGAAAGCAAAGGCGGCGATGAGCTCACCACTTGTCACATCTATATACTCCACGGTGTTGCAACCCACTGTGAAGAGGCCTATTGAGGCTCTGCCTACCCCTTCGGAGAATGAGGCGTGTGTCTATGTAATAAATAAATAATAATAAATAATGCTGGACAAGTTCACACAAGATTATCTAGCCCCAAGCTAAGCAGAGCTTGTGTTATGGGTACTAGATAACTGATATACTTAATACAATACATTACATAGATAGATATTTTTTATTATTTATATTTTTTATTTATGTATTTACTTAACTCACCTAACAAAGCTGTCGGTGTCTTCTTATAATAAACGAAGATCGTGTAAACAGCGACCCCCATTACTATAAACCCAATGGCCATCAGGTACTTTACAGACGGATCATGTACTATAGGCAGTATCGACAGAAATATGGCCACAATTAGCACAAAACACGGCACAGGGGTCGGCACTCGGTACGGTCGGGGTTTCTTCGCCTGGGTCTTCCTTAGAACCAGTAAAGCGACCATCGCAAGACCGTAGAAGAACCATAAGAACCAGCTCGCGAACTCTATGAGGGTTCTGATGTTGCCGACTAATATGAACACTGCTGTCAGGAGACACTGAAACAAAATAAAATAAATAATAAATAAATAATGCTGGACAGTTCACACCTCCGACCAAATAAAAAAGTCCATACAAAACGTCCGTGAAAAATAACAACACACGTACGTTACGTCACTCGTTGCCGTCACAAAGACCGACTGAAGCGAAGTGAGCGAGCTCACCACTTTATAAGCTTCAAAACTATCGTTCCTTGAGGCCATACTTCGTCATACCACAGATAAAATAATACTACGTCATACATACATTCGTCCATACTTTTTTATTTTGGTTAAAGGTTCACACAACATTATCTAGCCCCAAGCTAAGCAGAGCTTGTGTTATGGGTACTAGATAACTGATATACTTAATACAATACATTGCATAGATAGATATTTTTTATTATACATAGAAAATACCCAGAACACCCTGAACAAATATCTGCAGATCGTAAAAATATTTGTTCCGAGGCGGGAATCGAACCCGCAACATACTGCGTCGCAGGCGAACCTTCGCCCGCCGCACCACAGAGGTCGTCAAAGCGCATCGTCGTAAGCGTAAGTCAGCCTCTTCACGTTCATGTACGAGAACATCTCCAGCATGTGCCCTCCGCGCGCGGCTGTGTAGCACAGCCTGTATCAGTTACAAGTAGGAGCTTACTTGGAAGGCCACGGCGGGCGCAGGAGTGAGCCTCTTCACGTTCACGTACGAGAACATCTCCAGCATGTGCCCTCCGCGCGCGGCTGTGTAGCACACACCCTGTATCAGTTACAAGTAGGAGCTTACTTGGAAGGCCACGGCGGGCGCAGGAGTGAGCCTCTTCACGTTCACGTACGAGAACATCTCCAGCATGTGCCCTCCGCGCGCGGCTGTGTAGCACACACCCTGTATCAGTTACAAGTAGGAGCTTACTTGGAAGGCCACGGCGGGCGCAGGAGTGAGCCTCTTCACGTTCACGTACGAGAACATCTCCAGCATGTGCCCTCCGCGCGCGGCTGTGTAGCACACACCCTGTATCAGTTACAAGTAGGAGCTTCCTTGGAAGGCCACGGCGGGCGCAGGAGTGAGCCTCTTCACGTTCACGTACGAGAACATCTCCAGCATGTGCCCTCCGCGCGCGGCTGTGTAGCACACACCCTGTATCAGTTACAAGTAGGAGCTTACTTGGAAGGCCACGGCGGGCGCAGGAGTGAGCCTCTTCACGTTCACGTACGAGAACATCTCCAGCATGTGCCCTCCGCGCGCGGCTGTGTAGCACACCCTGTAACATAGAACAATATTCAAATTAATTTATGGCGATATATGGGTTAGTAACCGGTGGTTATTGCTACAGTTATATAAAATGGGTTTTGTTCCGACGAATTGTTTGACATGATGCCTACAGCAACCTTTTTACCGCACCGCTCGTCATCGGCAGAGGATTCATTCGCACACCTTAGAGCCAGGTTGGTCCCGGACTGTGCGGTTTCAGAGGAACTTCCTCCCGCGAACACTCAGCTTGTGGAATGATCTCCGGCTGATGTTTTCCCGAGCGACTACAGTATGGGGTTCTTCAAACGGGGTGTTTGGAAATTTTTAAAGGGTCGGCAACGCGCGAGTTATGCCTCTGGGTATTGCAGGCATTCATAGGCTACGGTAACCGCTTACCAACAGGTGGGCCGTAAGCTTGTTTGCTACATTGGTAGTATAAAAAAAGAGAAGTTTAATGTTCAGCCATAATCGGCGTTTAACGCATGCAAAATATCAGTATATAACATAATTAAAAATAAAAATCACAGAAATCCTAGTTAATATGATTGAATAGTTAGTCAATGTAAGCGATGAACCTTTCACACATTCACATACATGGTAATTATTCCAAGTCATCTTATATCGCTATAGACGAAGCTTGAAATTGTTTTTGTATAACGGCCAAAACATGACTTGTCTGTAACTTTGCATACAATAAGGTTTTCACGGCCGTTTCACATCATGTTTATAGCCTTGAAAATAGATGGCGCCAGCTCTGTACAAGCTAAAGTAGCTCTGTCAAAATAAAGTGAAATGTCAACGTCAACAACGTAGTGATTGATATATTTTCGTAATATTAACACAAAAGCACAGACAATGCATTTGTTATTTTGTCAAGTATATTTGAGTCAGCGCCAACTTTCGAACCAAATCGTTTTTTTTTTTTTAACTCGTTAATTAAAAAGCCATTGAAAAGCCCTCATTATGCTTGAAAATGGCAAATGCACAAGCCGTGCGACGCCAGTGAGGGTTTTCACGGCCGTTTCAAATCATACAACATTCAACAGCCAGTTTAACATTCAATGCACAACATATTAGTTGACAGCCTTGAAAATAGATGGCGCTTCTCTGTACTAAACTGTAAAAATAAAGTGAAATGTCAACGTCAACAACACAGATGTATATTTTCGTGATATTTTGTTACTATCAAAAAAATTGCTAGTTAAAAATCGTTTGTATAACGTTTACGAGCAATGAATATACTACCTAACATAGAATCACTACGAAGTACAGACCGTTCACCGTGAGTTGGCACCTGCCATGGAGTATTCACAGGTGCCATCTTACGGTGAACGTGCTGGACCGTTCACCGTAAGTTGGCACCTGCCATGGAGTGTTCACAGGTGCCATCTTACGGTGAACGTGCCGGACCGTTCACCGTAAGTTGGCACCTGCCATGGAGTGTTAACAGGTGCCATCTTACGGAGAACGTGCCGGACCGTTCACCGTAAGTTGGCACCTGCCATGGAGTGTTAACAGGTGCCATCTTACGGAGAACGTGCCGGACCGTTCACCGTAAGTTGGCACCTGCCATGGAGTATTTACAGGTGCCATCTCATCTTACGGTGAACGAACTGTAAGCTATGGGTACGCGTACAGCGCACAGATAATGCATTTGTTAATTTTGACAACCACATTTGAGTCAGTGCCATCTATCGAACCAAATCAAACAACTCATTTTTATTCAAAAATGATTAGCCCTCTATATAGAAAAAAAAATAAGCTCACCTCGTGACTCCAAACTGCACACTCATACCGCACCCAAAGGTCGCGATGGCGACCCCCACTTTATGAGGAAGCTGGCGGGGCCTAGCACGCGCGTGCCGAAGGCCACGGTGACCGCCGGCACGGACACCATCTCGGCGTAGCTCAGCACCGTCATGTACGCCACGTTCATGAACACGTACAGCGCCGTGATCAGCGGTATATCTCACCTCGTGACTCCAAACTGCACACTCATAGCGCATCCAAAGGTCGCGATGGCGACCCCCACCGGTATGAGGAAGCTGGCGGGGCCTAGCACGCGCGTGCCGAAGGCCACGGCGACCGCCGGCACGGACACCATCTCGGCGTAGCTCAGCACCGTCATGTACGCCACGTTCATGAACACGTACAGCGCCGTGATCAGCGGTATATCTCACCTCGTGACTCCAAACTGCACACTCATAGCGCATCCAAAGGTCGCGATGGCGACCCCCACCGGTATGAGGAAGCTGGCGGGGCCTAGCACGCGCGTGCCGAAGGCCACGGCGACCGCCGGCACGGACACCATCTCGGCGTAGCTCAGCACCGTCATGTACGCCACGTTCATGAACACGTATAGCGCCGTGATCAGCGGCACGGCGATGGAGATACTCAGGGGCACGTTGCTGCAATTGAACATAACCTTTTATTACAAACGAGTTGTTTTTTTTTAACCCCCGACTCTAAAACGACGGGGTTTTATAAGTTTGACGTGCCTGTGTGTGTGTCTGCTGTGTATGTGTCTGTGTCATCTCTTATCATTCTCTTATTTTAGAAGTTACAGCCCCCCCCCCACTGCAGGGGTGAAACGCGCTGCTTAGGGGTCTTATGGCTAGGAGGGGTGTAACGCGCTGCCTAGGGGGTCTTATGGCTAGGAGTTGTGTAACGCGCTGCCCAGGGGGTCTTATGGCTAGAAGGGGTGTAACGCGCTGCCTACGGGGTCTTATGGCTAGAAGGGGTGTAACGCACTGCCTAGGGGGTCTTATGGCTTGAAGGGGTGTAACGCGCTGCCTAGGGGGTCTTATGGCTAGGAGGGGTGTAACGCGCTGCCTAGGGGGTCTTATGGCTAGGAGGGGTGTAACGCGCTGCCTAGGGGGTCTTATGGCTAGAAGGGGTGTAACGCACTGCCTAGGGGGTCTTATGGCTAGGAGGGGTGTAACGCGCTGCCTAGGGGGTCTTATGGCTAGGAGTTGTGTAACGCGCTGCCCAGGGGGTCTTATGGCTAGAAGGGGTGTAACGCGCTGCCTAGGGGGTCTTATGGCTTGAAGGGGTGTAACGCACTGCCTAGGGGGTCTTATGGCTTGAAGGGGTGTAACGCGCTGCCTATGGGGTCTTATGGCTAGAAGGGGTGTAACGCGCTGCTTAGGGGTCTTATGGCTAGGAGGGGTGTAACGCGCTGCCTAGGGGGTCTTATGGCTAGGAGTTGTGTAACGCGCTGCCCAGGGGGTCTTATGGCTAGAAGGGGTGTAACGCGCTGCCTACGGGGTCTTATGGCTAGAAGGAATGTACTCACACAGCCGGGTTGATGATCTCCTCAGTGACGACGGTGACGCTGTTCCAGCCATCATACGCCCACAGTCCAGAGTACAACGCGAGGGCTATACTGCCTGGGCTCGCAGTGCTGCCTTCGAAACCCTTGTTTAGATTACCAGTGTTTCCTGGAATAATATTAATATACTCCTAATTACAAATAAATAGATACCTACAATAACAAAAGAGATGTATAGCTACAAACTTGAAATTTGGCACGTGACTTGACTTGAGAGTAAGGCTAGGCTCAGACGTACCACTTTCCGCCCAGATTAGAACCACAAAAAAGTGGTCATATGTTGAGAAATTAAATGAAATGGAATGAAAAACATTTATTTGGCACACAACAAAAAAACAAACAGAACAAACAGAATACTAGGAATACAGTAGGACAAAAGCAGAAAAATAAATAAAAAATAACAACCAAAAACCAAAAACATAAAAAAGCAGATACAAAAACATAATTTAGACACTTAAGTTATAAAGAAAATACAATCAAAAATTTAAAAATGGAAAGAAAAACAATGTTTACTAGTTAAAAAAAAAAAAATATCCAACGCATCCAATCTGTCCGAAACAAATTAACAAAGGAAAGAAAAAGTTGCGCCAAAATTGCATCAGCTCAGCATAATGCGGAGTAGGTAGATTATCCTACCTACTCAGCGCTGATTTTCAGCTGATGCCAAGCAGTGACGTCACCTACGCCAGAACCTCGCACCGCACTCGGAGTATAACGATGTGGCATTATATAAAAAAAAACATGAAAATATATACATACTAAATACTTATAAAAATATTTTCCTATCCAACAATAGCAAAAACTCAGTTAAATAATACAAAAAAACAAAAAATAAAAAATATAAAACAATATATCAAGCCAGTGAATAATTATTAGGAGTGAAAAAAACGAAATCAACAAATAATAAAATAAAAAGTAAAGTACCTACTTATTCTTACCTTCATTATCCTACCCTCAAAATAGTTAACTACATATAAGGAATTTAGTAAAGAATAGGCATCATATTATAGATGCGTCACTAATGAAGCCCTTTCGCTTCCTTTGTTCATCGAGTAGAAAACGCTTGAGTTTTGTTCTAAAACCATTTATGTTTTTTATGGATCTAATCGGTGGAGGAATATTATTCCAACACTTTGTGGCTGCGTATCTGAAACTACCTCGGAAGGCTGCAGTTTTGTGACTTGGAGTGGACAACAGCGCGGCTCAATGCCTACCCTTATGCGTTCCTTGGTTCGTCACCCAAGCGAGCATGTCATATAAGTAAACTGGAGATTTGCTATTAATACCTCCAAAGAGGAGACATGCAAGATGCAACTTGCGACGAGACTTCGTTTTTATTACAAAGCGCTTATTTAAGAAAGGTGTAACCGTGACCCCTAGGCGGTATCACAAAACAAAACCTAGCACACGCATTTTGTACCCTTTGAATGAGTTTCTGAGTTCGTGCTAGGAGTCGCAGTCCAAACACTGTGTCGGCGTAGTTGAGCTTAGAGAGAACAAGCGATTCCACCAAGTCTGAGTTCCTCACTGAGACTGAGTTGAGACTGAGAGTATTAGTAAAGTTGGAATGTCGTGACAGCGCTCAGACAGACGACAAACTGTGGTCGAAAGTGGTCGATAAGATCGACAGTTCAACCACATTCCGACCACTGTTTTTTGGGCGGAAAGTGGTACGTCTGAGCCTGGCCTAAGTTGACTTGGTCCATCAAATGGTGACGTTTTTTGTAGCTTTTTTTATATTCCGAACGAAATCCTATACCTACTACGGACGTTGGACGTTCCACTTAGGCAGTGTACCTTCCTAATTGTAAGTCAACATCAGGCAGACGCAACACGATACTGCGTAGGACGTCCAATTTAGTCGGTACTGGACATGGTACTATTAGTTATTCTGTGGTTCTGGCATAATCTGGCCTTCTGGGTACCTATAGCCGCGCGATATCGATTCGAGTCTACTTTCGCCTACTGATAGCTGCCAGAGTGCGTACTCACATACCATACGAAACTTATACGAAAGCGTAGATGAAATATCTGCCATGTTTTTTTTTTATACAACTTGGAATCACGTATCAAGCAGGTTGCCCACCTGATGTTAAGCGTGACCCTCGGCCTATGAACAGTGCATAATCACATAGGTCACGTTCACCTAGGACGCACCCTATGTGGCATTGCACCGCGCCCGCAGCCCTGAGACATAAAGATGAAATGTCTCATGTGCCTGTAATTTCACCGGTAACCATACCCTTCAAACTGAAACATAGCAATGCGAGCACTACTGCTTTGCGGCAGAAATAGTTATGGTGGTTGTACTTCCCCGGACGAACTCTTTCACAAACAAGCTCTACTAAAACTATGTCTACTCATTATCATCATCATCATCAGCAGTCTTTAGACGTTCACTGCTGAAGGCCTCCCCCATAAAATACAATTGGGGGGGATTTGCCATAATCACCACGCACGGCAGTCGGATTGGTGACCACAGTAATGGTGTTAAGTACCCAGGTGGATGCTGCTGCCTATCCCCTTGTGTAATCTCTAACTCGGTTTTTACGACATCCACGGGAAGGTGATGGAGAGGTCTACTCTAAGGCCACGGCTGATGAAACAAACTGACGCCACAAAAAATATTATAGCAGCGCCACGCGGTTTCACCCACATTTGTCTCAATCCCGTGGGTATATCAGGATCTATATTAGCCTATATGTGTTTTTCCGTGTGTCCAGCTATCTCCATTCCAAATTTCATCGAAATACGACCCGCCGTTTAAGCGTGCAGAATAAGTAACACACAAACTATCGCATTTGTAATATTAGTAGTCTTCGATCAAGAATACAGCTAGATTTCGGGTCACGTACAAAATCAAAGCTCAATACCGTCCGTGTGGGTATATATACTTTTACAGCTATGTTTACTAACGAACTGAATCAAATGTTTTAAAACAGTTCTAAGTTCAACCTTTTTACAACAGCCATGACACCTAGCAATAAAATAGCAAATCTTCAAAATATTATCTTATACTACTTGTACTATTATTTATTCTGTGCATAAACTTACGATCTTTCGTCACAAAAAACGAGAAAACCAATAAATTACTCACTTAGAAATGAAAAGACAGGTTAAACAACAACATTTAGTGTGAAATCAACCTTAAAGAGCTAGAAATAAAGTTATCACAAATAAAAATAAAAAATAACAGCTCACTTGAAAAGTGAGCTGTTATTCACCAAGACGTATTTTTTTGCATCTAGTTGTATTCTTGATCGAAGTTCGTAGTAATACAAATAATACGTGAGGTCATCACATCAAGTACCTACTATCCATCAGGTAATTAAGCTTGTTAGCAGGTAACTTCAGATATTAACACTAAAATAAACTGGCCGCCATGCCCAAACTGTAATTAGTTAATGTAAGTAATGGGCGCCAGCGGCCTATTGATTGCCTCACTATGTACCTTAGTCACGGCCGGTGGCGAGAGGGAGTCGAGTTGGATTAGTTACCCACTATATACTAGGTATGCATATATATCTGGGGATACGGCAATGGGCTTGCCACCAGCCAGTAGCCACGTGTGGGATGCTAACTATATACATGTCACAGTTATTGTTTTTTTTATACAACTTAAGATGACGTAACAAGCAGATGGCCCACCTGATGTTAAGCGGTACCCTCTGCCTATGAACAGTGCATTATCACATAGGTCACGTTTACCTAAGGCGCACCTTATGTGGCATAGCACTGCGCCCGTCACCCTGAGACATAAAGATGGAAAGTCTCATGTGCCTATAATTTCACCGGCAACCATACCCATCAAACCGGAACACAGTAATGCGAGCACTACTGTTTTGCGGCAGAAATAGGTATGGTGGTAGTACTTTCCTCGACGAACTCTTTCACAAAAAAGCTCTACTACTAACAAACTGGTACTTTTACTATTATTTATTCTGTGAAACTGGTCTTACCTCTGACTAACCCTAACTAAAGGGCGGTGGTGGTTAATTGAATCGTGTTATTACGCTGAGACGAGAAAGGTTGCGGGTTCGATTCCCTCTGCGGGACAAATGTTTGTTTTATTTTGTATAATCTCCAAATATTTGTTCTAGGTCTGTCAGTTACCATGGTACTCGTAGATCCTGATACCCGCGACACGGATTCCTAGTGTGTGATCAGCCGGCCTAGCCAAGTGGCATTCGCTTCGAAGCGATTCCATTTCTACAGTCGTAATACAATACAAAATAGACCACGTTATATTTCGATAGCTTCCGTCAATCTCATACATTGTTGGTTTTTCTACTATCGACATCGATAATGGAATGTTACTTTGTCTACGGCCTAAGGACTATGTATGTGACTGTTGGGTGTTGTGTTATGTAAGTATGATGAGACAAAAGTTAGTACCTTTTGCAATTTCATATATCCCTCCTCCGATGACGATGAGGCATGCAAAAACTTTGAACACCCCGAAAACGTTCTGAACTTTTACGAATAACTTCACACTTGTCATGTTGATGTAGGTCATTATAACTGAAAACACAAAAACAAAACTATAAGTGAACGAACTGTTTTTTTTAAATCAAACCAAATAACAGCAAAACAATATTCTAAATAGGCTGTCGGTCCCGGCTGTTATTGATTAATAGCAGTCGATAAGCCATGTCAGAGGCCCTCGGGCGGCTTGACAAACTCTGACACCAGAGGCCAGCACTACCTCATACGAAAACAACAACAACAATAGGTACCAACAGTATGTCAACATACATACAGTAGGCAGTGCCTAATGGGCCTCTTTTCAGTGGGTAGCACCATCGTGGAATATAGGCGCGACAAGGGGTGAGCTCATCGCCGCCATTGTCTCCCACGACTGACTCGGCTAACGCTTTCTTCCAGTAATAACACATTCCATAATAAGCTAGCAGCCAGGACAAATCTTATACCAGTAAGAAATCAAAAACAAACTTGCTTTTGCAAGCTGTTTTGGACTAATTTGGTTTAATACAAGCATGGCCTACAAGAGTAATGAATGGCCCAAGATTTAAACAAAATCTGTTTAGTACACATTTATTCAAAACATTGCATACAAATTCTTAATATCTAAATCGAAATAAAACCACAATCTTGAAGTACCTAACTAGTAATTAATTTAGCCCTTGGCCCCTTGGGAATACAACATTTGTATTCCCATTGTTTTGTTTTTTTTGGTGTTGTTTCGGTGCAAAATTTTGTAAAATTAAAAGCACTGAAACTTACTGTCTCATTTATTTCAGTCTATTAGAAAAGGCTCGCAATAATATTTAGGAAGGTAAGCTCAGTTGAACCATGTTTAACTTTAGAGAAACCAACATTCAGAATCAACACTACCTCAAATTGAATAGGTGTGACCTCAATGTGATCTTCATTCCTTATTAACATAAGGACATGCCATTATATAACTTGTGCATTGTTATAAATGTTACACATATAGCTTCAAATGTAATAGTGAGCTTCACTCCTTGTTGTAAGGGTTACATGCCACAATATAACTTCAAATCTAATAGTGAGCTTCACTCCTTGTTATAAGGGTTACATGCCACAATATAACTTCAAATCTAATAGTGAGCTTCACTCCTTGTTATAAGGGTTACATGCCACAATATAACTTCAAATCTAATAGTGAGCTTCACTCCTTGTTATAAGGGTCACATGCCACAATATAACTTCAAATCTAATAGTGAGCTTCACTCCTTGTTATAAGGGTCACATGCCACAATATAACTTCAAATCTAATAGTGAGCTTCACTCCTTGTTATAAGGGTCACATGCCACAATATAACTTCAAATCTAATAGTGAGCTTCACTCCTTGTTATAAGGGTTACATGCCACAATATAACTTCAAATCACTTCCGCATTGTTATAAATAAAGTAAAGTAAAGTAAAAGTAAAGTAAATATTTATTGCCAAGAAAAAAGTTTACAGAGTGACTTAAGTTAGGTACTTACAGGTACACAATGATATCCTTAGTCCTAAAGATTAATAGTGTACGAAGTACAGATCGGAGCCGCGATCGAGATAGGTCTAACCAGCAAAGGGTTGTTTGGAAACAAACAATAAGAACTTTGTATAGGTTTTATTGCGTTCAAAGTACATAAATTATGATGCAGTAGTCATTCACAGCCGTGCGTTTTCGTCAGCGCGATGCAGGATCGGTAACTTTTTACTAGCGCACTCTAGTTCTAAAATGGCACACTAGTAGTTACAAAAGTTGGTTATACATTACCGCCCACCAAGGACAAATTGACAAAATTGTCCTTTCTAATTTTCTAAACCGCCCACCATGAGCCTTGGTTTAGATTAAGTTTAGCTCAATAAGTAAGAAGTTAAGTAAAAAGTTAAATTGCTAGTTATGTTACATAATTGAAGTTGGCAAAAGTTAGTTTACATGCACAAAAATAAATGTTTTGAAGTTGAAATTTTGTTAGTATTTCTTACAATCTACATTTCTTAGATAACTAAGTTAAAATCTAAGTAGATACAATATGAAGTTAACTACGCCGTAATAGGCAAAATACATAGTTTTGAGGTGGGTCTTTTCATGACATTTGATTTGGTACGAAGAGATACAACCCGAGTGATATTGTCTGGACCAGGATGTTTAGTGATCACTCGGCCAAGCAACCAACGAGAAGGAGGCAATCCTTCCTCCTTTACTAGGACCAAATCCCCTATGGCTGGCTCAGGAGTTTGAAAAGACCATTTATACCTATGTATAAGAGATGATAAATACTCTTGGGACCAGCGTCGCCAAAAGTCTTGAGTAATTTTTTGGGTAAGTTGCCAACGACGCAAACTTCCCATGTTAGTGTTTTCGAAAGAGTAATCCGGGACTGTAAGCAGTGGTTCCCCTACAAGAAAGTGTCCCGGAGTTAGGGCTTCGTACCCTTCGGAGCCCGTGTCTACTCTTGACAGCGGTCGTGAGTTCAGGCATGCTTCTATTTGCCCAAGTACTGTGCTTAACTCCTCGAACGTCAAAGTTGTGTCACCAACAACGCGCTTCAGGTGGAATTTAACAGATTTTACTCCCGCTTCCCACAGTCCGCCGAAGTTCGGTGACAGCGGGGGAATAAAATGCCATTTCGTCCCGTTGCTGGCCAAGCTAGCTGCAACCTCGCTCTGCATTGCTGATTGTTCTGCAGAAAACATTTTCGGCAACTGTCTGGATGCTCCTACAAACCCAGTCCCGTTATCACTCCAGATGTCGGAGCAGTGCCCCCTACGTGAAACGAATCGCTTGAATGCTGCTAAAAACCCTTCCGTTGTAAGGTCGCTCACTACTTCAATATGCACTGCTTTCGTTGACATGCAGACAAACAGACAAATGTAGCCCTTATACGCATGCTGTCCACGGCCTTTGGAAGTTCTGACGTTTATCGGCCCTGCATAATCTACTCCGCTACATTTAAATGGTCGTGTTGGTGTTACTCTGGCTGCTGGTAGCTGTCCCATCAGCTGAGTTGAAGATGTTGCTGAATATCTTGTGCATTTGACGCACTTCCTGACATAAGCTTTGACTAACTCTTTAGCTCCAAACACCCAAAATCTTGACCGCAAGTAAGTAAGCATTAGTTGCGGCCCTCCATGGAGTGTCTTTGTGTGAGTTTCAGCTATTAATAAGTTTGTGAAATCCGACTTCTTCGGAATTAGTATCGGATGCTTCCTATCATCGCTTAGAGACGACATTTCTAAACGTCCTCCTACCCTTAATATGTGCTTATCGTCTAGGAACGGATTCAATGATTTGAATGGACCTTTAAGCTTGTATGCTATTCCATTCCCACTTTTTTCTATGCTTGCTATTTCTTCCACAAAGTTTTCATTCTGACATTGCTTGATACACACCTCTAACGCTTCTTTCAGTTCTTGTGTAGTCAGGAACCCTTGATCTTTGTTTTGCTTTCGTTTCTTCCACGTCATAAAGCGTCTACAATATGCTACTACTCTGACTAGCTTACCCAGATTCGAAAACCTTTCCCATAGTTTCCGTGTTTCCGTGTTTACGATGTGAACCTTTATCTCTTCTATGTCAGTTTCTTGATCCTTCATTCTATCATAGATCACCTCTTTCTTATGCAGTACTTCTGGACCATTGAACCACAATACATCGGTGACGAGTTCCAAAGGTTTTAAGCCTCGTGATGCACAATCTGCTGGATTTTGTTTTGATCTGATGTGTGACCACTGGTTCGAATCTAATGTTGTTAGAATTTCTGAAACCCGGTTAGCTATGAAGGTCTGCCACCGATTTGGATGGCTGTTGAGCCAAGCTAACACCACTGTGGAGTCTGTCCAAGCATGGATGTTTTGTTTTTCAATTTCCAGAATTTCGGCTACCTCAACTAACAGTCTCGTCACGAGAACAGCTCCGCACAGTTCTAGTCTTGGAATTGACACTTGCTTGATAGGTGCCACTTTGGTTTTTGCTGTGACTAGATTAACATAGATGTCCCCTTTCTCGTCAATAACTCGAAGGTAGACTACGGCTGCATACGCCAACTTCGATGCATCAGAAAACCCGTGAAGTTCGACGTGCATGTTCTTCTGCGAAGTATGAAGCCAACGAGTTATTCGCAATGAGGATAAATCAGGTAGTTCGTTTCGGTAAGTTAACCACTCCTCTAAAATCTTGCTCGGCACTTCCTCGTCCCATTCTATTCCTGATATCCACAGCTTTTGAATGATCATTTTTGCGACTATGACTGTAGGTGCGACCCAACCTAACGGGTCGAACAGTCGTGATATATCTGAGATAACTATTCTTTTTGTTACAGGTTTCTTCAGATGAGGAAGTGTCACCGTGTATTGAAACGCATCGCTCCTTCGGTTCCAGGTAAGTCCCAGCAGTTTCATTGCTTCATCCGTTTTTAGCCTTAGTCCGTCTTCCTTATCCACTCCTTTTCCTGTTTCTTTGATTCTTTCTAATAGTTCTTCGCTATTGCTGGACCACTTTTGCAGTTCAAATCCCCCTCTTTTTAGAAGATTTACCATTTCACTGTATAGTTTCAGTGCAGATTCTACATCCTCTCCACCTGTTAGAAGGTCATCCATGTAGTAATCCTTATTAACCCTAGCAGCTGCTTCTAGATAGTTTGCCCCTTCATCGATCGCCACCTGCTGGAGTGCTTTTACCGCTAAATATGGAGCTGAAGCTGTACCAAACGTGACCCTCAGTAAACGAAATTCTTCTGATTTTCCTGATTGATTTGCAGATTTTGCTATGAGCGCAGGAGAAGACGTCGCTGTTTGATCTGTTCTCCACAGAATCCGCTGGAAGTCCACGTCTTCAGCTGCAACTTTCACCTGGCGGTACATCTTTATAATATCGGATGACAAGCAAATGCGATGCTGCCTCCATCTTATCAGAATATTTCTTAGCTCTGGCTGCAAGGTAGGTCCTATCATCATCGTATCATTCAGTGAAACTCCATTTTCTCCTTTGCAGGACGCGTCGAACACTATCCGGACCTTCGTGGTATCCTTGTCATCTCTAACCACAGCAAAATGAGGTAAGTATGTCCCTTTTGGGTTGTTTACTTCTTCCTCAGGTACCCTCTCCATGTGATCCAGATGCAAGTATTCTTCCATAACTTCTACGTATTTGGTCTTCAAATCTGTTGTTTTGTTTAGCTTTGCTTCTAGGTATGCTAACCGCTTCTCTGCTATTTTCTTAGACTTTTCTACTTTCAGATCTTCGGGTTTAAATGGCAGCTTCACAATATACCTCCCATCTTCATCTCTTCTGGTGGTCTCTGCAAAGAACTTCTCGCAACGTGTCTCCTCTTCGGTTAGTATTGGCTTAGTGTTTGTTTTTGTATCTGCTTCTAGCTCCCAGAACTTCTTAAGTTGATTATCCTCTTCAACACACACTTGATGCATGACGGTTAAATTCGTTGGTTGCTTGTTTGAATTTGCACCGGCCACCCCAGATAGAATCCACCCTAGTGATGTGTGCTGTGCTAATAAGGACCCCTGCTTTTGAACTCCTTCACGCATTACTTGACCCACAACCTCAGCTCCCAACAGAAGATCGATCCTGCTTGGCGTGTTGTATCCCGGATCAGCTAGTGGTAAACTGCACACCCATTGTGTTGCAATTACCTGTTTGCTGGGGAGTAAGGTCGTGATAGACTTCAAGACATACACGTCTAATGATAGCTTGATATTCTGGAAGCCTTCTTGCATCGATGAAATGTTAAGTTTAACCTTAGATTTGGAGGAAACGTTATGTCCTCCACCTACTCCGGAGATAACTCCCCTTACCGGGATCTTTGTTAGACCCAAGTGTTGAGCCGTTGCTTCTGTGATGAAGGATGCTTGGGATCCTTGATCAAGCAACGCTCTCACGATTTTAGTATCTCCATTTCCAGTGTCCGCTTTGACGAGAGCAGTAGCTAGCAACACCTGATTTCGCGGTGCTACTCCTCCTGATGCGAAACACACTACAGGTGCTTCTTCCCCTGAACTACTAACCACAGGTGAACCACTACTTGCTACTGGTTTGGATTCGATGTCACCTGCTAAGTGCAGATATGTATGATGCCGACGTCGGCAAACGCGACATGAAACTCGGCACCGGCATTGATTGACCGAGTGACCATCGCCTAAGCAATTAAAGCACAAACGCTGCTTTTCGACAAATACCCTACGGGCTGGTACCTCTTCGCTTTGAAATGACTTGCAATGTACCAGCTTATGCTGTTCTTTGCAAAATTTACATGTTACAGAAACGTTAGCTTCTTCAGCAACGTGAAAGGACCTTGGTGCAACCCTTGACTTGTTGGAGGTGGATCCCGTGTCCACGAACTCCAACGCCCGGAATCGTTTAGTTAAGAAGTCTTGAAACGCATTGAAGTTGGGTAGTTCATTGCCAGTAATGTTTGCACTTTCAAGTTCCCACTGCTTTCTGGTCTCGGGGTCCAACTTCAACGAAGTCATATAGATAATGATTAAATCCCAGGTGGACACATCTACCCCAAGATTACTTAAAGCACCGATACATTCTGTGGTGTTGTCTAATATTTCCTTCAAAAAGGATGCCGATTCAGAGTTGCTGCTACGTTGGCTGAATAACCGCTTTAAGATTGTGTTACAAAGAAATCGTTTATTGTCATAGCGCTCGATAAGAGTATTCCAACATTTGTCGTAATTCGCTGATGATATGGTAAAATTCCTTACTAATTGTTCTGCTTCTCCCCCTAGTAACCCTTTGAGATATTGCATTTTGACAGCATTGTCTATTTTAGTTTCATGGACCAATGATTTAAAAAGATCTCTGAAGGTGATCCATTCAGAATAATTCCCAGTGAATTTTGGAATCACAATTTTTGGTAATTTTGCAAAATTTGCTGTGTTACCCCCCGATTTATCTGTTGGATGAGACCCAACTGATTCGCCTATCGCAGCACTCTCAACATATAAATCCTGCATTATAAGACATTTATAATCCATGTATAGTTCTTCCGTAGTATCAAACAACTCTTGTGTTACATACGCTGTTGCTTTTAACTGTTCGGGATTTGCCGTTTTGTATAGTTCGGCGTGAGTATCCACAAATGTTTTCCATAGGCTCTCTAATGACTCAAGTTTTAATTTACTCAACTGATTCGTTTTTCTTTCTTTAGAGGTCTTTTTGTAGTTGGTACGCGCTTTCGACAACCTCGAACTTAGATCATCTTGAGTAAATAAAAGTTGTTCCATCGTTGAAGTTAACACAAAAAATGCAATTTCTAGAAATTTTACAAGTCCAAATATTTTTATGCTAAAATTTTCTAAGTGTTTGAACAAATTTTAGAAAATCGGGCATAGGTTCCCCGTATGACCACTTTACTTAAAATTATTCTAAGTTAATGCTAGTTCAAATAAAAGTGATTTTATGTTAGTTTACAAGACAAGTGATTTTAAAGATTTTATTGACCTACTACTAAACTAAATAGTCCAATGTTCATATCACCAAATTCCTCGCTGTGTTCGGATTCCTTCCTGATGCTGCTTGGATGTAGCTTCGGTGCAGCTCCGATGCCGCCTGGATGCAGCGCCGATGCCGCCTGGATCAGCTTCGTTGCTGCCTGGTTGCAGCTTGGCTGCCGCTTGGTTGCTGCTGGTCGACTGCACCCCGCTCCCTCCTGAGCTTGGTGCTTGATAATGCGCTCAAGCTTATGCTTCAAGCTGAGCGCCCCTGCCGCCAGAATCCCTCCTCGACTGGTCCCTAGTCCCTAGTCCCTACCGATATCACCCGGGTGGGACGGGCTCCGTACAAAAATGCGCCTTGACACAAATCCGACTACGAAGGACCAAATGTACGAAGTACAGATCGGAGCCGCGATCGAGATAGGTCTAACCAGCAAAGGGTTGTTTGGAAACAAACAATAAGAACTTTGTATAGGTTTTATTGCGTTCAAAGTACATAAATTATGATGCAGTAGTCATTCACAGCCGTGCGTTTTCGTCAGCGCGATGCAGGATCGGTAACTTTTTACTAGCGCACTCTAGTTCTAAAATGGCACACTAGTAGTTACAAAAGTTGGTTATACAAATAGTAAGACCCAAACTAGGCGTGAATGCCTGTATCTTGGGCCTCAGGAGTACGAATTAACCACAAGATTGACACTATTACATTTGGTGTACATCTAATAGAATAAGTGCGTTGGCAAGTAATTTTGAAATTAAAGTAAGTAACGTTAAATAAAAACCTAAAAGCTAAAAGCTAAGACAATGACAAATGATATTGTAAATGTATATATGTGTTGTGAATGAGGTGTGATTGTGTGGAAGTAGATGTGCGAGTATGAAAGTGTGGATGTGTGAGTGTGAAGGTGTAGGTGTATGAGTGTAAATGTAGGTGTGTGAGTGTGGATGTAGGTGAGTGAGTATGTATTAGTGCGCTAATTCAGAAATCTAGATTAGGTCTTCAACATCATTGTAAGAGAGCCCAAGTAGCCAGTCTCTAACAACTTTTTTACAAGTGTAGAAATGTACAAATGTTACGCATCACAATATAACTTCAAATCTAATCCTATTATCTATTCCTTGTTATTTCAAGGGTTACAAGTTACAATATAACTTCAAATCCAAGTACCAAGTAAGGTTAACTTCCGCGTTGTTAAGGGTTACGCGTCACAATATAACTTCAAATCTAATAGTAAATAAGCTTCAAACCTTGTTGTTTTATGGGTATATGTTACAATGTAACTTCAAATCCAAGTACCAAGTAAGGTTAAATTCCGCGTTGTTAAGGGTTACGCGTCACAATATAACTTCAAATCTAATAGTAAATAAGCTTCAAACCTTGTTGTTTTATGGGTATATGTTACAATGTAACTTCAAATCCAAGTACCAAGTAAGGTTAACTTCCGCGTTGTTATAAGGGTTACGCGTCACAAAATAACTTCAAATCTAATAGTAAATAAGCTTCAAACCTTGTTGTTTTATGGGTATATGTTACAATGTAACTTCAAATCTAATAGTAAGTAAGCTTAACTTCCGCGTTGTTATAAGGGTTACGCGTCACTATGTTCATGTCCTTCAACAGTTCAAACAGCTCGAAGTTATCTTCTGTGGTTGGTATGTAGCCGTTGGGGTTATCATTCAGTTTTGCTGTCATAAGGCACTGAAATAAAAACAAAATTTTAATGCTATTGGCAAAAGCACCCCAACCTAATTGAATTCTGGACTTTAATTCCCGCTTTTCTCTGTCCTTGTCTAGGCTCTGTTTGTCCCATATAAAAGTAATATCTCATAGAGTTTCTCGATGCGTTGGCCATGCACCATAGTGTGGTCAGTACTGCTATTAATGCTATTTTTTGTTTTTGTCTTTTTTCTTTTGAACTTTTATTGATCATCAGCTATGTCAGTTCCATTGTTCTCTCTCCCAAGTCCCTCATCAAATTGATTGAACCAGTCCATATATGGACTGGTAGAGCATGTTGGCTGCTGTCTGATGTCTGACCCACATTGAGCTTGATAACATTTTTAATCTGATAAGGGAGGTCTTGCGTGGAGCAAACCATGCGAGACAGAGCAAAGGTTGAGTGTGACGAGGTGACACTCAGGAGAGCTTCTGGCGGACGCCCAGCCGGAGTCTGACATGGGGCAAGCACAAATTGAGAAGCATAGGTCAAGCTAAAAATTAAAATTAAGTTTTCTAATATACTAAACATTTCCTAGGGTGGTAGTGGTACCGGAGGTAGCCCTCCCTCCCTCCCCCCTCCTGCCCTCCAAATCGTATGGCTCTAATCTAATGCAGCCCACATATTGACACACACATTTGACGACCTCAGAGGTCGTCAAGGTCGTCAAATGCCACGACGAAACGACATTGACGATGTCTTGAGCCGCCTCCATCCACCACCTTCCTGCGACCTCTATAATGTCTTTGGTGCATCTAATGGGAGGTTTATTCGGTACCTACCCACTATCGAAGCCTAACAACATTTTTTCTCTTTTGCCTCGAAGTTACTACTAGAATTTTTTTACCTAATTATTTCCAAAATATTTCCATATCTAGCACCATTTTGGTGGTGGTCTATATAAATTGATAATCAATTATTTTATAAAAACGGGAAATTTACGGGTTTTTTTTTTTTTTTTTTTTTTTTCATTTTCATAATTGATATGATTCACGAACGTTTTTATAGTAAAATTGATAATCATTGTTCTAAATAGCTAAATGACTATGATGTTAGTAAGATCGTATTCGTCTATATTCCCACGATGGTGCAATAACCCACGATGAAAAGGGGCCCATTGTGGCTCTGCCTACACTTTCGGGAAAAAGGCGTGTGTCTATGTATGTATGTTGACGACCTCTGTGGCGCGGCAGGCGAGGTTCGCCTGCGACACAGGAGGTTGCGGGTTCGATTCCCGCCTCAAAACAAATATTTGTGCGATATGCAGATATTTGTTCAGGGTGTTCTGGGTATTTTCTATGTATAATAAAAAATATCTATCTATGTTATATATTCTATTAAGTATATCAGTTATCTAGTACCCATAACACAAGCTTTGCTTAGCTTGGGGTAGATAATGTTGTGTAAACTGTCCAGCATTATTAAGTAGTGAGATGTACGACTAGCGGTATTATTGCATAATAGACTGATGTACATTTTGCTATACATTGCAATGTGCATTTAATAAAATCTTCTCTTGAAAAAAGGCTAAAGCATGCAGCGCAATGAACATCAATTGGTAATCAACATTGATTAGACAATAGCTGTGGTTTTGTTTCGTTTCGTATGAGGTAGTGCTGGCCTCTGGTGTCGGAGTTTGTCAAGCTGCCCGAGGGCCTCTGACATGGCTTATCGACTGCTATTAATCAATAACAGCCGGGACTGACAGCTTAATGTGCCCTCCGAAGCACAGAGTGATGGTGGTGGTGTCGGTCATCAGTTGTGGTTGCCAAAATCGGACAGCAATCTTTAGATGGAAGCCAGATAGATGAGACATAAGGTGAGGAAGAGACTTTATAACCTACTAGCAACTCACCCCGGATTCGCACAGGTAGTGACAGGATGAATAGCAGTCAAAAACCCCCAGTAATGTCCTCACGTTACCATCTCTGTGTCCGTGTGGCTTGCACTTTCGGATCAAAAGTCACTAGCCAATGATCTCTTTTGTTCTAGTAAAATTAACCAACTTACACCCAAAACTTCTATGATGGATTGATAGCAATCAGGAAACAGCGACTCTATAAGGCCATGGAGTGAATGCTTCATCATCTGAAACTTTTCCTTTGCCTTTTGTACATGTTCAGGTTTCACTTCTGCTTTTGTCATCTTAGGTCTCGATGTTGCTTCTTTAGATACATCGATCAGGGCTTGTAATCTATAAAATGTAAGTAATTATTAATTATATACACAACATCTACAATATACAACGTCTAGATCTACAAGATGACACTGAATAGTTATTTGTAAAAAAAATAAAAATACAAGCTTTTATAAAATTAGTGATTCTAACCATATGCTGATCAAAATGAGCCTAAACATGGCCAGTCTACTATTATACCTCGAGGAGCTCCGTTGTCCACCTTCAGTCTCCACCATCAGATCAGCTCGCTGTCACCATAATATAGCATTGTCATTGGAACTTGACAGTTATGCTAAATATCATCTCAATCGGTTGAGGATAACTGCTTTAAAATTCAGTTGCAAGATTTCACCCGAACATACATTGCAAGTTTAAATAAAAGCTTGTAAAAACAGTTTAAACTTAACAACCAGTGCTCTGTTACCTACCTGTTTATTTCGGCAGTCATGTCATGTATATTTGCCTTCGTAAGTGCCACCATATCTTCAACATGCTCAGTCTTCTGTTTCATCTCTATCAAAAACTGACTTGTCAATAGGTTTTCATCCATGGAAATGCCCGTATTTGAATTATGGATTTCATTACGGAGCGCTTCGATGTAATTATTTATTCGAAATGTTGTTAAATCCTCTGAACTGGTTGTCAGCGCGTCCACGGAAGTATTGTGGCATATTTGTTCGCACTTCGCTTGGATAGCCTTTATTTCTCGTTTGAGGGACTCCTGAGTTGCAATGTTACGATCGGAAGACATTCTAAAACATGAAATAAAAATAAAATAAAATAAAATAAAATTACCTACGCCTGTATTTTTTATTTAGATACATAAAATAAATTGCAAAATATTCGATCTTTGCAAAAGTTAAATGATTTTACATACCTTGACGAGTTTAGTTGCTAAATTATCACTGTAATATTATAAATTCTTTGATTTGGTCACTGTAAATGATGAATAGCACTAAAATACTTCGCATTCATTTAATTATTCATATAAAATTGCAAGAAACGAAACAATTAAACGAACAAAGGAACCTAAAAATCAAATAGATTGAATTGAATTGAAAACAAAACGGCGACTTTTTGAAATGCTATTCCGACCGAACGTCAACTTGACATAAACCAAACAAAACACTAACAGCCATGACAGTGACGTTTACTTACGATAGACCAAATAGTGATGTCCAACCACTAGAATATTTTGACGAATATTGTGATTGAATATATCGATGTGCTTTTGTGCCGGGGATTGTTAACGTTTTCTCCATTATTACCCTATTAAATGTTTTCACAACAAATTAGTCTTAGTCATAACTATCATTTGTTTTTAAATTTCAATAATCTTTTGCTATCAAAGCTACCTATGCTATGGCGGTAGACAAGACAGCTGTACCTTGTACCTTCAAACCGTCACTGGAAATCCACAGTGAACGAATAATGCAGCTTTACCTCAATGCGTAAAATAAGATGACTTTGAAGAGTTGCGTAGTCATCAAGAAAAGGAACCCTATAGTTTCGCCATGTCCAACTAATACAAAGCTTTAATTTGGCATGAGTATAGGTGCTTATTAGTAACAAACAATTACTTAAAAATTACTTAAAAATATTTTTTTTTAGGGTACCTTCGCGTAAAGTTGGAATGTTTTTTTCCTATCTATCCCATGGTATGGGATGTCGCTGGATAGGTTATTCAAAATATTGCAGGTGTGTGAAAACCATTTTTCGATTCAGGGATCCGTCTGCGAAATATTAAGCTATAAAATGCTAATTTTGAACCCCCGACGTGACAACAAAGGGGTGTTACAAGTTTGACGTGTATGTGTGTGTGTGTATGCATGTGTGTGTCTGTATGTCTCATCGTAGCTCCCAAACGGATGAACCGATTTCGTTTTTTTTTTTTGTTTGAAAGGTGAATTTGTCTTGTGTGTTCTTAGCTATGTTTGATCAAAATCGGTTCAGCCGTTTCATTGCGTTGGTTTTTTTTTAATTTTTATAAAATTAATTACTTTTTGTTACAGTCAAGTGCAACAATGCCAGCTAAACAGTTGTTTTTGAAAAATGTTCACGGCACTAGTACCTATATCTAAGTAAAAAGCAAAACTATTACGGCTTTACAAGTTAACGAGTACAAGCCCAACAACTAGTAAATTGTACCTACCTACCTACGAGTAGGTACCTACCCACCTACGAGTAGGTACCTACTTACTAGGAAAAGTAACAAGGAAAGTTTCGTACAAATTCCATTGAAAATTACTCAGATGATAGAGTTGTTACAAAAGTTGCTATTTGTGTAAAACAGAAAAAACCCTTCTCTTACTAATTATTCTCTTCTCTTAATTATTTACTATAAAAAGATAGGTTTTTTGAAAAAAAAAGTTGAGGCATGCGGCTTTGCAGTGCACTAGCCACCCTGAGACACAAGGATGAAAAGTCTCATGTAGGTATCTGTAATTTCCCCGTCTGATGACGTGTTTTCTATCATTATCTAAACCTTTCAGCAAAAAAAACTAAAAAAAACAAGTCAAAAAAATCATGCAAGCCCTAACAAAGCTAGGTTTTTTGCTAGTTTATACTTATGCACCTATCCTGTGAAGGGAAAATACTCACATAATGCAGATAAAGAAGCCAATTTTACTGCCACATCTTTGTAATCCTGCTGCAAATCCATAGTAAACGGTTGTATTGCATACTCTGCAAATGTCATAACCACGATTGCGACTTCTGCAGGCCGCAGTATAACAACGTATATCCATGCACAAATAAATGAAGGCAACGGTCCCCAATATCGGTGCGTTTTACCGAACGCCTCTTCGAAATATGAATATTCGGCTCCTGACTTTCCAACCACTGTGCCGAGTTCAGCAAATGATAGAGCTCCTGAAAATTATTAGTAAGTAGGTATAAACAGTAATCATAGTAAAAATAACCACACATGACATAGTAAATGTAGTTAGTGTTAAGTTTTATTAGTTATCTTTCACACCACCCGCTCGACAATGTACAATTCAACCTCAACGTAAAGTAATGCATTATCTCTTAAGGGATATAAAGTTAAAGGGAATAAAGGGATTTTAATTTGAAACGTCAAATTCGTGAGGAAACTCGTGGAAAAATCTAAGTAAAAAAATGCCCAAATGGCATTGTAAAGAGGTTTGTTCGAAAATAGAACTGACAACCATAAGCAGAACTCAAAAAAAAACAAAGAAAAAGGTGCGTTTATAAAGAATGTGAAACAAAAGACGGTGTATGGTGCTGCGATTTTCAGTTAATTATTATTGTCTCGCAGAAGGTGTGAAAAGTAGAGTATGGTCCTCTGGAATAAAGCCTGTCTTCGTCTTGGGCAGCTTGAACCCCTCGCTTCACTCAGGTCAGGACTCTATCTAACTCCCTCGTTAGAGTCCCTTGTTACGTTACGCTCAGGGTTCAATATGACGCCTGCGACGTAAGACACTGCTTTATTCCCATAGTGCATAATCTACTATTAGTTACTTAAGAAATCTTACCTACACCCACCTAGTAACGAAATTATTCCTGATAAAGTCCATATTATTAAACACAAGCCGACTGACCCTGAGTGGTATAATGCTGCAGCTGGAGAAACAAATATTCCCGATCCAATCATAACACCTAGGATTAGATTGACAGCCGAGAACAACCCAAGCTCTCGTTTTAGTTTCACGGTGCTTCCATTGGCACTCGCTATTACTCCGTTTTCAGTTTCATATTTTTCTATAGAATTTGCAGTTTGTGTAGCTGTAGACATTTTGGAGATCTAAAACAAAATAAAATATCTTACTCAACCAAATAATTACTATTTTATATTTTTATAACGATAATGCTCTTATCGTAGCGTAGTAGGTAGGTATGCATCGTGTGTTTTTATATATTACTCATAAGAATCGCAAATAGATGGGAAGTAAAATCGTAAAATCGACCGTTAGCAAAAAGTAAAGTCATTGTGTTTTCCCTCTGCACATATTCGTCCATTTTCTAATTATTAGAACATGCGCGAATACCTACCTCTAGCTAGTTCATGAAAATCTAATGAACTAGCTAGACTATAGAGGTACTTGTTCAGAAATGTGCCCGTACCTGCATACAACAAATGGAGGCCATTTTTAATAAATAAAGAAGCAATCGCTATTTTAGTTTCAAAGGTTTTTATCTTGATTCACTAGTGATTTCACGATTTATTGATTTAATTAAAATTAAAAATGTAGGTAATATTAAGAAACTAACTAGGTATCTCATTAAATTAAGGTTAATATTGATTTCCGTGTTTTAAAATGTAACCATATTTATTTTAAACCAACAAAAAATATTTCCATAAAAAATTACCCAATGGTACCCGAAGACTGTAGGTATCTGCTATTCGAATTTCTTCATACTGTACCAGTAAAAAAACACTGTAGAATACAGATTAAAAAAAAACATAATTCGAGAAGTAGTCATCACCAAAGGTTATGAAATCAACCAAATAACCATGTTATATATTAAACCCCCAATGTCCCCACTCCTAACAATGCAGTAATGGGTTGGTAACCGAGACGATAAAATTCCTCGGCAATAAAGACTACCGGTAGAGTATTCATAATCGAGTTAGCAGTGAACGTACTTGAATGGCCTCGCGCGGGCGACTCAAAGGATATTACATGGGAAGTGGCAACACTTTTGACCTCCCTGCCAATGTTGATTCGGGAGCCTAATTTTATTGACCTATCAGGATCAAATATTTGGCTAGATGGGTTGGGAACTGAATCACAGAATAAATATTAGTACAGGTAACTGAATGCTTTATTTAAGGCGCTATAGTACTTGTTCTAATATTTATTCTGTGGCTATAGTTTCAACCATTTACAACGAACATTTTTGTATGAGGCGAAGAAGGCGAGCGAACGCTCTAATACCGTGTTTTTGTGTATAAAAAAATTATATAAAAATGCCCTTTAAAGTTTTGTTAAATTTTGTTGATTACTTCACTAACCCAAATAATAATTAAAAAGTTACTAAATGTTTCAAAAATTAAAACGTGTAAGAAATAAGTCTAAAATGGTATTTAAATTTTAAAAATCTTTGATTTTTATTTTCTTTATCGATTGAATTAATTCAAATAGTGTATTGAATTTATGATTTCACTAGATATAAAGAATACCATATAGGTAGGTATTTTTTCTTTTTGAAAACTGTAAGAACGCTTTTACTAGAGCTCACTAATTACATGCTGTGAACCTAGTCGGTTCGTAAAAAAATAACTTACCTATCAGTAATAATTCTGTTGATATTAACTTCAGACTATTGATTAGTTTCTTATCAAAGTTAATTAGGTCTGTACTTGACTGATATCACATAATTACAATGTTGGGAAACGAAAAAGCCACGCCATGCAAACATCTATTACTAAATACCGGACAAGTGCGGGTCGGACACGCGTTAAAAGGTTTTCATACAAGTTTTTTTTTATGCAGTCATTGTAATCAGTAGACCGTTTGAACTTAGAAGTCCTCGGTGAAAACTACACATATTATGCGTATTTTCTCTTCATGAATATGTAGTGGTACTTTCCGTTTCCCATGTGAATGTAAATACTTAGGAATATTATTTTAGTTTTCCTGTAAATTATGAGTCCCTACGTTCCGTATATTTTCAATATTTTTGCCTCATTTGTTTCGGAGATTTAGGATTGCTCGATTATCGTATTATTATTGGCATGATAACTGTAATTTTTATTTTGTTAGGCGGTGACAGATATACAGGCATAGATAATAGAAACATCCTCTAATAGTTGCATTGGTACCTTTTATGGTACGGAATTCTAAAAACTAAAGTAGGAACAAATTAAAATTGTTAAAAAGGTTTTAAAAACCATAAATAATCTAAGTCAAACATAACATAAATACGAGCGTTAGGTACTGATTTGCGGCAGTAATAGGTATGGTGGTAGTACTTATCCCCGGAAGAACTCTTTCACAAACAAGCTACTACTACTACCTACTAGTACATTATACTACTACTACATTATATTTTTGACGTATATTGATAATTTATGAATAAATGACTGTAAATGAGTGTAAATAATACTAAATAATAATACTACTATAATACTATTTTGACTATAAATCTTCGATAAAATAACTATTTTATCGAAGCTATAAATGAGTATAAATATGACATAACACCCAACAGTCACATTAGGTACGTAGTCCTGATCCCACACTAGGATACCCTGTGTCGTGGGTATCAGGAAATACGAGTACCATGCTACCATAACACCCAAACCCGGAGCAAATTTTGCAGACCATACAAACATTTGTCCAGCAGCGTGAATCGAACCCGCAACCTTTCGCATCACAGTCAGCTACTCGCCCGACGCGCTACAGAGATAGACAGACCATGCTAAACTACCTATCAGGAAAAAAACAACTTATTGAAACAGTAAACATGTCGCACCTACAGTACCTACGTGCATGAAATCATTTGTAAAACAACATGACAAATAATAAAGTGTACCTACTCATATTATGCCTGACCGTTATTATATTACTCTAAATCAGGGATTCCCAACCAATGGGGTGCGTAGATTGAGTCAAGGGGGCACGGCGGTTTCGGCTGTATGTAGGTATGTTACTTTTTATTACAGCTTTTCTCAAGTAGGTACAGTTTTACCCAAAATATAAGTCCGATCGACTGTTTTCATTTGCGCAGAGAAGCGCAGACGATATCCGAGAGTAGCCGAACGTATAGCTGTGACCCGCTGTATAACTCTGTCCAGCCACAGTATAATAGTACAAATAGTCCCGCTCACATCTAAAAGTCAACCGGCTGCGATTTTGCCGCGACATCGACAGCGAAGATTTTAGCGCACGATTGCTATTGGTAGAAAGAAGGTTCCCGGGCTATATAAATTGGTCTACAGCGCAGGTGCATCGGGGTGACTTTTATTTTGTGTAAAACTGTACTCCTCAATGCTAGATAGGTAATATTCAAGAAACTGGAAATTTGTCTGCTGTATATATAATGAGTCATTTAGACGCGGTCTGGCAGATTATTTTTGTAGATATTTTCCTGAAAACTTTTCTGATGAACAAATTCATAAATTAATAAGAAGTCCATTTCTGATTGATATCGAAAAACTGCCCGTAATATTGCAACAAGAAGCTTTGGACGTGAATAATTATTCTTTTGTCGCGATAACTTCAGCCACATGTAGTTGACTGAGTTTTGGATAAAATGTATAATGCTATACTATGTATATTCTATTGTTGGCAAGAAAGCACTGCGTATTCTTTTACCATTCTCAACTACCTACATTCATGAACGTGGTTTTTCAATGCATTCATGTTGAAAATTTTCATGTTGAAAATTATCTCCGCTGTTCACTGACTACTATGAAGTCACGGAGTCACCAATTGATTAATAAAATTCAGCCACAGTGCTCTCACTAAATGTATTACCTAACTTTTCATTTGAATAAAAATAAACACACTGATTTAATATTTTTATTGTTTGTTTAATTTTCTTATTTCAACTCCCCATATCAGTCCCTAGGGAGCGAAGTATTTTTGCAAAACGTTAGTTGAAGCGCATAGGGTAAAAGGTTGGGAACCCCTGCTCTAAATCATGTGATCTCATTGAGATAATGAAGCACAATAAAATGCAAACAAGGAAACAGCACAATGAGAGTTTTCGATAAGTGATTTTTATTTACCTACTCTACTAAAACCCAGTCGCATCAAGCTCGCGTAGTAGGTAGGTATGTAGAGTTTGTGTGAAAAGATAATAGGTGTGGCGAACGAGGATACTATACTAGCATAGAATAAATCATATTACAAGTAGGTACACTAGTATATAACTAATCTAGTTTTACGCAAGAGAACAAGTTTTTTTAAATCTTACACGGCTAGCCAAGATCCACAATGAGGATAATTTAAGCCCCATACAGAGAAGCTAAAAGAGCCAGCACCGATGTTTTTTTAAACTAATCTCGTTTGGTAAGTGACGATGCGGCTGACGTTGGTGCACGAAGGTATTACCTATACTCTATAGTTTTTAGGAAAGACAGACGAGGGCAACTTTTTCTATTCTTTCGCAGTTCGCATTACAAAGTTGGAACATGCATTACAGTATGAGCCATGAGTATACAGCCATAATGATCGAAGCAATGACAGCTAGTCAATAAATAACTTCTCAACTAAACCAACGAGGCAGTCGTGAGTCTACGTGGTGGCCCAACGTCGAGAACGACATAAAAGCTCATAACATTGCAACAAACTGCCCAGGGTAGGACACCCTGGCGCCGAAGTACTAGGAGGCTCGACCCCGGACGAGCAAAGAAGGGGGCAGGAAGTTTAAGATTAATTTTAAGTTTTAAGATCTGGTAATTGACGTATAGTGATGTGTGAGACTCATCTTCCAAGCCTTTTTTCTTTCTGCACAGACTCTACATATAGTAACTTTAAAAAATAACCTGCTGACAATATTTAATATTTAAATAAATAAACGGCTTTACCACTGTATTTCGTCGCTTTGCTGAAGTTTCGAGACTGAATTCAGAAGCCTCTTCATCATAAGCACCGCCCGCAACCGCGTTCGACGGTGGACCGAACAAATACACGAAAAAAAATTGTTTTTGCCTAATTTTATTTACGGTGAATTTTATTTCAAATGATTCCCAACCACGATAGTTTCAATTCTTTATTATTTAATATGATAATGATTAAATTGTTATTAGAACCATAAGCTGATCAAAATGAGCACAAGCCTGTAAAGGGACAGTTAACAATTTATGTACTACTTACACCTGGTTATCGTGTAGTAACACGTGTAGTCAGTCACGATACCTAGCATTCTTATCAGAACTTGTTAAGTACCTATGCAAAATTTCAAACGTGATCAGATTACGGGAACTCCTCGTAAAAAGGCCCTCATACATGGTCTAACTATGGGCTCTATCTCCTTTCTAAAAAATCAAAGTGGTTCAACTCTACGTCGTTATTATACAATTATGTAACAATTACTTAGCAAAAGCAATTATTTAAATCAAAAAATTATAAAACATATAAAGATATCCTTTACTTCCCCATGAAAATTATAGTTACATGGATGGATTAGTTATCAATACAATAATAATAGAAAGCATGAGATTAATTTTACATATTTTTTTTAATAACTTAGAGGAATTTTGATCCTCCTCCCTTTTATTCAGTCTATTAAAAATAGGCTTATGAAATTTAAACACTTATTAAATCATTCTTTAGATAGTAGGTAATTAATTTACTCATCACGCTTAGTTTGTGTTTGTTGTACTATTATTTATTCTGTGGTGTTGTATGAAATTGTTCTCTTTACCCAACCAGTTAGGTATGGTGTTTAATCATGTATTTGTAGCGTGGTCTTGCAATTACGCAGCTACACGTGTCATGCATGTGCTTAGCAAGTGGAATTTATACCTAGATATGAGAGTTTACGAGTTCTGTGACTGTGTGGTCAATTTTAGCTAAGACGAACTGAACCTCGGCTGTGAAAAGATTTTACATTGCATAAAGCTCCTGAGAATACCAGTGAGTGAATTGTCTGTAGACAAAGAGATTTTTAAATACTTATTTTTCTTTGTCTGTAAATGTATATATGTCATGAAGCAATGTCACTGATTTTAAAGAACAATGTAGCTAAACAACTTGTTTAGCTACGGTGAACCACAAGATTACTTATACCTAAGTACCTACATAGTTTATGTACCTAGCGTGTTTATGTAGGTAGGTAGGTACATAAATACAATATTTTATAAAGTAAATAAGTAAGTAGGTATAATAAAAATTTCAATGAACTCAGAATTGATATCCTCTTTCATTTGACATTACCCATAAATACGTAAATGATACGAAAGTAATCTTTATTATTTAAAAGGCCCTCAGATCCTAAATCGTCTGTGAATCAGATTGGACTTGAACCCTGAGCATCTCGGTCAAGGATTTGCAAGTCGTGAATCTCAAAATAAACATCCACAACACTTCCAAAAATAAAATGGAAAGTCACTAAATGGAAATGAATTGACGTGCGTTCCGCCCGACCAATGCAATGCGCACTGCACTAACTTTTTGAGTAGAGAAATAATTATAAGCCCTCACTCGAATTATAAAGCGAAAATAGCAACAAAAAGTTTTATTTTAGCATGGTATTTTAGCTTGTAGTTTAGGTCTCCGTTTGACATTATTATCTTTAGCCGATTTCCATTTCACCGAAAATTTTCACTACATTTCATAAAACAAAGATAACTAATTTTAAGTTTTGTATCAGGCCAATTTTCATTTTTTGTGCATAACGTAGGCGTAAATAGACTAAGCAATTTTGTTCTGGCAAATATGATTCGAACAAAATTTCATGCAAAATGAGAAAAAAAAAAAAGATTTTGACACAAAACCGCGAATTTATTATCAGCCAGGTTTGGCTGATGACCATGGTGTATCCGGCCTAAAAATAGACCCTCTGTCTTCTGCCGAGGATGTCGTAACAGCCAACTAAGGAATTACAAATCCCTCCCATTTAAATGGAGGTAGGGGAGGCCTCGTCCAGCAGTGAACATCAACAGCTGATAATGATGGATTTGGATTATGAACCAATCTGCTGGCCATCGACGAAATTAAAAACTATCGTTATTCTCGTATTTCGTGTTCGGAGATTGTTACTATCACCATACTTATTTCTGCCACAAAGCATTAGGTAGCAAGTCATGGGCACAATGCCGTCGAGTGCATCCTAGGTGGACGTGACCTGCGAGGTAATAATGCATTGTTCTAGACAAAGGTTCCGCTGCTAGTTCCGTCACAATTCATCGTCATTTTATAAGAAAACAAATAATATAGATAGGTAATTACAATACAAGCTTTTATAAAATTCGGAACCATGTGCTGATCGAAATGATTCTAAACACGGCCACTCTACTATTATCAATCGAGGAGTTCCGTTGTCCACTTTCCGTCTTCATCATATCAGCTCGCTGTCAGCATAATATTATATTGTCATCAGATCTTGACAAGTTTGCAAAATTTCATCTCATTCGGTTGAGGATAACTGCTTTAAAATCCAGTTGCAATATTTGACCCGAACAATACTGTTTGACTGAAATAATTTGCTCATGCAGCCAGTACCGACCTACACCGGTTCAAGTCATTGCACCCTGCCGCAGACCCTGCGTATCCTCCTACTCGGTATATGCATACAAAACAATACACTACACAGTGATAAGTTTTAAATGAATAAACGGCTTATATTACCACTGTCTTTCGTCGTTTTGCTGACGTTTCGAGACTGAGTTCAGAAGCCTCTTCATCATAAGCACCGCCTGCGACCGCATTCGACGGTGGACTTGGCGAATACAAGTCTCAAAGTAAACAGTGGTAATAAGCCCGTTTGTGAATATCATGCAACTATTGTAAAGTTTGAACAAAAAAATTGCAATGACACAATATATAGTAAACAAAGAGCATGTGATGAAAATTCTGTAAGCAATTTATCACTGAATTTAAATTATCGTGGTTGGGAATCATTTTATAATTTAAATTCAGTGATAAATTGTTTATAGCATTTTCATGTGCTCTTTGTTTACTATTTATTGTGTCATCGCATTTTTTTTGTTCTAACTTTACAATTGAATGAAATAATAAATGTTTCTTCTATTCACAAACCAATAAGAGATCCTTACGTATTTCTATTTGAATTTGATTACCTACATCTTTGTAAATAAAGCATCGTTCGCAGCGTGTAAGCTGACAAAATAAAAGTTCATAAGGTTTCTGCGAATGCATTTTTGCGCGTGCAGTTTCTTATTTGAAATTACTCAAAACTTGTTTCATGTGAGCTGAGATTCTTTGGAAATTGATATCAATCATGTTCCTTTTTGGGAACAGGTGGACTAAACGAGTAGGTAGGTTGTACCTGGTACCTAAACGAGTAGGTAGGTTGTACCTGGTACCTAAACGAGTAGGTAGATTGTACCTGGTAACTAAACGGAATTTATATGATGTCTGGTTACATACAACAAATAGATTAAATATTTTATGATTCAGCAAAACCTACATAAAAATGATAACAACGTCCTTGTAGATGTTATTAACAGATTAATTACGCATTTAGAGATAAATCGCCATTCCGACTGTTGCTAAGTAATGACTGAGTGCCTGCTTGATTAGACTGTAGAATTTAGGTGTTACGCGTGCTCATAAACTAAGTGTTAACGTTATTATTGCGAAAAGCTTTTAGTTTATTTTGTATCTACTATTTGAATGAACACAACATAAAGACCGACGACACGATGTCTGTATGTGTAAGGTTATAGGTATGTTATAAGGGTATATCTACCTTTTGTTATCTGGGTAAATGCCCTAAAAGTACCAACATATAGCGACCATAAGGAATCAATACCACGTTAATAACATTATTAGCCAGTCAATGGAGGCTTGAATTTTATTATAATTTTATTCTTTTTTTATAAACCTAAGACAACAACCAGATTAATACTAAACAGTTATTAAAACTACCAAGATAAATAAATAAAAATAAAATAAAAATAGATAGATAAATGAATGAATACCCATCACCGATCCACAAATTGGAATTTATGAATGCAGCTCGTCTTAAAATTCAAAGGTTCATGAGCTGACATTACAGGTTATCTAAAATTAGCAAAACTGAAGAAGGACCTTCAGTACGTTATAGAAAAAACATAAATATTTTCGTATCTGCGTCGTATTTTTTCCTGCCGATATCATCAATATTCACGTGACAACGTCTTCAATATATCAATACATAGAATAAAAAAAACACTTTCCGCGTCTGTCTGCCTGTAAGTATATCCGCTAACTAAAGTCATACCTAGTTTCTAACTTGGTTACGAGTCAAGATGGCAATTTCTTCTAGGGTAGCTGGTTACAAAACAGTTACCATGGCGGCCGAAAGACTCCTCCTAAACCACGTAACGCTTTTGATGCGGTTTCCACCATCAGCTAGATATTTTTTCACGGAAGGTTTATGTATAACTGGCGACCCGCTCCGGTTTCGCACGAGCAGTAACTTTTTGTCTAAATTACACATGTGCGAAGCCGGGACGTGTTGCTAGTTAGTAGTAGAGAATCGTTCAAGTTAGATGCTATTTTCAGAAAAAGTGTATCATGACCTAATAAAAATCCGACATTGAGGTGGTATTTGATTCAGAACAGTCGCCATAAAATTACTAAATAAAATAAACAAACCATGAAAAGAGTTTAACTAGACTGTAATAGTTAAACTCAGATGCATTTTATTTTTTATTTTTATCAATTAAAAAATAAGGCGTGTAATTTTTTTTTAGATTTATTTTACTAACCTCGTCACTTTTTTTTATCTTGAATTGTGCGTATGCTTCAATCACGATTAAACGTGAAAATATCTGCCAAGGTTCTAGATATTTACATACTTAATTTCGATTTAGTCACGAATTGTCATGAAAACGGTATCTTTCACAATACGAACGTGCTCTCGCAGCCACAACTATACAATCACTACATAAAACGCTATTCCCACTGACTGACCAAGCCAGCTATCAGTGCGTGATAAGAAAGATATTATACTGCTAATGTGATGATAACGACCAGAATCTAGGTATTTCAATTTAATGAGACTCGTAATCTACGCCTATTGAACTAATTATCGTACTATTATTAGTTATTTTAATTAATGAGCGTTAAATGGTTTATCTGCGCTTACTAACAGGATTTAAATTAACCCAGAGTTGATTTGAATTTTAGATGAAAATTAATAGCCAATTAAATTATCATGCAATCTCAACGTAAAGTAAAGCATTACCTCTCAAAGGAGGTAAAGTTGAATGAAACTCCCAAGGGAGTAAAGTGATTTGAATTTGGAACGTGAAATTCGAGTGGAAACTAGTGGAAAACTGTAGGTAGTTAAAAAAATGCCTATTAGGCTTTGTAAAGAGGTTTGTTCGAATATCAAAACAAGAACTCAAAAAAAGGCACGATTTATAAGAATGTGAAACAAAGGACGGTAATTGGTCTATGGAGCCCTGGCTTTTTATTGTGTCACAGGAGTGAAAAGTAGAGTATGTTCCTCTGGGATAAAGCCTGTCTTCGTCTAGGGCAGCTTGAAACCCTCGCTTCATTCAGGACTCTACATAACTCCCTCGCTAGAAACCCTCGTTACGCTCAGGGTACAATATGCCCGTGACGTTAGACACTGCTTTATCCCCTTAGTGCATAATCTACTATTACTTTATTTATTTCCAAGTCTTGTAAATAGAGATAATGTTGTTGACCTCCTTTCCGTTTGACCGAGTGATACAAATAAACAGCAATGTGAAGGGCCTTTATCGTAAACCAAATACTAAACATTAATTACTATTTTATCCTCTAGTTTAAATAATATTCAAATAAAGACCTCAATGTTATTAGAATGTGTTTTGATTCAAACGTTTAATTTAGACGGGCATGATATAAAAATATTCCTCTATATTGAACAAAAATGTTTTTTTTTGTGTTTGGATGTTCGATTAAGTTTCAATTACCCGTAACGGCTGAGCCCATTGACTTAATTAATATACCTACTAGTATAACTACTACTAGTAGTAGCCCGCGGCTTCGCTCACGTTTTACGAGGGTAAAAGTAACCAAATCACGTCAGTAAGTATAGGTCGATCAAATCAAATCAATCAACCCGAGTGCAATGCAACTTAAAAAGAAATAATAAGTAATAGTTTATTATTTTTTTCAAATGTAAATGGTTAAGGTATCCCGTTTACAGGCGAAGATGCGGGTTCGAATCCCGCTGGAACGGAATTTTTGGGTCACATTTAAAATTAAATTTATTAATTATTATGATATGAAATTCTGGATTTAGGCTACATTTGATCCCGATACGTAGTGAGTAATGCCGCATGAAAACGCTAGAAAGCACACAATAATTACTGAATTAATTAATTAATCGTGAAACAAGGTTCTATTAAAGAAACAAGGTACCTACAGCTGTTTCTTATTCTCGGCTTTATGTGCCTACTCATATATTCTATAATACTAAAAGACTAGTGTTTACTTACTTGTAAGTATATGGAGCGATTGGTCTCGCCTCGAGCACTATTCCCGCCAACATAGATTCACTTTTATGCGTGCTTCAACACTGCCATTGAATTGCAAACTGAGTTGAGGAGTGAGGAACAATGAACTTGACTGCATCGTAACGTCATATGCAACGTATGCCATACCTATGCTTTGCTACAGCTGTTTTTTACATTATGTTCAATTTACATTACTTTTTAGGCTTCTGAAGTCCGACAATGTTTGTAATTTCACCATCTCCTTCATCCGTCTTCCCGTCCGTCTACAGTCAGAGTAGATACCTACTCGTTGACTATTGCTGGAATTTTGATTATTTTGCAATAATACAGATCTGACGACTAATACAATGTCAGGAAATAAAAACACCGAGAATAGTACCTACGTTATAATAAATAAATAAATATACTTAAATAATGCTGGGCCGTTCACACAACATTATCTAGTCCCAAGCTAAGCAGAGCTTGTTGTATGGGTAAGTACTAGATAACTGATATACTTAATACAATACATTATATACAGGATGGGGGAAATTTTTGGCCCCTTAAGGGTAGCTATACCTTTTCTTTTGTAGTTAGAAGGTTTTGTTCTTAGGAACTTTGTGTTTTAGTTTGAAGAAAAAAGTATTGGCATTTTTAGATTTATGAAAAAAAGAACAGTTCGCCCAAAAAAATAATTTGTCAAAAAAAACAAGTTTATCTTAATCGACTCTATTTCCAACCAGGAACACTTTTTCCAAAGTAACAAATCGTAAGTTTTGGCAATAATTAAAAAAAAACAATTTCCATACATTTTTATAGGAAGCGCCATTCGCCGCAACAAAGTCATGCATACCATTCGAACACGGAAAGCAATTTGTTCTAAATTCAAATTATTTATTGATAATTGTTACTAAACCTTCTTGGTAGAACGATATACCACCTCTTTGAATGACAATACCGCTAGAAAAAAGGATGTTTTTTTTTTTAAATTTTAATTCCAAAATTTCTCTTACGAATTAACAGCGGCTAAGCTTAATAAAGGCTTATTTTCAAAATAACTGTCGTGTTCAACCAGCTTTAGAAGCATTTCGTAGAGAAAATGAAGAAATACCACTACCAGACAAGAAAGTTATAAAAATCTCCCGACCTTACTTCTTGCGATTTTTTTCTATGGGGTTACCGTTTACCAGAAAGATAAAGTATACGCTGCTGGGCATTACGAAAGTCCCGCCGAACTGAAAGACGGCATTCTAAGTGCATTGCAAAATATGCATTACATGAAGGTAAGGGCTGCTACGCAAAGTGAGTTAACGCGTGCCAATCTGTGTAGTCAAGTAAATGGTCTACACTTTGAACATATCTGGAATTAAATTTTTACTTATTTTTAACCCCCGACGAAAAACAAAGGGGAGTTATAAGTTTGACGTGTCTGTGTATGTGTATGTGTGTGTGTCTGTCCCATCGTAGCTCCCGAACGGATGAGCCGATTTAGTTTTTTTTTTGTTTGAAATGTGTATTTGTCGGGCGTGTTCTTAGCTTTGTTTGATCAAAATCGGTTCAGCCGTTCAGCGTTGGAGGTTTTTTTAATTTTTACAAAATTAATTACTTGTTTGTTTTTATTCTAAAGCAATTTAATTACTTACCAAACAAGTATTTTTTTATTTAAACTCCATAAAATGGGTTTGTTTTGCTACTAACAAGTAACTAGGTAGGTATGTTTCTTATTTTGGTCTGGAGACATTTTTACGTATAAACCATCGTCATTAGAGCGAACATGGACAGGGACATAAGCGTTCAAAATTAGCCTACCAATTTAAAAATTAGTTACATACGGATTTAAATTAAGAACCATTGAATAAGTGACATTGTTGTTTTCACTTACTCATTTTTTCATAGAAAATGTATGGGAATGGTTTTTTTTAATTATTGGCAAAACTTACGATTTGATTTGGTATATTACTTTAGGAAAAGTGTTCCTGGTTGGAAATAGAGTCGATTAAGACCAACTTGTTTTTTTAGACAAATGTATTTTTTTGGGTGAACCGTACATTTTCTCAAAAATCTAAAAATGGCAATATTTTTTTCTTTAAAATAAAACAGAAGGTTCCTAAGAACAAAACCTTTTAACTACAAAAAAAAAGATAGCTACCCTTAAGGGGCCAAAAATTTGCCCCAGCCTGTATATCATAGATATTTTTTATTATACATAGAAAATACCCAGAACACCCTGAACAAATATCTGCAGATGGTACAAATATTTGTTCCGAGGCGGGAATCGAACCCGCAACCTCCTGCGTCACAGGCAAACCTTCGCCCGCCGCGCCACAGAGTTGATATTTTGTAAACCCAAGGTGCAAGATGAGGATTTATCATCTCCACAAGTTCGTAATAACCTTTACTTAATAATAACGCTTGTAAGATAAAAAAATATTCCGATGAATTGAGAACCTCCTCCTTTTTTGAAGTTGGTAAAAAACAGATAAGTACCTAAATAACAAATCGTAAGCCGCCAAATAGATCACAGCACGTCGAACAGTAACGTATAATTATTTAAATGAACTTTGAAGAATTACAAAATCATCCATATCTTTTTCTGCGAAATAAATCATTCATTCATTCAATAATTTATTTCTGACGAAAATACATAGTTATTTTTTTAATAATAACTAGATAGATTTTTAAAAGACTTGGGTTGGTGATATAAAATAATATGGAGTTCATTGCAGGTATCTTCATTTCTGGGCAGCATTTGGGCCGAACCCTGGCGATATTATTTGAGTTCCCAATCGTTAGTAGGTATTTAAAAAATAGTTAGAGGCTACAAGAACGCTTTTTTCTCTTATTAATAGGAATCTTTGAAGTGGTCATTATTGTTAGAATCAAGTGGTGCTTCAAGTGGCGCTACTGGATAATAACCACTCATTGAGGATATCTGTTATTTTCATTTATGATGAAATTACAAGGATAATCAAAGCTAAGTTAGGTAGGCTTTGATAGTTTACGAGTAGTAGGTACCTAGTTAGTTTTGTAATCAGTTAATAAGCTCCATGCTAAAGTCTTTTAGTCTTGAAACGATAACTAGATTACGCTGCTACAAATTCTCTATTTCTATATTGTGCTGATGAAAACGCACAGCTTTAGATAACTTCCACCATGACAGCGATAGAGCATTCTATTCTACAAGTGGCGACATCTATTTTTGACTTGTGTTAACTTCGGGACCCTAGGTAGGTTCATTATGCGTGGTTAGAGAGGAGCTACTCTTGTTTTGTGTTGTAAATTCTCATTAAGCTTGTACGCATACCCATCTCTTTACCCATTTTTAATCTTTATTTTCAACCTTTTTTACCTCTCTTAAGTTGTAATGCAAATAGTGAATGAGAATTTAATCATTATCTAATGATTAGTGATAACACTAATATACTCAGAGTTTTAATAACATAGAAATGCGAAATACTTTAAATCGATTCTCCAATATGAAATATCGATGTTTTTGATCGAGGCTAAATCTATCTAGCGCAGCACTATTGAAAAGTTTTTTTTTGTTGAATATGTAAACTTGCCACAGGCAATAAATTTTTAAGTACCGCTCGTTGCATTTTTTTTGTATCTTGTCTTGAGAATTTTTTGAAGTTCTAATCATGCAATTTGAATTCATTTATTTACGTGGCTTGTAGCTTCCGATGACAATACAAATTAAAAAACACTATAAAAATAAATCATAAGCATGGACCGCCGCGCCGTAGCGCATCTGGCTTGTCATTTTGTATTTATAAACTGGCAACCCTTTCTTGTTCTTTCAAATTTTGTGAAAAAGGCTCGTTGTTCTCGTCGAACATTTTCGAGCATTTTAATCCAAAAAACATAGAATATTGTGATATTTAGTTCGTTAGTTCATTAATTTAGTGCCTAGGAATAGTTTGTGAGTAAATAACCGTTATTTACTACCGAAATTTGTTATTTGCGAAGAAAACTTGACAGATCGATTCGGCGTTCCTGGTTTCAGGTTATACCAAAAAATATTTCTTTTTGTTCGGTAATTTGCGTTTGAAATGGAAAGCATGGATGTTGCACAAGAAGGAACTTCGGCTGCGTCAACGCCTGTCGTAGAAAATGGTAAGTTTGTGTTGTACTTGCAACAGAATGCCGGCCGCTTGTGTGCTAAAAACGTGTTTAGTGTTTTCGGAGATTTCGCAAAAACGCGTTCGTAACGCAACGTTTTCTTGCATTTTAAAGCCTTGGAGCATTCGATGCATGTCTAATTTGCACAGGGTAAAGTTCTTTAGAAGATGCTGGTCGCTAAATGTAGACAAAAGTTCATTGGTAAACCTGAGTGGTCATACAACCAACCATCGCCATTTGCCTGGCGAAGTACTCTTGTGACTTTCAATTTTGGTAATTCGCCAAAGCATTTTTGATTTCCATGTAGAACTTTATTTGGCTAACTCTTTGTCTACACTTTGTAAATTATTTGTCTTCTCATGAATTTCGATTTAAATCTTATGAAAATATTTTATGCAGTATCATAGCTGTTTTACTAAATCAAACCTTGTAAATGAATTTTCAGCGACTTTTGTTCACCGATTGAGGTAATATTTTCCACACAAATGTAGCTCCGATGATGATACAATATTATGGTGACTTCAAGCTAATCTGGTGATAGGGATATAGGTGGACAGTGAAATTCGTCTGAATACAGATATTCTATTTCACAAAGTCTGTTGGCTATGTTTGTGCACATTGTTATAGTGTGTGTAACCTCAGGAGTAATTAGTCTCGACATTGACGTGGTCCAGGTCACTAGTCCTTATCGTGTTCACATTAGACTTTGGCAGCGAGTACCGCCAGCCAGGCAACTAAGTGCAAAGAAATTAAAAAAAGGCACAAAAGAGCAGACTTTGTGAGATAGAACAACTGTATGTTTGGGCTCATTTTAATCTACTCCTGTTTCTAAGATTAATTTTATATTTTTTTTACAAATAAACTTATTATTCTATTACCGTTTATAGTGACTGTTTGAATAACATTGCCTGTTAAAGGGCACACTGCTTTGAAATCTTTCCAGTATTTCAATGTTACTAAGGCTTGCAGAGCACAAGCTGCTAGTGTGTCAGGAATAAATAATAAGGCCATTCTCACATGACTTTTCCATTATTTTTTTTTTTTTTACAATTTTTTGTCAATTGATTTCACAGCATGTTTGTATGGCCTAACAGAAAATGACGCTACATAAAATGATGTGCTTCAAAAAAAAAACGATGCATGAAAATTTATTGTTTTGTCTTCATAGTCTCAATGTATCAAAAAATCAGCCGAATTCTTAATAAACAAAAATCACAGCAGATGCTACACCTTCAAGTAATACTTCACCAGGCCCGGACAAGTCCGTCACAGCCGAGGAGATGACCTCCCGTGACTACTACTTCGACTCGTACGCCCACTTCGGCATTCATGAGGAGATGCTCAAAGATGAAGTACGGACCCTGACATACAGGAACGCTATGTATCACAACAAGCACCTATTCAAGGGAAAGGTAAGCATTCAAGTTCAACAGGGCCGCCCCAAATACTGTATAAGAGCAGTGGCGATTGATTTTAGTTTTTTTTTAATACTACTTGGAATGACGGATCATGCAGATGGTCCACCTGATGTTAAGTGGTACCCTTTGCCTATGAACAGTGCATTACCTCATAGGTCACGTCCACCTAGGACGCACCCTATGTGGCATTGCACTGCGCCCGCCACCCTGAGACATAAAGATGAAAAGTCTCATGTGTCTGTAATTTCACTGGCACCCTTCCCCTTACCCTTCAAACCGTAACACAGCAATGCGAGCAATACTACTTTGCGGCAGAAATAGGTATGGTGATAGTACTTCCCCAGACGAACTCTTTCACAAAGGGTTCCATACCTCAAAAGGTAAAACGGACCCGTTATAGGATCACTTTGTTGTCATCTGTCTGTCTGTCAAGACCCTTTTTCTCAGAAACGCGTGAAGGTATCAAGCTGAAATTCAAAGCTGAATCAGAACCTACAGGGTACTTCCCGTGAACTCAGAATCTTTAAATTTTGTACGAAGCAACATAACTTTAACTATACAGATAAAGTAAATATTGCGAAAAGCATACATTTTTAATTACATCATATTACCTATAATAAAAATATTTTTAATAATTTTTAACTTACTGCCCCTTTCCTCATCATGATTTCATTTAGCAATAAAAATACCATAACTTTTACTTATATACCTACAAGTTTGTACGGAACCCTCGGTGCGCGAGTCTGACTCGCACTAGGCCGGTTTTTTTAAACCCTATATTGCCATGTAGACTATCGGCGAGTGAAGTACAAATTAACTGATGTGATTGTTTTGTTGCCAGACCGTGCTGGACATCGGGTGCGGCACTGGCATCCTGTCGATGTTCGCGGCGAAGGCGGGCGCGGCCAAGGTGATCGCCATCGAGTGCTCCAACATCGTGGACTACGCGCGCAAGATCGTCGAGGCCAACCGGCTCAGTGACGTCATCGAGATCATCAAGGGGAAGGTACGATCATATCGCATACTTTAGTCAACCTGGGTAGTTGTAAACTACCCTTAACAACTAAGGCTAAAAAGTGTAATTGCTAAGAATGGTAATTGTAAACAAAGGTAATTTCTAAGAATGGTAATTGTAAAAAAGAGTAATTGTTAAGAATGGTAATTGTAAACAAGTTTAATTGCTAAGAATGGTAGTTGTAAACAAGGGTAATTGTAAATAAGTGTAATTGCTAAGAATGGTAATTGTAAACAAGGATAATTGCTAAGAATGGTAATTGTAAACAAGGATAATTGGTAAGAATGGTAATTGTAAAAAAGGATAATTATACTTTTTTAATTACTAAGAATGGTAATTGTAAACAAGGGTAATTGCTAAGAATGGTAATTGTAAAAAAGGATAATTGGTAAGAATGGTAATTGTAAAAAAGGATAAATATACTTTTTTAATTACTAAGAATGGTAATTGTAAACAAGGGTAATTGCTAAGAATGGTAATTGTAAAAAAGTGCAATTGCTAAGAATGGTAATTATAAACAAGGGTAATTGTAAAAAAGTGTAATTGCTAAGAATGGTAATTGTAAAAAAGTGTAATTGCTAAGAATGGTAATTGTAAACAAGGGTAGCTAAGAATGGTAATTGTAAACAGGGTACTCAGGAACATTGCAACAACAACACCCTACACCCTACACAATAGACCAACCACATTGCAATGCTCGCTGGCAGTCTGTGGACCGAGGCAGCTTATGACTGTTCATCATGGTGGAGTCCTATATCCAGCAATAGTTTTTTTAAGGCTGATGATGATTCATTTTGTTAAATAGAAAAATGTCACATACCCTTATGTTGGTGATCAATTATGACCCCAATTCTGAGCTGATGATGATGATGATGATAGTAACTGTAACTAAATTTGTGATACCAGGTTGAAGATGTGGAACTACCAGTGGAGAAGGTGGACATCATCATATCAGAGTGGATGGGTTACTGTCTCTTCTACGAGAGTATGTTGGACACTGTCCTTTACGCCAGGGACAAGTGGCTGGCCCCTGATGGAATGCTGTTCCCTGACAGGTAGGTTTTTTTTTTTTTTTTTTATTAATCCTGTGTATCCCCTATGTCCTCTTATCTACACTATTTGTTGATAAAAAGTGCGGTGTACGTTATAAGAAGTGGACGTTTTGCGACTGAGCCTTATGAAAAAGGGGGCCAAGTGCGAGTCGGACTCGCCCATGAAGGGTTCCGTAGCAGCAAGTAACATAATATAAAAGTTCTTGACTATATTATATTTCGTTCAAACCAATTTTCGTTGGAAGTTTACATGGTAAATCATACATATTTCATATTTTATTTTTAGTTTTATCTTTCTCTTATTTTAGAAGTTACGGGGGGGGTGGGGGAGGGGGGGGGGGGCACATTTTACTACTTTGGAAGTGTCTCCTGCGCAAACTATTCAGTTTATAAAAAAAATATATTAGAAACCTCAATATCATTTTTGAAGACCATAGAGACCCCACAAGTAAGGGTTTGATGAAAAAAAAAAATGAGTTTCAGTTCTAAGTATGGGAACCCCAAACATTTATTGTTTTTTTTCTATTTATGTGTGAAAATCTTAATGCGGTTCACAGAATACATCTACTTACCAAGTTTCAACAGCAAAGCTCTTATAGTTTCGGAAAAAGTGGCTGTGACATACACGGACAGACAGACAGACAGACATGATGAATCCATATCAAAATTACGGAACCCTAAAAATGTCGTAAAATTGTATTAAATAAGGCTTCAAAGCTATGTTGAGTATTAGGCACATTAACCTTAGCACGTTGTGTTATGTTATCGTCGAGTTGATCAACATTCAATCGATGTAACTCAAACAGCGCAGCAGCCAGCACTAATTAATGAGTTCTGCAAATGCATTAACTGAAAACTCATTTCTGAAAAGATGGAATTGAAATGAATTAAATATGATCTTGTGACATGGTTCCAAAACAATTGTAATTTCAACAGGTGTGTTCGCACAAACCAATTAAGTTTTTTTTTTTTTAAATAATATTGATATACCTCTTGTTTGACCACAATCTCACCTGGGTGACAGGACAAACTACCGACCTATATCGCTGGCTACCATCATTGCGAAGGTGTTTGATGGTATGCTTAATACACAGCTAGATCAGTACGTCACTTTGCACAATAACCAGTTTGGGGTTCGACCTAAGCTGTCTACTCAGAGTGTGATACTGTGTCTTAAGCATACTGTTCGATACTACACGGATCGTGGGACTCCGGTATACGCCTGCTTTCTTGACTTGTCTAAGGCTTTTGATCTGGTTGCCTATAATATATTATGGAAGAAGCTGGAGACCATAAATTTACCACCTGAGCTTGTTAACATCTTTAAATATTGGTACGAGCACCAACCAGATCAACAGTGTGCGATGGGGGGACGAAATGTCGGAACCATATCAGCTGGAGTGTGGGGTAAGACAGGGGGGGTTGACCTCACCTACCCTTTTACCCTTAGACTGAGAGCCAGACGGACGGACAGCGGAGTCTTAGTATTAGGGTTCCGTTTTACCCTTTGGTTTGGATACGGAACCCTTATAAATTGCCTCAGATAACATGTGCGTCGAAACTCTGAGTTATAGAGTGTGATTTTTCTGGGAACCCCACACCCTACACGGACTTGGCTAGTAGTATTCAATAAATTAGAAGAGGACTGATTTAATCTTAGCATGGTTTCATTAGTATATCTACTTTATGTGCAATCTACACCAACATTTTATTTTATTTTATTTCAAAATATTTATTTCAGATGTACTCTGTTCATCTGTGGGATCGAGGATCGCCAGTACAAGGACGAGAAGATTAACTGGTGGGATGATGTGTACGGTTTCGACATGTCCTCCATCAGGAAGGTGGCCATATCTGAGCCACTGGTCGATGTCGTGGATGCCAAGCAGGTATGTAGTTCTAGACACCATTCTATTTACAGCTACACAGGTTCATGTATCATCAGCGAACAGCCCAGCGGCAAACAGATTGTTTTTATTTGAAAATCAATATATCATTTCACAAGTATCACCATGTTTTTTTGGAGGAAGTGACTTGTTGGTTGCCGCGCGCGGTTTTTTTATTTTTTTTATACATTTTTTTGTTCATTCATTATACATTCATATTTGCCCGCCATCCTGAGACATAAAGATGAAAAGTCTCATGTGCCTGTAATTTCACCGGCAACCATACCCTTCAACCTGGAACACAGCAATGCGAGAACTACTGCTTTGCGGGAGAAATAGGTATGCTGGTAGAACTTCCCCGGACGAGTTCTTTCACAAAAAAACTCTACTACTACTACGAAAAAACTCTACTACTACTGCGGCTGCCGCAGGGTGGTCCCACAATTGGCTCGCGAGCCAAAGTATGGGCTTGCCGCGGTCAAATAGTTCCTACCTAAATTACCTAACTTATTTATGTATTTACCTATTTTGAGCGGTGAAGAGGATACTGTATTACAGAGTAAGATTATGTATTTATACCTAAGGAGGTTTGTATACACTCTGAACAAACCCATAAGGGTCTTTTGAGTGTATAATACTTTGTTTGTGTTAATTTTTTAAGGTCGATAAATGTCCTAATCGAAACACTACTCGGCTAGTATGAGAAACTCGCCATTCAGCCACAGATCTGCGGAGCGGGCTGCGGACACGCGGACCACGCGGGGCGGAGACTGTCTCCGTGTGTAGTCCTACTTACTATCCTATCCTACTAATATTATAAATGCGAAAGTTTGTGTGTGAGTGTGTTTGTTACTTCTTCACCCTGAAACGGCTGGAAGGATTTGGATGAAATTTGGAATGGAGATAGCTGGACTCCCGGATAACACATAGGCACATTGTTATCCCGATATACCCACGGGATCGATACTCACACGCACGGGTGAAACCGCGGGGCGCTGCTAGTACTATATATATTCGGGTAGAATGTGACATTGAGATCATAGGCTGTCTCAATCCAGTTTCAAATAAAATATGTATTAGAATTATTTGTAAGCAAATAAAACTAAGAATCGTTGAATACAATTTTGTTTTTTTGTGATTTCAGGTGGTGACCAATTCATGCTTACTGTCAGAGGTTGACTTGTACACTGTCAAGAAAGAGGATCTCAACTTTGAATCTAAGTTCCACCTTCAGGTATGTACACTATGAACACAGTTAAAGAGCACCCAATGACATATGTCCTCTTTGACACTTGGTTGCAGCGCTCCTTTTGTTCGTTATCTGTGACTAATCACATGCAGTTACTGATTTTCCTATTAGTCGTTCTCGGTGGACAGAGTATGTTGATGATAATGTCTCATCATCATCACCGGTCTGTTGTCGTCCACTGCTGGACGAGGCCTCCCCAATTGAATACAATGAGGGGATTTGCCATAATCATCACGCTTTGCAAACGGATTGGTGATAACAGTTAGATGTACATACATACATACATACATACATAGACACACGCCTTTTTCCCCGAAGGGGTAGGCAGAGCCACAATAGGCCTCTTTGCAGTGGGTTGCACCAATCCCTTAGTAAGGAGTTTTCTGCATCTTGTTGCATTGTTTCTGAGACGGAAGAGTCTGTTCTTAGGCCGGTCACACCACACCATGGAGAATATCTAACCATTGCTAAAATCCATTTGCTGTTTGTGTCCATTTGCTAAAAGTATGCTTGTTGTTTGTATGCAGGTGCGTCGCAACGACTTCATCCAGGCGCTGGTGACGTTCTTCAACGTGGAGTTCACCAAGTCTCACAAGCGGCTCGGGTTCAGCACGGCGCCCGAAGCGCCCTACACGCACTGGAAGCAGACCGTCTTCTACATCGACGATTACATGACTGTGAGTACATCGCTTACTGTAGCTCTTCAACGTGGAGTTCACCAAGTCTCACAAGCGGCTCGGGTTCAGCACGGCGCCCGAGGCGCCCTACACGCACTGGAAGCAGACCGTCTTCTACATCGACGATTACATGACTGTGAGTACATCGCTCTTTTGTGAAAGAGTTCGTCCGGGGAAGTACTACCACCATACCTATTTCTGCCGCAAAGCAGTAGTGCTCGCATTGCTGTGTTCCGGTTTGAAGGGTATGGTTGCCGGTGAAATTACAGGCATATGAGACTTTACATCTTTATGTCTCAGGGTGGCGAGCGCAGTGCAATGCCTCATAGGGCGCGTCCTAGGTGGACGTACCCTTACTGTTTGTAACTCGAGTTTTTTTTTTTGGGCCATAACTAAGTCAATCCTTTTTCCCGCAGGTGAAGAAATTCGAAGAGATCACAGGCACGTTCTCGATGCGTCCGAACGCGCGCAACAATCGCGACCTTGACTTCGAGATCGACATTGACTTTAAGGGCGAACTTTGCCAGGTCAAGGAGAAGAACCACTATCGGATGCGCTGAGTACCACCTTCATACAACCTGCCAGCCTTTATAACAGTTCTATAACACTACGGTTTACTGAGTAATGTTCTTTGGTCAGTTTGGGAGCTCGCACGATTCTAGCAACGATACAATATCGATTGACGAAGTACGGTTGTAGTATTTACATTTCACAAGTTTTCTGTTTGTATTACAGGTCTAGCGCTCAACTGAGTCAGTCCCTGAGGTATAGGAGCGGTATGGGAGGGGTGTTTTCGTCTCTCAAATTATCAGATGACATGAAGCCACGCTTCATTTTGACGTAACGAAAACACCCCTCCCATACTTCAGGGACTGATTCAGTTAAGCGCTTGACCTGTAGTATATTTGTCTCGCATATTATTATGGTGAAGGGTAGTTAACCCAAACGTTAATATAAAAAATAAGTTTTATTTCGTAAATACAAAATTTAAATTCCCACATAAGTTACCAGTTATCTAATGCTTGTAGTAAGCACCTCATTATTTCGCTCGATCCGAAAAATCTTAAACGTAGGTCATTTTGTTGGTTTTCATCATATTGTTGAAAACATATCCAAATTATTGTTATTTGTTCCTAGTAGTTAATCAAGGAGCCACATTTTAATTTACGTTAGTTGAAAAGAAATAGAAATTAAAAACCAATGAAAATCTAAAATCAGGCGCTGTGCTTTTGTCGTAACCGCCACACTGAAGTCCGAACCGAATTGGTCTTTAAATCTACGTCATTAAGATCGATGTTTATTTCAAAGCGCATTACCCTTCGCCATTTTTTTCAGTAATCTCAATCCAGGCATGTGTTATATTACTAGTGCGGTGCCCATTTTACACCTTAAACCTAGCTACTATCATTTTAAGAAAATATTTGTCAAAATATGTTATGCTCACTCCTGTATATATCATTCAAAAAACAACTCTTTTAATACATAAGTACCTAGAACCTAGATACTGGATGTATGCAAAGTAAAAATAAATAATTGTACCTTTTTATTTAAGTTTGTCTTATTTCGTGGGCAGTGACTTCAGACTGACCAAAAAAATAATGTATAGAAGCAAAAACGCCTGAGTATATAATGTGAGGAGCAATAGCGTCTAAGTCTATTTTAACTACTTAAAGTTAAAACGTTGTTAATTTTGCTGCTATACCTCCTCTATACCGTTCAGTTATTCCATCTACACTGCGCATGATCTGTTTTTACATTATTTTACTACTGTCTCATGCAAAATTTGCTTAACTTATTGTTCGGTAACAATTTAAAGTTTTAGTATCTGTTTTGGTAATTAGTTTTTATCTAGAAGATGTTTAGCTACTTAATTTTTATTGTAAACTTGTTTTTTACACTTGGGTTTATTTTTCGAATCTTCTTATTCGTTCTTATCGGAAAGTTCTTATCGTCATGTACTCGGAACTAATGTCTACGTGCACCAAGTGTTAGCTAAGGGGCCATCCATAAATTACGTCCACGAATTTCATGTTTTTTTGGGGCCTCTGGTGTTTTTAATACATTTATACATGTGACGTCACGAAGCTTAACACACGTGCCCCCACTTATCACATACTGTTGACCCCCTCTCTCCCCTTTAACGTTTGACGGTAATTTTGCATGGCCCCTATTTTAAGTTACGCATTCATTTTGTTACTCTCTGGTACAGTTTTTTTTTAAAGAAAACTGGCATACATAAACTAATTTGTAATACAAATCATACAACATATTTTTATTCTCATATATGTATGGATCTTTTTTAATTTAAAGTTACCTTTTGAGGTCTCGCAAGGCTGCTGGCAGCTTTCTTATATCCAAAATATGTTTCTAAAATGCAATTATATTTAGTTTATAATTTTCTTCTTCAAAATAATTTAGTTTTTAATCAATCGGTTTGTTTGATCATAATGATCAGTATCACAAAACTGAAAGCTAAGCTGTCATACAGTTGAGATGTGCCCTTTATTACTTTCGCTTCTGCGCGTTTGTGAATTGGGCCACAGATCTAGTTTAGTTCCATACCATACAAACTGCATGTACATCTGTGGGTTCTAGAGCTAAACGAGCGAAAGGATTGTTTTACGAGAAAAAACATACATTTTGCTGAAGGCGGTTTTGTCTCAACGAATTTTTTAACCTTGTGTATAATGATCGCTAATGCTATTTGTACTCCTATGTAGGTGTTGCCTGAGCTCATTTTGCGGTGAATGCAATCTCATTTGTGTGAATGTAAAACCTGTAAAAACTCTGTTTTTCTGCCACCATTTAAACTGGGTTATGACTCGACGGAGACCCTCGACGACTTGACTATAAAAAATATAATTATATCACTTGACATCGGCGAAATTGTTTGGAGTATTCCTCAGAAGCCATTATATGAAGAAGAAGAGACGCAAGCAGCTGAGCGACGCGGCCAAAGTCATAAGCAAAAGCTATCATCATGAAAAGTTACATTTCTGTAACGCACAAGTTCGTTAGTTTTAAACTTAAACCAACTGTATTAGATGCTAGAGTATAAATGAGCTCAGTTGTATTAACAATGTTTACATTTATTATAAGTCTCTACTGTTTGTATGTCTATAAAATACCGCCTAAACGGTCCCTAAGGCACGGGATAGTATGCTATTAATTATGAACCTTATTGTACTAAGGTATACAGTGCAATTTTATAGGGAGCGATAACAGAAAAAATAGGAGTCTAGTAAAAAACCTATGAAAAACTGTTAAATTTGACATTTGGGTCGTATTCTGTCAGAGAAAGACAGAGATACTTATTTGAATGGTGAAATTGCTAAGTTTCGCATGAATGTTTTTCAATACTTTGCATTGAGCGTCTGTATTGTGATTGGCTAAGTAAGCCGCCATTTTGTTTTTTTGTTGAACCAATAGGACCGTTTTGAAGACTTGAATGTGGGTGAATCCCCAACCAATGAATATCTTCTTGATATAGAAAATGCTTCCTATAAAATTGCCACTGTATCCTAATTATAAACTAAGTAAAAAAGAGATTTGACTCTTAAATCAATAGGAATAACGTATGGTTTCAATAGTTGTCCAAATGCCAAGTGACTCTGTTTTCTACAATTAGCGAGAAGCGTAAAAGCGAGTTTGTTGTAAAGTATAAGTATTTTTGTGGTGCATAAATGAGTACCTTTAAGCCGAGATATTTGTTTTATTCATATTTTTAAGCTATTTTAGACTCGATCTGACCTCCAAATGTAGATTTAATCTAATATTCAGTGTTTTGGAAAAGGTTGTTATGGTTTGGTTATGATGGGACAAAAACTGAATGTAAAATAGGTTTTTATTAGTCTTAACTGATACACAATAATTGAGGAAGTTACTTGAGAATCTAAATACTTATGCACATACAATTTATATACAAGTGGATCATAAATCTCAATATAGTTACCTATTTCTGCCGCAAAGCAGTAGTGCTCGAATTGCTGTGTTCCGGTTTGAAGGGTATGGTTGCCGGTGAAATTACAGGCACATGAGACTTACAATTTATATACAAGTGGATCATAAATCTCAATATAGTTACCTATTTCTGCCGCAAAGCAGTAGTGCTCGAATTGCTGTGTTCCGGTTTGAAGGGTATGGTTGCCGGTGAAATTACAGGCACATGAGACTTTTCATGTTTGTGTCTCAGGGTGGCGGGCACAGTGCCACTTAGCGGACGTGACCTATGAGACAATGCATTGTTAAAGGCAGAGGTTTTAGTGCTTAACATCAGGTTGGCCATCTGTTCGTTGCGTCATTCACAAAGTTGAAAAAAAAGTCTGCGCGCAACTTTCTTTATCTCTTTATGAACTTGCTCTCCTGGTACTTCGAAAACACAAAGGAATGCCTTTACTTAGGTCCAATTTTTAATTCTGCATAATCGTATTTATAGGAGGGACCACGGGGTAAAAAAATACCCGTGATTCCTACCAGGGACTAGGGAAGGAGCGTATTTACGCGACCTGGGTTTTCCAACAGGTTTTTGCTTGCAAGTACGCCGACCACGTGCGGGCCATAAAGACTTGAAAGTAAAAAATACTTGCAACTTGCAAGTAAAGTTCCTAATTCCGCACGCAGAAACTTTATTGCCATGTGCAGTCGAATTACTTGCAAGGTTTCGTAGTACTTTTTCGCAGATGCAATTATGCTCCTTATTTATAAGACAGTTTGGTTCAATTTCCTATGCACGTATTATTCCCCTTGCAAGTATTTTTTTATCAAACGCTATTTTGTTCCCTGTTTATATTGCGGCACGGATCAATTTCCAATGCACAAAAATATCTTGATGGTTGTATGAACCCTGGTTTTTGGCGCTGGTGTCTGAACTTGGAAGCCCTGGTTTTAGATTTTGCAAGTACGACCCATCCCTACCAGGGAGTACGGGAGGGACCAGGGTAACACGTTTCTATAGCGGTAGCACGCGGTCCGAATGAAACAGTGCACCCCTGTACTATTCCCGATCTATGCGAAATGGGAATGCTCCGTCTCATCCACGGGATTAGACGGAGGGGTATTATTCTAAAGCCACGCCACGGTATTATAGGATATAATACGTAATAGGGAATATCAACACATAGCATTAAATAAATGTTTATCGGTAAAAATGTGTTGCTCAAGCTTGCGGCGCGAAATTAAAATTTTTTGGTGTTTTTTTCTCATTACAGCTCATCAACACTTTTTCTGATAGCGAAAGTTGAGTTCGCGAGAACTAGGAGACTTAACACACATGTTTTAATTGATAGTATATCATAAATATCATCAGTTTAGCTATGATACACACGAAAACACATTTTTAGAGTGTTTTTGTTTGTTTCGGGGGATCGTAGCTAAACTGATGATATTTATGAGATACTATCAATTAAAACATGTGTGTTAAGTCTCCTAGTTCTCGCGAACTCAACTTTCGCTATCTGAAGAAGTGTTGATGAGCAGTAATGGACAAAAAACAGCAAAAAATTTGAATCTCGCGCCGCAAGCGTGAGAATTCACCTTAACACATCATCACGTAGGTAGGTACCATGTATATACTCTTAATATTAGATGTTTTAGGTAAGTACTAATCTTGCAGCTAAACTTGTACGTTTTATAAGGTAACTAGACCTAGGTAAAATAAAAGTGCTTGTGGGAATTACTACCTCTACTAGGTATATTCGGGTTCAAATAAAACACACGAATTCTCCGTGGAAATGCGAAGCCACTTTATTCCTAATACCAGGATTATCTCATACAAATCGCAAAACGCTTCGATAGCGCGTTCTAGGAATTGGTTGTTTTAGGTGCGCCATCTAGTATTAAAACTTGAACTAATTACCATTCAACATACCGCCCACCAAGGGCATGGTAAATGTCCTTATCTATTTACTAATTTCCGCCCACCGTGAGGTGAGAGCACAGCTAACAACTTAAGTTCCCAGCACTAACCAATTCCTCATTACAATGTGGACTGTAAACACAAATAACCTTAAATTTAGTTAAGTTAAACAGGAACTATCTTATAAAATAAACATAGGTACATCGGTATGCAACTTAAAACCAAACCTCCTTATTTATACATATACATAATTATCTGAAATTTGGACATAATTTTATTTTTAATCAGCTATAGGTAGAATACACAATTTTGATATTGGACGTTTTATTAACGATCCGTTACATAGGAGTGTTACCACGCGACTAATTTTGTCCAAACCAGGATGCTTTTCGGTGACTTTTCCCAAAAGCCATCGAGCTGGAGGCAAGTTGTCTTCCTTCACCAAAACAATATCACCGATATTTGGTTCTGGAATATGTTTGTTCCATTTATATCGTTGCAATAAGTGCACCAAATATTCCTGCGACCACTTCCGCCAAAACTCTTGCAGCATACGCTGCGTGATCTGCCAACGTTTCAAACTTCCCATATTCAAAGCCTCAAAATTACGATCAGGTACGGTGATCAATGGTTCACCGATCAAAAAATGACCTGGTGTGAGAGGTATTGGATCGTTAATCCCGTCTGGCATCATAGATAATGGTCGAGAGTTAAGGCACGCTTCCACTTGAGCTAACACTGTGGATAGCTCTTCATAGGTTAGAGTCGATGTGCCGATCACTCTCCTTAGATGGAACTTCGTGGATTTTACTCCAGCCTCCCATAAGCCACCGAAGTTCGGGGCGTGAGGTGGAATAAAATGCCAGGTGGTTCCGTTATTGCCTAACCATTCATTAATCTCAGTAGATACTGTCGATTTTTCTACATTTACGAGATGACGGAGTTCCTTAGACGCACCAACAAAATTTGTACCATTATCGCTCCAGATGTTGGCGATTACTCCTCTTCGGGCAACAAATCTTTTAAAACCTGCTATAAAGCCTTGCGAAGACAAGTCACTTATAGCTTCTAAGTGTATTGCCTTGGACACCATGCAAATGAAAAGGCAAATATACCCTTTGTAGGATTGGTGTCCACGGCCCTTAGACGTGCGGATGCTAATTGGTCCTGCGAAATCAACACCGCTGTGTCGAAATGCTCTTGCAGGAGTCACCCTACTGGCCGGCAGCTGACCCATCAATTGGGTTTGAGTAGCTGCTGCGTATCTCTTGCACCTGACACACTTGCGTACATACAGTTTGACGAGAGTTTTGGCTGATATTATCCAAAACTTGCTACGCAAATGGTGCAACATTACAGTGGGACCTCCGTGAAGTGTTGTTTTGTGAGCTTCCGCAATTAAAAGGTCTGTAAAATGGTTGTTGTGTGGCAAGATGATGGGGTGTTTAAGATCCTCATTCAGTTCAGCATTTTGGAGACGACCACTGACGCGTAAAATCCCATCATCGTCGATCAGTGGGCAAAGAGATTTCAATTTTCCCTTCGTCGATACTCTTCCCGTTTTTTTTATTTCTTCCATATCTTCACTGAACTCTTGTTTCTGGACGTGTTTTATGCAAACCTTCAGTGCGTCTCCTATCTCTTCCTTTGTTAGAGTCTTTTCGTATCTTTTTGTACCACTTTCTCTAGTCTTCCATTTCAAAACTCTTCTGCAATAGGCCAAAACTCTTACTAATTTTTGTAATGAAGAAAACTTTGTCCATACTGGATCTTCCATTGTTTTCTCGATACCAATGTGAGCCTTGATATTTTTCTGTTCCATACTTGTGGCGATCGATTTCGGTCTTGCATAATCGATTGTTTCGTTTCGCAGCCACGATGGTCCCTGTGACCACAAATCACTGCAGACAAGTTCTTGTGGAGTTGCTCCTCTAGATTCTATATCTGCGGGATTATGGGCAGTCTGAACGTGAGCCCAATGCGAGTTGTCTAGTTGAGTGAGAATGGTTGAAACTCTATTTCCTACAAAGGTAGTCCAGCGGCTCGGGTGGCTGCTGAGCCAAGCCAAGACCACTGTTGAGTCTGTCCAGGCATGAATATGAGCTTTTGAAACTCTCATGACTTCAGCTACTTCTGTTATTAACTCTGACAGCAACACTGCTCCCATTAATTCGAGCCTGGGAATGGATTGTTGTTTCACTGGTGAAACCTTTGTTCGAGACGTGATAAGACTTGTTTTGATCGTTTCTTGTGAGTCTACAACTCTGATGTACACAACCGCAGCATAGGCGGCCATTGATGCGTCACTAAACCCATGTAACTCAACCAACAAATCATCAGCCCTTGTGTTGACCCATCTTGGTGTACTGAATTTGCTCGTCTCTAACAACTTCTCTCTATATGTGTGCCATTCAGTTAATAGTTCTGGCGTTAACTCATCGTCCCATTCTAATCCGGACAGCCAAAGTTTTTGGATGAATATTTTAGAAGTGACAACACAAGGTGCTGCCCAACCAAGCGGATCGAACAATCGGGAGATGTCTGATATGACCCGTCTCTTCGTGATCGGAGTCTGCTGTTGTGGAAGTGTTACAGAGTACTTAAACTCATCGCCTTCACGATCCCAGCTAATTCCCAAGATTTTTACTATCTCGTCCATTTTAATGTCTTTCTTTCCTTGTTCCTTGCCGTCTTTCTCTCCTGCGTTAATTACCTCATCTAACTCTTTGCAGCTGCTCACCCATTTTTGCAACTGAAAGCCTCCTTTGGTAAGTACCCTGTCTATATTTTTATGCATATTTAACCCTTCTTCAACTGATTGACACCCTGTCATTAAATCATCAACGTAAAAATTATTCTTTATGTTTTCAGATACTTCAGGATACTGCGCGCCTTCGTCGATTGCGATCTGCTGCAAGGATTTCACTGCAAGGTAAGGAGCTGATGCTGTACCAAAAGTTACTCTTAGTAATCGATACTCTTCTATTTCAGATGCGGGTTCGTCGCGCCATACTACTCTCTGGAAATCGACGTGCTCCGGTGACATCTTCACCTGCCTGTACATCTTGATGACGTCAGCACAAAGACTGATAGGGTGCAATCTCCATCGCATGATTATGTGACGTAATGGTGGCTGCAATGTAGGACCTACCATAAGATCATCGTTCAAGGATACTCCGTTCGTACCCTTCATGGATGCATCGAAGACTATTCGGACCTTGGTTGTTGTTTTGTCATTACGTATGACAGCGTGATGTGGCAGGTAAACTGCCGATGCTTTGCTCAAATCATCTGCTGGTACGCGTTCCATATGACCAAGATTCAAATAGTCATGAAACACTTCGGAATACTGCTTCTTGATTTCTGGATCCCTTTCGAACTTTCTTTCGAGATGCTGGAATCGTCTTATGGCAAGATCTCTGGATCCTCCATTTTGGCATGTAGGACTCTTGGCTCGGAATGGAAGATTGACTACGTACCGACCACTGTCATCTCTGACTGTAGTTTGCGTGTAAATTTCTTCACAACGCTGCTCTTCTGGAGTCATAATATTGTTCTCTGGGGTTGTAGACTCGATCTCCCAAAATCTTTTCAGGAGTGTGTTCTCATCAGTTTGTGTGTGCATACTTATAATGACACTATGATGACACTGTGGCCAAGACTTCTGATTACCATCTTTTGGATGTGTGGGACCAGAAATGATCCATCCCAAGGCTGTGCATTGCGCTGTGGGCATGCCCTTGGGACCCTTAATCAGACCTTCTCGTATCAATTGGCCATACACGTCTGCTCCGAGCAAAATGTCTATTTTACTCGGCGTGTTGAATTGAGGATCGGCGAGAGTGATCTCAGCCAACTCTGGCCATTCTACATGATTTGCTTTCTCCGATGGGAGAAGGCTAGTTATAGCACTAAGAATATGAGCACGTACTTGGATTTGAAAGTCGGGATCATGGCGGGACTGGATTTTAATCATAATGAAGTATTTAGACGCTAATGTGCCTTTGTTGCCGCCTATTCCTGATATACTACTCCTACTAGGTACTTTCTTCAATCCAAGTAACTGTGCTGACGATTCTGTAACAAAGGACGCCTCAGAGCCTTGATCTAATAGAGCTCTGAGAGTGTACGCTTTACCGTCTCTTGCTTCAGCCTTAACAAGTGCGGTTGCTAGCAGAATTTGTTGCGAAGAAGTTTTCTTCGAAAAGTGTGCAATAACCTTTGATGTTGACGCTGGACTTTCCAATGATGCTTTTACCTTTGACACCGTTTCATTGACCTTGACTTCTAAATCTGACTTTACTGACTCTGGATTATTTGACCCTGATGGTTTCGGATGAAGCAATGAGTGGTGCTTCCTCTTACAAATACGACATCTAAAAACTGATCGACAAGTGATGGCGGAGTGGTTGCTTCCTAAGCAATTGAAGCAAAGCCTACTGGTTTGAGCAAATTCATGTCGCTTATCGTAATCCACACTCGAAAATTGTTTGCAGTTTGACAATTTGTGTTCATCTTTACAATACGAACACCTAATTTGAGTGTTGGAACCCGACGCCATAGCGTGCAATACATGTTTCTTTTGGTTTGGAACATTTGGCTTTGAAACCTTGTTTAAGTTTACAAATTCGAGGGATCGAAATCGTGTTTCCAAGAATTCTTTTAGTTGTTTCAAAGTTGGTAGCTCATCTGATAATCCGATGTTTGTTTCCCATGTTTTACGCGTTTCAGAATCCAACTTTGAACTAACTAAGTAAATTATGATTGTATCCCAGGAACTTACATCTATGCCCAAATTTTTCAACCCATTCAACGTATCGTTAGTGACATCCAATAAATTTTTGATTGCACTGCTTGACTCGGCTCCAAGACTCTGTTGGTCTACAAAACGCTTCAGTAGACAATTAGCTAAATATTTTTTATTGTTGTACCGATTGTTGAGCGTTGACCAAGCTTCCTGATAATTGGCAGCCGTGATAGGAACATGTCTTAACAGCTGTTCGGCCTCTCCTGACAGATAACCTTTCAGATAATGCATCCTTTGAACATCATCTATGGACGAGTTATTGTGAACCAACGATACATACAGGTCTTTGAATGTTGTCCATTCTGCATAAGACCCAGTAAAAGTAGGGATTGATATGTTTGGCAATTTTACATTACAATTTTCAGAGCTTGACTGAGAGATTGAAGTTGAAATGCTTGGTTTGCTGGACCTTAGTATAGACAAGCGTTCCCTAATATCTGCTTTACATTCTATGTACGTTTCTTCAACAAAATCATACATGTTTTCAGTGGTGTACTGAGTTTCAGCTAACTTGTCCGAGTTATCGTCGTTTATCAATTTCCTATGAGTATCTGAGAACACTTTCCATTTCTCCTCCAACGATTCTAATCTCGTAAGCAAATAGGACTCCTTGAGAAGCCTTTCCTGAGGAGACTTTTTAAAGTTCTCATAGGCCTTTACTATCATAGCCTTGTAGCCTAACTGGCTCTTTAATAGAGATGATAAAGACATTGTGAATCTCAAATTTCCAAATTAAGCTTCAACCAATATTTTTTACTGTTTTAAATTCCTAACACGAGATTACCAACTAACAAGACAAGAGTCTGAATTTTCTAAGTCCAAACCAATTTCGTAAGAATTTTACAAGTGTTTGAAACTTATTACAATCGGACCGAAATCGGGCATAGGTTCCCCGTCGGTTCACTTATGGCAAAACTATTCTAAGTCCTAAACTAACACTCAAAATTTTAAAGTCCAAATTAAAGTTAAATTTAAAACTGAACTGCACTACACACAAATAAAAGGTCAATGTACTCACGATTTCACTCGTATAACACTTGCCGTTGCATCCACTCCCGAAGAATCACGTTTCCTCCACGTCACTGTTGTGACGTCGGTAGCGCGGCGCACACGTCACTCCTGTGACGTCACCGTCGCTTGCTCGTACTCTCCGTAGCGTGTTGGCCTACGTCACTCCTCTGACGTCGGCTTGGCCAGCAACTACACGCCAGCAGCTGCTAGCGCGGGCTTCCGATTTGGTTGGATTGATTGTGGGTGCGCGTACACACACGCACACACACATACCACAGTGAACACTTCACTGTAATCCAACCACCCGTGACAGGTCTTCAAGCCAAGGTAGGCCGAGACTGCCCGGTGCACACTGCGTGGCGATCCACCACTTAGCCAGTGCGTTGACGCAAAAAACTCAGATCCACGTGAGTAATTCCAATCCGCTCGGTAGGACCATGTGGGAATTACTACCTCTACTAGGTATATTCGGGTTCAAATAAAACACACGAATTCTCCGTGGAAATGCGAAGCCACTTTATTCCTAATACCAGGATTATCTCATACAAATCGCAAAACGCTTCGATAGCGCGTTCTAGGAATTGGTTGTTTTAGGTGCGCCATCTAGTATTAAAACTTGAACTAATTACCATTCAACAGTGCTAATTCAATTTAATTTTTTATGGAAAGTTTTTCTTTATGAACACCTTGCACCACTCGAGAAAAACATGAGAATAATTGAAAATTATACAACCAAGGTACAGCATAAACCTACCTAAACTAACATAACATAACATAACCTACCTATAACTACCTGAAAAGGAGGCTGGGTGCTAACTCATTGCAAAATGGGCTTCCGGAGATCTTATTATTTTACATTAACTAAATCGGCCATAGTTCGGCAAGTTCCCAAAAACATAGATTAATAAAGATCCTATTACACGTAGGTTGGCCGCCAGACCACTTGTACCATACGGCGGTACCATTGATGTTACAATTAAAAATAAAAATAAATAAATAATGCTGGACAAGTTCACACAACATTATCTAGCCCCAAGCTAAGCCAGAGCTTGTGTTATGATATTTTTTATTATGTATAGAAAACACCCAGAACACCCTGAACAAATATCTGCAGATCGCATAAATATTTGTTCGGAGGCGGGAATCGAACCCGCAACCTCCTGAGTCGCAGGCGATCCCAGCCCCCCCCCCCCCCCCCCCCCCCGATTGTCCCGATTTGTCCAAATTGTACCATGATCAATAAAACTTAGATGCCGCCCTTGGTATACCTAAATATATCAGCTGGAAGCCCATATCTATAAATAGCTCTGCCTGAATACGACACGTGTATGGAGACCTAAGCTATGGGCGCTGCGACTGCACTCTTCACATCCACACAACAGCAGCTGGAGATCAGGTTGAACTCCTGGCAGGTTTTCGCGTAGAGGAAGTTGCAGTCGCTCTTGTAGCAACCGTAGCCGTCTGAAAAATAATGATTTTGTGAGTCATGCTGAGATTGTATGGGTTGGACGGAATAATCAGATGGCCCACATGATGTTAAGCGGTACCTAACCTATGCGTTTAACAATCCATACCATGCCACACCCTATGTGGCATTGTAGGTACTGCGCCCGCCACCCTGAGATATATCGGTGAAAAGTCTCATATGCCTGTAATTTCAACGGCGCCACAGAATAAATAATAGTACAAGTACCGGTGCCCATACCCTTCAAACCGGAACACAGCAATTCGATGTTGCGATCTACATGGATGTTGAAAAAAATGGTCGGGAACCAAGATGCTCCAGGATTCTGTTGAGGAACTTGGAACAGCTGTTTTACTTTTAAAATAATTTTCTGCTTGGGCAATTGAGTTGCGCCCGAGTTGTATTCGTATCGTCGAGTTCCTACTTCACACGGGGCAGCCGTGTGTTCTAGCTGTCAGCTAGAGGAAGGCACCTTTGACTAGCTAGTCTTACGTGCTATTTAGGTACACCTCTTGAATTTTGAGAAGCACACGTGCATAAAGCGTATGCAGCTCAAAATCATTTTTTTACGCTGCCCTTTCTGTTTGAATTTGCGCGTAGGCTATCCTGTGAATTTGGGTGACTTATCTCGCCTTAGGGCTACTAGATCAAGCTATACTGGCCATTTTAAGAAAGGGACGTTTCGAGAACGGGCTGTTTTGAGCATGCGGGATATTTTGCGAAAGGGACATTACCGTCCGGATCCGATCGTGTATCTATTTTCACAGGGTTTGCGTCTAGGCAACTTTTGCCTGCACCTTCACACTTACAGGATCCACTGCAGCAGCACGCGTCGTGAGCCTCCTTATGCGAGCAGTAGCTGTACACTGACGAGTCACACAGCGGGCAGCCATCGTGCGCGCCGGGCGGCCCCGGTGGGCCGTGGTGACTTGCACCTTCACACTTACAGGATCCACTGCAGCAGCACGCGTCGAGAGCCTCCTTATGCGAGCAGTAGCTATACACTGACGAGTCACACAGCGGGCAGCCATCGTGCGCGCCGGGCGGCCCCGGTGGGCCGTGGTGACTTGCACCTTCACACTTACAGGATCCACTGCAGCAGCACGCGTCGTGAGCCTCCTTATGCGAACAGTAGCTGTACGTTACGAGTCACACAGCGGGCAGCCATCGTGCGCGCTGGGCGGCCCCGGTGGGCCGTGGTGACTTGCACTTTCACACTTACAGGATCCACTGCAGCAGCACGCATCGTGAGCCTCCTTATGCGAGCAGTAGCTGTACACTTACGAGTCACACAGCGGGCAGCCATCGTGCGCGCCGGGCGGCCCCGGTGGGCCGTGGTGACTTGCACCTTCACACTTACAGGATCCACTGCAGCAGCACGCGTCGTGAGCCTCCTTATGCGAGCAGTAGCTGTACACTTACGAGTCACACAGCGGGCAGCCATCGTGCGCGCCGGGCGGCCCCGGTGGGTCGTGGTGACTTGCACCTTCACACTTACAGGATCCACTGCAGCAGCAAGCGTCGTGAGCCTCCTTATGCGAGCAGTAGCTGTACACTGACGAGTCACACAGCGGGCAGCCATCGTGCGCGCCGGGCGGCCCCGGTGGGCCGTGGTGACCCCCGCCTGGGTAGTATCCGGGGCCGCTCGGGTAGTGACCTCCAGGGCCGCTTGGGTAGTGTCCCCCAGGGCCGCTAGGGTAGTGTCCTCCAGGTCCGCTCGGGTAGTTGTTGCCAGGGTAGTAGCCGTGGCCGCCACCTAGGATATGGTTGAGGACATCCTTTATTCCGAAACCTGTTGGGTGAATTTTAGTGATGAGATGGAATGGTGGTTAGTTTGGATGGCATGAAATGGTTTTGGTAGATAATGGCAAAGCGTTGGCCAGGTAAGTATAACTAGGTGTATAATAGATCGTTACCTACTGTGATCAATTACTGATCATTTTGTAATTTCTGAAACCGATCGCACAGGGAGTTCTAACATGAAGTAACTTTATTACTTTTTTTTTTTTTAATCTAAGCACTAAGGTAGCAAACAAACATACCCACAGCCCAGCTGTTGGTGGTTACCGTAGCCTATGGACGCCTGCAATACCAGAGGCATCACAAGCGCGTATTTCCAAAAATCCTTTTTGAAGAACCCCACACCCTGTAGACACTCGGGAAAACCTCAGCAGGGAGATACCAGGGTTGTTTAGCGTAGATACCTAACTAAGTGATTGCATGTGCAAATTCAATGCTTAAATAGTGGTTTAATTGTTCAATGAAGAAAATTAAATAGGTACGAATCATTCCGTGATGTTAAAAAAAAAAACTATTTTGATAAAATGAAGCGAACAAAATAGTTATCTTACCTACCTACTAATGTCTTGTTAATTATGACCACAAAACTTGTGATGCGTTCATAAAATGAGAAAAAGATCTTAATCTCAGTCGTTAAGTTAAATATTCTTATGTCTTTGTTAATTATCACGGCTAGTACGTTTTTGGGTAATTAGTGAGAACACTGCTTCACACGGCCGACCAAATGTGAAACGTTACAAAGGCGAACAGAGCGTAGACTAGTAAGCACCTGCAGCTACTGTTTTTTCGTTCCTTGTTCTATGAACACAGCGTGCAGTAGCGCCAAGGAAAGCTCTGGTCAAATTCAAAGTAGGTACCTACATATTTTATTAGCTTAGCTTTTTAGATAGCTTGTGCATCACTAGTGTTGTACCTAAAGTAAAAGTACAAGTACCTAAGCACCCATGTAGGGAAGACACTAACCACCCATTCTATTAAATATCTTAATCTCAGTCGTAATATTGTGCCAATTTGTTCAGTTTCTGACGCGAGACGCTGATTTAATTTTGTTCGAGCGTTCGTATTCGTTCGGCAGTGAATAACCGCTTTATTAAGAAGATTCTGTGAACATTACTGTGTATAACCTTGCGCTCAATGTTTTCCTGGCTTACTAATTAGTTAGGACTTTTTAGGGGATTCGTAACAATGATGTGGGTATCTACAAAAGTAGACGCTGAAGTAATTTTTTTTATGGGAAATTATTTATTTTACTTCGTTGTTCACGCTAGGTTTACTTGAAACTCGTGCAACCGTATCTTATTGTGTTTATAGAGTTCAGCAATCGCCCAGTCTGTCTGTGCGTCCTAGTCTGCCAAAGCGACCATCATCATCATCATCAGCAGCGGCCTATAGACGTCCAATGCTGGACGGAGCCTACCCGTAGGGATTATATATTCTGTGTAGAGTGTAGGCATTGGGGGGATTTGCTATAGTCAACACGCTTGGCAGGCGGATTGGTAATCTCAGTAGGTATCTATATGGAATTGAGTTACTCAGGTAGTTGCTGCTGCCCATCCCGTAGTGTAATCCGTTAGTCGGCTTTTACGATATCCACGGGAGGAGACAGAGAGGTCTATTATCAGGCCAGAAACACCACAGCCGAGCAATGTCAGAGTGACATAAATCCTAACTATTAGTGTACGGGACTGACCCTTTTCTCTGAAAATCCATATGCAAACTTTACATGGAAAACGTGATAAAAAAAGTGAAATGAATATTAACCTCCTTCATGAAAATAATAAGTACCTACCTACCTTAGAGCATTGCAGGCCTCCGTACCGGAGTGCTCGATGGTACCTACCTACCTAAGTTTTTACAAGCATGTATGTTTGCATGGGTGGAAACCGGGTGGAATATTGCAACTGAATTTTAAAGCTCTATCCTCAACCGACAGAGCTGAAATTTGGCATACCTGTCATGTTCCGATAACAATACAATATGATGGTGACAGCGAGCTGATCTGATGATGGAGACGGAAGGTGTACAACGGAGCTTCTCGATGGATAATAGTAGACTGGCCGTGTTTAGGCTTATTTTGATCAGCACACGGTTACGATCACTAACTTTATAAAAGCGTATATAGGTATTGAAAAACATATTTTCCGTCTTCTAACCTCAAAATAGCACCTTCGCCGCTTGATTTCGGGTTCTCAGGCGGAAAAATAGTAAAAAAAACTCGTTCGGAAAGGCTTCTTTACAAACCTCGTAACGTCCCTCGCCTTCGGCTCGGGCCGTAAACCTCTCGGTTCGTAAATAAAAGCCATTCCGAACACGTATGTAATCTACTATTTTCACATAAAACTTATTTGGATCTAGGTAGTGTTATTCGCGTGTTAATTTTTGTTATGCAATAATGACATTAAATAGTGAAATACTCGTATTATCAAGCAAATGAGCTAAACTGAAACTGATTGGTGCGATAGTGAACGATGATGTTTATTGGTGATCAGTTAATTAGACTCACCACCAAGCTTGTTTCTGCTTATTTCGTAGTTCGACTCATCGATACCTATTGGTTCAATAACACGTTAGTAAAAACATTATCAATTTTCAATTTTCTTAGAACTGATAAGTAACTTCAAAGTTCGGTGAAGTTACAGGCATATGAGAGTTTTATCTTTGTCTCAGGGTGGCGGGCGCAGTGTAATGCCACATAGGGCGCGTCCTAGGTGGACGTGACCTGTGAGGTAATGCATTGTTAAAAGCAGAGGTTACCGCTTAACATCAGATGGGCCATCTGCTTGTTCCGCCATTCACAATGTTAAAAAAAAAAACATTTATTATGTAGTTTAGGTAAAGGAGACCTTTTTCATGCCTATGACTTTTTACAAAGGACGCGAGTTCAAATCCTGTGGCTGGCACCAATGACGATTTAGAAGTAGATTAATAGATAACGGTGAAGGGAAGGATACCATTTGGAACTAATGATACTTTTCATAATTTTTCAAGGAATATAAAAATATTTTAACTAATCAAAGTGATCGCAAACTTTTTTTTTATGTGTGATTCCTACTCTACGAATTTTGGTTTCAATAATTGATACCTAATCCTAATTAGGTATCAATCTTAATTAAGTATCAATTACGGAAACCAATTTTAAAAATAAATAAATAAGTAATATGGAATTAAAAAAACATAATATTTATTTTGTTATTTTATATAAAAACAAACTCAATTGTTTAATTTAATTTGATGATCATGACACACTTGCTTAATTGTTTTGAGATGATAACTGACTTTACAAAACGAGGTTATCAATTAATTCGTCAGCTACTTTTACTAATAGGTGTGTTTACGCCCCGTTGGTTAGTAATATTTAATAGTAGATTGTTATACAAGGAGCTAAAATGACCCATTATTTACGAAGTTTTAATGAGTTTTTAGCGCCGTGTGTTACACTCTACTTTTCACTACAAAATCTTCTTTTTTTTTTTTGGGATTGTACTAATTGTATAATGGTACGAAACCCTTCGTGCGTGAGTCCGACTGGCACTTGGCCGGTTTTCATTTACTTATGGAATTGTTTTAATAAACTTACCACTAGAAACAGCAATGCACGCCGCTAAAATGCAAACAAATATAATTTTATCCATCTTCTCTAATATTGAGGCACTAATCACAGTCTGTGTGCAAAGATGTGTTGCAGTCGCCAGTCGACACCTAAGTGATATGTTTATTAAAAACCTCTTATGGCTTAGCAAGCTGGATTTACCGGTACACTCGCGTGCACAAGTGATTGGCATCACTGCCTTTTCTAACCAAGCTTTTTTAGTGTTAAGCCACATAATAAATAATAGTACCTACAAGTTAAGGCTCACGCTTGTGGCGCGAGATTCAATTTTTTTAGTGTTTTTTGCCCATTACTGCTCATCAACACTTCTTCAGGTAGCGATAGTTGAGTTCGCGAGAACAAGGAAACTTATCACACATGTTTTAATTGATAGTATCTCATAAATATCATCAGTTTAGCTACGATACCACTAAACAAAAAAAAAAAACACTGTAAAAATGTGTTTAGAGGTATCATAGCTAAACTGATAACATTTTTGTGATACTATCAATTAAAACATGTGTGTTAAGTCTCCTAATTCTCGCGAACTCAACTTTCGCTATCTGAAGAAGTGTTCAAGAGCTGTAATCGGCAAAAAAACACCAAAAAATTTGAATTTCACGCTGCAACCGTGAGCATCCACCTTAAGCCAAGCTAAGGCCAAACCAACGCATTCAGCCTGCTATCCGCAGTGGCGTGCACGGTGGCGATCCATTGTCTTACCATTGATCGCCACCGTGCACGCTACCGCGGACGCGAGCTGAACGCGTTGGTTTGGCCTTAGCTTTAATTGGACGGACAATGAATGTGCTTGGTATCGAGAGAAGAAGAGCTATCTCTTCTTTTACACCATGGCAGAGTGGTCGTGGAGAGTTTTAGCCTGTCTGCTTTTTGTAAATTGAGATTAGAATAACTGTCTCCAAGCACCAAAGGTTCAGAAGGCCAATTCTGTTCATTATTTTAAAACAGTTCACTGAATCGAGACTGCATTGTGAATTGACTGAATACTGGTATTCTACTCCATCATAACAACAATTTAGTCTTCATTCGTTACATGTCCACTATAGTTTAGATTAGGATAGTGCTCACACAATTTGAAAGAGTGAAAGAGAGACGCGTCTTTTAGCTAACATTCTCAGAATAACTTTGAAATTAATCTTCGGTCGCATTTCCATGTTGTATTGCCAGCCGAGTAGAATCCCATTTGTGACATTTCTGACATCGGCACTAGATTGGAGCATGATCCGGAATATATTGCCTTCGCGGTGACCTCATAGCACAGATATATAAAATCCTGTCCTATACCAATACAACCTGCAAGACATACATGATAATCTTTGTGAAGAGAGAAAGATAATCGCGTGGCCACCAGTTTAAACTGGCTCGAGATCCTGCCACATCACTTCTTCAGTAACAGTACACAATTGGAACATACTACCAGACGATGTTTTTTCTGCCACGTCTGTAAATGCATTCAAAAACAAGCTCGACAACTGGCTACGAAAGGACAATTCAGAACTTAAAAGTGACCCAAAATTAGACATTCCACACTGTTTTGACGTAGACATATCAGCGAAAGCTGCGCGTCTATAAATAAATAAAATACTTTGACTATATTTTATTACGAGAATCGGGCCTGGAGGGCAATTCTCGTGCTTTAAAGAATAAGTCGAATTCGACATATGTCGAAAAAAGATGGCGAATGTCGAATAAAATCTTAATTTGCTATTCTCGTGATGTCACAAATAGACATAAGACGACCAAAATCATTCAATTTGATGGTTATTGTGACATTTTCGTGTCATTTTTTGTAGACATTCATGCTTCGACATTATCTCTAATTTAGAGATAATCTCTACAATCCGAGAATTGCCCTCCTGAGTAGTGGTAACTATACCTACAACAGACCTGGTGCAGTTTGCTCCAAGAGAGCAGGAGGGCAATTCTCGTGCTTCAGAGATTAAGTCGAATTCGACATATGTCGAAAAAAGATGGCGAATGTCGAATAAAATCTTAATTTGCTATTCTCGTGATGTCACAAATAGACATAAGTCGACCAAAATCATTCAAATCGAATACGATTTGATGGTTATTGTGACATTTTCGTGACATTTTTTGTAGACATGCTTCGACTTTATCTCTAATTTAGAGATAATCTCTACAATCCGAGAATTGCCCTCCAGTTGTTGCCTTGATTGATCTATCAGCAAAGAAGTGTTGTAGCGGAGGTAGAGAAAGTAATAAAGTATGTTTTTTCTGTTTTCACTTCTTTTCTTGTCTGTACTTCAAGTGCATTCTAGTTGAAGGGCGCAGGCAGTTGTCCTTAACTTTACATAATAATCTAGGAGCCGTTCTAAACCTATTAGGAGTTAGGACCTGGTTTTAGCCTTATAGGTTGAAATGTATACTTATTCGAAACAAATTAAAAAATAAATAAATATTGCTGGACAGTTCACACAACATTATCTAGCCCCAAGCTAAGCAGAGCTTCTGTTATGGACTACTAGACAACTGATACATTGTAAACTGTCATTGTTATTGTGATTACCTACATAGATAGATATTTTTTATTATATATAGGAAATGCACAAAACACCCTGAACAAATATCTGCAGATCGCACAAATATTTGTTCCGAGGCGGGAATCGAACCCGCAACCTCCTGAATGTTATGACTTGAATTTGATGAGGAAAAATGAAAAGATCTTAAGGTGATTAGTCACCCCAAATTCTGTCACTGTTTTGTGTAAACTATAGGAAACTTTTGTTTTTTTTCCTGTCAAAAGCAACAGCAAATAAAAAAAGATAACTTACATTTCTATTCTTGACTGTATTAGGTATACCTAGTATATGTATTTTTTTAATTATTTATGCCATCCTTTTAGGATAAGTAGGCTTTCTATGATAGGTCTATATTGCAGTTTTGGTCTATTAGGTATCGCCTTAATTAATTAATGAACTCTACTTATCTAAATCAATGAAACAGTTTTAGAAATAAATGCGATAATTTGGTTGGCCACACAAACAAACTCGTCTTAAACGCATCTAACGTCTTCATTTCGTGGTGGGTATATTTTAAAATTATTCTTGAATGAAAAATGTATGGCCTATAAATTAATCTTTGAAAATATCAACTTTATTTGATGTGGTAGGTTATATTTCGTTAGGTAGGTAGGTATATACCAGAATCATCATCTGTTCCTAAAGCCTCAATCAATAACGGTTCTAGGATTAGGTATCACAAGTCATCAGTGTTTAATAAAGACCACTTATATGATGAAAATAATATGATAAAAGCACTGAAAAATAAAAGATAGATGTGTTTGTTCTTTCTAAAAGCTCGCTCCAAATAACATCCAAAAATTTACGTTATTTTCAATTATCTAGCTAACACAGAACTTGTTTGGTTTAAGTAATCGTATTTTCTTTCTAAAATCTCGCTCCAAATAACATCGTTTTCGCACAAAACGTTTCGGTTCTACCTTTATACTGCGAACTGCTAAGGAGTGGAATACACTACCGTCGTCTGTCTTTCCTGAAAACTATAATCTGGGTCTCTTCAAGTCTAGAGTGAATAGGTGCCTTCTAGACCTTTGTGCTCCATCTTCGGCCACATCGTCACTTACCAACAGGTGAGATCGTGGTCAAACAAAGGTCTACCAATGTAAAAAAAAAACATCCAAAAATTTAAGTTAATTCAAGAGCTTGAATCTTGAATTAACGTCAATTATCTAAATAACACAGAACTTGTTTGGTTTAAGTACTCGTATTTTATTTCTAAAAGCTCGCTCCAAATAACATACAAAAATTTCAGTAAATTCAAGAGCTTGAATCTTGAATTAACGTCAATTACGAGTATTTAGCTAAAACAGAAGTTGTTTGGTTTAAATATTTTCTTTCTAAAAGCTTGCTCCAAATAACATCCAAAAATTTAAGTTAATTCAAGATCTTGAATCTTGAATTAACGTCAATTATCTAGCTAACACAGAACTTGTTTAGTATAAGTACTCGTATTTTCTTTCTAAAAGCTCGATTCAAATAACATCCATCATTTAGTAGTAGTAGAGCTCTTTTGTGAAAGAGTTCGTCCGGGGAAGTACTACCACCATATATATTTCTGCCGCAAAGCAGTAGTGCTCGCATTGCTGTGTTCCGGTTTGAAGGGTAAGGGTGCCGGTGAAATAACAGGCACATGAGACTTTTCACCTTTATGTCTCAGGGTAGCGGGCGCAGTGCAATGCCACATAGGGCGCGTCCTAGGTGGACGTGATCTATGAGGTAATGCACTGTTCATAGGCAGAGGATACCGCTTAACATCAGGTGTGCCATCTGCTTGTACCGCCATTCAAGTAGCATAAAAAAAAAAAAAAAAAAAAACTAACGTTAATTCAATTAATCTTGAATTAACGTCAATTACCTAGCTAACACAGAACTTGTTTGGTTAAGTATTTTCTATCTAAAAGCTCGCTCCAAATAACATCCAAAAAACAAGAATCATAACTAGGGCAGCCAAACAGGCCTTTTACATTTAATTAGATATTAAGATTAGATAGTAATGTCAGGGTCTGGAGGTGTTCGACCGGAGTCGCCAGTCGTTGAACCGGTGTCCCGTTCGCAAACCGGTATGGCATGTGAATATGGATCGAATGCTAATAGTCAGCATGCGTCGATACTGAAGCATTAAGGCGCTATAGGTTCAACTAACATTTTTTTATGAGGCTAAGAAGGCGAGCTCACGGTTACTTGGAAGTACTATTATTTATTCTGTGGCACGGTCTGCTGCCGTATTTTTGTGTCTAAAAATAATATAAAAATGCCCTTTAGATTTTTGTTAAATTTTGTTGATTACTTCACTAACTCAAATAATAATTAATAAGTTACCAAATGTTTCAAAAATTAAAACGTGTAAGAAATACGTCTAAAATGGTATTTCAATTTTAAAAAGATATTTTTGATAAATGTTTCAATTGTTTGTTTATGTTTTTTGATGTGTTATCGAGTGAAGTAGGTAATTCAACTATTTGAATTACTTTATTTAATTTATGATTTCACTAGATAAAAAGCTTAAGAATACCATTTTTTTTTCTTGAAAACTGTTAGAACTCTGATAAAAACTTTAAAATTCTAGAGCTCAATATAGACATGCTGTGTGAGAACCTATTGCGCCTTAAGAGACAGACAACGGTCAAAGTACGGTTTACGTAGTACGGTTTTAGTAGTAGTAGAGCTTTTTTGTGAAAGAGTTCGTCCGGGGAAGTACTACCACCATATCTATTTCTGCCGCAAAGCAGTAGCACCCGCATTGCTGTGTTCCGGTTTGAAGGGTAAGGGTGCCGGTGAAATTACAGGCACATGAGACTTTTCATCTTTATGTCTCAGGATGGCGGGCGCAGTGCAATGCCACATAGGGCGCGTCCTAGGTGGACGTGACCTATGAGGTAATTCATTGCTCATAGGCAGAGTTTACCGCTTAACATCAGGTAGGCCCTCTGCTTGTTCAGTCATTCAAGGAGTATAAAAAAAAAAAAAGTCTCTATCTAAGTCATAAAAGTTCAGGTAAGTTAGAAAGTGACAGAATAGCGCTCGCGCCACGAAGAGTGAACGAAAATAACGAAAAACAGTATCTTACAAATATTTGCTGTGTAATAGAAAATATAAATCAACTATATGCTCTCTAAAATAATATATTTGGTGCTCTCATTAATTGTATCAATGTACGCTGATAGGTAATAGAGATATTTAAATTATAAGCGCGTTGTATACCTATAGGTTATTTCAAGAATTTTTTAATCGAGAAAATTTATCGAAGTCTTGTTTTGGGCGCTCTCGTGCCTTTGGAAATTATGTTGAAGATTAACATAATATTATTTACCTATAATGTCATAAACTGTTTAGTTTTTGCCATGTTTTTGCTGATGGTGCAACCCACTGTGAAAAGAGGCCCATTGAGGCTCTGCCTACCCCCCTTCGGGGAAAAAGGCGTGTGTCTATGTATGTATGTATGTATGTATGTATGTTTTTGCTAAAAATACGGTTAAGAGACTATTTGTCTCCTGCGCGAACCCAGACAGGAATCTTCACATAAAAGCAAGCGTCTTGCATCACCATTTTACTTTCATCATCATCAGCCTCAGTCCACTGCTGCACATAGGCCTCTCCCAATGCGCGCCATTTCGACCGATTTCCAGCTCTTCCCATCCACTTTCTACCAGCCGCCTTATGCAGATCGTCGCTCCACCTATAGCCAGGGCGTGCCCTAAACCCTTGGTCGACTTTTACGACATCCACGGGAGGAGACGGTGAGGTATATTATTAGGCTAGACACCACTATTGGTACATTTTTTCTTGTTTTATTCGACACCCACTGCGTGCTAATTTCAAACTAGTGACAAAGTGTAAGAAAGATAAGTTTTTTGTGAAAAGTATATTTTTCAATACAAGCTTTTATAAAAATAGTGATAGTAACCATTTGGCTGATCAAAATGAGCCTAAACACGGTCAGTCTACTATTATTCATCGAGGAGTTCCGCTGTCCACCTTCCGTCTCCATCATCTGATCAGCTCGCTGTCACCATCATATTGTATTGTCATTGGAACTTGACAGGTATGCCAAATTTTAGCTTAATTGGTTGTGGATAACTGCAAGATTCCATCCGGATTACAACCAGAAAACATACATACATTAAAAAATTATGAATAACATGTTTTTATTTCGTCTATTGGTAGTTACTTTATTTACAGAAATAATAATACAACTAATACAAGGTACGTACAAAATTTAAAAAAAAAACTTGAAACAGTTGTGCTCTACCTGAAGACCGCTGCTAACGATCTAAAGGTAGCACAACTCAGCCAAATCGCTTACCAGACTGAAGCGTCCCTAAGATGCTGGCTGCATTGCCACGCTGAATGGCAATACTGGGTAGTTACTTTTATTAATTGTATTATTATTTCATAAATAAAGATTGTATTTCCTTTAACTCATTGATATGACCGTTATAGCTAATCTTCGTTCAGATATTGATTGACTTGAACCGAAAGCGGAAGTGCTAAGTGACATAAGTAGGTTAAGATTCACGGGCTGGGTATAGTATATAGGTACCTCTGGGGCTAACTGTTGAATGATCTACTTTAGTATCTAGGTAAACCAGTAATAAAAAAAAATAAGCTTGCTTAAGTATATTTATTTTAAAGGTAACTTAAAATGCGTATGAATAATTATTCTAACATCTTATATCTACTTTTACAACTACACTGGCCACTGACGGTCACGCCGTACGGCGTGACTCCAATCAACTGAAGTCAAATGCATGGGTGCCCGTAATTTAGGCCACTCCAAAGGCTTGAATATTTTGGCGCACGGCACTGGCAAATAGAGGTGAGTTCTTACGTTCACGGGCTGAGGTTATGGATTATGGTATGGGTTGGCATCACGTACAGATTTGGCTTACAAAGTTTTTACTTACTATAAAATTTTGGCTATATTTGAGCTTCCATCTGAGGATTTCCCGCTTGGTTACGACATGTGTCGCTTCAAGAATACATACATACATACATACATACATAAACTCACGCCTGTTTCCCGGAGGGGTAGGCAGAGACCACGGATTTCCACTTGCTACGATCCTGACACACCTCTTTTGCTTCATTCACTCTCATCACATTCTTCATACATGCTCGTCGGTTAAGGGTACTCTTGACCTGGCCTTTTTCCAGAACGTCTCCGATCTGGTCTGAATACGTTCGCCGAGGTCTTCCCCTTCCCACTGTCCCATTCACGCTCGTCTTGTGTACCCGTTTCGTCAATCTACTATCGTCCATCCTTTCTAAATGCCCAAACCATCTAAGCATACCTTTCTCAATCCTAGTCACTACGTCTTCTTTAATTTCACAACGCTCTCTTATCACACTATTCCTTATTCTATCTCTCAAAGTCACACCACACATACTTCTCAAAGCTCTCATCTCCACTGCATTTATTCTACTTTCATGTTTCTTCTGCCATACCCAACTTTCGCTACCATACATTAGTGTCGGTACTAACACCCCTCTATGCACGGCCAGTCGTGCCTTCGTGGACACATTCCGACTACTCATAAAGGCGTGAAGTGCCCCATTCACTTGGTTTCCAGCATTTACTCTCCTTTCAATATCATCTTCATGCTTGCCGTCTCTTGTGAACAAAGTTCCCAAATATACAAACTTTTTTACTTGTTCCACTCTTTCTCCACCAATCAAAACATCACATTTCGTCATTAGTTCATCGCTTCAAGAATAATGTTCATAAATTCCTTCAGGGTAGGCAGCGCGTCGACAATACTCTTGGTGTTGCCGGTGTCTAAAAGCGACGTTGACCACTTTACATCAGGTGGACCGTATGCTAGTCCGCCAATTTGTTTCATTAAAAAAACGCGCCATTTGACGCGATGGAGTGATCGTGAGTGGCCCCGGCCCCAACAGACGACGCGGGTCTGTTTTTTATGAACGTTTCTTCTAAAATTCACGTTATTTTCCTTCACTTAATCCTACTATATCTAAAATAATATGAGCTCCCTCCTGAGAGGGACCTGAGATGTTTCCGCTAAATTACAACACGATAGGCGACGGTAACCGCTTACCATCAGGCGGGCCGTATGCGAGTTTGTCGAGTGAGCCGCTTCAAAAAAATATATATAAAGACTCCTTCAGGGCAACTCATTGGCAATGCCTCTGGTGTTGCAGATGTCAATAGGCGACGGTAACCGCTTACCATCAGGCGGGCCGTATGCGAGTTTGTCGAGTGAGCCGCTTCAAAAAAATATATATAAAGACTCCTTCAGGGCAACTCATTGGCAATGCCTCTGGTGTTGCAGATGTCAATAGGCGACGGTAACCGCTTACCATCAGGCGGACCGTATGCCAGTTTGTCGAGCCATTACATGAAAAAAAGGAAAAATAATTTATGTTCTAAGCATCTCACTCATATCTTATATGATTGAAAAATGTCATACTGTCAATATTGCTGGTAAATTCACTTCAGCATATACTAGTTCAACCATCTGATCTAAGACCTAACTCAATTTAATATAGGGCTCAAGTTTCATCGCCCTCATGACGTCTCCAGTGACGGAACACCTCCCTGCTTGCATGATGACCCTGGGATCCTCTCGGCCGTACACTAGTTGCTTGAAGTAATGCTCGTTGAGGGTAAACGTGGTGTCGGGGTCTTCAGGAGGTTCACCTTCGTAGACTTTCACGTTGTTTAGGTCCATCGCTAATAAGGTACAGAAAATTAGGATTAGCATTTAGAATTAACAGGTCTAGCGCTTAAGTAGTAGTAGAGCTTTTTTGTTAAAAAGTTCGTCCGGGGAAGTACTACCACCGTACCTATTTCTGCCGCAAAGCAGTAGTGCTCGCATTGCTGTGTTCCGGTTTGAAGAGTATGGATGCCGGTGAAATTACAGGCACGTGAGACTTTTCATCTTTATGTCTCAGGGTGGCGGGCGCAGTGCAATGCCACATAGGGTGCGTCCTAGGTGGACGTGACCTATGTGATAATGCACTGTTCATAGGCAGAGGGTACCGCTTATCATCAGGTGGGCCATCTGCTTGATCCGTCATTCTAGTAGTATAAAAAAAAACTGATTCTGTCCCTGAGATATGGTAGCGGTACGGGTGGACGAAATTATCACATGATATGAAGCCACGCTTCAGTTTGACGTAACGAAAACACACCTCCCGCACCGCTCCCATACCTCAGGGAATGACTCTGTTAAGCGCTAGACCTGTAGGATGATTGGCGATGGGCTTGTAATCTGTCATTAATTTTAAGAGGCAAAAATTTGTCACTATCTAACTCAGTAAAGTTCAATTAAGTTAGAAAGTGACATAATAGCGCTCACGCAATGAAAAGCGAATGAAAATCACGAAAAACAAATATTTGCTACGTAATCGAAAATATAAATCTACTAGGCCCTCTAAAATAATATTATTTGTAACTTTTATTAATTTTATCAATGTTCGTTGTTAGGTAATAGAGATATTTACGTTATAAGCGCATTGTAGACGCAAAAACAAAATAATTTTTGGTTATATATTTAGCTTTAAAATGAAACAAATAAATAATGCTGGACATTTCACACAACATTAATTTCCCAAGCTAAGCAGAGCTTGTGTTATGGGTACTGACAACTGGGACAACTGATAACTTAATACAATACATTACAGATATAGATATTTTTTAATACATACATACATACATAGACACACGCCTTTTTCCCCGAAGGGGTAGGCAGAGCCTCAATGGGCCGCTTTTCACAGTGGGTTGCACCATCGTGGAATATAGACGTGACAAGTGGTGAGCTCATCGCCGCCATTGCATCCCACGACTGACTCAACTAACGCTTTCTTCTAGTAATAACACATTCTATAATAAGCTAGCAACCAGGACAAATCTTATACCAACGAATCTTAATAACAAGTCCGGGTAATCCCTTAGTCGGCTCTTACGACATCCATGGGAGGTGATGGAGGGGTCTATTCTCAGGCCGGACACACATATTTTTAATATACATAGAAATACCCAGAACACCCTGAACAAATATCTGCGGATCGCACAAATATTTGTTCCGAGGCAGGAATCGAACCCGCAACCTTCTGCGGCGCAGGCGAACCTTTGCCCGCCGCACCACAGAGTTCGTCCCCCGGGGCGATTTCGGCGAAGTTTCCCGGAGGGGTAGGCAGAGGCCACGGAATTCCGCTTTCTACGCGAGGCGTTTTTTTTGATGAAGATTTCTGCCTGGTGTTAGTGCAACCTTAAAATACTTACTCCATGAATACACATGAGTCCCTTTGATGATGTTGAACAGGAATACTCCTCCCAACTCCCTTGCTTTCTTTGGGTCCGCGGACTCCACCCTGGCCTTGATCCTCTGGACCAGGTCGGCTTTGTTGGCGCTCGCAGCGTGGCTCTCGCTCTGGTTGGCACCCTGAAGAGGCAATCAAAACTCTGTACATTTTGCTGTAGCAATATTAGTGCATTTGACAGGTCTAGGTAAGTACTTTTTCTAGGAAAAGGTCAAAAGTTAATGAAACTTTGGGAGGTTGTTCAAGGATAGTTAATAAATATTTTCTCAAGTTTTGGACCTCGAAGACCCTGTGCGAAAAGAGGAGGGGGGGGGACTGCAAAATTTTCTACCTTCCTCCGGTTTTTCCTCAATATTTTCCCTTACATCCTACGGCAATAGTATATCCATACTTTTTTGGTCAACGTTAAATTTCCTATAATTTCGACTATTCAAACATGTTTCTATGACAATTATTTACCGAGATAAGGAGCTTCGTTTTTTTTATTTGCTAAAAAATTCCTATAAATGCTGACCTTATTTCTTCTGTTATACCCGAATAATGATGAAATTTTGTTGTAATTATGGTTCCTGGTTACAATCACCAAGTTTGGAAACACTCCATTCCCCTGTCCCCACCCAACCTAAGGGAAGGGGGGTGTTGTCGCACAGGGTCCTCGAGGTACAAAACGTGAGAAAATGTTAATTAACCATCCCTGAACAACATCCCGAAATGTCATTAACTTTCGACCTTGTTCTACCTTTTTTTTTTTTATGTGTGGAAATCCATCTTGGATACTCTACTGTCACAGGGGTGAACAATTAAACAAACAAAAAAACTAAATGTACAATGGACGGTCTTATCGCTAAAGAGCGATCTCTTCCAGACAACCTATTAGTAAGTATATTGGTTGTATTGAGTTAGGCATCAATTAAACTAACATTTGATCACGAATAACTTTCTGCTCACGAAGCTAAGCCATTTTCTGATCAGAAAGTCTAATTTCTAAATATTCTAAGATGAAAATAGCGTCCACGTCTGAAACAAACTGCCAAGAGATTGCCTAGGATACAGAAATCTAAAATTGACCTAATTAACCTAAAATGCAAATAGTTTAATCCTACCTACTTATATCGCAAGATGAGTGACATAATCATCTTGCGATGTAAGTTTTGAGGCACCTCCATTCGCCGACTTCCATTACTGGAGGAAACCGTTAGCCGAGTCAGTCGTGGGAAGCAATGGCGGCATTGAGCTCGCCCCTTGTCACGTCTACATTCACACGATGGTGCTACCCGCTGTGAAAAGAGGCCCAATGGGCCTTCGGGGACAAAGGCGTGTGTATGTATGTATGAATGTATGTATGCATGTTTCAGTGTTTCTGGATACACCTGTTTTTTTTAACCCCCGACGCAAAAACGACGGGGTGTTATAAGTTTGACGTGTCTGTGTGTGTGTGTCTGTCTGTGGCATCGTAGCTCCCCATCGGATGAACCGAATTTGTTTTTTTTTTGTTTGAAAGATGAATTTGTCAGGAGTGTTCTTAGCTATGTTTGATCAAAATCAGTTCAGTCACTTCAGTGCGTTGAGGGTTTTTTTTTAATTTGACAAAATTAATTACTTGTTTACTCTTCCGATTCCTTTATGATGGATCAAGCAGATGGCCCACCTGATGTTAAGTGGTACTCTCTGCCTATGAACAGTGCATTACCATATAGGTCACGTACACCTAGGACGCACCCAATGTGGCATTGCAGCGCGCCCGCCACCCGATGAAAAGTCTAAGTCCTTTAAGTTTAATCAATTAATTTAATTATCTCTTAGGTTTAGTAATTTAAGTCCTTTAAGTGCCTTTAAGTTGTAGGAAATGTAAGCTGGGCAAGATAGGTAGGTAGGTATCCCACAAATCCCTGAACATATCCCGGTCTTTGGCCTATCACTCAAAAGCATTAAAAGCATATTACAATTAAAAAAATGCAAGTACTTACCATACCTGTCGTGTGACAAGGTCCGTTATCCAACACACAGTGGTCTCACAGTACAGAGATCAGAACCGTTTACCTCCAGCGGCATACTAACTTCGAGGCATTCTGTGCCAAGTGGCATACAAACTGCATGTTAGTCTGTGGCAAGTGAGATATAATAAACTGTTGATTATTCTGTGGTTATTATGGAGGCTGTTGCGTCAGGCTTTCACTCGTCGAAAGTTGCAAAACTTTAGTGCTTTGTGTGCGTAGAGGTGACCATAAAAGCTCCACCGGTGAGGATATCTTGCCTTTTCGTTTGCTCGGCCCAAGAATAGACCCCTCCGTCTCCTCCCGTAGATGTCGTAAAAGCCGCCTAAGGGATTACCCGGACTAGTTTGTAAGATTCGTTGGTATAAGATTTGTCCTGGCTGCTAGCTTATTTAGGGAATGTATTATTACTGGAAGAAAGCGTTAGCAGAGTCAGTCGTGGGAGGCAATGGCGGCAATGACCTCACCACTTGTCACACCTATTTACCACGTTGGTGCAACCCACAGTGGAAGGAGGCCCATTTGAGGCTCTGCCTGCCCTTTCACCTAATCTTATACAGACGAATTTTATCAACAAGTCCGGGTATATACCTTAGCCGGCTTTTACGACTTCCACGGGAGGAGACGGAGGGGTCTATTCTTAGGCCGGACACAGCACAACTATTAGGTAGGTTTCTGAAAATATCACAAAGCATGGCTACCTCACGTTATAATAAGAACACAGCGCTCATGCGTAGTGTAGTTATTTTTGTAGGGTACGTATTACCACAGAATATATACAGTATTACATACATGCCTAACTAGGTACTTTGTTTCGTTTTGTTAATTTAACTTTTTATTTACCTCGTCATCATAATCATTGTCAGCCCAGAGAACACCACAGCTGGACATAGCCCATATAATGCCACGACGAATGGTCTTGAGCCGCTTCCATCCACCGCCTTGCTGCGCCCTCTATAATGTCTTTGGTTCATCGAACGGGAGGTTTATTAGGTAACTACCCACTATCGAAGCCAAACAACATTTTTTCTCTTTTGCCTCGAAGTTATGATAGGTACGTTACTAAAATTACAAGGTTCTCCCTATTTCAAAGTGCGTGAGGCCAGGAGCTAAGTGAGGTCTTGCATAGGGAAGAGCTTACGAGACCCCCGCAAGACGCGGAGCGTAGCGAGGTCTTGCATAGGGACGAGCTTACGAGACCCCCCGCAAGACGCGGAGCGTAGCGAGGTCTTGCATAGGGACGAGCTTACGAGACCCCCGCAAGACGCGGAGCGTAGCGAGGTCTTGCATAGGGACGAGCTTACGAAACCCCCGCAAGACGCGGTGCGTAGCGACGTCTTGCATAGGGACGAGCTTACGAGACTCCCGCAAGACGCGGAGCGTAGCGAGGTCTTGCATAGGGACGAGCTTACGAAACCCCCGCAAGACGCGGTGCGTAGCGAGGTCTTGCATAGGGACGAGCTTACGAGACTCCCGCAAGACGCGGAGCGTAGCGAGGTCTTGCATAGGGACGAGCTTACGAGACCCCCGCAAGACGCGGAGCGTAGCGAACCGCAGACTTCCTGAGAGGCAACGATAGGTGAGCTATCGAAACTACTGAGCTCACTTAGGTACAATTTGACTAGTTAGATCATATAGCTATAACATCTCTATCAATATAAAGAGGTAAAAGTTTGCGAGTTTCTATGTAGGAGTAATATCCGGAACTACCTATCCGATTCTAAAAATTATTTCCCTAACAGGAATGTAAGGTGTGCCATAGATGGACGTGACCTAATTTTTTTTTTGTTTTTTTTTTGTATTCTACTGAGTGACTGAACAATCAGATGGCCCACCTGATGTTAAGCGGTAATTAACCTCTGCCTATGAACAGTGCGTGCATTACTTGGGGGTTGGGTCTTTTTTCACTATTCCCCCTGAAAATCCCCTTAGGGCAGGAGCATTTTATCTCGACACCACACGGGCGGAGTCGCGTGCAAAATGTTAGTATAATAAATCTATTTATAATTGTTTTTACATACATATAATTATAAATTCTAATCAACGTTTTATTATGTAATTAAATTCAAATTACAAAAAGAACAGGCTTATTGAGAATTGTACTAAACCTAAACAATAAGCCTATAGAAACATAAATACCTTAGAAACTAACATATAATATAAAAACACTTAGTTTCTATTCTAACACACGTGTGATTGCCGACGCGTCGCGGCCCGGGGATCACGTGACAGACGGCACTTGAACCGCCAGAACTTCACCCCTTTCGGCCAGAAGTCAGGGCTCAAGTAGGTCTTCAGATCTTCCGCAGGGACCCTCACCATAAATGAGCTAAAGCTTACATTATGATGAGAGTCCAACTTCATGACCCTCAATCCCACTCCGGCTTTCTTCCTGACGCACTCCACCACCTCTGCGGCCTTCACGTCGATTAGACGTGGGACACGTAGATCTGTAGACCACATTATATAGATATAAGTACCCAAATTATATTTACTTACTGAATTTCAGCAGGGACCATATCTGGCCGCTCGCAATAAGCTATTAATTTTTATACACCAGTAAATAAGCATTTATTAAGCTAGTATCGACAAACAATTCACATTGCACGTGTGAGTTATTGCAGAGTCAACAAGTTATAGGCTTGTAGCACCTTTCAGATAATGGTAGAGCTCGTTCACCGTAAGATTGCACCTGCGTTATACTCTTAGTCTGTGTCCGTGCCTTGGGAATACTACCAACCATAGAAAATTTAATACTCCTTGGCATGTGCAATCTTACGGTGAATGGTCTCTACAAATTCCTGGGTAAGTGGTTATTGTATCCTCTTTGGGTAATGCGCTAATGTTTAAATGTCGCATTGTAGAAAGATGCTGCCAAGAGTATCATATTTCCAAGGCATGATAGACCCCAAAACACGAAAAGGATAAATTTTCTCGATAATAAAAAGTCGTGTCAAGACCCACTATTGTTTATTCTGTGCCTCTAAAATACGCTTTATAACGTAAATATCTCTATTATCTATCAACATCGGTAAAATTAATAAGAGTAACAAATAGGTAGGTAATATTATTTTAGACGGCATAGTAGATTTTATAGTATTGAAATCTGTTCCAAGCAAAATTTATCATCAAATTCTTTTCCCTTACACCAGCTCACGCGGACTGCACACGGGGTAGACATAATCCCAGAAATACGGGTGCTGGTCTCTTCATTAGCGATTTGTTGGCGCTCTCGCCACCGGTTTTTATTGGATTCAAAGGTTTTGACATAAAAATGCTGCAAAAATTTGATGATTCTTACTAAAGCAGATTTTACTATCCAGCCTTTTAGCTGCATGTAGAAGATGTAGGTACTATTATATATTCTGTGGAAGTACAAAAAGGCCCCTTGTAAAAAAGTGAAGGCCCTACCTGTTTTCATGGTTTTTATCTAGAACAACCCTCCGTAGCAAGTGGACAGATTCACAACTGGACAGATTCTCGTTTAGGAGCTACAGTGCCACAGAAAGAAAGACAGACACACATAGCGGTCAAACTTATAACACCCTTCTTTTTGCGTCGGGGGTAAAAAATACAAAACTGTTGTCTTCTGTGCTGCCATCTATGAGATGATCGTTTGATTAAAACAGTTCATCTCGTCGCCCAGCTGGCTCCTCAAGTCATCACACAATAGGTTTCTTGATGGGTTTCTCACGTTTCTTATTTAGTTCCATTTGATCATAAAAGATGGCGCTATTCTGAAGTGGTTGAAAATAATTTAGACATGAAACATATATTTCGGAGATAGGTACTTTGCACAATTTTGGTCATCCCATTGTGACCATTGTGACCATAAAGAAAAAACATTAAATAAAATAAAACCGGCCAAGTACCTACGAGTCAGACGTGCGACGTGAATACGAGAGGGTTTCGTATTTAGGCTGCCCTATTAGACCATTTTTTGGGGAATGTTCGATTTTTGATCATTTTCGGCAGGCAACTTAAGTACCATCTAGGTACCTACTTAGCGCCATAGACGTAGACGTAGAATTTTCGCGTACATTTCACTAGATCTATGCTTAGCGCTCACGCGAACCAATGTCAAATTGACACGTTTCAATCAAAAACTATGTGTCTCGTAGGTACCTACCTACGTAGGCGTCACGTGGCCCATAAGTAGGTACCTACTCAATAAGAGAAAGTGAGCTAAGCACTGGAACGGGGTGGCTTACAAAATGCTCATAAACAAACTAGGGAAAGTTGAAAACAGAATTCAATTGATATGCTAATAGCTTATCTTCTGGAATATTCCGATAAGTAAGTCTATGTAGGTATAGGTACCTCTTTTCTCGTATTGCAGATCGATATGATGTACATAGGCAGTGAGTTTGCTAAGGGTTTTTCATTGATATTGAATTGTCTTAAGGCTGTTTGCCCCATTGCTTTATTCCCGTTGTCATGTCCACGTTGTGAGCCTATAGGTAAGTACAACTTATTACTATTACTACCTATTATTATTACTATTAGCCCATACTGTTCCATTGTTGGGCAAAGGCCTCCCCCCATTTACGCCAGTCACTACGGTTTTGTGCAACCGTTTCCCATTCCCTCTCATAGCCATCCAGTTCATCCCGCCACCTCATTGCGTGGTCCGCCGCGACGCCGCCTGGCTGTATCAGGGCTCCATGCCGTGGTGATTTTGGCCCAAAGTTCGTCGGGCATGTGACCGGTCACTTGTGACCGGCCCAATCCCACTTCAGCCGCGCGGCCTTCTCTCCCACGTCGGCGACATTGGTTTTGAAGCGCAGTATGGTGTTTCGATTGTGAGGGGTTTTCACGGCCTTTTCACATCATGCTTAAACCCTTGAAAATAGATGGCGCCAGCTCTGTACTTAACTATCAAAATAAAGTGAGACGTCCCGTGCGACGCCAAAAAAACAAAGAAAAAAAAAGTGAGATGTCAAAGAAATGAATTTGTTAATTTTGGCAACCACATTTGAGTCAGCGCCATCTATTGAGCCAAATCGAAGTACTTTTTTTTAAATTCGAAAATGAAAAGGCCTTATTGTCAGTTAGTTTAACGCCCAGAACACTGCGCTCCATTGCCCTTTGGCAAATAGGTACAACTTAGTTAAAGTTATTGCGTAGGTGGATATAGTATGAGCAATAAGCTTTCCAATTGATTTGGCTTACGAAATTATCCATCAACAATTTGTTGATTCAATTAAGTAGTGTATGATATTAATTAATTACTCACATTAATATAGCCAAGCGTATTTATGCGGATTAGACGTGTTGGGAAATAGTCGATATTACTACTCGATCAGTACAGGCCACCTGGGACCAGTAGTGAGACGTGAGTTAAGTTATCTCTAATTTTCGAAATTCACTAACAAAAGTCGCTTGACTAAGAAAAAATTTTTTTAGGCTTCGACGGAAATTATTTTGGTCGAAGTTTTTAGATAGGTACTAGGTACCCCTCCTACATATTTTGTTACTATCACCACAGAATATATACAGTAACACAAAACAAACAACGAGCCAAATCGAACTACTTTTTATTTATTTATTCGAAAATGAAAAGCCCTCATTCATTCACAATACAGTCTTGATTCGGTCAACTTTCAGTGTGGTTATAATGATAATGATAATGATAATCTTTATTTCCCTTTTGACACCATACATGTACTCAGGCACGTCATTAAACAATTTATATAAGGGTTGAAATCTGCCATTTTTGAAAGAAACGTCGTCATTTTTATTTTATTACATTTTAATGTATTTTTTCGAGTTATTTCGTGTAATTTTAGTGGCATTTTAACCGGTGTAACTTGGATAAATGGCACATGTGTGATGTAGTGAAATTTGAGTGTATTGCGAGTCTTTTCGAAATGGTGGATTTTTTCCTGTAAAAACTCAGTTTTTCTGCCACAATTTAAACTGGGTTAGGACTAGACGGAGACTCTTGACGACTTGACTATAAAACTATAATAATTATATCACTTGACATTGGCTAAATTGTTGCAAATAATGCACAGAAACCATTACCTAAGATTATTCTTTTATCTGTGCCTAAGATAAGAAGAAGAATTTATATAAGTAATCATATCTGTAATATGATACAAAATTAAATTTAATATGTAATAATAAATAAATTACATTGAGTACATTAATTTAATTAATTAATTAATAATAAATTCTAGAAACATAAAATAATTTTAAATTAAAATAACAGTATTCATTACGAAATAGTAATTTGCTTAAATCTTAAGAACATTACAAAATATGGATTTATCAGCCAAGGCTTCGTCAATTTTATAATAACTTTTAAATAATAATGATTTTTTTACGTAATTAAAAAACTCAATGTCACTTTTATTTCTTATATCAATTGGAATACAATTATACAATGTAATAGATACAAAAATGAAACTTTTTTTAGTTTTTGCTAGTAGTAGACAGGGCACTGCTGTGCCTCGTGTTGTAGCAATGACAGTCCTGTTTTAGAGTCATGTGACTTAAGTTTTCTCGTACATATACCATGTTTTGGTAAATAAATTCACATGTCATAGTCATTATACCTAACTCTCTGAATCTATCTCTACAAGAATCTAATCTATTCATACCTAAAATATACCTTATCGATCGCTTTTGTGGTACAAATATCCTATTTGACTCAGCAGCTGTACCCCAAAACATTATTCCGTATGTCATTAACAAATGAAAGTAGGCGAAATATACATCCCTACCTGCTTTTAAAATAAATAAGAGAATTGGGCTGTTGGTAAAACGCGAGCGAAACCGCGGGTATAACTATAAATAAGAATTTTTCTATTTAAATTCATTAAATTCACTCAACAAGTTCATACGTCCAATAACGCCGACAAACTTTCAAGTTCCGTAGAATATCGACAATTTAAAACGATAGCAAGTGCTTCTTAACTTTCTTAATAAAATTCTGTTTAGTGCAGTTTGATGTAATATCTTAGAATCTGCCTAACTGAAGTCTGTAGACGGTGGGCGAAGTTTATAAAGCGCCTTGTACACGATGGCCTAACTGTATGGGCCAATAGTTGGGACAGCATTGATGATAACCTTTACCCGTTAGCCCAACTATTTGGTAAGTGGCTAGGTTAATAGTTGGGCCATCATTAATGATAACCTTTACCTGTTCCCCCAACTACTTGGTAAGTGGCTAGGCCAATAGTTGGGCCAGCCTTTACCCGTTATCCAAACTATTTGGTAAGTGACTAGGCCAATAGTTGGGCCATAATTAATGGTAACCTTTACCCGTTAGCTCAACTATTTCCAGTAATCACACCTTTCCTACACATGTCATGTCTTACACAGTCTAACCATCTTTTTTTAGACCTGTTTCTAGGCACTTTTGTATGTATCTACATTTATATTCATCCCTGTTCTTATAACATGGCTTTCTTCCATCCGCATAACATGCCCATACCACGCTAACCTATTATTACTCCTAAGCTTTTCTGTTACTGGTGCTACTTTCAAACTTGAAAAATTACGGAACAAGGAAGAGGGGGGGGGGGGGGGGGGGGGGGGGCTACCCGTGCGAAGCCGGGGTGAATCGTTATCATATATAAAAATGGTAAAAAACACTTTTGTAAAAAATAAAAATATCATTCATCATTCACCTCGCTGATCATTGCTTAACCTACATTTGGATAAATCACGTTTGTTGTATGGGAGCCTTCTTAAATATTTATTTTATTGTATTTTTTTGTATTTGTTGATATAGCGGCAACAAAAATACATCATCTTTGAAAATTTCAACTGTCTAACTATCACGGTTCATTAGATACAGCCTGGTGACAGATGGCCAGACAGACAGACAGACAGACGTCCAGCCGAGCCTTATTAATAGGGTCCCGTTTTACTCTTTGGGTACGGAACCCTAAAAAGTACACAATTATTGTGACTTGCAGTGACCATACTAGCTCCTCCATCTCATACGGGTAATATCCAAGGTACTTTAGCTGAAGTAGCTCCGCTGAGAGGAAGTTGAAGCGAAATTGGTGCAAAGTTGTCCTACTTGAACTAACTTCGGAGATGGTAATATCAGGAATATTGATTCGTGAATATAGTTTGTGAGAGTTCATTGATATTTAGTATGCTTTCTAGTCCGAAGGCCGTTTCTTGATCTACCAATATGTACCTAAGTCGATAACAAAACGACTTTAGAATGGAATAGAATATTCTTTATTGCACAAAACAAACAATGTACTCAGGCGAACTTAATGCTAAGAAGCTTTCTCTACCAGCTAACCTTTGTGTATTGTGGATACATTTATGTAGGTGGTGCACAAAAACGTAATACGGAGAAGAAAAAAAGTACTTATGTAGTATATTTAACATAGACATGAACAATACAAGATATGCAAGTAACATAATAATATAATATTGTTAAAATAAACAATAATGTAAAATATAAATATAATTATAATACAATTACATATAATAGGTACTAATATAAATAATAGTATGTATAATATGCATAACACTGCATAACTTTTTTTAAACTTTTTGACTTTGTAGGAAAAGTGAAGTTTTCTGATCAATATCACCATCAACATTATCATTGGCAGCTTAAATAATAGCCCACAGCTGGGTATAAGCCTCCTTCCTCAAACACCACTCCAGCCGGTTCTGTGCGATTCGCATCCAGGTCTCCCACAGTACCCACACAGGTACCCACGGCCTCTATATCATTCTCCCACTTGGCAAATGGTCTGCCACGGCTAGTGGGATCTCGGCCACCACGCTCGGCCAAATTTACTACGATAAGAATAGGATAATGAGGTAAGGATGATACCGACCCGTGTGTCTGCTCGTCCTATGATGAAAAGGAGATGTGATCATCCACGTGAGGAGACGTCTACTCTTAAGCTGGACATACCACGGCCAATGTCTAATTGGTTTTATTATACCTCGTTATTTTTGATTATGGATTTCTTACAGGATTCAATGAACATAATTTTTATAAAACTTTTCACGCAGCCTTTTTTGCTACTTTATTCCCTTTTGCCTTTTTGGAATTGACTATACCTTTACGGGAACCCATCCTGGATACCGCTAACCAAAGTACATTTACCGCAGTCCACACCTAGCCGCTTAAGATTCAGCCCACGTGCCACCAACCGAAAACAATCGACACCAAACAAATCCGGTAAAATTTACCGAGAACCGGTTACAGCCAGTTGTGTCCGGATTATACTAACGGCTACTAATTGCTACGTGGATGGAATGCGGGTAGCACTGGATTAATAGCCAATGTAAGGTAACTGGAGGTTGCTGAGGTGATAGAGATAGGTAATGGTGATCGGTATTATATCTAACATAACAGTTGCAGTACCTATTCCGTATCCCGGAATATAGAATAGAATATACAGGCCGTCCCAAGACTATGCGACATGAAGGGAAAGTACCTTAAATATTGTAGATAGGATATTTTGCTGAAAGGAGACCTTATTTTATTTTTAAAAGCTAGTTAATAATACTGCGTTTTAAAGTTTTTCTAAAAATAACTTGCTTTGTCTAGGATTCGAACCGAATTAAATGTAAAAAATAACACCCCGTATTTTTATTCACCCCAATCGAAAGAATGGACAAAGAATAATAATTCCTCTTGAGTAACATGGTGTCTTAAAACAAAATAATAACGTAAAATTAATCATTTTAATTTTTAATTTAAGTCAGTTCGATTCCCAGATGAATCAAGTAAGAGAAATCTTTGAATGCAGTATTACTAACTTTTAACAATAAAATTAAGTCTTATTTCAGCAAAATATCCTATATACAATATTTAAGGTACTTTCCCTTCATGTCGCATAGTCTTAAGAACAACTATTAAGAACTAAGAATAAGGTAGGCACTGTGAGGTTTAGGAACACAGATCATAGTAGATATTATGAACTCGCACGTAACTTCTATGAGTACCAGTTTCTTTCTATGATCTGTGTTTAGGAACATACCTCCCGTGATAGTTGAAAACTGTGTTACGGAGAGGTAGCCTAGCTCTTACTCCCCATGCATACAGTGAAATTAGAGCCAATGTGTGCATTCAATTAAGAAAATAATGAATATTAACATACAGAAGGATAATAAATATAGGGTTAACTTTATTGTAATATACATACATACATATAAACACTCCTTTTTCCCCGAAAGGGTCAAGCAGAGCCTCAATGGGCCTCTTTTCAGTGGGTTGCACCATCGTGGAATATAGACGTGGCAAGTGGTGATATCATAGCCGCCATTGTTGAATAGTTCGTCCGGGGAAGTACTACCTCCATACCTATTTCTGCCGCAAAGCAGTAATGCATTGTTGTGTTCCGGTTTGAAGGGTATGGGGTGTCGGTGAAATGACAGGCACATGAGACTTTTCATCTTTATGCGTCCACGAAAGAACATCAAATAATGCCAAGCCGTGATTGTTGCCTGATTTTTCTAGTTTTGGTCGCGTTGGATCAGGAGTAAATTTGTATTATTTATTCTATGCTATAGAAGGCGATTCAAAATGATCCTTGTGATTTCAATGAATAAAATACCTACTTGACTTTCCAATGAAGTCTGCCGATATTTCACAGCTCGTCAGCTCTCTATAACTTAGCAAACTTTAATTGGTTCGGAAATGGACATTATAAGTTGTGTAACACCAGCAATTTGGAACATTGCCAGCTAATCGCCTGTTCCGGATTGATTCTTGGCGGGACAAGTTCGCTTCCGGTCCACATCTCGGGTTATGTTGTCCCGCGCAGCACGTGGGATTATGGCGAGATGGACACGGGATCAGTTGGCTAAATGTTTTGTGATAAACTGTTTTAGTGGACAGATTATATCGGTAGGTCCCCCTATTTATCCATAAAATAAAATAAATAAATAATGCTGGACAGTTCATACAACATTATCTAGCCCCAAGCTAAGCAGTGATTTTGTTATGGTACTAGATAACTGATATACTTAATACAATACATTACATAGATAGATATTTCAGAGGCGGGAATCGAACCCGCAACCTCCTGCATCGCAGGCGAACCTTCGCCCGCCGCGCCACAGAGGTCGTCGGTATAATGATATAAGATTCGTTGGATTAAGATTTGTCCTGGCTGCTAGCTTATTATGGAATGTGTTGTTACTGGAAGAAAGCGTTAGTCAGACGTGGCGTAAGCAGCAATGGCGGCGATGAGCTCACCACTTATCACTTCTATATTCCACGATGGTGCAACCCACTGTGAACAGAGGCCCATTGAGGCTCTGCCTACCCCCCTTCGGGGAAAAAGGCGTGTGTCTATGTATGTATGTATTGTTTCCAAAATTATCATTGCAAGGTTATCTCGTTCCTATTGTAGTTTTTAGCTTTTGCTGTTGTTAACCTATTTGAATCGCAGCTTCAGTTACACAAACAGCGCAATTCTCAAGGATTCCGAATGAAACAACCGTCCCATCACGGCCTCATTGGGCCATTAGGGCGGCCAACAAAACGCGTGCTAACCGCCGGCTAATTTGCTAGATTCCGCACTAATGCATGTATTTATCACAAACAATATCTAGGTTATAATAACAGCTAGTTTTCCCGCGGAATTCACAACAAAGCCCGCCATTTCGCGCAAAGGATTTTAATGGCGGGGCGTATTTTGGTGGATTGCGTCCGAAATGAAATTCATTGTGCCCCCAAAATGAGTTGCTATTGTTCTCGCCGTAGATAAAACATGGCAGGAAAATTACGGAGGGCCCAAACGATTGTGTCAGTCATTGAATGCCGGGTGTTATACAATATTGTCGGTTTTTTCGGTGCGTTCTTGTGCGGTTTTGCGGAGTCGGAGGATGCGGAATGATATTTTAGTTGGGAATGTGCGTTTTTGTTTTCTAGGGTTCCGTACGAGGAGTGCAACGTGATCATAAATACGCTTGGTTGCCTGTCTGTCTGTCTGTTACCGCCTTTTATCACTCAAGATATAAGTGCTATCTAGATAAATCAAAATTTAATACAATATTTTATAATAAATAAATAATAATAAATAATGCTAGACAGTTCACAAAACTTATAGGCTTGGGGCTACCGAGCTTATAAGCAGAGCTTGTGTTAGGGGTACTAGATAGCTGATTTACTTAATACAATATATTTAATACATAGATAGCTATTTTTTATTATACATAGAATACAATGATTTCACTATTTCGATAAATCTTATACCTACCAACGAATCTTACCAACATCTCCGGGTACTTTGCATAAAAAACACACATGATAACCTAAAAAAAATCATAAATGATGACCTCAGTGGCGCGGCGGTACACGTCGGCCAGTTTCGCCTGCGACGCAGGAGGTTGCGGGTTAGATTCCCGCCTCGGAACAAATATTTGTAAGTTGATGTGCAGATTATAAGTTCTGGGTATTTTCTATGCATGATAAAAAATATCTATCTATGTAATGTATTGTATTAAGTATATCAGTTATCTAGTAGGTTAGTTACCCGAGAGCTGGCTCTTATCTGGCTCAACGCATTAGTATTGCCATTCAGCGTGGCAATGCAGCCAGCATATTAGGGACGCTTCCGTCTGGTAGTGATTTGGATCAGTTGAGCTACCTTTAGATCGCTTGCAGCGGTCTTCAGGTGGCACAACTGTTTCATATGTATTTTGTACATACCTTGTATTATTCTTTCTGTAAATAAATGTATCTAGTAGGTACCCATAACACAAGCTCTGCTTAGCTTGGGCTAGATAATTGTGTGTGAACTGTCCAGAATTATTTATTTATTTTATTCTAGTACGACGACCCTGCAGAAAGACGGGTACGTAACCTTTGCTCTTGCATTTATATAGTTACAATATATTAAATCTATCTCCGAAGTAGGTTCCCTAGAAACCCCTGATATAAATTTAAGTTTTGCATAAAGGATATCTCCTCTTTTTAGCTCACACCAGATGCCAGTTTAGTCCTTATGGTTTTTCCGTTTTGCCCCGACCTCTCGTAGGGCTGTGTCTCATGAGCAAATGATAGAAGCTCACATATTATATCATCACAAATATTTGTGCGTTCTGCAGATATTTGTTCAGGGTGTTCTGGGTGTTTTCTATGCATAATAAAAAAATATCTATCTATGTAATGTATTATATCAAGTATATCAGTTATCTAGTACCCATAACACAAGCTCTGGCTTAGCTTGGGGCTAGATAATGTTGTGTGAACTTGTCCAGCATTATTTATTTATTTATTTATTTATTTATGTGAAAATCTATTTATGCTATTTTGGTTTTATGCCACAACCAACAAACATTCTCTTTCCGCCCACTAAATACTATGAAACGAAAAACACTTATTTTGCAAGAAAACGCGAAAATAAACAGCAAAAACAATTATTACAACCAATATACTTATTGGAATAAATAACATAATAATTTAGATAGGTAGGTAGGGTAGGGATGCCAACAATGAGCCATGTGCACACAATGACCCACCCATGGTAACTTGAAAACGAGGCGTTGCCAGTTCGTGCAACTCGCAAGAATACACGTAGCCCCCGCTTCAATTACCCCTCCCCAGTCGCCGGCGAGCTGCTGTTGAACACGCGCGCGTGCGGAGCATTTTCAATTTCCAAGGGCCAAAAAGTAAAAAAAAAAGGTGAGTTAACTTTTCTTCCTACTTTAATTGTAAGATACTTGCTAAGTAATGAATATGATTATTGTTTTTAACTTTTAAATTGCATTTTTTGAGTATTATTCACAATTGATTCGGTGCTTCTTGTTGGAAGCTATATAACCTACAAGTTTGTGGAACAGGTGTGGCACACAGTGAGCCATTTTGTCTGTGTACACAGTGAATCATGGTTCATTGTGTAATTTTGGCTTGAGTTAAGATGACGATTAATAGAAATGACGATTAATAAAATTATTGATTTGAAATAGTGTTTTTTTTATAAATTTCAGAATGGGACGAAATTCAAAGGGTTTGAATTGAAGGAATTGAGAAAAAAAGGGTCAACTTCTAAAGAAGATATGAAACGAGCTATAGACCTGCACGTTAAAAATAAGATGAGAACTTAATAATACCTACTTGAAAAGTCTGATAAATAATTACTTGGTTGTGTGACGTTGATTAGTTTAATAATGTAGAAGTAAGTTTTGTTTATTTTATTTCGGAAGAGTATTTTTGTTTTCTTTTAGAAGATTCGAAAATTATGTCCCTACCTCAGATTTTTTAATAAAAATAAAGTTCAAGCACAATGAAGTAGTTTTTTTTTTGTTGTTCCATTATTCCCAGCTCCGGCTATTAATCCTAACATCAATTTTAACACACGTGATTCACTGAGTACCCTCTGGTTTATTGAATACCACCCCCTATGTTCATTGTGTACCCCGGGATGTACACAGTGAGCCATTTTCCATTTTTTTTTCAAAATCTTTTTTCTATAAACCAATGTTCACTATTATAAAAATCTTAAATGCAATCGTAAAGTCAAATAAATTACCAACAATTTGACGTATAAAACATAGGTTTTAAACGAATAGGAGCGAAATAATTTGTCCTCAAAATTTAGGTGGCTCATTCGTGCCACACCCACCCTACCTACTTGGATAACACCCTCTCGACTGTCGGAAAGCCGATATCGCAATATATTCAAGTTATATTTAGTTTTTTTATTGTATTTTCAATATAATTTGTAACGTTACAATCCTTCCAAGTCGTCAAAGTAAAGTCATGTTTTAGTAAAACGGTGACCGTTTTACTAAAACTTTGGTAGACAATTTCCACCAATTTTAAAACTCACGCAATTTACTACCATTTCACTACTTTAAACGAGCTACATTGGCTAAAATGTCACCAAAATAACACAAAAAAATTCAAAAAAAACACTAGGAAAATAAAAAAAATCAACGTAGACGACGTCTCTTTTCGAAAATGGCGGGAAGAGAAAAGAGTTACCGCTCAGCGTTAGGATAAACAACTTTCTTCTTTTTTTTTTTCCAAAGCATGGAAATGGGGTGCATCCGTATTGATCCCAGGAATTCATTCCACAAGCTAAAAGTAATAATAATTATTCCGGATTTATACCACGTAATTTTTGGAGTCCGTATTTATCCCACTTAGCAGTACCTACATCTAAAACGTAAAGAGTAGAAGTAAATGCCAGTGAACTTGAAGGAGTTCGGATTAAAATCCAATGTTAATATCCACATTTGAATAACTCTACAACCGGGTATTATACCCAGTTCAAGGGTTATAACTACTCTGTAAAGCGGATTAAATCCGGGTCAGTACGGCTTCAAATCGATGAATAAAAATAATCTGAGAATCGAGAATACTGTTTAGTAGGAAATGAATATCTTTCTGGACTTAATACAATTCATCTCTTCTTTTGCATCGTGGCATTGGTTCTTTTTTAGTTAATTTGCATTAGGTCAGTGACATCTAAAGGGTGTTGTGACAGACCAGTGTGGTGAATGGAATCAGTGCGCCTCGCTAGGAGCATCCTTTCGTGGACATGAAACGAGTCTTCCAACTTTTGAAAAGTCTTAAAATAAAATAAAAAAATGCTGTGCAGTTCACACAAAATTATCTAGCCTAAAGCTAAGCAGAGCTTGTGTTATGGGTACTAGATAACGGATAATTATACTTAATACAATACATTACTAGATAGATATTTTTTATTATTCATATAAAATACCCTGAACACCCTGAAAAAATATACCTAGAGGTACCTAGAGGTACCTACTAAGGTTAACTTCAGTTAGGTATAGGTTTTTTGTTTTAGATAGTTTTTCAGTTAGTGCCTAGGCAGATTGTAGATAGTTCATAAATACAGACGCGCTGCGACGGGCGCGGCGCGACGGCACAGACTAACGCATACACAGATATCTAATATTTACGCCATGCTACGCCACCTATGTCTTGATTTATCAACTCTATCGGCCGTTTCTGCTTTGGTTTTAGCGACTTCGCGCCTTTGATGCAACGGATGCAAGGAAATGCCGTGCAAAACGAGCGGCCTGCACGTGTTGCTCAATGACTATCAGCCATGTTGCTCTTTACCTAGGAGGTGAGATGTCATATGCTACACATCGTATGCGACCATTGTAAGAGATTGTAAGCTCAGAATAAGTCGTAAGGCTCTTTACCAAGGAGGTGAGATGTCATATGCTACACATTGTATGCGACCATTGTAAGCTCAGAATAAGTCGTAAGGCTAGCTCGTTTTTTTTCTACGGACGAATGACGAGTTTCTCGACGACAGTGAATGTAGGTACTTAAATCCGCCACGCTATCCCAATGCGGGCCTAAGTACCTACCTATGTCACGTCACGCCTTCCAATTTTTTGTTCAATAAGTCATGGTAGTTTCCATACGATGTTTCCCTTCACCGTTTTGAGCACATTGTTTCAAGTGGAAATATCTATTGGGGTGTAATTTCGGGATTCGAACTCATGATCTTCTGATTTTAAGTCGGGGAACCTGTCACTGAGCCAACATGTTTCAATAAGTTCAAAGATCTTGGAGCAATACGCCGTACGTACCGGCAATGATTGAATATAAATATCTACCACTTTTAATGTAACCTTTTTGAATCCTTTCTCAAAGATAATTTATGAACCTTCTTGAAATACAGTGACCTTATGTCATGAAATGGCATTTTAAAATGTCAAAATCAAGTAAACTGATTTACTAGTGCCCGCCCGCGACCTCGTCCACGGGAGTTTTTTCTAAGCAAACTTCAACACCTCGCTGCGTCCCCCTGGGACTGAATTTCGAAAGTTATTGTCTTAGTGCACCCCTAGACTGCAAAAGAAATGTAATCTACAAATTTCTGGAACCTAGGACTTACGGTTTAGGCTCTGCGTTGATAGTTAGCCAGCCAGACACGCAACGTTTTTATTCATGTAGAAAACGAGATGTCAAAATCAGTCAAAATCCGTCACAAGGAACATCTTTTGGAAACATCACTACTCTTTTGATCCATCAACCATCATCCACAATTCATGCAATAAAACTAAATTATCAAGTATAGAAACTGTACAGTGTACGTAATATATAAACAAAAATGTAATATTCGTTTTTAAGACGGGTTTTTCTTTTATTCCTATGGAATGGTGGTACTTCGGGCCCGTGTTCCTTGCCATCGTGATGTTCCTGCTCGTGGGCACCATCTTCGAGAGGAGGATCGAGGGGGCTTGGCAGCAATTTAGTACGTATGTTGCGTGTTTCAGCAGCCTAATGTATTCAATGCTTGATGTTCAATTAACTCTGTCTTCTGTAAAGCTGGGTCTTAGGATATACCGTTGTTGCTGGGAATCAACACCAATTCAAACAATTAAAATCAATTCAATCAATTTTGAAATCAGAATCAATTTCGGGGAATGCTCCCAGGAACTTCACGATCTGATCCCACCATCTCGTTTTCATCATAGGACGAGCAGACGCTTGGCTCGGTACCATCCTTACCTCATTAGTATACCCTCTATTCGTTCTAAACGATTCAGTTCTACCTTTATAATGCGAACTGCTAAGTAGTGGAATACCCTACCGACGTCTGTCTTTCCTGAAAACTATAATCTGGGTCTGTTCAAGGCTAGAGTGAATAGGTGCCTTCTAGACCTTTGTGCTTCATCTTCGGCCACATCGTCACTTTCCAACAGGTGAGATCGTGGTCAAACTAAAGTATATCAAAGTTTAAACAAAAAAAAAAACAAAAAAAAAGAATTAGGTCGAGGATCCTCAGGGGTGTGGACTCCGGAGGACCTTTCAACCCGATTCCCAACACACTTTAAACTTTAATTATTTTAGTTTTCATCGTAAACTCTTAGAAAGTCGAGTAATGTTTTTTTATTGGAAATGTATTTTTGTAATACGTACGCATGACCCGAGAGCTGGCTCTTATCTGGCTTAACGGATTAGTATTGCCATTCAGCGTGGATCAGTATGTCTGTTGGTAAGAAAATTACCTGTAGTTCAACTGGTAAGAATACTCGGTAAAACTACTGGGAATAGCCCAATGCAGCCAGTATCTAGGGACGCAGATCAGGGATCACTTGAGCTACCTTTAGATCGTTAGCAGCGGTCTTCAGGTAGCACAACAGTTTATATGTATTTTTTTAATTTTGTGCATACCTATTTGTAATAAATGATTTTAAGAGGTGTACATCTCTGGATGATGATGATGATGATCAAATTAATAAGCAGAACCGTGAGCTGATGAAAATGAGCCCAAACACGGCCAGTCTACGTGAGGTGGATGCTCCCGCATGTGGTGCTAAATTAATTTTTTTTTGGGGTTTTTGCTCATTACAGCTCATCAACACTTTTCAGATAGCGAAAGATGATTTCGCGAAAACTAGGAGACTTAACACACATTATGTAATTTCATAAATGTCATAAGTTTAGCTACGAAGACCATAATAATTTTTTTATTTTTTTTTAGGTTGTGCGTTCTTATGGTATTTATGAGATACTGGTAGCGATTTGAAGTTGCATTATCTAAATCTAAAGCTAACTAAACGTATCGCCATCCTTTTCTTTTGTATCTAAATAGCAAAAGACCGGGAGTCTATTTTTAGTTTTCACTTTAGAGAATACAATCTCAAATCGCTACCACTATTAATGAAAACACGTGTGTTAAAAAAAGTCAAGCCTCCTAGTTTTCGCGAAATCATCTTTTGCTATCTGAAGAAGTGTTGATGAGCTGTAATGAGCAAAAAAATACCAAAAACAATTAAATTTCGAACCACAAGCTAGAGATTGTTGCATTTTAGTTATCTACTCTATGACAACAAAACCTTCGGTGTGCGTGCGGGTCTGCCTCGCACTTAGCTAGATATATTTATTATTATTATGAGCCTATGGTGTCCCACTGCAGGGCAAAGGCCTCCCTTCCCTCCTTCCATTCGTCTATTGTTGGCTATTTGGGACCAATCCTTCAAGTAGGAGTCTAGCTCATCCCGCCATCTCCGTCTGGGCCTTCCACGTGGCCGTCGTCTGGCTAAACATATTTATGTACTATTACAGTGATGCGTCGTCAAGCTCAGCTCGTGGCGATGGCTGAACAAGACCAACTACAATCTGACCAGCCTGACCAACCTGACCAACCTCCAACTGCCGTGCCAACACCAAAACCCCAGCCTTGCAACTTGTGTTGCCCAAACCCAGATGTAACCAACGCAGAGCCAACTGCCCCTGCCTGTAGAATATCAACTCCAAATCTATGTAGCGAAGTACCAGTTTTAGATGAGAGTGAAAAAACGCAACCAAACATGACTGCTTCTAAGAAATCTCTACGTACTACTAAATCATCACCTGCCCAGAACCGGCACGGTGTGGTTGTAGTAAAGTCCAACAAGATACAACAAGATACAAGATAACATTTTTAAACCACCGACGATGTTAAACTAAATAAACTGAGATAAATTAAGAAGTAAATAAATATTTTATTTCAATGAATGACGGTAAAAGCAGGTTGATAACTCTTTATTGTACATAGACACATGCCTTTTTCCCTGAAAGGGTAGGCAGAGCCTCAAAGGGCCTCTTTTCACAGTGGGTTGCACCATCGCCACCATTTCTTCCCACGGCTGACTCTGCTTTCTTTCTCTTTTTTCCCCTTTTTTTATTAGTAGCACCCAGGACAAATCTTATAACAATGAATATTATCAACAAGTCCGGGTAATCCTTTAGTCGGCTTTTACAACATCCACGGGAGGAGACGGTGGGGTCTTTTCTTAGGCCAGACAAACTACAGCACACTCTTTATTGTATTCACCTTAAAATAAAATAACAGTATGCTTATATTATCTTACAAACTGGTTCACAGTGGTACAATCGGCGGCCTTATCGCTGAGAGCAATCTCTTTCAGGCAACCTTTGGACTTTAAAGAACGTGAGGGGAGATGGTGTTACAATAAAAAGAAAATAACAAAAGTGAAAAAATATACGTCCATAAATTATATAATGAGTACAAACAAATATAATATACCTATAGTGGAATTGAAAGGAATGAGTAAACGCAATCACTCTAGAGATGCTGCGAGGTACAATTCGAAGATCTCATTTTTAAAAAAGTTTTTTATGAAAAATATATTTTGGTTGAGGACAACTGCTTTAAATTTCAGTTACAAGATTCCACCCAGATTCCACCCAGACAAACATACATAACATTGCAAGTTAAATAAAAGCTTGTAAAAAATTGGTAAAGTTTTGGCATGCCTGATGTGAACAGGCAAGTCATTCCACAGATGGACAGTACAGATGTCCCAACTTATGTTATGCGGTATCCTCTGCCTAGCATTACCTCATTAAGTCACGTCCGCCTAGGCCGCGCCCTTTGTGGCATTGCTCTACGCCCGCCACCCTGAGACAAATATGAAAGTCTCACGTGCCTATAATTTCACTGGCATCCATATCTTGAAACCGAAACAGAAATGCTAGCACTACTGCTTTATGGCAGAGAAACAGGTAGGTACATATAGTGATAGATCTCTGACGAAATCTTTTAAAAAAGCTCTACTACTAACATTATGGATTAACTACTAACATATGGCTTCAGTCTTAAAACATTTTGAGAAACCTTTGGAATATTAGATGAAGTAAAATGTTAAATGACTTAGATCGACCTCTGTGGTGCGGCGGGCGAAGGTTCGCCGGCGACGCAGGAGGTTGCGGGGTCGATTCCCACCTGGGAACAAATATTTGTACGATCTGCAGATATTTGTTCAGGGTATTTTTTATGTATAGGAAAAAAATACTGTAATGTATTGTATTAATTATATCAATGTACTAGATAACTGATATAATTAATACAATAAATAATAATAATATTTATTTATTATTATTTATTGTATTAATTATATCAGTTATCTAGTACCCATAACACAAGCTCTGCTTAGCTTGGGGCTAGATAATGTTGTGTGAACTGTCCAAAATTATTTATTTATTTATTTATATTAAAGTGAGGATGTGCACGTGTTAATGTTCAAAGCGTAGGTAAATATGTTTTGGTGCGTTGTGATGTGTAAAAAGCTATTTAGTTACAGTCAAAATATTTTCAGTGAGCCAAACAAACAAATAACAAACAACAACAAACAAACAAAACAAATTGTTTTTTCTATAACAAATATATGCCTTGATCTGCTCATATGTGTTCTTGGAAGAGTACCTTACCTACCTAATCTCAGTGGTTCGTTGAGGCAGGAGCTGTTGTACTTATGGTGAATGCTAGCGCGACCCCATTTTGTCCCAACTTGGCGGAGGACTGTTCACCGGAGGGTTTTTTAGTGGGTTCAAGCCCCACATACCCCCTTCCGTCACCCCCGTGGCGGAAGGGAAATGCGAAGGCATTCTTACCTCCTTAAAAAAAAAAAAAAAAAAGTAGCTGTTGTACTAGAAGTCCACTGCTGAACTTGGCCTATTATATATCAGACTAGCTGACCCGCTCGCGACTTCGTCTGCGCGTAGATTAGGTAGTACCTACCTACTCGTACTATGCATTCTGTAAATAGTTGTTAATACAAATATTAACCTGTAGGCATAGGTCCACTGCTGGCCATAAGCCTCCGCCATAGAATGCCACAATGAACGTCCTGAGCCGCGTCCAAGCAACGACTTCCTGCGACTTTTAACATGTCGTCGGCCTATCGAGGGGGCTTTCCACTCGTCTTGTTCATGGTTACTCGAGAGTAAATATTCCTCAACGGTTGTTGGTTCTGCGAGCTATATGACCTGCCCATTGCCACTTCAACGTGCTAATTTTGAGAGCCATGTCAGTGATCCAGATGCTTCGACGGATCTCTTCGTTTCGAATTCAGGTAAAGGTACGGAATCTCCGAGCACAGCTCTCTCCATAGCCCGATGCGCGATTTTGAGCTTGTGTATGATGCCAATAGTTGGTGATCACGTCTCAGTACCGTAAGTCATCACTGGCAACATGCACCGATAACAGACTTTCATCTTGAGGCTCACCAGTGTCTGTGATGTGAAGATATAGCGTAGATTCCTGAAAGCTGCTCATCTGAGTTGTACGTCGGTTAACCTCATTATAGAAGGTCCAACACCTTCCTAGTTGAATCGTTTACCCAAGTAGACATAGTGGTCTAAACCATCATAGCAGAATCACAAATGAACATGGGCAAGAAACTAACAAACCCCCAAAAAAATACAGGTTTAAAAAAATGAACTAATAACCCCCCCTTAAAACTATCTCAATCTAAGAAACCTTACAATATAAACCTCTAAAAAGCCATTCAAACTCCTAAAAACACAGGCTTTATACCATACCCTACCTCCTTAGAGTTCATAAAATGTCTTAAACTCTGAGATATCCCATACAACCCCATTACGGCGGACCTTGCTCAGGAGAATTTCTTGGGATTTTTAACAGGTGAGGCCAAGTTAGATCAAGTTAGATCAAGTTAGATCGTTATCTAACTTGTAGCTTGTAACTCCTTGTGACATTGAACTTTTTCAAAAAACTTCCTTGGTAGAATGATACATACTGGCCATCTAGAAATTGGCATAAAAAAACTGCCATGACGACGAAATTCTAATTTCGATGTAAAAACGACCTCTGTGACGTGGCGGGCGAACGTTCGCCTGCGACGCAGGAGGTTGCGGGTTCGATTCCCGCCTCGGAACAAATATTAGTACGATCTGCAGATATTTGTTCAGGGTGTTCTGTGTATTTTCTATATACAATAAAAAATATCTATCTATGTAATATATTGCATTAAGTTGTATATCAGTTGTCTAGTACCCATAACACAAGCTCTGCTTAGCTTGGGGCTAGATAATGTTGTGTGAACTGTCCAGTTTTTTTTTTTTTTTTTTTTTTAATATATGCATTAACTGTTAGTCGTAAGATTCAATTTGTTTTTTATGGGTTTCCAAATTCTAATTTTAATGTAAAATATGCAACAACGCGTTGCAGTAAGATTCAATTTGGGTTCTTTATCATTTTTCATACAAACATTAAATACCCCCTTTTATACCCTTAAGGGCTGAATTTGGTAAAACCCTTTCTAAGGGAGCACCCGGAAGCCAAAAGGAACATGCATGCCAAAGTTCACGTCTCTAACTTTAAAAATGAGGGATTTTCATACAAACTTTAACACCCTTTTTCAACACCATTTTTCAGTGCGAATTTTCAAAAATCGTGCTTGTGCCAAATTTCAGACCTCTCGGCCCAGTAGTTTCCGAGATTTCATGATGAATGGTCAGTGAGTGAGTGTGGACTTCTCTTTTATATATTTAGACTAAGGGTAGATTTGCCATAGTCACCACGCTTGGCAGGCGGATTGGGGATCGCCAGTATTGGTGCTGAATACTCAGGTGGATGGATGCTGCTGTCTTTTCCCTATTGTAATCCTTTAGTCAGCTTTTACGATATCCACGGGAGGAGACATATAGGTTTAGTTAGGTAAATAAAAACAGATGAGATACATAAGACAGAAAATAGAACACTCATCTCAAATCTAATTTTAAAAATCATTATATATTTTTAGAACAATATTGAAAATCTTAACATTTTCTAAATATTTAAATATTGATAAAATAACGTCTAACACACATGTTTTCATGTTAAAAAGGTTATTTCATTAATTCTCAATCTTCTCCAGATAAATTGATTTCTCAATTCACTTGAGGTTTTTACTACACAGGAGGTTTTATAGGGTATCTTCGATCTAATTTATAACCTAAACTCTAGTCTTTGTATTAAAAAGCGCTATCAAACGTAAAATTTTGTGAATACTACGAAAACTATCCATGTATCTATCAGAATGTAGTTGACGAGAATTTTAGAGACGATGTTAGACAGCGTCTTCTGGTAAAGGCCCAGACCTCAGCAATAATTTAGCATAGCTGTTCAAACTAATGCTCTTAGGACAAAACCATTTTAGTACATAACTCATGAATGTTAAGGCGGGACCTACTGCTAGTTTGCTCATTTGGAGCTGCTCATCCTGATTCTGAGCCACTCAAAGTGACCGATACATATTGTTAAAACGCGCGACCAACACCTAACATAAAACTTCATACACAATTATTTTTTATTGAACATCTCGTAAAATATAGATAATTTTACAAAAACCTCTCCGTAAGCGGTTTTATTATATTTAATTTGTTGATGTAGTTTTTGACCTAATAATCTGCACCGTATTGAGAAACAATCGAATCTAGCCAAAAGTTTTTTTTCTATCGAGAAAATATTGCCTTATCGAGTTTCTGGTGAGAGTTCCTTTGTGCTCCATCTTCGGCCACATCGTCACTTACCAACAGGTGAGATGTGGTCAAACAAAGGTCTATCAAAGTAAAAAAAAAACAAATGGAATCCCTTCGGGAATAACATCGGGAATCCCTCGGAATTATAATATAGTCATATTTATATTCTGAATATTTTGCTTGATAAACTACACAGTTAAAAATCAAATCTACGAATTGGTACAAGTTTTATATAACCTTTTCATAAATAAAGATATTTAAATTAAAATTGGAATTTTGCAGCATGCTCCACTTTAGGATAGGCCTCCTCCTCGCGTTGTATTCCTCAATGCTGAGGGTCGTGACCCCCTCCCGTAGTTGCCCGTCACAAGATCCGGACTTAATAGGAGGAGGGGTCCTTTTTACGCAACTAACAACTTCGTCTAAGTTATTTTAATGGAATTTGTACGAAATTTTCCTTTTTTAATTCTCCTAATTTGCCTCGTGTCGTATTCCTCAATGCTGAGGGTCGTGACTCCATGGATCACTTTCTGCCGGACGATGTTGCGCCAATGAGATCTGTTGCCAGCGAGCTGCACGGCTTCGTGGAGTTTCGAATCGAGAATGGAATGATCGGGTCTGACCAACGTAACGCGGGTTACGGCCTCGTGATCAATTTTACCAGTAATAATCAGCTTCTCTAAGTTGTCACTGCCTTTCCGTGCTATATGAGCAATATACTCAAGGACTCGCTCAAGGCAGATGGAGGAAAGCCTATTAGTTATCTTGAGTTAATATAGAAAAGCACCCGATGAAGATTAAGATGAGCGGTCGAGTACTAATGACCAAGCTTATGATCAGAGATAGATATCTCTTCGCGCGGCTCGTTTGAGCGGCTCATCCCGCTGCGAATCATTCAACTTGAACGTTGGTACGCCCCACACCTTAAGAGAAAAATAGTTTGTTTAATTTTCCAGAATTCTTAGAACTTGTGTTAAATTGAACATTATATTATTTATGCCGAGATTGTTTTTAAGTGGTTTGATAAATAAATAACGTGATTTCACCTTGTCTCACCTTGTCTCACCTTACTGCTCATAACGCAGGGCCTAATTAAGGGCGCGTGTCCATAAGATATTTTTACAAAAGCAAAGGTCATCATGTTCTTTGAAATTGATGACGTCTGCGTGGCCTCGGGCTGCTGTACAAACTTTTTGGCTCTAAACTGAGACACAATCTATAAATTATTGTTAAGAGTTAGAGTTCTTTTAATAAAATTATCTAAAAATACCTTAGAGAATTAAAAAAAATTGTCTGGCCAAATATAATCAAAGAAAAATACTGATTCCCTATTATCTACGACAGTTTTTTTTTTTACATTGATAGACCGTTGTATGACCACGATCTCACCTGTTGGTAAGTGACGATGTGGCCGAAGATGGAGCACAAAGGTCTAGAAGGCACCTATTAACTCTAGCCTTGAAGAGACCCAGATTATAGTTTTCAGGAAAGACAGACGACGGTAGTGTATTCCACTCGTTAGTAGTTTGCATTATAAAGGTAGAACTGAAACGATTAGTACGAATAGAAGGCATACTAATGAGGTAAGGATGGTACCGGGCCGTGCGCCTGCTCGTCCTATGATGAAAAGGAGATGGTGGGATCAGATCGTGAAGTTCCTGGGAGTATTCCCCGAAATGTAACCTAGAAGATCGAAAGGCACGCGACTTTACGGCTGTGCTCGAGACTCTGGATCTTAGTCTCCGCCGTATGTTGTTCACCTATAAGCCTGCAAGCTCTGCGTTTGATCGAGTCCAAGGCAGCAAGCGGGTGTTTGACTGTGCTTCACTATTGCCGTATTGTTCTATGGGATGCTTCGAGAAGGCTTCGAAGATCACAATTTACCTCTCTTCTTTTAATGGCTTCTGAGGAATACTCCAAACCATTTCGCCAAAGTCAAGTGACATACATACGAGTAGACAGACACACGTCTTTTTCCCCGAAAGGGTACGCAGAGCCTCAATGGGCCTCTTTTCACCATGGGTTGCACCATGTGGGAATTATAAACGTGACAAGTGGTGAGCTCGTCGTTGCCATTGCATCACACGACTGACTCGGCTCACGCTTTCTTCCTATAAGAGCCAGGACAAATCTTATAGCAATTAATCTCTAAAAACTCCGGGTAATCCCTTAATCGGCTTTTACGTCATCCATGGGAGGAGACAGAGAGGTATTTTCTGATGTCGGACACACCACAGATGCCAATAAATGTGAAGTGAAGCCTCAGGGCTTCTCGGTCGACTGACGAATATCTACATTAATTATTATTTTATAAAAACGGGAAATTTAACGGTTTTTTTTTTTTTTTTTTTTAGTAAATATCTACATTTACAAATGCTTTCACTTTGATAGTCTGTTAGTAAATACAGTATCCGGCTGTTGCTATGGCACATAGGAAAACAGGACCTCTTAGATTTTTAACCCAATTCAAAAATAGGAATAACATTACAAGAATTATATATCGTTACGCCGGCCGGCGCGGCACTCCGTGATAACTGGTCTGATTTGTTTTTTTTCTTTGCTGTAAGGACCGATCTCAAAACATCCAAATCAAATAAGATATCATCCAAATAACTGAAAAAATAACACTCTGTTACGTTGGAAATTGGTGTTCTGTGTTAGATCCAGGTTAGTCTAGTGTTTAGTAGTAGTAGAGCTTTTTTGTGAAAGAGTTCATTCGGGGAATTACTACCTTAGACTTAGGGTGCAGCCTTATTGATCCCATGGATTCATCCCACGAATATTTATTTCCGGATTCATACCAAAATGTAGGCCGTATTCATCCCACGAATAATAAAATTGTATTTTGTCCGTATTAATCCCAAAATGTAGTCCTGATTCATACCACGGCCTATAACAATGGATATTGGTACGGTCAGACAGAAAAATGCAAGATCCTTACTATCATTTTCATATATTTTTGTTGGATGCAAATTATTAATAATTGGCGTTTGTAAGTATATATGTATGTCCGAGGATAACTTGCGACCTGTTGATATATTCTTTATAAAACTAGTATTCATTATAAAATTTTGTTGGATGGGTATATAGTATTAGTACATTTTATTTGTGTAAGGTTATGAGCTAAATTGCTTCGGGGGTTGTAGAAGATATTGGGGCCAAAGAAAGGGTAAAACAGTGAAACAATCATGGACATTTCAAAACAAGTTTTAATTTTATTTTAGACTGTGTAACTTTTGGGATATAAGCAAAGAAGTAAAAATAAATAACCTCTAGGGTTCTTCCAGTAATCTACTATCATCCATCGAGGAGTTCAGTAGTCCACCTTCCGTCTCCATCATCAGGTCAGCTCGATGTAAAATTAGTGATCGGAGCCGTATGCTGATCAAAATGAGCCTAAACACGGCCAGTCTACTATTATCTGTGAAGGAGTTCCGTTGTCCACCACCATCAGATCAGCTCGCTGTCACCATTATAAATAAATATTTAATAAATAAATAATGCTGGACAGTTCACACACTATTATATAGCCCCAAGCTAAGCAGAGCTTGTGTTATTGGTACTAGATAACTGATATACCTTAATACAATACGTTACATACATAGATATTTTTTATTATGCATAGAAAATACCCAGAACATCCTGAACAAATATCTGCAGATAGTACAAATATTAGTTCCGAGGCGGGAATCGAACCCGCAACCTCGTGTGTCGCAGGCCAACTTTCGCCCGCCGCGCCACAGAGGTCGAGCTCTGTATTTCGGAAAGCCTTGGTATTAGACACTTTAAATTAGATAAAATATGTAGATTCGTCAAATAAAATAAACAAAACAAGTATCAGCATTTCCAGAAATATTCCTGAATTAAAAGCACAGGAATGTTTTGATTGTAATAAACATCCGAGCATAAACCGCTGGACCCAGAGACTTGTAATTTGGAAGGTGTATTTTTTTTGGACGTAGTGGGGTACTAAGAAAGAAATTTGGAAAATTCGCCCTCTAAGGGGTCCAAAAATGCTTTTAAACTAAAACAAAATAGCTCTGTATCGGAAACCATTGGTAGTAGATACTTGAAATCGTACATGTAGATTTCTGAAATAAACATAACAAAACACGTTTCAGCGTTTGCTGAAATGTAACTGAGAAAAAGCACAGGAATGTTTTGATTTTCAAAAACTACTGAGCTAAAATCGCCGGACCCAGAGACTTGAAATGTGGAGGAACTGCCGAGGAATTGAAAACTATTCAATATTCTGTGACTGAAATAGATAAGTGAATTTTTAATCGTAAAAACAACAATCAATCGCGTTTTTCTAGAGATGAGACCTAACTAGATTTTTCACCCCCATAAATAAACTTTCATCAAAATTGTTCGAGCCGTTTTCGAGAACGTGATTACAAATATTTATATAATATACGAATCTTTGCTCGTTGTATAGGATATTGATGTTATCTAAAGGCTTATATTATAAATACCTAATTGTAAAATTCTGATTCCCTGAAACTATTTCTACACTAGTCCGAGATGATACGGAAAAATGTTTCAAAAATGGCTTCCACTTTTTTTTCAATTTTGTAAACATATTTTTGTTCTATGATGACAGTAAACCTCACATATCGATTTTTAAAGTAATCGATACAGTAACAAAAAAACTGCTATTATTAAAAATAATTTAAATTTAGTGACCGTTTGTTAGGTAAAAAGCATTTATAAGACTAGAAAAAAAAAGTTTATGAGTCTGAAATAATGCAACCAATGCGATTTTTCGAGTTTAATTCCATAGTTTATATATACTCGTTTGAGTACTTTGTTGATTATTTTATACCGACAATTTCATTAAATAAATAGATGTTCTTTAATAACATATTTTTTGCTGACGTTACTTTCACTCGTTTTAGATGTAGGTACTTCTAGGTGGGATAAATACGGACTCTAAAAATGTAATGAATATGAATGGTATGAATCCGGAATAATTATTATTACTTTTAGCTCGTGGGATGAATTTCTAGGATCAATACGGATGCACCCTAGACTTAGACTGCTATAGACCAAAAACACTGCACAAAATTAAATTTAACCTTAAAGCCTTGTTCACGAATGTGTCACAGCAGTAGTAGGTAACTGTAGCTACATGTAGCTATATCAAGTAGCTGTATCATTTACATGTATGTATAGCTTCTATTATACAACAATCACTTTCTGTCCCGACAAAAAAAAATTGACCAAATCCACTCCTGTATGGCCCAAACTAATAATTGTATTTATATAATAAAAATCCCCTGGACCCTAAACTGGACATGCGCGGGCCAGACACTATATTTTACAAACCCCTGGGATTCGAATCCACGACCTTTGGCAATCTGCTACTTACTTAACAATGATGTTATAAAAATATAGATGGGTTAGAGACCTGAAAATTTTCCATAAGGCCTGAGTTTTTTTTTAAATGGCTCCATGTTTTAATATAAGTTGTTTTCTACAGTTTTGTATAAAAGCAGTTATTTCTGTATGATCCGGTGATAAAAATCGGTTGCACTCGTGGCTCCGGTACAACTATGTTTAACTTTTTAAACCGGTTTGCAAAGGATCAGTTAAAAGTCGAATATTAATTATGGCCTATATTCTGGCTAGTAAATGAATACACACATACATACATAGACACACGCCTTTTTCTCGAAAGGGTAGGCAGACTCTCAATGGGTCTCTTTTTCACCGTGGGAATATAGACGTGACAAGCGGCACAGAATAAATAATAGAACACGTCATGAGCTCATCTTATAACAACGAATCTTTCAAACAAGTCCGGGTACAAAAAAAGTAAATGAATAGAGAATGAATATTGAATTTAATTTAAGTAACTTTTATTATTTTATGACCCATAATAAGTTTTTGATAAATTAATTTCAGTCTAAAATATCTACCTACCTATAAAAGAAACGTATTCAGGCAAGGTTTATTCAAAATAAGGTCTAAGGTTTGAAGTCCTAAAACCTTTTTGATATCATCATTGTCATCAACCAGTAGACGTCCACTGCTGGACGAGTCTTACCCCATAGAATGTAATGGGAGGATTTACCATAATCACCAAGTTTAGTAGGCATTGGTGATTGCAGTATAGGTGGTAAGTACTCAACGACATCTACGGGAGGAGATGAAGGGTATTTTCTCAGGCCGGCAACGCCACGGCTTACGTTTATCCATACATACATAGACACACGCCTTTTTCCCCGATATAGGCAGAGCCTCAATGGGTCTCTTTTTAACGCAGGTTACGTCATCGTGGAAATATAGACGTGACAAGTGGTGACCTGATCGCCGCCATAGCTTCTCACTACTGAGTCGGCTAACGCTTTCTTCCAGTAAGCTTTCAGAACAAATCTTATACCAACGAATCTTACTAACAAGTTCGGCTTTTACGACATCCATGGGAGCAGACGAAGGGGTATTATATTCTTCGGCTGGACACACCAAATCGGTGGTAGTAGAGCTTTTTTGTGAAAGAGTTCGTCCGGGGAAGTACTACCACCATACCTATTTCTGCCGCAAAGCAGTAGTGCTCGCAGTGCTGTGTTCCGGATTGATGGGTATCGTTGCCGGTGAAATTACAGGCACATGAGACTTTTCACTTTTATGTCTCAGGGCGCAGTGCAATGACACATAGGGTGCTTCCTAGGTGGGCGTGACATATGTGATAATGCACTTTTCATAGGCAGAGGGTATCGCTTAACATCAGGTGGGCCACCTGCTTGACTCGTCATTCCAAGTAGTAAAAAAAAAAACTGGATATAACCCGTCCTATATAAAACGTCATTGCTACCTACGCAGCGTAAAGTATTATTTTATCTGTGGCGTACCAGTGATTTGGGAATAGCCGCAGGGGATAAACAGTGAATATAATGTTATGTACGTGCTTCGTAGCCTAGTAATTTAGGTACCATTATTGTACAGTTTATCGGTTTAACAATTTCAGTAATTATAGCTTTTGAATTATGGACACGAAAGGAATATTAGAGGTTTTGCCCGGATTCGTTAGTAAGATTCGTTGGTATAAGATTTGTCCTAGCTTCTAGGAATATATGAAATCTCATTGCTCTCATATGTTTAATTAAATCTGTGATAATTGCAAATAAACTTTTTCTATTACTTTTACGATTATCCGGTCTTGTTGATTAGATTCGTTGGTATAAGATTTGTCCTGGCTGCTAGCTTATTATGGAATGTGTTATTACTGGAAGAAAGCGTTAGCTGAGTCAGTCGTGGGAAACAATGGCGACGATGAGCTCACCACTTGTCACGATGGTGCAACCCACTGTGAAAAGAAGCCCATTGAGGCTCTGCCTACTCCCTTCGGGGAAAAAGGCGTGTGTCTATGTATGTATGTTATTAGCCTGCCAAAGGCAGATCGTAATGTTAGTTACGTACCTCATTGTTACTATGTACGGAAATATTTTCTTGTCAAGGTCCTGTTACCTTCTTATTTCGTAGACCCATCGCGTCGTAGCGCGTAGACCCTTCGTAGAACTGTCGTAGACTAACGGTCCCCGTGTCACAGCGTGGCGACATCTACCGTACTAAAGCCTTCCGCAGACAAGGACATATTATACGTGGACTTGCCGAGCGAGCCGGGCTAGCCGGGCGAGCCGGGCGAGTGGACCGGGGTAATTTCCCATGTGACCGAATCCTGTTTCGTGCGCGTTTAGACAAGACTTTTAAACGTGCGAGTTTGTATACATATTGGTATTTATTATAATGCATCGTGTGACTAGTTCTTTCTTGGTTTCCTATTGGTTCACCATGCGTTAGAGCAGAGACTAGCTAGAGCTATGGTCAAAATCAAAATCAATAATTATTTATTCAATAGGATGTATAAAAACCTCTTGTGGACCTCAAAAGACGCAAATATGCAAGTCTCGACAGAGCTTACTTATTTTAACCTTATGGGGTCAAGACTCTGGGTCTTAGGGGTACCGGGGCCCTTCGCGTTTTCAAAATACTTTCAGGGAGTCTGGTCGAATGAATGAATAAATGAATGAATGAAAATACTTTATTGCACACCTTACAAACTAAAGCGTCGAAGCGACGCGTGACCCGAGACCTGGCTCTTATCTGGCTCAACGCATTAGTATTGCCATTCAGCGTGGCAATGCAGCCAGCATCTTAGGGACGCTTCCGTTTGGTAGTGATTTGGATCAGTTGTGCTATCTTTAGATCGTTAGCAGCGGTCTTCAGGAAGCACAACTGTTTCATATGTTTTTTTTAAAATTTTGTACATACCATGTATTAGTAATATTATTATTTCTGTAACTAAATGTGTTATATAATTATTTATTCAATAGGATATATAAAAACCTCTTCAAAACGTCAGTTTTTTATAAAATAATAATATAAATTCAATTTTAATATTAGGTTTACATTTACTTTTTTCTAGAAACGGGATATTTACCATGATTCTTGAGTTTTATTTGTCCCCGATATTTCGGCACAGTTGCATGCGCCATGATCACGGGAGAACTAACTAGTGAAAAGTATGTATGTACATAACCATGATATTTTCAAAAATTATATAGGTTTACATTTGTTTTGACCGTGTTGGAGTAAATTAAATCCCAAGCTTTATTATCACCTAAATAATCTAAGACTTTATTGAGTTTTTAAATTTGTTAATCGACAATTTTAACACGTCGCTTGGGATCACGTAGAAGCGTACACATTAACTTTATGGAGTCTAATAGTGGTAACAGCGAGTTTATCAATGTTTCTAGTAGGCCCCGAAGAGAGCCTGGCCTAGTGACCTATGGCTAAAAACCAAAGATTCTTGCGACATTGTAGATGTATCTGAATGTTTGTCAATTGTATATTTTTTTTTTTTAGGTTTTTTTTTTCAATTCAAGCTTTTATAAAATTTGTGATCGTAACCGTGTGCTGATCAAAATGAGCTTAACACGGCCAATTATCCCTCGAGGAGTTCTGTTGTCCACCTTCCGTCTCCATAATCTGATCAGCTCGATGATCACCATAATTTTGAATTGTCATCGGAACTTGACAGGTATGCAAAATATCATCTCAATCGGTTGAGGATAACTTCTTTAAAATTCATTTGCAATATTCCACCCGGACAAACATTTGCAAGATTCCACCCAGACAAACATACATACATTGCGAGTTAAATAAATAAATAAATAATGCTGGACAGTTCACACAACATTATCTAGCCCTAAGCTAAGCATAGCTTATGTGTTATGGGTACTAGATAACTGATATACTTAATACAATATATAACATAGATAGATATTTTTTATTATACATAGAAAAATACCCAGAACACCCTGAACAAATATCTGCGATCGCACAAATATTTGTTCCGAGGCGGGAATCGAACCCACAACCTCCTGCGTCGCAGGCCAACCTTCGCCCGCCGCGCCACAGTAGTCGTAAATAAAAGCTTGTATAACACATTAGTGCAATGTGGCTCGACCTGCCTTTGTGCTGTAAGTCCTGACACAGTGAGACAGGCTAGTGGTTCCACTGGCCCATCTGAACACTACTTACGCATTTTATTTACCAACAGAACAGCTCGCAGATTTTATTTAGGTTGGTTATTTTTGTAACGGTACTATCGGCACGGCTCGGCTTTCGGAATAACAATGAGACTGTTTAAATCTTTGAACAGTTCAATTGTTGGCGAAAGTTATTCTAAAGTAAAATGTGTTAGGACAGAATATTGAATAAACAGAAGGCCTGACAACGAGTGGAAAGCGGCGAAGGAAAATACCGTGGGACCACGCGTCACAAGTGTGTTGGACACGCGTGGTGGATTAGGACCTGGCTATCGTAAGTAAGAATATTTTAAGAGGCAGACAACAGATAAATTCCTTCTCTATCTAACTCAGTAAAGTTCAGGTACGTTAGAAAGTGTCAGGGGATCAATTTTTGAAAGTCAGCGAGTGACTAGAAGTCAGCAAAATGACTATTAGTCACCGATTTCCAAAAGTTCGTATTTTTGGAAATCACCGCTGACTAAAATTGTCATACTATGATATCAATACGAGTGCCTTTACCCACTCGATTTGAAATCACTCCGTGACTGTTTTGGCACTGACATTTTTATAATTAAATTATAATTATAAGAATTATAAGAATAGTATTTACTCAATTTGACTCTTTATCTTTTGGCTTTCCTATTCCACCCACTCATAATTATTATCTATGGTCCGAACGTAGTACACTGTTTTGTCTGTGGTGGGTGGAACCATGGACTTAGTATAGTGGAACAGACAAACTAATAATGGACAGATACGTAGTATGTCAAAGACAACGAATGTGAAATATTTGCAAGTTGGTAGACAGGGTATGACTTTCAAAAATACGACATTTGGTAAAAAGTGATTTCAAAGACATCGATGACGTTTTGTCATTCGTGACTTCTAGTAACTTGGTGACTTTCAAAAATTGATCCCAACAGCACTCGCGTAAAACGGTATTTAAACAAATATTTGCTGCATAATCGAAAATATAAATTTAAGAAGCCCTCTTAAATAATATTATTTGTTCCTTTTATTAATTTTATCAATGTACGCTGAAAGGTAATAGAGATATTTACGTTATAAGCGCATTGTAGAGGTAAGTTCAGATTTATTTTTTATCCAGAAAAATTTGTCGTGTTCGTCTTTTGGGCTCGATCTTGGAAATATGATGAAGATTAAAAAAAATTTTTGTTGTCCCACATTGTGTAAATTTTGCAAATTTATTTAATTCAAGTAACTTAGACTCTTAATAGGTACATATACATTTAATAACAATAATAACACATGTCACGCGTACAAAAGAACACACATATCAATTTAAAAAAAGAATACAAAATGAATGAAACAACGTTAAGATAGCTAGTAAGGCAGACAAAAAAAAACAAAAAAAAAACAAGGGTTTAAAAAGCCTATTCGACTCTTGACAGCCCTTTAAGCTTCTTGATATGTTGTAGGCCTAATTTTCGTTATGAAACATGTTTAAACCAAAGTGTCAAGTTTAATATTGCCTGTTTCTGGAAATTCTTTGGATTGGAATAATTTTCCACGTTCCAATTTTGGCTTCGATGGGAATCATAACTTTCACCATTAGCTGAAAGGCATCCACTGTACTTTTGGTATTTAGCGAACCTGCAGTTTGTTTGTGATGAAGAGAAGACCTACATGTAGGTAGGCTTATGTTCACTGAACGAAGAGTGCAATTTATAAAATAAATTGAACAGAGCTTACTTATTTAAGCCTTTCGGGGTTGAGACTCTGGGTCCGAAGGGTAACGGGGCCCATAGTGTTTTCAAAATTCATTCTGGGCGGTCTGTTCGAGGCGACGCGTAACCCAAGAGCTGGCTCTTATCTGGCTCGACACATTAGTATTGCCATTCAGCGTGGCAATGCAGACAGTATCTTAGGCACGTTTCCATCTGGTACTGATTTGGATCAGTTGAGCTACCTTTAGGTCGTATGCAACGGTCTTCAGATAGCTCAACTGTTTAATTTGTATTTTTCAAATTTTGTACATACCTACTTGTATTAGTTGTATTATTATTTCTGTAAATAAATGTATTCTAAAATTGGAAAAAAAAATATTAGCTCTGTACCAATTACGTAAAAACAAATAAAAATAAACTTGTGTTTACTGCGCTAACATCTGCTTAATTAAACTAACCATTAGTCGTTGGCCCCATTCGCGTAGAAAGCAGGTTGCCGCCGGCTGTCTACCGGTACTTACCGGTAAGTAGATCTTACAAGCTGCAAGTAAGTTTTGCAGCTGGTTCACTTCTAACGACAGTGACTTTACACTAGACACTTTCTCGCCATTCCTAGAGGAGATTTATACTTATTTTCTTAGGTTTATCAAACTGTGCGTTTTGGTAAAAATAATATATGGGAAATATATTTAAACAGACACACGCCTTTTTCTCCGAAAGGGTAGGCAGAGCCTCGAATAGGCCTCTTTTCACCGTGGGCTGCACCGTCGTGGGAAATAGACGTCACAAGTGGTGAACTCATCGCCATTGCTTCCCATGACTGACTCTGCTAAGGCTTTCTTCCAGTAATAACAGATTCCTTAAATAAGCTAGCAGCCAGGACAAATCTTATACCAACGAATCTTACAAACAAGTCCAGGTAATCCCTTTGTCGGCCTTTACGACATCCACGGGAGGAGATGGAGGGTCTATTTACATGAATTATTTAGTATCAAAATGAAGATGAAACTTCGTTTTGAATGGAGGGGGCTAGCAGTACACTTCTCCTCAAAACTCTCTCTTTCACTCACTTCTCTTTTTTAAAAGGCATTTAACATAGCTCTCTCTAATCTCAGATCACTCGGACAGCTAAATGTGTTCAATTTAGTAGTAGTAGAGCTTTTTTGTGAAAGAGTTAGTCAGGGGAAGTACTACCTCCATACCTAATTTCTGCAGCAAAGCGGTATTGCTCGCATCTCTGTGTTCTGGTTTGAAGGGTATGATTGCCGGTGAAATTACAGGCACATCTTTATATCTCAGGATGGCGGGCGCAGCACAATGCCACATAGGAGGCGTCCTAGGTGGACGTGACCTATGTGGTAATGCGTTGTTAAAGGCAGAGTTTACCGCTTAACATCACGTGGGCCATATGATTATTCCACCACTCACGAAGTAAAAAAAAACTGTGCTCGTTTTCTAGGAGTGTGCCAGCTGTTTGAAATAAGATTATGTTCAAGTTATCAAAATTAATTTAGTTAGTTTACGAGCCGCCTCTCGTGACCTCTCTTTAAAGCAAGTCAGACGAAAAGAAAATAACTTTTAAAGTAAGCAAAAACATCTAATTGAAAAGAAAATATAAGCGCAATTTATTTTTTTAGTTTTAATAAACAGTTACTCTGCTACAGCTTCTGAAAAATCAAGGTTTAAAAAACTTCGATCTTTTATTTACCTAAGTTTTCGTGTAGCCCATCGTACAGTGCTTTGAACCTGGGCTATATTATGCTGAATGCGTTAAATTAAGGGCATTTTAAGGTCTTATGTGTTGATTTAATATCGAAAACGGATGCTACACAGACTTTTTTGCTGTCGTAGTCTGCGTAGCAATCTTACTTAATTTAATATGTGTTAAAAAGTCCTCCAAAATAACCAAGTTTCAATAAAACAAGTAATTCATAAAAAAAAAGACTGTACTAATAATTTGTGTATTTATTTCTACGTCTGTACCTCGAAAATGGATCAGCCAATAATGATTATGTGTTTATTAGTAATAATCTTTAATTTGGATGCAGTTTTTTGTAAACAATAAGCACGAATTCAAAAAAGGTTCTTAAATTCTTTAGTCACATACTGCGCACGATACAAAAAATGATTTTTATTTTCTTTCTCCCTCTTTTTGTCTCTGATTTTGTTTTTTTTTCAAAAATATACACATATTTGAAAACTCCTTATCAATCTCTTGATTTGGATGGTCATGTTAATGTCATAGATTACTACAGTTATTTTTGCATTTGGTAACCACTATAATAGATTTTTAAACATTTGTAGTAATTATATCTCGTACATCAAATTCCATCCAGCCGTTTGGGTGCAACGCAGTAATAAATAAATATGCTTTGCCACATACATACAAGATCGCGTGAAACAAGCGCGAAACACATACCAGTCATGAAAAAGAAAATTCACGTCACGCACACATACAGTGCTACAAGAATCATTTGGCACGTGGCCGCAATCAGAACTAACACCGCCATCTTGTAATCTAATATCAAACAGCGCCACAACGGCAGCCACACGACTTGCCCAATTATTTTCGATTACCTCTGTAGAGCGTAGTGCGAATAGCCGGCTGAGATGCGAAAGGTTGCGGGTTCGATTCCCGCTGTTGGACAAACGATTCTATGATCTACAAATAATTGTTCCGAGTCTGGGTATTATGGTACCACGGTACTCGTAGTTTCTGATACCGACGATACAGGGAATCCTAGTGTGGGATCAGGAATATGTTTTTTTTTATACAACTGTGAATGACGTAACAAGCAGATGGCCAACCTGATGTTAAGCGGTACCCTCTGCCTATGAACAGTGCATTATCATATAGGTCACTTCCACTCGTCGTTTCGTATGAGGTAGTGCTGGGCCTCTGGTGTCAGAGTTTGTCAAGCCGCCCGAGGGCCTCTGACATGGCTTATCGACTGCTATTAGGCGATTAGTTTTGCCGAAACTCAAAATAGACCTATTTCGAAAGCCTACTCCTCCTACAATAATGGCCCAAATAATTTTAAAAAAATCAGTTAATAAGTATAATATTGTCAAGAATAGAACTATATGTTTAGATTTTTTGGATTGGTGTTGCTTTTGATAGGAAAAAATAAAACATTGTTCCCTATAATTTACGCAAGAATTCCTACTCCTTCCAAACGCCTGCAGCTATTTTAATGATTCTTTCACAATATTATAGACAATTTACAGACTTTACATATGATATGTTTACATTTTCAAAAATAATTATAATTTTGAAACAATAAAACAAAAACTGTGAAACGAGCTGCCACGGGGCGGTTCGGCCGCGGACCTCAGTCCGGCCCAAGCGTTCGCACGGGGTACCCGCGTCACTTTTTTGCTCCGCTCCTGTGAGTGCCACCGACTGGTTCGGGCACAATAAGACACGATGGCAGTTAGTGTACTCATCGTAGTTTTTTAGTTGTGTTTTGTGTTCCTTGAACAAAACATTGTAAATATTGATCGTTTTCGTTTAGATATTTAGTTTGCGCGAGGACGCTTGTTGGTTTCTTATCTTTGACGACCTCTGTAGCTGTAGCGCGTCGGGCGAGTAGCCGGCTAAGATGCGAAAGGTTGCGGATTTGATTCCCGCTGCGGGACAAATGTTCGTATGATCTGCAGATATTTGTTCCGGGTCTGGGTGTTATGGTACCATGGTACTCGTAGTTTCTGATGCCCACAACAAAGGGATGTCTTGTGTGGGATCAGGACTATGTATGTGATTGTTGGGTGCTATGTTATGTTATCTACTATAAGAATAAGTACGTATATGAAAAATCACGAATTAAAAATCTCGAATGTAAAATCTCGAATGTAAAATCTCGAATGAAAAATCTCGAATGAAAAATCTCGGATGAAAAATCTTGGATGAAAAATCTCGGATGAAAAATCTCGGATGAAAAATCTCGAATGAAAAATCTCGAATGAAAAATCTTGAATGAAAAATCTTGAACTAAAAATCTCGAATGAAAACTCTCGAATGAAAAATCTCGAATGAAAAATCTCGGATGGATAATCTTGGATGAAAAATCTCGGATGAAAAATCTCGGATGAAAAATCTCGAATGAAAAATCTCTACTGAAAAATCTTGAATGAAAAATCTCGAATGTAAAATCTCGAATTCAAAATCTCGAATGAAAAACCTCGAATGCAAAATCTCGAATGAAAAAAATCGCCCTAAAAATAACACATCCTGCAAGTTTCAAGTCTCTAAGTCCAGCGGTTTTGGCTAAAGTGATATTGCTACCACAGATGAATGAGTTACTGCGGGCGAAAAAACTATGAAGTATGTGTGAAATAATTACTTTGGTGATTAAATAAATAAATAATAAATAATAATAATTAATAATGCTGGACAGTTTACACAACATTATCTAGCCTCAAGCTAAGCAGACCTTGTGTTATGGGTATTAGATAACTAATATACTTAATACAATATATAAAATAGATTTTTATTTTTATTATACATAGAAAATATCCAGAACTCTCAACTTTGGCTCTTACATCGAGTCTAAGGTAAAAACACTGCCATGAAGCTAGGCATCCTGAATAAGGTAAAGCGTTACTTCACACCAGGACAGCTTCTCAGTTTATATAAAGCACAAATCCGGGCTGGTATGGAGTACTGCTGCCATGTTTGGGATGGTTCGGCCAAATACCAGCTTGCTGCCTTGGACTCGATCGAACTTAGAGCTTTCTGGCTTATAGGTGAGCAACATATGGCGGAGACTAAGATCCAGAGTCTCGAGCACCGCCGTAAGGTTGCATGCCTTTCAATCTTCTATAGGTTACATTTCGGGAAATGCTCCCAGGAACTGCACGATCTGATCCCACCATCTCCTTTTCATCATAGGACGAGCAGGCGTACGGCTCAGTACCATCCTTACCTCATTGGTATACTTTCTATTCGCACAAAACGTTTCGGTTCTACCTTTATAATGCGAACTGCTAAGGAGTGGAATACACTGCCATCGTCTGTCTTTCCTGAAAACTATTATCTGGGTCTCTTCAAGTCTAGAGTGAATAGGTGCCTTCTAAACCTTTGTGCTCCATCTTCGGACACATCGTCACTTACCAACAGGTGAGATCGTGGTCAAACAAAGGTCTATCAAAGTTAAAAAAAAAAAAAAAAAAAAAACACCCTGATCAAATATCTGCAGATCGCACAAATATTTGTTCATATTCATATTCATATTCATATTATTTATTTTCAAAAATAGGGCATACAAACATTTATGACAAAATAAAAGTGACATAACCATTACAATGAAATTACAAGGCGGGAATCGAACCCTCAACCTCCAGCGTCGCAGGCAAACGTTCGACCACCGCGCCACTGAGGTCGTCAAGATTGTGTTTCGATACCTAACTAGGTACTTAATTTACCTTTTATGAAGTGTAATTGTGATTTCATATAACTACCTTTTATTTGTGTCGCATAGATTTTTCGTTTAACTTTTTTTTAGTCAAGATTTTTCATTCATGTTTTTTATTCGAGATTTTTCATTCGAGATTTTTCGTTCGAGATTTAATATTCGACAATTTTATTCGAGATTATCAGTCAAGATTTTTAATTCGAGGTTTTACACTCGAGATTTTTCATTCAAGATTTTCCGTTCGAGATTTTTTATTCGAGATTTACATACATACATACATAGACACACGCCTTTTTCCCCGAAGGGGTAGGCAGATCCTCAATGGGCCGCTTTTCACAGTTGGTCACACCATCGTGGAATATAGACGTCACAAGTGGTGAGCTCATCGCCGCCATTGCTTCCCACGACTGACTCAACTAACGCTTTCTTCCAGTAATAACACATTCCTTAATAAGCTAGCAGCCAGGACAAATCTTATAGCAACAATTGTACTTATAGCTTATAGACTTAATGTTCGATATTTTTCATTCGAGGTTTTTCAGTCGACATTTTTCATTCGAGATTTTTCAGTCGAGATTTTTCATTCGAGATTTTTATTTCGTGATTTTTATTCGAGATTGTTTATCCGAGATTTTTCATTCGAGAATTAATGTTCGAGATTTTTCATTCGAGATTTATCATTCGAGATTTTTCATTCGATTTTTGTCATTGGTCTATCCATTGGTGTTTTCCTGGTTGGGTTTTTAGAAATAAACCGTAACGAACCAATAAAACAACTAGGTATGTAAGAAATAGGTCCTATTATTTGTATTTATATTTATGGGCTCTGTCTACACTTTCGGGGAAAAAGGCGTGTGTCATCTATTTCATTATCTACCATACTAGGTCTAGTAGACAGGTCTAACAAACAAAGCTAAGAAAAATCAACAATGCCGGCAGGCATAGGTATACTATAGCAATAGCGCATAATTTCCGATGCTCAAAATCAAAAGTGCGCGTGTTCTCAAACACAACAAACTAGAAAACAGATATGACTGCATTACTAGCACCTCGTACCAGACCGCGGCTGCCGCACGCCGCGCGCCGCGGTCTCATGACTAGCGCACCGCGCTCCACGCCGCGGCCGGCGCGCCCGCGTCCGCGCGCGCCGCTCGCTGCGATTCTTCATTGTTTCTGAATATTGTGCCAATGTTTATGCGTGGCTTGTGGTGCGGGCTCTGGATGCAACATTTCCTAGGCTCCGCCCAGATGCCCAAGGTCGTTCGAGGCTATAATCACCTTAATCAATAACAGCCGGGACCGACCTAACTTCCACTTAGGACGCGCCCTATGCGGCATTGCACTGCGCCCGCCACCCAGAGACATAAAGATGCAAAGTCTTATGTGCCTGTAATTTCACCGGCAACCATACCCTTCAAACCGGAACACAGCAATGCGAGCACTACTGCTTTGCGGCAGTAATAGGTATGGTGGTAGTACTTCCCGGACCTTTCTTCTTGTAGCACTGTGCACAGATAGGTATCAGATAATATAAAATAACAGATTATAATTAAATTGACATAGCATTACAAGATTCATATATTCATGAACGAGGCGTGCAACCGCTATCAAATATTCAACGAGCTTCGTAATCACAATATTGGAAAATATCTCGTTTACCGCGTGGTTTTATTCTTGTCTTGTGTTTTAATAACCTTGGTTAAATTACAGGACAGAATAATATGTAGATAGGTCAATGACTCTAATAATAATAATATTACATGTTATATTATAATAACATTAACATTAATAACATTTCCAAACGCATTTAGTTGAGCTACCTTTAGATCGCTAGCAGCGGTCTTCAGGTAGCGCAACTGTTTCATATGTATTTTGTACATACCTTGTATTAGTTGTATTATTCTTTCTGTTAATAAATGTATTAAAAAAAAAACATATATTATAATACCAATGGTGAAAACTTTTATAAAGTTTAATGTATTAGATTCGATTTTATTCTCTTTATTAATTGATATAAAAAAAAGGAAAATAGGGTTCTTAATTCCAATTTAACATATTTAAACCGATTTTTATTTAAAAATCTGTTTTTTTGTGATTACATAGTGAATGAGTGGTTATGTTCCTAGATTTAGAGATTCAGCTATCTGACTCATTATCACAGTAGAGTTCGTTTCGCTGAAATTTCGAATCATGCAGTTATAGAAACATCTTTTCTGGCAGCGAAAACCTACCTACCAACTTTATTTTGTATTTTTTTAATCATTGAACAAGGGCCATTTAATCGGATCCTCTGAAAGGAAAACAAGAAAACCATTACGCATTCCAAACAACTTTTTTATTGCTACATGTTAAATACGCAGGAAGTGGTGCAGGGTTTGTTTAGGACCGGCCAAATAATGGGTTATAAGCTTAAAACAAACTTGGATTTTTGCTAAGCTATTTTGAACTTTATCATTATTGAATAAGGATTCAGAGATAACCAACAGGTGTAAAAAAAGTTGGTAGGTTATTCTATCCTGATGGAATTAAAATGTAAAGAAAGAGGCGTTGTGTTGAAGGTGTTAGGAATCTGTTACTTTGGTAACGTTGTTTTCACAGTCAATCAGTCTATGTTGTAAAATCAGAAATATGTGGTGTATAAGGGCACTGGAAATGGCGCCCAAGAACCGGGTACAGGAACGTTGATCGTCCAGCAGCGAGATGAGCAGACGATATCTCACGCTTCGCGTCTGAAACTGGATGAGACTGGCACGGGACCGTAAGGAATGGCACAGGCAAAGAGAGGCCTATACACAGCAGTGGGTAAAGTCAGGCTGTGGATGATGACGATAAGAGCACTGTTAGACTGCAGAAAGTAGCTGGATGAAAATAGACTCAGTGGTGCAACTTTCTACACCCAGGTTAACTGTTCTGTTGTTTTAACCAAACTTCTCGACATAGTCCAGAGGATTAGCAAGCTGAAGTGGCAGTGGGCCGGTCACGTTGCAGAAGAACTTATAATCGGTGGAGTAAACGAGTTCTTGAGTGGATACCGCGTCTTGGAAAACGTAGGGCACCCTGTTGCTAGGTGGAGCGATGACTTGCGCGGGGTGGCTGATGGCAGAAACTGGACGAGGAGATCCGAAGACCAGGCTCAGTGACGCGCCATGGGAGAGACCTATGTCCAGCAGTGGACTGCAGAAGGTTGATGATGATTAGGGATCAGTCCTTGTAAGAAAAATATTTCAAGGAATATGTCGATCATTTCCTACCTACTAAACCACAAGCCATCTGGAGCACGGCTCCAGTACACCATAATTGCCTCAGTATACCTTCTGATTGCATTAAAAGTTAGGGTTCCACCTTCATAATACAAACAGCCCTGGCATGGTAAGCATTGTCCTGTGTTTCCTAAAAACTATAATCTGGGTCTTTAAGGCAAGAGTGAATAGGCACCTTCTAGACCTTCGCGCTACATTGTCAGCCGCATCGTCACTAAGTTGCGACAATCTTGCAGTACTGAAACGTAGTCACAGTAGTCATATAATATTTGATTGCGGTAGATTCAACACTTACAATATTATGGAGATATTATCAAGGACATAACGGCTGATTGTTTAGTAATGGCTCGTATTTAGTATACTATGTATCTGTACGGATATAACCAGGATTAACTATCCTATAACCATCAACGATGATACTTAGGTAGTTCCTGAGGCGATTACTCGCGTTTATACCTAGATAATCTAACATAGATACCTACATGGTCAGAAGCAGAATAATTTAGAATAGACGCGCGACGAATTCTTTTGTGTGCAATCAAAAATAACACAAACAGATCAAAATAGAGACATTGATTATGGGTTAGTTCATCTAGTTATACTGCAAGTTATAAGATATAACAAAAAAAAAACGAATACTTATACTGAGCAGTATAACTAAACGGATCCGATTATTTTGGATTGAGTTCGTCCATTTAGTTATAATCTTATAAGGATTACACAACCGCCTCGTTCAGAATATATTGTGACGTCACACGTTATTGTCAGGTCATCTCCTATGGTCATAGCGAATAACTGCCCAGGTTGTTATTGATAAGTATATCAAGCGTAACGTGGTGCTGTCTTATGAACACTTGCTGATTCTCTTTATTTATTACTTTTGACTACCTACCTAAGTTTTTATGTTGGTTCTCTTTTTCTTTTAATCAGCTTCTACTTGTTCTCGAGGCACCACACAGGCGCTTCCCAACTAGTAGTAAGAAGGGTCATTCTTTTAATCAGCTTCTACTTGTTCTCGAGGCACCACACAGGCGCTTCCCAACTAGTAGTAAAAAGGGTCATTCTTTATTCTTTATAACACAAGAAAACACAAAAAAAAACAGTAAGAGGTAGTTAACATGTACAGAGGTGAGCTTAACCCTAAAGAGAGTTTTTTTTCCAGCAAACCTTTGAGGCTAGAGACAGGTGATTATAGAGGTAAGTTGGTGCAAAAATAAAATAAAGCCGAGCCTTGTTTGTTGCCTGATTCTTCTAGTTCTGTTCGCGTTGGAACAGGAGTAATTTTAATATATAAGACGATTTGAAATGATCCTTGTGATTTCAATTAATTAAATAGCTACTTTTAAATTTGAATTTGAGTTCTTGAGTACCTAGGTATAAGCCAACAGACTGCAACTTACATTTGTAAGTTCGTACAATACGATCCCAAAAACTTGAAAACAAAGTTATTATTTCAACCAGCTTGTAAGCACTTGAGTACCTGACTGAATGCGTCATACTCGGATCTCAAGGGCCCTCAAGTGACAGTGCACTGTGTTGTGTATCGACACTCCTACTTCGGGGCTTGGAGGGCCCGGCTGTAGAATATTGGCTCTGTTATTGGTACAACTTATGAGACGGTTAAATTATCCAGTGGCTTTAGAAACAAAAAATAAGTTTTTGTGAAAAATATATTTTTCAATACAAGCTTTTACAAAATTAGTTATCGTAACCGTGTGCTGATCAAAATGAGCCTAAAAACGGTCAGTCTACTATTATCCCTCGAGGAGTTCCGTTGTCCACCTTCCGTCTCCATCATCAGATCAGCTCGCTGTTACCATAATATTGCATTGTCATCGGAACTTGACAGGTATGCAAAATATCATTCCAATTGGTTGAGGACAACTGCTTTAAAATTCAGTTGCAAGATTCCACCCGGAAATACATTGCAAGTTAATATAAAGCTTGTAAAAACATACATAGATACATGCCTTTTTCCCGAAATGGGTTGGCAGAGCCTCAATGGGCCTCTTTTCACAGTGGGTTGCATCGTGGAATATAGACGTGACAAATGGTGAGCTCATCGCTGCAATTGCTTCCCACAACTGTCTCGGCTAACGCTTTCTTTCAGTAATAACACATTACATAATAAGCTGGCTGTTAGCTGGACAAATCTTATACCAACGAATCTTATCAATAAAATAGTTTATATCAAACAGAACAATGGCACTTCGTGTTACTTAATACAAATTTTTAATTGTAACTGTTGTAAGAAAGAACAAAGGAGGAATCTTTTTGCAGTTGTCTCCATAAGAATAATTTTTCATATAAGGCCCCGAAATACGCAAGTAGATGGGAAGTAAAATCGTAAAATCGAGCGAGTACAAAAAGAGAAGTCGTTAAGACTGCGCACCCGCCAGGCAGAAATTTTCATACAAAAAAACGCCACACGCCCCTCGCAAAAGCGGGTTTTATTGAATATCTCGTGAAATATAGATTATTTTAAAAAACTCCGTGGGTGAATCCTCCGCTTTATTGTATTAGTTTTATTTATCTAATTTTTGACCCAATAATCTGTACCATATAGTATTATTTTATCTGTGACCATATTGACAAATAATCTAATCTAGCCAAAAGTTAGTGGTAAGTTTGTGTTTTTTTTATCAAGAAATGTTATCGTATCGTGTTTCTGTCTGAGTTATCCCTCGGTATTATGATGTAGTATTCAGGTATATTTTTTATTTCAATATTGTACAAGATTGGTAATTTTGCTTTATACCTTAAGATTTCCCTCTGCGCAACATACTCGCGCTATGGATAACACAATACAATCTCAAATCATATCATAATATAATTTCTCACGCACATCGCGAATACATCATTCAACTTAGATTTGCCGACGGTCTAGTCATCATAAATCATTCAACTAAGATTTGCCGACGGTCTAGTCATCATAAATCATTCAACTTACATTTGCCGACGGTCTAGACATCATAAATCATTCAACTTAGATTTGCCGACGGTCTAGTCATCATAAATCATTCAACTTAGATTTGCCGACGGTGTAGTCATCATAAATCATTCAACTTAGATTTGCCGACGGTCTAGTCATCATAAATCATTCAACTTAGATTTGCCGACGCTCTAGTCATCATAAATCATTCAACTTAGATTTGCCGACGGTCTAGTCATCATAAATCATTCAACTTAGATTTGCCGACGGTGTAGTCATCATAAATCATTCAACTTAGATTTCCCGACGGTCTAGTCATCATAAATCATTCAACTTAGATTTGCCGACGGTCTAGTCATCATAAATCATTCAACTTAGATTTGCCGACGGTGTAGTCATCATAAATCATTCAACTTAGATTTGCCGACGGTCTAGTCATCATAAATCATTCAACTTAGATTTGCCGACGGTGTAGTCATCATAAATCATTCAACTTAGATTTGCCGACGGTCTAGTCATCATACATCATTCAACTTAGATTTGCCGACGGTCTAGTCATCATAAATCATTCAACTTAGATTTGCCGACGGTCTAGTCATCATAAATCATTCAACTTAGATTTGCCGACGGTCTAGTCATCATAAATCATTCAACTTAGATTTTCCGACGGTGTGGTCATCATAAATCGCTGGAATACCTTAGAATAATGCTCAGAGACCTCAACAACGTCTCCCAGCATGTAAGTCTCAAAAAGAATATGGGCAAGACTAAAGTCATATCCAAAGGCCAGCTGGCCATCAAGACCAGACTCTCCACTATCTGCTACCAGCGAGTTCTCAGTTATTTTGGACACATAGCTCGAAGACAGCCAGATAACCTTGAAAAACAGGTTGTAGTTGGAAAAGTGGATGGAAAAAGACCGCGCGGCCGATCACCTAGTCGCTGGTCTGATCGAGTCAAGGCACTCACTGGCTCCCTATCACCGCTGCCCTGAGACAAGTTAAGGATAGAACAGCGTGGATGAAGCTCCACAGCATCACTACTAAATCCTTTAAAGACGGGCACGACCTTCAGTAATGAAGAACACGACGAAGAAGAAAGTCATATCAATGTCTCAGGGTGGCAGGCGCCGTACCATGCCCCATTGGGTGCGTCCTAGGTGGACGTGACCTTTATATGAGGTACCTAATGCACTGTATGAACAGTGCATTATACAGTTGCACAGTATTGTTACAGGCAGAGGGTACCGCTTAAGATCAGGTAGGCCATCTGCTTGATCCGTCATTCCAAGTAGTATAAAAAAAATTGCCCATATCACATCTATACCGGTACACACTGGGAACGATATCATGAAAGCTGTTGACCACTATGTCTATTTGAGCCAAACGATACAACTAGGTAGGTTAACTTTGTGAAAGAATCCAACTTGGATGGACAGCGTTTGGCAAACTACGCCGTATCCTTACACCTTGGAGCCCGGGTAGTCTGTAGGACTGTGCGGTTTTTGAGGAACTTCCTCCCGCGAACACTCAGGTTGTGCAATGATCTCCCTGCTGAGGTTTTCCCAAGTCACTACAGTAGGTATGGAGTTCTTCAAAAAGGGTTTGGAAATTTTTAAAGTGTCGTCAACGCGCGTTTGATGTCTCTGGTATGCAGGCGTACATAGGCTTTGGTAACCGCTTACCAACAGGTGGGCCATATGCTTGTTTGCAACCGTGGTGGTATACAAAAAAAAATGCCCGCAGACTCTGCGGTATCCGTGACGAGCAGTTTTTATTTTATTATTTATCAAGAAAGAAAGAAATAAAACGTTTTATACGTGACTTAAAAGACACATACCAACAAAAAAGCAAACAAGATAGGAACTAAATAAAAACAAAAACAATTACACAGAAACAAAAACTATGGCAATTTGTGTGTGTGTCTGTATTATAACCATAGACTTTTAGCTACGCATAAAACACACACACTCACACACACATATCATGATAAATATTCAGTTTAAAGTGAAACTACGACCCTGTACCCTGTATTAAAAAAGAAACGCATTTAATTTAATCACAAAGTGAACTACTTACGTAACTAAGTAGGTATCGGAAGGAAGCTAATAAAGCCATAAACTAAGGAAAACTAAGGATGTGCGCCATTATTACTCATTAGGCGCAGTGCACAATGGATCATTTATCCTAATATCCCCCCTGCACGCCACTAGGGTGCGTCTTTGACTAAAACATACAATAACTTGTCTATTTAATAAACTTAGGTACATCAACTTATAATACCAACGATAATATGTAGTCCCTTTGTAATGTATTGTATTTATTCATCCATAGACATTGCCTTTTACCATGTCTAACTTATGCCTGCCAGACTTGGAAGTACACGGACAAAATAAAAAGAAAAATTAGAACTTGTCAACGGGGCCTTGAACGGAGTATGCTCAAGATTAAAAGAATGGATAAAATAAGACACACAAAGATAAGATCCTTATCCAAGGCCACCGATGCCTTAAAATATGCTCTAAAGCTAAAATGGAAATGGGCGGGGCATGTGGCAAGACTGTCAGACGAGAGATGGACCATAAGGGCGACACGTTGGAGAGGCCCAAGTGGGAAACGCCACAAAGGAAGACCGTTTATGAGATGGGCGGACGACATCGTAAAAGCGGCTGGTCCAAGCTGGATGCAATCAGCCCAGGATAGAGAAAGCTGGGTTTCTTTGGAGGAGACCTTCACCCGCGGAGGGGTTCTTGCTAACTAATCAATTCATTTTATTTCATAATATTCATTAAAATTAGTTCTCACACTTTGTAAAATACAAACTGTACTACTACTGTGTACTTTGTTTTTTTTTTTTTTTTTTTTTGTGCAATAGGATTAAGAATAGGTTACTTACTTAGATTAAGGTTGCAAGAAATAAAAGGCTTTTTTATTTATTTATTTTATTTTAGACATTGCCACATGTACTTCGCGGTGGCGTGCACGGTGGCGATCAATGGACCACTGAGGACGCGGGCTGAACGCGTTGGTTAACTTAGCCTTAGTTGTTGTAGGTTCTGCGACCTATATGGCCTACCTTTGCCTCTTCAACTTGGCTTCTATAGAGACGTCTACGGGCCAGTAATGATGACCACTTTACCATACCAACAGGTGGGCCGTAAGCTTATTTGCTACCTTGGTAGAAAGAAAAACCTTATGTGGAAACATTGAAGAAATTAAGGTACCTTCAACCCGCAAAGTGTCAAAAGCTCAAGCTAGGTGTGAAATGCGGCGCTCCTACCATTTTTTACAAATTTCCTCGACCCCTTGGCACAATTGGAAAAACATATTTCTCTCGTGTCCAATATTTGCAATGGAGTAATTGATGGATGTGGAGTGGTCAAGTGACAAATTGCTGACTGTACTGACCCATGTCATGGCGGGTCGTGAGTCGAATCCTAAGATACGCTGACGGTACATTCTTTACAATTCTTCGCATAGCTTTAGATTCGATGACTTTTAAAAATAAAGTTTATTTTTTATACGGCTTTGTATGACGGTACAAGCAGATGGCCAACCTGATGTTAGGACGATATGTTAAAATTTTGGAGTTGTTGCGTTACACGCTCACTCAGTAACAGTAAAGGTTACAAACTTGATGTTAATACAGTAATTACTTGAGGATGTAATCTAAATAAATTATAGACTAGAACCTCTGCCTATATAAACAGTGCATTATCACATAGGTCACGTCCACCTAGGACGCACCCTATATGTGGCATTGCACTGCGCCTGCCACCATGATACATAAAGATAAAAAGTCTTATGTGCCTATAATTTCACCGGCAACCATAAAACCGGAACACAGCAATATATACGAGCACTACTGCTTTGCGGCTGAAATAGGTATGGTAATAGTACTTTCCAGGACAAACTCTTTCACAAAAAAGCTCTACTACTAACTCACGAAAAAGCTTTATTACCAACTACTACACCATAAAAACTTTAGTGAATCATATCAATTATATTATAAAAACGGGAAATTTTCACGTACCGTTAAATCGATGTAAGCACCGACATTGTTTCGACCCGTTTTAACGGTACGTGAAAATTTCCCGTTTTTATAATATAACTACTACACTGTTCCACAATGCAACACTCATGCATTGAAGAAACCTTTTTGAGAGCCATCCAATTAATTCGTATAGCTTTCTGGCATCATCTTAGTCAATCTTTACATACGATCTACCTGATTTGATGGGTGAGGAGTGGGGAGGGTGGAGAGGGAGGAAGGGGACCTCTGTGCCATACGTACTCATACTACTAAGAGAAATGCGGTAAAAAAAACAACCTATGAAGGCGAACCTATCGAGGCCTGTGCGAGCTCACCCGCACATTGTGCATGCGTGGAGGTCTCGCACAGTGCGTTTCACGCGCTCGTTTCGCCCGCGCACCTATACAAGGCGTGGAATGAGCTCCCGTTGGATGTCTTCAATTCAAGAGAAATATCAATAGGGTAGAGATCAATAGAGTGTTGTAGTTGTCCATAGGCAGCAGTGACTGCTTTACATCAGGCGGACCGGGTCGCGGGCGCGGTGCAATACCGCATAGGGTGCGTCCTAGGTGGAAGTGAACTATGAGGTAATGCACTGTTAAGCGCACCTTACCCACTTGATGTTAAGCGGTACCCTCTGCCCATGGGCAGAAGGTACCGCTTAACATCAGGTGGGCCATCTGCTTGATACGTCATACCAAGTAGTATAAAAAAAACTTCGATTATCTCGTGACTAACTCAAGCCCACAAGTGGTACAATTATTGGCTGATATTGCCTTTGAGGCGGCCGATGGCTTTTGATGATAAAAAAGACACGATCGTCGGTCCTGAATGAAAATGAACTCTGATCCTTTGATATTTATATCAAATATCACTCGTTTTTTTGCGATAACTTCGTCTCATTGGATAAATAGAACGTTTCAAATAGATTACATTTTATCAATTTGTTTTGCTGAAATGATATTAATTTAAAATGTGTCACGCACGAGTTCGCAGACAGGTATGTGGGTTGTCGCTGGTTACGTTACAAATATTATAATGTAAGGCTGCGTTTCCATTGACGCGGAGCTGGGCGGAGCGGAGCTTAGCGGTGCATGAATTGACCAATCACTATGGCGAGCGAGCAGCCAGCAGAGATTTCGAGCATAGTGATTGGTCAATTCATGCACCGCTAAGCTCCGCTCCGCTCCGCTCCGCGTCAATGGAAACGCAGCCTTAATCCATGCATAGCTATTTACGGTCAGAATTTTCGTTTTTAGGGTTCCGTACCCAAAGGGTAAAACGGGACCCTATTACTAAGACTCCGCTGTCCTTCTGTCACCAGGCTGTACCTCATAAACCGTGATAGTTAAAACAATTGAAATTTTCACAGGTGATGTATTTCTGTTGCCGCTATAACAACAAATACAGACAGAATAAAATAAATATGTAAGGTGGCTCCGATACAACAAACGTGATTTTTATGCCGTTTTTATGGATAATGGTACGGAACCTTTCGTGCGCGAGTCCGACTCACACTTGGCCGGTTTTTATTTGTTTTAACTGCGTGAATGACGTAGCAAACCACCTGATGTTAAGCGGTAGCCTCTGCCTATAACAATGCATTACCTCACACGTTGGGTTGTTCCTGATGGATCCCTTGTCCTGTTCGATCCCCAAATTTATCTAAAATTTTGTCCCACGTTGTTTCCACCTAGGACGCGCCCTACGTGACATTTGCACTGCACCCGCCACCCTGAAACATAAAAATTAAAGTCTCATGTGCCCGTAGGTAATTTCACCGGCACCCGTACCCTTCAAAACGGAACAAAGCATTGCGAGCGCTATTGCTTTGCGGCAGAAATAGTACGTCCCTAAACATACTCTCACAAAAAAGCTCTACTACTACAAGAATAGAATAGAATAGTAAATTATTTATTGAAAGAGAAGAACACATTATTTTTTTTATTTTTTTATTTATTTATTTATAAGCCGGAAGTTTCCCACTGCAGGACAAAGGCCTCCCTTCCCTCTTTCCAAACATTTCAATCGTGAGCTATTTGTTGGCAGAACACATTAATATTAATGAAACTCAATTAATTGTGCTAGTGCGACATGTCTCTCATTTACAAACATTTTAACATTTCCCTTATATGTGAATTCTAATTTTATTAGATTTATAAATTTTTACTTGACTCAGTACTTAAAGAGTCTTAATGAAAATTATACAGTACGGAATTAACAGTACGTACAGTACGTATCCATCAAGAAATATCTTGAAACATTACACACTAAATGCAAGTTATATGGTCTGCCTCAATTTACTAATTTTGAGAGCTATGCGCCAGTGATTATTATAGTCGAATTTCCAGATCTAGGGCTTTCGGTTTCTTTGCTCTGTCTTACTTTATTGCAGTATTTGTGACAGGGTATTTAAGAAAAAGTTCGGTCTAGCGAGCCATATTAGGGCTCACGCTAGGAAATAAAATAATATTAAAAAAAATTAAGTTACGGTCTCCGTCGTCGAAATCGATGAGGAGGACTATATATATATATATATATATAGTATTAGTATTATTAGTGGTAATTATATGGTTACTGCTAAAGAATGGAACAAGTTGCCGTCGTCAGTCTTTCCTGAAAACTATAATATGGGTATCATTAAGGCAAGAGTGAATCCTTCTAGACCTTCGTGCTCCAACGTCGGCCACATCGTCACTTATCAACAGGTGAGATCGCGGTCAATCGAGGGTCTATAATAGTAAAAAAAAAACAACTAAAAAAATTGTTCTAAAACTCATCACTCAACGATATTCATATCAGAAGGCGGGATGGTTCCTATCAAGTACCTATACGGCTGTCGCAAACATCGAGACGATATATTCGGTACATAATGTGGATAATATTTTCACGCACGAGCGACCTTGTACGTTGAGGCTTTTAGTTTATGGCCTCACTATAATATTGTAGGACGTGTAAAATGAAACCCAGAGCTGTTTTGTCAGCTTGTTCTAAAATACTTACTACTTTAGTAGCTCGGAATGTAAATAAAACAGATACGACATTTGAGATAGACCTACTTTTTATGGCCGGAAAGGTCTGTGGGTGTAAATAGGCTGGATAAATAATAATATACCTTGTTTTTGAAAGCAGCTCTTGGTAGTGTATGTGGCGAGGAGAATTAGGTAGGTGACTCGTCCTATTTATTTGTTTTAGCGTATGATTTCTCAATAAAGCCACTGACATTTATGGCACCTCTTGACACGTTTTACGGCTAAGATATTGATGACATGGTATAGGTATTAAAAAGAAGTTCTAAATAAGCTAGAAACGATATATAAGAATATACATTTATTTACAGAAATAATAATAAAACTAATACAAGTAGGTATACAGGATGGATTGTTGAGACGGGACAGTAAGGGCAGGTACCTTAACCGTTATATTTACAGGAAAACGTTCCTACGAGACCATCCATATCTCTTTGAGATATTCTGAACTGCATTCACAGATTTTGGAAAAATAGTACAGTCCGCCAAAAAATGGTAATTTTACACAAAATCTTTTTTTGATGCCAATCGATCCCTGTTTCTTATAAGGATCAAAAGTCTCTACTGGACCTTTGAGTACTAGAAATATCAGAAATCACCAAAAACTTTTCTGTATACAAAATTTTAAAATAAAAATTAAACTGTTGAGCTATCTGAAGACGATCTAAAGGTAACTCAACTGATCCAAACAATATATCGTTGTGTATCCTCTCGTTTTCCTGCAATCTGTGGGAGTGATTTCGCGAAAAGGGACGGAAGTGTGTAACAGGAAGCGCGCATTTTTCCGAGAGGTTGGTACTATCAGCCATGTTGTTAATTACCAAGGAGGTGAGATGTCAGATGTTTCACATCATTTATGATGCGACTACTGTAGGGCTCACTCGTTTCGTTTATATATTAGATTATTAGATTATTAGTATTTGATGCTTGTAAAAATATTGTCGCTGAAATTCGGCCTAACTTGGCCTGACTAAATTTATGCTTTATGGTTTAGGAACAAGTGGTACCTACGTACCTGCACCTATTCATAGAACCCTAAAATGTTATGTTGCACTAGTTGTGCCCGTGACAACATTCGTTCATTCATTTAAATCCGTTAAGCCATTTCGGCGTTTATTCCAGACAAACTTTCAGACAGACAGACAAACATTCTAAAAACGGTCAATAGCAATTTTCACTTAAAACATGGCGTTAATTTAAAAATCACAGACAGACATTCCAATATTCATATAGATAGTATAGTAATGCTATACATACGATGGTGGGTTTTATACTGGCCGTATTTGTGTTACTCAGGTACTCAGTACACTACTCAGGTACTCAGTACACTACTCAGGTACTCAGTACACTACTCAGGTACTCAGTACACTACTCAGGTACTCAGTACACTACTCAGGTACTCAGTACACTACTCAGGTACTCAGTAGTACAGGTCTAGCGCTTAACTGAGTCAGTCCCTGAGATATGGGAGCGTTACGGGAGGGATGTTTTCGTTTACATTACCTATGTCACATGCCATCCGATAAGCACAAGATCCATGGAGACTTCGACCAAAGTAAAAATTACTTTTGGCGAAGCATGGAGAGACAAAAACACCCCTCCCGTACCGCTGCAATACCTCAGGGACTGACTCAGTTAAGCGCTAGACCTGTAGTTTTGGTTACTCAGCTATGATCCTGGGCATCTATATTTATTTAAATAACATAAAAAAGTCCACTAGTAACATACAAACTGCACTGTTTTGAAATCAAATGAATGGTAAATTGGTCTTTTAATTAAAGTTTCGATAAATAAAAAAACATATTTTTGTACAGGGTCTAGTACACTATGAGATGGCCATCCTGTATATCTCATGTCATGTAGGTAGACCTAAATATCTCCTAACAAGTAATCCGCAGTAAGTTATTATGCCCACTCCCAGCGCCTAAGCCATAACCGGGCCACTGTTGATCCGAGACTAATCCTTTCCATTGCGGCCGCATTGTTGCTACCTACCATTTATTCCCTCTATAATAAGATAAAACGGACAAATCCGAGCAAGACTAGCAGCCGAATAATCATCATCATCATCAGCCCACACTAGTCCACTGCTGGACATAGGTAAGCGAACATAGCGACATAGGCGAAGCGGTGGTGGAGTACCTCAAGCAGAAAACAGGGCTAACCATGATGTCAATTTTATTTCCTTTATGGTGAGGGTGCCGACTGACCGTTTAACGCCCTTCACGAATGGAGAGTTCTGGCCGAAAGATGTCAATTTCAGGAGGTTCTTCGGATGCTTGACACGAGACACCGCGCAGGTGCGTCATGCGTCTACACGTGTGCATTAAAATATAATATGAGGGGTACCGTGGGTCTGAAATGTGTTTTTTGTATATGTATGTTTTTATATTTATGTTGCTATGGGCTTATTGTTTAGGTTTAGTACATTTCTAAATTAGCCTGAAATAAAGATATTGATTGATTGATTGATAGGCCTCTTCCAATACGCGCCACTGTGCCCGGTGTTCGGCTCTTCTCATCCACTTTCTGCCCGCCGCCTTTCGTAAGTCATCGCTCCACCTAGCCAGAGGGCGCCCCACGCTACGTTTTCCAAGACGCGGTCTCCACTCAAGAACTCGCTTACCCCAACGGTTGTCGGTTCTTCGGCATATATGACCAGCCCATTGCCACTTCAGCATGCTAATCCAGTTTTAGTTCTTTGTCGGATAATCTCTGAGGAGGAGGAGGATTATCCTGAGGATTCCAATATGTAAATTATTTCGAAATAGTCAGAGCCCTTTTCGATTTTCAGCCACTTTTTCCTACAAATTTCAACAAGCCATTTTAGGGATAGAAAAGCCAAAATTCCTCAATTTTAGACTTTCCCTTCTCTCTCCTTCCCTTCATTTCCCTTTATTTGTGTCTCAAAGCCTTCAAGCATTCCAAAGTTCTGAATTGTATTTGGTATCCGTACAAATATAAGACATTCATTGTCATACAAATATAAGATATTCATTGTCATATAACATAACATAACACCTAACATTCACATACTATCTATGTATTATATTGTATTAAGTATATCAGTTATCTAGTACCCATAACACAAGCTCTGCTTAGCTTGGGGCTAGATAATGTTGTGTGCACTGTCCAGCATTATTATTATTTATTTATTTATTTATTTATACATAGTTGCCACTTGATAACCTTTAGTTATTGCCCAACGTTATCAGTTTACCACTTCATCTTCCTCATTCTGACAGTCATTTCAGGATTTACCCAAACAAAAATAGATCCATACCTTATGAAAAGGTTCAATCGCAAAGAAACACGGAAGGTCAAAAAGCCATTTCTTCCACATATCAAAAAGTTAAAAGGTTGAACGTTCAAAATACAAATCGTTTCTTTCAGGCCGGCACCATTAATGAAATGTCCAGTGCACTTGTTCCGAAAGGGGCCTTTTGAAGAATTCAATCGACGCAAGTGTCTTTTAGCCGTCCTGAAAGCGGCGTTTTAGCCTCATGGGGAGTGGAGACACGCCGATAAAATGGAGCATCGGTTTCAATTTTCAATTCGAATACTCGGTACAGTAGTATTTAGCTATTTATTCCTGCTTAACTTATTTTTTATTTTATCTTTAGATATTTGGAAAACAAACAGCACTTAAATATGAAAACGGAACACATATTATAGAAATGTACCGCGACCGACTCACCTTCACACCACTCTGTCACACTGGTGTGATGGTTAGGAAGAAAATTTCCTCCACGTAACACTAGTATTAAAGATAGGAAAACGCATTTCTTGGCCTTGAACAGTTTGCGCTTATGAATACAACATAAAAGCACAGATAATATGATAAAAGTTAAATTGACATAATTGGACATTGAGTCCGCGCCACGACTGAAGTCCGACGGCCTTCTGAGGAACTAACGGATAACAGAGGTAGAGTTTCGCTTTTGCACTTTTGCGCATAGAAACTAGCGCTCCAGTCACCGGAATTCAGTCGTAGCGCGGACTCTAGGTACTCATTATAAGTTCAAACATATATCACTCCACCTAGCCAGAGGGCGCCCCACGCTACGTTTGCCAAGACGCGGTCTCCAATCAAGAATTAAAAAAGTAACCATATCATTAAAAAGAAATGACCGAAAGCAGTTTACAGTCTATTAAAAAAAAACTGCCTTGCCTCGAACAGAAAAAACACGCATATAATAGAAATGTTATTATTGAAATTGTTGAGAACTACTGTTCTATCTTATAGTTCTATCTCATACATTTTAAAGATTTAAATGGCTCCACAATGTTTTGCCTTTTGTATTGAGATTCTCTTTGAAGGAGACAAAACACGGTGTAACCAAAGGATATTTCATGTTTATTATTCATGTTTTACCCAAAATATAATTCTGATCGACTGTTTTCGTTTGCGCAGAAAAGCGCAGACTGATATCCGACAGTAGCCGAACGTACAGTACAGCTCTGAATAGCCCTAAGAGTCGACCGGCAGTGATTTTGCCGCGAAATCGATTAGCCAATAACAGTGCAAGATTTTAGCGAGCGACTGCTATCGGTACAAAGAAGGTTCCCGCGCTATAGAAATTGGTCTACGACGCAGGTACATCGGTGCGACTTATATTTTGGGTAAAACTGTAGCAAGATTAGTCTTTATTATACAACTATTATGAGTAAAGACTGTTAGAAAAGATCTAATGATAGTACAGATAAGATAAGTTAGTATTCAAATATTGTATCTGCAAGTATGTAGGGGATGTAGGAAAATAATATTTAAGGTTTTAGCATGCTACGCGCTTCGTAGCACCCTCTACGTGTTTGTTAATGACATTAAATTTGGTCGTGTTTGCATTTGAAATGTTCGCACAGTATTTTCTTGAATAAACTGAATCAATAATATTCTAACCTTAACTATCTTACAAAAAACAATTAAATTGATAAAAGGCCTTAAAAATAATAAATCTTAGTTGTTTCGTGACCCAGCGACATTTTACCAGCCCTGTACACCGCTGGAAAGTGTTTTCGGATTAATGGCACTTGTTTAGTTGGAAAATGTTTGTCATCAGCCAGGTGGACTCTTTGATTTACTCGGCAAGCTGGGATCCTGTGCCAAATATGGAACATTTGATTCAATGGTGGACTAAATAAATAGGCTTTTGGCTTGCGAAAAATAAAAATAATAACCTTTTAGTGGTTCACGCGAAAACTTTACGATATTACTAAGTCCTGGTAATCCCTTAGTCAGCTTTTATGAAATCGACGGGAGGAGACGTAAGGTTCTATTGTTAGGCGGGAAACGCCACGGCAATTCTTAGGCAAGAGATACCACGCATATTCGATTTTCTTATATTCAATCCAAATTTTTAATTTTGAGTTATTTTTATGTTTGTTTGTCTGGGTGCAATCCGGGTGGAATCTTATATAACTGAATTTTAAAGTAGTTATCCTCAACCGATAGAGCTCAAATTTGGCATACCTATCAAGTTCCGATGACAATATAATATAATGGTGACAGCGAGCTGATCTGATGATGGAGACGGAAGGTGGACAACGCTACTTCTCGATGGATAATAGTAGACTGGCCGCGTTCAGGCTAGTAGACAGGCTCATTTTGATCAGTATACGGATACGATATAACTAATTTTATAAAAGCTTGTATTGAAAAAAATATTATTCACAAAAAAACTTATTTTATTTCAAATAACATTTCAGGATAAAACTGCCACCTTTCCCCAGCTCTCCTCGAAACCGATGCCAATAAGCAAAATGATCTCACATCTCGAAATAATCTCTTACGCGTACATTTACATACACGTTACCATACATTTCCATACGTGCACGTTACCGTACATTAATCGTGGCGGTGAAACCTGAATATAATACGTAAAAAGGTTAAGTGAAACGGGAATCATCCCGTAGACACCGCAATTTATGGCCACTTAATATCCGGGCTACATTCACAAAGAAACGAGCGAACGAATGCTAAATTAAACTTATCACAAATATTTTTTAAGTGTTCAAATGTATTTTTCAATACAAGCTTTTATAAAATTAGTGATTGTAACCGTGTGCTGATCAAAATGAGCCTAAACACGGCTATTCTACTATAATCCCTCAAGGAGTTCCGTTGTCCACCTTCCGTCTCCATCATCAGATCAGTTCGCTGTCACCATGACATATTGTCATATTGTGTTATGACGTATTGTCATCGGAATTTAACAGGTATGCCAAATTTCAGCTGAATCTGTTAAGGATAACTTCTTTAAAATTCAGATGCAAGATTACCAATCTTAGATTTGATTTTTATCTGACTAACAGTTGAGACGATCTCAATTATTTAAGTAGCGTTTCAGTATTCGGGCGTAAATCAAATACAATATTCAAATATAATTCCGAGGGATCACTGTACCAGTAACACGATAGGACAATATTTTCTCGATAGCAAAAAAAAACAAAGTTACGTCTATTTTTTGCCTTTATTTGATTGTTTATTAAATTGGTGCATATGATTGGGTAAACAATGAGAGAAATAAAGTCAACACAACAAAGCCGAGGGTATACTAAAAAAAATTGTATAAAGAGGGTTGAGGGTTTTGTGAAATTATCTATATTTAACGATATATTCAATGAAAACAGCGTTTTCGTGCTGCGTGATAAATTTTTTTTTGGATGAAGATTTCTGCCTAGCTTTGGAGCAGTCTTAAGTGTGACAATTAAAACGATGGTAGTGGTAATAAAAGAAGATAAAATAAAAATAAAATAGTGAGAAAGAGGGTTGATCGATATATCTGCCAATAACATCTACTCGCAAAAACTTTAGTGCTTCCGTGATCATGGCGCATGCAACTGTGCCGAAATATCGGGAACAAGCAAAACTCAACAATCATGGTAAATATCCCGTTTCTAGTGAAAAGTATTAGTTCCCACGTTTGTTTCTGTGTGACTTCCCATACCCTCACCAGGTAAAATGTACAGCATTTCAACAAACGTTAAAATATGCCCAATATTATTATAAACGGCTTCGAAGGGGATGTCTTAACGAATATTTAATATCGTCGCCGCTCGATTTACGGCCGTCCAAATGTATTGTGTCTTTTGGTTTATGAGACTTCCGATGGTAAGTATTTTTGTCTGGACCTTTATTTATAGAAACCGTTTTGGAATACATTAAAACGGAAGAAGAAATAATATAAAAGCTCGGTTAGAACAGAAAACTGGTTACATTTATAGTCATTTCCGATTGTGTTTGTCACCAAACATCAATAAATAAAAAAAAACGGTTTTGCCGTTTTTTCTTTACCATTTTATTATTAAGTACCTAGTGCGACTGAGTACGCATGTCTTTTAGTCAGCCAATATTGCCATTTTAATTTTTGCTATTCTAATTCGATTCGCCGAGGAATACAATTAAAAATTATGTGAGATTAGCGAATAGTGAATAAAAAAAAAGTATATTTTGTGGTAAAACGATATTTCACAGATAGGTGACCTATCTAGATAAATTTTTTGCCCCCAAAAAACCCCATATAGCAAATTTCATTGAAATCGTTAGAGCCGTTTTCGAGAACGTGATAACAAATAACATAACACCCAACAGTCACATAAATTGTCCTGATCCTACACTAGGATTCCCCGTGTCGTGGGTATCAGAAACGAGTACCATGGTACCATAACACCCAGACCCGGAACAAATATTTGCAGATCATACAATCATTTGTCCCACAGCGAACCCGCAACCTTTCGCATCTCAGCCGGCTATTCGCCCGACGCGCTACAGATGCCGTCAATTATATTATATCTTATATAAATATACAAGTCTTTGCTCGTTTAATAGTATAGGACATTGTTCGAGTTTAAAGGGACGTCTATAGATACGGGCATTGGGCTTAACGACCTTGATACTTTAAATTTACAACTTGATGCTTGGGTAGAGCGTGTCTGTATTTAGATATCTTTGATTTTATGCAAAACATCTCAAACTTCTGACCATGATCGCGAAGGCTTAGCATAAACTCATTGAGCTACCACAGACTATTTAATAACAGCCAACAGCCACAGACATTTTCAGGTCAAAGAGACCGAGAATTAAATAGAATTTGGTAATGGATCTTTGTCTAAACTGACATGAATATGAAGAGGTATTTTTTTTAAGATTGTTAGACCTTTGTTTGACCACGATCTTACCTGTTGGTAAGTGACGACGTGGCCGAAGACGGAGCACAAAGATCTAGAAGGCACCTATTCACTCTAGCCTTGAAGAGACCCAGATTATAGTTTTGAGGAAAGACAGACGACGGTAGTGCTTTCCACTCCTTAGCAGTTCGCATCATAAAGGTAGAACTGAAGCGTTTAACACGAAAAGAGGGTATACTAATGAGGTAAGGAGTTAAATAAAACCGGCCAAGTGCGAGTCCGACTCGCGCACGAAGGGTTACGTACCGTTATCTATAAAAAACACGTTTGTTGTATCGGAGCCACCTTAAATATTTATTTTATTCTATTTTTTTGTATTTGTTGTTATAGCAGCAACTGAAATACATATCTGTGAAAATTTCAACTGTCTTACTATCACAGTTCATGAGATACAGCCTGGTAACAGACGGACAGAAGGACAGCGGAGTCTTCTTAATAGGGTCCCGTTTTACCCTTTTTTAGGGTACCATATATATGGCTCTTGCTTATCATATATTTTCATAGCGTTCAGCGTCTACCCCGCAAATAATAAGCTAAGTAAGTTAAAACTTGAGACATAGTTGAAGGATTTCATCTCCTTTATCAAATAGTAAAGGTCACGGGTAAAGCTAAAAGGTAGTAGAGCTTGCGGGCGCACGCTTTGATAGAGTAGCGTTATAAGCAGACTGATGTAAACTGCGACACGAGTAACATGACTAAGAAGCTACGTGTCTAGGATATTGCACAGGACAACATAAACGGATGTAAATCCGTGTTTTCACTCAGGACTATTTATTATTGTACTTGTACCTGTTGTGTCACCAACCTAATCATGCACCTTTCACACTCCACGTACACTAGTACGTAATGTAAACACGTTATTGAATGCATTCTGCGTATAAACTCACTAACACAAACAACACGTTACTTAATAGTCTTTGTGTTTGAAATACCCTCATTTTAATTTTATTTTGCCATTGCATTTTGTACAATAGATAATCAGACCGATTTGTATTATATTTTATGCTTGTATTTATTGTTATAAGTTTGCTCGTGTTTAATTTAATATTCCGTATAGGTATGTTTTGCTGCTCTTGGGACGTTACCGTTCCAACGGATGGTATGACGTACCTACTTAATATGCAGTATATTTACCAACAAAAATTGTTTTGTAGATAATTGTTTTTTTTAAGTGTTTGTTTGTTAGATTCCAGCCTTGTTTAATTATACTTAGCGAAACCTAGATTTATGGAAGAGCCTAGCTATCCACAACACAGGGAATCCTAGTGTGGGAGCTAGTGTTCAAATATTGTGTAATTATGTTGTCAACATATTTTACCTTCATTGTATATTTATTCTGGTTCAATAAAGATTATTTATTTATTATTTATTTATATTTTGGCAGAATCCCGTAATTGACCGAGTGAGCGAAGCGTCTCTGCTTTAAGTTCAATTTGCTACGCTGTCTCAGTTTGTTGGTACTTCTCTACAGGTCGTATTTTACAACCGATCTGGACGAAACTAGGCAAATGGGATTTACAATTTTATAGTTTTTAGGGTTCCGTACCCAAAGGGAAAACGGGATCCTATTACTAAGACTCCGCTGTCCGTCGGTCCATCTGTCACCAGGCTGTATCTCACGAACCGTGATAGTTAGACAGTTGAAATTTTCACAGATAATGTATTTTTGTTGCCGCTATAAGCACAAATACCTACTACAAAACATAATAAAATAAATATTTAAGGAGGCTCCCAAACAACAAACATGTTTTTTTTGACGTTTTTATAGATAATGTACGGAACCCTTCGTGTGCGAGTCCGACTCGCACTTGGCCTATTTATTTTATTTTATGTCGCCGGTCATTTTTGATTGGTGGGGTATATCTACCAAAAAGGCACCATTTATCGGCCGATTTGGATAATATTTGGCAGAAACGTTCGGTAGAATGTCGAATACGACTAAAATCGGTCAAGAGGTTGTCTAGATAAACCGAAATTTCATACTGATTAAGAACACGACTAAACTATCGGCCGATAGTCCGCAGTCTAAAAGTGTAAAGCCATTCAAGACAGGCAGTCCTTCCGCAATCAAGAATGCGAAGAAGGAGCGACCTATGCAAAACTTCTTGCTTAAAAGCTGATGTGCCATTAGCATTTTACAGCCTAGACCTACAAGTAAGTACCTACAATTAGGAAGTCATTACCTGAAACCCTGCAAACAGACCACAGGCAAGTCACGCAACACAATCAGTAGGCAGCTACTAGCTATTAGCTACTAGGTACTAGGTAGTTGCTAATTTATGTAATCATGGTCGAGCTTCGTCGGTTGCGTGTCGTATATTCAAAAGGCTGCATTGTAGAACGAATATAGCGAACTGCTTACACCTCGCGACCTGCGAGTAGCAGTAGAGCTTTTTTGTGAAAGAGTTCGTCCCGGGAAGAACTACCACTATACCTATTTCTACCGCAAAGCAGTAGTGCTCGCATTTCTGTGTTCCGGTGTGAAGGGTATGGTTGTCGGTGAAATTACAGGCACATGAGAGTTTTCCTTTATGTCTCAGGGTGGCGGGCGCAGCGCAATGCCACATAGAGTGCATCCTAGGTGGGCGTGACCTATGTGATAATGCACTATTCCCAGGCAGAGGGTACCGCTTAACATCAGGTGGGCCATCTGCCTGATCCGTCATTCCAAGTAGTATACAAAATAAAAAAAACCTGTCGCTATGGCTGTATAGTTTTATTATCTGTGGCTAGATGTCCACTGCTGGACGTAAGCCACGTAAGATATTTTTCTGAGAATTATCTCCCTGATCTAGAAGCATAATTTCCCCAAGTCTTCATAAAAAAAAGAAATATGCTCAGTGTGTCCTAGCCGTAGAGTTTTTGTTTTAAACGTCATTTCCTACTATCTGGTGCAACCCACTGAGATAAGAGGCCCATTGAGGCTCTGCCTACCCCGCTTCGGGGAAAAAGGCGTGTCTATGTATGTACATCTTTTTTCCGCAATACTCCAAGGATATCTGGAAGAGAATGCTTTCTAGCATTAAGTTCGCCTTTGTACTTCTTTGTTTTATGTGCAATAACGAATTTTCTATCTATCTAACTATGTATTTATGTGTTTTCTTGCAGAGGATGCATCATTATTTTTACATACATTTATAACGTTAAAAAACATACTGCGGTTTTGTAAAAGCCTTATTTTAAGGTTCCGCTTACTTGTAATTTCATTTTGCCTGTGAAATTTGCGTTAAATCGCCGATTACTTAGGTTCAGGTATTTTGGCCTCTTTATCTAAATTGCTTGCGTGCGGAGGCGGGATTAGCGAGTACCGAATCGGGAACAGGCAGGCGAGTACTTAACAAAATAACGAACCCGGCCGGGCTGATGGAAGTGCCAATAGGAAACAGAATAGCAAGTAATTTGATGAATCTTAGGACTTCTTCTCTTCGTCGTATTTTTCATTAAGGTCGTGCCCGTCTTGAAAGGATTTAGTAGAGATGCTGTCGATCTTCTTCCAAGCTGTTCTACACTCGGCTTGTCTCAGACCAGCGGTGATAGGGAGGCCAGTCAGTGCCTTGACTTGATCGGACCATCGATTGGCCGCGCGGTCTTATTCCATCCACTTTTCCCACTACAACCAGTTCTTCAAGGTTATCTGCCTGTCTCCGGACTATGTGTCCAAAATAACTGAGAACGCGCTGGTAGCAGGTGGTGGAGAGTCTGGTATTGATGGCCAGCTGGAAAGTATAATCTTGTTGGTTCTTTTTGCCGTCCACGGGATGCGCAACATTCTCCTCCAGCACCACATCTCAAAAGCGTCTATGTTTTTCATATCCAGCGCTCGGATCGCCCATGACTCGGAGCCATACAGAAATATGTAGAAGACCAATGTTCGGACATCTTAGGTGTCGGTAATTGTATTCGATGCTAGGTACTCAGGCGGACAGGACAAGATATAGTTGAAGATGGCCACGGTGGACCAACGATGCTCTTAAGACTGCGCCAAACCAAAGCAGAAATCTTCATACAAAAAAAAATGCCTCGCACCGCACGAAAACGCAATTTTTATTAAATATTCATACATACATAGACACACGCCTTTATATCCCCGAAAGGATAGGCAGAAACTCAAATGGGCCTCTTTTCACTGTGCACTCTTTTTGCTCTTTATTAAATATCACCTTTTTTTTTTGTAATGACAGAATAAGCATATGGCCCACCTGATGTTAAGCGATAACCTCTGCCTTTAACAATGCATTACCTCATATGTCACCTCCACCTAGGACGCACCCTATGTGGCATTGCACTGCGCCCGCCACCCTGAGATGAAAAGTCTCATGTGCCTGTAATATTTTTTTTTTTTTTTTTTTTGCCTAAAATAGGCTTGCGTTTGGCTACATCTCACCTGATGGGAAGTGACGATGAGGCCTATTTAAGCACGCTCGCCTAGAAGATGCCTATTAACTCTTCTTTTGAAGACGCCCAAGTTGCATGATAAAGGGAACAAAGAAGCCGGAAGAGAGTTCCAGGCCTTTGATGTCCGCATGATGAAAGAGTTTGAGAAACGGCAACCACACCCTTCAAACTGGAAAACTGCAATGCGAGCACTACTGCTTTGCAGCAGAAATAGGTATGGTGGTAGTACTTCCCCGGACGAACTCTTTCACAAAAAACATCTACTAACACTAAATTCATACTAAGGTCATCATAACATGATTCTTAGCTGAATATAAACTTACGATGTCAATATATCAGTTTTCTATTATTAACCCCCGACGCAAAAACAACGGGGTGTTATAAGTTTGACGTGTCTGTGTGTGTGTGTCTCTGTGTGTGTGTCTGTCTGTGGCATCGTAGCTCCTGAAGGGATGAACCGATTTAGTTTTTTTTTTGTTTGAAAGGTGAATTTGTCGGTAGTGTTCTTAGCTATGTTTGATCAAAATCGGTTCAGCCGTTTCATTGCGTTGAAAGTTTTTTAATATTTACAAAATGTATTACTTGTGTTGTGATTTCCTTTGTAGTACTTTATTAAACTCACGTTCCCTATTAGACTGTATGTAATATTATATACCCAGGATCAGTAGATATTCCTGATTTATTACTGTAACAAAGTTCCAGTTGTTCCAGCATGAAGTACGGTACTCGTAATTGACTTTTTAATTAAGGGAAACTTTGATAATGTTGCAAGTTACGTCAGAACTCAGCTGCTGATTTAATATTAATACTCTGTTAAAGCTTTGAATGAGATCTTACGTTGTGTATCAGACTTTCCACTGGTTTTTAAAGATGGTTACGTTTTCAGAATCAATCTTCTATCTATCTATCTCTCTATCTATCTTTGACTCAGTTCTTACGGTTAAGGCGTCTGTGGACGTCAAATTATATCACTATCTAACTCATTAAAGTTCAGGTTAATTAGTAAGTGACAGAATAGCGCTCGCGAAACGAAAAGTGAGCGAAAATCACTTTTTCTAAATTAAGAAAGAAATTTTAAAAATAATAACAAGGTCCTCTCGGCGTTGTGTTATTTAATATACTGAAGGCAATAAAAACATCTTATAATTGATAGTTTAGGAGAAAAATGGTTGTAACTACGAAAACATAGGCTACTTGGCAAATTTATTTCTTACATTTTAAGTTATTTAACAAAAAAATACAACAGGTCGTGCTTTCTATGATGTAGATTAACATATTTTTTTTGTAGATATTTCGTTAAAGATAGTGGAGAAAAAAGGTTGTAATGCACCACATTCCACATATATCCACGCCTTAACGGAATCAATAAGAGGAATAAACGAAACAATAATAGTTTTCCATACAGTTGCTCGAAAAGTGTACTTACAAGGCCAGTAAATATAGCTTGAAAGTTAACTTTACTGAACTAGTGCGATTTCTTTACAGTATTTCTTTAGTTCTGTCCAACAAAAAGTTTAAAAGCAAACTAGTGGAATGAAGAAAGAAAGAAAAGAAAGAAAGAAAGAATATATATTTATTTGTATACAAGAGCTACACAGAAACACAGAACACACTAAGAAGAAACAGGTATGGAGGTACTAGGTGTAACTCAAGTAACAAAATGGTTCTGCCTCAGCATGAGTTGGTTGACAGCAAGCTAGCAACCAACGCTGGTCTTCCGGCAGAACCACTTGTTGGCGTTACGTCTAACCACTCGCAACGACTATACACACAACTAACATAAAGAAAACTAATAATAAGAATAAGGTAAAGAAAATTAAGGTATGCTCAAATTTTAAAAAACCACTGACATAATTTTAGAAAAATAAGAAAGTTTTTTTACAATAATAATAACAATGAGAAAAAAAATTTACTTTCCGAAAAGGAAACTTTTACAGAGCACTTGTGTCGTGTCTTAGACTTTCCTGAATGCTTGTGACTTCGTCCGCGTGGACTTTTTATACAAACTTTAAGACCCCGCTATACTCCTTAGGGGTTGAATTTCGGGAATTCCTTTCTTAGTGCTTCTCTAGACGACAATAGGAACATACCCTCCAAATTTCAGATCTCTAGGACTTACGGTTTAGGCTGTGCATTGATAGTCAGTCAGTGAGTCAGTGAGTCAGTGAGTCAGTCAGTAACACAACGATTTTATATAAATAAATAAATAATGCTGGACATTCCACACAACATTATCTAGCCCAAAGCTCAGCAGAGCTTGTGTTATGGGTACTAGATAACTGATATAATGAATACAATACATTAAATAGATAGATATTTTTTATTATGCATAGAAAATACCCAGAACACCCTGAACAAATATCTACAGATAGCACAAACATTTGTTCCGAGGCGGAAATCGAACCCGCAACCTCCTGCGTCGCTGGCGAACCTTCGCCCGACGCACCACAGGGGTCGTACTCTGAGGAGGAGAGATATATTGATTATTTTAGATACCTGTTGGTAATTGCAATTTTACAATGGGGGGGTGATCCATTGGCGAGTAAAATCGCTGGTACACCAGCGATCCTGCGAGCCAGCGTTATAGGCCGTCAATGGAGCACCTACAAAACCGCGGTTTAAAATACCGCGGTTTGGCTCGTTGGCTCTTCGTGCATGCTTGAAATCCTGGGACTGCGGTATAATAACCGGTGTAATAAACTGTTTGGTATGCCAATGGATCACCAACGCGAGTCGACAACCCAACGAGCCAACAGTTTATACCGTTAACTCGCCGGCTCGCCGATGGATCACCCTCTTTATGTCGAATTTTCATGTGATGCTCCTTCGCGCTACCATATTCCTACCATTGGCTTAGATGGGATACTTTCTAAACCATACCTACTCACGACTACCGAGAGTTTTCAAATTACTATTATTAGTAAAAAAAAAAGTAGGTTTTTCTGAAAACATTTCAAAGAACAGAAATATAAACGCTACAGCCCTTTTTTTAATAATCTGTGCTAGTATTAAAACTTGAAGTTTTAGTTTGATAGTTTCTTGAGGCAATATCCGGCTATGAAACCGATTTGGAATATTCTTTTAACTTTGGAAACTTCCAGTGGTTAAGCCAATAAAAGAGTTCAGTACAGTTAGTAATCAAACTTAAATGCGCCTGAGACGATTAATTTTTGTAACGGGGCTTACTTTACTCGACACATTTAACGCAGTTAAGAGGGCCCTTCCCGATTTGAATTAATATCTTGTAGATTCCAATTCAAAGTTTGAAAGAGAGGCACTGTGAAAAATGAGTGCCAGTGCCAGATCCCTTGGTTATAATTCGGAAAATTCCACTACTTACTTGCAAATCGGCAATAAATGCTCAAAAACTATAAAAAAATATTCATAAAACTTTTTCCAGGACGTACGTGTTTTTGAGAAAGCCTTACTAGTTTGTGACAAAAATGATTATTATTTAGAATCAACATAACATAAGCGATGTCCTTCGGACGACTTTTTTTTACTTTTACAGTTTATAAGTACATTATGAACATCCAAACTTCAGGTTAAAATTGTGCAAATAAGCTGATTTTTGAAGGCTGGCTTTAGGCTGGATATAGTGGTAAAAAAATAAATTTTTGTTTCTCCACGAACCTAGATATATTCTTCAAAATACATATTTGTACAAAACATCTGACGAAGAAATCGTTACGACTTTATAATCACGTACGAGCTGAGCACGAGCGTTTGTATGGAAAGTATTTGGGGTTGGCCGCTCTCAAAAAATAAGTTAATCGTTAAATTTAAGTTTATCGTGAACTGTAATCCTATAATCCCCATATTCTAAAGTCATGAGTACCTCATACCTCAGACAGGGTGACCAGGAGAGAACTAGGGACACAAAGAAGGTTATGAGTACCTCCACGTTGCGCGTTGTCTTTGGACTGCCTATACAGATCGTTCACAAAAGCAAGGCACTTATTTCGTGTATCGGCAGCATTGGCTACGGTGCTGCTAACAATATATGTAACATTTACCCCACTTGGTGATTGGTGGTCGCTGACAACATTATCTAAACTTGTATGTACCTACCACCGATTAATATATTTTACTTGCCTATATTTAAATAATATACAGATATAAGACTAGTAAGGTTGTAAATGATGACACTATTTAAATTTAAACTTTTTTTTTTCTGACAGTAATTAAGGTCTAAATGAACAATTCCAGACATATCACTGTCACTTGCATAAACGTCATCATCATCTGTCGTATCCGAATCTGTGCTGCTGTCATTTCCTAGTTCAATTATCAGTAATATAATCCATCCAGACATCAAGTTCATAAAATTTGTCTTCTAAAGTTTTTACGTGTTCACTGTTTTTGCCTATCCTGAGTGGTTATAGATGAAATAGCTTCTTCAGTTAACTTCACGATATTCCCAGCTTCTTGGCCGACATTATTGCTAGCTACTCGTCTCCTTAGAAGACTCCACATATAAACTCAATTGCATTTAAGTCACAGTGGTAGGGGGTAAAGTAGAGTGGTAGAGGCAGCAACTTCACCTTCTTTAGATATTCTACTCACGATTCCCTCCGAAATGCCTGAAATAGACACAAAAATTGTATCATTTTATAAAATTAAATAATTATAAAAACACAAACAAGGACAATATCATAAAGAAATAAATTAAATTTACTGAGATTATGTACTCCTTTATTTTAATTCGTTATGTTACTAAGTTCTTATTACCCATACTAAAGACCCATACTGTCTCGGAAGCTGGTATCCCTATTTTACTAACCTGTCATATGATTGAGTGGAATTAACGGGGCTTTGTTTCCCTTTTCTCTCTCACAAAAAAAGGCACGCACCTTCAATACAATCTCTCTTGCATTGCTTCCAAATGGCCGTGGCATGATTAATACGAAAAATATTAAATACCCAGTTTTTGTGTTAATATTATCACAAAAACGACCGGAGCAGTCTATCACAATCTGCCCATCTGACAATAACAGATTGACAAGCTTATAGTGCCAACATCACGGCGAAAAAGTGCCTTGCTTTTGTGAACGATCTTGTAGAAATGATTGTCAGACCTCTACCTCTGAAAATTATACAAAAAGTCAAAGTCAAAAGTATTTTTTCCAGTGAAATCGCGAAATTGTTTGGAGCACTCCTCAGAAGCCATTATATGAAGAAGAAGAAGAAGACACAAGGATCATGTTGATTTGTACTTTTCCTGTTCCAACGCGACCAAACCTAGAAGAATCAGGCAGCAAACACGGCTCGGCTTTATTTGATGATCATTCTTACTAGGTACTACGTGGAGAGCGCCTGTGTGCCTCGAGAACAAGTGGAAGCTGATTCAAAGAAAAAAGAAAACCATTGTTAACCTATTGTTGTTTTTTTGCAAAAAGCTCGTTGCTAAAAGCTTCCAAAACATCACAAGCTAAGTAAGCATGAAAATTCATCACTGAAAACTTCATAATCCTTATTTCAAACCGTTATTCCATCAGCAACATTTTATGAGTCGTCAGTGTAAGCGCAAAAATTAACTTTTCCCAGGGGATATTTATCATTGTAATTTTGAAGCACGTTTTTATAGTTACCAAATATTTTCTCCCACGAATTAGTCTTTAAGCTTTATTACAACGGACCGACATAAAATTACCATTTTTAGGGTTCCGCGTGCTTAAAATATGTGACAAGGATAACGTTACTTACCTCAAAAGCAAACTAACCAACTATTTTGAAAGGACAAAGCATTCATGAATTAAACGCGAATAAGTTTTATAAGTGTTTAGTAGTAGTAGAGCTTTTTTGAAAGAGTTCGTCCGGGGAAGTACTACCTCCATAGCTATTTCTGCCGCAAATCAGTAGTGCTCGCATTGCTGTGGTTCGGTTTGAAGGGTGGTGCCGATGAAATTACAAGCACATGAGACTTTTCATCTTTATGTCTCAGGGTGGCGGGTGCAGTTCAACGCCACATAGGGTGCGTCCTAGGAGGTCGGGACCTATGAGGTTATGTAAAGACAGAGGTTACCACTTAACATCAGATGGGCCATCTGCTTGTTCCGTCATTCACGTAGTTAAAAAAAAGATGAAAAAAAAAGTGTTTTTGAAGTTTTCTCCTTCTGAATGGATTTTCGTATAAGGCCAACGGTACGCAAATAGATGTGGAGTAAAATCTTAAATCAAGCGTTAACAAAAAGTGAAGTCTGTTATGTTTTGTATTAAGTATTGTATTGTATTAAGTATATCAGTTATCTAGTACCCATAACACAAGCTCTGCGTAGCTTGGGATTATAGCCTCATACATAATGTTGTGTGAACGGTCCAGCACTATTTATTTATTTTATACTGAAGTGGATTGGAGAAAACAGCCGCGAGGCGGAGCTTACACACTTTTTTTTAAAATTTACTACTGGACGTTCATCACAAGAGACTGCTGACGTTTCGTTGACCATTTAGAGGTCCTTCTTCATGAGCACCGACCGCGACCAGGCTTGAAGGCCGTAAGATGGGAACTAAAAAAGTAACAGAGTCTGTTCAAAAAAAGATCAGACGTGGGATTGGAGGGCACAGCTGTGCTTATTTACCTTTATTTTTTAGCGAGCAATACAATAGCGCGTCTGTTCCATTTTGATAATTTTACAACTGTAACTATTTATTTAGTATAAATTTAAAATGCCGAAAGTTTGAATCCTAGGCTAAAGAAATAGTTAAATAAACGAAATAAGTTCACAATTTGGCCACGACGCTTCTCTTTTTGAACAGACTCTATGTGCTTGTAATACATGTCTTTTTCTTTCTAAAATGATACTAAGATTCATTTATTTTGTTGTCAAATGTTGCAAGATTTTGAGCTAGATTCCGTTATCGCATCGCATGACACTACGATATAAGGAGATAGCGTGCTGAACTAATTATGGACACGGAAGGTTAAAAATTTAACTATTCGATTGATTAGTAGACTGAGTGTTTTGGCTGATTTGGATCAGTTCGTGGCTCCGATAATTAGTTTATGCTTGTTGAAATGACGAGGTTCAAATACAACTCGTTCACCGTAAGATGTTGTCACTGTCTCTTGTATATTATTTTTGTTTTTATTTAGTTTTGACAAGGCCCCTTTACAGCCGATATTTTATCTTGTATTATTTATGGTAGAAATCTAATTTGTTGACATGGCAACAATATGACGTGTTTGATTGTTTGACTTATTGGCTTGGCTAATAAATAATGCTGGACAATTCACACAACATTATCTAGCCCCAAGCTAAGCAGAGCTTGTGTTATGGGTACTAGATAACTGATATACTTAATACAACATATTACATAGATAGATATTTTTATTATACATAGAAAATACCCAGAACACCCTGAACAAATATCTGCGATCGCACAAATATTTGTTCCGAGGCGGGAATCGAACCCACAACCTCCTGCGTCGCCGGCCAAGCTTCGCCCGCCGCGCCACAGAGGTCGTCAATCAATTTACTCTTTGTTTAGACTAGGTTTAGACTGATTGTTTCTTTTGTTATTTTGCTTGTCTATGTACGTGATATTATTATAAAATTGTGAGGACTTATTAAATGTACTAACAAACTGACAAGGCCTATGTACAGCCGCTAATGTGATATTCTAAATGACTTAACATATAATTTGACAAAGCCTCTATACACCTGCATCTTTCTAGTGTACCAAACTGTTTATTTTTTAATTGAATGCTTGTAAATTGACGTGACTAAGTGTTCCTTGTGATCTTATGTTAAAATAAATATATGAACTATATGAACTATGATGGCACCTGTAAATATTCCATGGCAGGTGCCAAGTTCCGGTGAACGGTCTGTCAAGATCTTACCACTTGGAACCCTATAGCTATTTATCTCACGTCACGCTTTTTCGATTTTGTACAGGCAGCGATTTAAAAGTAACTGATTTAAGAGCTGATTTATGTATAATAAGGACCACTTTTAATTTCGTTAAGGCGGGTGGCGGGAAGCTATTTGTTTGTGAAACGTTATAAAGCTGTCTGGTTGAATTTATTGTTTCGGACGTGACTGTACGGCAGGTATATTTTGCTACGAATTAGATAAAATGGCTGACGGGAAGTACCTTACAGTAGATGTTGTAAGTAATGTTTAAGTGATGTTTAGCAGGGCTTGTGCAAGAGTTCGTTCGGGGAAGTACTGCCACCACAACTATTTCTGCCACAAAGCCTGCTCAGCCAATCTACATGGCATGGGTAGGTGAAGTTACAGGCAGACACATAGATTTAAGTACCTATATAATATGAGTATGGACACATGAGAATTTTAAATTTTTTCTCAGTGGGGTTTCGCTGTGCATGTTTACCCTAAACTCTGTAATTTCTATTAATTTATTTATGACATTCATAATATATCCTATATCGTGTGTTCGCTGGCGAACACTAGTTTATTAATTAAACTAGTGTTCGCCAGCGGCTCCGCTCGCATTTTATCAGGATAAAATAGCCTATAGCTCGATCCCGATCATGACCTATCAGTTTACCAAATTTAATTGTAATCGGTTCAGCAGTTTCGGCATGGTTGAGTAACAAACTAAGTAGTTAGGTCTAAGTTAGCAATGGTAGTTAATACATAGTATAATATACCATTAAGAGCGAGCATGCAGATTAACGCAGTTCAAAATGTACCCAAGCGCTAGAAATTATAACATATTCAAAATTCGGGCTCTCCAGTGCACTTCAAGACTATGTATTCTGTTAGATATATATTTGAAGTAAAATGTTTTGCTACAATAAAACGGTCTTACTAAGCTCTGACGTCATAATTCCAAAAACAGCTTAGGTAAATTGAGTTCGTTTGATATAGTTGTTACAAATAATACTTTTTTGTCCCATAGTGCACTTGATTAAGACTACCTCTCATAAACAGTCATTTAACTTCAAATAACCTGACCCCATAGCCACGATATCGTTTTTAGGGTTCCGTATCCAAAGGGTAAAACGGGACTCTATTACTAAGGCTCGGCTGTCCGAGTGTCGGTCCTTCTGCCACCAGGATGTATCTCATGAACCGTGATAGTTGACAGTTAAAATTTTCACAGATGATGTATTTCTGTTGCCGCAATAATAACAAGTACTAAAAACAGAATAAAATAAATATTTAAGGGGGCTCCCATGAAAAAAACGTGATTTTTTGCTCGTTTTTGCTCGATATTGATAACGACAACAAGTAGACGCTTGAAATATTAACAGAATATTTAGTTATACATTAAACTTGAATATATAACTAAATATATCATAAATTGAATATATTAATTAATTAATTAATTAATTGAATATATAATAAATAATTGAATTAAAATGAAACAAATATTAAGGGGGCCCACCAAACAAACGTATTTTTTTGCCGTTTTTATAGAAATGGATAGTCAGATAGTCAGATTGTCATTTACCTAATCATACAAAAGGTACACGTCAAACAAATAATTATCACAAAATGAGTCAAAAGTACTCATCGTACTTAAAACAAAAATCAAAATAACAAATAGGTACACAATAAACAAAAACAAGTCACATCTAGGATTACCTAGGTAATTAGATTAATTTGAGGCTAGTGAACTCATTTAAAGTGTAGAAGGTCTGCTTAATGAGCCAGCGCTTCAACCTGGACTTGAATATGCTGATACTAGGCGCTTCAGTGACATTTTTAGGCATCAGGTTGTAAACTGCCGGACCCATGACATACGTCAGTTTGTTGGATTTCGCCAACCTGCGTGGGACCGCTTCCAGTTGACCCGCTCGGCGCATCCCATATGTGTGTGACTCACCAACTCTTTTGAACGCATCCTGATAATTTCTCACGTGTACGACCACCCGAAAAATCACCAAGGATGGTAACGTGAGGATTTCCAGCTCCCTGAAATGAGGCCGAGCGGAATTTCCTCTCAGGATTCGTACTTGCTCGTATGGTGCGCTCGCATGGTACGGAACCCTTCGTGCGCGAGTCCGACTCGCACTTGTCCGAGTTTTTGATTACACGATCTTAAAAAGAGCTGCAATTGAATAATAGTTGATCAAAAGTTATTAGCAGAGTCAAGTGTTCCCTGTTTTTGTCTCTTGTGTTATTTCTAAGCATATCCTATAGATATTCCAATTGAACAAAGCGCACATGGCACCACCATAGAATCCCTCCGAGTACCAGGATATAACCGTACCGTTGTATATTTAATTTCAGTCAGGAAATATAATATTATTTGGAAACCTCGGCGCGGTTCCCGGAAAACAATTCTCATATGAAATTCCTTCCAAATTATGCTGTAAGTGGGATTTACCTACCCCTTTGATACGGTCTGGCTTTGCGTGGGAACAGACAGACCACTAACTAAGGATATAGGTGCCACACAAAAAATGTAATAAGCTATCAATTTAACGTCGACCTTGCTCTTTTAATAGATAATGATCAAAATTTAAATGTTTCCTAAAAATTCCAGTGACCCTGAAACCCGTATCTAACTTTGTCTTTGAGCCATCTCATCTGTCCGGGACATCAGTTAGGGCCGGTGCGACGGCAGATTCCGCTGAGGATCTCAAAAGACGCAAATATGCAAGTCTCGAAAGAGCTTAATTATTTGAGCCTTTCGGGGTTGAGACTTTGGGACCGTGAGGTACCGGGGCCATTCGCGTTTTAAAATTCTTTCAAGGCGTCTGGTCGAAGTGACGTGTGACCTGAGAGCTGGCTCCTATCTGGCTCAACGCATAAGTTATATTATATTATTCCGTTAAAATAAAATAACATTTCGTGGCGACCAATTTTACAAGTAAAGTCGACGAAAAAACGATAGAGCTACTGTGTTTTTTACGAACACTACTTCAACGGTAACAAGTGAGATCATTAAAAGCTTTCTATAAAAAAGTTTTAACTCAAAAAAGTCTATACAAACGTTCGCGATGATATTTATCTAAATGTTAAGATCACAGATAAAATAATACTATACGAGGTTAAGATACACCTGCGGCTACGCTTGCGTTATGTGTCATTATCATCATCTCAGCCCGGAATCACCCACTGCTTGGTATAGGCCTTCTTTCTCTTTTGCTAGCCTCTTCTGTAATGTGCGTCTCTCAATCAGGATGTCGTCCACCCATCTCGCTTTCGGACGACCCGGATTTGATCGGCCCGACTTCGGCCACCACTCCGTTGAGGCTTCACTCCACCGGCCGTCAACAAGTCTGGCCAGGTGTCCTGCCCAGCTCCACTTGAGGTTCATCGCTCTGTCTCCGACGCCATAGACTTTCGTCCGACGACGGATCTCAGTGTTGCGGACTCGGTCTAAAAGTATAATGCCAAGCATAGCTCGTTCCATGGCCCGTTGTGCAACACGTACTCGGTGCACAGTCTCCTTAGTGAGCGACCATGTCTCGGCATCGTAAGTCATAGTTGGCAGGACACACTGATTAAAGAGACGGCTTGCTTATTACGTATCTTGCAATAGCAATGCGATAGCAAGAATTGCGCGAGAATTGAGAGATTATCGCATCGAAATCGCAAATTCGTATTACGTATCACTGATTTTTGCAATCGCATTGAAAGAAAAAGAAAGAAGAAGAAAGAATATATATTTATTTGTATACAAGAGCTACACAGAAACACAGAACACACTAAGAAGAAACAGATATGAAGGTACTAGGTGTAACTCAAGTAACAAAATTGCATATTGCTATTGTATATTGCAATAGCAATATACGTAATAAGCTAGCCGGTCTTCAGGCACAGTGTGATCTTTTTTGACCGGAAAACACCCTAGCTGTATTCTCCTGGAGATTTCTTTGTTCAGATGCTCCTTGCTAAAAGATAGAACATAACCTAAGTATAAGTAATGATCAACTATCTCTAGCTTCTCGCTTTTAATCTGAATTGTTGGGGTCGAGACGCTAGAGACACTTGTCAGCACTTTTGCATTGGACATGTTCATCTTCAAGCCCATTTCAAAGGAGGCATCGAAAAGTTCTTTGAGCATTTGCTGCAAATCTTCCAGGGATTCCGCAAACAGAACTAAATCATCTGCAAACCTGAGATGCGTCAGATAGACACCATTGATGTTTATTCCACTTCGGTCCCACTCAAGTGTTTTTACCACATCTTCAAGAACAGCGGTAAAGAGTTTGGGGAAATGGTGTCTCCCTGTCGCACACCCCTTTTGATGGATATAGGGTTAGTAAATTCATGCATTTTGACCTGCATTGTTGCTGCGCAATAAAGGTCCCGGAGCACATCTATACTTACTGAGCGTCGATCTGGCAGCGTTATGTGTAGTGTATGTGTGCACTCAACTCCGTCACGGTTTAGCGGATTTTGATATGGTATTTAATTTTGGAGTGTGGATGGATGCTGAGGGGGGGGGGGGGGAGCAGTACGGGGGGATCCCAAAATCACGTATGCCAAGCTGCGGGCAAAAGGCAAGTAGGTAATTTAAATTTCCAGGACAAAGTATGCCCTACCATAACAGTTACGTAGCCTGCTTGGTTGGATGGAGTGACCTAGCTAGTCCCTAAGCCTTGATATGCCAGTCGTATATTGAGCACTTGCGTTTCATTGTTGAGAAGCTGTAAAACTTGTAAGGTGGGAATCTCGAGATGAATGGTGAGATTGTATGTGTCAAATTCGGAGAAGTGTCCAATTAGAAGCCATCAAAGAACACGTGCCTCAAATTTTGCTATATCGAAGTCATTTCCTGGTTTTCTTATTTTAAAAGTAGGTACATGTATACCAATATTTATTTCTAACAGTTATTGTGTACAAACCGTATAAATATTAGCTGTACTAGTCATGTAAATAATCCTATTTTAATTATATTGGAAATCAATAAAAGTGATCTTATACCAATATACCAAGTTAATACAATTGAAGTGTCTGTCTGTGATTTCAAAATAAATGCCAAAATTTAAGTGAAAAGTGCTATTTTTACGATGCCTTATCATAAAATGATAGCTTTTAGAATTTTTGTATGTTTGTCTGTCAGAAAACAGTCAGGGAAGAAGGAGAAGCAGTAGACACCATATGTAACTGAGATTTTTTATGAACTCAAGACCATTTGACAAGATAACGTCAGACTTCAGTCGTTTGTGAGGGGGGGGGGGGGGGGGTCATGGGTGTGACAGAAGGAGGGGGGACTGCTTTTTATCCTGACACCAGGCGCGGGCTTAAGGCTAGTATATAAATAAACAACACCTAACAGGCACATAGGTATCTCACGCTAGGATTCCATATATCGGAATAATATGGGTACACCCAGACCCGGAAAAATATTTGCATGCAAATATTTGTTCCGCACCGGAATTGAACCCACACCTGTCTAGCCGCTTACGCCCGCCGTGATAGACGTCGTCAATATTCCTAAAAAGAAAATGTACGGTCTTTATTATTCCGAATAACAAAGAAAATGTACATTTACCGCGTATCTCAATAATATAAACTCACTACGTATAGATGTTGTTCTAGCAAACAAATTATTGACCGGCTTGCATTTTGTATGAGCTAAGTGCTGTAACGCCGAGGCAGCTATACCTAGGTGTAGCTATAACTGTTATTACTGGATAATGTAGGAAAAAAATAATTGGAAATTGTCTGTACTTTATTTTTATTGTGATTGCGTACCAAACTTACAAACTCTCAGATTTGTTATTGTTTTGTCTCTAAATACTTCTGAATAATAGATATTTATCTACAAATCGCTAAGATAAGGCAAATTAAGGTACTTAAGACTGTGCCACCACCAGGTAGAAATCTTCATAAAAAAAAGCCACGCGCCGCTAAGAAAAGCTGTTTTTATGGAATACTAGCGACTCACCACGGCTTGGCACGGGTAGCCCCCGGTGAAAAACAGCCCCCCTACTTACCCCCCCTATGTGCTTCTCCTGGCTCTCAGCTACCTCCCAACCAATTTTTAGCCAAATCGGTTCAGCCGTTTTTGAGTTATAACTGGTGTAACCAACACGACTTTGTTTTATATATATAGATCTCGTGAAATATAGATAATTTTAAAAAACCCCGTGGGTGAACCCTTCGTTTTATTGTATTGATTTTATTTATACAATTTTTGACCCAATAATCTGTACCATATTTGTCAATATGACAAATATGGTACAATCGAATGTTGCCAAAATTTAGAGGTAACTTTGTGATTTTTATAATCGAGAAAATTTTGTCCTATCGTGTTTCTGTCTGGGTGATTCCTCAGTATTATAATGTAGTATCCATGCATATTTTTAATTTGAATATTGTACTTTATTTAGTCAGTTAATAATCTAATCTAAGATTGGTAATTTTGCGTTATACCCCACCTAAATGTCACCCGGTGACGCAACCGGTGTCTGCTTCCACATGTGTGTGTTTTCACTGCTAATTTTCATTTAGTCTTCTTCTTCATAATATAATGGCTTCTGAGGAGTGCTCCAAACAATTTCGCCATTTTCAAGTGATATTCATACATACATACATAGACACACGCCTTTTTCCCCGTAAGGGTAGGCAGAGCCTTAATGGGCCTCTTTTCACAGTGGGTTGCACCATCGTGGAATATAGATATTATTTGTCATAAAATTAGTTAAGTCGTCAAGAGTCTCCGTCAAGTCATAACCTAGTTCAAATGGTGGCAGAAAAACTAGAGTCTTTACAGGGAAAAATCCACCATTTCTAAAAGACACGCAATACACTTAAATTTCACTACATCACACATGTGCTATTTATCCTAGTTACACCGGTTAAAATGCCACCCAAATTATTTTTTATTTTATAGTGTAGTTGATCTGAGATTATATTATATGAGATTATAGCAACGGCACCTCAACTTGATTAATGGCCAACAGCAGGTTGAATAAGAAAGAGCCAATGAAGTAATAGAGAGAATGAAGAAGCATTTTGTAGCAACTTCGTAACACATAATAATATGTGTAGCACCTACAACTCAACATTTTCGTAGCATCCGCGTAGCATCTGCGTAGCATCGGCGTATCACCTGCGTAGCACTCTACGATTCTCAGCCAGCAGTTTTCACTTCAATAAGAAGACAGGCAACACTCTCCAGACACCTGCAGTGCATTAATCTTCTTGTAAAAAACAACCCGCTGCTGGCCAAGTTTAAAGTCAGGGAAATTACCTTCAAGAGAAATATTAACGACGTGACTGGAAGAAATAATATAAGTTTCACTTCGATGTCACTAAAAGAGTTTTCATAATAATAATATCGTTATATTAATATCGTTTAAGCAGAATCGTTAAATGTACTGTAATATTTTACCAATTTTAAATGTAAAAACCGGCCCAGTGAGAGTTGGACTCGCGCACGAAGGGTTCTGAACAATTACCTAAAAAATATCAAATAAAACACGTTTGTTGTATGGGAGCCCCCTTAAATATTTTTTTTTTCATGTCTTTTGTATTTTTTGTTATAGCGGCAACATAAATAAATAAATAATTAATAAATAATGCTGGACAGTTCACTCAACATAACCTAGCCCCAAGCTAAGCAGAGCTTGTGTTATGGGTACTAAATAACTGATATACTTAATACAATACATTACATAGATAGATATTTTTTATTATACATAGAAAATACCCTGAACACCCTGAACAAATATCTGCAGATCGCACAAATATTTGTTCCGAGGCGGGAATCGAACCCGCAACCTCATACGTCGCATGCCAACACAGTCGCTCGCCGCGATGTCGTGTCGATGACCCTTAACACAAGCTCTGCTTAGCTTGGGGCAAGATAATGTTGTGTGAACTGTGTCCAGCATTATTTATTTATTTATTAATTTCGCCCAATAAGGTTTATTTTAAATTGAGATTCAATCTGAAGTGACAGAGGCTATAACTCGGATTCAGAGGGATTATGTAAGCGGATTTGTCATCTTTACTCGTGGATTTACTCGCTGACAATGTTTTGTAGTTGTTTAAGAATGTCCTTGTTTTGATTTGGTGGCTATTTATGGGTTTTCCTTGAACAGGAACAGTCAAGGTTTTTGTTTTGAAAAACAGTCACGTCTAATTGAGAGAGAAACGCCATCTTGGAATCTTATACACTGTACGTACGTACAATATCTGATGGTTTGCTCGCCGTTTTCTTTTGTAAAATCTAAGTGTATCGCTACCCTAACAATCTCTGATGTTTCTCTTCAGCCAGTATCGTCTCTTTGAATTGAGAGTAACCCCGTTCAAAATAAGAATTTAGATTAGCAGCGGGCGTGGAATAGCAAACTATTCAGTATGCTGTTTTGAATGGCACAGATTAGCATATAGCGAATAATATAGTATGTTGTCTAAAATCTCGTTTGCCCAGAGATGAGGCTATAGGCTATAGACTACTTTTATCCCGGTAAAACACGAGCGAAGCCGCAGACGAACACTAGTAAGAAATATAACACCTCTTTCGACCTGACAGTATGTATTTTTAATAACAGAAGTTTTTTTTAAATAATTTGACGACCTATGTGGCGCTGCGGGCGAAGGTTCGTGGAGGTTGTGGGTTCGATTCCCGCCTCGGAACAAATATTTGTGCGATCGCAGATATTTGTTCAGGGTGTTCTGGGTATTTTCTATGCATAATTAAAAATATCTATGTATGTAATGTATAATATAAAGTATATCAGTTATCTAGTACCCATAACACAAGCTCTGCTTAGCTTGGGGCTAGATAATGTTGTGTGAACTGTCCAGCATTATTTATTATTTATATTATTATTATTATTTAATATGACTAATATTATATGTAAGTATTTATTACGCTTAATAATTTAGGTTTACTTGTGCGTTAATAATATTTTAATCCTATCCCTTTAGTGCTAAAACATAAACACTGGACAGTTAAAAGTCAGAATTTATCTCTCTGTCCTTACATAAAAGCGAGATAAAACGGTTTCTTGACTGAAAGGATATAATGCCATACAAAGGAATATAAAATGTTTATGCGACACGCATAAAATACACCCAACCAGAACATGCTCTGAGGCTAATCTGTACCAAATCGCGAGCTGAACGTAAAAATCTGATCAAGGGAGAGTTTTGACTCCTTCATCGGGGTTCTCGTAGATTAAAAAACTAATTTACTCATATCATCCAATCCGGCTCTATGCACGGATTAAATATACAGGGTGTCCTAAGACTATGCGATATGAAGGGAAAGTACCTTAAATATTGTAGATAGGATATTTTGCTGAAAGGAGACTTTATTTTATTTTTAAAACTTAGAAATACACCAATCAAAGATTTTCTAAAAATTACTTGCTTCGTCTGGGAATCGAAACGAACATTTAATGGAATCAAACATTTTACGTTAATTCTTTTGTTATATGATACTATGTTACTTAGGAGGGTTTTTTTATATCCATTCTTTCGAACGGCATCATAAAAATACGGGGTAATTTTTTCACATTTAAGTTGGTTCGATTCCCAGACGAAGCTAGTAATTTTTAGAAAATCTTTGAATGCAGTATTTAATTAATTCATAATTAATTCATTTATTGTCTGTAAATCTAGGTACAAGTGCTAGGTGTATTTATTTATAGTTAGATCACTAGATTTTGCCTTTCGGCGCACAAACATTTTGAAAAAAAACTATCCTAATTTAATTGAATATAATAATTTTCAATATGTAGGTTACATTCAAAATATATAATTTTACATTACCTACACTAAAACACAAAATAATTTCCATATGCTGGTACATGTCAAAAAAAAACAGAATCAAATAAAAATACAGATGTCAAAGAAAAATACAGATGACAAGTACATCGTAGCGGCACCTCGGAATAAGAACTACATTAAGGGCCACGTCCTTGAAAATCCTTGAAAAGTGATGTTTTGAAAAGCCAAGAACTTCCCGAATTTAGCTTTATTCCTAACAATATTTAGATCAGAAGAAAGAACACTTCAGGCTGAATAAAAATAAGTAGGGGTTTTCTAAAATTCTTTCTAGATTTTGTGTAAATTGAAAAACTACCTACCCATTTTCACAAAATTGATCAAAATAGAGCATCTACATATGAGCTAAAATCTACGGAATTACAGCTATTTCTGAGAAATAAAACACTTTAGTATCATGTCTATACACTTGGTTTTAAAAGTAAGTTGGGGTTTTTGATCTTTTCATACAAAAGATGTGTAAAAACACGAAAACATTTTCAATTCGCCGTATCTACACGATTTCTACGCCATTTTCTGTCATTCCGTGGTTATCCACGGCTCTGGAAGGGTGGGCTTTGTTCAATTTTTCATTCACAGGTGAAAACGGGCAACCGGATACTTCGATATATCATTACAAAAACTTGTATTATCTTACTGAAAATTGTTGGTTTTCGTTGTTATAATTGTAATTCGGGTAATAGGAAACCCATCCAAATACATATTTATTTGAGGTTTGTGAAAATTAACGGGACTGACATGGTTTGACAGTTCAATCATACAGTCGTGAACACAAACCAATTCTACAGATCAGAGTAGAGATCCACCAACTTATCTGTAGAATGAAATGTACGTAGATGATAGAAAACTACATACATTTCATTCTACTGATAAGTTGGTGGATCTCTACTTAAAACATTGCAGGCCTCCGTAGTTGCTCGGTGCAATTCTACGGTAGTATACTCACGAAGGAGTTTATATTGTGATTTGTGACCAAAAGAGTTTCGCTTAGCGATTTTCCTCAGAATATACCAAGCTCTTTATACTTGCTTATTTCCCGACTTACTAGTGACGAAGGGTATGTTTTTTTTACTTTTTTTTATACTATCATTCAATTTTTATCTATGTTTGGCTGTTTGTTACTAATAATAATACGGGTACTTCAATTTGATATCGAAACAATAAATAAATAAATAATGCTGTACAGTTAACACAACATTATCTAGTCCCAAGCAAAGCAGAGCTTGTGTTATGGGTACTAGATAACTGATAAACTTAATACTATATATTACATAGATAGTTACTTTGATGATACAATGCTGCTATTAAAAAAAACTCCATTAAAGTCCATGCTTTATTGGAGGCCAAAGATAAATAAACTGGTCAAGTGCGAGTCGGACTCGCGTGTAGAGGGTTCCGTACAATACAAGTATAAATAACTCTGTCAACATAGTAACAACTAGACCAATGGAACTTTGTATAGTCCTCGATAAGTCCTCGGTGAAATGAAGCCACAGATTTTGTACATATTTTCTCTTCACGAATATTTTCGTTTCCCGTCGGAATTTAAAAACGTATAGCAAAAATAAACGAATTCTGATTTTGGGTAAGTACCTACTAATTTTGGACGATTATAATATAAAATAGATACTAGCTAGGTATAGGTACTGTAACCCGCGACTTGATTCGGACGCGTAATATTATTTGTAGTACAACTATATTGTCTGGGTTATCTATGACATACTAGTTCCTCATAGATAATCCAGTTGATCAATATAATGTTTATTGTAAGTTAGGTATGAGGTATGAGGTTGACGTGTTTGTATGAGCTTGATCATGCATCAAAAATGTATCCTAAATATAATCACTGTAACATATTATACGGTGGATATCTGAACTATTTTTTTTATTATGTTAGACTAAATACTACACATAAGAATAGTAACGTCATACACAACATATACGGTGCTTAAGACTAGTGTTCATATTATTTTTTGATTTTAACTACTACTGAAAACAAAGGAATCGAATACTATCATCGTCAGGCGTGGCGCACTCCGCGCTTTAGGTATAAAGCTACAAGTACCCGGCGGACTCATCTAGAAGAGTCAATCCATTCAGAGGGTTGCCGCGCGCCAGCCAGATCACACGTGAAGTTAGTTCGGTAAACTCACTCAAGCGCCGCGTCACGTCGTCCGTCAACTAAAGTCTTCTACTATTATTTATTCTATGCTTAAATGAAGATAAACGCATATTGCATCGCATTCGGCTGCCTGAATTATAACAAGGATCCGAACCTCACGTTTTTCACACTTCCAAGGGACATCGAAAGGTGTAGAAATGCACGTCTACATTATAGGTAATTAGGTACACCTACCTAACAAATGATTATACTCGTGCCTCGTCCTCGAGATCAATAACCCGAAATTAAATCATTGCAACAACGTAGTTTCACGTAGATGACACCACTAGCACACTAATGTTGAGAGGGTACTCAATAAAACTTTTTACTGCTATGTTCTCCCGTCGCCGCGGTCTTACCCTCAGTTCCATTCACATTTTAGTGCTCCGCCACAGCGCACGAAATTTTTCAATTTTTGCGAAATAAGTGTTAATTTTTACAAAAAACATGCCGAAAATAAAAAACGAAGGTGATTTTGACTTCATAAACAAAACACTAAAAGAATTAGAACGAAAATTGCACAAAAAGTGTTATTGACGACGAATAGTGTAATCATCTTCATCGCGGGATTCTTCACTTTATCCGTTAAACCCACAAGGTAAATGAGTGTTCTATAATATATAATTTTTACGATACGTGTCTACATACAAGCGTTTTACGCATATCTGCGTTTTATCAAGTAACTAGAATGCATATCAGGACAGTTTGAGGAACTGCACCGCCATGCACTCGGAAAAGTTTTGATAAAATTTGTTAGTTTGGTACATACATGAATCTATAAGAAGTAGCGTTACCTATCCTTTTATTAGGTTATCAAATCAGTTTAAAACCACCTCGAAACACTTTATGCTAAACTTCCATCTGGAAATTGAGTTAGTACCTAGCTTTAAAAGTAGGGTTTACCTACCCTAAGGTATTCACACCTACCGAAATTATCGTAACTCAGAGCTGTCTGCGGGACAGACTCGATACATATACATTGATTTACCTAGCAGTAAAGGTAGGGTTACCTACCCTAAGGTATTCACACCTACCGACATTATCGTAACTCAGAGCTGTTAGCGGGACAGACTCGATACATACCTATACATGGATTTACCAAGCAGAAAAAGTAGGGTTAGCTACCCTTAGGTATTCACACCTACCGAAATTATCGTAACTCAGAGCTGTCTGCGGGACAGACTCGATACATATACATGGATTTACCAAGCAGTAAAAGTAGGGTTACCTACCCTAAGGTATTCACACCTACCGAAATTATCGTAACTCAGAGCTGTCTGCGGGACAGACTCGATACATATACATGGATTTTCATCCAAAAATGCACCAGAACTGGCTACGGGCCTGCTTCGACGCATTGCTTACTCAATCGACTCAGGGCAAATTTGAGATTTGTACCGATTTTAAATACCTACCTTACACTTTGTGAACGTGCGTCGGTCTCGGTATGTAGTGGGATGTTCAATCCTTCAGACAGTCGTCTGAAAGAATCGACCCTCCAATGAGCCCAAGGATATCCCTCATATACCTGTCACTTCTCCAAGCAACCTTGCAATAGCAGAGGCGACAAAAGAGTTCCACTACATTGGAAGCGGACGTACTGGATCCTGACGTACTAAAATTTCAGGAATTATCCCAAATCTACCTTTCAATATGGAAAAGCGATAACTGATGAAAGAAACGAGCAACAAGCTCAACGCCAAGCACCTCATAGGTACCTGAAAACATGACACTAATTGGAGCTCCAATTCTCAACTTAAAACTAAAGGCAGCCCTGCCTGAAAATGTAATAAAAAGACACAAGGCAAAAGAGAGTAGACAAAGCCAAATAGCCGTCGCTATATCTATATCAAGGCTAATAAGTTAGTAACGGACAAATTTGTATTTGCTGATGGATGTCGGCCGAATAATCTATGACATTCAACACACCGACGTCGAATCAACAACCAGGCGAAACTTCGCTACATACCTACTTGCTACAAAAGGGTATGAATTAGTACTGGTCAAATAGTAAAATTTATGAGTATTTATTCGGTGCAAACCTGCCCGACGCATTGAAAGCGGCTTAAGCAGTAGGATCCAAATCTGTCAACGATCTCAAGAACGATACGAGCAATAAGAACCAGAAGAAAGCACCAGCTACACAAAGACTTTCTTCGGGAAAAAATAAATAAATAATGGATATCCATCCAAAAATGCACCAGAACTGGCTACGGGCCTGCTTCGACGCATTGCTTATTCCGGTTATTTATGCGAAGCCTCCGACCCCAGCTCGCAGGCAGCAGCATCGCAGCGGAGCTGCAAGCCTGCAGCGCCTTCATCGCGCGCTATACCCGTACAAACAGATTATCAGCAGAGGCAAACGCAGCGTGGCTAAGTACGACGGGGCGACTTACACACTTTTGCGATCAATGGTCACCGTCACTGATCACGGATGATCAAATGTTATACTCCTGGATTGATAGATACAACCTAGAGTGTTTTAGTCCTGTCGCTCAGACTTATCTAATATATCTCCCTAATACTCTGGTACTGATAAAAATCATTCCAGAGATGCGACGCGACTATCGAGAATATCGAGTTGTCAAGCTTATCTAAACCAACTCGTATCGAATGTATTCCTCAGACCTAAACCGAACGGAAAAATGCGTTTCATATTTAACGCCTTAAAAAACTGTAATATGAGTTTAATTGTTTAAAATTTGGGTGACACGTACTTGGTTAGTATGTACCCACCTTATTTTTACTAAAATTATGGAAACTATCGTTATACTAATGAGAACTGGTTACCTGTCGACAAATATTTGGACGATATATTATTGATTGGAAAATCAAAAAGCAAATGCCTAGACGATATACATAAGTTAATACAAAATAGAAACATAGGAAGGGGATTCCTGATTCATTTTAGATTCTCACAAATTCCAATTAAGCCTTCCACAACATAAACAACTCGTAGCCTTGTTGGTATCCGTTTGCCGCCATCGAGTATGGCTGATTATACAACAAACCATTTCAACGCAGAAAATTCCTCAGCTTACAAAACCATGACAACTATGGCTTACATGAATCTTACCGATTCACCAGAACCACTGAAATCGGGAGAAAACTCGGAAAACTCTGTTCACCGAATTAGAGATGATACTTACACCATCAAAATATAAACTGACGCCTCAACAACGGGGTGGGGGGCCGCCTCTGGCCAGGAGACCGCCAGAGGGCAGTGGTTAGAAACTGAGTGTCCATGGGAGTTAACGGAGTCTGCTTATCATAACATTCAATCGATCTCAAATAGATTTATTCATCAGCCACATAAATACAAAATGTACCATGTATGTTTCTTGGCATACAGACCCTGATGCTTTTGCAATTAATGCTTTTACTTTATCTTGGTTGAAATTGTACTTTTATGCATTTCCTCCATTTTCTGTGATACTAAAATCTCTCAGGAAAATAATCATAAATAGAGCAGAATCGTGGTTGTTCCACTTTGACCAACCCAATCCTGGTACCCATTATTTGCGAACTTATTAGTTATCAGAAACGATAACGTTCAAACCTTATGAAGGTATTATCAACTCTTCTTCTCATTACAGCAACCGGAATAGCTTTTACAGAACCTTCCCTGGTTGCCGGGCTTCTATCCGGGAGGCACTACTGCGACGAGGTATACCCTCTTGCGACATAAAACATCAATATTTAATCTTTAGCAAGTATTCCTATAAAACAATATGATGTCTGCTTTAGTTTTTCAAAAGAGCAACCTAAACACATATAACGCTTCTGTCTCAGATGTCCTTAAATATTTGATCACCCTGTTTGATGGTCCAATAAGGTTCACTAACCAGCTGCAGATCAGAAGTGTCGCTAATACTCGTATTAGGGTCAGAAGTTCTTAATGATGATAGAGTTAAAAGATTGTGTAAAGGCATACCTACTTAGGTTTCAACCTCCACTTCCTAAATAGAATACTAGGTACTAGGTAGATGAGACACATCCCTTGTCTTAGAATAAGTAGGTACTCAGTACCCTATAATGAAAATTCATGACCTGGAAAAATTACAAAAAAGTGTAATACACTACTTGCCTTAGTTATAGCCGACCACAGATATAGATCTATATCTGTGTAGCCGACAGAGTACAGACATTATCAAAAATAAACATTCATAATTTGGAATTTTCGTCAACCGAAATTGTTATGAAAATCCCAGATCACACTAAGGCAACATTATACTATCAGGCCGCCCTTGTATTTGTGATAAAAAACCCCAAATATGTCCAGGTCAAACACTAGTCTCCTACCTACATAAGTAGAACTTCTTCCCTCGGGCAGTCGGACTATCTTATCGTGAGCTTCAAAAAACCTTACAAGTCTGTTTCAGCGCGAACAATTAGCCGCTGGATTAAATCCAACCTCAGAGACAGCGGAATTGACACGTCAATACTTTCAGCTCATAGTACGCGTTACGCCGCCTGGTCCACAGCGTACAGGCAAGGCGTCAACATACACATTATCAACAAAACAGCGAGTTGGAGCTGTAGCTTATATGTTGTTAATTGTTGGAAAAACAGTTTAAATGATCCTAAGTTAAAACTTGAATATAACAAGATTCGAAATAAAACACACAAAATATTAGAAATTAAAAGAAACACATACTATATCAATCAAATAAACAATAATTTTAAAAACACTAGGAAAGTGTATCGAATTGTCAACCAAATGCTAGGTCGTGTAACACTATCAATCGATACCGCGATACTCAAAGCGTTTGATGCACAAGGAATCACCACTAAAGTCATCGCCGACAATTTTGCGTCTGGGTTCGACAAAGCAGTGAAGGATATTATTCCCAACTGTAGTGTTAAACTAGTAGACCCTAATGCCTACTCTAGACCAATTGACTCCAGTATATTGTTCCAAAAAGCTTCAAGTGATAATATACACAAAATCATAACAAAACTGAATTCAAATAAAGCTCCAGGCCCTGACAACATAAAAGTATCTGATGTTAAAATGATTGGTGATGATTTATCAACAGCTATTGCAAACTTAATTAATTGTAGCGTCAAGTCTGGACTGTACCCGGATGAATTGAAGATTGGATGTGTTAGACCAGTTTATAAAAAGGGGAAGCGTGACAACTACTCTAATTATCGCCCAATTACACTGCTTTCTTCTATAGACAAAATTGTGGAAAAGTATGTATGTGAACAGATACACAAGTTTTATAGGAAACATGAAGTAATATACAGGAATCAATTTGGGTTTCAATCGGGTAAAGGTACAACTGATCTTCTAACAAGTTTTACTGATCAGGTCAATGAATATTTAAATGAGAAAAAGCATGTACTTGCATTGTTTATAGACTTTTCTCGGGCATTTGATACCTTAGAGCATAAGCAACTGGTAAATAAGTTGGATAACTGTGGAGTTCGGGGTCCTTTGCTGAGATTGTGTGAAAACTACCTAAAAAACAGAACCTCTACTGTTAAAATTGATGACGCGTACAGTGAACCCATTACAGCAACGGAGGGCACGGCCCAAGGATCCGTCTTAGGTCCCCTTCATTTTCTATCTTATGTCAATGAAATGAGTAATTGCATAAACTACTGTGAATGTTATCAGTTTGCGGATGATACGTGTCTTGTAGCAGTTGATAAGGATCCACAAAAAGCATGTGACCTTTTGCAGTGTGATTTGAACGTCTTGACAAAATGGTGTCACGATGCTGGCTTGGTGCTAAATGCAAGCAAAACCAAACTTCTTGTAATTAAATCCCCATATATCAAATATTCTCCATTGAAAAGTATTGTGGCCCACGAACACAGTTGCTTGCATACTATCGATATAAGTTTATGCTCCTGTCCCATCATAGAAGTCGTAAGCAGTCAGAAATACCTCGGTTTATCAATTGATAATAAATTAAACTGGTCTAGTCACATCGAGCACGTCTGCAACAAGTTAAGGCAGTTTTTAGCTAATATTATTATTCTTAAAGATCGTATTCCTTTTAAGGTCAAGTTAATGTTATACAACTCGCTGGCTGAATCTTACATTCAATATGGTCTTAGCAGTTATGGTCGTACTTACACTACGTATATTAAACAAATCTACAAGCTACAATTAAGAATTATAAAAAATATTGTTTCTACTAAAATTAAACTTCAATTTAATAATGATGACATTGCGCTTTTTAGGCATTGTAAAACTTTACCCGTTCACATACAGTTTAAATATATGTTATTAAAAGAACACTTTTTTAATGAAACATTTAAGAAAGTGGTCGAACACCCTGTATACACGAGGGCAGTTGCTCAAAACCGGTTGTGCACGTCGCGCGCTAAGAATGCGTACGGCGAAAGAACAGCTGGCTACATGATTCCACGGCTCATTAATGAACTACCTACTGACTTACGCGATAGCATAACGCAAAAAAACATTAAGCATAAATTAAAATCCTTTTTTCTAGCTAACATGGAAAGCTACTAACAATAAAAATATTGCATTTACCTAGTTCCAGAAGTAAGATGTATTTAATGTATATTATATATATTTGTACCTATTTACTAAAATAATTGTTTCTATTAATCTAAACGTACCTACGTACGTACGTTGTTTACTTTACTCGTTTTATTGTATCGGTTCAGTAAGACTCGCTTATAGCATTATTTGTTTGCAAACCTTTGTGGTTTTTAAAGTGCTATATCTATGTAATATGTTGTAATAGTAAGTTTAAATGATAAATAAATTAAAAAAAAAAAAAAAAAAAATGTATTCGGAAAGTTATACAACAGGGCGGTTGTAAATAGGGATGACTCCTCATTACGAGGAGTCATTGTAATTTGATTGTTTGTTTACTGATGTATTTGGTTGGTTTCAAATATTTGGTTGTTACCTAATTTTAGTTACACTTGTGCGTTTTACAAGTTGTTTGTAATGAATGAACATGTCAAAAGCTATGATTAAGTTTGTTCTTAGTATTAATAATCAAACTCATGGTTTGTTAGTTTATGCTATAGCTAAAATTTCCCAAACCTACAAGTACTAACTCTCAAAATCTACGTTGTTGCAATGATTTAATTTCGGGTTATTGATCTCGAGGACGAGGCACGAGTATAATTAGAGATTAAACGAACTCACCTGAGTGAGGTTCTATCGTAATTATACGAAGTGCCTCGTCCGAAGAGATCAATAACTATCACCCTCCCTCCCAATATGTAATACAGACTTACCCAAATGTAGGGTTTAGGAAATATTGTATTTAAAAGCTCTTAACTAAATGAAACTGAGGGTAAGACCGCGGCGACGGGAGAACATAGCAGTAAAAAGTTTTATTGAGTACCCTCTCAACATTAGTGTGCTAGTGGTGTCATCTACGTGAAACTACGTTGTTGCAATGATTTAATTTCGGGTTATTGATCTCTTCGGACGAGGCACTTCGTATAATTACGATAGAACCTCACTCAGGTGAGTTCGTTTAATCTCTAAATACTTTTGCTACCTATCCTTAAATTGTAATTCTCCGGATTTATTTATGTAGTTAGATAGGACTTACAAGGACAAAAATAGAAAAAAAAACAATACATTTTTGGGGTTCCCCATACTTAGAACTGAAACTCAATAGTTTTTTTCATCAAACCGATACGTGTGGGCTATCTATAGATAGGTCTTCAAAATGATTTTGAGGTTTCTAATAAAAAAAACTAAACTGAATAGTTTGCGCGAGAGACAGTTCCAAAGTGGTAAAATGTGTCCCCCCACCCCTTAACATCTTAAATATGAGAATGATATAACAAAAAAAAAGATGTACATGTAAACTTCCACCGATAATTGGTTTGAACGAGATCTAGTTAGCAGTTTTTTTTATAAGTCATAAATCGTAAACCATTCAAGAACTTTTATATTATGTTATTTGCTGCTACAGAACCCTTCATGGGCGAGTCCGACTCGCACTTGGCCGCTTTTTTTTATTTGCCCAATTACGAAGGTACAAATCACCCGGCCAGCTTCTACTACACTATAATACCATAGTCAATCAGTTAAATATCAACTATAGGTAGGTATTATATATATAGTTTAAGCTAATCAAGATAGGTACATGCCTAGCTCTTAACTCAGTAGCCTCGTGAGGAATGGGAGCGGCACGGGAGGGGTGACATGTGACGTAAAGAACTGTCGGGCTACACACGTGATGAAAATTAGTGAAGATAGATCTTACGATATATACAAATAAGTACCTAAGTCATTGCGAAAGTGAATAAAATACTTGTTCAAATAATTATTATATTTAATACTAATATCAATATTTTCAACTGAACTTTCAATTTATTAGCTTATGTCCATATCGGTACTCGAATCACTGTCAGTATGAATGAAATCACTTTCGTTATCTGAGTCGTCATCTCGTAATCTTATTATAAATTGATCCATTATATCGTCGCTAAGATGGTCGTGTTTGAAATACTCTTCCTCAACTTTCTTTACGTGTCCGTCACAGTTTTGCCATTTCTCAAATAACTCTTCTAGTGCTCGCTTTTTCTCAGTAAAATTTGAGTTAATATGTTTTCGTGCCAGCTTGCCCTTGATATCTCCCCATACTAATTCGATCGGGTTTAAATCCGGATGGTACGGTGGCAAATAAAGTACCGTTTGACCATTTTCTTTTAATATGACATCAATTTTAAATTGTTTTTCTGGTTTATTTCGTTTTACTAATTTTAACAAATCCCTCTTTTTCATAACTATAGATTCTATTGTGTGATTATACTGTGTAGATTTATATCGTTTTCATGCTCGGCAGAATTTGGATTAGATTTACTAACGTTGAAAAAATTATATACATTTTAAACAACATCTTTAGTTTGAGCTCTAATCTGAGGATCCATCTTCGGTTGCTAATCTCGTGTGCGTCTTGTCTAAAGCGGCCGGTCCAAATAACACGTATTGACGGCAGCGAGATCGCCACCCGACTGACGTCAAGTGACGTCTCGCGACATTTGACATAAGAAAATCACCACCCTCCCGTGCCACTCTCATACCTCAGGAGGCTACTTAGTTAAACGCTATACCTGTAGTTGCGAACCGATATTATGAATATTGGATGTTGGCTCTTGGACTATTTTGTTAGCGTCGTATGTCATTCCATAACATAATTATCTAATGGCATAGGTACGTTAGTCTGTACCTTGTCACTACCTACACCTAAAAGAGATATTTAGTTTCATTGACAAGGTACAGACTAACGTACCTATGCCATTAGATAATTATGTTATGGAATGACATACGACGCTTACAAAATAGTCCCTAAATAGTTTGGTGTAGGTAGGTACCCCTACACTTAAAAGAGATATTTAGTTTCATTGACAAGGTACCAAATAACGTACCTTTGCCATTAGATAACTATGTTATCGTAAGCGACTAGTCGTCAACCCTTACGAGCAACGTCACTCCGCGCCAGATAGCAATGGAGTTACGCGTTAGAAGAGAGAAGAAATGTTTAGGTAAATATCACGATAGGCATTGAGCACTAATGCGAGCTGAATTGCACTTTCTTGCATCCCAGCAAGAGTCGCTATTTATATAAATTTGTTCGTGAAGTGAGCCTTCTGTACTAATTCTATTATTTATTCTGTGCCATCGTCTTGCTAGGTAACCTAAAACTGTACGAAACAGTAATCGTAGACATTTCAATCGTAGGTATAATATATTTACGGCTGTTTTGCGTAGTACTACTATTGGTTTTGAGACGCAGGAGGGCGAAGTATGTGCAAGGTTTTAGTAGTACTTAGTAGAGTTTTTTTTTGTGAAAGAGTTCGTTCGGGAAAGTACTACCAACCACCACTACTACCAGTACTATTTCTGCCGCAAAGCAGTAGTGCTTGCTTTACTGTGTTCCAGTATGAAAGGTATAGTTGCCGGTAGACGCAGTGCAATGCCACAAGGGGTGGACGTGACATATGAGGTAATGCATTGTTAAAGGCAGACGTTACCGCTCAAGATCAGGTGGGCCATCTGATTGTTCCATCATTCGACGACCTCTGTGGCGCGGCTGGCGATGGTTCGCCTGCGACGCAGGAGGTTGCGGGTTCGATTCCCGCCTCGGAACAAATAATTTGTGCGTTCTGCAGATATTTGTTCAGGGTGTTCTGGGTGTTTTCTATGCATAATAAAAATATCTATCTATGTAATGTATTATATTAAGTATATCAGTTATCTAGTACCCATAACACAAGCTCTGGCTTAGCTTGGGGCTAGATAATGTTGTGTGAACTGTCCAGCATTATTTATTTATTTATTTATTTATTTTATTTTATTTATTCGCTAAGATAAAAAGTGAGGGATTGGTGCTAGTCAGTCAGTGGGAGCTCAACAAACAGTGACTCACCAAAGCGGAAGTGGGTAGGTCGTGTGTGGCGAGTTATGCAAAGGCGATACTCGCGACGATAAGTACGCATGTGAAAGCTTAAGAAAATGCAAAATGGCTAATACAAAGTAAAGAAGTACCCAGAAGAAAAGTCTCTCCCAACTACTTAATTAAACCTAGTAATTTTGAACAAACTGAGGTGTGTATAACCTTTCTCCTTACAAATATTAGCTATTAACCTACAAACGACACATAGGCCCAGTCATCTAAAACATTTAAGGTCGCAAAAAATAGCAAAGTTCGCACAGCTCTATCGAAGTTGCAAACTTGGTTTTATACAATCGGTATTTATCCTAACAACATCCCAAAAAAACAGAACTTTTTGCGACCTAACACGATTTTTGTGTCTACGGTGACTGGCCTAACAAGACTGATGGGGATTCTGAAAAACAGCAATTGGTTGCCTACAAAATAAGCTCAGATCATATGAAATAACTAATAAAATTAAAGAAGTTATAAAATAACGTCATGATATACACAACCCGTGTGTATCACACTACTGATGAGAACACGTATCCAAAAAACTTTATCTTCCCAGGGACTTAACTATTTAAGCATATAAGCATGTATTTCTGTGGTTAGATATCACAACAACAACTTTTGGTACAAAAACTGGGCTTTCATGTTATTCTTTGTTAATAGTATCAACAGCAATATGGCTAGCACTTGCTCATTAACTATCAAATGTTCAATAGCTTCATGTCTACAAATTAATTTCACCATCAAGTGAAACTTGCTATGAAAACAAAATCAGCAAATCAAATCTATGATTTTCAGGATTTTATAAATTGTGTCAATTCAAACAATACCTATGTAATGGTTCTAGAAACACGGGACTTTTATAATTATCGAGATCACGCATCACAAACATGCTCCAGTTTTTTTTACATCAAACGTACCTGAGAGAGATTATACAGTAAAAGTAGATAGGGGGGATTGAACCCCAAAATATAAAACTAGTCTCGGTGTTGAGTTAAAATCACAATGGATTTACCACAAATTTTTTTTTTTCAACTCTTTGTTTTCTAGAAGCTATGCCTAATTTTATGGCAAGAGGTATAACTGCAGAAATAAACGAAGAAATCATAAGCAAATTAGTGCCATTTATACCAGAAAATAGGAGATACTTCTAGCAAAATTTACCAAATTATAACTTCACCGTTAGAATGATTTAACTGACTGGTATAAAATAAGGTATACACCACTATTCCAAATACACTACAAAAAAAACTTGGATAGTCAGTATTCGATAAAGATTGAATCTACACAAAAATAAGGTACCAATTAACAATTTCCAAAAATAACCATTAAAAAAAAGCGGCCAAGTGCGAGTTGGACTCGCCCATGAAGGGTTCCGTAGTAGCAAGTAACATAATATAAATGTTCTTGGATGGATTACGATTTATGACCTATTAAAAAAAAACTTACTAGATCTCGTTCAAACCAATTTTGGTTGGAAGTTTACATGGTAATGTACATCATATATTTTTTTTAGTTTTTAATTCTCTTATTTTAGAAGTTATGGGGGACACACTTTTTACCACTTTAGAAGTGTCTCTCGCGCAAACTATTCAGTTTAGAAAAAAATTATATTAGAAACCTCAATATCATTTTTGAAGACCTATCCATAGAACCCCACACGTATGGGTTTGATGTTTTTTTTAAATTTGGTTTTCAGTTCTTAGTATGGGGAACCCCAAAAATAACTGTTTTATTTCAATTTTTGTGTAAAAATCTTAATGCGGTTTACAGAATACATCTACGTATTAAGTTTCAACAGTATATAGCTCTTATAGTTTCAGAAAAAAAAGGCTGTGACATACACGGACAGACAGACAGACATGACGAATCCATAAAGGTTCCTTGTCTTTGACTACGGAACCCTAAAAATGGGAACATTTGGTCAAAACAATTTAATAGTCATGCGCCATAGAAAGTTACCAAGTTATTATTTCGACGCGTCACGCCTCACCGTACAAAGTCAAAAACAAGTATTATGTCCATAAATTTATTCGGATTTTGTCAAGAAAACAAAAGTTTAGCTCATTTTTAATTCCATTCGAAAAAAAAACATTACGCAGATTAAATTTGTACCGAATATACTTGGAATAGTCATTTAATTTTAATTTAATTTGTGTTTAAAATTCAAAAATACAAAGAATATTAAAAGTTATAAAATTATAAAAATAAAAATAAAAAAAATATAATACACAAATAAAAAGATTCAAACATTAGAAGAATGCGGGAATGTTTAGGTGAATATCCCGCTAGGCACTAAGCACTTATGCAAACTTAAATGCACTTTGTTGCTTCCCAGCATGGTTCGTCTTTTTTTTTCACGATGTGAGCCTTCTGTTCTTTTCTATTATTTATTCTGTGGTCTTACTTACAGTAATTTTATTTTTCTCCCAGCTTAATTAGGTGTATAACTGAGTTAGTAGCTATGTTACCACACATAAGATTGGTATAGAGCATAAAGCTTGAGCATATTCCGTTTGCTGAACACCGTAACAAAATCTCGAGACATGCGAACAGTAACTATGTTACATACGGCGCACATGCTTAGGTTAAGCACGTTCTAAAATAATGTTGCACTAGACAACAATTATTTACTAAATAATAAAAAATCATTAATGTTATCACGATATAATAAACACAGTTTTAAAGGGAATGATCGTAGCGATCGTACAGATCAAAATCATAACAGATAAATATTTACAAAATCACTGACTGATCACTAATTTAAGATAAAAAACTTTAGGCGCGAATATCTCGTAACAATACTTCTTGTAGTAACGGTTGTCGCAGACTACGTATTTGTACACTGATGGTAATAGCATAGCTCTCTCCATGCATAACCCGATGTGATACTTTGAGCTTTTGTGTGTGTGATAGTTAGCGATCACGTCTCAGTCACGTAAGTCATCTCTGGCAACACGCACTAATTAAGATGACTGAAATAAAGTCCTCGAGTGGCGACCAACAACCGGACGACGCAGTGTGGGAGGGGAACTTCCGATGTACCAAACATTATAAAGGTCGCGGGAAGTCTGTGGACGGACGCGGCTCAAGACCAGCTGTCGTGGCATTCTATGGACATGTTCTATTTCCAGCTGGGCTGATGATGATGATTAATAAAAATAAGGCAAGTAAATATTAACATGTTTGTTTTCCCCTAGGTACATACCTACTTATAACACACTTTTTGTATTTTTTTTTGTGTCTACCTATTACGGACCAAGGGATACCGCGTTTGTTAAAATCACTTTTCTTGTATGGGAGCCCGCTTTAATTTTAAATTTTAATAGAATAACAAACAATACATCCAAACTTTATGACCCCAATTAATAATAAATAATAGTAATGATAATAATAATGGACATTTCACACAACATTATCTAGCCCCAAGCTAAGCAGAGCTTGTGTTATGGGTACTAGATAATTGATATATTTAATACAATATAATACATAGATAGATATTTTTTATTAAACATAGAAAATACCCAGAACACCCTGAACAAATATCTGCGATCGCACAAATATTTGTTCCGAGGCGGGAATCGAACCCGCAACCTCCTGCGTCGCAGGCCAACCTTCGCCCGCCGCGCCACAGAGGTCGTCAACACCATTGATTTTAGGGTTTGAATTTCCTATAATCCTTTCATAAAGACGCCAAACAAATTCATGGCATGTTTCAAGAAGTAGGTACTATTATTTATACTGTGGTAGTACTGGAAATTAGAATTTAGAAGACGATAAATGTTTGAAAATTATCTTACTAGGCATGTCAAATGCAACGTCCTCGCCGCGCCGTTTTTTTTTGTAGGTGGTCAGTATGTTTCAATTACGTGTATTTCTTCCAACATAGTTTGTAGGTACCTATATAATTTATTTGTTTCTTATATCCGTCTTTCTGTAAAAAATAACTCGAAAAACTGTTACTATGTATTTTGACGAAATAGGATTAAATTAATAGTTTTAAATAATAAAATCACTGCATGAGCGTTTTTTTAAACAGCCCTGTTGAATAGGTACAATTGACAAAAAGTAGGCACACATACACATTCAAATTAATATACACAAACATGGTAGGTATTTTAGTGGATGAAATTTCATATGGAAAAAAACATCAGCAGGAAGTTTGGCAGAATAGTGAGTTTTGAGGCGGACAAAACGATCTAATTTGGGCCTTGCTGGGAAAAATCCCGATTCCCAAGATATTTTCCTGATCAAGGTCCGTCGTTCAATACCGGTTTAAATTGGGTTGTATGGGTTTGTACGAGGTTTTAATTGTTTCTTAAAGTTTAAGACTTGTATGAACTCTAGGGAGGTAGAATAGGCTAAACCCTATGTTTTTAGGAGTTGGAAGGGGTTTTTTAGAGGTACAAACCTTCTTAGGTTGTGAGAGTTTTTAGGGTGTTTTTGATTTAATTTTGTTTTTTTGTGGTCCTGTATTTTTTGGTTGTTTTTGTGGGTTTGTTCGTTTCTTGACCATGTTCATTTGCGATTCGGTTATGATGGTTTTGAAATACTAACTTTGCACCCATATTGGTACAGTTATTGAAGTTGTTGACCACTTTGTCTATTTGGGGTAAAATAAAACGAATAAAACTGTTATAAAATATAACGAAACCTGACACAGCATAATATGTAAAACACAATATGTGCATAGAGATTCCTCAAGTATCCAGTAGTGGAACGCCTGGGACTTCGCCCGCGTGCAGTTTTTGCTATTCAAACTTCAACATCCCGCTGCACCACTTTAGGGTGTGTATTTCGGAAATTCCTTTCTTAGAGCACCGCTGTACTACAAAAGAAATGTACCTATGTGAATTTCAGGTCTCTATGACCTAGAATTTAGAATTCGCGCTGTGCGTTGTGCGTTTCAGTGACCGAGTCAGTCAGTCAAGCAACGATTGTATAGGTAGTATACATTTATTTTATTTTTACATTTATCTGATTACGTACAGAACAAAAATTCAATGATGTTTTTGACAAAACAAGTAATGCGTTTTCTACACAATTGTACGGTTGAGAGATTTGTTTACCTAATTAGTTCCAAATCCCACCGCAAGGTGGAGGTCACAGATAATGGAATAGTGTCAAAATTCGAAGTGTCATTTTCAAGGACTAGCCCCTTAATGAGCGACACGCATGATAGAAGACAAATAATTAAACTACAAAACATTACGATCAGACAAAAACTCATCCACAGTGTAGTATGCTTTTTCTACCAATATTTCGTTCAGTTTACTTTTGAATGCTTTTAAATTTGGTAATGCTCGAACAGACAATGGTATCTGATTAAATATTATAGGCGCCATACAAAACACGCTCATCCGTAGTAGCCGTGTCCTGCATGACACATTACGCAAGTTACCCTGCAGCCGGCTTCTAACTGCAAACTCTTCGAATAGCCAAGGGTTACTTTTAATAAAAACAGCAACCTCCCTTATGTAAAGCGCGGGCAACGTGTTAATTTTTATTTTTTTGAAGTGCTCCTTACATGGATCTCTCTTTTTCAGCCCACATATGGCCCTTAAACAGCGCTTTTGTGCCCTCAAAACTCTTAATTTTTCTGTTGAGTTACCCCAGAATTTTATGCCATATCTTAGAACTGACGCAACATGACCATGATATGCTGTAAGTACCGCTGACATATTCGCTACTCTACTCAGCTTGAAAAGTGCGTAGGAAAACTGATTTAATCTGTTACAGATACTGTCAATATGAAGTTTCCAATACAATTTATTGTCTATTGTTAGTCCTAGAAATTTAGTACTGTTAACTTCATTTACCTTAGTACCCAAGTAGTTAATATTCATGCCAAGGTTATAATTATTTCTTTGTTTAAAATTCATTATAAAAGTCTTATTCAGGTTTATATTTAAATTGTTTATTATTATTATTTATTACTAAGTTTTTTAAATAAAATAAAGTCTCCTTTCAGCAAAATATCCTATGTACAATATTTAAGGTACTTTCCCTTCATGTCGCATAGTCTTGAGACGGGCCCTGTATATTTGGGAGTCAAAGAATTGTTTTTTATATTTTATGAGTGCCACGTTACGCAAATAGGTCAAATAAAGCGTTAACAAAAAGTTAAGTCCGTTATGTTTTCCCTCAGAGCAAAATATTCGCGCAGCTTATACTGAATTGGACTGAAGTAAACTCCACCACATCATTTTTTTATTCCCATATTTGTATCATAAATTATGCTCTTTATCTAAGTTAAAAATAAATAGCAAGCCAATTGCTAACTTCCACTTTGACGTCTGGTAAAAAGATGACAGAGAAGGCAACGAAAGTTTTTTACATTTTGCTCGGATGCCTACACATAAAGTTTGCATAAAAATGTACATAAAGCTCGTAGGCAAGGCCACTATAGCGCTCATGTCATCACGAATCCTTCCTGTTTACACAACCCTTACCCTACTGCTGCTGAAACTGTGGTGCTCAATCTTTGAAAAAGATTCACAGTAAAAATATAGATTAGATAATAATGAATCGAGAAGCCAGTGAAGTAAGTTGAAGCTGAGTTTGAAGCATTATACTTACCTATAGTGGAAATAGAATCAAACTCTGATTTTAGTTGCGATCAAGGATTATCTTAAGAGTATTAGTCGATGAAGGATTAGAAATTTGGAACCGTTGCTTAGTAATAATTAGTCAAAATCAAAAAGTATTTTATTCATTGAAATCAGAAGGATCATTTTGAATCGTCAGATAAACTAATTTGACTCCTGTTTCAACGCAACCAAACCTAGAAGAATCAGGCAAGTACCTTTCACAGGGTAATTATAAATTTTAAGAGTTTTCTATACGTAGTGTCTTAGGGCAAAATATTATGATGCAATTAGGTGGGCCATCTGCTTGTACCGTCATTCACGCAGATAAAAAAATATTTTCCCTTGGAAACTTACGACTTTGGATTTTCGTTGAAGTTTTCTTGTAAATTATGGGTAAAGCACAAAACACATATTTAAAAAAAATACCTTTGTTGTTTCAGAGATAAGTGAGAGAGAAGGGAATGTTTTTTTTTAAAAAAAAAACTTTAAAAAAAAACCTTTTTTTATCTTTATATCTTTAAATAATAAAAAAAAACTTCTAACGAGCCCTTTGATGCGATGATGCATTTGACAAAAGTTTATTATTATATTTTCTAGTATGCCCCCAAAGTTAACCTCCAAAATCAGAATTAATTTATTTAAGCTATACGTCCGTGATTATTACACGTTACCCTTATGGACCAAATTTCAAAAAGATTTGGAAAAATAGGCTTTGTCTGACGGACAGACGCGAGGGATCGAGATAGACAGATAGAAAACACTTTTTTGCACAACACAGAAAATAAGCTATATAAAAAATTAATAAAACTTAACACGGAAGGACAATAGGCGGTCTTATCACTATAAGCGATCTCTGCCAGACAACCTTGGGATGGACTGAAATTATTTGTACGACATAGAACGGTGGCTTAATATCTGTATTTGTATACAATCACATAATTTAAAAACAATACGAGGTACGGAATATCATAAAAGAATAAATTTCAGACCACATTTGGCAAACAAGTAATTGTAATTGAAAAAACCGGTAATAACACACGTAGGTACTTGTTCCGAGTCAAACGCCCGACTCGAGTTTCTGGGACTTAATACCCCCTTCCACAAGTAATTCGTTTTATAAAAATTAAAAAAACCCTCAACGCATTGAAACGGCTGAACCGATTTTGATCAAACATAGCTTAAACACAGATTTATATATGTGATTAGATTTTGATTAAAATTCACGATAAATTCACATTTCAAACAAAAAAAAAAAACTAAATGGGTTCATCCGTCCGGGAGCTGCGATGCCACAGCCAGACACACACTCACACACACACACACACACAGACACGTCAAACTTATAACACCCCGTCGTGTTTGCGTCGGGGATTAAAAAGATTTCATCAAAGATGCCATAATCGATTAACATAAATACGCAAAAAACTTTGAGAGCCTCTGTCACCGTACTTATCGCCGTCACGGGGTAACCGACAGTGATCCCATTGTTCAAAGCAACGCGCCCGTAGCGTTTGATACACCCTGTACACCCCATAGATAAGGCTATTGTGCACTTGTATCGCCTGAGACTCAGCCAATTTACATACTGTCCTTAATTGAATTGGTTAGTGGAGGTGGGCGAAGATGGGTATAAGATGGCGAGTTGTTTATGGGATTATTTTGAAGCAAGAGAAGAAAATAGTTTATTATTATGTCAGGATCGCGTCGCCGTGGTCGCTGTCGCTACCCCTGGGAAACAGGCGTGACCTTATACTTATACCGTGGTACTAATTATAAGTGGAATATCGTTATTGTGTTTTGTATCTTTCGCCCGTATTTCTATCTGCTTGTCAATACCAAAGACAAAATACTATGTAACTATTCTAAGGATAATCCGAGTTACTATAAAGTACCTAACACGTTTGTCTAAAGTAGAAAATGGTATAAATAGGTATCTATCGAAAACAACAATGAGTTCATTTCCCAAAAAAACTGCAAGGTTTCCAAACGTTAATGACGCAATTAAAAACTTCATACACCGAGCGTGCGGTCCCAGACATGTCAGCTCCATAGGACTCACAGTAATGTGAGCGCATTACACCCATATAAAAATGAAAAATGAAAAATGAAAAATGAAAAAGGATCAGCCGTATCTGAGCCGTGTTGGCACTTCGATGTGAGAATTAAGTATCCTATGTTTTAATATAGGCTATAAGTTATAAACTATATGTGAGCAAAAACAAAGTTTTAATTTGTAACTTGGTTACAAGACAAGACAGCAATTTCTTCTGAGGTAACTGGTTACAAAACAGTGAAAAACGTATTACAAAAATATTAGAAAACTCTTAAAATTTTGATTTTTGTTATTAAAGCCAATAAAGCTTGGGTGCCTTTTAGGTTCTCCTTGTTAGGCTTTCCACGTTTTTAGTCTTATTTTAGTAAAATATATAAATAGTTACAGATAGTTTTGAAAAAAAAAAGTTGGTATTAAAATTTTGATTATTGCTATTAAAACCAATATCTTATAAGTTCTTATTAGAAGTACTTAATATTGATACATCGATCACCAACCTATTCCTAACTTTACGCATTCACCGTGACCGCCTGTGAAATATCCATACTTCTTTATTTCTATCGCTTCTAGATTATGCTTTTTATACCATGTTAAGCTTATAGATTACTTCAATTGTTAAAACAATCTAACTAAATAGAATTTTAAAAGAGTATTCTATCTTATCTTTATCAATAATTTCCTTTTGGTCCAATATTTAAAGAGATAAAATATATATAAAATACCGCATAATTTTGTTGCATCGAATTTTTAAATCTGGCATCCAAACCGTATTTAAACGTCAAAAAATACGCATAGCATATTTGCGTAAAATTATGGAGAAGATTATGATACCAACACCAACATAAGTATGGATTATTTCAGTTAAACAACAACAACAACAACAACAGCAACAACAGTTGAACAATTATAACTGTCATTTTTTGAATTTATTATTAGTACTTTTATTATTGTTGAATTTGAATTGCGCTAATTAATTAATTGAATTGAATTGATTTATTTAAAGAGGAGTGTTTTTCTGTCTTTTTCTGGTGTCCTGTATTAACTGTTTAAATTGATTGATTGTGTACATAATTGTGAATTTCGTATGCCTGTATTGGTAGAATTTTAGTGTTACGCCTATAAAATAAGAACTGTCTTCTACCTACCTAAAATTCTGACGAAATAAATATATTTGTGTTTGTATTTGTATTTGAAGATTTTGTCATTTTACATTCTGATTTCCACCCTGGGGCAATTTAATTATGAAGTCCCTTCAACTAGTTTTAAGGTTACGCAAAGATCAAAGGCTATCCTAATTAGGTACTTTTATTCCTTTGTGTTAAATTCTTTTAAAAGGACTTTGTGCACCCAACAAAAAGGAACCTATCTAGAATATCATCATCATCATCATCACCATCAACCTTTAGAAGTCCACTGCTAGACATATGTCTCACCATAGAATGCAAAAGCATTTGCCATAATCAACACGTTTGGCAGGCGAATTGGGTTGGTGAATAAAGGACTAGGGCCTCGTATGGACCCCCGTAGCTTAAAAACCCCTGTACCTACAGGTACATAGGTTACATTTCGGGGAATGCTCCCAGGAACGTCACGATCTAATCCCACCATCTTTTTTTCATCATACGATGAGCAGGCGTACGGCTCGGTACCATCCTTACCTCATTAGTATACCCTCTAATTGTACTAAACGTTTCAGTTCTTTCTTTATAATGCGAACTGCTAAGGAGTGGATAAATTCACATTTCAAACAAAAAAAAAAAACTAAATGGGTTCATCCGTCCGGGAGCTGCGATGCCACAGCCAGACACACACTCACACACACACACACACACAGACACGTCAAACTTATAACACCCCGTCGTGTTTGCGTCGGGGATTAAAAAGATTTCATCAAAGATGCCATAATCGATTAACATAAATACGCAAAAAACTTTGAGAGCCTCTGTCACCGTACTTATCGCCGTCACGGGGTAACCGACAGTGATCCCATTGTTCAAAGCAACGCGCCCGTAGCGTTTGATACACCCTGTACACCCCATAGATAAGGCTATTGTGCACTTGTATCGCCTGAGACTCAGCCAATTTACATACTGTCCTTAATTGAATTGGTTAGTGGAGGTGGGCGAAGATGGGTATAAGATGGCGAGTTGTTTATGGGATTATTTTGAAGCAAGAGAAGAAAATAGTTTATTATTATGTCAGGATCGCGTCGCCGTGGTCGCTGTCGCTACCCCTGGGAAACAGGCGTGACCTTATACTTATACCGTGGTACTAATTATAAGTGGAATATCGTTATTGTGTTTTGTATCTTTCGCCCGTATTTCTATCTGCTTGTCAATACCAAAGACAAAATACTATGTAACTATTCTAAGGATAATCCGAGTTACTATAAAGTACCTAACACGTTTGTCTAAAGTAGAAAATGGTATAAATAGGTATCTATCGAAAACAACAATGAGTTCATTTCCCAAAAAAACTGCAAGGTTTCCAAACGTTAATGACGCAATTAAAAACTTCATACACCGAGCGTGCGGTCCCAGACATGTCAGCTCCATAGGACTCACAGTAATGTGAGCGCATTACACCCATATAAAAATGAAAAATGAAAAATGAAAAATGAAAAAGGATCAGCCGTATCTGAGCCGTGTTGGCACTTCGATGTGAGAATTAAGTATCCTATGTTTTAATATAGGCTATAAGTTATAAACTATATGTGAGCAAAAACAAAGTTTTAATTTGTAACTTGGTTACAAGACAAGACAGCAATTTCTTCTGAGGTAACTGGTTACAAAACAGTGAAAAACGTATTACAAAAATATTAGAAAACTCTTAAAATTTTGATTTTTGTTATTAAAGCCAATAAAGCTTGGGTGCCTTTTAGGTTCTCCTTGTTAGGCTTTCCACGTTTTTAGTCTTATTTTAGTAAAATATATAAATAGTTACAGATAGTTTTGAAAAAAAAAAGTTGGTATTAAAATTTTGATTATTGCTATTAAAACCAATATCTTATAAGTTCTTATTAGAAGTACTTAATATTGATACATCGATCACCAACCTATTCCTAACTTTACGCATTCACCGTGACCGCCTGTGAAATATCCATACTTCTTTATTTCTATCGCTTCTAGATTATGCTTTTTATACCATGTTAAGCTTATAGATTACTTCAATTGTTAAAACAATCTAACTAAATAGAATTTTAAAAGAGTATTCTATCTTATCTTTATCAATAATTTCCTTTTGGTCCAATATTTAAAGAGATAAAATATATATAAAATACCGCATAATTTTGTTGCATCGAATTTTTAAATCTGGCATCCAAACCGTATTTAAACGTCAAAAAATACGCATAGCATATTTGCGTAAAATTATGGAGAAGATTATGATACCAACACCAACATAAGTATGGATTATTTCAGTTAAACAACAACAACAACAACAACAGCAACAACAGTTGAACAATTATAACTGTCATTTTTTGAATTTATTATTAGTACTTTTATTATTGTTGAATTTGAATTGCGCTAATTAATTAATTGAATTGAATTGATTTATTTAAAGAGGAGTGTTTTTCTGTCTTTTTCTGGTGTCCTGTATTAACTGTTTAAATTGATTGATTGTGTACATAATTGTGAATTTCGTATGCCTGTATTGGTAGAATTTTAGTGTTACGCCTATAAAATAAGAACTGTCTTCTACCTACCTAAAATTCTGACGAAATAAATATATTTGTGTTTGTATTTGTATTTGAAGATTTTGTCATTTTACATTCTGATTTCCACCCTGGGGCAATTTAATTATGAAGTCCCTTCAACTAGTTTTAAGGTTACGCAAAGATCAAAGGCTATCCTAATTAGGTACTTTTATTCCTTTGTGTTAAATTCTTTTAAAAGGACTTTGTGCACCCAACAAAAAGGAACCTATCTAGAATATCATCATCATCATCATCATCACCATCAACCTTTAGAAGTCCACTGCTAGACATATGTCTCACCATAGAATGCAAAAGCATTTGCCATAATCAACACGTTTGGCAGGCGAATTGGGTTGGTGAATAAAGGACTAGGGCCTCGTATGGACCCCCGTAGCTTAAAAACCCCTGTACCTACAGGTACATAGGTTACATTTCGGGGAATGCTCCCAGGAACGTCACGATCTAATCCCACCATCTTTTTTTCATCATACGATGAGCAGGCGTACGGCTCGGTACCATCCTTACCTCATTAGTATACCCTCTAATTGTACTAAACGTTTCAGTTCTTTCTTTATAATGCGAACTGCTAAGGAGTGGAATAAACTATTGTCGTCTGTCTTTCCTGAAAACTATAATCTGAGTCTCTTCAAGGTTAGAGTGAATAGGTACCTTCGAGACCTTTGTGCTCCATCTTCGGCCACATCGTCACTTACCAACAGGTGAGATGATGGTCAAACAAACACCATCAATGTCAAAAAAAAAACTCATGTTCGACCTTCTTCTTCTTCTTTCGTACCGATGGTTCTCGGTAATTTTTTTTATCAGTGTTCTGACACGGCTATTGCATTATCAGTGGCTTCGTAAAGGTCTTTCAGTGTGCAGGTGTGAGGGCACTGCGTGCACGAAAGCAGGTGCAGCATTGTTTGTGGTGAGACTCCGCAATCGCACTTTTTTTAGTAGAGGTTTTTTGTGAAAGACTTCGTCCGGGGAAGTACTACCTCCATAACTATTTCTGCCACAAAGCAGCAGTGCTCGCATTGCTGTGTTCCAGTTTGATGGGTATGGGTGCCGGTGAAATTACAAGCACATGAGATTTTTCATCTTTATGTCTCAGGGTGGCGGGCGCTGTGCAATGCCACATAGTGTGCGTCCTAGGTGAACGTGACCTATGTGGTAATGCACTGTTCATAGGCAGAGGGTACAGCTTAACAGCAGGGGGCCATATGCTTGATACGTCATTACAAGTTGAATACAAAAAAAAAATTGTTTTATTTTTGAAACACCAATTATATAGACGACCTCTGTAGCGCGGCGGACGTAGGTTCGCCTGCGACGCAGGAGGTTGCGGGTTCGATTCCCGCCTCGAAACAAATATTTGTGCGATCGACAGATATTTGTTCAGGGTGTTCTGGGTATTTTCTATGTATAATAAACAAGTAATTAATTTTGTAAAAATTAAAAAAAACTCCCAACGCTGAACGGCTGAACCGATTTTGATCAAACAAAGCTAAGAACACTCCCGACAAACACACCTTTCAAACAAAAAACTAAATCGGTTGAGCCGTTCGGGAGCTACGTTGGGACAGACAGACACACACACACACACACAGACACGTCAAACTTATAACACCCCTTCGTTTTTCGTCGGGGGTTAAAAATATCTATCTATGTAATGTATGTATTAGGTATATCAGTTATCTAGTACATGGGTACTATATAACTGATATACGACAACACAACACACAAACACAAGCACACAACAACACAAGCTCAACTCAAGCTCTGCTTAGCTTGGGGCTAGTGAATGTTGTGTGAACTGTTCAGCATTATTTATTATTTATTTATTTATTACCAATTTATTTATTACCAATTGCTCAAATTGTACTTTTAGCGGCCAACCTGGGTACGAAGTCAGTTAAGCGATTTCCAGGTGAGTAAGTAAGTAAGTAAGTAAGTAAGCAGTAAGTAATAAGTTATTGTGAAACATGTAGTTTTCAAAATAAGCTTTTATAAAATTTGTGACCGTAACCGTGTGCTGATCAAAATGAACCTAAACACGGCCAGTCTACTATTATCCATCGAGGAGTTCCGTTGTCCACCTTCCGTCTCCATCATCAGATCAGCTCGCTGTCACCATCATATTATATTGCCATCGTAACTTGACAGGAATGTTAAATTTCAGCTCAATCGGTTGAGGATAACTGCTTTAAAATTCAGTTACAAGATTCCACCCGGACAAACAATTCCACCCGGACAAATTATTACTTTTTTTTTTCAACAATAATATTATTTTATTTCCTAGCGTTTTAGCCCTAATATGGCTCGCTAGACCGAACTTAGTTTTAAATACCCTGTCACAAATGCTGCAATAAAGTTGGCCTTGAGAGTTCAAGGTGTAAGTATAGGAGGGCTTAGGTCTCTCTTTGCGAATTTGGCGTAAAATCTTGTAATAAAGTATCGAAGTCAGTATCATTACCGAACAACACTCGCGGCATAGACAGTGCTCGTCCAAAAACAACGGCGTGCGCATTACCGCAGCGAGCACATGCTCCTCAGCCACATCATGAAAAATTCATAACTGATATCAGAGAGCAGTGCGCAGACGCGGCACATGCAGGTAGGTACTTTTTGAACTCTAAATCTATGAATATTCTAGATTGCCGCGTGTATTGTTAGTAGAATTGTTGTTCCATTTCATCTTCAGCCCAGCTTGTCAGCTTTTAGCCCATATTGTCCCTCTGCAAGTCAAAGGCCTCCCTCCCTTTTTCCAGTTCTCTCTGTCCCTTGCTGCAGTGGGCCAGTCTGGTAGGTGCTCATCAACTCGTCACGCCATCACCGTGTGGTCTGCCGCGCGGGCATCTTGCGTTAGGAACACAATCAGTAGTGGATTTTGCCCATAGATCTTCCGACATGCGGCAGACGTGGCCGGCCCAATCCACTTGAACTGGGCTGATTTTTTGCTTGTTAAGCACAACCTTTATAAATAAAGGACAAAACAGACTTATCGACTTGACTCACGCAGTCACGCGTCAAATTAAGACTGCTCCTTTTTGTGGTTGGTTAAAAAAAAAACACTATTATGTTGATACCAACTGATACCAACCCATGTTTGGTATAATCATCATCCTGTAGAAGTTCACTGCTGGACAAAGGCCGAACCGTTTTAAGCCACCTCCATCCACCGTCTTCCTACGACCTCATAGAGAGAACGGCCTTCCTACATTGCGTCGTCCGGTTCGTGGTCGCCACTAGAGAACCTATGCCCCAACGTTTGTAGATTCTACTTAGTATACAAATAGAATATTTAATAAGTCTGTTACCTAGGCCTCCTTTTGAGAGCAATCCGATTTTGCGTGTCTGTGAAAAATGTATGTAAAATCCTATGTCAAGCTGTGAGTTTTGCTTCGCCTATTCCACCAAAACGTTCAGGCAGAATATCTAGACAGAGCCTCAATGGGTTTTTTTACAGTAGGTTGCACCATCATGGAATATAGATGTGACAAGTGGTGAGCTCATCGCCGCCATTGTTTCCCACGACTGACTCTGCTAACGCTTTCTTCCAGTAATAACACATTCCATAATAAGCTAGCAGCCAGGACAAATCTTATACCAACGAATCTTATCCACAAGTCCAGGTAATCCCTAAGTCGGCTTTTACGACATCCATGGGAGGAGACGGACGGGTCTATTCTTAGGCAGGTCTTTTTTAATGCAAACTAATTACGGAAGTAGGTAAAATGAGTCGCTATGAGCGGTCTCTGTCAGTCGATCTTGGGATGGACCATTGTATCTGGGAGTAAATACTTAACCGCACATTGATACTTAATTCTTAAATTGACATATTTTTTAATTATAATTTTAATTTTCGTTTATGATAAATACCTGATACTTATAATGTTAACAACCGTAATAGAATATTTACACGCTTTATAAGTAAAAGTATGAGCACACTGAATTATGTAGTATATATATACCATAATATATGCCATAACTTTACTATAATAACAAAAAAAAAACCTTTATTTCCAATCAAACACATATTTACATAAAATCAAATACACTATGACATTATTAATTATATAAATTATTATTATTTTATTACTAGGTACTTATTATTCTATTATTTCTTGGGTACCCAAAAATTAGTGTAGGCCGGTAGGAGTGTAGTATAACTTTACCATACTTTAGTGAATAAAGATATTTGATTTGATTTGATTGGTATTGATAGAGCATAGTGACGTATCTATATCTCCTACTCTTTGCCGTATCCCTGGTAATAATAATGCGGGTGCAGCCACGCCGTATATAAAACAGTGTTCGGGATAAATGTGGATTTACAGCGGCACTCGGAATCCGTTGTGACAACAAATCTTAGACGTGTCCTAGTGCGCTAAAGTTATTGAAACCATAGCTCGGGAGTCGTGGAGTGCCTTCAAGCAATGCGGTTTGAGAGTTCAGAGAGATGCATCATTTATATTAATGGGTTGGAGATAATAATTTACATTATGACAAAAACATATTATCATATTTTCATTTTTCGCTCGACAATGTCCAATTACATTTTATGCAACCTCAACGTAAAGTAAAGCATTATCTCTTTAGGGATATAAAGTTGTGTGAAACCCCTAGGGAATAAAGTGATTTGAATTTGGAACGTCACCTTCGTGTGGAAACTCATGGAAAACTCTAAGTAAAAAAATGTTATGGCAGTGTAAAGAGGTTTACATCTCTCATATTCGGTAAGTAGGTCCTTATTACCCCCAGATGGGGCTTGTAGGTGACCAATTAGCGCTCTAGGGTAATAATGTAGCTAGAAAAGCCCTAGGGCGGTAAGTAATTTAAAAAAAAACTTCACTCTTTAAAAAAGTTCGCGTACATCTAACCATCATACTGGCAACAGACATCATGCATTCAGCCCAATGTCAAAAGAGGTCGCTTCGCTATTCAGCCTTGTCTTCGTATGAGTATAATAGTCATCAATTTTAAATATCGAACGGCGAAGCTCAATTAACTAATAAAATGTTTTATTCTTGTAATGCCGGTTTTTTTCTACTTACCTCACAATCGAGATGTAAAGCAGAGTAGTTAGCTCGGGTGTAAGCATCAATGGCACCCTCGAACTATAGGCGCACGAGCGCACTCGGGCTGCAATTGATGCCTTACAGCCCTTGGCTACTAATCTACTATTGTTCGAAAATAGAACTGGACAAAGAAAGCAGTACTCAAAAAAAAAAGTGCGTTTACAAAGAATGTGAAACAACGGTGTGAGAAGGTGTTTTGGTGCTGTGCATCGAGGAAGTAATCACTAAGTTTTAGTGCTGTGATTTTCAGTGACTTTCTATAGCCTCGCAGAAGGTGTTAAAAGTAGAGTACCTATGCTCTTCTGGAATAAAGCCTGTCTTCGTCTTGGGCAGCTTGAATCCCCTCGCTTCACTCAGGACTCTATATAACTAAACGAAGCTTTTATGAAATTTAGCTTCGTTGAATTTTGAATCGAGAGTGGTGCGGATCTGGTCTGACCTGCTACTGGTAGAAGAAGGTTCCCGCGCTATAGAAATTGGTCTACGGTCACATCGGCACATCGGGGCTACTTATATTTTGGGTAAAACTGTACCAGTATTATTAATCATCGAGGAGTTCCATTTTCCACCCTTCATCTTCATCATCAGATCAGCTTGCTGTCACCATAACATTGCATTATCATCGGAATTTGACAGGTATGCAAAATTTTACAGGTATAAACAATTTGACAGGTATGCAAAATTTCAGCTCTATCGTTTGGGTGGAACAAGATGGAACTGTTTTAAAATTTATTTGTAGGATTTATCACATAAAAAAACCCTCAACGCAATGAAACGGCTGAACCAATTTTAATCAAACATAGCTAAGTACACTCCCGACTAAATCAAATTAAAAAAAAAAAAACAGTTAATCCGTTCGTGAGCTACGATGCCACAGACAGACACACACACAGACACACACACTGCCACACACACAGACACACACCCAGACACACATAGACAGACACGTCAAACTTAAAACACCCCGTCGTTTTTGCGTCTGGGATTAAAAAAATTGCATCTACGTGTGTCGGTGTGAGTTTAAATAAATAGATCTAGCCTGTTACTTAAGTACTTGTGCTATTATTTATTCTGTGCTAAAGCGTAGTGTGTAGTTTCATTACGTCTACATGATTTTTGCGATCGAGTAACATGCAGCATTTAAATTATCAGGGCGTCTGGTCGAAGCAAAGTGTGACCCGAGAGCTGGCTCTTATCTGGCTTAACGCATTAGTACTGCCATTAAGAAAGCAATGCAGCCAGCATCATGTGGACGCTTCCGTCTGGTAGTGATTTGAATCAGTTGGGCTACATTTAGATCGTTAGCAGCGGTCTTCAGGTAGCATAAATGTTTGATTTTTTAAAAATTTTGCACATACCTACTTGTATCAGTTGTATTATTATTTCTGTAAATAATGTACTTTCAGTTAAAATTTGTTTAAATATAAAGTTTTTTCACTTCTAAATTTAAAAATATTTCAGATGGTAACAAAATGATCTCAACTTATCAGTTCCGACTTAGAGACACGTAAATCAATGAGAAGTTTCCCAAACTTTTACATTATTTAGAGGCGTACCGGGACAAGCAATCTCAAACTTTCCGCCTAAAAACCTTGGTAATTCCTGAGATAACAGCGTAGATTTTTTATGAATTCCCTTTTTTAATTTACGAGTAATTTATGTCGTCGCGAGTTTCATTTGTGGGCTAAGATTAATAATAGGAAGATACGGTATGCTCCTAAGTTGTTAAATGGAAAATTGAGCAGTTAAACATTTTATCCTCTCCACCCATCTTCCTGGAATTGCAATGAATTTGAGGCTAATGGCTAAGAATTAAGCAGGTTGAGTGCGCGGCAAAACGATGGTGATTGATTACTGGAAAAGTTAAAAGAGTGGTTAATAACATAACTGTTGTATTTAAGGGCTCTGGGGCCCAAACAAATACTGAGCTGGACGCCGATTTGTGTCAGTGATGCGTGACTGGTACTAAAAGGGGTAATAGACGTACGAGCTTACAAATCGCGACTTTCAAGTTCGCGCACTTACTTAGTTCTATAGAACAAATGGGCTAGATTTAGTTTCAATAGTCCTACCATTGAACTACAGGGATAAAAAAGTTTTAACAGTTCTATGACGTAACAGTCCTATAGAACAAATGGAACTTACTGTTCGGCTCGACGTCGCTGACACACGAAGCTTGCTCACACTGTATGGCGATATCGTCGGCAGAGGAAGCATAGTGCTATTTACGAATTACCTATATCATATCACTTTGAAAACAAACAAAAAAAACACAACGTCGCGTCGGCGAGTGTGGGTGAAGAACTGGCTTACGAAAACAGTTGAATATTTAGTTTATATTGTAAAATATCGAACCTGTTGGATCGCCAACGAACAACGAACTTACTCGGCGGTTTTAAAGTACGCGTACTCAGGGTGACACACAAGCGAATAAGCTCGGCGAGCCACAAGTACGCGTGCTTACTCGTACGTCTATAACACCTTTAAGAGGCAAAAATTAGTTTTATCTTTTGTTTCTGTGTGTGTGCATGTGTGTGTGTCATTTTGTGTGGAATATTGTTTGTTGACACAAATAAATATTAATTCTTTCCTTATTTTCTTTTAAACGTTCGAACGTAACTTTTTTATGGCTTAGGGTGGCGGACACAATGCAATGCCGCATATAAGGTAATGCCTTGTTATAGGCACAGATAATGATGATATCTATAAAACAAGACGATTGAAGTCCATTGAACCTGTGTTTTTAAATGAGTTCTTAACCTATCTTCCTGTTTGTATATCTAAGGTTGTGGGTGCAAATTACTTTAACGATTTAGGCTAACTCGACCGGCCACGAAATTAACTGAGGTACTAAGGAATTTAGTCGGTCGTTTATTAAAGAAATTTACTTTTTTGTTAATTGTTGAAACGTGATGAGATATTTTTGGGCAGAAAGGAGGACAATGGGTTAAATTGTAATTTGACAAAGGTTTCACAGATTTTCGTTTGAAAAGTCACCGAAAAGTTTCTGTCACGTACAGTCTAACAAATTGAAATGTAGGTAATTTCAGCTGGAACTTCTCAAAATTAACTTTTTCAATTGGACCGGGTGATTCAGCTGGAGGTATTTTCAGGATCTGACAACCAAGACTGCTTCTTTTCTCAAACAAAGTGCGAGTAATTTTTCCATAGGTTTGCATTCAGAGTAAAAACTGTTTAAATAGGTACCTACAGTATTTTCCAGGAAACTAATTAAATCAGAGGGCATTCGGGCCCTACTGAGTTATCATGGTTATGTCAAAGACATCTACAAACTAGTGCCGTGGTGTGTCCAGCCTAAGAATAGACCCCCTCCGTCTCCTCCCATGGTTGTCGTAAAAGCCGATTAAGGCATTACCCGGACTTGTTTGTAAGATTCGTTGGTATAAAAGGTTTATCCTGGCTGCTAGTTTATTTAAAGGAATGTGTTATTACTGAAATAAAGCGTTAGCAGAGTCAATCATGGGAAGCAAAGGCGGCGATGAGTTCACTAAGTACTTGTCACGTCTATTTCCCACGTTGGTGCAACCCACGGTGAAAAGAAGCCCATTTGAGGCTCTGCTTATCTATATCACGTATATTGATTTGTTCCGTATACGACATACCTATCTATAACGAAATTCTACAAAACAAATATTGTTTTGAATATCCTTATAAGCTTTATCTGGCTGTGGGGGACAAATCTGGCGAATGAATATTGGACCACTTCCTGGAATTGTACACCATTTTAGGGTACCTTCAATATTTTCAAAAAGATATTTTTCAACAAAAACGAGTGAGACTTACAGTGGCATATGATGTGTAACATCTGACATCTTACCTCCTTGGTAATAAGCAACAAGTCTGATAGTACCAATAACCTCTCGGATAAATGCTCGCTTTCTGTTACACACTTCCGTCCCTTTTCACGAAATCACTCCCACAGATTGCAGTTAGGTATATATAGGTGTGAGGAAAGATGTTACACATCAAAAAACCTTATACCTACCTAATAATTTTCCTTGAAATGTATATAATTACAAAAAAAATAGGAAACCTAGTAGGTAGGTGGCAGAAAGGTCTTAAAATTAAATCAAATAGATACCTTAGGTACTAAGATTGAGAATCGTAACCTGGAATTACTTATTTATCAAACTTAAAATCCAACAAAATTACAAACAGAATGAATGGAAAATACATAAATAATAGGTAATTAAGTATTCTTAAAGTTTTTTTTAATCTTTTCGCAGGACACGGGAAAGCGCCATCTCTGGAAATAGTTGGGTACTGCGTGTGGTTCCAGTTATAAAAACACATTATGGTTGCCGAACAGCGCCATCTCTTGAGGTTAGAGTGGACTGCGATAGCGACTGGATAATTAGCGCGCAACTGATAAAAAGTACCTATGTTGTAAATATATTCTGTGGTTGTAACAATACTGACAACCTGAATCAACGCACTAAAATCAATTATTAGTTTAATTCATAGTCAAAAGCCAGCAGTATGAAAGGGCCAGATCCCAGGTGGATAATGTGCTGTACCGTTAATTAGTGGTTAGTCAAACCGACGGATTCAAATTACATAAACAACGTGCTCTCTCGTTTTCAATTAGAAGTGCGGATGCAGTGTAGACGCGACATCTGCTACCACTAACTACGGTATACAGATACACAACTGATGAGTATCACGCGAAGGTACACTCACAACGCATGCTGTCATAGACGGAAAATAATAGAAAGAGAGGACCGTGATCTATGTGATAATGCACTGTTCATAGGCAGAGGGTACCACTTAACATCATGTGGGATATCTGCTTGATCCGTCATTCCAAGTAGGTCTAGTATAAAAAAATATACTAAAAATAGGAGTTTACCTATCCCTAATACAAGATTTTATAATATTAGTGATCGGAACTGTGTGTTGATCACAACGAGCCTAAACACGGCCAATCTACTATTATCCATCGAGGAGTTCCATTGTCCACCAGGGGCCCAATTCTACTATTTCTAAAAGATTTTTTTTTACTGTGCAATTACAATTCAATTATAATTTTCATTAAAAACGGTATTCAGCTAAATTGGTGATTTTATGATAAATTGTATGTAGATTTTACGGTTGTTACTAAATGATAAATAAAATAAATAAATAAATAATGCTGGACAGTTCACACAACATTATCTAGCCCCAAGCTAAGCAGAGCTTGTGTTATGGGTACTAGACAACTGATATACTTAATACAATATATTACACAGATATAGGTAGATATTTTTTATTATGCATAGAAAATACCCAGAACACCCTGAACAAATATCTGCAGATCGCACAAATATTTGTTCCGAGGCGGGAATCGAACCCGCAACCTCCTGTGTCGCAGGCGAACGTTCGCCCGCCGCGCCACAGAGGTCGTCAAATTATCACGATTATAATGCAATTGAAAAACCATTGATGTTAGTAGAATATCAAAAGTGTCAAAAGTGACAGGTATGAGACAATTTAAATACAATTGGTTTAATAGAATTGGGCCCAGGGGATCGATTTTTGAGTGTCAGCGAGTGACTAATAGTCAGCAAATTGACTATTAGTCAGTAATTTCCAAAATTTCTTTTTTTTTGAAGTCGCAGGTGACTTAAATTCTCAAACTATGATATCAATACGAGTGCCTCTACCCACTCGATTTGAAATCACTCCGTGACAATTTTGGCACTGCATTTATGAATAGTATTTACTCAATTTTACTCTTTATTTTGTGGCGTTCCTATTCCACCCACACATAATATTTATCATATATGTACACTGTTTTGTCAGTGGAGAAAACCATGAGAGAACAGATGTTCGCTTTTATTGTTAAATAACTTTTCAATTATCTATTGTAAATGTTATGTCAATCTAGATTCCTTTTAACTATTCGTTTTTCCATATTTTCTAACATAGACGATAATTATCATATTGCTGTAAAAACTATCTGTGACTTTTGAACTGTTATAATACTATACTCTGTCTACGGTTAATAATAAACTAGTGAGTGGAACAGACAATTTAATAATGGTCAGATACGTTACGTTTTAGATTTGACTGAAAAACAACATATCCATACCCGATTTTATGATAAGAAAAGCTGGTACAAACTGCCTAAATTGGAACGCATTTAAAAGACAACGACTGTGAAATATTTGTTAGTTGGTAGACAGAGTATGACTCTCAGAAATACGACATTTGGTAAAAAGTGATTTCAAAGTCATCGATGACGTTTTGTCATTCGCGACTTCTAGTCACTCAGTGACTCTCAAAAATCGATACCCAGGGCCCTTATTCGCTATAACCATAGAAGATTCCTTCCCAATAACGTGTGACGTCATAATGTATTCTAAACGATGGTTCCACGCAGATATCATAACGAGTGCGCGTTATGTCACGTGTGGTCATAGCGAATAAGGGGGCAGTTATGTTAGTGTTCATAATGTCGGAACTTGACAGGTATGCTATAGTGGTACGAGTCTTTTGAATTTTACACCATGCATGTATCATTTTATGATAGGTACATTTTCAGGTCATGCAAACATCAGTACCGCAGTAGGAATCGAACCCTCAACCTCTTGCATCACAGCCGGCTACACCACGGAGCTCATCAAGAGGTCGATGTATGGATGTTTGTATGTTTGTAACTCAATCACGCCTAAACGGCTAAACCGATTTCGATTTGGCACACAGATAGATTGGAATGATCTTTATGCTACTTTTTAAGCCTGTAAAATGCGAGCAAAGCCGCGGGCGTACATTATTTAATAATAAATATTAATAAATAGCGTATTGGAATGGTCAGAATAGTCATAATATTAACTATTTAATCACGGTTTGTGCTAAACAGCCATAACATAATGAGTTGGTGTGGCCACAGTGCGAGCGAGACGAGCCACACATAAATCTCTGTAATAGATAGATAGATAAATAGATATACTTTCATTGCACACCAAATAAATAATAATGTATTTACAAACAAACTGACTTCGAAGCCTGTACAATAAACGCAATGATTTAATTGGACTTAAATATACGATGTTAAGATCGACGCAAAATTACCAATCTAATCTATCTTAGACTAAATCAAGTACAATATTCTAATTATGAATATGCAAGGATACTACATTATAATTCCGAGGGATCTCTTTACCAGAAACACGATAGGTCAATATTTACTAGATAGAAAAAAAATAAAAAAAAAACTGACTTTTGTCTACTTACGATTGTTTATTAAAATGGTGCATATTATTGGGTGAACAATAAGATAAATAAAATCAATACAACAAAGCCGAGGGTTTACTGTAGGGATTTTATAAAATTATCTATATATTACGAGATATTCAATAAAACTGCTTTTTCGTGCGGCGCGAGGCGTTTCTTTTGTATGAAGATTTCTGCCTGGGGTTGGCGCAACCGTACAGCCCTTCTTCCATTACGATACGCAAAGGCGATTCAAGTACCTTGCAAGTCTCGGAGACTAGTCGCCGCCAAGCGAGCCTGCATTCAAATGCTTGAATTGATTGAAACTTGAATCACCTGTGCGTATCGTTATGGGAGAAGGGCCTACCTCATTTTTGGGTAGTTTCCCGCTACTCGCTTCCAGTATCGCCATACGGCAGCAGTCAAAGCAACCATCACAAAGCAGCCGGATGCATCCGAATATTCATAATCATAAGACAACAAACCCCGGGAACGGAATAGCTGTGGATTCAACAACAATAGGAATTGCACGAATAATTTGTTATTTAAATATTTGCCTTTAATAAAAGCGAGGGTTTAATTATTGCGGCCTTCCGCTTGCTACCTCGATTTGTAATCTATCTGAGGAAGTGTTTAAAAAAAGGTTCTGGTATTAATTGCGTTCCTGAGGAAAGATACCTACTGCTGAATTTTGTGCGTTGTAGATAGAGTAACCCCTGTACAAAATTTTACAAAATATTTCCTTCTCGATATTGTGTAGCCACTTTCTACTGTTACGTCATCAATAGCTTCGAAACTAGCAATCAGTTTGAAGTAAGCACAGAATAAGGCAGAAGTAAGTATGTTGTATACCCATAACACAAGCTCTACTCAGCTTGAGGCTAGATAACGTTGTGTGAACTGTCAATTTTTTTTTTGTAACAGTGACAATTTCTTTTTTGCCTACTATGCACGGGAAAAATGTTCCCCATGTTTGACTTACACTTGACATACTTTGTAGCCGCGTCTCCACCGGGCGTGCAGTCTCGCGCGGCAGCCTCGGATGCGTGGCTTGCGAGGCCAGGCTCTTTTTTTTTGTTTTTTTTTCTCTCTTTATTTAGCGGCTTTTGAACATATTGTTCATGTCAGCCCGTAATAACAAAAACAAATAAACTTCTAAAGATACATATGACAAAAAAGGAAAAAAATCAACATTTAGTTAACAAAAAATAATAAATACTTATATAACAATCCAATAAAACTAATCAACCGTATGCACTAGCCTATAAATAATTTTGGCTTCATTTGAATTTGGAGAAGATAAAATACTGGCTCGCGAGCCAGCTTCGCGATCAGCCCCGGAGACACTGAGACGAGCTTTGCGGGGCAGACCGAGACAGCAAAAGCCCTCGAACATCCAAAATATACAAATATACAGTAAATAAATAGATAAATAATGCTGGACAGTTCACACAACATTATCTAGCCCCAAACTAAGCAGAGCTTGTGTTATGGGTACTAGATAACTGATATACTGTTACATTTAAAAATCTCGAAGTCCTATCAGGTGGCAAAGGTCTTATTTTAAAATAAAATAGTGGGTTAAGAATCGCAATCTAGTATTATTTATTCAACGTTCTTATGTCTAGGCAATTTAAACAATATTAGTTACACAGTACAATATGAAGTTACAGAATACAGTTCCACATCGTGGAAGGTAGTAAAGATCTTATACTAGATGGTTACTGTTACAATACCCTTGGTTCATACCACCACTAGGATAGACTATCTCCTAACCTACACGTTCCTGGCTAGCTTAACTGCAGTAGGTCTGGGAATGTGGGCGATCGTAAGTGAGCTTGAGACTATGTATTTCTTATTACTGATTTCATATTGAGACTTTTAAAAAGGTTTCGATGAGATGCTGGGCGCCAGGGCTGACACTCCGGGGAGCATCCAGCCCATAAGTTAGTGGAAATTACAGTGCTCCCTCGAGCGGAGAGTACGTTCAAAAACAGGTCACTCGGAAGGTGGTACAGGAAGAACTTAACTGGGTGACAGCTGAGCGTAGAAAACGGGCCGCAGACTGCTCGGACTCCCTGGTCAGGTACTGGGCTGGGTCCACCTCCGGGCCTCGTTGAAGCCACTCGAGGAGATGACTCACAGGAATAAAATCCCTCTCCGGCCGTAGCAGCGGTGGGGTTTAATAATGTAAACCGAACACCTCCTGGAATTGTGTGAAACAAGATGTTAGAATAAGCACAGAGCCAGGCGGTTATGTTTTAGAAATCCTTGGGTGCCCTATGCAAAGGCGGGTAAAGATTTGGCAAGAGAGATGCCTTTGCATAGGCCCAAGGCGATATATTATATTCAAAAGCAGTCAATTTATGGCAGAGGAGGGCCTTGCGAATTGGCAGCAGATATCACCACATGGTGATTTAAAATTAACACATGTGATCGACCAATCTGTAGGTTGTTTTCCATCGGATTGGTCGGTTTGCCACTATAGTAGGGTGATACGGCTTGTATAGCTTTAGTTAAATGGAAGAAAGTAATAAATTAAAGAGATGAGCGGTTGAAAATCAAAGGTTAGGTTATAAATTTGTAGGGTCATTGTTCTGAAATAAATGGCATGTGGTATGTTAAATGTGTCGGCATCTCAGGAGGGAAGCATTAGTGCTTCCTCCAGAAGAGTGGGACCGAGGTTATAGATAATTCACACACATGGGATGGCAAATGCAATTGAGCGGGCAGGTTGACACCGAATGGTGACAACGTGGTATTTTTAACAAAATAATAGTTATTGCGATGCATTTGGTAGGAATAATGTATGGCGTAGTCCTTGGGCTTACCAGTTAAGTGAAGGTTTCGGTAGCTCGGAGTGTGCGTAACCACCAATGGTTACGACGAGTGGCTAGATGTGGGTCGGCTCAAGGCTTTCTCAAGGTGTCCTCGGCGGCGTGGAGTTCGTAGGCGCAGATATGCTATGCCGTGGTCTTTTCAAAGGCTGCAAGAATGTTCAATGGTCAAGATAGGGCCTCTGCTTGATGGTAATTTCCAACGCTTGTGTTCGATGGGTACTCACCGGGAGGAGAAGTGACCGGGTTTGCTGCCGATGTAGGTCGATGAGAAAGGACGGTTTCTGACACCACCTGGCTATTTAAGTACAAACTCCCACTACCATGAAAATTCGTATTACTCGGTGGGGCAATACGTGAGTCTGCATTTTCGACTGAAGCAAACGTCAAAGACAAAATTAGCAAGCTAAACTGTTTGCTTGCTTGATAACTTCAAACTCATACAAATTAAATAAAACGATCCTTTCCACTTGGAAGGCTTTCCTGAAACGATTTAATTAAGAATTATAATTAAGTAAATTAAATATATTATGATTGATTCGAATGATTTCGAGAAACGTCGCAAAAGCGCCATCTAGGAGAAATCAGGAGTACTAGGAGGTATTCTTTCATTCTTTTAGTGAACTTCGCAACCAACAGCGCCATCTCTTGGTTATCGAGCGTGCTACGTCGCGATGTTAAATAAAGTTGTAACAATACCCCGTTTCTCCGGAAGATTTTACATAGCCTGCGAGGAAAATCGGTGCTGGCCCTCCAGCCTATAGACCATAAACAACAACAAAGATAAAACAGTTCCTGAAACAAACAAAACAAACTTGCTAATCAGGAAGTAAAAAAAAAAGGCTCTGAAGGGACCGGTATAGATCCCAGAAGAGTTAACACTATCTTCTAATACAATCAAAATATCTAAACTAACATGTCTGTCAAGGTGAGTTTAGATGCTCTGCAGGAGACCCTGGAAACCCTTGCAAAGTTGTTACACTGAGATATAAATAAATAGATAGGTATAGTCTTATAGTGTGTGTGTATAGGTGTGTGTGTGTGGGTTTATGTGTAGTATGTTCCGTCCAATATGAACTAAGAGTATTCTACCATGGTAAGGTTAGAAGCTCGAAGCCGTGATCAGACTTAGGGTTCAGCATCATGCTGCTGGACCCGTGGTGTTGCAGATGTGTAGTGTACGTGGGGGTTTAGTGTAGCTGTAAATATAAATAAGTAATAAGAATTTAAATGAGTTTTCCAAGACCTCTGCATGCATCTCCTACCAGACACTGGTGATGGCAAGGTGCATATCATCTCCGGCACCACGCGGAGTGAGAATCGGTGCTACGAGGAGGTTCTACAAAAAAAATATAAAAGATACACTATGTAAATAAAATACTCGAGGCTTGAATCAGTTCTATTGCCAAGGTAACAGAGTTCTCAACCGCTCTGAGACTTCCACGAAGGCTTTGGGACTCATCGTGATCCGTGAGGAGAAAGGCTTATTTTTTCCCCTAACAACCGATCCTGAAACAAATCAACAAGGAAGAAAGAAAGGATAGATGAAGTTACTTGGCAAAGGTTACAGAGTTCTCAACCGCTCTGAACGGTTCAACGAAGGCTTTGGGACTCATCGTGATCCGTGAGGAGAAAGGCTTATTTTTTATCCAGTGTCCGAACATCAAACAAGGCATAGAAAGTAAAAGAAAGAAATATAAATTATACATGTCATACAAAAAGGGGTACAAGTCGTGTCCCGCCCTAGGCTCCTATGACAGTCACCGTGCAGGCTAGGTAGGACTGTAAAATAAAAAAAACTAAACCACCATCCAACATGAACACCAACCTCTTACCTCTCCAAACTCTGCAAATCGATAATTAAAATTTGAGTCCTAGGTTCACTATCCAAAATTCAACACACAACAAAAAAAACCTATTTAGGACCCAAAGAAATCAATCTGCAGATTCAAACTAACGATACTTACATTCCTTAATTTTCCATCTCCCAGGTCCAGATCTAAACAAACTTAAAACATCTCTGCTGACCGGGGTTTTAATCATAAAAAAAATGTAAAGTCAAACTTGCAGCGTCCAATTAGAAAGGAAAACCTAGTAATGATCTTCTAAATAAGGCCATCCACTGGGGCAGACGTCGCCTCCGAGTACACGTCCAGAAAAACATTCATCCCAGAGGTGAAGGGCAGGCTAGTCTCCGAACTGTGAAGGGAGAAGGATGGGGCGCTCACTATTCGGCCCTATCCAACGGAACACCGGCTACCCGAAGAACGGAACCCGCACTAACCAATGGTCAACCAATCAACGGCACCACTGTGCGTGGGGCAACTGAACTCCGGAAGACCTACTACAAGAATACTTTTCTAAAATTTTGACCGCCAAAAACAATACACAAAAAAAACTGGGTACAAAAAAAAAAACTGGGTACAAAAGGTTCAAAAGGTACAACAAGGTACAAAGGTACATAAGGTACACCAGTAGACCAAACTCGACCCTGATATAAGAAACCTCAAAAGATTCCTACCCAGTCCAAGGGAAACCCGCGGGTGTTTAAAATCACCCGTGGCTATGATCCATCAAAGGAAAAAAAAATGATTCCCTATTTGGACCAGGCAAAACAAAAAAAATGGAGTCTTTCGGCTTACTGTACCTAAATGAAACTAAACACGCAGACACTGGTAGGATAAGGAACCCTTACACAAAGTTAAAAAAAAAGAAAATAACTAACTACATCAAAGGGTAAGGAACCCTAAAAAAAATCCTCCTAAACTATTCAAGCTTACTAAGGGTATTTAACCCTTCATTTTAAATTAACAGAACGAACAAAGTACAACTAGGGTACGGAACCCTACAATAAAATATTAACCTATGTCTTTACATAGGTTCTAACGATTAGGCTCAGCGACTGGGTACCGACACAATCGAACCCACAATAAAAATTAAGGTACAGGACCTACAAAAACAATTGATAAAAAACAAGGTTAATTAAAATTCAATTAAAAAAACCGAACCAGAACAATCTTCTAACAAACTACACTTAGCTTGCTATTGAACCTGTAACAATAAAATTATTGCAAAGAGAAGCTACTACAGGTGTAAGAAAATTAAGGCTTCCGCATGGTTGACGCGTAACCCTAAAATATAAAAGTAACCTATGAGTTTAGATGAGTAAAAACAGAGTTACCTAAACCTACAAAAAAACTACTTTTAAAAAACAAGGATTCTAAAATTAAATTTAAAAAAAACCAAACAAGACTTTATCAATACATGGCACTACAAACTATCTATTGCTAAATTACAACAACTAACAACTACCAAAGCTAGAAAACTTGGAAGCTTTCCGCCTAGCTACAATTTTGTGAAGGTGCAGCAGGTGATTACAATTGGCAGCTTCCTCCTTCACTGTCATCGTACAAACTTATAATGATTAACGAGACCGAGACTAAATCAACTATGAAAAAAAAATCAAGCAACAGGACTTGCAGTACGACAGGCTCATTTTCGGAAAATTAAAAATTCGAAGCTGAAAAAAAAATTACAAAGATATTAACCCCCCATCTGGATCCGAAAATCTAGGGATAGGCTGTAAATGAACTTGGGAAAACTTCCCCACACACAAACAAAGTAAAAAAAAATGACAAAAAAAAAAACACTTGAAGTCCAAACAAGTCGGTTAGCAGCGTCTAGGACAAAAAATATTAGCAGAAGTTCCTGCAAAATAAGATTAGAGTAACAGGTGCCGAAATTTCACATGACTAGACAAAACTAGTAATAACGGAGTGCACCTGGTATCCTGTAAAAAATGTATTAAGTCCCTGGCGCGCTAACAAGCCTATCTCTTGGAAGTTAAAAAAAAATTAAAGTTCTCAATTATGAATAATAAATATTGTTCATCACGGTCTCCCAATCCATAAATAGGTGCTAAGCACCTTTAATTAAGTACCTGTTTAGTACTCAATTTTACAAGTAATTGCTTACAGCATTAACATAAAATGGACAGACAATTAATTAAGTACCCGTTTAGTACTTAATTAAACAACAAACAGACAAAACAACTTAAACTACTTGAGTCGACCTTATAAAATAACACACCTGTGACAATTACACAAAAAAAATAAAAAAAACAGCCACGCGTCCTTACACAAAAAAAACACAAAAATGAGCAAATTCTGTCTCTTAGAAATACAGTAACAAAAAAATAAAAATTTAAATGAAATTAAATGTCTCAGCTCTTATGCCACAGCTATAAAGATATGACAATTACCTACGACCTTTTAAATGCCTCACGTTGGGCTGCCACTGTTACATTTAAAAATCTCGAAGTCCTATCAGGTGGCAAAGGTCTTATTTTAAAATAAAATAGTGGGTTAAGAATCGCAATCTAGTATTATTTATTCAACGTTCTTATGTCTAGGCAATTTAAACAATATTAGTTACACAGTACAATATGAAGTTACAGAATACAGTTCCACATCGTGGAAGGTAGTAAAGATCTTATACTAGATGGTTACTGTTACAATACCCTTGGTTCATACCACCACTAGGATAGACTATCTCCTAACCTACACGTTCCTGGCTAGCTTAACTGCAGTAGGTCTGGGAATGTGGGCGATCGTAAGTGAGCTTGAGACTATGTATTTCTTATTACTGATTTCATATTGAGACTTTTAAAAAGGTTTCGATGAGATGCTGGGCGCCAGGGCTGACACTCCGGGGAGCATCCAGCCCATAAGTTAGTGGAAATTACAGTGCTCCCTCGAGCGGAGAGTACGTTCAAAAACAGGTCACTCGGAAGGTGGTACAGGAAGAACTTAACTGGGTGACAGCTGAGCGTAGAAAACGGGCCGCAGACTGCTCGGACTCCCTGGTCAGGTACTGGGCTGGGTCCACCTCCGGGCCTCGTTGAAGCCACTCGAGGAGATGACTCACAGGAATAAAATCCCTCTCCGGCCGTAGCAGCGGTGGGGTTTAATAATGTAAACCGAACACCTCCTGGAATTGTGTGGGGTTGGGTTTAGAATCGTGCCGCACGAATTAAGGGGGGAGAGTGGGAGGGAGGGGTGGAGTGGGGTAGGGGACGCCCCCCCCTAGAGTGGGGATGTGCGGAAACTTATAGTTTTGGAGAAAAAAAATAAAGAAGTTTTGAGGTTAAGTACGAATTTTTTGTGAGGTTAAGTATGAAGTTTTATAATTGGAAGTGTCGAACTCCGGTATGAGACTCAGAATCGACTCAGGGCATTCCGACATGAGTAGGTTAGGTTCAAAATAAGTGACAGAACCGACACGGAGCACCCCGACTCCACGTGGTCTTGTGCGTCACGCCCCTAGAGTGTATATAAAAACGCGGAGCCAGTAGCTCGCGTGGGAGGTCCTGAGCGGAGCAAGCCCGTGAGGCCGAGCGGAGCGAAGGGGGGAGGTGGCGAGCGAAGCGAGCCGGCGACCTCCGTAGTGCAGCGAAGGTCGAATGGGTGAAGCGACACTCAGGGGCAACCTCGCGAGAGTACTGGCGAGAGCCCATACCGGAGTCCGACACTTCCAATTATATAACTTCATACTTAACCTCGCAAAAAAAAACATACTTAACCTCAAAACTTCTATATTTTTTTTTCTCCAAAACTATAAGTTTCCGCACATCCCCACTCTAGGGGGAGGCGTCCCCTAAGACCCTCCCACTCCCCCCCCACCCTCCCCCTTAATTCGTGCGGCACGATTCTAAACAATACCCAAAAACATACTTAACCTCAAAACTTCTTTATTTTTTTTCTCCAAAACTATAAGTTTCCGCACATCCCCACTCTAGGGGGGGGCGTCCCCTAAGACCCTCCCCCCTTCCCCCCCACCCTCCCCCCTTAATTCGTGCGGCACGATTCTAAACAATACCCATTGTGTGAAACAAGATGTTAGAATAAGCACAGAGCCAGGCGGTTATGTTTTAGAAATCCTTGGGTGCCCTATGCAAAGGCGGGTAAAGATTTGGCAAGAGAGATGCCTTTGCATAGGCCCAAGGCGATATATTATATTCAAAAGCAGTCAATTTATGGCAGAGGAGGGCCTTGCGAATTGGCAGCAGATATCACCACATGGTGATTTAAAATTAACACATGTGGTCGACCAATCTGTAGGTTGTTTTCCATCGGATTGGTCGGTTTGCCACTATAGTAGGGTGATACGGCTTGTATAGCTTTAGTTAAATGGAAGAAAGTAATAAATTAAAGAGATGAGCGGTTGAAAATCAAAGGTTAGGTTATAAATTTGTAGGGTCATTGTTCTGAAATAAATGGCATGTGGTATGTTAAATGTGTCGGCATCTCAGGAGGGAAGCATTAGTGCTTCCTCCAGAAGAGTGGGACCGAGGTTATAGATAATTCACACACATGGGATGGCAAATGCAATTGAGCGGGCAGGTTGACACCGAATGGTGACAACGTGGTATTTTTAACAAAATAATAGTTATTGCGATGCATTTGGTAGGAATAATGTATGGCGTAGTCCTTGGGCTTACCAGTTAAGTGAAGGTTTCGGTAGCTCGGAGTGTGCGTAACCACCAATGGTTACGACGAGTGGCTAGATGTGGGTCGGCTCAAGGCTTTCTCAAGGTGTCCTCGGCGGCGTGGAGTTCGTAGGCGCAGATATGCTATGCCGTGGTCTTTTCAAAGGCTGCAAGAATGTTCAATGGTCAAGATAGGGCCTCTGCTTGATGGTAATTTCCAACGCTTGTGTTCGATGGGTACTCACCGGGAGGAGAAGTGACCGGGTTTGCTGCCGATGTAGGTCGATGAGAAAGGACGGTTTCTGACACCACCTGGCTATTTAAGTACAAACTCCCACTACCATGAAAATTCGTATTACTCGGTGGGGCAATACGTGAGTCTGCATTTTCGACTGAAGCAAACGTCAAAGACAAAATTAGCAAGCTAAACTGTTTGCTTGCTTGATAACTTCAAACTCATACAAATTAAATAAAACGATCCTTTCCACTTGGAAGGCTTTCCTGAAACGATTTAATTAAGAATTATAATTAAGTAAATTAAATATATTATGATTGATTCGAATGATTTCGAGAAACGTCGCAAAAGCGCCATCTAGGAGAAATCAGGAGTACTAGGAGGTATTCTTTCATTCTTTTAGTGAACTTCGCAACCAACAGCGCCATCTCTTGGTTATCGAGCGTGCTACGTCGCGATGTTAAATAAAGTTGTAACAATACTTAATACAATATATTACATAGATAGATATATTTTATTTTACAAAGAAAAATACCCAGAACACCCTATCTGCGATCTCACAAATATTTGTTCCGAGGCGGGAATAGAACCCGCAACCTCCTGCGTCGCAGGCCAACCTTCGCCCGCCGCGCCACAGAGGTCGTCAAACATTATCTTGAATGTAGCTAAGATACTGTATATTTTGGCTGCTCGAGGCCTTTTGATCAAATAGGTACAGAATCATTGAAAATAATGTATTTTGTTCAAAACAGAAACATGCATCGTGATTCAAAACAAACAAATACCAAAGCAAGTATATTTTCGTACAGATATGACATGTTTATGCGAAATCTCGTAATTACGCCCATTGTACAAAATACGAAATAGCCCATTGCGTTCTGTATCAGATTGAATGTCTGTTCGAATAGGGCTGTCACAGCATTGAGGATTAATGGTAGTGGCGTTACTTTTTAGGGGTTTGTGAATGCCGCCGCCATGGTGATATTGAATACATACCCATATTATGTATAGGTACATATACATGGCCGGCTTCAGGCGTGTGCTTTCTGACCATTGGTTTGAAATGGTTCGATAACTCTGAAGGTGGATGCTCACGCTTGTGCACACACTGTGTGTACACTTCTTCAGATAGCGAAAGTTGATTTCGCGAGGACTAAGAGCACACATGTTTTAATTGATAGTATCTCATAAATATCATCAGTTTAGCTACGATCCCCCTAAACATATTTTTACAGTGTTTTTTTTTCATTGTATTATAATGCTAAGTTGTTGAACTAATTCAAACCAATGGTCAGAAAGCACGCGCCAAAACAGCCAAAATTCGGCATTTAAAACTTATTTTAGTTAATAAAAGAGAAAACCGTATGTATACTATATACATCTATCAGTTATCTGTACAGGGTGTTCTGGGTATTTACTATGTATAATAAAAAATATCTATCTATGTAATGTTTTGTATTAGGTATTATCAATTATCTGGTATGCATTACACAAGCTTTGCTTAGCTTGGGGCTAGATAATGTTGTGTGAATTGTCCAGCATTATTTATTTTATTTTTATTTAACTGACTATTAAACCTACCTATCTGAAGTAAGTCAAACAATTAGTTTTGATGTTTTAAGAACTCACTCCTAGCTATTCAAAACACACTGGGCTCAGCCCTGATGGTACAGATGAAAACACAACAACTCATACATAAATGAAATAACACGTGCCTAAAAGTCACAGAGGTCAGCGTAGGTAAATTTATTTGTTATTTTGTAGTAAAATATATCTGATTCTAACCTTAATAATACAATTGATTTATTCAATAGTCTCTCGAATTTACGCCCGAACTAACCCATACTTGTTACTGAATACTTAATGAAAATTATGCAGAAATCTTAGAGAATTTCTGAGTAAATTAATTAATTTGAACTTGTCTTGAGTCTGGATAGAATTATCATTTGGCGCACCTGTTGTTTTTTAGAGCAAAAATATATTTTCATTATTGTACTGACTCTTGAGATTTTTATCTGTAATATTTTGTGGATTAGCTTTGAGATGTCATTGGGTGATTTTAGATAAATCATATTTATAAGTAGTAAAAGCTCGGTAGGTAAGTATTATAGCTCGGGTGAAATAGCTTGTTACCTCGCACCGATGTAATACCGATACTGTCCCTCTGTCCGGTACGTGGAGAGGTGAGGTAAATTATATACCTACGTCATACTGTCCTTTTCCGGCGACTAGTCGGTAATCCTGTATTTATGCTTAACTGTCGTAGTCTAAGTGAATTTCACACGTCATATTCTCACTTCATTCGATAACCACTGATCACTGTATTAACGCATAATTCTCGAAGGTGGGACAAATTATATTCGTAATAGTCTTATGCTTCGTAGGAGAGGCAAAAATAATGTCATAATCTCACTTCATTCGATAACCACTGATCACTGTATTAACGCATAATTCTCGAAGGTGGGACAAATTATATTCGTAATAGTCTTATGCTTCGTAGGAGAGGCAAAAATAATGTCATAATCTCATGTGTGTATATAGTATACACACATGCCGTCGATAGCCGCCCTGTATTTAAGAATAATTCTCGTAAGTTAGGCGCGTTAGATAAGTCAAAGTCTCATTTATTGTAATTTACTAGCGACTTAACTAAGCCTTGATAGTCGATAAACCTGCATTTCATAATAATTCTAGTAAGATACCTAGGCAAGTTAGATACGTCAAAGTCTCATTTATCTCTTTTTCAATGAATTAATTAAGCCGTGTTAGTCAATAACCCTGTATTTAAGAATAAATCTCGTAAATGAGGCAAGTTAGACACGTCATAGTCTCATTTATTGAAATTTTCCAGCTAACAAAACCTTGTTAGTCGATAACCCTGTATTTACGAATAATTCTCGTATGACAGGCAAATAAGATACGTCATAATCTCATGTGACTTTTCTAGAATGGATAACCCTCTATTTACGCAATAATAGGTAGGTGAGGCAAATAAGATACGCCATAATCTAATTTATTGCCCTTTTCCAGTGACTTAACTAAGCCGTGTTAGTCGATAATTCTATCGATCTCTATGCATAGATCTCGAAGACAATGTGCCTTCGGTAAATTGCACTTTTCATACCTTAAGTCTAGACACATTCCGTAGAGTAGTTATAGAACAGACATCGATACGTACTCCGATATTAATAGTGATTGATGTCGGCTAATCTGATTGAGATGAAGCGCGCTGCAGCGCAGGTCTCACTAGTAGATTAATATTCACGCTGAATCTAATAGGATTCCTAATATCTACCTACCTAGGTACCTGGTTAGTAATAGTAGTAGTATAACTGTAGTGGGAACATGTAGAAATGTCTAAATGTCTAAATTTAGTACTTATAAAAGACTCATTAGTATGAAATACAAGTGGGAACATGTAATTATAAAACTCATTATTATTAATTTTGTTATGAAATACAGTACTACAATGAAACCAGTACACTACGGCCAGACCAAGGAGGTTGTATAAAAAAAATACGAAATATTTTTTGTAATAGTCTGTGGTTAAGCGCGCTTCAAGGCATGCGTGGTAGAATCATAGACGTTGAATTTTTTCGCTGGAATGGTGTTTTTTTTAAACATATTTTTTTGACGCCATTGTATGTATTTAGATATATCGTTGTATGTAGGTCTATTTTTTACATAACTAGGTCTATATTTTATCTGTGACTAGGTATTAAAACACGCGTGTTAAACTATTAAAAACCTCGCCAATGCTTAGTTTTTAACACCCGACGCAAATCGACGGGGTGTTATAAGTTTCACGTGTCTGTGTGTGCGTGTGTGTGTGTGTGTGTGTGTGTGTGTGTCTGTCTGTCGCATCGTAGCTCCCGAACGGATGAAACAATTTTGTTTTTATTTTTGTTTGAAAGGTGAATTTGCCGGGAGTGTTCTTAGCTATGTTTGATCAAAATCGGTTCAGCCGTTTCATTGCCTTGAGGGTTTTTAAATTTTCACAAAATTAATTACTTGTTAAACTTACACTCGTGTAAAAGTTTCTATTTACTTCGCTTTAAACTCGAACAGAAAAATATACGCAAAGTGAAAAATCTTTCATCGAATAGACATGATATTCTTTCATGCTAAATATTTGCTGATACGCAAACAAATAAATAAATTCCCTGGGAATTATCACAGGCCGTGGTGAAACGAACCCCCTCCTACCCCCCAAAGGGACGTCCAATGAGCGGGATGAAATTATAAATCAAGCGGACGAGCCTTAATACATTCGTGACAAAAAGGGTGAATACTGACGATTTATGGGGACCCTGCTTAGGGTTAGCTGTATACGTTTTTTTATACAACTTGGTATGACGGATCAAGCAGATGGCCCACCTGATGTTAAGCGGTACCCTCTGCCTATGAACAGTGCATTATCACATAAGTCACGTCCACGTAGGACGCACCCTATCTGTCGTTGCACTGCGCCCGCCACCCTGAGACATAAATATGAAAAGTATCATGTGCCTGTAACTTCATCGGCAACCACACCCTCCCAACCGGAACATAGCAATGCGAGCACTACTGCATTGCGGCAGAAATAGATATGGTAGTAGTACTTCCCCGGACGAACTCTTTCACAAAAAAGCTCTACTACTCTCTACTACTACTAAAACGTGTTGTGAAGTTTTCACGTTCTAAGACCACTGTGGCGTGGCGGCCGAGTAGCCGGTTGAGGCCAGCGTTGAATATTAGTTCCCGGTCTCGGTGTTTTGATACCATGGTGCTCGTGGTTCCTGATACCCATGGTACAGGGGAACCTAGTGATTGATCAGGACAGTGTATGTGACTGTTGGGTGTTATTTTATGGTATGGTGTTAGAAAGATATAGATCGTTTGGCTTTTGCCAGTCTCCTCGGTTTAGTAGGTCCAGCAAAAATAATTGTAAAACCGGTGCCGGTAACCGGTATTGTCGGTGCTTACATCGATTTAACGGTACGTGAAAATTTCCCGTTTTTATAATATAATTGTAAAACCCTTGCTATAGACAGACGTGCTCATTAGTGGCACGTTTGGCACGTGAAAGTTTGCCACTAATGAGCAATTGCTTATTAGTAGACATAGAAGTTGCATGTGCACACACACAATAAGCATACTCTTTAGTCATGCGCACTCTATCTGTTAGCCAATGTATGTCATAGCTCTTGTTGTTTTTTAAATTTTTCAGTAATTTTATATTCTTAGGTACAGTATAGTATGTACTCTATGTAAATCAGCGACAGGTTGAACAAGGCGTGATCATGGACTTAGTATAACTACGTCCATGGGCATGATGACTTACACAATCCGTGGAGTGAGAGCACCTGGTGACCTGTAATACAGGTTTCACAAACCTATCTCAGGCACCAGTCTCTCACAAAACAGATCTACAAATTTGTTTTTACATACCGAGTTGTTGAATTGTTCATAAAAGAGAAAATAAATGTTTATTTTATTGATTATTATTTATTATGTGTGTCCAGTCATTGTTAGTAATCAGCATGCTTATTTCGAGCATGCTCAAAAATCAACAGTCGTTTGATTTTTGAGCATGCTACCTGAGGCGCGAGTGGGAGGGGGCGTGCTAAGCACGTCTGAACACGTTTGCTTAGGAGCAGGAGCATGCTTATTTAGGAGTATGCCTAAAACGAGCATGCTTATTGTTAGCAAATGTGAACAACTCAGTAGGTACCTTAAAGCACTAAGACGCATTTTTACCAACACAATAAGAGACGTATAAACGGCTGTTTAGCTTAAACAACTATTTTTGACAGTCGTTTTCATACGTTATCTGTCACTTTGACGATTGGTTACGGTAACCACAGATTCATTTGTTCGTGAACTTGGGCCAAACTATTAAAAATAATAGCGTTTTATACGCGAAAGAAAGGGATAGCACTGTCAATGTCTTTGTAACTACAAGTTCTAATGTACTGTGGTTAGAAAGTAATCGCGCATGGCATTTAAATTGCGGTTCGCTTTAACATTTCCACACTTTTGTTAGCGCCTAACGCTAATTTTTAAATGGCCACTAAGTTTGAATAGCCAACTTTGACTATGTCGTCGACCCTCGTTGTCAGAGCAGCCTCTTGATTACGTGTGGTTTTTTCTTCCAAGGATTATACCCTTCATGGGTCATGGGTCCGGCAGTTTACAACCGGCGGGGGAATTGCGTAGTAGACTGACGTTTGATGTCGATTACCAGTTTGCTGTTCATTGCGCAGCGTGTTTTAGCTTTTTTACAAGAACAGAAATATTTAAAACATGCTGCGCAATCAACAGCAAACTGGTAATCGACATCAAACGTCAGTCTACTACGCAATAACCCCACGGATGCCAAAAAATTACACTGAAGCTCTTAGTACCAACATATTCAAGACAGCGCTGGCTTATTGAGCAGACCTTCTACAGGTGGGTCATCTGCTTGTTCCGTCATTCAAGTAGTATAAAAAAAAAACTTTCGATGAGTTCACTGGCCTGAAATTAATCTAAGTACCTAGGTAATCCTAGATGTGAAATGTTTTTTATTGTATATTTGTTATTTGTGTCCAGTGTGTACTTTTGACTCATTTTGTGATATCTATTTGTTTGACGACTTCTGTGGCGCGGCGGGCGAAGCTTGGCCTGCGACGCAGGAGGATGCGGGTTCGATTCCCGCCTCGGAACAAATATTTGTGCGATCGCAGATATTTGTTCAGGGTGTTCTGGGTATTTTCTATGCATAATAAAAAATATCTATCTATGTAATATATTGTATTAAGTATATCAGTTATCTAGTACCCATAACACAAGCTCTGCTTAGCTTGGGGCTAGATAATGTCGTGTGAACTATCCAGTATTATTTATTTTATTTATTTTATTTACGTGTACCTTTTGTATGAATAAATGACTATCTGGCCCATTAACTCCATGCAGGATCCTACAAAGAATAATGAATTTCAAGAAAGTCATTCTCCTTTTCTACAGTTTTCTACCCATTAAAGCGTTTCCATATTCTTCTTTAAGAGGAAGACAACGGTCAAATGCCATCACTATCAAAGTCAATAAAGTTCAGGTAAGTTAGAAAGTGACATAATAGCGCTCGCACAACGATAAGTGAATTAAAATCACGAAAAACAGTATTTAAACAAATATTTGCTGCGTAATCGTAAATATAAATCTACTATGCCCACTAAAATAGTAATATTTGTTACTTTTAATATTTTTATCAATGTACGTTGATAGTCGTTTGTAAGCGTATTGTAGAGGTTAGTTCACTTTTTTTTTTAAAGAAAATTGATCGAAATCGTGTTTTAGGCTCTATCATGCCCTTGGAAATATGATGAAGATTAACATATATATTTTTTGTCATTAAGTGTGTAGATTTGGCTTGTTTAAGAAAAGCCTTAACTCTTGACAGCCTCCTTCAAAATAGTGCAATTAAAACAACACTTTTTCCGGATATAATTTTTTTTTTTTTTTTTTTGCTTTTAAACAAACAATTTATTTCGTAACAGCGCGTTCAGTGACGCAATAAAACAAAACTTACAATACAAATAAAACATGTTCGTTATTTATTGCCAGTTTTTATTTTCCATCAATACGCATTCGAAGTCGTTAATTAACCGCAGTGCATGTTATACAAATTACAGTCAGTGATAGTGATGTGCTTTTTAGGGTACCGTAACAGACGGGTCATATACTCAAGGAACTCAATATAACTACTAGGGTTTCTTCCATATTCTTCCAGCGAGTCCTGAGTATTTTGGTCATATAGCACGGAAAGGCAGTGACAACTTGGAGAAGCTGATCACTGTAAAAATATACATTAATTTACAGAAAGAATAATACAAGGTATGTACAAAATACATATAAAACAGATGTGCTACCTGAAGACCGCTGCAAGCGATCTAAAGGTAGCTCAACTGATCCAAATCACTACCAGACGGAAGCGTCCCTAAGATGCTGGCTGCATTGCCACGCTGAATGGCAATACAAAATTTTTTAAAAATTGTACAATGATCAGCTCACCACAAGTTGTATAAAAAAAACACGTGTTTATGTTTTAAGTGTAAAAGTGGGCAAGAAAAAGGGTCTTGACAGACAGACGGACAACAAGGTGATCCTATAATGGTTCCGTTTTACCTTTTGAGGTACGAAACCCTAAAAAGATGTACCTACCTTTACAACGTATAGCTAGTTTCGTCAGATACATTAACAAAGCTGACAGCATCCAATTTCCCGGAACTGGGGTTGATAACATACTTCTCATAATACTAGGAAAATATTGCTAAAAGTTTGTTTCAAAAATTGTTGGTTCAACCCAAAACTCTTTCAATAAAACCGAATTCACCCAACAAATATGAAAAAAATAAAGTTTTTTAACGTGTATCAGAAGATTTATTGCCGGTTTATGTGGCTTTTGTTTTATTTTTATGCTAAATAAAATGGAAAGTAATTAAGAGACAGACAATAGCTATATATTGTGACACTATAAGGGTGCCGGTGAAATTACAGGCACATGAGACTTTTCATCTTTATATCTCAGCGTGGCGGGCGCATTGCAATGCCACATAGGGTGCGTCCTAGGTGAAAGTGTCCTATGAGGTAATGCACTGTTCATAGGCAGAGGTTACCGCTTAACATCAGGTGGGCCATCTGCTAGTTCCGTCATTCATTGGTATAAAAAAAAAAAAAAAAAACTATCTAACTCACTAAAGTACAGGTAAGTTAGTAAGTGACAGAACAGAACAGTGAAAAAAAAAACACGAAAAACGTATTTAAACAAATACTTGCCGCGTAATCGAAAATATAAATCGACCATCCCCTCTGAAATAATATTGTTTGTTTCTCCTATTAATTTTATCAATGTACGCTGATAGGTAGTAGAGATATTTACGTTATAAGCGCTTTGTAGAGGTAAGATCATGTTTTTTTATCGAGAAAATTTATCGAAATCTTGTTTCATGGGCATGCCCTTGGAAATATGATGAATATATATTTATAAAAAAGAAAAAGAAAGCGAGAAAGCGTTGGCGGGACGCTCTTGTAAATTTTGAGAAGGAGTGGTGGGAGACTGCCAAAGACAGGGACAAGTGGAGGAATTTGGGGGAGACCTTTGCCCAGCAGGAAAACAGGAAAATAAAGCTATCGAGAATAGTTTCAACAATCGTGTTTTTTTTTTCTTTATAATTGGCGCCGCACCGCTTGTGCATTTGCCATTTTCAAGCAAGTATCTGTATTTTCACTATATTAAATTTTCAATATATTGGGCAACGTTACACTCCTTCCAAGTCGTCAAAGTCACAGTCGAGTCATGATTTAGTAAAACGGTGGCCAATTTTACTAAAACTTTGGTAGACAATTTCCACCAATTTCAAAAGTCATGCAATTCACTTCCATTTCATTTCACTACACTTGTGATTTTTAAACGAACTACATTAGTTAAAATGCCACCAAAATAACACAAAATAACTCAAGAAAACACTAGGAAAAGAAAAAATAAAAGTAGACAACGTCTCTTTTCGAAAAAGGCGGAAGAGTCTTCATCGTGTTTCTTATCTATGATTAATTTTAATTAATTAATTTACTCAAGTAGTTACTGTATTAACATCAAGTTTGTAACCTTTACTGTTACTGAGCGAGCGTGTAACGCAACGACTCTAAAATTTTAACATTTTACGATACCACAGAACCTACAGCCCTTCAGGGCCTGCCATTTTATGAACTGATGATCACTTGACACGTGTACATTGTTACGAACTTAATAAAATCGTGTCAAAACATAGTTTGTATATTATAAATCCCTTTAAAGCCCCACCCAGATCATACGAATCGGAAACTGGGCCAAAGCTAGGGAAAAAAAATATAAATAGAATAACATGTAGTTTGTCACGTGCCTCCATTATCTCTACACAAAGATTTGTAGCTTCTACTTCTAGCTTTGATGCCGTCTCCCCTTTATCGTCACAGCGTGGTAGTAGTTACTATGAGGACCATTTTCCTTTGTACGAATACTGAAGGGTTATTTGGATTAATGTAACAGAACAATTTAGGTACGACTTTGCTTTGAAATGTGACGAACTATGAGCACAAAGTGGGACTTTTCTCTTTCAGAATTTTGGGAAACTATTTTTAGCAATGTTTATACATTTTCAAGAAGGTTTTTGCTGAAGTATTCTAAGTGCCCTTAAAGCCCTAGAATTCCTACCCCTAATAATACACACATACTATAGACACACGCTTGTTTCCTCGAAAGGATAGGCAGAGCCTCAAATGGGCTTCTTTTCACCGTGAGTTGCACCATTGTGGGAAATAGACGTGAAAAGTGGTGAGCTCATCGCCGCCATTGTTTCCTACGACTTTCTTCCAGTAATAACAGATTTCTTAAATAAGCTAGCAGGCAGGACAAATCTTATACTAACGAATTTTAGTATAAGTAAACCTGTGAAACTATACATAACACACACACACTAGGGAATTCGTTTACAACGGATATAATGTTAGTTCATCAACACCTATTCCTTTATTTTCTAAACCCTTACTATCTTTATTCCCGGTGACTATTCACTCACCGGTAAAACCCCCCCTTACCGAACAGTCCGGTAAACTGTAAAACAGCGTCACAGTTTAGATAAAGCTTTAAAACAGTAAAGACTGTATGTGATTTCAAAGTATAATAATATGCCAAAAACTAAGTAACATCATATATGTAAATTTTCGTCTGTCTGTCTGTCTGTAAGTTTGTCTCAAATAGGCTCCGAACGGCTCAACGTATTTTTATGAAAAATTATATGGATAAAACAGGATTTTTAACTTAATTTTTCGTCTACAAGAATCGAAATGGAATATCATTTCGATATCCTGCAGGTTCAGAAGATATTAATGTACCGCGCGAACGAAATCGCGGGTACAGATAGTTTTAACGCAGTCTGTAGAAGCAGACAGGAACTATACAGAGTGTAACATAGTATCCCTAAAAGCCAGGGGAGGAGTTATTTTACACATCATGGCGAATAACTTTAGCTCTAAATTTTTTTTTTACTTATTAAATTTCGTAGTTTTTATACATTAAATGTCTCGTAAAAATCCTGAAATTCCCCAAGAAATGTTCATAACACAACATAGGATGTTACGGTACGTTATGGTAACTTACGTAAATAAATTTAGGTAAATTTTTGGGCGGAATTTCAGGATTTTTACAAGGCATTTCATGAATTAAAAACTTTGAAATTTAAAAAGTATAAAAATAGTGTAGAATTAAAGTTATTCGCCTTGATGTGTAGAATACCCCCTCCCCGGGTTTATAGGGATATTATGTTACATTCTGTATAATTTCCACGACTTTGCTCAATACTTTATTTGTTTCTTTTACTTAGTAATATCTAATATAGGTTTTACCGCAGATAAAAATGCGCGACTAGGACGGGGTAAGAATTCGAATCTTAAACCTTCGGAATTTCTTCACCGTAAGTCAAGCTACCATTCTGTGACAACGTTGAGAGCCAATAAACCTGTTTACGGGCCGCACAAAGGGCACAGATAAAGTTTATTGTGTATGGATGTCGCGGATTATTGATGGCTAGCTGTAATCGACGGGGCTATGAAGCGTTTATAACGCTCAAAGCTTTCACGCGTTTTATACAAGTTTTAACGCATGTAGAAAATGTGAGGTGTGACTATAAATATAAGAACTTTATTAATTTTACATTGTTATACTTGTGTTGTGTTGTCTTTATACTTAAAAGGTGTTTTCAACTATAGTTTAAATTTAAGTATCTTTTATTACTGAATAAAAACATTTATATTTGTATTTGTTCACAAAGATTGGCTGATTCTCAAACCAGGTTCACAGCTCACTACAACTTTAGATGTTATTGCTTCAAATAAAGAATACCCGGACTTGTTGATAAGATTCGTTGTATAAGATTTGTCCTGGCTGCTAGCTTTATTTAATAATTTGCGCATTTATTCCCGTTTCGCAAGTAAGTAGCGGAATTTTTCGAATTCCAACTAAAGGATCTGGCACTGACTCTCATTTTCGAAGTGCCTCTCTTTCAAACATTGAACTGGACGAACCTACAAGGTTTTTGTTCAAATTGGGAAGAGCTTAATCAAACATTAACTATCACTTGAGATTATCACTTGTGTTGGATATTTGCCCGTGCAATTGTAAACCAGAGCCAGGTAGTTTAACTTTTATCGCTTTAAAACTAAATGATAAAAAGTAAGTCTATTCTCGTTGTCTTCGAATCGATGTTGGTGTGCGAACGGAACGGAAATTAAAAAAGTTGTAGCTTTGAAGTTCCTCTGTCATTTCCGCGAAACCATTCCAGGGTTTTTAAGGTTCATGGTACGTGGCAGCCGAATTACCACCATACCTATTCCTGCCGCCACGCACTATTACCGCTTTTCCTTTTGGAAGGATAACGGGTGTCTTTGAAAGTTCAGGCACATGAGACTTTTGAACGTTGACGCTTGACGTTCGTTGCTTTTGACGTTTTGACTTTAGTAGTAGAGCTTTTTTGTGAAAGAGTTCTTCCGGGGAAGTACTACCCCATACCTATTTATGTCGCAAAGCAGTAGTGCTCGCATTGCTGTATCCAAGGCTATGGGTGCCGGTGAAATTACAGGCACATGAGACTTTTCATCTTTAGGTATGTCTCAGGGTGGCGGGCGCAGTGCAATGCCACATAGGGTGCGTCCTACGTGGACTTGACCTATATGTGATTATGCACTGTTCATAGGCAGAGGGTATGGGATATCAGCTTGAAACGTCATACCAAGTTGTATATTAAAAAAAAAAGTATTTGTAGCGCTGACTCGTCCCCGCAACTAGGCCACCAGTGGGCCCTTTTTGCGTGATGACTGGAGGCTGCTAGTCCAGCCACCCGATGTCCTCCAGGAAGGTTAGGAACTCGCCAATGCTGGCGCAGGCCTGCCTGGGCGTCCTCGGTGTCCCAAGGTATGTCTTCCTCTGGAACGCCACGCTGCCGCACTCCAGGAGCACATGCGCTGGCGTCTCATCTTCTTCTAGACAGCCTCTACATAGGGGCTATCTGTAATAACCAGAGTAAATCAATTTTTGCTGCAATCAAATTTAGCTTGTCATGTTTTGAACGTATACTAGTACGAGCGGCGACCCTATGATCTACTTCGTCATTTGATACAAAGATAAGACACATGGCACATGATTATAAAAGTGATTATTCGGACGCAATCCAAAACCGATGTAGCTCAAAGTCGCGCAGCGGGCTATTTATTTATTTATTTTATTTATTAGGTTTACCAACAGTTTACACATGAATACAAAATAAGAGTAGAAACTACATATTATACTGTCATAAGCCACATGCGAAACCAATTATAGGCAAACACAACATGCACAATAATCAAACAGATGGGTTATTATTAAGGCTATGGAGAGAGATATGTTCCGAGTTACTACGTGATAAAATACGAAACGAGAAGATCCGTAGAAGAACTAAGCTCACCGATAGCTTACAGAATTCTTTAAAAAAATGTACAACCGACTAATGATGATGATGATGAAATTAATAAGCAGAACCGTGAGCTGATCAAAATGAGCCCAAACACGGCTAGTCTACTATTAACTATTGAGGAGTTCTATTGTCCACCGTCTTCATCATCAGATCAGCTCGCTGTCACCATCAGATTGTATTGTCATCGGAACTTGACAGGTATGCAAATATTCAATCCAATCAAACGAGGCTCAAAACTGAATCAAAATTCCGTTACACGATTTCACGGACACACATAAATAAATAAATAAATAATAAAATTAATAATGCTGGACAGTTCACACAACATTATATAGGCCCAAGCTAAGCACATACATTGCAAGTTAAATAAAAGCTTTTAAAATAAAAGTATTTTAAAATTCGCCACATTATTTGGTACAACTGGCATGCGTAGGTACATGTTTGTGAAACTACCCGTTCAGTTGAATGTTGTGTACGACTCCGAAATATTCCAATCTGAAAGTTTAGGAGCAATAGTATCTGCTTTGGGTTTCACCAAGCGCTACTTGAAATGTAAACTTTATATATATTGGAAAACTACTGGCTTTGTAGCTATTTCAATGGTAAGGAATCTATTTTATTTCAATTACTTACATAGGTACATACATACACAGACACACGCCTTTTTCCCCGAAAGGGCAGGCACCGCCTCAAATGGGCCTCTTTTCACTGTGTGTTGCACCATCGTGAGAAATAGATTTGACAAGTGGTGAGCTTATGCCGCCATTGCTTCCTACGACTGACTCTGCTAACGCTTTCTTCCAGTAATAACATAAGCTAGCAGCCAGGACAAATCTTAATATCAACGAATCTTACAAACAAGTCCGGGTAATCCCTTAGTCTAGTCTTGGCTTTTACGACATCCACGGGAGGAGATGGAGAAATCTATTCTAAATCGAGGCTCTGTGCCTACCTGTATGTAAATCGCTGGATATAAACATATTCATCTCCTTGAAATATGTATATGTATTTTGTACATACCTTGTATTATTCTATCTGTAAATAAATGTATTCTTGAAATACATACTCGTATTCACCAAGTAATGATTTTTCACAAACCCTGTTCAGTCAAACTGAAATAAAAACGTACAAATTCCTTCACGTGCTCAGTCTAGACGTTCAAAGTACTAAAACCGAAGGAACTTTAATTGCCAGCCTTTGGATAAATAACCCTTAATAATTAACATAAATAACAAACATAATAACGTACAATAAATTAAGCCGACTCATTAGCTTGAAACCCAAGACTCGGCGAAGTAAAGTTTTGAATAATCGTGTTCATATACATACAGACACACGCCTTTTTTTCTGAAAGGGTAGGCAGAGCCTCAATGGGCCTCTTTTCACAGTGGGCTGCACCATCGTGCAATATACATGTGACAAGTGGAGAGCTCATCGCCGCCATTGCCTCCCATGACTGACTCGGCTAACGCTTTCTTTCAGTAATAACACATTCCATAATAAGCTGGCAGCCAGGACAAATCTTATACCAACGAATCTTATCGACAAGTCCGGGTAATCCCCTAGTTGGCTTTACGACAGCCACTGGAGGAGTTGGAGGGGTTTATTCTTAGGCCGGACACAATAATCGTGTTTGTGCTTACAGTATCCATATTGCGGTCATCAGAAATAGATTGGTAGAATGTCACCCGTTTTTTCTTGGTCAACTTGCGTTCGAGCAGAGACCAGCCTGAGGTATGGTGGCTTGTGACCAATGGTGAAAGAACCAGTGTGGTAATAGTAATTAGTGTGCCACCGCTCCAATGATGCAAATGTTTTAGAATGTTTGGTTCTAGGATATGTTATTTATCTCTATGTCTCAGGGTGGCGGACGCAGTTCAATGCCACATAGGGCGCATCCTGGGTGGACGTGACCTATGTGCAAATGCGTTGTTAAAGCCTTAGCGCCTTAGCCCTCGTGACCATCTAGATTATGTAAGGAGAACATTTGGGGTTCCATGTTCGTCCACCTCAGGTTACCCCGATATCTTCAATGTTATAAGCTAAGTTTCCATGTTATTCCATTATAGGTACCTAATTTATTTGACAAACTTCTGAACAATGAGCAACAAAAAAGTTCTTTTACGTCGAAAAAAGGTTAAATCTCGTCTGAATTTATGTTCGGTAGTTTCTTTTTCAATTTGGAGTTGAGGGGTCTTTAAAGATGCAAAGGGCACTCGCAGAGGGTGTATGGATTGTGTACGTAGCTCTGGAGGTGTTTGTGTTATTGTGAAGGTTAGTGAGACATCATTGGCACTACTGTAAATCGTGTAGAAAAACACATTTCACACCATCTGCTTGACAATGTCCAATTACATATCATGCAACCTCAACATAAAGTAAAGCATTATCTCATTATGGATATAAAGTTGTATGAAACTCCCTAGGGAATAAAGTGATTTGAATTTGGAACGTCAAATTCGTGTGGAAATTCGTGGAAAACAAGTAAAAAAGTAAAAAAAAATGCCCATATGGCATTGTAAAGAGGTTTGTTCGAAAATCGAACTGACCACCATAAACAGAACTAAAAAAAAAAGGTGCGTTTACAAAAAATGCGAAACAAAAGACGGTGTTTGGTGCTGTGATTTTCAATGAATTTTAATTGTCTCGCAGAAGGTGTGAAAAGTAGAGTATGCTCCTCTGTAATAAAGCTTGTCTTCGTCTTGGGCAGCTTGAACCCCTCGCTTCACTCAGGACTCTATATAAATATAACTCCCTCGCTACGTTACGCTCAGGGCTCAATATGCCGCCCACGACGTAAGACACTGCTTTATTCCCTTAGTACATAATCTACTATTAGTACAATTTGGTCATATAAATAGGTAAACCTACGATTAGATTAGAAGTCGGTTTAAATGTATGATCTTTATGTGATTATTCTGTCATTATCTTACTTATTAAAGTTCTGGTAAGTTAGAATGTGACAGATTAGCGACCACGAAACGGAAAGTGAGCGAAAATCTCAAAAATACCAACTGTCCCAAGTTATTAAATGAAAATTATTGATTAATGAATGAAAATGCTTTATTACACAATTTACAAACTAGTTAAAAAATAACACACAACAATTAAATAAAACTAAATGTACAATGGACGGTATTATCGTTAAAAAGCGATCTCTTCCAGACAACTAGTTAAACGTACGAACGAGGCTTAGTTGTAGGGTCCCGTTGGCACCCATTGGGTGCGGAACACTAAAATATTCTAAAAAAAATTGACTCTATTTTTTTAGTATTTGGACTTCCAGTTTATTACAACCTACCAGAATACATATGCTCCTAACCAGAGATCTTTATAATGCACTTTGGAGGCTGTTGTCTATTTATGGAAATTGTTTTAACATCATTATGCTGTAGGTATGTCATTATCTTATCCGCATTGCATTAATAACTCAACAAAATAAAACATTATTTTCAACCGGTAATTGGTGACCTATATGTAACCTATGCTCTGATATGTAACCTATGCTTTTATATATAATCAATACTCATGTATGTAACCTATGCTCTTATATGTAACCTATGCTCTTATATGTAACCTATGCTCTTATATGTAACCTATGCTCTTATATGTAACCTATGCTCTTATATGTAACCTATGCTCTTATATGTAACCTATGCTCGTATATGTAACCTATGCTCTTATCAGTCAACCATTCGTAAAAAGTGTACTCAAAACTCGCATTAATATCTATCATAAGTGTCAAAGTTACGATGTTTGTATGTTAGTTGCTTAATCTGGCCAAACGGCTGAACCGATTTCGATGAAATTTTGTACACTGATAGATTATGATCTAGATTGAGCTAAAGGCTACTTTTAGTTCTGGTAAAATAAATAATAATAATAAATAATGCTGGACAGTTCACACAAGATTATCTAGCCCTAAGCTAAGCAGAGCTTGTGTTATGGGTACTAGACATCTGATATACGTTTTTAATACAAAATATTACATAGATAGATATTTTTATTATGTGTAGAAAGTACCCAGAACACCCTGAAAACATATCTGCGGATCGCACAAATATTTGTTCCGAGGCAGGAATCGAACCCGCAACCTCCTGCGTCGCAGGCGAACGTTCGCCCGCCGCACCACAAAGGTCGCCAAAACGCGAGCGAAGCCGCGAGAGGACGCAAGTTTAAAATAAATAATGTTATTTCTATCCATCCTTCAATTTCCTCTAATGTCAACGGCAGACTGACACATCCCATCATAAAAACTTAAAATAAGCTACGAGGCCTGAACTAATTCAATGCTAACCTGATCGAACTGGTTTCAACTGCGGACTTATTCTACAAAGCGGGCTCTGCACTCGCGCCGCGAAAGCCCGCAAAGGCCGCGAACCGCGAGTGTGGATGGTTTCGCGGAATCGCAGTCGCACTTCGTGGCGTTCCCCGTGTGGTGTCGGTTTTTTGGTCCGCGTCGAAGTGTTTTTAACGAGAACGAAGCGCGAACGCGAACGCATCACACTCGCGGTGTGCTCGCTTCACGTCCATTCAGTTCAGCTTCACTTCCACGTCCATTTCAATCTTGAAACCTAAGAGCTATTTCGGCCGCAATTTTTAAGTATGTGCGCGCTCTGACGCTGTCAATGCTGTCATTTGAGTTTTGAATGCGTTTCAGTTTGTTTGTATATTTTTCGTGCATTAGGTTATTGTGTTTGCTGTTGCGAACCCCTGAATGTGTGTAATTTATTGCTTCTCGTGACGAGGACTATTTCATAGCTGTAAAAACTGGCAGCCATTTTGCAACTATCAATTTGGCTCGATGTTCACCGTAAGATGCCTTGGGAATAGTGCCAACCATAGAAAAATAAATACTCCATGGCAGGGGCCATCTTACGGTGAACGGCCTGTAGCTGATCAGCGCACGGATTTAAACCGATCAAAAAAGTGAGGTAAGTAGACTCGATATTCATAGCGGTTTTTTGGTTATCTACGCAGGTAAATAAGCGAAACTCGCGATGTTTTTGCTCGCTGGTCGTCGGCCTTTACAGAATAAGCCTGCCACTGGTTTCCGTTCGCTGACGTGCCCCCGGCTCTGTCTATCCGACCATCGGTCAGGCCCCATTGACGGGCATCCATCACGATTAGCGAGATTGACGGGTTTGAAGAGTTTGTTCAGTGATTTTTATATCACAAAATGGTAGTGTAACATTTTATTTAAAATGTTTTGCAACCATTTTGTGAATCAATGTTTTAGCTTGATTTAGGTATTTCTCTTAAATACTAATCGAAGCCGTGGTGTGTCCGGCCCAAGAATAGACCCCTCCATCTCCTCCCGTGGATGTCAAAAAAGCCAACTTAGGGATCACAAGATTTGTAAGATTCTTTGGAACAAGATTAGTCCTGGCTGCTAGCTTATTATGGAATGTGTTATTACTGGAAGAAAATGTTAGCAGAGTCAGTCATGGGAAGCAATGGCGGCGATGAGCTCACCACTTGTCACGTCTATTACCCACGATGGTGCAACCCAAATAAAAAGAGGCTCATTTTAGGCTCTGCCTACCCTTTAGAGGAAAAAAGCTATATATGTGTGTATATACTTTCAAAAATAAAGGTATGTTTGTATTTTTAAAAGTGAGTAACTAATGTTACTTACAAGTGTCTCAAATCAATAAATCTTGAAGGAACTTCCCCAAACCTCTATCATGCGTGTAGGTATAATGGCTTTCGTCTAATTAATAGTGATAGACAACTCTCTCTAGGGACGTGAGTCGTCGTCTGTGAGCGGAGGAGTATTTATCGACAGACAGTGGTAACTTGGTAACTACAGACCCACCAACTTATCTGTAGAATTAAATGTATGTAGTTTTCTATCATCTACATTTCATTCTACAGATAAGTTGGTGGATCTGTTGTACCTTACCTACCATATATAAATTGTATAGTTTCATAGCAATTTATTTGTCATAATGTCATAATGTAGGATCATGAAAACCTAGATGAAAAAATAAATAATACGTATCCATGACTCTTACCATTATTAGTCATGCAAATATAAGTAGTGTAGTACTTTTCATCTTTTCGCTAAAAACGGGATATTACCATGATTGTTGAGTAGTGTCATGATACACTTTTTTACAAGTTAATTAAGTAAATATTATGCAAAAAAAACATTAGCATAAAAATCACTACTACAAACACCGAGAGGCCAGTATCCTCGTTTCCGCAAAATCAGGTTTTGCTATCTCAAAATGTGTTGATGAGCTGTGATGAGCAAAAAACACAATGAAATTTGAATTAATTTTGAGTTCAAACTTGCATTGTACCCGAGTTGCTCAGCTATGTAGTAGTCATTCTAGGAAAGTATGCATTTTAGGAAAGTAGTCATAATGGGATAGTAGTCATAATGGGATAGTAGTCATAATGGGATAGTTGTCATAATGGGATAGTAGTCATAATAGGATAGTAGTCATAATGGGATAGTAGTCATAATGGGATATTAGTCATAATGGGATAGTAGTCATAATGGGATAGTAGTCATAATGGGATAGTAGTCATAATGGGATATTAGTCATTTTATTTTATTTTATTTTATTTTATTTATTAAGGAAAAACAAACAACTACATTATATATCTAGGTACAATCAGTATTAATACATAAATTTAATTATGTAAGACTTATTAATAATGTAGTCCACAACGTTCTCCACATGTTAGTTTTATACATGATTACAAAAAGATGCAGCTAGAGGGTCTGTCAGATGATTAATAATTATATAAATCTCAGTAGGTAAGTAAACCAAAGAGAAATGACAAAACCCCACTCAAAGAAAAATTACATTAAAAGTAAATAGCAAATAAGAGCAGGTACAGACCATTTCCCGCAAGATGGCGCCTGCTGTGGTTGGCACGCCAACCAAGGCAAGCGCCATCCTACGGTGAACGGGCTGTAAGTTAATGATACATATTAGGACAAAAAAGATTACAACAAAGAAACTAAGAATGATATTATATGTAAATCTACTCAGGAAAGCGCAGTAATTAACTGATTTTTATATTTATAAGAAGAACAAGAGAATAAATCAATTTCAGTAAAGTAAAGATTATGGGACTCAACCATTCGGCGAATAGGGGCACGATGTCCCGAGTTGGTGCGGCAGATGTTTAAAGCAAACAGTGGACGAGAGCGAGTTGCTCGCGGAGTGCACGTCCTCGGGACGACGTAACACAGTCTACACACTAAGTCTATACAATCTATGTTATTGTGCACAATATTATATAGGGTAACTGCTTCGAGGTATTTACGTCTGGACTCAAGAGGAATGAGTTTATATTTGGAGAGTAAAACAGAGTACGAATATTTGCGGTAGCTGCGCAAACATTTGTAGGTCATGGAACGTAAGTACTTTCGCTGGACCCTCTCAATCGCAACGATATATTTGTTATAAAATGGGTTCCAAACCGGCACTGCATACTCAAGCTGAGAGCGAACCAATGCTTTATAAAGATAAAGAAAAGTGGAAGCACGTCTGAAATCAGCGGACGACCTCATGATAAAACCGAACATTTTAAAAGCCTTATTAATGACATTCTCTACGTGTAGATCCAAACAGAGATGGCTATCAAGCAGGATACCAAGATCCCTCAACGCCATTACTCTCTTAAGGGACGCATCGCAAAGGTTATATGTGAAAGAGATTATATTAATATTTTTGGTAAAGTTAATGAAGTTACATTTTGGCAAGCTAAGGTGTAGTTTATTGACATTACAGTAATAAGTAAGTCTGTTTAAGTCTTGTTGTAGTAGAATACAATCATCAATAGTTTTAATAGGTTTGTATACTTTAAGGTCATCCGCGTATAGCAGAAACTTGGAGTTCAGAAAACATTGATCAATATCATTGATGAAAAGAACAAAGAGAAGCGGGCCAAGGATGGAGCCCTGTGGTACACCAGAAGTTACAAGCACGCTGTTAGATTGAAAGCCATTAATTACGACTCTTTGTGTTCTATTTGTCATATAGTCATTCTATAGTCATAATGGGATAGTAGTCATAATGGGATAGTAGTCATAATGGGATATTAGTCATAATGGGATATAGTCATAATGGGATAGTAGTCATAATGGGATAGTAGTCATAATGGGATAGTAGTCATAATGGGATAGTAGTAATTCTGGAAATAAACCCTGTCGATGGTGATTGTACCTACGGCATACATTCTTACTAGCTATTTCTTCTTGCGTAGACAAAAGGTCACAAGTAACAAAACTTAACTTAAGAGTGTTTCACAAGAGCCATTAACATTCTTAATTAACTTTTATTAGACAAAAAATCCACTTAACATCTCCCCACATCCAGCAAAGCGGCGAAAATTTAATGGCGTCCAAAAAAACAATTTAATTGCACGCCATCATCTGTAGAGCATTAACTCGAAATAAATTACTAGGGTGTAGAAATGAAACTCACACATGTGGGAGAAGTATATCATTGAAGTTCCTGTCATACAGAGAGTTTTTTTTTATACAATTTGGAATGACTGAACAAGCAGATGGTCCACCTGATGATAAGCGGTACTCTCTTCCTATGAACAGTGCATTATCATATAGGTCACGTCCAACTATGACGCGCGTTCTATGCGGCATTATACTGCGCCCGCCACCTTGAAACATAAACATGAAAAGTCACATGTGCCTGTAATTTCACCGGCAACCATACCCTTCAAACCGGAACACAGAAATGAGAGCACTACTGCTTTGCGATAGAAATTGGTATGGTTGTAGTACTTCCCAGGACCGACTCTTTCCCAAATAAAGCTCTACTACTACTAAGTTGCTGTCATACAGAATAGAATAGAATAGAATATTCTTTATTGCACAAAACAAACAATGTACATAGGCGAACTTAATGCTTAGAAGCATTCCCTACCAGCTAACCTTTGTGTATTGTGGATACACAACAACAGAGAGTGAATAACAGAAAGTTTTTTGCCAATATCGACTGACTTTTGTTTTGTTGAGCGTTTTCTGTTGCGTTTCACGCCTCTGGATGACGTAATTATAAATGTTTCCATGATAGACTAAACTAGACAAAGTAACATAGACATAATGTTATCGAACATTTTTGTACACAGTGTGCCACAGCAACAGCTGGAAACTGTACTGCACAAAGACAAGGGCGGAGCCAGAGAGAGCTAAGAAAAAACTGAAAAGAGACCATGGATTTGCTTAACACAGGGAATAAATGATGGAGATTCACTTCTACGATGTTATTATTTATGAAATGGCATAAGCAAAAAGCGAAAAATAATATAAACTTCGCGCCCCCTGGCGGCAGGAAATGAAAGCCGCGGCGCGCTGTGAGATATTCGACGCTCACAAACAGCTTTGTTGGGCTAAATTCAGCACTGTGCTGAATCAGAGAGAACGATTAGAATTAATATTTAGCTGCTGAAATACTACTTGGGTATCACGAAGGTTTCTTATCGTACCGCCGCAAGTGACACAACGCCCTGATGATGACGACCTTTTAACTGTCGTGACAAGATTAGGACCGAGCAATTCATGTTTTTGTGGTTATAAATAAAAATAAATAAATAATGCTCGATGGTTCACACAACATTAGGTAGCTACAAGCTAAGCATAGCTTGTGTTATGGGTACTAGATAACTGATATACTTAATACAATACATAACATAGATAGATATTTTTTATTATTCATAGAAAATACCCAGAACACCCTGAAAAAATATCAGCAGATCGTACAAATATTTGTTCCGAGGCGGGAATCGAACCCGCAACCTCCTGCATCGCAGGTGAACCTTCACCCGCCGCGTTACAGAGGTCGTCATCATCACCTGTCTGTAAATGTCCACTACTGGGCATAGACCTCTACCATAGAATGCCACTACAACTGGTCTTGAGCCGTGAGTCAACTGGGGTCCGTACTGAATATCAGCGCTGCAGTTAGGCTGGTCAAAGGTCAACTTAACTGCTTAACTGAGTCAGTCCCTGAAGTATGGGAGCGGTACGGGACGGTCTTTTTTTAATTTTTTTATACTACTTGGAATTACGTATCTTGTGATGGCCCACCTGATGTTAAGCGGTACCCTCTGCTTATGTACAGTGCATTATCACATAGGTCACGTCCACCAAGGACGCACCCTATGTGGTATTGCACCGCGCCCGTCACCCTGAGACATAAAGATGAAAAGTCTCATGTGCCTTTAATTTTACCAGCAACCATACCCTTCAATCCGGAACACTGCAATGCGAGCACTACTGCTTTGCGGCAGAAACAGGTATGGTGGTAGTAGTACTACTAAATTGATAAAGGATGATAGTTTATTATTGTTCAAGTGTAAATCACACTTTATGGATAACATTAAATTTAAATGTAACCCAAAAATTCCGTTCCAGCGGGACTCGAACCCGCAACCTCGCCTGTGATCGGCGATGCCTTTACCAATTCGGCCATAGAACGAGCTATGACGCTGAAGACGAAATTTGTGGGCACTATCAACTCGGCTATAGCGCCGAACGGAACGGAATTTTCGGGTTACATTTAAATTTAATGATAAAGGATGTTTTCGTATCTCAAATTAACAAAAACACCCCTCCCGTAACGCTCCCATACCTCAGGGACTGACTCAGTTAGGCGCTAGACCTGTATTTCTAGGTTTATATTGAATGCTTGCCTAGAAAACTGCTGATTACGTCAGTGAATTCTAATAAATAAATATCCACAAGCGAACAAGTCGAGTCTCTATTTATAGAAACATTATCTTAAATCTATGAAACGTAAGATATCTATTGGCAACAATAAAATGCATATACCAGCTCTTCCAATAAAACAGTGAAACAATACATTTCACTGGCTTATCTGACTGAATACGGCTTAAAAACCTTACGTTGGCTCATTTTATCAACTAATAAACCAGTAAAGCCAGGAAAGGCTTGAAAAATAAAGCTGAGAATTATAGTTCAAGGAAGGATGCTATAAAATAAAACCGAGACTGTGCACTCTGTCATGGCGTCAGCAGATTAAAATAATTTCACGACGAGACTCGAACTTGCTGAGAGTCTACTATAATAATTATGGTAAAGGCACCAATAGACTAGAGGGTTCGCTTGTGATAGAGCGTTACAATTGTGTCCGGCCTAAGAATAGACCTCTCCGTCTCCTCCCACGGAAGTCGTAAAAGCCGACTAAGGGATTACCCGGACTTGTTGATAAAATTCGTTAGTATAAGATTTGTCCTGGTTGCTAGCTTATTATAGAATGTGTTATTACTGGAAGAAAGCGTTAGCTGAGTCAGTCGTGGGAAGCAATGGCTGCGATGAGCTCACCACTTGTCACGTCTATTTTCCACGATGGTGCAACCCACTGTGAAAAGTGGCCCATTGATGCTCTGCCTGCCTTCGGGGAAGGAGGCGTGTGTCTATGTATGTATGTATGAGCAGATAATTATACTCACTACGATGTTTGTATATTAAACTTATTGAAAGAATTGATACTTGGCACTAAAGTACCATTGTTGCTCAATAATTGTTGCCTAGTGAACAGATAGCTTTATTATCTATCATTAGCATGCATAGTTTTCAAAATAAATTGTAATTTATTAGTTAATTTATAGTTCTTAATCAATATGTCCAAAATGAAAGGATTTCGGGTTAGGAAAGCAAGTCTAGTTCCATATCAACATCTACATCTACACTTCTACACTTATATTATAAAGACGAAAGATTTGTATTTTTGTGTGTGTGTATGTTTGTAATGAATTAAATCTAAAACTACTGTGCCGATTTTAAAAATTATTTCACCATTGGAAAGCTACATTCACCCTGAGTGACAAAGGCTACCGGGGGGGATAGGAGGAGGGGGAGGGGCTGTTTTTCATCCTGAAACTACCCGCGCGAAGCCGGGACGAGTCGCTAGTACTCAATAAATTTCTAAGAGTATAGGTAAACATTCTAAAGTCTCCGCGCCTCGTCAAGGAGTAAAGCTGGGGCAAAGTGTCCACATCAGTCTTTAAGTAAGCCGTAGGATGAGTGCTTGCCGTTGACTATTCAGCAAATAAAAGAACAGTTCCCTTGCCTCCGACAGGGTAATGGAAAAACAGCAAAGTGGAGACTACACATACTGCGAACAAAGCTTTTAAGGCTCCTTATTTATGTTGGTGGAGCTTGATGCTACCAAAAGTTTAATGTGCTTTAAAAGTTACTGTTACTGTTAGCCTGAATCATCCCATTGTTGGGCAAAGGCCTCCCCCCATACCCTTCAGTCGCTACGATCCTCTGCTATTGCGCTATAAAAGTAATTGTATTTATATATTTTGTTTTTATGGCAAGCTTCACAACAACTCAATAAAACAATAAAACATGTATTGAACCTTTTTATTAATAAACTTATCTATCTATCTATCTATCAACTGGGAATTCGTGGTCTTCTACGAAATGGGTAAGACAAATACTTTTCACTAGAAACGGGATATTTACAATGATTTTTGAGTTCCCGATATTTCAGCACAGTTGCATGCGCCATGATCACGGGAGAACTAACTAAAGTCTTCGCGAGTAGTATATGTTATTGGCAGATATATCGAACTATCCTCTTTTTCACTCTTTTATTACTAAGTATACCACTACTATTAAATAGTGTACCATTAAATATCCCGTTTCTAGTGAAAAGTATGTACATAACCATGATCGTTTCAAAAGGGTTAGACAATGTTAGGTTTAAGAGGGAAATCATTTTAGTTATTTTTTTAAAGTTTATATATATGCGACGGTGACGACTTAAGCCTTAAGCTAGTTTGTCTGCTTAAAATAAGTTTTTGGAGAAAAAAATATTTTTCAGTAAAAGCCTTTATACAATGTACATCTGACTGATGATGGTGAAATTAGTAAGCAGAACTGTGAGCTAATAAAATTGAGCCTTAACATGGCTGGTCTACTATAAACTATGTTTTAATATCTACCTACTATGTAATAGAACTATTTATATACTTATATATCTTCTTATCATATAAATGTTTAACGTCCGGTTTTATTTTGTCTGTAATTCTTATTCGGTTCCCACGATACAGGCCGCGAGCCTAGTGTGGGGCCATAGCTATATTATAACGCCGAAAATGTCTTAATCTAAATCTAAATCGTTTAATATCTTTTTCTCGGTGTTTTATGTATTAGTTGTGTTTTTTTGTAAATAAAAAAAGAAAAAAAAAGAAGAAAATAAGTATATCACAGATGTTTAGTGTGATATAAATATTCTATTATTCTATAACTATCGAGGAGTTCCGGAGTCCACCTTCCGTCTCCATCATCAGAACAGCCCGCTGTCACCATAATATTCTATTGTCATCGGAACTTGACAGGTACGGAAAATATCAGCTTATTCGGATGTCAAGAAGTCCGAATGCCAAATTCAGTTGCAAGATTTTACGGTCACACATACATTGTAAGTTAAATAAAACTTTTAAAAAAAGTTGCATTGTCCCCGGTGATATCTGATCTCTCTGTACTATAGCTTAGCTATGGCTTGTTTTTTTATTATGATAGAATACTTTTTTATCAGATTGAAGTCCAAAGTGTCAGTAGCCGCACACCCCGTTCGAGTGTTCGGCCGAGATAAATGTGGTTAGACGTTATAATTTGTACTATTTGTACAGTAGTTAACTATTATTCGGTTAGAGGCTCTCAATTCATGTTTTAATAAAACGTGGAAATTCAATGAGTCTGCACATTTTAAAAGCTTATAGAAAGTAGCTTTTTGTTTAATAATACTTATATAATATTTTCCCCTAAATGTTGTTGTTTTTTTTTCAATATATTGTATGAAATTTTAATCAATAATATTGATTTTGCTGATGTTAAACAACTAAAAAATATTATACAAAAAACCTGACTGCAAAATTTTACTCAAAAGTGGTAAACCAACTTAACTTCAGAATATTGATTATGCCTAGATATCGGGCATCGTTTATTGCAGCGATCCCTAGAGTCTGCGCCACGACTGAAGTCCGGTGACTGGAGCGCTAGTTTCTTTGCGCAAAAGTTCAAAAGCGAAAATCTACCTCTGTTATCCGTTAGTTCCTCAAAAGGCCGTCGGACTCCAGTCGTGGCGCGGACTCTAGCATATCTTATGACACTCGCGTGGTTGAGACGAAACCAAAGACACCTCATTTATCAATATCCATCAAGCCATCAAGCTACAGGTGGGAACAAAGGAACAGACATACATACATACGCCTGAAAAACATAACCTTTTGGGCAGTTGGGTAAAAAGTTAATTAGTTCCCCCAGTGATTGAATTAGACAATTTATAATATTTATCTATCAAACAACAATAAAATTTGTGTGTCCGGTCTAAGAATAACCCCTCCATCTCCTCCCATAGATGTCGGAAATGCCAACTAAGTGATTACCCGGACTTGTTAGTAAGATTCGTTGGTATAAGATTTGTCCTGGCTGCTAGCTTATTATGGAATTTGTTACTACTGGAAGAGAGCGTTAGCCGAGTCAGCCGTGGGAGGCAATGGCGGCGATGAGCTCACCACATGTCACGTCTTTATTCCACGATGGTGCAACCTACTGTGAAAAGAGGCCAATTGAGGCTCTGCCTACCCTTTAGGGAAAAAAGGCGTGTGTATGTATGTATGTATGAATGTGTATGACGTGAGTCGACTTTGCTGATTTACGGGATAGGTAGATGGACTACGACGATTTATATAAAAGAATTGGCCGCTAAGAATGAGAGCATCTTGCTGTAATCGCAGCCTGGAGGCCTGATGAGGGCACTCACGAGGCGTTGAGGGGAGGGTCCTTGAGGGCCACTCGTGGTACTCCACTGGTACACCTAGCTTTGTACATTAAGGTGGGGTATGCCACAAAATTCCTAATATTAGATTTGATTTTTAACCCCCGACGAAAAACGAAGGGGTGTTATAAGTTTGACGTGTCTGTGTGTGTGTGTGTGTGTGTGTGTGTTTGTGTGTGTGTGTGTGTGTGTTTGTCTGTCTGCCTGTCCCATCGTAGCTCCCGAACGGATGAACAGATTTGTTTTTTTGTTTTGTTTGAAAGGTGTATTTGTCGGGAGTGTTCTTAGCTATGTTTGAACAAAATCCGTTCAGCCGTTTCAATGCTTTGGGGTTTTTTTTAATTTTTACAAAATTAATTATTTGTTAACTGACTAAATAAAGTACATTAGTCAAATTACATAAGTTTTTATAAAATTTGTGATCGTAACCGTGTGCTGATCAAGATGAGCCTAAACACGGCCAGTCTACTATTATCCATCGAAGAGTTCCGTTGTCTCCATCATTAGATCAGCTCGCTGATACCATAATATTGCTTTAAAATTCGGTTGCAAGATTCAACCCAGACAGACATACATTGCAAGTTAAATAAAAGCTTGTAAAAATATGTATGGATACTACATTATAATTCCGAGGGATTACTGTACCAGAAACACAATAAAACTTTCTGCGTGGCCTAGTATACCTACTGCGAACTTTATCACAACATACGTCTATGAAGAGTATCTACTTCAGGCAATACCCATTTCAGCATAGATCAATACCATTCCCTATTAAAGGATAGTGGGGTACGACGGGCCCTTATTAAAACCTTCGGCTTACTTTAAATATTCATGGCAGCTTATGAGCCTTCGAGATATGGGAGGTAATACACACCTTCGTATTTAGAAGGGCTAATTAATATAGCCTATATTTCGACCTGCATAAAGAAGCAGAAAGTAAATTTGGTGTTTTGAAATCTTCAACTGAGCTTCTTCTTCTTATCTTAGGTAATGGCTTCTGTGCATTATTTGCAACAATTTAGCCAATGTCAAGTGATATAATTAATTATATTTTTATAGTCAACTCGTCAAGAGTCTCCGTCAAGTCATAACCCAGTTTAAATAGTAGCAGAAAAACTGAGTTTTGATAAGATAAAATCCACCATTTCAAAAAGAAACGTAATACACTTAAATTTCACTACATCACACATGTGCCATTTATTCAAGTTACACCGTTAAAATGCCACTAAAATTACACGAAAAACACATTAAAATCTAATTAAATAAAAATTAGGACGTTTCTTTCAAAAATGGCAGATTGAATCCTTCAACTGATCATCAAGTTCTGAAAAAATGTGGTACGTTCGGCTGAAAATCGTTCGAACGCAGTTTCTGACGTTATCGACAGGCTGAATAAACAGAAAGGTTAGCCAATTTGATAGTCGTGCTGGCGTTAGTTTGATCCATGGCCAATTTAACCGCCAATAGCATAAATTCCTTCAGAGTAGGCAGTGCATCGGCAATACCCCTGGTTTTGTTGTGTTGTTGTTGTCTATAAGCGACGGTGACCACGAAATCAGGAGGGCCGTAAGCTAGTTTACCTATTAGTTTAATTTAAAAAAAAAACGGCGAAAATGCAGGTTCCAGTCCCATAGGATTGGATTTTTTTGTACAAAATGTAGTTATTATTATAATATAAAAATATTATCATAGTATTCATTTTACTATGTCTTTACAATATTGATTTCAACCAAGTGTTAAATGGGTCAGGCAGTGTTATTAAAACCAAGAAAGAAGAAAAAGCTAATGGTATGGTCCAATGTGTCCATGTCTTCTTGTGGTCTTGCCGAGCTTAAATGTTTTTATTTTCAAGTTGAGTTTGATTTAATTATAGATCTTAACCGTGAATTTTCTATGAACAGCTTTCCAGATATACAGATTGTTTTCTATAACTTGGACAGTAGGGGCATATCCGAATCCTTAAGAGATATAGGAAAACTGTATTTTCTTGTTATTTTTTGTTGTCTGACTGGGGAAAAAAAGGCCACTAGAGATGTTCTGAAGCGCGCCCGTACCTGAATACAGCTAGAGGGAGGCGATATTGAACATTTATTACTATAGTTTTAGTAACGTAGGCACCAGATTACATACAAAATGTATGAGAAATCATTATATTAAATTTGACTAACTTCTACAACTCTTTTTTTTTCTTCCGAAAAAGAATATAATGAAACAATCCTTACATGAAACTGAGTCGATACGCATTAAAAAGAAACAACGATTTTTTATGGAGAACTCAGGCTTGACCAAAAAAATAACTACGCCAAAATCGTTTTCATACAAAATGAGTAAATGATTCCAAGGACAGTTTCCCGTATTTCTTAAAGATTCGGATATGCCAATACTGTCCCAGTTAAAAAAAAATACACTGTATAGCTACGCGTAGAATACAACGTAACAAATATTGTCAGTATACGCTGTTCCGACGTCACACCAGCCTCCTCACATCCGGTCTGTACCATAAAAAAGTAAAATAAAGTAGGTTATAGAAATGCAACTCCATTAAAAATCCACCTGACATCGAAATAAACCTGTGAGGTAAATAACGATAGCAAGACAATATTGGCCAATGAAATCGGTGTGACTAGAAATCTTAACAATTTAATTGGTTTATATTGCATTTGCTATCGTCTCGCCAACTTTAAATATTCATGTTTCGACCAGACCAGTGTGTGACCGAGGATCAGAGGGGCTAGTCTGCAAATTTGACAAGCAACTTACACGGGCATGTAGTGTTACACTACACGGATTTTAGTATGGGGAAATCGAAGAGCGCCCCTAGCGGTCACCTTGAGAAACTCAAATCCCGTACAAAAATCCATTTAGTGTTACACCACACGGCCGTGTAAGTTGCTTGTCAAATTTGCAGACTAGCCCCTCTGTTGTCAGTGTGTGAAAACCATCGCCGCGCTGCACCGAACCTAGGTCTGTTTGTTTTTTGTATTTAAAAGGTCTTTATTGCTTATAAAATAAGCAATTATTATTATTATTAATTATTTATGTCCTCCACCTCGAGTCGTGTTCCTCAATGCTGAGAGTCGTGACACCCTCCATGGATCACCTTCTACCGGACGATGTTCCGCCAATGAGATCGGTTGCCAGCGAGCTGCACGGCTTCGTTGAATTTTGAATCGAGAGTGGTGCGGATCTGGTCTTACCAATGTAATGGGCTACGGCCTCGTGGCCTCTTTCCCTCAATTTTTCCAGTAATAATCAGTAACTATTTATGTAAATGGGCACTTTATAAATCTAAAATTTTGTTATATGCAAATAACATATCAGGTAAGGTGGTAAATCTATAGTTACATATATGTGCTCTTTGAATAGGTTAGGCATTTTTTAGGTTAAGCATTGTTAAGCGCGTAGAACCTAGGTCTGGTGCAGCTTATGTTGAGACAGGGACCTATTCACCATAACACAAGCTCTGCATAGCTTGGTGCTAGATAATATTGTGTAAACTGTCCGGCATTATTTATTTATTATTATTATTTAATTATACCTCTCGCAGCACTATCGAAGCCAACATACTAAATCACGTAATTTAAAAAAAAAACTTTTATTTGTATAATTTTCATGTCTTTTTTTCATGTATCAGGGTGTGTGCGAGTGGGTTTGGGGAAAAATAAATTAATTTTCTTTCTGCCTTCTTTCTAAATATCCCAGCTGTTCGACTCCAGTCATTGTGTGTCATGCCGCATTGTCATAGAAAGTCACGTGAATATCAAGTACGTGTCAGTTTCTCTTCTACTGCATTAATTTAACAACCAGTATAAAGCACGGATCACAGAGTCAGCGAAACTCTTGATTAGCCATGCCAAAAAAGCAACGTTTTTATTTTTACTTAATTAGACACAACCTGCTTCGCTGAGCTTTTTTAGGGAACAAACTCTGTTATAAAAATAGCATTATTTTTGCTACTTACTGGAAGAATGGAGCGAACTTTTAACAGGGTACTGGAAAAGTGTGTTTTGTTCTGCACCTTTGCTGTTTTAGCAGAAATATGGTACCATAAAGTAGTAACATACAGGTCGTCCCAAGACTTTGCGACATGAAGACAAAGTACCTTAAATATCTACAATATTAGGATATTTTGCTGAACGGAGACTTTATTTTGTTTTTAAAACTTAGTAATACAGCATTCAAAGATTTAAACAAAAATACTTGCTTCGTCTGAGAATCGGTAGGTAAGGCAAGGTAGGCAAGTATACAGTTTACCTTCCGTGCTAATATAAAAATAAATATGATAAAATAAATATGAAATCTAAAGTACACTTCTTGTCCATCTGACCTCTACCTGACCCCTCCAAAGCCACATCCAGCATCAGTTTCGATCTAATTTGCGCTGCCTTCGGTCGGATTGGCTACATTAATTGTACATTACTGAGAGAGCTACACGCCCGGCCACTTCTAGTAACTATATAAATCTATAACACTATAAACCTCCGTGTTATTGGAGTACACTGATACCAACTTGATAGATTCTAAAAGTTCATCAGGGTTAATGACCTGAAATTCTTTGTTTTTGTATATCTAATCTTACAAGTTAAAGAACCACTTTCTGGTATTCGATTAAACTGAAATTTGGCATAGGTACCTGTCAATTTCCGATGGCAATATAATATGATGGTGACAGCGAGCTGATCTGATGATGGAGACGGAAGGTGGATGGCACTCTTCGTTGAATAATAGTAGGCTGGCAGTGTTTGGGCTCATTTTGATCAGCACACCGTTCCAATCACTAATTTAATAAATGCTTGTTTTGAAAAAGATATTCTTCAACAAAAAAATTGTATGTGAAAAAATTCGTCCGAGGAAATACTAGCACTATAATCTATTTCTCTAAAAGCAGTCGTGCTCACATTGCTGTGTTCCAAATTACAGGCACGTAACACTTTTCATATTATTGTCTTAGGTTGACTATGGTATCGTTGTCACACCGTCTTACCCGGAAACAGGCAACTGACGACTTTTGCATACCACCAGACTAACACCCATGATATAGGTACATACACTACACTCATGGAATACAATACCAGGCTGTTACTGAATATTTGGTAAAGATTTGATTAGTAGGTAGCAGTGTACACCAGCCCCAACAAAGGTATAAAGCGAACACCCTGACGTGCAAACACGGTATTTGCCTTCAGCCTCTTTCGGTAATAAGGTTCGCCCAAACGCGCCTTCCCAGCCACTAAGTAAAAACAGTCATTTGTGGAAATTATCGGGAACAGCTTGGTATTAAATGTGGATATAATGTTGGATAGAGTGGAATACTGGATTACTTAGGTTATAATAGACCAAGGAGTGCATAGTTAAAAGAAAAGTATCTGAGTATGATAAAGTTCTTCGTAGTTCTTAATGCAGTTTCTTTGGCGAGATGTGTGAAGACAATGACATAAGTTTAAATCAAAATTACAATTGCATAAGATCAAAAAACACATAGCCACATAGGTGGGGTTAATTTTTCTTTAATTTGAACTTTCTATTATTAATTTAAAATGATCATGTTTTTTGTTTGTTTAAATTAATTACTAGACATACCAATTTATTTCATTTTTTATATTATTATTCTTGACCTGTAACTAATGAACTATGAACACATAGGCAATCATCATCAGACGGTAGAAGTACACTGCTATACAACACCATCATGATCATCATCAGCTGTTACCACTGTTGGACGAGTCCTCCCACATAGAATTCAATAGGGGGTCTCTTGCTTGCTTGCTTACGCTTGGCAGGTGGATTGGTGATCACAGTACTATCAGTTGAGTGCTCGGGTGGATGCTGCTACCCATTCCCTAGTGCAACCCCTTAGCTGGTCTTAACATCCACGACAGGAGACGAAAGGGTATATTCTTAAGCTTGAAAAATCACGGCTAGACATAGGGGAAGCATTAATGATACGATGTTCATGAGCCGCATCCATCCACCAAATTTCTGTGACCCCTAAAATATGTCGTCGGCCCGGGCGGTATTTGCGTCATCTAGTTCGTGGTCGCCACTGGAGACCCCATTTGGCCTCATACACAAGATCATAGTCGCGCAGTAGACTATGGAGTCAGGTACATGATAAAATCTGGAATGAGGAGATCCGTAGAAGAAAGAACACTAACATAGCTCTCCGAATTAGCAAGTTGAAGTGGGCAGACTATATGTATAGCTCGCAGAACTGCTTCGACTGACAACCCATAAGACATACTTACACCAAATAGAGGAAGTACAGTTTTACCAAAACAAACGTCCGATCGACTGATTTCGTTTGCGCAGAAAAGCGCAGACTGATATCCGACCGTAGCCGAACGTATAGGATAGCTCTGTCCCGCTCACAGCTAAGAGTCGACTGATGAACAAGATGGCGCACGAACGGCCGCGATTTTGCTGTGAAATAGATTACCCAATAACAGCGCAAGATTTTAGCGCGCGATTGCTATTGGTAGAAAAAAGGTTCCCGCGCTATAGAAATTGGTCTACGGCGCAGGTACATGGGGCGTTTTATATTTTGGGTAAAACTTGTACGTGGTACTAGTTTTTAATTACCAAAAGACGATCTACGAAACCTCGAGTTTATCCATCTATTTGGGCAAAACAATAGAGAGTCCGCTCCGTAAACAACTTGGGTTAGATACATAAGCATGGGTAGAGTACGACGGCTCCATTCATGCGGAACAAAAGACTCTGTGCCGCTCTAATAGAAATATAAAAGAACAAGCTCGAGTAGCAATTCAGGAACATGGTCCAGTAGAACAACAATTTATGATAATGATATTTATGATAATTTATTTCCAAAAACAAAAGAACAAACTGAATATGACATGACACTTAGAAAATATTCAAGGTGGACATAGTACTTATTACTAAAAGTTTTAAGTATGAGTACATAGTAAATAAATGTTAGAGTAGGTAATAAGCACGGTCAAGTGACCACCCTCCGTACTAGTTCGCACTGTATGACGGCAGGGCGTCGTTGCTCTTCCATGTATTATATGACTACTTAAACGTACCTCAGTAAGTAGGTAGATAGTTACATGTAACAAATCTATTACATTTACAAGCTTATAGCTAGGTAGGTATTTACTAAGGAATAACATACAAATCATAATCAAAACTGTAATATAATACATAATATATACTCATTTTACTTTATAATATATAGTTATTATAGTCAGTTAGGTAAGTATAACCGACTCCATTCATATGGGTTGGCTGGAATGTATATATGTGTGTGGGTTATGAGTATTTTAAAATAGTGTGTGTGAGTTATCTTATGCGTGAGTATCTTATGAGTCGTGAGAGGTTATAGGTGCGCGTGTGAGGATGTGGGTGCGCGCATTTGTTTGTGCGAAATAGAAAGTAGGTGAATAGCAGATATGTGCTTTAATCAATACGTAATTAGTTTTGAGCTGCTTTATGTTTTAAGATGATACTGCCAATAAATTTTCAGAGTTATCGTAATCCAGTAATTTAAGATAGTCATCGAGCAATTGTTTGCAGCTAAATGTCGACATGCTCATAAGGTTTAAGTCTTTATTGATTTTGTTGTATACAAAGGGACTAAGGAAACAGAAGAATTTGTGAGAGAATTTAGTTCTGTATTTTGGGGTTTTGTACACAACGTCACAACGCCTTATATTGACCCTAGATGGGTCGCATGGGAGTCTATGTTGGGTAAGGGTAGTCGTCTTAATATATAGTTGTCTGACGGTAAGGACTTCAAAATCATTGTATAATCGGTTAGTAGGGTACAGATATGGCTTTGAGAGCAACACTTTTATAATTGTTCTTTGAGCTCTCTCGAGTTGTAGTATAAATGTTTTACCCGCGCCTCCCCATCCGAGTATTCCATAAGAAACAATAGATTGACCCAAACAATAATATACGTTTTTTAATAGTTGAGTATCTTTGATGTGTCTGAGACCTTTAAATATATATATGAGCTTACGCACGCGTCCAGATAGCGTTTTGATTTGTTCATCCCATCTGAGGTGTTGATCAATGGTAACACCTAGATATTTTAAGTGAGTGGAATTTATTAGAGTGTAACAGTTACATTGATCTAAGGCTGAGCGTAAACATGTGTGAGCTCTAACTTCAAAAGAGTTTTTGTTAGGTTGTCCGGTGCTTTGGATACTAAAAGACACATAATTTCTTTTATTCAGATTTAACGTAAGTAAGTTATTATCCAACTATTTAACAGTTTCCTTAAGGCCATCTTCAGCAATTGATTGCACCTCAGTCCATGATTTGCCATTAAATAGTATAACTGTGTCATCTGCGAAAGTAATAATTTCAGCATTTTTCATCTTTTGCCTGCATAGGCCATCAATGTAGATAAGAAACATTGTCGGACCAAGCACACTACCTTGTGGTACTCCGTAGGACACTGGTTCAGAATCACTAATTTGAGAGTCTATTCTAACCGATTGATGTCTATTTGTCATGTAACTTTTGAAAAGTTCCAGTGGTGCACCTCTAATTCCAAAGCACTCCAACTTCTTAAGTAGCAAGGGAATAGAGACAGTATCAAATGCCTTAGCTAAATCAAGGAATATACCCAGACATTTATCTTTCTTATCCAAAGCGCTAACCAATGTGTAATGTGTAACCAATTTATCAATGGCATTAGCAGTAGACTTCTTCCAACGAAAACCATATTGGTTGTCCGAAAGTAGATGATATTTTTCAAGGAAATTTAGTAGTCTTACGTTTTTAACTTTTTCAAGAACTTTAGAAAGCGTCGGTAATAGTGTTTATACTGTCTCTATCCCCCGCCTTGTGTATCGGAAAAATGAGGAATAATCGTTTTATTTTTAGGATAATCATATTAATTTGTGCCAAAGATTTTAAAAGATTTTTGGCCGTGGTGTATCCGGCCCAAGAATAGACCCCTCCACCTCCTCCCGTGGATGTCGTAAAAGCTGACTAAAGGATGACCCGGACTACTATCCCACTAATATCATACATTTCAAGGTTACGGTTTCGATGTTTGTTTATTTGGACTGTTCAATCATTGAACATGAATGTTCATACTCAAGTATGAACATTAGCTTATCCGAAGTACACACTTCAATTTATTACTCCGTAAATTAAATTCATTTGACATAGTTATGCATTGCAGTGTCCAACCGTCAAGCGCCCTAGATAAATATGTTGTGTCGAAGTTTACACCGACGACACACAACTATAAAATATTAGTAGTGTTAATACACAAAGCGCCCTAGATTAAATATGCTGTATCAAGCACTAACACCGACGACACACAAGTGTAAAATAGTACTAGTGTTTATACGCAAAATTAGTATATAAGAAGTTAAAGACTTCGAATAAAAGTTACTTACCAACAAGTCGTCGAGTTTTACTCATCTCCAAGTCACCACCTACCTACCTAGAAGTACCTAGCACCCGCTAGAGGAGCCGCCCAGAAGTACCCAGCAACCGCTGGACGAGCTGCCCTAGAAGTACCTAGCACCCGCTAGAGGAGCCGCCCAGAGGTACCCAGCAACCGCTGGACGAGCTGCCCTAGAAGTACCTAGCACCCGCTAGAGGAGCCGCCCAGAGGTACCCAGCAACCGCTGGACGAGCTGCCCTAGAAGTACCTAGCACCCGCTGGAGGAGCCGCCCAGCATCAGCTGGAGGTGCCGCCCAAGACGTGCCCAGCAGCCGCTGGAGGTGCCGCCCAGGTCAAACATACAGCATTAGGTGTCTGATTACTAGGTAGGTAAATCCGTAACTCATCTACTAGTCACACACACGTGCGCCTGCCTAGGACGCACGTTGGGTCAAGTGCTGGCTAGTAGGTGGGTTTACATGGACTTTAAGACGATTGGATGATTGGATGTTTGTGTTTTCGGATGTTTGGATGTTTGATTGTTTGATGTTTGGATGTTTCTTTGTATGTTTGTTTGGACGTTTAGCTATTTTGATGTGTGGATGTTTAGATTTTGTTACTCAATAACGCTGAAACGGCTAAACCAATTTTGATGAAACACTGATTACATTATGACCTGGATTGAGCTACACATCTTTTTACCTTGGTAAAACACGAGCAAAGCAGGCGTACATATTGATAAATAACCACATAGCAAGCATACGTACGTTGTTGGCGATGCTTTCATACGAACATTTTGTTATTACATATTTCTGTATTTGATTGTAGCAAATTAGCGGAAATAGAGGGTACATTTATGTAATCTGAGACAGAGTGTGATTTTAATGTTTAACTTAGGGTAGTTTAGTACAATTTGGAAAGTCCAGGCCATATCCATGTACCGTGTGCCACTAACTTCGATCAAGAATACAACTAGAAGTCAGGTCGGTGCAAAAAATACGTCTTGGTGAATAACAGCTCACTTGTAAAGTGAGCTGTTATTTTCTATTTGTATTTGTAAGAACTTTATTTGTAGCACTTTAAGGTTCATTTCACACTAAATGTTGTTTAACCAATGTCTTTTCATTTCTAAGTGTCAGGAGTAATTTTATTGCTTTGCTCGTTTTTTGTGACGAATAATCGTAAGTATAAGATAATATTTTGAAGATTTGTTACTTTATTGCTACGTGTCATGGTTGTAATAAGGTTGAACTTAGAACTGTTTTAAAACTTTTGTTTCAGTTCGTTAGTAAACAAATATAGCTGTATAAGTATATTTACCCACGCAGACGGTAATTAGCTTTGATTTTGTACGTGACCCGAAATCTAGTTGTTTTCTTGATCGAAGATTTAATCTCTGAAAAGTCAAAAGTGCGTTATTGAGTTCGAAACACCACCCACAACAGTAACATACCTACTGGCTCCAAAACCATCCTAAAATAAGTCTGGCACAATTGTAGACCTCCTAAATCAACCTGCCAAAGAAAAACAATCAAGAAATTAAGAAGGGTCACATTGTTATGCAAACACACTTTAATCTAAGGGTTCGATAGTTTACCCACGGACCTCTAACAAGCTCTTGTTATTATTGGAAAGTGAGCCCAAACTTTTGTTAGCGTAATTAAGTGTAGGAAAAAATTGGGATAACGCAAGTCAGACGTTTCTGCTACGCGGGGCGCATGCGTGGCGCGGAGATGATGAAGGGTGGTGAAGGTGGAAGGCTCAAGCGATTAAATAAAGTTAGCATACCTACCTATTTAGTAGTAGTAGAGCTTTTTGTGTAAGAGTTCGTCCGGGGATGTACTACCACCAAACCTATTTCTCCTGCAAAGCAGTAGTGCTCGCATTGCTGTGTACCAGTTTGAAGGGTATGGTTGCTGGTAAAATTACAGGCACATGAGACTTTTAATCTTTATGTCTCAGGGTGGCGGGCGCTGTGCAATGCCACATAGGGTGCGTCCTAGGTGGACGTGACCTGTCAGGTAATGCACTGTTCATAGGCAGAGGTTACCGCTTAACATCAGGTGGGCCAGCTGCTTGACTCGTCATTCCAAGTGGAAAAAAACCAAAAAAAAAACCCTAATTAGTTGTAAAATCAAACAGCTAAAATAAATGTATACTTCCTAACTAGGCAAGCATATAACAAGTGAATCAACACAAAGGTTTTTTGTTCTAAATATATATTTTATCTACACTCATATCATTATAAAGCTTTAGCCAAGTCAGTCGTGGAAAGCAATGGCAGCGATGAGCTCACCACTTGTCACTTCTATATCCCACGATGGTGCAACCTACGGTGAAAAGAGGCCCATTTGAGGCCCTGCCTACCCTTTCGGGGAAAAAGGCTTGTGTAAAATGAAAGAAATATAAATAATCCAAGCCAATACCCCAATATTCATAGCAACAATAATATAATAATTTAAATTGAAAAATATGTAAGTTTACCGCGTATACCAAACGCCCGAAGTGATTGGGCCGTGAGAGCTTGGAGCAAGAAAGGGACGAAGATATTAATAGTTATTAAAACCACTCGAAATAAAATTAACATCAAAAGTAGGTCAACGCGCATACATTGATAACCTTTGGTATTAAAATGTAAAATGTTTTGGTCTCTAAAATAAACCAATATAAAAATTTCATATAAACATTATGAGATGAATCAACTTTATTAGCCAAGAAGCCATTTAACTTTACAATTCAATATAAAAACAATTAAAAATAAAAATGTTTTACAAACAAAACTAAACTTTTAAGTAAAGTCTAGCTTACCAAATTTATTTCATAATATAATTTTAAAACTCAATCCTGTGTTCAAAATATTTAACCTAAAATTTTAATTCATCACAAGAAAAAAGCTATCAATTTAAAGTTTTTAAAACTCGTTTAGATCTCACATAAATTTATAGAAACACAAATATCTCGCTCATAATTTTGTTGAAAGTGAAATTCAAAGAAACAAATAAAATAATACTCGAGGCGATTCTGTCGCGGGAGTGAGGGAGGAGGGGTTCTACGTTAGTCGTAGCTCGAGCGTAGCCCGTAACGCCTGCTACGCCGTAGCACTGCTACTTGATTTTTTTGAATCACGAATGTTTTTGTGACTAGTGACAGATTTGTGTGGTAACGCGAAAACATCTGTGTTGTGACAGTGTAGTGATAAAGTGAGGATTTCGTTTCAAGGTAAATGAGTGAGATTTTATTTGATTTTACTCGTGGAAGCCTTTATCAATTACGGTGTTTTTATTTGTAAGCGAAGAGCCGAATTTCTATATCCCTAAATTGGGTTCACGGCAATTTACGTTTTGCATGTTTTAATACGATCATTTTACATGAATAATTTTCTACTCCCGTTAGTTTATGAAATGGGGTCATGTACTAGCCAAGTTATGATAATCCTAGACGCAAATTTATACATTCAAGGAAGTCCTCCGATCTCAGTTTAATTTGTTTGATAGTTGTAATAATCTTTCAGTAAATAAATGTATATTTACTGTTATCAATTAGTGTTGACTCTTATTCAATGCTAGTATGGCCATTCCGAAAAATACTGACAAAAATTATTATTGAATTGTTAATTCTTAAATACTACACCATCTTAACATTCCTGAAAATGTAGTAAGGATACTGATAGTCTTCTGAATCTCAGTACCAAACCGCTATGTTTTTTTTACACATATCCGACGCATATACGCAGTCCTGATCCCACACTACAGGATTCCCTGTGTCGTGGGTATCATGAACAACAAGTACCATGGTACCACAACAACCAGACACGGAAAAAATATTTGCAACATTTTTAACATTTTCCAAAGCAGGAATTGAAACTGCACAACTCGTGTCCCAGCTGTCTACTCTCCCATTACGCCACAGAGGTCGTCAAGCACTTGCGATCTTATGTAGTTATTTGCTAGGTTTTATGTGTCTCGATCTAATCTGTTAAGGCAGCACAATGATCTTGAAAGCATTGGGGAACAAAAAAGATGGAAAAGTGTTTAAACTCTTATTTCTCCTTCTTCTTCGTCGTATTCTTCATTACTGAAGGTCGTGCCCGTCTTGAAAGGATTTAGTAGTGATGCTGGCAAGCTTTCACGCTGTTCTATCCTCGGTTTGTCTCAGGGCAGCGGTGATAGGCAGCCAGTGAGTGCCTTGACTAGATCAGACCAGTGATTAGGTGATCGGCCGCGCGGTCTTTTTTCATCCACTTTTCCCACTACAACCAGTTTTTCAAGATTATCTGGATGTCTTCGGGCTATGTGTCCAAAATAACTGAGAACTCGCTGGTAGCAGATGGTGGAAAGTCTGGTGTTGATGTCTTATTTCTTATTATTTTTTAAAGTCTTCTTTAGGTAGATGTAAATAACTCTTTTTAATTCCTTTTATTCTATAAGTAATTTAGCATTAAACCTACAGTAACCAAGTAATGTAAATAAGTATTCTTCTAGAAAATTAAATTATGCAAGAATAGTCTAATCACTTTTTTTAATTTTATAGCATCATGTAAGTATTTTATGTAAAAACTAGCCGTTCCCGCGACTTTGTTTGCGCTGTACGTTCATATTTTCTGAACCCTGCGTGATACCGAAATGGAACATACACGAAAATTTAAGTAAAAAATCCAAATTAATTCCTAAAAAAATATTAAAATCCGTTGAGCCATTTTGGAGCCTATTCAAACAAAATGCACACAACAAAACTAAAGCAGACAACATTAAAATTAGGCTAAATTCTAAAAATGCTCTTTTAACGGCATCGTATACATAGCCTATTAAACTTTGGCATTTATTTTGAAATCACAGACAGACAATTCTACTTTATTACATTTGTAATAGATGCATTTTTAGTGTGAGTGGTGTACGCCACGCCCACTGGATATAGTCAAATTTTTAATACTTAGCGATATAATTTATTTCACAATAATTTCATGTAGGTAGTTATAACAGCGGTTATATTAATTACTAGGCAGTGTACAATATAAGTCCTCAAATTAAATTGTTTGACTTTGCCTTGAATGTTCGCAGTAGTATAACTCAGGGCCACTCCCGAATAATGAGAGTGAACTAGGAGATTCCAAAAAACATGATAAAATATGTCACGTAGCTAAGAAAGATGTAATTTTACGAGTTCTAAGTTCAGACCATGCGGGCGGAGCCAGACATGTTGTTATAAGAAGATAGTCTGAGTGGGTTTTAAATTATATTATTGTGAAAGGTGAAAAACTATGGCTAAGGTATGTTGAATTAATGGTTTAGGAGGAGATTTATACGTAAGTCTACCAAAATTTTTTTTTGTAGCAGGACCTTTTGTGAATTGTTTTTGTACCGTTTAAGGTTCCGTAACCAAAGGGTAAAACGGGACCCTAAGACTTACTAAGACTTCGCTTTCCGTCCGCTTGTCACCAGGCTGTCTCATGAACCGTGGTAGTTACATAGTTGAAATTTTCACAGTTGATGTATTTCTGTTGCCTCTATAATAACAAATACTAAAAAACAGAATAAAGTAAATATTTAAGGGGGCTCCCATACAACAAACGTGTTTTTTTTGCCGTTTTAATAGATAATGGTACGGAACGCTTCGTGCGCGAGTTCAACTCGCACTTTGCCGGTTTTTCACTGAGTGCTTAGTAAGTTCTTAAGTTAGGCTAACAGCTACATGACTCGGTGAGAAAGGCCTTTAAAAGTAAACAACTAACCACAAATTAGATAACCTGAACTACTAAGATAGCTGAGCACTTTGATTACATTGTGAACATTTTCTAGGCGTTTGATTGCTTCCTTTTGTTTCTAGATCGTAGATCTAGCCCCGCGCTAGGTCAGCGAGTTCTGGATTTGTAGGTTTCTTTGTAAGTTTACGCTCGACCTAGTTTACAAAAATTATGATTGCGTTGAACATCTTTTTGCCTGTTTTCCCTGTTTGTTTTTTATTTATTATTTATGAAAACCGTAATGAAAAAATGCATCTCGTCGTCATCATAATCATTAATCAGCATCTTTCCGTCCAATATTGGATATATGCCTCCCCTTATTTCTTCTTAGCCGGCTCTGTTTTGGGGTTCTTCAAAAGGGGTGTTAGGAAATATTTAAAGGGTCGGCAACGCGCGTGTGATGCCTCTGGTATTGCAGGCGTTCATAGGCTACGGTAAACGCTTACCAACAGAATGCCTGTTTGCTACCAAGGAAGTATAAAAAAAAAACAATCTTGTTGAAACTTGGTAGGTAGGTTATGTGAACAGAACTTTTATGTATTTTTTTTTAAAAATCTTTTTTTTTTTTGTACTGCTTCTTCTTCGTCGTGTCGTTGGTTCCCATAATAAATAATTATATTGTTTTAGACCAAAGTTTAGCCACGTCGACAGCATTTTCAGTGGCTTCGCACAGGTCATTTAGGGTGCAGGTCATTTGATGATAAGCGCCCACCTGATGATAAGCGGTACCCTCTGCCTATGAACAGTGCATTATCACATAGGTCACGTCCACCTAGAACGCGCCCTATGTGGCATTGCACTGCGCCCGCCACCCTGAGACATAAAGATGAAAAGTCTCATGTGCCTTTAATTTCACCGGTAACCATACCCTTCAAACCAGAACACAGCAATGCGAGCACTACTGCTTTGTGGCAGAAATAGGAATGGTGGTAGTACTTCCCCGGACGAACTCTCAACGAAAAAAAGCTCTACTACTACTAGCATGATCGGTAAAGGTGTTTTCGGCCCTCGCGGTAGTTGTAGGTGTAGTTAGGGGTGAAAAGATATTGCTTAGAAATCGCGTAAGCTTTTAAGACATCATTACTTTAGAAATGTTTCTAGGCATTCTTTTGGTTAATATAGGTTTGATCCAAAGATTTGATAGAATATTAAAATGAGTACCTATCTGTCGTACTACAAAGTAACTAGATACTTTGATGAATGATACTTTACACCCACAGTACTTGTATTTTAAACATAGTTATCTTTGGCATACAAAACATTCAGAGAGTTTGAACACGTAAATTCATCACGCTTAGTACCTCTTTGCTTTGAGCTCTTAAAAACCTTTGATTGTGGTTGTTAGCAAAAACCAGGTCGTGAAATTTAATGCTAAATTAAAAGATTTAGGGTGAAATGTGTTAAGAAAGCTTCTTAAATGAAAAACACAACTCTTATCAACCAAAAGTTTCAAAGTTAAAAACATCACAAATTGAGTTCATAAAGTTCGGAAGTAGGTTGAAGTTCCACAAAGAAATCGCAAATCTAGAGTTCCCCACGAAACTTTAAGTCCATAAATATTAAACAAACAAAAGTGAAGTAAATTAGAAAGTACGCCTATTTTCTTACCAGTCTACGTAACCCCTGTGTTTTTGTTTTATTCATATATTATACAGGTTTTTTTGTTAGTTTTTTTGTTACACTCAATTTATTACTGGAAGAAAGCGTTAGCCGAGTCAGTCGTGGAAAGCAATGGCGGCGATGAGCTCACCCCTTGTTTCGTCTATATTCCACGATGGTGCAACCCACTGTGAAAAGAGGCCCATTGAGGCTCTGCCTACCCCTTCGGGGAAAAAAGGCGTGTGTCTATGTATGTATGTACACTCAATTTGTTAAAATTTTATTCCTTTGAAAGTAGTAGAGCTTTTGTGTGTTTGTCCCGGGAAATACTACCACATACCTATTTCTGGCGAAAAATGCTCGCATTTTTATCCGGGTTGTAGAGAATGAATGAATCAATTAAATCCGCAAAGTTTGTATTCTGATTTTATTTATATACACAAACGCCTTTTTCTTGGAAGGGTAGGCAGTGTCTCAACATGCCTTTTTTCACAGTGGGTTACACCATCGTGGGAATATAGACGTGACAAGTGGTCAGCTTATTGCCGCCATTGCTTCCCGCGACTGACTCGGCTAACGCTTTCTTCCAGATAGCTAAGTTAGGGCGGATTTCACCGTTTGCATATCAAAACGAGTTTCCATAAACTAAGTTCAGCTTAAACGAGTTCAAATTTCAGTTTTGATCTCGTTTTACGTCAAACTTATTTCAGCACCAATATTTTGATCTCGTTTACGTAAACCAAATATCTATGCCATAGAATGTAAATGTCGTCACTTCTACACGGATTATATCTAACTTGTACGCATTGCGTTTAGTAATTGCAATATGTAATGTCGCAGTATCTAAACGCAGACGTCAAAACTGTCAGTTTCCGTTGTTTTGCTGGCGGCTGTCAAAGTTTTCGTCAAAAATTACAATGTTTTCGTATGCGCGTTCACAATAATCACTACGTGCGCGCGCGTTTCGTATCGTAGTTTGGTTTGCGGTGATAGTTTTGTTTTATCAAAGCTATCAAAGTGCTCTTCTCTCTCGCATATCCATCTTGGGCGACGAGAAAAAAAGTCATCCTCATCAAACCTTTCATCAAAGGCTAGCGCCAGGGCTCTTTTCATAGTTTGATAGGTAAAACAAAGTATCTATAACTTCGTGAACAAAATTAATCAATTTTCCAAAAGTTGACTGACATAACAACAGACAGTGACAGCTCTGAACGCGTTTAGACGTGCTAAACGTCGAAAATCGGGCGTTCAGAAGTTAACCTCAGTTCAGCTTGAACTCCGTACAGTTAATGCTCGTGAAATGCAAACTACAGTTCTAAACGCAGTCAAGCGCGTAAACTGAGTTTAGCTTGCGTTGATCGCGTTCATTTTTGATGGTGAAATCGGCTCTTAGCAACCAGGACAAATCTTATACCAACGAATCTTACTAACAAGCCCGGGTAATACCTTAGTCGGCTTTTACGAGATCCACGGGAGGAGACAGATAGGTGTATTCTTAGGCCGGACACACCACGGCCTTTATAGTAGGGGAGCCCAAGAGGGGATTTTGGTATTCACTCGAGCGCGTCAGATTAACATATAGGGGGATACCTTGCACCCTGTTGAGTACCTCCACTATATATAACATACATACATACATACATACATAGACACACGCCTCTGTCCCCAAAGGGGTAGGCAGAGCCTTAACGGGCCTCTTTTCACAGTGGGTTGCACCATCGTTGGATATAGACGTGATAAGTGGTAAGCTCATCGCCGCCATTGCCCTCCACGACTGACTCGGCTAACGCTTTCTTCCAGTAATAACACTGCATTCCATAATAGCTAGCAGCCTGGACAAATCTTATACCAACGAATCTTATCAACGAGTCCGGGGAATCCCTTAGTCGGCTTTTACGACATCCACGGGAGGAGACGGAGGGGTCTATTCTTAGGCCGGACACACCACGGCTTTATATATAAGCCTAACTATATATAAGCCGCCGTTAATATAGGAACCCACGTCTAGGGCAGGCGATCAGAAAAGTTTATTAGTTTATTATATTTGACAAAGATGCTAACTATCGATCGATCGATGTATCATCCATCGGTGCCTTTAGAGTTGGACTGTTTAATCACTTTTTTACTCTCATGATTAACTCATATAAGTGCGCCTGAAATAATAATTCTTAGTTTATTTGGAAATACCTATGTATTTATTGATATGCATATTTAATATCCACGTAACTTAGCTTTACGTTTTTTTTTTTTTTTTTTTTATTTATACTACTGGAATGGCAGAGCAAGCAGATGGCCCACCTGATGTTAAGCGGTAACCTCTGCCTATGAACAGTGCATTACCTCATAGGTCACGTCCACCTAGGACGCGCCCTATGTGGCATTGCACTGCGCCCGCCACCCTGAGACATAAAGATGAAAAGTCTCATGTGCCTGTAATTTCACCGGCACCCTTACCCTTCAAACCGGAACACAGCAATGCGAGCACTACTGCTTTGCAGCAGAAATAGGTATGGTGGTAGTACTTCCCCGGACGAACTCTTTCACAGAAAAGCTCTACTACTACTATAACTACTACTACTACTACTACTGTTTATGCATATTATAATACTTACTATTATTTATTTTATTTATTGATATTATAGTTACATTATTGATTATTTGTATAATAATACATATCTTGTATTGTTCATGTCTGTTAAATATCCCTACATAAAGTACTTTTTTTTCTTCTCCGTACACATTTTGTGCATCACCTACCTAAATGTATCCACAATACACAGAGGTTAGCTGGAAGAGAATGCTTCTTAGTTTGCCTATGTATGTATATACATTGTTTGTTTTGTGCAATAAAGAATACTCTATTCTATTCTAAAGATTCAGGATGAAAGTTTTCATTATCCATAAAGATTTCATGAGTTAAATATTACGGGGTCAAATACCTTGTACTCGTAGTGCATCACAGTTTACAGGTTAGATGCCCTCTCCCTTCTTCACGAGTTACAGCTTCCCACTGAAGCTGTTATGCATTCCTTTTTATGCGCCTTCTTTCTATTTTATGATATAGCTTTCTGTTTTACGTTCTCTCGCCAATTTAGTATTGAATATTGTATGCAGATTGAAAATGAAATCAATCGTAAGGATTACGATAAAATACTCTTTTTCATCCCATCTATTCGAAAAGGACGACTGGGTTCGCCTTTAAGTGCACCCAACGGTGGTGTTTTCTATGAGAAACATTTAGCGGGCAGTAATGAGTTTTCCGGCGCACTTATTAAGTTCCTAATTCAAAAAGTGCGCGGCAAAGATAATTGCGGCGCACTTATTGAATTTGGAACCAGCGCCAAATAATTCGAATGCAAATATTGTTTGAATAAATACTGGCTGGTACGACGGCCCAAAACCCAAAACAAAAAAACCCAAAACACACAAAAAACACAAAACACAAAAAAAAACACAAAAAAACACAAAACACAATAAACACAAAAAAACACAATACACACAAAAAACACAAAACACAAAAAAAACACAAAAAAAACAAAAAAACCAAAACACACAAAAAACACAAAACACAAAAAAAAACACAAAAACACAAAAAAAAACACAAAAAAACACAAAATACAAAAACACAAAACACAAAACACTAAAAATCACAAAACACAAAAAAAAACACAAAAAACACAAAAAAACACAAAACACAAAAAAAACACAAAAAACAAAAAAAAAACACAACACAAAAAAAAATACAAAAAAAACACAAAAAAGCACTATACACACAAAAAACACAAAACAAAAAAAAACACAAAAAAACACAAAAAAGCACAAAACACAAAAAACACAAAAAAACACAATACACACAAAAAACACAAAACACAAAACACAAAAAAAACACAAAAACACAAAAAAACAAAACACAAAAAAAACACAAAAATAAAAAAAAACAAAAAAAAAACACAAAACACAAAAACACAAAAAAAAACACAAAAAACACAACACAAAAAAAAAATACAAATACACAAAAAACACAAAACAAAAAAAAACAAAAAAAACACAAAAAAGAACAAAACACAAAAAAACAACCAAAAAACACAAAAACACAACATAAAAAACACAAAAACACAAAAAAACAACCATTTGTTTTATTAAATAATAATATTACAATAACATATGAGGCGCCTTTTATTTTCTCATAGTGGGTGATGAAAAGCAGAGTGTATCACACGGGCGCAACATATATTTTTGGCTCGGGCGACGTACTTTGAATCCCTCGCTACGTTCAGGATTCTACTAAAGAATCCCTCGCTACGCTCGGGATTCTACTCTAGATCCCTCACTTCGCTCTGGATTCAAAAAAGCGCCCTCGCCGTAAAAATATTATGTTGCTCCCTTATGATACAATCTACTATTATAAAGGAGTTATATTTTTAAAGCAAAATTAAACTTTCTTTGTTATCTAATACTTTGTTGCTCTTCTTGTTATGCCCGTTTGCAATAAACTTAAGTTAGGCTTGTCCTAGTTAAGATATACCTAAGCCTAAGAACAGCAGCCTAAGTGGACTAAGGAATGGCTCAGGGTTAGTGCAAGCAAATTTATCGTTAGGAGTAGTCTAAAAAAGAGAGGAAAGAACTTAGGTGATTCTTATGTTTAGTGCAAACGGGTGGTTTTGTGCGTAAAATTATGCACAGGAACAGCTCTTGCGATACTAGGTATTGTGTGTTGGATACATATAATGCAACAGGATGGTATAAATTTGAATTATTAGTTTTTGAATAATAAAGAAGCCGTCGTGTGTCCGGCCCAAGAATAGAACCCTCCATCTCCTCCCGTGGATGTCGTAAAAGCCGACTAAGGGATTACCCGAACTTGTTTATTAGATTCGTTGGTATAAGATTTGTCTTGGCTGCTAGCTTATTTAAGGAATGTGTTATTACTGGAAAAAAACGTTAGCAGAATCAGTCATGGGAAGCAATGGCAGCGATAAGCTCATCGCTTGTCACGTCTTTTTCCCACGATGGTGCAACCCACAGTGAAAAGAGGCCCATTTGAGGCTCTGCATACCCTTTCGGGGAAAAAGGTGTGGTTTTATATATGTATGTATGTATGAAGAAGCGGCGTTAAAATTAAAACTATCATCAAACATTTTGAAGATGTTTAAATTATCCATTATTTTATGGTTGGACGATGCATTGTAGGAATGCCCACATCTCGATGAACTAAAGAGATATTTTAAAGGTGGTATAAAGTCAGTGGATGCAGGTGGATAATGTCGTGGCATTCTATAGGGAGGTCTATGTTCAGCTGTGGACTTATATAAAAAAATAAAACAAATAATGATAGACAGTTCACACAACATTATCTAGCCCCAAGCATAGCAGAGCTTGCATTATGGGTACTAGATAACTGATATGCTTACAATACATTACATAGATAAATATTTTTATAATACGTAGAAAAATACCCAGAACACCCTGAACAAATATCTGCAGATCGTACAAATATTTGTTCCGAGGATTTGTTCAGCGGCGGGAATCGAACCCGCAACTTCCTGCGCCCCTTCGCAACCTTCGCCCGTTGCGCCACAGAGGTCGTCTATAGTCGGCTCATGATGATGATAAGAGCTAGACAAGCCGTATTAGCAATATATTACATTTGTTTATGAAAAATACCAAAAGCGAGATGTCCAGATTATTCAGAGGAATGCTCGGGGACGCACGGGAATCGGGAATCAAGGGTCGCCATTTATAATTCAGGATTGCTAAGTGGTCGACTTGATATACCTTGTCCTAATCCCACACTTTGTAAAGGCATTTCGCCACATATATATCTTTGAAAACCAGATAGATGGATAGATAGATAGATAGATAGATAGAAAACACTTTATTATACAAAACAGAAAATAAGGAAAAAAAAAACTCGAAAGTACAATGGGCGGTCTTATCGCTATAAGCGATCTCGGCCAGAAACCTTTGTGATGGACTGGAATTATTTGCACGACATAGAACGGTGGCTTAATATCTGTAATATACAATCTCTTAATTTAAAAATAACTATAACAAATGACTACCCAATTCACAAATTTAAACTATTGCTACACCAATTTATATACTACTTAGGCATTCGTATTCTTTATTTAGTTGTATATTTTAATATATTATATTAAAATATACAACTAAATAAAGTAATATCGTAACTTGATAAAATATACTATGTATATAAATGTATATACATACTATACCCACCAGCATATGTATCTGTATGTATGTGTACATAGGAATAAACTCTTACAATATATGTTACATGGCTGTGAGCATTTCAGGCCTCCGTATTACATGGGGATGTCACGTAATGATGTTACGCAGGGCGCCCTCTGGCTAGGTGGAGCGATGACCTACGAAAGGCGGCGGGCAGAAAATGGATGAGAAGAGCCGAACACCGGGCTCTATAGCGCGTATTGGGAGAGGCCTATGTCCAGCAGTGGACTAGTGTGGGATGTTGATGAATAGATAAGTTTTTTAAATTCATATTTCAAAAATATACCTAGCAATAGTTTAAACAATATTATAAAAAGGCATTCTACGTATACATTCGACTATTAGTAAGGTTTGGCCAAACAGCAGGCTGCAAAGCAGTTCTATAACAAAAAAACCGGGAAGTGCGAGTCGGACTAACGCACCGAGGGTAACGTACAAACCTGTAGGTATATAAGTAAAAGTTATGGTATTGTTATTGCTAATTGAAATCATCACGAGGAAGGGGTAGTTAGTTTAAAATTATTAAAATTATTTTCATTATAATGGTGTTACTAAAAATTTATGCTTTTCGCAATTTTTCCTTTATCTGTGCTTCGTACCAAATTTCAAGATTCTGAGTTCACGGGAAGTATCTGTAGGTTTTGATTCCCTTGTGAGTGTCAAAAATTTGCAGCATAAACGGCTGTATCTTTTGATTGCGTTGGCATTTTTGATTTTTTCACAGCTCCAAGGGACAGTAGACTTGAGTATTAGATATGAATTTCAGATTGATACCCCTACGCGTTCCTGAGAAAAAGGGTCTTGACAGACAGACGGACAAAAAACTGATCAAATAATGGTCCCTTTTAACCTTTTGAGGTACGGAACTCTAAAAATGAGATCATGTGTGGGATGGCCCATGTTGCCACAGTTTGTTAATACCTACTACTTTGGTCCTGAAGAAGTGTTTTTAAATCCACCTTGTTTTTTGATCGCTCAATTCTGTTTTTTCCCATTGCTTCCTTAACCCAATTTTTCCGTGTTCCAAACGCTTACCTACCAAACATTTTTATTGGCATTCTCTTGAGACTATTCTAATTCGGACGAAAATATTATTTTTTAATTTGGAATATTGGAGGCTTGGATATTTCCTCAAGATGTAGGTAATTCCGTTATTTTGAACCACCTCCAAACAAAGGAGGAGATTGAAAATGTATTATACTACTTGTACAAATATTTATTCTGTGATTATACTTAGAGCTATGCAAACCAGATCGTTCGTTCGTCACTGAGGTCACTGGTTCTTTCTTGGGCGTCCTGCATTAGTTAAGTGTCTAGGTTGAGGTATTGAGGTTTCCTTGAGAGAATAATGCAGGTTGAAGGAACCGCTGTGTCAGAATAAGTAAATTATTGAGTTATTAACATGTTGGTACCTTCGATAAAGGAAGTTGGTACCTACTAATTTTAGGTAAGAGACCACCATTTGACATATTTGTTTGTAAATAATTCTTTTAGAAAAAAAAAAACGATTTCATCAGTTCCACTTCACAAAATGGCACTTACTGAATGCACATGCTTGCCTTGTTGCTGAAAATACCAAAATCACTATTTGTGTGCCTAGAATATTTGAGGAGCTCCCTCAATTCCTCATGGATCCCATCATAAGAACCAGATTTTGATGAAAATGGGACCAACCTGGAAGTATATCGTATAAAGTAAACAAGTAATTAATTTTGTAAAAATTAAAACATCCCTCAACGCAATGAAACGGCTGAACCGATTTTGATCAAACATAGCTAAGAACACTCCCGACATATTAAACATTCAAACAAACAAAAAAACGAAATTGGTTTATGCGTTCGGGAGCTTCGATGGGATAGACAGACACACACACACATACACACAGACACGTCATACTTATAACACCCCGTCGTTTTTGCGTCGGGGGTTAAAAAATAACAAATCGGTTCTTAAATGAAGGAGATATGAGGTAACAAAAATAAAAAATAAAAACGAATTGAGAACTTCCTCCTTTTTTTTTGAAGTCGCTTAAAAAGGAACTGCTCAATGCTATGACTACGGTATATTTTTTATAAGCTTTTATTGAGTTTCACCTGTCCCGATGTCTGTAATCAAATCTTTTAAGTTAAATTTGACCCACTTCCCGGTGTTCGATTGAGCATGAGCTGAAATTTAGCATACCTGTCAAGTTCCGATGACAATATAATGTTATGGTGAAAGCGCGCTGATCTGATTATGGAGACGGAAGGTACCTACAACGGCACTCTTCTATGGCTAATAGTAGACTGGCAGTGTTTGGAATAATTTTGATCAGCACACAGTCCCGATAACTAATTTCATAAATGCTTCTTTTGGAAAAGTTTGTTTTCAACAGAAACTAGTTTTAGTGTGATTGTCTAGCACAAAAAGGGAAGAAATAATACCTGCGTGTGTAACCGTAAAAGCTCAACCTGGGTTTTGAGCGGCTAAAACTAAAATGCGAAAGCCTTAGCTACCTGTCAGATAAGGCTAAGTTTCTACCTAATTTCTGTGGGCTTATCCTGAAATCAGAGGTATTTACTACCTAGGGCGTTGGATTTGCTAACAATGGTAGAATGCGGGAAAACCTAGCCTTTGCGCTATTTTGCGGCTAATGACCTTTTAGAGCTGACATGAGATACGGTGTGGGTTCATGCTGTCTCGTTGAGGTGGAATGAGTCATCATCATCAGCCTATAGAAGTCCACTGAGGGATTGGACTTGTTGATAAGATTCGTTAGTATAAGATTAGTCCTTTTTTTTTTTTTTTTTTTTTTTTTTATTATTGTGCATAATATATTTTATGTACAATACCATTACAATCGTGTCCTGGCTGCTAGCTTATTCTTCCTCTTTTCAGTCGTTGTACTCTTGACAGAGCGGTCGTGGTCGTCATGTTGTACTATTATTAGGGGCTGATGTTGCTCGCCTCACGATATCTCGCCATTTATGCCTACTCGTGGACATCCTTGTGCATTCATACAGGTTGCCACCCACTGCAGACTTGATCTGGTCGGTCCAACACATGGGTGACCTTCCGCGCGTTCTGGTGCCCTCTACTCGTCCTGTACGACAAGACGCTCAATGGAGTCAGTGTTCCGTCTCGAGACGTGTCCGAAAAACTTAAGGATGCGAGTTTGAACTAGATCGGATAGACGCTGCTTAATGCCAAGTTCTTGAAGTATCGACACATTAGTACGAAACTCTGTCTGCGATACCCCAGCAGTCCCTAGCACCACATTTCCAGAGCATCTATCTTTTTCTTCTCGACTTCTCGCAGCGTCCACGTCTCTGCTGCATACAAAAATATAGGGAAAACAAGTGTTCGCACGAGCCGGATTTTAGTGGATTTAGTGATGCTACGATTTTTCCAAATTTTCTTAAGCTAGCTTATTATGGAATGTTAATTAATACTGGAAGAAATCTTTAGCTGAGTCACTCGTGGAAAGCAATGGCAGCGATAAGACCACCACTTGTCACGTCTATAATTCCACTATGGTGCAACACATTGTGAAAGCGGCCCATTGAGGCTCTGCCTACACCTTCGGGGAAAAAGGCATAATTGGTGCAGTAAAGGATATCCAGTTATGTAGGTACCTACTTTAAGGGTTATAAAGCCAAATTACGAAATTGGAACCCTAATAATATCATCATGATGTCTGTCCTTCTGGTATATCACACCTCAATTATTATGTTTGTATGTATGTATGTACTCAGACAAAAATAAAGTTATTTAGGATATAAAGCTTACTTATCTAGTTATAAATTTAAACCTACTTAATTACTTTAATACATTTTCTCTTAACATAATTAGTTTTTATTTCTGCGATTCTTTGTCGGTTTGCCTTTTGAGCAGAGGCCCCCTCCAACATCCAGATTTACTTAGTTACTAATAATTTACGATACATCTTCCATTTCCCGATGTTTCGTAAATCAAAGGTTTGTTACATAGAGATTAAAAACACTCATTTTATAGAAGGTATCGTTCTAATTTCAAAGGACGTCACAGTATCCATTAACAGATTACGCCGCGCGCGTCATCATCGGGGCCTTTTCAATCCGTCTATTCAACAGCTGTCAGTGGAAACGCTTGGTCACTCTTGCCACTAGGCTGGCTAGCTTTTCTAGATGACATAGTTAACTGTGACCTATACTCAGCAAAATATTAATTCTGGTAATCAAATAAATATTAAGGGGGCTCCCAACAACAAACGAGATTTTTTGCCATTTTTATATGGTACGGAACCCTTCGTGTGCCAGTCCGAATCAACTTGGCCGGTTTTTTTAATAGTTGCAAGCGTACACAAGCTTTGAAACATGACTAGCGCTAGAAATCTGCTGAAGTGATCTTGCTCTTTCTTCATAGACTGTGTCCATAGCTGGAGTTTACATCAAAGGGAGGTAAACGGCAAGCTAGGTATAAATATTTAGCGGGAATTCGGACCGTTTTGCACAAGATTTGGATGCTGTGTTTGAGTTTGCAAGTTGATGGTAGCTACATTCTTCAAAGGGAGTCCAATTTCCATTCGAAATGTAATTATCTGAATATTTCAAGTAATTTTATTTGGAAAATTGAATTTTTGATGCTAATAATCATAAAGTCAGAGGTGTTGGATTCATTGAAATCAAGAGATAAAGATACAATTACTTTCATAGATTTTCTGAGAAAATTCAAAAGTGCAAAATACATAACGTATGAAATATTTTAAAATTTTATTTATTTTGTACTCAAAATATCTTACAATGTTAATCAAGATATTGTACCATAAAAACCTCCTAAGGTTTGCTAGGTACTCAAAATCGACAAAGAGTAGGCACACATACCTACTCATTTTACTAAAAACAAACAAGGTATTGTGACAAGTATTGTATAAATGCCGTGGTGTATCCGGCCTCAGAAAAGACCCCTCCTTCTCCTCCCATAGATGTCGTAAATGCCAACTAAGTGATTACCCGGACTTGTTAGTAAGATTCGTTGGTATAAGATTTGTCTGGGCTGCTAGCTTATTATAGAATGTATCATTACTGGAAGAAAGCGTTAGTTAAGTTAGTCGTGGGAAGCAATGGCGGCGATGAGCTCACTTCTTGTCACGTCTATATTCCACGATGGTGCAACCCACTGTGAAAAGAGACCCATTGAGGCTCTGCCTATCTCTTCGGGGAAAATGGCGTGTGTCTATGTATGTATGTATGGTTGTATAAATAGTCTTATTACACAGCTCATTAAACTAAAATCACCGACATAGGAGGGCAAGCTGAAGTGGAATTGGGTTGGACATGTCTGTCGCATGCCTGATGAGCGTGGGCCAAAATAACCACTATGTAGAGCCCTGACACAGCGAGACGGCGTCGCGGCAGACCGCGCAAGAGAATGCGCGATGAAATAGACGCTTTTAACACAGATTAGCAAACAATAGCATAGGATCGTAGTGACTGGAGGATATGGGGGAGGACTTTGCCCAACAATGAGATGATTCAGACTAACAGTAATATTAACTTAGACAGCTGATATGCATCATGCGATGCCTGAGTTAGGAAGCAACTACTACGATGTTTACTAGCTCACCCATCTCAGTCGCCCATCTCAGTCATATATTATAAGCATACATTTTTGAGAATGAATTGGTTTGCTTTAGAACGCTTTCTCATACTAAAAGTCTGGTTAAATTCTTATCGCATTCATCGTACCAAAAGTGGTCCTAGGCTTGTCAAAAAACATGCAAACGACACCATTTCAAAGTAGTAGTGATATAATCTATTTGCCCAGACTGGCAGTAAGGCGATAGAGCGATTTTTTTTCCAATACAATAATAGAACTGAAAAGCCTCTAGAGCCTACTCCTGACAATGACAGCCCCATATTGTGTTTATATAAAATGGTATTTTCAGAGATATTCTTCTCAAGAACGCTATTGACAATAGTGGGCAATACTTTGTTAATGTGATAAACAGGCTTATTTTTTACAGATATTTTTGTTGTAAGTATGCTATTTTTGGTCTTTGTTGGCTGTTTTCAAGAAAGAACATGGGCAACTCCCCGTACATTGTTTGACCCAACTTTTTTGACTAACGTAACGTACAGTTGAGATACTTTTGGTTATTATTTAATATATGTTAAGAATGAAAAAGCTAATTTAACTTCTTGCGTAGAAGTTGCGGGAAAGTAAAGAAGCTTGTTGCGGTTTGATTCACGCAAATGCATTGAGTTGATTTAACTAATTATTTAGATATAACACAACTTTTGCTTCCCAACTTCTAAAAATATTTTCTTTAGAAAATTGTTAGATTGTTGTTTATTGTTCTTTAGAAAAATTTGACAAAAACAACATTATAGAACCGTACTAATTACTTCCAAGAAGGGGGCCCTGGTTCATTTATTTTTGACCTGGGTCAGCGGTTGCCTTTATAAATTCAAAAACCCCGACTATTTTCAGTACTCCAACGCTAGTTTTCATGGAAATAAAAACGCTTTGAAATCGAAGCATCCTTTGCACCCTAGAATCTTTTATCGTGTACTGGTCATCATCAGATCCTGGAGTCAGTAGCTGGAAGACATTTCACATGGCATATTAATTTGAAAACTTAGCTTTTATTTATTTTATACAGATTTGTATGACGGATCAAGCAGATGGCCCATCTGATGTTAAGCGGTACCCTCTGCCTATAAACATAGTGCATTATCGCATATAGGTCACGTCTATGTACGACGCACCCTATGTGGCATTGCACTTTGCCCGCCACCCTGAGACATAAAGATGAAAAGTTTCATATGCCTGTAATTTCACCGGCAACCAATACCTTCAAACCGGAACACAGAAATGAGAGCATTACTGCTTTGCGGCAGAAACAGGTATGGTGGTAGTACTTCCCCGGACGAACTCTTTCACAAAAAAAGCTCGACTACTACTAAAACTTGCTCAATCTTGAAGATTCAGCTTCAGTAGTACCCTAGATCCTGTTCATACATGCTGGTCTTTTCAGACCCTGGCGCCTGATTTCGTCAAAAATTATCATAGAAGGTTCTGGCTACAAAAATGCTAAAAGTCCCTTCAAAAAAATTGTTGCTAACTGATGATTCTGGAAATGGCTGCACCAATTTTCACAAAATACTATAGTCTAAACCATCTCGAAAACACCATTTTTCATGCAATAATAACCACATTGATATCAAAGCACACGTTCCAAAGCTACGTGGTCATAAAGAAACATGGTTGGTAGTAACACAGGCGAAAAACGTATTCAGTGACTTCGAGTAAAATGTGCTGTAGGTCTCAACAAAGTAACTGAATACGTTTTTCGCCTGTGTTATTACCTGTATGGCATGTTAGATAGATAAATATACCTATCTATCTATCTATCATGCCATACAGGCAGACACACTATGACCTCACACCTCTTTTTAGTCGGGGTTTAAACACATGCATAAAATCAGTGCTGTATGCAGGGCTCAACAAAGTAACTGAATACTTTTTTCGCCTGTGTTACTACCAACCTTTCTTCTCCATATACGTTTTATATGTTCCATATATTTTTGGTTGCGGGTTCGATTCCCGCCTCGGAACAAATATTTGTGCGATCGCAGATATTTGTTCAGGGTGTTCTGGGTATTTTCTATGTATAATAAAAAATATCTATCTATGTTATATGTTGTATTAAGTATAACAGTTATCTAGTACCCATAACACAAGCTCTGCTTAGCTTGGGGCTAGATAATGTTGTGTGAACTGTCCAGCATTATTTATTTTTATTTAATTATTTATTTGTGCACTACCTACATAAATGTATCCACAATACGCAGAGGTTAGCTGGTAGATAATGCTTCTTAGCATTAAGTTCGCCTATGTACATTATTTTGTGCAATAAAGAATATTTACATCTCTCATATTCGGTAAGTAGGTCCTTATTACCCCCAAATGGGGCTTGTATATAGGTGACCAATTGCCGCTCTAGGGTAATAATGTAGCTAGAAAAGCCCTAGGGCGGTAAGTAATGAAAAAACTGAATGCATGATGTCTATTGCCAGTATGATGGTTAGATGTACGCGAACTTTTTTAAAGAGTGAAGTTTTTTATTAATTACTTACCGCCCTAGGGCTTTTCTAGCTACATTATTACCCTAGAGCGCTAATTGGTCACCTGCAAGCCCCATTTGGGGGTAATAAGGACCCTACATGTCAAATCACGCGTGCTAGAGCGAGACAAAGTTATTGCTATGGTAGGTATGCATTAGTACATGCTAAGTAATAACGTCTTTTTATCTCAACCTTAGAATTTTTCGTTCTAGGGCATGTTCCTTTTCATTTTATGTTTTTCTTCACGGTTCGAGAGACCACGCAGTAATTAAAGAACATACTATGTGTAGGTATAACTCGCTGAAACTAATACCACAATATGCAAATTTATATCATAAAATGGTAACATTAATATCTCCCTACGGTCCCGTTACACAAAGTATATTAGTTTATTAGTTGCGCAAATTCTGTGACCTCAAATTTAAGATTCAAATGAATTACGTATTTTTGGTCTAAATTATTTCATAATATTGTCCGCCTGTGGTTTCGCTCGCGTTTTACTGGGATAAAACAAGATCTAGTTTATTTATTATTTGGGAGTATAAAAAAATAACAAAAACAATGGGAAACGATGTCTGCAGAAGTATAAATACTGTGTAGAAGACACCAACGCTCTCCTCCTATAAAAAACTCTTATGACTGTGCCAACCCCAGGCAGAAATCTTCATACAAAAAAAAAACAATGCGCCGCAAAAAGCTGTTTTTATTGAATATCTCGTGAAATATAGATAATTTAAAAAAACCCCTGGTACAATAAAATAAAAAATCCTTTTTACTGTATTGATCTTATTTATCCAATTTTCGACCCAATAATCTGTACCATATTGACAAACAATCGAATCTAGCCAAAAGTTAGCGGTAACTTTGTGATTTCATCAATAAAAAATTGTCCTATCGTGTTTATGTTTATGTCCTCGGTATTATAATGCATATTTTTAATTTGAATATTGTACTTGATTTAGTTAATTAAATATCTAATCTAAGATTGGTAATTTTGCGTTTATACATCAATACCTTAACATTAAATTATTATTACACATTTCAGTAATTTGCAAGGAGTTTAATTGAAAGTGAATGTTGTTAGTAAGTGAAATACGTTTGTATGAGTAAGTAAATACGTAAGTAATACTCACAAAAAAAAACCAATTCATAACCGCTAGTAGGATTCAAACCCACTAACTTATTTTTACAACAGGGTGCGGATAAATTAAAACAACATTAGAATTTTAGTATAATTGTTTGCGTGACGTTTACAAGTGGCTCATATCCATGAAATTTCTGGCGTGCTCAACATTCGTGACAAAACGTCATTTAAAAATAATCAGAGTTAAAAACATCATTTGGAACACATAATGCAAAGCTTTGTACATAATTTACAACCTATAGAGCTCATTTATTTTATACTGTACTTTGTTAATACTTTTTTGACTATATAATGTAAAAAAAACTATATATTATGTAGTTATGTATGTATATTATGTATTATGTCTTGATGGGTTTACCATCGAGCTTTGTGTTTTAAAATTATAAAAAGTATTTCTCATATCAAGTCCTTTCATTTCATGCGTCACATTTTATTTATTTTTATTGAAATTATTTTATTAATCTAGGATTCACTGTTATTTTATAGTTAGTTTTAAGTTAAACAATAATATATGCTATTCTGAAACCAATTTGAATCTACATTTAGTGCTCGGATCGGTTACAAAGTAGTATATAGTAGTAGTTAGTCGGTCGTTTCCAAGGTACGCATGCAAGGTACAATAATGCAATTGAAAAGTATTTTATATTTTCTAATTAGCCCCCCAAAATTTAAAATCAGAAGGAATTTGTTTAGTAACTTACGCTACACGTTAAAAATCAGACCTTAGATATGTTTCTTGTGAAAAATAAATTTTTCAATAAAAGTTTTTAGAAAAATAGTGATCGTAGCCGTGTGCTGATCAAAATGAGCCTAAACAAGGTCACGTTACTAGTATCTAACGAGGAGTTCCGTTGTCCACCTTCCGTCTCCATCATCAGATCAGCTTGCTGTTACCATTATACTGTATTGTCATCGGAACTTGACAGGTATGCCAAATTTCAGCTCAATCGTTTGAGGATAACTGCTTTAAAATTCAGTTGCAAGTTTCCACCCGGATTCCACCCAGACAAACATACATACATTGCAAGTTAAATAAAAACTTAGTAATAAAAAGCCAGCGCAAAAATATTACAAGTTTATCTTTTTACCTGTTTAAAGCCAATGTCTTCATACTTATTTATTGTTTACCGTATCATTTATCAAAAGCATCGTAAATAATAAATCATGGGCAAGTCAATACAGCTCATTTTCGTATCGTAACAGCATTAAATGGCCTACATAAAGCTGTCAAGCCGTAATTGACGGTCATTGATGTATAATTAATGAGGAACGAGATTCAGAGACAGCTAATTAACTAGCTGAGGTAGAATGTTGTATTACCTAGCATTGTCTTACTATGTTAAAACAGTGTAGCTTGAATCAGTTATGAATATAAGTAGTTACAGAAAGTGTAACGGTGTGAATTCTATGAAAATCGGGTGGCGGTTATCCGTTTCTGAACAAATATTTGTACGATCTGCTGATATTTGCTCAGGGTGTTCTGGGTATTTTATAAGTAAAATAAAAAATATCTATCTATGTAATGTATTGTATTAAGTATATCAGTTATCTAGTACCCATAACACAAGATCTGCTTAGCTTGGGGGCTAGGTTAGATAATGTTGTGTGAACTGTGCAGCATTATTTATTTATTTTATTTTATGAGACTGACTTCAATTAACCAAGGGGACAACCATGAGAGAAAATAGATAATAAGTTTTTTCTAGAAAAACATATTTTTCAGTACAAGCTTTTATAAAATTAGTGGTCGTAACCGTGTGCTGATCAAAATCCTTCGAGGAGTTCCGTTGTCCACCTTGCGTATCCATCATCAGATCAGCTGTCGCCATAATATTGTATCGTCATCGGAACTTGACAGGTATGCAAAATTTCAGCTCAATCGGATTTCAAGAAGTGGTTCTAATTCAGCTTGAAAGATTTGACCCGAACATACAAACATTGGAAGTTACTATATAAAAGAATACAAAAATATTAACGGAAGTGCAAATATAATAATGATAGGTAGGAAGGTTGGTCGGCAATAGGCAGGAATTTGATTTTAGTCTGTTATAAAGTTGGTTAGTAGTTAGTAGTTAATGTTAGTAGGTTAGGGTTGCTAGTAGTAGTAGTAGAGTTTTTTGTGAAAGAGTTCGTCCGGGGACGTACTACCACCAACAACCGTACTTTCTGCCGCAAAGCAGTAGTGCTTACATTGCTGTGTTTCGGTTTGGAGATCCTCCACGTGGCGCATCCTGGAAGCAGCTAAGGCCCGGTAACGCAGGGTCTAGGCTGACTAATCTTTTCAACACAATGGCTCATTAATAAATGTTATTGCCACGAAATTAATGAATGAATGGTTATGATTATGGTTGCCGGTGAAACGTGAGACATGAGACTTTTCATCTTTATCTCTCAGGGTGGCGGGCGCAGTGAAATGCCACATAAGGTGCGTCCTAGGTGGGCGTGAACTATGTGAGAATGCACTGTTCATAGGCAGAGGGTACCGCTTAACTCGTATATGGCTTTGTATCGAAGACGGGAGCTATTACCGTTTTGTGATCGCCGTATCTGACCCGACTTACACTAATGAGTGTTTGAGAAGTTTTCTGAGAATTTACTAACAATGAATGATAGTGGTCGTAGAAAAGGACAATCTACTATCTGAAGTAAGCATGAGTTTGAGGGTGTAATTGACGGCCATTGATGTATTATTAATGAAGAACAAGTAAGGTTCCGAAGTTAATTAACAATCTTGAGTTACAATGTTATACGGCTGGCTGGGTTTGCAGTGAGGAGTGTTCGAGTAGGAAGGTAAGGTTCTGTAGGCACTTTTAAGTTGTTCAAACTTTTGTTCTAAGAATTCGACTCTATCCAACTAAATTACTATCAATTGACTTCGAGAAAAGGAAGATAGGGAACTTAATATAAAATTGATTCCAAGTTTAAAAAAACCTAGGTATATGTTGTACAGTATTACCCAAAATACAAGTCCGATCGACTGTTTTCGTTTGCGCAGAAAAGCGCTGACTGATATCCGACAGTAGCCGAACGTATAGTATAGCTCTGTACCGCTGTATAGCTCTGTCCGGCTCACATCTATGAGTCGACTGAATGAACAAGATGCCGTGATTTTGCCGCGAAACCGATTAACCAATAATAGCGCAAGATTGCTATTGGTAAACAGAAGGTTATTGATTAATAGCAGTCGATAAGCCATGTCAGAGGCCCTCGGGCGGCTTGACAAACTCCGACACCAGAGGCCAGCACTACCTCATACGAAACGAAACGAAACAGAAGGTTCCCGCGCTATAGAAATTGGTCTACGGCGCACGTACATCGAGGTGACTTATGTATTGGGTAAAACTGTACATTCTTTTCAAATTTAATTCATACGAAACACAAATGTCAACTGAAAGAGATTGCAAAACTGTACATACATAGAAAATACATACATATACATAACACTAAATTATCGCATACATAGTCCTGATTTCACAGCAGAATACCCTGTGTCGAGGGTATTAAGGAATACGTGTACTGTGTACCTGAACAACATGACCCGGAACAATATTTGAAGATTATGCAAACATTTGTTCCGTAAATAACTCCGTAAATATTATAAACAAAATACGAGAGAAAGAGCTTTCCTACGAATAAGTAGCAAAGTTTTAAGTATAACAATTAGCTATATTGAACAATATTTTTCAAAACAAGCTTTAGTAAAGTTAGAGATCGGAACCGTGTGCTGATCAATATGAGCCTAAACACGGTCACTCTACTAGTGTCCATCGAGGAGTTCCGTTATCCACCTTCCGTCTCCATCATCAGATCAGCTCGCTGTCACCATAATATTGTATTATCATCGGAATTTGACTGGTACGCAAAATCTCTGCTCATTCGGATGTCAAAAAGTGGTTCTAATCCAAGAACTTGCAAGTATTAAACTACATATAAACAATCTAAGAAAAAAACAAACATTGCAAGCTAATTAAAAATAACATAAAGAACATAACATAACACCCAACAGTCACATACCTATATAGATAGTCCTGACCCCACACTAGGATTCCCTGTGTCGTGGGTATCAGAAACTACGAGTACCATAGTAGCATAACACCCAGACCCGGAACAAATATTTGCAGATCATACAAAATTTGTCCCGCAGCGGGAATTAAACCCGCAACCTTTCGCATCTCAGCCGGCAACTTACCCGATGCGCTACAGATGTCGTCAAAGCGTGAAAGCTAGAGGGATTACCCGGCCTAATATTGTTGTTATAAGATTTGTCCTGCCTTCTAGCTTAATATGGAATGTATTATTACTGGGAAGAAAGCGTTAGCCGAGTCAGTCGTGGGAAGCAATGCCGGCGATGAGCTCACCATTTGTCACGTCTATATTCCACGATGGTGCAACCCACTGTGGAATGAGGCCCATTGAGGCTCTACCTACTCTATGTGTCTATGTATGTATGTAAAAGCATTTAATAATGGTAATAATTTGATAACCCTATTTTTTCCTGACTAAACTTGATTTGAATCAAAGCCAACCCAAATCAATGTTCTCAATCATAATCAATCAACCGTCGGTTGCACTGACCTACCAACTAACATACCTAATTCAAACTCGAAAGTCTTTTATTCGTTGAAATCAAAAGTAGCATTTTGAATCGCCTGTATTCACTAAAATTACTCCTGTTCCAATAAGACCAAACCTAATCCGTAAAAACACTGTCTACGTTACATAAACTCGAATTGTGGTACGTTGTTCTCGCTAGGGAGTTCAAAAATTTACGCACACGACCCGCCCGTATATTTTGTTGTGTCGAAGCTCCTACAGTTCCAGCCAAAAATGGACCGCAGCGTAGGCGAGCCTAATAATTTGGAGCATGTTTTCATAAAGTTAAAATATCTGTGTTGCAGGCCGCGAGTTATAAGGGAAGTTTAAAACAGCTGGTGAAGGAGAAACTGACTAGGACTATGGGCTTTAGTAGCCGGACATTATCCGGTATCACAGATCTTTATTCGGTCAAAAAAAAACACCCACTACAATGTCCAATTACATATCATGCAACCTCAACGTAAAGTAAAGAATTATATCTTAAGGGATATCAAGTTGTATGAAACTCCCTGGGGAATAAAGTGATTTGAATTTGGAACGTCATATTCATGAGAAAACTAGAGGAAAACTCTAACTAAAAAAATTACCACATGGCATTGTAAAGAGGTTGGTTCGAAAATTGAACGGCCAACATGAACTCAAACAAAAAAGTTGCGTTTACAAAGAATGTGAAACAAAAGACGGTGTTTGGTGCTGTGATTTTCAGATTTCCTACACTGCGTTGTCCGGTTCGTATTACCACTCGAGAACCATTATCCCCAACGGTTGCTAGTTCTGTCATTCATATCACGAAGAAAAAGCTTGATTGTATTTAAAAATAAGTTTTTTGTAAAAAAACTATTTTTCAGTACAAAATTATATAAAATTAGTGATCGTAATCGCATGTTGATCAAAATTAGCCTAAACACGGCGAGTCTACTATTATACATCGAGGAGTTCCGTTGTCCACCATCTCCATCATCAGATCAGCTCGCTGTCACCAGCATATTGTATTGTCATCGGAACTTGATAGGTATGCCAAATTTCAGCTCAATCGGTTGAGGATAACTGCTTTCAAATTCAGTTGCAAGATTCCACCCGGACAAACATACGTAAGTACATTGCAAGTTAAATAAAAGCTTTTTAAATGAAACACCGTCCGGTCCCGTCTGACCGCCTGCCATTAAACACGAAGCTGATAAATATTTGAAAGCAAAACTAGGCTGTGTAGTGTACACACAAATTAAATGGTTACGTTTGTCCATGTCCCATTTAGCTAAGCTCAATAAATTTTCTGGTGAATTTTGCAATGTCCATTCCTACCTATATGTCAATGTATCCTGTGAATGTTAGAGTTTTTCTGAACAGACAAACAAATAAACGTTAAGTGGGTGATAGACGTGCGAGTAAGTTCGCGAACTTGAGGATCGACGACCTTTTTCGCTAGTGTGTCACCCTAAGTACGCGTTCTTTAAAACCGCCGAGTAAGTTCGTTGGCGATCCAACAGGTTTGATATTTTACTAAATATTAAGCTCATTTCGTAAGTCAGTTCTTCACCCACACTCGCCGATGTTGTCTTCTTTTTTTGGTTTTCAAAGTGATATGATATAGATATTTCCTAAATAGCACAAAGCTTCCTCTGTCGACGACATCGCCATACAGTGTGAGCAAGCTTCTCGTGTGTCACCGACGTCGAGCCGAGTAAGTACGCGAACTTTAAAGTCGCGATTTTTAAGCTCGTACGTCTATCACCCCTTTAACTCGTTTAAGGAATAGTGGGGTATATAAGCTTGTCTTTGAGCAGAAGTTGGCAACAATCTGTAATTTTTGGGAAACGAGCAGAGTCTTCCGCCTTTTTAAAACCAGTCGCCATCCCTATCCTAACTTTGTAAATACCGTTTGAGCTTGGCTACAAACTTCTATACAGTATACGCACAAATTGTAAAGGAATGTTTAACAAATAAATCGGTTTTTGGGCTAGTGAATACAGAGTTGTGTCATTTGAACTTTTCAATTGGAATTATGGAGTTATTTCAGGCGGTTTGTTGAGATTATGACCGAGTTTATATTGCACGATTTACGAGTGAAGATAAGAGACGTCAGTTATAATTAATACTTAAATTGAGACCAGTATTTGAGTACCTTCCTATGGTTTATTTAATTTAATTTATTTATTTAATTCAAGTTACTTAGACTCATAATAGGTAGGTACATATAAATTCAATAACAATAATAACATGAGTTTATGAGAACATGCAGCTATGTGTGACAGAAAAACAAGGTCTGGTCTATATGATAATGTTCAACAATCATTTGTTTATTTATTTCATTCCTTATTGCACAAAAAACACAATAAAATTGTACAAACGGAGAACTAGCAATAAATTAATTTGTCCATTCATACATACACACCTTTTTCCCCCAAAGGGTATAAGGCTGAGCCTCCATGGGCCTCTTTTCATCGTTGGTTGCATTCACCATTGTGGGCATATAGACGTGATAAGTGGTGAGCTCAAAGCCGCCATTGCTTCCCACGACTGACTCTGTTAACACTTTCTTCCAGTAATAACACATTCCTTACGAAGCCAGCAACCAGGAAAAATCTTGTACCAACTAATATAGCTTTGAGTTGGACCACGTACAAGGTCCTTACAAATTTAGCAAAAATACTCCTACTTTAACAATATAATATATAAAATCGTTGCGTGACTGACTGACTGACTGACTATCAACGCACAGCCTAAACCGTACGTCCTGTCCGTGAGACCTGAAATTTTGGGGGGTAGGTACGTTCCTTTTGTGATCTAGGGGTGCACTAAGAAAGAAATTCCAGAAATTCAACCGGGGTGCAGCGGGGTTTTGTTGTTTGTATGGAGAATTACACGCAGACGAAGTTGATAATTTTTGGGATACTATGGTTAATCTCCATTTCAATAAGACGGTCGCGGGTTCTATCCCCGCCAGGTTGATGACTTTTGGGATAATGGCAATGTATTATTACTGGAAGAAAGCGTTAGCAGAGTCAGTCGTGGCAAGCAATGGCGATGAGCTCACCATTTATCAAGTCTATATCCCACGATGGTGTAACCTACGGTGAAAAGAGGCCTCTTTGAGGCTATTTGAGGGGTATTTGTTTTCGGGGAAAACGGCGTGTATCTTTGTATGTGTGTATGTAGTCCCATGAATTCAACCTATTTTTTAACTGTCTGAATGACGGAACCAGCTGATGGGCCACCTGATGATAAACGGTAACCTCTGCTTTTAACAATGCACTACCTTATAGGTCACGTCCACCTAGGACGCGCCCTATGTGGCATTGTACTGCGCCCTCCACTCTGAGACATAAATATGAAAAGTCTCATGTGTCTGTTATTTCACCGGCACCCACAACCTGACTCTAAGACGAGAAGTGGCACAATGGCTAATGTATTTCCGTTTCAATGAGTTAGTCGCGGGTTCTATCCCTGCCTGGTTGATAATTTTTGGGATCCTACAAATCTTAATACTCCTACAGTTCAAATCCATACTCATTCTTATTTCTCATATGAAAATAACCAACGAAATTCATATAAATAACATTAGTGAGTAATAAAATAACAGTCAAGGCGGGCACGACACGGAGACGACGCGGGACACGTGACGGTAACAAGTTGCGATCGTGACGGGGACTGCTGTAACGCGGACTAATGCTTTTGTATGGCTCAATGTATGAGACGGAGCGTAAAATACAATTCATTTATTTGGGCGCTAAGTCGTTATTACTAAGATTACAATCAGGAGCTTCAAGTTCCAAATGTATTTTTTATAAAATACTAGAACCAAACTAGCTTCGCATGGTTAGTGTCGGGATCCCCCTTCCCTCCTGTTCCCCCCTAAAGACCCCCCTTCCCAACCCCCCATCTATCCACGCTCATGTTGTTGTTTAGCGGAAACACCTCAGGAGGGAGCTCATTCCACAACTTGCACGTATGGGGGATAAAAGATCTCGTTAAGCGAGCAGTACGAGACATTTTAGGAAACCTTTTTCATTTTTAGGTAAACTACAAAGATATTAAAAGTTTAAAAGCCATAGTCGGGTCAGTCTCATTTATATACACTGGAGGAGAATTCCACTCTCTTGCCATCCTCTTGGCTCACCTGTTCTTCTTCCTTCGTGTCGACGTCGCATTCTGAGCCATATTGACCAATAGGTTGCCAGTCCCACGGCATTATCGGAGCAGGTCATTCAATCTTCCATCGTGCAGGAGTCAGGGCAGAATGGGCATGCAAGGGCGTGCGGCATGGTTTAGGACAGGGCACCACGGTCGCATTGCGTGGTCACCTGTTTAGAAGCCCACATAGACTAACATATATCTACGAAAATTGTGCAATTCCAACAATATTATATACATATATAGGTAAAACTGATAAACTCCTTTTTTAAAGTGGGTTAAGGTTGCTTTTCTACCAAAGATATGCGAGGTAGATGAGCGGTGCGAGGATGCGTAGCGAGGCTGTGGAACAATGTGAGTGTTTCCACCAGAGATATGCTACGCAGCTGAGCAGTGCGAAGATGCGTAGCGACGCTGTGAAACAGTGCTCAGATGAGCAGTGCGTGGATGTGTAGCGGGTTGTTATTTTTTTTCTTACTGATCCATATATTCCGTACTATGCACATCTACCTCTAAAAAACTCCGTCTAGTGAATGCTAGTAGTTTCTCGCTCACATCCATCCTTTGCACACATCCCTCGTGCACATCTCTCACACACATCCCTCGCACACATCCCTCGCTTGTTTTGCCTCGCTCTGCTAAGCCGTTTCCACCAGAGCTACGCTGAGCGAGGAACACATCCCTCGCTATGCATCCTCGCTCATATCTGGTGGAAACGCAGCCTAAAGAGCTCATTTCTGAACAACCTTATTTATCGTAAGAAATTCAAAGTACCTGGAAGAATTAAAATGCTGAACCTGGCCTGCTTATACATTCAGGAGCGATAGTGACATACACCACACGCCTCGCACGTAACACCGTAACATGAGCGCGATACTTGCAAATAACTAAGAAACGTTACAGCACATAAACACACTGTTTCGGCACGTTCGTCTTCGCAAATTAAACGGGAGGAATTCTCTTTGAGACAAAATGTTGGATTAACGCGTTCGAGTAGTTTTAGATTACGGAGGTTTATGGCTAGGGAGGAGACAAGAGTTATGGGAAACGAATTAAATTGTTGGATCTACTGACGTTCTAATGAGCATAGGTAAGAGGAGGTTGGTGTGGTGGCGTGTAGTTAAAATAGGGCCTAAACAGAGTTTGATGATTGTACGAGTTTGATGATTGTACGAAGTTGTGAACTGAATGGAATGATCTGGCTGGATGACCTTTTTGGATTTAAAAGCCATAGTCAATAATATTGTATTGAGCCAGATATGAGCCAGATCTCGGATGACGCGTCGCTTCGACCAGACGCCCTGAAATAATTTTAGAAAAGCGATGGGTCCCGGTACCTTTCGGACTAGTATTGCCATTCTGTGGCAATGCAGCCAGCATCTTAGGGACGCCTTGAGCTACCTTGCAGCAGTCTTACGTTAGCACAACTGTTTCATATGTTTTTTTTATTTAGTACAATATGCCTATATGTTGTATTTGTTTTATTTTTTCTGTAAATAAATGTAATTATTTTAAAATATTGTATTAATTGAAATCACGTGGATCATTTTGAATCGTCATATAATTTTATTACTCTGATGCTTTGGCAATGCTGTTGAGCCACAGAATAAATAATAGTACAAGTTGAGCTAAGACTTATTTAGCGTTATGTTAAAGAGTTGGAGTTTATGAGATTAACATAATGTTTACAAAAATAATAAATTGGATTTGATTATGACAAACGTAGGCAAAAAGTCTTCAAAGATCCTGGAAACAGCTTCATCAATTTCCACCAAACCACAGAATAAATAATAGTACATATACCAAATATAGTTATGGTCAATCTTGCAAACAAAAAAGCCCGTGTTAAAATCAGAGTACCCGTTCCGGTGCTATGAGGCCAAATAGACATACATACAGACAAGACATCAAACCCTCTACCTCAAAGCTCATTCTCAATGGCCTCAATATGTGTTATAAAACCCCTCTTTTTAGTCAGGGTTTTAAAAGTGGTGCCGAACATATAATTTGGAAATAACTTACAACCCTCTTATATGATTTGCCCACATATTGTGGATATCCTCCCTAGGGAATACGAATGTCGGACTAGTGATAGGTATTATGTTATTGTGAACCAGACTGAAATGGTTTTTCAATTGAAACGTTTTAATATAATCAAAATATGATCTAGAACGACCTTTATTTACATGAAAAACATATTCAAATGTCAAAATATGAGTATATTCACAAATCGTCGAACAAATTAAAGACTCGAGTCGGGTGTTTTACTCGGAACAAGTACCTACGTGAGTTATTACCGGTTTTTTCAATTATAAATTAAAGACTATAGACAGAGTACCTATTATTTACTGTAAAATTTCCTAAACTGCTTTTCCCCAGTACTTATTTTTATATAATATATGTATGTATGTATGTGTGTCTATGTGTATTGTATTATCAGCTTCGTTCGCATGGTACGGGCATAAAAAGTAGTATATGTCAACTGCAGGTCCACTAAATTTAAAAACCGACCAAGTGAGAGTTGGAATCACGCACGAAGGGTTATGTACCATTAACTAAAAAACGGCAAAAAACACGTTTGTTGTATGGAGCCCCCTTAAATATTTGTTTCATTTTAATTTAATAATTTATTTTTAAAGTGTATATTTAACTATTTTGTGAATATTTCAAGCGTCTACCTTTTGCCATTATCAATATCGAGCAAAAACGAGCAAAAAAATCACGTTTGTAGTATGGGAGCCCCGTTAAATATTTATTTGATTCTGTTATTTAGTATTTGTTGTTATATCGGCAACATAAATACATCATATGTGAAAATTTAAATTGTCTCACTATCACGGTTCATGAGATACAGCCTGGTGACTGACAGACAGGCAGACAGACAGACGGACACACAGCCGAGCCTTAGTAATAGGGTCCCGTTTTACCTTTTGGGTACGGAACCCTAAAAATCATCATCTAGATATCCAAACTTTCGCATGTTGTAGTTTATTCCAATGATTTTAGTAGCAGTTAATTTCTCATTTAAACATATTCATGAAAATATTGCTAAAAGTATTGTAATGTTTCTAAGCAAGATTAGAAAAATGATAATTGAGTTAGAGTGACTAGTATCTCGTCTTTGTAAATAAAAACAAAACGTTCGACTGTAATGAATAATTCAACTTGTATAACCTACACTGCAACGTAACAGAGCCCTAGTGGTGTAATGAGAGGGACCCCGATTTCTGATCATACGGTAGGGGATTTAAATCCCGGCCCTGATGGTGTAATGAGAGGGACCCCGATTTTTGATCATACGGTAGGGGGTTTAAATCCCGGCCCTAATGGTGTAATGAGAGGGACCCCGATTTCTGATCATACGGTAGGGGGTTTAAATCCCGGCCCTGAGGGTGTAATGAGAGAGACCCCGATTTCTGATCATACGGTAGGGGGTTTAAATCCCGGCCCTAATGGTGTAATGCGAGGGACCCCGATTTCTGATCATACGGTAGGGGGTTTAAATCCCGGCCCTAATGGTGTAATGCGAGGGACCCCGATTTCTGATCATACGGTAGGGGGTTTAAATCCCGGCCCTAATGGTGTATTGCGAGGGCCCCTGATTTCTGATCATATGGTAGGGGGTTTAAATCCCGGCCCTAATGGTGTAATGAGAGGGACTCTGATTTTAGATCATTAGGTAGGGGGTTTAAACCCCGACCTTAATGGTGTAATGAGAGGGACCCTGATTTCTGATCATACGGTAGGGGGTTTAAATCCCGGCCCTAATGGTGTAATGAGAGGGACCCCGATTTCTGATCATACGGTAGGGGGTTTAAATTCCGGGCCTAGTGGTGTAATGAGAGGGACTCTGATTTCAGATCATAAGGTAGGGGGTTTAAACCCCGGCCTTAATGATGTAATGAGAGGGACCCCGATTTCTGATCATACGGTAGGGGGTTTAAGCCCCGGCCTTAATGGTGTAATGAGAGGGATAGATTCGAAACTTAGTAAAAGCACGCAAGCGATATTTATATATTTATTATTTCCTTTTTTTTCTCTTTTATTTAAAACTAGCATATGCGATTTTGTTAGTATCCTTAATATTTAGACCGCGCGAATCTACACGTGAAAACCTGTAATTGCCTTTTTGTTTTTAACTCTGTTTTTAATGTAAATACATGTTGGATGAGCTGTGGGATTTCCTACTAAATAAATTTAAAAAAAACATATTTTGCGTAAACCTTTTTTGTCCTTATTGTTTGATATTATGTAACGTTGTAATCTGTTGGTTTACCTCAATAAAATATAATGCTATAAGTTTTTACTCAAGTTTTTTACTTTAAGTCTTAGGATTGGGACGAATATTAAAACTTAAAATTGTAAAAAAACATAAAGAACGCTTAAAGTGTTAGGTTCAAGACGCCAAACAAAAGTTGTAACCTCAGATGTTGTAGAGATAAACTTGTCTCTTTAATTACAAAAATTCCGTTGCAACCGTTGTTCTGAATTTGTTTTAGTGTAGTTTGCAAGTTTATGTATTAATCTTGAGGGTGCAGACCCTTAGAGGGTTTGTGGTGTCCTTGTTAAAGTTTCAACTTCTTGGAGTTGTATATTCATTACTTAGAAAGGGAACTTTAAAAGTTGTAGAGAATTTTGAACGAAATAGTAGTTTAAATCTATGTGACAAATAAAAAGGTAGCGCGGCTTCGCTCACGTTTCACCAGGATATAAGATAAGATAAGATTATTTCACTTACAATAGGTACAACAAATCATAATTAATATTTGCATTAATTTCAAAGATGTTCGTAAGTATATGAGATAAGAGAACTTTGCCTTCCGTGCTAGTTAAAAATCTGTTTTACGGCAAGGTAACGCTTCTTACGCCATATAGAATAGTCTCTACCGGACATTATTGAGTAAAATTATACCTAACGATAACGGTTCCCTATAGCATCGGTAAACAATGCCAGCTGATCAGAAATCCAGATTAAGGAGAACATCCTTATACTTCGCATGGACCTGGAGATCATATGACTTGAAGTCAGTGGCCCTGTTGGTCTGCAGCCGCTGGAGAGACAGTCAAATCGCCGCCTTCTGAATCCGGCCTTGGCACCTCTCCGTCACGAACCGGAGTACATCATCTCCTGATGTTTTCTCGCTTATTCGGGAGAGGTAGATCTTTATAGTCAGCTCAACTGCATGCAGTGTTGTTGACTCAGCCAGTATCTGATCGGTGCCGCGTTGATTTCGGCACGATTTTGGTAATATTCTCTTCTCCACGAGGGCGAAGCCGTTTACGTTCACTCTCTGCGTTTTTAGAACGGGTTTCTCCGGTCCCACATTCCTCAGACGAAGCTCGGCGCAAAGCTCGGGGGTTATATAAAGTAACCTATAGCTCAATCCAGGTCATAATCTATCTGTGTACCAAATTTCACCGAAATCGGTTAGGCCATTTTGGCGTGATTGAGTAACAAACATCCAAACATCGTAAAACTTTGAAATTTATGATATTAGTGGGATAAGCGCGTGACAGATTACTGAAAGTAATATATTTATATGTTCAAAGTACATACTTTACACAACGTTTCTTTTGGTTGTATCGTTATGTCATTGTCAAATCAATATCTTGTCAGCCATAGGGTGTGTTTTAGAACGAAGAGAATTGTACATGTTTCCGAACGAAATGCCTTGTACCTATAATTTACGTTTTATTTAGCTTAGCAATTAGAAATAAAGCTTATTTAGCGTTACATTATAAGCAGTATATTATTATATGATAAATAATAGCTTGTCAAACAGTTAAACACTTTATTTTGCAATTTTGAGTTGGATAGTTGCATAATGGAGTGTTGCTGGACTTGGAAGTACACAACTTTCTGTTTTGTTTACGTGTTGTTATGTACTGTTTTATGATAAGAATGAGATTGATTGATAACAAAATTTGTATAATTCATCAAGTAAGTTTTAAAAAGGATCTGTAAAACTAGATTTTGTTATAATAACCAATGTACAAATATACTTTACCGATCTCTGTGATTGGTCGATCCCATTTTAATGAATATTGGCCTAAATAACACAATTTAGTAATATTAAAGGGTTCTAACAATCACTAAGTATATTTCAAAAGAGTTTTATCGCATTATATGCCATGGTTATTTCTGTTTTGCGAATATATTTGGGCTAAATATTTCCTGTGCTGTGATTGGTCAAGGATGACTTGACCATTTATGTTTTTGTGAAGGTATAAAAGTTGATGACGATGTTCTGTAAGGACAGTGAGGATTGTAAAGTTCTGCTATCAAGAGGTATGAAGTAGTTTTATTACTAACTGTGTATCTTGCTATATGTACCTACCTGTGTTGATATTATCCGGTTCGATATGTAAGTAAGATGTTGAATACCATCGCAAGCCCAAAGACAAGTTAATACGTAAGTCATACCGGCTAAAATCAATATGTGTATATACCTACCTTTTGTCTAAATGAGTTTATTGTGCACCTGATCTTGTGTTAAGAAATAAATATGTAGTAAGTGGATTTTCATAACTTTATTTTATAAACCGAATAAAGAGGGTATAACAATTGATGGTAGTTACACTTATTTCTTGCTTAATTAATAGGTACCTATCAATATAATCAATTCTATTACATTCTCTTAGCACATTCAGAAACGATACTGTGCTGCTAGTAGGTAGGTACTAGGTACACAGTTATAAGAAAGTCTCACATGTAAATTACATCCATCCCAGACTAGTTTGGTTAGTTAGACTGATTTGCCTCAGAAGAAGATAATTTATTAGCATAGCTAACATGTATTACATACACCTAATATGTCACATAGGTCACACATACTAGTTACTATTACTACTTCGTGTCACAGGCTCTATTTTGATTACCCCCTGTTATGTAAGTGATCAGGATGGACTAAATATCATGTGTTATACACATTCATATTTAGGGCTATCAAGACTAAATCTGACATCAGAAGTGGGATCGAACCCATGTTACTATATTCTAATACTTTTTCTGTTTTCATGTACCTATGCGGATAATCGTGGAGCTTCTTATCAAAGCGTTTCATGATGGTGTCTCGGCTCACCGCTACCTACTCCAAGTGATGGTGTCTCGGCTCACCGCTACCTACTCCAAGTGATGGTGTCTCGGCTCACCGCTAACTACTCCAAGTGAAGATGTCTCGCCTCACCGCTACCTACTCCAAGTGATTATGTCTCGCCTCACCGCAACCTACTCCAAGTGATGAAGGGGTATCACCGTTCTTCAATCCAGCAGTGACCACATTTTTACAACCGAAGCTAAGTCATTTTCATGATTACTGATACATTTAATGATAAAATAGATTTTACTGTGATTGTGGTTAAAGCCAAGTAGGCACCTAGGTACTTTAAAGTTCCTTCTTATAAATCTATCATCCTCATCATCAGCCTATAAAGGTCCACTGCTCGACATAGGCTTCCCCCAAAAAATACCACGACAAACAGTTGATGCTTCCTAACTTTGCAGAGTCAATCTGTAGATGTACATATTCTAGCATTTTTTTTGTATTGTATTTAATCCCTGCAACCTGTAGCGTCTCATTAAAGCCATCCTTTAAGGTGGGGTATAACGCAAAATTATCCATCTTAGATTAGATTTTGAACTGAATAAATCAAGTACAATATTCAAATAAAAAATTCTGCAACCTGTAGCGTCTCATTAAAGCCATCCATTAAGGTGGGGTATAACGCAAAATTACCCATCTTAGATTAGATTTTGAACTGAATAAATCATGTACAATGTTCAAATAAAAAATTTGCATGGATACTACATTATAATACCAAGGGATCACCCAGACAGAAACACGGTAAAAAAAAAACACAAAGTTACCTCTGAGTTTTGGCTAGATTCGATTGTTCGACAATATAGTACCGATTATTGGGTCAAAATTAGATAAATAAGATCATAACAATAAAAACAAGGGATCAACCAAGGGGTCATTTTTTGTTGCAAAAAAAGAAAAAAAAAAAGAAAAAATCACGAGATATTCAATAAAAACCGCTTTTTCAAGCGGCGGCGCGTGGCAGATTTCTTCTTGGGGTTGGCGCAGTCTTAATGACTCTGTTTACCGTCGATGAAACAACATGCTAAGTTAAGATTCTTTTTGTATAAAAAAAAAATAGGGTTATTTAATTTTATGTTCTCAAGGAACAACAATTAAATGTAGTGTATACAATATATAATTGAACGAAGCGAGTTCTCAGAGTCAACTTGAAATTATCTGAGTTTGTATGTAAATAAGTAGGTACCTATGTATGTTTGTCCAAGGATAATTTCCGAACCACTAATCATAATCCTCGTACCTACAGTGTGTACATTGAGTTTAATGGTGTTTATCAAGGCGTATGTACTTTGATAATTTGTTGGTTTTGTAGTACAAAACATATTAGAAGTAAACCATATTATAAATAATCTACCCACAATATTAGAAAAATTGTAGTTTATTAGCGATGTTTTCGTGAACAAATTTGATTGCAATAGTAGGTATAAAGATAACGGTGTTTGAAAAACCATCATAGCGACGCTAGATAGGTACATAACACCTTTTTGTAATATGCTGTGTATATTAATGCATTTTCTTTCTGCTCTTCATATTGGTCCGGTATAGCGGAGTTCTCGCAATGATGTCTCGAGTCTTGGCCAACCAACGCCGAAGCAACGCCGAAACAACTACGAGGCAAGGCACTGTTGGCATCGATTCTGCGATGAGTATCCATGACTGAGTTTACGTCCAAACAACTATGCGTTATTGGCTTCGATTCTGCAACGGGTAAACACGACTAAGGTGACAGCTTTGACTATAACAAGTGCTAAGACTGCTTAGGTTAGTTTGTTTGATATTCGTTATAAAATGAATCGGTTATTAACTGTACTGATTGTAATCAATCGAAATAATATAAAGAGCTGCCATGTATTTTGTTTAGTGGGCAGCATGTGAAGCTAATTAACATGTTAAGACAACTGACATAACTAAGGTTAACATAATATTATAATGAATTTTGAAATTGGTCACTTTCGTTATGGACAACATTTAATAAAATACTCCATATTAATAAAATATTAGTTCACATTAAGTGATTTTAAGTTTTAAAAAAAATGTTAATATGAAATATTGTCGATGGCTTTTGATGTAATCAGTATGACCGAGCAGATTTGAAGTAAAAAGTTTTCATCTTTATTTAATGTCATAAATATAATTCGCAGAATGTATACTTAAGTAACATGGTCTTAATGTAAGAATTATTTGAACAATGATATTCATTAAGTAGCTATCCTACTTTGTAAATAAGTATGTATTCCTGAATTCATTCAAACCAAGTCGCATATCTATTGTTATTAAAATCATAATGTATATCAAAACTAGAAACCTATTATAATGATTACAACACTAATGTACATATAACACTATTCCATTATATTACAGTATTCATAATTTGTAATTCGCAATGATAAATAGCAGGTGCCTAAATATGTGGCTAGGGATGTGGCTAGGGACGTGGCTAGGGATGTGGCTAGGGATGTGGCTAGGGACGTGGCTAGGGATGTGGCTAGGGACGTGGCTAGGGATGTGGCTAGGGACGTGGCTAGGGACGTGGCTAGGGACATGGCTAGGAATTAATATAAAAACTACTATGCTTAATATTTTAATATTGTAAAAACATTTAATGAAAAAGCTTTGTGCTTAGTAAATAATTTAAGTAAATATTGTTTTTGTACTTCGGGACGAAGTACATATCAGAATGGCCGTGACAGATTACTGAAAGTAATATATTTATATGTTCAAAGTACATACTTTACACAACGTTTCTTTTGGTTGTATCGTTATGTCATTGTCAAATCAATATCTTGTCAGCCATAGGGTGTGTTTTAGAACGAAGAGAATTGTACATGTTTCCGAACGAAATGCCTTGTACCTATAATTTACGTTTTATTTAGCTTAGCAATTAGAAATAAAGCTTATTTAGCGTTACATTATAAGCAGTATATTATTATATGATAAATAATAGCTTGTCAAACAGTTAAACACTTTATTTTGCAATTTTGAGTTGGATAGTTGCATAATGGAGTGTTGCTGGACTTGGAAGTACACAACTTTCTGTTTTGTTTACGTGTTGTTATGTACTGTTTTATGATAAGAATGAGATTGATTGATAACAAAATTTGTATAATTCATCAAGTAAGTTTTAAAAAGGATCTGTAAAACTAGATTTTGTTATAATAACCAATGTACAAATATACTTTACCGATCTCTGTGATTGGTCGATCCCATTTTAATGAATATTGGCCTAAATAACACAATTTAGTAATATTAAAGGGTTCTAACAATCACTAAGTATATTTCAAAAGAGTTTTATCGCATTATATGCCATGGTTATTTCTGTTTTGCGAATATATTTGGGCTAAATATTTCCTGTGCTGTGATTGGTCAAGGATGACTTGACCATTTATGTTTTTGTGAAGGTATAAAAGTTGATGACGATGTTCTGTAAGGACAGTGAGGATTGTAAAGTTCTGCTATCAAGAGGTATGAAGTAGTTTTATTACTAACTGTGTATCTTGCTATATGTACCTACCTGTGTTGATATTATCCGGTTCGATATGTAAGTAAGATGTTGAATACCATCGCAAGCCCAAAGACAAGTTAATACGTAAGTCATACCGGCTAAAATCAATATGTGTATATACCTACCTTTTGTCTAAATGAGTTTATTGTGCACCTGATCTTGTGTTAAGAAATAAATATGTAGTAAGTGGATTTTCATAACTTTATTTTATAAACCGAATAAAGAGGGTATAACAATTGATGGTAGTTACACTTATTTCTTGCTTAATTAATAGGTACCTATCAATATAATCAATTCTATTACATTCTCTTAGCACATTCAGAAACGATACTGTGCTGCTAGTAGGTAGGTACTAGGTACACAGTTATAAGAAAGTCTCACATGTAAATTACATCCATCCCAGACTAGTTTGGTTAGTTAGACTGATTTGCCTCAGAAGAAGATAATTTATTAGCATAGCTAACATGTATTACATACACCTAATATGTCACATAGGTCACACATACTAGTTACTATTACTACTTCGTGTCACAGGCTCTATTTTGATTACCCCCTGTTATGTAAGTGATCAGGATGGACTAAATATCATGTGTTATACACATTCATATTTAGGGCTATCAAGACTAAATCTGACACGCGCAAATTATTCAATAAAGGAATAAATCACTAACTTTTTCTTCTGCTTCTATAATATTATTTCAAAAGGATATACATAATCTATACATACTTAGAAGGATGTTCATATGCCATGTTTGGGATGGCTCGGCCAAACACCAGCTTGCTGCCTTGGACTCGATCTATTGTAGAGCTTTCAGGCTTATAGGTGAGAAACATATGGCGGAGACTAAGATCCAGAGTCTCGAGCACCGCCGTGAGGTTGCATACCTTTCGATCTTATAAAGGTTACATTTCGGGGAATGCTCCCAGGAACTTCACGATCTAATCCCACCATCTCCTTTTCATCATAGGACGAGCAGACGTACGGCTCCGTACCATCCTTACCTCATTAGTATACCCTCTATTCGAACTAAACGTTTCAGTTCTACCTTTATAATGCGAACTACTAAGGAGTGGTATACACCACCGTCGTCTATCTTTCCTGAAATTTGGGGTCTCTTCAATGCTAGAATGAATAGGTGCTTTCTAGACCTTTGTGCTCCATCTTCGGCCACATCGTCACTCACCAACAGGTGAGATCGTGGTCAAACAAAGTCATGTAATGTAAAAATAAAGTTTTTTTTACATATTATTACATCAAAGGAAAAATATTTCCAAAAAAATACTGAAAATCTTACAATACCTCTAACAATAGATAAGAGTTATCTAAAAAACCCGGGTACATAACAAACACTAAGTATCTACCGCTGAAATAAGTAAAGTTACAAAAAAAGGTATCTTAGCATAAATAGCTCTAAGGAATAGGCTAACCAAATTAGCTAAATAAAGTAAATGTACAAAATTTCAGAAAACATTCCCAAGGACCCTATACAAAACACGGGGCAAAAAAATAAGCAGTAAGTACGAGTCGGGCCACTTCCATAAAGGTTCTGTAGTTGTTTTCTTTATAATAATAATAATAATAATTGGCGGCGCACGTCTTGTATATTTGCCATTTTCATGTATAATTTTATGTATTTTGCTACGTTAGAATCCTTCCAAGTCGTCAAAGTTGAAAAGTCACGCAATACATTTTCATTTCATTTCACTACACATGTGCTCTATAGACGAGCTACATTGGTTAAAAAGCCATCACCAATTTCACAAAATAACTCAAAAAAATACTAGAAAATGAAATAAAATAAAAATAGACGACGTCTCTTTTCGAAAATGGCGTAGAGTCGGTTCTGTTGTTGTCCCTTCCTGGCTCACACAACTTTGTTGGCCTCGTTACGAAAGATTTAGACCAGCCTACTAGTCCAGGCTTAAATATCGGTCATTTGTATATACGACTTTAATGCCAAAGCAGATGGTCTATATTCAGAAATAAACTCTCAAGATAGACAGTCCGAAGTTATGTCCAAAATTACTAAACCTCGGACAGCGTCTGGTTTTTCTCAAGCCAGGCAGCCCCCTAGTTTAGCAGTGTCCTCCAAATTGACAGTTGACTTGATTGATTGCTAGTTTGAGGTTAGAATTGCGTTTGTGATGTAAAACGAAAGACCGTTCACCGTAAGATGTCCCCTGCCTTGGGAATAGTGCAAACCAAGGCACTATTTCCAAGGCACATCTACGGTGAACGGTCTGTAGACATTGAGATTCAAATTCTATCTAAAGAGACAAAACAAGGTGTCCGTATTCCAATGATGATCTGCGTTTGTCTAACTTCTTGAAAATCTTTAATTTTTATGTGCATAGAATGATCGCGGCATTTTTTTTAACTGTTGTCCACCTAGGACTCATCCTATGTGACATTGCACTGCGCCCGCCACCCTGAGACACAAAGATGAAAATTCTCATGTGCCTGTAATTTCACCGGCGGCATCATGATGATGATGATCCTCCACATATTTTCTATGAAAAACTGTCACTTAAAGTTGCGTTTACGCATAAGGCAACACACATACTTAGACACAAGCCATTTTCCCCGCAAGGGTAGACAGAGCCTCAAACGGGCCTCTTTTCACCGTGGGAAATAGACGTGACAAGTGGTGAGCTCATCGCCGCCATTGTATTCTGTGTTTGGTGTTTGGTGTTCTGGGTATTTTCTATGTATAATAAAAAATATCTCTCTATGTAATATATTGTATTAAGTATATCAGTTATCTAGTACCCCTAACACAAGCTCTGCTTAGCTTGGGGCTAGATAATGTAGAGGGAACTGTCCAGTATTATTTATTTATTTATTTATTTTATTGTTTTCACGACTAACTCAGCTAACGCTTTCTTCCAGTAAAAACACATTCCTTGAAGCTAGCAGCCAGGTCAAATCTTATACTGACGAATCTTACAAACAAGGCCGGGAGACAACTCTGACTAAAATAGGATCAACGTAATCAGACATAACTTGTTTATTATAAAAATATACAGACAGACGACGTCGAGCATAAATCAACTATGAAGATCACATTTTTACCGTTTAGGCTACGGAGCCCTAAACACGAGTACGTCATCAAAGGCTGGCTCGGGGCAAATGGTAACTTTATCTTTTAGATATTTTCTTTTGATTATACCATTGGGTTGTCGAAAAAAAATGTAATATTATTTTTACGAGCACATTCTGGTAAAACTATGTTTAATACATATCGGCACAAATAAGAGAAAAGCAAATATCAATCTTATGTTTTCGGTTAAGTATTGAACCTGTAATCAGAATTTTAGGCTAGGGCTCTAATATTGTACAAATAGTATGTACCTACTGTGTACGTAGAAAATTAAATGCTAGTATAATGTTACGTTATTTTTATTAGGATACGTAGTTTACAATTAGAGAACATTTATTTACAGAAAGAGTAACAACTAATACAAGGTATGTACAAAATACATATGCAACAGTTGAGCTACCTGAAGACCGCCGCGCTGCTAGCGATCTAAAGGTAGCTCAACTAATCCAAATCACTACCAGACGGAAACGTCCCTAAGATGCTGGCTGCATTGCCACTCTGAATGGCAATACTAATGAGTTGAGCCAGATAAGAGCCAGCTCTCGGGTCACGTGTCGCTTCGACCAGATGCCCTGAAAGAATTTTGAAAACGCGTAGGTTGTTGCTTCTTATTTACAGAATAAATAATACAACTGTTACAAGTAGGTATTACAAAGTTAAATACACACATTAATCAGGTGGCTGTAGTCCAGCCTAAAAATAGACCCCTCCGTCTCCTCCCATGGATGTCGTAAAAGCCGTCTAAGGGATTATCCGGACTTGTTGATAAGATTCGTTGGTATAAGATTTGTCCTGGCTGCTAGCTTATTATGGAATGTGTTATTATTGGAAGAAAGCGTTAGCCGAATCAGTCGTGGGCAATAGCGACGATGAGCTCACCGCTTGTCACGTCTATATTCCACGATGGTGCAACCCACGTGAAAAGAGGTCCATTGCCTACCCTCTTTCAGGGAAAAATGGCGTGTGTATGTGTATGTATGTATGTAATCAGATGATCTGTCTAAAGACCGTTGCAAAAGATCTAAAGATTTGAAATTGGAATTAAAATTAATTTAATTTGGTACAAATTGTTACACGAGGGCAGGATACAAAAATAACATTTAAAATTGCAGAAATATAAACTGTGTCCCAATTTACAGCCTTACCTTACCTTAGCTTAGAGCTAGGAGCACTAAACTTAATACCAAAAATGTAAAAACAAAAACAGCCAAGTGCAAGTCGGATTCGCACACGAAGGGTTCCGTACCATTATCTATAAAAACGGCAAAGAACTCACGTTTATTGTATGGGAGCCCCCTTAAATATTTATTTGATTCTGCTTGTTAGTTTTTTTTGTTATAGCGGCAACAGAAATACATCATCTGTGAAAATTTCAACTGTCTAACTATCACTGTTCCTGATATACAGCCTGGTGACAGATGGACAGACAGACAGACGGACGGACAGCGGAGTCTTAGTAATAGGGTACCGTTTTACCCTTTGGGTACGGAACCCTAAAAAGGTTTTCAAAATAATATCAGGGCGTCTTTTTTATTTTTTTTATTGAATAGAACACACAACAACTTTCACACTACACGTTCAAAAACAAATCCTAGGGACGCTTCCTTGTCGTAGTGATTTAGATTAGTGAATTGAGAACACAAGACTATGTATATTGTAATGAGAAAAAGATAGGTATCTCTTTAGAAAACATTTATCATCCTCCCTTTCCTCAAAAGACATAGAAATCTCCACTAGTTTTCATGTAAAAGGACCGTTTCTAATAGGAATAATTCGTAAGATAGTCGCAACTCCAACTGTAAAGGCCAAGTTACACAGAAAGCGATACGGCCATGGCACCTGTCAAGGGCAGTCAGCGAGCACGTGTTTCGAAACCGTATGATTTGACTGTGGTTGTGCATTTCTCAGTGTATATTCAGTTTTCTGGTTGTAACTTCTCCATATTAAAATATAATAATTAAATTAGCATACCATCCTCTCCATTTGCACGCCGGCAGCGGCCTAACATATTGTGTCACACACCTATTTTACCATCTTTTTTTACATATGTGTAAGCAAATATATGATCTTTATCTTTATTTTTATAATCTAAAACCTCCTCTCGATAACCTGACGACATTAAAAGGGTCGTAGGATGTCAGTGGATGGAGGCAGATCAAGAGTATAGTTAGGGCATTTTATGGAGGTTGCCCATGTCTAGCAGTGGACTTCTACAGGCTGATGACGATGATCTAAAACTAGATGGTAAAACAAGACTTAAAAAGAGCTTATTAAGGGCTATTTACACTCAGCTCTACAGGGCAGGGAAGGGGACAGGGAAGTGGGCAACGCGAGAATGTAAATAGGTTACTCGCGCTGCCACTCGTCATGTCGCTGCCTCTGCCTGACGCTTCCGCGAGTCTCGGTTTTTCACGTGCAAGTCAAAGGAAGGGCAGGGCGAGCCTGAGTAATGGTATTTACATTCAGCCTTCTCGCTCACTTGCCGCCGGACTTAGAGCATGGTAAGTGAGTACGAGGGCTGAGTGTTAACACTCACTCGCGTAGGAGTAGGTCACGTCCACCTAGGATGCACCCTATGTGGAATGCCACATAGGGTGCGTCCTGCAATGGCACCGCGCCCGCCACCCTGAGACATAAAGATAAAAAGTCTCATGTGCCTGTAGTTTCACAGGCAACTATACCCTTTAAACTGGACAGTGCGAGCACTACTGATTTGTGGCAGAAATAGTACTTAACCGGACGAACTATTTTATAAAAAAGCTCTACTAAAAAAATTGATCGAGAGAGTCAAAACCAGACAACTCGATATTCAACGGATATTCCACGTTGTAGTAGCACAGTAAAAGCGTATCTGCGTGACGTGTTTGCACGTGTCGCGCCATGTCGCTGTCAGTGTGGCCAGGCCCTAACTGTTCCCGGACATTCACGCTCCGATTGCCGGGATAAGGAACAAACTTGTTATGTTAATGCGCTTTTTCAAAGGATAACTTAACCAGCTTTAATACTTAAGTCTCGGAAGTAGTATAATGTGATATTTTGAACTTTTATGTGGTAAGTTTTATGTGATTTATGTTTTTCTGTGGTCTTACACCAGTTGCAAAATGCTTTAGTTTCAGTATCAGTGACATCACAATGTCATCCAATAAATTATTTTTATAATTATTTTCTTAATACCTATACCTGTTTTCATATGCTCCCACTGGTGGGTGAAGCTGGTGGGTGAACGGGTCGCGGCCGATAAAAAGAATTAGTTTATGAATAGCCTTGATCTTATTCATACTATGCTGGGTGGCTTTAGACCTCGTAGCATGTTTTAATCGAAAATTAACATTATGGGCTTATACCACAAAATAAATAATAGTCGTAGTTTCGTATGAGGTAGTGCTGGCCTCTGGTGTCAGAGTTTGTCAAGCCGCCCGAGGGCCTCTGACATGGCTTATCGACTGCTATTAATCAATAACAGCCGGGACTGACAGCTTAACGTGCCCTCCGAAGCACAGAGCGATGGAAATCCACACATAACTTAGAAAAGTCATTGGTGCGGAGCCTAGGATCGAACCCGGTATCGTTGGATTCTGAGTTGCACTATTGAACCGTTAGGCTACCATCGCTCTGTATCGCTTGTAATAAATAATAGTACAAGTACTTATACTGAAGGTTCTAGCTGCAAAAAAAGACTGAGTTAAATACAAATAAATATTGCCGGACACGGCTGCACGGAACCGTTGAACAAAACGTTTCAGCTCTACCTTTATAATCCGAACTACTAAGGAGTGGAACACACTACCGTCGTCTGACTTTTCTGAAAACTATAATCTGGGTCTCTTCAAGGCTTGAGTGAATAGGTGCCTTCAAGACCTTTATGCTCCATCTTCGACCACATCGTCACTTACCAACAGGTTAAATAGTGGCCAAACAAAGGACTAACAATGTTAAAAAAAAGACTATTTCCACTAAACATACCAAAGAACTATCTTCCGGAGCTACGTGGCAACATATAAACATACCATACAAACAGGTAGACACTATGTCCTCCAACTTATAACACTCTTCTTTTTAGACGGGGTTTAAAAATATCGGATCGGATAATATAGAAACGCTTAACATTTTTGCTGTGTTGGTTTTAGCTTTGAGAGGATTAAGAATTAAAATCCAAACTCAGAAATGTGAAATAAATGCTAAAACAGCGTGCTGAACATTTTCCTTAGCTTCAAAGTCAAGTCGTTAGAACGAAACATTCCTCAGTGAGTGTTACTCTTGCAATTCTGTCGAAACCACTGCAATTACGAGCGTTATAACAGCCAAGAATAATTCATCCTTCGATGTACAAATATCTGGGGACGGTCAGTAGAAATCGTTAGAATTTGTACTCGAAGTTTTATGCTATTTTGAGCTCTCATCCGTTTTCTAGGTCTAAACACATAATATTTTTAGTAGTAGTAGAGGTTTTTTTGTGATAGAGTTCGTCCGGGGAAGTACTACCACCATACCTATTTCTGCCGAATAGCAGTAGTGCTCGCATTGCTTTATTCCGGTTTGAAAGGTAAGTGTGCCGGTGAAATAACAGGCACATGAGACTTTTCATCTTTATGTCTCAGGGTGGCGGGCGCAGTGCACTGCCACGTAGGGTGCGTCGTAGGTGGACGTGACCTATGTGATAATGTACTGTTCATAGGCAGAGGGTACCACTTAACCAGGTTATCAGGTGGGCCATCTGCCTGATACGCCATTTCAAGTAGTACAAAAAAAATGGTTTACATAGTATTCATAAAATAACCAAAACCTTAAAACAGTTTTTCAGAATCCAGAGTGAAATTGATTAAACCACTTTGAGGAATGTATAGCTAGGGCACTTTGCATTGCAAGGTGGTGGACACCGTGGCGGCCATTTTAACAAAATAGTAAAACTGCCAATTTCAGAGCACTTTTTCAAATTATAATTCATTTATTCCAAGCTTGTATCCTTAAAAATAATAATGATATTTTATAAATATTGTAGTACCCTATACCTATACTTAGTCCATTTTGTACAGCACATGAAGCAATTATAGTCTATGAATGACTTCAGTCGCTTCTAACAGGACTCTTCAGGCTTAGTCTGCACGAGGGTGTATTTGCACCGAAAATTTCTAAATTGACTGATTCAAACTTAAATAACTCGGGAACTATGTTCGATCACAAAAATACAAAATGCATCCTCAAAACTAAATATGTCCATCTCATAAGGAAATAACGAACCCCGGGTTAGTGTATTGATTATGTGTACAAAATTTATTGGACTTTGATGTGATATAACTAGCTGTGGTGTGTCCGGCCTAAGATAGCTTTGGTGTGTCCAGCCTAAGAATAGACCCCTCCGTCTCCTACCGTAGATGTCGTAAATCCCGACTAAGGGATTACTCGGACTTGTTGCTAAGATTCGTTGGTATAAGATTTGTCCTGGCTGCTAGCTTATTATGGAATGTTTTATTACTGGAAGAAAGCGTTAGCCGAGTCAGTCGTGGGAGCAATGGTGGCGATGAGCTTACTACTTGTCACGTCTATATTCCACGATAGTGCAACCCACTGTGAAAAGAGGCGCATTGAGGCTCTGCCTACCCCTTCAGGCAAAAAGGCGTGTGTCTATGTATGTATTATGTGATAATATCCAAAATATGAGCAAACTTCGTGTGTACGCACAGAGGGTTCAAGCACCCTGTTGGTAGACTCCTCTTTTTAAACATAAATAAGCTATGATCTTATTTGAATTGAACATCACAATCAACTGCTGCTAACCGTACGAAGCAGATTACCATCGGCTCTAACAGCAGTCAAGTTAATAGCGAGCGATTAGATGGAAAATCTGATAATGCCCATAATTTTCCTACTTTAGCCGCTGTTAAACAAAAGTCGTTTTATTCACCGAAAAACTCGGTTGAAGATATATATTTAAACGTCGTATGATTGATAGCTAATAAAACAGCATTATAGTATTGTGTTTATTCACATTTAGCAAGTAGAAGTGGCAACGAGCAGGGCTTATAGCTCAGAACCAACAACCGTCGAGGAATACAGTTTCTCGAGTGGCAACCAAATTTTTGGAGTTTACTCCTAAGAATTGTGTTTCATATAATTCCCACGGTACTCAAATAGATGGGGAGTAAAATCGTAAAATCAAGCGTTACCAAATAGTGAACTCGTTGTTTTTTTTTAATAACGTGGATGTCTATACATGCACATGACGCACCTGATGACCTCCGCCTTTAACAACGCATTACCACTTTTTTTTAATAACGTGGATGTCTATACATGCACATGACGCACCTGATGACCTCCGCCTTTAACAACGCATTACCACATAGGTCACATTGCACTGCGCCCGCCACCCTGAGACATAAAGATGAAAGTCTCATGTGCCTGTAATTTCACCGGCACCTTTTTTTCACCATAATTTCACCCTTCAAACCGGAACACAGCAATGCGAGCACCACTGCTTTGCGACAGAAATAGGTATAACACCCCTAAAAAAAACAAAAAAAAGCTTTAACAAAAGTTGAGGTTGTTATGTTTTCTGAACTGGACTGTGGTATTAATTCTGCAGTCGCACGTCGGAGTGGATGCATACCATTTATGCTGAGTCCATCGTAGAGTTATTAGAAAGTCTTTGGCTGTGGCCCACAGTCTCACATTCATCCTTAATCGCCTGACAACCCTGTTTTTTTTTTATTCTACCAATGCAGCAAAAAAGCTTAAGGGCCACCGGTTGCCTATGGACGTCTGCAATACCAGAGGCATAAAACGCGCGTTGCCGACCCTTTAAAAAATTTCAAACCCCATACTGTAGCCACTAGGGAAAATTTTCAGCAGGGAAATTATTCCATAACCTGAGTGTTCGCGGGAGGAAGTCCCTACAGTCCGGGACCACCCTGGCTCTAAGGATGGTACTATTTCTGCCAACGCTACCACTCAGCAGCGTAAGTGACGGCTAATGGATTTGGACCTCGGGCAATATCGGTGCATAATTGCATTTAGGTATCACGGCATCGGCGGTCATCGCATTATAATACGATTCCGGAAAATTAACATTTTCCACCTATATTTGCACGTATTTTCAACGGAGAGCACGTACAGGTCAAATCACGCGCAAGATCACGCGCAAAGTTCCGTGCAATCTTAAAGCGTGCAATAGATAAGATATTATAAAATGCTTGTCAGTGACTAAAAAAACTGCCATATATACGACGCCTAATCATAAATTACCGATCATCAACTTGATACTTTTGCTTGGTTATTTTTTTCAATAGGCACACCTTCCACTCTATACACCGGAATATACTTCGTGCATATTGCATAAAGCTGGACTTGTTTTAAATTGGTGAAATTGTGGGCTACTTAGCAAAGCTAAAATAACTACTACAACTTACTATTTATTTAAGCTAAGTAGCTTAAATAAATAGTATATAATATAATATAAAGGCTACTTGTTCAAGAACTGAACAGAACTGAAATTACCGATTTTAGAATGGTTGTCTGTCTGTCTGCCAGAAAGTTTGTCTCGAACAGGCTCCGAAACAGCTCAACGGATTTCAATTACAATTTTAGTAATTTAAAACAAGCGTTTTAACTTCAATTTTCATGTATGTTCCATTAGGATATATTTCAGGACTCAAAATAAATGAATGTACCACACGAACGAAGTCACGGGCACAGCTATAGTAGAAAATAATAAAAAAAAACTGCTTCCGGAATTCTGCCTATGGGTTTATGATTTTTTGTTAATTTAACAAAGGGTTATTTAATATTGTCTACCTTGATATAAGTACCTTACCTTACATTTACTTACTTATTTATTAATAGTTGTCGAGGGATCCCTAAAAAGGTGATTATCGACGTAAAAACGCGACTCGACGCGCAACCGCTGACGCCGACCCCTATATTGCTTAAATTCATTAGCGTTAAAGTAATTTTCGGTGTAAAAATGTGATGGGAATAGGTTGAGCAAAAAGCGTTGCAAAATATGTTGACTTTGTTAAAAATAAAGCGGAAAAACAGCGTAAGCACTTTTCAGAGACTCTTAATGACTTTGCATTTGAGTTTAGCCACTCTACCGTTCAACCGTAAAATAAAGTTGCGCGTCTTCCTCAAAAACGTAAATTTAAAACAACATTGTAGCACAAATACCAATCTATCTACACAAACAACACGAGTTTGCCGAACAATGAGTGAAGCGAAGCGAAGGAACTAATAAAGAGAAACAAATACCAAACATGATTTCATACAAGAAAAGTGCTCAGCAAACTGGAGGGAGACATAAAGACAAACATTTACTGGAAACCTTTTATACGTGCCAGATACAATAGCATACGATCACTGTCAATTGAAATTTTTGGTAATTCTTTGACATTCGACCTCTGTGGCGCGGCGGGCGAAGCTTGGCCTGCGACGCAGGAGGTTGCGGGTTCGATTCCCGCCTCGGAACAAATATTTGTGCGATTGCAGATATTTTTTCAGGGTGTTCTGGGTATTTTCTATGCATAATAAAAAATATCTATCTATGTAATATATTGTATTATGTATATATAGTATAGTTATCTAGTACCCATAACACAAGCTCTGCTTAGCTTGGGGCTAGATAATGTTGTGTGAACTGTCCAGTATTATTTATTTTATTATTTATTTATTTGTTTTTCTAAATATGCCAATGAAGTTTTGCCGTTAGAAAATGGATATGTGCTTTTATTGCTATTGCAGGTAAAATATTTTTGTTTGTTTTTATGAAACAGTTCGTCCGGGGAAGTACTACCAACATGCCTATTTCTGCTGCAAAGCAGTAGTGCTCGCATTGCTAAGTTCCGGTTTGAAGGGTATGGGTGGCGGTGAAATTACAGGCACATGAGACTTCATTTTTATGTCTCAGGGTGGCGGGCGCAGTGCAATGCATACATGCATGCTACATAGGGTGCGTCCTAGGTGGACATGACCTGTGCATTGTTAAAGGCAGAGGTTACCGCTTAACATCAGGTGGGCCATCAGCTTGTTCCGTCATACATGAAGTTATTAAAAAGGCATATGATATCACAGGTACTAGCATTCTATCAATCAAATAAGTTCCACCATTTTCTTACATAAAAAAACGAGCGAACCATGCAGTAAAAATAAATAAATAATACAATTCACACAACATTATCTAGCCCCAAGCTAAGCAGAGCTTGTGTTATGGGTACTAGATAACTGATATACTTAATACAATATATTACATAGATAGATATTTTTTATTATACATAGAAAATACCCAGAACACCCTGAAAAAATATCTGCAATCGCACAAATATTTGTCCCGAGACGGGAATCGAACCCGCAACCTCCTGCGTCGCAGGCCAAGCTTCGCCCGCCGCGCCACAGAGGTCGTCACAGTAGTCAATAGTCGCATATAATGTGTAACATTCGACATCTGACCTCCTTTGTAATACCCAAGCAACATGGCTGATAGTACCAACCTCTCGGAAAAATGCACGCTTTCTGTTACACACTTCCGTCCCTTTCCACGAAATCACTCCCACAGATTGCAGGAAAGCGAGAGGAAAGATGTTACACATAAAAAAAAGAACCAACCTTTCTGTTTAATTTCTTTCAGATCGGATCGTATCGTATAAAAAAGGTCTTACAAGAGTAACAGCAAAATAAACGCATTAAAAATTTGCGTGCGTAATTGTGGCCTTGTTTCCGACTGTTGTTTTAATTGCGCATTTTAATAAGCCCCCCCCCCCCCCCCCCGCCCCCCTGTTCAGTACGTGTTCTTATAATAAAATAAAATAAATAAATAAAGCTGTACAGTTCACACAACATTATCTAGCCCCAAGCTAGAGCATGGGTACTAGATAGCTGATATACTTAATACAATAATACTTAATATATATAGATATTTTTATTAACACGGTTTTATTAGCTTGGGTTGTATGTATGTATGTATGTATGTATGTAACGGAATCTTTGAGCATAATTTTCACCAATTTCCACAAGTCTGATTAATTTGAAACTTTGCATACGTATCAAGGACCGATGACAATGTAATAATTTGATAACAGTTTCCCGTTATCCTTATTAGGACCGCCAGGATTAATAAATTCTTTGATAGATCCTCTGTAGTAAATGATGAGATTGCAAAATGATTTGTGAGAAATTTCAATACCACATGTCAACAAATAACTAATTGATAAATCGAACTAAAATATGAAAAATAAATAATAGTTTAAAAAAACTAAAAAAAACACGCTTTTATAGCTAACCAAACTAAAAAATAGAAAATAATTTTCAATTTCAAAGAGTTTATATTGCAGTAGTAGAAGATCGAACAATCAATCAGTTTTTGTTTTTTTTTTAGAAGCGTGGGGTGCTTGATAAAGTATATGTAACAATCATTCTGTTGGCAACTATCTATGAGAGGAGAGTTATGAAAAGTAGTAAAATGCACCCCACGCTTTAAAAAAAAATAACTGTTTGATTGTTCGATCTTCTACTACTGTAATATAAACTCTTTGAAATTGATAATTATTTTCTATTTTTTAGTTCGGTTAGCTATGAAAGCGTGTTTTTTTTAGTTTTTTTAAACTATTATTTATTTATTATACATAAAAATACCCAGAACACCCTGAATAAATATCTGCAGATAGTACAATATTTTTATAATTAGTCATGACATATTCTATTTCTAGCCTTTTATGTCCCACTGCTGGGCAAAGGCCTCCCCCACTCCTTCCAGACGTCACGATCCTGAGCTATGTTTGCCCAGTCAGCCAGAAACTAATCAAATTCGCTTTCTCGCTGGGTCAGGCAGGACGCCACTCGGTGGCTACCTTCGCTCACAGCTCGCTAGGCATGCGGTAGACGTGACCAGTCTAATCCTTCAGCTTAGCAGCTTTCGAAGCTACATCTACAATTTGTGTTTGTGAGCGCAACGCAGTGTTTGAATCCTATCCATGAGCCTCACACCAAGGATATTGCGCTCCATCGCACGCTGGCAGACATTGAGTTTGGACTTCTGAAGCTGCGTCAAGGACCAAGTTTACGACGGGGAGAATGGATGACTGTCCATTTTTCGCTTTAGCTATAGAGGGAAGACTGGACCTTTGATTAGATCTCCCATGGCCAAATAACTATGAACTATGAACGCTCCTCCAAGCGTGACATAAAATATTTGTACGTATTAATCCCAAAATTTAGTCCAAAAATTATAAGCGCCCTCAGGGGACTCGTTGCGAAACTCATTAAAACAAAAACAAAAAAATATCAACTCGTAATTCGATAGTAGGGATCCAAACGCAAAACTTAGACAACCCTGTACTAGGCCCTCAGACCATTAGAGTCTTAAACAGAACATACTGTCCCACCTGTGAGCATGTTTAATTAATTACATATGTAAATATAACAAACCAATGAATAATTGACTATGTAAATCCGTAACGCATGTACAATACTGTATTAGTCCAGTTAATTGGACTCTGTGGAGCGCACCGACCATTGACCGCCAGCAATGAGCCAAATCCTGGTTCCTGTACAAATCCAGCCATGGAAAAAGGTTTTGAAGACTATTTATAATTAGATAGTAGTGGCGCTAATGGCGGGAAGCGTGACAATATTTGGTGTTGGCTGATTATAACCTGCTGGTTGTGTGCAACGATTTTCCTCATTTGTATGGTGACCAAGTGGAGGCAATGGAATAAATACAGCCTGCCTGGGGTTAAGGACATTAAGGAATCGCAGTACAAACTGGACGCACCTTTAACTGTTATAAAAAATAAAAAATCGGTTAAATGCCGGTGATTAGAGATTTTTCTTTCGTGATTTTACGTTCGCGATTTTTCATCAAAGTTTTTAGTGGCAAATACCTATAGAGATAGGTAGTAGTAGTTCTATTATTTTATCTGTGGTAGTAGTAAAGTTCGCCCGGGGAAGTACTACCACCATACCTATTTCTGCCGCAAAGCAGTAGTGCTCGCATTGCTGTGTTCGGTTTGAAGAGTAAGGGTACCGGTGAAATTACAGGCACATGAGACTTTTCATCTTTATGTCTCAGGGTGGCGGGCGCAGTGCAATGCCACATAGGGCGCGTCCTAGGTGGATGTGACCTATGAGGTAATGCACTGTTCATAGGCAGAGGTTACCGCTTAACATCAGGTGGGCTATCTGCTAGTACCGTCATTCAAGTAGTAAAAAATAAAAAATAAAAATTACGCGACTGTACTTTACTAACAAAATCTTCAATCTATTAGGAATTTGAAAGTTGCCTGAAAATTTTAAGGGATCTAGCAGGACGATAAAATTCCACATGATCATAGCCAACAGATCCATCAGGACCTACTGGAAACCTATGAGGTACATTGTTACAGACAGAGGTTACCGCTTAACAACAGGTGGGCCATCTGCTTGTTGCGTCATTCAAGTAGTTAAAAATAAAGTCACAGCCAGCTGGTCGATTCAGCCCCTTAATATAACGGTTAGCCCTTTCATAGAATAACGCCATTCACTACATAAAAAATCCTGGAACCTCGAGAAAATAGCTATAATATTATTATAGCGACATTGTACCGTTGTTCTCCTTCATGAATGGAGAGTTCTGGCCGAAAGGTGTCAAGTTCAGGAGGTTCTTCGGACGCCTGACACGAGACACCGCGCAGGTGCGTCATACGCCTACACGTGTCTAAATGATAGTCTAGTCTAAAAGTGTTTTTTTTATATGTATGTTAGTTTTTAAGGTATTTATGTTGCTATGGGCTTATTGCTTAGGTTTTTGTACATTTTCCAATAAGCCTGAAATAAAGATATTTGATTTGATTTGATTTGATTGTAGTTCCCAGATAGGTTCATCAACAGCCCACACTAGTCCACTGCTGGACATAGGCTCTCCCAATACGCGCCACTGAGCCCGGTGTTCGGCTCTTCTCATCCACTTTCTGACGCCGCCTTTCGTAGGTCATCGCTCCACCTAGCCAGATGGCGCCCCACGCTACGTTTGCCACGGTTGCCAGTTCTTCGGCATATACGAACAACCCATTGCCACTTCAGCTTGATAATCCGTTGGGCTATGTCAATGGGTTTAGTTCACTGTCGGATAATCTCGTTACGGATTTTATCTTTCATAAGAAACTCCGAGCATAGCCTGTTCCATAGCTCACTGTGCAACCTTGAACTGGTGGATTAGCCCTACCAAGAGTGTCCACGTCTCTGCATCATAGGTCATTACTGGTTGGACGCACTGATTGCACCGATTAAGTCTTCAGGCAATGTGGTATAGGCGACGAGAAGACTTGTCGTAGTTTTCCGAACGCTGCCCAGACCATCTGAATAGGTTGTTATTGGTTTTCTTTAACCATTTTATTAGCCTTTCTACGTAAAAAAACTTGGGGTTGAATGGCGTTGTTCAATAAAATGGCTAGCCATCCAATTTAAGACTGCGCTCTGCCAGGCAGAAATCTTCAACATAAAAAACGCCAGGCACCGTTCGAAAAAGCGGTTTTTATTGAATATCTCGTGACAAATAGTATAACTTTCTGTTTTATTGTATTTATTTTATTTATCCAATTTTTGACCCAATAATCTGTACCATATTAACAAACAATCGAATCTAGCCACAAGTTGGAGGTAACTTTGTGTTTTTTTTATATTGATAAATTTTTGTGTTATCGTGTTTCTGTCTAGGTGATCCCTCGGTATTATAATGTAGTATTCATGCATATTTTTAATTTGAATATTGTACCTAGTTGATTAAGTCAGTTAAAAATCTAATCTAAGATTGGTAATTTTGCGTTATACCTTAACGGTTGGACCTTTCCAGCCCTTGCTAGCCATCCAATTAAACGGCTGATTCAACCAGTTGGCTGCGATATATATATATATATATATATATATATATTTAAAACAACGAACAGGCAGACTTCACTGGCACATTTAAACAGACCGCACGTTTGCAGTTGACCGCGTAATTGCGTTCGAATTCTCGATAACTCGCAGTTGTACAGTAATTGAGCTTGATATCGGCGAACGCGCGGTTAGTTTGAATGTACCTGTGAAGTCTACAAGTTAGCACCCGTAGAAATATTAAGTAAGGAGAATTGGTAAGGAGCCGTGGCGCATGTCTTCAGAGTATGAGCAAATTGCTCTCATACTCTTTCACTCGCGGTCTGGTGGATTTCATATTTGTGACGTTAAATCATTAAATCAAACACAGAATTTGATAATAAAATGTCAAAGATACGTGGCGTTTCTTAAGTTATTTTTCACTTCCTTTATATTATTTTAATGAAATAAAGCAGCTACAAACGGGAATAACAGCATGGCGTCGCGATTATACCAAGATATCTTGCAAAAATCATACAAAAAAAACACATCTTATTAAAAAAAATGGTCTTCTATATGATTTGGTGGGTGCATCAATTCAATAAACAGCAATTCAATTTGTGGGCCCAACAATTAAAATCCTCATGCTTCACTCTCCTTGGCTCTTCTCAATTAATTTAACAAATTTTTACCATCTTTTATAATTTATTCTTAATTTTTGACCAATATAAATGTTCTAATTATAGATATTTAATCTTCTTTCTCCATTATTTTCTGGCTTCTTTCTTCAAATTATTCATTTATTTTCATCATTCTTCAACATTTGTGTTTGCTTGAAATGTTATTTTCTATTTCTATTTTTCACTTCTATATTTTAGTGGAAAAATGTCTGTTTGATCTTCTCTTTCTTCAAAAAGAACAAGTAATTAATTTTGTAAAAATTAAAAAACCCTCAACTCAATGAAACGGCTGAACCGATTTTGATCAAACATAGCTAAGAACACTCCTGACTAATTCACCTTTCAAACAAAAATAAAAAAAACGGTTCATCCGTTCGGGAGCTACGATGCCACAGACAGACACACACACAAATGCCTGCAGTTTTCGCCTCTACTCACCTTCGTAGTACGCACGTCAAGGCTAGGAGGGCCGCTTGTTGTTCCATCCAGTTCACTCTTGTCTGGACTGTCTGACTCCCTGTCTCGTGCATCTGAATTCGGCAAGTAGTTCTTCTTCTTTGTGCAATTTCTCACTTTAAACTAAATAACCTAACTCTTCTAATAACCTGTTTGTTGCACTACAACTCTTCTGAAAACCTTCTTATCTTAGGTAATGGCTTCTGTGCGTTATTTGCAACAATTTAGCCAAGTTTGATACCATCGAGCAACTCAGGCCTCCTTACCGGAGGGGAGACGCCATAGAGCTGTCAACCGATACATATTTATTCAGAAATTTTTGGGGGGGGCTTCACGCACTCACTTACACTTTAATGCACACTTTTGTAACCAGTCGTTCTATCGCTATAAACGCACACATCTATAAACAGCAACACATCAAAAAAAAAATACACACTTAGATGCTTTCTGTGTACAAACATCATGTTATGTCACAAAATTGGCAGTAACACCCGTTCTAGGGACTTCCAGCACTCAAGTCGATAAATGAATAGTATCGATAACTTTTTGGTCGGAACTTACTTTGCCTGCCATCAAGGGTCATTTAAGGGATTTAAGGGCGGCTAGGGATGGGGGGAGGGGTTGAACGCTCTCTGTGAAGGGGGAGTTGCGGAACCGCCCCACTTTTCGAGGGTAACATAGAGATCATTTTGTGGATAACTATGAAATTTTAGATTAGTAAAAGGTAGTAGTAGGCTGGAGAGAGAGGGGGTAAACGTGGAAACTTAGAGTATAGAGAAAAAAACAAATTTTGAGTACCCCAGGTACAACCACTAGCTCATGAGATGATTCGTTCTTGAGAAAATTGAAATAGAATTTTGTTCAAACTTACAATAATTTCATAAAATTATGGGCTGGCAAGTCAAAAGAGACGAAAGGAAAGAAAAGGAAAAACGCTTTACTTATCTCCCGTCTTCCTTCTAACCTACATAATCCATATCGGTTCTGGCTTCGAAATATACCATGTATTATATCTGTCAGTCACTGTCATTATCAAAAGCCAAAAATCATGATCCTAACTGTCAAAAAACTACATTAGTCATTAAAATGTAAAAATAGTTCTTCTTTTTTTTTAAACAGGCCTAAAAAACACACATATCCCACGACACAGGGGATCCTAGTGTGGGATCAGAACTATTATGTGTTGGGTGTGTTAAGTTTGTTTATGTTAAACGATGGTAGGTAAAGTAACGCAAGGTAAGTAAGTAACGTAACATAGGTAAGTAACGCTTTATATAGTATAAAATTATACCTAGCTTATTTTTTTTTTCATTCTTTAGTCAGTTGAAAAATAGGATTTGAATAGGAAAATCGCACGACAGGACGGACGCTCTCATGACACGACTTTTCTTGAAAACGAGTAAAAGGAGTTCAAACTGGGAAATGCTTTTGTTAATTTATCGTGATCACGTATCCCACAACCTAGGTTTGGGCATACGCGTTAGTAAAACTGTTTTCATCCGATCATTAGGGCGAGCGAAGCGAGTCCTCTACTATCCCACAGCGTATGCAATTTTGTGGTACAATTGACGAAAAAACTATCCGTTGTAATTTAACATAGTAATTTAAATTAATGTCTAGATGTGTTTAAATATAAAAAATCAAGAAAAAAAAACTTGCTAGCCCTCACCAAGCATGTTTTGCTTTTGCTAGTAATCAAATTGTATCACGATGGGGGCCGATTGCTCTGACAGAATGAATCGATCGTGTGACGCATAGAGTAAAAAAAGTGTGACAGTGCTTACAAATAAAAAAATGCCGAATCGTTACATTTTCTGCTGTAAATCAAGGTCTGGAACATCTAATTTACGAAAAGATGGTGCTTTGTTTCACATTGTACCTAAGTGAATTTCATTAATATATATTTATTTTTATTTAATTTTTTGATGCTGGACACAGTTCACACAAGATTATCTAGCCCCAAGCCAAGCAGAGCTTGTGTGATGGGTACTAGATAACTGATATACTTAATACAGTACATTACATAGATAGATATTTTTTATTAAGATAGAAAATACCTAGAACAAATATCTGCAGATCGTACAAATATTTGTTCTGAGGCGGGAATCAAACCAGCAACCTCCTGCGTCACAGGTGAACCTTCACCCACCGCGCCACAGAGGTCGTCAATTTATGGCATAAAATTAATAATTTAAAATTAAAATCATAACAGTTACCTACATTGTTAGATACCAATACCTTCATGGTGATTGGATTAACGGTTAGAAAGTTAGGTTAGGTTAGGCGTCTACAGAATAATATAAATCAAATTTCAATAGTTTGTAAACGAGCATTTATTTTATCGATAAAAAATCTACTTTATTATTGAGGCACATCACTAATTTAGTAGTATAATATAAACACGGGTAACTCACTTTCAGAAATTTTAGGGAAATAAAAAAAACTGTTAAATGAGCACAAAGCTATTTCAGTGTGCATTGAGGCTGTTATTGTTAGCAGTTGCTTATTTTATTATTATTTCATTAGGTTTACCAACAGTCTACACATGTATACAAATACATGAAGAGGTACAAACTATATACCTATCTTTAGCTACACGAGAAACCAAAGAGGGCTTTTCATTTTCGAATAAAAAAAAATTTAGTTCGATTTGGGTCGATACATGGCCCTGACGCAACTGTAGTTGTCAAAATTAACAAATGCATCATCTGTTCTTTTGTGTGATAGTAACAAAATACCACGAAAATATATCACTTCGTTGTTGACTTTGACATTTCACTTTATTTTTACAGTTAAGTACACAGCAGCGCCATCTATTTTCAAGGGTGTATGCATGATTTAATATGGCCGTGAAAACCCCTCATTATAGGCAAACACAACGTGCACAGATTGCACAGTAACCAAACAATTGGCGATCAACAATTTTTTAAAAGCATATTATTTACTTTTAACTGAAAAGAGTAAAGTTAATTAAGTATGATCAATATAGCCGATTTTGATCAAATCAACCACGTAGTTTTATTCTTATAATAAACTAGAAGCGCCCCGCAGTTTCACTCGCATAAGTCTTGATCCTGTGGGAACATCTAAATAAAATTGATAACTATTCCAGTGGTCCAGCTATCACCATTCTAAATTGAATCCAAATCTGTTCAGCCTTTTCAGCGTGACGTAATAACAAACATACATACAAACCCTTAGAAACTTTAGCATTTATAATATTACATACATACACACATATGTAAACTCACGCCTGTTTCCCAGAGAAGTAGGCAGAGACCATGAAATTTCACTTGCTACGATCCTGGCATACCTGTTTTGCTTCATTCACTCGCATCACATTATTCATACATGCTCATTGGTTAAGGGTGCTCTTGGCCTGGCCATTCTCCAGATCGACCCTGATCTAGTCTGAATACCTTCACCGAGGTCTCCCCCTTCCAACTGTCCCACATCTTATGAATTAGTTTCGTCAATCTACTATCATTCATCATTTCTATATACCCAAACCATCCAAGCATACCTTTCTCAATCCTCTTCACTATACACGTGCTCTTTCATTTTACAATGCGCTCTTAACACACAGTTTCTTATTTCTATCTCTCAAAGTCCACCATACATACTTCTCAAACCTCTCATCTTCACTGCATTTGTTATAATTTCATGATTATTCTGCCTTAGCAACTTTTGCTACTACCATACATTAGTGTTGGCACTTACAGTCCTCTATGCACATCCAGTCGTGCCTTTTTGAATTCGTTCCGGCTGATAATAAAGCGTTAAATTCACCTGGTTTTCAGAATTTACTCTCATTTAAATATCATCTTCATGCTTGCCATCTCTTGTAATCAAAGTTCCCAAATGTACAAACTTTTTAATGTTACTTTTTTTGTTAATAGTAGTGTGATTTAATTTTATTTCTTTAAATTTAGTTGCACATGACACTTTCGTTGACATACACATCATACACCTCTGCGAGGCACAAATAATCCTTTTACCACACTGGTTCTTTCACCATTGGTCACTAGGTCCATTTCAGGGACACTATATCTCAAGCTGGTCACTGAACCAAGAAAGATCCCGTAACACGAAGTAGTAGTAGTTAGTAGTTACCGGTTAGTTAGTGGTTACATTGCCGTCAAATACAAATACACGTTATGCCACATGTCACATGATGTCGAACGTGTTTAATGAATGGTATTTAGTAATCAAGGATATTAAGTAATCATCCACATCTTGGCTTACTGACATTACACGTTATATACATGTTTACGTCAGCAGAATAAATCCTGACATGCACATTGATGTATTATACACATTTATATCTACGCTTTTGGTCACTTTTAGTTCGCCCCTGTGTCACGTGGAGCTCGATTGAAGAGCGAGCGGGGCAGTCGTAAGGGAATTGGCTTTCATTGCGAATAAATCACGTAACTTGGCAGTGATTTTAGAGTAATGAATGACCAGTGTACTGAAGTGCAGTTGCAGTGAAGAGTGAACCAGTGTTATTGAATATAACATTCACGGTTTGTTTTGTTAAACCGTTCTGTTTTATTATTTTACCCCGAACACTAACTCAAAAATTACAAAATCTGAGATGGCCACTTTTGTTTTTATACGGCTTAATTTTACTTGGTAAATTTTTATGCAATAAGTTATAATAATTTAATTGAAATTCAGGTACATGTGAAAGGAAACACCATCTTTTTGTAAATTTGATGATCCAATCATTTTTTTACAGCATAAAACTGAACAATTCGGCATTTTTCTTGGAGCACTATCTCCCACGCGAGTCGATTCAGTCTGACAGAGCGATCGGCGACAGCTAGTTTTTTATAAGCTGTATGCCCTCAAGGGCATTAAATTTAGAGGGAAACTACAGCGGGGAATGCCTTTGATGACGTCTCCATTCCGCGTTGCTCGATGTTTGATACAAATAATTTATGTCCACACACTGACAGTAACAGATAAAAATGACAATGACTTCACTTGATTTCTTCTTCTTCTTTTTTTGTTTGCGTGTTTGTGTCTTGAGTTTATGGCTTCGGTTTATAGAATCTTTATTGTCTTAAGAAATAACAAAATTTCACTAATAAGACAATTTATGATAACTTAAATATGGTTAAGCGGTGAGCATGCATCGTAGGTTAATTACAAAGCTAGTGAAGGTATTTACATTAATCAAAACACAAATAGCGAAAACAAAGTAGAATAAGTTTTTGTAAATAAATATAATAAATGTTGTTTATCAACAACCAAGGGTGATTGTTGTTACTTACTCAATATTTTCGAGCACATACAATTTAACTTTATTTTTAAACATACAGCATAACAGCTTGGAGGATACATTCTCCCACAGACTTAGAGCATTGCAGGCCTCCGTAACGGACCCCACAGAGAATGAATTAAATTACTATGCCAACCTGCCACATTATTTTGCAGTTGCCCAGTTGTGTACTTATTTGTTTTTACACACTAACATATTTATTTATTTATTGCCTATCCTCCATCGAGCAACACGGAATGGAGACGCCATCAAAGGCATTCCCCGCTGTGGTTCCCCTCTAAATTTAATGCCCTCGAGGGCATACAGCTTATAAAAAACTAGCTGTCGCCGATCGCTCTGTCAGACTGAATCGACTCGCGTGGGAGATAAAGCTCTAAGAAAAATGCCGTTTTGTTCAGTTTTATGCTGTAAAAAAATGATTGGATCATCAAATTTACAAAAAGATAGTGTTTCCTTTCACATGTACCTGAATTTCAATTAAATTATTATAACTTATTGCATAAAAATTGACCAAGTAAAATTAAGCCGTATAAAAACAAAAGTGGCCATCTCAGATTTTGTAATTTTTGAGTTCGTGTTCGGGGTAAAATAATAAAACTGAACGGTTTAACAAAGCAAACCGTGAATATTTTATTCAATAACACTGGTTCACTCTTCACTGCGACTGCACTTCAGTACACTGGTCATTCATTACTCTAAAACCACTGCCAAGTTACGTGATTTATTCGCAATGAAAGCCAATTCCCTTACGACTGCCCTGCTCGCTCTTCAATCGAGCTCCACTTAATCGTGTGACACAGGGGCGACATAAAAGTGACCAAAAGCGTAGATATAAATGTGTATAATACATCAATGTGCATTTCAGGATTTATTCTGCTGACGTAAACATGTATATAACGTGTAATGTCAGTAAGCCAAGATGTGGATGATTACTTAATATCCTTGATTACTAAATACTATTCATTAAACACGTTCGACATCATGTGACATGTGGAATAACGTGTATTTGTATTTGATGGCTATGTAACCACTAACTAACCGGTAACTACTAACTACTACTACTTCGTGTCACGGGCTCTTTCTTGGTTCAGTGACCAGCTTGAGATATAGTGTCCCTGAAAGGGGCCTAGTGACCAATGGTGAAAGAACCAGTATGGTAAAAGGATTCATTGTGCCTCGCAGAGGTGTATGATGATAATATGTCAACGTAAATGTCATGTGCAACTATATTTAAAGAAATATAATTAAATCACACTACTATTAACAACAAGTGTAACATGAAAAAGTTTGTACATTTGGGAACTTTGATTACAAGAGATGGCAAGCATGAAGATGATATTTAAATGAGAGTAAATTCTGGAAACCAGGTGAACTTAACGCCTTATTATCAGCCGGAACGTATCCAAAAAGGCACGACTGGATGTGCATAGAGGAGTGTTAGTGCCAAAACTAATGTATGGTGGTAGCGAAAGTTGCTAAGGCAGAATAAACATGAAAGTAGAATAAATGCACTGAAGATGAGAGGTTTGAGAAGTATGTATGGTGGACTTTGAGAGATAGAATAAGAAACTGTGTGTTAAGAAAGCATTGTAAAATGAAAGAGCATTTAGATGTTCCCACTGGATCAAGACTTATGCGAGTGAAACCGCGGATTGCTTTTACTTTATAATAAGAATAAAACTGCGTGGTTAATTTGATCAAAATCGGTTATATTGATCATACTTAAATAACTTTACTCTTTTAGAATAGAATAGAATAGAATAGAATTAGTTTATTTTGAATAGCAAATACAAACACAATAATGGAATACAATACAATAATAACACAAACAGAACACGTTTTATGCTGCGTGTATACTGCCGTCAAAAAAGGCCCGTGCTCAGCATAATGCTGCAGTAAACTGCAGCGCTGATTTTCAGCACGGACCTCGGTTGACGCACGGACACGGCACACACACTGTAAAATACATCAATAGGTAACAGGTTGATATAAAAATTGAAAAATTGAAAAATTTAATTGCTTTTCAGTTAAAAGTAAATAAAGAAGCTTTAAAAAAATCGTTGATAGCCAATTGTTAGGTTACTGTACAATCTTCGCACGTTGTGTTTAACGTTAGCTGAGTCAGTCGTGGGAAGCAATGGCAGGGATGAGCTCACTACTTGTCACGTCTATCTCCCACGATGGTGCAACCCACTGTGAAAAGAGGTCCATTAAGGCTCTGCCTACCCCTACGGGGAAAGAGGCGTGTGTCTATGTATGTATGTATGTAACAATAACAGCCTCAATGCACACTGAAATAGCTTTATGCTCATTTAACAGTTTTTTTTATTTCTCAAAAATTCCTGAAAGTAAGTTGCCCGTGTTTTCTTATGTACTACTAAATTAGTGATGTGCCTCAATAATAAAGTAGATTTTTTTATCGATAAAATAAATGCTCGTTTATTATGTTTTACAAACTATTGAAATTTGATTTATATTATTCGGGAGACGCCATAGCCTAACCTAACCTAACTTTCTAACCGTTAATCCAATCACCATGAAGGTATTGGTATGTAACAAGGTAGGTAACTGTTATGATTTTAATTTGAAATTATTCATTTTATGCCATAAATTGACGACCTCTGTGGCGCAGTGGACGAAGGTTCGCCTGTAACACAGGAGGTTGCGGGTTTGATTCCCGCCTCAGAACAAATATTTGTACGATCTGCAGATATTTGTTCAGGGTGTTCTGGATATTTTCTATGTTAATACAAAATAAATATTTATGTATTGTACTGTTGTACTATGTACTATCTATTGTACTAATGTTGTTGTACTGTATTAGGGATATCAGTTATCTAGTCCATAACACAAGCTCTGCTTGGCTTGGGGCTAGATAATAATGTGTAAACTGTGTCCAACATAAAAAATAAAATAAAAATAAATATATATTATTGAGAACTGTTGAAAACCAAGGTGAAAAGAGGCCCATTTAAGGCTCTGTCTACCCTTTCGGGGAAAAAGGCGTGTGTCTATGTATGTATGTATGTAAATATATATATATATAATGAAATTCACTCAGGTACAATGTGAAAGAATGCACCATCTTTTCGTAAATTCGATGTTCCAGACCTTGATTTACAGCAGAAAATGTAACGATTCGGCATTTTAGTATTTGTAGCACTGTCACACTGTTTTACTCTATGCGTCACACGATCGATTCAGTCTGACAGAGCAATTGGCCCATCATGATACAATTTTATTACTAGCAAAAGCAAAACATGCTTGGTGAAGGCTAGCAAGCTTCTTTTCCTTGATTGTTTATATTTAACCACAGAGATGAATTTAAATTACTATGTTAAATTACAACGGATAGTTTTTAAAACAGTTAGTAAAACAGTTTTACTAACGCGTATGCCCAAATGAAATTGTGCATAGCCAGAGGCGAACGCCTTTACTTGATGTAAAGCGCCGCGACCTCCTCGTGTCTCTCTCGTGTGACCTCCAGCGGCGGCCGTGTTGCTCCAAGATATTACTAGTTAGGCTTGCAAGGGCTTCCAAGTTATTTTTACTAGTTTTTTCATGAGTGAACTTATCTAGACATGAATTTATATTACTATGTGATATTACAAATCTAGAGGTGTGATAGTTTTTCGTAAAAAGTTGCATGCCTACCTAGGTTGTGGGATACGTGATCACGATAAATTAACAAAAGCATTTCCCAGTTTGAACTCGTTTACTCCTTTTCAAGAAAAGTCGTGTCATGAGTGTCCGTCCTGTGTCGTGGGATTTTCCTATTCAAATCCTATTTGATTGACAAAAGAATGAAAAAAATAATATAGCTAGGTATAATTTTTTCAACGCGATTTTCTGTTCACTATATATAGCGCTAAGTATTACTTTACCTACCATCGTTTAGCATCAACATAACTTAACACACCCAACACATACATACATAGTTCTGATCCCACACTAGGATCCCCTGTGTCGTGGGATAATCATGCCTGAAATAAAAAAAAACTATTTATAAATTTTAATGACTAATCTAGTTTTTTGGCACTTAGGATCATGATTTTTGGTTTTTGACAATAACATTGAATGACAGATATATATAATACATTGTATATTTCGAGGCCAGAACCGTTATGGATTATGTAGGTTAGTAGGAAGACGGGAGCTAAGTAAAGCGTTTTTTCCTTTTCTTTCCTTTCGTCTCTTTTGACTTGCCAGCCCATAGTTTTATGAAATTATTGTAAGCTTTGAACAAAATTCTAATTCAATTTTCCCAAGAACTAATCATCTCATGAGTTGTTGTAAAGTAAGGTTGTACCTGGGGTACTCAAAATTTTCTTGATTTTTCTCTATACTGCGTTAACCCCCTCTCTCTCCAGCCTACTACTACCTTTTAGTAATCTAAAATATCATAGTTATCCACAAAATGATCTCTATGCTATCCTTGAAAAGTGGGGCGGTTCAGCAACTCCCCCTTCACAGAGAGCGTTCAACCCCTCCCCTCATCCCTAGCCGCCCTTAAATCCTTTAAATGACCCTTGGTGGTAGGCAAAGTAAGTTCTTACCAAAAAGTTATCGATACTATTCATTTATCGACTTGAGTGCTGGAAGTCCCTAGAACGGATGTTACTGTCAATTTTGTGACATAACATGATGTTTGTACACAGAAAGCATCTATGTGTGTATAAAGATTTTTGATGTGTTGCTGTTTATAGATGTGTGCGTTTATAGCGATAGAACGACTGGTTACAAAAGTGTGCATTAAAGTGTAAGTGAGTGCGTGAAGCCCCCCCCAAATATTTCTGAATAAATATGTATCGGTTGACAGCTCTATGGCGTCTCCCCTCCGGTACGGAGGCCTGCGTTGCTCGATGCTATCCTCCCCCCAATGTGGTTTATTGGTGTTCGTGGCATCATTTAATTAGGCCCTGTCTGAAAACCAGCGCTGCACTAAACCTAGGTCAGGTGCAGCATATTCTGAGACAGTACAGTGTTGACCCCACACAACACATACAAACTGTTATAAACTTACCAAAGTTTATAACAGTTTTTATATATCTTTATTTTTATTTTTGTTTCTCTAAGTTCTTTTGGTACCTATATACTTAGTAGATTTTTGTTTTTGTCTTCTTGTTTTTTGTGCGTGTTGTGCGTGTGAAAAAGTGAATAAATTTTCTATCTTTCTTTCTTTCTTTCTTACACGCCAACCTTATAACACCCCGTCGTTTTTGCGTCGGGGGTTAAAAAGACTCTTTGGCTAAGGTCGCCATGTAATGTGAGGTCTTCTGTAAGATTCACAGTACTACTTCTAAGCTATTGTCAAAGTACTGAGCTCCGCGCTCACACCACAAATTCTCCTTACTTCAGATTTCTATGTCAGCCATAGGTATTAAAGGCAGTCTTTTCAGCGTCTATATCGATAAAAGATTATTTTCATAGATTTCATGATCACGATTCCAATATAACTTCAACGCCTGCAAAAGGACAATGTGCACAGAATTCAGAACTAACAAACAGCAGTTTAGTATTTTTCAATCAACTGCGCGCTTTCAATAAAATAATTCCGTCGGGGTTGTTCTGTTCAAACAATACAACTCTCAGTTTCAGTAAAGCCAAATGAATGTACACTTTACTAACTACGTAATAGAGGTGATATTAGTAGCAAATAAAAGTACCAGCATTGATAACATTAATGTTTTGTATGACAACTGTAATAAAATATTTTAAAATATCCCCGTGCCGGTTATTTGAATTATTTCGCTAGGGAGTTATTGATTTATTAGAAATGTTTCCAATGTGTGATTTATTTTAGGAGCCGGAAATATTAAATAAAATGGAATATTTGGTAAACGAGATGAAATGTGTGTAATAATAATATTTTCACACCACCTGCTCGACAATGTCCAATTACATATCATGCAACCTCAACTTAAAGTAAAGCATTATTTCTTAAGGGATATAAAGTTGTAAGAAACTCGCTAGGGAATAAAGTGATTTGAATTTGGAACGTCAAATTCGTGTGGAAACTCGTGGCAAACTCTGAGTACAAAAATGCCCATATGGCATTGTAGAGAGGTTTGTTCGAAAATCGACCTAGCTAACGTAAGCAGAACTCAAAAAAAAAGGGTGCGTTTAGGAAGAATGTGAAACAAAGGACGGTGTTTGGTGCTGTGATTTTCAGTGAATTATTATTGTCTCGCAGAAGATGTAAAATTTAAAGTATGCTCCGCTGGAATAAAGCCTGTCTTCGTCTTGGGCAGCTTGAACCCCTCGCTTCACTCAGAACTCTATATAACCTCCCTCGCTAGGGTCCCTGGTTACGCTCAGGGTTCAATATGTCGCCCGCGACGACGTAAGACACTGCTTTATTCCCTGCATAATCTACTATTATTGATGTAATGAAAATTACACCGTATCCATATTAATTTTGGCACAGATCTCAACAAGTTTAAGAATCTATAAGATCTCTAAAAAGGGTAGGTATTTGACGGGAAGTGCCGTGAATTCCTGCCATCACAATAAGAAAGACTTCGCCGTAAAGCCTTTGATCCCGTTACGCGACATTTTACGCAAAATGTGTAATTTGACACAAAATGCATGGTTTTTACGACGAGAAGTGAACGTGCTATGGCGGTATAATGGTACCGTTTGCAAAAAGCTGTAGGAAGGTACTATCAGGCTGTAAGGTAAGATTCAAATAATTTTGCAATTTCTTGAAATGTATTTTTCGTGATATTTCTGTTGGACCATTTGGTGTGTATTGCACACGTATTGCACATTTGCACATTAAAAAAAGTTTTACTACTTTTTATTTTTTACTTCAAAGTACGTGTGCATTTCAGTGCATTCCATCAAAGTACAATGATACGTAAAGCAATAAAAGTATTTCTAAGAACAATAGTGCTAAGTTGGCTTCATGGACTGTATATTTTTTATGAACAATGATGTTAGCAGCTTACACTTAGGAACAAAGTATATACGGTTTTTTGATGTGGCGTTTATAATGTTAAGCTATTTTCTTCTGCTTGCACCATGGTACGTTCTGATTGTACCAGGGGACCCCTAAGACTCCTACTCCTGACTTCGGGTTCTCATAAGTTGTTCTTGGTTCAACGGTGATGAAGGCAGTGTCATCCAAAAGCGGAAGTGTCTGTCATTCGTCCCATGAATGCTTGAGTGAGTCGGTGATGGGTATATATATGCCTCATTCATTCACACGTCGGTCCTTCACTCAATGCAGTCACAGACAATGGCAAAACTGTCGAAATTGATCTATTTGATGTGCTTGATAGATAAAGGAAGGAAGGAATTTGGATGACTGATAAATAAATAAATAAATAAATAATACTGGACAGTTCACACAACATTATCTAGCCCCAAGCTAAGCAGAACTTGTGTTATGGCTAAGGCACTGATATGCACCGATACTGCTAAGGCACTAACAATAGTTACAAAAAGCCTGAGTGCTAATTAACACAAGCTATGCTCCAAAATCACGATTGTGACGACAATCGAATTGCAATTTTATTCCGTCCGACTGAAATTAGAACGCTTTGTGCGTCGACAATCGACACCGTTCAGACCCGTACAAAGGACATTAAAAATAACATGACATCAAACTGAAAGGGCCGAATAGGAGCACAAAATAAATCTAGAGAACCCCAGGTATATTTTAATTTAATTTCAGTCATGCGTGACGGTACCCGTCTAAATCGTGGTTTTATTAAATTAATTATTTCGTGTTTCGGTCGCCATTGACAAAGCTTTTACAGTTGATTGTTTTTGATCCTGTTCTGGTAAACAGGACACTCCCGAGATTAATGATAAAACTATTGTTGGTTATAGAAATTAAGTTTGGTTTCAAAATGGCGGCGCTTCCCCGTTCACCGCGCGCGATGCATCACAGTCCTCATAGTACAGGCAAATTAGGTGATTTTTAGCAATATTGTGGAAGTTATTAGATGTAGTCACAAAACAATTTCTAATTGTTTTGCTAATTTGCCTGTACTATCACTCAACGTACAGTTTTACCCAAAATAATCGCACTGTTTTCGTTTGCGCAGAAAAGCGCATACTGATATCCTACAGTAGCCAAACGTATAGTCTAGCTCTGTCCCGCTGTATAGCTCTGTCCTGCTCACATCGAAGAGTCGACTGATGAACAAGATGGCGCACGACCGGCCGCAAGTTTGCCGCGAAATCGATTTATCAATTACAGCGCAAGATTTTAGCGCGGGATTGCTATTGGTAGAAAGAAGGTTCCCACGCTATAGAAATTGGTCTAACGACATCGGGAGACTTACATTTTGGCAAAAGTAGTATTAAAAAAAAACAGCATTACTGAACTGTAGGTATCCCCGATTTTGTTATCATCAGTTTTTTAATAGCTTCCGACTATGGATGTTTAAAAAACGTGTTCACGTCAAAAACCAATGCATTGTAAAGAACAGGGAGTGCTCATAAAATAATATCCTTTCATCAAAAGTATCATAAAAAAAATCATTTAATAGATTCCCATCTAAAACACATTAATTAAAATCTGCACCAAATCAATTAAGCTAAAACATTTTATACCCACGTGTTTTGACGAGGGATTTCGGGATACGAAGGTACATAAAAATCAATTACGATAATTTCCCTGGCTCGATCATTCCCCTAAGCTGCTAATTCCTCTGCCTGTATAATCTCCTGTCGATACGCTGAGAACCGGGTAAATAGGGTCATGGCGGCCTTCTAAAAAGATCCACAGAATTCAATTGGGTGGTGTTACTTTTTAGAGTTCCGTATCCAAAGGGTAAAACGGGACCCTATTACTAAGGCTCCAGTGTCCGTCTGTCTGTCTGTCCGCCTATCACCAGGCTGTATCTCTGAACCGTGATAGTTAGACAGTTTAAATTTTCACAGATTTTGTATTTCTGTTGCCGCTATACTAACTAATACTAAAAAACAGAATAAAATAAATATTTAAGGGGGCTCCCATACAATGAACGTGATTATTTTCCCGTTTTTATAGATAATGGTACGGAACCCTTCGTGCGCGTGTCTGACTTGCACTTAGCCGGTTTTTTCATTAGGTTCTTATGCAAATGTGTTGGTTGGAATGTGTCTGGAACGCAGCCTGATATAACTAATACCTTCCGTTTAAAATCAGATTGGTCAATCCAGGGAAAGCACGTAATTTGAGGTTGTATAGTCCCACCAAATGCCTTTCTCAGTTGATCTCTTATCAAAATACTCCTGCCATACCTAAGTCTTTACATTGGAAGTCTTACGTAATCTGTCTACATTTCATTTATTTAATCCTGAAACAAAATAGATTGTACGCGGAAATAATTAATTAATCATAAATGTAAAAACCAAAATATACATATTATTAATAAATTATAAATCCACCATTTTACTTTGGTCGAAGAATCCACCTATACTACAAACACAAATAACAACCTATGCCAAAAATAAAAAAATAATGAACATTTTTTTTTTATACTACTTGGATGACGGAACAAACAAGAGGCTCACCTGATGTTAAGCGGTAACCTCTGCCTATGAACAATGCATTACCTGCTAGGTCACGTCCACTAAGGACGCACCCTATGTGGCCCTGTGTAACATGTCAATAAGTCTAAAATCAATACTAATAAAAAAAAAAAAAAAACACAGCAAAAATTTATTTAATACATACAAAATTTTAAGTATGATGTAGGTATGCACCAAATTTTTTTTATTTTCTTTTTTTTTAGTTAGATGTAACAAAAATAACAGAAATGTACAATGGGCGGTCTTATCGCTTAAAACTATAAGACCTATAGTGTTTCCACAAGGAAACACTTTATCATTTACAAAGTAGTGTAGATATGTGATTGTTATTTTAATTTATGGGAGAAGGTTAAAAAAGCCGGTCGGGTGAAGTGAAGGCCTAAACCTAGGTTTAAAATATTACGGGTGACCCTGGACCTTTGATAATCCGTTGAATCTAGAGCTTATGTCGCGAATAAAAGAAGGATATTAATTTTACGGTCCCTTTAGTTTTAAATGTTATAAGGAATGATTAATAACTGTAATATGGTGAGGAAAAGCAATATTGTTACCCTAGACCATAAATAAAGCAAATAAATGACAAAGTTACGATGTTTGGATGATTGAATGTTTGGATGTTTGACGACCTCAATGGCGCGGCGGGCGAAGGTTGGGCTGCGACGCAGGAGGTTGCGGGTTCCATTCCAGGCTCGGAACAAATATTTGTGGGATCACAGATATTTGTTCAGGATGTTTTGGGTATTTTCTATGTATAATAAAAAATATCTATCTATGTAATGTATTGTATTAAATATATTAGTTATCTAGTACCCATAACAAAAGTTCTACTTAGCTTGGGCTAGATAATGTTGTGTGAACTGTCCAGCATTATTTATTTATTTATTTAATGTATGATGTGAGCCTCAAACGGGCCTCTTTTCACACGGGTTGCACTATTGTGACATATAGACGAGACAAGTGGTGAGCTCATCACCGCCATTGCTTCCCACGACTGATTCTGCTAACGCTTTTCTTCCAGTAATAACACATTCCTTAAATAAGGTAGCAGCCAGGACAAATCTTAACTAACGAATCTCATCAACAAGTCCGGGTGATCCCTTAGTCGGCTTTTACGACATCCACGAGAGGATACGGAGGGGCTATTCTTAGGCCGGAAACACCACAGTTTTTTTTATTTCGTTCTTCATGAATTTAATCCATTCGTATTTTCCATGAATGTACTAAAATAAATCTTTTCGAAGTAAAGTTGTCCGTCGAAGAAATTTAACTTTTGACGATTGGAGTCACAAATTCTTTCTGAATATCTTATTAGATGACATGTCTTGAAACTTCGCAGACAATCCATCAAGTTTTATGTTAAAAAGGTACGAGGTAAAGTCATCATCATCGTTTTTAACCCCCGACGAAAAACGAAGGGGTGTTATAAGTCTGACGTGTGTGTGCGTGTGTGTGGGTGTGTGTGTGTGTGTCTGTCCCATCGTAGCTCCCGAAAGGATGAACCGATTTCAATTTTTTTTGTTTGTTTTTAAGGTGAATTTGTCGGGAGTGTTCTTAGCTATGTTTGATCAAAATCGGTTCAGCCGTTTCATTGCGATGGAGTTTTTTTAATTTTTACAAAATTATTTACTTTTAGGTTCAAGTACCTACCTACGCAGTAGAGCTTTTTTTTAATGAGTTCTTCCGGGTTATTCCTGCAACCGTACCTAATTCTGCCGCAAAACACACAAAAGTCGTCAGGTCGTTTCCCAGGGGTCCCACAAAAAAGTGGGGATAGTAAGTTCTTTTGTGAAAAATGTATTTTTAAATACAATTATAAAATTAGTGATCGTAACCGTGTGGTGATCAAAATGAGCCTAAACACGGCCAGTCTACTACTATCCATCGGGGAGTTACGTTGTCCACCTTCCGTTTCCATCATCAGATTAGCTCACTGTCACCATCATATTATATAGTCATCGAAATTTGACAGGTATGCCAAATATCAGCTCAATCGGTTGAGCATATTAAAAAAAAGTTCCGGAGATTACCTCCATACAAGCTCACAAAGAGCATAAGCAACTCCCCATACATTGTTTGCCCCAACATAACGAACAGTTGAGATACTTTTGGTTATTGATAATATTAAAAAGCTTATTATCTTCTTGCGTAGAAGTTGTGGGAAAGTAATGAAGCTTGTTGCGTTTTGTTCACAGAAATGCAATGATTTGATTTCTTATTATTTAGCAATACAACTTTTGCTTCCCATTTTCTAAAAATAGTTAATAATAAGTTCTTTAGAAAAAATAGAACAAAAAACAACATTTATAACCGTACTAATTACTTACATAAAGATGCCCTGGTTCATTAATTTTTGACCTGGGTCAGCGGTTCACCTCCTACCTCTTTATAAATTTGCATATATTTATTGCTCTCACTATTATATAATTTACTGTAGGTAGGTACCGAGGAAAACGCTACAAACAAACAAATCTTTTCAAATGAAACCCCACAACCCCACGAGTGCTACATCTCTCTGTATAACCCTTCGCCATTAATATTTCCGCACGAGTGAGTTCCCTCTCCAGTTCAATTTCACACGCTTTCTTTGTGGAACGCAAAAAAAACACGTGCTTAGCCAAGTCTTTTGATTTTATTTGTAGTGGTCTTCTTATACAAAGCAACCAGCACTTTTTTGTTCTCTATAATCTTAGAATATAGAATAAACCAGAAGGTGCGTAGGTAGGATGCTATTAGTACCGACGGCACAGAATAAAAAATATTACAAGTAGGTACCTGGGGACCAATGCTACTATTTTTTAAAGAAAACCCATTCTTATACTATGGAACCTGCTACCAGACTCAGTGAACAGTGCCCCCTCCGTGAATTCTTTCAAAATAGACTTGACAAACATTTAAAGTGCACTGATAAGGACTAAGATATACAGGCATCAGCTCCGAGAGCTGCCTGTGTATTATAAATAAATAAATAAATAATAATAAATAAATAAATTACAATTCAATACCTACCTATAGTTTTCATTAAAAATGTTATTCTATGATTGTAGGTATCTCTTTTGAATAGTTATAAAAAGTGTCAAGTGTTATGGAGACAACTCTTTAACAATGATGGGCCCCTTAGAATGTTTATTCTATATTCTAAGTTGGGCCCCTGGCTGGCTGTTAATCAGGCGCCGGAATCGTCCAGGGACCCAGGCGGGAGCATGGACCTTCTACCCGGGGCGGGAGAAACCGGCCAGCAGGCGGCGCCGCGGCGCCCGCGCCTATGGATTGTGGCGCCAAGCCATCGCATTTTTCGTCTCATATTTCCAGCCTACCACATACCTATTCGCATATACCTATTCGTGGGAGGGCCTGCGATTTATGAAAGCCTAGTGTTTTTGCTCAGTGCTGCAGACTCCGTAATAAAACAATCCGGCACAAAAAACTGTAATTGTTACGTAGCCTTGTCAGTGGCGGATTTGCAGTCTTGGCCGCCCTAGGCCCCAGTTCATGTAGTAAGTAGGCCATGTAGTAAGTACCAGCCACCCTTTTCTCATGGATAGACTATAGCGAATTTACTTTATTGCGAATATTTAACGAAATGAGCGAGCCTTTAGAATATTTAGGTAAGTAATATGAGTTTTTTCTTGTTATATTCAGTGATTTTTTTGACAAAATTGGTCGCCCCTAATATCTTGCCGCCCTAGGCCCGGGCCTACTGGGCCTGTGGGCAAATCTGCCACTGAGCCTTGTAAAACATAAAAACCTAAACATATACCAACCATAAATTCTAATCAAATCCAGAATTAAGTCCGTTACAACTCACACGCAAGAAATGGGGTCGCATCCCCATGGCGTGTTGTAATTTTTCCGCCGTCCTTTGGGGAATGTTCTTTACACGTCAACATGCGTTTGTCAGTGATTCACTAATTCAAATACACAGCGCGCAGGTGATTTGTTAGTGAATATATAATAGGAGACTGAGTCGTGGGACCGATATTGTAAGGCAAGTCGTGTTATCTACTAACAATACCTACAAGTGTGTCAAGATAATGGGACACAGGTAATTTCCTCTTCTGTTGTAGTTAGACAGGTTTGTTCTTAGGAAACATTATATTAGAAAAATTCAACTGTATTTTGCATTTTTGAAATATGCCTGGGGACCAATTCTACTGTTTAAAAAAAAAAGAAAAACCATTATTATACTATTCAATTACAGTTCATTTATAATTGTCATTAAAAATGGTAGTCTGCTAAATTTATGATTTGACGAATTTTACGAAGAAAGATTTTACGATTGTTTCTAAATGGCCACAATTAGAATGCAATTGAAAAACCATTGAAATTAGGGGAATACCAAAAGTATCAAAAGTGACAAGTATGCGACGACCTCTGTGGCGCGGCGGGCTAGGATTCGCCTGCGACGCAGGAAGTTGCGGGTTCGATTCCCGCCTCGGAACAAATATTTGTGCAATCTGCAGATATTTGTTCAGGGTGTTCTGGGTATTTTCTATGCATAATAAAAAATATCTATCTATGTAATGTATATTGTGTTAAGTATATCAGTTATCTAGTACCCATAACACGAGCTCTGCTTAGCTTAGGGCTAGATAATGTTGTGTGAACTGTCTTTCTATTATTTATTTATTATTAATTCATTCATTAAAAATTAAAATACAATTGGTTTAGTAGAATTGGGCCCCTGGTTATTGACTTTTCTCAATAATTCAAGTTTGGCTCAATCGGCTCTATTTCTCATCCATACATACATACAAAGACACACGCCTTTTCCCCCGAAGGGGTAGGCAGAGCCTCAATGGGCCTCTTTTCACAGTGGGTGGCACCATCGTGAAATATAGACGTGGCGAGTGGTGAGCTCATCGCCGCCATTGATTTCCACGACTGACTCAACTAAACGCTTTCTTCCAGTAATAACACATTCCATAAATAAGCTAGCAGCCAGGACAAATCTTAATATCCCAACGAATCTTACAAACAAGTCCGGGTAAATTTCTTATTACGAATAATTTACCAAAAGTACCTGTCTAATAGTCCAGGAAATGAGTGACCAAATGGGTGGTGTGGATGGAAAGGTTGAAAGTAGAAAGTTTGACTTCGGAACTTTGTTTGGACGAGTTAGGAGACAAACATACTAATAGTAGTAGTAGTTTAGTAGTAGTAGAGCTTTTTTGTGAAAGAGTTCGTCGTTCGTCGGGGAAGTACTACCACCATACCTATTTCTGCCGCAAAGCAGTAGTGCTCGCATTGCTGTGTTCCGGTTTGAAGGGTAAGGGTGCCGGTGAAATTACAGGCACATGAGACTTTTCATCTTTATGTCTCAGGGTGGCGGGCGCAGTGCAATGCCACATAGGGCGCGTCCTAGGTGGACGTGACCTATTAGGTAATGCACCGTTCATAGGCAGAGGTTACCGCTTAACATCAGGTGGGCCTCTTGCTTGAACCGTCATCCAAGTAGTATAAAAAAAAAAGTAAAAAAAAAAAAATGTCCTTACCCCTCTGAGCTAAGCCCTAGGCTTGGGGCACAAAGAAGGTCCCGTGTTTTGGTTTTTTGCTTACACCTAGAAAACGATGCGTAACGATGCGTCATAGGTTTTTTTTTTACTACATACTCGTCATGAAAGCTGATAAAATTCTCTACAACTTTGATTCTGAAGCATCGTTTTCGAGATGTAAGCAAAAAACCTTCCTTCAATACATTTTCTGACAGCGTCCTTAGTTTTCTCGTCGTTTCCGCTAGGGGCACTGCAAGTAGATGTATGGAAGGAAACGCTACTTTATATAGTTTCAAAAACTAACTAACTAATTAACTCGTAGTAAGCCCCCTGGATTGAGCTATACGTACTTTTTATCCGGCCGTTAAATCGTGAGCGACACAAGTATGCTATTAAGAATACAATCGCGAGATGGCATCGGCGCGTGTGGTTGAAATCTTTTTCCATCCGACCTCATCACAACACACCATCCATTCATATTCGCAATGACACTGATCCGCTAATACTAATAATCCGATAAGCCTCCACCATGCCGCACCACCTGCTCAAGGCTTAATTAATATCCGGAACAGGATGTCACACTCGTACCTACATGTAGTGTGTGATACAGTCAAAGGAAAAAGTAGGTACGAGTATTATTGATTGAGGTTTATTTTGGTGACTCTTATTGAGTGGATTGTGTATTTGTCCAAGAATGCGATATTTGCATTACACGTGCTACCACTTCACTTGGCGTATTTGCATAATTGTTTGTGTTATATTTCCAAGGCAAAATCAACCATAAGTTCTTACTGTATATGGTGCTATTTGGCTTGGTAATATAACACAAATATTTGCGCAAATACGCTAAGTGAAGTGCCGCCTGCCTTGTTTTATGTTTAAGTTTAAACGTTTTGGGTATTTTGTGCTTTATATTTCTTGTATTTTTTTACTTATTTGTTATATGAAGTCTTTAACGTGTGTGTGCTAAAAAATTAAATCTTTGTTCTATAATTATTTATTTACTAATTTATTAAACAAACTGCGTTATGTCTATAATTAATTTTATTTATTTATTAAATGTCCTTTTCGCAAAATGTACATTGTACGTTTTATCGAACAACAACACCGCAAAACAAAAAACTATGATAAATATCTATAATGATAAATAACATTAAACATGAATAAACATTATCTGTAAAACCGACAAACCTATTTAGGTTTATGGGGTACCTACAATAACAAGTAAAAAAAAAACAGTAATTCGTAAAAAAATGCATTTATTTTCTGATTACGAAAGGCTATCAGAAAGGTAAAATCACCACCAGGGTTTCAGGAGACAAAGAAATGATAAAGGTCTACACAAAATAAACTTATAATAGGTACTGTGAAGTTATATCAAGTTTTGGAGTGCAAGTTTTGTGTGTTTTAAGCATTGTATGCCTTGTAGACAAAATTATCCAAGTTTAACTAACTAAGAGTATATGCTAACACAATTTTCTCACTTCATCTAATAGGCAAGTTTGTCGCCAAACAACTTTGTCTGTAAAATAATTAGGTTAAAGTCCAATTTTCAAGGGATTCCTAAGATGGCTTCCTTGTTAATTTTGAAGTGTGAAGGCAATGATTAGCTGATTTAATTTCCGGATAAAAATAAAGTAAATAGTAAACATACATACATACCAACATACTGACACACGCCTTTTTCCCCGAAAGGATAGGCAGAGCGTCAAATGAGGCTCTTTTCTCTGTGTCTATTGCACTATCGTGGGAAATAGACATGACAATTGGCGAGCTCATCGCCACCATTGCTTCCCACGACTGACTTCTGCTAACGCTTTCTTCCAGTAGTAACACAAGCAGCCAGGACAAATTTTATACCAAAAATCGTACAAACAATTTAGGGTAAGTAAATAGTAAAATTAATGAGTCATTAATGTATTTGAAAGCTTACAAGGTGTTTTCCAAACAAAAAAATCATACATAAAGTGTAATGAACTCTGCGACTCCACAAAATAAACTTCCAAACTTCAAAATAAACCGACAAACTGTAATTAAACCATAAAAGTTAACAAGTAAAGTTAAAAATTCAACATCCCACATCCTAAACTTGGCCCGTAAATTTAACGGAACAGCCTAAGTACTAACACCTGTACAACGAACGGGTTAAACTTTTACGGGCTTATACGAGAAAGTAAGATTTAACGGATAGTGGTGGTATTAGTCTGGAGAGATAAGTTACCCTTCCGTTTTATAGACTTGGATTCTTTCGATACATTTTAGTTTTATACTGCTCTACTAAGAAGAAAAAGCATAAGTCGCATTTTTTGCCGTCGGGGATTTTTATTGGAGGTGTATTTCGGGTGTAATTTTGGTGGCATTTTAACCGGTTTAACTTGGATAAATAGCACATGTGTGGTGTAGTTAAATTTAAGTGAATTGCGTGTCTTTTCGAAATGGTGGATTTTTTCTTGCAAAAACCTTGTTTTTCTACCACCATTAAAACTGGGTTATGACTTGACTGAGACTCTTGACGACTTGACTATTTATTATTATATATTCATGAAAAATTTAATTAATTATTAATATTTGACGCTGGCTAAATTGTTGCTAATATTGCAAATAAAGCCATTAACAAAAAAAAACTGAAAGATAAAAAAAACTCGCCGAGGTCTACAGCTCAGAGAGCTACCGGTTTACTTTATTTAAAAAAATATGTTATTGAGATCATCTGTGTGCTCAGATATATTTATTGAGATCATCTGTGTGCTCAGATATATTTATTGAGATCATCTGTGTGCTCAGATGTATTTATTCTGAACTAGCTGCGCCCACGACTTTGTTAGTACGGCTATATTCCGAATCTTGCAAGATATGAAAACGGAACATACACGAAAAATTCCAGATTCATCATGAGCTTATGAGCAAGGAATGACGGATTGAGCAATGAGTACAACTCGGTTAGAACAGCGGCTCCCAACCTTTTTAGGGTTCCGTAGTCAACAATACAAGGAACCCTTATAGATTCGTCATGTCTGTCTGTCTGTCTGTCCGTGTATGTCACAGCCACTTTATTCCGAAACTATAAGAGCTATGCTGTTGAAACTTGGTAAGTACATGTATTCTGTGAACCGCATTAAGATTTTCACACAAAATAGAAAAAAACAAAAAAAATTGGGGTTCCCGTACGTAGAACTGAAACTCAACAAAAAAAAATCATCTAACCCGTACGTGTGGCGTATCTATGGATAGGTCTTCGAAAATGATATTAAGGTTTCTAATATATAATTTTTCTAAACTGAATAGTTTGCGCGAGAGATACTTCCAAAGTGTAAAAATGTGTGCCCCCCCCTGTAATTTCTAAAATAAGGGAATGATAAAACTAAAAAAAATATGATGTACATTGCCATGTAAACTTCCAACGAAAATTTGTTTGAACGAGATCTAGCAAGTAGTTTTTTTTAAATTCACAATTATTAAAACATCGATCAAAGTTACAACGAACTATAAGAACTTTTATATTATGTTACTTGCTGCTACGTAACCCTTCATGGGCGAGTCCGACTCGCACTTGGCCGCTTTTTTTTTGAACAGGCCCCACTTCGATTTTTTTCATAATAAAAGGGACCACAAGTTTAAAAAATAAACTGTCTCTATAATTCTTGTGGTGATACATCATCATGATACATCATCATAGTGTACACAACATCATGCTGAGTCGGACTCCAATTTGTGACGTTGCTGCGTGGATGGCACTGAGAGACACTATATTAATTGTAGAAGTACTTAGTTTTTGCCTTTTGTATGTATTACCTATTATTTTTTATTTTATTTGTCGAGTGTTTTTTGTCCAATCCATGTGTGTCGTTACAAATAAAGAATTTTTCTTTCTTTCTTTCTTTGATATTTTGGTCAAAGCTACATGCATTTCTATCGGTCAACTGACCGCGCGTCGCACTTTTTCGCGGACCATATTTTAGTTCTTGCGGACCACTGGTTGGGAATCATTGGGTCAGAACGAACCACGGACAAGAGATGGCACTATACCACCGCTTATCCTCAAAGGAATGGTTTTTCGGTCTCATTGACGGGTCTCATTTCAATTTGGTATTTATTCTCTATAATCTAGTACTTAAAATGGGTAACAAACTTTGATAATACCGTTTGGATCAATTTCCTTTTAATTTCCCGTCAAAATATTTGATAGATTGCCCAATAGCCGCTAATCCGTCAAGATCTATCACTCCGGGCCTTTACTACAAGGTTTTAGATGAATGTCGTGGCTCTTTTTATTTATTTTAATCTTAATTAACTTTTTTTCTATTTTCAGGTACGTACTTTAATATCGCCGCTTCTATTTCAACGTGAGTATATAAATGCTGTTCGACTATATTTTTCACCTCAGCACCTCAAAACGGTAGGGTTTGCTGTTTAAAGACAGTGTGCAAAATTCGATTTTGCTGCGAGCGTGAGACAAAGAAACTTTATTTTTTTGTAAATGCTGAGATCATTTCTTTGTATATGTATATTCCTGTACGGTGCAGAAACTAAACTAACTGCTATTAAACTGCGAAGGGTCTGGAGCAGTTATCTGTCAGAGCAACCCATGTTTTGGGAAAGAAATCATCTTTAAAGAACTGGGTACCTAACTACTTTTCACAATGTAATTAAGAGTTCGTAGCCACAAGAACGATCACATATCTAAACCAGGTCATAACAACTCAATAAAAAAAATAAAAAAAAACGTTATTTCAGGCTTACTGAGAAATGCACTAAACCTAAGTAAGCCCATATCAACCTTTGAAACTAACATACACATAAAATAACTTTATTTATAACTTAACCTGACACACGTGTGATCGCAGACGCGTCGCGGTCCGAGAGATCACGTAAGGCGGCCCTTGAACCGCCGGAACTTCACCCCTTTCGCTAATAAAGGTAGTTAGTGTCTTTAATTCATAAGATGTAGAGGGCACGAGTTTATATACGGTCTTCATTTGGGGGAAGAAAAGAAAGCCTTACTAGTTTTGACGAAAATGTTTTAGTGACAAACATAAAAAAAGTTTTCGACAAAGGCTTCCTCAAAAACACGTACGTCCTGGAACAAGATTATTTTGCGCCTTTGTTGCCGTTACGCAAGTAAGTAGCGGAATTTTCCGAATTCCAACCAAAAGATCGGACACTGGTTCTCATTTTTCACAGTGCCTCTCTTTCAAACATTGAATTGGACGAACCTACAAGATTTTAGTTCAAATCAGGAGAGGCCCTTAAGCCTGATTTTCAGCTCTGTTCATACACTTTCTTGCGCGCCGCCCTTCGTAATTCAACGCTCGTAACTCCGGGGTTGGCTTATAATAATACGTCACTATATTATAGTGACGTATGATCATTTAAACAGGCTAACCCATTTTATTTTCATATAGACGAGAAGAAAGACCCTTAATACACGCGCTTATCGATTTACGCCCTAATAAATAACAACCAACTCTGATCCGTTCCATAAATTGGGAGGCTGTCAAAAATCCTTTTACGTTTTATCCTCCTTATATTTTGTTCTTTATAATTGCGGGGTTTGTGTGATAATGCTTCAAGGGAATTGTGATTTGGTGGTGACAGTTTTTAGAAAAACGTGATAGTGAGAGCCAAGTGTATGTTTTTTAAAGTAAAAGTAAAGTAAAGTAAAAGTTTATTTTGATAAAAACCTTACACGGTACAATTTACAATATAAACTGTGCCGTGTATAGTGCTGTCAAAATGGGTCCGTGCTCACTCTCACTCACTTGTGCTCGTGGGTTTTTTACTACTACTTCGTTAGTTTCTGCGTTAGGTCAGTGTTTTTTTTTCCTGATGTTAAGCGGTAACCTCTGCCTTTAACAATGCACTACCTCATAGGTCATGTCCACCGAGGATGCGCCCTATGTGGCATTGCACTGCGCCCACCACCCTGTGACATAAATATGAAAGTCCATGTACCTGTAATTTCACCGGCAAGTGACCCTTCAACCCGGAACATAGCAGTGCGAGCACTACTGCTTTGCGTCAATTTTTTTTTTTTGTTTTTTTGTATATTACTTGAGTGACGGAACAAGCAGATGGCCCACCTGATGTTAAGCGGTAACCTCTGCCTATGAACAGTGCATTACCTCATAGGTCACGTCCACCTAGGACGCACCCTATGTGGCATTGCACTGCGCCCGCCACCCTGAGACATAAAGATGAAAAGTCTCATGTGCCTGTAATTTCACCGGCACCCTTACCCTTCAAACCGGAACACAGCAATGCAAGCACTACTGCTTTGCGGCAGAAATAGGTATGGTGGTAGTACTTCCCCGGACGAATTCTTTCACAAAAAAGCTCTACTACTACTGAATTGAATTGCGGGGTTTGTGTAAAAATGCTTCAAATAAATTGTGATTTGGTGGTGACAGTTTTTAGAAAAACGTGATAGTGAGTGTTGGCCTAGTTAAGGTTATAGAGCCAAGTGTAACCGGTTTTTTTATTTTATTTTAACTCCTTTAATTATGTAACGAGCATATGACTCACCTGATGTTAAGCGGTAACCTCTGCCTTTAACAATGCATTACCACATAGGTCACGTCCACCGAGAACGCGCACTATGTGGCATTGCACTGCCCTTCGACATAAATATGAAAGTCCCATGTAGGTACCTGTAATTTCACCGGCACCCATACCTTTCAAACCGATACAGCAATGCGAGCACCACTGCTTTGCGGCAGAAATAGTAAAGGAGGAAGTGGCTTCCCCGGACGAAATCTAACATAATAAGTTTTTAGTAAAAAAAAAAACAATACAAACTTTTATAAAATTAGTGATCGTAACCGTGTGCTGTTCAAAAACACCGCCAGTCTACTATTATCCCTCGAGGAGTTCCGTTGTCCACCTTCCGTCTTCATCATCAGAGCAGCTCGCTGTCACTATAATATTTAATTGTCATCGGATATTGACAGGTATGCAAAATATCATCTCAATCAGTTGAGAATAACTGCTTTAAAATTCACTTGCAAGATTCCACCCGGACAAACGTACATTCCGTTGTCCACCTTCCATCTCCATCATCAGTCGCTGTTACCATAATATTGCATTGTCATCGGAACCTGATAGGTATGCCAAATTTCAGCTCAATCGGTTGTAGTAAACTGCTTTAAAATGCAGTTGCAAGATTCCACCTGGACATACATTGTAAGTTAATAAAAAATAAGTTTTTTGCATGTTTTTTGTGAAAAATATATTTTTCAATACAAGCTTTTACAAAATTAGTGATCGTAACCGTGTGTTGAACAAAATGAGCCTAAACACGGTCAGTCTACTATTATCCCTCGAGGAGTTCCGTTGTCCAACTTCCGTCTCCATCATCAGATCAGCTCGCTGTTACCATAATATTGCATTGTCATCGGAACTTGACAAGTATGCAATATATCATCCCATATGCAATCGGTTGAGGATAACTGCTTTAAAATTCAGTTGCAAGATTCCACCCGGACCTGTCATCATAATATTGCATTGTCATCGGAACTTGACAGGTATACCAAATTTCGGCTCAATCGGTTGAGGATAACTGCTTTAAAATTTAGTTGCAAGATTCCACCCGGTCATACATTGCAAGTTAATATAAAGCTTGTAAAAAGGTCCTAACAAGGGCAAGGGAAATGAATGTTGTCAGTTGCCGTATTGGCACGGCATGGCGGTGAGGGCAGCGAAGACCGACGCCATGAAGCCAATTAGTCTCAGAAAGAATATCAAATAATTATCTTCTATTCTGTTGCAGCCTCGTAGTTGAGGTGTAGCAGGTCTTAGGCACTAATTAGGAACTATTTTTTGAGATAAAGGAAAGTCGTGCGTGCTATGGTTTAGTGACCCCCATTTCTTTAGCTTTTAACTTTAAGGTATTGAAGAACTAACTATTTAACTAAAGGCACTATTTGGCACTATTTAGGTACTATTTACTGGCCGGGAAGAAAACCCTGAATTTGATTTGGGGGTCGCTAGCTAGACGCACACAAAATATCTAACATCTCTGTGTTCGTTACGGTAATGTTGCCAGCTGAAAAATGTTTTAACTTTCCCCTCTCTGTTATTAATGGTTTATTTCGATGCCGCTTTCGTTATTCATAGGAATATAAGTTTTGTTTTGACGGTAAATTGTTTTGCCGACTAATATTTGAACCCTTTTGATTCGAGATTAATAATTCTGTTAATGGCCTAGTTTAATTAACGAAATGGTTTTGTTACTAGTTTTGTTAAGAAATTCGTTTTGTTTTGTTAGGAATGTAAACAATTTATGTATGATAGTCGAATTGTGATCCCACTAATATACTATGTCTAAGTTACGATGTCTGGATGTTTAGATACTTGGGATGTTTGTTTGTTTGTTTGTTTGTTACTCAATCAAGCAGAAACGGCTGATCCGATTTCGATGAAATTCGGTACGCACATAGACTATGATCTGGATTGAGTTATAAGCTACTTTTTATACTGGTAAAACGTGAGCGAAGCTGCGGGCAGACACTAGTTCACAATAAAGTTCACGTAACTATCCTGAATTGATATACAAAAATAATCCATAATCCATACTGAACTAAAATTATTTGAAAACAACAAATAATTTATTTTCTTACTATTTCGATCACTCTGCGTTCAGAAGGAAACTCTTGAAAAAACAACAATAATCTATTTAAATGAAAACTAATAAACGGAAATAGCGAACCGTCTTCAGCGTTCAATCGACTAAAAACTGTTTACTACTCCAAGCCTTTGAGAAGCTCAAATAAAATTGAAATGCACACGACGAAATCGCTTATAAATTCGAAAAATTCCCATTTCACCGCATGCCTAGGCACGTTTCTTGCGTCTCTATCTCGACGTGTTAAGGTCGAGTTTGAGTAGTGTAAGTATAGTGCAATAGATTATGCATAATGTCAAGAAATTCTAGACCTTTGGACGTGATCGGAGCCTGCATTCGACTCAAGATTTGCACGTACTCGTATACGTGAACGTTATGACATTACGTGAGCTGAAATTTGGACTGGTGTAGGCTTCGATCAAGAATACAACTAGATTTCGGGTCGCGTACAAATTCAAAGCTAAATAGCGTTCCGCGTGGGTATATATACTTTATTTTTTCTTAACCTATATTGTCCCACTGCTGGGCAAAGGTCTCCCCCAAATTCCTCCACTTGTCCCTGTCCCTGGCAGTCTCCCACCACTCCTTTTCAAAATATATACTTATAAAGCTATATTTGTTTACTAACGAACTGAAACAAACGTTTTTAATCAGTTCTAAGTTCAACCTAATTACAACCATGACACCTTGCAATAAAGTAGCAAATCTTCAAAATATTATCTTATAGTTACGATCATTCGTCACAAAAAACGAGCAAAGCAATTGATTACTCCTGTCACAGAAATGAAAAGACATGTTAAACAAGTTAGTGTGAATTAACCTTAAACAGCTACAAATAAAGTTCTCACAAATACAAACAAAAAGTAAGAGCTCACTTTTCAAGTGAGCTGTTATTCACCGATACGTAGTTTTTGCGCCGACCTGACATCTAGTTGTATTCTTGATCGGAGGGTGTAGGTAGGTGAGGCATGTGAAATTGCAAAGTGATGTTGGATTTATAGGTCGTTGATATTTTGAAAGTAGGTATGTAGTAGATATTCTGATACACTCAGCTATTTCTATGCCAACTTGCGAATAGTCCGTGCTGCATAAAGTAGCGGGTGCGATAATTGAAATTGAGGCAGGAGATAAAATAGAAGGATCGAAAACTATGATATGATAAACATAGGTACCTATTAGTATAAGTAGCTGACGAATTAATTGATAACCTCCTTTTTTGAAGTCAGTTATCATCTCAAAATAATCTAGCAAGTCTTGATGGCATTATTCTATGAAAACTATAGGCATCATTGTAAAGTTTCGTGTATGAAAACTTTAGACCTAAATCGTCGTTCAAATTCATTTAAATGGGTGGTCATCAATGGATGTTATATTGGTTAATGTTTTATACTGTACATAAAATAATAAAATAAACAAATAATGCTGGACAGTTCACACAACATTATCAAGCCGCAAGCTAAGCAGAGCTTGTGTTATGGGTACTAGACAACTGATATACTTACCTATTACACTATACATTAACATAGATAGATATTTTTTATTATATATAGAAAATACCCAGAACACCCGGAACAAATATCTGCAGATCGTACAAATATTTTTTCCGAGGCGGGAATCGAACCCGCAAACTCGTGCGTCGCAGACGAACGTTCGCCCGCGGCGCCACAGAGGTCATCAAAACATGTTTCTAAATTCTTAAATTTTAGACTTTTCCCTGTATTTGTGTCACAAAAGTTATAAATTCCAGCATTGTGGGATTGCTGGAAGTGCCCTAGAGGTTTCGTTTTCTTATATTTTCTAGTAACTAATATCTGAGAGAACTCGCTTCGCTCGTTCAATTATCCATGCAGTAAAACAATACAGAATGGAATAACCAAAGTAATTCCGAAACCTCATTTAATGCTCTTAATAATTATTTTACCGCATTAATTCCCGCGCAGTTGTGATAACGTATAATGGCCAGAAATAATTATCATATATACCTTTATTAGGGTTCCGTAGGTACCTGAATAGGTACGGAACCATTATTGGATTACATTGTTGTCCGTAAGCCTGTCTTTCGGTCTGTCTGTCTGTCAATACCCTTTTTTTCAGGAACAGCTAAAGGTATCAACTAGAAATTTATAGGTTGGTACATACATAGACACACGCCTTTTTCCCCGAAAGGGTAGGCAGAGTCTCAAATAGTCCTCTTTTCACCGTGGATTGCACCGTTGTGGGAAATAGACGTGACAAGTGGTGAGCTCATCGCTGCCACTGCTTAGCATGACTGACTCTGCTAACTTTCTTCCAGTTATAATACATTCTTTAAATAAGCCAGCAGCCAGGACAAATCTTATACTGACGAATCTTACAAACAAGTACGGGACGACCTCTGTGGCGCGGCAAGCGAAGGTTGGCTTGCGACGCTGGAGGTTGCGGGTTCGATTCCCGCCTCGGAACAGATATTTGTTTAGGGTGTTCGCGGTATATTCTAAAAAAGGGCTCTAACGATTTCGAACTATAATTTACGGATTGGAACCCTAAGGACATGAGTCTCACTCGCAGTTGTCCGTTTAATTTAATTATTTCAATTATTGGTTTTGTAATAATATGCCTAAATTACCTTTTCATATAACGACACCTTTTAGCTGCGTTTAATCCTTTTTAATCTCAAACTGGTCAATGACCTAAAGCATGTACTGGTCAATGGCCTAAAGAAGGGACCGAGAAACAACCGGTGATAAGATTGACCGGCTTCCTAACTCGGCCGTGGCATGAGTGCATATCGGCGGTGGAATGTTATGCATATTTGTTACATACCTAACTTGTTTGTTTATATTAAGATGAAAGTGTATGTGTGCCTACTTTTTTGCGATTGTGAGTACCTAGTCAAACCTTTGGAGGTTTTTAAGGTACGATATTCTAATTAACTGTGTAAAATATATAGTGTATGAAATAAATAAAGAAGTTAAGCCCAATTGATCCTGGAAACTGCTTGTACCTCGCGATAAGAAATAATGTCCTGGCCGCAATGAAAAGCTAATATTTCCAGGTAATTTATCGGGACTCGCGGCGAAGTAATTGGCATAGCAGGGAAGTTGGCTTTAATTATTTTGATTTATGAATGGAACAAGCCTCGGCTTGTTTGCTTTTAGCGCCATAGATGTTTTTGATAAATTATTGTTCTGGATCAAATATTTTGTTTTATTTCTGTTATCTGGATCGTACGCATTAATTTTTAAACGGTTGCTCCAAAAAAAGGAGTGTTTTATATTCAGTTTTCATGTCTGTAGAGTCTCGAGCACCGCCGTAAAGTCGCTTGCCTTTCGATCTTTTATAGGTTACATTTCGGGGAAAGTGCTCAGGAGCTACATGATCTGATCCCACCATCTCCTTTTCATCATCTGACAAGTTGGCGCACGGCTTAGTACCATCCTTACCTCATCAGTAACCCGCAATTAACACTAAGCGGTTCGGTTCCACCTTTGTAATGCGAACAGCTAAGGAATGGAACAAGTTGCCGTTTTCTTTCTTTCCTGAAAACTATAATATGGGTCTCCTTAAGACAAGAGTGAATAGGTGCCTTCTAGACCTTCGTGCTCCAACGTCGGCCGCTTCATCACTTACCAACAGGTGAGATTGCGGTCAATCGAGGGTCTATCAAATTTAAAAAATAAATGAATGAATGTTTCTTTATTTCAATAAATCTTCTAAACGCCCACCGGTTTCGATGATTGATGTATCATTAGAATCCCGACACGCACTGGATTTCTGACATTAACAATATACGTAGAGCTCGTTCATCATAAGATGGCACCAGAGGGGCTAGTCTGCAAGTTTGACAAGCAACTTACATACTAAAATCCGTGTAGTGTACACCTCACGCCCGTGTAAGTTGCTTGTCAAATTTGCAGACTAGCCCCTCTGTAATTACTCCATGGCACGTAACAACTTCTCCATGGCACGTAAAGAAAAAAAGAAAGAAAAGAAAGAATATATATTTATTTGTATACAAGAGCTACACAGAAACACAGAACACACTAAGAAGAAACAGATATGATATAAACAACTTACGGTGAACGGTCCGTCTCGTTCACCGTAAGATGGCACCTGTAAATACGCCATGGCAGGTGCCAAGTTACGGTGAACGGTCTGTAATAAGCATTTTGGTTCCACCTTTGTAATCCGAACTGCTAAGGAATGGAACAAGGTGCCGTCGTCTGTCTTTCCTGAAAACTTTAATATGGGTCTCTATCTCTTGCAAGAATGAATAGCAATTAGGGTATTGAGGTATTCTTTCGATTAGAGAAAATATTAAGCGTTAATTTTTATACTATTCAGTAGGTTATCACTTTACTTAGATTAAAGGAGGTTTTTTTTTATATTTGCTACTTTAGAAGCAAAACGAAGTTTTATTTGTCGCTTACATCAGTAACTTCCGAGCGGCATAAATCTATACATCAACTCTTCCCGGGTTCAAGTGACTAATAGCGCTGTCACTTTCTTGCAGCTATTGTTTTCTTGCTAGACTCTGCCCATTCGATATTTTAACATATTGCCTTAAAGTGATCACTTTAACGCTACAGTACGCACAAGCGATAATTCCAGCGCCTGTTTTGGATGGCAACAATTCACGATTAACGTAATATCTGGTAATATTAATAAGTTAAAAGTTAATATCGTAATATATGCTGGCATTAAGCTGGTCAGTTCATTACCCTGGGCACAGTAAAATATTAAGCAGTAACGATAATTGCAATAAAAACTATTTCTGAAATGATTCCTGCCTGTCCTCAGCGTCCACGCGGTTGATTAAAGTATATAATTATACGCATTAGGCTGTGGACCCATTAGGCAAATAGTTAGCGGCTTATTGTTTGCCTCGCATATATTTTAGACACGTACTGTACGCGTTGTATGAACGCTTCATCTAAATATATGGGAGGCAAACATTCGGCTGCAACTGTTCACCTAATAGGTCCGCAGCTTTAATTAGCCAATAGGCCTCAACGCAACAGTTTTTACATTTTTTAAATTAACTTGCAATGTATGTCCTGGTGGAATCTTGAAACTGAATTTTAAAGCAGTTATCCTCAACCGATTGAGCTGAAATTTGGCATACCTGTCAAGTTCCGATGACAATATAATGTAGAATTGAAACTATCGTGGTTGGGAATCATATTAAAAGATAAACGGCTAATTACCACTGTTTTTCGTCACTTTTTTTTTGTCAGCAAGGTGACGAAAAATATTGGTAATTAGCCGTTTAAATCTTTAAATACAATACAATGTATTGGTGACAGCGAGCTGAATTGATGATGGAGACGGAAGATGGACAACGGAACTCTCGATGGATAATAGTAGACTAGCCGTGTTTAGGCTCATTTTGATCAGCACACGGTTACGATCACTAATTTTATATATTACAAGCTTTTATGTAACTTGCAATTTATATGTGTTTGTTTGGGTGGAATCTAGCAACTGAATTTTAAAGCAGTTATCCTCAACCAATTGAGATTAAATTTGGCTTACTTGCCAAGTTCCGATGACAATGTAATATTATGGTGACAGCGAGCTGATCTGATGATGGAGACAGAAGGTGGACAACGGAACTCCCCGATGGATAATACTAGACTGGCCGTATTTAGGATCATTTTGATCAGCACACGGTTACGATCACTAATTTTATAAAAGCTTGTATTCAAAAATATATTTTTCACAAAAAACTTATTGCTTTAATTCTTTGTGATCATCTCGGACTTGTTGATAATATTCGTTTTGGTATAAGATTTGTCCTGGCTGCTAGCTAATTATGGAATGTGTTATTACTGGAAGAAAGCGTTAGCAGAGTCAGTCTTGGGAAGCAATGGCAGCGATGAGCTCACCACTTATCACATCTATATTCCACGATGGTGCAATCCACTGTGAAAAGAGGCCCATTGAGGCTTTTCCTACCCCTTCGGGGAAAGAGGCGTGTGTATATGTATCTGTGGGTGTATATATGATTTTTCTCGATTTCGAAGTGAGTCAAAGCTGAAAACCGACTATTCCTTGATTCTGCTACTGCTTGATATTGGCATCGTGCCCGGGTTTCAATAATTTGGGTAATTTAATTCCAGGTGAAAAGTTTTAATAACCTTTTATTGTGCTCTGACCGAGCTGATTGTAATTTTAATCAAGGATAGGTATCAGATGATTGCAATATTAATAGTTGTTTTATTTAACGTTTTGCATCATGTTTATATTGATTGTATATATATAGACCAATCGATCTCATCCCGGCATCGAGATTTTGCCATCGCTCTTCCCCAGACTGTGACAAAGCTCATCCACAGGACAATTTTTTCTCGATAGAAAAAAATTACGAAGTTACCTCTGAATGTTGGCTAGATTCGATTGTTTATTAAAATCGTGCATAATAATGGGTAAAAAATTTGATAAAAAAAAACAATAACACAAAGCCGAGGGGGGTTTTGTAAAATTAACTATATTTTACGAGATATTCAATTAAAACTGTCTTTTCGTGCGGCGCGAGCCGTTTTTTTTGTATGATAATTTCTGCCTGGGGTTGGTTGAGTCTCCAGCTTAATTTTATGATGTTATTTCTGAAATCATTCTATACCAACCAACGCCATATTTTCACAAAAGTAGATAATACAAATACAAGAAAATCTGTGAAGGAGCCAAAATTACACCAGTATTAAGAGATACAAACTCTGTTATTATAACAAACTCGGCGCGCTACACACTATTTGGGTCTGCTCGTTCGACGTAACTTTTTGCCGAACCGATATGGTTGAGTTGAAGATACCACTACAATTACATAGTTTTATTCGGCTTTGACCCGCTATTCTCGCACGTTTAGTTCTATGTATTATTTCTGTTCTATTTATGTTCTGTGCTATGTAGTACAGAAGGTCAGCTCAGTATAACGAGCGATAACAGGCGCACCTACCTATATCATACGCATACACGATGATCTCGGTGAAACTGTCAAACATCAGTCGCGAGTGCCCGCACTTTGGCGAATAAACGTGATTATTCAGGTACCTAATATAGTTTGTGGCTTGTCACTTAGGTATTGTTGTTTTGTGACTGTGAATTGTGCAATGTACATTAATTGATCTGTGTTTGGTTATCTAAACAACCAACCAGCCACGGTTGCCACGGTTTAGCCAGCTACGGTTGCTACGGTTGACCGTAGGTAATTAAAATCATAATCGGCCGGAGCTGAAATGTCTTTAATTGACGTTTCGAAATGTAATCTTTAGCCTTTGCCAGCCCTAGTGCTACTGCCGAGCGTGGTTATTAAAATCAAATTCGGCCTGACCTTCTGTACTATGTATTTTGTGCTTTTAGGTTAGGGCCCAAATGGTAACTAAACCAAGCGAACAAAATTCGTAAAAAAAAAAAACTGGTACAATTTTTTTTGTCGTATCGTATCGGTAAGCTATTGTGTAGTTCAGAATCCTCCATCAGGAAACAGTAGTAATTTCTCTGCATATAGTAATTCCCCATATATCAGCGGAGCGTTTTCCGGCCGTAATTGATTGGATTGCCAATTGCAACTCCGGCCGAGTGCGGGAATAATATGCCACACCCCAAAACGTTGGAATTGAAATACATATCCGCGATATACATGAGTTTATTGTGAACTAAATGTATTATATTTTATTGTGACATTTAAATTTTTATTAATTTCAACAATGATATTTGTATCATTGTTATTAATCAATTATTTTGTAAAAGTTTATTATTTTTCATGTGTAAACCACACTTTATGGATAACATTACATTTAATGTGACCCAATGTTTTCCATCGGCGCTATAACCAAGTTTATAGTGCCCAAACATTTCGTCTCCAGCCTCATAGCTCGTTCTATGGCCCAGCTGGTGAAGGCATCGCCGATTAGGTTTTACAGGGGAAGATGCGGGTTCGAGTCCCGCTGGAAGGGAATTTTTGGGTCACATTTAAATTTAATTGTTTTGTTTTTATTAGCTGTGAATAGCGTAACTATCATTATGTTTGTACAATATTTTACAAACATTATGGTCTTCGTATAGTAAAGCTAGCTCTTGGTACAATATCGTACCAACCATACCTAACAATTAATATTGCGAATAAATGACTACCTATTATGACTATTTTATATATCTATCTATGTAATATATTGTATTAAGTATATCAGTTGTCTAGTACCCATAACACAAGCTCTGCTTAGCTTGGGGCTAGACAATGTTGTGTGAACTGCCCAGAATTATTTAATTATTTATTTATTTATTTATTTTGTTTCACGGGAAAATATTGACGCTGTAAGTGTGGAATATGAAGTTTATTAAGTCACAGTCAAAGTCAAAAAGTATTTTATTCATTGAAATCACAAGGATCATTTTGAATCGTCTTAAAAAATAATTTTACATTTACTCCTGTTCCAACGCAACCAGACCTAGAAGAATCAGGCAACAAATTAAGCCTTGTTCGTAGCGTGGAATTAGGTGAAATGATAAGGATTATGCATGTTATTTTCAAATGTAATAAATGGTAGTTTTGTTGCGTTGTGTGTAGCCATAACCTACATCGTGTTGTTCTTCCAAGAGTCATCAGGCGAAGACGGTCACGTAGGTACACGATTTCAATTTTAATCTCGATTTTGGTCAAGAGTGCTACATTTAGAAAAAACTGTATTGGGATTGGATTTAAACTGTTTTCAAGGGTAGCCCCCTTGTATGAGAATATTTTTAAAAAAACAAGAACTCATTACTTGTACACATATGTTCACAGTACTTGGTTCTCTATGTACACAGCATTTGGAATACAGTCGAGAGACTGTACGCTTTTTGAAGGTTTCAACATCGACACGAAATAATAATTGGCTGAAATCGAAATACTAACAAAACGTTCGTGTCCTCGAATCTGGAGGACCCAATTCGCTCCAATTTATAAAGGCGTCGTCATATTTGGACCCATTCCACAGAATAGAACAGCCCATTCCTTTGGACGTTGATAAATAATTTCATTTCTTTTTCTGAATGCTTTATAAGGGCGGCTATATCGGGTTTGGATCGATCGACGTTTTTGTGATGTGGTGATCAATTGACTCGTTACTGAAATAGGTGGCTTTCGTGTGGATTCTTATAACACACTAGATGACCCGCTCGCGACTTCGTCCGCGCGTGGTCAGAAAACTACCCCGGCGTGCAGACAACAACTTTAACTCAACAACCACGCCGTGACAACACCTTTGAAACAACAACACACTCGAGTTTTTCAACTTACGGGTCCCATCCTACCTTGAGATCCTGAAAATATTTTGACCCCAATGACAACACTGAGAAACTAACTTTAACTAAAACCTGGCTGCAACGTACAAGTGTTTTTTTTTACAAAGAAAACGTTTCCGTGCCTATTTTCTGTAAAATTTCAGGTAGGTACTACTGAAACGTATATGTTTGCTATTTTTATTTAAGGAACCTGTGAATTTTCAAATTTATAATATCAACAGTTTCTGAAATACTGAGCATTTTTGTTTTACGTTAGTTTACCATTTTGAAATACATAGCATGCAAATTTTTAAAATTAATTTCTTAGTACAACCCTACTCATCGAGATAAACACACCCTCTACGAACAGCGGTTTGGGCTGTGCGTTGGCACTCGGTCAGACAGTCAGTCAGGACATTGCCTTTTATATACCTATGAGAAGAATAAGATAAGTACACTTTGCTGGAATTAAGTATGATTTGTAACTAGCAGCACCCCGCGGTGTTACCCGCATAGTTCCATCCCGTGTAAAAATGTATCTATCTGTTACTCCGGGAGTCAAGCTATCTCCTTTCGAAATTTCATCCAAATCCATCGAGCTGTTTCTGCGTGAAGAAGTAACAAACACACGCACACACACACTCACATCACTTTAGCTGGTATCTATAACTGCACACCGTAGCGAAGCACGGGTAATCAGCTAGTACCTATCTAATATTTAATTGAAATATAGCGACTTATTTATATAACACACATGAAACGTTTCACCTTTGACCCGGTCCGAGTATGGAGAGGTATGCACGACCTATTCGGCCCGGGTAAATTGCAGCTCAAGAATGGCTGTAGAGAAAATTCACAAAATAGTCTAGCTACTATTTATTATATTAACATGGGTTAGTGTGTTGAGTTCACCATGCTGTTAGAAACGAAATAATTTTATATGTAGCGGAAACTGGCATTTTAAAGTGGGGTGGGGTAAAATTACCAATTATAGATTTGATTTTGAACTGACTAAATCTAGTACAATTTCAAATTATAAATATGCATGGGTACTACGTTATCTCCGACCTCTGTGGCGCGGCGGGCGATCGCTCGCCAGCGACGCAGAAGGTTGGGGGTTCGACTCCCGCCTCGGAACAAATATTTGTGCGATCTGCAGATATTTGTTCAGGGTGTTCTGGGTATTTTCTATATATAATAAAATTATATCTATCTATGTAATTATATTGTTATTATGTATATCAGTTGTCTAGTACCCATAACACAAGCTCTGCTTAACTTGGGGCTAGATAATGTTGTGTGAACTGTCCAGCAATATTTATTTATTTATTATATTTCCAAGGGATCACTGTATACCAGAAACACGATAGGACAATATTATCTCCAAAGAAAAAAAAAAGAAAATTAAGTCTATTTTCTGCTTAGATTCGATTGTTTATTAAAATGGAGCATATTATTATAGAGTTATAAATCAGATAAATAAAATCAATACAACAAAGCCGAGGGTTAACTATAGGGGTTTTGTAAAATTATCTATATTTTACGAGATATTCAATAAAACCCGTTTTTTCACGTGACGCGGAGGTTTTTTTTTGTATGAAGATTTTGGTCAAAATCCGTAACATTTTTTTATAATTCTTAGCTTGTGAGATGAATTCCTGGGATCAATACGGATGCAACCAAGATTTCTGCCTGGTGTTGGCGCAGTCTTAAATTAGGGTGATTCCATGGATTCACCCTACGAATATTTATTTCCGGATTCATACCAAAATGTAGGCCGTATTCATCCCACGAATCAAATTAGACCGAGTCCCAAGTCCGAACATGTATAATTATGACGATTCTCTTGTTTAAATAAATCAAGTTGCTCAATGATTTGAGGTATTTAAAAAGGAATGTGTTTTTCTGTCTTTTTCTGGTGTCCCGTGTTAACTGTTTAAATTTATTAATTGTGTACCTACTTAAGTGAATTTCGTATGCCTGTATTGGTAGAATTTTAGTGTTACGCCTATATTAAACAGAAGAACTGTCTTGTACATACCTGAAATTCTGAGGAAATAAATATATTTGTATTTGTATTTTAATGTAAACTCGACATAACAAGTTTATTTTCCATTATCAAACACTTCCTGTAACTAATATACACAAATCGAATATCCAATAGACCGATTAGTGTCGATATCCATTCAAATAGGAACAATCGATTCCGCTCACTCGATTATTGTACGCTTTAGCGTGGCCCGTCCGAATGACAATGTAATAGACATTACAGACTTGCCATTATGCTTAAGCCTAGGATCCACTGAAGCGTATAGGCTGCTTCTATAAGAGTAATATTTGAAACGGTTAAATTAATTTAATAAGAAATTTTTTCAATAAGTTTTTATTAAATATCTTGTAAAATATAGCTAATTTTACAAAACCCCTATTAAACCCTCGGCTCTGTGGTCTTGATTTTATTTATCGAATTTTTTACCCATTTTAATAAACAATCGAGTCTAGGCAAAAAATAGAGGTGTAACTTTGTTTATTTTTCTATCGAGATAATATTGTTGTATCGTGTTTCTGGTACAGTGATCCCTCGGTATTATAATGTAGTATCCATGCATATTTTTAACTAGAATATTGTACTTGATTTAGTTTGTTAAAAATCAAATCTAAGATTGGTAATTTTGCGTTATACCCCACCTTAAGTTTATAAATTTCAAGGGGTATTTAAAAAGACTCTAACAAATCAATTTCAGCGAATTGCGATGGTACCTATCTGTTTCTGCCATAAATATTCCAATATTTTCATACGTTGCTGATCCTTGGAATAACTGACCTCAAAGGAAATGGGCAGCGCTAAAAATGTGAAGAGAAACAAAACGCATAAAAAGAGACAATTCTGTCAAGTTTTATGTGTCCATTGCTGCTTGATTATTACATTTGAGAGTGGGAACCAGCAGTGTATGGAACTTTAATATTTATCATCGTTCGAATTTTCAAAGGTGCCGTGTTTCGGCTTTGATAGTGTACATAATTCCATCGTAGAGATATTTATTGAACGAGCGTAGTGAGTTCCTGATTCAACTTGGAATAATCGGCGTTTGTGTGTATGTATGTTTGTCCGAGCATAACTTCCGAACCGTTAAACCGATCTTCATAAAATTTTATTGGGGGGTAAATAGTATTCGTACAGTTTGTTGTTAAGGTTATGAGCTATATCGGTTAAGGGGTTGTTGAGATATTGGGGTCCAAGAAGGGGTAAATAAAATAAAAGTGAGAATATCAGATCAAATGGGGTGTCACATGAAAGTCCCTTGCTTCGAAATTTCAAAAATATTTTGAATATTTTTTTAACTTATGTAGTTTTTGAGATATTAGGGTTAATCGAAAATGTAAATATCCAAAAAACCCTACTTCCACTAATCTTACATCGCTGAAATTTGGTATGTTTGTAGTTTTTATGACACAAATACTGGGTAAAGTCTAAAATTGAAGAATTTCGAAACTTGTACTCTATAAACAAGAACCAGTATAGCATCCATTGTTGACCTCCCGTTTCTAGGAATTTGAACGATGTTGTAGGTCTTACTTTTCAAACCACACGTACGTATATATTTTTGAAAGAAAGAAGGTGACCTACCTAAATCTCGTGTATTCCCGAGGTCTCAGTTCGCGGCGAACCACTAGTTAGAAAGTATTTGCTGTTTTGTAAGCTTCTGCAACTGCCTGATATCGTCATGAAGCAACGAGAACGTCGCGTTGCCGCTCCGTTGACTTAGCGTTATTATAAAGCAAGCGTAAAATGTAGCTCTCAAGTTACGTTAGGAGGATTTAGTGAGCAGTGTACCTCCGCCGTCCCGACAAGTTACAGCTACGGTCAGGACAATTGAATCTCAACTTTAACGCCCGAATGATAAGAGCTAATTACGCCGTAAAAGTGATTTGTTGATGACTCTAAAGTTCTAAACGATTATAGATACTGTTAGATAGCGCGTTAGTTACAGATGCTGGGCTCGACCATAGTAACTGTTAATAGTTCTGTGTCTCGGCCAGAAGTTCCTTGATTTGTACGATTTTCGTTCGGATAGGACGCTGTTTGAATTATCGTCTCAGTTTTAGTGTTGTTAACTTCGATCAAGAATACAACTAGATTTCGGGTCACGTACAAAATTAAAGCTAAATACCGTTTGCGTGGGTATATATATATATACAGCTATATTTGTTTACTAGCGAACTGAAAAAAAAGTTTTCAAACAGTTCTAAGTTCAACCTAATTACAACCATGACACCTAGCAATAAAGTAGCAAATCTTCAGAATATTAAATTATACTAACCATCATTCGTCAAAAAAACGAGTAAAGCAATAAATTACTCCTGTCACTAAGAAATGAAAAGACATAGGTTAAACAACATTTAGTGTGAAATCAACCTTAAAGAGCTACAAATAAAGTTATCATAATTACAAATAGAAAATAGGAGCTCACTTTTCAAGTGAGCTGTTATTCACCGAGACGTTTTTTTTGCACCGACCTGATATCTAGTTGTATTCTTGATCGAAGGTTGTTAACGTTCATAATATTTTACTTAGTAATTGCTAAATTTCTTAGTTCTGATTTCTTAGTAAATTGAACAGATTTACAATCTTTATTTTATTGTTGTAAATAAATTTCTTTGTTGTAAATAAAAACTTTGTTGATTCATAAACGATAATGGGAAATCTATGGCAGAAAACCGCCCTTAGTGGAGAAGGCTGGTACAGCAAAAGGTCTGGAGCCCAATTCTCGGATTTGTAGAGATTATCTATAAATTAGAGATAATGTCGAAGCATGAATGTTTACAAAAATGTCACGAAAATGTCACAATAACCATCAAATCGTATTCGATTTGAATGACTTTGGTCCACTTATGTCTATTTGTGACATCACGAGAATAGCAAATTAAGATTTTACTCGACATTCACCATCTTTTTTCGACATATGTCGAATTCGACTTAATCTCTAAAGCACGAAAATTGCCCTCCAATTCACAATGCAATCTTAATTTGCTATTCTCGTGATGTCACAAATAGACATAAGTGGACCAAAATCATTCAAATCGAATACGATTTGATGGTTATTGTGACATTTACGTGACATTTTTTGTAGACATTCATGCTTCGACATTATCTCTAATTTAGAGATAATCTCTACTTTCCGAGAAATGCCCTCCTGGGCATTTGAAGATGACAGAAGGCGTGATTTTGATTTCAAGCGCGACGATCTGAAAAGTAGACCGCCTTCTAATATAGTGTACCATTATGAAAATAATACCCTTACGTGCAACTACTGCAAACCCTCGTTTACAGCGGAAATAGGGTACGTATGTTATACAGGTCGTCCCAAGACTATGCGACATGAAGGGAAAGTACATAAAATATTGAATATATGATATTATGCTGAATAGAGACTTTATTTTATTTTAAAAACTTAGTAATACTGCATTCATAGATTTTCAAAAAATTACTTGCTTCGTCTGGGAATCGAACCGACTTAAATGAAAAATGAAACATAAAATGATTAGTTTTTACGTTATTACTTTATTTTAAGGTACTATGTTACTTAAGAGGAATTATGATATTTTGTCCATTCTTTCGATTGGCATCATAAAATAAGAGTTTTTTTTTCATATTTAAGTTGGTTCGATTCCCAAGCAAGTATTTTTTAGAAATCTTTGGTAGCAGTATTACTGACTTTTAAAAATAAAATAAAGTCTCCTTTCCGCAAAATATCCTATCTACAATATTTAAGGTACTTTTCCTTCATGTCGCATAGTCTTGGGACGGCCTGTATGTAAGAGCACACCAGCGAAGCTCCTCCGTATGAAGCAGATGAACAGTCGCCGTGGCCGAAATCGGCCTGGATGACATCATCATCATCAATGTATAGTGTCAAAGTCAATAAATAAAGGCGAATATTTTTACATAGCTTGTGACTAAACCACATTTAAATTCGAACGAACACGAAACTACTTCCACCACACGAGGATTCTACACTCTAATCGTTTTACATGTCGAGAGCGAGAGAGTTTCAAATGCAATATAACTTTATATTAAAGCTGTTATTTATTTAAAACTTTTAAATTTGTTATGTTTAATCCTATGTGCGAATGTCCTCTGGGAATTGAAAACTCAATTGACAGTTTTATTCATGATTTTTTACACAAAACCACAGAACGAATAAAGTACCTACAAGATTTTAGCTGACGGACGACGCGACGCGACTTTGCGTAACGTGCGTCCTTCGATAAGCGGAACATCAACCGTATCTTAGCGCTGAGTAGGAGCAACCTTCGCATTATGGTCAGAGCCTTGACTGGACACTGTTGCCTTAACAAGCACATGTTCAAGTTAAGGTCTGATCCCACCATCTCCTTTTCATCATAGGACGAGCAGGCGTACGGCTCAGTACCATCCTTACCTCATTGGTATACCTTCTATTCGCACAAAACGTTTCGGTTCTACCTTTATAATGCGAACTGCTAAGGAGTGGAACACACTGCCGTCGTCTGTCTTTCCTGAAAACTATAATCTGGGTCTCTTCAAGTCAAGAGTGAATAGGTGCCTTCTAGACCTTTGTGCTCCATCTTCGGCCACATCGTCACTTACCAACAGGTGAGATCGTGGTCAAACAAAGGTCTATTAATGTTAAAAAAAAAAAAAAAAAAAAAAAAAGTTATGCGAAACGCAATCCTGCAGATTCTGTGATGAGGCGGATGAAACGCCTCTTTATCTGCTAGGTCAGTGTGGACCACTAATGCATAAACGCAGCATTCATCTGGGCAAACACATCCTCAGCCCGGATGAACTGAAAGAAATCACCCCTAAGAAAATCCTACAGTTCCTAGCAGCTGTAGGTCTTAGCGGTGAACTGTAAACGCCCTCTCAAGTGGCGATCACAATAGGCCTAACTGGTCGCAGAGGATATAATAGCCACAATCAGCTAACAAAAAAAAGAAAAAAAAGTTCTATCCGGCTGGGGCGCGGAGCCCCCTGAATTGATTGACTCGTCAAGTCGGGCCCGCCGGGTCCTTGTAGCTTCATACCTAAAGCGCGAAGTGCGCCACGCCTGACAAAAGTCAAAAGTAGAGGTAATTTGATAAGTAAAGAAATAAGTACGACCCGAGAGCTGGCTCTTATCTGGCTCAACGCATTAGTATTGCCATTCAGCGTGGCAATGCAGCCAGCATCTTAGGGACGCTTCCGTCTAGTAGTGATTAGGATCAGTTGAGCTACCTTTAGATAGTTAGCAGCGGTCTTCAGCACAACTGTTTCATATGTTTTTTTTTAAATTTTGTTCATTATTATTCTTTCTGTAATTAAACGTGATTTAAAACACCTATAGTTATATTCAAGTATTAGTTACGTAACAGGCATTTTTTTAAACTAGGTATGTGAATGACATATCAAGCAGATGGCCCACCTGATATTAAGCGGTAACCTCTGCCTTTAACAATGCATTACCACATAGGTCACGTCCACCTGAGACGCACCCTATGTGGCATTACACTGCACCCGCCACCCTGAGGCATAAAGATGAAAAGTCTCATGTGCCTGTAATTTCACCGGCACCCATACCCTTCAAACCGAATACAGCAATGCGAGCACTACTGCTTTGCGGCAGAAATAGGTTTGGAGGTAGAACTTCCCCGGACGAACTCTTTCACAAAAAAGCTCTACCTACTACTAATAAAACTTAATACAAAGTACCTACTTACCCTTTACCCTTAAAGTGGCAATGGGCAGGGTACGTCAATGGGCAGGCCATATAGATAGCTCGCAGAACCCACATCAATATAATCTACTGATTTGTTGTATTATGGAATGTTTTATTACTGGAAGAAAACGTTAGCTGATTCAGTTGTGGGAAGCAATGGCGGCGATGAGCTCACCACTGGTCACGTCTATATTCCACGATGGTGCAACCCACTGTGAAATTGAGGCTCTGCCTGACCCCCCCTTTGGTGAAAAAGGCGTGTGTCTATGTATATGTGTCCAGCAGAGGACGTCAACGAAATGAAATGATGATGATACTAACATACCTATGCAATACAAATAGTTGTACAATCCAATCTTCTGCTCGTGTCAATAGCATTTCAAATAAACTACATGTTGTAAAAGAAATACTCGATGCAGCAGCGGTGAATGCAGAAATCGGTATTTTATCTGTAGTACTGCCATAACGATCTCTGGGTACACGGACCAGCTATGAAGCTGATTTTGACAGCTGCACCCCTGTTATATTTCGTAATAATTCTAGGAATTTATCCCCAATGCAAGATTTTATAATATTAGTGATCGGAACCGTGTGATCACAATGAGCCTAAACACGGCCAGTCTACTATTATCCAACGAGGAGATCCGTTGTCCACCTTCCGCTTCCATAATCAGATCAGCTCGCAGTCACCATCATATTGTATTGCCATCGGAACTAGACTGGTACACCAAATTTTAGTTCGATCGGTTGATTATAACTGCTTTAAAATTCAGTTGCAAGATTCCACCCGGATTCCACCCAGACAAACAAACATACATTCCACCCAGACAAACAAACATAAAGCTTGTAAAAAGTGCAGCTGTCATAACTTGCTTCATAGCTTATCGGTACTGTGGCGTGAACATAATGACACCGCTCCACGTAACCTTATTTTATTAAACACTAGCAACACGCCTGACTTCACACGAGGCTTTGTGATTTTATGGCTCTTTGTGCCAAGAATATCTTCTATATAGATAGATAGAAAACACTTTATTGTACAGTTATCGGTATCGGTACCGGGAGTCCAGTTATCTCCATTTCAAATTTCATCCAAATCCATTGAGTAGTTTTTACGTGAAAGAGTAACAAAGATACATCCATCCTTACAAACTTTCACGTTTATAATATTAGTAGGATATACAACTAAATAAAGTAATATCATAACTTAATAAAAATATAATATACTTAATATAAATATATGCATGTATACACATACTACACCTAAGAAATAAAAATAAATAGAAAATAAATATAATTATATTAAGGACCTAGGATAGAAAGTACTACCTTATCTGTCCACTTGCTACGGAGGGCCTGCAGCCATACTGCCACTGCACGAGAATTATTCTTGCTTCACTGTGTTTAGTTGTTCCAAAATATAAGATAGGAACAAGTTCGGAAATAGCAGTAGAAAAGGGCTTATTTCAGTCTTGTCATAACGCTCGATAATATCTCGATGGCGCGAATATATGGTGCGATACGATACACCATAACCTTATTTTACTGTAACATAAACTGAATCGAATTATTCAAATATACTTACTGCGGTGCGAAGAACCCGAAGAATTTGGCGAAGAAGGATAGGTTTATTCATCTACAGCCGGACCTCACCCACTGCTGAGTATATGCCTCTCTTTGCCTGTGCCATTTCTTACGGTGCCGTGCCAGTCTCATCCAGGTTCGGCCGCGACGCATGCGATATCGTCTGCCCATCTCGCCGCTGGACGACCAACGTTCCCGTACCCAGTTCTTGGGCGCCGTTCAGTTAGCGCCTTACTCCACCTATCGTCACCTCGTCTTGCCAGGTGTCCTGCCCAACTCCATTTTAGTTCCGTTATACGATTCCTAACATCTTTGAGCTTCGTTTGACTTCGTATCTCGACGTTGGGAACACGGTCTATAAGCTTGATGCCGAGCATGGCGCGTTCCATGACTGTCTGTGCAACTCTCATCCTGTACACAGACTCCTGCGTGAGCGTCCAAAAGGAGATGGTGGGATCAGATCGTGATTTTATGATTTAACGTCCTAGATACTTGACAATGAACACACTACTATTACTAAACGTTTCAGTTCTACCTTTATAATGCGAACTGCTAAGGAGTGGAATACGCTACCGTCGTCTGTCTTTCCTGAAGACTATAATCTGGGTCTCCTCAAGACTAGAGTGAATACCCTTCTAGACCTTTGTGCTCCATCTTCGGCCGCACCGTGACTTACCAACAGGTGAGATCGCGGCAAAAAAAGGCCTAACAATGTTAAAAAAAAAAAAAAAACTAGACTGCGAGCGGAAGAGTTTGAGCAATTTGCTCATATTCTAGTGACACGCGCCACGCGTCCTTACCATTTCTTTTCATTTAATATTTCTATGGTCTTCACTAAGCAGCATATTCTCACATTTATTTACCACATCTATCTTCACCTGCTTCCGTGAAACGAGTATAAACACGGCATCTGGCGCGGGTGTCATCCGATTTGTCGGCGGGACGTGCCCGAAAAATCGATTCCGGTTATCGATAACTCGATATCGTCAGTCGATGTTTGCATCGAGAATATCGAATGAATAGCTACGTGGTGGGTTTTATGGATATAAACTAGTGAGTTTTATATGCTCGGATTGATATTGCCATATTGAGAGGGAAAAGATTTCGAATTCTCAGTAGATTCACTATAAAACCTAGTACCCTATACCTAAATAAATGTATTTTGTGCGTATTACCTGAACTTAACCAAAAATAAGATTTTTGTGGAATATATATTTTTCAATACAAGCTTTTATAAAATTTGTGATCGTAACCGTGTGCTGATCAAAATGAACCTTAACACGGGCAGTTTACTATTCCATCGAGGAGTTCCGTTGTCCACCTTCCGTTTCCATCATCAAATCTGCTCGCCGTCACCATCATATTGTATTGTCATCGGAACTTGGTAGGTATGCCAAATTTCAGTTCAATCGGTTTAGGATAACTGCTTTAAAATTCAATTGCAAGATTCCACCCGGACATACATTGCAAGTTAATATAAAGCTTGTAATGAACTGGGCAATGGTCGAAGGTGGGCAACGATAGACTATGCAACTACCCTATACTATTAAACGAATGAAAATTGTTCGTACAATAGTATGGTACAGGGCTTTCTAAACTTTAAAGATAACGGAACACCAGCCAAATACCTTTTATTTTATGGAACCCCATATCAAATGATTAACACTGCTATTTATATAAGAACAAATTATTTTAAGAAATGTGTGTACATAACTGAAACACCTCCAAATCTTATCTTAAAGTTTAATGTGAAGAATCAAACACTGTTCCTTAATAATTGTTTTATAGTTGGGTATTATGTCCGACAATTGTATGCGTATATCTGGGGTAGCATCCAATTTTGACCTGTACTTGTTATTTGTATAAGCGTAGGCACATATTTTGCGCTATTTCAAAATATTGTTTGGAACCCTGATGGGTATTCTGCGGAACCCCTAGGTTCCGCGGAACCCACTTTGGGAATCCCTGGTATGGGATAATACACTTGAGGTAGAAATTGAGGGATACTTTCCTCAGAAGCCACTAAGGGAAGAATTGAAGAAGAAAATAAACATGACGTAATTTGCAGCCACCATATTATTAGCGTCATAAGTCATAGTAAATATAACTTTATTTTTATAATTTAAAGATTTAATTTATTTTTCATGAAATGTCTGAGTGTATGTTAAAGTTTCAAAAGATTTACGATGACTGGCGCATGTTTTAAACGTTTTGTGAAAATTAAATTAATTCTTAAAGCCATAAAAGTAAAATTTTATTTACGATGACTGGCGCGTGCTTTAAGTATGATTAACTCAGAACACATATTTTCATGACTATATTTTACAAGGCATAGAATTTAAGGCATTTTATAAGCTTTTATTTAACTTGACCTGTTAATATACTAGTAGGTGGGACAAATGTTGAAACTGAATTTTTAACCATTTAACCTCGACCGATTGAGCTGAAATTTTGCTTAGGTACCTGTCAAGTTCCGATCATAATACAATATTATGGTGATAGCGAGTAAATCTGATGATGGAGACTGAAGGTGGACAACGGAACTCTTCGATGGATAATAGTAGACTGGCCGTGTTTAGGCTCATTTTGATCAGCACACGGTTTTGGTCACTAATATTATAAAATCATATATTGGGGAAAAAATTCTAGCTACAAAGTTGTTTTTTTCTAAAAAGAATTATTATAAATCCAATCGTCACTTACCAATAGGTGAGATCGTAGTCAAACAAAGGTCTATCCTAAAGTATTCCTGGTGTACAACAAAATGTTAATATATCTATCTATCTATCATTATCATCAGCGTATAGAAACTCCACTGCTGGACATAGGACCTCATTAGTATACCCTCTATTCGTTTTAAACGATTCAGTTCTATCTTTATAATGCGAACTACTAAGGAGTGGAATACCCTACCGTCGCCTGTATTTCCTGAAAACTATAATATGAGTCTCTTCAAGGCTAGATTAACTAGGTGCCTTCTAGACCTTTGTGCTCCATCTTCGGCCACATCGTCAATTACCAACAGGTGAGACCGTGGTCAAACAAAGGTCTATCAATATTTAATAAGAGAACCGACCATGTTAGGAACACCACGCTGCGTTCCCTGACTGGTATTGCCGACGTAGGTGAAAAAACAGCCAGGCTCAAATGGGATTGGGCGGGGCACGTCAGTCGAATGCTTCCCAACAGGTGGGCGAACATCAGCACACCCTGGATACCTGAAGGACGGCGACCTCGGGGTCGGCCGAGAAAGCGTTGGCGGGACGATCTTGTTGGTTTTGAGAAGGAATGGTGGGAGACTGCCAGAGACAAGGACAAGTGGAGGAATTTGGGTGAGACCTTTGCCCAGCAGTGGGACAATATAGGTTAAGAAAAAAAAAACCCCCTATGGTGCAACCCACTGTGAAAAGAGGCCCATTAAGGCTCTGTCTATCCCTTCGGGAAAGAGGCGTGTGTCTATGTATGTATGTATGTATATTTTATTTTAGTGTTTTTTTTGAGGAACGGCCATTAGATATCTTCATTTGCTACGAAAAGAATCTATGAATCATTCACTCGATAAAATTCTCCTAAAAAATCTTTACCGGCAGGACGCTTCCAACTTCTCAAACAATCGTTGACAATCTAATAACATTTCAAAGACCACTATCCTACGTACCTACCTAAATGGGAGAAGTTACCTGCATCAGATAAGTTCCAACTTGATTTCCCACGGCCCCATTAAACTTGGATTAACTTGATCTAGTTAGTGACAGTTCATATTTTATTTGGAGGAGTAGAGGGGTTTGTCTATGACCTTGTACAGTGCAGGTCTGAGCCCAAGGATCATCATCATCAGGCTGTAGAAGCTCACTGATAGGACACCGGCCTCCACCATAGAATTATATGTATATTAGGTATATTATTGACGACCTCTGTGGCGCGGCGAGCGTAGGCTTGCTTGCGACGCAGGAGGTTGCGGGTTCGATTCCCGCCTCGTAATAAATATTTGTGCGATCTGCAGATATTTGTTCAGGGTGTTCTGGGTATTTTCTATGTATCATAAAAATATCTATCTATGTAATGTATTGTAATAAGTATATCAGTTATCTAGTAGTATCTACCCATAACACAAGCTCTGTTTCTTGGGGCTAGCTTATGTTGTGTGAACTGTCCAGTATTATTGAAATTAAATTAAAAACATTTATTTGGCACGCAACAAAAAACAATCAGAACAAACAGAATAAAAGGAATACAGTAGCACAAAAAGCAGAAAATAATAATATTATTATTAATTATTTATTTATTATTTATTAAATATTTATTATCTTGCTCTTAAAATGATTCATAGTATTTCCTCACAGAAATAAAAGCCTCAATACACAAGCCTGATTAGTCAGTGTGTCACATCTTCAAACAAAATGGAGGCCAAGGTGTTCGTACCTATTTATAAGTATACTTAAAGAAACAGAACTCTAAAAAGGGGCCACAAACGAGGATCTCCAGTGAGTCGGGAAGAATCGATTTTGTTTAATGGACCGAGAAATACCAACTGACCACTGGATTTCCGCTGTGGATAACACGACCGCTTCAGATCTATCGCTACGGTCCTTCCGAGATATAACTATTATTTCTTAGCACCTTATTTTTCTTACTTTTATTTATCTTGTCGGCGTAACTTATATTTACTTATTTTTGTAGTGGCCTGTGTCTCTTATCAAAGCGCAACTTATCTTCTTGGAAATATCTTAGAAAAGCATTCTGTTGTTCAAAATTATTGTTACGAGTATTTATTAGTTTTTTATTTGTGTTAAATCTATAGGTTAGTTTATTTATTTTATTTATTTATAACTAACACCAGATAAGCTCTTCCGTACAAAGCAGATAAAATAAATAATAAATAAATATCTAAATAAATAATGCTGGACAGTTCACATAACATTATGTAGCCCCAAGCTAAGCAGGGCTTGTGTTATGGGTACTAGACATCCTTAATACAAAATATTACGTGGATAAATATTTTTTATTATTATAGAAAATACCCAGAACACCCTGGACAAATACCTGCAAATCGCACAAATATTTATTCCGAGGCAAGAATCGAACCAGCAACCTCCTGCGTTGCAGGCAAACGTTCGCCCGCCGCACCACAGAGGTCAACAGTCGCCGTGGCCGAAATCAGCCTGGGTGACATCATCATCATCATCATCAGTAAATAACCTGTAATTTATTACACAAACTGTAAAGTAACTGATGATGATGACTACAATAGTAACATGGAACAACAATTGTTGACGACCTCTGTGGCGCGGCTGGCGATAGTTCGCCTGCGACTCAGGCGGTTGCGGGGTCGATTCCCGTCTCGGAACAAATATTTGTGCAATTTGCAGGTATTTGTCCAGTTTGTTCTGGGTATTTTCTATAATAATAAAAAATATCTATCCATGTAATATATTGTATTAAGGATGTCTACTACCCATAAAACAAGGGCTAAGCTTGGGGCTAGGTAATGTTGTGTGAACTTGTCCAGCATTATTTGTTTTTTTATTTTATTTACAGTACAAGTATTTTATTTATTGAAATCTCGAGGATCATTTTGAACCCTCGTAAAAACTAGGTGAACTTACATCACTTCCTCACAACGACAACTCAAGCGCTCTAACTAAAGTCGTAACGTTGCACTGAATTTACGAGTATATCTCTAACAGTAAGAGAATGAGTTCTTCAGACGGCTTCAGGAAGAAGTAACTATTGCACGTTTGAAAGGCTGTGTTTATTGTAGAGCTGTAGTTTCTGGATGAGATAATTCATAAACTAATAGTGACTAATCCTACTTAATACATACCTGAGGCACAGATAAAATAATAGTACCCTAGTAGGTACCTGAAGTTAAGTTTGGGCGCAGTTCGCCGAAAATAGAGTTGACAATCTTTTTTTTATATGATTCTAAAAATCCCATCTTGGTTTGACAACTATTTAAAAGCTTTTGAGACATGTGTGAGCTTGTTTTAACAGACTTAAAAAAAAGGAGGTTCTCAATTCGAGTGTATTTTTTTGATTATTTTTTTATTTTTTTCCCTCATATCTCCGTTTTTTATCAACCGATTTTTTATTTTTTTTTATTTGACATAGTATACTTCCCAATTGGTCCCATTAGCATCGAAATCTGGTTCTGATGATGGAATCCATGAGGAAATGTGGGAACTCCTTAAATACTATAGGCACACATATAGCAATTTCGGTATTTTCAGCGACAAGTCAATGACGTGCATTCAAAAAGTATCATTTGGTGAAGTAGAACTGAGTGGATGGCCAGGAACTCCTCAATGATAAGTATTTCACGGTTGGCGATAAGGGTGACTTTCCGATAATTTTCGGTCAGTAATTTCACCGGCAGCCATACCCTCCAACCCGGAACACAAAATGCAAGTACTACTGCTTTGCTGTAGAAATGTATGGTGGTAGACTTTCACAGACGAACTTCTTTTACAAATAAGTGTGTAAGATTAAGTTATACACAAAAGTGGTTTTTTTTAACTTTGATAGTCCTTTGTTTGACCACGATCTCACCTGTTGGTAAGTGACGATGTGGCCGAAGATGAAGCACAAAGGTCTAGAAGGCACCTATTCACTCTAGCCTTGAAGAGACCCAGATTATAGTTTTCAGGAAAGACAACAGGTTTTTGTATTTATGTTAGTATCTAAGGTATTTATGTTGCTATGGGCTTACTATTTAGGTTTAGTGCATTTCTCAGTAAGCTTGAAATAAAGATTTTTAATTTAATTAGTTAAAATAAGCTCTATCACTAACAAAAGTGAGGCAGAAGCGTTACAAATAATTAGCGTAATATGTTTGGTAAAATGGGTAGCACAATCGTATGAAAATAAACTTGACAAATGGTGAGCTCATCGCCGCCATCGCTTTCCCACGACCGCCTCAGCTAACGCTTTCTTCCAGCACTAAATACATACATTCATACATAGACACACGCCTTTTTCCCCGAAGGGGAACTGATGAAAAATAGCCTCAAATGAGCCTCTTTTCACTGTGGGTTTCACCATCGTGGAATACAGTGGTGAAATCATCGCCGCTATTGCTTCCCACGTCTCGGCTAACGCTTTCTTCCAGTAATAACACATTCCATAATAAGCTAGCAGCCAGGACAAATCTTATACCAACGAATCTTTTCTTATTGACGACCTATGTGGTGCGGTGGGCGAAGGTTCGCCTGTGTACGCACGAGGTTGCGAGTTCGATTCCCGCCTCGGAACAAATATTTGTGCGATCTGCAGATATTTGATTTGGGTCTTCTGGGTATTTTATATGTATAATAAAAAATATCTGTCTATTTAATGTATTGTATTAAGTATATCAGTTATCTAGTACCCATAACACAAGCTCTGCTTAGTTTGGGGCTAAATAATGTTGTGTGGACTGTCCAGCACTATTTATTTATTATTTATTTATTTATATATTTATCAACAAGTCCGGGTAATACCTAAGTCGGCTTTTACGACATCCACGGGAGGAGATGGGCACTAAATGATTGTTTGTTATTATTAGTATCATTTAGCGACAATGTTCCCTATAAAGAGATTACACTCCTAAACTGACAGACTATCAAGACAGCTATTACCTTTAACTATCGTACAAAATAGCTCTTAACGACTCATCTGACCTTACCCTCATAACTTGTCACATAACACAATAACAGCGCTATAAAGAGTCGATGAGCCTACAGCGAAGGTTGTGGTCGCAGAGTTAGAGGCTGGCGACAGAATATTAAAAAAACAAAAAATAAACTTAGTTACCCATTACCTATTGACGACCTCTGTAGCGCGTCGGGCTAGTAGCCGGATGAAATGCGATAGGTTGCGGGTTCGATTCCCGCTGCGGGACAATTGCTTGTATGATCTTCAGATATATCTTCAGGGTGTTGTGGGTATTTTCTATGTATAATAAAAAATATCTGTCTATGTAATGTATTGTAAAGCTTATCAGTTATCTAATACTCATATATAACACAAGCTCTGCTTAGATTGGGGCTCGATAATGTTGTGTGAACTGTCGAGCATTATTTATTTACCTTATTTATTTTTTATTTCAAAACTCCCATGCAAAAATTACATTTATCCCGGAACTAACATTACACATTTTTTTTTATTTTTTTTTTGTACATTTTACTCGGAACAAATATTTGTGCGATCGCAGATATTTTATCAGGATGTTCTGGGTATTTTCTATGTATAATAAAAAATATCTATCTATGTAATATATTGTATTAAGTTTATTAGTTATCTAGTACCCAAAACACAAGCTCTGCTTAGCTTGGGGCTAGATAATGTTGTGTGAACTGTCCAGCATTATTTATTTATTTATTTATGATGGATTCAAGATCGTTTTCAGAGTATTCTTTGATCTATTAATACGGGACCTAATCTACGTCACTAGATGTAGTGAAAGTCGTTAACAAAAGCACCATATCCTAATCCTACAAGTTACCTCCATTCACCGCTCGCTTTACCACCACACCTCATAATATAACCACATATAACGTAATAGTTTTTCCATTTTCGGCACGTGCGCTCACTAACTGCTTTCCGATTGGCGGGAATCACCGGCAAAAACGGACCCTAACGAGTGTGCCAGGATTTCATACCTCATGAGCTCCTGAAAATATCGGGAGGAATAAGCCTTTCTCGAAAGGAAAAGGGATACGGGTACAGTAGCAGGATTGAAGACCGCTCTGCCACACTTTGCATTTCACAGATACACGCGCGAGTTCATAATAATACAGGTTAGAGTTATGTATAGTATCTTGTGCCTCTAAAACAAGCTTTTATTTAACTTGTACCGTGGTGTGTCCGGCCCAAGATCCCTCTATATCCTACCGTGGATGTCGTAAACGCCGACTAGGGAATTACCCGAACATCTTTATAGGCTTCGTTGGTATAAATATTTTTTGCCACATACATACAACTATAGGATTCAATTAAATTTTTTCGTGAATGGCATGGAGTGGTGTTGCCAGTAGTTCGCCAATGTCACGTAGTAAGTAAGGCTTGCAAACGATGTACAACTATACATACGAAACTAATAGCCAGGCTGACCTGTCAGTCAGTCGGGGAAAACTAGGTCGCGTCATCGTACCTCGATGTAGTAAGGTTTACTACGGCCCGCCCTTTTACTAATACTACTTTTCGAAGTATGCAAATGTAATAGCGAGCACAGATAGTTCACTGCCGTCGTCGCCAGATGGTTCACTACACAAAAACGTAGGTGGTTCCAAGTAGCTCGCGAGTCGCGAGTCGCGAGTCGCGCCTTGACGCGACACGTACACAAAGCGTCCAAATTGGAAACGTCGCTGCGACACGCATACGTGTTATTTGTTACCGGAGTTTTAGTCCAAGTTATGAGAGACTAGGTTACCAGATACAAAAATGAGATTTCATCCCTGACTTTTCACTAGATTTCCTGATTTTTGTTTACAGAGGATATAAAACACATTATTATTAGATATAACTCAACTTCATAAAAATAAATTATTATTTTTTGTTACTAAAATTGCTAAAATATTATGATTTGTTAAACAATTATTTTCTAAAATTTCTGACGATTCCTTATTTTTCCTGTTTTCCTGACAGAGGGCCTCACATTTCAGGAAAAATTCCTAGGACCCTAGGATAGACTATATTTTTGAAAGGGAACCCTGTTTTCCACGTTCGGTCGGCCGGACCGTGCTGATGAAAACCGACACCAAATATGTAAGTAGGCGCGACCGCGTCCCCTTCAGTCGCCCGCAGGCCGAGCACCGAGCCACAGGTGTCTATCGCTAGAGGAAAGTTGCGCAATCACATAAAGACTTATTGAGTGCGTATACGATAGTGATGTCACAAGTTATTAGTCATCGCATACAAATGACTATTTAGAAAAAAGTCGTGAAAAAAAATCTAACGCAGATAACTTTGTTAAATATTGGGTTATAGTTTTAAATGAGTTATCGCTGTAAAGTGCGTTAAATAGTGAATCTATTGAAATAGTAAATTTAAAAATCTTTCGAGAACTTTGGAAAATATGATTCGTTGAAGTTTCGCTAATAGTTCGCATGGCGCGCCCAAAATCAAAGAATGCTAAGAGGGATGCACCAAAAGTCGAAGCAAATATAGTTAAAAACAGAGAATAGGCATCAGAACAGAAAAAAAAAATGCTTGACAGTAAACACAACATTATCTAGCCCCAAGCTAAGCAGAGCTTTTGTTATGGGTACTAGATAACTGATATACTTAATACAATATATTATTACATGGATAGATATTTTTTATTATACATAGAAAATACCCAGAACATACAACCCGGAACTGAACGCAGAAAATGCAATGCTATAATCACGCTGAAGCGTTTATGGAAATTAGATATGACCTCCTCTCACTTGTCACTTGAACCATTTAATACAAGAAGCAAGGTGCTTCCAAACTGAAAACTGGGAGTGAAAAATGTGTCTGCTGTTGTTCTTTGCTACACTCGAAAGAGTAAACTTTTGTTTTGTTTATCTGTATGACATTTTTGTATGTTCCTCCTCTGTACCACAGAATATATAATAGCAAAGTTGTTAGTCCAGTATCAGATGACCTTCTTAGGTCTTGGTTACGAAAATAAGTTTTTTTATTTTTTTTTAAAACGCCAACCCAACTGCTGAACTAATTTTGATAAAACATGTCTTACTATTCCATGGATAATCCGAGCTTTATATTGAAGATTTTCGCTTAGGTTTTTCTATAAACTATGAGAGGAGCCAGCCCTATGTTCTTTAAATGTATTTTAAAAAAATAGGTTAATTTTTTTCGTTGAAATTACCGGGGCTTGGTTTTAAATTTACTATTTTGCCACTTAAATTTTATCTTCAAAATCAGAATTCGTTTATTTGCGCTATACGAATGTGATTGGTTCATCTAACTCTGTATAATAATAATTATGTACCTTCAACTTTTTTGGTCCTGCATATTCAGAGATCCCACCCGTCTAGCCTGTATGACAGTCAGAGAGGCAAATGTGCCAACCCTAGGCAGAAATCTTCATACGAATAATAAGTCTTTTGTGAAAAATATATTTTTCAATAGAAACTTTTATAAAACTTGTGATGGGAACCGTGTGCTGATCAAAAGGATGCAACGAGTAAACACGGCCGCAGTCCACTATTATCCCTCGAAGAGTTCCGTTGTCCACTTTCCGTCTCCATCACCAGATCAGCTCGCTATCACCATAATATTGCATTGTCATTGAAACTTGACAGGTATGCAAGATATCATCTTAATCGGTTGAGGATAACTGATTTAACATTCTGGTGCAAGATTCCACCCGGACATACATCGCAAGTTAATCAAGAGTCGTCAAGAGTCTCCGTCAAGTCATAACCCAGTTTAAATGGTGGCAAAAAAACCGAGATTTTACAGAGAAAAAATCCAACAAAACTAAAAAGACACGCAATACACTTAGAATAGAATAGAATAGAATAGAAATAATTTATTTTGAACAGCAGCATACACACAGTCAAAAAAATAAAATATTTGTTGCTGTGTGTATAGTGCGGCCAAAAAAGGTCCGTGCTCAGCATAATGCTGCAGTGAACTGCAACGCTGATTTTCAGCACGGACCTCGGTTGACGCACGGACACGGCACACACACACACCTTGCTATGATAGATTATAAATTAAACAATGCAAGTCGCGTAGGCAAAGCAGGATATAAAATAAAAAAATCAAGTATTTGATGTAATAGGTAACGGATGAGGGAGCCATATCATAATGTGAACAATAAGTAGGTAGGTACCACCCCAAGGGAGAAGTTTGCTCGTAACTAATCCTACCTACACGTTTTAAACAATTATTTGGATATTCCAACGACTCGCTGGTTAGGTTACTATTTGTACAAAAAATAAATAAGTAAATAAAACCGACACATACGAAAGTTTACATTTACAAATAGGTAGTACTTATACTTACAGAAACAAAGTTAAATAGTTATATTTTATCCAAAGAGATTAAGTACTTATCGTCGAAGTTATATATATGATTAGGTAGGTACCTATGAGCAAATAAAAAACAGATTTCTTAACATTAGAAATTACAAGCTTTCCTAAGTAGGTATTATCTACAGACAGATTAACTGGCACTTTGTAGCACTATTCACGTAGGAGGGTCTTGAAACACCGCTGAAAGGTCTTTCTCAACGCGTATACGACATACTTGTGAGTCTTGTTCTTTGCGCAGGTATATGCGACCACTCTTGATCCAGCAGTACTTCCATTTATGGTGGCGACATTCCTCCCTGGCTTTGGCGAACAGCTGCCGGTTCAACCTGGTTAGCCGCTCGTTGAAGTAAAGCGGCGCTGGTGGCCCTTCTAGTCCCAGTTCAGCACTCGTGATGAGCCCACGACGCTGGCGCGCCTTCTGCAGGAATGCGTTTCGAGTTGTGCGGCGTGTGAAATGGATCACTACTTTTCGTGGTCTCACAGGGGATACAGAGTGTTCCTGCATAGGGGCTCCTAGGCGGTCGATCGAATCTATGTCATGTTCCTGAAATGGGACACCAATCTTCTCAGCCAGTAGAGGAATCAGATGTAAAAGATTTTCTCGTCTGTGTTCCGGTATACCAGTAATCTCCACTTCGTTATGCAAGGACTCTTGCTCGCGATCATTGCAAGCCATCTTCAGCTCGGAAACAGCCTGTTCCAGCTCACCTGTTGTGCCAATATCACTTTCTGTTAAATACATTTCCATTTCCGCCGTTCGAGCTTCGAGAACGGTTACCTTGCTTATGCAACAGGTCATATCTGTCCTTATACCAGCCAGATCTGATTTTAATTGAAGCACCTCAATACGCAGTCCCCGTCGTTCCTCCTTAAAAGACTTAAATTCTAGTAGCATTTCAGCCTTCATGCCATCAAACTGAGCGCGAATCTCAGCTACAATATCATGCGAATCCAGAAGGTGTCCCGTTGGGCTCGCTTGCTTTCCCGCCGCAACTCCAACTGGGACCAGTCCCTTAGAACACTTAGCGCACGTTTCCCCACCTTTTGCCGCCATAAACTTGGCACAGGCAGCGCACTTCACCATTTTATGTAACTGCTTGTAGAATTCCGATCAAAATTATAGATAAATACACTTTTAGAGTTTTAGAGGGTACTTCGATTAACAGTCGGCAGTAGTATTGTGGAACGAAACAATATTTGCTGATAATACGAAGATAACGGGATACTATTGCGAGATAACGTTCACTGAGCTTCCTCAATTTACTAACATCACACTTTTCTACTTTGCGTAATTAAATAAACACTTGTAGCATTATTTTACAACGAAACTATCAGAGCTATATTGTCTACGAGCCGCGTCCGTGACGTCAACTTAAAAGTCACTACTTTAATGTACTATTATTTATCAAAGTTACACCGGTTAAAATTCCCCCAAAATTACACGAAATAACTCGAAAAAACACATTAAAATGTAATTAAATAAAAATGACGACGTTTCTTTCAAAAATGGATTGAATCGAAAATAATTAATTATTTGTACAGGAAGCTTTGGCCCACTTGACGTTAAACCAATAATCGTTTGACATTTCAATTTGCGTGCAATATCGCACATACAGTCGCGCAATGCAGGACTATCGACGGCACGCTCGAATTGAATGTGTGTTGCTGACGGGCATGCGAATACGAATGAAGTATTTTATGGCTTTCTGCTTGTACAGTCCGGAAGACCTGCTTTATACAGGCTGTGGCAAACATTAACATTAACAGCGTTAATATTCCAGCCATTTTAGAACCGATTTGCTACGTGACGATGGTAAGCGGCCTGACGTCATGACTCTTGTTCTGTGGGAGAAGGGTAAGCCTTAGGTGTGGGACGCATGTAGCGTTGATACACTTGCGCCATCTCATTTGCCCAGGACATCAGTTAGGGCCGGTGCCGCGGCAGTTTCCGCTGAGAACCTCAAATAATATGCAAGTCTCGACAGAGCTTACTTATTTGAGCCTTTCGGGTTCGTTACTCTAGGTCCGAGGGGTACCAGGGACCTTCGCGTTTTCAAAGTTATTTCAGGGCGACTGGTCGAAACGACGCGTGTTCCGAGAGCTGGCTCTTTTCTAGCTCAACGCATTATTGTATATTATTTATTATTATTATTATTATGCATTATTTATTATTGTATTGCCATTCAGCGTGGCAATGCAGCCCGCATCTGAGGGACGCTTCCGTCTGATAGTGATTTGGATCAGTTGAGCTACCTTTAGATCATTAGCAGCGGTCGTCAATAGCAAATGTTTTTTTTTTGTAATTACCTATTTGTATTATTTGTTTTATTCTTTCTGTAAATAAATGTATCATATATGGTTGTGGTTAAATTAGGAGTTTTCCTAGTATTTTTTAGCATCATATATCTGTCGTGAAAATCCGTTTAAAAATCTTACCATTTTTTATCAATGTAAATTACCTACAGCGATTCTTACAAGTTGTGCGGAAACATAAAAGTCTTCGGTGTGATAAATATCATACTGTACAGAAACTGCAAGCCGTAAACTCCTGTGTCTAGTGAGCCATGTATAGTGGAGTCTGGAGGAGTCTTTTGTTTGCTGAATTTGATTCTTTATCTTTAGTGATATTTTATTTCTAGAGCATTCAAATGGAATTCTTTGAGAGCACAGCAAATGTACTTGTGAGTTGTTCTCACGTATTGAATCTGTGTACTGTTAAGCAAGTCAAATGTAGACGTCCAATCACTTCGATTATCAATCTGAAACATTAGGCCGTTTGTCCACTACCGCCGTCACCGTCACGTCACCGAGAACGAGATAACGATGATAAAAGAAAAAAAAAATGGAGTCTACCTCTTGACTTATAGCATCAGTACCAGCTAAGGTCAAAGCAACACGTTCATCCCGCGTCGACGGTGGCGGTAAGGCAACAGATCGCCACCGTGCACACCGCGGACGCGGGCTGAACGCGTCAGTCTGACCGTAGCCATGTAGCCGTAGCTATGTTCAAGCCTTGCATAATAGTAGTGCCATTTATCACGTAGTAAGACAAAGGTATGATTAGAAAGAAGATAGGAGACAATTTGAAATACAAAGAAATGTAATAACATGAAGGAAGTTACATCGTATATATAAAGGTCAAGCCAAGGTCACATTTCCCATCGTTCCAATCCGTGAAGTATCGCACTCTCCTGGCAATCTCGTCCATAGCCTTCTGCCGTGCTGTCAGCGTCCAGAAGTATGCTTGCGCTATGGTAAGCTGCTCGGTTTGTACAATTGCGACAAGGTTCGCTCTTCCCGGCACCGTGACAAAGCTCATCCACACATCATAGATCCCTGGGGTTCAGACGACTCTTTTCTCGAGATCATTTCTTCCCCATACCTACAAACTATGGAATGAGCTTTCATCTGAGGTTTTCCCGCTTGGTTACGACATGTAACAAGTTTTTTTTTTTTTAATTTTAATATTTTCCTTAGTTCATCTATTAGTGATTTTAAGTCGCTTCCAGAAAAATGTTCATAAATTCCTCCAGGGTAGGCAGCGCATCGACAATACTCCCGGTGTTGCCAGTGTCTATAAGCGACGGTGACCACTTAACATCAGGTGGGTGGGCCGTAAGCTAGTTTGCCTATTGGTTTCATTAAAAAAAAGGTAAGCCGCTTAATGTGGATCCTTACGCTTGAGCCGCGAAGTGTTTTTTTTTTTGGTGTTTTTGCTCATTACAGCTAATCAACACTTCTTCAGATAGCGAAAGTTGATTTCGCGAGAATGAGGAGACACACACGTTGATAGTATCTCATAAATATCACCAGTTTACACACATTTTTTCAGTGTTTTTTTTTTGTTTAGGGGGATCGTAGCTAAACTAGTGATATTTATGAGTTACTATCAAGTAAAACTTGTGTGTTCCAACTCTCCTAATTCTCGCCAAATCAACTTTCGCTATTTGAAGAAGTGTTGATGAGCTGAAATGAGCAAAAAACACCAAAAAAAATAACTTCGCGCCTCAAGCGTGGTTGCATGCGTGCTGTCGAAAATTCAAACCCGGAGAATGTTCCATTTAAATTCTGACACAATAACATCGAATATAGACAAAGCCAGTGAACAATGCCAATTAAATATCTATCCTATCCTACTACTAATATAAATGCGGAAGTTGGATATTTGTTTGATACCCAGTCATGCCGTAACGAATTGATTTTGATTTGGTAGGAGAAGTAATTATCACATAGACTAATAAATACCCGGTAGGCAAATTACTTAGTAACTAATATATAGTCTGTGGCCAAAGTCTGTGATGATGTAGAGCTGAATGAGTTGAGCCGCGGCAATTAAAGTCAATTAATTTCGTAAAACATTGTACAATCAAATACAAATAAAAAAAAAATATTTTCAAATAATATTGGCTATATGATAACATTACAATGGGCACCGCAGTAGGACAAGCCTGTATCGCGGATACCCAGACTAAGATTGTCAAAAAAGTGTGTGTTGGAAAGTACATGTATGTACCTAGGTATGTCTCCTTTACATCATAGGACGAGCTGACTCAGGGCTCGGCACCATCCTTACCTCATTAGTATACCCTCTATTCGTATCGTACTAAACGTTTCAGTTCTACCTTTATAATGCGAACAGCTAAGGAGTGGAATACACTACCGTCGTCTGTCTTTCCTGTAAACTATAATCTGGGTCTCTTCAAGGCTATAGTGAATCACAACACCGAGAATGATTTTGTAATAAAAAAAAACGTGATTTTGCTCACTTTTCGTTTCGCGAGCGCTATTAGGTATATATCGCTAACTAACTTACCTGAACTTCAATCTTCTTCTTCTTCTTCTTGTAAGCGTTTGCCTCTGGTGTCAGAGTTTGTCAAGCCGCCCGAGGGCCTCTGACATGGCTTATCGACTGCTATTAATCAATAACAGCCGGGACCGACAGCTTAACGTGCCCTCCGAAGCACAGAGCGATGGAAATCCACACATAACTTCGAAAAGTCATTGGTGCGGAGCCTAGGATCGAACCCGGTATCGTTGGATTCTGAGTTGCAATGAGATACCTAGATAATGACGCCGTGGCGTCGACAAACGTAAAATTCTGTCAATATCTAACTCATTAAAACACAAAATATTTTTAACCTGTATATTCTGTTTCCTAGGGATAATAAAAGGGTGAAACTGTGAGCGACCGCTCGTTGTATATAGGTACGGCCGAATAGCTGTGAGAAGATAGAGGCTGGTGAGTTGCACAGTACAATCTAGAGCAAAGCACGCTCAATAAAACATAACGATTACAGAAACTCTATTCAAGCGAATACCCAATCTTGAACGACAATCTCACGATTTTCTGGTTCGAATCGTTTGTTACTCTTCGTGAGGCAATTGTATGGTATAACCTAAGCCAGCCAGGAAAAAAATGTTATTTTAAATATTATTGTATTATTTATTGAACATGATATTATAATATAATAATAGGCTTCTTACATTAAGTGTTTCAAAACCTATATTAACACTAAGTTCTCGATGATATAGGTACATTTAACATTACATACAGTTAGTTGTTGACACGTTGTATTATTGATGTGTAACATCTTTCCCCTGTCTGTGGGAAAAGGAACAGGAAGTGTGCATTTTTCTGAGAGGTTGGTACCATCACCATGTTGCTTATTAAGTTATTACCAAGGAGGTGAGATATCAGATGTTACACATCATAATGGGACTACTGTAAGGCTCGCTCTTTTTTTTATTTTTGATCAATATATATTTTTTCTTTCTCAAATAAGTAAAAGAGTAGAAGTGTGTATATTTAAATTTCGGGTCACATATTTGTATGTGTTCATATAATTGAACACAAACAATTAATTTATAATAGAATAGAAGTAAAATTTGTGTGAGTAGTTTGTGTCACATAAAAAAAAACTATTCTATTCTAAAGGAGTTTTCAGTCGTCTATGTTCTCGTATTACGGGCGCTTCTGTAAGTTAGCAAGCCGTCACCTGTCTAAGCTACATCAATAGTGAGCTCATGGATTCAATCAAAGACTGCCGTACTAAATTAGGGTTGTCCCAATTTAATTAAACTAGACAATAGCCTAATTAAGGGTACAGTAACGAACGGTTTGCTATAACCACAGTGTACGTTTAGAATTAACTAATTAGAATAAATGGGTGTGCGGTCAGAAGGGTTGTGGAAATTTGCATCGGTATCGAATTTGAGTATTTTCAGGTAGTGTTCCGGATGTACGGTTAACCGTCGCAAACCGCGGTCGGATCGAATAAATTGTAGTTCATGTATTGTGTTGGTCCCTGTTGTTACTGTACCACGATAATTCGTAATATAAGTAGAATAGACTCAGACATAGAAATCTGAAGCTGGTTGGATGCGAGATGGACCGTTCACAGAAAAGAAAGACACGAAAGAAAATTTCTTTATTTTCCCTTACAACACACACATAAAACATGAAAACAAAAACAAAAACCTAGTAGGTACTAAGCAACTAGTAGTAAAATAAAAATAATTAAAAACTATTATAAACTTTGGTAAGTAGATAGGTAAGTAGAAGGCATCGATGTGTGTTGTGTGGGTCATACAGGAAACTGTCTCGGGATAAGCTGCACCAGACCTAGGTTTAGTCAATTTATTCTGTGGTTTAGTGCAGCGCTGGTTTTCAGACAGGGCCTAGTTAAGTGATGCCACGAACATCAATAAACTACAGGGGGGGAGGGGATAAGCAATAAAAAAAATTGTTAGTGTGTAAAAACTAATGTCTTGTTAAATACAAAAATATTATTAGGCAACTGCAAAATAATGAGGCACGTCGGCATGATAGTTCATTGTCTGTGGGAGAAAGGATTCCTCTAATCCATAGACCCAAGACACGCACACTCAAACAAATAAGAAGGAGAAGAAGAAATCAAGTGAAGATCATCTGTTTGTCGGACACTATCGCCTAACAATTAATATTAACCCCCGACGCAAAAACGACGGGTGTTATAAGTTTGACGTGTCTGTGTATGTGTGTTGGTGTGTGTGTCTCTCTCTCTGTGTGTGTGTGTGTGTGTGTGTTTGTGTGTATCTGTGTGTGTGTGTGTGTGTGTGTGTGTGTGTGGCTGTGTGTGGCTGTGTGTTACTGTGTGTGTGTCTGTCTGTGGCTCCCGAACTGATGAACCGTTTTTTTTTTGTTTGAAATGTTAATTAGTCTTGAGTGTTCTTAGCTATGTATGATCATAATCAGTTCAGCCGTTTCATTGCGTCGAGGGTTTTTTCAATTTTTACAAAATTAATTAATTACTTGTCTTTTATTTGCAGGAAGCTTTATGTTCAGTATTCATCCAACTGATGATCATGAATATTGTCTGAATATTTAAATTTAATTAAAGTTTCAGCACTCTTTCAGTTAACTGGACTCACTGGGCCGGCATTTCGTGGCATTTTTGTTGGACTACATATTTACAATTTGCCCACCATTTTTATTATGAATAGGCATCCGATCCATTTCACAATATAATTCCGAGAGCGGGCAAAAAGTAAATTTGATTTTTCCAAAATTAATGTCTCTCCCTCAAGTAATAAGGGTGAAATTGGCGTGTAATCAGTACCGAATCGTCACCATCTGGAAAACGGTTGAAAACGTTCAGAAATTGTATGTTCACGGTTCGTTAGTTAAGAATATTGGTTCATTGTTGGTCGAGCGAGATTCATTACTGTTCCAAATCACTCTACTATTTCGAAAAAAAACTGTTTTTATATATAAAAATCTTACGTAACTATTAAAAAGCGGGAATGAAATGTTGCCAGTGACTTACAGCACTGAGACGTGGCGGCTAACTTATAGCCCCGCACATGGCAACACTCGCATTGGCCGTCACGTGTCGCGTGCCAGTGGCATTATTTAAAACCTATGGCGCAGTAAACCCATGCCTAAAAATGCGCCGTAGTGAACTGTAAAAATGATTCGAAGCGCGAATGGAGATATTTCTTAGCATAGTAGGTCCCACAATAAAACAGCACGCTTGGTTTCTGATATATATGTTATGTGGTCACACGATAATTATGTGCTTTCTCTGATAAAATGTACCGTGTGGGTTCTAATAGGACCAGATTCAGAGCCAATGCAACCTACTGGCATGTTTTGTTTTTATCTCTTCGCCAGGTGTGACACCTAGGTTATATATTAGAGGGCTAAATGAGAAGTCAATAGCAAAAATAATCAGGTCGATTAGCCGTAACCGAGCCAAGACAAATAGAGTAGTGTAGATTGCTATTGCATTTTTGAAGGCGTTGTTTTTCGCATATAAATTCAACTATTGCCATGTTTTATTTTTTCTTTACGCCAGATGTGAAACCTATGTCATATGTTACAGGGATATATAAGAAGGTTTGAAGTTTATACTTCTGGATCAGTAAGTCGCTGGTCCCCCTATGCTACAGCCCCCCTCTATTTATTTAGCGTTCTTCACGAGCCATAAACAGCTAATGGTGTGTCATAACTACTGAACGGTGCTAATGAATCACTGAGGTCGGTCGTTACGGGCCACTTAATAATGGCCCAGTTAAGGCATAACTCAGGTCTGTTGACGATAGGTGGGGTTAATTGTGCGAAAGCTCTTGTAGGTACTTATTTGCAACCTTTTTTTACTTTCTCTAATCTTTCATTTCTCATGGACACCCTTTTTGACAAACTTATGGGATCCACGGATACCCACTTTACCCCTAAGAACCCCTGCATACTTTGCTATACTTCATAAAACTTATTCCACTAGAACCCCTGCTGAGGGGTCCAAGAATACCTACTTCATATTACTTATTCTATTGGAACCCCTGCTGAGGGATCCAAGAATACTTAATTCATATTACTTATTTTACTGGAACCCCTACTGAGGGATCCAAGAATACCTAATTCATATTACTTATTTTACTGGAACCCCTGCTGAGGGATCCAAGAATACTTAATTCATATTACTTATTTTACTGGAACCCCTGCTGAGGGTTCCAAGAATACCTAATTCATATTACTTATTTTACTGGAACCCCTGCTGAGGGATCCAAGAATACTTAATTAATATTACTTATTTTACTGGAACACCTGCTGAGGGGTCCAAGAATACCTACTTCATATTACTTATTTTACTGGAACCCCTGCTGAGGGGTCCAATAATACCTAATTCATATTATTTATTTTACTGGAACCCCTGCTGAGGGTTCCAAGAATACCTAATTCATATTACTTATTCTACTGGAACCCCTGCTGAAAGGTCCAAGAATACCTAATTCATATTACTTACTTTACTAAAACCCTTCTGAGGGGTCCAATAATACTTACTTCGCATTACTTATTTTACTGGAAGCCCTGCTGAAAACTACCAAAAATATCTAATCCAACAATCCAAGAATTAAGCTTATTTTAAGAATGCTTTATAGGTCCAAGAATAACTAATAATTATTTTACTTGGAATAGCACGGAAATAGGTACCTATTTTTATTTCATAAGGACAGTAAAAAATGTTGAATCAAAAACAACCTAACTATAGGTAATATTATTAGTAGTATTTTTTCCCAGTACACTGAAAAAAAAAAAAACTAACTGTGTGCAAAAAGTGCACAGTTAAAATTTACACAGTTGCTACAACATATTTTTCATTGAGATCTAATTAATTTACACCGTTGGGGCAACTGCAAAAAAACAGTTAGGAAGCAAACAGTAAATAAATATGTATAAACAGTTACAGGAACTTTTTGGTCAATAATAACAACGTATCCTGGCAGTAATTTAAATTTCAACGGTTAAACATCAGTCCGGATAAGACAGTAAAATGAACTGTTTTACTTTAACTGTTTTTTTTCAGTTATTTATTTATTTATTATTATTATTATTTTTTTCAGTGTAGGCTGGGATAAAATAGTGTCCGTGGTTCCTTCAGGGATCGAAGGGTTAGTAAGTTTATACGCGGATCCCCGGGGAGATCAAAGAGGGGGTCCAAGTTACTCTCATAGAACAGTTACTGCAAAGCCCACGTTTGATGTGTTTTAACTTTCTTCCCTTTTTCGTCTTCTGAAAAGTTTCATGACAAAAGTTGCGTGTTAGTGGGATAGTGTTGGGGATATTCGTTTAGTATTAGTAGTAGGCACCTACTTCAAATCACGAATAACTCAATTTTATCTCGACGATTGGTGGGTTACAGAGCAGTCCCATAAGTTTTTTTTAATACTACTTGGCATGATGGTTCAAGCCGATAGCCCACCTGATGTTAAGAGGCACCCTCTGCCTATGAACAGTGCATTACGCCATAGGTCCCGTCCACCTAGGACACGCCCTATGTGGCATTGCACTACGCCCGCCACGCTGAGACATAAAGATGAAAAGTCTCATGTTAGTACCTGTAATTTCACCGGCACCCATACCCTTCAAATCGGAACACAGCAATGCGAGCACTACTGCTTTGCGACAGAAATAGGTATGGTGGTAGTACTTCCCCGGACGAACTGTTTCACAAAAAATGTCTACTACTAACAAATTCAATAGGTACCTAAGTACAAGATTTTATAAAATTAGTGATCGTAACCGTGTGCTGATTAAAATGAGCGGCACGGCCAGTCTACTATTATCCCTCGAGGAGTTCCTTTGTCCACCTTCCGTCTCCATCATCAGATCAGCTCGCTGTCACCATAATATTGCTTTGTCATCGGAACTTGACAGGTATGCAATATATCATCTCAATCGGTTGAGGATAACTGCTTTAAAATTCAGTTGCAAGATTTCACCCGGACAAACTGTACATATTATACATTGCAAGTTAAATAAAAGCTTGTAAAATACCTTCACACTACAACAAAGTTGCGCTCAAACAAAACTAAAAGTAGCCAACAGCAGAACGTACACGTATCGTTCGAAGTTCAAATTTTCGAATTAGAATTCTGGCTCTAACCGCATTTCATTTGACACGGTGTACGCTACACTCGCGTTCGAAAATTGAAATTCGAATTTTGGCTCCTGTTGTCGACATGACTAATTGTGTTTGTGTTGATTTGAATTGTGAAATCCTAATCCTAATCTGAGATTAAAAACTGGCTGATCACCTGTGGTGGAGCGTGGTAATGGGGTTTTTCAACACACTTGCTCATAAAGTGGCACATAATGACTCCTGTGATCAAACTGTTACTTTTTAATTGCTATTATTCACAAGTGAGTTATAGAGACAGTTGAACATTTACACGGAGTGTGTATTTCTGTTTTATTATTATTTTCTTCACTAGTGTGTTGAAAAACGTCGTATGATACACGTGTGTATTGATGATTACCGTCCTCGGCTCTCTTAAGACCCTTACCTAAGTAAACACCAACATTACACACTAGTACCATAATATATTATTATAGCATTTTTATAAGAGTAGTAGCGCGGTAAGACTTTTTGACAGTTGATGTTCATTCAGTGCTATCCATCGAGCGAGATGAAATTATAAAATTATGAATGAAAAGCCCTCATTCGCAAATTACATTTTACTGTGTAATGTTCCCATTTCATCCGACAGTAATAATAAAACTCATTTATTTCTTTTGTTTCAGATGAATCGTCAGATAAATTGCTAATGGAACTTGATATTTTATATTATAACGTCATTCGTTCGTAATTTTAATTAATATCTGTTATGTCACGGACGGTATTTTTAAAGGTATTGATGCTTGGGGGTTAACATGGTCGTAAAGGGGGTTGAACGTGAATTGAGGTATTGATAAAAAGGGTGTCAATAGTGAGGTGTCAACCGAAGGGGTGTTGATAGTGAGAAGGGTATTCATGGTGAAGAGGTGTTGACCAAACGGGTGTTTTTAGTGAGTGGGGGATGTGAAAGTGGGTGAAGTGATAGTGATGGTGGAGTGACAGTCGCCATCATGCTGCCGGCACTCTGTCGGCTGCTGGCCACAGCTGCAGTGCTTGGTGCTACACTCCTGGCCAGAGCTGCTAAAAATGGTAAGTTTAGTTACCTAGGACTAATATGATTACGCATGTTATTGTTCCTAAATATTAACAAAAATTTCTGTTTTTCATTTACCATAATAATTAACCAGGAATCACATTGTGATGATATTATAGTACAAAATGATAGATAATATATTGGTCTTTCGAGATAGCTAATAAAAACAATGCAGTTTCATATAAATTTTTCGCATAAATACGTTATTACCAAAGCAACAATCGCTGAAAATTACGAAAAATTGGGTATGTTTAGGTACGATTATAGCTAAATCCACTGCATATTTTAATGTGAAAATTATAACAAATAGTCGCTTTTATATTCTTCTGTACGTGAGTTATTACCGGTTTTTTCAATTATTGAGAAAGAATAGGTTTCGTTTTTAGCCTTAGTTCCATGCCTTTAGTCCATCTTCCTATTGGTGCGAATGCACGAGGAGCTGGGCGAAGGAAGACCTTCGCAGTTCCTCCGCCATCTTCAAAGCCTAGCTGGACCTAGTGTGCCCGAAGATTTTTTGAAGACCATATGGACCAGCCGCCTTCATTGGAATATTCAGACTGTGATCGCCGCCCAGCCCGCTGCGTCATTGGAGGTTCATGCTGAACTGGCAGATAAAATACATGATATTGCCACACCTACTGTTCAAGTTGCATCAGCTCAGACATCAGGACCCGGATCAAGCATGGACGACATGGCACGAGAAATCGCCGAGTTATGTAAGCAAATGAAAAATCTTACACTTCTCAACCTTTGACGACTCCTGTGGCGCGGCTGGCGATGGTTCGCCTTGGACGCAGGAGGTTGCGGGTTCAATTCCCGCCTTGGAACAAATATTTGTGGGATCTGCAGATATTTGTTCAGGGTGCTCTGGGTGTTTTCTATGTATAATAAAAAATATCTATCTATGTAATGTATTGTATTAAGTATATCAGGTAACTAGTACCCATAACACAAGCTCTGGCTTATCTTAGGGCTAGATAATGTTGTGTGAACTTGTCCAGCATTATTTATTTATTTATTTAAAAAAAAAAAACTCACAATATCGGAGACCACGCTCTACTCAGAGGCGTGACAATAGGAGTTACATTATATTACATATATTTTTTCCGAGGCGGGAATCGAACCCGCAACCTCCTGCGTCGCAGACCAATCTTCGCCCGCCGCGCCACAAAGGTTGTCTCTTAATGAAAAGCGTGAAGACTCAATTAGTAAGTGAATAGCACTACAGTCTTGTTGTGTCCTAATTTTATGGCGGAACCCTTACAAATATTAAATTAGCTAAGAACGTTCAAGAAACAAAGTATTTTACGGAAACGAAAACCTTGTTAACACAATCTACATTGTTACAGTTTCATAATGAGTAGGTATGTCTATAGGAACAGCGTCTTTAGCCGCTTGTATACAAGTAGGGTAACGATAGAAACAGAACGCCAGAAAAAGTTCAAGGTCTTGAAAAAGCCGGCTGTTTTGAGACTTTTAGTGAAGCTGAAATAACTTGACTCTTGCTCGTGGAAACAGCACTAAGTGTGCTGTAAGTATGTAATTTTTTTTTTTTTTTTTTCGGAAGGATTTATATGCAGTTGACCGCCTGGGGCCATGACTGCTTTACCGGGCTTTTGGTGAGCGCAGATGGCGCTCAACCTGCAAAGTTAGGTTTTGGGCAACGAGCACAAGGGCACCACTTAGGTACGAACCTCGGCTTGGGCTGTTGCCAGGTTGGGAGGATCGGACAGAGCTGTAAGTATGTAATTACCTAACGAGTCGTCTTATGAGTGTACATCGGCTGTGAAATCGGAACTTTACGATTTGATCCACACCATCTCCTTTTTTACACCCGATGCAAAAACGACGCGACGGGGTGTTATAAGTTTGACGTGTCTGTGTGTGTGTGTGTCTGTTGTCGCCTCGTAGCTCCCGAACGGATGAACAGTTTTTTGTTTTGTTTGAAAGTTGAATTTGTTGGGAGTGTTCTTAGCTATGTTTGATCAAAATTGGTTCAGCCGTATCATTACGTTGAGGGTTTTTTGAATTTTTACAAATTTATTTATTTGTCATCATAGGACGAGCAGACGCACGGCTCGATACCATCCTTACCTCATTTGTATACCCTCTATTCGTACTAAACTTTACAGTTCTACCTTTATAATGCGAACAGCTAAGGAGTGGAATACACTACCGTCGTCTGTCTTGTTTCGGCTTTGACACGGATTCTGGTTTATTCCATATTCTGAGCTTCTGGCCTATCGTAGCAGCTACAGCGTAGGTCAGCATGACGCGGCATCAGTCAGAATATCAACCAGCTTGTTCATTGATGTTCCTAAATGTAGCTGCTAGCGATAAGACTGCCCATTGTGCATTTCGGTTATTTTTTAGGGTTCCGCACCCAAAGGGAAAAACGGGACCGTATTACTAAGACTCCGCTCTCCGCCTGTCCGTCTGTCACCAGGCTGTATCTCATGAACCGTGATAGTTAGACAGTTTTCACAGATGATGTATTTCTGTTGCCGCTATAACAAAAAATACTAAAAAAAAGCAGAATAAAATAAATATTAAGGGGGCTCCCATACAACAAACGTTATTTTTTTGCTCGTTTTTGCTTGATATTGATAGCGGCAGGTAGATGCTTTAAATATTCATGGAATATTTAGTTATATGAAAATAAATATTTAAATTAAAATAAAATAAATATTAAGGGGTAATATTATTAATTATTATATTAAATATATTAAATATAAAAAATAATAATTAAATATTAAATATTAATAAAAAAAAATTGCCGATTTCATAGATAATGGTACGGAACCCTTCATGCGCGAGTCCGACTCGATTGGCCGGTTTTTTGTTATCTAGATAAGTTTTGTATTTCTGTGTGTTATATATCTGTTATTTACAATGAAGAGTTACATCCTACAGAAAGGTTGCGGGAGGGGGTGAGAGAGGCGCTTAGTAGAAAATACGCTAAAGTCTTCACGGCCCCAACATTTCCCAAACGCCGGGTAAAGCTCGAATATCAGGCAACACTAGTACGAATTTCAGATGAAAATGTAACCATAGCGCTTCCATCGCTAGATAAAAAGGGAATGAGAGCGAGCGCTCCCCTGGGCGCTGGACGTTGGAATCAGCGGTAATAGTTGTATGCAAAGCGGCGATTCAAGCTCTCATCGGTGACACGACACCCAAGGGAGAACAGATTTTTTGCTCGATATTTAAATTAAATTTTTTCGTACGTATAATACGGAAATTTTCTCGTTTCTTTATGCTAACAATACGCTATCTTCCTTTTTTTGACAATAATTATCAGTATCATCATCAGCTTGTAGACGTTCATTGGTGGATATGGACCTCCGAATGCAACAACAAACGGTCTTGGGAATCATTTTAAATGAAAAGCGGCTAATTACCACTATTTTTGGTCACTTTGCTGACGTTTCAGCGGTGGTCGCGGGCGGTGCACATGATGAAGAGGCTTCTGAACTCAATCTCGAAACGTCAGCAAAGTGACGAAAAATAGTGCTATTTAGCCGTTTTTTATTTAAAATGGTCTTCTGTCGCTTCAATCCAGTAGTAAGGCCTTCACTTGATAAAACTCAATATCGAAACGTCAGCAAAGTGACGAAAAATAGTGCTAATTAGCCGTGTTTTATTAAAAATGGTCTTATGTCGCTTCAATCCAGTAGAAAGGCCTTCACTTGATAAAACTCATTATCAAAACGTCAGCAAAGTGACGAAAAATAGTGCTAATTAGCCGTGTTTTATTAAAAATGGTCTTATGTCGCTTCAATCCAGTAGAAAGACCTTCACTTGATAAAACTCAATATCGAAACGTCAGCAAAGTGACGAAAAATAGTGCTTATTAGCCGTGTTTTATTAAAAATGGTCTTATGTCGCTTCAATCCAGTAGAAAGGCCTTCACTTGATAAAACTCATTATTGAAACGTCAGCAAAGTGACGAAAAATAGTGCTAATTAGCCGTGTTTTATTAAAAATGGTCTTATGCCGCTTCAATCCAGTAGAAAGGCCTTCACTTGATAAAACTCAATATCGAAACGTCAGCAAAGTGACGAAAAATAGTGCTAATTGGCCGTTTTTTATTAAAATTGGTCTTATGTCGCTTCACTCCAGTAGAAAGACCTTCACTTGATAAAACTCAATATCGAAACGTCAGCAAAGTGACGAAAAATAGTGCTAATTAGCCGTGTTTTATTAAAAATGGTCTTATGTCGCTTCAATCCAGTAGAAAGTCCTTCACTTGATAAAACTCAAAATTGAAACGTCAGCAAAGTGACGAAAAATAGTGCTAATTGGCCGTTTTTTATTAAAATTGGTCTTATGTCGCTTCAATCCAGTAGAAAGGCCTTCACTTGATAAAACTTTAAAGGTTTTAAACTTTAACTTTTTTTATGGTTGCTGGAGATAAATAAAAAAATAATTCTGGACAGTTCACACAGCATAATCTAGCCCCAAGCTAAGCAGAGCTTGTGTTATGGGTACTAGATAACTGATATACTTTGTACAATATATTACCTAGATAGATAATTTTTGATTATACATAGAAAATACCCAGAACACCCTGACCAAATGTCTGCGATCGCACAAGTATTAGTTCCGAGGCGGGAATCGAACCCGCAACCTCCTGCGTCGCAGGCCAACCTTCGCTCGCCGCGCCACAAAGGTCAGTTGGAGGTGGATGGAGGTGGAGGGAGGTGGATAGACGCTCTTCAAGATCGTCGTGGCCAGCAGCCGACGTCTACCAGATGACGATGGTGGATAGACATTCATCAACGTGGTGAGCTCATCGCCGCCATTGCTTCCAAGCACGACTTACGCCAGATACTTATTATAGTTTGTGTTGTGAAATACAGTTGCTTAATATTAAGAACCATGTTCTGTGGTGTGTCCGGCCTAAGAATAGACCCCTCCGTCTCCTCCCGTGGATGTCATAAAAGCCGACTAAGGGATTACCCAGACTTTTTGATAATATTCGTTGGTATAAGATTTGTCCTGCATGGCTGCTAGCTTATTATGGAATGTGTTATTACTGGAAGAAAGCGTTAGTCGTAGGAAGCAATGGTGGCGATGAGCTCACCACTTGTCACGTCTATATTCCACGATGGTGCAACCCACTGTGAAAAGAGGCCCATTGCGGCTCTGTCTACTCCTTCGGGGAAAAGCCGTGTATTATGTGAACACCAACTATGCACAAAACTCGGTCCTGTGTCGAGCTGCTAATACTTACAATAAATCATATTCTAGCATCGAGCAACGCAGGCCTCCGTACCGGAGGGGAGACGCCATAGAGCTGTCAACCGATACATATTTATTCAGAAATATTTGGGGGGGGCTTCACGCACTCACTTACACTTTAATGCACACTTTTGTAACCAGTCGTTCTATCGCTATAAACGCACACATCTATAAACAGCAACACATCAAAAATCTTTATACACACATACATGCTTTCTGTGTACAAACATCATGTTATGTCACAAAATTGACAGTAACATCCGTTCTAGGGACTTCCAGCACTCAAGTCGATAAATGAATAGTATCGATAACTTTTTGGTAAGAACTTACTTTGCCTACCACCAAGGGTCATTTAAAGGATTTAAGGGCGGCTAGGGATGAGGGGAGGGGTTGAACGCTCTCTGTGAAGGGGGAGTTGCGGAACCGCCCCACTTTTCGAGGATAGCATAGAGATCATTTTGTGGATAACTATGATATTTTAGATTAGTAAAAGGTAGTAGTAGGCTGGAGAGAGAGGGGGTAAACGCGGAAACTTAGAGTATAGAGAAAAATCAAGAAAATTTTGAGTACCCCAGGTACAACCTTACTTTACAACAACTCATGAGATGATTAGTTCTTGGGAAAATTGAATTAGAATTTTGTTCAAAGCTTACAATAATTTCATAAAACTATGGGCTGGCAAGTCAAAAGAGACGAAAGGAAAGAAAAGGAAAAAACGCTTTACTTAGCTCCCGTCTTCCTACTAACCTACATAATCCATGACGGTTCTGGCCTCGAAATATACAATGTATTATATATATCTGTCATTCACTGTTATTGTCAAAAACCAAAAATCATGATCCTAAGTGCCAAAAGACTAGATTAGTCATTAAAATTTATAAATAGTTTTTTTTTTATTTCAGGCATGATTATCGCACGACACAGGGGATCCTAGTGTGGGATCAGAACTATGTAGGTATGTGTTGGGTGTGTTAAGTTATGTTGATGCTAAACGATGGTAGGTAAAGTAATACTTAGCGCTATATATAGTGAACAGAATATCGCGTTGAAAAAATTATACCAAGCTATATTTTTTTTCATTCTTTTGTCAATGTAATAGGATTTGAATAGGAAAATCCCACGACACAGGACGGACACTCATGACACGACTTTTCTTGAAAATGAGTAAACGAGTTCAAACTGGGAAATGCTTTTGTTAATTTATCGTGATCACGTATCCCACAACCTAGGTAGGCATGCAACTTTTTACGAAAAACTATCACACCTATAGATTTGTAATATCACATAGTAATTTAAATTCATGTCTAGAAAAGTTCACACATGAAAAAACTAGTAAAAATAACTTGGAAGCCCTTGCAAGCCTAGCTAGTAATATCTTGGAGCAACATGGCCGCCGCTGGAGGTCACACGAGAGAGACACGAGGAGGTCGCGGCGGGGGGCGACATCAAGTAAAGGCGTTCCCCTCTGGCTATGCACAATTTCATTTGGGCATACGCGTTAGTAAAACTGTTTTACTAACTGTTTTAAAAACTATCCGTTGTAATTTAACATAGTAATTTAAATTCATGTCTGTGTTTAAATATAAAAAATCAAGGAAAAGAAGCTTGCTAGCCCTCCCCAAGCATGTTTTGCTTTTGCTAGTAATAAAATTGTATCATGATGGGCCGATTGCTCTGTCAGACTGAATCGATCGTGTGACGCATAGAGTAAAAAGTGTGACAGTGCTACAAATACTAAAATGCCGAATCGTTACATTTTCTGCTGTAAATCAAGGTCTGGAACATCGAATTTACGAAAAGATGGGGCTTTCTTTCACATTGTACCTAAGTGAATTTCATTATATATATATATATATTTACATACACACATACATAGACACACGCCTTTTTCCCCGAAAGGGTAGACAGAGTCTTAAATGGGCTTCTTTTCACCTTGGTTTTCACCAGTTCTCAATAATATATATTTATTTTTATTTAATTTTTTGATGTTGGACACAGTTTACACTTTATTATCTAGCCCCAAGCCAAGCAGAGCTTGTGTTATGGACTAGATAACTGATATCCCTAATACAGTACATTACATAGATATTTATTTTGTATTAACATAGAAAATATCCAGAACACCCTGAACAAATATCTGCAGATCGTACAAATATTTGTTCTGAGGAGGGAATCAAACCCGCAACCTCCTGCGTTACAGGCGAACCTTCGTCCACCGCGCCACAGAGGTCGTCAATTTATGGCATAAAATGAATAATTTCAAATTAAAATCATAACAGTTACCTACCTTGTTACATACCAATACCTTCATGTTGATTGGATTAACGGTTAGAAAGTTACGTTAGGTTAGGCTATGGCGTCTCCCGAATAATATAAATCAAATTTCAATAGTTTGTAAAACATAATAAACGAGCATTTATTTTATCGATAAAAAATCTACTTTATTATTGAGGCACATCACTAATTTAGTAGTATATAAGTAAACACGGGCAACTTACTTTCAGGAATTTTTGAGAAATAAAAAAAAGTGTTAAATGAGCTCAAAGCTATTTCAGTGTGCATTGAGGCTGTTATTGTTACATACATACATACATAGACACACGCCTCTTTCCCCTAAGGGGTAGGCAGAGCCTTAATGGGCCTCTTTTCACAGTGGGTTGCGCCATCGTGGGAGATAGACGTGACAAATAGTGAGCTCATCCCTGCCATTGCTTCCCACGACTGACTCAGCTAACGTTATTGTTATTGTTAGCAGTTGCTTATTTAATTATTTTTTATCATGGTTACCAACAGTCTACACATGTATATATGAGGTACAAACTATATACCTATCTTTAGCTACAGGAGAAACCAACAAGGGCCTTTCATTTTCAAATAAAAAAAATGTAGTTTGATTTGGGTCATTTGATGGCCCTGACTCAACTGTGGTTGTCAAAATTAACAAATGCATCGTCTGTTATTTTGTGTGATAGTAACAAAATACCACAAAAATATATCACTACGTTGTTGACTTTTACATGTCACTTTATTTATACAGTTAAGTACACAGCGGCGACATCTATTTTCAAGGGTTTATAGATGATTTGATATGGCCGTGAAAACCCCTCATTATAGGCAAACACAACGTGCGAAGATTGTACAGTAACCTAACAATTGGCGATCAACTATTTTTTTAAAGCATCTTTATTTACTTTTAACTTAAAAGAGTAAAGTTATTTAAGTATGATCAATATAACCGATTTTGATCAAATTAACCACGCAGTTTTATTCTTATTATAAACTAGAAGCAACCCGCGGTTTCACTCGCATAAGTCTTGATCCTGTGGGAACATCTAAATAAAATTTAAAACTATTCCAGTGGTCCAGCTATCGCCGTTCTTAAATTTCATCCAACCCTTAGAGAATTTTGCATTTATAATATTACATACATACACACATACGTAAACTCACGCCTGTTTCCCAGAGAAGTAGGCAGAGACCATGTATTTCCACTTGCTACGATCCTGGCATACCTGTTTTGCTTGATTCACTCACATCACATTCTTCATATATGCTCATTGGTTAAGGGCGCTCTTGGCCTGGCAATGGTCCAGATCAACCCTGATCTAGTCTGAATACCTTCACCGAGGTCTCCCCCTTCCAACTGTCCCATTCATGCTCATCTTATGAACTAGTTTCGTCAATCTACTATCATTCATCCTTTAACCAATAACCCAAACCATCCAAGCATATCTTTCTCAATCCTTGTCACTATACACGTGCTCTTTCATTTTACAATGCTTTCTTAATACACAGTTTCTTATTCTATCTCTCAAAGTCCACCATACATACTTCTCAAACCTCTCATCTTCAGTGCATTTATTTTACTTTCATGTTTATTCTGCCTTAGCAACTTTCGCTACCACCATACATTAGTTTTGGCACTAACACTCCTCTATGCACATCCAGTCGTGCCTTTTTGGATACGTTACGGCTGATAATAAGGCGTTAAGTTCACCTGGTTTCCAGAATTTACTCTTATTTAAATATCATCTTCATGCTTGCCATCTCTTGTAATCAAAGTTCCCAAATGTACAAACTTTTTCATGTTACACTTGTTGTTAATAGTAGTGTGATTTAATTCTATTTCTTTAAATATAGTTGCACATGACATTTACTTTGACATATCATCATACACCTCTGCGAGGCATAATTAATCCTTTTACCATACTGGTTCTTTCACCATTGGTCCCTAGGCCCCTTTCAGGGACACTATATCTCAAGCTGGTCAGTGAACCAAGAAAGAGCCCGTGACACGAAGTAGTAGTAGTTAGTAGTTACCGGTTAGTTAGTGGTTGCATAGCCATCAAATACAAATACACGTTATTCCACATGTCACATGATGTCGAACGTGTTTAATGAATAGTATTTAGTAATCAAGGATATTAAGTTATCATCCACATCTTGGCTTATTGACATTACACGTTATATACATGTTTACGTCAGCAGAATAAATCCTGAAATGCACATTGATGTATTATACACATTTATATCTACGCTTTTGGTCACTTTTATGTCGCCCCTGTGTCACACGATTAAGTGGAGCTCGATTGAAGAGCGAGCAGGGCAGTTGTAAGGGAATTGGCTTTCATTGCGAATAAATCACGTAACTTGGAAGAAATCGCTATAAGCGATAAGACCGCCCATTGTACATTTCTGTTTTTTTTTTGTTATTGAGTTATGTTTTGTGTTTCTGTGTGTTATTTGTGTACAATAAAGAGTTAATCTATCTATCTATCTATCTTGGCAGTGATTTTAGAGTAATGAATGACCAGTGTACTGAAGTGCAGTCGCAGTGAAGAGTGAACCAGTGTTATTGAATAAAATATTCACGGTTTGTTTTGTTAAACCGTTCAGTTTTATTATTTTACCACGAACACGAACTCAAAAATTACAAAATCTGAGTTGGCCACTTTTGTTTTTATACGGCTTAATTTTACTTGGTCAATTTTCATGCGATAAGTTATAATAATTTAATTGAAATTCAGGTACATGTGAAAGGAAACACTATCTTTTTGTAAATTTGATGATCCAATCATTTTTTTACAGCATAAAACTGAACAATTCGGCATTTTTCTTAGAGCACTATCTCCCACGCGAGTCGATTCAGTCTGACAGAGCGATCGGCGACAGCTAGTTTTTTATAAGCTGTATGCCCTCGAGGGCATTCAATTTAGAGGGGAACTACAGCGGGGAATGCCTTTGATGGCGTCTCCATTCCGTGTTGCTCGATGTATTCTAGCATTGACATCTTTAGGCACTCGAAGGATACCCTTAAATGGGAAATTAAAAAACGGCATCGCTCATATGTATAAGTTTTATTTCAACGCATAGATCATCACAAGAGTGAAACAAAAATGTCTAAAAACAATACCTAATACTATACTCTACTATACTTACACATACCTACATTTGTAACACTCCACACTGAACCCACACCCACACATACATCCACACACCCACGAACATACACATAGATTCATACACACATACACATACATACTCATGCACCCGCACACTTTTATCATCGTGATCAATCTGTTTGTAGCAACTAGTAAGTTTTGTTTGATATATCGTACTGAGTAGTGTGTAGACCTTTTTTGGCCATAATTTTGTTAATGTTAAACATATGTAATATTGTATAAATCGCTGTTGGTTTACCAAAATAAATAAAATAAAATAAAATAAAATGAATTATGTATGCATGTATGTAAACCAACGTTCTGGGAAATTATACATTTTGGGATTTCAACATTTTGCAAAGTCAACCTAATGGCCCTAAAGGTAAAATATGACTAAGCACCGCTAAATATAAAAAAAAATAAAAAAAACCGAAGGTTAAAACGACGGAAACTCCATGTTCATTTACAACATAATTAATATAATATAATATAATTCATTTATTAAATCAGACATTATTAGGTCCATTATTTGTTAGTATTATTCTTTAAAAACTATGTTAGAAATACATTAGTTAATGGCTCTACTAGTTTGAAACATAACTCTGCCAAAATGCACAGAAGGAATTGCATTTTTTTTCCTACTTGAATGACGGAACAGGCAGAAAAAAAATGTATAAAAATGTAATAAGTTTTTTGTAAAAAATATATTTTTCAATGCATAAAATTAGTGATCGTAACCGTGTGCTGATCAAAATGAGCCTAAACAAGGCCAGTCGACTATTATCCCTCGAGGAGTTCCGTTGTCCACCTTCCGTGTCCATCATCAGATCAGCTCGGTGTCACCATATTGTATTGTCATCGGAATTTGACAGGTATGCCAACTTGACAGGTATGCAAAATACCGTCTCAATTGGTTGAGGATAACTGCTTTAATATTCAGTTGCAATATTCCACCCGGACATACATTGCAAGTTAATATAAAGCTTGAAACATGTAATTTATTTTGTAAAAATTAAAAAACCCTCAACGCAATGAAACGGCTGAACCGATTTTGATCAAACAAAACTCTCGACAAATTCACTGTTCAAACAAAAAAAAATACTAAATCGGTTCATCCGTTCTGGAGCTACGATACGAAGCGACAGCAGACACACACTCACACACAGACACGTCAAACTTATAACACCCCATCGTTTTTGCGTCGGGGGTTAAAAACACCAAAGTTTAAAACGATGGAAACACTATGTTCATTTATATTTCTCCTCCGAGTTTGAAAACTCAACCAAAATACTCAGAAGTACACTGAATTGCATATAAAAGTGTAAAATAGTAATCTCGCTGTCAGCGTCACTAGAACGTCCCAAACGTCCCGGTACGGACGTTATCGAAAAACCATACAGCATAACAGCTATTCGTTGCGATAGCTGTTATGGCGTTACGTTGTTAGTTTTAAAGTTTTCCACGTTGAGAGCGAGCTTTTCACAATCCTGAACTTTGTCTGTGAAAATATTTTCTTCATTTTCTTTATGAACGCGAACGATTTATTTTAAAATTGAAAAATCTTTGAGATTCGTGAATTTGTTTCACAAACGCTGTTGTGATGGACTGTCAAAATCTTTCACAATTTGTTTTCTATCTTTACTCGTTCTTCTTACTGGTTATTTTTGGGTATCCTCTGGGTATAAAAGATTTAGCTTTTTTTTTAATTGCTAGACCGTTCAATCAAAATTATTTAGGCCCAAGCTAAGCAGAGTTTGTGTTATGGGTACCAGATAACTGATATACTTAATACAATAAATTACTTAGTTTTTTTTTTACATAGAATATACCGAGAACACCCTTAAAAAATATATCTGCAGATCGTACAAATATTTGTTCCGAGGCGAGAATCGAACCCGCAAACTCATTATCTGCACATGAATTATTTCACTATAATAAATTTAAATGTAGGTTACAAGACTCTTTCTCGTATCTTATACTACCAAGACAAGAGTAACAGTGATCGACTGCAGCATCCACCTGAGTACTTAAGGTTCAAGGGTATGCGCAAAATTTCCAATCATACATTTGATTTTTGACTGACTAAATCAAGTACAAGAATCAAATTGTAAGTATGCATGGATACTACATTATAATTCCAAGGGTCTCTATACCAGAAACATGATAGGACAATATTTTATCGATAGAAACAAAAAACCTTCCTTCCTTCAAACTTTCCTTCAATTTTTGGCTAGATTTTATTGTTTACTGGCAGCGCCCCGCGGTTTCATCCGCGTAAGTCTCGATCCCGTGGGAATATCGGGATAAAATGCCTATGTGTTATTCCGGGAGTCCAGTTATCACCATTCCAAATTTCATGAAAATCCTTCTAGCCGTTTCAGCGTGAAGAAGTAACAAACACACACACAAACTTTCGCATTTATGATATTAGTAGGATTAAAAAGGTGCATATTTATTGTGTAAAAAATTCGAAATATAAAATCAATACAACAAAGCCGAAGGTTTACTGTAGAGGTTTTGCAAAATTATGTGTATTTTACGAGATAATCAATAAAAACGGCTTATTAAGCGGCACGAGGCGTTTTTTTTGTATGAAGATTTCTGCCCGGTGTTGGCGCCGCCTTAACACCATTACTGCAATCAACAATCTACCTACCTGCCTAGGGTGAAATTCTCCCATGGTATTCTATGGGAGGCCTTCGCCAACAGTAGACGTCCAAGCTTAGCTGATGGTGATAACGCTCTTTGCTACAGCCATTCTAACAATACTTCATTAATTTTGTAAAAAATAAAAAAGCCCTCAACGCAATGAAACGGCTGAACTGATTTTGATCAAATATAGCTAAGAACAATCCCGACAAATTCTCATATAAAAAAAAAAAAAACGGTTCGTCCGTCCGGGAGCTACGATGCCACAGACAGACACACACGCATACACACACACATAAACACACACATCCACACACACACCCACATATACCCACACACACACACACACACCCACACACAGACACGTCATACTTATAACACCCCGTCGTTTTTGCGTCGGGGGTTAAAAAGCGTAATCAGTAAAAAGTACACAAAACCGCAATGCGACAGTACACTCAACGTCATTAATAAATGCACAGTTACACCTCGAGGGTCCTTTACTATGCACCCCACCACAGTTTAATTATTAGTAGGAAAAGCCACTTTAATTAAAACAAGCGACAATATATTCCAAATAATGTTATTTTGTAAACGAAATAGGATTTTAATTCCGGTTTTTTCAGTCTTTCCAGCTTTCTACAAAGCATCACAAGTATATACGAACCTACGAGTATAATGGTTTTATGAATGCGTTCACATTAGACGGTAACGATACGATACGATATCGTCGACGATATAAATAAATCAAATAAATAAATAATGCTGGACAGTTCACACAACATTATCTAGCACCAAGCTAAGCAGAGCTTGTGTTATGGGTACTAGATAACTTATATAAGTACTTAATACAAAACATTACATAGATAGATATATTTTATTATACATAAATACCCAGAACACCCTGAACAAATATCTACGATCGCACAAATATTTGTTCTGAGGCGGGAATCGAACCAGCAACCTCCTGCGTCGCACGCCAACCTTCGCCCGCCGCGCCATTGATATAGGTCGCGCAATGAGTTATGAGCGCTCGGCGAAAGTGGTGGGGTTGATTGCGCATGTTTACATTTGCACATTCGCTATACAGACCCAAAAAAATACTACTGCGCATTGAAGGTCAGCGCTCATAACTACTTGCGCGATCTGTACCAGGGGCGAATCGATGCACCACATCACACACGACCGCAGCACATAAAGTTGCGATCCTTCACGTCGCCACAGAATATATAAAGTAACGCCGCACGATTACTGCTAAATAAAATGATATGAAATGATAATTAAATTAAATGAAATTTATTTATTGCATGTAATGTGGTTAAATTAGGTTAAATTAAGGATATTAAATAATTATATTATGTCCGACACATTCCGCTTAAGCTTAGCGTGCAATTATTATGATAATTATATTAAATGAATATAAAAATAGGTACCTAGTTCAAGTCACATTATTAAAGCCGTGAACAACAAAATGCTAAAAATAATGTGTAAACGCTTTCACACTGTCAACGATATCGTCACAGTATCGTGTCGTGTCGTTATCGTCCAACTTGAAATAGTTGATGTGCTTATATGTTTTCTTATAAATGGAGTATAAAACAATAATAAGCAGTAAATTTTTATGATTTAAGAATTAATTTTTATACAATGCTATGTGTTATGTTATAAAGTTAATAGTTTAAAATTATAATTTTTGATTTCTCCAATTTTTTATGTATTTGATCGCTTCGTAGTTTGATTTACTGTAATCAGTAAGTAATATTGTAACTTCAAAAACATTTTATTCGGTGCAATTTACAAAATATTTTAATATAGGTAATTCCACTAAAATGTATGTTAGGTAGGTACTACCTTCATATAAAGCAACGTATAAAAAAAAACCCGTTGCATTCATAATATATTAAGAAACATATGTTATAACAAAAGTTCTTGCCATGATATAAGGAACTTGGGTAATTCACAGAACGCTAAGTAAAACTAACAACTCCATCTGAAGTAAAAGGTTCGGTTCAGTAATAACAATTTTGGACCGTATATTCTCTGGGCATAAAGTTGAGAACTGAATAGCAAGTTTGTGAGTATCGCCAAAACTATAAGGCCAATGTGAGAACAAAACTTTTGTTTCTTGGTTTTAGATGCTATATATTATTATGTTTTAATCCCCATCCGGCTTCGTATAGTCCGATCATCTGACGCAATAACTATATAACGCAAAATTACCAATCTTATTTTTAATTGACTAAATCAAGTACAATATTCAAATAAAAAATATGCATTATACTACTCTACCAGAAACACGATCGGACAATATTTTCTCGATAACAAAAAAAATCCAAAGTTAGGTCTCTTTTTTGCCTAGATTCGATTGTTTATTAAAATGGAGCATATTATTGGGTAAAAATTTTGATAAATAAAATAAATACAACATAGCCGAGGGTTTACCTAAGGGGTTTTGTAAAATTATCTATATTTTAAGTGATATTAAATAAAAACCGCTTTTTCAAACAGCGCGTGGCATTTTTTTTCTATAAAGATTTCTGCCTGGCGGTGGCGCAGTCTTAACACAGTTACCAACGTACATAGTATCGCTTTACGCTACCAGAGGCCCTAGTCGGAGTTTTTCAAACACCATCGTAACGATGATCGTAACGACGATCGTACGTGTATAACCTAGATAACTAGCTATTAATCTGTGCCAAAAACATCACAGATTAATGCCTAGTTACTACGTAAAGGTTAACAACATTTTCTGTGAAATCAACCTTAAAGAGCTACAAATAAAGTTCTCACAAATACAAAAAAAAATAAGAGCTCACTTGAAAAGTGAGCTCTTATTTACTTCTTATTCACCGAGACGTATTTGTTGTGCCGACCTGACATCTACTTGTATTCTTGATCAATGTTCTGAATAGAGCAAACGAAATAATTATATAAGTACTAATTATTTAAGTATATTATAATTATACTTTTACTATTCCACTCAAAACTATAACTTCACTACCGATGACAACTCTTTCTCAGTTCTTAGTAAAGTCTTTTTTAAGATTCACATTAAATTTAAAGTCTTACATTAAATTACATTAAATGTAAATCCTTAATGTAACACTAAATTTCCCGATAAAAACTTCGAACAGTAAGTTTTTAACCCAAGCGCCATCTGTCAAACACTACGTATTCTAAAACCCGAGGGAATTTTTTGTCTATCTGAAAGTTCAAAGGGAAGGCAGTCAATCTTTCTCCAAGTTTCCCGCTCAAGAGAATAATGCGATTGGGCTTCAAGTGTTATCAGTCGGAAAGGTTACTTTCCAGTTGGGCTATGCTTTATACAAGCGTAGGAAGAGTCATGTGTTTTTTTTTTTTGAATTAGTTTAGTATTTGACAGGTTGACCGCCTGTTTTTATTTTTTATTTTTTAATGTAACTTGGATTGCTGGTTCAAGCCGATGGCCCACCTGATGTTAAGTGGTAACCTCTGCCTATGAACAGTGCAGCATTATCACATAGGACCCTATTATCCCTTATATACCCATTATCACCCTATGTGGCATTGCACCGCTCCCGCCACCCTGAGACATAAAGATGAAAAGTCTCATGTGCCTGTAATTTCACAGGCAACCATAAACTTCAATCCGGAACACAGCAATGCGAGCACTATTGGTATACGGCAGAAATAGGTATGGTGGTAGTACTTCCCCGGACGAACTCTTTCACAAAAAAGCTCTACTGCTACTAAAACAACCTGTGCTTAGCGCCTTCGACCAAAGAGCTTAGCGCTACTTACATCTGCAATTACCTCTGATAATGTCCATTGTGGTGGCGTGCCCGACCTAAGAATAGACCCCTCTGTCTCCTCCCGTGGATGTCTAAAGTTTTCCACCGTGATATCTAGCTCACACGTTCTACAATCCAGGCTATATGAAATCTAGACCCAGGATTGTCAATTTGTCATTCAATCCCATACTATATAAGAGCAAGTATTTGTGTATATACATATTTGTCATCAAGTTCTCAGAAACAGCTCTAACGATTTCAATGGAATTTGCTATATATGGGGGTTTTTGGGCCGAAAAATATACAAGTGAGATTTTTTTTAAATTAGTTTTCGCTAATCTTTGTCAGTCACAGCAAGCGAATTCGAATTTCGAAAATTCAAATGAAAATACTGATACTGGCTGAAGACGGACACTAGAGATTGTAAGGGTAGACAATACGATAAGGATCTCTTAAGGTAAGCGTCCACAGGCCCGCATAGCACGTATCTTAAGGATCTAAAAAAACTATATATAACTTTATCTATTTTTCCGTACAACTATTTGAAAATTTTTCAAAGTTAATATCTCAAAAACGGTAAGTCGAATGGAAAAAATAAATTTAACATTAATTGAAGGCTAAGAAAAACGCTACAACAAAAATAAAAAACAATTGGGCAAAAGAAAACTATGTCATTTTTCCTCAATGCCCCCTTATGTACACTCTGACCAATCAAAACTAGCATAGGTTATAAGATTTCCATACAAATCGTTTAATCGATGTGGTTTATAGAAATAGAAATGCACAATGCGTTATGAACATCTCACGTTCGTAGCTAAGCTACAATTTACCCTCATGTTCAAATCTTTAACCAAAGTAAACTACATTTCCAATTAAGAATAAGCTTTGTTTATTCAGCATTATTAAGCCCAGACCTTAGGGGTAGTTCGACAACCTTTACACCCACTGGGTGCGTTCACCCTACAATAAATTGCTAACTGCGGCCCCACTGTTTGCTATCGGTTGCAGATAATCTTCTATCAAAATTACGTTGTATCAATTTCGACTTTGTGGCTATCTAGATTTGTAGAAGATGACCTTGGTTAGTTTAGATAAAGTCTAGGTATACGAAAATCAATTACACTTGGGGATGGGCAGTAAACTTACCTTTCAAAATTATGTTTATTGTACCAGTTGTGTACCTATATAATTTGTTAATATATTGTATTAATTTAAAAACTAACTTATACTACTCAGACTCATTTTAAAAACAAACTGAACAAACGAAGAGAGACAGATAAAGCACTTTCCACACACATCAGTGCCGTGGCCAAGCCAGGAAAGGTCAGTACCTAATTCAAATGAAAATGGTACTAGTCAAGAATGACCGGATTTTTTGCAAGCACGGATGTACATCTTGAATGGACTTTACGTCCTTAAGACTAGATGCCCCTAAGGCATGCAGCAAAATTACCAATTTAGATTTGTTTTTTAACTGACATAATCAAGTACAATATTCAAATTATAATTGCGAAGGATCTCGGTACCAGCAACAAGATAGGACAATATTTTCTCGATAGGAAAATAAAACAAAATTACCGGTAACTTTTGGCTAGATTAGATTGTTTATGTTGCATAATAATGGGTACAAAATTATATAAATAAAATCAATACAACAAAGCCGAGGGTTTACTTTCGACGTTTTAAAAAACGTGTCACGTCTATGTTTTACGAGTTATTCAATAAAAACTGCTTTTCTGTGCGGCGTGAGACTTTTTTTTTATGAAGCCTGGTGTTGGCTCAACCTTAAAACGTAAAGTTTTACTTCAGTTACTCCGTCCGAGTTCGGGATGAGCCTTGCGAACTCCAACTTGACTGAGACATCTCAACTTTATCTATGTAAGTTGTACCAAGTTAATAACCCATTTCTTTATTTAAAAACGAACTCATTAAAGCAATTTGAAGTGCACCATGTTCTTGCTCAGAGACAAGATAATACGGGTCCGAGGAAACTTTTTTTTTAATAAAATGTATAAGGTACAACCAAGCAAACGGCCCGCCTGATGTAAAGCAGTCACCGCCGCCTATGGACGACTGCAACACCCACGATATTGCAACCGCGCTGCCTACCATTAAGAACCCTATTGATATTTCTCTTGAATTTTTATATATTGTAGCACATTAAAATCTTGTAGCCCTGTGGGAATACATCCAACGGGAGCTCATTCCACGCCCGGCAAGTGCGTAGTACGAGCGTGTTATCGTGTGCTGATATTTTAAAGGTTTGGTTGTCCTAAAACAAATAAATTAATGCCGCGTTGTAGGAAAAAAAACATGCGCAGAGAATGGGAGAACAACGTTCCGTTTACGCTCTACGAGGGACCTAGTTGTTTGTGCGACCATTGTCCAGAGCAAGATTTTAATGTTGCGCTCCCAAAACTTATTGTGTAGGAAGAGAAACAACACAATAACTTTAAAGTGCAGTTTTAGTTATACTACATACACACATAAACTCACGCCTGTTTCCCGGAGGGGTAGGTCAGAGACCATGGATTTCCACTTGCTACGACCCTGACTCACCTCTTTTGTTTCATTTGTTATTGTTCTTAACATTTGTTAACAAGAAAATAAAAATAACAAACTAATAGAACTAATCAACTGTATGTACTAACTTTTTTTTGTTTTTTGTATTTTTTTTTCCGTAATTTTTTGTAATTTATGGTTTTTTTGCCTGCAATAAAGAGCATATATATATATATATATATTTAATAATTTTAGCTTCATTTGAATTTGGACAAGATAAAATACTCTGAAACACTCCAATGTCGACAATGTTAATACCTAACCTATTTTTATTAATACGCTCTGCCGTTCCACTTGGTTCTGGACACATCGTACACGTCTTCTGGCTTCTTGCACTCTTCGCAATTAGGTGATAAAAAAAACCTCATTAAATATGCATATTTCCATAAAACTCTTTGATGTAAAAAAGTAAAATGGATAAATAAATAAATTTAAAAAAAAGTTTTTTGTGAAAAATATATTTTTCAATACAAGCTTTTATAAAATTAGTGATAGTAACCGTGTGCTGATCAAAATGAGCCTAAACAAGGTCAGTCTACTATTATCCATCGAAGAGTTCCGTTGTCCACCTTCCGTCTCCATCATCAGATCAGCTCGCTGTCACCATCATATTGTATTGTCACCGGAACTTGACTATGCCAAATTTCAGCTCAATCGGTTGCCGATAGCTGCTTTAAAATTCAGTTGCAAGATTCCACCCGGATTCCACCCAGACAAACGTACATAAATTGCATGCATTTTTTTACAAGCTTTTATTTAACGTACATACATTGCAAGTTAAATAAAAGCTTGTAAAAAAACAATGTCTTCATTAGATACCCAATTAGTACGTCCGACGAAAGATCTAAGAACCAACTAATTACCCTAGTTCAACCTCTTTTATTTTCATTTTAATAAAACCACTATTAACTACTCTCTTTCCTCACAAAGTATCTAACGATCTCGACGTACTTTGTAACCCACGAACAACTTACGACCTTAAGCAGTGTGCACACAGGAAGTGGCACATAAAAGCCACGCTTACGTCATCTACTCCAAAAAAATCGTGGTTTGCCCTTAAATATGAGATTTCAGCACATTACCGCTGAGACTTATGTAATTACAGCTGACGTTATACCACAGGATACATAATAGTATGTACTGACGTACTTGATACAGAAGTTTCACTCCGACGTCAAATAGAATTGTACATATATCTGTGACACGCACTCAAGCTATATTGAAACTTAAAGACAGCCTCTGGCAGCTCAATTTCATTTGATAAAAAAACGGGTTTTGTATTTCCCGCATGATGTTAAATTCTAACCGTGTTAGGTACTATAAAACCTTCCGCTGTCACTGACACACTAATGTTAAATCACGCGTGCTAGACAGTGACAGGGACAGGGGCATTAGTACGTTCTAAGTCGCGTCTATTTATCTCGGCATAATTATCCTAAGAATAGTCCTGTCTTGCTCAAGATTTGCCAAAGAGCAATGATACGCATTATCGGACGCATTGACCGATTGCGGAACACCATGCTGCGTTCGATAACTGGCATTGCCGATGTGGGGAGCAGAACAGCAAAGCTCAAATCGGAATGGGCTGGCCTTGTCAGTCGGATGCACCCCGAGAAGTGGGCGAACGTAGTAACTCCTTGGGTGCCTGAAGACGGAAGGCGACGGGGACGATCTCGAGGCTTACGAGAAGGAGTAGTGGGAAACTGCCAAAAACCGGGATAGCTGTAAAATTTTGGGAGAATCCTTTGCTCAGCAGTGGGCCACAAAAGGTTAACAAAGAAAAAACCTTTGTTACAAGTTTTATTTAGCTAACCCGGTTGATTACCCGGACTTGTTTATAATATTCGTTGGTATATTGGTAGATTATTCCTGGCTGCTAGCTTACTTATGGAATGTATTTGAAAGAAAGCGTTAGCTGAGTCAGTCGTGGGAAGCAATGGCGGTGATGAGCTCACCACTCGTTACGTCTATATTCCACGATGGTGCAACCCACTGTGAAAAGAGGCCCATTGAGGCTCTGCCTTCCCCTTGGCAAAAAAAAAACACTTTCCTTGGGGAAAAAGGCGTATGTCTATGTATGTATGTATTTCATGTACTTGATCAAACTTTGATTACAGATCCACCAACTTATCTGTAGAATTAAATGTGGGTAGATGATATAAAACTACAAACAGTTCAATATACAGATATGTTAGTAGATCTGTACTTTACTTTGTCAGATTGAGCTGTAAGGTTCCGATGACAAGACCCGATGTGAAGTGACACAGGTACCGCCAACCGAGTGTGGTGAGGCCTTACGCTGCGGTAATACGGTAATTCCACGGGTTTTTATGTTGTGCACTATGGTTTATAAGGGTCGGGTTTGACCGGCAATTTATTGCTGCGATGAAAAACTGGGTATGAGTGAGAGGTGGGAATTAAGATTATTTTTCCTCAGGCCGGGTGAAGCGGCTGATTTTTGGCTACCGTATATTTTAGGAACTATGTAATTTTGAAAGAAGCTAAAACCTAAGGAAGTTACTAATGATACGAAACAACGCAAAATTACCAATCTTAGATTTTATTTTAATTGACTAAATCAAGTCAATTTTGTTTTTAATGTCGGGCGCTTGCTTGCCGTAGTAGTTGTAAAATATTCCATTTCATTTGTTATCGTGTGTTGTATTGTAAGAGAACTTAGTATTTAGATTTAGTTTTTTTTGGATTTAGATTTAGAGTTTTTTTTTTTTTTGTTTAATTTAGTTTATAGGTTTTAAGATACTACTAACCAAAATATATTAGGTTTGTATGATAAATAAAGAATAAGCATAAGAATAAGTACCTACAATATTGAAATTAAAAATATGCATGGATACTACATTATAACTCCAAGGGATCACTGTCCCAGAAACACGATAGGACAATATTATAGAAAAAAAAGCAAAGTTACGTCTTTTTTTTATCTAGATTCGATATTTTATTAAAATGGTGCATATTTGTATGTTAATTTAGTCTCAGGTAAATTTTTGTTTATTTTTCTGGGATTTTTGCTTATACTATATTCAAACTGAGTGAAGCAAAAATGTAGTCATAATAGCGATAACAGCTTTGTGCGTGCGAGGAGGACAAACACTGCTCGCCGAGATACAGTTTTTTAACTAGTTCGGCGGGTAGGGCGAATTCAATTCAACCACAAATAGGTAATTACTAACCAAAACACTCATGATAATTGCGTACCTACCTACCTATTACTATCACTATTTTGTATGTTCATTCACAAGAAATGCATCTAACAAATTTTATCTATTATATTTTATCATCTAACAAGTTTTACCAGGATAGATTGCATTATAATGTAGTTTGTAGGTACATAACCGACACTTATAAAGGCACACTGGCTCCTAAAATACTAGTTTTTTTTTGGTTGTTTTACTTTTTTTTGAGCCATGGCCCCATTTCTGTTTTTTTGTTTTTTGAGTGTACCACCTTTGTTTCCATTGTATAATCTACCTAATAATTTTAATTTTAATTTTACGTATGCATTGTGTTAACGTACGTTTTTTGTCAATAAACAATAAACAATAAAAATAAACAATATTGAGTAAAAAATTAGATGAATAAAATCAATACAATAAAGCCGATGGTTTAATGTAGGGGTTTTGTAAAATTATCTAAATTTTACAAATTATTTAATAAAAACTGGTTTGCGAGCGGCGCGAGGCGTTTTTTGTATGAACATTTCTGCCTGAGTTTGGCGCAGTCTTAAGGTGGATGGTCAAAAATCGTTTCCCATACTAATTTTGAGGAACCAATGTCAGTGATAGAATATTATATACCTAATAGAATGTAAATATAAAATAAAAATTACCCAGTTTTATTACAAACAAATAATATTACTACTAATAATACTAATAGTATTAAAATTATTTTTTCCAAACATAATATGCACTTCAACGTTATTAATTAGTTTTACATATAAAATACTTAATGATGCAATAATATATCTACTCTATCACCGACATAGTACCTCAAAGTTTGTACGGGAAACCGTTTTGGACCATTGGATATAGCCAAGTTCCGAATCAGATGCCTACCTGGAGAAAAAGAAAAAAAGAAGAAAATTGAGAAAGTCTGTCTAACATTTATTCGAACGAAAACCAAAACTGCAATTAGTAGCTTTTATCGACCACAATCGCCTAATTAACGAATTCATTTTTGGCCGCGATTAATTCTTAAATAGTACAAAGTGGTATTGTGCACCGCTGGAAACCACTTAAGGCCATTATCAGAATCCTGGCCTTCTGCGCAATTAGCCGTCTAATGCGGGGCTCCGGGTATCTTTACAACTTCGGCGGCGCATAAACTAGGCACTGTGTGGACTGTGTGCCGAGTATCCTGAACTATTCAACGAGCTAGGATTTGTGTATTATACATATTTGTAACTAGAAACACGCCCCAGCTTCGCACGGGTACTAGTATAGTATTATTTTATATGTGGCACGGGTAATGTCGTAATCCCCCCCCTTCCTGTCGTCTCCCCTAACCCTCCCCCCTTTCCAACCCCCCATCTATCACACACCAGATGTAAAGAATTAGACAATTTTTTTACACCTTGTGTTACATTATTGTAGTTCTAGAAAGGATCCCTAATTTTTTTGAAAATTTAATGTAGGCAATGTAGTCTATCTCACCTGGGGATAGTGTAGCTTCCGGATAGTGAAATAATTTTTCAAATCGGTTCAGTAGTTTCGGAGCCTATTCAATGCAAACAAACAATCAAATTTATCCTCTTTGTAATTAGTATATAGATAGATATAGATATACAAGATATAGATAAAGATAGAAGATAAATAGATATAGATAACGAGAGCGCGGAGACCTAATAGAGACCTACAAGATCCTAAACAACGACTACAGTATACCAGATTTATCACAGACATTATTAATATACCATGAACAATAATATAGGGCTCAGAGGACACCCGCTGAAGCTGCAACGCGGGCCAAGTACCAGCAATCCGAGGATGTACATATTGCCGGATCGCGTTGTGCGCACTTGGAACCAGCTACTAGACTCTGTGATCAGTGCCCTTTTAGTGAATTCTTTTAAAAATAGACTTGACAACCATTTAGAGTGCACTGATAAGGACTAAGATATACACGCATTAGCTCCGAGAGCTGCCTGTGTATTATAAATAAATTAATTTGCTATGTGGGGTTTTTTGTGGCGGTCACAATAGGCCTAATTGGTCATAGCCACAATTTTTTTTGGGGGCGAAAAATTGATCTAGCTAGGTCGTATCTGGGAAAATTAGTTTTCCAATAAAAATCCTTTTTTTTTCACTGTTTCCTACTTACTAATCTGCGTCAGTCACAGAATATTTAATAGTTTGCTATTCCTCGGCGAAGCGAAAGAATTCGAATTTCAAATTAAATTGTCAGTATGTGCTATTTATCCAAAATGCCGATAAAATTACAAGAAAAACACATTAAAATAGAATTAAAAAAATGACGACGTTTCTTTCAAAAATGACAGATTGAATCGCCTCTTTACCTTTTTAACGTTAGGTACTATTTAAATCTAAGTATTGCTTGAAATTGGTTCTGTCACTGTTTGACAATCTAATAATAGCAGATGGCAATATTTTAAACATTGCTTATCTTTTGACGTAAGCCAATTGAAATTGAATTAATAAATTGAATTTAATACGATTTGACGTCTGAATCTCACAAATTCATGATGCCAAAACAAAAACGAATACAAAAACTGGTTAAGAGGCAGACAACAGCTAAATTACGTCACTATCTAACTCAGTAAAGTTCAGGTAAGTTAGAAAATAACAAAACAGCGCTCACGCTATGAAAAGTGAACGAAACTCTCGAAATATAAATCGACCATGCCCTCTAAAATATTATTATTTGGTATTCTTATTAATTTAATCAATGTAAGCTGATAGGTAATAGAGATATTTACGTTATAAGCGCATTGTAGAGGTAAGTTCACATTTTTTTTTTCGAGAAATTTTATCGAAATCTTGTTTTTGATCTATCATGCCTTTGGAAATATGATGAAAATTAACATATATATTTTTTGTTGTCTTAAACTGTGTAGTAGATTTTGCTAAACATAAGTTTAAGGTTTAAACATACGCTAGTGGCGCGAAATTTACAGTGTTATTTTTTAAATTAGAATTTACTGTTCTGTTTACCTAACCTAATCGAACACATTTTTACAGTGTTTTTTTTTGTTTACGGGTATCGTAGCTAAACTGGTGATGTTTATGAGATACTATCAATTAAAACATGTGTGTTAAGTCTCCTAGTTCTCGCGCAATCAACTTTCGCTATCTGAAGACGTGTTCATGAGCTGTAATGACCAAAAAACACCAAATTGAATTTCGCGTCACAAGCGTGATCATTCACCTTAAAAAAGCCTATTCGACTCTTTTCAGCTTCTTAAAGTGTTATCTTTTATCATATAAATAAAGTCTGTACATCATCTCTTTATTATTTTCAAAGGCAATAGGCAAACACCCGTCGGTAGGATTACGATAAGCCCGTCTATTTAGCTCAATACAACTTCACACCCGTAATATTTTATTATAGGTTTTCTTATAAAAATAAAGAAGTATTATTCCCAACACAAAAGAACTTTCACCATTTCCGTGTACCTGACCCTTTCGATAATAATGCCGCTTTTATAGGTTTTTATTCCTTATTTTTATTATTGCAATGTTCTTGAATACAAATACTGTTGTATTGTTTGGTTTTCAAGTGTTTTTTTGTAAAACTAGGAAAACACGTGACTCCGCTTGCATGGTACTAAGATAACAAAATGTGTCATCCAATTTCCAATTTACATCGTAATTATTAACAAACTACTGGTGTCGATTCTGTGCTGCATTCTCTAAATTTAAACCGCATTAAAATTGTCGCGGTCTCTTTTATTTCAGTCTATTAGAAAGGGCGCGCGATAACTTTAACACGGTTTAAAATTAGAGAATGCTGCACAGAATCGACACCATTATAATATTACTATTATAAATGTCACGTTGGTAATTTTAATAATTGAACTTTTTGTTCGCTCTGGTTGAAATGGCATAAGTTTTCCACACACTTTGAAACTTATTTAGATAAAAAATAAACTGCCAAATGCGAGTCAGACTCGCGCACGAAGGGTTCCGTACCATTAACTATAAAAAAGGTAAAAATAAACGTTTGTTGTATGGGAGCCCCCTTAAACATTGATTTATTCTGTTAATTAGTATTTTTTGTAATAGCGGCAACAGAAATACATCATCTGTGAAAATTTCAACTGTCTAACTATCACGGTTCCTGAGATACAGCCTGGTGACAGACGGACGGACGTACAGCGGAGTCTTAGTAATAGGGTCCCGTTTTACCCTTTGGGTAAAAAGAGCCTACAAAGAACCCTAAAAAAGAGAAGAAAATCCCATTTGAAAAACCAATACATACGTTCGTATTCCGTTTTGAACTCGCACTTCAACGATCAGAAGCCAATTCTTATACGTTAGTATCTCTTAGTGGTCTGTGTAATTCTTGTAGTTATTTTAAAACTACACTGAACGCTGACCGTATCGAGACTGAATTTTAAATTGACTGAAAATTGGTATTCTACTCCCTCATACAACAATTAGTCTACTTTCGATCAACTTTCAAACCCAATTTCGTTTGGCGCTAACTCATTTTCATGTGATCGTAGCTTAGAGTGGGATAGTGTTATAATCGTTTGGAATAGCGGAGAGAAACTCTCGGAAAAGGTTTATAACGACTGATATTTTTTTAAGCTGATTAAGATTCGTTTAAGTTTCTGTCGTATTTCAATATTCACAATTGAATATTCAGTTGAGGAGAACACAATTGCTGACATATTTATGACATCGGCATTTAATCGGAGCGTGATCCGAATTTTATTTTGTTCTAGCTTTATATTAACTTGCAATTTATGTCCGGGTGGAATCTTGCAACTGAATTTTAGAGCAGTTATGTAATGTTACCTCAACCGATTGAGATGATATTTTGCATACCTGTAAAGAACCGATGACAATGCAATATTATGGTGACAGCGAGATTATCTGACGATGGAGACGGAAGGTGGACAATAGTAGACTGGCCGTGTTTAGACTCATTTTGATCAGCACACGGTTACGATCACTAATTTTATAAAAGCTTTTGTATTGAAAAATATATTTTTCACAAAAAACTTATTGAAGCCGATTTGTATTCGTTTAAGTTTCGGTCATAAATCAATATTCACATTTCCATCTTGAATATTCAGTCTAGGAGAATACAATTTCTAATATATTTATGACATCGGCACTTGATCGGAGCGTGATCCGAATATTATTTTGTAATTTTTTGTAAAAGAAAGCATGCTTTGCTGTTTCTATATTAATTACGTTAGCTATGCATAGTATTATCTTATCTGTGACTATGCTTAGAATTTATTACACCAATTTCAAAGTCATGGTTAATTCCATTGGTGCATGTATATATTGTAAATTACTAGATTATAAATTGCCGCACCAAAGCATCTCAAGCATTTATTTTTCTCTTAAAAATATGTCAAGTGTAAGTCAAGTTTAGGAAACATTTTGCATAAATGTAGGAAACACGCAGTGTTACCACATTTTTTCTTTTTTTTTCTTTTTTCTCAAGGATTTATATGCAGTTGACCGCCTGGGGCCATGACTGCTTTACCGGGCTTTTGGTGAGCGCAGATGGCGCTCAACCTGTAAAGCTAGGTTGGGGCAACGAGCACAAGGGCACCACTTAGGTACGAACCTCGGCTTGGGCTGTTGCCAGCTTGGGAGGATCGGACAGAACGCCCCGGAACATGCTTGTACCGGTTTAGGCGAAGGTACAGAAGGTACTTAGAAGGTTCTTCGACCTGGCGAGGTCGGTGCAAAGGTGGAGTGTTTTCTCTGTCTCGACTGGATGACGTCACTACCGCAATAGCAGCAGTGATAGGGTCATTGGGATTACCAAGAACGTGTCTTGGTCTACAGAGGGACAGTGTTACCACAAATATCATAGTTGTCTCTATCAACTCGCTGACGACATCATGCGCGAAGGCGTGTAAGAAGTGCCATGTAAGAGAGACAAACATAAAGTTCACTTCAAAATGATGCCACTTCCAATGCTATGTCGTCGTCGTAGAAAGTGGTAATTCGTTTAAAATGCTGCGGTGAATTTAAACAGTTTTCTCATCACCTCAAATTCAAGAATTTCATCCTCTATGCTGCATCCTAGATCCAAACCTTTGTGTAATTACGCCATAGTAAATAGCTCTCAGCAACTAACATCTAACTTTGTCTACAACAACCTTGCACTGTTTTGAATCTAATTTGAGTAATTTGTTCCAGAGCAATGTACTATCTAATTAGTTCTCTGTCTATGTCTGTTACATAATATTGTTCGTACTCATTACCTGCCTTCCTGTGAACGTGCGGTTCATTGGCTAGCGTTTCCTGTTTCCTTGGTACTTCATCGTCACCATCAGCTACCAGGGATTCCTAAGCCTTTAAGGTAGCGGTACAATTTATTTTATAGAACCCCAAATCAAATGATTACAAATGAAACACACTGCAATTTAAATATGAACATAACTTCTAGACTCCTCGTATGTAGTATTCTCCGAAATGTAACCTATAGAAGATCGAAAGGCATACGACTTTACGGCGCCATCCCAAACATGGCAGCAGTACTCCAGATTAAACCAGATTTAACCTCTAAAGAGTTAACTCACTGAGTAACTATAACAACTTAAACTTTTATACTTATTGATTGTGAAACAAACCCTAAAATGTAAAGAATTCAATTGCTTCAGTTTTATTAATAACTAGAAACTCGCCCCGGGTTCACATGGGAGTGTCGGAACCCCAACCCCCGCTTCCCCTCCCCCATTTACCCACACACCAAATACCATCAAAATCAGCTAAAACAGTCAAGTAGTGGACTAGCAGTAGTAGTAGTATTAGTAGTAGTAGTCGAAGTAGTAATAGGTACCCAATTTTCGTTAGTAAAACCCCAACTTGCAAACTACGAAAAAAAAAAACCTCGTAGTTCAATCAATCGAACCAAAAGGACCTAAATTTCCTTGTGGTGTCATTGGATGAAATTGAGAATCAAGAATCCTCACTGTTCGATTGGTCGAACCATAGAGAATTTATGATCCTCGTGGTTCGATCAATCGAACAACGCGATCGAAACTCGCGGCGGGAAGGATTTTCGGAGAACCCAGGCGTATTTACCCGATGACGAAAAACCCCATCCATTTGATCGACGACTCGCTTACTTCAATGTCACGCGGCAAAGCAATCTCGACCCTCGCATTGCATGCATAGGGCACAAATAAAATTGCATACAGTACGTTTCAAGTGCCGGGTATTCTTAGCTGGATATTGTAGGCTATCATGGAGTAGGTTAGAACTAGTAGACCTTTTTTTTTGAAGAGTTAGTCCGGGGAAGTCCTACCTTCATACCTATTTCTGCCACAAAGCAGTAGTGATCGCATTGCTGTGTTCCGATTTGAAGGGTGCTGGTGAAATTACAGGCACAACAGACTATTCATCTTTGTCTCAAGGTGGTGGGCGCAGTTCAATACCACATAGGGTGCGTTCTAGGTGGACGTAACCTATGAGGTAATGTATTGTTAAAGGCAGAAGTAACCGCTTAACATCAGGTGGGCCATTATGCTTGTTCCGACATAACAGCAGTTAAAAAAAGAAGGCGTGGAACGAGCTCCCGTTGGATGTCTTCCCACAGGGCTACAATATGGGTAAATTAAAAAAAAACAATAGGGCTCTTAATGGTAGGCAGCGCGTTTGTTATACCGCGGGTGTTGCAGAGGTCCATAGGCGGCGGTGACTGCTTTACATCAGGCGGGCCGTCTGCTTGTTTTTAATCTCATAATATTAAAAAAAAATGTAATTTTGTTTTTGTTTGGGAGAGATTTATCTGTAATGTTGTTAATTATTTAATCTATTTCAAAGCTTCCTAGAGGAGGTATGGTTCTATTTATATTAACTCAGTACCTATTGAATAGCTATCCTTTCAAGAAAAGCTTAGCAATAAATACGACTAAGTATCTACATCTTTGCGACAAAATCAGGGTATTTACTTGGGTTATTATATTATCCCAATTGTGGAAATAATGTTCATATCGTTTCTGGGAATGTATTATTTGGAAAGAAAATCTCTACGATAATAAGTCCTACATAATCCTAATAAATAAAAAATGCCCAATAAAAAATTTTACCCAAAAATTTTGGGGTAGGACTTTCTTTTTTTTTTATTAAAAAGGGGGCTTTACTTGCACAAAAAAATCTTAATATATTTAGGTTTTATTTCATTTATTTGGCTTTAGGTCAGCAAGATTCATAAATAGTGAAAATACGATGACTGTAGTTTCAACGGCTTAGCAGCTAGACTCGTGTGACAGGAGGACAGACGGACGGATGAGTTAGAGCTTAGATAATCTTATAGATTATCTACGAGTGAGAGCAATAGCACTCCGTTTTAACCCTTTGGGTACGGAACCCTACCCATACATGTTTCTGCCGCAAAGCAGTAGTGCTCGCATTGCTGTATTCCTGTCTGAAGGGTGAAATTACAGGCACATGAGTCTTTTCATCTTTATGTCTCAAGGTGGCGGGCGCAGTGCAATACCACATAGAGCGCGTCCTAGGTGGACGTGACCTATGTGATAAAACATTGTTAAAGGTAGAGGTTACCGCCTAATATGAGGTGGGCCATCTGCTTTCCGTGATTCAACTAAAATCTTCTTTGAACCCTTCCTGAAAATTAGAAGATACCGTCTGTTCATACGCTTAACATCAGGTGGGCCTCTTGCTTGATCCGTCATCCAAGTAGTATAAAAAAAAAAAAAAATTACCTTCTATAAGGTTAATCCGGCTAATAATAAGTTCTATAGAATTAGAAAAAGGGAATCTTTGTATCATCTGGGACAAAAACAGGATCATTATTCACGTGCAAGGCTTTTCCTGCTCCACCTTCGTTGTCGGTCCTTATTACTGTAAAGGTGCTTACATACCGTTGCTATTAACAACGAGGCTACGGTGTTGACAAGTTCAAAAATTCCATAATTTCACGCCAGTTTCTCTTAGAGGCAAAGACTTTCTAATAACTCTACGATGGACTCAACATTCAGTATACTATCAACGCCAATATACCTACGGCTTTCGTGATTCGCTAATCTGTGTCAGTCTCAGAAAATTTAATAGTTTGCTTCAATAAATTGAATAGCTTGCTTAATAAAAAAAAAAAAAAAAGACTTTATTTCAGACACACAGATCCATAATTTGGAATCATAATCCAAATTATGGATCATCCATAATCCTCGGCGGAACGAACGAATTCGAATTTAGAAAATTCAAATGATAATATTTTTTAAGACAGACATTTGAGATTGTAAGTGTAACACTATAATAAACACGATAAATGTAGCCAATACTCGTAGTAAACACGATTTAAAACAAGTTATTAATTTTGTAAAAATTAAAAAACTCTCATCGCAATGAAACGGCTGAACCGATTTTGATCAAACATAGCTAAGAAAACTCCCGACAAATTAACATTTCAAACAAAACAAAAAAACTAAATCGTTTCTTTCGTTCGGGAGCAACGATGCCACAGACAGATACACACACAGCCACACACACAGACACACATACACATACACACAGACACACACAGACACACACACACACACACACACCCACACACACACACACACCAACAGACACGTCAAACTTATAACACCCCGTCGTTTTTGCGTCGGGGGTTAAAAAGAAAACGACGAGCGAAGCTCGCTTTCACCAGCTATTCATGTACTATTTTTTAATTGAAATCGCAAACCCCATTTTGAATTGTATTATTTGTCTTCACGAATGCCACTCGTCACCCTCTGCTATATGATCTCGAGTTATTCTACAAATAGAACACAATTTCTGTTAAAAAATCTCATTCATGAACGTGTCCTAACTCCAGTGTGGGCAGGACTTTAGTAATAGTACAAGATTATACGGCTAGATATGAATTATATCAGGCTTGGCCTAATTTCTTCATTCTCAAAGCGTAATGATTAGTTTTCCCACAAAGCTACCAGCATGTTTAGACAGGTAGCTTTTATTTTTTGAGACTGGACTTTTTAGTACTGTTCATTTTGTGAATGATTGTTTTATGTCATTCTGAACTCATTTAAATGTTTAAGACCATTGTATTTTTAACAGAATAAAAAAAACGGAGGTGGTTCTCCATTCGTGTTTTTTTTAAATGTTTGTTAGGTACCTCATATCTCGGTCATTTATGAACCGATTTGTAAAATTAATTTTTTTGGTTGACACGATTTATTTCCAGATTGGTCCCATTTTCATCAAAATTTGGTTGTGATGATGGCAGGAGAATTGAGGAGTTGAGGGAACTATATATTATTATAGGCACACATCGCTACACATATAGTGATTTTGGTATTTTCAGCAACAAGTCAAGCATGTGCATTCAGAAAGTGCTATTTGGTGAAGTGGAACTGATGAAGAATACCAGAGGTGGCTATTGGAACTACTGAATGATCAGTCACTCAAGTTATACTGGTCGGGCTGTAGTTTTGATTCTTGCGACCATATTTTAGAGTAGGATAGTGCTATATAATAATTGTAAAGAGTGAAAGAGATAATTCTCAGAAAATTGAAACGTTCATATTACGGTCACATTTCGATGTAATCACATTGTGCGTTGTAAGTCATGTGAGCAGAATATAATTTTTGACGTTTGTGACATCGACACTAGATTGTAACATGACCCGAACTGTAATTTGACTATTAGGGTTCCGTACCCAAAGGGTAAAACGGGACTCTATTACTATATTATAATATTATATTATAAGACTACTAAGTCCATCCGTCTGTCTGTCTGTGTGGGGTTTCATTTGTCCATCTGTCACCAGGCTGCATGTATCTCATGAACCACGATAGTTAAGGCAGTTTAAATTTTCGCAGATGATGTATTTCTGTTGCCTCTATAACAACAAATACTAAAAAACATAAATATTAAATAAATATGTAAGGGGACTCCCATACAACAATTGTGTTTTTTTGCCGTTTTTATAGATAATCGTACGAACTCATCGTGCGCTAGTCTGGGTCGCACTTTGCCGGTTTTTTTTTATTACGCAAATTGGGCTTCTGACCTTTGACCTCAACCAACCTGTATTAAAGTCGGGATACTATTTATTAATGCACGAGTTTATTGCCCTAATACCACTAATCTCTGTCGGAAATCGTATTTCGTTTTGCGAGAACGTGCGAAAACTATGCATGAGGACGTGATAGGAATACTGGCTGCTATCAACATTTAAATTAGTTGAGTAGTAACTACATAGAGTTTTATGTTCCCACATAGTAGAAACTAGCTTTTGGTTATTGCCGCGCTCGTGACCTGTGACGTCGGTATTAAGGCGAAAGGTCACCCAAAATTAGCAGGTCAATCCTGAAAGAAACGTCGATGTTAAGGTGGCCGCAAAATTCCTAATCTTAGATTTGATTTTTAACTTAATCAAGTACAAATTAAAAATATGTATGGATACTAAATTATAATTCCGAGGGATCACTGTACCATAAACACGATAGGATAATATTTTCTCGATAGAACAAAAACAATGTTAAGTACGTCTATTTTTTGTCTAGATTTGATTGTTTGTTAAAATGGTGCAAATTATTGGGTATAATATTATATAAATAAAATCAATACAACAAAGTCGAGGGTTTATAGTAGGGGTATTGTAAAATTATCTTTAATTTACGAGATATTAAATAAAAACCGCTTTTTCGAGCTGCGCGAGGCGTTTTTTCTGTATTAAGATTTCTGCCTAGTGTTGACGCAGTTTTAACAACCTATATTTACAGACCAATTCAGTACGAACTTCAGTGTGGCGGTAGCGACGAAGGCACAGCGCCTGATTTCTGTTTTTTTTTTTTCAATGTTTAGTACCTGGTGCGACCGAGCAGCACTTGATTTTTCGAAATAAAAGGAAATATTCCACGCAAAATTTCCAAGACTCAAGCGAGATTAAAACTATGAGATCTTAATATCTCGCTTGAAACGAGAATAAGATCCTTAGTATAGTTATTTGCAGTCATAAACTTATCTATACCAGGTTTAAAAAAACAATTACTGACAAAAATTGCCAAACTTACATCATACTGTAGTTCACCAGCTCAACCTGTTTGCATGGTGAAGTTTACCGCTTTCGCAATGGTTTATATGATTAGTTTGTGAAGCTACTTGTACTCATACGCATGAAGCTCGTGCTGTCGTTCTTCTCACTCCCGCTATGCACTCGGACGCGGAAGCGACTGAGATGGAGTAAATAGTAAAAAATTAACTGTTACTTTCTAACTCAGCCGTGGCATGAGTGCATATCGGCTGTGGAATGTTATGCATAATAATTTGTTACATTACCTACCTTGTTTGTTTATATCAATAATGAATGTGTATGTGCGCGGTGTGTGCCTACTTTTTGGTGATTGTACCTAGTCAAACCTTTGAAGGTTTTTAAGGTACTATATTATAATTATAACTGTGTAATATTGTGTATGAAATATAAAAAAAAAAAAAAAAAAAAAAAAAAACGCAATCAGTTCAGAAAATTTGTAAAAAGCAAAAGAAATATGCAGAATGTTATTTTTATTATGCGTTCCTATATATAAAACCTGGTAGTAAGGTCATAACAAAATGATGTATGCCATGCCTTTCTACTCTATAGTTTGTACTGTTAGCTCTGGGTGACTGACAAACAGAATGGAAAGACGGCACGGGTTGTTCCATGAAACGGGCACTATCAAGAGTAGGGAAAATACAAGTACTCGTAAAACAATATTACACAATCCATGTAAGCACTTCCATCTATCCAAACAAATAAAAGTTAGTAACAGAAAAGAGCAAAGAATTTTTAATTTAGTTTTTTTTTAAAGAGGCTGTGTAACATTGCTAGAATATATGTCTTGGCAAAGTACCAACTCTTGGAGCCGAATTTTTGCGTGGCATCGACATTTCTCTCAAAGCAAAGGAATCCTTTGGTACTGCGTTATTCTTTTGTAATCGGCTTAAAATTAAAGACGGGGAATTTTTAAAATGTGGGGTAAGGCTGATTTGTTCTCGTAAAGGAAACTGCTTGGATAATTTTTAAAAAGTTCAGGAAATTTCTGCCGGGTTCCTACACCACTTGTGGTTTTATTTATTCAGAGAAGTTAATATGAGTGGCAAGACTTAATATAAAAACTATTGTGGCTTTTTCAAGGCGCTAGGCCAAAATGCATAGTGCTTACGTGTTTTGGACGCCGACAACAGATAATTGGTCTTAGACCAACTCAATGTTTATGAAGACAGTACCAACCTATTTTTTTTTTTTAATTTTGAAAAGAAGATCGGTGTTTTATATAGTGTAGATTAACATAATATAGATAGATAGATAGATAACACTTTATTGCACACCAAATATAAAAAATAAAAACGATAAAATAACCAAAACAATAACAGTAATGTACAATGGGCGGTCTTATCGCTAAAAGCGATCTCAATAATATAATATTTTTTGTAGATTTTTCGATAAAGATTATGGTGAAAAAAGGTTTTGATGCACCACATTTCACATATACCCACGCCTTAATGTACGAAAATCGTATAAGTTTTGTAAGGCTTGCTTTCAATGTGTGGGATTCTTTCATTGGACTGCAGTTCCGCTACTTTGTACCAGTATGACATGTGCAGCATTCTGGTCACGTTCCTTTGACCAGACAGCCTTATAAGACATGTCTGGCTCAAAGGATACCTAGTAATAAGTACTTAACTCTTTGTATTTCAAATGGCGAGCAGAAATTGTACAGGATGCTGTCATCCTGTCATCTTTCAGTGTACTTATTCTCAGGTATATGTCGTGGTGTGTCCGGCCTAAGAATATACCCCTCCGTCTCCTCCCGTGGATGTCGTAAAAACCGACTAAGGGATTATCCGGACTTGTTGATAAGATTCGTTGGTATTAAGATTTGTCCTGGCTGCTAGCTTATTATGGAATGTGTGTTAGCCGAGTCAGTCGTGTGAGGCAATGGCGGCGATGAGCACACTTGTCATGTATTTATTCCACGATGGTGCGACCCACTGTGAAAAGAGGCCCATTGAGTCTATGCCTACCCTTTAGGGAAAAAGGCGTGTGTTTATATATGTATGTATGTATGTATCCTCATGCCTGTATTCAATTCAAACTGAATTGAGGCTTTATTGCAAGTTTTTAATACCTTTATTAGTTAGATGTTTATTTATTTATTTTCACCCCATATTGTCCCACTGCAGGGCAAAGGCCTCCCTCCCTTGCTTCCAGTTCTCTCTGTCCCTTGCTGCAGTGGGCCAGTCTGGTAGTTGCACATACAACGCGTCACGCCATCTCCGTGGTGGCCTGCCGCGCGGGCATCTTGCGTTATGAACACAATCAGTAGTGGATTTTGCCCATAGAGCAGACGTGGCCAGCCCAATCCCACTTGATCTGGGCTGATTTTTTACTGACATCGTAAACCTCTGGTATGACCACTTAACATCAGGTGGGCCATCTGCATGAACCTTAGAGAATTAAATTTTTTTGTCATGAACCGTCATTCCAAAAAGAATTAAAAAAAAAATGCGAGCGCAGAAATGAATTTCCAATTCAGTCTGTTAGTTACTACTTGTACTATTATTTATATTTTATTATACTGCTCTAAGGTAGCTTTTCACCAACACATTAACGGATGTTTAAACGACTGTTTACCTTAAACAGCTCATTTTGTCAGATGTTTTAATAAGTTATCTGTCACTTTGACGATTGGTTACGGTAACCACCGATTTATTTGTTCGTGAACTTGGGCCTTAGGCAGTTAGTTGGTCTGTTAGTTAGATGTTAGTGTGGCACAAATCTTGAAACTGAATTTTGATCCAGTTAACCTAGACCGAGCTGAAATTTTGCATACTTGTCTAGTTACAATACAATTTTATGCTGGCGTGAGCTGATCTGATGATGGAAACGGAAGGTGAGAACGAAACTCCTCGATGATTTATAGTAGCCTAGCAGTATTTGTGCTCATTTTGAACAGCTTACGGTTCCAATCATTTCTTCATAAACACATGGTTGTTTTTTTTGATGTTCTGGGTGTTTTCTATGTATAATAAAAATATCTATCAATGTAATGTATTATATTAATTATATCATTTATCTAGTACCCATAACACAGGCTCTGGCTAAGCTTGGGGCTAGATAATGTGTGAACTTGTCCAGCATTCTTTATTTATTTATTTTATTTATTTATTTAGGCACATTTTGACGACCTCTGTGGCGCGGCGGGCGAAGCTTCGCCTGCGACGCAGGAGGTTGCGGGATCGATTCCCGCCTCGGAAAAAATATTTGTGCGATCTGCAGATATTTGTTCAGGGTGTTCTGGGTATTTTCTATGTATAATAAAAAATATCTTTCTATTTAATGTATTGTATTAAGTATATCAGTTATCTAGTACTCATAACGCAAGCTCTGCTTAGCTTGGGGTTAGATAATGTTGTGTGAACATTATTTATAGCATTATTTATTATTTATTTATTATTTCAATAAAAAACTGTCACCTGTGCTTGAGCTAGTAATAGTTCTACAATACGAGTCTTAGACTCTCTAGAGCTGGGGTGGTGTAGCGGCTGCAAACTCAGCTTCCGATTCTAAGATATGAAATAAATATGTGTAAGAAATACATCGTGAGGCAACCTCAAAACAAAATTTCAACGAAACGTAACATATGCAATAAAGGAGTCCTAACATAACATAAATAACGTAACATATGAATGGCGCACAGAATTCTATCAAGTCAAAAATATTTCATTCATTGAAAACACAAGCATCCGCGCGAACGTAGTCACGGGCACAGATAGTCGGTACTAAAATAAAACCAAAGTTAGATAAACCACAAAACCAGACATTTGAATAAATCGGGACCCGTTGAACCATCGACACGCATCACTCTTCGTTACCGACACCTCACTTTATTGCTTCCAGAAGAGACCTATCACTATTACAAGAACAGTCAAGTGCGAACCAGTTGCGTTTATTAGGGTTCTGTGCAGTATTCATTTTACCCGAATGCGGAATAAACGGAACTCTAATTATTTACATAATATGTACTAGGTAGTACATATCAATGACGCAATGACTCTAATAGAAACTCTTAGAAAATTATAATAAATAATAAATAAATAAATAATGCTGGACAGTTCACACAACATTATCTAGCCACATGAGACTTTTCATCTTTATGTCTCAGGGCGCAGTGCAATGCCACATAGGTTGCGTCCTAGGTGGACGTAATCTATAAGGTAATGCACTGTTCATAGGCAGAGGTTACCGCTTAACATCAGGTGGGCCTCTTGCTTGATCCGTCATCCAAGTAGTATAAAAAAAAAAAAAAAAAACTAGCCCCAAGCTAATCAGAGCTTGTGTTATGGGTACTAGATAACTGTTATACTTAATACAATATAATATATAAATAGATATTTTTGTATTATACATAGAAAATACCCAGAATACCTTGAAAAAATATCTGCAGATCGCACAAATAATTGTTCCGGCGGGAATCGAATCTGCAACCTCCTGCGTCGCAGGCGAAAGTTCGCCCGCCGCGCCACAGAGGTCATCAGAAGTTCTACTGTTTGTTGAAAACAAATTGAAAAATAACGAGCGAGCTTTACAGTAGTCCTCAAGGGGATTCTGGTGAACCGATGAGTTTACTGGGATCCCCTGGGGGATTGGGTTAGGGGATCCTGGTGGCCTCACTCGTCCTTAGAGCATTGCAGGCCCAAATATCACTTTTCTTTCCTTAAGATGTCTTTGTAATAATTAGTTACGAAACAATCGACGGAAATTAGTCAGCCATAGCTGAACACTTTTTGGAATCTGGCTTAAATCATTGGATTGAGCTACACAATCCGCAGATAGTCCCAACAGAGCGACATTACATACCAAAAATGGTACTAGAGGCAATTGATATTACCAAGCACAGAAATTTCAATAGAGAAGATGGCTTTAAATTATGTGAAGTGAGAATGTGTAAGATTTAAAAAAGTGTGGTACCTGCTATGCGTCCGGATACTGTTAGTGTTATGTGTCGAGGTGGAGTGAAGTGTGACAATAAAACCAATGGTAGTGGATCTTTCGTAATAACGGAGTAAGAAAGAGAGTAGATCGATATACCTGCCAAAAACATCTACTCGCAAAGACTTTAGTTAGTTCTCCCGTGATCATGGCGCATGCGACTGTGCCGAAATCGGGAACAAACAAAACTCAATAATATCATGGTAAATATCTCGTTTTTAGTGAAAAGTACATAACCATAATAGTTTCAAAAGTTATTTATGGAATAACTATTAAGCCTAGTTTTAATTTCACTGAGGAATTGAGTCTTTTCTTTCATAACGGAAGTACGATGTTATTAGTTAGTTTTATTCAATCCTATTGTTGAAACTTTTGTTATCCATCCACTCTTATAGTTTAACAAAGAGTCTACGGTCCCCTAAAAGTGGTACGTAACTTGTCTGATCTATTTTGTTCAGTAGCTAAAGTTCTCTTGACAGATAGTGAGGGAGAGTTCAGTAAGTTTACTCGTAAATTCTACGCAAGTCCAAAACTGTCACATAGTAGCTTTGAAAAGAATACTTAAGTTTTATACTCTAGGTACCATATTTACTTTGTAAGTGCTAGGTTTTGGGATATTCTCGAATTAATGTTAGTTTGGGATATTTTTAAACGTAATCAATTCTTTTTTTATTTTTTTTTTATAATCTTCTAAGTACATTAACTTTTACTACATTTTCTGTTTTTTTTTATTCTTAATATAATTTTTAGGGTTCCGTACACAAAGAGTAAAATGGGACCCTATTACTAAGGCTCGGCTGTCTGTCTGTCTGTCTGTCTGTCCGCCTATCACCAGGCTGTATCTCATGAACCGTGATACTTACAGTTGAAATTTTCACAGATGATATATTTTTGTTGCCGCTATAACAACAACAACAAAAAAATATAATAAAATAAATATTTAAGGGGGCTCCCATACAACAAACGTGTTTTTTTTGCCTTTTTTATAGACCATGTTAAGGAACCCTTCGAGTGCGAGTCCGACTCGCACTTGGTCGGTATATGATATTTGTTTTCTGAAGTACTCCGTCCAGAAGGGACCTGTCACTGCACAAGATTAGGAGCACGGTAAAATAATATAGTACGCCGTTAGAAGTTACTGTACGCATGTTTTGAGCTCTCCATTGATCGTTTGCCTTCAAAGAAACGCTGTAAGTCCTTTGAAATCATCACAACGTCCTTATTTCAAGGTAGTATGGCTTAAATTAGTCAAACATCAGAAGAGGGTACCGTATTATGTTATTTTGACGTGAAGAATGTATGAAAAGATATTATGTATGCTCCTAATCTGAGAAGGTTATGCGAACCATGAATATTGGTACTTGAAGCAAAGAGAACATTTAATATCAGCCTTAAGTTAATATACATAGGGCAGAGTTTTTAATGATCTATCATTGTTTACAGCTATCAGCTTAAGTTGTGCTCAAACCGCTGGGAAAAACACGAGGCCTTAGTGTGAGTTTTTCATCTGTAAATCACCAGCAAATTATGCTCTTGACTGTGAATGTAAGGAGTAGTACAAAACCCAAACTAGGGCCTAAAGTATGTCCTCAAAAAAAAAAAAAAAAGTGTCCTCGTAGCGTTTATAAATAGCGTGATCACAAGGTCTCGCAACGGGTTATAGAAAGAGATACGCTAGTAGTTTCACTGAAATCCCTAGAATTACCACGTGATCAACATAGCTGTCAAAGTTGAAGTACCGTGGCTATGGTCATGCCATTTGACGTGTCTTGTCCAAGTAACTATCAGGAAATTATAGGTTTTGAAACTAGTCTCTAGATATGGCTATTTTATCAATTTGTAATTTTTTGTTTTGTGGTGATCAAGTGATTAGGGGATCTATATTGTAAAACGAACTGATAATCGCTTTCGATCACCATTTTGTAACGTAAATAGAGTACGCGTCATGTAAAAAGAACGCTGGAACGTATGAAGAAGTATGACCGCCAGCGTTCTTTTTAAATGACGCGCATTATACCTTAGCATATTTTCAAGATGTTTTTTTTAACCACTAAGCAATAAATTGAGGTAATTTATTTCAATTTATTTCTTCTAGTGCATGCCGGCGTGAAAATCTAAATGTATACTATAGGTTTTGGCAAAGGAGATGTTTCACGATGTATGGAACCTAGCCCTTGCCGGTGTACACTTGCATAAACATATGTAAAACCTTTTCCCATCGTATTTTTTTTATAATTTTGCTGAATTTAATGCGTTTTCCTAAAACATCTTTCTCAAGGAGAGCAACACAAAGCAAAACAATATGGCGGGATAGATACATACATACAATGTACCCTGTGGTAAACTGCAAAACTGCAAAACTGACATCTGACATTCGACTAAGCAACGAAGTAACGAAATGAATAAAGCAAGCAAGCACAGAGCAACAAACGCGACATTCACTATCATGGCTACCCAGGAAAATATGTTACCATTGCAAAAACTCTTCGAATTTTAAACATTTCTGTAAACTATGCTTCAAATTAGAGTTCGTCAAACACTGTTTTTTTTTCACCATTTTTCTGTCTGGTGTACATAAACATAGGCCATGTTGAAACATCTCCTTTGCATCTTGTTAAATTTATTCTGCAAACCTTCTCCTGCAAACTATTCAAGAATATTGTTTTTACAAGCGTTAAATTGGATCAAGTCGGAGTAACGGGAAATGTGCACTTAATAGTACAATGTGCACTTAATAGTACAATGTGCACTTAATAGTACAATGCTTGTCGCAAACAAATTAATTTTGCTCTGGAAAGTATTACGTGATATTTATTCAATAGAAAATAACATGACACAATACCCCTCAGTCACATGCATATCCTGATCCCACACTAGGAGCTCCTGTGTCGTGGGTATCAGGAACTGCGAGTACCATTGTACCAAACCCAGAACCCGGAAAAAATATTTGGAAATCATACAAACCTCTCGTATCTCAGCTGACTTCTCGCCCCCGCATCACAAATTTTAGTTGCAATAGGTAGTTAAGGTGGTTGCTTTTCCATACTAATGTATATTACCAAATATGGGCCAACAGAGTATAATTTTACACTAAAATGACTGTTGGCCTTTATATACTGGTCATTACTCGTACTTGCGGCAAATCATATTTCGTAAATATGTATAAAAAAACAGTGGATTAATAGCGAAAACAACATCGAAATTTTAGTTTCATCTTTCATCACTGATGGGCTTTTGTGATGAAATTCACTAGCCGCCCGCTTGCTTTCAGCAGTATTTATCTTTCATCGGAAATTAATGACAATGATGCGTGTAAACAGCGTTAAATTCAAGTTACTCTGTAATACCCATTACTTGGCGCGACCTCGTGAGAAAAATGCTCACACTAGATCACTTTACATTCACTTTACATTATACTCCCCCCCCCCCCCCATTCCCTGAATTTCCCCATTTCCTGTCATTCCCTTATCCATCTCGGCAAGTATCGGGATTTTGGGGGTCAAGATATCTAATGAGGTCCAATATTGGAGTCATCTCGAAGCAAAAGCTGCACTGACTTCTAAAAATCTTGGAGTGCTAAACCGCGCTAAGCAGTATTTTACGCCGAATCAATGGCTGTTGCTTTACAAAGCACAAGTTAGGCTGCACGTTAAATACTGTTACTGCTACCAGCTGCTTCGCTTTGACTCCCTACAGAGAAGAGCCCTTAGAATCATGGGCGACCCTAAGCTCTCCAATACTCTAGAACCGCTTAGCCAGCGCAGAGCCATTAGATCGCTTTGCGTGTTCTACCACCTGTACAACGGGGAATGCTCTGACGAGCTTTTCGATCTCATCCCTGCATCGAGATTTAACCATCGCTCTTCCCGGCACCGTGACAAAGCTCATCCACACATCATAGATCCCTGGGTTTCTCGTACGACTCGTTTCTTGAGATCATTTCTTCCCCATACCTATAAGCTTCCATCTGTGGTTTTCCCGCTTGGTTACGACATGTGTCGCTTCAAGAAAAATGTTCATAAATTCCTTCAGGATAGACAGCGCATCGACAATACCCCCGGTGTTGCCGCTGTCTATAAGTGACGGTGACCACTTTACATCAAGTGGGCCATAAGCTAGTTTGCCAAATAGTTTCATAAAAAAAATACGTGTAAATACAAAAAGTAGCTCACTGGTCCTCATTCACTTCCGTTCATTGAAAATGAATCATATTGAACCGTCTAATATTGCCTAAATAAAATAAGCCATGTTTATGTTCTCGCCAGGGTAAAAAGTCGTCGAGTATAAGGCAGTTTCATCATAAAATTTGTTGATAATAATTGAAAAGTAAGGTACAAAATTATCTCTTAAACCTTTATACTATAAATAAATTAAAATTTGCTCTAATTTCAATATATGCATGGGGTGTAAAGAGCTACCTCGCCGAACCACAGATTTTAACTAGCACGGGAGGTATGTTCCTAAACCTCACAGTGCCTACGCTATTCTAGTTCTGAATAGTTGTTTTAACCTTAAATTTATATGCACTATGTAAAATATCCTTAAGTTATGAATTAAACTATATTCTATACTAAATCAATGGAAAGCGAATTATTGAAAAATCTATCGCAATATCTTTTTAATCAAAACCCGAAGTCATCTGTTTCGAGATACTTAAACCATAAAGTAGAGAAGCAAGTATCAAAAATTCATTCACCCTCGAATCGGGGAGAAGATCACAATTTCACAGGCGTTAAGAGAAGATTACATTTTATACTTTACGACTATTGTTTTAAAGTTCCATTCGGTTTGATAGCTGCTTACAGAGATATTACATTTTCAGTTATCGCAAGATTGGGTCAAGTAATTTAAATTTTAGTCTTCAGATTGTTAAAAACGTTCATTTAAAAACTATTACCACCAAGAATAAACTTGCATAACATTTATCAAAAACGAGTTTTCAAAACCAATTTCAAATATTATTATTATTAGACTGTGGTGTCCCACTGCAGGGAAAAGGCCTCCCTTACCTCCTTCCATTCGTCTCTATTGTTGGCTCACCATCATCAGCCTGCATCAGTCCACTGCTGGACATAGGCCTCTCCCAATGCGCGCCATTTAGACGGATTTCCAGCTCTTCCCATCCACTTTCTAACAGCCGCCTTACGCAGATCGTCGCTCCACCTAGCCAGGGGGAGCCCCACGCTACACTTACCAAGACGTGGTCTCCACTCTAGAACACGTTTACCGCAGCGGTTGTCGGTTCCTGCTAATTCTCTGAGCTATGTCGATGACTTTAGCTCTCTGTCGGATAACTTCATTGCGGATTTTGTCCCTCAGAGATACTCCGAGCATAGCTCGTACCGTAGCACGCTGAGAGACCTTGAACTGATGGACTAGGCTATCTAGCTATTAATTTTCACTAGAAACGGGATATTTACCATGATTTTTGAGTTTATTATAAAGTTATATTTTGCTATTGTTATTAAGGTCTGGCCAGACGTATTCAGACCAGATCGGAGACGTTCTGGAAAAAGGCCAGGTCAAGAGTATCCTTAACCGACGAGCATGTATGAAGAAAGTGATGAGAGTGAATGAAGCAAAAGAGGTGTGTCAGGATCGTAGCAAGTGGAAATCCGTGGTCTCTGCCTACCCCTCTGGGAAACAGGCATGAGTTTATGTATGTATGTATGTATGTATGTATGTTATTATGGTCTATTGTTTAAGCTATTTGGGACCAATCCTTCAAGTAGGAATCCAGCTTGTTACGAATCCCCAACATTGAATTGTATTGAATCATCTCCCTTTGGCCCTTCCACGTGGACGTTGGATGTTGTTTTAACTTTCCAGATCACAAGGGATATCTACAATATATTCTACAAATAAATCGTGGCTGGTCAATTCCGCCGACTCAACGTAGTAAGTCATAGTAATGGCCCTGACTTCGCTCGCAGCGTTACCCAGAATTGCAACATAACTCAGCGCCTCGTTAGTGTTGCCAGATGGAATGCAGAAAGTCGGTGAAAACTCCAAGCTGAAGTATAAATGTGTTATAGCTATGAATTAGGTTATGTGTTATTGTTGGAATTAATAATGCTGCAAGTCAAAAAGCTAGAAAAGCTGAGGGTTTTGCAGGTTTGCAAAAAATGTGGTATGTTTTCAACGAATTTTGGGATATGCCTCGCATACTGACGACACCAAAATCTATCAATTTACTGACTGTTACAATTCAATTATAATTATAATTGTCAAAATAAAAACCGGCCAAGTGCGAGTCGGACTCGCGCACGAATGGTTCCGTACCATTATATAAAAAAGCGGCAACAAAATCACGTATATTGTATGGGAATCCCCTTAAATATTTATTTTAAACTATTTTTTAGTATTTGTTTTTATAGCTGCAATAGAAATACATCATCTGTGAAAATTTAAACTATCTAACTATCACGGTTCATGATATACCGCCTGGTCTATAAAAATGGCAAAAAAATAAAGTTTGTTTTATGGGAGCGTTCTTAAATATTTATATTATTGTTTTTTTTATTATTTCTTGTTATAGTGGCAACATAAATACATCATCTGTGAAAATTTCAACTGTCTAACTATCACGGTTCATGAGATACAGCCTAGTAACAGACGGACAGACGAGCCTTAATAATAGGGTCCCTTTTTACCCTTTGGGTACGGATGGAACCCTAAAAACAAGCATATGTTACATTATTTTTATGTTATTTTTTGTTAAAAGGCTGGCAAGTGTTTTAATTTCCTGTTTAAGTCGGACGGTACCCAACACTATTCCGAATGCCCGGTCAATGTAGATATCGGCCTTAAACTGTACCAAGTAAAGTGGATTGCGCGTTTTTCAAATTTATGTTGACGCATAAATATTGTTTGGGGCAAAGTTGTAAAAATTTTCAATTTACAGCAGTGTTGCAGAGAAAATTTACTTTATTTATACTGTGACATTAAAAGTTAAGAGGATTGCAATTTTAGGTCGTTTTAACCTATATTTTTAAGCAATATTGGGGCTGGACAACGTTTTATGTCATTTTATCTAATTGTAACATTGTAGATAGATAGATAGAAAATACTTTATTGCACACCATAATACAAAACAATTTGCAAATAATAAAACTTTAACTAAGTATGTTGTACAATGGGCGGTCTTATCGCTTAGTAGCGATTTCTACCAGACAACCTTTGGATGGATAGGACTGAATAAAAATAACACAGGGTATCAATGGGGTATTGTACCTTTTACGAAACCTCTGGGCTATGTCAAATATCTTGTTATTTTTGATACGGCTTTCAGTCAGGGCATCTGTCTGTCTGGTAAACTAATTGCAAGGTTTGCCCACTATTGAAATCCTACTTTTCAATAATCAGAGTGCGAACTCCTGAAAATTTTCAAACAAAGCGAAATATGGCAGGTGCAATTTGGCGGGAACTTTACTCGTACAAAGCTTCAGTTGTGACGTCGTGTGAATATTAATACTTTGGCGGGTCGAAGTGAAAATTTTCAATAATTTCGCGGCTCCTTATTAATTGTATTGAATAACTCTATCGGGCAAAGTTTGAACGATTTAATTTGTGAATTAAACCTTTGCAGCAGTGCGCGTTGATAAGTGACCAGTTTAGTTTAAGGAATAAAGATAGATAGCCGGGGTATATGAACCTAGATATTCTAGGGAGTTTTATAGAGTCCTGAGTGAAGCGAAGGGTTCAAGCTGCCCAAGACGAAGACAGGCTTTATTCCAGAGGAGCATACTCTACTTTTCAGACCTTCTGCGAGACAATACAAATTCACTGAAAATCACAGCACCAAACACCGTCTTTTATTTCACACTAGTGACTCGCCCCGGCTTCGCACTGGTAGCCCCCGGTGAAAAACAGCCCCCCACCCCCCATCCCGATATTTTATTACTTATTCTGCTATTCGAAGCGGAGAAGAATCCACCAAAAAAGAGATAACTAACATCGGTCCAGCCGATCTTGAGTTATAAGTGGTGTTACTAATACGACTTTGTTTTATATATATAGATTCTTAGTAAACGCATTTTTTGTTTGTGTTCTGTTTACGGTGGCCATTTAGATTTTCGAACAAAAATCTTTACAATGCCATATGGGCATTTTTTCGCTTAGAGTTTCCACGAGTTTCCACATGAATTTGATGTTCTAAATTCAAATTACTTTATTCCCTAGGGAGTTTTATACAACTTAATATCCTTTAAGAGATAATGCTTTACTTTAGGTTGAGGTTGCATGATATGTAATTGGACATTGTCAAGCACGTGGTGTGCTAAAGATAGCTACGTGCTACGTGGGTGCTACGTAATCCAGCTACGATGTGCTACGCAGTTGATGATCTAACAAGCAACTAGTATTCCTTGAGAAATACGAAAATCTAGTAATGTGTGTTTAATATATCATTTACTTTTATAGATTCTTAAAACTTTTGGTTGGTTGTCTATTCTCAAATATTAAATAGAGCAAACAGATCGTAATCTCTAGAAACTTCTCTCAATTTATTCAAAAACTTTCCCGAACTTTTCCGAGATGTAACCCAAAATCCCAAAATTACAGAAAGACAATCACGTTCTTATATTTAGTTTGGTGGTATCAGAACTTTGAAGACGGTGTTTGAATCTCGACAATCGCGATGATAATCTTTGCTAAACTAGACTTCAATCTAAAATTATTTTCAGTCTAGATTTACAAGTTTAAACCTGAATCGAAGCAAGCGTTTTACATCAGCGATACGATCATCAAAGTTAATAGTCAATGTACAATGAGATCATTTGTGAAAATGGAGGTTTATTTGTAAACTTAAATGAGACTGGAAAAAAAGAAGCTCTTGAAGATATATCTATAAAGACACTGAGAACACAAAATGGGTTTTCAATCCTCTTGCTCAAAAAGACCGTCATTGTGGCGTACCAGAGCGAAACAAAAATTGCATTTCTTCATCTAGGGGAAAAAGTTTTTTTTAAAATATTTGTCTGTGAAATGACAAAGAGCCTACAAAAACGAAAAAGTTTTTAGTCATAAGTAGAATAATCATGAATTCCCACTCACCCACTCGACTTAACTAATTCATAAAAAAGAACAACATTTTATTTTTGAAAATTGAACTAAAATAGGCGTTCTCTAGAATGCTTGCAATGCGTTGCGGCTACAGAAGAAATAAAAAAAACATTGGCGCGAAATCTTTATATTTTTTTCTCTAATTGCAAATTGAATTGGTAGTCACCGTAATAAATTTTTCATATTGTATTGGATTATTTTCTTTTCTCGCAATCGTAGTGAAAAGTAGAGTTTAACACACGGCGCTAAAACCCATTAAAACTCAGTTTCTATTTACCTCGCCAAAGCTCGGGACTAAAACTACCTCGTATATAATGGATAATTTCAGCTCCTTGTACAACAATCTACTATTTTGTGGTTTCAAAACATAAAAAATAGTGAGCAATGATAAGTGACGATGAGGATGTTATGTAAAGTGTTTATTTGGTAATTGTTTGTCTGTTTTTGTATTTTTCCCGTACATTTCCGTTTTCCCGTAGGTACATTCGTCAGCATCGTCCACATCGCATCGGCAATTGTGAAAGTTCCAAACTCTTCGTCGGAGGCAACTTTGAATTACTTTCTGCTGAAAGACGTAATGAATCAGGTTCGCGAAGACATTTGTTATTCGACATTTTCTAGTGAAAAGCAAAAGTTGGCCAGCTAGGAGGTCTTTGGACGATGTTGTCATTGTTTATTTTGCTGTGCAAGTTTGTTATTGCATATTTCGACAATTTTCTCTGTTTGTCAGACAAGAGATTTGTATTTTTTGCTTTGTTTATGGTGAAAAGTTGGTTTCAGTGAATCATTAAGTTCTGTTGACCTTTGTTTTAAGTAAGATACAGTTGATTTGTATCAAAAGAAGATTTAATTAGCAACCACATTACTGGAACTAAATACTTTATTTCCCTTTAGTGGCCACCTATAAATTACGTCACACGATTTATTTTTTATTTTTGGAGTCCCTCCCCATCCTTGTCTTGTCAAAGGTAGTCACATTTTTGTGAACTCTTCCACCTGGTATGACGTCATATATTTTGCCTATTTTCTATTTAGAAACTCTACTTATTTAAATCAAATATTTTTGTTTACAAAATAACAAATCAAATAAACGATACAAAATTCCCCCCACAAACCCCTGTCACACTTTGATGTCCCCCTCTCGCCCCTTAACGTATGACGTAATTGATAGACGTCACACAATAACGAGTTATGACGTTTGGCCCCCTTATAACCAAAAGAGAGTCCAGCAGTGGTTGCTCGGGCCCAGTTTGTATTGGAAAATCACAGTACTAGTTTTTGCAGTATGGGTCAGGAAAACAGAAGTTGGTTTTGAACAAGTACCTACCATTTTTCCAAAATTCTGCAACAAATACCTAACGCCTTCTGGTTACAGAACAAACCAAGATTGAGACTTTCAGATGCCATCTAGGAATATAAGCAGGAATATATATAAGGTCTAGTGAACAAGCTATTTAATATCCGTGATCTTTCTGAGAATGCTAGAACCCTAACAATGTTAGAACCTACCGAGAACTACAGTTACTCTCTAGATTCTAGAAAATACAGCTATGTAGAACCTATAACTTTTGAAACATGGATAAGTACAAACTTTTCACTAGAAACGGGATATTTACCATGATTTTTGAGTTTTAATTGTTCACGATACTTCGGCACAGTTGCATGCGCCATGATCACGGGAGAACTAACCATGAACTCCAATATAATGGTAAATATCCCGTTTCTAGGGAAAAGAATGTAGAACATTCGTTCTGTGGGACTGATTTCCCAGAACTTGGTTACAGAATAAAGGACAAAGCTGGCTTTGAATGAATCTAAAATGCTTAGTGGTCTAGTTATTTTGCTCTGTGGGGACTTGTTTGTTCAACTAATTGGTTTGTGTAAAATGTTTACTGTAGGTATAGAGGTGTTTGCTAGAATTATCGTATGAGAAAACGTTAACCAAAGTAAAATTTGTAGTATTTTCTGAAACGCAAATTTAAACACCGCTAATTGAATCGATTGATTTGAACCAATATAAATATAAGACGATAAATATTGACCTCTGTTAGATAAAGTGGTGTGGTTTGACTAGAAGGTAGTAAAATATTTTTGTTGTTTTTTAAAATATAATGATACATAATATAAACAAATTAAAATAAAATTTCAGTTGTATTGTATTTTAGTAGATGGCAGACATGATTTTAAAAGATTTTGTGATACCTAGGTAAGGTCTTAACTATCCTCGAGAGTAGTGTGGTCTTAACACCAGAGGCCCAGACCTGTTTGGTCAGGTGGATGAATGACATCTTAGCCGTACAGGGATAATACCTTGATACAATTGGCCTAGAGCAGACTGGAGTGGTGTTTGAAGGAGGAGCAATAGCCCCAGCAGTGGTATACAAAGAGTAGCCAATAATGATGATCATTATATTCCTGACTTTATTTTAATTATTTTCCTCCTCTAATTGTTGTCGCACTGTATACTGAACAGAACTAGTTACAATGAGCACTGATGGAGCTTAGCAACATTTAACCGCTAATCCGTGAAAGCGAAGCTTACAGAACTTAGTTCAAACTCGAGCGAAGATTACCTTCAGAACGGGTTCCGAAGCCTGTTCGTTACAAAGGCTGGTGAGGGAATACTATATAATTCGAATCTAGGGATGGGTCATACTAACAAAATCGAGAACCAGGGCTTCCAAATTTGTCCAATTTTAGACACCAGCGCCAAAAACCAGGGCTCATAAAACCTTCAAGGTATTTTTGTGCAAAGGAAATTGATCCGTGCATTAATAAAAATAGGGTACAAGAGTACAAAACGAAAATAGAAAAAAAAAACTTGCAAGTGGAAAAATACTTGCATAGGAAATTGGACCAAACCGTCTTATACATAAGGAGCATAATTGCATCTGTGAAAAAGTACTACGAAACCTTGCAAGTAATTCGATTGCACAGGGCGATAAAGTTTCTGCGTGCGGAACTACAGCTCGTTCACCCACGATTGTTACCCACGTTGGTTAACACGCAACCAATGCAGGTGCCATCTTACGGTGAACGGCAACTGTACTTGCAAGTTACAAGTATTTTTTTACTTTTAAATCTTTAGGGTCCGCACCTACTTGCAAGCAAAAACCTGGTAGTAAACCCTGGTCGCGTAAATACAGTCCTACGCAATAACCAATTGAATCGACCTATTTGAATCGTAATCGTTTATAAACTTGAGGGTGAGCACTATACATTTTACGGAGTCATTTTATTTTATTTTATTTGATTTATTTTGGTAAACCAACAGCGATTTATACAAAAGACATACAGTTGTGGTCATATAATTAAGAACGATTTGAAGTTCTAGAAGTTTTTTATTTAAATCGTATCATACACAGCGATGTTTACCTTCTGAGAAGCAACTAGTTATGTTATATAATAGTCACATTAATAGAGCAACCTGACTTAAGAATAAAGTATGAAATCGCTAACTATTTTTTGCACATTTTATTGATTTTATCAAAGTAACACATTCAAATAGTACTGAAACTGGACAAATAATTAAGAACGATTTATTTAACTGCTCGGGAAATGTTTTGTATGACACTTAGATTTAAAAAATCACAATATTATGTAGCACAGGAAACATAAAAAGAAATTTAATAAATATTTAACAAAAATTAATAGTTAATAGCATATCCACGGCTTTTAATTACAGCTTTACACCGGCGAGGCATTGACTCTATTAATTTTTGACATTTCGCAAGAGAAATAGAGTTCCATTCTTCTAAAAAAAGTCATACAGCTCTCTTAAATTTCCACACTTTGTATTTGAAACCTTTTTCGTTACTTCAAACCACAGATTCTCTATTGGGTTTAGATCTGGACTGTTAGCAGGCCAGTCTAAGACAGAAACTAATTGCGCTGTAAGAAATTCCTTTACGGTGCGTGCAGTGTGCTTTGGATCATTGTCATGCTGGAATGTCCAAATGACCGGTAGAACGTCTTCAGCGTATGGTAACATTGTTTCTTCCAGTATATTTTTGTATTGGAACTGGTCCATGTTACCTTCTATCAACTTTACAGGTCCTACACCATGTCCGGATATGCAACCCCAAATTTTCACATTTCCACCACCGTGCTTTAATGTAACTTTCGTGTACTTTGGGTCGAATGCTGTATTCGGGGGACGTCGTACATATCGTTTTCCATCAGAACATACTCTGTTTATTTTCGTCTCGTCAGAAAAAAGTACATTTTTCCACTGTTGCACAGTCCAGTTTTCATACTTTCTCGCAAATGCAAGCCGGGCTTGCCTGTGGCAAAGTTTTAACATGGGTACCTTTCTTGCTATCCTACCGTGCAATTTTTCTTCTACCAAACGTCTTCGAATAGTGCGTGCTGAGATTGCTGAAGGGTTGTTTTCACCAAAATATTCTTTTCTAAGCTCATTGGACCCTTTAAAAGGATTTTGTTTTGCCATACGAACGAGGAGTTGTTTTTCTCTGTTTAGGTACACGTGGAACATTCGAAGTAGTTTGATACGTAGCAAAATGCTTTACAGCGTGGAAAACCATCGTTTTTGAACATTGCAGATGGTCGGCTATCTTTTTATAAGACCAATTCTTCCGGCGAAGTTTTATTATTACTTCCCTTGTAGATTTATCACAACTTTTATTTTTTCCCATTGTTTTTTCTAAAGAAGCAATCACCTTTAATCTTTTACAGCACGTAATGGCGCCAAAATTATACAAAAAGTAACAAATCGACTGAGTGTTATCTATTTAAATTTGAATAAAGGTATAAACTACTTAGCGTTCTTAATTACGTGACCAGCCAGTAATAAGGAATACTTTGTTTAAAAGTAGTGTAAAAAGTTTGCCTATTGATTTTTAGCCAATCATGTGTATCAATGAATACAGTGGTAATATGGAAATATTTTACGATACCGAGAGAAATAAAAACAAATGCATACAATTAGTTTTGCATCTTAGTTGGAAAAAATCTTCCCTTTATATCAGCGTTCTTAATTATATGGCCACCACTGTATATTTTTAACATATTCTAAAGTAGTTGTGCCCGCGACTTCATTTATGCGTTAAATTGACGACCACTGTGGCGCGGCGGGCGATGGTTCGCCTGCGACGCAGAAGGTTGCGGGTTCGATTCCCGCTTCGGAAAAAATATTATATTATTTGTATTTTATATGTATAATAAAAAATATCTGTCTATGTAATGTATTCTATCAAGTATATCAGTTATCTAGTCCCATAACACAAGCTCTGCTTAGTTTGGGGCTAGATAATGACTCTCCAGCATTATTTATTTATTTATTTATTCTTAGGCTGGACACTCTTCATCATAAAAATGTTTTTTTTTAACGTAGGAACGAGCAACCAAAAGTCAAGACTGTGGGTTAGAGTCTGGATTTAGTGGTTTTTCCTCGAATATGACTCAGGATTTGTGAATCGGGATTGAATGTTTTGAATTACAACTTGTATGATATCCTACAGCTTGGTATAATGTCTCCTTCCCAAGTTAGACCTACGACTAGTTCAGCAACTTGTCCAAACTTTCCATGTACCGAATGGGTGAGTTGGAAAATCTATACCAATAGAATAAATAGAAGTGTCTGTTATTTCAAAATAAATGCCAAAACTAAAGTGAAAATTGCTATTTATACGATGCCTAATCATTAATAAATTATTTATACTCGGTTTAGTTTTCTCGATTAGGCCTTAAAAAAAAATTACTTTTATTTTCGTGTCATTTCAATATCTTGCAGGGTTCGGAAGATATTAATGTATCGCGCGAATGAAGTCAAAGGCACAGCTAGTTAATTAGGATATAGGTATCTACGTCGTTTATATAGACAATTAGATACAATTTAAAATACTATTTTACTATATGAGAGCAGCCTAAGAATGCATGTCTAGCCAAAGAATACACCCCTCCGTCTCCTCTCGTGGATGTCGTAAAAGCCGACTAAGAGATTACCCGGACTTGTAAGTAAGATTTGTTGGTATAAGATTTGTCTTAGCTGCAAGCTTATCTTAGGAATGTGTCATTACTGGAAGAAAGTGTTTGCTAAGTCAGTCGTGGGAAGCAATGGCGGCGATGAGTGGCACTTGTCACATCTAAATTCTCACGATCGTGCAACCCGCGGTGAAAAGAGGCCCATTGAGGCTCTGCCTACCCTGTCGGGGAATGAGGCGTGTGTCTTTGTATTTATGTATGAGATCTGCTAATAATGGCCGTACATTTTATTTTACTGGTTTTCAGAGCCTAATTTTACGATTTTCCTCACAACACAAAGCTCTGCGTGCCAACTATATAAATTTCCTACGAACTAAATCCTAAACTCAATTAAAAACCCGTATCCAGTCCGTCCGGTCCAATATTTTTCGCTAAACCTGCACCGTCCATAGATTATAGGCAACAGCTAGATCACTTGACTCAGATTATTTTTGACGTAGTAGATTAAGTAACATGGGCCACTCACAAATGAGCACGTAGGTGTATAGGTACTATAAGAGTTGGTCAAAGAGCAATGGAGCATGCTAGGTATCCACCTCGTGGACCGTATACCAAACGTCGAGATTAGACGCTGAACTAAGGTCGAGGATGTGTAGGTATACGGATTGCGAGGCTCAAGTGGAGATTGGCGGGACACTTGGCAAGGCGAGAGGATTACCGTTGGACCAAAGCAGTCACCGAATGGAGGCCGAGAGATATGCGGCGGCCTCGAGGCAGACCACCTGCCCGATAGTCAGACGATATTGTGCAGGCAGTAGGAGAGCGGTGTATCCGGCTGGCACAATGCCGCCAGGAGTGGCGTTATAGAGGAGAGGCATTTACTCAGCAGTGGGTGTTACCGGCTGGATAGATTAAATTCTTTAATCTACCTATTCAGTATTTGGCATTTTTGCACCCATTGCTTCAGATTAAATTTAATTTTTGGTGAATTTTCTTCATAAATTCGTTTGATGATAACCCTCCTAAACCGGCCTCGTACAGCCGGAATGCCTCTCAGAAATCAGAGACAGAATTCAAAATCTTTAAAATAGACCCTTGCCTTTTTTATTAGAAATACCGGCAATTCCGGATCTGATTGTCAGATTGTGTACGTTATTTCCTACACAATTAATATCAAGTCGAGCTTTATGAATTCATGCTCTGAAACTTGTTTTTTGTTTGTCACTTTTGGCCTGTGCATGGATGTCAGGAGGGCAATTCTCGGATTGTAGAGATTATCTCTAAATTAGAGATAATGTCGAAGCATGAATGTCTACAAAAAATGTCACGAAAATGTCACAATAACCATCAAATCGTATTCGATTTGAATGATTTTGGTCGACTTATGTATATTTGTGGCATTACGAGAATAGCAAATTAATATTTTACGACTATTCGAAATTCGCCATCTTTTTCCGACATTTGTCTAATTCGACTTAATCTCTAAAGCACGAGAATAGATGTCGCTCTGCCCCTTGACAACTAACATGGCAATTTGCAATATCTGTTTCTATATATTATTATTAGGTTGTTATTTATAAGTATATCAAGAGTAGCGTTTGCTGTCTTACTCTTCGTATTACTAACTTTTGCTGATTCCCTTTACATCTTACTTTTAACTACCTACTTGGTTTTTAAGTTGGTCTTTCGAATCAGGTTATTCTTGTTCTACAAGCACCACACAGATGCTTCCCACCTAGTAATAAAAAGGACCATCAAACAAAACAAAGCTGTGTTTCTTCTAGCCGTGTTTCGTGTTCTTTCGTGTGCCTGATTCTTCTAGGTTTGTTCGCGTTGGAACAGAAGTAAATTTTGTTTATAAGACATTACAAAATGATCCTTATGAAATCAAATAATAAAATATTTTAGACTTTGTCTTTGAAAGATCTTAGTATGCTGTTGCGTTCTAGCTATTCCTCTATTCGTGCTGTGTGATATCGCTATCGGTACCAACGTGACCTAGTCAAAAATTCAGCCTTCCGGCGACGTACACGTGACGTTAAACCGAATGACCAACGACGTTAGGATTTTACGATCTACTACAAAAAATGGGTAGTGTACCTGCGTTTAATATTGAAGAGAGTCGTGAAATTACAGACATGGGTTGGTAGGTAGGCTTTGAGCCTTTCGGGGTCCAGGCTCTGGGCCCGTGGGGAGGGGTACTTTGCGTTTTCAAAATTATTTCAGGGCGTCTGGTCGAAGTGACGCGTGACCCGAGAGCTCGCTCTTATCTGGCTCAATGCATTAGTATTGCCATTTAGAGTGGCAAAGCAGCCAGCATCTTAGGGACGCTTCCGTTGAGCTATCTTTAGATCTTTTGGAATGTTCTTTAGATTGATCAACGGTTTCATTTGTAATTTGTCAATTTTTTAAATACCTACTTGTCTTAATTGTAGTATTTTTTCTACAAAAAATCGTTTTATTTTTAGCTAGTTAGGTACCTGGGAATGTACTAATTTGGATTGTTGAGAAATTACATGATCTAATGCCTCAGTGTGGAACATTATGATGGATAATTAGATTAAATCATTTGCCTTCTTATTTTTTTTTTTAAGTTCAAACTTTTTAAAATTAGAACATCTATACATATAAAAGACAGTCGTATTAGTTACACTATTTATAACTCAAGAACGGCTGAACCGATATAGCTGAAAATAAGTGTGGAGGTAGCTTAGAAACAGGAGACGGACATAGGATACTTTTTATTCCGTTATTCTTACGGGTTCGAGACCTATGCGGGTAACACCGCGGGGCGCAGCTAGTTGGATATAAAAAAATTGCACAAGTTCAATGTGTCATGATATAACACCCAACAGTCGCATATATATAGTCCTGATCCCACACGGGCCCGTGTGTCGTGGGTATCAGAAACTACGAGTATACCGTGGTACCACAATAGCCAGACCTTTAGTAGTAGTAGAGCTTTTTTGTGAAAGAGTTTGTCCGGGGAAGTAGTTCAACCATACCTATTTCTGCAGCAAAGCAGTAGTGCTCGCATTGCTGTGTTCTGGTTTGAAGGGTAAGGGTGCCGGTGAAATTACAGGCACATGAGAATTTTCATCTTTATGTCTCAGGGTGGCGAACGCAGTGCAATGCCACATAGGGCGCGTCCTAGGTGGACGTGACCTATGAGGTAATGCACTGTTCATAGGCAGAGGTTACCGCTTAACATCAGGTGGGCCATCTGCTTGCACCGTCTTTCAAGAAGTATAAAAAAAAAAACCTAAAAATATTTTCAGATTATTTAAAGACTTGTCCTGCAGCGGGAATCAAACCCGCAACTCAGTTACTTTCCCACCGCGCCTCGCGGCAAACAAAAATATGAAGAAGTGTAAGTCCTTAGTAAAAATATTTTTATTAGCAAAAGCTCCATCTTCAAAGCAAAAATCTTTTATCGATGAAAGCTCAACTTCACAATTTCCAGCAATCTCTACGAAGATTTTAACCGTATACTTTAATCGCACCATCGCGTGCTTTTAACATCAGTTATGTACTTTACGAAGACAAACAACTCCCCTGAGGTACTCCACAGCGCTTTATCTTGTTACCTCGGTTAAATTTTACAACGGCATATTGTAAAGTTTGCAAATTAATTATCTAGCAAAAGTTTTTATCTATGCTTTAAGCTTGTTTGTTTATTATGTGAATAAGATTAAAGAAGTTCGCTATTTTGGTCAAACGATTCAACTACGCAGGTCTAACTTCGTGAGAGAAGTCAGCCGACGAATTCAACTTGGATGGGGGCAGCGTTCAGAAAATAACGCCATATTTTCTCATTACATACCGCGGAGCCTCAAGATGGAAGTCTGTAAATAGGGCATGTTGCCATTGTTGACTTACGGCACTTAGATATGGCCACTGCGCAGTGGGCTAAGGGGAGAGCTAAGCTCGGAGCTTTTTTTTTACTCAATAACATGACGGAACAAGCAGTTAGCCCACCCCGATGTTAGCGGCCTTTAACAATGCATTACATCATAGGTCACGTCTACCTAGGACGCACTATGTGGCATTGCACTGCACACAACACCTTGAGACATAAAGATGTAAAGTCTCATGTGCCTCTAATTTCACCGGCACCAAATATCAGTTTAAAAATAAGTTTCACTACGTAACGGAATCCGTAATGAGGGGATTGTCAGATGAACCAAGATCACCGACATAGCTCTCAGAATTAGCAAATAATTAGATGCTATATAGCTCACAGAACTAATGACCGTTAAGGAATAAAAAGGTTCTCGAGTGGGAAACTCACCAGACGACGCAAAAGAGAAAGGGCCCCTTCTCGATGGACCAAAGACATTCTACAAGTTGCAGGAAAATGGTGGATGGAGGCGGCTCAAGACTGTGGGTCGTGGCATTCTAAGGGAGAGGTCTAGATCCAGCAGTAAGCAACAACTCCACGTGAATAAGGTGAAGATGAAAGTTATGGTAGTGGACCGTACCAGTAGATTGGAGCTCACCAGGACGCTTAACTTAGAAAAAGTCGACAACTTTATATACCTGGGCTCCGGCATCTCTAACACCGGCTCATGTGAGCTTGAAGTTCGAAAAAGGGTTGGGATGGGCAAGAACGCAATGAGCTTCTGACTACTCCCAGCTGACACATTGCGTTCTTGCGTTCTTGTTCTTGAAGGATAGGAGAATCACCAATAGGACCAAAATTAGACTCATCTGGAGCCTAGTCTTTTCTATATTCCTGTATGGTGCAGAAACCTGGACTCTCAAAGCGAAAGATCGCAGACGTGTTGACGCTTTCGAGATAAGGTGTTGTAGACAGATTCTGCGAATCCCCTGGACAGCCCGTAGGACAAACTTGTCAATACTCCAGGAACTCAAGATAACTACTAGGCTTTCTTCCATCTGCTTCCAGCGAGTCCATGAGTATTTTGGTCATATAGCATGGATAGGCAGTGACAACTTAGAGAAGCTGATTATCACTGGAAAAAATGAGGGAAAGAGGCCACGAGGCCGTACGTTGGTCAGACCAGATCCGCACCACTCTCGATTAGAAATTCCACGAAGCCATGCAGATCGCTGGCAACAGATCTCATTGGCGCAACATCGTCCGGCAGAAAGTAATCCATGGAGGGGGTCATGGCCCTCAGCATTGAAGAATAGGACGCGAGGAGGAGATCCAGCAGTGGGTACGGAATAAAAGAAGACAGAGTTTTGGCGTAACGAGACTGAAAGTTAATATTTGTCTTGTTGCATAAAATGAAGAGCACGTCCAAACAGGTGCAGTCATGACCTCATTCAGGTGGCTGACCACGAAAATAAATGTTACGAATAGTATTCAAATAAATAGCAAGTATTTTTTTGTATATAACGAAATTTTTAGACAATAGTTCATCAAACTCAAATGTTCATACATACATACATACACGCTTTTTTCCCCGAAGAGGGGTAGATAGAGCCTCAATGGGCCTCTTTTCACAGTGGGTTGCACTGGCAGCAGAGTATTATTTTATCTGTTGTTATAGTAAGTAGTTAATTAAAAAGATACAAGAATTCACGCCCGAATTCTTTTTTAGAAATAGACTAGAACGCACTCAAATAAATCTCGTTGAGAGTGTAGTTTTAATCAAGCTTAAATTACTTAAAGTTTAACCATTTAAACGTTTAAAAACATTCGACAGCAAAGCAATTTTCATTAGAACACCTTTAAACAAATTAAGATTCCGAAATAAAATACCTTTTTACGGATAAAGGCACATTGTTTACCATTCGAACGGTAATAAAGGAAACGACTGAACAGTAAAATAAGATAAAAACTAAAGAACGGGGTTGAGTCATTGTACAGACAAGGTGAATTAACGTTCACAAAAAAAGAAATTCTTTAATAATACTACTTTTTACTCCTAATTGTAGGGCCGTGTCGTCTTCCAACCAGAGACAGACAGAGAGAGAAAGAGAGAGAGAGAGAGAGAGAGAGAGAGAGAGAGAGAGAGAGAGAGAGAGAGCGAGAAGTAGTAATAGCTGTAGATACTCTCTGAATTCATGGAGTGACGTAGGAGGCTATTTTCATGCAACCGGTGGCCGTTTTACTAAAACTTGGTAGCCAATTTCCACCAGTTTGAAAAGTCGCGCATTTAATTTCACTACACTTGTGCTCTTTAACGAGCTACATTGGTTAAAATGCCACTAAAATAGCACAAAATAGCTCATACTTTGTGCTAGGAAAAGAAATAAAATAAAAGTAGACGACGTCTCTTTTTAACCCCCGACGCAAAAATGACGGGGTGTTATAAGTTTGACGTGTCTGTGTGTGTGTGTGTGTGTGTGTCTGTCTGTCTGTGGCATCGTAGCCCTCGAACGGATAAACAGATTTTGTTTTTTTTTTGTTGGAAAGTTGCATTAGTCGGAAGTGTTTTTAGCTATGTTTGATTAAAATCGGTTCAGCCATTTCATTGCGTTTTTTAATTTTTTCAAATGCCTGTTATTAAAATACAATTAAAAAAAACAGACCCTCATATTCATATTTTGGTTAGTAGCAAGGCACTTATGAAAAATATGTTTAGCAACCTACAACCAGAAACAGCTTAGCTTACACATACAGCAAATATGTATATTTTCAATCTAAAATGGGGACAAAATATGGATAAAGCTCTACCTCACCAGTAGCTAATGGTTCAATATCCTATTACTTTTTTACCCTATAAGCACTTTGCGAGGTAGTAAAACTACGTTACGTACGTGCTGAAAAACTGAATTTTCAAGCCATTTTGTTCTTGCCTACGGTCTGGGCACGATGGTTTTATAGGTTAGCGTTCTCTTGGGGATTGTGCAGCAATGTGTGTCATGAAGGCAGGTTTTAACAATTTTATACCTCTCGTGAGCGAAATATATTACGTGCTCTATTCTTAAATTTGGATGATGTTTCATGAATTCACCATCACAGAGACTCCTAGCTCCCTAGTTAAGTAATAGTTAAATTTTTTCATGGCAGTGGAGAACCTCGTTCAGCCAACGTAAATAGTTAAACGAATACAAAATCCTGTAAAATTATGTAATAATTAATATATCTTTGTGATAGTAATGTATTTTGAAATATTACTGTTACAAAGCTGACGCCAACGCAGAGATAAATAATGCTAAAATTACAATAGGAAAACTCCTCATTCAAAATGTCAGTTTGATTGCGGGAGTTTTGATTACAATTAATAATATTTTGTTATCACATTTTTTTTTTTCGTTACATCATTCTTTTTAGGTTTCCGTAAAAAAACTACGGAACCCTTATAGATTCGTCATGTCTGTCTGTCTGTCTGTCCGTGTATGTCACAGCCTTTTTTTTCCGAAACTATGAGAGCTATACTGTTGAAACTTGGTATGTTGTGAACCGCATTAAGGTTTTTACACAAAAATTTAAAAAAAACAATTATTTTTGGGGTTACTGATCCTCAAAATTTTTTTTTTCATCAAACCTATACGTGTGGGGTATCTATGGATAGGTCTTCAAAAATGATATTGAGGTTTTAAATATAATTTTTTTCTAAACTGAATAGTTTGCGCGAGAGACGCTTCCAAAGTGGTAAAAAGTGTGTCCCCCCCCCCATAACTTCTAAATTAAAAGAATTTTAAAACTAAAAATAATATATAATGTACATTACCATTTAAACTTTCACTCAAAATTGGTTTGAACGAGATCTAGTAAGTAGTTTTTTATTTTTGGGGTTCCCCATAATTAGAACTGAAACTCAAAAAAAAAAAACCGTCAAACCTGTACGTGTGGGGTATCTATGGATAGGTCTTGAAAAATGATATTGAAGTTTCTAATATCATTTTTTTCTAAACTGAATAGTTTGCGCAAGAGACACTTCCAAAGTGGTAAAAAGTGTGTGTCCCCCCCCCCCCCCCCCCCCATAACTTCTAAAATAAGAGAATGATAAAACTAAAAAAAATATATAATGTACATTACCATGTTAACTTTCACTCAAAATTGGTTTGAACGAGATCTAGTAAGTAGTTTTTTTTTAATACGTCATTAATCGTAATCCATCCAAGAACTTTTATATTATGTTACTTGCTGCTACGGAACCCTTCATGGGTGAGTCCGACACGCACTTGGCCGCTTTTTTTTTAATATCAGTTATTAACCACAAAGTCACGTCAGTGACTGCCTGGCTCGTGCCGCGTTGAGGCACTAAACGCTTGAACAAGCTGGCTTGCCTCTTACGCTTTATTATTATTAATCATTTATTTCAGGTTATTTACACTCATAACATTAAATCTATATAACACATTAAAACACAAAGACTTAAAACTAATACCTTGCAAATGCTTACTAATGATTTGCCTCTTGAAATTAGACGGGCATCCTCATGAGGAGGGAGGGCTGTTTTCGTCACATTATGCCACATGACATCTGAAATGAAATGAATGAAATGAAAAACATTTATTTGGCACAAACAAAAAAAACAAACAGAACAAACAGAATGCTAGGAAAAAGTAGGACAAAAAACAGAAAAATAAATAAAAAATAACAACCAAAAACATACAAAAACAGATACAAAAACATAATTTAGACACTTAAGTTATAAATAAAATAAAATCAAAAATTAAATTTAAAAAATAATAATGAAAAACAATGTTTATTAGTTGAAAATAAATAAATAAATGTCCCACGCATCCAATCTGTCCGTAACAAATTAACAAATAAAACAAAAAGTTGCGCCAAAATGGCATCAGCTCAGCATAATGCAGAGTAGGCAGATTATTCTACCTACTCAGCGCTGATTTTCAGCTGATGCCAAGCAGTGACGTCACCTACGCCAGAACCTCGCACCGCACTCGGAGTATAACGATGTGGCATTATATAAAAAAAAAACAAGAAAATATATCCAAAAAACATGAAAATATATACATAAGTACTAAATACTGGATACTTCTATCCAACAATAACAAAACCTCAGTTAAATAAAACAAAAAAAAGAAAAAATTAAAAGAAATATAAAACAATATATCAAGCCAGTGAATAATTATTAGGAGTGAAAAAAGTGAAATCAACAAATAATAAAATAAAAAGTAAAGTATCTACTTATTCTTACCTTCATTACCGTACCCTCAAAATAGTTAACTAAATATAAGGAATTTAGTAGAGAATAGGCATCATATTATAGATGCGTCACTAATGAAGCCCTCATCTGATAATTTGAGAGACGAAAACACCCATCCCTTACCGCTCCCATACCTCAGGGACTGACTCAGTTAAGCACTAGACCTTTAAAAGCAATGAAAGTTTTCAAATACTTCCCCAAACTCAAAGCGTTGAACTCAATCGGAAAGGAAATAAATCAGTAATGTGACATACTCTAAATCTTAACTTGTACCTAAATGTGTCCGAAGTTGTCCAAAGAAAAGTGCTCACGTGTAGTAGTCCAACTTTGTCGTTGCTGAGTCAGCGAACGGGCGAGTTGGGAACTCACCCGATCTCTGGTGATTTTCAATAGAGAAGTAATTCAAACTTCACCCGCTACACGGGAATTTATTACAACATGTTACATCTTATTACAAGCTTTTATTCATTATTTAACTTGCAATGTATGTCTGTTTTTTTTTGGAATCTGGTTGGAATCTTGCTTCTGAATTTTAAAGCAGTTTATCCTCAACCGATTGAGCTGTTGTTTGACATACCTGTCAAGTTCCGATGACAATACAATATGATAGTGACAGCGAGCTGATCTGATGATGGAGATGGAAGGTGGACAACGGAACTCCTCGATGGATAATAGTAGACTGGCCGTGTTTAGGGTCATTTTGATCAGCACACGGTTACGATCACAAATTTTATAAAAGCATGTACGATTTTTTTTTTTTACAACAAAACTTATTAATAAACGTGGCTTTACACCGGTATTGTTTATCTTCGGATTAGCCGTCTTTTAATCTATATCTATCTTCTACCTACATCTATATCTATCTTCTACCTATATCTATATCTATCTACACTAATCATAAAGAGGAAAGATTTGATTGTTTGTTTGCATTGAATAGGCTCCGAAACTACTAAACCGATTTAGAAAATAATTCTCTGTTGGAAAGCTCTGTTGGAATAATTTCCAAAAAATTTGGGATCCTTTCTCAAACTCCAACGGTGTAAAAAAATTACCTAAAATATTCCATGTGGGCAGATGGGGGGTTGGGAAGGGGGGAGGGTTAGGGGGGGACGGGAGGGAGGGGGATCCCGATACTACCCGTGCGAAGCCGGGGCGAGTTTCTAGTTCTCAAATAAGAGTCAAGAAGAAATAAAGTTAAACTATACTGACGCCAAACCACGCTTATATATAAGGTGGTTTGAGTTATTTTGGCTGTGAGTACGGGCGATGGGGGACAAATATGTTCTGAGTTTGGCAACTTGGCGAAGAAATTGAGAACTAATCGGGATCGTAACATGGGTTTGTGAGTGATTAGTTTGCTGTGTAATATGTATGTGACACTTTTTGATATATTTGAATTTATATATATCACAGTCAAAAATTACGCCAATACGAGGTAGTTCGATAAGACAGTTCAATTTACGATAACTATGTGCGACGGAGGAGGTTGCGGGTTCGATTCCCGCCTCGGAACAAATATTTGTGTCATATGCAGATATTTGTTCTGGGTTTTCTGGGTATTTTCTATGTATAATAAAAAATATATATTTATGTATTGTATTGTATTAGGTAAGTATAGGTATCAGTTATCTAGTACCCATAACAGAAGCTTAGCTTGCTTAGCTTGGGACTAGATAATGTTGTGTGAACTGTCCGGCATTATTTATTTTATTTTATTTTATGTGCTAGCTCCGTAGCCGGGTTCCTTACGTCTCCGTATGCCAGATTGGTGAACCTTTTTTTTACCTTCGTGAATGGCCCACCTGTTGTTAAGCGATAACCTCTGCCTTTAACAATGCATTACATCATAAATTACGTCCACCAAGGACGCACCCTAAGTGACATTGCACTACGCCCGCCACCCCGAGACATAAAGATGAAAAGTCTTATGTGCCTGTAATTTCACCAGCAACCGTGCCCTTCAACCCAGAACACAGCAATGCAAGCACTAAGTACTGCTTTAAGAATTTATAATATGCCAACAAATTAACAGTTAAAAAACTATAGCCCAAGAGAACATAATACCACAATATTTCTTTCATGCCCAGTTTTATAGAATAAATAATAATAATAATAAAAAATAATACAAAATTAAAAATGGTGGGTATTTTACTTCAATAACATTCTGACTTTCGTCTTGTATTCGACATGAGCGATGGATTTAAAAACTTGAGCGATTTTGAAAGTTATCGGTGCAGTAACAAAAAAGTTCAAAATGGCGCCCCCTTTCTCTGCTGCACGAACTTTGAGCGACGCTTTAAAAGCCAAGTTTTGGAAATACTGCACAATCCATATTGTTATTAATCCAATAAATATTGTTACGTTTATTTCCATAAAACAAACCCTCATCTTCTGTACGTCTTTAAAGTGGCTGCCCGACCAACCTTATCGGTTACACGCGGTAGAGCACTTTAACTGGCCGAGGCCAGGACCAGTTGCGGAGGTCTTTCCGCTCACTGGGGCCAAGGCAACTGACACGGGGGCGTCCGTTGCCGATGATGGTTTAAGCCCCGAGGTGGCGCGAGTAGTGTTCCTGCGTGCCCTTGATGGAGACAGGGTGGAGTATCGTGCTCCACCCAACGGGAAGAGGTCCCTAGGGGACCAACGCTGTCGGGACAGCGGAAGAGTGCGAAAGCGTACCCGTTGTCCCGACAAAAGGCGATCGGATGAACACAGTGGTGGTTTTAGCCAGTTCAAGCCCGGCATAACTCTCCTGTCACCCCCGTGGCAGGCGGGTATCCATGACGGATTTTTGCCATCCATACATAAAAAATATGAGTTACTCATGCGAGTTGCTTGTGAACTTTGCAGAACACTACCATTTCTCCAAAATGGTATCCGAGCGGTCATGGTCGCTCACCCCTAAGTCCCCAGCTAGGGACGTTAGAGAAGCTAACTAACCACTTGTATTTCCATACAACAGTCAAGCCATCCCATAATATTTGTTTACCTAATAACATAAGCTGTACTCCACACAAGCTTTCCCAAAAGCACCTGTCTCTAACCAGCGTTTATGAATCCTTAAATTTTATATTCCCAAAATACTGTTTAATATTCTGCTCAGTATAGCTGGAACATTGCCAGCTCATCCAAGGGTACTAAGTATCCACATCATATCATATATCATGCTCGTGTTCATGTATCACATGTATCATTAAATCTTTATGTTATGGTGCGATTATTTGGTGGACTATAAATGAATATAATATGTTGTGGCCGAACAATGGCCTTTGAAGTAAAAATGTTGTGAAATAGTATCTTATAGAATAAAACCATGGTACATTACATTAAACATACTATACCACTTAAAAGTCACGTATTATAGTCCTGGTCCCACACTAGGATTAACTGATAACTTAAGCAGCATTACCTTATTTCAGTCTAATTTGTTATGTCACTACTTTGATTTATTTGTTCAGTATTTTTGCTAATAGTATTATGTATAGGTATATATTGATATGTATATACATTTATTTACAGAAAGAATAATACAAGGTATATGTACAAAATACATATGAAACAGTTGTGCTACCTGAAGACCGCTGCAAGCGATCTAAAGGTAGCTCAACTGATCCAAATCACTACCAGACGGAAGCGTCCCTAAGATGCTGGCTGCATTGCCACGCTGAATGGCAATACTAATGCGTTGACCCAGATAAGAGCCAGCTCTCGGGTCACGCGTCGCTTCGACCAGATGCCCTGAAAGAATTTTGAAAACACGAAGGGCCCCGGAACCCCACGGACCCAGAGTCTCGACCCCGAAAGGCTCAAATAAGTAAGCTCTGTCGAGACCTGCATATTTGCGTCTTTTGAGGTCCTCAGCGGAATCTGCCGCCGCACCGGCCCTAACTGATGTCCCGGACAGATGAGATGGCGCAACGGTATCAACGCATGTAGCGTCCCACACCAAAGGCCTACCCTTCTCCCATGTATTAGTTTATTTTTGTTAAACTATTAGGTATGTGTATTCGGATTAACATAATTGGTTCTTTTCATTTATTTTAATTCTTAAAAACTCTGTGCACTGCCTTCTGTTTCTGCTTAGCTAATTTCTGTCCATCCAAAGGTTGCCTGGGAGAAATCGCTCTCAGCGATAAGGCTGCCCATTGTACTGTACTAATTGTTTATGTTTATATTGTGATATTATCCTTGTCTACTATAAAGTGTTCATCTATCTATCTATCTAGGATCCCCTGTGTTGTGGGATCAGGAAATACGAGTACCGTGGTACCACAGCACCCATCATGCTCGCATGTGCATTTCAGTTTACCAGGAATAAATACTTGCAAAAAATACAAACACCGCAACAGGAATCGAACTCGCAACCTCTCGCATCTCAGCCGGCTACAAGCCCGCCGCGCTCTATATTTTCAGCGATTATTGCGATGGTAAAAACGTATATATGTGATTTTTTTGTATGAAACTACCTAGTTTTTGTTAGCTATCTCGAAAGACGAATATATTATCTATAATTTTGTACAATAACATTGTCACAATGTTCAAAATGTTCCTGGTTCATTAAATTGGTACATGAAAAAATATGATTTTTGTTTATACGTCCTTAAGAATACGTCCTATTTCAAGATGAAGAAGGAAAGGCAATCACTTTAACATGGTATAACCCTTCCTTCGTTGAACGGAAGACCATAATATTGACGGTCGCAGGAATAATTAGTAGTAGCAGTAGTAGAGCTTTCTTGTGAATTAGTTCGTCCGGGGAAGTACTACCACCCTGAGACATAAAGATGAAAAGTCTTATGTACCTGTAATTTCACCAGCAACCGTGCCCTTCAACCCAGAACACAGCAATGCAAGCAATAAGTACTGCTTTAAGAATTTATAATATGCCAACAAATTAACAGTTAAAAAAACTATAGCCCAAGAGAGCATAATACCACAATATTTCCTTCATGCCCAGTTTTATAGAATAAATAATAATAATAATAAAAAATAATACAAAATTCGTATACGTATACCCTATTTCTGCCGCAAAGCAGTAGTGCTCGCATTGCTGTGTTCCGGTTTGAAGGGTTTTACAGGCCGGTGAAATTACAGGCACATGAGACTTTTCATCTTTATGTCTCAGGATGGCGGACGCAGTGCAATTCCTCATAGCGTGGACGTGACCTATGAGGTTATAGATTGTTCAAGGAAGTCAGGTGGGCCACTCCGTCATTCATGTAGTTAAGAAAAAACCTTCCCTCGGTGAACGGAAGATAATATTGACGGTCGCAAATAGAATACCAACAGTGGATGGAGATGGCTAAAGTAAAACAATAATGGGTAACGACTTATGAAAAATGCAGATAATAATCTTAATGGACGCGGCCCGGCTCACCATAGTTCCGACTGGACACGCTCTTATGACTAGAATTTGATGTATGTAGTTATCGTTTTCTAAAACGTCGTCTCCGTGAACATACCATATAATTCTACTCACCCCTAATTGTACAATATCACAAGACCAATATTACCAATAAGCTATGATATTAAGCTGTTCCTACAACATGTGGTTTAATTTTAGGTAACCGTCTCTTACGTAACCAACCCATGACCGCAGTATTTGCGCCTAACCCCTCATTTTCATAAACTATACAACTAACTGCGTAGAGCTTTCGTATCTCGTGTAGCATAGGTATGTTATGCATAGTGATTTGATTATACCTCTGCCTACACAAGATAGGTTGCGACAGCCCAAGACGCAGTTGGATTATTATTTATTTAGCTGTTACTGTCCCACCGCGCTGTTTGTTCTCCAGCATCCCTTCCCTTCTTCCTCTTCGCGATTTAAGGGCGTGGATATATGTGAAATTCTCCACGATCTTTATCGAAAAATCTACAAAATAATATATGTTAATCAAACATCACATAAAGCACGTATACTTGTTTCTTTTTTTTTTAATCTTAAAATGTAAGAAATAAATTTGCAGAGTCTCTGTTTAAAAAAATAAATTTTCTTAGTTACAACCATTTTTCTACACTATAAATCATATTTTATCATACTATAAAATAAATTATATTAGTCATATTTACAACTATAAATCATAAGATGTTTTTATTGCCGTCAATATACAAAATAAATAACATTGTATTAAATAACACAACGCCGAGAGGACGCTGTTTTTATTTTTGAAAATATATTTCCTAATTATTAGTGAATTTAAAAAAAACTGTATTTTCGCTCATTTTCTGTCACTTTCTAACTTACCTGAACTTTAATGTGTCAGATAGTGACATAATTTGGCGTCCATTGTGTTTTTTTACGAAACTAATAGTCAAACTAGGCCACTAGTCAAATAGGTGAGCTTACTAGGCCCACCTGCAATGTAAAGTGGTCACCGTCTGTCGCTTATAGACACCGGCAACACCAGGGGTATTGTCGTTGCGCTGTCTACCTGAAGGAATTTAGTAAAAAAAAACTTGAAGCGGCACATGTTGCCAACTGGGAAAATCTCAGAAAGAAAGCTCATTCCATAGTTTGTGGGTATGGGGAAGAAATGATCTCGAGAAAAGAGTCATTCGAGAAACCCAGAGTTCTATGATGTGTGGGTGAACTTTGTCACAGTACCGGGAAGAGCGATGGTAAAATCACGATGCCATGATGAAAGTTGCGGCCTTTTTTTTATGCAATACGCGGATGTTTAGCTTCGAGATGACTAGGCAGGGTACATGATTTATTATAAAAAAAAAAATATATGATTATTATAATTTTTTTATTTATTTGTATTTTTATAAAATAAAATAAAATAAATAAAATAAATTAACATGGTGGTACAAAATTATATCTGTCGTGTTATTACAAAGGGTATTATGAAAAGCTAGGCACCACCTTGCCTCACCATGAACCTTGCCTCGACGTGAATAAACCTTGTCTTGCCATGACATGACTCATGATTTCTTGTCGTTAAATTTGTCCTGGCTGCTAGCTTGCTAAGGAATGTATGTTATTACTGGAAGAAACCATTAACCGAGTCAGTTTTCGTGAAAGTCAAAGACAAAAATATTTTATTCATTTAAATCACAGGGATCATTTTGAATCGTCTTATAAACTAAATTTACTCTTGTTCCAACGCGACAAAAAATCAAGAAAAAACACGGCTCGGCTTATTTGATGATCCCTCTACGTATATATTCCCACCGATGGTCCAACCCACGTTGAAGAGAGGCCCATTGGGCTCTGTCTACCATTTCGGGGAAAAGGTGTGTCTGTCTATGTCTATACAAAAGAGGCTGGTTACTACTGAAAGCAAGAACATTCTATCGACATAGGTAAGCCTAGTTGGCTACACCGCCCTACAAAACTGCACTATGTCGGCTTAAAAGGCTTCTCCCGCTACGAGCATTTGGTTTAAGTTATAAGGTAAAAGCACATCAAGGTTTGTCCAGTTTAGAGTTTTTTTTTTATATACTACTTGGTATGATGGATCATGCAGATGGCCCACCTGATATTAAGCGGTACCTTCTTCCTATGTCCACATAGGTCACGTCTACCTATATGGGACGCGCCCTATGTGGCATTGCACTGCGCCCGCCACCCTGAGACAAAGATAAAAGAAAGAAAGAAAGAAAATTTATTTATTTTTCCACACGCACAACAAACACATAAAACAAGAAGACAAAAACAAAAATCTACTAAGTATATAGGTACTACAAGATCTTAGAGAAACCAAAATAAAAATAAACAAAAACTGTTATAAACTTTGGTAGGAAAGTTGATAGGTTGTGTGTGTTGTGATGAAAAGTCTCATGTGCCTGTAATTTTACCGGCTACGGCCCTTCAAACCGGAACACAGCAATGTGAGCACTACTGCTTTGCGGCATAAATAGGTATGGTGGTAGTACTTCCCCGGACGAACTCTTTCGTAAAAAAGCTCTACTACTACTAGAGGTAAGTAGGTACCTAGTTTATGGATTTTTACGCAGTTCGTCAAAGCGGTAGATTGTCTTCTAGGTGTGCTTGTGAGGAACAGGGGCCTAGTACAGGTTTGTTTTAGTTTTACATTCGGTATCCCGACTGTATCCGGTATCGGTGGACCGAGTGCGGGGTGGTTAGTTATTGCGAGTATATGTTTTTATGTATGGTTTTAATGAGTTTCTCAAAAAGTCCGGTAGGCTTACATTTTCTGAATACAAAAACGGCATTTCGTTTCGCAATTCAGTTTTCGTTATTCCTAGTGGTTCTAAATTACAAACCTGTACTAAACCCTCAAGATCGTGGGTTTAACTACTTTACAGAGTAGATGAAACATAAGTATAGGTACCTACATCAAACTATGTCAACAGAATTAATCAAAAATATCGACGTAAGTATCACGGTTTAGTTATGTTAAAAAGAGAGTAACATAAAATAATATGTTTTTATTCAATCAAAAACTAAAATTCCTGTAACTACAAACATTTTGGAGTACTTATTGTACCTTATTACTTAATATTATCAGTAGTTCAATAAAATAATATAATTGAACTAATGGGACAAAAAAGTGTCAGTAGGACAATCAATTCAAACTAACTACTGAGAAAATACCCCCATAATATGACCCTCGCGTCCGCAGATCGAATGATTTTGAACACTCAAGTGTCATATCATGCCTTGTAATTACCTACTGGCGTCAATGCATCCAATCCGAATGAGTCCATTCAATCCTAGCGATTTCAGTGAATAAAACTTTTGTATTTTAAAACATTTTTCATTTGATAGTTTTGCACAGATAGTAGTAGAGCTTTTTTGTGAAAGAGTTCGTCCGGGGAAGGACTACCACCATACCTATTTCTGCCGCAAAGCAGTAGTGCTCGCACTGCTGTGTTCAGGTTTGAAAAGTATGGTTGCCGGTGAAATTATAGGCACATGAGACTTTTCATCTTTATGTCTCAGGGTGGCGGGCGCAGTGCAATGCCACAAAGGATGCATCCTAGGTGGACGTGACCTATGTGGTAATGCACTGTTCATAGGCAGTGGGTACCGCGTAACATCAGGTGGGCCACCTGCTTGAACCGTCATACCAACTTGTATAAAAAAAACTAATTCGGATAAAACGTAACTTTTTACAACCTTTTAAAACCGTAATAGTATATTATGGTACAAGTGTGTAATGTTGGTGATTACCGTTGAGGCGCCATTGACAACCGAGCCGTTAGTTGAGGGTCTTAAGAGAGCTGAGGACGGTAATCATCAATACACACGTGTATCATACGACGTTTTTCAACACACGAGTGAAGAAAATAATAATAAAACAGAAATACACACTCTGCGTCTTTTGTGTACAACTGTCTTTGTAACTCTCTAGTGAATAATAGCAATGAAAAAGTCACAGTTTCATTATAGGTGTAAAACAGAAATACACTCTGTGTAAATGTTCAACTGTCTCTATAACTCACTAGTGAATAATAGTCACAGTTTGATTACAGATGTCGTCATTATGTGCCTAATTGCGGTAAAATTAGTGCCACTCTTTGAGCGAGTGTGTTGAAAAAAGTTCTACAGTCATTTTGCCGTGACATGTGACATTGTTTGGTTTTTGAAACTTGAACCATACGAGCTTGTAGGTCACAGGGTGTTCTCTTAGTGAGCGCTAGCTAATGAACGCGCATCTGAAGCCTCGATGACACTGGGCTAGTTTACGAGCTAGTCGGCGAGTTTAAAATTAATAAAAATGAAAATTATTACCCTTAGTCGCTGCAAAGTTTTGCAATTTCTCTTGTTCCCTATGCTCCATTGTTCATTCGTTATCTTCCATTCGTTATCAATGCTTTGATAATGCTATTTTTATGTCTACCCACATCCTAACTTAACGTAAAATTGTAATAATCACGTCTTTTATTTTAATTAATTACTTCGTTATTATTATTTGTTTATTAATTATGTATAATTATTTATTGTGAAGCAGACATCCGTGTTTTTCACTAAGATGGTTTTAGCGGAAGATCAGCGTTGTGTTGCTACAACACAACAAATGCTGAGCTGGACGCCAATTTGTGTCAGTGATGCGTGGGTGGTACTAAGAGGCACACATTCGTTTTATTTTTCTTTGATCCTGTGTGTGTGTGAGTGTGTCATTTTGTGTGGAATTTTGTTTGTTGGCACAAATAAATGTTTTTTTTTTTCATTCTTCGCGATGATGACACACGGCTATTTTACTAGCTACAGGCCAACACGCCTGCAAATGGCGAGTAAATTAGCCCGGCTTTCTATTTTCAAGCAGCTTTTTTACAATCGGATATTCAAAAGTAGATTGTAAAAAAGCTCGATGACACGGGGCGAGTTTCCAAGCTGCTAGCGAACTCGCTGGCTTGTAGCTAGTAAACTCGCCCCGTGACATCCATCGAGCCTTGCGAGTGGCGTGCAGAGTGTGTGTGGTGCGCCAAATTTGATTACATTGTAATACACTTGCGCATTGCAGTTTCTTTTATCTCATTTACACTCGAGACGAGGCGCGAGGCGAGGCACGAGACAAAGGTAATAGACGCTCGGGACTCGCCTCGCGCCTCGTCTCGCGTCTCGTCTCGCGTCCGTAGGTGCGCGTCCACAGTGCGGGCCTATCGCGGTTGCGACGACGGGCGCGAAATATCAAAAGTATACATCCGCCGTATGCGTCCATAGTGTAGTGGCTGACGGCGGGCGCGTAGTGCGACGGGCATGAGCGAGAGAGCGCGCGTAGTTTTCAAACGTTCCTATCCGCGCGTTATGGACACACTACGGGCCTAGTAGGCAAGCGTCTCAATGCGCGGGTGGTGGGCATATCAAACCAGTGTGGTGTTGTCATTCGGCGTAGGCGCGTCTTAATATTTGTATGTATTATAATAATTTTTGTGTATTATGTACCTATTATATAGACATAAAGATGAAAAGTCTCATGTGGCTGTAGCACATGAGACTTTCATCTTTATGTCTCAGGGTGGCAGACACAGTGCAATGCCACATAGGGCGCGTTCTAAGTGGACGTGACCTTTATGGTAATGTGTTTTTTAAAGGCAGAGGTTACCGTTTAACATCAGGTGGACCATCTGCTTGTTTGATCATACATGTAGTTCAAAAAAATAAAATAAAAAAAACATTCGAGTGTACTCAGAATTTTCTAGGGTACAATCGCAATTCTTCATACTAAGTAAAAATAAACAATTTATTTCTCTGTTTTTATTTATTTCGTGCACACTGTCTCTTATTTTCAACACCACCCATCTCAGGATAGTAAGCATAGGTATTAAATCCTCGTCCATGGTTTACAACACCTGAAATACGTCTAAGAACTACAACAGCTCGCGCGTCACCTCTAAATTTTCTAGGTATAGATTCATCCAAACACACACTTGAATATTATAGTAGGATTCTTATTAATTGGTCAACTTTTTTTTTTAAAACAATGTTTCTAGCGTATACAACCTTATACGAAATCCTATACCAAACCCTATATGAAACCATGGTGCAGACTTTCTATCAATACCGATAGAAATACTGCAGTTTGCGGGGGCTCTAATACAAGCCTATTTGAATCTTGACAGCCTCTTATGGAACCCCAATCCAAGGAACCCTATAACAACAAATTCTTTGATAGATGTTCTGCCTTATTGTTGATCTAAAAAGTACCATAAAAATACAATGTTGTTGCTGAACAAAGTGCCCATCGAACACCAAAATAAAATCACTTCGCTTTGATTTTATTTGACCATAATCGTATTTATTCAGATGTCTACGTTATATTCGGTTGGCGATGAAACCTCGGTTATATGGCAACTAAAAGAACGTGTTACGTTGAGATTTTCGGGACGTAAGCTCCTTTCTCCGGTAGAAGTTGAGTTAGGGGTGGTATTTCAATCTGATAGAACTGTAGGTACTAAGAATTACTTGTTTACCGACCTAAAATATCTTGGTGAAGTTTATAGGACAAAGTGGCAGAAACTCGAACTAAGCTCTGTCGATTTCGAAATAATTTACGGATCGGAATACACTACCGTCGTCTGTCTTTCCTGAAAACTATAATCTGGGTCTCTTCAAATCTAGAGTGAATAGGTGCCTTCTAGATCTTTGTGCTCCATCTTCGGCCACATCGTCACTTACCAACAGGTGAGATCGTGGTCAAACATAGGTTCAATCAAATTCAATATAATATTTATAAAAATACAAAGTAAGTACTTGCTACTTGCATTATCAAGATACAAATTGAAAATTACCGCGCTAATAATTAATTTGATTGAACCTTTGTTTGACCACGATCTCACCTGTTGGTAAGTGACGATGTGGCCGAAGATGGAGCACAAAGGTCTAGAAGGCACCTATTCACTCTAGCCTGATGTTAGCCCAGATTATAGTTCTCAGGAAAGAGACGACAGTAGTGTATTCCACTCCTTGTCATCTCATACTTTGACATCAACATAGGCTAAACTGTTTCTAAATTCCATTCTAAGAAATTACATAAATACATGCCTCTTTCCCCGAAGGGGTACGCAGAGCCTCAATGGGCCGCTTTTCACTGTGGGTTGCACCATCGTAGAATAAAGACGTGACAAGTGGTGAGCTCATCGCCGCCATTGCTTCCTACGACTGACTCGGCTAACGCTTTCTTCCATTAACAACACATTCTATAATAAGCTAGCAACCACGACAAATCTTATACCAACGAATCTTACAAACAAGTCCGGGTTATAAATTACGTTTGAATTATTTAGAGCCTGATTACTTTGCAAAGCAAAATCCAGACTGAACCAGACTGAACTCTGAAACTTCCCCTAAAACTAAGAAACAAGCGTGCCAACATGTCTCTTGTTCAAAACTTGCTAAATATGGTATTTAGACACTATCTAAGTAAGAATTTGCTAACCAACTTAAGAGGAATACACAGACACCATTCCAGCAGCGAAACAACGTAAGGACTTCGTAAATTTCTTACACGCGTACAAAATACCATCCCAATAAGTAACTTTGAGTTGGCTTCAAACTTTTCACTTATTCAGCGGTTGTTCTGGTCTGTGTAGGTATGTTGTTAGTTTGTGACAGTGTGATACTTTTTAACTCTATTTTTGAGAATGTTGTGAAACTCAAAGAAAGGTAAGAAGTTTTTTTGTAGAAAAACAAACATGTAGGTGCATTGTATATAAGTTAGCCTGGACCATCTCATTGTTGGGCAAAGTTCTGGGGGAAATAGGAGAGCCTCTTATCTTTATAAAAATCATTTTTTTTTCTCATTTTCTGTGCTATTTTTTGCCAGTCTGGTGAAAGCACAAACCATTATATCTTGGTATATGGTGAAAATATGGGTGAAAGTGTCTGTTTCCTCGCGCCATCTACCGCGCGCCGGCTGTCTCCGGGTTCCAAGTATCTACCTAAGTGTTTTTTTTACGTCGGCCAAAGTACTTTAGTAGAAGTTTTTTAATATAATTGGCGTCGCAAAGCTTGTGCATTTACCATTTTCAAGTTTAATTATTGTATTTTCAACGTAATTTGCAATGTTACAACCCTTCCAAGTCGTCAAACACATGTCAAAACAGTGACCGTTTTACAAAAACTTTGGTACACAATTTCCACCGATTTGAAAAGTCGCGCAATTCTCTTCCATTTCATTTACACTTGTGCTGAGTGTTATCCAGTAATAAAACTACTGTAGTGTGTAGTAGTGAAAAAAGAGCTACCTGATGAAAGCGTTAGCTGAGCCAGTCGTGGGAATCAATGGTGGCGATGAGCTCACCACTCGTCACGTCTACCTATATTCCACGATGGTGCAACTCACTGTGAAAAGAGGGCTCATTGAGGCTCTGCCTACCCCTTCGGGGAAAGAGTCGTGTGTCTATGTATGTATGTATGATCATGATTATCATGGCGCTCTCCAAACGCCGATAGTTCACTCCTAACTATGATTTTATAGAGTCAATTTACTGGAAAGTATCCATTGAACAATGAGAAGGCGACAATTCATTTTCAAAAATTTATTGTCTAAACATGAATGTGGTTAGTAACAAGATAACTTAGTAAGTCTAGGCATTAGACCCAGGTGTAAGCACTGTGCTTGTGTTATAATTTACGAAGCCTTCTAGAACACGAACATTATGAACCTAACATGGAAAGTTTACAATTTATAGTACGCCTACATGTAGTACAAGGAACATCACTTCAACTTGCAAAAGCCTTGAGACCCAAAAATATCCCAGAGTTATGTTCCGGAGTATCTCAATTACGCACACTGGATGCCGCAAAATTCCTATATGTAGATTTGATTTGATTAAGCCTAAACATTCGTTTAAACGTCCGTTAATGTGTTGGTGAACAGGAGCCTTAATCAGGTACAATATTCAAATTTAAAATAGGCATATATTGTATTAGTATTGCCATTCAGCGTGGCAATGCAGCAAGCATCTTAGGGACTCTTCCGTCTGGTAGTGATTTGGATCAGTTGAGCTACCTTTAGATTGGTAGCAGCGGTCTCCACAACTGTTTCATATGTATTTTGTACATACCTTGTATTAGTTATATTATTATTTCTGTAAATAAATGTATAACATTATAATTCCAAGGGATCACTGTACCAGAAACACGACAGGACATTATTTTTTTGAAATAATAAAAAACCCAATGATACCTCTAACGTTTAGCTAGATTCGATTGTTTATTAAAATGGTGCCTATTGTTGAGTAAGAAATTAGATAAATAAAATCCATGGAACACATCAATACAATAAATCTCGCTCAGTGATCTCTTGGAATTATAATGTAGTATCCATGCAGTAGTATGTTAGATAGTAGTAGAGATTTTTTGTGAAAGAATGCGTCCTGGGAAGTACCACCACCATCTATTTCTGCCGCAAAGCAATAGTGCTCGCATTACTGTGTTCCGGTTTGAAGTGCCGGTGAAATTACAGGCACATGAGACTTTCCATCTTTATGTCTCAGGGTGGCGGATTACGTGTGATTATTATTCAGTTATGTGTGGATTTCCATCGCTCTGTGCTTCGGAGGGCACGTTAAGCTGTCGGTCCCGGCTATTATTGAATAATAGCAGTCGATAAGCCATGTCAGAGGCCCTCGGGCGGCTTGACAAACTCTGACACCAGAGGCCAGCACTACCTCGTACGAAACGACGACGAGGGTAGCGGGCGCAGTGCAATGCCACATAGGGCGCGTACTTGATGGAAGTGACCTATGAGATAATGCACTGTTTATAGTTCATAGGCATAGCTTGAAATCAGGTGGGCCATATGCTTGTTCCGTCATTTAAAGTTGCATCAAAAATCATATTTTTTATGTGAATCTTGATTAAGTCAAATCAAATCTACGATTAGGAATTATGCGACATATCCCACCTTAAGAGGGCAGGGCACGAAATAGCAATTTGATTCAGGTATCCTTTCCTACTGTTTGTTCATAGTATTGTGCTTCAAGGAACAGCTATAAGGCTTCACAAGAAATGTGCGTCCCTTCTGAAATTCTGTCACGTTTTATTTGTGAGAGAAATTCCAAATGAAAATCTGTTTTGAATATTTTCTTGTTCAATTAGATAGGTAGGTAATTCTTGGAAATAATTTCCAAATTAAAGCTGGGACTGAGAGTTATAATTATCTAAAGAGTGCGATCAAAAGCTTTGTTGTTTATAATTAGAATAATTTAATTTATTTTAGTAAGGGACTCGTCGTCGTCGTTTCGTATGAGGTAGTGCTGGCCTCTGGTGTCAGAGTTGGTCAAGCTGCCCGAGGGCCTCTGACATGGCTTATCGACTGAAAGCAAGTATTCAATCATGGGAAAAAATCCTTTGCCCAGTCACGTGACACGATCTTTATAATCTATACTAATATTATAAAGAGGAAAGATTTGATTGTTTATTTGGTTTGTAGCCTCCAAAACTACTGAACCGATTTGAAAAATTATTTCACTGTTTGGAAGCTACTGTAGATATTTTTTCAGGGCGTTCTGGGTATTTTATATGCATAATCTGTCTATGTAATGTATTGTATTAAAGTTATCTAGTACCCATAACACAAGCTCTGCTTAGCTTGGGGCTAGATAATGTCTAGCATTATTTATTATTTATTTATTTATACACTAGGATTTTACAATATGATTTGGGTATCAGGAACTATGTGTACCATGGTACCACAAAACCCAGCCACAGAACAATATGTGCAGATCATATAGTTTGTCCCGATATCGAACCCCATCTCTCGCATCTCAGCCGACTACTCGCCCGCCGCGCTACAGAGGTCGTAAGAAGGTGGTGGATGGAGGCGGCTTAAGAACGATCGTCGTGGCATTCTGTAGGGGAGCACATTCTTGTAGTTTTATGCTGGGTATATACGCCCTTTTATTATTTTAACTTTCAGAATTTTCTTTGGACTTTATTTCAGAAAAGGAGACCTTTTTCTGGTCTCAGCACGCGGACCGAATCGCGTCCTAGTGTTGAACGACTGTTCGTGTTCATACCTTTGCTTCAAGTTTACGAGTAGCTAGATGCTCTCTACATCTAGTTTTTTTACTCTGGGTATACTAACAGTACTTCAAAGATAGCTATTTAATGTAAAATTTAATATTGATTTAAACTTTCATAAGTTTTCAAGTAGCTCCGCCTAAATCATGATCGCTTTTCCATTAAGAGATTTGAGTAGGATTAAGAACTGAAGGACATTTTACATTTCTGTCTCTGAGCACGAGAGTCTTTGCTGGCATTGGAATCGTCAATGGCGAATCTGTCGCAAGTGTCAAACTCTTGCTAGTTAGATCGTCCTGGAGTGGTATAAATTCTTACGAATTTGACTGACCTACGCGACCAATTCGTAGTCTGGAGCGAATACGTGTGTAGGGATATATATTTTTTAAACCACCTGCTCGACAATGTCCAATTACATATCATGCAACCTCAACGTAAAAAAAAGCATTATCTTTTAAGGGGTATAAAGTTGTATGAAACTACCTAGGGAATAAAGTGATTTGAATTTGGAACGTCAAATTCGTGTAGAAACTCGTGTAAATTTCTAAGTCAAAAAATGCCCATATGGCATTGTAAAGAAGTTTTTTCGAAAATCTTACTAAACACCATAAGCAGTTTTTTTTAAAAAAAGGTGCGTTCACAGAGAGTCTTAAACAAAAGACGGTATTTGGTGCTGTGATTTTTGGTGAATTTTTATTGTCTCGCAGAAGAAGTGAAAAGTAGAGTATGATCCTCTGGGATAAAGCCTGTCTTCGTCTTGGGCAGCTTAACCCCTCGCTTCACTCAGGACTCTATATAACTAGAGTCCCTCGTTACGCTCAGGGTTCAATATGCCGCCCGCGACGTAAGATACTGCTTTATTCCCTTAGTGCATAATCTACTATATTACTAAGTGATTACTTTCATTAGATACAGATAATGCATCAAATTGGTAGTTATAATTATCATTAGATTCAAGTACCTGCAATAACAATCAGGGAAGTGGTTTGGTCATTACGTAGGACATTTGATAACCAGCGCGTTAGCTTAGTCAATTTAGAATAGATATACTAGGTATAGAGGAATTTAATAAAATACATTTATTTACAGAAACAATAATACAACGAATACACGTAGTTATGAACTAAACTAAAAAATATGAAGCAGTTGTGCTACCTGAAGACCGCTGCTAACGATCTAAAGGTAGCTCAACTGATCGGTTTTTAATTGATATAGAAACAACGCATCCTCCTGAGTTCCAGAGTGTTAATAATTATACCAAAAATTAAAAGTATAATATTTTAAAATCTTGGTTTATAAGCGATGTTTTTCGACTTCAGGTAATTAAGCCATTTTAAAATCTGATTAGGTACTAACTGTTGTTAAAATAAATTTACCATATAAAAGTGGTTGTAAATATAAACGTGTGATCAATCCTATCAAACACAACGCAAAATGAGTCCTAATAAAACGGTATAAGGAACAAAGTTTGTTTCACGAGACTAAATATGATATTCGAAAGTGAGCTTTATCACAACTTGTCAAGGCTTATTAATTTTTGCTCTGAATCTAAATTCACTAACCGTGTATTCAATTTTGAACTTTATCGCTTTGTGTTAGTGTTACAGTTACTAGTGTATGTATTGTAGTGTCGCCATTGATCTAAACCCAACCCGTGCTATTCAATTTTGAGCTTTACGCGGTTGTGTTACGGTGTCAGTGATAGATAGTCTAGTCACGTACGATCCAGGGCTGTCACGTAATGAGCCGCTTCACGCTATACCCTGTGGGAGCGAAGGATAATAGGGCTTTGATTGCCGTTGATTCACTTCCAAATGTGCTACTAACGTTTTGGGTGGTTTTGTTTTAAATTATCGGTGGTATAAGTTCGTTTGCATATATCAGCATACATTTTTTGTATATAAAATGAGGTTTCGTTGAAGTGCATTTTATTAAATTAAATATAAGCATTACTGTATGAGCACAGTATATGAATGGAAGAACCCTCATTCAGTTTTCAAATTTACTTACAGCCCTAGAGTAAGAAGTTTTCATAACAACACAGTTTTCAAGGAGATGAAAAAATCATTTATTGATAAACCTGGTTCTAAATACACGTAATTGCAAGTACGACTCGGGCCCTCGGGCCGTAGGTAAGAAAACCGCCAAGTGCGAGTCGGACTCGCACACGAAGGGTTCCTCACCATTATCCTGGCGACACCATTATCTATAATAAAAAAAGCAGCCAAATGCGAGTTGGACTCGCCCATGAAGGGTTCCGTAGCAGCAAGTAACATAATATAAAAGTTCTTGTAGTTTGTTGTAACCTTGATCGATGTTTTAATAATAGTGTATTAAAAAAAAACTACTTACTAGATCTCGTTCAAACCAATTTTCAGCGGCAGTTTACATGGTAATGTACATCATATTTTTTTTTAAGTTTTATCATTCTCTTATTTTAGTCGTTACACACATTTTACCACTTTGGAAGTGTCACTCGCGCAAACTATTCAGTTTAAAAAATAAAATATTTGAAACCTCAATATCATTTTTGTAGACCTATCCACGAAAGGGGTTTTTTTTTTTTTTTTAGTTTCAGTTCTAATTATTTCCCCAAAAAATTACTGTTTTTTTTCTATTTTTTTTGTGAAATTCTTAATGCGGTTCAGAATACATCTACTTACAAAGTTTCAACAGCCTAGCTCTTATAGTTTTCTTAAAGGAACACGAACGTACAGCATATTTACCCTATTGACGACCTCTGTGGCGCTGCAAGTCAAGGTTTGCCTGCGACGCAGGAGGTTGCGGGTTCGATTCCCGCCTCGGAACAAATATTTGTGCGATTGCAGATATTTGTTCAGGGTGTTCTGGGTATTTTCTATGTATAATAATAAATATCTATCTATGTAATTAATTGTATTAAGTATACATTTTATCTAGTACCCATAACACAAGCTCTGCTTAGCTGTAGATAATGGTGTGTGAACTGTCCAGCATTATTTATTATTTATTTTGTTTACTTATTTATTGTGGTTTTGATATACTACACCCTAAAATCAAGACGACAAAAGTGATGACAACTCTGTGTTGACAACCCTACTGGCTACGTATAGGGTTCCATGGACTCGTGCTAATTGGAAAGGCTTATGATCAAAATGCTGGCGGCCGCCATATCTCTAATGCGTTCTGACAATTAATTTAATGACGTATGTAACTTTACGGTGTTTTTGCATGTAGGTTAATTAAAGGTGAACTGTACATGCTTTCAAACAATCTTGTAGTAGACTACTAGTAGTTAGTAGTAGACCTTTTTTGTGAAAGAGTTTGTCCGGGGAAGGACTACCACCACACATATTTCTGCCGCAAAGCAGTAGTGTTCGTATTGCTGTGTTCCGGTTTGAAGATAGGTGCCGGTGAAATTACAGGCACATGAGATTTTTAATCTTTGTCTCAGGGTGGCGGGGACAGTGAAATGTCACATAGGCACAGAATAAATAATAGTATAAGACATAGGGTGCGTCCTAGTTGGACGTGACCTATGTGATAATTCACTGTTCATAGGCAGAGGATACTACTTAACATCAGGTGGGCCATCTGCTTGATCCGTCATACCAAGTTGTAAAAAAACTTTTGCAAAATTGACTAGTTGGTGGCATGATGTGTTACGACATTTTTGCAAATTTGTTTCAAATAAATTGGATTGATAAAGCAATCGATATTTTTATTGAATTATAATTATAGTCATACATACATAGATTAGTCTCATTTACATTAACATACATATATAAACTCACGCGTATTTCCCGGAGAGGCAGGCACAGACCACAGATTTCCACTATATTACTTAGCTTGTATAATTTAATATTTAAATGCAAAAGTTTGGAAATATATTTTTTCCTCAATCATACCATAGTGACTGAACCGATTTCGATGAAATTTGGTACAAAGGTAAATTATGACCTAGATTGATTTAGCGACTTTTTTGTATCCCCGCTACATTACCTCGCTAATACATCTTATGTTTTGTGTAGGTATTTCATGGTTTTTAAATAATTTTTCATTCACAATTCCAAGTCAAAAATAGTCACAAAATCAACCAAGCAGGATCAGAAGGAGATCATGAAGGGTAACCTCCCAATGGTACTAAAGCGCAAACTCATGGGCATGTGCATATATCCTTCCGGTTCTTAAATATGGCTTACAAACTTGGCCTTTAACAAAACCAACCAACAAATATTGAAAAAACGAAATTCAAGGTTTGCCAACTTGCGATGGAGCGCAGTATGGCAATTCTTGGAGTTAAAATAACTGACCAAGTCTGAAACAATAACTGCGTTCACGTCAATGGGTCACGTCTGTCGCATACCCAGCGAGCTGTGGGCAACAATTATCAAAAAGTGGAGCCCTGATACAGCGAGGTGACGTCGCGGCAGACCACGCAGGAAGTGGCAGGATGAACTGGATGCCTAAGAGACGGTATGCCCATCGCTAGCTCAAGATCGAAACAACTGGCGGAAACGGTTGGAAGCCTTGGCCCAGCAATGGGACATCATGGGTTAATAGTAATAATACCAAGTCACCTCATAGCACAAATATCAATCTTTATATCCAGCTGGTATGCACTGCTGAGTAAAGGCCTATTCTCTATAACGCCACTGCTGTCGGTCTTGTGCCACCGCTCTCCTACTGCCTGCACAATGTCGTCTGACCATCGGGCAGGTGGTCTGCCGCAAGGCTGCGCCGCGTATTTCTTGGCCTCCATTCGGTGACTGCTTTGATTCATCGGTAATCCTCTCGCCTTGCCAAGTGTTCCGCTCATCTCCACTTGAGCCTCGCAATCAGTATAGCTACATCCTTGACCTTAGTTCGACCTTAGTGGGATCGAATCTCGACGTTTGGTTTACGGTCCACGAGGTGGAGACCTAGCATGGCCCGCTCCATGGCTCTTTGAGCAACTCTTATAGTATACACAGCATATTCATAGTATACACAAACAGCAAGGAAGTCAGAACATGACCATTACCACGTCAGAAGTCTAGACTAAACTCATGTCTGTTTCGTAAAGTACCTACATCCCACTCACCGTGAGATAGTCAACCCACTACTCTGTATAAACGCGGGTTATCCACTGGATATACGTTTTATTTATGCCCCTATAAAATCTTTTGTCGCCGAACAGCACCATCGTAAAAAATCCCAAAGCCTTTTGGTATTACTCTCAGCACGTTTGAAAATGGGTTGAAAGGGTTCATAATAGGTTCAGTGCAAAACGGATGCTTTTAAAATGGACAATAATATGACAGGTGTGCTTCTGGAGATTAATTGTAGAGGCTTAAGTACCTAACAAAAGCCTTCTGAGATAGTTTAGCGGCGTATCAATGTCACGAGGCCTCGTGAGGCAGCCTCTCGGAGTGGATAAGCGTTTGCCTCGCGAGCCAATTTGAACGTTGCCCGCGCGATCGCGGCTCGCTTGTTGTTCCAGAGCTATGAGACCACAGACAGACATACAAACGAGCAAGTACACTATGGCCTCGAATATCATGATCATTCTTACCAAATGTCATCACCATAATACAAAAAGCTGGAAAATAATCCAAAGAAGCCCGGCATGGAAAATAATCATAATAACCATAGTCATATTTCATCCCAAAATGCTCGACATGTCGCCGTGAGCAATCACTCCGACTTTTCATACCCAAAATGCCTGAATTTCCAATCCTATACCGTGAGGAATCGATAACATCAATTGTGTTATAGCCTTATAGGTACTACTGAGCGTAGGTACTCGGGGATGTTGTAGGGGTTCACGACCTGAAAATTATTTTTACAGAAGACAAAAAAAAACCTCGCGTATTTTGTTTCTAAACGAAATCGAACGTTGTAATTTTTAACCCCCGACGAAAATAGAAGGGGTGGTGTTAGTTTGACGTGTCTGTGTATGTGTGTGTGCGTGTGTGTGTGTGTGTGTGCGTGTGCGTGTGCGTGTGCGTGTGTGTGCGCGCGCGTGTGTGTGTGTGTGTGTGTGTGTGTCTGTCTCTCCCATCGTATCTCCCGAAAGGATGAACCGATTACGTTTTTTTTTTGTTTGAAAGGTGTATTTGTCGGGAGTGTTCTTAGCTTTGTTTGATCAAAATCGGTTTAGCAATTCAGCGTTGTTTTTTTTTAATTTTAACAAAATTAATTACTTGTGTTTTAAGGGTTCTGTATCCAAATGCTGCCAACGGATCATATTACTAAGCCTATGTCGCATGTCTATCCGCTCACGAGTATTTGATGATGACTCCCAGACGCAAACACCTGAAAACATTTAACAAATAACAGTTTGCACCATTAATTTCCTCGATTTCTCTGAAATCTCATCATCCTGACTTGGTGATTATGGGACTAAACTCGGGAGTACCCGTTCAAACATTAAAAGTTTTCTTAAAATTGGTTCATAACTGACGGAGATATCTGTGAACATACATAAATAAAAATATATACAGAACCGCAGAATATATAATTGTAGAAGTATAATAGTAACAATAGTATTTTTAAAGGGGTTTTCGGTAATAACCCACAGAACACACCTCCTTTTTTAAACTCTGACGCAAAACGAGGGGTGTTATAAGTTGGCAGCTATATGTGTCTGTTTGTCCATCTGTGGCACCGAGATTATGTAGGCAGTTTTTTTTTAATTAACCTAATAGGCACAAAATTAACTTACGCAGAATTCGAAAAAGTGAAGTGTTATAATTAAGTGAGATCATAAGCTAGATAAACAATATTAATGAACAGATAGATCTTGCTCTGTGTATCCGGCCTAAGAATAGTCCCCTCCGTCTCCTCCCGTGGATATCCTAAAAACCGACTAAGCTATTACCCAGACTTGTTGATAAGATTCGTGGGTATAACATTTGTCCTGGCTGCTAGCTTATTATGGAATGTGTTATTACTGGAAAAAAGCGTTAGCCGAGTCATGGGAAGCAATGGCGGCGATGAGCTCACCACTTGTCTTGTCTATATTCCACGGTGCAACCCACTGTCAAAAGAGCCACATCTCTCTGCGTACCAAAAAGTGTTGTGTCTGTTTGTACGTAACTTATTGAAGGACTTTTTTTGTAATATTCGTCCGACTTTCCTAGACAAACCTCAAGGTCCTGTGTTCGTTTTATCTGTGCTTTATCAACGTAAATCTTTATGTTACAATGGTATCTTTATTTTTCTCGTATGGAAGACTACGATTTGCATACCGTATTTGTATTCGATTTGGTAGATTTATTTATTTTCCCGCAAGTATTTATGTGGCCTTCAAACTGGACTGATAAATTATTTATATAATATTACTAGCTACTTCGCCCGCGACTTCGTCTGCGAGCAATTTTCGAAATTATAAAATTTACAATAAAAACTTTTCACATATAAATTTTGATTTTTTAAAGGTTTTATTTAGCTTGCAAAATACCTATGTATGATTGTCTTGTTGGAATCTTGCAAATGTTTGTCAAGGTGGAATCTTGTAACTGAATTTTAAGCAGTCATCTTCAACCGATTCAGTTGATATTTTGCATCCCTGTCAAGTTCCGATGACAATACAATACGATGGTGACAGCGAGCTGACCTGATGATGGAGACGGAAGGTGGACAACGGAACTCCTCGATGGATAATAGTAGACTGGTCGTGTTTAGGCTAATTTTGATCAGCTGAAGGTTACGATCACTAATTTTGTAAAATCTTGTATTGAAAAATAAATTTTTCACAAAAAACTTATTTTCTTATCTCTACCATTGACTTAATATGTACTTGTACAATACCTGAATAATCTAAAGGTTTTTTGTAACTGCGTGAATGACGGAACAAACAGATAGCGAACCTGATGTTAAGCGGTAACCTCTGCCTTAAACAATGCATTACCTCATAGGTCACGTTCACCTAGGATGCACCCTATGCGGCATTGCACTACGCCCGCTACCCTGAGACAAATATGAAAAGTCTCGTGTGCCTGTAATTTCACCGGCACCCATACCAATGACCGCGATCAATCCAATACAAGCACTACTGCCTTGCGGCAGAAATAGCTATGGTTGTAGTACTAACTGCTACTTGCAACTACTTTCTAATAACACTACGATGGACTTAGCATTCCATACACTATCAACACCAAAATATGGCACCTTTGAAAATTTAATGATGACAAATTTCATCGATACACTGCCAGTTCACACTTTAGTCCTTCAAATGTGTTCAATAATCAAGCAGCAATGGACGGATAACACTTGGCAGAACTGTTTATTTTTATGAGTTTTATTTATCTTTTGGTTCAGACACTTTTTGAGCGTTGACCCGAAATCCATTTACTTTGGGGTCACATCAGAAAGAACCCCCACTTTTCAAAATTGCATCGTCTTCCAAATCGAATTGCAATCCCACTGATATCATAAATGGCAAAGTTACGATCTTTGGATGTTTGTTATTCTATCACGCCAAAATGGCTAAACGAAAGGAGATGTTTCAAAATGGCCAATGTCTATGTACACCAGATAGAAAAATGGCGAAAAAATCAGTGTTTGACGAAAAAATACTCTAAATCTAATTTAAATCATAGTTAACTGCACATAAATGTTTAAAATTCGAACTATCCATATAAATAAAATCAAGTATTTTGTTTAATAAAAAACATTGTTGTGTTTTGTTGTCTCTTTGAACACAAGCTTTTATGAAATTAGTCGACTTACTTTATCCATTGGAGGAGTCGAAGGGGTCTATTCTATGACGGACACACCACGACAGCTTAGGCAGGGCACACCACGGAAATATAATTAAAAGTAATTACAGGCACATGAGACTTTTCATCTCTATGTCTCCGGGTGGCGGGCGCAGTGCAATGCCACATAGGGCGCGTCCTAGGTGGACGTGACCTATGAGGTAATGCACTGGTCATAGGCAGAGGTTACCGCTTAACATCAGGTGGGCAATCTGCTTGTTCCATCATTCAAGTAGTATAGAAATAAAAAAGGTTTTTGTTATTTATCATGTTTTTTATTTTTTACAGGTATGTACAAGAGCTACAACTGCTTCATTTCTAAACAAACACAGCAGTAAGTTTAATTAACTTATCCTAGCAACTAAATTACCTCAAATATTGTAAGGTACAAAGTGAGTAGGTATTCAATTACCATTACTAAATTAAAGTATAAAAGATTTAGAGAAAGGATATAAAATATAAATTTCACATAATGTTTTCATATCATACGCTGTAATGTAACATGATTTTTCTTAGGCATTACTCTCAGAGCCTAAACGACCTAACAATTACCTAAGAAAATAAGATTCGGGATCTTTAATCAAGGGCAGGCTCGGTTATCGTTGAGACAAATGGAAATCTGATAATTAGGTCATTAGGGTGACAAATGTTTGTAGGCGTGTTTCAGGCATGGGCACACAAAGGCCTACATAGTAACAACTTGACATTGTACAAAGACCAACGAATATCTGGAGACGATTTTATCTTTGCGCCGAAGCTTTCAATGGACCACCATAATACTACTAATTTTATAAATACGAAAGTTTGTGTGTTTGTTACTTTTTCACGCTATAACGGCTAAATGGATTTGGATGCAATTTAGAATAGAGATAGCTGAACTCCTGGAATAACACATAGGCTATATCAATATTCCCACGGGTTCGAAACTTATGCGGGTAACACCGCGGGGCGCTGCTAATCTAAAATTATAAATGCGACAGTGTATGTGTAAAGTTTATCTGTATCTTACTTTTTCACGCTGAAACAGCTAAACGGATTTAAATGAAATTTAGAATAGAGATAGCTGGACTCCTGGAATAACACATATACATACACGTTTTAGAGTAAATAAAATATTGCATTTGACTTCTTCTTAGGCACCATAGAAATCGAAAGTACGGAGAAATGTTATCCGAGAAATGTTAATGGCTCCTTACCAATTCCCTTTCTTCAGATTTCTATGACTTGAATTAAGGTCATACCTATGTCATGGCGCCCTTGCATCGCCCTCGACGCGACAAGAAATGGAAAGAAAACGTGAGGTCGCGACAAATGAAACGGATGGAGTGAGAGGCTTATTGCTTTCCCGTTCTATGATTATGTTATGACACAGTAAAGACTAGAACAGTAGGATTGTTTGATCCACTCATGGGACGGCTATTGTGCACCAACCTAATACGTTGGTGCAAATCAGCCAGATGATGCACCAGTTGGTGCAGAGAAGCCAACTGAGATGCGAGAGGTTGCGGGTTTAGTTCCTGCTGTGGGACAAATGTTTGCATATATTTTTTCCGGGTCTGGGTGTTGTGGTACAACATGCTACCACACTGTCTAGTGTGGGATCAGGACTATGTATGTGACTGTTGGGTGTTATGTGTAATCTTAATCTCAGTTGAATCTTGTCGGCCTATCACCGATAGACCTGCGTGGAAAATTCTCGTTGATACAAAAATAAATTAAATAACATAAAATCGTCCTCCTGCAGTCCCTCTGTCTGTGTTGACGTCACGGGTGTGATAAAGGTGGTTAATATCTCCTAGTCACGTGACGTGACGTGGGTGGCGGCTATGAACCCACTCTCTCAGCTTATGTTTGTCCTGCGTTCATTCAATTACTGTACTTTTATAAGGTTGCAATATTAAGGTGGGGTATAACGCAAAATTACCAATCTTAGATTAGATTTTTAACAGACTAAATCAAGTACAATATTCAAATTAAAAATATGCATGGATACTACATTATATAATACCGAGGTATCACCTAGACAAAAACACGATAGGACAACATTTTCCCAATAAAAAAACCACAAAGTTACCTCTAACTTTTGGCTTGTTTCGATTGTTTGTCAATGATCTGTACCATATGGTACAGATTATTGGGTCAAAAATTGAATAAATAAGATCAATACAATAAAAAGGAGGGTGCACCCACGGGGTTTTTTTAAATTATTTATATTTCACGAGAGATTCAATAAAAAACGCCTTTTTGAGCGGCGCGGTGCGTTTTTTTTCCCGAATATTTATGCCTAGCGGTGGCGCAGTCTTAACTACTTTTTTGTTGAAAAATATGTTTTTAAAAACAATTTTTTCTGAAATTAGTGATTGAAATGGTGTGCTGATCAAAATGAGCCCAAACACTGCCAGTCTTTTTTTTTACATTGATATAGGTACCTTTGTTTAACCACGATCTCACTTGTTGGTAAGTGACGATGTGGCCAATGATGGAGCACAAAGGTTTAGAAGACACCTATTCACTCTAGCCTTCTAGTCTCCATCGAGTAGTGCCGTTATCCATCTTCAGTCTCCATCATCAGATCAGCTCGCTGTTACCATAATATTGTATTGTCATCGGAACTTGACAGGTATGGCATACCTGTCAAGTTCAGCTGTTCAGCTCAATCGAACACCGGGAAGTGGGTCAAATTTTACTTGTAAGATTTGGTTAAGGTGGGTTATGTCGCAAAATTCCTAATCTTAGAATAAAGTACAATATTCAAATTAAAAATATGCATAGATACTACATTATAGTTCCGAGGGATCACTGTACCAGAAATAGGTAAGTACAATATCTAGTAATATATCAGAATTATAAATATATGCTTCAGATAACTGCAGCATTCGCGAACCTTTTTTGGCGGAACTGTACACAGCTCATCTGCGTACTTACATATGTGCTATTTTTTAACCCCCAACGCAAAAATGACAGGGTTTTATAAGTTTAACGTGTCTGTGTGTGTGTGTGTGTGTTATTTTGTGTCTGTCCCATCGTAGCTCCCGAACGGCTGAACCGATTTAATTTTTTTTTTGTTTGAAAGGTGAATTTGTCGGGAGTTTTCTTAGCTATGTTTGATGAATATCGGTTCAGCCGTTTCATTGAGTTGAGGGTTTTTTTAATTTTTACAAAATTAATTTCTTGTTATTGATACTGTGTGCAGTTTTGATTAAAATAAATTGTATTTCTTTCATTTCTTTCATATCAGTTAATTATGGTTACAACAAAATATTAAGTATCAGAATCATCATCAACGGCATCCTCGTCTGTGGCAGCATTGCCATAAGCCTGTTGATCTCCACTGCTGGATATAAATTTTCCCTTTAGAATAAATGAATAAATAAACCAAACACAGTCTATACAATATGGCAGACGACAGACTCTGCATTCAAATCAGCCAATGGGAGGTCGCACGAGTGACCTTTGTATACGCGAACATTCAAACAAATAGTAAGTCACCTTAGAACCTGCTGGATACAAAGGAATAGGGGGTTACTGTGAAACGTCGACATTCTTTGACTAGTTCTTTGACGACAACATTTTTATTTTGTTTATTCTATTATTTCGATTGCGCGACTTAGCATGTGAGTTTCTGTAAACCTAGGTGCAAACAAACCTATGTATAGTGCGCGTCATGTAAAAAGAACGCTGGCGGTCAAGCTTCTACAGGCGTTCCAGCGTTCTTTTTACAATGGCGCGTACTATAATTGTACATGATTTGTAGTAAACTAGGTAGGCACTCATTCAATGCATATGTATACATCTCTTAAATAAGTAGAAAAGTAAGTAATCTCTTAAAAAGAACGCTGGAACGCCTGAAGAAGCTTGACCGCCAGGTTCTTTTTACATGACGCGCATTATAAATCACGTGTAAAAATATATCCCACTGTTCAAACTGTCATATTGTCTAATCGATATCGATTACCAGTTTGCTGTTCATTGCGCTGCGTGTTTTAGCTTTTTTTCAAGAGCAGAACTATTGAAAACACGCAGCGCAATGAATAGCATACTGGACATCAAAATCGAACTTCAGTCTATTACACATTATGACCGCTGGTGGGATGCGTGGAATTCCCTCCTTTTGTTCCCAATTCGACTTTTGGGTTGGTCATGTGGTTTCGAAATGAACCTGAAAATATTAGTTCGCGTTGACTCATAACCGATTCTTGCTTACGTCATTGATAAATGCCGGTCGAGTAACGTTCACGACGGGTGATAGTCGACGACGGGCCAGAAATACTGGTCTTCCGAAAACAAGCGTACATTGAGATCGTAGCACTCTCAGGTAACACCTGGATAAGAGACGCACAGAACAGAGGAGGCTAGGATAAAAGAAGGAGGACCTTACCTATGGGTGATTCTAAACTGATGATGATTTAATTTTTCACTATAAAAACTTTCGTGAACTTTCGTTTATCTTGTTGATGTAGGTACCGACAGGTTTTGACTCAAATTTAGAAACTTTTTTTTTTTTTTTTGGTGCTCAACGGGACGTAAAGGACGTCGTGTTTACCCATCTCGTAAAAGATTCTCAAAATTTGAGTCGAAACTGTATGTGCCTACATTGATAAGACGACGTTTTTATAAAATTATACGAATTTCACTGGCTGTCATGGTTCTTTCACACCATTTGATATTCACAATGTATTGTTCTGTTGATGCACGGACTAGGTCATAACTTCCAAGAATCCATTCCCATTTTTCATCAACATCATCAGATATCAATGGCATCAGTAAAAGCTAATTAACGAGATGTTCGATACACATACCCACATCCTACTCATAATAACATACAAAAAAATTGTCAAGACATATCTTAGTAATTAGAAGTCCATTGTCCGGGTCTGTACAATACATCATTAAAAGCGGTAAGTCTCGCTCCTTGAGTGCATTGTCGTTTTATGCTCTGAACATACATACATACATACATACATGCATGCCTTTTTCCCTGAAAGAGTAGGCAGAGCCACAATGGGCTTCTTTTCACTGTGGGTGGCACCATCGTGGAAAATAGACGTGACAAGTGGTGAGCTAATCGCCGCCATTACATTGGGGCTAGATAATGTTGTGTGAGCGGTCTAGTATTATTAATAATATTATTATTCCCTACCACGACTAACTCGGCTAACGCTTTCTTCCAGTAATAATACATTCCATAATAAGCTAGCAGCCAGGACAAATCTTATACCAACGAATCTTATCAACAAGTCCAGGTAATCCCTTATTCGGCTTTTACGTCATCCGCGAGAGGAGACGGAGGGGTCTGTTCTTAGGCCTGACACACCACAGCACTACTAGTATATGTTTTTGTATAGAATATTCATCTTACTTTCTGATAGTATAAACTAAAAAAAAACTTAAAACTATAAACCATAATTTATTGAAAATAAAACATGAATACTTTGTCAGTACCACGTGCCCTTACAACAATATCCAAGAGTCAGACTATAGAAATGTAAACTTCAATCTAAAGCCATCTTACAAGGACATGGATTCAAGATTCACTGGAAAATTTTCAAGTGGTATCAGATTCGATCAAACGATTTCGTATATTTTCGATTGAAAGTTGCTACGGAACGAATACTTGATACGCTCAAGAGTTGAGGCACAGAAATAATAATAGTACTCAACCTTATGTTTCACTCCGACGTGATTTAAACAGAGACTGGCTATAAATCTGTGCCATGTACGCAAGCAATATTGAAACTTAATGCCAGCTTCTGATAAATCAATTTCATTAGACATTCTTACAAATATTTGTATTGTATTGTATTTGTATTCTTGTTTGAAAGTGTCACATCACTATCGAAATTCCAACCTCTCAAGCCCTTCTCCCATTACGATACGTACAGGCGATTAAGTATCCTGCAAGTCTCGGAGGCTGGTCGCCGCCAAGTATCTCACATACATTTGAATGCAGGCTCGCACACTAGCCTGCATTAAAATGTATGTGAGATACTTGGCGGCGACTAGTCTCCGAGACTTACAGGATACCTTCAGGATACTTGAATCGCCTGTGCGTATCGTAATGGGAGAAGGGCCTATCAAGCAATCAATCAAGAGTCGACTGACAACTTGTAGAACATTGCTAAACTAGGCGGCTGGCTTGACCTTTGGTAAATACGACTCTTATACGAAAGCAGATGGTTTGTTTTCCAAAATCGATTATAACGCATTATTATTGATTATAGCAATAAATAACATAAGCACTCAATTTTGTTGGACATTTTGCAATGATAAAAAGTGGCCAAGTGCGAGTCAGACTCGCCCATAAAGGGTTCCGTAGCAGCAAGTAACATAACATAAAAGTTCTTGTAGTTCGTTGTAACTTTGATCGATGTTTTAATAATAGTGTATTAAAAAAAACTACTTACTAGATCTCGTTCAAACCAATTTTCGATGGAAGTTTACATGGTAATGTACATCATATTTTTTTTTAGTTCTATCATTCTCTTATTTTATAAGTTACAGGGGGGACACATTTTACGAATTTGGAAGTGTCTCTCCCGCAAACTATTCAGTTTAGAAAAAAATGCTATACCTCAATATCATTTTTGAAGACCTATCCATATAATGGTTTTGTTTGGGTTTGATGACAAAAGAATTGTTGAGTTTCAGTTCTAAGTATGGGGAACCCCCAAAATTTGATGTTTTTTTATTATTTTTGTGTGAAAATCTTAATGCGGTTCACAGAATACATCTACTTACCAAGTTTCAACAGCATAGTTCTTATAGTTTCGGAAAAAAGTGACTGTGACATACGGACGGACAGACAGACAGACAGACAGACATGACGAATTCATAAGGGCTCCGTTTGTTGCCATTTGGCTACGGAACCCTTAAAGTATTAGTACAGTTTGGACTTGAAGACTCCCATGGAAGCGGCTTTCCTGACTTCTATTGGAAGAGAGCGGATACAGTGTACCTACAAGTGATACAGGCCTGGTTGAGGTTTTCAATCAATTCTGATGCTTCGTTCAGGCATAAATCTCTGTGACATGACAGCCGAGGCGGTTCGGTGAAATCGCCTATTTTTGGATTCGTCTACTTCAATTTGTGGAAAGAATTGCAATTGATGTTGCGTTGCAAAATTGTAGTTCAATTCAGTGTTATTTATTTCCTTTGGGAAATGTAAGATTTATTCATTTATTTATTAAGTCATCAATATAGTATCACCGTTACAGGTAAATACACACAAAATAATTATGTTATGCATGCCAAGTGCTACCACAATTAAAGATGACAGACTACATGCTAGCGAGAACAGATTAAAAATAATAAAAAAAACATGATCACAAATTAATTTAAGTCACGACAATGTCCTACAAATTGAATCAGATTTTAACAAACCAAACACAATTATAAAACCTAAAAAAAAAGACCCTTTGTCAATTTATCTACAAAAAAAATAGTGACATAGCACCCGCTTGTCTTACTACTTACCTGTTATTACCTATATATTACCTATTAACTATTATTATATTCAAGCACTTTCATTATCTGATCTCAAATGCTGGTATTAGCCGTCTGCTTGATGAAGCCTCACCACAGAATAAATAATAGGTACAGGGCATTATCAACATGCTTATGGCGGGGTATGCCACAAAATTCCTAATCTTAGATTTTATTTTTAACAGACTAAATCAAGTACAATATTCAAATTAAAAATATGCATGGATACTACATTATAATTCCGAGGGATCACTGTACCAGAAACACGATAGTAGACTATTTTCTCAATAGAAAAAAAAAAAGTTAAGTATTTTTATTGTTTAATAGATTCGATTGTTTATTAAAATGATGCAAATTATAGGGTAAAAATTGGATAAATAAAATCAATACAACAATGCCGAGGGTTTACTGTAGGGGTATTGTAAAATCCTACTAATATTATAAACACGAAAGTTTGTATGGATGGATGTATCTTTGTTACTCTTTCACGTAAAAACTACTAGGTGGATTTGGATGAAATTTGGAATGGAGATAACTGGACTCCCGGAATAACACATAAGCACATTTTTATCCCGATATTCCCACGGGATCGCGATTTACGCGGGTGAAACCGCGGGGCGCTGCTTGTGATCTATATTTTACCAGATATTTAATAAAAACCGCTTATTAGAGTAGCGCGAGGCGTTTTTTTAATGAAGATTTATGTCTGGTGTGGCGCAGTCTTAAAAACGGTTTTGTGATCGTAGTTTTGGTGTTAAGTTTTTATATGAAATGCTGTTGCCCATCCCTTGGTAGGTATAATCAGTCTGCTCTTACATCACAAACCACCTCCCTGCTAACAGAGTCTATAGGATTAGATTTAACAGGTAGATTCCAAGTTGATTCAATAGTTTTTTCTTATGAAACAGTTAGACAAACTAGCTTACCTGAAGTAAAGTGGTCCCCGTCGCTTATAGACACCGGCAACACTATTGTCGATGCGCTGCCTACCCTGAAGGAATTTATTGTAATTTTTATTGGAGCGGCACATAATCGTAACTAAGCGGAAAAACCTCAGGTGGAAGCTCTTTCCATAGTTTGTTTGATGAAGAAATGATCTCGAGAATCAAGTCATTCGATGAGAAGCCTAGGATGATATTTTTCACGGTGCCAAATAGCTTCGACCAAAGAAATAGTTAAAGAAACCCTTTATTACTCAGAGTTTAAAACTAGCGCCTTACATCTCATTCGCAGAAGGCTTTATTTAATATCAGCCACTTCGCGGTGCGACTTGGGAACGCAATTATGGTTCACGTATTTTACAACCTATGATATTGAGTTCTGCAATTTTCTCTGTTTTATTGTTGAATGGGGTTTAATTTAAAAGCATGAGAGAAATAAACGCAATGCCCATGTTAAGTTTATGCGGTTGTAACCTTCTTTGTATTTTATAATGTACCAACTCCCAATCGTGAAGGCTTTTCATTTTAGTATAAAAAAATAGTTAAATTTGGCTCGATAGATGGCGCTGACTCAAGTATGCTTGTCAAAATAAACAAATGCATTGTCTGTGCTTTTGTAATAGTAACAAAATACCGAGAAAATATATCACTACATTGTTGACTTTGACATTTCACTTTATTTTGAAAGCTAGGTTCAAAGCAGCGCCATCTATTAGCGCATGATTTGAAACGTCCGTGAAAACCCCTCATTAATAAATGTTATGCAAAGTTTATAACTGCTACAAAATTATGTGATATTATAATTATGAGGCAGACAACAGCCAAATTCAGTAAAGTCAACATCTAACTCAGTAAATAACATGACAAGTGAACAACAATCTCAAAAAACAGTATTTAAACAAATATTTGCTGCATGATCGACTGGGTAAGCGGTTTTTTTTTAGTTTTCCGCTGTATGCCTAGTTACGAACTTGATATATATTTCCTTGAAATTCTTCATCTTGAGGTTCCGTAGGTATTATGGCATTCCATTGTTGGCAAAGTCTGTGAAGTGTTTCCTTTTACTCTTTGCCACTTTGACAAACTGATGTAATACCTACCTCATCATCGTGTCTGAAAGCCCTGTGCTGGAAGAAAAATCAATTACTTAAAGTGATTTTATTTCGGAAGTATGAATTTAATAACAGCACATAAAATACATAGTATACATAGTACATATGTACATAGTTAATACATGATTTCTGACTTGATCAAGTTGACAGCTGGTTCGTTCGTTCGTTTTCGTATGAGGTAGTGCTGGCCTCTGGTGTCAGAGTTTGTCAAGCCGCCCGAGGGCCTCTGACATGGCTTATCGACTGCTATTAATCAATAACAGCCGGGACCGACAGCTTAACCGAAAGCTGGTGATAGTAATCGTTATTACAAGCCATCGACCAACGCAGGCTTCCGTGTTGCTCGATGTTACAAGCAATGTATGTATGTTTGTCGAGGTGGAATCAGGGTGGAATCTTGCAACTGAATTTTGAAGCAGTTATCCTCAACCGATAGAGCTGAAATTTGGCATACCTGTCAAATTCCGATGACAATACAATATGATGGTGACAGCGAGCTGATCTGATGATGGAGACAGAAGGTGGACAACGGAACTACTCGATGGATAATAGTAGACTGGCCGTGTTTAGGCTCGTTTTGATCAGCACACGGTTACGATCACTAATATTATAAAAGCTTGTGTTGAAAAATAGATATTTTACACAAAAGATATGTAATTAAAAATGAAATGCGGTTCTTTGGTAATCGCATCATTTGAAAACGGCTAAACCGATTTGGCTATTTCTTTTAATATATTTTTCGTAACAGCCCGAATGAGGGTTTTATACATACATAGATACATCCCTTGTTCCCCGAAAGGCTAGGAAGAACCTCAAAAGGCCTCTTTTCACCGTGGGTTACACCATCGTGGTAATATTGAGCTCATCGCAGAGTAACTAAATCAAGTACAATATACAAATTTTAAATATGCATGTACATTATAATTGTGAGGGATCACTGTACCAGAAACACGATTGGACAATATTTCCTCGATAGAAAAAAAAAACAAAGTTACCTCAATTTTTTGTGCTTTTTCGTGCAGCGCAAATAGTTTTTTTTTTTGTATTAAGATTTCTGCCTGGGGTCAGCGCAGCCTTAAGAGAGAAACTCATCCGTACATCATAGAACCCTGGGCTTCTCGAATGACAATCATTCCCGTATATACAAGGTGGGGAATGAGCTTCCCTCTGAGGATTTCTCGCTTGGTTATAACAAGGTTTGCTTCAAGACTAGTGTACTCCTATTTATCTCTATTTTTTGTCTGTGTTGTGTAATCAAGAACACAGAAAAAAACACGTTCAGCGTTCCTTTACCGCAGTCATTATACTAAAGCCTGGCTTGCGTTTCGTCTCGCTCGGCGCTAAGCCACATTGACAGACTGATGTATAGCGTAGGAATTCAGCAGACGGCTCCTTAGCTCTAAATGTTTGCTTTAATGGAGACGTATGGATGTTGGTTGCAGCACAGATAAAATAATACTATACTAGGTTGCAGTAAGCACAATTTTAGAGAAAAATACGGGCAAGTGCGCTTAGTTGTAGTAGAGCTTTTTTGTGAAAGAGTTCGTCGGAGGAAGTACTACCACCATACCTATTTTTGCCGCAAATCAGTAAGTAGTGCTTCCATTGCTGTGTTCCAGGTTGAAGGGTATTGCCAGTGAAATTATAGGCACATGATACTTTTCATCTTTATGTCTCAGGGTGGCGGGCGCAGTGCAATGCCAACTGTTCATAGGCAGAGGGTACCGCTTAACGTCAGGTGGGTCATTTGCTAGGTCCGTCATTCCAAGTTGTGTATTAAAAAAAAATATCCTGATGCTTCCGTAACGTTGTTTTGGCAACACTTGATCTACCAATTATTGAATTATAATGATTTTGTAAAGCTTTTTCCAAGAAACCACACTGTCCAATACTAGGAAAAAGAAATATGTCCGTCTGTCTGTCTTTCTATCTATTAGGACATATTTTCTTCTCAGAAACTGCTGTAAAGGTATAAACTTGCAATTTATAAATATTTTGGATCTGTGAACTTATTTTTAGGGACGTAAATAAATAAAATAAATAAATAAATATTGTTGGATAGTTCACACAACATTATCTAGCCCCACGTTAAGCAGAGCTTATGATTATGAGTACTAGACAACTGATATTCTTAATACAATATATTACATAGATAGATATTTTTTATTATTCATAAGTAGAAAATACCCAGAACACCCTGAACGAATATCTGCGGATCGCACAAATATTTGTTCCGAGGAAGGAATAGAACCCGCAACCTCCTGCGTTGCAGGCAAACGTTTGCCCGTCGCGCCACAGAGGTCGTCAAGAAGAAAATAAAAATGTAAGAAAATGAAGCTTCAAACTCATTGCATTATAATTATTTTCGAAAAAAAACCGACTATGAAGCTAGGAATTTTTCCCCATTATCACCCAAATACTATATTTTATAACATTAGTGATCGGAACCGTGTGCTGACCACAATGACACGGCCAGTCTACTATTATCCGTCAAGAAGTTCCGTTGTCCACCTTCCGTCTCCATCATCTGATCACCTCGTTGTCACCTTCATATTGTATTGTCATCGGAACTAGACAGGTATGCCAAATTTCAGCTCAATCGGATATCGGAAAGTCACCCTTATCGCCACCCGTGTAATACTTAACATTGATTAGTTCCAAAAGCAATCTCTGGTCTACTTCATCAGTTCCACTTCATCAAATGGCACTTTCTGAATGCACATGCTTGACTTGTTGCTGAAAATACTAAAATCGCTATATATGTGCCTATATATGTATATGAGGAGTTCCCTCAATTCCTCATGGATCCCATCATCAGAAGCAGATTTTGATGAAAATGGGACCGATCAGAAAGTATATCATGTCAAGTAATTAAAAAAAAATTGTCTAGCTATCTATCACAAACTCATGCGAGGGCGGGCTACTGATAAAACCATGAAACTGATAAAATTTGACATACACCTGAACTTTCACACGTAAAAGTACACACAAAAACCTTTATATCTGTTCATTGTTCCGTAAGTCTGTCTGTTTGTTTCATTTATCACAAGACGAGTTTATTTAGGTCAAGGGTGTTGCTTTGTTAGGGTAAATCAATTCTGCAAATAAAGGCGTATTGTAAGATCAGTACCTAAGGCTGCATTCACGTAGGCAACGGGTGACTGGCTACGGAGAAATGTATGCATGTACCAATCGGTTCAGTAGTTAACGACATGATTGACTAAAAAACTTCTTTTTTTTTTTTACTGTTTACGTGGCGGTTCAAGCAGATGGCCCACCTGATGTTAAGCGGTAACCTCTGCCTTAAACACTGCATGGCAATACAGTGTCACCGTGGCACCTTTACCCCTCAAACCGGAACACAGCAATGCCAGCACTACTGCTTTGCGGCAGAAATAGGTATTATAATACTTCCCCGGACGAACTCTTTCACAAAAAAGCTCTACTATTAACAAAAATATATAAATATCTCCCTAAAGCGTGAATTACACAGAAAATGCGTAAGGCATAGGCGAGGTGCAGGCGCGGTGCAGGCGCGATGCAGGCGCGGTGCAGGCGCGGTGCAGGCGCTGTGCAGGCGCGGTGCAGCCGCGGTGCAGGCGCAGTGCAGCCGCGGTGCAGGCGCAGTGCAGCCGCGGTGCAGGCGCGATGCAGGCGCGGTGCAGGCGCGGTGCAGGCGCAGTGCAAGCGCGGTGCAGGCGCGGTGCAGGCGCGGTGCAGGCGCAGTGCAGGCACGGTGCAAGCACAGTGCAGCCACATTAAAATTGGCAAAAAGATAGATTCCTTCCCGTGGGACTCAGTGATAGGCTACTATTTGCCTCAAAAAAAGGTTTGCCTTAGGAGAATAACGCAGCTGAGACCGCAGGCAACAGCTAGTTTGTTAATAAAGAACCTAAGATTTGTTTGAGTGGATATCATCAATATTTCATTTATGTTTTCTTCATCTCCACTCTAGAGCGCCGCTGGTCGACAGTAGTCAGCCGGTAAGCAGGTTGTCTGCCAGTAGACGGGCCGGTAACCTGTTTTCTACGTGTACGCTGCCTATTGAAGGGTCTAAGTGATACGGAAGCGACAATAGGCTCTATGGGCCTAATCAAATAGAGTTTGTTGGGTAGACGCTGCTATTTTCCGTGATGGAATGTTGGAAGTTTGTACAATGTAGCTATATTTAGCCGATTGTACTCAGTTTTTAGATATTGTTTATACCAATTTTCTCGTTTATTTTGGTATTAAATCATTCTGTTATTTGGGTATCAAAGCAATCTGATATTTTGGTATCAAAGCAATCTGCTATTTTGGTATCAAAGCAATCTGCTATTTTGGTATCAAAGCTATCTGCTATTTTGTTACCAAATCATTATATTATTTTGTGATAAAAGACATAAACTCTGGTTTCTATGTTAGCTTAAGCAATAGATAGATAGATAGATAAATTAACACTTTATTGTAAACAAAAAAAAGATACTAAAAGAAGTTTAAGTATATCACATAACAGTAGAATGGGCGGCCTTACCGTTCCAGGCAACCTTTCAACTTTCAAGGCAGCATATCCATAACAACGGAGTATCAATATTTTTAGAAGTGTATTATTACTCTAGAGACTTGGTATGTTTGGCCCCTCCGTCTCCTCCCATGGATGTCGTTAATGCCGCCTAAGGGGTTAATAGACTTGTTATAATGATTCGTTGGTATATAATTTGTACTGGCTGCTGTTTTATTAAGGAATGTGTTATTACTGAAAGAAAGCGTCAGCTGAGTCAGTCGTGGATAGCAATGGTGGTGATTAGGTCACCACTTGTCACTTCTATATTCCCACGATGGTGCAACCCACGGTGATAATAGCCCATGTCGGCTACGCTTACTATTTCGGGGAAAAGGCGTGTGGCTATGTACCTATGTATCTATGTATGTATTTACTACAATGTCTTTGGTAATTTATAAAGTTTCAAAGCTATAACGCGAATGTTACTTTTGGTACCCAGTACTACTGGTAGTACCACAGATAATAAACAATAACTGTTTTGTTAGTTTGCCCATCCGTCTGTCTGTTTGATAGAAAATTATACCTAAACGCCTGTCTTTGAGCTCATTTTTAGCAATAGTACTCATTTTTACAAGTAGTTTGCAAACAAGTCTTGCATCCTAAATTCACTTACTTTACTTTATATTTAACAGGCCAACAGGTGGGCCGTATGCTTGTTTGCAAACTTGGTAAAACTAAAAAAAAAAAAAAAAAAAATCCTGGATCCGGCGGAAGATCAGCGTTGTGTTACCATACGCAACATCATGCTGAGTCGGACTCCAATTTATGACGTCACTGCGTGGATGGCACTGAGAGACACTCAATTAATTGTAGCTAAGTTTGCACTTCGTTTTTGTCTTTTGTAGGTAGGTATTACCTTTAATTTTTTATCACTTTTATGTTTTATTTTATTGGTAGAGTGTCATTTCTTCTATCCATGTGTACCGTTCCAAATACAGAATTTTTCTTTCTTTCTTTCTTTAAATTTTCACAAGGCTGATCACTTTTTGTCCTCTCTGACGGAGCACAGCCTCCTAAACAGATGTCAGCAGTAGCAACAGGTTGAATGAATCGACGGAATCTGTCTTTTATCCCGAATGGGAGACCTTCGACCCGCCAATACATCTTCTATCCGGCCTCTCTAATTAATTATCGTATGTTGATTTTGGAAACTGTTTAGAAATTGGTATGGTTTTTGAAACTCAGGTATATTATTGTTTTCCTTGAAATGGGTATGATAATATTCCACCTTGTTTCCGTAAAACTGTTGTTAAACCACGAATAATCCCTCATATATTATAAATGCGAAAGTTTGTGTGTTTGTTACTTCTTCAAGCTGAAATGGCTGGACGGACTGTGTTTGTTAGTAGGTGGTCGTGCAAATCAATATTAGTCTCTAGGTCGTGTCTACAAAAACTTTCTACGTTTACTTGTAAGACCTACTTAGCTGTGCTAAGTGCAGGCTTTACACGAGTAATAGTAGAAGAACTTATAAACTGTACTTGGAAAAGTAAAAAGTAAAATTATGTACAAATTCCATTGAAAATTCCTGATATATAGTTGTGTAAAACAGGAAAGCCTAAGACCGCATATTGTGACGGGTAACTACGGAACCCTACAATGCGCGTGGCCCGATAATCACTTGGCCGCTTTTATTCCATATACTAAAATCCGTACAGTGTACCACACACGTCCGTGTAAGTTGCTTGATAAAGGTTTTTTTTAAATCCTACTTAGAGTGACGGAACATGCAGGTGCCCCATCCGATGGTAAGCGGTACCCTCTGCCTATGAACAATGCATTACCTCATAGGTCACGTCTACCTAGTCCTATGTGGCATTGCACTGCGCCCGCCGCTCTGAGACATAAAGATGAAAGTCTCATGTGCCTGTAATTTCACCGGCACCCATACCCTTTAAACTGGAACACAGTAATGCGAGCACTACTGCTTTGCGGCAGAAATAGGTATGGTGGTAGTACTTCCCCGGACGAACTCTTTCACAAAAAAGCTTTACTACTACTAAAACTACATTGCCAGGGTTCTGTCCATATGCTGGATACCTTGTATTATTTTATATCATCACCACAAATACTTATTTTAAGTCTCTTATTTAAGGGTTTACTAAAAAAATACATATATATTTTTATGAATTATATGGATGATATTTGTAAGTTCATTTAATCACACTATATATATATATATATATATAATATTATAAGGGCGAAAGTTTGTGTGTGTGTGTGTAGTGTGTTTGTTACTTCTTCACGCTGAAACGGCTAGACGGATTTGCATGAAATTTGGAATGGAGATAACTGGACTCCCGGAATAACACATTGGCACATTTTTATCCCGATATTCCCACGGGATTGAGACTTACGCGGGTGAAACCGCGGGGCGCTGCTAGTTAGATATACGTTACTATTTGACTTGTTAAAGGCGTTGAAGCCTACTGTGGTCTTGGATTCTACTCTGTGATTAATCATCAGCATCGTCAGCTTAAGGTTGTTCCTCGTGGTCAGCTAGGCACGACAGCGTCAATAGATGGCGCTGTTGCCAAATTTTGAAGTATTTTATGTATTTATGAATTAAAATGTGCATATTATGTCATAACACTAACGTTCACGCAAATGGTGGTTTATTTGCTATGTACCTAGCTATATTTCAGGTTATTTTAGTCTCTAGTTTTAACATACTTGTGCCGAGCAAATTCCGAGCAATATGAAAGCCTACTCACGCACACAGTCAAGGATATTATTGTATTAGAACTATAAGCTAATTTCGGCGCGCGAATTTCAAAATAGTTGGACTAGCGGCTTGGACTGTCGACTCAGAACTTCTGAACCCACGTTACTGCGTTCGATTCTATACTGCCTATATTTTTTGTATTTTTTTTTTACTTTTTTTTTTGTGAACCAGTGACTAGATCTCTCGACACTAAAACCACAGTACTGGGTTCGATACCAGACTATTTTTTTTTTATAAATGTTTTTGTAATGATCTACAAAATACACTGATTCTGCTTCAGCCAATATTATGTTTGTGAAGTGAGTGTTGTGGTGTGTCCTTATTTCAAATCAAAAAGTAGGTACTCGATTCTTAACCGACCTCAAAAAATGGAGGAGGTTATCAATTCCAGAGTTTTTTATTATGTTTGTTACCTCATACCATTTACGTAACGATTAGGAAAAAAAATTACATGATATACTTCCAGATTGGTGCCATTTTCATTAAAATGTTTTTCTGATGATGGAATCCATGAAGATTGAGGGAACTCCTCAAATATTATAGGCACACATATATCAATTTCGGTATTTTCAGCAACAAGTCAAGCATTGCATTCAGAATGTTTTTTGTTTTTTATACTACTAGAATGACGGAACATGCTGATGGCCCACCTGATGTTAAGCGGTAACCTCTGCCTATGAACAGTGCATTACCTCATAGGTCACGTCCACCTAGGACGCGCCCTATGTGGCATTGCACTGCGCCCGCCACCCTGAGACATAAAGGTGAAACGTCTCATGTGCCTGTAATTTCACCGGCACCCTTACCCTTCAAACCGGAACACAGCAATGCGAGGACTACTGCTTTGCGGCAGAAATAGGTATGGTGGTAGTACTTCCCCGGACGAACTCTCACACAAAAAAGCTCTACTACTACTATATTTCACGGGTGGCAACAATGGTGTCTCCTGCGATATCCGATTGAGCTGAAATTTGGCATACTCGTACCTATCTAGTTCCGATGACAGTACAATACTATGGTGAAAGCGAGCTGATCTGATGATGGAGACGGAACGTGGACAGCGGAACTCCTCGATGGATAATAGTAAACTGGCCGTGCTTAGGCTCATTTTCATCAGCACACTAATTTAATTAAGTCTTATACCTGGACTTGTAGTTAGCTTGTAGTTCCTGACTGCTAGCTTATTTCAGGAATGTATTATACTGGAAGAAAGCATTAGCAGAGTCAGTCGTGGGAAGCAATGGCGGCGATGAGCTCACCACTTGTCACGTGTATTTCCCACGATGGTGCAACCCACAGTGAAAAGAGGCACATGAGAGGCTCTGCTTACTCTTTCGGGGAAAAAGGCGTGTGTCTATGTATGTATTTATGTTGTATTGGGTATAAATTCCTAGCTATGAAGTAGTTTTTCAGGGTTCCGAAAAAAAAAAATACGGAACCCTTATGGATTCGTCATGTATGTCTGTCTGTCCGTGTATGTCACAGCCACTTTTTTCCGAAACTAATTTTCACACAAAAATAGAAAAAAACAATAAGTTTTTGGGGTTCCCCATACTTAAAACTGAAACACATTTTTTTTTCATCAAACCTGTGTGGGGTATCAATGGATAGGTCTTCGAAAATGATATTGAGGTTTCTAATATCATTTTTTTCTAAACTGAATAGTTTGCGAGAGAGAGAATGATAAAACTAAACAAAAAAAATGGTGAACATTACCATGTAAACTTCCAACGAAAATTGTTTTGAAAGAGATCTAGTACGTAGTTTTTTTTAATATATCATAAGTTGTAAACCATCCAAGAACTTTTATGTTATGTTACTTGCTGCTACGGAACCCTTCATGGGCGAGTCCGACTCGCACTTGGCCGCTTTTTTTTCTAAAGATTTATTTACTTTCAGCTTTTATTGATAGATCATCAACTGAAGTCCACGGCTGGGCATAGGCCTCCCCCATAATATAATGCACATAGAAACTTTATTTTACGCCGCATAAATGGCTATTGCTTTACAAAGCACAAGTAAGGCCGCACGTAGAAACTGTTCCCATCTATGGCACGGGGCACCCAAGTACCAGCTGCTTCGTTTTGACTCCTTACAGAGAAGAGCCATTAGCATCATCGGTGACCCCAAGCTCTCCGATACTCTAGAACCGCTTAGCCAACGCAGAGCTATCGGATCTCTTTGCGTGATCTACCGCCTCTACAACGGGGAATGTTCTGACGAGCTTTCCGATCTCATCTTCGCATCGAGATTTTACCATCGCTCTTCCCGGCACCGTGACAAAGCTCATCCGCACATCATAGAACCCTGGGTTTCTCGAACGACTCGTTTCTCGAGATCATTTCTTCCCCATAAAGTACTATTATTTATTCTGTGCCTATAAACTATGGAATGAGCTTCCATCTGAGGTTTTCCCGTGTCGTACATGTCGTACGTAACCATGTTTTATTTCATGAAAAATGGTCATAAATTCCTTCAGGGTAGGCAGCGCATCGACAATTACCCCCAGTGTTGCCGGTGTCTATAAGCGACGGTGACCACTTCACATCAGGCCGTATGCTAGTTTGCCAATTTGTATCATAAAAAATAAAAAATAAACTGCCAAGTGCTAGTCGGACTCTAGCACGAAGGGTTCCATACAATAATCTAAAATTAAAATTAAAATTACACGCAAATGTACCAGCCATCACCCAATCACGCAACAGGGGGACAGATCCAACTTTTTTGTTCTAACTGTCACCTTAGGGGGGACAGATCAGTGTGACAAATGGGAATAATTCGTCGCGCTCCATTTCCATTATTGTGATGTCTTGAGTTTGAGAAATAAAGCCGACGAAGTAACAATTCTTCATTGAGGAAATCCGCAGTTGACCCTATTTTCAACAAGTTTTTTTTTTTTTTTTTTAACATTGATAGACCTTTGTTTGTGCACGATCTCACCTGTTGGTAAGTGACGATGCGGCCGAAGATGGAGCACAAAGGTCTAGAAGGCACCTATTCACTCTAGCCTTGAAGAGGTCCAGATTATAGTTGAGTTAGTAATTAATTTTGTAAAAATTAAAAAAAAAACCCCAAAGCTGAACGGCTGAACCGATTTTGATCAAACAAAGCTAAGAACACTCCCGAAAAATAAACCTTTCAAACAAAAAAAAACGATTTCGGTTCATCCGTTTGGGAGCTACGATGGGACAGACAGACACACACACACACAGACACGTCAAACTTATAATACCCCTTCGTTTTTCGTCGGGGGTTAAAAGAGAGGATAACCCATTCAATAAAAATTAATTATATTATTTTTAATTTCGAGGCCTTTGCGACTTGCGAGACAATGAGGGAAAGGATTGCATTTCAAAAAGGCTAATTCTCCTTAAAAAAAAAGATTGTTAATTTGTATTACACTATGTATAAAATATTTATCTTTTTTATGCTTTTTTATTTATCTTCACTATTATTTTGTATTTTTTAACCCCCGACGAAAAACGAAGGGGTGTTATAAGTTTGACGTGTCTGTGTGTGTGTGTGTGTGTCTGTATGTCCCAACGTGGCTCCCGAACGGATGAACCGAAATCGTTTTTTGTTTTTGTTTGATAGGTGTATTTGTCGGGAGTGTTCTTAGCTTTGTTGGATCAAAATCGGTTCAGCCGTTTTATTTCGTTCGGTTTTTTTTTAAGTTTTACAAAATTAATTCCCTGTAAATATGTAAACTTTGTTGTTTTGTTTGTTTGTTTGTTTGCCAAGCTGCGGTGAAATGGCTAGTACAGTATAAACACAATTACCTACTAGTAATAAATTAGTGCTTAGGAACGTACCATCTGGACTAGCGCCTAGAAAGGAATGGAATCGCTTCGAAGCGAATGTCTTTTGGCTAGGCCGGCTGATATGCATTGCATGCAAATAATATTATGGAAATTAAAAAAAAAAGTGGCCAAGTGCGAGTCGGAGTCGCCCATGAAGGGTCCCGTAGCAGCAAGTAACATAATATCAAAGTTCTTGGATGGTTTACGATTTATGACGTATTAAAAAAAAACTACTAACTAGATCTCGTTCAAACCAATTTTCGTTGGAAGTTTACATGGTAATGTACATTTTTTTTTTAGTTTTATCATTCTCTTATTTTAGAAGTTACGGGGTTGGGGGGGGGGGACTTTTTACCACTTTGGAAGTGTCTGTCGTGCAAACTATTCAGTTTAGAAAAAAGTTATATTATAAACCTCAATATCATTTTTGAAGACCTATACATAGATACCCCACACCAACGGGTTTGATGAAAAAAAAAATTGAGTTTCAGTTCTAAGTACTAATACTTAGAACTGAACCCCCATTTTTTTTTTGTTTTTTTCTATTTTTTTGTGAAAATCTGAATGCGGTTCACAGAATACACCTACTTACCAAGTTTCAACAGCATAGATCCTATAGTTTCGGAAAAAAGTGGCTGTGACATACACGAACAGACATAACATGTCATAGTAAGATGAACTCTTGTCTTCTAAGCAGGAGGCAAAATGTTCAATACCCACCCTGGGCCTGCATATCTGAATCTTCCGAAGACCCTAACTGGCAATTATAATGAATAAGACCCCTAGGAATCATTTCAACGAATTTGTTTGAAGATTGTAGTTTCACCTACCTACACAGAACTGACTTCGACTGAAACAAGGCAATACTATGTTTTTTTTTTTAATATTGAATGAGCGAAGCGAGTTCTCTGATTCAACTTGGAAGAATTGGCATTTGTATGTATGTATGTATGTATGTTTGTCCGAGCATAACTTCCGAACCGTTAATCCGATCTTCATGAAATTTGATTGGGAGGTGATAGTATTGGTACAATTTGTTGGTAAGGTTATGAGCTATATCGGTCGGGGGGTTGTTGAGATATTGGGGTCCAAGAGGAGGTAAAAAAAAGTGAGAATATCAGATCAAATGTGGTGTCATATGAAAGTTCCTCGCTTCGACATTTCAAAACTATTTTAGTTTCTGAGATGTTAGGGTAAATCAAAAATGTAAAAAAACAAAACCTCTAGGGTACTTCCACTAATCCTACAACGCTGTTTTTTTTACGTTTGTAGCTTTTATGATACAAATACTGGGAAAAGTCTAAAATTTATGAATCTTGAAACTTGTAGGTACCTACTCTATAAAATAACAACCAGTGTATAACATTCTTTGTTGACCTCCCGTTTCTAGGAATTTTAACGACGTTGAAGGTCTAACTTTTCGAACCACATGTGGATGTACATAGATATTTTTTCGAAATAAATAAGGTAACCTACCTAAACCGTGTGTATTCGTGAGGTCTCAGTTCAAAAAACCTTGTGCGTAAATATATAGGTAATTATGATCAGCTAGTAGTATTTAATTTAATTTTTACGTAATTAAGATAATATTATATTTGTCTGTAATTTCTGTCTAGTTGTTTGTAATTTAATTTTCTCCCATTATTTATACAAAGTTCATATGTAGAGACCTTGCAATGCATTGCGGCCTCCGGCTGTCTGGCTGATTCGCATACACATGTCCAATCCTAAATGTTTGTTTTTCTAATATTTTCTATCCGAGCTAATTATGATATGACAGATCGAAGCGGCAACAGCGCTTAGCCGGCGTAAGTCACGAGCTGACAACGTCGCGTGTAAGTGACATGTTACTGTTATCTAATCTGCGGCTATGTATGTGACACTGTCAGTGTACACTCACACACTGACATAAATGAACTAAAATTTCGATGTTATTTTCGCTATTAATCCACTGTTTTCTTCAACCAAATATGTGTTGACGCAAATAATGACCAATATAAAAGCCAACAACAGTCATTTCAGTGTAAAATTATACTCTGTTTGCCCATATTTGTGCTAATACGTTTGTATGGAAAAGCGACCACCTTAAAGTAAATTAATTCGTATGAGCTAATGGCAAACTCTGCTATCAGAGTTTATAGGCCGCAATTTCATTCCTGAAGATTTTTCATTTTTCGCAGCATTTGGACCATAGCCATAGACACACGCCTTTTTCCCAGAAGGGGTAGGCAGAGCCACAATAGGCCTCTTTTCACAGTGGGTTGCACCATCGTGGAATATAGACGTGACAAGTGGTGAGCTCATCGCCGCCATTGCTTCCCACGACTGACTCAGCTAACGCTTTCTTCCAGTAATAACACATTCCATAATAAGCTACCAGCCAGGACAAATCTTATACCAACGAATCTTATCAACAAATCCGGGTAATCCCTTAGTCGGCTTTTACGACATCCACGGGAGGAGACGGAGGGGTCTATTCTTAGGCCGGACACACCTTAGCAAAATTTCTACAAATCTAATTAATATAATTTACTGCGTAATAATGAGTTTGTTACGGAATGGTTATTGCAACAGTTTATGTACAGCCAAAATCAGCGTTTCACGCATGCTATATTTAGTAGGTACCTATAAAGGTGGCATTATAATTAATTAAATACATCAGATTTAATTAAAAAAGTACATAACATTAGGAAATTACTTTAGCCCAAGTTCTTATCATCTAAATACTCTTTTGAGGTAGGTCTTTTTAGTAGTAGTAGAGCTTTTTTGTGAAAGAGTTCGTCTGGGGAAGTACTGCCCACCATACCTATTTCTGCCGCAAAGCAGTAGTGCTCGTATTGCTGTGTTCCGGTTTGAAGGGTATGGTTGCCGGTGAAATTACAAGCACATGAGACTGATGATCTTTATGTCTCAGGGTGGCGGGCACAGTGCAATGCTGCTTAGGGCGCGTCCTAAGTGGACGTGACTTATGAGGTAATTCACTGGAATTATGTTCATAGGAAGAGGGTACCGCTTATCATCAGGTGGGTCATCTGCTTGTTCCGTCATTCTAAGTACCTAGTATAAAAAAAACACATGCCCGTATAAGTTGCTTGTTAAATTTGCAGACTCGAGCGTCAGATATCATAAATTTGCAGACTCGAGCGTCAGATCTCATAAATTTGTAGACTTGAGTGTCAGATCTCATAAATTTCCAAGTCATAACACTCATACATTTTCGTTCATTCAAACTCCCTCACCAAATACCACCACCAATAAAAACTTGAAATGACTAGTCCTTAGCATATTCCGTAATTACGTACGTACATTAAACGGGCACGCCTCAACCATATAATAATAATGCCACCTGCACTCCGAATTACGGATTAGTAAAACGAAAATTTATAGCACACCAGTGTAGTATAAACCCAAATATGAACACTTGCTAAATGGCACGTAGAAATAAAGCCAAAACGCTAAAAGTACTAGATTCATTTCCTTTTACCCCCGATGGAATGGAGCGGGTATATGCGTTTAGGGTGAGTGGCTGTGTATTTGTGTGTGCAAACGACCTCTGTGGCTTGGCTGGCGATGGTTCGCCTGCGACGCAGGGGGTTGCGGGTTCGATTCCCGCCTCGGAACAAATATTTGTGCAATCTGATGATATTTGTTCAGGGTATTCTGGGTGCTTTCTATGTATAATAAAAAAACGTATATCTATGTAATGTATTGTATTAAGTATATCAGTTAACTAGTACCCATAATACAAGCTTTGGCTTAGCTTGGGGCTAGATAATGTTGTGTGATCTTGTCCAGCATTATTTATTGATTGATTTATCTCCAAAAGAGTTTGACCGATTTAGATACGGTTCTATTTATTGAAAGATGGTGTTTGCGAGATGGTTCCCAGCAATGGCGGAAGTTGGTGCAGCCGTTTCAATTTCAAGATCATTAGCTCGCAAAACCGAATGTTTCCCTTTACGTGTATCTATAAAACACACCACACACTATATCTATTTCACCGGCACCCATACCCATCAAACCGGAACACAGTTTTTTTTTTTTTTTTTTTTTTTATATTGATGGACCTTTGTTTGACCACGATCTTACCTGTTGGTAAGTGACGATGTGGCCGAAGATGGAGCACAAAGGTCTAGAAGGCACATATTCACTCCAGCTTTGAAGAGACCCAGATTACAGTTTTCAGGAAAGATAGACGACGGTAGTGTATTCCACTCCTTAGCAAGTGTAAATAATGTATAATGCTCATATAACGCATTGGACCCACACACTACAATCAAATGCAGTAAACTGTGCAATAACACCCGTTCCCCATAAGTATCTAATTCATGAAGTATTCGTGCTACCATAAAATAGCGCAATAAACACAAGCTAATAAAATTGAGGACATCAAAAAACTTCCAGTTTTACGATTGGTAATGATACGCTTTCTGAGTACCACCTTCACTGCCCCCATATCATCAAACAGGTAATGTCGACGTGTAGAAGTGAATCTCCCGCACTAGGTTCTACAGGAAAGCTGCGACAGTAAAATATAATACGGTGAAAAATTTGAGGCCTTCTAGAGTTTAAACGTATTTTGTATAGAGACACCAATAAGCGCCCTTACACTTGTGAACCATAATTTCCATGCTATCCGTGTTAAGACTGCGCCACCGCCAGGCAGAAATCTTTATACAAAAAAAACACGCGCCGCTTGAAAAAGCGGTTTATATTGAATATCTCGTGAAATATAGTCAATTTTAAAAAATCCCGTGTGTTATCCCTCCTTTTTATTGTATTGATCTTATTTATCCAATTTTTGACCCAATAATCTGTACCATATTGACAAACAATCGAACCTACCCTAAAGTTAGAGGTAATTTTGTGTTTTTTTTATGGAGAAAATTTTGTCCTGTCGTTTTTCTGTTTGGGTGATCCCTCGGTATTATAATGAAGTATCCATGCATATTTTTTATATGAATATTGTACTTGATTTAATCAGTTAAAAATATAATATACGATTGGTAATTTTGCGTTATACTCCACCTTAAGTAAGCCATACACGCTACACGGTCTACCATAGAGGTTACCTGTGCCGGTAGGGCTATGTGTGGCGGTAGCGTGTATGATATTCCAGTGTACCGGAAAGGTTTTCAGTTAGTTTTGCATGGACAGCGTACGGTGTTACTCGATAGAATTGATTTTCGACCTTGCGCCGGTCGCCTGCGCAGGTTCAAAAAACTGTACAGGTCTATTCCCATACATGCTCAGGCATACCTGTGCAGGTAGACCTCTCTGGTAGACCGTAGCGTGTGTGGCAGCCATTACGCTACACCAATATACGTCCGAGTTTATTGCTTGTTAAACTTAGACTACGGATTCTACCTACACTGTCATGGTTCCATCCCATTTGTTTTATAGAACTTGATATCATCAGTCAAAATGACACCATTTTTTGCTTACTTAGGGCCCTAACTCACCGAGATGCCATGGCAACGTCGGTCGCCGGCTACGTGATCAAAAAATTTATATTGAAATTTATGGCAGTTAACTCACTTGGCAACAGTTTGGCAACGTTACCAATTTGGAAGCGTAGCAACAACCAACGGGTCACTTTGTGGAGACTGGATACCTGGCACGCGGGTGACATAGCCAATAATATGTATACGAGCAAGCTGCGTCTCACTCACTCGGTGTCCAGTCCAACCGGTCGCCAAGACGGACGCACAGCGCACAGGTGCTTTGTAGAAAAAAATAGTTTTGGTACCGAAAGATTTATTGTGGAAATTCAAAATTGACCATGTCGATCGTTGATTTCTTCTGTAAGCATGTAGCATCCATTCTCGATACGAGAACTGAGACAACTGATTAGCCACTGGCTACTCCATTTGGCAACCGAAGGAAGCCAGAGGTAGCCATGATACGTAGCCGGCGACGTCGCCATGGCATCTCGGTGAGTTAGGGCCCTTATTCCGTACATCAAACCACATTTAGTTCTTCAATCTATGTTTCGTATGTTTTTACAGCTACGCTTGACCGACGGTGAGCGCTGACGTCGAGCATTATAGGGTCAGCAACAAATTACTCTGTCAGCTGATCAAGAGCCTATGGATGAAATATTCGTCAGTACTCTAGATAAAAGAGTTTCACATCTATTATTATTTATTTTATTGTTCATTCTTACATCACTGCATGGCCTATATTTTATGATGACTGTTCGCGCACTTTATTAAATGATGCTGCATTCACTTAGTTGGGTGCACGTTATGATAAAGATAGTGTTTTATTCATTGACTTCACAAGGATCGTTTTGAATCGTCTTATAAACTAGCACCCACTGATGGCGTGGCACGGCATGACATGGCAAAGGATTTGAATGCTTATCAAGTTATTTTGAATCTTATTTCAATAAGATTAGAATACATGTTACTTTATTTCGATACCACGATGCCGCGACGTGCCGCGGGATGCCGCGGGAAGCTGCATGCCATGCCATGCCGTGTCATTCCACGGGTTGCCGCGGCGCACCGTGCATCCCGCGAGAAGTATGGGTCACTTTATGTCGAGGAATTATGATTGCTAAGCTAGATGAAATAAGGTTGAAACTTGTACAGCGGCGGCTGGGCTTCCAGCAGGATGCCATGGCATGCCGCGGCAGTCTACGGAACGCCGCGGGATGCCACAGCACAACCTGCCATGCCATGCCATGCCGTGCCGCGCCGGCACTGGGCGCCGGACCTGAGCATTTTTCTCACTTACTAAGAACTAGACAACAAAGACAGCTTGTTTTTTTATGATTCTTTTTATCTAGTTTTACAAGATAGTTAGTTAAAGTGGTTTTACTTTTCAGTGATCTAAGTCTGTTGTAAAAGCAAACTTTTTTTTTAAACTGTTCTTTATAGCACTTAGCCACTCCGTATTTTCTTTCTCCAAGTATGCTCGAAAACGGCTATAACAATAAATAAATCGGCTAACTTTGCTAATTCAATTTAAGTTAGCTTTAGCTCTCAAGTAATTGTTTCAAGAGCTGAAACCTCTCTACGCCATTATGAGGTCGACGGCATACACAGAAGCGAAACTATTCCCGCTTTTTGTCTCACAACTTTCAAAAACATTCTGCTCTCATTCAAAGCGAAAGCCTTCCATTACCGCGCCCAAACTTATTTGTGAGCCATAACTTTCGAAAACGCGCTTTAAACTAAAAGCATTAGGGTCTAATTTATGAAATAATGGCCCTCACACGATGCGTGCAAAATAGCTCAACGAAAAAGAATATGCGTACCACTACCTCACTTCTCACTATCTCAAATTCAGCCTTATTTTTTTAAGGTTACGGTTGGATTTGTCGTGATAAGCTAAGCGGGGAGAGGGGTGATTCTCTAATCTCCGAGTCAGCATCTCCAAGACCCACAAACTCCTTAAAGTGCTATCTTTGGGGCTTATAGCTAAATGGAACACAACTTTTTCATCCGGGAAGGCGCGAAAATTGCCAAGAGAGCTACGGTTCCCGCACTGATTCCCGACGTCGGTTTTCACTGAGTTATAGCCTGTCTATTTTGGGGTGATGAATTAGAATGTTCTCTTGGTATTGAAGGCTCAGGTTTTATGTAGATGAATGGGGAAATCCTTGTATCGTACGCCTTTGTGGAGAGAGTGACGCGGTATAATACTTTTGTGTTGGCTGAATACGGGATTTGACGTGTAGAGGAAGTAGAAAGGCGCTACACAATGCCGTACTGTGAGTTTTCATAATAAAAGTCAAACAAAATAAAATCATTTTGCTTTCAACACTTTGATGCAATAGATTAACTTTTCGTGTTGAGAATAGAGTCTGAATTGCGTCAAAGGCATCAAAAGTCTTGGCCATTGACAAAAAGTTATTCAAAAGAACCCAATATATTTTAAAAACGGAACACAGTTCGTTCAATCAGCTGTTACCGGAGTCGTGTCCATTCGGGTGTTTCCGTCGAGCAACCGACGACGTCCGTTTGGATTTCGAACGTTCTGAATATCTACAATTTTGTAAAGCAAGTCTTAGGGCTAGCACTAACTATAAAAGCTTACGCAAGTATCCTAGGAGCATTACGTAACAGTAAACGTTCTGGAAATGGGAATTTAGTATGAGCTTATACGGTTTGTATGCCTCTGGAGCCATAATAATAATGTAATTGTTCGTAGTTGTTAATGAAACAAACCATACAAAATACCAAGACCTTTAGATAATTGGTTCAAATTCTAGATACAACATATTAAATAGTAGGAAAAAACAGACGAAATTACAAAGCCTATTTAGGAAAATATTTTGATGCAAATCACTGAGGATTTTTTCAGAAATAAAACCACACAAAAAACTTACATGTGAGTGAATATGAGATAGTTCAGTTGTTTTTATTATGTGGAATAACGACTGCCTAAACCTATTTTTAAAAGTTTTTTATAAGGTTTCTTTTTACTTGTGTGTTAGGTCATATAATTTCCGGCAACATAGTTTTTGCTATCTGAAGAAGTGTTGATGAGCTGTAATGAGCTAAAAACACGAAACAAAATGAATTTCGCGCCACAAGCGAAAGCAACCACCTTAACTTGTTACGTTCGTATTGGCATCTTCAGTAACAAGCAGCAAATAGAGAAGCCATCGAGAGTTCAACCAAGAACCAAGTTTTTTATTCCTCAAAGAACCTTAGAATCCTAGCTCAAAAGAACCGAACCAGAAATTCATCATCTGTGAAAATTTCAACTGAATAACTATCACGGTTCATAAGATACAAACGTGACAGATAAAAACGGCAAAAAAAACACGTTTGTTGTATAATAGCCCCCTTAAATATTTATTTTATTCTGTATTTTAGTATTTGTTGTTATAGGGGCAACAGAATTACATCTGTGAAAATTTCAAATGTCTACCTATCACGGTTCATAAGATACAGCCTGGTGACAGACGGACAGCGGAGTCTTAGTAATAGGGCCAAGTTTTACCCTTTGGGTACGAAACCCTGAGAAAGGTTGTTTTGAAAAATGCTATTTTTTAACCTCCGACGCAAAAACGACGGGGTGTTATAAGTTTGGCGTGTCTGTGTGTGTGTGTCTGTCTGTCTGTGGCATCGTAGCTTCCGAACGGATGAACCGTTTTTTTTTTTTTGTTTGAAATGTGAATTAGTTGTTTTTTTTCTTAGCTATGTTTGATCAAAACCGGTTCAGCCGTTTCATTGCGTAGAGGGTTAATTGATTTTTTACAAAACTAATTACTTATTTAAAGACCGTGTTATAACAATTTCAGTGCAGCCCTAGATCTTGGCAATCGTTTCTGATGGCGCAATGTTGATCGAAAACGCGAATGTGTGTGACCTACGTGTGTCGATTTCTTCCAAATTTGAAATGTTCGAATGTACCGAACTTAATGAGATACAAATGCGAGACTTTACATATAGGCTCTGAGAGTACGAAATTGGTTTTCTTTTGGGAATCACCCATTGTTTCTGTTCGTAATTTATAAAGCTTCGAAGTAATATTTTTTGAGAACACTTACTTAATTAAAAAGTTATACCACTAATCAAAACGACGTATTATGATACGGTTAACGATAATATTTCTTCAATTAAGCCACAAAAAGAAGAAGAAATAAATATTTAGATAATAAAGTGGATGGCGGGATGTGTACTCAATCAAGACGTAACGACAAAATCGATTTCTTTGAATTTTACGCGGATAGTTACTTGGATACCTACTTACTTCTTTAATACTTACTTCTTACTTCTACTTACTTTTCTTATTTACTTCGGTCCCGGTACTTTGATAGGTACTTGGGTAGACTTTGATTTACAATTGAGAATTAAGTTTATTTCTTATCCCGGTGCATCGCAAACAAAGCCGTCACACAGATATTATAAGTTAGTATTTTAATATTATGACACTGATTTATTTTTAAACAATTTTTTTTTCTTTAGACGAATACTCTACATGAACCAATAGTCTAAAAACTTTATGTATACATAAATACGTACATACATACTGTGAAAAGATTCCTACCCCTCCAAAGTAGGCAGAGCATCAATAGGCCGTAAAAATATAAATCAAAACGGGAAACCACAGACCGCGGTGCAAAGCCCAAACGGTCGGAGGCTAGGGCTGCAGAGAGAGGAACCTCCTGTCTATGCATGCTGAGTCCAGGAGTACCGCCTTCTGAATCTGACCCTTGATTCAACCATTTAGAGCGTCTTATAGGTAATGGTCGAGGCTATTCGCTATCATCAGTCCATTCACTGAAACGGAAATCGAGACGATAATCGTTGAATTGGCTGTAATCTCGTGGGCCAAGTCAAGATACTCACTTAACTTGTCCTTCTCAGCCTTCATGAGATTAGCGTCATGCGGGTTTTTTTTTTTATACAATTTGGTATTACGGTTCATGCAGATAGCCCACCTGATGTTTAGCGGTGCTCTCTTCCTATGAACAGTGCATTATCAGTTAGATCGTCCACGTAGGAAGAACCCTATGTGCCATTGCACTGCGCCCGCCACCCTGAGACATAAAGATGAAAAGTCTCATGTGCATGTAATTTCACCGGCACACATACCCTTCAAACCGGAACACTGCAATGCAAGCACTACCTACTGCTTTGCGGCAGAAATAGGTATGATGGTAGTACTTCTCTGGACGAACTCTTTCACAAAAAAAATCTCTACTACAACTAATCGCACTTGTCCGAATTTTTCTCTGAAATTGTGCTTACTGCAACCAACATCCATACGTCTCAAAGCATGTTTTGCGAAAGAAATAGCTATCATAGAATTGAAATATATATGGTGGTAGTATTTCCCCAGACAAACGCTTTCACAAAAAAGCTCTACTACTAACAAAACTACTACTACTAACGAACTAACGTACTTATAGTACGGCACCTCAAGGTCGTTTCGATAAGCAATTTGCGGGTGGATGATACTGGATAATTTGTTGTCTGTGTGTTATCAGAATAAATAATTATTATTGTGTTATTATAATTATTATTCATTAAATTATATAATAATAATAATACGAAACTCGGTATGCGGTGAGTATCGTTGCTCGTAGACGCTGTAGCTCATGTAGCTACACCGGCGCCGTAGGCATTGTAGCCAATACTAAAAATCGTAGTACTGCTACGGAAATCACTCAATTTACCATGATAATACCTACTGAGAGCCAGGAATATACTTTTTTTTATTATAATCATAAATAAAAATAATTAAGTTATAAATAATGTTGGACAGTTCACACAATATTATCTAGCCCCAAGCTAAGCAGAGCTTGTGTTATGGGTACTAGATAACTGATATACTTAATACAATACATAAAAAAAATAGATATATTTTTATTATACACAGAAAACACCCAGAACACCCTGAACAAATGTCTGCAGATCGTACAAATATTTGTTCTGAGGCGGGAATCGAAGCCGCAACCTGCTGCGTCGCATGCGAACCTTCGCCCGCCGCGCCATAGAGGTCGTCAGTAATACCAACTGAGAGCCAGGAATAGAGGAATACAAGAATACAGGAATAGTCTTTTATTTATAACCGTGGTCCCTTTCTGTCTCTTATTTTGACGACCTCTGTGGCGCGGCGTGCGAACGTTCGCCTGCGACGCAGGAGGTTGCTTTCCCCGATTCCCGCCTCGGAACAAATATTTGTACGATCTGTAGATATTTTTTCAGGGTGGTCTGGGTATTTTCTATATATAATAAAAATATCTATCTATGTAATATATTGTATTAAGTATATCAGTTATCTAGTACCCATAACACAAGCTCAAGCTTAGCTTGGGGCTAGATAATGTTGTGTGAACTGTCCAGCATTATTTATTATTTATTTATTTGGGCATAAAACGGAAAAATAGCTGAAGGTTTAACTAAGCCACGATTTTATTAATTATCGTGTAAAATCCGAAGCTCTCATTGAAAAGTGTGTCAAAATCGACATCGCAAAATTGGAGAACGGAAATCTAAACAAAACCGTGGAACAGAAAAGCGATATCGAATATCCAAACTCAACTAAATCCGTCCAAAACAAATCCAACACTGACAAACGAAATCAATATCCAATTACTCAAATAACAAAGGAAAAACAATTGAAAATATCAAAATGGTTGCTGTAAATCTCTTAAGGTGGGGTATGCCGCAAAATTACCTTCTAGAACACGAACATTATGAACCTAACATGGAAAGTTTACAATTTATAGTACGCCTACATGTAGTACAAGGAACATCACTTCAACTTGCAAAAGCCTTGAGACCCAAAAATATCCCAAAATTGTGCCGTTGTCTCAATTACGCACACTGGATGCCGCAAAATTCCTATACGTAGATTTGATTTTTAACAGACTAAATAAAGTACAATATTCAAATTATAAATATTCATGGATATTCATTATAATTCCGAGGGATCACTCTGTACCAGAAACACGATAGGACAATATTTTCTAGATAGATAAAAACCCAAAGTTACCTCTTACTTTTGGAGTATAGTATTATTTTCTGTGCTTTTGGCTAGATTCAATTGTTTATTAAATTGGTGCATATTATTGGGTAACAAATTTGATAAATAAAATCAATACAAGAAAGCCGATGATGTTTATTTAATGTTTTTTCTTGTTTTTGCCAATGTTATGTGTACTGTTATGCAACTTATAGGTAGTTTATTATTTTTCAAGTGTAAACCACACTTTAGTCCCGCTGGGACGGAATTTTTGGGTTACATTTAAATTTAATGTTATCCATAAAGTGTGGTTTACACTTGAAAAATAATAAACTATGATGATATAGCAGTGGTGTCATCTCTTGTCAATGTTTCGAACTAATTTCGGACTTTGAACAGAAGGTTTCTAATGAAACACCTGTAGATGGTTCCCATCGGCGCTATAGCCGAGTTAATAGTGCCCACAAATTTCGTCTTCAGCGTCATAGTGTTCTTTGGCGGAACTGGTAAAGGCATTGCCGATCACAGGCAAGGTTGCGGGTTTGAGTCCCGCTGGAACGGAATTTTCGGGTTACATTTAAATTTAACTTATAAGTCGTTAAAGTTTAATTTAACTTTAAATGTAGTCGATAAAATAATCATCTCAAATTATTATTATAAAGCTTTTTTTAATTTTGTTGGTTTTTATAATTAATTTATGTTCAAATTATTTATTTTTTATTAATGTTGTTTATTTTGATCTGTTACTAATTATTGTTATGAATAAATTAACTATGAACTAATACGTTTTTATTGCACCCTTATAAGTAAGAAATGACGATCTCTATATGCCGAAGCTCACGAACGTTGAATTCAATAAATAATAACTGGTTTTTGGATAAAAGCTATAGTAAAGAAAAAGAGGTATATTTATTTATAAAATTGTGGAATAAACAACTCTGTAGATATCATCTTCTCATTTCATGCCAGCCAGCGATAGATACGAGCGATAAACATAGCCCTTGCTACTCGCGTGTAAATAACTACGCACATATAACGTCGCCTGCTTCTAAGCGGTTATGAGGGCCTAGTTTCTTTTTTATAGTCGGCGCTGCACTGCTTGTTCATTTGCCATTTTCTAGTGATTTTTCATTTTCATTAGTGTATTTTCAATATTATTTGCAACATCCAATACAGAGTTTTTTTGTGAAAGAGTTCATCCAGGGAAGGACTAACACCATACCTATTTCTGCCGCAAAATAGTATAATAGTTATGAATGATGCTCTGGTCTATCGGGAATGTTCTGGGTTCTTTGATTTAAACTCTGGCTCCAGCTGGTATGGACTGTATATTGGTCGGTTCACTAAGTTCTATTTACATGTTCTTAAAGGTAGGTGTTACAAAGTTAGACTGGTCGGAAACGTTACAATTTATTAAAAATTATCAAATATTTATACAAACTAGAGTCCCGCGCCTAGCTGCGGCTCGGGCAAGCACAAATTTTATAATGCGTTGCGTTTCGCTCGGCGTTCTTATTTCCTAGTACATTAAAGTTAACTATTTTCTATGAGAGGGCTCGTCGTCCGTGACAGTCTCCCCTCGGCGCAGATCTTCGCAGCCTTCTTCATTAATCGGGAGGACGATGAGTCTTCTTGTAGGTCTCCTGAAGATTCCTCCCCTCGTACGAACTTCCGCGCTCCGCACCACGCCATCAGGTCCAGGGTATACGCGCTCGATTTGCCCCTTAGACCATACGTTCCGCGGTAGCGATCCGTCCGCTATGATGACGATCTCGCCCGGTTTTACGTTCTTTTGTTTTCGTCTGACGTCACCGCGTGGGGCCAGTGTAGGCAAATATTCCTTGATCCAGCGTACCCAAAACGTGTTCGCCAGAGCTTGTGCGGCGCGCCAGGTTCGTTTATCGGCTACGTCGCATTCTCCTACGTATGGTACGCCGACTGCGGTGCCCAACAGAAAGTGATTCGGAGTCAACGCTTCTTGGTCGTCTGGTTCCACAGACACGTGCGTTAACGGGCGCGAATTCACCGTATGTTCAATTTCTGTCATCAACGTGGTTAAGACTTCCTCTTTCGGGGCTCGTTCTGTGAGAGTAACAGCGAGGGCGCCTTTTACTGTCTTGATCATGCGCTCCCAAGCTCCTCCTTGATTCGGAGCCCCTGGATCTATATATTTCCACTCAATCCTTTTGGTGAGTGCGTAGTTTTTGAAAGCAGGTAGCCATTCGGTATAGGCTTTGTTCAACTCCACATCTGATCCATGGAAGTTCGTTCCGTTATCCGATGCGATGTAGACTGGAGTTCCTCGGCGGGCCGCCATTCGTCTGAGGCCCATAATAGCCGAATCGGTGCTTAAGCTAGCGATTAGTTCTATGTGAATCGCTCTTATCACTAGGCATGTGAATAACATTCCCCATCGCTTTTCTCTGCGTCTTCCAATCGTCACCCACATAGGGCCGAAGCAGTCGATTCCGCAGCGTGCAAATGGTCGGGTGTAGGTACTTAGGCGAGCTTCAGGTAAGTTTCCTTTTACCGGTATCGCGGGGCTCGCCATCCTTGCTTTGCACGCTGTGCATTTGCTTATTATCGTTCGGACTGCCGGTCGTAAACGCAGTATCCAAAATCGCTGACGAAGGTTATTCACTATTTGTTCCCGGCCGACGTGATTATTGTTTTCATGTTCCTGACGGATTAGTAGGCGTGTCATTTGGTGCGCTCCGTCTAATATAGGGGGGTCCTTAGCGTGGTCGGGTATTGTCGCGGCGTTCGTTCTGCTATTTAAACGGATTATCCCATCAGCGGCTAATTTCGGATCGAGTTTGTAGAGCCGGCTGCTGCGATCGATGTTCTTTCCGTTTTTTAAGCGTTCTAAATCGCCGAAAAAGCTCTGTTGTTGTGCGTCTCTAATGAGCAGGCGTTCCGCTTGTTTTATATGTTTTATGTTAAGCTCATTAGCGCGTCGTCGACATTTGTCTATAAACGTGAGTGCATAGGCGACCGTTCGTATCAGGCGTTCGTAAGATGAAAATCTCGATATGTCTACGAGCGGTGATTTTTCTTTCGCGTACGCCACTAACGCTTCGTCGGGTTCTTGATCTGACTCGGAACAAGACGCCGTAGAGAGCTTGCAAGAGATCTGGCCCGTCGAGCAACGCGTCATTGAGACAAGTCCCGTTCGCGCGCGCTGCTGCATCAAAGACCATTCTGACTTTGTTGGGCTTGTTCGGATTTGTGACTGCGAAGTGTGGCAGGTACCATGTCCGTGAGTTCCAGTCGTGTTTCTGTTCACATGGTACTGCGTATCCTTTTTCTAACAACTTGGTCACTTGCCCAGTGTATGCGCTCTTGAACTCCGGTGATCTGTCCATTTTTCGTTCAATACCGCGTAGCCGGCGTAATGCCATATCGTAGCTCGGCGGTAATATTACGTCATCGGTAGCCCAAGGTAGTCCCACTTCAAAATGACCATCTGTTCGCTTGACGGTAAGATTGAATATCTCCTTGGCGCGTTCATCCTTGGCTACCGGTTTTCGTTTCATTGAAATGCCCAATGCGTCTATGTCGAAATGCGTTTTAACGAGTTCGTTCAAATCGTTATCTCGGTCGGTCGCTATTCGCTCACTTTGGGCTTCTTGCATTGTGCGCACGTGTAGAACCGTTTCTCCTTGTGATATGGTGCTTCTAGGGATCGTTCCATGTATAATCCATCCCAGCCGGGTTAGCGACGCAGCTGGTTGGTTATTTTTTCCTGTTAGCAACTTCCGTGTCACAATGAGATGCCAGTTGTCAGCTCCGATGAGAACACGCGGTTTCGCATGAGCATAGCACACGGCTTCTGGGTTGAGCTCTTTCAGATGCGCTTGCTGAAGATCGGCTCTGCGCACTGATTGACCTCCTAATGTCAGATTCTTCACCGTGCGTGCTCTGATCGGCTGATAGTTCGACTGATCCCGCCCTCGTATGCCGATGTTCACGACTCGGCTTTCAGGTTCTCTTTGGCTTGATGTGACTCCGATTATGTTCAATGCTCGTGTCGGGCCTTGTGCTCCGACCATCTCGGCGATCTCTTCATCAACCAGCGTTATTGTGGATCCTTCATCTAATAACGCGTACGTGAAAACTTCTTTCCCGTTACTGCCTTTTATCGTGATCGAGCACACCTTCAATAGGACTTGATTCGTTTCCGCGGATTCATGTGCCGATGCCGTTGTTACTGATTCCTCATCTTTGGTTAGTTCAGTGTGCCTTTCCTTGGCGTCTGGCGCGTGTAGAAGCGCGTGATGTGGATGACGGCATTCGTTCACTCCGCATCGCTTGCTCTTGCAGCCGAAACGTCTGTGTTTGCTGTTCAAGCAACGGAAACAGATGCGTGTTTCCTTGGCCCATTCCCATCTTTGGTCCACGGGCATCGCCGCGAGCTTACCACATTCAGTGGTTACGTGTTCCGCTCCGCAACAGAAACATTCGTTCTTGTTCCTAGTGGCTTCTGTTGTAGCATACACGGTTCCGCGGTTACGATCATTCACCCGGGGCTGTTGTTCTGAGGTTCGAGCGTTCGTTGCGCCTCGCGATGTCGTGGCTGCGTTCATTGCGCCTCGCGATGACGTCATTGTGTTCGGTGCGCTTCGCGCCAACGTAGCTGTGTACGTATGACGCATGGCGCGATCCGCTTCTCGCATAAGGAATCGGGACAGCGTGACTATTTCCGGTTCGCTTCGGTTCCCGTGGTCTTCCGCATAGTCACACCATTCTGATCTTAAATGCGGGCTCAGTTTTTCTGTAACTTGACGTGCCAGCATTGGATTCTGTAGGTATCCTCGTTCGTCAAGACCTCCGATTATCGTCACTATGTTCTGTAGCTTGATAGCGAAAGCGTTCAGTTCGCTAGCGGATGTGCCCAATCGTGGAAGCTTCTTGATGTCTTCAAGCGCTTGGTCTATGATCATCTCTGGGCGTCCGTAACATTGTTCTAATGTTTGCATAATAGCCGACGGTTCTGTGGCTGTATACAGTAGCGCCGACACTGTTTGGCGCGCTTCACCTCGTAGGCACGATCGCAGCCTTGCGATGTTCTCGGCCGGCGAGAACTTTTGTAGATGCGTCGATTCTCGCATCGCCGCTTTGAACGGTAACCAGTCTCCCATAGCTCCACCGAAGATGGGCAGATCTGTCGTTTGCCTCGGTGGCGCCCTCTGTCGGGACATCTTTTCTAGAGCGTCGGCTAGCCGATCGATCCCTCGGTCTCGCGATCGTGCGGGCGTAGGGGATCTCGGGCGTCGCTCGTTTTCAAAAGTGACGCGGTTCGGCGTGATCGGCGGGCATCGCTCGGATGTCATATCCCTGCTCGATGAAGGATGCCTTGTATCATCTGTGTCATCCATTCGTTCGGAATCTCTAGGCTCCCCCCGTCTTTGGTTGATCTGGAGCCAGTCCGTGACTCGGCTCTCTGTTTCTATTTCTTCCGCTGCGCGTACGCTAGTTCGGTCAACTTCTTCACGTATCATAGCCACGTCAGCCGCCAGCCTTTTCTCGATCAGCTTCGTTTGAATTTGCAGCTCCTGCCTCTTGATCTCGGCAAGTTGTCGTTCTGCTTCAAATTCAGCTTGTCTGATACGTGCCGTTGCGCTAGCGGCGGAACTCTGTGATCGGACAGAGGGGGCTCGCTCTCGACGCTGTGGTGCTGAAACCGGTGGCTCGTTGGTCGTGGTCACGGGTGGCATATCGGCTGGAAGTACGTTCGCCGACGCGGATCCTGGTTCCGTTGTTGCGGCTCCTTGCGCCGGCGCGGTATCCTCCGATGGTGATGCGGGATAATCTTCGTATACGCGTAGTGCCTTCTTGTCCTCGGCAGCGGTTCGGCTCCTGGTGTTCGACGCCATTCTCGTACTATGACTCTCCTAACTTATTTCCCCCAAGAAACAGTGTTATTTTGTCAAAGAAACCGTAGTACAAAGAAACAACCAACCCGAAACACCAGCCTTACGGCCGACGAACAGGCCGCGGGAAACCGCGTAATACGTACGAAACACTTTTGTATCCTCCTTGTTCGGCGCTGTTCACGGCTACGCTGCACACACGTCGCACCGTTGGGTGATTTTCAAGCACCCTGTGCTCTGGCGCTGGTCTTGACAACGTAGCACGTCGCACCGTTCGGTGAACTTCAAGCACACCCGTGCTCTGATGCTGGGCTTGACAACGTCGCACGTCGCACCGTTGGGTGATCTTCAAGCACACCCGTGCTCGGATGCTGGTCTGCGGGGCACCCTGGGTATGAGTGATATCCTTCCGGCGCTGCGATGTTGCTCTGGTTCTTGGTATCCGGCTCCGATAGGACCAAACTATGAATGATGCTCTGGTCTATCGGGAATGTTCTGGGTTCTTTGATTTAAACTCTGGCTCAAGCTGGTATGGACTGTATATTGGTCGGTTCACTAAGTTCTATTTACATGTTCTTAAAGGTAGGTGTTACAAAGTTAGACTGGTCGGAAACGTTACAATTTATTAAAAATGATCAAATATTTATACAAACTAGAGTCCCGCGCCTAGCTGCGGCTCGGGCAAGCACAAATTTTATAATGCGTTGCGTTTCGCTCGGCGTTCTTATTTCCTAGTACATTAAAGTTAACTATTTTCTATGAGAGGGCTCGTCGTCCGTGACAATAGTGCTCGCATTTCTGTGTTCCGGTTTGAAGGGTATGGTTGCCGTGCCGGTGAAATTAGAGGCACATGCTACTTTTTATCTTTATGTCTCAGGGTGGCGGGCGCAGTGCAATGCCACATAGGGCGCGTCCTAGGTGGACGTGACCTATGTGATAATGCACTGTGTTAAAAAAATACCTCTAATATTCACAAAATCTTTTTTTTTATACTACTGAATGACGGAACAAGCAGATGGCCCACCTGATGTTAAGCGGTAACCTCTGCCTATGAACAGTGCATTACCTCATAGGTCACGTCCACCTAGGACGCAACCTATGTGACATTGCCTTGCGCCCGCCACCCTGAGACATAAAGAAGAAAAGTCTCATGTGCCTGTAATTTCACCGGCACCCTTACCCTTCAAACCGGAACACAGCAATTCGAGCACTACTGCTTTGCGGCAGAAATAGGTATGGTGGTAGTACTTCCCCGGACGAACTCTTTCACAAAAAAGCTCTACTACTACTAAATCTGGTGTCTGATAGATGGGAGTTGGGAAGGAGGGAGGGTAAGGGGGGACGAGAGGTAGGGGGATCTCGACACAGCTCGTGCAAAGCCGGGGCGAGTTTCTAGTCTCAAATAATTCGATACTTCCCTCGATGTTTCGAACATCAAGCTAGCTCCAAAGCCCTATCCAATTACTCGCAAAACGAACGATACTCATACAAATTCTCAAATCTCAAAAACGTATCGTCGAAAATCTCATTGTAAAAGATTGGCGATGCGAAATTCGCGCGATCTCACAGGACTGAGAGTACATGCTTAATGAAAAACCTGCCTGGATACGGGGTGTCCTTTAATATAGCTTAATGGAAGAGGAAAATACAGGGTGATGGAAAACAAATGCCTCCGGCCGGCGCGGAGCTTGCTCGTGTGGGGCTACTAGAGCAGCGATTTGAGATAGGGCAGATGTAATAGTTTTTGCTTTAGTTATTAGAGAGGGAGACTCAATATTAAAATAATTAGCAAGTATCTTCTCCATTATCTTGCATACATAATAGACACACGCTTTTATTCCGACAAGGTAGGCAGAGACTCAATGGGCCTCTTTTCACAGTGGGTTGCATCATCGTCGGACATAGACGGGACATGTGGTGAGATCATCGCCGCCATTACTTCTCACGACTGACTCAGCTAACGCTCTCTTCCAGTTATAACACATTCCTTAATTAGCTTGCTAGCTACAAAATAAATAAATTAATAATTATTTTGCCTGTACAACATTAAATCTTATACCAATGAATATTACTAACAAGTCCGGGTAATACCTTAGTCGGATAGTACGTGATAACTTGAGGATATAATCTTAATAAATCAAAAACAGAAACACGGTTGCTGAAACTAATCTATACAAGTTTATTTTTAAAATTGGCTCTCATAAATCACGTTATCCATTCATTCTCCGAATCTAGGTATTATTAACGTTTAATTACACTATTCATTAGGGAATTACAGTATTTAAATAATTAGAATAGGATTTATTTTTATATTTGAAATTTTTTATGCAAAATTATGTTTTATTTATAGTCATTTATTCATAACTTAAACGTCAACAAACGAGACAATAGTAGGTACAATCATTGTAGATAAGTACATACGTACATACAACACATAGGCATAATACCAATAACACAATACCACAGAATAAATAAACAATACACTAACAAACACAATTATTTTATGAATCTGTGAAGTCGTCGTGTCATGGTGAGCTAAGTAGAACATCTTTAATAGTTCCTGTTCCATCCCTTGAGTTCGATCCCTTGTCCTGTTCGATCTCTTGTCCTGTTCGATCCCTTATACCTATTTTTTTTTCCTATTCGATCCTATCTCCAAGGGATCAGTTTAAACATCATCGTCTGAAAAGGCACGTTTTGTGGCCCCATCTCAAGTACAATATTATACCCTCGACGCTTCTTGTAACGATCTGTGCTGGAAATATCTCTTTGTGGTGAAAAGCTCGCAGCTTTTGTCTCTGTCATTGCACCCCGGTTAGAGCGAGACGGATCGTCGCTGTTTGTAAGCAACGCTGAGTAGTTTACTGTTCGAGCTATTAATAATTTTCTTTGTTCATTTTTAGTGTTTCGCACTTATAGGGAAAACGGTTCCATATTGGGGGTCGCCGTTTATTTTATCTTTATGATTAGGCAAAGACTTTCTAATAACTCTACGATGGACTTAGCATTCCATACAATCAAGGCCAAAATATAGCACATTTGCCGTGGTGTGTCCGGCCCAAGAATAGACCCCTCCATTTCCTCCCGTGGATGGAAAAGCCACTTAAAGCCGACTAAGGGATTACCTGGATTTGTTTCTAAGATTCGTTGGTATAAGATTTGTCCTGGCTGCTAGCTTATTTAAGAAATGTGTTATTACTGGAAGAAAGCGTTAGCAGAGTCAGTCGTTGGACGCAATGGCGGCGATGAGCTCACCACTTATCACGTCTATTTTCCCAAAATGGTGAATGCAACCCACGGTGATAAGAGGTCCATTTGAGGCTCTGCCTACCCTTTAGGGGAAAAAGGCATGTGTCTATGTATGTATGTATGTATGTAAATTTAGGAAGAAATAAAACCTTTTTATTTATTTTTAGTGATTGTATTAAACAGCATAAATAGAAATAAAACGATATTTAAAATTTCAACAACAAAGTTGAAACAATTTCTTTTAATTTTGTCTCTGTTCTATCCATGGACTTAGTATACAAACAGGACTGAGCGCTCGCAGCTGAAAAACGAGCCGAGCAAGATATGAACTACAGAGTTAGTGCGTCTACTTCTAATACGGTGACCATAAAATAAAGTCATGTCCAGGAGCCTTTTTCCATAGACACTTGTGAACATGGAGTGGAACAAACATTATTTGAATCAAATTATTTATCACAATTATTTATGCAGCCAGATTCATACTGGAGGCGTGGTAAGTGATCAGTATCACGAATCAATAACACTTTTTGTTAATTTCGTAAAATAAATAGTAGATGACTCGGGATTGGGCTTGTAGGAAACATGTCACTGATTACTTACCGAGTGTTCAGTGTCGGCAAACGGCGTGACGCAGCTATGCCGTGATGTTTTTCGTTTGCCGGGCGTCCCGCGACGGTCAACTTTTAGATTTGTAGTATCGATGACCTCTTAGTATTTACCTATACAATGGTCATGGTCACCCTTGCTATCATTAAGCTATCATTTCAAGTGTTAGAAAGGGACAAACTAACTCTATTCTACCTATCTCTCTTGGCTCGTTTTTCCTCTATCTATGACGGTAATCTAAATTGAGTCTTAACCTAATGGAATAAGGTCTTGTTTCGGTATTATATACTATCATAATATACTTATGGCATGTATTGTACAGAAATTCATTATTCAGAGCAAATCTAATTAAAAACATGCCACCAACCCCTGAAGAGTAGGTACCAGAATTAACCGCAACCGCAAAAAAAACTTCGTAATCTTGAACTTTTATGACTTAGATTTAAGCACTATAAAATTGTCTATAATACAATACAGACTTTTTAAGCTAGCTTCAATATTTTGAGAGTTTTTTTGTTACCGACTCGCTTTCTTTGCGGTTCAGTGTACCTACAACCACTTTGCATTCCACGCGTGCCTATTTCATTAGCGACCAGCACGTGGCAAACTCACGTGAAAAGTGTTTGTTCTATAAAAAACAGGCCAAGTGCGAGTCAGACTTGCGCACGAAGGGTTCCTTACCATTATCAATAAAAACGGCAAAAAAATCACGTTTGTTGTATGGAAGCCCCCTTAAATATTTGTTTATTCTGTTATTTAGTATTTGTTATTATAGCGGCCACAGAAATACATCATCTGTGAAGCCTGGTGACAAAAGGACGGACAGCAAAGTCTTAGTAATAGGGTCCCGTTTTACCCTTTGGGTACGGAACCCAAAAAAAACAAACAGTAACATTCTCTATGCAATCTATATTTATAAAACAAGTCGTGTTAGTTATACCACTTACAACTCAACAACGGCTGAACCGATTTGACTGAAAATTGGTGGGGAGGTAGCTTAGAACCAGGAGATTGACATAGGGGCTAGGGGTAGGGGGGGCGGGTTCATCGTGAGCTACCCGTGCGAAGCCGGGGCGAGTCGCTAGTATATATACAAAAAGTTTAAATAAAAAAAAAAGTTTAAAAAAAAGTGGTCGGCACGAGTTGAACTTATGAGCTAAGTGTTCCGTATAGCACCAAATACATTAAGTTACGTATAAGCACGGACGCACGCGCGGGCTATTAACCGCGAAACTTTGTTTACGCTCGCGTACGAGTTATAAGGTAACTATGTTGTTATTGTGTTAGTTTATCATTTGACACCAAAGTGAGACGTTATTTATGACGTTTGTTTTGAAATTAGGTATATCTTTGTGAAAATACTTTTATGAGATATGAAGTTTGTTTAGAATCTTTATGTTAGATTACAGCTGATTCGATTTTTATTCCTCTGACAACCTCTGTGGCGTGGCGGGAGAAGGTTCACCTGCGAGGCAGGAGGTTGCGGGTTCGATTCCCGCCTCGAAACAAATATTTGTACTGCATGCAGGCAGGCAGAAATCTTCTTACTAAAAAAAAACGCTTCGCGCCGCTCGAAAAAGCCGTTTCTATCTCGTAAAATATAGATTAGTTTAGAAAACCCCTACAGTAAACCCTCGGCTTTGTTGTACTGGTTTTATTTATCTAATTGTTTAACCAATAATATGCACCATTTTAAAAAACAATCGAATCTAGCCAAAAGTTAGAGGTACCTTTGTTTTTTTTTTCTATCGAGATAATATTGTCCTATCGTGTTTCTGGTACAGTGATCCCTCGGAACTATATAATATAGTAAGTATTCATTCATAAGTCATAAGGGGAAGGACGTGTGTAGCAGATATCACCTACACAATCAAAAAACTAAAATGGAAGTACGCTGTTTGATCAGGAGTCACAGAGAGAAATGGGCTAAAAACGTGATCCAATGGTACCCTAGACAAGGAAAAAGGGCTAGAGGAAGACCTTTCCGCAGATGGGAAGATGATTTTAAAACAACAACAGGTGCGACATGGAGAAGAAAAGCTCACGATCGGGAGCTTTGGAGGACTCTGGGGGAGGCCTATGCTGAGAAGCGCAGAACAACCATTTATAACAGTTTTTTTATCGATGTCATATTATCAACTAATTATAAGGTTGTTAAATAAAGGATATTGAAATTGAAATTGAAATTGAATTATTCATTCATATTTATAGTTTGGATATTGTACTTGACCTAAGTTAAGGCCAAAACGACGCGATCAATGGTAAGACAATGGATCGCCACCGTGCACGCCACCGCGGACGCGGGCTGAACGCGTCGGTTTAGCCTTAGCTTCAGTCAGTTAAAAATGAAGTCTACGATTAGGAATTTTGCGGCATAGGTAACCCACCTTAGAGCGGAAATCAAACTCACACCTCATGCACCTCAGCAAACATCTCGCCCGCCTCGCAACGGAGGTCTTCAAGACATTTTCACAATATTATTAACTCAATCCGAGTATTGTTTAGCGGAACTTGAAGATGTTTTGTGATTAAATTCAATTAATTAACATCCAATTTAGATTGCGTCTCTAGTTGATTAGAATTTAATGAATTTGAATTGAGTTCTGCTCTTCATTTATTACAATTTGTTGGTTGACATTCTTCAATTAACTCTTAATGAGTTCAAATCATAATTTGCATTAACATTAGGCAACAACCTAAATGTTAAAAATGTTGTGTGTTGTTAGGCTTTTCCTTAATATTAAAATGCAAACGGATTAAATAATAAGCCTTATATTATTCTTAATCAATCAATAGGAAGATTGAATAAATTAGTTGAAGTTATTTATCATTTTCAGGTAAAGTTTTTTTTTTAATTTTTTTTTTGCATTTTTATTAACTTTTTTATTTTAAACTAAAATCTTGTCCCGGTTTCGCATGGGCAGTGTCGGAATCCCCCCTCTCTTCCGTCCCCCCTAATCCTCCCCCCTTCCCCCCCATCTATCCACAGACCAGATACAAAAACATGCTAAAGTTATTCCCCCTATGTTACTCGCTGATAATTTTGCTGAAATATTTTATTAAATCGGTATTTTAGTTTTTTAGCTATAAAAAAAAAACAATCAATCAAACAAACAAAGTGGATCTCTTTATAATTTGTTTTATTCTATCATCAATAGGTACTTTTCGCAGCGCACGCGATGTAAATAATATTTTATGTAATTGTTTTACACCTTGGGTTACATTATTGTAGTTTTAGTAAGGATCCCTAATTATTGAAAATATAATATAGCCTATGTCACCCGAGGATAGTGTAGCTTCCCAACAGTGAAATAATTGTTCAAATATGTACTGTAGTTTCGTAGCCTATTCAATGCAAACAAACAAACAATCAAATCTTTCCTCTTTGTAACTAGTATAGATATGTACATTACCAAAAATGTTGACTGCTTTCCTTGGGGAATATAAAAACAGATGTTAATAACAAATAATGTTTATTATATTTATGTAATATACGTCACCTGTTAAAGTACTTGCCTAATATATAGCAGAAAACCGTTATTTTTGTCACGTATAGGAAGTCGCGAAACTAGGCTTTGGAAATTAGACCAGAGAAGAAAATAATACATACCTACCTGTAAGGAAGTTTCACTCTGATGATGCCGCTATAAGAGTGTTTTTTGTTGCATGAAGTTTATTCAAATTAATAGAGCTTCGTTTGGCCTGAAGGAACCTTGACTGGTAATACCTAAAAAGGTATTACCTTTTGCTTACAGGGAAGGAGCGTGTTTACATGACCAGGGTTTTCCAACAGGTTTTTGATTGCAAGTACGTCGACCAGGGTTGCACCCTAAATACTTGAAAGTAAAAAAATACTTGCAACTTGCAAGTAAAGTTGCTAATTCCGCACGCAGAAACTTTATCACCCTGTGCAGTCGAATTACTTGCAAGGTTCCGTAGTACTTTTTCGCAGATGCAATTACGCTCCTTATTAATAAGACTGTTTGGTCCAATTTCCTATGCAAGTATTTTTCTACTTGTAAGTATATTTTTTTCAAACGCGATTTTGCTCCCTTTTCATCCCTATTTATCTATTTATTTGCAAGGATCAATTTCCTATGCACAAAAATACCTTAAAGGTTTTATATGAGCCCTGGTTTTTGGCGCTGGTGTCTTAATGTGGACGAACTTGGAAGCCCTGGTTCTCGTTTTTTAACTACGGCCCCTCCCTAGTTTGAATATTTGAATTCCAGGTACGCATCGATGGATTTTAGCTAGGAAAATTTTAACAAAAACGGTGATGGAACACATCATTGTGAAATCAGCATGTCCATGTCTTTACTAGAACCAAAACGTCGTAGGCATTATGTGACATGCTTTATTTCACAATACACTATGGAAAAATTATTAACGTAGTAACTGGCGTGCCCAGACTATGCGACATAAAGGGAAAGTACCTTAAATATTGGAGATAGGATATTTTTCTGAAACAAGACTTTATTTTATTATTAAAAGTTAGTAATACTGCATTCAAAGATTTCCAAAAAATTACTTGCTTCGTCTGGGAATAGAACTGGCAAAAATGTGAAAAAAAAACACCCGTATTTTTATGATGCCAATAGAAAGAATGAACAAAAAATAATAAGTCCTCGGTATCTTTAAACAAAGGAAAAACGTAAAATTAATCATTTTAATTTGATTTTTTTATTTAAGTCGGTTTGGTGCCCAGACGAACCAAGTAATTTTTATAATTTTTTTCAATGCAGTATTACTAAATTTTAAAAATAAAATTATGTTTCCTTTCAGCAAAATTTCCTATCTACAATGTATAAGGTACTTCCCCTATATTTCGCATAGTTGTGGGATGGCCTGTATAATCTGTGGCATTATGCGCTAATTATGCTCAGCCATATTTACTCATAACTCAGCGTGATATAGCTCAATTTACATTGAGAGCTGATTTAAAGTGATACAAGCCTGTTACTGCTAAATAATATGGAGCACATGAATAATTTATACGCACGTAACTGTTACACCTGAGGCAGACAACGACACAGGCGTCGCGGCATGCCGTGTGGTTACGAAGGCTTTGGGGATACTTCGGTTTTACACCGTGTCTGAAATTATGTTGACACTGAATTCAAAGGTAAATAAAACACAAAAGCAAAGGTTTTAATTTGAAGGTCCTTTGATAAATTAATATTGTTAGGGACTGGGCCAAACAATACTGAGCTAGAGTTTAAATTTAAATTATACGATTTCAAACAATAGGTATCAGATTAAATATTGCTTTAAAATTTTAATCAGGCCGGGTCAATCATAATTCTAAGGTTATTTGTAGATTGGTCGCAGTGACATCATAGCCGCAAATAGCTAAAAAAAGTGTCCGACAGTATAGTGTTGAGTGGTGTATCATATATCATATATTGTATGCATATACGTATTTGTCATTTATTTGGCGTTACATTTTGGTAATAAAGTAAAGTTAAGTAATGTTGGTGGTACATTATTAAGGTTTACTTATACAAATAGCTTAAAACTAAGTAGCTTTACGTTTTATACAGCGTTACTAACAAAAATAGCGATGGTAGCCTAACGGTTCAATAGTGCAACTCAGAATCCAACGATACCGGGTTCGATCCTAGGCTCCGCACCAATGACTTCCATGACAATGAATTTCCATCGCTCTGTGCTTTGGAGGGCACGTTAAGCTGTAGGTCCCGGCTGTTATTGATAAATAGCAGTCGATAAGCCATGTCAGAGGCCCTCGGGCGGCTTGACAAACTCTGACACCAGAGGCCAGCACTACCTCATACGAAACGGAACGGAACAAAACTTAAGTTTATACCAATATAAGCTCTATTCCCAACACTAGGTCTCCACTGAGCCTGTAATTGTAGGGTCATAGTGACTCGCTTCGGACTCTATAAATTTGTATAAATTGGAAAGTTGATTATTTCTACGAGATTTACAACTTATTAATAACTATTATAACTATAACAATTTACTATTTGCCACTATAAATTTTCATAGTGTGCGTATGTGTGTGCGTGTATGTGGTTGTCTATTTGGGGCGTGGAATTGTGTGTGTGTGTGTGTTTTTTTTGTTTATACTACTTGAATGACGGAACAAACGGATATCCCACCTGATGTTAAGCGGTAACCTCTTTTTATGAACAGTGCATTACCTCATACGTCACGTCCACCTAGGACGCACCCTATGTGGCATTGCACTGCACCCGCCACCCTGAGACATAAAGATGAAAAGTCTCATCTATCTCATATGTATGCATATATTTGTCATTTATTTGGGGTTACACTTTGGTAGTCACTGTGAACGCTTTGTTACGGTAATCCAACTCTATTGAATAATTGCCTGACTAGACCGTAACTAAAGTTAATTTTCGCGTAATAATTAACGGTACATTACAGATGTCGCACTGACTGAACACGTTTGAAAAATACAATGCCGCTAGAACTGTGTTCATGTGCAAGAGCCGGACCTGTGTGTTAGACACCTGCTTCGGGAGCTGTTGTAATATGAAGTACGAAATTGTTTATTCACTGCGCAGTTATGAATAGACGCAAAAAAACTGTTTTATAACATTTTTTTCACCCATTCGACTTGATCAAACTTCAGTCAATGTGTCGGCGTGCATTGCTGGACGAGCCACAAAATACAACTGATGAGGGATTTTTCGTAATCACTACGTTTTGCAGGTGGATTGGTGATTGGTGGGCTCTGACACCGGTGAACGAAACATTACAAAAATGGAATAAAATATTTTCCTCAGTTTTTCAGTTATTCAGTTTCCTCAGTCCTATTTCCATTCCTCAGTTGAGTCGAGTCGAGGAAAGTTAGATGAACGACTAAAAGTTGAAAACCAGTTTATAACCAGTTACTTATACGTTGTGAAAACAAATTTAAGTAAAATCGCATTCATTGAACAAAGCTGAAACTTTGCATAAGTGTGCTTCAATAGATATATCATAAAAGGATAAAATACTTTTCCCCCAACTACCCATAAACGAGGGTGCAATAGGGTCTTAAAGTTTGCATGGGAACTTTATAACGCGTGGTCGTTTTCTTGAAACTTGGTATGAGTACATAAAATACCGCATAATTCAACAAATATTTCAGGCTTTTTCAATATAACCCAAAGAAAGGTAACGAAGGGTTCAAAAGTATTTGGGCTTCATCGAAGCGATGTATGGGTACCTAGCCCATTGTTTTGTCGGTTTTTGAATGGTACTATTATTATTATTTGTATTGTTTCTGTGTGGTAATCAATTAAGTGTTAATCTTTTTTTTTTTTTTTTTTTTTTATACTACTTTGATGACGGAACAAGCAAGAGGCCCACCTGATGTTAAGCGGTAACCTCTGCCTTTGAATCTATCTATCTAGCTAGTTTTTTCCAAAAATGCCCAGGAAATAAATTCTGTTGAATAAGTTTTTAACACATTAGGAAATGTTTGTCCCAAACCGAACTACAAAGTACCTTGAACCTCCCAAAATATATTAAAAAACACATTTCAGTTGTCCTACGTAAAACGTAGATTGAATATTATAATAAAAGGATACATTGAAATTCTCTAGGGCCCCAGAGAATAAATAATAGTACACACTCTCTCTCTCTCTATTCGTCAGTGGTTCTTTTTTGGTTACCCTGCTTGAACAAGAAAGAACCGAAGGGCTTACATAATACCAACGTGTTGCAAGTTGTATGAGAAGAATGCACTTTTTAGTTCACTGATTGTCCGTAAGAGGGTGGACTGTCGGTCGCCTACTGATTGCTATCAGATCAAAACTCATCTTGGTGGTCAACAGACCAATTCGGTCAGTTTTTGTGGTAGGCGTAATGGACACGCGACCATTATGGTCACTTTAGGATGCGGCACTTTATCGCGTCAATACTGCCAACATTTAGGAGGGGGAAACGGGATAGATCCCGATAATTAATATTGGTGAAAAAGGCACATGTCAACCAAAATGTTTGATCAGTTTCCTCTTTTTTCAAGCTTTTATTTAACTTGCAATGTATGTCCGGATAAAATCTTGCAACTGAATTTTCCTCAACCGATTGAGCTAAAATTTGGCACACCTGTCAAGTTCTGGTGACAATACAATATAATGGTAACTGCGAGCTGATGTGATGATGGAGACGGAAGGTTGACAACGAAACTCCTCGATGGATATTAGTAGACTGGCCATGTTTAGGCTCATTTTGATCAGCACATGGTTACGATTACTAATTTTATAAAAACTTGCATTGAAAAATATATGTTTCACAAAAAACTTATTTGCTAATATGATTTATATGATTTATAACTTGATTATGTAAGATACCCGCTTGAGGTACAGTGGCACTGAGAAGGGCCTAGTGACCACGACTATGAAAGATCCAGTGTGGTGAAAGGAGACAGTGCGCCTCGCAGGTGCTCCTTTCATGAACATGTCACATGTCTTCGAACTTTTATTCTTTTACCTATACACAAAAAAAAGAGACGCAAAATATCTTACATAAACGACATGTACAAAGGCGAGCTTAATACTAATAGATTTTTCTTCCAGCAAACCTTAGATGATTGATAGAACTGATTACAGTGGTGGGGTCGTGTACAGAAATTATAAAATATACATAGTTAAAAAAAAACACATAAATTTAATTTAAATTTAAATGTGACCTAAAAATTTCGATCCGTTCCGATCCGTTCTTGAACTCGGCACCTTATTCGTAAAGTGTGGAAAATAATATATAATTGGAAAATAATATATACACATAAACACAATTGTTGGAGTTTTGGTTCCACGATGGTGCAACCCACTGGGAAAAGAGGCACATTGAGGCTCTGCCTACCCCCTTTGGGGAAAAAGGCGTGTGTCTACGTATGTATGGTTCTAGTTTATTCCGGTTTGCACAAGATGTTACTTATTCAGAATCATTTTCTTCTGTAGAATTCAATTGCTGGATAAAGGCCTCCCCAATGCCACGATAAATGATCTTGAGCCGCCTCCATCCACCGACTTACTGTGACTTTTTAATATTTTGTTAGTCCATCGAGAGGGGATGCCTTGTTTGCGTCGTTCAGTTTATAGTCGCTACTCGAGAACCTTTATTACCTAACAGTTGTTCGTCCTGAGAGCTGTATGGCATATCCATTGCCATTTAGTAGTAGTAGAGCTTTTTTGTGAAAGAGTTCGTCCAGGGAAGTACTATGCTATTTCTGCCGCAAGAAGTAGTGCTTGCATTGCTGTCTTCCGGTTTGAAGGGTATGGGTGCCGGTGAAATTACAGGCATATGAGGCTTTTCATCTTTATGTCTCAGGGTGGCGGGCGCGGTGCAATGTCACATAGGGTGCGTCCTAGGTGGACGTGACCTGGAGGCCAATTCTCGGATTGTAGAGATTATCTCTAAATTAGACATAATGTCGAAGCATGAATGTCTACAAAAAATGTCACTAAGATGTCACAATAACCATCAAATCGTATTCGATTTGAATGATTTTGGTCGATCTCAAAGTTAACATCTTTTTTTATACAACTTGGTACCGCTTAACATCAGTTGGGCCAACTGCTGGATCTGTCATACCAAGTTGTATAAAAAAAGATGTTAACTTTGAGATCTGTGTCATTGATCTTGGATATTTAGAATATAGATATGTTTATGTATATTTGTGGAACGCACACGAGCAGTGACCGAATAATATAAGCAAAATAGCGCGCTGTGTTGCCATTGCCGAGTTAATTGAGACCTGAATTACTCGCATCTCATGAGACTTTTCATCTTTATGTCTCAGGGTGGCGGGCGCAGTGCAATGCCACATAGGGCGCGTCCTAAGTGGACGTGGCCTATGAGGTAATGCACTGTTCATAGGCAGAGGTTACCGCTTAACATCAGGTGGGCCATCTGCTTGCTCCGCCATTCCAGTAGTATAAAAAAAAAAAAAAATATCTAAGACATATTTAATCTTGTCAGTGCGATATAAAGCCGCTTTTACATCGATAGCCGATTCGGAGAGAAATAGGCTCGACGGCATATCTTGAAATTCCTAATAAGACCCGATGTCCTTGAAAAGATTGAAAGGTATCAATACAGATTTGTATTTCAAATATAAATCTCTGGAGGTTTTTGTGAGTGAAAGGTGATCGTTATTGAATACAGTTGATATTTTGCAAAGGGGAATAGAAAAGTGGTATTGATCGCAGCTTCCATTGTTGTAGACGTATCTTTGTCACAAAACCTTTTCATTTCAAATTCAATTCTAAGTTCTTTATTTCAACACAATGTAAAAACAATTATAATAATTATATAAGAAAGAAAGAAAGAAATAGTACATTATGATACAAGTGTGTAATGTTGGTGATTACCGCGGAGGCGCCATTGAGACCCAAGCCGTTAGATGAGGGTCTTAAGAGAGCCGAGGACGGTAATCATCAATACACACGTGTATCATACGACGTTTATCAACGCACTTAAGAAGAAAATAATAATAAAACAGAAATACAATAAAATTTAAATGTTCAACTATCTCTATAACACACTCGTGAATAATGACAATGACAAAATCACAGTTTGATTACAGGTGTAAAACAGAAATACACACTCTGTGTAAATGTTCAACTGACTCTATAACTCACTATGGAATAATAGCAATGAAAAAGTCACAGTTTGATTAGAGGTGTCATTATGTGCCTAATTGCGGTAAATTTAGAGCCAATTTATGAGCAAGTATGTTGAAAAAACATTTATTTGTGTCAACAAACAATATTCCACACAAAACGACACACATACACAGAAAGTAAGAAAAAAAACTGTGCCTCTTAGTAAAAAATAAAAGTATCCTGGTCATTATCTATCGTTTACCAAATTTCATCGAAATTGGTTCAGCTGTTTCGGTGTGATTGAGTTACAAACATACAAACATCCAAACACATTTATGATATTAGTGAGATATGTGGCTATGATACAAAATTAATGTCAAAATTCCCATTTCCACCATACTTGTACGAACATGTCGCGTGATAAGTTGATAGGTATCTACGAAAAATACATACATACGCCTTTTTCCTCGAAGGCGTATGCATAGCCTCAATGGGCCTCTTTTCACAGTGGGTTGTACCATCATGGAATATTAGACGTGACAAGTGGTGAGCTCATCGCCACCATTGCTTCCCACGATTGTCTCAGCTAACGTTTTCTTCCAGTAATAACACATTCCATAATAAGCTAGCAGCCAGTACAAATCATATACCAACGAATCTTTTCAACAAGTCCGGGTAATCCCTTAGTCGGCTTTACGTCATCCACGGGAGGAGATGGAGGGGTATATTCTTAGGCTGGACACACCATAGCAAAATTCCCATGAAAAATTTACCACACAATATTACCGCGCACATTTTACCACTTTTGAAATGTCTCTCGAGCAAACTATTCATGTTGGAAAAAAAATATATTAGAAATCTCAATATTATTTTTGAAGACCTATCCATTGATATACAGGTATGGGTTTGATGATAAAAATTTGTTGAGTTTCAGTTCTAAGTATGGGGAACCCCCAAAATTTATTGTTTTTTTTTTTCTATTTTTATGTGAAAATCTTAATGCGATTCACAGAATACATCTACTTACTAAGTTTCAACAGCATAGTTCTTATAGTTTCGGAAAAAAGTGGCTGTGACATACGGACGGACAGACAGACAGACATACATGACGAATCCATAAGGGTTCCTTTTTTGCCATTTGGCTACGGAACCCTAAAAATGAAACATTCTAACGTCAGCTGCATAATAATTCTAGTACCTATTATATTTGTAAAAAATAAATAACAAACAAATATGCCAAAACAAAACACACTCACTAAATATATCACGAGCGAAAAGTTTCTCCTGTAAATTAATAACTAACTATATTTCGCGTAATTTCCCTGCTGGACTCATAAAACAGTAATTACCACGGTCTGTAATTAAACTGCGCCCTGTATATCTGTAATTTCCCAGACTTAACAAAAATTTTAAGGCTATTTCTCGATTGAGACCCGTACAAAAATATGTTGGGAGGCATAAGTGAATTTTTTTTAAGATACTCGCTATTATATATACTACTAATTATACTCCCTGGTTGTTTCCTAGTCACTTTCCAGCTGATATGGTGTGACCAATGGTGAATAAGCCAGTGTGGTGAAATAAATGATTCAGTCTGAGGCTCCTTCCATGCATATATTTGACTCTCTCTCTCTCTTTTTCTTTTACCTTCAGGGAAGGCAACGCATTGGCAACTCCACTGGTGTTGCAGATGTCAATAGGCGACGGATGTCAATAGGCGACGGTAACCGCTTACCATCAGGTGGGGGCTGTATGCAAGTATATGGAGCCATTATATAAAAAAAAACAGAAATATTTGAAAATGGAAGTCATGTTTTTATTAACACTAGCTTTTTGCCCACTCTAACCCCCCCAACTTTCCATTACTTTTACGGAGTTGAGTGGAACACATAACGTGAGCGTAGCAGCGTTTGGAAGCTGCCAAAAGAGAGCACTCAGAGATGTAGCTTCCTTTCAGTGAAAAATACTTTTTAAAATCGGATGAGTAGTTCTGAAGATTATCCCATAAATAGAAGCAAACAAAAAAAAAACTTTAGAATTGTAGATTGGACTTAAAATATTTTTTACTTTTGTAATATACGGATAATCTGAAATTTCGCCATTTTAGAAATAAGTTTCTTTGGAATAACGGGTCAAGGCCGTACCCTCTACCTATAAGCGGTGCATTATCACATAGGTCACGTCCACCAAGTACGCGTCCTATGTTGCATTGTACCCCGCCTGCCCCCCCCTGAGACATAAAGATGAAAAGTATCATGTGTCTGTAATTTCACCAGCAACCATACCCTTCAAACAAGAACACAGCAAACATTAAACATAAATATAAACATATTGCTGGACAGTTCACACACATTCCCTAGCCCCAAGCTAAGCAGAGCTTGTGTTATGGGTACTAGACAACTGATATACTTAATACAATTTATTACATAGATAGATATTTTTTATTATATATAGAAAATACCCAGAACACCCTGAACAAATATCTGCGATTAATAAAGGATTATTTGAGACTGGCTTGTTCGGATTATAATTTGCGAACTCATTGTTCTGTAAAAAGTTAATTTTATGATTTAACTCTTTTAAATAAACTCTGCAACTTGAGCACTACTGCGCTGCGGCAGAAATAGGTATGGTGGTAATACTTCCCCGGACGAACTCTTTCACAAAAAATCTCTACTATGTAGAGTCTGTTCAAAAAGAAAGGCGTCTTGGGATTGGAGGGCGCAGCTGTGCTTATTTACCTTTTTTTTTTAGCAGGCAATACAATAACGCGTCTGTTCCATTTTGATCATTTTACAAATGTAACTATGTATTTAGTATAAAATTCAAAATTCCGACCGTTTGAATCCTAGGCTAAAGAAATAGTTAAATAAACTAAATAAAACGTTAGTTCACAATTTAACCACGACGCTTCTCTTTTGGAACAGACTCTCTCTACTGTGATAGAAAAATTGTTTAAAAAAACTTTTAAGACAGAAAGGAACAGATTTGAATCCTTTGCAGCACGATAATCTGACTCTATATTAAACACTGGTTTAGCCAAAACTGTTTCTCACAAATTCTAAAGCTCTGTTTTCTTTCCACGTCTCGCGGTTTACGTCTTGAGGCGGTGTATTACCATAAGAATATGAGCTACCGCGTCATTTTTCTTGCACAATTTTCCTTGAACCATCATTCAAAGTCTGCTTGCAAGCCTGAGAGCACTTTAAGGATTATTTGAGACTGGCTTGCCGGATTATAATTTGCGAACTCATTGTTCTGTAAAAAGTTAATTTTATGTTTTAACTCTTTTAATAAAGTCTGGAACTTACTCACTTAGCACTATTTTTTTTTTTACTTTGGGGCTAACGGTGTATGCTGGATTCAGCTACAACGACTGATAAATCGGGACTTGCATGTAAATATTATATAGGTTAGCGTAGTATGGACATATTATGCGAAGAATATAATGTGACGATTATTAAAACGTAAGTAACGTAAATTTGATTTCTGACTGACTTAGGTAGGTTTTCACCAACACATTAGCGGACGTTTAAACGACTGTTTACCTTAAACAACTCTTTTTGACAAATGTTTTCATACGTTATCTGTCACTTTGACGATTGGTTATGGTAACTACCGATTTATTTATCAAGTACAATATTAAAACTAAAAATATGCATGGATACTAAATTATAATTCTAGGGATCACTGTACCAGAAACATGATAGGACAATCATTCCTCAACGAAAAAAAACACCACTTGTCACGTCTAAGGAGCTAGTTGGCAAAAAACACAACATTTATAGACATACAGACAAACACACTATGACCCTCTTTTTAGTAGGGGGTTAAAAATCCAAAGACTTGTGACATGACATCTGAACTTCTCACCACACTGGTTTTGTTACCATTGGTTACAAGGATTGTTTCAGGGGTACTTTAACACAAGCAGGGTTACTAAGAAAGAACAATTGAACAAAGACAAAGACTGTTAAGCTAAACACATGTACCTAAGCATGTATTAGCTCGGCACCGTATAAGTAATGGCAGCCGCGGCACCCACCACCATTAATCTTAGCCCAAAGCGGGTAAGTGCGTTCGAAATCTGTCAGACCCTATTAAACTTGGTTCGGGTGCCGATGGACCACTGCGGGTGCGGACTTGGTGAAAATGTTACATTTAACAGACTTTCAGGAAGTTTCAGAATTGATGGTACTTCTGTCGTAAATGAATAGAGTGAAGAACGCAATTTAATAAAGCGTGGAGCCAATGTGGCCTAGAACTGTCCCTAGACCCCCTTGACAATGAAAGACACCATATATTTTTGTTAAAATGACGCATTAGGAAACTTGGTGGCAGGGATCTGGATTTTTCTCAGCAATTTCAAAACATATTAAAGTGATATTTGGTTACCTGATTCTTCATATAACTGTTTTTTTTTTGTAGTAACATTTCACTATTGGTTAACTCAGAAAACATATCAAAGACACCTCTTATAAAACAGAGATTTGCATTTTATACGCAAACGGGACAGATTTAAGACTAAATTGTCTATGTACGAGTAGATTCATGCAAACACACACTTCAATATAGTAGTAGGTTTTTTTTAAATTAATCATCGTTTTCAATTTGAAGTAAATAAAGTTTTTAGCGTATATGACCTTATACAAAATCCTATACAAAACAATTCAAAATAATAATTTATCAATGAGTCGCCAAAATTAGGTGAAATTGATCGTCCGGAAAAGTACTACCACCACACCTATTTCTGCAGTAAAGTATTAGTGCTCGCATTGCTGTGTTCCGGTTTGAAGGGTATTGGTGCCGGTGAAGTTGCAGGCACATGAGACTTTTCTTCTTTATGTCTCAGTGTGGCGCGTGCAATGCCATGTAGGGTGCGTCCTAGGTGGGCATGACCTGTGAGGTATTGCATTGTTATAAGCAGAGGGTAGCTGCTTAACATCAAGTGAGCCAAATGCTGCCAAAACTGCCAAAAGCCTGCTCATAAATTCAAAAACAAAAAAAGATATGGGGTCAGTTGGCCTTATTAAAAAAAACTAACTTAGTCCTGGTACTGCGTAGTCTAGGTTTGTCACGGTATTAAAGTTATATACTACTTTAATAAAAAAGCAGATGGTTGGTTTTCTGAAAAAGTTCTTGAAAGTTGTCTCGTTACCTACTAAAGGCTGAGCCCTTATTCTCTATGACCATATGAGATTCCTTGCCAATAACGTGTGACGTCATAATGTATTCCGTACGATGATGTCACGCAGATATCGTAACGAGCCGGCAATGTCACGTTTGGTCATATAGAATAAGGGGGCTGATAAGAATTGAATCTCCAAATTGTTGATTAATTTTTGCCAAGTTCAGAGTTGCCGCAATTTGTAGCTTAGCCAAAGTCAGACGATAGGTCTTCGATTAGTTCTAAAACGTCGTCTCATTGTGTTCTCTCATAACCGGGTGAAATGACGCGGCCTGAATTCATTAATAACTCGAGATTGGTTCTAAATGGTTACCAAAGACAGCAAAGTGATGTGACAAGGAGGATGGAAAATTAAGTATGGGCAACTATACAGGCGTCCCAAGACTATGCGACATGAAGGGAGAGTACCTTAAATATTTAGATAGGATATTTTGATAAAAGGAGACTTTATTTTATTTTTAAAACTAAGTAATACTGCACTCAAGCATTTTTTGAACGGAACATTTAATAGAATCAATCAGTTTACGTTATTCTTTTGTTATAATATACTATGTTACTCAAGATAAATTATTATTTTTTATTTATTCTTTCGATTGTCGTCATAAAAATACGGGTTTTTTTTCACATTTAAGCCTGTTCAATTCCCAGGCGAAGCAAGTAATTTTTAGAAAATCTTTGAATGCAATATTACTAAAGTAGTATTATTATGTGACAATGTCTATGGAAGAATAAATTTTAAAAAAAAGGTAGGTCTGCACTAGGCGTAACTGCACCGCAGTGGAACTGAGCGACACGATGCGTCAAAATATTTTGTATATGAAATTATATGAGACAACACACACTAAGCGGCAACGGAACTACACTGCAGCAGAACTGCGCGGCAAAGTTGATCAACTGACCAACTCAGTTCGCTCGATTCCGCTGCGGTGAGTTCCGCCTAGTGCGGTCCTACCTTTAGTTTTAAAAATAAAATAAAGTCACCTTTCAGCAAAATATCCTATCTACAATATTTAAGGTACTTTTCCACTACCACTAACCCAATTACACACAGTTGGGCACTTTTATTTCCTACGTAAATAATGTTTCCATAGTGTATTGTGGAATGGTGCATGTCACATAAGCCTACGAGGTATTTTTTTCTAGGACACTCAAGGATACGTGTTCCTTCAACGTTTTGAGAGTTTTTTTATACAACTTGTAATTACGGATCAAGCAGATGGCCCACCTGATGTTTAGCAGTACATGCGGAGAGTAGGTACAAGTTAGTTGGTTTTTAATAGTTAGTGGTCGCTTGATCGATAGTTTTCTAAGCTGTTTGGTGGAAATTGATGCAGCCGTTTCCAAGATAGTTAGTAACATTTTTTTTAAGGGAGCTCGGTCGTATTTTCAGCTTTATGACGATATCTTGAAATTTTGGTGTCATTGCGTTACGTGCTCATTCAGTAACAGTGAAGGTTACAAACTTGATGTTAATACAGTAATTACTTGAGGATGTAATCTAAATGAATCATGGATAAGAAACACGATTGGTGAAACTTTTATCGATAGCGTTATTTTTTTAAATTGGCCCTCCTTAAACCCGTTTAAGGTCCCTCAAGTGATAACAATTATTTGTATGAATAAACTAGTAGTTCTGCGAACAGTAGACATTGCGAGTACAAACTTGTATGAAACTATGCATTTTTATGATCAAACAAACATCTGTGAGCCAAATTTCATCAAAATCAGTTCAGCCGTTTTGGCGTGATAGAGTAGCATAAAAACATCCAATCATAGTCACTTTGGCATTTATGATATAACCTTCGTTAAACAATTGAAGGATTGGCCGTTTTTAGCAACCTAAACTTACGGTGACATGGGGGGAGGGGGGATTATATAGGCATCCTAAAGACCCCGTAAATCCTACAACTTTGAGAGTAATGTAGGAACATGGTATAAAATTCATGATTATTTTTATAGTAAAACGCAGATAAGTACCTATAAGTCTGAAGGACGACCTTATCGTAAAACGAACATCTAGCTCAAAACATAAAGTTACATGATCTTATTTTTTACTTTGATTACATCAGACCTATAAATATGGCAAATATAAAGCTGAGACACCATAAACTATAAATACGGAGTACCTACGCATATAGATACAAGTTAAAGAGATGTTACTGTACATCATCATCAGCCCACACTAGTCCACTGCTGGACATAGGCCTCTCCCAATACGCGCCGCTGAGCCCGGTGTTCGGCTCTTCTCAACCACTTTCTGCGTGTCTTTAGGAGTGCCCTACGCTACGTTTGCCAAGACGCGGTCTCCACTCAAGAACTCGCTTACCCTAACGGTTGTCGGCTCTTCGGCATATATGACCAGCCCATTGCCATTAATAATGTTACGGTACAGATGCGCATTAAATAACAACAGTCTAACAGTACCTACCTAGGCTGGTACCTATTTCAATTTTCGTCTGAGCTTTGCATAGTTTTTTTTTTTTTTTTTATACTACTTGGATGACGGATCAAGCAAGAGGCCCACCTGATGTTAAGCGGTAACCTCTGCCTATGAACAGTGCATTACCTCATAGATCACGTCCACCTAGGACACAACCTATGTGGCATTGCACTGCGCCCGCCACCCTGAGACATAAAGATGAAAAGTCTCATGTGCCTGTAATTTCACCGGCACCCTTACCCTTCAAACCGGAACACAGCAATGCGAGCACTACTACTTGCTTAGTGCCTACTATATAGTGAAACAATTAAAATATATACTTACCTACCTACCATAAATTTATATTACTTTTAGACCGTATAATTTATTTATAATTCACCTGGTTTCATATATATCTAGGTCATTTTAATGTAATAAGCATATTTATGGTATAAATTAAAATTGTTATTATGTACATGTGATGTACATTTTGTGATGTGCTTATGAATTCATGTTATTTATTTGGTTGTTACCGTTTCCGTTATTAATAAATTACTATGGCTTGGTATTTATCTCCTTAATACTTTCTTAATTTTAACTTTCGAGCCTTGTCCGTGAGTCAACCGAGGCCGTGCTGAAAATCAGCGCTGCAGGTCACTGCAGCATTATGCTCAGCACGGACCTTTTTTGACAGCACTATGTATATGCATGTGTTTTTTGTCAAAATAAAAGTTTTACTTACTTACTTTTACTTACTTATAGCCCGGACTTGTTTCGAAGATTCGTTAGTATAATATTTGTCCTAGATGCTTGCTTATTTATGGAATATTGTATTACTGGAAGAAAGCGTTAGCAGAGTCAGTCTGGGAAGCAATGGCGGCGATGAACTCACCACTTATCACGTCTATATCCCACGAGGTTGCAAACCACAGTGAAAAGAGTCCCATTTGAAGCTCTGCCTACCCTTTCAGGGAACAAGGCTCTATGTATGTATGTATACATATCTATCATATTATAAGTAAAACTGTATGTAAAAAATAACTATGAGTATGGTGTATCAAAGTAAACTTTTTACTTACTTACTTACTTACCTACATATACCAACAACCAATTTAATACTTGCGCAGACAATAAGCGTACCTACTCTATATTTACCTATGTACGAGTATCTTGATGAAATCGCAAGGCTTAAGCGTTCGGTTGAGTGTTGAATTGGATCAAAAACGTGAGATCTTTACTAAGACAGAGTATAGTTGAGGGAAAAATCCGCGGGAAAGAAACCAATCACGTAAAATCCGACAGAAATTGAGAATGAAAACCTTCTTGATTTGTACCGATTACAAATAATTTTATGGAATAAGTTTTTTGTGAAAAATATTTTTTTCAGTACATGCTTTTTACAAAAATTAGTGATCGTAACCGTGTGCTGAATAAGATGAGCCTCAACACTGCCAGAATACTATTATCCCTCGAGGAGTTCCGTTGTCCACCTTCCGTCTCCATCATCAGATCTGCTCGTTGTCATCTTAATATTGCATTGTAAAGTAAAGTAAAAAGTTTACATATAGCAGGATAATTATGTACTTGTGTTTGTTGATGATATTTATTCCATCAACAAAGCCACTTTTCGTATACCTATCGTATGTTGGCAAGTAATAAAAAAGAAAAAAAATATTACACAGAAAAAAAAAAAAAAAAAAACATGCCAAAATGATTAAAAAAAAAAAAAGAAAAAAAAACATTTAGTTGAAATGTGTAACTGTAATTTAACAGTCTGTGTTCTAAGTAAACCTTGCGTTCGTGTGTTGCTCTGTATTATCTGTGGTAGCTGTTGGTTGGCAACATTAACAAAGCTGGCAATACAGTATTTTTGGTGACTGTCAGCGTCATTGGAGCTGAACAGATGGTTAAGTAGAGAAATCTGAACCTTGAAATAATGAAGATAACACGACGAAGAAGGCATTGTATTACTGCATTTCTGACTTTTGTATGAGGCATTGTAAGGATTTGCACGATTTAATCCACTCGTCTCCATTCCGCCACCTGACGACCAGACGTGGAGGGGCGTTTTACTCTTTTGTTGTCGACATACCACCGTCACGTACAAACCGTTTCTCGAGCTCTTACATTATGCGGTCAGCAAAGGCCTGGAACTCTCTTTCGGCTTCTTTATTCCCTTTATCATATAACTTGGGTATCTTCAAACGAAGAGTGAATAGGCACCTTCTAGGCGAGCGTGCTTAAATAGGCCTCATCGTCGCTTCCCATCAGGTGAGATGTAGTAAAATGCAAGCTTATTTTAGATTAACAAAAAACACATATTAAACTAAAATTAACAGTGTAATGAATACCTTGTTATTGACCTATCTTCGATATTTCTAGTCGGTATAAAGTCAAGTCTGTTTTTATAGCAGACATCTTTTTCCGCAACAGTACCTAAATATTCCGTACGCGTACTAAAGAGTCCTAGGCAAACCAGCTAAAAAATTGCGTTTGAGCACTTGTCTCTGTGTTTATACCCATTTATATTACGCTGCTTATTTGAATGTATTTCTTTGAGTTTCGTGTTTATTTTATATGGTTCTATGTTTTAATAATGTATTGGCGCCTTAGTAGAATGATCCTGTAGATATTGTGGATACTGGAGCCTTAAAAAGTCGACTATTCTATGCTTAGAGCTATGCTATTATCATTCTATATTGGCTATTACCTCATCCAATTCCTTGAAATTTGATACACAATATAACTTCACTAATATCTAGACCCGTGGTGCGATAATTTCTTATCAAGTTGTATGGTTACCAAATCATAAAAAAAATAAACGAACTTATAATTTATAATTTATGACGATGTCTGTGGCTCGGCGGGCGAAGGTTCGCCTGCGACGCAAGAGGTTGCGGGTTCGATTCCCTCCTCAGAACAAATATTGTTGCGATCTGTAGATATTTGTTCAGTGTGTTCTGGGTATTTTCTATATATAATAAAAATTATCTATCTATGTAATATGATGTATTAAGTATATCAGTTATCCAGTACCCATAAAACAAGCTCTGCTTAGCTTGGGGCTAGATAATGTTGCGTGAACTGTCTAGCATTATTTGTTTATTTTGTATTTATTTTTTATAAGAAACTGACGCACTACTAATGTATGCTGTTTAAATCATCTTTTATAGATGCAAAATGATGATGATGATCATGTTTTTTGTTTAAACTATGACAAATCTTTTTTGTATCACGATCTCACCTGTTGGTAAATGACGATGTGGCCGAAGATGAAGCACAAAGGTCTAGAAGGCTCCTATTCACTTTAGCCTTGAAGAGACCCAGATTATAGTTTTCAGTAAAGACAGACGACGGTAGGGTATTCCACTCCTTAGCAGTTCACATTATAAAGGTAAAACTGAAACGTTTACTACGAACAGAGGGTAAACTAATGAGGTAAGGATGGTACCGAGCCGTGCGTCTGCTCGTCCTATGATGAAAAGGAGATGGTGGGATCAGATCGTGAAGTTCCTGGGAGCATTCTCCGAAATAAAACCTATAGAAGATCGAAATATGTAGAAAATGTCATGGAGTTTGATGATAATAGCCAATATTAGTGTAGTATTATTTTATCTGTGCCAATATATAAAAATAGAAGCAAACTTTCAAGTGCAAAAAGGGCGTAAGCGCTCTAGCGCTACACCCCTCTTACATCAATGGCGTTATGTACCTCATGTACCTTGTTGAACGTCTTTATCCACAGAAGCCACAAATAAAAGTAGCAGAAGAAAAACCTCTATAACATTGTGATTTGTAACTGAAATAGCTTCTTTCTGATTGCTTTTGATAAAACCTCTGTGTATAAATATAAGTAGGCTTTCCCGTGGAATGGAGGACGAAAAAATATTGTGTCGACATAATGTAGGACAAGGGTAAAGAGATGATGATATAAATATGATTTCAGAAATTGTTATAGTAGACATAGATACAATTGGTACTGGTGAAGAGGCCTATGCACAACAGTGGGATTTTATGCTTGGCCTGATGTCGCTCTGCCCCTCGACAGCTAACATGGCAATTTGCAATATGTGTTCCTACATATATTGATGGGACTTTTGAGGCTCTGTCTACCCTTCGGGGAAAAAGGCGTGAAGGTATGTTTGTATGTAGTCACAGAAAGAATAATATAACTGAATGTCGTTTAGTAAGTATATTTTAAAATGAAAACGAGTTGAGCTACCTCAAGACCGTTTCTAACGATCTAGAGGTAGATCAACTGATCCAAGCCACAACCAGATGGAAGTAAAAATAAATTGTCAGATAAACTGATATATAAAGTACGACAAATGATTGTTATATTTATTCAAAGAACGCGTCGGCGCGTATTATTTCTCATTGTTCACACAATAGAACACATCCATGGTTATGTGTTCTATTGCCTGTTTTAGTTCGTATACACAATAATTCCTATCCCGTTTGATCAGTACCACAAAATAACTACCTACACAAACATGTTACTACCATTAGTAACATGTTTGTGTAGGTAGTTATTTTGTGGTACTGACCTAATATCAATAGACTAACACACTTTATCATTGTCACAGGAATTAGAAACCGCAAACAAGCATTTAGATCACAAATTCCTCATCAATCTTCATAAATAAAGTCAGAATAGAAAATATTTTATTCATTGAGATCGTAAGGATTATTTTGAATCGTCTTATAAACTAAATTGACTCCTGTTCCATCGAGACCTGAAAAGTGTCATGCCTGTAATTTTACCGGCACCCATACCCTTCAAGCCGGAACACAGTAATGCGAGCACTACAGCTTTGCGGCGGAAATAGGTATAGTGGTAGTACTACCCTGGATGAACTCTTTCACAAAAAAGCTTTACTACTAACAAATAAGAGCCTAGAGCTGAATCCTAGAGCTAGTGTTCAAAAACATCAGATCATCCTGATAACGATGTTCATAATCTACGTCGCAACGTGCGGCGTGTCAAAAACGGGTACAATTCCTCCCACACTCGTCTCTATCTCAACATGGCATCCGCATCCCACACTCCTCGCCCAAGGGTGGTCCAATCCATGAAATTATAGAGAGTTTATTGGGTTTAACTCTCTCTAAAATGTATTAAAATCTGAATTCCTAAATTCATTCTAACATGCATACATAACATAAACCCCAACAGTCACATGCATAGCCCTGTTCCACACTTAGATAGATCCCCTGTGTCGTGGGTATCACAACTATACACCACGTAGTATGTAGGAAAATAGTAAAGTACGTGGGTATAGTCGTAACTTTTCTAAAAAGTTTTATTTCGTAAACAAAGATTAAAATAAAAAAAAACTAACATATAAGTCCAGGATATTATATAAAACATTTAGCTTTAAACACGATAAAGTATTACGTCGTTCGATCGGAAAAAACTAAATCATGGGTGATTTTTTGGTTCAATGCAGATTTTATTTAGATAATACCTACTAAAGTGATATGATATATACCCAAATTAATAGAATTGGCACCTACTAGAGAATCAAAGCCCAGCTAGAATAAAAAATTAAAACCAATAAAAACCAGTAATCAGGTGCTTTGCCTATGTATCAACCGCCACTCTGTAGTTTGAACTGAACCATTAAGATAGAATGTTCCTTTCAAAACGCATTGATTTGCTAATTTTGGGTTATCTAATGCCATACACTATTCTTTCAAATGTGGCTAGATATATTTTACCCTCGTCTGATAGTAAACAGTACAATTCGCAACAAGTTAGTAACTTGTACCAGGAAATAGTGTGCTTTACTATCAGCGCGACGCAGCCTCCCGGTCAATTTGCTGTATCGCCGTATATTATACGTACGTTAACCAACGATACAGAAATATAAATGTTTGGTTCCAACATTCCCTCTCTACAATAACCAACTCTACACCACCGTAGTACGATTGTTTATAGTTTATAGTATAGTAAATCTCTTCATCTGTTTTTGGGAAGACCCTTTCGTGTGATTAAACAATAATATAGGCTGAATGGTTATTGATGGCTGTTGTGGCTTACTTGCGTGCTACTGGTGTTTTAGCTAAAAATATACTAGCAAATTCTACAAGTACCTGTAATAATAGGTAACCTAGCTACCATAGATATGTAACTATAGGGTGCCCGTAAAGTAACCTAGCCACAGTAAATAGGTAACTATAGAGTGCCCGTAATAAAAAGGTAACCTAGCCATAGTAGATATGTAACTATAGGGTACCCGTAATAATAGGTAACCTAGCCACAGTAGATATGTAACTTTAGGGTACCCGTAATAATAGGTAACCTAGCCACAGTAGATATGTATCTTTAGGGTGCCCGTAATAATAGGTAACCTAGCCACAATTATTTATGTAACTTTAGGGTGCTCATAATAATAGGTAACTAAGCCAAAGTATAGATATGTTAGTTTATGGTGCCCGTAATTATAAGTAACTTAGCCACAGTAGATATGTATACCTTAGGGTGCCCGTAATAATAGGTAACCTAGCCAAATTAGATATAAAACTTTATTGCATGCATCCTTATGTCAGGTCAAGTACTGATAAGCACAGTGGTCTTGGATATAAAAGTTGAAAAACCTACTATGATGGTTTGACCCAATTTTAATAAATGTCATCTTATAACCTTTTATATTTCGCGATCGTCTGCGGAAATTAATATTCTGGCGCTCAATTAATGGAAAGATTATTACAAAATCGACTTCAAAACAGAGATTCGTTACAAATTAACAACCTTCAATTAATTTTTGAGAGAATTATCAAACGAGAAGAAATTCTCCTTGACAATGCTAAAGTAATTCTGGAACATTATCCTTAAAAGAAACTTGATATTTTATTTGAGCCCAAGAGCCTGAAAGGGATGAAATGGAATAAAGTTATTTTTATTTGGGTGGAGACAGGTGAAATTGCTATTTCGTCTTTTCTCGACAAAACACAATAGTTTTATTGTCTTGTTACCTACAACCTCGATCTTAGTTGGCTTAGGCGTTAGAAAAAATATTTATTGATGTTACCACCGGTATTTATCGTGTTATAGAATTGAAACTATCGTGGTTGGGAATTATTTTAAAAGATAAACGGCTAATTGCTACTATTTGTCGTAAAGTGACGAAAAATTGTCGTAATTCCTTGTTGTGGTGGTTCTACCTTCATAATGCGAACTGCTAAGGAGTGGAACAAACTACAGTCTACCGTCGTCTGTCTTTCCTGAAAACTATAATCTGGGTCTCTTCAAGGCTAGAGTGAATAGGTGCCTTCTAGACCTCTGTGCTCCATCTTTGGCCACATCGTCACTTACCAACAGGTGAGATCGTGGTCAAACAAAGGATAACAAATGCAAAAAAAATAAAAAATGCCGTTTTTCTTTTAAAATGTATGGTGTTATTTAGTGTCGTAGGTATTTAGTGCTGTGGTGTGTCTGGGCTAAGAATAGACCCTTCCATCTCCTCCTGTGGATGTCGTAAAAGCCGACTAAGGGATTACCCGGACTTGTTGATAAGATTCGTTGGTATAAGAATTGTCCTGGCTGCTAGCTTATTATGGAATCTGTTATTACTTTAAGAAAGCGTTAGCTGAGTCAGTCGTGGGAGGCAATGACGGCGATGAGCTCACCACTTGTCACTTCTATATTCCACGATGGTGCAACCCACTGTGATAAGAGGCTCATTGTGGCTCTGCCTACACTTTTGGGGAAAAAGGCATGTGTGTCTATGTATGTATGTATTAATCGTGTTTAAGTACCTAATTGGATCTTACTATGAACGCGAAATTTAAAAAAATACTATTGTTAGAAAAAATATTTATTTCAATCAATCTTTTGTAATAAAGCTGACTTTCTTTTCTACAAACTACCAACTTATTTAACACTAGCAACTCTGCTTCACACGGGTATTTTGAACCAGTATACCTCGACCGATTAAGCTGAAATGTAGCATACCTATCAAGTTCCAGTGACAATACAATATAATGCTGGAAGCGAGCTGATATTGATGATGGAGACTGAAGGTTGACAACGGAACTACTCGATGGATAATAGTAGACTGGCCGTGTCTGCGGTTATTTTGATCATAACACGATTAACACGGTTCCGATCACTAATTTCAGGAAACATTGTTTCTAAAGAGATATTTTCCAACAAAAACTTATTCAGAGCCAAATACTTTAGGCAGGGTTTCCAGGAAAATGATTATTCAACGTGGTATGAATAACAAGAATACTCGGATACAGAATCAAACCGAGTTTGCTTTCGTACCTACTAGATACCTACTTTAGGTGGAACGTTTCGCTTGAGGCGCACAATTCTAATTTGATTGTGTTTTTTGCTAATCACAGCTCATCAACACATCTTGAGGTAGCGAAACCTGATTTTGCGGAAACTATGCGAACTAACACACATGTTTTGATTAAAAGTTCTCATAAATATCTTCAGTTTTTAGCTACAAATGTTAATGAACAAAAAAATCACTGTAATAATTGTTGAATGCCATTCTTAGCGAAACTTATGACATTTATAAGACACTATCAATCAAAATATGCGTGTTATTTCTCCTAGTATTCGCAAAATCAGGTTTCGCTAACTCCAGATTATGAGCTGTGATGAGCGACAAACACCAAAAAAATTTAATTTCGCACCACATGTGAAAAGTTGCACCATACCGAAATTTTGCTACTCATTACTTCGACGTAAGAGTATTCTCATTCAAGGCTGTTTAAAGCCTATAGCTACTCCAATCATTTTTTCCCCTAACATCACTCAACGTCCTCGGTTAATTGAGTTCATCATATATCATTCTGCGTTACATTAGTTTGTATGTTGCGAAGCCTCCTTTGTTGTCGGGGAGGGTAAGAAAAGCAAGTGATGAATGTATTGACGAACTGTCAACTGCGGGTGGAGTGTGTTCAGCTCAAGTCAAATTCATTTAGCTTCTAAGTTATGTATTGTATCCTATATTAGTAGTATAGTATTAGTAGAATAGTATAGTATAATAGTAGTAAGGATAGTAGTAGTACAGTATTTTTGTGAAAGAGTTCGTCCGGGGAAGTTCTTCCACCACACCTATTTCTGCCGCAAAGCAGCAGTGCTCGCCTTTTTGGTCGGAGGTTGCTCGCATTGCTGTGTTCCGGTTTGAAGGGCATGGGTGCCGGTGAAATTACAGGCACATGAGACTTTTCATCTTCTGGTCTCAGGGTGGCTGGCGTGGTGCAATTCCACATAGGGTGTGTGTGTGTGGACGTGACCTATATGATAATGCACTGTTCATAGGCTGAGGGTACCGCTTAACATCAGGTGGGCCACCTGCATGATCCGTTAAGTAGATACAAGTGGAATAAAAAAAAACTAACTTGTTCTATATTTAGAAACTGTGATCTCGGCATGTCCGGCCTAAGAATATACCCCCCTCCGTCTCCTCCCGTGGATGTCAATATAAGCCGACTAAGGGATTAACCGGACTTGTTGATAAGATTCGTTGGTATAAGATGTCCTGGCTGCTAGTTTATTATTGAATGTGTTATTACTGGAAGAAAAACTTAGTCGAGTCAGTCGTGGGAAGCAACGGCGGCGATGAGCTCATCACTTGTCACGTCTTTATTCCACCATGGTGTAACCCACTGTGAATAGAAGCCCGATGAGGTCTGCCTACCCCCCTTCGGGGAAAAAGGCGTGTGTCTTACGTTTATGTATGTGATCTCTAGAAGGCTTCGGAACGGAACAATTTTGATGACATTTGTTAATTTGAAAAATTGACCTAGCTAGGTCTCATCTCTGGACCTAGCTGACGTCATAACAATGACGGTGCTGTCATTGGATGGGTTGTTAAAAAATATTGCGGATGATAAAAACAATTTTCGATTCACGGATCCGTTTGGGAAATATTAGTCATAAAAGTGCTAAACGAAGTTAAAAGGAAAACTGCCACAGCTAAGTAAGCTTTAAAAGTTAACGAGTAATAGTCGAACAACTTATAAAACGTGCTTGGAGAAGTTAAAAGGAAAATTTCTTACAAATCACATTGAAAATTACTTCGATGAAGTTGTTAGTTGTGTAAAACAGGATAGCCCCCTTCCAAATCCACATATTGTGACGAGAAACTACGGAAAACTACAATGAGCAAGTCCCTACACGCACTTTGCCGTGTTTTTTATTTTTTTCTATATGCAAAACAATATTTTACATGCATCATGAAGATCAGATCATACTATGACATTGCGTCCTATACATTGTTAAATGCAGAGGTTACCGCTTAACATCAGGTGGGCCGGGCTACCTGCAAGTTCCGTCATCCAAAAAGTAAAAAAAAAAGATCCATTGCTATAAAAGACTTTTAACTTCCTATTTCACCATTTCGGTAAAATGGTAGTGTTCTGTTTGGTTCACGAGCCAAGCGCATGAGAACCCGGATTGTACCTAATTCCCTTGTGATTGGGCAGCAAGACCTGCCATAATAGGTTCTGGCTTCGGTTAGATGAATTGTGCTTCCGCGTATAACCAAACGGTTGGTCGGGAAACCACTTTAACTGGAACCACGGTTTCGTTTGCGCAGAAAAGCGCAGACTGATATCCGACAGTAGCCGAACGTATAGTAAAGATTTGTCACGCTGTATAGCTCTGTCCCGCTCATAAGAGTCAACTGGATGAACAAGATGCCGCGATTTTATCATGAAATCGATTAACCAATAACAGCGTAAGATTTTAGCGCGCGATTGCTATTGGTAGAAAGAATGTTCCCGTGCTATAGAAATATGTCTACGGCGCAGGTACATCGGGGCGACTTATATTTGGGTAAAACTCTAAAATCAGTTTGCTGGGTTCTTATTATGATTGTTCTGTTTTTACTACTGCAAGAATAAAGAAAGAAAGAAAACAAGTAATTATTTTTATAAAAAAAAAACCTTCAACGCAATGAAACGGCTGAACCGATTTTGATCAAACATAGCTAAGAACAATCCCGACTAATTTACCTTTCAAACAAACAAACAAAAAAAACTAAATCGGTTCATCCTTTCGGGAGCTACGATGCCACAGACAGACACACACCCATACACACATACAGATACACACACAGACACGTCAAACTTATAACACCCCGTCGTTTTTGCGACGGAGGTTAAAAAAAGAAAAAGAAAAATAAAACGTGTCAACAAACCTTGAAGTTCAAGTGGTTTTAAATCCTTGTATGCTGCCATTACTAGTTTAGAGTGTAGTCTATTCACGCTCGTGTCCTGAAAACGCTCAGTGTATCGAATACCTCGCCACGTTTCCGCCATCGCATATTCATGAGGTCGTTATCATTGGCCGTGAGTGTACAGCCAGCGCGCCCATATTCAGTGCAAACGCAGCAATTTTGTTTTTGTTATGAAGATCGAATGTTGTAGGCATGTTATGGACTTGCAGATTGTCTATTTCCTGCAAATTGTCAGAATAATAAACTTTAACAAGCTGAGTAGGTACTAACTTAATGCTGCATGCTACGAATTGAATTTGACGACCTCTGTGGCTGGAGGTTGCGGGTTCGATTCCCGCCTCGGAACATATATTTGTACGATCTGCAGATATTTGTTCAGGGTGTTCTGGATATTTTCTATATATGTATAATAAAAAACATGTAATGTATATCTCTATGTGCCTGTGTCTGTGTGTGTTAATTATATCAGTTATCTAGTTACCCATAACACAAGCTCTGCTTAGCTTGAGGCCAGATAATGTTGTGTGGCCTCCCCTTAGATTGCCGCGTGCTACGAAGCATGATTACCATATTGGAGGAAGAGGGAGTTCCTAGTGGTTATGGCAACTCCCCCCACCACAAGTGGCTTGTATCCAGCCACTGTTGGGTATAGGCTCCTCCTTTTTATTTAATTTCGTCCAATTTGCAGCTGAACACATCTAGGTTTTAGTAGTAGTAGAGCTTTTTTGTGAAAGAGTTCGTCCGGGGAAGTACTACCACCATACCTATTTCTGCCGCAAAGCAGTAGTGCTCGCATTGCTGTGTTCCGGTTTGAAGGGTAAGGGTGCCGGTGAAATTACAGGTACATGAGACTTTTCATCTTTATGTCTCAGGGTGGCGGGCGCAGTGCAATGCCACATAGGGTGTGTCCTTGGTGGACGTGACCTATGAGGTAATGCACTGTTCATAGGCAGAGGTTACCGCTTAACATCAGGTGGGCCTCTTGCTTGTTCCGTCAACCAAGTAGTATAAAAAAAAAAAAAAAAAAAGGTCTTATCCGCAGTCTTAGCTTGAACAAATTAATTATGGGATGAGTAACAGCATCCCTCTGAGTAGGTACTCTATGCTCTATGCTCTCATGCTGAGGCAGAGCTATTTTATTTACTTGAGTTACACCTCGTACCTTAATATCTGTTTCTTCTTAGTTGTTTCTGTGTAGCTCATGTAGGTATAATGCGCGTCATGTAAAAGAACGCTGGCGGCCAAGCTTCTTCAGGCGTTCCAGCGTTCTTTTTACATGACGCGTACTATTTACAAATAAATACATACATAGACACACGCCTTTTTCCCCGAAGGGGTAGGCAGAGCCTCAATGAGCCTCTTTTTACAGTGGGTTGCACCATCGTGGAATATAGACGTGACAAGTTGTGAGCTCATCGCCGCCATTGCTTCCCACGACTGACTCGTCTAACGCTTTCTTCCAAATAATAAGCTAGCAGCCAGGACAAATCTTATACTAACGAATCTTATCAACAAGTCCGGGTAATCCCTTAGTCGGCTTTTACGACATCCAGGGGAGGAGACGGAGGGGTCTATTCTTAGGCCGGAAACACTACAGCACCTTAGGCCGGAAACACAACAGCATGCACAGCACAGAACAAATTAATATTTATTCTTATTCTTCTGCTTCTTCTTCTATACTGTGATCACCAATCCGCCTGCCAAGCGTGGTTATTGTGGCAACTTGCATTCTAAGGAGAGTACTCGTCTAACAGTGGACGTCTGAAGGCTGCTGATGATGAAATGTCTCTATTACTGGATAGCCTGAGTTCTTTGCATCCAGAGCGCGTTTTCCCCGATCCTTGCGTAAACCCGGCCCCAGATTCGCTCATTTTACTTTCATAAGGCACAAAATGTCGCACGCTTAGGACGTCAGAGTAATAATAAGCTGGATCGTGCCTCTCAGGTAAGAACATAGCTGATAAAGACGCTTGCTCTAGAAATAAAACATAGATCCCCGCTAAGGAAAGTATGAGACATCACTTTATAAATCCAGGTATTTGAATATATTCTCGACAAGGAAAAAAAACAGATGAGCCTTACAGTAGTCGCATATGATGTGTAACATCTGACATCTAATCTCGAGAAGACGTGGTCTACTCTTAGGCTAGAGATACCAAGCAGATGGCTGGCGCTTTATGCTTTCCATAGACTATGGTTCATGCTATAGGTACGTAGGTATAGCATCATGAGGTTCACACTGTTCACACCTTTTTTTTTTTTTTTTTTATACTACTTGAATGACGGAACAAGCAGATGGCCCACCTGATGTTAAGCGGTAACCTCTGCCTATGAACAGTGCATTGCCTCATAGGTCACGTCCACCTAGGACGCACCCTATGTGGCATTGCACTGTGCCCGCCACCCTGAGACATAAAGATGACAAGTCTCATGTGCCTGTAATTTCACCGGCACCCTTACCCTTCAAACCGGAACACAGCAATGCGAACACTACTGCTTTGCGGCAGAAATAGGTATGGTGGTAGTACTTCCCCGGACGAACTCTTTCACAAAAAAGCTCTACTACTACTATACCTACTAATACCTATAACCTTTCGGCGACTAACATTATCTTTATTTCTCTCTGGTCTTGAACTTTTAACGCCACCACATAAATCGTTTTAGTCTGCTTCACAAATGTAATTAAATACCACATATTTGCATTCTATTGTTAATGTAATTATGAACTTAGGAAACGGCGAATAATTTATACAAAAATATACCTTATTTTGTTGTTAACAAAGGCCTTTGTATAATGAGGATGCATGGTTTGTTTTGATGAACCTGATTTTAAGGTTGGACTATTCTGTGGTTGGACGTAGTTTGTAACGTACCTCTGTAACGTAGTTTGTGACGTTAGCGAATAATCATTTGTTTATTTTCATTAATCTATACCAATATAATAAAATTTAAGTATCTGTCTAAATATAAAATGTTTTTTTTTTTGTGAAAACTGTTATTTGTACAATGCCTTAACATAAATTACTGTTTTTAGAGTTCCGTACCCAAAGAGAAATACGGGACCCTGTTACTAAGGATCCGCTGTCCGTCTGACCGTATGTCCGTATCTCATGAACCGTGATAGTAAGACAGTTGCAATTTTCAAAGATGATTTTTTTTCTGTTGCCGCTATAACAATAAATACTAAAAAACAGAGTAAAATAAATACATATTTAAGGGGCTCCCATACAAAAAACGTGTTTACGTTTGCTGTTTATATCTGTCATCAGGCTGTATCTCATGAACCGTGATAGTTAGACAGTTGAAATTTTCACAGATGATGTATTTATGTTGCCGCTATAACAACATATACTAAAAAACAGAATAAACTAAATATTTAAGGGGGCTCCCATACATCAGAGGTGTTTTTTTTCCATTTTTATAGATAATGGTTCCGTACCCTTCGTGCGCGAGTCCGACTCGCACTTGGCCGGGTTTGAGAATTATTGTCTGTCAGTCTATCTAAACTTTTGTATCGAATTATTTTCATGGGCTCCACAATCTTCCAGGCTATGTCGAGAACTTTGGTTCTCTTTCGGCTTTAGAAACATTTAATGGCCATTAAACTAAACTAGCGTCTGTTCAACATTACTTATAATATTATTGTTTACATAGATGGGATTACGTTGTAATCATTTTACTATACAACCATAACTTAATTTCCCCATTAAGAACCAAAATCTGTCCCAAATATTGACCAATTAAAGTCAAAACTCGTAAACAAGCGCCCAAATCAGCTAATAGAATTATCCGACAAACACAAGGTTGGCCCTTGTGTGTCTTAGTAAATGTATGCATGTATTCGCATATCAAATATGCTGTGTCTCGGCGTTGGATAATCTTTGAAGTGAGGCGCAAGTTTTAGGAACCAGCGAATTGAGCTATGAATCTAAAAACTAAGGGTTCAATCTTGCTTCAATAAGTACTATAATCTGGGTCTCTTCAAGTCTAGAGTGAATAGGTGCCTTCTAGACCTTTGTGCTCCATCTTCGGCCATATCGTCACTTACCAACAGGTGAGATCGTGGTAAACCAAGGTCTAGCAATGTCAAAAAAAAAAAAACTTCTGAGGGATTGTGAAACTCAAATACTTTTTAACTGAGCGGTTATATTTGAAGTAGCTTACTTAAAACTTTACTTATTGATTGTGAAACAAAGCCTTACAATTGTGTATGTTTTTTTTATGTAAGGAAACATTACATCTGTTTACGCTCAACCTTCAAAGGTTTTTGCTTTGCCTAGGGCTCAAAACATGTTTCCTACGATGAAAAAAGCGATAGCCGAGTCAGTCGTGAAAAACAAAGACGGAGATTAGCTCACCACTAGTCACGTCTATATTCCCACGATGGTGCAACCCACGGTAAAAAGTGGCCCTGCTTACCCTCTCGGGGAAAAAGGCGTGTGTTTATGTTAAGTATCAAGTTTACGCTCAATCTCCAAGGTTTTTTTTCTCTGCCTAGATTTTTGTACTATTATTTATTCTGTGGCCTAGGGCTCAAGACATATTTTGTATGACAGTTTAGCCAAAAGTTCAGTAGGTACAATGTTTACAAGTTGTTTGTTTTACAAGTACCTACTCATCAGCACCTGCCGATGTTGACACAGATTTTGAATACACGTAGCTCGAACGTTAGCATATTCCCAATCATTAAGCCCAGAACGTGCTTGATGTTCCCTAGGTAGCTATTGGGAGCTGATTGGGAGCGTGCGTTCCGGATGCAGAAAAGGGCCGTACGGGCGATTGTGCGGATACGAAGCGACGAAGCAGCGAGATCGCATTTCAAAGAACTAGGTATTCGTATGCTGCCCTGTATTGCCATCTCACAAGTGGCACCATATGTGAGGAAAAACCCTAAGTTATTACGCGACTCACGGGGATTTCGCTCATCAGACTCGTAACCAGCACAAACTCGTGTCGTTGCCGCGGACTCTCGGGAAGTCATAGAGATTAACTCATATTATGGGCCCAGCAGTGTACAAGCTGCCGGAGTCCATTAAAGATGCACCAACCTGGGGGGTAACCATGAGCTCTTCTAGCGATTCAGTTCAAAAACTATTCAGTTGAAAATATCGGTTCGTCGTTGACGTTCCTCATCGTTCAATAACTTGAATTGCAGAAGTCTATAGACCCTCTGCGATTGTGCCTTTAAATACAGTTGCGGACATCACGGAGCCGATATTTTGTACTGAATAGTTTTTGAACTGAATCGCTATAAGAGCTCATGGTTATCCCCCTGCACCGTGTACAAAACCAGACTGAATCGCTGGCTTATCGACAACACTTTTTATAGATACCTTGACTTCATACAGTCATAAAAATATTTCAATTAGAGTTTAGTGTGTGTATTTGCTGTATATATTTACGTACCTACTTACCTACAAATAATTTTTCTACTAGGCATTGTACTGTTTGACGTATAATGATAATTTATGAATAAATTACTATAAATGACTATTACTTCTTCTTTTTTTTTATTATGACAAACAAGCAGACAGCCCGCCTGATGTAAAGCAGAAAAAACTTAAGAAAAAATAAGCCAATTGTCAAGTTTCAATACCAATTCAAAACAGCTACTAAGTTCGCTAGCTTTGATCACAAGCAGAGGTACAAAATCAATTATGTACACCGAAAAAAAGATAATTTGAAAACGTAATTCCTTGAACGTGTAACAGGTTTCCATAATAACGTATTGATTGAGATCTTTCTATGAAATATTCGTACAGTTGGTAATTTACAGCTCTCTGCTGTTGTTGTAGCACATAAGTAATGCTACAAAGTGTTTAAGTATTTTTTTGTTTAAATATTGATATTACGGGCCTTAGACCAATTCAAGGAAGGATCCTTCAATCTAAACGAAGGTAAAATTAAATCGATAGCCACCCCAACGTACTTAACTTCCAAAACAAAGCTATTACTTTTGAGTTTAATTAAGAGAAATAGGTATGCATAAAGATAAGCAATGCCCACGCTGATCACAAAGATCAGCTGCCAGTTCACTATTATATATGATGTTGAAGTTCCTTAGTCAACCTTTCATCTCCATTAGTTTTTTGTCATCATACAGTTATATATCTATATGAATACAGTTATACCCAAAATATAAGTCGCCCCGATGTACCTGCGCCGTAGACCAATTTCTATAGCGCGGGAACCTTCTTTCTATCTTCTTCAATCTGGCGCTGTTATTGGTTAATCGATTACGCGGCAAAATCGCGGCCCGTCGGATCTTAGATGTGAGCGGGACAGAGCTATACAGCGGATCAGAGCTATACTATACGCTCGGCTATTGTCGGATATCAGTCTGTGCTTTTCTGCGCAAATGAAAACAGTCGATCTGACTTATATTTTAGGTAAAACGGTACAAGTCTCAATTGCATTACGAGAACTGTGTTAAAAACGTTTCGCAAGATATTTACGATACAAACACACATGCCAAGTTAAATTAAAGTTTATAATACACGAATATTGTTATCCTTGATATGCCAAAGCAACAGCCGGGAACTGTACAGGCGGAACCCTCATTGCGTCATTAGGAACAGATGTGTTTCATTATTCATTCGTCCTTTGATCTAGGCCATGTAACTATTCAGGGATCTGGCACAGGTAGGAACACGGTAATAATGCTGAAATCTACTGAATTTCTAAATTGTATTTTATACATAATTGTATTGTCTAGGTATTTTCCTGCGACGCAGGAGGTTGCGGGTTCGATTCCCGCCTCGGAACAAATATTTGTGCGTTCTGCAGATATTTGTTCAGGGTGTTCTGGGTGTTTTCTATGTATAATAAAAAATATCTATCTATGTAATGTATTATATTAAGTAAATCAGTTATCTAGTACCCATAACACAAGCTCTGGCTTAGCTTGGGGCTAGATAATGTTGTTTGAACTTGTCCAGCATTATTTATTTTTATTTATTATTATTTATTTTAATTTTAGGTATATGTTAAATTATAATATATAATTCTAATATGTTTATTACTAGTTTAAAAAAAATGTTTCTACGTATTTGATTTTTAAAATTATAATTATTTTAGATCGTAAATTTTATTTAATTTAATGTTTTTTTTTTAAATGATGATATTTTGTAAAAGTGACTAGTGTCATTATAAGGTTGCTATAAGGTGAAATAAATGAATATGAATAAATTAGAGTAAGCAAATTTGTCCAACCTATTTCACAAACCAATAATAGCCCTCCGTCTCCTCCCGTGGATGTCATAAGAGCCGACTAAGGGATTACCCGAACTTGTTTGTAAGATTCCTTGGCATAAGATTTGTCCTGGCGGCTAGCTTATTTAAGGAATGTGTTATTACTGGAAGAAAGTGTTAGCAAAGTCAGTCGTGGGAAGCAATGGCGGCGATGAGCTCACCACTTGTCACGTCTATTTCCCACGATGGTGCAACCCACGTGAAAAGGGGCCCATTTGAGGCTCTGCCTACCCTTTCGGAGAAAGAGGCGTGTGTCTATGTATGTATGTAATAATAATTAATCGTCAGTTGAAATATTCGATGGATTTTGATAGTTGACATGTTGAGATGGATGTGTGGAGTAACAAGAATGGATAAAATAAGGAATGGGTATATAAGAGGAAGTTTGAAAATTGCACCAGTGACAGAAAAGTTGAAAGAAATAGTTTAGCTTGGTATGGACATGTTATGAGCAGGGATGAAGCGCATGTAACTGAGAAAGTTATGAGTATGAATGTTATTGGATGGAAAGGAAGAGGAACACTTAAGGTAAGATGGGTGGATTGCGTGAGAGATGATATGAATGAGAAGGTAGTGAATCATGAGTTGTCGGCTGTCAGGGAAGAGTGGAAGAAAAAGACGTACTGCGCCGATCCTAAATAAATTGGGAAAAGGGCAAGAGAATGATGTCAGTTGAAGTATTCAGATCCAAAGTATATAAGCATCAACTCACTCTCATAATCGGGACCTCTGCCCAGTCGTTATCATCAGCTACTTTTAGACGTCCACTGCTGGACGAGGTCTCCCCCACAGAATGCAATGGGGGGGATTTGCCATAATCACCACGCTTGGCAGGCGGATTGATGATCACAGCATTGGTGCCCAGCATTCAGATGGATCCTGATGCCCATCTCGTATTTATTTCTTAGTCGGATTTTACCGTGGCTTGGTATCATTTTAGAAAAATTACGACTATACACCACGTACTTTACTATTCACCTGCTGACGTTTCGTTGACCATTTAGAGGTCGGTGCTCATGAAGAAGGACTACTAAATGATCAACGAAACGTCAGCAGGTGAATAGCAAAGTACGTGGGTGTATAGTCGTAATTTTTCTAAAATGAACAATGTAGTTTTCATCATCATTAACATCATCAAAGGCAGCTCAAATAATAAATAGCCCACTGCTGGGTATAAGCCTCCTCCCTCAAACGCCACTCCAAACGGTTCTGAGCGATTCGCATCCAGATCTTTCCCTCTACGGCCTCTATATCATCTGCCCACCTGGCTGATGGTCTGCCACGGCCTCTAGTGCTCCCTCTCGGCCACCACTCGGTCAGGGCCTTACACCACCTGCCGTCACCATCAAATCTGGCCAAGAAAGAAAATCTGACAATAATTTTGTACGGTAACATCTTCAGTTTTTTCAACTCTACACATATAATTAAACTCCTTATCAAACCAAGAAGAATCCGGCCCCCGTTTTGATGGAACAAATACATTATAAAGGACGTCGGTGGGTGGAAGCGGCTGAAGACTGTTCATCGTGTATTTCTACGGGGGACGCCTGTATCGAGCATTGAATTTCTATAGGCTTATGATGATGATGATGATATCAAAACAAACCCTTTTGAAAGTTTTAAGGGCCATCCGATATGAATACAAGCATAACTGTAGCAACAACTGCGAAATCCAATACGTGACTTATGCATAAAGCCTTAGCAACACGTAAGACCGTTTCTACATTATCCAATCTTACAGCGTAATCGACATTTTCGTAAAAAACGACCAAACATTACATTATAAGTGGCCATTTTTAAATTGGAACACGTTCTTAGATATGAGTATGATTTATTAATACGAACCTTATTGTTGGATTTGTTAATGTGGAAACGCTAACACGGTGCGAGTGCAGGTCAACATTATGTTATTGACTGCTGCTGCACCCTTCTACACTACAGCTGTTAGAAGAGTGTAGCAGTAGTGAAAGTCTCAATCCACTTCACACCGAAACACACTTCTTCACACTGCAATTGGTTTGATTGCGCACTGCGCTATTGTATAGGCGGGACATAATATGCTCCTGTGAGAGGGACAGTATTGCGCTGAGGTAATTGTAGTTTGCGGCTTTGTGTGAAACATTATTTGAGGAGCCAGTACTGTATGCACGGTTTTTATTTGGAGTTTAGTCCTTAATAATCTATTTTCATTCGCCCTATGCCTCATTGCAATACTCCCACCGCCGCCGCCCTATTAAGTTCTACGTGTTGCTACGTCAACTGTGTAGCTAAGGCTAAAAACTCAAACAGAATTTCAAGTAAAAAGATCAAAGGTTTTTCACGTTCTCTTTCAAAATTGCCCATTTTCTTTAAAAGTATTTTTCGTTATACGAACATTTGCGTAAATATTCCCTTTATTTGAATTGTTTACGCAAAAAATATTATTTAACTTACGCTATTTGGTCGTAATGAAAAATGTTTTGACCTCTGAGAACTTATATATTCAAAGTTTCCCACGAACTTGTAGAATTAACTTACGATTCATTCAGCATTTCTGTGCGTTTTACAGAATGTAATACAAGTTAACGTTACTACGAAATTGCCTTTTCTCCAGTTATTTCATAATGTTTAAATTAAAATTGCTTAATCCTATTTCCATTAACAAATAGCTTCAAGGAATACTTCGAATAATAAGATGCTTTTAACATACCTAACCTGTAATAAGCATTATACATTTCAATTAAGCATTTCTAAAAAAAATAAGCATGATGATTCGGTATAAACACGAGTATAATCGTTCCGTGTCATAACAAAATACCGAATGGCCGGAGTCTAGCAAGAAAACAATAGCTGCAAGACAGTGATAGCGCTATTGCTCAATTGAAGAGGTGAGGTATAGATTTCTGCTTCTTGGAAGTAACTGACGTAAGTGACAAATGATAAAACTTCGTTTTGCTTCTAAAGTAGCAATTATAAAAACAAATTATCTACAACTAATCTAAGTAATGTGATAACCTACTGAATAGTATAAAAAAATATGCTTAATATTTTCTCTAGTCGAAGGAGGGACCTAAAGCGGGCTTTAGGAGAGCCAATTTCAAAAATAAAGCTATTGAGAAAAGTTTAACCAATCGTGTTCCTTGTCAATGATTTATTTATATTACATCCTCAAGTAATTACTGTAATAACATCAAGTTTGTTAGCTTTACTGTAAGTGAGTGAGCATGTAACGCAACGACTCAAAAAATTTAACATAGCGTCTTCACTATCAACGCACAGACTGAAGCTAAGGCCAAGCTGTTGCGATCAGCCCGCGTCCGCGGTAACGTGCACGGTGGCTATCCATTGTATTACTATTGATCGTCACCGTGCACGCCACCGCGGACGCTAGGTGGGCCCTAGCTTAAACGAGTCCTATACTATGGCTTCACCTGCATGTAATGCCATTATTTAGCGCGTTGTTTAACATAATACGCAGATATGGCCGGATAATGGCGTTATTAAGGCGGGGTGTAACGCAAAATTACCAATCTTAGATTTGATTTTTAACTGACTAAATCAAGTACAATATTCAAATTATCAATATGCAATTACCTACTGCATTATAATTCCGAGGGATTCAGAAACACGATAGGATAATATTATCTCGATAGACAAAAAAAACACTTAGTTACTTCTAACTTTTGGCTAGTGAAGTTAATGGAATATTAGTCAAATAAAATCAATACAACAAATAAATAAATAAATAATTCTGTATGGTTCACACAACATTATCTAGCCCCAAGCTAAGCAGAGCTTGTGTTATGGGTACTAGATAACTGATATACTTAATACAATATATAACATAGGTGGATAGATATTTTTTATTATACATAGAAAATACCCAGAACACTCTGAACAAATATCTGCGACCGCACAAATATTTGTTCCGAGGCAGGAATCGAACCCGCAACCTACTGCTTCGCAGGCCAACCTTCGCACGCCGCGCCACAGAGGTCGTCAAACAAAAAAAACAAAGTCAAAGGTCGTCAGACAAAGCCAAGGCTTCACTCTAAAGTAAACCATAAAAAAAAAATGCCTTGCACCGCTCAAAAAAGTGGTTTTTATTGAATATCTCGTAAAATATAGCTTATTTTACAAAACCCCTACACTAAACCCTCGCTTTGTTGTATTTACTTTATTTATTTATTTTTTTACCTAACAATATGCACCATTTTAATAAACAATCTAATCTAGGCAAAAAATAGACGTAACTTTGTTTTTTTTTCCTATCGGGAAAATATTGTCTTATCGTGTTTCTGGTACAGTGATCCCTCGGAATTATAATATAGTATCCATGCATATTTTAATTTGAATATTGTACTTGATTTAGTACCGTGCTTTCTAAAACTACGTGTTCCATCGTCGGCCGCATCTTATTACGAAACAGTGAGATCGTGGTCAAAGGAAGGCCAAGTCATAGTAAATACAATAAAAAAATGGATGTGACAAGTGGTGAGCTCATCGCCGCCATTGTTAATATTAATAGAACGATGAACTCAAACACTATTAAAATTATAATGAATCCTTTAAAATTCATGGTGACAACAGCATAAAGAGGGATGACATCCAAAAAGGTCAAAGAACAAACAGTGCGCACAGATAATTCAAAAGGCCAATAAAGCTGTCATAAAAATAATCTTGTAAACAATAAACCGTTCGTGTTTATAAAGAATGAAAGGCGTAAATCCAGCGTCGGGCAATTATCGTGGGCTTTTATCGAAAGAGCTGGGCAGCAACAGCTTATAGCTAACATCTGATTCACTTCATTGGAGGATTACCCGTATATATGGCAAGCTAGTCTTCAAAACAGTTTATGAGAGAGAATTCGCTTCGTCCCTATTTTATCTCCAATGACAAGCGCAGTATGATCTGCTTAAGTAAATATGATGCAGCCTAGAAGATATAGTATGCACAGTTCATTGACGTAGACGAAAAAAGGGCCGACCCTTTTCTCGTCGTGGGATCGGTCCCAGAACACTCCCTTGAGGGACTCTAAATACAGCTGATATATTTAAATAGATACCTTTAGAAATTCTAGACCCAATAATCATAATTAAGGCGACATGTTAAAATACCGAATGGGCGGAGTCTAGCAAGAAAACAATAGCTGCAAGAAAGTGACAGCGCTATTGCTCATTTGAACCCGGGAAGAGATAATTTATAGTTTTTTTCAGCTCGGAAGTAACTGACGTAAGCGACAAATGATAAAATTTCGTTTCGCTTCTAAAATAGCAAACATAAAAAAAAAAAAAAATGTGATTAAAAATTTACGCTTAATATCTTCTCTGATCGAAGGAGGGACCTAAAACGGGATTTAGGAGGGCCAATTTCAAAAAATAAAGTTATCGAGAAAAGTTTCACGAATCGTGTTTCTAGTATATGATTTATTTAGATTACATTACTAATACTGATTAGTAATTACTCTATTAACATCACGTTTGTAACCTTTACTGTAACTGAGTGAGCTTAGCAATTAAATCAACGACTCCAAAATTCTAACCTATCGTCTTAAAAATAGTTAACTACCAAAATTACGTCACTAGTGTCGAATCAGCTTATTTAACCGACAAGCACGTGTGCAAGACGCTTCGGGTGCATGTTGATTGATTACGGTTGTACAGCGCTTCAGTTGTTCCCTTCATATCACACGAAGATAAGATAAGAAAAGATAAGAAAAGATAAGAAGACATCATTTCAGACTATGTGGAAGGTCTTACGTGGTAAGTCACTTTGTGCAATAGAGCTCCATATCGACTAAACTTGCGCCAAGTCACCTAGCCGCCAGTTGAGGACTGTGGCTTAGCTTTTTTCATAATAATTGTTATGAGGCAGAAGTTATACCACTTGTGGTAGATCAGATTGTAAGCACGCGATTCGAGGTTTTATGCCTCTAAATGGAATTAGGTTAAAGTTGAATTTGTTGTAATTGAGGTTGGGGGCATTAGGTGGCGGAAATATAATGATTTATAATATTACTAATGTTCATCTGTAGGTGGAATAGCGGAAAGGAGGATTGCTTTGTTACCATAAAGTGCTTACTTACAGGGAACAATATTAGAAAAGCATCAAGATTATTAAGTAAAGTTAAAGTTACGTATGAACTGGTCATTTGAAGGTCATTGAAAGGTTGTGAATAGTTCATACTTTTCACTAGAAACGGGATATTTACCATGATTTTTGAGTTTTAAATGTTCCCAATATCATCATAATGTAAAATCATGGTAAATATCCCGTTTCTAGTGAAAAGTATGTACATAACCATAATAGTTTCAAAAGTAATATTGTGAATAGTAGCTGAAAACTCATTGTCGCTACAAACTTCATGAGAAGCTGACGGTTTCAGGCTGAGATAAATAGACGTAACTTAACACGTACAGTGGTGGTATGAAAATGTTCGTCACCTTAGAGCCTATTTTTGATTGTTCAATGCAAAAAGCATAGGTACTGTTTTACCGACATAGTATTTCATATGGACTGTTTTACCGACATAGTACTGTATCGGAACTTCCAATGTGTCAATATTACGAAAATAAACTTCAGTTAACATGGCAACGGATATAAGCAGCAATCCACCAAACAAACAATTTTTCTGTGTTGTCGATAGACTGTAATGATTTTTAGGGTTCCGTACCCAAAGCGTGCTAACAACGGGACCCTATCGCTAACCCTACGCTGTCGTCGGTCGGTCTGACTGTCCGTCTGTTCATCAGATTACAGGTAATATTACACTGCAGATAATAACAAAAACAACTAAGTATATAATATTTTTAATAACGGGTATAACCTCCGTTAGCGTTAATTACACTCTGCAATCGCTCCCGCATAGAACCCACAAGCCGAGAGCATAGGTCCGTTCCTCTTGTCTCTTCCCAAATGGTTTGGCAGTGGTTTTCTATGGCCTCTTTTGTCCTTTCATTGTTATTAACCCACCGCTGGACCATTAAACCCCATAGATTCTCTATGGGGTTTAAATCAGCAGATCTTGCTGGCCAGGGAATAACCTCAACCTCCCGATGTCGATTGAACCACTCATTCACAATACGAGCAGTGTGTATGCGGGAATTGTCGTGGATATAATTGAACTGCGGCAATTCGTTTGCTGGAAATACGTTACGGACAGTTTGTAGCATACTTTCTTCCAGAACCGATAGATAATTTTCTGCGTTTGCCCTCGATGGAAGAAGAACGAGCTCGCCTACACCATGTGATGACATCCATCCCCACATGTTGGCAGAGATCCGTCCAGAATTGAAATTGGGCACTACATGTTCTTCCGTATATCTTGTGCCATTATATCTCCACAAATTAAGTCTTCCATGCTGGCTAGATTTAAAGCATTTTTCATCCGTAAATATAGTGGTACTCCAATCGAAGTTTAAATACGTTTGAGCAAATCTTAAGCGTGCCTCCTTATGAGCTCTCGTCAGAGCAACTTTTTGGACGTTTCGTCTGTGATGAAGGCCCATAGAGTGTAACGCATTTCTGATCACTCTGGGACAAACTTCAAACATGTGAGCAAACCTATTTGTTGATATGAAACCGTTTTCTTCATATTGTTGTCTCATAAAATCTTTTTGTGCACCGGTAAGAAGCGGGCGGCGTCCAGAATTGGTATGACGATGATCTGTTAAAACCCCCTCCTCGCCATGTCTCCTGATCCAGAACCTTATACTGTCTCTAGTAATATTAAGGAGAGCCGATATGTTGCTAATATTGTAGCCAGATTCATGTTCAGCAATAATTTCTGCCCTTTGCTCTATTGTTAAACTTCTGGGCATTACGACAAATAGAGAATGAGAATAATTATCTAGAATATTTTGATATTACTGAAAATAACAATGGAGACAAATGACATACACTGTCAATGAATAATACTAAAAAAGTTCTCTGTGGAATTAAATTTCAAAACTTCTGGTCAACTCAATAAAAAAGGTTTCGTATCAAAACATAAACAAGCAACTGATTAAAGGTTTGCAAATTTGATCTTTGTTAGTAAACAATTAAATTATGATTTTCCATACAGCAGTCTGCGCAGTAGTATAGTTGGAAAAGGTAATATGTGCTCGCGACAAGCTAAGGGGATTTCTTTGAAAATTGACGAACCTTTTCATTCCGCCACTGTACATTAGCATTATTCCTGTCACTCACACATATGTCAAGCACGCGTGCTAGAGAGGGGCAGAGACAATACTAAGCATTAGTACGTGTGTTGGGTATCGAGGAAGGTTATCGTTGAAGATGAAGACTGTTTGATGATTATAACTGTTTAATATCTCTTAATTTGCAGTATAGCTAGGTATCTTAATAAAAGTTCTATGAGGCGCGTGCGCATGACCTACGCTCGCTAGGCTGAATGAATATATCACACGCTTGTTTGGCCGTGTGTGAGTGTCGAATGATGCATGTGTGTGTGTGTGCCGCGCTGTTGAAGAAAGCATCACTATATGCTTGAACAACATGCTTAGTTACGTTAAGTTACGGTAAGTTGTTAGTAGTAGAGCTTTTTTGTGGAAGAGTTCGTCCGGGAAAGTACTAGCACCATTCCTATTTCTGCCGCAAAGCAGTAGTGCTCGCTTTACTGTGTTCTGGTTTGGTATGGGTGCCGGAAATTACAGGCACATGATACTTTCCATCTTTGTCTCAAGGTGACGGGCGCAGTGCAATGCCACATAGGGCGCGTACTTGGTGGACGTGACCTATGAGATAATGCACTGTTCATAGGCAGAGGGTACTGCTTAACATCAGGTGGGTCATTGGCATGTTCCGTCATAAAAGTTGTCTAACAAAAACCGGCCAAGTGCTAGTCGGACTTGCGCACCCAGGGTTCCGTACAAACCTGTAGGTATATAGGTAAAAGTTATGATATTTTTATTGCTACATTAAATCATCATGAGGATACGGGTAGTAAGTTTAAAATTATTAAAAATATTTTTAGTATATGATGTTACTAAAAATGTATGCTTTTCGCAATTTTTCCTTTATCTTTGCTATATGAAGTTGCTTCGTAAAAAAATTCAAGATTCTTAGTTCACGGGAAGTACCCTGTAAATTTTAATTCTCTTGCGAGTGTCGAAAATTTGCAGCATAAACGGCTATATCTCTTGATTGCGTTAGCTTAGAAGTTTGATTTTTCACAGCTCCAAGGGACATTAGACCTGAGTATTTGATATGAATTTCAGCTTGATACTTTCCCACGCGTTCCTGAGAAAAACGGACAACAAAGTGATCCTATAATGGTCCCGTTTTTCCTTTTGAGGTACGGAAACCTAAAAACGTCTATTTATCTCAGCCTCAGAGTATTATTTATTTATTTATTTATTTATTATTTTATTTATTTTACAAAAACACAACTAATACATAAAACACCGAGAAAAAGATATTAAACAATTTAGGCATTTTCGGATTTATGGCTATGGCCCCACACTAGGTCGCGGCCTGTATCGTGGGAACCTTTTACGAACTACAAACAAAATGAAACGAGACGTTAAACATAATCCGCATACATAAATAAAACAATATTAATAACTAATATACTGTTGACTTTAACACCCGAATACATTACAAACTATTACATCAAATTCTTGTGCTATTTAGACAAAATGAGTGTGCATGTATTCGACAAAGACTTCTATTAAGAAGTCTTTGGTATTCGAGTAGGAGAGAGAGAGAGATTTTGCTTGAGTGATTGCGAGTGTCTGTGTGTGTGTAAATGTGTATGTGTGTAAGTGTATGAGTGAAGGTGTGTAGGTGTGTGTGGGTGTGTGTGTGTGCGATGTTTTCGCGTGTATGTGCATCATACCTAATGCAAAATATTCAAAATGTTTTCAGTTATTATCTTATATCTATGTGTAACTATATGTATACAAATCATAACTTCCAGCCTTAGAAAATTAAAAAAAATTGTCTGGCGCCTACTTCCAGTAGATCGATTATACCTAGTAGAAATGTTTGTGAATGGTTCGTCAATTAATAGAGTTCCAAGAACGATATATTTCTTTGTATTTTTCCTTATTTATTTGATAAAATTAATAAAGGTCAGTCCCAAAGGTGGGGAACCTTGTACCTACTAAGGATACGAAAAAAGCTTTATGTAAGAGGTATAATGGACATACGTTGTCTGGAGACCTTTCACATTTTTCTAGTCTCTGCAAATTGTGGCTCCATTGGGGATACCTCGGGATGGAAGCTTATTCGATATTTTGTAACATGATTTGTGAAGTTCCAAGCCTGAAGAGTATCGAATAGAAAACCTTCTATTTGAATACTCAGTCCAATAGGAACTAATTAGGCATGTATTTAGCAATTAAAAATCAAAAATACTGAGAATATTTAATAATCATGAATATTTATAGAATGTTCAGGATTAATACACTCTTAAGTGACTAATAGTACATACTTGTTATTAATTAAGATAATAGTTGTCTATTAAGAAAGGAGTAATAATATTAATATTTTAGTCATCTTTTAAGATACTAACTATCTAAGTTATCTATAAGTATTAGTATTTTTCTTAGAGACGCTTCCATGGTAGTGATTTGGATCAATTGGAGTACCTTCAGATGTTTGCCTTTCGATAGCTCAACTGGTTTATTCGTTTTTTGTATTTTTAGGGTTCCGTACCCAAAGGGTAAAACAGGACCCTATTACGAAGGCTCGTCTGCCCATCTGTCTGTCTGTCTGTCTGTCCGTCTGTCACCAGGCTGTACCTCATGAACCGTGATAGTTCAACAGTTGAAATTTTCACAGATGATGTATTTCTGTTGCCTCTATAACAAAAAATACTAAAATACAGAATAAAATACATATTTAAGGGGGCTCCCATACAAAAAACGTGATTTTTCCAAATGTAGCTTAAGCAATGATCTGCGAGGTCAGTTTTTCGATGGGTGACCACTTTTTGCGTGCAATTTTTTTTTTTTTTTTTACTTATTTGTTTTTTTGCCGTTTTTATTGATAGTAACCCTTCGTGCGTGAGTCCGACTCGCCCTTGGCCGGTTTTTTATAATAATTTATGTTATAATCCCTGTAAATAAAGTATTTTAAGATAGTAGTTATCTATTAAGATACAATTTATCTATGAAAACATATATCTCATAAAATAAGAGTCAAAACCAAAATCGTTAAATGTATTTTATGGGCTTTATCGTAGCAAAGAACTAGCGTTCAGCTAGTGTAGCATAATCTTAAATATATATGCTAGATTGATCAAAGACTTGTTAGTAAGATTCGTTGGTATAATATTTGTCCTGGCTGCTAGCTTATTATGGAATGTGTTATTACTGGAAGAAAGCGTTAGCCGAGTCTGTCGTGGGAAGCAATAAAGAATGCGAATAAAGAAGCTCACGCTCATCGCCGCCATCTTTATTCACCATCGTCTATATTCCACGATGGTGCAATCCACTGTGAAAAGAAGCCCATTGAGGCTCTGCCTACCCCTTCGGGGGAGAAAAGCCAGTGGCTATTTATGTATGTATGATCAAAGAGGAAATTATTATACTAAACATTCTTTATTAAACTCAAAATATTCACTCCTTACAATAAATTACAAAAGCCGGTAAGCCATGTAGATATACGTCTCATAATAAATCACAAAGCCCATTTTAATTTGCAGGCGTAAGCAACGTTCAAGTAAAATTATATTTTTCTATACAATTTCATGCAAATTCAAAGCATTACACAATATAATATTCCCTTTAGTAGAGCAAAAAGATCTGCTTTAAAGTATAATTTAACACAAATTAAGCATACGTATTCATAATTCATGAGTGAAGGCTTTACGTGAACACGAAATTTTCTCAATTCAATATGTAGATTAAAAAGAAAAGCGGCCCTAATACGCTGCCTTGAGGTACGCCCACCATTTTCGTTATGCTATTTACCTTCGTTGGTGAATTTTCGTAAAGTGCTTAAGTGGATTTATCTTCATAAGAACGGTAACGCTATCATTATCTTTGCACTTTATATCAAAATTTCTCTCGAGAAAGCAAAAAATAATATTTAGCGAGCAATTGGTTGTTCAATTCCACCGGCACGGTCAGGGCTACTCTCTGACGGCCGGATCTTATACCCTGCTGAAGCGCTTAGGCTCTGCCTTACCGCTGATGAATCCTACCTCACCATACACCTCTCACGTGGCGAAGACACCCTTCAGCCCTTAATCAGTCTTGTGAGCCTGCCTGACTGGCGTGAGAAAACCATCTATCCATATCCATATACCTGGATCCTACCAAAACCCCGTCTGCTACTTTAGGTCTCCTAGTAGTGGATATCCCGCACTTATTATATCTATTTATTTATGATCACTCTACGGTTAGGGCTAGGGATACTAGGGGACTTGGTCGCTATGAACTTGGGGGTTCAGGCTGTAGGATTATTGCCTTACCGTAGATACTTTTTTAACACATTTTTTTAACCTACTTTGTTAGACTGTAGTTAAATTTTATACCGCAACATTCGATATCTATAATTTAATAAATTCCAGCCTAAACTAAGTATTATTTCTATAAATTATTATCCTTAACCTAAGTATTATGTAATAAGTGTTTTTATATTTCTTATCCTATATTTTACTATGTATCCCTGTAATAAGCTGTTAATGTTGAATTTCTTGCGCACGCTGTGATGCCCTATAATTACGGGAACACTAAGATTAAGACTTTGTTTTGTTTTGTTTTTGAATGTGTTAGGAGTAATATAAAAAAATGTGTTGGGAGTAATATAAAAAAAAAATGCAGTCGAGGTTCCAAGTGTAAACCTTCCTGACTGTTCAACTTCTAAGGGCTGGTGATGATGACAAGTATACACTTTTCAAGAGTTCAGTTACTAGTCGAAAAAACCTTGAAATGTAAAACTTACAGTAACTTATTCAGTATTTATAAAATGAACTTTATATTTTGTAAGCAAGCAGACTTATTCAACGAGCCTTCACGTTGTTTAACACGGAATGTTAAACACCTGATTTGAAATGCAAAAATGCTTGATTATTGCCCTGAAAAGTTTAATGTGGACCGTCATGAATTTTATTTATCTGGTCGAGGTCGTTTGTGTTCAGAAAGTCTTTTATTTTGTGGGATTTTATTCTTAAACGTAAATTACTTATTATAATCTCATATATAAAAGACATTGTCCTGACTGACTGACTGACTGACTGACTGACTGACTGACTGACTGACTGACTGACTGACTGACTGACTGACTGACTGACCGACTGACAACGCACAGCCTAAACCGCTGGTCATAGAGACTTGAAATTTTAAGATTGTGTTTGTTTGATGCGATGTGTTGTACTAAAAAGGAGTTTTGAAAATTCGCATCCATTTGCAGGGGTTCAAAATGGGGTTCAACCGTAAAAGAAAAATGTTTTGTATTTCGGGAACCGTTAGTAGCAGAATCTTGAAATTTTACAATGAGATTCCTCTAATAAAATCAGCAAATACGTGTTTCAGCGATACTTGAAATTTTCCTGAAAATAGGCACGCGACCGATTTCTTTCTAAAAAAAAACACTTCGTTTTATCCAGATTTCAACGTATTTCGACGATGTAAAAGTTAGTTTCACGGTATAGTTGTTAAGTTAAAATATTTTGAGGACCTCAAGGTTAAATAGGGACCCCTAACTTGAAAAACTTGAGTGTGGTATCGTTTCACAGGTCGAAACGCGAAAGACTGAACGCCGAGGAAGTTTTCTGACCACGCGTCGCAAGCGGGTCATCTAGTAAAGTTAATAAAATACAAAAACGTTGCATATGTCCTAAAGACCACTGTTTAACACTTCTTATGCGATTTAAATTTAAAATATAAAAAAAACACCACATATGTTTTCAGCACTCGTTCTAAGTCCTATGTTCTAAGAACATACAAAGTCAAATTCGTTACGTACGTAAAGCACCTGAAGTGAGGTTTTTTTTTTGTATCTGTCTGGTTCTGGTTTATTTTTAAAACTATCATAGCTAAGAAGCTTTACAAGTTAACGAGTAATAGTCGAACAACTTATTAAATGTACTTGGAGTAGTAAAAAGGGAAATTCCTTACAAATTACTTTGAAAATTAACGAGGAAAGTATCGTAAGTTAAGTGGTAGTGGTATCGTTCGTAATAAAAGAGTGAGAAAGAGGGTAGATCGATATATCTGCCAATAACATCTACTCGCAAAGACTTTAGTCAGTTCTCCCGTGATCATGGCGCATGCAACTGTGCCGAAATATCGGGAACATATAAAACTCAAAAATCATGGTAAATATCCCGTTTCTAGTGAAAATTATGTACATAACCATGATAGTTTCAAAAGTTATATTAACGAGGAAGTTGTTAGTTGTGTATAGGTAACAGGAAACCCCCCTTGTAAGTCCGCATATTGTAATAGGCAACTACGCAATCCAACAAAACGCGGCCCGACGCGCACTTGGCGCTTATTTTCTATCATGAGTATGATAATATCAAAATATAAAGATTGATATCCTTTGTTCGCCGTGGTGTGTCCGTTCCAAGAATAGACCTCACCTTCTCCTCCCGTTGATGTCGTAAAAGCCGACTAAGGTATTACCCGGACTTGTTTGTAAGATTCGTTGGTATTAGATTTGTCCTGGCTGCTAGCTTATGAAAGCGTTAGCAGAGTCAGTCGTATAAATCAATGGCGGCGATGAGCTCACCACTTTTCACGCCTATTTCCCACGAAGGTGCAACACGCAGTGAAAATAGGCCCATTTGAGACTCTGCCTCCCCTTTCGGGGAAAAGCGTGTGTGTGTGTATGTGTTTATGCATGTATGATTTTCTTTCAATAATTATTGCCACGTTCAACATTCCCGCTTCAAAATAAAGGTACACCAAAACATTTGCCATATTTCAAAGATAAAAGAAATTGCCTTCTTAAGAAAATTTATTCCACGTTTAACGCCAGAAAAACAGAATAAAATATAATACAATATAAATTAATAAAGGTTCTAGAGCCAATTTTTCTGTCTATTGTATCCTGAAAGGCGATAAGGAATAATACCAGCGGAACAAAGCGCAGTGTAATGCCTTCGATGCGTCGACTGAACGTAAAATAAGAGTAAATAACAATACTACTACAAGAAGATCCACTCCGAGGACGGAACAGTAAAGGAATGATAGTAAACTGTCAAATATTGACCACAGTTCACCGTAAGTTGGCACCTGCCATGGAGTATTTACAGGTGCCATCTTACGGTGAACGAGAGTATTTACAGGTGCCATCTTACGGTGAACGACTTGTAGTCTAACGTCGTCAATAAATAATATGCCCGTTTTGAAAGACGATAGAATGTAACTTTGAATAAAATCAACGAAACAAAAGACAAATCATGATTAAATTATTTACTCGTATAGGCACATTATAATAAGGTAACAGAACATATTTAAAGTATTATTTACGCGCAATCCCAAAATAACAAGTGTTTTTTATATTGCAACGTCCCGAAAACAGTTACTTACATCCTAATTCTTTTAATTTAATTTTGTAAGAATTTCTCATAATAATTGAACGTAACGAAATGCATTATTCCTAAATGTTGACCAAAATATTATAATTTAGAAATGTACTAAAAATTTTAGTTAACAAAATTAATAAAAATATGACGAATTAGATTGAAAAAAAGAAAGAAAGAAAGAAAAAACATTTATGTAATTTAATGTTAACCTTTGATTACGTTGCACTGACAGTTGTCAAACTGGTCCTATTATATTGTAACTAGTCCTATTATTTTAGTAGTAGTAGAGCTTTTTTTGAAAGAGTTCGTCCGGGGAAGTACTGCCACCATACCTATTTCTGCCGCAAAGCAGTAGTGCTCGCATTGCTGTGTTCCGGTTTGAAGGGTAAGGGTGCCGGTGAAATTACAGGCACGTGAGATTTTTCATCTTTATGTCTCAGGGTGGCGGGAGCAGTGCAATGCCACATAGGGTGCGTTCTAGTGGACGTGACCTATGAGGTAATGCACTGTTCATAGGCAGAGGTTACCGCTTAACATCAGGTGGCCACCTGCTTGTTCCATCATTTAAGTAGCATAAAAAAAACTTTTAATTACCGGTTTAGCAATTAACTGAGACAGTCCCTGAGGTAGGTATGGGAGCGGTACAAGAGGTGTGTTTTCGTTTCTCAAATTATCAGATGACTTGTGACATACCTAATGTAAACGAAAACACCCCTCCTGTACCACACTCATACATCAGGTACTGCCTCAGATAAGCGCTAGACCTATAGCAAGACTTACATCTATGATGGCCCTACCTAACAGCAGCCATTGGTCAATGTTTGACTGTAACAACTATTTTGAACCAAATTTAATTGCTCAAGAAATTCGTGCTAAGGCCTGTTTATGGGATATCTCGCCGAGCATAACGAACTATCTAGGAATCGCAATATTTAATAATATTTATTTTATAAAGCTATTTCTAACAAATAAAACAAATTATCATTCCCTCTGAGAGAAAACTAACGTGGGTATTGAAACAATACAACATTACTTAACTTCAGAAAGCTTTTAAACTAGTTTTATTACTTTAAATGAATCTAAAATGTACTTAGAGTAAATAGTTTTTAGTTGTACCTATTACTCAAGAGAATCATGAACTAACAAATTTGGGAATTATGGTTTTTATAACTGTAACAAACCCCACTATCTCACTAATGTTATAAATGTCAAAATTTGGATGTTAGTTCCTCGATCACGCCGAAACGGCTCAACCGATTTGATGGAATTTGGTACCTACACAAATAGATTATGACCAGGACTGAGATAAAAAAAATGCTGGATAGTTCACACAACATTATCTAGCCCCAAGCTAAGCAGAGCTTGTGTTATGGGTACTAGATAACTGATATACTTAATGCAATACATTACATAGATAGTTTTTTTTGTTATAGGTACATAGAAAGTACAAATATTTGTTCCGAGGCGGGAATCGGACCCGCAACCTCCTGCGTTGCAGGCGAACCTTCGCCTGCCGTGTCATAGGGGTTAGTCGAGATTATGACCTAGACTGAGCTATATTTTGGGTATTGGGTATAGGCCTGTACCTGTACCTGTATTACCTGTACTAATATTTATTCTGTGGTATAGGCTTTATAATCCTTCCTAAAACTAATACTCTTAGGGCCATACTACACGGGCGGTTCTCCCGCCGCGGGACTTCGCTCGACAAAGCTGCCGCAGACCATCAGACTATATGGAACCCGGTTTATCGCTGTCTTTTGTTAATTTCACCATGGATCCGCCTGATTCTGCACTTGCAGCTCTATTATTAAATATAATTTTTAAAAAAGTAAAGCGCAATTTTTTGGTGTCCTAAATAGCGGGAAACCGCCTGTGTAGTTTGAAGCGCCGGTTATTAGCGGCGCGGTTTGACGTTGCATGCGGCGCGGCGATCGTATTTCTCCCGCCTTTTCTCCGACTTTTGACTTTGACTTTGACTTTGACTTTGCCTGTAAACCGCGATGGGAAACCGCGCAGTGTAGTACGCAGCATACAACTTCCATGTTAAATTGTGTCTAGTGCGGTTCAGAAGCGGATTCCCGCGGCGGGAGAACCGCCCGTGTAGTATGGCCCTTATTGTGATAGGTCTTCACACCTCTTGCCATACCTATAATACTCTCCCTGAACCCTATATACATACTTCCAGAAACGTGCATACTTCCGGAAACTGATACCGTAACTGAAAACACAGACAAGGGTGGAAGTTTGTGTAAACCATACTTCTAATACTCTGTGATCTGTTGTCTTTAAATTATCAGCCGCTCGTCTCCTCGAAGATTATTGGATGATAAATTGCTTCTAGAATATTCGATGTGGAACGATTTGTTCATCTAGTCTTGGTTTGGACGGTAATAAAGGCAAACTCCGTAGCGAAAGATTAATACTAAGATTTCCGATTTTACAGTAATTCTAAATTAAAATTATTGATGCAAGTTAGTCACAAATTGTTTTTATAGATAGATAGATTAACTCTTTATTGATCACCACAAAGAAACAATTTACACATAAGATTTTATTTTACAAGCTTTTATTTAACTGACAATGTATGTATGTTTGTCCGGGTGGAATCTTGCAACTGAATTGTAAAGCAGTTATTCTCAACCGATTGAGCTGAAATTTGGCATACCTGTCAAGTTCCGATGACAATACAACATGATGGTGACAGCAAGCTGATCTGATGATGGAGACCGAATGTGGACAACGGAACTCCACGAGGGATAATAGTAGACTGGCCGTGTTTAGGCTCATTTTGATCAGCACACGGTTACTAATTTTATAAAAGCTTGTATTTAAAAATGTGTTTTTTACAAAAAACTTATAACTCTTTGTTGTTAATATGTATACCCATGCCAAAATACAGCTTTCTAGTACAAAGGTCTCTGAGCTAAGCAGACGGACAGATATGGCGAAACTATGCAATATGGTTCCTTGTATTGTTGACTACGGAACTAAAAACGAAGGACTATACTCCAAGTAGCTATCATTTCACTCTTACATAACCCTACATTCAAAAGAAAGAATCAATCACACCAAAAAAATATACAAAATATTCCTTCCATTCGCTCTATATTAAGGAGGGCATCCATAATCGTAGGCACTTCCTCCTGTCATTACCTCCGAGTAGATTGATGTATAATGTCTATCATTTCGCGTATATTGTGTACATACAGTACGTTAATGTAGCAAACATAACCGACCCTATTTTCTACACGATAAGACTGAAATTGTCAGCACTTGTGTATTTATAAATAATGTTATGCTCCCGGAAGGCAGTATATTGTTTTTGCGATGGTACTCTTGATGAATGTGATGTAGGATGTGTAATTAGGTGCTCTGATTACAAATATTGAAGGAAAACGTTACATTTAGACGACAGTATCAAAGTAATATTATCAAAGTAGAAATACTCGTATTACTAATCAAGTAGGTACACACATTAAATCTCTCCGCCGAAGACGGGACAATTAGGATCGAACGTCACTTGGTAAGTTCGTTTGATCATCTAATAATCGCTATATTCCTCAAACCTTAAATTCATTTAAATGTAGCTACAAAGACAAGTCAAACAGACAGTAAGTAGACCTTGGTATTTCATTGGTTGGTGCGGGTCCACTGACCAGTGAAATGCCTGCTGTCTACTGCCTTAACTTTGAATGACGGAACAAGCAGATAGCTCACCTGATGTTAAGCGGTAACCTCTGCCTTTAACAATGCATTACCTCATAGGTCACATCCACCTAGGACGTGCCCTTTGTGGATTTGGACTGCGCCCGCCACCCTGAGACATAAATATAAAGGCTCATGTGCCTGTAATTTCAACGGCACCCATACCCTTCAAACTGGAACACAGCAATGCGAGCACTACTGCTTTACGGCAGAAATAGGTATGGAGGTAGTGCATCCCCGTACGAACTCTTTCACAAAAAAGCTCTACTACTAACTTCACATACAACTACACACACACAACTAGTACATTACCATAAGCTATTTTCAGTGACTGACCTTCCACAGAGTAACAAGAAAGAACCAGCTACGTAAAAAACTTACAATGCCCATACTAATGCCCCACTAACTACGTGTCACCGGTTCCGTTTTGGTCACCCTTCGCTAGGTCGGAGACCAGGTAGCCGTGAAAAGGGCCTAGCGTTCGATGGTAAAAGAACCTGTGTGGTGAAAGGTATCTTGAACTCCTCGCAGAAGCTCCTTTTATAAACATGTCATATGTCTTAGAATTGTTGCTTCTAGGACATGTCGGTTTTTCATCACCGTTTGAGAGCACGTAAAAGCGCACATACATTCCGTCGTCTGTCTTTCCTGAAAACTATAGTCTGGGTCTCTTCAAGGCTAGAGTGAATAGGTGCCTTCCAGACCTTTGTGCTCCATCTTCGGCCACATCGTCACTTACCAACAGGTGAGATCGTGGTCAAACAAAGGTCTATCAAAGTAAAAAAAGAAAAAAAAGTGATACGAGTATTTGCTTCTACGAGGAGCACAAAAATCCTTTGTTCTTTGAATAATACATTGTTTGAATGGAAAAATCTATTTGGGACACGACCAAGATTTAAACCCATGAGACCTTAGGATCGATAGTTAAAGTCTCCACTAGGCCATCAGTGCTCTCAATTCCCCACTTAAACTAGATATCCTAGAAATCCAGAGCGACCGTGTTTTATTGAAACTTTTACTTTATCTATTCCATTGTACTTTATGAACAAAACTACTCGAAAATTACAATAAAAGGAAAACTTTCTAATCGACAGACAGGACCTTCAAACTTTTTCAATGAACAAATAGTGTGGACCCTCAGGAGAGAAATATATAGAGCGTGTCTATTGGGTATGAACGTAGGCATGGCAACGAACAACACCCGCCTGGGATTGAGCTTGTGACAAGAGACAAAGCACACTCTTGCAGAGGAATCAGAGATTTATTATTCAAATAGAAATTCAAAAATCTTTATTTCAGGCTTACTGAGAAATGCACTAAACCTAAACTGTAAGCCCATATCAACATAAATACCTTAGAAACTAACATACACATAAAAAAAAAACACTTTATTTATTACTTAATCTAACACACGTGTGATCGCCGACGCGTCGCGGCCCGGGGTATCACGTGACAGGCGTCCCTTGAACCGCCGGAACTTCACCCCTTTCGGCCAGAAGTCAGGGCTCAAGTAAGTCTTCACATATAATTATGAACTATGCTTGAATCTTCTTCTGCTCTTTTATCACTGATCATTGGTCTGTCGAATATAAGTAAAATGGTGTTGCATAGAATCATATGTATCTATGGGCTCGCCAAATTTCTGTGCCGTCACGCTATTGGTTCGTCAGACGTGGAAACTGTACCCATGCGCAGACTCATCCCATCTAGTTGTTTTTACGTGACCTTTACGAGGATTCGGATACATTCGTGGTTTAACCTCAAATGTGCAAAGCATGGCTAATTTGTTTTGACCTAATTGAATATGTATCGTTATGGTATCGATTCTGAAGCACTTTTCTCCTTAAGCCAAAGAGCGCAAAAATATTAGCTTCTTAGAATAGGATAGAAACATGTTTGTTTAGTAGAAAATTTTGTATTTACAGCTCGAGGCTTCAGACTCAATACCAATATCTTGACTAGCCACCCTCCACAGTTTAAACTTCAGCTGCGTATTTTTCCCTTAAATATACCTACTGAGTACATATATAGCCATTATAATCATCTTGCTGTCCACTGCTGGACGAGACCTGTATAATTAAATGGAGGGTTTTGCGATAGTCCCTAACCTTGGCAGACGAATTTATGATCGCAGTATTGGGGTTGATGTTGAATATCACTTGAATGTAGCTACCCAGTTTTACTCGGTATTAACGTCATGCACGGGAAAAGAAAGAGGGATTCCTCTGTGGGTCATTGCGACCTCTGCGGCGCGGCGGGCGAAGGTTCGCTTCCAACGCAGGAGGTTGCGTGTTTGATTCCTGTCTCGTAACAAATATTTGTACGATCTGCAGATATTTGTTCAGGGTGTTCTGGGTATTTTCGATATATAATACAAAATATCTATCTATTTAATGTATAATATTAAGTATATCAGTTATCTAGTACACATAACACAACCTTGGGGCTACTTAATGTTGTGTGAACTGGCCAGCATTATTCTTTATTTTATTCACTCTTGGGTTTCACACACCACGTCACTGTCTGATTTAGTTAATCCTATTGTGTTTATTTTTTTGTGTACAATAAAGTGTGAATATATCTAATCGATCTATCTATCTATCTATCTATCTATCTATCTATCTATATATCTATCTTATCTACCTATCTATCTGTAGACTGTACCAATGAATAAATAAAAGTACAAGACTGTACTAATAATACCGTACTTGCATTGTTAAGCTGATATCTCTCTGGCGCTTTTGCTTGTCTTTCCTCTGTGGCTGACCATTTGTAGTTAATTCTACTTCCTTGTGTGTTCCGAGTTCGATGTGGCTAACGATTCCTCCATTATGTAATTAATGGTCTCTTTTTGTTTCTTTTATTTCGTGCTTTTAATTAGTGTCATCAATTTCCACGTTTTTCTTATGTAGTTTAATTTTCTTTTTATTGAGTTTTTTGTTTTTTTTCTGTTTAATCAAATTGTTTTACTAACAACATAATATGCCCACTTAAAGTAGCTTTCCATACACTTATTAATATTTATTTGTTTATTTCTGTTGCTTGTTATTTGGAAAATAATCAATGCAATACAATACCTTGGGTATAACGCAAAATAACCAATCTCAGATTTGATTTTTAACTTACTAAATCAAGTCCAATATTCAAATTAAAAATATGCATGGATACTATAGTATAATTCCGAGAGATTACTGTACCAGAAACACGATGGGACAATATTTTCTCGGTAGAAAAAAACAAAGTTACTTCTAGCTTTTGTCTAGATTCGATTGTTTATTAAAATGGAAAAAAAAATGGTAAAAAAAACGATAAATAAAATCAATAAAACAAAGCCGAGGGTTTTCTGTAGGGGTTTTGTAAAATTATCTGTTTTTTCGAGATATTCAATAATAAGTTTTTAGTGAACAATATTTTTTTTAATACCAGCTTTTATAAAATTAGTGATCGTTACCGCGTGCTGATCAAAATGAGCCTAAACACGGCCAGTCTACTTTTATCCCTCAAGGAGTTCCGTTGTCCACCATCAGATCAGCTCGCTGTCACTATTGCATTGTCATCGAAACTTGGCATGTATGCAAAATATCATCTCAATCGGTTGAGGATTACTGCTTTAACATTCAGTTGCAAGATTGTACCCTGAAAAACATACATACATTGCAAGTTAAATAAAAGCTTGTAAAAACTGCTTTTTCGAGTTTTTTTTGTATTTTTTTTTTTGCCAGGGTTATCAATAGCTTTATCACCAGGATTATATTCACCGCTGGACATTGCCATGCCGAACCTCCATCCACCAATTTCCTACGACCTACCAAATCGTCGATTCATCGAGTATGGGATCCGTCCTACATTGCGTAGTCAACCATGCCACGTTATGACAACAATATAACCATATACCAATATAGCTCATTTATGGTGAGGGTCCCTACGGAAAGTAAGAAGACCTACTTGAGCCCTGACTTCTGGCTGAAAGGGGTGAAGTTCCGGCGGTTCAAGAGCCGCTTGTCACGTGATCCCCGGGCCGCGACGTGTCGGCGATCACAATGTGTTAGATTCAGTTTTTTATATGTATGTCAGTTTCGGGTATACATATAAAAATGCATAAATTCAAAATACATTCGTTTAAAATACATAAGTTCAAAATCCATAAATTTAAAAAACCTAATGGTGATAATAAATAAGTTTTATAATGGATAAAGTTCTATATGTATAGTTTCTAAGGTATTTATGTTTCTATGGGCCTATTGTTTAGTTTTAGTGTAATTCTCAATAAGCCTGAAATAATTTGAATATATGAATTTGAATATTTTCTTGAAGCATACCTACGTATACACGCACCCACACTGCCCCAAAATCATATCCTTCCTTATATGTCCTCCTTTTGCCTTAGTCAGGTATTAATTGGTAATTGCCTACTTCTAATAATATATCTACCTACTTCTAATTCTAATATTCCTTTTATACTATTCGCCCACAAAAAACAGTATCAAAGTGTATCAGTATCAGTATCGAACTAATGACAGAACAAAGGTGAACGCAATCAAACACAACGGGTATTTGTAGAGGAGCTTACACAAAGGAGGGGTAAAGAGGAGGGGTGTAAATGGTGTAAATAATAGCGGCCAAGTGCGAGTTGGACTCGCCCATGAAGGGTTCCTTAGCAGCAAATAACATAATACAAATGTTCTTGGATGGTTTACGATTTATGACGTATTCAAAAAAACTACTTACTAGATCTCGTGCAAACCAATTTTTGGTGGAAGTTTATATGGTACATGGTTTTTTTAGTTATCTCATTCTTTTATTTAAGAAGTTATGGTGGGGGGAGGGGGGGAGGGGGGGGGGGCACACACATATTATATTAGAAACCTCATTATTATTTTTGAAGACCTAAACATAGATAAATAACACGAATAAGAAACGGGTTTGGTGAAAAAATAATTTTGAGTTTCAGTTCTAAGTATGGGGTACCCTAAAAAATTATTGTGTTTTTTTTTCTATTTTTGTCTGAAAATCTTAATGCGGTTAACAGAATACATCTACTTACCAAGTTTCAACAGCATAGCTCTTACAGTTTCGAAAAAAAAATGGCTGTGACATACGGACGGACAGACAGACAGACAGACAGACATACAGACAGACATGACGAATCCATAAGGGTTCCGTTTTTTGCCATTTGGCTACGGAACCCTAAAAATGGGGCTCACCGCAGTTGCTCTATTCGACCCCTTTTTCTGTTTCTTCATTAAACTTGGAACTTGCGATATATTTGCAGAGAAAACACTATTGTCAGTTTTACTAGGTTTTATTAGTTCGAAATGGCACACGGGTTTGAAATATTAAATTATTCCAAAAATTGCCGGGTGGGTCAAACTAGTAAGCCTCTTATAGATACGGGAATTCAAGAACCAACTGTGTCTCCGGTTCATTTTTCCCTTTTATTTTCAACACAATCAGTTCTTTTTTTCGTCCGTCAGACACATGTCTATAATAGACCCAGGTACCAAGAATTCACGACGTACTCAAAAAACAACAACGTCGAAGAACAAATATCACAGTCATAGATCGCAGAATTAGCTAGTTTAAGTGGCAATAGGCAGGCCAATAGCTCGCAGTAACGATAACTGCTAGAGGATAAAGGTACAAGTTGGTAGCCGACCACACACAGCAGCAGCAGATGACGTGTCGTCGCTTCATGTCGCCACGACACGTCGTTGCGTCATGTCGCTGCAGTCATGATTTCGAACCTGACTGCAGACGGCATGGAATCCAGTTGGTTCCGAGTGCTTTTGTACAGAAACTCACTAGACATGTCGTCGACTGATCTGCGGTCGGGCGACAGGTCTGCCGTTCGACGACGCGTCGCTAGCTTCTTGTCGCTAACTACGGAGGGAATTTCATAGAAATACATAGAAACCAGTAATGGCGCTGCAACACGTCGTTTGCTGCAGCTTCATGTCGTCCGCTAGCAAATTGTACCTTTAGGGTTAACCACGAACAGTTTAACGTCACAGCGTAGGACCAATTCAGACATTTCACAGATTCGTCAGCTTACATCTGTCGAAATTAACCTACAACCAGAATTTAATTTATAGAGGAATAATCTGAGTTTGCTTGCCCGCTCCATATACGACCTCTGTTTGTTCTCTCATATTCTAACGTTCGCCTGCGACGCCGGAGGTTGCGGGTTCGATTCCCGCCTCGGAACAAATATTTGTACAATCTGCTGATATTTGTTCAGGGTGTTTTGGGTATTTTCTATGCATAATAAAAAATATCTACCTATCTGTGTAATATATTGTAGTACGTATATCAGTTATATAGTACCCATAACACAAGCTCTGCTTAGCTTGGGGCTAGATAATGTTGTGTAAACTGTCCAGCATTATTTATTTATTTAAATATTTATTTATATAAAACTAAGTCTGATCCGCATTTGAATAGTAATTCATTCAATGTCTTGCAGGCACAATCGACTGACTAATATCTGTGCTTTGTCAGTTTCCCTTTAAATTGTAGGTATAGATTCAAGCTAGCATGTTTATAAGATTTTAATACAAATCTTTTAGTCAGTGTCATTTCAAAATAACAAAAAACCAGCCAAGTACGTTTCAGACTCGCGCACGAAGGGTTCCATACCTTTTCCATACATGCATACAAGCTTCGTTTATATGCAGAGGTCTCGAGCACCCCAGCGGTCCACTCGGATCCTCTTAAAGACCCTAAAGATGGATAGACAGAGAGATAACCAAACTTTTAAAATTCTCGTCAATACTTCTTCAACTGTGAAGTTACCAAATTGAGACAAAGAAATGCCATTTTTATCCAAACTTGACAATGGACGTTTCGAACTCCTTATCTGGAAACTTAATTCGATTCAGAGATCGCTTTCCAAAAGTTTAGCACGGGATCAGAAATGATAGATATTTTATTTGAGTTCATTGACTTTGCCATAACTCTACAGTAAATTGTCTTCATCTATATCTATACTAATTATAAAGAGGAAAGATTTGATTGTTTGTTTGTATTGAATAGGCTCCGAAACTACAGAACTAATTTGAAAAATTATTTCACTGTTGGGAAGTTACGCTATCCCCGGGTGACATAGGCTATATTATATTATAAATAAATTAGGGGTCCTTACTAAAACTCCAATAATGTAACCCAAGGTGTATAAAAATTACTAAAATATTCTTTATATCGCGTGTGGATAGATGGGGTGGTTGGGAAGGGGGGAGGGTTATGGGGGACGGGATGGAGGGGGGATTCTGACACTACCCTTGCGAAGCCGGGACGAGTTTCTAGTCTATAATAATTTCAATTGGTTCCCGGACTTATTGGGCAATTTAAATTGGTATAATATTTGTCCTAGCTGCTGGTATATTGAGGAATGTGTTATTACTAGAAGAAAAAATTCAAAATTTTGTCGTGGGAAAGCAATGGTGGTGATAAGCCCACCCCTGGTCACGTCTAAATTCCTGCAATTGTGTATGTATCTATCTCTTTATTCAAGATACTAGATATTTATTTGCATAAATAAGTGTAACATATTGGTCTTATAAAAATAGTGAGCACTTCTGACTTTTTTGCCCTCTGTAGGCATCGAAAAATTTTTTAGGGCGTATATCTGCATAATTATATCTGCGTATATCTTAGTTTCTTACATAAGTTATTACATATAAAACAACTAACTAGGTACTCAATTTTAACTTATACAAAGTGTGTTTATCATTGAACGTATGTATGTATGTTGGTATATATGGGTGATTCCCTGACGATAACTGCAGAACAGCTGATCTAATCGTAATAAACCTTCGTGAGTGGGTAGGTTATATGAATATAATTAGGGTTCCTTAGCCAAATGGCAACAAATGGAACCCTTATGGATTCGTCATATCTGTCTGTCTGTCTGTCTGTCCGTCCGTCAGTCTGTCACAGCCACTTTTTTCCGAAACTATAAAAACTATGCTGTTGAAACTTGATAAGTAGAGGTATTCTGTGAACTGCATTAAGATTTTCACCCAAAAATCGAAACAAAAAACAATAAATTTTGGTGGTACTTACATACTAGGAACAAAAACTCAAAAAAAAAATGAAAAAAACTATGGATAGGTCTTCTAAAATGATATTGAGGTTTCTAATATATATTTTTTTCTAAACTGAATAGTTTGCGCGATAGACACTTCCAAAGTGGTAAAATGTGTGTTCCTGTAACTTCTAAAACAAGACACAGATAAAACTAAAAAAAAAGAGATGTAGATTACCATGCAAACTTCCACCGAAAATTGGTTTGAACGAGATCTAGTAAGTAGGTTTTTTTAATACACTTTTATTAAAGCATCGATCAAAGTTACAACGAACTACATGAACTTTTATATTATGTTACTTGCTGCTACGGAACCATTCATGGGCGAGTCTGACACGGACTTGGCCACTTTTTTTTTTAAATAGGGCAAATGTTCCCTTCTTTTCTCCAGTCTTCTATTTTTGGGCTACTATGGACCAATTCTTTAAAAATGTATTTATTTCGTCTCGTTTGTTACGGAGTAGTTTTCCGTTCAGAGGCGTCCGTGGCGTCTTTAGCCTATAACGAATCCGACTCGCGGCAGACATTGCCCGCCCAATACCACTTCAATTTACCCTCTTTCTGTCTAACCTCCGCGTTTTACGTTTTGGAGCGCAGTAAACTTTTGCGAACGCGGTCTTGAGCCACGAGCCATGGGGAAGAAAAAAACATGTAGCACTTCTGGTTGAGCACTAAGCGGTTGTGTGCCTCAAAGTTATTAGAAAGTGCTCAGCAAAACCAATTATACCGATCGGCAAAACTGTAATTGTTTAACATAATTACAAAATATTTCTTCCAAGTTGTTCCAAACACATGGAAACACCTAAAGGTGAGTATACACTAGAGCATTTCCCCAAGCATTTCCATGTAATGCAACGTTCCTGCAAATGGTACAATATAGGTAAAAGCTCAGTTTTCCGAGCATTTCCATTTGATGTAACGTTCCTACGAATGATCGGTGCTCTGTTCGGCGTAATGCTCACAGCGAGTGTGCATTTACCAGTAACATTTTGTCGTACCTTAAATTCACTCGTTGTACTTGAACAACTGACCACGTGCGTCGTTCGTCCCTCTCCCTCCGCGTCACCCGCGCATCGCCCACGCTCGTGCAAAGGCTCGACGAAATGATACACCAATGCGATCGTTGGTTTGTACAATTAGGTTACAACAAAACGACGAGCGTGCTCGAAGTCTGGTTCGTGAGGGTGATACACTATTAAGAGCGGCTCGTTGTTCTGTTACAAGTAAATGCTCTAGTTTATACTCACCTTTATGAATATCAAGAGCTCAAACGTGTGAATGGTCCATAATTAGAATAAAATGTTACTCGTCGTAGTGAACTATGTTGTCAAATTTACGTTTTAAGCTAACGTTTGAATGGTGCAATTCTGGTGGAATACTGAATGCGGAGTGTGGTTTGTAGTGATGGGGCTTAGTAAAATCAGTCTTGTTTCAGAGAAAGTCAGCTTCATCAGTACCTATTGGTAGGATCATTATACCTCAAGTAAGATATTTACCTTTTTTTAAATTCCATAAAAAAGCCTTATTTGACTTGTCTAAGATGCAATATATTCCTCATCTTTAAATTAGGTTGTGAGCAGCGTATTAAAGCAGTGTACCCCTCGGCTTGGTGGAGCGAATACTTTTGAATGGAGGCGTGGGAAGAATGTTACCGAGAAGAAAATATAATGGATCAATGTGCAGTTTATTTGACAACACAGAATAGACAGATGAAATTAAAGCGGAGATAAGCAACTTAAAAAAACATTAAACTAGTAACTTATCTTAAATTAACAATAGCGCTAATATTAGTTGACTCAGTGTGATTGTATGTGGAGATAAAAAGGTCCAGTCTCAGAATAATACTCCTCCACATGCATAAACTTATGGAACAGTGCTGGTTTTCAGACGGGGCCCAGAAAGAACGATTTCGCGAAAGGACTTTACATAAAACATAATATGTGTCAAATCCAAAATAAAAAAAATCCTTACCGAATAACAACAAAAAAAAAGTTACCAATATGTGGTTTGTGTCTTGAAGGAATGAAACTTAATTGGTTGGGCATGTGCGCATGAAGGGCTGAACACCGGGCTCAGCGGTGCATATTGGGAGACGACTATGTCTTGTGTCAGTAGACTAATGTGGACGGATGATGATGGTGATGATGATGACGATGATGATGATGATGATGATGATGGTGATCATGACAGCCTGGAGCGACAACTGGATCTTTGCAAGCATGTTTCAACAATAATGTGGTATGTGGAGCGTGAAATTGGTCAACATATAAAATGGGATGAATAAGAATTCTGTAACTTGAATAAAAATACGTGACTTTTTATTAGACTATGCTGTATGTTTGACAGTTGCAACCTGATACTATCACCAAGCTAGTCCTATGTAACGACTACAATCAAAGGCTATATCAAGAGTGAGACACCAGGCAAGGTTCACAAGAAAGAAACGATATCACTAGAAAAGAAGAAGTGCATTCTTTGATCTGAAATTCTGAAAATAGTTTCAAAACACAATAATATTAATAGACAAATAGATTCACAGCAATAAACAATTCACAGTCCGATAGAGTCCCGATAATGAACTCCGAATTTTATCCGAGTTCCAGATCAGATAACTAAACAAAGTTTTTATGAAGTAAATAAATACTTTACGAGATTTTCGCTTACGAGAAACAATCAGAAGTTCATGGATGGCTTCCTAATATTAATTGTTTTCCTGTAACAGTTCTGGGAAAGATCCAACATTATCTGCTTCAAAAGAATTAGTAATGTACCTGATTTTTGGTCCTACTTAAAGTACAAAGCTGTCCCTTCGTAATTTATCGGAAGTCTTTTTCAAAAGTTCATATATGTAAAGCAATTTGATTATGCTGCTTGCGCCCTTCCGCCAATGCTGGTACACATTGGATAGCCAGCGTTGCAATGGTTGATAATGGTTGAATAAACCTTGTTCAAGCATGGCTTGATATGTCATCATCAGTTAGAAGACTGATTTTATGAAAGATAGAAAATTATCAAGTTAACGAAACTCTAGGCCCGTGGGGAACAGAGGCACATACAATTTTCAAAGAACTTACGGAGCGACTTTTCGAGTACACGCTTGAACAAAACGCTGGCTTCTAATTTGGTCAACGAACAAGCATTGCCATTCAACGTGGAAATGCAGCCAGCATTATGGGCACGCTGCCGTTGGGCGACGGCTTGGTGGTCCAGAGATTTGTTTTAGTTTTTTTTTTACATTGAGATACCTTTTTTTGGCCACGATCTCACCTGTTGGTAAGTGACGATGTGGCTGAAGATGGAGCACAAAGGTCTAGAAGGCACCTATTCACTCTAACCTTCACTTCTACCCTAGTCTCTAGTTTTAGATTTACATAATGTTTTATTGTTTTATTTTAACATTCAGAGTTTTATTAAAACTCAGTTAACGAAAAACCTATTTTGTTCAGCAAGATTAAGACTGGTCTTAATATTTCACATCACTTTTGCTTAACTTTGTAGTTCTAAGTTCCCACATAATATGCGCGGCACCCGACAAGACATATTATAGCAATTCAAACGAACTGAGATGAATTTTCAGTGATGTTTATCCTTATTGCTACTCATATACTATGAATAGTATGTGTCAGTTTGCATATGAGAGTGTAATACTTTACTGACTTTTGATGTAGTCCTTTTAAAACTCGTGACTGTTCTAAAATATAGAAATGAAGGGAGAAAGACAATCTGCTATTTTTAAAAGAAACGTTGTTATATTATGTCTAATTTAATATTTTAAATGAATAACGTCTAAATTACCACTGTATTTCGTCGTTTTACTGACGTTTCATGATGAGGTTTCTGAATTCAGTCTCGAAACTTCAGCAAAGCGACGAATATCCGGATATCATTTGTAAATTTTGACGTGTATACTTTTGTCAGCGCCATCTATCGAGCCAAATAGAACTACTTTTTTCTTTTTTATTCGAAAATGAAAAGCCCTCATTGCTTGGAGTATTCCTCAGAAGAAACCTCCTATAACCAAGGATCGCAAAATTGTAGAAATATAGAAATGACCAGTGGTGAGCACATCGCCGGCATTTCTGGTTTCTGGTTTCGTTTCGGCTCCGCACCTTCCGCGCCGTCCCGTCGAGAAATAGTTATCGCGCGAGGTGGTAAACAAATAGCCGGCTGAGACGCGAGAAATGCGGATTTGTACCTGGTCTGGGTTTTGTGGTACCATGATGGTAAGTAACCTTCATAATCGTAGTTCTTGATACCCATGACGTAATCCTAATGTGGGAGCAGAACTAGGTACTATTTTATGTAAGTTGTTTCCCACAATCAACTCGACTATAATGCTTTCTTCCTGTAATAACACATCTATATATATAAAGAGAAGTCCACACACTCACTCACTTACTCACTGACCACTCATCACGAAATCTCGGAAACTACTGGGCCGAGAAGGCTGAAATTTGGCACAAGCATTCATTATGGGGTGTAGGCGCGCACTAAGAAACAGTTTTTGAAAATTCGAACCCTAAAGGGTTGAAAAAGGGTGTTAAAGTTTGTATGAAAGTCGCATGTTTTTAAAGATAGAGACGTGAATTTTGGCATGCATGTTCCTTTAGGCTTCCTGGTGCTCTCTTAGAAAGGGTTTTACGAAATTCACCCCTTAAGGGTATAAAAAGGGGTATTTAATGTTTGTATGAAAAATCTTAATGAACCAAAATGAATCTTACTGCAACGCGTTACTGCATATTTTACATTGAAATTCAAATATGGAAGCAGTACAAAATTTAAATTGAACCTTACGTCAAGGCGTTATTGCATATTTTACATCGAAATTAGAATTTGGAAGCCCATGTATTGTTTGAAAAGTTCCTTGAGATTCAACTTCGTTACCATGACAGTTTTTTTATTCTAATTTCTAGATGGCCAGTACCTATGTTTCATTCTTACAACAAAGTTTTTTTGAAAAAGTTCAATGCGTTCGAGCAACGTAGGTACTCATCTTTTATTTTTATTTTTATACTCCTTGAATGACGGAACAAGCAGATGGCCCACCTGATGTTAAGCGGTAACCTCTGCCTATGAACAGTGCATTCTCACATAGGTCACGTCCACCTAGGACGCGCCCTATGTGGCATTGCACTGCGCCCGCCACCCTGAGACATAAAGATGAAAAGTCTCATATGCCTGTAATTTCACCGGCACCCATACCCTTCAAACCGGAAAACAATAATCCAAGCACTACAGCTTTGCGGCAGAAATAGGCATGGTGGTAGTACTTCCCCGTACGAACTCTTTCACAAAAAAGCTCTACTACTACTAAATGTAATGTAATGTACTATGTTTGTTCTCATATAATTTATTTGTTTCTTTGTCTGTCTGTCTGTACAAATTATCTCGAAAAACTGCTGTTACAATTTTGACGAAATAGGATAGGGTAGAATAGGGAGTTTTGAGGCCGAGAAAACTGTTCTAACTTAGTCCCACACAAGGAATAATAAAAAACCCAAATTCTGAGCAAAGTCGCTTTGTTCTATAACGTCTGAAATGGGGTCGTATGGGTTAGTGAGTGTTTCTAGGGTTAGTAGGTGTTGTAAAAAAAAAGGAGTAACACAAGGAGTTTTAAGGCAGAGAAAACGATCTAATTTGGTTCCTGCCTGAGCTGGTAAAAATCCCGACTTCCAAGAAATTCTCCTGAGCAAGGTACGTCGTAATGGGGTTGTATGGGTTTGTACGAGGTTTTAAGGAAAAAAAACTCAAAAATCATGGTAAATATCCCGTTTCTAGTGAAAATTATGAGGTTTTAAGGGTTTCTCAGAGTTGAAGGCATTGTATGAACTCTAAGGAGTCAGGGTATGGTATAAACCCTGTGTTTTTATGACTTTGAATGGCTGTTTAGAGGTTTGTAGGGCTTTTTAGGTAGTGATAGTTTTAAGGGGGAATAATTAGTTTATTTTTTGATGATCTGTATTTTTTGGGAGTTTGTTAGTTTCTCGCCCATGATAATTTGGGATTATGCTATGATGGTTTAGACCACTATGTCTGCTTGGGTAAGCGATTCAACTAGGAAGGTGCTGGACTTTCTACGATGAGGTAAGCCCACGAATCCAACTCAGATGAGTAGCTTTCAGGAAACTACGCTATATCTTCACATCACAGAAACTGGAGAGCCTCAAGATAAAAGTTTGTTATCGGTGCATGCTGCCAGTGATGACTTATCTTACTGAGACGTGATCACCAACTATTAGCATCACACCAGTTCAAAATCGTGCAGCGGGATATGGAGAGAGCTGTGCTCAGAGAATCCGTACATGTACCTGAATCCGAAACGAAGAGATAGATAGATGGATAGAAAATACTTTATTGTACACCTTAATAGCTAATAATACGAACAAAAACAACAAACTTAACTATATCATTAAAAGTACAATGGGCGGTCTTATCACTTAGCAGCGATTTCTTCCAGACAACCTTTGGATGGAGATAATCCATAAAAGAAAATCCGTGAAGAGATCCGTAGATGAATCAGGACCACTGACATGGCTCTCAAAATAAGCAAGTTAAAGTGGCAATGGGCAGGTCATTATGCTTGCAGAACCAACAACCGTTGAGGAATAATTGGTCTCGAAAGGCAGCCTTGAACCGGGCGAGTAGAAAGCCTCCTCGATGGGCCGACGACATGTTAAAAGTCACAGGAAGTCGTTGCATGGAGGAGGCTCAGGACGTTTATTGTGGCATTCTATAGGGGTGGCCTATGGCCAGCAGTGGACTTAAGTATACCTACAGGTTGGTATTTGTACCAGCAACTACATATTTATAGAATGCATAGTACGAGTAGGTAGATACTACCTAATCTACGCGCGGACGAAGTCGCGAGCGGGTCAGCTAGCGCTGACGCGTTATTGCATATTTTACAATTAAATTAAATTTTTTGAAGCCGATATAGGTAGATTTATACTGAACTAGCTGTACCCGCGCGGTTTCACTCGCGTGTTTCATACGTTCGAGTTTATAAGAAAGTTGCAGTTCCAAGCACCGACAAACAGTGTAGTTCCAAGAAAATGAACCAAGCGCACTTCAGACCTCGCGCATTAAGGGTTCCGTACCAAATGTAGTAAAATAAAGTAAGTATTAAGTACATTACTTAATGGGCTCTAAAAAATTATATCCTACATGCATTTTACACACAGGACAGTTTTTAGGGTTCCGTACACAAAGTGTAAAACGGGAACCTATTACTAAGGCTCGGCTCATGAACCGTGATAGTTAGACAGTTGAAATTTTCACAGATGATGTATTTCTATTGCCGGTATAACAACAAATACTAAAAAATAGAATAAAACTAATATTTAAGGGAGCTCCCATACAATAAACTTTGTTTTTCTTAGTTATGTTATGTTCTTAGTTATGTATATATTTGGATTCTGGCCAGTAATATACATAAATACCTAATAAATATGACATTGATTGTAATTGTGGAAAGTTGTTCTTCCTCGATGCGCCTGGTGGAACGGGAAAAACTTTCTTATTGAATCTGCTGCTGGCCACGGTAAAACGCGTCAAGAATATTACCGTTGCCGTTGATTCTTCGGGCATTGCCGCTACCTTACTCGACGGTGGCAAGACTGCTCATTCTGCTTTCAAGCTGCCTCTAAACCTAAACTCTTGTGAGTCTGCTCATTGTTACATTCCCAAACAAAGTAGTATTGCTCGGGTGCTTAAAGAAGCAAAATTAATTGTATGGGATGAGTGCACTATGGCTCACAAAGGTGGTGTAGAGGCTCTTGACAGAACACTACAGGACATTAGAGCTCAAAACCGCCTAATGGGTGGGTTGACGGTCCTTTTGGCTGGTGACTTTAGACAGACCTTGCCTGTTATTCCACGAGGCACACGTACCAACGAAGTCAAGGCCTGTCACTTATCATCGATATTGTGGCATCACGTCAAAGTTCTGTCCTTAAAAGTTAATATGCGCGTGCAGCTATACCGAGAGCCGTGGGCAGAAGAGTTTTCAAAATTATTACTAGATATTGGTGATGGCAATATTTTTGAAGAAGATGGGCAAATAGCCATTCCGAGCATCCTTTGTTATGTTGTGGTGGATCTGGACAGTCTCACTAACAGAATCTATTCCAACATTAATCAGGCTGATGTTACTTATTTAAGAGAAAGAGCTATTCTTACTCCAAAAAACAATTCTGCCAACAACATCAACAACTATTTGTTGGAGAAACTTTTAACTGAACACGTAACATATAAATCTGTGGATGAGGTACTAGAGGTTGAGGAAGCTTTTTACTATCCTGTGGAGTTGTTAAATAGTCTCGACCCACCAGGATTACCACCACATGAACTCCACCTCAAGGTTGGTGCTCCAATCATTTGTTATTACGAAATCTGCAACCGTCCAAACTATGCAACGGTACAAGGCTGCAGGTCCGCTAACTTCAAAAGAATGTGACCGAAGCAACTATTTTTACAGGCGTCCAGTCAAGCAGAAACAGTTTTTATCCCTCGAATCCCACTTATCCCTTCAGATTATCATTTTGAATTCAAACGATTACAATTTCCCGTAAAACCTTGCTACGCAATGACTATCAACAAGGCACAGGGCCATACTTTAAAAGAAGCTGGGGTGGACCTGAGAAGTGACTGTTTCTAACAAGGTCAGCTATATGTGGCGTGTTCTAAAGTCAGTTCACCCGAAAACCTCATAATACTGCAACCAACAAATAAAACACGAAATGTAGTTTACAAAGAGGTCTTGCAGACTTATAATAACCGGATGTAAAAAAAGATAATTTGTATATAGCATAGATCAAATAATACTGTGTACTTGTAAATCCATCTTTTTTCTGTGATCATTCCTTGCTTCTCTTAAAACTATCACAAAAACTATTAAAAAAAAAGCAATTTTTGACGAATTTGTGTCCTTCCGTTCCATCCGTCCGTCCTTCTGTCACATTAGAGTCTAGCGGCTAAACCTTTTAACCTACAGTCTTCATATTTATTAGGTATTTATATATCTGACTGACCAGAATCCAAATATATACATAACTAAAAGCAATTTTGTTTTTTTTGTGAAGATGGCTCCCGTCAAGTAAATAATAAAACTGGCCAAGTGCGAGTCAGACTGGCGCACGAAGGGTTCCGTACCATTTTCTAAAAAAACGGTAAAAAAACACGTTGGTAAAAAAACAATTAAAATTTCACGCCAAATGTGGTCACCCATCCAAAAACTGACCACACAGATCATTGCTTATACTATATTTGGAAAAAAACACGTTTGTTGTATGGGAGCCCACCTAAACGTTTATTTTATTAGATTTTTTAGTATTTGTTGATATAGCGGCAACAGAAATACATCATCTTTGAAAATTTAAACTGTCTAACTATCACGGTTCATGAGATACAGCCTGGTGACACCATTAACTATAAAAACCGGCCAAGTGCGAGTCGGATTCGTACGAAGGGTTTCGTACCATTATATATAAAAACGGCAAAAAAAAAACCAAGAGATCCCCTAAATATTTATTTTATTCCGTTTTTTAGTATTTGTTGTTATAGCGGCATCAAAAATACATCATCTGTGAAAATTTTAACTGTCTAACTATAAAATAAAAATAAATAAATAATGCTGGACAGTTTACACATTATCTAGCGAAGCAGAGCTTGTGTTATACAATATATAACATACATAGTTTTTTTTTATTATGCATAGAAAATACCCAGAACACCCTGAACAAATGACTACATATCGCTTAAATATTTGTTCCGAGGTGGGAATCGAACCCGCAACTTTCAGCGTCGCAGGCGAACGTTCGCCCGCCGCGCCACAGAGGTCGTCCAACTATCACGGTTCATGAGATATAACCTGGTGGCAGACGGACAGAAGGACGGACAGCCGAGCCTTAGTAATAGGATCCGGTTTTACCCTTTGGGTACGGAACCCTAAAAAACAAAAACAACGTTTTTTGTATGGGAGCCCCCTTAAATATTAATTGTATTCTGTTTTTTCTGTATTTGTTGTTATAGCAGCAACAGAAATAGAAAATTTCATCTGGCTAACTATCACGGTTCATGAGCCGAGCCTTAGTAATAGGTTTCCGTTTTACCCTTTGGGTACGGAACCCTAAAAACTGACCTGTGTGTAAAATGCATTTAGGATTTATTTTTTTAGAGCCCGTTAAGTAATGTAAAAAAAAACATACTACTTTATTATACTACATTTGGTACGGAACCCTTAATGCGCGAGGTCTGACGTGCACTTGGTTCGCTTTCTTGGAACTACACTGTTTGTCTGTGCTTGGAACTGCGAAACTCGAACGTATGAAACACGCGAGTGAAACCGCGCGGGTACAGCTAGTCTTTAAATAAACCAGCACCCGTTTTGAATAATAGGTTTTCAACACCATGAGAAATAGAAAATAATTAAACATCTGTTCAGGTAAATTAGTACAATGTTGTACGGTATCTAGTAATATTTTGTGTCCTTCGTTTATTATATACGAGTGATTGTACAAAATAGAGTGGGCATTTTAATTGGCAGTAGCACGACAGTATACACAAAAGAGCCGATAAGTTTGCAAGTTCTTGTACGCCTAGAATAAATATACCTACCTACCTAAATTTAATTATATTTGTGTAGTTGCTAGAAAGTTTTAGAAAATACAGGATATTTAAGAGATGCTACATTCTGTTTTCACAGTAACAGTATTAGTTTTAGTAAGTAATCATGGCGCAATATTCATAATCTTATATTTGATTTTAACAGATTAAATCAAGTACAATATTCAAATAAAAATATGCATGTATACATTATAATTCCAAGGGATCACTGTACCAGAAACACGATACAATATTTTCTCTATAGGAAAAAAAACAAAGTTACGTATATTTTAGCCAAGATTCGATTGTTTATTAAAATGGTGCATATTATTTAGTAAAAAAATAATAATAATATCAATACCTTTCGGGAAAAAGGCGTGTGTCTATGTATGTATGTATGTTAGTCAAATGAATGATGGCAATAGTTGATTGTTTTTCGAGTTTTCACGCTAAAATGGCTGGGCCAGTTATGATAAAGCTTGACATACACATAGACAGTTTTTCCGGAATCCGGTTCCCTCTGAATATTACCGCGGGTATGATATATGGCTATCAAAGGTCAACGTTTTTGTAACAGCTACACATAAAATTAGGTCATCACCACGTGATCGTTTGATTGCGCATAATATATTCATAACGCCTGTTTTAGAGTTGGGGTATTCGTATCGATTACCTACCTGATACAACATTTATTGGATTGTTTCTTTCTTCCATTAGTATACGGAAAATTACATGTGTTTTTTAGTGTTTGTTAGTTTTGTTGTGCTTTCAAACACAGGCGTCGAATAATCAATTAACGGTGCACACGGCTAGGTACAAACTAGTTAAAAAAACGCTTATAATCACTAGATGTTTCTTATTAGTGATTTGGATCAGTTAAGCTACCTTTAGATTGGTAGCAGCGGTTTTTAGTTAACTAGCACAACTTTTTCATATTTTTTTTATTTATTTAACGTCTGTAAGTGAACGTATTTCTTATTAATAAATAATGTAAATAACTAAACAGTAACATTTGTATATAGTATTGGTATAGGTGCGTAAGTACTCTGCGCAGCGGGCGGGTAGCTGGCTGAGATACGAGAGGTTGCGGGTTCGATTCAGGAAAACAGCTGCACTTTGTTTTTTTTCCACATGGTTAATGAACAAGTAGAACATTTTTGTACGTTAGATATAAAGTCAATGAATGTAATTTTTTTTTAGCTCTAAACATTGAGTTCTCTGTGAGGAGAAAGCCTCCAAATAAGATCAATCAGCTGCTGTATACGCCTTAATAAGTCCAGTGCCGTGGTGAAACGGGATCCGTCCAACAAGGAATCTGGCGAAAAAGGCCGTAATGATATTTATGACTTTTAGAAAAATTACGAATATACACCACGTACTTTATACTATTCTCCTGCTGACATGTAAAGTACGTGGTCATAATTTTTCTAAAATGATACCCAGCCACGGTATTTTCAATTCTTTGATATTTATGACATTTCATATCATCTTCATTTTCCTTGTCCTCTGTATAACATCATCAATCAAAAATTATGTCGTCCATAAAATCGCCAATCGCTCAGCATCCGTGTTTTCCTTCAATAACTGAACGTTGTTTTTTCATTTCAAAGTTGAGAAGGATCGTTGTCGTACAGAGGCCGTTAACGCCCCCCATAGCCTGCTTACCTGGAGGTGTATTTAAGGCATAACGTGACGACAACGGAATGAACTCAGGGTGGAACTTAGTTTCTTATACAGAAAAAATAGGTGTAGAAATCAAAAGCAACTAATTCGTCACAAATGATGATGTGGTGTGTCCGGCCTAAGAATAGACCCCTCCGTCTCCTCCCGTGGATGTTGTAAAAGTCGACTATGGGATTACCCGGACTTGTTGATAAGATTCGTTGGTATAACATTTGTCGTGGCTGCTAGCTCATTATGGAATGTGTTATTAGTGGAAGAAAGCGCTAGCTGAGTCAGTCGTGGGAAGCAATGGCTGCGGTGAGCTCACCACTTGTCACGAAAATATTCCACGATGGTGCAACCCACTGTAAAAAGAGGCCCATTGAGTCTCTGCCTACCCTTCTTCGGGGAAAAGGCGTGTGTCTGTGTATTATGTACGTAAATTTCAGAATTTCAGAATTAAAATTGTGAAGAATGCTTTGTCTCAGTTTGATGGGTGCCGGTGAAATTATAGCCACATGAGATTGTTCAGCTTTGTGTGTCAGGGTGGCAACCGCAAAACTTTGAAGGTCGCGTCCTAGGTGGACTTACCTACATATGGCGTTGTATTGTTGTTGTAACTTGACGTACAATTTTAATAATCACGTCTTTTATTTTATGAAATACTTCTTTATTATTATGATTATTTGTTCATTAAGTATTTATATTGATTTATTGTGAAGCACACATCCGTATTTTTCAATTACATGGTTTCAGCGGAAGATCAGCGTTGTGTTGCTACAACACAACATATGCTGAGCTGGACGCCAATTTGTGTCAGTGTTACGTGACTGGTACTAACAGGGACAACTTTGTTTTGCCTCTCTTTGTTTATTTATGTGTGTGTGTCATTTTGTGTGGAATATTGTTTCCATGGTTTGTTGAAACAACTAAATGTTTTTTCTTTCTTTCTTTCTTTATTAGGCAGAGCACTCAAATAAAAGGTACATATAAGAAGAATCAGTGTACACGTTTAAATGGCTGAACAGTTAGGTTAAAGACACAATGATTCCTCGTTGAACTAAATTTATGGTTGAATTTTGAACAACAATTTACTCACATACGGCAACAAAAAGATCGGGCCATATTTTTCCAGTCACAGCGAGACCAACCCAATTTACTGAACCTGAAAGTAGCGTCATAATTTATCTGTTCCCACATTTGTCTGGTTTTTGTATACCTAGTTATATTATCAGAACAGAGCCCTTGTTCGCTATGACATAGGAGATTCCTAGTCATTAACGTGTGACGTCACAACGTATTCTTTATGATGATTCCACGCAGATATCGTAACGTTCCACGTTATGTCACGTTTGGTCATAGCGAATAAGGGGGCAGGAGAGTTATATGACTAGCTGACTAAAATGAAGGTTTCGTTTAAATTTAACTGAGTGAGTGTAATTCCCGTCCCGTTGTCATTTGGTAGGCATAACCGGAAACCCCTGTCGGATTAATGAAACAAGGTAGTGGGTCATAAAAAGCCTTTTCGACTTTATGTCCCAGTATTAAGACTTGAAAGTTTTACCAAAACGAGGGTAGGCTTTTCGGGAGTTTTATTGTTTTTTTCTTTAAATTTATTTTTATTCAATTTTTTTTCTGGTGACTGTACTGTTGAATTTAATTTGAATAAATAATTTTCTGTTTAAATAATATTAATATCTAAATTTTTGCAGTGCCAAGATCTAACTCGATTATGCACTCATAAGAGGGCCTAGTCAAACCTTTGGAGGTTTTTAAGGTACAATAATATAATTATCTATGTAAGGTATATTGCGTATGACATAAATAAATAAAAACAACACGTCAACGGAATTCTTATGTATTACAATGCTTTTGTATTACTATCTTATTAATTTAAAATTTTAATGGAACACCGAAAATAGTTAGCGAGGGGTTTTTATTTAAAAAAAAAAAACTTTTCTTCCTTCATTTAACTTCGGCTTGCTTGTACATAATACGATTATAAACCTTTTAGTTGCAATAACGCGAAGGGTCTTAACAACCCAGTAAACTTAACCCGTTTATTTAATTAAAGTGTTAACGTGCGCTAAATTTTTACGCACTGGCTTTTGTTGTTTATGTTTGGCGTACGTACATAACCTTTCGGTTGTAAAACTTATGTATCACTATGCAGCAGTAAACTACCATGACGGTAAACACTCTGCCTACTGATTCCTTGGTCTTGTCAAGTCTTGTGATCAAATCAAAATTGTATGTTTAAAATGGCGTATTAAAACGTCATGGCAACACTGGCATGACCTAGAAATGGTGGCATGTGCATACAACTGTAACAAGCAAATGCTATTTTCAGGGGGTTTAGTACGAGTTTGGACAGTTTTCGAAACTATATGAAGTTTTGTTTCCTTCCATACATTTACTTGCTTCCCAGCGCCCCTAGCGGAAACGAGGAGAAAACTAAGGACGCTGCCATAAAATGTATTAAAGGAAACGAAACTTCATATAGTTTCGAATACTATGAAATTGACGTAATAGGCCCCCGGAGCTGTTAAATATTTAATGTAAATTACATTTTTTTTTTTTTTTACTTTTATGGTGTCAGCTTCATAACATCACAAACAACGAAAGTTTTTAAAATAGAACTTCTAAGTGAACACATGAAATACACAATATTTTTCAAGAATACATTTTGCATTTATAAATAATTTGATATTATAATGATCCTGTTTTTTGACACAACTTGGAATGACAGATAATTATGGCGATCTTGAAATCGAATACAAAACACCGTTCAAAAATTGATAATATGTTTGGGCTAACAAATTCACAATCATTATTATATTATGTAGGTACATTTAGTTTAAGTATGATTTCCTCAAGCAAAAGCTTGTAATAACCCGAAGCCGTACAACGCATTCCGAGCCAGAGCCCCTTCCAATCCTCACGTAAGCAAAAAACCTCTACTAATTAAGGTAAAAGGCAAATCCTCCAAGGGAAAGATAATCCCTTCCTTACTTCGTTTTAATAAACGTCCACGTATTTTGTTTTAATTAAAAATTCCCACGTCCGTGCCCTCTCAGTTTATGATCGGCGAGAGTGATGATAAATTTTACTTGCTGGCATGAATTTAACATCGATGTTTTTTTTACTTGGTGGTTTCATGGATAGTTTGGTTTTATCCTGCACTACTAGTATAATATTATTTTATCTGTGCCTGCGCCTACAATTTAAATGAGTATTTTTTATCATCAACAGTTTTAGTAAAATTGACGTCAAATGTCAGGTTTTCGGTACTCTAAGGCGCGGTTTATACAGAAGTGACGTCGGGCGCGGATGTGGCTTGGACAAATAAACCTAATAGTTTTATGATGCATACGGTAGTTTTTGCCGAAGGAGAAGCGTGAGTCCGCACCTCGAGGACGCAACTGCCATCAGGTGACGCTCGCCCCTGTATGAACTATGAGTTTACTATGAATGTTACGCGACGTGGCGTAATATCCGCGCAATGCCACAGACACGCGCCTTAGCCCCTCCCCTCCGCACATGCCAAATCTCGCATTGGCCGTCACGAGCCGAGTGCAAGTGGCAGTATTTAAAACCTATGGCGCAGTACCAAACTCCGCATTTGCTCTCACGTATCGATGCAGGCACGTATATGAGCGTGCTATAGGTTGTAGATACTGCCACTCGCACGCGGCTCGTGACGGCCAATGCGAGTGTTGGCATGTGCTTAGCGTCAGCTTAACTCAGAGATCCACCAACTTATCTGTAGAATGAAATGTATGTATATGATAGAAAAATTTAGGTAAATAGTTCTACAGATAAGTTGGTGGATTTATACGTCGCAAAAATGTTACGTAGTCTTATGTTATTTGCAAAAGATTTTAAACCAACTCCCACATTTGTTAATCATTCGCAATCAATTTGTTTGTGAAAGAAACTAGTGCAATAGGTACAATTATGCTACCCGATTTAGAGATTGTAAGACTCTAAATAATCTATAAGTTGCGTAGCTGCATCTACAGTAGAGCATCTACAACTCTACGCAGCGTAGAGCATCTACGGCTCTACGCAGCGTAGAACATATTAGTACTCTACGCAGCGTAGGGCATCTACGACTTCACGCAGAGTAGCGTCCTTGAACATAATATTTTCCGATTATACAAAACCCGGTGGATTGTAATTTGTGATGTATTATGCGGCTTAGAATAGTTCGTGCCAAATAAGTTTGTAGCTGTGTGGCACAACCTTTTTGATCCCACAGCCTTTTACATTCCGCCTGCTATTGTAACGGCCCCTTGGGTTTGGTGGCGAATAAACCTTTCTATGAACCCGCTCTGAAGTTTATTATACGTGTTTTCATTTAAACCTGTATTTTGTTAAGTGTTTCATCTATTTTTTTTTATATTGTGTCCGCGATCAGTTGGTGGATTATAAGCGGATGAGTGGATAGTTTCTTGGCGTTTGGGATCCGGACTCATCAGTCCTTATTTTCTCATTACCTATCTATTTTAGATATCTATTTTAACGACAAAATCTATCTAAGAGTCTTTCTAAAATTCATATAAATCGATTGCGAAAAACCACAGTACAAATATTGGCCTTGCAAATTGAAGCTATCACAACCGCAAAATTATTTGGCTGTTATATTGCCTTTGCTTAGTAAGGTTCTATACAAAAAATCTGTGTTTTGCACGAGCTCTGAACTTTAAATACTAATTTGTAAGTTTAGATAGCTTGTTGAATAAAGTTAACGAGTGAAGTCTAAACTTCGTTCTTGTTGAGCAATAAATAAACGCTTTTAAATACTATTCGTAGCTGTTGTAAACTGAGTATAGACAAATGAATTGATTGAAGATTTTTCTTCATGTTCCACACTAGAACTTGCCTGCAGCTTGGTTCTCTTGGTGTCGGTATAAAAAGTATAAGATTTGTCCTGGCTGCTGTGTTATTAAGAAGCGTAATGTTTCTAAACGAAAGCATTATTCTAGATGGTCGTGTTTAAAAAGTTGCGGCGATGAGCTCACCACTGACCACGTTATATGCCTTCGATTCTGCGAATTACGGAGAAGAGGCCCTCTGAGGCTCTGCCTACCATTCGGGAAAAAAGGCGCATGTTTTATTTTTTATACTTCTAGAAGGACGGAACTAGCAGATGGCCCACCTGATGTTAAGCGGTTACCTCTACCTATGAACAGTGCATTACCTCATAGGTCACGTCCACCTAGGCGCCCTATGTGGCATTGCAATGCACCCGCAACCCTGACACATAAAGATGAAAAGTCTCAAATGCCTGTAATTTCACCGACACCAATACCCATCAGACCGGAACACAACATTGCAAGCACTACTGCTTTGCGGCAGAAATAAGTATGGAGGTAGGACGAACTCTTTCACAAAAAAGCTCTACTACTACTAAATTCTACTATATTCTATATTTGTAACCTTTGTTTCTTTTTACAGGTATGTGTGAAAGGTGCCTCAAGCTGAAATAGGTATTTATAAAATAATTAATAAATTTATAAATTTTTCCAGTGACTTTTCGTGAAACTTCTCTTCCTCGCGTTAAGAGGCTGTCAAGAGTCAAGTAGGCTTTTTTAAACGTATTTTTAGCAAAATCTGCACAGTTAAAGACATGAAAAAATATATTATGTTAATCTTCATCATATTCCAAGGTCGAGCACAAAACACGATTGGATAAATTGTATTGATTAAAAAAATCGGGAATACCTTTACAATGTATAGTATGCGTAAATATCTCTATAATCTAACATACATAAGCATACATTGATAAAATAAATATGAGTGACATATAGTAATAAAGAGAACATGGTTGATTAATATTTTCGATTAAGTAGAAAATATTTGATTACATACGGTTTTTCGTAATTTTCGTTCACTTTTAGTAGCGCCAGTGCTGTTCTTTCATTTTCTAACTTACCTGAACTTAACTAAGTTACAGAGTGACGGAATTTAGCTCTTGTCTGCCTCCTAATGGTTCATTATTGTCACCCTACAAAATGAATAGTGGCCATGGCTAGGGCCTTGTGACTGATGATGTAAGAACAGTGTGGTGAATGGATCAACGCGCCTAGCAGGGATCCAAATGGAATGAAAACTATGAACAGATGGCAGCTTTAATATATTTATTTAAAGAAGGAATAATACAACTAATACAAGTAAATATGTCCAAAATTTAAAATATACATATGATAGAGTTGTGCTACCTGAATACCGCTGCTAACGATCTAAAGGTAGTTCAAATGATCCAAACCACTACCAGATGGAAGCGTCCCTAAGATGCTGGCTGCATTGCCACGCTGAATGGCAATACTAATGCGTTGAGCCAGATAAGAGCCATCTCTCGGGTCACGCGTCGCTTCGCGTCGCGTCAATTGGTAAACCACGATGTATTAATATTTAATTTGTAATACGCTGGTGGTTTTCAATTAGATACTTTGCAACTTTAAAATGGTGATGGTCTATTGAGGGGGTCTACGCTGCGTTTATCGTCTGGTTCGTAGTCACCACTCTTGAACTTTATTCATGAATGTAGTTCTTGATCCGAGACTTTATACCCCTGCGGTTGTCAAGTAAAAATACTCTACTCATCAAAAAAAATCGTTACACTTCTCCCGTTGATGTTTTCAATGGATTATTAGAAAAATATTGCATTGTACGGAAAAAAAATATACATTAAATATACATAAACACACGCCTTTCTCCCTGAAGGGGTAAGCAAAGTCTCAATGGGCCTTTTTTACTGTGGGTTTGCACTATCGTGGAATATAGACGTGACAAGTGGTGAGTTCATTGCTGCCATTGCTTCCCACGACTGACACGGCTAACGCTTTCTTCCAGTAATAGCAGTAGTAGCTGTTACAACATCCACGGGAGGAGACGGAGGGGGGTATTCATAGGCCGAACACACCACAGCAAAATATAAGGAATTTAAGTCCTTCTACTACCTACTGTTATATGTTTTTCTTTTTTTTTCGTAATGTACTATATTTTTCTAATAATCTATTAAAAACATAAACTTCAGAAGTTTTTCGATTTTTAAAACAACTTTGTGAACAAATTCAAACAATGATGAAATTTGTTTGTTTATACGTATCTGTATAATTCGTTTAATTTAAAATCACGCCAACGATGTGAAATTTGACTTTTCAAATGAATCTAACCCAATGATCTCCGGGTCATTTCACCCTCCGGTTATTTTTAATTAAAAATGTTTTGAACTCGATCCATCATTCAGTTTTATTACATTTCAAAATATTTATTGTTTTCGCAAACAATTAGCTACACAATTATTCATTATAAACTGTTATTTTAGTAGAGGTTGTTGGCTTAAAATGTATGTTTAGGGAAATTGTGTTTACATTGTATAAAGCAATTGTAACCTATATTGTATTTATTCCCAGGATGATGCAACCCACGGTGAAAAGAGGCTCATTTAGGCTCTGCCTACCTGTCGGGGAAAAAGTTATGTCAATGTATGTATGGATTGTAGAACGAAAGTTGGTAAATTTTTTGTACTTTTGAATTTGACTCTTAAGTAAACTGTGCGCCCTTAGCACTACAGATCTAGCGCTTAACTGAGTTAGTCCCTGAGGTATGGGAGCGGTACGAAAGGAGGGGTGTTTACGTCTCTTAAATTATCAGATGCAATGAAGTCACGCTTCGTTTTGACGTAACGAAAACACCCCTCCCGTATCGCTCCCATACTTCAGAGACTGAATCTGTTAAGGTACTACATACAGGTAAAAATAATACCTGAAGATACTATTTTTGTTATAATTGATATATCATTTCGTAATTATGAATTAATTAATTAATACGCAATAATATTTAAAATAAGGGATTGTATATATGGAATTTAATAAATATTAAAAATTTTACTTGAATTAATATATAAATACATTTCAAGCAACTCCGGTACAGAAGCCGTAATGCTCTAAACAAGTTACAAACGATCGAGATTTCTCACTGAGTCTATCCACCGTCAAACTGAGTCAAATTCACACATAAATTACAAGTAAATCCAGAGGTACCTTAAACCTTTGAAACAATATTTACCTTTTGGCATACCCCACAGCTAAAACACCAGTTACTATGCAGGTATATTCCTTGTAGACTCTCCCTATATTTCAGACTCCACCGCTGTTTTTCAACGTCGCACGCTGAGCGTAAACATGACTTCTCATGAGATATGCGGGCCCAAGGTTTACATAGGGCCTGATTGATGGATCACGTGTACATACTCGAGGTGTACCTATGTTTTATTTTGTTATTCAAAGTAGCAAAAGATTATAGCTAGTTTAGAAGAATTTGCTATAAAGTCGTTATAAGTCGCCTTTTGCTACGTGAGATCGAACCAAAATTAAAACATAGGTATAGAAAAAAAAACGTAAGATTTTCAAACGTCGTTGCTATCGTTAAACTTATCGTATACAGGGCGTTCCAAGACTATGTGACATGAAGGGAAAGTACCTTAAATATTGTAGATTAGGATATTTTGCTGAAAGGAGGCTTCATTTTATTTTTAAAACTTAGTAATACTGCAATCAACGGTTTTCTAAAAATTACTTGCTTCGTCTGAGATTCGAACCAACTTAAATGTGAAAATAACACTCCGTATTTTTATGATGCCAATCGAAAGAAAATATAAAAAAAGCCTCTTAAGTTACATAGTATCTTATAAATAACAAAATAGTAACGTAAAATGTTTGATTCCTTTAAATATTCGATTCGATTCACTGACGAAGCAAGTAATTTTTAGAAAATCGTTGAACACATTATTACTAAGTTTTACAAATAAAATAAAGTCTCCTTTCAGCAAAAAATCTATCTACAATATTTAAGGTACTTTCACTTCATGCCGCATAGTCTTCGGATGCCCTGTATACTCATTCCTTATAGTATCCATTCTTGGCCAGTCTACTATTATCCATCGAGGAGTTCCGTTGTCCACCTTCCGTCTCCATCATTACCTCGCCGTAACACAGTTTATAACTAGCACGGGAGGTAATGGTCTCCTCGAACTGTATACTTTACTTATCTACCTTATTTTTTTTGTTTGCTTTTTAAATCCTAATCCTACAATTTAAACCACCTAAGTTGCATCTGTAATTGTAAGTTTGTAAGTATAGTGTTTTAGTTTGTGCCAAAATAAATGTATTCTTATTCTTATTCTTATCATGAGATCAGCTCGCTGTCACCATCATATTGTATTGTCATCGGAACTTGACAGGTATGCCAAATTTCAGCTCAATCAGTTGAGGATAACTGCTTTAAAATTCAGTTGCAAGATTCCAGCCGGACATACGTTGCAAATTAATACAAAGTTTGTAATAAAAATTACTAAGATAAAAGGTAAACGACGTCCTTGTAAGACGTTCATCAGGCTTTTGGCACTAATTAACAACTAACGCTACAAAGATGTCAAGCGACGTGACCTTGTAACGACGTCTCGCGGGAAATCTCGAGATTACGCATCTTGTAACTCACTCCGATATAAGAGGCTCATGAGTAATGCTTGTGTCAGACGAGGATCGCCTGGATTAAGTGACTTCGCGATATTGCACGCTAATCTCCTTGTACTACTTGGGTTTAAATGATAAAACGCGGCAGATGTAATAAGAAACAGTTGCTAGAAAAGCGTAGAATGAAGGCTGCTAGGTATTCAACATGTTTGAGTGGAGAAAAGATTAATAAAATCAAATAATAAACATAATTACAGATACAGTCACAAAAAACTCCATACGCACAAAGAATATCTATTCTATAGTTGGTAACTATTTAAACTATTAAAAACCGATGACATTCAGGTTTTAACAGCATTTACAACTGACAAAAACACTGCAATAGATTATCAAGTATATCAAGCGTAGCGTGTGCTGTCTTATGAACTTTTGCTGATTCTCTCTAGCATCTTACTTTTAACTGCCTACCTGAGGCTGTTAATTTGATTTTCCTTTTTTCTTTGGATCAGCTTCCACTTGTTCTCGAGGCACCACACAGGCGCTCCCACCTAGTAGTAAGATGGATCGTCAAATAAAGCTGAGCCATGTTTGTTGCCTGATTCTTCTAGGTTTGGTCGCGTTGGAACAGGAGTAATTTGTTTTTTAAGACGATTCAAACTGATCCTTGTGATTTCAATGAATAAAATATTTTAACTTTGACCTTGATTTAATATTTATATTTAAATATCGTAGGTTTTATTTTATTACCTACTTGTAATTGATAGCCTCCGTGACGAGGCGAGTGAAATTTTCTGTTCCCGCTTAGGGTCAAACGTTTGCATGATCAGAAAATATTTACTCCGGGTCTGCGTATTGAGGTACCGTGCGTGGTATTTAATTACAGTTTGCAGACATTCACCTTTATGTGTCAGTGGGTAATTTCACCAGCTAGCTAATGATATTTACTCGCTTCACCTGCTGTCTTAGGCTTTAATCTATTTTGTCAAAGGCCCTCTAATCATCAGGTGCGTTCAGGCATACTCTATCGACGCCCTGACTTGCATCAATAGAAGCGAGAAAATACAGCGACAAAACTAGTGGCAACTGATCGACAGACATCGTAGGTAAAATATAGGTCATGGTTTGACGTTAATAATTTTTTAAGCATGCCAAGCAAGTCGAGCTACATAAGATTTAGCAAAATTAGCAATCTTAGATTTCATTTTTAACGGACTAAATCAAGAACAATGTTCAAATTATAAATATAAGTAGGTACCCGTAACACGATAGGAAAATATTTTCTCAATAGAAAAATAAAATAAAATTACCTCTAACTTTTGACTAGATTTTGGCTAGATTCGATTGTTTACTAAAATGGAGCATATTATTGGGTAAAAAATAAGATAAATAAAGTCAATACAACAAAGCCGACGGTTGTTATAAGAAATATGTATGTATGTATATATATTTGTCCCTATTTTTCCCCCTAGTTTTATGAAGTTTGTTTTTATTATTCTGTGTTGTATTGTATGTACCTACACGTCGGCGACTTTATATACTATTGATTAGCAAAATGGCTCTAATGGAAGACCAGCGCAGGTTGTTTAGTTGTTTACACTCTACATATGCTGAGTTAACCGGCCTATTTGCAAGGCCTTTTTATATCTGATTGTATGTTGATTGTAGCTTATATTTTTGTATAGTTTTTCGAATGTTGTTGCAAATAAATATATATTCTATCCTATTCTAAAAGAACATTGCAAGCAACTTTATACTAAGATGATATAATGCAAACTGACATTTCGAGCATGCTATTAAGACATTAAACACATAAGCTTATTTACTTACAAATAGCAAGTCACATGTGTTTGCGCCCGCCCGTGCCTCTGCAAACATACAAATACTTTTGGGCTATTTATTCTATCTGGCAAACACTTTTGTCCCTGTAATTCCATTATGGATGGACCTCATGCCTTCTGTATTATTCAACGTCTTCTGAATCTTTGTGTAAAGATACTCAAATTGTGTTTGTTTTGTTACGTTGGGCTTCTGATGAATTGAGAGGAAGATTTGTGTCATCTCACTCGAACTGTAAAACAAACCTAGTTGCTCGTCGTCTTTGAATAAAATCGTTTGTGGAAGACTCATTGAAAAGATTGAAACAGTAAGTAAACTTAGGGTCTGTTCACACTGAGAAGTGACGTGACGCGACGAGCAGTTGCGTCGCGATGAACCTCGCAACGTTGTTTTAAGGCTTAGACCAAAATAAGAAGATGTATGGACGGGCCTTACCCATTACAGAGGCCTGCAATGCTCTAATGGACTTACCCATACAAAACATCCGTGAAAAATAAGTCACAATTATAACACACGTAAACATACACACATAGCTACAGTCTTTCTAATTACGTGCATACACAATGAATGACAGGGATAAAAAGACATACTCGCGCTGTAGAGCGAGCGAGATAGCAAATGGTTAGACAGTCACGCGCAGCGTGCTGAACCATGCGTGAAGTAAACAGAAGTTTTGTCTCTCAAACTAACCGCAATGTCATATTACTGTTTCACTTACGCATCGATATAAAATGGACTGCAAATATTTATGAATTTTTTAATCAATTGATGAAAATTATATTAGAAAACGTATACTTACGAATGAAATGTAATGCCTGAAGCTTTATTTGTGTTTCTTGTGTTGTTTGCACACTAAAGGAAGGCATTTTATTACTAAGGTTTCTAAATTAGGTATTTTTCAGCATAGATGTCGCTCGTAGCCGTCACTACTCTATAGTATTATTTTATCTGTGCCGTCACTAAAACCGACTGAAGCGAGATGAGTGAGCACACTCACATTATAAGCTTCAAAACTATCGTTCCCTAAGGCCCGTCCATACTTCTGCTTGAAGCTGCGTGTGTTCTCTCAAGTATCTGCCCACTGCATCTCGGTGCTTGTGGTGACCGGCACGTTCCACCGAGTGGCGTAACGAGGCATACTTCGATTCGTACCTAATAGTTTGCATTCGTATCTTAATACATACATACATAGACACACGCCTTTTTCCCTGAAAGGGTAGGCAGAGCCTCAATGGGCCTCTTTTCACAGTGAGTTGTACCATCGTGGAATATAAACGTGACAAGTGGTGAGCTCATAGCCGCCATTGCCTCCAACGAATAATTTTAAAAAAACTTCTTAGCTTTCAATAAATGGGATAACTTTGTGTAATGTTTTTTGGAATATTTTCTTGACATTCAAAGTGGACCAACCCTGATATTTAACCTATTCAATATATTTTTTTATAAAAATCAATTCACAATCGGCGAAGATACATACAAAAAATACAGTCGAATTGAGAACATCGTCCTTTTTTGAAGTCTGTTAAAAAGTGCACGCCTAGTATTATTTTATCTGTGACGCATCGTAGCGATGGGGTCAGTTCACACTGAGACGCATCAAAATAGTGCATACAGAAATTGCGGCTGTATTGTACTGATATATAACTATACTACTCACATTTCATTAGGACAACGGTGCAGTGAGATAAACTTAATGCGAACAGGCGCAATTTTTAACAGATTTTATACTTTGTATGTCTGTCATTCTTTTGTTCAACATTTGCATTATTCATTATTTGATTTTACCATCGCTCTTCCCGGCACCGTGACAAAGCTCATCCACACATCATTGAACCTTGGGTTTCTCGTACGACTCGTTTCTCGAGATCATTTCTTACCCGTACCTACAAACTATGGAATGAGCTTCCATCTGAGATTTTCCCGCTTGGTTACGACATGTGCCGATTCGAGAAAAATGTTCATAAATTCCATCAAGGTAGGCAGCGCATCGATCATAGTTCACCTCTAAGTTTTATAAAAAAGAGAAGCACTTGCTGTCATGTAATTGAACAGAAATTTGGCATACATGTCAAGTTCCAACGATAGTACAATAATACGGTGACAACGAGCTGATCTGATGATGGAAACGGAAGATGAAAAAATAACTCCTCATATGATTAAAGTAGTCTCGCAGGTTTTGGTTTCATTGGATCAACCCACGGTTCCGACTACTAAGTTAATGAAAGCATGTTTTGAACTTTATATTTTCCAACGAAGAACTTCATAATCAGCCCGCACTAGTCCTCTGCTGGACATAGGCATCTCCCAATACGCGCCTCTGAGCCCGGTGGTCGGCTCTTTTCATTCACTTTCGGCCCGCTGCCTTTTGTAGGTCATCGCTCCACCTAGCCAGAGGGACCGAAGAACTTATCATAGTATATTTTTTTTATTGGCGCATATAATACCAATAGTATCGGTACATTAAATTCAAAAGAATAAAATAATATTGCTTTAACAAAAAACTAGCAACAAATTGTATGCATTTAACAGCAAACACGATACAAAGTGCTTGTACGGTATCGGAAATAAATTCACAGCTGAGATTCTCCAGAACTTGCGCCTAACTTCCAGGTCAAGTTAAATCGACTTCAGAATTGTTGCTCATCCGATTCTTACGATAGGAACCTTTCCAATATTTTTAGTATACGTGAAAGATGGAAAGTTCAGGGAAAGGGAAATTGGAGAGTTTTGTTTTATTTTTAATAAGTTTTGAAAGAAATTAGGGCTAAACGCGATCGAATTTATAAAAACCAGATTCTTTTCTCGAAGTCTGTTAAAAAGTATGTCGGTTTTTGAGATTATTGTTTTGTACAGTAGTAGTAGAGCTTTTTTGTGACAGAGTTCATCCGGGGAAGTACTACCACAATACCTATTTCTGCCGCAAAGCAGTAGTGCTCGCATTTCTGTGTTCCAGTTTGAAGGGTAAGGGTGCCGGTGAAATTACAGGCACATGAATGAGACTTTTCATCTTTATGTCTCAGGGTGGCGGGCGCAGTGCAATGCCACATAGGGTGCGTCCTAGGTGGACGTGACCTATGAGGTAATGCACTGTTCATAGGCAGAGGGTACCACTTAACATCAGGTGGGCCACTTGCTAGATTCACCATTCCAAGTAGTATAAAAAAAGTGTTCTACCTATCAGAAAGGAGAGATGTAAAAAAAATTGTAGATTTTTTTTCGAAGAATATTTTGTAAATTTTTGCCTCTCTTATTTTTGGCAGTGACTCGGTCTTATGTTTTGGTTTAAGATAATATCAAGCATTCGCTTATGTTGAGTTACGCTCGCCTTGCTTTCAGTAATTAAAGTTCACGCCATTCATACTAAATACATTTCGGCAGGAAATCACAAATGGTGATATTTCACTGTCTTCGGTTCAATATTACGATGCCAAGAGTTTCTATTCTCCAACCTACTCAATCATAAAGCTCCTCAGACACCATTGGAACTTTACGACCGCCACCCAAGTATAAACAAATCGCGCGCACTAAACGTAAGTCTCGTTAACGACGAATAAAAAGCAAATCTCAGAGCCACAAATAACAGTAAAACCAAAATTCCTCCATTTATCGGTTGCACGAACAAAATAGAAAAGGAATAGCTTCATCCACCATTAAGTTTATAGTTGTTACATATCGTTGGCAAACGGTTCGCTCGTCAAAATCTATGGACCGGCATGGGCGGGCTTCCAACGGAGACCAATGGAACAGAATATTGTGTACTACGTAGCCACGTGCGCGGGTCAGTGGGTTCTGTATGTGACAGTCTTGAGCGAAGAAAATACTTTGTCACATGCAAAACCACTCGATAATAAGACTGTTTCTGGCGCTACTACCTTAGAGTTTTTTTTTGTCGAAATATGATCAAAGGCTGCTCTATTTGACGACCTCTGTGGCGCGGCGGGCGAAGCTTGGCCTGCGACGCAGGAGGTTGCCGGTTCCCGCCTCAGAACAAATATTTGTATGATCTGCAGATATTTGTTTAGGGTGTTCTGGGTATTTACTATTAATAAAAAATATCTATCAATGTAAAGAAAGAAAAGAAGAAAGAAAATTTATTAATTTTCCCCCAAGACACAACATTAAATATGAAAACAAAAACAAAAATCTAGTAAGTAGGTACTGAGCAACTAGTAGTTATACAAAAATAAAAATAAATAAATACTTTTATAAACTTTGGTAAGTTGATAGGCAAGTAGAAGGCATCGATGTGTGTTGTGTGAGGTCAAACAGGACCCTGTCTCGGGATAAGCTGCACCAGACCTAGGTTTAGTGCAGCGCTGGTTTTCGGAGAGGGCCTAGTTAATATAAGCGATGCAACGAACATCAATAAACTACAGGTACAACAATAAATCAATAAAATATAATGTAAGTATTGAATTAAGTTTATCAGTTAGGTATCTAGTACCCATAACGCAAGCTCTGCTAAGCTAGGGGCTAAATAATGTAGTGTGAACTGCCCAGCAATATTTAATTATTAATTTAAATGTTTAATGGAATCAACTCTTCCGAATTAAATTGTTGACCATGTTTCCTAATAAAAAAGGTAGCCCACTCCAATATACATCGTGCTCAGTCGTTATAAAAGTCAAAATAGCAAATCAAGACCACAGAACAATGCCTACGCCTACATCTAAACAAAACTCGCACAAACATAACACGGAATTTACATAAACGCCATCGATCAGCCGCTGACCGCTACACGGGATTGGGATGGTAATAAATTGGCGGACGTATCGTGCGTCACAATACACGGACTGGGTCAGGATTGAGCTGCGCATAAGCTGAGCGAGAAGCGGAACATTGAAAATTATGCTTCTTTATGAACAATGGTAAGCTCTGCGGTCAGTGCTATTAAACGTTACAATCAGTGCTACTCTAAATATTAACACTCAAAGCTATATTTAACACGAGTTCTTCTTCTCTTCTTATTCTTCTATTCTAAAGAGGGCTCCAAACAATTTCGCCAATGTCAAGTGATATAATTATATTTTTATAATCAAGTCGTCAAGAGTCTCCGTCAAGTCATAACCCAGTTCAAATGGTGGCTAAAAAACCTAGTTTTAACAGGGAAAAATTCACCATTTCGAATCGACACGCAACACACAATAGTTTTAAACTGGAGGGCGATTCTCGGATTGTAGAGATTAAGTCGAATTCGACATATGTCGAAAAAAGATGGCAAATGTCGAATAAAACCTTAATTTGCTATTCTCGTTATGTCAAAAATAGAAATAACACGTCAACGAATAGGAATAACGTTTCAGTTCCACCTTTATAATGCGAACTGCTAAGGAGTGGAATACACTACCGTCGTCTGTCTTTCCTGAAAACTATAATCTCGGTCTCTTCAAGGCTAGAGTGAATAGGTGCCTTCTAGACCTTTGTGCTCCATCTTCGTCCACATCGTCACTTTCCAAAAGGTGTCTATCAAAGTTTAAAAAAAAAAAAAAAACGTCCAAAATCATTCAAATCGAATACGATTTGATGGTTATTGTGACATTTTCGTGGCATTTTTTGTAGACATTCATGCTTTGACATTATCTCTAATTTAGAGATAATCTCTACAATCCGAGAATTGCCCTCCTGACTGCAAACGGCCAATTGACTTTGTAAGAAGTGTCGCTAAGAATGCTAATTTCACTAGTCAAACTTGTCATTTGCGGGCCATACTACGCCATACTACGCCTAAATTAATATATAACCCTGTGAACACGTAGTCAGACGGCATAGTCTACTTGATCGGAAGACATATTTATAAACTTCTAATAAAATAAAATAGATGACAAATATTCTTGTTTATTACCTACGTCTTCTCACTAATAATGTTTACCATGATTTCTTGGCATCCCTAGTGATTTCGTGAAATCCCTGGTGTCCTCATCCCCTGCGACATATATACCCTAATCTACAGTCAGCAACCCAAATCTACTCATAGCTACACACAGCACCACGCGTCATTTAACGCATTTAGCTTACTTACGCTCAACTCAACGCTTCGCTCACACTACTTTGTATACAGACCACGAGGCGAGTTAGATCAATGCATTGTGCGTAGAGATTTTTCATTTCGGCCGTCGTGTGGAGAGGGTTATGATGTGAAAAGGGCCTGATCCGATAGTTTGTAGGCTTTGTGCAAAAGTGATAAAGGTTTGGATAACGTGAGTTTTATGAATGGCTCAAATATTTTGAACTGGCTTCTAGACATATTGCAACAGACGACTGTTGTGAAAGAACCATGCATGCCTTTCGATCTTCTATAGGTTACGATTCGGGGAATTTGCCAAGGAGCTACATGATCAGATCCCACCATCTCCTTTTTATCATACGACAAGCAGGCGCAAGGCTCAGTACCATCCTTACCTCATCAGTATACCCGCAATTCGCGCTAAGCGTTTCGGTTCCACCTTTGTAATGCCTGCTAAAGAATGGAACAAGTTGCCGTTGTCTGTCATTCCTGAAAACTATATGGGTCTCTTTAAGGCAAGACTGAATAGGTGGCTTCTAGACCTACGTGCTCCAACGACGTCCGCATCGTCACTTACCAACAGGTGAGATAGCGGTATATCGAGAGTAAGTAATGAAAAAAAAAAATTACTACGAAAGAATACCTTGCCGTAACACAGTTTTTTAACTAGCACGGAATAATAAATAAATAAATAATGCTGGACAGTTCACACAACATTATCTAGCCACAAGCATAGTATTATTTTATCTGTGCCCAAGCTAAGCTGAGCTTGTGTTATTTGTACTAGATAACTGATATACTTTAATACAATATATTACGTAGATAGATATTTTTTATTATACATATAAAATACCCAGAACACCCTGAACAAATATCAGCAGATCGCACAAATATTTGTTCCGAGGCGCGAATCGCAACCTCCTGCGTCGCACGCGAACCGTCGCCTGCCGCGCCACAGAGGTCGTCAAGGCAAAGTTCTCTTATTTTCATATACTTACGAACATCTTTAATTATGTTTTGTTGTAGCTATTCTAAGCGAAATAAACTTATCTTTATCTTTATCTTTATCTTTAATACAGTGCAGTACATTTTTGTTTCAATGCGTCCACTATTCCTGTATAATTTATTTATGAGGTTTTTTCAGGAGCTAATGGTTGTTCAAACGAGAAATAGGGCTATAAACCATGGGTTGAATCCGCCCAAAAGAGTAACCTACAAAAAGAGCTGTATTTGTGGATTGGGTCAAGGAGGCTATAAAGCGGTCGATGCCGCGGACTATTTGCAGTATGTGTCGGTCAGTTTCAGTCGGCATTCTAGTGGAAAAATGTTGATGATCAATGGTTACTGCGGCAAACTGGACGATAAAGTAACGGGTTGTTATATTGGAAGAACTTGAGAAATAGAGATTATAAAAGGTAGATAGAACACTATGGTACACCAGAGTAACTGCAACATAAAGAAAATATACAAAAATAAAAAAACGTACTGGGTGTGGTCGGGTACTGACGATGGCGTCAGCAATGCGGCTGCATGCGCCTGATGACATAGAGCCTCAAACCAAAATGTTACTGAATATCTCTACAGTGAAATTCACACACAATTCTCTACAGTGTCTTCTCTAAAGTGAAGTTAAAGATGAGTGGATCTTTGTCGTCCGTTTTACGCCAAAACGGCTTTAGCATTATAAATCTTTGATACACATAGATTTAAATATAACATTACACTTAACAGTCACGTACTAATTCTAATCACACACTAGAATCCCCTGTTTCGTTTTAGTAACTACGAGTACTATGGTACCGAAACACGTAGATCAAATGTTTGCAGATCATACAAATATTTATCACGAAGCATGAATCGAACCCTCAACCTCGCGCATGTCAGCTGGCTACTCGCCCGCCATGCCACAGAGGCATCACATAGGTTGATTAGTGGAATTGCCCGTGACTTGTGTGCTTATTTTAATATAAACATCAACGCCCCCGCCCCTTAAGTGATGAATTTCTGGAATTCCTTTCTTAGTGCATCTCTAGACCATAAAAAAACATATCCACCAAATTGTAGGCCTCTAGAGCTTACGGTTTAAGCTGTGCGTTAATATAGTCAGTCAGTAAATAAGTCAGTCAGTCAGTCAGTCACGTAACGATCAATATATATAAAGTCTTTGCGTGACTAACTGACTGACTATAACAATCATCAACGCTAGCCTAAACCGTAAATCCTAGAGACCTGACATTTTGAGTGTACGTTCCTTTTGTGGTCTAGGAGTGCACTAAGAAATGAATAACAGAAATTCAACCCCTGAAGGGTGCAGCGGGGGTGTTGAAGTTTTTATGGAAAAGTACACGCGAACGAAGTTGAAGACATTCTATTAGTTTTATATTTCTACATTGAATGTGAATTCACAATGCCTTTTAAGCAAGATCTAGTAAAATTCTGTATTGTGGATGGAACAGAATTCGTTACGCGATGCGAATTCGCATCGCGTCACACGCATGTATGTGTGTAGCCGTAATAGCGCGCTATAGTAATAGACTCCATGATTTATTCCCACGATATTAAGGATACATTGCGTACGCTTTCTATAATAATGTCTTTATGGAACGCTACACTTACCCATTTTGCCGTTTTTAGTGGATATTAGGTTTTCAAGTGCGGAATTTGTCTTTAGCATCGTAATGGTTGAATGTAGTTTATCATCTAAATTTATATTTCATGCAAAATAACATCTCAACCGGAAAAGGATTACTGCTTTAAAATTCAGTTTCAAGATTCCACCCGGACATATATTGCAAGTTAAGTAAAAGCTTCTAAAATATGCCTATAATCTTCAACCAAAAGTACTTTGGTCGAAGCCTATAATTATATTTATGTTATTGGGGTAAAGGTCGTTCGGGTGGCTGGACTAGCAGCCACCACCCATTACGCAAAATGGGCCCACTGGTGGCCTAGTTGCGGAGAAGAGCCTGCTTTACAAGTTCAAGGGTAGTTCTTTGTGGATTTCAGGTAAAATAGGACACAATTATGGCACCTCTTACCGGTACTCTATCAGATGTATCTACATAACTTTATCAGTGAAAGTAGTGTGGTTGATTTAACAAGCTTTAAAATTAAAACTGGGATATTTTGATAAAATGTTGTGCACAGATTATATCAAAACTTAAATCAAAACATACGGTTTTATATTATTATAAAAACTGGGCACTATAATCTGCATCCAGGCCAGGACTAAGACCTTGATAATGCAGATTAAAATTCGTAAGATAAAATAAATACTGTTAAAGGAGTGGAATACCATACCGTCGTATGTCTTTCCTGAAAACTATAATCTGGGTATCTTCAAGGCTAGAGTGAATAGGTGCCTTTTAGACCTTTGTGCTTCATCTTCGACCACATCGTCACTAACCAACAGGTGAGATCGTGGCCAAACAAAGGTCTACCATAGTTAAAAAAAAAAAAAAAGTTCGCTACGAAGATTGCATGAGAAACCGCGGGCTTCATACCAGTTCTTTATATTTCCTATACAAATGAAAAAATTAAAATGATAAAAAAATAAAGATAAAAGCAAACATCCGACTCAATTAGGAGATATTACAAATTTAAAAGCTTCGCAAACGAACGCTGTTTGAAGCACAATAAAATAAATATTATGAAATAATAAAGAACGGCGGAAACGTTCTTTGAGCACTTTGATCACAAGATATTGAAAACCTGTTCAGCGTTTCACTGTTGCGTAACCGCGAGAACTCCTATTTAGTACATAAATATAAATACAAAGAGATGAAGTCTTATTACGTCTATCTGCGGGGTAACTAGGTACATAAAAAAGAAAAGTATGCTTCAGCATCGCGCCCATTCTAAAAGCGTGTATGTTTGAATGGTTGTTGGCACGGCATCATCACCACTCGTCCAATCGTTTTCTGCTCGTCATCGGACCTCATCTTCACATAAAACGGGTTTCGTGTAGAGCTGAAGCATGCGTGTTATCGTATGTTGTATTGTATTGTATTGTATTTATTTATTGCTTACATGTACCTACTTACAATATTGTTAGTATATGGTCTTATTTCTACTGTTAGTAATGTAGTATGTACATGAGCCCCGTTAGGGCGCTGCAAATATGTGATAAAGATGTCAAAAATTAAAATCAAAAGAGTAGTAGCACTCTACATAGGTGGTGATGTGTAGTCAACACATCAATGTTTTACTACACACACACACAGACACATTCACACCCACACAAAATACATAAAGGCAATTGGGAATATAAAAAACATATTCCCGCCGTATCCTGGTATTTTTCCATAAGGAAATGGATTCAATTTTAATTTAATTACAAATCTCGTATATTTTACCTTTCTACGTCCGTAGTCCTTTCATTCGTAGACCAGATAAAGCTTAGAAATTTTTCGTAGACTTACTATTAGTAGAGGATCAAAAGTATTTTATATCAAATTTAATATATTAGAAAACATATCTTGTCATACGTCTAAAAAATTCCTGCCCAGACTATGATTCATTAAAAATTGAAAAACCGTCCAAGTGCGAGTCGGACTCTTGCACGAAGGCGAACCATTATCTAAAAAAACGGCAAAAAAACACGTTTGTTGTATAGTAGCCACCTTAAACATTTATTTTATCTGTTTACCTATTTGTTGTTATAGCGGCAACAGAAATACATCATCCTGTGAAAATTTTAACTGTCTAACTATCACCGTTTACAAAAAAATTAAAAAGTAATTTTTCAATTTTTAATTTATTCTAGTCTGGGCAGGTATTTTTTAGACAACCCACTCAAGATATATTTTCTAATATATTCACTTTGATATAAAATACTTTTCATCCATTAAACGGATGGGTGAAGGTCGTTTCTAGTGCGGATCTTAGACTATATGTTTATAAACCAGCTACGCGACGACCTACAACATTCGCATTCTATTGAAAAAATACTGCATCTGACATTAATTTTCCGAATCATTGGTTTCCTTCAGAACGTCCCTTTGAACCCTTCAATTTATTTCCTTGGAATGCTAATTCCTTCTGCGCTACCAATCCAGCTGTGAAATTATTATATTAGTTCTTGTAACAGCCGTGTCTGCAAGGCAAGACACTCTGTCTTCCGGTCGTGGGTTTGAATCCCGGCAAATACACTTCTGATGATGTTTGGTATAAAAAAAAGGTCTGTATGAACACACTCTAAATATATATCTTATTATATAAGCATATGTTATTAATTTCCACAAGCGATATTATGAGATGACTTAATGTATGTACACGCGCTACAATCAAGTGACACGACAAGCAGAAGATTTTCCATAATAGTTTTTTTTTCTTCTTTTTATGAAAGATCTTGAAATTAACAGGTAATAAATAAATAAATAGGTCAGGACAGTTCACACATCATTATCTAGCCCCAAGCTAAGCAAGGCTTGTGTTATGGGTACTAGATAACTGATATATTTAATACAATACATTACATAGATATTTTTTTTTTAATATACATAGAAATTTCCCAGAACACCCTGAACAAATATCTGCAGACAGTAAAAATATTTGTTCCGATGTGGGAATCGAACCCGCAACCTCCTGCGTCGCAGGCGAATCATCGCCAGCCGCGCCACAGAGGCTACACAATAATAATAATAATAATAATAATATAATAATAATATAACGGTACTATTTTATTAGTTGTTTGAAAAAACGTGGATAATTTTCACTAATTAGTTGGCATACAAGAAATGTTGTCGTCACCACAGATTTAATAATACTACACTAGTCGTCACTAATCGTTATTATTTAAAACTAGCTGTTGCTCGCGGTATTATCTGCGTTATTTTCGATTTTTTTAAAGACAATGATAGGATATATTCTTCCTCAGGATGTAATCATACTCATTGCCAAATTTTATTGAAATCTGTTTAGCTGTTTAGGCGTGAAAAGGAAACAAACAGACAAAGTTACTTTCGTGTTATAATTAAGTAGTGAAGTATGGATATGGGCCTGTGATGTACTGCAGTTTGTGCCAAATTAGTAAAAAGGTTTTTTTTTTCTTGGAATGACGGTTCTAGCAGATTTCCCACCTGATGTTAAGTGGTACCCTCTGCCTATGTACAGTGCATTACCTCACAGGTCACCCCACCTAGGACGCACCCTATGTGGCATTGCACTGCGCCCGCCACCCTGAGATTTAAAGACGAAAAGTCTCATGTGCCTGTAATTTCACCGGCACCCTTACCCTTCAAACCAGAACACAGCAATGCGAGCACTACTGCTTTGCGGTAGAAATAGGTATGGTGGTAGTACTTCCCCGGAAGAACTCTTTCACAAAGAAGCTCTACTACCACTAAAATACTATATTACGAATAAAACAAATTAAATTTTATTTTTACAAACGTAGCGTTGCAATCCAATATTCTCTTCTATCCCCAGATTAAAATCCAAAACATTCGCATCGACTAAGCTATGAATTCCATCTTTTTTTTAATTTTCTGCCCCTATCATGTCGTTCATCGTTACGGCCCATCCAACATCCAGAACCCTGTATTAATTTGCCTGAAACACACCCTGTATAATGTGAGGCCTGCGTTTAACGATTCCATACATATTTATGTGAGGGTGAGTATAAATATTTATAACGAGGTGTCGTTGAGTGATCGATTTGATGTAGTAAAGTTGGTATATGCAATAATTGGCTAGGTTTGTGAAATGGATTTCTAAAAAGCTTTGGATCATGAAATTAATTTAAAATTGAGCCTTACATTGTTATCCTTTGATAATAGACGTGCGATTCTTGACATTAAAGAGGCCCATTTGAGGCTCTGCCTACCCTTTCGGAGAAAAAGGCGTGTGTCTATGTATGTATGTAATTCTTGACCGGTATAATGCCTTGACCAACGGATTTTCATCCCTACTTATGTTATAAATGCGAAATAAAAATTTTATTTTTGTCTGTGTGTCTCTTTGTTACCTTTTTGCGCTTAATCTGCTGAACCAATTTGGATAAAATTTGGTACGAAGATAGGTTGAGACCTTAATAAGGATATAAGATAGGTTTTAACCAGAAAATCATCCCGTAAGAGGGTGAAAAGTGTGGGTGGTAGTTTGTATGAGGAATCAATAAGTTCTCATTCGAAAAGGGGGAGATTGGGCCGAAGGAAAGGAAGGGGGAGGGGCAGCGTGAGGGGGGTTTGTCATATTTTTATCCTGACACAACTCGTGCGAAGCTATAGGTACAAACACACATAGACCCACGCCTTTTTCCTTAAAAGTGTAGCCAGAGCCTCAATGGGGTTGATTTCACCGTGGGTTGCACCATCGTGGGAATATAGACATGACCAGTGGTGAGCTCATAGCCGCTATTGCTTTCCACGACTGACTCGTCTTACGCTTTCTTCGAGTAATAACACATTCCCTACTAAGCTAGCAGCCAGTAAAAATCTTATACTAACGAATTTTACTAACAAGTCCGGGTACAAAACTGTAGGGGTTTTGTAATATTATCTAAATTTTACAAGATATTCAATAAAATCTGCTTTTTAGTGGGGCGTGAGGCGTTTTTTTGTATAAAGATTTCCGCCTGGGATTGGTGCAGCCTCAAGCAAAACCTTGTGACTTTCATATTGTAATAAACGTATAAACGAAGCCTTTCTCAAACGCGATGTTACTCAGGATGGTAAAGCTTTTATATTTATATTCCATTGCGGTTCTCGAATAAGGAAGAAGCAGGAATGTTTTCATTCCATTTGCGGAACCCTCTAGGTCTATAAACATAAGGCAAAACTATACTCGGCTGAAGGATTTTATAGGGTTCTGATCACATTGGAATGAGATCGTGATGCATCGCATACGTTTGTGTTAAGGCGCTATAGGTTCACGAAATGTTACGCATTTTTAAAGTTTTTGATATGAGTCCATAAAGTTTCTAAGAAGAAATAATATATGGTTTGTTTGTGTAGTGTAATCATAAATTCAATACACTATTTGAGTTACTTCACTAGATTAAAAAACATAGTTACCACATTTTTAAAATTGAAATCTAATTTCAGACTTACTTCTTACACGTTTTAATTTTTGAAACATTTGGTATTATATTCATTTTTAATTGACTCGTCAACAAAATTAAACAAAACTTATAATGGTAATAATGTTCGTGTATGTGTGCTGTGTACGTTCTCTGCTGTGGTGTGTCCGGCCTAAGAATAGACCCCTCCGTCTCCTCCCGTGGATGTCGTAAAAGTCGACTAAGGGATTACCCGGACTTGTTGATAAGATTCGTTGGTATAAGATTTGTCCTGGCTGGTAGCTTATTATGGAATGTGTTATTACTGGAAGAAAGCGTTAGCTGAGTCAGTCGTGGGAAGCAATGGCGGCGATGAGCTCACCACTTGTCACGTCTATATTCCACGATGGTGCAACCCACTGTGAAAAGAGGCCTATTGTGGCTCTGCCTACCTCTTCGGGGAAAAAGGCGTGTGTCTATGTATGTATGTATGTATGTTCGTGTAATGGTATTACACAAAAGCACGGTATCAGAGCATGCGCTCGCCTTCTTCGCCTCACACAAAAATTTCGTTGAACCTATAGTGCCTTAACTAAGTACTACATCGGGATAAACAATAACATACCTAACGTAAAATGCAATTTCAAAGTGTGAAACAAGATACTGGGTATTGCATAAAAGTAGTGAGTTAAAGTAAAAAACCTAAGTTGTAATAGGCAAAAGCTACAGCTTAGCATCAGGTATAGTGCGCGTCATGTAAAAAGAACGCTGGCGGTCAAGCTTCTACAGGCGTTCCAGCGTTCTTTTTACATGACGCGTACTATAATTGTACATTATTTGTAGTAAACTAGGTAGGCACTCATTCAATGCATAGGTATACATTTCTTAAATAAGTAGGTATAGTACGCGTCATGTAAAAAGAACGCTGGAACGCCTGAAGAAGCTTGACCGCCAGCGTTCTTTTTACATGACGCGCATTAAACCTGAACACCAAAATTAGTAAAAAAAAAGTATTTTTCAGTCATCTTCTTCTTTCGTGTCGATGGTTCTCTGTCAAATTATTTTGGAGCAGTACTCTGCCACGGCTATGGCATTACCCAGTGGCTTCGTAAGGTTCTTTCAGTGCGCAGGTGTGAGGGTACTGCATGCACGAATGTAGGTGCAACATTGTTTGTGGTGAGACTCCGCAATCGCACTTTGTCTAATTTGTAAATCTCCGTTTGTTCAAATTGTACTTACAGCGGCCATATTTTTCAGATATTTTTCAGTATAGTCACAGTTTTTCGTGTGCTGTTTTTACATGACCTTGTGTAAAAACAGCATCATCATTCGTAGTAGAACCTTCTAGTGTAAAAATATTAGATAGCTATAAACAGGTACATAACGTAAGAAGCTTCATCTCTGGCTTTAATATCGGCAACCTCTGTGGCGTGGCGGGTGAGTAACCGGCTGACATGCTGGTTGCGGTTTCGATTCCTGCTGCGGGACATGTTTTATGATCTGCAAATATTTGTTCCGGGTCTGGGTGTTGTGGTACCATACTAGTAGACCCACGACACAGGGGATTCTAGTTTGGGATCAGGACTATGTGTGTGACTGTTGGGTGTAATGTGTTTGTCTGTATGTTAGCAAAAATAGCATGTAAAAATTCTAGAGAAAATAAATTTAGCTATTTCTGTCTTATTTTGAAGCTTCCTACATACAAATACTTAAAGTATGATCGAGCAACACAATCCGCAGGTAATCTCAACAGAGCGACATTATTTTAGATTTATTAAGAATGGTACAAGAGGCAATTGAGATTACTAAGCAGAGAAATTTCAATAGAGAAGATGGTTTCCAATTAGGTATCTAGAGTATGGAAGCCTGTGGCACATATAAAATAATACTATACTAGTACCTGTGGTAAGAATGTGTAAGAATAAAAAAAGTGTGGTACTAGGTACCGCGCACTAGGCAGCCTGGTTGCGGTAGCCAGGCTGCGGGCAGCCGAAATATTGAGCAGTCATTTATAGCAGCCATGGTGACGGCCAGTTGGCACCATTCCGTCGAGCGACATGGACGTACAGGATCTAATTATGAAAAATACCTGTGGCTGCTACGACAAGTGCGCGGAGACTGACGGCAGCCACATACATTCGCCTACACTCGCTCTGGCTGCGCGCAGCCAAAAGGCTGCCGTGCAATCAGGCGCGTTGTAATTCGTGGCCGCCTAGTGCGCGGGCTCCCATACGCCGTAACATGTTCGGCAGGCTGCCGCAGCCTGGCTGCCGCAGCCAGGCTGCCTAGTGCGCGGGGAGCCTGTATCGAGGTGGAGTTGAGTGTGACAATGAACCGATGGTAGTGGTATCGTTCGTAATAAAAGAGTGAGTAAGGGGGTCAATCAATAAATCTGCCAATAACATCTACTCGTAAAGACTTTAGTTAATTCTCCCGTGACCATGGCGCATGCAACTGTGCCGAAATATCAGGAACATCAAAACTCATAAATCATGGTAAATATCCCGTTTCTAGTGAAAAGTAAATACTTAAAGTGTTCTAGTGTGGCTCTAAAATTAACGCTTACAATTCTACCACTTCTAAACTATATAACTTCAATATTAGCTTTGTCAAATTGTGAGCCTCTCACCGTCTTGTTAATATGGGCAAATATTGATATGGAACGTGCTCGGAAACTCAATTTATTTTGTTATAGGAATAACAATGTCATATATTTTTAACCAACTTCAGAAAACGTGGAGGTATATGTAGTTTTTATGTTAGTAATAGTGCTTTTTTGTGAAAAAGTTCGTCTGGGGAAGTACTACCTCCATACCTATTTCTGCCGCAATGCAGTAGTGCTGTGTTCCGGTTTGAAGTGTATGGGTGCCGGTGGAATTACAGGCACATGAGACTTTTAATCTTTATGTCTCAGGGTGGCGGGCACAGCGCAATGCCACATAGGGTGCATCCTAGGTGGATCTGACCTATGTGATAATGCACTGTTCATAGGCAGAGGGTACCGCTTAACATCAGGTGGGCCAGCTGCTTGACCCATCATAACAAGTTGAAGAAAAAAAAACACTGACTTCTCCTTCTTTTTTTGCGGCCTTACTTTTTTTTGACGACCTCTTTGGCGCGGCTGTCGAATCGCCGGCTGAGATGCGAGAAGTTGCGGGTTGGATTCCCTCTGTGGGACAAATGTTTGTATGATCTGCAAATATTTGTTCAGGGTCTCGGTGTTCTGGTACCGTGCGTACTCGTATTTCCTAATAACTACGACACAGAGAATCTTGTGTGGGGAAAAGAAAAGAAAAAAAAGTAGAAAAAGGACTTGGGACTAAAAAAAAACTTCATTCAGAATAAATATATTGCTTAAACGGCTTCAACTGTGTAGCCAATTTGCAAAAAATATTCTTCATTTAGGTCATAGTGATATCAGATTCATAGAAGAACTAAGATCACTGAAATAGCTCTCAGAATTCGTAAATTGAATTGGCAATCGGCTCTTTAGCTCGCAGAACCGACGAATGTAGGTTCTGCGAGCTAAAGAGCCGATTGCCAATTCAATTTACGAATTCTGAGACAAGAACCTACCTTCGACCAAAATAAAAGAACCGACGAATGTAGGTTCTTTTATTTTGGTCGAAGGTAGGTTCTTGGCGAAAATTAACTGGATGACGCTCTGATAGGCCGACGACATTTTAAAGAAAGCAGGAAGTCGGTGGATGGAGGTGGTCAAGACCAGTCGTTGTGGCATTATATAGGGAGGCCTATGTCCAGCAGTGGACTTATAAAGGCTGATGATGATTATGATTTCAAAATGTCCCCAGGAGCTTATTTAGCTTGTGCTAAATGAAGCCTTAATTTTTTTTTTAACTACTTGAATGACGGAACAAGTAGATGGCCCACCATGTTAAACGGTAACCTCTGCCTTAAACAATGCATCACCTCATTAGGTCACGTCCTCCTAGGACGCGCCTTATGTGGTATTGCACTGCGCCCTAAGGCTAAGGTACCTACCTAAGGTTTTTAAGTTGGTTTTTCTTTTTTCTTTGATTCAGCTTCCACTTGTTCTCGAGGCACCACACAGGCGATCCCCACCTAGTAGTAAGAAGGATCATCAAAAAAAACAGACCGTGTTTGTGACCTTTGACTTTGACTTTGCCCGCCACCCTGATGAAAAGTCTCATGTGCCTGTAATTTCACCAGCAACCATACCCTTCAAACCGGAACACAGCAATGTGCTCGCATTGCTGTGTTCCGGTTTGCGGCACTTCTTTGCGGCAGAAATAGGTATGGTGATAGTACTTCCCCGGGCGAACTCTATCACAAAAAGCTCTGCTATGAAGTCTTCATAATTGTATTATTATGTAACTGAAATAAGGCCAGATAGCATGGCGTTCATTTGCGTTTCCAAATCTCTGCAATCAGTAATCCATTTACCTTAATTTAATTCGATAAAATTGATTTAGAATTAATCCAAATACCATTTCCATTTCAATCACAAAAAGTAATTTACAAGTCTCGTTCCTTTTACAAGAGCGTTTTATTTATAACGCAACTCACTTCACGGAGGTTCTATATTTGAATTCCTCATTCAAATTTTTCGAAGCGTTTCAAATTATTTTGCGTTGCGTTTTTGTGAGAAACTCTGTATTGAGAGAAGTGGCTGAAATTAATTTTCTTCTTTGCAACTTTATTTAAAGAGTATGCCATTCAAGTTTCAATTACGTCTTCTATTATACTCTTATATAGCCACTTCCTTAACTGTCTTTCAGTGAGTCAAATGGTCTCTTGGAATTGGAATGGATATCAAGATTTGGTATTGGTAGCCAAAGTATGTGAGTAGTGCACAGACCATACATCAAGATAGACTCAGCGAACACGTAGTATGAAACTAAGCGTGCCGTTTAATTTTGTACCTACTATGCTACGAAATATCTTCATTCCGCACAGCTAGCTGATTTTTAAGAATTTTTACAGTTCTTTATGGCGCAATCAGGTATTGTTAGGGTTCCGTACCCAAAGGGTAAAACGGGACCCTATTACTAAGGCTTGGCGGAGCGTCTGTCTGTCCGTCTGTCACGAGGCAGTATCTCATGAACCGTGATAGTTATAACTATCACGGTTCATGAGATAAAATTTCAACTGTCTATAGACAGTTGAAATTTTGACAGATAATGTATTTATGTTGCCGCTAAAAAACAGAATAAAATAAATATTTAAGGGGCTCCTATACAACAAAGGTGTTTTTTTTGCCTTTTTTATAGATAATGGCTGACTCGCACTTGGCTGGTTTTTTTTTTAACTATAGAGCAGCTAGAAGTATATCATAGGTGAGAAACATATCACACTATTCAACTAAAACTGTTCATCCCTCTACCCATAATTTCTGAAATAAAATAATAAAGAATTTCTCCAACGTCGTAATTTCGTCCCATATTTTTCCTAAACGTAAATGGAGATTTTTAATAAAATTCTGGATGCCGCACTTAAGTGTCACTCAGGATATGAGCTCCCCTTTATTACACTCCGTAAAACTAAGGATGGAAGATTAACATTAGGTTCATTTTAAAAATAACTTTATAAATGAGATTTTATTAAAAAGTGTGTTGCTTCTCGCTTCATAAACCAAAGAAAATTAATTCTACATTCATACATAGATACACGCCTTTTCCCCCGAAGGGGGGGTAGGCAGAGCCTCAATGTGCCTCTTTTCACAGTGGGTTGCACCATCTTGGAATATAGACGCGACAAGTGGTGAGCTCATCGCCGCCATTGCTTCCCACGACTGACGTTGCTAACGCTTCCTTCCAGTAATAACACATTCCATAATAAGCTAAGCAGCCTGGACAAATGTTGTACCAACTAATCTTATCTTATCTGCTTGTTCAGTTATACAGAAGTATAAAAAAAAAGAAAAAAAAAAGTGTAATTTATTATATTTCTGAAAAACATATATTTTTAACAACAGGTAAGTTTAAGTACCTTACACCTATTTTGAGCGAAGAGGACACACAAGAGGATACTGAATTACAGATTAAGATTATGAGAGTACACCTAAGGAGGTTTGTATACACTCTGAACAAACCCATAAGGGTCTCTTGAGTGTTTAATAAAGAAAAAGTGTTAATTTTTAAGATATAATATTAAGAATATACAAAAACCTTCATACAATAAACCTGTGTTGAAGGGGCAACTAGGAATAATACTAAAATAAGTTACCTAACAATAAATAAATAATAGTTTAAAAAAACTAAAAAAAACAAGCTTTTATAGCTAACCGAACTAAAAAATAGAAAATAATTTTCAATTTCATAGAGTTTATATTACCGTAGTAGAAGATCGAAAAATAAATCAATTTTTTTTTTTTTTTTTTTTTAAAGCGTGGGTTTCATTTTTCTATTTTTCGTAACTCTCCTCTCATATATAGTTGCCAACAGAATGATTGTTGCATTAACTTTATCAAGCACCCCACAATTTAAAAAAAAAAAAAAAAAACTCATTGATTGTTCGATCTTCTACTACTGTAATATAAACTCTTTGAAATTGAAAATTAGTTTTAGTTCGGTTAGCTATAAAAGCGTGACTTTTTAGTTTTTTTAAACTGTTACTTATTTTTCATTTTTTAGTTCGATTTATCAATTAGTTATTTGTTGACATGTGGTATTGAAATTTCTCACAAATCATTTCGCAATCTCATCATTTACTACAGAGGATCTATCAAAGAATTTATTAATCCTGGCGGTCCTAATAAGGATAACGGGAAACTGTTATCAAATTATTGCATTTTCATCGGTCTACGTATGCAAAGTTTCAAATTAATCAGACTTGTGGAATTTAGTGAAAATTATGCTCAAAGATTCCGTTACATACATACATACATACATAGATACAACCCAAGCTAACATACAAGCGTGTTAAAAAGAATGCGATCAGCGGAACTTCGTCTGTCTGTGGCGGACAAATCTGTCGATCGAACTTTCGAACTTCCCTATATATCTATTTTGTTATGCCCGTCAAGTTTCGATGACAAAAAATATCATGATGACAACAAGCTGATCTGATGATGAAGACAAGGTGGACAACGAAACTCCTCGATGATTAGTAGCCTCGCAGCGATTGGGGTAATTTGGGAGCTCACGGATCCCATCAGTAATTAAAGAAAAGCTTATAACTTTTGAAACTATCATGGTTTTGCATATACTTTTCACTAGAAACGGGATATTTATTTACCATGATTTTCGAGTTTTGATTGCGATATTTTGGCACAGTTGCATGCGCATTGATCAAAACATTAATTTAAAAACTCAAAAATCATGGTAAATATCCCGATTCTAGTGAAAAGCAAAGAAATGCTTGTTTTGAAAGTTATAGTTCAAAAAACGTATTACCTGAAAAAGTATCCTAAGTCCATCTTCATGCACACTTAAATTTTATAAAGTTTCTTTATGACCGATTCAGCCGTATAATCTTGAAAATGTAAAAAACACGGAGAGTCACTTTCGAATTAATAATAAATATAAATAAATAAATAATGCTGGATAGTTCACACAACATTATCTAGCCCCAAGCTAAGCAGACCTTATGTTATGGGTACTAGATAACTGATATACTTAATACAAAACATTACATAGATAGATATTTTTTATTATACATAGAAAATACCCAGAACACCCTGAAAGAATATCTGCGATTGCACAAATATTTGTTCCGAGGCGGGAATCGAACCCGCAACCTCCTGCGTCGCAGGCCAACCTTCGCCCGCCGCGCCACAGAGGTCGTCATAACATAATACACGCCTTTTTCTATGAAAGTGTAGGTAGAACCTCAAAAGTCCGTTTTTACCGTGGGTTGCATCATCGTGGGAATACGTAAGTGACGAACGCATCCCACATTCAATGATTTGAGTGATGGCTACGAAGCGTTGTTTGAGTAGCAATTCAGATAGCAAAAATATTCAGGATGCAGGCCGTTGCAAACGGCTCGTCCCCGGTACGTGATACTTTTGACGTGAAAAAAGGCGGCGAAAACAGTTCGGTTTCGTATTTCGCGGCAGAACGGTAGAACAATCCAATCGGCGTAAAACTCGCGGTCCCAGGAGCTGTTGTCATAGCAACGGATGGCGTAGGGTTGTCATGAGTTTCGCAGAATTCTTTGTACGGGATTTTTGTTACTGAAATGAGGGGTTTTCACGAATGTTTTCAGCGTTGAAAATAGATGGCGCTGCACTGTGCGTATGTAAACTGTCAGCAGAAAGTTTTTTTTTTAACATAGGACATTGACGAACAACAAAAATAAACTAAATTAAATATTTGAATTAATTGTATTTTGAGTCAGTGCCATCTGTTGAGCCAGTATGAATTACTTTTTTTAAATATAAAATTAAAAGCCATTATTTTCGAACTAGGTTTTCAGATTATTCTCTTTGTTATTAATTCCATAGACTTAGTGTTTCGAACAGCTGGTGTCATATAAAAAGGCCCAGAAGTGTTTTTTTTTTTTAATTTCGTTCACAGACAATGCCAAACAGAACCCTATAACTAAGCCTTAGCCGTCCGTCTTGTTTCTGTCACAGGGGTATGTCTCGGCAACCAAAAGAGGTAGCCAGTTATTTTTTTTACAGTTTATTTAAGTGTTGTTTGGGCATGAATCTTGTACAAATAATACCAAAAAACACGCTGGGACCCCCCTGTACAAAGAGTTCTCCAACCAAGGAATGACCGCTTTCAGAAGAAAGCTGCAACGCATTCTAATTTGACTAGACCCGACATCTGGTTTAAACTTGATTCAAATTCGTAACCCTACATTATGCATGCGGTTTAAGAGGAGCTACGCATTTCTGGTTTATTATAATTTGTTAGTTAGATGTTTAATCTTAAATGCCCAAATCCCGCACTTTTTGTCCGCTCATCTGGCAACACTATCGCATTAAAAAAGTCAAATTATGGAATAAGCCTGTGTTAGTTTTCTTATTTATGAGTAAGTGGTGGGTCACCGAGCTCATTCGAGTTTGTAATCCATGAAATCCCGCACTTTTTGCCCGCGCACCTGGCAGCACTACGAAAGGGGTCACAAAATCCAAACTTATCTCATAAATTTGCACGGCGGGTCGATCTCATTTCGAAGCGAGACCGTTTCGGCAAATTTCATTTTGCGTACAAAATCATAGGTTGCATTTAATAAGTAGTAGATGAAAAATTAATTTAACATTGATGTGCGTTTATTTGTGAAATGAGGAGTCGGGATTTGCGTTCAAAGTTGAAGAGAATCTTCCAGTGAATTACTATTATATTATGACCTCTGTGTCGCGGCGAGCGAAGTTTTGCCAGCGACGCAGGAGGTTTCAGGTTTGATTCCCGCCTCGGAACAAATATTTGTATGATCTACAGATATAAATAATAATAATATAATATTTGTTCAGGGTGTTCTGGGTATTTAGTTGCACCATCGTGGAATATCGACGTGACAAGTGGTGAGCTCATCGCAGCCATTGCTTCCCACAACTGACTCTGCTAACGCTTTCTTCCAGTAATAACATTCCATAAATAAGCTAGCTGCTAGGACAAATCTTATACCAACGAATCTTACAAACAAGTCCGGGTAATCCCATAGTGGGCTATTACGACATCCACAGGAGGAGATGGGGGCTTCTTTTCATTTTATTCATTCATTCATTTATTTATTCAATAACAATTAAAAAATCGTGTGTGAAATCAGGTACAATTAAAATATACACAAGAACATTCAAATACATTTATATATCTCAAATAGAGATATATTTTATATATCTCTCAGCATAGTCATTTATACATTAAGTGTACATTCAAAAGCAAACATTTTACGTTTCTATTCGTTCAAACAAGTAAATGAATAAGCGCGTCACCTGTCCTCCACACGGGCGGCACACACCTAATTATTAACGTGTTTATTCCGCGTCGTTTGTCACGCGCCTAATCCGCGTTAGCAGCACCTGCGCAAGGATAACTCACGACTTATTCTGTATATCCGGGTTATGTCATGATTTCCTGGTGAGGTTTTTAGAGAAACAACTGAAAATAACTTAATAATATCAAAAATGTAATTACATATCACATTTATTTTGGCTAGGTGGAGCGATGACCTACGAAAGGCGGCGGGCAGAAAGTGGATGAGAAAAGCCGAACACCGGGCTCAGTGGCGCGTATTGGGAGAGGCCTATGTCCAGCAGTGGACTAATGTGGGCTGATGATGATGATGATGATGATGAATATAACAAGCTTTATATTAACTTGCAATGTGTATGTCCGGGTGAAATATTATGTTTTTCTAGGTGGAATCTTGCAACTGAATTTTAAAGCAGTTATCCTCAACCGATTGAGCTGAAATTTGGCATACCTGTCCAGTTCTGATGAAAACACAATATGATGGAGACAGCGAGCTGATCTGATGATGGAGACAACGTGGACAATGGAACTCCTCGATGGATAATAGTAGACTGGCTTGTTTAGGCTCAATTTGATCAGCACACGGTTACAATCACTAATTTTATAAAAGCTTGAGTTGAAAAATATATTTTTCACAACAAAAAAAAATATAACCACTAAAACTTGCTATCTAACTTACTAATTCTAGAGCTATGCCATTTATCTTGGTTTTTCTACGGATCTCCACATTCGTGATTTTATCTAGTAGTGAAATTCTGAGCATAGCTCTTTTTATAGACCACTTCGCGACTTTGGACTTATTATAGTAACTGACGACCTCTGGAGCGCGGCAGGCGAAGGTTGGCCTGCGACGCAGGAGGTTGCGGGTTCGATTCCCGCCTTGGAACAAATATTTGTGCGATCGCAGATATTTGTTCAGGGTGTTCTGGGTATTTTCTATGCATAATAAAAAATATCTATCCATGTAATATATTTTATTAAGTACCTATATCAGTCATCTAGTACCCATAATACAAGCTCTGCTTAGCTTGGGGCTAGATAATGTTGTGTGAACTGTCCAGCATTATTTATTTATTTTATTTATTTTATTGTTAATCTGGAACATAACAGTTAGAAAGAGAAATACAAGGTTATAAAGGAAACCATATTTCTGTCTCCTTTAGGACATACCAAATTAAGCTTCGTTTTCCGTATTATAATTTGTCTTTGAATGACAAACTGAAAATGTTATCCCAAAATTACAGTCGCTTATAATATTAAATCCAAAAACAGACACGATCTCTGGTTAAACTCGTAACTTGTAAAGTAGGTATGTTGATGAAATTATACGAACTTCGGGCAGCCTAGATAGAGACAGCTAGTGCACTTTAATGTCCGGTGCTAAAAACAACAAACACATTAGACATTAGACAATGCGTAAAGGTGGGGTATAACGCAAAATTACCAATCGTAGATTTGATTTTTAACTGACTAAATAAAGTACAATATTAAAATTATAAATATGCATGGATACTACTTTATAATACTGAGGGATCACCTAGACAAAAACACGATAAGACAAAATTTTCAGGGTAAAAAAAACACAAAGTTACCTCTAAAATTTGGCTAGATTCGATTGTTGATTAAAATTGTGCATATTATTGGGTACAAAATGAGATTAATAAAATCAATACAACAAAGCCGAGGGTTTGCTGTAAGGGGTTTCGTAAAATTATCTATATTTGACGAGATATACAATAAAAACTGCTTTTTCGTGCGGCGCGATGCGTTTTTTTTTTTTGCTGGATGCTGCCGCCCATTCCCTGATGTAATCCTTTAGTCTGCTTATATGACTTGTGGGAACGGAAGGTTCTATTTTCAGGCTTGGCACACAACGACACGAGTTTCAAAGTTTTTTTTGTTATTAATGTCTCGATAAACTGGCTTGCGGTCCACCTTATGGTAAGCGGTTACCGTCGTCTATTGTATTTTTTTTAATTCTGTTGGAATGACTGTTCAAGCAGATGGCCCACCTGATGTTAAGTGGTACCCTCTGCCTATGAACAGTGCATTACCTCATAGGTCACGTCCAACTAGGACGCGCCCTATGTGGCATTGCACTGCGCCCACCACCCTGAGACAAAGATGAAAGTCTCATGTGCCTGTAATTTCACCGGCACACATACCCTTCAAACCGGAACACAGCAATGCGAGCACTACTGCTTTGCGGCAGAAATAGGTATAGAGGTAGTATTTCCCCGGACGATGAACTCCTTCACAAAAAGCTCTACTACTACTAAAATCTGCAACACCAGAGGCATTGCAAATGCGTTGCCAGCGCTGAACGACATCACGTATTTTGTTAGCAGTGTACCAGCTGTTTAGAAGACATGCCTCGGGGCAATTCGTCTTTGCATCTCATTGTTCTCGTTATTTTTTCGTTCGTAAAAATTAATGTGTACAAAATTCCAAGAACAAAGCCTACTTTTACGTTCCTATTATTTTCGCAGTAAAAGAGAATTAGAAACAAAAGGACGTACAGTTTAACATAACGTCAAAATAAGGTTGCTTCAGGATCTATGTTAAGGAAAAAACTAATGATATGAAAAAGCATAGAAGTGACACTCCTTTAATATCACCATTTTTCAACACTTCTTTATCAGCAGACCTCTACTATTAGTTGAGGCCTCCCCCATGGAATAGGGGGGATTCTCCATAATCACCACGCCTGGCCGGCGGATTGGTGATTACAGCATTCGTGTTGAATAATCAGGTAGATGCTGCTACCCATCCCCTAGTAATCCCTTAGTTGGCTTTTATGACATCTACCGAAGATGGGGTAGAGACCCCTTATTCGGTGGATGTCATAAAAGCCTAGAAAGCTAGGCTACTAAGGGCCTAGAAGAGTCTAGGTCGGACACACAACGGACTAACAAGAATATCTGTACTTATAATGCATTGGATATGACATTTCAATAACTTACGACAATCTCAAATATTGTTGGATTTTTCTACTAGCGTTATCGTTATACTACTATGTTTATTTTTCTAAGGCATCTGAACAGCATGAACGGCAAAAAAAAAACTTTCACATTCAAACCATGATTTTAAATAAATAGAACAGCAGTAACGTTCCAACTTATGCCGCACAAAAACTCACTAGATTTGCTATTTCATACAAAACGTATAAGTTTCGCATCTGTTCAAAAGTTAGTTCACCCGGGTTAACAAAATAGGGACTTTGTAAGGAACCTTGTCCACTGGGAGTTGTAAATAAGGAGATGTCGTATAAACAGAGCTTTAGCCAAAACAAAGATTATTTTCCTTGTATTAGAAATGAGAAATGTATCTACTACAAAGTTATGATAGAATAAAACAATTATCATAAGTTGGAACATACACACTATCGTTTATGAGTAAAAACTTTTATAGTTAGTTGTCAATAAAATTTTCGTTCAATCTTTATTTGTTTCTTTTATTTCTTCGGTTGTTATTTATTCAATAAAAAGTCATATAAGTTCTGAGTTAAACTTAATACGTTTTATTATTTTAGTTTTATTATTTGTATTTTCTATAACGTTATTGATTATTAGTCCTTATGTAATAAGAATCTTATAAGGTTGAGATGGATTAGGTTTAGTTTCTCATTGTTTAGTAATTCATTACCAAAATAAAATCTTATAATGCAGGAATATTAACTGCTTTATCTAATCGTATGGGGATGTTTTAATTTTAATAATTATTTGTTGAATAATGAATTATGGAAGACGAATTATGCCCATACCATGACATCAGGTTATGGGCCCAGCACGCTTCCACTGTATTGTATTTCTTGTGAAAGAGTTCGTCCGGGGAAGTGCTACCACAATACCTACTTCTGCCGCAAAGCAGTAGTGCTCGCATTGCTGTGTTCCGGTTTGAAGGGTAAGGGTGCCGGTGAAATTACAGGCACATGAGACTTTTCATATTTATGTCAAAGGGTGGCGGGCGCAGTGCAATGCCACATAGGGTGCGTCCACCTAGAGGTAATGCACTGTTCATAGGCAGAGGTTACCGCTCATCATCAGGTGGGCCATCTGTTTGTTCCGTCATTCATGTAGTATATATAAAAAAAATGTATTTTAGTTATTAGTATATAGCTAAAGTTAGGTCCAGGTACATATTTATGTAGGTATGTTTTACTTGTGCATGGCCGTCTTTTGATTTTTTATTATCCTGTCCATTCAAAGGTAGTCTGGAAGAGATCGCTTTTAGCGATAAGACCGCCCATAGTACATTACTGTTATTGTTTTTGTTATTTTATCTTTTTATTTTTCTATTTGGTGTGCAATAAAGTGTTTTTCTATCTATCTATCTACCATACACACCTTAGAGAATTAACAATGTTTGCCTGACGCCAAATATAATCAAAGACGCACACAAATGCGCTCTTCCTGTTACACACTTCCGTCTCCTTTCACGAAATCACTCCCACGGATTGCAGGAAAGCAAGAGGAAGATGTTATACATCAAAAGTAGATTATACACTGAGGGGATAAAGCAGTGTCTTACGTCGCGGGCGGCATATTGAACCCTGAGTGTAACGAGGGAGTTATGCAGAGTCCTGAGTGAAGCGAGGGGTTCAAGCTGCCTAAGACAAAGACAGGCTTACTTCCAGAGGAGCATACTCTACTTTTCACACCTTCTGCGAGACAATAAAAATTCACTGAAAATCACAGCACCAAACACCGTCTTTTGTTTCACATTCTTTGAAATTGAGTTTTGCTTATGGTGGCCAGTTCGATTTTCGAACAAACCTCTACAATGCCATACGGGCGTTTTTTTAATTAGAGTGTTCCACGAGTTTCCACACGAATTTGACGTTCTAAATTCAAATCACTTTACGCCCGAGGGAGTTTCATACAACTTTACCTCGCTTAATGGTAAAGCTCGTTGAGGTTGAATAATATATTAATGGACATTATCGAGCAGGTGGTGGGAAAAAATATTAACATTATATTTATACTTCACAAAAACTACATGACACACTTAAACTCTGATTTTCCAAATGTCCACTTCGTCGTAACTTAACTTTGGAATAAAACTTTTTGGTATAACTGGAACTGATATGTAGCAGTCAAAATAGTTTACCGAACTTCTTCCCTGTTAACTCACGTCGTCACAATCCAAAAAGTTTCCTACTTGTAACTCATCGTTGTATGTGTATTCACTTTACCCCTGGGAAGAAAAGGGTTCACTGCCCTACACTGATACCCTTATCATTGTTGATGTACGTACCCTGAGGCATCGCGGGTCGTCCATATGTACCCGTAGGCTAAGGCATCTGGGGTCGCCTATAATATGAATATAACACTCACCTCTCGAGGGACTTGTGATTTCGACGGCATCTTAATAACTTGTGGAAGGAAGTTTGGAAGTAAATTTGTGTCTATTTGTAAGTTCGGACGCTCAACCATGTGTTGTGTGAGTGTTTGTCTCGATGCGTAGGATTGTAATAAGAAAGGAATTTTGAAAATTCGCAAACAAAAATGCCCTGTATTTCGGAAACCGTTAGTTGTAGAACCTTGAAATTTTACAAGGAGATTCCTCAAATAAAATTAACAAACATATGTTGCATCGGTACCTGAACTTCCCATGAAAAAAGGCACGGGCACGTTTTATTTGTAAAATAAAAATACACAACAATTTAGCCAGATTTCAGAGACGAAGTAAAATTTAGGTTCACGGTGAAGTTGTTGAGATTGAAATATTTTCAGGACCTCAAAGTTAAAATAGGACCAGTCATTTAAAAAACTTGAGTGTGGTGTCGTTTCAAAGGTCGTTTCACGATGTGGTTGTTGAGATTAAAATATTTTCCACGCGGACCAAGTCGTGAGCGGGTCAGCTAGTGTTATATAAACTTGTATTAAAAAGCTACTAGTTCCAACGTAAAAGGTAATTTCCATAAACGTTGGAACAGAATTTTCAAGGTGTGATATGAAAATCACACCAAAATTGACTAAATCAGTGGAAGAAATCCTTAGAACAAAGGTGACATTGTAAGGGCCACCCTAAAACCGTTCACACGGAAAATGGAAAATGGACAGCCGAGCTGTGTCAGTCTCTTTGATCAACGGTATTTAGGAAACAATAGGATAATGTACCACTTCAGTAGGTCACAATATTGAGAGAGGGGACGTGTTTTGACCTTACTTTTACCGTTTTCTGAACTCATAATATAATTTTAGGTTGATCATTTTATTTCCATCACTACATATTAAAAAAAAAAGTCCCCCCGCAGCGTCTGTCTGTCTGAACGCGATAAAAGGTACAACTTAGAACCGGACGACATGAAGCTGCAGCAAACGACATGTCGCAGCGACATTAATGGTTTCTACGATGAAATTCCCTCCGTAATTGGCGACATGAAGCTAGCGACGCGTCGTCGAGCGGCAGACGGCAGTGTCGCCCGACCGCAGATCAGTAGTGCCGCTGACGCCGGAGCAACGACACGTCGAGCGCGTTTTAACAACCTGGATTCTATCTGTTGTTGCCGTCTGCAGTCCGGTTCGAAATCATGACTGCAGCGACAGGACGCAACGCCGTGTCTTGGCGACATGAAGCGACAACACTTCATCTGCCGCTGCTGCGTGTAGTCGGCTACCAAATTGTACCTTTACTCAAAAAATACTGAACGTGTTTTCATAAGAATGTATGGAGTTTTTTTTAAATTTGATAGATCTTTGTTTTACCACGATCTCACCTGTTGGTGAGACATCCATCACAGGAGACAGGTCTTTTCTTAGGCTGGGAACACCGAGCAAAGCTATACATAATGGCCCTGAAAATGCATTTGCTATCGTTATTAAATGCTATGAAAAAAACAGAAAGGATCAGTGTGCTGCGAGGATTACAGTACGCAAAGAGGCTCTCATCATCATTAATCATTAATATGCAAGCCTCGACAGAGCTTACTTATTTGAGCCTTTAGGGGTCGAGACTCTGGGTCCATGGGGCAATCGAGTTTCCAAAATTCTTTCAGGGCATCTGATCGAAGCGACGCATGACCCGAGAGCTGGCTCTTATCTGGCTCAACGCATTAGTATTGCCATTCAGCGTGGCAATGCAGCCAGCATCTTAGGGACGCTTCCGTCTGGTAGTGATTTGGATCAGTTGAGCTACCTTTAGATCGCTTGCAGCGGTCTTCAGGTAGCACAACTGTTTCATACCTATGTATTTTGTACATACCTTGTATTATTCTTTCTGTAAATAAATATGCAATCATTCATCTTTATTTCTCTCTATACCTATACCTTTCAGATGTTGGTTATGCAAAGCTCAAGCATCTATGTTATCATGTTCTATGGTTAGGTCATATGGTAAGTATATTGCCTGTGCAGAAGCCTAAATCTGATTTTCTAAGATGGCCCCGCAATAACCACTGACGGCTATCAGGTTATTTATTGGACAGCCTAGGTCGTGAGTCTTTATTTATCGTTGCTCTATTATATATAAGCTACAAACGTTAAACGATACGATCAACGCGAAAATAGCTTTTTGAAGGGAATTCTATTGAATTAATGTAATTAATTATAATGCTTGCGTGAGTCGTGGATTAAGATTGTAATCCTTTATCTTAGACTGATTTCTGTTGAATTACCTGGAATTATTTAACTATTCGATACTTCGTTTAGTAACGATTCTCCATCGCATACAGCGTTTCTTTGATCGGTGAACATCTAAAGAGTTGATTCAAGGTTAGGGAGTCAACCTGTTAAATACCGTTTGTCGAACTAAGTCACAGAATAAATATTAGTACAAGTAGTGCCATTTTCATTATGAAATCGGCATACAGCCAAGAACATAAAGCGAAAAAACCCCGCGCCGCCGCTAGAAAAAGCAGGTTTAATTGTCTTGTAAAATATAAATATGCATTTTACAAAAACCCTAGGCTTTGTTGTTTTGATTTTATTTATAAAAATTTTTACCCAATAATATGCTTCATTTTAATAAACAATTTAATCTAGCCATTAAATAGAGGTTATTTTGTTTTTTTTTCTATAGATAAAATATTGTCCTATCGTGTTTCTGGTACAGTGATCCCTCGGAATTATAATGTAGTATCCATGCATATTTATAATTTTAATATTGTACTTGATTTAGTCAGTTTAAAATCAAATCTAACATTGGTAATTTTGCGTTATACCCCATCTTAAGCGACAGTAATCTACGAATCAACGTGCTCTATGAATGTTGTCTTCGAAACTTTGCTTTCTTTCGTCGTATTGTTTTTTGCAAGTACTAAGTAAATAACGAAGTAAATAAAAGTCTGTATTATTTACTGAATGGTTGCGAATAGTCCGTTTACGGGCCAACCCTTTAATGGCCCGGAAGGATAAAAGTTTTACGGCCGTGAAATGGTATTTTTAGTTGGATTTTTATTGTGTTGTCTGTTGATTTACGATACGTATATTTTAAGTAGGTACTTATAGTAGGTAGTATAGTTAGGTATCTAATTATTTTAATAAGTCATATAATAGTCCAATAAAAATTGAGAACCTCTTTCTGTAACCCAGCATGCAAATTACTTTGGTGTGCAATAAAGTATTTTCATTCATTCATTCATTACTTGTCTCCGAAAAGAAGCTATTTCTCTATAATAAATATATTATTTTTGTTTTATTGTAAACAAGCAACTCGCCCCCGGCTTCGCGTAGGTAGTGTCGGGATAAAAAGCATTATCCCCCCGCCCCTCCAACCTGACCCATCTATTCACATACCAAATACTATCAAAATCTGCTACTCCCTGCTGATCTTTTTACAAGCTTTTATTTAACTAGCAGTGTATGTTTGTCTGGGTGGAATCCAGGTGGAATCTTGCAAGCAGTTATCCTCAACCGATTGAGCTCAAATTTGGCATACTTGTCAAGTTTCGATGACAATACAATATGATGGTGACAGCGAGCTGATCTGATGATAGAGACGGAAGGTGGAAAACGGAACTCCTCGATGGATACTAGTAGACTGGCCGTGTTTAGGCTCATTTTGATCAGCACACGATTACGACCACTAATTTGATAAAAGCTTGTGGTGAAAAATATAATTTTCACAAAAAACAGTCGAAATAACAAAGACTCGTACATTAGATAAATTAAATCAATACAATAATGTCGACGACTTACAGTAGCTAAGTTCAATTGGCCTGATTTGTTGGTTATATTATTATATTTATATTTTAAGTGGGTGTGTCTTTGGCCTAAGAATAGACCCCTCCGTCTCCTCCCGTTGATGTCGTTAAATCCGACTGAGGGATTACACGGACTTGTTGGTAAGATTCGCATAAGATTTGTCCTGGCTGCAATAGCTTATTATGGAATGTGTTATTACTGACGAAAGCGTTAGCCTAGTCAGTCGTACGAAGCAATGGCGGCGATGAGCTCACCACTTTTCCCGTCTATATGATGCGATTTCACCCACGTGAAAAGAGACCCATTGAGGCTCCGCCTACCCTTTCGGGGAAAAAGGCATGTGTCTATGTATGAATGTACCTATGTATATTTAAAGATATTTTTTGTGTCATAAAAAGATCTGTAAACTTTAAACACAAAAAATATATATATTGTTGGAGCTATATATATTTTAATTTCGAAATGAAATACTTATAACCTACAAATCCCGCGAACCCTGAGCTAGGTATTTTAATAAAGTAGGACAAAGATTTTAGAGCGACGGCCACACAAAGATCTGATGCAGAATTATTCCAACAATTTCATTTAACTTCGGTTTGCGGTACAGAAGGCCACGACAAGGACACAGGCTATAGAATGATCAGCTGGTTCACTGTAAAACCCACGAGCAACCGCTACTATAAACTTATATTATGTAGGTATTATGTATGTGTGTCTTTATTTACTATGTTTTGTGTAGTTATATTATATATTTATGTATTATAAGTTCGATTTTATGTATATGTATACTTTTATTTATTTATTTATTTTATCTACACCACCGTCCTTTACAAGGGTTCGGCAGAGATTCTAACGTAAACAATCAAGTAATAGAATTTGTAAAAGTCATAAAACAAAGGACTTTCTTAGACAATGGACATCATGTCTCATTGGTCAAAAACAAAAAACAACAAAAGGAGCGAGTTGGTTTACGGTCATCGCTTCAAACGAAAATGTTTTGAAACTGGGCAGGGACTTTTGTAACTGATAGTACATAACCATGCTAGTTTCAAAAGATACTCTGTAAACGTTGCCGGGAACTGTACCAGCTGACAGTGGCATGCCCTGTGCCTGAGATGGCCAGAGTATAATTTTATTATCGTTTTATGCTAAGGCAAACCCATGTTCAAATGGTGCCTGTTTTATGGCATTGTAGCAATGTATTTGTTCCATTGCGTTGTTTCTGCTGACCTTTGTTAGACAATAAAACGCACATGGGGAAATGGTCTTGTAGTATCCACATTATATAAATACACTAGTGGAACACCCTCAGGGACGCTGGAACAGTGTTGCCATCAACACAAAGTTCTTCTCCGTTATGTTAAGGTGGTTCCTTTCGCTTGTGGCGCGAACTTCAATTTTTTTCTTGTTTTTTGCTCATCACAGCTCACCAACACTTCTTCACATAGCGTAAACTAATTTGCCGGTAATTATATAACCTAACACACAAGTTTTAATTTATAGTATCACATAAATATAATTAGTTTCGCTATGAATGTGCTTGAAACAAAAAAACACTGTAAATACCATTGAAGCACAATCGTAGCTAAACTTACAATATTTATGTGATACTATTGATTAAAATTTGTGTGTTAGGCCATATTATTACCGGCAAATTAGTTTTCGCTATCTGAAGAAGTGTTGATGAGCTGTGATTAGCAAAACACAAGTACAAATTTGAATTTCGTGCCACAAGCGAAAGCAACCACCAGGAGTTTGCAGCTCTGCGATTTCAATACCAAGTAACAGGCCTATAGTAGCACCGCGCACTTTACGGAGCGAAAACCCTCGAGTCTCAAGTGTCGTGGTACCAGATATGGCGGATTAGGTTATATTACTAAATCTAGCCTCATTCCTGAAGCCTAATTTCCTAATTTCCTGAAAACCTAGCAAGGCGCATCCATTTCAAAATCTAAGCAAAAGCCTGCCTCTTCGTATGTTCTGAAATGGTCAGTGCGCCATGCTATAGGTTTTCAAATTGCTAATCAAAATACACACAAACAGTAGTAAGTGGTTAGTAGAACTAGAGCTTTTTTGTGAAAGAGTTCGTCCGGGGAAGTACTACCTCGATACCTATTTCTGCCGGTGAAATTATAGGCACATGAGACTTACATATTTATGTCTCAGGGTGGCGGGCGCAGTGCAATGCCACATAGGTTGCGTCCTAGTGCTCTGTGTCACAGAATAAATATTCTGTGTTGTCTGTCTCAACAACGTGACCTGTGTTGTGCCTTGTTAAAGGCAGAGGTTACCGCTTAACATCTGGGCGGTTATGTGCTATGGCCATACAAATACAAATACAAATACAAATACAAATACAAATACAAAGCCCGCGTTATGTCACATTTGGTCTTAGCGAATAAGGGGGCAGGTGGGTCATCTGCTTGTTTCGTCATTCAAGTAGTTACTGAAGCAAGTATGACGTGTTTTTTTTATTTTTATTTTTTTAATGATTATTATAGGCAGTTTCACAAATCGTTACCATGGGATCATATACAACACCCAGACCCGAAACAATTTTTTTTGTAAATAACCCAGAACATATGTCACATTCTCAACGGGAATCGAAACCGCAACCTCTCGCATCACAGCCCGCTACTCGCCCGCCGCGCCACAGAATTCGTCAAGGGTCTTCGTTCTTCTATAATTATCGTTGTTTCAACGTATCGAAATTCACAAACATGGCCTGCTTTGCGATTTTGAGCTCTCTGGCTGAAAAACATTCACCTTTTCCACGTATTTCATCATACTCCCTCAGGAAAACACTGTACCAGTTTTTAAACTCATATTTAGCTCTATCCATCAATCAAGATGACAAGAACAAACGGCCCACACACGGTATAAAAATATTAATTGTCCCATAGCTCCCCGAGCTATTAGGCCTCGGTCCAAAGCATTCGCATAATGTTATTACGATTTTATGCAGCACGGTAAGGTGTAGTACGACCACTCCGAGAGAGCACCTTTATTGGTATTGAGATGAGATGAGCCTTATTTATGCGACTCATTTCAGAATGGCTGGTGTGTTGTTCTTGGTAATTGAATAAAAAATTACGTTCCTACTTTTGGTAATAAAAATATTCTGGGTGGATTTTATGTTGGTCGAAGGCGGATTTTATATTTTTACAAAAGGATGGTCATAATTTTAGTAGTATCATAATAAAATGTGGATTATAATGACGTCACTCCTAATTAAATGAAGAGGAAATTAAAGGCAATTTTCCAATCTTGTTTAAATCCTACTAATCCTATCTATTAATATTATAAATGCGAACTTTTTTTATTGTATATTACTTGAATGACGGAACAAACAGATGGCCCACCAGATGTCAAGCGGTAACCTCTGCCTATGAACAGTGCATTACCTCATAGGTCACGTCTACCTAGGACGCGCCCTATGTGGCATTGCACTGCGCCCGCCACCCTGAGACATAAAGATGAAAAGTTTCATGTGGCTGTAATTTCACCGGCACCTTTACCCTTCAAACCGGAAAACAGCAATGCGAGCACTACTGCTTTGCGGCAGAAATAGGTATGGTGCTAGTACTTCCCCGGACGAACTCTTTCACAAAAAAGCTCTATTACTACTAAACGTTTGTGAGTTACACGCTCACTCAATTCGGTTAAGGTTACAAACTTGATAACTTGATAATAGGTTACACAGTAATTATTTGAGGCTGTAATCTAAATAAATCTTGAACAGAAATACGATAAGTAAACTTTTCCTCAAAAGTAATTTTTTAAATTAGCTTTTCTAAAACCCACTTTAGGTTCCTCCTTCAATTATAGAAAATATTAAGCACTATTTTTTATAGTATTCAGTAAGTAATCGCACTGCTTAGATTATACAAGGTTTTTTTTATATTTGCTACTATAGAAGAAAAACGAAGTTTTATCATTTGTCGTCAGTTACGAAGAAATCTTCATCTCTTCCCAGGTTCAATTGATTTATAGCGCTGTGACTTTCTTGCTAGCCTCCGCTTATTCGATAGTTTAATATATCGTTAAGGTGGGGTATATATAACGCAAAATTACCAATCTTACATTTTATTTTTAACTGACTAAATCAAGTAATAAAATAAAAATATGTATGTAGTATATGCATGGATACTACATTATAATACCGACGAATCACCCAGACAGAAACACGATAGGACACATATTTATCGATAAAAAACCCACAAAGTTACCTCTAACTTTTGGCTAGGTTCGATTGTTTGTTAATATGGTACAGATAATTGGGTAAAAAATTGGATAAATAAAATCAATACAATAAAACGGAGGGTTCAACCACGGGGTTTTTTAAAATTATCTATATTTCACGAGATATTCAATAAAAATCGCTTTTTTGAGCGACGCGTGGCGTTTTTTTTGTGTGAAGATTTCTGCCTTGCGGGGGCGCAGCCTTCAGGCTTTTACTATAGAATCATGTTTGTGCGTAGCCGGGTTTTAGTTTTTAAAGTTTATATTTGATTCTAGCGTGAACGCAATGGCGTCGTTCAGTTTCGGTACCCCTGGCGGTTTGATTGCCAAAGTTGGCTAATGAATGGCTACGGGAAATATGCGAGAATTGACTGCTTGGCGTAAAAACAAAGAAACCATTTTCAGTAAGAAAATAAGCTTTGATTTTTACCTGAAAGGTATTCATTATATCATGCTGTACAGTAATTTACTGTGTAATTTTCTCGTTTTTTTTTAACACCCGACTAAAATGAGCGGTATTGTTTACTGTATAAAGGTTCTAATTAGACTTGGAGAAGGTTTGTACATTACGATGGTATAATAGCGACTGATTTAGTATTAACATACATCAAAAACACGGGACAGGTGTATACGTTTGAGGCCATAGTGAGGCATAGTGTCTGACTGCCTGTGTGGCATTTTTAGGGTTCCTTACCCGAAGGGTAAAACGGGACCCTATTACTAAGACTCTGCTGTCAGTCTGTCCGTCTGTCACCAGGCTGTATCTCATGAACCATGGTAGTTAGACAGTTTAAATTTGCACAGATGATGTATTTATATTGCCACTATAATAAAATTTACTAAAAAACAGAATAAAATAAATATTTAAGGGGGCTCCCATACAAAAAACTTATTTTTTTTGCCGTTTTTATATATAATGGTACGGAAGCCTTCGTGCGCGAGTCCGACTCGCACTTGGTCGGTTTTTATTTTATTTTAAACCCCCGACTGAAAAAAATTATAAGTTTGTTTAAGTGAGGCATAGAGTGTGCGTATGTGTGGCATATTTAAGTAGGTATCTTTTTCAAAACAAGCTTTTGTGAAATCAGTGATCGAAACAGTGCAGTATTGACCAAAACACGGCCAGAGGCAAGGGCCTCTGAAGAGAAGGCTCTTAATTACTTTATAACCACACTGAAAGTTGACCAAATCGTGACTGTATTGTGAATTGATAGAAATATTTGAATTCTGCTCCTTAACAACAATATAATCTACAGTGCTACTAGGATCATTTGACACGTGGCCCTTTCGAGGAACCTAATCTATAATAATCATAATCTATATCAAACAGCGCCACAACAGTTGTCTTTAGGCGTACTGTACTTGCGATTATCGCGACCATATATTAGAGTAGGATAGTGCTATATAATAATTGCTAAGAGTGAAAGAGAGAATTCTCAGAACATTGAAACATTCAAGTTACAGTCACATTTTGATATAATCACATTCCGCGTTGTATTTTCAGGTGAGCAGAATACCATTTTTGACGTTAGTGACATCGACACGATTTTTTATTATGACTAATCCATCGAGGAGTACGTTGCCCTGCACCATCCGTCCCCTTCATACATTTTAGCAAATCGATTTGGAGGATATAGTTTAAAATTCAGTTGCAAGATTTGTCCCAAACACGTTTGTACAAACTTTTCACTAGAAACGGGATATTATTTACCATAGTTTTTGAGTTTTAATTGTTCTTGCTATTTCGGCACAGTTGCATGCGCCATGATCAGAACTAACTAAACGTAGTGATTCATTTTTCTATGGAATTAACTAAGGTCTTTGCGAGTAGATGGTATTGGCTGATATATCGATATATCCTCTTTCTCACTCTTTTTTTACGAACAATACCACTTACTTGTACTATTATGTATTCTGTGCCAGTACCATCGGTTTCATTGTCACACTTTACCCCAACTCGACACACGACACTAAAACGGTATCCGGACGCGTAGCAGGTACCACACTTTTTTGATTCTTACTCATTCTCACCACATAGGCTTCGACACTCCAGATAATTGAAAACCTTCTCTATTGAAATTTCTGTACCTAGTAATCTCAATTGCCAAATGATTGTACAAACTAATAGGTGAATTTAAATAATAAAATCCTGTATACCTTTTGTAGTCTCACCTGACCGTCCGCACATCAAGGAAATATCGCTTCGAACACCACGCAATACCGACATTACTATGGTGTATAAGAATGTGTACGCATATAACCCATGTTCAACATCTGCTTCTTGTAACGTTCATTGTTATAGCAGGGGCTCGGAGAAAATGTAGATTAAATGGATCAGATTCAAGAAAAAGTAAAAAAATAGAAAAATATGTTTATTTGCTGTACAAACACACTTGAATACTTATATTACTACATAAAACAAAGTATAACGAAAAAATACCCGGACTTGTTGATAAGATTCGTTGGTATAAGTTTTGTCCTGGCTAATAGCTTATTTAAGTTGTAATAGAAAGAGCGCATTCTAAGAGGTTGGTCCCATCAGCCATGTTGCTTATTACGAAGGAGGTGAGATTTCAGATGTTAGGTACACATACATCACAAGCGACCACTATAAGGCTCGCTCGTTTTTAGGGTTCCGTAGCCAAATGGCAAAAAATGGAACCTTTATGGATTCGTCATGTCTGTCTGTCTGTCTGTCTGTCCGTCCGTATGTCACAGCCACTTAAAAAAAACAATAAATTAAGGGGTATTTTGGGGGCAAAATACTTATAACTGAAACCCAATTGTTTTTCATCAAACCCATGTTTGTGGTATCTATGGACAGGTCTTTAAAAATTATAATTTAGATTTATAATTTATTTTAAAAAAACTAAACTGAATAGTTTGCGCGAGAGACACTTCCAAAGTTAACCCCTCCCTGTAACTTCTTAAATAAGAGAATGATAATACTAAACAAAATATATGATGTACATTATTACCCTGTAAACTTCCACCGAAAACGCTTTTTTTAAGTTGTCGGTTGTTTGCATGCCAATGTTTTTAGTGAAACTTGTAAAACAAAACTACTTGAACCATGTTTCTAGCATCAATAATTTAATTCCATTTCATAATTTAAAAAAAATATATAAGAAAAATCTTTATCTCGGTCTCAACTCAAAAATTGACACTTGGGTAACATTTTTCATTGGTTGGTCAACACAAGCATTGTCACTACAAAATATAACATTATACCAAAGTTTTAGTAAAACGACCACCGTTTTAAAAACATGACTTTGACGACTTGAAAGGAGTGATACAATAAAATAAAATAAAAACAACTCGAAAATGGTAAATACACAAGCAGAGCGGCGGCAGGAATTAAAAGAAAATAGCTGTCTTTATCAAATCGACGTCATGCGAGAAGAGGAGAGGAGTAAGGGACACAAACACATGTTTACTTCAAAATTATTGCTACAGGCCGTTCACCGTAAGTTAGCACCTGCCACGGAGTATTTACAGGTGCCATCTTACGGTGAACGAGCCGGACCGTTCACCGTAAGTTGGCACCTGCCATGGAGTATTTACAGGTGCCATCTTACGATGAACGAGCCGGACAGTTCACCGTAAGTTGGCACCTGCTATGGAGTATTAACAGGTGCCATCTTACGACATCTTACGGTGAACGAGCATGTAGATGTAACGAGGGTGTAGTTACTACACACAATTTTGTCACGTGATGTATTCTAGGTTTGAGTCTGACTCAGAATAACAATGAAAGAACCTTGTTATAATGAGTTAGAAGGAATATAAATAGCAGATTTTCATTACCGCCTAACGTGACCCGAAGTTCCTATCACCAGTTGCCAAATATAATTATGTCCCAAGAAAAACTTTTTTAATCACACAAAATGAGAGTGGCCATAAAAGTCCCTTAATTCGGCTACCGTCATCTCGTGTGCAAACTTTGTTTTAATTAAAAAATTCTAAGCCCAGATAATTAAAATAAGTATAGGGTGGCTCGAAATTAACTAGATTGTTAAAAGTGGTTACAATTATTTTTTTCAATGAATAGAGTTTTTCAAATTCTGTTTGCAGATCAATATCTGAGTTTCACGGAATTTATCATAGCTTATTATAAATTCAAACAAAATTCTATGACTACGAATAAAATAATCAAATGTGGTGTGTCCGGCCTAGCAATAGACTCTCCTGCTCCGTCTCCTCCCGTGGATGTCGTAAAAGCCGACTAAGGGATTACCCGACTTGTTGATAAGATTCGTTGGTAGGTATAAGATTTGTCCTGCTAGATTATTCTGGAATGTGTTATTACTGGAAGAAAGTGTTAGCCAAGTCAGTCGTGGGAAGCAATGGCAGCGATGAGCTCACCACTTGTCGCGTCTATATTCCACGATGGTGCACTAATAGAAAAAGCTCATTGAGGCTCTGTCTACCCTTTCGGGGAAAAAGGCGTGTGTCTATATGTCTATAGGCGTGTGTATGTATAACCAATTTGCACTGATCTGCAAAGTGAATCACTAGTAATTTTGGAATCAGAAAACCACTATCTACCACCTATAGCGATACTTAAGACGCTATGTTAAATTTTTGGAGTCGTTTCGTTACATGCTCACTCACTATCAGTAAAGGTTACAAACTTGATGTTAATACAGTAAATACTTGAGGATGTTAATCTAAATAAATTATAGACTAGAAACACGATTCGCGAAACTTTTCTCGATAGCTTTATTTTTTGAAATTGGCTCATCTAAAGTCCTTTTTAGGTCCCTCCTTCGACTAGAGAAAGTATTATGCATATTTTTTTATACTATTCAGTAGGTAATCACATTACTTACATTAATTATAGATAATTTATTTTTATATTTGCTACTTTAGAATCTAAACGAAGTTTTATCACTTGTCGCTTACGTCAGTTACTTCCGAGCGGCAAAACTCTATACCTCACCTTTTCCCGGGTTCAAGTGAGCAATAGCGCTGTCACTGTCTTACAGCTATTGTTTTCTTGCTAGACTCCGCCCATTCGGTATTTTGACATATCGCCTTAACTTGTTGAAATCACTAACTGGCTCTTGTTGTGAACATTGACACAATTTGAGTATCGCTTGTTTCAAGAGTGGTTTTGTGACACTTAATTGATGCTCTTTGCGCTTCAGTAGGTGTTCAAATTGTTCATTCTTGACGACGAAATTGGATTAATATTCCTAGTTATCGCTTCGTCGATTCTCCTGAATTTAAATGTTACGCGAACGAATAAACTTAATTAATATTTGAACAAATTATGAATAGTCTAGTTACTTTGAGCCACCCTAATCTATCCTATAAATTTCCGGTGTAAAGATTGTCATCTCAATTTGGGGAGGTAATTATTAGCCGTCTATTTTAAGTTCGTGTTGATAAAACTTTACGGTGTGTTTGTTTACGGGAAATTAGATTATCTTATGTTAGATCGAATAAGCCACAGTTTAAAGAGCGAAGCCACCTCAGAACACACATCTCACAAGAGTTACTTAACGGTAAGTGACTCTACAATAAAACTCCTGCAGGTCCCACTTTGAGTAACTGTTTATTTCACCCTGCTTCTACTTTTACCTTACAATATTGCCTAAAGGCTGGTTATAGTCGTAAAACAATAACTACAGCTCGTTCACCGTAAAATGGCACCTGTAAATACTCCATGGCAGGTGCTAACTTACAGTGAACGGTCCGGCTCGTTCACCGTAAGATGGCACCTGTAAATACTCCATGGCAGGTGCCAACGTACGGTGAATGGTCCAGCTCGTTCACCGTAAGATGGCACCTGTAAATACTCCATGGCAGGTGCCATCTTACAGTGAACGGTCTGTACACGTCACGACACAGACAGGTTGCGTGTGTCAACATTACTAAACTGGCTCAGATAGTGCTGTTCACACGCAGTGAGTTTAGCTGGCGGGAAGGGGGAGACGCGCAGGCGAGGTGAACTTGCACTTGACTCGCTGAAAAAATAGAACGCGATTCTTTTTTGACAACTTAATCGACAACTTACTACCTATTTAACTGGTATATTTGTGTCCAAACGACGATAAGGCAAGTTAACTCTCAACATAAGGTGTGGTATAACGCAAAATTACCAATCTTATAACTTTTAAAACTATCATGGTTTTTACATAATTTTCACTAGAAACGGGATATTTACCATGATTTTTGAGTTTTAAATGTTCCCGATATTTCGGCACAGTTGCATGCACCATGATCACGGGAGAACTAACTCAAGTCTTTGCGAGTAGATGTTATTGGCAGATATATCGATCTACCCTCTTTCTCACTCTTTTATTACGAACGATACCACTACCATCGGTTTTATTGTCACAATTCACACCAACTCGACACACAACACTAACGGTGTCCGGACGCGTAGCAGGTACCACACTTTTTTGATTCTTACACATTCTCACCACAGGCTTCCATACTCCAGATAATTGAAAACCATCTTCTCTATTGAAATTTCTGTACTTAGTAATCTCAATTGCCTCTTGTACCATTCTTGGTATGTAATGTCGCTCTGTCGAGATAACCTGCGGACTGTGTAGCTCGATCCAATGATTTGAGCCAGATTCCAAAAGGTGTTCTGCTATGGCTGACTAATGTATGTCCCTGTTCTTGACCGCTCGTATGTGCTCCTTAGCCCGACACGCTATCGTACGTTTCGTTTGGCCAATGTACGAACTCCCACAGCTACAATCAATTTTATACACCCCTGGCATTTCAAGTGGAAAACTGTCTTTTGGTGAAGTAGTGCGATATCTTCTTTAAGGGTGTGAAGATGGACTTTACGGAAAACTTTTGCAGGACTTTCGCAATTTTGTCCGTCACCCCCTTAACATATGGCAGAAACTCTGGCTTACATTCTACTCTGCATCTGTGGGGTCTTGGCCTAGGTCGGGATGGTAATGACCGAAGTTTATATCCATTCTTACGTAACACATGCTGGACATGAGCTAGCTCACTTTCAATGTGATTCTCATCACACAGGTCAACTGCTCGGTTGGTGAGAGATGTTACCACTGAATTGAGCTGCTAACCAATTTTTACCAATCTTAGATTAGATTTTTAATTGACTTAATCAAGTATAATATTCAAATTAAAAATATGCATGGATACTACATTACCGAGGGATCACCTATACAGACACAAGATAGGACAACATTTTCTCGATAAAAAAAACCACAATGTTACCTCTCACAAGTCAGTAATCACAAGTCACTTTTGGCTAGATTCTATTAATTGTCAATATGGTACAGATTATTGGGTCAAAAATTGGATGAATAAGATGAATACCTTAAAACGGAGGGATCAACCATGCGGATTTTTTAAATTATCTATATTTCACGAGATATTCAATAATGACCGCTTTTTCTAGGGGTGCGTGGCCTTTTTTATGTATGATGATTTCTGCCTGGGATTGGCGCAGTCTTAACTAAGCCAAATGTAAACCAGCGTAACGCTAAAGCCGTTCTACCCATGAATGTTATACCACATCTTCCTAGGTTCTACCGTCCATCTTCCTAGGTTCTACCATGCCACGTCACACGAACGACCACCAACGACTGCCGACTCAAAACGACAGCCGTCAATCCGAAACCCGTGCGCCTCGGCGACTAACAATAGTACAGGCAAATTAGGTGATTTTTAGCAAAAGTGTGGAACTAATTAGATGTAGTCACAAAACCTTTTCTAATGGTTTTGTTTGGCTTGAAAATCACCTCTAATATAACTTTCAGCAAATTCACCCCCCCGGAACAGGGTGAAATAGGGTGAAAACCTTATAATACCCGTAACTTAATGGGGAAAATAGATGTAGTCGGTGCAATTTGGCATACACTTAAGACCGTTATGATCTCCATTTGCACCAAGTATTTTATTAATCTGACTTACGGAACATACGAAAAAAAAAACATTTCTAAAAAAATCTTTTTTTCTGTATTGCGGCTCGGGGGAAATCGAAGTAGTCGGTGCAAATTGACAGAATTACCAGAAAAATGGGCCAAATAAATTACCAGGTTTGCACCTGGGTACCTCACACGGAAGTCACTTTTTCCATATTTTATTGTCGCTCTACTTCGGGGAAATTTCAGGCAATTCTGGAATTTCACTTAAACTTATTCATTTGATTAGTACTACATTCGCCAGCCATTTAATACTGGAATTTATATACGGAACATGCATTTTTTAAGTATTATATATGTAAGTTCAGTGCGGTGCTAAGAAACTAATATATATACTGTGGCGCTACACTGCTAACACTGTCCCCCGACCGCGGGATGCATCCGTATTGATCCCAGAAAATCATCCCACGAGCTGAAAGTAATAATAATTATTCCGGATTCATACAATTAATATTCATTTCATTTTTAGAGTCCGTATTTATCCCACCAAGAAATAACTACACCTAAAACGAGTGAAAGTAACGTCAGCAAAAAAATATGTTATTATGGAACATCTATTTATTTCATAAAATTGTTGGTATAAAATAATCAACAAAGTAATAATATATACAGTGTGTCCCAAAAAGTAGTGTCAAGCCGAAGTCCAAAGAAAGGTTACACGAATCACCCCCATTTCGCGATTTTTAGTAGTTTTCGAGTTATGTGTTTTTAAGACAATCGGAGCTCTTACACTTTTTTGGCCATTGGGACTCGATTCGTTGAGGTAGAGGCCTGTTTTTGTTGTTGTAAATAAGCTAAATACTAGGGCTACCTTGTCTGATAGCATTCACATCAATAGCACCAACTATTGCATTAAAATAAAAATAATAATATGAAGATATTTTTTTTTTGCCTAAACTCTTTCTTTCAATGAACGTTTAAAAAAAAGTCACATAATTTTTGTAATCCAAACCTATCTTAAAAACATGGCTGATGTGACAGCTATTACTCATGTAACCTTGTTCCATATTCTTGCACAGGATCATAAAAACACTCAATTTAATAAAAGTTAGTTCAATTTAAGATAATGTTCTGCATGACGGAATTAAAAAGAAATGTGACAGTCTGAAGATTGTATTGCACATAAGCAATAGAAAAACAACCCATCTTTGTTGTTCAAGGACATTATTTTGTACATACGAGGCAGAAACCTGCGACAGATGGTGGGCCCATTCCAACTGCCAGATCGCCTAAATGGCGAGTCATACTTGAACTTTTTAAGAGAAGATTTAAATGGATAATCCACAGACATCATTTTACTAACACGCCGAAACATGACTTTTTAAAACGACGGCGCACCATGTCACTTTGCGTCAAAAGTTAGACAATATCTTAATGACAGGTTTTTTTTAGTACTACTAAGAATGACTGAACAAGCAGATGGTCCACCTGATGATAAGCGGTACTCTCTTCCTATGAAAAGTGCATTATCACATAGGTCATGCCCTCCTAGGACGCGCCCTATGTGACATTGCACTGCGCCCGCCACCCTGAGACATAAAGATGAAAGTCTCATGTGACTTTAACTTCACCGGCACGCACCCATACCCTTCAAACCGGAACACAGCAATGCGAGCACTAATGCTTTGCGGCAGAAATAGGTATGGTGGTAGTACTTTAGTACTATTTGCCTGTACTACAACTGAAAGACAGACTCACGAGGTCTAATGTCACAGAGCAACTAGTAATAGGGTTCCCTTAGCAACCTTTTTTACGAACACTTCAAAACTAATAAGTTTTTTGTGAAAATTACAATTTTCAATACAATCTTTTATAAAATTAGTTATCCCTCGAGGAGTTCCGTTGTCCACCTTCCGTCTCCGTCATCAGTTTTTTTTTTTTTTTTAATTTTAAAGTTTCTTTATTTCATAATATAGGTGTACAGGTTCAAGTGTAGTTAACCTAGAACTATACAACAATAATTAAAAACTAGGTACGTTTTTGAAGCTATATGGCTTATTAAAACTTATAAAATAAAATAAATAACAATAACATATTTGTACATAATAGTACATACAAATTAGATTTGTATATCGTAGGAGCATGCGAGCTTTGCAAAGCGTTACATTTGTGACAAATCAGATTACATTTGTGACATCAGATTGATGTCACCATACTTATTTTTTATTTATTTTATTTATTTTTTATTAACTTTTTACAATGTCATTACAGTAAAACACACAGACTTATTGTATTTTCAGCGGAACTGGACAGGTACGCAAAATATGATCTCAATCGGTTGAGGAAAACTGCTTTAAAATTCAGTTGCAAGATTCCACCCGGACAAATATACATACACTAGCTGTAACCCGCGACTTCGTACGCGTAATATTGTTTTATCCATAACTCTGCGTAATAGCACAGACTAATTATGTTTTACACTGTGGTAATAGTATGTTCTAGTTGTTGTAGTAGTAGAATGTTTGGTTTTCCACTTGTGGTATCCTACCTATGCTAATTGTAAGTTAGCGCGCCTCCCCCGAACGTATGCACATTGCCCGCAACCGTCACAAGAATAATTTCTAAACCAGCATCCGATGGTCCGGTGCCCCTTTCCGCACCGCCAGCAAGGCTGCTCCACGCACTGCACATCGCCCGCGGGCGCGGCGGGAGCGCGTGCTCCCGCTGCGCTGGCGCCGCTGCCGACCCCTACGCGGCCCGCGTGCGCTGCGCCTCGTCCAGCCCCCCCTCCATCCTTCACCCCCCCAAATCAGGTGTCTTTGTGACTTGTAACTCTGATTTAATTGTAGTGAGCGCCATGAACTGTTCCACGCTTCGTAATATCACTTTTTACTCGAAATATCGAATTGTTCGGTTTTACCGATCGGCATTTTATTCCGATGCACAAAAACACAATAAATAAGCAAGTGGTGGTATTTTTTCGCGGTGTATCTCGTCGCCAGTGGGATTTACAGGTAGGATACCACATTATTATTATTTTATTAAATTAAGGGGTCCCATTTTAACCTTGAGGTCCTGGAATATTTTTATCTCAACAACGACACCGTGACACGACTTTTGAAACGACACCATACTCAAGGTTTTCAATTTAGGGGTCCCATTTTAACCTTGAGGTCCGTAAAATATATCTCAACAACGACTCCGTCAAACGACATTTGAAATCTTATGTTTTTCAATTTAGGGGTCACATTATAACGTTGAGGTTCTGAAAATATTTTAATCTCAACAACAACACGTGACACGACCTTTGAAACGACACCATAGTCAAGTTTTTTCAATTTGGGTGTCCCATTTTAATCTTGTTGTCCTGATAATGTTTTAATCTCAACAACGACACCGTGACACGCCCTTTGAAACGACACCATACTCAAGTTTTTCAATTTAGGGGTCCCATTTTAACCTTGAGATCCTGAAAATATCTAATCTCAACAACGACACCGTCAAACGACCTTCTAAACGACACCATACTCAAATTTTTCAATTTAGGGGTCCTATTTTAACCTTTAGATCCTGAAAATATTTTGATCTTAATGACTTCACCGAGAAACAAACTTTGAAATTGCCGAAATACGCTGAAATCTCGCTAAAACCTTAAGTGTATTTATTTACAAAGAAAATGTTCCCATGCTTTTTTTCAGCAAAATTTCAGGTACTGCTGAAATTTATGTTGCCTATTTTTATTAAAGGAATTACCTTGTGAATTTTCTTGTTTCTACTACCAACGGTTTCCGAAATACGAAGCATTTTAGTTTTATATTAAAAGCCATTTTGGACCCCCTACAGGGTGAATTTTCAAAAATCCTTTCTTAGTACACCCCTACACCCAAAAAAGAATACATCCTTCAAATTTCATGTGTCTAGGTCCAGCGGTTTAGACTGTACGTTGCAAAACGCAAAGTGTATACGTTAAAAGCCCTTTTTGAACCCCTAAGAGGGTGAATTTTCCAAATTCCTTTTTAAGTACACGTTTACACCCTAAAAGGAATACACTGTCCAAATTTCAAGTCTCTACGATCAGCGGTTTAGGCTGTGCGTTGTAAAAACTAAAGTTTTTTTCTTTTTTTACATAGAAAACGATCCCCTTCCATTTTTCAGGAAAATTTCAGGAATCGCTGAAACATGTGTTTATTTATTTTATTTGAGGAATCTCCATGTAAAATTTCAAGGTTCTACTGCTAACGGTTTCTGAAATACAGAGCTTTTTTGTTGTATATTAAAAGCCCATTTTGGACCCCTTAGAGCGGGAGTATCAGAAATTCCTTTCTTAGTGCACTCCTAGACCACATAAGGAATGTACCTTCCAAATTTCAGGTCTCTAGGACTTACGGTTTAGGCTGTGCGTTGATTGTCAGTCAGTCAGTCAGTCAGTGAGTCAGTCAGTCACGCAACGATTTTATATATTTTGATTGCAAGTATATATATACATTTATTTACAGAAAGAGTAATACAACTAATACAAGGTATGCACAAAATACATATGAAACTGTTGTGCTACCGCTGCTAGCGATCTAAAGGTAGCTCAACTAATCCAAATCACTACCAGAAATCATTGCAAGTTAAATAAAAGATTGTATTTTTTTTTTGCGGAATATACTTTGGGATTCCATCACACAGCTGACGTAACAAATTCTCAATACAAAACATGCTGACGGAGCTTCATTGACGTTCAGTTCAGCGTATCGTTCAAGTAGACCTTCAGTTCGGATCCAGTAAATCTTGTTTAGAAGCTCTCCGAGCGGTACTGTGTCCGTATAAATCCTGTTTAGTAAAGTTTGTGACACACTGAACATGAATACGAGTAGTACAATTCTAGTAGAAATGGACTAATATATGACTACGAAGGACCATGAGTTTCGATGCAATTAAGAACACTTATTAAACAGATATCAAAAAAGCTCACCACTTGTCACGTCTATATATTCCCACGATGGTGCAAGCCACAGTGAAAAGAGGCCCATAGAGGCTCTGCTTACCCTTTCGGGGAAAAGGCTTACTTATGTCTGTGTATGATGTATGTTGTATAGTGTCCGGGGTGTGGCACTCCGCTGTTTGAACCTACCGCGCTCTGAAACTTGCCAAATGAACCAAGAATAAATATTGACATATACACAATTAGTTTTTTATTTTTTCAAGTGTAAACTACACTTATGGATTACATTAAATTTTAATGTGACCCAACATTGAGCAGAAAGTTTCCAACTGAAGCAGCTGTAGATGGCTTCCATCGGCGCTTTAGTCAAGTAGATAGTGCCCACAAATTTCATCTCTAGCGTCATAGCTCGTTCCATGGCCAAACTGGTACAGACATCGCCGATTACAGGTGAAGATGCGGGTTTGAGTTCCGCTGGAATGGAATTTTTGGTTCGCATTAAGACCCAAATTGTCATAGAAACAAATGGGCGGTTACCGTAACCATTCAATGTGACAGATAATGTTTGAAAACATCTGTCAAAAACAGTTGTTTAAGCGAAACAGCCGTTTAAACGCCCGTTAATGTGTTGATGAAGAGTGGCCTTAAATGTAATATTCACAATAGTTTCGATTGTGTATCCAAGCCTTACTCCGTTTGCTACCAAAACACCGAAATCTGACTATTCAGCGCGGCGCAACTCCAAACCGAGTTATACCTCTGTAATTCCGCTTTCATGTCTAAACGCGCCGTGTTGATGTTATTTGCGAGTCTTCACTCGTGTGAAGCCTTCATTTCCAACCGCAGAATGTTTCTAGGAAGGTGTGTAACTAGATTTTGTGAACACACTGCGCCATTGAATAAGGGTCAATTCATATTGCCACGGAAGAAAAGGGAAGCCAGAGTCAATTTCACACACATAGGTACAGTTTTACCCAAAATATAAGTCGCCCCGATGTACTTGCGCCGTAGACTAATTTCTATAGTGCGGAAACCTTATTTCTATCAATAGCAATCGCGCGCTAAAATCTTGCGCTGTTTTTGTTTAATCGATTTCGCGGCAAAATCGCGGCCGGTCGACTCTTAGATGTGAGCGGGACAGAGCTATACAGCGGGTCAGAGCTATACTATACGTTCAGCTGCTTTCAGATATCAGTATGTGCTTTTCTGCGCAAACGAAACCAGTCGATCGGACTAAGGATCGGACTTATATTTTGGGCAAAACTGTACATTAGGCCGAGACCATCACGGTCAAAAAGTTCTGAGAATTTTAATAGTACTAAAAATCGGCTCAGTTTATGAAGGTATATAATGCAGGTTTGTTTTATTCAGTACGTTTTACCAACAGCCTAATTCTCTTTATCAAAATATATAAAATCGTTGCGTGACTGACTGACTCACTGACTGACTGACTGACTGACAATCAACGCACAGCCTAAGCCGTAAGTCCTAGAGACCTGAAATTTGGAGGGTACATTCCTTATGTGGTCTAGGGGTGCAATAAGAAAGGAATTTCCGATACTCCCGCTCTAAGGAGTCCAAAATGGGCTTTTAATATACAACAAAAAAGCTCTGTATTTCAGAAACCGTTAGCAGTAGAACCTTGAAATTTTACATGGAGATTCCTCAAATAAAATAAATAAACACGTGTTTCAGCGATTCCTGAAATTTTCCTGAAAAATGGAAGGGGATCGTTTTCTATGTAAAAAAATAAAAAAACTTTAGTTTTTACAACGCACAGCCTAAACCGCTGATCGTAGAGACTTGAAATTTGGACAGTGTATTCGTTTTAGGGTGTAAAGGTGTACTTAAAAAGGAATTTGGAAAATTCATCCTCTTAGGGGTTCAAAAAGGGCTTTTAACGTATACACTTTGCGTTTTGCAACGCACAGTCTAAACCGCTGGACCTAGACACATGAAATTTGAAGGATGTATTCCTTTTTGGGTGTAGGGGTGTACTAAGAAAGTATTTTTGAAAATTCACCCTGTAGGGGGTCCAAAATGGCTTTTAATATAAAATTAAAATGCTTCGTATTTCGGAAACCGTTGGTAGTAGAAACAAGAAAATTCACAAGGTAATTCCTTTAATAAAAATAGCCAACATTAGTTTCAACAGTACCTGAAATTTTGCTGAAAAAAAGCATGGGAACATTTTCTTTGTAAATAAATACACTTTAGGTTTTAGCGAGATTTCAGCGTATTTCGGCAATTTCAAAGTTTGTTTCACGGTGAAGTCATTAAGATCAAAATATTTTCAGGACCTAAAGGTTAAAATAGGACCCCAAAATTGAAAAATTTGAGTATGGTGTCGTTTAGAAGGTCGTTTGACGGTGTCGTTGTTGAGATTACAAATTTTCAGGATCTCAAGGTTAAAATGGGACCCCTAAATTGAAAAACTTGAGTATGGTGTCGTTTCAAAGGGCGTGTCACGGTGTCGTTGTTGAGATTAAAACATTATCAGGACCTCAAGATTAAAATGGGACACCCAAATTGAAAAAACTTGACTATGGTGTCGTTTCAAAGGTCGTGTCACGTGTTGTTGTTGAGATTAAAATATTTTCAGAACCTCAACGTTATAATGTGACCCCTAAATTGAAAAACATAAGAATGGTGTCGTTTCAAATGTCGTTTGACGGAGTCGTTGTTGAGATATATTTTACGGACCTCAAGGTTAAAATGGGACCCCTAAATTGAAAACCTTGAGTATGGTGTCGTTTCAAAGGTCGTGTCACGGTGTCGTTGTTGAGATTAAAATATTCCAGGACCTCAAGGTTAAAATGGGACCCCTTAATTTAAAAAAATAAGAATAGTGTAATGTCTAAGGTCGTTTGAAGGTGTCGTTGTTGAGATCAAAACATTTTCAAGACCTCAAGATTAAAATGCGAACCCTTAATTGAAAAACTTGAGTATGGTGTTGTTTCAAAGGTCATTTGAAGGTGTCGCATACATTTTACGTTTGTAAAAATCTAAATTGAAAAACTTAAGTATGGTACTTTTCACTAGAAACGGGATATTTACCATGATTTTTGAGTTTTTAATGTTCCCGATATTTCGGCACAGTTGCATGCGCCATGATCACGGGAGAACTAATTAAGTATGGTGTCGCTTCAAAGGTCATTTGACGGTATCGTACAAAATATAAGAGACATAGTCAAGAAAAAACAGTAAAAAAATCCAGCTACCGCAGTGACTGCTATGCACGCTATAAATATTCACACATAAACTTAAATTAGAGACAAATTAAAATACACACACTTAAGACAAGAAAAAAACCAGTTAAAAAAAACCAGCTGCCGCAGGAACTGCAATGCACGCTATAAATATTGAGGTTCAAAAAATTAGAGACACATATAAACACACACACACTAAAGTCAAGCAAAAAACCAGTTAAAAAAATCTACCTACCGCAGCGACTGCTATGCACGCCATAAATATTCACACATAAACTTAAATTAGAGACACATCAAAATACACACACTTCAGTCAAGCAAAAAACCAGTTAAAAAAAACAGCTATCGCAGCGACTGCTATGCACGCTATAAATATTGATGTTCAAAAAATTTAGAAAAACATAAAAACACACACACTAAGTCAAGCCAAAACTAGTTAAAAAAAACCAGCTACCGCAGCGGCTGCTAATGCACAAAACATTAAATTCAGAAAAAATCGAAACACGCACTTAATGCATAACCAGTCAAGCAAAAAATCATACTAAAAAATCAGCTACTGCTGCAACTGCTACGCTATGGTGGATTGAGTCCTCAAGTAAATACCTATAAACTGTGGTATCTTACCTGTAAATCCCACTGGCGACGAGATAAACCGCGAAAAAATACCACCACTTGCTTATTTATTGTGTTTTTGTGCATCGGCAATAAAATGCCGATCGGTAAAATCGAACAATTCGATATTTCGAGTAAAAAGTGATATTACGACGCGTGGAACAGTTCATGGCGCTCACTACAATTAAATCAGAGTTACAAGTCACAAAGACACCTGATTTGGGGGGGTGAAGGGGGGAGCGGGGCTGGGGGAGGCGCAGCGCACGCGGGCCGCGTAGGGGTCGGCAGCGGCGCCAGCGCAGCGGGAGCACGCGCTCCCGCCGCGCCCGCGGGCGATGTGCAGTGCGTGGAGCAGCCTTGCTGGCGGTGCGGAAAGGGGCACCGGACCATCGGATGCTGGTTTAGAAATAATTCTTGTGACGGTTGCGGGCAATGTGCATACGTTCGGGGGAGGCGCGCTAACTTACAATTAGCATAGGTAGGATACCACAAGTGGAAAACCAAACATTCTACTACTACAACAACTAGAACATACTATTACCACAGTGTAAAACATAATTAGTCTGTGCTATTACGCAGAGTTATGGATAAAACAATATGACGCGTACGAAGTCGCGGGTTACAGCTAGTTATTTTATAACCACACTGAAAGTTGACCAAATCGAGACTATATTGTGAATTGACTGAAAACTTGGTATTCTACTCCCTCCTAATAACAATATAATCTACAGGGCAATTTATCATTTGGCACGTGGCAGTTTTGAGGAACTAAATTTATAATCACTATAATCTGTATCAAACGACGCCACAACGGCGGCCGCAAGTCGCGCCAACTTAAACTGGTCAGATTCTTGCCACCAGCATATATTAGAGTAGGATAGTGCCATATAATAATTTTAAAGAGTGAAAGTGAGAATTCTCAGGACTTTGAAACATTCAAGTTACAGTCACATTTCGATATAATCACATTCCGTTTTGTATTCACAAGTGAGCAGAATACATGTTTGACGTTTGTGACATCGACACTAGATTGTTACATGATGCGAACTTGAATTAGACTATTTTTAGTACTAGAACAGTAAAATAAAAAAATGGATAAAAAGTAGCCTATAGCTGAATCCAGGTCATAATGTTTTTTATACCAAAGGAGATGATTCACGATGTAAGGAACCTGGCTCTTGTCGGTGTACACTTGCATAAACATAGCTAAATATATGTAAAACCTTTTCCCACCGTATTTTTTGTAATAATTTAACTTCATTTAAGTAAGTCATTTTCCAAAAACATCTTCCACAAAGAGAGCAACACAAATCAAAACCATATGGCGGGACGGATACATGCAATGTACTCTGTGATAAACTGCAAATCTGAAAAAACTGACATTGACATTCTACAAAGCAACGAAGTAACGAAATGAAGCAAGCAAGGTTGAAATCTGCCATTTTTAAAAGAAACGTCGTCATTTTTATTTTATTACATTTTAATGTGTTTTTTCGAGTTATTTCGTGTAATTTTAGTGGCATTTTGACCGGTGTAACTTGGATAAATGGCACATGTGTGATGTAGTGAAATTTGAGTGTATTGCGAGTCTTTTCGAAATGGTGGATTTTTTTCTGTAAAAACTCAGTTTTTCTGCCACAATTTAAACTGGGTTAGGACAAGACGGAGACTCTTGACGACTTGACTATAAAACTATTATAATTATATCACTTGACTTTGGCTAAATTGTTGCAAATAATGCACAGAAGCCATTACCTAATCTAAGAAGAAGAAGAAGAAGCAAGCAAGCAACCACAGAGCAACAGACGTGACATTAAACTATGCTTCAAATTAGAGTTGAGTATTTTTTGATCTAACACTGATTTTTTCTCAATTTTTCTGTCTTGTGTACATATACATAGGCCATTTTAAAACATCTCCTTTCGTCGAAATCGGTGCAACCGTTTCCGCGTGAGTGAGTAAACATACATATAAACAACCAAATATCGTAACTTTGACATTTATATTGTTAGTAAGATTTGGACAGGATCCATCTACTGAAAATACAATCTCATTTCCCAGAGTCATGACGTCAGCACTATGGAAATTAGGCTATCACCACACTTAATACAATGTTTTGTCGCTGAACGAAATTGCTTAAAAACGTTATTGCTCCCAAACTGCAAACTCTAAACTGGCAAAAAGCTTAATAAAGTACCAATATAGCAAAAGAAAACGACCATCCTATCAAGAGAGCGGAACAAGCTAAATTGGACCTTCAACTTCTGGAGTAGGATGTAATTTTGAGGTGTTTCGTTTGAGGTTTTGAGCTCAATTCGGTACCCGGTAGTGGGACATCATTTGAATAATTAAAAGGCGGTTTTATCTATTTATTCAGGGCTGAGTTTGAGTTGCAATTGTGTCAGATTTTGCAGCCAATTTTTTGAGGGCCCTTAACGGCTGCAATGTCGGGATTTCACTGTTGCCAAGTGAAGGGTTCTTGACACCAATTGACTGAATTTTTGATGACAGTTTCATTTGTGATTATTTGTAGGTAATTTTTTATTTAAGCAGTTTCTTTCTAAGATGGTATTTATGTTGTAGACTAGCTGTGCCCTCGGCTTCGTTTACGCGGCACATTCATATGTTCTGAACCCTGAAAGATAACGAAATGTTACTTATATGAATGGGTAAAATCATTAAATTTTTCATTGAAACTTTCATACAGATACACAAAATTCTAAATAGATGGACACTTCAGTTTTATATTGGTTTAGATACATACTTATTTTTATATATTATTTTTCATATTTGCCGAATTGATCATAGAGAGAGCTATGCTAACCCAAAACGAAGAAAACCAAAACGTGACGAGAAAATTTGGCGCAATTTCCCGAACGGTGCCTATCCAAGTTGGATTCGTCGGCTGACCGCTTTCTTGAAGTTGGACCTACCTAGTTCAATCGTTTGGCCCACATAGACATAGTGTTCAACAACTTCGATGATATCATTTCCCAACGTGTACCGGCATAGGTGTGACATGGGCATTTGCCAAGATTGGTGTGTCCGGCCTAAGAATAGACCCCTCCGTCTCCTTCCGTGGATGTCGTAAAAGCCGACTAAAGGATTACCCTGACTTGTTCTGGCTGCTAGCTTTTTATGGAATGTGTTATTACTGGATGAAAGCGTTAGCCGAGTCAGTCGTGGGAAGCAATGGCAGTGATGAGCTCATCACTTGTCACGTATATACGTATTCCACGATGGTGCAACCCACTGTCAAAAGAGGCCCATTGAGTTTCTGCCTACCCCTTTTCAGGGAAAAAGGTGTGTGTCTATGTATGTATTGTATGTATGTTCGTCTTCCCCATGTTCATTTTATGACCCTCCAGTCTACATTTTTTTATTTTTGTATACTACTTGGATGACTGAACAAGCAAGAGGCCCACCTGATGTTAAGCGGTAACCTCTGCCTATGAACAGTGCATTACCTCATAGGTCACATCCACCTAGGACGCGCCCTATGCGGCATTGCACTGCGCCCGCCACCCTGAGACATAGATGAAAAGTCTCATGTGCCTGTAATTTCACCGGCACCCTTACCCTTCAAACTGGAACACAGCAATGCGAGCACTACTGCTTTGCGGCAGAAATACGTATGGTGGTAGTACTTCCCCGAACGAACTCTTTCACAAAAAAGCTGTACTACTACTGGTTCCGTAGCAGCAAGTAACATAATATAAAAGTTCTTGTAGTTCGTTGTAACTTTGATCGATTTTTTAATAATAGGTAGTGTATTCAAATAAAAACTACTTACTAGATCTCGTTCAAACCATTTTTCGGTGGAAGTTTACATGGTTAATATACATCATTTTTTTATAGTTTTATCATTCTCTTATTTTAGAAGTTACACCCCCGCTGTAACACATTTTACCAGTTTGGAAGTGTCACTCGCGCAAACTATTCAGTTTAGAAAAAAAATATATTAGAAACCTCAATATCATTTTTGAAGACCTGTCCATAGAACCCCACACGTACGGGTTTGATGTTTTTTTTTTGAGTTTCAGTTCTAATTATGGGAACCCCCAAAATTTGTTGTATTTTCTATTTTTGTGTGAAAATCTTAATGCAGTTCACAGAATACATAGACTACTTATTTCCACAGCATAGTTCTTATAGTTTCGGAAAAAAGTGGCTGTGACATACGGACGGACAAACAGACAGACAGACAGACAGACAGACATGATGAATCCATAAGGGTTCCGTTTGTTGCCATTTGGCTACGGAACCCTACAAGCAATTCCGAAATCCAATCTGAAAACTCGTCAAAAACCTGAGCAACTTCGAAACTGCACACACTTGTATTCAATTCCCAGTAAATCTACATGACTTGCAACGAATGTTACATATTTCCTAGAACATGACGCAGAATCGACACTCGGAAATAGCAGTTCCGGATTGTGGGCGCTGTTTTAGTCTCCACTGTGACTCCATTGTACGGCTATAAAGGAAATTAATAACTAGTGGTTCGCCCCGAAGTGAAACCTCGCGAATAGTTGACTTAAGACGCATGTTTTGATTGAAAGTGTCTCATATTAGTAGATTATGCACTAAGGTAATAAAGCAGTGTCTTACGTCGCGGGCGGCATATTGAACCCTGAGCGTAACGAGGGACTCTAGTTATATAGACTCCTAAGTGAAGCGAGGGGTAAAGCTGCCCAAGACGAAGACAGGCTTAATTCCAGAGAGCATACCACAGAATAAAGCATACTCTACTTTTCACACCTTCTGCGAGACAATTAAAATTCACTGAAAATCACCCAAACACCGTCTTTTGTTTCACATTCTTTATAAACGCACCTTTTTCTTTTTGAGTTCTGCTTATGGTGTCCAGTTCGATTTTCACACAAACCTCTTACAAATGCCATATGGGTATTTTTTTGCTTAGAGTTTTCCACGAGTTTCCACACGAATTTGACGTTCCAAATTCAAATCACTTTATTCCCTAGGGAGTTTTATACAACTTTATATCTCTAGGGAGATAATGCTTTACTTTACGTTGAGGTTGTCAGGTAATGTAATTGGACATTGTCCAGCAGGTGGTGTGAAAATATTTTTAGTGTACCTACGAATGTCAATGAACAAAAAAATCACTGTAAAAATCATTAAATGACATTCGTAGCTAAACTGATGCCATTTTTGAAAGAAACGTCGTCATTTTTATTTTGTTACATTTTAATGTGTTTTTTCGAGTTATTTCGTGTAATTTTAGTGGCATTTTAACCGTAGTAACTTGGATAAATGGCACATGTGTGATGTAGTGAAATTTAAATGTGCGTGTCTTTTCGAAATGGTGGATTTTTCCCTTGTTATTTTTCTGCTACTATTTAATCTAGGTTATGACTTGACGGAGACTCTTGACGACTTGACTATAAAATATAATTATATCACTTGACACTGGCGAAATTGTTGCGAATAATGCACAGAAGCCATTACCTAAGCTAAGAAGAAGAAGACATCACAGATACACAAAGCAGTAGTGCTCCCACTGTGTGTCCTGTGCTCCAGTTTGAAGGGTATGGGTGCCGGCGAAATTACAGGCACATTAGACTTTCATCTTTGTCTCAGGGTGGCGGGCACAGTGCAATGCCACATAGGGCGCGTTCTAGGTGGATACGTGACCTATGTTGTAATGCATTGTTAAAGGCATAGGTTACCGCTTAACATCAGGTGGGGCCATCTACGAGTTCATTCATACACGCCGTTAAAAAAAAAAATTTTTTTAGATTTATTATTTACCCGTGTCCGCCCGCGGTTTCGCTCACGTTTTACCTGGATAACGTAAAGTACCTACGTAAGTAGCATATAGCTCAATCTAAGTCATATTATGCACTTATACCAAATTTAACTTAAATCAGTTTAGCCGTTTCGGCGTGATTGATCAACAAACATAAACATCCAATAATCCAAAATTTTACATTTAGGTATGATAAAAAGTGGAATTTTCAAAATATATATGAAAAATCCCTTTAAACATGCCCCGTCGAGATCCATCTGACCCGTTGAATGAGACCGATGGCTTTTCAATGTAGGTACTGTAAGTAGGAGCTGTTGTGTCATCTGTGCAAGAACTTACAGTATTTAATATAAAGCAGGATCTGTTATCTCGACATCGGCTTTAGAAATTTGTCTCGGAAACTATCCATCCTGTGCAATAGGGACATCAAATATACCTGTCAGCGAGGAGCTAAAACAATACAACAGGGTTGCTACATGCTGCAATTAAAATTGTTGCGGCTGCATCAATTTGCACCAAACATAGCCTAAGTGGGTTTAAAAAGCGGTTGCTAACGTCTTGCTTAGATTTTAGTTTATAGAACCAGTGAATTGGAAAAAAAAAGGATTATGTATTCGGATGATATTCTTTAGTATGTTTTTAAGACAAAATAGAACACATAACGTAATTTTTGTCTTTAACTTCTGTTTCAAATTGCGCCACTTATACGGAACGGGTACGAACCGATTTGGCTGAAAATGGGGAGGTATCTTAGAACCAGGAGATTGACGTAGGGGGGAGGGTTAGGGGGGGGGGGGGGGGGGGGGGTACACCGGGGGCTACCCGTGCGAGTCATTGAATGCGACAAATTAACCAGTGGCAAATATTTTCGATTATACTTATCAAGGTAATTATCAACCTGTATTTATCTTGATAATTATCTGATAATTATCATGATAACTATCGCGATAATTATCAAAGGGCATGTTTATCTTGATAATTTCAAACCCTGAAATAAACTATGCTAAGGAATGATTGAATAGTTAATTCAAATTCAAATTCGTTTATTTCAAGTTCATAAAAGTAGACACATACATTTTTTTTTATAATAATCAATATAGCAATAAATCAAAATGACAAATTATAATATTGTTTGTTACTCTTATTAATTTTAGCTATGCAAACTGATAGGTAATAGAGATATTTACGTTATAGGAGCATTGAAGAGGTAAGTTCACGTTTTTTTTTATCGATAAAATTTATTAAAATTATGTTTATGGGCTCAATCATGCCTTTGAAAATATGATGAAAATTAACTTTTTTTTTTTTCTTGCGTTAAATTGTGTGGATTTTGCTAAAATACGTTTAAAAAGGCCTGGAACACTGCCTTCATAGTGATCTGCACGCAAAACTTTAAAATAAAATAAAATCTCCGAGATCACTGAAACCTCCTGGTAACCCAACGCACCCGGACGAATGTCCGGCTCGGTCGGATATCCGGATACTCCTTGTCCGGTCCGGATACAAAGAGACAATGTGCTGGAAAACTGCAACGAATTTACTCAACTACCTTTATTTATTGACTACATTTTGAATGTATTGCTAGCTTTAACTGCAGCCGGAACTTCTATTTTTAAAGAGGAGGTTGTCAAACTATGCGATATGCATCATCATCTGTCTGTAGATGTCCACTGCTGAACATAGGCCCCCATATAGTGCCACGACGAACAGTTGAGTTATTAAGAATCACTATAGTACTACCTACTTATACTACAGAATAAATATTAGTACCCTATACCACCATACTTATTCCTGTCGCAAAGCAGTAGTGCTCGCATTGCTGTGTTGCGGTTTGTCGGGTAAGCGTGCCGTTGAAATTACAGGCACATGAGACTTTCCATCTTTATGTCGCAGACGCAGTGCAATGCCACATAGGGCGCGTCCTTTGACGTGACCTGTGAGAAAATGCACTGTTCATAGGAAGAGGGGTACCGCTTAAGATCAGGTGGGCCATCTGCTTGATCCGTCATACCAAGTTGTATAAAAAAAACTATTTGCTGAAATTTGCTCCGGGTCTGGATGTTATGGTGCTATGGTCATCTCGCTCGTATTTCCTGATACCCACGATACGGGATCCTAGTGTGGGATCAGGACTATGTATGTGACTGTTGGGTATTAGCTACGTTATGTATTTACGCGTACAGGTACTAACAATGATTTAAATTTTAGCTTTAAAATCTGTCTGAAAAGTTTCCTCGCGTTATTTAGTAACTAGGTTGTGATAGTTGAACGTAACAAAACACACTTCCCGTGGCGAAATAAAGATAAGTGACCTCCATTAAAAATAGCACCTTTTCGCTCTAAAAATACATCTGTGAAAATTTTGCTACGAAATTCGGATACCTAGTCAGAAAAGTTTCTGAAAATACACAAGAGCGAAGTAACTTTGTTATAAAGAAAGAATGTGAACTGAATTTCCTTGACTTTGTATGAAATGTCAGTGCCTTCGATGTTTGGATGTATCTTATGTTATCATACACGTATGTTATTAAACCCGACTTCATAAAAGGGACGAGGTTCTCAATTTGTTTTTATTCTATTGTATGTTACGGTTACGCTAATTATTTTTCTGTGGTCCCTTTAAAAAATGTGTAATATTATTTAAATCTTTACAGGTGATTTTTTTATTGAATTTTTACTTATCCACACCATAACGGCTGAACAACGAATTTGTTGTTTGCTAAAGATAAATTATAAATAAATAAATAAATAATGCTGGACAGTTCACACAACATTATCTAGCCCCAAGCTAAGCAGAGCTTGTGTTATGGGTACTAGACAACTGATACATTAACAAAGATAGATATTTTTTATTATATATAGAAAATACCCAGAACACCCTGAATAAATATCTGCAGATTGCACAAATATTTGTTCGGAGGCGGGAATCGAACCCGCAACCTCCTGCGTCGCAGGCGAACGTTCACCCGCGGCGCCACAGAGAACATACCGAAACCACGCGTGCGTAGCGCGGCAGATAAGATAATTTTATTTGCCAGAACATTTCAAACTAGATAAAGTTCAATTATGACCTTAATACCCATGAGCACGTTACGGAGACCCGCAATGCTCTAAGTTATAACCTATACCTATAGTTTTTACCTTTAGTCGGTTAGGCATGCAAATTACCTACTATATTACAATAAAATTAGAAAAAAAAGATAGAGCATTATTCTGATTATGTGTAGGTACCTACATAGGTACCAACATGGGTAGGTACATATTATAACATTATTAGTATATTAAACAATGTAATGACGTGAAGGTACCTTGCAGCTAAAATATAATCATAAAAACACAATAGTTATTGAACTTACTCAAGCCAAGTGTTATCGAAGCTACAGTAAGACAGCAGTGTAATTCTCGAGAATTCCTAACATGGTTTTAAGCTTTACTTATATCTTGAAAGTAAGTATAAGAATCAATCATTACTGGGTATAAAAATAAACGTTGCTATTGAATGAGAGGTTTTCACGGCCATCTAGAATCATTTTTAATCCATTCACTCCTGGTTATCTTAAGGATAGATTCGAATATCTTCACTCCTTACACAAATTTTCTCTTAGGTCTTCAGAAACCTTATTACTTGGAACTCCACTGCACCACAGTTCCTTCTATAGTGATTCTTTCACAGTCCAAGCTGGAGGGCAATTCACGGATTGTAGAGATTATCTCTAAATTAGAGATAATGTCGAAGCATGAATGTCTACAAAAAATGTCACGAAAATGTCACAATAACCATCAAATCGTATTCGATTTGAATGATTTTGGTCGACTTAGGTATGTCTATTTGGGACATCACGAGAATAGCAAATTAAGATTTTATTCGACATTCGCCATCTTTTTTCGACATATGTCTAATTCGAATTAATCTCTAAAGCACGGGAATTGCCCTCCTGTGCGGCTGTGGAACGCTTTGCCTCTTGAAATTAGACGGGCATCCTCTCAACACACTTTCAAGATGAAAGTGAAACAGCACTACCTATCGGTCACATCTACCTAGCGTTATAATTGATAGTGTTCTTTCATAGTTATTACTAGAGTTATCTTGGTATATATATTAGTTTATTTTATAAGTATACAAGTATTCGAATTTTACATAATAGGTATGTAAGTTTTTAGATTTTAGATCTTTTATGTTTTAATACTTTTTGAATAGCTTTGTAGGTACACCGCCGTCCATTATGCTCATGTTCGTTCCATCCAAAGGTTGCCTGGAAGAGATAACTCTCAGCGACAAGGCCGCCCTCTGTATTGCCTGTTTTAAAAAAAAAAAATTGTATTGTTTCTGTGTGGAAATCAATAAAGTGTCAATCTATCTATCTATCTATCTATCTAGAAACATGATTGGCCAATTTGACTTGCCTGTCTAATGTTTGTACGCTGAAAAGCAGAATCTAGAGATATATAGTATTATTTTATCTGTGCACCAGCTAAGATTTTGAGTGTATTTTGTGTCAGCGCCATCTATTGAGCCAGGTGTTACTACTTATTGATGTGTAACATCTTTCCTCTCGCCTTCTTGTACTCTGTGGGAGTGATTTCGTGAAAAGGGACGCAGGTGATAAATGGGTAGTTCTTCAGACACAAAATTTTCGATGTCTGTGGGTATATTTCTGAAACCAACTAACAAAACGGCATGTTATTTTTTTATACATATAGTTTAGCTTTAACCCTAACTGGGACAATTAATATTTTTAAAATAATTGCAGTGTAGGTATAAATTAAAAATATTAGAAGTTAGTTCTTCTGATTCATATGACGCGTCCGCTTGCCATTTTCCGGAACAAAATTGTCGATGTTACATTTTCCCTTTGATAAATCAATATAAATTATAATTATATTGAAAGGAAATGAACAGTTCTTGTACAAAAAATATGTGTATTAGTTATAACTACCTTAATATGTTTATAAATCGGTAATTAAGAAGTGTCCGGCATATAATTCTGATTAATATGCCGTAAGCTTCGCTTGACCCTAATTGGTTGGTTAGTAAGAATGAGAGTCTGACTTCCCGCGCGGGGGGAAGCCAGTCGTGCAACGGACGTGCCAGAAGGTGGACGTGCGGCTGGTTGGCTTAGATCACGGTGTTACAATGGTCAATGTCTGATTCATCTGTTCTTGGTTCAGGTGGAATTTTGATTACAATGCCTACTTTATAAAATTTATTTTATTGTTTTCCAGCTTCAATCTGTATTTCATGTGATGCTTTTGGGTTATAGATTCGTGTAGAAAAATTACAATACTGAAGTCTGTATGTCTGATGAGTTATACATGATTGAAGGCAAACTCCTGATTCATCTGTGCCTGATTCATACGGTCAAAACACCATATTAATCATAAAATAACGAAGTTTTTCTCCTCTCCAGCACGAAAGGAACGCTTTTTTTGTTATATTACAATATTCTCGCTTTCCCAGAATTATTATATACTGTTTTATTATTATTTTTTTTTATATTGTGTTAGCCCAAGCGGAATTCTAATAAAATACTGTATAACTTTATATAACATCTTGTAATTTCATCAATACTTTACATTGCACTCGGCAGAGTGACTATTAACTTTCGGCGGCCAAATCGCCGCCCTCTTTAATTATTCCATTACCCTTTTCTTATCGCCTGGACTAAGTAACCAACATTGACTTCTAGGTTAAAGCAGTACTGCTCCACTAGCGCCATCTTTGTAATCCAATGCCCAACTTGTACTGCTTTATACTAGAGTGTCATTTACATTCAAAATTAGTTAGATTACATTTCGATAAATCAGATAAAATAAAAACTAGATTTAGAAAAATACAATTAGATTATTATACAAAACTATTAATATAAATTATGTCTATCAACTACATGCTTATACTTTAGTTTACAATCAATTGACATGTCGAATAAACATTGAGTATTACAATTGTTAGCATTTAATATTTTTGATCCCGTTATAAGTACTATAACGCAGTTAACCGACGAGCCTGTCGTTAGTAGTATTACTTATGGGGGCACACAAGCAGGAGGGTCAGCTGACAATATTTGTTTAAACTGACGAGTCCGACAATGACAAAGCCAGACACAGTACATCAAAATGTGCAAGGACTTCCCAGCAAAATATTAGAATTAGAATTATTTTTAACATGTTTAATGTAGATATCATGTGTGTTACTGAACACTGGTTATTACAATTTGATTTACTCCCTTATTATGAGAATTATAATATTGTAAGTTCATTCAAACGCAAGAACGCCATACGTGGCGGTTCCTTAATTGTGGCTAGAAATAATTTAAAATGCAAAGAACGTAAAGATGTTGCAAATCTCACTATTGAGAGGACTATTGAGCTATCGTGTGTTGAGCTTGAGCGGCATATCATTGTTAGTGTTAACCGTCCCCCTGAAGCGGACTTCGCGTTATTTGAATCCACTATGGAAGAAGTATTGCTTAAAACATTTGGACGTAGTAAAATGTTAATAGTCTGCGGAGATTTCAATAAAGATATTCCTGTGAATCCTCTATCTGAGAGAATACTTAACTTATTTAAATGTTTTAATTTACGTCACCTTTTCGAAGAACCTACAAGGGTGACACTTACATCAGCCACCTGTTTGGATAATATATATTGCAATAGTGTTCCAATTGATAAAGCAGTAATTAAACATTTCACCTCGGATCATTACGGTCACAGTGCTATATTTACTTGTAATTTGGTAGATAAACCTAAGGAATTCACTTATCCGGCCTATCACAGGGAGTCGGAATTATGAAGTTTCAGAGCAGTATTGAACTTAAAATACCCCTTTTAGCATGCGTAGATGATCCAAATGTCCTTTTTACCTCCTTGTCTAATTTCATAAATGAGCAACATACTGAGATATTTCAGTTAAAAACCTGTATAGCTAAATCTAATGGCGGGTTAGCTGATTGGGCGACACCCGGTATCTATAGAAGTAGGAATAAATTATATGATCTCTATGCGGCTAGGGAATCAATGTTGCATGACCCAAAGTTTATTTTGTATATAAAGAACTATTCAAATACTTTTAAAAAAGTTTTTCGTGCAGCAAAATCATATCATTTGAGAAACAAAATAGAAAAATCATCTAATACAATTAAGGTAACTTGGATATTAATTAATAATGAAACAGGTAAATCTAAGCCTCGCAATAAGCAGATCAAATTAAACATAGACAATACAATATTAACAAAAACTATTGATGTCGCGAATGCCTTTGACAATTTTTTCTCTAGTATACCTGTTATTGTAACCCAGTCATTACAATCATCTGCCTCTGGAGCATCTACTTTATTGGAATTAAGTGTTGCTAAATGTGAGGTGGCGTTTAGTTTTAGATACGTAGATGCCAATTGTATTGTTAAGACATTTAAGTCACTTAATATTAAAAATACTGAAGATCTTTGGGGAATATCTACAAAGGTGTTAGGTATTATAATTATTGATATTGCTCCATGCTTAGCCTACATTTTTAATAGATGTGTTGACGACGGAATCTTTCCAGATCTTATGAAACATAGTAAATTAATTCCTTTGTTCAAGTCTGGAAATGCAAAAGATCCAGCTAACTATAGGCCGATTTATATATTGCCCAAGTTAAGTAAAATCTTTGTAAAACTTATTCTAACTCAATTATTGTCACACTTTAACCTCCACAGACTACTTCATAGTCATCAATTTGGTTTTACCAAGGGTCGATCAACAGCTGATGCTGGTACCATGCTTTTGGAACACATATTCCAAGCATGGGAAAACTCGCAAGACGCGATCGGAATATTCTGCGACCTATCCAAAGCATTCGACTGCGTGAGTCATGATACTCTAATTTTGAAGTTAAAACATTATGGCATCCAAAATCAGGCAATTAACCTTGTAAATTCTTACTTATCCAATAGAATACAAAAAAGTTGACGTTAGCGGTGAAAGGCCTTCAGGATCATCTATTGACATGGGAGTGCCCTAGGGTTCAATACTAGGCCCTTTTCTATTTTTAGTACATATTAACGATCTCCCTTTTTATGTAAAAGACATATGTGAGATAGTTTTATTTGCTGACGATACGTCTTTAATTTTCAAAGTTGATAGGTCAAAAGCTAATTACGATGATTTAAATGAATCACTATCGCGAGTTCTTGATTGGTTCACTGTAAATAATCTGTTGCTTAATGTTAAAAAAACTAAATGTATTAAATTCACTTTGCCAAATGTAAAACGTTACCCAACTAATATTAAAGTAAATGGTGAGACACTCAATCTTGTAAACTCTACTGTTTTCTTAGGACTTAATATTGATGCAAGTTTGCAGTTGAGCCACAAATTGAGGCACTTGCGGGTAGACTTAGTTCCGCTGCAAGAATAATTGTTGATCCATCAGATTTTTTCGGTAATATGATCACTGATAATTGTTTTCATGAATACAAATTATTGTAGTTGTTAAAATATGATTATTTTCTTAATACAGAGCCAAATATTTAGATATAATATTTCCGATTCTGATTCATCTGTAGCAAATTCTGATTCATCTGGGCACAAAATATTTGAACGTAGATATCTTGGAAACTACTTCATAAAAACAAGCCCCTCGTTGAAATATATGTTCTTTAGTTACCTTTTTTCATATGAACATATGCGACAGAGCAGAAAGTGAAAAAAAAATTTGCCCAGATGAACCAGTCGAAGAATGAAATTTCGAAGAACTACCCAAATGATAAATGATTTATTGCTGTTAGATCTAGGTGGTAACATTTGTTGGTGTTAAGATCTTAATGTGCATCTCTAGTCTGCCATGTCTGGTGTGTCACAGGAAGCGCACATTTTGCCGAGAGTTTGGTACTTTTTATCAGCCATGTTGCATATTATCAGGGAGGTGTCAGACACACTACTATATGCAACTACTGTAAGGCTGTCGGTTTTTTTTATCTATATCTATACTAATAATAAAGACAAACGATTTGATTGTTCGTTTATTTGCATTGAAAAGGCTCCAAAAATACCTGATTTGAAAAATTATTTCAGTGTTGGGAAGCTACACTATCCCCGGGTGACATAGGCTACATAATATTTTCAAAAAATTAGAGTTACTTACTAAAACTCCAATAATGTAACCCAAGGTGTAAAGAAATGTAACATAGGGGGAATAACTTTAGCAAGTTTTTGTTTCTGGTGTGTGGATAGATCTGGTGTTGGGAAGGGGGGAGGGTTAGGGGGGGACGGGAGGAAGGGGGACCCTGAAAATACGCGTGCGAAGCCGGGGCGAGTTTCTAGTCTAAAATTAAAAGCTCTCAAAACGTAGAGCATTAGAAACATTAGAACGGAGCTTCAAAAAATCGTCTTGTTAGAACTTTTGTTGTAGGTATTTAATTTGGTATTGAATATATTTGGACTGTAGGTACTTACTTTGATAAGTGAATTCCCTAACTTATTCGATTTTGATTCTATCCATCACCCGATTTAGGTTTGTCAGGCACTCCCGAAGTGCCCGAGGGATGACAATTTTGAACAAAGATATCGCGAATCCAAAGATAATTCAGAAGTTTTCAGAGACTTTAAACTTTTGTTCTTTGAATGGAAAAGTGTTAAAAAGTTAGTGCCTCTGTTTCTTTGTCTTTGTGAAATATATTAGTACCTATTTTTAAATGCTTTCTTTGTCTTTCCAGTAAATTTGTTTTTAAGCATTTTGCGCAAATACATACATACATACATAAACGATATTTGTTGAGCGTGTTCTGAGTATTTTCTATGTATAATAAAAAATATCTATCTATGTAATGTATATTGTATTAAGTTTATCCGTTATCCAGTACCCATAACACAACCTCTGCTTAGTTTTGGGCTAGATAATGTTGTGTGAACTGTCCAGCATCATTTATATATTTATTTATTTTATTTATAAACTCACGCCTGTTTCCCGTATGGGTAGGCAGAGACCACTTGCTACGATCCTGACTCACCTCTTTTGCTTCATTCACTCTCATCATGTTCTTCATACATGCTCATCGGTTAAGGATACTCTTGACCTGGCCTTTTACCAGAACGTCTCCGATCTGGTCTGAATACGTTCGCCGAGGTCTTACCCTTCCCACTGTCCCATTCACGCTCTTCTTATGTATCCGTTTCGTCAATCTACTATCGTCCATCCTTTCTAAATGCCCAAACCAACACCCTGATTCTATCACCACGATGGTTCTTTCTACAATTGTAACTAAATGCTCTAACTACAACTCAAATACCTCGAGGCAATTAAAAATGACACAAATATTGCTGTTAGACATACAGTGGTCGCCATATAATTAAGAACGCTGATATAAAGGGAAGATTTTTTCCAACTAAGATGCAAAACTAATTGTATGCATTTGTTTTTATTTCTCTCGGTATCGTAAAACATTTCCATATTACCACTGTATTCATTGATACACATGATTGGCTAAAAATCAATAGGCAAACTTTTTACACTACTTTTAAACAAAGTATTCCTTATTACTGGCTGGTCACGTAATTAAGAACGCTAAGTAGTTTATACCTTTATTCAAATTTAAATAGAGAACACTCAGTCGATTTGTTACTGTTTGTATAATTTTGGCGCCATTACGTGCTGTAAAAGATTAAAGGTGATTGCTTCTTTAGAAAAAACAATGGGAAAAAATAAAAGTTGTGATAAATCTACAAGGGAAGTAATAATAAAACTTCGCCGGAAGAATTGGTCTTATAAAAAGATAGCCGACCATCTGCAATGTTCAAAAACGATGGTTTTCCACGCTGTAAAGCATTTTGCTACGTATCAAACTACTTCGAATGTTCCACGTGAAGCTAAACAGAGAAAAACAACTCCTCGAGATGACCGAAACATCGTTCGTATGGCAAAACAAAATCCTTTTAAAGGGTCCAATGTACTTAGAAAAGAATATTTTGGTGAAAACAACCCTTCAGCAATCTCAGCACGCACTATTCGAAGACGTTTGCTAGAAGAACAATTGCACGGTAGGATAGCAAGAAAGGTACCCATGTTAAAACTTGGCCACAGGCAAGCCCGGCTTGCATTTGCGAGAAAGTATGAAAACTGGACTGTGCAACAGTGGAAAAATGTACTTTTTTCTGACGAGACGAAAATAAACAGAGTATGTTCTGATGGAAAACGATATGTACGACGTCCCCCGAATACAGCATTCGACCCAAAGTACACGAAAGTTACATTAAAGCACGGTGGTGGAAATGTGAAAATTTGGGGTTGCTTTTCTGGACATGGTGTAGGACCTGTAAAGTTGATAGAAGGTAACATGGATCAGTTCCAATACAAAAATATACCGGAAGAAACAATGTTACCATACGCTGAAGACGTTCTACCGGTCATTTGGACATTCCAGCATGACAATGATCCAAAGCACACTGCAAGGAATTTCTTACAGCGCAATTAGTTTCTGTCTTAGACTGGCCCGCTAACAGTCCAGATCTAAACCCAGTAGAGAATCTGTGGTTTGAAGTAAAGAGACAGGTTTCAAATACAAAGTGTGGAAATTTAAGAGAGCTGTATGACGTTTTTTTAGAAGAATGGAACTCTATTTCTCTTGCGAAATGTCAAAAATTAATAGAGTCAATGCCTCGCCGGTGTAAAGCTGTAATTAAAAGCCGTGGATATGCTATTAACTATTAATTTTAGTTAAATATTTATTAAATTTCTTTTTATGTTTCCTGTGCTACATAATATTGTGATTTTTTAAATCTAAGTGGTATACAAAACAATTCCCGAGCAGTTAAATAAATCGTTCTTAATTACTTATTTGTCCAGTTTCAGTACTATTTGAATGTGTTACTTTGATAAAATCAATAAAATGTGCAAAAAATAGTTAGCGGTTTCATACTTTATTCTTAAGTCAGGTTGCTTTATTAATGTGACTATTATATAACATAACTAGTTGCTTCTCAGAAGGTACACATCTCTGTGTATGATACGATTTAAATAAAAAACTTCTAGAACTTCAAATCGTTCTTAATTATATGACCACAACTGTATCTAACAACCTATAATAGATACATGATACATCCATAAGTAAAAGCTAGCCACTACTCTTGAACCTCGTTGCAAATACATCGTTTCAGCGTTCTCCAACCACTTTCGGCCCGGAATCGGGACGATAAATCGAGATGACAGTTCATCGTGCCCCTAGCTACCCTACTGTGCTAACTCGAATTTATCAGTGAGCGAATGAGTGATTGAATGCGCGCGCAACCTTCGCAAAGCGGAATATACGTTATAACTAGCTATGTGGCTTGTTTTCATCGGCATTTTTCAATTTTCCAGCGAGAACTCTGAATACTCACACAAAAAGACTCGCATTATACAAGGCGTCACAAGACTATGCAACATGAAGGGAAAGTACCTTAAATATTGTAGATAGGATATTCTGCTGAAAGGAGACTTTTTGTAATTTTTAAAACAGTAATACTGTTATCAAAGATTTTCTAAAAAATTACATGATTCGTTTGGGAACCGAACCGACTTAAAATTAAAATGATAAATTTTACGGTATTTCTTTGTTTTAGGATACTATGTTCTTTAATAGGAATTATTAATTTTTTCCCATTCTTTTGATTGGCATCATAAAAATACGGGTTTTTTTCACATTTAAGTCAGTTCGATTCCCAGACTAAGCAAGTATTTTTTAGAAATTTTTTGAATGCAGTATTACTTACTTTTAAAAGTAAAACAAAGTCTCCGTTTCGCAAAATATCCTATCTACAATATTTAAGGTACTATCCCTTCATGTCGCATAGTCTTGGGACGCCCTGTATACAGGGGGTGATTTGAATGGGACACGTGTCTCGCTGTTTCTGCTTGTCTCATTGTTATTTGTGACAACCTGTAGGTATCCACCGTACGTGAGCTCCAATCTACCAGTACAATGGATCAAAGCTCAGGGATGTATTAGTAACTACTCCCACCAGAAACTGACAAAATTTTGCCGGTGAGAACAGTTTTTCGCTTTTTATTACAACTTGCAATGTATGAATGGGTGGAATCTTGCAACTGAATTTTAAAGCAGTTATCCTCAACCGATTGAGCTGAAATTTGGCATACCTGTCAAATTCCGATGGCAATACAATATTATGGACGGCGAGCTGATCTGATGATGGAGACGGAAGGTGGACAACGGAACTAGGCGTCTACATCATCTCCTCGAGGGATAATAGTAGACTGGCCGTGTTTAGGCTCATTTTGATCAGCACACGGTTATGATCACTAATTTTATAAAAGCTTCCATTGAAACATATATTTTTCCCAAAAAACTTATTAAATGACAAAATTACCGGTCAATATCGCCATTAACCCAGTTATACACGCCTTACTGTAAATTGGTAAGAAAAACTTGAGGTTTGTTCACTAAATGCAGTAAGCTGCAATATAGTATTCTTAATTTCGCATTGCAGAGGCCTTAGTGTGGGCATACCAGTTAAAACGCGTTTACGCGACCACCGCGTTGGTTGAGTAAACGGCAAAACTAAGGTATACAACAAGTATACTTTACAACAATACGTGACGTGAACTGCCAAAAATGTCACTTACACTCGCAAAACACTCACACAAAATGATTCATTAACTCGCCGCTAGGGGCTCTGTACATTTCTTCATACAAACTGCGCGTAAAACGCGGTCTTGGTAGAGCGCGTAAACTTGTAGCAAAAAGTCGCACTACGGCTACAGGCCTCCGTAACAATCTTGCAATTGGACTCCGCGTCAGTCAAGTCTTTTTTAAAGTGCTTATTTCTTTTTTTCTAGTGCCGATGACACAAGTTGTGGCCGTGGCTGGGGAGCCAGTGTACTTGCCATGCGACATCGAGACTTCTGGTGAAGAAGACGCGGTACTTCTAGTGCTGTGGTATAAGGAAGACTTGGGCACGCCTATTTACAGGTACTTATGTTTACTTGTACTTATGTATAGCGCTCGTCTCGACTTATCACCTCGAGGGTACTAGCTGAAAATCAGTGTTTGCTCTTTGATCAAGTTAATTCGCTGATCTATGACCCATTTTTGATGCTGCAACCATTGGGGTAATATGTACTAAGTATATATTACCTCAATGACACGTATTTTTAGTTATAGTTTTTATACGGTTTAAATGTTTATTTTAGTGCACTGATTTGTTTTTGTGTATGTTGGTTTTATTATCTAGTTTTTAGTGCACTGTCTTTTATTTGTTTTGAATGTACGTGTGTGATTGGAGATACAAATAAACGTTTTATCTATCTATCTATGTATCTATCTACTTTTACCGTGGTTTTGTTTGAGATGGCTCGACCAAACACCAGCTCGCTGCTTTAGACGCGATCGAACGCAGAGCTTTCAGGCTTATTGGTGATTAACATAATGGCGGAGACTAGGATCCAAAGTCTCGAGCACCACCGTAAAGTCGCATGCCTTTCAATCTTCTATAGGTTATATCTCAGGGAATGTGCCCTGGAGGTACATGATCTGATTCCACCATCTCCTTTTCATCACATTACAAGCAGGCGCATGGCTTAGTACCATCCTTACCTCAACAGTATACCCGCAATTAGCACTAAGCGTTTCGGTTCCACATACCAACAGGATGAGAACGCGGTCAAACGAAGGTATATCATAGTTATAAAAAAAGTGTGTCTGGCCTAAGAATAGACCTCCATCTCCTCCCGTGGATGTCGTAAAAGCCGACTAAGGGATTACCCGGACTTGTAAGTAAGATTTGTTGTATAAGATTTGTCCTGGCTGCTAGCTTATTAACAAGTGTGTTTTTACTGGAGGATGGTGTTGGCCGAGTCGTTCGTGGGGGGAAACGGCAGCGATGAGCTCACCACTTGTCACGTCTATATTCCCACGATGGTGCAACCCGCGGTGAAAAGAGGCCTATAGAGGCTCTGCCTACCCTTTCGGGGGAAATGGCGTGTGTCTATGTTCCTATGTTATGTTTACTTATTCTATGCAGTACCTATAAGAAATGTCAAATACCAGTCGAAAGGAATCAGAAAAAGAGGCCTCAAAAGGCCACTTTTCAAAGTCGCACATAGAACATAAACATAGGAACATAGACGAGATCACTGGTGAGTTCATCGCCTCCATTGCATACAAACTCGGCTCGGCACTTTTTAGGTTTCCATACCCAATGGGTAAAACGGGACCCTATTACTAAGGCTCCGCTGTCCGTCTGTCTGTCTGCCTGTCATCAGGCTGTATCTTATGAATTGTGATAGTTAGACAGTTGAAATTTTCACAGATGTGTTTGTGTTGCCGCTATAACAAGAAATACTAAAAAACAGAATAAAATTATAAATAAATAATGTTAAAGACAATGGTACGGAACCCTTCGTGCGCGAATCCGAATCGCACTTGGCCGGTTTTTTATTTATTTTTCTTTTGATAATACTTAAAATAAGCCAGTAACCAGGCAATATGTATTATTTTATTATATGTAGATCAATCCTTATTTTGGGATAAGCTTTCAGAATACTTTTATTACAATGAACTCCTTTGAGGCTTATTCCTCGAATTTATCTTTCATCTTAAAAGTACGCAATAGAAAAATTGTTCAAGGTATAATTGTATTACAGTGTACCTACCTAAAATATTTCTAAGATATTCTTAGTGCTTCTATATTATTCATCTAAACAACTCCAACTTTGCTTTCTTATCATTATTATTTAGCTTTGTTCATTTTGTCGTCTCGTCTACAATAGTAAAAAGACTCCTTTAAAAGGTTTCGTATAGATAAAACTGTAACGTTCCTTAAGTCTCGATGACACTGGGCTAGTTTATGAGCTGTTAGTCATTTAAAAGCTAGCAGTTGAGCGAGTAAGCGAGTGTCGATGACACACAAAACTTTCCACTCGCGAACTAGCGAACTAGCTAGCGAGTTGGATCCACGTGTTGTTGTTGGAAAATGCAAAGATGATCGCAACTAGTTCACTAGCAGCGATGATTACACACGGCTAGTTTACTAGCTTACAGGCCAACACGCCTGCGAATGGCGAGTAAATTAGCCCAGCTTTCTATTTTTCAAGTATTGCTTTTATACATTCGGATAGTCAAAAGCATATTGTAACAAAATCTCGATGACACGGGGCGAGTTTACAAGCTGCTAGTGAACTCACTGGCTTGTAACTCGTCCGTGTCATCGACGCTTTAGATCACGTTTTACTAGTAGGTATGCAAGAGGTTTTGCAAGCTAAAACTTTACAATTGAATTGTCTCCAGTACCGTGATAGTACGAATAGGTATGAGGGTTCGAAGAATCACTGAATACTATGGAAGCCTAAAAATAAAGCAGCTAGATCAGTTAAGTGATAGATAGATAGATAGAAAAATCTTTATAGCACACGACTAAAAACCGGCCAAGTATGAGTCGGACTCGCGCACGAAGGGTTCCGTACCATTATCTATAAAAACGGCAAAAATATCATGTCTGGTGTATGGGAGCACCCTTGAATAATTATTTTATTCTATTTTTTTGTTTTTTTTGTTGTAGCGGCAACACAAATACATCATCTGTGAAAATTGCAACTGTCTAACTATCACGTTTCACACTGTGGGGTGTAGGTACTGTGCATTGTTTCCCTGTGTTAACAGTACCCCACCCAGTGCAGCTCCTTAAAGTAACGGAGCAGGACTTTAGTTGGTGATTGTTTGAGTGTATTCGAAGCCGTTGGTGATGGAGTGCACAATCCAAGTTGCCCCTGTAAACCTGTCTTGGCAGCTTTAAGTTCACGTCTCTTCATCCTTCAAGCAGCCCCAACATAGCCCACTGTCAATGGCTCCAATTTTGTGCAGGTGTTGGTTGAGTTTGCAGTGTCCTGTTATGATGCCTACCACCATACGCAGATCCTCGCGTAGCATTTTAAGCAGCGTATTCGTCAGGACGTTACTTGAAGACGTGGTGTATGAGTCAATGGATCGATGATACTGTTCACGTTTGGAGGAAGTTTGCTCACTTTACGTGCAAGTTTTGGAATGGGGGGCTCCCTCTTGTACCCTTATTCGCCATGACCAAACGTGACATAACGCGGGCTCGTTACGATATCTGCGTGGAATCATCGACAAAATACATTGTGTTGTTACACGTTATTGTCAAGTAGTCTCCTATGGTCATAGCGAATAACAGCCCAGAGGTGATTCACTAAAACATGAGCCACTTTAAAAAAAAAGTAAAATGAGTCCTTCCGGGCAGGCAGCACATTGGCAATGCCTCTAGTGTTGCAGATGTCAATAGGCGACGGTAACCGCTTACCATCAGGCGGGCCGTATGCCTGTTTGTCGAGCCAATACATAATAAAAACAACGTTTGATTAAGGGGACTAAGACCGATCGTCGTGGTATTCTACGACGGAGGCCTATATATCCAGCAGTAGACGAACAGAGATGCTTGCAACGTTCGTGTCCTTAGTTTTGTATGAAGTGACCTCTCTGTCTTAAATCAATATACCAGTTCGAAAGTGCATACGATAAAGTTTCAAGCGAGACTTCTGCGCCAATAAAATTCAAAAATATGTTCCTATGCCTTTGACGTTGCAACTCGGTAAAAGCTCTTGAACTTAATCAATAATATAAAATCGCTGCGTGACTGACTGACTGAATGACTAACTATCAACGCACAGCCTAAACTGCAAGTCTAGCGATCTGAAATTCGGAGGGTAGGTACATTAGTTTTGTATCCTAGGGTGGCACTAACTAAGGAATTTCTGATGTTCACCCCTAAGGAAGTGCAGCGGTGTTAAAGTATGTATGGAAAACGTAGGGCGTTCCACTATTATGGAATAGTAAAGTTTTATAGGGCTAGCTCAATTTGGCAAAGTATGTGACATCGAATAAAATATTGAAATAATATTACTAATATTACTCTAAGCCAGCTGGGCTTAGAAAGTCATACATCTATTTCATATCATGTCTATGTATCTAGGTGGTGTCGTAGTCATCATCAGCCACTAGACGTCCAATGCTGGACTAAGCCTCCTAAATAGAATTAAAAGTTGGGATCTGCCATAATCACCACACTTGGTACATGGATTGGCGATCGCAGTGTCTATGTTAGGCATTATGCCGCTGCTGTCCATCCCCTTATTACACTACTAGCAACTCGCGCCGGCTTTGCACGGGTAGTGTAAGAATACACCCTCCCCCCTTCCCTACCCCCCCCCCCCATCTATCCATAAACTAAATCAGAAGCTGCTTACGCAGTTTTGATTATCAAAAAGCGTTTTTTTTATCCTACCTATGTTTTTGTCCTCGGCGTACTCTTCGGTGTCGGAATCAACAATTATTCTTTGTAGGCTAGGATTTGTTATTAGGTTTTATCATGATCAGCCATAAAACCACGACTTATTGTCTTTTTTTTTTAAACATTGGTAGACCTTTGTTTGACCACGATCTCACATGTTGGTAAGTGACGATGTGGCCGAAGATGGAGCACAAAGGTCTACAAGGCACCTATTCACTCTAGACTTGAAGAGACCCAGATTATAGTTATCAGGAAAGACAGACGACTCCTCTTCATTTGTTCTCTCCTTTTTATTCTCGCATTCTTTTGTATAATTTATCTTATAATCGGTAATTTTTTTCGCAGCGTGGACGCAAGAGAAAGAGACTTCGGAGTTGCCGAGCGGTGGTCAGACGAGAGCGTCTTCGCCTCTCGAGCATACTTCCTCCCGGAGAGAAAACCAGCTGAGCTGGGCGTAGACCGCGTGAGAGCGTCTGATCAGGGCATCTACCGCTGCCGGGTAGACTTCAAACAGGCGCAGACCAGGAACTCTCGGGTGAACCTGACTGTTATTGGTAAGTCTTCTTCTTCGTCTTCATTAAAGAAAGAAAGAAAACGTTTATTCATGACTACACCAAAAAGACACACACCAACAAAAAAGGAAACAACAAAAGAACTAAATAAAAACTAAAAAACAATTACACAGTAACAAAAACTATGGCAATTTGTGTGTGTGCCTGACGTAAGCCACAAAAGGGTCCTCAACTCAGCATTTGCTAGGCTGCATTGGCAACCCAGCGGTGATCTTCCGTTGAGACACATATTGAACCACGGATATCCGCTCAGGTTCCAATTGAGCGTCGGGCATTACTGCTCCTCTTGAAAGGATGAATAAGGATATGGATGTTAGACATGCTGTTGAGCTTCTTCCAAGCAGTTCTGTCTTCACCTTATCAGGACAGCGGTGATATAGACCATAGAGCAGTGAGAGCCTTGAATTGAACAGGCCAGTGACTAGATGATCGTCTGCGTTTTTTTTCCGTCTACTTTTGCTACTAGGTATAATCAGTTTTTCAAGTCTGTCATTTGTGTATTAGTAATTAGCATAAGCCATTTCAATTAATGATGAATTAACTATTACACATAGTAAACATAGGTAAGGCAAAGACAGAACCGCTTGGAAGAAGAACAGCATGTCTAACATACATATCCATAGCCATCCTTTTAAGACGAGCAGTAATGCCCGAGGTTCAAACACACTTTAAAAACAGTAGAAACTGGGCCCTATCGCATTTATACTAAGAGTTTAGATTTACTCTTATTTTTACAAAGAGAACGTTGATGCGTAATTCTATTTTTTTAAATTACAAGTAAATCATCTTTCAATAGGCTTGCAAAGATTTAATTCTAGTAAAAGTTCCTGGCTATGCCTAGTTTTATGTCTGTTGTAAGTTAGGTACTAAAAAGTGGGACAAGTTGTCAGTTCGTTTTACATATAGGCCACAATGTCGCCTCAAGAATGACAGCTTCCATGTAATTTTACCTTCCATACCTTACTTTTCACAAATATAAAGTATATTGTGTTTTAATTATTTGAAATTTCGATGTAAACAAATATTTCTCTTCGCAATAAAAAAGTCAACATTGTAGATATTAAATAACGATATTGGCCAAATTGTTACCAAAAAACAAACAATATTATTTTACCATCGGAATACCATCTCGACATGACTTTTTAAAGGGAATTTAATTTTACAGTGTTGTAAAAAATGACTGTATTACACAGGGCTTAGGTAGAATTTCCGATGGCAAAACGGCTCTAATAAAATGTCTGGATTAACTTTGTGAAACACAAAAATAAATTAACAGGGCGGGAAATCCAGCTCCAAATCGGCTTATCGAAGTGTATGCGCTATTAATTTTGCATCGAACCTAATATTTTAATGAACGAACAATGGACAATGTTTGGATAAAGATTTATGTTCTATCTATTTTAAAATCCATAAAAAACCGTAGTTAGCGCACGGAAATTAATACCGGGAGTAGGTATGACCCCATTGTTAGGATTTTATACCCAAAGGGTAAAACGGGACCCATTACTAAGACTCCGCTGTCCGTCTGTCCGTCTGTTACCAGGCGGTATCTCATGCACCGTGATTATAGTTCGACATTAAAAAATGTAACCCAAAAATTTCGTTCCAGCAGGAAGGACCTTTGGGTTACATTTAAATTTAATCCTATCCAAAAAGTAAAATCCACTTTAAAAATAATAAACTATAGTAGTAGTAGTAGTCGAAATTTTCATAGATTTTCTGTTGGTGCTATAACAAAAAAAAAACGACATTGTTACGATGGATAATAAAGCAAAATTGCTTTTGTACCTATACGAGAATTTCAACAAAGTAAATTAACTACAATATTTCGCTTGAGGCGCGAAGTTTCACATACAACAAACGTGATTTTTTTGCCGTTTTTATAGATAATGGTACGGAACCCTTCATGCGCGAGTCCGACTCGCACTTGGTCGGTTTTTTCCGTGCGCTAACTACGGTTTTTTTATGCATATTAAAATAGATGGAACTCCTCGATGGATAATAGTAGACTGGCCGTGTTTAGGCTCATTGTTATCAGCACACGGTTCCAATCACTAATATTGTTTAATATTCTATTGAGTATAAATTCCTAGTTTCGAAGTCTGTTTTTTTGTTAAGTTTTATAAACCTACTATGAACATAATTCATCGCAGCTCACTTTAAATCTTCCCACACAGAGCAAAAATTATATTTCCAACTCACTATCCGCTAATCCCGGCAACAAAGTGTATCTCGTAAATTTACCGAGCTTTCTAGAGTAAGAATATTTGTTATATTTTGTGTGTGATTTTTATTTAGCGAGGCTAATTACAGGATCATGGGAGATACTCCCATTGATATACAGCATATTATGGAAACTTCAATTTATGGATCTCTATGCCTTGATTCAGGTGTTCGACATATATGCCCAGCCCATTGCCATTTCAGCTTGCTAATTATCTTAACTATTTCGATGACCTTAGTTCTCTGTTGGATAACTTCGTTGCGGATTTTATCCCTCAGAGAAACTCCGAGCATAGCTCGTTCCATTGCAGGCTGAGCGACCTTGAACTGATGGACCAGGCTGGGGTAAACGTGCAAAAGAGTGGAGACCACATCTTGGTAAACGTAGTGTAGGGCGCCCCCTGGGTAGGTGGAACGGCGATCTGAGAGCTTGTTTCCATTTGTCGGGTGTCGGATCCGCAAATTATTCGGAGGTTCCAATGGCAGACCATTTTATATGAAGCTATTCACACTTGTCGGAAACCGATTTTGTGTCGGCGCCGACAAGAAATGTCAGATGTTTTGCCAGATGATCTACGCCCGGAAAAAAATTGTGTTTGATCTCGCCCATTATGAGTAAGGCCGTTGGTCCACTACTGCCGTCACCGTCACGTCACCGATAACGAGATGACCACCGTGACGGTGACAGACGTGCGGTGGACACGCGGCTATATCAAATGTATTTATCGCTACTTCGGCGCCGTCATCTCGTTCTCGGTGACGTGACGGTGATGGCGGTGGTGGACAAACGGCCTAAGTATGGCGCTGTTTCCGTAGCTGTTTCTCTTCGTTTTCTTTTACATACATCACAAGCAGAACTTCGTCGACGTCCATCGTGCACAGTCGCCTCGCGTAGAGTGTTAAAAATTGGCACCAGCTTTGACCGTGGCCGACAACCGATTACTAACCGAAAGTGTGAACAGAGGCGACATCCGATTAATATACGGATCCGACACCCGACAAGTGGGAACAAGCACCAAGACGGATGGTAGAAGGTGGATAGGAAGAGCTGGAAATCTGTCTAAATGGCGCGCATTGGGAGAGGCCTATGTGCAGCAGTGGACTGATATAGGCTGATGATGATTCCTTCGCTACGGAGTCTTACACTATATATGCTATGTACACTATGTAGTTTGGCATGCATAATAAGGTACAAATTGAATTACTCGAAGTTCGTTTCGAATGCCGGGTATTATTAATCGGATTTTATACGCTATTTACCCGGACTTGTTGATAAGATTCGTTGGTATAAGATTTGTCCTGGCTGCTAGCTTATTATGGAATGGAACTAGATGAAAGCGTTAGCCGAGCCAGTCGTGGGAAGCAATGGCAGCGATTAGCTCACCACTTGTCACGTCTATATTCCACGATGTTGCAACCCACTGTGAAGAGGCTCATTGAGGTTCTGCCTACCCCTTTGGAGAAAAAGGCGTGTGTCTATGTATGTATGGTATGTAGTGTATGCTCTTATAGAGTAGGTATTTAAGTTTTTAATGTTGAAGTGATATATCTCAGTTACTATTATTTAATCTGTGGTAGAACTCCGGATGGAGTTATTCACAAGAAGCAAAATACATACTTAGATTATCTATAGACAAATTATCTAAGCATACTTATATACATACATACATACATAGACACACGCCTTTTCTCCCGAAAGGGTAGGCATAGCCTCAAATGGGCCTCTTTTCACCGGGGTTGCACAATCGTTGGATATAGACGTGACAAGTGGTAAGCTCATCGCCGCCATTGCTTCCCACAAGTGACTCTGCTAACGATTTCTTCCAGTAATAATACATTCATTACAATCATTAATTAGAAGCAACATAATAATCCCATTAATAATATAAATGTCAATCTTTAGATGTGTAGATGTTTGTATGTTTGTAACTTAATCACGACAAAACGGCTGAACCGATTTCAATGAAATTTAATACCTACATAGATAGATTATGACCTGGATTAAGCTATAGGCTTCTTTTTATCCTGGTACAAGCCGCGGGCGGACACTAGGGACACATATGTTTGACACCTTCGATCAAGAATACAACTAGATGTCAGGTCGGCACAAAAAATACGTCTCGGTGAGAATAACAGCTCACTTTTCAAGTGAGCTCTTATTTTTTGTTTGTTAGAACTTTATCTGTAGCTCTATAAGGTTGATTTCACGCTAAATGTTGTTTATCCTGTCTATTCATTTCTAAGTGACAGGAGTAATTTATTGCTTAGCTCGTTTATTGTGGCGAAACATCGTAAGTATAAATAAATAAATAAATAATGCTGGACAGTTCACACAACATTATCTAGCCCCAAGCTAAGCAGAGCTTGTGTTATGGGTAGTAGATATCTGATATACGTAATACAATATAATACGTTGATAGTTTTTTTATTATGCATAGAAAATACCCAGAACACCCTGAACAAATATCTGCAATCGCACAAATTTTTGTTCCGAGGCGGGAATCTAACCCGTAACCTCCTGCGTTGTAGGCCAACCTTCGCCCGTCGCACCACAGAGGTCGTCTAAGATCGTATAAGATAATATTTTGAAGATTTGCTACTTTATTGCTAGGTGTCATGGTTGTAATTAGGTTGAAATTAGAACTGTTTTAAAAATTTTGTTTCAGTTCGTTAGTAAACAAATATAGTTCTATAAGTATATATATCCACGCGGACGGTATTTTGCTTTGATTTTGTATGTGACCCGAAATCTAGTTTTGCCTATTCTTGATCGAAGTTTGACACTTAACAAGATTGTAACAAGGATTGTATAGCTCTTTTTGTAGTACAACAAAACACTTTCAGCAAAAGTGCACATTCCACTGTTCAATTCAGGCTTTTACGTATAAATCAGATTATCGTTCGATCCGGATACGATACGATTCGGAATATCGATAAAGTTGCTACAAAATATGTTACGGCTTCTCCCGCCATAAATAGGAGAGCCAAGTTGACTCTTGGAAGGTTATGTAGTCGCTTTTGTAGATGCTGTAACTGCGTACTTGTAGGATATCTTAGAGCTCGAATATAACGTTATTTTTTTTGCATTATTATATGAATTGATGTGATAACCTTTTTACGCCACCTGCTCGACAACGTCCTATTAGATATCATACAACCTCAACGTAAAGTAAAGCATTAACTCTTAAGGGATATAAAGTTGTATGAAACTTCAAAAGGAATAAAGTGACTTGAATTTGGAACGTCAATTTCGTGTAGAAACTCGTGGAAAACTCTGAGTAAAAAAATGCTCATATAGTATTGTAAAGAGGTTTGTTCCAAAATCAAACAGGCCACCATAAGCAGGACTCAAAGAAAAAAGAATAAGGTACGTTTACAGAGAACACAGACAAGGACCCTTCCCGCCATTTTTGAAAAGAGAAGTTATCTACTTTTATTTTATTTCTTTTCCTAGTGTTTTCTTGAGTTATTTTGTGTTATTTTGGTGGCATATTAACTAATGTAGTTCGTTTAAAAAGCACAAGTGTAGTGAAATGAAATGGAAGTGAATTGCGCGACTTTTGAAATTGGTGGAAATTGTCTACCAAAGTTTTAGTAAAATTGGCCACCGTTTTACTAAAACATGACTCGACTGTGACTTTGACGACTTGGAAGGAGTGTAACGTTGCAAAATATATTGAAAATACATTATAGTGAAAATACAGATACTTACTTAAAAATGGCAAATGCACAAGCCGTGCGGCGCCAATTATAAAGAAAAAAAAAAAAAAAAGAACACAGACCAAGATTGTGAAAGAATGTGAAACAAAAGACAGTGTTTGGTGCTGTGATTTTCAGTTAATTTTTATTGTCTCGCAGATGGTGTGAAAGGTAGAGTATTGCTCCTCTGGAATAAAGAATGTCTTCGTAAGACACTGCTTTATTCCCATAGTGCATAATCTACTATTAATAGGTATCTGTATTGTGTATTTAAATGAGACTAAAACGAAAATAATATTTTATTTCGGGTAAGTAGGTAGTTGTATTCGTTGGTATTAGATTTGTCCTGGCTGCTAGCTTATTATGGAATGTGTTTTTACTGGAAGAAAGCGTTAGCAGAGTCAGTGGGAAGCAATGGCGGCGATGAGCTCACGACTTGTCACATCTATATTCCACGATGTGCAACCCATTGTGAAAAGAGGCCCATTGAGGCTCTGCCTACCCTCTTTCGGGGAAAAAGGCGTGTGTCTATGTATAAATGTATGTAAGTAGTCTTTATAGTTTCTAGGATAGTTAGCAGCTAGTTTTAGTACCAATTCTAGATAGTTTTAAGCCGAGCGGTGGATTATAAAGTAAAATTGCTTTCGTACCTATGCGATAATTTCAACAAAGTAAATTATGTACTTTGTTTCGATTCAGGCGCGAAGTTCAAATTTTATTGTGTTTTTTTGCTAATCACAGTTCATCAACACATTTTGAGGTAGCAAAACCTAATTTTGCGTAAATTAGGAGACCTAACACGCATTTTTCGATTGTAAGTGTCTCATAAATATCATTAGTACCTATAGATACGAATGTCAATGAACAAAAACAAACACTGTAAAAATAATTGAATGACATTCGTAACCAAACTAATAATATTTATGAGACACTATCAATCAAAACACGTGTGTTAGTTCTCCTAATTTTCGCAAAATCAGGTTTTGCTATCTAAATATGTGTTGAAGAGCTGTGATGAGCAAAAACACAATCAAACTTGAACTTCACGCCATATGCAAAAAGTTTTTCAGTAAATAACACATAAAGCCAGCTGCCATCAGGGCAAATCTCATACCAACGACTCTTACTAACAAGTCTGGGTATAAATCTGGAAATGAGTTTAGTTTTAGGATATTCCGGTTTCCTCACGATGTATTCCGTCACCATACGATACCTAGGAGCCTTTGCATGATCTATGAACCGATGTTTCCCTTCACTGTTATAGATAGATAGATAAACACTTTATTGTACACCTGAAGCTAGGTTCATATTGCTGATTGCGTTTTGGCGCGCCACGACACACCCCGACAAAGCAATGTCAACCTAGCTTAAGAAAAATAAAACAAAACAAAGTGACAAACAAACTAATTAACAACGAACAATCAAATGGGCGGTCTATGATGTTATCATGGAGTGGTAAATTTTCAACGCAACCAGAACCACTACACTACTAATGACCTACGGTGCCTAAACGTGGACACTCACGGTGCGCCTGGTCCATCAGTTCAAAGTCACTCAGCGTGATATGGAACAAGCTGTGCTCGGAGTTTCTCTAAGGGATAAAATCCGCAATGAAGTTATCCGACAGAGACTAAGGTCATCGATATAGCTCAGAGAATTAGCAAGCTGAAATGGGCTGGGCATATATGTCGAAGAACCGACAACTGCTGGGGTAAACGTGTTCTAGAGTGGACTAGACCACGTCTTGGTAAACGTAGTGTGGGGCGCCCCTTGGCTAGGTGGAGCGATGATCTGCATAAGGCGGCTGGGAGAAAGTGTATGGGAAGAGCTAGATATCAGTCTAAATAGCGCACATTGGGAGAGGCCTGTGTCCAGCAGTGTACTGATGCAGGCTGATGATGATGATGATGATGACCAGAACCACTTTACTTGTTGGGCCAGTTTCCAAAAACCTAGTGTCGTCAGATTCTACTAATGTTTTTTATTTTGTCAACAGTGCCACCAAACCAAATGGTGATAATTGACGACAAAGGGGACGTGAAGCAAGCCATAGTAGGACCCTACGTAGAGGGGGACGTTTTTACGTTGAAGTGTGATGTCTCTGGAGGTAAGACTATAATTACTACTAAGGACCACCACCCGTCACCTCCGCCGCCACCCGTCACCGCCGCCGGCCCGTGCGCGTGACGGTGGCTCGGCGCGTGACGTCACGCTGTTACCTCCGTCTCCTCCCGTGGATGTTGTTAAAGCCGTCTATAAGATTGCACCAGGGGGTGTGCAGCAGCATCCGCCTGCGCTCATCAATCCGCCTGCCAAGTGTGGTGATTATTTCCCCCCCCCCCTCCAAAGCATTCTATGGGGGAGGCCACGTCCATCAGTGGACATCTAAGGCTGTTGATGATGATCATAAGTATTCGTTTATGTAAGGGAAGCTAAGTCAAATAGGGTCCAAACTCACAAACAAACGTATGTCCATCTGAGAACTTAACATTACGCTATATATCACCAGTCTGCCTACCACGCATGATGATTATAAAAAATTGTATGAGGGGGGAGAGAGAAGTCACCCAATATCATTTTTAGTAGTAGTAGAGCTTTTTTGGCAAAGAGTTCGCCCGGGGAAGTACTACGTACATACCTATTTCTTCCGAAAAGCAGTAGTTCTCGCATTACTTTGTTCTGATTTGAAGGGTATGGGTTGGTGAAATTACAGGCACATGAGACTTTTATGTCTCAGTGAGGCGGGTGCAGTGCAATGCATCATTATAGGGCGCGTTCTAGGTGGACGTGACCTATGAGGTACTGCCTTGTTAAAGGCAGAGGTTACCGCTTAACATCAGGTGGGCTATCTGCTTTTACCGTCATTTATTCATTGAAATCACAAGGATCATTTGCATAAACCTTAAGTCTACTCTCAAAGTATTTATTATTATTTTATAAAAACGGGAAATTTACACGTACCGTTAAATCGATGTAAGCACCGACATTGTTTCGACCCGTTTCGAGAGCTTTTTTCAAGGTGAGTGAACGCGACGCACTCCACCCGCGTCTCGCTTAGCACTTCTTTTATTATTGTTAATGTTCTTCGAAGATCTGTACTCCTTATCTTATTTTACTTATATCCATATCTTTTATCAGTTTTCCTAGAAGTATTCATATAAGACGAGTCGAACCCTCGAATAAACCTCTCAAAGGATGGCGGCTTGTTCTGAAAGCAATTTACAGAGATTAGAGAAGTTTTGCAATTCAAGTGATAAAGTATCAAGTCTAGTCTAGATTGGAACATAATGCTAAAAGGGATTTGAAATACCAGCTGAGAGGTTCGAAGAAACATTCTCACCATTATTTATTATGAGCATCTGGTATCTAAATTCCCAGTAGTACTCAAGAAGATTACTTAGTAGCTTCACGCACTATATTGCCATCACAATCAAAACAAGAGGTAGGGGTCTAAATATTTTTTAAATTAAAAGCACGTGTAACCGCTGGATCATAAAGATATCATGGATTGTATAAAGATTTCTGCCTGGTGTTGGCGCAGTCTTAAGACTTATCATGGCATTCTATGGCCTCCCCTGGGTCCAGCACTGTACTTCTACAGGCTGGAGGTGATAATTATGATGGAGTATGTCAAGCAGTGGACAGCCCTAGGTAGGACAGTGCATAGGCCTGAGTAAAATGGAAGTTAACTGGCTTAAAAGATGATGATGATGATATATTTATACCGTACCGTTCTCTTTACAACTAATTTGTTATCGACCTTCGAAATTAAATTATGTTTCGTATTTCTGTGGCCTAAAGCTTAATTTTGTTTCACAGGCCGCCCCCGACCGTGGGTGAAGTGGTTCAGAGACGAAGTGGAACAAGACACGCCAGCAACTCCACTATCCAGTGATGGCGTCCAAGGTGTCATCAGAGTGGGTCCGTTGACGAGAGTGGACGTGCGAGCGGCGCTGACGTGTCGAGCGTCGAACCACGCGAGGGCGCACCCTATAGAGACTACACTTACTTTAGATATGAATTGTAAGTAGCCACATCATCCTAAATCTGGACTTGGCAAGCAATCTTTAGGGCAAAGTGGCGACTGTTTGGGAAGAAATGGACAATATCATAAATACGAACTGGCATGGCTTTATTAAACCAACCAACACTTGACAACACAATGATCTCTATTAATCCACGTACCGCATTATAGGCCAATTAACTTCTTAAATCAAAAGTGATTAGTATGTAGTAGTGATCTTAAACGTCGAAAGAAATTACTATAACCAGGGTTGCTATACGTCCCATATTATACAGGGCAGATCCCGTATTTTACAGTGTAGTATGTTGAAAAACAGTGCATGAATATTGGAATTTGCTGAACTTTATTTGCTTTTTACGTTAGCGTCCCGTGACCGAAGAAAACAATATGGCAACTCTACATAACCTATACTCGAATATTTGATTCTAACATGTGCTTTTGTTACTTCCCTGCGTGCAGGGCCACGAATTATCTCCACGTCATTGAGTGTTAGATGAAAAGTAACAATTTCAATCACGAATTTAGTTTTTATACTCTTCTTCACCCTGGTTTAGATCAGTTTTGATATTGAACGAAATGATCTAAACCAGGTTATTGAAGATTATGCTACAAAATTCGAAATTGAAATTGACACTTTTCATCTTTATGACTCTTTGACTAAAAATACATTATAAAGAGTTCATTCATGCCAGGTCTAACCAACATTCCTCTTCCAGTTCCACCACTAACAGTCCACATACTGGGCTCCAACCAGCCGCTCTCAGCGAGCAGAAGATACGACCTCCTCTGCCAGAGCTCAGGGTCACGACCACCAGCTTCCATTACGTGGTGGAAGAACGGCCATAGGATAAACAATGCTAAAGAGACGGTAAGACCTGCATGCAGCTGTTAAGCCGAACTTGTGATAAGATTCGTTGATAGGTACAGGTCGTGCAACGAGTTATGAGCGCTCGATGAAAGTGGTGGGGTTGATTGCGCATGTGTACCTTCGCGAATTGAAGGTCAGCGCTCATAACTCGTTGCACGACCTATATACGATTAGTCCTGGCTACTAGACTATTATGGAATGCCTTATTACTGGAAGAAAGCGTTAGCCGAGTTAGTCGTGGGAAGCAATGGCGGCGATGAGCTCAACACTTGTCACGTCTTTATTCCACGATGGTGCAACCCACTGTTAAAATAGGCCCATTGAGGCTATGCCTACCCCTTTGGGGAAAAAGGCGTGTGGCCATGTAGTATGTATGTATGTATATTAGCTAGTAGGACAGTTTTTTGTGGAAGAGTTCATCCGGGGAAGCACTAACACCATATATTCCTGCTGCAAAGCAGTAGTGCTCGCATTGCTGTATTTTAATTTGAAAGGTATGGGTGCCGGTGAAATTAGGGGCATAGGCAACATACAGTGTAGCGGGACAGGCGAACTTGGCCTGTGAGATAATGCATTGTTATTGGCAGAGGTTACGGCTGAACATTAGATAGGGCCCAATGATGGTTGCGTAACGTCCAAAAAAGTCTAACTTTTATTATTTTGGGTAACGAAAAGCCGTTTTTCATCATGCGCCAACAAGTGGCGTGGATACCTATAGCTTAAATCTATACATTTTATAACCATAAGCTTTTATGTAAGCCACTATTATCGGTACTTGGTGTGATTTACCGGTTTCTGAGTATTTTACAAATTCATAAAGTAAATTTATTCGTTTTGGTAATCTTTTATCGTCTTAGATTCGTGTTATAAAGATTCTGAACCATTTACTTTGTAATATATTTTAGACACGTTTTAAAAGATTCTTCATACTGCCCGTCAAAGTTGTGAGCTGTTCCAAAGCCATGTTTATGATAAGTTATTTAATTTTCCAAACAAGATGCAATTCTAAGGCTTTGTTTCACAATCAATAAGTAAAGGTTTAAGTAGTTACTCAGCGACTACTTAGAGTTTAAAATAAATACTTTTTTTAACTTTTTTTTTTCTGTGGAGATAAAGTGGTTATTAACACTACTGAGGCATTGTTAAACGCAAATACTTGTTTACTGAGCAGTTATATTTTAGTAGCTTACTTAGAACTTTACTTATTGACTAAGAAACGAAGCCTAACAAACGTAAAAAACATTGACAGGAGAGTCAGACTAATTTTTTGAAAATCACGTGCTGTATATAAAATTTTTGAGTGACCTCAGATAAATAGAAAAAGTTCAGATAGCGGCGTATTAAACAAGTGAAGCCGAAAACTACGCTTATAAACAAAGACAATGCATCCAAACTAAGCTCATTACTCCTTAGTCTGTGTCGGTGTGTTAGTGTAGGTAGGGTGTGCTTGTGTGTTCGCATACATTGAAAAAACTAAAAAAAAGTACACTTTTAGGAAAAATAAACCTATTTTCTTGGGAAGCAATGGCTGTATAGAGCTCGCGCAAGTTTCAAGTTGTAGCAAATTTAGTCAACTTTAAAAGTATTTGCAGTGACTATACCGGTCAGACCCTTCCTTCACTAAGATATTGAGCAAAAACTGAAAATTCCACGGTTTTTTGGGCACACCGCCGAACGCACAGCACTTGTAAAATTGCAAATCTGGTTATAATATTGATTAAGGTCCTTACAACATATAAAAAAATCAGCGTGACCCGAACTTTGGCAAGCACGGATGTACATCTTGACTGGACTCCTAGTCGAAATTTCAGTAAAATTTTATGTCAATGTTCTTTCAAAACTGCCAAATCTTCTTCTTCTTCTTAGCTTGGGTAATGGCTTCTGTGCATTATTTGCAACAATTTAGCCAATGTCAAGTGATACAATTAATATAGTTTTATAGTCAAGTCGTCAAGAGTCTCCGTCAAGTCATACCCCAGTTTAAATGGTGGCAGAAAAACTGAGTTTTTACAGGAAAAAACACAATTTCGAAAAGACACGCAATACACTTAAATTTCACTACATCACACATGTGCCATTTATCCAAGTTACACCGGTTAAAATGCCACTAAAATTACACGAAATAACTCGAAAAACACATTAAAATGTAATAAAATAAAAAAGACGACGTTTCTTTCAAAAATGGCAGTTTTCAACACCCTGATAATTCTTGTATAAAAATGTCGAGTTAGACATTGTCTTCAATCGGAGAATTAAACCCCAAATCCGTACTCTTTTACTTTATACTCTAGACTACGTAATGTATCGAACTTTAAACTTTAAGCAATAGCCAAAGAGTTCAAATAGCCACATTTAATAAATTTCAAATTTGGGACAGTTCCAAAGAAAAACCAAGCTATTTCTGTGAGTTTATTTTTGATAGGAAAACTGTCTAAACAGCGCCAGTACTCGTACATTGTGTCTTGCAAATACTCAGAGCAACTGTAAATAAGCTTTCCATTTACTGCGAGCACATTCTGCACAAGTAACCATACAGCGTGTGCGGTTTGTTTACTGCGAGCACATTCTGCACAAGTAACCATACAGCGTGTGCGGTTTGTTTACTGCGAGCACATTCTGCACAAGTAACCATACAGCGTGTGCGGTTTGTTTACTGCGAGCACATTCTGCACAAGTAACCATACAGCGTGTGCGGTTTGTTTACTGCGAGCACATTCTGCACAAGTAACCATACAGCGTGTGCGGTTTGTTTACTGCGAGCACATTCTGCACAAGTAACCATACAGCGTGTGCGGTTTGTTTACTGCGAGCACATTCTGCACAAGTAACCATACAGCGTGTGCGGTTTGTTTACTGCGAGCACATTCTGCACAAGTAACCATACAGCGTGTGCGGTTTGTTTACTGCGAGCACATTCTGCACAAGTAACCATACAGCATGTGCGATTTGTTTACTGCGAGCACATTCTGCACAAGTAACCATACAGCGTGTGCGGTTTGTTTACTGCGAGCACATTCTGCACAAGTAACCATACAGCGTGTGCGGTTTGTTTACTGCGAGCACATTCTGCACAAGTAACCATACAGCGTGTGCGGTTTGTTTACTGCGAGCACATTCTGCACAAGTAACCATACAGCGTGTGCGATTTGTTTACTGCGAGCACATTCTGCACAAGTAACCATACAGCGTGTGCGGTTTGTTTACTGCGAGCACATTCTGCACAAGTAACCATACAGCGTGTGCGGTTTGTTTACTGCGAGCACATTCTGCACAAGTAACCATACAGCGTGTGCGGTTTGTTTACTGCGAGCACATTCTGCACAAGTAACCATACAGCGTGTGCGGTTTGTTTACTGCAAGCACATTCTGCACAAGTAACCATACAGCGTGTGCGGTTTGTTTACTGCGAGCACATTCTGCACAAGTAACCATACAGCGTGTGCGGTTTGTTTACTGCGAGCACATTCTGCACAAGTAACCATACAGCGTGTGCGGTTTCTTCGTTGAATGAGATAGTTTTTGCGGGGAAAGAGGGATAAATTAAATGACATCCTAATACCAAACAAGTAATTAATTTTGTACAAATTAAAAAAAACCTCTAAGCAATGAAACTGCTGAACCGATTTTGATCAAATATAGCTAAGAACACTCCCGACTAATTCACGTTTCAAACAAAAAAAAACAAAAATCGGTTCATCCGTTCGGAAACAACGATGCCACAGACAGACACACACATAGCCACACACACAGACACACACACACAGAAACACACACAGACACGTCAAACTTATAACACCCCGTCGTTTTTGGGTCGGGGGTTAAAAAAGTCGAAACCGCTTGAAACGGTATTGCTTAAATATCTCGTAAGGTGTAGTAATAAAAAAACAGCTCTCTATTATTTTGTAAGGGATTGTATATTCTAATTTTCGACTTACGTCCTATGGTGTGTTTAGTACAGTAATCCCTCGGAATTATATTTATCCGTGCATATTTATAATCTGAATATTGTCCTGGTATTACTCAGTAAAAAAACAAATAAACTATTTGCAATTTTGCGGCATGCGCCCTCCTAAGAGATTCCTGAAGTAAACGTTAAATTCCGCATTAGATCACGGTTAATTCTCTCAATTTTAATTTTGGAATATAATTCAACCGAAACTATTAGGTACTTTTTGTAACTATTAGCCGCATCACTAAAGAAAAGGTTTCAGTTTATTCTTGATTTTACCGCTTTTTAACCCCCGACGCAAAAACGACGGGGTGTTATAAGTTTGACGTGTCTGTGTGTGTGTGTATCTCTGTGTGTTTTTTCTGTGTGTGTGTCTGTGTGTGTATCGTTTTGTGGCATTAAAGCACCCGAACGGGTGAACTGTATTTTTTTTAAAGATGAATTAGTCGGGTGTATTCTTACCTATGTTTGATCAAAATCGGTTCAGCCGTTTCATTGCACTGAGGGTTTTTTTTAATGTTTTCAAAATTAATAACTTGTATGTTTATTAACTATGTCTTACAAGTTCGTTTTTTAAATGTATAATTTCTTTACCGGTGCGGTTAAATTTAATAGGTATTGAAGAATTTATCCTGAAAAAAAGTTAAATTCCTTTTTCATTGTCAAAATGTTCCTCAACTCCTCCAAAGATCAACGACTGACGTCAAAGAGATAAGGGCTCAGTCACACCTCATCAATTTGCAAAACTGTTAAAAAAGCTAATTCTGCATCGGGTTTTATCGTCGCCATCTTTACTTTATAACAAACAACAGTGTCGAAGTTATAATAAGGCCACTTAGGTGGGTGGATTTAGGTTTTATTTTAAGGGGTGATATCCCTGGCACCCCCTTTATTAGGAGAACGCGCTCTGTAAGTTTAGAAGTTGTATTTTTGTGTAAGTTATTAAGGATAATATTTTTGAAATTGTTACTTTAGGAAAATTATTAATTTTAAGGCTACATACTTTCTGAGGTTTTCGTAAATTATTCGGGTTGATACCGCCGTACATATTCTTCATTACAGAGATTTGCTACTTTAATCCTCAGGGAGGATATCATCAGACTTCTATTCAAATCAAGGTCAGAGAAGATATCCTCCTGTGGGATAGTTTAAAAGCAGGTTCAATAGAGCTCAAAACCAATATTTACAAAGAAAATGATTTAAAAACTCCACCTTATTTAAAAAAAAAACATTAATTTAAATTCAAAAATCTCCCCTTTTTTTCTTCGTTTTTTTTTTTTTTTCTTTATTTCTGTCTTACTGAGCCTACTTTTACTAAACCTAAACAGTAAGCCCATATCAACATAAATACCTTAGAAACTACAAACATACACAAAATAAAAAAAATAAGCTTGTGTCTTTTCTATCTTTCCGGTTCTTTCGTATGTCTGCCTTTCCGGTTTAAAACTTGTACCTAATCCATCTTTAAACACGTGAGCTCGAATCGATTTAGCTGAATTTTGACGTCACTGTCACTTTCCTATGATAATACAATATTTTTAACGAGCTGATCTGATAATGGAGAAAGGAGGTGGAGAATATCCTCCTTTTTTTTAAATCAAATAGATAAACCAAGCGAATACAAATATACTGGTACCTATATTAGTTTTGATATATGTTATGTTCTGTTTGATAAGGCTTTGTGATCGATCTGTTCTGATATTGTGGTCGTCATACTGTTCCATATAGATGTACCAAATTATCCGTAGAATGAAATAATAAATAAATAAATAAATAATACTGGACAGTTCACACAACATTATCTAGCCCCAAGCTAAGCAGAGCTTGTGTTATGGGTACTAGACAACTGATATTCTTCATAAAATATATTACATAGATAGATATTTTTTATTATATATAGAAAATACCCAGAACACCCTGAACAAATATCTGCAGATCACACAAATATTTGTTCCAAGGCGGGAATCGAACCCGCAACCTCCTGCGTCGCAGGCGAACGCTCGCCTGCCGCGCCACAGAGATCGTCAAATGAAATATATGTAGATGATTTAAAAGTGTAGGTATATGGTTGTACAGATAAGTTGGTAGATCATAACTGCGGTTTTGTATGGTGTTTTTTGCTCGTTACAGTTCATGAACACTTCTTCAGATAGCGAAAGTTGATTTCGCGAGAACTAGATGACTTAACACACATGTTTGAATTGATAGTATCTCATAAATATCACCAGTTTAGCTACGACCCCCTAAACAAAACAAAAAAACACTGAAAAAATGTGTTTAGGGGGATCGTAGCTAAACTGTTGATATCTATGTGATACTATTAATTAAAGCATGTGTGTTAAGTCTCCTAGTTCTCGCGAAATCAGCTTTCGCTATCTGAAGAAGTGTTCATGAACTTTAATTAGCAAAAAACACAAAAAAAATGCGAACAAGCGTGAGCATCATGAGCATCAACCTTAAGGTAGACCATAAAGAGTATATTCGGTTAAAAAGATATGTTTCAACAAAAATCGACCTACCTGATAAATGCAATTTTAAAATTGCAGCTTTTGCCAAAAACATGAAACAATTTAAAAGTGCTGATAATAAAAGGGCCCCTCGCCCACCCTGAGTGCGTCCACGGGCACGTAGAAGTAATAAATGTAGATTGAATGGGACAAGAAGAGCGGCGCGGCTCAAATCGCTCGTAAGGGACTGCCAGTTTAAGTTCCATGTTTGAAAGATGCTGAGAGATGAGATGTATTTGGGATTGTACCTAAATTGAGAAGAATAATGATTGTTTTAAATTAAGCTTACTACGTTTTATAGGGTTCCATGCCTCAAAGTTAGTAATAAATAAATAAATAATAAATAATGCTGGACCGTTCACACAACATTATCTAGCCCCAAGCTAAGCAGAGCTTTTGTTATGGGTACTAGATAACTGCAATACTTAATACAATATATTACGTAGATTTTGTATTATACATAGAATATACCCAGAACACCCTGAACAAATATCTGCAGATCGTAATTTTTTTTGTTCCGAGGCGGGAATCGAACCCTTAACCTCATGCGTTGCACGCGAACCTTCACCCGCTGCGCCACAGAGGCCGTCAAATAATAGTTAGCCTAGAGCTGGTTTGATTTCTTAAATCTAGTTGTATATGCACCTAGACTAGACTAACTTTCTGGTTTATAGAGTGCAACAGCAAATTATGAGTCAGGTTTTTTAATCAGGTCCAAAAATGTAAACAAAGAACAGCCAAGAGCGAGTCGGACTCGCGCACGAAACACCATATCACCGTACCATTATCCATAAAAAAACACGTTTGTTGTATGGGAGCCCCCTTAAATATTAAATATGTATGCTTTTCGCAATTTTTCGTTTATATGTGCTATAGACGTTGCTTCCTACTAAATTTCAAGATTCTGAGTTCACGGGAACTGAAGGTAGGTTTTGATTCCGTTGCGAGTGTCGAAAATTTGCAGCATCATTTGTATCTTTTGATTACGTTGGCTTTGAAGTTTGATTTTCTCACAGCTCCAAGGGACAGTAGACCTGAGTATTCGATACGAAATTGTGTGTTTAGAAATTTATTTCTCAATAGAATATACATTCACTTATAGAGAAATACAAGATTGACTTAAAGAATAGGGTGGGTTGGTTAACAGTGCAGAACGGAATTTTTGTGTAGGTAGGTAGGTATTATTTTTAGATATAAGTATCAATATCAAATTCAGCTTGATACCTTTACGCGTTCCTGAGAAAAAGGGTCTTGACAGACAGACGGACAACAAAGTGATCTTATAATGGTTCCGATTTTCCTTTAGAAGTACGGAACTCTAAAAATAATATCAAGATAATGTTTCAGTCAAAGTAAGTAGTAGTAGTAGTAGTAGTTAGTAATCATAGTAAGTAATAAAATCATAAGATGATAGTTATAGTTATATTTTATTTATTTATAACGGATTATTGTTACATGTCAAGTAGATTTATAAAGCATTTAGGTCATAGGTATAGGTGCATACTGACAAATTAATACAAATAAATAACAGAAATTAAGTACTTAGCTCACAAGTTCATGTAAGTTTAGCTTACATGATACACTGACACCTCATCAAAGGTGACCTTCCACTTACACTAAAGCGTCAACTCATCGACATGTGTATCCTGCCCTTCCTAACTTACGGTGCGCAGACATGGTCGCTGACCGAGTTACAGATGTCCAGGCTCAAGATTTGCTAGAGAGCAATGGAACGCAGCATTCTCTGCCTTAAACGCATCGACTCGGACACCATGCTGCGTTATATAACTGGCATTGCCGATGTGGGGAGTAAAGCTCAAGTGGGAATGAGCTGGCCACGTCAGTCGGATGCACCCCGAGAAGTGGGTGGCCTGGGTGCCTGAAGACGAGGCCAGCCGAGAAGGCGTTGGCGGGACGATCTCGAAGCTTACGAAAAAGAGTGGTGAGAAACTACCAAAAAACCTGGATGAGTAAAAAATTTTGGCGGAGACCTTTGCCCAGCAGTGGGACACAATAGGTTAACAAAAAAAACACTGATAAAAAGTAGATTAAGTGTTATTACAAATAACATACGGTTTATGACAAATTTTATCTAAATAAGTAGCATTTACGGTGTGATAGAGTGACGTCCATAAACCATACGTAACCTTCGCGTTTATACTATTAGTAGGATAAGGCCGCCATGGACTTAATACTACAATTGCTTATCTATACCATTCACAAACAGATTGACTTTAATTAAGTCTTGTTAATATTAATATCGGTTCGTATGTTGTACAGATTTAATTAAATGATTCAACGACAGAGTTAGAGAGTCCCAGTGGAGCGAAGCGATAGCTAACTGCCAACTATTGCATGATATCATCGCGTTTTACGGAGCTAATGAATTTATATAGGTAATATAAAGTTCAAAAGATTTGAGATTGAGAATCTTCGTAAGTTTCATCAAGCAACCATCACCAAATGGTGGGACATGCCGCAAAACTCCTAATCGTAGATTAGTTTTTTAACTGACTAAATCAAGTACAATATTCAAATAAAAAATACGAATGGATACTACATTATAATTGCGAGGTATCACTGTACCAGAAACACGATAGGACGATATTTTCTCGATAGAAAAAAAAAACAATTTACATTTCTGACTAGATTCGATTGTACCAAAGTTATCTCTATTTCTTCTGACTAGCTTCGATTGTTTATTAAAATGGTGCATATAATTGGGTAAGAAATATATAAATAAAATCAATACAACAAAGCCAAGGATTTACTGCAGGGGTTTTGTAAAATTATCTATATTTTACGATATATTCAACAAAAACTAGTTTTTCGAGCGGCGCGTGGCCTTTGTTTTTGTATGAAGATTATTGCCTGGGGTTGCCGTGAGGGATAAATTAAGCAGTATTATTTTATCTGTGACTTAAGTAAGAATTTTTTAAATAAATATTTGTATGATCCGGGTGTGGGCATTTTTGTATTATAAACCCCTTAATATACCCCAGGGTATATTGTATGTTATGATGTGTTCTTGAATGACAAACCATATTAAATAAATGAAACATTATTGCAGATCTTATGCCGTTTGTCACTTACGCAAACCTCTTATGGAATAAGTCCTTCAGGTTCCATAATAGGGTTACATAGTAGCATTCTAAAAATATCATCGTTAGACCGTTTTGTCACCAGCACGACCTTCGTCGTCGCCTAGAAGATAATTACTAACAACGAAAGATGCATCGCAAAAGTTGCAGCAAACTCTTTTTGATTTGTGTCGGACGCGTCGATGTGAACACGTTGCTACAAGTGCCTCCTCACTTGAAGAACTTCGGAACTTAACTTGAAGAGGTTTCTGAAATCAGTCTTGAAACGTCAGTATGACGACGAAATACAGTGGTATACAGCCGTTATTCATTTAAAACATTGCTACAAGTTCGTACAACACTGATCGCCACCACGGACGCGCGTTGGACGCGTTGGTTTGACCTCAGCTTAGGGAAAGTATAATTACAATGTCAAATCAATTATACGTCAAACTTCATTGTAAAATTAAATAACACATAAATTACTACATTTCAAAAAATCTTTTTGCTTCATTTTCATAAATGGGTGACTTGAGCATTGCAGGCCTCCATACCGGAGTGCTCGATGATGGGTGACGTTTCATCGAATTGGTTTAATTTTCCCTTACCTCTGCGAATAATTAACTGATTTTATTGTTTAAGAATCATGTTTTTGCGCATATTTTTAACAGTGTTTATCAATCAGTTGGATCACTCCTTGACTGCTAAACGAAACCTGATCAGACTCGTTAAACAGCTCTAATTACTCAAAATATATTCCATTTCAGCTCGCTTTCAGTGAGGCGCACGGCTAATTGAGCAGGCTTATACGCGTAGCGTTTGATTGACGTCACATATTGCGCGCTAATTGTGAGCCAGCTGTTATTTATTATTTGTTTTGGCTCAAGCTTGTATGGAGGATGGATAAATTCACGTTATTTTGAATCATTAAAAATTCCTAAATGGCTGAACAATGGTTTATACTTTCGACAAATAGACGTATTCAAGGTATTTTCAAGAATGGAGATGGCAATTAATTTTATACATACTTACATTCTGTCGTATATGTTATAAGTACTTGCTATGTTGGTAGATTAATCAATCAGTCTTGGTCAACTCGTCTTTCAATTACTACATGGTGGCAGCGGTGGGATCCGAACCCACGCCTCTTTCCCCGAAGGGGTAGGCACAGCCTCAATTGGCCTCTTTTCTCAATCCAAATCACTACCAGACAGAAGCGTCCCTAAGATGCTGGCTACATTGCCACACTGAATGGCAATACTAATGCATTGAGCTAGAAAAGAGCCAGCTCTCGGTTCAGCGTCGCCCAGAACCAGAACCAGACGCCCTGAAAGAATTTTGAAATCGCAAAGGGCCCCCACATGTACGTATCTCTCGGACCCAGAGTCTCGACCCCGTATGGCTCCAATAAGTAAGCTCTGTCGAGATTTACATAAGTAAGCTCTGTCGAGACTTACATATTTGCGTCTTTTGAGGTCTTTAGCGGAATCTGCCACCGCACCGGCCCTAACTGATGTCCCAGATTTATGTTATACAAGCAGCGCCCCGCGGTTTCATCCGCGTAAGTCTCGATCCCGTGGGAATATCGGGATAAAAATGTGCCTATGTGTTATTCCGGGAGTTCAGTTATCTCCATTCCAAATTTCATCCAAATCCATCTTGTAGTTTTTACGTGAAAGAGTTACAAACATCCATCCATCCATCCATACATCCAATCAAACGCTTCCAGCGTTTGATTATTGACGCAACTATCAAACATATCTTTGGATTGATTTTTTAAAGAAACGTCGTTATTTTTATATACTTACTTTTTAATGTGTTGTTTCGAGTTGTTTCGTGTAATTTTGGTGGCATTTTAACCAGTGTAACTTAGAGACATAGCACATGTAGTGTAGTTAAATATAAGTGCATTGCGTGTCCTTTTGAAATGGTGTTTTTTTCCTGCAAATACCTATACTTGGTTTTTATGCCACCATTTAAACTGGGTTATGACGTGACGGCGACTCATGACGACTTGTCTAGTTTTATAACAATTACTATCACTTGATATTTGCGAAATTGTTTGGAGCACTCCTCAGAAGCCATTATATGAAGAAGAGGAAGAAATATATAATTCCTCTCTCGTTTTCAACCAGTCTCGTTATATAGTACCTAAACAAACAACAATTAATTAATTTTGTAAAAATTAAAAAACCCTCAACGCAATGAAACAGCTGAATCGATGTTGATTCAACATAGCTAAGAACAATCCCGACTAATGAAACTTTCAACAAAAAAAATGGTTCATCCGTTCGGGAGTTACAATGCCACAGACAGACACACACACAGACACGTCAAACTTATAATACCCCGTCGTTTTTGCGTCGGGGTTTAAAAAGAATCACTACGTTAATTCACTCTGTGGTTTTCCTATAACAACCTGTATGCCAATAGTCGTCTTTATTAGCGGTTTTAGAGCTCCTTTAGGCGTAGTTAAAAATAAACCTTTTGAAAGGATATTTTCCTCCATTTTAAGACACATCATTCACTATAATGTGTTTTCTCAATTCACATAATGTGTTTGGGAACTGAAATGGGCCACTTTGTAATAGGGAACGTAAACTAATAAACATAGTGAGGGCCATTCACGGTAATTTGTCTCCTGGGCCAGAGAAAGAATTATGTAGCATGTGCTACATTCAATTTGAAAGAACTTTTTATAGAGTTCCAGAAGATATGGGATAGGTATAGCAGTTATTATGACTAGTTATGTTCCTATTGCGGAACAACGCAGGTCTCTTAAATGAGGTGTTTGGAGAGAACCAATTTTATTTCTTACTGAGATTTAATCTCAGAAATATGTTTCTGGTTATTAATATTTCTCAGATAAGTTAAGGATGTATTGTGAGCAGAATTTAATATAGGTAGAAATAGGGATTTCAGCAACAATCCCTGAAAATCCACTTTTCGCGAATATTCTAGGTAGCAGAATATAGGCAACAGGTCTGTATTAATAAATCAAAGTCAGGTCTAAGAACGAGCCCGATTTCAAAACTCCCATAGGAAAATGACCCTATGAGAGCTTTCAGGGTAAAATTGCGCGCGGTGGAAAGCACCACATTTATATAGACACTTTTTGCAAACTTGACCTTTGTAAATGATCCTTCTGATAAGTACTAATAAGGAACATTTTATTTTGATGTAATAAAATAGTAGAACCCTTATTTATGAACACAAATATCTAAACCTATAGTTTTTTCAATCAATAATGGCAATTGATATTCCACGATGGTAAACCCACTGTGAAAAGAAGCCCATTGAGGCTCTGCCTACCCTCTTCGGGGAAAAAGGCGTGTGTCAATGTATTTATGTATGTAATGACAATTGAAATACTGAAACTTTTGAGAATCAGTGGTTCAATCAAATTATATCATGTAACTAATGAGACTGAAACATCTCAGTAGTTCAATCTATTGTATTGTCAATTTAAGTACTGAGAATAGTAAATTTAATCCAACCAAAATAAAGTTAACTTCGAGTTGTCTTTAAAGGTACCTATAAATTAAAATAAATAAATAAATAATGCTGAACAGTTCACACAACATTATCTAGCCCCGAGCTAAGAAGAGCTTGTGTTATGGGTACTAGATAACTGATATACTTAATACATGCTTAATACAATACATTCATAGATAGATATTTTTATATTATGCATAGAAAATACCCAGAACACCCTCAACAAATATCTGCAGATCGTACAAATATTTGTTCCGAGGCGGGAATCGAACCCGCAACCTCCTGCGTCGCAGGCGAACCATCCGCGCCACTGAGGTGTCATATATAGGTACTTTGAGTGTTGTATACGACACAATGGGCATAATGGGACGCAAACGCAGAAACTAAGTGGTAACTCTTCCGCAGTTATCGTCAGACGGCAACACGACAACGTCAACCGTGTCTCTACAGCTGACGAAGGCTGATGCTGGCGCGAAGCTGGCCTGCAGAGCTTCAAACCCTCAAATGCCTGCATTTGTAGCGTTGGAAGACGACTGGAAGTTGGATATTCAGTGTAAGTATCTTTATTTTACAGAACAATTCAACTAAAACAAGAAAGCTTAATACAGTAGAGCCTCGATAATCCGTATTCTGGCTAATCCGAACGTCGCTGTAATCCGAACTGCCAACTGCCCCTCTCTCTCTTACAGTCACCGCTAGTATTATGTTTTGTCTTCAGTTGCGAAAGACTTGCCTTTTTTTAGAGAACCCGACAAACTAAAATTTATGACTTTATGGTTTAGATATGATACCACAATAAATATATTCTGTCAAAATATACTTGCATTTTTTTTTAACATCTGAACGGATTAGATGGAGTGACGAAATAGATACCTATTTAAAAGATTGGTCTGCAGTGGCCCAAAATAGAGAAGACTGGAGAGAAGGAAAGGAGTTCTTTGCCCTGCAGTGGGACATCACAGGCTCCTAATAAATTAATTCATTAATAATCCGAACGCTCCGTGATTCAGAACAGGGGTTGTTATGTGGTAGATCGGATTATCGAGGCTCTACTGCATACAAAAATAAAAAAATACAAGTCAAACAGTTGAGCTAGCTAAAGATCGTTACAAACGATTTAAAGACAGCTCAACTGATCCCAAAACATTATCAGACGGAATAATCCCTAAGATGCTGGTTGTATTGTGACGCTGAATGGCAATTCCAATGCGTTCAGCCAGATAACAGCCAGCTCTCGGGTCACGCGTCACTTCGATCCTGAAAGAATTTTTAAAACGCGTATGGCCGTATTTGTTTTTTCAACAAAGCTTTCTTCTGAGCTCTGGTGATGATTTTAGTGAGATATCAAAACGCATTATTTTATAGATTTACGGTCGCACCTTGACACCCCATTTAACGTTAAACACTTTTATGACTCCTTACCCCTTGCCTTATTACCCTTTGTTCCTTAGTGGAATATTATTATATTTGAACACCCATGTTTTGTTTTCTTCAGTTGTTCAATGTCTTATTAACCATTTTTTCGACCTCCTTGGAGCGAGATAACTGAGAGATACCAAAAATACTCGTACTTCCGATACACGCGATACCTAGGTATTGAAAATCATGTGTGGGATCACTTGTTGAAAATATGAACAAAGTGCTTCATTCACCGTCTCTGTTACGTACAACAACCTCTGATGACCTCTGTAGCGCGTTGGGCGAGTAGCTGGCTGAGATGTGAGAAGTTGCGGGTTCGTTTCCCGCTGCAGGACAAATGTTTGTATGATCTGCAAATATTTGTTCCGGGTCTGGGTGTTATGGTACCATACTCGTAGTTCCTGATACCCACGACACAGGGAAGCGTAATGTGGGATCAGGATTATGCATGTGACCGTCTCTGTTACGTACAACAGTGTTAGTGGGCCACATAGTAAATTAACTTTATTTTGAATACAGATGTACCTGAAACTACAGTCCGGTTAGGGACCAACCTGGATCCGAAGAACATCAGAGAAGGGTCCGATGTCTACTTCGACTGCATCATCAACGCCCACCCTTACGTGTACAAGGTCGAATGGAGGCACCTAGTAAGGAGACTTTATATTTACATCAACTTCAGATGATTAGCGCTCAACGTAGTATAGTGTTTTTGTATTGTGTTCACATGGTGCACGCTTATCGGGCTTTGAACGTGCGTTGCCGCGGCCGCCATGGTTCAGTTTTGAGTTCTACATTTAATAATTATTATTAATAAATGTAGAATTAAAAGAACAACAAAAGGCTAAAAAAAAAAAAAAAACTAAAAAAGAAGCTAAAAAATATAAAAGAAAAAAAAAAAAAAAAGATAAAAGCTTCCGTTTCCATTTCGATTTCTGGATGAACTTATCGAACCTTAAAATATGTCAAAATCAAAATTGCACGCTCAACTGAACGGGATCATATAAAACCAATGATCTCAAAGCGCGCGTTGGCGCGCGCTAACAATAGCGAGCACTAGCGCATCGTTCAACGCGATCTTTATTAAGGTGGGGTAAAACGCAAAATGACCAATCTTAGATTAGATTTTTTACTGGATAAATCAAGTACAATATTCAAATTAAAAATATGCATGGATACTACATTATAATACCGAGGATTATTGGGTCAAAAATTGGATAAATAAGATCAATACAAGTAGCCGTAGTGCGACTTTTTGCTACAAGTTTACGCGGTCTTGGTAGAGCGCGTAAACTTGTAGCAAAAAGTCGCACTACGGCTACTGCTCGGGGCTATGCCGCCTAAAGGAGTTTTTTAATTGGTCGGTACGAGCGGTTTTGACAAGACAGCAGTACTGATCATAAGCGCAGTAGCCGTAGTGTGACTTTTTGTTACAAGTTTACGCGCTCTACCAAGACCGCGTTTTACGCGCAGTTTGTATGAAGAAATGTACAGAGCCCCTAGCGGCGAGTTAATGAATCATTTTGTGTGAGTGTTTTGCGAGTATCAGTGACATTTTTGGCAGTTCACATCACGTGTGTTGTATACATGTTGTATACCTTAATTTTGCCGTTTACTCAACCAACGCGTTTTAACTGGTATGTCCACACTAAGGCCTCTGTTCCATTGCTGCGCACACTGTGCACTTACACGGCGCACTTTAGCAGCGTGTGTTCATTTGTCAGGCGCGTAAATTACATGCCTACCTTTCCACAGCAGCAAATGCTGCACACACCCACTATGTACAACCGCACTATATATACGCTCTGAAAATCTTTACCGCACATGTTCATAGTTTAGATTACTTATTACTCGTACAAAGTTAGGTTAAAAGTACAATAGCATTATAATTTAAGACTACGCCAACACCAGGCAGAAATCTTCATTCAAAAAACACGCCTCGCGCCGCACAAAAGCGCAGCTTTTATTGAATATCTCGTAAAATATTTATTCACTTTTTAAAAACACACTTAAGAAACATTTATTAAATTCACAATTTTTACCATCCACAGGTAGTCGTTCTGGTTCTAAATTTAGTTTAGTTTAATACAGCATAAGTTTCACAATGATCTCTCTTCTCTTTTGTTTGTATATTTTTTTTTTTTTTTGTGTAATAATATTTCATCTTTTCTTTTCTGTGTAAAACGTGTGTCGCAGTGCTGCCCAACACACTGGCGTCATGTAAACCAGCGCTGCACAGCGTTTGCGCTGTCGCAGCATACGCTGAGTGACGACCATTTTTGCTAATTTAATTAATTGACTAATTTTTTAGTTGTAATTTTTGTGTCATTGGCAAAATAAATATATTTGTATTTGTATTTGAATAAAATATAGACAATTTTACAAAATATATAACACACACACAGAATATATAATAGTACCTTCAGTAAACCCTTGGCTTTGTTGTATTGATTTTATTTATCTAAGCTTGAACCCAATAATATGATAATATACACCATTTTAATAAACAATCGAATCTAGACAAAAATAGTAATGGTAGCTTTGGGTTTTTTTTTCTATCGAGAAAATATTGTTTTATCGTGTTTCTGGTACTAACAGTGATCCCTTGGAATTGTAATGTAGTGATAATGTAATGTCCATGCATTTCTGGATCTCATCATAAATGAGATTCAGATAATAGCAGGCTAGGGCTGGATGGAAAGCGCTTACAAAGAGACACATGGAGACAATTGGAGAAGGATACCCAAAATGGGGCCAGACTAAATTAGGTAATTTAAGTTGTGTGTTTTAATTATATTATAAAGAAAAATTAGGTCATGGATATTAAGGGCTAATTTATTAATTACTATTATCCATGCATATTTTTTCTTTAAATATTGTACTTGATTTAGTTAGTTAAATTCAGGAGGTTGTCGGTTCGATTCCCGCCTTGAAAAAAATATTTGTGCGGTCTGCAGATATTTGTTCAGGATGTTCTGGGTATTTTGGTAATTAAAAAAAACTACCACTGGGTTGGTGGTAATAAAAAAATATCTATCCATGTAATGTATTGTATTAAGTATATCAGTTATCTAGTACCCATAACACAAGCTCTGCTTAGCTTGGGGCTAGATAATGTTGTGTGAACTGTCCAGCATTATTTATTTATTTATTTATTTTACAGTTAAAAATCAAATTTAAAGTTACGAATTTTGCGGCATGCCCCACCTTAACGCGCCTACTTATACGTAATCCGTTTATGCTACTAGCCCGCATTGATATAGGTTAATCCTTCGACCCAGTTCGAAACATAAAACCTTGAATAACAATTAAGTAGGATTTAATAAGCAGGAGCGAAAGAGAATTAAAAGCAACGTGATCATTATAACGAGGCTAAGTAGAAGTGGGTCGTCATTTTAGAGTTTTGATTGCAAAGTAAAATCCTTAGGAAGTCGTTTAATTAATATTTAGTTTCTCAAAGTTAAATTCTAATTAAAATTTTGGGTTCTGTACCGAAAGGAAAGTCAAATCTTACGCTATCAGACCGTGTATCTGTCAGTCTGTCTGCCTGTATTATGACTCGGCAGAGGCAGTCAGTTGCAAATTTAAGGCGCTATAGGTTCACAGCATGTTTGTAATGAACTCTAGAAATTTAAATTATTGATAAGAGTTCTTACAGTTTTCAAAGATAAATAAATTATATGGTATTCTTAAGCTTTTTATCTAGTGAAATCATAAATTCAATACACTATTTGAATTTCTTCACTCGATAAAAAATATTTGAAAAAATGTATAAAAAAAGGTACCATTTTAGACTTGCTTCTTAAACGATTTAATTTTTAAAACATTTGGTTACTTATTAATTATTATATGAGTTAGTGAAGTCATCAATAAAATTAAACGAAACTCCATTATACTACCTATAAACTAGCATTTTTATATAATTTTTTAATACACTATAACACGGTGTCAGAGCTTGCGCTCGCCTTCTTAGCCTCATACAAAAATGTTTGAATATAATCAAGATGCCAAAAAACTAAACCCAAGGGGTCCTTGTACAAAGAGATTTCCAACCAAGGAATACAACTGAGAGCCCTTCCTAATCTACTAGTGACGTTCCTAGTCTTGTTTACATTCCCGGGTTGGTAAACAGTTCCGGGTTTTGATAAAATTATGTGAATTTCATCAATCTTGGATATCTTGTGATGAATACTTTTTGAGTTATGGAGAGACTGTGACTTGAATTGAGAACACACTATGCGTGACACTATGCGTGACACTATGCGTGACAGTATGCGTGACATTATGCGTGACGGTATGCGTGACACTATGCGTGACAGACACTATGCGCGACAGTATGCGTGACATTATACGTGACACTATGCGTGACACTATACGTGGTTAGAGAGGAGATTCATAATTTGCCGAAACGCAATCAAATCAGGGATAGTCAAAGTGTATTTACCTTCCCCAGGGCAAAACTCTCCTACACAACGTGGGCCATGGCGTCATCATCAGCAACCAGTCGTTGGTCCTACAAGGAGTAGGTAGGAAGACGGCTGGCAACTACACCTGTGTGGGGTTCAATGCCGAGGGGGATGGGGAGAGCAAACCATTCACCTTGGATGTTTTGTGTGAGTAATTATTTCGATGCTTTGTTATTTTGTTGGATAAAAATGAAAATAAATTTTTACTTAAAAATACTCAATAAATAGGTATGAGACTATTAGTTTACACAGAGAGCAAAAGGTCGTTGGATTTTATCGTTATCTTTAATGAAAAAAAGGGCTGCGTGAATTTTTTCAACTACGATACCAAATTTTGTTGCTCAAGGTTTTCAACCTCTCCGCTACTATAACTAAGTACGTAAGCTCAGCACAAAATAACAGGTGTATTGGTCCATATTCTTTACGACCCTTCTTCACGTGTTCTGCACTATTTGTTAAGAAATATCGTGACTTTCCATTATCTAAACCCATTTTGGAGATGCTCATACGTGCCGGAGCTTGCAGCAGCAAGTTTACGGAGTGGAAAACGTCAAGTGCCACCTTTCACTCCAAAATTACTTTAGAAAATAAGCAAAAACCTTCGATGAGAGCTATTTTTAACCCCGACGCAAAAACAAAGGGGTGTTATAAGTTTCACGTGTCTGTGTGTGTGTGTGTGTGTGTGTCTGGCTGTCCCATCGTAGCTCCCGAACGGATGAACTGATTTAGTTTTTTTGTTTTTTTTAAATGGTCAATTTGTCGGGTCTATTTCTGCCGCAAAGCAGTAGTGCTCGCATTGCTGTGTTCCGGTTTGAAAGGTAAGAGACATGAGACTTTTCATCTTTATGTCTCAGGGTGGCGCGCGCAGTGCAATGTCACATAGGGCGCGTCCTAGGTGGACGTGACCTATGAGGTAATGCACTGTTCATAGGCAGAGGATACCGCTTAATATCAGGTGGGCCATCTGCTTGCTCCATGAGCATAAAAAAAAAAAAAAAAAACTTATCTATGTTTGATCAAAATCGGTTCAGCCTTTTCATTGCGTTGGGGTTTTTTTATTTTTACAATATTTATTACTTGTGGTAGGTACTAAACTGCGCAGATGTTTATAGCCTACGTAGCTATTCAATTACCAAATCAACTTGCTATTTCTCAGATATGTGAAGGCACACATATTTTGGTATTTTCAGCAACAAGTCAAACATGTGCATTGAGAAAGTGCCATTTGAAGTGGAACTGATGAAGAAAACCAGAAATGGCCATTGGAACTACTCAATGATAAGTCCGATTGAGCTGAAATTTAGCAGACCATCTATCTAGTTTCCATGACAATACAATATTGTGGTGACAGCGAGCTGATCTGATGATGGAGACAACGGACAACGGAACTCCTCGATGGATAATAGTAGACTGGCCGTGTTAAGACTCATTTCCATCAGCACACAGTTCCGATCACTAATATTATAAAATATTGTATAGGCGTAAAAGTCGACAAATACCCGGACTTGTTGATAAGATTCGTTGGTATAAGATTTGTCCGCAATTGCATGATAACTGCTAGCTTATTATGTAATATGTAATTACTGGAAGAAAGCGTTAGCTAGTCAGTCGTGGGAAGCAATGGCAGCGATGAGCTCACCACTTGACGCGTGTTTATTCCACGATGATGCCACTGTGCCACCCACTGTGAAAAGAGGCCCGTTGAGGCTCTGCCTACCTCTTCTGTAAAAAAGGCGTTTGTCTATGTATGTATGTATTGTATTGGGGATAAATTCCTAACTTCGAAGTCGTTTTTTTTTTCGTAAAGAATTATGTTTATTATAGCACGTTCTCTTCACACCCTAGGCACTTTATAGCAAGCTTCATTTTGCTATATCACTGTTCATTTTGTAGATGCACCGACGTGCCGCAGCTCACAACAGCGTGTGCACGGCGTGGCGAAGCAAGAACGTGCTCACATCACGTGCCACGTCGACGCCAACCCGCCCGAGGTTACTGTAAGTACTCTGTCATTGGACACATGTTATGGAAGAAGGGAGAGAGAATTTTAAAGAATTTGACGCGAAATTAATGGATTTGGGTATACAGAAAACTCTAAATTCCAGCAAGTTTTCCTCATAAGTGCCACTGGACGTGCTTAGTCATATTGCAAGGGGGTACAACTATGTTGAGAGAATAATCAAATAAAAGTCGGGGTGAAATTTTATATGACAGAAAATATTGCCTGTTGGTAAACCCAACAAAAGTATAATTTAGCTCTATGGTCTATGTATCGTAGGTATCTAACTTGTTTATGAACGGAGAGTTCACACTTACTTTTCAACGAGGGACGGGTCGAGTAACTATGTATAAAAAGTCTGGAATACAGTGTTTAAGTGAAAATATCAGTCTGCCGTTTTAATGTTCATCCCACACACAAGACCTAGCCTACATTTAATGTTACAGGGTGTATTTATAAACGTTTTACTTTCTGAATATACTTGAATTAACATTATAGTAAATATTTTAAGCAAAACTAACAGCACTGAATATCACTGTGATTGAAGAGAAACTAATGAAGTTACTTAATTAGTTTTGTAATTAATAAATTATCTTTGTAGACGTCCGATTTGACTCTCAAAAAACCATTAATGAAACAGAACTCAAAAGCTTTCAAGGATCTTTTAATTGAATTAGTTGGCAAGATTTTTATCTGCAATTACTTTATCTTTGCATAATATCTCAGTCAAAGATATAAATCGTTAGAAAGTAGGTACTCTGACAGGTCTCACATTCATCACATAACATAATCAGATTGAAAGTTGTGAGTTCATTCTAGTCGAATCAGAGCATGAGAATAATAAATTGCCTGAAAGAAAAACGAACGATGTCTAGATGAAATTGATTCTAATCGATAAAACCGCCCTTTGTACGTATAAGTTTTTTTTGATGATAACGTCGAAGTCAAAAGTATTTTATTCATTGAAATCACAAGGACAATTTTGAATCGTCTATAAAATAAATTTACTCTTGTTCCAACACGGCCAAACCTAGAAGAATCAGGCAACAAACACGGCTCGGCTTTATTTGATGATCCTTCTTACTACTAGGTGGGGAGCGCCTGTGTGGTGCCTTGAGAACAAGTGGAAGCTGATAAATAAAAGGAAAACCAACTTAAAAGCCTTAGGCAGTCAAAAGTAAGATGGTAGAAAGAATCAGCAAAAGTTCATAAGACAGCACACGCTACGCCTGATGTACTCATAAATAACACATCAATAATAAATTATAATTGTAGGTACAGACATTGCAAATTGTCAAATTAGCTGTCAAGGGGCAGAGCGACATCAGGCCACGCGGCTTTATCATTAACATAGTCATGTAAAGTGTAATATGCTTTCTTAATTGGAAAATTCTTTATGTAGGATTTAAATCTTCGAATCGAAAGTTTAGAAGCACTTTCTGAGTATAATTTGCATACGAAAACCTCCTACGCTTCTACACTGTGTACACGAGAAATACCAACGAAATAAATGGGGTAATATTTGATAGGAAATACACGATAACATTACTCTATTTTTAGGTCTGTCTCATGATATGTCTGTGATCTAAGTACCTACGTGGTGTGTCCGGCCTTAGAATAGATCCCTCCGTCTCCTCCCGTGGATGTTGTAAAAGCCGACTAAAGGATATACCCGGCCTGGTTACTAACAGATTCGTTGGTATAAGATTTGTCTTGGCTGCTTTATTACTGGAGGAAAGCGTTAACCGAGTCAGTCGTTAGGAAGCAATGGCGGCGATGAGCTCACCCCTTGCCATGTCTATATTCCACGATGGCAACCCACAGGGAAAAGAGGCCCATTGAGGCTCTGTCTACCCTTTCGGGGAAAAGGCGTGTCTCTATGTATGTACGGTTTTACTCAAAATATAAGTCCGATCGACTGTTTTCGGTTGCGCAGAAAAGCGTAGACTGATATCCGACAGTAGTCGAACGTATGGTAAACCTCTGTCCCGCTCACATCTAAGAGTCGACTGATGAACGACCGGCCACGATTTTGCCACGAAATAGATTAACCAATAACAGCGCAAGATTTTAGAGAGCGATTGCTATTGGTAGAAAGAAGGTTCCCGCGCTACAGAAATTGGTCTACGGCGCAGGTACATCGGGGCGACTTATATTTTGGGTAAAACTGTATGTACATTTTATCATGCAGTATAGAAGATAATTTATTTTTCTCTCCCCCAGTTCCGATGGACCTTCAATAATACGGCGAACAGTAACGAAGTCAGCAACACGTACGTCTCCCGAGCTGGCACCAGCTCTACCGTCACGTACACGCCTAATACAGAAATGGATTATGGCACTCTTCTATGCTGGGCTCATAACCGAATAGGGAAGCAGAGGGTGCCTTGCGTGTACCACATTATTGCAGCAGGTATGTTTACTAGATTTAGCTCACCACTCGTCACGCCTATATTCCACGAAGGTGCAACCCACTGTGAAAACTGGCCCATTCAGGCTCTGCCTACCCCTTCAGGGAAAGAGGCGTATGTTTTTGTTACAAGCTTTATATTAACTTGCAATGTATGTCCGGGTTGAATATGTTTGTCCGGGTGGAATCTTCAAACTGAATTTTAAAGCAGTTATCTCAACCGATTGAGCTGAAATTTGGCATACCTACCTGTCAAGTTCCAATGACAATATAATATGATGGTGATAGCAAGCAGATCTGATGATGGAGCCGGAAGGTGGACAACGGATCTCCTCGATGGATAATAGTAGACTGGCCGTGTTTAGGCTGTGTTTATTCTTAGACCACACATACCATAACAGTATTGATGAACGCTAATTTTATTCATCAGGTCGTCCAGATCAAGTCCACAACTGCACAGTGGTAAACGCGTCACTGACGTCGTTCGGGGTTCGATGCTCGGAAGGGTTCAACGGGGGCATGCCGCAGTCATTTCTCTTAGAAGTCAGGGAGATTAATACCCATGTAAGTAAAACTTTTGTGTTTTGGCTGATTATTTTAAGGCGCTGTCACTCGTATCACCGTAATTAAGACTGAAAAATTATTGTAGTAAGTACTTATACTACCATGATCTTAAAGTCAACTGAAATGTTTAAATAAACGAAGTTTTTTCTTGAAAACTACGTGCAGTAAATACTTTAGTGTCTTATACACATTGATTACAATCACGATCAACTTTAGATATTTTCGTGCACGTGCACCTAATGATACCTCAATCATTTAAATTGGTTAAGGCGTTTAGAAGATATGGTGGAATAAAGTAACATACATGAACCCTGAAAAAATACACTTCTTTTTTTGAGTAGTTCCCGTTTGTCCCCGAATCTCTCATACATAATCTGTGAAAATTTCAACTGTCTAACTATCACGGTTCATGAGACAGACAGCCCTGGTAAGGAATGCCTGGTGACAGATGGACAGACGGACAACGGAGTCTTAGAAATAGGGTTCTGTTTTACCCCTTGGGTACGGGACTCTAAAAACCAGTGCCTCGCTCCAGCTTCGCACGGGTAGAGTTGGAATGAAAAGCTGCCTAAAACTCCACTACTAAAACCCCCAGCCCTTAAAATTCCTTACAACAAAACACACAACCTACATTTCACCAAATCGTTAAAGCCATATGTTTTTGAAACCACCCACATATTCATTAAGCAGGCAGCTCCTCATTAGTCATTACTCATATTACCATAATACCCGCACATGTTTTTATAAGTCTGGCTTTTAATTAGGAATACTTCATATAATATTATTCGAGAATAATTAATTTAATCAAGATGTTTTGATTTGTAACTAGCAGCGGCCCGTGGTTTCACCGTCTCGATCGTCGTGATCGACAAGTCTCGATCCCGTAGAAATATCGGGATAAAAATGTGCTTTTGTGTTATTCCAGTTATCTCCATTCCAAATTTCATCCAAATCCGTCCTGCCGTTTCAGCGTGAAGAAGTAACAAACACACGCTCACACTTACACACTCGGAAACTTTTGCATTTATAATATTAGTGTGGTACTCTACTAAATAAACAATAATTAGTAGTTCGCCCCCAACGTAACCTAGCGTGGACTCCCGTAGCTCAAAACCCCCTGTACCAATCAAGCTTAAGTTTGAATTTAAAAATTATATTCGTATAGCCTACCTACCTACCAAGTTTCATCAAGGTTGGATCAACGGTTCTGCAGTTATCGTCGGACAAACTCGCAAACATATAAACAAACACCGCATTCTGCAATTAGACTCTAGGCTGCGTTTCCACCAGAGATGTGCGAGGTATATCAGCCGTGCGAGTATGTGTTGCGAGACTGTGGAACGATGTGAGTGTTTCCACCAAACATGTGCTAGGCAGCTGAGCGGTGCGAGGATGTGTAGTGGGCTCTTTACAGATGCGAGCGAGCGTCCATCCTTTGCACACATCCCTCGCGCACATCTCTCGCACATTTTCCTCGCGCACATCTCTCGCACTCATCCCTCGCAAACATCCCTCGGTTGTTTTGTACGTATTAAAACCTCGCTCTGCTAAGCCGTTTCCACCAGAGCTGCGCTGAGCGAAGCTAGGTAAATGAAGTGATGCTATTGGTTCTTAGCAAACACATCCCTCGCTACTCATCCTCCCTCACCTCTGGTGGAAACGCAGCCAATCTCGCTTCACTCGGTCAATTACCTATAGTAGCTAATTCAATAACCTAACTCTTTATTTGAACAGGATATCGTGTCAAACGTATCAAGCGCAGTTCCAAGATTCACAGCAGTGGGGCTGATCCCGGGCAGGACATACGCCGCTGCAGTTTTGGCCTTCAACGCCAAGGGACGAGGAGAGCCCTTTCCTATAAGAGCCAGCACTCTGAGGCCGCCGGAGAAGCACCATGTCCATGATAAGAGCTTAGGTAAGTTATGAAAGTAGGTATATGTAAGTAAGGTATGAAGAATGTATGTGGAAAATATGGAGTATTTACTGTTAACGTGTGGCAGTATAACGTAACACCCAACAGTCGCATTCATAGCCCTGATCAAGAGATAATTAAATTGTTTTAACCAAAATTTAGCCGCGTCGACAGCATTTTCAGTGGCTTCGCACAGGTCATTTAGGGTGTAGGTGTTGGTGCACAATGAACAGGACAGCAAGTGAGGCATCGCCTGAGGAGTGAACCCACAGTCACTTTGTGCCTCGTAGGAATACCCCCATTTAACTAAATTATACCTGCAACGTCCCACCTGACTCCAGAGTCAGGTGGGACGGAGTCTTTTTAAGTTGATTTATCTCTATAACAACTGCTTTAACCCATCTTCTTATCATGTGACCATCTTCGACAGATCTACCCAGAACAGCGTTCCAAATGTCGGGCGCGATGTCCGCCGCAGTTGGAGGGGGTGGCGTCATAATGGTCATCCTCGTGCTGTTCATGATTGCTGTGAGACAGCGATGTGCGAAACGGAAGCCACGGTCGGCACCACTGCCGTCTTCCCAGCCAGCTTCCCCGGATAAGCTACGGGAAAAGGATGACAGTGAAAGTGATGAGAGAAACCCGGATATTATACCTTCTGATACCGATCAGATGCAGGTAAATTGATAAAATATGATTATTTATAAAAATAATCCTCCACCTCTTCGCGTTGTATTCCTCAATGCTGAGGGTCGTGACCCGCTCCATGGATCACTTTCTGCCGGACGATGTTGCGCCAATGAGATCTGTTGCCAGCGAGCTGCAATAGGCACGGCTTCGTGGAGTTTTGAATCGAGAGTGGTGCGGATCTGGTCTGACCAACGTAACGGCCTACGGCCTTGTCACCTCTTTCCCTCAATTTTGCCAGTGATAATGAGCTTCTCTAAGTGTCACTTCTTTCCGTGCTATATGACCAAAATACTCAAGGGGAAAACCCTAACCGGACGTCGGGACGGTCCTCTATTCGAAGGAACGACGGTATTACAACGGTCGCATATTATTGTTGGATAGATTTGGCTCTAGAGCATTCTGCGCGGCATTCTGCAGGGGAAGCCTATGGCCAGCAGTGGACGTATACCGTCAATAATTGAAACGTTATGATTCGCAGATGGACTACTATCGCCAGCAGCAAGTGTCCACGATCTCCCCACCGCTGGGCAGCCGTGGGCACCGAGGGAGCGTAGCGGGGGTGCGCGGGGGCCTGCCCGCGTACTGCCCCCTCCGCACCGCGCCGCCCCCGCACCATCATGAACCTTCAGTAAGTTATTACTAGGCTGCAAGAACGGTGTACGCTCCTCTTTCCAAAAACTCTAGGTTAGGGGGTTAGCTGAGAATGGTACAATGACCGCCTTTTATACCAACTCACTCATACTTTATAAAGGCCCAAGTTCTGACATAATAAAAAAACTAACCGTACTTTCAAACGCGAATTAAGGTCATAGCACATATTATAAACTCTGAAAGAGATCGTAACCGTATCGTTTTTCGCCTCGCCGTCAACCAGAGGGGTTAGTACGAGAATTTGACAGTATTCGAAACTACATGAAGTTTCGTTTCCTTCCATACATTTACTAGCAGCGCCCCTGGCGAAAACGAGGAGAAAACTAAGGACGCTGTCAGAAAATGTATTGAAGGACACGAAACTTCATATAGTTTCGAATACTGACAAATTCTCGTACTAAGGGTACAGGCGTCAACCTAACGTAAGCACGTAATCAAAGCGGATCAGCAGCTCCGGTACGTCAACTCGGTTACGGCTAGGTGACGCCGTGCCTAAGGTTTTCTGATCGCGGGAGGGGTGAGAGGGGCAAGCGTGAACGGAGATACGTAAGCGCGTGGACGACGAGACGTAAGCGTGGAACTGTAAGTTGACCACGCACCGCACCGCGGTTCATGAGCTTGTCCCGAGGCGAGGCGATGACGCTACGATTCCGATTAGTGTGCGTTGCAGTAGAGAGTTTCATACAAAGAATACTGAACAGCCCGAGTTGATACGGTTACAATCCCTTTCCGAGTTGATATGTGTGCTATGACTTTACCCTTGGAACACACTATTTTGTCTTTTATATTGAAAAGCAGTTTGAAATTCAATCCAATGAGACAAAACACGGTATAACTATTGAAACGAGAGGTGAGATAGTGGTCAAAAAAAGGTCAATCAATGAAAAAACCAAATGGATGTTTCGAGATTATTACTAGCATGGTTATCTAAAAATTTGAGGCTACAACTTATGATACTGATTGTGTTAGTTGAAACATCATTTCCAAAGAACCGTTGCGGTTAAACATCAAATCCATTGAGGGAATACAACGGCTGATGATGACGATGGGGCTCACCATACTTACCCTCAAAATACCCAAGGCTTTTAGACATGTGGTTGACCCAATTACACATAAATTAGAAGTTATTACAGTAGTCATTTGGAACCTCTTAATAATTTTAAAATACCTATCTAGTTTGGTCGAAGTATCTAACGAAATTCCATATACGAAAGCGTATGCAAATAAAAAACCTCACTTTCCATTTATTTGTCTCTTTTCAGTTTCCCAAAAAAACTGTTATTGTTGTCTAACTTTGTTGGTGACACTTTTTACCACGCAACACCTCAGCGTGATTCAGTCAAAGTCTACAACGACTCTGGCTACGATCGGACAGACAGATAAACGGACAAGCCGAAACATAAGCGAAATACTTGTCGTACTTCGGAACCCAAAAAAAAGGTTCCGTTTCTAGTAGGTACACTAGTGATTATTGGCTGCAATACCTTTTTTCTACTTCACCCAATCCCACTTAACACTTTGCGAAATTATTTTCTCCACTTCCAGAGAAAGTAGCAAAAACAAAAATGCTATTTCATTTAATGAGCTGACAGACTAATGGAAAACACTTCAGCTAATTTCATTGTAAGATGTTCTGATAGTATTACGTACAATGAACTCGGTTAGCTTAGTTTCATCTGTATGCTCTTGTGATAAGATCATAAATTGAATGAGTAAAGTACCCACTTATGTTATCCAGGCCATATTCAGTTACTATATGAATGCTAGCCGGCCTATATTTGTTAAAGAAAAACTCGTAAAAAATCAAGAAAAAATAATAGCTTGGTGTTTTGTTTTCATAGATAGAAGATTATTTATTAAACATAAAAGTAGAGCAAAGTCGGACTGAATACTAAAAAGCTCCGCACTATGGCGCGTACCGCTCTCTTTTGCAGTCTGAAGCCGCGCTCCCAGTCGGTTGCGCGCCCCCAGAACTCAACCCCATACTGCAGCAAACAGTGGACTGATGCAAAATAAAAACTTCTTATCATTCTCTATCTGAAGTTGCAGAGAGACACCACAGAGCGAAGCATGCTCGACCTACTTTTATGCACCGCCTAGTTTAGGTAGGTACACATTTCGCTCCACCAAAAACTTTAAAGTATTTTCTGTCCACAGAATGCCACGTCCGGAATACCACCACCCGCCCGCTTTGCGAGCGGTTCGTGCACGTTACCGCGTGGCTCCACTCTCAGCGGGGCGGACGCGCGGTGCGCAATCCCGCTTCAGCACCTGCGCACGCTTCCGCGTCCGCTGCCCGCCCCGTCGCCTGCGCTAATACCAACCCCCCGTGTCCCACCCCGCGATACTCCCCTCTGACAGACTACGCAGCTATAGGACATGTAAATAATTACTATGCTCAAGTGTTTGATGAGTGATTGTGCCGGTTTTGAGTGCTTCGTGAAGTTATTGATTTTGGTTTTTGGGATTTGATCTTGGTGATCTTGGGTTTGGTGTATAAGTGACCAATATGGCAGTACCAATACTAGCAGACCAATATGAACAAACTTGCTATACAATCCAAGATGTTTTAATGATTTTTGTATAGTGACATTTAATTAAAATGAGACTCTTACATTTTTGTTTTTTTTTTGTTATTTCAAACCGTGTCAAAATTGTAATTGATCACTGCCCTGTTTTTGTACCAACAATAAGTACTTAAGATCGGCCAGATTAGTTTAATTTCGTTGACGTAAGTAGTTAGGATAAAATAAAACTAATAATATCCGTTAAGTTTTCATTGTAAAGTTGTAAATAGATGCTATCCTAACCTAGTTCCAATCTCATCAAATATTTATCTAAATTATTGAAACCATTTATTGAAATTTTCGATATTTTATTTTAATTTTACGTTATGAATGGTTGTGAGAAAATTAATAAATCAAAGGTTTGTAAAAAGTTTAATATTAATGAATTGAATGCGATGTTTATAACAATTTTCAACTTTTTAAAACATTTAAGTACAGAAATGAAACTGAAATCTTCTTGCTAGCCTTACAAGATAAGCTGTTTTTTACTTCAAAAGCTAGAATAATGTTACATTTCAAAGAGACATGTACAAGTCTTTTTTGAATTTAACAACTAAATGTCACGACTGACTCAACCTCCCACAATACGACCATACCTTAACATGTAAAATAATACAATGATCTCAAAAACAGCTCATGTAATAAACCTAACTGTAATATAGCCAGTTTAATAGTTTATACATAATCACTGAAATGTGATAATAATATTAATCGCACCGTATGGATGTGTCAGTTATTTTAAATGTTCTTTCCAAAGAGTATTAAACACTATGTTTTTTTCTTTATAATTGGCGTAGCACGGCTTGTGCATTCGCCATTTTCAAGTATATGTATTTTCAATATAATTTCCAACGATAGGTAAGTCCTTCCAAGTCCTCAAAGTAACAGTCAAGTCATGTTTTAGTAAAACGGCCACCGTTTTACTACCAAGGTTTGAAGTGTATGAGTGCCGGTGAAATTACAGGCACATGAGACTTTTCACCTTTGTGTCTCAGGGTGGCGGGCGCAGTGCAATGCCACATAGGGCGCATCCTAGTAGACGTGACCTATAAGGTAATGTTACCGCTTAATATCAGGTGGGCCACCTGATTGTTACGCCATTCAGGAATTTAAAAAAAAACCGTTTGACTCTGTTTGACTAACTATTTATTTTTCGATTTTATTCTACAATAGAATTAATTAAAGAACTGATACATCCATAAAATAATATTAATAAGTCCATTAAGTGAAATTTTGTACATTAAATACCATTAACTATGTAAATATGTTTTGTATTGTAATGGTTATAATCCTATTTGTGTCTTAAAGATGTGAATGCCGTGATTAGTTGGTCTTGTGACTTTGTATAGTCCCACAGATAAAATAGAAAACAGCTGATGCACTTTAAATAACCTCTTGAAGTTAAGGTGGGGTATGCCGCAAAATTCCTAATCTTAGATTCGATTTTTAACTGACTAAATCGAGAACAATATTCAAATGAAAAATATGCATAGATACTACATTCTAATTCCGGGTGATCACTGTACCAGAAACACGAAAGGATAATATTTTCTCGATATAAAAAATCCAAAGCTTCGTCTATTTTTGTCTTTATTCGATTGTTTATTAAAATGGTGCATATTATTAGGGTTTTTTTTTTGTTGCAAAAATATTGTTTATTGTGTTCCTGGTACAGTGATCCGTCCTAATTATAATGTAATATCCATGCATATTTTTAATTTTAATATTGGACTTGATTTAGTCTGTTAAAAATCAAATCTAAGATTGATAATTTTTCGTTAACGAAGAGTTAACTAGCTGTTCTTAGAAGGCTTGTATTACACTGAGATATTAATTTGAAAGGAGTAATAATTTGTTATGTTTGTGGGAGACAGATGCCAATCAGAACGATGTCTGTGAAGTTGAGAATAATTGAAATTATATTTTAAAGCATTTATATGGGTTTGAGCCGTTTTTTTTAGGTCTTGAATATACGTGATACCAAATCAAGTAAAAAAAGAACATTAGTATTAAAAAAATAAAGCAAGGCAAACAATAACTGATATACAATAACTATTATATTTTGATCGAACCACTGTTTCATTTTGTATTTTAAATAGTGTACATATCTACGTGTTTTATTTGCTGGTTGTTTTTTCTGTTATTTATGGACTTTTTTTTAATTGTTATACTATTTTTTTTATACTACTTGAATGACAGAACAAGCAGATGGTCCAGATGGCCCACCTTATGTTAAGCGGTAACCTCTGCCTATGAACAGTGCATTACCTCATAGGTCACGTCCAACTAGGACGTGAAATTAGAACTTGTCTATTCATAAATGAGTATAGCTTAGAGAAACACGGCGAGCGTTCCGTGTTTTTTCATTTTTTCACACTACTACATTCATGAGTATCACAATCACACAAGGAACACGTAGTTACATCAAATACAAGTACGTATTCATTATGGCGGCACTTCACTTGCTGTATTGTCGCAAATGTTCGTGTTATTTTTTTAAGAAAAAAAAAACCAACAGATTATTTAGCTAGACAAAATAAATCTAATGTTTGCGCAAATATGCCAAGTTGCTCTATGCACTGTAATTATATTTATCTAGGGCCACAAAACCTTAATCACGACATTCACAAGTTACGGAAAGTCATCGAAATCCTCGATAAATGGTACGTAATCAATAAAAAGTTAGTTTAATATTTTGCATTGTAAACTATTTATTTTACTGGATATAAGATATCCTGTTCTGTTGCTAGTTAATAATTTTATCAAAAATTGTCGTTCCGTTTGAGCGTTTTATTATTATGTAAATAGTTTAAAAAATCTTTGTCGGTCGGAATGTTTTCAATAAACTATTGGAAAATGAGAATAAATGGGAATATTCGCAAACGTTTATATTTTGAAGTTTTATTTACGTCCACTTCTGGATGAGACCTGGAGAATACAATGCAATTTTAATGTCATGTTATCAAATATAATCACCATTTTTAATGAATAATGGCGAATTACCACTATTTTTCGTCGTTTTGTTTTGGTCTGGAGAGTGATACCGTGAGTCCAGTGTGTACGCAGACTTATACCGACGACGTAGGCAGTGACGTAGATAAATTAGTCCTCGACGCGCGCGCAACAAACCTACCGCCGCCGCCACCGCTGTCCCAGCGAGAGGAGTGCGCGGCCGCACGCAGTATTCGCCGGTCCACCGTCAAACGAGGTCGCAGGCGGTGCTCATGATGAAGAGGTTTTTGAACTCAGTCTCGAAACGTCAGCAAAACGACGAAAAATAGTGGTAATTAGCCGTTATTCATTTAAAATAATTGCCAACCACGATAGTTTCAATTTTAAAATCACCATGCTTGTCAGGAATTGGTGATTGCAGTATTGGTGTTTTTTGTTGTAGTAAGATTGGTAGAGATTTAGCGAGACTGTGAACAAGTAAGTAATTCCATAGAGAGAACAATCCATACCTTGTAAATAAACTTCAAGTCTATTAGGAAGTGCCGGTTTTTCTTTGATCATAAGATCGACCTCTGTGGCGGGCCCGTTTGCCTGCAACGCCGGTGGTTGCGGGTTCAATTCTCGCCTCGGAACAAATATTTGTGCGATCTGCAGATATTTGTTTAGGGTGTTCTGGGTATTTTCTATGTATAATAAAAAATATCTATCTATGTTATATATTCTATTAAGTATAAATAAGTTATCTAGTACCCATAACACAAGCTCTGCTTAGCTTGGGGCTAGATAATGTTGTGTAAACTTTCCAGCATTCAAAAAAAAAGGTAAGATTTTCTTTAACTTAGAATAGGTATAATTAACATTTGCATTAATTTCAAAGATTTTCGTAAGTATATAAAATTAAAAGAAGCCTTCGGTGCTAGCTAAAAAAAGACTGTGTTACGGCGAGGTAACGCTTCTCACCCCATATAGAAAAGTCCATACTGTATGTTATTGAGTAAAATTATACCTAAACATTAAGCTAATAAAAAGCCATAAATATTAAAAACCCTGTCTTTCTGATTATTACTCTCTAAAAACACCAATTTTAACGCCAAAATCACGAAAGCGTTCTCGTAATCGTGATTGGGCAGCTATTGAGTTTTCCATAACTCTCCATTTCACATCGTTACGATTTTCTTAATCAAGCTACGACGTAGCTCCGTAGTAGCAATGCTACGACATAGCCTAGGTTAATAATAGTGGTCTTGTTAAAAATTTCGTTTACGTGTTTATGCGTAGTATAGGATCTTTTGTCGTATCATGGCATTATATGGGGGTGGTGTCCAGCAGTTGACTTCTGCAGGCTGGTGACGATGATGATGATGATGAAGAAACTTTGTCGTGCCCTAGATTTAAAAAAAACGATGAGATGGGATTATGAACTATTCTCATACCCAGAAGAAATAATTATTTACGTAAATAAATGACCTCAAAAATAGGGGTTTTTGAAGAAAAATGGACCAATCCTTTCAAATAAAAATAAAAAATCCAAATTGGTTTACAAATGACGGAGATATTATCGAGTTGAGAACCTTCTCCTTTTTTTTAAAATCTTTTAATTTATGTTACGGACAGATGGTACATATTTGAGCCGTTTGGCGTGGAAACTCTAGGCCCGTGGGGACCAGGGGCACATACAATTTTCAAAGAATTTGCGGAGTGACTTTTCGAGACCACGCGTGACCGGAATGCTGGCTTTCATTTTGGTCAACGAATAAGCATTGCCATTCAGCGTGGCAATGCAGCCAGCATTCTGGGCAGGCTGCCGTCAGGTGACGGCTTGCTGATATGGTAGGTAGGTTTCTAGTTTAGTTTTTGATTTACTTTAAAATATTCGTATAAGCTTTGTAACTCAACTATTCAATATTACCTAAGCATAAAAACATATAATATAAAAAAACAACAGTATGTGTAATATTGAGAAGGTCTCAGAATATCAGGTGCGCAAAGGAACATTCAAGACAAAATACTTCTCCAACTTACAGACATAAAAGGAACTGACCTAAATTATTTCAAAAGAAATGCAAGAAAGGAAATGTTAAAGAGATGTAAAATGAAGCTTCAGTTCTATTATTTTGCATATCTTTGCATTTTAGAAAAAGTAATATCTGGTTAAAGTGGCCTTTGTAGAGTTCAGCACGGAATACCTTGTAGGTAGTAAGACCTATGATTCATAAATAAATAGCACTCATCAGACACATGCATAGTACTGATCCCGAACAGGATTTCGTGTGTCATGCGTATCGGAAACTAAGAACGCATAGAGTTGCTGTCAGTTCACGAAGTTGACTAAAAAATGAATTGACAAGTTTTTTTTGCAGACAACGGAAACAAAATCTTAATTTAACATACTTCTATGCATAACACAAACTCAATGCTCTAAGTCTAATATATGCGTCTTTATTCACTTTTAAAAGCAGTTTTTCACCTACTGGCAATTTTATATCACATTAAATTTTTAATTTTTTATTATTAACTTCTTTCACTGAATAGTCAATTGTTATACAAGGAGATCATGATTAAAATGACCCATTATTTAGCAAGGGAGTAAATAGAAAGCGAGTTTTAATGGATTTTTAGCGCCGTGTGTTACACTCTACTTTTCACTACGATTGCGAGAAAATAAAATACCTAATCCAATATAATATGAAAGATTCATTACGGTTACTACCAATTCAATTTGCAATAAGAGAAAAATTCTAAAGATTTCTCGCCAATGTTTTTTTTTAATTTCTTCTGTGGCCGCAACGCATTGCATGCATTCTACCCATCTACCAAAGAGATTTAGTGGCGATTTTAGTTCCATTTTCAAAAATAAAATGTTGGTAATTTTTTGTGAAACAGTAATCAGTCGAGTCTTTATTCATGATTATTCTTATTCATGATTATTCTACTTATGACTAAATACTTTTTCGTTTTTGTAGGCTCGTTTTAATTATACAGACAAAAAAAACACTAGAAGAATAATTGTTTTTTTTTTCTTCGCTCTGGTATGCCACAATGACGTCTTTTTGAGCAAGAGGAGTGTTTAATTTTTTTTACAAAATTGTAAACAGATAATTTTAAACGACTCTTTTCCTTTCGCGCGCGCTATTCTGTCACTTTATAACATACCTGATGAGGTCATGTCATTTTAAATTTAAAAATAAAAAAGTAGTTTCATCTGTCTCGATGGATGGCACTGAATGAATATCGACTGTCAAAAGGATAGATGGTATATTGTTGTTCTTCTTCTTCTGAGGAGTGCTCCAACAAACAATTTCGCCAATGTCAAGTGATATTAATTTGTAATAAAATTAGTCACGTCGTCAAGAGTCTCCGTCAAGTCATAGCCCAATATAAATGATGGCAGAAAAACCGAGTTTTTACAGGGAAAACTGCACCATTTTGAAAAAAAAACTCACTTAAATTTCACTACATCGCACATGTGCTATTTATCCATGTTACTCCGGTTAAAATGCCACCAAAATTACATGAAATAACTCGAAATTACACATTAAAATATAATTAAATAAAAATTACGACGTTTATATCCGAAAAAATTCTACGTCTATGTTTATATCAAAAATGGCAGGTTTAATCCATGATATATTGTAATTGATGGTAAAAGTCATGATATCACACAAACTTTATTTTGATACACAGTGCAGCGCAACCGATTGTCACTGCTGAGAGCATGATTAGAGACGACTGAAAACCCCTCATTGTAATGAGTTAGATAGTAACAGTTAGAAAGTTGATAACTATAGAGAAAAAAAACTGTATTTGCCCGATATGAGATGCAACACTTCATAAACCAATAACCATAAATCACTTAATTTGTAAGACAACGTATAAAAACTAACGTATTTTGGTGGATTTTTCGTACAAGATATCGGTATGTTATTGAAGCCACCAAAACATGTTACAACCATTATCATAATTTACTTCATTCATGGATCAAGGTGCTTTTTCAGGGTAATAAAATCACATACGATTTAAAACCAGGAAATAAAATGATTTTGAAGGCCTCTGTGGCGCGGTGGGTGAAGGTTCGCCTGCGACGCAGGAGGTTACGGGTTCGATTCCCGCCTAGGAACAAATATTTGTACGATCTGCAGATATTTGTTCAGGGTGTTCTGGGTATTTTCAATGTAGGTATAATAAAAAATATCTATCTATGTTTTTTTTTGTTTATTTATCATTTAAACTTACTATTAAAACATATAAGAGTAAAAAAAAAGTAGTACAAAAAAAAGACCAAGTAGTATAAAAAAAAAAAAAAAAAAAAAACAAAAAAAAAAAAAACAGATATAGCACTTCAAAAACCACAAAGGTTTGTAAAAAAATAATGTTATAAGTGAGTCTTATTGAAACCGATACAATCAAACGAGTAAAGTAAACAACGTACCGTTTAGATTAATAGAAACAATTATATTAGTAAATAGGTACAAATATATATAATATACATTAAATATATCTTATTTCTAGAACTAGGTAGATGTTATATTATTACTGATGGTAGCTTTCCAAGTTAGCTAGGAAAAAGGATTTTAATTTATGCTGTAAATGTAATATTACGTGTATCAGTTATCTAGTACCCATAATAACACAAGTATAAGCATTTACGCTCTGCTTAGTTTGGGGCTAGATAATGTTGTGTGAACTGTCCAGCATTATTTATTTATATAATCAACAAAAAAATATGCGGAAAAGAAAGTTGAAAACGGAAAGTTAGAAAACTTGTTTTTTTTTCCTGATGTTATGCCGTCTTTGATCTTCATGAGCATTGCTCACCCAAATGTGTAAAAGCTGTATATGTGTTGGGTGCAGACCCTTGCTCCATTGTGTAAAGTTAAGTACCTTATTGTAAAGTTTGTAGAAAGTAATTTGCCTTTTTCGGTGTGCTGTGTAGCTTTCACATTTCCAGTAATGTTTTTTATATTTTTATACTACTTAGAATGACGGGTCAAGCAGATGACCCACCTGATGTTATGTGGTACTCTCTGCCTATGAACATTGCATTACCTCATAGGTCACGTCCACCTAGGACGCACCCTATGTGGCATTGCACTGCGCCCGCCACACTGAGACATAAAGATGAAATGTCTCATATGCCTGTAATTTCACCAGCACCCTTATCAAACCGGAACACAGCAATGCGAGTACTACTGCTTCGCGGCAGAAATAAGTATGGTGGTAGTACTTCCCCGGACGAACTCATTCACAAAAAAGCTCTACTACTACTAGTAGTAAGTAAAGTACCTTATTGTAAAGTTTGTAGATAGTAATTTGCCTTTTTCGCTGTGCTGTGTAGCTTTCACATTTCCGGTAATGTAGTCGCATTAGGTACATTGGCCAATTCCACTGAGGGATTTTTTGCTGAAACAACAGAGTAAGGCTGATGAATTTCAGTAATTGGTTTTAGAAAAAAGACGATGATCAGGCCATTTCTCGTTTATGCTGTGTAATAGTCCAAAAAATGTTGCTTGGTTTCTTGGTGTTATGAAATTACAGAATTCGTTTACAATAGGTATACAATTTCTTAGCAGGAAGCATTTTCCTACACTCGTGCCTTTCCTGATATCTGCCGCTGTAGAATATTATTTTAACAACGCCTTTTCATTAATTTGTAGCTTCAGCCGTGTTTTTTCTTGTTGATTTATCCTAATAAGCCGTAGTAGTTTGGGTTTTATCTAGAAATGTAAAGCAAAATAATAAATATTTTCGGAAAAAAAACAGACTTTGAAGTTCTGGTCTTCTTCATCAGTTCCACTTCACCAAATGGCACTTTCTGAATGCAATTGCTTGACTTGTTGCTGAAAATACCAAAATCGCTATATGTGTGCCTATAATATTTGAGGAGTTCCCTCAATTCCTCTCAGAAACAGATTTTGATGAAAATAGGACCAATCTTGAAGTATATCGTATAGCATATATGTGTAAAAAATCCAGTTTCTAAATCGGTTCATAAATGACGGATATATGAAGTAACAAATTAAATGAGAATTTATTTAAATCTAATTTGAAACAATTATTAATAAATAAAAGTTATTAATAATATAAAATAGTAATATTCGTGAATTTATGGAGGACACTTTGTGATTTTAGGGCTACTTATAACTTTAATTTTAATTTGATGTACATACCTATTTAATTTTGACATTCTTTTGTATTTTTGTAATTTGCATGCTAGATAAGGTAGAACATAATTGGAACTTACCTACTTATTTTTAAGACCTTTCATATGACTTTGTGTTCAAGCAAATAAATATATCTTTATCTTTATAAAAAAAGAAAAAAAGAAAAAAAACACGAATTGAGAACCTCCTCCTTTTTTGTGAAATCGGTTAAAAATAAAAGCAAATACGTGGGCGTGGTGTTTGCTACGTCGATTTTTGCCTGGAAATTAGGGCGAAATTGGAAATTTTTAAATGTCTTCTTGTCAACTCTTGTGAATCACCGTTACACAAGAAGCTCAACTCAGCAGGAAAACAAACCGATCATTATCGGGAGCCCACTGCCATAAAATAGCAGTATTACAGTCGTGGTCCAGGGGGTGTCAGCGGACTAGGGGCCAGAGTGCTTTGATACAGGATAGCAGCTAGGCCTTGCGTCTGGGGGCAACACTCTTTCTGTACAGGGTATCAAAAGACAGGTCACAAATACTGAAGGTATATGTATATCTTACATAAGTATATCAAATAAACCAGATACTTTCGAACCACGCATTGTATAGGCTTCTGAAGTCAAGTCATTGTACGTTCATAACTCTAAATGTATACATCCAAGATCTAAGATCCAGAGTCCCGAGCACCGCCGTAAGGTTGCATGCCTTTCGATCTTCTATAGGTTACATTTAGGGGAATGCTCCCATAGGAACTTCAGGATCTGATCCTATCATCTCCTTTTCATCATAGGACGAGCAGGCGTACGGCTCGGTACCTCCTTACCTCAATAGTATACCTTCTGTTCGTACTACTACTACTACTTCTTCTTCTTACTACTTCGTTTCAGTTGTACCTATATAATGCGAACTGCTAAGGAGTGGAATACCCTATCGTCGTCTGTCTTTCCTGAAAACTATAATCTGGGTGTTTTCACGGCTTGAGTGAGTAGGTGCCTTCTAGAACTTTGTGCTCTATCTTCGGCCACATCGTCACTTACCAACAGGTGAGATCGTGGTCAAACAAATATCTATCAATGTTAAAAAAAGAAGAAAAAAAAACAGTCCTTCCATAACTCGAAAAGAATACATCATATGATATCTTAGATAATGTTCGATAAAATCATAAAGATATATCATTATTTATTAAATAAAATAAATAATTAAAGTTGACTCAAAAAATATGTTGAATTTCAGTTTGATTACGGGACCTTTAAATAAAATAAAAATGGTTCCTTGGTTAAAGAACACTTAGAACCGTTGGGATTTGTTTTTTTAATTTTTATAATTTGCTAAGGTTTTACCTCAAAAACACAGTTCGTTCAAATTTGAATTGCCTACCTCTTACTGCTGCCAAGATATACTACTGTCATATGCCCTTGGAAATATAAAGTAATTTTTTTTTGCTGCATTAGTGCGTAGATTTTTCAAAAATACGTTTAAGTCAGGCCTAATTGACCCTTGTTCAATATAGGCGCGTTCAATATAGGGCCCTTGTAATGCCCCGTACTACCAACCCCCTAGTACGACCCCACACCTAGCAATTTGCATCTCTTTGCCCCTCCAGGTAAAGCATGTGCAAAACAAAAGGTTTAAAAAGGAAGTTTTTTTGTGTACTCGACAAAATTCTTACTCCGAATCGTAAATTTTATTTTGTTTATCTTTTTTACTAAATTGATAAGAATTCTGAAAGCCACACCGTGTTTTTTTATGCCTTTGATATTTTAGATGCTCTTATACATGACGTTCGATACATGCCGCAAGCCGAAGTGTGACGAATCAGTGCAACTTGGACACACACCTTTGTGAGACAGGACACTGATAAAGCTGTGTGGTTGAGTGTAGGACTGGCTTTGAGTGATTAGCATCCGGTGGATTGCAGCGCCCAATGCTCGCCTGTCGCACCTACGGTAGTACCTACGTCCTACCAGGTCTGGTTAATTCCATACATTTTAGAATTAGTTCACACAAAATATCGATAGATGGCAGTACTGGTATCGCTAGGAATATTGAACACATTAATTAGATTATTTTTTCACTTTTTTTGACGGCATTGCGTAAATAGTACCTCTAGAAGACTTTTTATGTGATTTTAACTAATAAAATAACAAAAATCGTTATAAAATAGTTTTTTTTTTCAATGTTTTTACTGACATCTAGCAATTTCTAACCGAAACATTTTGATTGGGTTCTAAGGTTCTAAGTTTGGTCAAGAAACACATAGATGGCGTTGAAATAAAACCATGTTTCGGAGAATAAAATTATACGATAATATTTCGATAGTTACTCCACAGAGTAGTAAGAATACTAACGTGTTACTCTATGATATGATGTGATGAAATACGCTTGATTTCTCAAGTATCATCTAGTGCGCTGTAAAGAAGGCAAGAGAGAAGCGCCATCTAGTACGCTGTTAAGAAAACAAGTAAGAATGCATATTAGTACGTTAGTACCGAGCGCGCGCCACGGGCGCTGCTCTTGCGCGACTTATCGTGGCAACGATCGTAGTACTAAGATTGTCTCTCTGTTGTACGTTAGTATTATTCCTTACTCTGTGGTCCTACGTAGTCAACTATAAAAATACGGGCTTCCCAAAGTGCTCATACATGAAGGTATTTAATGGTTTATTACCTTACTTTATATGCTATTGGCATGTAATATCATTAAAGTAGTAAGTATCATTAAGTGCCCAATATTTACAAAAACAGTAACTTGTACCTAGAACTTTTATAGATACCATAGCATATCAATTTACTTCTCATTTTAGCTGTATTTTACTTAACTTTAATAAGTTATAATTGTATATTTTATAAGTAATAAACACCTTTCACTTCAAAAATCTAAGTAAGTGACATGAAAGTCACTCAAATTATATTCTATGCGTCTACTAAGATCTTGAGCTAGTCTCATCCACCTGCAGCCCGCGACTCTTACAACGTCAACGACTTATCTTGATACCGGACGGCCGATGCTTCTCCTACCAGACCTCACACCACGTCTTACTCTACCTGTCATGACCAGTTCTTGAACGGCGTCGACTTATCTCGATCCGGACGGCCGATGCTTCTCCTACCTGGAGGGCAATTCCCGGATTGTAGAGATTATCTCTAAATTGGAGATAATGTCGAAGCATGAATGTCTACAAGAAATGTCACGAAAATGTCACAATAACCATCAAATCGTATTCGATTTGAATGATTTTGGTCGATTTTTGTCTATTTGTGACACCACGAGAATAGAAAATTAAGATTTTATTCGAAATTCACCATTTTTTTTTGACATAATACGTCGAATTCGACTTAATCTCTACAATCCGAGAATTGCCCTCCAGACCTCTCACCACGCCATACTCCCCCTGTCATCACCACCTTGTCATGGTATATGTTATGGAACTCAACACCGCTTGAGTTTCATAATTCGTTTACGCAGGACGTAACAATTGTTTAATCTATGATGCAGGGCTTAGCCACTTGGCTATGTATGACATTTTAACCAAGCTCTCGTGAAATGCCGCAGCGGCATGTCGCAGTTCAGCATCGTGTGCAATCAGTAAAATAACAAAGGAGAAACAGGAAGGTGCTTTGCAACACAAATATTTTTCATTAACTCTCTCCAACGAGAATATTTAAGCTTCTATTTTGCTTTTAACTCAGTAACATTTTTGATTAATCGATAGCAATCAGCGAGTAAATCATCATCAGTACAACTACTACTTCTTCCTGTCACCAGTTCTGTCTTGGTGACCCTGCGTTAGTGATGAGTCCCTCACTCGTTGAAGTACCTAAAAATTTAAAATGAAAGAGTTACTCGTTTTTCAACTTTGAACCACCTCATTTAATTCCTCTCTTTTCTGTACTCGAGTCCGTCCGAGCCGAGTTCTGAATGAGTGACTGATGCAAATTATGCAAAACTGATGAACGAGTGAACTTATGAATGAGAGTTATTAACAACTCCCAACTCACAATTTTATACCCTCCCTCATTCAACGAAACGGTAACGCGCTACCGCCCGCGACCTAGGTGGACGTGACCTATGTGATAATGCACTGTTCAGAGGCAGTGGGTACCGCTTAACATCAGGTGGGCCGTCTGCTTAATCTGTCATGTCAAGATGTACTTATAAAAAAAAACTATTCCCGCACTACGATCCCCAGATCGTACATCGTGTGTATCAGGAACTACATGCCAAAGATTTGTCCCGCAGCGGGAATCGAGCCCGCACATATAAAAAAATTCGACAAAGGCCTACCCAATAGAATGCCACGATGAACAGAGAGGAAAGACAAACGAATTTCGGTTTTTAAAAAAAAATATGTTTTGATGTTCCTTACCCAATCACGCCCAAACGACTGATCCGATTTCGATAAAATTTGGTGCTCAGATATGTTATGACCTGTATTAAGGTATAGGCTAATTTTTATCCTGGTGAAACGCAAGCGAAGCCACGGGTGGATACAAGTATAAAATACAGCCCATATTTTTTTTAAGGTTACAACTTCCTCAATCATAATATTTCCAGCAGCAAGCTTAGTGTTAATAATATAGACACAGATTATGAGCATGATCACCAATTAGCGTTCCACGATAGATTTTCGGTGTACGTGCAAACGTTTGGTGTAGCGGAACACGTTTATATGGTCAGTTCGAGGTTGGTGATACGATCGCGTTGATACTCGTATTGATGTTGGTAAGTTTGATATTCATAAGGTTACACAAATTGGATGTAGTTTGAAAAGATTGCTTTTCAGCAAATGTCTCCGGGCAACAAACGAAGTGTCATTTCGTTTCCTTTATATGCAACAAATTATAGTTGTATTGTACTGATACCGCTATTTATTCTGGCACTATTGTTTTGTGAAAAAGTTTTGTGTAAATAAACTTATCAAAAATAAAGCAAAAGCTTTTACACACTATAACTCAGTTTCACGTCTGTGTTCTTGTTTGTCTGAAATCAAATTTAACGATCGAATTTTCAAGCACTTTCGGATATCTGATTAGCTGAAATTTGGCAAGTGGTGTCTTTTAATAACTGTTAAAATGTGAATAAAGGTACAAGTTGGTAGCCGACTACACGCAGCAGCAGCAGACGACGTGTCGTCGCTTCATGTCGCCACGACACGTCGTTGCGTCCTGTCGCTGCAGTCATGATTTCGAACCCGACTGTAGGCGGCAACAACAGATGGAATCCAGTTGGTTGAAACTCGCTCGACGTGTCGTTGCTCCGGCGTCAGATCTGCGGTCGGGCGACACTGCTGTCTGCCGCTCGACGACGCGTCGCAAGCTTCATGTCGCTAACTACGGAGGGAATTTCATAGAAAAACATAGAAACCAGTAGTGTCGCTGCGACACGTTTTTTGCTGCAGCTTCATGTCGTCCGCTACCAACTTATCTTAAATCTATATATCTCAACCCCTACAGCCACAACACTCTTGTGTCTGACACGAAATGTCCCTTTTGTTTCGCTTTAATTAAATGAAAACAAAAAAAAACAAAAAAATGACAGGGAACTTATGAGTCGTTGACGTTTCGCTAATAGCCATGGCTCGCCCAATATCAAAGAATACTAAGAGGGATGTATCAAAAATCAAAGCAAATAAAGTTAAAAGCAGAGAACAGGCTAAGATCATCGATTAAGTCAAAAATCATTGCAATCGGCTTACGGGAACCCACTCAACCATACCTCCAAATCTCGAATCCGAATCCGTTCATCGAATTTACGACAAAAAGTAGAATGGTTTCCTGTTTAAAAAAACTGAGGCACGATCCGATCGTGCATCCGCCCGTTTTTCCACTTTCGCCACTTTCGCTAAGGCCAACGGCGCCTTCAGCCCGCGTGCATGGTGGCGATCAATGGTAAGACAATGGATCGCCACCGTGCACGCTATCGCGGACTGAACGCGTTGGTCTTACCTTAGCCTTAGTCATTTCAGCCTACCTTCGTGTGCAGAGGGTCTAACACAACAACATCAGCGAGCTACCATTATTGCCACTGATTAAAACGCAGCGCGCTACAGGCGTGATGTTGACTAATGATTATTAGCAACCTTTGTTGGCCTCGGCGGCGCGTGTTGCGATTCTAGCCAGATTCCAACCGATCAATATTTATAAAGGTTTTATTAGAAGGGTCCGGGATATTATTTAAATGCTTTAACCATTTTGAACATCCTGATTTCTAGATAGATTTTCCATGCGTAATAAACGCGGAATATCTTTGGAATAGTGTCGTGTTTTGGCTCTTTCTATTGAACTTGTAACAGGGTAACCTAATACTAAAATCTCGTCTCAGCTATTGCACATCTTGTTATAAGTAAGTATTATTAAAATACTTTTCGAAAAACACTACTTTGAAGGTAGGAATTTATCCCCAATATAATATTTTATAATATTAGTGATCGGAAATGTGTGCTGATCAGAATGAGGCTACACACGGTCGTCTACTATTATCCATCGAGGAGTTCCCTTGTCCACCTTCCGTCTCCATCATCGGATCAGTTCGCTGTCACCATCATAGACAGGTATGCCAAATTTCAGCTAAATCGGATATTGGAAAATCACCCATATCGCCACCCGTGAAATACTTATCATTGAGTAATTCCAATGGCCATCTCAGGTCTTTTTTGTCAGTTCCACTTCACTAAAAACTTTCTGAATGCACATACCTACTTGACTTGTTGGTGAAAATACTGATATCGCTATATGTGTGCTTAGATTGAGGAGTTCCCTCAATTCCTCATGGACCCCATCATCAGAACCAGATTTTGATGAAAATGGGACCACCCTGGAAATATATCGTGTCAAATTACAAAGTAATTTTCCAAATCGGTTCATAAATGAAGAAGATAGAAGTTAACAAACATTTAGAAAAAACATGAATTGAGAACCTCCTCCTTATTTTTAAAGTTGGTTAAAAAATTAATATATTGATCAAGTCTTAGACGTGCCAAAGCAATAGTCGGGAATAATATGATTCTTTCCACACTTTTCTACGTCCGTTGCGTGTTTGTTTGTCTGAGTACAATAAATCTGAGATCTATTTCAGAGTTATATTGTCCATTAAAAAACCTAAAACTTTGCATAGACCTTGGTTTTGGATGACAATACAATACTGTGGTAACAGCAAGCTGATATGGAGACGGTAACAACTGACAACGGTACTCCTCGATGGTTAAGTAGACTGCCCGTGTTTGAAAACATTTTGACCAGCTCTGCCGGCCTAGCCAAGTGGCATTCGCTTCCAAGCGGTTCAATTTCTACAGTCGTAATACAATACAATAGACCATGTGATATATCGATAGCTTACGTCAATCTCATACATAGTTGGATTTTTAAAAGCTTTGTCTACGGCCTCCTGATTAGGTACTAATTCAAATCATCATCAGTATGAGTACTTCATTATCAGTCGGTGCCTACAGTATTTTTTTTATACAACTTGGTTTGACAGGTCAAGCAGATGGCCCACCTGATGTCAAGCGGTACCCTCTGACTATGAACAGTGCATTATCACATAGGTCACGCCCACCTAGGACGCACCCTATGTGGCATTGTACTGCCACCCTGAGACATAAAGATGAAAAGTCTCATGTGCCTGTAATTTTACTGGCAACCAAACCATTCAAACCGGAACACAGCAATGCGAGCACTACTGCTTTGCGGCTGAAATAGGTATGGTGGTAGTACTTCCCCGGACGAACTCTGAATGTTTCTTTGAAAAGTTTTTTTTTTTAAATTATAATATTGAACTTATTAGTACTTTTATTGCCAGCCACTTTAACATGACAATATGCAAAATAGAATTCGCCTACTTCACTCACGTAATACGTGGTACCTACTAATATCACATGAACTATCATCATTATTATATATCATCAAAATAAATAAATTAATAATAAATTCTTTGGCTTCGTTGTATTCTTATTACTAAAGGTCGTTACCCTCTTGAAAGGCCTTGCTGGAGAACATGAAGTTTTCGCACCACTATGTCTTCAATATGAATTAATCCAGGAATTATTCTGAGAAATATATCAGTGAACGGTTTTCTTAGGATTTTTTCTTTTCGTATTTAATCACTATGTGAAACTTCAAGCATATCTCACATACATACATACATACATACACACGCCTTTTTCCCCGAAGGGAGGTAGGCAGAGCCTCAATGGGTCTCTTTTCACAGTGGGTTGCACCATCGTGGAATATAGATGTGACAAATGGTGAACTCATCGCCGCCATTGCTTCCCACGACTGACTCGGCTAACGCTTTCTTCCAGTAATAACACATTCCATATTAAGCTAGCAGGACAAATTTTATACCAACGAATCTTATCCACAAGTCCGGATAATACCTTAGTTGACTTTTACCACATCCACTGGATGAGACGGAGGGGTCTATTCTTAGGCCAGACACACCAAATATATAACTAAATGATCTTGCCTTTAAGGTGGGGTATAACTTAAAATTACCAATCTTAGATGAGATTTTTAACTGACTAAATCAAGTCAGTCAACCAATTCAAATTAAATATATGCATGGATACTACATTATAATACCGATGGTTCACCCAGACAGAAACACGATAGGAAAGGACAACATTTTCTCGATAAAAAAATCACAAAGTTACCTCTAAATTTTAGCTAGATTCGATTGTTTGTCAAATGGTACAGATTATTGGGTCAAAAATTGGATAAATAAAATCAATAAAATAAAAAGCCACGGGGTTTATTAAAATAAAATAAAAACCGCTTTTTCGCGCGTATGGCGTTTTTTTTGTATGAAGATTTCTGCCTGGCAGGAGCGCAGTCTCAAACTCAACACACCTAAAATCATTCGAATAAATTCACCCCAAGCACCATTCCGGAGTAAGGGCGGCACTCCTAACAATTTTACCTTGCGCATCGAATGGTCCAGCTTTCAGCCAATCTGCATTCATTACGCATCGTGCTTTGTCTGCCGGGCCGGCCCTATTTACGGAAATCGATGTGTAGAAACGTATTCTGGAAGAACCAAGAAATACCAGTTTATTTGATTTTATCATCATCAATTTAGCTTATTAGAGGTTAATTTCTGTAAATAATTCACCTCTAATGAACGCCATCTTGAGCGGCCTTTATTCACCAAATTCTCCTGATCTTAAAAAAGTAATCGGTTCATCGACAGGGGTCTTTCTGCACTGTGTCAACTGGATCGTGTGGTCTGGGTGTGTGTTACAAGCGGTGAGTTCATCAAATTCAAATCCAAGCTCAAAAATCTTTGAGCTTGGAGAATTGAGAAATGCACTAAACCTAAACAATAAGCCCATATCAACATAAATACCTTAGAAACTAACATACACATAAAAATACTTTAAAGTATTTTATGTGTATGTTATTTATAACACTTGTGATCGCCGACGCGTCGCGGCCCAGGGGATCACGTGACAGGAGGCCCTTGAATCGCCGGAACTTCACCCCTTTTGGCCAGAAGTCAAGGCTCAAGTAGGTCTTCACACTTTCTGTAGAGACCCTCACCATAAATGAGCTAAAGCTCACATTATGACGAGAGTCCAACGACCCTCAATCCCACTCCGGCTTTCTTCCTGATGTACTCCACTATCTCTGCGGCCTTCACGTCGAAGTAGACGCGGGACAGATCTGCGTAGTGGGTACCTCCGCTCGGAAGTGCTGTTCGCTGGATAGATTAGTACCACACTGGTTCCGGCTACATGGCTTCCGTTTCTTCCTTATCACCACTTCTTAAACATCGTAGTTATAGTATAGTATAGGTATCTAATAAAATAGAACGGACAGATAGTCATTTTGAGTATACCATTTATAACAGTTTCCAGGTAAACAATATGAAACCATCTAATCGTTATATTTTGTACCGGAATACTACCGGCCATAGATTTTCTGCGGGACACAGTTCAGAATTGGATATCTGTCACGCCAACATTGGTGTAAAACGGAACGTACTGACTTCGCACTAGCGCTTACAATTGAAATGTAATTTGTGGTTACCTTCTATTGTGAAGTTTAACCTTATGTATTACATTATGTAAAACACTTTTGAATTTATAAAGATAAGATAAAGATAAGTTTATTTTACTTAGAATAGGTACAACAAAACATATTTAACATTAGCATTAATTTCAAAGATGTTCGTAAGTATATGAATATAAGAGAACTTTGCCTTCTGTGCTAGTTAAAAAACTGTGTTACGGCAAGGTAACGCTTCTCACCACATATAAAATTATACATAAACAAAAAGCAATTTTTACATACCTTGTATTAGATGTATTATTATTTCTGTAAATAAATGTATTACATTAAGCCCATATAAATATATACTTTATAAGCTAACATACATATTTTATACTTAAAACTATTACTTAACGTCAATATGATATAGCCCACATAGTTATTTTAAAAATGATTCAGGTTTTCAAAAAATCATGCCAAGTTTGTTTGTTTGGACTCGCAACACAATGTTTTCTTGGCATTATTAGGACACTAGAAAATAGTTAATTGTCAATTTTCATAAGCCCCGTTCGTCGTGGCATTCCATGGGGAAGGCCTTTGTCTAGCAATGAGAACTTACACTCAATTGAACATACCACTCACTCTTGGTTCGCTCAATCCAATTCAATATTTTTGATTGGGTTCGTAGGGTCCGGGTTCATAATTCTTTCAGGGCATCTGGTCGAAGCGACGCGTGACCCGAGAGCTGGGTCTTATCTAGCTCAACGCATTAGTATTACCATTCAGCGTGGCAATGCAGCCAGCATCTTAGGGACGCTTCCGTCTGCTAGTGATTTGGATCAGTTGAGCTACCTTTAGATCGCTAGCAGCGGTCTTCAGGTAGCACAACTGTTTCATATGTATTTTTTACATACCTTGTATAAGTTGTGTTATTCTTTCTGTAAATAAATGTATTGTGTATATTTTTTAACATTCAATCATATAAGTACACTTGGTTAAGTCAATAATTCACAAGTATTTAGAACATGCATACATAGTAAAATACTATTTAAAAATCAATGATGGTTAATATTTTATTTTCAAATGATCAGTGCGCCTGTCTGCACGTTAAACAAGCAGCTACACGGGCGTGTGTCGTACACAACACGGATCTTAATTAGCAAAATCCTAAAAGAGCCCTAGCGGATACCTTGAGAACCTCTGTTTCCATACAAAAACGATGCAGTTACTTGCATTTCTCGAAGATTCGTGACGAGTGTAGTAATATTTGTTTATAAAAAACCTTCTTACTTGATTGTTATCTGAATTCTGCTTAATGATGATGATGATGTAATTTTTAGGGTTTTATAACCAAAGGGTAAAACGGGACCCTATTACTAAGACTCCGCTGTCCGTTCGTCTGTCTGTCCGTCTGTCACCAGGCTGTATCTCATGAATCGTGTTAGTTAGACTGTTGACATTTTCACAGATGATGTATTTCTGTTAATACTAAAAAACACAATAAAATAAATATTTAAGGGGGCTCACATACAATAAACGTGTTTTTTTAAAGATAATGTTACGGAAAACTTCGTGCGCGCGTCCGACTCGCACTTCGCCGGTTCTTTTATTCTGAAAATGTGTGGCCTTTTGGGTAAAGAGCAGGAAAAAAATATTTATTTTTTTGTCTTAAGTAGGTACCTATATGACTGATCAGTGTATAATGGCTCTTTAGACTGTAAGTAAAAGTGTGGCAAAGGTATTGGTTCCCGGAAAATGAACTGATTATCCAAAGTTCCGTAACCCAGACCCAGTTGAACTGAAAACATTTCATTCGGGTTTACAAATGGCGGCGCACAAAGGGCGGACGGCGGCCCACATTTCTCAACGTTGCTTTTATTAAACGTCTGATGTAGTTTGTCACCAGCACAATAAAGGTCTGTGGTCGGTTCAGGTATGGAGCGCTGTGAGGTATGTACATGGGAGGATAACCTTTAATACCGTATTAAAGAAGTTATTGATCACAGACCTATATTAGACTAGATAACGCGAGTTCACTTACTTTACATGTCTCTTTGCCTGGCCGAAGTTTGAGCAATGCTCCAACTAGCAAATCTCAAATCAGTTTGCTCTCTCTACCTTTAGATCGTTAGCAGCGGTCTTCAGGTAGCACAACTGTTTCATATGTATTTTGTACATATTTTGTATTAGTTGTATTATTCTTTCTGTAAATAAATGTATTAGTTTCTTCGATCAAGAGTATTCTTGATCGAAAATTAGTTTGCTCTCAGCCGTTTAATGTAATGGCTCGACAAACTGGCATACGGCCCGCCTGATGGTAAGCGGTTACCGTCGCCTATTGCAACACCAGGGGCCAATGCGTTGCCTGCCCTTAAGGACTCTTTTTAAGTACATATTTTTTTTGAAGCGGCTCATTTTGTAGTTTAGCAGAAACACCTCAGGAGGGAGTCTTTGAGATAGCATTATAGAATATATTATTTGAGATAGAAAAAAACACCTAATTGCGCCATAGTAAACCGTATTTTTTTTTTTGGAAAACAGCTACCCGTGCAAATGGCATAGTAGTTACAAAATAATGCGGCACGCTTCACGCTTGTTTTCATACAAATTGATGTGTTTGCTTTTTCTACCTTGGTTTAGGGTCTGTGGTATTGATAATGGAATTTTGTATATTGCTAACAGCTATTTATATTTTTCAGCGGGCTATGAAGATTGCTATACTCGGAGTTTAAAAAAATGCTAGAATCTGAAATGAGGAGATCCGTAGACGAACCAAGATTACCGACATAGCTCTTAGAGTTAGCAAGTTGAAGTGGCAATGGGCAGGCCATAAATCTCGCAGAACTCATAACCGTTGGTTCTCGAGTGGCGACTACAAACCGAACTACGCAGAAGAGAAAGGCTCTCCTCTTGATGGACCAAAGACATTATGAAGTAGTAGTAGCAGAGCTTTTTTGTGAAAGAGGTCGTCCGGGGAAGTACTACCACCATACCTATTTCTGCCGCAAAGCAGTTGTGCTTGCATTGCTGTGTTACGGTTTGAAGGCTAAGGGTGCCGGTAAAATTACAGGCACATGAGACTTTTCATTATGTCTCAGGGTGGCGGGCGCAGTGCAATGCCACGAAGGGTGCGACCTAGGTGGACGTGACCTATGTGGTAATGCACTGTTCATAGGCAGAGGTTACCGCTTAACATCAGCTGGGCCTCTTGCTTGTTCCGTCATCCAAGTAGTATAAAAAATAAAATAAAATTAAGGTTGCTAGATGTTGGTGGATGGAGTAGGCTCAAGACTGTTCGTTGTGGCATTCTATGGGGATGCCTATGTCCAACATTGGACGTCTATAGACTAGTGATAAATAAATCTCCCGGGATAGATTAAATCCGTGCTTTTACATATCCCTACGGTTTTGGCTAATAGTTTCAAATTCAGGGCTGTCCAAATTATATATGTTCCAATTTATTTGTAATACGAAATATTTTAAGCTGGTATTAGATCCTACTATCTATCTTCTGCAAACCGTTCAGTTGATACTTATATGGGCTGTTTAATATTGAATTCTATAAATATCAATAAATAACGCTGGACAGCTCACACAACGTTATCTAGCCCCAAGCTAAGCAGAGCTTGTGTTATGGGTACTAGATAACTGATATACTTAATACAATACATTAAGTAGATAGATATTTATTTGGTGTACTCTGATTTCTAAATTAACAAGCATGATAAACCGGTAAAAAGCTGGCATCTACTTACCACAAAGACGCTAAGTCAAGAAAAGATAAAACGGTTTTCAGCGGCGCATCGGAGTTGCTCTTAAGAGATATTATTATTATTTATCTTATCTTTATCATAAGCGGTCACTGTGTTCATAAACTGTCTTATACACCGATTTATGCTTAAGGTGGTTGCTTTTTCATACTAACGTATTTTACCAAATATGGGCGAACAGAGTATAATTTTACACTGAAATGACTGTTGTTGGCTTTTATTTTGGTCATTATTAGCGGCAAATCATATTTGGTTGAAAAAAACAGTGGATTAATAGAGTTTTATGGTACATAATAACATTTAACTTTTAGACCATACAAGTCACTTTTTCTCTATTAATCCAGTGTTTTCTTCAACCAAATATGATTTGCCGTAAATGATGACCAATATAAAAGCCAACAACAGTTATTTCAGTGAAAAATTATAGGTACTCTGTTCGCCCATATTTGGTGAAACGTAAGTAAAACGTTAGTATGAAAAAGCAACAACCTTAAATCTTATAAGTGAGAGCTATTTAAGTACAAAGGACAATAAAATAACATAGCATAACATATATAGTCGTGATCCCACACTAGGATCCCCTGTGTCGTGAGTATCAGAAATATGGACTCGGAACGAATATTTACAGGGCATACAAATATTTGTCCCGCAGCGGGAATCAAACCTGTAACCTTTCGCATCTCAGCCGGCTAGGTACTTGCCGCGCCTCAGAGGTCGTCATATTACAAAAACAATTGTTGGTGTATACCTTAGCCATCCTTACCTTTTTTTTTCCATTTTTTTTTTGTCTTCTGATTATATAATTCATTTACAAATAAACCGGTCCGGGGAGGACCGGAATTATGTCGGACTCACTGCCCTGAAAAGGGAAGAATACCAGACTAAAATTACTCCGGTGTTCCTCTCGTGCCATGTTTGCCAGACCACGGGAACAAAATCCTTCCGCGATCCGACTGGTGATATTAGTAATCCCTCTCATTCTGGGCGGCCTTAGCCGCCATCTCAAACAATCATTCATCATCTTCACATGGAAGGGCTATAGGCTGCACAGGCATGGCGTGGTGACCACGGCTGCGCAGTGCACCCCCCTCTGGAAGGGCTACAGGCTGCACAGGCATGGCGTGGTGACCACGGCTGCGCAGTGCACCCCCCTCTGGAAGACAACCTTACCTGACCTAGATACAGTTTTGTTACAGAAAATCTGACTATAATTTTGTGTATTTTCATGTTTTATCTGTGTTGTTACAAATAAAACTAATTCTATTCTATTCTATTCTATTCTTAGTTGGTACCCAATGTTGCTTCGTTATATAAAGATTAAGGATTCTCAAGTTAATTAATAAGTTTGATAATATTTATGATTATAGTATAGCACAGTGTATTAAATAAATAAAGCTGGACAGTTCACACAACATTATCTAGCCCCAAGCTAAGCAGAGACTAGATAACTGATTTACCTAATCTAATATATAAAAGGCAATGTCCTGACTGACTGACTGACTGACTGACTGACCGAGGTCCAACGCACAGCCTAAGCCGCTGGTCGTAGAGACTTGAAATTTACAGGGCGTGTTCGTCTTGATGCGTAGGGTTGTACTAAGAAAGGAATTTTGAAAATTCGCATGCTAAGGGGTTCTAACGGTTCTAACGTAAAACAAAAATGCTCTGTATTTCGGAAACCGTTAGCAGTAGAACCAATAAATTTTACATGGAGATTCCTCAAATAAAATTAACAAACACGTATTTCAGCAATACCTGATTTTTTTCTGAAAAAGGGCAGGGGGAATCGTTTTCTTTGTAAAAAAATAAAAAAACTTTAGTTTTTACAACGCACAGCCTAAACCGCTGGTCGTAAATTTGGAGAGTGTAGTTCTTTTAGGGTGTAAAAGTGTACTTAAAAAGGAATTTGGAAAATTCGCTCCCTTAGGGCTTAGCTCCCTTAGCTTTTAATGTTTACACTTTGCGTTTTGCAGCGCACAGTCTAAACCGCTGGACCTAGATACATCAAATTTGGAGGATATATTCATTTTTGGGTGTAGGGGTGTACTATGAAAGGATTTTGAAAAATTCACCCTGTAAGGGGTCCAAAACGGCTTTTAATGTAAAAATAAAATGCTTCGTATTTCGGAAACCGATGTTAGTAGATACTTGAAAATTCACAAGTAAATTTTTTATATTAAAATAGCAAAAATATGTTTCAGCTGTACCTGAAACTTTGCTGAAAAAAGCCACGGGAACGTTTTGTTTGTAAATAAATACACTTTACGTTTTAGCCAGATTTCAGCGTATTTTGACGATTTAAAAGTTAGTTTCACAGTGTAGTCATTGAATCAAAATATTTTCAGGACCTCAAGGTTCAAATGGGACCTCTAAATTGAAAAACTTGAGTACGGTGTCGTTTCAAAGGTCGTTTCACGGTGTCATTGTTGAAATCAAAATATTTTTCAGGACCTCAGGGTTCAAATGGGACCCCTAAATTGAAAAACGTTAGTATGGTGTCGTTTCAAAGGTCGTTTCACGATGTCATTATTGTGATCGAAATATTTTAAGGACCTCAGGGTTAAAATGGGACCCCTTAATTGAAAAAAATGAATACGGTGTCGTTTCAAAGGTCGTTTCACGGTGTCTTTGTTGAGATTCAAATATTTTCAAGACCTCAAGGTTAAATGGGACCCCTAAATAGAAAAACTTGAGTTTGGTGTCATTTCGAAGGTCGTTTCACAGTGTCGTTGTTAAGATTATATATTTTCAGCAAAACAAGGGTAAAATGTGACCCCTAAATTGATAAACTTGAGTGTGGTGTTGTTTCAAAAGTCGTTTCACGGGGTGGTTGTTGGTGTTTAAGTTGTTGTCTGCACTACGCGCCGGAGATGTTTTCAAACTACGCGCGGACGAAGTCGCGCGCGGGTCTTCTAGTAAAATATATTACATAAATAGATATTTTTTGTTATACATAGAAAATACCCAGAACACCCTGAACAAATATCTGCGATCGCACAAATATTTGTTCCGAGGCGGGAATCGAACCCGCAACCTCCTGCGTCGCAGGCCAACCTTCGCCCGCCGCGCCACAGAGGTCTTCTTAGATTTTAATATAGTTAAGTATATTAGGGTTGGATAATTATAATATAAATTTATTTCAAATAGCATGGTGTGCCGCAACAGCCATTATGTTCTCGCTTGTGCGACCATCGTAGGCCAGTGCTATGGCACTAACTCTGCCATTAGCACATGCCGAGTTGTTGCTAACCAATTATAAAAAACCCACGAATATTTTTAACGTTGATTGCAGTGCCCCCTATCACCTATATAATGAACCATCGCCTTTACACAAAACCGTATCTACATACATACATACATACATCACACGACTTTTTTCCCAAAAGGGTAGACAGAGCCTCAAATGGGCCTCCTTACACTGTCGTGGGATATAGACGTGACAAGTGGTGAGCTCATCGCCGCCATTTCTTCCACGGCGCTAGCGCTTTCTTCCAGTAATAATACATACTAGCAGCCAGTTCAAATCTTATACCATCAAATTTCGTTTGCACACACCTCTCACCGTTGAAGCAAATAACCTTCTCCCTGGTGGGTAAAATAAATACTTACGCTTGATGAAGTTATCGTTCTAAGAAAAACCTACAAAAAGAAAGTTTTTTCACAAATTTAACGCGAACACAATTTTACGACCTGAATATACTTCTAAGACGTTTTCCCCTGAAAAAACTAATTACAGGAATAATCCGCCTTCAACATGATACCTATTTAATTGGATATTTAAGCCGTTTATTGTAATTTATGAATTTTTGATATGATGAACAGTCGATAGTAAAAATTATTAGATCCCATAAACGGATATGGGCAGGAATTGGATGTAGGATGGATAGCAGTCGATGGACTAAACGGATATCAGAGTGGATACCAAGGGACGAAACAAGAGGTACAGGTAGACTGGAAAAGAGATGGGAGGATATTTTCATAGAGATAGCTGGATCAGGCTGGATTTCAAAGGCCAGAAACAGAGGATTGTGGAAGGAAATTCGGGAGGCCTACGCCAAGGAGGCGACTATTACTGAAGAATGAATAAAAGGAGATTAATATACCTAAGTAATATAACAGTTGTAGAAATAAAGGCTAATTTTATTTATTTATTTATTTAAACAGTGGATACTCTGTTTAAGCTACACCCACCGCTGTGGGATACATTGTAAAGTGGTAATGGCAATATCCTGTTCCAAGCTTGTTTGCAGTATACCACATCCTCACTGCACTACACTTACAGGTACAAAAGCGAGCAAATTATTAGTAGCCCTTTACAAAATGTTTGTTAAATAATTGCATGTAATGTTTGAGCCCCTGGATCAGTTACGACTACCATATAGTCTACGGCTATCATAGTCTTGATGATATTTTTTTAAGTTACAGACCTATATTACACTAGACAACGCAGGTTTGCGTGTCACTTTGCCTGTCCGAAATAGGTGCATTGCACCTATTATTAGCAAACCTCAAATCAGGGGGCCAATTCTACTAAATCAATTGTATTTGAATTTGAATTGTCTCATACCTGTTACTTTTGACACTTGTGGTATTCTACTAACTTGAACGGTTTTTCAATTGCATTACAATTGTGACCATTTTGAAAAATTCGTAAAATCTTTCTTCGTAAAAATTCGTAAAATCATAAATTTATCAGACTACCATATTTAATGACAATTGTAATTGAATTGTAATTGCATAGTAATATAATGATTTTTCTTGAAAAACTTGTAGAATTGGGCCCCTGTTCGTTCTCGGCCGTCTTCGCACCTAATTGCGCCATAGTGAACTGTACAAATTCTTCGAAATCAGAATGGAAGTTAATTCATAGCACAATAATACTGGAAGAAAGCCTTAGCTGAGTCAGTCGTGGGAAGCAATGGCGGCGATGAGCTCACCACTCGTCACGTCTATATTCCACGATGGTGCAACCCACTGTGAAAAGAGGCCCATTGAGGCTCTGCCTACCCCTTCGGGGAAAAAGGCGTGTGTCTATGTATGTATGCATGTAGTTATAACATTTATTTACAGAAAGAATAATACAAGGTATGTACAAAATTATGTATCAGTTGTGCCACTTGAAGACCGCTGCAAGCGACCTAAAGGTAGCTCAACTGATCCAAATCACTACCAGACGGAAGCGTCCCTAAGATGCTGGCTGCATTGCCACGCTGAATGGCAATACTAATGCGTTGAGCCAGATAAGAGCCAGTATGGTTTCACACTAATTTACGTGTTTGTCTATCTTGATATATAGTCTGTGTTTGAAACCTTTAAATATTACTATATAGGTTTTTGAATGCTTCAGACGTTAACATACATATAATACCAGCAAAATAATATAAAAGCTATTGAAAATACATAGAATATTTTAGAATTTTAGTAGTAGTAGAGCTTTTTTGTGAAAGAGTTCGTCTGGGGAAGTACTACCACCATACCTATTTCTGCAAAGCAGTAGTGCTCGCATTGCTGCGTTCCAGTTTGAAGGGTATGGTTGCCGGTGAAATTAAAGGCACATGAGACTTTTCATCTTTATATCTCAGGGTGGCGGGTGCAGTGCCGCCACCCGCCGCCCGCCTAGGGCGCGTCATAGGTGGACGTGACCTATGTGATAATGCAATGTTCATAGGCAGAAGGTACTGCTTATCATCTGCTTGTAACGTCATTCAAAGTAGTATACAAAAAAAAAAAACCTGCAAAATAATATAAAGGTTGGGTAAAGCAAAATACCAAACTAAAATTTGATTTTTAACTAACTAAATCAATTACAATATTCAAATTATAAATATGCATGGATACTACGAAGAGTTTATCCAGGACACCTTAAAAATGTATATCAGAAGTTTCCATGTCCTCGAGTGTATCAAGCGTAATTCGACTGTGCAAGCATCAAATATGCCAGAGTTATTATGAGCCTGTTTCCTAGTAGGACCATAGAATAAATAATAGTACTAGCGTATATTAGTTTCACTCGGACGACGCATTGTGAGTCTGTGGTAATTTAAAACTTTAAGTAAGCGCAACCTAGTTTAACTTCGTTTACAATATACAAGGTATTGTTTGTTAAAATTAAATAAAAAAATAATGCTGCACAGTTCACACAACATTATCTAGCCCCAAGCTAAGCAGAGCTTGTGTTATGAGTACTAGATAACTGATATACTTAATACAATATATTACATAAATAGATATTTTTTATTATACATAGGAAATACCCAGAACACCCTGAACAAATATCTGCAGATCGTGAAAATATTTGTTCCGAGGCGGGAATTGAACCCGCAAACTCCTGTGTCGCAGGCGACCCTTCGCCCGCCACGCCACTGGGATCGTCAAAATTCTGTATTTTGTTTATTATGTTGTATCAGACCATTAGCGTACGTACATACCAGATTTTACGAAATATTGATGATTGAATTAGATTCATGTTAACATACATGCATACATATATAATAGATAAACGCCTTTTTACCCGAAAGGTTAGGCAGATCCGCAAATGGTTCTCTTTTTACTGTGGCTTGCACAGTACTCGCTTATTAGCTTATAGCTTATAGAGGCTCGCAAAGCCTCGTAGAGCCTACTAGAGCCACGTCCAGCCTAGTAGAGTCACGTAGAACCACGTAGAGCCTAGTAGAGTCACGTAGAACCACGTAGAGCCTAGTAGAGTAACGTAGTACCACGTAGAGCCGAGCCGCGTAGAGCCTAGTAGAGTCACGTAGAACAACGTAGAACCGAGCCGCGTAGAGCCTAGTAGAGTCACGTAGAACCACGTAGAGCCGAGTCACGTAGAGCCTAGTAGAGTCACGTAGAACCATGTAGAGCCTAGTAGAGTCACGTAGTACCACGTAGAGACGAGCCGCGTAGAGCCTAGTAGAGTCACGTAGAACAACGTAGAGCCGAGCCGCGTAGAGCCTAGTAGAGTCACGTAGAACCACGTAGAGCCGAGCCACGTAGAGCCTAGTAGAGTCACGTAGAACCTTGTAGAGGCACGTAGAGACAGGCTTGAGTAGCATGGGTGAAAAAGTGGGGCTGAATACCTTTTCCAGGCGCAAAATATTTCATAACTGTGAAATAGGCCCGTATAAGTAATGTTTTAAGGGGTAGGGGTGTACCAGCCATTTATTTACATGCATTTTCCTATCCTCAAATGTTGAATCTAAAATCAGCACACTAAGCAAATTTCTAGCCGCTTTGGAGTGACACAGGCCGCGCCGGACTTAATTAAAATCGTGCTTCTTATTACTACCACAGATAAACTAATACTATACCTACTACTAAGAAAAATACTTCTTAATGCCTTTAGAAGCAGTACGGCTTTCATGTAACTAATTATAGCGAATAGTAATACGTACATAGGTACTTTAAGTGATATTTTTACCTATACAAAATGAAATTACAGGCACATGAGACTTTTTTTTTTCTTTTTGTCTTTGTCTCAGTGTGGCGGGCGCAGTGCAATGCCACATAGGGTGCGTCCTAGGTGGACGGGACCTATGTGGTAATGCACTGTTCATAGGCAGAGGTTACCGCTTAACATCAAGTGGGCCTCTTGCCTGCTCCGTCATCCAAGTAGTATAAAAAAAACTTTTTGCACTTTACACGGTCGTTGGTTGGATACTGTTTCTTTCATCGGATAGCAATTTATTTATCATTTTTTTATTTAACTAGTATCCGCCCGCAGCTACGCTCGCGTTTAACAAGGGAAGAAAAGTATATTATATGTAAGTACATAAAAATGTATGAGCTCAACCTAGATCGTAGTCTATCTGTATATCGAATTTCACCGAAATTGTTTGAGCTGTTTCTGTATGAAAAATCCGAACATCCATACATCAAAACATCCAATTTTAATTATTCAAACATCAACACATCTACAGATCCAAACAACCAAACATCAAACATCAAAATATTCAAATATTGAAAAAAGTGGGATTATATTAATAAAAAACGCACAACAGTCACATACATAGTCCTGTTCTCGCCTAGGACCCCTGTGTCATAGGTATCAGGAATAACGATTACCATGGTACCACAACACCCAGACCCGGAACAAATACTTTCAGATGACGCGAACAGTTGAATATCATTATGCTTCGACCAAAATATTTTGGTCGTGCATAGTTAGTCCAAGTGCCAATTACAGTTTTTTGGGAAACGACAGAATAGCGTTTCGATTGGCAGGAGATTTGTATTTGCATCTTTTGAAAGTAAATTGTGTATCGAAGATTATATTTATAATTTAACAAGCTACAAGAAAAATAAAACATGAAATAAGTAAGACTCAATTACAATTGCAACAGAAAAAAAAAAAAAAAAAACCGGCTTATTGAATTGAATTGCACTCAACCTAAACAATAAGCCCACTGCAACATAAACTGACATACATATTAAAAAACACTTTACTTTTAACTTAATCTAACACACGCGTGATCGCCGACGCGTCGCGGCCCGGGGGATCACGTGAAAGGCGGCCCTTGAACCGCCGAAACTTCACTCATTTCGGCTAGAAGTCAGGGCGCAATTCACACTTTCCTTAGGGAGTGTGAAGTGTCCCACTTTCCGTAGGGACCCTCACCATAAATGAGTCATCAATCTCACATTATGACGAGAGTCCAACCTCATGACCCTCAATCGCACTTCGGCTTTCTTCCTGATGTACTCCACCACCTCTGCGGCCTTCACGTCGAAATAGACGCGGGACACGTAGATCTGCGTAGTGGGTACCTCCGCTCCACCGTGCCATAGTCTCTAGTGATATGACTGACTGTACCACAAACTACAAAATGAGTTATTTCTACGTATTGCGCTTCGCCACCGCGAAACTTAATTACGTGTTCAAACTTAATTATTGTACTGCATAGTTCAAACGGCAGGTTCGGACGCTTTCAGCATAAAACAAGCTGCCTACCTCTGCTGTTCTGATGGTTAGAAAAAAGGAAGACCTTTATAAACAGCTAGACTTCCACTAACTGACTCACTGACATGCCCTTTTTCCTAGAAGGACCACTTTTAGACATGGACAATGTTATAGACATTTGGGACGTTTCAAAAAGTAAGTAGAAAAAATTATGACGTTTCGCGAAATCCAAGATGGCGGCGTCATCAAAACTGGTCATTCGAAACGGTGGCCGATCGGATCCGTTCAAACTACTTTTTCCATTGATTATTAGGAGATATTTATAAATTGATTATAACCTGCCGAGCTAGGGACCTTTTTGTAACAGCAATTCTAGCTATTATAATTTTTTTGACCCACCTCGGAACAAATATTTGTGCGATCGCAGATTTTTGTTCAGGGTGTTTTGGGTATTTTCTATGTATAATAAAAAATATCTATCAATGTAATATATTGTATTAAGTATATCAGTTATCTAGTACCCATAACACAAGCTCTGCTTAGCTTGGGGCGAGATAATGTTGTGTGAACTGTCTAGCATTATTTATTTATGAAATATTATTTTCAATTGTTTTATTTTTTAAATTTGTGTTGTTACAAAAAATATATCATTATTTATTTATTTATTTATGGTTGTCAGGGTAAGTTCCTACTACCAGGCGCTCCTACTACCAGCTCAGTAGTAAATCACTCGTTATCTAGAGCTTCGCGAGCCAAATTGTTCACGTCTTTAGTTTAGGAGCTAGTATTTTTCTTTCGACGGTAACGCGCTTAATTTTGCGCCTTATTTTTGTTGGTAGTTGATATTTTTATGAACATTGGCAACTCCCCATAGATTATTTGACCCATCTTATTTGACTATCGTAACGTACAGTTAAGATATTTTTTAGTTATTGTTAATATGTATATGTTAAGATTATGAAAAAGCTAATTTAATTTCTTGCGTAGAAGTTGTGGGAAAGTAATGAAGCTTGTTGCGTTTTGTTTCACGCAAATGCAATGAGTTGATTTATCTAATTATTTAGAAGTACAACTTTTGCTTCCCAACTTCTAACAATATACTTTTCGAGTTATGGAAGAAGAACTATGACATTACTTCGGAACCCAACACATATATTTAGCCAGTTAATTTAGAATACCTAACCAACACACCTATTGACCCATGACCAAACCATTTTTACTATTTTTCTTACGATTTACTCACCGAAATCGTCGTACATTTGTACCAGCACTGAAAATCTGTGACCAGCTTAGCGCGGCCCCGAACCCAGTCCACTGTCCGACCAATTCAGGATTAATAGTCGCAGTACACCGAAACTGCAAACTGGTCCTCAAACTTTCCCTGTTCCGAGATAATTGATAAATTATTGTCAAGCTTGTGCTGTAATTTGCAGTTATCAAATAAAGCTTTGAAATACGTCCAGGATATTTTTATGAATCTGATAGTAATAATAACAACTAACTACTTGAATATGTTAGTTTTTAAGGTATATATTTATACGGGCTTGCTGTTTTTATTTTATTTTTATTCAACTTTGAATGACGGATTCAGTAGATGTTGAACTTAATTTTAAGCGATACCCTCTGCCTATGAACAGTGCAATATCTCACAGGTCACATTCTATGTGGAATAGCACTGCGCTCATCACCCTGAGACATAATGATAGAAAGTCTCATGTGCCTATAATTTCACCGGCACCCGGAACACAGTAATGCGAGCACTACTGCTTTGTGGCAGAAATAGGTACGGTGGTGATACTTCCCCGGACGAGCTCTTTCACAAAAAGCTCTACTCCTAACAAAATTTATGGTATATTTTTATTGTACATTTCTCATGTGATCCCAAATAAAGATATTATTACTGAACTTATTTAAAAACTCGTTGTTTCACTATAAAGTGATACTATATACAAAACATTAATAGTATAAAAACATTATGGTACAAAATATATCAAAACGGGGAACCACCGACTGCGGAGCAGTGCCCAAACGGTCGGGGGCTAGGGCTGCAGAAAGAGGAACCTCCTGACGTTGCGTGCCGAGTCCAGGAGTACCGTCTTCTGAATCTGACCCTTGACCCAACCATTTAGCGAGAGCTTCTAAAGGTATTGGTCGAAGCTCTTCGCTATCAGTTAAGGTATATTAGTATTATTGCTAAAGTTTGAGAATCTACGCCCTAAGGGTATCGAACTAATCCTGTACACCTGCGACAAGAAAAATGTTTCCTTCACACGCGACCGGTTCCCAACCTTTTAACTTTCCAACTGTCGCATAAATAGATTAAAATTGCATAGTGTGTCTGTTTCTCGCTGTTCATGGGCGCTGGCGGCTAAGTGGAAAAACACGACTTGAGAAAATGGACGCAATTTTGCAGTCTGTTTTTTTATTAAGTTTGGCCCTCTAGTTTTCAACTTCAACTTTTCTTACCAATATAAACTTTTCACTAGAACGGGATATTTACAATGATTTTCGAGTTTTTAATGTTCCCGATATTTAACATGGTAAATATCCCGTTTCACGTGAAAAGTATGTGCATAACCATGATAGTTTCAAAAGCTATATATTTTCCAACCAGGTATAGAAGGGGGGTGTTAGAAAGCTTTTATGCTTTTAGGATTTTTAGGAAAGCAACATAACTACGGAGACCAGAGTCTCGAACACCATCGTAAAGTTGCATGCTTGCATGCATCTTCTATAGGTTACATTTCGGGGAGAGTGCTCAGGAACTTCACGATGTGATCATTCCATCTTTTAATCCATAGGACGAGCAGACACATGTTTCAGCACCAGTTTTACATACTAAACGTTTTGGTTCCACTCTATAATGTGAACTGCTAAGGAGTAAAACTCACTACCGTTGTCGTATTTCCTGTAATCTATAATCTGGGTCTCTTTGGGGCAAGAGAGAACAGGTGCCTTTTAGGTTTTTGTGCTCCATCGTCGGCCACATCATCGTTACCGTCGTGGGATCGCGGACAATCGAAGGTCTATCAATGATTTACCATTTATTTTTTTATTAAGCTCAGAATTTAAAATAAAATAATAAACCTTAAGTAAATTTTTGTGCTTATTTTGAAGATAAGTACATGTAATAAAAAATAAAAAACCTGTGGTAGTTCTTTTTTAACCACCACTTAAATTTAATAAAATTTGTATTTCTGCAGTTCTTTATCTTAACCGATAGATGTCCACTGTTGGACGAGGCCTCCCCGATAGAACGCCATGGCGGAATATGCCATTATCACCACGCTTGGCAGGCACCTTCTTCTGTGGCAGGCACCTTGTGACGTTACGGCTCGCCTGTCATGTAAAATCAATGCAAACAAGGCTAGAAGTCTTTGCAAGCCTTACTTACTACGTGACATTGGCGAACTAGTGGCAACACCACTCCATGCCATTCATGAAAAAATTGAATTAAAGGCTACAAGTCATTTAAGAGATTTAAGAAGAGGTGAGGTATTGTTTGTAGACTTGTTTATAAGATTAATTGGTATAATATTTGTCCTGGCTGCTAGCTCATTTAGGGAATGTGTTATTATTGCAAGAAAAGCGTTAGCACAGTCAGTCGTGGGAAGTAATTACGGCGATGAGATCACCACTTGTCACGTCTATTTCCCAAAATTGCAACCCACGGTGAAAAGAGGGCCATTTAAGTATAATGTATAAAGTGTTTATTCAAAAAACAATTACAATAAACAGAAAACAAAAATACATTTACTAAAATAGTAGGTTGTGCTATTACAAGTTCTGTTAGCAGCCGTGCTAGGTTGTACCTGTGTTACGGCAGCTAAACTTCCTATTATGTTTAGCAATAGCAATTCAAATGTAAATTTGAGGCTCTGCTTACCCTTTTGGGGAGAAAAGCGTGTGTCTTTGTATGTATGTATGAGTTATTGGTACCTCCAGAAATGAGAGAAGAGGTACTGACTTCCCTAGCCTACGTTTATCGTCGATCGATCGTAGTGGATCTACGATCAGCCTCGGTTCGATTTTTATCCTAGATTATTCCCTAGAGGGTCTGCTCACCTGTCCTTTGACCCAGGTAAAATAAGTTTTATGAGAGTCGACGCCATTCCAAATAATGTTTTACGCAAGTCTGCACATAGTCCGGGAAAGTAATACCACCAAACCTGTTTCTGCCGCAAAGCAGTAGTGCTCGCATTACTGTGTTCCGGTTTGAAGGGTAAGGTTGCCGGTGAAATTACAGGCTCAAGAGACTTTTCATCTTTATGTCACAGGGTGGCGGGTGCGGTGCAATGCCACATAGGGAGCGTCCTAGGCGGACGTGACCTTTGTGTTACTGCACTGTTTATAGGCAGAGGGTACCGCTTAACATTAGGTGGGCCATCTGCTTGATCCGTCATTCCAAGTAGTATAAAAAAAACAATATTAAATAACAAATTCTGTATAATATTTTGTATACACCCAGTTTTTCCAAACCACAATCAAACAATATTAACATTCATAGTCTTGCACTTAGAATCCCTGTGTTGTAGGTATCAGGATTAGGTATAATTAGCAGGTCATGCCACCGCCGCTCCACGGAGGTCAGTAAATTACAAGTAAGTCTACAATTTACAAAGAAAATCCACTCAAGTCCAAGCTCCAAGGTAGATTTACTTACCTTTTAACAATAACAAAGTAACCCAACGAAAGTTTCCGAAAACAAGCGGCAATCAACTTAATTAAAAAGTTCAACATCAATTCGGTAAACAAGTTTTACGAATGGTTGTTTTAGTATTAAAATTGGTTTCTTGAAGATTTTCTGTTAAATTGAGTGGGCATCTGTTGTCATGGAAACATTTTTAGGGTTTGATTACCTTAAAGGTAAAAATGAACCCCTACATTTGGAACATTGTAGAATAACTCCATGTGGTTAAAACGTACCTGACGTAGGTATGTCTTAATCCAGGCTATAAAAAGCGGCCAAGCGCGAGTTAGACTCGCCCATGAAGGGTTCCGTAGCAGCAAGTAATATAATATGGATGGTGGTAACATGTTCTTGGATGGTTTAGGATTTATGACGTATTCAAAAAAACTACTTACTAGATCTCGTTCAAACCAATTTTCGGTGGAAGTTTACATGGTAATGAACATCAATTTTTTTTTTTTAGTTTTTTCGTTATCTTATTTTAGAAGTTACAGGGGGGGGACACTCACACACACATTTTACCAGTTTGAATGTGTCTCTCGCGCAAAATATTCAGTTTAGAAAAAAAAAATATTAGAAACCTCAATATAATTTTTTAAGACCTATCCATAGATAACCTTTATCCTTTTTTTTATCCTTAGACGTAATATGCGAAAACATTTCAATGGTCAGTAGTTTAATTTTTAGATAAGTAATTAGTATTAAGTACTAGTTGTTTTCAGAAAATAATAAAATAAATAACGTGTGCACGTATGGGTGTGATGAAAAAAAAATTGAGTTTATGTTCTTAGTATGGGGAACCCCAAACATTTATTGTTTTTTTTTTCTATTTTTGTGTGAAAATCTTAATGCGGTTCACAGAATACACCTACTTAACAAGTTTCAACAGCATAGCTCTTATAGTTTCGGAAAAAAGTGGCTGTGACATACGGACTGACAGACAGACAGACATGAGAAATCCATAATGGTTCCGTTTTTTGCCATTTGGCTACGGAACCCTAAAAAGTAACCTATGCCTCAATCCAGAATCCTACATAGAATGCCACAACGAAAATAATATCCACCCACCGACTTGCAGCAACCATAAAATGTCTAAAATTAAAGTGTCAGTCTGTAATTTATAAATAAAAGTCCAAATTTAAGTGAAAACTGCTATTTATAAGCCTGTTAATGGTGTCGATTCTCTTGGCACAAACTATACTATAACCACTTTTCTCTAGAAACGAACATTTAAAACTCATGTATGCCTGTATTGGTAGAATTTTAGTGTTACGCCTATAAAATAAGAACTGTCTTGTACCTACCTAAAATTCTGACGAAATAAATATATTTGTATTTGTATTTGTATTTCAAAAATCATGGATAGTTTCAAAAGTTATATACTATATTTTATCTGTGGTGCTGTCAAACAATGTTTGCTATTCAGGTATTGCCAAAATTGAAAGGACTAAACTAAATCTTAGTGAAACAAGATTAAAATTACAAGCTTTTATATAATTTTACCTGTTTGGGTAATGCTTCGACGCTTCGACCAAAGTACTTTGGTGTACTTGTGGCAAATTTGGCGATCGAATTTTCGACCACTTACCGATATCCGATTGAGCTGAAATTTGGCATACGTATCAAGTCCCGATGACAATACAATATTATGATCTCATTAGGATCTCCTAAACTAAAATTGTAATTTTTTAGTAAAGTTATAGTTAAGTGCGATGAACAACAGAATCGACACCATTGATTGAATCTCTTTAGAAATGTTGTCTAACTTTTTTCTGATCCTTTGTCTCGAATAGGCTTAGAAATGGCTAAACGAATTTCAATTAAAATTTTAGTGTTTAAAACAAAAGTTATATCCTAAATTTCCGTGTATTTTCCGTTTCGATATCCTGAAGTGTTCTGAAGATACGAGTATCTGAAGGTACCGCGCGAAAGAAAGTCTGAGGCACAACTACGAATTAATAAAGGTATGTTTATTATTTGTACCTACATTAATAATCTTAGTACATAAAAAAGGATACGAGCTAACGTTTTAAGTGGGGTATGCTGCAAAATTACCAATCTTAGATTTGATTTTTAAATGTTTTTTTTTAAACTTTTTAAATCAAGTATAATATTCATATTATAAATATGCATAGATGCTAAATTATAATTCCGAGAGATCACTGTACCAGAAACACGATAAGTCAATATTTTCTCGATAGAAAAATAACCCAAAGTACATCTAACTTTTGGCTAAATTCGATTGTTTACTATAATGGTGCATATATCATTGGATTAAAAATTACAAAAATAAAATCAATACCTACAACAAAACAGAGGGTTTACTGTAGGTAGGGGGGTTATGTAATATTATCTATATTTTACGAGATATTCAATAAAAACGGACTTTTCGTGTGGCATCAGGCGTTCTTTTGTAAAAAGATTTCTGCCTGGAGCCGGCGCAACCTTAACGTTCAAAATAATATTGTTGTATCAGGGTGCGTCGTGGCGCGCCAGAACGCTATCGGTTACGTTTATTACCTATGACTAGTATAGTGTTATTTTATCTGTGCCTATGACTAGATTCACAATTGTAGGTTCACGCGCCACAACATCACACAACCTACTAATGGGAATCTAGTCATAGGTAATAAACGTAACCCATTGCGTTCTGGCGCGCCACGACACACCCTGATACAACAATATTATTTTGAACCTAGTTTTAATGTTGCGCCAGTGTTTTTTATATGTATGTTAGTTGTTAAGGTATTTATGTTGCTATGGGCTTATTGTTTAGATGTTTGTACATTTTCCAATAAGCCTGAAATAAAGATATTTGATTTGATTGATTTGATAGGTATTAAGGGCAACCGATTGCGTTCTGGCGCGCCACGACACACCCCGACACAGAAATATGTTCCTGGTTTAACCCTTAACCTATCATAACAGATATAAAAAGCAAACGGTCCGATCTAAACGGAGTAACAGCTATAAATCGGCGGCGCATCGTTAACCGCGTCCGCGTACCAATTTATGCTCGGACTCGTCTCAGAGATGTATCGTATCCGATCGCGGCACGGACGTGTTCATTTGCCCGGGAGATTTACTACGAGTGTTGTATAAGCTAAGCGATATCTGGAATACACTACGTGAGAAAATTATAGGTACATTTTATTATATTACCCATGACTTGTATAAGATGTGATTCACGTGTGACCCTGCGTCGTGAACCGACTTGTTGTCTGTAAAATGTGTAATTACAATGACGTGTAGTTTTTGATAAAGATAAATGAATTCATCACCCATTACATCATCAGCCTAAAAAGTCTTAAGAGGTTTTGGTAGTAGTAAAGCTTTTTTGTGAAAGAGTTCGTTCGGGGAAGTACTACCTCCATACCTATTTCTGCCGCAAAGCAGTAATGCTCGCTTTGCTTTGTTCCGGTTTGAAGGGTATGGGTGCCGGTGAAATTACAAGCACATGAGACTTTTCATCTTTATGTATCAGGGTGGCGGGCGCAATGCAATGACACATAGAGTGCGATCTAGGTGGACGTGACATATGGGGTAATGCATTGTTAAAGGCAGAGGTTACCGCGTAATATCAGGTGGGCCATCTGATTGTTCCTCCAAGAAGCTAAGAAAAAACCGCTGCTGGACGTAGGCCTCCCCATAGTATGCCACGACAAACGCTATTAAACCACATCCATCCACCGAATTCCTGCAACCTCTATAATATATTTGTTTCGAAGGAGGGCCATCCTCTTTTGCATCGTCCGGTTTGTGTTTGCCATTCGGGAACCTTTATTTGCCAAGGTTCTGTCATCATCATGGGCCTTATAACATCTACGAAAGATGATTTAAGCAGCGTCCGTTAGGCATTTGCGTTCGTGACTAAATAGGCCTATCCGGGAGCGGCAGCCACGGCCGCACTTTTGACACATGAATGGAGTCCCTGTAGGTGTTGTAGGGTTAGCGGCGCGTTCGTGTCTTACTGTCCGCTTGTGAGCTAGCAGGTCAAACCAGGCCTTATCGTGGGCGATTACTCCGTCAGCTACGGTTTTTCGCCACGAGTTGCGATCTTCTGCCTGACTCTCCCAGCTAGCCTGGTCTATATTGAAAGTTTTCAAGTCGCGTTTAAGGCTGTCTTTGAACCTAAGCATTGGTCGTCCTACAGGTCTTTTAGCATCGGCGATTTCTGAAAGTAAAGTTTTTCTCGGCAAACGAGAAGGGTCCATCCGGTGCACATGCCCAAGCCATCGCAAACGCCTTTGTTTCAGCAAGGCGATGACGCTAGGCAGCTGTGCAGTTTTCAAGACCCTCTCGTTGGTAACTTTATCACTCCAGGAAATGCCCAAAATGCTTCGGAGACAACGCATGTGGAAGTTGTTGAGTTTTCGTTCCTGTTTGGCATATGATGTCCAAGTTTCAGCTCCGTATAAGAGTATGGACAAGATGCATGTTTGATACACGCTCATCTTGGTTCTGATTGTAAGGTGTTTATTATTCCATACTCTTGCACTTAACCTCCCGAACATTGTAGAGGCCTTGCCGATGCGGGTGTTGATCTCTCCGTCAAGAGAGAGATTGTTCGACACTGAGGAACCCAGATAACAAAAACTATTCACAACTTCCAGAGGTGCATTGTTCAACAGAATTCGTGGTCTATCTACGTCACCTTGCACCGTCACTACAGTCTTCTTTGCATTTATCGTCATAGCAAACAATGAACAAGCTTCCACGAATTTGTCTAGGATACTTTGAAGCTCAATAGATGTAGTAGCGACGAAGGCTGCATCGTCAGCAAACAAAAGGCTATCGACAAATAGGTCATCTCGATGTCGTCGGGACTTGAGTAAGGAGGCATTGTAAAGTTTGACGTCCGATCTTGTGTATAGATGAATCCCTTGAGTTGTCTCACCGAAGGCAGCCTTCAAGAGCAGCGAAAAGAAGATCCCGAATAAGGTAGGTGCTAGGACGCAACCCTGACGCACACCCCGTCGCATTTCAAATGGCTCGGATGACTTGCCATTGAAGATAACTGTGCCTTTCATACTGTCATGGAAGGATTTAACTAAGGTTAGTATTTTTGCAGGACACCCTATCCTCTCTAAAGCTGTATATAGACCCTCTCTGCTGACCGTGTCAAAGGCTTTATTGAGATCAACAAATGCCATGAATAATAGTGTTTTTTGTTCTCTGCCTTTCTCCTGCAATTGTCGAAGAGTAAAGATCATATCAGTGGTAGAGCGCCCGGCACGGAACCCACATTGTGATTCGGGATATATGCGGTCAGCTAGTTTCTGCAGTCTGCTCAAGATAATACGAGCAAAAAGTTTACCCACAATGCTCAAAAGGGATACACCACGATAGCAGTTGCAGTCGCCGCGGTCTCCTTTCCCCTTGTATAAGGTGATAATATTTGCGTCACGCATGTCCTGAGGCACATATCCCTCTAGCCAACACTTAGCAATCAGGTTGTACAGTAAAGGTAGAACACACTGCACTTTTATAAGTTCCGCTTGAATACCGTCGTTTCCTGGGCTCTTACCACTCTTAAGCTGCTTAACAGCTAGGTGGAACTCTTCTAAAGAAGGCACTTCATCCAGCTCATCCCATATTGGTAGTATAGAGATCTTGTTCACCGCCTCAGGTTGTATATCTATAGGCTGGGAGTACAGCTCGGTATAATGTTCAACCCAACGACTCAGCTGACGTTCTCCATCAGTGATGACAGAGCCGAATACTTCAGCGGCTGTTACTGTTAAAAGCTGTTTTACGTTGATCCACTCCTCATGGGCGGAAATGCTCGAGTTCCAAGTTTTCATCTCCTTAAGAACCAGTTTTCGGAAATTTTCAACCATCTCATCATTTCTTGTTTTGGAGACATCAATCTTCTTAACTCCTTTGGGACGAGATGAATGAATTTTTCTGGGTTTTAGGCAAACATTACTTACCACTAATGAATGATCAGTGTCACAGTCGGCACTATGGTAGGATCGTGTGTGATTGATATCTTTTAAGTCTTTCTTTTTTGTGAGGACTAGATCCAGTTGGTGCCAGTGTCCTGACCGAGGATGTTTCCAGGATACTTTGCGCATCTCTTTTCCTTTGAAATAAGTGTTGGTAATACAAAGCAGGTTTTGGGAGCAAAACTCCAAGAGGCGCTGACCGTTCTCATTTATATTCCCTATGCCATGATTACCAAGACAGTCTGGCCAGGCTACCGAGTCATTACCTACTCGAGCATTGAGATCACCAAGGATGATAAGGCGATCGCTGGAACGCACCGAACGCACCGTTTCAGTAAATTGGTCGTTAAATTGGTCTTTCTTTTCGGGTGTTGAGTTTAGAGTAGGTGCATAAGCTGAAATGATGGTAATATATCCACTGGATGACATCATGCGAAGAACCATTATACGTTCTGAAATTCCTCGTGGGCCTTCAACAGAATTGAGCAAATTATTTCGTATCGCAAATCCAACTCCATGCTCACGATGTTCATGAGCACCTTTCCCCTTCCAGAAGAATGTGAAGTGACTTTCACGAAGGGATCCCTCATCTGGCAGCCTAGTTTCCTGAAGAGCCGCTACCATGATATTAAGTTTAAATAACTCAGTGTCTATGACAGCTGTTTTGCGAAGGTTTTCGTCGCAAATAGAACTTCCACAGGTGTCCGGGAAGCCTGTCCTCATAGTTCGGACATTCCATGTTGCAAATCGCATGGATGTAAGTTTTTTGGTGGAGTTTTTTTCTTTCTTCTTGTTAGTTGCAGGTGAAACAAGTAACGGCACCGCCTGTCTAGTTTTTATCCTAGTGTTCCCCACACCCAAAGGAAACAAGACAGCACCGAGACGGACTAGTAACTTACTGGCCGGGGGCTGCCTGGCTTGAAGCGGGCGTTAACTAGTCAATGGGCCTACGATGGACCCTCCCACTGACGAGAGTGACTCCTGGCGCCCGCGCTTACGTCTATCTGCGCGCGCTTATAACCGGTCACTGCCACTCCCCGTGTTGTTATCCACTCCTCAGCAAGCTGAAGTGGGTAGAGTGTCCTCTCCACTGACGCCACACTGCCTGGGACACAGTTTTGATAACGTAGGCCTTCCCAGGAACCTACGCTACCCTCTCGACCTTACCGACAGGACCCACAGGAATGACGAGTCAATACGTGTGGTGTCTGTTCGGTTGCAGGTGCTTTACGACTTAGACCCAGCCGGGTTTGTGTCAAGTTTTCCTTCTCTGAACTATCCATACAGTAAAACCACTCCTAAGAAAGCCAACAGCCAGGACATAAATTCTTCCAGCAAAATACGCCTACAAGTCCGGGCCTCAGTGTCAGATATATTGCAACCAATAATAACCAATTATTTGTTTCCTCAAATTACTGATTCTGAGAGCTATATCGGTGATCTTGCTTCTTCTACGGATCTGCTCATTTCGGCTGCTATCACGTAGTGAAGCTCCAAGCATACCTATATACCTACATAGCAACTTTAAGCTTTTCTAAGTGGCCATAATATTGTCATGGCATGTCTCCGCAGGGTTCTTGAGTTTTTCGGCTACATTGCCAGAAAAGAAGGTAGCAGTCTTGAAAAGCTGGTGTTCACTGGTAAATTGGAAGGAAATAGTAAGCGGGAACGGAGCCCCAAGCGCTGGAGCGATCAAATTCGCTCTGCGTTCGATTCCAGCGTGAGCGACGCCATCCGTTCCGCTGAGGATAGAAGCCAGTGGAGACAGATCATCAAGTCCAAGGTCCTACATAAAGGTCACGACCCTCAGCAGTGAGGTTAACGACGCGAGAAGGGAAGTGGCTAATAGTTAGCGACCACATCTCAGTACCGGAAGTCATCATTGGCTATACACACTGATAATAGACCTTCGTCTTGAGGCTCTACGGTATCTGTAACGAGAAGATAGCTCATCCAATTTGGATTCGTTGGCTCTTTGTCGAAGTTGGGCCTATCTATATTTGAATCGTTTGACCCAAATAGACATAGTGGTTAACAACTTCGATTATATCGTATATAACCAAATTACACAATCTGATTTATTTATACTCTAGTAGGTTTCGCTTTTAGTTTAGTTTTTATAAATACTTAAAGTTTTTGTTTATTTTTATGTTTCTGATACAGTCAACTTCTTAATACACGTGATGCTGATCAGCTCATAAATTTAATGATTACTACATGGGACTATATCTTGATGCGCCTAATTCTTGAGGGTGAGGGTGTTAAGAGGATTGTGTAGCTCTAGGGTGCTTGAGCCATTATGTATGCAAACGATGTTTGCTCTAATTTTGGATTTACACTGGCCTGCAAAAATAAGTATCACACTTTTAAAATTGCAATAACTTTTTAAGTACACAAGATATACTTTCGAAACAAAAAGGACTCGAAAAAGAATTTAATTTTGTACATAAAATCTTCAAATTATTGAAGAATGTGGTTGGATCATGACTTTTCTGGAACTAGGCATCAGTATGCGTCGTACTGCAAGAACAGTGGGGTGGTTTTAAATCTCTAACTTCTATAGTTCAGAAAAAAAACAAATATTAAAAGTTTGATACTTATTTTTGCAGGACAGTGTATATTATCTTATCAAACTCCATCAAATTTAATACACAGGATCAATATAGTTATATTAATAGTATAGTATTATTTTATATGTGGTAATATCTAGACGCGTGATTTGTCAGTAACATAAAAAATTATATAATTTCCAAAACATTACAAAATATCTGAAAGAACTGAAAGTAACTCACTAACCACAAATAATTAGTGTTAAATACAGGGTTTCTTTTTTTGTCAAAAAGTAGATATGCACAATATTAAAAAAGTACATATTAATCAGTTGTGATACCTGCAGACCGCTGCTAACGATCTATAAGGTAGCTCAGTTGATGTAAATCTCTACCAGACGGAAGCGTCCGTACGATGCTAGAACCTAGAACCTCGAGTCTGCAATTAACAAGCAACTACACGGGGTGTGATGTAACCTACGCTAAATTTTGGATGATGAAACCGATAAACGCCCCTAGCGGGCACCTTCAGAAGCTCTCATTCCATACTAAAATCCGTGAGTGTACTCGCCCGTGTATGCCTGCTTATTACATTTTTAGACTAGCATCTCTTAGCACAATAAATCGTTAACTCGCATTTGTTCTATAGGGTTATTACGTTCGGATTAAATCAATACAAAATACATACGTATACTCGCCTCTTTCCCCGAAGGGGTAAGCAGAGCCTCAATGGGCCTCTTTTAACAGTGGGTTGCACCATCGTGGAATATAGACGTGACAAGTGAGCTCAGCGCCGCATTGTTTCCCACGACAGCTTCAGCTAACGCTTTCTTCCAGTAATAACACATTCCATAATAAGCTAGCAGCCAGGACAAATCTTATACCAACAAATCTTATCAACAAGTCCGGGTAATCCCTTAGTCGGTTTTTACGACATCCACGGGAGGAGACGGGAGCAATGACAGCGATGAGCTCACCACTTGTCACGTCTATATTCCACTATGGTGCAAGCCACTGTGAAAAGAGGCCTATTGTGGCTCTGCCTACCCCTTCGGGGAAAAAGGCGTGTGTCTATGTATGTATAATAAGCTAGCAACCAGGGCAAATCTTATCAACAAGTCCGGGTAATCCCTTAGTTGGCTTTTACGACATCCACGGGAGGAGACGGAGGGGTCTATTCTTAGGCTGGACACACCACAAATTGTCAGACTAGCATCTCTAAACACAGTAAATCAATACAAAATACATATATAGACACACGCCTCTTTCCTCGCAGGGGTAAGCAGAGCCTCAATGGGTTTCTTCTCACAGTGGGCTACATCATTGTGGAATATAGACGTGACAAGTGGTGAGCTCATCGCCATATTGTTTCCCACGACTGCCTCAGCTAACGCTTTCTTCCAGTAATAACACATTCCATAATAAGCTAGCAACCAGGACAAATCTTATCAACAAGTCCGGGTAATCCCTTAGTTGGCTTTTTCGATGCCCACGGGAGGAGACAGAGGGGTCTATTCTTAGGCCGGACACACCACAACCATTAACAGCATTCTGAAGATGTTTGCTGCTAGGAATTATCAACTCGCAATAATTTAATGCATCTGATAGCGCGTTCTGTGGCGACTTCTATTTGAGAATAGAGTAATTAGCTTCAGAGCCTTGTACTACTTGCCCGTGTAAGCTGCTTATTACATTTTCAGACTAGCCTGTCTGAACACAATAAATCAATACGAAATAGTTTTGCTTATTTAACTTATATTTGCTTTCCCTCAATATTGGAATGACTGGCTTATTCGGCTTATTAGTAGAACCTCCGGGAGTTCCGGGAGCAAAATAAAACAAATCACCGACGAATTTGAAAGTGAAATGAACTGTAGGCATTCTTAATTGGTGAACCGTGGCGAAAAGTTTCAGCGGTGAATTAAACCGCCTGATTTGCATAGTGACTATTCCTGAGGAAGAAATATTTTGAACAGTCGGTTTATGGTTTCAAATTGAATTTTGTGTAAATTTCAGCCAGGACGAAGATATAACTAGTGGGAAGAGACCGCTGAATTGTCTTTGTAGCTAGAAGCTCAGCTGGTAGATGAAAATACAGTTGGTAGTGGCATTCTCTAGATTTTTACAAGCTTTTATTTAACTTGCAATGTACTTATGAATGTTTATCTGGGTAGAATCTGGGTGGAATCTTGCAACTGATTGATCTTGCGATTGAGCTGAAATTTGGAATACCTGTCAAGTTCCGGTGACAATATAATATGATGGTGACTGCGAGCTGACCTGACGATGGAGACGGAAGATAGACAACGGAACTCCTCTAAGGATAATATAAGACTGGCCGTGTTTAGGCTCATTTTGATCAGCACACGGTTACGATCACTAATTTTATAGAAGCTTGTATTGAAAAATATATTTTTCGCAAAAGACTTATTTAAATTATAATTCATAATCAAGTTTGACATCCTAGTTTGAAGAGCCGGTGAAATTACAGGCACATGAGACTTTTTACCTTTATTTCTCATGGTGGCGGGCTCAGTGCAATGCCACATAGGATGCATCCTAGGTGGACGTTACGTAAGTGGTAATGCACTGTTCATAGGCAGAGGGTACCGCGTAACATCAGGTCGGCCATCTGCGTGATCGGTCATACCAAGGCGTATAATTAAAAACCTGAATTTGGAATTTGTTTTGTGCAGATAAGTAAATTTTAGGTACTTATAAGTTAAATTATGGACTTCCGCGACACTTCAAGAAGACTTCAAGAAACTTTTTCTTTGAAGAGTGAAGTATCTGTTCATACTATTAATTAAACTGTGACTGAATCCACAATTTTAGCTCATATTAGGTAGTTCACGCTGTGCCTACAGCGACTACCTTATCTCCCATTAATGACGAGCCCACACTAACACACACCAAAGGAGTCTATAAAAATATCATTACACGTCACAAAGCCATGTTCAGCCATGCTTAGCTGACGTTGAAAGGAGCTTTTGAAAAGTAACATTACACCAGCATTTTCGAGGGTAAAATCAAAACGCGGATTTTGAAAATAGCAGGCTGTTACACTACATCCTCGGTTCTCGTTATACTATGGAAACAGAAATATGTTGCTTAACTGTTTTACAAGAATAGATTACTTATTTTGCCTAATAATTAGGACTTAACTAACACGACAGTACAGCGCTTTTATCTGCCTATCATTTTGAGTAAAAAAATCAACGTTTACTGTTGCTTAACTTTTTTGCAAGAATATATTATTTTTTTTACTTATAATTATGACTTAACTTACATGACAGTAAAATGCTATTATCTGCCTATCATTTTGTGGAAAACATCAACGTTTACTATTGCTTAACTCTTTTGCAAGAATATATTATTTATTTTGCCTATAATTAGGACTTAACTATCACGACAGTAGGGCGCTTTTAGCTGCCTACCATGTTGAGTAAAATTTCAACGTTTACTGTTGTGTAACGTTGCGCCTTAGAGCTACCTAAATAAATTAAATCTAAGCACTTATAATAAGCAAAAGTTAAGATAATTTAAATACGGAACCGCGGGTTTAATTAATTTATCGGGAGGATTTGTTATTCGCGCTGCGCGCGGCACGGTACGCCAAACGTAACTAGCCTCAACTACTGTATTTTATTCTGTGGCCCAAAGCAAGCGCGGGTCATTCGACAGCCGCGGCCACATACCTCGGATGAACGTTCGAAGGCAAGCTCGTATCGCTTCGTTACGCTATTAATTAATAACGAGTGGTATTTGGAATCCCTCTAGGGATTCCACTGGGAGGCTTGCTTGCCTACCTACTACGGTAGCGGCTTCCACTATAACGGTACTGACGCCGGCCCCTTTTCTTACCACAACCGGCCCACTTCTGGTACCTACCTATCCTTGGCGTTACTCCCGTGGAGAGGAGGAAACTACTGCATCTACTGCCTGGGATCTACCTACCTACTGGACCAGGAAGGAGGCGGCGGTCGTCGGTGGAAGTGTCGTTCAGGCCAGTGATTACTCTAGTGACTCAGTGCGGTTATGTGCGGCTGTGAAATTGTATGGACAATAAAAGCATGGTATATCTCTAAACCAGCTTTTATTCCCACTCCCTGAAAAACTACCTATCTGCGGGCAGAAGGGAACACTGGTTTCCCCCAAACGCCGCAGTTGCTTAACTGTTTTGCAAGAATACATTATTTATTTTGCCTATAATTAGGACTTAACTAACACGACAGTAAAGAGCTTGTTCTCTAACATTATTTTGAGTAAAATTTCAACGTTTACCGCAACTGTTAAGGATTATTAAAGAAGTAAGTTTATGGTTAATAGCTACTGAAACAAACAAACTTTCCAACTTAAATACGTAGGTATTTTTGTTGGAAAGTCAGAATTTTTATTGTGAGTTAAGTGTTATCATTGCTAATAACTTTCTAAGATATTCGTAGGTATATAGATTTGTCCTGGCTGCTAGCTTATTATGGAATGTGTTTTAACTGCAAGAAAGCGTTAGCCGAGTCAGTCGTGGGAAGCAATGGCGGCGATGAGCTCACCATTTGTCACGTCTATATTCCACGATGGTGCAACCCACTGTGAAAGGCCCATTGAGGCTGCCTACCCCTTCGGGAAAACGGAGTGTGTCTATGTATGTATTACAGATTTTATGACGGGCGTTAAAAGTAACAAAATGTCCAGGATCACGCTTACTCCTCCTCACCAAGCCGAGTTAAGTCCCATAACACGGACTATCAACCTATCTTACCCATCAACATTTTTTATCGCTATAAAACATCACGATCAAAAAGCTTGTTAACAAAAATCACGCTACCTCAACATTTTAATTTTCATTTCACAATTAACAACTCACCCTATTTTAATTTTATGAATCATTGACTACTGAAACCGGTCGCAAAACTCAAATAGGTATCATAACCTTCGCTTTTACAATCGTTACAAAATTAATGGTCGAATAAATCAAAGCTGGGGTTCTACACAGTCGGTGGGTACGAAGCTACTAAGCTACGTCTTTCCTATGAATCATGCTTCATACTAACAGGTTCTACGCAGTCGGTGGGTACGAAGCTACTATAAGCTACGTCTTTCCTATGAATCATGCTTCATACTAACAGGTTCTACGCAGTCGGTGGGTACAAAGCTACTAAGCTACGTCTTTCCTATGAATCATGCTTCATACTAACAGGTTCTACGCAGTCGGTGGGTACGAAGCTACTAAGCTACGTCTTTCCTATGAATCATGCTTCATACTAACAAGTTCTACGTAGTCGGTGGGTACGAAGCTACTAAGCTACGTCTTTCCTATGAATCATGCTTCATACTAACAGGTTCTTCGCAGTCGGTGGGTACAAAGCTACTAAGCTACGTCTTTCCTATGAATCATGCTTCATACTAACAAGTTTTACGTAGTCGGTGGGTACGAAGCTACTAAGCTACGTCTTTCCTATGAATCATGCTTCATACTAACTGGTTTTCAACAATTCATTTAAATTGTGTGTTTTAGATTAAATATATCAATTAAAATATCAACTGTTTCATATGTATTTTGTACATACCTTGTATTAGTTGTATTATTCTTTCTGTAAATAAGTGTCTTTTTTAAAATTATATTAAAACTAGTGGGTCTATAGTGCGCGAGCTGCGCGCAGCTGGCGTTACGGTTTTGTTGCAGTAGTTAATCCATTGAACAAGTAATTAATATAGTAAAAATTGGTAAAAATTAAAAAAGGACCCTCTACGCAATGAACCGATTTTGATCAAACAAAGCTAAGAACACCCCGACAAATTCACTTTCAAACAAAAAAAAACTAAATCTGTTCATCCGTTCGGGAGCTACGATACCACAGACAGACACACACACACACAGACACGTCAAACTTATAACACCCCGTCGTTTTTGCGTCGGGTGTTAAAAAGGTTTAAAGGAAGGAAAATTTGTAAAAATCTCGATTTTATAAAATGGCCGATAAAAGCTCTTCCGATATCTTGGTTTTTAAAAAGTTAGGATTTTCCTATAAATACCAAGATGCTAGCAACATTTCTGCATAAATATATCGAGTGGTAACTTTGGTAGAAAACTTTAATTCACCAAAGTCTAAGTCAAACACAAAGCAAAAAGCGCAAAAAATTAAAGACCCATTTTGGAGCCACCATCTTGTTTCTTTAATCTGTTCCAAAAACCAATAGGATGCACCGTTTGAACGGTTCCGATCGGTAGCCGTTTCGAAAATAGTTTTAGTCGTAGCTGCCATCTAAGATTTTTCAAAATATCAGACTTTTCCCCCGGTCCGATTGAAAAACTAAACACATCCCTAGAACATGTCCCATCACTCAAACGACTCCTTCTGGGAGAACAACCATGTCAATCAGTCAGTCAGTCAGTTAGTCATCAGTCAATCACCGTTGTCCAGCTTTACATAATTGTGTATAAAATGCAGGATCTGTAGGAACCTTCCGTCTAGCAGATATTTGGATCAGTTGAGCTTCTTTCGATCATTTGCAATGGTCTTTATTAAATCAACTGTTTCATTTGTAATTCGTTCATTAATTCTTGTAATTTGTCCGCAAGGGTACCCTGAGAGGAAGGTGTGTTTACAATCACCCAAGACTTCATTTGGGCGTCGGCATCGCTGTCAACACGTGTTAATTGAACTAACTAGCACCAGCTAGCATCACACACACCACTCCACTACAGCAGGAACCTGATGCGAAAGTTTGTGTGTGAGTGTGTTTGTTACTTCTTCTCGCTGAAAGGGCTGGACGGATTTGGATGAAATTTGGAATGGAGATAACTGGACTCTCGGAATAATACATAGGCACACTTTTATCCCGAATGACCCGATATTCCCACGGGATCAAGACTTACGCGGGTGAAACGGTTTTTTCTAACAAAAGCAAACAAGCATACGGCCCGCCTGTTGGTAAACGGTTACCGTAACCTGTGGACACCTGCAATACCAGAGGAATCACACGCGCGTTGCTGACCCTTTAAAAATTTCCAAACATCCCTTTTGAAGAACCCCATACTGTATTGAATATTGAAACCTGATCATGGACTTGAATTAAACCACACGACGCAGTTTAGGGCGGCCCCCCACTCGATAGACAGGCAATATTGTAAAGGTTGCGGGAATTCAGTGCATGAAAGAGGCTCAAGTACATTAATTATGACTTGTGTGGGAGAGGTTTATGCGAGATAGAGGTTTATAGTAGTTAACCGAAATAGAAACAAGTCGAGTTTACGAATGGCAGAATATAGATAAAACTGTAGGTAGGTAAAATGTATGCTATCAACATGATAAAATGCGGTGGCTTACTTTATTAAAGTACTTACGTAGGTACTTCTGAACTGGAATAAACCAGGTACCTTCATAATATAATTGATTGCCTTACTTAGGTTACGGCATTTATTTTAAGGTGGGGTATAATATAACGGAATATTACCAATCTTAGATTTGATTTTTAACTGTCAAAATCAAGTACAATAGTCAAATTATAAATATGCATGTGCATTATAATTTCAAGGGTTCACTGTACCAACACGTAATTAATTTTGTAAAAATTAAAAAACCCTCAACGCAATGAAACGGCTGAACTGATTTTGATCAAACATAGCTAAGAACATTCCCGACGAATTCACCATTCAAACAAACAAACGGTTCATCTGTTCGGGAGCTACGAAGCCACAGACAGACACACACACAGACACACACATACACACACACACGCCAAGACACGTCAAACTTATAACACCCCGTCGTTTTTGCGTCGGGGGTTAATAACACGAAAGGACCATATTTTCTCGATAAAAAAACCCAAAGTTACCTCTAAATTTTGTCTAGATTCGATTGGTTATTAAAATTGAGCATATTATTGGGTTATAAATTAGATAAATAAAATCAATAAAACAAAGCCGAGGGTTTTGTAAAATTATCTATATTTGACGCGATATTTATTCAATAAAAACTGCTTTTTCCTGCGGCGCGAGGCGTTTTTTCTGTGTGATGATTTCTGCCTGGCGTTGGCGCAACCTTAATAAATTTCACTGAGTGACAGCACTGCCGTACTCTAAGATAGATAATGCGTTTTTTATCATATAAGTACCTAAGTCAACAGTTTTTCCACGTACGTAACCCCGACACAAAACTAATCGCCGCCGGACCACTTGTTACCATTAGGCAGTACCATTGATGGTAAAATTGGCACCGATTTGTCCCAATTGTACCATGATAAATAAAACTAGGATGCCACCCGGACTTACTCGCTTCCAGGAAGTTTGTAAGAGCAAGCTACCGCTTTGTATTATAGGCTACTTTACCCGTAACATGAATATCGATAACCGTCCGTCGGCTAAAATAACGCAGACTACAAAATTAGGAGCGACAGTTGTCAGATGCATTAAAATTTTACGACCTTCCCGGTTATATCGCTCCGATGGAATTTTGATAAATCGAATACCTATCAATTTGTTTATATAGAAACATGTCTCAATATTGAACATGTTTTGATAAATATGTTTAATTAAATATGCGTGCATATGCGTGTGTTTTAGTAGTAGAAGAGCTTTTTTGTGAAGGAACTCGTCCGGGGAAGTACTACCACCATACCTATTTCTGCCGCAAAGCAGTACTGCTCGCATTGCTGTGCTCCGGTTTGAAGGGTAAGGGTGCCGGTGAAATTAAAGGCACGTTCTAGACTTTTCATCTTATGTCTCAGGGTGGCGGGCGCAGTGCAATGCCACATAGGGTGCGTCCTAGGTGAACGTGACCATGAGGTAATGCACTGTTCATAGGCAGAGGGTACCACTTAACATCAGGTGGGTCATCCGTTTAACCCGTTATTACAAGAAGTATATAAAAAAAAAATAAGCCAGTAAGAAGACTCTGACCTTATGGCGGGAGCAGCACAAAATGCAATTAAAAATTCATGTATGAATTTTTTGTTACAGTGTACCTACCGTCTTCTTCATTGGTATTAGAATAGATAAGAAAAAGTGTAGCTGAAACAACACAGATAAACAAGTAATTAATTTTGTAAAAATAAAAATAAACCCTCAACGCAATGAAACGGCTGAACCGATTTTGATCAACCATAGCTAAGAACACAAACGACAAATTCACATTACAAAAAAGAAACGTTTCATCCGTTTGGGAGCTACGATGCCACAGACAGACACACACACACATTTCCACACACACACACACACACACACACACACACACACACACACACATACACGTCAAACTTATAACACTCCGTCGTTTTTGCGCCGGGGGTTAAAAAAACAATTAGGTAACAAAAGAGGGTCCTTCTTAGCATACTCAGGTTGTAAACAACCTGCGTTGGTCTTCTGTGATAGCCTTTTTTTAACTATGAGAACAGCATCTTGCTCTAAGAAATACTAGGTACCTACATATCTATTTCAACATTACCGATGAAAGAGATAAATAAAAAAAAACCGTATCCATTTTCTTTCGGTTCAGTTTAAAAATTATACAGGTTGCATGTTTTTGAAGATCTGTGCAACATACTCTGAGAATTGCTGAGAGATATTAGTTTGGTCTCAAATTAAAGCTAATGAAATTTACTACAACTTAATTGCATATAATATTTGACGTGGGACGCGTATTTTAGAAGGTATTCCACAAAATAAGCGAACATTTCGAAAAAACAACAATTTTGGGGAAAAAAATTGCCTATTTTCGAAGAACTGTATCTTGGGAACCAATGGCTGTGTGGAGCTCGCGTTAGTGTCAAATTGTAGCAAATTTAGTCTACTTTAAAAGTATGTATAGTGACTATACTGGTCAGACCCTTCCTTCACTTCATGGGTTTTTTGGGCACACCGCCGAATGCACAGCACTTGTTTTTTTTTTATATTGGTTAAGATCCTAACCACATATAAAAAAAACAGCGTGACCGGAACTTTTGCGAGCACGGATGTACATATTGAATGGACTACTTGTAAATTTACTCAAAATCAGCTCACCTACTCTCACCGCGATGGTTTCAAAAACCAAAACCAATAATAATAAATTATTAATGTTTTTCACTCATTTGTCTCCGACAGTTTTAACTTAATAATAATCTTCAACATCAGCCCACAGAAATCAACTGCTGGATAACAGCTTTCCTTATAAAATGCCACGAGAAACAGTCTTAAGCCTCCTCCATCCACCGTTTTCATGCGACCTTTATAATTTCTTTGATTCATCGAGAGTGGCTTTTCTCTTCTGCGTCGTCCAGTTTCTGGTTGCCACTGGAAAGCCTTTATTACCCAACTGTTATCAGTTTTGCGAGCTGTGTCGGTAATCTTGGTTCTTCTACGGATCTGCACGTTTTGGATTCTATTACGTAGTGAAACTCCGAACATAGTTCTTCGCATAGTCCTCTGCGCAACTTTGAATTTTTCTATGCGGCCAATAGTTAGCATTAGCAACCATGTCTTAGTACCTTAAGTCATCACTGGCAACTGATTATAGATTTTCATCTTGAAGCATTGTGGTATCTGTGACGAGAAGATATGACGTAGTTTCCCAAGGGTTGCCAATTCGAGTTGGGTTCGTTGACCTCAGACAAAGTTGGACCTACCTAGTTGAATCTGCTAACCCAATGTCACCAGCAGGCTAATTTCAGATAAATTCAAGGCCTAAGGCAATTAAATGGCTGAGTCTATTGCCTTGGCTAGCTGGCCTGGCTTAGTAGTCCAGTCAAGATGTACATCCGTGCTTGCAAAAGTTCCGGCCACGCTGATTTTTTTATATGATGTTAGGAACTAAAAAAACAGATTTGCAATTTCCAAGTGCTGTGCGAGCGGCGTTGTGCCCAGAAAACCTTGAAGTTTTCTTTTTTTTTCAGTTTTTGCTCAATATCTTACTGAAGGAAGGGTCTGATCAGTAAAGTCACTTTTCATACATTTAAAGCGGACTAAATGTGCTATATCTTTACTAGTGTAAACAAGCTCTTTTCAGCCATTAGTTCCCAAGATGCAGTTATTCCAAAATAGGGATTTTTTTCCTAAGAGTTTTTTTCCAAAATGTTCGCTTACTTTGTAAAATATCTTCTAAAATAGGCATCCCACGTCAAATATTATAAACATGAAGTTGTAGTTTATTTAATTAGCTTTCATTTGAAACCAAATTGGTAACCTGTAGGCCCAGCGGTTCTCTCGAAAACGGCTGATAACCAAAAACACCCATAAGTCACGACCCTCTTTTCATGTTTAACTTGCCTGGACTATAGTGTGCTAAGCGGGATTAGAGACAACTCGATATCAACTCACTCCTCATCTCACCATTACAAATCCAAGCAACTTATACTTAAATCTATAGTAGGGTTCTAACATTTTGATCAGTGGCTGGACAGCCATTTCGGAGCCATTCAAATCTTTGTCTCCATTCTGAATGTCTGGCGAACAATTATTTGGCTTGTAAACATGATTAACGGTCCTTCTATTGGGAAGGTAATACCGTTGTGATTGTTTAATTTACCTCTATTATTGTGGATGATTTGTGGATGGCTGGTTGAGATTATTAAATTGGAGAACAAAGGCACAAGGGAGATTCAAAGAAATATAGCTTTATACAAGAAATACACTCAAGAGTTCTAGTGCTCTAGAGATATTCGCTTTGTGGGAATTGAACCTATTTTAAGAATTCAATAAATGAAATAAATACGTTTGTTCATCATTTATTTATTTCAAAAATTATTTCACTCCAAACATATCTAAGAACCATATCGCAATCAACATTTATCTTACAAAAACACCTCATTGAGTGAATACACTCAAACTTCGACCAAATTTATTTCTTTGGTCGAAGCACTTACACACACTTACTAACAAATGTACCTATTTGCTGTATAAATAAATAAATAATCCGTGGTGTGTCTGGCCTAAGAATAGACCCTTCCGTCTCCTCCCATGGATGTCATAAAAACCGACTAAGGGATTACCAGGACTTGTTGATAAGATTCGTTGGTAGGTATAAAGATTTGTCCTGGCTGCTAGCTTATTATGGAATGTGTTATTACTGGAAGAAAGTGTTAGCCGAGTCAGTCGTAGGAACCCACTGTGAAAAGAGGCCCATTGAGGCTCTGCTTTTTCGTGGAAAAAGGAGTGTTTCTATGTACCTACGTATGTATGGTCTGAAACTTATAACACTTCTCTTATTAGTCAGACTTTAATTATAGGATACTTAATACACATGTTTTAATTGATAGTATCTCATAAATAGCATAAGTTTTTAGCTGCGATACATACAAAAAAAAAAACACTGTAAAAATGGGTTTAGGGTAATCGTAGCTAAACTGATGATATTTATGAGATACTATTTACTAAAACATGTGTGTTAAGTCTCCTAGTTTTCGCAAAATCAACATTCGCTATGTGAGCAAGTGTGTTCATGATCTTTAATGAGCAAAAAACACCAAAAAAATGGATTTTCGCGCCACTAGCGAGAACATTAACCTTAAAAACGATAAATAACAGCAGAACAGTAATCACTACACTACACTACAAGAGGCAATTTGTCTTACATTTAGGTACTGCGTCGCACTCGCAAGCCGTTGCATAATTTGTACCGTGCAGTTTATGCAATGTTCTAGTAATCCGGCACTCAAGCGACAGAAAAACAATTATACGGACGAAAACTTTAAATATCTGAAACATATTGGACTGAAATATGTCTATTAACAGTTATTTTTATGTATTGATAAGCTGGTCTTTTTATAAACCCAAATCAAACTATACCAAACTACCTGTATTCAAGAAAATAAATAATCATTTCATTTCATTTTTAACCCCCGACGAAAAACGATGGGGTGTTATAAGTTTGACGTGTCTGTGCGTGAGTGTGTGTGTGTTTGTGTGTGTGTGTGTGTGTTTGTGTGTGTGTGTGTGTGTGTGTCTTCGTAGCTCCCGAACGGATGAACCGATTTCGTTTTTTTTTGTTTGAAAGGTGTATTTGTCGGCAGTTTTCTTAGCTTTGTTTGATCAAAATCGGTTCAGCCGTTCAGTGTTGGGGGTTTTAATTAATTACTTGTAAATCAACAATACTGCAGCATTTACTTTGAAATAAACACCGCTGGTATTCAATGAGTACACGATACTTGATGTTGATACATAAATACATAGACATGCAGGCCTGTGCTGGGGCCTTTTTGAGTCAGGCTTTTTTTAACAAGTAGTATTATTTTTGCAAACTACGCCTTCTGACCATCTGGGTTTTCGCATGCACTGAAGATGGAGCCTAAATTGACATTCTACAGACTCCTATCAGTGACTGAGATAAATAAAGGGGGGGAGGTTTTTGAAATAATTTCATGTATGTTCCATTTCTTTTTTTTGTAGGATTTGGAGATATGAATATATTAAGTATATAATGTTTATTTCAGGCTACCTGGGAAATGTACAATAAAAATTATACCTAAACATTAACACCATATAAATATATATCTATAAGCTAACATACATATTTTATACTTAAAACCATCGACGTAAATATTTTACTTTGGTCGAAGCTTAAAACTATAACTTAACGTAGATGGATTTGGTTTCAGTTACGCTTTCTTATAGCGTCGGTAAACAATGCCAGCTGGCCAGAAATTCGGAACAAGGAGCACATCTTTAAACTTCGCCTGGACCTGGAGAGTATGACTTGAAGTCAGTGGCCGTGTTGATCTGCAGCCGCTGGAAAGACAGTCGAATCGCCGCCCTCTGAATTCGGCCTAGGCACGTCTCCGTCACGAACCGGAGTACATCATCTCCTGATGTATTCTCGCTTATTCGGGAGAGGTAGATCTTTATAGTCGGCTCAACAGCATGCAGTGTGGAGTGCTAAGGAGTGGAAAACACTACCGTCGTTAGTCTTTCTTGAAAACTATAATCTGGGTCTCTTTAAGGCTAGTGTGAATAGGTGCCTTTTAAACCTTTGTGATCCATCTTCGGCCACATCGTTACTTACCAACAGGTGAGATCGTGGTAAAAGAAAGTTCAATCAAAGTTAAAAAAAAATGTGTTGTCGACTCAGCCAGTATCTGACCGGTGCCGCGTTGATTGCGGCACGATCTTACTCGTCGTCTCTTCTCCACAAGGGGCCAGCCGTCCACGTTGACTCTCTGCGTTTTTAGAACTGGTTTCTCTGGTGCCACATTCGTCAGATGAGGCTCGGCGCAAGGCGCCGGGCTTAGCGGCTGAAACTGGCGGGACACTTGCGCATAACTCTTCTTCTGTTGTACCACATGAACTATGTCGCGGGCACAGCTAGTTAGTGAATATTTTCGAAAACCTGAATGGTAGTTCTCGCATTACTGTATAACTTCTGCAATGTTTCCTATGAATGGTTCTTTTCAGCTTTTCATAGCTCCGATTCAATCAGAAAAACTCTTTCAATCCTTTCAGAGCCAAATAGGAAACCTTATTTTGTCAAATATACTATACTCTTTGAAATAGCTCTGAGTCGCTCATCTTATACTTCCAGCTTCGACACAACCTTCTGAATAACCTAGAATTCAGCAAGCGCGTTTGAAAATCAGCATGCAGAGTAAAGTTAACTTTATAGTGGTAGATTAAGATTCAATATGCAACAGCAAACAATAAAATCTTAAAAAATCATGTAAAATAAATAAATAAATAAATAATGCTGGACATTTCACACAACATTAACTAGCCCCAAGCTAAGCAGAGCTTGTGTTATGGGTACTAGATAACTCATAAACTTAATACAATACATTACATAGATAGATATATTTTATTACACAAAGAAAATACCCAGAACACCCTGAACAAATATCTGCATATCGCACAAATATTTGTTCCGAGGCGGGAATCGAACCCGCAACCTCCTGCATCGCAGGCGAACCTACGCCCGCCGCGTTACAGAGCTGTGAGATTTATATAAATAAATAATGCTTCGACAGTTCACACATTATCTAGCCCCAAGCTAAGCAGAACTTGTATTATGGTTTCTAGATAACTGATATACTTAATACAATACATTACATAAATAGATATTTTTGATTATACATAGAAAATACCGAGACAACCCTAAACAAATATCCGCGATCAGAAGGCGGGAATCGAACCCGCAACCTCCTGTGTCACAGGCGAACCTTCGCCCGCCACGCCATAGAGGTCGATATAGTTTTGACGAATGATATTGAGCCGTCACAGACTGATTATAAGTTTGTCACCTGTTCCAACAAGTTTTTTTCACTTGAGAAAAATATTTATTAATATCGAGGCGTTTTATTTGTATGAAGATTTCTGCCTGGTGTTGGCGCAGTCTAAAGCAATGTCGGGAAGATCGACGGTGACGTAACTCACAGAACAACTACGGGATGGCTGAAATGGAGGCAACTCACAGTTAATGTGTGACAGAAAGGTACCAGGAAAAATGTACAAAACTGCAATAAGACTAGCGATATTTTACGGGTCCGAACGCTTGGGCAACCAACAAACAACACCTTAATAAAATACACACTATTGAGCAGTTACGCTGGTCAGGAGATGTCACATTTGCATTATATAATTAGTGATCGTAACCGTGTGCTGATCAAAATAAGCCTAAGCACGGCCAGTCTACTATTATCCATCGAGAAGTTCCGTTGTGTACCTTCCGTTTCCATCATCAGATCAGCTCGTTGTCACCATCATATTGTATTGTCATTGGAACTTGAAAGGTATGCCAAATTTTAGCTCAATCGGTTAAGGATAACTGCTTTAAAATTCAGTTGCAAGATTCCACCCGGATTCCACGACAAACATACATAAAAAAAAGCTTTTATTAAATTAACATTTTTCCCGCAACGAAGGTCGAACCTACACCTCTTGCGTGTCAGCCGGCTACTCGCCTGCCGTGGCACGGTGTAGATAATAAATAAATAAATAAATAATGCTGTACAGTTCACATAACATTAACTAGCCCCAGGCTAAGCAGAGCTTATGTTATGGGTACTAGATAACTGATATACTTAATACAATAAATGACATAGATAGATATTTTTTTATTATACATAGAAAATACCCAGAACACCCTGAACAAATATCTGCAGATCGCACAAATATTTCTTCCGAGGCGGGAATCGAACCCGCAACCTCCTGTAGGTACCTCCAGGTGAACCTACGCCCGCCGCGCTACAGAGCAGAGGTCGTCAAACTTTTGGGTTACAAATAGATGTACAGTGTTGCTTAACAAATAGAGCTGGTGCCCTTTCATTACGGAACCCAAATGCTTTGCAACGGTAGGAAGGTAGTAAACCCTTCATATTAGCAATCTCACAGAAATGTAAACGTTAAACTAACGAACACCATGCTTTATCTCTACAACTAATTTACAGGTACATCCACCCTTTCAAATTACCAGTTTTCATATTTAATTTCATTTAAAAACATACCTTAATCCCATGGCACAAGGTTTTCAGGAAAGACAAGTTTATGCTAGTTTTTTTTACAAAATTGAACCGTATTACAACAGCTTACGGTTTATGTTTTCTGTGTAGGGAATGTTGGTAAATCTACCTTCGTCATGCTGTATTTAAATTAATTAAGGGATCAATTTATTCGTCTGTGGATGTATTTTTTAAGGGTGTGTTAATTTTAGGGGTCGGTTATGTACGTGTTTTAGAACTTTTTGGTAGGCGCGTAATAGAACATTATGATACAAGAGAGCTAAGTTGGTCATTACAGTCGAGGCGGAATTGCATCCGCGATGCAACAGGCGAGGGCGTAATGGAGCCGAGAGCTGTAATGACCAATGCTCTCAGCGTTTCGTACGATGTTTTTCAATTCACATGCAAAGGACAAATATTAATAATATTTTCTGCCAAATACCTATCTCAAGATTCATTTTTATTCATAAAAAACGGCATCTTGCTATTATCATTTCATATAGAATTCCTTGGTAGTAAACTTTATTATTGGATGACAAAATTTATTGCAAAAAAATTATGGTGTTTTTAGTTGTGAGAAAATTGATTAAAAATAAAATAAACTGTACAGAACACAGTTTACAATAATTTCAAGCAATTTTGTAAACGCATTCCTTAGTTTTATCTATTTATTAATGTTTCTTCGTAAAAAGTCTGCATCATTTCATACTAAACACTTTGCTCTTTTATTGGACTGGATGAAATAAATGACTTACGCGCACATTGCGATAATGTAAAGTAACAAACACTCGTGTGTATTATGCTGCATTATGAAACCTATCCTAAACCCACTGCAATAAGGGCCACTTTACAAGCAAGTGTGTTGAAAAAGTATTTATATCCTACGGATGACTGCCCGTCACCAGTCCCTTGATTCAAACCCGCTCTATCGACTTCTATTCACATCTATCCACTTCTATAAACACTTATGTGTCTTAAAAAATAATAAAGGAATTGTTTTTGATTCTTGCTCTGACTGAAACCTGAAATATTTTACAGGGATTAAAAAACTGTTTCCCTCCCACACTCGCCCCACCTTTTTCAGCTCTTGTTTAACAACATTCACATTGTGTGCTACAACTTTATCTGCATGACCGAGTGGCAAAATTCAATATAAACGCTTATGTAAATAACCTTAGTACATTTTCCCGTAAGCTCTGAGTGGTGGCTAGTGAGAATGGAAATGAGATCAATTGCATCCTTGTCATTCCCTCACTCCATCCTCCTAATACCTTCGTTAATAGAATAGAATAGAATATAAAAACGTTTATTTGGCACAAAAGAACATGAATAAAAAAAAAGCCTATATACAAAAGAAGGAAACACAAAACTAAAAAAATAAAAACAAACACCTAAAAACTAGTATCTAAAGTATAGGCAGTGTGGCTCATGTATCTGTGTGCCAAAATGGCGATCAGCTCAGCATAAATGTTGGGTGTATTACCGCCCAACGCTGATTTTCGGCTGAAACCAGTGACGAGAGGGTTATGGAGAAGCGAAAAAAAAATTGGCTTTGTTTTTTTTGTATTCATGTGTTTTTTGTGTAAAATAATAGATTGTCTATTCTATTCTATTGTAAGTACCTAGTTTAACTCACTTCTGTTCGAAAACCATTTCCTCGAAATAATTAAAACTTTTCTACACGACAATGCACTGTTGCAGAATGCACCGCCGGCTCTCTACCACAAAACACAAATAAAAAGCTCTTACAAACCCAACTACAGCCATTATTTCGCGTAAAATCAACCTTTTAACTTTTAAAACTAAACTTTGTAATTTAAGTTCAACTAATTAAGGCGCCATTCTTTTATTACAAAGTTTAATAACCTTCTTGCAAAGTGCATGAAACTTGAACACTTTACTCGACTTCTATACATAATTCAAGGAATTCGTGTATTATGCTTTTAGTGCATTTCTGTGTAGTTTGAGGTGAGCTGGGAAGTTACTGTTATTATAGATGCGGTATCTATTCAAACAACGTACACGTACATTTTTGTATTTATTCCCATATTGATTTCAAATATTGCTCACAAATTTTGTATACCTACTGTCAGATTACTTCAATCGTTAACATTATTTATTAGATCAGTTAAAATCTTATTAAAATCCAATAAATACATTATTCTTCACAGCGTTTGTTGTTCTCTGAGTCAACTTGGAAGAATCGGTGTTTGTATGATGTATGTTTGTCCGATGAAAACTTCCGTACCGTTAATCCGATCTTCATAAAATTTGGTTAGATAGTGTTATTTGTTGGTAAAATTAACTGTTTTTTTTATTTATTTTTCAGATTGTCCACTCACTTGTTCTCTTCAAACCTCCTTGCCCTCTAACTTATGTCCCAAGTGGACTCGTGAAGTGCGCCTGAATTAATGGCCTACAACATTAACCTAATTTTAGGCTGCTGGGTGTAGGTTATTTATTGCACGGGCTCACGGCAAATGTGCGTATTTGATTTTACGGTCAGTTGTTTAGAAAAATACTGTGATTATATGTTTTTAAGAAATAAAAGCCTGGTATTTTTACACCAAGATCTTGTGGCTAAATTAATAAAGATTCAGTAATACCTACGTTTTTATTACATAAAAAAGGAGCATTTGATGGGGCTCAGTAGTTCAATAAATTACCTTCCAATGTTTACTTTTAAAATAATATGAAGCTCAGAAGGAATCGGTTAAATTAGCTGTCTTTTAATAAGAGCATACAAGAAAATAATAGTTATTCGTGCAACAAGAGAGCAAACTTGATATTTGCTTCAAGTGTTCATGTTGAATCCCAAGTAACCGAAGGATTCTATAATTGAATCACGAGCGTATGGAGCGATTCTAGGATTCAAAGACACGAGAAGTAAATAACTTTGGTCTCGTGTGACACATACAACTTTTTACCTCAGAAGCGACAAACTAAAGCTAAAAAAATACAACATAATAAAAAATAACCCACAGGTACATTTTTGAAACAAATAATATTAAAATTTAAATGTACAATTAAAATTTACTCACTGGACTCACTCATATTTTTTTTTCTACTATCGAACGTGTAGTTAATTAAGTTGTAAACAACTTTGAATCGACTTGTTTCAACTTGTTTATTCCTTCACTCGCTTCTTATTCTTCTTTTTTTGGCTTCTGTACTTCATTTCTTATTAATTTCTTTGTAGTACGCATACATTAAGGTATTTTAAGAATTATACAGTTGTTTTGCAAGAACCCTTTCGCCGGTGAAGGCCTCCTCCAAAGATAACCATTTCTCTGTCTTGCGCGAAGTAGGTGAAGTAATACAAGTAGTTACCTATGTACAAAATTTGTATATACATGCCACGCTGAACAGTAATACAAATGCGTTGTGCCAGATAAGAGCCAGCTCTCGGGTCACGCGTCGCTTAAGATATCATTATATATTTATTTATTTTTATTTATTTATAAGACGGAAGTTTCCCACTGCATGGCAAAGGCCTCCCTTTCCTCTTTACAATAATTTCTATCATGAGCTATTTGTGGCCAGTCCTTGTTGCGGGAGTCAAGCTCATCCCTTCATCACCGTCTGGGTCTACCACGTGGCCGCCGCGAGTTCGAAACCCACTCTGTGGTTATCTTAGCCAAGAGGTCCATGCGGCTAACGCGTCCAGCCCTGTTCCACTTTAGATTTCCAGCTTTCAGGGCTACATCGGCTATTTGTGAGGGAGCGCAGTATCGTATTTCTGACGCGGTCTATAAGTTTGACTCCTAAGATACTGCGCTCCTGCAATAATTTATTTAGATTACCAAATTTCAAATAAAAACGGAATTGCTTTTATAAGATCCAAGACTTTTTATTTTATAACTTTGATCTTTGTCACAAATTATTATTTGCGTCTTAATAACATAAAACTTACAAAGACAGCTTAAAAATAAGATTACACTAACGAGTATAATTCTCATTTACACCGCTTAAAGTTGCAAGAACAGCGAATTTCTTAAGGATCTCGTTAATTTTAATTGGCGTACCTTAAAATTTTATTTGCTTGTTTAAATTTTAAAAGTATTTCGTCTTAGATGACTTTTGCATTTGTAAACACAATCAATTTCATGACTTGCATATATATATACCGCTTCCTTTTGTTTGAGTGTCTTTTCAACATTTTCATAGCAAATCCTTTCTGCTTAGACTATATAGACTATAGAATAAACAAGGACATTGTGACAAAAAGGATTTTGTAAGGGGGCTTTGCTTTGATAGGGGAAAGCCGCGTGGTCTGATGTCGCTCAGCCCCTCCACAACAAACATGTTTTTTTTTACAATAACCTTTGTTTTTTGCACGATCTCATATGACGATGTGGCAGAAGATGGAGCACAAAGGTCTAGAAGGCACCTATTCACTCTAGCCTTGAAGAGACCCAGATTATAGTTTTCAGGAAAGACAGACGACGGTAGTGTATTCCACTCCTTAGCAGTTGGCATTATAAAAGTAGAACTGAAACATTTAGTACGATTAGAGGGTATACTTATGAGGTAAGGATGGTACCAAGCCGTACGTACCAGCCGTTAATATCTGTACGTTATTACTAGTAGGTTTTGTTATTTATAAGTATAACAAGAATAGCATGTGTGATAATTTTTTGATGATTACGCCGACTTTACTTCACTTACAAAATCGACAAGGGATCCATCAGGATTTAGGACGTTGCCTAAAAATTTTAGGGGATCGAACAGGACGATCAACGTCTACAGGATCATAACCAATGGATCGAACAGGAACTACTCATTCCCTTTACATTTTAATTTTGATGACCTAATGTTTTTATGACGCCAATTACCTAATTTTACATTTGATTGTTAACTGACTAAATCAAGAACAATATTCAAATTCAAAATATGTATGGATACTGCATTACAATTACGAGGGATCATCATCATCAGCCCACAATAGTCCACTAGTCTAGCTGGACATAGGCCTCTCCCAATACGCGCCACTGAGCCCGGTGTTCGGCTCTTCTCATCCTCTTTCTGCCCGCCGCCTTTCGTAGGTCATCGCTCCACCTAGACAGAGGGCGCCCCACGCTAAGTTTGCCAAGACGCGGTCTCCACTCAAGAACTCGCTTACCCCAACGGTTGTCGGTTCTTGGGCATATATGACCAGCCCATTGCCACTTCAGCTTGTTAATCCGGTGGACTATGTCAATGACTTCAGTTCTCTGTTGGATATTCCCATTACTGATTTTATCTTTCAAAGAAACACTTTTAGAATAGACTAACGTAAACCGTGGTGTGTCCGGCCTAAGAATAGACCCCTCCGTCTCCTCCCATGGATGTTGTAAAAGCCGACTAAGTGATTACCCGTACTTGTTAATAAGATTAATTGGTAAGATTGTCCTGGCTGCTAATTATAGAATGTGTTATTGCTGGAAGAAAGCGTTAGCTAAGTCAGTCGAGGGAAGCAATGGCAGCGATGAGCTCACCACTTGTCACGTCTATATTCCACGATGTGCAACCCACTGTGCAAAGAGGCCCATTGAGGCTCTGCCTACTTCGGGGAAAGAGGCGTGTGTCTGTATGTATGGTACTAACGTTATGAAATCCAACAAAAACATAACACGTCGACTTTTCCCACGATCTGAATGAAACAAAAGCTCACTTAAGCAAATACCTACGTCGATTGTCCTGAATCCAGCCGTGAAATATTTCGCTCGAGCTATTAACTTACCTATAGCTCAAGAGACGGGTGATTTTACAACACCATTCTTACAAACCGTTTTGGTAGTACATTGTCTCCCTTTAATTTTCTGTCGCGTTGCTAAGGTGTTAGACCATAGAATATCTATTAATGTTCTGTGGTGAGACGTACTATTGATTCAAATTTTCTTTTGTTTTGGTTCTTTCTAAATTTGAAATCACAAGGATTATTTTGAATCGTTTTATAAGACAAAATTACTCCTATAATTTGTAACAAAAGGATAGAACGTCCGCTCATAAGTATCTATGTTATTTTTGGTTAGTTTGGAGCCAAGCAGTGTCTACGATCAAACCTAGAGACCATGTTTTAAAACAAATACAAATATATATACGCAACTTTTTTTATTGATATCTGTAGAAACAAAAGAAAATAGCGTGACATTAAAATTAATATTAATTTATTAGTTCAATACTTTATTGGAAGAATTAATTTATTACCTATAATCATGAATATGTTTTTGTATTTAATTACCATTTCATATCAACAAACTTTGCTTCAGCCAAAGACTTTCTTAACTCTATCGTGGACTTAGCACTGCATACACTATCCACGAAAAATATGGCATATTTGAAAAATTTAAGATAACAAATGAGTTCGATACACTGCCTGTTTTCACTCAATAATCAAGTAGCAATGGACGGATAAAACTTGTCGTTTTTGCTTATTTTATGCGTTTTGTTTATCATTTGGTTTAAACACTTTTTGAGCCCTGAACCGAAGGCCATTTACTTTGAGGTTATTGGCTTTAGCAGTATGACGCAAGAAAATCACTATTAGCTCCTCAACTATCAAGCTCGGAGTAATGCCAGCCATTTAACACTCGATGTGGTGCGATTCTTTCAATATTAGCAGCTGTTGTGAGTTAAGGGGTAAAATTCAGGGTAGGATTTGCAATTTGGCACATGACGGCAAATTTTTGGAGGGTTATGATTTTGGTGCGTGCCCTTTTCGCACGAAACGCCCTTTTGAAACTTAACTTGAATCAATCCTAAGACAATGTATCTCAGTTTTCGTCTCGCTTTTTCCAAGATTTTAGAAAGAAAAGAAAGAAAGGTCTCATTTTATTTTCACCCGTGTGTAGCAAGCTAGTGACCACCATTAACAGGCAGACAATAGCCAAATTCTGTCACTATTACATAGTGATAGAACCTACCTTACCTAGTGTACCTTGATGAACTAGCTGACCTGAACTTGTCTTACTGTATAGACTCAGTAAGGTAAGTTCAGGTAAAGTGTCAGAATAGCGCTCGATAACGAAAAGTGACCGAATATCACGAAAAACAGTGTTAATCAAATATTTGCTACGTAATATTTCTTTTATTTTTTTATACAACTAAGAATGACGGGTCAAGCCGATGGCTCACCTGATGTTAAGCAATACCCTCTGCCTATGAACAGTGCATTATCACATAGGCCACGTCCACCTAGGACGCACCCTATGTGGCATTGCACTCCGCCCGCCACCCTGAGACATAAAGATGAAGAGTCTCATATGCCTGTAATTTCACCGGCACCCATATCCTTCAAACCGGAACACAGCAATGCGAGCACTACTGCTTTGTGGCAGAAATGGGTATGTATGGTGGTACTACTTCCCCGGACGAACTCCTTTAGGACCATAACTCTTACACAAAAAAGCAAAAAAAGAAATATAAATCTTCTAAAATAATATAAGTTGTCACATTAATTTAATCAATGTACGCTGGTAGGCACTAGAGATATTTACGTTTTACGCGCATAAGTTTCAATGCAGTTAAAAGGTCATACAGTTTTTTTTTTCAGATACATTAGGCTGATTCTGAAACCGTGAGAGTTATCGAAAAGTGATGTTAGGAGTTACAGGCTTGATTTTGAAAATAATAGTTTTTTATTAGGTTTTCTTAAAAAGTTTTTTTTTTAAAAATACACCGTTTTTGTTTCTTTGTTTGGTCTTAATGGATTGACATGATGCATAGTTTTATACAAAATTGTGCACGCGTGGTCTACGTTTGCAGAACTCTTATTAAATATACTAATTTTGATAAATTTGTTCATTCAACAGCACACACCGATTCATTCCAAGTTCTGCGCCCTCTTTATTAAAACGATTTACACTCGCCTTAAGCCTTGGTACTAATATAAACGTCCAGCTTATACAATATTTCATGATTCATTACCATATATTGAAATTTTAATTTTAATCAGAAATCGCTTCGTTCCGTCACCGTCATAAGTATCTTTGCAACTCAAGTTGCCAAACATAGATTAACACTCAAAATTACCTGTGCATTTGCAAACCAAGTGCATCAAAGCACCCTGATTAAATTTACAGAACATTACACGGTAGCGTATCACAAACAAATCACTGTGGCCAGGTCAATTTCTATTGAGTTTCGTTAAATAAATTATGATTAATTTATATTAATTTATTTATTTATTTATTAATTTATAATTTTTGTTGGTAATTTTTGGTTATCAAACAAAATCTAACAACAAACTAATAACATCACTTTTACTAAGAAAACTAGCCACATGGTGTCGGGATAAAAAGCAGTCCGTCACCCTTCCTGCCAACCCCCAGCATCCAACCACACACCAAAAAAAGCACTTTCAGTTTTTCTTTCCCTTAAAACACTATTCATTCAAAAAACATGCCAAATCTGTCCACCCATTATCAAGTGATACGGTTACCAATGAACAAACAGAATTTAATTTTAATTATTACAGATTGTCTTTAAATGGTATATTTCATAACATCGTATGCACCACCATTTTGAGTAGAATGTCATCAACGTCAGTGCGGATCATCGCTTTAGAATGTCCTACATTGCAAAAAAAACATACAGTGCCACTAATTTATCTGTTTAGGTGGACAAAATTGGAAATAAAAACGATTACAATTTATACATAAATTATGGAACATACATTTATATTTTAAACGTGGAATGTTCTAGACCATGTTTTGTCCGATCTAACTAGCGACGCTGTCAAATAAACAGATAATTTGGTGAAACTATACGCTCCAAGTTCGTGGATGCCAGCTGCAAAGTGCTGACGCATACGATGATACGAGACGATAGTAGCTTGGCTCTTAGATGTATTTGGTTGCTGAAGTTGTAAAGCTACTTTTGACTGAAAAACGGACTGGAAGTCTGCCATAAATTTTAAAACCAATCTTTTACAATTTACGTGATAGAATGCAATGGTGGAATTAATTTTTAATTATGATGAAGTAATTTTGATGGCGCTTTGAAACTGATTGATTGATGTTTGATTGAGGGGGTCGCGGTTTTTGATTAATATATCCGGGTTGGAGAATTTAACAGAGGGGTGAGTTTTTGAAATATAACTAGAGTCCACTCGCGGCTTCGCTCGGATTATATCGGGATAAGAAGTAGCCTATAGCTCAATCCAGGTCATAATCAATCAGTGAACCAAATTTGACAGAAATCGGTTCCGCCGTTTCGTCGTGATTGAGCAATAAACATCCAAACATCAACACTTTTTCATTTATGATATTAGTGGCATATTCAAAAAACATTGTGATTTGGATCAGTTGAGCTACCTTTAGATCGATAGCAGCGGTCTTCAGGTAGCACAACTAACTTTTTCATAATACGTATTTTGTACATACCTTGTATTAGTTGTATTATTCTTTCTGTAAATAAATGAACAATTCTAAAAACATTTTTAATATTTAGATATAATAGTAATAATACACACGTCAAAAAAAACTAAGCAACTCGTACATTTTTTGTACAGAAAAATTGTTCCTTGCCTTAAACTTTCATTCAAACCTTTGAATTTCAGAGTTAAATAAATTTTTTATAATTATTCTAAAATTAACAAGCGTTGCTTAGACTTTTTGATGTGTGTTACTAGGAACTTTGCCAACAATATTTTCATGAGCACAAGTGGAGGTAATTTCACAAAACATGCAAACAACATCTATGAAAGAAGATATTAAAATAAAATTAAGCTCGTATCCGATATAGGTAAAGTTTACTACGAGCGGTGATATTGCGTACTAGTGTTGTACCTCTCTGCGAGGTATCATGGTACGTCTTACCATACGATACGATCACGTCACGACACTGGCTATAAGATATAATTATTATTATTATATTCACTAAATATTATTAGTTTTCGGATCTTATAGTAGTCTTCTCAGAAAATTTGGAGTCATAGTTCGATGGTATTTTGTTTTCCTTTCGTGAATAACGAATAATACTTTTCAACACACTTGCTCATAAAGTGGCTCTTATTTCACCGCAATTAGGCATATAATGACACTTGTAATCAAACTGTGACTTTCTGATTGCAATTATTCACAAGTGAGTTATAGAGACAGTTGAACATTTACACAGAGTGTGTATTTCTGTTTTATTATTATTTCCTTCACTAGTGTGTTGCAAAACGTCGTATGATACACGTGTGTATTGATGATTACCGTCCTTGGCTTTCTTAAAATAGCGCCTCAGCGGTAATCACCAATATAATACACTTGTACCATAATGTACTATTACCTAGTGAAGATTTTTTTTTTCGGACACAAATCTAAATCTTTAATTGATACCGTGAATTACGTAGCAACTTCCAACTTAGCTTTTCCAGACATTTTGATTACCCCCCTCATGTGGCATTTCTTAGAAAAGTACTTGATAAATGAGGCAGTATTTTTCTACATCATTTATTTATCAGTCCTAAAGTCAGCGAGCTGAGTAAACCCTGCCAAAGTAACTTACAGTGAGGTCCCCCCATCTATTATTAAACTGTTTTACCTAGAAATTTGTTAGTGAAATATAAGTGAATCATGGTGAAATCACTTATTTAAAAATATCACGGATAGCCTGTGATGTTAACTATAGTTACTACTATAGGTACTATAGTCTGTAAGGCTATAAAGAGACATATTCGGCGGGCGCAGTGCAATGCCACATAGGTTGTGTCCTAGGTGGACGTGATCTATGAGGTAATGCACTGTTCATAGGCAGAGGTTACCGCTTAACATCAGGTGGGCCTCTTGCTTGATCCGTGATCCAAGTAGTATAAAAAAAAAAAAAAAAAAAATATTCTCTTTATACTCGTAGAGGGAAGCAAAGTGACTTGACTTTGGAACGCTACACTATGCGTATTTCATCACGCACATATCTAGTAAACCGACCTCAGAAAAGGAGGAGGTATTATGTCCGTCTGTATGTATTTTTAAGGGTTCCGTACCCAAAGGGTAAAACGGAAACCTATTACTAAAGCTCGGCTGTCCGTCTGTCTGTCTGTATGTATGTCTGTCTGTCTGTCCGCCTGTTAGCAGGCTGTATCTCATGAACCGTGATAGTTAGACAGTTGAAATTTTTACAGATGATATATTTCTGTTGCCGCTATAACAAAAATGACAAAAAAATAGAATAACATGAATATTTAAGGGGGCTCCGATACAACAAACGTGTTCTTTTTGTCGTTTTTATAGATAATGGTACGGCCAAGTGCGAGTCTGACTCGCACTTGGTTGTTTTTTTTATTTTAGTAGCAGTGGTCGTATCTTCGAGTATAAATGAGCTCAATAGCGTTAGCTCAATAATATTTGCTCGTATCTCAAGTTTATTGCTCCAATATCGATGCGGTTTGCACAAACAACCAGTATTAGATATTTGATACATAATTTAATATAAGCTATGATTATATCCGTTTGGGTGAAGTTAACTTAAACTATTACTTCGCAGTTTGAATTAAGAGTAGTCGCTATAGCGGATATCATTAAGATAACAATAATTTCGTTATGACGATGTTAATTACGATGAATGACGTCATAGTAGGTACCTAATCACGTGTCTACTCTATATTACGGCCGTATTGTGATTATTGAGCACTCCGGTACGGAGGCCGCAATGCTCCAAGATAGTGATTGATGAGTGATGGAAATGTAACCTTAGTAATCCACGCGCCAACGCCAGGCAGAAATCTTCATACAAAAAAAACGCTTCCCGCCGCTCGATAAAGCGGTTTTTATTGAATATCTCGTAAAATATAGGTAATTTTACAAAACTTCTATAGTAAACCCTCGGCTTTGTGGTATTAATTGTATTTATCTAATATTTTACACAATAATATGCACCATTTTTATAAACAATCGAATCTAGGCAAAAAACAGACGTAACTTTGTTTTTTTTTATCGTGAAATTATTGTCCTATCGTATTTCTGGTACAGTGATCCCTCGAAATTATAATATATTTTAAATATACATGCATATGTTTAATTTGAATATTGTATTTGATTTAGTTAGTTAATAATCAAATCTAAGATTATGAATTTTGCGGCATACTCCACCGTATTTATATGTGATTTATACTTCAACAAATGCAAAGTTTCATCAGTATTTAATGAACTAAGTAAGTTTGACTGAAAGCTTACTAAATTAACTCTCTTGAAAAGCTTTTACTTCATCAAACTTTGTTTCTTTTTTAAAGCAGTCAATATCCAATCTCCATTCTGTCCAAAAACGGCGTCAAGCTTCACAAAAGCATCAAATGGCAGCGCTCACAAAGTATACTGAAACCAATCCGTTAGAGAACTATACCCGGAATTTGCATATGACTTGACGGGTAACCGCATCAAGGATTTTGGGGCACTATGTTGGGGCTGCGGGTTTTCTTGCTTGTTTAAAATTTAATAGGAACTCTTTGATATCTTTGTGAGTGCGCAGGGATATTTATTTCAAATCAAGCAACGGTGCTTGAAGTTTTATTAGTGAGTAGCATAAAACCTAACGCTCGGAATATTGTAGTTTTTGCTCGGAATTCAATCTGCCATTTTTGAAAGAAACATCGTCATTTTTATTTAATTACATTTTAATGTGTTTTTTCAAGTTATTTCGTGTAATTTTAGTGGCATTTTAAACGGTGTAACATGTATAAATGGCACATGTGTGATGAAGTGTAATTTAAGTGTATTGCGTGTCTTTTCGAAATGGTGAATTTTTCCCTGTAAAAACTCAGTTTTTTGCCACAATTTATACTGGGTTATGACTTGACGGAGACTGCTGACGACTTGACTATAAAAATATAATTAAATAAATCACTTGATATTGGCTAAATTGTTGCAAATAATGCACAGAAGCCATTACCTAAGATAAGAAGAAGAACGCTCACTCGGAAGCACCCAGCTTACTACGAGTTTATCGTCTCTCTTTGGGTGACAAAGTTTCACCCTACCTTTTGTATATTGACAGGAATCAATTCGTCCATAATAGCAGGAGTATCTGAAGTAGATATTTGAAAACACATTACAAAGTGATTCCCTTTTGAGATCGAAAACTCAGGAGAATTCAAGTGCAACTATGCGCTTTAAGTCCAAGTCTGCATAACTCAAGATCCTCTGTTCCTGATACTGCAGCATTTAATTTGTAAAAATACATGGTAAAGTTGAGGACTAAGCATCAAGTAAGGCGACTTCCATACAATTTTCAACACAAAGTTGCCTCCAAATTGTACAACAAACCACATGTACGGGTATTCAACGAAAAAATAATTATTTATGATCTTATTCGTTTTGTCTTTATTTTCTTCGATACAAAATACGATATTTTAGTGTACGACGCCCGCTAGCAAGATGGCGGCTGGATTACTGCGTGCGTTGAAGAGGCACCCCAAATCGTAATCCTACAGACTCTTAAATTCCACAATATCACTATGCACAACTATTAACTTTTGTTTTTAAATCTCCTTTATTGTCAGAACAAGCTGGTGGCCCACTTGATGTTAAGCGGAAACCTCTGCCTTCAACAATGTACTACCTCATAGGTCACGCACCCTATACGATGCGTCCTAGGTGGATATGTGGCATTGCACTGCGCCCGCCACCCTGAGTTAAAAATATGAAAAAACGCATGTGCCTGAAATTTCACCGGCACCCTTAACCTTCAAACCGAAACTGCTTTGCAGCAGAAATAGATATAGAGGGTTTTTTATACCACTTTAGATGACGTAACATGCAGATGGCCTCCTGATGTTAAGCGGTACCCTCTGCCTATGAACAGAGCATTATCCCATAGGTCACGTCCACCAAGTACGCGCCCTATGTGGCATTGCACTGCGCCCGTCACCCTGAAATACAAAGATGGAAAGTCTCATGTGCTTGTAATTTCACCGGCACCTATACCTTCAAACCAAAACACCAATGCGAGCACTACTGCTTTGCAGCAGAAATAGATATGGAGGTAGCACTTCCCTGCTACAACTCTTTCACAAAAAAGCTCGACTACTACTAAAACACACATAACAGTCACTTCACCAGTGCACTCTGAAATTGCCCCTACGAACGTAGTCCACGTTTCGACATCTAATCTAATACCTACTATCGGATTATTGGTTGAAAGACGTGTATTCAGACAGCAACCACGTCCCAATATTATTGTAGGCTGAATTTCGCCGATACATTCACAGGCAAATGAGGTATCGCACAATAGATGCCCGTTGTTGCTGAATCTATTGATTATGCATGGCTGTGCCCGGCTCCTTGTGCTGGCGAGATATCGTGCGTGGTGTTCGAGATAAACCTTCAATATCCAGGATTTCCTGATCAACGTAGACTTTGATAGTTATTCAAGCACTGCTGATTTGATATAAGCCGTGCTATCACAATCGTTAGTAGAGTTTAGGCCCCTAACATCAATAGAAGTTCATGCTATGATTCTAAGATTAACCTTTCAATGGATGGCAATTATATACTGTCAATTATAGATTACCTGATTATTTTTGAATGTACGGGCCTAAAGCGTGAATTACTTAGAAAAGGCGTAAGGCACAGGCGAGGTGCAGGCACGGCACAGGCGTGGAAAGGATAAGGCACGGACGTGACATTAAATTATACAGAAGAGGCGACAATAAAGGTCTGTCATTATATACAGGCTGACTTTGTAGCGATATCATGTCTTCCTCTTCAATAAATACTGGTAAATACTACTCGTACTCGCACCCGCGCATTGACACGCTTGCCTACTAGGCAAGTAGTGTGTCCATTACGCGCGGATAGGAACGTTTGAAAACAACGCGCGCTCTCTCGCTCATGCCCATCGCGCTAGGCGCACGCCTTAGCCACTACACTATGGACGCAAGCGGCGGTTGCATATGTTTGATATTTCGCACCCGTCGTCGTCGCAACCGTGCTAGGGCAACACTGTGGACGCGTACTCATGGGTACATACAGTATGAATAAGTTTTGAAGCAGCACCGTACCTGCGCCGCTCCTGCTCCTCGCCTATGCCTTACGCCTTTTCTGTGCAATTCACGCTTTAGGCATCCCGTAGGTTTTGCTGAGTTTTACCACAGTCACTGCTATGAAAGAAAGAAAGAAAGAAGAAAGAAATAGCATTTATTTGTGTCAACAACATGAGTACAACAATATTGCACACTAAAAGACACACACACACACACACACACAGAAACAAAGACTGACTACTACTGACAACTATGACTGACTTTGATGACTGATAATTGCATTAAATTGATTGATTGATCTGGATACTCTTATTTCAATCGTCAATCAGGTAGTTAGCTACAGCTCGTTTACCGTAACATGGCACCTGCCTTAGTCGGCAGCCAACCTAGGCAGGTGCCATCTTACGGTGAACGAGCTGTAGTGGTTCGCCGAACTGAGACCCTGCGAACACACGCGATAGGTGTACATACTTACCTTTCTGACCGACTTCAATAAACATTAATTTCATTTCATAGGGTACAAAATTAAATGTCGATACTCCTACTCGATTTTAGGCTTTTCTGGGTTAATTTTGTCTCGCATTTTCTAACGAAGGCAGAGTGTTAAATAAGAAAAGAGGATTTTCACATTCTTGAACAAGTATTTTCATTTCCACTTCTCAACATGTTTCAGATATCATTTCAGTTTCCAGCTCAACACTCGAGATATAAGCCGCGCTCGATGGGTACAATCTGTTGGTTTATCTTCTTATCCCGTATGCTTGTGAAAACTGAGGGTAGGATATTGGTATGGAAATATTTCGCTCGATCGTGACTGGGATGACCCACTTGATGGCAGTGAACGGAGCATGTGTTCTCATGAACTTATGTACATCTACAGACCGTTCACCGTAAGTTGGCACCTGCCATAGAGTATTTACAGGTGCCATCTTACGGTGAACGAGCTGTAAGAGCTTAACTTGACTGACTGACTGACTGACTGACTGACTGACTGACTGAATGACTGATTGACTGACTGACTGATTGATTCATCATTGCCGAGCCAAAACCGTTGGACGTAGAAACTTGAAACTTGCAGGGTGTATTGTTGTCGGTTCAAATGACTTTAGGTTTAAGACTCATCATCATCATCATTTACCTACTGCAGTCCACTGCAGGACATAGGTCTCCCATCTCTCCCATGGCGCGTCAATGAGCCCGGTCTTCGGCTCTCCTCATCCAGCTTCTGTCACCCAGCGCAAGTCGTCGCTGCACCTAGCCAGAGGATGCCCTACTACGTTTGCCAAGACGCGGTCTCCACTCAAGAACTCGTTTACTCCACCGGTCATCGGTTCTTCTCCAGACATGACCGGCCCACTGCCACTTCAGCTTGCTAATCCTCTGGCCTATGTCTAGAACTTTGGTTCTATGTTGGATCACCTCACTCGCCACCCTGAGACATAAAGATGAAAAGTCTCATGTGCCTGTAATTTCACCGGCAACCATACCCTTCAAACTGGAACACAGCAATACTAAGTGAAGAACTAAGTATCTTTGGCGATCTTTTTCACCTGTTCAACTTCTGACTTAAAATATCTACTCAACTGATCCACATAGCTAATATATAACATGTCGTGAAATAGAAGAAGCTGTTACAAAATTATCTTGAATAAAAGATGGTGGCGTAATAAAATAGTAATGTCACAGAATATCTCTATTCACAGTAGGGTACATAAACAATCCCTCTATGTCATGAATCGAATGGCCAGCGAGTAGGGTTGTCACCACCAAAATACCTACCTATTTTCCACAACTGGTTAGTAGTGTTTTTGTTCTTTATAATTGGCGCCGCACAGCTTGTGCATTTGCCATTTTCAAGTTGTTTTTCATTTTCTTTAGTGTATTTTCAATATATTTTCAACGTTAAACTCCTTACAATAAGTCATCAAAGTTAAAGTCAATTCATGTTTAAATAAAACGGTGGCCATTTTACTGAAACTTTAAATCAATCAATCAATCAAATTTTTTATTTGCTACAAATAGTGTTACAAAGATGTAATATTTTTTTTTTTAAAAGTACCAACTATTTCTACCACTATAGGCATGCAAAAATTACATTTTAAAATATATTATGAAATTCCCAATACATTACTTATTTAGTTATTTTACGAATTATTACTAAAATCTAAAGACAATATATTAACAAATTAATTAGTATACAAATATTATTAAACAATATGTCAAATGGATAATACAAGTCAAAATAAACTTACGCCTAATTAAAATTATCTGTCAAATATTCAGCTACGGAGTAATACGCTCTTTCAACCAAAAAGTTACACAATTTTCTTTTAAATATATGGTAACATTCAATCCCTTTTACGGACGCGGGCATTTTATTATAAATTCTTGGTGCCATAGCTAGAATACTTTTATCAAATAGAGCTGTTTTATGCAATGGCATCGCAATTCTATTCCGTAACCTTGAACTCCCTAGTTTTGAGAACTGATTCTTGTTTTGTCTGACAAACAATATAGTTTCAAAAATATACAAGCAAGGGAACGGCAATATGCAAAGACTTTCAAAATGTGGCTTACAGGTATCAGTTTGGTACAGCCTGCATACAGCTCTCAAGCACTTTTTCTGTGCTTTAAATACTCTTTCCCACTCAGTAGAGTTCCCCCAGAAAATGATGCCGTATCGAAGGGTAGATGTAACGTACGCATGATAAGCCGTAAGTACCGTTTGCTTGTTCACTATTTTGGCTAACATATACAGGGCATATGAAAAACGACTTAGTTTGGAACAAACTACTTCTACATGATCTTTCCATGACAAATTTGAATCAATATGAAGTCCCAAAAATTTTGTAGATGGAATGTCATTAATTTTGTTGCCTAGATAGTTAATATTCAATGTCAAATTCTTATCCCTAAATATCATAATGTACGTTTTGTCAATATTAATACACAAATTATTTCCCTCTAACCAATTTATAATGTCCACAAGAGCATTATTAATTTCAATTTCTAAGTCATTCACATTATTAGCGGTAAAAATCACAGTGCTGTCGTCAGCAAATAACACCGTTGGGTGGTTAACGGATTGGGGCATGTCATTTATATAAGTTATGAATAGCAAAGGGCCAAGTATGCTCCCTTGTGGCACGCCATACTTAATTGGCATAATGTCTGATTTGAAGTGCATGTCCAACCTAGACTTTGGACATATTTTATTTATCTTAGTCATCTGAGTTCGTCCCTCCAAATATGATTGCATCAGATTAAGGGCTTTCCCCCTAACTCCGTAAGTATTTAGTTTATTGGCTTGTATTGTATGATCGACATAATCAAAAGCTTTAGTAAGGTCCATAAACATGGCACAGACAGGACTTTTCTTGTCACAGTTTGTGGTAATATATTTATTAATTTGAAAATTGACATATTAATATTTCTGTTCTTACGAAACCCCGCCTGTTCATCACAGAGGATGTGATATTTTTCAAGGAACGAGTATAAGTTAGAGTAAATGCACTTTTCTATGATTTTAGAGAAAATTGGTACTAAAGCTACCGGTCTATAATTATTCATAATTTCTTTCTGGTTCTTTTTGTAAAGTGGTTTAACAACTATCAATTTTAATTTTTCAGGGTTTTTCTTTGGTTGACAATTTCCACCAATTTGAAAAGTCACGCAATACACTTCCATTTCATTTTACTACCGAGCTACATTGGTTAAAATACGACCAAAATAACAAAAAAAACAACACTAGGAAATGAAATAAAATAAAAGTAGACTACGTCTTTTTTGAAAATGGCGGGAAGAGTCTGGTATTGAGTAAGATCGGTTAAGTTATCTTTAGATCATTTCTAACGGTCAAATAAATCAACTGTTACATTTTTGTTTATAAAATGTTGCATAATTGTATCAGTTTTATTATTCTTTCTGTATATAAAGACTGCTTCACATTTATATTCGCCCATAAGATGTACTGACCAAATCAAGATAGCTTCGGACGGTCGACAGCAAAAATGCACAGGAAGACTACCAAGCGAGACCTGAGGCCAATATACAGGGCGTCTCAAGACTATGCGACATGAAGGGAAAGTATCTTAAATATTGTAGATAGGATATTTTGTTGAAAGAAGACTTTATTTCAGTTTTTGAAACATAGTTATAAAGCATACAACGATTTTTTTTTTAATTACTTGCTTCGTCTGAGAATTGAACCGAACATTTAATGGAATCAAACATTTTACGTTATTCTTTTGTTATAAGATACTATGTTACTTAAGAGGTTTTTTTTTTGCCATGCTTTCGATTGGCATCATAAAATACGGGGATGTTTTTTTTTCACATTAAAGTCGGTTCGATTCCCAGACGAAATAAGTAATTTTTAGCAAATCTTTTAATGCAGTATTACTATGTTTTAAAAATAAAATAAAGATATCCTATCTAAAATATTTATGGTACTTTCCCTTCATGTCGCATAGTCTTGGGACGCCCTGTATAATACTAGTATAAGGACAGGGCGGAAGACGAGGGAAGACGTGAAAGACTACGGCCGTTTCGAAGTCAACAAGTTTTAATTAATTTTGTAAAAATTAAAAAAACCCTTAGCGCTGAACGGCTGAACCGATTTTGATCAAACAAAGCTAAGAACACTCCCGCCAAATACACCTTTCAAAATAACAAAAAAACGAAATCGGTTCATCCGTTCGGGAGCTACGATGGGACAGACACACACACACACACACACACAGACACGTCAAACTTATAACACCCTTTCGTTTTACGTCGGGTGTTAAAAATGGATTTTAGATGAGACTCAATATTTACGTTTCCGTGGCACTCGAAGTCGCATCCTATTTTTTGTAACATTGATAGACCTTTGTTTGACCACGATCTCATCTGTTAGTAAGTGACGATGTGTCACAAAGGTCTAGAAGGCACCTATTCACTCTAGCCTTGAAAAGACTCAGATTAATAATAGTTTTCAGGAAAGACAGACTTATGTAGTGTATTCCTCTCCTTAGCTGTTCTCAAGTATAACATAATATAGATTTATATAAACCTAGACATTATATTGAAAGACTTACTATTATACACTGAGATAAAACTTTATAATTCATTGTATTTATGAACCGAATGGTGAAATAGATTTAATTAGGATTCATTATTTACTAACAGAAAACTTCATTATAATTGCGTGTCTACCTATCCGCCACTATTTTATGGATAATGCATACATACATACATAGACACACGTCTTTTTCCCCGAAGGGGTAGGCAGAGCCACAATAGGCCTCTTTTCACAGTGGGTTGCACCATCGTGGAATATAAACGTGACAAGTGGTGAGCTCATCGCCGCCATTGCTTCCCACGACTGACTCAGCTAACGCTTTCTTCCAGTAATAACACATTCCATAGTAAGCTACCAGCCAGGACAAATCTTATACCAACGAATTTTATCAAAAAGTTCGGGTAATCCCTTAGTCGGCTTTTACGACATCCACGGGAGGAGACGGAGGGGTTTATTCTTAGGCCGGACACACCACAGCAATTATGGATAATGTTTTGCAAATAACTTATAACATATTGTCTAGATTGATAGTACATCTATTTTATTAACTATGTGGTTTTATCTGAGTTAAGTTAAACTAATAAATACATAAAATAGTCATCCAATGCTGTGCAGGGCCTCCCCCATGGAATGTAATGGCAATTTGTCATATTAAGGTGGAGTGTGATCGCTGTGTTGCATGGTATTGAGTTCATAGGTGAATGCTCATGAAAGGACTCAAACACATATTATATACCCTCGTAAAGTCCCTTAGTGGTTTTTTAACACACGGAAATCGTATGGCGATGAACACATTAAGAGTCTAGGAGGGATATCCACGGAAGAACACATAGATATAGGCTGGACTCGCCACGGCATTACGGAACAGTTGTACATAAAATAAAAACAACAGACTCCAACATTTTCCTCAGTAAACCAGGCTCAGCGCTGACGTATTTCAACCCTAACCGTGACGCCGCCTATCACAGTCACCCCACACATTCCCTCATTCAAAGCCTGTAAAATTTGCTCGTAAAACCAAAAAGGTCCATTGAAACCATGGACAAAGCCTTCAGAGGTAATTTTTCACGCGTGCCCGATGGTGCTTTTTCACTCCATACTCTATTATCTAACGACGGAAAGTAATATTGTTCTTTTGTACTGTCAAATTGATTTTTACACTGTGACTGGTCATTTTGACCCCTTGGGGAGAAAGGGTTATTTTTAGCTGATGTGTTAATTACACTATTAATGGCATGAAAAGGCTTTTTATTTTGACGACCTCTTTAGCGTGTCGGGCGAGTAGCTCGGCTGAGATGCGAGAGGTTGCGGGTTCGATTCCCGCTGCGGGTCAAATTATAATCTGCAAATATTTGTTGCGGGTCTGGGTGTTATGGTATCATAGTACTCGTAGTTCCTGATACCCACGACACAGGGAATCCTAGTGTGGGATCAGGACTGTGTATGTGACTGTTGTGGGTGGCCTGTTGTATGAACTATGTAGTTGGGTGCTATGTTATGTTATGTTTTTATGGTGTTTTAATGATATTCAAATATAACAATATCAGCCATAGCGAAAAAAACTTAGAAAGGAGGTGACGGGCGGAAGCTATGTCCAAAAGCAGTGGCCTACCTTCAACCTTCAACCAAAATAAACTTTTTATTTTGGTCGAAGACTCCTACGAGATATCAATGATGATATTTAGAACAATAGTGGTATGCAATATGTTTATAGTTAAATTTTTAAATTCTGAGAAGTTTTCGTCTTAAGTCTTAGTTACTATACTTTTTATATTAAGAAACAATTTATTAAAAAAGCAATAAATAAAAATAAAATAAAACTATTGTTTGATTTACCACTGGAGATTTATCTTATCTTATCTTATATTAGTGATTATATTGAAAAATGAATTTCCCATGTGTTTCTCACATAGATATACCAGGGGAAAAAACATTTTATAGGGGAAATCTCGGCCAGCAGTTAACGTCTATCGTATGATGACGATGTCTTAATCTGTTAAATACAAATACACACATTCATACATAGACACACGCTTTTTTCCCCGAAGGGGTAGGCAGAGCCTCAATGTGCCTCTTTTCACAATGGGTTGCACCATCGTGGAATATAGACGTGACAAGTGGTGAGCTCATCGCTGTCATTGCTCCCCACGACTGATTCAGCTAACGCTTTCTTCCAGTCTACATTCCACACATTCCATTATAAGCTAGCAGCCAGGACAAATCTTCAACAACGAATCTTATCAACAAGTCCGGGTAATCCCTTAGTCGGCTTTTACGACATCCACGGGAGGAGACGGAGGGCTCTATTCTGAGGCCGGACACTATCTTGAAACACCACACAGGCGCTTCCTACCTAGTAGTAAGGATCATAAAAAAAAATATCGACCGTGTTTGTTGCCTGATTTCTTCTAGGTCTGGTTGTGTTGGAACAGAAGTAAAATTATTTTTTAAGACGATTCATAATGATCCTTGTGATTTCAATAAATAATAGTACATTATGGTACTAGTGTGTAATAATGGTGATTATCGCTGAGGCGCCATTGAGACCCGAGCCGTTAGGTGAGAGTCTTAAGAGAGCCGAGGACGGTAATCATCAATACACACGTGTATCATACGACGTTTTTCAACACATTTGTGAAGAAAATAATCATAAAACTGGAATACACATTCTGTGTAAATGTTCAACTGTCTCTATAACTCACTAGTGAATAATAGCAATGAAAAAGTCACAGTTTGATTAAAGGTGTATAACAGAAATACACACTCTGTGTAAATGTTCAACAGTCTCTATAACTCACTTGTGAATAATATAGCAATGAAAAAGTCAAAGTTTGATTACAGATGTCATTATGTGCCTAATTGCGGTGAAATTAGAACCACTATATCAGCAAGTGTGTTGAAAAATACTTTTAACTTTAACTTTGACTTTGACTTTTGACACACCACTGTACAATATTTACTTACAAAATATAAATTAATAATTTTGAGCTATGTAAACCAGACCGTAATAATAATAGCTAGGTTATATAATTAGAAGTACACCCGGGTATCGTCCGTAATATCAGTATACATCCGGCTGCAAGATGGCGGCCGGATGTCCGCAGCCTGTGTCGCTCGTCGGCAGTATCTAGCTTGATTTTAGGAAATAGCTCTCTTCCTTTTAAAATGTAGCTGTGGAAGCTGTGCACCCATTTTACAGAGATAAAATCAAGCAGTATTATTTAAGTACAATAAATAATTAAATTCAAAAATAAAATGGTCAAATAAGTAAATAATATCAATAAGTAAATAAATGTTTAGTATAGGTTATATATATCTGCATTACTGTTTGTATATGAAATAAACTGAGATATATACACTGTGTTTTTTTTACTTTGACAGTATTGTCAGTTTATCTATATTGTGTTGATATATACAATTTGTCTAAGGCCACTAGAGATTTTCTGAAACGTGCCCGTACCTGTATACAGCAAGAGGGAGGCCATATTGAACATTAATATTGCGATAGTTTTATTAACGTAGGTACCAGATTACTTACAAATTGTACGAGAAAACATTTTATTCTATACTGCCGTTTTTTTTCTTCCAATACAATGAAAAAATCCTTACATGAAACTGAGTCGATACGCATTAAAAAAAACTTGATCAAAATAATTAATTTTTATGGAGAACTCACACTTGACCACAAAAATAACTACGCCAAAATCGTTTTCATACAAAATGAATAAAGGGTTCCATACACAGTTTTCCCGTATCCCTAAAGGATTCGGATATGCCCATACAGTCCAAGTAAAAAAATACACTTTATAGCTACGCGCGTACGCTACGTCGCGCTGACTAGAACCGTCGACCGAGCTCGTTGGACGACATATACGCGCGTTTATTGCGACGCTGACTGAGCGACGCGCGTACGATTAGCGCTGTAGGTATACGCTTACCGTCGCGTCGGTCGACTACTAAAACCAGCCTTAAGGTATTTACCAGCACGGTATAATCAGATATTGGTTGGGGACCCTTTTGAGGCTTACGGCAGGCACACGCACAAATTGCCATATATTAGTTAGTCATTTTAGGTGTAATAGAGCCTTTTTGTAAAAGAGTTCGTTCGAAAAGTTCGTTCGTACCACCACACCTATTTCTGCCGCAAAGCAGTAGTGCTCGCATTGCTGTGTTCCGGTTTGAAGGGTAAGGGTGCCGGTGAAATTACAGGTACATGAGACTTTTCATCTATAAAGAGACAAGACATAAGACATAAGTCTCAAGGTGGCGGGCGCAGTGCTGTGCCGCATAGGGTGCGTTCTAGGTGGACGTAACCTATGTGATAATGCACTTCTCATAGGCAGAGGGTACCACTGAACATCAGGTGGGCTATCTGCTTGATCCGTCATTCCAAGTAGTATTTTTTTTTTCTTCTGTGTTATTCTTTTTGTTAAGAACAAAAAAAAAAAAAAAAAAACTGTTTTTTTTTATTTTTTAAATCTTGTTGGTTTTTAGGGTTCCGTAACTAAAAATTACGGAACCCTTATAGATTCGTCATGTCTGTCTGTCTGTCTGTATGGCCGTGTATGTCACAGCCACTTTTTTCCGAAACTATAAGAGCTGTTGAAACTTGGTAAGTAGATGTATTCTGTGAACCGCATTAAGAATATCACAAAAAAAAAGAAAAAAATAGTAAATTTTGGGGGTTCCCCATACTTAGAACTGAAACTCAAAAAAAAAAACATCAAACCCCTACGTGTGGGTATCTATGGATAGGTCTTTACAATTGATATTGAGGTTTCTAATATAATTTTTTTCTAAACTGAATAGTTTGCGCGAGAGATACTTCCAAAGTGGTGAAAAGTGTGTCCCCCCCCCCCCCATAACTTCCAAAATAAGAGAATGATAAAACTAAAAAATAAACATGATGTACATTACCATGTAAACTTTCAACAAAAATTGGTTTGAACGAGATCTAGTAAGTAGTTTTTATTTAATACGTCACAAATCGTTATCCAGCCAAGAACTTTTATATTATGTTACTTGCTGCTACAGAACCCTTCATGGGCGAGTCCGACTCGCACTTTTTTTGTTGTTGCTGAGTGTCTTTGTTGTGCAGTCACGAATAAACGTTTTTTCTTTCTTTCTTCTTTCTGATATCATAGATTTATCTCATCAAAATCACATAGCAAAATATTTATAAGAAAAATCTGTCCAATCCCCAGAGTAAATAAACAGTATTGTGCCACTAACCCCATTGTACACTCGCTGCCATAATTCAAATCATCAACCAGCTATGCAGTTCCTTCCACGGTTCACGGCAGGGTGAACCTGTTATACTTTGCTATCCGGTGTCCTGGCGCCACAGATAATAATTATTTGGGAAAGCAGAAGGTAAAGTTCAGAGCAGTCAATTCCAGTACTTTCGATAAAAACGCTGGTGCTCAGCTCGTACGTGATTATGAAGTTGTAATAATTTTTTCTTCAGATATTTTGTACAAATATGTAACTTGAAGAATAAATCTACGTACATGATGTTTTTTTTTTTTTTTTTTGTTTACCTCTAAGTTCTGATTAATCCTTCAAAAATCAGCTTATTTGCACAATTTTACCTGAACTTTGGATGTTCATAATGTACTTATAAACTGTAAAACTAAGAAAAAAGGCTTATCAGGTATCGAGCCCATGTTGACTGAAATCTAAATTACAAGCATTTTATTCACAAACTTGTAAGACTTTCTCAAAAAAACGTACGTGCTGGAACAAGTTTTAGAATATTTTGCGCGTTTATTGCCGTTTCGCAAGTAAGTAGCGGAATTTTCCGAATTCCAACCACAGGATCCGGCACTAGCTCTCATTTAAAACAGTGCCTCTCTTTCAAAAATTGAGTTGTACAAACCTACAAGATTTTAGTTCAAATCAAATTGGGGCCCCTTAAGACTGCGCCAACCCAAGGCAGAAATCTTCATACAAAAAAATCGTCTGGCGCAGCACGAAAAAGCAGTTTTTAATGAATATCTCGTAAAATATAGATAATTTTACGAAACCCCTACAGTTAACCCTCGGCTTTGTTGTATTGACTTTATTTCTCTAATTTTGTACCCAATAATATACCAATAATAAACAAAGGAATAAAGGCAAAAAATAGACGTAGGTAGGTAACTTTGCTTTTTTTTTTTATCGAGAAAATATTGTCCTATCGTGTTTCTGGTACAGTGATCCCTCGGAATTATAATGAGTATCCATGCATACTTATAATTTGAAAATATTGTATTTGATTTAGTCAGTTAAAAATCAAATCTAAGATTGGTAATTTTGCGCTATTACAAATAACAATTACGATTAGATACAATCACAGAGTAGGATCTTTGAAAACTTACAATAATTTCGCGCGGCGTCCATAATCGACCAACCGACAAATTTTGTGCTGCCGAGGAATTAAGCACCATAGGTATTTTGCGTGTAAACTTGATTGAGTGATGGAGGCCTGAGGGGCTAGTTTGCAAATTTGACAAGCAACTTACACGGCCGTGTGGTGTACCTACACTTCATGAATTTTTGTACGAGATCTGAGGTTCTCAAGGTGCCCGCTAGGGGCGCTCTTAGATTTCTCCATACTAAAATCCGTGTAGTGTACACCACACGGCCGTGTAAGTTTCTTGTCAAATTTGCAGACTAGCCCCTCTGGTGGTACACTTAACCTAAGGCCAAACCAACGCGATCAGCCCGCGTCCTCAGTGGCGTGCACGGTGTCTATCAATGGTAAGACAATGGATCGCCACCGTGCACGCCACCGCGGTCACGGGCTTTACGTCGCTAAGGTGTGCGTCGGCGTAAGCTCTTCGTAGCACAGTAAGTCAAATCTTAATTCCCTTCACTGTGGCCCGGTCGCGCCGGCTTTGTTAACCGGGTAATGCGGATGCACGGATGTAAACAATACCCGGCTACGGGATTATTCTTTGAATATACGGGTATCGCTGCCGTGTACCGGTTTTTAGCGAGGCCTTGTTTGCGGACTGTAGGTAAATAGAAAAACTGATTAGATTTGCCTTATTTTTTAGTGTTAGAACCAAAAATGTTTTATTCAAGTTATGTTAAAGTTTTGAAGGCAAATATTATTGCAGGAGAAATGGATACTTATGGTTAAGGTGGTTGCTTTTTCATACTAATGTATTCATTCATTACCATATGTGTAGTATTTGATAGGAAGATAATGAAACGTTCTGTTCGTGTAGTTAGAAACAACTGATTTATTCCGGTCTACCCACATTATATTATTATGTTATGTACCTACATACAACATCTCTCTTCCCATAAACTAAATAATTAAGTAATATATATATATATAAACATTAGTAAGTAGGTACACACAATGTTGATAGATACATCATAGGTATGTGGCGAATTACTAGACCTAAATAAAACTAATCAATAAATAAATTAAAGTTAACATTAACAGTATGCTCAGCTATTTTCAATATATCTGTTCGGAGGGTTAACGACCCTACCACTACGAGTCACTTTGCAAGGTGCGGACGCAGCCGCCATCGAGGACCCACTTATTCTATCCTCTCCTGCTGAAAGTGAGGCTCCTGGCTGAGAGACAGAGAGAGACTCACCCACCGAAGGGGTTTCTTTACAACCAACCTCTTTTGGTAAGTCGTTGTAACGATTTGTAAAGCCGCGGTTAGGTGATGCAGTTTTAACTTTTGATTTTAATAAATGAGCTCTATTACGACGGTAAGTACCACCGTTTTCCATTCTCACCCAGTAGGAGCGGTCTGTCTCAGCTTGTTTCAGTACGTGCGCCTTATTCCACACCTTACATCCTTTCATACGGACCTGTTCGCCCGGGACCAAAGGGGCTAAAGGTCTTGTCCCTTTGTCATAGTGCTGTTTCATTTTATTTAGCATTCCTTGTCTTACTTCGCGAACTTGTTCCGGCTTTATAAGTTTAGGTATTAAAGTTTGAGGAGCGACCGGTAGCCTAGTATTAAGTGACCTGCCCATTAACAACTGCGCAGGAGAATACTCTTCACCAGTAACAGGTGTATTTCTAAAGTTGAGCAATGCCAGTTGCCACTCCGTCTTATCTTCGGTGGCTTTTTTTAATAAGCGTTTAATTGTTTGTACATTTCGTTCAGCTAGCCCGTTTGATCGCGGGTACAGAGGGGAACTGGTCACGTGGTTAAACTCCCATTTTTTAGAAAACTCTATAAATTCTGCCGATGTAAATTGCGTTCCGTTATCCGTTACTAATTTTTTTGGAATACCAAAACGAGAAAACATACCTTTCATTTTAGCAATAACCGTGTCGCTTCTCAAGTTAGGTATATATACAACCTCCACGTACTTTGAATAGTAGTCGACTACAAGTAGGTAGTGGAGCTTGTCCAGCTCAAATAGGTCCGCCGCGAGGACCTCCCACGGCAGGCGCGGCACGGCGTGCGGCGCCAGCGGCTCGCGCGGCGGCGCGGCGCGGTGCCGCTGACAGGGCTCGCAGCGCTGCACGCACTGCTCGATCTCAGCCCCCATGCCCGGCCACCATATCGCGTCGCGTGCGCGTTTCTTACACTTTTCAATTCCGAGATGTCCCTCATGTATACGTTTTAACATTTCCTTACGCATCATACCCGGAATTACTACCCTATCGTTACGGAATAAGATCCCATTAATAGCGTGTAACTCGTGCCTAAATGTCCAATAGGGTCTAGCAATTGACGTTACCTGATTGTTTTCATTTGGCCATCCTTGATAGTAATACTCTATTACTGAAGACAAAACAATATCCTTACTTGTCTCTGCCTTGATTTGGTCCAAGCGTTCACTCGTCGCGTCCACACTCTCATACATAGCGTTCACATGCACGGTGACGTCACCCTCGCACACATCTGCGCCCGAGCCGCGCTCGACGGCCGCTCGCGATAACGCGTCTGCTATATGCATAAATCTACCCGGTTTGTAGATCACATTCAAACAATAAGCCTGTAACTTTAATAGCATACGCTGCAATCTCGGTGGAGTTTCGTTAAGAGCTTTTCGAAATATAGTTTCTAGGGGCTTATGGTCACTCTCCACGATAATCTCGTTATGTCCATAAATATATTGATGAAATCTCACACACCCAAAGTAAATAGCGAGCATTTCTTTTTCGATTTGTGCCCACCGCCTCTCAGTAGGTGTGAGCGTGCGCGCGGCGTACGCCACCGGCCGGCCGCCCTGCAGCAGGCACGCCCCGAGCCCGTATGAGCTAGCGTCCACTGACACCGTCACCGGCTCGTCCGGAGAGTAATAACGCAATACAGGGGCCTCACTTATCGCCCTTTTTAATTGCTCGAACGCTACATCATGCACTCGTAACCATTCAAACACCATGTCTTTCTTTAATAACGCTCGTAACGGTGCTGCTACCGTAGAATAACCCTCTATAAATTTTGCTAAATAATTAGTCATATCTAAAAATCGCTCGAGTTCCTTTCTGTCCTTAGGCTTCGAAATATTAATGATGGCACGAATACGACTCGGCATCGGACTTATTCCTGAACTATTTAAAGTATGGCCTAAAAAATTTACTTCTGTAGCCCGGAAAACACATTTTTTCTGGTTAAATTTAACGCCGTATTCCATAGCCCGCTTTAATACCTCTTTGAGACGCCCATCATGTTCAACTTTATTACGGCCCCAGACCAAAATGTCATCCGCAAATATTTCTACACCCGTCATGGAAAATATTTTATACATTTCATTATGGAATATTTCTGGAGCGCAGTTAATTCCGAAAGGCATCCTATTCCATCGGAATCTACCGAAAGGCGTCGAAAAAGTGCATAGCCTTGAGCTCTCCTCATCGAGCCTCAACATCCAAAATCCATTTTTTGCATCTAATTTAGAAAATATTTTTGCCCCAGTTAAATTGCTCGTGATCTCTTCTAGCGTTGGAAGTTGAAAGTGACACCGGCGCACTGCTTTATTTAAGTGATACGGATCTAAACAAATCCGCAGCTTATCCGGTTTCTCAACTATCACTATATTAGAAACCCAGTCGGTCGGAGAGTCCTCTTTTACAATGACACCAAGCTTTTCCATATTATCTAATTCTTGCTTTAATCTAGGTAATAATTTTATCGGTACCTTTCTCGATGCATTCACTACTGGAGGCACAGTCTTGTCAATTTGAATTTTATAAATAGTCGGTAAACAACCTAATCCCTCAAAGATAGAATCATCTATTTTCATTTCAGATACTTCACCTATTTTCTCGTTGCGTACAATAAGTTTAAGCTCACGACAAGCCCTAATTCCGAGCAAGTTAGTACAATTTAGATTCAATACATACATTTTCTGCCGACTTTGAACTTTATTGTAGCTCAAAATAGGCTCGAAATATCCAACTACAGGTAATTTAGTTTTACTGACTTCTCTTAAGACACATTTATTTTTTCTCAAAATTCCTTCATCAAAACCTGCCTCTCTAAATGCGCGCAATGACATGACAGAAGCCTCTGCGCCGCTATCTAGCTTAAAATTAATTTTAGCATTGTCTATCCACACATCTTGAAACCATGACTCGCAGTCTCCACCAACTTCATCGATAGACAAGCTACACAGTAACGACTCACGTATCTCGGCGCTGTCCTCGAGCTCGTCCTCGTCATCGACTTCCCCGACGAATTTTGCGCGACACAATCGTGCGAAATGACCTAAACGATCACACCTAAAACACTTCGCGCTACGTGCCGTGCACTTATCACTAGCACCGTGCTTACGACCACAATTATCACACGAGGTAACCGCACTATCACGGCCACGATAATGTTGCTGCGACGCCTGCGTCTGACGAGCGGTGGCAGCACCGCGACGCCACGGACGCTGAGCGGCGCCGGTGCCCGCGCGCACCGCCTCGAGCGACAGCTCGGCCCCCGTGGCGCTGCTGGCTACGGCGGTGGTGCGCGCTCCCCCGCATGCCTCCGACTGCTTGCTGGCGCTTTCCGCTGCCCGACACCACGTCACTGCCTCTTCCAAATTCAACTTTGTTTTTGCCAACAATCGCTCCCGCATGCCTGAATCTCTGAGACCTCTGATGATTTGAGTTAGGATGAGACTGCTGCGTAATTGACCAAACTCGCACGATTTACTCTTGTACTTGAGGGCGCTCAAATACTTATCAAAACTGTCGTCACGTTGGTACGCTTCGAAAAACATATGTCTCTCGTAATTTATGTTGCGAGTGGGGTCGCAGTGCAGAGCGAATTTAGACACTAATTTCTCGTAATCCGTTTTTTCTTCATCGCCTAACTCCAACTCCTCTAAAATTTCTCGGCCGCCTTTTCCAATGACATGGAGGAATAATGCACACTTTTCGTTGGATTTTGCATCCTCTTTTCCCGCCGCGATCAGATAATAATCGAACGCCAACTTCCATTCTCGCCAATTGGTAGCCATGTTGCCTTCATCACTCATAACGGCCGGCTGTTGAAGCGCCGTGTAAATGCCTCTCGACTCCGCCTGAGTTGCTTCCGACTTCACTGACATGTTTTCCACACGAAAACCTCTGTCCTTGAACAGTTTTTCACCACAATTTCCACACCTGACACCATGTAGTATTTGATAGGAAGATAATGAAACGTTCTGTTCGTGTAGTTAGAAACAACTGATTTATTCCGGTCTACCCACATTATATTATTATGTTATGTACCTACATACAACAATATGTATCATATTTGCCGCAAATAATCACCGTCCCTTTTCACAAAATCACTCCCAGAGATTGCAGTAAAGCGAGAGGAAAGATGCTACACATCAAAATGAAATGTTGACACACATGTGTTACAGCAGCGGCAGGTATGAACACGTACAAAGTAGATATAATTATCATATTGCTAAAACTTCGCGTGTGCCTGTCAGCTAGAATTAGTAGGTCACGCGTATTTGCGTATGTGATTGCGGTATTGTGCATTAAAATTAGTTATTTAACGGGTGTTTTGACGGTTCCACGAGACTGCCATTTCCATACAAACGATGGAGTATGCTAGCATTAGCAAGTATTGGTCGTAACTTTTGATAGATTAAGCTCTTCGATATTTATGATTCTTACTGACTGCCAGAGAGGTATCTATCTGGAGATTATCATAATCTGTTGTGGTGTGCCCGAACTTAGAGTAGACTCTTCAGTCTTCTTCCGTGGATGTCGTAATAGCTGGCTACAGAATTCCACCAGGGAATGGGCAGCAATAATGTCAAAGTCAACAGTTTATTAATACATAATAAGATCTACAGGGTCATATGCCAATAAAAACTCAGTACCTATCTTAGAGCCGTACAAGTAATTTCTTAGCATCAAAAAAAAACACCTGGCTATATCTCCTCCTCCTCGCGTCGTATTCCTCAATGCCCCCTCCATGGATCACCTTCTGCCGGACGATGTTGCGAATGAGATCTGTTGCCAGCGAGCTGCTCGGCTTCGTGGAATTTCGAATCGAGAGTGGTGCGGATCTGGTCTAACCCACGTAGCGGTCTACGGCCTCGTGGCCTTTTTCCCTCAATTTTTCCAGTAATAATCAGTTTCTCTAAGTTGTCACTGCCTTGCCGTGCTATATGACCAAAATACTCAAGGACTCGCTGGAGGCAGATGGAAGAAAGCCTAGTGCCTGGGACCTGTTTGACCCCACACAACACACACAACCTATCAAATTTCCTACCAAAGTTTATAACAGTTTTTGATTATTTTTATTTTTTGTTTCTCATGATATTGTAATGTCTACCTATATACTTAGTGGATTTTTGTTTTTGTCTTCTTGTTTTATGTGTGTGTTGTGCGTGTGGAAAAATAAATAAATTTTCTTTCTTTCTTTCTTTCTTTAGTAGTTATCTTGAGTTCCTTGAGTATTGACACGTTCGCCAGGGGATTCGCAGCATCGATCTCTAATACCACATCTCGAAAGCGTCAACACGTCTGCGATCCTACTTTGCTAAGAAATATACGTATATCTCCATTCGCACGGCTAGCTGAATTCGAGGATTTTTTACAATTAACTATGGCACAATCAGGCATTTTATATACGTGATATCGCGAATGGGAAAAAAATCCAGTATTTCGGCCAACAGAACAGAAGGGAAAAGACGGCGAAGACGACCGAGAGCAAACTGAATTGAGGTTTGCTAATAGGTGCATTGCACCTACTTCAGCCAAACCCTCAACGTCTATACGTGTTTAAAGTGGCTGCCCGACCAACCTTTCGGTTATACGCGGTAGCGCAAGGAGGTTAGATCTTGCCGCCCAAAAATTAGAAACTTAGAATCAGTTGCTTTACCACCAGTTTTATGGTGGAAACAGGTGTGGTGAAAGGACGAACTCTGGTACTCACAATTTGTCGGCTTCAGCTTGGTTCCTTTCTTTGCGCTGGTTTTCACATTTTCACCATAAATACACAAGTTAATTTGTACTGTAGTTTTAGCGAGATATTAATAATCAATTTTCTGATTTATTCGAATTTTTGGATTGTTTTTCACGCATGGGCTTGCGGCGCGGAGTGACTTCTCAACGTAATTCAATCGAGTTGCTCGTGAACTTTGCAAAACACTACTATTTGTCCAAAATGGTATCGGAGCGGTCACGGTCGCTCACCATCCGCACCCAGGAAGGGTGCTAGCTTCAACCCCAGCCGGACGACTAACCATTTCTCCATGAGTGGTATCGGAGCTGTAAAGCGCGCTCACTTCTCGACACACGTACATGTGCCTACTCAGGTCCTGCAGCTGGTAGGCCGGATTCACAAATACAAATAAAAATATTTATTAGTAAAATAAAAAATTTACAAGTCCCAACATAATTAAAATTAATTAAAAATTACGATTAAAAATATAAATTATAGACAATAGCCATGAACATTCATGCCAGCCACCTACTTCGGACAGGCAAAGTAACACGCAAAGTTGATGCACTTGCTCAGTGTCAGTGTATAGGTCAGTGTCCAAAACACACAAGCAAAGCAAATAACCGAAAATCCGACGGTACTAATGTGGTAAATATTTGCCTGAAACAGTCTATTATGAACACATCGGTTTTCAGTGTCCAAAAACTCGCTCGAACCGTAATATTTTAAACTTTATCTAACTTTATGAAGGTCTAACACAAACACTACGGGAACATACGACATCAATATGTGCTCTAGGTTCTTTCACACGATGCACAAGTGACGTGGTATGTAGCAGTGGTATATTTAAGAAGCTAAAACACTGCACCGTCTTACATACGTAAATAAATAAAACACACCTCCCTCCCTGAAGGGGTATAGGTAGAGTCTCAAACGGCCTCCCTTTGCCATAAGTCGCACAATCTCAGTTTTTTTTTTATATTCTAAGGTGGCCAACAAGCAGACGGCTCGCCTGTTGTAGAGCAGTCACGGCTGCCTATAGACATCTGCAACACCCGCGGTATTGCAAACGCGCTGCCTACCATTAAGAGCTCTATTGATATTTCTCTTGAATTTACCCATAATGCAGCCTTGTGGGAAGACATCAAACAGGAGCTCATTCCACGCTTTGCGGGTGCGCGGGAGAAACAAGCTCGTGAAACGTACTGTGCGAAAGCTCCACGTATCCAATATATACGTGATTTTCCACGACCAGCTCTGCAAATACCTTCCTCCAGTAAGGCACACACTCCGAAATAAGCTAGCAGCCAGGATTTTCATACACTAACGAAAATTTCCCATCAAAACCGGGTACCACAGACCAGATCTTGATATATGGTCTATGAAAAGCATTTTTTTGAACTGCTTGAATGAAGATATAAGCAGATGACCCACCTGGATGTTAAGGCGTAACCTCTGCCTTTAACAATCCATTACCTCATAGGTTACGTCCAGTTAGGATGGGCCCTATGTGGCATTGCACTGCGCCCTCCATCCTGAGACATAACGATGAAAAGTCTAATATGCCTGTAATTTATTCACTGGCATATTAAAACAACGAGAAATAATTAAAAAAACAACATAATTTTGACTGCTGTGTGCTAGTCTAACCAGTCAAAAAATATAAAAAAGTCTATTAGCTTTGTGAAACACAGTCAAACGAGGATATGTCTTATTTCAAATCGAGAGCGAAAACCGCTCATTGACCCCAAAGTATTATTAAAGCGCCGAAAGAAAACGATAGAAATTGTATAGCTTTTTATATATTTGTTATTATTATCCCTAGTAACGACCTCTGTGGTGCGGCGGGTGAGTAGCCGGCTATGCGAGAGGTTGCGGGTTCGATTCCCGCTGCTGGGTTTTTTTTTGTATGATCAGCAAATATTTGTTCCGGGTCTGTTGTGGCACCATGGTACTCGTAGTTCCTGATACCCACGATACAGGGGATCCTAGTGTGGGTATTCCATATTGACTATGTATTTGACTGTTGGGTGTGTTATGCTTGTTGTCTTATTAAGGCGATATGTTAAAATTCGAATAGGCGGAGTCTATAAAGAAAACAATAGCTGCAAGACTGTGACAGTGTTATTACGCACTTGAAGCCGGGAAGAGATGAGGTATAGATTTCTGCCGCTCGGAAGTAACTGACGTAAGCGACAAATGATAAAACTTCGTTTTGCTTCTAAAGTAGCAAATATACAAAATAAATTATCTAAAATTAATCTAAGTAATGTGATTACCTACTGAATAGTATAAAGATGTACGCTCAGTATTCTTTATACTGAGGTCGGTCAGTCGATACCATACATCATAGAAATTTCCGCTATAAAACTAATACAACATAAAATATATGTAATATGTATATATAGACCACCAAGGTATATATGTACTGATGTACTGTAGGTACTGATAGAACTGTTCTTTTCAAAACTAAATGACATACTTTCGCAAATTTTAAAATTATATTATGTGGTGATTTTAACATTGATGTTTTAAAGACTAGTAAATTGTCCACAGATTTTAAAAAATTATTAGCGGTTTACAACCTAAAACTCGAATTTAGTCAAATAACGAGACCAGATACCGGTACTGGTATTGACAATGTAGCTCATAACGCTCGAGGATCCACAGGAGAAATTCTGGACTTTGCTCTGTCTGACCACCTGGCTCAATTGGTTAGAATTACCGTAAAATCAACCTGTGCACTCATACATTGGTTTACAATGAAACGTGACTATAGTAAAGAAAATCGGGATAAGTTTAGAGAACATATTAGTCAACTATCATTCAAAGACGTCTCTGAATCTTACGATCCTGATACATCATTTAAACATTTTCACGAAACGTTTTTGCTTTTCTATGATCTTTGTTTTCCGCTATCTAAGGTTAAGATCCCGACGCACAATAAACCAAAATGGATTTCAAAAGGAATAAAAACGTGCAGTAAAAAGTGTAGAACCCTACTGTGGAAATACAGACTAAATCGCAATTCCTTAAATAAGGCAAATTTTAAGGCATATGCGAAAAGGTACAACAAAGTTATCAGACTTACACAAAAAGCTCAAAATGAGTACTACTTGCGAAATGCGTCCAATAAGTCAAAAGCAACGTGGAATATTATAAATAAGTACAACGGTAATCAACCACGTGAGAATATTTGCAAAACAAATTTGAACGGAACTAATGTATCTAATCCTACTAAAATAGCGAATGCATTTAATGATTATTTTATTGACATAGTAAAAAATTCTAATAATATTGACATGACATACACAATTAATCATAACAAATCTAATTCTATTTTTTTATCCCCAACTCATCCCACTGAAGTTTTTAACATCATTAACACGCTAAAAAATACTAACAGTGTAGGTTTTGATGGCATCGCTACCAAAGTAATTAAAGATGTAGCAATTATTATTTCACCAGTTTTAAGCCATATAATTAACCTTTGTATAGAACACGGCGTCTTTCCACACATTTTAAAACTCACGATTGTTAAACCGCTTTTTAAAAAGGGTGACAAAGAAGAACTTGGCAACTATCAGTAGCTCTTATTCCTGTGTTTTCAAAGATAATCGAAAAAGTTATTAATTGCAAGCTTTACAGTTATTTTGAGGAAAATAATATTCTAAGTGAGCGACAATATGGTTTTAGAAAAAACTTGTCAATCAATAGGGCAATTTATGATTATTTGTATAAGGTAATGACAAGCAGAGATAGAAACAGAACCGCTATTGCCTTATACATGGACATGACTAAAGCGTTTGACCATGTTCACCACGGTTCACTGTTGCGCAAACTAGACATCTTTGGAGTCAGAGGCACATCTAACCAGTTAATTAAATCATACCTCAGTAATAGAACCCAGGCAACAAGAATAAACAGAATTTGCAAAAAAACATATACTGATACTGGTTATGAATCAGACACTAGAATTGTATGTCACGGTGTTCCCCAGGGAAGCGTTTTAGGGCCTCTTCTGTTTCTTATTTATATAAATGATTTACCTCAAGTTACTCATCATTCAACGACTCTGTTTGCTGATGACAGCACTGTCCTATTCGTCAATGACAAACCACATGATTTTGAATTTGACATTAATTGCACTCTGACATCTATTATCAACTGGTTGACATTGAACAATTTAAATATAAACCTGAATAAGACTTTTATAATGAATTTTAAACAAAGAAATAATTATAACCTTGGCATGAATATTAACTACTTGGGTACTAAGGTCAATGAAGTTAACAGTACTAAATTTCTAGGACTAACGATAGACAATAAATTGAATTGGAAACTTCATATTGACAGTATCTGTAACAGATTAAATCAGTTTTCCTACGCACTTTTCAAGCTGAGTAGAGTAGCGAATATGTCAGCGGTACTTACAGCATATCACGGTCATGTTGCGTCAGTCCTAAGATATGGCATAATATTCTGGGGTAACTCAACAGAAAAATTAAGAGTTTTTAGGGCACAAAAGCGCTGTTTACCCATATGTAGGCTGAAAAAGAGAGACTCATGTAAGGAGCACTTCAAAAAATTAAAAATTAACACGTTGCCCGCGCTTTACATAAGCGAGGTTGTTGTTTTTGTTAAAAGTAACCCTTGGCTATTCGAAGAGTTTGCAGTTGGAAGCCGGCTGGAGGGTAACCTGCGTAATGTGTCATGCAAGACACGGCTACTACGGATGAGCGTGTTTTGTATGGCGCCTATAATATTTAATCAGATACCATTGCCTGTTCGAGCATTACCAAATTTAAAAGCATTCAAAAGTAAACTGAACGAAATATTGGTAGAAAAAGCATACTACACTGTGGATGAGTTTTTGTCTGATCGTAATGTTTTGTAGTTTAATTATTTGTCTTCTATCATGCGTGCTGCTCATGATTGTAGTTCTTTTTCCGAGGTGCCGCTACGATCTTCTTGGCATCTGTATTTTTCTTTGACATCTGTATCTTTATTTGATTCTGTTTTTTTTTGACATGTACCTGCCTATGGAAATTATTTTGTGTTTTAGTGTAGGTAATGTAAAATTATATATTTTGAATGTAACTAACATACCTATTGAAAATTATTATATAAAATTAAATTATTTTTTCCAAATGTTTGTGCGCCGAAAGGCAAAATCTAGTGATCTAACTATAAATAAATACACCTAACACTTGTACCTAGATTTACAGACAATAAATTAATTATGAATTATGAATTATGAATTATTTTTTATAGTCGAAGGAGGGACCTAATCTATGTTACTGCAGCCTGTGTTAGGTATATACCTATGTACTTTCCCTAATAAGTATGTGTTTTATTGTCATTGTAATTTATTTATGTATATTATTATTATTTGGCGAAACTTTTTTTTGTTTGGCTATGTGTATTTATTAGTATATTATATTTATCCTTCTAGTTTAATATTTTAACTTGTATTGTTATTATTATTTTCTGTGGTTCTTGTTTGTAAGGCACGCCTCACCATCTTTCTGCACGTCCAGGATGACTATGGCAGATAATGCTGTTAGCATTAAGTCCTCCTTGCACTATTGTTTTGTGTGAATGTTTCTAAATAAAAAATAAAAATAAAACGGGGTTTAGGAAAGCCAATTTCAAAAAACAAAGCTTTCCAGAAAAGTTTTATCAATCGTGTGTCTAGACTATAATTTATTTAGGTAACATCCTCAAGCAATTACTGTATTAACATCAAGTTTGTAACCTTTACTGTTACTGAGTGAGCATGTAACGCAACGACTCCAAAAATTTTAAGCGTTTTAACCCTTGCTACGCTCAAAGGGAAATGACCGCTTTTCGATCTTGATTTGAAATTAGGTATAATATGTAGTAATACACGACAAATGAAGAGAGATTACTTGCCTTACGCCTCACTACTCTTGAAGAAAGACGCTTTCGCGGTTACCTCATATAGATATATAAAATCCTGACCTACCAATACAACCTGCCAGACCTACATGATATCTTTGTGAAGAAGGAAAGATCTTCTCATGGCCACCAATTTAAACTGGCTCAAGATCCTGCCAACGCACTTGTTGCACATCACTTCTTCAGTAACAGAGTGGTCCACAATTGGAACATACTACCAGATGATGTTGTTTCTGCCACGTCTGTGAACGCATTTAAAAACAAGCTCGACAACTGGCTACGAAAGGACAATTCAAAACTTAAAAAAGTGACCCAAAATTAGACATTCAACACTGTTTTTATGTAGACATATCAGCGAAAGCTGCTCGTCTATAAATAAATAAATCTGTTATGTACGTCGTGTGCAAGAGCCTTGAGGGCAGATCCAATAAATAAATTAGGCACAGTCCCGGGCACCGGTGTGCCACCATAAATACCGGACCCTTTGGAAGTGATTCGAAAAAATCGAATTTTATTTATGGCTATTTATTGCTATTGACTTTTCATTTGTTTTGCTGATTTGCTGGTGTTTTTGTTAGGGCAAATTACTCTAAGTCACAAACAAAAACCACATAACCCTTAGTACCATGTGAGTATGTATATATATCAAAAAATTCAATTTTTACAAGCTTTTATTTAACTTGCAATGCATGTATGTTTGTCTGGGTGGAATCCGGGTGGAATCTTGCAACTGAATTTTAAAGCAGTTATCCTCAACCGATTGAGCTGAAATTTGGCATTCCTGTCAAATTTCAATGACAATACAATATGATTATGACAGCGAGCTGATCTGATAATGGAGACGGAAGGAGGACAACGGAACTCCTCGATGGATATCAGTACACTGGGCGTGTTTAGGCTCATTTTGATCAGTTTACTGTTCTAGGATCACTATTTTTATAAAAGCTTGTATTGAAAAATATATTTTTCAAAAAATCTTATTTTTAATACTTATATTTCTTAAGGAACAGTGTCTAAAGTCCTCTATAGGGTCTACAGACATAAACCAAATCAAATCAAATCAAATCAAATCATTTCATAAAGTTTCGCTTAGGAAAAACGACTGAGAAAAACTGTAACTGACTGTAAAACTGACTCCAATATTCTTAGTAGTTCTTCTCACCTTCCTCCACTCCACTCAATCTCACTTAAGGAAAGTTGCATTTCATGAAGATTTGGATAATGGAATACACAATTTCCTGAGGCTAAGTCGAGTCGATTAAAGTTGGAGGAACGACATAGAGTAGGTACCGGTGTTTGTATCTAGTACCTTATTGATTAGGAGCTCAAAAATAGTGTTTTAATGACTTGTTTTATTACATCATAGTACTGTTTTTGTTAAACAAAAGCAGTACTTTAATATCACATCATTTCCATTAATTGTACACTACCGCCAGACCAGAGTGGTATAATTCAACTTTTACTCGTATTCGTTTATATTTTTTTTTTTTTATATTCTATGGTCTATTGCTACGTGTGCGTGCGCTACATGGACTGCGCGGTAGAATGGTGTTTTCTTTCCTTTTTACGCTCATTCATTTGACGCTATTGAGTTAAGATAAAGTAGTGTATGAAACTGCATATAACTAGGTATTAAAACACTCGTATGAAACTATTAAAACCTTCGCCAATGCTAGGTTTTTAAACTCACACTCGTGTTTGAATAACCAATGTTATGTACTACTATTATAATTTTACATTTGTTTTATTTTAATGACGGAACAAACATACGATTTAAGCGGTAACCACTGACTTAAACAATGCATTACGTCACAGGTCAAGCCCATCTAGGACGCGCCCTACGTGGCATTGTACTGCGCCCACAACTCTGAGACATAATGACGAAAAGTCTCATGTGCCTGTAATTGTGCCTTTGATTTTGTCAGAGATTTTTTTAAATTCCTTTCCTACTCAATCAAATAACAATTTTCCTATGATGTCTGTTACTTGATAATTGTAATTGCTCTGAACATGCGAACATTTTATTAATCCAAAGATGTTTATCAATATTAAATCACGCTATACAGATTTTCTTACAAAACGTTACTATTAAAGAAGGTTCTTACGTTTTCGACCTCTGGTCGAGAAGCTGATTGCATCTAGTGTAAAAGCGAGTAAATAATATTTAAATTAATTAAACTAAGAGGTTTTAAAAGCATAAATTATTGTAATGTTACTTGGAAAAATTATGTTTTCCTACTTAATACTCCACCATCGTCATTGGTTTATTTATTTTTCACACCACCTGCTTGACAATGTCCTCAATTAAATATAATGCAACCTCAATGGCATTAAAGCATTACATTTACCTTAAGAGGGGTATTACTGTATGAAACTCCCTAGGGAGTTAAAGTGATTTAAATTTGCAACGTCAAATTCGTGTGGTAACTTGTGGAAAACTAAGTAAAAAGTTACCATATGGCATTGTAAGGAGGTTTGTTCGAAAATCGAACTAGCTAAGTTAGCTAAGCAGAACTCAATTTCAAAGAATGCGAAACAAAACACGGTGCTTGGTGCTGTGATTTCAGTAAATTTTTATTGTCTCGCTGAAGGTGTGAAAAGTAGAGTATGCTCCTCTGGAATAAAGCATGTCTTCGTCTTGGGCAGCTTGAACGCCTCGCTCGCTCAGGACTATACATAACTCCCGAGCGAATCGTTTCGCTCAGGGTTCAATATGCCGCCCGCGACGTAAGACACTGATTCCCCTTCACTGATCCCCTCAGTGCATAATCTACTATTGGTATGTACACCACACTAATATTATAAATGCGAAAGTTTGTGAGTTTGTAGGTGTATGCGTGTGTTTGTTACTTCTTCACGCTGAAACGGCTGGACAGGTTTGGATGTAATTTGGAATGGATATACCTGAACTCCTGGAATAACACATAGGCATATTTTTATCCCGATATTCCTACGGGATCTAGACTTACGCGGGTGAAACCGTGGGGCGCTGCTAGTGGTATACCTATATACCAAAATTTCTCCAAATCGGTTCAGCCGTTTTAGCGTGCTCAGTAACAAACTTACGAACATCCAAACATCGTAATATTTATGATATTAGTGTGAGAGACATCAATGGTGCAGTAAAGTTGCAGTAGTGAGTTGTAGTTTTGTTAATTTGTGCTTATGCTACCAAGGAACAAATGGGCAACGTGAAGTATTGGGCGCTGGCAACAGGCCATGTGGCGGCTAAAAGTGGTTACAACCTTTAATACTGGCTTACTGGAAAGGACTACTACCTGTAAATAAATAAATAAATAAATAATGCTGGACAGTTCACACAACATTATCTAACCCCAAGCTAAGCAGAGCTTGTGTTATGTGTACTATATAACTGATATACTTAATACCATACATTACATAGATAAATATTTTTTATTATACATAGAAAATACCCAGAACATCCTGAACAAATATCTGCGATTGCACAAATATTTGTTCCGAGGCGGGAATCGAACCAGCAACCTCCTGCGTCGCAGGACAACCTTCGCCCACCGCGCCACAAGGTCGTCTGTAAAGAGGTTATCACTTCATCATCATGACAGCCTACAGAAGTCCAGTGCTGGATATAGGCCTCCCCTCCATTTTGTGGCGTTTTTGTATGGTAGGTCCAAAGTGAATGCCTCAACAAACGGTCTTGCTCCGCCTCCATCCACTGACTTCCGGCGATCTCTATTATGCCGAACCGTTGAAGCGTCGTTCAGTTTGTGTTTGCCACTCGATAACCTTTATATCCTATGTATCTTCATTTGTTGCCCGTGGTACTACCAATATTACTACTAGCTACCTACCACGGGGAAATTAACCCCGTAGAACTACCAAGCGATCCAGTAGTACCACGGGAGCTTTTTTATACCGGTGTTACATTGTCATACTGAGTATTTTGATTTGGCGGTCAAGTTGCGCCTCCATATTTCCCTAACATTTTTGTTGGCTTATAATATTGGTGTCCAATAGTGTCCACCAATGAGAATAGGGGCCACCTTTATTTTTATTAATGAAATCTAATACACTCCTTTATGAGTGTATTAGATTTCATGGGCTTATGTGGGCTTTAGCCTGTTATGGATTCGTTCTAAATATAAGCAGTACTCAGGTGGATGCCACTGCCCATCCCCTGGTGCAATCCCTTAATAGGCCTTTACGACATTCACGGGAGTACGTGTCGTAAAACCCGACATCAAGAAGTTAACATGCAGTTAGAAATATTGCATTAAAAAAACATATATAAATACCTACCTGTCCACGTACCTCTCTTTGTGCCACTTCCAGTTCAGTTCCTCATTAGTTAGGGCAGTGTATGCACACTCCGTGGCCGCATACCATGCATATCTCCGTGAATGGATGAAGTTTTTGCGGGACGCAGTACTTTCGGCACAGTTTTCATAACGCAGAGTATTTCCATACTGCTTAGGGCAGTTATTAAGAGAAAACTGGCCATTTTCTATCACATTTTGTAATATTAATCTTTTACTTAATTCACTCTGGCAGACACCATGGATACTTTTCAGGACTAGCCATCTTATTTGTTTACGTGTTCTTTTCATATGTATATAAATTTATTGCAATATTGGTCTTATTTATACTTTTAGTTAGATAGGTAAGTACAAAGATAAGCCTTATTGTTATATCATTATGATTGCGCTCACGCCAGGCAGAAATCTTCATACAAAAAAAACCGTTCGAAAAAGTGTTTTTTATTGAATATCTCGTGAAATATAGATAATTTTTAAAAACCCTGTGTGTGAACCCTCCGTTTTATTGTATTGATTTAACATATCCAATTTTTGACCCAATAATCTGTACCATATTGACAAACAATAGAATCTAGCCAAAAGTTAGAGGTTATTTGTGATATTTTTTTATCGAGAAAATTTTGACCTAACATGTTTCTGTCTAGGTGATCCCTCGGTATTATAATGTAGTATCCATGCATATTTTTAATTTGAATATTGTACTTGGTTTAGTCAGTTAAAAATCTAATCTAAAATTTAAAATTTTTAGTTTTTTCCACCTTAAGGCGTCGTGCGTAAAACCGCTTAGACTTGGCATCAACATTGTTCCCTGCAAAAATTAGGCCAAAAGCCTCCTCCTACGTTAATGATTCTTAGTTTATTTGGGAACATGTTTTTGTTGGTATGAATATTTAATATCCAAGTAATTTAAGCATAACGTAAGCAATAACGTAACGTTTAAGCATATTTTCTTACCTACTATTAATTATTTTAGTATGTTCCTACATAATTAATGTTTATTGGCTATTTTAAAATTATTATATTATGATACATATCTTGTCATCATCTTCATTAACATGTCTATGTTAAATATACCTACCTACTTATAGTACTTTTTCTTCTACATATACGTTTTGTGCACCACCTACTTAAACGTATCCACAATATAAAAAGGTTAGCTGGTAGAGAATGCTTATTAGCATTAAGTTGGCTTACGTACATTGTTTGTTTTGTGCAATAAATAATATTCTACACGAAACGTCCACCTAGGTTAGGTACGCATGTGGCATTGCACTGCGCCCGCCACCCTGAGACATAAAGACGAAAATACTCCATGTGCCTGTAATTTCACCGGAAACCCTTCAAACCGGAACACAGCAATGCGAGCAAAACTGATTTGTGGCAGAAATAGGTATGTATGGTGGTAGTACGAGTACTTCCCCGGACGAACTCTGTCACAAAAATGCTCTACTACTACTGATGATGATGATGATGATGATGATGATGATGATGATGATGTCATCCAGGCCGATTTCAGCTACGGCGACTGTTTTTCTGCTTCATACGGATTAGCTTAGCTGGTGTGAATGAATTAATGAATGATTGAATGAATGTATGAATGAAAGAATGAATGAAAGAATGAATGAATGAATGAGTGAATGAATGAATGAATGAATGATTGAATGATTGAATGAAAGAATGAATGAATGAATGAAAAACCTTTATTGCACACCATACAAACTAGGTAGTGTGTGCTCTTATATGACTTACGTACCCTATTTACGCTACTATTACTACTACTAAAACCATAGATTTAGTATATGTACTAGATCTACAATCAGAGATCGAAGATGGAACCAAAAAAAATATGTGCACGTGTTGGTGAAAGTCTATGTACGAGTTAAAAATAGTGTTGTCCTCGACCAACACTTTTACAATGTCGATAGAATTCATCATCCGTCCGTGATGTGTATGGTAGATAAATACATCTTAATGCAGATTAAGTCTTTCATGAATAACACAGTTTGGCAGATTTGACGTCATAAAGATAATTTTGAATACAGTTAATAAATAAACCTTTATTATTTATTGACCCCTAAATATTACAGTTTTATTTATAGGTGGGATCTTAGAGTTTCCCTTTTAAATTTAAACTTAAAATGTTTGCTGCATATACCTAGTGGAGTTCTTATTTGAGTCCATCCCACTCTTCTTATAACCGATAACCATTTTTCTCGTAGCAAAGGATTACTTGGAAATCTGAAAGCACAAAAACATTTTATATCAGCCGTGCTACGCCCATATAATTTTTCACTCTGTTACTTTATCTATAGGCAATTTGTTACCCCAAAGTTTATTATTTTTCAAGTGTAAACCACGCTTTATGGATAACATTAAATTTAAATGTAACCCAAAAATTCCGTTCCAGTGGGACTCGAACCCGCACCCTCGCCTGTCATCGGCGATGCCTTAAACAATTTAGCCATAGATCGAGCTATGACGCTGGAGACGAAATTTGTGGGCACTATCAACTCGGCTGTAGCGCCAAGTTGATAGTGCTGTATCTACAGGTGTTTCATTGGAAACCTTCTGTTCAAAGTTCGAAAGTAAAGGCATCGCTGATCACAGGCGAGGGTGCAGGTTCGAGTCCCGCTGGAACGGAATTTCTGGGGTATATTTAAATTTAATTTGTTACCTATTATTTTATTAAGCAGAAATAAACAATATTTATTAATAAAAAATAAAAAATAAATATACCCTTTCGGGAAAAAGGCGCGTGTACAACAACGTAAATATTTACTACAAAATATCTACTACACAAACTGCAATAAAACACCCGTGGTGCTTTAAAGTTACCTTTTCAATAGACAATACAAAAACACACACCTCAATGTCCACCTGGTTATTATAGATTTTTTTTTAAACGGTAAAATGTTAACAGAGCAAACATATTTACTCCAAACAAAGTAAACCTCCATTCTAGGATGGACAAAAATTTAATTTATAGTTAGGTATAGTGCGCTTCATGTAAAAAGTAGTAAACTAGGTAGGCACTCATTGAATGCATAGGTATACATCTCTTAAATTAGTAGAAAAGTAAGTAATCTCTTAAAACGAACGCTGGAACGCCTGAAGAAGCTTGACCGCCAGCGTTCTTTTTACATGATGCGCATTATACTACGATATAGACTGCAACAGGACTATCGATATTTCTGACGTCATCACTTGGTCAAGCCCTATCGTAATCAAAGATTTTTATATTTTACATAAAATATTGTTTATTTCTAGGTGCAGCAACGAAATATTATTAAACAATATAAGGGAAAGTCCTAATCTACGAATGAAACTGGTTTTTAGGCCATTTACTAAAGCAGAATTGATAAAATAAGCAATACAATCGAACTACCAATAATCTCTTATTTACCTGTGAAACGTGTATTTTCCCGGATAATTACGTCTTGTATATTCACAGTCACAAACTGAACATGACATTATTGTCATACAAAGTTATATTTGTTATTTAATAGTAAGATTACTAAAAAAATTACGAAATTAGTTAAACTGCACAAGAGACCGTCCGGTATGGGCATGAACTCAAGCAAAACATGTCAAATTCAATACATTGTTGCTGTCACTGTTCTTCTTGCACGGGGTACATTTAAAAATGACTTCTCTCTCCCACGCTTCGTTTGTCTATTTAGCGTAGCGAAAAAATTCTACGTCTATGACTAAAACATAGATTATAGGTAGTTTTACTTCTGACACGTCTGTGTGTGTCGGCTAAGTACGTTTGTAAGAGTTTTATCACTGTATAGCACAGTTACCTTCTGTGTTTTCGGCCATGCTGTATCGTGCCGCTGAATTCACTAATTGGATTCAGAAAATTTAATAATGACCAACGAGCTATGCCCTGAATTCGCATGTGACATTTGACTTACGACCCAGTATCCAAATAGGTTGTATAGGGCAGAGTTATGGAAAAAAAACAATAGAAATGCTCGTATTATTTAATCTTAGATGATTACGAGAATTGAATTATCATGGTAAAACACGAGTGATTGCTAGTATACTAATTTCAAAGAGATTCCTAGAGATTGTGGCTGTCAAAGTAAGTATTGTTTATGGTATAAGTCTAGCCATAGTTTTTATCTCTTCTCTGATATAAAGTTATAAATTAGTCTTTGTTTTTATACAATGTTCAAATAATTGCTACACTTCATTAATTTATTTTAGCTTGTAGTTACCAATAACAACATTTATTTTAGCTTGTAGAACAAAGTTTTCTAATTTGTTTGTAATGTAGCAAATTTGAAATAAAGCCTCAGTTATTAATACCTAATGCATTGTTTTGGAAAATTACTACAACTAATAGTGACTCCGATAATTTTATGAGTACAACTAATTAATCTGAAAGTTTGGATAGTTTAATTAATGATTGAATGAATGATTCATTTTATTGTACATGCCTACTTGTATTAGTTGTATTATTCTATCTGTAAATAAATACATTAATAAAAATGAATGAATGAATGATATATTTATTTGCTTAGAATGTTTTTTTGTTTTTTTTACAACTTGGAATGACGAATAATGCAGATGGCCCACCTGATGATAAACGGTACCCTCTACCTATGAACAGTGCATTATCACATAGGTTACGCCCACTAGGACGCGCCCTATGTGACACTGCACCGCGCCCGCCACACCCTGAGACATAGAGATGAAAGTCTCATGTGGCTGTTATTTCACAGGCACCCTTACCCTTCAAACCGGAACACAGCAATGCAAGCACTACTTCTTTGCGGCAGAAATAGGTATAGTGGTAGTGCTTCCCCGGACGAACTCTTTCCCAAAAAAGCTCTACTAATACCAGGTTATGTAGGGTTTTTGGTTGGTGTAGGCGCTTCAAGACCGTTCGTCGTGGCATTAGGGAGCGGCCTATGTCTAGCAGTGGACTTCTACGGGCTGATGATGATGATGATGTTACAAACAGACGTTGCCTTGTTATAATATAGAGATAGCATAGTAAAGTCAAAAACTATCACGAGATTTTGGCGGGTCAACATGAAAGTTGAATCCCCCGCCATGTTTGTTGTAATTCTCCCTTATTTGTTTGTTTACGTTGATTGTGTTGTTATAATCTGCCGTGACCTGCCGTACCTATTGACAGAGGACGAACAATGTTTTTGTAACGGCCTCGGGTGTATCGTGATATAATTTTAGGAGAAATGGACGATAGGATCGAGCAAGGCATAATGTAGTTCAAAAGAATAATAATTAACAAAAACAATGAGAGCATTGCGGCTCTTGTGGTGTTATAATAATATTAATAAAATATTATATATTCAAACAACAAAAACTGGTACATTTATTAATAACACTTCAGTATTAGGTTCGTGTTTACAATGGTGGACTTAGTTTTATAATTATTTAAGAAAAAAAAATAACCCTGTCCTGTTCTAATCGACTCTAACGAGACTATTTGATCAGGACCTGAATGTAAGACCTCATCACAGGTAGATACTATCTGTAGATACTAGCGGTCGGTCCCGGCTGTTATTGATTAATAGCAGTCGATAAGCCATGTCAGAGGCCCTCGGGCGGCTTGACAAACTCCGACACCAGAGGCCAGCACTACCTCATACGAAACTACGACGACGACTATCTGTAAGGTATGACGTAGGTACTCTGCTGAGCAAAGAAGCAAACAAAAAGCAATCATTTTGGCATTACGACGCCTGCATGCATAATGACACCTGTCTTTTTCCCTGAAGCGCTAGGCAGAGCTTCAATGAGACTCTTTTTCCGGTGGGTCGAACAACCACAGGAATATAGCTGTGGCCAGAGGTGAGCAGATGGCGTTATTAGTTTCCCAGACTAACCGGCTTATATTTTCAACCAGTAATAAAATAAGGCTAATTATTTTCGCGGCGACAGAAAAATTAAAGAGCAGCAAACTATTTGCAACTAAAATAATAACTTGTCAGCGATTAAATATTTTGACAATCATTCATACTAAATGAGCTTTAAACTAAGGATATTTTAAAATTCAAATAATGGCAGCTACTTTAAGATAGCAGAAATAATAAACAAGATTACTGAAATCATAGGCGAGGTACTATAAATAATGACTTGGCGACTACTATTAGCAGAAGGATAACAAACTTTATATTAGTGGCAACTACAGGTCTCCATCTTTAGGTTAGGTTAGGTTAGGTTAGTTTTTTTTTATGTCCTTGATTTATTGTATATGAAATCTCCATTGAACAATTAGAGTAGGCCATTTTCAACTTTTTATCCGCTGTCATGTTTCCGCTTAATTAGTTAATTCAGTCGCCAAAACAATAACTCGATGCTAGTTTATATTGAAACAAAGCCGAAAATTGATTACTTAGCTGCTACTTTTTAATTTTTACTAGTCTCCGCAATTAGTCGCCAACTTATTATTTTTGCTACCCCCTTGAATTTTTTATAAATCCCTAAATCAGATTAATTTGTCGCCTCGTGAAATACATGCCATAAAATAACATACCTCCAAATAAGCCATCAGCCAGGACAAAAATCTTATACCAACGAAAACCGAACAAAGTCGGAGAAATTTATCCTGTGTTTAATCAACCTATAAATTCCATAAATAAAAAAATATTATATTGTAGTGGCACCCTTTCGTCAGCTAGTTTTAAATCTCGCGCCATCCGGTTTCCCGTCTTCAAGCAGTTAGCATCCGTTAAGTTGGCAGTAAGGCATTACGACCGGGAGACGGCAGGCGAGCGGTTGGCAAGATTGAATGGCGCGACCAATCAGAGAAAAGAAGTTTAGTCCTAGTGCGTCTCGGCAGAGGGCGCTGGAGGGTAGCGGTGAGAGTGATCATGTACAAGGAGGTGGTCAGCGCTCGCTCCTTAGAGAACATTGACTTGAGGTGTGCCCACGGCTTGAACTCCTTCGCTACTAAGCTAAAAGAGCTGTCCTTAGTTTTTGATCAAGTACAAAAACACTTATGTGACGCCTATCAGAAAAATGCCACTAGATACAATTTAAGACGCCACTCAGTGTTTTACAAGGAGGGCGACACTGTATGGCGTAAAGCGCACTTCCAGTCAGACGCCTCTAAGTTTTTTAGTAACAAGTTAGCACCCCGTTTCATAAAGTCTGTTATCCTCAAAGTTAAATCCGCAAACACTTATGAGCTGGGTAACCTAGATAAATCTCCTGTCGGCGTTTATCATGTGGGGGATATCTTTAAAGACTGAGCCTATCCGGTCTTATTTGTGTATAAAAAATAGTTTGTAAGTCTTCTATTAATCTAGGCTCGAAATACTGCACCTTTTTTTTGGTATGTACATGTTATGTGAATAATTTCTGTGTTAGCATTAGGATGCTTGCTGGAGCTTTATAAGCTCACTCTAAGCCGCTGGTGGAGCGGGTTCGAATCCCGCGGCGGAACGGATTTTTGCTTATGCAAAAATCCGTTTAACTTCTAAGTTTTGGTGTAACTTGGCACCCGCAGCTCCTAGTTCTCAAGCCTATGCACTGAGTTCTAAGCTGCGGAGTGACCTTAATTAATTTTAAGAATAAAAACAAACAAAGATTTTGAGTTCCCGGTGAAATATTATTTGACGGCGGGCCGCCAACTTCTAATCTGGATATCCCTTCAGGGTATACCAGGCATGCCATCACTCAGTGTAAAGGCGGACCTCTCTATCCTAATTTTCCAGTCTTTAGGCAAATGGCCCTGAAACATGGTGTCCGAAAACAACCTCTTATCCTTCCTCTCTTTGCAATCGAGTGCGGTCTTTTCTTCGACGGTGTCCTGTAAATATGTATATTGTATCCTGTAAATATGTATATTGTACCCTGTAAATATGTATAATTATACCCCTGTAGATATGCACATAATATCGCAGAGAGGAGTTTTCACGAACTCGCCCCGAAAGAGCGGGTTCGATTCCCGTAGCGAAGCGAATATTTGCCTATGCAAACATACGTTTCTTATTTTTTAAGTTTCCTGTTACATCATGGCACTCTTGACTCCAAATTCCGAGCAGGTGGCAAGGAAATCTTAGGGTGTTTAACCATAATTAACCCTAAATAAAATAAAAAACATAACGATTTGGAGAAGACGAAAAAAGATTATATGACGGTGGGCCACCAACTTCTAATCCGATTGTCTCTTAAAGGCATACCGGGCACGCACCATTTAAGGTGGCCAGGTTTGAATCTACTTCAGCATTCTAGTTGCAGAAACAAGCCGGTGGATATAAATGGGCCTAAAAGCTGGATCCCGAAACCCTGTACATATGTGTACCCTGTACCCTTGTAAATAATACATTCTCTTGTGTGAAGGTAAACTTCCTTTTTTGATCTCTGTAAATATTCTCGTGTTCCTAGCAATAAGTTAACCACAGTATTTTTTTTCGAGCCTAGATTTAAGAAAGAAAAAGGTTTTGTCACCATTATGTGGCGGTTTCTGTGTTGTTCTTACTAAAAGTATGCCTGTCGTTATATCATATGTAAGTTTATTCTATGGCATGAAAGAAATGTATGCCTGTGGCAGCGAAAGAGATGAATGCAAGTCAAAGCTAGTTTATAGGTATCATACATATGTATTTTGTTATAAACTGTAATCATATTTCAGTGTGTCGTTGTCAAAAAAAAAACGGTCACACCACCCGTCGAGTAAGTCCTACCATCGCAGGACTACATACCTTCCCGGGTTCCCTTCTTTATAGTTAGGTCAGTACTAGCAACACAGAACCCCGTTCCATAAGAAACGCTTAAATAACAGCGACGAATGCAGAGTTCCAGTAATAAACCCTGCATCGCTATTTCGCTTACCTATAGTGCCAGCTTGCTCTAGGCTGTACCAAATAGGTAAGGTGTCCTAATCTCTTGAATTTTTCAGATACTGTTCGCGTTCATGCTATGATTGTCATTGTAATTTAATTTATTTTACACGGTTCCGCAGTCAGTATAACGGCAGTAATGTTCTGAATAATAGATTTTCTATGAGTAAGTTATTGTTAAGTAAGTCCGCTAGGGGCGCTTATCATTTTCTCCATACAAAAACGACATTACGACTCGCAATTCGGTTTTCGTTATTCCTAGTTGTAACAAATTACAAACTTGTGGTAGGCCCTCAGGTCAGGCTTAGGCTGACTGACGACTGACGATTTAGTTTTTTTTTCGTTGATTCGTCAGCTACGTTTAGGATCTTGTGTTCTGTTTTTATCAATTTTGTTTATGCTAATAGAGAAGCACAACTAACTCAAATAGCTGAACAATCATAATGGCCAATTTAAAGTCTGACTTGGATCAATACTTGCTTCAAAACGAGAGCCGTCGAAGTTACAAGCTAAGCTTGCCTAAGTTTTTAAGTTATAAATATGAGTTATAGTTTCCATTACATTATACATTCATATGCGTGCAAAATGTATTCTTAAAAGCTAGATATTGTAGTGGCACCCTTTCGTCAGCTAGTTTTAAATCTCGCGCCATCCGGTTTCCCGTCTTCAAGCAGTTAGCATCCGTTAAGTTGGCAGTAAGGCATTACGACCGGGAGACGGCAGGCGAGCGGTTGGCAAGATTGAATGGCGCGACCAATCAGAGAAAAGAAGTTTAGTCCTAGTGCGTCTCGGCAGAGGGCGCTGGAGGGTAGCGGTGAGAGTGATCATGTACAAGGAGGTGGTCAGCGCTCGCTCCTTAGAGAACATTGACTTGAGGTGTGCCCACGGCCCGTAGAGGAAACTGAAACTTAGTATAAAAAACAGACTTCCCAATGTGAACAGCAGTGCAAACTTCCTCGCTTGTAGAAGTAGTACTGGTATGTGTTCAAATAATAAAAAAAAACAATAATCATTAAATTGGAGAAAAGTATAAAAACACTCGCACGAGGCGACGCGCTTTCTTTTTCCGGCGGCATCAGGGACCCCTCATGATTGAGGGTCGGTCCGGGCATTTTTGAAGAGACGAGGCGAGACGAGACGCGCGCGGGCGAGGACCCGCTTCGGTCAGCTCCAACTCTAGAACCCTTGGCCGCTGCGGCCTTTTTTATCCCGGGACCCTTGGGTGAGTCCCCGCGTGGCCCGCGGTCGAGCAGCAGTGCGTTCCCGTGTGGAAAGGCGTGTCTCCCGTGCCCTAGTCACAAGTGCCGCGGAGTGGCTCCTCAGCCTCGAGTGTCGTGCCATCCTGAGCTCCAGCCAAGGTGCCTTCGCGCCGAGAATTCATGCAATCGTCGCTCCTTAACGCTCCCCCGCCACCCGAAGACCAACTCCTCGTATGGTAATCGTTCTGTGTCGTCCCACTGATTCTGCAACTGTATTCTAATATATCTGATATACCTAACCATACATTTTCATTGTCGAGGGCCCCCCTATCTGATACGTTCCTCAGGACCCCGTCACCGTGTCACGGACGGGTCCCAAGGAGCACCAAGCGACGAACCCACGACCCTGTAGGTAGTCCAGATACGTACCTACCTATTGAGGTAGGTACGAGAGTAGGTAGGTAGTAATCCAGCGGCGCAGCAGACTTCGTTCGGCGCCAGCGAGTAAGTACCTACAGTTTACCTACCTACCGGATCTCTTGTGCATACTCTCCTCTATCTCTGCCTACCCCTTGCTAGATTCTGAGCATTCAATCTCATAACGTGACATTTGGCGCTCAAGTGTTCTCTCGTCCTGAGGAATTCAACAGGGAGCCCTCCCATTGTAAATATATCCATAAGGATATATTAAAAAAAAAAAAAAAAAAAAAAAAAAAAAAAAAAAAAAAAAAAAAAATACATAAAATTACACAGATATTTATAAAAATATCTGTGTAATTTTATGTATTTTTTTTTGTGTGTGTGTCGCATTTTGAATGCGAAATTCGAGCATCATTCTGTCGGCCGCTAAGCATCCTGCCGTGCAAAGTTAGCACCGCGACAGGAGGGCGACACCATCGCACGGCGCGACACGTGACCCGGCCGCGCGCCGGCCGAATTCGTGGAATTTTTTTTTTTGGCAAATGGCGGCGCGCTTCGCCGGCTTCGCATACGTGTTCCGGGAATTTCTTCGTTCAAGCTATTACAGTGCGTTCACGTGTTGAATTAGTTTTCGTTACAGTGAGTGACCCCTTGCTTTGCCCACGGAGAGTACTGTGGTGCAGTATCGCGTCGTAAAGTAGGTATTGCGTCATACCTATCGTACCGGCGCGTGCGTTGCAAGCCCAAACCGAGTACCTAATTGGAATGAGTAGACAACGCTCCGCGTGGGAAGCCAGCATAATGGAGCCTTACGCACATTCTACACAGGTGAGTGAAAACTTAATCACCTTTGACGAAACCTTTGAGTCAGCAGAGAGCCAAGGTTCCAAATCGACAACCCACATTCTCTCTAAGTGCGGCTTGTCGTCCTGGAACATGAGGTTCGACGGTCACTCGGACGTAACCGATTTCGTGTCTTCCGTCGAGGAGCTGCTGGTAGCGAGGGGAATCCCCGAACACTTGTTGCTGAACAACTTTCACGACCTCCTAACAGAACCCCATTCCATAAGAAACGCTTAAATAACAGCGACGAATGCAGAGTTCCAATAATAAACCCTGCATCGCTATTTCGCTTACCTATAGTGCCAGCTTGCTCTAGGCTGTACCAAATTAAGTCCAAGTTAAGTGTACGTTATTAATTAACGTTTAATTAAGAAACTGTTTGAAAATAATGAAAATCAATAATCTATAAATGTTTATAAAATTGTACAATCATGTTAGGTTTTTAAATGAGTTACGAATAATCTATCGAATAATCTATCGAATCATCCTGTTGCTGGGTTTTTTAGTCCAAGTAAAACAGGTTTGTGAGCGAACGAGTGAGTGAGCCATCGAACGGCCAGCAAGCACGTTTGCGTGTGTCTATTGTTGTGTGTGTTTATTGTTATCCGTCACTCTCACTGTTTTATTATTTAGTTGTTGCATTGAATTAAGTACATATGATTCGTTGATATGCTTGTGTTTATGTATATCTATGTAATTAAGGATGTAATTGTATGTCTAGTTTAAGTATGAGGAATCTTTTTTGCGTCTTAGACAAGCCTCTAAGGTTTTATAGACGTTTTAGTTAAATAAAGGAAATGTTTGTGAATAAAATAAAATTAAAAAAAAAAAAAATAGGTAAGGTGTCCTAATCTCTTGAATTTTTCAGATACTGTTCGCGTTCATGCTATGATTGTCATTGTAATTTAATTTATTTTACACGGTTCCGCAGTCAGTATAACGGCAGTAATGTTCTGAATAATAGATTTTCTATGAGTAAGTTATTGTTAAGTAAGGCCAGTATAGGGCGCTAGTTTGTTGAATAAATGGTTCTCACCTTGGTAAATTTTAGGCGAGTGTACGTTGTTAGTTATTATTAGGCAAGGTTAATTAAATGTTATGACGCTAACTTGCAGGGCAAATGGTTCCCGTGTGGTCAAATATTAGACCGGATTGTATTATAAATTTCGTCTTTGCAATAAATGTTTGTTGCCCAATAAGGCCAATAGATGGCGTTGACATGCCAATGTAAAAAGGTTCTCGTAGGTCAAGTATTGAGAACGATCTTTTGTGTGATAAAGCCTGTAGAGGGCGCACTATTGTAAAGTATTTTGTCAAGTTTTTGTATCATGTGTTGGTCAGTCGAATAGATGTCGCTTCCTGTTGTGAAAGTTGAAGTCAGTATTTTTATTTTAGACTTGAATGTAAAGTTTATCTTGTTGTTGTTTCGCCTAATCGTAAGCTAAGTTTTTGTTTGCTGCGGTCTATCAGAAATTGTTTAATTGTAAAGTTTAGAAATTTCCCGTCAGTAAACGTTAGTATCATGTCCATGTTGTTTGTACTTATTTAAGCGTTTCTTATGGAACGGGGTTCTGTGTTGCTAGTACTGACCTAACTATAAAGAAGGGAACCCGGGAAGGTATGTAGTCCTGCGATGGTAGGACTTACTCGACGGGTGGATTTAAAACTAGCTGACGAAAGGGTGCCACTACAATATCTAGCTTTTAAGAATACATTTTGCACGCATATGAATGTATAATGTAATGGAAACTATAACTCATATTTATAACTTAAAAACTAACTTAAACTATAACTTATATTTATTATACATGTAATTTACCATACTTTAGTATAAGTAGAGCTTTTTTTGAAAGAGTTCGTCCGGGGAAGTGTTACCGCTATATCTATTTCTGCCGCAAAGCAGTAGTGCTTGCATTGCTGTGTTCCGGTTTGAAGGGTAAGGGTGCCGGTGAAATTACAGGCACATGAGACTTTTCATCTTTATGTCTCAGGGTGGCGGGCGCAATGCAAATATCTTTATTTTAGGCTTATTGAGAATTGCACTAAACCTAAACAATAAGCTCATAGCAACATCTTAGAAACTAAAATAATAAAAAAGCACTTTATTTATAACATTATATAACACACGTGTGATCGCCGACGCGTCGTGGCCCTGGGGATCACGTGACAGGTGGCCCTTGAACCACCGGAACTTCACCCCTTTCGGCCAGAAGTCAGGGCTCAAGTAGGTCTTCACACTTTCCGTAGGGACCCTCACCATAAATTAGCTAAAGCTCACATTATGGCGAGAGTCTAACTTCATGACCCTCAATCTCACTCCGACTTTCTTTCTGATGTACTCCACACCTCTGCGGCCTTCACGTCGAAGTAGACGCGGGACACGTAGATCTACATAGTGGGTACGTCCGCTTGGAAGTTCTGCTCACTGGTCTATTCAACTTGATGGATTCTTCGTACGTAATTGGTTACATAGCACGGGTTTCGAAAACAGTCGAAACTTTCAAAACAAATCTAGTAATAGCTCTATCACATTTAATTATCTAGTACTCATATTTACCAAACCGTAACTGATGAACAAGTCAGCGATGCGTCAACAATAATGTGACGCGCAATCGACCGGACAACCCTAACTATCCATTCGAAATAATAGCTAGGCACGAAATGTAAGACGCGACTTTACAATGCGACTTTGGGAGCTCGAATTATGTTTAGCCCTTCGACCCAGATTGTCTGTGAGCTCCATAATTTTTGATTGTGGCTCCGCCTATGTAGTGTATAAATATACTTGTTTACATAAATTATAAACACTTGAACCAGAGTCTGTTCTCCCGTCTATCAGAAACTGTTCAGTAAAACCTCAAGTTATTAGCATACAGATAGACAACACTGATGAACAAGTCATCGATACACCAACAGTATCGTGACGTGCATTCAACCCGTCCACCACAAATCCCATTGGCATGTACAAATAATACACGTGACTTCCTGTAGATGACTTTTCATCGTAAAATCCTAAGTCACAGCATCATGTGATTAGTTCCATTATAAAACTAAATTTGCGTTAGGTAGCTCCAGCCTTTCACCAAACACCTAGCCTCATTCTGTTACAAAGCAAATAGTTAAATTTATTAATTTTATAGGCAATACCTATACTACACAAGGATAAAACGTCTGGAAGCACGTCGTTGCTGACATTCGTAATGGCCCGCTCTAGCCCAATATAATAACCAAAACATCAACTAATTTCCATCTGTTTTGTAGTCTAAGTGAAATAAACTTTATCTTTTTTTTATTTTTTATACTAATTGGATGACGAATCAAGCAAGAGGCCCACCTGATGTTAAGCGGTAACCTCTGCCTTTAACAACGGGATGTTGACACCCTGGCTCATGAATTCTTGTCCCACATTCTTGATGCGACAGCGTGGCCCACATGTAAAACCTTCTGTCAACCCGGCCCAAACTTATCGTAGACACAGATTAAGTAATAATGATTATGGTAAACTGGAGAAGGTACAGTCAGTAAAATAATTTCTTATCACAAAAATATGTTTTATTATTAATCAACACACATCATAAAGTATACATAGCACATTATAATTATAATATAATGATATATAAGAACGGAACTTTCATTATCAGTGTCCCTACAAAACAAACAAAACCCCAACTATCTGTCTTTCAGCGAGATTAAATATTAAAAAAACTAAAATCCCCAAATCTCAAAAATACCCATAATCAAAAAATCTCCAAATCTCAAAAATCTCCAGAACTAAAATAATCCCCAAAATTAAAAAAACACCCAAAATATCAAGAAAAAAATCTCAATAATCCCGAGTCTAAAACCAAACCCAAACCCAGTCTCTCAAAAATCTCGAAAATCCCCAAAAGCTCAAATTCTACAAATCTCAAAAATTCCTAAAATCAAAAAATATAAAATACCTAAAAACAAAATCTTTAAAATTTTCATAAAGTTACGACTATACAGCACGTACTTTACTATTATCCTGCTGAATTTTTCTAAAATGATACCAAGGCACAGTAATTTAAATTCTATAATGTTTAAAACGTACAAAATCTAAAAAAATAGAATTTTTACGTTATCTGCAGGGATTTGTCCTTATGATCACAGAAAATAAATCGGTTATCAGGTGAGAGACACCGGGTATGAATGAAACCAAAATCAACAATAGAAAACAACAATCAGCTAATAAAAAATCAACATTAAAAAACCAGGTACAGTAATATTTCTAACGCTCATACAACGATAAATATGTGCTTAAATAAGGGCTTAACATGCAAAATCGACTAGACTATTACCACAAATAACATAATTATAAATCAACGTTTACACTTTCATACAATTATTATTCTTACATACATGCATTCACAGTTTAATTTTACACAGATTTAACCCGATGATTTTCTTTGACTGCTCTGTGCTTGCTTTATTTTAACATTTCTAAGCATAGTGCACACATTTGTCTCGTTTTTTCCTAGTACGTACCTACTTACGGTACTGATAAGGGCTTAAGGTGGTTGTTGCTCACTTGCTCACAACTCACGCACGATCTATGTTAGCCAACCACTTAGACAAGACTAAAATGGCATGCAAAAAATAGTACAATTTAAAATGTAATTAGTGTAACCAATCAGCAGGACACACTTTTTTACCTGAACCCTTTTTTAGGGTTCCGTAGTCAAAGACAAGGAACCCTTATGGATTCGTCATGTCTGTCTGTCTGTCTGTCTGTCTGTCTGTCTGTCTGTCTGTCCGTGTATGTCACAGCCTTTTTTTTCCGTAACTATAAGAGCTATACTGTTGAAACTTGGTAGGTAGATGTATTCTGTGAACCGCATTAAGATTTTTACACAAAATTAAAAAAAAAACAATTATTTTTGGGGTTTTGGGGTAATTTTTTTTTTTCATCAAACCTGTACGTGTGGGGTATTTATGGATAGGTCTTCAAAAATGATATTGAGGTTTCTAATATAATTTTTTTCTAAACTGAATAGTTTGCGCGAGAGACAGTTCCAATGTGGTAAAAAGTGTGTCCCCCCCCCCATAACTTCTAAAATAAGAGAATGATAAAACTAAAAAAAATATATAATTTACATTACCATGTAAACTTTCACTCAAAATTGGTTTGAACGAGATCTAGTAAGTAGTTTTTTTTTAATACGTCATTAATCGTAATCCATCCAAGAACTTTTATATTATGTTACTTGCTGCTACGGAACCCTTCATGGGCGAGTCCGACACGCACACGACGCGCTTTTTTTCCAAGGACATTTCACGCTCATGATGCTATTGTCCTACTATACAGGTGGGTTGTTGCTTCTTAGAATAATGCTACTCAGGTGACAAAGAGCTGTTGCATTTTTTAAAACTAGTAGTTTTACACACTTTATAGAAGCAATATATTAAATTAATTATAAATGCATTAAGTTTTTGCTCTGACTGTACTTACAATGTACGTTTGTTCCCACAAAATGGAATGGGCCATGTAGTCAACGAAAAACTACATATTTTGGCTATTAATATCCTGGCCCATCGCCGTGGGCCAGGTCGTCAACGAAAATAATGAAAAATGGGACGCGCTGTCGTTGGGCCGCGTAACGTGGGCCAGGCTGTCAACATCCCTTAACAACGCATCACCTCATAGGTCACGTCCACCTAGGACGCGCTCTATGTGGCATTGCACTGCGCCCGCCACCCTGAGACATAAAGATGAAAAGTCTCATATGCCTGTAATTTCACCAGCACCCTTCAAACCGGAACACAGCAATGCGAGCACTACTGCTTTGCAGCAGAAATAGGTATAGAGGTAGTACTTCCCCGGATGAACCCTCACAAAAAACCTACTACTGCTAACTCCCACTGTTATTTGTTGTTTTGCTTTATTTACCCTTTTGCGATTAGATTCTATTAAAAAGTCGCGTCTGATAATGAACCCAGCTTTATTCGATCGAATACAAATATAATATGCAATGCACTGAGGACAGTTAACCAGGGCTGCAAATAAACAAATCACATGCTCGTAAATAATTCGGTCTGTATAGACAATAGATAAACAATCGCCGATAAACTAGATGTAGCATGATCCACCGCTTATGTTCACATTTAAATTGGATCATAGATAGTTGACATAGAGTATATGTTTGCTTGGAGTTTTGTTTTTACTTATGTATGTATGCGAGGAATATCCATTAATGAAGATTTTTGCTAAAGCAAAAATATTACTTTCCTTCGATTTTGTTTGACGTCCCGCAAAAACTATGATTTTCTTTGAAATCATCTCTGGTGTAAGTTTTTCTCATAACAGTTCCTTTTTATCAAATACAGAGCTCCCTTTAGAAATTATAAGAAATGAATTCATCAAAAACTATGTAGAAAAAATCTCATTGGATGTAAATGACGATGTGCAAGTTGATTGAATAAGACCTGATTTCACCATACTCTGTTAGTTAGTTAAAGGTCCGTTTGAAAAGATAACGGTCTTTTTGACAGATGTTTTCATACGTTATCTGTCACTTTGACGATTGGATACGGTAACCAACGATTTATTTGTTCGTGAACTTGGGCCTAAGTATTACAAATACATTGTTTAAGGTTCAGGATTATTAGGCTTACACCACACCAGGATGATTCTTAGATTTTTTGTTTGTTACATGTATCTTAGATACATGTAACAAATGTTTTTAGAAGTTAAAAAGGTAAAGAAAGTAGGTACCTAACCCACATCACGTGTAATCGCGAGGGCGAACCACTTGTATTGAACGAATTAAGACTTCCGATACCAATAAAAGAAATAGTAATTGTACGAATTGTCAATAGCTCACCGAAGATCGAGCGATCGAGCTTATCTGTTAGCGATAAGGCCGTCCATCATGTAATGCCATTAAGTTGTTTTTTTTATTTCCGTATAATGATCAATAAATATCCAATCTAAAGAACACATTTCTAAAATAAGTCAATCTATTTTGGACTAAATATTTTGACCCATGATGTATTTTATCCTTTCCAGTAGAAAGAGTAATAATAAATACATACATACATACATACATACATACATACATACATACATACATAGACGCACGCCTTTTTCCCCGAAAGGGTAGGCAGAGTCTCAATGGACCTCTTTTCACTGTGCATTTGAAACCAATGGGAATACTTAAATAGAGGTGAAGCTTTACGAGGCGATCTGGAGTTCCTTAAGGTGGGGTATAACGCAAAATTACCAATCTTAGATTAGATTTTTAACTGACTAAATCAAGTACAATATTCAAATTACTTTTGGCTAGATTCGATTGTTTGTCAATATGGTAAAGACAGGTAAAAAATTGGACAAATAAAATCAATACAATAAAACGGAGGGTCCACCCAAGGGGTTTTTGAAAATTATCTATATTTACGAGATATTCAATAAAACCCGCTTTTTCGTGCGGTGCGTGGCGTTTTTTTTTTGTATGAAGATTTCTGCCTGGCGTTGGCGCAGTCTTAATTATCATTGGAAGAGTTTCGTAATGATAATAATAATTTCCGGTATTATATTTGATACTTGTTATAAAAAACCCTTCTATATTTTACAACCTTTAAACTCTAAAATCCATTTCCCATCTTAAGCCTCTCTTGGGCAGAATTAAAAAGAGTGTACCGTGTAATTTAAGGTTCTTTCATGTCGCAACGGTTTCCAGGTAAAATGAGCTTGCTGAAAAGCGTGGACTCTTTAGAGGGTGCTTTAAAGAGTCTAGCCGCTAGACGTAGCTATTTTACCCGATAGTTTGTTGGCAGTTTATTTCTATGGGTCAATTCGTATGTACTTCCAACGAATATACACTTTGAGGAAATAAGTTAAGAGGTATATAGGAGTCAATATTCGATCTAACGTAATGCCTCAACATCTATTCACAAATACTAGTTTCTTTGATGGCGTTCTTGTAACAAAGACCTTATTACACGCTGAGAAGTAGCCTGGCGTGTAACAGTTAAGCAGACGCACGGCTCAGTATTTTTTATTCTTGTTAACGTAGATAGTCGTTTGTATGACCACGGTCTCACCTGTTAAAGTGACGATGTGGCCGAAGATGGATGGATGGATGGATTCACTCTAGCCTTGAAGAGACACATATTTTAGTTTTCAGGAAAGACAGACGACGGTACTGTATTCCACTCCTTAGCAGTTCGCATTATAAAGGTAGAACTGAAACTTTTAGTACGAATAGAGAGTATACTAATGGAGTGGTACTGGTCTGAGTGGTCTTCTTTTCATAATTGAAAAGAAGACCACTCAGACCAGTACCATCCTTACCTCATTAATATACTCTCTATTCGTACTAAAAGTTTCAGTTCTACCTTTATGTTCAGTCCTATTAAGGACGAGCAGGCGCACGGCTCGGTACCATCCGTGTCAGTTGTACCTTTATAATGTGAACTGTTAAGGAGTGGAATACGCTACCGTCGTTTGTCTTTCCTGAAATCTATTATCTGGGTCTCTTCAAGGCTATTTTGAACAGGTGCCTCATATACCTTTGTATACCAAGAGGTGAGATCGTGGTCAAACGCAGGAATATTGATGTAAAAAAAAGTTGTTATTTTTTTGCCAACAACATTTCCATATTATATGAAAATAAAAATATCTATCAATCTCAAAGAAATTCTCTTTTTTTTTTGCTCGTACCTACAGTGTGTTTGTTAATTTTTCATAAATTATTCAGGTTTCCGTCTGGGAGTCATAATCTCATGTTCGTGAGCTGACGATGAAAGCCGTAGCACTCTTTACCGATTAGGAGTAAGAGAATACTAAATTTCAGACTTTATTAAATAAGGAAAAATGCGCTTAAGACTTTTTATTGAAAGTCATGGAGGCTGTTGTTTCTTTTTGTAGTTATACTTGTTAACTGTCAGTAACAATACCCTAAAAATATTAAAGCTAGATAAAGTAAAAACCACTTAAATTTTAGCTAAGTAAGTTTTCGGAAACTTCACAATTTACGAAGCAAATATCGTTTTCCTGCTTAGTAATATTTTGTCAGGAAACAAACTCAACGCGTATATTCGCGAAGTTCTATCGTATTTTGTAAAATCCACCGAAAAATTGTGAAATTCATTTTCGTTTACCGCAGTTTTAATTAGTGAGACTGACTGCAAACGGAAAATTAAAAGTTTTGAAGAGAGCAGTTTTTATCGAAATAACGAAATAGCGCCTCCGACGAAACGCCACATTCAAGTTTCATAATTCGTTCTGCGTTTCTTTGACTTATTTTGTATTCGCAATTCGGTCCTGTTTATATTAAATCAAGGTTTTTTTTTTCACTGTGTAAATAGTTGTAGATTGCTGCGAAATCCAAGTAGGTATCTTACTTCTATAATTTCCACCTTAAAACCACCGTTTATTCTCAATAAAGCCTTTAAAGGTACTACTGATATTATTTGTCTCTGTAGGTAGTTCCTTTACAAGATCTGAAAGTACTATTCCTACTTTGCATAATGCTCAGGGACCTCAATACCGTCTTAAAATGAACACGATCATATCAAATGCCCATATCACACCTATTCCAGTACACTTTGGGAACGATATCATTGAAGTTCCTGACCACTATGTCTAGTTTGAGCCAAACGATTCAACTAAAAAAAAAGGTATAGGTCTAAGTTCGTCAGTGGCTGACGAATCCAGCTCGGATAGGCAGCGTTAGGAAAACTAAGCCATGTCTTATCGTCACGGATACCACAATGGCTCAAGTCTATAACTAATCAGTGGATGTTGCCAGTGATGACTAACGACACTAAAGGCTGGTTTACACATTGATTAATGCGAATGCGTGTAGGCTTGGTTACGAGTACGAGTGCGAGTGCTTAGTACTTAGTTGTGTCCAATACGGTTTAGCTGCTGCGATTAGTAAATTCATTAAATTCAGTCCGCGCAACAATGCTACTAAACACTGATCACTAAACATCTTGACGACTTGACTAATTTTATAACAATTAATATCATTTGACATTGGCAAAACTGTTTGGAGCATTCCTCAGAAGCCATAATATGAAGAAGAAAAATAAATCATTTCCAAACGTGTTTAATACCGGGCAAGCTGCGAGTCAGGTAGAAGGAAGGTCGCATGGGACGGGGCTACTCGCAAAAAATCGAACTCGCTTCTATTCACTTTACTACGCTGATTACTAATCACTCGCACTAATCAGTTGCTGTCCACACGTGTATTTTACTAATCAGTAAGCACCTGCGCTAAACACCTGCACTCGCACTAGTCAATGTGTAAAGAAGCCTTAAGATGTGGCCGCTAACTATTAACCTCATAGAAAAGCTCAAAGTTGAGCAGCAGGCTATGGAGACATGCTCATGTTTCACTGCGTGATAAAATACGGAATGAGGAGATCCGTAGAAGAACCAAGATCGCCGGCATAGCTCTTAGAATTAGCAAGTTGAAATGGCAATAGGCAAGCCATATAGCTAGCAGAACTGATAACCTTTGGGGTAGAAAGGTTCTCGACTAGCGATCGAAAAACTATGGACAACGCAAAAGAGGATTTGCCCCCTTTTCATTGGACCAAATATATTCGGGTGAGGTCACACCGCACGACAGCGAATCTGCCAAAATACGAATCTGTCCAATCCAGAATCTGTCCCACACCGAACAAGCGCGCACGACAAACAAAACTGCTCGTCGTGGCTTCTAGGGGGAGGCCTGTGTCCAACAGTGGACTTCAGTATTTTGATGATGATGAATACCACTTTAAACTACCACTCGATAGACCAATATCATTTTAACGGCTGCAGGAATTTGAGGGAAAATCCACTTTGTTTACTGCATGTGCCACACCAGTGGCCAGTAGCTGTTAGCATTCAAGGCAGTGTTTCAGGATAGTGGCTTTAATCAGACGGCGGTAATAAATCAGCAAACGTAACGTGTAACGCATTATCGAAGCATTTTTTCAGCTTCATTTACTGCCGCACAAAATAACTTTACAGCGAGACACAATATTATATACGGGAGACCAAAACCTGGAAACCTTGGTTTTACCAATGAATGGATCAAAGAAAGGGCACGTCTGCCCTGTATTGCATTAATTTATTATTCTAACATCATTTCCAATCCCAACAAATCATGGAATTTCTTTCATTTCTTTTCCGCAAACAAAGCACCTTCTGCATTTCGATAAATTTTCCACTTCGCTAGCCCAAGTTGGAAAACGTAAGAGTTTATAATATATAATTTACTTCATTTTTATGTTTAATCAATTATTTTGTTGTGTTGTATTAATTTGATTGATTAAGTACTTGAAGTAACTTAGTTCCTTGTGAGATCCTATAATGGTGGAAATAAATCAAATTACTTTCAACTGATACTTTGAACTTCTTACTGTTTATCAACATCACTTTGTATTTTTTTTTACAATGTTATGTTGTTTTTAGTACATCGAGGAGTTCCATCATCAATTCATAGACATCAAACTGCTGGATATGTCTTCCTTATAGAATGTCAAGGACAATGGTCCTGAGTCGCCTGCATCCACGGACTTCACTGCCATCGGTCCATAGAGTTGGGGACTGTATTTATTTGCGTCACCTCGTCCAGTTTGTGGTTGCCACTCGAGAACCTTTATTTCCAAATGGTTATCAGTTCTGTGAGCTATATGGCCTGCCCATTGCCACTTCAACCTGCTAATTCTGAGAGCTCTATCGTTAATCTCGTTTCTTCTATGGATCTCCTCGTTTCAGAGTGTGCCTATAAAGCGTTTGTAACACAAAAATCCCGAGAAAATACCATTGGTCATAGGTAAATAATATATACCTACTCTATACTAATAATAATATTATTTATGTGATTGTATGTTTGCATTGAATAGGCTCCGAAACTACTGAACCGATTAAAATATTTATTTCACTGTTGGGAAGCTACTCTGTCCCTGGGTGACACAGGCTATATTATAGTTTCAAAAAAATAGGGTCCCTAATAGGGACAACTCCAATAATGTAACACAAGGTGTAAAAAAAACACCACACCCACCCACAAACATACACATAGATTCATACACACATACACATACATACTCATGCACCCGCACCCTTTTATCATCGTGATCAATCTGTTTGTAGCAACTAGTAAGTTTTGTTTGATATATCGTACTAAGTAGAATCTTTTGTTAATTTTAAGCTGTGTAGACCTTTTTTGGCCATAATTTTGTTAATGTTAAACATAAGTAATATTGTATAAATCGATGTTGGTTTACCAAAATAAATAAAATAAAATGGATAAACAAAAAATACACTACATTATTACTGAGTGCTAGGATATGGTTTATTAGGTACCGACCGCGGATACGCACGCGTTATTTGTGCCATGGTTCCACGCCGTAACGGTTAAGCGGATTTTGATAGCATTTGTCATTTGGATGGATGCGGGGGAGGGGCTGTTTTTCATCCTGAAACTACCCCTGCGAAGCCCCCCAGGTGAGTCACTAGTCACCTATATAATGTATGATAGATGGAATAACACACGCGACAGACAGACGCTGTTCCTGCGAACTTTATCACCGTTTTAGTGCTTTTTTCTCCCCCGACGTAAAAACGAAGGGGTGTTATACGTTTGACGTGTCTGAGTGTATGTGTGTTTGTGTGTTTCTGTATGTCCCATCGTAGCTCCTGAACGGATGAACCGATTTTTTTCTTTTTGTTTTTGTTTGAAAGGATGAAACGCAGTGTTTTTAGCTATCGGGAGTGTTCTTAGCTATGTTTGATTAAAATCGGTGCAGCCGTTTTACGTCGGGGGTTTTTTAAATTTTTACAAAATTAATTACTTGTTTTCGATATCAGTTTGATAGCCACATAATCATTATCATCATCACCATCTTCTTGTCATAATCGACATCCCTGCTGGATGACGCCTCCCCCATTGAATTCAAAGGTTGTGGCATAAACTTGATCGCAGTATCCATATTAAGTGTTCAGGTCGATATTGCTGCCCATCCCTGTGTGAAACCATCAAATTAAAACAATATATATAGGTACCACCTCGTTGAAATTGTGATGGCAGCTTGCTAGCTCCTACCATGACCGCAAAAACTTTATTTCAAGAGTTGGAAGTGGTACCATCAACTGCCCATATACGCACAAAGGCTGCTTGAAGCACTTTTGAACTCATCGCTCGCCACAGCTCACAACTTGGACATTTACTGGGATACCACAGCGAAAGACGTTGTTCGCTGGTTCTGTTTCATCGTATGTCAAGGCACCTTTGTTGAAACTTTTACAAATTCTTAGTATATTGAGTGCGAGACATAAGTTTACGCGCGGCTTGGGACACACACGGGAAACTTGACAGAAAAAACAGGCGAAGTGCGAGTCGGACTCGCGCACGAAAGATTCCTTACCATTATCTAGGTATAAAAACGTAAAAAAAACACGTTTGTTGTATGGGAGCCCCCTTAAATATCTATTTTATTCTGTTTTTTAGTATTTTTTGTTATAGAGGCAACAGAAATACATCATCTGTGAAAATTTCAACTGTCTTTCTTTTACGGTTCATGAGATACCGGTGACAGACGGACGGTCGGACAGCGAAGTCCGATAATAATAGGGTGCCGTTGTACCCTTTGGGTACGGTACAGCCAATACAACGCCCAGCACTCCAGTCTGAAGATCCAGCCCTATATTTGTGTTCTGCGAGCAGTGCACTAGTCGCGCGCAGATATCTGGCACGCTATATGGGGCGTTATACTAGATTGCCCTTCTGATACGGACCGTTCCTAGGTCTTGCACATAACGTGTCGCCGCAGAAAGGCTGAAAAATTAGTTAAACTGAATGATGATCTAGATTTTATCAAAAAAGAATTACCATGTTTATATGAATATAAAACATAGAAATAGCTAAAAAATACTAATTTCTACAGCATCTTAGTGACGCTTCCGTCTGGTAGTGATTTGGATCATTTGTACCTACTACCTTTAGATCGTTAGCAGCGGTCTTCAGTTATCACAACTGTTTCATATGTATTTTATTTTATTTGGTATGTACCTTGTATTATTTGTATTATTCTTTCTGTATATAAATGTATAATTTCCACCTATCAGTAAAAGTAACCCCAATTTTTTTTTCTTGCAAAGGATGCCTCCAGAGTTGTCTATATGTGTTCTGAATATTTAAAATGTGTAAATAATCAATCAAAAGCTTCTTGATCTTCATTAGACGACGGCATTATCTCGAGTGCCTGTACCCTGATGTCCCTAGCACGTCACCCTGGTGGGTCCATTGAACGTCATGCCAGAGTCATGCTACATACATACATACATACATACATAGACACACGCCTCTTTCCCCGGAGGGGTAGGCAGAGCCCCAATGGGCCTCTTTTCACAGTGGTTTGCACCATCGTGGGATATAAACGTGACAAGTACTTAGTGAGCTCATCGCCGCCTTTGCTTCCCACGACTGACTCAGCTAACGCTTTCTTCCAGTAATATTAACACAAGCTCTGCTTAGCTTGGGGCTAGATAATGTTGTGTGAACTGTGTCCAGAATTATTTATTTATTCTATATTGTCATAGCTTGTGCTTGCAACCATGACAAATCTTATACCAACGAATCTAATTTACAAGTCCAGGTAATCCCTTAGTTGGATTTACGACATCCACGGGAGGATACGGAGGGGTCTATTCTTAGGCCGGACTTACCACGGCTACACATGCTACATACTACTTGAAAATCCCGTTACTGGCATTTTGTTTAGGTGGCACGTGCCTTCGAGTGAGCCAGCTGTATGTACTGTCACGAGTGGTAATAGTTGCCATCGAGTTATGAAATGAGGCACTCTGTATGCAAAACTTTGACGTCTTATATTGGACAATAATGATACATAACAAAGACAAATGCTCTACAGTCGAAATAGGTGTTGCCTTAAAAGGTTTGGGGGAATTCTTGCTTTTCAAAACAGAAACCTGAACGGCAGTGTATCCCGTAGGTACAGTTTTGAAATGAAACGAGGAAATTGGACAGAACTTAGGTACAAAACGGGACTTTTAACGGAACGGAAAAAGGAAATCGAAACTTTCGCATACACAGGGTAAGCTAACTAACTATAGCATGAACTGATCGCGTAGATCTTGTGAGATAGTTCATAAAATAAAAATGATAGGGAGACATGATTTTATCCAGAACAAGTAATTAATTTTGTAAAAATTAAAAAAAAACCTTAACGCAATGAAACGGCTGAACCGATTTTGATCAAACATAGCTAAGAACACTCCCGACTAATTCACGTTTCAAACAAAAAAAATCGGTTCATCCGTTCGGGAGCTACGATGCCACAGACAGACACAAACACAGACACATCAAACTTATACCACCCCGACGTGTTTGCGTCGGGGGTTAATAAAAAAAGACACTACGACAAAATAAAAAATAATAATAATAAATGTTAGCTGGTAGAGAATGCTTCTTAGCATTAAGTTCGCCTATGTACATTGTTTGTTTTGAGCAATAAAGAATATTCTATCTATTCTATCTATCTATAAAACAAACTCAAAAATATTGTTATTGTTAGTATGTGGAGTGCTAGAAATCGCTTTGAAAATAAACATTATTTAAAAACTACAAGTTATCTAAAAGATCAAAATAATATTAAGGCTTTCCAACAACTTAAAAACACAATTATCATTTTGATGTGTGGATTCTTAAAAGTGCCTCGAAAATAAACATCATTTCAAATTCTATCAGAAGATTCTATTACGACTTCCAAACAAGTTACCAAATCCGAACTAGACTGTGACAAAACTTGAAAAATCGAGAGAAACTAAATCAAAAATCCGTAATCCGGTCCCGGGATTACATGGGAACTTTCCCGAGCTAATTTTTGCGCCCAAATTGAATTCGTACGACCTCCAACTTGCCCGAGTAGTTTCGTAGTTTTTACGGGTTTTTCCGTGTGTAGTTCTCCGAATGTAGGTAGAAGCTTCCTGTTGTATGTTTGTCTATTACTTTTGAACGCTCATAAACTTAATTTGAAAAGTAAAGCTATGGTTTCTGTGGCGTTCTTACGTTCAATAGCAAAAACTGGTCTTCAACAAAAATTTACTAAATAGTTCTGTTATTTTTAGCTCTAGTTCACAGGTGGTTTTCCAGTTGTTAGTAATGGTCTCGAAATGAATACATAAATAACTCCAGTAGAATTATCGTCTCACGCGTGGGGACGTACACCCCCGATTGCACTAAACATAAGAATCACCTAAGTTCTTTCCTAACTTGTTTAGACTACTCCTAACGATAAATTTGCTTGCACTAACCCTAAGCTATTTTTTAGTCCACTTAGGCTAGGCTGTTCTTAGGCTAAGGTGTATCTTAACTAGGACAAGCCTAACTTATGTTAAGTGCAAACGGGCAACAGTGTCGGGCTCTGGGCCCTTTAATACGATGTTCAAATACGCCTCCCGTAAATACGGGAGGGTCATCTGGTATGGTATAGTCTTGAGGTTCTCCATGGCCATTTCACACGATACCACCGGGCGAGTCCCCGTGTGGGGGCTCCCAGTTTTTGGCCTGCGATCAGTGGCCACTGAGGGCTGGTGGGTCTTCTGGCTGACAAGCGGTCAGTTCTCGGTGGTCCCATTCCATTAGTGGGGCCAGCTCCCTCAGGTTAGGGAACCTTGACTCTTCCGTGCGGGAGAACGTGTTCTTGGCTAGTGGGGATATGAACTCATCCAGTTCCTCCACCCACAGGTCTCTTTGGATGATGAGGTTCCTCACATAGCGAGTGGCGTCAGTGATTGTCCGAAGCTTGAGGTTCTGCTGGCCTTGAAGGTGCTTCTTATTGCTAGCGGTGAATAACTCGAACAAGGCTGGTACAGCGTAGGTGAGGCAAAGCCGGATATTATGTCTTGTATATTCCGACCTTTATACGCAGTGGTAGTAACGACTGGTTTTAGAAAAAAAGAAACAACCCGTACAGCTCTAAACATGATATTTTTGCTTCATTACGGTACTCTGCGCCGCGAATGAAACCAAGCTTTCATCAAAGTTGTACCTAATTGAGTTTCAACACTTAATTGCCAGTAGTTGCTGGTTGTGCTATAAAATAGGAGCATATTCTGGTACCACTCGATAAGATATTGTGAAACTAACTCACTGAAAATTTTAATAAATAAATAAAAATAATAAATAATGCTGGACAGTTCACACAACATTATCCAGCCCCAAGCTAAGCAGTCTAATAATAACTAATACACTTACTAGGTTAATAACTAATCTATGTTATCACCTGTTAGCTGAAACATCTCTCATTGAAGCAATTGGAGGATTGGTGATCACAGTCCACGGATAAAATAATACAACAGTGTCAAAAAAGATTCCTGTTTTTTTTTTTTTTTGTAGTTGTTATCGCACGGCTTGTGCATTTTCCATTTTCAAGTATATTTACATTATGGGCTAACATGAACATTATTTTCAAAAGCTACTAAATAAAGAAAAAAAAATATGTTAAAGAGTACCTTCTCATGTAGATGCTACTGCCTGTCTCCTGGTGTTATCCCTAAGTAAACTTTTCCAAAATCCACGGGAGGAGGCGGAGAGGTCTATGTTTAGGCACACTCAACTCGTGGCTTGACACTCACGGCCTCAATCTTAAACTCACTGGAACATGAAAAATTTATACAAAGACCTTGTGTTGGTGCTCAAAATTATTATCAGTGTCAGTGTAATTTTACAAGCGCACGGACCTGAACTAATGGTTTTTTTTCTCTCTGAAATTATCAGATGGCATAAAACCACGCTTAATTTTGATGTAACGAACCATATCGCTCCCATACATCAGGAAATGACTCAGTTAAGCGCTAGACCTGTAGTAGAATATTATTTTATCGTTTATACAATTGTACATATTTTATCAGGTTTTTTGTAGTTTGTTTTTGAAATAGATGACTTTTTTCATTATATTCAAAGCTAATACAAACTTAAGTTTATAATTGGATGTAAACTAAACAGTTGCAAAAAAAGTTTGTGCTTGCGAGATGGACTGGTATGCATAACTACTAGTAGTACCTATAACTTGGTAGCTAATGTAGAGCGGTTTCCAGAATACACCCCGATATCAAGTTCCACCGTCGAGGGGCGTTGCATAATTGCGCTGCAGCGCAGCAAAACGACGTCAATTTATTGTTTTTTGTCGCGCGATTAAAGGGTTAAAACTGAAAATTATGGACACTGTTATTGATTGCTGCTATGAACAACTATGAGGTGAAGTAGGTTAACTGGATAAACTGGCTGGAGTTATTATGGTAATAACAAAATCGGTTTTTGTTGTAAATTTTAACTGAACTATACTACTATCAAAAACAATAACTTATTTAGATAACAAACGCTAAATCATTTTTATTGTATGCCTCTAAATATCCATGCCTCTGCATAGCACCTTCAATTGTAACATTAGGTTTTACAGGGGAAAATCTACCATTTAAAAAAGCGGTCCAGTGCGAGTCGGACTCTCCCATGAAGGGTACCGTAGCAGCAAGTAACATAATATAAAAGTTCTTGGATGAGCCTATGACGACCTATGTTCTTGTTTATGACGTATTAAATAAAAGTACTTAATAGATCTCGGTCAAACCAATTTTTGTTGGAAGTTTACATGTACATCATATTTTTTGTTAGTTTTAGTTACGGGGGGGGGGGGGGGGGGGGGGGGGGGGACACATTTTACCACTTTGGAAGTGTTTCTCGCGCAAACTAATCCGTTTAGAAAAAAAAATATTGGAAACCTCAATATCATTTTTGAAGACCTATCTATAGACACCGCCACACGTATGGGTTTGATGTTTATTTTTTGAGTTTCAGTTCTAAGTATGGCGAACTCCAAACATGTATTGTTTTTTTTTCTATTTTTCTGTGAAATTCTTAATGCGGTTCACAAAAAACATCTACTTACCAAGTTTCAACAGCATAGCTCTTATAGTTTCGGAAAAAAGTGGCTGTGACATACGGACGGACAGACAGACAGACAGACAGATATGACGAATCAACCCTAAAATGGCAGATCCTTCCTTTATAAGTCTTAATAATAAATGTACCTATTCGCTGTGTAAATAAATAAATTATTATTATTATTTAATCCAAATTATAGTACGGTCCATGTAATGTATTTTAGATACCGGGTAGGAAGGCCCTAAAAGGCGACAGAAAGTTAGTGGATGGAGGCGGTGCAAGGCAATTTGACGTGGCATTCTGGCCTTTTCCCAGCAGTGGACTTCAACAGCTTGATGATAATGATGAGGATGACGACATGCAACAACAATACTACTTTTGACTAAGGCTAAGGCTGTTAAGTTGGTTTTCCTTTTTTTTAAATCAGCTTCCACTTGTTCTTGAGGCACCACACAGGCGCTCCCGACCTAGTAGTAAGAAGGATCATCAAATAAAGCCCAGCCGCGTTTGTTGCCTGATTTTTCTAGGTTTTGTCGCGTTGGAACATGACTAAATTTATATAATAAGTCGATTCAAAATGATCCTTGTGATTTCAACACAGAAGAAGTAATACTACATCCATGGATTTCAATGAATAATAGTTATTTGTTTTATAAGAGTGCAAAGTAGCTTTTTAACCGCGTGCTCAATTTTGATGACCGAGCAAGCGAAGGATTCTAAAATAGAATATGCGCTGCGCTCGTGATTCAAAAAATAGAATCCTGAGCGTCAGCGAGGGACTCAAAAGAGCACGAGGTAAAAAATCTTTGCACTCGAGTGCAAGACGTAACTTTTCATCCCACCTCAGAGAAGAAATGACAAAGATAGGTTCTCTGTGGAAATGACTAAATGCAAAAAAAATACACCAGGATGGTTCCAAGTCTGAGTTTTTAACAAATTTAAAAAGGTTGTATGATAAATTCGGCACCATGGAGATAGAAGTAAATAGGGTGTAATGATGTTTTGAATTCACAAACTTAGTGCACACGATGTTCTAAATTCAATTTTACTTTATCCTCTAGCTTATAAAAACGGCTTTTACACTCAGATATCGAAGAGCAAAAATACTCTTTCCGAGATAAGGGGATGAAAATACTTTAGACTTAGACACATTTTTTTGGAGGTCGCTTAATTTGATCTGTTTTATTACCGTCGTCGTTTATTCATGCTCCATTGTGAAATTGAAAAACCATTTCAATTCAGTCAACATCAATCTTGAACCAATCACGATGAATACGTTGGATTTAGTAACGAATTTGACCCAACAAACGAAATTTTATCCATTTGGAGCGACGCCAAGCGACGGTGCATTTCAATTGACTGAATTTCAACTTCCCTAATACTTGATTGATTGTTGTTTAATCCAAAACCTGCATGGCTCAGAAGTGGAATCATTAAATCTAAGCAGTAGGTACTTCCTTCTGCGGTGCGGAAGACCTAATAGACCACTCTGTCTCCTCCCATAAATGGCATAAAAATATGTTGTTCCGTGAATTAAGTGATATTCTACATATCAAAATCGAAAAAGTATTGTGAGACATTGAGAGGTGGGCCTTCCTACACCACGTCATCCATCAGGTTCATAGTGGCCATTCGAGAACCATTATCCCCCACGGTTCTGAGTTGAAGAACTGAATGACACAGTGTAGAAAGGCCTTTTCGAAGGACTGACGACATTTTTAAGGTCACCATGCGTTAGATAGAGGCGCCTCAAGACCATCGGCATTCTATATGGGAGCCCTATATCCAGCAGTGGACTTCCATACAGGCTGATGATAATGATGGTACATAAAGTTTCTACAAAGTCAAAGTCAAAAGTATTTTTATTAATTGAAATCACAAGGATCATTTTAAATCGTCTTAAAAATAAATTAACTCCTTTTCCAACGCTACCAAACCTAGAAGAATCAGGCAACAAACACGGTCGTTTCTTTTTTTGATGATCCTTCTTACAACTAGGTGGGGAGCGCCTGTGTAGTGCCTCAAGAACAAGTGGAAGCTAATTCAAAGAAAAAAGGAAAACCAACTTAAAAGCCTTAAGTAGGCAGTCAAAAGTAAGATGCTAGAGAGAATCAACAAAAGTTCATAAGACAGCACACTCTAACACTCACTCTACCAGACTGCTTTCAAAAGACACCACAAGAAGAATTTGTTAATGAGGTAATTTCACAATAAACCTACCCTCACAGGAAGAACTCGTAACTTCACGCCAGTCTCACAGGGGGTAATCAATCTCTATACTCCCGTGGGAATAACAGATAGTAAATTAATTGATTTTCTCCTTACAACAGCTAATGGAACAATAATTATGTTCAGGGAATTATTCGACCGTAACTGTTATTGTAAGAGGAGACATTGAGAATTTCTGAGAAATAGCAACTAGTGGGATTCTGATTCGAAGGCCGCTTTTTTGAACCCAGTCACAGAGTACAATCAATGCGAGTCAATAGGAGCCGGCTAAATGTATTTGTCCTTAGAGGTGGCAAGTACAAACACAGTCTGTGTGGTTGTCTGTTACCATTTATCTACAAAATTGCATTACCAGTTGTAATAATGTGTTAAATCGGGATGTTTCACGTATCACGTATCAGCTTGCAGATTTTAGAACGGGCGAAGTACGAAGTAAAAGAAAATGCTTGAGAGTTCACACAACATTATCTAGCCCCAAGCTAAGCAGAGCTTGTGTTATGGGTACTAGATAACAAATATACTTAATACAATATATTACATAGACAGATATTTTATATTATAAATAGAAAATACCCAGAACACCCTGAACAAATATCTGCGATCGCACTAACATTTGTTCCGAGGCGGGAATCGAACCCGCAACTTCCTGCGTCGCAGGCCAACCTTCACCCGCCGTGCCACAGAGGTCGTCACAGAGGACGATAACTGCAGAACCGTTGATCTAATATATAAAAGGCAATGTCCTGACTGACTGACTGACTGACTGACTGACTGACTGACTGACTGACTGACTGACTGACTGACTGACTGACTGACTGAGGTCCAACGCACAGCCTAAACCGCTGGTCGTAGAGACTTGAAATTTACAGGGTGTGTTCGTCTCGATGCGTAGGGTTGTACTAAGAAAGGAATTTTGAAAATTCGCATGCTAAGGGGTCCAAAATGCGGTTCTAACTTAAAACAAAAATGCTCTGTATTTCGGAAACCGTTAGTAGTAGAACCATGAAATTTGACATGGAGATTCCTCAAATAAAATTAACAAACACGTATTTCAGCGATTCCTGAAATTTTCCTGAAAAATGTCAGGGGAACGTTTTCTTTGTAAAAAAATAAAAAAACTTTAGTTTTTACAACGCACAGGCTAAGCCGCTGGTCGTAGAGGCTTGAAATTTGGAGAGTGTAGTACTTTTAGGGTTTCAAAGTATACATAAAATGGAATTTGGAAAATTAGCTCCCTTAGGGATCCATAAAGGGCTTTTAATGTATACACTTTGCGTTTTGCAGCGCACAGCCTAAACCGCTGGACCTAGATACATGAAATTTGGAGGTTGTATTAGTTTTTGGGTGTAGAGGTACTAAGAAAGGATTTTAGAAAATTCACCATGTAAGGGGCCAAAATGGCTTTTAATGTAAAACAAAAATGCTTCGTATTTCGGAAACCGTTGGTAGTAGATACTTGAAAATTCACAGGTAGATTCCTTATATAAAAATAAAAAAAATATGTTTCAGCAGTAACTGAAACTTTGCTGAAAAAAGCCACGGGTACGTTTTGTTTGTAAATAAATACACTTTACGTTTTAGCCAGATTTCAGCGTATTTTGACGATTTAAAAGTTAGTTTCACAGTGTAGTCATTAAGATCAAAATATTTTCAGGAAATGGGACCCCTAAATTGAAAAACTTGAGTATGGTGTCGTTTCAAAGGTCGTTTCACGGTGTCGTTGTTTAAATCAAAATACTTTCATGACCTCAAGGTTCAAATGGAACCCCTAAATTGAAAAACTTGAGTATGGTGTCATTTCAAAGGTCGTTTCACGGTGTCGTTGTTGAAATCAAAATATTTTCAGGACCTCAGAGATAAAATGGGACCCCTAAATTGAAAAACTTGAGTATGGTTTCTAAGGTTGTTTCACGGTGTCATTGTTGAGATCGAAATATTTTAAGGACCTCAGGGTTAAATGGGACCCCTAAATTGAAAAACTTGAGTATGGTTTCAAAGGTTGTTTCACGGTGTCATTGTTGAGATAGAAATATTTTAAGGAGCTCAGGGTTAAATGGGACCCTTAAATTGAAAAACTTGAGTATGGTTTCAAAGGTTGTTTCACGGTGTCATTGTTGAGATCAAAATATTTTAAGGACCTCAGGGTTAAATGGGACTCCTAAATTGAAAAACTCGAGTATGGTTTCAAAGGTTTTTTTCACGGTGTCATTGTTGAGATCGAAATATTTTAAGGAACTCAGGGATAAAATGGGACCCCTAAATTGAAAAAATTGAGTATGGTTTCAAAGGTTATTTCACGGTGTCATTGTTGAGAACGAAATATTTTAAGGACCTCAGGGTTAAATGGGATCCTTAAATTGAAAAACTTGAGTATGGTTTCAAAGGTTGTTTCACGGTGTCATTGTTGAGATCGAAATATTTTAAGGACCTCAGGGTTAAATGGGACCCCTAAATTGAAAAACTTGAGTATGGTTTCAAAGGTTGTTTCACGGTGTCATTGTTGAGATCGAAATATTTTAAGGATTTCAGGATCCCATTTATCCCTAAATTGAAAAACTTAAGTTCATTGTCGTTTTAAAGGTCGTTTCACAGTGACGTTGTTAAGATTAAAATATTTTCAGAAAATAAATGGTAAAATTTGACCCCTAAATTGAAAATCTTGAGTGAGGTGTTGTTTCAAAAGTCATTTCGCGGGGTGGTTGTTGATGTTTAAGTTGCTGTCTGCACGCCGCGCCGGAGATGTTTTCAAACTAAACGCGGACGAAGTCGCGCGCGGGTCATCTAGTCCTTAATAAACTTAGTAGGTAGGATGAGAAAATAATTTTTGTTCGAATGCTCTCATCAAGTTCGCTAGGCGCTTATCATTTACTGCATACAAAAACAACATTTCGACTCGCAATTCGGTTTTCGTTATTCCGTGTGGTTCCAAATTACAAACTTGTACTAAGTCCTCACGGCCCCAATCGCGGTAATTTTGAACGATATTATCAAAACAAAACCGAACAGTTAAAGTTATTTGATACGTCTGGATTGAGAGATCTTTGCTCAAATTGAGCTGTAGTTTCAGTAATCCACTGAGCTTCGGAGAAGTAATATTACTTAATCTGTGGTTTCATGTCAATTCAAGCGATTAGAATCCAGACGTATCAAATAACGTGAACGGTTTGGATTTCCTTTAGTAATTAATAACAGTCGGTCTGGAGATATGAGGGTACAGACAAACATACAGGCAGACAAAAATACAATTGCCTCAAACTTATAACACCGCTATTTTTAGCCGGGCGGTTAAAAATCTAAATAATACATCCTCGTATAAGTCATTACCTATGGTGCCGTGACGTGGGCACTTACGGTAGGGCCAATCCACCAGTTCAAGGTTGCACAGCGAGCTATGGAACGGGCTCTGCTATTATCCGATTATCCGACAGAGAACTGAAGTCATTGACATTGCCCACCGGATTAGCAAGCTGAAGTGGCAAAGAGCTGGTCATATATGCCGAAGAACCGACAACCGTTGGGGTAAGCGAGTTCTTGAGTGGAGACCGCGTCTTGGCAAATGTAGCGTGGGGCGCCCTATGGCTAGGTGGAGTGATGACCTACGAAAGGCGGCGGCAGAAAGTGGATGAGAAGAGCCGAACACCAGGCTCAGTGGCGCGTATTGGGAGAGGCGTATAACCAGCAGTGAACTAGTGTGGGTTGATGATGATGATAAGTGCCGTCAAGGTGCGCGTGCAGATAGCGGCTTGATCACTCTCGCTTGTTAAGAGAGTAGGCCTGATGTTAGTACTAGGAAGTTTCAAAGACTGTTTTTTTTTTTTACCTTTACTGTCCCACTGCTGTGCAAACATCTTTTTTAGGGTTCCGCACCCATAGGGTAAAACAGAACCCTATTACTAAGACTTCGCTGTCCGTCCGTCTGTCACCAGGCTGTATCTCTTGAGCTGTGATAGTTAGACAATTGAAATAGACCGCTATACCTACAACAAATACTAAAAAACAGGAGAAAATTAATATTTAACTTCGCCGGTTTTTTTATACAACTTGAAATGACGATAAAAGCAGATGACCCATCTGATGTAAAGCGGTACCCTCTGCCTATAAACAGTGCATTATCTCATAAGTCACGTCCACCTAGGGCGCGCTTATGCGGCATTTTACTGCGCCCGCCACCCTGAGACACAAAAAAAAAGTCTCAAGTGCATGTAATTTCACCGGCCTCCATACCCTTCAAACTGCAACACAGCATTGCAAACACTACTGCTTTGTGGCAGAATTAATTATGGTGGTTAGTACTTTCCGGGACGAACTTTTCACAAAAAAACTCTACTACACTAAAACTCTTCCACATTTTTTTCCACTCTTCCCAATGTTCACCCAGCTCACCTATTCCCTGTTGAAGATTTCCAGGTCTTCGCACCAGTGTTTCCTCGGGCGAGCGATGTCTTCTACCTTCTGCCTGTATTATGTATTATTTATTTAATTTTGTATATTTTTAAGTACATCATGACCTCAATATTCTAACAGAAAAACTTGCAAAGGAATGTCAGTTATCAGACCGGTAGAATTAATTCTGAATTTCTCGATTCATTCAAGAATCCATGCAAGTTTATAATCTCGAACCTTTGATCTCAAAAGGTCAGAGAGACCTCGTGTTTGAACTGAAACGGGACGGACACGACCCGGAGCTAAGGTCAATATTAAATCGTTGCTGTCGATCCCAAGCATTCAGTTAGAACCTTTCGTTCTTCATCCATCCCAAAAGAGTCAATGGTCATATCATCATAGTACTTTCATTTTAGAAGCACCGTGTAAGGTGTTTTTTTCAAGTTTTTATTGTCCGTTGGCGATAAATCTTTTAATTTCAAACCAGTTCCAACCAAGCGACTGAGCTGAAATTTTGCATACCTGTCTAGTACTGATGACAATAAAATATTATGGTAACAGCGAGCTGATTTTGATGATGGAAACGAAAGTTGGGCCAAGTGACTTACTTTCGCTAGTCGAGTTTTTTCTCGTAAGGTTGTTCACTTTTTGTGAACGATACTTGCATTTCCTTGATACCCATGACATAGGGGATCATAGTGTGGGATCTGGACTATGTATGTGTCTGTTGGGTGCTATGTTATGTTATGTATTTAACCACTTATCATCAGCCTACACTATTCCACTGCTGCCTCTCCCAATACGCGCCAGTGTTCGGCTCTTCTCATCCACTTTCTGCCCGCCGCCTTTCATAGGTCATCGCTCCACCTAGCCAGAGGGCGCCCCACGCTACGTTTGCCAAGACGCGGTCTCCACTCAAGAACTCGCGTACCCCAACGGCTTTCGGTTCTTCGGCATATATGCCACTTCAGCTTGCTAATCCGGTGGGCTATGCCAATGACTTTAGTTATCTGTCGGATAATCTCATTTCGGATTTTATCTTTCAGAGAAACTCCGAGCATAGCCCGTTCCATAGCTCGCTATGCAACCTTGAACTGGTCTATTAGCCCTACCGTGAGTGTCCACGTCTCGGCACCATAGGTCATTACTGGTAGGACGCACTGATTGAAGACTTTAGTCTTCAGGCATTGTGGTATAGGCGACGAGAAGCTCTCGCACTCGCACTAATCAATATGTCAACTGGTCAGTTCCAGCTGATGAAACATTTAAGGTTAATCTCAATTATTATGACTTAGACCATTCCCGTGCCTCTCCCGTCCCGTTCCAATATTAAGAAAAGACAGCAAAATTTTCAATTTGTGAATTTGTTATTCAAATTGGTTAACTCCGGTTCAGTAATTACCTTATTCTTTTATTTGAGTAGGTTCATTTTGAATAGGCGGCGTAATCAGGCCAGTCTTTGAACTTGAGAAATTAGGTAAGTTTTTGTCCGTTGACTTTTACTTATTTTTAGATGAATGACTGATGAATTTTGATAAGCTTAGGTCGAAATTGTTTTTCCAGGCGAATAAATGAGTTATCGCTTCCTACTTACTTTGTAAAAGAAGAACCTGGTAGACAAATATTCGTGGTTTATTTCATAATTGGTTGTATATATTGAGTGGTGTTGCGTCTCCGGCATCTATCTCTGCCCGTGGATGTCGTCTAAGCCAAACAAGGGGTTACACCAGAGGATGGGCAGCAGCATCCAGCTGAGTAATTAACACCAATACTGCTATCACCAATCCGCCAAGCGTGGTGATTATGGCAAAGCCCCAAATAATGCATATGGGGAAGGCCTCGTCCAATACTGGACGTCTAAAGGCTGCTAATGATGATGATGATGATGATGATGATGATATATTAAGTAGGTATCCAAGGGGTTCTGTGAATTTAGATTTTTGCCTTGTTACCTCTTTTGATGCACTCTGAAGGTAGGTAGGTGGATGGAGGAGGCTCTAAACTACCTGTCGTGGCGTGTGGAGAATGCCTATGTCCAGCAGTGGACGACTAGCGGCTGTTTATGATGATGGAGGAAGGTACTGTTTGAACTTTATAATCATCACTAATAACAAGCAAGCAAGTGAAATTACAGGCACATGAGATTTTTCATCTTTATGTCTCAGGGTGGCGGGCGCAGTGCAATGCTACATAGGGTGCGTCCTATAATAGGTGTACGTGACTTATGAGACAATGCATTATTGAAGGCGGAGGTTTGAGCCGTCTGCTTGTTCCGTCATTCACAAAGTAAAAAAAAAACCTACCCAGCTTGTTATTCTGTACCTATTTAATATTTTTCACAAATTCCTTGTCTTGAAAATTTCGCCTGATTATTTTGTATTTCCGACAGTGAACGAGATACGCAATTTCGTAAAACAACACGATCAGTAATTGTTCCATTTCTTTTTATGAATATATAAATAACTAGCAAATCGCCCCGGCTTCACACGGGTAAGATCGCGATGAAAATCGGTCAAAAAGTTTGTTTTCCGAAAAACTCGGGCTAAAAAGTCAGATGATATGACAAAAATGTCAAAGCCTCGGACTATCATCGAACTAATAAGACTTAAAACCATAGATCTAGTAAGAAAATTCTACGTCTATGCTTAAAACTCAGTTTTTCTGGGTTATGACTTGACGGAGACTCTTGACGACTTGACTATAAAACTATAATAATTATATCACTTGTCATTGGCTAAATTGTTGTAAATAATGCACAGAAGCCATTAACTAAGATAAGAAGAAAAAAAGTAGATAGATAGATAGATTAACACATTATTGTACACCAAAAAATAAAACACAAAAAAATAATTAACTAAATCAAATTAAAGTACAATGGACGGCCTTATCGCTGAAAGCAATTTCTTCCAGGCAACCTTTATAGGCAAAAAGTATTACGAGTAGTATATAGTTAAATCAATTGAACTACTGAGAACATACCTAACCTACCTACCTATTAAAAGGGTTCCGTTTTTAACATTTCATTAGACGAACTCAAATACGTTTACAAAGGAAGTAGGTAATTCTGATATTAGTTCGTGCCTCCGAGCTTACAAAAGGGTCTTTATTTTGTAGTGGTTTTATGAAAATACTCTGTTAGTGCTCACACAGGAAGAACTAACCAGGCAGCCATACCTATTTCTGCCGCAAAGCAGTAGTGTTCGCATTACTGTGTTCCGGTTTGAAGGGTAAGGGTGCCGGTGAAATTACCTAAGGGTGGCGGGCGCAGTGCAATGCCACATAGGTGGCGTCCTAGGTGGACGTGACCTATGAGGTAATGCACTGTTCATAGGCAGAGGTTACCGCTTAACATCAGGTGGGCCTCTTGCTTGACCCGTCATCCAAGTAGTATAAAAAAAAAAAAAAAAAAAAAAAAAAAACTAAAAGCCCAGTAATGAGTACCATTACGAAGACTTCTTGTTTATTATTTATTTATTTATTTTCAGCGCATATTGTCCCACTGCAGGGCAAAGGCCTGCCTCCATTTATTTATTGAGATTTAAAATTAAAAACCAGACAAGTGCGAGTCGGACTCGCGTACGAAGGGTTCTGTACCATTATCTATAAAAACGGCAAAAAAACACGTTTGTTGTATGAGAGCCCTCCTAAACATGTATTTTATTATGTTTTTTAGTATTTTTTGTTATACTGTAAAAATTTCACCTGTCTTACTATCACGGTTCATGAGATACAGCTCGGTGACAGACGGATGGACGGACGGACAGCGAGTCTTAGTAATAGGAACCCATTTTTACCGTTTGGGTACGGAACCCCAAAAAAGAATTTATCTAGCTCCTGAAAATTGTTTTGAATATTAGTCCAGTCAAGTTAAACATAAAAAGTGGGTTGCAGAAGATATTTCACAAAATAAGTGAACATTTCGAAAAAAAAAACACTATTAGGTAAAAATTGCCTATTTTTGGAGAACTGTATCTTGGGAACCAATAGCTCTATAGAGCTCGCGCTAGTGTGTAATTGTAGCAAATTTAGTCTACTTTAAAAAAAATCGCAGTAGCTGTACCGGTCAGACCCTTCCTTCACTAAGATATTGACAACAACTGAAAAAATCATCCAAATTTCATGGTTTTTAGGGCACACCGCGGAACGCACAGCACTTGGAAAATTGCAAATCTGGTTATTTAATGTTGTTTAAGGTCCTAACAACATATAAAAAAATCAGCGTGACCTGAACTTTTGCAAGCACGGATGTAGGTACATCTTGACTGGACAATATGTAAATAAAATAAAACCCAGCACAATCTCATAATTACATAGTCCTGAGCTCACTCTACGATTCCCTATGTCGTGGGTATCAGGAACTACTACCATGATACCACACAGACCCATGAAGAACCAATATTATCAATATGATCATACAAACATTTGTTCCGCAGCGGAAATCGAATCCGCACCCCTCGCATCCAGCTATGCGCTCAGCATGCCATAGAGGTCGTCAATCCTCTTATCAACATAATTGTATATCCATTTTCACCAAACTTTTGTTGTCCCGTATGTAGGTAATTGGTTGGAGAAATGGGTTCTATTTCCTATATATCGACAAGTTAATTTGATGAAGTTTATCTCACTCGAGCTAATCTTCACATTCTATAAGAGATCAGGTAATTTCCTTTTCCCGGGAAACTCCTCCTGTTTCCATCCAGGTCTCGTGAAGGGCTTCCTAATCCTACAAAGGCGCCTATCTAGCTTGAGGCTTAGGGCGCATTAACATTAAAAGCAGGTTGTCGACGACAGGTACTGATACAAAACGACTTCTTACTGCTTCCTACTCTCCTGGTAGTTTTAGAAATATATTCCAATGACTGCGGCATCGCCTGCGTTTTACTAGGGTAAAAAGTCACCTATAGCTATTTAGCCGTCAGTCGTGGGAAGCAATGGCAGCGAGAAGCTCACCACTTGTCACATCTATATCCCACGATGGTGCAACCCACAGTGAGAAGAGGCCCATTGAGGCTCAGCCTACCCTTTCGGGGAAAAAGGCATGTGTCTATGTATGTATGTATCTATAGCTATAGCCAAATTTCATTTAAATCGGTTCTGCCATTTTGGCGTGATTGATTAACATACATATTACGACGTACTTTGGTCGAAGATTATAAACATCTAAACATGCAAGGTCACCGGATCAGATAGAAAAAAAACAAAAACCTGTCTTAAAAATTTCGAATTCTGCATAGTAAAATTGAAATTCACCGCATCACGATATTCTTCTTGCATTTGTTTCATTCAAAATTATGGTCTGGCTATCAACATGAAACTACAGGCGTTTAAAACGTGAAAAAACTATTTACACCATACCACAGAATAAATAAGTTTTTGTGAAAACAATATTTTTCAATACAAGCTTTTATAAAATTAGCGATCGTAACCGTGTGCTGATCAAAATGAGCATAAACATGGCCAGTCTACTATTATCTATCGAGGAGTTCCGTTGCCCACCTTCCGGCTCCATCATCAGCACGTGGTCACCATTATATTGTATTGTCATCTGAACTTGACAGGTATGCCAAATTTTAGCATAATCGGTTGAGGATAACTGCTTTAAAATTCAGTTGCAAGATTCCACCCGGATTCCACCCAGACAAACATACATTGCAAGTTAAATAAAAGCTTGTAATAAATACTGACCCAGTCTATAAGATCCATACTGGTAAGTGCTGGTAGACATGGGCAGGCAATCTGTTTTTTATGTGAACATGGCCTAATGTAGCGTGTTTTAGGAGATTTACGACAAGCTTTGGCCATTCGTCAGTCGTTTACATCAATTAGTGGAGATTATGTTTCTAGTGTAATGTTTTCATGAGTCAAAGTATAAAGTTTTTTAATAATTATAGCAGGAGGATTATTTTGCATCATCTTATAAACTAGGTGAATTTCAGTGAATTTTCAGTAACTCTTTTCTGTGAATTTTTATTGTCTTGCAGGTGTGAAAAGTAGAGTATGTTCCTCTGGAATAAAGCCTGTCTTCGTCTTGAGCATCTTGAACCCCTCGCTTCACTCAGGACTCTATATAACTCCCTCGCTAATGCCGCCCGCGACGTAGGACACTGCTTTATTCCCATAGTGCATAATCTACTATTATTCCCCATCTATTTGCGTACCGTCGGGCCTTATAATTATGAAAATCCATTTCAGATGTAACTAACCACAAAATTTTGTTATTGCTGCTATTTTGATTTCTATACAAAAATAAACTATTAACTGCAAAAGTATCCCGAGTTATTGATTTCCACTCAGTGCATATACTCAGACGCAGACAACTTACCTCCTAAATAAATCATAATCTTTGTATTCTTGTCAAGACTTGGCCGTGGATATGAAATAATTTGTTTTAAAAGTTCGTTCGGTGCAGCGATAACATCAACTTAGGATAAATACTGTAATCACAATTATGCAATAACTAACCAAAGGCAGGGAGGAGAACCGATATCCTAAACACAGGGAAACTTAGTTAGGAGTTAGGGCTCAGCCATGTAGGTACCCGTTTTTTATTACCATAATGAGACCACAACTTGTATCTACCTAGTAGGTACCTAGCTACATTAGTCCTACAACTGATTACCTCAAGATGTTCATTAAGTTGTTAAATATAAGTAGGCTTATTTAATCTAAGATCTAACGTACATGGAATGTTAAGTAGCGCAAGTTACTGAAGAGAAATAATTTATTTGATTTATTTATTTATATATTCAGTGCATAAACTCAGACGCAGACAACTTACCTCCTAAATAAATCATAATCTTTGTATACTTGTCAAGACTTGGCCGTAGATACGAAAGAATTTGATTCAAAAGACGTCCCCAGACGTTCGTATTGCCAAATGCAATAATATTATTTCATATGGCAACGGGATCGGAAACGTGGTACACTGTTTATTGTTTGGACCATCTTGTAAAGCAGGGCCGTAACCGGGGGGCTAGACAAGCAAGTTGAAGTCTATTGTTTCGGTGGCGGGTGCGTAGCTGGCTCGATAGATGGCGTTAAATCAGGTTGTCATTGCCTCAGCAGTTACCACCAGGCCAGTTGCCACCAGTTGAGTACCACCAGTTACTCAACAGGTATCATTAGCATTGGAGCAGTTACCACCATGACACGATCTCCAGTGGCCCGTGTGGAAGTCGCTAAATCGACTCCGGACTCAGGTTGGCCGCTGCAGACTCAACTTGTGCAAAGGGGGGTTCAGGGAGCCGAGTCTTACCCAATACAACTTTGGTGCCCCGACACAGACCATGCCACACTTGTTGGTGTGCCTCTCGTGCCCAAACACCTATACGAGGGATGACCTCAACACGGCCACAGATAATGCTATTAAAGTGGCCACATATTACTCTATTTTTTTTTTTAATACTGGCTATATAGCAATAAATATATAAATATATAGCATTGACACGATAAGAAAAAGATTGACTCAATCCACCACCAATGTACTTGAGCTGACTCCAACGGTCCTAAATATGTCGTCGGTTCTTCAAAATCGAAGCCTTCCTACACTGCGCTATCTGGTTTGTAGTTTACCACTCTTAATGATTGCATAATTTACAATTAGTTTTTTCTGATTTAGGGTGATTTGGTAACATCGTTTTTTTTTTTTTTATTTGGACGGAAAGATGCCGCGGGGACGGAGCCCCATGCAGTGGAGCGATCAAATACGCTCTGCGCTCGATTCCAGCGTGAGCGACGCCATCCGCTCCGCTGACGATAGAAGCCGGTGGAGGCAGATCATCAATGCGGCCACACTATGCGGCCACACAATGCGGCTTCATACTCTGACTCCTTCACAGTTACTGCAATTCGTCTGTGGAACCATATCCCTCTCAATTATCGCGAGTCTACTTCAGTGGAGGTGTTCAGGTCTAGAATCTATAATCATTCCCTCAGTAAGATCGATGAATGAGAAATTTATTTTATACATATCATTTTAGAATTATATCAATGGTATGTATTATAATATTAATGATATGTATTAGTTTATTTAATATTTAAGCAGTAATTTAAGTACTTATTTATTATTATTATTATATTTCGTTACTTTTCTTAAACTTATCCAATATTTCCCTTCTTGTGCACTACCGATACATAATTTTATCCGCAATACACCAAGGTTATCTGGAAGAGAATGCTTTCTAGCATTAAGATCGCCTTTGTACTTCTTTGTTTTATGTGTGTTTTATGTGTACTAGATGACTCGCGAGCGACTTCGTCCGCGCGTACTCAGAAAACTGCCCCGGCGTTCAGACAACAACTTTAACATCAACAACAACACCGTGAAATGACATTTGAAAAGACACCATACTCAAGTTTTTCAATTAAGGGGTCCCATTTTAACTTTGTGGTCCTAAAAATATTGTAATCTCAACAACGACACCGTGAAACGACCTTTGAAACGACAACATACTCAAGTTTTTTTTTAATTTAGAATACACGTTATAAGCTTGAGGTCCTGTTTTTTTTAAATCTAAATAACTATTCCGTGAAACGACCTTTGAAACGACATCATACTCAAGTTTTTCAATTCAGGGGTCCCGTTTTAACTTTGAGGTCCTGAAAATATTTTGATCTCAATAACTAACCGTGAAACCAACTTTTAAATCGACGACTTACGCTGAAATCTAGCTAAAACGTAAAGAGTATTTATTTACAAACAAAACGTTACCATGCCTTTTTTCATTAAAATTTCAGGTACTACTGAAATATATGTTTGCTACTTTTATTTAAGAAATCTACCTGTGAATTTTCAAGTATCTACTACCAAGGGTTGCCGAAATGTGAAGCATTTTTGTTTCACATTAAAAGCCGTTTTGGAACCCTTACAGGGTGAATTTTCCAAAATCCTTTCATAGTACACCCGTACACCCAAAAAGGAATACATCCTCCAAATTTCGTGTATCTAGGTCCAGCGGTTTAGGCTGTGCATTGCAAAACGCAAAGTGTATACATTAAAAGCTCTTTTTGGACCCCTAAGGGGGCAAATTTTCCAAATTCTTCTTTAAGTACAACTTTACATCCTAAAAGGAATACACTCTCCAAATAAAGTCTTTACGACCAGCGGTTTAGGCTGAGCATTGTTTTTACAAAGAAAACGTTCCCCTTCCGTTTTTCAGGAAAATTTCAGGTATCGCTGAAACACATGTTTTTTTTTTTTTGAGGAATCTCCTTGTAAAATTTCAAGGTTACTAACGGTTTCCGAAATACAGAGCATTTTTGTTTTACGTTAGAACCCCATTTTGAACCCTTTAGCATACGAATTTTCAAAATTCCTTTCTTGGTACAACCCTTCGCACCAAGACAAACGCACCCTCCAAATTTCCAGTCTCTACGACCAGCGGTTTAGGCTGTGCGTTGGACCTCGGTCAGTCAGTCAGTCAGTCAGTCAGTGGGTCAGTCAGTCAGGACATTGCCTTTTATATATGTGCAATAAAGAAATTTCTATCTATCTATCATCAAGTCCAAGGTCCTACATAAAGGTCACGACCCTCAGCAGTGAGGTTACCGACGCAAGGAGGAGGAGGAGGTACTATAGAACTCATAGTTCCTGATATGAACGATACAGTGAATCCTAGTGTGTGGCTAGGACTATGCCTATGACTTTTGACTCTTACTTATTATTTGTATGTTATCGTTTATCAAAAGTAGACATGTAAAATAATAGCTTTTTAATACTATTATTTATTCTGTGGTAATGCGAAAAGAAAAGGAACATGTTGCCGTCGTGTGTCTCTCCTAAAAACTATAATAAGGTTCTTTCTAAGGCAAGAGTGAATAGGTGCCTTCTAGACCTTCGTGCTCCAACGTCGGCCGCATCGTCACTTACCAAACGGTGAGATCGCGGTCAAACGAGGGTCTATCATAGTAAAAAACAATGTTTAATGTCACGTGACCCGATAAAATAATAAATTTTGAAACGACAAATACTAAGAGATAAATATTTTTAAAAGCGCTGTCAATGACAACATGCTGATTGCTGACTATGCATTTTCGATATTTTCTTCGAAAGCATGTCAGGCTACAAGCCTCCCTGAATTTGTGACAGAGGTCCTAGTTTTTGTGGATGGATATTAGGTATGATTGGATTAGGTGGGTTTTTTTATGGATGGGGAAAAGCAAATTTATTAAATTAAACTTTTTGGGAGTAGATACCCTCCCAGAATCCCTACCCTCGCGTCCTAGCTCCGACCCTGTGATACTGAGATTACTTTGGGAAGTTGGCAGAGCTGTCTATGGAAGGTTAACTTGACTGGTTAAGTGGGCCAGTTATGGTAATAGTTAAAGTGGAAATAACTGTTTTGTTCTGTAATCTCAAAGTGGTGAAAATGCTGAGAGTGAATCATTATCACGATCATCAGCCTGTAGAAGTTCACTGCTGAACATAGGCCTCCCCCATTTAAATCCACGACAAGCAGTCGTGAGTCGCCTCCATCCACCAGCTTCCTTTAAAATATAGTTGGTTCATCGAGAGGGGGGAATGGGCATTTTTCACAATGATTCTTGATCGATAATAACTGATATTTTTGATAATTCAATTTAAGACTTTGAAGAAGGCAGACCGATCGCGCTCCGAATCCCATAGACGGCACCAACGCAGCAATTCTCCATGAACTCAACACCAAGACCAGGCTTTCCACAATATGTCTCCACAGAATCTTCCGAGTTTTTCGGCCACATTGCCAGGAAGGAAGTTGACAATATTGAAAAGCTGTTGGTCACTGCTAAAGTGGAAGGAAAGAGACCGCGTGGACGGAGCCCTATGCGTTGGAGTGATCAAATTAGCTCTGCGCTCGATTCCAGCGTGAGCGATGCCATCCGCTCCACGGAGGATAGACCCCATTGGAGACATCGTCAAAACGAAGGTCCTATGTAAAGAGCACGACCCTCAGCAGTGATAGAGGAAGGGTATTAGGTAATAAGTATGCTTATTTCTAACAATGCGACGAGAAAATGCGAAAATCAGAAATGCACTGCGAGGTCTAGACGACCTCAGTGGCGCGGCGGGAGAAGGTTCGCCTGCAACGCAGGAGGTTGCGGGTTCGATTCCCGCCTCGGAACAAATATTTGTACGATCTGCAGATAATTGTTCAGGATGTTCTGGGTATTTTCTATGTATAATAAACATATCTACCTGTGCAATGTATTGTATTAAGTATATCAGTTATCTAGCACCCATACACAAAATCTTTTTAGCTTGGGGCTAGATAATGTTGTGTGAAATGCTCAGCATTATTTATTTATTTAATTACTTATTTATTATTTATTTATTAATTAAACGGTCAGTTTTTATTTTTCATAATAGTTCCTAGAATTGTTCGTCAATCAAAGAACAAAGGTGCTTTAACAAAAGAATACGCATTGTTTAGTTGTGCCATCGTAGAGTACAACTCAGAAAAGCTCAGAAATAAGGCCAAGTGCCCCGTAAGAGCTCTTACGGGGGGGCGAGGGGAGGGAGAACAATAAATTAACGCGATAACCGCTACCATCGGGTACTATCAGATAATTGTTTCCGGGATCGAATGCGGCTAGCTTATTAGAATAATTTTTATTTTATTTGCGTTTGCAGTTTCGCACGCAAGGGATATCTTTGGTTGTTGAGAGGCCAAGAAGTTAGATACGATTCTTATGTTTTTTTCTTGGCACTGTAGGTTCCACGAAATTTATTGTATTTGGCGATGAAGGCTAGTGAACGTGAAAACAGGTGAGATCGTGGTCAAACAAAGGTCTATCAAAGTTAAAAAACAAAACAAAAAAGTTTTGATACCGTGTTTTTGTGTGTAAAAATTAATATTAAAATGCCCCAAATTTAAATAATACAAAAAATTTATTGTTGTTTTATTTTCACCGAGTGAAGCAATTCAAATAGTGTATGGAATTTATGATTTCACTAGATAAAAATCTTGTAATATATTTTCTTCTTGGAAACTATAAGAACTGTTATCAAAAACTTTAAAAATTCAAGAGTTCATAGACATTTCGTAAACCTATACCGCAAGAAAACCTACTACGCAAAATCAGTCTTTTGTGAGGGTTTGGTAAAATAACGTAAGATTGTTTTGGGAGCTAAAGACCGTCCATCGTAGCATTCTATAGAGTGGGCTTATGTCCAACACTGGACTTCTAGGCTGATGATGATGATTATGATATTCAACCAGCAACGCACAAAAAGCTACTCTTCTACTTCATACCTATAACAAAATACGTCCCGAATTTCGAACCCGCTACCAATCCCATTTCCATAATCACTGCAACACGTTCCATTTCATATTCAATTCGAATTTACATAATCATTAAAGTATGCGAAAAACGAGCTGCGCAAAGTTTCGGGGAATCTTTTGGGACGAAGTTGGATGTCAGTCAAATTGTTTTGAACTGTATAATGTTCGGGGAATCAAAAGCGATCGGATTTTTATCATTTTGTGGTATTAGCTTTATTAATTTAAATGAATCGTACAATGCAGTGAGAAATACCCAATCGCGATGTACTGACTAAATATAAAGAGGAGTGCTACTAGGGCGCTTTAGTCCTCTGCATACAAACGAAGTTTGCGGCTATTTTATTTACAAGCTTTATATTAACTTGCAACGTATGTCCGGATGTAATCTTGCAACTGAATTTTAATGCAGTTATCCTCAACTGATTGAGCTGAAATTTGGCATACCTGTCAAGTTCCGATGACAATGCAATATTATGGTGACAGCATGCTGATCTGATGATGGAGACGGAAGGTGGACAGCGGAATGTATGTTTGTCCGGGTGGAATCTTGCAACTGAATTTTAAAGCAGGTATCCTCAACCGATTGAGATGATATTTTGCATACCTGTCAAGTTCCGATTACAATGCAATATTATGGTGACAGTAAGCTGATCTGATGATGGAGACGGAAGGTGGACAACGGAATGTATATTTGTCCGGGTGGAATCTTGCAACTGAATTTTAAAGCAGGTATCCTCAACCGATTGAGATGATATTTTGCATACCTGTCAAGTTCTGTTCTGATGACAATGCAATATAATAGTTACAGCGAGTTGATCTGATGATGGAGACGGAAGGCGGAACTCCTCGAGGGATAATACTGGCCGTGTGTAGGCTCATTTTGATCAGCACACGGTTACGATCACTAATTTTATAAAAGCTTGCATTGAAAAATATAGTTTTCACAAAAAACTTGCCAGATATTATCTCATCAAACTACATAAAATGATTTTTGATCAGCTCACAGTTCCGATCACTAATTTCATAAAAGCCTGGTTTGAAAAATATATTATCACAAGGTCCAAGGTAAAATGTCACAATGTATAACATCTCTATCACAAGGTTAATTTCTTGGTGTGTCTGGCCTAAGAATAGACCCCTCCGTCTCCTCCCGTGGATACCGTAAAAGCCAACTAAGGGATTACCCGGGCTTGTAGGTAAAATTAGTTGGCATAAAATTTGTCCTGGCTAGCAATATTATAAAGAAATCGTTAGCCAAGTCAGTCGTGGGACGCAAAGGCAGCGATGAGCTCACCACTTGTCACGTCTATATTCAACGATGGTGCAACCCACTGTGAAGAGGCCCATTGAGGCTCTGCCTACCCCTTCGGGGGAAAAGGCGTGTGTCTATGTATGTATGTACATACATACATACATAGACACACGCCTTTTTCCCCGAGCCAAGTCAGTTGTGGGAAGCAATGGCGGCGATGAGCTCACCACTTTTAACCTTTGAACCTACTCTCAAGATGCCCATTGAGGCTCTGCCTACCAGTTCGGGGAAAAAGGTATGTCTATGTATGTATGAAAAAAATATTTCTCAACAAGAAACCAATTGTAATTCAACATGTCTATTATTTTACTGTATTTTCTAGTACCTAATAAATTATTTATTTTTATCTTACCTAAATACAATTTAATTCACAGCAGGTGAAACACAGCAAGTTGCATTGCTTTTTCCACCAAAGGAATTAATTTCAAGTCTCTCTTAACTAACTTCGCAGACTCTACCTTGTTGTTCCCGTGCTATTTAAACTGTTCATTATTAAAGTATGCTTCATCAGCTTTAAGGAGTTCCTCGAGAGTTCTCGATTCGAGATTTATATTGAGATTTTCATGGTTAGTATTCTTAAAAATATAAACGAAACATTGTCTGTATGTAAGTATGTTTATTTGTTGGTATTGATTTCCAAAGCGGCTGGATCGACTTAAAGCGATATGTTAAAATACCGTTTGGGCGGAGTGAAAATTAACATTTTTATGTCAAACTGAAGGCCTAGATGAAAAATACCAGAGTTCCTTTGAATATTATTTTTGCGAGCTGATCATCCTGTAAACGGCTGCACCAATATCCATTAAACATAGCTAACAACAATCTAGCAATCACCAGCTATCACACAAAAAAATCGAGTTGGAATCAGAGCAGTCGTTCCGGAGATATGAGGCCACAGACAAACAAACAGAAGGACTGACTAATACTTTAACCTCAAACGTATACCAACGCTCCCTCATTATAAACCGGGATTTTTATCATAGGGTTCTTTCGTCATCGGGTAAATTCGTCACCGAAAAAATGTAGGGTAAATTCGTCATCGCTTGCTTTTGTACAGTCAGCTCGGTAACATTAATATACGCGGACATCAGAACGAATGGAAAATCTTAAATGAAAAGTCTCCAATGGAAAATCTCGAATTAGGCACCGGATGCCCCCCTCTTTTTAGTCGAGGGTCAGTGAAAGTCAGAGCTGTAAAGCATTTCTTATGAAATACTGACATTGATTTCTCAAAATATCGAAGGGGCGGAGTCTAGCAAGAACAATAGCTGCAAGACAGTGACAGCGTTATTACTCACTTGAACTCGGGAAGTAATGAGGTATAGATTGCTTCAGCTCGGAAGTAACTGTGGTAGGCGACAAATGATAAAACTTCGTTTTGCTTCTAAAGTAGCAAAATATAAATATTAAACTTCTATTAATCTAAGTAATGTGATTACGCTTAATATTTTTTCTAATCGATGGAGGGACCTAAAACGGGATACAGGAGGGTCAATTTAAAAAAAAACTATATATATCTAGAAAAGTTTCACAAATCGTGTTTCTTGTCTATGATTTATTTAGATTACATCCTCAATTATGAACTGTATAAACATCAAGTTTGTAAACTTTACAATAATAATCGTAATGACTGAGTCGAACAGACTGAATCGTCTGACTGAATCTTTGCTTTACTGAGTGAGCATGTAACGCCACGACTCCAAAATGTTAACATATCGTCTTTAATAAAAGAATAATGGCGAAGCTGAGAACATTATTGTTATTTATCAAAAAAATAAGCTTTTGCGCCCCGAGATCTAGGACTAGGCATACTAACTTATTTGCTGTTAAAAATACCAGCACTAACTATACCCGAAACTCGCTAGGAGTTATAACAAAAGATTAGATTTGTGCTAGCTGATATCTTTCACAGTAGCAAGGATATCTTTAAACGTGATGTTCTTAAAATACTAGAAGATTCTTGAGTGTCTAATATCCATAGGTACCTCTTATTATTATTATTATAATAGGTTGACGTAGGTACTTTTTCTGTTACCCAGGCTCTTAAGAGACTGGTGCTTTCGGAGAAAACCCAACGGCAATATAATTTTTTAAAGTATTTTTTTTATATTTTATTATCTCATCTATTTATTTTTAATTAATATGTTTTTCACACAGGTTTAATCATTCTCACACGCACCTAAACACTTCACATAATACACCCACACAAACAATCCCACACTTTGACACCCACTTAAACACACCACACACATACCTTTCTATTAGTTTCACAGTTGTTTTTCTTACATTGTCATTGACATTGTTATTATTACTACCTACACAGTTATTCTATACATCTAGTGACAGTTTTATAGTAAAACTTAAAAAATGTAAATCCGTTATTGGCTTTAAAAATTATGTATTAGACTAAGTAATTATTATTTAAGAGCTGTGGATTTTGTGTAATAAAAAAAAAAAATTAAATTAAATTATTTTTTATTATTGTTCAGCCATTATTGTCCCACTGCAGGGCAAAGGCCTCACTGCCTCTTTCCAATCATTTCCATCCTGAGCTATTTGTGGCCAGTCCTTGCTTTTGGGTCAAGCTCATCCCGCCATTGCCGTCTGGGTCTACCATGTGGCCGCCGCGCGTTCGGAACCCACTCTGTGGTTACCTTAGCACAGAGGTCCCCGGGCATGCAGCTAAAGTGTCCAGCCCAGTCCTACTTTAGATTTCCAGCTTTCAGTAGCTACATCGGCTATTTGTGTTTGAGAGCGCTTAATCGTATTTCTAACGCGGTCTATAAGTTTGACTTCTAAGATACTACTATGCTAGTATGATTTGGGGAGTTCCCTCAATTCCTCATGGATTCCATCAGCAGAACTTGATTCTAACAAAAACTTGACTAATCTCAAATATCCTTTAAAAAAAAGAATCTTCCTAATCGGTTTACACATGCGATGAGATAACATAAAAAAAATACGACTGAATTTAGAACCTCATGTTTTTTTAAGTCGTTTAAAAGATGAATAATATGTATAGCAGCAGCTACAAAAAAACTATCTTCACAAAAAACACAGCTATTTTAATTATATAACATACTTGAGATTTGATTTAAATTACTAGGTTTTTGCTACATCCTTGTCGCCACCACCTGCAGGTTTTTGGCCGGCCGCTAAAAATAAAAAAGTTCGAATTAATTACGTAGACATTAAGGCTTTAGGTAATTTGATATTAGAGCAAACATGATTGCATTATCATCCGCCTACATAAATCCACTGCTGGACATAGGCCCCCCTTTTAGAATACCACGACAAACAGTCCCGGGCGCCCCCATCTAACAACTTCCCGCGACCTCCATGGTGCCTGTTTCTTCCGAAAAGCAGTAGTGCTCACTTTGCTTGGTTCCGGTTAGTAGGGTTTGGGTGCCGGTGAAATTAAAGGCACATGAGACTTGTAATTTGTATGTCTCCGGGTGGCAGTTGCATTGCAATGTCATATAGGGTGCATCCTAGGTGGACGTGACCTATGTGATAATGCACTGTTCATAGGCAGAAGGTACCACTTAACATCAGGTGGTCCATCTGCTTGATCACCTATGTGGCATTGCAGCGCGCTCGCCACCCTGAGACAAAGATGTAAAGTCTCATGTGCTTGTAATTTCACCGGCACCCCATACCATTCAAACAGGACCAAATTTTTTTTTTTATGCTTCTTGAATGACGGAACATACTGATGGCCCACTTGATATTAAGCAGTCCTCTGCCTTTAACAACGCATTACCACATAGGTCTCGCCACCTAGGACGCGCCCTATATGGCATTGCACTGCGCCCGCCACCCTGAGACACAAAGATGAAAAGTCTCATGTGCCTGTAATTTCACCGAGCACTACTGATTTGCTGCAGAAATTGGTATAGTGGTAGTACTTCCCCGGACGAACGCTTTCACAAAAAAGCTCTACTCATTCATGCTGCCAAGCTCATTCACGAAGTTAAACAACAGAAGCTTTTCCTTAACTTCACCTGCGACATGTGCTTGATAATGAGTTACTCACGCATTATTTCTCCATTTGTCCAATAGAAGAATTTAATGAGGGACTCGTCTCGCCTGGCTGCGTCAACCTTCAACTCCGACTTTAGAGATTTGCGCAGCACCTTAGCTGCTATGTTGGAGTAATTAACATAACTGAAAATAAATATAGAAGTACAGGTCACGCCACGACTTATGAGTGCTCGGCGAAAGTGATGGGGTTGATTGCGCATGTTTTAATTCGCGCATTCGATATACAGACCCAAAAAATTACAACTGCGCATTGAAGGTCAGCGCTCATAACTCGTTGCGCGACCTATACCTAGATAAAAGGGCCGGTGCGCTGAACCGCTACTTTGAACGATCGAGACAAAACGTATATTTTTTTTTATCTATAATTGTCTTCGCACTTCTTTTTCATTTGCCATTCTCAAGAATGTTACAATCCTTCCAAGTCGTCACAGTCCGTCTAATCATGTTTTAGTAAAACGGTAGCCGTTTTACGTTTTACGAAAGAGTCGTATATTGCTTTATCCTTATGACTCATCAAATTCAGTTGAAATGTATTTCTAAAGGTAAGTGTATACTGACTCGCAACGGCCGCACCACACGCAGCCGAATAATAAGAAGTGGAATGCCCGCGATTTCGACCGCTTGGAGTTTTTTTCCAAATAAACTTTAACGCCCCGCGGCACTGAATTTTCGAAATTCCTTTCCTTTTAAACCCCTAGACCTACGAATAGGACTCTAGGACTTTGCATGCGTTAGTGAGTCAGTCAGTCACGCACCGATATTATATAATGATAAGCTTTTTGTTGAAAAATATGATTACCTAAGATGAGCACCACAACTTGATCTACGGCTGCTGATGATGATAAGAAAAATAGTAATTGGGACCGCGAGCTGATCATAATGATCCCAAACACTGCCTTCTGCTATTATTCGTCAATCGATGAGTTCCGTTACTTATGACCGCATCAGATCAAATCGCGCTACCATCAAATATTATTCTGTCATCGTAACCACCTACAGTGTACATATCTTATGCGTATCTTGCATATTACAATATTTGATTGAGTATCAATAGTTAGCTATTTACGCAGGTGTGGCACTAAAAGTGGTAAATTTAATTTCGGTTCGGGGCGCGTCATTGATGCGTACGAAGCAACCCAAAACTGTTGCGTGCCGTGCGGCCATTACAGACCAGTGTACGCTTACCTTTGCTCAAGCTTAGCTTCAAAATTCTACAAGTAGGTATAGCTCGGTCATTTCTGTTATTTCTTCTTCAGGTTCTCTGTGTGATACAAGACCTTAGTAATTTTATTTTCGACGGTTGCCTTTGTTTAGGCTGTAACATACTTTCCGCGAGGACATTCATACTTTGAAAATATTTATGAATATTTATTTTTGACATTAGTATATAGATTTTGACAAGACTTACTTTAAACCAGCCATTCGCCAAGTGCTCGTGGTATTATTGTATTCTTGTTTAATCTTAATTCCGTGTCCTAGTTTTTTTCCCCAATTCTTTCACAATTATTGAGAAATCTATTTTTAGGAAGTGCTTGCAATGCGCGATAATATTTTGAGCTGTCATTAGAATCTGACAGATACTCATTCGTTTTAAAAAGTCACGAGTGTTATAAACTCTTTACTGAAAAAGTATCGATTGTACTTCCTTAGTGTAATGAGGTGTAATGCGGCGTTCGTACCACAATAACTCCGTGTCCGTATCTACGCTTATTCTGAGCATGGACCTACCATCCATGGGACCTACTACCCCGCGTGCTGCTATGACAAGAAACGGTCCGAGCAAGAGGCACCTTAGTTAGTGTTTTGTCTCGTTCTAATTTGCATAGCGTAACAATAAGTTTCAGTTTATCACACGTTCCTAGGAACGACTCCTCCTAGGATTAAATCTTCAATTTTTGAAAGAAACGTCGTAATTTTGACCCCATTTGACCCTCTCCGCCGTATTCGAAAAGATGCGTCGTCTACTTTTAATTTATTTATTTGAACAATACCATGTCTTATTTTAATTCAATCGATTGATTGTACTAAGTTTAGACGAATGTATCTAACTAGATAATATTTAATTATATGACATGTAAACTCTTTTTTGTTACAACCAAATAACTTGAACTTGAACTTGATGTGGTCGTTCACCGGATGTGGCAGTTCAGAGAAGTGACCGCTTAAGGAAAATAGACGTTCACGGGAAATTGAGGTTCAAGTCTGAATTTGATATATTTATTATAAAGTAGTTTCACCGGGAATGGTCAGTTACCCACCTGACTACTCATCACTCCAGTAGTGGGCGTCTACCAGCTGATGATGATGGTGATGATAATGCTGATGTAAAATCAGACAACAAACAAACTCCAATAGCACTGACAGCGCAAATATCTAACAAAATTGGTGTCGTTTCTTCAAATTTTCAATCGACATTCGAAGGTACTTTATTACGGTACGACGTTTATTTCCGTCTACAGCAGCATGGTACAGAGCCGTTTGACTTTTCTTATTTACCAATTCAGCATTACAAAGATCTAGTGTCTGGTAAGGCGCGTTTCACACGACACGGTAAATAAACGCGGGGGTTTTTTATAACGCTGCGTTCCCAGTAGGCAAACTGTTCGCCGCCGTAGTTAGTGGCGTATCGGTTTAGTTCTCCCTTCCATATTTTGAAATGAAGTGTTCACAGTTTGCTAGTTTTGCGCTCACTCTACGCACTTCGCCTACTGGGGACGCAGCCTAACTGCAGTAGCGCAAATCCCTTTTATTGTGAACTAACCCACTTGCGACTTTGTCCGTGCTTTCTAACTCATTAAAGTTTACGTAAGTTATAGAAAGTGAAAAGAATAGCACTCGCGAAACGAAAAGTGAGTGAAAATCACGAAAACAATTATTTGCCACATGAAAAACCGTCGCATCGCAGAATCATACGTTCAACTTAAAGGTAAAGTGTTTGCCGATGTTTTGGTGAAAGAAAAAGTACAAAATTCTAAGTCGTTTAGAAGTTGAATCAAATTTTCAGTCGAAAACAGCTGCATTTTGTTATTTTTTTCACATAGTTTATGAACAGGTAGAACATTTTTGTACGTTCACTTTACAGATAAAATTTCAATGAATGACATATATTTTTTTCATCACATAATATGGAGACTCTTGACGACTTGACTATAAAACTATAATAATTATATCACTTGACATTGGCTAAATTGTTGCAAATAATGCACAGAAGCCATTACCTAAGATAAGAAGAAGAAGACTCCTCTATGACAAAGCCTCCAAACAAGACCAATCAGCTGCTGGCGCCTTAATCTAACGTATAAGACGATCATCGAATTCACGTTAAGTCAGCGTTTTCAATGCCCAGCATATAACGCCTTTAGCGCAACATTTGGTTTGATGCCAGATTATCTCGTGTACACGCTCCGAAGATTTTAATCACTCAACGGTGTTGCCAAGATGTCCCAGACTCCGGCCAAGTCCTCTCTTTATTTTTTTTATTATGGTATTATTGGCTGTTTAGGTGATGGTGGTAAAGAAGTGTGAAAAGATGAAATAGTCGAAGGGTATTTCACATTTCAGATAGTAACTAAAATATTTGGAGTAGGGACAAACTTTTCTTTAGAGGGTTATCTAGATTTTAACAAATTTAAGAAAAGTGTTTTTTTCTATTAATATTGATAGACTCTGTTATGTTTCTGAATTCTTAGATCCAGCAGCATTCAAAAAAAACCTCTTAGTCCAGTCAAGATGTACATCCGTGCTTGCAAAAGTTCGGGTCACGCTGATTTTTTTATATGTTGTTAGGACCTTAACCACCAATAAAAAAACAGATTTGCAATTTTCCAATTGCTGTGCGTTCGGCGGTGTGCCCAAAAAAAACATGAAATTTGGGGGTTTTTTTTCAGTTTTTGGTCAATATCTTAGTGAAGGAAGGGTCTGACCGGTACAGTTACTGCAAATACTTTTAAAGTAGACTAAATTTGCTACTATTTCACACGAGCGCGAGCTCTATAGAGCCATTGGTTCCCAAGATACAGTTCTCCAAATATAGGCAATTTTTACTTAGAAGTGTTTTTTTTTCGAAATGTTCACTTATTTTGTGAAATATCTTCTTAAATACGCATCCCACGTCAAATATTATAGATATTAAGTTATAGGTAATTAAATTAGCTTTTATATGAGACTAAATTAGTACCTGTAAGTACAGTAATTCTCTCAAAAACGGAACTTCTATCTTTGATGGCCCAGGCTTGGGCTCGCACGAAGATGGTGTCTCGATGGCCGTGATGGACGCTGGGAGAGGCACCCAGTCTGTAGTCGGGTCAACTTCATCGTCCGAGCATTTCAGCTCCACATCCGGGAAGTTAATTGTCAATTTGCCACCGCATGACAGGCAGAGGACTGCATTTACATGATTATTTTCACAGAACGGCAGGAGGTGCGGGATCCATGGTGGTGGGGATGGGGGTCCACCAAATTGTACCGTTCAGACCTTTCCTTCCCTGAACTATTGACCAAAAACTGAAAGAAAAAAAAAACATGGTTATTTGGGCACACCGCCGAACGCACAGCACTTGGAAAATTGCAAATCTGTTTTTTTAATGTTGGTTAAGGTCCTAACAACATATAAAAAATCAGCGTGACCCGAACTTTTGCAAGCACGACCCACTTCTGGACTATCTCGCACAGCACGAAAAAGCAGCTTGTATTGAATATCTCGTAATATATTGATAATTTTACAAAACCCCTACATAAGCCATCGGCTTTGTTGTATTAATTTTATTTATCTAACTTTTTACCCTATATTATACTCCATAAACAATCTAATCTAGCCAAAAAATTAGTGGTAATTTTGGGTTATTTTTCTATCGAGAAAATATTGTCGTATCGTGTTTTTGGGTAGTTCCTGCTTGTCCCCGAATCTGACAAAGGTGAATTTTCAATTCCTTGAAATGGTACAATGATCCCTCGGAATTATACTGTAGTATCCATGCATATTTCTCATTGAATATTGTACCTGATTTAGTCGGTTAAAAATCAAATCTAAAATTGGTAATTTAGCGTTACCTTAATAAGTTACAAACAACCAATAATCTTCGAGTAAATTCAAATGTTATTGTATAATTTACCAGCCTACAATTTTAGTAACACTTAAGCTATACAATGCAGTAATACCGTGAAAATTTCCCCCGAATTAGTGCTTCAACTTAGGAATCTAAGCACGCTTTGCAAAATCAACTCTCGAAATAAGCCATTAACAATCCGCGCAGCATTCCTGGGACTTTCAGTTCAAGAAGTTGTGGTGGTTATTCATTAAGAGAATTTAGTGTAACGTACTAACAATTTGATATTATCATAGACTAACAAAACACAATAGAGTGCTAACATAGAACAAAATTTTGTGACTCAAAAAATGTCGAATTCCAGCCTATTTCTAGATAGCGCTGGCAAATAGCCTGGGAATAATTCAATCAGAATTTAAACCAATAACCTAATATCTTTTAATTCTTTAAAAGTAAACATAATTTTTTCATTATTTTTATAATTATTTATTATTGCATTATGAAACTATGGTCGCAAAACATGTTTTATCGATCTATTCGAATACATGTAAAGCATTTCAATAGTTTATAGAAGATTCAAAACGCTCAGCGCCATCTAACGTCATTGTAGGTAGATAATCATATATCGATGCATGTTTTCTTGTGAGATTGGCAGTCTATTGTGTTTTGTTAGTCTATGATTATTATGTACCTAATTAGTAGATGTAGGCTTCGACCAAAGTAAAAATAACGTCCTTGGATGTACGTACACTTACTATCCATGAAGGTGATACTATAAAACGGTTCAGTTGGGAGTGTGTTCACTCGAGTGAACATTCATTTCGAGCTTTAGGTAATGTAGGTATGTTTGTTTATACGAGATCAGAATTTGTCGATTTTGACGAACGGCGCGGCGAAGGCGAAGTTGTTCTGGTATTTTCTATGTATAATCAAAAATATATATTCTATACATAATGTATTGTATTAAGTATATCAGTTATCTAGTACCCATAATACAAACTTTGCTTAGCTTGGGGCTAGATAATGTTGTGTGAACTGTCCAGCATTATTTATTTGTTTATTTATTTCTGCATCTAGACCTTCAGTTTTTGACGTCATCAGGCTCCAGAATCAGATGATGTCTAGTCTAGCATAGGCTAAACAGGATCTATGGTACTCGTAGGACTAGTGTTGCTGAATCTTTAAGTTTAAGCTTAAATTTCAAATTAAGACGAGGTCCTCCTCTCGCAGACTCCAGGGTCTGATGATGACCAGCACATGATGATGACCAGCACATGATGAATAGGATCAAGAGTGCAATAGGTGCTCCGATTTCATGTGTTGTGAATGTGATGTGAATGTAATGTGAATATGTAAGTAAGGTGTAAGAACACCGAAAACATACATACATAGATACACGCCTTTTTCTCCGACGGTATAGGCAAAGCCTCCAAAAGGCCTCTCTTCACCGTGGGTTGCACAATCGTGGGAATATAGACGTGAAAAGAGTTGGGCTCATCGACGCCATTGCTTCCCATGAAAACAGTCGGGAGTTTCTAACTTTTATAAAATTGACTTGTATTCAAACAATATTGAACGGTTGGAAACTTCAATACGAAGTGATTTTCATTGGTTAGGTACATACTTACTTCTACCAAAATAAACAGTATGGACGGGCCTTACCCATACAAAACGTCTGTGAAAAATAAGACACAATTACAACCACAGACGCTACGCTATAATGATTACAACACACGTACGTTACGTCACCCCTTACCGTCAGAAAGACCGACGGAAGCGAAGCGAGTGGCCACTCACTTTAAAAGCTTCAAAACTATCGTTCCCTAAACTGCCCGTCCATACTTTTTATTTTGGTCGAAGCATACCTACAGCATTTAATCTGTTCTAAGATGGCTTAGCATATGGCCTTGTAAATATTTCGCTTTCCTCAGGGAGTTTCGCTGAGGGAATGCGAACGCAGGAGTTTTAAAAGTTCTCAGAATGGAATCAAAACTGTATACCTGTACCTACAACAATAAAGTTCAAATTGTTACAGACCACTTCCCTAATCAGAACTCCCCTTATAAAGTTATAGCGGAACTTGGGACTTCTTAAACTTTCCCATTTCAATACATAAAAACACTTCACGGTTTGTCGCGAAGTTGTGTAAGCCAGTCCAAGATTTATTTGTTAATTTTGAGAAAGTCCCCTGAGTATTGGGCGGAATAAATAACATGTTATTTATAGCACTGCTTGAGATGGAATAACAATATCGATATTATTCTATGTAAGGGCTAGCTTAGACCAACTTAGGACAAGAACTCTTTGTATCGGATATCCAAACAAAAGAGATCACTTTTGAAATGTGATCATTTTCGTTGGTCTTTTTTTTGGAAATTTTTGGGGTTCCGTACCCAGAGGGTAAAACGGGACCCTATTACTAAGGCTCCGCTGTCCGTCCGTTTGTCACCAGGCTGTATCTCATGAACCGTGATAGTTAGACAGTTGAAATTTTCAGAGATGATATATTTCTGGTACCGCTATAACAGCAAATACTAAAAATCAGAATAAAATTAATATTTAAGTGGGCTCTCATACAACTAACTTCTTATTTTTGCCGTTTTTATAGATAATGGTACAGAACCCTTCGTGCACGAGTCTGACTAGCATTTTGGCGTTTTTTTTTTCATGCTATGTTCTACATATGTTTTTAGGAATTCTTTGATGTAGCCATTAAAATAAATAAAATACACTGCTTCTTGATTAGCAACTATCATGGCCACTGGCCGCTAAGATTGCCATCATTTGAGTTTAAAAAGGACAGTCTACGTTAGTATTATGTTATCTGTGGTCTAGAGCAAAAATCCTATCGACAACAGCAATGTTTATGTGACGTAAAGTACGTACCAAAATAAGTCTTAAAAAAAAATTTTGAAATTTCCAAGAAAATACTTAAAAACTATTCCTATGTATTCAATACTTTTCGAAGAATACGCTAAACAAAACGTCGTATAAAACGCGTATTAATTATTCTCAATAAACGCCGAGGCCAAGTTTCTGTTTTATTATAAGAGAATATTCACAAAGAAAGCCCATTGTCTCCCGTAGATTAGTTTCATAGTTTCAACTTGTTCTAGAGAAAATTAATTTTTAGTTCACGCTCTGCTCTTACTGTGAAGTTTACTGGAAATGGCGATATTAGATGTGGATGGTATTATGGGAAATGTTACGAAATAACTTCTAAAATAAGAGAATGATAAAACTAAAAAAAAAAATGATGTATTTACCATGATGTTACCATGAACACTTCCACCGAAAATTGGTTTGAACGAGATCTAGCAAGTAGTTTTTTTTAATACGTCATAAATCGTAAACCGCAATTATATATTATGAACTTTTATAAAATGTTACTTGCTGCTACGGAACCCTTCATGGGCGAGTCCGACTCGCACTTGGCCGCTTTTTTATGTGTATGGAATGATTCAAAAATACTTTTTTATTACTTCTTAGAAGATAAGTTTAAATATTTCGCAACATTTTCCATCATCGTAACATTCAATCCAATCCCCATTTCCAGCCCCCCCCCCCACCTGGGATACACACATTTGACCACTTTGGAAGTGTCTCCCGTGCAAACTATTCAGTTTAGAAAACAGAAAAAATTGAGTTTCAGTTCTACGTATGGGGAACCCCGAAAATGTATTCTATTTTTTCTATTTTTGTGTAAAAATATTAATACGGTTCACAGAATACATCTACTTACCAAAGTGGCTGTGACATACGGACGGACAGACAGACAGTCAGACAGACATGACGTATCCATAAGGGTTCCGTTTTTTGCCATTTGGCTACGGAACCCTAAAAACATCCAAATTAAAAATAAAATAACGGAGATTCGTGTAGAAAAAAGTCTTATTGAGAATCTCCTTCATTTTACAACCTTATAATTATCTTGCAATATATGTATGTTTGTCTGAGTGGAATCCGGGTGGAATCTTGCAACTGAATTTTAAAGCAGTTATCCTCAATCGATTGAGCTGAAATTTGGCATACATGTCAAATTCTGATGACAATACAATATGATGGTGACAGCAAGCTTATCTGATGATGGAGACGGAAGGTGGACAACAGAACTCCACGATGGATAATAGTAGACTGGCCGTGTTTTGATCAGCACACGTTTACGAACACTAACTTTGTAAGAGTTATTACCTACTATGCACCATTATTGTTGCAATAAATATTAAGAAATATGAAGAAAAAAAAACTTGTATATAAAAATATATATTTCACAAAATTATTTTCTATATTCTATATAGGGTCTCTCACCTTGCCTCACCAATTACTTTAGAAAGGTAATCGCCTCGCCAAGCTTGCAAATTATTATTTTCGAACTTCTATTGTTGCGTCTAAAACATAAAAGTAACGCGCTACAACCTGAAACGTATCGATTCTACATTCTCTCCATTCACCACACAGGAAACAATTACCGTATGATTTAACGGACTGAGCATAACCGTCTACGAATATAGACCGAGAGACAGCAAACAAACAAGCGAGCCTTATAGTAGTCGCATATGAAGTGTAACATCTGACATCTTTATGTCTCAGGGTGGCGGGCGCAGTGCAATGCCACATAGGGTGCGTCCTAGGTGGATGTGACCTATGTGCTAATGCACTGTTCATAAGCAGAGGATACCACTTAACATCAAGTGGGCCATCTGCTTGATCCGTCATTACAAGTAGTATAAAAAAAAAACTCATCTCCTTGGTTATAAGCAACATAGCTGATAGTACCAACCTCTCGGAAAAATGCGTGCTTCCTGTTACACACTTCCGTCCCTTTTCACAAAATCACTCCCATAGATTTGCAGGAAAAGAGGAAAGATGTTGCGTACATGTGAATGACGGAACAAGCTGAGGACCCACCTGATGTTAAGCGGTAACCACTGCCTTTAACAATGCATTACCACACAGGTCAGGTCTACCTAGGACGTGCCCTATGTGGCATTGTACTGCGCCCGCCACCCTGAGACATATAAAGATGATAAGTCTCATGTGCCTGTAATTTCACCGGCACCAGAACACAGCAATTCGAGCATTACTGCTTTGCGGCAGAACTAAATTTGAAGGTATTACTTCCCCGGACGAACTCTTCACAAAAAAGCTCTACTACTACTAAAAATTCATACGCATGATTAGACTGATAGATTTTTGAATTTGTCATAAAATGTGTATGCAAGCACAAGTGCCATACTCATGTTTTGAGACATATTTAATGTCTGGAATACGAATAAATATGTGCCATACTGATATTTTGTCCCTAAGGCGAAGAACGAACATGTAAAGTTATAAACTTTACCAGTGTTATTAGGTACTATAAAATTCTAATTAGCTTTGTAATAGTTTACATAGTGTTTTGTCTTTTGCATTCAAAATCAGTTTTAAATTCAATCGAAAGAGACAATGTACGGTGTAACTACTCGAAGGATATTCCGCGTTTATAAGTAGCCCGGTACAGGTTTATAACTTTACACACCAACTGATCGACAATGTCCAGTTACGTATCATGAAATCTCAAAACAACAAGAATCTAAGGTAAAGCATTACCTCTTTAGGGAGGTAAAGTTGTATGAAACTCCCAAAGGGAGTATAGTGATTTGAATTTGTAACTTCAAATTCGTGTGGAAACTCTTGTAGAAAATATCTAAGTAAAAATGTCCATATGGCATTATAAAGAGGTTTGTTCGAAAATTATGGCCATCCAGAACCTTAGAACATTGCAGGCCTCCGTAGGTACCGAACTCAAACAAAAGAGCCGCGATTTTAATGAATATGAAACAAAAGACGGTGTTTGGTGCTATGATTTTCAGTAAATTTCATCATTTTCATAATAACTCCCGAAAGGATGAACCGATTTCGTTTTTTTTTTGTTTGAAAGGTGAATTTGTCGGAGGTGTTCTTAGCTATGTTTGATCAAAATCGTTTCAGTTGTTTCATTGCGTTGAGGGTTTTTTAAAGTTTTACAAATTTAATAACTTGTATAACACTGACTAAATTTCAGCGTTTTTTTAAATCATAGGTACGTGTTTTTTACTGGCTCTCGGTCTAATAGCAGTTACCTTATTTTCTACAACCTATTCGCGGGAAAACATGGCGATCGCCACCATTTTTTCTTGTAAAGTATTTGCCAGTTTGCAGCTTAACAATAAACAGTACGTTAGGTTGATTTGCGCCCCCTCCCCGCGTAATTTCCTGCACCACCTCTAAGGCTTCCAGTCTTCCTGTGTGCGACTGACTGACAAGAAGCAAGCGGCAGCGGAGCGGTTCGAAAGCGATACTAGTATGGTCGCGCAACAATTTATGAGCGCTGACCTTCAATGCGCAGCAGTAATTATTTGGGGCTATATAGCGAATGCACACATGCGCAATCAACCCCACCACTTTCGCCGAGTGCTCATAACTCGTTGCGCGACGTATAACACGTTGTAGTCTTTCGATAACCTTTTGACCTTAGTGGCGAGTTGGACGCCAAGACTGCGATAAAAAATTCGTCAAGAGGTCAAAGGCCGAGATAAATAGATCTTACTTAGCACGTGCTTAGCATAATCCGTGTCACTTTCACACAAATGTCAAATGAAGCGAGATAGAAAGGGACAGAGACAACGCTAAGCATTAGTACGTGCTGAGATACGTTTATATATCTCGGCCTAAGGTTTTATAATGAGACATTCAGTTAACAAATATTTATTATATCTATATATATCAAACAAAGTCGTGTTAGTTACACCACTTATAACTCAAGATCGGCTGGACCGATGTTAGTTTTCTCTGTTTTGGTGGATTCTTCTCCGCTCCGAATAGCAGAATAAATAATAAGGAGCGGGGGGGGGGGGGGGGGGGGGTTCACCGGGGGCTACCCGTGCGAAGCCGGGGTGAGTCGCTAGTTATTAATAAATATGATTAATAATATTATTAATAATTAATATATTATTTATTATTTTTTATTTATTTATATTTATTAATATATATAAAATCGTTGCGTGACTGAATGACTGGCTGACTGACTGTCTGACTATCAACGCACAGCCCAAACCATAAGTCCTAGAGACCTGAAATTTGGAGGATACGTTCTTTTTGTGGTCTAGGGATGCACTAAGAAAGGAATTCCAGAAATTCAACCTCTAAGGGGGTGCAGCGGGTTGTTTTAGTTTGTATGGAAAAGTACACGCGGACGAAGTCGCGGGCATTCCACTAGTTAACAAATATAATTATTTTTTCTTTCTTTTTTCTTTCTATTAATAGAAGTGTACGGCCATGTATCTATTTTTGCCTTACACACTGCAACTTGACTGAATAGAGACTGTATTGTAAATTGACTGAAAAAAATTGTATGCTCATCCCACATAACCAACCACATAATCTTCTTTCTATTCTTGCGACCATATATTAGAGGAGGATAGTGCTATATCATAATTTAAAAGTGAAAGAGAGAACCCTCAGAACTTTTAAAAAATTCAACTTACAGTCACATTTCGATAAACTCACATTCCGCGTTGTATTTTCAGTTGAGCAGAATAATTTGTTTGACGATTGTGACAACTACAGTAGATATTAACATGAGAAGATAAGTACTAACACCATACCTATTTCTGCCGCAAAGCAGTAGTGCTCGCATTGCTGTGTTCCGCTTTGAAGGGCATGGTTGCCGGTGAAATTACAGGAACGTGAGACATAGGGCGCGTCCTAGATGGACGTGCCCTACGTGATAATGCACTGTTTATATTAAGCAGAGGGTACCGCTGCTTGCCATCCGGGCCATCTGCTTGTTCCTTCATTTTAAGTAGAATAAAAAAAAAAAAACTTTAATTTGACTATTGTTCATTACGAGAATTGGCCTTCTTTATTTCTTTCTTTCTTGCTAATGCATACAAATTACACATTGCCTTGAAATCAGGAGGTTGCTGGTGAAATTACTGGAGTTCAACAGTTACTGGTTTAGTCAGTCCACTTTCCAGGCAGCATATTTAAATGGTATTATATGGTAAATTTCTCTACTCACAAAATATAGCTTCATGTCTACTTTCCAAGAGGTTTCGAGCTTTTCTTGTTGGGCGGGCGTAGCACTGCTCTCAAGTGCTCTAAGGTCATGGGTTTGAATCCCGGTGAGCGCCAAACGATTTTTCCAATCTACAAATTATGTGCGCATACATACATGGACCGTGCCATTTTTACCAAGGCGGAAGGCTTTTTTTTAAAGTTGGAGACCCGTCATGCACCCCTGCCTCCGGGGTACAGGAGGGTTATACCGGACTTGAACTGGCTATAACCACCACTGTGTTCATCCGGTCGCCTTTTGTCGGGACAACGGGTACGCTTTTGCACTCTTCCGCTGCCACGACAGCGTTGGTCCCCTACGAAGGGGACCCCCTCCCGGTGGGGTGGAGCACCATACTCCACCCTGTTTCCATGAGGGGTACGCAGGAACACTACGCGCGCCCCCTTTGGGGCCTAAACCGTCATCGGCAACGGACGCCCCCGTGTCCGCTGCCTAGGCAAGGCGGAAGCCCTAGTTCAACTAATCGACTGCAGTGTGATCACAAAAGAACCAGGGATATTACGTTCACACAACTAGAGATTTTCGCCTACTGCTCTTCCCTTGTCCCGCCCCGCGACTTAGCCATTTGCCGTCGTGTCCGCCCCGCAATTTGGCCTATTCAATTCGGTCGCCATACAGCCAGCGTTTGCTTTGCTTGCACGGTAAGCTGTTCTCTATGCACAGCTTTATTTCATGCTGAATAATTAAAGGCTCTGTTTGTTGGAAATCTAGCGGGATTGGTGTTTGGGGGCAGGTTCTGAGACTCACCGGATTGAGAAATGAATTTGGAATGCGAGAATCAGCCGGTGTCAATTTTTACTTAGCAAAAAAACAACTACATTAAACAAAGTTCATATCTGTATGAACCTATATCTATAATTATTGAGTATTTTGGTAGCAAAGCCTAGCCTTCCATACCTATTGAATTTTAAAGTATGCGTTCAATTGGGCAAATGAATACAACATTAATTTTATTGTTCCTATACTCGGTTCATTTCTCTTAGTCATACATGTTGCTGACCGTTATTGAATTTTGGCTTTTTAATAAATATTGCCGGATACAACAACACAATTTTTTTATTATTAACAGATAGGTAAGCCATTTTGATCAGGGCCTAATTTTATCTAATTGTCTTCGTGACAAAAGAGACAAATATATTAAAATGAAATGTTGGTCCTTTCCGCGCACCGGTAAAGACAAAAGACTTAGGTAGGGTAGGTACCTAGTTGCAAATTACAAGTGTGTCATTGATATATTTAACAACCATTTTGTAAAAGTTTATTTTAGTTATTTTATCATAAAATTGAATGCCATGTTTTTTTTCTAAAGTGTCTTCTGTTGCATACGCTGAGTCTTGCGTGACGAGTTGACGACTAAAAAGAGATCGGAATTCTTATGTATCAGGGTGGGATGGATAGGAATCGTTAATCCAATCGCTATGAAATTTGTTATACAGGTGGTATCAAAACAATAATCACATTCGATTATGAGCAAACAGTCAGAATAGTCTTTATTGGAAATTGTTTCAACATAGGATGATAGGTTGTTTTGTATAGTACCTACAAACAGTCTATCCATTTCGGACATACAATATTAAATAAAGTTTTTATAACTAAAATACAAAAAACAAAGTTCAAGGGGTTTAAATGGGTGCCTACAGTACAAAACATGCAGTACCATATTATGCTAAGCTGAAGGCCCTTTCACCACCACAGTGCTTATACATGTATAATTGTATGATGTTCAATATAGTTTGTTTTAATTTTTATTGAGTACTATTTTATTTTGTTTTGTTTTATATGTATAAAACTTGTGTATATACATATTTCACATAACTTTTTGTGTGGTGTTTTGTAAATAAATTATTTTCTTTCTAACTATCTTCTGTTTTAAACTAATAATATAACCAAAAACACATAGTAATACATACGTATTCTTCGAAAAATTCACCTTATATTTAAAAAATCTTTCGAAATTGGCCTTTCCGTTAAGAGATTTTAACTGCAAAGGTTGTACTTTAATGGAAAAATAATATGAGCTTCTTTGTTGCATGCAATAATTCACCTGAGGGATACATGTTTTTAACATATTATTTTTAACAATGAAACATAATTCCGGGATATAATCAGGATACGAGGAGCTTAATCAGTCAAGGCGAGGTCTCATTTCGGGGCGAACTACTCGTACCGTACATAGTTTACATTGTTTACAAATATCATTTTTCCAACTTAGCCCGCGGCGTTCAATGAAATATTCCAGTCATTATCGGAATAACTGTTATGTTGCGGTTTGCATATGCACAATTAATATCGAGAGCCTTTATGAATCGGACACTCGTCACATCTATCTTATTCGGTAATGTAGTTCAATTAAAAAGAGACGGCTATTTTTACCTATAATAGAAACAGCGATAAGCGTACTTGTGGTAGTGGGATGGACAACACCAATGTTTTTGACATTAAAGGATGAGACTTGGCACACTTGTTACTTAGGTGGACCAGAGTGGAAAACACCCGGGAGACAGCGGGAGCCACCCTGCTGGGGGAGAGGGGGAGAGGGTGAAGTTTTCTGACGCCGCGCGTACTGTTGGTCGTTATATCGGCTAATTTATAGCAAATATGACAAGAGAGGTATCATATTCGGATAAATAAAAGAAGATTATAATGATAAAGTAATTCCAATAAATCTTATATTTTTGAAATCTCCATGAATGTGGCTATCTAAAAATATTTTTTTAAACCGATATCTTCACTCGTTCAAAATTTATCATCACTGGGAAAAAAAAATTGTTCATTAAATTTTTGATTTTCGGGTGTATTTCATTTTTTTTGTATGTAAAGGTGTTTTTTTTATTTCAGAAAATAATTGGACATCTTTTATTTATCCGAAAATGATACCTCACTCGTCGTAGTAGCTATAAATTAGCCGTTATAACGACCAACAGTACGCGCGGCGTAAGAAAACTTCACCCGCTCCCCCTCCCCCCCAGCAGGGTGGCTCGCGCTGTCTCCCGGGCGTTTTCCACTTTAGTCCACCTAAGGAATAAGTGTGCCAAGTCTCATCCTTTAATGTCAAAAATATTGGTTCCCATACATTGAGTGGCTATAAGTATCCCACTATGGTAGGAGATTTAATTAAGACGCTGTGTTAAAAATTTCGTTGTGTTACATGCTCACTCAGTAACAGTAAAGGTTACAAGCTTAATGTTAATACAGTAATTACTTGAGGATGTAATCTAAACAATACATAGACTAGAAACACGATCGTTTAAACTTTTCTCGGTAGCTTTGTTTATTGAAATAGTGCTTCCTATAACCCGTTTTAGGTTTTCTTTCGACTAGAGAAAATATTAAGCGTAAATTTTATACTATTCAGTAGGTAAAGATAATTTATTTTTATATTTGCTACTTAAGAAGCAAAACGAAGTTTAATTTTTTGTCGCTTACGTTAGTTACTTCCGAGCTGCAGAAATCTTTACCTACCTCATCTTTTCCCGGGTTCAAGTGAGTACTAACGCTGCCACTGTCTTGCAGCTATTGTTTTCTCCATAGACTCCACCCATTCGATATTTTAACATATCGCATTAAAAAAACAGTAAAGTTGTTTACCACTTAGGTAGCTATATGAACGTGGTATCACTAGCGTATATGTGGTATACTTAGCTGTATATAGCTCGTAAAGTACACAAGTTACATTCTATTTTTCTGCCAGTCTGCCGCTTGTTACGTATTGTTCAACGATATTCTAAGTACCAACATACTATTAAATTTAAATGTAACCCAAAAAAACCGTTTCAGCGGGACTCAATTGAATTGGTAAAGGCATCACCGATCACAAACGAGGTTGCGAGTTCGAGTCCCGCTGGAACCAAATTTTTGGGTTACATTTAAATTTAATGTTATCCATAAAGTGTGGATTACACTTGAAAAATAATAAAACTATGATGAAATAGCAGTGGTGTCATCTCTTGTCAATGTTTCGAACTAATTTCGGACTTTGAACAGAAGGTTTCTAATGAAACACCTGTAGGTGGCTCCCATCGGCGCTATAGCCGAGGTGATAGTGCCCACAAATTTCGTCTTCAGCGCCAAAGCTCGTCCTATGGCCGAATTGGTAAAGGCATCGCCGATCACAAGCGAGGTTGCGGGTCGAGTCCCGCTGGAATGAAATTTTTGGGATACATTTATGTTATCCATAAAGTGTGGTTTACACTTGAAAAATAATAAAACTATACCAACTTACTTTTAAAAGTAGTTTACGACCATAGTACGGGTACATATATCCATGCCATGAACGTTTCGATAATTGTTTTTAGTTTGAATTGCGGTTTTGACTGACCAGAACGTGAGATTAAAGCTAGCCACTCACGTCAAATGGCGCGATATACAGCAACAATTTGATGGAGAGTAAAATCTGCATTGTAAAAATTCGACGTAATGCCACCCCACGAATTTTTCATGCCCGCCATTTGGGATCAAGCCACGCATACCGTGAAAGCAAACTCACTCCATTTGTGAATAGCAAGCCGACCGGGCCATGCCCCAAACAATTCAAACCTTTAGGAGTTAAGCCGTGCGTGCCCTATATGACGAGTTTTCCCAGTGTAATTTAAAATTTATTTATCTTTCGCTGGATGGCGTTGGTGACAGTTTTGGTAGCAACATATATTTCAAAATACATAAATATAAAAAAAAAACATAATATTACAGGTGTTTTTTTTTTATAATTACTTTGGCTGAACGATATTCTCTACTGCCATGATAAAATTTAGAATTAGATAAATACCAATAGTTACGCGAGTGCCATCTCGTGACGACGGTAGAACTAAACTGATAATCACACTTGGGAAAACTCCTCATTATTGGCGTCTATCAATTTGACTTCAGTCTATTGGAGTCTCATCAAATGGCGTGCCCGTGAGTGGGCATCCAACTGACTAGCAGCTATATGGAATTATACTGGAAGGACTGGCAGCTATTATAAGATCCTGGCTCGCAGTTTGCAATTAGGTCTCTTATTAATTTAGATCATGAACTTTTAGCATTTAATCTATTCTTGAGTTTATTACTTTAATTTCAATAAAATTAAGCGTCTCTTCACGGTTGCTTGAAAACATAGAGATGGAGAGATTGCATATCTAAATTAATTTCAAGGATTTCGTATCAGCTTGTGTTGGGCTTAGTACGTATACAATATACATAATATACTGAACTGACACACTGCTAGGGAAATATGTTCGCAACTGAGAATGAGTGTTTGAACTGGAATGAACTTATAAAATAATTTTGTATCGGAAGTGGCAAGCATCCGCGACCAATGGAAAAAGCTGGAGTAGGCCTTTACCCAAGAGGGGTCCTAACTGATGGCACAGAAAAAAGAAAATAAAGAAATAACTAGTACACAAATCTATATATCTGAGGAGCCCAGTCGTACACCGCTAACGTACTGAGAGTCTAGAATGCATACGTACGTATGCATTCTAGATTCTCAGGATATTATTTTATTGGTCTGTAGTTTAATATTTAGATTACTCATTACTTTTTAGGTACCTACTGTTTATTTTCCTATAAAATAATATAATATAATATAAATATATTATAAATATAAGTTTCTGTGGTCTTTGCACTATGTTGAGATGACATGATCTGAATTTTAGAGCCGTGTGTACACAGATGACTTATGCATTCGACATTCTTAACCCCTTCTCCCAATACGATAGGTACGCACAGGCGAATCAAGTATCCTGAAGGTATCCCGCCAGTCTCGGAGACTAGTCGCTGCTAAGTATCTCACATACATTTGAATGCAGGCTAGTGTGCGAGCATTACTTGCAGGATACTTGAATCGCCTGTGCGTATCGTAATGGGAGAAGGGGTTTAGGATAAAGGTGTCCGTTCAATGGTTTTCGCTACCAGCAGCCCCGGATCTACCTTTTCTTTCGAACCGGGGCAAAAACTTAATCATGGTGCTAACCAGTGGGGTTCCCAGTGAACGAATATGGCGCCCGGTCTCTCCAGATCATAATATAAGTAACATTTTGCAACGGTCAATGGCAGATGCCAACTTACGGTGAACGGTCTGTATATGTGAAGCTTAGGGCTATGTGTACACCGCTGACGCATGCATTGGATATAGGTGGTATGTGGTCTTTGCACCATGTTTAGCTGACACATTTAAATGTGAAGCTGTAGACCCGTGTGTACACAGCTGACGTGTATATTCGAGACTCTCTGTCCTGTGGTCTAATTAGAGCAGGCCGACTGGCCTAGGTAATTCCTATTAGTGGCAACACTGTGAAGATTGCGAGAGTAGCAGGCATGTATGTGCTGTTAATATTAGAGATTAAAGTATGAAATTGTAGATTCATACTGAAAAATTGAAACTGAAGATGTATAATATTTATTTAATCAAAATATTTATCTATATATTGCTGCCATAATAAACGGAAGTTAATTTATGCCTTTACGATAGAACTCTGTGTATCTAGATTAGAGAAACCGTGTGAAAGCGTTTTGTATTGCCTCCTGGGAAGTTTTTTTTTATCACGTAGAATATTTACCAAATTCCGAAAAAAAATGTAGTCCTTTGGAGCAAGGTCAGGCGAGTACGGAGGATGACGTATGGTTTCTAACTGAAGCTCCTGTAGAGTTACAACGGTTTCTCGTGCTGTGGCGTTATTCACCTGTGTGGGCGGGCGGTCTTCCCTGTGGTTCGTTCTTCAAGTCGAAGTTTCCAAAACTCACGGTGCGTTCATTGGCAGTCTCCTCTCCAAACGCAGCGTTAATATTGCGAGTTCCGCTTGTTAGTTCCGCGTCGGAACTCGTATTCAAGAATGACTCAGATTTTCGAAATATCCATCTTTCGCGTCTAAGCTGATAAAAAAACAATTGAAAGTTGAAAATTAAATGATGCACATCTTTTAAAAGAAGAATATCATAGGTATCATGGGAAAAAAGTTTCAGACGAAAACCTCACTCCACGAAGGTTTTATGTCAATTCAAAGTTTCTATTACTGTACGGAGGCCTGCAATTGCTCTAAGATTACTATACAACAGCAATTTCATAGTTTAACCCCTATTATTTGATTTGGCTTCACTTGTTTCGCACACCGTCTTCTGTCTGAACTTTCTCTATTTCTCTGAGTCCTACAATTGTTCCGTTAGCTAGGAACCCTATTAATATACCCAATAGAAGAAGATAAATATAAAATACCAAGTAAAATGTATTCAGCTTCGGCAAGTTGCAACCGCCCAAGTCGTAAGGGTAGCTTGTCAAAATCCGCCTAATAGGTTCTTGTGAACGTTGCATGATATGATGGGTTCCTCTCCAATTAGTGTGCGCAGCGCCACTTGTGTCACATTTCAACTATGAAATAGTTGCGAGAGTAATGAGGCCAAAATCTGGAAGAGAGTCTCTAGAGCTTGAAATGTGGTATTTTAAAAGCTCTTATTTAACTTATTTCACAATCAATAAGTAATTTTTTACTTTTTACTTTTAATTTTTTAGCTTCCTTAGAAGATACTTAAAATCTTAGAGAAATAAAAAATGTTGTCTGGCGCCAATATAATCAAAGCTTAAAATATAACTGCTCAGTATACAAGCACAAGCGTTTCACAATCCCTCAGTACTGTTAATCACCACTATATCTGCTCCGTAAGTTAAAAGTTAACGACAGGATTTAACCTTTAAGTAATTAACGTGCTGAGTAACTACTTATTACACTACTATTACTATTACTTATTATTATTACTTATTAACTATTTATTATTATTATTACTTATTACTTATTAACCTTTACTTATTTATTGTGAAACAGCCTAAAAGTGGTAAAATCTTGCAGACAAATGAATAGACGTACAAATTGTAAGTCTATTCGTTTGTCTGCACTCTCGTATTGTATGACACAATACGACAGTGATCCCATAACACAGAAATATAAAAAGTTAAGACGGACAATACAAGAAGACACCACCGTTTTAAGTTTAAAGTTAAATAGTTACACAGTGTTTTGTCTTTTGCATTAATACATACATCCATACATACATCCATACATACATGCCTTTTTCCCCGAAAGGGTAGGCAGAGCCTCAATGGACCTCTTTACACAGTGGGTTACACCATCGTAGAATATAGTCGTGACAAGTGGTGAGCTCATCGCCGCCATTGCCTCCAACGATTGACTCGGCTAACGCTTTCTTCCAGTAATAACACATTCCATGATAAGCTAGCAGCCAGGACATATCTCATACGAATCTTATCAACAACTCTGGGTAATCCATAAGTCGGCTTTTATGACATCCACGGGAGGAGACTGAGAGGTCTATTCCTATGCTGGACACACCACATTATTAAACACGTAATTACAACGTTTCTTTCTAAAATGGCAGATTGAATCAACTCCTGGTTCTGACCAGTACATGTACATGCACTTTAAGTTAAAGGAAAATTTGCCACTGTCAGAATTATGGCAAAGTTGAAACATTTCAGCCAGTCAATTATATTTAAACTTTTTTTTGCACGTGACTAACTACGAACACCCTTATCATCCGGATGACCGTTTTTAATTAATTAAAAGCAGCATCAAGATGAAAAAGGAATTTGTGATAATGAACACGGCAGTTTAGGGTTCCGCACCTCAGAACGAAAAAATGAAACCATTTTTGACTCTTCTTCGTCGTATTCTTCATTACTGAAGGTCGTGATCGTCTTGAAAGAATTTAATAGAGATGCAGACGAGCTTCTTCCACGCTGTTCTATCCTCGGCTTGTCTCAGGGCAGCGGTGATAGGGAGGCCAGTGAGTACCTTGACTTGATCAGACCAGCGACTAGCTGATCGGCCGCGCGGTCTTTTTCCATCCACTTTTCCCACTATATAGGTACACTACACTACAGTTTTTCTAGGTTATCTGGCTGTCTTCGGCTTTGTGTCCAAAATAACTGAGAACTCGCTGGTAGCATGATGGTGGAGAGTCTGGACTTGATGGCCAGCTGGTCAAGTATGGACTTATTGATACTTTTCGCCGTCCACGGGAGGCGCAACATTCTCCTTCAGCACCACATCTCAAAAGCGTCTATCTTTTTCCTATAACCACTCGGGTCGTCAAAATACCGAATGGGCGGAGTCTAGAATAGCTGTAAGACAGTGACAGCGCTATTGCTCACTTGAACCCGGGAAGAGGTGAGGTATAGATTTTTGCCACTCGGAAGTAACTGTCGTTAGCGACAAATGATAAAACTTCGTATAGCTTCTAAAGTAGCAAATATAAAAATAAATGATTTATAATTAATCTAAGTAACGTGATTACCTACTGAATATTATAAAAAAATATGCTTAATACTTTCTCTAGTTGAAGGAGGAACCTAAAAAGGGCTTTAGAAGAGCCAATTTCAAAAAATTAAGTTATTGAGAAAAGTCTCGCGAATAGTGTTTCTAGTCTATAATTTATTTACATTACATCCTCAAGTAATTACTGTATTAACATCAAGTTTGTAACCTTTACTGATAGAGAGTGAACATGTAACGAAACGACTCATAGCATCTTAATCACCAATTCTGAAACTTTCGGCTCGTTCAGCGTAAGATGGCACCTGTAAATACTCCATGGCAGGTGCCAACTTACGTCGAACGGTCCGGCTCGTTCACCGTAAGATGGCACCTGTAAATACTCCATGGGAGGTGCCAACTTACGGTGAACGGTCTGTACAGTCTAACATAATAAAAAACGGTAATATCAAAAGTGAAGGCTTTGTAATATATACAATAGTTCATAGTTACATAAGACAGAGAGATCTTTACAGTTTTTTTTTAACTTTATATGCCACAAGGCGTATAAAGTAAAAAGAATAAAATTAAGGAATCCAAACTACACTCAAAAAATGGGAAGGTATGTAGAAATAAAAAACTGTACCTAATGCTGAGATATCATATGCATAGATATGCATGGTAGAGCGTTCTGGGCCTAACTAACGATACGGAATCCTTATGGCGCGATTCCTACTCGCCCTTGACCGTCTTTTTTATCTCATTTCTGTAGCGGAACGAAGTTTTCTCTCCGTGTCTTGTGCCAAATTGTGTAAGTTGATTTCATTTATTTTTATTCTTTGACTGCGGCGCGCGTTGTAATGCTATTACTCTGAAAGCTTCATCTTACAATTTAATTATGTTTTAGGAAATGTCGCTTTAAGGCAGATAGTTGACTATCTAAGAAATTAAATAAATAATCTTTATAAATTAGAGAAAACAACTTAATTTTTTCAAATATATGAATGCGATCAACTTCTAATCTGTCCAATCAAAATAATTATCAACATAGTTGACAATTACAAAAGAATTATCAACATACTCGTAGTTGACAATTACGAAAGAATTATCACATAGTTGACAATTTGGAATCGTTCGCCTGCGGCGCCGGAGGTTGCGGGTTCGATTCCCGCCTCGGAACAAATATTTGTGCGATCTGCAGATATTTGTTCAGGGTGTTCTTCTGTGTATTTTCTATGTATAATATAATAAAAAATAATAAAAAAATAATGCTGGACACAGTTCACACCACATTACCTAGCCCCAAGTTAAGCAGAGCTTGTGTTATGGATACTAGATAACTGATATACTTAATACAATGCATTAAATAGATAGATATTTTTTATTATACATAGAAAATACACAGAACACCCAATCTGCGATTGCAAAAATATTTGATCCGAGGCAGGAATCGAAGCAACCTCCTGCGTCGCAGGCCAACCTTCGCCCGCCGCGCCACAGAGGTCGTCAACTATGATCTGACTATACAGGGCAACGTGAGAATTGGAAAGTGTGGCCTTGCTGAAATGTCACTCAGACAGAAGTCGTTGCACTCTTGACAGAGCGGTCGTGTTCATCATGTTGTACTGTTGTTGCGCAACAATAGTACAACATGATGAACACGACCGCTATCGTGATGCGAGCAAAATCAACCTCTAAAGGTTGATTTTACAAAAGTTTGATATCTCACCATTTATCCATCCACCGTGGTGTGTACGACTCAAGAATAGACCCCTCCATCTCCTCCCGTGGATGTCGTAAACGCCGACTAAGGAATCCATCAAATCTTACAAACAAGTCCGGGTAATCACCCGGACTTGTTTGTAAGAGTTGATGGTATAAGATTTATCCTGGCTGCTAGCTTATTACTGGAAGAAAGCGTTAGCAGAGTCCGTCGTGGGAAGCAATGGTAGCGATAAGCTCACGACTTGTTACGTCTATTGTATACCACGGTGTAACCCACGGTGAAAAGAGGCCCATTAGAATTAGCCCCTTTCGGGAAAAAGGCGTGTATCTATGTATGTATGTATCCATATTCTTGGACATCCTGGTGCACAGACTTGATCTGGTCGGTCCAACGCATGGGTGATCTTCGGCGCTTTTAGAGGGTGTCAAGAGTAAAATAGGCTTCTGAAAATCTACTCATTTTATCATCAGAAAAACTTCTCCACGTTAGGGATCGTAGCATCATTTGAAAAAATAATTTAATTATGTCTTCTAAAAAGATCTTAAAGATTAGATTAGAGATTAACATGATATATTTCTGAGCAAAAACTGTTTCTGTTGTCAACAGTGTAATTAGGATGAATACCAAGTCTGTTCCACACGATATCCTACCCGATCTTTGTTGAGACCCTTGGGAAATCTTTTAACGCAGGCAGAATAACGCTAATTTATTGAAAAAGCCAAGGAACGCCCTAAGCTAAGAGTTCTGATTCTTTTACGAATCTCCTAGTGAAACTCCAAGCATAGCTCTCTCTACTGCGGTAGAGAGAGCTATGCTTGGAGTTTCACAAGCTCTAAGTGGCAACTTAGAGCTCATGTATTCTCAGAAATGGTATAGTATAGTAGGGCTAACGTAAAATACTAAGCAACTCACCTCTTTACAATTCGGACAACGCAATGCGCTAAGAAGTAATAAATAGCCAAGTGCGAGTCGTAATACAGATAGTACGATTTATAATTAACTAGCAGCGCCCCGCGGTTTCACCCGCGTAAGTCTCGATCCCGTGGGAGTATCGGGATAAAAATGTGCCTATGTGTTATTCCGGGAGACCAGTTATCTTCATTCCAAATTTCACGGAAATCCGTCCAGCCGTTTAGCGTGAAGAAGTAACAAACACACTGCACACACACACACACACACAAACTTTCGCCTTTATAATATTAGTGTGATGTGATAGTAGGATTGCATTTACTAAGGTATAGCAGTGGTTTGTTCGGCCTAAGAATATATCCCTAGGCGCCCCCCCCCCCCCGTCTTCTACCGTGGATGTAGTAAAAGCCGACAAAAGGATTACACCAGGGGATGGGCAGCAGCATCCACCTGAGTACTCAACACCAATACTGCGATCACCAATTCATCGGTCAAGCGTGGTGTTTATGGCAAATCATCCTTTTATATACGAGTATTATATGGGGAAGGCCTCGTCCAGCAGTGGACGGCTTAAGGCTAGTATATCAGATTAACGTTTTTTGTATTTATTTTGTATCTGTAGCTGTGAGCAAAGAGACGTGGTTACTAACTATTTTATGAGAATAAACAAGCTTAAAGTCACGCAGCGGGTTATGGAGAGAGCTATGCTTGGAGTTTCACTAGGACATTCGTCAAATAACCAAGCTCACCGACTTACCTAATTACTTAATTACCGACTTATTTAATTAGCAAGTTGTAAGGAAAAGCAGGTTATTATAGCTTGCAGAAACGACAACTGTTATGGAGTAAAAAAAAAAACATTTCATACTACAGATAAGTTGGTGGATCTGTATGCACTTTATTTTTGCGTTTTTGACATTTAGTGTGCTTCCCCACGTCCCACAACCACAACCACAACACGTGGGCGGGCGTTGATTTGTATGAAAATAAATAGTTTAATTCACACGGACCACATTTTGCCATCAAACGCAACAGTGTGGTCTATACCGACCACATCGCAACCACAACGCGACCACCAGCGACACCGCGCACAGCCGCGCCACCCACATCACCACACACAACTGCAAGAAGCTGCTGCGACTCTATTCACACGTAACCACGGCTTCACCACTTTTTGTCGCTACGATGTGGTGTGGTTGTGGTACGTGTGAATTAGACCCTAATTCCATAACTACAGGTCTAGCGCTTAACTAAGTCAGTCCCTGAGGTATGGGAGCGGTACGGGAGGTTCATGAGAACAGACTGAGCGAGCCAGTATCTCAGCGCAGTCTCATTAGTATAAAATTCTTGTAATTTGTACCACAAAAAACCCTTTCACGAATCAAATGATTAGACCGATCATGCGATAATTCAAACTTTTTCTTAAGTAATTGAATGGAATGGGTATATCTAGGTAGCTTTTATAATTCTCTGAACAAAAAACTCTTTGAATTTAAGATTCAATTGAATTTTGTGCTATCGTGTCTTTTAAAGGGTTTCAGCAGTATTTGTGTTTCTTGCTTACACTGTTTTTAAGGTCTCTTCGTCTACATATCCCGTTTCTTCAATTACTAATGTAACCGAAAAAATGGTCTCAGTACAAAAGAACAGGTTATTTACCCGAGGGCAGGGTCACATTATCTTGCCAACCCTTATTTGCTTAAATATCTAATTTTGCTAAAGTAAAATTGTATCCTTCTTATATATATATCGAATGTATTGTTAAAATATGTTTATGGGTTCTTTTTATTTTCTCTTGATTATGGCATCTGAGGAGAGTCTCCTCAGTTTTGCTGGTGTCATAATATACACTATTCAGCATTTAATTAAGCCACCTCACCTTAATCTGACGCGTTCGAGTATTTCTACGGATCATTTTTAGGATTCCGTACCCAAAGTGTAAAAACGGAACCCTATTACTAAGACTCTGTTGAGAATCATTATAGTTATAAAATGTGATTTAGACTTTAGGACATGTATACTCTATATAATTTATTTGTTTTGATGACTTATCTATGTACATGTGACTATGTCTATGGATGAATAAATAAATACAAATACAAATACTCCGCTGTCCGTCTGTCTGTCCGTCTGTCACCAGGCTGTATCTGTATCTCATGAACCGTGATAGTTAGACAGTTGAAATTTTTACATACATAAATACATCTGTTGCCGCTATTATAACAAATACAAAAAAACAGAATAAAACAAATATTTAAGGTGGCTCCCATACAACAAACGTGATTTTTTTACGTGTTTATAGATAATGGTACGGAACCCTTCGTGCACGAGTCCGACTCGCACTTTGCCGGTTTTCTTTTTCTATTCTGATCGGCTGCCCTAGAAGCGGGTTCCTATATTAAGGGCTTATATATAGTAGAGGTACTCAACAGGGTGCAAGATCCCTATATGTTAGTCAGACGCGCTCGAGTGAATCTCAAAATCTACTATATGGACATCAAGTCAAAAATCAGGCCTATATGTAGGGGCCGAAAACAGAAGTTCGACGTCATAAAGCATACACAAAAATATAAATATATGCACAAAATAAATAATAGGCATGATGGACAAACCTTTAAATGAGTTCTGTCAGAACAAACCAAAATATTGCTGCGTGTTTTAAAAATTGAACCTGGCACAAATATAACACAAAGTATTATTACACAAAAACTCTGTTCATCACAAAATTCATGAAACAGCAAAAACGTAGCGTTTTAATAAAATATTTTTGCCTCTGTGTAATTTACATGAGATTGCCAGTAGCCTTGTTAATAATGGTAATAGGATTTGCCAGTCAGCCAGAAAAATATTGTGTACCTAGTGTAGGTAGGTGATATCCAAGTGTGGTCTAAAGGTATTTTATGTCTCTTTATATAATCTCCTATTTTAACATCTTAACTGTATAATTAGTTATCATTTTAGTAAATAAATACATTTATTTACAGAAAGAATAATACAAGGTATGTACAAAATACATATGAAACAGTTGTGCTACCTGAAGACCGCTGCAAGCGATCTAAAGGTAGCTCAACTGATCCAGATCACTACCAGACGGAAGCGTCCCTAAGATGCCGGCTGCATTGCCACGCTGAATGGCAATACTAATGCGTTGAGCCAGATAAGAGCCAGCTCTCGGGTCACGCGTCGCTTCGACCAGATGCCCTGAAATAATTTTGAAAAAGCGAAGGGCCCCGGAACCCCGCGGACCCAGAGTCTCGACCCCGAAAGGCTCAAATCAGTAAGCTCTGTCGAGACTTGCATATTTACGTCTTTTGATGTCCTCAGCGGAATCTGCCGCCTTACCGGCCCTAACTGATGTCCCGGACAGATGAGATGGCGCAAGGCTATCAACGCATGTAGCGTCATTTTAGTAGTATTTTTTTTAGTTTTAATTTTGGGTAAGTAGTCGTTTTGGAAAAGTAGTAATTTTAGAAAAGTAGTCATTTGGAAAAGTGGTCATATTTGGTAAACGTAGTAGTCATTCTGGGAGAGTAGTCATAATGGTAAAGTTGACATTATGTTACCCGGACTTGTTGATTAGATTCGTTTGTATTACATTTGTCGTGGCTGCTAGCTTATAATGGAATGTGTTATTACTGGAAAAAAGTGTTAGCCGAGTCAGTCGTGGGTTAGCAATAGCAGCGATGAGCTCACCACTCGTCACGTCTTTATTCCACGTGCCACCGTGAAAAGAGGCCCATAGAAGCTCTGCCTATCCCTTCCGGGAAAAAGGCGTGTGTATGGACCTAAACCCTTCGCCCACAAGTAATTTTATTTGTAAAAATTAAAAAACCCTCAACGCAATGAAACGGCTAAACCGATTTTGATCAAACATAGCTAAGAACACTGCCGACTAATTCACCTTTCAAACAAAATAAACAAAATCAAAATCGGTTAATCCGTTCGGGAGCTAAGATGCCACACACAAACACACACACACACACACACATAAACACACACACACACACACACAGTCAAACTTATAACACCCCGTCGTTTTTGCGTCGGGGGTTAAAAATAAAAAGTATGGACGGTTAGGGAACGATAGTTTTGATAGTTTACTTTTTATTTTGGTCGAAGCCTAAACCCAGTGCACTATATCTACTATCATGGCACTTATGCGTATGATGATTAAAGTTACTTTACCTAGACTCAAATCGAAAAATTCGTATAACGAATTCAAAGACGGTTCTATACCGACGCACTTTATAGACGCATATACATAAAATTAAGAATAAAACTCATTATAGTACCGCCAACTGTATCATAAAACTCATTATAGTACCGCTATATTTTTTTTTATTAATTCATTAAACTAGTCTATGGTTATAGCCTGAATATGAAAAAAAGGCGCACGCATGCGCAGTTCGAACTGTGAAAAAATGGCGCACGCATGCGTAGTTTGAACTTAACTTCCCGCGCTTTTTTTTTTTATTTTTTTTTTTAACATTAATAGACCTTTGTTTGACCACGATCTCACCTGTTGGTAAGTGACGATGTGGCTGAAGATGGAGGACAAAGGTCTAGACTCTTGACTTGAAGAGACCCAGATTATAGTTTTCAGGAAAGACAGACGACGGCAGTGTGTTCCACTCCTTAGCAGTTCGCATTATAAAGGTAGAACCGAAACGTTTTGTGCGAATAGAAGGTATACCAATGAGGTAAGGATGGTACTGAGCCGTACGCCTGCTTGTCCTATGATGAAAAGGAGATGGTGGGATCAGATCGTGCAGTTCCTGGGAGCATTCCCCGAAATGTAACCTATAGAAGATTGAAAGGCATGCAACCTTACGGCGGTGCTCGAGACTCTGGATCTTAGTCTCCGCCATATGTTGCACACCTATGAGCCTGAAAGCTCTACGTTCGATCGAGTCCAAGGCAGCAAGCTGGCATTTGGCCGAACCATCCCAAACATGGCAGCAGTACTCCATACCAGCCCGGACTTGTGCTTTATATAAACTAAGAAGCTGTCCTGGTGTGAAGTAACGCTTTACCTTATTCAGGATGCCTAGCTTCATGGCAGCTGTTTTTGCCTTAGACTCGATGTAAGAGCCAAAGTTGAGAGTAGGCGTGAGCGAAACACCTAAGAGCTCGAGGTGATCTCCTATAGCTACAGGTACATCACGGAATACAGGAACTTGGAGAAACGGACTTTTTTTCGCCGAGAAGAGACAAGCCTGCGTTTTAGAGGCATTGAACTTGACTAGATTGGCATCACCCCAGTCGGATACAGCCTTGAGAGTCAAATTCAGACGCTGCAGCATCTCATCTCTTAACCCCTGAATTTCATTCTGCCTAGCTCGCGCAGTAGAAACATATCTCTCCACAACTGTGCTGTCGTCTGCATACCCAATGATACCGGGCATTAGCAGATCGTTAATGTGCAACAGAAACAGTGTGGCAGATAGCACTGACCCCTGAGGTACCCCGGCGTTAATAGCCAATTGATCCGACGAGCAGCCGTGAATAACTACTCGAATGGATCTTTCCCTCAGAAAGTCTGCGAGCCAGGAGCAGAGTTGAACTGGCAGTCCGTAGGCAGGAAGCTTGCCAATTAGGCTAGCGTGCCAAACCCTATCAAAGGCCTTCGAGACGTCTAATGAAACAGCTAGTGCTTCACCGTATTTCTCGATGGCCTCACTCCAAATGTGCGTGGCATACACAAGAAGGTCCCCAGTAGACCGGTTTCGGCGAAATCCGTATTGGCGATCACTGAGGAGGTCGTTACCTTCGAGGTATGCAAGGAGCTTCCTATTCAGTACACGCTCCATACATTTACAAAGTAGGGAGGTGACCGAAATAGGGCGGTAGTTTGAAGGGTCAGCACGACTGCCTTTCTTGGGTACAGGCTGCACGTTTGCGAGCTTCCAAGATTTAGGGACTTCACCAGTTTTAAAAGAGAGGCGGAAAAGCCGCGTTAATACTGGAGACAACTCAGGGGCACAGGTTTTCAACACTATAGCCGAGATACCATTCGGACCGCTAGCTTTATTCACGTCGAGACTACGTAGCGTTCTGAGCACTTCCTTTTGCTGGATGCGAATTTCCTGCATTGAAGCTTCGCACCGAGGAAGGCTGGGTGGAGTTTTGCCAGAAGTGTCAAGACGTGAAGCCTCCGGAAATTGAGTAGCAAATAAATTTGCTTTCTCAACCGCAGCGTGAGCTAGGGACCCGTCCGGTTTCAGTAGTGGAGGGAGTGAAGGGCGGCTGAAGTTCGCTTCCACGGACTTAGCCAGAGACCAGAAAGCTTTACTTCCCGCAGGGTATGCGGCAAGTTTAGCCCCCAGACGGCCAATCCGATCGAAGCGAGCCTTCCGTATCACCTTCTTGCAAGACTTGGCGGCTTTGTTAAAGGCTTTCTTCTTAATCCGTGCATCCGAGGTTTTACCGTTTCTTGCGTCAACCCAGGCTAGGTAAGCCACATGTTTTAGCGCTTCTGCACTAGCACACGCGGGACTGAACCATGGGCGAGCATTGCCTGAAGGTGAAGCATCGGAGAATGGAATAAAATATTCCATTGCTCTTTTGATCACCTCCGAAACGGCATCAGCACAGACCGTCGGGTCACAAGAAGAAAAGCAGGTTTGCCGCCAAGGATAAGAAGCGAAGAAATGTCGCATCTCATCCCAATCTGCTGACTTTTAACGCCACACTCGCCTACTTCCTCTGGGTGAGGGATCGGGTGGCGAGTATGACGATACAGACCTCACCACACAGTGATCTGATGTACCTAAAGGAGGCAAAACTGATACTGAGTGGTGATCCGGCTCGTTCGTCAGCAGAAGGTCCAAGCAGTTGGCTGTGTGGTCCTCAACGTCTGGAATTCTAGTTGCCTCATGGACCAGCTGAGTGAGATTTAGCGTGAGTGCAAGTTTGCACGCCTCTCTCCCAGCATGGTCGGTGAGCTGGTATGGGAACAGCCACTGTTGATGGTGGGCGTTAAAGTCCCCCAGAATCACCAGTTGGGCATCAGGATAACGTTGTTGGGCCACATCCGCCGCTTCAGATATGTAGTTGAACAACCTGGTTGTCTCGTAGTCTCCAGAGTGAGACCGATATAAGCCAGCATAGATAATTTTATCTAAGCCGGTGTCCACCAAAGTCCATAAAACTGAAAAATTGGGTTCTTCAAGGTCACGAAGACGCAGACAGCAAATGTCTTGCCGGACAAATAGACAGATACCAGCCCATAATTCGGCTTCGCCTCATGCGATAAACAGACTCTCGTGTTTTAATACCCCTTCTTATATGACAGTTGCATAAACAACTATTATGCATTACTAAGATGTGTGGTTAAACCTCGAATAACGCAACTCTGATGCACAGCCCTTGGGAAACATGACCATAGAGTATCAACTTTTATTTAGATACTATATTGTGTATGCTATTACGAAATATAAACCGCGTAATTAGTAAACTAATTTCATTCGGAATTCGATTAATTAGAGTTGATACGGCTGCTACTCTCGGACCGAGTTTGTACATGAATCATCATCATATATATTTTTTTATTATTTTCTTATTACGGCCCAAGCAGATGGCCCTCCTGATGATAAGCGTTAACCTCTGCCTATGAACAGTGCATTATCTCATAGGTCACGTCCACCTAAGACGCGCCCTATGTGGCATTGCACTACGCCTACCACCCTGAGACATAAAGATGGAAAGTATCATGTGCCTGTAATTTCACCGGCACCCATATCCTTCAAACCGGAACCACACCGGAACACAGTAATGCGACCACTACTTCTTTGCGGCAGAAATAGGTATGGTGGTAGAACTTCCCCTGACGAACTCTTTCACAAAAAAGCCCTGCTACTAACAAAAACCTGTAGAAGTACATATGGCCTTCTAAATACCATGATGAATCAATGTTTTTTTTTGTTTAAATACTTAATAATAATGTATACACGTAGATATTTGTTACTTGACTGTACCAAACTTCTGTGAAAAATCCTTAATGTATCAAACAGGAACAAAAAACTAATTAAAATAATCATTTTAAAATGATCCATTGGAGAATGGCTCAATCAGGAACAAAATTATATGTATAATAGATCGAACTGGAAAATGAATCAATCTCAATGGATCAAACAGGAACTACTCTGACGAACCATCTAACAGCATTCCGTGACAATTAAGATGTCATCTGTCCACCGAGAGGGATCCGAGGCTTTCTTACACTGCATGCCACTTGAAAACCTTTATTCTCAAGGCTTGTTTTATTTCTGCGAGCTAAAGAAAAGAAAGGAATAAGTTGAGTGGTTCGAGCCCACTTTGTCCACCGCCCGAGTGCACGTAGTAGCCCTGATCCGAGTAGTATCAGAGTAGCATCCGAGTAACACCTGAATAGCATCCGAGTAGCATCTGAGTTACATCCGAATAGCATCTGAGTTACGCCTGAGTATCATCCAAGTAGCATCCGAGTAGGCACTTTGTCCAAGCTCGTATCGTGCCATATCGTATCGTTTCAGCAATGAACCGTATAAAACAAGGATTTTATGAATAGAAGTACATGAAATAAAATCTGTACAGAATCAATGAGCTCGAGTCTCACGGGGAAGATACCATCATTTCTATAACAGTCAATTCCCAGTTGTGAGATCGCTTTATTGAGTAACCAATACCAGGCATTGTCACACAATACCAGGGCTATCATTGTGGCTAACAGCGTTTTCATAGAAATGCAACACCACTACACAAATTTTTAAAAATAAAAGACGGAGAAGTGCGGGTTAGACTCGCGTGGAGAGGCTTCCGATAAGTATGCTGCTACGCATACACATTATATACGCACTATTGTATGTATACTATTGTATACACATTTTGTTTTCACGAATATACTTTCCCGTACGAATTTAAAAGATTTTCGTTTGGCTTTTTCTATATATACCTACTTGGAGTGTCCGTATTATTTGCAAAATTAATATTAATATGTCAATTTTTTTATCTTCTTTTTCTTTTGTGACGGAACATCCAGATGGCCATCAGTAACCCCGCCGTCTTTATCATTATCACATAGGTCACGTTCACCTAGGACGCGTCCTATGTGGCACTGCACTGCTCCCGCCACTCTGAGACAAAAAGATGAAAAGTCTCACATGCCTGTAATTTCACCGGCACCTTCCCCTTTTACCCTTTAAACTGGAACACAGCAATGCGAGCACTACTGCTTTGCGGCAGAAATAGGTATGGTGGTAGAACTTCCCCGGACGAACTCTTTCACAAAAAAGCTCTATACTGCTATACGAAACCTTCTCCACGCGAGTATAAATCGCACATATACATATATATAAACACGCCTTTTTCCCCGAAAGGGTAGGCAGAGCCTCAAAAAAGCCTCTTTTCACCGTGGGTTGCACCATCGCGGGATATAGACGTGGCAAGTGGTGAGCTCATCGCCGCCATTGCTTCCCACGGCTGACTCTGCTAAGGCTTTCTTCAAGTAATAATACATTCCTTAAACAAGCTAGCAGCCAGGACAAATCTTATACCAACGAATCTTATTAACAAGTCCTAATGACCTGTTTATTCACTTGTATTTGTGTTTGTGTGTTTTGTGTTGTTTGTGTATGATATATCTATCTCGGTGTAGTCTCCTGGGGTGGTTGCTATCAGTCATTACCCAGAAGTTGAATCGCGATGCTACGTAAATGGTTGTTAGGTAAAGTTTTTGGATTGTCTCTCGTCTATTGGGAATCCTTTGAACTCACTCAGCATTATTGTCCTTGTATCTGTTAACGGCAAAACACAATTTCAGATTAGTTTAATAACAAAACTTAACTTCAGGTCAAATTCTAAAACAGACCACTAGAATAGATTGCGAGGAGAGGAACGAAGTATAAATATTCACCAAATAACGTATCATCATCATTATTACGTATTTTCATTTATTAATTCATTCATTCATTCATTCATTCATTCATTCATTGATTAATTCATTCATTCATTCATTCAATCATTCATTCATTCATTCATTCATTCATTCATTCATTCATTCATTCAATCATTCATTCATTCATTCATTCAATCATCATCATCATCATCAACCTATAGAAGTCCACTGCTTGAAATACAGGTCTACCTGGGTCTACCCTGCAGAATGCAACGACGGTCGGTCTTAAACCACCACCTTCCAACGATTCATTGTTACCTTTAAAATGTTATCAGTCCATCGAGAAGGTTTTTTTTATCTAAACTTGCCTTGCGTTTGGCTAACATCTCACCTGATGGGAAGTGACGATGAGGCCTATTTAAGCACGCTCGCCTAGAAGATGCCTATTCACTCTTCGTTTGAAGATGCCCAAGTTGTATGATAAAGGGAATGAAGAAGCCGGAAGAGAGTTCCAGGCTTTTTCTGTCCGCATGATGAATGAGCTCGTGAAATGGTTTGTACGCGGTGGTGGTACGTCGACAACAAAAGGGTAAAGATAAAGAAAGATACCTAAGTTTATTTCACTTAGAATAGTTACAACGAGTCATATTTAACATTTGCATTAATTTCAAAGATGTTCGTAAGTATATGAAATAAGAGAACTTTGCCTTCCGTGCTAGTTAAAAAACTGTGTTACAGCCATCGACGTTTACTTTGGTCGAAGGTCACAGCAAGGTAACGCTTCTTACCCCATATTTAATAGTCCTTAGGATATTATCAAGTAAAATTATACCTAAACGTAGTGCTCATATAAATATATACCTTATAAACTAACATACATATTTTATACTTAAAACTATCACTTAACACTTATTCACTTAGGGTACTAGTAAAGTATTATTTTATCTGTGCTTAGGGTGACTCGACTCCCCACATCTGGTCGTCAGGTGGCGGAATGGCGGTTGCATTCCTACAATGCGTTATGCTTGCCACTCGATAATCTTTATTCCCCAACGGTTGCCGGTTCATCATCAACAGTCTTCGGACATCCACTGCTGGACGACGCCTCCACCATAGAATTCAATGTGAAGATTTGTCATAATCCCACGCTTGGCTGATGGATTAGTGGCTGCAGTTTTTATTTTTATTTTTTTACTTTGATAGACGTTTGTTTGACCACGATCTCACCTGTTGGTAAGTGACGATGTGGCCGAAGATGAAGCACAAAGGTCTAGAAGTAGGTGACTTCACTCTAGCCTTGAAGAGACCCAGATTATAGTTTTCAGGAAAGACAGACGACGGTAGTGTATTCCACTCCTTAGCAGTTCACATTAGTATTGGTGCTGAGTACTTCGGTGAATGCTGCTGCCCATCTGCTGCTGGTGTAACTCCTTCGTTAACCTGTACGACATCCACGTGAGAATATGAAGAAGTATTTTCTTCAGCTGGAAACCCCGCACGGTTATCGATTACCTGTTATAAAATCTCTAACACATATGGAGTACGTAAGTCGTCTTGTCGCCAACCGCCAAGCGACAAAAAATAACCCTGAAAATTCTACGTCTTTAGCAAACCCGATGTTTTTTATAGAAATCAAAACGCCATCGCCTCGGCGTATTTACAGGAGTTTTTTCTGGAGACCCTGAGAAATGATCCTCGGCTGGCAATGATTAATGGAGTAAGATCCTGTAGGAGCAGTGATGTATCGGATCAAACGCGAGATATGGTACGGATACGGATTTTGATGCTTGAGTAGGTGATAGTTGGACCAGTATATTACTGAAGCCAACAGAAAGCATAGATAGATAGCCGAAATATCATAATCTATCTATGTATATTGATGTAAACGAAACAAAAAAGAGTGACTCCTCCTCTGATCAAAACTACAAAACTCACAAACATGAAATTAGGCACGAAGGTCCCTTTCGGCTTCTAGGAGCAAATGAGTACCGAGAAAGTATTTTTAGAAATTCAACACTTGGGTAAAAATGGGGAAAGAAAAAAGCCAAATTAAATCAGTTCAGCCGTTACCAGGCTTGAGCAACAAAAACACAAAACAAGCTTTCGCATTAATATAATAGTAGACCGACAACTTTCATAGATACATGCGTATAACACATAACACACCCAACAGTCACATAGGTACATAGTCTTGATCCCACACAACAATCCCCTCCCTCGTGGGTATCAGGAACTAACAGTAGAATGGTACCTCATCACCCAGACCCAGAACAAATATTTGCAGATCATGCTGTGGGAATCGAACCCGCAACCTCCCGTTTCTCAGGCGGCTGCACACCCGCCGTGCTACAGAGCTCGTAAATATCCCCGAAGTTACCTTCTTTTTACCGTAGTTTCCTAATCATAACAAAAAAAAAGAAGTGACTAGGAATGAGCTCAGCTGCCATTGCTTTCCCAAGACCAATTCGTCTAACTTTTTCTTCCAGTAATAACATAATCCTAAATAATTCAGCAGCCAGGACAAATATCAAACATCAACGGAAATTGCTTAACAAAACCCGACACGGATTTACGGATGGCTGCACATCACTAGCGAAGGCATAGATTATACAAAAGTATCTTTGGCAAGGGTCTGGATTTGTCGTTCATGTTAAATTAACGTTGTGATGCGCATACAATTGTGTTGATACGAGTAGAGTTGAAAGGATTTTATTAATTGATGATTTCGGAGTCAATGCGTTTCACCTAATTGATGAGAGCCTGACGATTAGAGAAAGGCTTGATTGAATGACTGACTGATTGATGATCTCATAACCATCAGGCGATAATGGTGGCAAACTAGAAATTATGTCAATTGAACGCATAGCGCAACACTGAGATCCATCGTCGGACGAAAGTTTATGACGTCAGCGACAGAGCGATAACCCTCAAGTGGAGCTGGGCAGGACACCTGGCCAGACGTGGTGATGGTCAGTGGAGTAAAGCCTCAACGGAGTGGTGGCCGAATTCGGGCCGAAGAAATCCGGGTCATCAGAGAGCAGTCGTTGACATCGTATCCGTCGCGGGCAATACCTGGGTTGAGAGACGCACAGGACAGAGGAGGCTGGCAGAAGAGAAAGGAGGCCTATACCCAGCAGTGGGTGATTCCGGGCTGAACTGATGATGATGATGATGATGATGATGATGATGATGAACGCATAGCTTTCAGGCGTATAGGAGAGCGACATAATATGGCGGAGACTAATATCCAAAGTCCTGAGCACTGCTGTTAGGTTGCATGCCATTCGATCTTCTATAGGTTACATTTCGGGGAATGTGCCCAGGAACTTCCGCGATCTGATCCCACCAAGACGAGCAGACGCACGGCTCAGTACTCATCCTTACCTCATTAGTATACCCTATATTCATGTTTATTCTCAATGTATACCAAGTATAAAATATTGTAAGTTTATTTAAAAACTAAATTTGAGCCTTTCGGGGTCTAGACACTGGGTCCGCAGGGTACCGGGGCCCTTCGCGTTCTCAAACTTATTTCAGGGCGTCTGGACGAAGCGACGCGTGACCCGAGAGCTGGCTTTTATCTGGCTCAACGCATTAGTATTGTCATTCAGCGTGGCAATGCAACCAGCATCTTTAGGAATGCTTCCTAAAGATGGTAGTGATTTGGATGCAGTTGAGCTACCTTTAGATCGTTAGCAGCGGACTTCAGGCAGCACAACTGTTTCATATGTTTTTTTTAAATGTTCTGTACACCTTGTATTAGTTGTATTATTATATATGTAAATAAATGTAATTAATTTAATTACAAATTGTTGAATTACGGCTTCCCATAATGGGATCCGGGATGGCAAAGTTTGCAGGAAAAAGTACCAGTACCTACGCTTTTACCATACTGTAACCCTCAGGGCACAAACCTCACTCGCACTTGTCCGTTTATTTGACTTACAGTCCATATCATCGGAAGGTTGTCTGCGATGTCTTGTGGTGTGTCCGAAGAATAGACCACTCCTCCCGTGGATGGCGTAAAAGCTAACTTAAAAATTACACCAGAGGATGGGCATCAGCATCAACCTGAGTACTCAACACCAATACTGAAACCACCAATTCATTTGCCTAGCATGGTGATTACGGCAAATCCCCCCTTAGCATTCTATGGGGGAGGCCTCGTCCAGCAGTAGACGTCTAAAGAATTCTGGTCATGATGATTATAAATCAAATAAAAATAAATAATGCTGGACAGTTCACATAACATAATCTTGCCCCAAGCTAAGCAGAGCTTGTGTTATGGGTACTAGATAACCGATATACTTAATATAATCGGAACAAATATTTGTGCGATCGTAGATATTTGTTCAGGGTGTTCTGGGTATTTTCTATGTATAATACAAAATATTTATCTATGTAATATATTGTATTAAGTATACCAGTTATCTAGTACCCATAACACAAGCTCTCTTAGCTTGGGGCTAGATAATGTTGTGTGAACTGTCCAGGATTATTTATTTATTTATTAATCATCATCATCATCATCTTAGGCCTCTCCCAATGAGTGCCATTTAGACCAATTTCCAGCTCTTCCCATCCATTTTCAACCATTACCAATAGATATTTTTTTATTATACATAGAAATTAACCTTAACAAATATCTGCAGATCGTAAAAATATTTGTTCCAAGGCGGGAATCGAACACGCAACCTCCTGCGTCGCAAGTGAACCTTCGACCACCGCGCCACAGAGGTCGACCATTCGATCGAGATCATTATTATGATGATCTACAGCAATATACATCATCACGCTATCGGCGCTGACCACTAATCAACAACAGATCCTCGTCAAAATTGCGTTCTTGTCAATTTACTTCCATCATGCGGTCTATGTAGCTGCATCGCTGATCGCTGGAACATGACACCTATACGGTTTAGTAATTATTTGCGGGAATTCACTATGAGGCTTTTAGTTTGAAACCACACATCCCGAAACTACAATTATTTCCAAATAGCTTTGCAGCTATTGATGATAATACAAGTAGGTATAAAGGTAGGTAAGTACGTATAGTAGAGTAAGTAAGTAGGTAAGTAAGTATAATAGATATGTACAAAGGTAAGGTACCTTTATATTATTATTATTACGCAGGTGTTATTTCGATAAAAAATACAAATTCAACAGTTGTGTGTCTGTGTACAAATATATACATTTTAAGGCAAATTAGTTTATAAGCTATATTATTGCTATTATCTATCTTAAGGTAGATGCTCTCGCTTGTGGTGTGAAATTAATTATTTTTTGCTCATTTCAGCTCATGGACACTTCTTCAGATAGCGAAAGTTGATTTCGCGTGTACTTGGAGACTTACATGTTTTAATTGATAGTGGTAGCGATTTGGAGTTGCATTCTCTGAACCTAAAGCTAACTAAACGTATCGCCATCCTTTTCTTTTATATAATAATCAAACGATCTTAATTGTATTTTTCGCCTTAAATTTAGAGAATACAATCTCAAATCGCTACCAGTATCTCATAAATTTCATCAGTTTAGCTACGATACCTCTAAAGCCATTTTTACAGTGTTTTTATTGTTTACGTAGCTAAACTGATGATATTTATGAAATGCTATCAATTAAAACAAGTGTGTTAAGTTTCCTAGTTCTCGCGAAATCAACTTTCGCTATCTGAAGAAGTGTTGATGAGCTAACGGGCAAAAAACACCAAAAAATTATAATTTCGCGCGACAAGCGTGAGCATCCACCTTAAATAATTAGTTTGGAAAACGCAAACCATTGTTTTCATCCTCGCTGCGGAACAAATATTTGTATGATGTGCAAATATTTGCTCCGGGTCTGGGTGTTATAGTACGACAAAAAATCCAAAGATACCTCTAACCTTTGGCTAAATTGTTTATTAAAATATAGCATATAATTGGGAAAATAAATAAATAAATAAAATCAATACAACACAGCCGATGGTTTAATGTAGGGGTTTTGTATATAGTTATCTATGTATTTGCAATATATAATATGCATGTCTCGACAGAGCTTACTTATTTGAGCCTTTCGGGGTCGAGTCTTTGGGTCAATGGGGTTCCGGGGCCCTTCGCGTTTTCAAAATTCTTTCAGGGCATCTGGTCGAAGCAACGCGTGACCCGAGAGCTGGCTCTTATCTGGCTCAACGCATTAGTATTGCCATTCAGCGTGGCAATGCAGCCAGCATCTTAGGGACGCTTCCGTCTGGTAGTGATTTGGATCAGTTGAGCTACCTTTAGATCGCTAGCAGCGGTCTTCGGGTAGCACAACAGTTTCATATGTATTTTGTACATACCTTGTATTATTATTTCTGTAAATAAATATATTTAGTCTATATATTTTACGAGATATTCAATAAAAACTGCTTTTTCGTGCGGCTCGAGGCTTTTTTTTATAAAGATTTCTGCCTGGTGTTGGCGCAACCTTACTATCTATAAGGAGAAGATGAAACAACATCTCTGAATATCAAATGTACGTCTCATTAAAATTAATTTTGATACTGATCCCTAAAATTCCCTAAACGAAAATTGCGTTTCGTTCTATTCACTTGCTCAGAGAAAAAACGTGAACCCTTGGTTTCATTCAGCATCTGTTTAAAAAGTAGATTGATTGCTTCGCGACAGAAATCTTGGAATAAAAGAACTCTGAATAAGATAAATATACCACAACCACAGATGAAATAATACCATACTAGTACCACAACATAAAAATCTGTCCTTTCGTATTCAAAAATTCAAGGACAAGCAAAAAAGGAATACGCGGCGAATTATTTTGAAAATAGAAAAATCTAACTACTGATTAGGTACATCCTTTCACCACGCTAGTTCTTACTAACAACGGTCATAATCACACAGTCATGCCACATTACCTCAGGAAAAGTCCTGTCCTTCTGTTAACAGAGCACTGTCTTTCACTATAAATCTGTACTTTGTAAGTAGCTATTATGTTTTTATTTATGTAAGTATATCTTATAGTATATTTTAACGAATGATATGAATGATTTATACGACAACCTCTGTAGCGCGTCGGGCGTGCGGGTTCGATTCCCGGGACAAATGTTTGTATGATCTGCAAATATTTGTTCCGGTTCTGGGTGTTCTGATACCATGGTACCCATAGTTTGTGATATCCACGACGTAGAGAATCCTAGTGTAGGATCAGGACTATGTATGTGACTGTTGGGTGTTATGTTATTATATGTATGTATTTTTAACCCCCGACGTAAAAACGAAGAGGTGTTATAACTTTGACGTGTCTGTGTGGGTGTGTGTGTGTGTGCGTGTGTGAGTGTGTGTGTATGTCTGTCTGTCCCATCGTAGCTAATGAACGGATGAACTGATTTAGTTTTTTTTTTTAAATGTTTATTTGTCGGGAGTGTTCTTAGCTTTGTTTGATCAAAATCAGTTCAGCCGTTTTCCGTTGGGGGTTTTTTAATTTTTACATAATTAATTACTTGTTAATTTTATATATAGGAACCTAGTTATATATATGTTTAAGTAAGTTTATTTTAACTTAGTTATGTTTACCATAGGGTGCGTCCTAGGTGGACGTGACCTATGAGGTAATGCACTGTTCATAGGCGGAGGTTACCGCTTAACATCAGGTGGGCCTCTTGCTTGTTCCGTCATCCAAGTAGTATAAAAAAAAAAAAAAAAAACAATGTTGATTAATTTGTTTTGTTTTGTGTCTAACTTTAGTTTATGTGCGTACACAAACCTACCTCTATAATCACCACACTCTAGCCTCAGAGGTTTTCTGGAAGAAAACTCTTTTTAGGGTTAAGCTCTCCTTTGTAAATGTCTTGTCATTCTACCTTTTGTATTTGTGTATTTTGTTTGTACAATAAAGAATAAAGAATAAAAGTGAAATACGGAATACGGGGGAGTGAATAAGGAGTGCAATATTACACTACCGTTGTCTGTCTTTCCTGAAAACTATAATCAGGGTCTCTTCAAGGCTAAAGTGAATAGGTGCCTTCTAGACCTTTTTGCTCCATCTTTGGCCATATCGTCACTTACCAACAGGGCCCTTATTCGCTATGACCAAACGTGACATAACGGGGTCGTTACGATATCTTCGTCCAGAATACATTGTGACTATTTGTGACGTCACACGTTACTGGCAAGGAATCTCCTATGGTCAAGGCGAATAAGGGCCCAGGTGAGATCGTGGTCAAACAAAAGTATATCAAAGTTAAAAAAAAGTGACTTAAAGAGTACCAATGACAAGAGGGTTGGTAGTTTTTTGCATCAGGTCATCATCAGTCAGTCTCGCAACGATTTAATATACAAATAATGAATGATTGATATTAAACTGAACCAAATAGTTTTAGTATGGCACAAAGCGATCCCAAACGAAATAATTTAATTCGAAAGACTTCGGAAAGCTCCAAACTACCAATATATCATCCCGAATTCGGAAACTAATCCCTAACATTCAAAGAGCGAGTTTCATTAGAATCTCACGGTTCGAGTTATACCACAGAATAAGAAAGAGTTGCTACGTATACCAGTCTCACTTATATAGTGTTAGTGAAACTACATAATTTAAGTAATAATTGTATTTATTTAGCCATTCTAGAGGTATATCAATAGGTACTTATAACATCATTCCGTCCTTAGGCATTTATCAACAATTAATATTACAGATCTAGGCAACTCAAATAGCTGATATTATACAAATATACAAATACAAATATATTTATTTTGCCAATGACACAAAAACTTACAACTAAAACATTATCCAATTAATTAAATTAGCAAAAATGGTCGTCACTCAGCGTATGCTGCGACAGCGCAAACGCTGTGCAGCGCTGGTTTTACGTGACGCCAGTGTGTTGGGCAGCACTGCGACACACGTTTTACACAGAAAAGAAAAGATGAAATATTATTAAATGCAATCGTGGTAGAGCTATGATTCTATAACTATTATATTATATAACATAAACAAATAACAAAACAAACAAAAGAGAAGAGAGACCATTGTGAAACTTATGCTGTATTAAACTAAACTAAATTTAGGCCCAGAACGACTACCTGTGGATGGTAAAAATTTGGAATGTAATAAATGTTTCTTAAGTGTGTTTTTAAAGGAGTGAATAGATTTTGAATTTCTAATTGGTGGCGGCAAATTGTTCCAACATTTCGTGGCAGCATACCGGAAGCTGCCACGAAAGGCAGTCGTTCTGTGGTGTGGACAAATTAAGCGAGTGGCATAACGTATATGTCGATTTGAAAAGTCGAGCTTATCGTATAGATACAAAGGCTGCTGATTTTTAACAATACCAAAAAGCAAAGTCGCAAAATGAAGATATCGGCGCGATGACATGTTCAATAAACCGTTCTGATTGATGTAAGGGGAGATGTGAGCTCGTCGCGGGATCGGAAAACAAAATCGCACACAGGCGTTTTGTATACGCTGAGTTAATTTTAGTGAACGAGCTAGCAAGCACTCACCAAATACGTTGTCAACATAATTAAGTTTAGACAAAATGAGCGAATCACACAACTTGATACGTAGATCAGTGCTGAGGAACTCCTGCATCCGATACAAAACAGATAACCTATAGAAACAGTTACGAACTGTTTCTTGCACGTATTTTTCAAATTTAAGTGAGCCATCCATGAGCAAACCTAAATTGCGGGCTTCAGTAACGCGATTAATCAATGCCCCTGTGATGTATACTTTGGGATCGTTAGAAAGAACCTTATCAATTTGATGTTTAGATCCCAGGATTAGAAATTTTGATTTGTCAGGATTTAAAACTAAGCCATTTGCTTCACTCCATCTGACTATACGATCCAAATCCTTATTTAACCCACTGATAGCAACTTTGATCTCATCAGGCTTGGAAGACACATATAACTGAAGGTCATCAGCGTAAAGGTGGTACTTACAATTTTCTATTTGTGAGGTTATATCTGCGCAATATAAAACAAAAAGTATTGGGCCAAGAATGGAACCTTGGGGAACTCCACGAGTCACGGACATGGCAGCCGAAACAGAGCCTGAGCCGTCTGCATTTTTAAGTTCGACATATTGAGATCGTTCACTGAGATAGCTCGCAAACCATCTAGTCACTGCGCTATTAAGCCCGTAATAAGTAAGCTTTGAAAGTAAACGAGTGGTATTAATTGTATCGAATGCACGTGAGAAGTCTAGGAGTGTCAAAATAGTTCCTTCGCCAGCATCTTGAGCAGCCAGAACATCATCAACAACATCCAGTAGAGCCGTTGCTGTGCTGTGCCCTTTTCTAAAACCTGATTGCTTTTTAGGCATAATTTTGTTCTCTTCCATATAACTAGTGAGCTGTAGACATACAACCTTCTCAATGATTTTGGACAGAAATGGTAAAATACTAATCGGGCGCAAATCTTTTAAGTTGATTGGGTGATCGGTTTTGGGAAGTGGTCTTACTATGGCTGTTTTCCATGACGAAGGAAAAATTCCCGTATCAATACTACAGTTAACTATGGTTGTTATTACAGTGAGCGTTTGAGGTAGAGTTAACAAAATCATATCCATAGAAATACCGTCGACACCTATCGCATTTGTGGAGAAAGATCTTATGATTTTACCTACTACAGTTTCGCTTACGGAATGAAGGCTAAAAACAGATGGACCATGTCTATGAAACTCGAAATAAGTCAAATCTGAGATGTTTATAGCATTATTCCCAGGTAGCGACAGAAAATTTATATTTATAGCATTTGGATCCTGAAAATGTGATGGTAGATCGGTTTTTATTGGTTTAAAGTTAGCCACATTTCGTTTAATGTTTTTCCACAAAGTACGCGGTTTATTCGAGTTTAAGTTTATGCTGTATTGAAAATATGACTTTTTTTCGGCATATAGGGCCATATTTACTTGATGTCTTAAATCTTTATAATATCTTTTATGCGACTCAGTGTCAGACAGGCGGCTACGAGTGTGAGCTTTGTCGCGAGTCTTCATCATTTCCTTGATATTGTATGTTATCCAGGGATACGACTGGTCCTTAATTAAAACTCTTTTATATGGTGCATGTCTTTCAAATAAATCCAAGACAGCTGAACTAAAATCTTCTACCATTTTATTTACGTCGCTAGAAATTATACTGTTCCAGTTAATATCATTAATACTGTTCCAGTTAATATCATTAAATATTATGTATATTATAATATTATATTATATTATATTAAATAATAGCTTTTATTTAACTTCACTTTGTTAGTTAATTACCGAGCACTTATCAAGTATTACATCGTCTCCCATAGTTTTAGTAAATATGTTTTTTATTTCCAAATAAATACATTTTGATTCGATTTGAGTATTGCAGTTGTCTGATCGACTTTCAAACAGTCAATAAACGTTTTTTTTTCTAATGGACTTTATATCCAGTTGACCGCCTGGGGTCATGACTGCGTTACCGGGCTTTTGGTAAGCGCAGATGGCGCTCAACCTAGAAAGTTAGGTTGGGGCAACGAGCACAGGGGACCCGTAGGCTGTTCATGCAGCCGCCATTGCTTTAAATACCGTCAGGTTGTAAATAACAAGATGACAGCGGCTTATACTTTTAACAATTTAATTAATTCATAGACTATAACAAATAGTAATTTATGGGCCACGTGTGTGTTCGTTACTTGTCTTCTACAGGTACTCGCGTTCAGGTCAGAGGTCAGTTCAGGTTCTAAAGCTCGCAGAACCGACAAACAACCGTTTAATAAGGGTTCTCGATTGGCGACCACAAACTGGGCGACGCAGTGTAGACTGTAGATAGACCCTCGGAAGACTAAAAAAGTCAAGACTTTCAAGGGAAGGCGCTGAATACTGCCCAGCCATATTGAATCTATTTGGACCGTGATATAGCTCATTTTACACTGCAATCCAATTTGAATGACACACGCCTGCTCACGGTTCAGAGTAATACGACCAAACAGCTATATCTGCAGTTTCAAATCGGGGTTATGCCAGCTTATACATTTTCAATTTAGTCGAGTTGCAATGGGGAATTAGTCTAGGGGATTACCACCATTTCTCAATCTCAGTTTGCCTCCTGAATAGAAACGTGAATTAATCAAGGGCAACGTATACCGCATTGTTGATTGTGTTTATTTGAATCCTTTAAAAATAAACCTATTCTGATCTCAATCTAGCAAACTTCCATGTAGCTTTAGCTCCATCCAAAGGTTATCTGGAAGGGATCACTTTTTAGCGATAAGTAATTGTATATTAAATTTTATTTTAATAATTATTGTAAATTCAAATTCAATTTCAAATTCCAAATCTTGATTTCAGGCTTATTGAGAATTGCACTAAACTTAAACAATAAGCCCATAATAACATAAATACCTTAGAAACTAACATACATATAAAACCACTTTATTTATAACTATACACTTTATTTGTAACTATATCTAACACATGTGTGATCGCCGACGCGTAGCGGCCTGGGATATCACGTGACAGATGGCCCTTGAACCGCCGGAACTTCACCCCTTTTGGCCAGAAGTCAGGGCTCAAGGTCTTCACGTCTTCCGTAGGGACCCTCCCCATAAATGAGCTAAAGCTCACATTATGACGAGAGTTCAACCTCATGACCCTCAATCCCACTCTGGCTTTCTTCCTGATGTACCCCACCATCTCTGCGGCCTTCACGTCGAAGTAGACGCGGGACACGTAGATCTGCGTGGTGGGTACCTCCGCTCGGAAGTGCTGCTCACTGGATAATTGAGTACCACACTGGTTCCGGCTAGAGGGCTTCCGTTTCTTCCTTATCACCTCGATAAAGTCCTCTGCATCACAGATGTTAACAAATGTTAAAGATATCCAATAAAAAAAACGAGCGAGCCTTACAGTAGTCGCTTATGATGTAACATCTGACATCTCACCTGAGAAATCACTGATAGGACCAACCTCTCATAAAATACCTACGCGCTTCCTGTTACACACTTCCATCCCTTTTCACGAAATCACTCCCACAGATTGCAGGAAAGCGAGAGGAAAGATGTTAGACATTTGTTTTTTATCGAGTGACATAATTCAAATAGTGTTCCTATTGAATTTATGATATCACTAGGGAAAAAGCTTCAGAATACCATACATTTATATCTTCTTGGATACTATAAGAACTTTTATCACAAACTTAAAAGTTCTGGAGTCCATTATACATACTTCGTGAAAGTATAGCGCCTTAAGACTGTGCCAACCCAAGGCAGGAATCTTCATATAAAAAAACGCCTCGCGCCCCTTGAAAAAGCGGTTTTTATTGAATATCTCGTAAAATATAGGTTATTTTACAAAACCCCTAGAGTAAACCGTCGGCTTTGTTGTATTGACTTTATTTATCTAATTTTTTTACCCAATTATATGGACACAATATATGGAATAAACAATCGAAAAAAGGCAAAAAATAGACGTAACTTTGTTTTTTTTTCAATGGACAAAATATTGTCCTATCGTGTGTCTGTCTGGGTGATCCCTCGGTATTATAATGCAGTATCTGTGCATATTTTTTATTTGAATATTGTACTTGATTTAGTGAGTTAAAAATCGAATCTAAGATTGGTTATTTTGCGTTTATACCCCACCTTAAACAAAATAAAGCTGCCATAAAACTGCATAAATCGCTCACTACAAAGTGGTGGTAGAGCCCCGGCTTAGACATCGGCAAATGGTTTATTCATGCTGATATTAGGTTAGCTAGGGAAATTATGAGGATTTAACGTTTATTTATATTGCATGATTTTCAGAGAGCTTTGATTTAAATGTTTATTTAAAAATAAGTTATTGGTGTGGAATTAAAATAAATAGCACTGTAAAAAACCAGCCAAGTGCGTGTAGGACCATGCAAAGTGTAAGTAGGGCTTCCGTAGTCTAAAGGTGAGTAAACACTAGAGCATTTACTTGTAACAAAACATCAAGCCGCTCTAATGTGTCACCCTTTCATTAAACCAACATTTCGACGCTTTGTTACAAATTGATGTTGCAAACCAAAGAGCGAATTTGTGTAACATCTCATCGAGCAAAGACAACGTGCTACGCGGTATGAGGTGCGCGAGCGAGACGTCAAAAAGAAAGGAATGTTACAGGTAAATGATGGGTAAATGCTCACTTGCCTTGAGCATTACGTCGAACAAAGCGTCGAGCATTCGCAGGAACGTTACAGTACATGGAAACGCTCGGGAAAACCTTTACAAATGGAAACGGAAACCTTTACAAACTCGAAAATTTTCATCACAGTTTTTAAAGGCAGTTTTACAAGACTGCGAGTAAGAGAATCCTATACTCACAGATTCAAACGAATTATAGTTTTTCCTGGCATTGTTAAAGTCTTGCGATAAATCCTCCATTCACCTTGAAGAGACAAAACTAGACACAAAACGGTCTAGACCATTTTCGTACTATGTCATCCGAAAATCCGGCCGTTTTAACAACTTTTCCAATGTACGAAAGTCAAACTCAGAAACGACCTGATAATATTGACTTATTGGAAAACATCTGAGCATGAACAAAGAATTTGAGGACTTGGAAGTCCATCATTAGACACTTGTGTGAGATCAAAGAACAAGTTTTGAGACTGGAGATTAGATTTCAACACAGACGTAGAGTGCTAGCTTACTGAAAGTGGCTCTTAGATTTGGATTATCTATTATTATAATTGATTAATTAGATTTGTTTTATAGAAAGAATAATATATAACTAAACCAAGTAGGTATATACAACATATAAAAAATACAAACTAAACAGTTGAGCTATCTGAAGACTGCTTGAAACGATCGAAAGGTCCAACTAAACGGTCAACGGATCCAAATTAATTAAGAAATTAGATTAATTTTACCACCTATAAAGTACGGAAAACAAAAACAGATTATGCCCATATCAAACATATTTTACGTAGCATAAATTCCTGATCAATTAGGTTCAACTAACTCTGCAATGGCTTAGAGATGGCACAAAACAAATTGCAAGTTCTGGAGGAGGCATTCACCCAAAGAGGCTCTAAATAATTAAACTTAATATAAATACATACTAACTAAATGATGTTATAAACTAATATTGTATTATTATTGAGAAATAAAGGGCTATTTTATTTTAGTTTTTTGTTATTTAACTCTGCTACAGTATACAGGATAGTATGAATAAACTGTTCTGGATTGAAGAACATGGGTGCCGTTGAAATTACAGACACATGAGATTTGTTGTCTTTATGCCTTAGGATGGTGGGTGCAGTGCAATAGAGGTCTACAAATGTAAAAAAAAATGTGTCCTGAATCCGTATTTTATGTTTTGTCTTCGATTTTTGAAATATATCAGGGCACAACACGTACAACGACACAAAACGGCACTAAGCCGTCACCCTGAGAAATTGCAGCGCCAAGCTGTTTTTTCCCATTTGAAGCTGCTTTTTCAATAAAATAAGTGGAAAGTAACTGAAAAGTAACCACGTATCTTTGTATTTTTTTCATTTAATTCTGTGTTTGACTTAATCATTTAACGTCAAAAATACTTAACAATGCCGCGAGTGAAAGAATTTGAGCATTTTGCTCAAACCCTGGCGACACGCGCCTTGCCTCGTTACCTATACTCCTTACTTCAAACTATGCTTCACAAATACTACAGCATCGCTCTGAATGATGTCACATCCAGGGAAGTACTACCACCATACCTGTTTCTGCCACAAAGCAGTAGTGCTCGCATTGCTGTGTTCCGGTTTGAAGGGTAAGGGTGCCGGTGAAATTACGGGCAAATGGGATTTTTTATCTTTATGTCTCAGGGTGGCGGGCCTAGTGGAATGCCACATAGAGTGCGTTCTAGGTGGACATGACCTATGAGGTAATGCACTGTTCATAGGCAGAGGGTACCACTTAACATCAGGTGGGCCATCTGCTTGATCCGTTATTCCAAGTAGTATGAAAAAAAAACATGTATTTATAACGAGTCATTTCTAGTTCTCAAGATCTACAATGTCGTTTACCCCCCGGATAAAATATTCCGTCAGAAAGCTGTTTTAGAAATACTTGCCGTGAGTTGGAGCCGCTGCGGGCTCCCGTAATTGGTCACTGGATACCTTTAGCTAACTCTCAACTCTACAGCTGTATTTAAATTTAAATTTACAGCATATTCAAATCGTTAAAGGATTGCTTAAAATTTAAGTGGAACTGTGATTGGTTATTATTGGAGAATTTTAACCAATTATCAGTTTGGACATATTTAAACAGTGGTTCACCTGGCGGAATAATAGATCCCTCCGTGTCCGTTTTTTTGTACTACTTGAATGACGGAACAGGCAGATGCCTCACCTGATGTTAAGCTGTAACCTCTGCCTATGAACAGTGCATTACCTCATAGGTCACGTCCACCTAAGACGCGCCCTATGTGGCATTGCACTGCGCCCGCCACCCGGGACAAAGGTGAAAAATCTCATGTGCCTGTAATTTCACCGGCACCCTTACCCTTCAAACCGGAGCACAGCAATGCGAGCACTACTGCTTTGCGGTAGAAATAGGTATGGTGGTAGTACTTCCCCGGACGAACTTTTTCATAAAAAAGCTCTACTACTACTGAAATCCTCCTGTGGATGTTATAAGAACCGACTAAGATATTACAACAGGGGATGGGCAGCCGCTTCCACTTGAGTACTCAACACCAATTCTCACCAAACCGGCTGCCAAGCGTTGAGAACTCCCCCATTACATTCCTCGTCCAGCAGTGGATGTCTAGATACTGCGGATGATGATGATGATGATGATGATGATGATGATGATGACGATGATGGAGAATAACTTATTTTCTACTTATTAAGGATAAAGTTCCACTTTTTTTTGGTGTGCCTTTGTTTGACCTATCTCACCTGTTGGTAAGTGAAAATGAGGCCGAAGAAGGAGCACAAAGGTCTAGAAGGCACCTATTCACTCTAGCCTTGAAGAGACCCAGATTATAGTAATCAGCAAAGACAAGCGACGGTAGTGTATTCCACTTCTTAGCAGTGATTCATACTTTACGTTGTACATAGACTCATAATGAGAGATTTTATAATTTCAAATTCAATTAAAATGAAAATCCATGATTCCCCGGTGCGTAATCCCGGAACTACTAAGGCCATTTTAAATATACTTATTATATACGACCTCTCACATAGGTACATTTCAGGAAAACCTAAAAGAAAATGTTTCGGAATATAAATTAAAAATAAATTATTGATTGATTGATTGTCTTTAAATTCCCAACGGAAATGAAAAGTTAAAGAGAAGAGAAAATTCATATTGAATTCGTTGCTATATTTCTCCCAAGATAATGGGGAGACACACTGCTTACTTATCACGCTAGGTGGCGCATAATCGCTGGTGTTGTTTCGTAGCCAAAAAAGGTCTAACAATGTTTAAAAAAAACTGTCAAAAGTGGACAGTATTATTTATGTCAAAAATGGATAATTTTAGTATGAGAAAAAGACATGACCACTAAATGACAAGCACCAGCTATGGTGGCGCCATCTGAGATTTGTTTTGCCTGTGGCTCCCCATTGACTGAGCGAATGAAGCAAGCTAACTGGCAAGCAATAACTGGCAAAATTTGCTTTCATTTGTCGGGATGTCTGTATGTTGGTACTCGCGTACTGGTCGTATTTTACAAGCTTTTTGTATGTTTGTCTGCATACAAACATACATACATACATTGCAAGTTAAATAATAGCATGTAAAAAATCAAAACTGGTATTTTAAAATGAATAAAATAATGTCAGAAACATAAATGAATGAATTAATTTTATATATATAGTAATCAATTTTCTATGTAAACCTTTTTATTTCAATAAGTTAGCGTTCTTTTGTTCCAAGGTATGTGGATTTTTGTTAGTGGCCCGAATTAGTGACCCGAATTCATTGAGGCCGAGTGTTATTTTTATACCCAAACAACATATAATTTGGGAAAATTTAAACTTGGCTAACTTATGACTGCCGAGGTACCTATACCTTAGTGACAATACAGACAGACAGGATCCCGCTTGGCAATATACACTAAAAAACAATTTGTTTATTAATATACATACAATTTTCCATTTTCGTACACAAAATAAACTACAGAGTAGGTATACAGACATGCCCTTGAGCCTAATTGAATTAGGCATTAATGACGTAAGCAAGTTTGGGAGGGCCGCTGGCGATTTCGGGCCTCTCACGCTTGGCCGATTTTGGTAGCCTACCGGATATGTTGCTGGTAATCGGGAATATTGTTTTTTGATGAAAAGTCTGATTAATATTTTGGGTTTGATTATACTTGTAGTAGTATAATATTATTTTATCTGTGTTTGTAAGTAAATATTGGTTTCCTTTACTGAACGATAACATATATAATTTATCTCTAAGAATCTACTATAAAATGTTCTGATTGGTAAACTTTTCTATATGTACATACATACATACATAGACACGTGCCTTTTTCCCCGAAGTGGTAGAATATTCAATGGGCCTCTTTTTACCTTGAGTTGCACCATCGTGGGAATATACGTGAAAAGTGGTGAGAACATCGCCTCCATTGCTTCCCCGACTAACTCGGCTAACGCTTTCTTGCAGTAATAACACGTTCCATAGTTAGCTAGCAGCCAGGAAATCCTATACCAACAGATATAACTTAAAAGTCCGGGTAATCCCGTCGGCTCTAAAGACATGCACGGGAAGAGACGGAGCGGTCTTTTCTAAGGGCGGATACATCACATTCTATAGGTATGTATAGATGTAAAAATAAATACAAATCTATTGAAAAATGCGCCAACGAAGTGTATTTTTGCAAATTAATGTATAAAATAAATATATGTATAAATAAATAATGCTGGATAGTTCAACACAACATTATCTAGCCCCAAGCCAAGCAGAGCTTGTGTTATGGGTACTAGATAAATAATATAATTAATACAATATATAACATAGATAGATATTTTGTATTATACATAGAAAATACCCAGAACACCCTGAACAAATATATATTTTAAATCAGTATTTCAACAAAAATACAATCACATTGAAAAGCTCCACCTTTTTATTGAAGTTGATTAAAAAATATCCTTAAGCTACTATTTCTGGAATACATTACATTTCTGAAAATTTAGAAGTTATATCCTGCAAGTTTCAATCCCTCACGGGTAAAAAAGCGTGTGTGTATGTACGTATGTATGTTTAAATCAGCTGGCAACCCGTTAAATAAGCTGATTCTGAAATAGAATATACTTACCTTGAAGTCAATGACGTTACTGTGGCCAAATCCCAGTAATGTTACCGAGTAGTCTTACCAGTTGAACTACTAGTATAGTATTATTTTATCTGTGTACTGGGTATTTTCTTCCCAATAGGCTCACTGGTAGTTCGACTTCGCACGTGGGCAGAATAGTATAGAACGAGCTAGTTGTAATTGAGATTACCATCGTTATGTCTAATGCGTTGTTCAATGCTTTGCTTTTTTTTTTTGTTCAGCTTTCTGTCCTGTCTGCCGATAAGCCATGTCAGAGGCCCTCGGGCGGCTTGACAAACTCCGACACCAGAGGCCAGCACTACCTCATACGAAACGAAACGAAATGAATGCTTTGTTTTGTTTTACTGATAAGTCCTGGGTAGAAAGTATAGTCCCAGTGGTCTTACTTGTAAGTGTATTCGAAGAAAATACCCAGTGCAACGGGAAGGGATTTTTTGACTTCCCGCTGTCCACGTTGACGTGGACAAGATAGCGTGGACATCGGGAGTAAACCTTATACTTACGATCATTCGTCACAAAAAACGAGCAAATAATAAATTACTCGTGTCACTTAGAAATTAAAAGACATAGGTTAAACAACATTTAGTGTGAAATCAGCCTTAAAGAGCTACAAATAAAGTTCTCACAAATACAAATAAAAAACAAGAGCTCTCTTTTCAAGTGAGCTTGAATATTGAAGATTAGTGTGTTCAGTGGTAAGAAATTCCCAGTAGTGCTGAATCAAGATATCTTATACAACGTCTAAAATGTATTCCAGCGAATTTCGTAAGTGACGTAAAGTTGTCACAGTATCTACAACATACACCATAACAGGTCCCGATAGAATTGACCAACATCGGCCCTCCAAGTATTTTATACTGAGGTAACCAAGTTTATTGCGACTTGTTAGCCACAGACGTTTACCTAAAATACTTACCAGTCTGAAAGAGATCGTTTTTAGCGAATTATATTAGTCAGTTGTATATTTACAGTTGCTTAGAATATTGAATAAACCAGAAGGTGCGTACGATGCTATTAGTTGTACTATTATTTATTCTGTGCTATTAGTAAGGGGCGTTGTATCGCCAAAACCTATCGCCTATCATATAATGCGCGTCATGTAAAAAGAACGCTAGCGGTCAAGCTTCTTCAGGCGTTCCAGCGTTCTTTTTAAGAGATTACTTACTTTTCTACTTATTTAAGAGATGTATACCTATGCATTGAATGAGTGCCTACCTAGTTTACTACAAATAATGTACAATTATAGTACGCGTCATGTAAAAAGAACGCTGGAACGCCTGTAGAAGCTTGACCGCCAGCGTTCTTTTTACATGACGCGCACTATACCTGTAGCGGTAATATTTTGCTGATGTTGGCAACAATGACAAAATGGACGGTTGACTTTTTTCAAAAGAATGAATGGTAAACAAAATTCATTATTGAAACCAAAAAGATATATAAATGTACCTAATACTTACCTACGTATGAAATGCGATTCTATCCTTTTTTTACGCCTAGCAGAATTGTTACAAGTGGGAACGACACACGACGGCATGAACGGAGGCCTGCGTTGCTCGATGCGACGGCATATAAAAAGAAAATCTTTCGAGTTCGACACGACTAGCCGATCACAGACATCACAGACAGACTGGGTGACACTATTCTCATTGAGGCTAGTTTGCGTGGTGACGAGTTTTTACGAGTGACACGGTTTATTCTATATTCTAAGAAAGAAAAAAGAATGCTGAACAGTTCACACAACATTATCTAGCCCCAAGCTAAGCAAAGTTTGTGTTATGAGTACTAGTTAACTGATATACTTAATACAATATATTACATAGATAGATATTTTTTATTATATATAAAATACCCAGAACACCCTGTAAGAATGTAAGTTGTCGTCAATTAAGAATCATGCCACATCGCTAATTGGGGCAACGCAGTGACACCATTTGTTTAGCAACGGCTTTCACAATCCATCACAAACTCACAACCGACAGTGATACTACAAATTTGAATACCAAACAATTCAAATTACCTGCCGCAACCACAAACAAAAACTGTAAAAAGCCTCAAAGAGGAAAAAGCGTCAAAATCCGACCACAGACACCTTTGTCCTGCACAAGCCCGCAACATGGCCAACCTAATTAACCCTTTCACGGTGACTAAACTCACGTAAGACTGGGTTGTATAATTAATCACTGGGCCCAAGTATTGACAGAGGTTTGACCACGCGTGAGTACCCACCTAGACTAAAATTATGCTAATAAGTGTTCAAAGGACCGCACCGGGTCACTATAGGTAAAAACAAAACTAAAGCATGGCCATACTTTCGACACCCGATTTATCAACACACTAGATGTTTTAACTGCTCCACGGCGAGTAGCCAGCTGAGATGCGAGAGGTTGCGTTTTTGATTCTCGCTGCGGGACAAATGTTTGTATAATCTGCAAATATAACTTTTGAAACTGTCGTGGTTATGTACCTACATACTTATCACTGAAAACGGGATATTTCCCATGATTATTGATTTTCTATTGTCCCCGATATTTCGGCACAGTTGCAAACGCCATGATAACTAACATGGAGAACTAACTGGAACTAACTAAAGTCTTTGCGAGTAGATGTCTCTCACTCATTCTCACTCTTTTATTAGGAAAAACACCACTCTCTTTTTACAGCAAAATTCAATAATCGTGGTAAATATTCAGTTTTCAGTGAAAATTATGATCTTCAAATATTTGTTCAGTGTGTTGTGGTAGCATGTGATGGTACTCTTGGTTCCTGATACCCACGACACAGGGGATCCTAGTTAGATCAGAACACAGTGTATGTGACTGTTGGGTGTGTTATGTTATTATATGCACCGTGCATACTATAAACATACGCCTTCCACCAGTGAACTCAGATATTATACTTTATTGGACAGAAAGCTTGCTTTTAATTAATTAGATAGGTTTGGCTAGCTTCATTAGACTAGACGACTCATGAAGTATTTTAGTCTGAGTTAGATTTAGTCTAATGAAGGCTTTTCATTTAAATTTGACCGTGGTGTGTCCGGTCCAAGCGTAAACCACTCCATCTCCTCCTGTGGATGTCGTAAAAGCCGACTAAGGGATTACCCGGACTTGTTGGGAGATTTGTTGGTATAAGATTTGCCCTGGCTGCTAGCTTATTATAGAATGTGTTATTACCGGAAAAAATGCATTAGCAGAGTCAGTCGTGGGAAGCAATGGCGGTAATGAGCTCACCACTTGTCACGTCTATATCCCACGATGGTGCGACCCACTGTGAAAAGTGGCCCATTTGAGGCTCTGCCTACCCTTTCGGGGAAAAAGGCGTTTGTTTAATGTATGTATGTATAAGAAAAATAGTTCAATTTACTCTATAGATGGCGCTGACTCAAAATCCATTGTCAAAATTCTTAGCTGGTTCATTTCTATTGTTTGTCAAAGTAACTATGTCACAAAGTCACACTTAATTCTGACAGCTATTCGAAAGTGCACGCCATCTATTTTCAACACTGAAAGCATGTTTTGAGACGGCCGTGAAAACCCGTCAGGATTTTCAAAAGCGAAACTTACATTCAAAGACAACATTAAAATCAATACAGGAACATCAACACGACACGCGTAACATTTCTCTCAGCTACGAAAAGTCACATGTTACCTAGAAACACACTACACCCACATGCGTGCTATTCCATCATGAACAAATGTGGGCTTCAAAGAAAGTAGCAGCTGATCAGGCGTGGCGGGCATTTATAGTGTTCTTAGAAATTAGTACGCCAGAATAGGTGTTGAGGCGTGTTGTCGGAGCGCGTGTTGAATGTATGCCCCTGGCTTAAAGTATAAAGAAACTCGTGTCGTGTGAAAACTATTGTTTTAATGCTCATAATCTAACGGAAAGGTATTCAATTGAAAACTCAAAGCTTTGTGTGGGTCTTTGTTTTAAATACTATTTGCCCATATATTTTCTGCGTTGTACCTTTTTAGGGTTCAGATTGATCCTAAGATTAAGATTGTAATTCTTAAAAGAAATTACATTTCACTTTATTTGAAACTCCTTATTGAAACTCGAGCCCTGTTCTAAAATAAACAGTGAGCATACAGATTGTTGTGGGTAAAAATACTAAGTAGCTACTTAAATAATTATACAACAACAAGACTATATATGACTTACTTAGTTAACATTTGCAGTAAAGTTAAAAACTTTAAAAGGTACCAACGGAACCATTATATAATCCCTCACGTGTCTCTAAGTCTGTCTGTCACAGCTTATTTTAACCGAATCAACTGGACAAAAAAAGATGAAATTCCGCTCATATTTGTAGGTGACTCAATCAAGCACTTATAGCGTAAATAATTGTATTCTGATTTTGGGGAACATGCTAGAACATTAAATAAATTGACAATTGCTTCATGTGACATATCAAATTAAAGGGCTCAGTATGAAGAGTTTTTGTAAATGGTTACACATAACTAGTATAAAAGATATTAAAGAAAAATACGGAAATATACCATCCCCTTTTTCCTCCAAAACTACTAGGTAAGCCTACTTGTACGGAACCATCTTCATGAGAGTCTGACTCGCTTGTGACTGGTTTTCATATAAGGTGCACGGTACGCAAATAGATGGAGAGTAAAATTATTATAATCAAGCGTTAACAAAAAGTGAAGTCGTTATGTTTTCATCTAACAGTTACCTATGTCTGGTATATCATGTTATGTTATCATCTATCGGACATGTCAGGTTACATCATTGTTCAGACTAAACTCCAGTCGCGTATCAGAGCTGAAACCATAGCGAAAAAATTCTACGTCTATGGGTGAAACACACCATTCTTTGTGACACTTATTTGACAGGTTGACGATATTGTCAACAGCTCTCTAAAGACCGTTCGGAGCCGGACCGTTCACCGTAAGTTGGCACCTGCCATAGAGTATTTACAGGTGCCATCTTACGGTGCACAAGCCGGACCGTTCACTGTAATTTGGCACCTGCCATAGAGTATTTATAGGTGCCATCTTACGGTGAACGAGCCGGACCGTTCACTGTTAGTTGGCACCTGCCATAGAGTATTTACTGGTGCCATCTTACGGTGTACGAGCCGGACCGTTCACCGTAAGTTGGCACCTGCCATGGAGTATTTACAGGTGCCATCTTACGGTGAACGAGCCGGTCCGTTTACCGTAGGTTGGCACCTGCCATGGAGTATTTACAGGTGCCATCTTACGGTGAACGAGCCGGTCCGTTTACCGTAGGTTGGCACCTGCCATGGAGTATTTACAGGTGCCATCTTACGGTGAACGAGCTGTAGTACCTCTATTGCACCTCTTGTGCTTCGCAACACTTTGTTTTGTGTCTGTATGCGTTCCAAATTCAATTTCCTTTTGTCTACATTATTTCACTTCAAGTAGGTAAGAAGGTACCGGTATCAGATTTTCCACATTCTCAAACAAAACGTTAGTCATTATCCCATACCTATCGACCCAAAATCCCTGAATAAATCAAAAATCGTTCATTAACGTCCAACATTACAGAATATCTCGAAAAAGGTCCATTTATTTTTTACGCCCCGGACCCAAGAGCCAATTCACATAAAAAGCAGGCTACTATAATCTGTATTATCTTAAGCTACGTTCCCATCAGCACTGCGCGAGGAAGTTCAGCGGCGAGCGATGAAAGGTTTTACTAGTTGAACCAACAGTAGAACCTCGTAGAACAAAGGAAAAAAATTACAAACAGACTCTGGTGGAAAAGGGCTTAAACGAGCAAGGATTTGTGCACAAAAAACAAGCGAAAGATATGTGCGGGAAGCAAGACAAAGATATGACAGGCAAGCAAAGACATTGTTCAAGGGATGAGTCTACGTCTGCGCCTCCCACGTGGAAATAGTCTTCTACGCCTCCTCACACCGCTCAGTTTCTGATGATCAAATTACCCGATGACAAAAGACTTTAAATATGTATATTTGTAATATATAATATAAAATGCATTTATTTACAGAAATTATAATACAAGGTATGTACAAAATACATATGAAACAGATGTGCTACCTGAAGACCGCTATAATATAATATAATATAATATATACATATTGTATTTGTATATATATTATACATATTGTATATGTATATATATTATACATATATATATATATATATATTAACCCTGACTGTGCTCAACTTCTTTGAAAAATCCATAAAGGATAAAAAAAAAACATTGATAGGCCTTTGTTTGGCAATGATCCCACCTTTTGATAAGTGACGATGTGGCCGATGATGGAGGATGGATAGATTATTAAAACTGAAACATTTTGTACGAATATAGGGTATACTAATAAAGTAAGGATGGTACTGAGCCGTGCGTCTGCTTGGCCTATGATGAAAAGGAGATGGTGGAATCAGATCGTGAAGTTCCTGGGAGCATTCCACGAAATGTAACCTATAGAAGATCGAAAGGCATGCGACTTTACGGCGGTGCTCGAGACTCTGGATCTTAGTCTCAATTTTTAACTGAACCTGTGGAGACAGGATCTATTAGTAACAAAATTATAGGTATACGGGATCTATTAGTACTATGGATCAAAGCTGAGGGGTCTATTAGTAACTGCAACCGTAAACCAGCATCCACAGGTACTAACTGAGTAGTAGTAGTGCTTTTTTGTGAGATAGTTCGTCCGGGGAAGTACTATTAAAACTATACCTCTTTCTGACGCAAAGCAGTAGTACTCGCATTATTGTGTTCCAGTTCGAAGGGTATGGGTGCCGGTGAAATTACAGTCACATGAGACTTTTCATCTTTATCTTAGGGTGGCGATCGCAGTGCAATGCCACATAGGGTGCGTCCTAGCTGGACGTGACCTATGTGGTAATGCATTGTTAAAGTCAGAGGTTACCGCTTATAACATCAGGTAGGCCATCAGCTTGTATCACGAACAGCTTGAGTCCGTCATTCTAGAAGTAAAAAAAAAAAACTCGCGCAAGGTGCCACTGTAGAACTCAGCTTCACCGGTCAGCAGGCACCAGCTTCACACCGGTAAGCAGGCACCAGCTTCACCAGTAAGCAGGCACAGGCAGCCTGCTTCCTACGTAAACTTGGCGTCCCAAGGAAACAATCGGTGTAAGTTATCTGCTAGGAATTCGTATTTCATTTTACTGGGTCCATTGTTGGGCCTTGATAAAGGACGGGCCCTTAAGCTTTCACCCTAGAATACCAACGCTTACCTGCGGCCAGTGATAAGGTGAGGGTACAGAGGAGACACGAGTTTACGAAAATACTCAGTTTAAAGAAAATTATTTCTTCTATTAATTTCAGAAAATTCATGCTACCACATTCTACATTCTACTTTTACCATGTTCACATGGCCCTGACCCTTTTTACGGCCGACTTCTTTCTTTAAGATGGGTGACCGAGAAAGCACCAGTAGCACAAATAAGGATATTCAAGTGGAACAAACTTATCCCTTTTGTTTACATAATTTGTAACAACTATCGCGTTACTATAAAACTCGAATTATCCTTGGAACAGTTCTACAGTGTTTTGTCTTTTTTATTGACAAGCAGTTTCAAATACGATCGAAAGAGACAGAATTATTAAAGAACTACATATTTAGGGTATTCAGCGTTTATTAGGAACACGGCTAGTGAGTAGGTCACGATGAGATAGCAGCGGTCGGCAGCGATCGGCAACGAAAACACGAGCTAAAGTTTAAGTTAAAGTTAAGTTTACGCTGCCGCCCATCTCACCTTGAATTAAGCCGAGTGGCTTAGCACGCACTGCGATAACGCACACGTCTGTCGCCGGTCTGAAAAATGTAGCACATAATAAGTTTACAATACAAGCGATACATGCAATACATACAATATTACAATACAATATACAATGCGATACATACAATACATGCCACTTTTTTCAGTGACTGTTTTAAAAAACGTAACTTGCTACGTTTTGAACGCGGTTTGTAACTGCGCGATTTTTTTGTGTCCATAGTAATAGTATGGTGGCGCACACACAGCGTTTAACCGCATTCGATATTGCCGTACGAAATGGCAAATGGAATATGGAAAATGGCCACATGGAATGTCTTGTAGACATGTTGTTGACGTGTTGTAGACCTACAAATAGACATTCTGTAGTAATAAAAAAATATATCATGATGCTGTCGCACGCCGTTATACATTTTGCAAAAATCCTTACTTATAAAACCAGAGCCACAACACACGCTACTTGCCAGAAATCCATGGTACTGATATAAAATTAAGCAATAGGCTAGCCGCAGTGCGTGTTAGGGTGCGGTTTTGCGTTTTCAGCTATTCCTAAACCGCTCGCGTTTTATCGCAGTGCGTGCTAAGCCTTAGTCCTAATTCTATAACTACCTATTCTTAAAACGTATTTAAAGTAAATACATAAAACTTTAAGCAATCAAATAGACACGTCTTCTCTGAAAATACGCAACAGTTGGTACTCTTTGACTTATCTTCGAAAATAATGCGCCACCTAACAGATAAATCCGCTTAGGATGAAACAAAATTAAAATTCATAAATCTGTGATGCACACAGGGATATGATATAAAATAGGACTTTCTATGATAGCGGAATTCATCTAATGACGGCCGTAATTAAAAGGGCCCTGGATAATGAAAATTGTCCCTGGGTTTTCGATTGGTATTGTGATTGTTCGAGTTATTTCGTGTAATTTTGGTGGCCGGTGTAAAATGGATAAATAGCACATGTATGATATAGTTAAATATAAGTAAGAAAAGACACTCAACACGCGTGTCTTTTCGAAATGGTGGATTTTTCCCTGTACTGTGTACTAGGTTTTTCGGCCATCTTTTAAACTGGGTTATGACTTGATCGAGACTCTTGAAGACTTGACTATAAAAAATATAAATATAACACTTGACATTGGCAAACTTGTTTGGAGGACTCCTCAGAAGCCATTAGGTATAAGAAGAAGAGAGAGAGAGAGAGAGAGAGAGAGAGAGAGAGAGAAAAAATAACCAACTTCAAAATAGCTCAAGCCGATTTGGATGGTGTGCGGATAGATGGGGCTTGGGAGGATGGGAGGGGAAGGGGTAAGGAGGGGGGATCGTGACACTACCCGTGCAAAGCCGGGGCGAGGTCCTAGTAGACATAATAATACTAGCGTACGGACAGGGTGGACATCAACTGACGGCCGCCGTAATCTTAGGAACACTGGCCTTAGACTCGAACATTTTACAGTTTCATGCTGAGAATATACGCTAAACCATAGAGGGATCTGAGTTATTTTGCAGAGTACTGGATTGCATATTATATGATTAAGCTGCTATGAAATTCAGAATATTCTCACTGCAAAGACCGGAACAGACGCGGAGCCCTGACACAGCTGATAAAGGTAATTAGGTAATTTTTACAAGGTATGTTTGGTACAAATCTTGCAACTGAAGTTCGAACCATTTCCTCCCAACCGATTGAGCTGAAATTTGAAATTATAATCTGGGTCTCTTCAAGGCTAGAGTGAATAAGGTGCCTTCTAGACCTTTGTGCTCCATCTTCGGCCACACACATCGTCACTTACCAAGAGGTGAGATCGTGGTCAAAAAAGGTCTAACAAAGTTAAAAAAAAAAAAACACCGGCACCCCAAAAATACCCTTCAAACCGGAACACAGCAATGCGAGCACTATTGATTTGCGGCATAATAGGTATGGTGGTAGTACTTCCCCGGATGAAATCTTTCACAAAAAAACTCTACTACTACTAAAAACTACTAGCCGAATGGAGACGAAAGGTACACAACGGAACTCCTCGATGATTAAATATTTGCCTGGCAGTGTTTGAGCTCATTTTGATCAGCTCACGGTTCCGATCATTCATTCCATAAAAGCTTGGAGTGAGAAATATATTTTTCAGCAAAAAAACTTATTGCTACATATTTTACAATGGTCTTGACTGTTTGAAGCAAATGTTCTTGAATCAAGCGATTCATTTGACTGCGCGAAAGGGACGCCTATATGCATTAACCGTCTTACTATAAAACGTAGATTTTTCTTTGGAATAATTACACAGTGTTTTATCAAGCAGTTTAAAATTCAATCGAAAGAGAAAAAGACGGTGTAGCTATTCCTAAGATATTGGTGTCGATTTTATGCAGCATTCTCTAATTTTAAAGCGCGTTAAAGTTGTCGCGCGCCCTTTCTAATAGACTGAAATAAAAGAGACCGCGATAATTTTATTGCGGTTTAAAATTAGAGAATGCTGCACAGAATCGACACCATTGTGCGTTTATATATAGCAAGGGATATAAGCAAAGCCTTTCTAATAACTCTACAATGGCCTTAGCATTCCATGAACGTTTTTCTTCTATTTTAAATATAGGTAGGTACACCCCAACCAATCTTCTATGTAGGTTTAGCACTGCTCCATCCAAAGGTTGCCTTGAAGAGATAGCTTTCTTGTCATAAAACCGTCAATTGTACATTTCGTTTTAATTAATTGTTGAGTGTAATTTTTAACTAGTTTGTTAGGTGTGTAATAAAGAATTTTCACTCATTAATTCTTTCTTTAATTCAGTTGAGTAATTCTCCCATATAAAGGTTGTCATAAAGTGGTATCGCTAAGAAACCCCAGCTTTACGCCAATACGCAATCTCAGAATGGTGGTTTAAAGTTTATCCCAACAAAAGCATGTTTACCGTCGCCTGTCGAAACTTGCACATTGATATGCAAAGGCTCGAATTCTACTTCGTTCTACTTAGGTACATCTTATGCGCTAACCGCTGCGGTAGTGACTATAATTTGGAATGCTTATAGGGGATAGGCAGAAAATTCCTTATTCACCTCACAAGCTCGCAATGTTTTTGTATACAATTCGAAAACTGCGTGCAGAAGTGCTATATCCTATTTCAAAATGTGGCGATCAGAACACATTTATTTATTATAAACTATATTATTTATTAATAGACATACTCAGCTTTTTTCCTGAAACTTTGATACCAAGTTATATTTAACTTTTATTTAACATAGGAACTAGAAAAAATGTTAATTTAGGTATTAACCCACAAATAATAATATTTTATAAAACTTGATACATATCGAGAATTTTCACATATTTTTTATTACCAAGAAACTTAATATATCTTAAAAAATAAAAAACTTAAGTTCACAATTTGTAGCTTTTTTTTTAACTTCGTAAATGACGGAACAAGCTGATGGCCCACCTGATGTTAAGCGGTTACCTCTGCCTTTAACAACGCATTACCACATAGGTCTCGCCACCTAGGACGCACCCTATGTGGCATTGCACTGCACCCGCCACCCTGAGCCAAATAAAGATGAAGTCTTATGTGTCTGTAATTTCACCGGAACCCATACCCTTCAAACCGGAACACAGCAATGCAAGCACTACTGCTTTGCGGCAGAAATAGGTATGGAGGTAGTACTTCCCCGGACGAACTATTTCACAAAAAAGCTCTACTACTACCAAAATCATGTACATTTGGTACAGATCCCTGAATTCACGAGGTCAGACGCGCTTTTGGCTGGTTTCGTTTCTAGAAGCGCTCACAAAGTGCTCACTATGTTCTTACACGGCAAACAAAACTTGTTTTCAACCTCACAATCCGAAAATTGTCGGTTACAATGATTTTCATTATAATACATGGGCCGTTGTCACCCTACGGCTTACTCGCCCGGGGCGGGTGTCAGCTGAAAAGTTGAGACACGTGAATACTCAGAGCTTTGTTGTCAATGTCAGTTGTGCAGGCTATTTATTATTATATTTCAAGTGGATTTCAACAGATTTCAATCTGCCATTTTTAACCCCCGACGCAAAAACGACGGGGTGTTATAAGTTTGACGTGTTTGTGTGTGTGTGTGTGTCTGTCTGTCTGTCCCATCGTAGCTCCCAAACGGATGAACCGATTTCGTTTTTTTGTTTTGTTTGAAAGGTGAATTTGTCGGGAGTTTTCTTAGCTATGTTTGATCAAAATCGGTTCAGCCGTTTCATTGCGTTGAGGGTTTTTTAATTTTTTATTTCAAAATTAATTACTTGTATTATCATCAATTATGCCCATAGTTCTAAGCGTAGCGAGATTTCTAAGTCTATGATTATGCCTATATTGTTACTTGACTTTTCGCTGAAAATACAAAAATCACTATATTTGAGTTCCGTCAACTCCTCATGGATTCCATCATCAGAACTAGATTTTGATAAAAATTACCCAATCTCCAGATCCCTCCCATCCATAGAATCTCCATCCTCCTTTCAAATAAAAAAGTATTTTCCAAATTGCTTTATAAATAATGTGTCGGAGATATGCGGTAACAAACATTTAAATTGACAACCTTATTTGAAGTTGGTTAAAAAGTAAACTATGTGATAATTCAGGTTAGAATCTTCTACCTAGAAAACATCAAAATTGTGACAGTCGTTGCGGCGTGAAACAAACATCCAAACAGCTGTGGTGTGTCCGGCCTAAGAATAGACCCCTCCGTCGCCTCCCGTGGCTGTCGTAAAAGCTGACTAAGGGATTACCCGGACTGGTTGATAACATTCATTGGTATAAGATTTGTCCTGGCTGCTGTGTTGCTGCAACTTAGTATGGAATGTGTTATTACTGGAAGAAAGCGTCAGCCAAGTCAGTCCTGGGAAGCAATGGCAGCGATTAGCTCTCCACTTGTCACGTCTATATACGAAAACCCACTGTGAAAAGAGGCCTATTTGAGGCTCTGCCTACCCCGTGGAAAAAGGCGTGTATGTTTGTAGGTATCCAAACTTAAGCATTTTAATATCTGTAGGAACGTAGGATGGATATAAATTGGTTAAAATAAGATCCTCATTACCCAGGACCCGCTGTAAGCGTGACAGTTTGTTCGCCCGGGGCGTGTGTCAGCCGAAAAGTTGAACAAGCGAATGTTCAGAGCTTTGTTGTCACAAATTTGGTATTATAAACGTATTCTACAATGTGAAATGTTTGTATCTGATTCTAAATTACTACGGAAACATGAAAGGCCGGTTTGACCAAAGCTGAGTGGAGCGGAAATGTGTTAGATCAAATAATTGAGTCACTGTAGATGAAGTGATTTTGCCGGGTTACTAAATTAATTAACTTATCATTACTTTGATGGTCCTAAGCAATGGAGTTCATGGTTCAAGCTGAGCGTTTAACTTTCCTAGTTGAGACACTCGACTTTATAGACCGTGTATAGCGTCGTCACTACAATGTAGTATTACCCAAAATATAAGCCCGATCGACTGTTTTCGTTTGCGCAGAAAAGCACAGACTGATATATCCGATAGCAGCCAAACGTATTACTCTGTCCCGCTCATTACTAAGAGTCAACCGGCTGCAATTTTGCCGCGAAATCGATTAACCAATAACAGCGCAAGATTTTAGCGTGCGATTGCTATTGGTAGAAAGAAGATACCCGCGCTATAGAAATTGGTCTTCGTCGCAAGTATAGGTACTTGCGACGAAGACCAATTTCAAAAAAAGTTTAAAAAAGTAGTTTAGTTTAGTTTTTATTTTTAAAAAAGTTTTATCCAAAATATAAGTCGCCCCGATGTAGGCATCGGGGCGACTTATATTTTGGATAAAACTTTTTTTGTAGGTTCCTGGTTCATGGTTTCTTAGTAGCGGTCCCGCGGTAGAACCTCAATCTAACCACGAGCACAGACCGTTGTCTTGGCTCGGCAATTCCGACTGACTACCTCCAATAGGCTAATATCTGTTGTCATTCCTAACGTAATCATGGAGATAGGAACAGCGGCCTGCATACCGCAGTCTCACATATATGATAGTACCTATAATAATGACGACGATATTTTGAAGACGTCTGTGGCGCGACGGGTGAAGGTTCGCCTGCGACGCAGGAGGTTGCGGGTTCGATTCCCGCCTCTAATATTTGCACGATCTGCAGATCTGAGTGTTCTGGGTTTTTAATATTATTTATTATTTATTTATTTATTATCAGCCCATATTCTCCCACTGCAGGGCAAAGGCCTCCCTCCCTTTCTTCCAGTTATCTCTGTCCCTTGTTGCAGTGGGCCAGTGTGGTAGCAGCGAAAGTGACGAGTTGAATGTGCACCTGCACATTGAACTCGTCACGCCATCTCCGTGGTGTTCTGCCGCGCGGTCGTCTTGCGTTAGGAACCCAATCAGTTGTGGATTTTGCCTATGACATGCGGCAGACGTGGCCGGCCCAATCCCACTTGAGCTGGGCTGATTTTTTTGCTGACATCGTAAACCTTTGTTTACGAGCGCAGAATTGAATGTATAATGCGGTCTGTTAGTTGGACATCTAAAATACTGCGCTCCATAGCCTGCTGGCACACCTCAAGTTGGACCTTTGCTGAATTGTCAAAGACCAAGTCTGTGCACTGTATGTGAGGATGGTGAAAACGCACATGTCCATGGGCACAGAGGAAGTTCGCCTTTCATTACATAGAAAGAAATACTTTATTGTACACCTTAATAAATGAAAATACGGAAAAAAAAACTTAACTATATAATTAAAAGCACAATGGGCGGTCTTATCGCTTAGCAGCGATTTCTTCCGGACAACCTTTGGAGGGAGATAAATTAGATTAGATATTTCATCGACCACTATCTCCTCCAAGCGTTTTCGGTACTTCGAGCAACTTCTTTATCTTGTCGCGCTTGGAAGGAGACAATTTGGCCGAGTTACACATACTCATGGACATATTCGACCTCGATCCCATCAACGTACAGTCTATACGTTCTGTGCTGTTGGTCATTAGCTTGGTCTTTGACATATTCATCGCAAGTCCAGCCCCGACGCTGGCTTGGTTCAGATCATTGAGCATGCAGCCTAGTTCCGCGGCTGAGGAGGAAAACAAAACGAAGCGGAGATTTGTAAGCCGCCGCTCCCCTAAGACAATCCCCCTATCAGCCCAGCCCAGTGCCAATATTTTAAAAGACTTCCCCTAGTGTTGCTGTGAAAAGTTTTGGGGAAAGTGGGTCTCCTTACTTAACCCCTATTTTAATTGGGAAAGAAGGACCAGTGGATGATAATATGGTGGTTTTTAATATGCATAATAAAAAATATCTATCTATGCAATGTATTGTATTAAGTATATCAGTTATAGAATCGAATAGAATAGAATATAATTTATATCTATTTGTATACAAGAATTACACAAACACATAAAAAACTTAGGCTAAGAGAAAACAGAATTGAAGTTACCAAGTGCACTCAAGTAACAAAATGGCTCTGCCTCAGCATGAGTTGGTTGACTAGCAAGCTAGCAACCAACGCTGGCCTTCCGTCAGAGCCACTTGTTGGCGTTACGGCCAACTACTCACAACAAACATACTAACACCCCCAATACCCCTATCTAGTACCCCTAACACAAGCTCTGCTTAGCTTGGGGCTAGATAATGTTGTGTGAACTGTTCAGCATTATTTATTTATTTTATACACTACACACCGTTAGTTTCTTAAAGTAGTTCCGAGTTCATCTTTTATTGATATTCCTGGGATTTTAATAAAATATGAACTTCTTTTAATATTTTTATACCTACTTTCATATTCCTGACAAATATTATTTTTATACTTTTTATAACAATATTGTAACTTTAATACTACTTAAACGTTTAATTATTTTTGTGTTAAAATATTTTGAGCATTTTTTTATTTTATTTTTACAAGTTTAGATGACGGTACAAGCAGATGGCCCACCTGATGTTAAGTGGAACCCTTTGCCTATGAACAGTGCATTATCACATAGGTCACGTCCACCAAGTACGCGGGCGCGTATGAGGCATTGCACTGCGCCCGTCAACCTGAGACATAAAGATGGAAAGTCTCATTTGCCTGTAATTTCACCGGCACCCATACCCTTCAAACCGGAACACAGCAATGCGAGCACTACTGCTTTGCGGCAGAAATAGATATGGTGGTAGTACTGCCCCGGACGAACTCTTTCACGAAAAAGCTCTACTACTAACAAATTTTTATCAAAAGTTTAATGCAATTACTGCTACTTTCATATAACTGGTTCTATCTTGATCACCCTGCGCTAGGTCAGAGACTAGCATGAGGTATGGTTGCCCTGAAAAGTGCCGACTGACCAATGGTCAACAAACCAGCGCAGTAAATGGATACAGTACGCCTGCTCTCATGCACATGTTGTACTGACATGTCAGCGCGTTGCAAATTGGACCACACTTCAGGCTCCAATTTGACGTTCAGCGATTTAGCCTTCTCGAGGTAACGAGGGCCGTGTGTTGGACCAACTAGGCCGCATTGAGTACTCCAGCAATACTTACTTCAAGGAGTTCGTTGCGGATAGGTAGGTTGCATAGTATATAGATTATCTGCGGGTGGTCATCACTATGTGAATCTAGTAGATCAATTCCACAAAATTCCAAATAATAGATTTGATTTTTATCTGAGTAGGTGAATCAAGTTCAATATTGGGATTAAAAATATGGATGGGTACTACATTATAATTCAGAGTGAGGGATCACGAAATTTATTAAGGAAAAAAAAAAAAAAAAAAAAAAACAACTGCATTATATATCTAGGTACAATCAGGATTAATACATAAATTTAATTATGTAAGACTTGAGACTTAATCTAATAAGTTAATTATGATGGCAGTGTTGCAAGAAAACCATAGGAATCATCGTAGACCTACAGCGTCATTCAAATTCCTATAAATAGGAGGTCAACATTGGATATTATAATGGTTATTATTTTATGGAGTAATTTCTTAAATTTAAGGCTTTTACTATGCTTGTGTCACAATAGCTACAAGCATACTAAATTTCTGCATTGTGAGATTGCTGTAAGTACCTTAGAGGTTTCGATATTTATATTTTCTATTTTCCCTAATATTTCAAAAACTACATATTCTAAAAGATCGGATAAACGGTACTGTTTCAGCGGAAAAACATAAATAAATAAATAGTGCTGGACAGTTCACATATACATACAAACGCCGATTCTTCCAAGTTGACTCAGAGAACTCGCTTCGCTCGTTCATTTGGTTTTATTAAGTTCTTGTTTGTTTTTTTTTTGTTGTGTGTCTTGTTGTAGAGTCTCAAATAAAGGTCCACTTTCTTTAAAAAATATCAAATACTAGCGAATTTTTTTCATTTCATTTCTCCAAATCTGTGACCTTAGTGACGCGGCGGGCGAAGGTTCGCCTGCGACGGATGATGTTGCGGGTTCGTTTCCCGCCTTGACACAAATATTTGTACGATCTGCAGATATTTGTTCAGGGTGTTCTGGGTATTTTCGATGTATAATAAAAAAATATCTATTTATGTAATGGTATATCAGTTATCTAGTACCCATAACACAAGCTCTGCTCAACTTGGGGCTAGATAATGTTGTTTGAACTGTCCAAGCATTAATTATTTATTTATCCTCAAGAAACCTTAATTATTGCGCATAATATACAAAATGCTTAGGTGCCTAAGGTCCTATAAGCTTAGGACAACCATTGTATTCCACAACAATGTGTTAATCACCTACAATTCCTTTAAAATATAACAAAAACGACAAATTATCGTCTATTACTCTAATTTCTAACACCGGACAAGGGAAATTGTCGCATTAATACCCTTAATTAGGGCAAAGTGTTGCGGTCAACTGCTGACGTATTATATGCCAGCGTTTTGCGGCAGAAAGCTGGGCAGGACATTAGTTTGAGCTGTTGCAGACGGGCGACTTAAGCCCGGTTCACACTTTGATTAGTGCGAGTGCGAGTGGTTAGTGATAACTGTATATTACATTGTTTCTTTTTCATTGGACCATTAATTTATGGGACAGGGAGGGGGGAGGGGGGGAGAAGGGAGGGAGAGGGGGCTACCCCCCTGTACCATGCCCATCCCACGGAACCCCATGGTTATGGAGATACCCATGGTAAAAGTTTTTAAAATTTTGAGGTTAAGTATGGTTTATGGGACAGGGAGGGGGGAGGGAGGAGGAGAAGGGGGGAGGGAGGAGGAGAAGGGAGGGAGAGGAGGCTACCCTTCTCTACCATCCCCATCCCACGGAACCCCATGGTTATGGAGATACCCATGGTAAAAGTTTTGTAAATTTTGAGGTAAAGTATGGTTTAAGTGTGGTTTAAGTCTATTGGGTATTGACGTGCAGGTGTCGGTTCTGGTTCGCTGCGGGCCCTACCTAGCCACGCTCACCTTCGGCTCGCTCGCAGCTCACGTGGTGATCGACGATGTTCTCTATTGTTTTAAATCCATATCTTACTGTCACTCATTTTGAAGTATGAGACTATGATATTACGTCGGCTATGGGGTAACAAAATCAAAAAGGGACAAACAGCGAACAGACCATTGCGTTTCCGTAACTTGAAAATTTGCAAGAAGTTTCTATTTATGAGTACTATCTACAGATAAAATATGAAGATCAAAATTAATGGTCCATATTGGAACGTTTAGCCGTTTCTTTGATACTTCACCAGTCAGAACAATAAAAGTTCTCAACTTGTGAACACCGGGAGATGCAGTGTAAGACAGCTTCTTGATGGACCTGTGTCAGCTAAGGAGACTGCTATGCTTAGAGTTAAAAACAAAGTTAGTGAAATAAAAACCGTAGGAGAAAATAATTAGCAATATCCTCATTTGCAATATCCTCATTAGCAAGTTAGTCGTCAGACTGAAAGAGTGAAAGCCAAGCTTTCACTCGGCCAATTTCAAGCTGGTCATCGACCTAATACAGGGCCACCAAGACAGAACCGTTGGCCTAAAGTAGTAGTAGTATTAGCAAGTTGAATTGGCAATGGGTGGGCCCAGAACCGACAACCGTTGGGGAATAAAAGTTCTCGAGTGGTGACAATAAACCTGAGGGTGACACCTATCACCACATTGATTATTCAGAAGCTATTACAAAGTGACGCAGCGCTCTTCCAAGAGATGGCGCTATCGTCAATAAATCACGAAAGTTCTGAATCGCGCAGGTGATCTCTCGATATACCAATTACTTTGTAACGGTCAGAATACTATACTGTAATGGTGGTGGCATTTTATGGAGGAGACCTATGTCAAGCAGTAGACGTCTACGGGCTGATTATGATGATGAATGCAGCTCAGATTGTGATGTTCTGTAACGTAAATCTCATACCCATACCATATGTATAAATAATAACCCCAAGATAGAACTGCCACTAAGGTACTTCTCTTTGTACGTGTTGGGGGTGCCGGGGTACCGCCGAGATAAATACCTACTTCCCTCAATGCTCCCAATTTCCTGTGCTCGCCTGCAGCGAACGACAGGATTACCATCTGTCGTGTTTCACAATCATTATTAGTGTCTAACTTAATTACCTTAGATAGGTACGTGTATGTAGGTGCCATATAAATAGGAGTCATGGGTACCTTAAGTAGTTAGAAAGGTCTGTTTTCATATTGAAATTGAGCAAAAAACTATGCTAAACCCGCAGGTGGTTCGACATAATGATACACTGATGAGAGAGAAGCTACCATGTTTCTAACCCAATCAAAAATCATAATAAATATATAGTGCTTTAAGAAGTAAAAAGGAGCATCATTAAAACAAAACAAAATTAGAACTGAACATTAATTAGCGGACATCACAAAGCAACGGTCGGCGCGCGGCAGATTTATTTAGGCGGGACGAACGCGTGCACCCGGTTCTCGCTCCGACCATTACTGATTATTTATCTGTCCTGGACGCAGCTAGTGAGTAGCAAGTGAGTAGGTACTTAGCGCGGCTTTGAGTGCAACACTAGTACCAGTGTCATTTCTAATGATATTAGGTTTTCCATGCCCACACTTGTAGTAAAAAGTAATTGAACTGACTCTACTTATCTTTGCTGTGTCTGGACAAGGCATTACATTAAGCTATGGCAGACGGGCGACTAAATCTGGCTAAGTTCCGTTGTCGTAAGTTCTAGTTGCTAAACTTGTTAGTTAATTAGCAAGTTGCTGATTCTAAGGACTTCGGTTTCTACGTATGGAGGAGTTGCATTTAATTAGGGCTTTTGGTGCAACGAGTCTTCGACCAAAATATGGTCGAGTACGAAGCTAATAACAATCATTATTTTTTACGAGATTTTTAATGAATGAGTGAGATAATAATAAATAAATAAATAATACTGGACAGTTCACACTACTTATCTAGCCCCAAGCTAAGCAGAGCTTGTGTTATGGGTAATAGATAACTGATATACTTAATACAATATATTACATAGATAGATATTTTATATTATACATAGAAAATACCCAGAACACCCTGAAAAAGTACATGCAGATCGCAAAAATATTTGTTCCGAGGCGGGAATCGAACCCGCAACCTCCTGCGTTGCAAGCGAACCTACTCCCGCCGCGCCACAGAGGTCGTCAATAATGCGTTAATTTCCATTAATGTATTTCTTGCAAACGATGAAAAATCGTAGAAAAATGTCTTCAAACGATTTAACCCAATCTATACTAATCTATACTTAATATTATAAAGCTGAAGAGTTTGTTTGTTTGTTTGTTTGTTTGTTTGAACGCGCTAATCTCCGAAACTACTGGTTCGAATTGAATAATTCTTTTTGTGTTGGATAGTCCAGTTATCGAGGAAGGCTATAGGCTATATAACATCACGCTACGACCAATAGGAGCAAAGATATAGTGGTAAATGTGTAAAAAACGGGAAAAATTATTAGTAATAAAATATCGGGGGGGGGGGGGGTCACCAGGGACTACCCGTGCAAAGCCGGGGCGAGTTGCTAGTAAGGAATATATCGGGAGGTCGCTTAAGTCCTTTAGCATGCGAACGAAATTTGCAACTCGGCAGAGGATTCATCCGCACACCAGCGAGGGTGGTCCCGGACTGTGCGGTTTCAGAGAAACTTCCTCCCGCGAAGGCTTAGGTTGTGGAATGATATATGCTGAGGTTTTCCAAAGCGACGTCAGTATGGGGTTCATTAAAAGGGGTGTTTGGAAATTGTAAAAGGGTCGGCAACGCGCGTGTGATAACTCTGGTATTGCAGGCGTCCATAGGCTACGGTAACCGCTTCCCAGCAGGTGGGCTGTATGCTTGTTTGCTACCTTGGTAGTAAAAAAAAATGCTTTTTGATTGAATAAGCAGATGGTCCATCTGATGTTAAGCGATAACCTCTGCCTTTAACAATGCAATACCTCATAGGTCACGTCCACGTAGGACCATACAATACGCAACTATCCTAGCTGTAACAACACGTGGCATTATCACTAAAAGTGATTTCTACCAGGCAGTCTTGAGTTACGCTCATGTATGTCTCATACCGCAGTAAATGTTAAGAGCTCAATCGAATTTAACGATCGGCAGTAAATCCGACTCTCCAACTTGAATTAACTATACGATGTGTCAGCGCGAATTTTCGTCATGTCCAAATATCCAAATTCAGTTTCCAACATTTACGATCTGATTTTAAAGTCTAATATGAGAAGTTAGGGTCCTCGTATTACCCGGCGAAATGAAATAATCACTGTTCAGACAAAGCCGGAGTAAGGGTACTTGGCTCCCTGATTCTAAACCACTCGATTCGGCCAACCGATACAACGTTAGTTATAATGCATTTCAGGCATTTTGCTACTTGGACCTTACGCAATTTAGGTAATTTACTAATCAGACAATACGCGTTTTAGGCCTTATGCTACTTTGATGTATTGCGTTTTAGATGACCCGCTCATGAGGGAGGATAGGTATAGATTATTTGTCCGGACGTCAAAATTGCATATTTTTCAGGAAATATCCTCTAGCCCAAAGCTAAGCAGAGCTTGCGTTATGGGTACTAGACAACTGATAAACTTAATACAATATATTACATAGATAGATATTGTTTATTTTATATATAAAATACCCAGAACACCCTGAACAAATATCTGCAGATCGCACACATATTTGTTCCGAGGCGGGAATCGAACCAGCAACCTCCTGCGTCGCAGGCGAACGTTCGCCCGCCGCGCCATAGAGGCAATGACTATGATGTATACTTTTCGCACGCTATGGTGCTCTATTAATTACGGGAACAATTAAATTGTATTTATTTTAAAATGACCATAAGTACATTCAAAAATAAATAAATGTTACACATGACTTGGGCCATGGGTGACCCTTTATATAAATAAAAAAATTATCAATGAATAGATATTTATGTGGTTTTGTTCCGATACGTAAGCCAATATTTTAATGACTTGTAAGCTAAGTGAAACAGGCCCCTGGTCCTATCCTAAATCCTTCCTAGCGACGACCCTGGCCCAAAGCGACATAATAGAAATGTTACACATTTAATTTCGCTGACTCGATTTGTGTATGACATACAAATTGAGTCGAGAAACTAATTTGTAAGTTGGTCCGAAATATGTGAAGGTACCAGGCTTCCTCGTTAAAAGTTAGGGTTAAGGATGTGTGGAAGACTGGATGTGGCCGATTAGAAGGGTTATAACATTATCGCTCATTTGATACAATATTGGCGAAACTGCACATTTTGCAATATTACAGGAGAGGATTTTTTTTTAAATTTTCTTTTTCATTTTACGACTTTTGTTACAGACACTGCTGCATTATTTTTAATTTAAAATAGGATACAGTTATAGTTTTATTTTCAGTTTAAATCAATCAGGTACACCAAAATCATAAAATATTTTTAAAAAAAATAGTTTGGTTCCTACAGTTGCGTCATTGTTCCTCCAGGAAACAGTATACTGTATGTAAAGCATCCATACAATATTTTACTATCTCGTCAGGCATTTTTTTTCCAGAATGTTTGCTACTTTGTATAATGTGACAGTGATGTCAACGCCACCTAGCAGATTCGGTAAGAGATACAATTCTGTCGATTTTTCTCCGAACTTAACCAACCTCAACACAAGTTTTTACACACTTAACCCAATTTTGAGAAAAAGTGTAGTTTCGTCATTCTTGTACCAAATGAGCGATATGAGACTTTTCATCTGTATGTCTCATGTTGGCGGGCGCAGTACAATGCCACATAGGGCGCATACTTGGTGGACGTGACCTATGTGATAATACACTGTTCATATGCAGAGGGTACCGCTTAACATCAGGTGGGCCATATTCATAGCCAAACCACCTTTTTTTTATATAATGCTGGACAGTTCACTCAACATTATCTAGCCCCAAGCTAAACAGAGCTTGTGTTATGGGTACTAGATAACTAATATACTTAATTAAATATATTACATACATAGATATTTTTTATTATACATTGAAAATACCCAAAACACCCTGAACAAATATCTGCGATCGCACAAATATTTGTTCCGAGGCGGTAATGGAACCCGCAACCTCCTGCGTCGTAGGCAAACCTTCGCCCGCGGCGCCACAGAGGTCGTATACACTATATAAGTAGTATATAAGTATAATATACTCTTTATTAGACGTCCTATTTGTCGTTTCCATGATCCCAACATCGCTATGTACATAATCTCGTAGGCGGCTTGTCAGCAGGCACAGAGAATATTTCGTGACAGTCGGATAGATGAGGAAATGTTTCGCTTTGTACCTCTCGCATGCCGGGGGGTCATTTGTTTAGGGATAGTTTACATTAAAATATGTATCTAAAGGTCAGGGCAAATATCTGTGATGCTAGTTTTGGCACAGATTACTTAATTGTGACGTTTTGGTGCTGATGGTCTAGTGGAACCTCCTGTTCTGATCCTAAGGTCGGATCAAGGATTAAAATAAATATATAAAATAAATAATGCTGGACAGTTTACACAACATTATCTAGCCCCAAGCTAAGCAGAGCTTGTGTTATGGGTACTAGATAACTGATATACTTAATACAATATATAACATAGCTAGATATTTTTTATTATACATAGAAAATACCCAGAACACCCTGATCAAATATCTGCATATCGCACAAATATTTGTTCCGAGGCAGGAATCGAACCCGTAACCTCCGGCGTCGCAGGCGAACGTTCGCCCTCCCCGAACCAATGGTTATTCCACTCCAAAAAAGTATGAGCGTAGTATTACGTACTCTCAAACGGTAATGAACAAAACTATGGGGAAACCATTATGTTCTAGAACCAAAAATTCAAAGTCATTTGATATGTGCATGAATGAAGCCTCTGCAAGGCACGATGAAGCCTTTCACCGCCTTGGTTCTTTCACAATTGGTTCCTTTTTAGGGTTCCGTAAAAAAACTACGGAACCCTTATAGATTCGTCATGTCTGTCTGTCTGTCTGTCTGTCCGTGTATGTCACAGCCACTTTTTTCCGAAACTATAAGAGCTATGCTGTTGAAACTTGGTAAGTAGATGTATTATGTGAACCGCAATAAGATTTTCAAACAAAAATAGAAAAAAAACAATAAATTTTTGGGGTTCCCCATACTAAGAACTGAAACTCAATCATACCCATACGTGTGGGGTATCTATGGATAGGTCTTTAAAAATGATATTGAGGTTTTTAATATAATTTTTTTCTAAACTGAATAGTTTGCGCGAGGGACACTTCCAAAGTGGTAAAAAGTGTCCCCCCCCCCCCTCCCCCCCCGTAACTTCTAAAATAAGAGAATGATAAAACTAAAAAAAAAATATGATGTACAATTACCATGTAAACTTCCACTGAAAATTGGTTTGAACGAGATCTAGTAAGTAGTTTTTTATTTTTGGGGTTCCCAAAACTTAGAATTGAAACCTCAAAAAAAAAATAACATCAAACCCATACGTGTGTGGTATCTATGGATAGGTCTTCAAAAATGATATTGAGGTTTCTAATATAATTTTTTTCTAAACTGAATTGTTTGCGCGAGAGACACTTCCAAAGTGGTAAAAAGTGTGTCCCTCCCCCCCCCTCATAAATTCTAAACTAAGAGAATGATAAAACTAAAAAAAAAATGATGTACCATCTAAACTTCCACCGAACATTGGTTTGAATGAGATCTAGTAAGTCGTTTTTTTTTAATACGTCATAAATCGTAATCCATCCAAGAACTTTTATATTATGTTACTTGCTGCTACGGAACCCTTCATGGGCGAGTCCGACTCGCACTTGGCCGCTTTGTTTTTTATTTTATTAACTACGTGAATGACGGAACAAGCATAAATGGCCCCCCCTGCCTTTAACAATGCATTACCTCATAGGTCACGTCCACCTAGGACGTGCCCTATGCGGCATTACACAGAGCCCGCCACCCTGAGACATAAAGATGAAAAGTCTCATGTGCCTGTAATGTCACCGGCATCCATAACCTTTAAACCCGAAAGCAGCAATGCGAGCACTACTGCTTTGCCGCAGAAATAGGTATGGAGGTAGTACTTCCCCGGACGAACTCTTTCACATAAAAGCTCTACTACTACTGGCTCTTTTCAGATCCATCAGACATCAATCTGGTCTATGATCGATTGTTATAAATTATATTATAAAAATATGTTTTCACGCCAAAACGGCTAGACCAATTTTGATGAAATTAAATTGTGGTGTGTCCAGCCCAAGAGTGAACCCCTCCATCTCCTCCCGTGGATGTCGTAAGAGCCGACTAAGGGATTACCCGGACTTTTATGTAAGATTCGTTGGTATAAGGTTTGTCCTGGTCGCTAGCTTATTTAAGGAATGTGTTATTACTGGAAGAAAGCGTTAGCAGAGTCAGTCGTGGGAAGCAATGGCGGCGATGAGCTCACCACTTGTCACGTCTATTTCCCACGATGGTGCAACCCACAGTGAAAAGAGGCCCATTTGAGGCTCTGCCTATCCTTTCGGGGAAAAAGGCGTGTGTCTATGTATTTATGTATTGTCTATTCCAAGATCGCGCTAATGAAAACGTGATCTACACTAGACAGCGATAGAGCGTTCTATTCTACTGGTGGCGACATCTCGTTTTGACGTGAGTAAACTTCAGAACCCTGCATTCAAAAACTACAATATATACTGGGGAACCTGCATTATGCGTGGTTCGAGAAGAGCTACGCTTTACTGGTTATTTATACAACCTTACAACACCGGAATATAGCCGATTTGACGAAGTCTGTAGCCTTGAAAGTTATAACTGAAAATCTAAGTTGTCAAAGTTTTGCGACCTATTTATTAATATTATTGTAGCCACCGCTGGCCTTTGGGAATCAAATATCTGGGACTCAATTCACAGTTTAATAAGTTCTGCTACATTTATTTTCGCTTTATTATTTTTGCTTTATTTTTCTAGCACATAATAACTATTGCCAGCATAAAAACTAATCCATCTGCTATTCCGGGCTACGAACAATATCTATGCAGTTTTTTATCGGAATTCGTTCAGTCATCATACCGAATCATGTATCAAATATATAACTACTATACTATAACTATATTAACACATTTAGGCTTGGTTTCACAATCAATAAGTAAAAATTTAAGTAGTTACTCAGCGAGTTAACTACTTAGAGGTTAAATCCTTTCATTAACTTTTAACTTACTGATCAGATAAAGTGGTGATTAATTTAAGACGATTCAAAATGATCCTTGTGATTTCAATTAATAAAATACTTTTTGACTTTGACTTTAACATACTGAGGGATTGTGAAACGCAAATACTTATATACTGAGCAGTTATATTTGAAGTAGCTTACTTAGAACTTTACTTATTGATTGTGAAACAAAGCCTTCCAGCAATCATCCGCGCTATACTCCGAGGGAACTGAATTTCAGGATAAAAGTTTTCCTTGTCTTAACCCAGGTTTTAATCTACCTGTGCGACAACATACATACATACATACATACGTATGCTATGCTTTTTTCCCCGAAGGGGTAGGCAGAGCCTCAAATGGGCCTCTTTTCACTGTGGGTTGCACCATCGTGGGAAATAAACGTGACAAGTGGTGAGCTCATGGCCGCCATTGCTTCCAACGACTGACTCTGCTAACGCTTTCTTCCAGTAATAACACATTCCTAGCAGCCAGGACAAATAAAATCGAAGCAACGAATCTTACAAACAAGTCCGGGTAATCCCTGAGTCTGCTTTGGGAGGAGATGGAGGGGTCTATTCTTGGGCCGGATACACCACGATTGAATTTCATCAAAATTGCTCTATAATATTGGTGTGAAAACATGCCAAACATGAAAACAGACAACGTCCAACTTCCATTTGTTGAGTAAGTTTAACAGGGTTGTATAATAGAGTTAACTGGTTATTTCAGAACACTTTACATCTTTATTATTCCAGTAACTAAGTTTAAATATTCTGTAAACCCTAGCTAAGTTGTTAAGTAACCAATCTCAGGAGCGAGTAGCTGCACTAAGTAAAACCCTCAAAAGTTTAGCAAGCATTCCACTTAGCCTCGGCCAGCGAGTCTAATTATACTCGATTTCCATTACAAGATTGAGAAAAACCCCGGAAAGTTCCCGAAGACCAATAAACTGGTGCATTTTCGTAAAAAATATGGACAATACATATCGGTTAGTTATGTGGGTGACACTTCAAATGTTGCCAAAAAGTAGGTAGGCTAGAATATAATGCTTTCTAGCACGAAGTTTGGTCTTTGTACATACTACTTTTACGGCAAGCTTACACAATAAAATGGCCCGGCCAATTTTTATAAAATTTTGTAGGTATGTGGGGTCCATTGTACACTCAAAACAAAACCTATCCCACAGGTAGGTACACAAATTTATTAAGACGATATGTTACAATTTTGGCGTTATTGCGTTACATGCTCACTAACAATAAAGGTTACAAACTTGATGTTAATACAGTAATTACTTGAGGATGTAATTAATCTAAATAAATCATACACAAGAAACACTATTTGTAAAACTTATCTAGTTAGCTTTATTTTTTGAAATTGGCTCTCCTAGAACCCGTGTTAGGTCCCTACTTCTATTAGAGAAAATATTAAACGTAAATTTTTAAACTATTCAGTATTACTTAGAGATTTTTATTGTATTGCAGTTATTTTGAGTGGTCACTTGGCTTGCATATAAACTCACTCCTTTCTCCAAGTGTACATAACAAATATATAGAGATAGAGGTATTCAGAATCTCTAATCCGGCCTTTGACAAGTGATCTAATTGTGTGACCTACTATCGCTCAATATCACTTTACGTTTGCTTTGAATCCGTTATCCGATTACCATATTCCTAGGTTCAGTAGAGCAGAGATATTCTCGTATTGTCGGAGATATCAGAAGATTTCCTATCTTCAGAAATTCTCATATAATTCATGGATCAAATCTAATACATTTAAAGTTATCGGCAATAGACGCTTTTAAGCTGAATCCGTAGAAAAACGAAGGCACTAACATAACTCTAAGAAGTAGCAAGTTGAAGTGGCCACAGAAAATAGGGGTATTTGTGATAATCCTTAGTACCTGTAACTACTTAACTAATGTTTTATAATTAACTAGTGTCTGCCCATGGCTTTGCACGCGTTTTAGAATAGCACTCGCCAATGTGAGTGAACGAAAATATAGAAAAAAAATGTATAAAATTACTTCTTTACTGTTTAATAAAAAATACTCTTTCAAAGTGTGAATGACACAATTAATGACGATAAAACTGCTTTTAAAAGGGAATAACACAGTATTTTGGTTTTTTTATACATCGAAGTATGTTCATTTATGTTTTTGGTTAGGTTAGGTTAGGTTAGCAATAGCTGCAAAAAACTCTTGACAATTACAAATATATTTTTGAAAGGTTAAATCAACCACGGGTTTTTAAATATGCTTTTTAGCAAACTTCGTAAACTTAAGAGACAACCCTTAAATGAGCAGCAAAATGAATGCCCGTACAAAGAATATCGTTTTACTCTTTTCATGTGCCAGAGTATAGTCCGTTCTGTGGTTAGGTGTGCAAAGGCGCAAAGGCAAGTCTTTGATTAATCGTGTTCCCAAGGAATACTTTAGTTAAATAGGCACATTTCTGGAATTCTTTAATACACTAGTGTTTTCAAAGGGATTTGAGAGGTCACGTACATAAGATCAAATTCAAAGAAAGGTCACATAACATCTTTAGCGAAATCAATTTGCCTTAACTTAATCAGGATAAGGCATTCCGAACTCTACTCGTCTGATATAAGGACTGCAATGAGAAATAAACAACTAAGGGGTTAGACTCACGATTCGACCTTTGAACGTTTTTCGGTTCAATACCTTTTTTAACCCGATTTTAGTGAAAGACCCAATTCACCCCGGAGCTATATGACTGCCTGTAGTGAGGGACTCAAATCAAAAGGAAGTCATCGATATAAATATATAAAATCGTTGCGTGTCTGTCTGTCTCACTAACGTTTATTTCAGAAATGTGTTCCGGAATGGAACTATTGAGACTTTTCTAACCCACCATATTTTAAAAACATGCTAGTATCGTACATTCCTTTTTTTGTTGATATTTAATGAATAGACCAGAGTAAAAAAATAGTTATTTGTGTATTTTGTGGGCAAGTGCACTGAGAGAGGAATTTCCAAAATACAGCCACAGAATAAATATTAATAAATATTTATTCTGTGCCCTAACCCCTCAGGTAGTGTAGCGGGTTGTTGAATTTTGCATAGAAAAATCTCCACGCGGATTAAGTCGCGGGCGTTCAATTAATTTGGAGGGTACATTCCTTTGGTGGTGTTGGGAGTGCACTAAGAAAGGTATTTCTGTCATTTTCCCTCTAATCATCTGCAGATATTTGTTCAGAGTGCTCTGGGTATTTTATATGTATACTAGCGACTCGCCCCGGCTTCGCACGGGTAGCCCCCGGTGAACACTCCCCCCCCCCCCCCCCCCCCCTGATTACTTATTCTGCTATTCGGAGCGGAGAATACTCCACCAAAAAAGAGATAACTAACATCGGGCCAGCCGATCTTGAGTTATAAGTGGTGTAACTAACACGACTTTGTTTTATAATATATAGATATAATCATCGACGTAAGTAAAATGAATGGACGGGCCTTAGGGAACGATAGTTTTGAAGCTTCTAAACAGACCTAGTTAGTATACTTCGCTTCAGTCAGTCTTTGTCACGGCAACGAGTGACAGCTATGCTGAATAATACCAAAATTAGATACAATGCCTTCTGTGCTTTTCTGCAAGTGCAAACAACACAAGAAATACAAATAAAGCTTCAGGCATCGCATTTAATTCGTAAGTAAAGGTTTTGTAATATAATTTTCATCAATTGATAAAAAACTTATAAATCGTCGTGTGGTAGGAAAACTACATAGGTAACACATTTTGCGAAATCGACTTTATTGCATGGTTATGATGGCCCATACATGTCGATGGACACGTCTTGCTCTAGAGGACGAGCGACAAGGAGGACTACGCCCCAGGACATTATCTCAATGTTCCCCACTCTGAATGAAAGTTAACAGACACAAGTTTATACTCGTAGATAGTTTTAATTTTACTCGACATACCTTTTTCTTTTTGATACTTAGAATTATTGTGTTCCACAATTTTTTTTCATTTTGTTGATTTTATAAGCATTAGTCGTATGATAAGTTTGTTATGTCACTTACTTTGAATTTATAAGTCTGCTAAAATAATGTAGGTGTTTCAGTAGTTTTCTAATATTCAGTCTTGATAAAAAGAAATGATTATAAGTTGGTTTTATTTTAAAATGTATTTTAATATTATATAAATCTATACCCATGGATAGGATTGTCATATTCAAATAAGTAAATAATAGATCATTTCAATTATTCAAAACTTTGGCGAGGGAAAAATACATAGTCGTTTTTTTATTTTTTTCTCTTAATCAAAAGAACTAAAATGTATTATCATTAAATTCGAAAATAGATACAGTACCAATCTATAACATATCAAAACACGGACTGAAAAATTAGTTACGATAAAAAAGCTATTGCCATTTTTGACGCAATTAAACAGTAAATCGCGTTTTTCTCGCGATGTTGGTTTTGTTGTTGTTATTACTTATTTAGTTTTCCAACTACAGCGACGAAATATTTGACAAGACTTCACGCATGACGGATGGTCCGGTACAGACTGCAAAAAAATCTGATGCCTAAGGGGTATCGTATTGATTTAGAATTGTAATTTGCATTATTTACGTCAAAACATTGCTAAGCACGTCGCTTTAGGTAATTGCATATAATATGTAATGGCATGTTAATTAACCTTATAGCTTTCCAAAAAAAATCTAAGGTAAACAAAAATGGATAGAAGTCATAAGACGAGCAAGAACAGACGACTTTTGGAAGTGGAATACATTTTCCCGTATTTGCTCTGATCATTTTCTACACAATGAATTCTATACGCCAAAAAACGGTTAGTAGTAGTAGAGCTTTTTTGTAAAAGAGTTCGTCCGGGGAAGTACTACCACCATACCTGTTTCTGCCGTAAAGCAGTAGTGCTCGCATTGCTGTGTTCCGGTTTGAAGGGTAAGGGTGCCGATGAAATTACGGCCACATGGGACTTTTCATCTTTATGTTTCAGGGTGGCGGGCGCAGTGGAATGCCACATAGGGCGCGTCCTAGGTGGACGTGAGCTGAGGTAATGCACTGTTCATAGGCAGAGGGTACCACTTAACATCAGGTGGGCCATCTTCTTGATCTGTCATTCCAAGTAGTATAAAAAAACTCATTGTGCAAAATTCTTAAAACTGCACTCTGCAGTTTCTTAAATACTGGATTTTTTATACATTTATGTTTCCGTACGATTTTTATGATATTTTCTTAGTTTATTGAGTGATGAAAAATATATTTTTCACAAATTGATTGAGCTGAAGACCTTAGGTGGACTTGCTTTTCTATTGATTTATATTGTGTATGTTTGAGAGCTGAAAAATAGATACGTAACGACATAAAACAGAAGGGAACCATGTATTTTTGTAAAAGTTTCATTCAATAATTGCATTTTTTTCGGCGATTTTTTGTACTATAAACCTACTTAAATAACTTTAGAAAACACATTGCATCTGTTAAAGTATTAAGTATTAAAAAAACACAGTTTTTAAGAAGTTCAATAATTTAATTTCACCTAGTTTATTTACAAGACCGCCAGGAGTGGCGCTATAGAGAAGAGGCCTTTACTCAGCAGTGGCTGGATAGATAGATAGATAGATAGATAGTTTATTTGTTGACCGTACCCTAAATCCGAATTGTCTTATTTTTCACGGACGTTTTGTATGGGTAAGGCCAGTCCATTTATTTTACTTTGGTCGAAGTATATAATAACAAAAAATCGACGACCCCTGTGGCGCGGCGGGCGAAGCTTGGCCTGCGACGCAGGAGGTTGCGGGTTCGATTCCCGCCTCGGAACAAATATTTGTGTGATCGCAGATATTTGTTCAGGGTGTTCTGGGTATTTTCTATGTATAATAAAAAATATCTATCTATGTAATATATTGTATTAAGTATATCAATTATCTAGTACCCATAACACAAGCTCTGCTTAGCTTGGGGCTAGATAATGTTGTGTGAACTGTCCAGCATTATTTATTTATTTATTTATTTATTTATCTATCTATGTAATGTATTGTATTAAGTATATCAGTTATCTAGTACCCATAACACAAGCTCTGCTTAGCTTGTGGCTATATAATGTTGTGTGAACTGTCCAGCATTATTTATTTATTTGTTTTATTATTCATAGAATTGCTAAAGTCTTACAAAATGAGAAAAACGACAAAATAAATGTAAAGTGCATCTGTATTCTACAAGTCTGTAGAGTTTACTTTTTTTTATAAGACTGTCTTCTACAATCGTGACTCTGGTTCTATCTTAGTCACCATTCCTGAGGAATGGTGGCAAAAAGTGCCGAATATTTGTGGTACAATAAAAGCACCAGCGTGGTGATAATATTCAGTATTCATCGCAAGGATAGTTTCATGCAGATGAATGAGCAAACTCATAACTTTTCCTCTAGATATATCTGTCGCAGAGAGATTCAGGGATTTCACGAAATCCCTAGGGATACCAAGAAATCACAGTAGATGTGGAATATTCTTGTATATTAACGTCTTCTTACTCAAAATGTTTAATAATCTGACAAAATGTTAGTGATATGTCGTTTACTAAAATAAATCTAGCCTTAGTTTATTTTGTAAAAAAAACCCTTAATGCAATGAAGTGGCTGAACTGATTTTGATAAAACATGTCTAAGAACCACCGCTACAAAACTTACTTTTAAATAAATAAAAACTCATTCAAATCGGTTCACCCGTTTAAGAGCTACGGTGCCACAGACAGACACACACACACACACGCACTCACACATAGCGGTCAAACTTGTAACACCCCTCTTCGCCGCCGAGCTGCGCCCGAGCAGTCGGCTCTGAAGACATGATTGTATTCTAGTGAGGCACGGGACCGGCTCAATGACCGTGCTACGGCCGATACTTGGCTCGGACCCGAGACGGTCTAGCGTGAATAATCCTTTAGGCAAACGTATAACTCAATTTTTTTTCAATCATCGTCGTTAGTCCACTTCTGGACATACACTGCCCCATAGCATGCCATGTCAAAAGGTCTTGAGTCACCTCCGTCCACCAACCTCCTCCAACACTTATAACTTTTTTGTGAAAAATGTATTTTTCAGTACAAGCTTTTATAAAATTTGTGATCGTAACCGTGTGCTGATCAAAATGAGCCTAAACACGGCCAGTCAACTATTATCCCTCGAGGAGTTCCATTGTCCACCTTCCGTTTCCATTATCAGATAAGCTCGCTGTCACTATAATATTAAATTGCCATTGGAACTTGACAGGTATGCCAAATTTCAGGTCAATCGGTTTAGGATAACTGCTTCATAATTCAGTTGCAAGATTCCACCCGGACATATTACATTGCAAGTTAATTTATAGCTTGTAAAAATAACATTAGTTCATCGAGAAGGGAGCCCTACACTGCGTATAATAGTATAATTATGACGCAGTAACAATAAACACGTTACAAACCTACATAACCTCTTATTCGCAAAATGGCGACTTTTATTCCGTTTGTCTCATTCGAGTCTCTGGGGAAATCTCATAGATAAATTATTCCAATTCTCACGACGCAGCCCGACAGAATGCCGTGTCAAAAATAATATAACTCTGATAAAACAGTTTGCGTAGAAAGGTGATATGTGTCTTCATTTGCCTGATCTTGACATTTGGTATGGAGTCCACAATATGGAGAAGTAGGTTCAGGAGAAATATTTTTGGAAGAAAGCTTTTATATGTCTGGAAATAGGTTTATTGTGGTCTCCATATCTTCTTATCTTGTCATGTTCAGCTACGTAGCGTCACAAAAAATAATATTTTCTTCTGAAATGTCTATTTCAGGGGCTGGCTGTATCTAATGTATCTTGATTAAGTCAATATCAAAATTATTTAGTTGGAAGTATAGGGCATTAGTACTTACTTTTTTTGTCTCTATTTCATGAGTAAAATTTATTACAGCTTTCACCTTCATCGATAATGTATATTATATTCTAGGCGTACGGCGTAGATGCGCTACCTACCTACGTTAAAAGTAGAAAACAAAAAGTTAAGTAATATTTGAGAAGTTCATTGTTCCGACAGAAATGGATCTAAAGAGAAAAAGTTTTCTCAATAGAACCAATTGGATCTTGATCACTGGATCTACAGTGAGTAAACGGTTTATTTGACGGACGTTTTGTTTGTTTGACCGTTTGTTCGTGGTTGACTTCCCAATATCCGATTAACCTGAAATATGGCATACCTGTCAAGTTTCAATAACAAAACAATATTATGGTGACAACGAGCTTATCTGATGATGGTGACGGAAGGTGGACAATGGAATTTTGAGGTTTTCCCAAGCGACTACAATATGGGGTTCTTCAAGAGGGGTGTTTGAAAATTGTAAAAGGGTCGGCAACGCGCGTTTGATAACTCTGGTATTGCAGACGTCCATAGGCTACAGTAACCGCTTACCAACAGGTGGGCCGTATGCTTGTTTGCTATCTTGGTAGAACCTATAAAAATAAATTTTAAAAAAACAGTTGGGCTCATTTTATTCAGCTCACGGGTCTGCTTACTAATTTAATCAACATCATACGATTATCAGTCGGATGTAGTACTTCTTAAAAGTTTGTTTGAAAAGTGTGTTTTTTTTATTAAATTGAGTTTATTCTTTCTCAAGCTCCAGACAAGGAGGGAGGAAGACAGCTGTTCAGTTGGTGCGACCAACTTATGGTGTTATAAATTATAGATTTGACTGGTTTGAAGGATTCTACACTTTCTATGATAAAAATATAAATTAGGAGTAAATTCTCCACCAGCGACTTTGCCAACTGAACAGCTGTCTTCCTCCCTCCTTGTCTGGAGCTTGAGAAAGAATAAACTCTATTTAATTAAAAAAACACACTTTTCAAACAAACTTTTAAGAAGTACTACATCCGACTGTTAATCTTATGATGTTGATTAAATTAGTAAGCAGACCCGTGAGCAGATTAAAATGAGCCCAACCGTTTTTTTTTAATTTATTTTTAAAGGTACTACTAAGTTAGCAAACAAGCATACGTGCTAAAGTGCTAAAGGTAAAATGTTCTATAAATATCTATCATTGTATATACAATGCACCAAACAAAGACAATAAAGTTGCACAAATAAGGCTCTCTACAAAGCAAAGCAAAGCATCGAAATATACGACCAGATGAAGTCAATATTATCTGAAAATATATCCTGTCACAAAGCCAGCACCTGTGGTTTGTCGGATCCGATGAGACACTTACACTGATGTAACTTGGCATGTAAGAACAATAAGTTCAGAATCCTGAGGGTAAGTCGTACTGGCGCGGAGAGTTTGGATAATATTACAACTACTGACCAAGCGTAACGAGGAACGACTTATAGTCCTTTTTTATGTTGTTTCCTCATGTCTCCGTCATTTATGAACCGATTTGAAATTGTTCTTTTAGTGTATGGTTACGTACCTACATCGCCAGTGTGCAACTCACGCGACCGCACGACGGTCGCGTACCAAAACATTGTGAGTGTATTAAATGCCAAAATAATAACGATTGTGTTTAACTACTAAAATTAACGTCACGTAGTACGACCACCAAACTGGGATTGTACATTTGGTCCTTCCTTTTATGTATGGTATCGGACCTAAGCACTGAAACTTTCATCGCCGCTCTCCAGAGATTGTGTGCCAGACGAGGAACGCCAAAACATATGTATTCGGACTGTGGCACTAACTTTATTGGAGCTTCAAAGGTTCTGAGAAACGAATACGAACTTTTTTACACCTACTTAACTCCAGGTCATTTCCTAACTGGAAGCCCTACATTGACTCTTCCTCTGTCCAACTACGAAGATGAAAGGAACGTGGATTTACGCCAAAGATGGCAGTTAACTGAACACATGCTGCATCAATTCTGGAAATTGTGGTCCAGCGACTATTTAACTCAACTTCAAGCAAGAAGCAAATGGCAAAGACCAACTAAGAATCTTGAGAAAGGGGACATAGTCCTTGTAAAGGAAAACAATCTACCCCCGGGAAAGTGGGTCATGGGCAAAGTGATCGAAGTACACCCCGGAGAAGATGGTCATGTGAGGGTGACCACTGTCAAAACTCAAGCTGGTGTGGTCAAGAGGCCCGTCACAAAACTGTCAAAAATATTGCCAAATGAAACTGAAGACACACTAAATGAAACTGAGAACTCAACAAATCTAAAGAGCCATTATTCTAGGGCTGCTCGCTCAATACCTACCAAAAAGCGTAACCGAACTGGGAAGAAAAGTTTCATCACGATGTTCGTTTCTTTTCTTATAATGTTTGCATTCATAAATGAATCAAAATGTGATACCTCTGACGTCACTGATGCGAACGTAGGTATGACAAAGAACGCTCAGATTACGAACCTTGGACACGAGCGCCCGATCTACTACGATACGATTGGAAAAATGCAGCTAATTCATGATGAATGGGTTTTACTTACCTACTATAACCTAACGACTTACTGGCAAGCTATTCAAGATATCGAAAACTACGTGGAAGATGTCAGAATCCTGTGTCAGAAGATGGACCCAAGATATTGTGAAAATACCGTACAACAACTCTTCCATGACATGGAACTAATGAAATATTACAACAACATACTACTGGCCCCGCACAAGCATTTATCTGATCGTAAAAAACGAGCTTTGATCGATGGTGTTGGCTATGTAGCAAATAGTTTGTTTGGAATCTTGGATCAGCGCTTTGCAGAGAAATACCACCAAGATATTAAAGCTATACAGAATAACGAAAGATACCTACTAGAACTCGTGAAAAATCAAACTACAATCGTTGAACTTGAAAATGAAATAATGATGAAAAATGAGAAGAATATTCGGCAACAGTTCGTACTTATGAACAAGTTTATGAATGATACCAGCATTAGATTGACAGAACTTCAGTCTGGAATCGGAACTGTCATGGCCACTAACTACTTCAGCTCTGTATCGCTCACAGCACACTTGCTGCTAACTAACTTAAAGAATGTTCAAGAGATGCTTTTCAACGCCCTCGTGGATGTTTACAAAGGCCACATCGATGTGCATCTCCTCACACCAGTCAACTTAATCAAGCAGCTGAATGAGATCTCTGGAAGACTCCCGAAAACTTTAAACTTTCCTGTAGAAAATATTCAAGAAGAAATAAAGGATGTCTACAAACTACTCTACGTAAAGGCTCGCGTCACGGACAAGTACTTTATGTTTGAGATACACATTGTAACGGATCAATACCCTACCCCGTTACTGAATCAATACAATTGAGACACAATATAATTCTAAACGCATTACCCATCCCTTTCGCTTCGTGTGTCGGTTAAGACATGGAATGACGTATTTATTTTATGCTTTTATGGTCGAAGGGTTTTAGTGCCTAACAAGTGGGTACGGCTTGACGAACAGCAAAAAAACTAAGATACGCAGCGTTGAATGCACGCTGGGTCAAATTTTTTATGACCAGTGCTTAGACAATGAGTCCCACAGTTTATCTCCCTATAATGTTTGTTTCAGTGTGACATTTTGAGCAACTAACACGGCTTGCAACGAATGGTTTTAAATATTTTTTGTTACTAATATTTTTTGGTATGAGATCCTTGCGTGCAAGTTGTTTTGAGATTTTAGTGATGCGAGTCGACAAAGGGATGGACTTTAGTATAACGCGAGCTTTCGTGGCGGCTACATTATCGGTTCTCTTGTAATTAACTTTTGTGAATATATTGCGAGATTTGCGTGGTGATATTTTGAACACCGCTAAAGTTCACTAGTTTAAGTAAAGTTTAGTCATTGTGTTAAGTACAATCGTTTAGTGAGTGAGACAAAAGCTGGCTGCTGACTCCTGCAGAGACCCTGAAAAAGCTAAGTACCTAGGTGTATATGCAAAACTAAGTACCTATGTATAGAGATGGCTGAGTCACAAACCTAAGTACCTATGTATAGAGATGGCTGAGTCACAAACCTAAGTACCTATGTATAGAGATGGCTGAGTCGCAGATCTAAGTACCTAGGTGTATATGCATGTCTAGGTACCTATGTATAGAGATGGCTGAGTCACAAACCTAAGTACCTAGGTGTATATGCAAAACTAAGTACCTATGTATAGAGATGGCTGAGTCGCAAACCTAAGTACCTAGGTGTATATGCATGTCTAAGTACCTATGTATAGAGATGGCTGGCTCACAAACCTGAATACACTGTTGCACCTTTTATACTTAATCTAGGGATAGCGGAATCATGAACCAGATAAATCTAGACTTCAACATGAATATGTTAAAGTATTTACACCTTTAATAAATGTCTTTAGGAAGAACCAGCACTGCTAGAGTCTGCACCATGAAGCCGTGGTCTACGTTGGATAAACATTTTATCTGTTGCACGTTTTATATTTAATCTTTATTGTGTAATTTTGTTGATCATAAACTGTTTACCTAGGATATGACTATTATATATTTATTGACAGAACGACTTACAGTCCATATTATAAATATGGCCTTTTAAATTAGTCTCATGTGAGGGAACTATAATACAGCTTTTATCAAACATGACTGTGTCGCATGAGAGTAAACTGCTTAGCGCAAAAACACACACAAACAAACACACTCTCGTCCCCGTATTCACGTGTAGTGACAAGGTGGGAAATTACACGACATATCATTATATATGTATTCTCGCGAAGTGGTGTTGGCGTGTGGTATTTTTGGACGCAAGAAGCTGAACAACGACAACCCTAAGCGAATTATTCTATAGTATGTACTATATTCAACTGAAGCTCTCGAGAGTGAGCTACCGGAAAAGCCAACTTAAATGGCGGGAAATCTTTCTGAATTGAATAATGCACGCGTTTCTACAGACACATACATTACACTATCACTATAGTGAAACGAGTCACCAGCACAGAGAAATCGCTTGCGCCGGCTTGGAATCGGATTACAACACTTACGAGGTCATTATAACTGACCATCGCTGGATCTAAATGCGATCACAACCACTTAATTAAAACCACCTAAAGCCACCCACGGTACCTCTGATTGGTACTTGTGACACGTTGGAGAACAGAACACTAAAGTCGACGTAAAAGTAAATACGGTATCTATATTTTGAAACTTAGCCTCATATGATTAGGGCTACACCGCTGAGGAGTCTGGGTGGTCAGCATATGATAGAATTCACCCCCCGCGCATCGTTAGGGCGGATGGCAAGCATCCATGCAACCCGCGCTGTCACGTAGTACAAACAAGCAACGTTGCACACCGCTGGAGTAAGGGATCTCTTCGTATTTCCCACAACGTGGGAACCATAGGGGGCGAATGATACCCTTGAGCGGCCCACAATTCTCAGATTCCAAGGCGACACTAGAAACAGACATATACCTGCACTACACTATGCACGAACGGGCTTATGAACGAAAGCTTAGAAGAATGCAATCAATCAAACGAACCTACACAGTTATAAGGTGGTGGCACTAATTGCATAAGGACTTATCTGACATTCGATGACGACCATTAATATACCGACACATTACCTATGTTTGACTGAATCACGACGTTAGTTTAGGAACCTAGGATGTGAGACAAAGTCATCATTTTTACATAAACATTACAGGATCCTGAAGACGACACACGAGGCCCCTCCAGAGCGAATTGCAGAAACGGGGTAGGTAATTTCTGAATTACGAACAACATTTCCTTTCTGTAATTAGGTAAATAAACGCTGGCAGGATGTTTCTTTAATTCTCTACAGATTATTAAGACGATCACGGGACAGAGTCAATAAACTGTCAGGCCAAGACATTAACATCTACCAAATCATACTACTAAAAGTAACATATAATTCGTCACATTAAAAGATTGTAGAAGCTTTTTTGTAGACGCCTGTTGGGTGGGGGGGGGGGCTGAACTTCACAACATTCCATTGACAAGCGATGAAGATTTCACTCTTTATAGAGTCATCCCTTTACCTCTGAGAATGAAACAAGAACAAGCCGAGATTACTAAATATGTATATGTTTCATCGAAATATATAGCTGTCAATTTTAGAAAGAACACCTACATCAGTTTGAATGAAGAGGGAATGAAACAATGCATTCAGCGAAGAACAGACAACTTTGTGTGCAGTCTTAACTTACCTATAAGAAACTTAGAAAGCACAGACGCACCATGTGAAGCCAAGCTATTGGGTCATCAAAAGACTTCGCCGTGCATTACAAAGAAAACTGAATGTGTAGCCACCTGGATCGAGTTACATTCATCGAATACATGGCTGGCGGTGTGTTGCGACTCGTGCGAAGTGCGAACTGTCTGCGCTGGGGAAGTTGCATCTCACCAATTAAACACATCAGGACTCATAACTTTAAAACAAGGATGTGTGATGCAGAACAAGGACTTAAGTATCTACGCTCACAATCTTTTCCATAGTGATGCGAGAGTAAACTTATACCTAGCAAAACCACCGAAACTCGTGAAATCTATAAACCACATATTTAACTCGCAACGCACACCACAACTTCGACTAGTCTCAGAAGACGAAAACCTAGAAAAGGTAGCGAGACAACTAGAACAACAAAAAAGAAACGAGCTTCAACTTCCAGCAACCATATCTACTCATGACATTCACCAATACACTATCTGCTACACGCTGTTGGCAGTAGTCGTAATCGCAGCGTTGGTATGGGTGATCAGGAAGCGAGGCCTTTGCAACACAAAGGCTACGTATGCCACAGCTGCAGAACATCCAAAACCAGAGGCAATCAAATTACAATCCAAAGCCCGCAGTCCGACACAGTGCGATACCACAACAAGTAACCAAACGCGCAAACTCGGACGGTCCTCGTCGCTAGTGGAGCGCCCACGCAAGGATGAGTCACGAGCTGCGGCGACGGCACAGCGCGAGTGAGCACAGCCTCGTCGGGAGCCCGTCCAGGACGTCGATTTTAATTTTAATTAGCTTTGTCGACTTACTTTTACGTTTACTTACTTTTTTAGAATATCTTTAACAAAAACCTTATAAGATATTGTTACTTATAACTTTTATATTTGCTTACTTGTATTATTATTGCTTATTTGTAAAGACCTTCTGTCTCCCGCTTTAATCCCTTTTTTTGGGGTTGGCAGTATGTATGGTTACGTACCTACATCGCCAGTGTGCAACTCACGCGACCGCACGACGGTCGCGTACCAAAACATTGTGAGTGTATTAAATGCCAAAATAATAACGATTGTGTTTAACTACTAAAATTAACGTCACGTAGTACGACCACCAAACTGGGATTGTACATTTAGTTAACTCGGTATGCTTCCAGATTGGTCCCATTTTCATCAAAATCTAGTTCTGATGATGGGATCCATGAAGGCACAAATATAGCGATTTCAGTATTTTCAGCAACAATTCAAGCATGTGCATTCAGAAAGTTCTATTTGGTGAAGTGGAACTGATAAAGAAAACCAGAAATGGCCTACTAATTATGTTCCATCTTATTATTATTGTTTATTTTGACCTGTAACTAATTATTGTTATCAATAAATGAACAATGAACTAACTATGAGGTCTCAGAGTCTAGTTGCAGGATGCAGTGTTTTTATGTATGTTTGTTTGTAAGTATGTGTGTTTGTCCGAAGATAACTGCAGAACCGTTGATTCTTGGTAAATTTGGTAGGTAGGTTATGAAACGTTTATTTAGAGAATAATACAATAGATACATGAAAGTATGTACAAATTTAAAAAATACAAATGATACAGTTGTGCTATCTGAAGACCGCTGCTAACGATCTAAAGGTAGCTCAACTGATCCAAATCACTACCAGACAGAAACGTCCCTAAGATGCTGGCTGCATTGCCACGCTAAATGGCAATACAAATGCGTTGAGCCAGATAAAAGCCAGTCGACCAGACGCCATAAAATAATTTAAAAAACGCGAAGTGCCCCGTTACTCCACGGACCCAGAGTCCCAATCCCGAAAGACTCAATTAGTAAGCTCTGTCGAGACTTGCATATTTGCGTCTCTTGAGGTCCTCAAAATACTTTTGAGGTAGGTTATGTGAATATAATCATTAATTTTGAACATGAGTTTAATCGATCCCAAGGTTTTTAGGTTACGGGGTCCAAGAGGTCCCATGCCAATTTATCGATAAATGCCTAGGCATTAACTTAAGTCTCAGTGTAAATTCAAAGCACAAGGTGTGAGACGTGGGTAGAGGGGTGTTTGCTGAAAAGCAAGTCTTCCGAGGCAAGAATCTAAGCTTCCAAGGCATGTGCATAAGAGAGCATGCTGTAAATGAGCATACCTAGTAGCAAAGCTTCTATTATATTCCATGGGTATAAGAGAAAACAAAAAAGACCAAAAGAAAGCTTGCGAGATATGTTTGCAGAAATATGTGGACCTGAATGGATGAGGAAGGCGAGGGAAGGGGACCTGTGGAGGGATTTAGGGGAGGCCTAAACCAAAACACATACTAGGTTTGCTACTAAATAAAATAAAATAAACAAAAAAAGCCGTTATTTCTACTAGTTTCTGCAACATTAAATAACTAAAGAAACATTTTCATGTCAAAGATTTTACTATGATCTAATTTGTATAATCTATAGTACTACCGCTGAGGCGACTCTCAGTGGCGTGTTAGTGTTTAGTTAATTAATGTAGTAGAAACTCAATAAAATAAAGCCTTTTTATTATTTTTCATTTTATTTAGTAGCAAAATTAGTATGCATTTTAGTTGCATGTATAGTTGGTTCTAGGCTTAAACATCGATGATCCCAATTTTTTTTTTTTTTTGTTTTGTAATGGCTTCTTTGCATTATTTGCAACAATTTAGCCAATGTCAAGTGATATTTATTATAGTTTTATAGTCAAGTCGTCAAGAGTCTCCGTCAAGTCCTAACCCAGTTTAAACAGTGGCAGAAAAACTGAGTTTTTACAGGAAAATATCCACCATTTCGAAAAGACTCGCAATACACTTGTTATAGAGAATCGTTCTGCAGACACTGTTAGATTGCTCCACATCTTATATCCATGTAATTGATAGAGCCTTTTTTCTTTTTTCATAAGACAACATACCGAAACTACTCCAATTTCATTTCATTTTCCATAATATGATCCCAGTAGACCAAGCTCATCAGAAACAAAGGAAAAAGTCGACTACCAAAATTTGAGCTTAACTTCGTCCACTTCCTAAGTATTGATCCATACATTATGTCCAGTCGACTTGCTGTAGAGGACGAACATATAAATAGCATATTGGTACAGCCAAAACTGAAAATCTGGTTTATTCTTAACTAGCGACTCGCCCCGGCTTCGCACGGGAAGCCCCCGGTGACCCCCCCTCCTTATTACTTGGTTTGCTATTCGGAGCGGAGAAGAGTCCACCAAAAAAGATATAACTAACATCGATCCAGCCAATCTTGAGTTATAAGTGGTGTAACTAACACGACTTTGTTTTTTAGGTATACATATAGATAACTATACCATAGCTAAATGTATATGTATTATAGCTAATGTTTGACGAATTCTGTGGCGCGGCGGGCGAAGGTTGGCCTGCGACGCAGGAGGTTGCGGGTTCGATTCCCGCCTCGGAACAAATATTTGTGCGATCGCAGATATTTTTTCAGGGTGTTCTGGGTATTATTCTATGCATAATTAAAAATATCTATCTATGTAATATATTGTATTAAGTATATCGGTTATCCAGTACCCATAACACAAGCTCTGCTTAGCTTGGAGCTAGATAATGTTCTGTGAATTGTCCAGCATTATTTAATTATTTGTTTATTTATATATTACAGGGTATATGTTATAGTTATTACAAATGCCAAATTTTGCATGCCTACACCGAAGAAAGGATAATAACATGTTCATACATTTGTTTGACTGAGATTGAGGTAGAGGCAATATTTGATGACGGTACAATGCGAGCGAAGAAACTGACGATTGAGAAATGAATTTGATAATATTTATTTATAGACCTACCTACCCTTACTAGTATTCTAAGTATTGGCAGCTTTTTGGTCCATTCTTACGCTCAATTGGCGACCCTACAACATTTTCGTCAACCACCAAAATAAGTGGGTGAACGGACTATTTCCATCATTTTCGAAAAGAGACGCCGTCTTCTTTTATTATATTTCATTTCCTAGTGGTTTTTTGGTAATTTTGTGCAATTTTGGTGGCATTTTAACCAATGTAGCTAGTTGAAAGAGCACAAGTGTAGAGAAATGAAATGGAATTGAATTACGTGACTTTTCAAATTGGTGGAAATTGTCTACCAAAGTTTTAGTAAAACGGCCACCGTTCTACTAAAACATGACATGACTTTACTATGACTTTGACAACGATTGTAGCGTTGCAAATTATATTGAAAATACGAAAAAAAAAAAAAAAAAAAAAACTTTAAATAGCGTAACTAAAAAACGTAAATGGCAAACGTACGAGTACAAGCCGTGCGGCGCCAACTTTAAAAAAAACAACAAATTATCATAATGATTACTTTTAAGTAATAGCTACTTTTGGTTTACCTGTGCAAATGAAATAATTGGTCGCGTTGATCTCATCGTGATATTAACCCATAGACTGACCCAGCTGCTATAACTCAGCTACGGTATTGTTCTGTCCCTGCTGGCAATCGAAGTGGAAAACTGTGTACTGAAATATAGTCGGGGGGGAGGGTATTTATTAGTATAGAGTTCGACAGTTAGCTAACCAACCTATTGGTAATAAATCTGTTTGGACATTTCAGGTTATTTTCAGTGGCTTTCAAATAATTGTTTTGGGTGCGGCGTTTTTATTAAAGTGAAAAAACTACCGCAAGCTATGCCCATAAAAAAACTACTAAAATTTGCAACTTTGCTTTGTATTCAGCTATCAGCATACACACATGACATATTCACATACCGGTGAAATTACAGGCACAAGAGACTTTTGATCTTTTATATCTCAGGGTGGCGGGCGCAGTACAAAGCCACATAGGACCCGTCCTAGGTGGACGTGACCTATGAGGTAATGCATTGTTAAAGGCAGAGGTTACCGCGTAACATCAAGTGGGCCATCAGCTTGTTCCGTCATTAAGGCAGTTAAAAAAAAACATTAATAAACACAAGCCTTTTTCCCCGTGGGGTAGGCAGATCCTCAAATGGGGTTCTTTTCGTGAAATAGACGTGACAAAAGTTATTTTTATTTTTAAGGTGGATTCTCACGATTGAGGCGCGATATTTTTTTTTTTTAGTGTATTCTGCCCATTACAGCTCATCAACACTTATTCAGATAGCGAAAGTTGATTTCGCGAGAACTAGGAAACGTAACACACATGTTTTAATTGATAGTATCTCATAAATATCACCAGTTTAGATACGATCCCCCTTAATAAAAAAACACTGTAAAAATGTGTTTATAAACTGATGATATTTAGGAGATACTATCAATTAAAACATGTGTGTTAGGTCATAGATTACTTAATAGTTACTTCGAAGTCTCCTAGTTCTCACGAAATCAACTTTAACTATCTGAAAAAGTGTTGATGAGCTGTAATGGGCAAAAAAACACAAAAAAAAAATATACTACACAACTACTACATATACTACTACTATATATACTTGTAATTATACTTAGGTACCTCATGGATGTAGTAGTACATTTGTGACTTACCTATCATATCACCTATACATATCACTTGACATTGGCAAAATTGTATGGATCAGTAAGTCATTAAAAAAAAAGAAGAATAACCACGAAGAAGATTAGGAAGAAGAAGGATAGGGTGAAGATTAGGTCTATGATTTATCATTACATATAAAAAAAACTACCCAGCAAATATTTGTTTAAATACTGTTTTCCACACTTTTTACATACTTTGGTCGAAGGTTTTCCGTGAGTTTCGTTCACTGTTCGTTGCGCGAGCGCTAATCTGTCACTTTCTAACTTACTTGAACTTTACTGAGATAGATACTGATGCAATTTCGCTTTTGTCTGCCTCTTAAGAATATAAATGCCAGTGTAATAACTATTAAGTAATCTGTGGCCAGGTACCGTTCATTGATAAAATGTACAACGGGTGCTTACGAATACCAAATCAATAGAGCAATCCAACCTTCGGCGAAGGACACCCCTTTGTGCCCCCTATACGGGAGACAATGCCGGCATCTAATTGCCGGCTGACATTACAATTAGTACGCTGCCTTTTCAGATGACAAGGGGTGCGGAGTTTCAAAAGTCAGCCGTTCTGCATCATCCTATCATCATCACCATCAGCCTGTGGATGCCCACTCAATTCAATTCAATCATTTATTTCTTGTAAGTAAGTGATTTACAAATATATAAAAGGTAAATACACATTTTTACAATGTCTTGAAGTTAACAATTTTATAACAAATAAATATACACAATAGTAGTTTTGCACAAATATTTACATAATAAAATACAGTACCTAGGTTAGGTACCCACTCATCAAGTAGGTTGTACAATAACAAAAAATAGCAGTCTTAACAATCATGTACTGAGCTCCCAGGCCCATTTGTTAGTTTTATTTAATCATCATCATCATCCTTTCAGCCCGGAATCACCCACTGCTGGGTATAGGCCTCCTTTCTCTTTTGCCAGCCTCCTCTGTCCTGTGCGTCTCTCAACCAGGTATTATGTCAGATACGATGTCGTCGACCCATCTCGCTTTCGGACAACCCGGATTTCTTCGGTCCGACTTCGGCCACCACTCCGTTGAGGCTTTACTCCACCGGCCGTCACCACGTCTGGCCAGGTGTCCTGCCCAGCTACACTTGAGGTTTACCGCTCTGTCTCCGACGTCATAGACTTTCATTCGACGACGGATCTCAGTGTTGCGAACTCCGTCTAAAAGTGTAATGCCAAGCATAGCTCGCTCCATGGCCCGTTGTGCAACCCGTACTCGGTGCACAGTCTCCTTAGTAATTTTATTTAAAAAAAACTACAAATCCACACACTACTCCAGCTTCACATTATACTGTTTTCAGTTGAAAATACTGAGTCATTCTAACATTCTTCCTCTGCATCAAGAACTATTTTCACAAAAACCCATTTAAAAATAACAGCTACCACAAACTACGAAGCAAACTTTCACTCGAAACACTAGTGACTGTTCCCAACTTCACTGCAAATTAAACAAAAAAATAGCGTGAACACTCCATAAGTCCACCCAACCATTGTATCACTTGAACCATAGCATCTCGGAAATAGGGTTGAGTTTTGAGTGTTAAATGTATAAAATGTTCTGTGTAATACTGAACTGAGATTTTTGAACCTTACTGCCTTGGAAATAGTGATGAATTGCAAGTTTTTAGAGGAATTCAGTTTAAAACTAAGCCGAGAGTGGTTTATTTAACTTCTGTCGTTCGGTGAGAAAAGACAGTTTTTTTTATTAAATTGTTCTGATTGCATAAACTGCATAAAGTTTAAATAGTGTTTATATGATAATTTAGCATATTGTCTATCATATTATTTTATAGTTTTTGTTGTTTTTGTTTTCTGAATATTTCAAATTAAATTTTTGCTTTGTTCTTGGATCCTATGTTAGATGGTTGGGGAAGAAAGTTTTCACGAACCGGAAGATGATGCAGTGAAGGAAGGCCAACGACAGTTTTGGGGTCGCAGGAAGTAAGTGAATGAAGGCAGCTAAGACCGTCTATCCTGATATTTAGTTGGGAGGCCTATGTCCAGCAGTTCTAGTGGTAGAAGAGCTTTTTTGTTAAAGAATTCTTCCGCGGAATTACTACCTCCATACAAACCTATTTCTGCGGCAAAGTTATAGTGCTCATATTGCTGTGTTCCGATATGTTCATAGGCAGAGGGTATACTGCTTAACATCCGGTAGGCCATATGCATGATCCTTCATTCCAAGTAGTATAAAATTAAAAATAAAGGTGCCGGTGAAATTACAGGCACATGAGACTTTTCTTCTTTATGTCTCGGAGTGGCGGTCGCAGTGCAATGCCGTATAGGGCGCGTCCTAGATGAGCATGACCTATGAGGTAATGTATTATTATAGGCAGTGGTTCAGCTGAGCCATCTGATTGACCCAAAATTCAAATCCATTAAAAAATAAAATACTTCGCAAACTTTTGGTCTAGCTAACTCGGTCTGTTAAAATCACAGGACTTCACTCCACCATTGAAAAAGTGCCGTTTTGCCTAATTATATTGGAAGTTCCAACTTTTTAGGGTTCCAAGACATTCAAATAAAACCTTTAAAATATTTTTTTTCTGTAAAATATTTTTTTCAACACAAGCTTTTATATAATTAGTAATTGTAACCGTATGCTGATTAAAATTAGACTAAACAAGGCCAGTCTACTGTTATTCATCGAGGAGTTCCGTTGTCGACCTTCCATCTCCATCATCAGATCAGCTCGCTGTCGCCATCATATTGTATTGTCATCGGAACTTGACAGGTATGTCAAATTTCATCTCAATAGGTAGAGGATAAACTGCTTTAAAATTCAGTTGCAAGATTCCCACCCAGACAAACATACATACATTGCAAATTAAATAAAATCTTGTATTATGAGAATGTTGGAGAATGTTGCCATGGCATGATGACAGTAAGAAAAGTACAATGAAGTTAATGCTTTAAAAAATAAAATAGCTAAAAATTTATTCTTCAGTCTTTCCAATGATAATATAACACTATATTACTGACGCTTCCGTCTGGTAGTAATCAGTAATCTTAAGATCAGCTATGCTATCTTTAAATCACTTGCAACGGTCTTTAGATAGATCAACTATTAGTATTACTGGAAGACAGCGTTAGCAGAGTCAGTCGTGGAAAGCAATGGCGGTGACGAGTTCACCACTTGTCATGTGTATTTCCCACGATGGTGCAACCCACAGTGAAAAGAGGTCCATTTGAGGGTCTGCCTATTTCTGGGAAAAAGGTGTGTGTCTCTGTATGTATGTAACTATTTCATTTGTTTTTAACTTTTGAAACTATCATGGTTATGTACATACTTTTCACTAGAAACGGGATATTTACCATGATTTTACAGTTTTGACTGCTTGCACCTGTGTAGAAATATCGGGAACAATCAAAGCTCAAAAATCATGATATCCCGTTGCTAGTGAAAAGTATGGTTTCATTTGTATTTTTGTAAACTTTATTCCTACTTGTATTATTCGTACAGTTTTGTTCTTTAATAATATTATCGCCATTAATCGTCAGTAGATTGTTATTATGATGGAGAAGAGAGAGTTAACATGGTGGTAGCTTTCAAAATAATTAAAAGAGTCGACCTTCTGGGCTACTACTACTGATCTAACGCTTGTTGACCGAGTAAGAATAGGTAACTCGCTAGTAGGTAGTAGTAATCTCGATATATCTTGAGTAACGGCTCACTTTTTTTATATAGAACCCAAGTGTTCCACTTCGTTTCACTTCTTGCCAGATTTATTATCCCCTTTCCGTGGCGGTGTACCGGTGGAATACTGAACAGTTTTTATGGTTTCGAAGACTGCTCAGGCTCACACTGTTTTAAACTAGAACAGTGAAGCCTCTGGACTTGAAGTTAGGTCCATAAAATTATCTTAAACCAGACTCGTATCTAAAGTTTTAGGAATGGCAGAGTTAATAGGTCCCGGCTCTTATGAAAAACTGCACAGCTGGTCTTAGCGTTAGAGGTGTATTTTTTTTTCCAGAACGCCTCTATTAGGCGCCTCTTCTTCTTCTTAGTTTAGGTAATGGCTTCTGTGCATTATTTGCAACAATTTAGCCAATGTCAAGTGATATAATTATTATAGTTTTATAGTCAAGTTGTCAAGTCGTTAAGTCGTCAAGTAGTCAAGTAGTTTTATAGTTTTGTAGAAGTCTCCTTCAAGTCCTAACCCAGTTTAAATGGTGGCAGAAAAACTGAATTTTTACAGAGAAAAATCCACCATTTCGAAAAGACTCGCAATACACTTAAATTTCACTACATCACACATGTGCCATTTATCCAAGTTACACCGGTTAAAATGCCACTAAAATTTCACGAAATAACGCGAAAAAACACATTAAAATGTAATAAAATAAAAAGGACGACGTTTCTTTCAAAAATGGCAGATTTCAACTCATTAGGCGCCTCTCTTAACGCCTCCACAGCCTGACAGTAACAGATGAAACTGTCAATGACTCTAATGCAATGACTTCACTTGATTTCTTCTTCTTCTTTTTTTGTTTAAGTGTTTGTGTCTTGGGTCTATGGCTTGGAGGATACTTTCTCCCACAGACTTAGAGCTTTGCCTCCGTACCAGACCCCACAGACAAGGAATTAAATTACTACGCCAACCTGCCTCATTATTATTTTTCAGTTGCCTAATAATATTTTTGTACTTATTTGTATGTACTTATTTTTATGTACTTATTTTACACACTAACATATTTATTTATTTATTGCCTATCCTCCCCCCAATGTGGTTTATTGATGTTCGTGGCATCATTTTATTAGGCCCTGTCTGAAAACCAGCGCTGCACTAAACCTAGGTCTGGTGCAGCATATTCTGAGACAGGGACCTATTTGACCCCACACAACACACACAACCTATCAATTTTCCTACCAAAGTTTATAACAGTTTTTGTTTATTTTTTTTATTTTTTTTTCTCTAGATATTGTAGTACCTACCTATATACTTAGTGGATTTTTGTTTATGTCTTCTTGTTTTATGTGTGTGGAAAAATAAATAAATTTTCTGTCTTTCTTTCTATAAAATCCATAGCTCACGCAGGGTTACTAATAAATAAATAGTGTCAAGAGTGATTTAAAAAAAAGCGTCCAAGTGCGAGTCGGACTCGTCCGTGAAGGGTTCCATAGCAGCAAGTAACATAATATAGAAGTTCTTGAATGGTTTACGATTTATGACGTAATGAAAAAAACTACTTACTTACGAGATCTCGTTCAAACCAGTTTTCGGTGGAAGTTTACATGGTAATGTACATCATATTTTTTTTTAGTATTATCATTTTCTTATGTTAGAAGTTACGCGGGGAACACATTTTACCACTTTGGAAGTGCCTCTCACGTAAACTCGGTTAAGTTTTTTTTTTATTACAAACCTCAATATCATTTTTGAAGACCTATCCATAGAAAGCTGATGAAACATTTTTTTTTGCTAAGTGCAGAATGTGTTTTGTGTACGTATGCATGTATGTTTGTAAGTATGTGTGTTTGACTGACGATAACTGCAGAACCGTTGATCCATTCTGGATGAACCTTGGCAGGTAGATAGGTTATGTTAATAGAATTTTGAAGTTTGAACATGACTTTGATCGTTACAGGGGTGTTTGAGCTACGGTGGTCCAAGGGGGCCAATTTATCGATTAACGATACACCGCGAGGCCACGTTCACTACTTCGCCTTCATCCGGCCGATATTGGGACGATGTGAAAGCGCAAATCACGGGAAGTTGTATGAGGGCATAAGAATACGTTTTTCGTGTCTCAAGTCTGAATAGTTCGTTTGATTCATTACTTTTTGCTTTTCAATAACTTCCCGTTGTTTCGAATTGCAGTCGAACTGCGGCTCAAATGATTTGTATTTGTTCAGATTTCTTTAAACTCTGGCGAGAATTGTTGGGAAAAGAAATTGTAATTAATAAAAGCCATAAAAACTGGAATAGCATCTGCTATTCAGTATAGTATCTACTACTGAGGATGTACATAAATCCAATCAATTCCTTACACATATATATACTGTTACTGTTAGCCTGAATAATCCCATTGTTGGGTAAAGGCCTCCCCCATATCCTCCAGTCACTACTATCCTGTGCTCTTGTTTGCCAATCTGTGTCAAAAGAGTCTATTTCATTGCGCCATCCCCAGCGTGGTATGCCGCGACGCCGACTCGCTATGTCAGGGCTCCATAGTGGTTTTTTTGGCCCACAGCTCAGCAGGCATGCGACAGACATGTTCAGCCCAATTCCTGCAATTCCACTTCAGCTGGGCGGCTTTTTCTCCTACGACGGCGATTTTAGTTGTGGAGCGCAGTATGCTGTTTCGAATCGATTGAACTGCCAGAATATACTGCGCTCCATCGCCCGTTGGCATACCATAAGTATGGATTTCTAAATATTTATCATAGACCAAGTTTGCCAGCCTTTAGTGAGAACGGGAAGGATGCACATATAATATTATATATAAAAAAATATTAATATACTTAAATGATTTGTTTTATGTAAAGGTGAAATTAATAATGGGTTATGTTCTGATATTTTACGTGATTACTAGCCAAAACGGCTGGGCGAATAGTTGTTATATGTAGTGAACTCCAATATTAAATAAGTTTTATTTATTTACATACATAACAGATTGTTTCACGGACTTAAATGTAAAAAAAACTCACTTCCTTGCACAAATATTTTAATATTTTTTTCCAGAAATAACTAGTATTTCACTGGTTTTCCAGAAGCATGGGCAATTAAATACAACGAATGGGGTAAAGTTGCCAGTGTGGTCAGCGCTGCACATTGCGAACATACACTGTGTGTGATAAACACGGGATGGTTGGAACTACGGACACAGTAGACTCTACTGAGTAGAGCATCACCGTTTAAAAACTCCATCAATACCATCAAAGTCAAAAATTTTACGACCTGTGTGGCGCGCCGGGCGATGGTAACAATTCAGTTCAATTCAATTCAATTCATTTAATTTATTTATTTCAGACAACAGTGAACAATGTACATTGTACCTAGACAAAGTCCCATAGTAATATCACAGATAAAATAATACTATACAAGTAGTAATATATACCTTACAACTAACATACTATACTTAAAGATAAAGATACTTTTTACAACTATCACTTAACGTCAATAGAGGGATTTGGTTTCGATAACGCTTCCCTATAGCGTCGGTAAACAATGCCAGCTGGCCAGAACTCCGGATCAAGGAGCACATCCTTGTAACGGCACGCGCTTTATCTGATGATCCTTCTCACTACTAGGTGGGTAGCGCCTGTGTGGTGCCTCGAGAACAAGGAGAAGCTGAAGCGAAGAAAATATGCAAACATACAAGGATAGGTACTCAATAGTTATCTATGACTATTAGTACAGGCAAATTAGCAAAAAGTGTGGCCCTAAGTCGAGTAGTCGTGGATTCTTATGGAATCGATAGATGACACGAATAGAAGCTTATCCCAGGTTTGCACCGTTTCTGGCGCATACGGAAGGCTTTTAAATATTAAGTACAAACTTTGAAAAATTATAACTTTTGAAAAAACAAAAAAGTGTTAAGTGCAAGTTCAATTACTTATAGAGACAGTCTTAGTGCGTTATGTATTTTAATTAAAACTACGTGCATAGTGGGAAACACTGTGAATTTGTTTTTTTTAGTTTACAGCTCGGGGGAAATTTATGTAGTCGGTGCAAACTTACATAAGGTTTCTATAAGTATTATAAACATTATATTAGTTTTGCACACCTCAGCGAATTACGGAACATAGTTTTTTTTCTTTTTATGTAAATTGTACTTCGGGGGAAACTTATGTAGTCGTGCAAATTTTATTATGGTATATACTATCAGTTTACCACATTCGCACGTAAAAAAAACCACAAATTTCGTACCGGAAGTACTTCTTAATAATAGATCTTAATAAGAAATCAACGGCGTGGGTGGGGTGCAGATTCATACCAAAATGTAGGCCGTATTCATCCCACCAATAATAAAATTGTATATTTGTCCATATTAATCGCAAAATGTAGTCCGGATTCATACCACGCCACGGCCTTTAACAATGGATATTAGTACGGTCAGACAGAAAAATGCTTTACTATCATTTTCATATATTTTTGTTGGATGCAAATTATTAACAATTGGCGTTCGTATGTTTGTATGTTTGTCTGAAGATAACTTGCGAACTGTTGATATATTCTTTATAAAACTAGTATTCTTTATACAATTTGGTAGATGGGTATATAGTATTAGTACAATTTGTGTAAGGTTATGAGCTAAATTGGTTCGGGGGTTGTAGAAGATATTGGGGCCAGAGAAAGGGTAAAAAAGTGAAACAATCATAGACGTTTCAAAACTAGTTTTAATTTTATTTTAGACTGTGCAACTTTTGGGAAATAAGCAAAGAAGTAAAAATAAATAACCTCTATAGTTTTTCCAGTAATCTACTATCATCCATCGAGGAGTTGCGTTGTCCACCTTCCGTCTCCATCATCAGATCAGCTCGCTGTCACCATCATAAATAAATATTTAATAAATAAATAATGCTGGAAAGTTCACACAACATTATCTAGCCTCAAGCTAAGCAGAGCTTGTGCTTTGTGTTGCTGTGTGTTGTGTTGTTTGGTTCTAGATAACTGATATACTTTAATACAATACAGTACATAGTTTTTTTTTTTAGTTATCCATAGAAAATACCCAACGAAAACATATAACATAACATTAATAACATCCTGAACATAGTACAAATGCATCTGCAGATAGTACAAATACTTATAAATTATACAATAAGGGTAAATTCAAGAGAAATATCAATAGGGATCTTAATGGTAGGCAGCGCGTTTGCAATACCGTGGGTGTTGTCCATAGGCGGCGGTGACTGCTTTACATCAGGCGGGCCGTCTGCTTGTTTGTCACGTTTAGGGCATGTAATATCGGAAGGTTTTCAATTCCTATACTGATTTCCGATATTACATCTCAATATTGGCATTCCGATATTAATATCGGAATTTCGTTATTTATTTAGAAATTGCACATTTTATTTATAAATTGCACAAATTCGGCATTAGGTTGGATTAAGTGCAATAAAAACTATTTTTAAATCGTATTCTAATCGTATCTGATCACGGGAGAACTAACTAATGTCTTTGCGAGTAGATGTTATTGGCAGATATATCAATCTACCCTCTTTCTTACTCTTTTATTATGAACGATACCACTACCATCGGTTTCATTGTCACTCTTCACCCCAACTCGACACACAACACTATCGGTATCCGCTTTGATTCTTACACATTCTCACCACAGGCTTCCATACTCCAGATAATTGAAAACCATCTTCTCTATTGAAATTTCTGTATTTAGTAATCTCAATTGCCTCTTGTGCCATTACAAATATTTATATAATATACGAATCTTTGCTCGTTGTATAGGATATTGATGTTATCTAAAAGCTTATGTTATAAATAATTATAAAATTCTGATTCTCTGAAACGATTTCTACACTAGTCTGTGATTTTCCTGAAAAAATATTAAAAAAATGGCTTTCACTTTTTTTTTTAAATATTTTATACTAATTTTTGTTTGACAAACAAAAATAAAGATATCAGATATCGGTTTTTAAAGTAATCCAAACAGTAACAAAAAAAGCATTTACATCCACAGCACGAACCATTGCATTGAAATTAAATTAAAAATATGGAAAAATTAAAAATTCTGTTTAGTCCCTTACATTCTAAGGACATTTTAAAAATAAAGTCACATAAACTTTTTCATCCAAACCTATCTTAAAAACTTGGTCATTATGTCAGCTATTTATCATGTATATTTGATTGAGATTCTTTTACGAAAAAGATTCATGATATTCAATTTAAACAGTTGAATCCGAAATTCTGGTTTTTAAGATTAAGTGAAATCTTAAATAAAACTAAATAATCACTTTCAGCATTGCATGTATTCAGTGAATCACCACAATAAATTTTCGAAATGGCGACCTTCCTGCTCAATACATAATCAGCATCGTCTAAAAAAAATATCTTTAAGGCGTAGAAAAGCGATTCTGTTGCTTTTGAATTGTTGCTTCTGCCTGGGTCAACCTTTTTCGCAATTCTTCCACATTTCGGCACTCTCGAGAGTAAACAATCTCTTTATAATATCCCCAAACAAAAAATTCAATGGGGTTTAAGTTGAGAGATCGTGGGGGCCATGCGATAGGCCCGCCTCGGTTAATCCATTTATCACCAAGTATCGCATTTAGTTAGTAGTAGTAGAGCTTTTTTGTGAAATACTTCGTCCGGGAAAGTACTACCACCATACCTTTTTCTGCCGCAAAGCAGTAGTGCTCGCATTCCTGTGTTCCGGTTTGAAGGGTATGGGTGCCGGTGAAATTACAGTCACATGAGACTTTTCATCTTTATGTCTCAGGGTGGCGGGCGCAGTGCAATGTCACATAGGGCGCGTCCTAGGAGGGCGTGACCTATGTGATAAAGCACTGTTCATAGGAAGAGAGTACCGCTTATCATCAGGTGGACCATCTGCTTGTTCAGTCATTCTAAGTAGTATTAAAAAAAACCTGTCATTAAGATATTGTCTAACTTTTGACGCAAAGTGACATGGTGCGCAGTCGTTTTAAAAAGTCATGTTTCGGCGTGTTAGTAAAATTATATCTGTGGATTATCAATTTAAATCTTCTCTTAAAAAGCTCAAGTATGACTCACCATTTAGGCGATCTGGCAGTTGGAATGGGCCCACCATCTGTCGCAGGTTTCTGCCTCGTATGTAGAAAATAATGTCCTTGAACAACAAAGATGGGTTGTTTTACTATTGCTTATGTGTAATACAGTCTTCAGACTGTCACATTTCTTTTTAATTCCGACTTGCAGAACATTTTCAAAAACTCTTTTTTGAACTTACTTTTATTAAATTGAGTGTTTTATGATCCTGTGCAAGAATCTGGAACAAGGTTACATGACTAATAGCTGTCACATCAGCCATGTTGGTTAAACCTAACCTTTTAATGTTGGTAAAAACCTATCTTGGTTTGGATGAAAAAAATTATGTGTTTTTTTTTTAAACGTTCATTGAAAGTAGGAGTTTAGGCAAAAAAAATATATCTTCATATTATTATTTTAATTTTAATGCAATAGTAGGTGCTATTGATGTAAATGCTATCAGACAAGGTAGCCCTAGTATTTAGCTTATTTACAACAAAAAAAAAACAGGCCTCTACCTCAACGAATCGAGCCACAATGGCCAAAAAAGTGTAAGAGCTCCGATTGTCTTAAAAACACATAACTCTAAAACTACTAAAAATCGCGAAATGGGGGTGATTCGGGTATCTCTGGGGGTAACCTTTCTTTGGACTTCGGCTTGACACTACTTTTTGGGACACACTGTATATATTATTACTTTGTTGATTATTTTATACCAACAATTTTATGAAATAAATAAATAATTGAAATAACCGGTAATAACTCACGTAGGTACTTGTTCAGAGTCTAACACCCGACTCGAGTTTCTGGGACTTAATACCCCCTTCCTCAAGGACTCCTCGTTCCTTTACTCGGAACATGTACCTACGTGAGTTATTACCGGTTTTTTCAATTATGAATATTACTCACGGAAGTTTTAATAGAAATAAATAGATGTTCCATAATAACATATTTTTTTGCTGACGTTACTTTCACTCGTTTTAGATGTAGGTATTTCTAGGTGGGATAAATACGGACTCTATAAATGAAATGAATATTAATTGTATGAATCCGGAATAATTATTATTACTTTCAGCTCGTGGGATGATTTTCTGGGATCAATACGGATGCACCCCGCGGTCGGGGGACAGTGTTAGCAGTGTAGCGCCACAGTATATATATTAGTTTCTTAGCACCGCACTGAACTTACATATATAATACTTAAAAAATGCATGTTCCGTATATAAATTCCAGTATTCAATGGCTGGCGAATGTAGTACTATACAAATGAATAAGTTTAAGTGAAATTCCAGAATTGCCTGAAATTTCCCCGAAGTAGAGCGACAATAAAATATGGAAAAAGTGACTTCCGTGTGAGGTACCCAGGTGCAAACCTGGTAATTTATTTGGCCCATTTTTCTGGTAATTCTGTCAATTTGCACCGACTACTTCAATTTCCCCCGAACCGCAATACAGAAAAAAAGATTTTTTTAGAAATGTTTTTTTTTTCGTATGTTCCGTAAGTCGGATTAAAAAAATACTTGGTGCAAATGTAGATCATAACGGTCTTAAGTGTATGCCAAATTGCACCGACTACATCTATTTTCCCCATTAAGTTACGGGTATTATAAGGTTTTCACCCTATTTCACCCTGTTCCGGGGGGGTGAATTTGCTGAAAGTTATATTAGAGGTGATTTTCAAGCCAAACAAAACAATTAGAAAAGGTTTTGTGACTACATCTAATTACTTCCACACTTTTGCTAAAAATCGCCTAATTTGCCTGTACTATATGTATTGTGGCTGTTATATGTTATGTTACGTATATAATATGTTTACAAATCTCTATCTAAATTACAGTTTTACCCAAAATATAAGTCACCCCGATATACATGCACCGTAGACCAATTTATATAGCGCGGGTACCAATAGCAATAGCAATAGCAATAGCAATAGCAATAGCAATAGCAATCTTTCTACCAATAGCAATCGCGCGCAAAAATCTTGCGCTGTTGTTCGTTAATCGATTTCGCGGCATAATCGTGGCCGGTTGTTGTTCAGTCGCCTCTTATATGTAAGCGGGACAGAGTTATACAGCGGGACAGAGCTATAACATACGTTCGGCTACTGTCGGATATCAGTCAGCGCTTTTCTGCGCAAACGATAACAGTCGATCGGACTTATATTTTGGGTAAATCTGCACTAACAAACCGCACGGGTTGAACGTAAACCCTTTCAAAAGTGACTGAAAAGCCTAGAAGTTTACACACTGTGTCTTAGTTTACTCTGCCGCAGTATGTTTTGTGTTGAGGAGTTTTTGCCTCGTCCGTTATAGGGTCGTTTACCCTACAACGTGCGCTAAACAAAATGGAGTTTCAGAAAAGTTTAGATTGGGATGTTACCGCGATGATAACACGCTCGAGGTAATGTATTAAGCTAAGCGCGACAACGCAGCTATGAACCTAATACTGTCATCATCAGCATTGACAAGTGATATCATTATCACCTAGGGTTGCCATCCGTCCGGGCTTCTCTGGATTTGTCCTAGTTTAGAGGGCGTTCGGGGAGCGTCCGGGCGGGGTTGCATTTGAAGTCCGGGTTTAAAAATTTCAAGTCTTGGGCCGCCACTGGGCGGGAATTTAATGTCTTTCTAAATAAATATTCAGATAAAAAATAAAAAAAAAATAAAAAACATTTAAATTTATGAAAAAAAATTTGTAAACTTGTGATGATCCGAAACAAGGTTATTCGACAGAAAACCAAAGTTCTCGACATACCCCAGAAGAGTAGTAAGCTGAAGTGGCAGTGGGCCGGTCATGTCTGCAGAAGAACCGATACCCGGTGGAGTAAACAAGTTCTTGAGAGGAGGCATGCGTATTGGCAAGCGTAGTGTAGGACACCCTCTGGCTAGGTGGAGCGACGACTTGCGCGGGGTGGCTGGCAGAAACTGGATGAGGAGAGCCGAAAACCGGGCTCAGTGGCGCGCCATGGGAGAGACCTATGTCCAGCAGTGGACTGCAATAGGATAATGATGATGATGATTATTTCCCAGTGGTTATCGGTTCTACAATCTTTCTTATTGTCCAACAACTTTGAATAGCGCACTCAATATACATACATATACACAAGCCTTTTTCCCGAAAGGGTAGGCAGAGCCACAAATGGGCCATTTATTCACAGTGGATTTGCACCATCGTTGAATATAAACGTGACAAGTGGTGAGCTCATCGCCGCCATTGCTTCCCACGACTGACTCGGCTAACGCTTTCTTCCACTAACACCTTCCATAATTAGCTAGCAGCCAGGACAATTCTTATACCAACGAATGTTATCGACAAGTCCGTGGATTGCCTTAGTTGGCTTTTACTACATCCCCGGGAGGAGACGGAGGGGTCTATTCTTAGGCCGGACACCTATTAGTTCTCTCCAGTCGTCAAAATAAAAGCCTTTCATCAGATTCGAAACCTCACGTACCAAGAAAAAACCAGTTAAAAGCTAGAAAGAAGAACTAGAAAACATCCTGAATGAATGGCTGTAAGAACTTGACGGTTGGGTATTTATTTATACATTAACTCATTCATTCAAACATAAAACATACCTTCATTCAAATAAACCACTCGAAAGCCTCTTCCATCCATCATTCTCCACTGAACCCTAACCCAAAAAGCGAACAAACCTACCTGCATGCCCTCAACCGTTTTTGTCATAAGAATATCATACAAGGATGCCATAATGCCTCCTCATATCCCTGAGAGGTACTCACTTTAGTGATGTGCCTTTGAGAAGTACGATCTACGGATACGGATACTGATTATTTTACGGATCCTTGTAATCCGAAATAAAAATAATATTATTTATGGTTATAAGAACGTTACTTAGTTGAAAGTCAATTGTACGAGATCTTATATGTATAAATAATAAATAAAGAATGCTGGGCAGTTCACACAACATTAACTGGCCCATATCTGTATCACATTGTATAATATATTAAAATAAGACAATTAACCAAAACTAAACTAAAAATTAGCCAGCCTACCAGATCAGCAAGCCGTCCCCGACGGCATCGTGCCCAGAATGCTGGCTGCAATGCCACGCTGAATAGCAATGTATAAGCATTGCCATTCATTATATATTGAAAAGTTGTATAGTATATATTGGAAATATAGTTATTATCATGGTATAAATTACAGTGCGTTATCTTTTACCTAGTTATTGACTAATTTCAGCCAAAGCAGACACCTCTAAAATAGTCCACAACGCAGTTTTATCCTTGGTCTCTTTGACGTTGTCAGTATACGTCCTTGAAATACTTCTGACTTTTCAAGGCCACGCGTGACCACACTGTTGTCTTTTATTTCGACGACTTCTGTGGCGCGACGGAAGAAGGTTCGCCTGCGATACAGGAGGTTGCGGTTTCGATTCCCGCCTCGGAACAAATAATTGTACGATTGTGCAGATATTTGTTCAGGGTGATCAGGGTATGATCTATATGTATAATAAAAAATATCGATATGTAATTTATTGTATTAAGTATATCAGTTATCTAGTACCCATAACACAAGCTCTGCTTAGCTTAGGGCTGGATATGTTTTGTTAACTGTCCAACATTATTTATTATTATTTATTATGTGGAGAATGATGGTCATTTTGCTGCATTCGAAAAACCCCTCCTACCTAATTAAGGCTCTTCTACTTTCCGCCAATCGGCGGATACGGAAAATCACATCACTAGAACTCACTACATTCATCTTATTTTCGTGAGGTATTGTTGCGGTATGGGGTTGGCTTATGAATAAATACTCGTATGTTTTGCTTGTACATTGATTCCGGTTTCGAGTGCGTGGAACAATAGTTCGAGAGGTTGGTCTCGTTGAATGCAGGTTGGAAATAGAAATGAGGTTGAACAAGATGTAAGAGTTACGTAAGTTTTTGGCCTCGGGTCTTTTCGGTGCTTCATATAAGCTTTTATTTAACTTCTACTGTTATTTTGGTAGAACCATGGGGTCCCATCCCAAAGAAAAAATATATTGTTCTATTGAAGTTTAATAGATGGCGGTACAGGTATAGATTATTGAGTGTGTGCGCTTTTTACGCGGTAATTACAGTTGCAGGTGCTAGGTGGCTCTAGCTATCAATTGCGCTGCTAGCGGCATCTAGCGCCCAGGTAAGGCAACCTAAATAGCCCGCACAATAGCCCGAGTTATGGGGATCGCGATTCGTTCTATGGCATGAGGTATCTGTATAGTATTATTTTATCTGTGGTAGTACAGGAAAAACTCTAATGAAGATGAAGATCGAATTTTCGACCACTTTCAGATATCCGATTGAGCTGAAATTTGGCATACCTACCTGTCAAGTTCTGATAACAATATAATATTAAAGTGACAACAACCTGACCTGAAGATGGAGACGGAACGTGGACAACAGAACTCCTCAATGGATAATAATAGACTGGCCGTATGTCGGCTCATTTTGATTAGCACAGTTCCGATCACAAATTTTATAAAAGCTTGTATTGAAAAATATATTTTTCTTAAAAAACTTATTTAGCTATGTAGTTGTCGACTTTGAAAAACGTAAATGTACCTACTTTGCTATCTAACTAACTGAATCAAAAAAAAATTGTCAAGTTCTTTAATAAAAATAAATATTAATACGGGTACCCACTGTATTTTGGAGAAAAGCCCAAGAGTACCCCTAAAACTTAGATCACGTATGAACGGGTCATGTACATACATAGACACGCGTCTTTTCCCCGAAAGGGTAGGCAGAGGTAAATGTATTTTCACTGTGGGTTGCACCATCTTGGGAAAAAGACGTGACAAGTGATGAGCTCATCGCCGACTGATAGAAATTCTATCACGGACGAAGCAAAGCATGAAGTTCGCCAAGAGATAGATAAGTTTTTGTGAAAAATATATTTTTCGATACAAGCTTATATAAAATTAGTGATCGTAACCGTGTGCTGATCAAAATGAGCCTAAACACGGCCAGTCTACTATTATCCATCGAGGAGTTCCGTTGTCCACCTTCCGTCTCCATCATCAGATCAGTTCTCTGTTACCATCATATTGTATTGTCATCGGAACTTGACTGGTATGCTGAATCGGTTAAGGATAAGTGCTTTCACTCATGTTGTTGACACAAATAAATGCTATTTCTTTCTTTCTTTCTTTCTTTAAAATTCAGTTGCAAGATTCCACCTGGATTCCACCCATACAAACATACATACATTGCAAGTTAAATAAAATCTTCTAATTAAATTATAAGCACTTTTAAACGTGCAGCTAACATGGCAAACCTCGTACCTTCGTTGAATGCTCTGAATATTCCAGTAGAAGCTCGTGTAACAGGTAATTCCACCAAACGTACATAATATGGCACACCAATTTCTCGCATAACAAACAGTAAAATAAGTGAATGTATAAAATGATACACTTCAAAGGAAATCCAGAGAAACATATAAAGGTGGGAAACTCCCCGAGGTAACTTGATATATGTTTATTCTCTTTAATGTACCTTTCAAATGTAACATAACAGGGTCGGCGAGTTGCGAGTATGTCTGAGTAAAAGTGAAATTACAGGCACATGAGACTTTTCATCTATGTCTCAGGGTGGCGGGCGCAGTGCAATGCCACATAGGGTGCGTCCTAGGAGGACGTGACCTATGAGGTAATGCACTGTTCATAGGCAGAGGTTACCGCTTAACATCAAGTGGGCCTCTTGCTTGTACCGTCATCCAAGTAGTATAAAAAAAAAAAAAAAAAAATGTCTCTCAAGGCAAGCTAGTCTCAATTTACAAATTATTGGTCAATACAATAAGGCATGTATGTATACCAAGCGACACAATAATTAAAGTAACTATTATTATTATCGGATTGGCGAAATAATAATAACAGAAATTATTTCTTTTATTTAGTTTTTGTGATGTATTCTACCTGGCGTATCGCCCAGTTGAAAGAGGAGTTGAAAATAAGAGGTGCATCGCTCCAAGGAAAGAAAGCCGAACTAGTCGAAACGTACATTTTAAATACCATTAAAATAAAAAATAAAAAACTTTTAGTTTAAGCTGTTTTCAGGACAGCATTTTGGTTTAATTTGATTTTATTAATTCTAACATACACTTATTCGTCAAATGTTAGTTAAATTTAGTGTTTTTTTTTTTTTAAACAATGGAGAATGTTCAGTAACATTGAAACTTCGCATATAATGGATTACCTACTTAGTAAGAGACATGTTTCTCAGTAATACCTGCTATCTTAGAAGTGGTCTCATAGTCAGTTTCTGTGAAGTGTTTTCCACATAATCTCGAAAAATCACTTGATTTATTATAAAGTTTTCTCAATGCTTTTTCCCACTTTCTCCTTAATGCCTTTTTCCCACTTTCTCCTTAATGCTAAATCACTTGGGAATTTGTGTACCTACACCTATTTCTGCATATGCAAAAGCTACACAACGACCCATATTTCAAGTAATACGAGAAAACAAGTTAAAAACCATACAATTTCAATGTAGATTGATAGTTCGCAGGTAACAAACATTTGGCGCCCTCTACATGGAACTAATTGACAGTTGTTTTCCCCATTCCTTAAGCTATTTTCCTTCGACCAAAGGAAATTTGGTCGAAGCTATTTTCAGATATTTTCCTAGAAGCTCTATAAATTGTTAATTATACTTCGTTAAGCATCGGCCACCTTTCCAGCATGGGAAACCAAACCATGCAAAGTTCATCCCTTAAAAGACCATCTCAATTTGAAACTATTTTACCCGTAACCAATCAACGCATCTGATTAAAATTCCATCGCCAGCTTAATTCGGGACCAACTAATCTAAATTCATTAGCGGCCAGCAGTGTTGTCTAAATATTTGAATAATTTGATTTCTCTTTGTCGAATAACTGTGAATTACAGGGAAGACTATCTAATAGAATTGAAACTCTCGCGCTGGGCAATATCCAATGACGTTATTTTCTTCTGATTCTTCTTTTGAATTCATGTCAACTATTGCAGAGCCAGAGTAATTTGACTGCATGCTACTTCCTGCTGTACGTCCGAATAGACTTTCTTGTCGCATGACGTACATTGTCTTTTTTTAACCCCCGACGCAAAAACGACGGGGTGTAATAAGCTTGACGTATCTGTGTGTGTGTGTGTGTCTGTGTGTATATGTGTATATGTGTGTGTGTCTGTCTGTGGCATCGTAGCTCCCGAACGATGAACCCATTTTGTTTTTTTTGTTTTTATTTAAAAGGTTAATTTCGGGTGTGTTCTTAGCTATGTTTGATCAAAATCGGTTCAGCCATTGCGTTGAGGGTTTTTTATAATGTTTACAAAATTAATTAATTTTTCATCATGTATTATGGAACTTGGCGAGACGTCCGTACCTACCTACAGCAAGAAGGAGCTTGCGTGTCGCTTTTTAAGGTTACGGATTGATCTTGGCCGAACTGCAGTTGAAGTTTCTGATGCACATAGGCAAACTAGTTTCTAAAAATTATATTGAGTAGCTAAACGGATAACTTTGGCTCGGCTCACGATTCACTGGCAGAACTGTTGTAGGTAAGCATATTTTTGTACTGAATGGCGTGCGTAGACGATTGCTATAACTAACCACTGTTAGGAGCATACTAGTTTTGCACAATGATGTATTGTAGTTATACCGCCACCTTTTTATAGCAAACCAATGTACTCTTTTATGGCAACACCCGCAGCATCGTCGATATGCTTCTTCATAACCTCCAAATCTGTGACGTTGATGTTGAGGGTTTGATTCCTACCTCGGAGCAAAATATATGTACGATCTGAAGATATTTGTTCAGGGTGTTCTGAACAAATATCTGGTATATCAATAGTTAATAAGAACAAATATCAATAGTTCTGGGTATTTTCTATGAATAATAAAAAATATCTATCTACGTAATGTATTGTATTAGGTATATCAGTTATCTTAGTACCCATAACACAAGCTCTGCTTAGCTTGGGGCTAGATAATGTTATGTGAACAGTCCAACGTTATTTATTTTTTATTAAATTGTTAATATATTTCCACTACTAAGTACTGCTTCAAACGTCACGCGCGCATGTGCATGGGCATCAGGCGTGCACAGGTCGGGTTGTATTTTGGTTGGCATGTGGAATCGCTATGGAGATACGCTTCTATATGCGTGTATTATGCAATGGTAATACCATGATTAGAACGGACAGCGACAAGGGTTATGATAATCAGTTAGGCAGACCAAATGACATTGTTGAATTTTTCTTACAATATTTTTTTAAGGAAGATGGTTTAAAGTTTCAAATATCGAGCCGTACGAACGTGTGCTCGGTTTTTTTTTTAAATATTAAGCACTGTGTTCTATTTTGAATTTGTACTTTATTAATAATGATTGTTGACCTGTGGCTTAGCAGACGAGTAGTCAACTGAGATGCGTGAGGTTGAGGATTCGATTCCCGCCGTGACACAAAAGCTCGTATGATCTGCAAATATTTGTTCCGAATCTGGGTGTTGTGGTACCATGGTACCATCTACATGTACTCGTAGTTCCTGATACCTAAATAACATAACTCCCAACAGTCACATACATAGTCCTGATCCAACACTAGGATTCCCTGTGTCATGGGTATCAGTAACTACGAGTACTATTGGTACCATTACAACCAGACCCGGAAAAAATATTAGCAGATCATACAAACATTTGTCCCGCAGCGGGAATTGAACCCGCAACCTTTCGTGTCTCAGCCGGCTACTGGCCCAACACGCTACAGAGGTCGTCTACGACACAGATAATGCTAGTGTAGGGTCAGGAGGACTATAATGTGGGTAGGTATTAGGTGTGATATTGTTATTTATTTATTTATTTATTTATAATACACAGACAGCTCTCGGAGATGACGCGTGTATATCATAGTCTTTATTATATGAATTTTAAATGTTTGAATTAATTAAATTTAAGTAAATTTTTGAAAGAACTCACTGAGGGGGCACTGATCATGAGTCTGGTAGCCAGTTCCAAGTAAGCACAACGCGATTGGGCAATATGTGCATCCTCGGATTGCTAGTACTTGGCCCGCGTTGCAGCTTCAGCTAATAGTTATATTATAACAAAATCCCTAAATCTTACCAAATTAAAGTAACTAACATCTCTATTTCACAAAATTATTCAATGCAATAGATACATATTATACGAGGGTTTGTTTACTTCAATTTGAATATCACTCACAATGCGTACTTAAATACTAAAGGAATGTATAATAAAGTATCTCTAAGGGCTTAAGAATTCATGGACCTTTTATACAGATATATTTTCACTCTTACTATTAATCACGCACTCGTACCACGCTGTTATAAATCATTTTTGTATATTTAAATAAATAATTAATAAATAAACAATGCTGGACAGTTCACACAACATTATCTAGCCCCGAGCTAAGCCGAGTTTGTGTTACGGGTGCTAGATAACTGATATACTTAATACAATATATTACATACATAGATATTTTTTATTATACATATATAAATTACCCAGAACACCCTGAAAAAATATCTGCAGATCCTACAAAAATTTGTTTCGAGGCGGGAATCGAACCCGCAACCTCCTGCGTCGCAGGCGAACCTTTGCCCGTCGCGCCACAGAGGTCGTCGTCTGTGTGTAACTCCTTTGTTCCACCCAGATACAAGTATAGTATTATTTTATCTGTGACCCAGACAACCAAACTTGATACGACTAATAACTTTACCAAGTTGAAATAGTACATTTTGCCTACAATATAGCAGTACCTACATACAATAGTATTTAGGTCACCATTCAAGTTGGTTAGTTTTATAGTTTTTAATCTTCCGTTAAGGCAGGGCCAACCATCGACGTAAATAAAATCTTTGGTCGAAGGGGCCAACCACAAACAGAAATAAAAAAAGCCTCGCGATGTTTGAAAGTAATTTTAATTGAATATTTCTAGTAAACTATAGATAATTATACAAATATTAGATTTTATTGTACTGATTTTATTTATCTAGTTTTTGACCATATTGAAAAATAATTGAATCTAACCAAAAGTTAGAGGTAACTTTGTGTTTTTTTTTTTCCATCCAGAATATTATTGTACTATCATGTGTCTGGTAGTACAAGAGATCCATCGTACCCATGCATATTTTTTATCTGAATCCTTAAGGTCTGTAGCTTGACCTTAAGGATTCAGATAAAAAATATGCATGGATACGATGGATCTCTTGTACTACCAGACACATGATAGTACAATAATATTCTGCATATAGTATGCTTCATTCAGCATCGCACCCATAATAAATGTGTGATTTTTACATGAATGTAGTAGTACATGGATTGAGTGCTAAATAGCATAGAGTTTTCCTTTTTACTCCTATCCTAGAAGATAGCTTGCTATCCTATGTTAGAGAGAAACAAATATATTGTCAAACGACAGTCATTTTTCCGTTCCGTACCCTGAATATTGGCACCATGCATACACATCTTCCTAGATTGTTACCATGAATGTAGTAGTAATTTGACATTTGGCCTGGTACGACTTACACAAATAAGAACAGATAGATTTATGCTTGTCTCATTCCAACACATGAATACATTCATATAAAAGAATGAGACTGGTATAATCGATACCGTTTCGTTTTTAGCCTTAGTTCCATGTACTACTACTGTATGTACTGTGTGTTTCGTAGTACTACCACCATACCTATTTCTGCCGCAAAGCAGTAGTGCTCGCATTGCTGTGTTCCGGTTTGAAGGGTATGGGTGCCGGTGAAATTACAGGCACATGAGACTTTCCATCGTTATGTCTCAGGGTGGCGGGCGCAGTGCAATGCCACATAGGGTGCGTCCTAGGTGGACGTGACCTATGAGGTATTGCACTGTTCATAGGCAGAGGTTACCGCTTAACACCAGGTGTACCATCTGCTTGTTCCGTCATTAAGTAGTATACAAAAAAATACAAAAAAAAAATGCCTTCAGTCCATCTTCCTAGGATTTTTATGGAATGAATGTCATCAACACTGCGCATGAGATAGAGTGCATATTGTCTTTAAGTGGTGTAATAATAATAAATCATTTATTATGGACAGCAAAAAATTTGCATTGGTTCGTAAAATATTTACATCTACACTAATATTATAATATATACCAAAGAGGAAAAATTTGTATTTGTTGTGTGTGTGTATGTTTGTAATTAATAAAATCAAAAACTACTGTGCCGATTTCAAAAATTATTTCACCATTGGAAAGCTACATTCACCCTGAGTGACATAGGCTACCAGGGGGGGGGGAGGAGGGGCGCGGCTTTTTTTCATCCTGAAACTACCCGTGCGAAGCCGGGACGAGTCACTAGTATATAAATAAAATTTACATTTGTTAGTAGCTAAAATATCATTATTTGCTGAAGATGATCAAATACCTGAGTCGGTTTCTCTTTTTATCACCCTCCGCACGACGTACTTACTCAAGAGTCATATGCTTTACTTAACTCTGATTCTAGTCTTCTCTATTTATTTAACCGGGTTTAAATCTAAGCATAGACACACTGATACAGGTATTCTCTCAGCTCAGTGACGGTATCTTCAGTCTGCCGTCTGACCTTGTTGGTGCATAACGTGAGCCGCTCACACGACTGCTCATTGTGGCGACGAGCATTCGTCAAGCTGAGATCTAGCTCGTAACCGAGGGCCACTGCAGCCCGAGACAGCTCCTTGATGCAGGAAGATACGTTGTTTCTGAATATAGAAAAATACTTCTTTTTTTAACTGTTTATTACTGCAAGAAAGTGTTAGCAGAATAATTCGTGGGAAGCAATGGCGGCGATGAGCTCACCACTAGTCACGTCTTTGTTCCCACGATGGTGCAGCCCACAGTGAAAAGAGGCTGTTAGTAGTAGAGCTTTTTTGTGAAAGAGTTTTTCCGGGGAAGTAGTACCACCATACATATATTAATTCTGCCGCAAAGCAGTAGTGCTCGCATTGTGTCGTTTAAAAGGTATGGGTGCCGGTGAAATTACAGGCACATGAGACGTTTCATCTTTATGTGACAGGGTGACGGGCGCAGTGCAATGCCACATAGGGCGCGTCCTAGGCGGACGTGACCTGTGAGGTAATGCACTGTTAATAGGCAGAGGGTACCGCTTAACATCAGACAGCCTTAAAAACCGGAACACAGTAGTGCGAGCACTACTGCTTTGCGGCACAAATAGGTATGGTGGTAGTCGTTTTTTTTACGTATACTAACGCTGACTCACTTTTGCACAGTCTTACTCTGCTCCAATTCAAACGTCCTGGCTATATCTTCCATGCTCACTTGCATGTAGCTCTTCGTAATCTCGATCATCTCCTCAGCATACTTGCCCATCCTGGCGATGGAGGACCTGGCTTCCTCTAAACAAGTGTAAGCCTGGGATACGTGCTTGCTGGCGACTGTGCGGGATGCTCGGCGCTCCGCGTCACACATAGCTATAGGGGAAAGCAGCAAGATTTACAAGTCATCCTTAGAATATAGAACAAAGCAGAAGGTGCGTACGCATTTTATAACTGTTTTACAGCATTATAAAATGCTATCGGAAAAATAGCAACATGAGCTGTTATCTTCGGTTCTGTTTCGTGCCTAGTAAAAATGTACCTAAGTAGATATGGATATTTATATTTATGTAGGTATGTATATAGTCTTAGAATAATAGAATAAACCAGAAGGTGTGTACGATGCTATTAGTACGGGGCGCGCTGTGTCGCCAAAACACAATGCCTCCCCCGCGCCTATCATACTTCCCACCAGAAGCGGTAATATTTTGGTAATGTTGGCAACAATGACAAAATGGACGCTTGACTTTTTTCCAAAGAATTAATGGTACACCAAATTCATTATTTAAACCAAAAAAATATTTAAATGTAATACTTATGTCGCGGCAGACCACGCAGGAGACGGCGCGATAAAATAGGCACTTTCAACACAGATTGGCAAACAATAGCACAGGATCGTAGTGACTGGAGGATATGGGGGGAGGCCTTTGCTCAACAATGGGATGATTCAGGCTAACAGTAACAGTAACAGTAACTTTCGTATGAAATGTGAATCGATCCTTATTCTTTTTACACCTAGCAGAATTTTTACATGTGGGAACGATACGACACACAACGGCATATTCACAAGAAAATCTTTCGAGTTCGTCACGATTATTCGCACGGCCGACCACAGACAGACTTGGGTGAAACTATTTCTCATAGAGACTAGTTTTCATGGTGACAGTTTTTACGCGTGACACGGGTTCTGGTTTATTCTATATTCTAAGGTCATATCTAACCACCAGTGGAACGACCACGACTTTGACCACGTGGCGTTTTGTCCATACAAACTTTTGAAACGCGCATGATTTCAATGCACCCTTATTTGTAGGAAAACTGGTGTAGGAAAACACTTAAAACAGATAGGGTGTTTTTAAATTAACTTGTTCTAATAATCGGATCATTGCAGGATTGATCTGACTAAGTTTTATAATAGTTTTCTATGACTGTTTTTATTTTAGTAGACTAATGTGAGCGCAGTATTTTAGGTGTCCGACTAACAGACCGAATTAGAAAATCAATTCAGCGCTCGCAAACAAAGGTTTACGATGTCAGCAAAAATCAGCCCAGCTCAAGTGGGATTGGGCTGGCCACGTCTGCCGCATATCACAAGATCTATGGGCAAAATCCACTACTGATTGGGTTGACTGATTGAGGAAGACGCCCGCGCGTCAGACCACCACTGAGATGGCGTGATAAGTTGTATGTGCACCTACCAGACTGGCCCACTGCAGCAAGGGACAGAGAGAACTAGAAAAAAGCGAGGGAGGCCTTTGCTCTGCAGTGGGACAAATGGGCTGAAAATAATTAAATAATAATAATAATGTGATCTGATAATTAAAGAAAAAGAAAGAAAGTTTTTTTTTCCCCCAATAGGACACACAACTCACACACAACACAAGAAAACAAAAAAAACATTAATCTAGTACTAAGGTCAATTAGTAGGTTGCAATCATAAAATTAAACAAAAACTAAAATAAAAGAAGGTAGGTTGTAAAAGGGTTGAAAGGTTGTTGAAGGTGGGGCCCCTGTCTCAGGATAAGCTAGGTTTAGTGCAGCGCTGGCTTCAGCCTCACTTCTCTCTCCAAAACGCGAACTATGTTACTCACGTGGAACTTTCAGCTCGTCAGCGAGCTGCGTCAGCTCTGCGTAGATCTCCTGCTTCTTCTGTACAGCCACGTTGATCTCGTCCTTGATCCGGCGCAGCATCTTGCCGGTCAGCTGCTGGTACGAGCTCTGTATGTTCCGGTGGTATGTGTCCAGGAATGGAGCGAGGACTGTGTCCATGTAGCGGGTTATCTCACTGAATAAAATATATCTGGCTGAAAAAACAGCGTTTTGTCTTGGGTTTTATTCGTAAATTATAAGAGTTAGAATTTTGAAAAAATATATCATTTTGCACTCTTTGATGTTAAAAAAAACGGCCTAGTGCGAGTTGGACTCGCGCACAAAGGGTTCCGTACTATTATCAATAAAAACGGGGGAAAAAACACGTTTGTTGTATGGGAGCTGCCTTAAATATTTATTTTCTTATTTTTTAGTATTTGTTGTTATAGCGGCATCAGAAATACATCATCTGTGAAAATTTCAACTGTCTAACTATCACGGTTCATGAGATACAGCCTGGTGACAGACGGACAGACTGACAGAGGGACGGACAGCGGAGTCTTAGTAATAGGGTCCCGTTTTACCCTTTGGGCACCTTCAGATTTAGAATTTTGCGTACACAAACCTATTGCCCACCGCTTCGTACGCGTGTTGTTAGGATAAAATCAGTACTCTAGTGGTGATTTAGGACTATGTATGTGACTGTTGCGTATTATACATGTTGTTATGATGTTTTTGTCCTCAGATAACTTCCGATCTCGTTTAGTTGATTACGTTCCTTACTTCTATAAATCTATTTAGCCTGTGTGCAGCCACTGCGGGGTATAGGCCACCTCTCTAATACGCCACTCACTCTGGTCCTGTGCTGTTCTCATCCATTCTCGTCTAACTACTATAACGACGACATCCGACCATCGGGCGGGTGGTCTGCTTCTTGGTCACCGAGCATCTCTTGGCCACCATTCCGTTATAGCCGTGGTCTGTCTCCGACATTCCTTCTAGCCAAGTGTCCTGCCATTGAATGGATAAAATTTTCATGAATAAAATCTTACCTATTTGTAAGCGCAAGTTGTGATTCCCTCCGTCTACTTGTTGAGTTTCCCCATCGGTCCCTAATGGCCGCCAAGTGCTGCTCTAGTAGCACCGGCTGCTGCTGCCACGGTGGGATCTCGAAGCAGGATGCGCCGTCTTGCCGCAAATAACTACTTCGATACTAAAAATAAGATAAAGCCCCAATTCGTTGAGAGATCTTCATGGTTAATACATTTCACTATAAACGGGATATTTACCATGATTATTGAGTTTTGTTTGTTCCCGATATTTCGGCACAGTTGCTTGGCGTGATCCGTGATCATGGCGCATGCATTTGTGGCCAAATATCGTTTTTAGTGAAAAGTATGAGATAGGGATGGTATAAAAATTATGTTAAATTATTCTTATGAAGATTTTTCTAAGCTGTGGTGTTTCCTGCTTAAGAATATACCCATATGTCTCCTCCCAAGGATGTCTCAAAAGCTGACTAAGGGATTAGACCAAGGAATGGGGATCACAAATACGCCGTTTTTTCTTTCAAGCGTGGTGATTATAGGAAATCCAAAGGATTATTTAGGGGAGGCCTCGTCCAGCAGTGGACGTCTAAAGGCTGTTGATGGTAATGATGATGATGATGATGATGATGATGTGATGATGATGATTTGGAATAGTTTGGGAACATATGATTATACCGTTAGTATTACAATTGGACCGATAACCTGTTATGTATGGAATACTAACTACTTAGAAAAACCGGTCAAGTGCGGGTCGGACTCACGTGGAGAGTGTTTGCTTATAAGAAGGCTACACCTAGCCTTTTATAAGTTAATAAGTTAATTGTTCTAGTCGCTAGAACTTGTTAATCGTCAGTTAAATTGAGCAAAACATTTTATAGATGGCTTGCCAACACCCAAATGAGTTTCTACGCATGTTCTCTTTGCGAATAATTTATGCTTTGGGTTTTCCTGTAAAGTATGTGTAAGGCTAAATATTTGTAATTTTTCAAAATTGTGGTATCGTAGATAAGATCGTTTCGTTTCGTTTCGTATGAGGTAGTGCTGGCCTCTGGTGTTGGAGTTTGTCAAGCCGCCCGAGGGCCTCTGACATGGCTTATCAACTGCTATTAATCAATAACAGCCGGGACCGACAGCTTAACGTGCCCTCCGAAGCACAGAGCGATGGAAAGATAAGATGATGATCGATTTTCATATATTTTCTTTATATCTTTAAAAATATACATTTAAAATTCATAAAATTGATACAACACATGAAGTAGGTACAAGACATTTTTTTTTTTATACTACAATTTGCCACCAAAACAAACAGCTTGCTGTCACCAAAATATTGTATTGTCATCGGAATCAGCTCAATCGGATGTCGAGAGGTGGTTCTGATCACATGCCTATATTACACTAGATAACGGACATACAAAAATTGCAAGTGAAATAAAAACTTGTAAAATGGCCTAAATGAAGTGATTAGGTACTGTAGGTGGTCTACCATGAAGATGGCAAACCGCAACTTCGCAACTTTCGCTGCAGGGCGTGGAATGAGCTCTCGTTGGATGTCTTCCCACAGGGCTACAATATGGGTAAATTCAAGAGAAATATCAATAGGGCTCTTAATGGTAGGCAGCGCGTTTGCAATACCGTGGGTGATGCAGATGTCCATAGGCGGCGGTGACTGCTTTACATCAAGCGGACTGTCTGCTTGTTTGTCACCTTATAATTTAAAAAAAACAGGAACGACATACGAAGTTTAAGCTACCATGAAACTTTATCGGATTTATTTATTTCGTTCGGGAACCATAACGTTTGTTCTTGAGTGAATGGGGGATGTAACTTCTGCTTTATCTTACAATATAACTCTGTTAAAAATGAATGGACATAAACCGAACAAATAAATAATACATTCATTTGTGAAGTACACTATTAAAATCACGAAGAAAGTGCTGTCAAAGTAACGTTACTTCGTTTGTCGGACCATTTCACGGTATGGTTTAGGGCGAAAGAAACGTCAGGGGCCGACATCGGGCCCGATTTCGGAATAAGTGTGTTTCATGGTACGAATAGCCCGAAATTTCGGTCCGAAACTTTGGATTTTCGCTTCATGGTAGACCTATTTTGGTTATTAAGAAGTTTAGACTTACTCTACAATTAACCGTGGGCTCAGTTCCATTTATGCTGATAAAAGAAGCTACAACAAAAACTAGCACCACAATGTTATATGCACACTTCATAACTTCACTAATTAAGATCATTCAGATAATTTAATCTAAAATATGATCTTGATTTTAACTTGGATAAACATTTCTGAATGACTCTTTAGTACGAAGTTCGATGTTCTCTGAATTCTAATCAAATTAATAGTAGCTCTACGCACTTTCCAGAATCCAGGGCTAATTAATATATTTTTCGTTGATCTTGGCCCTTTTTTAAGTTATGGCGGGATTATATCAGAACCTATTTAAATGCACAAGAAATATTGATGAATGTTTCGAAATACCTATAACCTCGGTTAAGCAATTTACTAGCTTCAATGAATCATGAAAATGGTTATTTCAACTCGATTAGATAACAACATTCCTCTCCGCTAAAATATATATATTTTATTCTACTTGGATTGAAGGATCATGCAGATGGCCCCCCTGATGTTAAGCGGTACCTTCTGCTTAAGAACAGTGCTTTATCACATAGGTCACCCTATGTGGAATTGCACTGCACCCGCCACCCTGACACATAAAGATTAAATTTTCTACCTTCGGTTGGCGCAACCTCAACTACTTTTACCTACTACGAGTATTCTTGAGTTTTCTTTGTAAACGGTGATCCTAACAGCAACTCGCGTTGTTACAACGCTACTCCTTTTTACGGTGTTTTAAAGCATAAAGCTTCTTCATAGTTAAATAACTACTTCAGCGCAGCAAAACCTTTTATAAGTTTTATTACAAACGGGTTGCTCGAAAAATGTTTATGCTCTTCAGCTGAAATATTCGTTACATTTAAACCCACGTTAAAATGCCACCTACCATATCCCTCGCTATTCCTTAAAGCAACTGAGCTCTCGACGAAAACTTGGTTTTATTCATACATTTGACTGTAAGATCTAACGCTCTACTGTAAGTTTATGAATACCACGCTTCCAGAGGCACAGCTGTTATAAAACAGCTAGCTAACTCTAATTCTAAAGTAATCGGGCATCAAGCTTCAAGGTCTACAATATGTGAAAAGCTGTAAAGGTTGCGCCAACACCAGGCAGAAATCTTAATCCAAAAAAAACGCCTCGTGCTGCACGAGAAAGCAGTTTTTATTGAATATCTCTTAAAATATAAATAATTTTACAATACCGCTACAGTCAACCCACGGCTTTGTTGTATTGATTTTATTTATCAAATTGTTTACCCAATATGCTCCTATTTAATAAACAACCGAATCTAGCCAAAAAACTTTGTAACTTTGTTTTTTTTTACATCTAGATAATATTGTCCTATCGTGTTACTGGTACAGTGATCCCTCGGGATTATAATGTAGTATCCGTGCATATTTATAATTTGAATATTGTACTTGATTTAGTCAGTTAAAAGTCAAATCTAAGATTGGTACAAGGCGCGAAATATAAGCCTTCGATCCGAGGCAAAACACATTAGAAAACAACAATTCACCTGAGCTAATTCACCTAGGTGTATTAAATACACACCAGCCATAGAACTGATAGAACTGTAACTCGATTTCATATGTGATGTAACTAGCTCCATGCATAGGGTTTTAGTCGGAATGAAAGAAAGAAAGAAAGAAAGAGAGAAAATATTTTATTTCTAACTAAGTCAAAAACAATAAAATAGAAGATAAAACTAACAAATTTTTTGCATTGAGTCACAAAATGGTCTCTGTTTCAGCATGAGCCAGTTGTAATCACGTTACAACCAACGCTGGTCTTCCGACAGAGCCATTTGGCCATGACCATCTTTTTCTCTGTTTATTGTCCGGCCCGTCCAATTTTTATAAAGGTTTTCTCTAAAATTTGAATTAGTATGCGTATTCTAGTTGTTTTTGTTATGTCCGGTATATTATGCCTCTCTATAAATGCACCAGCTTTACATAATAGCCTGTGCCAGTGATATGCAGCTATTCATGTGTCTGCAGGGAATGGATTCAGGAATTAGCAATATTATGCTAAATTAATGCTAAACTGCAGCTGGAGACTAACGTAATTGCGGCTCACATAGCAGGACCGGCCGCTGACAATTATCTCGGAATTGGGTGAGGGTACGATATCCTATGGACGCATGTTATAGTAACGGATTGAAAAATAGCCTTTAGATTAATAAAGACCACTTTCCAAAATATCTGCAATGATTAAAATTTCACATTATTATTGGTTTTCCTTTTTTCTTTGAATCAGCTTCCACTTATTCTCGAGGCACCACACAGGCGCTCCCTTTGCAGGTGACCTCTGCTTTGATGGATAGTAGCCCTTAGTCCAAGATCAAAGTCGTAAGTCCTTTTTTTCACAATCGATAATACTAGAAGTCCACTGTTGGACATAGGCCTCCCCTTAGAATACAACGTAGGACGCTCTTGAGCCGCCTCCGTACTCTTGTACAAGGCTGCCCCCATAGAATGCAATTGGGGGGGAGATTTTCCCTAATCAACACGCTTGGCAGGCAGATGGTGATCACAGTATTGGTGTTAAGTATACTGAAAAAAAAAAAAATGTAATTTTAGAGACGAAGGGATCTATTTTTAGCCGTACTCAGTACGGCAAAAAAACAAATAAATAGCGGTTTTGTTTTCTTTATATATGTTTTCAAGTGTTTGCATTCCCAAATACTTGAACCGCAAGATGTAAGACCAAACTCAATGAAAATATTTTCGTCGTCTCGTGAACGTGATTCTTTGTTTCTCACAGTAAATTGAACCTTGTATATGAATTGCAAAAGTATATTTTTGGTTGCAGGGTTGCATGATTGTGTGATGATGGAGAAAAGCACTATGAGGGGTTACCTCAAGTTATGAGTTAGGTAAGGGAAAAATATGGTATGACGACATCTCGACGTGAAATAATTTGCTAGCATATCCTTTTTAGAATGTTTTTGTTCTGAGTGGATCTTCTTTTTCTTTTTTTTCGGTTCTTTTTACTTCTTTACTTATAATTACAAGTACTAGCCACGTACTTACTGCAAGAAATTTTTCATTAGAAACGTGATATTTACCATGATTTTCGAGTTTTGATTGTCCCCGATATTTCGGCACAGTTGCATGCGCCATGATCACGGGAGAACTAACTAAAGTCTTTGCGAGTAGATGTTATTGGCACGATATATCGATCTTCCTCACCACCTTTCTCACTCTACTCGGAAAGACTTTAGTTAGTTCTCCCGTGATCATCATATTTTTTTATATATTTAACATAAGTACTACTTATCTTTTAAAACGAATATAGTTATAAACTGTCATGGTTATGTACATACTTTTCACTAGGATCGGGATTGCTTCGCACGACTGACTTGGCTAACGCTTGTTTCCTTTAATAACACAAGAAGCCAGAACAAATCTTATACCAACCAATCTTATCAACAAGTTTTTAGTTTTTTAAATTTATGTATTTTGGATTTATGTATTCTAAACGTATGTATTTTGAATTTTTGCATTTTGTTCAAACAAAAGCCCATACCTAGCCCAGGATCAAACAAATTTTTTGAGCTTTTATTTCTGTCGCAATTTTGATTCCACTACATTTCTCCAATAGAATTCCTACCTACGTCTACATAGTATAAAGCGAAATGATGCAGACGACAGCGCGGAGAAATGAGCCGACGAACACACCTGAGTCTTGAACCACCCTGTACATAGCTAGTTCCGTATTACGTTACAGGAAAATATTTAAACGTTTCTGTTTATTTTGGTTTTTGAAAAGTAGGTCATCATCCTCATCATTGTCAGCTCAAATAATAGCCCACTGCTGGGTATAAGCCTCGTCCCTCAAACACCACTCCAAACGGTTCTGTGGGATTCGTATCCAGATCTTTCCCTCTACGGCCCCTATATCATCCGCCCACCTGGCTGATGGTCTGCCACGGCCTCTAGTGCTCCCTGTAGGCCACCACTCGGCCAGGGCCTTACACCACCTGCCGTCATCAAAGCTGGCCAAGTGTCCTGCCCAGCGCCACTTTAGTCTCCCAAAGTATTTACCTTGCTAAGTCTATTTATTCAGCGAGGAAATGCAGCTAGCGTCTTAGGGACGCATCCTTTTGGTGATTCGGATCAGTTGAGCTATCTTTAGATCACTTACCAAGATATATTTTTCAATACGGCTGTGATACAAGCTTTTATATAAAACTAGCAGCGCCCGCGTTGTTACCCGCACAGGTCTCGATCCCGTGTTAATATCAGGATAAAAATGTACCTATGTGCCATTCCAAATTTCTTTCAAATCCGTCCAGCCATTTCAGCGTGAAGAAGTAATAAACACACTCACACAAACTTTCGCATTTATAATATTAGGTAGGATTAGTGACAGGAACCATGTGCTGATCAAAATGAGCCTAAGCACGGTCGACTATTATCATCGAGGAGTTCCGTTATCCACCTTCTGCCTCGGTCATCAGATCAGCTCGCTGTCACCATAATATTGTATTGTCATGAGAACCTGGCAGGTACTTATGCAAAATTTCAACTCATCGGATGTCGAAAAGTGGTTCTAATTCAGCTTGCAAGATATGACCTAAACAAATATACAAGCAAGTTAAGTAAATAATAATAATATCTGGCAAAAATTAAAAAAACCCTCAACGCAATGAAACGGCTGAACCGATTTTGATCAAACATAGCTAAGAACACTCCCGACAAATTCAACTTTCAAACAAAAAAAACTCGTTATCGGTTCATCCGTTCGGGAGCTACGAGGCGACAGACAGACACACACACACATACACACACACACAGAGAGACACGTCAAACTTATAACACCCCGTCGTTTTTGCGTCGGGGGTTAAAAAAGCGTTTTTCCGAGGAAAACGCGTTTTCAAAATTTTCTGCGGGGTCCGATTTTGGATGACCCACGTTCCATGGGAAAACCACATTTTGCGCATATTTTTTTTAAACTCTGTTTTCCAGGAATTCAATTACTGTTCATTTACTATTAATTTTCTGTTTTCTCTGTTTTTTCTGTTTTTCAATCTGCGAGGTCAGTTTTTGCGTGTTTTTTTTTTAAATTGAGTGTAGCTTGGTCGCGACATATACTAATTACAAAAAAAAAATATTGTGTAGTTGTACCATGACCGAAACCTGCGGCAAACCATGGTTTCAGCCTGGACTTTGTAAAATTAATACTGACCTAATTAGACGACCCAGAAAAAAAACCTCCAGAGACGAACTTTTAGAAGAACGAACCCTAAATAAAAATGATATTTGGTTTCCCCTGGGATACCTATCAGGTACAGACTTTCTACGAGCTTGGTACATTTAATTTACTTTTTTCGTATTTAATAATAAGTAAACATCATCATCCATCAGCCGTACATTTTATAAAAGGTATAAGTGCGAATATACCCCTCCATCTCCTCCCGTGGATGTTGTAAAAGCCGACTAAGGGATTACCCGGACTTGTTTGTAAGATTCTTTGGTATAAAATTTGTCCTGGCTGCTAGCTTATTTAAGGAATGTGTAATATCACATTCCTAAAATAAGCTAGCAGCCAGGATATTACAGATAGATATTACTGGAAGAAAATGTTAGCATAGTCAGTCGTGGGAAGCAATGCCGGCGATGAGCTCACCACTAGTCACGTCTATATTCCACCATTTGAGCCTCTGCCTACCACTTCGGGGAAAAAGGCGTGTGTCTATGTATGTAACTATGTATGTACCTAATAATAAGTAAGTATATTAAGGTGGTTGCTTTCGCTAGTGGCGCATTTTTTTGTTTTTTTTGTTTTTAGATTGAAGCACAATCGTAGTTAAACTAATAATATTTATGTAATACTATAAACTGAAACTTGTGTGTTAATGAGTGTTTTTTAACTCTGATGGACCTTTCTTTGGTCACGATCTCACCTGTTGGTAAGTGACGATGTGGCCGAAGATGAAGCACAAAGGTCTAAAAGGCACCTATTCACTCAAGCCTTGAAGAGACCCAGATTATAGTTTTCAGGAAAGACAGACGACGGTAGGGTATATTCCACTCCTTAGCAGTTCACATAATAAAGGTAGAACTGAATCTTTTACTACGAATAGAGGGTATTACTAATGAGGTAAGTATGGTACCGAGCCGTACGTCTGCTCGTCCTATGATGAAAAGGAGATCGTGGGATCAGATCGTGAAGTTCCTGGGAGCATTCCCCGAAATATAACATATAGAAGATCGAAAGGCATGCGACTTTACGGCGGTGCTCGAGACTCTGGATCTTAGTCTCCGCTATAGATTTAGTCCGCTTTAGTCTTAGCTATAGATGAAGTGAGACAAGACTTGATCAACTCCTGGAGTCTGGTTTTTTCTCTGGGTTCATTTGTGGCTGTGCAGTGTAGTATCACATGCTTCTCTGTCTCCTCGTCTTGAAGACAGCCGCGACACAGACCACTGTCCGCGGCCCCTGTTTTTACTAGTCTGTACTTTGTAGATGGGAAAAAAATAGTAATGATGCTCTAGTCACTCAATATTTCGTAAATAAAATGAGACTAGATAATGTTGTGTGAATTATGCAGCGTTATTTGTTTATTTATTATTATTATTTTATTATGCCCCAGGATAGCCTTCACACCAGCTAAGCAAATATCTCACCTGCAAACTCCCCCATGTTTTGATACCGTACATAACAAATTACACATCCGTGCACTTGTATAATAAATATCACTCGTTTGAATCGGGCAATAAATTCAATAGAAAGAAAGACCAGAAGGCAATTTTCCCTGAGCGTTATCTCATAAATTGCTTTCCTCGTATGGAAAATCTTGAAGGACATTCCTGTGAGGGTAGAATTATTTTCTATGCAGGGAATGTTTTGAAAGCGGAAACGGTATAATAGAACCTTTCTATAGATTTACCTGGTATACTTATCTACTTATTTACATTGATAAGTTATCCTTATCGGGTAATTTATGAGACAAACTGACCGACAGTAACTTTCTTTATTTGTCTGTGTAGTATATTCGGCTCTCATGAAATTGCAGCACAGAATAAGGACTGTAAGGCTGCGTCCCCAGTAGGCAAACTGTTCGCCGCCGACTGAGTTAGCGGTGTATACAGCACTATTAAAAATACACAATTAAAAAATATTTTTGGTTTATTTTCGAATGGAATTAAAAAAGTTATTAAAATTTGATTTCTTGACAAAATCCGAATAAATTTATGGGCATAATACTCGTGCTTGCACCGCTCTGACAATCGTGCGTCAGAGCGGTGTAATAATAACTTGGTAGTAATCTATGTTGCATGGACTATTAAATAGTTTTGACCAAATGTTTCCGTTTTTTTTGGATATTCCTGTAAATCATTATTTGTTAACTTTTTTTGTGTAGATTGAATCTTTATCGATTACCCAGGTTTTTTTCTGGTATACTTGGAATAGTGGTATATATTTGAAATGGAGTGTTCATAGTTTGCTAGTTTTGCGCTCACTCTACGCAGTTTGCAGAGTTACGCGCGCCTACTGTCTCAGTGGGTGGCCGACGAACAGTTTGCCTACTGTATTATATATTCTGTGCTACTGGGGACGCAGCCTTAAACGGTAAGGTGATGGAGATATAAGTATGAAAATTTGGCGGTATTTTTGGTCTCCTCAAATCACTTCAGAACGTCACACACCCATCACACACCCGTCAAAAGATCGGTCCTATCAGTCCTTATTCTGAAGTTCCATCCACAGAATAAGGATCCCATCTAAGGTCCCATCAGGTGGAAGATGTGATCAAGTGATATTTTAAAGTTTCAAGATTCAAGATATTTATTTGCATAAATAAGAGTAACAATTTGGTCATAATATATAAAATAGTGAGCACATATGACTTATTCACCCACTGCAGGCATCGTTAATTCTTTTGAGAGCGTAAAGCGCTTTATTCGTTATCCATCTTCCTGTATTTCACACCAAGGTTATGCCCGGTGCACGATGTAAAAGTATCGTGAATAGGCTTGACGTACGTCAATAATAATTATTAATTGTTTGCTGGACATGCACGACCCATTTTGCATCCAGCGAGCGCCCCCACCACCGCGAGCGTCGTGCCGAAGGACAATGAATAACGCGGACGTGCGTCAGAGCGGTCCTGCGTCGTGCGTTCTTCATCGTGTATAGAGTTGCTGTACAGCAGATTTAGCATAAGAGCTTGATAGCCGACAGGCCATTGCCATAAAAAAAAGAGCTTCTCTCTGATTGTGCTCACGCTTGATGCGCGCACGATAGTCTGTATGCTGCATCCAGCGCCGCGGCCTTGAGATGACGTACAGCTGGGATAGATTGTGAATAAAGCGCTTAGAACTGCAATTTGGTTTCTTACATAAATTATTACATCATATAAAACAACTAACTAGGTACTCAATTTTAACTAATACAACGTTTGTTCATCCGAGGTTACTACATCACAAAGTTGAAATTGAAGCATAGGTATTAAAGGCAAATTAAGTAGCTAGAGTTCATGACTGGTTCATGACGGATGTCATGTATACTGAAGATCACAAATACTCTGACCGTGGTGTCTGTTTCTAATTTGATTGCCAACTTGGACACAAATGTCACTAACAATATCTCTCGGAAAGTTGCAAATTGAAGTTCTAATGGGCAGGCCATATTATTTTAGCTCACAGAACCCACAACCATTGGGGAATAGCAAGTTCTCGAGTGGATATCACGAATTTCACGAGGTGTGTGATACGTTTTTTTTTCTCTTTTAAACTGTTTTTTAACCCCCGACGCAAAAACGACGGGGTGTTATATAAGTTTGACGTGTCTGTGTGTGTGTATGTCTGTGACATCTTAGCTGCCGAACGGAAGAATCTATTTTGATTTGTTTTTTTTTTGTTTGAAAGGTGAATTAGTCGGGAGTTTTCTTAACTATGTTTGATCAAAATCGGTTCAGCCGTTTCATTGCGTTGAAGGTTTTTTAATTTTTAGTAAATTAATTACTTGTTTGATAATATTTGTATCCCAGACATGGGAAATGTGAGCCATCCTGATCTCATTAACTATAAGAACTTTTATACCACATTTAACAAATAAATGATTATGATTTATGATTATGGTCTATTGTTTGATGATGATGATGATGATAACTCTGAGTATCAAAGTAGAACAAACCCTGAAAACTTCTTCAGTAGCCTCTATCAGCTGTTACACATCCACTGTTGGGCGAGGCTTCCTCCATAGAATGCAATGGAAGGATTTGCCTTAATCACCAAGCTTGAACGCGGTTTTGTGGTCGCCGTATCGGTGTTGACTACAGGTAGCTGCTGCTGCCCATTCCCTGGTGTAATCCCTTAGTTAACTTTAACTACATCCACGAGAAGAGACGGAGAAATCTGTTCTTAGGTCGGACACGGCACACATCATTAGTATACATTTTTAAACCACCCAAATTATCATCCGGCGCTCGCTCCAATACTAACAAAAATGCAAACGCGTAGCACAAAATAATAAACCATTCCAATTCGACCCAATAACCAATCCACAGCGGTACGAACCACAAAAGAAAATCCATCGCGAGCCGTCGAACATCGCACAAAAAAACACGAACTGCCAGCGACGCGCTGATTCTGTAAACCGGCTTCAGTATCATTTCAGCGGAAGCAAATTTTTTCCAAATTTTGCGATCAGCTTAGCAAAATTGATGGTATGGCTAGTACTCATTTTTCCCAAGCACCATTAATAGAATAGAATAGAATATTCTTTATTGCACAAAACAAACAATGTACACAGGCGAACTTAATGCTAATAAGCATTCTCTACCAGCTAACCTTTGTGTATTGTGGATATATTTATGTAGGCAGTGCACAAAAAACGTAATAAGGAGAAGAAAAAAAGACCTTAGTAGTAATCAATACAAGACATGTAAGTAACATAATTCATATTATAAAAATAAATAATAATGTATAATATTTTATTTATTTATTGATTATTCCGCGTGAGATTTCATCAGTAGAAGCCTATATAAATATATAATATAATTACATAGTACTAAAATAAATAATAGTAAGTATATAGGTAATATGCATAAACGTAAAACTATGTTACTTGGATATTAAATTATGCATATCAATAAATACATAGGTATTTCCAAAAAAACTAAGAATTATTATTTCCGGATACCGCTTACTTTATATGAGTTAATCATGAGAGTAAAAAAGTGATTAAACACTCCAACTCTGAAGGCACCGATGGATGATACATCTCGAATATGGTGTGGGATACTATTCCACAACCGAATCGCAGTATAATCTGAGTAACCAGACGTATTGTGAGTTGGGGTTAATAATTGGAGTTGCTGCTGGGCGCGCACAGAACGGTCCGCACCATACAGAGGGGGGGTGACAAGGGATCATGTAAGATGTTGAAAAGAAGGCTTAGTATATGGATGTTCCGACGCTGTCTGATTTCCAGCCACCTCAGCTGAGCGCGGAAAGTAGATACATGATCATACTTGCGAAGCCCATGTATGAAACGTATGCAAAGGTTTTGCAGCCGTTCTAGTCTATTTAGTTGCACCTCAGTAGTATCAGAAAAAGCAACATCAGCATAGTCAAGAAGAGGGCGAAGCAGCGCGTTTACCAGTGTTGTCCTGGCTGATAGAGGAAGAAAATTTCTCATCAGCCTCATATAATGCATGCTACCATACATTCTCTTACTGACCATGGCAATATGGCGGTCCCACAACAGATTGTTGGTGATAAATAAACCCAGGTTCTTAACCTCTGTACAAAAAGGTAGTGGGCAGCTGTTGTAATTAACAGAAGGGAAAGAGTTGAGGTCAAGTCTGGAGATGAAATAATTACCACCAACCGATCATAACCTGTGTCTTGTTCGGGTTAAAAGTAGTAAGTGGTATTAATGGTAGAAATAGATAGCACTAATTAGTCTCAAGTGCCATTGATGGTACAACTATCTACGAAAGAAAGAAGAAAGAAGAAAGAAGAAAGCTCTCTACGAAACCGAGGAATCGAAGCAAGCCAGTCTAAGCAAACATATTTTTTATAACCATTCAGCAATATAAAATAACTCAGTAATAATAATCCCAGGTAATAGCTTCTTATATAAATTTTGTACATTTTTTTTTTTTTAAAGAAACAAATAGAGATTTTCGCTAAAAGTATGCTAATATAATGACATAGGACAGAGCTGAAACTGAACGGTCAAAATTTGTAAAAACTATAAAAAAAAACTAATAACATGCCAAAATTGCACCAAATTCTCGATATATCGCCATGATAACATTCCAACTGACATTTTCGTCACGAAACTCAACTCGAATTGATCGCGACTTCGTCTCAAAGTGACTTCATCGCGATCCTGTCGCGACTTCTTATTGAATAAGGGCCCGAGTGGGAAAGCGCGCCAATACAAGTTCTGTCTTTGAAAAAAATACAACGAGCGCTGGCTGCCTATATTTCATTCGCGCACAATCCGTAGCCGCAAACCCGATAAATCCAGAACCAGAGATTTCTATTACAGATAACGCCCTGATTCTTTCCGGATATTTAATTTTATGTACGGCGATACTCTTATTTTAAGTTGGATTTTGAAAAGCGTTGTGGCGACGACATTACGGTGCGAGTGTTAGCTTTTATCATGTCACTTGCTAGCAACTAATAAAGGATGACTCACGCTAGACCGTGCCGGGTCTGAGCCGAGTGTCGGCCGTAGCACGCTCAGCTAATATTACATATATTTTGTATGGACACACTTACGCTATACCGAGCGGTGACGGTGACGGCCGAGCAACGGACAACTCTCGGAAACAACTCGGTCCCACCCGCCTCAACATGACACTATTTAAGCTCGGGCGAGTACACTGCATCCCGGCGCAACGTGTTCTTGCAGTGTATGTAGAAACGTCACTTGTAAACGTAAATACCTGGATTATGGTAATGCCCGTTTCGTTATCTTGTGTCTGTCAACCGTTGCCGTAGATGTTTCTTTTTTTGTTATATTTTTTTTTGTTGTATTTTGATTGTTTGGTGTCTTATGTGTTATTTTCCGTGACGTCACCAAATGGCTCTGTCGGAAGACCAGCGTTGGTTGTAACGTGTTTACAACTGGATCATGCTGAGACAGAGACAGTTTTGCGACTTAATGCATTTTTTTTTTAGCTCTGTCTTTTCTTTTTAATTATGTTGATTGAGTTACAAATAATTTTTTCTCTTTCTTTCTCTTTCTTTATCTTTCAACGGTAATTGCTCGGTGGAGGCCCGTCTTTGTAATGTAATCAGGCACGGGACCGGCTCAGTGACCGTGCTACGGCTGACACTCGGCTCGGACCCGACACGGTCAAGCGTGAGGCACCCTTAAATTCTACCTCTATGGCTGCTAACTGTGGTTAGCAAATTATGCTGCGGTGGCTGGTTGTGATGTGCGAGGAACGGTTTGGAGTGTGGTGTGTCGTGTGTGACCTACATCGAGCTCGGGTACGGAGGCCTGCAAAGCTCTAAGGTGGCCTACTAGGTTCCATGTTGTTAGGTTACAGGTTACTTTATGTTATATGTATATCATACCTACTAATGTAGGTACCTGTTTTTTCTGGTTCAGATATCACCAAAATAGAGTTTTTTTTTGTAATTGGCGTCACATTGCTTTTGCATTTGCCATTATCAAGTTTAATTATTGTGTTTTCAATATAATTTGCAACGTTACGCTCCTTTCAAGTCAACAAAGACTTTCACTACAATTGTGCTCTTTAGACGAGCTACATTGGTTAAAATGCCACCTTAATAACACAAAATAACTAAAAAGAGAGAGAAAGAGTGTGTAGAATTTGCACAAACGTTGGCGACACGTGCCATGCCTCGTTACCACGTGTCAGTCACAGAATATTGCATTTTTGCTTTTCTTCGGGAGAGCGAACGAATTCCAATTTCAAAAATTAAAATGACAATTATTGGCTGAAGACATAAATAATAAGCAAAGACGCTAACTAATTTCGATAAGGGTAGAGCATGGACGTATATACTACGTCCAAGGGGTAGTACAATAAGTAAACACTCTGCTTTTTTTTTTAATACTAGCAGCGAAGCTCGTTCGAACTTTGTATTAGAGTAACCTACTGTACATAATGCATGCATTGATGCAAGTCAATTGATTTTACATCAGTATGCGTGCGTCTACACTGGTTTTACAAGTTTTTATTTAACTTGAAATGTAAGTAATGGGTGGAATCTTACAACTGAATTTTAAAGCAGTTATCCTGAAACGATTGATCTGAAATTTGGCACACCTGTCAAGTTCTGTTGACAATACAATATGATGGTGACAGAGAGCTGATCTGATAATGGAGACGGAAGGTGGACAACGGAACTCCTCGATGGATAATAGAAGACTGGCCGTGTTTAGTCTCATTTTTATCAGCACACGGTTACGATCACTAATTTTATAAATGCTTGTATTGAAAAAAAATACAAATAACTTATTTTATATCATTCCCCCTCTAAAAAGTTTTTTTTATTCACTGAAAACAGTGAATAAAAATCACTTTTAATCACGATTTTGGTGTTTGAATTTAGAACACACCAATATATAATACTCGAGCCTACATCTCATTGCAACACCCTCCAATAACAACTCCTATGCAACCTCCTTGCGCAAAAATACTCGATGCAAAATACTCGTGCAAAGAAAACTCGGCATACAAACTTTTTGTGCAAATATCTCCTCGAGATTTGATTGGTCGACATTTTCGACAAGGAGTTTAGCATTAGAATAAAAACTGTTGTGCGTTCTTTGCTGTGATTAGTAAATTGGCGCTATTGTGAATACTGTAAGTTGTACGAACACAAAGTTAGTGGTACTTATTAATAAATCCATTGAAAATGTATTCAACTGATGCAGTAGTTGTCTATTTTAGCTTAAATCTTTATTTTTCTCGTAGTCATGCTATAAAGTATGCAACTCTTGAATAAAACGGATTTATAACAAGGTCATGAGTCACTCGCGTCGCTCAGGATTCCAACACTTGATTCAATCATCATAAATCACTCCCGACGGTCGTGATTCAGTCGTTAGAATCCTTCACTTACTCGTGATTCATCTATGGCCCTCGCTTTAAATCCGTCCTTTATTCACTAATTGCATAATATACTAACCTGTACAATTTACCTTGAGTATTTTATATACTCGAACCCGTATCCACGGGCGATTTTTTTTTTGACGTATATTTCGTTTTAACCATGGTTTTAACCTCCTGATGATTTCTAAAGGAAAGAGCATGAAAAACATCAAAAAAGTTTTATCTATTTGCTTACCGCTAACTTTCGTACCGAACCCCAGCTCGTGGAAAAACAAATTAAACGTAGTCTACATTAGGTATGTTCTAAGAACATAAACCGTATTTATATTAAGATAGTGTCTACATAAGTACCCCACTGTATTGTCTTGTTAAAGTGGGTTTCATTTTTGTGCCTAATCACAAAATATTTTGTGAACTCTACGAGAGAATACTACTTAGTAATTTTCTGAGATTCCGCGGCGAAAGGTGAAATTACAGGCACATGAGACATTTCATCTTTATGCCTCAGGGTGGCGGGCGCAGTGCAATGCCACATAGGGTGCATCCTAGGTGGACGTGACCTATGAGGTAATGCATTGTTTTAAGGCAGAGGATACCACTTTTTTTTATTTTCTTGGTATGACTGATCAAGCAGATGGCCCACCTCTGCCTATGAACAGTGCATTACCACATAGGTCACGTCTAACTGGGATGCACCCTATGTGGCATTGCACTGCGGCCGCCACCCTGAGACATTAAGATGAAAGTATATATATATATAAAAAACATATATATATATATAAAAAACAAAGTCGTGTTAGTTACACCACTTATAACTCCAGAACGGGTGAACGGATTTGGCTAAAAATTGGTGGGGAGATAGCTTAGAACCAGGAGATTGACATAGGGGGGAGGGGTAGGAGGGGGGATTCACCGGGGGCTATTCGTGCGAAGCCGGGGCGAGTCACTAGTAGTTATATAATATTAAAAAGTATTTATTGCGACAACCTAAATAGTACCTATGAGAAACAGAAGACAGTAATGTTTTCTTGCAAAACAAACATTGAATTGAACACAAGAGGAATTATGTTATTGACTTTGATCAGCTAATACACTCGAGTTATCCGATATTACTGTATCCACGGCAATAGCTATTTATTGGATCTCGATTCCTTTTTCTCGGATGCTGTGTATTCTATTATGAAATAGGAGGAATGAAGCAAGGCGACCCAAAATGTAAGGGGTTATCTCTAGGTACACTCTATTGTTATGCAAATTTTTGAAATTTAACTCCATTTAAGTCTCGAATGAAAAATCTCAAGGTAAAAATCTAGAATGGAAAACAGTGGATTCGAACCCATACCTTGCTTTAGATTGGCGATGCTAGATGATGCATTTTCGCTAAGGTTCGAGATTGTTTTTTATTATAAAAAAAGTGACTTTTTTGTGTTTTAGTTTTTTTTTGCTTGTGATGCCTCTGGTATTGCAGGCGTCCATAGGCTACGGTAACCGCTTACCAACCGGTGGACCGTATGCTTGTTTGCTATCAGGAGTATACAAAATAAAAAATAAATATGGTCTTGTCGAAGACTGTTAAGGCGCTAAGAACAGTCAAATTATGCCACTATCTAAATAACTCATTTAAGTTCAGCCGGCCTAGCCAAACAACATTCACTTCTAAGCGATTCCATTTCTAATACAACATGAACAGTCGTAATACAATCATGGACTTTACAATACAATTGAACACGTGACAACAGACCGTTCACCGTAAGTTGGCACCTGCCATGGAGCCACAGCCATTACAGGTGCCATTATCTTACGGTGAACGAGCTGTAGCGTCATTGCTAATAGAATGTTACTTTGTTTATGGCGTCAGGTAAACTTACCTTTTAGCTTCATAACTATAAAGCCAAATGGTAGGTATATAACTCACAGAACTGATAACCATTGGGTAATGAAGTTCTGAAGTAGCGACCACAAACCTGACGACACAGAAGATGTGAAGGGTCTCGATAGACCAACGACATTGTAGAGATCGCAGGAAGTCGGTGGATAAAGGCGACTCAAGACCGTTCGTCGGGGCATTATATAGGGGACGCCTGCAGTGGACTTCTGTACGCTGGTGATGATGATGATAAAGTTAGAAGTGACATTAGTAGCGCTCGAAAAACGAGAAGTGACTAGAAATTATTGCTAAGTAATCGAATATAAATCTGAGTTTATTGTTTTTTCAAGCGTAAACGGCTCGTGATATCACAAGCCCGGGCGCGCTCGCGCCTCCACGCGCGCGCTCGCACCGAGCCTTTGAAGTTACCGATCGGACGCGCCAGCCCGCGCCGCGCCAAGCCCTCACCTTCACACGGCGCGTAGGCGCGAGGGCGCGGCGCGACTTAAAATATCTCGCGCCGTGAGAAGCCAGCTTTATACTTTTCACTAGAAACGGGATATTTAGCATGATTTTTGTGTTTTGATTGTTCCATATATTTCCAATTTTTGTGCCGAAATATCGGGAACAATCAAAACTCAAAAATCATGGTAAATATCCCGTTTCTAGTGAAAAGTATGTACATAACCATCATGGTTTTGTACATACAGTTTCAAAAGTTATAACACTTATGGATTGGGTACTTTAAATTTGACCCAAAAGTTTAGTTCCAGCGGGACTCGAACCCGCATCTTCGCCTCATCGGCAATGCCTTAACCAGTTTGGCCATGGAATGAGCTGACGCTGGGGACGAAATTTGTGGGCACTATAGATCGGAAAACTCATATCACAAGACTGTATTTTCGATTTCGAAAGACAACCCCCCCTTTCTTTCCAAGTATAACTAAATTAAAACTACTCAGTGGTTCGAAAAATCTAAATACACATTGTAAGTCAGCTGGTTTGCTTTCAATGCAGGGGTTCTCAACTGAATTCACCCATTTAGCTACATTAGCGGTGGTTCGCCGACCAAATGTTTACCACGCCTGAGCTGACACTTCGTCCAGGAACTCTGTGTACTGGATAAGAATATCATGTTATTTTATTTAGGTTCCTTCTAAACTTGAATAGATTCATATATCATTAATAATATGTAACCTAATAAATAAATAAATAATGCTGGACAGTTCACACAACATTATGTAGCCCCAAGCTAAGCAGAGCTTGTGTTATGGGTACTAGATAACTGATAACTAGATATATAAAACAAAGTCATGTTAGTTACACCACTTATAACTCAAGAACGGGTAAACTGATTTGGCTGAAAATTGGTGAGGAGGTAGCTTAGAACCAGGAGATTGACATAGAGGGGAGGGGTTTTCACCAGGGGCTACCCGTGCGAAGCCGGGGCGAGTCGCTAGTACTTAATACAGTACATTACATATAATTTTTTTATTATACTTATAAAATACCCAGAACACCCTGAACAAATATCTGCAGATCGTGCAAATATTTGTTCCGAGGCGGTTATCGAACCCGCAACCTCCTGCGTCGCAGGCGAACCTTCGCTCGCCGCGCCACAGAGGTCATGTATTAGACAACTTCTTTATTATGTGATGCATTATTTTGTTCCACTCTTCGCTGTTCTACTGTGGTATTAGGGGTACAGTGAGTTCAGCCAATTCACTTCATATTTTGTGTCATCTAATTCACGCGTTGCGCTATACGCGTTACACGCGGAACTTTACCGAGTGCAGATTTCTTACTGCGAAAATCATGAATATTCACGTGACGCTTCACGCGGCCCCGAATACCACGGCTGTGCTTTCCATTTATTATTCCGTGGACGAAGAGTAAGCCTACGATGTGGGGCCTTGTGGGAAGTTACATGTAAGATTTGTGATCTTGTATACTTACTAACATTAATTATAAGATACAATTATTATTATTAACAAAATGGATGACAGTGTGAAATCTGAAATAAAATTATCTTATCTTATCTTAAGCTGAATTGAGTTCCTATCCAGTAGCTGCAGAGCCATGTCGTCTTGAAGGGGCGTGCTCCGTAGTGCAACGCGGTCCACAATTCTTCCGATGTCACCTCCGTATAGCTGCTACGGAAAACAGAATAGTTTCAACCTATTGTGCTCATTTTATGCTAAATATTCGTAAATACTTGCATTCTTATCCTTAAAAATATTAAAAGTTTAAACGTAGCCTGTTTTTTTGTTTGTTGTTTGGATGTTTGTTTATGAAATAATCTAAACTAATATATTCAAATATTATAATAAGGTAATGTTTGTTTGCGAGTTTGCATGTAGGTAATATCAGGATCAGTAGTGATCCGGTCTTTCTGCCATTTTCGAAAAGAGATGTCGTCTACTTTAATTTTATTTTATTTATAGTGTTTTTTTAGTTATTTTGTGCAATTTTGGTGGCGTTTTAACCGTTGTTGCTCGAATAGAGCACAAGTGTGATTGCATGAATGCACCGCAGCCTTCCTGGTGCATTCATGCAATGGTTAAAATCTGTCTTAAGCTGCCTTTATTTGGTCAGTCCATCTCATGAGCGATCTGCCCCTTGCTCGTGTACCGTCAACTCTACCCTGTACCACAAGGCGTTCAATGGACACCTTTCTGCGTCGTGACATGTGTCGGAAGAAAGTGAGAATGCGAGATTGCACAGTACTTGATAATCGCTGTTTGATGCTGAGTTCTTGGAGTACGGAATGATTGGTACGAAGTTCTGTCCACGATACCACAAGCATTCTTCTTCAGAATCACATGCCGCCGCCGGTGCTGAAGCCGCTCAAATACCATCTATCATCATCTACCTCTGTTTTGTCCTTAAATAAATAAATTAAATATTAATACATTAAATAAAAGTGTATTGCGTGACTTTTCAAATTGGTGGAAATTGTCTACCAAAGGTTTTGTAAAACGGCCACCGTTTTATTAAAACATGACTTAGCTCACACTGAGCGGATTAGTGCTAAGCGAGACGCGGGTGGAGTGCGTCGCGTTCACTCACCTTGAAAAAGACTCTCGAAACGGGTCGAAACAATGTCGGTGCTTACATCGATTTAACGGTACGTGAAAATTTCCCGTTTTTATAAAATAAAACATGACTTGACTGTGACTTTGACGACCTGGAAGGATTGTAACGTTGCAAATTATATTTAAAATACAAAAATTATACTTGAAAATGGTAAAAGCACCAGCTGAGTGACAACAATTATAAAGAAAAAAACTACAGATCCATTTTTCGTTAAATGATTATAACGAATACCACAACCTGTTGAGTGTTAAGAATATACCACGCAGTCTCTTCACGTGGATGTCGCAAAAAAAATCAGGGATTAAACCTGGGGATCGCATAGCAGCATCCACCTGAGTACTCAATGTCACATGTTTGACGATATCGCGCGTCGGGTGAGTAGCCGGCTGAGACGCGAAAGGTTGCGGGTTCGATGCCCGCTGCGAGACAATAATTATCTGCAAATATTTGTTCCGGGTCTGGGTGTAATGGTACCACGGTGCTCGTAGTTCCTGATACCCACGACACAGGGAATCCTAGTGTGGGATCAGGACTATAAAGATATGTGACTGTTGGGTGTTATGTTAATACTGCGATCACTAATCCGCCGGCCAAACGTGGTGTTTATGGCAAATCCCCCCTTACATTCTGTGGGGGAGACCTCGGACCAAGAGTGGACGTCTAGAGGATGTTGATGATGATGATGAGTGTAATATAGTGTTTGACCTCTGATTGTAAAGACATATAACCACGCGGATATCTTCCGTTACAGAGTAGTTCCTGATTGATCCCTTAGCTCCGTTAGAATCTTCGATCAAGAATACAACTAGATTTCGGGTCACGTACAAAATCAAAGTTAAATACCGTCCGCGTGGGTATATATGCCTATACAACTATATTTGGTAACTAACGAACTGAAACAAAAGTTTTAAAACAGTTCTAAGTTCAACCTAATTACACCTAGCAATAAAGTAGCAAATCTTCAATATATTATCTTGTACTTACGATCATTCGTCACAAAAATCGAGCCAAGCAATAAATTACTCCGGTCACTCAGAAATGAAAAGACATAGGTTAAGCAACTTTTAATGTGAAATCAACCTTAAAGAGAGCTACAATTAAAGTTCTCACAAATACTTTGATTATATACCTATCGACAAAAAAAAACTCTAAGCAGAAATACAAATAAAAAATAACAGCTCACTTTTCAAGTGAGCTGTTATTCACCGAGACGTATTTTTTGCGCCGACGCGACCTGACATCTAGTTGTATTCTTGATCGATAGTTACAAACCAACAATCTTTTGAAAATATACCTTAAAATAAATTGGGATCTGAAGAAGCGGCCTTTAAAATATTAATATAGCCTCTGCTATAAAAGCACGCCATTCTAAGCCATAAGACAAAGTATTAAATTCGAAGTTAGTTGGCTGCTTCCCGCATGGCTGAGTATCCTTTGAGGAACTTCTGTTTCTGAGATTTCATATTTCACATTAAATCTTGGAGATTAAAATATACTTACCTACGTAATATAGTTTTCACTGCGATTGTTATGGCCTGTAGCGTAAGTAAACTACCAAGATGTTTTATCCTACCAATACCACTATCCTATCCAAATTTAATGTAATGACTCAACAAACTGGCGTACGGCCCGCATGGTAAGCGGTTACCGTCGCCTATTGACATCTGCAACACCATAGGCATTGCCAATGCGTTGCCTGCCCTGAAGGCCTCTTATTAATTTATTTTTGAAGCGGCCCATGTTGTAGTTTAGCAGAAACACCTCAGGAGGGTGCCCATACCACAACTTGCACGTATGGGAACTTTACGAGATACCCACGTGTCGATGATGTGTGGATGAGCTCCCTTACGTTGAAGAGAAGTACGATTAAAACAAAAATGCGGTAATGCGATGAATGCGAAAGTGAGTTTGTTTGTTTGTAACGCTTTCACACCCAAACTATTCAACCGATCGTTAAGAAATTGTGTACCTACACATATTTTTAAGAGATAGACATGAACCCGCGGTTACGTTTGCACCATTGATTTGCCCCATTAATGGTGCAGACGTTACTAGTTAGTTATGTTTGCACCATTGATTGATAAGAAAAAGTAGACCGTATTTAAAAACCGGCCAAGTGCGTGTTCCGGGTTCCGTACATAATCTATAAAAACGGCCAAAAACACGGTTGTTGTATGGGAGCCCCCTTGAATATTTATTTTATTGTTTCTTAGTATTTGTTGTTTTAAACTTTTCAGTTCCATATGGTCAACAGTTAGTGTTGACGGTACGTGGAGGGAGTAAAATGAACACAGGGTTTTTTTATCAACACGAGCGTAGCCTCAGCTAAAAGCTAGTCATTTCATAAAAGTCAAAATTACGGTCTGACGACTGCTTTACGGCAGAAACTGGAATGGTGGTAGTATTTCCCCGGATAAGCTTTTTTTTGTTAACATGTTGTGTCCCACTGCTGGGCAAAGGTCTCCACCAAAATTTTCCACTCATCCCGGTTTTTGGCATTTTCCCGCCACTCTTTCTAGTAAGCCTCGAGATCGTCCCCGCCAACGCCTTCTCGGCCGGCCCCGTCATCGCCTTCCGTCTTCAGGTACCTAAACAGTAACTACGTTCGCCCACTTCTCGGGTTGCATCCGACTTACACGGCCAGCCCATTCCCACATCGGCAATGCCAGTTATCGACGCAGCATGGTGTTCCGCACCGTTCGATGCGTTTAAGGCCGATAATGCTGCGTTCCATTGCTCTCTGGCAAATCTTGAGCCTGGACTTCTGTAACTTGGTCAGCGACCATGTCTGCGCACCGTAGGTTAGGATAAACTATTTCACAAAAAACTCTACCACTTACTAACTTTAAAATACATTAAGACCATTTCAAAGAAACACAACTGCGAAACCCCTTAGGGTGGATACTCTCGCTTGAGGCGCTAAAATCATTTTTTTGGTGTTTGTTGCCCATTACAGCTCATGAACACTTCTTCAGATAGCGAAAGTTGATTTTGCAAGAACTAGGAGACTTAACATACATTTTTTAATTGATAGTATCTCATAAATATCATCAGTTTAGCTGCTACTCGTATCCCCCTAAACACATTTTAAGTGTTTTTTTTTGTTTAGGGGTATCGTAGCTATACTGATGATATTTATGAGATACTATCAATTAAAACGTGTTTTAAGTCTCCTAGTTCTCGCAAAATCAACTTTCTCTATCTGAAAAAGTGTTTATGAGCTGTAATGAGCAAAAAACACCAAAAAATTATAATTTGTCGCTGCAAGCGTGAGCTTCCATTTTAAGTTTATATTTCTAAAAAATGAGGGACACTGGCAAATATTTTTGTAGGTTTGCCAAATCCCAATGAAGGCACAAGCTGCCGGGGAACATTCCTTCAGCCAAATGGCACCAGCTCTCATCTTACCCTAACGAGGCCTGACCGGCGATTAGCCCAATATCTGTTTAGACACGTGCCGACGTCAACGTTAATCACATTCACCTACGTTTTAACGTCAAGATGTTAAACGTGAACGTAGGCAGGCAGCAAATTGTGCTAACTTCATTTGTGTTTGTAAGCAAGTTACAGGAAGTTAGTTTCGGATTATTGACCTCGGCAGAATTGGGTACAAGTTGCATAGGAGTACTTTGAGTAGGCATAGTGCTGGTGGATTTCCGATTAGCTCCGACACTTCGTTCGGGATCCGAATGACATAACATCGGCGTGTAATCTTCTTGTAAGCGTTATTAGTTTTTTTTTAAGAAATTGTATTCTTTTGTATAATTAGGTACCTTTATTATTATTAATGTATTCTGGAATTTACTACATGTAAAAAGGTTTTATAGATAAATTGGCGTGGAGTGGCCGGCCTAAGAATAGACCCCTCCGTCTCCTCCCGTGGATGTCGTAAAACCCGACTAAGGAATTACCCGGACTTTTTGATAAGATTTGTTGGTACCTATAAGATTTTTACTGGTTACTAGCTTATTATGTAATGTGTTATACTGGAAGAAAGCGTTAGCTGAGTCAATCGTGGAAAGCAATGGCGGCGATGAGCTCACCACTTGTCACGTCTATATGCCACGATGGTGCAACCCACTTTGAAAAAAGGGCTCTCTGTCTACCCCTTCGGGGAAAAAGGCGTGTGTCTATGTATGTAAATATTTCTGTATTTCTGAGGATCAGTGATAGGGGATTTAATCACTTAAATAGCACACTCCATACGATGGTATTGTACTGGTCGCAGGAAGTGAGTGGATGGAAGTGGCTCAAGACTGTTCTACTTCAATGGGAGCAGACATAGTGCTGATGGATTTCTGATAAGCTCCAACACTTATTTCTGAATCCGAATTACATAATATATCGCGACCTCCTTGCGACCTCTGTACGAAGTGCAACTCAAGTAACAAAATGGCTCTGCCTCAGCATAAGTTGGTTGACTAACAAGCTAGCAACCAACGCTGGTCTTCCGTCAGAACCACTTGATGGCATTACGGCTAACTACTCACAACGACTATACAACAAAAAACACACTAACATAAAAAACTATTAATAAGAATAATACTAAAAGTAAAGTATGCTCTTATTTCAATAAATTGCTTGTGTAACGATCGCAAGTCGGTGGTTGGAGGCGGCTTGAGATCGTTCATCGTGGTATTATATGCGGAGGTATATCAAAAAAAGTCAAAAGTATTTTATTCATTGAAATCACAAGGATAGTTTTGAATCATCTTAAAAAATAAGTTTAGTCCTGTTCCAACGCGACCAGACCTAGAAGAATCAGGCAACAAACACAGTCGGTTTTTCTTTTGAGGATCCTTCTTACTACTAGGTGGGGAGCGCCTGTGTGATGCCTCGAGAACAAGTGGAACCTGATAAAAAAAATGCCTGTGGCAGTCAAAGGTAAGATGCTGGAGAGAATCAGCAAAACTTCATAAGACAGCACACTCTACGCTTAAGTATATTAAGCGTAGAGTGTGCTAAATAGAGTGTCGTAAATAACACATCAATAATAAATTATATGTAGGTACAGACATTGCTAATATGCCCAGTATTGGATGTCAACCGGCTGATGACCAGCATACTCAATCATTTCAAACACTTGAAACTATTTATAAAGAGAAATAAAGATGCTTTCATAAAATAAAATCGATGTCTAAAAGTTTACATTACGTCGTAAAAGACCAATCAATTCGTATCAAAGGGAACATTTCTCGTACGCTATAGGCGTGTCACGTCGCATGTTGTATAGCCTACCTAGAACGAGTTACCGAAATGTCAAGGGACCGACTATAGGCGTTACAAATTTTATTTTACGTAAAAGAAACAATGTTTTGTTACTAACCTTTAAGGTTCATGGGTCGCCGGGCCCTTTATCAGAGAATTTTCTTGAAAAAATATTTTTCTTTTCCCTAGTCTTGAATTATTTAGGAGATTGTGTTTAATGAATTCGTGTACTGATGTTATTTTAGTGGAAATGTTTTTCTAGGTTCTCTATACTTTGAACCCTGATATTTTAATTTTCAATAGATTAATGTCTGTTTTTCCACTCTGACCAACTAAACTGACCAACTGAAACGGATCAACTATTTTTCTTTCTCTATACCTGGTTTAGTAATTAAATAAATTTTGCTAGAAGTATTTAAATAAAACTACGGTGAGTAAAAAGTGAGCGTATTATATTGAACACATTGATAAGACTGGTCTCTGACTACTCCCTATATAATGTCCTCCATGAGGAGTACAATCGTGAGAGTCACTGATATTTGTACCTTATTTGAAACATTAGTATTTTATGAAAAATATATTTTTCAATACAAGCTTTTATAAAATTAGTGATCGTAACCGTGTGCTGATCTAAATGAGCCTAAACACGGCCAGTCCACTATTATCCATCGAGGAGTTTCATTGTCCACCTTCCGTTTCCATCATCAGATCAGCTCGTTGTCATCATCATATTGTATTGTCATTGGAACTTGATAGCAATGCCGAATTTCAGCTCAATCGGTTTAGGATAACTGATTTAAAATTCAGTTGCAAGATTCCACCCGGATTCCACTCAGACAAACATACATACATTTTAATAAAAGTAATACAAGTTAAATGAAAGCTTGTAATAATTAAAAGCACAGTACCAAAGTGTTAATACGTACTTTTAATAAAAGCTAATAAAATACTTCTACGCTTGAAGGAGATCTTAATTAGTAGCCAAGGATTATTCACAGAGTAAATGGTACTCCTCTCTCTGGAGTAGCACTTTCAACATAAATTAATTAGAGAAATGCATGTTTTGTCGCTTAAAACCTTTGTTGTACGATTGTTTTAATTACTAGCGAGTTCCTACTTTTTGGTTCTTTTAAACTGTTTAAATGTTATTTCCTTTAACCTGAATCGTTTTACGGGCGTCTTGCAATTCAGTAGTTGAAAATAGTGAATAAACTTTGCCCCGCGTTGGGCGCCAATAAATTTAGTTAGTTGCTAATATCTTAAGTATACATGAAATAACGTGGTAACAATTGCAAGGTATTTCCAGGAGAATAACGTGTCTCATTTTTGTGAAGAATTTATGATGAGGGTTCTTATTTTTTAAATTAATTTAGTACTTACTGGAAAGCTCTAATCAATTTAGACTTTCGTAGAAAACGGTAAAAATGTTATCTTGCTAAATTATCTTAAATTCTAAATTAGAGTTTTTGATAAAAATCCAAGTTAATGGAAACATCCATCTTAGATTCTAACTACCTGTTTATTTACCAAACGTATGCCTCCATTCCTAAACACATATACCTTCCCTTCCAATACAAAAGTTAAACGAACTATGCGATGATGATTGGATGTTCGTCGTGCTCTCACGCAAAAATGGCTGTGCAAATTTTGATGAAATTTGGTACGCAGATAGATTAAAACCTAGATTAAGACATAGAATACTTTATCCTGAATTTAAGTTCCCTTGTGAGAAGAATGCGGGTAACATCGCAGACAACAGCTAGTATAAAAAAACGCAGCAGAATGCAGTGCCTGAAACAGCATTAATCAGTAGCCGTAGTGCGACTTTTTGCTATAAGTTTACGCGCTCTACCAAGACCGCGTTTTACGCGCAGTTTGTATGAAGAAATGTACAGAGCCCCTAGCGGCGAGCTAATGAATCATTTTGTGTGAGTGTTAGTTTCTAACGTAAATTTTGGCGTCGCCTAAATTAAACGCCTATTCCAAGTCGCGCGTTTACTCTAGAGTTTCCCCAGTTTTACGAGTGTAAGTGACATTTTTGACAGTTCACGTCACGTATTGTTGTATAGTATACTTGTTGTATATTTTAATTTTGCCGTTTACTCAACCAACGCGGTGGTCAAGTAAACGCATTTTAACTGCGATGCCCACACTAAGGCCTCAGATCTAAAAATTTATTTTAAGGTGTAACTTTTCCAGGAGTTTTCTATCTGAAACTGTGGTATTACTCAAGGCTGCGCCAGCCTCAGGCAGAAATCATCATACAAAAACAAACAATTAAATTTTACAAAACCCAGGCACAGCAATAGGTACAACTTTACAGTATGCTCAAGCTATACTGTGTTGTATTAGTTTATCTAATTTTTGACCTAATAATATACGCCATATCACAAAATAAATAATAGTACAAGGCTATATTGAGAAACAATCGAATCTAGCCAAAAGCTAGACGTGTTTTTTTTTCTATATTATAATAAAATATTTTAATATAGTATTTTTGCCACAGTGATCCATCGTAATTACGTAGTAACCATGCATATTCTCATAATTTAAAAACAAACAAGTCTTAAACAAGTACAATACTCGTACTTGTTTAAGACCCATAATATCAATAGCAGTTTAATTTATAATTGTCAGTTTAGACTATTTCCGTCCATTGACAGAAATAGTTCAAACTTATAATCAGAGGTTGTTTTGATATAACGGGCCGCAGTCAGTTATAAATCAGATCTTCGATTTGTAAAATTTAGTGGCATGCCCCACCACATGCATGTCGCAAAATTCCTAATTTTAGATTTGATTTTTAGGGTTCCGTAACCAAACTACGGAACCCTTATAGATTCGTCATGTCTGTCTTTCTGTCTGTACGTGTATGTCACAGCCACTTTTTTCCGAAACTATAAGAGCTATGCTGGTGAAACTTGGTAAGTAGATGTATTCTGTGAACCGCATTAAGATTTTCACACAAAAATAGAAAAAAAAACAAAATAAAAATGGGGTTCCTCATACGTAGAAATTAAATTATAAAAAAAAAACAGGACCATACGTGTGGGGTTCTACGGATAAGTCTTCAAAAATGATATTGAGGATTCTAAATTTTTTTTTTTCAAAACTGAATAATTTGCGCGGGAGACACTTACACTTTGAAAAAATGTGTCCCCCCCCCCACGTAACTTCTAAAATAAGAGGATGATAAAACTAAAAAAAAATATGTTTTTTTTTAATACGTCATAAATCGTAATTCATCCAAAAACTTTTAGATTATGTTACTTGCTGCTACGGAACCCTTCATGGGCGAGTCCGACTCGCACTTGGCCGCTTCAAGTGACTAAATCAAGTAGGTACAATATTCAAATTAAAAATATGCATAGATACCACATTACAATTCCGAGGGATCACTGTACCAGAAACACGATCGGACAATATTTTCTTGATAGAAAAAACCCCAAAAATTACCTTTAACTTTTGGCTAGATTCGATTGTTTATTAAAATGGTGCATATTATTTGGTAAAAAAAATCGTTAAATAAAATCAATACAACAAAGCCAAATGTGTACTGTAGAGGTTTTACAAAATTATCTATGTTTTACGAGATATAAAAAAACCGCTTTTTCGAGCGGCGCGAGGCGTTTTTTTTGTATGAAGATTTCTGCCTGGTGTTGGCGCAGCCTTAAACTCGGAGCATTGTTTCCCGCGCCACAAAAGAATGTGGTAGTTGTAACGGTTCGGTTAATTTAAATGTAAAGTCTTAGTGTGGACCAGACAGTCCAGTCGTTCCATTTTAATTAAAATCTCTTTGTTTGCCGTGTCTTTGTGTCTCGAGCACAGTGATGGCGTGTGTCACTTCAAATTGGCTTGCAATGTTAAATGAGATTTATCACGCTGATTTTACGATAGATCCACTACGGTGATAGATAGATCACTCTGATCTAGAAAATTGTGGGACACCACAAAGATTAAGGGATTCCTTTGAACTGTCATTCGCTGAATTTTACGTTTATCTAGTTGACCCAGTCGTAACTTCATCCACGCGTATTAATAAGTATATTATATATATAACAAATAAATTTAAAAAAAAAAAAAAAAAATGGTACAAGTGTGTAATGTTGGTGATTACCGCTGAGGCGCCATTGAGACCCGAGCCGTTAGGTGGAGAGCCGAGGACGGTAGGTAATCATCAATACACACGTGTATGATACGACGTTTTTCAACACACCAGTGAAGAAAATTATAATAAAACATAAATACACACTCTGTGTAAATGTTCAACTGTCTTTATAACTCACTAGTGAATAATAGCAATGAAAAAGTCACAGTTTGATTACAGGTGTTTAACAGAAATACAAACTCTGTTTTCAACTGTCTCTGTAACTCACTAGCAATGAAAAAGTCACAGTTTGATTACAAGTGTCATTATGTGCCTAATTGCGGTGAAATTAGAGCCACTTTATGAGCAAGTGTGTTGAAAAGTATATTGTATAAGTAGCTTCAAACATTGCCAAGAACTAAGCTAAACACTGAAAACCTATTTGCATCCATTCATTAGTTTTGGAGGATTGAAAAAGCAAAAACAACTCCCATTTTTGGTCTGTCTCCGGCATTTTCGAAAAGAGAAATCTACTTTTATTTTATTTATTTTCCTAGTGTTTTTTTATTTTATTTTAGTGGCATTTTAACCAATGTAGCTCGTTTAAATAGCACAAGTGTAGTAAAACTAAATGAATTGCGTGACTTTTCAAATTGGTGGAAACCGTCTACCAAAATCATAGTAAAACGTCCAAAGTTTTTATTAAACATGACTTAACTGTGACTTTGATGATTTGAAAGGAGTGTAACGATGACAAATATATTGAAATTACAATACATAAACTTGAAAATGGCAAATGCACAAGCTGTGCGGCGCCAATTATAAAAAAAACTTCCGTTATTACTGAACTTAGTATTGATAGTCTTAACGATTTTAACTTGCCACGGGAATTTGGTTACGCTTTGTACGTATGTTAGTTTCTAAGTTATTTATGTTGATTAGGGCTTACTGTTTAGGTTTAGTGCATATCTCAGTAAGCCTGAAATAACGTTTTTTTTTTTGTCACTACGACGACTTTGTCTAAATTATCTCATACTTGTCTCTTTTGTCACTTTTGGTATTCTATTAACTTCTTTGGTTTTTCAATTGCATTATAATTGTGACCATTTAGAAACAATCGTAAAATCTTTCTTCGTAAAAAATCGTAAAATCATAAATTTAGATTATAATTTTTAATGACAATTGTAATTGTATTATAATTGCATAGTATAAGAATAGTTTTTCTTTAAAAAAATAGTAGAATTGGGTTCGTGGATGCAGTTTTCTTGTCGTTGTAGTCATAGGTACCTACTTCTTTCCATGTGCTACTTGTCTCTCTGTTAGATACCTACTAATATTTGTTCTGCGTCTTCAGTGCGGGGGTGTACGATATAGCAATTGAATCGACAAACAGGAAAAAACGCGGTTCCAATGTTTTTATTTACATATAATTATGGGGCAGATGAGATATTATTGAATATGCGCGAGTGGAATTTTTAGATGAATTACCTATGTGACTTCTATTACGCGTCACGTTCAGGTTCTTATTTTGTAGAAGCAATTGGGAAAGGTCGACACCACCCTTTACAGTACTACTTCTACGGAAATCTTCGTCTTTTCGAAACAGATATATGATTGCAACTGAGTGAAAAAGAGACCGTCATCAACGAAGATTGTCGAGGTGCATTACTTTCGTATTAGTACTGTACCATAAAAACTAACAAACTACTGTAGGTACTTTTTATTCCTTTATACTTTATACTTTTTTTTACTTTTTTTTCCACTACGGCCAGACCAAGGAGGATTCATACTCTTCTCCGAGTATTTTTATTTAAATAGTCGGGTAACGTACGCTACATGGTATGCGCGGTAGAATCGTGTTTTATCTTTTGCTTATTCATTTGACGCCTTTTATTAGGGTTCCGTAGTCAAAGACAAGGAACCCTTATGGATTCGTCATGTCTGTCTGTCTGTCTGTCCGTGTATGTCACAGCCTTTTTTTTCCGAAACTATAAGAGCTATACTGTTGAAACTTGGTAGGTTATTCTGTGAACCGCATTAAGATTTTTACACAAAAATTCAAAAAAAACAATAATTATTGGGGTTCCCCATACTTAGAAATGAAACTCAATTTTTTTTTTTCATCAAACCTATACGTGTGGGATATCTATGGATAGGTCTTCAAAAATGATGTTGAGGTTTCTAATATATTTTTTTTCTAAACTGAATAGTTTGCGCGAGAGACACTTCCAAAGTGGTAAAAAGTGTGCCCCCCCCCCCCCCCCCCATAACTTCTAAAATAAGGAATGATAAAACTAAAAAAAAAATGATGTACATTATCATGTAAACTTTCACTCAAAATCGGTTTGAACGAGATCTAGTAAGTAGTTTTTTATTTTTGGGGTTCATGGTCTAAGCATCTGTGTCATCAGTTTTTTTTTTGTACTTCAAGTTCACAAAAAAATTCAATGATTTAAGAATCAGGATGTTGATGCTTATTTAAAAAATCGGATGATGCTTTTTTTGTTCAAATCTTTTTAATACATGCTTGGTTATTATTCTTTTATTTGAGGTATCATTTACGCGGATAAGTTACAAATTATTAAAATTGGGACCTAAAAACCAGACTGAGGGAGAAATTTTAAAATTTTAGTCACTTTTATGAAACAACATTTTAATTCAAATTATTCCTTTATTGGTGCTCAAAATAATGACACGATTCCTAACACAAGCACAGGCCCGTCGTCTCACTTCGGTTGTAGTTACTTTCAACATCATCTCCAGCATCATCGTTTCAAACGTTGAATTAATTCTTTCTTTTACTTTTGTGTTAAAAAATGAAGAAAAATATATAAATAGGATAATAAATACTGCGAGAGACTATTAGGTACATGAAAAACAGGAAAAATAGACGTACATGTCTTTATAGATTTTAGATTATGTTTCCAAACCCAAAAGATGCCAAACAGGACCATATTACTAAGCCTACGCCATCCGTTCGGTCGTCTTTCTGTCTGGATTCTGTCACAGGGGTAAAACGCTTTGCAGGTGGATTGGAGTCGCAATATTAGTGTTGAGTACTCAGGTGGATTCTGCTGCCCTTACCCTGGTGTAATCCCTTTGGCTTTTATTTTGTTATCCTTTCGGTCTACTCTTAGGTCGTATATGCTGCAAATACTTCTCCATAACTACAGAATATCTGTCAAAGATTTGAAGAAATTCTCACTTCATTTCCCGAAAACGCCGTGGCGGAGTCACGTATTAATAGCCATATCTACGCGTTGTTTTGTTTGTCAGCCCTAAATAATATTATCAGAAATTATCTGCTCATTTCGGACCAACAAGCCAACATGTTGATGGTGGAATGGGTGAAAGAAATCTTTTGTAGCCATTACTTCCTTAGTTGGTTATATTATTATTATTCCTTACATTCCCGTTTTCTTATCAAATAATTCAAATTACATATCGAGGTCGTAACTCGGCCTATCTGATAATATCTGACCAAGCTGAGGATATACAGGCTTGGAGTGTTTGTCGTGACATACCGTAACACGCGACGCAAGCTTCGCATTCTGCCACATAGCGTTCTCGAGTACCTACACCCCACGAGTATGTCTACCAGATACCATGTACCTAAGTAATATTATTTAAGCTATTAGGGTTTGGGATAAGGTAACCACACTGAAAACCGGTTACCAAGATTATACTTTTAATCAAGTTATCTATTAGTAATATAATAGTTAGTAAGTTAGTTATTTACTGTAACTGCACTTCACTGCACTGTTCACTAATTAGTCTGAAATATCATTAGCTGTTAGTCGCTTACTGCTGGACATAGGCACAATGAGACCATGATGAGTGTTTTGAGCCGCCTCCATCCACCGATTTTCTTGGACCGTTCTAATGTCGTCAGTTCATCAAATGGGGTCCCATGCTAATGTCATCATTTGGTACGTGACCACTCGATATTCTTTAACGGTCGTTGGAGCGAGCTATATGGTCAGCGAGCTATATGGCCTTCCCATTGCCACTTCAGTTACTAATTCTGAGACCTTTGTCGATGGACTTGGTTCTTCTACGCATCTCCTCAATTCGGATTTCATCGCATAGTGTACCTCCTAGCATAGCTTTCTACGTAGCCTATCATGGTAGTGTTTACTACCATGGCGTCCCAAGACTATGCGACATGAAGGGAAAGTACCTTATATATTGTAGATAGGATGTTTTGCTGAAACTAGACTTTATTTTATTTTTAAAACTTATAAATACTGCATTTAAAGATTTTCTTTAAATTACTTGCTTCGTCTGGGAATCGAACCGAACATTTAATTTTACGTTATTCTTTTGTTATTGGATACTATGTTACTTAAGAGTTTTTTTTTATTCATTCTTTCAATTAGCATCATAAAAATACGGACTGCTTTTTTTCACATTTAAGTCGGTTCGATTCTCAGACTAAGCAAATAATTTTTAGAAAATCTTTGTATTCAGTATACTAGGTAAGTTTAAAAAAAAAAAAAGTCTCATTTCAGCAAAATATCCTATCTACAATATGTAAGGTACTTTCCCTTCATGTCGCATAGTCTTGGGACGGCCTGTATATTGCACTTGTCACTAGTTTGGTCCATATTCCCACCTCTGTTACTCTACACATTAAATGCAGTAGGGACAAAATGGTAGTGATACTCCACATTCCAAGAGCAAGCCCCTACTTACCTGCAGTCTGTAATATCTTACTTGGGAGTTTCAAGTTCCAGACGAAATATTTCCTAACAAAATATCATTTAATAAACGTACACCACTCGAGCTTTCGACTGAAATACGGCACCAATATCATCTTCATTCCACCTGGTATGTGAACTTAGACCTTATGATGTTTAAGTTAAGGTGTATTTAATACTTGTAGGTGAAAGGTGGCGGTTTTCGGACCAAATTAACCAATATTGACGACGCAGACTGCGACTTGGAAACTAGACGTGCTATTCGATACCAGACGATGGAGCTACGAAACAGACTCTAGCCTTGTTTCCAAGACCTGTTACAGATCTCACGGATCGGGAAATAGAAGGAAGACCGATCTTTGGATTTATATTGTTACCTGGGTGGCTACACTCGATCGATCGCAATCCTAATTTGGGATTTGCTGTCAAATTGTGCCATTTGGTACTCTTGAATCCAATCCTACCACAAAATTGGATGCGAACCTGGAACTAAATGAAATCAACTATGCTCGAATCCAAGATATTTGGGAAAATAAGTAATAATTAGGTGAAACAATAAGGATTATGGTTGTTATTTTCAATGCAATGAATGGTAGTTTTGTTGCGTTGTGTATAGCCACACCCACGTCGTGTTGTTCTTTCGAGAGTTATCATGCGAAGTCGGTCGAGTACACGATTTCAATTTTAATCTCGATTTTGATCAAGGGATCTGAAGGGATTTGTATAGAATTGGGATTGAAACTGTTTTCCCCTGACCGATTGGCTTAAGACAGTTTAGAGCCTCTAAGCGCCATCTGTTGAGTGGATGCGCTATAGAAAATATAGTCTCCTAACAAGTAGAAACAGCGTGATTAGACAGAGACGCATATACGCCTGAACTGTCTATAGTTCGTTCGAGAATTTTCCACGGAATTATCAATAGTAGTAGAACATTCTAGGTTTATATTTGCCACGTATATAAGCAGATCTCGCTCGAAGCGCAGGGCTTTCATTGCGAGTGAGAGAAGTTGATAGTGATCTCGGAACAATTCGTGAAGTACAGTCGTAGTGAAAAGTGAATTGTTGTTTTCGATAAGTGTAATTTTGGTTAAACTGTCTCCGAATCGGGACATTGTAAAATACACCCCACAGGACGTTAGTGCAGTTCTTGATACCCTACTTAGAATTAGAAGAGGTTTTTGCAGATTTTGTAGCTCCTTGAAACTAAACAGGCCAGAGCTAGCAGAACTTTAGTGCTGCTCTATCCCAAATATATTCCAAGTGGGGCATATATCTCCATTTAAACGCCTGAGTTAATATTCAAAATTCCTGATATTGATATGGGATAGTTGAAATACCTAACCAACTTGTAAGTGTAATACTTGTTTTTTTTAAATTATTTTAATGATGGAACAAGCGTGTGGCCCCTCTGATATTAAGAGGTAACCTATGCCTTTAACAATGCATTGCGTTATAGGTCACGTCCACCTAGGACGCACCCTATGTGACATTGCACTGCGCTCACCACCCTGAGACATAAAGATGAAAACTCTCATGTGCCTGTAATTTCACCGGCACCCATACCCTTCAAACCAGCAATGCGAGCATCAATACTGCTTTGCGGCAGAAATAGGAATGGAGGTAGTACTTTCCCGACGAACTCTTTGACAAACAAAAAAGCGGCCAAGTGCGAGTCAGACTCGCCCATGAAGGGTTTCGTAGCAGCAAGTAACATAATATAAAAGTTATTGTAGTTCGTTGTAACTTTGATCGATGTTTTAATAATAGTGTATTAAAAAAAAACTACTTATTAGATCTCGTTCAAACCAATTTTTTATGGAAGTTTAATGGTAATATACATCATATATTTTTTTTAGTTTTATCATTCTCTTATTTTAGAAGTTACGGCGGGAGGGGACACATTTTACCACTTTGGAAGTGTCTATCGCGCAAACTATTTAGTTTAGAAAAAAATTATATTAGAAAACTCAATATAATTTTTGAAGACCTATCCAACGATATCCCACACGAATGGGTTTGATGAAAAAAAATGAGGTTCATTTCTCAGCATGGGGAACCCCTAAAATTTATTGTTTTTTTTTTTCAATATTTTTGTGTGAAAATCTTAATGCGCTTCACGGTATACCACCATACTACCACCAGTATACTTACCATGTTTCAAGAGCATAGTTCTTATATTTTCGGAAAAAAGTGGCTGTGACATAAGGACGGACAGACAGACAGACAGACAGACAGACATGATGTATCCATAAGGGTTCCGTTCTTTGCCATTTGGCTACGGAACCCTAAAAAAGCTCTACTACTACTAGCCTCGCCCAGCAGTAGACGTCAAGGCTGCTGCTGATGATGATGACGATAAACTACTTTCAAACAGAAGTAAGTAATTTCCGAGTTCATATCAAAGAACTCACAGATTAGTTGCCTCCCTCGGAGACTGCAACACATACCTACTCATAACTTTGATATTACCAAATGGAGTCCAATAGAAACTGATCAAGGTAAAATGAACCGTACAAAATTACCTATATTTCACTTATGGAAGATTCTCAATGTCTTTTGTACATCTCTGATGGCTCACTGCCAATTTTATAGCAAGCTGTGAGAAGACAAAGAAATAGATGTCCCTTAAAACCTCTGGGATATCAAAGACATTTTGCTATACTTTCGTGATATTGTATCTCTTACCCATAGGAATCAAACAAAGTCACACGCAATGCTATAGAAGTGGCTACTTTTTACTCTAAAATCGTTTAAGCAAAAAAAGGCAAACCATTGATACGCTAGAAGAAGAATTGGAATCTGAGATTTATTGCACATATTAATCTTTTATTAGTATCGGAATATTTGTTTTTTAGATAACCAACATTAAAAACTTTCATAATTTTATCAAAAATACAAATTCACTCTTAAATACGACTACTCTTAACTAAAACAGTTTATTATTTATTCTGAAATCTAGTATAGAATAGAGCTTTCACGATTTTTTTTATCCATACAAAGTTCGGGTATAGTATAAGCATCTCTGTCTAATCACGCAATGTGTCTACTCGACAACAGATGGCGCTAGCAATTCTACATTTCCCATAGTCCCCGCTGACCTCACTGCCCTGCTGCCACCGCCGCGTCACCTGCTACATCGGCTCCAGAGGTTCTGGCCGAAAGGTGTCAAGTTCAAGAGGTTCTTTGGACGCCTGACACGAGACACCGCGCAGTTGCGTCATACGTCGCCGACTATACGGGTGCATTAAAATAAAGTGTTTTTTGTATAGGTATGTATGTTAGTTTTTAAGGTTTTATGTTGCTATGGGCTTATTATTTAGGTTTAGTACCTACATTTCTCATGAAGCCTGAAATAAATATATTATATACTAACTTACTTTCTTATAGCGACTTGGTTTGCAAATTACTTAGGTAATAAAGTCTTTCATATTAGTCAGTGACTCAGCTCTTTCTCTTCGGCTCGGCTTCCCTTACCTTATTACATGATCTGCCACCATTTAACCTTTTAGGTATAACGGGCTAAGACACGGTGTGTTAATTTAGTTTTGGTGAAATGACAGTTCTGTGTTCCGAGTGCTCATCCAAGAAACGGTGCATGAAGCAACGTACCTAAGTACCTACCTAGTAATACCCGGAAACTTTTGACTCATTACCGTGAGACAAAGAGCTATGAGAAGGCAAAGTGAGAAAGTTGGGGCATGCATCCCATTATAAACAGAAGCTTAATGTAGTTCTGTTTTGCAACTAGTAAATAAAATAAATAACAATGACGGGTCTAATTCGCTTTTCCTGTGACAAAGATAGATAATTGAATATAATTGAGTCGCTCATTTACCTACACAAATTAGAATGATACTAGAACCTAGCCATAAAAAAAACAAATACTAAATTATTCGATGGATATATTGTTATTTTAATGCACTCAATGTCGTTCAAGAGATTGATTTATTAATCTTTAATAAACACTTGGAACTAATTTAATCAAAATATAATATTCTTGACAAAGACCTAGAGTTATAGGAAATTCGAATAGATTTTCATCAAACGCCAGTCGCCAATTGAAAGGAAATGGCAAAGTAGCGTGCAACAGCTAGTCTGCATATTTATAGACTACCTCGCTAAAGAGTGCGCGCCCGGAAACGTAGGGGGCACGCAAATGCATCGGGTGAGCTTCGCAATAGGGGTGGGAAAGGCAGGCATGTTTTTGTCAGAGCCAATTCCGAATTCTCAATTTCGGAATACAATTCTCTTTACACACCGTTCTTCGTCTTTTAATTATAGCGTCGTCTTTATCGTAGAAACAAATGACAGTTTGACGCCTAACTCAAATTTGAAAGAAAGAAAGAAAGAAAAAACATTTATTTGTGTCAACAACATGAGTGAACAAACAATATTCCACACTAAAAGACACACACACACACAGAAACAAAGAAAAATAAAACTAATTTGTGCCTCTTAGTACCAGCCACGCATCATTGACACAAATTGGCGTCCAGCTCAGCATTTGTTGTATTGTAGCAACACAACGCTGATCTTCCGCTGAAACCATCTGAGTGAAACCACGGATGTCTGCTTCACAATAAATAATTATACATAATTAATGAACAAATAATAACAATGAAGTATTTAATAAAATAAAAGACGTGATTATTAATATTGTACGTTAAGTATTGACGTTTCTTGTATGAAATCCGAACTAAAAACTACACAGCTGCCATTTTATAAATTACGAATTAGTGATCATAAGTTTGCTTTGACTATACAAAAAAAACTCTCTTAGTAAGTTTGTATGAATCGCAAATGGATGGATGCGTTGTCAAAATTAAGCACGGTAAAAAAACCTTAACAAAAATTTTACGAAATTAAAAACGAGTTTTTTTATTTGTTTTTTTTAACAACATTTAAATCAATATGTACTTATTTATGTAATATTCAATGCTAATACCTATTTCCGATTTGAGTCAGGTTGTTGAGATTAATCTTCAATTATGTGTAATTATGTTGTCAACATATTTTACCTTCATTGTATACGAGTATTTATTCTGGTTCAATAAAGATTATTCTTACCAAGTTACTCAAGTTGAATTACAAACTTATTTATAGATTTTGCAGCTGTCGGAAAACTCAGTAAGGATACTCGCAATCAAAGACGGTAATGCTGCCAGGTGAATCCCATGGCCACAAATTTTTAACAGTCAACCCTGACCGGCTGATTTTTCTCTTAGTCTCCGCAAAATCAATTAGCGTTATCTCAAGAAGTGTGATAAGCTGTGATGAGAAAAAAAAACAATAATTGAATTTTGCGGCACTTATTAAAATACAACGTTTCGCTTGTTGAAATTAAAATTTTATCGTGCTTTTTGCTCATCACAGCTCATCAACACATTTTCAGATAGCGAAACCTGATTTTGCGGAAAGTAAGATACCTAACACGCATATTTTGATTGAAAGTGTCTCATAATTGTCTTTTTTTTTAGCTATGAATGTCAATTAACAAAATAACCACTATAAAAATCATTGTATGACATTCGTAGCTAAACTAAATGAGAAACCTTCAATTAAAATATGCATGTTAGGTGTCCTAGTTTCCGCAAATACAGGTTTCGCTATCTCAAAATGTGTGGATGAGCTGTGATGAGCAAAAAACAATAAAATTTGAACTTCGCGCCCCAAGCGAAACGTTCCACCTTGCATATTAACAAACACACGCGTATTCTATTTATAAATTATTTGAACATGACGTCTGATGTTTTATTCGGAAACTCAGATAAGTAGAAGTCGGGAAGCTCAGTTGCGGTGCTCGCAATCAAGGTAATGCTGCCAGGTGCGTCCCTGGGCCGCGAATTTATAACAGGCAACACTGACAGGCTGATTTATTCGCCGGCCGATGCTGCGGCGTGCTCCAATTGTGAGATATTCCGCCGCACGCGTGGTAATGCGCGCCGCCGACTACTTTTCACGTTTTATTGGTTTTGCGTGAAATATTTCATGCCGTTTGTTTTGTTCTATCGGTTCTGTTGATGGCCGTTCAATTTGGAATGGATTGTTCTAGAATTCTAGACAGGTAATTTGGATCGGTCCAGTCGTTGTCTTTTGTGTGAAAAATCACTGATCGCAGTGAAAGAAAAAACCTCCGACTATTAATTACCAGTGTTTCAGTTTTATACAAATAAAACATCATTGGGAGAAAGAGACTCTTTCCGCCATATTCGAAGAGACGTCGTCTTGTGTAATTTTGGTGGCATTTTAACCAATGTAGCTCGTCTATAGAGCACAAGTGTAGTGAAATGAAATGGAAGTGTGATGCGTGAACTTTTCAAATTGGCATACTTAGTCTACCAAAGTTTTTGTAAAACGGCCAACGTTTTACTAAAACATGACTTGACTGTGACTTTGACGACTTGGAAGGATTGTAACGTTGCAAATTATATCGAAAATAAAATATATAAACTTGAAAATACTTACTATTTATTTTGTGTTTTCTTGTGTGCAAAAAAGAATAGAACGGACTACTTCTTCATCCCTTATTATTATTCCGTTAGGAAACCACAATAAAGCATTAGTTACATAGTATCTAGTCTTCATTGAGTTGGTCTCCATCTGCCACGGACAAAAGCGAATAACATTATGATTGACGACATTTGAAATAAGTTTCCAGTCCAAATACTCGTAGGAAGGGTTCCAAACTTTGGAAACTTTGTTATATACATTTTAATGTAAAATCTATTGTCCTTTGGGTTCATTAGCTATTTTCGTTCAGTGGTTGAACGAGGACAAAGTCAAACTAAACTGAAGGCTTCTCTAAACTATCAACGCAAATAAATAGTCAAAAGAAATGTGGTAACTTGGGGGGATAAGTTACCATCTTTATAAACAGCAGTAATGCTCGCATTGCTGTGTTCTGTGTGAAGGGTAGGTTGGTGCCCAGTAAATAACAGGCGCCTGAGACTTTTCACTTTTACCAATGTCTCAAGGTGGCTGGCGCAGTGCAACATCATGTAAGGTACGTTCCAGTATAACGTGACCTGTGAGGTGATCTAAGCAGAGGTTTCAGCTTAACGTTGCGCCAACACCAGGCAGAAATCTTTAAACAATAAAAACGCCACGCGCCGCACGACATAGAAGTTTTTATTGAATATCTCGTAAAATATAGATAATTTTACATAACCCCTACAGTAAACCTTCGGCTTTATTGTCTTGATTCTATTTATCTATTTTTTTACCCAATAATAGGTATGCAATGCACTATTTTAATAAACAAACGAATCTAGCCAACTGAGTAGAGGTAACTTTGGGTTTTTTTTTCTACCAAAAAAATATTGTCGTATCGTGTTTCTGGTACAGTGATCCCTCTGAATTATATTTTATATATCCATGCATATTTTTAATTTGAATATTGTGCTTGATTTAGTCTGTTAAAAATCAAATCTAGTATTTTGCGGCATACTCCAGCTGTGAAAATGCTTGATCCATCACATACTCACAAGTTTTTTGCCCAATTCATAATTCAAGCGTTTATTAACCTAGTTTTTAAGCGTATTCAAAGTTATCTATGTGACTTCAAACCCTTACGCACATGAAAGTTTAAAAGCTCTTTCACACTGAACGCTGTCCGCTTGCCTTGTGGTTTTGTATGACGAGTTTCGTTTATTTCTAACATCACAGTGCAACGCTGCCGCAGAAGCAGTCGTACCGCAGTCTGACCGTAGCTGGCACGCGTTGAGTGTGTCACAAAGCAAAAAATTAACCTGAAGCACTTTCTCTTACCTCCCCAAAACAAACGTGACCAACTTTTTCAGTTCCTGATGCACCCATTAATATTTTTGCGTATAAACATAAAAACACTCGTAAAAGAATATCGTGGCAGCGAACATTTTAATAATAAAGCTTATTGCAAAAATGGAGGTAACGTCATTTTGTAGTGTTGGAACTGGAATTCAAGTGATCAAAAATATACTCGCACAGAAGAAATAACACTGAGTACTTTTTTTAATGCTGGACAGTTTACACAATTTATTCAATTTATTCAATTTTTTTTTTATTATCTAGCCCCAAGCTAAGCAGAGTTTGTGTTATGGGTACTAGATAGCAGATATACCTACTTAATACAATATATTACATAGATAGATATGTTTTATTATATTTAGAAAATAACAAGAACACCCTGAACAAATATCTGCAGATCGCACAAATATTTGTTCCGAGGCGGGAATCGAACCCACAACCTCCTGCGTCGCAGCCGAACCATCGCCCGCCGCGCCACAGAGGTCGTCAACTTATTTTGTCCACGATCTCACAGTTGGTATGTGACGATTTAGCCAACGTTGAAACATAAAAGTCTAGAAGGCACCTATCCACTCTTGCTTTGAAGAGACCCAGATTATAGTTTTCAGGAAAGGCAGACGACAGCGAGTTCCACTCCTTATTTCCTTACAGAACCAAAAATTTGAAGACATGTTCATGAAAGGAGCAAAGATTTGAAAGGCTATTGCCTATTTGAGGGGCACTGTATCCTTTCACTACACTGGTTGTTTCACTATTGGTCCTTTTCTGAGCCACCATACCTCAAGCTGGTCTCTTGATCTAACCCAGAAAAAGCTTTGTCCGCGAACTCTAGCCTCACAAGATCACGGCTGCAATGAAAGTCAAGGCATGGAAGGAGACGCACTCACCACCGGCTGTTTTTTTTAAATACGTTTTTTAAACTACGTTATTGACGAAACAAGCAGATGGCCCACCTGATACCTCATAGGTCACGTCCACCTAGGAGACACCCTATGTGGCATTGCACTGCGCCCGCCACTCTGAGATAAAGATGATAAGTCTCATGTGCCTGTTTCACCGGCACTCATACCCTTCAAAACAGAACACAACAATGCTAGCTCTATTGCTTTGTGCTTTTGTGTGTCTTCCCCGGACGAAATCTTTCACAACAAAGCTCTACTAGGTACTACTACGTTTACTAGTTTTACGTGTATGGTTTTTATCAAAATAAACTTTTACTTACTTACTTACTTACTTACTTACTTACTTACTTACTTACTAAAACTACTACTTATTATTACTATTACTGTTAATATTAGCCCATAGTGTCCCAGTATTGGGCAAAGGCCTCCCCCCATTTGCCGCCAACTTCCGGTTAAGTAGTAAACCGTAGTGATTACGTATATCAATTTAGTGATTACTTAAAAAAAACGATTCCTCACGTTGTTTTCCTTCACATGAGACCACTTATTTTGTGCACAGTTTTTTTTTGAGTTGAGAAATCTGTTAGCTGCTAAACTTAAGTGGGACTGGGCTGGACATGTGTGCAGTATGTCAGAAGAACTATGGGCAAAGACCACGACAGATTGGATCCCAAACAGACGACGGCCACGTGGAAGGCCCAGACGGAGATGGCGGGATGAGCTGGACTCCTACTTGAAGGATTGGTCCCAAATAGCCAACAATAGAGACAAATGGAAGGAGGGAAGGGAGGCCTTTGCCCTGCAGTGGGACACTATATGCTCATAATAATAATAATAAATAATAATGAAAAATCTGTTGGTGCTCCGCCGGGATTTGAACCCACGGCCTTGTTATCGCAAGTCAGGACCACATGATTATCTTGCTTCCTCCATGCTATATTGAACCCAAAGCCAGCTCAATAGAATTCAGTTAACATTCGTAGCCGATGCAAAATGACACCGACAGTACTCGTTGAAATTGGTTCGTTACGGGCCGCGAGACGAACAATCTGGAAATGTATATGGCAATCTGGAAAAATGTATGTTAATACGTTGCGATGAGCGATCGGGTCAATTGGAGGCGAGCTCCGGAAAATGCGGTTTATTGGCGTGGTGTAGCATTGTCAGGTTAACAATGTTTTATTACGTAGGTAATGTCAGCCGTCTCCTCCCGTAGATGTTGTATATGGGAAGCAACATCCGCTTGAGTAGTTATTTTTTTGTGCCTACTTAACTAGACGTTTGTAGTTAGTGATATTTTTTGTGTTTCACGTTTTGTTCATAATGCCGTGGTATCCGGCCTAAGCATAGAATCCTCCGTCTCCTCCCGTGAATGTCGTAAAAGCCGACTAAGGGATTACCCGGACTGTTAGTAAGATTCGTTGGTATAAGATTTGTCCTGGCTGCTAGCTTATTAAGGAATGTGTCAAAGTAAAAGAAGATAGAAAAAAAGACAGAAAGAAAAAGCCGAGTCAGTCGTGGGAAGCAATGGCGGCGATGAGCTCACCACTTGTCACGACTATTTTCCAAGATGGTGCAACCTACAGTGAAAAGAGGCCCATTGAGGCTCTGCCTACCCATTCGGGGAAAAAGGCGTGTATCTATGTATGTATGTATGTAACGATTTTTCTTTTTTGCTTTCTTCATAATACCAAATAAATTGCCTATAGTACCCGAGAATAATGTAGTTTCCTATTAGTGAAACAATTTTCAGATAAATACCTCTCTCTAGCCTCAGAGGTTTGATGGAAGAAAAAATTTTTTAGGGTTAAGCTCGCTTTTGTACATGTCTTTTTTATTCTGCCTTTTTAGTCCAGTCAAGTTAAACATGAAAAGGGTTTTTTTTTTAGGGTACACCGCCGAACGCACAGCGCTTGGAAAAATGCAAAACTGGTTTTTTAATATTGGTTAAGGTCCTAACAACATATAAAAAAATCAGCGTGACCCGAACTTTTGCAAGCACAGATGTACATTTTGACTGGACTATTTGTATTTGTGTATTTTGTGTGTACAATAAAGAATAATGGACTGATAAAATTGTAAAGGTCCTTTGAGTGGATCGGTGGATGAAGGCGGCTCAAGATCGTTCGTTCAAACGGAGATGCATATGTCCATCTGATGGTTCCGGAAACGTTGATGGCCTTTCGACTATCGTCGGAAATATTATTTACAAAAGAAAAAGTGCGCCAAAGATTTGGACTGGACTTGCCTCTAACTAGCCCTTAGCTAACTAGCCTTAAGATAATGGCTTCTGCGTTACTTTAAGCACATTTCATCACAAATCACATAACGGCTTTCTCCATTGTAAACAATATTTTCAACTAAATATTATCAGTGTATTGCGTTAAATTTTACCATAAGCCGATCAATCCGAGCAATAAATCATGATAGTAAACTACAAAAACAATTTAAACCCAGTTGTGGCCGAACAACCGGTGTGCAAGTTTTGTTTACCAGTCTAGTGCGGGCTTAATCTCGTGGAAGATTGTACTAAGCTGCACAGTTTGAGCACAGCTGATAGAGGACAGCACCCTCAGATGAGTCGTATACAAAGCAAAGTACGAGGCGATTTACGCGCAATTCATGCAGTCAAGCGTTTTGCTGCTCGCGCGTAAATCGCGTGCAGTACGCGAGACTCTCGACTCACTCGTCCGCGTGAGTCGAGATACTAGGGACCCCATTGCTCCGACCAATACGCGAGTGCACGTACGCAGTGTGTAGAACGCCCGCGCGTAACTCGCGGCAAAAACGCGTCTGGACACAACAAGATTCACAAGCACGAGTCGAATCGCGCGTAAATCGCCTAGTCTGGACAAGCTCTTAGGATAACAATACAATACAATACAATATCTTTATTCATAACGCCAAGTTATAAGTCACAATAATGAGATGATATCACAGGTGTGTCCCGCCCAAAAAATAGATCCACCCCCCGTCCCCCAAGATTAAAGTACCAGGGGATAAGCAGTAGCTCCATCTGAGTTTTGTTAGTAGCAGAGCTTTTTTGTGAATGAGTTCGTCCGGGGAAGTACTACCACCAAACCTATTTCTACCGCAAAGCAGTAGTGCTCGCATTACTGTTTTCCGGTTTGAAGGGTATAGGTGCCGGTGAAATAACAGGCACATGAGACTTTTGTGTCTCAGGGTGGCGGGCGCAGTGCAATGTGGGAAGTGAAGGAATTGGAGGAATGTATTCTATTTTTATCACCAACCTGTTGCGATCAAGGGCGTGCCCACGTTGCCTATAATCTTATCACAAGGCTATCTATTTAGATCACCAGCTATGTCTATGGTACTGTGGCGTGAGCTGGAAGTTGCCGATAGTGAAGACCAAACTTTTGTTTAATGTTAGTTTTATTTAGCATAGAAAACAGTAGGATTAATTAAGGAGGCATTTAACGGATACGGTAGTGGATATATTTATAGTTATTTAGTTTTTAAAAAACACTTTCATAGATAGTTTATTATTTTTAAAGTGTAAACCACACTTTTTTTTTGGGTTACATTTAAATTTAACATTCATAGATCTTCGTTTGACCACAGTCTCACCTGATGGTAAGTGACTATGCGGCCGACAATGAATTACAGAGGTCTAGAAAACATCACTCTACTTCACTGGTTGCGCCAACCCCAGGCAGCAACCTTCATACAAAAAAACGCCTCGCGCCGCACGAAAAAGCCGTTTTTATTGAATATCTCGTAATATATAAATAATTTTACAAAACCCCTACAGTAAACCCTCGGCTTTGTTGTATTGATTTTATTTATCTAATATTTTACACAATATTATGCACCATTTTAATAAACAATCTAATCTAGCCAAAAGTTAGAGATAATTTCTTTTTTTTTGTATCGATAAAATATTGTCCTATCGTGTTTCTGTATAGTGATCCCTTGGAATTATAATGTAGTATCCATACATATTTATAATTTGTATATTGTACTTGATTTAGTCAGTTAAAATTCTAATCTAAAATCGGTAATTTTGCGGTCCCTCCTAGAAGAGGCCCATGCATATAAATATTTTTCAGGAAACACTAAAAATCATCATTTGATGGCTAAAAATCCATTCACCTACAACATGAAAACAAGGAACAAGGTGAGAGAGAAGGTTCTTTTTGAAGAAAAATTTCCTATGGAGTGTGACTCATTAATTCCGGTAAACGGTACGACATTTCTTACAAATCTAGCGATAAATACCTCACCTAATTGAAATTCCACGAAACCTTAGACCCCAAGCTAAAAAGGGAAAAAAGTGTTGTCGTAAAACCGCGGGTTTTCATTTAACGTAGACATCCGAGCAATATGATAGTGCGCTCACTGAGGTGATGTTTTGGGGCCGGTGTGGCTTATTCTCACTGACCCGTCATTTAGTCATTATAATAAAGTTTTGAACTTTTTTGAAAACAGAGCTCATAATCGAATGTTATGTTAGATAATTAGTGTAGCATCCCTATGCTTGTCTGTTTATTCATGGCTTTGAATAGTCTGGCTATATTAATAAATAAATAAATAAATAACCATACCAAGTCTTCTGTAAAGCTCTAACGTTAAACTCTTTTGTATAAATGTGTATGAGTATTTTGGACGAAACAGTGTGAAATACCAAAATCTCACAAGATATGGAAATTAGTGAAATGAAATGTAGTTATCTCATTATTTAGTTATTAATTAAATCAAAAAGTAGTTGATTCAAAAAAAGAGTATCTCGCTTATATCATAAATGTCAAACTTACTATGCATGGAAGTTTGTACGCTTATTACTAAAAGAGCTAAACCGATTTCGATGAAATTTGGTATACAGGTAGAATATGACCTGGATTGAGCTATAGGCAACTTTTTATTCTGGTAAAATGCGAGCGAAGCCGTGATCATACACTAATAATTCATATGTTTTATTTTTTATTTTCAGATACCACATTTTGATTCCATAGTGTGAAGAGGCCAAGAGAACCAAAATACTTCAGCGTGGAAACAGTAGTCATTGAGAATAAACAACCGGGGCAATTCAAATAAATGAGCACTATCGCGCGTCACTGACGTGCATTTTCGCGTTGCTCGGAAGTGTACCTTTAAGGTTTTTAATTAAAGACGGTACCATTAATCCACTGTTTCCCGCAGAAATTAAAGGGGTCTGTGTATATAGATGTAGTGAGTTACAGACAGAGCTTTCAGGGACTGAAAACTTTTACTTGGTTATGGTTAGGAAGGCAGGATTTTAGGGACTCTAGAGGCACAGAATGTTCTATCAGCAATTTACTATATCGCCCCGCCCCGCACCGCGTGAGTTGACAGTCACTTACCGCCGGTCTCAAAGTTAAGATGTATTTTGTAACCTTTAATTAAACCAGTAATCAAGTACTCGTATTTTCATATGAATAAACCTCACCCTCTCCAGAAGGCTGAACTTAGTATATCATATCTCAACAGAGTCAAAAAAACAATAATAGTGATGCAATTATATCTATTCTAACACCGATATTGGTTCCTCAAAGTTTTTATGGGAAAAGGTTTTGGACCATCCACCATACGTTTTCAGGTCCATACGAGAAATTACTGGGTGACTGTACGAAAACTTTCTGTCAACCCCGATTACTGATTACTCTTATCGATGTGGAAACCTTCGTATCCTAAGTACCTTTGTCATCTTACCTTTGTTTCGCAAATAAATGAATTATAATTATGATAATCTTTTCTATATGGACAAGCCCATAATAATAAATACACAGGTTTTTTTAATATACTTCTTGGAATTACGGGTCAAGCAGCTGGCCCACCTGATGTTATGTGGTAACCTCTGCCTATGAACAGTGCATTACCTTACAGGTCACGCCCACCTAGGACGCACCCTATGTGGCATAGCACTGCGCCCGCCACCCTGAGACATAAAGATGAAAAGTCTCATGTGCCTGTAATTTCACCGGCACCCTTACCCTTCAAACCGGAATACAGCAATGCGAGCACTACTGCTTTGCGGCAGAAATAGGTATGGTGGTAGTACTTCCCCGGACGAACTCTTTCACAAAGAAGCTCTATTACTAGTAAAATACAAGAATACACTGCAAGTGACCGTAAACAAAAATGTAGTAAATAAAATATTTACAAATTTAATTTTGAATAATTTGTCTCTCTAGCTCTATGGGCACAATGACAGATGAACAAATTAATAAGAATCACCTTAAAACAGCAGTTCCTTTTCTTCAAAGGAAACGTTGTTTAAACTAGACTTGGACTTTGTCTTGTCTTGGTTTTAGTTGAGGTTTCACGAGTTCCGTGCGAGCTTCTTGTAAAGTTCTACGTGACTGTTAAACTTTGTCACCGCACTTATTTCTATTTATGTGACCTCCGTGGTAAGTTTACTGCAACTTGACAGCTAGAGAGTTAGTCAAAGTCAAATAGTAAATTATGCTCTAAGGGAATACAGCAGAGTCTTACGTCGCGGGCGGCATATTGTACCCTGAGCGTAACGAGGGACTCTATTAACGAGGGAGTTAGAGTCCTGAGTGAAGCGAGAGGTTCAAGCTGCCCATGACGAAGACAGGCTTTATTCCAGAGGAGCATACTCATCTTTTCACACTTTCTTCAGTTTTTTTTTTTATGACTATAAATATTCACTGAAACCAAACACCGTCTTTTGTTTCACATTCTTTGTAAACGCACCTTTTTTTTTTGATTTCTGTGAATAACGCAGATGGCCCACCTGATGTTAAGCGGTAACCTCTGCCTTTAACAATGCATTACCAATGGTCCCTTCCACCTTGGACGTGACCTATGTGGCATTGCACTGCGCCCGCCACCCTGAGACATAAAGATTTTCTCATGATTTTTGTCAAGAAAGTCTCATGTGCCTTTAATTTCACCGGCACACATAGCAATGTGAGCACTACTGCTTTGCGGCAAAGACTTCTATTAAAACTGCTTTGCGGTAGTAATAGGTATGGAGGCAATACCTACTTCCCGGACGAACTCTTTCAAAAAAAATCTCTACTACTACTAAAACGCTTGGCAGGCGTATTGGTGGTCGCAGTATTGGTGCTAAGTATACTAACGTGGATGCTGCTGCCTACCTTGGTGTAATCCCTTAGTCTGTTTTTAAGACATCCATAGGAGGAGACGGAGGGGGTCTAATCTTAAGGTTGCGCCAACCACAGGTAGAAATCTTCATACAAAAAAAACGTTTCGCGCAGCACGAAAAAGCAGTTTTTATTGAATATATCTTAAAATATAGATAATTTTTTTTTTTTTTTTTTTACCTAAAATAGGCTTGCGTTTGGCTACATCTCACCTGATGGGAAGTGACGATGAGGCCTATTTAAGCACGCTCGCCTAGAAGATGCCTATTAGCTCTTCGTTTGAAGACGCCCAAGTTGTATGATAAAGGGAACAAAGAAGCCGGAAGAGAGTTCCAGGCCTTTGATGTCCGCATGATGAAAGAGTTTGAGAAACGGTTTGTACGCGACGGTGGTATGTCAACAACAAAAGGGTGAAACAAAGATGAAAAGTCTCATGTGTCTGTAATTTCACCGGCACCCTTACCCTTCAAACCGGAATACAGCAATGCGAGCACTACTGCTTTGCGGCAGAAATAGATACGACGACCTTCCCCGGACGAACTCTTTCACAAAGAAGCTCTACTACTAGTAAAATACAAGAATACACTGCAAGTGACCGTAAACAAAAATGTAGTAAATAAAATATTTACAAATTAAATTTTGAATAATTTGTCTCTCTAGCTCTATGGGCACAATGACAGGTGAACAAATTAATAAGAATCACCCTAAAACAGCAGTTCCTTTTCTTTAAAGGAAACGTTGTTTAAACTAGACTTGGACTTTGTCTTGTCTTGGTTTTAGTTGAGGTTTCACGAGTTCCGTGCGAGCTTCTTGTAAAGTTCTACGTGACTGTTAAACTTTGTCACCGCACTTATTTCTTAAAACGTTCTTCTTTAAACGCCTCTCCACGTCTGGTCGTCAGGTGGCGGAATGGAGACGAGGGGATCAAATCGTGCAGCTCCTGAGCACACTCACCGAAATGTATGCGGTAGAAAATACACAAACACGCAACTCTTCGACGATGCTCTAAGCTTTGTAACCTTTTCGCAACCAGTGCCTCGTCATTAATTAGTTTTATGGCACGGCGCTCTATTGAGTCCAAAGCAGCAAGCTGATATTTCGCGGAACCATCCCATAGGTGGCTGCAATATTCCATGCATGACCTCACTTGAGCTTGGTACAGCGTAAGTAACTGCTGGGGCGAGAAGTAGTATCTTTCCTTAGACAGAATACCAAGCTTTCTGGCCGCAGATTTTGCCTTAGACTCAATAGAGAGGCCGAAGTTGAGGTTGGAAGAAATTTGCATGCCGAGTAATTGGATATGGTCACTGTACGACACCGATACACCTCGGAATAGTGGGGCAAGATCAACCGAACTCTTTTTTGCCGAAAAAACACACGCCTGGGTTTTGGTTGCATTAAACGAGACCAGATTAGCCTCACCCCAACTAGAAACCGCTCCAAGAGACTCGCTCGTCTGCCTAACCATATCACCCCTCAGGTCTACTAGCTCAGCACCGGACGTTCTTGGACTAGAAAAGTACCTAGCAACAACAGTACTATCATCAGCATACCCGACGATGCCTGGTAAGAGCAGGTCATTGATATGCAGAAGAAATAAAGTTGCAGAGAGTACACTTCCCTGCGGAACGCCAGCATTGATTTCCATGAGGTCAGACGCACTGCCATCAATGACAACACGTATGGATCTATTTTTAAGGAAATCAGCTATCCAGCTGCACAGTTCAGGAGGTAGCCCAAATGTCGGAAGTTTGGAAAGAAGGCTTGCGTGCCAGACCCTGTCGAAAGCATTGGAAACGTCTAGTGATACAGCAAGGGCTTCTCCACGGCGATCCAATGCCTCACCCCAGTAATGCGTGACGTAAACTAGAAGATCTCCAGTGGACCGGTTTCGGCGAAAGCCATACTGCCGGTCACTGAGGAGATCATTATCTTCTAGATAGTCAAGCAGCCTAGTATTAATGACACGCTCCATAACTTTGCAGAATATGGAGGTGATGGCTATTGGTCTGTAGTTACTGGGGTCGGCTCGACTACCTTTTTTCGGGACCGGCTGCACGTTAGCCTGCTTCCACTCATCAGGCACAATCCCCGACTCAAAAGAGAGACGATAGAGGCGAGTGAGAATGGGTGACAACTCAGGTGCACACTGTTTGAGTACGACGGCAGGAATGCCGTCAGGCCCACTGGCTTTGTTAATGTCCAAAGTTCGGAGAATCTTCAATACCTTTTTCTGGTGAAAAGCAATTTTTGGCATTTGAGAGCCACAGTTAGGTAAAAAAGGTGGTGTTTGGTTTGCCGAATCCAGATGTGAGTTTCCAGCAAAAAGAGAGCCGAAGAGATTCGCTTTTTCCTTAGCTGAATGAGCAAGAGACCCGTCAGGTTTCATAAGTGGAGGCAAAGACGAGCGACAGAAGTTGTTTTCAATTGACTTTGCCAGCGACCAAAACGCCTTGCTGCCCGCTGGGTGCGAAGAGAGCTTGTCTCCAAAATGGCTGATGCGCTCGAAGCGGGCTAAACGCACAGTTCTTTTATAGTGCTTGGTAGCAGCGTTGAACTCTTTCTTTTTTCCACCAATATCATGAGATTTCTGTGCTCTAGCATGAGCCCAAGCCTTGTACTTAGTCTCCACATTTTTCTTAGCATCAGCGCAGCAAGGGGTGTACCAGGGCGATGTTCTATTATCCGAAGATATGTCCGAGTAAGGAATGAAATACTCCATACCTTGACGTACAACCTCTGCAATGGCTTTAGCACAGTAAGTTGGATTAGAAGAAGAGAAGCAAGATTGGCGCCAAGGATAACTCGCAAAGAAGTGCCTCATCTCCTCCCACTTTGCCATTTTATAAATAAATAAATAAATAAATAATGCTGGACAAATTCACACAACATTATCTAGCCCCAAGCTAAGCCAGAGCTTGTATTATGGGTACTAGATAACTGATATACTTAATATAATACATTACATAGATAGATATTTTTTATTATGCATAGAAAACACCCAGAACACCCTGAACAAATATCTGCAGAACGCACAAATATTTGTTCCGAGGCGGGAATCGAACCCGCAACCTCCTGCGTCGCAGGCGAACCATCGCCAGCGCGCCACAGAGGTCGTCAATTTTAAAACGCCACACTCTTCTACTTTCTTTTTTACTTGTGTCAGGTGGAGAAAAAGTGGACACTAATTTAACAAGGCAGTGATCAGAAGTGCCAAGAGGAGAAACCACAGAGACCTGGCACCTGTCGGGATCAGTGGTGAGAACAAGGTCAAGGCAATTAGGCGTGTGGCCAAGCACATCGGGTATCCTCGTTGGTTCGTCAGACATAAGAGTAAGATTATAAGTGTCTGCAAGTTTCTTAGTTTCTCTACCAGCATGGTCGGTCATAACAGAGTGTGTCAGATTTAGTAAAGATAGCCCTAAATATGAATGTGTATAACACATGATATTTAGTCCATCCTGATCACTTACATAACGTGGGGTACTCAAAATAGAGCCTGTGACACGAAGTAGTAATAGTAACTAGTATGTGTGACCTATGTGACATATTAGGTGTATGTAATACATGTTAGCTATGCTAATAAATTATCGTCTTCTAAGGCAAATCAGTCTAACTAACCAAACTAGTCTGGGTTGGATGTAATTTACATGTGAGACTTTCTTATAACTGTGTACCTAGTACCTACCTACTAGCAGCACAGTATCGTTTCTGAATGTGCTAAGAGAATGTAATAGAATTGATTATATTGATAGGTACATATTAATTAAGCAAGAAATAAGTGTAACTACCATCAATTGTAATACCCTCTTTATTCGGTTTATAAAATAAAGTTATGAAAATCCACTTACTACATATTTATTTCTTAACACATGATCAGGTGCACAATAAACTCATTTAGACAAAAGGTAGGTATATACACATATTGATTTTAGCCGGTATGACTTACGTATTAACTTGTCTTTGGGCTTGCGATGGTATTTCAACATCTTACTTACATATCGAAACGGATAATATCAACACAGGTAGGTACATATAGCAAGATACACAGTTAGTAATAAAACTACTTCATACCTCTTGATAGCAGAACTTTACAATCCTCACTGTCCTTACAGAACATCGTCATCAACTTTTATACCTTCACAAAAACATAAATGGTCAAGTCATCCTTGACCAATCACAGCACAGGAAATATTTAGCCCAAATATATTCGCTTAACAGAAATAACCATGGCATATAATGCGATAAAACTCTTTTGAAATATACTTAGTGATTGTTAGAACCCTTTAATATTACTAAATTGTGTTATTTAGGCCAATATTCATTAAAATGGGATCGACCAATCACAGAGATCGGTAAAGTATATTTGTACATTGGTTATTATAACAAAATCTAGTTTTACAGATCCTTTTTAAAACTTACTTGATGAATTATACAAATTTTGTTATCAATCAATCTCATTCTTATCATAAAACAGTACATAACAACACGTAAACAAAACAGAATGTTGTGTACTTCCAAGTCCAGCAACACTCCATTATGCAACTATCCAACTCAAAATTGCAAAATAAAGTGTTTAACTGTTTGACAAGCTATTATTTATCATATAATAATATACTGCTTATAATGTAACGCTAAATAAGCTTTATTTCTAATTGCTAAGCTAAATAAAACGTAAATTATAGGTACAAGGCATTTCGTTCGGAAACATGTACAATTCTCTTCGTTCTAAAACACACCCTACGGCTGACAAGATATTGATTTGACAATGACATAACGATACAACCAAAAGAAACGTTGTGTAAAGTATGTACTTTGAACATATAAATATATTACTTTCAGTAATCTGTCACGGCCATTCTGATATGTACTTCGTCCCGAAGTACAAAAACAATATTTACTTAAATTATTTACTAAGCACAAAGCTTTTTCATTAAATGTTTTTACAATATTAAAATATTAAGCATAGTAGTTTTTATATTAATTCCTAGCCATGTCCCTAGCCACGTCCCTAGCCACATCCCTAGCCACGTCCCTAGCCACATCCATAGCCACGTCCCTAGCCACATCCCTAGCCACGTCCCTAGCCACATCCCTAGCCACATCCCTAGCCATGTCCCTAGCCACATATTTAGGCACCTGCTATTTATCATTGCGAATTACAAATTATGAATACTGTAATATAATGGAATAGTGTTATATGTACATTAGTGTTGTAATCATTATAATAGGTTTCTAGTTTTGATATACATTATGATTTGAATAACAATAGATATGCGACTTGGTTTGAATGAATTCAGGAATACATACTTATTCACAAAGTAGGATAGCTACTGAATGAATATCATTGTTCAAATAATTCTTACATTAAGACCATGTTACTTAAGTATACATTCTGCGAATGCATTATATTTATGACATTAAATAAAGATGAAAACTTTTTACTTCAAATCTGCTCGGTCATACTGATTACATCAAAAGCCATCGACAATATTTCATGTTAACATTTTTTTTTAAACTTAAAATCACTTAATGTGAATGAATATTTTATTAATATGGAGTATTTTATTAAATGTTGTCCATAACGAAAGTGACCAATTTCAAAATTCATTATAATATTATGTTAACCTTAGTTATGTCAGTTGTCTTAACATGTTAATTAGCTTCACATGCTGCCCACTAAACAAAATACATGGCAGCTCTTTATATTATTTCGATTGATTACAATCAGTACAGTTTATAACCGTTTCATTTTATAACGAATATCAAACAAACTAACCTAAGCAGTCTTAGCACTTGTTATAGTCAAAGCTGTCACCTTAGTCGTGTTTACCCGTTGCAGAATCGAAGCCAATAACGCATAGTTGTTTGGACGTAAACTCAGTCATGGATACTCATCGCAGAATCGATGCCAACAGTGCCTTGCCTCGTAGTTGTTTCAGCGTTGCTTCGGCGTTGGTGGGCCAAGACTCGAGACATCATTGCGAGAACTCCGCTATACCGGACCAATATGAAGAGCAGAAAGAAAATGCATTAATATACACAGCATATTACAAATGGTGTTATGTACCTATCTAGCGTAGCTATAATGGTTTTTCAAACACAGTTATCTTTATACCTACTATTTCAATCAAATTTGTTCACGAAAACATCGCTAATAAACTACAATTTCTAATATTGTGGGTAGATTATTTATAATATGGTTTACTTCTAATATGTTTTGTACCACAAAAGCAACAAATTATAAAAGTACATACGTCTTGATAAACACCATTAAACTCAATGTACACACTGTAGGTACGAGAATTATGATTAGTGGTTCGCCCCGAACTGAGATCGGGTGCAGCCTTATTGATCCCATGGATTCATCCCATGAATATTTATTTCAGGATTCATATCAAAATGTAGGCCGTATTCATCCCACAAATAGATCTCGTGAATACACAATGTAGGTAGGTTAGATAAAATGAGATAAAACGTTTCACGGAACCAGCTCCAGATAACCTCCTTCATATCATCGAAAGGAACTTTGACTAGGACTAAGCAACGGGGCGTAAATACTACATACATACTAGTATAGGTAGCAGAATAATTAATTTACTCAATTTCTCAACAACCCCACGTCAGATATAGTACAAAACTTTACCAACATATTGTACTAATACTATCTATCCCCTACCAAATTTATGAAGTTTGGATTAACGGTTCGGAAATTATCCTCGGACAAACATACATAGGTACTTATTTACATACAAACTCGGATAATTTCAAGTTGACTCTGAGAACTCGCTTCGTTCAATTATATATTATATACACTACATAAAATTGTTGTTCCTTGAGAACATAAAATTAAATAACCCTATTATTATTATTTTTTTTATACAAAAAGAATCTTAACTTTCTCTTGGGTTGTGGTTACTAGTAGCTAAATCGAAGAACCATTGTAGGTAGCATGTTGTTTCATCGACGGTAAACAGTCATTAAGACTGCGCCAACCCCAAGAAGAAATCTGCCACGCGCCGCCGCTTGAACAAGCGGTTTTTATTGAATATCTCGTGAAATATATATATATATATATATATATATATTTTGCAACAAAAAAAGACCCCGTGGTTGATCCCTTGTTTTTATTGTTATGATCTTATTTATCTAATTTTGACCCAATAATCGGTACTATATTGTCGAACAATCGAATCTAGCTAAAAGTCAGAGGTAACTTTGTGTTTTTTTTTTACCGTGTTTCTGTCTGGGTGATCCCTCAGTATTATAATGTAGTATCCATGCAAATTTTTTTATTTGAATATTGTACTTGATTTATTCAGTTCAAAATCTAATCTAAGATGAGTAATTTTGCGTTATACCCCACCTTAAAGGATGGCTTTAATGAGACGCTACAGGTTGCAGGGACTCAATACAATACAAAAAAAAATGCTTTAGAATATGTACATCTACAGATTGACTCTGCAAAGTTAGGAAGCATCAACTGTTTGTCGTGGTATTTTTTGGGGGAAGCCTATGTCGAACAGTGGATTTTTATAGGCTGATGATGAGGATGATAGATTTACATGAAGGAACTTTAAAGTACCTAGGTACCTACTTGGCTTTAACCACAATCACAGTAAAATCTATTTTACCATTAAATGTATCAGTAATCATGAAAATGACTTAGCTTCGGTTGTAAAAATGTGGTCACTGCTGGATTGAAGAACGGTGATACCCCTTCATCACTTGGAGTAGGTTGCGGTGAGGCGAGACATAATCACTTGGAGTAGGTAGCGGTGAGGCGAGACATCATCACTTGGAGTAGGTAGCGGTGAGCCGAGACACCATCACTTGGAGTAGGTAGCGGTGAGCCGAGACACCATCACGAAACGCTTTGATAAGAAGCTCCGCGATTATCCGCATAGGTACATGAAAACAGAAAAAGTATTAGAATATAGTAACATGGGTTCGATACCCACTTCTGATGTCAGATTTAGTAAAGATAGCCCTAAATATGAATGTGTATAACACATGATATTTAGTCCATCCTGATCACTTACATAACGTGGGGTACTCAAAATAGAGCCTGTGACACGAAGTAGTAATAGTAACTAGTATGTGTGACCTATGTGACATATTAGGTGTATGTAATACATGTTAGCTATGCTAATAAATTATCGTCTTCTAAGGCAAATCAGTCTAACTAACCAAACTAGTCTGGGTTGGATGTAATTTACATGTGAGACTTTCTTATAACTGTGTACCTAGTACCTACCTACTAGCAGCACAGTATCGTTTCTGAATGTGCTAAGAGAATGTAATAGAATTGATTATATTGATAGGTACATATTAATTAAGCAAGAAATAAGTGTAACTACCATCAATTGTAATACCCTCTTTATTCGGTTTATAAAATAAAGTTATGAAAATCCACTTACTACATATTTATTTCTTAACACATGATCAGGTGCACAATAAACTCATTTAGACAAAAGGTAGGTATATACACATATTGATTTTAGCCGGTATGACTTACGTATTAACTTGTCTTTGGGCTTGCGATGGTATTTCAACATCTTACTTACATATCGAAACGGATAATATCAACACAGGTAGGTACATATAGCAAGATACACAGTTAGTAATAAAACTACTTCATACCTCTTGATAGCAGAACTTTACAATCCTCACTGTCCTTACAGAACATCGTCATCAACTTTTATACCTTCACAAAAACATAAATGGTCAAGTCATCCTTGACCAATCACAGCACAGGAAATATTTAGCCCAAATATATTCGCTTAACAGAAATAACCATGGCATATAATGCGATAAAACTCTTTTGAAATATACTTAGTGATTGTTAGAACCCTTTAATATTACTAAATTGTGTTATTTAGGCCAATATTCATTAAAATGGGATCGACCAATCACAGAGATCGGTAAAGTATATTTGTACATTGGTTATTATAACAAAATCTAGTTTTACAGATCCTTTTTAAAACTTACTTGATGAATTATACAAATTTTGTTATCAATCAATCTCATTCTTATCATAAAACAGTACATAACAACACGTAAACAAAACAGAAAGTTGTGTACTTCCAAGTCCAGCAACACTCCATTATGCAACTATCCAACTCAAAATTGCAAAATAAAGTGTTTAACTGTTTGACAAGCTATTATTTATCATATAATAATATACTGCTTATAATGTAACGCTAAATAAGCTTTATTTCTAATTGCTAAGCTAAATAAAACGTAAATTATAGGTACAAGGCATTTCGTTCGGAAACATGTACAATTCTCTTCGTTCTAAAACACACCCTACGGCTGACAAGATATTGATTTGACAATGACATAACGATACAACCAAAAGAAACGTTGTGTAAAGTATGTACTTTGAACATATAAATATATTACTTTCAGTAATCTGTCAAGTGCAACCACTCTTGATGGTGGGCATTAAAGTCACCAACAAGCGTGACTTGTGCACGAGGATAAGTTTGCTGCGCTATATCAATTGAATCACTCAGGTGCTGAAGGAGAAGAGATGTATCCCTATCTCCACTATGGGAACGATAAACACAGGCGTAGAGTAACTGCTCCAAGCCCGTGTCCAACAAAATCCAGAGTACAGAATAGTTAGGATCTTCTAAGCTCCGGAGACGCTTGTAACAGAAATTATTATCAACATACACGCATACCCCTGCATAAGGTTTGAAATGATGTTCTAGAGTGTAGCCGGGGTAGAGCAGGTATGCTGAGTCAGCAGGGGTGTCGATTTTAGTCTCCGTTAAGAAGAGCAAGTGCGGTTTATCAGTCTCAAGGTGGTGGTGGACTGCATCGAGATTTGAGTGCAGGCCTCTGATATTATCGAGGTGCACATTAAGAGAGAGGACGTGCAACTGTTGTTTAAACTTGCTCTTTTTATTTGTAACTTTCATATTTGGGATTTGGGTAAGTATGGTGAGAAAATGTAGACGAGGAGTATGGTACAGGCCCTGCAGACCAGCAACAGATACAGAGCCATAGGGAAACTTGCACGGAGACTGCGGGGACGCCCGAACCCCCCCGAAAGTGGCCATCGGGTCCTCTCGTCCGGTCGCCAAACGGCACGATGGAACACTTCGGGATTTCTCGCGAGGCGGCGGGGCAGCCTTTCACGAGTGGCTAGCTCGCTAATTGGGCCCCCTACAACCTACGGTCAGCCAACAGAAAACTGTGCTTCGGATCCCGCTAGTCTCCGATACAAGATGCCCGGCAGAGTAAAAGTCACGAAGTCAAAAACGGTCCACATAACAAACTTACAGCTGTCCACAACTTCCCACCGGCATCTTGTGGCTACTTCAGACATCATGATGGAACACGACGAATCGCTTGGCACCATGGTTTAGTCTGAAGGGTGGTGACAAGCCGCGGCCGAAGCCTACCACCAGATTAGTTGCTCCTTTAGCACCACCCAGGGGACACGTGTAGAATTCAAGGGTAAATCTACGGACGCGAGCAACATGGCCCCCCAAAACCCCTACAGTAAACCCTCGGCTTTGTTGTATTGATTTTATTTATCACATTTTTTACCCAATAATATAATGCTCCAGTTTAATAAACAATCGTTTATTAAACTAACTGCCAAAAGTTAGAGGTTACTTTGGGCTTTTGTTCAATCGAGAAAATATCGTGTTTCTGGCATCGACGTAAATAAAATGTTTCTGGTACAGTGATCCCTCGGAATTATAATGCGTCTATTAATATCGTCGGAGTTATAATGAATCTATGCGTATTTATTCGTATGTGTCACAAATCCATATGCGTCTCAACTATTACTAGTACGAAGGCCTGCAATGTTCTTAGTTACTATACTACTATTCCACCTTCGATAAATTATTATTTTATCGAAGTATTCCACAAACAAACAAAAAACTCCTTTATCTACTTACGATAAGTATACTTGACATTCACCATTTGGGTAGGAAACTATTGTTTCGCAAATACATTAATTATGTAATTGTTTTAGCAGTAGTTCATTTAACAGTATTGTAATTGATTTAGTCAGTTAAAAATCAAATCTAAGATTAATAATTTTGCTGGCTGCGTCACGTCCACCTAGAATATAATTATTATATTCTCCGTCACTACAATAGGAAAGCAATATAACTAAAATCAATTTCCTCGACAAAACCATCTCGCTCAACCCTCAAAAGGATCACAAACGCAGTCACAACAGCTATGTAGACAGATATAATCAGCTTCCACAAAGCTCACTTTGAAGTGACGTCACTGTCTTTGAATGGATTAGCCAGTAGTGCCTTTATCCTAGGACGGCCGTCCCACTCATTTGAGATCTCACTTACCTACAGGAAACAACTAGCTGTTATAATGCCTCGTCTGATACCTACCTAATTGGTAAATGTCATAGATTCCTATACGTATATATCGTGAGTAAATAATAGTAGTTTATAAAACTGTTACATAACAGGGGTTAATAAAACACGAGTGTGAATTTAAAAACCGATCCTTGGCCACAGATTACTTAATAGTAACTTCGTAACCTTGGCGAGGTTACTGATATGATTCTATTTTTAACCCCCGACGTAAAAACGAAGGGGTGTTATAAGTTTGACGTGTCTGTGCGTGTGTGTGTGTGTGTGTGTGTGTGTGTGTGTGTGTGTCTGTCTGTCCCATCGTAGCTCCCGAACGGATGAACCGATTTAGATTATTATTTTTTGTTTGAAAGGTGAATTTGTCGGGAGTGTTCTTAGCTATGTTTGATCAAAATCGGTTAAGCCGTTTCATTGCGTTGGGCTTTTTTTTCATATTTATAAAATTTGTTACTTGTTAATTTCGGTATTGTGTTGATAAAGTAGGTATATCCTCCGGTACGGAGGCCTGGAATGCTCTAAGAATAATTATATCAAAAGGTATAAAATCGTTTTGAAGTTTATAAAATAAAATAAAATAAATAAATAAATAATGCTGGACAGTTCACACAACATTATCTAGCCCCAAGCTAAGCAGAGCTTGTGTTATGGGTACTAGATAACTGATATACTTAATACAATATATTACATAGATAGATATTAAAAAAAAAAAAAAAATATATAATAAAATTTCAAATTTAGGGAGAATTTTAATTTTTCCAATGAGAACAGATAAAGTTTTGTTTTGGGTATAGGTAGTTTATGGCGCATAGTAATGAGACCCATGTGTTCTTTTTTTCTTCTACTTCAACTGGTTACTTACCTCCGGCTTCGTACGCAGCCGAAGGGGGATTTGTTACACATAATCTCTAGATGCCAGTGGTAATTTAAGTTATATCTCATCTACCGGGTATACTGAAAAAATAATAATTCATTCATAGGTAGAATAATTGTTTTTGTTTTAATCTACTGCGCAGTTGTTTTTTTTTTCTTTGTAATTGGCGCCGCAGGGCTTGTGCATTTTCCATTTTCAAGTATCTGTATTTTCAATATATTTTGCAACGTTACACTCCTTCCAAGTCGTCAAAGTCACAGTCAAGTCATGTTTTAGTAAAACGGTGGCCAATTTTACTAAAACTTTGGTAGACAATTTCCACCAATTTCAAAAGTCACGCAATTCACTTCCATTTCATTTCACTACACTTGTGCTTATTAAACGAGCTACATTAGTTAAAATGCCACCAAAATAACACAAAATAACTCAAGAAAACACTAGGAAAAGAAATAAAATAAAAGTAGACAACGTCTCTTTTCGAAAATGGCGGGAGGATTCCCGCAGCTGCTTTGTTTTGCACGATCGTTTATTCAGATTAAATAAAGGGTTACAAAATAAAATCCCTATGACGCATGTGGCACTAAGACATGAACGTCTCAATGGACGCCAAACTCTGTCATTATCTGAGTTAGAAAGTGAAAGAATAGCACTAGCGAAACGAAAAGTGACCGAAAATCAAATTTTTTAGGGTTCCGTAACAAAATTACGGAACCCTTATGGATTCGTCATGTCTGTCTGTCTGTCTGTCCGTGTAAGTCACAGCCACTTTTTTCCAAAACTATAAGAGCTATGATGTTGAAACTTGGTAAGTAGATGTATTCTATGACCCGCATTAAGATTTTAACACAAAAATAGAAAAAAAAAATGGGTTTTACCATAAGTACCTACTTAGAAATGAAACTCATATAAAAATGTTCATCAATCCCATACGTGAGGTGTGTATCCAAATGGATAGTAGGAAAAAAAAAAAAAAACTGAGGTTTCTAATATAATTTTTTTCTATACTGAATAGTTTGCGCGAGAGACACTTCCAAAGTGGTAAAATGTGTGTGTCTGTGTGTGTGTGTGTGTCCCGCCCCCCGTAACTTCTAAAATAAGAGAAAACTAAAACTAAAAAAAAAAAACATGTAAACTTCCAACGAAGATTGGTTTGAACGAGACCTAGTAAGTATTTTTTTAATACGTCATAAATCGTAAACCATCCAAGAACTTTTATATTATGTTACTTGCTGCTACGGAACCCTTCATGGGCGAGTCCGACTCGTACTTGGCCGCTTTTTTAATATAAAAATCATTAGGAAAGTGATTTTCAAAAATAAAAACAAGGTTCTCTCGGCGTTCTGTTATACTGATAGCAATAGAAACATTGATAGATAGGCGAAAAATGGTTGCAGCTACGAAAACAGTGGCTAGGTACTTTGTAAAAAATATCGAGTTGTTTTTTTTTACAGTATCTGATACTGAGTTTGTAGCTTTCTGGGATCATCTAACGCAATACCTTCCCACTATCCAATACTCAATCTTTTTAAAAACACAAAAAAAAAGGTTTCTCATTGCTTCAAAGAGTTTTCTAAAGGCAAAGAACCGCTACGCTATTCAGCCAGCATCAAAACAAAACAAGGGCGGCCTACCGCCGTAAAAAAAGTTCAAAAGAGTGTGAAACATAAATTCTAAATTACCGTTGCCTTCCATATTCTACCACCCGGTATTTTTGAGGCAGAGACTGCTCCGCAATTAGACTCGGCTCGTTAACCACGAGATCAAGAACTAATGAGCCACGTATATGGTTTAGTGCACTCCCAGGATCAAAAATTATAACCCCGCTACACCAGCGTAAATTAAACCACGTTCCGCAACAACTGTAACGCCCGCTGAATATCATCTAACAGTGGTCGTGTGCAGACGATGACAACCTCTTGACAGTTGACGCACCGAGAATGACGCGATAAATTCGCAATGGTACAAACGATTTTGGTATTTATTGCGTCAACGATAACGCGTAAAGTTGAGTATGAAGGAGCTCGGGTTGAGAGTGAAATGGTGGCGCATTTTATAACTGTTTTACAGCTGCATAAAATGCTATCGGAAAAATGACAACATGAGCTGTATCTTCGGTTGGATTCGCGTGCCTAATAGCTGCCTAGTAAAAATGTACCTACGTAGATATGGATATTTATAAATATGTAACTATGTATATTATACTATTATTAATATACAGTTCTTAACTATTTAGTAGAGTTAGTAATTTGAAGTAGATAGATAGGTATCTACCTACTACTTCAAATACGATCGGTCCCTCCCTGTATAGAACGGTACGGAGGCCTGCGTTGCTCGATGGTATAGAAACAGCTACATTTTTTTAAAAGGAGTTATTCAAGATTGAGACGATAGGAAAACATTCTCGAATACCAACATGGCCGAAAACATTCGACATTCGAAATTTAAATAAGCGTTCCACGCGTTCCGCGTTCAAATTAAATAGGCACGTCATTTTTTCAGACGTATATTTTTATGCCGGCTATATTAAATTCGTAGATTACAAAGAATAAAAAGGAAATAAACGTCAAGTACGAGCGTTTAAAAGTGTGCGCGGCGCGAAATGGGATGCTCCACTTGGGTGGAGTCCAATACTCGGCTTCAGATAAACCGAAAATACATAAATGGTAAATTTTATGTTAAAATGGTGAACTTGTTGAACTGTCACAATTTCTTTGTTTCCATTCTTTAAATCAATAAAATGTGACAAGTGCTAAATGTAGTGATATAGCTAAGAACACTAACAACAAATTCACATAAAAAAAAAAAACGGTTCATCCGTTCGGGAGCTACGATGCCACAGACAGACAGTCAGACACACACACACACACACACACACACACACACACACACACACCCAGACACGTCAAACTTATAACACACCGTCGTTTTTGCGTCGGGGGTTAAAAACTCAGTCTATTCATTTCTAGAGGGGCGGAATAATAGTAACACATTTAAAATCAGTGGTTTACTGTAGCAGTGTGCGTTGCTACAGAAATGCTGAATCGTGATTTGCATTACGGGCGGGCGCACACAAGCAGCCAGTCATCTCCAGCCATTCATATCGATAACTTGTGTAGTATTATAACCGCGGAATATATTCGGTTTACGTAAAGACTCGTATTATTTGACCTTCTACATGTAGGGAAATATATCCCTTAAATGTATGTTTGTCTGGGTGGAATCCGGGTGGATAGAGATAGAAGATAGAAAATACTTTATTGTACACCTTAATAGCTAATAATACAACAAAAAGAAACAAACTTAACTATATAATTAAACGTACAATGGGCGGTCTTATCAATCTTGCTACTGAATTTTAAAGCAGTTATCCTCAACCGATTGAGCTGAAATTTGGCATACCTGTAAAGTTCCGATGACAATACAATATGATGGTGACAGCGAGCTGATCTGATTATGGAGACGGAAGGTGGACAACGGAACTCTTCGAGGGGTTATAGCAGACAGAAAGTGTTTAGGCTCATTTTGATCAGCAAACGGTTACGATCACAAAATTTATAGTAGCTTGTATTGAAAAATATATTTTTCACAAAAAACTTATTTATAACAAAAACCGCTGTTTATCTGACTGCACCTCGCTTCGAGATGTATTGTAATGAGTTCTACACAACTCGTCCTGAGGTATAATTGACTCGATCCTGACTGGTATTGCGAGAATTCGTTTTTATTTTCCCACCCGGGTTTAGGTGGGAAATTACATATTATTAGGCAGTTTTAAGCCAAAGAAAGGAGTTTTGTAATCCTTTCTAGCATACAGCCTTTTCTGATAAAACTCACCGTGATAAAATGGAAACAAGGGTTTAAAATGGTGATAATGCATTCTAATATTTTTAAAAGAAAAACCATTATATTACTATACAATTGCAATGCAATTACAATTGTCACTAAAAATGGTAGTCTGCCAAAAATGTTTTTTTCAAATTTTTACGAAGAAAGATAATTTTACAATTGTAATGCAAATGAAAAACCATTGATCTCAAACAAAGAAAATAAAAGTAGCCCTGTACATGTAACGTGGGGGTGAACTTAATAGGGTAGTTACCTTCTGTTCTACTATTTGTTCTACTGATAGAATAATTCATCATCATCATTGGCAGCTTAAATAATATCCCACTGCTGGGTATAAGCCTCCTCCCTCAAACACCACTCCAAGCGGTTCTGTGCGATTCGCATCCAGGTCTTTCCCTCTACAGCCTCTATATCATCTGCCCCCCTGGCTGATGGTCTGCAACGCCCTCTAGTGCTCCCTCTCGGCCACCACTCGGTCAGGGCCTTACACCACCTGCCGTCACCAAATCTGGCCAAGTGTCCTATATAAAACAATTAGGAAAAATAATTCTCGCTTGTTCTACCAAAACAACAAGTAGAAAAAAAACCACATCTGTTCTACCAATATCCACGCAACTCTAACAAACAACAATAACGAGTAGTAGTAGAGCTTTTTTGTGAAAGAGTTCGTCCGGGGAAGTACTACCTCCATACCTATTTCTGCCGCAAAGCAGTAGTGCTCGCATTGCTGTGTTCCGGTTTAAAGGGTGCCGGTGAAATTACAGGCACATGAGACTTTTCATATCTATGTCTCAAGGTGGCGGGCGCAGTGCAATGTCACATAGGTCGCGTCCAAGGTGGAAGTGACCATAGGTAATGCATTGTTAAAGGTAGAGGTTACACAGCTTAACATCAGGTGGGGCCATCTGCGTCATTCAAGTAGATAAAAAAGTAAAAAATAAAAGTTGTGGCCGCTGTAAGTATATGTAAGCCGCTGCCACAAAGGCCACACCTCACTTCGAGATATATTCTATGTAATGAGTTCTACACGAGTCGTCCCGAGGTATAAGTGACTCGAGTCGACTGTATTGCGAGGATTTCCTTTTTATTTTCCCACCCACGTCTTAATGGCGGTATATTATTATTAGGCAGTTCAATATCGTTCATATTGTAATTGAAGATGGTAATACATACTTAAGTTTACCCGGACTTGTTTGTAAGATTCGTTGGTATAAGATTTGACCTGGCTGCGAGCTTATTTATGGAATGTGTTATTACTGGAAGAAAGCGTTGCTGAGTCAGTCGTGGGAAGTAATGGCGGCGATGAGCTCACTACTCGCCACGTCTATACTCCACGATGGTGCAACCCACTGTGAAAAGAGGCCCATTGAGGCTCTGCCTACCCCTTCGGGGAAAAAGGCATGTGTCTATGTATGTATGTGTATGCGATGATGGGACTGCTGGTGTAGAGGCTAGTGACCTTGGCTACCGGTCCGAAGGGCCAACGTACAATAGCTACTATTTTCCTTCGGTGATCAGCTATTTTGCGACTGCAACGATGCTGCATCGTGTTTTGATGGCTGTCTGCATTCCACTCCGTGCCTTTGAATTTTAAGGTGCCTGCCGTATGCTGTACATTGTGTATTGGCCGCGAACGATCCGGTTGAAGTGGGCACCGCGCGCAACTTGCCGGTCAAGTTCTTCTACTAATATTTACTCTGTGGCTCAAGTGAGTTTATCGCATATAAAACCCACGCAAAAACATTAGTTGCGTGCGGCAAGCAGTGCGCGCGTATTCTCGTTCATACGGGTGCCGCGCGCAACGGCGCGACCGAGCGGCAGTATTGGGCTTTTGCCAAGAGGTTTATAGAAAATAACACCGTGCGCGACAACACGCGGCATGCAGCACGCGACGTGCCGCGCTAGTGGGTTATGGCTCTAAAGCGCCACAGGCATGCACAGGCGTGCCTAGTCACACGATCCGTCGGCCTGTGCCGGCGGGTACATGAGCCCGTGCTCAAACGCGCTCCGACTCTAACAGCCCCCTTAGTCGCTATGACCAAACGTGACATAACGCTACGATATCTGCGTGGAATCATCGTTTAGAATACATCGTGACGGCACACGTTATTGTCAAGTAATGTCCTAGGTTACAGCGCATAACTGCCCTGATTGGTTGATAACTACAGGCAACGACAGACGGCGGCAGGCGCGGTGATCCCACGGCATGTTGCCTGTGAGAAATCAGGTCGTCGGACCATCGGTGTGAATCAGGGGGACATCAGAGTGAATAGGTGCCTTCTAGACCTTTGTGCTTCATCTTCGGCTACATCGTCACTTACCAACAGGTGAGATCGTGGTCAAACAAAGGTCTATCAATGTTAAAAAAATAAAATAAAAATATACTCTATCAGCAATTAGTAGTAATTTAGTAGTAGTAGAGCTTCTTTGTGAAAAAGTTCGTCCGGGGAAGTACTACCACAATACCTATTTTTGCCGCAAAGAAGTAGTGCTCGCATTGCTGTGTTCCGGTTTGAAGGGTACTCGTAAGGGTGCCGGTGAAATTACAGGCTCATGAGACTTTTCATCTTTATGTCTCAGGGTGGCGGGCGCAGTGCAATGCCACATAGGGTGCGTCCTAGGTGGGCGTGACCTGTGAGGTAATGCAGTGTTCATAGGCAGAGGGTACCACTTAACATCAGGTGGACCATCAGCTTGACCGGCCATTCCAAGTAGAACAAAAAAATTAAAAAAAAATTATGGAGGTGGCTCAGGACTGTTCGTCATGACATTGCAAGTATATTAATTGCCTAAAAACATATTTGAAATTCAAATTAGTTTTATTACTCAATAGAAATAACATTACAGAATAATACAATATGTTATATCAAGGACGAAAAATAAATAAAATTTAACTAACATAGTCACTAAAGTGCCTTTTGTATAACGTATAGTATTATTTTATCTGTGGTATAACAATAAAATACGTTCAAAGGCAGAATTAGAACATGTATAAGTTATGAAATACTTAGTCAAAACAAGTAATTAATTTTATAAAATTAAAAAAACCCTCAACGCAATGAAACGGCTGAACCGATTTTGAGCAAACACACACAAGAACACTAAAACACACACACTAACACTTGTTTTTCTAAGAACACTCCCGACTGATTCACCTTTCAAACAAAAAACAAAAAACAAAATCGGTTCACCCGTTCGGGAGCTACGATGCCACAGACAGCCATACACATAGAGACACGCACACAGTCACACAAACACAGGCACACACACACACAGACACACACAAGACACGTCAAACTTATTAACACGTATGTTATTTTTTTTTTTTTTTTGTGTATTGATAGAAATAAAACCCTTTTTTTTTATTAAAAGCAGGATGCTTGGCAAAACTAGGAAGATAACTATTTATAAATAACAAATTATAACGACAAACTCAATCAATCAATCAATTTTTTTTTTAATTGCTACCAATAGGGAAACTGTAAACTGGAGTCTAACCGAGCCTTAATCCCGTCACAATTAGCCTACAGCTAAACGAACAGTTTATGAACTTGCTGCAGCGCCAAATCTTCAAGATCTAACTCACGGAATCTTAATATTCCGCTAAACTCGGAGTTGTGGAACTTTGGAACCAGCGCGTCACGCGCGCGCGGCAATTAGCCGATTCGACGAGCTGATCGGAAGTTTTACATAATGCGATACGATTTCACTTCTTCTCCAAAGGCTTATTCGTAGGATAGAAAACGCGGGTGCACAATTTAAAAACATCAGCATTTTAAATCTATATTTAAATACGAGTATGGGTACACCCCAACCAATCTTCCATATTAGTTTAGCTACTCTCCACCCAAAGGTTGTCTGAAAGAGATCGGTTCTTAACGACAAGACCGCCCATTGTACATTAAGTTTTTGTTTAATTGTTGTGTGTAATTTTTTATTTAAACGAATTTGTATGGTGTTCAATAAAGTATTTTCATTCATTCATTCAGCATACAGAAGTCCACTTCTGCTCATTGCCAATAGAATGCCAGAATCTCCGGTGGGCCGCCTCCATCCACCTACTTCCTGCAACCTTTAAAAGTTCGTCGGTCCATCGAGAAGGGGTTACTCCTACGCTGCGAGGGTTCGTGTCACCTCGAGAACTTTTATGGCCTATTGGTTGTCAGATCTATGAGCTATATGGCCTGCTCAATGCCACTTCAACTTGCTAATTCTGAGAGCTATATCAGTGACCATGGTTCTTCTATGGATCTCCTTGATCTGAATTTTATCATACGTACTGAAAATCCGAGCACAGCTCTCTCCGTAGCCAGCTACGCGACTTTGAGCTGGTTTAAAAAATCCTGCAATTAAACTACAGACTTTCGAGTGTCAATAGTACAATAAATTAAATGAATTGAACTAATGAGACTCAAAAGCCCTTGTATTTCTATCAAATTAATGAATTGAACTAATGAGACATAGACATCATAGATCCTTGGGTTTCTCGTACGACTCGTTTCTCGAGATCATTTCTTCCCCATACCTATAAACTCTGGAATGAGCTTCCATCTGAGGTTTTCCCGCTTGGTTACGACATGTGTCGCTTCAAGAAAAATGTTCACATATTCCTTCAGGGAAGGCAGCGCATCGACAATACCCCCGGTGTTGCCGGTGTCTATAAGCGACGGTGACCACTTTACATCAGGTGGGCAGTAAGCTAGTTTGCCTATTAGTTTCATAAAAAAAAAATGACACTAAAAAGTCTCAAGTCAGAGTACAGTGAAGGAAATTGCCTTTTTCGTAGCTAGTTATGAAAAACAGTTATGAAAATGGACCAAAGGGTTCAATCGATTAAACTTTTAATTGAAATACTGAGAATAGACCAGTTATTAAGTAAAGCTAGAAACTGAGAATTATAACCAGTATTTGTCACACATACCTACTACTTACCATCACTAGCTAGTACCATTTATGGTACTGTCCAATAGTACCTACTAGTGCTCTCTGGCTGTGCTTAGGACCAGCAAACCCTCCTCCCCCCAATTCCCGTGTTGTTGGAAAGAGGTCGGCTGGTGTGAGAACGATATTTGGCGAATTGGCATCGTTGAATCGTCATAGAATTTGCAATTCAGCCCGGGCGGGAGCAGATTGCTTTTGAATTGAACTCCTTATAATATAAGCTTATTTAATATCCGCTTTGCACTTAAAATAGTCGATAAAACCATTTTATTCTGGTTCTAAGAGCGATTTTTTTCTATTTATTTCGTGTCACTTATAAACCAGTATGGCAGATGGATTAAACATGCGACCAGCCCCGTAAATAAATAAATAATAAATAAATAATGCTGGACAGTACACACAACATTATCTAGCCCCAAGCTAAGCTTGAGCTTGTGTTATGGATACTAGACAACTGTTATACTTAATACAATATATTACATCATCATCATCATCTTAGGGACGCTTCCGTCTGGTAGTTGAGCTACCTTTAGATCGCTTGCAGCGGTCTTCAGGTGGCACAACTGTTTCATATGTATCTTGTACATACCTTGTATTATTCTTTCTTTAAATAAATGTATTATATATATTACAGAGATACATATTTTTATTATACATAGAAAATACCCAGAACACCCTGAACAAATATCTGCATATCGCACAAATATTTGTTCCGAGGCGGGAATCGAACCCGCATCCTCCTGCGTCGCAGGCGAACGTTCGCACGCCGCGCCACAGAGGGCGTCTATAGCATTGTCTGAGGAACTTTTTGACAGGTATCTTTTGATTCGCTGAGAATTGCTAGGTAGGTTTTTCATTTTCTAGGATTTCATACCCAAAGTGTTCCAATCGAGACGCTATTCCGCCCGTCTTCCTTTTGTATATCTGTCTGTCTGTCTCTCTGTATTCTGTCACAGGGGTAATTCTTGCCAGCCAGGTGGGGTATGCCGCAAAATTCCCAATCTTAGATTTGATTTTTAACCCCCGACGTAAAAACGAAGGGGTGTTATAAGTTTGACGTGTCTGTGTGTGTGTGTGTGTGTGTCTGTCTGTCCCATCGTAGCTCCCGAACAGATGAACCTATTTATTTATTTTTTTTGTTTGGCAGGTGAATTTGTCGGGAGTTTTCTTAGCTATGATCAAAATAGGTTCAGCCGTTTCATTGCGTAGGGTTTTTATTTTTATTTTTACAAAATTAATTACTTGTTAACAGACTAAATCATGTACAATATTCAAATTATAAAATGCATCGATACTACATTAAAATTCCAAGGGATCACTGGAGCAGAAACACGATAGGACAATATTTTCTCGATAGAAAAAAACCCAAAGTTACCTCTAACTTTTGGCTAGATTTGATTTATGGCTGCCAACTCGAAATTGCAGTCGTTTAAAAGATCAAAAATAATACAAGTTAACATTTTCAGTGTTCCGACATCAGTTTTCATACTAAACCGAATTGAAAATCATGTTATTTAGAATGTAGGTCAGAATAACTAAGAATATTCGGAAAGCAGGCGGTATTATTCCAGCCAACTTATAATAAGATACTTACTCTCAAAAGTAAGTACATAAATCAACCTCAGTATCCACTCACGGCCACTCTTAATTGGATAGTCTTACAGAGAATAAATAATAGTTGGTATCATACTATCTTCAAAGTTTCACTCCAACGTCATTAAAACAGGCACTATGTACTCATTAGCTCCAGGTTTTCCAAAGTGGGCGATAACGCCCCCTTGTGGGCATTGCAGGCCTAAAGGGGGGCGGTAAGAGAACCAGAAAAAAAATGGAGGCGTCAAATCAGACACACTTTTGCATTTTAATAGTTACTAGTATTCCTAGATAAGTAATTTTCTTAGATTTGTGCATGTTTAATCTTCGCTAATATACGAGTAGCTCACAAAAATTCATTTAATTTGGAGTGGTTTTTAAGTAGGTGAAAAAATGGGGTCGTTAAAAAATAATTATGGGGGCGCTAAAAAATAATTTATTCTCAAAGTGGGCAGTAGACAAAATAAGTTTGGGAACCCCTGCATTAGCCGGTAGACAAACACTGGACGAGGCCTACCCATAGAGAGCAAATGTGGTTATATTTTGTCCTAGTCACCACGCTTGGCAGGCGTATTAGTGATCGCAGCATTGGTGTTAAGTACTCAGGTGGATACTGCTGCCTCCTATCAGCGTTTAAGGTATCGACGGGAGATGGAGTGGTCTAATTCATAGGCTAAACAAACCACATCCCTTGTACAAATACACTTCTGGACACATCTATTGGCCCACCTTGCATTTTCAGTTTCGTTTAGTCCTAGCTAAAAATTTATATAAGGTCGAGCAAAAAGTTTTTATACAGTTTTGAACCAGGCACATTCATAATTTTAATCAATGGTCTTTTCTGAAATTTCGATCTCAGAATTTAAAGAAACAAAAGACAATTTGGAGCCTGTTCGTTGATATCAAACAATCGAATACTAAGAAAACTTGATTTTATTGGTTTACTTGGATTTAATTCTTGAAAGTGTGATTTTTCTCTTTGGTTTTGCAACAAACATTACTTATTCTTAACATTAAGGTGAGGTTCTATCAATAATCTATGGATACTTCGCCTGAAGTCGCCGCCCAAGCTGTGGCACTTATCCAGGCTGGACATAGCCAAAGAAATGTGAGTGCTCAACTTAATTTAAGTCAATCTGCGGTACGAAATGTTTATCGGAGGTACCTAGAGGCTGGCAGCTTTGTTCGTTGCCAAGGAAGGCCACTATCTCGGGTCACAACTGAAAGGCAGGATCGATTCATCGTGACGACCAGCTTGAGAAATCGTCACCTTACCTCCATTGAGATACAAAACCAACTTCGCGACTTCCACGGAGTAACTGTGAGCGCTCGAACTGTTCGGAGAAGGTTAAAAGAACACGATATGGTACCACACAAGCCAGCGAATGGCCGCAAACTAACGCGAGCCCACCGAACAGAGCGTCTTCATTTCGCACGCACTCATTTAAATTGGACTCAGCAGCATTGGAGCCGTGTACTCTTTTCTAATGAGTCTAAAATTGCGTTACATGGCAATGATGGAAGGAAGAAGGTCTACCGACGTAAGGGAGGGCGTTTTGCACAATGCTGCTTTGAAGAGAGGGTTGCTTATGGCGGTGGCTCATGGACTGTCTGGGGCGGTATATCCGCGAGCGGCAAAACTCAACTTGAGGTTATTACGGGACCACGGCTGCCAACATTAAATGCTGAAAGGTACATTCGTGAGTGATTAGAACCTCACGTGATGCCATACGTGGACCATGTGGGCCCAAATTTCCTTTTTATGCATGATAATGCAAGAGCCCATACGGCCGGCATCGTCAGGGAATATCTTTGGGATGTGAACATCACAGTTATGGACTGGCCAGCCAGAAGCCCAGACATGAACCCGATTCAGCACATGTAGGACGAGCTTAAAAGACGTGTTAGAGCTCGTCAGCCAGTTGCCCAGACGATGCAGGAGTTGAAAACTGCCATAGAAGAGGAATGGGAGATGATCCCTCAAAATTTCATAGAGCGGTTGATAAACTCTATGCCTAATCGTATGAGAGCTGTCGTAGATGCCCATCGAGGCAACACGCGTTATTAAATTAATCCTTTATTTGATAAAACATGTTTTTTAATCAAAAATCAACAATCAACTGCCTTCATCAAGGCGCATACCCGACTTGTTAGGCGTAGCTCCATGTCGTGTGGTATTCTGAATTCAAAATTTAAAACAATACGATCGAAAAAGATGGTAAAATGTATCAGGTTTAAAACTGCATCAATAGTTTTTGTTCAATCTAGCAATCATATTAAAGTAGGGGCCATAGAAACCTAAACTCTAAGGTGGGCCAATAGATGTGTCCAGAAGTGTATATAAATCTTTGATACCACCTGCTCGACAATGTCCAATTACATATCATGCAACCTCAACGTAAAGTAAAGCATTATCTCATGGATATAAAGTTGTATGAAACTCCCTAGGGAATAAAGTAATTTTAATTTGGACCTTCAAATTCGTGTAGAAACTCGTGGAAAACACAATAAGTAAAAAAATGCCCATATGGCATTGTAAAGAGGTTTGTTCGAAAATCGAACTGGCCACCATAAGCAGAACTCAAAAAAAAAATTGCGTTTACTAAGAATGTATAACAAAAGACCGGTGTTTGGTGCTGTGATTTTCAATGAATTTTAATTGTCTCGCAGAAGGTGTGAAATGTAGAGTATGCTCCTCTGGAATAAAGCCTGTCTTCGTCTTGGGCAGATTGAACCCCTCGCTTCACTCAGCACTCTTGATCACCTCTCTCTTGCCTCTAAGGTTTACTGTAAGAAAACTCGTTAGGGTTAAGCTCGCCTTTGTACATATATTTTGTTTTATTTTATTCGTAATGTTTTTTCTGTGTACTATAAAGAATATATAACTTCGCAACGCTCGGGAGTTAACTCTGGAGTTAACCCGTTATTCTCAGGGTTAAATTATGCCACCCACGAGGTAAGTCATTGCTTTATTCCCTCAATGCATAATCTACTATTATCACGGATTCAATCAACATTAAAATCTTACACAACGCGAGAGCTCAATTTTATTCGTCAAAATTAGACGATATACTAGTGTGGTACCCTGATTTGCTGCAATTAGAGTTGCTCTGATCCAAGCTATATTGAATCTTTAATCAATGCAATAAAGCTAATTTTACATTGAGAGTCAATTTAGAGAGGAACAGGGTCTCGTAGCCCGTAGCCCGTAGCTCGTAGCAGCGTCGTAGAGGTTCGTTAGTGCATTTTGGTTATTCGAAATTGCATTTCGTTAAGAAAATATTTGAAGAAAATAGTACATTACAGTGGCAGCCTGCAAGTCAGGCGATTATGGAAGAATGTGGGCATGTGACGGCACACATACGTGAGTACACATCGCCTAGTAGCGGCTGAGGCGTGTATAGAATGAAAGTTTATTATTTTTCAAGTGTAAACCATACTTTATGGATACTTTATGTATAGCACGAAACCTCGGAAAGTAAACACGTAACAGCAACAGCTCTCAATAAAAACAATTAATAAAATTGTGAACACAGTGATTTCCGAAGCAAAACTTTATGTGAAACAGTGATATAACCTAAACACGTCCAGGAATACACTTTTTGTGGCACTGCAACGGGATATTTTGCTGGATAAGGAATCCAATGGTTTGGGACGCTTTTTACTAACGGGCACAACCTATGAGTCACCGATTTGAATATTTTAGTATTTCCAAAACTGTGAGTACAAATTTCATTGTTTACGAATACAGCAACAAGCAAAATAAAGACGACAGTCGAATAACAGCTGTTCGCTTGACTTTTCATAAGTGCGACTATACTAATGATAGTTTCGTTCAGAAACAGTCACATCTTTGATTGTTTTTTTTTCCAATTACACGGTTTAGGGTTACTAGCTTCAGAAAAAACTACCGTTATCGTGGAAACCTAAAATGTTGACGAGAAAACAGAAAAAATTGGCACAACTTGCTGTAGACGATTCTGAAAGGAAAAAATCTGCTCAATATGACTTAAATGAGTCTTTACGTTTAAATGAACAACTTTTAAAAGAACAACTTGATGGTGAAAAAGAGTTTACTTGTATTCTAGAAGTGAATCAAAAACTTAAAAATCAACTGCGAGACCTAGAAACAAGTTATAATGAGCTTAAACATGAACATAACATCAATCGGAACCTATTAAGTTTGTACCAAATGGATCGAAGCGAATTGGAGCAGTTAGTCGAAGAGAAAATTAAATTGGAACATTTGGTACAAAAACTGAAGGAAGAAACTAAGATTGATTGCCAATGCCATGCACTTGATCGAGTCGATAAAACTGATGACTTAAAGTTAGAGTTAAATAAATACAGAGCGGAAAATATAGAGCTTAGACTTACCATCGTTCAAAAAGAAGTAATTATAAATAACTTTAAAAAAGGTAATGAAGATAACATAGAGTTTAACACAGACGACGCCAAAAAAGAACTGGCTGAAATCCGATCAGAACTAAGATTTAAAAATGCAGAACTAAAGATACTCAGGAAAGAGAGACATAACTTAGGAAAGGGAAATTCAAGCATTAAACGGATCAACAGAAAGGATATCATAGAACTACAGGGGAAATATAAAAAACAACAAGAAGATTCTGATTCACAATTACAATTACTAGAAAACTACGCGAAGGAACTAAGGGAAAAAAATTTGTTTCTAGAAAATAGCTGCAATAGCTTACGAACATCATACGACAATCTAAGCATAGAACATTATAAAAATGAGCGTGAAAATGCAGAGCTATCACAAACGTTAAAGGATATGGAAACAATTCTACAAGAGAGTGGCGAAGAAGCCTTAGCAGTAAATACTACTCAAGGAACGATCAACTTTACTGAAGGATACACAGGCGTATATGGTCGACGAAGAAAGAACATAATTGTCATAGGAGATGAGTGCGTGCAAGGTCTAGGGATTGCGCTGAGCAACTCTTTAGAAAGTCATCTCGACGTTTGCTGCTATTCTTATAAAAATGCATCGATAGACTTTTTGATCGATACAGCGAGAAGACTGATTGTGGACGACGACGAGGAATCTATACTTGCGTTGGTATTTGTGACTAGAAAATTAGGTGTAAAACATGCCAAAACATATGTTGATGGCATTACAGGTTTGCATAGCAAGATGAAGGAAAAGGACATTCAACTTATTTGTTCTAACCTAACATACAAAAATGGTCATGAGTCATCTATCTCAAACTATAATGATACAATTTACTACTATAATACGTGTTTACATAATTACTCTGCACATGATACAACAATAGATATAATTAATTTAGGTTCGATTGGTAGCAAACTAACACTGAAACAGTTCAGAGCAGTTATTGTGAATTTTATAAAATGCAACCATGTCACAAGATTAAATAAAATATCACATGAAGAATCTTCTCCAGAGGATTTTCAGAAAATGTAGACGAGACTCACTGTAGTAATACAAGTGAAGTTGAAATTTATATCAATGATGACCTTGAATGTGTTGATAACGATCAACAAGATGTCTTAGAATTACAAGTAGCTACTAAAAGGAGTCCAGTAATCAATCTCTTTCATCAAAACCTAAATGGTGTCACAAATAAGAAAAACGAGATCGAACTTTATATAAATTCCCTTAATAAAAAGATTGATTACATATGTATAAGTGAGCATTTTTTAAAACGAAATTCAGTCGAGCTTTTCCATATTAATAACTATAAATTAGCTAGCTATAATTTCCGAGTAAACAAAACAAAAGGTGGTAGTTTGATCTTGGGTCTTGATGAGTTGCAATGTGAGGAGATAGCTTTTTGTAAAAAACTGTATAAAATAGAGAGTTTTGAAGTTTGTGGGGTAAGAGACGTTAGCTCTAACATTAACATTTGTTGTTGTTATCGAAATCCAAAAGATAGTAATTTTGATGAATTTTTGGAGTATCTAGATAAGTTTTTGGAGCACTTTTTCGACAAGAGTTGTTTCTTATGTGGTGATTTTAATGTGGATCTTTTGTTGGATGGTAGGCAGAAATCTGAATTTGAAAAACTCTTGACATGTTATAATTTTAAATATTTGTTTAGAGAAACGACATTCATTCGGAACAGCGCAAGTTCGTGCTTGGATAATATATTAACGAATATTCCCGAAGATAGTATAACCGACTGTTATGTTGACCATAATGGATTGGGAGATGGCCATGCAGGTTTGTTCTCCTCTTGTAAAGTAGAAAAGAGGCATAATAATAATGATATTCCACGAATTCAAGTGGAACGTAGAAATTTTTGTACCAAGAATTCCGTAAGTTTTAGAACTGTTGTAATAGAAACAAACTGGTATGAGATGGGGGTGAACAGTTTTGCCAGCAAAATTGTTGATGTATTTAAGACACATTTTACGAAAACGAAAAGGATGATGAGGTCGACTGGAGTAAGAAAATTAAGGTGGTTAACAAAGGGAGTGAGAGTTTCAAGTAAAATGAAAAGGTTTTTAGTTCTTAATGTTAAGACAGATGAAGATAAGAACGCCCTGGCATACAAAAAGTCATACATAAGAATCTATAAAAAAGTAATCAGGAAAGCAAAACAAATTACAGTACAAGAAGAAGTATCGAAGGCAAAAAATTCAATAAAGGCTATTTGGCAGGTTGTTAATAGGCATAGGAATATTAAGACTACAAACATATCTAATGGACAGTTAAAACTGAAATTAATAGACAGATTAATACATAAACCACAAGATATTGCTGACTTTTTCTCAGTCCAGTTTGACCAGGGGAATACTTTAGGTCAAAATGTTGCTACCACTGACTCTGCTATGAAGGTTCTCGTAAGCCATAACAAAAGAATTGAGAATTGCATGCCTTTTGAATACGTCACTGGAATAGAGGTCTGCAAAATAATTAAATCCATAGAAAACAAAAATTCTTTTGGATTCGATGAAATGCCAATAAAAATAATAAAGGATAATGTTGATATTTTATCAGGGCCTTTAGCATATTTCTATAATATCTGTATTGAATCAGACACGTTTCCCGAACAGCTCAAAATAGCTAGAATACTACCAATTTTTAAAAAGGGTTCCAAAACGGATCCTAAGAACTATAGGCCAATCTCTTTATTGCCTGTTCTATCAAAAATTTACGAAAAAATTATGAAAAATCGGCTCCTTAGGCATTTTTATAGCAATAGAATATTACATGATAGGCAGTTTGGATACCAACATAGTGTTGGCACAGGAGACGCCATAAATACCTTGCTAGATGACGTTATAGGAAATTTAAATAATAGACAAAGGGTAGGTGGACTGTTTTTAGATCTAAGTTCGGCTTTCGATACAGTTGACCATAAAATATTGTTGGAGAAATTAGAGTTTTATGGGGTGAGAGGCAAATCATTAAGTTTATTTCAGTCCTACTTGAGTAATCGACAACAATATGTCGAAGTAAGGGCAACCAATAATAACAAGGAAGTAATCCACAAATCTAATTTGACCAAGCTTACTAGAGGTGTTCCACAGGGATCTATTTTGGGACCAATTTTATTTATTATTTTTATGAATGATTTGGTAAACTTTATGGAAAATTATTTATCTGGGCTTAAATTAGTAATTTTTGCTGATGACACCAATGCAATAATCTCTGCCAGTACGCTAGCTGAACTTACTGATAAAATAAATTTAGCTTTAAAAGGGTTTACTGAATGGTTTGGAATTAATAATTTAATTTTAAATGTGAAGAAGACAAATGTAATGCTATTTAAGACAACATCAAAGAATCATGAAAGACTATGTGTGAATTATAATGACATAATAATCCAATCAGTTGACGTTGTAAAATTTTTGGGTATAAATATTGACATGCTATTAAATTGGAAAAATGAATTAATATCTATTGAAAATTATATAAGCTCGGCATGCTATGCCATTAGAACACTAAGAGATGAAGTCACCATGAAGCATTTAAAATTAGTTTATTACGCGTTGGTCGAATCGAAACTTCGCTACAGCATAATGTTTTGGGGTAATAGTTATAAGTACAATGTTAATTCAGCTTTCGTTATTCAAAAAAGGGCGATAAGGACCATGGTACGTATACCACAGATTGAATCCTGTAGGGAACATTTTATTAAGCTTAGGATACTAACTGTCCCTTGTCTGTACATTCTAGTTCTTCTTACGGATTTAGTAAAGCGCTTATACAGTATCGAGTCATTAGAAGAAAGGACATTAAGAGAAAGTACTAGAAGAAAGGATATTAAAAGTGACTTTATTCCGAATCTTAGGATAGCAACACATAGTGTTCAGTACCAGGCCATCAAGCTGTACAATGACTTGCCTATTAGCTTCAAATCCATCTACAGCACACATATGTTTAAAAATAATCTGAAGGAATTCTTGTTGAAAAGGTGCTACTACTCTGTACGTGAATTCTATAATGATAAACCCTAATGTTTTTTTTTTTTTTTTTTTGGTAATTCTATTGGTATCTGATTCTTTTTTAATTTGACATTTTCTGTTTTATGTTGACATTACTATTTTGACTAGGTACTATTTATAATTTTATCTGATGTTGTATTTTTATCTTAGTGACATTTAATCTTGTACCTATCGGACCCAAGTAGATGTACCTATATGATTATTTTGTACTTTATTCCTATATTATGTTACTATGTTCCGACACAATTTTACATTGTTTGCGAAATAAATGAAATGAATGAAATGAAATAGCCGAGTTGATAGTGCCCACAAATTTCGTCTCCAGCGTCATAGCTTGTTCTATGGCCTGGTGAAGGCATTGCCGATTATAGGCGAAGCTGTGGATTCGAGTCCTGCTCGAACGGAATTTTTTGGTCACATTTAAATTTAGTGTATAGAATGTTTGTCAAACATGGGTCTACTTGTAACCAGTGTGTCAACCCACACTAATTTTCATAGTGAAATTCCCTTCGACATATATGGATTTTCATACCAACATTTTTGACGATGTTTTTAAGCTCGCAGAAAGACGGTGGATGGAGGTGACTTAAGACCACTCAAGATCGCATACTATGAGGGAAACTAATGTCTAGCAGTGGACTTCTACAGGCTGATGATGACGATGACGGCAATTTACATTACAGTGCCACCAACTTATCTGTAGAATGATTCGAGGGCGCCACCATCGAAAAGGATGGCCACCTATTAAATATTTTGCTGCAATCGTTATAAACATGGTTGTACTCGGACTTGATATGAATTTAAATTACTATGTTAAATTACAAATCTATAGGTGTGATAGTTTCTTCGTACAGTGTACCACAAAATGCAAAATTTGTAAAGACAGTAGATGACTCGTTTCGCTCGCCCTAGCTAGCAAAAACCAGCTTTGTAAAGGGCTCAAAAGATTTTTTTATGTTTGAACACATCTAGAGATGCATTTTCTACTATGTTACATTAAAAATCTATAGGTGTGATAGTTTTTTCGTAAAGTGAAAAGTGTAAAGTGTACCACAAAATGCAAAAGTTTTGGGATAGTAGAGGATTTGCTTCGCTCGTTCTAAATCTTTATAGATACAGTAGCGAACATGGGACCAACCTTTAGAAAATTATACAGCGTTTTGTGAAGAAGTATTCCAAATAGGTAAACCACCTTCCAATACCTCTCAATCCAAATTTTGATAATATTACCTTGTACACAGCTGTTATGAAAATCGGCTTTGAGACTTGAAACGAAGGCTCAATTTTGCATACCTTTCCAACCTTCGTTGATATATGCTAGCTGCTTAGAATATGCAAATCATTGCTAACACTTTAGCAGGGTCCCTCTGCAGACACTCGCCTTGACATGGTTTAGGGTCACGCTAAATTGCTAATGAATAATTTGGTACCACGTGCCAAGATCAATGTTAAAGCCACACGCACTGTGGAGTTCCTGTGATTAGCACCTACTTAATATTACCTATTAAGGTGGTTGCTTTCGCTTGTGGCGCGAAATTCAATTTGTTTCGTGTTTTTTGCTCTTAACAGCTCTTCAACACTTTTTCAAATAGGAAAAACTAATTTGACGGTAATTATATGCATAAATATAATTAGTTTAGCTACGATTGTACTTCAATGGTATTTAAAGTATTTTTTGTTTCAAGCATTCATAGCCAAGCTTATGATATTTATGTGATACTATAATTTAAAACTTGTGTGTTAGGTCATATAATTACCGTCAAAATAGTTTTTGCTAAATAACTTTGTTATACCCTATACCTACAATCTACATATGATCGAACTATTTGGATCAGCTTCCACTTGTTCTTGAGGCACCAAACAGGCGCTCTCCACCTATAAGTAGTAGGAACGATCATCAAATAAAGCAGAGCCGTGTTTGGTTGCCTCATGATGTAACTCAGGTGAATAAGTCTAATAAACAGATTCTTCTAGTCGCATTGGAACAGAAGTAAATTTTTTTTATAAGACGATTCAAAATGATTCTTGTGATTGCAATGAATAAAATACTTTTAACTTTGACTTTGACTTTGACTTTGCCTTTGACTTTGACTTTGACTTTGACTTTGACTTTGACTTTGACTTTGACTTTGACTTTGACTTTGACTTTGAATTTGACTATGACTTTGACTTTGACTTTGACTTGATCATCATCATCAGCAGCCTTTAGACGTCTACTCTTGTACAAGGCGTCCCCCATATAATGTAATGGGGTCATTTTCTTTAGTCACCACGCTTGGCAGGCGTATTGGTGATCGCAGTATTGTTGTTGAGTGTTCAGGTGAATGGTGCTGCCCATCCTTGGTGTAACCCCTTAGTCGGCGTTTACGACATCCATAAGAGGAGACAGTATATATTTAAGCTGAACACGCCACGGTCATGTCATAATGTGAAAAGAGGGGTTTTCACGGCCGTTTCGAAACATGGTTTTAATGTTGAAAATAGATGGCGCTGTATTGTGGATTAACTGGCAGAAGAAAGTTTACAGCTCGTTCACAGTAAGATGGCACCTGCTTTGGTTGGCTGCTAACCAAGGCAGGTGCCATCTTACGGTGAATGAGCTGTAACTTTGTGATATACTTACTTTGACAAACTACAAAAATAAACCAGTTAACAATTTTTGACAGAGGATTTTAGTCAGCGCCATCTATCGAGCCGGTAGTAACTACTTTTTAACTTTTAATTAAAAAAAGCCTTCATTGTTATGATGTAACATTACTAAATTGAAAACCATAGATTGAATATGAACTTTATGCAAAATCACTTTGACTGCTCGAATATCTATTGAAATAATAACAGTTATTTGAATATTCAAAAACTACATCCAATTCTGCAAACGCCTGATCAAAAGGACACACGAAAAACATTTGAATATCACGTGTCTATCTACAAATCACGATTCGAAACACATCAGGGGCTGAGCATCCATAGTGTAGACTCCCGTATTTAAGTTTGTACCCCACGGAATAAAGTTAAATTAGGTACCTAAGCATAATTAGAAAAAAATATTTTTCAATACAAGCTTTTATTAGACTAGTGATCGGCACCGTGTGCTGTTCAAAATGAGCCTAAATACGGCTTGTCTATTATTATCCATCTAGCAGTTCCGTTGTACACCTTCGGTCTCCATCATCAGATCAGCTCGCAGTCACCATCATAATATTGTATTGTCACCTGTCAACACCAATACTGCGATCACCAATTCTTCTGTCAAGCGTGAAGATTATGGCAAATCCTTCTATTGCATTCTATGGGGCAGGCCTCGTCCGGCAATTGACATCTAAAGGCCGCTGATGATAATGAGATGTTTATAACCAAAGTCAAAGTCAAAAATATTTTATTCATTGAAATCTCACAAGGATCATTTTGAATGGTCTTATAAACTAACTAGTGGATGCCCGCGACTTCGTCCGCGTGTACTTTTCCATACAAATTTCAACAAAGTCAAAGTCAAAGTCAAAAGTATTTTATTCATTGAAATCACAAGGATCATTTTGAATCAACACCCCGCTGCACACCCTTAGGGGTTGAATTTCTGGAATTCCTTTCTTAGTGCACCCCTAAACCACAAAAGGAACGTACCCTCCAAATTACAGGTCTCTAGGGCTTATGGTTTAGGCTGTGCGTTGATAGTCAGTCAGTCAGTCAGTCAGTCAGTCAGTCAGTCAGTCAGTCAGTCACGAAACGATTTTATATATATTAATTTACTCCTGTTCCAATGTCACCCAACTTAGAAGAATCAGGCAACAAACACGGCTTGGCTTTATTTGATGATTCTTCTTCGTACTAGGTGGGGAGCGCCTGTGTGGTGGCTCGAGAACAAGGGGAAGCTGATTCAAAGAAAAAATAGAACCAACTTAAAACCAAGAAGGTACCTAGTCAAAAAAAGAGAATAAAGGAGGTGAGTTGCGGGTTCGATTCCTGCTGCAGGACAAATGTTATGATCTGCAAATATTTGTTCCGGGTCTGGGTGTTATGGTAACATGGTAGGTACTCGTAGTTTCTGATTCCCACGACACAGGGAATCCTTTTTTTTTGTTTTTTAACATTGATTTCCCTTTGTTTGACCACGATCTCATCTGTTGGTAAGCGACGATGTGGCCGAAGATGGAGCGAGCACAAAAGTCTAAAAGGCACCTATTCACTCTAGCCTGAAGAGACCCAGATTATTTTTCAGGAAAGTCAGACGACGGTAGTGTATTCCACTCCTTAGCAGTTCGCATTATAAAGGTAGAACCGAAACGTTTAGTACGACTAGAGGGTATACTAATGAGGTAAGGGTGGTACCGAGCCGTGCGCCTGCTCGTCCTGTGATGAAAAGGACATGGTGGGATCAGATCATGAAGTTCCTGGGAGCATTCCTAGTGTCGGATTAGGACTGTTAGATGTTATGTTATGTTATTCTGTTTTGTGGTTCGGCCTTGCCTCCACACGCGTGGGGAAGATTTTACATCAGGAGCTCGGACTATCGTCGAAGCCTCCATCAGTGGGGCCCAATACGGCTTTGTGTGAATACTTTGTATAGGTGTGTATATCATTTGTATACATACATATTAGATCATACTGTATACTTTATCATGTGTGGAAAAACGGGATTTCGGAGATATTGGATGGATCGGGCGATGTGTGGAATCATATTTTTATAGCAGTAGATTTGCATGAAGAGTTCTTGTGAATCCTCTTTTGTGATTGTATTATGGACAGTTGTACATTTTTTTGTAATGTATATGCAATTTTGCGTTATAATAATACAAGCAGTGCCCCGCGGTTTCACCCGCGTAAGTCGCGATCCCGTGGGAATATCGAGATAAAAATGTGCTTATGTGTTATTCCGGGAGTCCAGTTATCTCAATTCCAAATTCCATCCAAATTCATCCAGTAGTTTTTACATCTATCCATACAAACTTTCTTGTTTATAATATTAGTTAGGATATTTATTTCAAGCTACATGACAAATATACTGGAATTTGGTGCCCAAATATTGCCTGTCTAAAGTCTGAATTCTAAAGTCTGTTTACCACTTTTGAGTTTAATTTAGCAGTCGGTTTTCTTATTTTTTTAATGATTTATTTATTTACATTATACTTCCTCTTTATTTCACATCAAATTAAAATAACAGACAAAAACTAAAGAAAGCAATCCGAAAACACGCTCCATGTAACTTCTTACGTGCGTTAACTTAAATAAGAAGAGAAGACAATCGTCGTCGTCGTCGTTTCGTATGAGGTAGTGCTGGCCTCTGGTGTCAGAGTTTGTCAAGCCGCCCGAGGGCCTCTGACATGGCAAGAAGAGAAGACAATCCGAAAGGATCTACGTAGCCCTCTAACGCGCTCTTACTTATTTAAGACGAGTAGACAATCCGACAATTTTTTTATTTTTTAAAAACTCCCTATGCAATGAAACTGCCGAGTTGATTTTGATAAATCATGTCAAAGACCCATTGCTAGAAAACCTGCTTTCAAATAAAAAAACAGCATTTAAATCGGTTACGTTTAACAGCTCTGCATGGGTCCAGACCTGGTTTCTAGACCTTTGTGCTCCATCTTCGGCCACATCGTCACTTTCCAACAGGTGAGATCGTGGTCAAACAAAGGTCTATCAAAGTTAAAAAAAAAAAAAGACATAGTCAAACAGACCTACAGACACACACCCACTTAGCGGTCAAACTTATAACACCCCTCTTTTTGCGTCGGAGGCTAAAAACACGATCCATATAACCCGCGCTTTAACTTTGATCTGTCCTTTATTATGTGCTAGGAGACACGCGTCTGCTAAATGTTGTGTCATTCGACTATCTTGTTAGCATCGAGCTATCGATTTTGGATTACCTGTTAGAGTTGTTCGTGTGTGGGATTTGAGCGTGAGGAGTGCATTCATAGACGGACTTGCGTGCCAACACAAAGATGTGCTACAGTTTTATCCAAAATAATAAGTCGCCCCGATGTACGGTGGCGGTCTAAAAATGTTTATCTGTTTTCAAATCAGATTCTTTACCATATTGTATGCAGGAATGTCTAAAATGCTATATCTAGGTACTTATTACTTTTCAATACTCGTAGCATCGGTACTAACAAAAACAATATAAGGACTTTTTGATGATGAAACCCATTTCTTTATTTTAAAGTTGACACATTACCATAATGACATTTAACAAATAAAATATTTTTGAGTTTTAGTAAATATAGATTGATTGAAATAAAGTGGCTAGTTTACCCCTGCAACAAACGGCTGAAATATTATTTCTCCATGGACAGGCTTGAATATTAGTGCGATATCACGAGTTATCACATAAAGCCCGAGCTACCATGGCGTGGTTTAACATGCACCGTGACATGCGTCTCATTCAATAGCCTGCTCGGTCAGCAGATTTAAAACCGATTGAAAATCTGTGGGCCTTAATGGTTCAACGCTGGGACTGTCAGATCGAAAGAAACCCTGAAGCTCTTAGATCACATTGTGCACGGGTATGGGATGATATCAGGGGACTGATTTATGCCTGCGCCTTGTCTGATCTAAGCGAGATAGACTGCGTGCCGTCATAGCTGTTGATGGAGGCTACAATAAATTGTTGTTAATTTCCTTAAACAAATAAAAATAATTTATATTTGATTATTTCTTTCTATTTTTGCATTTTTAGTAACCAGGGTCCTTATTCGCTATGACCAAACGTGACATAACGCGGGTTCGTTACGATATCTACGTGGAATCATCGTTGAGAATACATTGTGACGTCACTTGTTATTGTCAATTAATCTCCTATGGTCATAGCGAATAAAGGCCACGTGCAACCTCGCTTGGTGGAAAAAGGTTTCCTAGAGAACCCAATTTGAAAGTTAATAAAAAAAAATTGTCTATCAAATCAAATCCTCAACTATTACAACTATCATCGACCTTGTGACTTAGATGTGTGCATGCAATTATAAGCCTTAAGGTGGTACATGCTCAGACCGCGATTATACCTGCGCCGTAGACCAATTTATATAGCGCGGGAACCTTCTTTCTACCAATAGCAATCGTGCGCTAAAATGTTGCGCTGTTATTGGTTAATCGATTTCGCGGCAAAATCGCGGCCGGGCGACTGTTAGAAGTGAGCGTGACAGAGCTATACAGCGGGTCAGAGCTATTATACACGTTCGGCTACTGTCGGATATCAGTCGGCGATTCTCTGCGCAAACGAAAACAGTCGATCGGACTTATATTTTGGGTAAAACTGTACGTAGACCATGTTTGACAATGTCATCGACATCGGTCATACATACAGTCTCACAAACTTATCTGACCCGGTGACGGCGTCGCTGTTGTCGAATTTAGTGTTGCTGCTAAATGAAACAGGACTTTTAGGGTAAGGTAGGGTAGAGTAAAATAATATTGAATAATTTTTATCTTTAAAATTTAAGTCATTACAACATGAAGCAATTGAAACACAATAATATACGTATGTACGACATTTCGTTCCAGTTTTGGCCACCGGGTCAGATAAGTTTGTGGCACTTTACATACATAGACACACGCCTTTTTCCCCAAAAAAGTAGGCAGAGCTTCAAATGGGCCTCTTTACACTGTAGGTTGCACCATCGTGGGAAATAGACTAGCTCATCGGCGCCATTGCTTCCCACGACTGACTCTGCTAGCGCTTTCTTCCAGTAATAACACATTCTTTAAATAAGCTAGCAGCCAGGACAAATCTTATACCAACGAATCTTACAAACAAGTCCGGGTAGCATTCTTGGGCCGGACACTTCACGGCTAAGTCGCAAACGTATCGTAACGATGATCGAGACGAAGATCATCCATGTATTACGTAGTAAGGAGCCATTAATTTGTGCGCGCGCTCGATATAAACTTCGTAATAGATAAACGATCGTCGTCACGGTCATCGATACGATAGTTGCTGTTGGGCCTCTAAAGCATACCTACGATGATGATGAGTAGCTAGATTATTTTAAAGTTTTACTGTAGAAAATAAATCGTTGAAGTGTAAGTTGGACCGAAACGAGATGACAATAAAAGGGTCCTAAATGTTAGGCCTTAACACCTTGTGCATCAACTCTATATAGGCCATCCCCTTTAGAATGCACCTCAATCCATCCTTCCTGTGACCTAACCCTCAGGGCTTATACCTCTGATGACCTCTGTGGCGAGGTGGGCCAGTAGCCGGCAGACGCAAGAGGTGTTTGCATGAGCTGCAAGTACGTATTTGTTCCGGGTCTGGGTGATGTAGCACAACGGTACTCTTAGTTCCTGATAGCCACGACATAAGGGTGGTATTCCTGATATTCTAGTATGGGATCAGGACTATAGCCCTCGTCCAGCAGTGGACGTCAATAAAAACGTAAAAACGTCTCCTACAAAACATGTCTACCTGTTGGTTAGTGAATGGAGCCCCTAAATAGATTTCGTTCACGTCTTGTAACTAAGTCTGCAAGGTGTAACGCAATTTGTCTGGATAAAGAGTTTTCGCAGTTAATTTTAATGGCAAGCGAGTGAAAAACGGGCAGGTACATGTTTTATTTTATAAATAAAGTATAGAATCAATAAATAAATACAAAGGCAGGTTAAGGTAAGGTAAGGTATTTATTTATTGATTATATACTTTATTGTATAAACACAAAGTGCATTTGTCTGCGATATTGATTGGTGTCCACTCAAAAACTCGCTTACCCCAACGGTTGTCGGTTCCTCGGCATATATGACCAGCCCATTGCCACTTCAACTTGCTAATCCGGTGGGCTATGTCTATGAAAATAAAATAAAGTATTACTTTAATGTAATACTTTTTACATTTAAAAATGTTTTTTTTTTTGTTTTTTTTTTCATATATAAAATAAATAAATAAATAATACTGGACAGTTCACACAACATTATCTAGCCCCAAGCTAAGCAGAGCTTGTGTTATGGGTACTAGATAACTGATATACTTAATACAATATATTACATAGATAGATATTTTTTATTATACATAGAAAATACCCAGAACACCCTGAACAAATATCTGCGATCGCACAAATATTTGTTCCGAGGCGGGAATCGAACCCGCAACCTCCTGCGTCGCAGGCCAAGCTTTGCCCGCCGCGCCACAGAGGTCGTCTGCCGTATGCCGAAGAACCGGCAAACGTTGGGGTAAGCGAGTTCTTGAGTGGAGACCGCATCTTGGCAAACGTAGCGTGGGGCACCCTCTGGCTAGGTGGAACGATGACCTACGAAAGGCGGCGGGCAGAAAGAGGATGAGAAGAGCCGAACACCGGGCTCAGTGATGCGTAATGGGAGAGGCCTATGTTCAACAGTGGACTAGTGTGGGCTGATGATGATGATGATGTATTAATACATATTAATACAATATATTAATACTACGAACTTATAAACTAACAAACAAAATTCAGCAGGATAAATATTAAATAACGTGATGTATATCGACATAATATTACTCAAACTATGCTAAAAATTACAGAAAATACATGTAACAACAAAAGTTAGTGTTAGTGTTAGTGCAGTTTTATTGACTGGGAGAAATTGAAAGCCGTCTTATTAAATTAAATAAAAAAATTAAGCAACAAGAACATTCAATCCAGTTTCCATATTTCAAAGTGATTAACGCTTCACTTTGATAATAAATCTACAGATGTTAGATCCTGGATAAGGAAAGAAAGAAAGAAAGAAAGAAAGAAACGTTTAAGGGACAGATATTCCCCAAGATATCGTCACTAAAAGGACTATCGTTGTTTTGTAGAGAGCTTTTGCTGTCCACATGCAGACGTTCTTTGGATAAGAATGTAAGAACTTGGAACATCTGAAAAAAGGTTTTTATGAAAGAAAAAAAAATTCAGAACAGATCAAAATGAGCCCAAAGAGTGTGAGGCTACTATTAATCATCGAGGAGTTCCATTGTCCACCTTCTTTCTCGATCATCAGATCAGCTCGCTGTCACCATAATATTGAATTGATTCCGGAACTTGACAGATATGCTAAATTTTAACTCAATCAGATATCGGGAAGTGGTCGTCGATAATTCTATCGCCATATTTGTCCCCACAGATAAGTCATGTCCGCCACAGACAAAAAAAACACCTTTGAGAGTCCTTGCTATGACATATCTACGGTAGAAATTAATAACCGCACAAATTAGCATCTCATGTCTCATTGAAGTGCCACAGTAAACAGCCCGACGGGAACGGTACTAAAGCAAAAACCAGCCAAGCGGGAGTCGGACTCGCGCACGAAGGGTTCCGAACCATTATATATAAAAACGGCAAAAAAAACACGTTTGTAAAATACTTAAAATAAAAATAGCAAAAGTGGTCCCCCATCCAAAATCTGCCCTCGCAGAGCATTGCTTAACCTACATTTGGAAAAATCACGTTTGTTGTATGGGAGCTCCATTAAATATTTATTTTATTATATATTTTAGTATTTGTTGTTATAGCGGCAACAGAAATACATCATCTGTGAAAATTTAAACTGTCTAACTTTCACGGTTCATGAGATACAGCCTGGTGACAGACGGACAGATACACAGACAGACGGACAGACGGACAGACGGACAGCCGAGCCTTAGTTATAGGCTCCCGTTTTACCCTTTGGGTACGGAACCCTAAAAATTGAAGCAACAAGAAAATTCAATCCAGTTTCCATATTTCAAAGTGATATTAAATTCACTTTGATAATAAATCTACAGCTGTTAGATCGTGGATATGGACAGATATTCCCCACTAAAAGGACTATCGTTTTTTTTTAGAGAGCTTTTGCTGTCCAAATTCAGACGTTCTTTGGATAAGAATGTATGAACTTAATAACACTTAAGGTGGTGTATAACGCTAAATTACCAATCTTAGATTAGATTTTTAACTGACTAAGTTACTGACTATACGAATTTTTAGGATAACACGGCCAGTTAAGACGATCTCAATTATTTAAGTAGCGTTTCAGTATTCGGGCGTAAATCAATTACCATATTCAAATTAAAAATATGCATGGATACTACATTATAATACCAAGGGATCACCTAGACTGAAATACGATAGGTCAACATTTTCTCGACAAAAAAAAAAACACAAAGTTACCTCTAACTTTTGGCTAGATTCGATTGTTTGTCAATATGGTACAGATTATTGGGTCAAAAATTAGATAAATAAGATCAATACAATAAAACGGAGGGTTCAAAAACAGGGTTTTTTAAAATTATCTATATTTCACGAGATATTCACCAAAAACCGCTTTTTTGAGCGGCGCGTGGCGTTTTTTTTTGTATGAACATTTCTGCCTGGCGGTGGCGCTGTCTTAAGCTTCGACCAAAGTAAAATAAATGGACTGGCCTTACCTATACAAAACGTCCGTGAAAAATAAGACAATTCGGATTTATGGTACGGTCAACAAATAAACTATCTATCTATCCAGCCACTGCTGAGTAAAGGCCTCTTCTCTATAGCGCCACTCCTGGCGGTCTTGTAAATAAACTAGGTGAAATTAAATTATTGAACTTCTTAAAAACTGTATTTTTTTAATACTTAATACTTTAACAGATGCAATGTGTTTTCCAAAGTTATTTCAGTAGGTTTATAGTACAAAAAATCGCCGAAAAAATGCAATTATTGACTGAAACTTTTACAAAAATACATGGTTCCCTTCTGTTTTATGTAGTTACGTATCTATTTTTCAGCTCTCAAACATACACAATATAAATCAATAGAAAAGCAAGTCCACCTAAGGTCTTCAGCTCAATCAATTTGTGAAAAATATATTTTTCATCACTCAATAAACTAAGAAAATATCATAAAAATCGTACGGAAACATAAATGTATAAAAATTCCAGTATTTAAGAAACTGCAGAGTGCAGTTTTAAGACTTTTGCACAATGAGTTTTTTTATACTACTTGGAATGACAGATCAAGAAGATGGCCCACCTGATGTTAAGTGGTACCCTCTGCCTATGAACAGTGCATTACCTCAGGTCACGTCCACCTAGGACGCGCCCTATGTGGCATTCCACTGCGCCCGCCACCCTGGAACATAAAGATGAAAAGTCCCATGTGGCCGTAATTTCCTCGGCACCCTTACCCTTCAAACCGGAACACAGCAATGCGAGCACTACTGCTTTGCGGCAGAAACAGGTATGGTGGTAGTACTTCCCCGGACGAACTCTTTCACAAAAAAGCTCTACTACTACTAACCTTTTTTTGGCGTATAAAATTCATTGTGACGAAAATTATCAGAGCAAATACGGGAAAATGTATTCTACTTCCAAAATTCGTCTGTTCTTGCTCGTCTTATGACTTCTATCCATTTTTGTTTACCTTAGATTTATTTTGGAAAGCTATAAGGTTAATTAACATGCCATTACATATTATATGCAATTACCTAAAGCGACGTGCTTAGCAATGTTTTGCCGTAAATAATGCAAATTACAATTCTAAATCAATACGATACCCCTTAGGCATCAGATTTTTTTGCAGTCTGTACCGGACCATCCGTCATGCGTGAAGTCTTGTCAAATATTTCGTCGCTGTAGTTGGAAAACTAAACAACTGATAACAACTACAAAACCAAAATCGCGAGAAAAACGCGATTTACTGTTTTATTACGTCAAAAATGGCAATAACTTCATTATCGTAACTAATTTTGCAGTCCGTGTTTTGATATGTTATAGATTGGTACTGTATCTATTTTTGAATTTAATGATAATACATTTTAGTTCTTTTGATTAAGAGAAAAAAATAAAAAAACGACTATGTATTTTTCCCTCGCCAAGGTTTTGAATAATTGATGCAGTTATTTATTTTTGCATGTCAATTGTTTAGTTTTCCTTCGTCAATGATCTCCACTGAGGTTCAAAAAGCTAATGATAAGTGCCATTATTTAATTTTCCCATAATAGTGAAATCATGAAATGATCTATTATTTACTTATTTGAATATGACAATCCTATCCATGGGTATAGATTTAAATAATATTAAAATACATTTTAAAATAAAACCAACTTATAATAAATAAATAAATAAATAAATATTTCTGGACAGTTCACACAACATTATCTAGCCCCAAGCTAAGCAGAGCTTGTGTTATGGGTACTAGACAACTGATACACTTAATACAATATTAACATAGATAGATATTTTTATTATACATAGAAAATACCCAGAACACCCTGAACAAATATCTGCGGATCGCACAAGTATTTGTTCCGAGGCGGGAATCGAACCCGCAACCTCCTGCGTCGCAGGCGAACGTTCGCCCGCCGCGCCACAGAGGTCGTCTTCATAATCATTTCTTTTTATCAAGTCTGAATATTAGAAAACTACTGAAACACCTACATTATTTTAGCAGACTTATAAATTCAAAGTAAGTGACATAACAAACTTATCATACGTACTTATCATGCTTATACAATCAACAAAATGAAATCAATTTGTGGAACACAATAATTCTAAGTATCAAAAAGAAAAAGGTATGTCGACTAAAATCAAAACTATCTACGAGTATAAACTTGTGTCTGTTAACTTTCATTCAGAGTGGGGAACATTGAGATAATGTCCTGGGGCCTTATTCTCGAAATCGTGAGATCGATCAAAACGGCGTGATGACGTCATATCTCGGTTAAAAAACTTTCTTTGCTATTCTCAGCATCTCGCAGAGAAACGTGAGGTATTTACCATGCGGGATTGGTTTTATCATTCGAGATGCGTCGAGTCACAATTGCTTCATTCGATTTGGTGTATGTAACAAAATAAAATTAGCACTAAACTAATCAATAACAATTTATAAAAATCTCATAATTTCGATCTCGCATGTTTCTTGCCCATCTCAAATCCAAAAATCTCGCTAATTTGGATAAATCTCGTTACTTGTCGAGAAAGAATGTCAAGCGATTATATAATTTTTACATAAGTTCTAACACCACACAAAATCAAAACACAATATTGTCACAATGCTATCTACAAATGTGTCTATTTTTTTTGTGAAAAGTTTACGGCACATACCACAAATCAATTTTATTGTCATTTCACTTCACACCACACGTTAACTTTATTTCGCACGCAACACACCACACTAATTTCAGTTGATTGACTGACGGAGTAAGTACGGACTTTGAATGACAGACAGAGCTCGCATGATTTTTAGATCTCACATGCTAAAGACCACACGTTGTATCTCGTACGAATTTCGTTCGAGACATAAAACTGTGAGATTCCGAGAATATATGTGACGTCATCAAGTCGCTTAGGTCGATCTCACGATTTCGAGAATGAGGTGATTAGTGGTTCATTTAGTCAGGAAATTAGCACTTTATTAAAACTATGAACATATTTGAGCTGTTAAACCTTATTTTCAAAATAATTATGCCCTATTTTTGAAAAAAACAAATTAATAATCGCGAAAAGTCGAATAGTTTTGTCCCGATTAATCGATGATCGTAGCCATCTTGCTTGAAAAAACGCGTGAATGGAATGAGCGAGATTTTTGACTCGAGATTTCCAAGAATCAAGAGAGATGAAAACTATGAGATGTTAAACATCTCGTTTGAAACGAGAATTAGGCCCCTGGTGGAACATTGAGATAATGTCCTGGGGCGTAGTCCTCCTTGTCGCTCGTCCTCTAGAGCAAGACGTGTCCATCGACATGTATGGGCCATCATAACCATGCAATAAAGTCGATTTCGCAAAATGTGTTACTTATGTAGTTTTCCTACTACACGACGATTTATAAGTTTTTTATCAATTGATGAAAATTATATTACAAAACCTTTACTTACGAATGAAATGCGATGCCTGAAGCTTTATTTGTATTTCTTTTGTTGTTTGCACTTGCAGAAAAGCACAGGAAGGCATTGTATCACCAAGGTATCTAATTTTGGTATTTTTCAGCATAGCTGCTGTCACTCGTTGCCGTGACAAAGACTGACTGAAGCGAAGTGTACTAGCTAGGTCTGTTTAGAAGCTTCAAAACTATCGTTCCCTAAGGCCCGTCCATTCATTTTATTTACGTCGATGGTCTTAAGAACATCTGAAATAAGTTTATAATGTTTTTTTTTTCCAAAACACTGTATACTTAGTAATTGTAACACATCAAAATGAGCCCAAAGACTGCTAGGTAACTTTGGTCGAAGGCCAGGCCACTATTAATCATCGAGGAGTTCCGTTGTCCACCTCCTTTCTCCACCATCAGATCAGCTCGCTGTCACCAGAATATTGTATTGTTTCCGGAACTTGACAGGTATGCCAAATTTTAACTCAATCAGATATCTGGAAGTGGTCGAAAATTTGATCGCCGTATTTGTCTCCATAGCGTAGATTTGTCCGCCACAGCCAAAAAAAAACACGTTGTTGAGTCTTTCTCATGACATATTTACGGTAGAAATTGATACACAAATTACACAAATTAGGATCTCATGGCTCATGAAGTGCCACAGTAGGGCACAGTAAACAGCCCGGCGGGAACGGTATACTAAAGCAAAAAGTACGTGCAGATAACTCTACCTCTTACGTCACACACCTTTGTAAACACACAACACACAAGCCCACACATTAGTTAACAGTTTAAGACGTGCCCACTCAATTCAACCCGTATACGTTAGGAGTATGTTAAAGTAACATTTGAATACAAAGAGACGTTTCCACACACATTTCACGGCTGTGTCCGTTTGTCCGCCTGGGAGGATACGTGACCGGAATCCAAGTGAGGACGATGACATTTTATATAGACGGGTTACCTTTCTAGGCTGGGATTGCGTCATACTGAATTAAATCTCCCTTCCGACATCATCAACCCCAATTCGAGAATACTGGATTCGGGTGATTTGACGACTTAATACTATGTACAAATAACAGTTTTTTACAAGCTTTTATTTAACTTGTAATGTTTGTATGTAAGTATGTATGTCCGTGTAAATCTTGCAACTGAATCTTAAAGTAGTTATCCTCAACCGATTGAGATGAAATTTTGCGTACCGGTCAAGTTCCGATGACAATAGATACAAGTACCAAATCTAAACTAAGTTAAATAGTTTCGACTGTAATGTCTTTTTTTTATTTATCCTACAAACTGATCTAAATATATTTTGGTTAATAGTATCTTAAAACCTATCAAGGTTTGTCTAAATACTAGGTTCTCTTACAATAAGGTAAGGTATAGGTATAGGTTTAGGTTAGGTATAGGTTTCTCACGAGGTGCTGGCGGGCGGCGCTGCGGCTGCGCGTGCCCGACGAGTACGTGGGCGCGCGCCGCCGCCCCGCTATGCTCAGTCAGCCAACATCTAGAACTAACTTGCTAAAATTTGCCCCAAAGTCACACGCCATCCGACTAGTTAATGTTCTCTCAGAGAACAATGTTGTAATTTTTTGTCACAACCTGCCGAAACTCATGGACGTAGCGCAGCTTGTTTTAGAGAATATTTAATGCAAGTAGATAGTGTTAGTAATTATTGTAGGTCTATTCTCGGTAGGTATTATCTACTTATTCTAAGCTTGGTTGTTTTTTTATTTTATATTATTGTGTGCATGCAACATCGCTTTGGATTTATGTTATGATGTTGTACTTTTTCTTAATAAATAAATAAATAATAATAAATAATACAACACACGAGCGATAACTAATTACATGGAAGATTTACAACTACTAAGGTGGGAAAGCGCCCGACATAATTACAGAATTGGTACGATATCTCAGCCAAATCGAATTTTCAATGTATCGCTGTTCTGATTTACTTGAAAATACAAAAGATGTTAAGGTCAAGAGTACCCCAAACCGATGAGCATCTATGAAGAATGTGATGCGAGTGAATGAAGCAAACGAGGAGAGTATTCAAGGGCGGTTCAAGGGTCGCCTGTCACGTGATAGGCGGCCCTTAATTATAACCTATAATTAACACCCACTCTACATTACACAAAGGTTAGCCGGAAGAAAATGCCAATTAGCATTAAATTCGCCTGTGTACTGCTTTTTTATCTTGTGCAATAAATAATTTTCTATCTATCTATCTATCTATCTATCCCTCGGGCCGCGACTCGTCGGCGATCACACGTGTGTTAGATTAAGTTATAAATAAAGTGTTTTTTTATATATATGTTAGTTACTAAGGTATTTATGTTGCTATGGGCTTATTATTTAGGTTTAGTGCAATTCTTGTGCAATTGTCAATAAGCCTGAAATAAAGATGTTGAATTTGAATTTAAAGAATGTCGTTAGTGGAAATCCGTATCTGCCTCATCAGTAGCATTTAGACTTCCACTACTGGACGAGGCCTCCCCCAAAGAATGCAATGGGGGGGTTTGTCGCTTGGCAGCTGGATTGGTGATTGCAGTATTGGTATACTGCAGGCGGATGCTGCCCATCCCCCGGTGTAATCCCTTAGTCGGCTTTTATGACATCCACGGGATCTATTCATAGGCCGGACACACCACATACATACATACATAGACACACGCCTTTTTCCCCGAAGGGGTAGGCAGAGCCTCAATGGGCCGCTTTTCACAGTGGGTTGCACCATCGTGGAATATAGACGTGACAAGTGGTGAGCTCATCGCCGCCATTGCTTCAAACGACTGACTCAACTAACGCTTTCTTCCAGTAATAACACATTCCATAATAAGCTAGCAGCCAGGACAAATCTTATACCAACAAATCTTACTAACAAGTCCGGGTAATCCCTTAGTCGGCTTTTACGACATCCATGGGAGGAGATGGAGGGGTCTATTCTTAGGCCGGACACACCACAGCAACAGCATAAGTAGCTGCTAACCCCTAGGGTAATAGGCGCGAAGTATGTATGTACACTGTTTAAGGGAGCATGTAACCCGTCTTTAAATAAAACGTCATTGAGCACGCCCTTTTCCCTTTTAGATTTTTTCCTGTATTCGAAACAAATTATGTCAGCGGCTAATTCTGAAATGTAATTTCGTATGGGATGCGTTTTGTTGGGATAAATAAGGGGATGAAGCTATAACGTTCATTTTAATATATACTAGTACAAAAAATAATCCAAGTAGTACAAATTCACACATTTATTATTTTGGGAAAAATGCTTTGCACTTTTAAAAATTGGCACTGACTTTATACCGAAACAGACATGCTTTGGTTCCTACAGCTCGTCCAAAGTAAGATCCAAACGGTGAACGGTCCGACTCGTTCACCGTAAGATGACACCTGTAAATACTCCATGGCAGGTACCAACTTACGGTGAACGGTCCGACTCGTTCACCGTAAGATGACACCTGTAAATACTCCATGGCAGGTACCAACTTACGGTGAAAGGTCCGGCTCGTTCACCGTAAGATGGCACCTGTAAATACTCCATGGCAGGTACCAACTTACGGTGAACGGTCCGGCTCGTTCACCGTAAGATGGCACCTGTAAATACTCCAAGAAAATCTATTATTGATCACGTAAGCTCCAATCTGAAAAATAATAATTACCACATGGCAATCATCAATTCCTCAATGTCAGATCATAAACAAATCTATCTTGAGCTAAAAAAGTTCAAACCAACACCAATCATCCGAACTAAATATGAAGCAATTGATTACCAGATGTTGTACACATCTCTAGAAAAGGCCGATAGTGATGAATTAAGTAACGACTTCACACTACTTGAAAATAAAATAAAATACTACACAATGAATAGTAAAACTACAAAGACTAAAATACTTAATCAGCCTCAAAAAGATTGGATAAACAAGGACCTGCTATCTGAAATCAATCAAAGAAACTACTTGTGGACGGAACTAAAACAGAACCCAGAGGATGACTCCTTGGAAGAGAAATTCAAAACAAAGAGGAACTACACAGCAAAACTCATTCAGAACACGAAGGATGCATACTACTACAAAGAGTTTACGAAATTTTCTAACAAACCAAAAAGCATGTGGAAACTGATAAATAATCTTGCTAATAACAAAATTAAACAAAGCTGTGCACCTTCAAAACTTACGATAGACTCTAAACTAATAACAGACATAAATGATGTCTGTGAAGTGTTCAATAAATACTTTTCCACCATAGGACCTCTACTGGCAGAACAAATACCCCAGAATTTTCATGACAATTTCACTTTTGCCCTATCACACACCTCTGCTGGGATAACTTCTGAGCTATCTACCCTAGATCCATGTTGTGCCGATGAAGTTGACAAGATTATAAGTAATCTTGATCCTAATTCTAGTGCTGGGCTGGATGGTATTAACACTAAAGTAATTAAATGTTTAAAAACCTTAATACTTCAAAGCTTAACTATATGCCTCAACAAACTTCTACTAGATGGCCATTTTCCTGATACATTAAAACTTGCAAAGGTATCACCAATTTACAAATCAGGTCTGAAAACAGACCCCGGTAACTACAGGCCGATCTCAGTATTGCCTGTACTATCTAAAGTTCTCGAAAAAATTCTGCATAAACGCCTAGAAACCTATTTAAATTCAATTAAATTTATTTATGATAAGCAATATGGATTTAGGCCTAAAAGTAACACTCTATCGGCAACAATTGACTTGGTTACTAAAATTAAATCACATATTGATGATAAAAAGATAGTAATCGGTGTTTTCATTGACTTAAAAAAAGCCTTTGATACCGTTAGTCACAGGTTACTATTATTGAAACTGCAAGCTATAGGTATCAAAGGAAATGCCCTAAGTATGTTTAAATCCTACTTAACAAACAGATTTCAGGTAGTCAAAATAGACAAAATCCAAAGTAAACAATCACCTATAACATGTGGGGTCCCACAAGGTTCTATATTGGGACCACTACTATTTTTAATCTACATAAATAATATCCACGAAATAGGCTTGCATGGCGACGTAACATTATATGCCGATGACACATGTTTATTTTACTTCGGAACTTCAATAACTGACATATTACCACGAGCGCAATCAGATTTAAATACCCTTTTCTCTTGGTTTCAGCACAACCTATTGACTATTAATACATCTAAGACATCCTACACCATCTTTAGGGCAAAAAATAAAATAATTCCCCCTCATAACCCATTAAGAATTAATGACATACCTCTACAGGAAAAAAATAACGAAACGTATCTTGGTTTACGAATGGATAGCTGTTTGACGTGGAGCACACACATTGAACACATCAAAAGTAAACTTTCATCCATTATCGGGCCACTTTATAATATCGTTCGGTGTATTCCACGCCGAATTCGCTATACCATATATAATTCCCTGGTCAAACCACACCTACTATATCTAATTGAAATCTGGGGCAGTGCCGTCAAAACAAAATTAGCTGAACTTCAAATTATGCAAAACAAAATTGTAAAACTACTCTTTCACTATCCTTATTTAACTCCTACCTCACAAATCTATAACGAAACCAAGCTAATGAACATTAAACAGTTATATTTTTACAACACGTGCATACTTGTCCGTAAAATATTAAAATGCTCTCTCCATACTCGCCTGTCCTTTAGGACAGCGCGACAAGTAACAAAACAAACAACACGTCGAGCCAGTTTTCTGGTGCTACCGAAGACTCGCACTAACTACGGCAAAAAAATGTTCACTTTTGAAGGCGCACAGCTTTATAATAAAATACCCGCAACTATAAAAAACGTAAGCTCATTCAATGTTTTTAAAGCCAAACTTATGGAGCATGTTCTTGATAAACTCTGACTCTAATGAAGTACCTATGATGATGCTATTCATATCTACTTATCTACTCATACGTACGCTACCTACTAGAACGACCTACCTATTTTTATATGTACCTACCTATGTTAAATATTTTCTCATGTAAGTGACTTTTGTCTTTTTGAGAATAAATATCTTTAAACCGACTCCATGGCAGGTACCAACTTACGGTGAACGGTCCGGCTCGTTCACCGTAAGATGACACCTCTAAATACTCCATGGCAGGTACCAACTTACGGTGAACGGTCCGGCTCGTTCACCGTAAGATGGCACCTGTAAATACTCCATGGCAGGTACCAACTTACGGTGAACGGTCCGGCTCGTTCACCGTAAGATGGCACCTGTAAATACTCCATGGCAGGTACCAACTTACGGTGAACGGTCCGGCTCGTTCACCGTAAGATGACACCTCTAAATACTCCATGGCAGGTACCAACTTACGGTGAACGGTCCGGCTCGTCAACCGTAAGATGGCACCAGTAAATACTCCATGGCAGGTGCTAGCTTACGGTGAACGGTCTGTACAAGAAACTAACAAAAAAAACTATCTTAACAGATATTCTCCAAAAGATAAAGAGGAACCTCACATTTTTGTTGACTAGTTGATGTTCACGGCTTGAATTAACAAGCCTCATCCTAGGATACAACGACAAACTGTCTAGATACATCTCTACTGACTTCCAGCTACCTGTACAATATCGTCGAGTTTAAATTGGGGTCTAATTCGTGGTCGCCATGCAACCTATTCCCTAGCGGTTTCTCAGCTCTACAAGCTATAATACGACCTGCTCATTTCCACAACAGCTTGCTTACTTCTAGCCCAGCTGACGGCCTTAGCGAACAGCTGCCGGTTCAACCGAGTTAAGGTGGGGTATAACGCAAAATTACCAATCTTAGATTTGATTTTTAACCGACTAAATCAAGTACAATATTCAAATTATAAATATGCATGGATACTACACTACAAATTCGAGAGATCACTGTACCAGAAACATGACAGAACAAAATTTTCTCAATAGAAAAAAAATGCAAAGTTATGTCTATTTTTTGCTTAGATTTGATTGTTTATCAAAATGGTGCATATTATTGGGTAATAAATTAGATAAATTAAATCAATACAACAAAGCCGAGGGTTTACTGTAGGGGTTTTGTAAAATTATCTATATTTTACGAGATATTCAATAAAAACTGCTTTTTCGAGCGGTGTGAGGTGTTTTTATTTAATGAAGATTTCTGCCCGGGGTTGTCGCAGTCTTAACCGTTCGTCAATAGCGCGGAGGGCCCCTCCACTCCTAGCTCAGTGCTCATGAATCTTCGAATCTCGCGCACTCTCCATAGACATGTGTCCCGAGTTATGCGACGAGAAAACTGAATAACTACCCTTCTTGGTATGCCGGTGAATGTGGTGTCTTTCTGTAATAACTGCCATGCTCATGAACGTTCGATTGAAGCAAAAAACGCTCATCTAGTGTTAAACCATTTTTTGTGGCGAAAAGCGGAACGTGCGAAAGATTTTCTCCCCTTTGTTCCGGTAGACCTGACTCCAAACCATATGGCAGGATCTCCTTACTCACAGTCATTGAGTGACACTCTCACAATTTTAGGCTAACCACAGGTCAACCTCACTTCCGGTTACAGTATTTTTTAATCACCTAAATGGTTTTCTAATTGTACTGTTATTTTTTCCAAATCACTAACATTTCTCGTGAAAATACTCACACCAGTCTTTAATATCCGTGTTCAGCTCTCCCACAATAGACCATATAGTTCCCGTATTTCATCTTTGAAGGACGGAAATACTAAAAATAGTTCTAAAAATAATTCAGGCTTCATGTTATCGAATTGAGCGTGCTCGACAATAATGCAAGCAACAGCACAGATAAAATAATACTACCTATACTAGGCAACAGTATCACGCGACATGAGTTCACACTCCGTACTGGTCTTTATTTTTATATACCTAAGAATTTTACAACTAATACAAGGTACGTACAAATTAAAAAAAACATATGAAACTGCTATGCTATCTGAAGACCGCTGCTAACGATCTAAAGGTAGCTCAACTGATCCAAATCACTACCAGACGGAAGCGTCCCTAAGATACTGGCTGCATTTCCACGCTGAATGGCAATACTAATGCGTTGAGTCAGATAAGATCCAGCTCTTGGGTCACGCGTTCAAACTAAATCTCGACCATTGAAGAGAAGGTTTCCAAATGAAACACCTGTAGATTCTGTAGATGTCCAACGGCGCTTAGCCGTGTAGATAGTGCCCACAAATTTCATCTCCAGCGTCATACCGCGTTCCATGGCCAAGCTGGTCAAGGCATCGCCGATTACAGACGAAGATGCGGGTTCGAGAACAATTAAATTTAAATAAAGCCTGTTTAATACTGTGGTACCACGATGGCAAATAACACGCGAAAACACGGAAAGTTATCGTATACATCCATACATAGAAACACGCCTTTTTGCCCGAAGGGATAGGCAGAGCCTCAATGGGCCTCTTTTTACAGTGGGATGCACCATCGTGGAATATAGACGTGACAATTGGTGAGCTCATCGCCGCCATTGCTTCCCGCAACTGACTCGGCTAACACTTTCAACAGTAATAACACATTCCATAATAAGCTAGCAGCCAGGACAAATCTTATACTAACGAATCCTAACAACAAGTCCGGGTAATCCCTTAGTCGGCTTTTACGACATCCACGTGAGGAGACGGAGGGTTCATCGTGTGGTGATCAATAAATAGTTATATATCTACTAAAGCAATGGAATGATCTTCCTCTGGTTATCAGAACCGCTAAATTTCTTCCTATCTTCAAAAAGCTCAATCACTTTTTGTTCATCTTGTTAAGTTGTTAATTCTAGTAATATGTTCAGATGTTTTATTTATTTATTTCGTATATTTTGTGTAGTTATATTATGAATTTATGTGTTATAAGATAGATTGTATGTATACGTATACTTTTATTTATTTATTTGATCTACACCACCTTCCTTTATCGTTCTCGTCAATTCCAGTCCATCCCGAGGTTGTCTGGAAGAGAGCGGTCTCAGCGATAAGACTGGCCATTGTACTTCCATACTAATTTTTCTAATTGTTTTGAATGTGTTAATTTTTATGTAGTGTGCAATAAAGTGTTATCTATCTATATAAATTTATTTTAAGCTATTCTAAGTTACAAGTACATAATAATATATTTTTAAAAACCTGTTTAAATTAATTAATTGTGGCATGCCTCGTTACTAATAACTCACAAACGTGTGCTAATCGATATACCTACGTAAAATTCCAGTTTGACACTTCCAAGGTCTGCAAGGTTTATAATTCGCAACCGTGGACTGTCCATGGTCGCAACACAAGCTACTTAAAGATTAATCAACAAGCGAACAAGACGCAATCATTTACCACTAACGGAAGTTCCATACCAAAATAATAATATTTTAATTTAGTTTTACTATACAGTAATTCAAAAAGTTAAGTGTAATTTTCAATAAATATTATGTTGTAATGTAACAAAATTTCGATTTATAATTAATTTTGTTATTGATTTAGGTTTTAAAATAATACATTCTGTATTTACAAAAAGAATCATACATGTATATTCAAAATTTTAAACAAACAAATCAAATAGTTGATATGTTTGCAAACCTACCCGATCCAAACCAGTAAAACAAGATAAGTTTATTTTTATTACAACCTAAACCGAATAGTTAAATGTATCGTCAACTAGACGCGAAGAAAAAGCCCCAATAATTCTGGTTTATTTATTAAGCATACCTTTGAGCATGGATTCCTTGCTGCACATCATCTCTTCAGCAGAAGTTGTGTCTTTAATTCCGATTGTGCGACAACTGCAGACGGCTTTTGCTGTGATCTCCACTCTGAATATCACCTCGCACGAATATCCTCCACAAGCAACAGTTTACGGTCAGTATTTCACTACAGTGTACATAAAACCAATATACATTACGAAATGAGTGGTATAAAATTAGTTTCTTAATGACTCCTAACGCATGCATTTCAAATCCATGTGAATTACTAGTCTCATCAAAATACTTTTTCATTACAGTTGCTCGAAAAGTGTACTTACAAGGCCAGTAAACTACATATATATATATATATAATAATAATAATATAATAATATAGCCTTTTATTCAGATCCATATTACAGTAAAAACTATACAAATTTACAAAAACTAATACCTACATAGAAAACCTAAATTTTATATAATCCTTAATCTAGTCTTTTATTTGGCTTTTACTAATTTTCTGTAGATCTGTTTGCCAGTCGGCAAAGGCCTCCTCCAACCTTTTCCACTCATGTCTTTCTTGAGCCACTCTGTTCCATGTGACGCCTGCCACTCGTCTTATGTCTTCATCCCATCTTTTTTGTGGTCTACCTCTCTTCCTCTTACCTTCTCTAGGATACCATCGTGTCACAATTTTGCTCCATTTGTCTTTTCCTCTTATCATATGCCCTGCCCTATATATATATATATCAAGCCAGTAGCTATACTAATAGCTTGAAAGTTAACATAAATGCTGAATGTTCAAGACTCTCTTTGCCAATTTTGAACGATAATAAAGTCCATATTAATTTCTTTGACAGTACATTCTTACAGTCCAACCAAAAAAGTTTACTTGCACTCAGGTTTTGCGTCTTAGGTGTTTCAAATCTTAGGCAATATGAGATTAATGAATTTAACCTATCAGCCATATTACTTTTTAGACATCCATGTTAGGCATTTTCCTACAAAGGCTAAAAGCGTTTTAGATGACCCGCTCATAAGGGCTAGCAAGAAGTTTTATAACATGAGAATAATGATGATGAAATGATGTCGACTATAGACACAGAAAATTTAAAATCGGGCTAGGTATTTGGCAACTACTTATCAGTGTCAATTTGTTATAATTTGTATTTTTGTGAAAGGGGGAAAGTTTTGGACAAGCTGTTATCAAAATGATTCCGAATATAATAGAAAATAAAAATCCTGTTTCGTAGCAGAAACAGTTGTAACGGAATAAATTAAACTTATAGGTACTATTATTTATTCTGTGCTAATAGGAGGACTTTAGCCATCAGCTGTTACTGCTTAAATTATCATTATGTTAAACTTAATGATTGTCATCTCATAGAACGAAACTGGTTATAATAAAGACTTCTATATTGCAGATGGCCAAGTTTTTGACTTCATAATCATTGGTGGAGGATCAGCCGGATGTGTTTTAGCGAACCGATTAACTGAGATTACTAACTGGAAGGTACTCCTCGTTGAAGCTGGTGGCGACCCACCTTTAGAGTCTGTGGTAATTTTATTTTAATGAATACAATTAACCATCAACTTTCGTGAGATTCACCGACTCTACATACTCCTGGAAATTTAAAAGACTGAAGGTTCGCTGCTCGTGTGTTTCAGGTTCCGGGTTTCTTCCCTTTGGTTGACTACTCATTATACGCTGATTGGAATTATTACACAGTCAACGATGGATTCTCCGCTCAATCACATAAAACCAAGAATATTCACATGACGAGAGGCAAAATGCTTGGAGGCTCGAGTGGGGCCAACTACATGTTCTATGTCAGAGGTAACAAGGCTGATTACAACGGCTGGGCTTCACAAGGAAACGAAGGCTGGGATTGGGATAACGTCACCTATTACTTCAAGAAAAGCGAACGACTCAACGATAAAGCTATATTCAAAAGTAAATCCACTTCATTGCACAAAACCAAAGGATTCCTAGGAATCACACGACCTCAGTGGCGACGAAGAACACAAAAGTATTTCGATGCATTTAGAGAAATCGGACATGAAATTTTATTAGATACCAACGGTTTCCAACAGCTTGGATACTCTGAACCCACATTTACGATTAATAACAATATTCGCCAAAGCACAGCGGTTGCGTTTCTAAGACCTATAAAGCACAGACCAAACCTATACATCTTGAAGAACAGTCTAGCGACAAAAGTAAAGTTTAACCGAAACAAAAGAGCTATCGGTGTTAAACTGGAACTAGCAGATAAAAGAACAATAAAACTCAGAGCAAACAAAGAAGTAATTTTATCAGCTGGGTCTATTAATAGTCCACAGCTATTGATGCTCTCAGGTATCGGCCCTGAAGAGCACTTGCGAAAATTGGGAATCAAAGTGATATTAGATTCCCCAAACGTTGGTGAAAACCTTCAAGATCATACTACAGTTCCTGTTAATTTAGCAGGAACGAAAGGTTTAGGTAACTTCGCTGACAATTTAGATCTTCTGACTCATATCAATACACTTCCTCTCCCAACATTGGTAGGGCATGTGGCTCTTGCTAAAACACAACACTATCCTGACTATCAGACCTTAGGTTTTCCATTTCCACCTGCAACGATACAAATAGCTCTGATATGCTCTTTCATCATTGGATACCGTGATGACATCTGTATTGAGATAACAAAAGCCTCTAAGCGTAGAGAGACTTTTAGTGCTCTTATCACCCTATTGCATCCTGAATCAAGAGGCAAAATCCGACTCAGAAGCAACAATCCAGAAGACAGTCCTGTTATTGATGCTGGATATTTTGCCAACAGAAAGGATTTAGAAAATTTTGCACATTACATTGAAGATTATATGAATGTGCTGAATTCTACTTATTTTAAGAGTGTCGATTCTGATGCAATTGATGTAAAGTTAAGAGAATGTAAAGGATTGACGTTTTTAACTCATGAGTACTGGAAGTGCTATGCTCTCAACTTAGCTACGACGCTATGGCACCCAGTGGGGACGTGTGCTATGGGTCCTGAGGGGGTGTTGGACGCTCAGCTCCGGGTGCGAGGTGTTTCAGGCCTGAGAGTGGTTGACGCTAGCATCATGCCGACGATTACCAGTGGCAACACCAACGCCCCCACAATAATGATTGCTGAGAAAGCCGCTGATATGATCAAAGTTGACCATGGAGTATTTCGTTAGCAACTAATTATACGCAAGCTTTAAATAATTTGAAGGTTAATTGTATAAACAACGCCACTAATGGGCCTCTTTTTTAAACTTCATTTAAATGTTTTATTTATTTGTAATCACTGGTTGATTATCTGGCACTATTTACCTCTAAATTGCATGTACCTATGTTTATTATTCACTATAACTAATGAGAACCACTCGTAAAGATTGAGGCTGCTCTTGTGTTTACGGAACTAAATACTAGTATTGCTAGTGCACTTCTTCGAAAAATTTAATCTAGTTTGTAAAACAATAGAAGGTTTAGAATAACTGAACCCTCTGTCTAGGTGGAGCGACGACTTGCGCGGGGTGGCTGGCAGAAACTGGACGAGGAGAGCCGAAAACTGGGCTCAGTGGCGTGCCATGTGAGAGACCTATGTCCAGCAGTGGACTGCAGTAGGTTGATGATTATGAATAACAGAACGGACTACTGCACTTTTTGAAACAGGCGCTGACAATATAGCAAAACCGATATTGAGACAAGGAACTACTTACAAAAAATTATATATTTACAGAAATCCTCCTAAGGATAAAGAGGAATTTCACATTTTTGATTGCCGATTGACGTCCACAGCTGCTGGTCATAGGTCATGGTCCTGGAATGCCACGCTGTAGAATTATCATCGGTCTACTTTGGGTCCTTCCTAGACAGCGACGTCATGGTCGCCACTCGAAAACTTTTATCCTCAACGGTTATCAGTTTTGCGAGCAAACAATGAACTACCCATTTCCACTTCAGCTTGCTAATATCTAGCCTAGCAGAGGAATCTTCATTATTTATATTTTAACTGGTTTGACACTTTCTATTTCTAAAAGTTCTGATCTAGACACATTGGTAAAAATTGGAGGGAGTGTGGAAGGTTCCCATGTTGTCCTTTTTCTTGCGAACATTAATGAAAATGTTGAGGTAAACTATGAATTATTAAAATTTAAAATGACCAAAAACTGGGTACTTTGGGAAGAAAACTAACTACTCGCTATCAATTCCACACCTCATTTCAAAGAAATTCCTGACGCACGATATAAAAACCAACCTGACTCATTATTTTCTATAGATGTAGCTATGTGATTGTTGGGTGTTATTTGTTTATTTTGTATGCTATGAATACGAGATATGAGCACAGGCAGATATCAGTTGAGGCCATATAGGAAATTTTATTAATGGGGGTTTTTGGGGCGATTATCTACCTAGGTCTCATAAATGGGAAAACGAGATATTAAAAAAAAAATTATTTAGTTAGTTTAACTCTTTATTGTACATTACAGATATTATAACACACAGAAATACAAAACTTAACTAAAACAAAAAAACAGATATGCACAATGGGTGGCCTTATCGCTTATAGCGATTTCTTCCAGACAACCTTAGGATGGAGAGGACTTTATGGAAGAATGGGACAATGTGTGTTGTGTGTGTTGACACATATCATAAAATATATACAAACAAACATACATAAAATAAATACAAAATAATATTTTATTATTATTTCTATTTTATTTATTGGATTTACAAAACAGATTATAGCTACCTACTCATAAACAAAACATAACAGCACACGAGAATAATAAAAACTCCACAGGACGAAGAAGCTGGAGATAAAACAGTTTGACACGATCTTTAAAAGAATGTAACGACGGAGCAAGCCGAAATGAAGCCGAATCGACAACGGTTATGATTTCCACAACCGAATAGCTTGCACCGTAAAAGAGTCAGTGTAGAAAGAGCTGTCTCATGACAAAAAAAAAACAACAAACTAGCACTAATATTCCCCGTTCCTACGTGAAACATTAGAACAAGTTTTTTTTTTTAAAAATCCCTGGTCGCTTTTCTTTATCTGTCACAGAATATTGAATAGTTTGCTATAGAATTTTGACAATTCAAATGACAATACTGGACAAGACGGACATTAGTGATTGAGTTACTTTGGTCGAAGATTGTAAGAGTAGACACTTACTAAACACCTGTATTTGTTGTTCCGAGTAAACACCTTAGATTAGAGCATTGCGGCCTCCGTACGGGAGCTAAACACCGTCCGTTACTAAACAAGTCTCCGTCAGGTCAAAACCCAGTTGAAAATGGTGGCAAAAAACGACTAAAAAGTTTTTGGAGGATAAAATCCACCAATCCGAAAAGACACGCAATAAACTTATATCTAACTGCACCACACCATGTGCTCTTTATCCAAAATGCATCAGGTAACAATTACGATGTTTCTTTCAACAATGCCGAATTGGACTCCGACAGTTACCATGTACACAATCTGGTTGCTTAGTTTTTAGGGTTCCGTAGCCAAATGGCAAAAATGGAACCCTTATGGATTCGTCATATCTGTCTGCCTATCCGTATGTGACAGCCACTTTTTTCCGAAATTATAAGATCTATGCTGTTGAAACTTGGTAAGTATTCTGTGAACCGCATTAAGATTTCACACAAAAATAGAAAAAAAACAATAACTTTTGGGGGTTCCCCATACTTAGAACTGAAACTCAAATTTTGTTTCTCATCAAATCCGTGATGGTTGTCTATGGATAGGTCTTCAAAAATGATATTTTGGTTTCTAATATATTTTTTTTCTAAACTGAATAGTTTGCGCGAGAGGCACTTCCAAAGTGGTAAAATGTGCCCAATATGTATGTATGAACCATGTAAACTTCCACGGAAAATTGGTTTGAACGAGATCTAGTAAATAGTGTTTTTTAATACACAATTATTAAAACATCGATCAAATTTACAACGAACTACAAGAACTTTTATATTAAGTTACTTGCTGCTACGGAACCCTTCATGGGCGAGTCCGACCCGCACTTGGCCGCTTTTTTTATTTAATATTGTTTTTTACTGCTAGATTAACGGAATAAGTTAATAACAATAATAATAACAATTTTAATGTATTCCATTGTTCTCTAAGTTAATTCGTTAAGGTCACATTATATAATTATTATAAGTTAGTATTTGTAATTAACTTCTGCGGACTACACAGTTGTACCCAGTTGTTATTTATTTTATTTTATTTCTTGGTCTGTAATTAAATAAAAATATTTAATAATAAGAGAAAGTGACATTGTTATCATTTTTTGTGTAAGTATATTTTGCTTTATATTTTACAAGTGTCCGCCATCGGCTTTGCTCACGTTTCACCAGGATAGAAAGTATATAGCCTATAGCTCAATCCAGCTTATTATCTGTGTACCAAAGTTCATCGAAATCGGTTGAGTCGTTTTGGCTTGATTGAGTAAAAAATATACAAACTTTGACATTTATGATAGGTATCAAAAATATTACCTAAACATTCCGTTCCAGTGGGACTCGAACCCGCTTCATCGCCTATTACTCGGCGATGCCTTGACCAGTTTGGCCATGGAACGAGCTGACGCTGGGGACGAAATTTGTGGGCACTATCAACTTGGCTAAGCGCCGATGGATGCCATATACAGGGGTATATTACTGGGATTTTATATTGATTTAGGTTTTAAAATAATATTGGCAAATACTTTCACCTATAGAAAGCTCAATGCTGGCATTGCTGTGTTTCGGTTTCTAGGGTATAGATGTCGGTGTAATTACAGGCACATGAGACTTTCATTTTTATGTCTCAGGGCGGCGGGCGCCATGCAATGCCACACATAGGGTGCGTCGTAGATGGACGTGAACTATGAGGTAATGCATTGTTAAAGGCAGAGGTTACCGCTTAACAACAGGCTGCCACACGCAGATTAAAAAAAACTCCTACAGTATCGTGATGACTTAGATATATTATTAATTCCATGTTACCATACTTAAGTCATGTTTTACGATAGAATTCATCATCATCAGCCTTTCGACGTCCGCTGCCAAAAGATGCCACCTCCATTATGCCATGGAATGATTTTGATGTGATTAAGTTGCGCGCAGCTCGCGTAACGGTGTCGTTTATCCGTTGAAAAAGGATTTCAGGATGTTTAAATTACCCCAATAATGGGGAAATTTTATTTCACATGCAATACTTGATGATACTGGCAACAAGTCAGTGAAAACAAGAACAGAGAAAGTCGTTAGACAAAGTCGAGTCTAACCCTAAAATTCAAACATGGCCTGCACTCAGGGTTGCCAGCTAAATAACATAACTAATACAAATATAAATTTTTAAAAGTTTATATACCTATCTAAAGACCGTTGCAAACGCTCTAAAGATAGCTCAACTGATCCAAATCAGTAAGATATTTTAATTTTGATTCTGGCCCGTACCACAGAATAAATATTAGTACAAACCCGTACTCAAATGTAACAATGCCGCGCCGACTAGATTCAAAGACGATCAGTAGGTATAGAATTTTTATATATGTTTTTATTAATAAATCAAACCTTTTAGCATGGATTCCTTGCTGCACATCGTCTCTTCAGCAGAAGTTGTGTCGTTAATTCCGATTGTGCGACAACTGCAGATGTTTTTTGCTGTGATCTCCGCTCTGAATGTCACCTCGCACGAATACCCTCCCCAAGCAACAGTTTACGGTCAGTATTTCACTACAGTCGTACATAGTTATTTTAGGCTTAGTCTAAGAAATTAGTGGCGTATAACTCGTTCATTAATAGTTTCACGTGGAAACTTGTAATTTTTAAAACGACATTAGGAAATTTTAAGCCACTTATTTCGTAATGTAAATTAGACTAAGGTTAAACTAATCATGTACTAAACGTGTTAACTTCTAAAGTAACTTTTGATATTGTAGATGGCCAAGTATTTGATTTCATAATCATTGGTGGAGGATCAGCAGGATGTGTTTTGGCGAACCGACTAACTGAGATTACTAACTGGAAGGTACTCCTCGTTGAAGCTGGTGGAGACCCACCTTTAGAGTCTGTGGTAAGTTTATTTTGAATGAATACAATGTAACTTAAACTTTCGTGAGATCCATTAGGTACCTACCTACTCAAGGAAATTTAAAAGACTGAAGATTCGCTGCTCGTGTGTTTCAGGTTCCGGGTTTCTTCCCTTTGGTTGACTACTCATTATACGCCGACTGGAATTATTACACAGTCAATGATGGATTCTCCGCTCAATCACATAAAACCAAGAATATTCACATGACGAGAGGCAAAATGCTTGGAGGCTCGAGTGGGTCCAACTACATGTTCTATGTCAGAGGTAACAAGGCTGATTACAACAGCTGGGCTGCACAAAGAAACGAAGGCTGGGATTGGGATAACGTCACCTACTACTTCAAGAAAAGCGAACGACTCAACGATAAAGCCATATTCAAAAGTAAATCTGCTTCTTTACACAAAACCAAAGGATTCCTAGGAATTACACGACCTCAGTGGCGACGAAGAACACAAAAGTATTTCGATGCATTTAGAGAAATCGGACATGAAATTTTATTAGATACCAACGGTTTCCAACAGCTTGGATACTCTGAACCCACATTTACGATTAATAACAATATTCGCCAAAGCACAGCGGTTGCGTTTCTAAGACCGATAAAGCACAGACGAAACCTACACATCTTGAAGAACAGTCTAGTGACAAAAGTAAGGTTTGACCAAAACAAAAGAGCTATTGGTGTTAAACTGAAACTAGCAGATAAAAGAACAATAAAACTCACAGCAAAGAAAGAAGTAATTTTATCAGCTGGGTCTATTAATAGTCCACAGCTATTGATGCTTTCAGGTATCGGCCCTGAAGACCACTTGCGAAAATTAGGGATCAAAGTGATATTAGACTCACCTCATGTTGGTGGAAACCTTCAAGATCATACTACAGTTCCTGTAATTTTTGCAGGAAAGAAAGGTTTAGATAACTTTGCTGACAATTTAGATCTTCTTACTCATATGAATACACTTCCTCTTCCAACATTGGTAGGGCATGTGGCTCTTGACAAAACACAAGACTATCCCGACTACCAGACTTTAGGTTTTCCATTTCCACCTGCAACAATACAAATAGCTCTGATATGCTCTTTCGTCTTTGGATATCGTGATGACATCTGTATTGAGATGACCAAAGCCTCTCAGCGTAGAGAGACTTTTGGTACTCTCGTCACCCTATTGCATCCTGAATCAAGAGGCAGAATCCGACTCAGGAGCAACAATCCAGAAGACAGTCCTGTTATTGATGCTGGATATTTTGCCAACAGAAAGGATTTAGAAAATTTCGCACATTACATTGAAGATTATATGAATGTGCTGAATTCTACTTATTTTAAGAGTGTCGATTCTAATGCAATTGATGTAAAGTTAAGAGAATGTAAAGGATTGACGTTTTTAACTCATGAGTACTGGAAGTGCTATGCTCTCAACTTAGCTACAACGCTATGGCACCCAGTGGGGACGTGTGCTATGGGTCCTGAGGGGGTGTTGGACGCTCAGCTCCGGGTGCGAGGTGTTTCAGGCCTGAGAGTGGTGGACGCTAGCATCATGCCTACAATTACCAGTGGCAATACCAACGCACCCACAATAATGATTGCTGAGAAAGCCGCTGATATGATCAAAGTTGACCATGGAGTATTTCGTTAGCAACTAATTATACGCAAGCTTTAAATAATTTGAAGGTTAATTGTATAAACAACGCCACTAATGTGCCTCTTTTTTAAACTTAGTTTAAATTATTATTTTATTTGTAATCACTGGTTGATTATCTGGCACTATTTACCTCTAAATTACATGTTATTTTGCCATTGTACACATGTTTATTATTCACTATAGCTAATGAGAACCACTCGTAAATATTGAGGCTGCTCTTGTGTTTATGGAACTAAATGGTATAATATTATGTACCAATATTAATGTTATTTAATATTACCATATTATATATGGTATGCTATTGCTAGTAAGGAGCACTGCTGATTGACGTCCACTAAGGCCCCCTCTGGAATGCCACGCTGTACAATATCATCGGTCTACTTTGGGTCCTTCCTAAACTGTGTCGTCGTGGTCGCCACTCGAAAACTTTTATCCTCATCGGTTATCAGTTTTGCTAGTATAATATAAACTACCCATTTCCACTTCAGCTTGCTGATATCTAGCCTAGCAGAGGAATCTCCTCGTTATTTCAATATCTATATTTTCACGGGCTCTACCTATTGAATGCTCTTTTTGATCTTGTCTCTTTTTGATCTGGGTAGACTTATTGGTAAAATGTTTGAATCGTGTGCCATGAATTTATGGGAGGAAGTGTTGAAATAAATAAATATAAAATAAATAATGCTGGACAGTTAACACAACATTATCTAGCCCCAGGCTAAGCAGAGCTTATGTTATGGGTACTAGTTAACTGTTATACTTAATACAATACATTAGATATATAGATATTTTTTTATTATACATAGAAAATACCCAGAACACCCTGAACAAATATCTGCAGATCGCACAAATATTTATTCCGAGGCGGGAATCGAACACGCAACCTCCTGCGTCGCAGGCGAACCTTCGCCCGCCGTGCCACAGAGGTCGTTAAACTATACTATAACGAATTATAAACTAGACAATGCAATATATCTAGACGTTATAGAACACTAACCTATTCTAGTTACAAGATTTTGAATTAGCTTATTCAAATTACGTTATAGTATTTGTACTATTATTTATTCTGTGTAGTTTGGCTTGCGTAAATAGTACTTACTAAATGATGAAGACGTACATGTGCTATCTACATCGATATACCTACGAAAATATCCGGCTCGCGAGGTACTTCTGCGAACAACTTCGCAACACAGGTTACTTAAAGGTTTGACGCCGAATAACAAAGACGCAAAAAAAAACGAATCGGATGAAACCATATATTTTTTCACCAAAAAATATATTTATGTTTGATCAGTTAATAAATAATTGGAACGAAATGTGACAAGTGATAATTTTTTAATAAATATAAAGTAAATTATACCTAACTAGTGGAATTCCCGCGACTTAGGCCGCGTGTACTGTACCATACAAACTTAAACACCCCGCTGCGCCCCCTTAGTGGTTGAACTTCTGGAATTCCTTTCTTAGTGCACCCTTAGACCACAAAAGGAACGTACCTTCCTAATTTCAGGTCTCTAGGACTTACGGTTTAGGCTGTGCGTTGATAGTCACTCACTCAGTCAGTCAGTCAGTCAGTCAGTCAGTCAGTCAATCAGTCAGTCACGTAAAGATTTTATATATATTGATAAAATTAATTTTGATATTTATTTAAGTTTTAAAATAATTTATTATTTATTTAAGTTATAAAATAATTTATTATTTATTTACAGAAATAATAATTCAACTAATACAAGTATATACCACATTTTAAACAAACAAATGCAACTAAGGACCGTTGCTTACGATCGAAAGATATCTCAACTAATCCAAATTAAACCAGCTGAAGTTAAACCGTGACCCCGCCGTCTCACTTGCCGCTCATCACTTCTTCAGCAATAGAGTGGTTCACAATTGGAACGCGCTATCAGATGACGTCGTTACTGCTACTTCCGTCAATGCATTCAAAAATAAACTCGACATCTGGCTTCGAACAAATAAATCAGTGCTCAAAAAAATCTACCAAAACTAAGAGACAATATTTCGACTAAATTTTAAACTCTAATACTGTGACGTAGACACATCAGCGAAAGCTGCTCGTCTATAAATTAATAATAATAATAAATTAATAAAATAATTACTTTTTCTCTTTAAATTCCCACTGTAAAGATGACTAGACGCAAAGAAGTCTTTTAGTTTTATTAATTTTATTTATCATCTTTTAGCATGGATTCCTTGCTGCATCGTCTCTTCAGCAGAAGTTAATTTCCTTATTTTAATTAAGTTAATTTTCCTGAATCAAGAGGCAGAATCCGACTCAGAAGCAACAATCCAGAAGACAGTCTGTTAGAATCAGCCTGTTATTGATGCTGGATATTTTACCAACAAAAAGGATTTAGACAATTTCGCATATTACATTGAGGATTATATGAATGTGCTGAATTCTACTTCGTTTCGGGACTTGGCTGTACACATGTCAAAACGTCCTACAAGACAAATCGCCTTAATGTAGTATTTCGTTAACAACTCATTATACCTACGTAAAGATATTTAAATAATTGTACTGTTAATTACATCCTTGCTTCATCAAATTTATATGATTGTATTAAAAACAACACAATTGTGTCTGTATTTGAATTGAATCTGAATTCATTAAAACATTTTAAACGTTTTGTTTGTTTTTCAAAAAAATATATGTTCACAATAACTAATGAGAGCCACTCGTATTACTGTTACTGTTAGCCTGAATCATCCCATTGTTGGGCAAAGGCCTCCCCCCATATCCTCCAGTCACTACTATCCTGTGCTATTGTTTGCCAATCTGTGTTAAAAGTGTCCATTTCATCGCGCCATCTCCTGCGTGGTCTGCCGCGACTCCGTCTCGCTGTGTCAGGGCTCCACATAGTGGTTATTTTTGCCCACAGCTCATCAGGCTTGCGACAGACATGTCCAGCCCAATTTCACTTCAGCTGCGGGGCTTTTTCTCCTACGTCGGTGATTTTAGTTTTGGAGTGAGGTATGGTGTTTCGAATCCGGTCGGTTAATTGAACTCTCCCAGAATACTGCGCTCCATCGCCCGTTGACAAACCATGTGTTTGGATTTCTGAATATTTGTCAAAGACCAAGTTTGCGAGACTTATGTGAGAACGGGGAGGATGCACATGTCCATAAGTTTGCGCTTTAGTATTATGGGAAGGTTTCCCTTCATTAGCTCCTTCATCGACCGATAACTCCTCCAGGCGTTCTCAGTGGGTCTTGCAATTTCTCTATCCTGCCTGTCCGTCTGGAGGGAAACTATCTGGCCGAGATAGCAACTCGTATAGATTGAAAATTTCTGTCACAGCTTACAGATAGTTAAATAGATAGATTAACACTTTATTGTACACCAAAAAGAATAAAAAAACACAAAATAATTTATTAACTAAATCAAATTAAAGTACAATGGGCTAGCTTATCTAGTGTTTACGAAACTAAATGAGAGTTCGAGCACCGCGTAGAGGTTATAAAGTTTTCAAAGGAATAGAAGGGATACGAATATGAGCAAAGTACTTACAGTACTACTGGGAAAATAATTTGCCTCGGCAATCGTCGTCCGCATGTAACTGTCACTGTACTTTTTTTTTTTATTTTGAGATTTGATTACATTGTTCTTTATTTAAATCCAAAAACCACCCCATGGAAAAGACGAAGCGATTGACACCTCATTTGCCAAAATTGGTTCAGTGGTTTTCGAGTTCTGAAGGTTCATGCATACAAACATACATAGATGGCAAACTCCCTTCCTACTGAAGCGAGACATAGCTTTGCCATCCCTCACCAAGAAATCCGGGCAAAAAGCCCTAACCTATCAAGGTACTAGCAAAGGAATACTATCGCTGTTTTATCGTGGTCCCAAGACTTTTTGTGTTAAACTGCTCTAAAACAGTTTTGAAAAACCAACCGACACCTAATATAAGTCACCAAGTTAATATATTAGTCTTAAAGTCCCTCCGTAGACCAAGACACGTTCTTGGTGATCCCGATGACCCTATCACTGCCGCTAATGCGGTAGTGACGTCATCCAGTCAAGACAGAGAAAACACTACACCCTTACACCGACCTCACCGGCGAGGTCGAAGAACCTTCTAAGTACCTTCTGTACCTTCGCCTAAACCGGTACAAGCATGTTCCGGGGCGTTCTGTTCGACCCCCCAACCTGGCAACAGCCCAAGCCGAGGTTCGTACCTAGTGGTGCCCTTGTGCTCGTTGCCCCAACCTAACTTTACAGGTTGAGCGCAATCTGCGCTCACCAAAAGCCCGGTAAAGCAGTCATGGCCCCAGGCGGTCAACTGCCATAAAATCCATTCGAAAAAAAAAAAAAATAGTCTGAAAATCATTATTTATAATAGCCTACCTAATTTACTGCAAAATATAAGAAGCTGTTGAAAAAATACAAAGAAACACGTTTCTCTTTAGTCTGCTTGTTGCAATCTAACTAAATAAAAGACGTGTTCGCCTCCTGGAAAATAATAAGCCAATTTCAAATCCATCTTTCCGTCAGCTGTTTCAATATGATCAGTAAAAAATTAGGGCAGCGTAGTATAAAATTAATAATGGTTAAAAGCCACGGCTATTTACCTCCATTCTTATATTTCTCTGTAATAGCGAATAAATAACGAATGTGACAGGTTTACGACTTTCCCAGAAATCACGGCAATTATGCGTAAACACGAAAATTAAGAGTGGGTGTAAAAATTAATCGAAACTGCCAATTGGATTATTTGTGGTGCATATTTTTATATACGCCATTGCTGAAATAATTTATTTATTTGTAACATCGTAAATTTATGTACATTACTACTAAATAAAAGTACGAGACGGCGGGAAACATCGGCTTTTCGAAACAGAAATATGATTGCATTTGAGTGAAAAGGGACAAACGACGACTGCCGAGGCATCTAATTTAAATCGTAGTACTGTAGATAGATAAACTCTTTATTGTACACCTAAGAAAAAGTAAAATAACAAAGTGACAAAGATCAAACGTACAATGGTCGGTCTTATCGCTAAAAGCGATCACACGTTGGCCAAGGGCTCAGATCGTGGGCGTGCCTCGACGGTGCATCTGTGTAATTTACCTTGGCAAAAGTTTGGGCAACACATGCTTAGGAGATAAAAATTACAGCTCAGATCAAGCGCAAGGATCCATTCCAGATGTACGACATAACGTGAACGGTTCTGGTTTTGTTTTGGCGGTAGGATCGAGGAGATATAGTGCACAATTGGCACAAGAATAATTCGTACGATCAATCAGCCAGCTGGTAAGATTGGAACCAAATCGAGTTTTGTACTGAAATTTGATTAAACACCCGCTTGATTTTGAAACTGAGTTACAGTCGGAGTTTGGGGAGAAATTAAGAGTTCGTCGCTTTGTCGAAATTAATTGGAATTGAGGGAGCGATTTCATTGGGAAGTTACTTTATTCGTTGGGTTTTTGTAAAAGATATCGGACCTACCGGCAGAGACCATGCATCACTGTCTATAGATTCTCCAGCATTTATATATCAACTAGCTGACCCGCTCGCGACTTCATATGCGCGTAGTCAGAAAACTTCCCTGGCGTGCAGACAACTTTACGTTCAACAACCACACCGTGAAACGAGTGGATTTAGAGGTCCCATTTTAAAATTAAAGTCCTATACTAGTCCTAATAACAGAGACAATAATAGAGACGAATGGAAGGAAGGAAGGGAGGCCTTTGCCCTGCAGTGGGACACCACAGGCTCATAATAATAATAATACTAGTCCTAAACTATACAGTGAAACTAACTTTAAAAACGACGAAATACGCTAAATTCTGTCTAAAACGTAAAGCGTATTTTGTTTTAAAAAAAACGTTCCCGTGCCTTTTTTCAGGAAAATTTCAGGTCATGTCTGTTGATTTTATTTGAGGAATCTCTTGTAAAATTAAAAGGTTCTACTATCAACGGTTTCCAAAATACAGAGCGTTTTTGTTTTACGTTAAAACCCATTTTTAACCCATTTTTCAATATTCCGTTCTTAGTACAAACAAGAGTCTTATTCTCGCTCCACGGTCTTTTTTTGTTATTTTTATTTTTTTCTGTATCAATCCACAGAGTTCCATTTCCATGCCAAAGATTTCCAGTTCCTCATATTACCATTTTTAAAGCTTCATAGTTTCTATAGAATCTCAAAAAAAAAAAAAACTATTCTATTTTGATTTTTTTTATTTTATTTTTATTTGACTACAAAACGGTTGATCTAGCTTGTTTTTGCTCCGGTACGAAGGCCGCAGTGCTTTGAGAGTAAATTGTAACACATCAGGTGGGCCAACTTCTTGTTCCGTTGCATAAAAAATAAAAATAAAAGTTTTCCCCTTAGAGCACGACTGTCTCTCCGGTCTTTTTCCCTTTAGTAGTGGCCTTAGTGCCCTACTACTACATCGTGTCACGGGTTCCGTCTTGGCCACCCTCAGTCAGTGACCAGCTTCATGTATGGTGGCTCTGAAAAGAGCCGAGTGATCTATGGTGATAGATAGATAGATAGATTAACTCTTTATTGTACACAAATAACACACAGAAACACAAAACATAACTCAATAACAAAAAAATAACAGAAATGTACAATGGGCGGTCTTATCGCTTATAGCGATTTCTTCCAGACAACCTTAGGATGGAGCGGACTATATGGAAGAATGGGACAGTGGTGTTATCACCTTGACAAATACACATATCATTAAATATATACAAACCTACATTATAATACATAAAAATAAATACATAATAATATAAACACAACATAAAAGCAGACAAGAACAATGAAAACTCAACAGGACGAAGAAGACGATTGGAGATAAAACAGTTTGACACGATCTTTAAAAGAATGCAACGACGGAGCAAGCCGAATCGACAACGGTAATGAGTTCCACAGCCGAACAGCTTGCACCGTAAAAGAGTCAGTGTAGAAAGAGCTGTGATGAATGGGGAACTTTAGAGCTAGATTTTCTGATGAACGAAGAGAATGAGGGTTGGAACAATGGAGAAACTCAAAGCGCTCCTTCAGATACGGTGGAGCAGAAGGATTAAACAATATATTATGGAGAAGAGAGAGGATATGAGTATTCCGGCGAAGGCGAATGGGAAGTCACTTGAGCTTAGCGCGGAACTGGGAAACATGGTCATATTTACGAAGACCGAATATGAACCTTATTGCAAAATTTTGAAGGCGCTCAAGCTTGTTAAATTGATAAGAGAGATTGGCGACAGCTTAGATAATCTTTAATTTATCAAAGGGTGAGAGAACCAGTATGGTGAAAGATAGGATTTACCTCTTTACCTTAGGTGCACCTCAAATAAGTAATCAGCAATCAGTGAGTAGTAGTAGATCTTTTTTGTGAAAGAGTTCGTCCGGGGAAGTACTACCACCATACCTATTTCTGCTGCAAAGCAGTAGTGCTCGCATTGCTGTGTTCCGGTTTGAAAGGCAAAATGCCGGTGAAATTACAGGCACATGAGACTTTTCATATTTATGTCTCAGGGTGGCGGGCGCAGTGCAATGCCACATATGGCGCGTCCTAGGTGAACGTGAGCTATAAGGTATTGCATAGTAAAAGGCAGAAGTTACCGTTTAACATCAGATGGGTCATCTGCTTGTTCCGTCAAACACGTAGTTAAAAAAAAATGCTTTTCAGCATAGGCCTCCCCTAGCCTAATCCAAAGTACGCGATCGTGAGCTTTCCTTCTCCAAAGTCCAGTCAGCTACTTTTATGTCGTTGTCTCACCTTTGGAACGGTCTCTCTCTCGCTCTTTTCCCTTCTCTCTGGTAGTGCTCGGGTACCAATAGACTTCGAATTTTCGGTACATTCTAGATGTATGGTATATCTATCTATGGGGAACATTCCATTACATCCTTGGCATTAATAATTTACATAAGAGTTTACATATATGTATGTAGTGACGATTATTCACATACGCATATAAGTACACATATAAGTACACACAAAGTTTACAAAGTGCCCTTAACACAGTAGATGTGGCACGCCGAAGAACTAATCCATATATATTGATAAAAATTATGTATAATTTAATTTAATTTTTTTATCGAGTGGTGAGATTTCCTGTTCGCTTGACGCGCAACCTCATTAAGATTGTATAATTATCTTATTTAATTATCTTAGCTTGTTTAACCTACCTTAATATTCACACAGAATATTAATCTTTATTCTTAATCTCTATCTACATATATTATACATGTAAAGCTAGGTAGGTAGGTACTTATTTAAATCATACATCCATACATACTTACATAAACTTACGACTGTTTCCCGGAGTGGTAGGCAGAGACCACGGATTTCCACTTGCTTCGATCCTGACACACCTTTTTTGCCTCATTCGCTCTTATCACACTCTTCATGCATGCTCGTCGGTTAAGGGTACTCTTGACCTGGTCTTTTTCCAGAATGTCTACGATCTGGTCTGAATACGTTCACCAAAGTCTTCCCCTTCCCACTGTGTTCCCATTCACGCTCGTCTTATGTACCCGTTTCGCCAATCTATCGTCCATCCTTTCTAAATGGCACGGTGTAACATACGTAAACATAAACAAACATACCTACATACAATACGTAGGCTGCTAAAAACATAACCCTTTCGTAAGCCCGTAGTTGGATAAAAACATACATTACATACATTTAGTAGTAGGTAGAGCTTTTTTGTGAAAGAGTTCGTCCGGGGAACTACCACCATACCTATTTCTGCCGCAAAGCAGTAGTGCTCGCATTGCTGTTTTCCGTTTGAAGGGTATAGGTACCGGTGAAATCACAGGAACATGAGACTTTTCATCTTTATGTCTCAGGGTGGCGGGCGTAGTGCAATGCCACATAGGGCGCGTCCTAGGTGGACGTGACCTATGTGATAATGCACTGTTCATAGGCAGAGGGTACCGCTTAACATCATGTGGGCCATCAGCTTGACAAGTCATTCAAAGTAGTACAAACAAAAACATATAACGGAAGCTGGTTTACTCCGTACACTTACACTACACGGGGTAATTGCTCGAAGGAGCTGTAGAAGACAGCCCCCCATTATTAATGACGGGTGCCTTCTCCTTATTTACAAGTCATTAACCGAACCTACGGGACCCGCGTGTAATCAAATTATTATCAACTATGAATTTACAATGTTTTTCAGCTGATGTTTAGTTTCAAGGGCAGATGTTTCGAGTTGTTAGGTCGTTACATCTAATTACACAATATATAATTTGTTTTGGCTCTTATTTGGCTCAACGTATTCTTCTTCGACCAAATTTTTACTTTGGTCGAAGAACGTATTAGGATTGCCATTCAGCGTGGTAATGCAGCCAGCATCTTAGGGACGCTTCCGTCTGGTAGTGAGTTGGATCAGTTGAGCTACATATAGTTTTTTTTTTACTACATGAATGACGGGACAATTAGATGACCCAACCGACACATACGTATAACGACACATACGCATACTGACACATACGCATAACGACATATACGCATACCGACACATACGCATAACGACATATACGCATACCGACACATACGCATAACGACATATACGCATACCGACACATACGCATACCGACATATACGCATACTGACACATACGCATAACGTTATATACGCATACCGACACATACGCATACTGACACATACGCATAACGTCATATACGCATAACGACATATACGCATACCGACACATACGCATAACGACATATACGCATACCGACACATACGCATAACGTCATATACGCATACTGACATATACGCATACCGACACATATGCATAACGTTATATACGCATACCGACACATACGCATTTTGACACATACGCATACCGACACATACGCATACTGACACATACGCATAACGTCATATACGCATAACGACATATACGCATACCGACACATACGCATATCGACACATACGCATACTGACACATACGCATAACGACATATACGCATACCGACACATACGCATAACGCCATATACGCAAACCGACATATACGCATACCGACACATACGCATAACGTTATATACGCATACCGACACATACGCATACTGACACATACGCATAACGTCATATACGTATAACGACATATACGCATACCGAAACATACGCATAACGACATATACGCATACCGACACATACGCATATCGACACATACGCATACCGACACATACGCATACTGACACTTACGCATAACGACATATACGCATACCGACACATACGCATACTGACACTTACGCATAACGACATATACGCATACCGACACATACGCATACCGACACATACGCATAACGTCATATACGCATACCGACATATACGCATACCGACACATACGCATAACGCCATACACGCATACCGACACATACGCATATTGACACATACACATACCGACACATACGCATACCTATACATACGCATTCTGACACATACGCATACTGACACATACGCATACTGACACATACGCATACTGACACATACGTATATCGACATATACCTACGCACACCGACACATACGCATACCGACACATACGCATACTGACACAGACGTATTACGACACACCTGATAACAGGGTTCGAAGTGATAATTATCAAGATAAATATAGGTTAATAATTATCAAGATAAATATAGGTTAATAATTATCTTGATAAGTATAATCTAGGCATTCTTGTTCTTCAGATACAGACAACCTCCGTCCAGTTAACGAGTTGAGGTTGAGGGCGATGATATTCCACTCATCAATTTAATTCGTTCCGGGACTTGGCTGTACACATGTTAAAACGAATGTAAAATGTACAATGGTATAAGTAGTATGTAGTTGATTAACTTCTCGTATTTTGGTTTGCAAGTTTCTATTCACGCAATTATAAACAAAAAAAATTTCAAAGATTACCTTGATTGTAAAATGTGTATAATTTATTTACTACCTGCTTCTAAAATAAATGTTGATGTGTAATATCAGTTAAAAAAGGATTCCTGGGCTTAATATCTGTTTGATAATTTTTGGATAATTATCTGATAATTATCATGATAATTATCGCGATAATTATCAAAGGTCATATTTTTCTTGATAATTTAAAACCCTGCCTGATACGTTTCGGGACTTGGCGGTACACATGTCAAAACGTCCAATTGGTTTAATGGCTTGATAGTTAAAATAAACAATCGTTAAACTGATAACCCTCATACGTTTACCAACCCACGCACAAATCCACTCCACCCAAGTGTAATTCAACCTTACATGTAAAACAAAGCTAATCCTTTTTCAAAACTTGTATAAATCGTCTCAAACTACATTCTTAATAGTAATAAACTTGTACCGACAACTTAAAACGCTTTCGCAACCTCTTTGTAACATTATAACGTTGATAGCATAAGTTTACAACAAGGACTAGGATGATTTAAGTACGGAACCCGAAATTAATATTGTAGAGCATTCGTCCTAGCAGTCGAGCGGTCGTCTTCAGCTGCTACGCCGTAGCAGCGTAGAAGGACATTCGTCGTAGCAGTCACGCGGTCGTCTTCAGCTATTACGCCGTAGCAGCGTAGAAGGACATTCGTCCTAGCAGTCACACGGTCATCTTCTGCTGCTACGCCGTAGCAGCGTAGAAGGATATTCGTCCTAGCAGTAAATATGCGGTCGTCTTCAGCTGCTACGCCGTAGCAGCGTAGAAGGACATTCGCCGTAGCAGTCACGCGATTGACTTCAGATTCAAGATGCTACGCCGTAGCAGCGCAGGTCAACTAGCGTATTTTTAAGGTTTCCGAAGCTTATGGCAAAAACCGAATCCTGATAAAGTTTCGTTGTGTGTATGTCCGTCCGTCCGTCGCCTGCTCATTCAATTAGTTTCTATCATGACCAGACGCAGAAAGCATCTTATTCTGAGCTGGACCGGAGTTAAACTCCAGTCACGCGTCGGAGCTGACACACTCCACATTTATTTATTTGTATTAGTTGTATTATTATTTCTGTTAATAAAGTTTGTTATAAAACAATCTTAACAATCTTCTTCAATCTTTATTCACAGAATAAACAAACAAACAAACAAACATTTTGAACAAATCATAGAGCAAAATAATTTGGAGTCCCCCAATTAGATTTTAAGTCATACTTATAAATTTAATTGGTTTTAAGTATTACTTAAAATTTAATTGATTTTAAGTGGGTATTACTTTAAATTACTTAAAATCGAATAGGAGGCAGGCTCCGGACTCTATGATTTGTTATAGTCCTATGAGTTAGCTAGCTGGAAAAAAAGTATTCTCCTCCTCGCGTCGTATTCCTCAATGCCGAGGGTCGTGACCCCCTCCATGGATCACATTCTGCTGGACGATGTTGCGCCAATGAGATCTGTTGCCGGCGAGCGGCACGGCTTCGTGGAATTGAGAAAAAAAGAGTGGTCCGGATCTGGTCTGACCAACGTAATGGGCTACGAAACGAAACTAATGGCTGGAAACGAAGTATAAACCTAAAATAAGAAGGTAGTCCTGATGCTGAACGGTCATGTCGTGGAGACGATTTCACTTGTTAAAGCGTCTAACTCACTATTGTAGCGTTTAATACCCTTTATTCTGGCCGCATTAGCTGTTTAGAAACCACGAAATGCGAGGCTGGCTTTAATTGGATGTAAATTAAACACAATAACAATTGAAGATGTTTCATTTAATGTGTAGAAATTCAAAACTTACGAGATAACAAAGCTACGATAATTTAGTTTTATGATTTTGCTACTTTATCTACAGTTAACCGTAAATAACCGTCCTGTGCTAAGCTGTATTTTACGCCGAATCAACGACTGTTGCTTTACAAAGCACAAGTTAGGCCGCACGTTGAATACTGTTACCATCTATGGCACGAGGCACCCAGCCACCCAAGGACCAGCTGCTTCGCTTTCACTCCCTACAGAGAAGAGCATTAGAATCATCGGCGACCCTAACCTCTCCGATGCTCTTGAACCGCTTAGCCAACGCAGAGCCATTGGATCTCTTTGTGTGTTCTTACCACCTATACAACGGGGAATACTCTGATGAGCTTTACGATCTCATCCCCGCATCGAGATTTTACCATCGCTCTTCCCGGCACCGTGACAAAGCTCATCCTCACATCATAGATCCCTGGGTTTCTCGAACGACTCGTTTCTCGAGATCGTTTCCTCTCCATACCTACAAACTATGGAATGAGCTTCCATCTGAGGTTTTCTCGCTTGGTTACGACAAGTGTCGCTTCAAGAAAATTGTTCATAAATTCCTTCAGGGTAGGCAGCGCATCGTCAATACCCCCGGTGTTAGATTTATTAGATTAAGATTTAGATTTATTTATTGCCGTTGCCGTAGTTTTTTTTTGTTGACGTTATAGTTACTCGTATAGTTAAGTTATTCTTAAGGCCATATTGTTAAAATATCGAATTGGCGGAGTCTAACAAGAAAACAATAGCTGCAAGACAATGAGAGATGAATGGGGTGATCTTGTTTTTTTTTCTCGTCTATCGAGTGTCGTTGGATAGGTCGTTTAAAAATAGTTAACGAAGTTAAAAGGATAACTAACACAGCTAAGTAGGCTTTACAAGTTAACGATTAATACGCGAAGAATTTACAAAATGTACTTGGAAGTAGTAAAAAGGATAATTTCGTACAAACCCCATTGAAAATTACATAGATGAAGTTGTTAGTCAAAACAGAAAAGTCCCCTTCTTAAGTCCGCATATTGTGACGGGTAACTACGAAACCCTACAATGCGCGTGGTCCAACCCGACACGCACTTCACATGGACTTAGAAAAAACCTCACTCTACGGTATAAAAGTTCTCTGAGGTTTGCTCATGAATGTAGGGTTTACATCATGGATGTTTTAGTTCTTCTTCTGAGGTTTACAAGGGTTTACATGGGTTTGCTCCAGTCCTACATCTTTCTAGCTCCTGTTCTAGTACCGTAGAGGGAGGATTTTTTACGCTGTCCTAATCATACATATTTTTATATCTGTTCTCCTGTCACTAGAACGGGTGACAGAAAACAGTTCTCTCTCTTCTCTGCGGCGGCAGAAATGGCACAGAAATGGGAAGAAATACAAAGAAATGGACAATATAGTCGACGTTACAAGAGTAAGCTACTAGTACATCTACAAATATCTAGTTTATTGATTTATTATTTATTAATTTATATATTCCACCAGTAGGTACTTACCTACCTAATCACTGGGGAGAAGAAAAATAAAGAACTTCCTTCATAACTCGTAAGCAGCCTTTAGACGTCTGCTGATGGACGAGGCCTGTCCCCCATAGAATGCAATGGAGGAATTTGCAATAATCATCACGCGTAGCCAGGCCCGGATCTACATTTTGAAAAAGGGGGGGGGGGAGGTAGAGTGCCAATTTGCCGCCCTCGAGGCAATAATATTCAACAAATAACCGCCCACCCCGCCCGTACCCTATCCGCGCTAGACGCGCGCGCCTCGTTCGTCTTTCCTTGTTTACCTACTTGAAGTGAATCAATCAAAACGCGCGCCGCGCGTCTTTTTTGAACAAAGGAGATGTCCAAAAAATATATGGTGGCCGGTATAAAAATAACTCGAAATTCTTATCAACATAATAGCTATTTACGGAGAAAGGGCATATTATTTGGCTATTTTTAAGCTTATGAAAAATAATAAAGGTACCTCCGTTTTTTTTAAAACCTGATTTAACTGTTGTGTTGTGCAAAAAAAAGTTTAGAACTTGCAACACTCCCAAAAGGTGAACTTGATTCTCTTTGGCAGGCAGACTATTGAATTTGAATACTCTCTAGCCAGCGAGACAGGCGGCCATGGACTTAATATTCATACGTCCATGCAGGCGGCATACTACGTCCATGCAGGCGGTAGCAAGAAGCTTGAATTTGGCGGCAGCATGAAGTTATAGGATTTACCTATAACTTCATGGGCGGCAGACAGAAGACCACAGATAACTTTTCATACGGCTATCCCACCCCCCATATATTACTTTATAACTTTTTTTTTTGTTAGAGTTTGTAGGTAATATTTGTGTGATTTTTCCATACTTCGTTTTAGTAAAACCTCAAAATATGTTGGAAGTATTGCATAGACTACACAATTACACTCGTGTGGTTGGGGCATGTTTGTTTCATTATGTTTTCCCTTCAAGATTTATTTTATTATTTTCTCGGAAACGGAGGTTCTATAAAATATAAAATTAATATATTTGAGTAGCCCAATAAATAAGCTTTTTTTTGAGATATATTTCGTACTGATGGAATTTTCTCGGAATATTATACCACTTTTGACTTCTCCTTTATTACATACTACCTTCGACCAAATTTTTTTTTTTTTTTCTTTTTTTTTAGTGTACATAATTGTAGGAATATTCCTACAATTATGTTCCCTATCTTATTTATACATACATACACACGCCATTTTACCCGAAAGGGTAGGCAGAGCCTCAAACGGGCCTCAAGTTTTCACGTGCAACCCACGTGAAAAGAGAAATAAATCAATTATGTATGTTTTTGCCTTTTTTGTCCCATGTGCATTCCTAAACCACTATGCCGATAAAGACGTAACTTTTGGTTCAAAAAGCAGTTTTTTTTGAATATCTCGTAAAATATAGATAATTTTGCAAAACCCCTTACAGTAAGCCCTAGGCTTTGTTGTATTGATTTTATTTATCTATTTTTGCCCAATAATATGCTCCATTATAATAAACAATCTCTAATCTGGCCAAAAGTTAAAGGTAACTTTGGGTTTTTTACTATCGAGAAAATATTGTCCTATCGTGTTTCTGGTACAGTGATCCCTCGGAATTATAATGTAATATCCATGCATATTTATAATTTGAATATTGTACTTGACTTAGTCAGATAAAAATCAAATCTAATATTAGGAATTTTGCGTTATACCTTAAGGTATTTCCAGCTATTTCAGTAGGTATTCTGCTATTTTCAGTTATTATCTCTTGCTTGGTGGATCTACGTCGTATTTGCTATAGCCCTTTTCTTCGGTGGTTTGCTTCTAAATTACATAGTTAAGAAGATAAATGGTGAGTTTCTACAATCCCGTAACTATATAGAGAAGTGCCATATTTATTCTAAGGATAGATAACCAATCTTAAAACCGACCAAATGCGAGTCGGAATTGCGCACGAAGGGTTCCGTACCATTATCTACAAAAACGTTACTTAATTATTTATTCTATGCATAATAAAAATATCTATCTATGTAATGTATTATATTAAGTATATCAGTTATCTAGTACCCATAACACAAGCTCTGGCTTAGCTTGGGGCTAGATAATGTTGTGTGAACTGTCCAGCATTATTTATTTATTTATTTATTTATTTATTTTTAAAGTGAATATTTCAATATATTGAACTATATATTCTGTGAATATTTCAAGCGTCTACTTGTTGCTGTTATCAATATAGAGCAAAACAAGCAGAAAAAAAAGTTTGTTATTTGGGAGCTTAAATATTTATTTTATTCATTTTTTTTTTGTTTTTGATTATATCAGCAACAGAAATACATCATCTGTGAAAATTTCAACAGTCTTAACTATCACGGTTCATGAGATACGGACTGGTGATACTATTAAAAAAAAACACGTTTTTAGTATTGGAGCCCCCTTAAATATCTATTTTATTCTATTTTTTTTGTATTTGCTGTTGGAAATAGCGGCAACAGAAATACATCATCTGTGAAAATTTTATATGTCCAACTATCACGGTTCATTAGATACAGCCTGATGACAGGCGGACAGACAGACAGACGGACGGACAGCGGTGTCTTAATAATAGGGTCCCGTTTTACCCTTTGATTACGGAACCCTACAAATTAACACGCCACTATTTCATTACATCAAGATAAAATAATACTTATTCCGACTCTTCTCGCCATTTTCGAAAATAGACGTTGTCTACTTTTATTTTATTTCTTTTCCTAGTGTTTTCTTGAGTTATTTTGTGTTATTTTGGTGGCATTTTAACTAATGTAGCTCGTTTAAAAAGCACAAGTGTAGTGAAATGAAATGGAAGTGAATTGCGTGACTTTTGAAATTGATTTTTGGGTTTGATTCTCCAATTTTTGAATTTATTGATAAGTTACTAAATTTATTTTTCCTGTTAACATTCCACAGAAACTCTTCAAGCAAACAGATTCACCACGCTCCGAAATAAAGCTTTGGCCAACCAGTCAACCCAAGTTGTCCAAAAGCCAACAGAACTCGACAGTATTCCTACAATGCCTTCAGGAAGCACAGCAGTGAACCTCAATAAGGGCATATCCCTAGTCTTCAACAAAGAAGCAAACCGACTAGAAGACAAAAGAAGGAAAGACATTCTTCCTGGAACTAGCGGCAATGTTTTGGTTACTATGACTCCAGAAATTATGGAGGAAAAAAATTGTTCTATTCAATCTGCTGAGGAAGAAGTTAACGAACCATCGTTCTTAGGCACGATATACAAAGAGCTTTACGAAAAGAGGAAAGCTATCGAACAGACCAAAAGTTTATCGCATGCCGATCGAGACAGCGTCCTCAGTGAAATAGTCGACAGAATGGTGGTGAAAATAAATGCAAGTAAATCAACTCCAAGCATTAAAAAGTTAATTGACATTGACACGAAAGAGGATCTAAAAGATTGGGGTCTAGATTTACTTAAGAAAAAGGATAAAGAACCAAGTTTAGCTTCAACTTATACGGGGGTTAATAATAAACAAATAATTAAATAAATTAACAAAATAAATAAATTAATAATCTACTTACCATTTTTTTCTAATCCATCTCCGACCAAGCTAGGTAGGTAGGTACATTACCTAAGATTAGGTAGGTAGGTAGGGTTAAGTATGATGGGAGTAAGAAATCCGTATGGGGTTATCTGTATAGGGCAGGGCCCTTATTCGCTATGACCACAGGAGATTCCTTGCCAATAACGTGTGACGTCATAATGTATTCTTTGATGATTCCACGCAGATATCGTAACGAGCCCGCGTTATGTTACGTTTGGTCATAGCGAATAAGGGGGCTGGAAGAAATTATCATTAGTCCGTGGGCTGTGGTGTGTCCGCGGCTTAGGAATAGATAAGTACGAATATCCCGTGGATGCCGCTTGGTATTACACCAGGCGATGGGTAGCCGCATATCAGCACTTCCGAGCAGAGGTACCCACTACGCAGATCTACGTGTCCCGCGTCTACTTTGACGTGAAGGCCGCAGAGATGGTGGAGTACTCGTATATCAGGAAGAAAGTCGGAGTGGGATTGAGGGTCATGAAGTTCGACTCTCGTCATATTGTGGGCTTTAGTTCATTTATGGTGAAGGTAGATCTGAAGATCTACTTGAGCCCTGAGTTCTGGCCGAAAGGGGTGAAGTTCTGGCGGTTCAAGGGCCGTCTGTCACGTGATCCCCCGGGCCGCGACGCGTCGGCGATCACACGTGTGTTAGATTAAGTTATAAATATCTTTATATGTATGTTAGTTGTAAGGTATATATTACTATGGGCCTTTGTCTAGGTACAATGTACATTTTTCACTGTTGCCTGGATTAAATGAATAGGTATATCCTGACTGCTCAACATCAATATTGCGATCACCAATCCGCCTGCAAAGCGTGGTGATTTTGGCAAACCACATTGCATTCTAGGGGAAAAGTGTGGACGTCTGAAGGTTACTGATGATGATGAGTCCGTTCTAAATACCTAAATGAAGTAGGGTAGGTACCTAATTTAAATTTATAACACCTCATGAGTTGAGTTGGATTATAACAATACTTCTTCTTCTTCTCGTTGTTCATATAATGGCTTCTGAGGAGTGTTCCAAACAATTAATCGGAAAAGGTAAACCATGGAACAAGAAATAGGCAAACTGAGTCTATTATATATTCTGAGTGAGAAAGAAAGTCTTCTTTTTCTTCTTTTCATAGAATGGCTTCTGAGGAGTGCTTTAAACAATTTCGCCAATTTCAAGTGATATAATTATATTTTATTGAGTCAAGTCGTCAAGAGTCTCCGTCACGTCATAGCCCAGTTTAAATGGTGGCAGTAAAACGGAGTTTTACAGGGAAAAATATACCATTTCGAAAAGACACGCAATACACTTTTTCACTACATCACACATGTGCTATATATATTTAAGTTACACCGGTTAAAAATGCCACCCAAATTACACGAAATAACTAGAAAAAACACAGTGTAAAAATGACGACGTTTCTTCTTCAAAAATGGTTGAATGAATCCGAGAAAGTTATTTTTCCCGCCTTTTGTTTGAAAGTGTCAAATAATTAATAGTTGTCAATGTCAAATGTCAACAATACATTATTTTGGGTGCATTCCGAGTCACGCTACAATCGATGTGATCGCTATTATTAGCGTTCCGAAACGCTGTGAGCGCGACTACGATATTGCATGTAACGTCATGAATGACGTCATTAAATCCGCCATTTTGCGATTACACCGACCATGTCCCAAACCGATATTACTGTGAGCGCTACTGTCAAAGTGACAGACTACAGAGGTTATTGATAATATCGTTTATAAAGCGTTCCGAGTCACGTCAACACTCAAACTGCCATAAGCGCTTTTTCTGAATCGGGACGCAAAATAGCACTGTGATCGCTCACATCGATTTTATCGTGACTCGGAACGCACCCTTTGATGTTTGGCTTGGAAATTCAAAAATATTACACAATCTAAGGGTGCGTTCCGAGTCACGCTATAATCGATGTCATCGCTATTATTAGTGTTCCGAAACGCTGTGAGCGCGACTACGATATTGCGTGTGACGTCATGAATGACGTCATTAAATCCGCCATTTTGCGGTTACACCGACCATGCCCCAAACCGATATTACTGTAAGCGCTACTGTCAAAGTGACAGACTACAGAGATTATTGATAATATCGTTTAAAGCGTTCCGAGTAACGTCAACGCTCAAACTGCCATAAGCGCGATTTCTGAATCGGAACGCAAAATAGCACTGTGATCGATTTTATCGTGACACGGAACGCACCCTAAGAAAAGACGAACGAAGCACCGTTTCACCGTTGGCTGGCGCAGTGTTGTCACATGTACCAATTTTTTGGTAAATCTACCTATTTTACCTCTATTCTACCTATCTCGGCCTCAAATATAACTATTTTTCAAAATATTATGATTGAAAACAATTCTCCTCGCGTGTAACGAAACGTTACTTACTTACTATCGAATTTAGAAAGAAAGAAAAATATTTATTTGTGTTAACAACATGACTTAACAAACAATATTCCACACTAAAAGACACACACACTCACACACAGAAACAAAGAAAAATAAAAATAATTTTTGCCTCTTAGTACCAGCCATGCATCACTGACACAAATTTGCGTCCAGCTCAGCATTTGTTGTGCCTAATTTAGCCTGTCTTTTAATTTTAGCACTTAAAACGGAACGCGCTTAGTGAAATAAGTGATTGATGAGGTATAGAGCTACGGAGTGAAATTGACATTGACATTGACAATACAATCTATCACAACTGCGCCGGGCGAAGCTCGGCCTGCAACGCAGAAGGTTGCGGGTTCGATTCCCGCACTCTGAACAAATATTTGTGCGATCGCAGATATTTGTTTAGGGTGTTCTGGGTATTTTCTATGTATAATAAAAAATATCTATCTATGTAATATATTGTATTAAGTATATCAGTTATCTAGTACCCATAACACAAGCTCTGCTTAGCTTGGGGCTAGATAATGTTGTGTGAACTGTCCAGAATTATTTATTTATTCATTTATTTATTTAACTGACTGACGCTTGCTTGACATTGTCAATTTGACACTGACGATTTTTCCGCGATTTTTAATCATTAAAAATGTACTTAAACGAGTTGAAATCTGCCATTTTTGAAAGAAACGTCGTCATTTTTATTTTATTACATTTTAATGTGTTTTTTCGAGTTATTTCGTGTAATTTTAGTGGAATTTTAACCGGTGTAACTTGGATAAATGGCACATGTGTGATGTAGTGAAATTTGAGTGTATTGCGAGTCTTTTCGAAATGGTGGATTTTTTCCTGTAAAAACTCAGTTTTTCTGCCACAATTTAAACTGGGTTAGGACTAGACGGAGACTCTTGACGACTTGACTATAAATAAAACTATACTAATTATATCACTTGACATTGGCTAAATTGTTGCAAATAATGCATAGAAGCCATTACCTAAGATAAGAAGAAGAATGTACTTAAACTTAAACTTCTATGTATATAGGTAGAGCTGTTCTGTGCTTAAACTTGATTGATTGGAAGAACAACCTATTTTTCATTTAAAATTCTACCAATTTCTACAAATTGCACCCTGTTCCACCATTGTGCCAAAATTGAATGTGACAACACTGGGCTGGCGGCTCTCTGAGTGCATTGTTGTGTTTTGCAGTGGTTTTGCAGTTTAATATTTATATCAAACAGCCGTTCAGGATTTATTTTCTCTAATTTTAGACATAAAAGACATTTTCTAGAGCGCTTAGAACGCATCATGCTAACATATTGATTGTTATACCAAAAAACGCTGTACCGGTTAAAGATGACGTCAATTATCAAGGTACACTGCCTCTCAGGGGCTGGAGACGAATCTCCTCCATGCTACGTGCTGCAAGTAGACGAGTTCAAGTTCCTACTTGACTGTGGGTGGGACGAGAAGTTCGATATGGAGTTCATTAAGGAGCTAAAAAGGTTTGTTTGAGGTTATGTTTTGTTTGTAAAAAGCTCTGTTTATATGACATTTGACTTGAAATCAGCGATTTATGCTTACTGTTGCTGCTTAGAGCCAGTTAGCTCATTCTATCTACTCTAAATTGGTGTTAATTCTATAAAATTAGGCTAAACCAGAATAATTATGCTATTTTTATTCACTGATAGGTAGCTACATTTCTGTCATTATACATATTGCCTTAATAACTAGCCTACCTACTAATTGCAGACAAATAAACACAATAGACGCAGTCCTCATCTCACACTCCGACCCACTGCACCTTGGAGCGCTACCCTACGCAGTTGGAAAACTCGGACTCAACTGTCCAATATACGCCACACTACCTGTCTACAAGATGGGGCAGATGTTCATGTATGACCTGTATCAATCCCACAAGAATGTGTCGGAGTTTGATCTGTTCACGTTAGATGATGTGGACATGGCCTTTGATAGGATTATACAGCTGAAGTATAATCAGAGTATTGATATGAAAGGTAAGAATTTGAAAACCTTTATTTGATTTACACCCGTTTGCACTAAACATAAGAATCGCCTAAGTTCTTTCATAACTTGTTTAGACTACTCCTAACGAAAAATTTGCTTGCACTAACCCTAAGCCATTCCTTAGTCCACTTAGGCTAGGCTGTTCTTAGGCTTAGGTGTATCTTAACTAGGACAAGCCTAACTTATGTTTAGTGCAAATGGGGATGAATGTCATTTTAGTTTGTATGACAAACTTAGATTAATTCCACCATGTAATTTTAGCTTGCATGACAAACTTAGGTTCTTTACACCATGTAATTTTATCTTCATCATCATCAACCACAGCGTGATCTCACACACTACGTATAGGCCTCCCTTAGTTTGTGACATCCACCACATTCCTGCGCTACCCATATTTATCTCACCCATGCCCATGATGCTGACTATATTATCCACCCATCTCCCAGCCAGATCTACATTTCCATACCCACTCCGACCCACCATTCAGCCAGCTTAATTTTATCACTATCTAGCTATATGGCCCTTATTCCAGAATGTTACTCAAACTTTGTTTTTTCGTCATATTTTTTTTTTTTTTTTTCAAAAAATCTATTCTTCATTCTATTTTCTGTTTGAGATTTGATCTGGAATACTGGGATATGTCTATCATCAAGCTTGATGGCCCCCGTCTAGTTCCAGAGCACAGAACCTTTACTTGCAAGTTGCAATGTGTAATAGTATATAGAGGTGAGTTGATCACATAAAAGCACTCTGTCTCCTGTGATTGAGAGCACTGTTTTTTACCACTGAAGTAGTGTTTTATGATAACTATCGCTAATACCCTTGTGACACATACTATGCCATGTCATGACCGTAATTGTAAGCTTGCACCAGTGATCAGCTTTAAGCTTTAAGAGTGATGAGTATGAATGTGGTGTATACAAAAAAAGAGGCAGGCCTAAAAGAACTGTGTGAAAGATGACATGTGTATGAAAAGTGGAAGTAAGGATATGACGGGAGATAGGGGAGAATAAAAGAGAAGAACATGTTACGTCTCATTCCTATAATATGGTCTTTGCGCTGACCCCACTTAAGTGGGATAAGGGCAGGTAGATGATGATGACATGACCTTAATTCCAACGTTAAAATGTTCCAGGTAAAGGTCTAGGACTCCGGATAACACCCCTCCCCGCTGGCCACTCCCTCGGGGGCACGGTCTGGCGTATTGCGGCCCCGGGAGAGGAAGACATAGTGTATGCACCTGACTTCAATCACAAGAAAGAACGGCATCTCAACGGGTGCGAGATTGAGAGGTTGATGAGGCCCTCGCTAATGCTACTGGGTGCTATGAATGCCGACTACGTACAGCAGAGGAGGCGGCTGAGAGATGAGAAGTTGATGAGTAAGTTTTTTAACTTGGTGGCCCCAATTTCCCCTATAGGCCTACAAGGCCTATGACAAAGGGCTTAGCCAGCCTAGTGGCCTAACCACCCAACTACCCCGACCAGGTAGCTTGCCTTTTTTTTTTTTAATCTGTCTTGTAAGATGTTGTAACAAACACACTCACAAACTTTCGCATTTATAATATTACTAGCTGCGCCCCGCGGTGTTACCCGCTTAAGTCTCGAACCCATGGGAATATCACTAGCTATCTAGCTATCTCTATTCCAAATTTCATCCAAATCCGTCCAGCTATTTCAGCGTGAAGAAGTAAGAAACACACGCGCACACGCACACAAAGTAATGCACACTCACAAAGTTTTGCATTTATTATTTAGTAGGAAGTAGGATTATGATATAGTGTGATGCCGAAAATATTAAAGTTACTGAGAATAGAAAGAGGCCCCACTGATCTCAAGACTCTGATGACAGACCCCTAACATAAACCCTGTTTTGTTTTCCAGCAACAATCCTCACAACACTCCGCGGCGGCGGCTGCGTGCTGGTGTGCTCCGACACGGCTGCCAGGGTCTTGGAGTTAGCGCACATGCTGGACCAGCTGTGGAGGAACAAGGACTCTGGATTGGTGGCATATTCACTGCTCTTGCTGTCCAATGTCAGCTACAATGTTGTGGAGTTCGCCAAGTCACAAGTAAGGACTTGGATGTTTTTGTTGTATTATTATTAGTTTGTTTTGATTTTTTCACCACACTTGGTCATAAAGTGGCTCTAATTTCACCGGAATTAGGCACATAATGACACCTGTAATCAAACTGACTTTTTCATTGCTATTATTCACTAGTGTTATACGAGACAGTTAAACATTTACACAGAGTGTGTATTTCTGTTTTACACCTGTAATCAAACTGTGAATTTCTCATTGCTATGATTCACTAGTGAGTTATAGAGACAGTTGAACATTTACACAGAGTGTGTATTTCTGTTTTATTATTATTTTCTTCACTAGTGTGTTGTAAAACGTCGTATGATACACGTGATATACGTGTGTGTATTGATGATTACCGTCCTCGGCTCAATGGCGCCTCAGCGATAATTGCCAACATTACACACTTGTACCATAATAGAAGCGTTTTACCTTACAATAAAACGCATATTAATTTACTTACCATATTCGAACCTTGTTATATTTGAGATACGTACTACGTTTCCCGCCTCACTCTATCCATGACTTCCGGTCATATTCCTGTCTCTGTCACTCCCCACCACCACGGCAGAGTGGCGTGCGATTTATAAGTAGCATCGCCATCTTTATTCCTCATTGAGTCGAAAATCACCAGGCAGAGTTTAAAGTGTAAGGTTCGAATATGGTAAGTAAATTAATATGCGTTTTATTGTAAGGTGAAACGCTTCTATTAATTTGACTTGATCCATATTCGAACCTTGTTATATTTGAGACCTGTTTGTTATCGCCTGGTGGTGGTGGTGACACTGACGCCAATGTGAACATGTATATATTTAAAACATATTAGTTTTTGCGTAAAACACACTTTATGGGTAACATAAAGTTACTTTTATATTTGATGTATATATTTATACAGATTTTCAGGCAAGGACAGTATCATGAATTAAATAAAAACTTCTTTAAAAGTTGTAACAAAGGTACTAAGAGGTACGGGTAGAACTGGTCGCCTTTAGAATTTTCAAAAGGTATTCTGAGAGCGCCAATTTCCCCTAGGTAGTATATCTGGGAAATAGTCAACCCTAGTTTTTTGCCGCTACTGCGGAACGAATACTTCCAGATGTTGCATTTATCTTTAAATATGGTTTTAATCCACCCTGAAATAATAGTTTTTGAAGCGGCTTTTGCTTCACCACTTACAGAAACAAACATAATATTATGGATTTTAGCAGAATTTCTACAAACACAGTAAAAATCCAACAAACAGGATCCAATTTTCTGTTATCATGACATGGAGAAAATCTCCAGCCAGTTAGCCTATAATCCGAAGAATCTCTCTTCGAACCAAAGGCAGGCCACAATGTAAGAGAAACATCAGAGTTTGGATTTACTGATCCGTAGTAGTCCTTATGAATCCTCCGACCTGAGCACAAGAGTAAGAAAGTTGCAGCATGTTTTTGTAATGTTGTACGTCATAACTGCTTAGACATGAAGCCAGGCAGTTTCAGTTCCAAACTAGAGGCTTGGTTTAAACTGGTTTGACTAAAACAATGAATTTTAGCACTTTTTTGACTAAAATAGGAGGACTAATTTAGCCGGCAATATCTGGGTTGCAATGTGTCGAGATTATAGATTTATGTAACCTAATGGTACTGTATTAAATGTTGTGAACTAAAAGAAGATCAGATAGAAATCTGGCTACTTCTCCATCGCTCGGATTATGTGAACTATAATGCTGTTAAAACCAAACCAACCATTTTTTCCAAGGTACATAGCTAATAAGTATTTCGCGTAGATGCGCGCTATGTTTTTCCCGTTAGTTTCAATTGGTTGTCATTCTAGTCTTACAAGTTGTCAGTCAACCCCCACATTCCTACACCTCGAGGGTCATGTTCCCAACCTTTGAAGGGGGAGGACCTTTCGAGAATTAGATCAGGGCTTGAACGAGATTTTAAACAGTGAAGGGGTTTAGAATGCTCGGTTCTTTAGATTAGCTCACCAATAGAATTGACACGAATGTGGTACTACTCGTACCAAGAGGTAGGTTCTCTGAGCATTGTACCCATAGGTGACACAGCACTCTGGGTATCAGGAGTGGCGGATGAATAATCACGCGAGAGGAATGTTCTTCACTTGAAAGAATGACTGTGTCGTGGAATAAGGCTTGGTGATCGTTCAAATCCAGAAACACATAATTCACCACTTCGTGAGCTGGAGGCGAATAGGTCTATTTACAGAGTTCCCCATTAGGCAAACACTCTTTCTGTGCAATGGGCCAAAAGATGTCACATTCTGGATTGAGTTAAAGTCTCGACAGATGGTCTGCGTGACCGCTGTATATTCCGCACATGTGATAAATATTTAAAGGAATTTGATATTCTTCTAGTATCTGATAGACCTTGGTACTTCAAGTCCATGAGTGGCACATACCTCGTACCTCTCGTGACGTTCGTTTGTTTCGTATGAGGTAGTGCTGGCCTCTGGTGTCGGAGTTTGTCAAGCCGCCCGAGGGCCTCTGACATGGCTTATCGACTGCTATTAATCAATAACAGCCGGGACCGACAGCTTAACGTGCCCTCCGAAGCACAGAGCGATGGAAATCCGTGACGAAAGTATGCTATCATAGTTTGTATTATCGAATTGAATTAAAACAGTTCTCTGTCTCAGGAGATGACAATAACCGCTTAAAACCTTTAGAATGGCCAGCATTTATTTCTGTTTACAGAGAAAATATTTTTCGCGATTTGTCCAAACACCTGTTAGTGAACAATTGTTTAGCCGAGCTCCCGATGCAATATCTCATCAATCATCAGTCATGTGAAGGACACTTGCAGTTCTAAAACCACCATTTCACATCGCTCCCGAGTTCAAGCGAGATAAAATGCCATTAATATAACTAGCAAAAATTAGGAGCCTCACGAAGTTTCGAGTCTTTCCGATCTGTCTGTTCTTTGACCAGTATAAAGCTTGGCTACCAGGACAAACACTATTTCGCTTGGAAGAGGCCTCTGATTTGCTTAAGGATTCCATTCGACGCCCAGGTAACCTAAAAGGTTACCTTTGAAGTATCCACCCGAATATCTCTAGAACGTGGATAGTAGTGGATGAGCAATCAAGAAGTTTAGGCAATACGTTGCCTAAACTAATACTTGTCCCTGTAGCAAACGTTTTGGGCACAGTTAGACCAAAAATTAATAGATATGTAACTTTCCACAGCTGCCTTTGGTAAATTAGACATAAGAATCGTCCGAGGCTGTGAGCACTGCTCACATGAAAGTATGCTTATGAAAGGTCTATTTTGCATAGCCAGTCTGGTTGCAGAAAGTCTGACACACGAAAAACATTCAAAAACCTGAACATGTCAGTTATCATAAAACGATTGAGAGCCCCAGGTGGAATATGGGCCGCCGACGCCCTTGGGAACCCAGAAAATCGATGATAGGAAAATTGGAGATAGATGTGCTTGCTCGAGAACACACCCTTTCTCATCTTGTTGATGACAATGTTCATTTCGACAGAAAACAGACCGCTATAGTTTTTTCTAACATCTTTGTATAAATTTAGAGGAATGTTTGGGTGTGCAACACCGTATATGATTCCGAATGGCTTCAATACGAATGAGATCTGGAGCTCATAATAGTTTCCATTGGTCCAAAAACTGACCGAGGCGACCTGCTCTGAAGGTCATGTTAATAATTGCGGCGCTTACCAGCACTTTTCTGCCCAGGTTAGGGCTGATTTTGGGACCTTAGATAACCTCGTGGAGTACCACATCCTCAAAAGTACCCTTGATGATTCGGTGCGACCGAATGAGAGCTATGGCTATTCCAGCGCGAGTTATAACCACCCTGTGAGGGCAGTGGCCCAGCTAGGCAACCAGCTGTGTGATTATTTGCATCGCAGCACAAAGTGAGAACTGATAACCCTGCGAGGGTGTCTTGTAATTTGCGTTCTCCTGCGAGGACGCTGGGTTTATACTTTATAGCCACCCGGCGGTGGCCCAGCTGAGCAACCAGCTGTGTGATTATTTGAATCCCAGCACAAAGTGAGAACTGATAACCCTGCGAGGGTGTCTTGTAATTTGCGTTCTCCTGCGAAGAGACGCTGGGTTTATAGCCGCCCCGCGGTGGCCCAGCTGAGCAACCAGCTGTGTGATTATTTGTATCGCAGCACAAAGCGAGAACTGATAACCCTGCGAGGGTGTCTTGTAATTTGCGTTCTCCTGCGAGGAGACGCTGGGTTTATTTATTTGCATCGCAGCACGAGGTGTGAAACTGATAACCCTGCGAGGGTTTCTTTTGATTTTCAGGAGATTTTCAACCTAGCGTTTTTCCTAAAACGCTAGGTTTGTTAGTCTCAAACTCTCAACCTGCGAGGTCAAGGTAATAGGCTTCTTTCAATGACAAAAATATTTACGCACTCCACCTGATTTTTCTGGTGTAGTTGTAAACTTCTCTGCGTTGAACAGGTTCTTGCATGTTGGGGGCATCTTGCGTAGCGTGGCTTTGACTAGTGGATACTTTACCTGTTTTTCCACGCGATCCCTTCTTTTTTGCAATCAGTGCGGTGGAAACAACATTCCCGGAGAGATTCTTTGAAAATCCCCGCAAGAAACTAGTTCTAAAGACTCATTATTAAGAAATTCAGAATCCGAACTGCACTAATTCAAGAAACACCTTAGAAAAAAGCTTAGCTTAAAAAAATAAACATAACGTTAGAGCTGCAAAGGCTTTATCAGCGTTTTTGGAATACATAATCTCATTCCAATCACTGCTATTTAGATGTTGAAGAGCTTTAACATGGCATATGGCCTTCAACTGGCGTCTATGTCCAAGAACTCTGAACGCTCTTGGGCATAGGCTATTCTTTAGATTTCACAATAAAACTAATTTAGTTGGATTCATCTACATTAGAAACATGTATCTAATTTTTCGGTTATTTTCTTTGGTACTCACGTGGTATTTGTGTCCAGTCTGACTAGTGGCATTTATGTTTGCCCCCCTCCATTTTCTTTTTACGTTGACTCCGTCAACGCTTTGGGCGCATGTTTTGCTTGACCAACCTCAAACTGCGGCTTCGTGAAGTGGATGCTCCTGGTAATCTGGTATGTATCAGGAGCTGCATTTCTACCACTACCACAAATATCCAAGCTAAACAATAAATTTATTAATTTGTAAACCAATCGTAATTGGAAAACACGAACGGTTGAAACCGTTAAAAATTCAAAGAAGAAATTAAAAAGCACGTTTTTACCACACTGTTACACGTCCTGATTGAAAAATCAAGCCCCAAATATAAAACCATTCGTGATTTTCTAATTTCTGCAATTGCCAACTACCCGCAAATGCAAAATAATAATGTAAAAAAGATAAGAAGACTTTTTACTTGTTAAACGTGGGTTTTACCCGGTATGAAATTGAAATAACACATTTTTATAAAAAAATCTTTGCCATAAACGTGTTTGCGCTACGCAAGCACGTCCGTACTCGGCGGGAAACAAGACGCCAATGAGGAATAAAGATGGCGATGCTACTTATAAATCGCACGCCACTCTGCCGTGGTGGTGGGGAGTGACAGAGACAGGAATATGACCGGAAGTCATGGATAGAGTGAGGCGGGAAACGTAGTACGTATCTCAAATATAACAAGGTTCGAATATGGATCAAGTCAAATTAATGTACTATTATCTTAAGGAACCGATCAAAATAATTGTGAGCAAAGTAAGGGTCAATATCGTATTGCACATTCATCCCATTCTTTAGAAGCATGTTTTGTATGGGATGACGATTATGTGAGATGCTAAACAGCGGGGTCCGGGTCTACACTGATGGCTCTAAAACTAAACAGGGAACAGGCGCTGGTATACACTCGCTGGATCTCAACATTAACATATCAATGACACTAGGCATACACTGTTCCATTCAATGTGAATGCGTGGCCATCACTGAGGCCGCCACCGCAATAATCAGGAGAAGGATCACAGACTACAATATAAGAATCCTCTCCAACAGCTCAGCAACACTCAGAGCTCTGGAGAGCCACAGCTGCAACTCCAAGCTCGTTTACGAATGTCACCTAGCCCTGGAGAGAATCGCCTTGGGAAACAAGGTGACTCTGCAATGGATAAAGGGGCATAGCGGATCACTGGGTAACGATGCCGCAGATGAGCTAGCTAGAAGAGGGTCGGGAACAACCACAGAGGGCCCATCTCCATTCCTCCCTCTGCCCTTCTCTCAGCTACGCACATGGATGCGGCTCCGCACCATTAACCAACACAATGAACGCTGGGCACGGATTACGGACTGCAGACAGTCAAGAGCAGCCTTACCACAACTGACACATCGCCTGCTCAACCTTCAAAGAATAGACCTTCGCACCATCGTGGCGACACTCACAGGACACTGTCTCCTGAACAAACACCTCTTTAACATCGGATCCACAGACATTCCACTCTGCAGAGGGTGTCTGACCGAAGAAGAATCGGCTGCCCACGTAGTCCTGGAATGTGTGGGAGTCAACGAAAACAAATCCTCAACAACCCGAGGTCACTCCGCCAAGCCTGCGAAGACCCCAGGAAACTTCTGTGCTTCTGGACGGAGTTAGGCTGGCTAACTACCTAGTCAGACAACTCTCACGCATAATGGACCTCCCATAGAGTTCGAATAAGGAAAAGGGAGTTCTTTAACATTAACATTAACATGTGAGATGCTAATGGCATTCTTCCATGCTCTAGCGACCCGCCCCGGCTTCGCACGAAAAGTTATTAAACATAAACCTTCCAAAAAAAATATCTAACTGATAGTGAAAACAACATCAAAATCCGTTGCGTGGTTAAAAATAACTAAGCGGACAAACGGGCAGATTGACGCGGATAGCGATTTTGTTTTATACACTAATATTATAATGAGGAAAGATTTATATTTTTGTGTGTGTGTATGTTTGTAATGAATAAACTCAAAAACTACTGAGCCGATTTCAAAAATTCTTTCACCATTGGAAAGCTACATTCACCCTGAGTGACATAGGCTACCAGGGGGGGATTAGAGGGGGGGGGGGGCTGTTTTTCATCCTCAAACTACCCCTGCGAAGCCGGGACGAGTCGCTAGTACTATGTATTAATGATGGAAAAACCAGATAAGGGTTTTTCTTCAACAGTCAAATTTAGACTAGAGCATAGGCTGTGTTGTCTAAGGTTCAGTTTCGCTTGTAGTAAACGCCAAAATACTTTGAAATAGTACCGCAAGTAGTAGTAGTTTTAATAGTAATACTTTTTTAATAGCTCTTATTACTATTACTCGACGACCTCTGTGGCGCGGCGGGCGACGGTTCGCCTGTGACATAGGAGGTTGCGGGTTCGATTCCCGCCTCGGGATCAGGGTGTTCTGGCTATTTTCTATGTATAATAAAAAATATCTATCTATGTAATGTATTGTATTAAGTATATCAGTTATCTAGTACCCATATTACAAGCTCTGCTTAGCTTGGGGCTAGATAATGTTGTGTGAATTTTTATTTATTTATTTATTTATTACTATTATCCCATACTGTCCCATTGTTGGGCAAAGGTAATTTCCGCTAGTCACCACGGTTTTGCCCAACCGTTTCCCATTCCCTATCATAGGCATCCAGTTCATCCCGCCACCTCATGCGTGGCCTGCCGCGACGCAACCTGACTGTATCAGGGCTCCATACCGTGGTAATTTTGGCTCAAAGTTCGTCAGGCATGCGGCAAATGTGACCGGCCCAATCCCACTACAGCCTCGCGGCCTACTCTCCTGCGTCGGTGACTTTGGTCTTGGAGCGCAGTGTGGTGTTATGGATGCGGTCAGTTAGTTTAACGCCCAAAATACTGCGCTCAATTGACCTTTGGCAAACCTTGAATTTGGAGTTCTGGATGTTTGTCAAAGACTAAGTTTGTGATCCGTAAATCAAGACGGGAAGGATGCACATGTCCATTAGTTTGCGTTTTAGTACCATTGGAAGGTTACCCTTCATCAGTTCCTTCATCGACCAATAGCTCCTCCAGGCGTTCTCAATGCTTCTCACAATTTCTTTATCCTGCCTGCCTGCCTGGAGGGAAACTAATTGGCCAAGGTAGATGTAATCTTGGACATAGTGCTTAGCTTCAACGTTGACTGATATTCGATACTCAATGCTGCTGGTCATTACTTTGGTCTTTGACATATTCATCTTTAAGCCAACCTCAATAACATTGATATTAACTTGTTATGAAACAATAATTTTGTTCATCAGATAGAATGGATGAGTGACAAGCTGACGCGTGCGTTCGAGGGCGCGCGCAGTAACCCCTTCGCGCTGCGCCACCTGCAGCTGTGCCACTCGGTGGGCGAGGTGACGCGCACGCCCGGCCCCAAGGTGGTGCTGGCCTCCTTCCCGGACCTCGAGACGGGGTTCGCGAGGGACCTGTTCCTGCAGTGGGCGCCACATCCGCAGAACTCGATCGTTCTGACAGCCAGGTATGTTTGTATCAATGCATCAAGCCACTACGTCACCCGGCTTGGACAAATAGAGAAAGCTCTATGCTCAGCTCGTTCCATAGCACGCTGAAATGATCCTCGAGACGAGGTTCGCGAGAGACCTGTTCCTGCAGTGGGCGCCACATCCGCAGAACTCGATCGTTCTGACAGCCAGGTATGGTCTGAACCACCATCTCCTTTTCATCATAGGACGAGCAGACGCACGGCTCGGCACCATCCTTAACCTAATTAGTATACCCTCTATTCGTACTAAACGTTTCGGTTCTACCTTTATAATGCGAACTGCTAAGGAGTGGAATACGCTACCGTCGTCTGTATTTCCTGAAAACTGTAATCTGGGTCTCTTCAAGGCTAGAGTGAATAGGTGGATAGACCTTTGTGCTTCATCTTCGGCCACATCGTCACTTACCAGCAGGTGAAATCGTGGTCAAACAAAGGCCTAACTCAGTTTAAAAAAAAAAAAAAAAGTTTCACGGAATGCTTCAAGCCGCTTGCTAAACCTGCTACATCCCACCTCGGACAAATAGAGAAAGCTATGTGCTCAGCTCGTTCTATAACACGCTGTGATGATAGTTATTCATTTATTCGCTTAAAAATATGGTAATTACAATGTTCTTTATAGATATTTTGTTTCACATATTTTTACTAGTTACTGCTAGCGTGCAAATATTTAGTAGGTATACAAATTTAAAAAGCGGCCAAGTGCGAGTCGGACTCGCCCATGAAGGGTTCCGTAGCAGCAAGTAACATAATATAAAAGTTCTTGGATGGATTACGATTGATGACGTATTAAAAAAAACTACTTACTAGATCTCGTTCAAACCAATTTTGAGTGAAAGTTTACATGGTAATGTACATCATATATTTATTATAGTTTTATCATTCTCTTATTTTAGAAGTTATGGGGGGGGGGGACACTCTTTTTGCCACTTTGGAAGTGTCTCTCGCGCAAACTATATTTTTAGAAAAAAATGATATTAGAAACCTCAATATAATTTTTGAAGACCTATCCATAGAAACCCACACGTATAGGTTTGATGAAAAAAAAAATTTGAGTTTCAGTTCTATGTATGGGGAACCCCAAAAATAATTGTTTTATTTCAATTTTTGTGTAAAAATCTTAATGCGGTTCACAGAATACATCTACCTACCAAGTTTCAACAGTATAGCTCTTATAGTTTCGGAAAAAAAAGGCTGTGACGTACACGGACAGACAGACAGACATGACGAATCCATAAGGGTTCCTTGTCTTTGCCTACGGAACCCTAAAAATGAAAACAATATAATTATGTCAATAGGTACTAGGTATCAAATTAATCATTTATTTATTACATTTATGTCACATTCATATGTTATAATTGTAAAAACGACACGAACCCTTTTTCAGAATGTCTGATATTGAGTAAAAGCTTTCCGTGAACAGCCACTTTTCCGACACCACACAATAAAAATTGTAGGGTAGATTGACAATCGGTTCATGTTCCATAAAATTATCCGTGTATTATGTATGTAGTAACTATCAACTAATCTGTGCGCGCGGTCGCACTGCACAGATTAATGTCTAGTTACCTACCTAATAGATCTTACTTATCACGTATTAATACTTAGCATTGTATCTGTCCCTCTCTAGCACGCGTGATACGACATGTGTATGAAAGGGACAGGGATAATGCTGAGCATTAATACGTGCTAAGTAAGATCTATATATCTCGGCCTGAGTTTTAACAAGTAATTGACACGGGTGTGTGAAATACGGTTTTTTTATGGAACATGAGGTTCACAAAGTTTACGCTAGGGGCGCTCAACATTTTATTTGACTACTATACCTTTTTTGATACAACTTTGAATGGCGGATCAAGCAGATGGCCCACCTGAGGTTAAGCGGTACTCTCTGTCTATGAACAGTGCTTAATCACATAGGTCACGTCCACCTAGGACCTATGTGGCAATGCACTGCGCCCGCCACCGCGAGACAATAAGAAAAAAAGTCATGTAATTTTACCGGCAACCATACCGTTCAAACCTGACCACAGCAATGCGATCACTACTGCTTTATTATTTATTGGCAGATATAGGTGGTATGGTAGTACTTCCCCGGACGAACTCTCACACAAAAAAGCTCTACTACTACTGAAGTACCTATACTATACTTTTAAAGGAATGAATAATGTTATCTTAAATGTTGTATGTTCCAGGACATCGCCCGGTACTCTAGCCCGCGACCTGATCGACAAAGGGGGGAACCGCACGATAGAGCTGACAGTCAACAAGAGAATCCGACTGGAGGGCGCGGAGTTGGAGCAGGTGATGCAGCAGCAACAGCTGTTCCAGAACAACGCGGCCAAGTGAGTATACTATTACACGAAGGTTTTTTTTTTTTTTTTTTTAACAATGATAGACCTTTGTTTGACCACGATCTCACCTGTTGGTAAGTGACGATGCGGCCGAAGATGGAGCACAAAGGTCTAGAAGGCACCTATTCACTCTAGCCTTGAAGAGACCCAGATTATAGTTTTCAGGAAAGACAGACGACGGTAGTGTATTCCACTCCTTAGCAGTTCTCATTATAAAGGTAGAACTGAAACGTTTAGTACGAATAGAGGGTATACTAATGAGGTAAGGGTGGTACCGAGCCGTGCGCCTGCTCGTCCTATGATGAAAAGGAGATGGTGGGATCAGATCATGAAGTTCCTGGGAGCATTCCCCGAAATGTAACCTATAGAAGATCGAAAGGCACGCTACCTTACGGCGGTGCTCGAGACTCTGGATCTTAGTCTCCGCCATATGTTGCTCACCAATAAGCCTGAAAGCTCTGCGTTCGATCGAGTCCAAGGCAGCAAGCTGGTGTTTGGCCGAGCCATCCCAAACGTGGCAGCAGTACTCCATACCAGCCCGGACTGAAGTAACGCTACTAGGCTGGTCCGCACAGAGTAGGCCGCTTCGCGAGGCATTATCCGCGCGGGGAAACCGTCCCCAAACGAGCGCGGCAGCCTCGGTGTCATCGCGAGACTGTGCGCGGCAAGCTCGGCCCTGTTCGTTCGTTCAGTTGAGAGTTAAGGTGAATGCTCTCGCTTGAGGCGCGAAGTTATTATTTTTTTGGTGTTTGTGCCCATTACATCTCATCAAAACTTCTTCAGATAGCGAAGTTGATTTCGTGAGAACCAGGATACTTAACACACATGTTTTAATTGATAGTATCTCGTAAATATCATCAGTTTAGCTACGATACCCCTAAACAAAGCAAAGCTGATGATATTTATGAGATGCTATCAAGTAAAACATGCGTGTTAAGTCTCCTAGTTCTCGCGAAATCAACTTTCGCTATCTGAAGAAGTATTCATGAGATGTAATGGGAAAAAACACCAAAAAAATGCATTTCACGTCACAAGCGAGAGCATCCACCTTAAGACAAATACGCATGCGTCCAGAGTGCGCGCGGCAAACGACTGAGGCGCCTTTGGGCAAAGCAAAAAGCCGACGCTCAGTGGCTCGGCCTCGATCACTCGACCGCGCAGGCGCGCGCGCTTGCCTCGGCCGTGGAATGACGGAACTAGCAGATGGCCCACCTGATGTTAAACGGTTTCGTTTCGTTTCGTATGAGGTAGTGCTGGCCTCTGGTGTCAGAGTTTGTCAAGCCGCCCGAGGCCCTCTGACATGGCTTATCGACTGCTATTAATCAATAACAGCCGGGACCGACAGCTTAACGTGCCCTCCGAAGCACAGAGCGATGGAAATCCGCACATAACTTAGAAAAGTCATTGGTGCGGAGCCTAGGATCGAACCCGGTATCGTTGGATTCTGAGTTGCACTATTGAACCGTTAGGCTACCATCGTTGAACGGTACCATCTACCTATGAACAGAGCATTATCTCATAGGTCACGTCCAGCTAGGACGCACCCTATGTGGCATTGCACTGCGCCCGCCACCCTGAGACATAAAGATGAAAAGTCTCATGTGCCTGTAATTTCACAGGCACCCATACCCTTCAAACCGGAACACGGCAATGGAGCACTGCTGCTTTCTGAGCACTACTGCTTTGCGGCAGAAATAGCTACGGTACGAAATAGTACTTCCCCGGATGAACTCTTTTACAAAAAAGCCCTTGCTAAAAATGTTACTTATTTTTTTTAATTACCTACTAATCTTGTATGATATCTAAGAGGTACTTAAAAGACTAATGTACAAAGTCAAAAGTATTTTATTAGTAAGTAGACTATTTTGAACCATCTTACTATCAACACACAGCCTAAACCATAAGTCCTAGAGACCTGAAATTTGGAGGGTACGTTCCTTTTGTAGTCTCTGGAGGGACGATGCGACGGAGAGTCTCTGCTGAAGGAATTCCAGAAATGCAACCCCTAAGGGCGGGGTGTTTAAGTTTGTATGGAAAAGTACACACGGACGAAGTCGCGGGCATTCCACTAGTAATACATATAACCCTAACAATAACCCGCTGGTGTTTACAGAGAGGAGATAGCTGGCATATCCTCAGACTCAGACTCGGAGGGCGAGCTGGAGATGTGGGTGGTGACGGGCCGGCACGACATCCCCGTGCGGCACGACGTGCGCGCCACGGGCTGCTTCAAGTCCAACAAGCGGCACCACGCGATGTACCCGTGCCAGGAGGAGCGCACCAGGGCAGACGACTATGGAGAGATCATCAAGGTATCTAAACATCTGTCCTAACATTTGTCTTTGGATTTCACAACGCATGCATGCACAACGACATGACGACGTGACATTCAATATTCATTACCAATAAATTACGAGTACTATGAAATAGTGTAGTGTAGCAGATATCACCTACACAATCAAAAAACTAAAATGGAAGTACGCTGGTCATTTGATCAGGAGTCACAGAGAGAAATGGGCTAAAAACGTGATCCAATGGTACCCTAGAGAAGGAAAAAGGGCTAGAGGAAGACCTTTCCGCAGATGGGAAGATGATTTTAAAACAACAGCAGGTGAAGAAAAGCTCACGATCGGGAGCTTTGGAGGACTCTGGGGGAGGCCTATGCTGGGAAGCAAAACAACCATTTATAACTGTTTTTTTATCGACGTCATATTGTAAACTAATTATAAGGTTGTTAAATAAAGGCTATTGAAATTGAACTATGAAATATAATATTTTTCAGCCCGAGGAGTACAGACTGGCCGAGGTTGTTGACCTCGACGGGGAGGTGCGGGAGACCGCGCCGGCTGCGCCACTCAAACAGGAACCTGAAGGTATACCATTCAATTCAATCTAATTTATTTTGTCAATAGGCGCACATAGAAAAGTCACTTTACATCAGAGGTTTTTGATAAAAGATATTGAGCAAATAAATTACATACATACACACGCCTTTTTTCCCGAGGGAGGGGGGGTAGGCAGAGCCTCAATGGGCCTCTTTTTACTGTAGATATGTTTTATTATTCATAGGAAATACCCAGAACACCCTGAACAAATATCTGCAGATCGTACAAATATTTGTTCCGATGCGGCAATCAAACCCGCAACCGGGAAGAGGTGTGTGTCTATGTATGTATGTATTTATCAATGTAATGTATTGTATTTAGTATATCAGTTATCTAGTACCCATGACACAAGCTCTGCTTAGCTTGAAGCTAGATAATGATAGATAGATAGATAGATAACACTTTATTGCACACCAAAATAATAAAAATAACATTAAAAACTATCAGAAAAATTAGTACCTATGGAAGTACAATGGGCGGTCTTATCGCTGAAAGCGATCTCTTCCAGACAATCTTGGGATGGACTGGAATTGACGAGAACGATAAAGGACGGTGGTGTAGATCAAATAAATAAATAAATAAAAGTATACGTATACATACAATCTAACTTATAATAACATAAATATATAATATAACTACACAAAATATACTAAATAAATAAATAAAAATATCTGAACATATTACTAGAATTTACAGCTTTACGACATGGACAAAAAATGATTAAACAATAGCTTTTTGAAGATAGGAAGAGATTTAGCGGTTCTGATAACCAGAGGAAGATCATTCCAAAGGCGGATAGCTTGTACAGTAAAGGAATATCCGTAGAAAGTGGAAGTGTGCTCAGGAGTTTTATGTTGCAATGACTCAGAGGAGCGCAATGCAAAAGGGTGGGAGAGATGAAGATATTGAAAGCGCTCCTTGAGGTAAGGAGGGGCTTAAATAAAATACTGTACAAGAGAGACAGAATGTGAGTATTCCTGCGATGGCGTATAGGCAACCACTTGAGCTTAATGCGAAATTCGGAGACGTGGTCATATTTTCGTAGGCCAAATATAAACCTAATGCAGAAATTCTAAAGGCGCTCAAGCTTATCGAGGTATTTTTCAATGAGGTCAGGATAGCAGGCGTCAGCGTAATCGAGAATAGGGAGTAAGAGTGAATGCGCCAGCGTAACTTTGGTGGATGTCGGCAGAAAATTTCGCAAGTCTCCTCAGCGAAGCGGCTGAAGCAAACATCTTCCGACTCAATTCAGCCAAATGAGGCCCCCAAGTCATATTCCTATCTATCAACACGCCTAAATTCTTAACAGTGTCACTAATAGGAATAGTAACACCATCAAACATAATTAAAGGGAGAACAGACCAGTCAATCTTGGTGATCATTCTGGAGCTGCCTACAACGATAACCTGCGTTTTTATGGGATTTACCTTGAGCCCGTAAGCATTGCTCCATGCGAGAATACGCGCTAAGTCGCTGTTGATGATGTGAAAACCGAGATTTAAGTTGTTCACAGGAGCTTGCGTATAAATCTGGAGATCATCTGCATAAAGGTGGTAGGATGACGAGAGTGTGTCAGAGATTGAATTTATAAAGATAGCAAAGAGAAGAGGAGAAAGTGTGTAATGTTGTGTGAACTGTCCAGCATTATTTATTTATTATATACCTTCTATTTACAGTGGAAATGCAGGAGATACCGACAAAGTGCGTGTCCTCGGTGCGGCAAGTGGCCGTGAAGGCGAACATACAGTACATAGAGCTGGAGGGGCGATGCGATGGAGAGTCTCTGCTGCGGGTCGTGGCGCAGTCCAAGCCGCGGGCGATAGTGGGCCTACGGGCCAGCAAGCAGGCTCTGAACATACTGAAGTAAGTCATCTCATGATGAGCTAGCTAGAAGAGGGTCGGGAACATACAGTACATAGAGCTGGAGGGACGATGCGACGGAGAGTCTCTGCTGCGGGTCGTGGCGCAGTCCAAGTCGCGGGCTATAGTGGGCCTACGGGCCAGCAAGCAGGCTCTGAACATACTGAAGTAAGTCATCTCATCTGTCCCTTTCTACACGACCCGAATAGATAGGGTACGTAGCGGAAACTACGGGTTCCGCTGTTTGTACTAGGGTACCACGGGCGTCAGGAGAAGCCACCTACTAGGTAAAACTAGTAGGTCCTGACTTGGGTTCGGTTTCGTGGTGGCTAAGTGGTTAGTTGCAGGGGGTAGGCATGTTGTCTTCCCGGTGCATTGTTGTTTACCGGGGTCCGCCCCCGCGCGCAACTAGCTAGTGTCTTCACTGGCCTAAGGCAACTGGCTGTAAGGTGGGCACTAGCGGGGTCAGTGAGTGATCCTTTAAGCAACAACCTAACTGTGCGTTGTAATCTCCGGTACTTACCTGGATAGTAAGTAGAGTCGTGAGCTGACATGAATTCGGCCACCCAGCTGCAGGAACTCGGTAGATACATGTTCGTGTGGCGAGAAGTGAGCGCGCTTCGGTAACTTTAAGGGTTTGAAGACAATATGCTGCGGTAAACGGTTGTAGACGGCAGACCCATCACATGAGTGAGCCTAGCAGATTTCGCCAACCTATGCTTCACTGAGGCGAGCTTGTCAGCTCCGCGGGTCTTGTACCGGTGGGCGTGTCCGCGTGTTGCGAACGCTCCCTGGTTCGCCCGCACATACATCGCAACTTGGTATATGTCGATACCTGGCAGCGTGAGTATTCCCAGGGATGTGAAAAGCGGTGTTGCCGGCGTGTCCCATGCCACGCCTGCAACGGCTCTCACAGCACGTTTCTGCTTGCGAAACGCGCGCGCCTGTCGGTGGCTTACCCCCACAGTTCAGCTCCGTATTGTAAGAGCGAATGCACCGTTGCAAACATCAGCATATTGCAGACATCAGCTGAGACTCCGCGGCCCAGTCTACGTAGCGCATACCAAGCGCTACCCAGTCTCGCATAAAGTTGGTCGACAGGAGGAGGAGGAGGAGGGATCTATTCTTAGGCCAGACTCATTCCACGTATAGTGTATAATGTACTTTTAATTTCAGAAAGCACTGCGTGGCTGAAGGTATTGAGAGGATCTTCATGCCCAATAAAGGCGGCGTCGTAGACGCTACCACGGAGTCACACATTTACCAGGTAAATAAATACACAACACGCCATTTTTTAAATTTTGACGATATGTTAAAATTTTGGAGTTGTTGCGTTACATGCTCACTCAGTATCAGTACAGGTTACAAACTTGATGTCAATACAGTAATTACTTGATCTTGATGATAATCTAAATAAATCATAGACAAGAAACAAGATTGTTGAAACTTTTCTCGTTGAAATTGGTCCTCCTAAAACCCAATTTTTGGTCCCTCCTTCGACTAGAGAAAATGTTAAGCGTAAATTTGTTCTTTATTGTTATTGTTTATTTGTTGTTGTAAATTGGCTTCTTTAGAAGCAAAACGAAGTTACATCATTTGTCGTTTACGTCAGTTACTTCCGAGGTGATGAAATCTATACCTCATCTCTTCCCGGGTTCAAGTGAGCAATATCGCACTTTCTTGCAGCTATTGTTTTCTAGCTAGACTACGCCCATTCGGTATTTAAACTTATCGCTTTAAGGTCGTTGCTTTCGCTTGCGGCGCGAAATTCAATTAGAAATGATATTTATGTTATACTTTAAATTAAATTTGTCTGTTAGGTCATATAATTACCGGCAACATAGTTTTCGCTATCTGAAGAAGTGTTGATGAGCTGTGATGAGCAAGAAACACGAAAAGAAATTAATTTCACGCCACCAGCGAAAGCAACCTTAAGAAGCTTTATTAATTAAATCGGATTCAAAGACACAGCCACCATCACACCACCACTGGCCATCGCTTCCACCGAGTAGCACGTGGCTGTTAGTAGCATTTACTTATGTGACATGAAGTTTAAAGACAATGTTCCTCAATTTTCAACGCTACAAGTCTATATCTGTATGGTATTTTCCGATTATAAATGATTCTTCTTCTTCCACTTGTTGTCGAGGCAGCACACAGGCGCTCCCCACCTAGTAGTAAGAATGATCATCAATAAACAGACCGTGTTTGTTGCCTGATTCTTCTAGGTCTGGTTGCGTTGGAACAGGACTAAATGTAAATTTATTTAAGACGGTTCTAAATGATCCTTGTGATTTCAATGAATAAAATACTTTTTGACTTGACACGACTTCTTCTTCTTCTTATAATGGCTTCTGAGGAGTGCTCCAAACAATTTCGCCAATGTCAATATTAATTGTAATAAAATTAGTCAAGTCTCTTGACGACTTCTCCGTCAAGTCATAACCCAGTTCAATTAAATGGTGGCAGAAAAACAAAGTATTTGCAGGAAAAAATCCACCATTTCGAAAAGACACGTCATACATTTAAATTTAACTACCCCACATGTGCTATTTATCCAAGTTACACCGGTAGGCCTAGTGTGGGCATACCAGTTAAAACGCGTTTACGCGACCACCGCGTTGGCTAAGTAAACGGCAAAATTAAGGTATACAACTAGTATACTTTACAACAATACGTGACGTGAACTGCCAAAAATGTCACTTACGCTCGCAAAACACTCACACAAAATGAGTCATTAACTCGCCGCTAGGGGCTCTGTACATTTTTACGCGGTCTTGGTAGAGCGCATAAACTTGTAGCAAAAAGTCGCACTACGGCTACGGTTAAAATGCCACTGGAATTACACGAAATAACTCGAAAAAACATTAAAATGGAATTAAATAAAAATGACGACGTTTCTTTCAAAAATTCCAGGTTCAATCCCCAGAAATGATTTATCTTATGTTATCTCTTGTGTGTTCCAGGTGAAGCTGACGGACAGCCTGATGTCCGGCGTGGCGTGGAAGTCTGCGGGCGCGGCCGAGCTGGCGTGGCTCTCGTGCGTCGTGGCGCAGCGACAGATACGGCACACGGACACGGCGCCAGGTCACTAGCCGCTTACTGTATTCAGATATTCATTTATTTCACCATGTCGTTATATTACATAACATTGGCATGTCAACACTTAATATACACAAATAGCACACAATTAAAGAATATTAAATAATAATAAAAATGAAATAAATATTAAATAATGATACTGTATCATCATCATCATCAATATCATCATCATCTTCATCTTCATCATCATCATCGTCGTCATCATCATCTTCATCATCATCATCTTCATCATCATCTTCTTCATCATCATCATCGTCATCATCAGCAGCAGCAAGGACTGTTTTTTTTTTGTGTCGTACCGTGCTTTTGCCATTTTCAGTATAATTTATTATTGTGTTTTCAATATAATTCGCTACAATTCTTCCAAATTTGACTTCGGTCAAGCCATGTTTTAGTAAAACGGTGACCGTTTTACTAAAACTTTGGTATACAATTTCCACCAACTTGAAAAGTCACGCAATTCTCTTCCATTTAATTTCACTACACTTGTGCTCTATAGACGAGCTACATTGGTTAAAATGCCACCAAAACTACACAAAATAACTTTAAAAAAAAACAGGTAATTAAAAGAAGTAAAAGTAGAGAACATCTCTTTTCGAAAATGGCTGAAAGATTCATAAAAAAAACTAGACTATATTCAGTGTTCCGACACGTTTCATACTAATAAGACACGAAGATAATTAGTAGGTTTCCCCACCGTATGTGGGCTTCATTATTTAAATCCTAATAGATTTATTTACCATTCAGTGTGAGGATAAACCGCTTTAATTCGGTTTTATACATTTTTCGGATATTCAAAATTTCCGCCCGGATAGCGCCACCATCCATGTTTTGTATGTCTGTTACCTAGCGGTGATCAACAGCCTTCAGACTGTTAAGAATTGCCATTAGTCAAATCACGGGCAGTCTATTATTATCCATCGAGGAGTTCCGTTGTCCACCCTCCGTCTCCATCATCAGATCCAGCTCTCTGTCACCATCATATTGTATCCGAATACATGAATGAGGCGCCAAGTTCACGTTTCAAATTAAATTATCAGATGAAGAAGAAGCAGACCCCGAGGTGATGCTGTCTCTGGAGCCGGCACCGAGCGGGCAGAGCGGCGCGCACGCAGCCTCCTTCATCAACGCGGTGCGTCTCTCCGAGCTGCGCGCGGCCATCGCGCGGATAGGGCTCAGCGCCGAGTTCGTGGGCGGCGCGCTCGAGTGCTGCAACGGGACGTTGGCCATACGGAGGGTGAGTTGTATCGCCATGTTGTCTCCTTCATCAACGCGGTGCGTCTCTCCGAGCTGCGCGCGGCCATCGCGCGGATAGGCCTCAGCGCCGAGTTCGTCGGCGGCGCGCTCGAGTGCTGCAACGGGACGTTGGCCATACGGAGGCTGAGATGGAGATGTATGTGCTCAAAAAAAAAAGAAGAAGAAAAAAAGATTTTATTTCAGACTTCCGTCCATAATTTGGTTAGTACACAATATACAGCACTTATGAAAATATCCTGTAGATTGCAAGAGAGAGAACACAATTTCGTGTGACAGGGACAGGCAATAGTACATTATGGTACAAATGTGTAATGTTGGTGATTACCGCTGAGGCGCCATTGAGACCCGAGCCGTTAGGTGAGGTCTTAAGAGAGCCAAGGACGGTATATCATCGTTTGTTTCATACGACGTTTTTCAACACACTTGTGAAGAAAATAATAATAAAACAGAAATATACACTCTGTGTAAATTTTCAACTGACTCTATAACTCTTGTGAATAATAACAATGAAAAAGTCAAATTTTGATTACAGGTGTCATTATGTGCCTAATTGAGGTTAAATTGGAGTCACTTTATGAGCAAGTGTGTTGAAAAGGGTATTTATTTTAGTTATTTCATATCGGAGCTGTCTGTGCTCAAAGCGCAGTAAAATTCAAGAGAGAGAACACAATATCGTGTGACAGGGACAGGCAAATTACTTTTATGCATAGCTATTTAGTATGGCAATACTAAACAATTGTAATAAAAACCTTATTGTATTTTTTTCAGTTGGAAAACGGTCGAGTTGCGTTGGAAGGCGTACTCTCCGAGGAGTACTTCAAAGTAAGAGAATTACTGTACGATCAGTTTGCTATTGTATAGTTAGTATTAATACACGGCTAACTTCACCAATACATAAACAGGCGGTTAACGGCTTTCGGCTGTATAGCCTAACCTATTACTTTTATTACAAGTTTGCTTGTCTATGTGGGAAAAATATGGCGATCGAATTTTAGACCAGTTCCCGATACCCGATTGAGCTGAAAATTTACATAACTGTCAAGTTCCGATGACAATACAATAAGCGAGCTGATCTGATGATGGAGACGGAAGGTGGACTACGGAGCTTCTCGATGATTAATAGTCAGATTCTTGCTTGGACAGATTCTTTTTTCACCGGAATGTCAAATTGAACTATACAAAAAGTAGGGGTTTGCTTATGTAATTAATTAGAAATGAAATAGTAGCATTACAAATGTAAAAATGAAATATTATTTTTAAGAATTTTAAGTTTTGATTAGTTTGTAAAACCAAATAGACTGGTTCCTATACCTGTTTTTTTTTATATTTGATAAAAATCAAGAGATAGATTAAAAAAACACCCCCTCCGTGTTATTTTTTTTTTTTTGTATGTTTATTTTTGCCCTTGACACTTTTTTTCTAACAGCAATTTTTTTTTGTTGATATCTTAAAAACCGCGTCTAGAGACATATTTGAAGGGAAAAAGGGGGGATAGGGGAGAGGGGAGCCAAAGTTCGGCTTGGCAACATTCAGAACCGAATTCAGCAGGCTTTTTTACATCGGAAAATTCCCGTTGACAAAATGGCCCACAAAATGCCGTTGAATTTGAAAATGTTTTTTTTCATGAAAATTATAAAAAAACATGAAGTTCCGGAAGATATTGCCCACAAACCATAAGCCCTACCAAAAAAGTTTATGCACCATGTATAGAAAATTTTATAGAGATCCTTTTTGTCCTTGACAGTTTTTTTCTAACAGCAATACTTTTTGTTTTAAATCGTAAAAACCGCGGTTAGAGACATATTTCGTGGAAAAATGTGGGATAGGGGGAGTCCCAAAATTCGACTTGGCAACATTCAGAACCGAAATCAGGAGACATTTTTAGATCGGAAAAATCATGTTGCCAAAATGGCTCACAAAATAATAAATAAATAAATAAATAATGCTGGACAGTTCACACAACATTGTCTAGCCCCAAGCTAAGCAGAGCTTGTGTTATGGGTACTAGACAACTGATATACTTAATACAATATATTACATAGATAGATATTTTTTATTATATATAGAAAATACCCAGAACACCCGGAACAAATATCTGCGATCGCACAAATATTTGTTCCGAGGCGGGAATCGAACCCGCAACCTCCTGCGTCGCAGGCGAACGTTCGCCCGCCGCGTCACAGAGGTCGTCAACAAAATGTCGTTAAAAAAAGAAAACGAAGCCGATTTTTAGAATTTTTGGCCTGTCTAAAAGTGTTTGAACAAAAATAAAATAAAGTCACTGGTAACAAAAAAAACTTCACTTATTGAGTTAAGTAGTTACATAATAATTATTTAATTACACTGTGATGGGATGACAGAAATTATTATATTTATTTCTATGTGTTTTGTTAATAAATTTGACACAGTCTGTTTAAAAATTCATCTGTAGAAAATGCCTTAATCGTCTGCGCCATACATAATGTGATGGTATTTAGGTTCGTAATCGCCTGTTTATGTATTACTTGTGTAATCTGTATGAACGACTGAATGTGTAAATAGTTTAGTTTAAGGATTAAATTTAATAAAACATGCAACATTTTTACATTGTATTTTGTTACGTTGTACCGCTTCCTGCAATCCTTCCTTTCAGTAGTATCTGTCAACCACTCCAGAATGTGTGCGCCACTTTCATTTGTTACCCGTGGTCCCTCCCTTAGTCCCTGGTAGGTACCACGGGTATTTATAGGGTTCCGTACCTAAAGGGTAAAACGGCACACTATTTCTAAGACTTCGCTGTCCTGACCCCAATACCATCAAAATAGAAGATTGTATATTAGGGCCGATATATATAGTATACTAGCTGCGCCCCGCGGTGTCACTCGCATAAGTCTCGAACCCGTGGGAATGTCGGGATTTACAGGAATCCAGCTATTCCAAATCCGTCCAACCGTTTCAGCGTGAATAACTTTACACACAAACTTTCGCATTTATAATATGCCCAGCGTATACCTTATCTTTCTAGTAACCCCCTTGAAAAAAATCGCAAGGGAGGGGTCGGGAGGTTTTTATAACTTTCTTGTATGGTAGTGGTATTTCTTCATTATCTCTACGAAATGAATCTAACGCTGGTTGAACACGACAGTTATTTTGAAAATAAGCTTTTATTAAGCTTAGCCGCTGTTGATACGTAGGAAACATTTTGGATTTAAAATTAAAAAAAAAGAACCCGCCAATTTTTTCTAGCGGTATTGTCATTCAAAGAGGTGGTATTTTGGTGGATTGGCTAGGTATGTTATATGGGTGTAGTACTTCAGATGTAGTTAATGGGGAATAGGTAAATAAATGTACGAACTCACTGTTACACTGTAGTATATAATCCCAAATCACTATATTGTTACCACACAAAGTTTGAAGGCACTAGGAGTACGAAGAAACACAATATACACGTAACCGAAAGATATTACAACTTGAGAAATATGGTATTGTTCGAGTTATAAGTATATAAACGAACACGCTGCAAATGTGTGTTTCAGCATTGTATGCACAAAATACGCATTTGCTCGGATTACCCCAAATTGAGCTCAGTTCGCGAACACCAGCCTTACAGGCATCGCGTACTCTCATAAAACCATACCAATAATATACCATAGATTCATAGTCATACCGTTCAGTGTAATTGTATAGACTTTCTTAATACAAACCATTTACCATCATAAACAAGACTTTTTAATACTACCAAACCATATACTACCGAAAGAAGGAGGAGTGGTCTAGATTCACCATAGCAGTCCTAAGACAATCTTCTCCCTTCTTTCTACATGGTCCTTCGAAAAACTACCTACCAGTGCCTACCATGTGATACAGTGACACCATAACCAGAGGATTGTAGTGATTTAAATTAAGTTGGATTGCAGTGGCTGTCGTTTTTGGAGCATACCAGGTCAGAGCGAACCATTTATTATCTATTAACAATCAATCATAAAAGCACTAAACATGGATACTGACTCCATGTTTATAAACCAGACAGAGCTTTATGAGACTCTGACCAAATTTTTAACCAATATCAAGAAAGATGGGACCGAACGGAGAACCATCGATAATTACAAGCGGAAGGCAGATATGCTGGAAGTTTACTGGCGAGAATACCAGGAGAACCATAGAAAAATGTGTGAGTTTGCAGAGCTCGACCATGTCTACTTCAAAAAGGGATGTTTTGATACAGTCGAGGAAGTCTACTCCAATATCAAAGAGATCATTGATAAGACCATAAAGCAGCTGTTAGGCGTTAGTCCCCGCAGACCAGAAGCGGGGGAAGCCAAACCATCACCAGATATCCGCACTAAGCAGCAGCTGAGCGTTAGCCAACGTAGGTTAGAAGCAGGGGCTACGCAACCACAACCAGGCCCAGCATTTGATGTAACCCCGCAGCGAGATGATTTTTTACCATCAGCGGGAGGGTCCAACAAGCTAGACGAGATGATGAAAAAGCAGAACCTCAATTTTAAAGCCCTTCTGCGAACTGTGAGTAAAACACAAGTCGACAAGTTCGAGAACCATTGGCAATTTGAGAATGCTTTAAGATCACTGGACAGCCGCTGGAGAGAGATTGACAAACTTCATTGGGAAATTGAAGGCGAAAATGGAAGTGAAGATATCAACTACCAAGAACAATTCTGCGAGCACGAGGAAACGTACATCGAGTTGACGGAGACCATCAACACTAAGATGTGGTCGGTGAAGCATCGAGAGAGGTCAGCTCCTCAGATGGATATCCCCGTGTTCCATGGAACCTATGACCATTGGGTTTCGTTTAAGGATTTGTTCAGCGAGGCTATTGACAAAAACCCTTCGATATCCAATGCGCAAAAAATGCAATTTCTGAAGAGTAAGGTAGCAGGAGAGGCAGAGCGCCTCATTCACCATTTACAAATAAGCTCTGATAACTTTAAGGTATGTTGGGAGATTCTTAACCATCGGTATGGAAACAAGAAACTAATTTTTACCTCCCATATCAGCATTTTACTAGATCTTCCCAACATACAACACCAATCGCTGATCATGATTAAAAAGCTGCATGACGTAGCGAAAGAGACGCTTTACGCTATACAAAACCTGGGAGTCGATATTTCAACATGGGATCCACTCTTAGTGCACCTACTAGCGCAAAAGCTCGATAAGGAGACTTTTACTGAATATATAGAATCCGTCAAGAAGCCCAGAGAGCTACCCTCTCTACAGGAGTTTCTGGAATACTTAGAGAGAAAATTTACAGCATTAGAAGCGTCCCGGCGTAAACAAGAACCAAATGTCAATGATAGCCGATTTTTACTTCTAACACATTTACATAAATATCCATTATTTTATATAAAATATATATTTTTTAAGTCTCTTATATATATATATTTTGTAACGATTTATATTTACCTACATATAAGTACAATTTAGTACGTTTATATTATTCATTCCTTTCATTGTTATTTATCTACTTAATACTATTTTTAGAGGGCTGGTTTTGTTTCTGTTTGGTTTTGTTTATTTTTAGTTTTAGGTTTTGTTTTTAGTTTTAGTTTTAGTTTTATAGCTTTTAGTTAACTAGGACATAATTTAATATTTTGTATAAGGTGGGAGAAGCCACTGGCTCCTGAAATACAGTTTTGAACTAGTTTGGGAGCCTATGGATTCATTATCATATAGAACATCTGTAGCGCGAAGGTATGGAACACTCGTATTTGGGATAGCTTTGTATGGGTTTCATATTAAACGCGATGAACCCTATTTCGTTTCCATTTGCAACGCGTGGCCCTGACGCGCTCAACCAATCAGAGCGCGTCTGTTCGCACATGCGTGATCCGATGTGCAGCGATCGAAGCGCCAAATGACAGCGGCAGGCATGATCAACTTTGGCTGGTCAATCGAAGGCAGTCGGCCCAGAGCATAAATGCAATGCGCACGCGTTCATGTTATTTCGCTCCGCGATCCGACCGACGCTAATTTAAATATCCTGTGTAACTGACTGTATCATCCTACCTATGTTGTGTTTTGTCTGCTAATTGTGTGTGTGAACGATTAAACTTTATTTCTTTTAACCTAACGTCTGCGTTTGTGACTGTGGAACTCCACTAACCCTCGGACTTAGCGTTAAATTGGCGCTCCAACTAAGTGGCCGAATCACGTGCTCGACGCCGTGGCTCGAGTAGGCTCGAGAACATACGACCTAGTGACCCGGACATTCCTTCCAACAAACGGCGTGCTTCGCGAGTGACGCGATAATGCCGCCGGTGGCAAGAAAAGAAGCGGTCCGGCAGCAACAACAAGAAGCAGGAGAACATGAGGAGGGTGATATCACACCGAAAGGGGACAACGGCAGCGTCAGCGGGGTCAGCATTGCTGACGAACCCATTACTTGCGGCTCACAGCCAACGCAGTCGCCAGCGTTCCAAGCCCCCTCGGAGCAGTTTCTCTTCACGTTGATGGAGACCATCACGCGCACGCAGGCAGAAGCCAACCGGAATCTGATCAGCGCGCTCTTCACCAGCAACTTCAGCACGTCCAGTTCGAGCGCACCTGCACCATCGACACATGTGCCTGCATCCGCACCACGGACGAGCATCACCAGCGGATCCCCAGCGCCCGCCGGAACCTCCTGTGGGAACTTCAGCAAATGCACGGTGCGATTCAGCGGGTCCTCACACGACGGCGAAGTGCTGGAAGCGTTTCTAGACTCTGTAGAAATCTTTAAGGAGTGCGCAGCCGTCAACGATGACCACGCCCTCCGAGGACTACCGATGCTGCTAGAAGGAGAGGCGGCGATATGGTGGAGAGGCGTCAAAGCGTCGGTCATATCTTGGCCCGACGCCCTCGCCCGGCTTCGTGCGACATACGGCGTGACCCAACCGGCGCATAAAATCTTCAGACAGATTTTCGCCGCTGAACAACGAGACGATGAACGTGCAGAAGTGTTTCTGTGTCGCATTAGGGCATTGCTAGCGAAGTTACCGTATGTGTTACCGGAGAGTGCTCAGATCGACATGTGTTACGGCTTGTTACATCGCAGAGTTAAAAAGAGAGTGTCCCGCGAGTGTATCATAAGTTTAGATAAGTTATTGTGCGACGCACGGATCGCGGAGGATGCCGTAAGAGAGTCCAAGGAGGTAACGACCAACCCTCAGGTGAGTTCGATTGATTACCCAAAGTTGGCCCCTGCAGTAGGTCGAAAGGGAAATTTACCCGCGAATTCTACCCCAAATGCGAGTGAACCCCGCCCTAGGAGAACCCGCTGTAATTTTTGTAGAATGTTCGGGCACTCCGCTGAGGAATGCCGCAACCGGGAGAAAGCTGAGTCTAGTATGCCTATTACGAATAATAATAATAATAATAATAATGGTGATTCGCGTAGAGAAATTCGGTGTTACGGTTGTGGGAAAGTGGGCGTGGTCCGATCGAAGTGTGATGTGTGCAACGGGGATAGCAAGAAGACGACCGATTTTAATGTTGCGGTTGTAGATAGCAAGTTGTCGAGATGTAGGTACGATGTCGAGGAAACGTCCGACATCGGAAATAATTCTGAGATCGAAACTTTAGTAGCGCACGCATGTAGTGCAGTCACGTACAAAAGTGCTTCGCATCCATTAGTAAATATTAATGTTATGGGTCGTAGCGGTGTGGCGATAATTGATACCGGTGCCACTCATTGTATTGCCAGTCCTAGTTTATATAAAATAATGTTAGATTCCGGCGTGGAATTCCGCGAGATTGAATGTGGTATACGCCTGGCTGACGGTTCAAGAGTAGAGAGAAAGTTATTAGAGGCTGAAGTACCAGTGACCTTGGAGGGACGCGAGGTATCAGCTGACTTTTTGGTGCTACCCGGCGACGAGACTAGGACGCTCCTAGGCGTCGAGTTCTTGTCACGAGCCGGCATGGTGATGGACGTTGCCCACAGTAGGTGGACGTTTGCGAACGAACCCGAACGACCACATTATTTTGTTTGCGAGCGTCCGTTGAGTTCGTCCGCTGCGGAATTGGTGCGTGCCGAATCTGTAAGTCTTTCTTTGCGTGAAGATGACGGATCCAAGCTCTCTTACGAGAAGAGGCGAACACTCGACGAGTTTATTGACCGTAGGTCCGCGCAGCTCACTGATAATGGACCCGCCACGGAGTTCGCTATGTACCATATCAAGGTATGTACAGACATTGCGTCTCCACCTTATAGGATGTCGCAGAACAGGAATGAGGCCTCAAGGAGCCATTTTACACGCGACCCTGGTAAGTTCTCAGGCCATGTCATCGTACCGGGAGGTATCCAGGTGGACCCCGATAAAATTGCGGCGATTGAAGGTATGGCTATTCCACAGAATGTCAAATCAAGTCAGAATGTTTCTTAAAAACTTCTAACTGGTTTCGGAGTTTTATCCCTAACTACGCAGAAACTGCAAGGCCCCTCACAAGCCTCCTGAAGAAAACAAGCTCTTGGAAGTGGGACGCCGAACAACAGAGGGCATTTGAACATATCAAGTCCCTCCTGGTAACAGCCCCTGTCCTGCGTGAAGCAGATGAGACGAAGCCGTTCGTCCTCTGCACAAATAGCAGTGGGTATGGTCTAGGTGCAGTCCTCATGCAGGGGGAGGGCCCTGATGAAAGTCCGATAGAGTACGCGAGCCGGCTTCTCACTAGCGCTGAACGGAACTACTCGACGACGGAGCGCGAAGCTCTAGCGGTCGTATGGGCAGTAGGTAAGTTCCGCGGCTATATAAAGGGAGCTGAGATTAAAGTTAGGACGGACCATCAGTCCCTACGCTGGCTGATGAGCCAAAGGTCCCCGAGCGGTCGATTAGCCCGGTGGGCTCTAATGTTGCATGAATTCAACATTGTTATCGAATTTACCCCCGGACGTTTGAACGTAGTGGCAGGCACACTGTCGAGGCCTGTAGGCTCGCAGGACGCTGATGGTGACGTGGGTCCTCCAGTCGTCGACATGCCGAAGAGGAGCAGTAGAGATATCCACGACAACCAACGAGCTGACCCCGAGGTATGTAAGATCATCAACGACCTGGAAGCCGACGAACCCTCCAGGGGGAGACCGTGGTCAGACCGTGGGTATACAATATCCGACGGGATTTTATACAGGTACAGCTTAGAGACCGACGACGGCGGGGACGCACGCCTAGTGGTACCTGAGCATGAGCGCAGCAAGGTCATGGTGGACCTTCACAACGCGCCTACAGCCGGCCACTTAAGCGTGGAACGGACGGTGAGTCGCATCCGCGCACGTCACTACTGGCCTGGCATGCGCACTTTCGTGACAAACTACATCAAGGGCTGCGTCCCGTGCCAACGGTACAAAGCTGATAACAGAAAATCGGTGGGATTTTTACAAACATCCGCCGCATCTAGACGATTCGAAGTGCTTTCTGTGGACCATTTCGGGCCCCTATTCGAAACACCGAGGATGAACTATGTAGGCCAGGGCTAGTCCGCGAAATTTATTCCACGCCGCGACAGCCCATACAAGATGATCATTAGCCCCACGACATTTATATTAGAAAGCACGAAGACTTTGGAACGGGTAGGCAAATATCACGTTTCGCACCTCACACCTTTCATCGGTCCAATCCAGCCTCCGGTCAGGGAGAAGAGAAAGCGAGGTAGGCCGCGCCGATTCATAACCGAATGCTAGCCCAACAGCGGGGGCGCTCAGTAGGGCTATCGGGGGAGATTGTAGCGCGAAGGTATGGAACACTCGTATTTGGGATAGCTTTGTATGGGTTTCATATTAAACGCGATGAACCCTATTTCGTTTCCATTTGCAACGCGTGGCCCTGACGCGCTCAACCAATCAGAGCGCGTCTGTTCGCACATGCGTGATCCGATGTGCAGCGATCGAAGCGCCAAATGACAGCGGCAGGTATGATCAACTTTGGCTGGTCAATCGAAGGCAGTCGGCCCAGAGCATAAATGCAATGCGCACGCGTTCATGTTATTTCGCTCCGCGATCCGACCGACGCTAATTTAAATATCCTGTGTAACTGACTGTATCATCCTACCTATGTTGTGTTTTGTCTGCTAATTGTGTGTGTGAACGATTAAACTTTATTTCTTTTAACCTAACGTCTGCGTTTGTGACTGTGGAACTCCACTAACCCTCGGACTTAGCGTTAAACATCGTATTATGTCAATAAAGTTTTTTGTATTTTTGTTGTATTGTAAATAACCAGAAAACCATGCTACCTCAACCATCAAAATCTAACCAATACAACCAAAACCAAAAGAAAAGTTTTCAACGAAATAACCAATTATTTAACAAAGATTATTCGAAGCCTAACATGAGTGCATATCATGTTTCGCAGTCGATAACCTGTGCATTGTGCAATACTGAGCATGCATTGTGGCAATGCCCTACATTTTTAGAAATGACGCCTTTGCAAAAATCAAAAAAGATTGAGCAATTAAACTTTTGTCAAAACTGTTTATGCAATCATTTCAAGAAACCGTGTATATCGGTCAAACGATGTCGTAAATGCTTAGGCAAACATAATACTTTACTTCATGACGCTTTAGTGGATCAAAGTACAACTACTTCTGCAAAACCAAACGCTAAGCAAACCAATAGCGAAGCAACAAAAGAAAATACATTCAGGTCATCACACATGTCCTGGTATGACAGGTCAGAGATACTTTTAGCTACTGCCGTAGTCAAGGTCACGGGGTCTGATGGCACTCAGCACACCATGAGAGCTTTGGTCGACCAGGGTTCTCAACTGTCGTTGATCAATGAGAATGCGGCCCAGATCTTAGGATTGAAGAGGGCTCATTTTAAAGGTCAAATTTTCGGCGTAGGAGATAAAGAAAACAGTTCTAAAGGCATGATAGAGATAGCTATACAATCGACGCATAGCAAGTTTTCCTTCGCGACCAACGTTATTATTATAAATAATCTAATTAAACGCCTGCCGAACAACACATTTACCAAACCATCATCATGGGATCACATCCTAGGTATTAACCTGGCTGATCCGGAATTTAACGTAAGCCGCAACGTAACGTAACGTAACCAGTTTCCCGCTATACGTGCCATTCAACTATCCCCGTCAACCAATACAGAATATATTTAACACGCCTCGATCAAGAACTAATATGGGCTTACAAGTACCTACCACGCGAATGTGTAACCAATACAATGATTTGAACAACAAAAACCCAGACATAGACATATTTTGCGACCCCCTACGAATCTTTAAAAATAAGATTTTGAGCCACTTAGGCTCAATCACAAGTTTTTAAAATGTAATTGTTTTTTTTATGTTTTAGTAATTTTTAGCTTTAGTTTTTAGTTCTTATTTTAATTTAGTGTTTCTTACTGTTATTTTATTTTATTTTCCCTTTTTCCCACAAACATTGTACAATGTTTGTGGTAAATGTTATAAAACACCATTATTGTTGTACATATCAGAACTTATTTTGTCCTTGTAAAATTTTTTTGAATGTGTAATATGTATGATGTGTGTGTTTTTTAAATAAATAAAGTATAAAGTATAAAGGAGGTATCTTGAGAGGAGACAAGGATGAGCAGCCCATCGCGCAGCAGACGCAATTAGGGTGGCTGCTCGTTGGATCTATGAAACCATACTACCATTGTAACGTTGTTCTCAACAACACAGAAGAGTTACTAAAATTTTGGGAAAACGAAGAAAAATTGGGTGCAACCAAACCCCAAGCTCTAGCTCAATTCAGAAACTTGGAGAAAAAGTTGGAGAAGAACAGTGAATTTAAAGTAGATTACCAAAAGTTCATGAATGAATATATAACTTTAAATCATATGATACCATCAACCAATAACCAGACGCCTGAGTGCTATCTACCTCACCATTCAGTCACTCGAGCTGAATCAACTACCACCAAACTGAGAGTGGTTTTCAACGCCTCGGCAAAATCATCATCAGGATACAGTCTGAATGATGTAATGTACAGAGGTCCTAATATACAAAAAGATCTTCAAGAGCTTATTCTAAAATGGCGACAATATCAATTTGTATATACATCTGACATTGAAAAAATGTATAGAATGATACAAGTACATAAAGAAGACCAAGTTTACCAGAAAATAATATGGAGAGACTCAAACCAAGCTATTCAATCGTTTCAACTCGTCACGCTTACCTACGGGACCAAACCAGCAGGATTTATGGCGATGATGTGTTTAAAGCAATTGGCGGCTGATGAAAGGCATAATTTCCCTGACGCAGCAAAAGAATTGGAGGATAAATTGTACATGGATGATTACTGTGGAGGTTGTCATACAATAGAAAAAGCCAATAAAATTAAATCCGATCTTATAAAATTGCTACATCTGGGAGGATTTAATCTAAGAAAATGGACCTCGAACAAACCAGAGCTCTTAACTGACTTAGATAAAGATCAATGCAACCAGTCAACGTACGAGTTTAAACAGACCGATTCCACCAAAACATTGGGACTCGGTTGGAACCCGCAGAAGGATAATTTCATCTTCAACTCAAAGATTGAATGTGATTCACCATCTATTGCGACCAAAAGATCTCTTCTTTCAGACATTTCAAAGCTATTTGACCCACTTGGATGGCTAACTCCTCTGAGTACTACCATGAAAATAATGTTTCAAAATGTCTGGCTGTCAAAGTTAAAATGGGATGAAAAACTGCAAGAAGATGTTGACTGCGAGAGGACCAAATTGAAACAAGAATTAAAAGACATAAACACAATGGAAGTCAATAGATGGCTTGGAATGGGAGAAAACCAAAACATTGAATTACACGGATTCTGCGATGCATCCAACAAGGCATACGCATGTGTAATTTACTGCAAGATCGTCAAGAACGAAAAAACAACCTTAACATTAGTAGCGGGTAAAGCAAGGTTAGGGCCACTAAACAAGGTCATATCGATACCTAGACTTGAGTTAATGGGCGCTCATCTTTTAGCTCAACTAATGCAAAAAGTTCAAGGTTGCTTGTCAGATTACCACACGGACGTGTACTGCTGGACCGATTCAACTGCAGTGCTAGGATGGATTCAAGGAGATCCAGCCCGATGGAAACCATTTGTATCAAATCGGGTTACAACAATTACCAAAACTACACCATCAAAGCATTGGCAATATGTGAAGACCACAGATAATCCAGCTGATTGCGCAAGCCGTGGATTGACCGTCAAACAACTCAAAGACCACAAATTGTGGTGGCAGGGGCCGTCATGGCTGCCATCATACACAAACCAAAAAACTGAACAAACCATATTATATGAAACCAATCTCGAAATAAAACCTTCTATTTTGAGACACGCAAACGCAGTATTAACAGAGCAAAAAGAACCAACCACGACGAGTATAGTTAATTACTTATTACAAAAATTTAGCTCTATTACGAAAATCATACGTATTATGGCATGGATACTGCGATTACCTACCAAGAAACAAGTTCGCCGACCTTACCTCGAATTACATGAACTACGCCGTGCAAAACTGCTGATAATCAAAACCATTCAACAAACAGAATTTGCAAACGACTTAGATTCTATAAATAGACATGGAAAGGTGCATTGTAAAAGTAAAATATTGAATTTAAATCCAATCATAGACGAGCATGGCATTTTACGTGTGGGTGAAGCATCCCATCATCTTGTCTCATGATCATCGGATCACCGTGCTATTCATAGACCAAGCACATGCATTGACTTTCCACGGTGGAGTACGTCTCACTTTAGCGAATCTTCGGCAACAGTATTGGATTATCGGCGGATACATGGCTACCAAAAAGTTTATTAGAAAATGCGTCGTATGTAGAAGACAGGATCCTATTAAGCAGTACCAGCTCATGGGAGACTTACCATCATCGAGGGTGAATCCAGAAAATGCATTTCACCACTGTGGTGTAGACTACACGGGTTTCGTCGAGGTTAAAGCAAACAAAGGGCGTGGAATTAAAACCACAAAGGGCTATATAGCTGTTTTTGTATGCATGGTGACAAAGGCTGTTCATCTAGAGCTAGTGTCAGACTTGACCAGTTCAGCCTTTCTGGCAGCGCTTACCAGGATGGCAGCCCGAAGGGGAGCTCCACGACACATGTATAGCGATAACGGAACTAACTTTGTGGGAGCGAATAGAATGTTACAAGAAGAATTTCACCAACTTCAGCAAGTATTCAGTGAAGGCTTCATAACTGAGATAACGGAGATGGGGCTGGAATGGCACTATACAGTACCAAAATGGGCTAGTTCCGGGGGATTATGGGAACGAGCAGTACGCAGCCTTAAACATCATATTAAGAGAGTCATTGGCCAACAGAAACTGACCTTCGAGGAGTATACCACACTATTGACCAGACTGGAAGCATGTCTGAACTCTCGTCCGCTTTGCGCGTTATCAGAGGATCCTGATGATCTCAATTTTCTCACACCAGCTCATTTCTTATCAGGAAGACCAGGAGCAACTATAATAGAAACGGAGCAAGATGCTCGAACCAGATGGCATCTAACATCTAAACTATTTCAAGATTTATGGAAAAGGTGGAAGTCTGAATACCTTGTACAACTGTCATCCAGAACCAAGTGGATGCAGACACAGAAAAACATCGATATTGGGGATCTAGTGGTGATCCATGATGATAATCTACCACCAGGAAAGTGGGCTCTTGGACGGGTAATCGACACGCATCCAGGGGATGAAGGCCTTACCAGAGCGGTCTCATTAAAAACCAGGAACGGTGTCCTAAAGCGCCCGATTGTAAAGCTCTCAGTGTTGCCCGTTAACCGGGTCAACGAATCCGCACCAGACCAGACATTACCAAAACCAGAACCAGAAAAATAACCATGAACATATTACCAAGACAGAATTAAAGACCACGGAGAAGAAATTTAAGATCGAAAATATAAACAGTATTATTTAGTTTCATGATGCCGTTGTTACCTACTTACCTACGGCTTGAACGATATAAAACAGTTATCAAGACAACCGACAGTCTACTTTGATCCTATAAACAAAATACAACTTATCAGGGACAAATAGACTTTAGTCATGTACCATATGGCAGACACTAGACAGGTATACGTACCTACCTATGACAAAATATCTACCTATTTTGATAAACTGTGTTCAACCATTGACAAATGATACGATCGTGCAGCAAGGCCGGCACGATTACCAGGAACTAGAATACTACAATGAACTCTTGTTAACGTTGCATTTTAACGTTGACGCTAGGCGCACTGTGGAGCAGACAGCGCGGCGCCGAAGGGGACTCGCAAATGATATCGGATACCTAGCAGATGACTTGTTCAGAGTATTAGACTCACGTTTCGCAGGTCACTATGTCAAGGACATTGAAACCATACACCACACCAACCATACAAATGAAAAACATCTGTCTAATTTATGGAAATACTATACATCAATAATTGAAGCAGAGTTCAACAAAAAAAATGAGGACAAGCTATGCGGTAGTTGATGAAATATCACCTCATGATATTCATCACTATGTGATCAGCTATGTGCTGGCAGCAGGCGCACTGTGTGCAGCAGCAGCTTGGGCATGGAGAAGCGGACAATGCTGTCTACACCAGGGAGCTGCTCCTGCGCGCCGCGGCGAGGGTCGCCGCCGTCAGAGATCTGTGGCGACCCCGCCGCCTCCAAGACCTCAGCCCCGCCGCGAGAGCCACCGCCGGCAGGAGTCGGTGATGGCTCCGCCGCCGCTGAGGTCAACCAGTGAACCAGACCATAGTGAAGTGCTTAGTGCAAGTGAATTAAACAATAAAAGTGATATCAGTTTTCGTTTACATAATTATGCCAAACGTTGGCCTAGCGCGAACTACAGTGCGGTTAAACGAGGTAAAAAGACGGACCCGGGTGTACCAAATGACAATATGGCTCTCGAAAACTCGATAGTTTAGTTAAGTTTAGAAACATTTACACGTTTTTATTAGATGTTTTATGCTGCCATGTGCTTTTATATTTTGCTTATTTTATCTTATGTTTATAATGTTTTATAAGTAACGTCAACCAGTAAGATTTATTGTTTGCTTTTATTTTTTCGCTTGAATTGATTTTATAATTGTACCATCATTTCATTTCATGCGATTTCATCTTCATCTCGCTCTCGGGAATATGTTCGAGTTATAAGTATATAAACGAACACGCTGCAAATGTGTGTTTCAGCATTGTATGCACAAAATACGCATTTGCTCGGATTACCCCAAATTGAGCTCAGTTCGCGAACACCAGCCTTACAGGCATCGCGTACTCTCATAAAACCATACCAATAATATACCATAGATTCATAGTCATACCGTTCAGTGTAATTGTATAGACTTTCTTAATACAAACCATTTACCATCATAAACAAGACTTTTTAATACCACCAAACCATATACTACCGAAAGAAGGAGGAGTGGTCTAGATTCACCATAGCAGTCCTAAGACAATCTTCTCCCTTCTTTCTATATAGGTAGGTACATAAATTGGCCGTATTTACGAGCGCGGTCGGAGCGCGGGCGGCGTGCGCTTCGCGCTGTGTTCGAGCTGTGACTGGTGAATGCGTCCGCGCCGGCCGAGGTGCGGCGCGAGCCAAGTATATAACGCGCGCTAGTATATAACAACGCGCGACCCAGCTAGTGTTGGGACGAGTTAGATGTTATCATAATAACATCGAACTCGTCGTACCTATTCGGTGTTTGTGAATATTTTAATTGTATGTAAGTATGTTGCCTAAGGTGCCCACACCACCCCCCACCAGAGCCCGTCAAGGGCGATAGGAATCAGGAAATCTGACCTGTCGACCAGAACGAGTTACATAGTTATGTGTGTTTACAGGTGGCGGTTCTTCGTCCTGTACTGAAAGTGTGAAAGCTGGTTTAAGACGGTCTATTGAAACTGTCGTTTCCTTATTATTGCGAAGTATTTTAAATACTTTATCGCCCCTAACAAGTACCTTATGGGGTCCGGAGTAAGCTGGGGAAAGAGAACCTCGTGATGTGTCATCTCGAAGGAAAACATGATCACAGGTTTCGAGTTCCTTATAAATAAATACTCTACGCTTACCATGGCGCGAAGTAGGTATTGGTCGCAACTTCTCTGCGAAGTTCCTAACTCTAGCGCCAAATTCAGATAAATCCGTTGTACCGCTAGTGGTTGGTTCGAAAAATTCCCCGGGTAGCCTCAATGGCTCCCCGTACACGAGCTCTGCTGAGGAAGCTTGAATGTCCTCCTTGAAAGAAGTGCGAATACCTAGTAAGACCCATGGCAACGATTCCGTCCACCTGTCATTCGCATGGCAAACTATTGCGGCTTTAAGTTGTCGGTGAAACCGTTCGACTAGACCATTACAAGCCGGGTGGCAGGCAGTGGTCCTTTTATGGACAAATCCAGCCATTTTAGACAGACATTGGAACAAGGCCGATTCGAACTGACTGCCACGATCTGTTGTAATGTCAGTTGGACAACCAAACCGAGCAATCCAAGTCGATAGCAAGGCCTTTGCGACGGTCTCTGCGGTTATATCGGCTATAGGTACTGCTTCTGGCCATCGAGTAAACCGATCTACTGCTGTTAAGCAATACCGATAGCCCTGCGAAAGCGGAAGGGGTCCAACCAGATCGATATGGATCTGTTTAAAGCGAGCGCGCGGAAGGTGGTAGGTGCCAAGCGGGGAAGACACATGGCGATTGACTTTCGCCCGCTGACACGGTAAACATGAACGCGCCCAATCCCTACAGTCCTTTCTCATACCTGGCCAGACAAATCGCTCGGCTACTAGTTTGGCCGATGCATTAACGCCAGGGTGACTCAGGGAATGCAAGCTGTCGAATACTTGTTTTCGAAAGAACTTTGGAACATATGGCCTGGAGGTTGGTGTACTGACATCGCAGTACAAGGCAGCTCGTCTTCCAGGAACATGAAGTTTTTGCAGCTGCAGTGATGAGCCTTTACTCAAAAGCTCTTCGAGTTCGGGGTCAGAGGTTTGGCTTTGGGCTAATGTCTCGAGGTTGACAGGTGCTCCCACTTCTTCGATCCGTGATAAGGCATCGGCAACGACATTGTCCTTTCCCGATATATGCCGTATATCAGTTGTGAACTGGGATATAAAGTCGAGGTGTCTATATTGCCTAGGCGTACAGTTATTCTTCCTTTCGTGGAAGGCAAAACTGATAGGTTTGTGGTCAGTATAGACAACAAAATGGCGAGCCTCGAGCATGTGCCTAAAGTGTTTTATTGCCTCATAAATGGCTAGCAACTCTCTGTCATAGGTCGAGTACTTAGCTTGTGAGGGGCTAAGCTTGCGGGAGAAAAATGCTAAGGGCTCCCATGCGTCATCTTTAAACTGCTGCAGAACTGCTCCAATGCCCTTATCGGACGCATCGGTAACCATAGCCAGTTTAGCAGAGCAGTCGGGATGGGCCAACAATGCTGCATCAAAAAGGCTTTCTTTACAAGACTGGAAAGCTGCAAGGGTGTCTCCTGTGAGGTTGATTGGGTGCGATCCTTTCACCGAGCCCGTTAAAAGAGCGTTCAACGGGGCTTGTATCTAGGCTGCTCGTGGGAGGAATCTCCTATAAAAATTGAGCATACCTAAGAAGCCTCGTAGTTGCCGCACGGTCGTGGGAGTAGGAAAATCTTTCACAGCCTGCACCTTAACATCCAGGGGTCTACATCCGCTTTCAGAGATGAGATATCCTAGAAAGTTAACCTCTTTTACTCCGAGGACACATTTTGACGTGTTGACTAACATGCCGTACTCCTTCAACCTTTTAAATACCTCACGCAGATGTTCCTCATGCTGTTTTTCGCTCCTAGAATAGATTAAAAAATCGTCGAGATACGTATAGACGAAATCGAGCCCTCTGGTTAACTCGTCCACGAAACGCTGGAACGTTTGGCCAGCGTTCCTAAGGCCGAACGACATGTATGGGAACTCGAATAATCCGAATGGAGTAGTTATGGCAGCTTTAGAAATGTCATCAGGGCTGACAGGTATCTGATTGTAAGCTTTTTCTAAATCTAAAGTACTGAAAATTTTACAACCTGCAATATTATGTGAAAAGTCATGAATATGCTTTATTGGATATCTGTCAGGCACTGTGCGGGCGTTCAAGCTACGATAGTCGCCACAAGGACGCCATCCACTATTTTTCTTGGGCACCAAGTGTAATGGTGAAGACCAGGAACTTTCTGATGGTCTGTACCAGTGTTTAGCATAGACTGAAATTCTGCTTGGGCAATTTTAAGTTTATCGGGAGCTTACCGTCGAGGAGGTAGAGACACTGGAGGGCCTGGTGTCGTGCGTATATGATGGACTGTGTTGTGTGGTGTAGTGTTTTGTCTACCAGCTGGTCGTGTTATCTCGGGAAACTCGTCAAGAATTTTATGATACTGAGTCTCGCCAGTCACAACTTTAACGGATGACACATTTTCACATTTGGCTAAAGTAGCAATAGCTGTTACAGATGTTAAATTATCTACTAAGCGCTTATTGCGGCAATCTACTATTAGGTTGTAAAAATTCAGAAAATCGACACCTATTATTGGCTTTGTTACATCGGCAACTACAAACCGCCATACAAAAGATCTGCGTAGGCCAAAGTCTAAATTTAAATTTATGTAACCGTAAGTAGCAATATTGGAACCATTTGCAGCACACAGAGTATATTCAGTCCGAGACCGACGATCGCGTAGCGCCGACCGTGGGTAGACGCAGAGGTCGCTTCCTGTATCGACCAGAAATTGCGTCTTCGAAGATCGGTCAGTGACGAATAGGCGACCAGTAGGCAGTGAAGGGCAATCGTCAGCCGCCATTAGCGACTGCCCGTTGAGTTTTCCGGCTTGTAATCACATGGGTGGATGCACTTGTTGGCTTTCTCTCCATGCCGGCTATGATACCAACAAAGCGGAAACTTGCGGTAGTTGGATTGAGATCGCTGCCTAGAAGTGTTTCGCTTGCCTTGGGATGAACGAGATAGAGACCTGCTCTGAGATCTGCCGCTCCGGTCCGATGCGAGCTTCTGGAACTGCTTCCGTAGTTCAGCTACTTCTCTGGTAAGGTCGCTAAGGAGAGAGCTAGGAACTGCATTGCTCACGGAAGCGACTCCTGGTGATGAAGAAGCGAGGTCATTCACTCTATCGGCTAAGTCAGCTAGGTCTTCTAGGTAAGCTGAAGCTGGTTGTCCTGCGAGCACGGTTTGAATGCCATGAGGAAGGCGACTTATCCAAATAGTTTTCAGAAAATCTTCAGGAATATCCGTGGTCGTAAGTCCCTTGAGGTGACGGAGGAACTGGGAAGGTTTACGGTCTCCCAGCTCTTCATGCATCAACAGCTGCTTGATCTTTTTTTCATTTGACGCGCTCAGCCTCTTAATTAACTCAGTCTTGAGCTTATCGTATCTATGAGTCGCAGGGGGACTGACAATAATATCTTTAACTTCCCTGGAGTGTTGATGATCAAGGTGCGCGATTACGTAATTAAATTTCGTGGCATCGCTGGTTATCCCGGATACTGCAAACTGCCCCTCGATCTGGGCAAACCATATTTCCGGTTCTTCGGCCCAAAACGGTGGCACTCTGACACCGACTTTAAAAATATTCTGATCTATCGACTTTACCCCATCACTATTCGCGGGTAATGCGGCCTGCCCAACCGTATCTCCTTTATCATCCATGTTCGTTTGTTTGGGGTCACCAGTTTGGTGGATTGGCTAGGTATGTTATATGGGTGTAGTACTTCAGATGTAATGGGGAATAGGTAAATAAATGTACGAACTCACTGTTACACTGTAGTATATAATCCCAAATCACTATATTGTTACCACACAAAGTTTGAAGGCACTAGGAGTACGAAGAAACACAATATACACGTAACCGAAAGATATTACAACTTGAGAAATATGGTATATAGGTAGGTACATAAATTGGCCGTATTTACGAGCGCGGTCGGAGCGCGGGCGGCGTGCGCTTCGCGCTGTGTTCGAGCTGTGACTGGTGAATGCGTCCGCGCCGGCCGAGGTGCGGCGCGAGCCAAGTATATAACGCGCGCTAGTATATAACAACGCGCGACCCAGCTAGTGTTGGGACGAGTTAGATGTTATCATAATAACATCGAACTCGTCGTACCTATTCGGTGTTTGTGAATATTTTAATTGTATGTAAGTATGTTGCCTAAGGTGCCTACAGTATATCATTCTACCAATAAGGTTTAATAACAAATATCAATAAACAATTTGAATTTAGAACAAATTGCTTTCCGTGTTCGAATGGTATGCATGACTTTGTTGCGGCGAATGGCGCTTCTTAGAGAAATGTATGGGTTTTTTTTTTATTATTGCCAAAACTTACGATTTGATTTGGTATGTTACTTTGGGAAAAGTGTTCCTGGTTGGAAATAGAGTCGATTAAGACCAACTTGTTTTTTTGACAAATGTTATTTTTGGGTGAACCGTACTTTTTTTCAAAAATCTAAAAATGCCAATATTTTTTCTTCAAAATAAAACAGAAGGTTCCTCAGAACAAAACCTAACTACAAAAGAAAAGGTAGCTACCCTTAAGGGGCCAAAAATTTGCCCCATCCTGTATATACAGGGGTCCCAAGACTATGCGACATGGAGGAAAGTACTTTAAATATTGTAGACAGGATATTTTGCAGAAAGGAGATTTTGTTTTATTTTTAAAACTTAGTAATACTGCATTCTAAGGATTTTCTAAAAATTACTTGCTTCGTCTGGGAATCGAACCGACATAAATGAATATAATTATTTTTCGTTCATTCTTTCGTTTGGCATCATAAAAATACATGTTTTTTTCACATTTCACGGTTCGATTCCCAGACGAAGTACCTAAGTAATTTTAAGAAAATATATGAATGCAGTAAAACTAAGTTTAAAACAAAAAAAAAGTCTCCTTTCAGCAAAATATCCTTTCACACCATATTTAAGGTACTTTCCCTTCATGTCGCATAGTCTTGGGACGTCCTGTATGCGAGTTAAATATTTTGGAGTGGTTCATACCGAGTACGCATGTAAAAAACAAACAAAAATTTCACCATTTTTAAATATTTTATTTCACATAATTCCGGGACCGGTTTACATTAATAACATTATGTAAAGAAAATAAGGTACAATTCATTAAATACAAAAAGTAAGACACGGGTTTAATGTACTACTTTATACATATCTTTTGATCTGAGATTACGCTACGCTACTTAAACATATCCTCTACTTTCACATAAAAAATTGAATTCCATTCGTTACAATTTAGGTACAAATAGTTTACATACAATTTGGACTTAGTCCGGAAAATATAATCTGCGGTCAGTAAGCCGAAAACACTGGATGAGATCATTTGCCACAGAACTAAGCGAATTTGTAATTAATCATTAAACAAGAATCATTTATCGTGGCCAAATTAAAAATGCAGGCTTTTTAACCTGTACCTTGTACATAACATGCAAATAATATTTCAACTGAGGGTAGTCTCTCAAGAAGCCGTATCTTATTTTGTAAAACAAAATGGCGTCATGGCATATTCTCATTTCAAACCAATTTTGTATATATCTTTATAAATATTTTTTGTGATGACCGCAGTCTTCATAAATCTTATCCATTCCCTAGTAATCGCAGATCAATAACATTTTCTAGTAAAATTAAAACTTAATACTACGTAATCTGGCACATCTCAAACATCCACTCTGAACTACCACCCACTTCTTAAACTACAATATAGTAAGTAATTCTTAACATAAGAATAACTACAACAGAACGCTTTAATAGCTCACTTGGATAGGTAGTACGTTATTCGTATTTTTATAAACACATCACATTCTTAATCTAGAATTTCATAAAATTCAGTTTATCTGCCCAGATAAACTGAATTGTTTGAAATTCTGGATATAGGTACATGTATAACGTACCTTGATAGATAAAAAGTATGACTTATCTGTCAAGCAACGTTGCCCAAAAAATGACTTATCTGTCAAGCAACGTTACCTAAAAAAAGTATGACATAACTGACAAGCAACGCTGCCTAAAAAAAGTATGACATCTGTCAAGCAACGTCACTCAAAAACAATGACTTATCTCTCAAGCAACGTTATCCAAAAACAATGACTTATCTGTCAAGTAGCGTTACCCAGAGTTAGTGGAAGAGGCCCAATCAATAGTTGATCAAAACCAAGTGAGTAGAACCTGAAGAGTTTTTAAATTTTCGTTAATCATTGGAAAGTCTTTAATTTTATATCGATGTTTATAATAACTAATGACAATGCGTGTCATACTAATTTGATTCGCTTTGTTACAACCATCGACTTGTTCATTTTTAAACGTCAAAACACAATCACAATCCATAGCCTTTAAAATAGTCAATCCAAAACAAGAGTAAAGAATAAATCTATTTAATGTATATTTAAAAATATTATAAACTCATTTACAGCACGCACGCTAAGGTCTTGGCCATGAAGTTAGCTGTCAGGAGTCGCGGTAGACAATTTCAGATCTATGAGTTTTCCTAGTGTCATCTAAGCATTATTTATCTCTCGCTAGATGGCGGCCAAAAAAATTACTTATCTGTCAAGCAACGTTACCCAAAAAAGTATGAAGTAACTATCACGCAACGTTGCCTAAAAAAAGTATGACATCTGAAATAAGAAACTGTTTTCGTAACAGTAAGTAAATATTTCAAAATACGTCAAAAACTATCACAAAGATATTAATTATAACATAATAACACAGGCTTTTGTATTTTTTTAAACTATTTACGTTGGCTGAACGAAGTTAAATACCAATTTGTGTAAATATAGGTCGCGCAACGAGTTATGAGCGCTGACCTTCAAAGCGCAGTAGTAATTTTTTGGGTCTGTATAGCGAATGCGCGAATGGACACATGCGCAATCAATCCCACCACTTTCACCGAGCGCTCATAACAAGTTGCGCGACCTGTACCAATAGTTACGCGAGTGCCATCTCTTGACGACGAAAGAACTAAACTGAAAATGACACTTGGAAAACTCCTCATTGCGACGACAAACAGCTAACTTAAGGTAGGTCAAGACCCATAGTGCATACTGTAGTTACAAACTAACTTTAGTTTGTAGACACTTTGTATGGTAACAGGTTACTGAGGTATTTGTCGTTTTAAATACTGTTCCACTATATAATTCAACATCTACGCAACGATTTATACACACTAAAGGCTCTAGTGTAAGGTACATAATCGCTTAGCAATATCACCACTCGAATGGTGGCTAAATATCTATCTACAGATAGTAAATTAGTGGAACAGACCTCTAGGCTTGAATTATCAAATTTATTCCAAGAACTGTGTCAAGATGCTAATTTTGTACTGGGTTTGACCTAAGTACTTGGAATTAATTCGTTAACAAGCTGATTTTATATTAAATGTTGTAAAGAAATATTGCTACATAATTGCGTAAGATTAAATAAATTTTACTGGAAAAACTTTCTAATAAATGTACAAGACAAACAGGACACTGTCACATAACATTTAAGGCATAAATTAATATAAGCATTGTTTTAAAAAAATCATACCTTGGGTACAGCCAAGTTTAACTTTTGTCGTATTCGCTAATATAACTGTGATGTTAAGTCTTCAAAACATTCACAACTTTATGCTTAAAACATAAGGTATAAAATAGAAAGTAAGCTTAGCAATTATATTGCAGAACAGAAACTGTGTACAGTGCCATTCTAAAGTGATATAAAAACAAAATAACATGATAAATGCGCCGAATACGGCTTCATGCATCTATCGAGTGTCGTGCGTGTAAGTACGGTCGGGGGAAAACACATTTAAGTACTACCCTCTTACTTAAAAAAGCTATTTCGATTTATGCTCTACTTAAAATTAGATCATTAGCATTATCCATTGGTACTAAATAGCAATACTTTTTTGTTTTTTTTACTTTGCAGGTATATAAATTTAATTATTAGTTTCTTGAGTAAAATATTACTGAAGGTATTATAAAAAATAACAATTGCATTATTACTTTTTAAATTAGCTGAACGAACTTTACAAGAAAGCATAGTTTTTTTTATACAACTTTAAATGACGGATCATGCAGACAGCCCACCTGATTTTAAGTGGTACCCTCTGCCCATGAACAGTGCATTACCACATAGGTCACTTTCACCTAGGACGCACCCTATGTGGCATTGCACTGCGCCCGCCAGGCACATGAGACTTTTCATCTTTGTCTCAGGGAAGACAAAGATGAAAAGTCTCCATGTGCCTGTAATTTCACTGGCAACCATACCCTTCAAACCGGAACACAGTAATGCGAGCATTACTGCTTTGCTGCAGAAATAGGTTGTGGTAGTACTTCCCCGGACGAACTGTTTCACAAAAAAGCTCTACTACTACTTAAGTTATAATAGGCAAATAATAATGTATTTATATTGTGATTCTTATAAAAATAGGCAATTCGAAAACAAGCTTACAGTAAGACCAAATATTTGTAGCTGCATATTATGTATTTTGTAAGTATTATCTCAAGTTCAGTAGTTTCGTAGTGTCTAATAGCTATTTTCCCCGACCGTACATAATCTCGAGAACTCACAGTAAAACTAGAATATATTTTAATTATTATACAAAATAGTAACAAGTTTTGTACTAGATCCTTGTTTTGTACATTAGGGGCGCGGGACGCGACAAACACCCGCCGATTCAAACGAAACGACAAAAAGTCAATAACTAAGGGCGTCCGCACACGGACGACTCGTGACAGCCACAAGCGGCCAGCGACGCGCTGCGGAAACTTTTCATTCATTTTGTACGACTCGCCGCACACGTGTCCACACACTACAATAGTTGACGTAACAGCCGCACTCGGTTTACAAAAACAGGGTTCATTAAAGTCGCGGCCACTGCTACCGGTGGCTGTCGCGCGCCACCGCCACTAAGCAGCCGCTTCTGGCTTCATGTACTCACTTGTGGCTGTCCGGTACCCGTGTGCGGCGAACCTTACGCATGCCATTCACAGCCATGATACTACAGTCTAACCGAAACTATTTACACATTTTTAAATGCAAACTAAATCGCCCGTGATATGTTTTTGTGATGTAAGGGTGTTAGCGGTTCACACTAAGCGGGCGGAGCGCATTACCTAATAAAATACATTGTCGGCCGCACCCAGAAACTCCAATTAAAGTTATGGACGCATTCAATCGTTTCATAACTAAAAAAAACATAAACCTTAGGAACTATTTAATGAGGCATTAAACTTAAGTGATGTCTCTGAGTATCGCCACTAACATTCAACACTTTCAACACTTTCAAAATCAATCATCAACACTTTTAAAAACATACAACAAAACTTTCAAACAGCGCCATCTATCAAATGTATGAGTAAACTCTATTTACACAGTCGCTTATTTGGCTCCGCCGTTACGAGGCGCGGTAGTCGCGGCTCGCGCCGTGCTCGAAGTCAGCCACACTCAAACGGCCACAACCTCGGATAAACACGTCCGCGAGATGGCGTCACCTCTCTTATGATGCCCGTACCATTTATAGTTCTGGCGTGATCGTGTATGACGTCATCTCGTGCACAAGATTTTCCGAGAATCTCTCCAAATGCTAGCGCTGTCACACGCATCAACTCGTTACACAAGACCCTGCGCTTACTACAGACTTTCTATCGGCCGATAGTTCAGTCGGGTACAGTATGAAAATCTATGCAAGTGCGCACATTATTTGCCGTGCTGCAATGATTGCTGCTAGGGAGGATTGTCCTTATACTAGGCACTGCTGCGAGCGACATCTGCCCAGCAATCTAATTAGTTTTTAAGGTTTTTATTGTTTATGTATGTTATGTTACCTTCCTTTCTGAGTTTCACTCGAAATCAATTTATTTGATTTGATTATAACGATTCGGTATCGGCCAATAAAACGCCGATAAAACCTTCAAACTGATCTGTCGGCGTACTATCGGCGGATTAAAAGTCTGTAGTTTGCGTATAGAGTTCTAGCCGCATGCAACATCACGCATCGACATGTCAACATGATTTCTCAGAGAACCCGGATGCTGCGTGCAACTTTGTCTCACAAATTTCCCACAAAAACCTCCCCTAGTGGCATTAGATTAAGTTGTCCCTTTAGCTAAGTGTTAGTTTAAAACATCAGAAGCGTCTACACAACCCTACGAGCCACCAGGATCAGGCGGCAAAGGTTTTTCTGTCCTATCAACAGGCCAGGCAAGGAGGTTAGAGCTTTTTGACCACGGAGACATGCTTCTAACAAGCCATACGAGGAGGTTGGTACTTTTCGACTATTGAGACAGGCCTCGGCTGGGGTCTTCATACCACGTATTTAATTTACCGGAGACAGGGCTAAAAAGCAAGCCAGGCGAGTTGACTGGGACTTTTCTACCTTGGATACAGGTCTCGACTGGGACTTTTCTACCACGGAGACAGGCCTCTGTTGAGAGTTCTACCATAGCTACACGCCTTGGTTGGGACTTCTACCACGGAGACAGGCCTCCACTGGGACTTTTCTACCACGGAGACAGGTCTCGACTGGGACTTTTCTACCACGAAGACAGGCCTTAACTGGGACTTTTCTACCACGGAGACAGGTCTTGGTTGAGACTTCAACCACGGATACAGGTCTTGTCTGGGACGTGTACACCTCGCGTGCCGGAGACAGGCCTAGAGCCTTCCGAGGGGTTGGTTGGGGCCCGCCCCGCCCGCGTTGGCGCGCTTACCGCAGGCACGCCTCCAGCATCTCCACGAAGAGCTTGTTCATGGGCGCGCGCCGCTCGCGGTGCACACCGGCCCAGAAGCGGCGCACGGCCACGTCCGCGTGCCGCAGCGCCGGCAGCACGAGCAGCAGCTGCTGCAGCGCTGCGTTCGCGTTGTACGGCCTGAGGACGAACAAAAATATATTAAATTATCTTGGTAGCACTGTAGTTGCCGCATGTAAAAAAAGTACAATATCACACCACAATAGTCTTGCTGTGTTCCGGATTGAAATTGAATTGTTGCCGGTGAAGTTACAGGCACATGAGACTTTTCATCTTTATGTCTCAGGGTGACGGCGCGGTGCAATGCCACATAGGGTGCGTCCTAGGTGTACTTTACCTAAGTGATAATGCACTGTTCATAGCCAGAGGGTACCGCTTAACATCAGGTAGGCCATCTGCTATATCCGTCATTTCAAGTTGTATAAAAAAAACTTCTCGTGTTTTCCAGCCCCCTTATTACCTATCACCAAATGTGACATAACGTGGGCTCGTTACGATATCTGCGTGGAATCATCGTTTAGAATGTATTATGACGACACAAGTCATTGTCAAGGAATCTCCTATGGTCATAGCTAATTAGGGGGCTTGTCGAACAGAGATGTCGCTGGGTTCGCCTCTCTACGAGCCCATGGATGGTGGCAGCACAATGTGGACCCTAAGCTGAAGCGTTTAAAGGTTATAATTACCTGAGCGCTGATACGGCGTCGTTGAGGGCGCCGAGAATGGAGTCCCTGAAGCGCCTCAACGCGGCGTGCTCGTCGATCCGCGCCTCGGAGTTGGCGAGCGCCAGCGCTTTCAGTAGATAGCACTCCTCGCGACACGCGGACGCGCGCTCCAAGCGCTTTGCTACCCCCGTCACCTGTGGAAACGAACACTCGTTATTTTCAAATAGAATGGGAAGCCACAGGCAAAACTAATCTCAGATGGCGCCACCATCGCTGGTGCTTGTCATTTAGTGGTCTTGTATTTTTCTCATCAGAAAGGAAACGGTGTGTACCTTTATTTTTACACTGAAATGCACTAAACAGAGGCATGTTTTATACCAGACTATTAATTAATGTTTATTTACTAAAATTATCCATTGATATTTGACACATTTGTCAGTTTTTTTTTAAACATTTATAGACCTTTGTTTGGCTACGAAAAAACACCAGCGATAATGCGCCACCTAGCAATATAGGGATAAATAAGCAGTGTGTCTCCCCGCGCCCATGTCAATGACGATATCGCGCTCTCGCTCGCACGTACGTGCCGTATAGTACAGTAATTCCAATATCGGTACAATGTTTTTTTTAACTACGTTAATGACGGAACATGCAGATGGCCCACTTGATGTTATGCAGTAACCTGTGCCTTTAACAGTGCATTACCACACGTGTCACGACCACCTAGGACGCACCCAATGTGGCATTGCACTGCGCCCGCCACCCTGACACATAAAGATGAAAAATCTCATGTGCCTGTAATTTCACCGGCACCCATACCCTTAAAACCGGAACACAGCCATGCGAGCACTACTGCTTTGCGGTATGGAGGTAGTACTTCGTTGGACGAACTCTTTCACAAAAAAGCTCTACTAATAATAAACACTGAGGTAATGCACTGTTCATAGGCAGAGGTTACCGCTTAACATCAGGTGGGTCATCTGCTTGTTCCGTCATTCAAGTAGTATAAAAAAAAAACACTATCTAGAGATAAACTCGCATGAGTCTGTTCGTTGTAGTGACTCTACAGCGTCCATTACCCACCTGCAGATACAAGTCGTGAGCTCCGATCTCCCTCGCTTGCTGCTCGTCCAACGTGAGGTCATTGGCGAACCGCAGACGTTGCAAAGTGCCGCCGTTGTTGGACATAGATCGGTAGGCGAGCATGAGACTCAGCATCTCGGCCCATGTGCTTTGAAGGAGACGCATCTGGGGAGGAAAAGAGAACTTAGAGCCTGAAGGGAGATGAACTGCAGCTCAGGCAGACAAAGGCAAGTGGTTCAAAATCTGTTTTGAGACAAATATGCGATTTGAATTTAAAACAAACAAATACGAATGAAGAACAAAAGATATTCAAATCGTGTTTAAAATACCGGAACGAAGTGTAGACGTTATATACATTTTATAACATAATCCGTACAAAATACCGTTTTAAAGCGACATCGTCTGCTTACGAGTAAAACTGATTAAATGCAGTTTGAACGTTTTAACTTCGTGAATGACGGAACATGCTGATGGCCCATATGATGTTAAGCGGTAACCTCTGCCTTTAACAACGCATTACCTCACAGGTTACGTCTACCTAGAACGCATCCTATGTGGCATTGCACTGCGCCCGCCACCCTGAGACATAAAGATGAAAAGACTCATGTGCCTGTAATGTCACCGGCACCCGTACCCTTCAAACCGGAACACAGCATTGCGAGCACTACTGCTTTGCGGCGGAAATAGGTATGGAGGTAGTACTTCCCCGGACGAAATCTTTCACAGAAAAGCTCTACTACAACTAAAGCTGCTACTGCTTGCGTTGCGTAAAACATAAACAAAAAATTATGCATTTTTTTTTATCTTATTAAATCTACAACCGTATGTCGCTGCATCTTTTTTTTTTTTTTTTTTCCTGTAGGAAATATATGTAGGAATTATATTTAACTGCATTTTTAACTGATTTTAGCATAAAACAGCATTTATTCAGTTTACCAACAGACGATATGCAAATGTCCAAAAACAAGTGCACAAAAAGTACAGAATCAATTCACACACAAAATTAACAGTCTGTCTGTCTGGTTCAAAAATAAACCTTATTCCTTAGCAACAAGTTATACCTACATTAAACGCCATGTTAGTGTGTATGTACGTACAGCATATCACAGACATATAGCAACTGTGAAACAGCTTCAAGGTCTTTAAATAATACAGGATGTTAAAAACTGGCGCTTATTCGCAACTCGAAACACAAAGAACCACAACAATTTGACGACCTCTGTGGCGCGGCGGGCGAAGGTTCGCCTGCGACACAGGAGGTTGCGGGTTCGGTTCCCGTCTCGGAACAAATATTTTTACGATCTGCAGATATTTGTTCACGGTGTTCTAGGTATTTTCTATGCATAATAAAAATATCTATCTATGTAATGTATTGTATTAAGTATATCAGTTATCTAGTACCCATAACACAAGCTCTGCTTAGCTTGGGGCTAGATAATGTTGTGTGAACTGTCCAGCATTATATTATTATTATAATCATTTGAGTTTATGAAAACGAATTCATGAGAGCATTGAATACGTAACTAATTCAATTTTTTAGTGCTTTATCTTATCTTTCATATGCACATTAAAACGCTGTGGTTTCCGAGTGTAAGACCGCTCAAATACAATGCAATAATTTTGGTGAGAAGATATGCTGTGTTATTATTAAAATGATTTATTGCCTTGACACAAATAAACTGGCGATTACAATATTGTTGTCGTACCCAATTATTGCCGTATCAAAGTGGCACGAAGTTTAATTAAAAATGACTCTCAAAAGGGTACATTAGCGAAAAGTTATTTTACGCGTATTTATGCACTTCATATCTTTTTCAAGTATCCGTACCATAATGGGACTAGGTATGTTATAAAAAATAGGTCTTCCATCCCTCTTGTCTGGGGATCTGCCACACTCACAGGGGGACACTCGGAAGCCGTAAGGGGAAGCCAGTTGAAATTTATCCAGGTTATGTGTAGCATAAATAAAGTTCGTTGTGGGAAGTACTACACCTATTTCTGCCGCAAGGTATGGGTGCCGGTGAAGTTACACCCTAACAAATATCTGCAGATCGTACAAATATTTGTTCGATTAGCTAGCTTTAGTGGCTTTAGATCACCATCATCATTAGCCTGTAGAAATCCACAGCTTGACTTATGGTGAACCGTAGCGTAAGGATGAGAAACATAGACTAAGGATAATGATCCATTTGAGTGAGGATGTTGAAACATAGACTAAATCATAGATAGGTACTTTGAAAAATTACAATAATTTCGTGCACGAATGAGCGCGTCGCGTAAGGATGATGTACCATTAGAGTAAGGATGTTGAACCACAGAGTTAGGATGAAGTACCATTAGAGTAAGGATGTTGAACCACAGAGTTAGGATGAAGTACCATTAGAGTAATGACGTTGAACCATAGAGTAAGGATTTTGTACCATTAGAGTAATGACGTTGAACCATAGAGTAAGGGTCATGTACCATTAGAGTAAGGATGTTGAACCATAGAGTAAGGATTTTGTACCTTTAAAGTAATGACGTTGAACCATAGAGTAAGGGTGATGTACCATTAGAGTAAGGATGTTGAACCATAGAGTAAGGATGTTGTACCATTAAAGTAATGACGTTGAACCATAGAGTAAGGATGAAGTACCATTAGAGTAATGACGTTGAACCATAGAGTAAGGATGTTGTACCATTAAAGTAAGTATGTTGAACCATATAGACCCTTACCTGATCATTCAGCTGCAGATCAGTGAAGCCAGGTATTTGCTTGGCCCAGCCAATGACACCAACCAACTCCCTATCGTACAAGTCAGCGAGAACTGCGAGGGTTTTGGTGGACGCCTCCGTGACGCCGGTAGGGGGCGCCATGCAATTCAGCAGTTCTGGCTCGTAAGACGAAAGTGCTTCCAACACCTGAAATTGTGATAAGAAACTATTATGTTAGGTTTAAAAATCGCAACCTAATTCAATTACTATTATGTTATTCTCAATGGGTATTGTAAAAAAAAGGTCTCAGGGGTTACGCCAGGGGATGGCAGCAGCATCAATCTGAGTAAAAACTTAAAATCAATATGTAGTGAGATTATGGCAAATTCCCTGATCGCATTTATGTAATAAGGAAATATATTTAAACTAATTCAAATTATTTGTTTCTTTTCATTTTACGGGGATTATTTTTCCCTAAACGATGTTAGGCACTCTTTCATTTTGTTCTCAGGGAAATGCCCCATTATTAAACCACACTTCTTTATTTTAAAAACAGAATTAATAATTTTATTCCTGAATATAAGCCCAAATACTGTAACAAAGCACCCTTTACGTAACGGAATGAAGGGAGGTTCTAGCCAAGCGTTTTTGTACTGTTACGTGGGGGGAGAGAGGGTTCGAAAATATGAGAATGTTGCGTGTCGTAATTAGTAAACGACCCCTTGTAGACGTGTCTGTCGAATTTAGGCTGGAGCCTCTCTACCATCACCGGTATACTCAGCCTTATTAGATTATCCTACAACTTAAATCTTGCTAATTCAGAGAGCTTTGTCGGTGATGTTACCTTGATATTGTCTAAGTGCGGGCGCGGCTGCAGTGGCGCGGGCGCGTCGGGCGCGCGGCGGTACTTCTGCCGCCCCCCGCGCACGCGGTACAGCCGCACCCCCTCGCGCAGCATGCCCGTGCGCAGGCACTTGCGGAAGTGATGTTACCTTGATATAGTCTAAGTGCGGGCGCGGCTGCAGCGGCGCGGGCGCGTCGGACGCGCGGCGATACTTCTGCAGCCTCTCGCGCACGCGGTCCAGTCGCACCCCCTCGCGCAGCATGCCCGTGCGCAGGCACTTGCGGAAGTGATGTTACCTTGATATCGTCTAAGTGCGGGCGCGGCTGCAGCGGCGCGGGCGCGTCGGGCGCGCGGCGGTACTTCTGCCGCCCCCCGCGCACGCGGTCCAGTCGCACCCCCTCGCGCAGCATGCCCGTGCGCAGGCACTTGCGGAAGCGACAAGCCTGGCACGCCTTGCGACGCCGCTTGTTGATCTCACATTCGTTCGAGGCCGGACACGTGTATTCTATGTTGCCCTGTAACAATAACAAGTTAATTTTATAAAATCCGTCTCCTCCCGTGGATGTAGAAAAAGCAGGATTACCCGGACTTGCTAGTAAGATTCGTTGGTATAAGATTTGTGCTGGCTGCTAGCTTATTAAGGAATTTGTTATTACTGGAAGAAACCGTTCGAACGTTGAAGACATTTTGTCAAGAGCAAAACCTGGTGGCCTGGTAATCAATATAAATAAAATCGTTGCGCGACTGACTGATTGACTGACTGACTGACTGACTATCAATGCACAGCCTAAACCATAAGTACTAGAGACCTGAAATTTGGAGAGTACGTTCCTTTTGTGGTCTAGGGGTGCACTAAGAATTTTCAGAAAATCAACCCCTAAGCAGGTGCAGCGTGGTGTTTTTTTTAAATCATTGATAGACCTTTGTTTGACCACGATCTCACCTGTTGGTAAGTGACGATGTGGCCAAAGATGGAGCAAAAAAGGTCTAGAAGGCACCTATTCACTCTAGACCACAAATTTATCATTTTTTTTTTGGCCTGTTTAAATTTGTATGGGAAAGTACACGCGGATGAAGTTGCGGGCATTCCACTAGTGTTGTTCTATAACGAAGATACTAAGAGTAAATATGGCCTATCCATAATTGATGAGATTGGAGTTTTCTGCTAAAATGTATTTTATTTTCCATGGTTCAAATTATTAATTACCACCTATTAAGTTAGTAGGAACCTAACCTTTTGAGTAAAATTAACGATTATGCCGAGAAGCCAGCAATATTTTCTTTTACGTTCAGATCAAACGTAAATTTTTATTATAAATATATAAAAACTAAGCAGTTCTTTGTACCTAGACGGTCCAATCGAAGCCCATCAATCAATGTCAATTTACGAAAAGCTTCCAGCAACAGACTGGATTTCCTCAGAATGTTTTATCAATTCGGACAGACTATTAACATAAAACTGGCAATTGAATAACGTACAGTTCTATAAAGGCTCAGTCCGGGTTATAATCTATATGTATACCAAATTTCACCGAAATCGGTTCAGGCGATTCTGCGTGATTGACAAACAAACATCCAAGCATTCAAACTTTGATATTTATGATATTTGTGGGATATACCTACGCTATATAAAGGTTAAAACTCTAAGGCCCGTAATAATATCAATAGCAGTTTTATATATAATGCTAAGTTTAAACTATTTCTGTCAATAGAGGGAAATGGGTTAAAGAGGCCCTCGGGCGGCTTGACAAACTCTGACACCAGAGGCCAGCACTACCTCATACGAAACGAAACGAATGGGTTAAAGAGGCCGTCGGGCGGCTTGACAAACTCTGATACCAGAGGCCAGCACTACCTCATACGAAACGAGACGAATGGGTTAAAGAGGCCCTCGGGCGGCTTGACAAACTCTGATACCAGAGGCCAGCACTGCCTCATACGAAACGAGACGAATGGGTTAAACTGTCAATTATTACGGACCTAAGAAGTTTAGTTTAAAATAGACCTACAGTTGGTATATTAAGAAATAAAAAATATATACCTATTTATACCTGAATTTTGTTTTAATTAAAAGTTTATTTTTCGTTAAGGTCAAAAAATATACAACTTTGTAGTTAGGGTATGTCAAGTACAAACTAATCTGTATCATTAATTACCAATTATAATATGTATACTTCTTGTAATGACGGATCAAGCAGATGGCCCACCTGATGATAAGCGGTACTCTCTGCAAATAAACAGTGCATTATGACATAGGTCACATCCACCTAGGACGCACCCTGTGTGGCATTGCACCGCGCCCGCCACCCTGAGACATAAAGATAGTCCTTTTGGAAACTACTCCATAACTAAACCCTGAAGCTAACCTTTCCACAAATAAGGCTGTCTGCTCGGAGCATCGTGATCTCATGCTCCTAGTTACATTGGTAGTCGAACAGTGGCTATTAAACAAAACAATGCTGCAAAACTTACTCGTACCTGTATAGTCCTTTTGAAGAACGCTTTGCATGCTTCACAGCTGGCCACTCCGTAGTGAAACCCTGAGGCTACGTCCCCACAGACGAGGCATAGCCTCCTGGGCGCGTCGTCGTCCCTCGCCCCACTGACTGCAGCGGCCGTGGTTGATGAGCAATGCTGTTGTTCTGGACTGGTGTTGCCAACGATTGTAGTCTCTCCGGGGGAGACGCAGTATTTCACCTCTTCTTTAGGTTCGAGTTCCAACTGTGTAGAAACATGGCATTTTTAATTTTTTTATGCAACTTTGAATCTATGATTTAGAGGATGTAGGTATACGGATTGCGAGGCTCAAGTGGAGATGGGCGGGACTCTTGGCAAGGCGAGAGGATTACCGATGGACCAAAGCAGTCACCGGCGGCCTCGAGGCAGACCACCTGCCCGATGACGATGTTGTGCAGGCAGTAGGAGAGCGGGGGATCCGGCTGGCACAAGACCGCCAGGAGTGGCGTTCTACAGAAGAGGCCTTTACTCAGCAGTGGGTGTTACCGGCTGAATAGATAGTAGATAGAACTTGGAATGACGGTTCAAGCAGATGGCCCACCTGATGTTAAGCGGTACCCTCTACCTATGAACAATGCATTACCTCTGGGGTCAACCCCACCTAGGACCGGATATTTTCACGACCTCTGTGGCGCGGCGGGCGAAGCTTGGCCTGCGACGCAAGAGGTTGCGGGTTCGATTCCCGCCTCGGAACAAATATTTGTGCGATCGCAGATATTTGTTCAGGGTGTTCTGGGTATTTTCTATGTATAATAAAAAATATCTATCTATGTAATATATTGTATTAAGTATATCAGTTATCTAGTACCCATAACACAAGCTCTGCTTAGCTTGGGGCTAGCCCCAGTTCACACAACATTATCTAGATAATGTTGTGTGAACTGTCCAGTATTATTTATTTATTATTTATATCCGGATAGGATGTTATCCGGATTTTACAAGCTTAACTCGCTTTCCTGTCTGTCGGAGTGGGACAAATCTTGCAAATGAAAAAATCTTCTTCTTTTTTTACTTTGTATTTGACGGAACAAACATATGGCCCACCTGATGTTAAGCGGTAACCTCTGCCTTTAACAATGCATTACCACATAGTAACCTATGCGGTATAGCAATGCGCCTGGCACCCTGAGACATAAAATTGAAAAGTCTCATGGGCCTGTAATTTCGCCGACACCCATACCCTTCAAACCAGAACACAGCAATGCGAGCACTACTGATTTGCAGCAGAAATATGTATGGAACTCTCACACAAAAAAGCTCTAGGTACTACTACTAAATTACAGATTGTCATCTTATCTGAGTTTAATTCATTGCTGAATAATATACAATAGTTTGGTATTACTAGTGAGTGTGAGTCAGACATTGATATTTATGAATTTAGTCATTGTTGTCTAGGTGCCTACTTGTCGGGACAATCCATTCGCAACATTGACATTTTTACGCGTTGTTTTGAGGCAGTTTTTTTATTCTAGTTTTAATAAACGTATGAATAAATCATGTCGCAGATGACAATCGAAATACTTGTTTATTTTTCATGTTATTTAATTCACAAATTGCAAGAGAATATTCGTTGAAACCGACTAAATATTCACGCAATTTCACACTAATATTTAAACCTATGCCTTTTTTTTTAACTATGATAGACCACGATCTCACCTGTTGATAAGTTACGATGTGGCCGAAGATGAAGCACAAAAGTCTAGAAGGCACCTATTCACTCTAGTCTTGAAGAGACCCAGATTATAGTTTTCAGGTAAGACAGACGACGGTAGTGTATTCTACTCCTTAGCAGTTCGTAAAAGGTAGAACTGAAACGTTTAGTACGAATAGAGGGTATACTAATGAGGCCTTTACTGATGCATTTTAGTAAAGACGAGAGAGACCGGCATGTTGTAGAACCAAAATTTCAAAAGTCATGTTGAATTGAACATACACCAAATACTCGCATTGCTGTGTTCCGGGGTGCCGGTGAAATAACAGGCACATGACCCCATCTTTTTAGTTTTAGGGTGGGGGACGCAGTGCAATGCCACATAGTGCGCGTCCTAGGTGGACTTGACCTATGAGATAATGCTCTGTTCATATGCAGAGTGTACCGCTTAACATCAGGTGGGCCATCTGGTATTGCCGTCATTTCAAGTTTTTTTTTAAACTAGTCTTTGTTATAACGATACTTGGCCCAAATCCTATTTTCTATACCTATATAAGAGCATAACCTGACTGAGTGACTGACTGACTTATTGATTCATCATCGCCGAGCCGAAACCGAAACCTAGAAAGCTAAAAACAACACTTGGAAACAGAAACTTGGAGAGTGGGTTCCTTTTATAGCAAAACCACCCACTAAGAAGGGATTTTTGTAAATTAAACCCCTGAGGGGGGGAAAAGGGGGGAAAACCATTGTATGAAAAATCGTAATTCGTGAACTTACAAACTTGAAACTTTGCATAAGTATGCTTCAATAAAAGTCAACAACAACAAGTACAAGTACAAGTCATAAAAGGATAAAATATTTTTCCCCGAAGTACGCCTAAAAGCGGGTGTAATGGGGTGCTCAAGTTTATAAATAAATTAAATAAAGTATTGAAAATACGATACTTAAAATACTGAATAATTTAATCTTGCAACTGAATTTTAAATCAACCGATTGAGCTGAAATTTGGCATACCTCTCAAGTTCCGATGACAATACAATATGATGGTGACAACGAGCTGATCTGATGATGGAGACAACGGAACTCCTCGATGTATAATAGTAGACCGGCCGTGTTTAGGCTCATTTTGATCAGCACACTGTTACGATCACTAATTTTATAAAAGCTTGTACTGTATAATATGTTTTTCATAAAATACTTTTTCAAATAACCCTCAAAAAGGAGTAACAAAGATTTAGTTTTTTGAGATGTGTGTGTTGCGTAGGGGTATTCAGCTGGTGGGTTATAACTTGGCGTCTGATTGATATAGTAAGTTTTAGTTTTTTTGTGATGTGTGTGATGCGTAGGTGTATTCAGCTAGTCAGCTATAACTTGGCGTCTGATTGATATAGTAAGTGTTCTACTAAGTTCATCAAAGCCTCTTTACCAGTTTTACCTCAGGCGGCTGCATGATGGGCATCTGACGAGGATGCAGCGGCTGCGGGTGCGGGGGCTGCGGCTCCGGCGAGTATTGCAGCTGGTCTGTCTCCTGCTTCACGCGGTGTAGCATGGGATCGCCATTCACCGAGCCCATCATCTGCACCTGGAACGGATCACGCTGAGCACAACAATTACATATGTAACTAAAAATTGAAATATCCTAGTTACTATAGATATATAGAGATATAGATATATAGAGATATAGATATATAGAGATATATATATAAAGATTTTTGTAACAGGTCTAGCGCTTAACTGAGTGAGTCCCTGAGGTATGGGAGCGGTACGGGAGGGGTGTTTTCGTCTCTCAAATGATCAGATGACATGTGACATAATGTGAACAAAACACCCCCGTACCGTTCCCATACCTCGACTCAGTTAAGAGTAGTAGCAGAGCTTTTTTGTGAAAGAGTTCGTCCGGGGAAGTGCCTACTACCGCCATACCTATTTCTGCCGCAAAGCAGTAGTGCTCGCATTGCTGTATAACGGATTGAAGGGTATGGGTGCCGGTGAAATTACAGGCACATGAGACTTTTCATCTTTGTGACCAATGAGACAATGCATTGTTACAGGCAGAGGTTACCGCCTGCTTGTTTCAGTCATTCACAAAGTTAAAAATAAATATACCAGAGATCAAGAAAAAGGGTCAGAGTTAAACATTAATCAAATACGACCCAATTTTGACCCGGCGCCGCACCTACGCCTTTTCGTGATTTTCATTTACTTTTCGTTGCGTGAGCGCTTTTCTGACACTTTCTAATTTAACTGAGTTAGATGCTGACGGAATTTGCCTGTTGTTCACCGGAATTGTAAGTAATTCCTCCAAATTTCTTTGACTCGACTCAGCCTCAATCGAGGAAATGTTGTATTCCATTTTAAAAATCTTCATTGTAATTGAATAACAAATTTCTTTGATCACTATGTAATTTATTATACCATTTCAATTAAAACATTTTGAACCTCGCGTTTGAGTGGAGTGGAGGATAGTTCGAGGAACGACTAAGAACATATTATATGGGTGTAAGTAATCTGCAGGTTGGTTACCATGAGCTCTTATAGCCATCCAGTTAAAAAACTATTCAGTACAAAATATCGTTTCGTCGTTGACGTTCACCATCGTTGAATAACTTTAATAGCAGAAGTCTATAGACCTTCTACGAGTGTGCCTTAAAATATAGTTATGGACATCACGAAAGCGATATTTTGTACTGAATAGTTTTTGAACTGAATGGCTATAAGAGCTCATGGTAACCAAGCTACAGATACTTACACCCATATGTTCTGAGTCGTTCCTCGAACTTTCCTCCACTCCACTCAACCGTGAGGTTTAAAATGTTTTAATTGAAATGGTATAACAAACATCCTAGTGATCAAAGAAATTTGATATTCAATTTCAATGAAGAGATTAAAAATGGAGACAACATTTAAAAAAAATGCTAGTCAGTTCACACAACATTAACTAGCCCCAAGCTAAGCAGAGCTTGTGTTATGGGTACTAGATAACTGATATACGTAATACAAATACATTACATAGATAAATATTTTTATTTTACATATAAATTACCCAGAACAAATATCTGCAGATCGCACAAATATTTGTTCCGAGGCAGGAATCGAACCCGCAACCTCCTGCGTCGAAGGCGAAACTACGCCCGCCACGTTACAGAGGTCGTCATTTCCTAGAGTGCCGCTGAGTCGAGTCAAAGAAAGTTGGAGGAATTACTTAGAATACCGGTGAACAACAGCCAAATTCCGTCACACAAATTCCACGCAGGCAACACTCGACAATTATTTTAAGATGTTGATAAAATATATTTAAATTATCAGATCATTTAAATATATATGTGGCTTTAGTTTTCCCCGGCTTTATGTAGATAGGTAAATAAGCTGTAATCTACATGCACAGATAACGAAACACATCACGTGTGATGCCACCACCTACATGAGCTACGATAACGCAACGGCGACATGTGATCCAACATTCAAAAAAATATTTCAGATTCACCTACTGAGACCAACTAAGCATATATACTGGAATAGAATCAAAACATAATATCTCGTGTTGTAAAGACAAGCCAAAAGCATTCATGTTTAAAAAAAAAACTATATCGTTGGTATAAGATTTGTCATGGCTGCTAGTTTATTTAAGAACTGTGTTATTACTGGAAGAAAGCGTTAGCAGAGTCAGTCGTGGGAAGTAATGGCGGCGATGAGCTCACCACTTGTCACGTCTATTTCCCACGATTGTGCAACACACAGTGAAAAGAGGCCCATTTGAGGCTCTGCCTACCCTTTTGGGGAAAAAGTCATGTATCCTGTGTATGTATGTGTACTACCGCAATGTATCGAACTCTTTACAGTTTATAGGCAACTAACAAGATACTTTTTTTATTAGAGGCCTCGCAAGGCTTTGTGCATTTGCCATTTTCAAGTATAATTATGTATTTTCAATATAATTTCCAAAGGTACACTCTTCCCAATTCGTCAAAGTAACAGTCAAGTCATGTTTTAGTAAAACGGTGGCCGTTTTACTAAAACTTTGGTAGACATCAGGTGGGCCATCATCGTTCCGTGCTTGTTCCGTCATCTAAAGTTGTATAGAAAAAAGACAATTTCCAATTTGAAAAGACACGCAATTTACTTCCATTTCATTTCACTATACACTTGTGCTCTACGAGCTACATTAAAAGAAAAGAAAAGAAAGAAAAATTATTTATTTGATACAGCACACATGGATAGAAAAATTGGTAAAATACACTGGTTAAAATACCACCAAAATAACACAAAAAAACACTAGGAAAAGAAATCAAATAAAAATAGACGTCTCTTTTCAAAAATGGCTGAAAATGCGTTAAACACTTATTTTTAAAGGTACCTTATTATATAGGTAGTCTAGATGCTGCAATACGAGCACCCACCTATCATGCATATAGATATGCAAAGGTGTATTTGCGGTAAAATTCAACTTTCCTTGAATTTCAAAAACTGTGCCAACACCGCGTCACGTTCCCGATGCAAGCTCATTAAATTCCCGGCGAAACGAAAACACTACTCCGACGAGTTTTATACATAGAGCAGAGCCATTGGAAAAACACATTTATCTATCAGCGATAACTAAAAAAAGTTTCAAGGATATAAAAACCGAGTTCATCGTACTCTTGACATTGTCGGTGTTATGCATGATAATAATCATGATGCAAGCGTTAAATGGGCAACTGCACAGCTCAGTCTAGTCTAGGTAGGTATACCTACTCCTTATGCATTACTTAACATACCAAGTCTTGTTTATGGTGTACCTATTCGATTTCCTTTATTACCTATACTCCTATGTACTCAAGGTGGGTTAACGCAAAATTACCAATCTTAGATTTGATTTTTAACTAACTAAATAAAGTACAATATTCAAATTATAAATATGCATGGATACTACTTTATAATTCTGAGGGATCACTGTACCAGAATCACGGTAGGACAATATTTACTCTTTAGAAAAAAATACCTAAATTACGTCTATTTTTTGCCTAGATTCGATTGTTTATTAAAATGGTGCATATTATTGGGTTACAAATTAGATAATTAAAATCAATACAACAAAGCCGAAGGTTAACTGAAGTTTTACTGGTTTGTAAAATTATCTTTATTTTACGAGATATTCAATAAAAACCGTTTTTTTTTTTTGTATGAAGATTTCTGCATGGGGTTGGATCGCTGACAAATGAAAAAGAGCAACTCAGATGGCCATCGTTTTACCGTTTTATTAGTCGAAATGGCAAAATTGAAGCTACTATCAAACAAAGAAAAAGAGCTCAAATGAGAACTCTACCTACTTTTTACTTTGGTCGAAGACTACCTACACAAAAATCTTGTTTTTAATATGAAGTTTTATGTGCTATTATTTATTCTGTGGTTTTATTAAGCAAGATGATAATAAAAAGTAAACATCAAATCCTTAAAAGAATGCATAAACTAACCATAGATAACAATCTTTATTAGACAAGAACATTGATGAGCGCGGTCTTTTAGTTTTAGTTTGGGGTAGGTCAGCGAGACGAGCCGACAACCGTCATTGTGTTAACTAAACTAAGCCTTCAATTTGTTATGTTTTTGGTCCAGTTTTACTTCTTTCATACATTATCCGAGGATCAATAAAATGTTGCAAAATCTAAATGATGTTTATCAACTCAATGATATTTAGGGAGCTTTTGAAATAGCTTTAGCTCAAAGAAAAAATACTACAGCAACATTCATAACTAATTCAATGACAGGTATTAATGTATGTTAGCATTAATTGTGTATGACATCAATCAATAACAATTAATGTATGAAATAGGTCATTAAAAAATCGTGGGCGTGTCTCTTTCTAGTTTATAATGCTCTGTTAATGTAGTTCTAATAACAGTGCTGTTATATTATTAAATATATTTCCAAATATTCCAAATAACACAACATGAAGCAACGCCTCTATGATTACAGAGTTGGAGTAGGTCATTTCTGCGTAGGTGGCCTGAAGCGAGCCAGTCATACTTACAGAATAACCTACCACGTGACTACAAGATTCAAGATATTTATTTGCATAAGTATGTGTAACAATTTGGTCTTATAAACTAGACAGCATTTATGACTTATTTGCCCACTGCAGGCATCGCAAATTTTTTGCCCGAAACAGAAAGGAAGCAGCCACGATTATCGAATCATATTTCTGCGAAACACATCACATTTAAATAAAAAACACACCTAGTATGTAAATAGAATGATTCCTGACTGCTGCGCAGTGTCACTATTTATGTAGGTAAATAGGTAGGTACTCATAACACGCGGCGAGTTCACCGACCGTGCGCCCGCGGTCTCACCTTCGTAGATAAACGTCATTTGGAATAGTGTGGCCTGTTCCGACCGCGAGCGCCAAACAACGTGCTGTTAGGGTGTAACCACGCCGGTGTTGGGGCAGGCTCGGCACACGCGCACACTTTCAAATTAGATACTGACAGTGCGACAGTGGTGATGAATCACAGCATTGTCATATCCGGGAGGCTGTTTTTACTGACTTTAGACAGTCTGTTTTTGTCGCCGTATATGTAGATTTTGAATTTCAAACGGAACACACATAACTCTGTTGTATGATCTGTCAAAATATTGAAAACGAAACATATACCTAACACTTAAAGATACATAAAATAGTCCGACTTGCAACGAATTACCTACAGTTTACTTCTATCCAATAAAATTGTTAAGGTGGATGCTCCGCTTGTGGCGCGAAATTCATTTATTTTTGGTGTTTTTTGCCCATGACAGTTTTTAGCTACGATCACCCTAAACATTTATTTATAGTGTTTTTTTTTTTGAAAGGGCGATCGTAGCTAAACTTTTGATATTTTTGAGATACTATCAATTAAAACATGTGTGTTAAGTCTCCTAGTTCTTGCGAATTCAACTTTCGCCATCTGAAGAAGTGCTAATAAGCTGTAATGAGCAAAAAACACCATAAAAAATGAATTTCGCGCCTGAAGCGAGAGCATCCACCTTAAAGATACATAAAATAGTCCGACTTGCAACATACCGAATTACCTACAGTTACATCTATCCAATAAAATAGGGAACGTTTCGCTTGTGGTGCGAAATTCAAATTGTATTGTGTTTTTAGCTAATCACAGCTCATCAACACATCTTGATCAAAACCTGATTTTGCGGAAACTATGAAGCGTAAAACGCATGTTTTGATTGAAAGTGTCTCATAAATATCATTAGTGTAGTTACGACAAAAAAATCACTGTAATGAACAAAAAAATCACTGTAAAAATAATAGAATGAAACTAATGTTATTTATGAGACACTATCAATCAAAACATGTGTGTTAGTTCTCTTAATTTCCGCAAAATAAGGTTTCGCTATCTCAAGATGTGTGAAGAGCTGTGATGAGCAAAAACACAATAAAATTTTAACTTCGCGCCTCTAGCAAAACTTTTTGAATACAATTTTGTTTACATAAGGAATAAACTGATATAGTGGAAAGGATAAATACAAAGATAATAACGTAAACATAGAAGTATCTAATCAAACGTGTGACGCAACGTCATGAATTTGCAATAGGCTTTGATAAAAATGCTAACGGCCGACGAATAAAAACCCGACCTACCTCAACACGTTTAGTAACAAGCTTGTCACTCAGTACTTTTCCGTGCGATATAATACCTGAATATAGCGATAAATTGAATGCTGAATGCTTCACCCATTTTTCATATATTGTGATAAAAACGCATATAAGTAGATAGGATAGGTAGATATACGAAAATACATGGCATTGTCCACAGGAGAAACAATGAAAGACCTAAGTTTGCACAGATGGGTGAATATTTGACTCATACACAATGTGCCGTCGATGAGTGCACGAGTACTTAAGCAAGTTATCAGTAACTTAAACACTAATTCGACTAGGACTAAATTTTCATGACGTTTCTAAAAAAGAAAAAAAAATGAATTGGTAAACTATTATTTCGTATAAGGATCAGATTTCGTATAAGGTCGTATATTCAAAACGACGATTATTTAAAAAAAACCTACTAAATTATTGAAGTGGACAAATCTACCTAGAAAGTTGAGCAGTTTGCACGTAAAATATTAAGACTGCGCTCCCGACAGGCAGAAATCTTCATACAAATAAAAAAACGTCACGCGCCGCTCTAAAAAGCGGTTTTTATTGAATATCTCGTGAAATATGGATAATTTTAAAAAACTCCGTGGGTGAACCCTCCTTTTTATTGTATTGATTTGATTTATCCAATTTTTGACCCAATAATCTGTACCATATTGACAAACAATCGAATCTAACCAAAAGTTAGAGGTAACTTTGTGTTTTTTTTATCGAGAAGTTTTGTCCTATCATGTTCCTGTCTGGGTGATCCCTCGGTATTATAATATAGTATTATATATTTTTAATTTGAATATTGTACTTGATTTAGTCAGTTAAAAACCTAATCAAAGATCCAATCGTTTAAATCAACTACAAAAATACAGTGATAAGAAGAATCAGGTCACTAAATATAACTTTCATTTGTTTTTTAATTGCTGAGAAAAATCTAGATCCCGCCATCAAAATATACAATGCGTCATGACAATAAATTAAACACTACTTCGATTAACTGCCTAAAACAACAAGTTGAGCGTCTTCAATTCAATCAGACATTCTAGTGACATTCTAAAATAATATCAGTATTGATTGAGGGTGCCCAAATTGTTCTAGCTATACTTTTACTTTGGCCTATTGAGCGAGAGTGGGTGCTTTTGTTGTCTTCCCATACCCTTCAACCTCGCGAGTTCACAGTGGGTTCAGATGTAAGTCATTGGGTCACTAGTGTAAAACGTGTACCTACCTACAAACTCGTGTTAGGTTTATAGTTCGTTCAAAACGATGAGTTTTTCAAGAACCAAGACAACTCAAACAGTGTTAGCATTGGTTGCGTCATAGTTTTATTTTTGTCGGTTATAATATGGATGCGAATGGGTGGAAAATCACGTTTTACGAGTCAAGATTCTAAACAATATTCCAAGCAAAATACCAGAGTAGAATACAATGAGATTTGTTTTTTAAAGAAATAATATAATAAGTCGACAATTAAATATACGAGAACAAGTTACGTATAGCAAGATTAAGAGTTTAAAAATGAAAAACCCGACTGTGGAAAATATTTACAGAAAAATACGAAAACGCTTGTTACAAAATAAAAATATTTGCATAATATGTATAAGTAATTTAGTATAAGCTGTTATTTTGATACCAAAAATAAAGTTTTTTTTATACATGCGTTTTGGCGCCATTTTTTTTTTTTTTATAATTTATACCTAATACCTACCCTAGCTACCCTAAGACGAATCCTAAGATCAATCACCAAAATCGGTTCTGCCGTTTAGCAGTTACGAGGGAACATATTAGGGACGGACATGCATACAGGTCAAACAAATAACCCTCCTTTTTTGGCTTCGCCGCAGTTGGGTACAAAAAGATGGATGGCGAACTGCCAAACTTTTTGGAAACTTTAAATACCAAATACCTGCCAAATATATAACGAATTTACCTTCAAACAGGAAATCAGCAAGTGCAGGAATTAAAAAAATGCAATCACGTGAATATCAGTTTATGCTTATGTAGATTTAGACTTGTGCTTTATTTTTATTGATAACAAGCAAGCATTAAGTATACAGAAACTATAATTACTCAATTACTAATCGTTAAATAAATGTTACTTAAGGTAGGTCGGGATGTATAAATTGTTAAGTGGTACAAAAGCTTCGCCCAGGCAAAATTCGGCAGCGGGTAGGTACAAGTAAAAATAGGTAGTGTGGAGGCGTAGCCGCGTGGTTGAAGAGGGGGTTGGGAAGGCTGTGGGAGAGGGGGTGGCGTAGAGGGTGCGTCTAGACATCGGCCTTGACCGTCACACGGTTTCCGCGCGAGGTTGCCGCGACCCACAGCCCAGAGACCGAGTCAGGCAACAATAGAGTACCTACAGCTGCCCCATATTATGACGTTATAATGTCTGTTTGAGGACCTGCGAGACTTGTGATAGCGTTTATAGTTACAGACGCATTAATACTTTTTATGGACCATACAAAGTATTAAAGTGATCCAATCTATCAAGGTACCGACATAGGTGAATTTTCAGAAGTCTGAATAGGACTTTCCCTATCATACCTTTAATTTTCCTAAATATTATACAAATATTTTTATTTGGTAAGAATGCCTCATTACTGAGATTACTAATTTATTTAAAAATGACTAAATATGGTAAATAAAACACATCTGGAACTGCATATTTAATTTCTACTGTCAGCAAAAGCTTAAATTAAAAAAAAATGAGCTACTAAAATCTTGAATTGTGTGTGATAGATTCTTGATAGCAAGATGTTATATTTTTGAAATAAAACTAAACTTAATTCACTGTCAATAATTCCAACAAAAAGTAACAATAATAATAAAATATTGGCAACACCTATAGCCTAAAATTGAGTGGTGTTGTTCGGTTGAGCGATGAACGCAGCGTCTCGCGACTGGGTCTGTGAACTTGCACGATTCGACATTGCGCCGACATTGAGCCGGGCTAAATAACGCAGATAGTGAGAGGTCGACGACCGACTTCGCCCAATATCACGCGGACGAACGCAGGATTCTGAAGCACCTGCCGCCGCCTCGTGGCACCTCAATACCTAACCAGCAGAAACAACCAACAGCAACCTACCTCAACAGCACGGAACTTCGGACGCAATACGTTATGACACAGCAGAACGTCGCAAGAGCGCCAACGCCAGATAAAAACAACAAGAAACTAGAATCTTTAAAAAACGTGGTAGAGGCAACTGTTACCAACATTAGATAATATGACAAAGTAACAATATTGGGATATGTAGTTTATTTGACAAAGAACTTAAACAGGCAACTAGAAAGATTCGAACATTCAACGACAAAGGCAAAATCAAAGATATCGCTAAATTGCGTTTCGGAAATGATGAGCGGCGGCTGGTTCAGGCGGCTCGGGGGGTGTTGGAGAGGAGGCGCGGGGGGGCCGAAATATCTCCGCTCGGGGTGACATTGCGCGGCCATCGACATTATGCCCGACCTACGCCACGGCCGCGCAGCCGCCCGCACCTCACCTAGCCGCGGAAAGGCGCCTCCATCCGCTCTCATGCTTCAGAATATCTCAACACTCAAAATCATTTAACTGGTATGTTAGCTGCAAGCACACAGGACGACCCTCTCAAGCATCTCAAGGCTCCTAAAAATGACATTGCGTCACTTTCTGTTACTATTTTCACAGATGCAAAGTTATTTGACGATTATAGTCAGCTTACTAGCTTGAAGCAGTTGTTTGCAGACTCAGCAATTGTTTCTCTTATGCAAAGACCAAAAACAAGTGTAACAACAATTATTGCAACAGTAAACAAACCAGACACAGACATTATGAACTCGGAGCTCGTCGCATTGTTACATAAAATGACGCAATGCGTTTTGAGAACTTTAGTTTATCACGAAATTGACCGACAAAGGTTTCAAGCAAATTTTTATATTGATGCGCACAATTCATGCTTCCATGCGTAGGTCAGGAACAGACAGAATATTGTGTAATCCTACATATGTTCGGGATGAACTACATTTACAAGAGGACGGCCATTTTATTTCGTAAGATGTTTAAAAATAGTTTCGCTATCACTACAGCAGAGATTTTATCATTTTAAAGTTTATTTCTTATGTAATTTTATTCATTATTAACCAAAATGACGTTGTGTAATAAATTACGCTTTAAATTTGTAACACTATCGTGCTCAGACATGAAATCTATACGCAAAAAGAGTGCAACAAGTGCTAAATGCACATGATTGCAGATCAACGCCCCGACATTGAAAGGTCCGAAAGGCATTTGTAGGAAAGAGAATTAGTTAACTTTGGTTAGGGACGTGATAATTTAAAATTTATGAGAATCAACACATACCATTCACACCAATTAGGCAATTGTTGTAATTGCAGTACCAACATAATTGCAGTACCAATACCAATAAGCTTTACCTACAAGGCACAAAAATCCACAAGGCACAAGGTCCTCAAAGTCCTGCAGAAAACGAATAGGATAATTTTCGTAGGAAGTAACTTCTTAGGTACCTTTTTAAGTTCTTTACAAAGTTGTAAAAAGTACTAAAGTCGATGTCAAACCTAACGTGCTTTTAAAAGCATGTCAAGTTCGTCAGTTTTACAACATTTATAGAAACAAGAAGGTAAGTACTATTTCGAAGGTTGTTTGCTAGTACATGATGAGACCAATGACGTGATTGCGGTGGCAAGCTTGAAACTAGAGTCATGGCCATTTTTTATCAGCATCTTTTAAACAAATGCGATTTCAAGTGGTTACTTTTATAGGTACCAAATCCTACCCTCCTATACCTATCTCTAAGGCGCTGCTGACGGCTCTGGAGGCTCCAAAGTCAAAGTCAAAAAGTATTTTATTCATTGAAATCACAAGGATCACATTGAATCGTCTTAAAAAATAAATTTACATTTACTCCTGTTCCAACGCAACCAGACCTAGAAGAATCAGGCAACAAACACGGGCTATTTTTTTTTATGTTCCTTCTTACTACTAGGTGGGTAGCGCCTGTCTGTGCCTCCATCTAGATGACTCTAGGCTTCTTCTGTCGTGTTACAGTCGGACCATATTTTTCCGGCCACAACGAGGACAACCCGTTTGTTCTTGGTCCTCCAAGTTTATGAGGTTTGAAAGGAGTCTTTGCACAGAGTAGAATAACCTACTCGGTGGCCGCAGATTGTTATGTGAGCGTTACGTTGAAACAGTGATGGAAAGGTTCGGGCGCGCCCCACAGGGACACTCCTTTCACACACATTGACACGACTTTTAGCCAAATTAATTATTGAAGTTTCACAAGACAATTTAGTACATTACATATAGGTTAGGTGACCCAATCACTGACGTATAGCGTAAAATAAAATTATTTGGCAGGCTTATTAGAAAATTAAAGATGAATATGTATGCATTTCTGAAAGATATTAAAGAAAATATAGGGAAATCGACCAAAAACATACTGAACAAAACATTTTGAAAAAAAATTGTTAGTTCGTAGTACCTAGTGGTATAAAGGACATCGCTCAAAGTATACAGTAAAATCAAAACGGAAATTAAATTCCCACGGGAAAATAATAATCTTTAAATAAAATGCGTATAAGTTTGATTTACTACATGACATAGGGTATGTTTATGCCTATGAAATTATAATCTTAATTAACTCTTGCCTCCGTTGGTGTGTGAAACGACCAACACAAAAACAAATGCATAGGTTACTTTGAAATAGTTGGTTATCCAGACGAGCAGCGAAGCGAGCTTATAAGACAGCCATCATGATATCATCAAACGACGAGCCTATCTCGATACTCGTAGATGGACGTAAAATACGCTGGTTTTACTCGCTGGTCGAGAGTGGACGCGTGCGAAAGTTTTTTCCAAACAAGATTACCTAATTCTATTCCTCCCTGGATTTTGGCAGTTGTTCACTCTGCCTGAACTGAACACCCGGTTTTCAGAGATAGTAGCCCAATCGCGCTATTTTGAAACGCCAAACGTCCAAACGTTCGAACGTAACGTTTTTGGTTTTTGTTTAGATTCGGCTTATCCGACTCAACATGGTATCGCGCTATTTTCTGAACGTTTGAACCGTTGACGATAATACTAAAACTCAAAAGGGATCCAGGGGGTCAAGGGGACTGATATTTAAGATTAAAAACATGAGTGTAGTAATTTATTGAATCACCTACAAAACCCAAACTTTATGAAAATATTAGTTTTAAACAGTACTTATTTTTAACGAATTTTACACATTTTTAAACTTGGGAGTTCTTACGTTCTCAGGCAAACCAATCAAGGATCCGTTATCTAAACGTAGTAAAGTTCGATCGATCGTTACACCAGCATCGGTATCTTCCAAAAGATTGGGGCAAGGGCTAATTTTTTACGATAGGAAATACCAATGCAAAACCACAGCCAAAACCATCACGTTACGCACTCTTCGTATCGCACTAATCATTTGTGCAGAAATTAATTTGGTATCATTTATTCCATTTATCATATTTTTTCCATCGAGTGTTAAGACGCTATGTTAAAATTTTGGAGTCGTTTCGTTTCATGCTCACTCATTATCGGTAAAGGGTACAAACTTGATGTTAATACAGTAATTACTTGAGGATGTAATCTAAATAAATTATAGACTAGAAACACGATTCGAGAAACTTTTCTCGATAGCTTTATTTTTTGAAATTGGCTCTTCTAAAGCCCTTTTTAGGTCCCTCCTTCGACTAGAGAAAGTATTAAGCATATTTTTTTATATTATTCAGTAGGTAATCACATTACTTACATTAATTATAGATAATTTATTTTTATATTTGCTACTTTAGAAGCTAAACGAAGTTTTATCATTTGTCGCTTACGTCAGTTACTTCCGAGTGGCAAAAGTCTATACCTCACCTTTTCCCAGGTTCTAGTGAGCAATAGCGCTGTCACTGTCTTACAGCTATTGTTTTCTGGCTAGTCTCCGCCCATTCGGTATTTTAACATATCGCCTTAACTATTTTATGATATCGTTTTGAAACCAGAGGCGTTTTTTTCGGAACGTCAATTTTGCAATTACACGAGCGTTTTTGAATTAATTAGAGTCTTTCGTCGTGCTTTGAGTTTTAGAAACGTCAACGATTCAATACATACCTACATACATAGACACACGCCTTTTTCCCCGAAAGGGTTAGGCAGAGCCTCAAATAGGCCTCTTTTCACCGGGGGTTGCACCATCGTGGGATATAGACGTGACAAGTGGTTAGCTCATTGTCGCCATTGCTTCCCACGACTGACTCTGCTAACGCTTTCTTCCAGTAATAATACATTCCTTAAGTAAGCTAGCAGCCAGAACAAATCTTGTACCAACAAATCTTACAAAAAAGTCAACGATTCAATCGTTCAGTCAGAAAAATGCCACGATACTATTATTTACATCAGATAAACCAAATCTAAACTGAAACCATAAACGTTTTCGCTCGAACGGTTGAACCGACTTGAACCCAAGTATTAGAACCGTTTAAAAATAGTGCGAAGTAGTTTAAACTATCTTCTGGTAGGGAATAGGGATGCATAAAAAAGGCATGTGCCAAGTACAATGACTACACTGAAAAAACTAAATGACCGAACTGTTTCGGTTATATAGTAAAATAGCCGAAGTTTGTTTAGCCATTATCAAAGTTTGTTTGAAATAACCGAACTGGTTTGCTTACTAGGCACCAAACCAGTTTTGTTATTTTCAGTTCGGTTGTTTGCAATCAAAGTTTTTGTTGATAGCTGTCGAACTTATTTAGACAAACCGATTCGATAACATGCTACCACACGTTTGATGCAATGTAACATAACTTTTCGACAATGTTATGTCAAATTGACATTGACTTTATGTTGCAAAAGTGAATATTTACAGTTTGATTCCTAATAATTGTTTATATGTTGTTCAACAAACTACGCTATTTTAAACATTAATTCTGTAAAAATAGCTTGATTTGTTTTATTTTACATGGCCAATATGCAGCTTAGTTATGATTAACTAAGCATACTACTATCTTTTACAAATTCTTAGAAATAAATTATATCGTGTAACGAAACGCTTTTGATTCGTGTTGCCGAACGTAAGACGAAGCGGCTGTTAGCGGCTTGTGGCGGTTGGCGGGGGTGATCGTTCGTTCGTTTCATTTCATATTTTTTCTACTTGCGTTTGCGACGATTGTTTGCGTACATCGGCAAATATAGTTTTCTATCTATAAATTAAGGTTTTTATGTATTAGGATTGCGTACGAATGTATTTATGGCAATGTGACTGTGAATCCTTATGTTTGTGAAGTTACTAGAAGACGTTCGAGTGCAAAGACTAATGGGTGATGAGAATGTGCAATCGCTTCAACCATTTGATCGGCCAGATCCTTTGGACGATTATCTACGGCAATGGGGTTTAGAAATGTACATCGCTACGTTTAAGGGTATGTAATACTGAACTGACTCCGTTATCTTGCTTCTTGGCGACGTTTGAGCCAGCCTTGGTGTCGGGACTTTTTACCATCTAACTAGGCACCTACCTACCTAACATTAGACCAGTGGTAGATAAGTACCTACCTACTTATCAAACACTAAAAAGTGCACGTGGAACCCAGGTGAACTGAGGTGGACTACAGGCAAGAAAACGTGCCCGTGACCTTCTTAGTGGTGAACTGAACAGGTAGACGATGGCCTCTTAGATAGAGGTCTTAGTGTGTAAAACACTCCAGGGGGGTTACTATGAGCTCTTATATCCATTCAGTTCAAAAACTATTCAGTACAAAATATCGGTTCATCGTTGAAATTTTTCATCGTTGAATAACTTTAATCGCAGAAGTCTGTAGACCCTCTGCGATTGTGCCTTTAAATATAGTTGCGGACATCACGGAACCAATATTTTGTACTTATGTATTTTGTTATGTATTTTATGTATTTTATGTATTTTGTACTTATGTATTATGTGTTTTGTATTTTGTTTTATGAAACTGGAGGATGAACCGTTTGGAACTAGTTTGCAAACGGATAGTACCTAAATGTTTCATCAAAACCAGTGCATCATGGGGGGTCATCCCTGTTCAGTGCACGTGAAGCACACCCTTTCTCATCTCCCTAGACCGCTACTCCCAAATGATACTAAATAATAGGCATATTAACGTTAGTGGTAAAAAGTAAAAATATTATAATATGCTTTATGCCTAAATGCTCACCAACCATTACTAACATATTTTCAGAACAAGCCATTGATATAGAGACGCTTCAAATGCTGTCAGAAAATGACATTAAAGATCTAATACCTATCATTGGCCATAGGGCTAAACTAACAACACAAATAAAAATGTTAAGATCCTTATCAGAAGCCAATGATAATCAAGTGTCAGTAAGTATGTTTTTTGTGAAAAATATATTTTTCAATACAAGCTTTTATAAAATTAGTGATCGTAACCATGTGCTGATCAAAATGAGCCTAAACACGGCCAGTCTACTATTATCCCTCGAGGAGTTCCATTGTCCACCTTGCGTCTCCATCATCAGATCAGCTAGTTGTCACCATAATATTGCATTGTCATTGGAACTTGACAGGTATGCAAAATATCATCTCAATCGGTTGAGGATAACTGCTTTAAAATCAGTTGCAAGATTCCACCCGGACATACATTGCAAGTTAATAATAAGCTTGTAAAATAGGATTTTGTTTTTGCACTCAGAAATTAAATCTAGATTTGATTGATTTCTAATACAAGGTTTCTCACTAAGTAATTATCAAAGAGGCCATTTTGTGAGACTTTTGATCTGTTTCTCAGGCTAGATCTTAAATATTGTATGTTTTAGGTTACTGAGGAGCCAATGCTGACAGACAGTGTTTTAAATTTCATTTTTGACCCGGTACAGCCAGATTCATCAGTTGCTATTATAGATGATACAGCACCCACTCAAGACACTCCCAATACTTCTTGCGTAAGTAACTCATTTCACAGCAATCAATTCTTTAGCAACACAAACCGGTCAGCCAATGAATTCAACTCTGATTGACAGGTGATTACCGAAGGCATTATAAAGGCCACAGGAAACCTGTGATCACGATGGTGATGACGATGATGATGATGAAATTAATCACAACATGACTTAATTTTTATGTTTTATGGCCCATATTCCAGATTTAAACTCTCAATTGAACAGATACACACCTTCTCTTTGGAAACTGTCATAAAATCTGTGCTTTGTCTCGATGCAGATTTGAGTTAGTGTTGGATACAGGCTTATGATCTTTTTTAAGTGTCTCTTATGTTAGAGCTGTTATTTTTCGGGCTCCGTACCCAAACGGGGGTGCCAACGTGCCCCTATTACTAAGCCTCCACTGTCAGTCTGTCTGTCCGTCCATCCGTCCGTCTGTCCGTCCGTCCGTCCATCCGTCTGTCCATCCGTCTGTCTGTCCGTCCGTCCGTCCATCCGTCTGTCAGTGGCCTGTATCTCATTAACTCATTAATAGGTACACTTGAAATGTTCACTGCAGAGTTTTTATTTCAATAACAATTAATAATAATAAACTAAAATAAATAATAAACTAAACTAAATAAACTAAAATAATTAACTAAATTAAATTAAACTTTTGTTTTTGCTCGATCTTAAATAATGGCTGTATCTTTTGAATGGGAAGATACTTGAAATAATGATGATCTAAGATGGTATGGAACCATTCGTGTGCGAGTCCGAACCACACTTGGCCGGTTTTTTATAATATTGTTACCATCCACACCCTGGTAAAAGATAAATAAGTATAATAAATAATACAAGATGTGTGTCGTTCCAGGAATTATATAAGATCTTGAGTGCATGCAATGAAGGAAAGTCACTACTCTTAAGATTCCAAGAACATGGCCTGCTCAACAACTCCGCAAGACGAAAACTTTGCAATATCATTATTGCTAATGAACTGAAAAACGACCCTAACACAAAAGTCAAGAGCAGTAGGCTATACCAATTAGCATATGATATCCCAAAAGTATTTCAAAAAGAAAACTCATCAGTATATTTCATACCATACATGAGCTTTAATCCAGGACAAAAGACTTCTGCAAAAGGGAAATTACTCGACTGTTATAGACAACGCAGACGAGAATTTATAAAATCAGGTGTAATTGCAGAAAGCTCCAAACGTAGGCCTTCCACATCAGCTTCCACAAGCAGTGGCGTAGGTTTGCCTCGCTCCAACACTGGCAGCGTCCAAGAAGCAATAGAACAGTTAGAAGAATTAACGGAAGATGTTGAAGACGTTGAAGAAAAGCTCCTATGGTTAAATAATTGTTCTGACCCATGGATCACAGTTGATAACTATTGGGAAATAACAGCCAAAAAAAGGCTGTTAAACCTGACATCCAGCGAAATTTCAGTCGAAGGCTACCTTCAGAAATTCAAGGCACTAAACCAACCTGGAGGTGTTTTTTTAGTAAGTAGATGTTACTTTATTGACAGCTGTATTAGAAATGTACAGTTGATGACTAGTTATGACGACCTCAGAAATTTGGCCCGTTGAGGCTCTGCCTACCCTTTCGGGGAAAAAGGAGTGTGTCTATGTATGTATGTATGACGACCTCTGTGGCGCGGTGGGCGAAGGTTCACCTGCGACCTAGGAGGTTGCGGGTTCGATTCCCGCCTCTGAACAAATATTTGTCCGATCTGCAGATAATTTGTTCATGGTGTTATGATAGGTGTTCTGGGTAATTTCTATGTATAATAAAAAATATCTATGTATTGTTAAGTGTATCAGTTGTCTAGTACCCATAACACAAGCTCTGCTTAGCTTGGGGCTAGACAACGTTGTGAGAACTATCCAGCATTATTTACTACAGGCTTTATACTCGTATTACATTAACTTGCAATGTATGTCCGGGTGGAATTTTGCAACTGAATTTTAAAGCAGTTATCTTCAACCGATTGACATGAAATGTCCGTTTTTTGTCAAGTTCCGGTGACAATACAATATGATGTTGACAACGAGCTGATCTGATGATGGAGACGGAAGGTGGACAACGGAACTCCTCGATGGATAATAGTAGATTGGCCGTGTTTAGGCTCAGTTTGATCAGCACACGGTAACAATCACTAATTTTATAAAAGCTTGTATTGAAAAATATATTTTTCACAAAACTTATTTATTTATTTATTAGTTATGTAGTAACGAATAGCGGCTGCGTTATTTACAATGTCTTTGTTTAAGGTATTCACTTTTTTTTGCAGCTTCTTAAAGACTTCAAAAGACTTTACCCAGAAATAGAAGATAAATTAAACCAAAACTGGCCAATAATTAGACCAAAAATTATTGACCAGGCAATAAAACGACAAGATGCTGGATTGAAAGATATTGTAGCAGAAATTACCGGTAAGTTCTGTTCGGGCTAGTTGTGGATAGTTGCTGACAGGTTATGGCTAGTTAATGGGACTCTCAGAGCAAGTAGGTAGGTACCTTTCTGTTCTAGTTAGTGGGTTTTCCTAAATGTATACATGTCATTGCTCAAAAGTCTATCCCAAGACCCCTAGTTTTGTGAATGAGCTTCTCCCACCCCAGTCTACTCTGAATTTTCCATTGATTTTCTAATACGTTGTCCTACCCAACATAAGGATGTCAGGTTCAAAATGAGTGGCAGATCCGACAGAGCACCCTGACATTATATTAAATAAATATTTTATTTTTACAGATGACGACGAGGTTCTTGACTTGGTTGGTTTTATGGCGCTCCCATTTTTAATGACCACATCTATAGTCAAGAAAAATAAAACGAATTCGAAGAAAAGGTGGCGTCCTTCAAAGCACGAAGCTTTACAAGGTTTCATATGTCACGTTAAAACTGCTGCAGAAATCGAGGAAACCATCACACGTCGAAAAGCCAAGCTTCAGGAATTGGGGTTGACTTTGCAGCCATTTATAATTGTTGTAGGTCCCTCATTAAAAGAGATTTCTGCTAGGTATATCATACTGAACAAGGTGCGTTATGAAATGCCTACAATCGTCAAGTCAGTGGATGCTTGTTTTAAAATAATATTTGTTTTGAATGCCGAGTATTCCGTAGAAAGTACCCATGTTTGGCAATTCATTCAAAAATCATTGTTCACACTTAACACCAAGTATGATAAAATATTCACCACGGTGCGAGCTCTAACGACTGACCTCGGCTTAGAACTATGAAATGAAAAAATCCAAGCCTATTGAGCAAGCGATTTAAAATGATTACATGTTTTATATGTTTTTCAATTTTTACAAGTGTTAGAGACCTGTTTAAACATTTCGATTTAATTCACGAATCTCATGATTTAACAATTTATCATTGTATTGACGACGGCTGTGACCGATCATTTTATTTGAAAAATACTTTTGGTAAACATTTAAACAGCATTCACATTGATAAAGAAAAACCTTGTTCCTATAGCATAGATAAATATGGTGAAGAAAACTTATGTCTGATTGATCCTAGTCCTGCGACATCACAAGATCATTTAAATAGCACTATTACTCTACAAACATCACAATCGAATCTGTTAGTTTCAAATATTGCATCTTCTGCTAATCCTTCTAGTTCTTCAGAACAAACTTTAATTTCAAACACAGAATCTTCTGCTAATTTTGCTAATTCTTCAGACCAAACTTTAGACATTGCAGTTCCAAGTACGAGTACATCGAGCTCATCCAGCAACCAACTAGCATTATTTTTGTCATTTTTGTACGCAAACCCTTTGATACCCAGGAAAGTAGTCCAAGATGTCGTTAAAGGTATAAAAAAGTATATAAGTGGTACGTTAGCTTTAAATATAGAAAACATATTTACCCAAATAATTGAGTCTAACGCGACAGGAAATGATTTAGAATTGCTTAAGCAACAACTTCTGTCAATTCTCAACTCCCCTATGAATCAATTGGATACTGAATTCAAGCGCTTAAAATATTTTCAAAGCAAAGGTTCTTACATACCACCTAGAGAAATAGTTATAGGACAAAGAAGGACTACCATCACTAAGCGCGGTGTTGTGAAATCAGTATCAGTGGAATGTACGGAGCAATTTATTCCTCTTAGAAATGTTCTACAAAATTTTTTTTCTCTTGACGGTGTTCTTAAAGAAACATTGGACTATGTCAAAAGTTTTACAAGCTTAAATAATCACATGTGTAATTTCATTCAGGGTAGATTTTGGACCAATTTCATAAAGGATCACAGAGACAAGTTAGTGTTTCCGTTATTTCTATTTTTTGATGATTATGAAAGTGGCAACGTTTTGGGTAGCCATTCTGGTATACACAAACTTGGAGCTGTTTATGTTTCTGTTGGTTGTATTCCTCCGGATAGAGCTTCAGCGTTAGCTAATATTTTTTTAGCTCTCTTATTTCATTCATCTGACAGAGTTTCATTTGGCAATAACGTTATTTTTCAACCTTTAATTGAGGAGTTGAATTTTCTGTTTGAGTCCGGAATAGAAATTAATGTTCCTATATTTCAAGGTCGTTTGTATTTTGCTTTAGGTCTCATTGTTGGCGACAATCTGGGCATTCATTCCATTATTGGGTTCAACGAAACTTTTTCATCAAACTTTCCATGTAGAATTTGTAATGTAACTAAAGAAGTCATGAAAACACAGTATTATGAAGATAACATTTTGCTGCGAAATATGAATAATTATATAGAACAGCTGGAGATAAACTGTCCCAGTAGTACAGGTATAAAAGAGAAATGTATTTGGCTGTCTGTTAAAAACTTCAATTTATTTAGCCAGGTCGGCGTTGATGTCATGCACGACATACTAGAAGGAGTTGCCAAATATGTTATGGTTTTCCTTATCTTAAAGTATACACGAGACCTAAAATATTTTACTATGCAAATTTTAAATGACAGAATAGAACACTTTGATTACGGCCCTGATAGTACGAGCAAACCTTGTTCATTAAGCATGGAACATATTTCGAAAGGTAACATTCGACTCTCGGCTTCAGAAATGCTGTCGTTTTTGCGCTATTTCGGTCTTTTAATAGGTGACTTTGTACCAATTGATGACAATTACTGGCAAATATTTATAGTTTTGAGAAAAATTCTTGACCTTCTGTTGTCTACCGTAATTAATGTAGCTAGTTGTGAATTGTTAAGAGTTTTAGTGGCTGAACTAAACGAACTGTACGTTACATTAACTGGGGAGGTTTTAAAACCTAAATTTCATTTTTTAGTGCATTACCACTCAATGTTATTAAATTTTGGCCCTGTCGTTCACTTTTGGTCAATGCGCTTTGAGGCTAAGCATAGACTATCTAAAATAGCAGCACGAGCTACATTTAACCGTCGAAATCTTACGATGTCGCTGGCGATCAAACATCAGTTACAATTGAATGAAACCTTCATGAAAGGTTCATTGGATAGTACCATTACCGTAGGTCCTTCAAAAAGAATTACGAAAAACAAATATGATGATGTTGTAAATTATCTTAAACTAACGCCTGGTAGTTCTCTAAGTCATGTTACGTGGGCAAAAGTAAAAGGTACAACATATAAGTCTGGAACAATCGTTGTTCATGATATATCGGACCTCGGAGAAATTAAATTTATGGCGATCCAATGTATATTTGCTTACAATACTAGTAGAATTATATTTGAATGTTGCTTGTTAAACACGATATGTTTTGATGATCACTTACATTGTTTTGAAGTAGAAAAACCTGTTAATGAATGTACGGTATGTTATACATTTCAGGATGCTTTGATATCATATGCTCCTTGTCATATTAATGTCGCCTCAAGTGGCAAAAGTTACGTAACTCAAAGAATTGTGCTTTAGTAGTTAGGTTAGGTATAAGTTCCCACGCAGAGTGCCTAAGTGTAGTAGGTAGTAGGTAAGTTTAGTTATAAAGTTAAGTACCTAAGTAGGTACGAAATAATAATTTTAAGCACTTGTAACCGGGAGACGAGGGCCAAAACCTAGCATCTAGGATGAAATATACCCACCTATGTTGATATGCAAACGTAATGGAAGCGTGTGGTGTTTAAATTCCAAGGTAACCAACCAAATTATAACCAACCAATATATAATATATAATTATATTTCACCAACCAGCTTACCTATACGAAATGGGTAGGATTTTGTTCTCGTCTTCCGACGTTTTTATTTGTGGTTAAACTGTTAGAGAGCAGTCCTTCAACTTATTCGGTTTTGGGGTAAAAGGTAAGTTATGGAAAAACTATATATTTTATATATAGTAAATATCATTAAATTTTAAGTCTGCTTTTCCACAATATCAAATTTACCATTTTCCTTGAAACAGAATGAGTACTGCATCATTTTTGCAGAAAATTCAATTTATAGATTTATTGCAGCTAAGACCGATACAAACAATCCAGAGCTAAACTTTAGGTAATGTAACTTAAAACTACATTAGGTATTGGGGTTCATGCCCCAAACGTACCTATATTATAATTATGTTGTTAATTTTTATATTATGATTATTAATAATTATGTTGTTGTATGTTATTAATCATGAGAAAGCACATTATTGTACTTGAGTATAAGTTAGGGCCAACGCAGACTAAGCAGCAAACTGAGATATTCGTCTTGGAGGGCTTATAAATCATTGACCAATTATTATGGTTGCTCATCATAAAATATTTAGTCGAAAAATTTGCATGCTATTTGCTGTGTTGAGTCTGCGTTGAAGCAATTTTTTATCAGTTTTGTAGAAGTCTACGATCAGCGAATTTTTGGATCAGATGTATCGTTGTCTTATTTTGTATCCAATACCTATAGGTATGTATAAAGATATAAGGTGTGGCATGATAATGGGACTCTTAGGACAAGTAACTTTTCTGTTACAGTTAAGAGTGGTTTGTTCTTACGAAACGGGTGAATTTTGGAGATTTTAGATTTTTGAAAAGTTGTTGTCTTGAAGAAAATTTATGGGAAATGTTTCTTTTTCAGTTTTTTTATTTTAAATTTTATTTGCTAGATTACTTCGTCACACTGTCCTGGCGGAAGTGGGGGGAGGCCTTTGCCCAACAATGGGACAGTATGAGCTAATAGTAGTAGTAGTAGATTACTTTGAGTAGTTCCTGTTTGTCCCCGAATCTTTGGGTAAATGAAAAAAAATGTCACTTTTCAGACCACATATCTAAAACAGAAAAGGTACATTCCCTGAGAATCCCATTATCTTGCCATAGGTACCCTGTATTTAATATTATCCAAATTGTATTTTGTGTATTTGATTATTGAATAAATATTATGTTATGACCAGTTTAAATACGGGTATTTTAATATTAAACCAACTTAATAAAGGTAAGCGCGCGTTACCCGGATCCGCAAGAAGCGCAGGATCTTCATACAAATGTATGAAAAAAAACCTGCGGCTTCTGCGGCTCCGGGTAACGCGCGCAAACCTTTTTCATCCTATTTTTATCCCATCCCATTTTGCTGCAGATAACAAAAAAAAAAAAACTGGGTATAGCAAAACTATAATGTTACATCTAACAAAACTATTAGGCACTATAAAGTAAATGAATATAGTTGAATATAACAAATTAGATTGGCTACAATAACAAAATGAATTATCTGATTATAGCAAGATTAATAATTTATAGCTAACAAAACTATTAGGTAATACATAGTAACGAGAATAGTTGAAAATAACAAATTTATTTTGTTATTAACAGTCAGAGCGTCATGTTTGGTATAACTACGCAGTTTGGTTATAATTTACCAAAAAGTTCAACTAATATTACCGCAAATACATATAAGTGTAAACAAACAGTTAACCTACTAGAAACATAATTGAGGTGTAAAATTAACCAAAGAGTTTTGAATACATAGCCATATTAGATTGGCTAAACGCTACATTAATCCTGTAACTCAACTGGCTTTTGTTATGTTTTACACTTAGTTCGACTGTCATTATTTTCATGTAACTGGTAGACAAAGCTTTGGTTACATGTAATTAATTATTTTTTTCAGTGTACCCCTAGGCAGTTGGATATCCTCATGGATCTGATCAGAGATCTGAGGATATCCTACATCATAGGAACACAAATTCTGAAAGGACATTGCCAGTCTTTGCAAGGAATTTGGTCTAAATGCTGTCCAGAAATGAAAATGCTTCTGGCGGCCTTAAAACTCTGATACCAGAGTTTGCCATTAGCTGATTCGAATTTATTAGCTGATGATGCTGATTATTGCTGATGATTAATTACATTAGAGTAGAATCCAAGACCATAGTAGGCTTAAACACCTTTTTTAACACGTCAAACAAAAACGTATAATTAATTAAATAAGCTGCAGAATTACCCACACATACCATCTAAATAATTATTCCTAAAAATATATATGTAATTTTTTTGTAAACCGTGATTTCAGGGTTTACAAATATAAAAAAAAAGAAAAGATTTTTTATATATTTGGGGTGATGATATAAAATAATACAAGGTATCCATTGCAGGTACTTTCATTCTGGGCAGCATTTGGACCTAACCCTGGCAATGCCCTTTATGTAACCTATTTTCAATCCGCTCGGCTCGTGTTATCGGCGTCACTAACTGTTGTTTTAGAAACATAGTTAAAGAAGTTGTTTTGACTCATTCATTGTGCTGCTGTTATCATTATCTATGAACAAGTTAAAGGGCATTAGATAAACTTAGTTATTAACAGTTCTATCTATAGCTATAGCTTTATTATTATTTAAAATTATATGGACGAACAGCTTTTGCTGATGTGTCTATTTCAGATTGTTGAATTGTCTTAGTTTCACTTGTCTGATTACTAATGTTAACAGTTTGTTCGTTCGCAACCTGTTCCAATTTGTTTTTGAAGCATTTATTGATGTGGCAGTAACAACATCTTCTGGTAAATCATTCCAATTATGGAATGCATACTGAGCTGCATACTGTAAGTGCTGTGCAGTGTTTGTGTTGGTGGTATTGTACCTATAAGTTTTGTCGGGTTTAATAAAAATCAAACCGGCAACTTTTGAAACATAGATGTACCTATGTTGAACTTCGAATACAAATTACCTACTCACCCTTTTTGCCAAGTAAATCATTTTCAGCGTGTTGCTTAAGTTCAAAAACATCCAAGCATCCTTCACCGCGCCCATTGTAACAATAATCACACGCGACAACTAGGTCATTGCACTTCACAGTCAACTTGTTTATTTTATTTATAAAAGGAGCATTGAGGTAAAGCGTGTCGTTTGAGCGACTCTCACGCACTGTCCGTACGCAGTGCGTGCACGCAGGCCCCGCCTCGCCCCCACCAAGACCACGGTGAATGCACGCGCCGCCCCGCGACCGTCCACGTGCCCATCGCCTTTCAGATTGGTCCCTTTATGTATAACTCGACGAATAAAGGCATAACATTGAAAGTTCCTGAAGCGCTGCCAAGGTACGACGCCTGTCATTGGCTGGTGCCGACGAATCGTAACGTCAGAGCCCTGCATTTACTATAAGTGCATCGTGTTTGTAACTGCATGGCCTTGGCCCTTATACGCTACAACCATAGGAGATTCCTTGCCAATAACGTTTGACGTCTTAATGTATTCTATACGATGATTCCACGCAGATATTGTAACGAACTCGCGTTATGTCATGATTGGTCATAGCGAATAAGGGGGCTTATTTGTTTTATATCTAGGACACAGATATAATAATACTATACTTCTCGGATAATGTTGTCAGAAATAAATAAAATGTAATTGTTTTTTAAATAAATAAATATAAAACCTAAATTGTCTTCAAAATAGAAATTGAACTAGTAACAAAGTATTAATCAAATTAAAACAAGATAATTGTTAAATATTTTATGTCTGTCTACAATTCAGATAATTTATAAGCTACAAAAAAACACATTTCCGTGTTGAAAAAAATAAAGATCTGTAGTTGTTACAAAAAATAACCACTCATCTTGTATAATTATTAATTATACGTTGTCCAACCAACATGCAAGCCGAAAAGGCCAATATGAACAAAGAAATACACCTTCATTATTAAATCATGATTTGTTAGTCAAGGAAATTACATCCTAAGTTTAAGCACTTGTACTTGTACTATTATATATTATGTGCATCCGGAAACGAAAGCCAAGTACTTAATACCTACTTATCTGTTCAGGTATTTCAAATATTTGTTCAGGGTGTTCTGGGTATTTTCTATGTATGATAAAAAATATCTATCTATATAATGTATTGTATTAAGAAGGTATATCAGTTATCTAATACCCATAACACAAGCTCTGCTTAGCTTGGGGCTAGATAATGTTGTGTGAACTGTCCAGCATTATTTATTATTTATTTTATTATTTTTTATTATGATATTTGTTCAGGGTGTTCTGGGTATTTTCTATGTACCTACATATAATAAAAAATAGTATATCAGTTATCTAGTACCCATAACACAAGTTCTGCTTAGCTTGGGGCTAGATAATATTGTGTGAACTGTCCAGCGTTATTTATTTTATTATTTTTATTTATAGGTAACAATACAAGATGACAAAACTTAGACTAAATCCGATAAGGAAACTCTTCTGTGCTACGGAGTTTTTACAAGCTTTTGTTTAACTTTGCAATGTATGTATGTTTGTCTGGGTGGAATCCGGGTGGAATATTACAACTGAATTTTAAAGCAGTTATCCTCAACCGATTGAACTGATATTTGGCATACTTGTCAAGTTCTGATGTACAATATGATGGTGACAGCGAGCTGATCTGATGATGGAGACGGAAAGTGGACAACGGAACTCCTCGATGGATAATAGTAGACTGGCCGTGTTTAGGCTCATTTTGATCAGCACAAGGTTACGTTACGATCACTTATTTTATAAAAGCTTGTATTGAAATATATATTTTTCTAATTAAAAGTTGAAACCCAATAATTATTTCAAATAGGAATAGGTAAATAAAGATATGAGACGATTTATATGTAGGTATCTTGTTGCTGAAAATACCAAAATAGCTAATGTATGCCAAATATTTAAGGAGTTTCCTCAATTCCTCATGGATCATCAGAACCAGATTTTGATAAAAAATGGGACCAACATGGAAGTATGTATAAAGTAGTTTCAAATATAAAATCATTTTCCAAATCGGGTTATAAATGATGGAGACAAAAAAAAAAAAAAAAAAGTGTAAGAATAACATTTAACAAACATAAAAAAACACATTCAAATTCATTCAAAATTCATTACCTCTTTCTTTTTGTAGTCGGTTAAAAATACAAAATTATATTAAGTTGTTTTTTTTTATTTTTTTTTATTAGGACCTATTTTATAAAAACACAATAACGAATTTTTTAAGTGGATGATTTTATAGCCTTCATTCACAAAAATACTTTTAAGCAACTTGGGAACGGTTAATCCAGTCTATCGGATTCCTGATTCTTCCAATGCCAATCGTCCATGAATACCACGGACTATGGAATTCAAATGCATAAAAACAAGCTGCCACAATCGTTTTGTTTGAAGGCTCGAAGCAAACGCTATAACAAAGGGAGGCACAGGAAGCCTAGCGCGATGATGTCATAGGTAGACCGATAAAAGGTAGACAGACAAAAACTAACCGATATAAGTTAGCTTGTTTTAAAATCCGATGATTTCTGTTTTGTTTTGGCTGTAGTTATACAAACCATGTAGGTGTAGAGAAGCAGCCTTGAATATTACTTGACTGGATTTCAGAATCGTAAAGTGGACACAAATTATTTTATTCAAACTCTTCTAAAGTTTAAATGACAAAAACTAACCGATATAAGTTAGCTTGTTTTAAAATCCGATGATTTCTGTTTGGTTTTGGCTGTAGACTAACCATGTAGGTGTAGAGAAGCAGCCTTGAATATTACTAGACTGGATTTCAGAATCGTAGAGACAAATTATTTTAAAATACAAATTCTATTAAAGTTCAAATCAAATCAAAATCATTTATTGCGTAATAATGGGTTTGTTACAGAATGGTTATTGCAACAGTTTATGTACAGTTTATGTACAGTTTATAATCAGCGTTTCACGCATGCAATATTATTTAGTAGGTACTAGGTACCATGTGACCACATTCATCTACCATATTCAGGTGGCATCTTAATTAATTTCATACATCAGATTTAATTACAAAAAAGTACATTACATTAGGAAATTACGAGTGAACTAGAATTTCTAAACGTCTAACACTAACATGTTATTCAACTAAGTACCTAAGTTATTGTAAGTATTTTACTTTGTAACAACTACCAAAATAAGTTTTTTGTGAAAAATATTTTTTTTATACAAGCTTTTATAAAGTTAGTGATCGTAACCGTGTGCTGATCAAAATGAGCCTATAAACACGGCCAGTCTACTATTATCCCTCGAGGATTTCCGTTGTCCACCTTCCGTCTTCATCATCAGATCAGCTCGCTGTCACCATAATATTGCATTGTCAGCGGAACTTGATATGTATGCCAAATTTCAGCTTAATCGGTTGAGGATAAATGTTTTAAAATTCAGTTGCAAGTATCCACCCGGACAAACATACATAAATTGCAAGTTAAATAAAAGCTTGTAAAAATTTGTGATCATTATTCATCAAATTCTCACAAGGCAGCAAAACGAGAATTCGATGCCAACCACTATACGCGGTAGGTACTATCTACAGCATCAGACAGACTCGGGGCTCGTTAGTGAGGAGTTTCGGCTGTATTATCGATAAACATCCCGGCTCCGGCGGGCCCTAGGCTGTCTATGTATAGGTTGTCTTAGGGCAGGCACGCGGCGCGTCGGCGCGTCGGTCGTGTTGATGTCGTGAGCTCGTTATTTGTTAGCTTTTTTGGCCATAGGGCTGGTGCGAGTAGGTAAACGAATAGAATTTCCAAAATACTATTTCTTCCGACAAGCATTATTAAATGATCGCATCGCTAATAATGCACCTATACACTGCGGGCACTCGCACTCCTCAACGGCTTTTTGCAAGACTTTCAACATGTTGACATAATTAACGATAGCCTTGGGTGTTTATATTTGTATTTAAGGTCATATTTAACTTGTAATTAGTATTTGATCTATCTCTGTGTTAACGTTATGATTAATAGTTATTAAATTTTATTGTATTGTGCTTACTCATAATTGTAGATAGTTAGCGTATTGGTGTCATAACTGTAAGCTTACCTGACAATTTTAATAAATAAATGTCTAAGCTCAGTGTTCACGAACAACTAAATCGGTGGTTACCGTAACCAATCGTCAAAGTGACAGATAACATATGAAAACATAACAAAGCAGGTTGTTTAAGCTAAACAGCCGTTTAAACGTCCGTTAATGAGTTGGTGAAAATGCGTCTAAATGTGTAAATTGCTGTGTTGCGCTTTGAAGTATATGTGAAAAAGTAGGTACACATGACACTTTTATTTTTATTTCTAAGGGCGGGTTAAATGCCTCATAGCTATCTGCATAGCCCGTTGCACAACATGGAGCTTGTAATAAGGGCAATAGTGAAAAAAAAAACGATTTTCAAATCGATTAGAGGTTTTTCGGTTAAGAGGTCTTATTTTCTCCAAAATATGTTAATTATGCAACTTTATTTTTTTCAATAGGACGTGCCCTGTAATATGATATCAAACTATAACATGTGCCCTATAGGTTGACACCAGGTGGGCCAAGAAAGTCACTTTTACGAAATAAGTAGCTACCAACCTGTCCAAGGGAAGTTGATGACGATGGGAATAGAAAAGCAATTATTTTTTAGGCAAGGTTACAGGTATTAAAGGAATATCAGATCAATATGCGATAATTAACGTTCATCTATCTATATATAAAACGTATATTTGTTTGAATAAAATAACAAATAACTTTTTGAAGGGACTAATAAAAACTAAATTGATGAAAAAGGCTATATCTGTCATATATGTAATCCATACGACCTGACCTCCTGGAAATCAGGGAGGGAAAATCCTAGAGATTCTTAGAAATCAGAGTTATTATATTTATTAAGACAGCCCTATAATAGAATAGCGTGGGACGCACTTTGTGGAATAACTCTCGATTATGTGTGCGTGAGTTTCAAACACAAATAAAGCTTTCTATGTGTGCGCGCCGAGCGCGCGCCGGTTCATTGTCAAGGCCACCAGCCAAATCTCCCGCTTGAGCCCCCCTCACTCCCACCGCGGGCAACCTATACTCAATTATTCATATTCGCCGAAAACATTCGCTCGCTTCGAGCATATTGCTTGGACAGTACAGACCCAATTTTTAGTCAGTCCAAAGCGAAACCGCAATAGTTACAGCACATAATGTAAATATTATAAATACCGCATCGATTTCATCAGTCTTCGGTTAGTTATACAGGTCCTGCGGTTGCTGTTGACGCGATAATCGAATATTTTTAACGTTGCATATCGCATTCCGCCGGCTTTTTATCTGCGTTGTGCTGCGCGTGTGTGAATTAAATGGTACTAAAACGACAGAGTTTTGTATGAATCTGCTGGCCTAGACTAGACGTTAGAATATTGACAAAAGATGATGAATTGACTGCACGTTTTTATCAAGGACCTCCGTATTATCATATAACATAACTCAGTCTGATCGCGAACCTATGCAAATTGTATGACTAAAAGAATAGTCTGTTGAAGTAGGTTATGTAATTGCTGTTAAAAGCTTCTTAGAAGGAAACACCAAACAATTTATAATGAGTTCAGTTCAGTTCTTGAACAAGTGGCCCTTACGGAATACTTAGACCACAATTTCGCCAATTTCACGTTTAAAACAAGTTCAGCTTTTGCACGAAGGATATTCCGGTGTATGGAGAGAGGACGGTGTGCCAATTTAAAAAATAACCAAGCAAAATTATCAACTTGAACTACCAAATTCTATATAAAAAACATACATTAAAAAAAGTTTTCTAGCCACGCTCTGGAAGTCTAATTTCCAAAATGGCTAGACAGAAAACCTAAACAGAAAAATTACTAAAGTTCCATTGTGCCTAAAATATAAAAGGTAAAAATTAAACGACTTGGATTGAAACGTAATTTCAATTTCAGTGTCAATTTTTGACGTCAACAAACGCTTTCATCACCCAGTGTTGCCACACACGCGCTCCATCCAAGTATGTAATTGTTAATTTACGAGCGCGAATGCACTAGTTTGCGGAAGTGGCAGATCTAGCTATTAAATTGTTATCTAATGCCTAGTCCCTGACCACGGTCTTGTGTAACCTAGGGTCGGCTGCTATCAGACAAGCATAATATTTAGCATACTCCGCAGATGATATAAATATGCAGTCAGATTTATCACTCTGATTAATATTATTGTTTCGCGAATTTATGTTCGATAATAGGTAAGTAAAATATAACGTAGGTAACCAAATACATATTTCCATGTTATCAAATTTATATTTGTTATCATGTTATTTGTTATCAACAATAATAATAAAATAATATTTTTTTTTTTTTTACATTGATTTTAACATTAACTGACTGATGATTGATGAATGATTGATGACTGGATGCAAAAAACTACCGATCCTCGTGTCATTGGTATTTTTAAGTCACTTTTTTTTTACTTTGATATGCCTTTGCTTGACCACGATCTCACCTGTTGGTAAGTGACGATGTGGCCGAAGATGAAGCACAAAGGTCTAGAAGGCACCTATTCACTCTAGCCTTGAAAAGACCCAGATTATAGTTTCCAGGAAAGACGGACGACGGTAGTGTATTCCATCCACTCCTTAGCAGTTCGCATTATAAAGGTAGAAGTAACTGAAATGTTTAGTACGAATAGAAGGTATACTAATGAGTAAAAGGATGGTAACGAGCCGTGCGCCTGCTCGTCCTAGGTTTAATATTCGAGCACGCACAAATATAACATGTTTAAAATGACGAAAACTGAAGGTGCATTTAACCAACGTCTAGACTAGGTCAAACAACATTACATCATCAAAAACTATGTTAAATTTATGTCTGTTTTTGATGGTACAGCGGACAAATGGATGGACAAAAGGTGGACAGATAGAGTAACGACGTGGACGGGGTCGATGAGAAAGAGAGTCAGAGGACACCCACAACAACGATGGGTCGAAGAAATAAAGAAGGCAGCCGGCAAAAACTGGATTGGTAGAGCGCAGGATAGGGATGTATAGAAAAATTTGGAGGAGGCCTAAACCCGAAAGGGGCCTTAACTAAGGAATAGATAATAGGATAAAATATTTAATATATTTTATTTGTAAGTTGTTGTTCTTTTTTTAAGGAAATAAAAAAGGCTTTATTATTGTCATAACAATAACTATCATAACATCGATAATTCGAGAATCATGATCTGCAACCCCGTTAAGTTTTCAACAGTTAAACCAGTCCTGCCAGTTCTGCCAGTCTGGCAGAGTTCGATAAGACCGCCCATTGTACTTCCGTAATGAGTTTGTATTTTTTTTAAATAGGTAATTTATGTGTGTTGTACCTTGTACTATTATATCTGTGGTTGCACAATAAAGTATTTTCTACCTCCGATCTACGCTTAGTTCAATTTATCAGATAAGTATATTTTCAAAATATTATTATTTAGTGTTTTATTCTTATTTGTAGACATTAATATGGTAATATTATGTGTTAAAATTTTCATAGCATAACGATTGACTTAGAAATAAACTTTTTAGAAAAATTACCTACGACTATGCACCACGTACTTTACGATTCTCCTGTTTTTTTTTCTAAAATGATACCAAGCCACGGTAATTTCAATTCTATAGTTATCAACTGTTTATGAATCTATTACAATTTCATGCTCCTACAAAAAAAATGTAGCTTAATTGTTTATTCAAACTTCTAATTAGTTTAATTATTGCTAGATGGCGCTGCTACTAAAAATAAATATTCCTTTTTATTGTTAGCAACACTGTCTCGTAATTATACAACTACAAGATCCCGATGCTTGTAATGATAAATTAACAATAAAATTAAATAAATGATGGCCGTGTTTGGTTCCCGTGTGATAATCTAACTTTTAATAATCCTAGTTCAGTTTTTCAGCTTGCCTTTTCTACCAAGTTCCAAAATCCTAAAATTGTTTTAAATTTTGATGTTCCTTTGTTTTCTTGCCGTAAAAACATTACCTATTTTGAAGAGATTATAGTTGATGCATCGCTCGCGATTGCAATTTTGCTATAGGTACATTGCGCCGCGTGTTTTAGCTTCCTTTCAAGAACAAAAAGCGCAATGAACTATAAAATCGTAACCGAAAGCGATTATCATTTCATTATACAACAAGGGCTGATGTAATTAAATGCATACCTATATAGGATACTTTTTATCCCAGTATCCTGACAGCAACGCCGCGGGCGAATTTTAGTACATTATATGTGTCAGTAGGTACAATATGGAAAGATTCAGCATAGATTAGATGGCAGTCAAGGCTACACGATATCATATTAGCTTGCATCGAAGTGCACACAAGATAAGATACAAAACGACACTGCTTAATTTGATAGGTGTAGGTAAGTTATTCTTTAAGAGGAAATATATCGAATAATCTTACAATAACAATGAATCAACATCAGAAGCCGGGCTAGTAAAACATTCCCACAGGGATAAAACTTTTGAACAGAAGAAAAAAACGAAACCCAGCAAGTAGATAACAAAAAACGAGAGAAACTTTTCCAGATTAAGTAATTATCTCCAGAAATAAACCGGTTTAATGTTCTGCGATAAAGATAGACAACTTTGTAAAATAACGTTGTTGCATAAATAGGTATACCTATGCTATTAATACGCAAAAAGTATTTATATTGATAACTAAAGAAGAAAATTTACCAATAATCGTGAAAGTTACGATAAGGACCCATAATGCGGACTAATAGATGAAAAAACATAAACTAGCCTGAAACAAATAAAGCATGATAAAATAGACACTAACAAAGTGTAAATATATAGTAGGTAATTTAAAAACAACTAGTGAAATAAGTAAAATACCTAGGCGCCATAAAGCCGCGTACGTTACAGTCTAAGATAGAAACATTAAATAAAAGCAAAAACGATGAAAAGCGTTCAAGATAAGGGTAGTCAAATAAATCAAAAGAGAAAAAGTTGACAATTAATTCCAAGATCCAATCAAACAATAAGACGATGATACCAAACAACGAACGTTATGTTGAAGGTAACATTAGCAACACCAATAAATAAACACCGATTTAGGAAAGTATGAAATGAAACGGAGAAAATTTACGGATAGCTCCTTTGTAGAGTTGAAAAAAATACGATACAAAACTGAGAGAGCAAGGAATTGCGTGAAAAATAGAAGCGGTAAACCGTTAGACCGCCCGAGGCCGCGGATAGGCGGCACGATCGATCACGGCGCGTTGAGGCAGGTCGGGCTCGCTTTCATGCGTGCCGAGCGGGCTCTAGACTTGCCGACGATCGACATTCTACGCCTTCACAGCCTCACCAAATGCAGAAAAGACTGTGATAATTGGTATGCCAATTATTATGCCAGATTGTGTGGCATAATAATACTCAGTCTGCCCAAATTATATACAATGTTATCAATACTAAGTTGGACAATCTGGGTTTATATACCTACAAACAATTTACAAAAAATGTCGCTTCGATATACATTTCATGGTTATCCCCCGTAAATCAAAACTTAAGCCCGTATTTTAAAATTTCCTGGTTAGGAAAACAAAACAAGTGATATACCTAATGGCATTAGTAGGCAATTAAAATATTAGCTCCCGGCTTATATCAGCGGGACTAATAGGATTTTAATTCTCATGTATATGTACGGCGTTCACGAAAACGTGAAATATTTTTCAGAGGTTTAATTCTAAAAGAAGCACACTTGAGTCAAATTGGGCAGAAAACAAATACTGGGCTTAATTTTCCCTATGTACATAAAATAAACACTGCATGAGGAAATGTCGCTAAGGCGATAAATTTGGCAGCCGGGTCCAGTGCCACTGATAAAATGTTAGGATAGGTCAAGGCGAAACACATTTTCGCGAAAGAGATTTTGCAAACTGGGCTCCAGCTACCAAATCAAGCCTAAATTAAAGTTAAAATTTTACGCACCACGTCCATTTCCATCCAGTCCATGTCTGCTTTTATTGTGATGTCTAGGTTAGCTTAGTCTGGGTCTAGTGCGCGAAAGTACTGCGCGTCGCGACGTTCGGTACTCGAGTGCAGCGTGTCGACGTATATATGTTGCACCGAAAATTCGTTCCCGCCGGCACCGGCCGGTCCCGCACCCCGCACCTCACCCCCGAAGTCGCAAATTTTTCTAACTTCGGATCGGGCAACGCCATCTAGTAGCGATTGGCGCCCACCATCCCTTTGTGTGTAGCCTTGAACTTGACTGCTCGGCGTCGCTGTCGACCCATATTTTCGTTCGTCTCCGCCCCCCGCCCAGCCGCACGCTGTCGCGCAGCCAAGCCACCTGAATGGATCTACGCGGGAAATAAGGTTCATATTCGTGTGCTCCGTCTGAGCACTCTCGTTTTCGCTTCGCAATATTACGTCATTTTTGCACATTGCAGCGGTGGATTATTTATCAGCACATATTTAGTGCTGCGATAGCTATACCTACCATACACCACATAAACACTAGGTACGTTGACGAATGAAAAGATTTTTGAATCGGTCCAGGTAAACAGGAGCTAATAAATCCCAAGTTATTCTTTTTTATAAAACAACTCATTGGAGCAAAGTTTTGCGATAAAAATATTAGATTATTAAAAATAGGATTATATCAAAAAAAAAGGTCCTCACTCTTTCGTTAGTCAACTGTGTAGGTAACTAAGATTATAAACAAGTATTGCAGGCCGCTAGAGACCGTGTAATATCTAAATTCACAGTTTGTTATTATTTTTGGTTTCTCTCTCTTGTTTCTGTTGAATTGTCTGTTTCACACGGGAGTTAGATAGAGTAGGCATAGTTGAAGTATTACCCACTTTTATATCCGTTTTTATTCCATGAATTCTTATAGAATCTTATCTCGGAATCATGACGGCGAGCAAGCCGGTACAATAGGCAGTTGCAAACCATTTAAAAGAAGCCTTTTACCTTATATCAGTCAGCAATAGTATGCTGCATGTAATTAAGTCTTTAAAATGTGGTTTTTGTTCACATCTATTTTGTCTGTTGACTAACTTGAAATCTTTTGTAAATTCTTCTTCTTCTCTTCTTACAATGGCTTCTGAGGAGTGCTCCAAACAATTTCGCCAATGTCATAAATTCGAATGTCTATGTTCCAATACTTTGGGAACATAGAACTGAATTGTTCCAACACTGAACCCTAAAAAGTAAGTTTGGTATGTATGACGTAAAGTAAGACCTCGAACTCGTTGCAGCAACGTTCCTAGCGCTATGCGAATTAGCTATTTATAAATATGCGTTCATCCAGAGGACCATTGGGGATCACCCTATCAGATCAGTATGGTATGACGTAAAGTAAGACCTCGAACTCGTTGCAGCAACGTTCCTAGTGCTATGCGGATTAGCTATTTATAAATATGCGTTCATCCAGAGGACCATTATGGGGATCACCCTATCAGATCATTATGGTATGACGTAAAGTAAGACCTCGAACTCGTTGCAGCGACGTTCCTAAAGTTGTGCGCATCAGCGATTTATAATAGTGCGTTCAACCAAAGGACCATTGGGGCGCACTCAACCAACTAGATAAGTTTGATATGACGTAAATTAGGACCTCGAACTCGTTGCAGCAACGTTCTTAGCGCTGTGCGCATTAGCTATTTATAAATATGCGTTCATCCAGAGGACCATTGAGGCGCACTCAACCAACTAGATAAGTTTGATATGACGTAAAGTAAGACCTCGAACTAGTTGCAGCAACGTTCTTAGCGCTATGCGTATTAGCTATTTGTAATTATGCACTCATCCAGAGGACCATTGAGGCTCACCCTACTAGATAAGGTTTTTGTTGGAAAATATATTTTTCAAAACAAGATTTTATAAAATTTGAGTTTGGAACCGTGTGCTGATGAAAATGAGCCTAATAAACGCGGCAGTCTACTATTAGCCATCGAGGGTTTCGGATGTCCACCTTTCGTATCCAACATCGAAATCGTTCGAGCCGTTTCCGAGATCAATATTATATAGGTAGTATAACATCTGGCGTGAACGAGCTTCGCTCTGCGTTTTCTTTTTTAACCCCCGTTTTAATTTTAACGTAAAAACGAAGGGGTGTTATAACGTGTCAGTGTCTGTGTGTGTGTGTGTGTGTGTGTGTGCGTGCGTGTGTCTGTCTGTCTGTCCCATCGTAGCTCCCGAACGGATGAACCGATTTATTTATTTTTTGTTTGAAAGGTGAATTTGTCGGGAGTGTTCTTAGCTATGTTTGATCAAAATCGGTTCAGCCGTTTCATTGCGTTGGAGGTTTTTCTATTTCTACAAAATTAATTACTTGTTTTAAATCGTGTTTACTAATTTTATCGCAACCTTATCGTGTGTAGTAGGTAAGTCTACCCTTACAATCTCTAATGTCAGTCTTCAGCAAGTACAGTCCACAGAAAGACAACTAAAAAAAAATGCTGTTCTGAGGTATTGTTATTTTAATATTCTGTGACTGGTACAGATTAGCGAATGCGAATCGTGAAAAATATATGTTTTTTGTGATCAAACGATTTCTCCCAGAGATGTGACCTAACTAGAAACATTTTTCGCAACCAAAAACCCCCATTTAGCAAATTTCATCGGAATCGCTAGAGCCGTTTTGGAGAAATTGGTTACAAACGAATATCGCTCGTTTAATAATAGTATCATCGTCATCATCAGCCCACACTAGTCCACAGCTGGACATAGGCCTCTCCCAATACGCGCCACTGAGCCCGGTGATCGGCTCTTCTCATCCTCTTTCTGCCCGCCACCTTTCGTAGGTCATCGCTCCACCTAGCCAAAGGGGTATCAATAGTATAGGATAGAATAAATATTACTCGTATGCCTATGGCCACCGGACTACAGACACTTTTTGTATACGCTGTAGAGCTTTCTCGTACATTGTTGGTACACGACGGTCATACGAGACGGTCGCCGAATAAATAAAATAAATAAATTAAAAACATGGCTTGTAGCGCAGACGATCTGTCAATACCAAGATTTATTTAAAATTAATGTTAATTAATATTTTATTATTTTTCTGACATTTATTAATTATTTGACATTACTATTATTATTTGTTACACTAATTATCATTTTGTATACGCTTATTAATTGTATCGATTAAATGTACCTACGATTATTAAGGTATTGACAAATTATGATTGTTATAATGTATTGTGATGTAAATTTTGTGATGTACTTAAGTACCTACTTATTGATTTATGTATTATTGTTTTTTTTGACTTGTAACCGTTTTTGTTAATGATAAATTACTATGACTATGACTATGAATACCCGACGCTATTAAAAATTCAATCACAGCAAATATTGCCACAATTTATAGCGCTGTTATGGTTTTGTGGCCTTCTAAGGTTGAACCCAACCCAAACAAGCTGTTAGTAAGCTGTTAGTAAACTTGCCCTGTTATACGTTAGTTAGTGTGGAACAAGTCTTAAAACGTGGATGTGGAATGTGTTATTACTGGAAGAAAGCGTAAGCTGAGTCAGTCGTGGGAAGCAATGGCAGCGATGAGCTCACCACTCGTCACGTCTATATTCCACGATGGTGCAACCCACAGTGAAAAAGGCCCATTGAGGTTCTGCCTACCCCTTCGGGGAAAAAGGCGTGTGTCTATGTATGTAAGTCTTGAAACTGTATTTTGAACAAGTTAACATCGACCGATTAAGCTGAAATTTTGAATAATCAATACACAAAGTCTCGAAAAAAAACGAGTTGCTTTGCTATTTCAATAAGTTATGAAAATATACAAACAAACTTGGAAACTTCTTAAAACAAAAGATGGATCGCGTTAATTAGTTACAAGCTTTATTTAACTTCACTTGTTAGTTAGTTTGTATGCGTGGGGCAAATCTGGAGATCGAAATTTACATGTGGCATATCTGATAATAAGTTCCAATGACAATACAATGTAACTAATGGTAACAGCGACCCTGATCTGATGTTGAAGACGGAGACGGCACTCCTCGATAGATAATAGACCGTGTTTGGGCTCATTGCAATCAACACACCGTTCTGATCACTAATTTTGTAAAAGCTTGTATTGAAAAAAATATTTTCATCAAAAAAACTTATAACACTTCAATTTAAATGGAACTTATAAAATATAAAAACCAGAGATTTCGATTTCAGGTAAGTAAATAAGTAATTCACGACTCATTATGGTTAATATTCGAACAATTTAAATTTTTTATGAGGGCTTTTCATTTTACTTGTACGTTAGTATTATTCCTTACTCTGTGATTTTACGTTAAAAAAAAAGTACTTACTAGTGGCTCGATAGATGGCGCTGACGCAGTCCACTGACAAAATTTCTTAGTATATTTTTGATGCTTGTCAAGTCTATATGTCACATAGTCAAACTTTCTTCTGACAGTATATCCACAGTGCAACGCCATCTATTTTCAACACTGTATTCATGTTTCGTTAACCCTTCGTTCAGCTGAGAATACCACTTAATGGCGCCATCTAGCGGTCTTACTAAGAAGATCAGAACAGGCGAAAGTTTAAATTGAACATAACTATTGTATCATTGGAAAGATCTAATAGAGGGACCGTTTCCACTCTCGCTTCACTCTTCCACAGCGGAAACTCATGGACATGTGCATTCTCCCCATCCTCACCTACGGTGCGCAAACCTGGTCGCTAACGAATTTTCAAAAGTCCTCTCTCGGGGTATGCCCAACGAGCTATGGAGCGTAGCATCCTAGGAGTGAAACTCACGGACCGAATAAGGAACTCGAAAATACGCTCCCAAACACAGATGGTTGACGTCGCTCAAAAAGCTGCTAAGCTTAAGTGGGACTGGGCTGGACATGTGTGCCGTATGTCAGAAGAACTATGGACGAAGAGCACAACAGAATGGATCCCAAACAGACGACGGCCACGTGGAAGGCCCAGACGGAGATGGCGGGATGAGCTAGACTCCTACTTAAAGGATTGGTCCCAAATAGCCAACAATAGAGACGAATGGAAGGAGGGAAGGGAGGCCTTGCCCTGCAGTGAGACACCACAGGCTCATAATAATAATAAATAATAAATATTGTGACTTTTCAGTTTAAAATAATCAGAAGTCGAATAGATTACAGAATTAGCATCAAACTGGTATCGAACATAATTATTTTAAAATATGACGGCGCATCGCTAAAACGTCAATGTCAGACGTCAGAATAAGAGTGACAGCAGTCACTCTAGCGGAGCGTCAGGCGGGTGGGAGCACGGCGGCCATGTGGAAGAACACTTTTTGAACGAGAGCCACGTGCACCACGCGCTAGACGAATCGCTGATATTCTGCGTCATCCTAGTGTGAAACGCGATTTTCTAGATTAATGTGATTAATAGTTGACTTTGGCTAGAATATAGATCAGTTATTTTGTGAATTAAGCTTTGTTAACGCAAATTATAGTGACTTTGATCAAAACTGGAGTGTTAATTAGAATTACGATTCCTTGCCTAAGCACCGACGCCTGACTAACTATGGCGGACTCCGATGAAGGCCCTCCTGCGCCTACATCAGAAGTGGGATTTCACGGGCTGCGACCAGAAGAGACGAGATCATCGTCGGAAGACCATAGTGCCACAAAATTACTCAGCAATATGGAAGCACTACTCTCGCGAATGGTCTCAATGTCTCAGATACCTAGCACTAGTACAACTGCCACCCAACTTTTGCAGTTCAACCCAGACGACAGTGATGCTGACATAGAAGGTTGGTGTAACGTTACCGAAATGATTGTGCAAAAAAAGTGTTTAGAAGGAGTCGAGCTACTTATGGCTCTCACAAGTGCACTAAAAGGTCGTGCAGCCTCTTGCATAACCAGATTAAATCTCAACGAGTTGACTTGGCCGTTAGTGAAACAGTCGTTGCTGGCCAAGTTTTCAAAGCCGAAATTGCCGCAAGATTACTTTGACGACATATTGCGGTTCCAGATTGGAATAAAGGAAACTGCGTCTGAATCTGCAATGCGGTTGTGGAACATGATTGAGCGAATACCCAAGACTGACATGCCTGAAGAAGTGATTACTGGATTCGTGGTATCTGTGCTTTGCCAAAAAGACGGTGTTATACGTCGTGAGCTGAATGCTCATCTCATCAGCAATAGATCTCAATTGTTCCGGATTCTGGGCGGTATTTCTTCAAAGCGGCGCCTCGAATCAGAGATGCAGGAACTAGAAGTTAAACGACCCCGTATGAGCGAAACACGGTTCCCTGGAAAATGCCATTGGTGCGGATTATCTGGACATCGACAAGCTGATTGTAGGAAGAGGCGTGAAAACGCCGGATCAACAGCACAAGCAGACGCCTCCAGCACCTCGCGTCTTGCTGATAGGACACCAACTGTCACCTGCTACGTGTGCGGCAAGCAAGGGCATGTGGCGACAGTTTGCCCCGACAGAAAAACTGGTGGAGGAGCGGTAGTCAAAGAGGTCAACCTGTGTGGACAGCGCACTTCGAGGGGCATCCTAAAGACTTCATCCGGTGAGCCCGTTTCGTTTTTGATGATAGTTGGTCGTCTTGTTCGCTTCTCAAAGAAAGTTTTTGCTGTAAATTTCCTGGTACTGTGTGCAATTCTCTTGTTTATCTTACTGGGATCGGGGGTGATGATGTAAGGTGTGATACTCAAATTTTAAATGAAGTACAAGTAGGCGAAATAACTCAGACCTTACTTTTTCATGTAGTACCGGATTCTTGCCTATCGGAACCTGTCATCATAGGTAGGGATATCTTAGAAAATGACATTGGCGTCCAAATAGATCAAAACCAGCTTAGATTCTTTTCTAAGAAACATTCAAATTCTTGTGAGTTGCAACCGAACAAAATAACTTCCGATTCAATTGACACTGATCTCGATGGTGAAGATAGGGAATCTTTAGTGAAACTGCTCAACAAATATGCTCAATATTTTATAGAAGGAGTTCCAACTAGAAGGGTTAATACTGGTACGCTAGAAATTAATCTAGTTGACCCACACAAAATTGTCCAAAGATGTCCTTATAGATTAGCGCCACCAGAAAAGCAAATTGTAAGAGAAAAGGTTCAGGAACTTTTAGATGCCGGGATTATAAGAGAGAGTACTTCACCCTTCGCTAGTCCGATACTCCTAGTTAAGAAAAAGGATAATACGGATAGGATGTGCGTCGATTTTCGGGAACTTAACTCTAATACTCGACCCGAACATTATCCATTACCGCGTATAGACGATCAAATAGATCAACTTACAGGTGCCCAATTCTTCACTTCTCTCGATATGGCCTCTTATTTCCGCAAGTTTATACCTGGTTTTAGTCACACAGTCGGCCCATTGTATCCACTGACGAAACTTAAGGGACCCATTAAATGGACTGACAAATGCGAGGACATACGTAGGAAAATTATTGGCATTCTAACATCTGAACCAGTCTTAACCATTTTTGATCCGGAGCTGCCAGTCGAGTTACATACCGATGCCAGCTCCGAAGGCTATGGCGCAATCCTTATTCAAAAAAGAGATAATTTACCTCACGTCATAGAATATTTTAGCCGACGCACAGGTGATGCAGAGTCCCGCTACCACTCATACGAACTGGAGACGCTGGCAGTTGTACGAGCGGTAGAACACTTTCGTCATTACCTGTACGGGCGACGCTTCACGGTCTTCACTGATTGCAACTCGCTAAAAGCATCTAAATCAAAAGTGGACTTGACACCACGTGTCCATCGCTGGTGGGCTATTCTTCAGGCATATGATTTTGAAATCGTATATCGTGAAGGCCGTGGAATGGAGCACGCAGACTATTTCTCTAGAGATCCCCAACCCGATGCAAATTTAGTTTCCTCAACATCTTCTGTCAAAGGACGAAAAGATGTCAAATTTGTAGAACTGCATAAAGGTTGGCTTTCGGTAGAACAAAAAAGAGATTCTGAAATACAAGATCTGATATGTAAACACCATAATAATGATTTCCCCGAATCCGTAGCAGAAACGTATGACGTCAGAGACGGAATCTTGTACAGGAAAATTGCTCGGAACAAAATTGTATCATGGTTGCCCGTTGTCCCCCGCTCGTTGATTTGGACTTTAATTAGTCACATTCATAGCGAACTACAACACTTAGGGTACGACAAAACGCTAGACAAAATTTATGAACAGTATTGGTTTCCCCAGATGTCCAAGTGTGTTATTTTTTTTTATAGATAGCTGTATTATATGTAAGGCATCAAAAGGCCCTTCCGGAGCTCAAGCTGTTCAGCTCCACTCCATTCCAAAAGTGTCTTTGCCCTGGCACACCATCCACATAGATTTTACTGGTAAGCTCAGTGGCAAAAGCGACCGAAAAGAGTACTGCTCGGTAATTATCGACGCTTTTACGAAATACGTTCTACTAGAACACACCTTCTCATTAGATGCAACTTGTGCTGTGCAGGCCATAAAAAAGGCAGTATGTCTTTTTGGTGCACCGAGACGTATAGTTGCCGATCAAGGCCGTTGCTATATAAGTGCAGAATTTAAAAATTTCTGCGCCGAGCATAAAATCGATTTGCACTTTATAGCAACTGGTTCTGCTAGGGCTAACGGGCAAGTCGAGCGTGTCATGCGAACGCTCAAGAGTCTTCTTACAGTTATTGAGAATGACCCTAACAAAACCTGGCGGGAAGAACTCGGCAATGTCCAGTTAGCCTTAAACAGCACTAAATCAACCGTTACTAAATACTCGCCGACCGAGTTGATGATGGGAATTCGTGCACAATCACTAGGACTATCTAAAATAGGTATTTCCGATTCCGAACATTCAAACCGTCTAGATTTAGAGTCTGTACGAGACGATGCTTCACAAAATATTCGGAAAGCAGCTGCAGCTGACGCTGAACGATTTAATAAAGGTCGAGCGATAATTAAACCATTCTCAGTAGGAGACTTCGTATTTATAAAAAGTAGCGAGCGAAATCAGACCAAGCTCGATAGGAAGTTCAAGGGGCCGTTCGTAATCACTGCGATTTTAGACAATGACCGCTATGAGCTGAAGACAGTTAGTGGTGTCGGTTCCAGACGTACTTACAAGTACGCACACGAGAATTTGCGCGCAGTACCTAAGGGGCACGAGGGTTTATTAGAAGTAACTAGTAGTCTATTGAATGAAACGGAGGCCGAGACGGCGCCAGATGAGGAACACGAGAGTACTAGTAGAGAAAGTAGACACTCATTGCATAACGATGATACCTTGACTCCCGAATCCAACACCGATACAGCTTGCTCAGACACTCTAACTGCGGGTTCTGATACTCTAAGTATACTCTCGGATGACGAAACCTTCCAACTACACGAAGTAGAAGTCGAAATCCATAACAATTAGGTATGTACGAGACCTGTGTGATTTTTTTTGTGTATCATGTGTGCCGGTAGACGGAATGGTGCCGTCCGGTCCATGCCATACTGGCTGGTCGGAGGGACGCACTCTTCCTGTCTAGTCCGTTTTAATTGGGTGATCGAAAGGACAGTGTCGTCCGGTCCATGCCTTGCGGTTGGTCGAAAGGACACACCCGTCCGGTTCACATTGTTGATATTTGGTCGAAAGGACAGTGTCGTCCGGTCCATCCGCGATGGTCGCAAGGACACACCCGTCCGGTCCAAAACTGGTATTTGAGTGATTGGTCGAAGGGACAGTGTAGTCCGGGCTGCCTATTTCATCAGGGTTAGTCGTAAGGACACACCCGTCCGGTCCAAGTCTGTATGCAATTTAGTGATGGCAATGTCAAAAGTCAAGTGATCGAAAGGACAGTGTCGTCCGGTCCATGCCTTGCGGTTGGTCGAAAGGACACACCCGTCCGTTTCACATTGTTGATATTTGGTCGAAAAGACTGTGTCGTCCGGTCCATCCGCGATGGTCGCAAGGACACACCCGTCCGGTCCAAAACTGGTATTTGAGTGATTGGTCGAAGGGACAGTGTAGTCCGGGCTGCCTATTTCATCAGGGTTAGTCGTAAGGACACACCCGTCCGGTCCAAGTCTGTATGCAATTTAGTGATGGCAATGTCAAAAGTCAAAACTTATTCTGTCTGTCAGGTTGGACGAGCGTAATCATGAAGTTGCGTAACGTTGTTTCAGGATTGCATTCAGATACGCCCGAGGACGGTCGCTAGTCAGTTTGGCCGTGACGGCGCATCGCTAAAACGTCAATGTCAGACGTCAGAATAAGAGTGACAGCAGTCACTCTAGCGGAGCGTCAGGCGGGTGGGAGCACGGCGGCCATGTGGAAGAACACTTTTTGAACGAGAGCCACGTGCACCACGCGCTAGACGAATCGCTGATATTCTGCGTCATCCTAGTGTGAAACGCGATTTTCTAGATTAATGTGATTAATAGTTGACTTTGGCTAGAATATAGATCAGTTATTTTGTGAATTAAGCTTTGTTAACGCAAATTATAGTGACTTTGATCAAAACTGGAGTGTTAATTAGAATTACGATTCCTTGCCTAAGCACCGACGCCTGACTAACTATGGCGGACTCCGATGAAGGCCCTCCTGCGCCTACAAATATAATTAATAACTTACATTCATATGAAGAATCTGGCTCGAAGCACAACTTATTTTGTTATTGTTGATGGGTTAGTTTAGACAAACATAAAAGTACCAGCAGCAAGCACCAGTTAGTGACTGAAAATGTGTTGCCAGTAAAAATATTAAGAAGAAGCATGCTTGTTTATTATTAAACTAAATTATGAAGTTCAGTCTGAAAATTCAAAAAGCTCAGTAACTTATAGAAGAACATAATAATAAATCTTACTAAAACATGCATAGGTGTAGAAAGGATGGTTAAAAGCATAGTTAGTTCATAAGTACAATTTGAGTCAAAAAACCTCATATGTACAAACAAGGAAAGATGTACGAAATTGCAAACAATATGCTAAGATGTAGATTATACAGAGTCAAAGAAAAACAACCACAGCGTTAATGACTAGCGAGCAACACGTAAACATGCACAGAAGCAAACAAATACCATAATTGGAGTGTGCATAAAAATAGCTCAGAAACTTCGATCAAGAATACAACTAGATGTCAGGTCGGCGCAAAAAATACGTTGCGGTGAATAACAAGCTCTTATTTTTTATTCATATCTGTGAGATTTTATTTGCATCTCTTTTAGGTTGATTTCACACTAAATGTAACCTAACCTAACCTAACCTATGTCTTTTCACTCCTAAGTGACAGGAGTAATTTATTGCTTTGCTCGTTTTTTGTGACAAATGATCGTAAGTATAAGATAATGTTTTGAAGATTTGCTACTTTATTGCTAGGTATCATGGTTGTAATTAGGTTGAACTTAGAACTGTTTTAAAACTTTTGTTTCAGGTCGTTAGTAAACAAATATAGCTGTATAAGTATATTATACCCACGCGGACGGTATTTAGCTTTGATTTTGTACGTGACCCGAAATCTAGATGTATTCTTGATCAAAGCTCAGAAAATAAAAATATGTTAGCAGGCACCAGCACAAGAAAGCATAAGCGTTTAAAAAATACTTACCCCAGTCACAAAGTGTTTGTCACAGGCTGTCTATCACATATTTCTTCTGAATTGTCTTCATGTTTATAATAATGTTGAGACATATCAGCAGGATACCTGAAATCCAATAAAAAAATATCTATAAATTATTTAAGAATTGAAATTAACGTGTTTTCTTTACATATTATATCTAACTTTTGAAACTATCATGGTTATGTACATAATTTTCCCTAGAAACGGGATATTTACCATGATTTTTGAGTTTTCAATGTTCCCGATATTTCGGCACAGTTGCATGCGCCATGATCACGGGAGATCATGATCATGATCGGGGGATGTGGAACATTTAAAACTCTAAAATCGTGGTAAATATCCCGTTTCTAGTGAAAATTATATTATATCTAGCTAGTTATAATATAACTTTATTTAGTAGGTAGTATATTTTAATATTTATTTATCATATTTATATATATACTAAGGTACTGATAAGCATATATATATATATATATACTCAGGTGTAACATTAGTAACAATTTATAAAGATTTATTTAAAATAAAAAAATTGTGTAATCAGATTAGAAGCCACCGTTGTATGTTGTGTAAGGTTGTCTGGCAGAGATCGCTTATAGCGATAAGACCGCCCATTGCACTTCCGTGAAGAGTTTTTTTTTCTGTGTTTTACAATAAAGTGTTTTCAATATATCTTTTGTCGATGGTATGGTATCATTTTTGAAATTTTATTAAAAAAATGATTTTTATGGTTTTTCTGATTCTTGTTGCAGATTTGGGTACCTACTAAGTAATTAATCCAGTTATGGTGTTGGGGAAATTAAAGGCTGATGAGAGTTCCTATTTTCGTCTCAGGGTGGTGGGCACAGTGCAATGCCACATCAGTTACGTCTAAGCTGGATGTGATCTACAAGGTCTTGAAGTTGTAATGGGTAAGGGCTACTACTTAACATCAGATGGGAAGTCGCCTGTTCTGACACATGATCAAATAAATAGGTACATAATTGAGATTGAGAGAGAAACTCCATCTGAATTTTTATATGGATTTTATTGCAAAATATTTGATGCAGTTTGGGCGCTAACCTAATTTGCCAGAACATTGTGTCAAGGTTTAAACCAGATGAAGTCCACTTATGTTCTACCTTATTACTAGGCATGTAAATTTTCTCATATCAAACAAATTAGAAAAATAAAAATGTTTTAAAATAATTGAGAATGAGTTATAAAATAAAATAAAATAAAATAAAATGTCATGTGTCTTCTTAACAAAAATAAAAACATACCTACTTAATATAAATGATCAAGCAATTTTTTTGTTATATTTTTTTGTCCTAAATATAGACCTAAGCTAATGGCCCGGCCCGTTCAATGTACTTTTCACAATTCTCATCCTAGTAAGGTCCAATAGTCCATAGTTCATAGTTCATTTATTCATAACAGATAATTGTTACATGTCATATACTTTACATACCTATAATTAGTTTTCTACGAAAAAACAATAATAATAATAACGATGTAAGGCATTTCCTGTTGAATTAATAGCTATATTCATATTTATAGCATTTGTATGAGACTCGCATAACACACCTGTGGCTCATGAATGTATTTGTAACACCCAAGCGAAGATTTTTTGAGCTATATGTGATTTAGCGGACAGAGAGCTGTAACAACTAGGTAACTAGTTAACATATAACTACAGTATGTAAGAAAAGTGAAGACACTGGTGTTTTTATTTCAGATATTTTAATGATAAATAAACTTTCACTCTTTACTGTATTAGTTTCATATGTAGCTTGACAATTAATCTAAAGATTTAGTTAAAGATAGGTACTCTAATTTACTAGACTTAACATAGAAGTATTATGTAAACACTACAGTCAATGGTAGAAATATAAATATAGGTACTTACAAAATAAAAATTCCGACGATGTATATTATTTTGATTGAGTTGGGTCCAGAATTCCATACACAGTCACCAATACAGGGAAGCAATACAAATTTTCTAGTATAATATAAATTATTGGAAACTGTCAAAGAACCACTAAGGCTACACCTGCATAAATCACTTGTACGTTAATAAAAAATCCATTTTGTGGCAATGGTTGGTATAGTTTTATTTATACAAATGTTCCGGTGAAAAAGAATTTAAAATATGATGAAGTATTTCGAGAAACTAGGGGTTAGAAAATGTCCTACATACACTTTCTCTAGTTTTCGACAGCAAGTAGCAAGGCAAGTGACAATTTTTAAATATTATAATCTGTAGAAAATGCATTTTCAATTTGCTAACAAAAATGTGCATCATGCATTGAATGCACATAGCCGTCTTTGTCTTTTTTACGAAATAACGATATTGCCATCTCTATTCATGCTAAAAAAAGGATAACGGTGTCATGTGGAATTAATTAATAGTGCTGCCAACGTAAGCATTTTAGAGCTAGATCTAGCTAGACACTTTTCAAACTACTTCGATAATTTCTAGCTACTAAGCCTACTAGAGGTTCAACTCTTAGAGCATTGCAGGCCTCCGTACCGGGTTTAACTACATTGCGAATATGACACTACCTAAGCAAAAAAGTTTTGCATAACTAACAAAAATACGTATTTGTAAATATATTGGAGTAGCTAAAGAGATGGGTATCAAGAGCACACTTTCCTGATCCTGAAGACCATCTTCCGTCTCTTCCTAAGTCATAATTAATCTCAAAAGGAACTCGGTAAACGAAAGGCAGCTCCCCTGAACTGATATACGAGTTAAGAAAGTTTTGCATGGTACGGTTTCGGATTAGTGCGTGATTTGCGATATTGTCCACATTAATTTTGAAATTTGTGGAAATAGTGGTATTAGAGCTTGTTGGAGTGAAGTTTAAAAATTCATCACTTTTACCAGGTCATCATCATCATCAGCCCACATTAGTCCACTGCTGGACATAGGCCTTTCCCAATACGTGCCACTGAGCCCGGTGTTCGGCTCTTCTCATCCACTTTCTGAGGCCCTAGTCGGAGTTTTGCAAACACCATCGTAACGATGAACGTAACGACGGTCGTACTTGTATAACATAATAACTAGCTATTAATATGTGCCAAAACATCACAGATTTATGGCTAGTTACAACGCAAAACACGTACGCTCGTCGTTACGATCATCGTTACGATGGTGTGTGTAAACTCGGACTTGCCCCTCTGCCCGCCGCCTTTCGGAGGTCAGCGCTCCACCTAGCCAAAGGGTGCCCCACGCTACGTTTGCCAAGAAGCGGTCTCCACTCAAGAACTCGCTTACCCCAACGGTTATCGGTTCTTCAGCATATATGACCAGCTCATTGCCACTATCATCATATCATATATATCATTTTATCATGTCATCGTTGCTATTATTTGCCTACACAATAGCGGTGAGTCTTACAATAAACACATTTATACATCTTGCAATAAAGAACGAAAGATAATTAGTGTATTACACCGACGAATCAATCCACCTGAAAAATAGTAAAGAGCATCAAAAAAAGTATGTAAGTACCTAAGGAATATTCCAGATGTCATAATCTATCTCCACCCGAAGATAATGAGAACCATTGGGACCATTTGGGAATTGGGACCAACTGGGAATGTGACTAAAATCAAAATAATATTTTAAAACTGGCATGGCAGCCTTTCTTGGTCTAGAGACCGATGTTTCTGAGAGTCACATCTGCTTCCAAAAAAAACAAGAATATTAGTTGTTGGTTCCCCTCTAATTAATCGGACATGTTGAATTACTTTACTCTATCATCATTTATGAGTCACGTACTACATCATTACTTTTTGAAACATAATGCATAAGTAAGTAAAAAGATCCATATCAAAAATAAAAACACGATCAAAAAATTGCCACTTGCCATTTTTCTGCCTACTTTAGTCAGGATTAGTTGGCAGCACTAACAAGTCCTCAGCGCTACGTTCCATTTGACGCATCAATCAACTGATATAACCGGTTAGTCATTTAGTGTAATTAGATGAACTATATAATTACTGTGTAACTATATAGGGTAACAATATTAATGTTTGAGATTCATTGAATGAAAGCCCAAATATTTATAGGAATGCACCTATTAGTAAGGTATTGCAAATAATTTATCTACTATTTAACATTACTAAAACCTTTCCATTCTACACAGAATAGCAAAAATATGACAATGGCAACCTTTTGACAAATCGACAACACGGCGACGTTTCCATTTTCGGGCCAACTCATCGGTCTTTTTGGTCATAGAAATATGTTTATTTTCAGTTCTAAATGCTATGAATTTTGAATATATTGTGAGATAGAGCAAAGGATCAAATACAACGATGGAGGTTTACTATCTCGTGGTACTCTTGGGTATGTTCTGGCATGGAACGGATGCTATCATGTGGAGTCTGGCTCCTAACACACAAAAATGTCTGAAGGAGGAACTGCATGCCAACGTGCTTGTGGCGGGAGAATACGACGTTACAGAAGCCCCCGGACAGAGAGTCGATTACATTGTAAGTTATACCATGACTAAACAGCGCCCATGAGTTTTTGCTTCTGTCCCATTCAAGGTTTTACCGTTAGCATGAAGAAATTTAGGAATCAGTTTGATGAAAACATCACTTACGGAAGTGACTTTCCTACTACATACATTCCTTTCCTTGTACTTGTGATAGATAGCCCCTACAGGCTAAATGGATTGTTGAGACTACATTGGCTTCACGGATTCCTGTGTATGTCAACCTTATCAGAAGAGAAGACTGGAATGTATATATCGCAATGCTTATTATAATAATCATAAAACGCTTGAAACTTGTATGATTACCAATGTTTTTTTCTGTTATTAGGTTAAAGATTCAAAAGGTCACATACTATCACAGAGGGATGTAATTACAAAGGGCAAGTTCACGTTTGTTACGGAGACCTATGATGTGTTTGAAGTATGCTTCATATCAAAAGTACCTCAAGGTATGTAAAAATTGTAAAGGGTTAGCAACATGTGTGTGATGCCTCTTGGTATTGCAGGCGTCCATAGGCTACGGTAACCGCTTACCAACAGGTGGGCAGTAAACTTGTTTGCTAAATGGCAGTACAAAAAAAAAGTATGTCATCCTGTTTTTACAATGCATATCAAACAATAATAACAGCTTAGTGACATGTGCATGAAATGAGCTGCTGAGAGGTGCACTGAATACTTTCACTACTAGGCCCTTTTCAGGGCCACCACCTCAAGCTAGTGTCTGACATTACATAGGGTGACCAAGAAAGAACCAGTGACACATGGTAGTAGCAAGAGCTTAGCTAGCAATTGTGACAATGGTTCTAGCAATCAAAGGATAAATGAATATATAATGCTGGACAGTTCACACAACATTAGATAACTGATATACTTAACATTACAGAGATAGATAGTTTTTTATTATACATAGAAATACCCAGAACACCTTGAACAAATATCTGCAGATCGTACAAGTATTTGTTCCTAGGCGGGAATCGAACCCGCAACCTCCTGCGTCGCAGGCCAACGTTCGCCCGCCGCGCCACAGAGGTCGCCAACTAAACTCGTAAACTTAAGCTGCATCGTAGCCTCTATAAAAAACTTTGCCTCGCTATGTAGGTACCTACCTACCTATATTACTGAGATAAACAGACATTACTGAGCATGTACATAACCTGAGCATTATCCCAAATAAGAGTGACAGGTATAATCTTGGCATTAGTATGTGCACATAATGTGCTATGACAATTAATATTTATTTACCTTAGCCTTATAATCCCAAAGCTATCTCTCATTTGACGACCTCTGTGGCGCGGCGGACATAGGTTGGCCTGCGAAGCAGGAGGTTGCGGGTTCGATTCCCGCCTCGGAACAAATATTTGTGCGAACGCTGATATTTGTTCAGGGTGTTCTGGGTATTTTCTACGTATAATAAAAAATATCTATCTATGTAATATATTGTATTAAGTATATCAGTTATCTAGTACCCATAACACAAGCTCTGCTTAGCTTGGGGCTAGATAGTGTTGTGTGAACTGTCCAGCATTATTTATTTATTTATTTATTTATTTTATTTATCTACCAAGTCTAGAACCCACTTTCCTAAACTAAATTAAAAACGGTAGGAATTAACTTTACCGACCGTCGATTTTTGAGGTGGGAGGGGTTAAACACCCCCTTTGAAGGAAAAGTTGCGGAACCACCCAATTTTCGAGAAAAAAAATAAGGAATATTTTGAGGTTAAGTATGGAATTTTACAAAAAAGAGCTTGTTTATGTAGGAATTTACTTTACTTGCCATCGATTTAAGTGGGGGGGGGGGGGGGAGTGGTAAAACACAACCTGTGAGTGGGGAGTTGTGGAAACCTCACAAAATACTGTAAAATACTTAAATACTGTAGATATAAATACATAGTTAAAATACTGTAGGCCGTTCAAGTTAAGGTAGATATTACAAAGGGTATTGGGTATTGGCGTGCAGGTGTCGGTTCTGGTTTGCTGCGGGCCCTACCGGGCACCGCTCACCTTCGGCTCGCTCGCAGCTCACGTGCTGATCATATTCTAACCTAACCTAAAAACTTTCTTTATTTTTTTCTCTTAAAATATGAGTTTCTAAGTTTCCCCACCTATATGGTAGAGGTCTCCCTCTGCCTCCCACTCCTCCCCCAACTCCTTCGGCTCGCTCGCAGCTCACGTTGTGATCCCTTTTTTATAAATTCCATACTTAACCTCAAAATCTTCTTTATTTTTTTTCTCGAAAAGTGGTGGGTTCCGCAACTTTTCCTTCAAAGGGGGTGTTTTACACCTCCCCCCCCCAACCCTCCCCACCCACTCCCACCCCAAAAATCGACGGTCGGTAAAGTAAACCTTAGCCTTAAAAACTCACCAAATTATAGTTATAAGCATGCATAGTTCTGAAATATTACTGTACTGCCTTATATTTTCAACCACACTCATAAAAAATTGCTTTTGTCATAGAACGCCGCGGAGTCAGCCAAGATGTGACACTGGATATCAAGATTGGAATTGAAGCCAAAAACTATGAAGGTGTAAGTAGTACCAACGTTTGTTTTTTTTATGATTAAAATAAAGTATTTTCACTATCAAGTTTAAAAACACATTACCTACTCATAAAACTACGTAGTTCAGAATAACTATGTATGCATTGGTTCACTCCAATCCCCATGGAGGATATCCCAGATCTCACTCAGATCCATTAGGACATCCTACTAGGGGGTAGTCAGAAGCAAGTCCAAACAATATCAAACCAATACAAATAAAAAAATAGGATTTTAAAAACTTCCCTGAAACATCAGTTTTCTAATTATAGTATATATTATTGCTCATATGTATTTTCTGATAACCAACAAAGTAGTGACCATGAACTGGATGATGCAGTGTACGAAGACACCCTCCCGATGGACTGATGACAATTTAAAGGTTGCAGGAAGTCGGTGGATGGAGGTGGCTCGTTTGTCATGCCATTATATGAGGGAGCTTACGTCCAGCAGTGGACTTCTAGAATATTTCACACAATCCGCCAGAATATTAACAGTGATGTTTGTGAATCAGATAAATAAATAAATAAATAATGCTGGACAGTTAACACAACATTATCTAGCCCCAAGCTAAGCAGTGCTTGTGTTATGAGTACTAGATAACTGATATACTTAATACAATACATTGCATAGAAACCCTGTTAATATCTGCAGATTGTACAAATATTTGTTCGGAGGCGGGAATCGAACCCTCAACCTCCTGCGTTGCGGGACCCGGGATTGGGACCCTGCGTTGGGACCAAATACAGACTGAGAATGTTGATTTACTCATAATATTTTTTGTAATATGGTCGGGGCCTACCTTCCTGCACTGCTATCTGCTTATCACCAGAACTCTTGGGTAGGTTTGTGTCCCCCTGGTTTGACAATACATAACCGCATTAGTATGAAGCCTAGAAGTTTTGACACAGTAACTCCCATGGTTTTGAAATAATATCTCACTAAAAGAAAACATCAACGACTTTTATATTAACTATTATTACTTATTAAACATTATCTGAGCATTTTCCAAAAGGTTCTGTCACTGTCTGACATCATCCAATAGTAAAAGATGCATGTAAAAAGAAAAATTTGTGTAATATGAGAATAATATATTTTGTGTATATCAATGAAGGCATGGCAATGTTTTAAATAACCATAACCATGCAATTATAAATGCATTTTTATGAGCAAGCCCAATAGTGGCTAAGTAGTACTAGTAGTAAGTTTTTGCAGTTGCTTAACTGTAAAAGGATTTTAAATTAAATGGATTAATCTCTTTATTAAAAGCCCATTAATCTTTAACTGCATTGATTTTGAGTTAATTTTAGGAGTAGCACTGTAATTCAGATGTTACTTAACTGCATGCAGGTGGTAAACTATGATTGTTTTTCTTTTATGCCCATTAAGTTACAGAATCAAGTACTAATTTTGAATGTTTCAAATAGATCGGTGAAGCGGCTAAGCTGAAGCCCATGGAACTTGAACTCAAGAGATTGGAAGACTTGTCGGAAGCCATTGTCCAGGACTTCACGTTCATGAGGAAACGGGAAGAAGAAATGAGAGATACTAATGGTAAGCTGATGATTAATTCATTTTGTGAACTGGGAAATTACAGGCACATGAGACTTTTCATCATTATGTCTCAGGGTGGCGGGCGCAGTGCAATGCCACATAGGGCGCGTCCTAGGTGGACGTGACCTATGAGGTAATGCACTGTTCATAGGCAGAGGTTACCGCTTAACATCAGGTGGGCCATCTGCTTGTTCCGTCATTCAAGAAGCATAAAAAAAAAAAACGGTACCTGTATAACGGTGTAGACACCAACTAGTACCAATGCAAATTTAGATACTTCAGGATGCGTGAAATTAAGGTGGAGCATGCCGAAAAAAACCTAATAAAGGTTAATTTAGACGGAGACTATTTTGGGCGCCTAAATTACGGCGCCAGGTCTACCGTACAGACATCTTTAGACAATTACTATTTTCAGCCGCCTAAATCAAACCGACACTAGTCGTTTACACGGTGCCTTTTCAGTACCAGTCATTAGCACGCCGCCACAGCCGACGGTGTTAAATTTTGCGCCTGTCTCTCTACGCTTTTAAAATGAATTCAGGAGCTCTGAAGTTGAAAAGGCAATGTATAATCAAACTATCCGCGTTATTACGAGAGGAGATGATTAATATGTTGAAGGTACACCCTAATTTACTAAACGACACGGAGGCGTGCTAGCGACTGGCAGCGACGTGTTTACACGAGTCCGAAAAATAGGTGCTGGGGCAGCTGTTCTATTCCATGCAAGCGCTTGGCATGCTGCGAAAAAATGGCACCGAAAGTGTATAGGTACGATGCCTTTTTTAGGTGCCGTAATTTAGGCGGCTAAAAATAGTCTTCGTCTGAACTTACCTTTACAACTGACTAAATCAAGTACAATATTCAAATTAAAAATATGCATAGATACTACATTATAATTCCGAGAGATCACTGTACCAGAAACACGATAGGACAATATTTTCTCGATAGAAAAAAAAAACAAAGTTACCTCTAACTTTTGGCTAGATTTGATTATTTTTATTGGGTTAAAAATTAGATAAATAATATCAACACAACAAAGCCGAGGGTTTTGTAAAATTATCTATATTTTACGAGTAACGCTTCGATCACAGAACAACTGTGATCGAAGGAGTTACGCGATAGAAAGAGAGGTAACTAGTAGGTGAATTTAGCTGTAGGTAATTATCGCTCTGTTAGCTGAATTGTTATTTATTGTGGGGGGAAAGAGTCGCTATTTATTTAAATGATTTTTCTGAACCTTCTTTACCTATACTAATGTATGTTCCTGTTCCTCAGTTCAATTTTTGTATCTCGCTTGAAATAACAAAATTATTTGAACAGTCTCCATTGTTATTCTGTTCCAGAGTCCACCAACAACCGAGTACTATTCTTCAGTATCTTCTCCATGGTCTGTCTCCTGGGTCTCGCCACGTGGCAGGTCCTATACCTACGTAGGTACTTCAAAGCCAAGAAACTTATTGAATAGAATTAAATAAATAGCCGTGGATGAAGTCAGTGGACCCAGCTGCACAAAACTTTTCTTATCCTGGCAACACTTCCGTGATTTTTTTGTTGGCAACACTTGCTTAGGGTTGTGAAAATCATAGCACTGATGATCAAAGATTTGATTGTATTTATTTATGTTATATTTTTCAACTGAACAGAGTATTTCAAATAAATATAAAGCTATTTTTACCAAACAATTATGAGATACATAACGCACCTCAAATATGTATTTATTTTGCATTATGTGTTCATAAATGTTCTATTGGTTGGTGAAAACGGCCTTTCTGCATCAATAAGTCCGGGCTGTCACTTTATCCACGTTAAATAGATCTTATAATTTACCATAATGTAATAATAAGATTTTTGAATAATAAACAACTTTTTTTTGTAAATGAGTGCAAGTCTGTTTACATAATAATAAAATTTATTTAAATTTCATTATCATTTATTCACAATCTATTCGTTATTATGATGAATCAATTTTGGTGATAGATTGTTTTAGTTGGTAATTCATCACTAGTGTATTATTTTAGTAGTACGAGTAGTAGAGCTTTTTTGTGAAAGAGTTTGTCCGCGGAAGTACTACCACCATACGTATTTCTGCCGCAAAGCAGTAGCTCGCATTGCTGTGTTCCGGTTTGAAGAGTATGGGTGCCGGTGAAATTCCGGCACATGAGATTTTTCATCTTTATGTCTCAGGATGGCGGGCGCAGTGCAATGCTACATAGAGTGTGTCCTAGGTGGATGTGACCTATGTAATAATGCACTGTTCATAGGCAGAGGGTACCGCTTAACATCAGGTGGACCATCTGCTTGACCCGTCATTCCAAGTTGTATAAAAAAAAGGTGGAATGTTTCGCTTGAGGCGCGAAATCAAATTTTATTATGTTTTTGCTAATTACAGCTCATTTTGAGTTAACGAAATCTGATTTTGCTGAAACTAGGACAACTAACACGCATATTTTGATTTAAAGTGTCTCATAAATAGATTTTAGCTACGAATGTCATTCAAAGACAAAACACTGTAAAAATCGTTGAATGACATTCGTATCACTAATCATATTTTGAATCAATCAATCAAAACATGCGTGTTTGTTAGATCTCCTAGTTTCCGCAAAATCAAGTTTCGCTATCTCAAGTAGTGTTGATGAACAAAAAACAAAATCAAAATTTGAATTTCGCGACACAAGCTAAACATGGCACTATAAATTAGTTTTATTACAAAAAATAAAATGTAATTCTAATAGTATTAAAAACATAAAATTTTAACACTAGGTAATATAAATCAAATGTATTTTTTTGTAATAAAACTAAGTAATTTCCATTAGTTTTTACCAATAAATATTGAAAATATTATGTGACTTCCGTTCTAAGTAAATAGCTAGTGTCCGTTGGCACTTTGGGTAGGTAGTAAGTTCATGGTTGGCACTCGGACAATGGCCACCGGTAGAGTGTGACCGACGACAACCTCTGTAGCGCATCGGGCGAGTAGCCGGCTGAGATGCGTATGGTGGCAGGTTCGATTCCCGCTGCGGGACAATGTATGACCTGCAAATATCTGTTCCGGGTCTGGGTGTTATGGTAGCAAGGTTCGTAGTTCCTGATACCCACGACACAGGGGATCCTAGTGTGGGATCAGGAATAGGTATGTATGTGACTGTTGAGTTTTTATGTTATTATATTCAAATGTGACCTAAAAAATCAGTTCCAGCGGGACTCGAACCCGCGTCTTCGCCTGTAATCGGCAAGGCCTTTACCAGTTTGGCCATAGAACGAGCTATGACGCTGTAGACGAAATTTGTAAGCACCTTCGACCAAAGTTTACTTTGATCAAAGGTAAGCACTATCAACTCTGCTACAGCGCTAATAGGAGCCATCTACAGGTGTTTCATTTGGAAACCTTCTGATCAATGTCCGAAATTAGTTTGAACCATTGACAAGAGATGACACCACTGCTATTTCATCAAAGTTTATTATTTTTTTAAGTTACATTTAAATTTAATGTTATCCATAAAGTGTGGTTTACACTAGAAAAATAATAAACTTTGTTATTAGTCCGGCGTTAAAATTGAATATTCAGTTCAAAGAATATACCTACTACCTATTAAATTCAGTTGAAGTTGAGCCGTCGGCTGGAAACTCGGACTAATTATTAATTGGTCCGTCCGAGGTTGGAAAGCACGCCACCGGTGGACTTATCGCGATTCTTAGTAGTTGCTTCATTGCTCGATAAACCCAAGGATCGAAGACGCGGGCCTACCCAACGCAGAACAGCAGTCTGACAACCCTGAGACCTATACCTATTCGAACACCATCATTGGTTCCTCAAGTGCTGTGGTGTATCCGGCCTAAGAATAGACCCCTCCGTCACCTCCCGTTGATGTCGTAAAAGCCGGCTAAGGGATTACCCGGACTTGTTGATAAGATTCGTTGGTATATGATTTGTCCTGGCTGCTAGCTTATTATGAAAAGTGTTATTACTGGCAGAACGCGTTAGCAGAGTCAGTCGTGTGAAGCAATGGCGGCGATCAGCTCACCACTTGTCACGTCTATATTCCACGATGGTGCAACCCACTGTGTAAAGAGGCCCATTGAGTCTGCCTACACTTTCGGGGGAAAAGGCATGTCTATGTATGTATGTATGTATTGGTTCCTCAAAGTTTGTATGGGAAACGGTTTAGGACCATCCACCTTCATCAGAAGATATTATTTTAATAAACTGGATAAATTAAATAAAAATAAGATTTTCGGTAACTTATTTTATTCTTGTATTTTTTTTACTATGAAACATTTATTTAGTGTCAGTGCGTCGTCTCGATTTAGATTCACAACACACTTTAAATAATTTAATTTATGGCCATTAAGCTATAAGAACGAAATGTCGGATTATATATTCAGAATCCTTCATTTTATGTACAGTGAACATCAAAAACAGATAAATACTGGATTGTATTTTAATTATAATGAATTTGAGCCCTAATAAATAAAGATCCATTTGCATTATAATAAATACTCTATTGTACCAACGACATTTTAAAGGTACAGGAAATCGGTGGATGGAATCGTCTCAAGAATTCGTCGTGGCATTCTATGGGCGAGGCCTATATCCACGTGATGGTGATGACTCTATAAGCTCGCAGAAGCACGTCATTTATTAAACTGCTCAACTTCATTTAAACCAAAGTAGCCTTGATAGTTTTGCACACTCAGTTTGGGCTCATTTTATATTAAACCAGGCAATGGTGTCGATTCTGTGCAGCATTCTCTAATTTTAAACCGCGTTAAAGTTGTCGCGCGCCCTTTCTAATAGACTATAATAAAAGAGACCGCGATAATTTTAATGCGGTTTAAAATTAGAGAATGCTGCACAGAATCGACACCATTGTATACTCTGGATCAACAGTTGAACCAACTTTGGTGATACTGTTTACATGTTGACAACTATTGGGCCAGTGGCTGGGCTAAACGTTGGCCTGGGCTGTTATTCGCTATGACTATAGGAGATTACTTGACAATAACGTTTGAATGACGTTAACGGGACCGTGAGGAATGGCACAGGCAAAGAGTGCACTATACTCAGCAGTGGATGATGAACGTTTGACATCGCAATGTATTCTGAAGGATGATTCCACGCAGATATCGTAACGAGCTCGCGTTATGTCACGTTTGGTCATAGCGAATAAGGGGGCTGGGTAAAAACGTACGGCCCAATCGCGCTATTATGAACGTTTTAATAGTTCGAACGTCAGGTTTTTGGTTTGACAGATGTAAGATAAGGTTTGGCGCACTTTTTTTTTTTCATACAACTTGGTATGACGGTTCAAGCAGATGGCCAAGCTGATGTTAAGCGGTACCCCCTGTCTATGAACAGGTCATTACCTCATAGGTCACGTCCACCTAGGACGTGCCCTATGTGGCATTGCACTGCGCCCGACGAAAAGTCTCATGTGCCTGTAATTTCACCGGCACCCATACCCTTCAAACCGGAATACAGCAATGCGAGCACTACTGCTTATTGCTATTGAACACAGTACGATCAATCGTTACACCGACGTATCTTCCAAAATAAAGCTGAAACGTTACGTTCAAATGATTAGCGCGTTAGGTACCAATGGGGAGCCACAGGCAAAGCTAATCTCAGATGGCGCCACCATCGCTGGTATACTTGTCATTTAGTTGCCTTGTCTTTTTCTCATCAGAAGGGAAACGGTGTGTACCTTTATTTTTACACTGAAATGCACTACACAGAGGCATGTTTTATACCAGACTATTATTTAATGTTTATTTACTAAAATTATCCATTGATATTTGACTCTTTCGTCAGTTTTTTTTTAACATTGATAGACCTTTGTTTGACTACGAAACAACACCAGCGATTATGCGCCACCTAACGTGAAAAATAAGCAATGTGTCTCCCCATTGCGCACAACTAACGGTTTTGGTTATCGTTTTGTTTTGGTAAATTAGCGCGATTGGGCCGCGCCGCTGTACCGTCGACGCACGCCCATGGATTGATTGTTTGGCCAACATGTGAATGTACTTGGTGCATTGGTCCCAAGATCCTTTGATGTGTGGATGAGAAAACGACACGGTACGGCTGGAGCACCAACAATGGCCGCCATCTTTGTACACACTGGCCCAGCGACTTGGACAAGTGTGTACATGCCGATTACATTTCAAGAAATTTTATTTTTACACATGGTAATAAATGTAGTAGTTTTACCAATTTTCCTAGTACAAAATATTAAATTACAAAATTAAAATATGCAAACAACACATCAAGTGATAGAATAACATCTCTTTAGAATGTTGGAATGTTTAAATAATAATTTAGAGACATGAAGAGAAAATACTTTTAAAAAGTATTATTTTATTCCATTACGATGTCTTTTAAACATCATAATACCAATAAAAATATAAGTTGGTATAAAAATATCACCTATACATAAATTACATAAAAACACCAAAGGTGAAAATTATTACAAGCAATTAAAATCTCATATACAAAACGGAGCATTTTCAAACAACGCAACGAACATTACCTATTACTTTCCTTATTTACAAACAGTATTAATACAACATGACAACTTTGTCAGCCTGTCTGTAAAAGCAAAGCAGAAGATCTGATAAAAATCCACCCAATTTAGCAGGCGACAAGGCGCGACAAGTTGCACAATGCTGTGTTGCTAGTGCTACAGCGTGCGTTACATTATCATACGTACCTTTTAGGACATAATTAAATGTATATGAAAAAGATTCTACCGCTGGGGCGCTTGAGCGTTTTTCTACGCCAGCGAAGTTCGCGGCTATTTTGGATATTATCTCATAAAACTCAATTTTTAGTAGCAGTAGAGCTTTTTTGTGAAAGAGTTCGTCCGGGGAAGTATTACCTCCATACCTATTTCTGCCGGAAAGCAGTAGTGCTCGGATTGCTGTCTTCCGGTTTGAAGGGTATGGGTGCCGGTGAAATTACAGGCACATGAGACTTTTCATCTTTATGTCTCAATGGCGGGCGCAGTGTAGTGCCACATTGGATGCGTCCTAGGTGGACGTGACCTATGTGGTAATGCGTTGTTAAAGGCAGAGGTTACCGCTTAACATCAGGTGGGAGATCTGCTGGTTCCGTCATTCAAGAAAATTTGTACACATAATCAGTACAGTTTTACCCAAAATATAAGTCCTGTCGACTGTTTTCGTTAGCGCAGAAAAGCACAGATTGATATCCGACAGTAGCCGAACGTGTAATATAGCTTTGACCCGCTATATAGCGCGCGATTGCTTTTGGTAGAAACAAGGTTCCCGCGCTATAGAAATTGGTCTACGGCGCAGGTATCTGGGCGACTTATATTTTGGGTAAAACTATACACTATTATCTAAATCCGTGGTTTGTAAGTTCCAAAAAACATAAAATAATGAAAAAAAAGTATATATTTTTAACCACAGGTGTGTACAAAATTACATTTACGAGATAACATCCAAAATAGCAGTAAACTTCGTTTACAATAGGGGGTCAAGCGCCCCGGCGGTACACTGCTCCTAAAAAAAGGCATAACTAAGTATCTAACTTATTTTTGGATCAAGTTTCATACAAATAATCTAATCATATTGTTAAAATTAAGAAATATTAATTAACTCATGGTAAACCGGAAAATTTTATCAATAGTTTTTCAATTGTATATTTTGTCGCATCTCGTCACCTACAGGGCACTCATTAGACAATTTACTATCAAGTCTGCACTCTGGACTGACTCCGTATGTTCGCGATCGCTCCCCCTGCATCAAAGCGGCGAGTAATCCAACTGCACAGTGAGGTGCTTCACACCTGCTTCTCTGAAGATCCTGGCCGCCTGATCCGTGATGTATCTCGGGTCTACTTCTCTCGCCACTTCAATCTTTATCGCGCCTACATGGACGTCGCTGCACAACGTCCAGAAGTGAGGTTCTTGCACCGCGTGGACGCCAGCTAAGCCCACAACACGTGTGTAAAGATTCGGCAACGCGCGCTCTATCGATGTAGGAGTCCGTTGCATTAGCACGCCTGCGGAATCGCGCACTAGAGGCACCACACTCGCGGCTATCAGTAACGCTATAGCCATGGAGCAGAGCGGGTCAGCTCGCATCCAGCCGAAAGTTCTCATAAGAATCGCTGAAATGATTACCCCTACCGAACCTAGCGTATCAGCTAGCACGTGCAAGAAAACACCCCTCATGATAGCTGATCCGGCGTCGTTGTGCGGATCGTCGTGGCCGTGGCCGTGCCCGCCGTGGGAGTGGCCGTGCCCGCCGTGGGAGTGGCCGTGGGCATGTCCGTGGCTGAACGCGTATATGCCCACCAGATTAACGAGGAGGCCTAGTACCGATACTAGGAGGAGCCGCTCGTGCTTTACCTAGAAATAAGATAAGTTTTACTTAGATAAAGTTCAATGAAAGAGAGCCAGCCATTCAGTTTAGATGATGTTGATTTAAAAAACAGGCCAAGTGCGAGACGGACTCGCGCACGAAGGGTTCCGTACCATTATCTATTTATCCTTTGGGCCATACCCAACTTTGGGCTAGACCCTAATAACCAGCAACAGCTTCAAATGGTAAAATAAAACATCTTGACGAAACTTGCCTGTAGTAAGTACTAGTATAGTATTATTTTATCTGTGCCTGTAGGTACTATATAACTGAACCAAGTGCAAAGTTCAAGCATTTTAGCTAAAAAAAATTGGCAAAATGTAAGTAGAACTTTTATAATGAGGGGAAAAACCAGATGGCCCGCCTGATGTTACCTCATAGGTCACGCACCCTAAGTTGCATTGCACTACGCCTGCCAACCTGAGACGTAAAGATGAAAAGTCTCATGTGATCAAAGATCAAAAGGCTTGCTGGGAAACCCCGAGTTTGGACTTTTGTTGATCAGTTAAATTTGATTTGAAACACAAATCTTTAACAATACATTTCACTATCATAGAAGTTGCGTATCGATAGGCAAGAAAACGTGTTTCTATTGAGTTCTATAATCGGAATATTGATAAGAGGTTTGCGGGATCAGTGATGCATGTATTATGTTTGTACAATAGAATAGATATTGGTTTATTTATACTATACAAAACGTCTTCTTCTTAGTCGTAGTTAGGTATCACTCTTAGCAGAGTGGTTGTAGCGAGAATTGTAGGTGCAGTGGTTGGTAAGGGCGCTGTTTTTTTTAACATTAGTATAGACCTTCGTTTGACCGCGATCTGTTGGTAAGTGACGATGTGGCCGACGATGGAGCACAAAGGTCTAGAAGGCACCTATTCACTCTTGCCTTGAAGAGACCCAAGACCCAGATTATAGTTTTCAGGAAAGACAGACGACGGTAGTGTGTTCCACTCCTTAGCAGTTCGCATTATATAGGTAGAACCGCAACGTTTATAGTACGAGTAGAGGGTATACTAATTAGGTAAGGATGGTACTAAGCCTCGTCCAAGGAGATGGTAGGATGATCGTGAAGTTCCTGGGAGTATTCCCCGAATGTAACCTAAAGAAGATCGAAAGGCGGTGATGGAGACTCTGGATCATAGATGTGACAGGTCTTATCAAAGGTTTCATTGATGATCTTTGAGCGTTCTTGTGAGTACAAAATATGCTCAGCATGTTTCTAGGTAGGTACACGTCACACTGGACACAATGGTAAGTTATCGTAACATTACGCTCGCGTACAATGTCGTCAGATGAAAACACTACGTGCCGAACTGTCCAAGTTAAGAAACCAACTGAATATGTGGCAATATAATGTCAACATTATTTCAACGGGGGCAGTGACGAAATTAGCTTGCCTTGCGGTATAAGGAAAATGATTGAAATGTCTCTAGTTAGCATCAATGGAGTGGCCTAGTCAGTCCTAAAGACGCAGTATACCTAGAGATATACCAAAAGAAAATCACCCTTCTCTATGTGGTGTGATTTAGAAATCTTAATCGTAATTCTGTCAGCACCCTGTGTGGCGTTGCACTGCGCCCGCCACCCTGAGACATAAAGATAAAAAGTCTCATGTGCCTGTAATTTCACCGGCACCCATACCCTTCAAACCGGAACATGCAAGCACTACTGCTTTGCGGCAGAAATAGGTATGGTGGTAGTACTTCCCCGGAAGAACTCTCACAAAAAAGCTATACTACTAAACAATATAACTAAACTAACTAATATAATGAATAAAGCTGTCCTACTATCTGTAGGACAATGACTTATTCAGCGTAGTGGATAATGCAGCCGCGAACTGAGATGTTGCTGGTTCGATTCCCGCTTCGAACGAGTATGTGCGAGTAAGTACTTTAATTTCGTATTAGGAAATAGGAATTTACGAGAGTGTGTAGCATGAAGTAATGTTTTCGCTTATCGATTTTACATGCAATAGAAATTATCACTATTGACTTATCAGAATTTAATTTAGATAAAATACCCGATTTTTTAACCTAGGTGGTTTGTAAGTAAGTATCACTTTAAAAATAATATAATTTTCAACACACTTGCTCATAAAGTGCCTCTAATTTCTCCGCAATTAGGCACATTTGTAATCAAACTGTGATTTTTTCATTACTATTATTCACTAGTCAGTTATAGAGACAGTTGAACATTTACACAAAGTGTGTATTTCTGTTTTACACCTGTAATGAAACTGTGACTTTTTCATTACTATTATTCACAAGTGAGCTATAGAGACAGTTGAACATATACACAGAGTGTGTGTTTCTGTTTTATTATTATTTTCTTCACAAGTGTGTTGAAAAACAACGTATGATACACGTGTGTATTGATGATTACCGTCCTCGGCTCTCTCATGGCGCCTCAGCGGTAATCACCAACATTACACACTAGTACCATAATGTACTATTCTACCCAGCTAGCTGCAAATAAGGCATACTTATTTACCTAGGTAGGTATATTTTGTATTTATTTTACTAGATGAACAAAGCTTATCTAGTAAACCATCTGTTAGTTAAGAATGCCAATAATGTATGTACCTATTACAAATTAGTTAATAAATTAAAGTTTTTTATAATGTACTATGAAATAAATTTTGTCCTTGCATGAACTCTTGATTAAGAACTCGTCCTTGTAGGAGTATTGATAAAGGTACATCAGGTGGGCCATCGGCTTGTTCCGTCATTCAGTAGTATAAAAAAAAAAGAAAAAAAAAAGTACAATTTTCAATATTTTTCATTGGTATCAAAATGAAAAACTTCCATCAAATTGGTCTTAATTGGCTGCACTCAAACAAAATAATAGTAATGGCACTTGGTTTTTGTATAAGTTAATTGTACATTATGTTGGTGTTTGAATACACAAATGACAAATTTGTGTCCGTTATGCAAACTCTATTTATTTTCCTCCGATTTCTGCATTATTTCAATAATTTACTTACATAGATCCAAATAAATAAATAATGCTGGACAGTTCACACAACATTATCTAGCCCCAAGCTAAGCAGAGCTTGTGTTAGGGTACTAGATAACTTATATACTTAATACAATATATTACATAGATAGATGTTTTTTATTACACCACAGATATAATAATACTATACTAGTACACCCTGAACAAATATCTGCAGATTGTACAAATATTTGTTCCGAGACGGGAATCGAACCCGCAACCTCCTGCGTAGCAGGCGAACATTCGCCCGCCGCGCCACAGAGGTCATCAAAATAGAACTTTATACCTACGTAAAAACCACCAGCCTTAAATTTTGTGTCGGAGTATGAGTTAAATACGTAACTTCAACCAAGTGAAATTACAGGCACATGGACATAAAGACTTTCATCTTTATGTCTCAGGGTGGCGGGCGCAGTGCAATGCCACATAGGGCGCGTACTTGGTGGACGTGACCTATGAGGTAATGCATTGTAAAAGGCAGAGGTTACCGCTTAACATCAGGTGAGTCATCTGCACTGCACCGTCATTCATGAAGAAATAACCACAGTTGCAGCCAAATTATTAAGAATGCTGCACAAATTACGATTGACTGTCAATGCAGTTATCGATAGTCAAGATAATTATAAGATGTTACCTCTGGTGGTTCAATAGCTCTCTCCACAGCTTCGCTCATTATGAAGAAGGCAATAAAGAGAAGGAACAGCCCATTCACGAAGCCAGCCAAGACCTCAGCTCGGGCATATCCATATGAGTATCTCTCGTTGGCTCGCCATTTGGATATCACTGATGCAGCCAGCCCGGCGACTAGGCCAGTGCAGTCGAAGAACATGTGGAATGCATCCGATATTAGACCTGAAATAAAGTAGTAGTAGAGCTTTTACGTGAAAGAGTTTGTCCGGGGAAGTACTACCACCATACCTATTTCTGCCTCATAGCAGTAGTGCTCGCATTGCTGGTTCCTGATTGAAGGGTATGGTTGCCGGTGAAATAACAGACACATGAGACTTTTCATCTTTATGTCTCAGGGTGGCGGGCGCGGTGCAATGCCACATAGGGTGCGTCCTAGGCGGACATGACCTATGTGTTTATGCACTGTTCATAGGCAGAGGGTACCGCTTAACATCAGGTGAGCCATCTAATTGAACCGTCATTCATAGTTGTATAAAATGGGGAAGCCTCGTCCAACTGTGGGCATGGTACTGCTGATGATGAAGCCACACTTCAGAAATATTGGATTGACCAAATATTTCTGGTTCAGTGGGACTCAATGCTTTCCATTTAGCAGCCTGTGTCTGTTTCATCTATGGCCAAATTGGTCTAAGCATCTGCTGAATCAGAATGTTTAGGTCAGAATTATTTAAGTAGTATTTTTAGTAAGTCTCTGTAAAAATTAATTAATGTTAGTAAGCGAACCTGTCTAATAATAATATTTATTTCCTACATCTCATTAAATAAAGCACATTGAAGTAAACTAGCTTGTGTTTTAGGGTTTCCAACGGGACTCCATAACTAAGCCTATGCTGTCCATCTGTATTCTGTCATACCTACCGGTATATTATCTGGGCAGCCATATTAGGTAACAAGTTATTTTCATAGATTACCTTGTTGGAGCATGCAAATAATGAAGATGAATAATACAAATATGAATAATGAAGAACCCTACCCATTGGGTCAGTTTATTTATATACCAATAAGCAAAGGCATGTCCGAGAAAGAAAATTTGTAGATTCATGTTATAAGAGTTAGCTCCAGCTGTTTGTTTTGATAAAGTGTTTTGCTCAAACAACCCATTAGAATTAAATGGAGTTTCAGCCTTCAGGTTATGGCAAGGAGGCTATCCCTCAAAAAACATGTTAGACATTTTACCAGGGTCTTGGGCTCCAACATGGGCAACTCAAATTATGGAATTGGTAGAATAATAATGATTAAAAACTTATGACTTACCTAAGCTGTTCGTCCATACTCCGTAAAACAACTCAACAAAAGCGAAAGACAAGTTCAGAATCAGAAAGAGGAATAAATTCCTTGAATTTTTGTCTGAAGAAATCAGCCTCCACAGACTCTGGAATTTGTCGCTAAGTCCGCCGACGAGGCCGCGCGGGACTCGAGTGTCCTTCTGCGTAAGGGGCAGCATTTCAATAATCATCTTCTCCCGTTGTCCAGTTCACCTCATTTCCTATCTATTCACTTAGAAATCACGAAAACATATCGAAATACTGCATACGTGTACCTACAGTCGGTTTATAACCTTGCCGATAAGCGTAAGCACTGAACAGTGAATGGGATATTATTTTTCGGAAAGAGTTGAGTAAACAGAGCTTTACTAGTGTAGTAATCTATCTAAATCAAAATCTAAATGCATGTTATAACAAGATTTGTAATAAATTAAAATTTTCGGAACTTTTCGCTTCGCGTTCCGTCTGCGACAACTTTGATCTATCTATCTATCATAATCTATCCCTCCCTCTCCTCAAGTAAAAATATGTATTTTTCTCTCTTTCACTCAGAATTGCCAACGTAAATATTTAGATTCGCCGCTACATGCAACCCTGTTGACAGAATCAAGGAAGCAAGCTGAACGCATTATATTGTTTGATCTTAATTTAGTCCTATTTTTTTTGTTTTTTTGTGAATTCTAAAGCTGGGTAGGTACTGACCAACGTTACGAGGTGTAATGTAACATTCGCGTCGACCATGTTACGCATTGAGCATGCTCACTGTGTTCTAAAAATCGGCGTAACATGCTCGTCAAAACTATGTGCTCCATATTCACCAGCCACTCTCTTCATCTTTCTTTAATTTGTTATAATGCTCTGGATGAGCTGGGTTCCACAACACTGGTTCTCCTCTGTATTTATCTATAAAATACAGAGTTTTTTCTTTGTCCCACTCCATGTGTAAAGAAATAAATGAAATAATACAAGAGGAACGACGTGTAGTGATCAAGTGCGACGCACCGCGTGCGCTCGGGATGATTTGTTACTGCGTACTGACTGACTGAACCGCGTAACAGTCAAAGGATTCGACAAAAAACCGACGGCCGGGTGGAGCATTAAGCGAGCAACGAGCGGCTCGATGCTCGCTGGTTTCCCCGTAACACTACGTACTGACTGCATGAATGCTCGCTGTGTAACATGTTACATTACACCTCGTAACGTTGGTCAGTACCCAGCTTAACATTTTCCCGTGCAGAGGCCGGCTTGCTCTAGTCCCCGTAAGTATCTTAGTAATTCAGGGAAGCAAAAACCAAACCAGTAAGTACTGCCAGTGAGTGAAGTGAGATACGAAAATTCTGTATCACACTGAAGCTGAAACTTATTAGCACGAAGACGTTTTCACAAGTTAACAATTCCACTGATATTATAAATGCGAAAGTTCGGCTGTTCGTACGTTTGTATGTTTGTTACTCAATCATGTTTTAACGGCTCAACCGATTTAGATGAAATGAAATAAAATTTGAAAAAAGTAAAAATTTACCTGATATTCGGAATACCAGAATTTATCCTATATCTACACCAGGCGAGCAGCAGGTGGCAGGAGTAGTTGTGTTTGTTGGTCGTGGTGTCATGCTAAAATAAGTGGACCAATTTTCATATTCACAATGATCAAATAACTTGGCGGGTGAATCTGCGGGTGACAGCTTTGTATCCAATTCATAGAATAAGCTCGTTGACTTAGATTTATTTTTATCAAAAATAGGCTTATGTTTGGCTACATCTCATATTCATATTAAGCACGCTTGCCCAGAAGATAGTTATTTATTCTTCGTTTGAAGATACCCAAGTTATACAATATAGGGAATACAGAAGGCGGTGTATGATGGATATGGATGTGATAATTGGATTGCCTATTCTCCGAAATTCCTCGAGATGATCTACAGCCCGCAGTTTACCCGCACTGAAAATCAGGTAATTATTTTCCAGTTGGCAGCACTGCCGTCCTTGTTATTCGTCATCGTTGACATGTAAAAAAAACAATGTTACCAGATCCATCAAATGTTTTAAGGGCACCGTAGTGCACGGAAGAATAAAATTAAATGTCAAGTGCTCGGTCAAGAATGGTTTGAGAGTGTATAGGCCATAGACGTAGTTTTTTTTCGCTGTATACTAAATCTATGGTATAGGCGGTGTACGTATAGATCCACCAAATTATCTGTAGAACCATTTACCTACATTTTTCTATTATCTACATACATTTCATTCTACAGATAAGTTGGTGGATCTCTACAAACATTTTTCAATCATCTACCACAGAATAAATAATAGGTAGTGCATTTATTTCATTGGTCAAATAAGTTGGTGTACTCTACAATCGAGTGACATGTTCTTTATTGAACATGTCATGAGTGATAGACTTTTTATTAATTTGTTCTCCGAAAATACTATACTTTTCCTATCTTGTTTGTCTATGGCAATCTGTCAAACAAAAAATAACACTTCCATTATAATTGGTCAAATAGTTGTTGTATTTTGGGTTTGGCCAATAGCGTCATTGGATATGCTACTGTTAAGTTCTTGACCGGTAAATGAAACAGCACTTTATGATGAGTCATAGACTTTCAAATTGACACTCGTTTCCGGAAAAGTTTTCAGTTTGCTTATGAAAATCTGTTTACTTTGTTTATGGCTAACCAAATTCGAGCATAATTCCACATATTTTCGCCTGATAGTCTTGATAATTAGAAGTTTTTTGTGATACAACTAATTGCTCTTGTGCAATTAGTTATTTTTATCGGTTGGTTTGAAAATATTTGCAAATAAATATTGAACCCGCCACATTTTTGAATTTCGCTCACCGGATATTCGTCTATAGATAGATGCTATTGTTTCCGAAAAGTGAACGTTTCACGAGTCAACGGAGTCAACAGCAACGTCTTTCGATAAGTTCTAAGTGCTGTTTGCGACATTTTTCCTACTTTTATCCGTCATCCAATGTTATATGTGATGAAATAACACGTCGTGTAACGATTATTTTCGATATTAGTGTTCATAGATTTAATTAGGTAATCGCTAGATTACAATATAAGCTAATATGGGCGACGAAAGCCACCCGAAAACTCTCTACGTCGGTAATTTGGACGCGAGTGTTACAGAAGTTTTCATTTGTACGCTGTTTGGACAAATAGGAGAAGTTAAAGGTTGTAAGATTATACGAGAACCCGGCAACGACCCCTATGCCTTCCTCGAGTTCACCAATCATTCGGCGGCGGCTACAGCCCTGGCCGCCATGAACAAGCGAGTGGTCCTCGATAAGGAAATGAAGGTTAACTGGGCGACGAGTCCTGGCAACCAGCCCAAGACTGACACCAGCAACCACCATCACATATTCGTCGGGGACCTGTCGCCCGAGATAGAGACACACATACTGCGGGATGCATTCGCGCCCTTCGGTGAGATCTCCAACTGTAGAATAGTACGCGATCCACAAACGCTCAAATCTAAAGGGTACGCGTTCGTATCGTTTGTGAAGAAGGCTGACGCGGAAGCAGCTATACAGGCAATGAATGGACAGTGGCTGGGATCGCGCTCAATCCGCACGAACTGGTCGACGCGCAAGCCGCCGACCAACACCCGGGGCCCCAACGAGGGCGCGCCCGTCAACAAACGAGTGAAACAGCCCACATTCGATGAGGTTTATAACCAGAGTTCACCGACCAACTCTACTGTTTACTGCGGAGGATTCACAAGCAATGTTATAACCGAGGAGCTAATGCAAAGCACATTCTCACAATACGGTCAAATACAAGATATTAGAGTTTTCAGAGACAAAGGCTATGCCTTTATTAGGTTTATGACTAAGGAAGCTGCAGCGCATGCTATTGAAGCAACGCATAACACGGAAATAAGTGGACACACAGTGAAATGTTTCTGGGGGAAAGAGAACGGAGGCTCTGAGAACCAGGTTTGTGATCTACTAAATATGATTACTTTCAGATATCTCTTACAGGTGTAACTTGTATTATATGACCATCTAGACTCATTCTAAGTGTTAAGACCTGCACTAACGTCCTGCTGTGGAGTGTATTGTCCCCTGTGCTTGTAGCCCAGCCAGCCCAGCTCCTTAAAGTAACAGAGCTGGACTGAGTTGATGGCAACACTGGAGAGCCAGATCCAAGTAGCTCCTGCAAACGCGTCTTGGCCTTGCCCTCTATTGCCGCACAATTACCATGTGACCATGCTGAAGTAATGTAAAGGAAATATTGTATAAGATTGAGCCTACATGAACACTTACATTCTATTGACTGGTTTGTAACTGAACGGATGATGTAACAACATAAATGATTCATATTACTACATATGCGACGCTTATTACTAAATAACTTTACAACTTTTTCAAGCTAAATCAAGGTAATAATTTCCATATTTGCCACCATGATGAACCAAGACAAAATTCTGATAATTGTTTTACAAGCAAAATAAATGTAGGCCACGTGATTTAAGACCATGATCAAACTTACATACTCGTACAACTTTATACAAAAATTTTATGTAATTGCTTTTCTCAAGCTCAATATTATTATTTAAAATTATAATTTAATTAAAATTTTGTTGTGGTAGCCCTCCTTGGATCCCTGCATTGTATTCTATGGGAGTTGCCATGTTCAGCAGTGGACGTCTTAAGACTGCTGATAATGATTAGAGCTCCTTCCTAGTGAATGAGTTCGCCTGGTGTAGTGCTCACCATACCACCAATTTCTGCCACCAAGCAGTAATGTGAGAATTACTGTTAGTTACCATACCACCAATTTCTGCCACCAAGATGCAATGTGTGCATTACTGTGATCTGGTTTGAAGGGTGTCTGTGAAATTACTGACACATGAGTCTTATCATCTTTATGTCTCAGGGTGGCGGCTTGGCAGGTGCAATGCAATGCAATGCAATACAATGCAATGGTTGTACCAGGAAAGGATGATGGATGTGACCTTAGCTTAGAGTATTGCACTTATAACATTACCACTTAACAAAAGGAGGGCCAAATGCAAATTCAGTCTTTTCAAATAAAAATGGGTCTTATTAATACTGACAGAAGGAATAAGATTAACAAGACTAATAAGATTAATAAGACTAACATTTAAACAAAATAAAAACAAGTCAAGTGGGAGCTTGCAACTCAATAAAAAGTAATAGGCCTAAGTGGGTTAAAATGACACAATATTGGACTATTGATTTAAAAAAAACAGAGAATAAGGAAGTTCTTTTTGGTTCATGCAGCAATTTTGTATTGTACTCATTACATTGTTATCAAATTATTGAAGGCTTACAAAACATCTGATAACAAAGAAACCACAGAAAGGGGATTCCTAACATATTACATAGAGAAACATACAAACCATACATTTCAAATAACATTCAACATTAATGTGCAGCAAGGTTAAACTGAGCATAAATTATAAGTCTTTTTCTTTAGATAGAGGGAGCAACATTATTTTAGATCAGTTTAACTAACTTTATTGCTTCACTCGTGTCCATCCAAACAGGCTAAGAAGCTGGGCAAAGGAGGTGGGCAACCGCTGACCCAGGTCAAAAATAAGTGAACCAGGTCCCCTTCATGGAAGTAATTAGTACGGTTATAAATGTTGTTATTTGTCCAATTTTTCTAAAGAACTTGTATAATTTTAGAAGTTGGGAAGCAAAAGTTGTGTTTCTAAATAATTAGATAAATCAACTCATTGCATTTGCGTGAAACAAAACGCAACAAGCTTCATTACTTTCCTACAACTTCTACGCAAGAAATTAAATTAGCTTTTTAATTATCTTAACATATATTATCAATAACCAAAAGTATCTCAACTGTACGTTACGTTAGGCAAAAAAGTTGCGTCAAACAATGTAGTTATGGGGAGTTGTCCATGTACTTTCTTTGGATAGGTACTATGAAAGATGTTTATGAACAGTGAACCCAGGCATACATTCTTTCCCATTCAAATTGACGAATTATCGCGCCCAAATAGTATTATACTCTACATAAACATAATTATGACTAAATATGACTGATTATGTAGTTTTATTGTTATTCTGGTTTACACCAACTCCTTGGTAAGATTCCTTGTTATAAGATTTTTCCTGGCTGCCACCTTATTAAAAGAATGTGTTATTACTGGAAGAAAGCATTAGCCAAGTCAGTTGTGGAAAGCAATCATCACTTTTCACGTCTTAACTACCACAATGGTGCATCCCACAGTAAAAAGAGGCCCATGGAGGCTCTGCCTACCCTTCCAGGGTTAAAGACGCGTGTCTATGTATGTACAATAAAGTATTTTTTACAATCCTAGTTTATGTTAATTCAGAACAATAGTCCCTTTGTCTCAAATTTGTATGTATTTGTGACATCTATTTTTAGCTTCAATAACGAAGTGTACAACAAAGGCTTACTTTGATACTTTGTATGTGAGAAAGACTTTTCTTAATTCCAATATATGGTCACAAAGAATTTAATGTCAGTGACATTATTGGAGTCTGATATGATATATATGTTGATGTACAGGTCTAGCGCTGTACTGAGTCAGTCCCTGAGGTGTGGGAACGGTACCTACGGGAGGGGAAACCCCCTTTTCCTTACCGCTCCCACACCTCAAATTATCAGATGACATGAAGCCACACTTCATTTTGATGTAACGAAAACACCCCTCCCGTAGGGCTCCCATACCTCGGGGACTGACTCAGTTAAGCGCTAGACCTGTAGAATTGTTGACATAGCAATGAGATAATTTTGATCATTGTCTTGCTTGTTTTTTATTTTTTTTATTTTGTTGTTGATGGTACTAGCAGATGGCCCACCTGATGTTAAGCAGTTTTTTTTATTTTTTAATATATCCGCATCAGTTGTACTATAGGCGGATGTGTGGAGTGGTATATGGCGTTTGGGATCCAGACTCATTCTTCCTTCTTCCCTCGTTATAGCAAAACGCGGTAAGCAGTAACCTCTGCCTTTAACAATGCATTACCTCATAGGTTACGTCCACCTAGGACGCACCCTATGTGGCATTGCACTGCGCCCGCCACCCTGAGGCATAAAGATGAAAAGTCTCATGTGCTTGTAATTTGACCCTTCAAACCGGAACACAGTAATTCATGCACTACTGCTTTGCGGCAGAAATAGGTATGGTGGTAGTATTTCCCCGGACGAACTCTTTCACAAAAAAGCTCTACTACTACTAAAAACAGCTAATCACAGGTGCTTGTCTATTAGTGTGAGAACTCGGATCTTATCAAGGAGTTGTAACCAGATAATGACCTATTCTACTAGCAATATTTTTTTAAAAGATTGGGGTCTCTAACTCAAGTGTTTAAAAAGGTCTAGGCCAATTGAATAATGGTATTTGCCTCTTTAATAAATAAATAAATAATGCTGGACAGTTCACACAACATTATCTAGCCCCAAGCTAAGCAGAGCTTGTTTTATAAGTACTAGATAACTGATACATTACCTACATAGATAGAGATATCGTAGTAGATAGTACAAATATTTGTTCCGAGGCGGGAATCGAACCCGAAACCTTCGCAGGCGAATCTTCGCCCGCCGCGCCACAGAGGTCGTCAGAGGAGGTCTTTGTGGACGCAATATTAATTTGTATGTCCTGGTTCTAGTTTGAATAACTAAGTGTTGCCCTAATAACGACAATTTAAATTAAGCAGAGATTACCATAAAATATCAGGTGGGACATCTCCTTGTTCCATCATAAACCGTGGGTGGATGCTAGTCTCATACTAGTAAATATTAACAGTCTATTTCTCTTGCAGAGCTCAAATAATACACCCTCTGCGCCTCCTGCGATGGGAGCACAGTCGCAGTATCCCTACCCGTACCAACAAGGAGGCATGGGATATTGGTACGCCCAGGTAAGAGCTCTTCTAGATTCATCCTTCAACATTACAGACTTGTTTTCTGTTTTTTTTTCACTTGCTTATGTCAGTGACTTGAGATACGGCCCTGATAAGGCATGTGTGACTGATGGTAAAAGAACCAATGAGTTGAATGGATTCATTGCACCTCGCAGAGAATCCTAGTGGTAATACGACATACCGGTTTTTTCATGATGTTTTTCTTCCCTGTTCGGGAGCACAATGTATTATGCTCGTACATTTTTCAAGTGGAAAGACCCACTGAAGCATTTACCGAGCTTCGCACCCACATCCTTTGGATCAGAAGTCAGAACTAATGAAAAACTCTAGGGAAGCTGAAACCGACATGATAAGGCAGACGTCCATCGCTGAATTTAAAATCTGTATTTCAGATTAGCCCTCACAATATAATTCCATGTTGTGAGCTGCCTCTATAACCATCTTCATAATGAAGACTGCGCCAACCCCAGGCCACAGAATAAATATTAGTACAATCATTTTAATTAAGACTGCGCAAACGCCAGGCAGAAATCTTCATACAAAAAAACGCCTCGCGCCGCTCGAAAAAGCGGTTTTTATTTAATATCTCGTAAAATATAGATAATTTTACAAACCCCATAGAGTAAACCCTCTGCTTTGTTGTATTCATTTTATTTATAAATTGTTTTAACACAATATGCACCATTTGACGACCTCTGTGGCGCGGTAGGCGAAGCTTAGCCTGCGACGCAGGAGGTTGCGGGTTCGATTCCCGCCTCGGAACAAATATTTGTGCTATCGCAGATATTTGTTCAGGGTGTTCTGGGTATTTTATATGTATAATAAAAAATATATATCTATGTAATATATTGTATTAAGTATATCAGTTATCTAGTACCCATAACACAAGCTCTGTTTAGCTTGGGGCTAGATAATGATGTGTGAACTGTCCAGCATTATTTATTTTTATTATTTATTTTAATAAACAATTGAATCTGGGCAAAAAATAGACGTAACTTTGGATTTTTATTCTGTCGAGAAAATATTGTCTTATCGTGTTTCTGGTACAGTGATCCCTCGGAATTTTAATGTAGTATCCATGCATATTTTTAATTTGAATATTGTACTTGATTCAGTCTACTAAAAATCAAATCTCAGATTAGGAATTTTGCAGCATACCCCACCTGGTTGATTGCATCCCACACAGCACAATTCTATACTACTGAAAATCTTTCCAGGGGGGTAACCATGAGCTCTTATAGCGATTCAGTTCAAAAACTATTCAGTACAAAATATCGGCTCCGTGATGTCCGCAAGTGTATTTAAAGGCACAATCGCAGAGGGTCTATAGACTTCTGCAATTCAAAGTATTGAACGATGAGGAACGTCAACGACGAACCGATATTTTGAACTGAATAGTTTTTGAACTGAATCGCTATAAGAGCTCATGGTTACCCCCCTGTTGCCTTTGGAAACCAACGAAATTATGCAAAATGATGCACCTGTTAATATCAGTTTGTATGGATTTTACACTAAGTTTTCCTCCATAACAATAGAGTGTATTAGTAGATAGAAAACAAATGTAAGTTATCGGACTAATCTGTGTGAGAATGCAGTGTAGGATGGTCCCCCACTCGATAGACCGAAGACAAAGGTCACAGGAAATAGCTGGTTGGAGGTGGATCAAGACTTCCTAATTGCATTCTATCCGGGAGGCATGTCTCTAGCAGTGTGCCTGACGTGTACTGACTGATAATGATTTTAGATAATTCTCTTCGAAAAAAAAACTGACTTTGAAGCTAGGATATTTTCCACAATACAAGATTTTATAATATTAGTGATTGCAACCATGTGCTGATCACAAAGAGCCTAAACACGGCCAGTCTACTATTATCCATCGAGGAGTACCATTGTCCACCTTCTGTCTCCATCATCAGATCAGCTTGCTGTCGTCATTATATTGTATTGTCATCGGAACTTGACCGGTATGCCAAATTTCAGCTCAATCGAATATAGGAAAGTCACCCTTATCGCCACCCATGAAATACTTATCATTGAGTAGTTCCAATGGCCATCTCTGGTCTTCTTTATCAGTTCCACTTCACCAAATTGAATTTTTAGAGTGCACATGCTTGACTTGTTGCTGAAAATACCGAAATCTCTATATATGTGCCTATATTTGATGAGTTCCCTCAACTTCTCATGGATCCCATCATCAGAACCAGATTTTGATGAAAATGGGACCAATCTGGAAGTTATCGTGCCAACTAAAAAAAAAACAAACCCTTTCATAAATGACGGAGATCTGAGGTAACAAACATAAGAACCTTCTTTTTTTGAAATCTGTTAAAAGGATAATAAGTTCTTGCATTTAGTAAGCAATCAAAACCTATGTACTCAACTTTCTCTTTGTCACAGTTGATTGTATCATCCATAGTGGCAATTAGTTTCAATTTGTAATGCCTAGGCATGACTACTGTAATGGCTTTATTTACATTTCGTTATTAACATTCTACTGAAACTGCTGCGGGGTATTCCCCATTAAAATGTAAACCTAATTCTCTTGCCATCAAATTGTATTCCTAGTATATTATAATGCGCGCCATGTAAAAAGAACGCTGGCGGTCAAGCTTCTTCAGGCGTTCCAGCGTTCTTTTTAAGAGATTACTTACTTTCTACTTATTTAAGAGATGTATACCTATGCATTGAATGAGTGCCTACCTAGTTTACTACAAATAATGTACAATTATAGTACGCGTCATGTAAAAAGAACGCTGGAACGCCTGTAGAAGCTTGACCGCCAGCGTTCTTTTTACATGACGCGCACTATAATGTTTAACCATTTCCTATTAAGAAATCATGGTTTAGCGAAAATCTATCAGGTTATTCAGCAAAGCTTAAGTTACATTCCAAGTGTATGTGTAAGCATTTAGGCAGTTATGACTTCATATTATAAAATATCGAATGGACGGAGTCCAGAAAGAAAAGAATAACCTCCAGAAAGTGATAGCGCTATTACTCACTTGAACCCGGGAAGAGATGAGATATAGATTTTTGCCGCTCAGAAGTAACTGACGTAAGCGACAAATGATAAAATATCGTTAATACCAATCAACTGGCATAAAATAACGGTCGGAACGCCGGCGCCGGCGGTACTTGATGACGTCACTATCTCACATGACGTGTGTCTATGTATGTATTAATATTAAACAGTACCCATGTTTTGACGACCTCTGTTGCGCGTCGGGCGAGTAGCCGGCTGAGACGCGAAAGGTTGCGGGTTCGATTCCCGCTGCGGGACAAATGTTTGTATCATCATCATCATCAGCCCACACTAGTCAACTGCTGGACATAGGCCTCTCCCAATACGCGCTACTGAACCCGGTGTTCGGCTCTTCTCATCCACTTTCTGCCCGCCGCCTTTCGTGGATCATCACTCCACCTAGCCAGAGCATATGTTGAGTATATGTTTGTATGATCTGTAAATATTTGTTCTGTGTCTGGGTGTAATGGTACCATGGTACTCGCAGTTTCTGATACTGACGACACAGGGAATACTAGTGTGGGATTAGGACTATGTATGTGACTATGTTTTTTTGTAAGAGTTCATCCGGGGAAGTACTACCACCATACCTATTTCTGCCGCAAAGCAGTAGTGCTCGCATTGCTGTGTTCCGGATTGAAGGGTGCCGGTGAAATTACAAGCACATGAAACTTTTCATCTTTATGTCTCAGGGTGGCGGGCGCGGTGCAATGCCACATAGGGTGCGTCCTAAGTGGACGTGACCTATGTGGTAATGCACTGTTCATAGGCAGAGGGTACCGTTTAATATCAGGTGGGCCATCTGATTGATAGGTCATACCAAAATGTATATAAAAAAAAAGTATTAGTATTAAGTAGTTCCATGTCTTGTTTCCAGGGCTACCCCACTGCGCTACAAGGGGCTTACATGGCGCCAGGGTACTACCAGCAGTACGCAGCCGCCGCCGCCAACTACAACCCTCAGGCTGCGCCAGCCGGTGAGCAATCTATCTGTACCTATACATACATACATAAACTAAAACCCTCAGGCTGCGCCAGCTGGTGAGCAATCTATCTGTACCTATACATACATACATAAACTACAACCCTCAGGCTGCGCCAGCCGGTGAACAATATATCTATCTGTACTTAAAATAAAAAATATACTGAATATAATTAATTAACTAAACTTATGTAGAGATTATAAACCAATCTAAAACTACATGCTCCCCCATCGATTTTACTTGGCACTTGACACAAGCTTGATGTTTTAACACTTAAGCAGTCGCGCCCTGATTTGTAACGCAAAGAGTCGCTACCGTGTCTACCGGACCCAGTTTGATATGGCATGATTTCTCCAAAACTACTCAATATAATATTGATGTTTATTTTTTTACATTGATAATATCCTAAAATAAAACAAGAAATAGTAACAAACATATATTTTTATTACATTTACTCATTCAAAATGCTTTTACAAGAACATACTGTAATCCCACATACTTATAACACACATTTTACACATAGTCTTGTAACTTTTATAATTTCTTAGATAATGTAACATTTATTTATTTTCTTATACTACTATATAATACTTATTCAAAAACATAAAAAGAGATCAATCATTATTTCGTAAAAAATTCTATAAATCAACTCTGAAAATCATCTAGCTCCTTAGGAATGTGACTACAAAACAAAAAAAATAGTATTTGAGTTGCAACTCAAATATTATTATAACAATTCACACAAATTGGTTTTGTGTGTTCTCCACAAATCGGGACATTGCATTTGGAGAAGGAAATTTTAGTTTTTCTGTCTCTTTTCAATTACACAGACCACAACGCACTTTTTGTCCACTAACTGGCGGTCTTGATGCAGGAGGTACCTGGACTTCGGGTATTATGTTCTGGATGAGATTTTTTATGGTCTGTGGAATGTTTGTAATAAAAAATCTTTGATTGGTAGCCATTTGGTATTGTAAAAACCAAAAACAAAAATAAAACATAGGTTATGAATTTATGAAAAAATCACTTACGTATTCGATCCTAGGCTAGGATTCCTAGGCTACCAATGACTTTTCTAAGTTATGTGTGGATTTCCATCGCTCTAACGTGCCCTCCGAAGCACAAACTGTCGGTCCCGGCTGTTATTGATTAATAGCAGTCGATAAGCCATGTCAGAGGCCCTCGGGCGGCTTGACAAACTCTGACACCAGAGGCCAGCACTACCTCATACGAAACGACGACGACTTACGTATTTAGTCGCTACTGGTTCCAGTGAACCCATACGCACCTTTTACGTCCTTAGCACTCAAGCGCACCGTGCTAACCGACTCTGCGGCCGTCACTCGCCGTGTCAAACTATCGTTAGAAGGTACTTAAGGCGGCAACGTCGCAAACCTAAGGATTCAAAAGCTAGCAGTCAAAATGCGGACGACTGGGTCTGATAAACCCATTAGCGACTTCTTAAGTGTTAAAGCTAGCTTATTAACGAGTGTGTTATTACTGGAAGAAAGTGTTAGCAGAGTCATTCGTGAGAAGCAATGGCGGCGATGAGCTCACCACTTGTCACGTATATAAGAGCTTAAGGTGGTTGCTTTTTAGGGTTCCGTACCCCAAAGGGTAAGACGGGACCCTATTAATAGGACTCCGCTGTCCGTCTGTCACCAGGCTGTATCTCATGAACCGTGATAGTTAGACAGTTGAAATTTTCACAGATGATGTATTTCTGTTGCCGCTATAACACCCGCTCCCATAAAATAAACGTGTTTTTTTTTTGCCGGTTTTAAAGATAATGGTACGGAACCCTTCATGCGCGAGTCTGACTCGCACTGGGCCGGTTTTCATACTAACTTATTTTACCAAATATGGGCGAGCGAGCAGAGTATAATTTTACACTGAAATTACTGTTGTTGGCTTTCATATTAGGCATTATTTGCGGCAAATCATATTTGGTTGAAAAAAAAACACTGGATTAATAGCGAAAATAAGAGTAGTTCCCTTTTGTCCCCGAATCTGTCCCCATTCGGGGACAGGCGGGAATTGTCGATTTCTATTTGTCCCCGAATTTGGATTGAAGGAAAACAAAAAATAAAATTACCTGTTGCCACTGAATTAAGTGAATAGTAGGTAACAGGTATTAACATCAAAATGACTTTAAGGTGGTCGCTTTTCCATACAAACGTATTAGCACAAATATGGGCAAACAGAGTATAATTTTACACTGAAATGACTGTTGTTGGCTTTTATATTGGTCATTATTTGCGTCAACACATATTTGGTTGAAGAAAACAGTGGATTAATAGCGAAAATAACATCGAAATTTTAGTTCATTTATGTCAGTGTGTGAGTGTACACTGACAGTGTCACTCACATAGCCGCAGATTAGATAACAGTAACATGTCACTTACACGCGACGTTGTCAGCTCGTGACTTACGCCGGCTAAGCGCTGTTGCCGCTTCGATCTGTCATATCATAATTAGCTCGGATAGAAAATATTAGAAAAACAAACATTTAGGATTGGACATGTGTATGCGAATCAGCCAGACAGCCGGAGGCCGCAATGCATTGCAAGGTCTCTACATATGAACTTTGTATAAATAATGGGAGAAAATTAAATTACAAACAACTAGACAGAAATTACAGACAAATATAATATTATCTTAATTACGTAAAAATTAAATTAAATACTACTAGCTGATCATAATTACCTATATATTTACGCACAAGGTTTTTTGAACTGAGACCTCACGAATACACACGGTTTAGGTAGGTTACCTTATTTATTTCGAAAAAATATCTATGTACATCCACATGTGGTTCGAAAAGTTAGACCTTCAACGTCGTTAAAATTCCTAGAAACGGGAGGTCAACAAAGAATGTTATACACTGGTTGTTATTTTATAGAGTAGGTACCTACAAGTTTCAAGATTCATAAATTTTAGACTTTTCCCAGTATTTGTATCATAAAAGCTACAAACGTAAAAAAAACAGCGTTGTAGGATTAGTGGAAGTACCCTAGAGGTTTTGTTTTTTTTACATTTTTGATTTACCCTAACATCTCAGAAACTAAAATAGTTTTGAAATGTCGAAGCGAGGAACTTTCATATGACACCACATTTGATCTGATATTCTCACTTTTTTTTACCTCCTCTTGGACCCCAATATCTCAACAACCCCCCGACCGATATAGCTCATAACCTTACCAACAAATTGTACCAATACTATCACCTCCCAATCAAATTTCATGAAGATCGGATTAACGGTTCGGAAGTTATGCTCGGACAAACATACATACATACATACATACAAATGCCAATTCTTCCAAGTTGAATCAGAGAACTCGCTTCGCTCATTCAATATTTAAAAAAAAAAACATAGTATTGCCTTGTTTCAGTCGAAGTCAGTTCTGTGTAGGTAGGTGAAACTACAATCTTCAAACAAATTCGTTGAAATGATTCCTAGGGGTCTTATTCATTATAATTGCGAGTAAGGGTCTTCGGAAGGTTCAGATATGCAGGCCCAGGGTGGGTATTGAACATTTTGCCTCCTGCTTAGAAGACAAGAGTTCATCTTACTATGACATGTTATGTCTGTTCGTGTATGTCACAGCCACTTTTTTCCGAAACTATAGGATCTATGCTGTTGAAACTTGGTAAGTAGGTGTATTCTGTGAACCGCATTCAGATTTTCACAAAAAAATAGAAAAAAACAAAAAAAAAATGGGGGTTCAGTTCTAAGTATTAGTACTTAGAACTGAAACTCAATTTTTTTTTTCATCAAACCCGTTGGTGTGGGGTATCTATGTATAGGTCTTCAAAAATGATATTGAGGTTTATAATATAACTTTTTTCTAAACTGAATAGTTTGCACGACAGACACTTCCAAAGTGGTAAAAAGTCCCCCCCCCCCCAACCCCGTAACTTCTAAAATAAGAGAATGATAAAACTAAAAAAAAAATGTACATTACCATGTAAACTTCCAACGAAAATTGGTTTGAACGAGATCTAGTTAGTAGTTTTTTTTAATACGTCATAAATCGTAAACCATCCAAGAACTTTGATATTATGTTACTTGCTGCTACGGAACCCTTCATGGGCGACTCCGACTCGCACTTGGCCACTTTTTTTTTTAATTTCCATAATATTATTTGCATGCAATGCATATCAGCCGGCCTAGCCAAAAGACATTCGCTTCGAAGCGATTCCATTCCTTTCTAGGCGCTAGTCCAGATGGTACGTTCCTAAGCACTAATTTATTACTAGTAGGTAATTGTGTTTATACTGTACTAGCCATTTCACCGCAGCTTGGCAAACAAACAAACAAACAAAACAACAAAGTTTACATATTTACAGGGAATTAATTTTGTAAAACTTAAAAAAAAACCGAACGAAATAAAACGGCTGAACCGATTTTGATCCAACAAAGCTAAGAACACTCCCGACAAATACACCTATCAAACAAAAACAAAAAACGATTTCGGTTCATCCGTTCGGGAGCCACGTTGGGACATACAGACACACACACACACACACAGACACGTCAAACTTATAACACCCCTTCGTTTTTCGTCGGGGGTTAAAAAATACAAAATAATAGTGAAGATAAATAAAAAAGCATAAAAAAGATAAATATTTTATACATAGTGTAATACAAATTAACAATCTTTTTTTTTAAGGAGAATTAGCCTTTTTGAAATGCAATCCTTTCCCTCATTGTCTCGCAAGTCGCAAAGGCCTCGAAATTAAAAATAATATAATTATTTTTATTGAATGGGTTATCCTCTCTTTTAACCCCCGACGAAAAACGAAGGGGTATTATAAGTTTGACGTGTCTGTGTGTGTGTGTGTCTGTCTGTCCCATCGTAGCTCCCAAACGGATGAACCGAAATCGTTTTTTTTTGTTTGAAAGGTTTATTTTTCGGGAGTGTTCTTAGCTTTGTTTGATCAAAATCGGTTTAGCCGTTCAGCGTTGGGGTTTTTTTTTTAATTTTTACAAAATTAATTACTAACTCAACTATAATCTGGACCTCTTCAAGGCTAGAGTGAATAGGTGCCTTCTAGACCTTTGTGCTCCATCTTCGGCCGCATCGTCACTTACCAACAGGTGAGATCGTGCACAAACAAAGGTCTATCAATGTTAAAAAAAAAAAAAAAAAAAACTTGTTGAAAATAGGGTCAACTGCGGATTTCCTCAATGAAGAATTGTTACTTCGTCGGCTTTATTTCTCAAACTCAAGACATCACAATAATGGAAATGGAGCGCGACGAATTATTCCCATTTGTCACACTGATCTGTCCCCCCTAAGGTGACAGTTAGAACAAAAAAGTTGGATCTGTCCCCCTGTTGCGTGATTGGGTGATGGCTGGTACATTTGCGTGTAATTTTAATTTTAATTTTAGATTATTGTATGGAACCCTTCGTGCTAGAGTCCGACTAGCACTTGGCAGTTTATTTTTTATTTTTTATGATACAAATTGGCAAACTAGCATACGGCCTGATGTGAAGTGGTCACCGTCGCTTATAGACACCGGCAACACCGGGGGTAATTGTCGATGCGCTGCCTACCCTGAAGGAATTTATGACCATTTTTCATGAAATAAAACATGGTTACGTACGACATGTACGACACGGGAAAACCTCAGATGGAAGCTCATTCCATAGTTTATAGGCACAGAATAAATAATAGTACTTTATGGGGAAGAAATGATCTCGAGAAACGAGTCGTTCGAGAAACCCAGGGTTCTATGATGTGCGGATGAGCTTTGTCACGGTGCCGGGAAGAGCGATGGTAAAATCTCGATGCGAGGATGAGATCGGAAAGCTCGTCAGAACATTCCCCGTTGTAGAGGCGGTAGATCACGCAAAGAGATCCGATAGCTCTGCGTTGGCTAAGCGGTTCTAGAGTATCGGAGAGCTTGGGGTCACCGATGATGCTAATGGTTCTTCTCTGTAAGGAGTCAAAACGAAGCAGCTGGTACTTGGGTGCCCCGTGCCATAGATGGGAACAGTTTCTACGTGCGGCCTTACTTGTGCTTTGTAAAGCAATAGCCATTTATGGGGCGTAAAATAAAGTTTCTATGTGCATTATATTATGGGGGAGGCCTATGCCCAGCCGTGGACTTCAGTTGATCTAAACTGAATGATCTATCAATAAAAGCTGAAAGTAAATAAATCTTTAGAAAAAAAAGCGGCCAAGTGCGAGTCGGACTCGCCCATGAAGAGTTCCGTAGCAGCAAGTAACATAACATAAAAGTTCTTGGATGGTTTACAACTTATGATATATTAAAAAAAACTACGTACTAGATCTCTTTCAAAACAATTTTCGTTGGAAGTTTACATGGTAATGTTCACCATTTTTTTTTGTTTAGTTTTATCATTCTCTCTCTCGCAAACTATTCAGTTTAGAAAAAAATGATATTAGAAACCTCAATATCATTTTCGAAGACCTATCCATTGATACCCCACACAGGTTTGATGAAAAAAAAATGTGTTTCAGTTTTAAGTATGGGGAACCCCAAAAACTTATTGTTTTTTTCTATTTTTGTGTGAAAATTAGTTTCGGAAAAAAGTGGCTGTGACATACACGGACAGACAGACATACATGACGAATCCATAAGGGTTCCGTATTTTTTTTTTTCGGAACCCTGAAAAACTACTTCATAGCTAGGAATTTATACCCAATACAACATAAATACATACATAGACACACGCCTTTTTCCCCGAAAGAGTAAGCAGAGCCTCTCATGTGCCTCTTTTCACTGTGGGTTGCACCATCGTGGGAAATACACGTGACAAGTGGTGAGCTCATCGCCGCCATTGCTTCCCACGACTGACTCTGCTAATGCTTTCTTCCAGTATAATACATTCCTGAAATAAGCTAGCAGTCAGGAACTACAAGCTAACTACAAGTCCAGGTATAAGACTTAATAAAATTAGTGTGCTGATGAAAATGAGCCTAAGCACGGCCAGTTTACTATTATCCATCGAGGAGTTCCGCTGTCCACGTTCCGTCTCCATCATCAGATCAGCTCGCTTTCACCATAGTATTGTACTGTCATCGGAACTAGATAGGTACGAGTATGCCAAATTTCAGCTCAATCGGATATCGCAGGAGACACCATTGTTGCCACCCGTGAAATATAGTAGTAGTAGAGCTTTTTTGTGTAAGAGTTCGTCCGGGGAAGTACTACCACCATACCTATTTCTGCCGCAAAGCAGTAGTCCTCGCATTGCTGTGTTCCGGTTTGAAGGGTAAGGGTGCCGGTGAAATTACAGGCACATGAGACGTTTCACCTTTATGTCTCAGGGTGGCGGGCGCAGTGCAATGCCACATAGGGCGCGTCCTAGGTGGACGTGACCTATGAGGTAATGCACTGTTCATAGGCAGAGGTTACCGCTTAACATCAGGTGGGCCATCAGCATGTTCCGTCATTCTAGTAGTATAAAAAACAAAAAACATTCTGAATGCAATGCTTGACTTGTTGCTGAAAATACCGAAATTGATATATGTGTGCCTATAATATTTGAGGAGTTCCCTCAATCTTCATGGATTCCATCATCAGAAAAACATTTTAATGAAAATGGCACCAATCTGGAAGTATATCATGTAATTTTTTTTCCTAATCGTTACGTAAATGGTATGAGGTAACAAACATAATAAAAAACTCTGGAATTGATAACCTCCTCCATTTTTTGAGGTCGGTTAAGATTCGAGTACCTACTTTTTGATTTGAAATAAGGACACACCACAACACTCACTTCACAAACATAATATTGGCTGAAGCAGAATCAGTGTATTTTGTAGATCATTACAAAAACATTTATAAAAAAAAAATAGTCTGGTATCGAACCCAGTACTGTGGGTTTAGTGTCGAGAGATCTAGTCACTGGTTCACAAAAAAAAAGTAAAAAAAAAATACAAAAAATATAGGCAGTATAGAATCGAACGCAGTAACGTGGGTTCAGAAGTTCTGAGTCGACAGTCCAAGCCGCTAGTCCAACTATTTTGAAATTCGCGCGCCGAAATTAGCTTATAGTTCTAATACAATAATATCCTTGACTGTGTGCGTGAGTAGGCTTTCATATTGCTCGGAATTTGCTCGGCACAAGTATGTTAAAACTAGAGACTAAAATAACCTGAAATATAGCTAGGTACATAGCAAATAAACCACCATTTGCGTGAACGTTAGTGTTATGACATAATATGCACATTTTAATTCATAAATACATAAAATACTTCAAAATTTGGCAACAGCGCCATCTATTGACGCTGTCATGCCTAGCTGACCACGAGGAACAACCTTAATATGCACTAAACTTTCTAGTATAACGTCACCATGAGACAAGATGCAAGTGACATGCGCCTGTAATAGTTATGTTGTTCGTTGCAGGATACCGCATGGCCGCGCCAGGCGGCGCCGGCGCCGGCTGGAACGGTGCGCCCGCGCCCGTCATGTACGCGTCCGCTCTGCCCTCGGCGCAGTACCCCACCCAGTAGCGCCGGCGCACCACGCACCGCGCACACAGCATGAGTTGACGCGACACCCGCTAAATGAATCTACAACGCCACGGAAGAAACGCTTCCCATCTAGTGCTGATAGAGCGCACACCAAGCGGTATACTGATCGAGCATTTCAGTCTTAAATAAATATAGGTCGCGCAACGAGGAATGAGCGCTGACCTTTAATGCGCAGTAGTAATTATTTGGGTCTGTTTAGCGGGGGGAGAGAGGCGCGACGGCAGAGGCGCCCAGCGTCGGCGCGCTATTGGTTGGTCAGTCGCCTTCGGTACCGCGCGCCCCGCACTCGCGTCTCGCGCTCCCTAGATACAGACGCGAACAAATGTTTTTGATTCTTAGTTGATATTGATACTGTTGTTACCTAGGCAAACCAGAAAAATGGTTTATGATGTGAATTGTTTTATTCAAAAGGAGACGGATTAAATCGTCGATAATCGTTGAAAATAAAATACAACAGATTAGTAACAATTTGAAACAGGGTCTGAAAAGAACAGCACTTGCTACACAAACGTCTGTAGCAACTGTTAGAAGGATTTTGAAAAATCCTATCGAGAAATGCTGTGCGTGAATGTTCATCCCCACCACTATCGCCAAGCGCTCATTACTCGTGCGACCTGTACCAGCATCGCGTGTTTGTGCAGACTCATTTAAACTCTATTTGAATTGGATAAGCACGATATTTATTTATCAGTGGAAAACTGCTCGAGCAATTTATCGTTTGGTATGCGCTTACCACTCCTTGTTCGTCATGTCATTGGTTCTTGTTACCCTGTGTTTTATCAATGCCCAAGTTGAGGTAAGTTTGAAATGGGCCTTGTAACCAGCAGCGAAAGAACCAGTTTGGTGAAAGTATTGTACGTGGAGGCGAATTTCTTGCATGTCACATTATTTGGATCTGTTGTGTTATCAGCACATGATGAGGAAGGCATTAGGATATCGCTGAGCCATCGAGCGACGAATCTTAACGGATGAACTAATATGTACAAGGCCACATAGCGGTGCAAAACGCTCGAGCGATTTCACTTCTAACGTAGCCAAGACGACTGAGCGTAAGCAGGACATTGATGGAAACATAACTTTATTTTTTGACTCTGTATGTATGTACACTAAGGAAATAAAACTTACTTTTGCCTGTCGGCAAGCAAAATATCTCTTGCTTTTTTAGATATGACCATTCTAGTGTGGTAGTACACTAGCAACATTTGGAAGTTAAGTACTTTATATTGACAAATGTCCCTGCTCTTCGGTTCGCTCGGTCTCATTCGCGTCTGTGTTGGGCAAGAACTTTCAAAAAGCTCCACAAAACCGGAACGGGCAAAGCACTGACGCGAGATCCGTCTTCAATATCCACAAGAGTGTAGAAGCGTTGATTATGAAAGAGTTTTACACTTGTTATTGTTTTCTCTGTACTCTGGTGGATGGGGAGATTCAGACGATGTCTTAGTATTCAGGTTATTACGGTATCAAAAGACAAAATGAAACTTAGCAATACTATTTAGTATAAGTTACTGAAAGGGTGCCTCACGAAATGAATGTTCATATCAAGCATTTTCCAAGTGTTTCACCTTCGCGAATCGAATGAAGTCACATACTTCATGAAACTAGCTCTAATTTGTAATGATAGGTTGTCGCATCCAGGATATAGTCAGATTCACTTAGCGGTGTGACGAGAACTCTCAGGTTATATATTGCACATCGGTTTATTAATGTACAAATGATTCTGTGAGGCAACTCGTGCTGCAGTGCAAGGTGACAGGAGTCACGAGGCCGGCAATCAAACGTGCCTGATCGAACTTAAAGCTGAGAACAAAAAATCGGACGCGTCCTTCAGCCGCGGCTTAGCGGTGTGCGCGGTAGTCGGGAAGGCGTCTTCGGACGCCTCGCTGTTTTAAATTTTCTCTGTGGTCGGTTCGCTTGTGACACTCGAAACGTCCGCGGCCGCGTCCCGTGCTCCGTTCACACCGTCCGCGAACGCACTAACATCCAGCCGGCTAGCTTCTGTTCGGACGTCTGAACGCACAAGGTCCGCGGCTGACGGACGCGTCCGATAGTTTGTTCCCAACTTTATGGTTCGATGCCGAGGCTCGGTGTGACAATAGCAGCCGCCCCTGACTCCTGCCACGGCCCGGCCGGAATGTCGAGCGAGCCCTCGACGCTGATACGGTCTCGTTAGTCGACCTACATAGATAGGACATACGAAATAAATTATAAATTTTTAAAAGAAGTTATATATAGGGTGGTGTCGCGAGTGGCCTCGTGTACATACGTTGATATTTATTGGCGCCCCGCGCTGGCCGACTGAGCTATGTTCCAAGACTCCTCACGACTACGCGCCAGACCGTTTAGACGTATTTATATTAAGTTCGGCACATGTTGTTTTGTTTGACTTGAATTGTTATGATTTATTGTATGGATACACTGGTCAGTCAATAAAGCAGTGGGTCTGGGAAGATGGCTGTTTGATTTCGCCGTTTTTACTATGGAATATTATTATGGAAGTAATTAATCTGTATTATTATTTCTGGGTCCAAATTTTATAGTGTCGACCGGTCCGTTCACTTTGTGATTTACTCCGCGCACACATTCGGATGATGAAAATATATTGTAAATTCTTAATTAAACACGTCATTTTGTAAGAGAAATAAATAGTTAAGACTATTATTTATTTTTCATTATTTTTGTATTATTACGATACATCTAAATTTCTGTAGGCACTTAACCCTAATAGTTTCAAGTTTGCACCTATACTTATATTATCAAACTGAAGGCTGATTTTTACATTGATCCATTGTGTACAATTTAGTGGCGCTTACCCGGACTTGTTGATAAGATTCGTTGGTATAAGATTTGTCCTGGCTGCCAGCTTATTATGGAATAAGCAGAGTCAGTCGTGGGAAGCAATGGCGGCGATGAGCTCACCACTTATCACCGTCTATATTCCACGATAGATAGATAGAAAATTCTTTATTGCACATAAAACAAAGAAGTACAAAGGCGAACTTAACGATAGTGCTACCCACTGCGAAAAGTGGCCCATTGAGGCTCTGCTTACCCCCCTTCGAGGAAAAAGGCGTATGTCTATGTATGTATGTAGTGGCGCTGTATCGAAACAATGGATCAATAAAAAGCGGCGTTTAGGTAGTGAGTTAAATATTATCCTCATTTAACTACAAAAAGATAATTTTGATTAGAAGAAATTTACAAGTGGACAAGCTAGCTAGGCTAGGGAATAGGACAAGTCTACCAGACAACTAATTAGAGTGGAATTTAGTAGCACTCGAAAGGCTTAGGGCCTTTAGCACAAATAAAATAGCGGTTAGGTACAGTAATAGCGCTTAGCACTTACATAAATGAGGAACGACTTCACGAACTTGGATTAACTACCCTTCAGCAACGTAGAGAGCGCGTAGACATAATAGACCTACAGGATCCTAGTCAACCACTACAGTATACCAGATTTATCAGACACTTTATAGCATGTACCATAATATAGAACTCAGAGGACAATCGCTGAAGCTGCAACCAAGTACCAGCAATCCGAGGATGCACATTGCCCGATCGCGTCGTGCGCACTTGGATCCAGCTACCAGACTTCGTGATCAGTGCCCCCTCAGTGAATTCTTTCAAAAATAGACGACAAACATTTAAAGTGCACTGATAATGACTAAGATAAGGATGCATCAGCTCCGAGAGCTGCTTGTGTACCTACTTAGAATATAGAATAAACTATACCTATTATAAATAAATAACCCAGTACCTTGACGAGGCTTCAATCGGTGCCACTTTGTCTGTAGGTACCTACGTATCTTATAACGTACTGTTTTTTTTAATTGAATGCTTTACTGTAAATTGACGTGACTAAAAGTGTTCCCTGTGATCCTAAGGTATTAATAAATATATGAATATGAATGTACCTACAAAGTGGCACCGATTGAAACCATTAGGCTGCGTTTCCATTGACGCGGAGCTGGGCGGAGCGGAGCTTAGCGGTGCATGAATTGACCAATCAGGCTGCGTTTCCATTGGTGAATTCCATAGTGATTGGTCAATTCATGCACCGCTAAGCTCCGCTCCGCCCAGCTCCGCGTCAATGGAAACGCAGCCTTAACCAGCAACATGGATCCAATAAATTTATATTCGAGATTGCTGGTATATGACAGTTTGTACCTACGGTACAGAATACCTACGGTATATGTACAGTAGCACCAACACTGACCTTGAGACCATCGCTAGTGGGAAGTACGAATAAACAAAGTACGTAGGTACATACAAAACGAAGTTTTATTCACACTAGCTAGTAAACATTAACTTCCTGGTCATAAATGTATTGAACCATGCTTCCACGTTATTACTGCCGGTACCCGCGGACGGACCTCCGGCTATCAAAATTGATTTCAACGACCCCCAAAGCCTATGCCAGGACACATCACACGACTGGAATCGTGTTATAATATGACTTTTAAGTTAAGGTTCCATTTTGGCCGCCATCTTGAATTTTGAGCAAAGGAGCCAAAATTGGGATTGTCAACATTGAGAATCCAATTCAGCAGGCTTTTTTACTTCGGAAAAGTCACGTTGCCAAAATGGCCCACAAAATGCCGTTGAATTTGAAAATATTTTTTGTTTATGAAAATTATAAAAAAAACATGAAGTTCCTGAAGATATTGCTAACAAACCATAAGCTCTACCAAAAAAGTTTATGCACCATGTTATAGAATATTTTATAGAGATCCTATCTGACCTTGACATTTTTTTCTAACAGCAATACTTTTTAGTTAAAATCGTAAAAACCGCGCTTAGAGACATTTCGAGGAAAAAAGGGGGATAGGGGGGATGGGAGCCAAAATATGGCTTGGCAACATTCAGAACTGAATTCAGCAGGCTTTTTACATCGAAAAAGTCACGTTGCCGAAATGGCTCACAAAATGCCGTTGAACTTTAAAATTTCAATATGAGTTACCAGTCTATATATTCCTGCGTCATTTAAAGTGTCGTCGGTTGGTCGTCGGTATCATAGAGACCGGTATCTTGATAGTAGATAGATAAATTAACTCTTTGTTGTATACTAACGATTAACAGAAATACAAAACATAACAGAAAGGCACAATAGACGGTCTTATAGCTTATAGCGATTTCTTTGAGACAACCTTAGGATGGAGGGGACTATATTTTATAATGATACTTATCAAACAGAATCGTTTCTCTTGACATTACATCCGCGAATTGAACCCACGTTCAACTCACTCACTCCGACTGTACTTCACGAACAAAATCGTCAAGGTCTTAGTTCCCAAAACACTCCCAGGGGTATCTTTCAGGGGTGCCATGGGTCCGGAATGAAGGGATCTAGGTAAGGTACTATCAGGAATTTGAAAGGCGCCAAAAAATGTAAGCGATCAAAGTTCATAGTGTCACGGTTAGCTCAGCCTAGTGGATGTGACAGTATCCACTTCTCGCTCTTGGGGTTTCTGAAAAAAACAAACACAAGCTCAATTTAATTACTTCTATTAAACTATTAAAGATGATTACAACTTAACCCTTTATTTCTTACACGCTAGTTTATATAATGCAAAAAGGGATCAATCAGGAACTACTCACTCGTTTCCGCCCAGTGCATGTATCACCGGTGCTTTTTTTTAAGCTACTTGAATGACGGAACTGATTGCCCACCTGGTGATAAGCGTAACCTCTGCCTTTAACAATGTATTAGGTACCTCATATTAGGTTACCCACCTAGGACGCACCCTATGTAGCAATGCACTACTGCGCCCGCCACTCTAGACATATAAGTAGATTGTCTAGCTTTATATATTATAGATGAAAAGTTTCATGTGCCTGTAATATCAACGAAAAGTTTTTGTTTTATATACTTGTAATGTCGGGTCAAGCCTAATACGGCCCACCTGATGTTAAGTGGTACCCTCTGCCTATGAACAGTGCATTACCACATAGGTCACGTCCACCTAGGACGCGTCCTATGTGGTATTGCACCGCGCCCGCCACTCTAATACATAAAGATGAAAAGTCTTATGTGCCTGTAATTTCACCGGCAACCATACCCTTCGAACCGGAACACAGCAATGCGAGCACTGCTGCTTTGCGGCAGAAATATGTAGTAGGTACGTACTTCCCCGGACGAACTCTCACAAAAAAGCTCTACTACTACTAAAACATACAGAACAAAACTACTACCAATACCTACAGACCAGCTGGCTGATATGACTGCCTCCCAATGCCTCCCTAAAGCTAGCCGTTTCGGTTTCCTGTATCTGGCTGCGGCTAGACAATTCAGTTCCTATAAAATCCAGTGCGCATAGATAATCCAAATGGCTAAGGGCGGCCTAATCAGAATCGTTTGTAGGTACCACCTACCAACCAACCATCACATCAGCTTGTATATACTTCTAGCTACATGATTCAGCGATTCTTCAATCGGTATCTCTATGGATAGATATCCAGCTATGCCCTTGACTATTCAAGGGGATAGCTGGATATGGATACTTATTTATAAAAATGCAAGATCACCTACTCCCACTAGATTCCAACTAATTTCGACCTACACATATGACATGTTTGTTTGTTGAAGGTTTTAAGTACCTACGTATCCAGCCGCTTTTACGCAATGACTCACTGGAATAACATTTTAAAACCGAGTAGGTTCCTAAAAGACCACTTATTTTGGTCAAACCTTTGGTCTTTCGCTGCATTCCTCTGTGCTTTTGGTATCCTTAACCCACTTGCTGTGATATCATACAAACACAACAGACATTTTATATTTCTGTGTAAAATCCGAGCGGGTTGCGGGAGTGACGTGGAATTGCAATGACAGTCGTCTAAAAATAAGATGTTCGGCTTCGCGGCTCTGCGCGCGCGCTCTCGCCAGTCGAGACCAGACCGCCGCGAGTTACAGTCGAACGAACATAATCAGCAGCCATGGTGTACGAAAGTGATTTCTATACGACCCGCCGCCCCTACAGGCCGAGCTCAACTTACTCCAGCATCACGGTGAGTCTCCGGCCCTTCTCTAACACCTAACCACGCGCACCGCACCCTCCCCGGGAGCCGGGCACCCTCGCACCAGCTCGACCTTCGTCTCGTCTCCTCTGTACGAATCCGCCTCGATGGCGTCTCTCGTTCGTTCCCCCTCACAGATCCGCGCAGCGTTCGCTGTCTTCACGAGTGACCTCACTTGTACTCTCGTGTTTCGCTTGTGTGTAAACATCATTGCTTTCATAAGGTTTATTCTGTAACGGCTCTGCCTTCTAGAGTAGGGTTCGATAGGGGGGGCCGCGGCCGTGTCGCTCCGCAAGTGGGTCATCCGACACAGAGAATCGGAAAGCGGAGCCGCCGGGCGCGCCAAATATAGCCGCGGCTGGAGTCGCGCCCGCCACTAACGGCGATTCTCCGCTTGCAGCGGCCGACCATCGGCGACTGGGAAAAGGTGCCGTTCGTGCCGCGGCCGAGCCTCGTGCCTGACCCGGTGACGGCCTTCGGGCGGCGGTACCGGCCCGGCACGCGGCCCAGCGTGCTCGAGCCCGTGACGCGCCAGAACATCGCGCCCGCGCCGGAGTACAAGCTGGCGCCGCTCGCGCCCTACGTGTCGGCGCGCGAGCAGACGCGCGCGCGCGTCCTCTCCGCTGTGGGGATGCGCGAGCGCGCCTTCGAGGCCGACCCGCTGGGCACGCCGCGCGACCACATGGACATAGCCCTGGCGCAGGCGCACGGCCTGCCGACTCACGCGCCGCGTCGTCATGTCTTCTACAGCAATTACGCCTCGTACTGACGGTCGCGTTTAGTTCTATTCGTGTGTCGCTTTCGCTAGTTGTTGTCGGTCGGGCGGGTGCGAGGGCGGGCGGTGTTGGCGGTGCGACGGACGCTGACCGCGCGGTTGTTGCAGACGCCGCGCCACTACGTGGTGGTGGACCGGGATGTGACGGCGCCGCGGCGCGCCGACCAGCAGTACTCGTACTCCTACACGAGCACCACGTCGCGCGACACGGGCTCCAGCCTGCCGCAGCGCAGCTCCTACAGCACCAACGTGGAGCGCCGGACCGGCAGCGGCCCCGGAGGGTACTCGTACTCCAGCGAGCGCTCCTCCAACCTGGGTGGTCCGGGAGGGTACTCCTACTCGTCGACCAGCAGCGGCCGCCTGCCCTACGGCAACTCCTACCGCCACTACTCGTACCGCGTGTAGGCCCCGGCCCGGCTCCCGCCCCCCGCACTCCCTGCTCCCTAACCCCCGCTATTATCCCCCAATACCTAATCAGTATTCACAGTATTCCGCTAAATGCGTGATCTCGCCGCTTCCATGTCGGTAAGCGGCCGAAGATCTTAACTTTTTGATCGTTGTTTCTATGATAAATTATTTTTTATTTAAATGTGATTTAGACTGAATTTTTAATAAAGCTTGCGTTTTCTAATAAATCCTCTTTTGTTTGTGTTGACAAGAAACCTGAAACAGATCGGTGATGAGCATCGAATCACTAACAATTAATTTTTACCTATCTTCACTTGTTTATTTTTGTTTTAGTTTCGTTCGATTTGTGCAGCATTCTCTCCTAAGCCACGCTGAAACTATCGCAGTCCCTTTATAATACACGGAAATTAATGAAAAGGACTGCGATAATAAATGTTGCACAAAATCGACGTCCATGTCTTCCTTTGTTATCTTGTTTCTAACTAAATTGAAAAGCAAAACACAATTTCAAACTCAAAATTTCCTCCACAATCTGAAAGTTACCTAGGTATAAATACTCAGAATAAATTAAAATGTAACCACAGAATAAATAATAACTTATTTAGGTGGGTACCTAACTTACATAAAGTACCTACCTACCTACTAAAACACGCTAGCCCTTTTTTTGTTTTAATCTGAAAAAAAGTTCAGCACACCAACTTACGAAGTAACTACCTATTAAGTAATCTGTGCTGCAGGTACCTACTTAGTGATGTAGATAAAATAGATTAGGTAGGTACCTATATTATAACAAAAACTTTTGTAATTATAATTTGTAAAAAAAAAATGTAGTAGGTAACTAGGTAGGTACCTACGTAAAATAAACTACAAGCTTGCACTACTCATAAAATAGAATAGGTACCTGATGACTTTACAAAACTACAGTTAATAGACCCTGTTTCTCCTGGTACCGCAGCCACTGACGTCAAGCTACTACTTTTCTTCATTGCTCCCGTATTATCAGTACCAAATACCCTACGTGACGTACATACCAAGGCTATCGCAGGTGAGTCTACCATAGTATACCATCAAAACATATGTAAATATCGAGAAGACCACGCTATTGCTGAAGAATCAATTATGCAACGCACGCACCACGCATCATTTAAGAAATGCACCAACCATACACGCTGACCATAGATTAGATTGTGCTAAATCAATTAGAAAGGTAATGCCCATGCATATACCTACATATTTCCATATTACCACCACTAAGTATATAAATCCCATAGACGCTGTTTGGACTACTAGCTACTCGCTAGATGACGAACAAAGTAAGGTGGAAACACATGAGGAATCAGTAAACATCCCGTATCGACTCGAAAGTCAACATCAACACAACACAACTGTGATGAGGAGGATCACAGAAACAGTCTTCAAATCACAAGGGTTTTTGCTGATTACTTGCTTGTCTGACCTCTGGAAAATGTGTTGTCTTAATTCTCCAACTCCCGCATATTGAAGTAGTCTGGCCTAGCCTGTCACAATTTGATAATATAATTATGTGGATAGAAGATTAAACGTGGATAGAATTTTATAAAAAAAGTTTTGAAATAGACGATATTGAGAGCAGACTTTGTGAAGCTAATTGACCGCTGTAACATTTCACAATTCGCAAACAAATAAATGCCTGGAAACCAGCCAATCTTACTACAATGAAAACCAACTAAAAACAAAATTCCTTCGGGTTATAAACATAGGACGAGCCGAGAGAAAAAACTCATCGTCTCGATAGAAATCTCTATAGGTCGCTATATCAAGATTACAAAGTGGTTTCAGATTTGTCTACATTACTTGTGTAATTACAAGTGATATAGGTACCTACCTAACGTTATTTTTTGCAAAGCTGCCTATATATGAAATCAGGAATGCAGTTGAATGGCAATTTAAACTACCAACGAATTTAAATAAGTAACAGCTACTGATTTTGAAATGAATTGAGTAGCATTCTAGAAATAAAGGTGAGCGTGAAAGAGTAACGAAATATGGAAGTATTCAATTAATAATGAGATCATGTGAACATCACAGACATCAATTAATAATGAGATCATGTGAACAGCACAGACATCTGAACAGAAGACCAGGGCAAAGAGTGGCTAGGAAGATAATTAATGGTTCCTATGTAGGTACCTGGATGGACCATTCTCGTACATGAAACAAACGCTAAGTGCAGACATACACATCCACTTTTAATCACCGATTTAGTCAAGCCGAGGCAATATTGTTTTATAATATTATCGTTGCAGAACCAAAATCGACACAAAAGTTAAAATTCTCAAAGCTATGGAAACCTACAATGTTTATATACCGGATATAGATCATAGATCTTTAGATGAAGAAGGAAAACAAAACCGAGAGGCGGATGAAGGTTCTTGGCAAAGAGACAAAGGCCACGTAAATATTTACACGCCCATCATGTTACTGGAAACATATTCTGGTGTTCACTATTATTTTTTGGACAGTGACTTGTCTTGCAAATAATTTTTAAATACAAGACGTAGGACCTGGGAGCTCAAAGCCAAATCTGCAAAATAAAATTTAACCCATATAATTTTTAGACAAATTGATGCGGTCTTCTGCCAAAGATTTGATTTAATTATCACTCTAGTCTAAAACACAGAATATATAGGTACAGTATCTAAAGTTACATTATTGAGCGCTACTGAGAGCTACAAAGAGAGAGTCAGAGAAAACTGAAAGCACAGAGATGCAGGTATAGGAAGGAAGGAACTACGGTATCATAGGATGGCAGGTAGATACTCTAGAGACCAATGTAAATAATAGAATAGAGATGAATCATGAGAAAAACAGTGAAAGCTTGCCAGATTTATGAAACTTATTAGTCGAAAACGAACAATAAAATGAAATCAAGTAGGTACCTAAACCATATAACCAATTGAGGTTACAATTTGCAAATCTCAAATCATACATCGACATTCACAATAACTCTACTCCAGGCAGCCCGACGACGCGCGCGCACTAAAACCGTCTAATTTTACACCACACCCTGATGATTCACTCCACCATTGAGACGCAGAAAGGTCCCGCCGAAAATAGCCACCGGTTTTGGCATATCATAAACAAATCTTCGTATCTACAGTTTACGTATATATAAAATCATCAAAATTGCCTCATGAAATCCACTACACTGTAAGTTTCATAAAACTCGTTACAAATAATTATTTCTTTCTGCATGACTGCATTTTCTTTTTAGTTTGTTTTTCTTTTCACTTCTTCATGTTTGTTTGATTTAAACTAAACAGTTTGCCATCATGATGATTACATTTCATGATAGTTTTTCCTTATCCACTGTTTATAACATAATTAATCATATCTTATTTCTTAAATTGATCAGTACCTACTTAAAGCTATTTTAAAACCGATTTCAATGTAAATCTCTCTCATTTTGAGAACATTATGTAGTTTTTTGCGCCATTGTTGATGCTGTATTATTCGTTTTATGCTTTATAGGTACCCACTATGTAAAATTTGAATGCCCCGTTGATGCTGTATTATTAGCTTTACCGCTTTTATCAATGTTTCATTCAATATATTTCAAAAAAAAAATATCATTAAAGAAGATTGAGCTTGCTGTCTTTTCTTATAAAATGTTAAACCATGTCTGCATTCCAGGCCGATCTGATATACCGACCGACCGCTCGCACGGTGACTCGACTCGCCACATACCCTGAGGTACCCCATCATATCGTCAGGGTCCGCGTGCGCCCATCTGTGGTCCTTCGCGAACTCGACCGCATCCAATACAAACACCGCCCGCAGCTTGCCTTCTCGGCGCTCGACGAGTTCAGCCGTTCTGAGACTACTCAGGTGAGAAATCTTCCTTCTCTCTAGACCTTAGACTTTCCTTCACAAAGATAAAGATAAACTTTTCACTGTTCACTCATATTACTTACTAATTTCTACATTTGCCATAACTTGGTCTTAATGAAATGATAATGAAATGCAAGTCCAACCATCATGATTAGCATCATCATCATCAGCCTGTAGAAGTCCACTGTTAGAAATAGGCCTCACCCATAGAATGCCACAACAAATGAATTTCCTCGATGTTCTGAACAATTTTGAATACCCTTTCATTCATGCATTTCAGGCTTTCGAAGATGAGAGCCGTCGCATCCGTGCCGACACAGCTGCATTGCTCACACGCGCGCGCTCTGTGGTTCCGCGTGCCAAGACGTACGCCCCTCTCGATGCTATCTACTCGTAAGTACGATATTTCCGATCTGGCTCAGCGGTTGTAAAGGATATCCTATTACAATTGTAAACTATAATTTAATTGGCGACACAAAAGCACAAAGTTGGCAGTTGGCACGCATAGGCAACCTTGGCGTGTCTCGAAGGCCATTTCAACATCCAACAACTTGCACGTTAAATGTTTGTTAGGTGAAGACGCGACATTTCACTATCTGTAGGATTCAGGGTCGATTCTAAAGACCTCGTTCAAACCTGCTCTAATCACAAGTATAGTTTTTCTTGGCCTGATGTAAGAGTACCGAAATAGCTTGTTCATTGATCTGTCTAAACGGACGAGTGCTGCTGGCACTGACATTGACGACGACCGACGCTCCCCGTTCGTCAATTGGCAATGTTGACTGAACGTAACTAAAGAATTGCCAAATATCTTGAGCCTAGCTTCGCAGGAATTGCCCACACCGGACGGGCACATCAATGAACCGTGGAAGCTGGCAGTAACAAAATATGGAGTTCTGTAGTGAGAGCATTCGGAACGTAGGTGGATATTATTTCACAGCCAAATCATTTCCACGCGTGTTTCGCGTGTGTCGTATCGCATAAGCTGAACTGATCATCGTTTTAAATATAGACTGGTTAAATGCCATCCAATGTTTTGCAGTCTCGTACTCCAATAAAATGGTTTATGACATCTTCGTGTAACGGTTATTTATGACAGAATGTACCTACTAATTTCTGACACCCGATTTTAGGAACGCTAAATTTATTTTGACAGATACTCTTACGGCGAGCCGATTCCGTACCGTTTCAGCAACGACGCGTACATCGATAAGCTCTTGTTCCCGCTGAACCGCAACGTAGTCGGAAATATCAACACCATTTCCTTCTACAACGAGCCTGCCAAAAGGTTCACCGGTAAGTATATCCCGACGATCGCCTAATTAATTCAATTACGACACACCGTTTTAACCGACGAACTAAACGAACCGTTTCTATGCTTGATCTATTTCCGATTTCCTTGTGGTGTCGTGTAGTAGCGTCAGTGTCGATCCGTTTAACCACCAACTAACAGTTGAATTCCAGTGTGACCCCTGTGATAACAGTGAGGTTTTCTCGCCAGGACGCGGAAACCTCGCTTGCGTGCACTACTCCGGTAAAAAGGCCTTCTCCAACCGCAGGCCTCTTTACAAGGAGCTCAGCATCAGAGACGACGTGAACCTCCTCTCTTTCTATGCCAAGAACAGGCTCGCGGCCGCTGGGCTTGCCATCGATAACGTAACAGGTACCTCGCCTCAGTCGCATCGCTAACTAGAGCTGTTTATCCTTCGCTTAATTCTAAAGATGAGTTGTTAAAAATATTAAAATTTGCAGTCGCGCCGTGAAGGCGTTTAAAATGGTATTAAACTGAAGAATAAAGTTCGTGTCTAACCCTGTGTGTGGTGTCTCTTGCAGCGAAAGGCGCGCCGCAACAGCCGTCGGCGGCGCAGTGCGCGTAGTCCCCCGCACCCTCCCACCCGCTCGCCCGGGCGGCGCGGCGCGCGCGTGGCGTGTCGGTACCTACGCTGCGTTCGCGCCGCGCCCGTCCGCGGCCCTCTATGATCTCGGTATAACGAGTTAGGGCTCTTCTACGACTAACCATGAGATCATTCGTACCTAATTTAGGCACAAATTATACAGATTATTATTTTTGCTATATTTACCTATTGATTACGAGTTGCAACGAACGAATAATTTAGTTTATTTGCTAGTCATCGTTGTGATATAGCGGTGTGTTTTACGCCCAAGTTATTTAATCGGTGACCGAGACGTCTCGTTTTCACTAAACTCGACTGATTTTATTTTAACAATAAACATTTTTACTGAATCTGTACTTGTTTTAATCGTTTGCATGTTTCATGTTCCTGAATTCACGCTTCGAATGTCTAGGCTTTGCTAACGCTTTGCTTTGATACTAAACTTAAAAATACAATTAACATTATTTACTCAGAATAAATAAACAATGATATAAATAATATATTTACACAAAGTAAAATTGACTATAGATTATCTCTAGATACACAACAGCAATCCCCCACCCACAAGACACGATATTGTTTTATTTGTAGAAAGATCATTTCACAATATGCTCGCTTATTACCACTTAAACATTGTCAATGATGCAATACCAATATGATACTTTTTCATATCCATTCGCATCACAGCATGAAAAGCAAGCAGCACTTCAAATGATTACGACACCATAGCGAATATCCATACGCAGGCTTTGCGAGCTTGACGCAGAGTAACAGCTTGGTGATCGATGACAACGTCATGATCACGAGCAATGTGCTGCCTCGCCTGCTGCCCTATGTTCCATCGCATTGACCATCGTCATGCAATGTGATATGAATAGAATACCAGCTACTCATTTCACTGATGGACATTTAAAGAACGCGCATAACTTTGGCCTCGGTGCAGTGAAACTGCTCCCATGGAGGCCGAGCCGCAAGTTCCAGGTGCCAAAGATGATGGACGACCCTTCGGAAGAGCTAAAGGCGGCCAAGGCCGACCGCGAAGCTCGCTTCCGCGCATCTACCGTGGAGCCAGTGATGACTCCATCGGTTGACCTAGCTGAAATCAAGAGGAAGAGGCAGGAGGAAGCTCATGCTGCTGAAGAAAAGTAAGAAACCGTTTTAACAAAATTTCTAAACGAGATTACTAGTTTTATGGAGAACTTAATATTAATTACTTTGTTTCAGAGCTTTGAAGGAGGAGGCGAAACGGGAAGCTGAGCGTAAGGCTCAGGTAACTATTACTTTCTTTCAATACTATTTCTAGCAAAATTTTGGACAGTAGTCAAAAATGTCATCTGTATTATTTCAGGCCGAACGTGAAGCCGCCGAAAAGAAAAGGGTTGAGGAAGAAGCCCGTGCAGTGGAAGCAGCCAAGCGTAAGGCCGAAGAGGACGCAAGGAAAGCCGAAGAGGAAGCCCGTATAGCCGAAGAAGCTCGCATCGCGGAAGAGGCTCGCTTAGCAGAGGAACAGGCTCGCAAGGCTGAGGAACAAAAGCTTGCAGACGCTAAAGAGGCTGAAGAAGCGCGCCTCGCTGAAGAAGCACGTATTGCAGAAGAGGCTAGATTAGCCGAAGAGGCCAGATTAGCCGAAGAAGCTAGACTGGCTGAAGAGGCTAAGTTAGCTGCAGAAGAGGCCACGCTAGAGGAAGAGAGACAAGCGGAACAGAGGAGACAAGAGGAACTCGCAAGGTTGGAAGAACTTGAGAAACAGGCTGAAGAGGAGAAAGAACAGGAACTTGCACGACAGGTAAGACACACTGATAAGAATGTCAAGTCCGATATATCGGTTTAAAGAACTTTATTTGACTCAAAAAGAACTTTAACAGTTCACTTAAATAAGAGCAAACATTAAACAAATAAAAAATAAAAGTTAAAACTATGTGGGTAGTTCGATCTTATAAAATAATATATAACAATAAAAAAACACATAAGTAGAAATCATTCAGTGACCCAATATATGCCATATCTATATATATAAAACAAAGTAGTGTTATTTACACCACTTATAACTCAAGATCGGCTGGACCGATGTTAGTTATCTCTTTTTTGGTGGATTCTTCTCTGCTCCGAATAGCACAATAAGTAATAAAATACCGGGGAAGGGGGGGGGGGCTGTTTTTCACCGGGGGCTACCCGTGCGAAGCCAGGGCGAGTCGCTAGTTGTAAATACAAATATCTTCATTCAGTCTCAAACTGTACCTAATTTGGAGGACATCAGAATGCCACTCCTGCAATATTCCAGATGTTATAGGGGGTTATGCTCTCCTTAGACAAGCGTCAATAGAAGATTTTAAAAAAAATTGTGTCTAAAAAAATATATTTATCGATAAATTTTTCCAGGCTAATGAACTAGCTGAAATCGCGAGACAAGAATCAGAACTGGCCGCCGCTCGCCTCGAAGAGCTCTCTCACAGTGGTTCCACCGCCGAGGTTCCAGAAGCTGAAGCCAGGTAAAATGAGAAAACAATACCTAATCATCAATATACCTAATCAAGAATACCTAAAATCAAAATACGTAATCATCGTAACCTAGGCAATTTAACATTCATAGAATTGAAATTACCGTGGCATGGTATCATTTTAGGAAAATTACGACTATACACCACGTACTTTCAGCAAACAAACGTCAGTAGAAGAATAGTAAAGTACGTGGTGTATAGACGTAATTTTTCTAAAATTTAACATTCTTTAGAGGACTCAGATTTCGATATCATTGTTGAACCTTCATAGACTTATATATTAGTCCTGACCGGAGGATGAACGCTTAAGACAGGTGCCCAAGATAATAATCAGTGAATAAGAAAACAGATTATAAACCATTTTCCCTAAACCTGATGGCTGTAATTTGCTATTTAGAAGTTGGGTCAGCACCTGGTTCAGCAGACGCAGATGATTAATTACGATTACCCAACCAAAACTGAAATTGTAATACTTAATAGAGTATTTTTTTCCAGTGAAACACCCACCGATGAACCTGAACCAATCGTCGAGGAACCTGTAACACCTGAAGCCGACACAGAAACCCCAGTCGAGCAAGCTGAAGCCGAGGCAGACGAGGCAGATGTTAGCGAAGACGAGAAAGCGGAACCGGATCTAACTGACGAGGAATAAATAACGAACAAATAGATGGGTCATATTTTTTTACATCATCATATTCAGCCGGAACACGGACATAGGCCTCCCCCATAGATTGTCATGCAACGGTCTTGTGCCAGCATCGATATCATTGGTGTATTGGTTGGGCCGTCCTGCTCTTCTGGTTGTAGATGTTTTTTTTCTACGATTCATGCATCTTAATTTAAACCATCAGCTAAATATTGTTCATGTGCATTTCAATAGGTAGATATGAACGATGTTTTAGCATTCATGTTGTATATTTATTTTCAAACACGCCTCTTTCTTTCGCGTAACAAATTACGTAAAACGAAAGCTGCTCTACATTTTGAAATGAAAATGTTTACTACTACAGTCAATTAAGTCATTAAATCTAGTCTAAACTAAAATGTTTTAGCATAAGTGTTTGATAATGTTATTTTTGTTAAAGTTTAACAATAAAGGACAGATAACTGTTTCTGGTATGTTTAGTTTGATCCTTATTTGAATTTCCTATCCAATGTTTAGAAAGATATTCTGAATTACATTACCTTACATTACATTGACATTAGGTAAGATAATAAAAAAAACTTTGGAGTACAACGAGTATTTTACTGACCAAAGCTATTGAACCCATTTACGTAGAAATAAAAATTAGTTGATTCAAATTGCTAAAATAAAGTGCAGCACATAAGTACTTAAAATCATTCTTCAGTAATTTTGTAGAATTGTTTTACTATAAGAGTTTTTACCTAAGTATCTCCACGATGGTGCAACCCACTGTGAAAAGATGCCCATAGAGGCTCTGCCTACCCTTTCGGGGATAAATGGGTGTGTCTATGTTTGTATCTTAAAGTTTTTGTACCTAATTCAATTCCGTTGTTTCAGTTTTGACAGATTTATATTATGTAACTAGCTGACCCGCTCATATTTATATTATGTAACTAGCGTATGAAAGTCGCTACGAAGTCGCGACTTTCATACAAACTTTAACACCCTTTTTCAACCACTTAGGGTGCGAATTTTCAAAAATGATTTCTTAGTGCGCGCCTACACCCCTTAATAAATGCTTGTGCCAAATTTCAGACCTCTCGGCCCAGTAGTTTCCGAGCTTTTGTGATGAGTGGTCAGTGAGTGAGTGATGAATGAGTGTGTGGACTTCTCTTTTATATATATAGATGGTGGGGAGATTACAGAAATAGTTTGTGCATTTCATCAACTGTAATAAACTAGAATCTTAACCAGTTTGGTGGCTTCTCTACTAGGATAAAAAAAGCTCACATAATTTCATTCTTCTAATTTCTTTTTCATTCTTTTTATTTTTTTAATTGTAATTGCCTGAATAAATTTCAATGAAAAACAGTTTTTAATATAAGTAGGAAGGACAGAAATTAAATAAATAAGTATTTCACCTTAGAACTATGCTCCTTCAATACTATAAATCCATTTTGACAATCTGTTCTGCTGTCTTTGCAACTTCCTCTTTGGATAGAGGTTGGGGCTTCTTCTTTGCAGCTTTAGATTTTGTTGGAGCACTCTTAGGTGGAGTTGGTTTAGGGGTTTTACTGATTTCTATAAACTCCTTGTCCATTTCTGATACTTTTTGTTTGATCTGTAACAAAGATATTGTATTTACAGTAGAGATAAAGTTCACAACTCCTTTTTAGTGTTCCCTGGTGAAGAAGACGAGGAACAATATTATTAATTTATTTATCTATGGTATAATTGGCTCTCAGTTCTTGACAAATTGAAGTTGCTTTCAAGGAGATGTAAGTGTGTCTGTATTGTAGTGACGATTGAGTCAGTGAATGTGTCATTGTATTCTAGAACAATGCATTAAAGTGAGTGGTTTCTGAACTAAACAATCAGAGGCAGCTGGAAGATTTTGTCTGCAAGGTTCAACCAAACAGGTAGAAATATCTTCTTCTTTTTTTTTTACATTGATTGACCTTTGTTTGACCGCAATCTCACCTGTTGGTAAGTGACGATGTGGCCGAAGATGGAGCACAAAGGTCTAGAAGGCACCTATTCACTCTAGCCTTGAAGAGACCCAGATTATAGTTTTCAGGAAAGATGAATTACGGTAGTGTGTTCTACTCCTTAGCAGTTCGCATTATAAAGGTAGAACGAAAATGGTAGACAGAAGGTAGGTTCTATGGTAGGTAGAAGGTAAAACGTTTAGTGCGAATAGAAGGTATAATAATGAGGTAAGGATGGTACCGAGCCGTACACCTGCTCGTCCTATGATGAAAAGGAGATGGTGGGATCAGATTGTGAAGTTCCTGGGAGCATTCCCCGAAATGTAACCTATAGAAGATCAAAAGGCATGCAACCTAGACATTTTCCTCAAGGCTCTCACATGGAAATACAGAATAGCTCAGGATACTTCATCTTGGATTATCATTTGTTTGCTGTGGTGGGTCCGTGCTGTGGTGTGTCCGGACTTAGAATATAGCCCTCCATCTCCTCCCGTGGATGTCATAAAAGCCAACTAAGGGATTACATCAGGAAATGGGCAGCACCATCCACTTGAGTACTCATCACCAATACAGCAACTAAAGGCTGCAGATGATCATGATGCTATACAAAATGATAAATGATAAACTATTTATTGCTGTTAGATCTAGGTGGTAACATTCGTGGTGTTAAGGTCTTAATGTGCATCTCTATTCTGCCATGCCAGAGGCCTACAACATTTTAAACCAGTAAAAACAAAATTAATTAAAAAATGTCAAACAATAATAAAAATTAAAATAACAAATAATATGAAACGTAAATAACATTGAAATAGGTACCAAATAAATAAGATTGTAATTACAATTTATAAATTAGAAATTCATAAATCGAGTACCTATTAAACCTTTCTTCTAAAAGCTTTGTTAGTTTATTCTTTCATTTCATTTTATTTATTTCACCTTATGACACAGTTTATCACACTAGGCAAGTCACACAAACATATTAATAAAATTTCAAAGATTCACAAATTTAAATTTAAATTCTAGTAGGTATATGTATAAAAATTCGGTTGGAGTGTACATAAGGGGGCGCTGAGGAAAAAAGACTTAGAAAAATTTCATCGAAAAACGACTTAGAAAAAATTCCCGTTCCGACTTCTGCCCCCTTATCTACACCCTAACGCTTCAGTGAGGTATAATGTTGATTTGTGCTTACATTTTTAAGTCCAAGATTTACAGCTTTTGCTTTAGTTTTCTTCAGGCTTTTTGCACCAGCCACTTTGAAAACATTCGCCTTGGTTCCTTTTTTGTTTTTCCCCATTATTCCGGAGCACTGAACAGCTCTATTAAATGATCCGGAGTTAAGAAAAAAACATATATCAGCAGCAGCAGGTGATATCAGATCCAATCCAATGCTATTAAATTCAGAAATTTCAAAAGTGAAATATTTTCACAACAACAATCCTAACCTAAAAAAAACGTAGGGAATGAATGAGTAACCATAGAGAACATTTATACTACGTATTATTGTATCTTCTTTGATTTTTACAAAAGAAAAAAAAGAGTGAACGAGCTAAACAAGCTTGCTTTTTTCCTCGGAAGAAGAACTAAAGCATGGAAGTAAGGCTAAAAACAAACCGGTATCGATTATACCAGTCTCATTCTTTTATATGAATGTATTCATGTGTTGGAATGAGACAAGCATATATCTATCTATTTTTATTTGTGTAACTCGTACCAGGCCAAATGTCAAACTAGGTACCAATTACTACTACATTCATAGTACCAATCTACGGAGATGTACATTCATGTTACCAATATTCAGGGTACCGAACGGAAAACCGACTGCCGTGTGACAATATATTTGTTTCTCTCTAACATAGGATAGCAAGCTATCTTCTAGGATAGGAGTAAGAAGGAATACTCTATGCTATTTTACACCCATGCTTTTTTCATAATAGAATGTTGCTTGGCTAAGTTTTACTTTACCGACCGTCGATTTTTGGGGTGGGAGTGGGAGGGGTGGGTTGGAGGGGAGAGGTAAAACACCCCCTGTGAAGGAAAAGTTGTGGAACCCGCCACTTTTCGAGAAAAAAAATAAAGAACATTTTGAGGTTAAGTATGGAATTTATAAAAAGGGATCACAACGTGAGCTGCGAGCGAGCCGACGGAGTTGGGGCTAATATTTATTCTGTGGTTGGGGGAGGAGTGGGAGGCTGAGGGAGACCTCTGCCCTATAGGTGGGGAAATGTAGAAACTCATAGTTTTAGAGAAAAAAAATAAAGAAAGTTTTAAGGTTAGGTTAGGTTAGGTTAGAATATGATCAGCACGTGAGCTGCGAGCGAGCTGAAGGCGAGCGTGGCCCGGTAGGGCCCGCAGCGAACCAGAACCGACACCTGCACGCCAATACCCAATAGCCTTTGTAATATCCTATCTACCTTATCTTGAACGGCCTACAGTATTTTAACTATGTATTTATTTCTACGGTATTTAAGTATTTTACAGTATTTTGTGAGGTTTCCGCAACTCCTCACTCACAGGTGGTGTTTTACCACTCCCCCCCCCCTTAAATCGATGGCAAGTAAAGTAAATTCCTACATAAACAAGCTCTTTTTTGTATAAATTCCGTACTTAACCTCAAAATATTCCTTATTTTATTTCTCGAAAAGTGGGGGGTTCCGCAACTTTTCCTTCAAATGGGGTGTTTTACCCCTCCCCTCCCCCTCCCTCCCCAAAAATCGACGGTCGGTAAAGTAAATTCCTACCAATTTATCTAATAGTTACGTAGTATATAAATTCCTTGACGGTAAGACGATTCTTCTTCTTTTATTTGTGGCTACTGTGGCTTTGCTCTTCACTCACTCGATTCCTCCAAGATAGTTTAGCATTTGACACATGAATTAGCCACAATTCTAATACACGCGTTTTATTATTTTAAAAACCGATAATGCTGCCACCTCATCATATTTTCGGAATCATTTATTAGTTCGTAAATTATTTTATGGAAAATTTACCATTATATATAACGAAGTGTAAAATAAGTTTGTGTTTTTTTTTATAAGAACGTGCAGAACCGTTGGCCCTTATACTGGTCAACGATTCTGCCTTTAAAACTTTGCTCTATCTTATCTAGTTACTTCTCATTAAACGTACGACTATCAGGAAATTTGACTTCAAATCTCACTAAAATTGGAATAAAACAAGTAATAAGCAAAGCTTGATAAAAGCAACAATTTTTATTAAAAATAACAAGAGTTCAACTTAAAATGTTGTCTGCTCAAAAATCCGAAGCAAAAGTCCGTGAACTCTCAAGCACGTGTGTCGCCATCTTTTTTTATTCTCTCTAACCTCCCCTCGAGTCCAGGCAGATGGCGCCGTAAGCGCTTGAAACTAACTTCATTATTGACTCGCATAAAATACCATCATTATTTTTATCGACAATGCTCAAATAATTACAAAACAAATTTTAAAATTCACTGCTAAATTATTAATGATTTTTGCAAGCAATCAAAACCTTAAATAAAAATAATTAAACTTAAAGTGGTCACATTATTTTGAAAAATGAATTGGTAAATCACAAAATGATAAATTAACTTATTGATTAAATAACTATTTGTGATTTTAGAGTCCTAATATTTTGATAACACTAATAATTTCGTCAAACAAAAACAATATTAAATTGCAGTATCTTAAAACGGTGATCAACGATGTGCCGATGAACCGATGCGGCGACATATATAATTAAAAGTTGAGAAGATAAGATACTCAGGGAAGAATAAAACGGAGGGACTTGGGAGATTTAATTAAAAACTCCAGCAGCACAAAAAATAATCCTGTCTGGCTGGAGCTGGAGCAGTCTTGCAATAAGCTCTTTGTAGAGCAAAGTTTTGCTCTAAAAGAATGAAACTAAGCTTTATATATCCTAAAACATTAATGACCAAATCTTAAAATGCCTGGCATCCCTAATGCAAATATAAATCCTTTCGAGACTCTTATATTTATTATTATATTTAGTATCCGTTTACCAGATTAAATATATGTTAGAAGAAACTTTAGCAAATTAGATGTGGAGTATATAATTTTATTTTTAGACAACTTACTGACTTATTGACATGACATTAGCTTTTTATTAAAAACACTCGACCTCCTTCATAGTACTGAAGGTGTTATAGCGATGTGACTTTCCACAGAGACCGTGTATGTTTATTGTATTACGAATATGTTAAGCCTTGAGTGAAGTTGACTGACCCGAAAGATGCTGAGGATGGTAATATTCCAAGCGTTATGAGCTGAATTTGTCCAAGATAACATACATACCGTAATGTTACATGACAACCAACTATCTTATCCTACTGCAACACATCATGGGGAGGAGCGTGTCGTACTTATTTAATTATACTGGAACGTGCCCAGCGTGCAGTTTTAAAGGTTGCCACTTTTAGGCCTTATAGGTTTCCGACGGCTGAACTTTATAAGGACTGTGGAGTGCTATCCGTTCGGCAACTTTATATACACAATATTATAGTAGCCCAGCACAAACTTACAACACCTCTTCGTATAAAACAATCTTCGACTAAAAGAAGGAAACACAGAGTTTTTCCCATCAGAAAATTCAATTCTAAACTTGCGCAGCGACACCTGTGTTTTCTCGGTCCACATCTTTACAATAATACAGGCAAAATTATAACATCATTAGTAGCATTTAACAACAGGGAAATCAAACATGCACTTAACAAGTGGCTGAAAACGCTCAGTCACGCTGAAACAGAGGACCTACTCAAAGTGATTAGTTAGGTTAGCTATCACAAACACACGCATATATTATCACACACACACCATCACACACAGACACATACACATACATACACACACACACATCCCCAAATACACTCAAATAGTTGTGCGGTTCTCCTGTGAAACCTTGGCTCCTAAGAGACTCGTGTTATCGGGTGAGCCGTCACATCTATCACACACACACACACACACACACACACACACACTCACACACATACCTACACATACTCATACACATACGCACTCACCTACACACACCCACGCACACGCACTCATACTCATACACACTCATCCCACCCTCATTTATTTTATTTATTTATTTCACGCGATTGCATGTTTTCACGTAAATTAATAATGTAACTTATTAATTTACAGTTATTTTCAAAATTAGTAGGCAAAATATCATGTATTTGAATGAAATGTAGGTACCTTGTCAATAGTCTTGCTTAACACTACATTGTTGTGACAACCGAAGGTTACGCAGAACCTGCGACACAAGGTTTTTAACCTTAGTGTAGGTTCTGCACATCATAAAATGTACTTTAATTGTAATTGTTATGTCACTTTTATTTTGTCATAAATGTTTGTATGTCCTATTTTTGAAAATAAATATTATGATTATTATGATTATGATTATGAAAACTGTCACAAAGGAGTCCATCCTACACTAGGACTCCGTGTTGTAAGTATCAGAAACGCTCTATCCCACTAAGTTCAATTTGAAGTTCAAGCTAAAATATTCCAATAATTTCAACTTTGTAACCACGAGTATGTACCTTGGTAATCTACTACAACATACGGACCCTGAACAAATATTTGCAATATTTACAATTATTTACAACATTTATTGTGCCGCAGCGGGTATCAAACTCGCATTGACGACCTCTGTGGCGCGGCGGGCGAAGCTTGGCCTGCGACGCAGCAGGTTGCGGGTTCGATTCCCGCCTCGGAACAAATATTTGTGCGATCGCAGATATTTGTTCAGGGTGTTCTGGGTATTTTATATGTATAATAAAAAATATCTATCTATGTAATGTATTGTTTTATGTATATCAGTTATCTAGTACCCATAATACAAGCTCTGCTTAGCTTGGGGCTAGATAATGTTGTGTGAACTGTCCAGCATTATTTATTTATTTATTTATTTTATTATTATTTCTCGTATCTCAGCCCCGCGCCAAAGAGGTTGTCTAAGTCACACAGTAAACTATTTCCCAACAATTTCCCAATTTCCCGCGAATGGCTGTTGAAACTACAATACCAAACCAAGACTGGCATAGAGAAGTTAAAAAGGACTCTACGAAAGCATACAACATATTTAAATAGTAATTAAATATTGAAACTTATAAACTTTTTGGCTAAGAACTTTTTTAAATCCGAGTTGGCAGCACTGGCTGAGGGGCGGCTGGCTGCTGGCCATAGAGGAATTTTTTATATATAGAAATAGAGATATATCTCCCGCCAAAAGAGGGGAGGAGCTCATGCGCGCCTTCTGTATTTGACTAATTGAACTTTTGCCATAGTAACTATTATTTATTCTGTGCTTTAGCTCTATTTGCATTTTTCATACTACATAAATAGCTAGCTACCTACCTATCGCTATATATGTATGCCTCTATAGCAAATAGGCATACTTATATAGCGATAGATAGGTGCCTGGCTATTGTTAGTAAAACAACGTTTTCAAACACAATATGCACCTTTTTATTTTTAAACATACAATAGTAGTTATTCATTAGATCTACCTATACACATTGCCGTGGTGTGTCCGGCCTAAGAATAGACCCCTCCATTTTCTCCCATGGATGTCGTAAAAGCCGACTAAGGGATTACCCGGACTTGTTAGTATGATTTGCTGGTATAAGATTTGTCCTGGCTGCTAGCTTATTATGAAATGTGTTAATACTGGAAGAAAGCGTTAGTTCAGTCAGTCGTAGGAAGCAATGGCGGCGATGAGCTCACCACTTGTCACGTCTATATTCCACGATGGTGCAACCCACTGTAAAAAGCGCCCATTGAGGCTCTGCATACCCCTTCAGGAAAAAGGCGTGTGTCTATGTATGTATGTAAATACATTATAATGACTTATTTCGTCTCGCTTGAGGGGCGAAATTATTATTTTTTGGTGTTTTTTGCTCATTACAGTTTATCAACACTTTTTCAGATAGAGAAAGTTGAATTCGCGAGCGCTAAGAGACATAACACACATGTTTTAATTGATAGTATCTCATAAATATCATCAGTTTTGCTAATTTGACCGTAAACAAACCCTTTTTATGTTTACAGTTAAAAAAATACCTTTAAGTATACATAGTTAACTTATTTTGCAGTTTTTCCACCATGCTTATGTACTTTTTTTTTGCATACTATTGTATACAAAAAAATTGAATTAAGTATATCAGTTATCTAGTACCTACCTATAACACAGGCTCTGCTTATATTGGGGCTAGATAACATTGTGTGAACTAGCATTATGTATTTATTTATTTTATTGGTGTTAAGTACTCAGGTGGATGCTGTTGCCTATTCCCTAATTTCTACACGCAGTCGGCTGTTACGACATCCACGGGAGCGGTCTATTCTCAGGTCGGGCACAGCAAGTTACCTGTAAATATGTTAGTATTCTGTAAGTCAATGTCATTATTGAGGGGGCACCAATGCGACGGTCTCTTCTCGCATATGTCGAAGAGCGGTTGAGTCTCGCGAGTCAAGTTTGTTGCGATCGTGCTGCATAGTTCGTCGAAATCATTTCTTGTCCGGCACAGGAAACACTGTAATCAAAGAATTACATTTGTTAACAACTAGCCTTTTGCCCGCGGCTTCGCAAGCATGTTGTTGGGATAAAAAGCAGCCCCCCCCCCCCCCCTACCGCCCTTCGCAAGCGTTCATCCACACACCAAAAATCAATAAATAAAAAAACTTTATCATCATTTGCATGCTAGATACTTTTTAGTAGGTAGAGCTTTTTTGCGAGAGTTCGTTCAGAGGAAGTGCTCGCATTGCTGTGTTCCGGTTAGAAGGGTAGGTGCCAGTGAAATTACTGGCACGAGACTTTTCATTTTTGTCTCAGGGTGGTGGGCGCAGTGCAATGCCACATAGGGCGAGTCGTAGGTGGATGTTATTGTATTGATAAAGGCAGAGGTTGCCGCTTAACATCATCTCTCTGTGGGGCGTCTGCTTGTTCCGCCATTAATATAGTTAAAAATTTGTAACGTGTTGACCATTTACCTACACAAGAACAACTCAGTGTTTCCACATTTTTGCAAATAAATAAATAATCTAATCTTTCGGATTTTGATTTGATTAATCAAAATCCGCTCAACCTTTACGGAGTTGAATTGGAACTACACATATAACGCGAGCGTAGCTGCGGGCGAAAGCTAATAAAATAGAGCCTATGTCCACCCTCAAAGTAATTTCTAAATATTCAAGAACAGTTTTTTTTTTAAAATCGGATATGTAGTCGTTTATTACCTCCTACATACAAACTTACGAACTATAATATAAGTGTAGGTAGATTAATTGAGGAGTTACGCTTCTACGCGTTCCTGTTAGTTATTATGCTGAAGGTAATACATACCACAGCTACCGAAGGATCCATCACAAGGATGGGTATCCTGCAAACGTATTTGCAGTGATATGTACAGTCCATTTCCTTCTGATCATCAGTTATTTTATTCTGCAAATAAATAAAATAAGATGAGGCGACATTGAGAGTATCTGTTTACATATTATATACGTATGTTGTGTACATACATAGGTAGTTAAATAAAATAAATAATGTTGGATAGTTCACACAACATTATCTAGCCCCTAGCTAAGCAGAGCTTGTGTTATGGGTGCTAGATAACTAATATACATACATACATACATAGACACACGCCTTTTTCCTGAAGGGGTAGGCAGAGCCTCAATGGGCCGCTTTTCACAGTGGGTTGCACCATCGTGGAATATAGACGTGACAAGTGGTGAGCTCATCGCCGCCATTGCTTCCCACGACTGACTCAACTAACGCTTTCTTCCAGTATTAACACATTCCATAATAAGCTAGCAGCCAGGACAGATCTTATACCAACAAATCATACTAACAAGTCCGACTTAGTAAAATGCATTACATAGATATATATGTTTTATTATATAATAGAAGAATAGAAATAATTTATTTTGAACAGCACATACACACAGCTTGAATACACAAAACAAAAGTTACACCGTCAAAAAATATTTGTTGCTGTGTGTATAGTGCCGTCAAAAAAGGTCCATGCTTAGCATATTGCTGCAGTGAACTGCAACGCTGTTTCTTTTTTTTTTTTTTTTTTTTCTGTTTTTTAGTATTTGTTGTTACAGCGGCAACATAAATATATCATGTGTGAAAATTTCGACTGTCTAACTATCGCGGTTCATGAGATACAGCCTGGTGACAGAAATAATAAATAAAACAAAAATAAAATTTTGACAGCTGTCATCCAAAATGTAGATTTTGTCATCAGCTTTCATTTGAGCCATACAACGAAACTCTAGCTCGAGTAGTTTCCGAAATATGACTGTTTCAATTTTGACAGCTGTCATCCAAAATGTAGATTTTGTCATCAGCTTTCATTTGAGCCATACAACGACACTCTAGCACGAGTAGTTTCTGAAATATGACTGTTTCAATTTTGACAGCTGTCATCAAAAATGTAGAGTTTGTCATCAGCTTTCATTTGAGCCATACAACGAAACTCTAGCTCGAGTAGTTTCCGAAATATGACTGTTTCAATTTTGACAGCTGTCATCCAAAATGTAGATTTTGTCATCAGCTTTCATTTGAGCCATACAGCGAAACTCTAGCAAGAGTATTTTCCGAAATATGACTGTTTCAATTTTGACAGCTGTCATACAAAATGTAGATTTTGTCATCAGCTTTCATTTGAGCCATACAACGACACTCTAGCACGAGTAGTTTCTGAAATATGACTGTTTCAATTTTGACAGCTGTCATCAAAAATGTAGAGTTTGTCATCAGCTTTCATTTGAGCCATACAACGAAACTCTAGCTCGAGTAGTTTCCGAAATATGACTGTTTCAATTTTGACAGCTGTCATCCAAAATGTAGATTTTGTCATCAGCTTTCATTTGAGCCATACAGCGAAACTCTAGCAAGAGTATTTTCCGAAATATGACTGTTTCAATTTTGACAGCTGTCATACAAAATGTAGATTTTGTCATCAGCTTTCATTTGAGCCATACAACGAAACTCTAGCACGAGTAGTTTTCGAAATATGACTGAATCAATTTTGACAGCTGTCATCCAAAAAAACGGCTATAGTTGCGATTTGCCGGTTGCCGCAACTGAGAGTTCAAAATTTTGTCGTGTTCTGAGCGCCTTATAGATTGATAAAACTATGTGATCCCAAAAAAGTCAACATTATAGGAACACAACTTTAAAATAATACAACACTAAAAAGAAACGGGAAATTATACATTTTGGAATTTCAAAATTTTGCAAAGTCAACCGAATGTTCCTAAAGGAACTTGTTTTTTTGTGAACATTCTATCCAAAAAACCATGTCAAACACAAACGCTAAATAAACAAATTTTTATGGCGAGAAAAGCAAGGTTAGTATGTTGTATCAAATTGAATGGTGCAAACGTAACTAACCAGTTACGTCTGCACCATTAATGGGGCAAATCAATGGTGCAAACGTAACCGCGGGGCTTGGTCAACACATCACTAGGGTCACTTACTCGGTGGTACCGTTTAACTTTAAAAGTCCTACGGTACCGCCAGGGGTATGGCCAGGGGTACCGTGGGTCTGAAATGGTTTTGCCATAATCACCACGCTTGGCAGGCGGATTGCGAGCGGGTGATCGCAGTATTCGTGTTGAGCACTCAATAGGATGCTGCTGCCCATCCCCTTGTGTAACTACTAGTTATTAAATTAGCATTAAATATACATATCTGTTTCATCGATTCACGAACAGCCTGGGACACAGCATTTCATAAACGATATGTTTTTTATTTATCCGGCCAGTTGTGGCAAGCTATGGCGACGATGAGCTCACCACTTGTCACGTCTATATTCCGCGATAGTGGAAATTATCCAAATTAATGCAAATTAACTAATTATCAATGCAAATTTTTTACAATTTTGACTGGACTGACATATGCTATGAGTGCTGCCAACTCAATTTATAAAAAACAGCCAGATCACTACTAAAAAAAACAAAATCCTCCTTATGAAATTTATGTTCAAAAAGCAATTCTTGTCTGAACTTGTTAAGTAGTGCATTATAGCACCCTTACAGCAAAAGCTGTTTTAGCCTACTTTTGAATATACTTGGTCTATCAATTGTTTTTATGAATAACCAAAATTATTGTAGATGGAATAGAGCTAGGCTAGAGTGAATAGGTGCCTTCTAGACCTTTGTGCTCCATCTTCGGCCGCATCGTCACTTACCAACAGGTGAGATCGTGGTCAAACAAAGGTCTATGTTAAAAAAACAAACATTGTTAAAAAAAAAATGGAAGAAACTTTTTATTTTTTTTGTTAGTTTACGCAGTTACGTAGTACGTTTAGGTAGTCTAGTAGTACGCCAACCACTAGCTGTCACAAACCTGATTTTGCTGGTAGAAGATGCTGTTAGCATGAAGCCCACCTTTTTGTAACATTATTGTATGTGCAATAATGTATAAATAAATAAATTGATTGTACATATAAAATAATTTTGTGACGTTTTCTTTTGGATTACGACTTATAATATTATAATAATATTTTTATTATTTAGAACAAAAAAACATAGTTTTATCATGTTACTAATTTACAGTAAGCATACGACCTTACTTTTTTTAGATATGTCAACCGAGACTTCTTCTCCACAGACAGACTGTCATTTTTTAGTAAATTTTCTGTTTTTCTTTGGGTTTAGATCGGTTTTTTTGTAGCTGATGATGTTAATTTACTGCTAGATCTAGCTATAACATTTCTGAATTGGCATCACTGGCGTCTAATCTGATTCTTTCTGATTGGATGAACTGTAGAAACAAGATGGCTGATATTGTTTTTTATAATGGCCTGGATACTGGTCCGTGTTGACTAAGAAGCTTATTTTTGAAAATAGCGAAATCTATAATGTACATATTTCAACTCTGAGTACTCAATGAATTGGTAGTTGTACCCTGGTACTTGTTAAATGATTGACGACCCTGCTGCTGGCTAGCGCTGCGCGTTGAATGATTTTGTTGTATCGAGATTACAAATTGCAATATTTTACTCCAATTTTACATTTAACACAAGCTGTTTAATTTTTATTCAATAGAGCATAATAAACGCCGCCAAAATTGCTTACTACTCCAAGTATAACGGTCATATACCCGCCATGGCTAAGGTAAGTCTGAAACTAGTCTGCTGATAAAATATTTTGTTATTTTTGAAGTATATTTACATACCGGTCATTCTAGATAATTAAATAAACCAGTTATGTATCCGGCTTTAATTTTATCACATAACTTCAGTCCGCAGAGTTGTCTTTACTGTGAAATATAATTACAAATATTTACTAGAAAATGGGAGATATAGTTCAGTTAAAGGTAAAAAATGCAAATAATTAATCTTTTAAGTCGCCAACATATTCCTCCGTGGGTGAGAAAACTCACCGTTCATTTTCCATGTCCACTAATCATAAAATACTTTTCTTTATTTAACTTTTTATTGTATATTATATGTACGTTTTTTTTTCCAGCCAGTATTATATTCGTACTGGCGAAGCTCGTGTTCGTGGCGCGTGAGAATAGCGCTGAACCTAAAGGAGATACCATATGACATAAAGGCAGTGAGCCTTATAAAGGGCGGTGGGGAACAGCACTGCAACGAGTACAGAGAAGTCAACCCTATGGAGCAAGTTCCTTCACTTTGTATTGGTAAGAGTTAAGCTAATATCTTATTTTTAATGAGTTAGTGGCCACGAACACGGTGAAAAGGGGCCCAGCCTACCCTATCGGGGAAAAAGGTGTGTCTATGTATGCATGTAAGTGTTCCCTAACTATTGGCTGTATGCAAAAGTTCTACGTTGCGCAGCAGGCTTTGTTGTTTTGTTGAGAGAGTTGTTTCACTGCCAGATAGAATCTGAAAACCATAGATAACCAAGATCACCGCAAAAGCTCTCAGCATTAGCAAGCTGAAGTGGCAATGGGCAAATCATAGCTTGCAGAACTGTTAACTGTTGTGCAAAAAACATTCTCGAATGGCCACTACAAACTGACAAAGGTAAGGCCTCTCCTCTCAATGGACCAACAACATTACAGAGGTTGCAGGAAGTCGTTGGATGGATGGAGGTCTTGGAGGCGACGCAAGACCGTTCGTCTTGGCATTCTATGGGAGAGGCCTATGTCTAGCAGTAGACTTCTACATGCTGATGATGACGAAGTAGCCAAACAAGCAGATGGCTCGGCAGTCACTTCTGCCTTTATAGGCATAGGTGACTGCCAGGCCATCTGCTTGTTATCAATGCATTACATCACAGGGCACATCCACCTAGGTATTCACCCTACATGGTATTTATATATTTATTTACAATACACAGGCAGCTCTCGGAGCTGATGCGTGTATATCTTAGTCCTTATCAATTTAAATTCTTGTCAAGTCTATGTTTGAAAAAGTTCACTGAGTGGGCACTGATCACTGAGTCTGGTAGCTAGTTCCAAGTGCGCACGAGGCAATATTTGCATCCTTGGATTGCTGGTAGGTACTTGGCCCACGTTGCAGCTTCAGCGAGTGTCCTCTGAGTCCTATATTGTTGTTCATGGTATATAGTGTCTTTGATAAATCGGGTATACTGTAGTGTTTGTTTAGGATCTTGTAGGTCTCTATTAGGTCTCCACACTCTAAGTTATTGCACTGCGTCCACCACCCTGAGACAAAGATCTTGTGTGCCTGTAATGTCACAAGCACTTACACGAAAAGTGGCTTACTGCGAAGTTTGCCTAGACCATAGCTCTGTGCATGTGTGGAGATGTGTAGCGAGGTACGGGTAGGGAGGGACAGCGGCCTCCACTTGAAGAGCGCTCATTCACTGGTAAACTTTAATTAAGACTAGCTTCATACATTTTTTTAATTACTTCCTCCTCTGCTAATGTGAAACTCATAATGTTAACAAGTAATTAATTTCGTAAAAATTAAAAAAAAACCCCAATGCATTTAAACGGCTGAACCGATTTTGATCAAACATAGCTAAGAACACTCCCGACAAATTCAACAATAAAACAAAAAAAAAACAAAACGGTTCATGCTTTCAGGAGGTACGATAGATTTTCTTTGTCTGCCCCCCTATACCTATACAATCCTGGCTACGCTCTTGGTGGAGGATCACTGATGTAAGGCAGGGTCGAAAGAGTCAGTCACAAAACATATGAATAAGCAGACATATCTTAAAATGTTTCAGATGGAGAAACCTTGGTGGAATCTCTAAACATAATGCATTACTTGGAGGAGACGAGGCCACAGAGGCCACTAATGCCCGAAGAATGCTTCAAGAGAGCTAAAGTTCGCGAGATTTGTGAGGTACCAAATATTTATTCCTTATTATTTGAGTTTCTGGCCTGGCGCACAGAATAAATGATAGTACAAATACTGGGGACAAAGTTTGCATGATTCTGTATTGTTTTTTTTGTATTCAACTTGGAATGACGGATTAAGCAGATGGCCAACCTGATGTTAAGCGGTAACCTCTGCCTATGAACAGTGCATTACCTCACAGGTCACGTCCACCTTGGACGCACCCTATGTGGCATTACACTGCACGCGCCACCCTGAGACATAAAGATGAAAGTCTCATGTGCCTGTAATTTCGCCGTCACCCTTACCCTTCGAACCGGAACACAGCAATGCGAGTACTACTGTTTTGCGGCAGAAATAGTGGTGGTAGTACTTCCCCAGACGAACTCTTTTACAAAAAAGCTCGACTACAACAAAAATCTATACAAAGTAACTGTACACACTAGTTGACGAGCTTTCTCAATATTCCAGGTAATAGCCTCGGGCATCCAGCCCCTCCAGAACCTCATAGTCCTCATCCACGTCGGAGAAGAGAAGAAGAAGGAGTGGGCCCAGCACTGGATCATGCGAGGGTTCCGGGCCACTGAGAAACTCCTGGCAGCCTGTGCTGGAAAGTACTGTGTCGGAGATGAAATCACGTTGGCTGACTGCTGCCTGGTGCCCCAGGTCTTCAACGCTAGAAGGTAAGGTTAAAGGGTTTTTTTTAACATTGATAGTCCTTTTTGACCATGATCTCACCTGTTGGTAAGTGACGATATGGCCGAAGATGGAGCACAAAGGTCTCCTCCTCGCGTCGTATTCCTCAATGCTGAGGGTCGTGACCCCCTTCATGGATCACTTTCTGCCGGACGATGTTGCGCCAATGAGATCCGTTGCCAGCGAGATGCACGGCTTGAAAGGTAAAAAAAGACACAAAGGAAAAAAAAAAATACACAAAGGTCTAGAAGGCACCTTTTCACCCTAGCCTTGAAGAGACCCAGGATTATAGTTTTCAGGAAAGACAGACGACGCGGTATTTGCGTACAGACTGATGAAACGTAACATGAAATTTATCATTCTGCCTTTCATTGCATGTTCGCTGCAAGCGTGGACGCGTCGGTTCTTAGCACGCATTCACTACGAACCTCCCGCGTACGTCTGTTTCCACCATAGACATAGAATTTTCGCTACATTCTAGATCTATGGTTTCCACACTGCTCACCCCTATGTGTTCCTTAAAAACCGACAAATCACGGATCGCTCCGCACGCGGCTTGTAATGCTCGTAGCGTGCGCATTTAATGCACATTTTGCGCGCGCAAGACCTCCAAACTATGAGAAATTGTTACTAAGTATGTTACCTTTCATGATACCTACATATATTTTTTTTTTTTTTTTTTTTTTTTTTTTTTTAACTTTGATAGACCTTTGTTTGACCACGATCTCACCTGTTGGAAAGTGACGATGTGGCCGAAGATGGAGCACAAAGGTCTAGAAGGCACCTATTCACTCTAGCCTTGAAGAGACCCAGATTATAGTTTTCAGGAAAGACAGACGACGGTAGTGTATTCCACTCCTTAGCAGTTCGCATTATAAAGGTGGAACTGAAACGTTGAGTACGAATAGCGGGTATACTAATCAGGTAAGGGTGGTACCGAGCCGTGCGCCTACTCGTCCTATGATGAAAAGGAGATGGTGGGATCAGATCATGAAGTTCCTGGGAGCATTCCCCGAAATGTAACCTATAGAAGATCGAAAGGCATGCGACCTTACGGCGGTGCTCGAGACTTTGGACCTTAGTCTCCGCCATATGTTGCTCACCTATTAGCCTAAAAGCTCTGCGTTCAATCGAGTCCAAGGCAGCAAGCTGGTGTTTGGCCGAGCCATCCCAAACGTGGCAGCAATACTCCATACCAGCCCGGACTTGTGCTTTGTACAGACTAAGAAGCTGTCCTGGTGTGAAGTAACGCTTTACCTTATTCAGGATACCCAGCTTCATGGAAGCAGTTTTTGCCTTAGACTCGATGTAGGAGCCAAAGTTGAGAGTAGGCGTGAGTGAAACGCCTAAGAGCTCGAGGTGATCACCTATAGCTACAGGTACATCTCGGAAGACAGGAACTTGGAGAAACGGACTTTTTTTCGCCGAGAAGAGACAAGCCTGCGTTTTAGAGGCGTTGAACTTGACTAGATTAGCATCGCCCCAATCGGATACAGCCTTGAGAGTCAAATTCAGACGCTGCAGCATCTCATCTCTTAACTCCAGAATTTCATTCTGCCTAGCACGCGCAGTGGAAACGTATCTCTCCACAACTGTGCTGTCGTCTGCATACCCAATGATACTGGGCATTAGCAGATCATTAATATGCAGCAGAAACAGTGTGGCAGATAGCACTGACCCCTGAGGTACCCCGGCATTTATAGCCATTTGATCCGACGAGCAGCCGTCAATATATCTGCAGATCGTACAAATATTTGTTCCGAGGCGGAGTCGAACCCAAAACCTCCTTCCTCGCAGGCGAACCTCCGCCCGCCGCGCCACAGAGGTCGTAAACACAATAACACCCAGCCCGGATCAAATATTTGCAGATCATACAAACATTTGTCTCTCGCATCTCGGCCGGCTGCTTCCCAACGCGCTACAGAGGTTGACGCTACTAAAATCTTTGTCTCATTTCAGATTCCACGTGGACTTGCGTCCGTTCCCGATAATCCTGCGCATCGACCGCGAGCTGGAGAACCACCCTGCGTTCCGCGCCGCCCATCCTTCCTCTCAACCAGATTGCCCGCCCGAGGTCGCCAAGTGAACTGTTACCATAAAATACTTACCTGGGTTTAATCGCGCTACTAAGGCGCAATAGGTTCACAGCATGACTATAATGAGATCAAGAATTTTTTAAGTTATTGATATGTGTTCTTAGGCTGCGTTCCCAGTAGGCAAACTGTTCGCCGCCGACTGAGGTAGCGGCGTATCGGTTTTGTACGCCCTTCCATATATTTGAAATGGAGTGTTCACAGTTTGCTAGTTTGCGCTCACTACTGTGAACACTCTATTCAATTTCTCCGTTTTTATTTTTGAAACATTTGGTAACTTATTAATTATTATTTAAGTTAGTGAAGTCATCAACAAAAGACAACAAAACTCTAAAGGGCATTTTTATATTATTTTTTATACACAAAAACACGGTATCAGAGCGTGCGCTCGCTTTCTACGCCTTATACAAAAATGTTTGTTGAAACTGGTTGAACCTATAGCGCCTTAACGTTATTACAAGTGACCGGTAAGTGACAATGTGGCCGAAGATGGAGCACAAAGGTCTAGGTTTTACTCTGATTCACACCGATGGCCCGACGACCTGATTTCTCACAGGCAACACGCCGTGGGACCACCGCGCCTGCCGACGTCTGTCGTTGCCTGTAGTCGTCGACCAATCAGGGCTGTTATTCGCCATGACCATAGGAGATTACTTGCCAATAACGTCTGACGTTACAATGTATTCTGAACGATTATTCCACGCAGATATCGTAACGAGCCCGCGTTATGTCACGTTTGGTCATAGCGAATAAGGGTGACCGTTTACGTTATTTCGTACGTCTGGATTGAGGGATCCTCGCTGACGTAATAATGTTGAAAATCAGCTCGATTGGGGCCTAGATAATGTGGTCTACAGTGTGCTGACTGCAAGGTTTATATGTGTGCAAAAGTAAAGTACTCTTGTTAGCGCGTTAAGAGGAGCCACGGTTTGTTACATATTTATATATTCTCCATACATTTTTCATGATCGTATTCCCCTGTTTTCTCCTCCTAAACAGGTCGGTTTTTTTTTAAAGAATTTGTGGTGTAATCGGCCTAAAAATAGACCCTTCCGAATCCTCCCGTGGATGTCGTAACAGCCGACTAAGGGATTACCTGGACTTGTTGATAAGATTCGTTGGTATAAGATTTGTCCTGGCTTATTATGCAATGAGTGACTGGATGAAAACGTTAGACGAGTCAGTCGTGGGAAGACATGGCGGCGATGAGCTCACCTCTCGTCACGTCTATATTCTACAATGGTGTAACCCACAGTGAAAAGAGGCCCATTTGAGGCTCTGCCTACCCTTTCGGGAAAAATGGCGTGGGTCTTTGTATGTATGTATGTTATGATATTAGAATCATGTTATTTTTTTTGTTTTTTTGAACAAATAGCATATGAGCTTGGCAGTAGTAGATATAGATTGTATAGTAAAAAATATTTCCACCAGTGTCATATCCAGGGAGGAAACAAGGGAATTATTTTGTATGGAATAAACACCTCCCGCATTTCCTCCTTAACTTGAAATATAGGTACTGGCAACACTCGACCCGAGAACACTATTGAACATAGGTAGTTATTCTTTATTTTCTGAAGTACTAATTTCTATGAGTTAAATATCTGCACGTCGCAGCAGTCGGGCCAAAAATTTTAGGGATCGAAGAGGACGATCAAAGTCCACAGGATCGTTTTTAACGGATCGAACAGGACTACTCCCAAATAGTACTTCAGAAAAAAGGTCAGGTGTTGACTGTATTTTGGGTTGTCCAATCAAGCCGCTAGAAGTATGAGATTTCCTCACATGCTAACTTGAAAGTGAAAATACCTAACAGTAACAAATCACACACCAGTTAATTTGTTTACACTCGGTACTGTTTCATATCAAAACGTAGTGATTATACTATCTTGTTCTATCTAAAACTACTCTTGGCCTTTGAAAACAAAAATAGACTTTGCGCTGGGCCCATATCCTACCACAGGTCTAGCGCTTAACTGAGTCAGTCCCTGAGGTATGGGAGCGGTATGGGAGGAGTGTTTTCGTCTCAAATTATCTGATGATATGAAGCCACGCTTCAGTTTGACGTAACGAAAACACCCCTCCCGTACCTCTCCCATACCTCAGTTAAGCGTTAGACCTGTATTGTATATGTATGTGTCTACCTAGGTGTCCATATATTTCTATTCGATTAGACGTGTAGGGCAAGCCTCAAGTCAACCAGAACATTCCAAGGTCTCATTTTGGAGTTTAAAGTAGTGGGGCAAACAACTTTAGTTTAAATACCAGTTTGGATTACATTTCTCCATAATTCAGATTTCTATGATACCAATCATAGATATTAAGCCCATAGATAACCCCGTTTTTGTTTGTTATTGTTTACGCTAATACTATTAGGTGAACTTAGTATGTATATTTTTTCAATCATGAAATCATCTGTTTTTTATCATTGGCTTATTTGTAAACGGAAAGGCTTTGTTTTAGGTACTTATTTCCATTCATTTGGATATTATTCCATTAACCTTTTATCTAATTATCTTAATTTTGTATATGATACTTAGGCACATAGTAACTTAACAAGATTTGTATCCTTAATTTGTGTAACTTAACAAGATCCGAAACGAGGTTATACGACAGAGAATCAAAGTTTTAGACATAGCCCAGAGGATTAGCAAGCTGAAGTAACAGTGGGCCGGTCATGTCTGCAGAAGAACCGATAACCGGTAGAGTAAACGAGTACTTGAGTGGAGACCGCGTCTTGGCAAACATAGTGTAGGGCACCCTCTGGCTAGGTGGAGCGACGACTTGCGCGGGGTGGCAGAAACTGAATGAGGAGAGCCAAAGGCCGGGCTCAGTGGCGCGCCATGGGAGAGACCTATGTCCAGCAGTGGACTGCAGTAGATTGATGATGAAGATTTGTATGTACAGTCACTAACTACAAATACCTACTGAAAGTACCTAACCTACTTTAGACAAGTAATTCACAAATCGCTATATAATTGAACGAGCGAAGCTAGTTCTCCGAGTCAACTAGGAAGAATCGGCGTTTGTATGTATGTATGTATGTTTGTCCGAGCATAACTTCCGAACCGTTGATCCGATCTTCATGAAATTTTATTGTGGGGTAGATAGTATTGGTACAATTTGTTGGTAAGGTTATGAGCTATATCGGTCGGGGGATTGTTGAGATATTGGGTTCCAAAAGGGGTAAAAAAATAAAAGTGAGAATATTAGATCAAATGGGGTTTCATATGAAAGCTTCGACATTTCAAAACAATTTTTTATAGTTTTGTAACTTAAGTATGTAGTTTTTGAGATATTAGGGAAAAACAAAAATGTAATAAACCAAAACCTCTAGGGTACTTCCACTAATCCTACAACGCTGAAATTTGGTATGTTTGTAGCTTTTTTGACAAAAATACTGGAAAAAGTCTAAAATTGATGAACTTGTGCTCTATAAAACACAACCAGTATAACATCCATTGTTGACCTCCCGTTTCTAGAAATTTGAACGACGTTGTAGGTCTAACTTTTCGAACCGACAAGTACGTTCATTTTATGTGGCTATACTCGCGTATATCGATATTTTTTCGAAAGAAATAAGGCAACCTACCTAAATCCCGTGTATTCGCGAGGTCTCAGTTCGGGGCGAACCACTAGTCTATATAGGTACATTACTTACAAATGTACAATTGAGCGCCACCGAGGTACAAAAAAAACTCGAATATGCAATAAATAAAAATATGAATAACGTGAACATCATTTTGGATTGTCAGTGAACCCCCAAGGGCGTAGCGAGGTACGGGCAGGGTAAAGGGGCAGCTGACCCCTTAAAAGAACGGGCGTTTTTTTTTACAAGCTTTTCTTACTCTAAAATATTCAATAATTACTACCTCCACTGTGTGAAACTCGTATGTTAAAAACAACGATCAAATCAATTTAATCTAGGATTTTATTTGCCTGCCCCCCCCCCACCCTATATAAAATCCTGGCTACACCCCCCGACGCAAAAAGGGGTGTTATAAATTTGACCGCTATGTGTGTCTATGTGTGGCACCGTAGCTCTTAAACGGGTGATCCGATTTTAATGCAGTTTTTTATTTGAAACCAGATTTTCTAGCGATGGTTCTTAGACATTAATCGGTTCAACCGTTTCATTGAGTAGGAGGTTTTTTTGAATTTTTGTATTTCTTGTTGATGCATAGATTTAAATATCATTATATATGTATAAGGATTAAGGATTGATGCTGATTAATTGATTAATTTTTATTTTCTAGGTGTAAGTAAATTTTTATTTGTCATAAATCTAGTCTAATATAAATAGTTTTAAGTATTTTACAAGGTTTTTGGGTCGATTGTAGGTAAGTCTAAGTATGTGATTATTAATTGTGCCATTCCATCATATTATTTTGAAGAAAAAAAACTGTCCGACTGTTATTAAGTATCTTCTAAGAATTTGTTACTATTTATACTTGTATTGGTTAAAGTAACTATATTTTGATTATCCATAGCTCTTCCTTTTGGCAAATATAGTATTTTTGGTTGAAGGTTACCTAGTTTTATTTCGTGAATTTAAAAAAAATAATTGATTTTGGCCATGTTTGTCTAAAGATGATTCGAATATCTTCACTCCTTTTTCTAGGTCATCAGAAAACATAGTGAGTGAAACAGCACAACCTAGGTCACATCTACCTAGCGTTTTTATGTAAGGTGGAGTATTAGCCAGTGAACCAAGTGTATTCAGTGGACCACAGGGCCTACAGCCTAAACGCGACATTGCAAGCTAGTGCCTACTACACGTTTGAACTTCCCTCCCGTACCAACCTGTCACCGCCAGTTTGTCGGCGAACTCCCGCCCGGAACGCGCAAGCTATGAGGAGATTTATGTTTTCGCGCTCAAAAAGTAAGGAAAAAATTTGGGTTTAATTTTATCGACTGAAAGACCATGGCAATGAACACATTTTTCCAGAAGCGAACTTCGAGAAAGTGGACTTGGGCTGACGGAATAACAAAAAACGAGATGGACTACATAATTAGCTTCCAGAAACATGTAGTCAAAGAAGTCTCAGTCCTCGCTCGCTTTAAAACCGGAAGCGATCACCGTTTCGTCAGAGCGACGTACAGGTTCAACTTGAATAGGGAAAGGACAAAAATGATACTAAACTCTCATCGCAGGTATGAAAAACCAGAGATAGCTTTCCTTCAAAAGGAGTACTGAACGGAATTGTCTAACCGGTTCCAGGGACTTGAAGAAGTGAACTTGGACGTCGATCAGCTGAATGAAATGTTGTGCAAAACTGTAAATGAAACCACTCGAAAACTTCTTGGTGGAGTGAGAAAGAACGAAGGTACCTAAATTAACAAATGAAACCTTAGCTCTTATTGAACAAAGAAGAGGCATGCCACCACACTAAGTCCATGCATGCCACATACCTACCACCATAGCAGATCAAAGAGCAATAGAGAAATGTAATCGCGTAATAAGTAAAGCAGTTAACAGAGATCTGCGTAAACACAATACTCAAATATTTTTAATACAATAGAACAATACAAATATCTACCCCTCAATGAGTGCTTGTGCCAAATTTCAGACCTCTCGGCCCAGTAGTTTCCGAAATTTCGTGATGGAGTGAGTGAGTGTGTGGACTTCTCTTTTATAGAAATAAGTATATTTTCTTCTATTTTCTATTTTTGTTCTTATTTTTTTTTAGGTACCTATATATATTTAGGTAGGTACCTGGGGGGTGCAGTTTTGAAAATTTTCAATTTCGAAACTGGCTTACGAAATTCGGTCGCTTAATTTCGAAAGTTCGAAGTTCAGACAGAAAATATAACTTTTATTCTCGAGATCTGTGCGTCCCTTTACAGATAGAGTTAGAGCCGGTTAAGTGATTTATCTAATCCAAAACATACGAAATACTTTGATTACCTACCACATGACACAGACGCGGCACGTGTAGCAGCGATGAAGTGCCCTTCCGGGTCGTATCGCTGAAGCCTGGCAGTGTACCGGTTAACCTACTTCTATAATTTTACATTGATTATGATCTGTGATAATGATTTGGGAGATGCAAAAAAAAACATTAAAATTAAATAATATTCTGTATTTATGTTTTTTTTTCATTTTGTGGATAAAATTTGTATGGCTCTTAGGCAACTTAAAAACGGAAAAGCCCCCGGTGATGACGGAGTTACATCTGATGAGCTTCTGAAGGAAGGAGGAGTTTCAGTACTGAAGGAGCTACAAAGGCTATTTAACTCTGTCATTCACCACGGGAGAACTCAAGAGGCGTGGAACAGGAGTATTGTCGTCCTTTTCTTTAAGAAAGGTAACAAATCTCTATTGATGAACTACAGGCCCATCTCACTTCTGAGCCACGTCTATAAGTTGTTCTCAAGGGTCATCACAAATCGTCTCGCACGAAGGCTTGACGAATTTCAGCCACCAGAACATGTCGGGTTGCGAAGAGGCTACGACACCGTAGACCACATTCATACAGTACGGCAGATTGTATAGAAGTCTGAGGAGTATAATCGGCCACTGTACTTTGCGTTTGTGGACTACGAGAAGGCTTTTGACTCCATCGAAACCTGGGCAGTTCCGGAATCCTTGCAGCGATGCCAAGTGGACTATCGTTATACCGAAGTGTTGAGTTGCCTTTATGAAAATGCAACAATGAGCATTCTAGTACAGGAACAGCAGTCTAATCCTTTCCAATTGCATAGGGGAGTCAGACAGGGGGATGTAATATCACCGACACTGTTCACCAATGCATTGGAGGATCTGTTCAAGACGCTGGACTGGAAGAAGATGGGCATCAACAATAGGCTGCGTTTCCATTGACGCGGAGCTGTGCGGAGATGAGCGGAGAATAGCGGTGAAAAGTGGTAAGGCTGCGTTTCCATTGACGCGGAGCTGTGCGGAGATGAGCGGAGAATAGCGGTGAAAAGTGGTAAGTGTTTCCACTGAAGCAGAAAGGAGAGGAACGGAGCGGAGCGGAGCGGAGCGGAGAGGAGAGGAGAGGAGCGGAGCGGAGCGCAATTTTGAGCTCAGTTTGTCTCCATCATTTGTTTAACACTTTCAATGAACTTCTCATACATTTTGATACGTATTGCACCTATGACATAACGTTGATAACTACTACGACGCACTGCGCGCGAGTCGTAGCGTCACACCCTCCCCCGCACCCCGGTCCGCACCTCGCCGCTTCGCTCTCCTAGCTACCCTCCGCAACGCACCGCCCCGCTGTCCTCCGCTCCGCATCACCTCGCTTATTTTATATGAATATCCGTTCAGCTCTGCCCCGCTCCGCTCGTGCTGTTTCCATTGAAGCGGAGCGGAGATTTCGAGCATAGTGATTGGTCAATTCATGCACCGCTAAGCACCGCTCCGCCCAACTCCGCGTCAATGGAAACGCAGCCTAAGTGTTTCCACTGAAGCAGAAAGGAGAGGAGCGGAGAGGAGAGGAGAGGAGCGGAGCGGAGCGCAATTTTATCAGTTTTATTTCTCGTATTGCACCTATGACATAACGTTGATAACTACTACGACGCACTGCGCGCGAGTCGTGGCGTCACACCCTCCCCCGCACCCCGGTCCGCACCTCGCCGCTTCGCACCTCGCCGCTTCGCTCTCCTAGCTACCCTCCGCAACGCACCGCCCCGCTGTCCTCCGCTCCGCATCACCTCGCTTATTTTATATGAATATCCGTTCAGCTCTCCCCCGCTCCGCTCGTGCTGTTTCCATTGAAGCGGAGCAGAGATTTCGAGCATAGTGATTGGTCAATTCATGCACCGCTAAGCACCGCTCCGCGTCAATGGAAACGCAGCCTTAACGGCGAGTATACCTAACTCACACTTGCGATTCGCAGATGACATAGTTCTGATGGCGGAGTCGTTGCAGGAGCTGCAGTACATGCTAGATGGCCTAGCTGACTCCTCTCAACAAGATGGTCTCCGGATGAACATGGGTTAAACCATGGTGATGTTCAATTGACACATACACCCGGGACCAGTCGTCGTAAAAGGTCTTCCACTTGTTCATAATTACGTATACCTCGGGCAAATATTGCAATTAGGTAGACACAACTTTGAGAAGGAGGCCAAGAGGAGGATTCACTTGGACTGGGCAGCCTTTGGAAAATACGCAAGTCTTCTCGTCGCCTATACCACAATGCCTGAAGACTAAAGTCGTCAATTAGTGCGTTCTACCAGTAATGACCTATGGTGCCGAGACGTGGCTACTCACGGTAGGGCTAATCCACCAGTTCAAGGTTGTACAGCAAGGTTGTACAGCCCACCGGATTAGCAAGCTGAAGTGGCATTGGGCTGGTCATGTATGCCGAAGAACCGACAACCGTTGGGGTAAGCGAGTTCTTGAGTGAAGACCGCGTCTTGAATAACGTAGCATGGGGCGCCCTCTGGCTAGGTGGAGCGATGCCCCACGAAAGCCGGCGGGCAGAAAGTGGATGAAAGTGCCAAACACGGCTCCTCAGGCGTTTACAAATGTAGCCAGTCGCTGAGAAAGCTCTCTCACCTTCAACACTGGTCGACGCCTCGACGTTATTGAAATGGAATACGTACGTATTTGCGTGGGTAAATCAAGGAAACTAAAAAAAAAAAAACGAATTTGTGACCACCAATTTCGAATTTGAAAAATGGTCAAAAAAGGATATGAATTTCGAATTTACGAAACTTCGAAGTTTTAAAATGCACCCCACCTACCTACCCAAAAGCAGGCCTCCGCCACTCGCTCAAGGTCGCGCGCGCGCTATTAGGCTGCGTTTCCATTGACGCGGAGCTGGGCGGAGCGGAGCTTAGCGGTGCATGAATTGACCAATCACTATGGAATTCACCAATGGAAACGCAGCCTGATTGGTCAATTCATGCACCGCTAAGCTCCGCTCCGCCCAGCTCCGCGTCAATGGAAACGCAGCCTTAGCCTACAGCTGCCGTTACGCAAGCGGAACAAGTGACAGTGGGTTGTCGGACGTACGCCTGAGCGCTCGCGCAATACGTTAATACGCAATACCCGCGCAAATATGACGTCGCGTGCTTATTGTGCGGCATATGGATGCAGTAGTCAAAAAACAAACAAACAATTATCATTTTTTGCATTGCCGAAGGACGAAGAAAGGTAAGTTATGTGATTGATGTAGATTAGGTTGATACATATCGTAGTCATTTTGTGTTTTTAACCCCCGACGCAAAAACGACGGGGTATTATATGTACCTATGTCGTGTCTGTGTGTGTCTGTCGCCTCGTAGCTCCCTAACCAATTTCGTTTTTTTTTTTGTTTGAATGGTGAATTTGTCGGCAGTGTTCTTCAGCTATGTTTGATCAAAATAGGTCCAGCCGTTTCATTGCATTGAGGGTTTTTTTAATTATTACAAAATTAATTACTTGTGTACCTAGGTGTGAGTTCATGCATAGATCCACCAACTTATCTGTAGAACCATTTAGCTACCTATATTTTTCTATCATCTACATAGGTACATTTCATTCTACAGATAAGTTGGCGGATCTCTACATAGACCATAGATTGCAATAATCTAGGTTGGAGATACCTAAGTAATTACTTGAATTTAGGAACCTGCTTACCGATTTACTCACGTGCTTAATTTAACATAATTACAATTTAACGATAGCGGAATCGCTCTAAATTACATCAATAAGTAAAAAATAACCTATAAAATACCTGCTTTCGATTGGGTCGCTTTTAGCGTAACCGGCAGTGTTGCCGTTTTCTATTTCGAGAAAATGTTGAAACTTGGTTCAGATAATGCTAAAAAAATGCTAAATAACTTTTGAGAATGCTAAATAAAATGCCAAAACTCAAATTTTACTCTCAACTAGCTGTGCCCTCAGTTTCATCAGCGTGGGCACAATCTTCCAGGATTACAGTAGCCTATGTTTGTATGTATCTTATTTACGCACCAAATTTCATCAAAATACGATCAGCCGTTTCAGCGTAGCATACATAAATATATACAATCTGTCACTTTATAATGTTAGTAGGACAGTCAGTTATTTTTTTTAATTAATTTAATTCTCAGAATCAAACAATTTTGTATATGTATAATAACATCGTCATGCTCATCTGGTTTTATGAATTAAAGTTATGAATATGAATGTTAGTGGATGGAAAGGAAGAGGAAGACCTAAGAAAAGATAGATGGATTGCGTGAGAGAGGATATGAATGAGAAGGGAGTGAATGATAAGGTGACGGCTGACAGGGGAGAGTGGAAGAAAAAGAGGTACTGCGCCGACCCCAAATAATTTGGGAAAAGGGCAAGACAATGATGATGATGCTCGTCTGGTTTTGGTTAGGCTTGTGATGTTGAAGGGCCACCTTCAGCTTCCATACTCAACGGCATCACAAGTTTATCTTTAACTCCTATAATCTGTTTAACATACAAGCGACATCGCGTGACTCCAGCGTTTAAGTACTTCATGGCTAGGTACGTTATAACGTACCAGGCATACGTATACGGCATAGGCGTATACGGATGGCAAGATTTGCCTGATCTTTTAGGGTCATATGTAACGTGTAGAATGGATTTTAGAGTACGTAGTGCCATACAATTCCTCAATTTCAGGAACTCCCTTTATTTTAGAGAGCGATGCATACTAATAATAAATTAAATCTACATTTAGAGCAAAAACTATTGTCTCTGGACCTTCTTTTCTGAAGAAAAGGTCCATAAAATGCCAAAAACATGCAATATGCTAAATGCAATTTTTCCATGCTAAATGATCAAGAAATATGCTAGATTTAGCACTAAAAATGCCAAAACGGCAACACAGAGGGGCAAGTCCGAGTTTACACACACCATCGTAACGATGATCGTAACGGCGAGTGTACGTGTATTGCGTAGTAACTAGCCATTAATCTGTGACGTTTTTGGCACAGATTAATAGCTAGTTATTATGTTATACACGTACGATCGTGTTACGTTCACCGTTACGATGGTGTTTGCAAAACTCAGACTCACCCTCTGGTAACCGGCGTGACGCATGACGTGACGTACACTCTTACACTCACACTGTTTGTCTGTAGCGTGACTGTGTCCTAGTCACAGATGAAGTAGTACAGTCCTATTGTAGCATGGAGGTCTTCCGAGAGTCCTAGTCATGGGCGTAGTATACAAGTCCATGTTCCTAGTACGGCCATCCATGGACTTAGTATACCCCACAGAAGAAGTTGTAGGTAACATTCATGGTATACCCATGCCGCCATCTTGGCTCACACGCAGCGCATCGTCGCAACTTGCATGCAACTATATTCTGCTCGGTACAGATTACAAAAAAAAAACTAAATACTCATACTCAATGAGGGCTTTTCATCTCTGATTAAACATAAAAAAAGTAGTTCCAACTGGTTCGATAGATGGGGCTGACTCACAATCCTCTCTGAAAAATTCTTAGCTGATAAATTTTTGTTGTTTGTTAAAGTCATTATGTCACAAAGTTAGACTTTCTTCTGATAGTTTATCCACAGTGCAGCGCCATATATTTTCAACAGCTTGTCGCACGATTTTTTTTTTGTGTTTTTGCTCATCACATCTCGTCAACACTTCTTCAGATAGCGACAACTAATTTCCCGGTAATTATATGACCTAACATACACGTTTTAATTTATAGTATCACATGAATATCATTAGTTTAGCTACGTTTGTGCTTCAATGGTTTTTACAGTGTTTTTTTGTTTCAAGCACATTCATAGCCAAACTAATGATATTTATGTGATACTATAAATTACAACTTGTGTGTTAGGTCACATAATGAGGTGTTTTCACGGCCGTTTCACATCATGTTTATAGCCTTGAAAATAGATGGCGCCAGCTCTGTACAAGCTAAAGTAGCTCTGTCAAAATAAAGTGAGATGTCAACGTCAACAACGTAGTGATATATTTTCGTGATATTCACACAAAAGCACAGAGAATGCATTTGTTAATTTGAAAAGTATATTTGAGTCAGCGCCATCTATCGAGCCAATCGAACTACTTTTTTTATTCGTTAATGAAAAGCCCTCATTACTGGCAAATTAGTTTTCGCTACATGAATAAGGGTTGATGAGCTGTGATGAGCAAAAAACACAAAAAAAAGAATTTCGCGCCACAAACTGTTGAAAATAGATGGCGCTGCACTGTGGATAAACTGTCAAAAGACAGTTTAACTTTGTGACATAATGACTTTGTCAAACAACAAAAATAAACCAACTAAGATTTTTTTAAGTCTATGTTTAAAGTTTTTATTGGTGAAAACCAACTATTCTTATAGGCAGACTTTTGAAAAAAAAACAGTAACCGTAGAAAAACCAATTATCAAGTACCTTCCTCATCGTGCCAAAATCCTTCAACCTCTTTGTAAAGGAGATAAATTGCATTTGAAACAGGACATAGGTTACTTATTGCTGTAGCATGCATATAAGTGGACTGGAAAGCTCATAAGTAGTATTTTCCATTTAGGTGCAGAATGGCCAGTTGGCAAAATGTCCAGTTCGCTTAATGTTTAATTCGCGGAATGTACCTACAGTGTGGCTTAAAGGAATTATACCTAACAAAGAGTTTTTTTACGAATTAGGTAGCTAAAAACTCTGCGCCTGAAAGAAAAAACTTTATTTTTGCTATTTCTTTACTTTAATCCACACTAGACATTTTGCGAACTATAAATTTAAGACAACTGGACATTCTGCGACTAAAGGATATATTTGACTAATCGTACTAAGCAATACATCCTGGTGTGGGAAGTTAATGATTTTATAGAAAAACTTGTATTTCTGTTTCAGACGTAAAAAATGGTTGGAAGAAATAAACAGGCCCGATCTAATGAAACCCGATTTAAAGTTCAACAGCCACGTGGTTTGCTCCAAACATTTTTCCAAATCTTCCATCATCTTCAGACCTATGCTAAAGCCAGATGCAATGCCTACATGTTTGGTGCAAGAATCGGGGACATGCGATCAAGCTACGCAAACTATAGACAATAATATTTGAAAGGATTGGAAAGGATCAGAATCAGAATCATTTTTGCTACACCAGAAATTACACCTTTACATTGACCCGTTGTGGATTCCTATCAAGCATCACTAACCAAGTTCCAGTACCATATTTACTGTATAATAAATAATGTTATCACACCACCGTAGTTCAAATAACCCGATAACGTACGTTTTCCAGAGTATCGCTTATATTTGTCTTTTGCCATAGAGTAGATCCCATCGCCAGATCTAGAAATTAAAGTATTAGGACGACTACCCAAATTCAAGCTTCTTGAATAGGACCATGGGCGGGGAACACGGAGTAACCCCTTTCTAATAAATATAAGGTAATTAAAATTGGATGTTGTTCTACAAATTATACCAATTGCCCCTCAGGAAACTGAACTATTATTTATTCAATGACTGCAGGTACCTACACCGATTACCTACTGATTTAGCTTCGTTTAATTTTCTACCTAATAGTAATTTCAAAGCACAATCAGTATTTTTACTGTTCAATCACTAAGTTTAATATGCAAAATACAAACTATCATTTAGAAAAAAAAGCTTATTTGATACCGCAAGTTATATTTAAATATTTTCTTGAACTTTATACTGTGCTAGTGCAAATTGAGGGATTTTTGAACTCACGACCAATAACTCCAATGTCATCTGATATTGAGGATCTTTCCTACATAACGCCTGGGCACTTTCTCACTGGTGCTCCACTAAATTGTTTTCCAGAACAAGATATCACTAATTTGCCAGACAATAGGCTTAGCTTTTGGCGTAAATGCACCGCGTTGAAGCAGCTCTTTTGAAGATATTTGTCCAAACAATATTTAAATGTATTGCAGAACCGTCATAAATGGAAGGATAGTCTACCTAATGTAATGGTAGGTGCTCTGGTCATTTTGCGAGAGTTAGATACCCCACCTATGACCTGGCCTATGGCGAGGGTGACCAGGGTTTTTGAAGACTCCGACGGTCTTGTACGAGCTTTAGAAGTAAGAAAAGCCAATGGCAGGGTGCATAAAACTTCGATTACTAAAATATGTGTACTTCCTGTTGACTAGAATTTAAGTTTGACTAGCTCTAGTATTATAAACAATGTTTATTATATTATTATTATGAGCCTGTGGTGTCCCACTGCAGGGCAAAGGCCTCCCTTCCCTCCTTCCATTTATCTCTATTGTTGGCTATTTGGCACCAATCCTTCAAGTAGGAGTCTAGCTCATCCCGCCATCTCCGTCTGGGCCTTCCACGTGGCCGTCGTCTGTTTGGGATCCAATCTGTCGTGCTCTTTGCCCATAGTTCTTCTGACATACGGCACACATGTCCAGCCCAGTCCCACTTAAGCTTTGCAGCTTTTTGAGCGACGTCAGCTATCTGTGTTTGGGAGCGTATTTTCGAGTTCCTTATTCGGTCCGTGAGTTTCACTCCTAGGATACTACGCTCCATAGCTCGTTGGCATACCCCGAGAGAGGACTTTTGAATATTCGCTAGCGACCAGGTTTGCGCACCGTAGGTGAGGATGGGGAGAATGCACATGTCCATGAGTTTCCGCTTTAAAGAGAGTGGGAGCGGTCCTTTCATTAGATCTTTCATGGACCAATAGCTCTTCCAGGCGTTTTCTGTGCGTCGAGCAACGTCTTGTTCTTGTCTCGCCTGAAAAGAGACTAAAATTGGCCCAAATATATATACTCATGGACATATTCTATCTCACCACCCTCAACCTCTATCTTCTTCTCTGTGCCGTTCGTCATCACCTTCGTTTTATTAATATTCATTGAAAGTCCCACCTCGAGGCTTGCCCTGCTCAGGTCTTGGAGCATCGTCTCTAGCTCAGCTGCTGTTGAGGAAAATAAGACAATATCATCGGCAAATCGTAGATTAGTTAACCTCTTTTCGCCGACGATAATGCCCTAACTTTCCCAGCTGGCTGCTAAGCTTTGGAAAACTTCTTCGAGAGTGGATGTGAATAGCTTTGGAGAAAGCGGGTCGCCTTGCTTGACTCCTGTTTGGATTTGGAAGGGTGGCCCGTTTTTATGAATGTGGATAGAATAGATGCAGTGCTGTTAAGGTAAACTTGTTGCAAAAGATGAATGTATGTTGGTTCTATTTCTTGTTTATGAAGTGATTTGAATATTTCAGTGTTTATTATAGTTACTTAAAAATGTATGATATAAACTAGGTATACTGCTACGTGTTCGTGTACAAAAAACAGCATGTAGACACATTGCAAAGGCGTATGTACTGTTGAAAAAAAACAAAAAACAGCATGTAGACACATTTAGGCGTTTTTACAAAGCGCGGGATTGTTTTTTTCAAGTGTTTGAATTTTCCCGCGGCGTTGAGCAGTTGACTAGTTTCATTTTTTTTTAAATGGGCAGTCGAGAGATTTTTTTTGTGGTTATTAAGTGATCCGATTCTGAAGTTAATATTTCCTTTTTCCTAGTTGTACAAAAAATAACAATACTTTTTTCTGCTAACCGTACAAAAAGTAGGTACGGGACCTTAGAGAATTACAAAATTTAGATTTCTCAAATATATTTGAAACATCTTAAATAGATGACACACCAAATTTTGGTTTTATGGTTTTACTGTTTTAGTAGTTTTACACACCACTATCACAGATAAAATAATACTAACTAGCCACTATAGAATGGCGTGGTGCTACAGATCGTTCACAAAAGCAAGGCCGTTTTTCGCCGTGATGTTGGCACTATAAGCTTGTCAATCTGTTATTATTGTCAGATGGGTCTGTTAAGTACAGAGCATTGCCATCGTAGAACGAGAATATTCTGTCTACGATTACCATCTATTTTCAAGGCTGTTTGCATCATTTGAAACGGCTGTGAAAACCCCTCATTACACAAAACAACTAAAAGAAAACTAGGATAGGTATGGAGAAGTCGGAGACGCGACGTCGCTTTTCGAAAAAGGTGAAATGCCAAAAAAAGCCAAAAAAATAAAGCAATGACAAACAATTTCAGTGCTGCCAGCAAAAACAAAACTACCTATTTTAAAGAGATAATTAAAACAGACGACGTAATAATTATGAAATGTTATATCGGATGCAAAAAGACAGCTCCCGAATAAAGTACGAATAAAATAATATAAAATATCGTTCACCGGAGAGACTAAATACCTACCATACATACAGGGAAGTACCTAGATAAGATACCTATTGAAATATGTTAGGTACTTAGATACATTTGGTAAATTGAGTTATGTGGGTGGGGCCCCCCAATTTTAGCTGGTATGATGCAGGAATATTGTCGGTAGCGTAGACCCTTCTACGCGTCAGTGGCGTGAATGACGTATAATAATCGTGCACACATGCCAAATTACTTTGCACTACTTTGAATTGATTTCCTTTAAATTTGACAAACTTAACGGCTGTACTGATAACTGGCTATTCTATACTTTAATGACATTAAGTCAGTACCTACTCATATGATTAAGATTAAAATTGTGTTTTTTATTACCTATATCAGCATAATTAAAAAACCTTTATTTGGTAGCGTAGTACGTGGTGACTATTTACGCTACTGACAAAACTGACTGACTGACTGGTTGAAGTAACAAAATTGTGGCGAAAATTTACTTTTACAACACTGTTGCTTTGAGAAAGCCAGCTATGTCGCAGTAAATAACGTATAATTTCAGTTGCATTATAGCTCCATACGTTTTTAATTCTTTATACTTGTTGCACTCATAGCTTCTAGTAAAACAGTTTAACTTACATTTTTATGCAGAAAAATGCAAATCTGCAACAAGCATGAATTTATTGTACATTGTCAGAAGTTCATTAACACGTCTGGGTTGGGTTTAGAATCGTGCCGCACGAATTAAGGGGGAAGGGTGAGAGGGAGGGGTGGAGTGGGGTAGGGGACGCCCCCCCTAGAGTGGGGATGTGCGGAAACTTATAGTATTGGAGAAAAAAAATAAAGAAGTTTTGAGGTTAAGTATGTATTTTTTAGTGAGGTTAAGTATGAAGTTTTATAATTGGACGTGTCGGACTCCGGTATGAGACTCAGAATCGACTCAGGGCATTCCGACATGAGTAGGTTAGGTTCAAAATAAGTGACAGAACCGACACGGAGCACCCCGACTCCACATGGTCTTGTGCGTCACGCCCCGAGAGTGTATATAAAAACGCGGAGCCAGTAGCTCGCGTGGGAGGTCCTGAGCGGAGCAAGCCCGTGAGGCCGAGCGGAGTGAAGGGGGGAGGTGGCGAGCGAAGCGAGCCGGCGACCTCCGTAGTGTAGCGAAGGTCGAATGGGTGAAGCGACACTCAGGGGCAACCTCGCGAGAGTACTGGCGAGAGCCCATACCGGAGTCCGACACTTCCAATTATATAACTTTATACTTAACCTCACAAAAAAAAACATACTTAACCTCAAAACTTCTTTATTTTTTTTCTCCAAAACTATAAGTTTCCGCACATCCCCACTCTAGGGGGGGAGGCGTCTCCTACGACCAGAACCCCTCCCCCCACCCACCCTCCCCCCTTAATTCGTGCGGCACGATTCGAAACATTACCCCCAATTTTAACCAACGTACATAACTCTGAACTTCAATAGACAAAGAGAATATGGGCACAGATTGGCGTACAATACAATTTACAATTGAGTATAACTACAGTTATATAATAAAATTAATTTATTGAAAAAGCATTGCAAAATTAAAAGCAATGATAAGCATTTATATGATTATTCATAACATTACCAATAACAATACCAATTCTCAAAAACTGAAAGTTAAACATTTGATAAGCTGTGGGAAATCGGGAGAATAGATTATATAACTTGGCAGCACCGAATAGCTGGCTGTCAAGTGTCAAGTCTAATGTCAAGTTATCGAACGCCCGCACGGTCGGTCGGCTGGTTGGTTGGTGGCGTTTCGTTTTCGTTTGGTTTGGCGATTGCCGTCAAATATCGTGTTATGAGAATTATACATTCGTACATACATTGTTTTCGCGTAGTGTTCAGCTCGGCTAACGTGCCGCATCAATAAAATGAATGCAGTGTCGTGTTCAGTGATCAAACACCATTGCCAATAGTGGTCAACCTTTGTGCTGTGCTGTGAAAACTGTGATTTTACGATGTCCGAGAAAAACAAATCTGAAAAGATGACTAATTCATCGAAACCAGTACCTATGAAACTCTTCGCCGCCTGGGAAGTGGATAGGACGCCTTCTAATTGCATTCCCAGGTATGTTACAGCCATAAATCTGTGTTTGGTTGGATGTTTATGTTAAGATTCCGGCGAAACGATAACGCAAGATTGTTTGTTTGATTGTACTATGTTTTGTGATATCACTGAACCATACATTACACTATGCTATGCATTTGGGATCCGTGTTATTATAACCGGCTTATAACAGCAGCGCCGGCGTCATTGTGCGCTATTTTAGCGATCACACAGGTACCAGGTGCTATTTACTTGTGCATAGCTGATAGAATGGAGTAGGTACCTACTTACTGAAAAACAATGTGTCACCAATGTTAGCAAGCAGTTGTTAACACAATAAACAGTGCATTATTGGTATTCCACATTAGCATACTTCTTACCGAGTATGGATGGATGATTTTACCCAAATCTAGGATTAAATCTTTTGTAAATATATTTTAAGCTGGTTCAATAAATTTGACTAGTTACTTGGGAGAGAGAAAATGGACTGACGTACCTAGTTGACAAAAACAAAAATTCCGAAAAAAAGAAAAATTACAAATAAAAAGGATTCGTTGTTGCATAATAAACAAGAAAATTGGACAATCAGAGGACTAAATATTATTTGGCGCAAAGAGTTAGGTTCAAAATTATAAGGTTGTGTTCTCAGTATTGGAAGTTTTTGGGCAGTCACCAGCAATCGCTGGAATGTACAAATTCTTGAGCGGAGGCAGTGTCTAGGACAACCATTAGGTAATATCCCGATGTTGTCCTTAAAATTATTTGACATTGTACAAATGTAGTTATCTAATGAGTAGTGAGACTAATAGCATTTAATTTTTCCGGTGGTAAGTAAATAGTAGGTAATAAGTTTATTGCTACAGCTAAACATGGTTATACATACATGTCTATACATGTTTATAGTCATTATTTTATTTACAGTTTGAGGAAAATAAACAAATAAAATAGAGCTATTTGACAACAATTTCTGGTATGAATCAATAAAATTTGGTATTATTGATTCATACCAAACATTGTTGTCAAATGAGTTTTTATTTTTTATTTATTTATTATATTAATCTAGGATTCACGGTTATTTTATAGTTAGTTTTAATCTATTTTTTTCCTTAACCTATATTTTCCCACTGCTGGCAAAGGTCTCCCCAAATTCTTCCACTTGTTTCTGTCTATGGCAGTCTCCCACCACTCCTTCTCAAAATTCACAAGATTGTCCTGCCAACGCTTTCTCGACCGACCCCGAGATCGCCGTCACAATATAATAAAATCCAACAATGGTATTGGCCTAAACTAAGAGGGCAACATACCTACCAAATTATATCTACAATACATACAACTAAAATATAAACACATAATGCAACTAATTACCTACACACAGATATGTTAACATAAAATTATTACTTAGGTATAAAAAACTTTTCATACATAGTGTCAAAGTTCTGTCAAAACTGACAGCGTATGTATATAAATGTTAAGTTCTACATTATGTCTATAATACATAAGTGGCCACTAGGTCATGTTCTAACTCTGTAGGTACCTACCAAATTTCATGGAAAAACTAATAATGTTTCTTATATTAAAAACTTATAGGTATTATGAACACGTAACTTTATATTATTGTAAAAAATACATCCGTTTTTAAGGGAGTTTTTAGTCTTATTTTGTATCCTGTCTCTCCTAGTATCAACAATGTTACACCTAATGTTAAGTGGTCACAACACCCCCATTGTTGCCCTCCATCCCCAATTCCCCTCCTCCCATCTCCATCATCCATCCCACCCTCCATCTTCTCCTGTGGAAGAGATAAAATCCAACTAAGGGATTAACAGATGGGCAGCAACAACTTATTCATGTTGTTACCTAAGTACTCAAAACAAATACTGCAATCACCAATCCACCTGCCAAGGGTGGTGATTATGGCAAATCCCTCCATTGCATTCTATGAGGGAAGCCTCGTCCAGCAGTGGACGTCAAAAGGCCGCTGCTGCTGATGAACAGAGAAGTCTCCACATTATTCCAAGCCAGACAATTTAAAACTCTCAATACTCACCAGTACGTATCATTTTGAAAAGTGGTTATGCACATCCAAAGGAATATGACGAGTCCATAAACCAGACATCACTACAGAAGATGGAATCCTACCTAATTGGGGCCGATAACAACTCATACCAATTGGCTGATGTGTCCTGACCTGAGATTATGTTGTAACATGGGTTATATTGTGATTGACATATTCTGGTCCAGGATGTGAGTGATCACATGGACGTTTAAAACGCAAGGCCACAGGGGGTATTATTCAATTGAACTTATTTCCACTGTCCTAAAACCAAGTCCTATGCCATGCCACTCATTAGAACTTATTCATGTTGAAACAAGTAGTTCCTATTGAAACTTCTCACTCTTAGTGGTCACCAAAGACTTCTAGTAAAAAGTTTTAATAGAAGTCTTTGTGGTCACACACTTGACATACTCCATCATCATCAGACTGCAGAAGTCTACTGCTGGATATTGCCCATCCCACACATTTAAGTGAAGCTTAGTAGTAGTAGAGCTTTTTTGTGAAAGAGTTTGTCCGGGGAAGTACTACCACCATACCTATTTCTGCTGCAAAGCAGTAGTGCTCGCATTGCTGAGTTCCGGTTTGAAGGGTAAGGGTGCCTGTGAAATTACAGGCAAATGAGACTTTTCATCTTTATGTATGTCTCAGGGTGGCGGGCGCAGTGCAATACCATATAGGGTCCGTCCTTGGTGGACGTGACCTATGAGGTAATGCACTGATCATAGGCAGAGGTTACCGCTTATAATCAGGTGGGCCATCTGCTAGTTCCGTCATTCAATTAGTATTAAAAAAAAAAAAAATTGACTTTGAAGGGAGGAAATGGCGGCGATGAGCTCACCACTTAGATAGATAGATAGAAAACACTTTATTGCACAACACAGAAAATAAGCTAATTAAGAATCTTGACTCCACTTGTCGCGTCTATATTCCACAATGGTGCAACCCACTGTGAAAACAGGCCCATTGAGGCTCTGCCTACCGTTTCGGGGACAAAGGTGTGTGTCTATGTATGTATTATGTATGTAGTTGACTCTGGTCAGCGTCTTCAAATATCGCAGGAAGTAGGTGGATGGAAGCGGTAAACAACCGTTCGTCGTCGCATTCTATGTGGCGACTGGCGGCCTATGTCCAGCCGTGGAGGTCTACCGAATGATGATGATGATGATGATGTCAGTAATTGGAGGAATACTAGCGTGTAGATGTAGTATAGAAACGTTTTTTGAAATCGGGGCGTTGATGTTTGTATGTAAAAACCACGCAGACGAAGTCTTGGGAATTCCGCTAGATATATATTTGCAAAGTTTAAAATGGATACGTCCACTAGAAGTGGGTGAAATTTGGATTCTTAGATAGGTCTCTTTCAAACAAACACCCCCACATTAGGGTCGACCAAAGCGCGATAAAAAGAATCATCTCAAACACTGTAGAAACAGACTTACGTAAATTCCCGAGTGCGCAATAAAAGCAAAGACAACGGTGTTGTTTTACAATTGTAAGAGGTTTTCCTAAAATTACAAGGGCATATTACTCAGACACCGGTTCTACTAAATAAGCAAAAACTCAAAAAGCACAGCTTTGTGAGGGCTAAATTACTATGTTAAATTACAAATATCTTTTAATGTGTATCAAAAAATTGCATACGTTGTGGGATAGTACAGGACTAGCTTCACTCGCCAAGTGTGGGCGTCGTATAAGACGAGCAGTACCTGCAAGGCGTGGAATGAGCTCCCGTTGGATGTCTTCCCACAGGGCTACAAAATGGGTAAATTCAAGAGAAATATCAATAGGGCTCCAGTGCGTTTGCAATACCATGGGTGTTGCAGATGTCCATAGGCGGCGGTGACTGCTCTACATCAGGAGGGACGTCTGCTAGTTTGTCACCTTATACATATAATGGGACTCAATAAAATACAAATAGCTATAGAGTGGTTGAGTGAGTCATTTTTAAACGTGCTTACTGACCATAACTCGCCGATCGTTTGGCCCAAGTCCACCAACACAGATACAGGCTCTGTTGGCTGGATGTAACAATTATCCGTTATGATGACAGATGATCTGATGATGATGTATGATGATAATATGATAAGTGAAAATATCTTTAAAATAATTGGTTAGGGCCATAGTGACAGATCGTAACCATACTAGGTAAAGCTCGTTCACCGTAAGCTGGCACCTGTAAATACTCCATGGCAGGTGCCAACTTACGGTGAAAGGTCTGTATGGTAGGTAGAGATCCACCAACTTTTCTGTAGAATTAAATGTAAGTAGGTAGATGATTGAAAAATGTAGGTAAATAGTTCTACAGATAAAATGGTGGATCTATATGGCTAGTGAAAGATACAATAGATTACCAGAAGAGATCGCAAACCGATTTACTGTATAACTTGTAACACACAATAAAAACTTTTGCATTTTTTTTTAAATAGTTAGATTATGTATATTAAAGACTTCCATTCTAAAACAACCATACCTACAGAACAGATTGCTTGTAGATTGCAAAACCTGATACCAATATCAACACGGAACAAAACCGTGCTAACCTCAGTTTTGTCAACATCGAACCCACTGGCCATATTAGTCTCACGTTACGAGTAAGATGATTCCACAGCTGCGGCCACAGTGACTCAATCAGCACCCACACACGTAGCCACTGTCCATACATTTGGATTAGACCACATTGTACGATTGGGTAGGTAGAGACTAGAGACCTTGTGGTCGGTCAGTATCAGAATAATAAATGGCGCATCAACTACGCGTGAAAAGGACTTTGATTTGTGGATTGTTTATTCATTGAACGCTTGGTTTGCTTCGGTTGCACTGCACATGCTTCAACAATACACGTATGCACGTACGTATTAACACATTCTGTGTTAATGAAAGATTCTTCTTCGTCGTTACGCTCTTGGCAGAGTGGTCGTGGTCGTCACTTCAGGGTCAGTGGCTCGCTTCACAATCCTTAGCCACTCATCTCGCTCCGCAGCTTTCCTGGTACATTCATGTAGCGGACCGTCCAAAGCTGCCTTGATTTGGTCAGTCCATCTCATGGGCGATCTGCCCCGTGCTCGTGTGCCCTCAACTCGGCCATGTACAACAAGGCGTTCAATGGACACCTCTCCGCGTCGCGATACGTGTCCGAAGAAAGTGAGGATGCGAGATTGCACAGTAGCTGATAGTCGATGCTTGATGCCGAGTTCTTGGAGTACCTATGGAGTGATTGGTACGAAACTCAGTCCACGAAACCCCAAGCATTCTTCTCCAGCACCACATCTCGAGAGCATCTGTTCTCTTTTTATGAATGAAAGATTAGAGTGAGCGAAAGATGTTCTAGCTAGATGTTCTAGAATTCTAAATAGAGTATTTGCAAGTTGTGGAATGAGCTCCCTTCCGAGGTTTTTCCGCAAAGCTACTAGGAATATGAACAGTTTTTTTTAAAGTCCTTTATTTCAAAGGCATTGTCTCTGGTGTTGCAGATGTCAATACGCGACGGTTACCGCTTACCATCAGGCGGGTCGTAGGCCGAGCCATTACATAAAAAAAAGGAGTTCAGAAACGCTAAATTACCCCAAACACCCAACAGTCACATACATATACATAGTCCTGATCCCACTTTTAGGATTCCCTGTGTCGTGGGTATCAGAAACTACGAGTACCATGGTACCATTACACCCAGACCCGGAACTAATATTTGCAGATCGTGCAAACATTTGTCCCGCAGCGAGAATCGAACCCGCAACCTTTCGCATCTCAGCCGGCTACTCGCCCGACGCGATACAGATGTCGTCAGAATTACTTTTTTGTTGAAAAATATATTATTAAACTAAACTTTTATGAAATTAGTAATCGAAACCGTGAGCTGATCAAAATGAGCCCAAACAGTGCCAGGCTACGAGTTCCGTTTTCCATTTTCCGCCTCCATCATCAAATCAGCTGACTGTCACCATAATGTTGTATTGTCATCGGAACTTGATAGGTATGCAAAACTCAGCTCAATCTGTTGCGTGGAACTAGGTTTGAAATTATATTACAAGGTTTATCCACTCACAGAAATAACAGTTTGTAATAAATGTTGTCATGTCAAGCGTATTCTGACTTCCTTCATAAATCATATCAGCTCTCTGAATACGAATTACTATGTTTATTGTTAGCAGGTGTCCAGGGCTATGACTATACAATAACGTGTGAAGTCACAATGTATTCTGAACGATGAATCCACGCAGATATCGTAACAAGCCCGCGTTATGTCACGTTTGGTCATAGCGAATAAGGGGGCTGCTTGATATGCTATGGTATGCTAAATTGTTCGTTGTTCATACGATGTCACCGTTAGATCTGGCAGCTTCCGGAGTGCCTAGTCCTTCGATGCGCAATGAATACTGTACAAATAACTACAGCCAGCGATGTGTCCGATGCATCATGTAAATTAATGTAAATAGCCTAAACAGCAGATAAGATTAATTTAAAAACAATTACAAATTTTGGCAGCTACAGTGAAAATTGCGGCAATTAGCGGAAACATCCCGGCCAAGGTCGGTCTAATCCACTTAATACTTAATTTATTGCTGAACTGACAAGGTCATATTTTGAGTGCATTAGCTTCTTTATTATTCATGCTGTTGTTTGAGTTTAAGAGTGTTAAGGAGTATTGCCATTCAGCGTGGCAATGCAGCCAGCATCTTAGGGACGCTTCCGTCTGGTAGTGATATGGATCTGTTGAGCTAGTACCTTTAGATCCAGAGCAGCGGTCTTCAGGTAGAACAGCTGTTTCATATGTTTATTCTTAAGGTGGATGCGCACGCTTGCGGCGCCAAATTCAAATTTTTGGTGTTTTTTGCCCATTACAGCTCATCAACACTTCTTCAGATAACGAAAGTTGAGTTCGCGACAACTAGGAGACTTAACACACATGTTTTAATTGATTGTATCTCATAAATATCATCAGTTTAGCTACGATACCCCTAAACAAACAAAAACACTGTAAAAATGTGTCGCCGCAAACGTGAGCATTCACCTTAAAATTTTGTAACAGGTATTTTTATTTTTTATTATATCATAAAATTAACGCAAACATTGTATTATACACTCAAAAGACCCTTATGGGTTTGTTCAGAGTGTTCCTAGTGTGAGATCCGGACATTAATATGTATGTGACTGTTGGGTATTATGTTTGGTGTTACAGCCCAACTTAAGGAGAAAATATGTAAAGAGCAGGTAAACAAAACATTTATTTACAGAAAGAATAATACAAATAATACAAGTAAGTAAGTACCTAACTAGGTAAGTTTTAAGCGATGAAGAGGATACTGAATTACAGAGTAAGATTTACACCTAAGGAGGTTTGTATACATACAAACCTCCTTAGGTGTAAATCTTACTCTGTAATTCAGTATCCTCTTCATCGCTTAAAACTTACCTAGTTAGGTACTTACTTACTTGTATTATTTGTATTATTCTTTCTGTAAATAAATGTTTTGTTTACCTGCTCTTTACATATTTTCTCCTTAAGTTGGGCTGTAACACCAAACATAATACCCAACAGTCACATACATATTAATGTCCGGATCTCACACTAGGATATCCTGTGTCGTGGCTATCATTAAGAGTGCCATGAACACCACAACAACCAGACCAGGAACAAATTACAGTTAATAGGTAAAAAAAAATACCTATGGCTCAACTGACGAAAACTCGAATCCCTGGTTGTGCCGTGGGTGCTTTTGATACACAACTGATTGATCCGTTGCGGAAAAAAATGAACCAAGTATTAAAAAAACTAAGTTTTTGTGCACGACGCCCGCTAGTGCGAGCGAGATAGCGCTTGGGTTACCGCGTGCGTTGATGGGGAGCCTATTTATGAAGTTTATCCACGCAATGCAAGTTGAGGTACAATCAGCTACAAAAGTCCCTGCCCAGTTTCAACACATTTTCGCTTGCAGCGATGACCGTAAACTAACTCTGCCCCTTTTTTGTTGTTTGTTTTTGACCAATGAGACATGATGTCCATTGTCTAAGAAAGTCCTTTGTTTTATGACTTTTACAAATTCTATTAGATTGCTAAGGGTAAATTTGGTGTGAAAAGTGACTAGTCGTAGTGACGTCAGCCCCTACGTCGTAGTTAAACTATTATCAAAATACTTAGTCCGGGACTTTTGTGGCTGATAGTACCTAAGTGTACGAGCAAAATTTTAGTAGGTGTTGTTATACTAACTTGATGATCTCATTATTTTGTAGCTGTGGTCTGCTAGCTGTCTGAGTGTGAGAACGAAATACGTCAGGAGTTTTTCGTTTGTTTATTCTGTCTGGTATTCATTCCGCTGGCTTGGAGATGGGGATATTTTTAGGCTAAATGCTTGTATTACGTTATGGTAAAGCGATGAGAGCAATTAGCGTGTGTTCTACCAGCTCCAGTATAATGTTGTGCTTGAAATCACTAGAAAGATAGAAACATTGTTGGTTTACTACGAACACCCAACTCGAGAACACGTCTGAACACATTTGTTAAAGTAGATACTAGTTTCATTGGAGACGCGCTTACTAGCTGTAGTTACCAGGTATAACATTTAAAATACCTGAGAAAAAGCCTGATTTCCATTGTAAATTCCTGAGATTTTATCGAAATTTTTAAGAGACAAAAGTTTTCTAAAATAGTTTTCATCGCAAGGTATATCAAAACACAACCTCAAAATAGTAATAGAAAGCGATTACCAGCAATCCTTTTATAGAAATATGATTCTGATGATTGTCTGTCAATTTTCCTAATGGCATGTTATGAGTATGGCCTATTCTACTATCATCAGATTTACGAGGCTGCTCGCTAGAAAACAGAGGATAGGTTTCCTAATCGTATTTAGCTTCGATCTCGCCAATTCACCATCTTTAAATAGTGGTCAAGCAAGCAACAGCGTTGCTCTGTAAAACTGGGAGTGATCGAAATTTTAAACGTTCTAGGCTATCTCTCTAAAAAAGCGGCCAAGTGCGAGTCGGACTCGCCCATGAAGGGTTCCGTAGCAGCAAGTTACATAATATAAAAGTTCTTGGATGGTTTATGATTTATGACGTATTAAAAAAAACTACTTACTAGATCTCGTTCAAACCAATTTTCGGTGGAAGTTTACATGGTACATCATATATTTTTTTAGTTTTATCATTCTCTGATTTCACAATTTACGGGGCATATAGTTTTTGAAATATGTGTCTGTGACATACGGACGGACAGACAGACAGACATGACGAATCCATAAGGGTTACTTATTTTGCCATTTGGTTGCGGAACCCTAAAATAACATAAAGGTGCCTACCAGTTCACTGCTCCGTTCCAAATTCCGACTCTAGCCGTCATCAAGTAGCCGTCAACCGTGATCGCTTCTGGCCTGGCCAACCGATGTGCGATGTGTGATGGCGTGTCTTGTTGGCATCTCATGTGGCCGTTTCATCGGTTTTTATTGGTGTGCTGATTGACAGAGTTTTTTTTTGTTCTACTTGGGATGACGGTTCATGCAGATGGCCCACTCTGCCTATGAACAGTGCATTATCACATAGGTCACGTCCACCTAGGACGCACCCTATGTGGCATTGCACAGCGCCCACCCCCCTCGACTTAAATATGAAAAGCTTTGATGAGCTTTCCTCAACATTTAAATATTCTACAGTTTTACCCAAAATATAAGTCGCCCCGATGTACCTGCGCTGTAGACCAATTCTATAACTCAGGAGCCTTCTTTCTACCAATAGTAATCGCGCGCTAAAATCTTGCATTGTTATTGGTTAATCGATTTCACGGTAAAATCGCGGCCGTTCGACTCTTAGATGTGAGTGGGACAGAGCTATACAGCGGGTCAGGGCTATACTATATGTTCGGCTACTGACGGATATCATTCTGCGCTTTTCTGCGCAAACGAAAACAGTCGATCGGACTTATATTTTGTGTAAAACTGTACTGTCATGAATTTTATTGTCCTTCCATCAATGGGTGGAATCTAATTTAAAAACTCAAGCCCAACCGCCCAAATTCCGGGAGATACGCTGACCACGACCCGTCAATCATTTTTACCTAATAACTCAAGATAAGAGCCGTCAATTTGATGTTGGATGCTTTTGTACTAGGTTATACCGACCATCCAGTGAAGGGTTTGCCTATGCCAGTATCACTTTATGAAAGGGTTCAACATTTTGCATTTGCAGGATCTTCCAATGAGTTAAAGCATAATAGCTCTGCGATAATAATCACGAATGGGTAAACTACTGCTCCCCTACTGGGGGCTTGGGGCTCTGACTGTACTATGATTACATATGAATACATATGATAGCAATTGATTGCAATTTTGAAAGCATGAGAAGCTAATGCTAGCCTTTGACAAAGTACCAGACGCTCAAAGCTCATCCACACATCATAGATCCCTGGGTTTCTCATACGACTCGTTTCTCGAGATCATTTCTTCCCCGTACCTACAAACTATGGAATGAGCTTCCTTCTGAGGTTTTTCCGCTTGGTTACGACATGTGTCGCTTCAAGAAAAATATTAATAAATTCCTTCAGGGTAGGCAGCGCATCGACAATACAACCCCCCCCCCCTGGTGTTGCCGGTGTCTTTAAGCGACGGTGATCACTTGACATCAGGTGGGCTGTAAGCTAGTTTGACTATTAGTTTTAAAAAGTTGTGGTATTTTTGTTTATGGTTGTGCTGTATGGGATTTGGTATTTTTCTTTTTCACCAAAACATAATTACCTTACGTGTCCTTTACCTACCCATTCAGGGATGTGTGCCAGATCAAAGTATATTACAAAGGAGGTTGTCTTTCCTTATACTAGATACGGCACGGCATACTTTATTACTATATTGTCCTCCTGCTATTCCTAAGGAAGGATATGTAAACTGTCAACGAAACAGCAGCAGGAGAATAACAAAGTACGTGTTTATTAATAAAACTAGCGACTCGCCCCGGGTTCACACAGGTAGTTTATGGATGAAAAACAGCCCCCCCCCCCCCCTCCTAACCTCTCCGCATCCATCCGCATATCAAATGCCATCAAAATCCGCTTAACCGTTACGGAGTGGAACCACAAATAAAGCGAGCGTAGCCGCGGGCGTTAGCTAACAAACCATATCATCCTATAACACTCAGCGATAATGTAGTGTATTTTTTGTTGATCCATTATTATTTTATTCTGTTATCAATACTTTTAAAAAATAAACTTTTTAACTTTTATTAAAGAATAATTTAGGTAATGTTTTTACACCTTGGGTTACATTATTGGAGATTTAGTAAGGCTCCCTAATTTTTTGAAAATATAATATAGCCTATGTCACCCGGGGATAGTGTAGCTTCCCAACAATGAAAGAATTTTTCAAATGGGTTCAGTAGTTTCGGAGCCCCTTCAATGCAAACAAACAAACAATCAAATCTTTCCTCTTTATTGTTAGATAATTTCAACCCACGATTGTGGGCCACAAACTGTAGACCACGAAATCAACATCCCATAATTTCAATTCTGAACTAATCAAAATCAGTAGAATGGGCCAGATCGTGTTATGCAATATGCATGGCTTATTTTAAGTTCCATTGTTTCGCTTCGTGTCAACATAGTGCACCTTATCTGGCTACGTTGAACGATATAAAGACCCACTTTTTAGGGTTCCGTACCCAAAGGGCAAAACGGGAACCTATTACTAAGGCTCGGCTGTCCGTCTGTCTGTCTGTCCGTCTGTCACCAGGCTGTAACTCATGAACCGTGATGGTTAGACAGTTGAAATTCTGTTGAATTTTCACAGTTAATGTATTTCTGTTGCCTCTATAACAACAAATACTAAAAATAGAAGAAAATTAATATTTAAGTGTTTTCCCATAGGTTTTTTGTATAAAAAACGTGATTTTTCCAAATGTATGTTAAGCAATGATCTGCGAAGTCAGTTTTTGGATGGGTGATCACTTTTTGCATGCAATTTTTATTTTTATTTTTTATCAAACTTGTTTTTTTTGCCTTTTTTATAGATAATGGTACGGAACCCTTCTAGCGCGAGTCCGACTCGCACTTGGTCGGTTTTATTACTTTGTATTCTTTCGCATTCAGAAGCGTAATCCCGATTGTTTTTTTTAGAGCATCTAAACGAATTTTTTCATTGTTTCCTCAGGGAGCATTACTAGGACCAATCTTGTTAATGTTTCACATAAATGAAAACTTTCAGTTTCCCGCAATTTCTGAGAACAACAGATTGCTTAATTAATTCAATAGACGCGATAATCTATACTAATAATAAAGAGGAAAGATTTGATTGTTTGTTTGTTTTCATTGAATAGTCTCCGAAACTACTTAAGATACACTATCCCCGGGTGACATAGCCTACATTATATTTTCAAAAAAGTTAGGGATCTTTACTAAAACTACAATAATGTAACCCAAGGTGTAAAATAAATACCTAAAATATTCTTCAAATCGCGCGCGCTGCGAAAAGTATTGATGATATAATAAAATAAATTATAAAGAGGTCAACTTTGTTTGTTTGATTGATTGTTTTTTTTGTAATGGTTATAGCTCAAAAACTACTAAACTAATTTAAAAAATAGTTCAGCAAAATTATCAGTGAGTAACATGGGGGAATAACATAGGGGGAATAACTTTAGCAGGTTTTTGTATCTGGTCTGTGGATAGATGGGGGGATGGGAAGGGGGACGGGGACGGGAGGGAGGGGGGATCCCGAAATTGCCCGTGCGAAGCCGGAGCGAGTTTCTAGTCAATTGTAAAGAAAATATCGAGTGAACATTCGTAATTGAATAAATCACCATAGTCATTATGTGATAATATTGAATTACAAATCAGAAACGATTCATCTTCGGAATACTTAAATAGATACTGATCGATCTGTAGTAGACTATTATTTATGTGATAGGTTTTCTTTAAGGTGGTTGCTTGCGCATGTGGCGCGAAATTCGTTTTTTTTTCGTGTTTTTAGCTCATCACTGCTCATTAACACTTCTTCAGATAGCGAAAACCAATAAGCCGGTAATCAATTATGTCACTGTTATACCATAGACGCACAATCGTAGCTAAATGATATTTATGTGATACTATAAATTAAAATTTGTGTGTTAGGTCATATGATTTCCGTTGGTTTAGTTTCCGTATTAGTTTTCGCTATCTGAAGAAGTGTTGATGAGCTGTGATGAGCAAAAAACATGAACAAATTGGAATTTCGTACCACAAGCGAAAGCAACCACCTTAGTTTAGAGAGAGATGAGTGTATATGTAATGACTTGAGTGAACTACTAAACTGACTGGAAATAATCACGAAAATTAGACCAATTTAGATAAACGTTCAAAATTAGACCATTTGTAGCCCGACTCTGACGTACATTTCATAGTAAACTACACCGCTGTGTGATTCAGTTATTAGTTCTACTTCGATCTAAACATAATTTCGCGTTGGCCTCGTACCTCAGTACCGTTACTTGCAATAAGAGAACACAGAGCAAACCACTTTTTGTCAATGGTCGATGACCCTACCGTGTGGAGGCTGATCATGTTTTTTGTGGTTAAGGTGGGATAATAACGAAAAATTACCAATCTTAGATTATATTTTTAACTGACTAAATCAAATAAAATATTCAAATAAAAAATATGTATGGACTACGTTATAATACCGAGGGATCACCCACACAGAAACACGGTAGGAAAATACTTCTCGATAAAAAAAAACACTAAGTTACCTCTAACTTTTTGCTAGATTCGATTGTTTGTCAATATGGTACAGATAATTGGGTCAAAAATTGGATAAATAAAATCAATACAATAAAACGGAAGGTTCACCCACGGGGTTTTTTAAAATGGGATCTATATTTCACGAGATATTCAATAAAAACCGCTTTTTCGAGCGGTGCATGGTGTTTTTTTTTGTATAAAGATTTCTGCCTGGCGGGAACGCAGTCTTCAGTCGCCAGTGTTGAAGTCTCCTCATGGTTTTAGAATACATTAAATTTCACTAAACGACAGCGTTTTTATACTACCAATGAAGCAAACACGCATACGGCCCAACTGTTGGTAAGCGGTTACCGTAGCCTATGGACGCCTGCAATACCAGAGGCATCACACGCGCGTTGCCGACCCTTTAAAAAATTCCAAACACCCCTTTTGAAGAACCCCATACTGTAGTCGCTTGGGAAAACCTCAGCAAAGAGATCATTCCACAACCTGAGGGTTCGCGGGAGGAATATCCTCTGAAACCGCACAGTCCGGGACCACCCTGGCTCTAAGGTGACAAGAGGTGAGGTGAGATAGTAACTCTAAGACGATATCTAGACACTAAATCAACATCAATGGTGATCGTGTTCAATGCTAGGCCTATGTCTTATGTTAGTCAAAGGCTAATGTCGAGCATTGAACCTGATTCAGCTTGCTATCAGTCTTTCGCAATAACAACATATGTTGCGGTCTTCGTAATATTTTTCCTGAAAGTTATATTTTCTCCTGCCCTAGCATGTAATGAGCGTATAATTTTTTGCCTGAGCTTAGTTAGTTCTGCTGTATCGTTTTTGCTTCGTTATGTGAGTCTTGTAAATTACTAGGAAGTTGGTGAATTCATCCATCGTATTGTTTCCGTATATTGAGTTCGGCACGTTCTTAATAGCAGTCGATAAGCCATGTCAGAGGCCCTCGGGCGGCTTGACAAACTCTGACACCAGAGGCCAGCACTTCCTCATACGAAACGACGACGACGACGGCACGTTCTTGTGTGCCTATGGCTCACATTTGTTAGTTTACCTTGTTTGTTTTTAATTTCCACTTGGTATGTTATCATTTGGAGTTATGGTGTGTTTTCAGTTGATTTATTGCTATGCCTGCTGTAATTGATACTGTTTGTTTATTTGTACAAGCGAATATGTATGTGGCGTTGTTTTGACTGATCGATTTCATTCGAGTGTATTAGTACCTACTACAATGCGTTCTTCAGGTCTTATCTTTGATTATATGTTGGCGCCAGACGATTTGTTTTAATTCTCTAAGGGACTTATTGACTGTATAATATGTAGAGATAGAAAAGACAAATTATGTGATAATCATGTCATGTTCGAAATTATTTCCCTTGTGAGATCATACTTAACATATTTCAGTAACTTGTTTCTCCATTAAGCTCGTATTCGACTGACCCTTCTACTCATAAAAAGGGAACCCTATCTCCTGTTACGTCCTCATTAATTAAAATAAGTTGACCCATGTTATCGTGTATGATTCATTGAGATAATGAGCAAGGGCAATGATCATTTATTTGTTACTAATTACATTTTGAACCTAACCGGTTTTTTTATTGGGTTTTACGATCGTCTGTAATAACTGAATGCTTACAAAAACTTAAAGTTATTAACGAACTTTGCTAAAATACATATCTGTATTATCTACTGCCTTCTCTCACAGGCTACCGATGCATTTTTTTTCTCTTTTTATCTGCAATCGGCTCTTTAGCCATAACCAGATGTTTTCTGGGTTGATATGGTTTGGGTGTGATTAAAATGAATAACACAAATAGTTAGGTTCTCTGATCTATTTATTATAGATGCATATTTACCTAATAAACCTACTTCTACATTAATTAGCATCACAAACAAAACATTCATTGACTGTCTTAAATATCACAATCACTGCATCGCCATCATTTTCTTTTTCACAACCGGCTGTTACGTTGTCGGTAGGTATCGTAAACGCAATATGTACGATGCAATTAGCTATTGTTGACATGGCATCTCAAATTACATGGCACCAGGTAATTTGAACGACACATCCGAAAACCTTGAGTAATGTTTTGGTTTGCTTTAGAGATTTAGCAACGAGAGTTACCTTTTAACTGGCTCTGCAGGAATTAGAGCATGAAAAGGTAGTTGCATATGATTATTACCATAAGAAGCAGATGATGGGCACTTTTGGGTTTAACCACTTATTATTCTGCCTTGTTTGTAAGTTCAACGTTACTTACCTTACAGGCTGCTGGCTTATTTAGGAATGTGTTATTATTACTGGTGTGTATGTTAAAGCGTTAGCAGGGTTTGTCGTGGGAAAGCAATGGTGGCGATGAGCTTACCACTTGTTATATACGTATTCTCTGCGATTGTGCAACCCACGGTAAAAAGAGGCTCATGTATGTATCACGTCCACTGTTGGACGAGGCCTCCCCCATAGAACGCAATGGGGGAATTTACCATAATTACCCGTTTGGCAGGCCGCAGGCGGATTGTCGAGTACTTCAGCTTGGCTGGCCAGCTTTTGATAAACTACGTCGTGTCTTTTCGTCCCCTGTACCACAATGCCTGAAGAAGAAAATCTTCAATCAGTGTGTCCTCCCCGTAATGACCTACGGTGTGGACATTCTGGTGCGTCTGGTCCATCAGTTCAAGGTCGCTCGAAAGTGCGACCTTACAGAAGGGCGTTGCAGAAGGGGGTTTTAGTAGTATTCGAGCTTTTTTGTGAAAGAGCTCGTCCGGGGATGCACTACCACCATACCCATTTCTGCCGCAAAGTAGTAGTGCTTGCATTGCTGTGTTCCGGTTTGAAGGGTATGGTTGCCGGTGAAATTACAGATACATGAGACTTTCCATCTTTATGTCTCAGGGTGTCGGGCGCATTGCATTGGCACATAGGGCGCGTCCTAGGTGGACAGCTGGAAATCGGTCTAAATGGCGAGGGAGAGGCCTACGTCCAGCAGTGGACTCATATAGGCTGTTGATGATGATTTAGGTGGATGCTGCTGCCCATCTCCTATATGTACATACACATACATAGATACACGTCCTTTTCCCCGAAAGGGTAGGCAGAGCCTCAAATGGGCCTCTTTTCACTGTGGGTGATACTTATCGTGGGAAATAGACGTGACAAGTGGTGAGCTCATCGCCTGGGCTCCTGTATGTAGCCCTGGTGTAATTCCTAAGTCGGTTTTTACGACAGCCTATTGAGGGGATGGGGGGGTATATCCTAAGGCCGGACACACCACGGCTCTGTATGTATGTACCTACCTATGTATTTAAATTAAGTAATATTACCATGACAATGGATTTGTCTACAGCGATGACCAGTTTTCGAAAACAATGGGTGATTTCAAAACAATGTTTAATATGTTGTCACCTGTGCACATCTGATAGCCAAAATTAGTTACTATTGAATCATTCGCTACACTAACATAATAAATTCCTCTACAGTGAAACAAATTGTTATTTCTTTAACATTATTTTAAAGCTTCTACTTATATAGTTATGTTGCGGGCCGAACTACAAGGACTGTAACCTTCCACCAGGCACTATCTATTTAACGCGTGTGCACCCACTGCTGGGTATAGGCCTCCTCTCTAATACGCCACTCTCTCCGGTCCTGTGCTGCTCTTATCCATTCTCGTCCAACTACTTTAACGATGTCATCCGACCATCGTGCGGGTGGTCAGCCTCTTGGTCGCCGAGCATCTCTTGGCCACCATTCCGTTATAGCCGTGGTCCATCTTCCGTCATTCCTTCTAGCCAAGTGTCCCGCCCATTGCCACTTAAGACTTGTGATCCGCATACCTACGTCTACTACTTTCGTACGTTGATGTATCTCGACCTTGGGTATTTGATCACTGATCAAGGAGGGAAATATAAACTATATTTGTCGACAGCCAAAGGAGGCTGGCGTGGTTGGTGCGGAAGTTTAATCGCCAACAAGTTAGATATGTTGCATAATCGAATAATGTGTCTTTTGACAATTCTTGGTATGAACATGAGTTCAACTAAAACGCAAATGACAGTATGTGCTAATTTAATAAACGTGTTCAAGAATGGACGGGCGAGAATTAGCTTAGCGCCTCCACATTACGGAACACTACATTTGTTCTGTCACGCCACAGGTTTTGATCACCAAAACAGTCTTGTTATAGATAGATAGATAGAAAATTCTTTATTGCTCATAAAACAAAGAAGAACAAAGGCGAACTTAATGCTAGAAAACGTTATCTTCCAGATAACCTTGGTGTATTGCGGAAAACAGATGTAATAGGTAGTGCACAAGAAGGGTAATATTGAATAAGTTTATGAAAATTATGACCACGAAGACGCTGGCAGCCAACGCTCATTCAAATCCGGGTAAAAGACGTGCAAATAGGAAAGAGATAAATGAGAATAGAACTTAATGACGACCTGTGTTGCGCGGCGGGCGAAGATTCGCCTGCGACGCAGGAGGTTGTGGGTTCGATTCCCGCCTCGGAACAAATATTTGTATAATCTGCAGATATTTCAGGGTGTCCTGCGTATTTTCTATGTATAATAAAAAATATCTATCTATGTCATGTATATTGTATTAAGTATACCAGTTATCTAGTAGCCATATCACAAGCTCTGCTTAGCTTGGGGCTAGATAATGTTGTGTGAACTGTCCAGCATTTTTTTTTATGTTATTGTTTTTCGTGGTTTTCGTTCACTTTTCGTAGCGCGAGCGCTGTTTTGTCACTTTCTAACTTACTTGAACTTTACTTGAGTTAGATAGTGACGAAATTTAGCTCTTGTATGCCTCTTAACTTGGCAGAGTAAGTTTGATGACCCCTGAAGAAATACAAAGTATAATGCGCGTCATGTAAAAAGAACGCTGACGGTCATACAACTTCAGGCGTTCCAGCGTTCTTTTTAAATGACGCGTACTCTACTAAACGTGCTCGGATCCAGGCTAATGATGATGCTGTTGCAAGAAACCTGCAAATGGCAGTAATAAGCTGGCGGGCCGAAGGTGAAATCTCGGTCGGTTTATCTCTAGCTAGTGTACGTAGGTACTGTACTCGTATTAGATCTAGAAAGTTGGGTGACACGACATCTTACATCTTATCTGATTTAGATGCGACTGAAGACTTTTTGACCAAAAGCACAGAATAAATACTGAGCATCTAAGCAAGAAAGAGCCATCCCTATACTTTTTTTTAATAACTATGATAGATCTTTGTTTGGCCACGATCTCACCTGTTGGTAAGTGACGATGTGGCCGAAGATGAAGCGCAAAAGCACCTATTCACTCTGGCCTTGAAGAAACCCAGATTATAGTTTTCAGGAAAGACAGACAATGCTAGTGTATTCCACTCCTTAGCAGTTTGCATTATAAAGGTAGACCTGAAACAGTATGAATAGAGGGTATACTAATGAGGTAAGGATGGTACCGAGCCGTGCGTCTGCTCGTCCTAAAAAGGAGGTCCTAAGCGTTAGTATACCGTTTTTGTAATGATTAATTATCTGCCTTTGCATATTGCCGTCATGACGAAGGCTCCACACTCCACAGTATCCACACCGTCTTCCCTCGTTCTTGGTCCATCCGATGATCCAACACTGCAGTACAAAGACCATGAGCTTTTACAGCGATTCAGTTCAAAAATTATTCAGTACAATTTTAACAAGCAGAAAGTCCACTTCTTCATTGATAAGGAATGTCAAGAAGAACCGAATTTTGTACTGAAAACTCTAATGAACTCATAAACTAAGATTTGCAAATATATAAGATCTCATAAACTACCGGTATAAATGCTCACATTCGAGAAAGTGTCAAACATGGCTATTACGTGAGGGTAAACAAGTATGGCGCAGAGTGAAAGTGGTTCTAACAAACAGTATTACCAAAATTTCATATCATGAAACATCAAAACGTACTTTAAACTTATCGTAATTTTGCGAAAGCTCAAGTCATTGGGAATTGTGGCGGCATAATACAATTCGACCTGTCATCTCTGAGAATAATTAGTTTTTCTTGTTTAGACATGTCGCACGCGCTTTATTAATCTTGACATGAAATAAAGATCAATAAAAGTAGACTGCTTGCTTTTTATGCCTTTGTTTTACGAAACGTTTTCACACCAATCAATTTATTTTTTAAATACATACTTACACACCCAATCCGTTTCGTATTTATTCGATTTCACGAGATATCAATCGCCTTATTGTTTGTCTCAACCATCTTGATAACCTTTAAATTTCATCTTTTTGTTACCTATATCACTTATATCCTGGAATGATTTTTTTGTTCATGTTCATATCAGCTATACATTCTTCGATTATTTGTACCGAGGTTTTATTTATTGTATTCCGTCTTGACCTTGAAGTCATTTTTACTTTATTAATATAAGCTTCTGGTATGTTGAATGCATTTATCTTCGTAATTATTTGTTCAAAATATGTATTTATATATACTAATTATATGTATATTATACTTATTATAAAGAGGAAAGATTTGAATGTTTGTTTGAATTGAATAGGCTCAGAAATTAAAAAAAACTGAAAAATTTGAACAATTATTTCACTCTTGGGTGATATATATTATATTTCCAAAAAAATTAGGGATCCTTACTAAAACTCCAATAATGTAACACAAGGTGTAAACAAATTACCTAAAGTTGTTGTATCTGATGTGTGGATAGATGGGGGGGTTGGTAAGGGGGGACTGATCCTGACACTACCCGTGTGAAGCCGGGGCGAGTTTCTAGTTGATACATAAAACTCAATTTTATTCACCATTCGATTAATTAGAAAAAGAGTAAATTAAGGCTGTAAAGTACATTTTGTTATTGATCGAGGCATGATGTGTGCGTGATCGTAATATCGGTTCGCCCCGGGACATAAATCAGATTATCAGCCTCGGGCAAAGTAGAGAGGATTGAATATAATAAATTGGATGGACTCCCTTTCCGCTTGAGTACACTTTGGACGTGATTCGGGAGGGCTACTTTCGGGGATGAAGGATGAAGTAACTCCTTTTGAAACGACTGATAAGTAAGTAGCTGTAGGGTTCTCGTATATTTAGTCGTGTTTACCTGAAATATTTATATTGAATACTACTCCCCGCGGTGATACCCACATATGTCTCGAACCCGTGGCACAGAATAAATATTAGTACAGGTACCCGTGGGAGTATCGGGATAAAAATAGCTTATGTGTTATTCCAGGAATCCAGCTATCTCCATTCCAAATTTCATCCAAATCCGTCCAGCCGTTTCAACGTGAAGAAGTAACAGACACACTAACACACTCTCACAAACTTTCGCATTTATAATATTAGTAGGATTATAAACATCAGTTTTATAAGTATTTGATAAAATTATCGCTTTTGTTTTTATACTACTTGGATGACGGATCAAGCAAGAGGCCCACCTGATGTTAAGCGGTAACCTCTGCCTATGAAAAGTGCATTACCTCATAGATCACGTCCACCTAGGACACAACCTATGTGGCATTGCACTGCGCCCGCCACCCTGAGACATAAAGATGAAAAGTCTCATGTGCCTGTAATTTCACCGGCACCCTTACCCTTCAAACCGGAACACAGCAATGCGAGCACTACTGCTTTGCGGCAGAAATAGGTATGGAGGTAGTACTTCCCCGGACGAACTCTTTCACAAAAAAGCTCTACTACTACTAAAAAGCTTCCTTATATTGGGCTAGAAGATCGATATATTCATCACTACGTTTTTAGGGTTCCGTACCCAAAGGGTAAAACGGGACCCTATTACTAAGACTTCGCTGTCCGTCTGTCTGTCTGTCTGTCACCATGCTGTATCTCATGAACCGTGATAGTCAGACAGTTGAAATTTTCACAGATGATGTATTTCTGTTGCCGCTTTTTAACAACAAATACTAAAAAACAGAATAAAATAAATATTTAAGGGGTTTCCCATATAACAAACGTGATTTTTTTGCCGTTTTTATTCTGTCCGTCTGTCACCAGGCTGTATCTCAAGAACCGTGAAATTTTCACAGATGTTGTATTACTGTTGCCGCTATAACAAATACTAAAAAAAAAGTGGCCAAGTGCGAGTCGGACTCGCCCATGAAGGGTTCCGTAGCAGCAAGTAACATAATATAAAACGTCATAATATATAATTGCGGTTTACGATTACTACTTACTAAAATTTTTTTAAATTTTTTTTTAATTTTTAAAGTTTCTTTATTTCATAATTATAGGTGTACAGATTCAAGTGTAGTTAACCTAGAACTATACAACAATAAGTAAAAACTAGGTACGTTTTTGAAGCTATGTAGCTTATTAAAACTTATAAAATAAAATAAATAAAATAACATATTTGTACATAATAGTACATAAAATTAGATATGTATATGGTAGGAGCATGCAAGCTTTGTAAAGCGTTACATTTGCGACAAGTGATTTAATATATTAATGAAATATCGTGAGTACGACAAAACACAAAATAAATGACGGTATCTATCAAAAATAAAGCAGGCGTAATGACTATGTGCAAGCTAACAACATGAACAAAAAGATCAGCGCTTATCGTAAATTATAACAGAAGCACGCAAGCGCACGCGCGCTCCGGGATCATCGCGCGCGCCACTGACGACCTATACTCCAAAGTAATAAGGACGAGTGTAGCGCGCGCGGTGGCCGGCACTCGACGCACACTTGTGCGAGCGGCTATTCATTGTACTCGAGAAACCAGTGATGGGGTAATTTATAGCGGCAATATTTGTCGTAGTATGGAAGATTTTTCTTTCGAGTTTTGCATATATTTTTGATGAGTTTATTTTTGGAATGCGGATTAGTAAACAAGTAGAATCGCTTAGATAATTTGAAAATGTATGACTGAAGGGTGGGTAGTCCTACTTTTAGGTGTAGTTCATATAAGTTTGTACGAAATGGGGTATCGAAAGCGTACTTTACGGCTTTATTCTGGATGACTTGCAGATTTTTAATATTAGTTTTGCAGGTACTGCTCCATACGGGGCAGGCATAGGATATACATGGTCGAACAAGGGTACGGTAAATTCTAAGTTTGGTAGTGCTACTGAGGCACGATTTTCTGTTGAGAATTGGGCTTAGAGTATTAAAGACCTTCAGGCCTTTCGTGCGCACTTTAATACTATTTTCTGTCCAGTTCAGCTTACGATCTAAAGTAATACCAAGATATTTTACTGATTTACTCCAAGGGATTATGAAGCCTTCGATTTTTAGTTTCCGATTAGGACTCGTTCGATTACGTGAAAACATGATGGCTTCTGTTTTTGAAGCATTTATTTTTAGTTTCCAATTATGGAAAAACGATGATAGTAAATCGACAGATAATTGAAGTCGATCAATGATCAAATTGATATCTTTAGATGATGTGAAAGAAGCCGTATCATCAGCAAAGCATGCTAAGTTTGTGCGTGGTTGAATGGGCATATCGTTGATGAAAATTAGGAAAAGGTGAGGGCCAAGGATGGAACCTTGGGGGACACCTGCGAGCACAGATTTTGATGAAGATGAGTACTTATCAATATGAACTTGGAAGGAACGATTGCAGAGGTATGATCGGATGAGTTTTATTAGTGGAAATGGGATATTTAAGTTAATTAGCTTATGCAAGAGCCCTTGATGCCAAACCGTGTCAAATGCTTTTTCAATGTCCAAGAGGAACATGCCAGTTGATTCCTTTATATTCAGGCCATGTGACACAGATTCGGCTACTCTTGCAAGCTGTTGGACTGTAGAGTGAGATTGGCGAAACCCAAATTGCTCATCAATCAAAAGATCACTAGTTGCACGAGATAAGCGAGCATATATGATTTTTTCAAACAGTTTACCTATACAAGGTAACAGGCTTATTGGTCGGTAACTTACAGGGTCAGTAGGATCTTTCCCGGGTTTGCGGATTGGAATGACTTTAGCTGTCTTCCAGGGTAGTGGGAAGTAGCTGAGGAAAAGACAGGCGTTGAACAACTTGGTCAGTAACACTACACCTTTTTGTGGTAGATTTCTCAATAGCAGGTTAGATATGTTATCAAGGCCAGGTGATTTACGAGGTTTAAGGTTACGAATTATATTTTTCACTTCAATCGGATGGACAAGTTTGTGTAATGGTTGATCATTGAGAGTACAGTCAAGAGACGAGAGAGAACTTCTCACAAGACACTGTTTGTCACTACTCCAATTGTGTGTCAGAAGCATGTTATTATGGAATGTGTCTGCTAGTAGTTCGCATTGATCATTTTGATTTAAGGTCAAACTACTATCTTTAGCTTTAAGAGCAGGTATGGAGAACGTAGTTGTTTTAAAACTCTTAGCCAAGCGCCAGATGTCGTTACTGGGGTTGTCAACTTTCTGCAGCTTAAGACGCCATAGCTTATCGTGGTGAGATTTTAATGCAACATTGATTTTGGACTGAAGATTTTTCGCTTCATAAACAAATGACAGGCGAGTCATCACGTCAGTCTCTTTATTAGCATATCTACGCAGCTGGTTTTTGGTTTTGATTTTTCTCTTAATACACCGAGGAATGGTCGTGCTCCAAGGCTTAAGGGTAGTAACAGGTATACTAGAGTTCCTTGCGAGGATTATTTGATCTTGGAAGTCATTAATGGTGGAATCTATTTCACTGACATCTTTGAAAACTTTGTTAGTTAGTGAAATTTTATCATTTAACACGTCTCTATATTTATACCAATCAGCCTTGGCAAAGTTAAACTTTTTAATCGGCTTACGCACCATGTTAATGGTAACTTCAACTAGAACAGGCAAGTGATTGGATGAAAGTGCATGAGTAGTTGAGATATCATTGATAGAGTGTACATTTTTGGTAAGTAGTAAATCAGGTGTTGAAGAAATTAAACCAGTTCGGTAGTGAACAAGTGTTGGTTCAGATGGAGCATGAATAATAATATCATTTTGTACCACGTATTCAAACAATCTCTTACCGTGGGGATTCGTGGGTCCAGGTGACCAGTATGGATGTTTCGCATTGAAATCACCAGCGATAAGAAGTCTATTACCCATGGACACTAGCGAATCCAGGTCGCTAGTCAATAGGGGAAGGTTCGGAGACTGGTAAACTGAATACAACATGATTTCTCCAGTAGGTAGGTTAAGTGATACACCTATGACCTCAAGGTTTAGAGTGACAGGGACTGGGATAAGGAAATGAGCAATGTCATTTCGTACCAAAATAGCCACTCCCTGACCAGAGCCATCACCACGTTTATCCAAACGATAGCATGTGAAACCAGTACTAACAGAACAACTACTTACTAGATCTCGGTCAAACCAATTTTAGGTGGAAGTTCACATGGTTAATGAAAGTCATATTTTTTTTTTCGTTTTAGGTAAATTTCTCTTATTTTAGAAGTTACAGGGACACACATTTTACCACTTTGGAAGTGTCTCTCGCGCAAACTATTCAGTTTAGAAAAAAATCTATTAGAAACCTCAATATCATTTTTGAAGACCTATCCATAGGTTTGATATTTATTTTTTTGAGTTTCAATTCTAATATGGGAACCCCCAAAATTTATTGTTTTTATTTCTATTTTTGTGTGAAATTCTTAATGCAGTTCACAGAATACATACCAACATACCATACTTACCAAGTTTCAACAGCATAGTTATTATAGTTTCGGAAAAAAGTGGCTCTGTCATAAGGACGGGCGGACAGACCGACAGACAGACATGAATCCATAAGGGTTCCGTTTTTTGCCATTTGGCTACGGAACACTAAAAACAAAATAAAATAACAACAAATTAATTAATTATTTCAATTAATCAAACAATAACAATTAATTAATATATACCTGTTTTTTTTTCCATACAACAAACGTGTGGTTTTGCCTTTTTTATAGATAATGGTACGGAACCCTTCGTGCGCAAGTCCGACTCGAACTTGGCCGGGTTTTTAAAATTGTATGTTTTTAATATCACTCTGTAATTTAATTCCAACTTTGTGTATACCAGTTCAAAGAGACTGAGTGCTGAGTACGACTCATCTGTGTAAACATGTATCTATGTTATTGTTGTAAACATTCTCGTACCTACTAACGCGGCCGGAAAGCTGCTTTCCTGTTATACATTCTATATCGAGTAGAGTAAACCATTTGTGGGCATGATATCTGTTTCTGTAATGTGCTCTAATTGGGAATTAACGGGTGCCTGTTTTATTTCTAGAGCAGCTTACTCAAAGGATTAAAGGATTTTCAATAATATTCGAGACTAACGTGTGATTGCGGCTTCGCTTGCGTTTTACCGGGATACAACGTAGCCTGTACTTAGCTCAATCAAGGTCATAATGTATCGGTATACCCAATTTCACCAAAACCGGTTCAGCCTTTTCGACCTGATTAAGTAATAAACACACAAACATCCAAACGTTGTCTTTTTATGCTAGTAAGATGGCCAGCACATTACCTATACTTATTATTTTCTAGAATTCGGGGAATTTTCTAAAATTCTATGCAGACATTATGCAGTGAAAACTTATGGCCCTAAGACGTAGCTATTTGGCTTCAGACAAAAGCTCAAAGATGCGCAGCGGGCTATGGAAAGTGCTATGCTTTATGCGTGCTATATGCTTTTTATGCGTGCGTGCTTTTGTTTCACTACGTGATAGAACCAGAAATGTGATCATCATGTAAAATCCGATTTTTGGAAGAACCAAGGAACGCAGGAAGGCTGTGGATGGAGGTGGCTCAAGACCGTTCGTAAAGCATTCTACGGGGGAAGCCTGTGTTCGACTTCTGTAGGCTGATGATGATGATGATGATATTTTAAAGCAAAAATTAAAGTACAAACTCATGCCAATTCTCTGAGCGACAGTAATAGTCAGAAACCACGGATTTTCGCTTTCTTTAGATCGTTTGCTTCCTTCACTCTATATCCATTATATCTCTGACGGGTTTCATTCGGACGAGACGGGGACTACTCATTCTTCATTCTTACAATGTTCATCAGTTGGTTAGAGGGAACAGAGGCAGTCAGAACGTCTCATATTGTATGTTTCTGTATTTTGAATCCATTTTTTTTATACTACTTGGAATGACGGATCAAGTAGATGGCCCACCTGATGATAAGCGGTTCCCTCTGCCTATGAACAGTGCATTATCACATAGGTCACACCACCTAGGCGCACCCTATGTGGCATTGCACTGCACCCGCCACCCTGAGAAATAAGATGAAAATTCTCCTGTGCTTGTAATTTCGACGGCAAGCGGCAACCATACCCTTCAAACCGGAACACAGCAATGCGAGCACTGCTGCTTTGCGTTGCGGAAGAGTTCGTCTGGGGAAGTAATAACACCAGGTAGTACTTCCACAAAAAAAATATCTACTACTACTAAATATGTCTACTGGAGTGAACCCCGGGCCGACTCAGCTTTATTGATTTTCCCCTTCATGACTCAGCCGTTTTGGAAACATGGGTCCTCTTTGAAAAGTAGTACACCAGGGGTGAGTGATTTGTTCAGTGTAGAAACTGTCGTGGCGGGCTTCTCGTAATGGCTCTTTGACTACTTGTACTATTATTTATTCTGTGCTAATACTGAGAAGTGTTTCTTGAGAAATAAAATTCCTTGCACTTTAGTCGCACTATGTCACTAAATAGCACATATAAAAAAATACTATATAATACTAAATAGTTAATTATCTTTTTACGTGAGTGTGCCTAATCCAGTATTTGACTGATTGTACAATTAAATGCATCATTAGTAATAAATCTACTTAAAGTCTACGTACCTACATAGAGGTATTATAAGAAATAGATTTTAAAAGTTGAAGTGCCATAAACGAATACAAACACAAATAGTATAAAAACATTATCGGGTTCGATTCCCGCCTCGTAACAAATATTTGTGCGATCGCAGATATTTGTTCAGGGTGTTCTGGGTATTTTCTATGTATAATAAAAAATATCTACCTATCTATGTATTATATTGTATTAAGTATATCAGTTATCTAGTACCCATAACACAAGCTCTGCTTAGCTTGGGGCTAGATAATGTTGTGTGAACTGTCCAGCATTATTTATTTATTTTATTTATTATAGTAAAAAATATATCACAACTGGAAACCACGGACCGCGGAGCAAGGCCCATAAACGGTCGGAGGCTAGGTCTTCAGAGAGAGGAACCTCCTGACCGACCTAATCTCGGAACCTCGTGCCGAGTCCAGGAGTACCGCCTTCTGAATCTAGCCCTTGATCCAACCATTTAGCGAGTCGAGGCTATTCGCTATCTGTCTATTCACAGAAACGACTATCAGGACAATAATCGCTGAATCCACATTATTATTATTATTAATCCTGACCTGTGTGAATGTATCTATATCAACTCTATAAATATTTGGATATTAAATTGATATAACTGCAAGAAAACATCGAATTCTGATAAAGTTATCTAGGTATTTTATCTGAAATCTGAATTACAGTTTTAGGGTACTTTCATAAGTAATTGGGCTATTTTCATTGTAGATTTTGATTATGAGATATCAATTGTACGGATGTTTTGTGTACATTGGTATGACTACTACCTATTTGACTGCCGTATTCTGCAAATACATAAATACATAGACGTCTCTTTCGCCGAAGGGGTAGGCAGAGCCTCAATTGGCCTCTTTTCACAGTGGGTTGCACACTCTTGGAATATAGTCGTGACGAGTGGTGAGCTCATCGCCACTATTGCTTCCCACGACTGACTAACGCTTTCTTCTAGTTTTTTTTTCGTGTTTTTTAACTCATTCTATAATAAGCTAGCAACGAGGCCAAATGTTATACCAACGAATCTTATCAACAAGTCCGGGTAATGCCTTAGTCGGCTTTGACGACATCCACGGGAGTAGTCGGAGGGGTCTATTCTTAGGCCGGACACATGCACTATTCTCAAAATTGAAGTGGCAACGGGCAGGACACCGCATGCGCTGCACCGATAACAGATGGAGCAGGGTTAACCAAGTGGAGACCTTGAATAGGAGTCCAAAGACCAGGCAGGCACTGTGGACCGATGACATTGAAAACGTAGCTGGCCGCCGGTGGAGTCTATACACGGAACAGAGACGACTGGAAGAAATTAGGGGAGGCGTTATATAATCTAATATTGGACGGAAAGATGCTGATTGATGATGATGATGATGATTCTGCACTAAACTATTTATTTAATAAGTTTTTTGTGAAAAATATATTTTTCAATACGAGCTTTTATAAAATTAGTGATCGTAACCGTGTGCTGATCAAAATGAGCCGAAGCGCGGCCAGTCTACTATTATCCATCGAGGAGTTCCGTTGCCCACCTTCCGTCTCCATCATCAGATCAGTTCGCTGTCACCATCATATTGTATTGTCATCGGAACTAGACAGGTATGGCAAATTTCAGCTCAAGCGGTTGAGGATAACTGCTTTAAAATTCAGTTGGAAGATTTCACCGGGATTACACCCATACAAACATACATTGCAAGTTAAATTAAAGCTTGTAAAAACAGTTGTGTTATGTTATATCAGCTAGCTATCTTAATTTACATTGTTTTGAAGTGTTCTTAGTTCACTTGTACTCTTCCTTGAACTTTTGTGCGTATCAATGTTGGTTTAAATGTTATCTTATCAGTTTTTTAAAATAAAATGTAAGATATGACTCATACGTTATCATTTCCTTATCGGTAATCTTTAATTTTGCCGTACCATTGATTAGGATGTAATTTATAAATTTACTAGGGCCAAACCGGTGCGATCAGCCCACGTCCGCGGTGGCGTGCACGGTGACTAACAATGGTAAGATAATGGATCGCCACCGTGCACGCCACCGCGGGCGCGGGATGATCGCGCCGGTTTGGGATAAAAACCAAGAACAAAAAAAACGTTCTTGATATTTCCAGGCAAGATCGCGCGCTAGGAAAATGCTTAAATTCACTAGTGCATAAGACAATTCAGAATAATCCTTGTTATTTCAATGAATAAAATACTTTTGACTTTGTTCGCATTTGTTCTAAATTATGTTTTCATCGAGGTCTCAATATTCAGGGTATTCAGAATGTATCCAGTATAAAGTAAAGTAATTTTTATTTGCTCAAATAGTTGGCGGTACATTATTAAGGTTTATATAAACAAATACAATTAGCTTAATTAAGTAGTACATTTAATTTTCATACAGCGTTACAAACGAAAATTAAGTTTATACCAATTTAAGCTCTAATTCCACACTACTTCTCCACTGAGCTTGTAATTGTAGGGTCATATAGCTGCAGAAGTAATTTTGTTTGCTAGCCGAGCTATCACGCTAAAACGTCTGGACCAATTAGAAGTAAGACGCAATCGCATGGAAATAAGAAAGCATAACCTGTATTGATAGAAGCAGTTTATTTTCAGTGTGTATTTGTGTCAGTTTATTATCAGGCCTGTATCCTTGAATTGAACTCGGTGATCAAGCTTAAATCAAGACTATATAATAGTAAAGAATTATCATAAATCGAAACATTCATTTTGAAAATCTAAGATTGAGTTTTGAAAATTATAAATACATCTTGATTCTCTATTCAGCTAGAATACGGGTGTCATTGTAAAAGACGATACTTCTTTGAAACGAAACGTTATGTTTGTAACATGAATTCATACACCAAAGCGCAAATCATAATTGTGTTTAAATTCTTCAGTTCAAAATATAAATGTCGAATATATAACATTGACGCATCACTAAAACACTCAGCGCCCTTATTTGCTATGACCATAGGATATTCCTTGCCAACAACGTGTGACGTCACAGTGTATTCTAAACGATAATTCCACGCAGATATTGTAACGAGCCCGTGTTATGTTACGTTTGGTCATAGCGAATAAGGGTACAGGGTCTGAATCGGATCAATTTGGTATTCTAATTGCCTTGCCGACATTATTATGGTATAGAAAATTAGATTCTGCTTGTCGAATCCGAAGAAATCACGAGGGAAGGAGACACAATGCCGCGACACGAAGGGAATAACAATGCTTACCTAATAAGACACGACAGTAACGAAAGTGCTTATGAGGCGTGTCAAATTGAAAATGACAATGCCGTGTTCGCAATCGCAACGAGGTTTGAGGTAAAATCTATGATTGTAGCGCAGTCGAGAGAGAAACACATTAGAATAATCATGAATTATGGACTAGTCATAAAAGTTACGTAAATAAGACACGACAGATCGAAACAGTTTTTTTTATACAATTTTAGGTGACGGAGCAAGCAGATGGCTGTACCCTCTGCCTATGAACAGCGCATTACGCGCCCTATGTGGCACTGCACTGCGCCTGCCACCCTGAGACATTAAGATGGAAAGTCTCATGTACCTGTAATTTCACCCATACCCTTCAAACCAGAACACAGTAATGCGAGCAGTACTGCTTTGCGGCAGAAATAGGTATGGTGGTAGTACTTCTCTGGACGAGCTTTTTTACAAAAAGCTCTACTACTAACCGGTTATGAGGCGTGCCAAATTTAAAATGATGGTTCTATTAGTAACGTGATGGTAACGAGGCAAAATGATTGCAGCGTAGAAGAGACATAAGAAGATTCACGTTAGTCATGGGAATCTAGACAGTCGTGAAATAAGCGTAGAAAGTAGAGCGTGTAATTGCGAAAAGCTTCATCAATATGCGTTCATCAATCCAGTTTTTAATAATCTCCATCAATTACACCCATTTATAAAAAGCTTTAATTTAACTTGACCTGTTAGTATGTGTGGGACAAATCCTGTAACTAAATTCTGAACCATTTAACCTCGACAGTTTGAGCTGAAATTTTGCTTACATGTCAAGTTCCGATGACAATACAATATTGTGATGAAAGCGAGCTAATCTGATGATGAAGACGGAAAGTGGACAACGGAACTCCTCTATAGATAATCGACTGGCCGTGTTTAGGCTTATATTGATCAGAACACGCTTCCGATCACTAATGTTATAAAAGATAGTGTTGAAAAATATTTATGTCACAAAAAACATAAAGTTATTTACAGAAAGAATAATACAACTAATACAATGTACAAAATACATATGAAACAGTTGTGCTTCAGGTAGCAACCGCTGCTAGCAATCTAAAGGTAGCTCAACTGATCCAAATCACTATCTGAATGGCAATACTAATGCGTTGAGCCAGATAAGAGCCAGCTCTGGGGTCACCCGTCGCTTCGACCAGATTCCCTGAAAGAATAGTAGGTATAAAACGTAAAGTAGAGGTACCTTCGGGCGTAGCATCCCTGGCTAGTCCTGCCTGTCAAAAGATGACTGAATATTTATATTTGCTACCGTATCACTTTCACTATTGTAACTGTCATCGTTCATTACCCCTCGATGTCGCCGGTCATTCGGCCGACCGTTATCTTTGAGTTTTGCTATTGTTCTAGAATTTTCACCAGCGTTAGTCATAGTCCTTCACTGTTTCAGACGAATATACTTAGTGAAATTAGTTTCAGTCGCTTTTATTTTATTGCTTCTTCGAGCTTTAATGATTTGTTTATAAACTGCCACTTGCCATCGTATGATGCATAGTAAAAATTTGCTAGGTAGGTATTGGATAGTGCGCAAGTTCCTTTATAAATTCTTTCGTTTCTTTTTACAAATCTTTAAAAAAATCACATAAATTATATTACACACTCAAAATACCATTATGAGTTTGTTCTAATTATTTGCTATCACATGACAGGCTTGTAGGTGAACAACATTATGGCGGAGACTAAGATCCAGAGTCTCGAGCACCGCCGTAAAGTTGCATGCTTGTAGGTGAACAACATATGGCGGAGACTAAGATCCAGAGTCTCGAGCACCGCCGTAAAGTTGCATGCTTTTAGATCTTCTACAGGTTACATTTCGGGGAATGTGCCCAGGAACTACATGATCTGATCCCACCATCTCCTTTTCATCATAGGACAAGCAAGCGCACAGTTCGGTACCATCCCTACCTCATCAGTATACCTGCAATTCACACTAAGCGTTTCGGTTCCACCTTTATATAATGCGAACTGCTAAGGAATGGAACAAGTTGCCGTCGTCTGTCGTTGGGTCTCTTTAAGGCAAGAGAGAATAGAATAGGTGACTTCTATACCCTCACTCAACTCATGCTGAGGCAGAGCCATTTTGTTACTTGAGTTACACCTCGTACCTTCATATCTGTTTCTTCTTTGTTTAATACGTGTTTCTGTGTAGCCTCATGTATACAAATAAATATATATTCTTTCTTTCTTTCTTTCTTTCTTTTATACCAACAGATGAGATCGCGATCAAACGAGGGTCAATCTATGTTAAAAAAAAACGCACTTAAACTTAGATTACTGTGATCTTCTCTCGGAATACATTTTTAAACTCAACTACATTTACAGCGGCCAATTTTTCAGATCAGTGACGCACAATTTATATACGGATTAGTGGGCTATATTCAATTAGCGGGTCGCACGTGACTCGTGTGCTAATACCGTGCGTGGTGCGCTACGCGACGTGCTATGCATATCGCGAAATTAATCATTGTAGGTTGCTCCAAACTTTAAGGCTGGTCAAAGGTTTGGCACTTCACCTTCCTTAACATTATTCTAATTATTGAGAAACTCTTGCCTCTGTTTTAATAGAATAGAATTTGCTCAAAACAAACAATGTACATAGGCGAACTTAATGCTAAGAAGCATTCTCTACCAGCTAACCTTTGTGTATTGTGGATACATTTATGTAGGTGGTGCACAAAAAACGTAATAATAAGAAGACAAAAAGTCCCATAAGTAGGTATATCAATACAAGATATGTAAGTAATATAATATTAGAACAATAAATAATAATGTATAATATAAATATATAATATAATTGCATAGGTACTAAAATAAATAATATTAAGTATAATATGCATAAACGTAAAGATAAGTTACTTGGATATTAAATTATGCGTTTTGTTTAATGTGACATTTTGGACAGTATACTCATATAACGCAGTACAAATAGTGCTCCATGCTTTTGTCTCTCTGGGACATTGCCAGTACCAAAATATATGCGTCTCTTCTGAACTACTGTACTCAAATTGTGCTCTTAATTCAGTATCAATCTCAAATGTTCAACCCTTATTTCAATTTCAATCAGACTAACAACTTTACATCTCTCTCAGTGCCAGTACCAAAATATATTTAGGTCTTCTAAAGTAGGTACTCTACTCAAAATATGTCAAGCTCTTAATTCTGATGAGTATCAATCTCAAATGTTCAACCCTTATTTCAATTTCAATCAGACTAACAACTTTACATCTCTCTAACTGAAGATCAAGTTTCAATTCGCTCCTGTATTTATTCAGATTGTCTTGAAGCAGCGTCTTCGAAGTTTTATCTTATTTGCATTGAAATTATTCACATTTTCGAACCGTAACTTTATAATAATCTTATTACGTGAGAAAGCTTTTACTGAAATAGTTTTATTGAGGTTTTTTAGGGTTCCGTTACCCAAAAGGTGCCAAATGCGACCCTACGCCACCGTCTGTCTGTATTTTGTAACAGGAATATATATCTCAGCAGCCGTAAGAGGCGGCCAGTTGGTGGTAAAAAAATATCCCATTAGTTCCTTTAAAGGAACTGCCAAAAGGGACTAGTGGGAATAAATCGAAATTTTCACAGATAATGTGTGTTTAGGCAATTAATATAAATACAAAAAACCAAGGTATCCCCGATCGAAGAGTTTTCCAACCAAAGAATGACATCGATAGATAGCGTTATATTCTACTATAGCGACATCTAGTTATGACTCGAGTAATTTTCGGAACCCTACATTATGCGTGGTTAGAAATGAGCTACGCATGCCTGGTTTATTGAATTACTAGTGTCCGAATATATGCTATTAGCACAATCCACGTCATAACTTATCTGTATACCAAATTTCACCGAAATCGGTTCAGTCGTTTCGGCGTGATTGAAATACAAACATTCAAAAATCTAAACTGACATTTTAGTACAGGCAAATTAGCAAAAAGTGTTGCCCTAAGTCGAGTAGTCGTGGATTCTTATGGAATCGATAGATGACACGAATAGAAGCTTATCCCAGGTTTGCACCGTTTCTGGCGCATACGGAAGGCTTTTAAATATTAGGTACAAACTTTGAAAAATTGTAACTTTTGAAAAAACAAAAAAGTGTTAAGTGCAAGTTCAATTACTTATAGAGACAGTCTTAGTGCGTTATGGATTTTAATTAAAACTACGTGCATAGTGGGAAACACAGTAAATTTGTTTTTTTTAGTTTGCAGCTCGGGGGAAATTTATGTACTCGGTGCAAACTTACATAAGGTTTCTATAAGTATTATAAACATTATATTAGTTTTGCACACCTCAGCGAATTACGGAACATAGTTTTTTTTCTTTTTTTGTAAATTGTACTTCGGGGGAAACTTATGTAGTCGTGCAAATTTTATTATGGTATATACTATCAGTTTACCACATTCGCACGTAAAAAAAACCACAAATTTCGTACCGGAAGTACATCTTAATAATAGATCTTAATAAGAAATCAACGGCGTGGGTGGGGTGCAGATTCATACCAAAATGTAGGCCGTATTCATCCCACCAATAATAAAATTGTATATTTGTCCATATTAATCGCAAAATGTAGTCCGGATTCATACCACGCCAAAGCCTTTAACAATGGATATTAGTACGGTCAGACAGAAAAATGCCTTACTATCATTTTCATATATTTTTGTTGGATGCAAATTATTAACAATTGGCGTTCGTATGTTTGTACGTTTGTCTGAAGATAACTTGCGAACTGTTGATATATTCTTTATAAAACTAGTATTCTTTATACAATTTGGTAGATGGGTATATAGTATTAGTACAATTTGTGTAAGGTTATGAGCTAAATTGGTTCGGGGGTTGTAGAAGATATTGGGGCCAAAGAAAGGGTAAAAAAGTGAAACAATCATAGACATTTCAAAACTAGTTTTAATTTTATTTTAGACTGTGCAACTTTTGGGATATAAGCAAAGAAGTAAAAATAAAAAACCTCTACAGTTTTTCCAGTAATCTACTATCATCCATCGAGGAGTTCCGTTGTCCACCTTCCGTCTCCATCATCAGATCAGCTCGCTGTCACCATCATAAATAAATATTTAATAAATAAATAATGCTGGACAGTTCACACAACATTATCTAGCCCCAAGCTAAGCAGAGCTTGTGTTATAGGTTCTAGATAACTGATATACTTTAATACAATACATTACATATTTTTTTTTTAATTATACATAGAAAATACCCAACGAAAACATATAACATAACATTAATAACATCCTGAACATAGTACAAATGCATCTGCAGATAGTACAAATATTTATAAATTATACAATAAGGGTAAATTCAAGAGAAATATCAATAGGGATCTTAATGGTAGGCAGCGCGTTTGCAATACCGTGGGTGTTGTCCATAGGCGGCGGTGACTGCTTTACATCAGGCGGGCCGTCTGCTTGTTTGTCACGTTTAGGGCATGTAATATCGGAAGATTTTCAATTCCTATACTGATTTTCGATATTACATCTCAATATTGGCATTCCGATATTAATATCGGAATTTCGTTATTTATTTAGAAATTGCACATTTTATTTATAAATTGCACAAATTCGGTATTAGGTTGGATTAAGTGCAATAAAAACTATTTTTAAATCGTATTCTAATCGTATCTGATCACGGGATAACTAACTAATGTCTTTGCGAGTAGATGTTATTGGCAGATATATCAATCTACCCTCTTTCTCACTCTTTTATTATGAACGATACCACTACCATCGGTTTCATTGTCACACTTCACCCCAACTCGACACACAACACTATCGGTATCCGCTTTGATTCTTACACATTCTCACCACAGGCTTCCATACTCCAGATAATTGAAAACCATCTTCTCTATTGAAATTTCTGTATTTAGTAATCTCAATTGCCTCTTGTGCCATTACAAATATTTATATAATATACGAATCTTTGCTCGTTGTATAGGATATTGATGTTATCTAAAAGCTTATGTTATAAATAATTGTAAAATTCTGATTCTCTGAAACGATTTCTACACTAGTCCATGATTTTCCTGAAAAAATATTTTAAAAATGGCTTCCACTTTTTTTTTAAATGTTTTATACTAATTTTTGTTTGACAAACAAAAATAAAGATATCAGATATCGGTTTTTAAAGTAATCGAAACAGTAACAACAGAAGCATTTACATCCACAGCACGAACCTTTGCATTGAAATTAAATTAAAAATATGGAAAAATTAAAAATTCTGTTTAGTCCCTTACATTCTAAGGACATTTTAAAAATAAAGTCACATAAACTTTTTCATCCAAACCTATCTTAAAAACTTGGCCATTATGTCAGCTATTTATCATGTAAATTTGATTGAGATTCTTTTACGGGATCATTCATGATATTCAATTTAAACAGTTGAATGCGAAATTCTGGTTTTTAAGATTAAGTGAAATCTTAAATAAAACTAAATAATCACTTTCAGCATTGCATGTATTCAGTGAATCATCACAATAAATTTTCGAAATGGCGACCTTCTTGCTCAATAAATAATCAGCATCGTCTAAAAAAAATATCTTTAAAGCGTAGAAAAGCGATTCTGTTGCTTTTGAATTGTTGCTTCTGCCTGGGTCAACCTTTTTCGCAATTATTCCACATTTCGGCACTCTCGAGAGTAAACAATCTCTTTATAATATCCCCAAACAAAAAAGTCAATGGGGTTTAAGTTGAGAGATCGTGGGGGCCATGCGATAGGCCCGCCTCGGCCAATCCATTTATCACCAAGTATCGCATTTAGTTAGTAGTAGTAGAGCTTTTTTGTGAAATACTTCGTCCGGGAAAGTACTACCACCATACCTATTTCTGCCGCAAAGCAGTAGTGCTCGCATTGCTGTGTTCCGGTTTGAAGGGTATGGGTGCCGATGAAATTACAGTCACATGAGACTTTTCATCTTTATGTCTCAGGGTGGCGGGCGCAGTGCAATGTCACATAGGGCGCGTCCTAGGAGGGCGTGACCTATGTGATAAAGCACTGTTCATAGGAAGAGAGTACCGCTTATCATCAGGTGGACCATCCGCTTGTTCAGTCATTCTAAGTAGTATTAAAAAAAACCTGTCATTAAGATATTGTCTAACTTTTGACGCAAAGTGACATGGTGCGCCGTCGTTTTAAAAAGTCATGTTTCGGCGTGTTAGTAAAATGATGTCTGTGGATTATCAATTTAAATCTTCTCTTAAAAAGCTCAAGTATGACTCGCCATTTAGGCGATCTGGCAGTTGGAATGGGCCCACCATCTGTCGCAGGTTTCTGCCTCGTATGTAGAAAATAATGTCCTTGAACAACAAAGATGGGTTTTATTACTATTGCTTATGTGTAATACAGTCTTCAGACTGTCACATTTCTTTTTAATTCCGACTTGCAGAACATTTTCAAAAACTCTTTTTTGAACTAACTTTTATTAAATTGAGTGTTTTTATGATCCTGTGCAAGAATCTGGAACAAGGTTACATGACTAATAGCTGTCACATCAGCCATGTTTTTAAGGTAGGTTTGGATGAAAAAGATTGTGTTTTTTTTTTAAACGTTCATTGAAAGTAGGAGTTTAGGCAAAAAAAATATATATCTTCATATTATTATTTTTATTTTAATGCAATAGTAGGTGCTATTGATGTAAATGCTATCAGACAAGGTAGCCCTAGTATTAAGCTTATTTACAACAAAAAAAACAGGCCTCTACCTCAACGAATCAAGCCACAATGGCCAAAAAAGTGTAAGAGCTCCGATTGTCTTAAAAACACATAACTCGAAAACTACTAAAAATCGCGAAATGGGGGTGATTCGGTTATCTCTGGGGGTAACCTTTCTTTGGACTTCGGCTTGACACTACTTTTTGGGACACACTGTATATATTATTACTTTGTTGATTATTTTATACCAACAATTTTATGAAATAAATAGATAATTGAAAAAATCGGTAATAACTCACGTAGGTACTTGTTCCGAGTCAAACACCCGACTCGAGTTTCTGGGACTTAATACCCCCTTCCTCAAGGACTCCTTGTTCCTTAACTCGGAACAAGTACCTACGTGAGTTATTACCGGTTTTTTCAATTATGAATATTACTCACGGAAGTTTTAATAGAAATAAACAGATGTTCCATAATAACATATTTTTTTGCTGACGTTACTTTCACTCGTTTTAGATGTAGGTATTTCTAGGTGGGATAAATACGGACTCTATAAATGAAATGAATATTAATTGTATGAATCCGGAATAATTATTATTACTTTCAGCTCGTGGGATGATTTTCTGGGATCAATACGGATGCACCCCGCGGTCGGGGGACAGTGTTAGCAGTGTAGCGCCACAGTATATATATTAGTTTCTTAGCACCGCACTGAACTTAAATATATAATACTTAAAAAATGCATGTTCCGTATATAAATTCCAGTATTCAATGGCTGGCGAATGTAGTACTAATCAAATGAATAAGTTTAAGTGAAATTCCAGAATTGCCTGAAATTTCCCCGAAGTAGAGCGACAATAAAATATGGAAAAAGTGACTTCCGTGTGAGGTACCCAGGTGCAAACCTGGTAATTTATTTGGCCCATTTTTCTGGTAATTCTGTCAATTTTCACCGACTACTTCAATTTCCCCCGAACCGCAATACAGAAAAAAAAGATTTTTTTAGAAATGTTTTTTTTTAGTATGTTCCGTAAGTCGGATTAAAAAAATACTTGGTGCAAATGTAGATCATAACGGTCTTAAGTGTATGCCAAATTGCACCGACTACATCTATTTTCCCCATTAAGTTACGGGTATTATAAGGTTTTCACCCTATTTCACCCTGTTCCGGGGGGGTGAATTTGCTGAAAGTTATATTAGAGGTGATTTTCAAGCCAAACAAAACAATTAGAAAAGGTTTTGTGACTACATCTAATTACTTCCACACTTTTGCTAAAAATCGCCTAATTTGCCTGTACTATTTATGATATTAGTGGGATTTATTACGTTTTTTGACATTCAGAAGTAACATTACTTTTTTTCGACTTTTGAATAGGTGGACTGACTGTGACTGACTGCTAGTAGTTTCTCGCTCGCGTCCATCTTTTGCACACACCCCTCGCGCACATCCCTCGCACTCATCGCTTGTTTTGTACGTATAAAAACCTCGCTCTGCTAAGTCGTTTCCACCAGAGCTGCGGTGAGCGAGGCTAGGTAAATGAAGTGGTTCTATTGGTTCTTAACAAACACATCCCTCGCTATGTCGCTACGCATCCTCGCTCATCTCTGGTGGAAACACTCGCATCGTTCCACAGCCTCGCTAGTCGCTACGCACCCTCGCACCGCTCATCTACCTCGCACTTCTTTGGTGGAAACGCAGCCTAGGGTCGTTTAGTTGAATAGTTCTTTATCTCCCACATTAGAAAGCAACCCCTCATTCATTTCACTATCAGTCAACGACTCTGTGACCTTCCTTATCACGGCCGGCGCATCGCGTCGCGTGGCGCAAGCTGGCGATTTGGGAATCGTTGCCGTCCATCTGGTAGTTGCTTTTTCATAATAACGTGTTTTACCAAATATGGGCAAACAGTTGAAGAAAACAGTGGATTAATAGCGAAAATAACTACAATAAAAAATAAAATAAATAACTACAATAATCTACTGTTTTCTTCAACTGTTTGCCCATATTTGGCAAAATACGTTAGTATGAAAAAGCTTCCACCTTAAGTGGGCTATTTACAGTATCTGGCGCAATGACACTGATGACAAACTAGATCATCTATCGCAATTCAGTTTCTCTCTAGTTTTTACACGACTGCCTCAAAAAAGAAGTGTATTGTTTCCAGGGTTCATGAATATATAAATATATATGTATATTTCTGTTACTCGCTGATAATTTAGCTTTTTATACATACATAGAAAGTTGAAAGAAAGAAAGAAAAAAACATTTGACGACCTCTGTGGCGCGGCGGGCGAAGCTTGGCCTGCAACGCAGGAGGTTGCGGGTTCGATTCCCGCCTCGGAACAAATATTTGTGCGATCGCAGATATTTGTTCAGGGTGTTCTGGGTATTTTATATGTATAATAAAAAATATCTATCTATGTAATATATTGTATTAAGTATATCACTTATCTAGTACCCATAATACAAGCTCTGCTTAGCTTGGGGCTAGATAATGTTCTGTGAACTGTCCAGCATTATTTATTTTATTTATTTATTTATTTGTGCCAACAAACAAAATTCCACACAAAATGACACACACACACACACACACACACACACACACACACACACACACACACACACACAGAAACAAAGAAACATAAAACTAATGTGTGCCTCTTAGTACCACCCACGCATCACTGACACAAATTGGCGTCCAGCTCAGCATTTGTTGTGTTGTAGCAACACAACGCTGATCTTCCGCTGAAACCATCTAAGTGAATAACACGGATGTCTGCTTCACAATAAATAATTATACATAATTAATAAACAAATAATAATAACGAAGGATTTAATAAAAATAAAAGACGTGATTATTTACATAGGTACATACATAACTACAGACACACCCCTTTTTCCCCGAAGGGGTAAGCAGAACCTCAATGGGCCTCTTTTCACAGTGGGTTGCACCATCATGTGACAAGTGGTGAGCTCATCGCCGCCATTGCTTCCCACGACTGACTCGGCTAAAGCTTTCTTCCATTCCATAATAAGCTGCCAGGACAAATCTTATACCAACGAATCTTATCAACAAGTCCGGGTAATCCCTTTGTTAGTCGGCTTTTACGACATCCACGGGAGGACTCGGAGGGGTCTATTCTTACTAAGAATTTCTTAGGCGGGACACATAGGTGTAGGTAATAATTATTAAAATCGATACAGTAGTTTTGAGATTATCCATTACAAACAGTTTTTTTGTTTTTTTGTTTGAATTCTTTACAATTATTAAATAAATGTTTTCATAGTAAATACGCCGCTCGATAATTTTAATCACACCATTTGGTATTTCTCTGTTAGAAAATTATCAGTTTGTTGGTATACAATAGATTATGGATTTGGTAAATATTATTATAGCCTTCGCCTTGAAATTGGCTTTCGATCGAGCTATCTGCTATCGTGGATATGAATAATATTCAGAAATAATTTTCTATTTATACAATAATGTTCTAAATAGAAAAAAAAAACAAAGTTACCTGTTTGTTTGTTTGGCTAGATTCGATTGTTTATTAAAATGGTAGATGGTGGATGGTGGGTAAAAAAATAGATAAATAAAATCAATACAAGAAAGCCGAGGGTTTACTGTAGGGGTTTTAAAAATTATCTATGTTTTACGAGATATTCAATAAAAACGGCTTTTTCAAGCGGCGCGAGGCGTTTTATTTTGTCTGAACATTATTGCCTGGGGTTCGCAGTCTTAAGCAAATGAGTTCATCTCATTGTTTTCCACATCTGCATGTTCTAAATAAAGTTTATTATGCTAAATAAGACCATCTGTTTGCATTATAATTTTTATCAGTTTAACAGTCTTCTTATCGTTAATATGTTTTGCTAGATCACTAACCGGCTTTATTAGCTAACTGTAATTATTGCTAGTTGGTAGGTAACTTGATAACATTGTTTGCTTAAATTCATAACTTCTCTTATCGATGTAGTTTTAGTTGTTAATTACTCTACTTATCTTAAATTGTTTTGTTTCAGGTAAATGCATTAGGAGTATAGGTACAGTAAAGGCACGCCTTGAGGAAAGGAGCCTGAGGTACCCACTACCATACCTATTTCTACCGCAAAGCAGTGTAATCGCATTGCTTGCTGTGTTCCGGTTTGAAGGATATGGGTGCTGGTGAAATTACAGGCGCATGAGACTTTTCATCTTCAAGTTTGTTTTTTTGTTTATTTATTCATCTCAAAATTTCATACAAATTTACACTTATTTCAATACCATAAAACCCTGCAAGTCTCAGGGTGGCGGGCGATGCAATGCCGCATAGGGCGCGTCCTAGCTAGATGTAACCTATTTTGTAATGAACTGTCCATAGGCAGAGTGGTACCGCTTAACATCAGGTGGGCCATCTGCTTGAACAGTCATTCCAAGTTGTATAAAAAAAAAGTACGCCAATATTTCGGTCTTCTGTGACAATTAGCATCAACCTATTGAAGTTCACTGCTGGACATAGGTACCTCGCATGGTGCTCCACTGAGCCCGGTCTTAGACTCTCCTCATCCAGTTTCTTCCAGCCACCCCACGCAAGCCGTAGCTCCACCTAGCCAGAGGGTGCCCTACACTACGTTTGCCAAGACGCGGTCTCCACTCAAGAACTCGTTCACTCCACCGGTTATCGGTTCTTCGGCAGACTTGACCGGCCAACTGCCACTTCAGCTTGCTAATCCTCTGGATGAAAAGCATAATGTTTATTATTTCAACCACATTTTCTGAATAAAAATCTGCTATGAAATTTAAGGCGAAATTAAACGTGAAATTTTGCCCATAATCACAACTCCAACAATGTTGTACGTAATGAAGAACGGCTTTATCCAACTCAAATCTAAATTCACATTAGCATACTAAATTAAATTCCGAATTATAGCAAAAACACCCTCCTCCGGCATACAAATATCGACCTTATTTCCATTCCTCTAATTCCTACTCGAGGCACGTTTTCGGTCATTGGTATCGTAGCAACAAGTGACGGATTTCACTTTCGCGTTTTACCGGGGTTGATGACCTGGCTGTTTGCCCACTTTGCCCTACCATGTAAACCGATTGCCCGCAAAATTTGCCGGAAGTTGAAGTGTAAGACCAGAGGGTAAGGTGCAGTTCAGCTCGGCTGGCTTAGCACGCGTACTGGTCGAAGCGTCCACCGATTTAGTTAATCACTAGCGAGTTGATAGTGGTAATGGATAGTCTGTGATAGTGATAGGGTTGGCAATTAATGAGAGTGTTTAAACTCTCGAAACTAAGCTTTATAATGCGCCTTGTGAAATAAATCTATATAGCCTTATCTGACATTCTGATCCTTGAATGACAGACGTAGATAAGGCAAGTAAGGCATGTAGAGCCGAAAGCTTTAGTTTAAGGGTACTGTCGAAGTAAATAATTACACCAATTGATTGTAGACAGAAAGTGTATGTAAGAAAGTGACAGAATAGCGCTCGCATAAATAAATAAATATAATGCTGGACAGTTCACACAACATTATCTAGCCCGAAGCTAAGCAGAGCTTGTGTTATGGGTACTAGATAAGTGATATATACTTAATACACTATATTACATAGATAGATATTTTTTATTATACATAGTAAATACCCAGAACACCATGAACAAATATCTGCGATCGCACAAATATTTGTTCCGAGGCGGGAATCGAATCCGCAACCTCCTGCGTCAAAGGCAAACCTTCGCCCGCCGCGCCACAGAGGTCGCCAGAACAAAATAAACAACAGTGTGAGCGAAAATCACAAAAAAGAATCGCATAAAATTATTCGTTTACTATTTAACTAAAATAATCTGGCAATGTGTATCATGCTGTGTCCACTGTCCAGCCTAACAATAGACCCCTCCGTCTGCTCCCTTGGATGTCATTAAAAGACGACTAAGGATTACCTGAACTTGGAATATTTTTTAAAGTTTAATTACCTACGCCATCGGTTTTTGAGATACACTGCTTTAAAATACCCTTTTTTCCCCAACTTCGTAAACTTTGAGCATCTTAAATGTCAATTATAAAGTCTTGAAATATTCGCAGTTTCTATACTGTTTCTCCAGCAAATCTGCCCCCCTATTCCCTAACTGAAAGTCACTCGGTGACTAACGTTTGACAAGAAGAATGATCATCAATTAAAAAAAAATACTATTAAGAATTGCCAATTGATGGTAATTTTACTTTTCAAACGATGGTCACTGAGTGACTTTCAAGATAGAGAATAGGGGGGCTGATCTCGGACCTTCACGTCCTTAAGCTAATTGCCCCTCCATCTGCTGCCTAGCGAAGCTAATGAAAATGGTGGGTTTCTTTCCTGTTCATAACACCGAGTCTTTTCAGGCACATGGTTTCAAAAGCCGACTGTGCGCGCCGCATTTGTTGGTTGAATCCATGGGATCTATACGGATGCACCCCAGTTACTGAATGTTTCTAACACAAACTGTCCATCATAATTAAGCAAAGTTATAAATTGTAAGTGTCGGCCCTATCCCTGTCACTGTCGTCCAGTCCCCTGCCCGTCCCGTGGCAATCAATAATGCTTTTAGCGCTAATGGCCAGACGACTCTGTTTAGGCATCAGCACACGGACCCACCTGTTATGGAAATACTGGTGCCCTTGTCTGGCTGTTGCTAATTGTTCGTTGGATATTCCGGGAAAATTGACCCTGAAAATATGGATCTTTACACAGACACACGCCTTTTTCCCCTAAAGGGTAGACGAGCCTCAAATGGGCCTCTTTTCATCGTGGGAAATAGACTTGACAAGTGGTGAGCTCATCGCCGCCATTGCTTCCCACAACTGATTCTTCTAACGCTTTCTTCCAGTAATAACACATTCCTTAACTAAGCTAGCTCGTTGGTATAAGATTTGTCCTGGCCGCTAGCTTATTTAAGGAATGTGGAAGAAAGCGTTAGCAGAGTCAGTCGTGGGAATCAATGGCGGCGATGAGCTCACCACTTGTCACGTCTATTTCCAACCCACTGTGAAAAGAGGCCCATTCAGGCTCTGCCTACCCCTTCGGGGATAAAGGCGTGTGTCTATATATGTATGTATGTCCACGTTATCTTGTCCACGTCAACGTGGACAGCGGGAAGCAAAAAAAACCGTTCCCGTTGTCCACGTTAGCTTTCTTTATGAACCTGCCGAAGTCTCAGAGCTTTTCCGTTAAATTATGTATATCCATGTCCTTGACTAGCATCTCTGCCTCAGCGTTTTGAACGGAATATTAGCTTCGTGCAGCTACTTTCAAATATTTCAGAACAAGTTCATTGTTCATTTCATATTTCTGAGTGTCATTGCCAAAAGAGATGTCTTTAGAAATGACCTTGAGTATTTGCCAAGAGCACAAGTGTTGTTCTGCTTCGAGAACCTAACTGAGATGACCTTGCTCGCAAATACTGCTAAATACAATAATTAAGAATGTTGCCGTCAAAAAGATAATAATTATGCAATACAACAATAATTAAAACCGGCCAAGTGCGAGTCGGACTCGTGCACGATAGGTTCCGTACCATTATCTATAAAAACAGCAAAAAAAAAAGCGTTTGGTGTATGGGAGCACCCCCTAAATATTTGTTTTATTTTAATTTAATTATTTATTTTTAAAGTGAATATGTAACTAAATATTCTGTGGATATTTCAAGCGTCTACCTGTTGCCGTTATCAATATCGAGCAAAAACGAGCAAAAAAATCACGTTTATTTAATGCCCTTAAATATTTATTTTATTATGTTTTTTAGTATTTGTTTTTATAGCGTCAACAGAAATACATCATCTGCGAAAATTTCAACTGTCTAACTATCACGGTTCATTTGATACAGTCTGGTGACAGACGGACAGACAGACAGACAGACAGACGGACAGCGGAGTCTTAGTAATAGGGTCCTGTTTTACCCTTTGGGTACGGAACCCTAAAAACCACTAAACCTGATAAAAGTAATCAAACGTAGTAAAATGATAGAGATAAATTCAGCCCCTTTATTCTTAAAATAGTTCGTATTGTATCTAATTAAATAAAGTGCACAATTTATTATTTCGTTGTTGCTAAATAACATATAGGTACCTCGGACTTATTTGTGGGACTCGTTGGTATAAGATTTGTCCTGGCCGCTAGCTTATTTAAGGAATGTGGAAGAAAGCGTTAGCAGAGTCAGTCGTGGGAATCAATGGCGGCGACGAGCTCACCACTTGTCACGTCTATTTCCCACGATGGTGCAAACCACAGTGAAAAGAGGCCCATTTGAGGCTCTGCATACCCTTTCGGGGAGAAAGGCGTGTGTCTATGTATGTATGTACATATACCTAACCTGGGCGAGAGTGCACATCCCAGGGGAAGACGAGACTGGATTGCTTTTAATCAAGAGTGAAAAACTGGGCATGTCTTCGCTGAGATCGTGAAAAAATATTTAGTTATCTAAGAATTTTTAAATAAGATAAAAAGTTTAAATAGGTGCCTACAGTTTCTCATAAAATTACATAAAAACTCGTATGTAAAGTACATTTTACATCATTCACCTCTGGCTATAGAAACTAGTTGCTAATCCTCTGATCAATACTATGTAGATAGAAACACTGAGCAGGTAATCACTACGTTTTAGATAGAAAGTGGCAATTTGTTCTGAAAATGATATTATGTATCAAACGAATAAATACGTTATTTAAAATGTAAATTTATTTACAACAAACCCGATTACTGGAATTGCTAGATTGCTACTACAGCCAGATTTATATAAATTTGATGTGTTTCTGAATTTGCACTATATTTCTGTTGAATACAAATTCACATGTGTGAATTTGGGTCATGCATGATATGAGTTGGTTTTAAAGCCGTCACATTGTACCCAGGACAATTTATTGTGTTATTTTCTATTTTAAACAATGATCCTAATGAATATGATAATTAGGAGGAAATCGAGACCGATTTGGCTATAAAAATATATTTTGATATTTAAATGTATACTATTCCATTTTGTTCCATTCACAATACCATTAATATGTAATTATATGTATGTACCAGATTTCTAAATTACTTAATAATAAGAGATGAGACCTAAGAACTAAATCGTGTACGCTTCGGATTAGTAAATTGGCCCTAAATCTAATTACGTATCGTGAGTCGTTCGCGTTACGAAATTTAATTTAAGATTTACAATTATTTTTATAATTTGGCTTTGAGTATTCTGTGGATTTTAAGAAAGAAGTCAGGATTTCAAATTAATATTTATTTTCAAAGTGACCATGATATCTCCGCCATTGTGCGATCAATAATTTCATTATTTTCATCTCTATCCACAATTTCTGTTTTGTCAATATTGTCGTTCATATGTTCTGCTTCCTAACTGATACCCACGCTGTTGTTTGTTCTACATACATACATAGACACACGCCTTTTTCCCTGAAGGGGGGTAGGCAGAGCCTCAAACGGGCCTATTTTTACTGTGGGTTGCACCATCGTGGGAAATAGACGTGACAAGTGGTGAGCTCATCGCCGCCATTGCTTCCCACGACTGACTCGGCTAACGCTTTCTTCCAGTAATAACACATTCCATAATAAACTAGCAGCCAGGCAAACTAGCACTCCTAACTGATCCTCTACCCACGCGCTTTTGTTTGTTCTTTCTGTTCTTATTTTCTCTTTTCACGGCCTTTTTGTAATTTCACCAATCTCATTGATATTCTAACAAGTCAATTTCACCAACTCCCAAGTAGGTCGTTTCTTGAGGTCAATAAAATTGTTCACATCCCACGATATGCATGTTTACGTATCTTCCGGTTAGTGTAAGATAAATAGAGTTAATCCTTCACCGTTAGGCGGGCCGCACACTGAAGCAACGTTGGCGGTATGTGAAGTTGTAATAAATTACTCAACTGTTTATTCAGTGAAACACAACACATAATCCAGGCTATCATTTAAAAAATTCAATCAAATATCAAGCTTCTCTCGTTCCTCTCGCCTTTACAACATCGCTAGTTGCAATGTCAGACACCCTAGATTCTGCCCTTTCTGGATTAGATATCAATTGAATTAAAAAGAAAGAATATATATTTATTTGTGTACAAGAGCTACACAAACACACAGAAACTTAGATTAAGAGGAAACAGATTTGAAAATACGAAGTGTAACTCTAGTAACAAAATGACTCTGCCTCAGCATGAGTTGGTTGACTAGCAAGCTAGCTGGTCTTCCGTCAGATCCACTTGTTGGCGTTACGGCTATTGAGATGATATTTTGCATACCTGTCAAGTTCCGATGACAATGCAATATTATGGTGACAGCGAGCTGATCTGATGATGGAGACGGAAGGTGGACAACGGAACTCCTCGATGGATAATAGTAGAATGCCGTGTTTAGGCTCATTTAAACCAGCACACGGTTACGATCACTAATTTTATAAAAGCTTGTATTGAAGAATATTTTTTTCACAAAAAACTTATTTACTTGTCGTTTACTTATATATGCTTTTATATAGTGTGCGTGCGTTCTGCACTAAATTACTGTATCAAAAGAGTTTCACAACATTTGTTTTAAAAAAATATAAATAGCTGTATGCATCTTCTGTGTGCGGTATGCCCGGTCGTTTGCCTCACTCAAAGCAGGTCGTCGCCGGTAGGAAGCATTCGTCATCGGTGTTCCTTGAACTTGTGGCACAGTTTGAGTTGAGCGTATAAGCACACGAGGCCGGATTCACGCACCTGCTTATTTACGTAATGAATCATAATTATGGTAATTGACGGGTTCAATCGGAATATAGTGTGAGTATGAATGCTGCTTGTATGGAATTGACTGAATGAGTGTAATTTGTTTTGAAATGTGTGGCGGTCTAGGACTGATGCAAAACAAACTCAAGTTGGTGTAGTATCCCATAGATAGTCTTCGGCTCTCCCATCGCTACCATAGTTGCTGCCAGTCGTTGCTGCATCCCCGATACCACAATGCCTGTAGACGAAAGTCTTCAATCAGTGTGTCCTACCCGTAATGACCTACGGTGCGCCTGCTCCATCAGTTCAAGGTCGCTCAGTGTGTTATGAACGAGCTATGCCCGGAGTTTCTCTGAGAGATAAAATCCGCAAATCCCACAGAGAACTAAGGTCATCGACATAGCTCAGAGAATTAGCAAGCTGAATGGCAATGGGCTGGGCATATATGCCGAAGAACCGAAAACCGCTGGGGTAAACGTGTTCTAGAGTGGAGACCACGTCTTGGTAAACGTAGTGTGGGGCGCCCCCTGGCTAGGTGGAGCGACGATCTGCGTAAGGCGGCTGGTAGAAACTGGATGGGAATTGGTGGAAATCCGTTTAAATGGCGAGCATTGGGAGAGGCCTATATGTCCAGCAGTGGACTGATACAGGCTGTTTATGATGATGATGAGTCGTCGTCGCTCCATCTAGCTTGAGGGTATCCTACACTAACTACGTTTGTCTGGACGCGGTCTCTTGCTTAGTTACCATGAATACCTGAATGTGGAGAAGTGGATCGGACTTCTGTTTCGACCATTTAAAAACCGTTCAATATTTTTTAATCAGCGTGCTTCACGGTCTGCTGATTCTCTGTAACTCACAAACATTCACTGAAATCTTATCGGATTATCGACCTTGTTCATTTCACGAGCCAAATTGGCGAATCTTGATTTATAATGGGATGCAATTTCGTCTGTTAATGACGGTGCAATAATATTTTCAATTAAAATTCACTGCAGTCTTTCGAGTCATCGGTGACAGATAGCTGGTTTTATATGACCGAGTTCAAAAGAGAAAACTGTGCCTTGACCTTCGTGGCGCCTCTTGAAATAGATCTCTCATCTTTCATTTACATAAATTATCCAAGGTTGATGCGTAGCCTTTTAAACCTCCATTTCGGTCTCCGTCGAGTCGAGACGTTCGTCGCAAACTTGTTTTAAATTAACGAATAATGACACATTCTTGGGATAGAAAACATTCCTTTCTTTTACATTTCATTGCTCGTAAATTAGTTTTCTTTCTCTCAAATTTATTTTTAAATTACCTGGCTTGTTCGCTTTTTCAGACGTAACCGAATCAAGTGCAAATTCAGACTTAATTGAAGTAGCTTCTTCGACAAGGACTCATAACGACAATCTACTTTCAAATTTAATTCACGTTTCCCCGCCTCTGAATCTTTATAAATTAAAGCATTAATTGTGTCGTCTATATAATGAAATTCCTCACAAAGGTTCTCATTTGTTTGCAGTATCTCGTGAGCTATAAACCCCTCACGCATTATACATGATAATGATTTATTTGATGTAATTTGTATGCGAAGTCATGATTCCTTTGTGTTTGCGCCCTTGGTGCGTCGATCGTGAAAATCGTGATCACTACTCGGCTTAACAGACCGAGACTTGAGACTGTGTGTGCCCTATTTATCTCCTCAGTTGCGGTTAAAAGCCAAATACCTAGATAGAAAAATATTAGTCATTTACCCTGTTCGTGCGATTTAGTAAATTTTATTTCGTGGTTTTGAATATACATTGTCGGCTTATCCAGGGACCCCTCGACTTTTGATTCGTTGTCATCATCAACCACTACTGTGTTTTGAATGATCTAGCAGTCTCGTGGCTTGTTACATTTTTGTTTCTAGTTGTCATATTGTCTAACCTTGGTTCAAACCAAACAATATTTACAACTACGAGAACGATGTAAGATTAATCGCTTTTCATACCAATTTATCAACAGAGTGCCCGATCGATTTTGGACAGGAAATCCAAACAAACTTGGGAGTTTGTTTTGATAATACGCCTTCTGCGCAATAGTTCAGTCCAACCAACAGTTGATTGCTAGTGAATAGTGATTGATGAATGGACGCACACAGTAGATTGGTTTCGGGCTTCGAGTTATTGCATTCGGGAATCTAGTCGGCTTGTTGTTTTTGAAATAAAGTTAATGTTTGCTGGTCATTTCAATCATGTGCTTGGATTTAAACTTGTCCTAAATGTGGTAAACTTCTTAAAAGTCTTGACTTGAAGTTTATCTTTATTATTAAAAAAGATGGGAAAAAATACAAATATGAATAAATAATTGGTAAAAGAAGAGCTTGACATGTTTCTTAAATGAGAATAAGGTCAAATATGTTTCTTAAATGAGAATAAGGACAAATGGATGAAAAAATAATACTCTATGGACAATTTAGAACACGATATACCCGCTTTTGTTCGTATGAGTCAACCCATTAAGTAATCCTAAAATAGCAATTGCATCTCGACTCATAGTGCGTGAGTAACAGGCTTGGTATTTCGTAATAATGGGTTTAAAGGTTTTTTTCTTTTTGTAGGTCAGCGTCTTTTGATCTTACGTACTTATATAGTTAGTCGAAGATAAATACCATGGAACCCTCATTTGTCTGAGGGCCTGAATCGCTCTTAACTTCGCTGCCATGAAGCTAAGCATTCTGAATAAGGTAAAAAGTTACTTCACACTAGGTCAGCTTCTCAGTCTATATAAAGCATAAGCTCTGGTGTGGAGTACTGCTGGCACCTTTGGGATGGCTTGGCCAGCTTGCTGCTTTGGACTCGATCGAACGCAGAGCTTTCGAGCTTATAGGAGAGCAACATATGAAGGAGACTAACACCGGTATTCTTAGTCGTTCCTCCAACTTTCCTAGACACCAACTCAGCCTCAATCGAGGAAATTTTGGATTCCATTTTCAAAATCTTAATTGAAATGGAATACCAAATTTCCTCGAAAATACCGGTGTAAGATTCAAAGTCTTATAGGTGAGCAACATATGGCGGAGACTAAGATCCAGAGTCTCGAGCACCGCCGTAAGGTCGCGTGCCTTTCGATCTTCTATAGGTTACATATCGGGGAATGCTCCCAGGAACTTTTTTCACCCTTTCCTTTTTTTACCCTCTATTATATACCATTAGTTCTTGAGGCCTTCACCCAAAGATGGGTGCCCAAATAAACAAAACTGTGTAAATCTAAATTTTTTAAATGTTATTCTTTAATGTAGGAATTATTGAATTTGTAATATAAATAATAATGTACCTAATTAAAATGTATAATTCTAATGTATAATGAAAGTATGATTGAAAATGTAATTTAATTATTTATTTGGGAATAAATGGCTTATTATTATTATTATTATATACCATTAGTTACCACTTTGTCAGCGTGAATAAACCCATGTCAAATTACAGCTTTCTGGTACTAAGGGTCTCTGAGCTAAGCCGCGGACAGACAGACGGACGGACATGGCAAAACTACAAGGATTTCTTGTCTTGGTGACTACGGAATCTTAAAAACGTAACAATTAAAATTCGATCCTGTACAATTTGCATTTATGTGTTATGATAGCCAACGGCAGCCATACATAGAGTTTCTAGTTCCATTTCCCACATGCGATTGACTTGTAAATTGAAATTGCCTGTGTGCATGTAGATCCACTTTGCTTTCGGTACGCCAACCACAACAGACGCTTCACAGTGCACGGTAGGTCGATTCTGTTTACCCAAGATAACGGATTTGGCAAGCCTTCGTGGGAAATTCGTGTTTTAGGGTTCGATTCTCATACGGCTATCTCCGAATAACCATGTCTGATTAACGTCTTATCTCATCCACTGTTGGTGCTATGCCAACTTACTGCCCAGCTTATATAGTACAATTGCCAAATCTCGTCTGTGGTAAATTACGTGCTAACTACGTATTGGCGTTCCGTTTTATATTAAAAGCTTTTAATTAGTACCTAGTAGTAGTAGAGCTTTTTTGTGAAAGAGTTCGTCCGGGAAAGTACAACCACCATACCTATTTCTGCCGCAAAGCAGTAGCTCGCATTGCTGTGTTCCGGTTTGAAGGTTAAGGGTGCCGGTGAAATTACAGGCACATGAGACTTTTCATCTTTATGTCGCAGGCTGGCGGGCGCAGTGCAATTCCACATGGGTGCGTCCTAGGTGGACGTGACCTATGAGGTAATGCACTGTTCATAGGCAGAGGGTACCACTTAACATAAGGTCCATCTGCTTGTTCCGTCATTCAAGTAGTATAAGAAAAAAAAAAACATGCAATGTATTTGTATGTTTGTCCGGGTGGAATCCTGCAACTCAACCGATTGAGCTGAAATTTTGCATACCTGTCAAGTTCCGATGACAATACAATATGATGGTGACAGAGAGCTGATCTGATGATGGAGACGGAAGGTGGACAACGGAACTCTTCGATGGATAATAGTAGACTGGCCGTGTTTATGCTCATTTTGATAAGCACACTGTATTACGATCACCAATTTTATAGAAGCTTGTATTGAAACATATATTTTTCGCAAATAACTTATTTTATTTCATCCTAAATGTGATGGATCAAACATAATGTATCAGACAATCCTCTACGTCGCCACTCCTATATTGATACTGTTAGCCTGAACCTTCCCATTGTTGGGCAAAGTCCACCTTCCATTTCCTACAGTCACTCCGATCCTGTGTTATTGCTTGCCAGTCTTTATTGATGTTCGTGGCATCACTTACCTAGGCCCTGTCTGAAAACCAGCTCTGCACTAAACCTAGGTTTGGTGCAGCTTATCCTGAGACAGGGACCTATTTGACCCCACACAACACACATCGATGCCAATCTACTTTCTACCTACTGCCGGTTTTTATTTTTATTTCATTTCATGTTTTGTTTTCTTGTGTTAAGTTTATGTTTGTGTGTTGTGTCCTCTTGGGGAAAAATAAATAAATTTTCTTTCCTTCTTTCTTTGTTGAAAGTGTCTATTTCATCGCATTTTAGTAGTAGTAGAGCTTTTTTGTGAAAGAGTTCGCCCGGGGAAGTACTACCACCATACCTATTTCTGCCGCAAAGCAGTAGTGCTAGCATTGCTGTGTTCCGGTTTGAAGGGTAAGGGTGCCGGTGAAATGACAGGCACATGAGACTTTTCATCTTTATGTCTCAGGGTGGCGGGCGCAGTGCAATGCCTCATAGGGCGCGTCCTAGGTGGACGTGACCTATGAGGTAATGCACTGTTCATAGGCAGAGGTTACCGCTTAACATCAGGTGGGCCTCTTGCTTGTTCCGACATCCAAGTAGTATAAAAAAAAAACAAAAAAAAAACTCCTGCGTGGTCTGCCGCGACGCCGTCTCGCTGTGTCAGGTCTCCACATAATGGTTATTTTGGCCCACAGCTCATCATTCACCACTCCTATTAAACTTTTATGGTTTCTCCCAGTATTTCATACATGTTAGTCAGTTTATAAAATAGTTGTCGAGTTCGCTCTGGCAACAAATAAACCAGTAGAGCCTTGAGGATATAGTCGAATATACGGTGGATTGAAATGTTGGCCCATATTCTACAATTTGCTAGCTCGCTAGCATGGCCTAGGAACTAGGAAAATTCACGTTGACGTTCATTGGCTGGGTGAAACCTTGTTTGGGCATTTAGTTTGACTGTGTCTTTTTGTCATAAATTCTCGTTTTCAGGGCATATTTTTACCCGACTACAGCAAAGCCAAAAGGAAGGATTATGTTTTTAGCAGTCCATGTATATTATGTTTGTATTGACGTACGTAATTTTGATGAATGGAGTGTAAATCGATTCATTATTATGGTCCGGGTAACATAGACATAAATTTTATACGAACAAAATCAAAACGACAGATGTTACAGCCAAAAAAGGGGGTCTCTATAAAATGAGTTTATGCTATCATCAAGTGGGATGTCAAATGAAAGAGGAGAAAATTTATTACATTTTGAGTAGTTCCTGTTCGATCCCTTGTCCTGTTCGATCCCTTGTCCTGTTCGATCCCTATAATTTTGTTCCTATTCGATCCTGTCTCCAAGGAATCAGTTTAAAATGATGATTTTAAGCTTTATTAACATTTTGCGCTAAGGTATACTTTTTAAAAATATTGTACTTAACTAATGTTGTGGCTGACCTAGTCGGGCTATAGTTTTTATAACTTTTTACTTGGTTACGTTGTCTTTCGCTTGAATAAATTAACCACCTTTACTTCACTACGTAACACAGAGTAAGCGACAAACTCTTCAGCTGTCTTAGCTGAATCACCAAAGCTTTTAAGCTAAAGAGCGAGATTGCTACTTGAAACTTTGTTAAGCATACACGAGTAGACTTAAATTTTTAACAATGCTAAGTGACTTCACTTCTCTTCCATTAATCTCCTCGACGTAAGTACATGTTACATTATTCATGTGTTCTGTTAAATTGTCGTTGGCGATCGCATTTGTACGTGTCGCAGGAAAATATTGATTTTGTAAAGCTTTTTCTCCACATTGTACGAATTCTGCCTATGGATTCATTTTAAATACCATTTACTGATCCTATATAACTTTTGAAACTATCATGGTTATGTACATACTTTTCACTAGGTATAACATCTACTCGCAAAGACTTTATTTAGTTCTCGCGTGATCATGGCGCATGCAACTGTGCCGAAATATCGGGGACAATTAAAACTCAAAAGTCATGGTAAATATCCCGTTTCGAGTGAAAAGTATGCACAGCTAAGCTTTTTCCTAAGTGAGAACTTAGGCTAGGTAGCACTACTACAGAACAAATATTAGTACAAGTACTACTGTGTTGGGATGGGAACATACCTACCCAAAAACTTCGCCTTTGACTACCTCTCTGGTGAGGCGGGCGAGTAGCCGGCTGAGATGCAAGAGGTTGGATTCGATTCCCTATTCTATTCCTGCTGCGGGACAAATGTTTGTATTGTATGATCTGCAAATATTGGTTCAGAGTCTTAAGTGTTGTGGTACCATGGTACTCGTAATTTCTTATACCAACGGCACAGGGGATCCTAGTGTGGAGTCAGGGCTATGTAGGTATGTGATTATTGTTGTTATTATTATGTTAACTGGCTGATGAGAAATGTACTATCTTTTATGGAAACTTGACTCTTGAGAAGCAAGAGATGAGATTTTTCTTGGTTTACGAAAGCAGGCTTCAATAAAATCAGTAATTTTTATTAGTAGTAGAGCTTTTTTGTGAAAGAGTTCGTCCGGGGAAGTACTACCACCATACCTATATCTGCCGCAAAGCAGTAGTGTTCGCATTATTGTGTTCCGGTTTGAAGGGTATGGGTGCCGGTGAAATTACGGGCACATGAGACTTTCCATCTTTATGTCTCAGGGTGACGGGCGCAGTGCAATGCCACATAGGGCGCTTACTTCGTGGACGTGACCTATGTGATAATGCACTGTTCATAGGCAAAGGGTACCGCTTAACATCAGGTGGGCCATCTGCTTGTTCCGTCATCTAAATTTGTATAAATAATATATAAAATAAAGTAATCCGGTTCATTAGTCCACTGCACTTAGTCTATTTGCACTGAGAGCCGACCATTTTGATATGACTCAGCCGGAACGTGATTCTGCATATCGGTGTGCAATTGGATCGTCCTTATTCCTCTCCAAACGAATATGAATGCTATTTCAAGGGACTACGGTTTGGTATAGTCGTATTGGTGTGTGTGTGCTTGTTATGCTATTGAATAGTTTAAACGTGTACCAGAATAACCGATGAAGTTACGGGCTCTGTGTCGCTGAACTCTGCAGGGCTGTGTCAATTGGTGTCAATGGATTGTGCAATTGATTGAATATCACGACCCTTTTGAAATTGAATTGCCCTTTCCGGGTAAGTAGGTCTTTTGAAACATCCTAATGATGATGACTTCATTCAGACAGAACACATACATTATGAATTACGGAACTCCTCGATAGTAGACTGGCCGTGTTTGGTCTCATCTTGATCAGCTCACGGTTCTGCTTAATATTTTCGTCATCATCAGTCGGATGAATAGAAAAATAAATATTTCCACAAAATACTTATTAATGCTCGTGACTAGTTATAATAATTAATTTGGGATCATACATTTTTCATAATAGTATACGGAGTCCTCAGTAATCGAGTTGGACTTGCACTAGACAATTTTCTTTTTACACGACTTTCTTCATGTTTTTCTTGTGTGCTTCCATAATATGCATTAGCATTTTATTATATGCATATATGTTTTAGTAGTAGTAGTAGACCTTTTTTGTGAAAGTGTTCGTCTGGGGAAGTACTAACACCATACCTATTTCCGCCGCAAAGCAGTAGTGCTCGCATTGCTGTGTTCCGGTTTAAAGGGCATGGGTGTCGGTGAAATTACAGGCACATGAGACTTTTCATCTTTATGTGTCAGGGTGGCGGGCGCAGTGCAATGCCGGGTGGACGTGACCTATGTGGTAATGCGTTGTTAAAAGCAGAGGTTACCGCATAACATCAGCTTGTTCCGTTATTGAAGCAGTTAAAGTAAGTTAAATTAAAAACATTGAAGCAGTTAAAGTAAGTTAAGTTAAGATAGGCCACCATAAAACTTGTTGTTCATCTTTCTGTTGTTCTCTTTCATTGTTTTGTTAGTAAATAGATAAGGATAAAATAAAACGATAACCGATAACCCATCGATAGTTAGTAAATCTTCCGGTACTTATGTGTTTAGTCTGTGAAATCTAGGTCGGATGATACAGACTTCAATGTTTACGTGTAATCCCTATGTCTGTTTATGGCACCAGCACCAGCTGTGGTTGGCATGTGAGGTTCTACTTGTACGATTATCATACCATTCTGTGGACTACCACATAATAGGTAAAAAAAACACTAGGAAACAAAAATCAAGCAAGACACTAATCTTCATCATATAACAAAAAGCTTTGCTCTAGCCCCTAATTGTACTACATAAAGTACCTAGTACTTTAGATCAGTTGCGTGTTTGACTCCTAAAAGAATAAGGAACATTTCTCGATCGCCACCCTATTTAAACAGTGTATTTCTTGCATTGAACAATCAAAAATAGACCCTAAGGTGACGAACGTTTTCATTCCACCACACCATATTTGTCGCCTGTAAAAATGGCATGTGCAGCGGCATCCCTGCGATCACCAATGCGCCAAGCGTGGTAATTATGACAAATCCCCATTGCATTTTATGGTGGAGGCGATTAGAAGGATATCGAGACTTTACATTCGCGATATTTCAATCGAAATTTGACTAAACTTACTGTATTAAAGTTGTATGGAATAAGTTTTTTGTGAAAAATATTTTTTTCAATACAAGCTTTTTTATAAAATTAGTGATCGCAACCGTGTGCTAATCAAAATGAGCCTAAACACGGCCAGTCTACTATTATCCATCGAGGAGTTCCATTGCCACCTTCAGTCTCCATCATCAGATCAGCTCGCTGTCACCATCATATTGTATTGTCATCGGAACTTGACAGGTATGCCAAATTTCAGCTCAATCGGTTGAGGATAACTGCTTTAAAATTCAGTTGCAAGATTCCACTCGGACAAACATACATACATTGCAAGTTAAATAAAAGCTTGTAATAATATGGAGTTGGTGAAGTTCAACAGACACGATTTAGGTCAAGCAAGAGCCCGGCCTTATTCTAATGAATACCGCATCTATATTTCACGAGTAAACAGTCTGCGAGGAGAAGAGAAAAATACGGGAAAAGTTTCTTTTGGGCTTGTGAGAGTGACATTTGTAATAAACTCTCTGTTTTCGTCGTTTTGTTTATGAGGGTCGCTGACCCCGCTTGCTTGTTTTGGTGTAAAGTATTGATGTAATAACCAGTACCAACGCTTTCGACGCTTATAAAGCAGTGTTATATTTTCTCTCAAAATAAAATTTAAAATACAAACGATGGGTGCATAAAATAATTTATTTCCTATGAGAATAGTCTACATCAGCCCTGGACGAGGCGAGTAGAAACTAAGACATGATTCACAAGGCCTTCATAACATCAGAAAAAGCTTTGCTCTGAGCCCCTATTTTTCCAACATAAACCTCTTCCATCGGTAGCAACTTTAGCTTTGTTGCGTTTATGACATCTAAAAGACCATTTAGCTGCAACCCAAGGAGACATTATAAGATACTGATAATTTCTCATCGTAATCTCCACTCAGCTAGAACTGTTTTCACTAATCTATGCACTCACACAAATTGTAACTTCCAACCCTTAACCCCTCAATATAATGCAGTATACATAGAAACAACGTGCTGTCTGCATGTGACCCACATCGGTTTTCCAGCTCATTAGAACTCCTCGCTGCTCCAATGTTATCGCGGATGAGTGCACTTGACCGCTGTAGTGGCTCTGGCACTAATATTGTATGTTCCCGGCCCGTTAGTGGGATATAACTGCTTACTATATGGAATTAATGGGCTTTAGGCACTTCGCTAGAAGTTCTCTATGTGTAAAGTGTCAAGTATTTAAACCTGTTCAGTCTTCTAGACCTTACTCTCTAGACTGGAGTAGACTCTGTCTGGCTTCCAGGAGAGGGTGTGTTATATCATCATCATCGTCCACTGCTGGATCTAGGCCTCCCCCATAAAATGCCACGACGAGCAGTCTTGAGCAAACTCCATCCATTTAGTTCTTGCGACCTATATAATGTCTTTGGTGCATCGCGGTATGAGGGGGGGGGGGGGGGGGGGGGCTTCCTCTTCTGCGTCGCTCAGTTTGTGGTAACCTTCGATAGGCTAGGTTTTAAAGAGCTATTCTCCATTACTCCTGCTGAGATACTTGAGTAATTGAGGTAATACTTACAACAACCCAAAGTCCTTAAGCTGGGCTTGTTAGATAACGCTTTGGCTGGATGTGCAACACTAGTTACTGTGCTGTAACTGGGCTCCAATCGCCAATTCTGACCGTTATTACCAAAACAAGATCAGAACCGTCAGAATTGAGGCATCCTTGATCGGCCTGACACACAGAACTAACTGAAACTCCCGCTGTGTTTAGTATTTAGGAAACCATAGCTCAGTTCAAGCAAAGATCCCTCAATTCAGACGTACGAAATAACGTTCTGGTTTTGTTTTGGTTAACAAAATTAGCACGACTGTAGTGCTTGCCCTTCTCTACCTACCTTAATAGTGCCTATTAATTTCACTTATCATTAGCATGAATAGGCTTGGTACTTGTGTCAGTCGCCTCAATCACTCCGGGCCAGCCAGCTACGTCACATTGATAACCACGCTAATTAATTGGATCGAGGGTAGTGTATGAAGGTCTAGGAGTTTATAATTTCGTTATTAAAGTAATGGCGTCTGTTATCTATTCATGTACTTAATTACCAAGTACCATCAACTGTAGTAGGTATATTACAGGGTAATATGTATGGAAATAACTGTGTATGGCCTACTCTAACTCTGTCTGTATTTATTTACTCTAGTGTATTTTGTATGGCGCCAAAGATATACAATCACCTGCCAAGGTCTATACTTGAGACTACCTCACCTTTTTTTTATACTAGTTGGAATGACGTGTCAAGCAGATAGCCCACCTATTATTAAGTGGTACCCTCTGCCTATGAATAGTGTATAACCTTATAGGTCGCCTCCACCTAGGACGCACCCTTTGTGGCTTTGCTCCACTCCCGCCACCCTGAGACATAAAGATGAAAGTCTCATGTGCCTGTAATTTCACCGGCACCCCTTACCCTTCAAACCGGAATACAGCATTTGACAACTATTCTTGTACCCATTCTCGCAATGAATCTGAATTGTACATTTTTGCAGAAATGCGAAAGAACTATGAATATAAAGCTAGGTACAATAATTATGATAGCACTAGCAAAGAGCTAGTGCTCTGCCATTGTCTGAAACTACCAGAGCGCCCGCGACTTCGTCCGCACCCCGATGCACTCGCCTAGAAAGGAATAATTCAGAAATTATTTTCTTGGTGCACGCCTAGACCACAGTAGAAATGTACTGTCCAAATTTCAGGTCTCTAAGCTGTGAGTTGATAGTCAGTCAGTCAGTTTTTTTTTTTTTTTACATATTTATATTTGAGTTGTGGTTTTCCTCATCGAACTATCTAATTTTCGTTTGTTGCCCGTGGTACTACTAGTAGTAAGACGGTTAAAAAAACTCCCGTAGAACTACCAAGCGATCCAGTAGTACCACGGGAAGTTTTTTTTACCCGTTTTAGAAAAGAAAGTATCAAAATCTCCTCGTCTCAACTGTCCAAAAGCCTTTTTAGGACTATTTTTAATTTATCCTCTAACAGTCCAACATCCTATTTAGGACGATTTTGGCATGTGTTCATAATCGCTGGACTGTTAAGGGGTTCGGCCCGGGCCCGGGCCGAACTGCGTAGACTCTATTGACTTTTAGCAACGATTTTATTTATATATTATTAGATGAGAATTCGAACATTTCCCTGCACATGCTCTGCAAGGTTTTTTTAATTCGCCATAGAAGTATCTGCAGCTCCGAATTTATTTGCACAAGGAATACGAACGAAAGTTGCCACACGAAAGTGTATTGTAAATAGAGCCGAGTGCTGCATTTTAATTATTTATTATTTTATTTATTAATTATGTAAGTATTACCCGAGGTTAAATAAATGCATACGATCCAACAAACTGACTCTTATTTAGCGCTCGTCAAGGACACTACTAAAGGTATTACAAATATTATGCTGCTTCTGTAGTGAATGTTCCGTTTCCTAATTAATCTGTATTTTAATGTTTGCTTTGACAGTAGCCAATTGAATTGTTGACCTCACTGTCAAATAAGTATTGACAATCCATGAAAAGAAGAACTGTTAAAAGAGCTACCAAAAAATACCTTGTTTTGCCATTTAGTTACAACTCAATGCTCAGATTTCCATCGCTCGGTGCTTCGGAGGGCACGTTAAGCTGTCGGTCCCGGCTGTTATTGATTAATAGCAGTCGATAAGCCATGTCAGAGGCCCTCGGGCGGCTTGACAAACTCCGACACCAGAGGCCAGCACTACCTCATACGAAACGAAACGAAACTTCAATGCTACGTAGGTACCCATATTTTATAGAGTAGAATATTTAAAATAATAGCAGCAATTTAAATATTTGTAAAATAATAACACTGCAGTGGCCATTGGGCCATTGTAAGGCCAGGCCATAGCTTGCATGAAGGCCACATACCATCGTACAATAAAAATAATCATTGCTGCCTTGGATATACAAAAATGCAACTCTACAATTAATTTTCCGTGAATAAAAACAAAATAGAATCTAATAACACCTTAGAATTAACAGAATGTAGATAGGAAAACATGAAAAGACGAGCAAAGTCAAAGTCAAAGTCAAAAGTATTTTATTCATTGAAATCACAAGGATCATTTTGAATCGTCTTAAAAAATAAATTTACAGTTACTCCTGTTCCAACGCAACCAGACCTAGAAGAATCAGGCAACAAACACGGTCTGTTTTTCTTTTGATGATCCTTCTTACTACTAGGTGGAGAGCGCCTGTGTGGAGCAGTGCAATGATAAAGAATAGGGATGTATAGATATATAATTTTGCCGGTACCACTGCTAAAATAATACTATACTAGCGGTACGATACCGATTATTGTAGTAAATTATCGTCGATACCGATACCGATATCGGTGGCTTAGTAAGAAAAAAAAAACAAATAAGTAAAGAATAATTTTCTTTATTATGCATATAAGTTACCAATATTTATCAGAGTCTGAACCTTATGAAGGTTGAAAACCAAAATTTCAAATCAAAATTCAAAGAAAACATTTATTTAGGTATATGAAATAATCAAGAATATTAATACCAAGCAATAAAAACGCTAATTAAGAAAGTCATAATCATTACACAAAGTGGTAAAGTAAAGCGATACAAAAGATGCAGTCAGTATATAAAGTTAACTTTTGGTAGATTTTTGTTAAGAAAACAGTTCAAATTATTAGCAGATAATCTGTTACGCAAATCGGCTGTAATATAATCGGCCGATATATTCGTATAGGTATCAGAATCGTTACATCCCTGATAAAGAAGAACAAACCAGACCCAAGCTATTTTATAATCACTTGTGTAGTTAAAGAAAGTACCTGGATAAAAAAAGAGTGCCAGGAATTTTAATAGACCACAATTTTATGTACTTACCAAGAATGAATTTTCACTAGAAACGGGATATTTACCATGATTTTTGAGTTTTATAATTATGTTCCCGATATTTCGGCACAGTTGCATGCGCCATGATCACGGGAGAACTGACTAAAGTCTTTGCGAGTAGATGTTATTGGCAGATATATCGATCTACCCTCTTTCTCACTCTTTTATTACGAACGATACCACTACCATCGGTTTCATTGTCACAATTCACACCAACTCGACACACAACACTAACGGTGTCCGGACGCGTAGCAGGTACCACACTTTTTTGATTCTTACACATTCTTACCCCAGGCTTCCATACTCCATATAATTGAAAACCATCTTCTCTATTGAAGTTTCTGTACTTAGTAATCTCAATTGCCTCTTGTACCATTCTCGGTATGTAATGTCGCTCTGTCGAGATTACCTGCGGACTGTGTAGCTCGATCCAATGATTTGGCCAGATTCCAAAAGGTGTTCTGCTATGGCTGACTTATGTATGTCCCTGTTCTTGACCGCTCGTATGTGCTCCTTAACCCGACACGCTATCGTACGTTTCGTTTGGCCAATGTACGAACTCCCACAGCTACAATCAATTTTATACACCCCTGGCTTTTCAAGTGGAAAACTGTCTTTTGGTGAACGCAAGTAGTGCGATATCTTCTTTAAGGGAGTGAAGATGGTCTTTACGGAAAACTTTTGCAGGACTTTCGCAATTTTGTCCGTCACCCCCTTAACATATGGCAGAAACGCTGGCCTACGTTCTACTCTGCATCTGTGGGGTCTTGGCCTAGGTCGGGATGGTAATGACCGAAGCTTATATCCATTCTTACGCAACACATGCTGGACATGAGCATGAGAATGGTAACTGCAGTGTAATTTACTTAGCCGTGGCAACTATTATTTATTCTGTGGCCGTGGCAACTATAGGAATCCAATGTCTGCGAACTGACATAAGTAGGTACCGTTGTGTATAAGAGGAGTTGAGCCTGAATACGAAACTGCTGAGCTGACACTGAAAATTTACTGATTGTGGACAGAGAATTTGTATTCTCCTCTCTCATTAGTAACAATTTAGTCTACTTTTGATTCATGGCGACCATAGATTAAGGTAGAATAGTACTTTATAAAATCGGAAAGAGTGAAAAAGAGAGAAGCTAAAATTCTCAGAAAAACTTCGAAACGTTAAAGTTTCGGTAACATTTCTGTATAGGTTACATTACCGTGTTGTATTTTGTGTAGAATAAATAGCATTTGTGACATCGACACTAGATCGGAGCGTGATCCAAACATTATTTTGACTATTAAGGCCGCTTCACACATATCAGTGAAGTCACAGTTCCGGCAACGCGTCCGGCAGACGTCCGTATCAGTGCTACAGTGATGCGCTAGTGCTTCAATTTACACATGTCAGCTACTCAGTTCTCTACGGATCTTCAGACAAAACGTGTGCGACGTACTGAGGCGTCCGTGATCCGGAAAAAACATAAAAATTCGTCGTCGCCGATTACGTCCGTGATTGCCGGGGCCGGCACTGACACTGAGAGCACTGTCTCGTCACTGACACTGACAGGTTTGGACGTGTTCGTAGAGAATGTATGAAATAATAATTATCACGGTGGCGGTACTGTGCCGGAACTGTAACTTCACTGATATCTGTGAAATGGCCTTTATTGGGCTTCAGTAGCTTTCTGAGACCCGGCTCCGTATTCTGATTTAGAGGTTACTTTAGAATGCTGAATGGACAAAAGCTGACTAGGAAATAAACATCAATAAAGATAAGGAAGTCTATTCCTATCACCCATTAAAGGTAATAAACAGTGGAATTTGCGGAGGACGGGATTAAGATGGATGTTTTGATTAATTCTAAGTGACTATAAATCGTACCCACATATATCTGTTTATTCTACCACTAGCCCGTGAAAGCGACCGTGAGTAGGTACGCATCACAATGAAAAATAGCCTATAGCACTCAGGAAGGGATAATTTAGTTTCCTATTAGTGAAATAATTGTCAGAGTCGGATCAGTAGTTCCACTTACATCCAAACTCACAAACAACCTTATAATATTAGATATTAATATTTAACTGAGCTGGTAAAGAAAACAGACCGCAAAAATCAATGTATCATAACGATAGATAGATAGAAAATACTTTATTGCACACCATAATTTAAAACAATTTACAAATAATAAAACTAAAACCAACTAATGTTGTACAATGGGCGGTCTTATCGCTTAGTAGCGATTTCTAACAGACAACCTTTGGATAGATCATCAACATCATTGGCAGCTCAAATAATAGCCCACTGCTGGGTATAAGCCTCCTCCCTCAAACGCCACTCCAAACGGTTCTGTGCGATTCGCATCCATCTTTCCCTCCACGGCCTCTATATCATCCGCCCACCTGGCTGATGGTCTACCACGGCCTCTAGTGCTCCCTCTCGGCCACCACTCGGTCAGGGTCAAGTGTCCTGCCCAGCGCCACTTTAGTCTCGCAATACGCTTTCCAATATCTGCCACTTTTGTCCTCCTTCGGATTTCCGTGTTGGGGACACGGTCCAGTAAAGATATTCCAAGCATGGCACGCTCCATAGCCCTTTGGGCGACTCTCATTCTATGCACAGCTTCCTTAGTGAGCGTCCATGCGAGTAATTCCTGTATGATCCATTGAGATTGATCCATTGGAGCTTGATCGTCCTGTTTGATCCATTAACATTTGTAGTCAGTTTTCAAATTCCTGTTGAATGAATGAATGAATGAATGAATGAATGAATGAAAATACTTTATTGTACACCTTACAAACTAGTTAAAAACAAGACAAAATCCCTTCCCTTCCTTCTCCTTCCCTCCCTTTGAATCCCTTGTTGATTTTGTTAGTGAAGTACAGTCGGCGTAAAAATAATAAATATCTATGGGTAGGCCAATAAAAACTTAGATGAAATTGTTTTGATGAAAAATCGCGAGCAAAAATTCAAGAAAGAAAACTCTCGACTGAAAAATCTCGAATTAAATATCTCGATTGAAAAATCTTTTATGAAAAATGTCGAACGATTAATCTCGAATGAAAAATCTTGAACGAAAAATCTTTAATGAAAAATATTTTATGAAAAATCTAGAATGAATAACGTTGAACGAAAAATCTCGAATTAAAAATCTCGAACGAAAAATCTTAAATGAAAAATCTAGAGTGAAAAAAGTCGGACGAAAAATAACGAATGAAAAATCTCGAACGACTAATCTTTAATGAAAAATGCCGAACAAAAAATCTCAAATGAAAAATCGTGAATGGAAAATTAATTAAAAATGTCGAACGAAAAATCTCTGATGAAAAATCTCGAAAGAAAATCTCGAACGGAAAATCTCGAACTAAAAATATTTAATGAAAAACATAGAATGAAAAATCTCGAATGAAGAATCTCGAAAGAAAAATCTCGAATGATATATCTAGAAAGACAAATCTCGAATGAAAAATCGCGAATAAAAAATTCATTTAAAATGTCGAACGAAAAATCTCTAATGAAAAATCGAATGATATAACTGGAATAACAAATTTCAAATAAATAGAAAAATAATAACAATAAATGAAAGAGATATTTCAATAATGAAATATCTCGATTGGAAAATCTCGATAATGCAAAATCTCGAATGATTAATGTCGATCGGAAAATCTCAAATGATTTATCAGCATGAAAAATCTCGAACGAAATTTCTCAAATAAAAAAACCTTAAATATAAAATCTTGAATTAAAAATCTCAAATAATACATCTAGAATAAAAAATCTCAAACAAAATTTCTCGAATTAAAAATCTTAGGTTCCTTGCAAGATGTTTCTGTGATACGTGCAATTTTGTAACTATGAGAGAATAATATCTACCCCTCAATCAAATTTCATGAAGATCGGATTAACGGTTTGGAAGTTATGCTTGGACAAACATACATAAATACATACATACATACATACAAATGCCGATTCTTCTAAGTTGATTCAGAGAACTTTACTCGTTCAATAATAACCCTAACTAGGGAGATCATTTAGAAAGAAAACAAATAAAATGCTCTATTTTCGTAATTTTGCCTATAAAATATTACAACTATGCATTTCAAAGTAATACAAATCACCTAAATGCATGTCGCACCACGCAGAGTAAAGGGATATGTAGTTGGGATCACCATCATTATCATTATCATTATCCTCGTCGGGCTAGTCTGCAAATTTGACAAGCAACTTACAAGGCCGTGTGGTGTACACTACACGGATTTTTGTACGGGATTAGGGTTCTCAAGGGCGCTCTTCGATTTCTCCATACTAAAATCCGTGTAGTGTACACCACACGGCCGTGTAAGTTGCTTGTCAAATTTGCAGAGTAGCCCCTCAGAAGGTTCTTCGGACGCCTGACACGAGACACCGTGCAGTTGCGTCATACGTCGCCGTCTACACGTGTGCATTAAAGTATAATAAAGTGTTTTTTACATTTATGTTAGTTTTAAGGTATTTATGTTGCTATGTGTGTCATAATCTTATGTGTGTATAGCCCTCCGTCAGCGTCCTTTGATACTTTTTTGGATGTCCTCGAAGAAGCACTAAGACGTGTTTGTAGTGGCAATAAGGCTATCATAATGTGTGGAGATTTCAATGTTGACATCTTGTTGGATACCTCTCGTTCTATTCAATTTATATTGTTATGTAAGACATTCAATTTAAAATATATTTTTAACGATCCCACTAGGGTGACAAAGACCACTCAAACGTGCCTTGACAACATATTTGTAGATTTTGACTATAAGAGCAAGGAAATGATAGACTGCCTTCGTTCTGACCATAGAGGTCAGAGTGTTTCGGTTTATGGTAATAATGGAAAAGTAGAAAATATAATTGCCTGCAGACCTGTCACAGGTATTCGCATTGAGTTATTTAAAACTGCTATTGAAGAATGTTTGTCAAATCTGTGCTCAGGTGAATTTATTGACCCTGATCAGAGCTACAATCGCTTCTTTAAGAATATATGCTTGAAGCATGAGTCCATTTTTAAACTGTGTAAGGTTAATTTCAACAGCAAACCAAAATTTGGCGACTGGGCTACCCCTGGAATATTTATTAGTAGGAATACACTGTTCTCACTATACGAGGAGAAGTCATATAATAGTGAAGATGCTTTTGTCAAATACGTAAAGGAATATTCTTTGGTTTTTAAAAAAGTATGCGATATTGCGAAGTCAATATTTATTCGAAACAAAATTACCAACTCTGGGAATACTATTAAAACTATCTGGAATATTATAAATTCAGAGACAGGCAAAGGCAAAATTACTATAAAACCAAAGATCCTAAAAGTAAATGATAAAGCCATCTCTAATCCCTCAGATGTGGCAAATGAATTTGAATTATTTTTCAAAAATGCATCTTTAGAGTTGACAAGTTCCTTAAACGCATCGCCGGATGCTGCATTAGCCCTTCTTAAACAGAATACGAATGCTAGGCCTCCTGTATTCGCTTTTCGCCATACTTCGGCAAACACGATTGTTAAAACGTTCAATACCTTGAAGATAAAAAAAACTGAGGACTTATGGGGATTTTCTCTAAGTGTAATTAAACATGTCATAAAACAATTAGCTCCCTATTTGGCTGCCTTATTTAACATATGTGTCGACAGTGGCATTTTTCCTGAGCAAATGAAGCATAGTAAAGTGGTGCCATTATTTAAATCGGGAAGCAAAGGAAACCCATCTAATTATAGACCCGTGTCAGTATTGCCATGCTTGAGTAAAATTTTTTAGAAGATTCTTCTGAATCAACTACTTTCTCACTTTAATCTTCATAACATCTTACATGTACACCAATATGGCTTCACTAAAGGCAGATCGACGATAGATGCAGGCTCTAGATTGATGACCTTTATAATAGAGGCTTGGGAGGAAGCTCAGAATGTAGTTGGTGTATTTTGTGACCTGTCTAAGGCATTTGACTGCGTGTGCCACAGTACCTTGATTAAAAAACTTGAGCATTACGGTGTAACGGATACATCTTTAGGTTTAATTTCTTCATACCTGTCGAACCGGGAAATGAAAGTAGATATCGACGGAGTTAAATCAAATGGGTCTGTAATAAAGTCTGGAGTACCCCAAGGATCCATATTAGGTCCATTTTTGTTCTTAGTTTATGTTAATGATTTACCTGTTATGATCAAAAAACAGACAGGAACAGAAATAGTCATGTTTGCAGATGATACCTCGGTATTATTCAAAGTACCTCGAAAAGAGACAGACTTTAGTAATATCAACAGTACCTTAGACATGCTAAACAATTGGTTTGCAAGCAATAACCTAGTGCTCAATCCATCGAAGACTAAATATTTAATGTTCTCACCACCGAATGTCATCAATTCATACCCTAATGTTAAAATCAATAGCAAGGAGATTGAATCCATCCAGTCTACTATCTTTCTTGGTATAACGGTTGACACAAAGCTGCAATGGGATCCTCATATAGGCTCCCTGAGTGACAAACTTAGTTCCGCAGTTCACGCGGTCCGACAAATTCGAAAAATGACAAATGTGGCCAATGCAAGACTCGTGTACTACGGATACTTCCACAGCTTAATGTCTTACGGTATACTACTGTGGGGTACCGCAGCTAAAAGGAAAAGTATCTTTATCTTACAGAAAAGGGCAGTCCGTGCAATATACAATTTAAGTTCGAGGACATCACTTAGGAATGTATTTGGGGAAGTTAAAATAATAACAATGCAGAGGGCATATTTACGAGTGTATCATGTTTACGCGGAAAAATATTAAAAGTTTCGAAAAGAAATGCGACGTTCACAAATCCAACACTAGAAATAAAGATCAATTAGTTATTCCCAAATTCAGACTACAAAAATGTAATAAATGTTTTCTTAGAAATAGTATCCGCTTTTACAATAAAATTCCAAAATTAATATTATCGCTTAGCGATAGAAAGTTTAAGAATTGTATTAAGACAGGTTTGACTAAAGGTGCTTATTACACATATGATGACTACTTGAACGATCGAGATGCTTGGTCAATGTCGGTCTCTGAACTTGAGAAACACAATCCTGCATAAATTTATGGTTGAAAATAGTTCAGTTGATTATCTATTTTTATATAAAGGCCCTTACCAGCCGCAAAATATAACTGAATTATCGGTAGAAATTATATTTTTGACACGGCATCCCTAAAGATAGCCCCAAATTGTTTATTCAAGTTTTTTATTTTTCTTTGTTATTGTTTTGGTTTGTATTGTAGGAAATTTTATTGTTTTTTGTGTATCGTTGCTTGTGTTTTGTGTTGTAAATCGTATTATTATTTACAATCATTTCTTTGACAAGGCCCATGTACAGCCGCTACTCAACAATTTATGTACCTATTGACTAATCCAAGTGTACCGAATGTGTTCCAAAGGAAATAAATGAATTGAATTGAATTGAATATGGGCTTATTGTTTAGGTTTTTTCAGTTCCCAATAAGCCTGAAATAAACATATTGATTGATTGATTGATTATAATTGTGTAAAACGATACGAACTTGTATCTAGACATGTTACTATACAATTCTAATTATCTTTGGAATAGTTACACACTGCTGTGTCTTTTACAGGCAGTTTCAAATACAATCGAAAGAGACAAAACACGGTTTAACTACTGGAAGGATATTCCGCGTTTATTAGTTAGCTAACTGTTGTTAGTTAACCGGCTAGTTAGACATTTCAACGGTTGGGGATCGATCACAAAAAAATACTGCTAACTTCCAATATTCAAATAGCTATTTTTAATCAACCGCTACATGTTTGATCAGTTAATTTAGAATCGGAATTGAAAATGAAAGGGCCTTTGAACATGAAAATTGGTCTGGAATTTTATGATCAAAGACTGTTTGTTCTTGACGACCGCTGCAGAAAAATACACTAAAAACAGGTTTCTCCAATGGTTTAGGTCCAGAATGACTAATTTCCCACTATGACTATGTCAGAATGGCTACTTTCCCAAAATTACTATTTTCTCAAAATGACTACTTTCGCGGGGTTAGGGGCTTTCCGTCGTAAACAGTTTATTCAAAGAACCTGTTCAAATATAATTTCGTATGAAATATATGGTATGTTTCATAATGATGTTGGTTATAAAATAATATGTAATACGAAAGGGTTGACCATATTATTATGCTAATTAATACGTTTATCCCTGAATTAAGCAATAAGGTTATCCTCTTTTACGGGACACTCGTTAGAATATAATTCTTTTCGAAAAAAACTACTTTTCAGCTAAGATTTTTTTCCCCAATTCAAGATTTTATAATATTAGTGATCGGAACCGTGTGCTGATTACAATGAGCCTAAACACGGCCTTTCTACTATTATCCATCAAGGAGTTCCGTTGTTCACATCTGTTGTCTCTATCATCATAGTTCGCTTTCACCTTCATATTATATTGTCATCGGAACTTGACAGGTATGCCAAATTTCAGCTCTATCGGTTGAGGATAACTGCTTTAAAATTCGGTTGCAAGATTCCACCCGGATTCCACCCAGACAAACTTACATATATAAAAGCTTGTAAAAAATGCCAGCTGGTAGCGATGCCACTTAGGTTCGAATCCACAACCAATCAACAAAAAAACAAATATTTGTCATTGTTTGATAATATAAAATCAAGAAGTAATTTTCTAGCATTATCTTTCTCCTAGTCACGGTCTGATGCAAAACGATTCAGCTTCGATGAACAGTTCATAACGTAGCTAATTACACGTCCGCATCACTTTCACAATCGAAAGCTCTATTTAAGGGCCGAGTGATCATCGAAACCAGTCGATTAAATATAATAGATTAGAAACTCGCCCCGGCTTCGCACGGGTAGTGTCGGGATCCCCCTCCCTCCAGTCCGCCCTAACTTTCCCCCCTTCCCAACCCCCCATCTATCCACACACCAGATACAAAAACCGGCTAAAGTTATTCCCCCTATGTTAAATTTTTTTACACCTAGGGTTATATTATTGGAGTTTTTGAAAATATAATATAGCCTATGTCACCCGGGGATAGTGTAGCTTCCCAACAGTGAAAGAATTTTTCAAATCGGTGTAGTAGTTTCAGAGTCTGTTCAATGCAAACAACAAACAAACAATCAAATCTTTCCTCTTTATTATTAGTATAGCCTCTATACTCTATACTATACTATAGAGTATAGATAATAGATTTATCTATATAATAAGCAATAATATTAACAAAGTGAGACATAGAGCTTTTGCCTTAGCGCTAAGATAGAGGCGATGCTCATAAGCCTTCCTATGTCGAGGAACACACTCAACACGGAAAAATATGACTCTATCTAAACGAATAGATTGAACACCCATTTATTTTCAGCCAGATTTGCAATTAGTGTACAGGATGAGAGTTGCACGGAGAGCCATGGAACGCGCCATCCTCGGCATCAAGCTTAAAGACCGTGTTCCCAACGTCGAAATACGAAGTCGAACCAAGCCCAAAGATGTTGGGAAATAACGGAACTAAAATGGAGTTGGGCAGGACACCTGGCAAGACGAGGTGACGATAGGTGGAGTAGGACGCTAACTGAATGGCGCCCAAGAACTGGGTACAGAAACGTTGGTCGTCCAGCAGCGAGATGGGCAGACGATATCGCATGCATCACGGGCCGAATCTGGATGAACAGGCACGGGACCGTGAGGAATGGCACAGGCAAAGAGAGGCATGTACTCAGCAGTAGGTGAAGTCAGGCTGTGGATGATGATTTGCGAAACAGCGAGAAGATGAATATGACAAAAGCATGGGACTAAAAGAGGGCTATAGAGGATAAGTGCCGACCTCTGTGGCGCGGCGGGCGAAGGTTGGCCTGCGACGCAGGAGGTTGCGGGTTCGATTCCCGCCTCGGAACAAATATTTGTGCGGTCGCAGATGTTTGTTCAGGGTGTACGGGGAATTTTCTAAGTATAATAAAAAAAAGCTATTGTATTAAGTATATCAGTTATCTAGTACCCATAACACAAGCTCTGCTTAGCTTGGGGCTAGATAATGTTGTGTGAACTGTCCAGTATTATTTATTATTTATTAAGTATAGGGTATAATACTAGCGCAGGCCGGATAAGAAATATGATGAGTATGTTGAAAAAGACCAAAGGAAGATGGAGAAATACACCACAGCTTTTTATAGAACAGCCCTCTATAGCTTTGCATTGTTGTGCGTGCTCTGTGGTCGCCTTTCTTCTGTCGTCTCAGGGTGTCTTTATTTAAGGCGAGCGAAGGGAGCCTTCTACTCTCCCACAACGTATGCAATTTTGTGGTACACTTTACGAAAAACGATTACACCTCTAGATTTGTAATTTAACAAAGTAATTTAAACTCGTGTAAAACAAAAAAAACTTGCGAGCCCTTTCTAAGCTGTGCTTTATGCTAGTGAGATCGTTTAGCTGAGAGTGGTTCATTTTATAGCAATATCAGTAGCGATCCGTGGTGTGGTTGTCCGGCCCAAGAAAAGATCCCCCATCTCCTCCCGTAGATGTCGTAAAAGCCGAATAAGGGATAACCCGGACTTGTTTGTAAGATTCGTTGGTATAAGATTGGCCTGGCTTGCTAGCTTATTTGAGGAATGTGTTATCACTGGAAGAAAGCGTTAGCCGAGTCAGTCGTGGGAAGCAGTGGCGGCGATGAGCTCACCACTTGTCACGTCTATATTCCACGATGGTGTAACCCACTGTGAAAAGTGGCCTATTGAGGCTCTGTCTACCCCTTCGGGGAAAAAGGCGTGTGTCTATGTATGTACGTATAAGTAGCGATCTAAGTTGTTGTCTTCACTCTGTGGTCGCCTGTGTTCTCAGGATGTTTGTGTCTTGGTTTCGAGTTTGATGGAGTGGGCTGTCGTCTCAAGTGTGGCTTTATGAGGTAGTATGTAGCTCAGAAACGATCATTTTATAGCGATTTCAGTAGCGATCCAAGTTGTTGTCCTTACTCTGTGGTCGTGTGTTATCGGGTTGCTTCTGTCTCTTTCTCGAGTGTGAGCTAATCCTGTCGTCGCAAGTGTGTCTTTATGAGAAGATTTAATGCGTGTAATATCAGAGGGGATCATTTTATAGCGATTTCAGTAGTGATCTAAGTTGTTGTACTTACTCTGTCTGTGGTCGTGTGTGTGTTATCAGGATGCTTATGTCTCTGTCTTGAGTTAACCCCTCATACTCGTGAGGGGTTATTTCTGTCGTCTCAAGAGTGTCTTTATGAGAAGGTTTATTTTGTGTAATATGTAGCTGAGAGGAACATTTTATAGTGATTTCAGTTCAGTAACAAGCTAAGTGTTCTGTGGTCGCCTGTGTTCTCAGGTTGTTCGTCTCTCTGGCTCGAGCGTGATAGAGTGGGCTCATGTTTTGCTGTTTCAAGTGTGTATGTAGGAATAATTACATCGGAGACAGAGCGGTAAACCTCAAGTGGAGCTGGGCAGGACACCTGGCCAGACGTGGTGACGGCCGGTGGAGTAAAGCCTAAACGGAGTGGTGGCCGAAGGCGGGCCGAAGTAATCCGGGTCGTCCGAAAGCGAGATGGGTCGACGACATCGTATCCGTCGCGGGCAATGAGACGCACAGGACAGAGGAGGCTGGCAAAAGAGAAAGGAGGCCTATACCCAGCAGTGGGTGATTCCGGGCTGAGATGATCATGATGATGATGTAGGAAATTGTTTATTGCGTATAATATGGATCGATAAATTGGTAACAAACTAACATACTAATAACCAAGCTCTTACCTCAAACGTATATACAAACCGTCTTAATTCCGTCGCGGGTAAACTAGAATACATTTACACATACATTTTAATAACGGAATTCGGATCTGTTTTCCTTATTCCTTGATTCATTTCTGGAACAGCTACTTGCTTCGCAATTTATGTTGTACGAAAATAAGCTTTCAGTAATAATGTTATTAAGCTTCCAGAATACTCATCTATACAAATGTGTAAAGGTGTTCGTTTATGAACATAATCTCGCGAATTACTTGAAATTATACATATGTACACGTAGGTTATTAAGCCGTAGTAAAATAATGACTTGGAACTTTAAGAGCTTTTAATTGATCGACAGAAAATAAAGAAAATTATTCTTTAAGTGTTCTGTGGCAGAAGTATAAAAACTGTGTCGCAGAGTTGCAGACACCAACTCCTGCTCTGTTTGCCTCCTTTCGAAACATCACAGAATACATAATAGTACAGGTAACACGCACATACGCATACAAAACCGGCTTCAGTTTGCTTTAGGGAAATGTTCCGTCTTTTTTCTCTATTTGTCTGAGGGTGGCCGATAAAATGTATGTATGCCTTCCGTTAACGACATCGGATCGGATAGTGTGGAATCCTCTAAGTCATTTCTCTAAGTCATCCTTTATCTTACTAAAGTGAATTCTCTACAATGTCACAGTGTCCTAACATTTCAGACTTAGTTCGTAGTTTCCTCTGAAAATGCTTATCACAGTAGTTTCAGATGAAACTATATTATGCAGTCCTCCAAGTTCCACGTGTGAAAGGCCACTATCCAACTAACTTTAGCCTAGTTCAGAAGTATTATAGCGTATATAAGTATACTTCTGAAGTATAATACGCTATATAATAATATAATGTATAATACGCGTCACAAGTCTATGCGACATAAAGGGAAAGTACCTTAAATATTGTAGATAGGATATTTTGCTGAAAGGAGATATTATTTTATTTTGATAACTTAGTAATACTGCATTCAAAGATTTTCTAAAAATTACTTGCTTCGTCGAATAAATAATACTACAAGTACTTCTGCAGGCTTCATCGTTTTCCATTGTTTTTTTTAGACCAAATTTTTTTTTTTTTTTACGCCTAAACACACTCACACCACATACACACCACACACACACATACACACACATACACACACACACACATACACATACACACACACACACATAGACACACAACACTCACACACACCCTTCACACGTTTTTACACCGAGGCGCAGTGGGCTCGGCTTGGACCCGGCACGGTTTAGTGTGAGTTGTGACCTAAGAAGCGTGGCATGGTTTTTCGTACTGAAATGGGAGATAACAACTACTAGTGAGAAGTCTGATGTCTCTTTCAGGAAAGTGCGAACGCGCAAATTCATTTTGTATAGTTTGAAGAGATTTGAACCAGTAAAACAAAATAGAAATGACAGTACATTGTTCTATAACGTGGTCATTCGAACGTGAAAACTCGGCGACTGTGAAAACCGTTTTCCCTTTCATAGAAAAGGAAAACTGGAAAGTTGACTTAATGTAATGACACTTGAAAAAATAAATTTTGTATAAAATATGTTTAACGACATTTTTAGACGTTTTAAATTTTGGCGAAATTACGTACGATATTACATTTAAAAACTAAAAATCTACACCCTTCCATTTATTTTATGGAAGTTCGTTGAATGAAAGCTTGTTAGCTCACTTTGGGATGCTATACATACATACATAGAGACACGCCTTTTTCCCCGAAAGGGTAGGCATATATACTAATGGGCCTCTTTTCACGTGGGCGAGCGTGACAAGTGGTGAGCTTATCGCGCCATTGCTTCCCACGTTTGACTCTGCTAACACTTTCTTTCAGTAATAACATATTCCATAATAAGCTAGCAGCCAGGACAAATCTTTGGGATGCTAAAACTGCTTCCAAGGGAAATATATTTTATGACTGAGCAGTCTTATTTGTTTTGTTGTAACATTATGTATTGTTTCTGGTCGCTATCGATTTGAATACTAAATACCCGTATATTAGAGCAATGTAAATGCATAAGTTGTCAAGGTTTAATTAATAATTTTGCAGCAAGTAGGTTACTAAATACATATTAATCATCATGCATGTTATTAAGAGCTATGAATAACAGCTTGTAACGAAGCAATTTATTATACTGACTGAGACGGGGCTGTTTAAGGCTCAATCGTGCAGTACCTTATTGGTCGTCTGATCAAAATACATAATTAGAAACTATATGCGTTTATAGTTTATTATTTTCCAAGTGTAAACCACACTTTATGGATAACATTAAATTTAAATGTAACCCAAAAATTCCGTTCCAGCGGGACACGAACCCGAACCCGGCCCAGTTCTATGGCCGAACTGGTAAAGGCATTGCCGATCACAGGCATGGTTGCGGGTTCGAGTCCAGCTGGAACGGAATTTTTGGGTTACATTTAAATTTATATGCGTTTAGTTTATTTATATAATAACATTGACTCAAAAATCACTGGGCAAGACTCTGCTGTCCAGGTCAGTATCGACTATGGAGCTCAGTTATTGTTCGCAACCACCCATAGTTAGCGACTACTTCCATTACGTAGTCAGAATCCGGAATAATTATTGTTACTTTTAGCTTGTGGGATGAATTCCTGGGATGAATACGGATGCACCCCGTAGTAATTCTCTCACGAAAGCTGCTTCAGATGGTTTAATTTAATATAAATATAGCATAATGTTTGTGATGACTTTGTTTAAAACAAGGTTTGTTAAAACGTTAATTGACATGCAACATCCTGGGAAACTTTAATTCTCTTGGGCTTAAGTTTAAAAAGCTCTTTCCTTGAATGTTACCAAAGGCTAAGAATGTTACAAAACAACTCATTTAACCCTAAACAAGCTAACATTCCGAAACTACCATGATACGCAGACCATTCGAGCATTTTTGACGGTGACGGTTAGAAATGTGTATTTATTACCTCTATAGCGCGTCGGGCGAGTAGCCGGCTGAGATGCGTAAGGTTGCGGGTTCGATTCTCGCTGCGGGACAAATGTTTGTAGGATCTGCAAATATTTGTTCTGGGTCTGGGTGTTATGGTACTCGTAGTTTCTGATACCCACGACACAGGGAATGCTAGTGTGGGGTCAAGACTTATGTGTGTGACTGTTGGATGTTAAATAAAATCCATGAGAGTACAAACTACGAAACGAATAAATTGAAATGTAGATTGAAATCTTGAACAACACCATATTGAAATAGCAAATAACTCTATTCGTGCGATACAGCATAGAAAGCGCTTTATTTTAGAATTTATTCCCCATTCCATTTCTCAATACATTTGCGTGTAAGCTCTGCGCGCTGTTTGTTCGTTCCATCGAGCCGAATGCCCGGGAATCGAATTCCTTCGCCTTCGTCGATATTCCTAGGTACCACAAGACTAGACTGTCTACGGTACATAATACTATGAAGTTCTTACTAAAGCATGCGTAATAATAATTCGACATTGACCCTAAAAATAATATTCTTCTTATCTTCCTATAATGGTGATATAATTAATTTAAAAAAAAAGTCAATTCATACATAACCCGGTATAAATGGTGGCAGAAAAACCGAGTTTTTACAGGGAAAAATCAAACATTTCGAAAAGACACGCAATTCACATAAATTTCACTACATCATACGTGTGCTATTTATCCAAGTTACACCGGTTAAAATGCCACCAAAATTACGACGTTTCTTTCAAAAATGGCAGATTGATCCCTTTTTACTTTGGTCGAAGGATTTATCCCCAAAAATCATCTTGAAGAAATTACAATGCGGTCGTTAGATTGAATATTTTTGACATGAACGCCAACCATTGTCATCGGTAGCTACTAAATGAAAAGTTATTTCTATTGGGGATGAAAATTGAAGCGAGAATGTAGTGCTTCGCTCGATGCCGAGATATTTCATCTCAAAGGCCCCTTCATAAAGTGTGAAGACTGCGCCAACAAAAGGCAGAAAACTTCATACAAAAAAAAGCACCTTGCTCTGCTCGAAAAAGCTATTTTTATTGAATATCGTAAAATATAGATAGTTTTACAAAACCCCTGAAGTAACCCTCGTTTTGTTGTATTGATTTTATTTATCTAATTTGTTACCCAATAATATGCACTATTATAATAAACACTCGAATCTAGGCAAAAATTAGGCGTAATTTTCTTTTTTTTTCTTTCGAGAAAATATTGTCCTATCGTGTTTCTGGTACAGTCATCTCTCGGAATTATAATTTAGTATCCATGCATATTTTTTATTTGAATATTGTACTTGATTTAGTCAGTTAAAAATCAAATCTAAGATTAGGAATTTTGCGGCATGTAAAACTAATGCATAACATTCGGCTGCATTTGTGAAGTACCTAACGGCTCAAATTCTGCTCATCGTGTGCTAATGCTCACTGGTGATTACTTGAAACACTAATAACTATTAAATATAATTCCTATGTTGCTCATACATCTCAACTCCTGTTCCGGACCGGAATACAAATACTCATATTGAGGAAACCTGGCACGCTCGACTCGGCTGGACTCATAAATACTCAAGGCAGTATGTGACACACACATCTATTTATTCCAAGAAGTGTATGCAGTGCCCAGGAAGTGTTGGATGATTTGTTGACTACTTACTAGTGTGCGCGCGCGGCGTTTTTCGTGTTTTACCGAGATAATATGTAGCCTATAGCTCAATCTAGGTCATAATCTATCTGTGTACCAAATTTTATCGAAATCGGTTCAGGCGTTTCGGCGTGATTGAGTATCTAAACATCCAAACATCGTAACTTTGTCATATTTGGTGGGATTCAGGGTTGTGTCCGGTCCGACCGAATGGATTTGAACTTCCGATAATTTATTCGGAGATTAATTTTGACTGTACTTGAAAGGGTTGGTTTCTAATGAATTTACTGACTTGTGAATTGGTACGTATTCTCAATTATTGAATGAAAATATAACAAACATTCTACGTAAATTGTTTGTAATTTGATGTCGAGATTAGGTCTGTAATTTGATTTCATAAATGGATATTTAGTCTTTGAGTCTTTGGCTTTTCATTACTTTCTATTCTACGAAATCCGTATTCTTTTAAGGCCCGGATCAAACAGGAACTACTCCCGGCATTGTGTTCAATTTCTATCTGTCAACAAAACATGACACAATAAACCAACTTTGTCTCATAAATTCTCCGATCAGTCCGTGTTTTCGAAAGTTGCAAGTTAAAAGTTCTCACATGTTGGGTCATGCTCGTGCAATCTCAAGAACACCGAAATCTGGAAATCTCATAACCCATGCTAGTTTGATTGAACTGACTAACTAACCTTACTAACTATACTATACTAGATTGTGTCTACAAAGTTTAATCCTCATTTTCAAGTCAATTGACTTGAGGATTAAACTTCGTTTTGTATGGAGCGGGTTTGCTCTTGGGTCTTGTATAGATGGGGTTTGCTAACTTTATCGTCTACTAGAAACTCGCCCCGGTTTCGCACGGATAGTGGTCGGTATCCCCCCTCCCTCCCGTCCCGTCCCCCCTTCCCAACCTCCCATCTATCTACACACCAGATACAGAAACTTGCTATAAAGTTATTGTTATGTTAAATTTTTTTACATCTTGAGTTACATTATTGGAGTTTTAGTAAGGATCCCTATTTTTTTTGAAAATATAATATAGCCTATGTCACCCAGGGATAGTGTAGCTTCCCAACGTGAAATAATTTTTCAAATCGGTTCAGTAATTTCGGAGCCTATTCAATGCAAGCAAACAAAGAAACAAGCAATCAAATCTTTCCTCTATTATTAGTACTAGTGACTCGTCCCGGCTTCGCACGGGTAGTTTCAGGATGAAAAACAGCCCCCCTCCTATCCCCCCCCTGGTAGCCTATGTCACTCAGGGTGAATGTAGCTTTCCAATGGTGAAATAATTTTTGAAATCGGCACAGTAGTTTTTGAGTTTATTCATTACAAACATACACACACACAAAAATACAAATTTTTCCTCTTTATAATATTAGTGTAAATGTAGATGTAGATAGATATAGATAGATAACACTAAGACACCTGAAAATTAAATGTGTGCCGTAATCAAGGAAGTGTTTATCCGTACACCGTGAACTTATAGAGTTTACCTTCACATTTGGCCGCGTTAATGTTATACGAACCTTGTCTCCTCAATCATTATGGCACGTAAATAGAGGGTGTTCGTGTGCCGGGCGGTTGTTTTACTCAACACTTAAAACACGCTGTAAACATAACTGTTTGATGAGTTTACAACAGTACAGTATTCTATGGTATGACGCAGGGTGGCGCCAAAATGGACATTAACAAAATTACAAATCTTAAGTAATTGTTTTTTACAAGCTTTGTATTAACTTGCAATGTATATCCGGGTGTAATATGTTTGTCCGGGTGGAATCTTGCAACTGCATTTTAAAGCAGTTATCCTCAACCGATTGAGCTAAAATATAGCATACCTGTCAAGTTCCGATGACAATACAATATGATGGTGACAGCTAGCTGATCTGATGATGGAGACGGAAGGTGGACAACGGCACTCCTCGATGGATAATAGTAGACTGGCCGTGTTTAGGCTCATTATGAGCAGCACACGGTTACGATCACTAATTTTATAAAACCTTGTATTGAAAAATATATTTTTCTCAAAAAACTTATTAGCAGAAATAATTTGAAAGTCCCACGCACTCAGAATTATTAGAAATTATGAAAAGTGGAAAGAGGATTTCTGGTCTCATGCAAAAACAGTTTTTCGTGTTTGTACTATAGTAATTGAGTGCTTCTTAATTGACCTGGAACTCTTGGAATTTCATTATATCTGCTATCATTTTCATCATCATCAGCCTTTAGACGACCACTGCTGGACGAGGGCAATGGGGGATTTGCCGTAATCACCACGCTTGGCAGGCAGATAGGTGATCGCAGCGTTAGTGTTGAGTACTCAGGAGGAAGTTTTTTTTTTAACACTGATAGACCTTAGTTTGACCTCTATCTCACCTGTTGGTAAGTGACGATATGGCCGAAGATGAAGCACAAAGATCTAGAAGGCACCTATTCACTCTAGCCTTGAAGAAATTATTTCAGGAAATTATTTTCAGGAAAGACAGACGACGGTAGTTTATTCCACGCCTTAGCAGTTTGCATTATAAAGGTAGAACTGAAACGTTTAGTACGAATAGAGGTAAGGATGGTACTGAGCCGTGCGTCTGCTCGTCCTATGATGAAAAGGAGATGGTGGGATCAGACCATACCTGCTGCACACCCCTAGTGTAAGTCTATTCAACAGGATTATCATAGTCCACAGGATCATAGCCAAGAGATCCATCAGGAGTTCCTGAGACAGGCTCCTGATGGATCTCTTGGCTATGATCCTGTATTTAGTAGTTACTCTATTCTTAGGCTGGACACACCACGGCACACATCTGCTACACTTTTAGTCGAATTGACTTTCAAATTATATGTGAACAGCTGAACAAATGTATTTTCGATTCAGCATCTTTTATTTATGAGACACGTCTACTAAACTGTCGATTACTCTTCAAAAGTTTACTCAAACTCAAAATATATCGTCTCTAACCCAAGTGTCGCGATAAGTATCAAATAACCGAAGGCATTACTCACAGACAGTGCTGCACGAAGCCCTCACGCATCACTGGCTCCGAAAAGGTCATACAAATCACCCTCTTATGAGAGAAATGGAACTTTCCCACGTTATCTGTAGATAGATAGATAGATGATAGATGATCACTTTATTTTTCACAACGATAATAAAACAAAATAAACATAAACAGTACAGTATGGGCGGCCTTATTTCTCCCAGGCAACCTTTGTATGGACAGAATTTAGCTAAGCAGAAACAGAAGGCAGTGCACAGAGTTTTAATGAAACAATATGCCCAGCTGTGGACATATATAGGTGATGATGATGAATATGTCCTTCATCTTTTGAGAGTATGTGACATTGTGCACATAAATTTTCCGACAGAAAAAAAATTTGGTGCTCATGACCGGGATTTGAACCCATTACCTTAGGATCGGTAGTCAATGTCCCGCTCACTAGACCATCAATGCAAACGATGCTCAAATGTGGTGGATATTGGACTTAGGTCCACTTGGACCCTATTCGTGAGCGTGTAACCTACATCTTGGTATCAGTTCAGTCTATCAGTCTGCATTGACTTGACTGACGTCAGAACGATGGATGATTTTCACGTTTACACGGTCAATCTAGACTGACAGCAGACTGAGGGGCAAGTCCGAGTTTGCACACACCATCGTAACGATGAACGTGACGACGATCTTACGTGTATAACATAATAACTAGCTATTAATCTGTGCCAAAAACGTCACAGATTAATAGCTAGTTACTAAGCAATACACGTATGATCGTCGTCACGTTCATCGTTACGATGGTGTGTGCAAACTCGGACTTGCCCCTCTGAAAAAAAGTGCATCAGTCGCCGCCGTCGCGGCGCTTGGGCACGCTTGTGGTTGTGTCGCGTGATAGGTCTTGCTCCATTGCTTCGCGGACGGTGATTGACGCGAGAATTATACGAGCGGGTTACACGATCAGTCTCCCACCAGCTTTTCATCATTCAAAACGGACAGACAAAATTATTAAATTATTTAATTTTCATCAGTACAGACCACCAGTCTGTCAATCCGTGGGTTACACGATCTTTCTACTATCATTCTGACCAGACTGACGCCAGACTGAGCGTGTAACCTCACTATTAGAGATGGTATCGAAGAAATTCAAATTGATGACGCAGTGTTAAAACTGCGCAGCCATTCTTATAGCTTCAAAATCAAACAAAGGATATCGTTTAAAAGCTAAGCGATCCTTAAAAGACGTCACCTGACAATATTTGATCGAATTATGAATAAACATAGATGCATACCATTCCGAGCACGCCCAGGAATGTGAATAACGCGACCTTCGGAAGGGTATCAGAGTACATAGGTATAGCATGCTTGTAAATGATTTCCTTTGTCTTTACGCATTCGATTCGAGGTTATACATACATAGAGCTCATCGCCGCCATTGCTTCCCACGACTGACATGGCTAACGCTTTCTTCCAGTGCCAGGACAAATCTTAATACCAACGAATCTTATCAACAAGTCCGGGTAATCATTTGTAACATACATATTATTTTCTACTGGTCATACATGATTCCGAAGACAATATGTTGACCGAGCAAGCAAAGCGAGCTAGTCCTTGCAACACCTGGCAAAATTAGCTTTTATCTGTCCGGATGTATGTATGTATATGTGTATGTACGTTTAAAAAAATGGTACAGGACGTATTTTACATGCTTTTATTTAACTTGCAATGTATGTATGTTTGTCTGCGAGGAATCCGGGTGGAATCTTGCAACTGAATTTTAAAGCAGTTATCCTCAACCGATTAAGCTGAAATTTGGCATACCGGTGACAACGAGCTGATCTAATGATGGAGACAACGATGATGATGAAGGTGGACAACGGAACTCCTCGATGGATAATAGTAGACTGGCCGTGTTTAGGCTCATTTTGATCAGCATACGGATACGATCACTAATTTTATAAAAGCTTGTATTGAAAAATATTTTTGTCACAACAAACTTAATCTACAAGTAATTAATTTTGTAAAAATTAAAAAAACCCTCAACGCAATGAAACGGCTGAACCGATTTTGATCAAACATAGCTAAGAACACTCCCGACTAATTCACCTTTAAAATAAAATTTAAAAAAAAACGGTTTATCCGTTCGGGAGCTACGATGCCACAGACAGACACACACCCAGACACACACACAGACACGTTAAACTTATAACACCCCGGCGACGTTTTTGCGCCGGGGGTTAAAAATGACTTTGATTATTTTCTTTGTCATCCTCCTAATCCAGTTTTGCGTTGAGTTTTATTCGAGCCTAATAATCAACTTACGTAGCTTTCGTGGTCTGACGAGGCTTGGTAAATTAATGGGCCCTATTATTAGACCGCGGCCTGTGATAATAGATGTACGGCTCGCCGTCAGCTTACGGCATTTACATATTAGCTTAAATTGAATCAGTCATGGTGATGGATGGCTTTTAATGAAAAATGGCTTGGGTATGTTGAAATCCCTTCTTTTTGGTTGATTTTGGGCTACTGCTCTTTGTAGAATTATTATTATTCAAGGGATTTGAAGCTTAGACAGGCTTTTTTATAGGTTGCCACGGCGGCCATATTTTTTAAGTCGCTAGGAATTCCATCTGGTATCTTTGTCGGCTCTAATCTCTTACTGACGCTGACGTTTTGACACAGTAGGTACTACGTTATGTTTTGTTCAGATAGACCTTGGCCCTTATTCGCTATGACCACAGGAGATTCCTTGCCAATAACGCGTGACGTCATAATGTATTCGTATTCTATATGATGATTCCACGCAGGTATCGTAACGAGCCCACGTTATATCTCCTATGGTCATAGCGAATAACAGCCCTTATAGTATTAAAAGATAAACGGCTAATTACCACTATTATTCGTCACTTTGCTGACGTTTCGAGACTGAGTTCAGAAGCCTCTTCATCATGAGCACCGCCCGCGACCGCGTTCGACGGTGGACCAGCGAATACATGCGAAGATACTACGATACTATGTGGTGCTCATGATGAAGAGGCTTCTGAACTCAGTCTCGAAACGTCAGCAAAGTGACGAATAATAGTGGTAATTAGCCGTTTATCTTTTAATATGATTCCCAACCACGATAGTTTCAATTCTATAGCCCTTATAGTATAATAATATCCTTAAAATTATCTTCGGAAAGATGTCATCTCTCTCATAGGCTTGAACATATGACGACCTCTGTAGCGCGGCGGGCGAAGGTTGGCCTGCGACGCAGGAGGTTGCTGGTTCTATTCCCGCCTCGGAACAAATATTTGTGCGATCACAGATATTTGTTCAGGGTATTTTCTATGTATTATCTATCTATGTAATGTATTGTATTAAGTATATCAGTCATCTAGTACCCATATCACTAGCTCTGCTTAGCTTGGGGCTAGATAATGTTGTGTGAACTGTCCAGCATTATTTATTTATATAGTTTGAGGTTAACGCCATTGTAAAAATATACCAAATTTTATGAAAGGGAGTATATTATCAATTCAAAGGTTTTCCATAAAGTACAAAACACGTGTTTCAACATAAACGGGACATTAAATTCCTTTACGAGCATTGTTTGTGATGGTGCGTTTGTTCGTCGTCGGCGTGCCGGAAACGGGCCGGTAGATTGCTTGTAGAACAATGCTGTGTGTATGTGTTGTATAATATTCGCGCGCGTGACTATCGAATGGGTTCATGGTTTATGCTTGAGTTCGATTCAATTTGATTGCTTGATTGAAAAGTTATAAAAATCAAGCATTCCCTCAATAAGAAACTATTCTAGGAGCCGTTCCTACAATTATTCTGCTAAATTTATCAGTCAGCCCGGCTGAACCGCGCCGCCGTCATTGTGCCGTCAGTCAATTCTCTCTCTCTCTCTCTCGCTCTCTCTCTCGCTCTCTCTTTCTCTCACTCTTCTCAATCAAAGGAAACACTCGTTAGCTATCTGATTTGGAGTTATCATTAATTTCATTGCTATATATATTATGGCCTTCGATCCATTTGTAAACATATAATATATGGCCGGTGATAAAATATAACCATCTCTATTAGCGATGGGCCGAATGTAGTTTATACCGAATACGAACTTCGGCCGAACATTCGGCAAAAATTTAAAATTCGGCCGAACTTCGGTTATTTTTGCCGCGCTTTCTTGGGAGCGGACAGGTCTCGACTCGCTCTGCATACGCCCTGCCCGCACATCCCGCAACCCCGCGTCTCTCTGTCATTAGCAAATACGTCATCTTCGCGACACGTGCGTTATTGTTTACATTATGTGAGTTACGTGATATTTAGTGGATTAAGTAATGCCACAGATAATTGTAAATACGTAATAAAACTAATAAATATTCAATATCTGCTTGTTGCATGGGTCAAAAATGAGTGGTAGAAAAAAATCAAGTGTTTGGACATTTTATACCGAAACAGATGAACAAAATAAAGTAACTTTTTAGCAGAATGTGTAAGAAGAAGCGAGGATATTGAAAACTCTAGCAGTGACGACGAAGTTGTCCAGACAACACAGTCTGCCTCGCGATCCAACAAAGAAAACATACATAGAACGTTCTGGAACTGCTATGAGAAACTGGCAGCAGCAAGATTACCAAATTTTGTAGAAGAGACTAGGAGTCCAATTGCTTCAGAACTCTATAGATATCTGAATGCTGTATTGCTGCCTAAAGACCAATGTCCATTTAACTGGTGGGCTAAGAATAAGGACAAGTTCCCTTACATGAGTTTTTTGGCAAAAATATTTTTGTCGTCTCCTGGAAGCTCAGTATATTCTGAACGACTTTTTTCAGAGGCAGGAAATCTTTACGAACAAAAACGTAATAGACTCCTGCCAGATAAAGCTGAATCTTTGGTATTTTTGCATCACAATCTGCCCTTGGTAAAATTTAAATACTAATACGTATAAGAATGATACTTGCATAAATATTATTTGATGAATAATATTGTGAAACACCAGTTTCACAATATTATTAGAAAAAAATAATATTAAATTAGTTTTAATTACGTAGATTTGTATGTATACCTAATCAATTAACATTATCATGAAGCGACTTAGTAAGTTGGTGATTGTAAATACCACAACAAAGTAACTTCTAGCATGATATATTGAAAATACCTACTGATTACTCTCATTACTATTAATCCGCATTAACCTTTATGCAGAGGTCGCTTGATTACCAGAGCCATGGGCCTGTCCTTGGCCTCTGGTAACCATTAATATAAAAAGACTGCGCCTCTGGCTCTGGTTTGGATTTTGGAAGCTTGCCTAAACTGCAATGGATTTGGAATAAAGCCTAAGCGCTGTCATGTGCAGCCTGCGCAAAAGAGATGGTTACATTAGTCAGAATCTGTAATGCCACAGAATAAATAATAGAGAACTAATGTCGAACTAAATGAATCTAATAAAAAACATTCTGTGTGTCAGCTCCGACGCACGACTGGAGTTTACGTTGAACGATAACGGTTATTTTTTCATAAACAACGATTTCACTATTTGTTAACGCTCCATTTTACGATTTTGCTCCCCATCTATTTGCGTGTTGTGGGTCTTATATGAAAATCGATTCTTAAGGTGGTTGCTTTTTCTTTGATGTATTTTATCCAAATATGGGCGACAGAGTATAATTTTACACTGAAATGACTGTTGTTCGCTTTTATATTTGGTCATTATTTGCGGTTAATCATATTTGGTTAAGAAAAACAGTGGATTAATAGCGAAAATTATACTCCTTTTACACATATTTGGAAAAATATATTATTATGAGAAAGCAACCAACTTATGGAGTGCCAGCACCCCCTACCTCACAAATACAAAATAATTATAGACCTTCCATAAATCTCTCTTTTCTCAGAACAACTTATTCAAGGAAATAAAACGAGGAGGGAAATTTTCTACCTACTCATAGGATAAACTTTCTGGTAAAGTTGGACGCCAGTATTTCATTATTTACTAACAAGTATTCCTCTATCGTCGATACGTGTAGTTCTACAAGATAATAAAGACGGGCATAACAATAGAAGTAATCTAATAACCGAAACTACAACAACTATAGTTAGAAGTTTATCAAATTAGCCAACTTACCATCTATCGGATCTATACGAGAAACTTTATTGACAGTTTAAGTCTTCGAGTCTTACACCCGGTTTCTGAATTGACAATTTAAGTAAAACTTAGTTGAGTTTTGCTCAATTCGTTGATGAAGACATAAGTTTTCTGCGTTTCTCTTGTTAAAATTACTGTTTCTCAAACTCCATTTAGTTAAGTATTTCTCAATCTGTCTGTTGAGTATTCATAGACAATGTTTTACGTTCCGTTACAAGTACAAAAACCGGTACAAACCGAAAAAATGTTCATGTCAATTTTTCTATATTTTTAGAACACTTTTGTAGCGAATGGAACGTGTACGTCAATCATACAAAATTTGATTTTCATGAATCCGTTGCGAGTTACCTACGAAAATGTAGCTACTGCAATGAAAATAAACAATTCGCGAGCGTGAGTAAGGTTTAAGCATTCGAAATCGATTACTTAACTGTCAGCTAATCAACTCTACGATGAGAGGGGTTTGAGCGCTGTCAAACGAGTTCTGAAACACAATTTTAGTGTTGAGCTTACGTTTAAGTTTAAAACTGTCAAATATGAGAATTATTAACCTAAAAAAAACAAACTATACTCAAAATTAATTCAGAATCAAAAAATTGCTTATGTACTACTTAGGTAGTGTTTGAGACTGACTCAACTTGAAGCTCTCAATTCAGAAACCGGCTGTTAGACTACTTTGAGTTTCACGAGAAAACTGGCACGCAAGTGTAAATAGTATATAATGATCATGCAATTTTCGTTGACCTCGAATTGGCTGTTTAGATACGTAGGAATCAAAACAACCAGAAGACAATATTGTGAACTATTGAAACGCCCGCGCTTCGTCTGTGTGGAGTTTTTTCCATACATACTTCTTCGCTGAACTTCAGGAATTTCCGAAATTCAGGGGGCCGTTATTAGGGGGTGAATTTCTCGGGCAAGCGAAGCGAGTTCTCTACTATCCCACCACGTAATGCATTTTTGTGGTACACTTTATGAAAAAACTATCACACCACTGAATTTGTAATTTATAACATAGTAATTTAAATTAATGTCTAGAAATGTATAATAAAAAACAACTCAAAAACTTACGAGCCCTTACAAAGCTGTGCTTTTTGACTGCAATTAATTTGTACACATGTAAAGAAGTGGTCCTATCCTCTCTTTTAAAGGTTCTACCTACATGTCACAAAACACAATTTATATAGAAATTTAGTTGGACACTGTCCAAAACCTACACCTGTGCCAATCTCGCTCAGCATTTTATTCAATCTCATTTTATATTGCATTGCAGAGAACATTTCAAGTGACCTGCGCAGCTAATAATAATGCAATTTTAATTTTTAAATTTCTAATGTCTGATAATTGAATATTATTATTATTTTATTGTTCAATTATTATTATTATTTTTAATATTATTTACTCATTGTTAATTTTTTATTGTCCTCTATACTGCAGGTATAGTAAATGTTTACTTGTAATACTCTTACCAAATACATGATTATAGATTATTATTAATTTTAATTTTCTTTTTCAGGTATGTAACAATCTCACTCGCTAGTACGTTGGCGTTATTTCTTCACTAAGTACTTCTACTTCTGGTAAGTCTACAAAATCACCAAGCTTACTATAATTTGAAACAAACCGGCCAAACTGTTCTGTAGGCCTAGCACAGGTTGGTATCGAGTAGTTTGCAGCTAGCGTTTGAAACTATTGTATCATGTTTTGACCAATCAAATGAGCTAGATTTAAGCAACGCCCCCTTCGATAGTGAAATTCTCGATAGTTGGAAGCATGACTTTTTGACAGAGCTGGGTTTCGACTCCGAATCGATGACGTCTAAGTTTCGTGTAGTTTTGTGAATGAACGAATAGAAATTGTATAGAAAATGATAGCACAAGTTTCATTTTGATGTATCGAATCCTTGAATTCGATAACTGGCTTTCGAATTGATTCTCACGGCCATTTTTACAGTGACATTGTCGTAAAAATAATTTGTGTAGAAATATTTTTATTCGTTCTCAATATGATGAGAATGATGCTTTTCGCTGCAAGAAGTTCCACAGCAAACTATTAGCGGCTACTGACTAGCTCACGTTCGCGACTTCGTCCGCGCGTAGATTAGGTAGTACGTACCTCCTCGTTCTACGCATTCTAAATAGATGGTGGTACAAACATCAGACTGAAGGTAGAAGTCCACTGCTGGACATAAGGATTCCCCCATAGAATGCCACAATGAACGTCCTGAGTCGCCTCCATGCAACGATGACCTTGCCCATTGCCACTTCAACTTGCTAAGTTTTAGAGCTAGTCAGTGATCCCGGTTCTTCTATGGATAGGTATCTTCTTTTCGGATTCAGGTTCGGAATCTCTGGGAATAGCTCTTTTCACAGCCCGCCGTGCGATTTTTAGCTTGTGTATGAGGCCAATAGTATGCGATCATGTCTCAGTCCCGTAAGTCATCCATGGCAACGTGCACCGATAACAGACTTTGAGACTTTGACTTTGATCATGTTGAGGCTCTATCTGTGATATGAAGATATAGCGTAGTTTCCTGAACGCTGCCCATCTGAGTTGGATTCGTCGGCTAATCTCACCATCGGAGGTCCAACACCTTCCTAGTTGAATCGTTTCCGCAAATAGACATAGAGCAACAAATAGTCAACAACTTTAACAAAACCTTCACAAATCCATACAACCCCATTTTAGACGGTATAGATAGAACAAAGGACTTTGCTCAGGGTTTGTTTTTTTTTGTCCCAGCTGTGGGACTAAGATAGTTTTCTCGGCTTCTAAACTGCCTGTCCTACTCTATGCTATTTCATCAAAATAGTCGGACCAGTTTTTCCTGATATTTTGTACAGACAGACAGACAAATAAACTAATAAATTATATACCTACGAACTTCGTAAAATTCTCGTAATTGAAACTTACGCCATCTATAAATTAGCATACAAACCTGTCTATGGTTGTACTATAATTTATTCTGTGGTTTTATTTGCAATGACCAATGATGTATTATACATTAGATACGCTATTCCGCACTCAGAATGGTAAAAAGAAAGTGAGGTAATTATCGCAAGTTCACTTAGTCGCTCTGTGAACGACGCATGCCACTACTAATAGATAAACCCAATACAAAAAGCCATCCCGATACAAAAATTATACGGCAACCACAAAAGGGGAGAAATTTATTTCATTAAATTTGTAAGTATTACAAAATACTATTTAAATTTGTTTATTTGACAATTTATTTAATTAAAACCATTTATTTGCGGCGTTGCTGCTCTGACACCTACACGAACGTGATGGGTAATAAACAATTCGCCGAGGTATGACAGAGAGACACGATCACACGCGGCCGACTGCGATATTAGGATAGAATGGTGTGGCTAGGACAGCCAAGATTCATATCAACAATTTTGTTTAATAACACTGTTCTTATTGGAAATCTTAATTATTTAAAATTATTCGGTTTAATTGTATAATATGTAGGTAGCATATGTAATATTATAATATGTACATACTACACTGACTCAAAATAATTTTATCAATGTATTTTGTCGATGCCTCCCCTAAAATGCAATGGAGGGGATTTGCTAATCACCATGCTTAAAAGGCGGATTGGTGATTGCAGTATTGGTGTCGAGTACCCAGATGGACGCTAGGTACTGCATAGACATATTGCTTTTTTTTCTTTCTCACAACAGGGTTTCCGTATAGCGCTGTGATTTTATGGTCTGTTTTGTCAATATAAAAACAAAGTAAGTAGCTATAGGTAGTACCTACATAAAACACCACTTTCTCAGTGGAGTTTGAATGAGTGTAACATGTCTACTTGTATAGTATGTCTTTGGTAATGACAGCTTGAATGATTGTTGTACCTGCGACGTTCGGAATATACAGAAAGTTGTGTCAAAGGACAATTCGGGCTCAGAAAATCAAACTTTAATACGAAAAATTATTAACTCTAATAGCTTCTAAGTAACTAAAAATACTAAACTATAGTTTATGTACTATTTTACTCTATAATGTACCGAGTAAAGTTCTAAAAATTTTATTTTATTATTTTTCGGAACTTTACGATTCATGTGATTTATTACGATGTGTTAGGTTACGGAACACACCTTGGACACATTTTCATTCTTCTAGTCGCATGTTGCCCGCACACTCTCGTAACTCACTCCGCGGTCGATTCGCATACAACAAAACCCTGTGCTGCCGCGAGCTTGCGGAATAGTATCGAAATCAACTCGCTACGTAAAAATTACGCAAATGATACGATTCCGATAGTCAGCCTGTGCTTGCCGTACAGTATTGGTGTCGAGTACCCAGATGGACGCTAGGTACTGCATAGACATATTGCGTTTTTTTCTTTCTCACAACAGGGTTTCCGTATAGCGCTGTGATTTTATGGTCTGTTTCGTCAATATAAAAACAAAGTAAGTAGCTATAGGTAGTACCTACATAAAACACCACTTTCTCAGTGGAGTTTGAATGAGTGTAACATGTCTACTTGCATAGTATGTCTTTGGTAATGACAGCTTGAATGATTGTTGTACCTGCGACGTTCGGAATATACAGAAAGTTGTGTCAAAGGACAATTCGGGCTCAGAAAATCGAACTTTAATACGAAAAATTATTAACTCTAATAGCTTCTAAGTAACTAAAAATACTAAACTATAGTTTATGTACTATTTTACTCTATAATGTACCGAGTAAAGTTCTAAAAATTTTATTTTATTATTTTTCGGAACTTTACGATTCATGTGATTTATTACGATGTGTTAGGTTACGGAACACACCTTGGACACATTTTCATTCTTCTAGTCGCATGTTGCCCGCACACTCTCGTAACTCACTCCGCGGTCGATTCGCATACAACAAAACCCTGTGCTGCTGCGAGCTTGCGGAATAGTATCGAAATCAACTCGCTACGTAAAAATTACGCAAATTAAACGATTCCGATAGTCAGCCTGTGCTTGCCGTACTGGCTTCGGTTTTCGTCGCTGTAATGAGGACTTTTCATTTTCAAATTTAAAAAAATAAAGTGATTCTAAATGGCTCGATAGATGGCGCTGACTCAACTGTGGTTGTAAAAATTAGCAAATGCATTGTCTGTGCTTTTGTGTGAATACCACAAAAATATATCACTACGTTGTTGACGTTGACATTTCACTTTATTTTGACAGTTAAGTACAGAGCTGGCGCCATCTATTTTCAAGGCTATAAGCATGATGTGAAACGGCCGTGAAAATCCCTCATTTGAAAGCCAGCTAAGTTAACAGTTTCTACGTGGTGGAAAGCGGTGATGGCGCGGAGGTTATTTTTATAGAACAACTAATAAGTGCCTGAATTGATGTACTGGACCTAGAGAAAATGCGTCATGCCTTACAGAAAATCTATTATGTCAGTTACAGTTTCTTACAATAATTGTACTCAAGCTGTTTACAAATATATTAGAAAAAAGGAGAGCATGGTAATAAATAAAGTGGCGTCTAATCTAGAGAGTCAGCGTTGCGTTGATGGTATTACGGGGAACGTAGTAGATATATAAAAATAAATAAATAAAATTTCATTTATTTCTTATAACTCTCTCTCTTAGATCATGGTTTTTCGCTTATTACAATTAGACTGGGTATAATTGTAATAAGCGCGAATGAGATGAAATACTAATTAGTAAACAACTATGTACTTACGTGATTACAATCATTCTAAAATCTCAATCACATTGCAGTGCAGTTTCACGTTTAGCAACTTATTATACATTACATCTTTGCATAATCAATGCCTAATTATTACGTATGCAGATATTTGCGCTTTTGCATAATACTTCGTGACCATACATAATTATTTATATATATGCCAATATGTGTTTTATATCGAGTTTATTTTATGAGTCTTATGACAGCGCGCTCAGAATATTGCATAAATTAGAACTTGTAATTTGATTTATAAGAATTTCAAAATCGGCGTTAATTTCATTTAATTTTTATTTATTCGCAAACATTGTAAAATTGTGCCGGAACAAAGCAAAATAGGTACAAAATAATATAGATACATCTACTTGCATCAGATAGGTACAAGATTACATAACTTTAAAAATACTCGTCAGTTTAATAAAAAATCAACATCAGATAAAATTATAAGTAGTAGTCACAAAAATAACGACAACACAAAACAGAAAATTACAAATTTAATTAGATACATACATAAATTATTTAAAATTCTAAATCATGAGGGTTTATCATCACAAAATTCATGTAAAGAGTAGTAGCACCTTTTCAACAAGAATTCCTTCAGATTATTTTTAAACTTATGTGGATGTCATGAAAATGGATTTGAAGCGAATAACTAAGTTTCGGAATAAAGTCACTTTTGATATCTTTTCTTCTAGTTGGTACTAAAAAAAAAGACTAATATTCAGAAATAATAAGAAAATAGTAAAGAATTAATGAATGCGAAAAAGTTATGTTGACGTACACATTGTTGCCAAATAAACAACAAAGCCACAACCACATCACACGACATTTCTGGCGCCGACTCCCGTGCGCTGAACTTGGCACTAATACGCCATACAAATCTCTTATCAAACTGTCATCTACTAAACTAAACTTTATTCAAATATGCCCAAGATATATGAGAGGATTAGGTGACGGAAAATATACTTATGCATTCAATAATATTGGCTACCGTGCCAAAAAGTTAATCCGTGATTAGCTATAAAACATCTGGATTATTGCCAATACCTTCTGTATCTTCAATCTGCATTTTCTATGGATTCCATTCTCTTGCATTTAAGATACATGTCGGAGAAAAGTTATTTGATTAATCTGGAGAATAGATCTACTGAGATTGAAGGCTAATAAGCACCACGTGTACTACTGCGAACAATCGTTTTCTGTCGTGTCGCGCCACCAAACGAATACGATTGTTCGCAGTAGATCTATACTACAGATTCATCAAATGACTTCTCTCCGACATACACATAATTTACAATAATTTGCATTCGTTTTGTTTTGCCCTTACTTATACCACTATCAAACTTCCCATGTCCCTTCGCGTATCACTCTAAGCTTCTAAAACTTGCAATATACTTTGACCAGTATTATAAACATCAGCAAAGTTATTTGGCGCGCAATATATATTGATTTTCTTTTATCTTAATTTATTATAGTCTTTTGATATTGCAGAAACATCTTTTATTGCACGTCAAAGAGCACTTATATATGAAAGAACAATAATGCGCCTGTAATGTTTCTTTTGTTAGATTTCCTTTGATTGATTGAAATGGATAAGCTTTCTTTTGAGATTTCTTTTCTACGTATTCTTTTATTCCACTGTCATGTTCTGTAATGGGTCTTGGATTGTTATCGGAAAAGCTTTTTTATGATTAGGTATAAAGTAGGTACGTATTTAACGCGAAGTAATTTGTCTCGCTTTTATTTGTAGGCGTTTATACTTACCCCAGTCCATTAGCGCCTACTTCGTTTTTCTTGTCTTGGATTCATGTTTCTTCTTACATTAGCTTGTACTAAGCACCTACTTTGTTTCTCGTGTCTATGGCTCGTTTATCATGTATATTTTATATTTATTTAGTAGGAAAACCAACAGCTATCGTCGTCGTTTCGTATGAGGTAGTGCTGGCCTCTGGTGTCAGAGTTTGTCAAGCCGCCCGAGGGCCTCTGACATGGCTTATCGACTGCTATTAATCAATAACAGCCGGGACCGACAGCTTAACGTGCCCTCCGAAGCACAGAGCGATGGAAATCCGCACATAACTTAGAAAAGTCATTGGTGCGGAGCCTAGGATCGATAAATACATATAAAACAGAGTAAAAACAAAAAGCCAGTTACAGGTTTTCACGTGTAGAGAGCATAATAGAACAAACTAGTCAACCGTAACGAAGATACATAATTAACTAAGGTACGGTTACAAACTAAACTAAACTACGGAAAAGTCTCTGCTGAGCCGCTGACGGGCTGAGTTTGCCTATAGTTAGTCCGTATTAACAATAGGTGTATAAAGGATAATAAGGTCTTGTAAATATTGTTGGGACGTTGATTATGATTTTGCTCAATCTCGGTCGGATTCAAGTAGGTAATTAGCTGGTCAAGTCTATGACATTGAAGGTGTCGTATCGTAGCCCATGGTCCCCAGCCCCAAACCTTATTTTATGTTATTAAATACAGACGAGGCGAAGTGATTTAAAAAATGGTTTTGTATAAATACATTTTGATTTGATTGATTTTATGTGCTACTACTATCAATTTGAATATTAACGTTGTAGGTGGACTAATGAAGATTGATGTATCATAGTTTTTAGGGTTCCGTACCCAAAGGGAAGGGACCCTGTTACTAAGACTCCGCTGTCCGTCCGTCTGTCTGTCTGTCCGTCTGTCACCAGGCTTGTATCTCATGAAACGATAGTTAGACATATTACAAGATGAACGGCTAATTACCACTATTATTCGTCATTTTGCTGACGTTTCGAGACTGAGTTCAGAAGCCTCTTCATCATGAGCACCGCCCGCGACCGTTTTCGACGGTGATATGATTCCCAACCACGATAGTTTCAATTCTATAATTTCAATTCGATAGTTAGAAAGTTGAAATTTTCACAGATGGTGTATTTCTGTTGCCGTTATAACAAAAAAAAAACGGAATAAAATAAATATTTCCCCTTAAATATTTGCTCCCATACAACAAACGTAATTTTTTTGCCGTTTTTATAGATAATGCTACGGAACCCTTCGTGCGCGAGTCCGACTCGCACTTGGCTGGTTTTTTATACCAAGAAGACTATATTAAGCTATATAACTTTTGAAACTATCATGGTTATGTACATACTTTTCACTAGAAACGGGATATTTACCTTGATTCTTGAGTTTTATTTGTTCCAGATATTTCGGCACAGTTGCATGCGCCATGATCACGGGAGAACTAACTAAAGTCTTTGCGAGTGGATGTTATTGGCAGATATATCGATCTACCCTCTTTCTCACTCTTTTATTACGAACGATACCACTACCATCGGTTTCATTGTCACACTTCACTCCACCTCGAGACACAACACTAACGGTATCTGGTCGCGTATCAAGTACCACACTTTTTTGATTCTTACACATTCTCACCACAGGCTTCCATACTCCAGATAATTAAAAACCATCTTCTCTATTGAAATTTCTGTACTGTCTTAGTAGATATATCTGCCAATAAAATCTACTCGCAAAGACTTTAGTTAGTTCTCCCGTGATCATGGCGCATGCAACTGTGCCGAAATATCGGGGACAAATAAAACTCAAGAATCATGGTAAATATCCCGTTTCTAATGAAAAGTATATTAAGCTAAGCTAAACTTTCCATGAAATCTTTCACAACCCTTTTACTTCAAGTAGAAACTTGCCCTTTCATTATGGCCTTTTTATCCCCAGATAAAAGCAACCCGTACCCATATATCCTCATAAAAGGCGACCTTGCTCCTGGGCATAGCCCCGACCTAGACCGTGTCCCCTCTACTCGGCGATAAGTAGACTATAAATAGACCAGTCTCTCAAGTCTCAAACGGGCGTTGCCCAGACGCTCCCAAGGTGTCTTATTGCGGTGTCCCTTCTTATTCTTCTTATTCTTGAGCACTCGTAATTACTTTGTCTTAATTTCTCGATTTTCTGGATTTGTTTAACTTAACAGTACACCGTTTTTTTTAGCTACTTGATTGACGTAATAAGCAGATGGCCCAGCGGTAACCCCTGCCTCTCATAGGTCACGTCCATCTAGGACGCACCCTATGCATTGCACCGCGCCCGCCACCCTGAGACATAAAGATGAAAAATCTCATGTGACTGTAATTTCACCGGCACCCGTACCCTTCAAACCGGAACACAGCAATGCGAGCGATGCTTTGCGGCAGAAATAGGTATGGAGGTAGTACTTCCCCGGACGAGCTCTTTCACATAAAAGCTCTACTACTACTAAAAGTAGCTATAGCACTCTAAGGACATAAAAGGCAAGCATTTTGAACGATGGTAGGTAAGGTTTCAGTTAGCGTTGAATTTACATCATTCTAGGAATAACATTTGATTGATTTAAGTACCTACAGCTAAAATGTTAAAGTTCTGAGTAATAAGCAGTCACTGTACGATACATTGTTTATCCATGTTATTGTTTCTCTAAGTGAAGGTCACATTTGGCTCAGCATTTGCAATTTGAGTGCTAAACTTTGTTAATTATTACTGGTTCAGCGCTCGCGTTCAGGTTGGACCTGCTTTGGATCCTACATTCGCAAATTTCGAACTACTTTCTGTTTTTTTTTATTAGAATTTAAATTTTGAACCCCTATTTACTGTGCGTTATTGAGAATTGAACTTTTGAAACCCTATTTCCTGTGCATTTTGAGAATTGAACTTTTGAACTCCTTACTTACGGTGAGTTTTGATAATTGAACTTTTGAACCCCTATTTTCTGTGCGTTTTTGAGAATTGAACTTTTGAACACCTATTTACTGTGCGTTTTTGAGAATTGAAATGTTGAACCCCTATTTCCTGTGCGTTTTTGAAGAGACCGTAGGTATTTAACCGTTTTCCTTAGTTTTCTTCCTAGGAGGACAGAGCAGGGTGACAAATGTGAATAATTCGTGGTATTCATTTAGGATGCACCTCGTCATAATACTCGTTTAAAGCAAAATTAATTTTCATATAAAATGTAATTGACGTTTTTATTTTTAATAATATTTTTATGGCTAGCCTCAATATCTTGTAGTCTTGGAACGTCGCCCGGTATCCGGATAAGAATATCACCGGAAAAATATTTAATTAGTGATTTACAATTTACATCGTTTATTTTAGTATCAAAAGGTATGCTTAGATGGTTTGGGCATTTAGAAAGGATGGACGATAGTAGATTGACGAAACGGGTGCATAAGACGAGAGTGAATGGGACGACCTCGGCGAACGTATTCAGACCAGATCGGAGAAGTTCTAGAAAAAGGCCAGGTCAAGAGTGAAAAGAGTACCCTTAACGGACGAGCATGTATGAAGAATGTGATGATAGTGAATGAAGCAAAAGAGGTGTCTCAGGATCGTATCAAGTAGAAATCCGTGGTCTTTGCCTACCCCTCCGGGAAATAGGCGTGAGGTCTTTATCTTCGTGACCGCCTGGTGTAATAACTTTTGTATGATTGTTGTATTCTTTTAACCGCACAAAGTCACGTCCACCTTGGTCGCGCCCTATGTGGCATTGCACTGCGCCCGCCACCCTGAGACATAAAGATGAAGTCTCATGTGCATGTAGTTTCACCGGCACCCACATGAAGGGTATGCTACAAGGCCAAAGAGGCCCCCATACCCTTCTAACCGGAACACAGCTATGCGAGCATTACTTAGTTCCGTCCGGCGCTGAGTAGAACTTGGTGGTTCCGGTTCTCAGGTTATAGTAATTTAAGTAGCGTATAATTAGCTATGTTGTATTAATTTGAATAAATTACTCAAAGCCCTAAAAACGTTTTATGTAATACTATTTGAATAACATATACCTACTCGGCTTGACATGTTTATTTTTCTCGTATACTAGAGTTTTTCGTCGAGCAGCGGTTATTTTGAATCTACAGTCGTCTATAATAAAACCGGCCAAGTGCGAGTCGGAGTCGCGCACGAAGGGTTCCGTACCATTATCTATAAAAACGAAAAATAAACAGTTTGTAAAAAAATAAAAATAAGAATTGCACGCAAAAGTATTTGTTGTTATAGCGGCAACAGAAATACATCTTCTGTGAAAATATCAACTGTCTAACTATCACGGTTTATGAGATACAACCTGGAGACTGACAGACAGACAGACAGACGGACAGCCGAGCCGTAATAGGGTCCCGTTTTACCCTTTGGGTACGGAACCCAAAAAACCACATTCATATTTGAATATCTACAAACACTGGGTGGCGTAGTGCTATTTCTGGATTAAATATTTTAGCTAGCCTTTCCTCCCGATTTTTTACTACTGAGTGTTTCATTAGTTATAAAATAAACTCTCATGGTGGGACTTCGTTGTCTGTCCGTATGTTCGTGCTTTTGTCTGTCCTCAAACCCCCCACTCAACACTTGGATTTGGGGTGTCGTTTAAAGGTTTTAGTTAGTTTAGGTTTTAGTAAGTTAGTTATCTTGTTAGTACGAATACTTTTTCAAACGAAAGGTCAATAAGGGTGAATTAAATGGAAATAAAATGGCTCTTTGACCATCAAATAGACATTATTTTTTATTTTATTTTTTATACTACGAGTACTTGTAATGACGTGTCAAGCAGATGACCCATCTGATGATAAGTCTATGAGTCCCTTTGCCTATGAACAGTACATTACCTCATAGGTCACGTCCACCTAGGACGCACCCTATGTGGCATTGCACTGCGCCCATTGTTGCGCATTGCATTGTCATTATTATAGGAACCACAAACACGCAGAGCAGACGGTGCCCTAAAAAAATAATTGAGAATTTCAACACCCTTGCTATGATTATTTCTAAGCCTTTAATAAAAATTGCTCCATAGATGAAACCCACGATATACATGCGTGCCTTCTTCGGTTTGCGTGACTCCTTGATTAGACGGCTCAAAATAAACCTAACTTGATCGTGATTTGTTACATAGTAGGCACATACACATAGTAAACATTTCTTACGTGTGATTTTCTTTGAAAATGTTTTAAATTGTGTTCAGTGCTATGGATATTAAGAAAATGGTTCCCATAGTGTAGAATACCACCGCGTTGCTAATGAAAATCTATTAATAGGCGATGTTTTTGTTAGTAGTAGAGCTTTTTTGTGAAAGAGTTCGTCCGGGGAAGTACTACCACCATTCCCATTCCAATTTCTGCCGGAAAGCAGTAGTGCTCGTATTGCTGTGATACTGTTTGAAGGGTATGGGTGCTGGTGAAATTACAGGCACATGAGTATTTTCATCTTTATGTCTCAGGGTGGCGGGCGCAGTGCAATGCCACATAGGGCGCGTCTTTAGTGGACGTGACCTATGAGACAATGATATAACTTTTGAAACTATCATGGTTATGTACATAATTTTCACTAGAAACGGGATATTTACCATGATTTTTGAGTTTTGTATGTTCCCGATATTTCGGCACAGTTGCATGCGCCATGATCACGGGAGACCAGACGGTTCCAGTGAAAATTATGAGACAATGCTTTGTTAAAGGCAGAGGTTACCGCTTAACATAAGGTGGGCCAGCTGCTTGTTCAGTCATTAAACAAATGTTCATATCATTGACGACCTCTGTAGCGCGTCGGGCGTGTAGCCGGCTAAGATGCGAAAGGTTACGGGTTCGATTCCCGCTGCGGGAAAAATGTTTGTATGATCTGCAAATATTTGTATCGGGTCTGGGTGTTATGGTACCATGGTTCTCGTAGTTTCTGATTCCCACGACACAGGAGACCCTAGTGTGGGGTCAGGACTATGTGTGTGACTGTTGGGTGGTATGTTATGTTATATTTATGCTAAATATTCCAACCACGTCGCGAATAGAAAAAGTACAGTTGACGACCTCTGTAGCGCGGCGGGCGTAGGTTCGCCTGCGATGCAGGAGGTTGCGTGTTCGATTCCCGCCTCGGAACAAATATTTGTGCGATCTGCAGATATTTGTTCAGGGTGTTCTGGGTATTTTGTATGTATAAAAAAAAAAAACTATGTATGTAATGTATTGTATTAAGTATATCAGTTATCTAGTACCCATAACACAAGCTCTGCTTAGCTTGGGGCTAGTTTATGTTGTGTGAACTGTCCAGCATTATTTATTTATTTTTACTGACAACGATCAAAATGAAAACATGGATTCAATTTTGATTTTCAGCTGTTTATTTTATCTGCGAAAAACCACATAAAAATGATTTAAAAGCTTACAAAATCTTGTAAAATAAAGATTAAATGATTCATAGTTAAACAACGTACAGGTGAATAGACGTAATTTGTATCTGTTGATAAAACCAGACAAGAGCCATACAGTCTGCGAAACCGAAAAGAAAATGATTTACGATAAGACGAAAATAAAGATTGAATAACGTAGCTTTCAGATAAATCCTGATTTATTATTTATAACATCTCCCACAGGCAACTCTAACAAAAAATCATTGACAATATCGCCAGGTCAGAGCCTGCTATTTATTTGTAAGTATTCGTCTACAATGATAATGCTGAAAACACACCGAAACCAATTAATATGAAGCACGTCAGACCACTCAAAATAGACACAAATTAATTGCTTTTACTGGAGTTTTGCTGGATAGAACAATGAAAGCTGGACATGTGTCTAAAACTTATTAGAGTGCTTAAAATAGAATCGAATCTAATAAATCGTCTATGAAATCGGTTTTATGTTCATTCAGAATTTATTTTTATCAATTATGATTGTTATCGGTCACTTAATCGATTTGATTTATTATTTTGACTGAAGCACTTATTGTAATGGAATCACTAAATGTTAATTGAACTAATAAATAAATCATTGACACCTTGTGTACACACATTACACACCCTCTGTTGGGTAAAAACTTCCATTGTGTGTCAGGTCTGCCGGCCTAGCCAAGCGCCATTCGCTTTTAAGGGGTACGTATCAAAATGTATAAATTCTAAACACATACGTTTAGAATTCATAAGTTCAAAACACATAAATTTAAAAAACGTAATGGTAATTTATAATTTCATTTGATATAAGTTTAGAATAACGAAGTTCGAAATACCGAAGTTTGAAAAACATAATGTCAACAACACATAACAGCTGTAATTAATAATGGCTAAATAGCATAATAGTGGCCACAACGCGTTCATTCCTCGTCATTCGCGATCATTGGCGTCTCTAGCCGCATCCATCCACCGCGTTCCTTGTCTTTGATCCATCGAAAGGTTGATTTTGGAACCTCACCTCTGACACAGTTTGAATAGAACCTGCATAGTTCACCTACTTCTGATATAAATAAAATATTCTCCCTCCAATCTTTCTCACCCACTTTCAAAAACCTTGCAATAAGGATATTGAATTTATTTTCGGAATTCTAAACGTATACATTGTAATCATTATGTATTTTGATTTCAGGCATTTCGACCTTTATAAATAAAAAACTTTAAGGGTTTTAAATTTATTTATTTTCACTATTAGGTTTTTTAAATTTATGTGTTTTGAACTTATATGTTTTGATACGTACCCTAACTGTATACGTTTAAAATACCGAAAATCAAAATACCGTATGGTTCAAATAAATAAATCGAATATCCCTATTGTACGGTTTTTATAATGTTTGAAATACGTCAAAGTGTCAAATTTGAAGGCTCCAGTACAAACTTGAAATTTGGCATGCATATTTGTTTGAGATTATGGCTTTAGGTATTTCGACCATTATACATATAGAACTTTATCGATTATAAAACTTATTGATTTTCACCATTAGGTTTTTTAAATTTATGGATTTTGAACTTATGTATTCTAAACGTATGTATTTTGAATTTATGAATTTTAATACGTACCCGCTTTTAAGTGATTCCATTTCTACAGTCGTAATACAATACAATAGACCATGTGACATTTCGATAGCTTACGTCAATCTCATACATTGGCTTTTCTACTAGCGTCATCGCTATTAGAATGTTACTTTGTCTGCGGCCTCAGGTGCAGAGTGAAGTCACGGTGACAAGCAGCTTATGCTGAGACAGGGACCTATTTGAAACACAACACTTTTTTTTCTTCTTTTCTGTTTATGTACATGCCTATGTCTAAAGTAGGTACTCATGTCTCTCTTCATCTGTCAGGAACAGATTCTCAAACAATGGCACATTCAATGACTTGCCCAATGTGCCCCAACACCTGTGCCTTGAGTGAAACATACACTGCATCTAACCACGCCGTAGAAGTGGCAAAATTCTGGCAAAACAAAGTATAGAAATATAAAAAACAATGATCCAATCGACACGACGAAATAGAAGAATGTCTTCCTTGTGTCCTTCGGGGTTTTTTTGTTCTTTAACCTATATTGTCCCACTGCTGGGGAAAGTTCTCCCCCAAATTCTTCCACTTGTCCCTGTCCTTGGCAGTATCTCACCACTCCTCAAAATTAACAACATTATCCTGCCAACACTTTCTCGGCCGACCCCGAGGTTGCTGTCCTTCAGGTATCCAGGGTATGCTGATATTCACCCACCTGTTGGGAAGCATTCGACTGACGTGACCGGCCCATTCCCATTTGAGCCTGGCTGGTTTGTCACCTACGTCGGCAGGGAACGCAGCGTCGTGTTCCATGGTCGGTTCTCTTATAACCCAAAAGGCTGCGTTCCATTGCCCTCTGACAAATCTTGAATCTGGACTTGTATAACTCTGTATGTTCTGTATATATGTACTGTAACTGGGGGAAAATAAATATAGATTTTTTTCTTTTATTTGTTCCTGATTTGGGAGTTCCTTTTGTTACAGCTTACTGAAACGATTTCCAAAAGGTTTTATTATAAATCTCTAATTGCTTTGTCCTACGTGGACTTATTTTGATAAGCTTCAACATCGTCGCCCCGACCCAGCTGATTTCAAAAATCAATACATTACAGTCGTTTGCTATGGCATTGTCCATGGACGTTTAATTCGCTGCCGAGTGCATGCATTCAATACCATTAAGGTATTGATTGACTCACAATAATTGGTTGTTGTGATTTGTGACTCATTTGCACTGCACATCAGCGGTCATATGACCTCTAGAGCTTATGATGCATCGTATATCGTATTTTATACGAACAGACAGACGGACAGCCGAGTCTTAGTAATAGGGTCCCGTTTTACCCTTTGGGTACGAAACCCTATTACTAAAACTCGGCTGTCCGTCTGTCTGTCTGTCTGTCTGTCTGTCTATCTGTCCGTATCACGAGGCTGTATCTCATGAACCGTGATAGAAATTGAAATTTTCACAGATGATGTATTCCTGTTGCCGCTATAACAACCAATACAAAAAAATAGAATAAAATAAATATTTAAGGGGGCTCCCATACAACAAGCGTGATTTTTCCAAATGTGGGTTAAGCAATGATCTGCGAGGTCAGTTTTTGGATGGGTGACCACTTTTTGCGTGCAATTTTATATTTATTTTTAACAATCGTTATTTTTTTGCCTTTTTTATAGATAATGGTACGGGACCCTTTGTGCGCGAGTCCGACTCGCACTTGGCCGGTTTTATTGATTTCTCAGCAATCATCACTTGTTTTTAGTGACAGATTTCTGACTAAGGCCACTGTTAGTGTGACTGCCGTTGCAATTTGACTTCAGCCACCTGGTATGAAGTGTTTTTCTTAAGCTTTCAATTGATGCTTAGTTCTCACGAAGTCTCTTCTCTGCTCAAATTCAAGGTGTCTGAGCCTGTGCAGTTATTGAACTCGCCGTATACGGAGAGTGGCCGAATGTTTATTCATGAACCATGTTCCAACATGTAGCAATAAGGCCGGTCACACCTCCCACCGGTGAGTCACCGCGACTGACCGTCTGGCGCGGCGGGCCTCCTCCACCGCCGATAATTGCCCAAGACGACACGCTGTAGCTAGTTAGTGAACTGGTGACGTAGGAACTGTTTAGTGAGCTGTGGTGGAGGATATAGTGACTCTGTAGTGAGCTGTGGTAAAATTAATCATCGAACACTTTGAGTAATGAGGTTATAAAGAAGGGATATTGAACTTGATATTGAGGAGTTTTTGAACTATATTATTCGTGTTATTTCGTTGATGATTAGGTCGATTCGAAAAATGTCGGTTTTAATGTTTATCAATCACACTAATGTTATTACTCAATCTCCCACTAAAACGACTGAACCGAGTTATAAGTTTGACCGCTATGTGTGTGTGTCTGTGACACCGTAGCTCTTAAACGGGTGAACCGATTTGAATGCTGTTTTATTTATTTGAAAGCATGTTTTCTAGCGGTGGTGACATGTTTTATCAAAATCGGTTCAGTAGTTTCAATGCGTTGGGGGTTTTAAATTTTTTAAATTTATTTTTTGTTTCCCGGTAAAACACGAGCGAAGCCACGGCCGGGCACTAGTAATTTTTAACGATGGTTGATGTTTAAATGAAAGGAAGGTAATACTAAAGTTCCGAAAAAGGCAGTCTTGAACTATAGAGCTTGGAAGTAGAGTTGCTATTTCGTTGATAGGACCCTCGGAAAGTGCTGGGTGGTTGTATCCATTGAATTGTATCCCGGACCATTCGAAATTAGGTTCGGATCTGGGTCACGTCCATGAACTAAGAAATGTCCGATCGCCAAGTGTACTCATTACTAGTTTCCTCTTGGAGATTCGTTCTACTAAGTGTCCGATTACTTTGTCGGATAGTAATGTCACCTCTGAGAATGATAAGCAAACCATAGAGCATATCTATTAAGGTATGAACGATCACCCGTTGATGGAAATCATGCACTCATAGCTTGAGGGCATACCTAATTCTGCTGCAATGCAGTAGGAGCACTACTGCTTTGCGGCATTGCTGTGTTCCGGTTTGAAGGGTGTGGGTGCCGGTGACATAACAGGCACATGAGACTTTCATCTTTATGACTCAGGGTGGTGGCCTTAGTGCAATAATAATAATATAATAATATTAATGCTGGATAAGTTCACACAACATTATCTAGCCCCAAGCTAAGCCAGAGCTTGTGTTATGGGTACTAGTTAACTGATATACTTAATACAATACCACATGAATGATAAAATCCTACTTAGTTATTATAAATGCTAATGTTTTTGTGTGAGGTATTTGTTACTTCTTCACGCTGAAACGGCTCAACGGATTTGGATGAAATTTTGAATGAAGATAACTGGACTCCCGGAATAACACATAGGCACATTTATATCCCGATATTACCACGGGATCGATACTTACGCGGGTGAAACCGCGGGGTGCTACTAGTTGTATATATATATATCAAGTTCAGTCAAGATTGCAAAATACGACCTGTACGCGAGTAACATAACATACAGACTGACAAATTCAAATTTTGTCAGTTGCAGTTGCAATACTTTGCTCGCTTCGCTTTCTCGGTCAAAAACGAGAGAGTATAGCGTCCTGCTCGCAAGAATTCCAATATAAATAAAACACTATGAACAAGCAACTTTTCCTTCGAGATTTTTCATTCAAGATTTTTCATACGACATTTTTCATTCAAGATTGTTCAATCGACATTTTTCAATCAAGACTTTTCATTCGAAATTTTTCATTCTGGATTATACACTAGAGATTTTTCATTCGAGACTTTTCATTCGAGATTTTTCATTCGAGAATTTTCATTCAAGATTTTTCATTTAAGATTTTTCATTCGAGACTTTTGATTCGGCATTTTTTATTCGAGATTAAATTCATAACACTCTTTTATTTGACTGTCCTGATAGGTTGTGTAAGAAATAGTTAAATTTCCAAAAAATCCTTAACAATAGAGTGTATCTAGTGGAGATAACCCGCTCAAGCAACAAGGCTGCGTGGCACGCTTCAAACTCGACCAAAAAGGTCATAAGTCGTAACTCATACGTGTTGGGCCTAAACGCTCTATAGCTTATTACTCTGAGCACATAACCGATGCTATTAGGACCTAGTGCGGGCCTTTATCGCCGCCCAGGGTCATAATTCAGCAGGATTGGACCCCGGAGAGCCCGTAACGATCGAGCTTTTTCATGCGCGGACCATAAACCTGAAAGTAGGTTGAGGATGCTGAAATTCTATTCCATTGAACGATTTCAAAGAGTATGTGCGAGAGAATTTCGATTTGATTTTCCTGTCCTTGAGCTAGGTTCCTCAATATTTTTGTCATATTTTTCATATTGCTAGTAGTTCTTTCTTGGTATCTTGCTTGTGATAACGGCCTTGTATGAATAAACCAGTGTAGTGAAAGGTTCAGTGAGCCTCTCAGGTAGGGTTGCCATCTGTAAGATGTGGCAACCAGGACAAGACGCGTGAAAACCCCGGGTTTTGGAGCCCAGAACCCGGATTTGTCAACATTTTGTTTTGTCACACGGTGGGTGGTGGCCCAAGACGTTAAATTTTAAAAACCCGGACTAATGAAACCCCGCCGGACGCTCCCCAGACGCCCTCTAAACTAGTACAAATCCGGGGAAACCTGGACGGATAGAAACCCTACTATCAGGCAGCATAGTGCACACGTGAAATTCTTAAAAGTCTCATAAATACTTGTTTATCTAGCCTAAATTGATGAATACTGTTGTATCTATAATTTAAATGACCGACTGAGCTGAAACTTTGCATACTTGACAAGTTCCGATTGCAATACAACATTATGGTTGAGCTGAGCAGAGAGCTGATCTAATGATGATGTAGACAGAAGGTCGAAAACGGAACTCCTCGATGATAAATAGTAGCCTGGCAGTGTTTAGGCTCATTTAGGTCAGCTTATGGTTCCGATTACTAATTTCATAAAAGCTTAGACTGAAAAAAAAAACTGCCAAACTATTATTCCTGTCATCGTTTGCCTAATATTCTACAGCAAAAATTCAAGCTGGAAAATCTTGAAAAGAGATTTTTTACATTTGTAGGCCTCTGTTTGACTACGATCTCACCTATTGGTAAGTAAAGATGTGGCCGAAGATGGAGCACAAAGGTCTAGAAGGGATCTATTCACTATAGCCTTGAAGAGACTCAGATTATAGTTTATATGATACTATAGTGTATTCCACTCCTCAGCAGTTTTCGCATTATAAAGGTAGAACTGAAACGTTTAGTACGAAAAGAGGGTATACTAATGAGGTAAGGATGGTACCGAGCCGTGCGTCTGCTCGTCCTATAATGAAAAGGAGATGGAGGGATCAGATCGAGAAGTTCCTGCGAGAATTCCCCGAAATGTAACCTACAGAATTCCGACCTACAGACCTACTCCAGTCCCGGAGAGTTTAATTAATACAAAATATATCCATTTTGTGAACAATTCTCAATTTTATAGTTATCCAAACATGAGTCTTCAGTATAAGATTTGTCCTGGCTGCTAGCTTATTATGGAATGTGTTACTACTGGAAGAAAGTGTTAGTCGAGTCAGTCGTGGGAAGCAATGGCGGCGATGAGCTCACCACTTGTCACGTTTATATTCCACGATGATGCAACCCACTGTGAAAAGAGGCCCATTGAGGCTATGCCTACCCTTTCGGGGAAAAAGGCGTGTGTCTATGTATGTATGTATTAGTTTCAAAAGGAAATTAATCATCCAATCAGTGCGTCCTTACTTCCTGGCAATATGAAATTTAATTAGCCTCATCAACTCACAACTCTGAATAAACGAACTCTGATTCACCGGAATTAGCTCCGTCACCGGCTTCCTCCTCGCGATTGAACTGGGTAATTACCTCAGAGCAGAGCCGTAATTAGGGGGAATATCCCCCCTTCTCCAAAATTACAAGCAACACAAGTATTGAGCTACACTGAACGAACCCAGAAAAGAAAATAATCCCCCATTGTACTATTATAAATTTTGTGCCATTGTTAGCAAACTCTTACCGCACACATAGGCCACACTCAGATGAATAACTCCAAATGCATTATTATTACATATAATGTCTTGATTTTCGCGATTGCTAAACATTGTATAAAATAAAAACCGGTCAAGTGCGAGTTGGAGACGTGAGGACTCTCCGACGGTTTTTTTTTTAAATTAATTTCCAATAATATCATTACTTCATAATACCATAACGCCATCATCCGTAAGAAAACTGCCTCATTGCTCAGCAGAGTGCGGAGCAGTTCCAACGGCATCCTGCAGCTCATTCCCGATCGCTATGACCTGTAATGAAGGCTTTTATCCGGGTCCTGATCAGGTAGGACGTCTCGCTGGAGTCTGTTTGGTCGGGACTTGTACCTGTAACTGATGTATTTATAACATAGATTTTTAAGAACATATACTAAAAAATAATGGCCCTATAATGTCTGACTTAATAAATGAATTATATTATATTATTATAATTCGAGTAACATACACTTCATTTTCCAAGACCTGCCTACGCGTCTTTTGCCATTTCCTCTCGACTGCTATCTAGAATCTGTACTACTTGGCAGGAATTTAAATTAATCCTCCCCCAGCCCCGTCGCTACGGCTGGCTACGACCCTGCCTCGTTATATAACAAGAATCTATTGAAAAGACAATGACTTCGTGTGAATCGAGTAACAATAGCTACTAATTGTGTTCGATTCATCGCAAACCGCATGGAGACGCGTACTGTGCGATAATCGATGCAATGATGTTCGATCAGTCGAATATTATCGAGCATTATGCAATTCGGATACAAAACTTTCTATTTTATTTTAAGGAAAGAAGAAAGAAAGAAAGAATATATATATTTATTTACAAGAGTTACACAGAAACACATAATAAACTTCGACTAAGCGGAAAAAGATTGAAGGTATCAAGTGTAACTCTAGTAACAAAATGGCTCTGCCTCAGCATGAGCTGGTTGACTAGCAAGCTAGCAACCAACGCTGGTGTTCCGTCAGATCTACTTGTTGGCGCTACGGCTAACTACTCACGACAACTAACATAAAGAAAACTATTAATAATTAAAAAGTCACAACACAATCGAAATTAATCGGATAAAAGTTTATTTTCATGCTAGTGTTGATTAAATATTAGGCACTAGTCCCTCCCACACTCACTAGTTAAATAATTTCTCCTCTGCACTCACCTGTAATACTGTGAAACGGATAATAATGGATCTCTTTGCAAAGTTGGCATCCAACATGGAGGAAATGGCTGGCACTTTCGAGTCCAGGATGCTTCACATGGAGTCTGGCCTACAGAAGCTCACTGGCACTGAGCAGCCCCCTCACAAGGACCTGGAATCCCTCTCTCGTGAGTTTGTTGACTTCAAAACCTTTGTTTGGAAGTCGATGGCTATGATGAGAGCGCAACTGGAGCTTCTTGTCCTAGGTTTGGACCGTCAGGAGACTGCCTCGCGCAGGAAGGTGCTGCTATTCCACGGCATTGCTGAGTCTCCAGAGATGGCTGTTGGTGACACGATTCTTCGTTTGCTAGCCGACCAATTTAAGATGGCAGATATTACCCCCGAGCAACTGGCTGTCTGCCACCGTCTAGGAACAAACACCAGTAAACCTAGACCTATTTTGGTGCGGTTTGCTAACTTCGCCTTCAGGAACGTTGTGTGGAACTCTAAAACAGCACTCAAGAACACTGGGATCACTGTCTCCGAGTTTCTTACTAAATCTAGGCACGATGTTTTTACTGCAGCGCGTGGTCATTTTGGAATGAGGCACTGCTGGACGTCTGAGGGCAAAATTGTCATCCTGCTGCCCGAAGGCAAGCGCCGCAGGATCGAGTCTATGTCGGAGGCTTCTCTTGGAATTTCCCGCTGTGCAGTCGGCTCAAGACAAAATGGCCCCGTTTCGTGCCCAGGACAAAGGCAAAACATCCAACATTCCCGCAACGAAGGCCGGCGGCACCACCAAGGCTGCTGAAGCCCGGTCCAGGCGGGCGGCGAAGTGATATGTGGCCTAAAGTTACTTTGATTTTGCTATCCGTTTTTGTTTACATTCAAGGTACTTCTTAACTCAGTAGCATTACTAGTTGGCATTGCACTACAATAGGTACATAATTTTGCTCGTTTTCTCATTAGAAGGTAGGAACTGGGAAAACCCAAGTTTTATTTTTGTGTTTTTTTTTTAGTACATAAAGTTAATTTAATTCACAGATGTTAGTGACAAGTGAAGGCAGCAGTATTTTTTCACTACTGTCAAAGTCATTGCGCTTACTTGAATTTGTGGCTTGAATAAATAGTTTTTGGCGTTTTTAAGTTCACTTAATGGTAATTTTTCACAGAATACTAGGTACTTGATATACTTACTAGCTTTCTACTAGTGAGTTTATTTACCTACTTTGTTGGTTGGTACTTGTTATAAAAAAGTCTTGATGTTATTTTACAGTTTGGAATAATAGAATGTACTAATGTAATATTCTTAGTTTTGGTTAACTACTCTATTATGCGAATGGGTTTATATTTCTTGTGTTTTTTTTGTATGCCTATTTATAGTTATAATTGGTACCTATAGGTAGGTTTTTGCTTAGTGTTTGAGTTTAGTACCTACCAACATACATTACCTTTTTTATTGTGTAATTATTAGCTAGGCACCTTGGTACCTTCCTATTGAGGCTATGTGTTGTTGTAGTGTTTTTCTTCTGGCATGCTGGCGAGTGTGGGAGGCTGTTTCCTGACTATTTAGTTAGGCGTAAAATAGTTTTAGGCAGGTACAGCTAAGTACACTATATATATATTTTTTGTTGTATACTAGGTAATTTATATATATTATATTTATTCGTATTTGTTAGGTAGTATATTTTTATGGATAGTATTGTATTTGATGATAGTTTTTTTTCGTGCTCTTCTTCTTGCTCTTCGGATGTTGAGTATGGTAGTGCGTTAAGTAGTGATGACTCATCCCACCTGCATGATCAGTTGGAAGCTAAATTCTGTGTGTATCCTAAAAACTTTAATATTGTTCACATCAATGCCCAAAGCATCCCTGCCCATTTTGAAGATATTCTTTCCTCTTTTGATAGCAAATTGATTGATGCAGTACTTGTCTCGGAATCCTTCTTAAAGCCTGGTTTGCCTTCCACACAATACCCCTTACCTGGTTTTATACTTATCAGAAATGATAGAGTGGGCAGGGGCTATGGTGGGGTCGCTATCTATATCCGAGCTGACATTCCATCTAAAGTTATCGACCACTCTCCTAGTGGGAGCTCAGGAATTGCAGAACATCTTTTTGTTGAAATTATTGTTAACCATTCCAAAATACTGCTTGGCGTGTATTACCCTCCCTCTAGAAATATTGATTACTTTCCCTCTTTCGAAGCTAAGCTTGAATCTTATACCTCCTTATATGATCACACTATTATTCTTGGGGATTTTAATACGTGTTTATTAAAAGACGATGTGCGTGCTAATAAACTTGTCTCTTTAGTGTCTTCTGTCAACATGCACATCCTTCCGCTGTCTGCTACTCATCACGCTCCTCATTCCATTCCCTCTCTTCTTGATCTAATCTTGGTGTCTGACATTGACCGCGTTGCTACACATGGTCAACTGTCAGCCTCTTTCTCTTATCATGATCTTCTGTATCTTTCCTACAAAATTCGATGTCCCAGGCGTAAGCCCAAATCTCTTCTCCTACGTAGTTTCAAAGATATTGACATGGAGCGCCTGAAGTTGGACGCGAGTAACATTGACTGGTTTCCGGTAATCAATGCGATTGGTATTGACAACAAGGTTTGTGCTTTTAACACAATTGTCACTAACCTATATGATATTCACGCTCCGGTTAAATGTGTTAAAATCAAGCACCCACCTGCCCCTTGGCTGACTCAGCCGTTAAAAAGGTTGATGTCTAAGCGGGATAAGGTAAAGAGGCTTTACAGGAAGTCTCCTACAGAGGAGAATTTAGCTGCCTACAAGAAACTTCGAAATCGCTGCAGCAAGATGTGTAGAAACGCCAAGAAACACCACATACATAACTCCATTCAAAACTGTAGTCCCAGTCAGATGTGGAAATTTCTTAACTCCCTTGGGCTTGGTAAAGTATCAAATGACTCTTCCATTTCCATTGATCTTAACACTATCAATTCACACTTTTCTAAATCCCCACTTTGCTTAAATGATAGTGTTAAACGTTCCACTCTTGATAAGTTATCTTGCCTGAGCAGGCCTTTGTGTTCTCCTTTTAACTTTGAGGATGTTACTGAGAGTGAGGTTTTGAAATTTCTTAAATCAATTTCTACCAAAGCTGTTGGTACGGATGGCATTACAGTGCAAATGTTACAGCTCCTATCCTCTGAGCTTGTTTCTGCTATTACCCACATCATCAACTACTCTCTTGAAACAAGCTGTTATCCTTCTGACTGGAAAAAAGCTTTTGTCATTCCTCTGCCTAAAACTTCCAATCCTACTATTGTATCCCATTTTAGACCTATCTCCATTTTGCCAGTCCTATCCAAAATTTTAGAACACGTTGTTAATAAGCAACTCTCTCTCTTCCTTTCGCATAACAGCCTACTGAGTCCATACCAGTCCAGGTTTCGTCCTGGTCACAGCACCGTGAGCGCTCTAACTAAAGTTTCAGATGACATTCGCTGGGCCATGGATAATAAACTCCTCACAGTTTTGGTGTTATTGGACTTCAGTAGTGCCTTCAATTCTGTCGATTATGACATCTTGCTTTCCATCCTTTCCTCTCTCAATATTTCTCTCTCAGTAACTTCTTGGTTCGATTCATATCTTTCAGGTCGCTCGCAGTGTGTACGCTCGGGTGAAGCTTGCTCCGACTGGTGTGACATTACTGCTGGCGTACCTCAAGGTGGTGTTCTCTCTCCTCTCCTTTTTTCGGTCTTCATTAATGCCATTACTCTTGTTCTTTCTTCTAACTACCATCTTTATGCTGATGATCTGCAAATTTATCGCCATTTTAAAGTTGCTGAGATCTCTGATGGTATCGACCTGATTAACTCTGATCTCAAAGATATCAATTCGTGGGCAAAGGCCTATGGCCTTCTGGTTAATCCCTCGAAGTCGCAGGCTTTAATAATTGGTAGTTCATATATGTTGAATCTTGTAGGACAGTCTACGCCGCCACCGGTTCTGTACGCCGATGAACCAATATCTTTTTCTGTCTGTGCCAAGAACCTGGGTGTCCTTTTTGACAATAAACTATCCTGGGTGAGTCACGTTAATGATATTAGCAAACGGGTTAACTTCTCGTTTCAATCTCTCAAGCGCCTCCAAAGGTTCTTACCTTTTGAAACTAAAATCACTCTTGCCCAAGCCCTCTTGTTACCTCTCCTTGACTATGCTGACGTCTGTTTCCTAGATGCCACGGAGGAGCTATTAAACAAACTGGAGCGTCTTCAAAACTTGTGCATCCGTTTCATTTTTGGCCTGCGCAAGTTTGACCACGTGTCTCAGTTCCGATCCCAACTAAAATGGCTCCCCATTCGTCGTCGGCGTGATCTCCATGTGCTGTCGTTTCTTTTCAATGTTCTTTACAATCCTCTTTCTCCTACTTACCTTCGTGAGCGCTTCGAATTTCTATATCCGTGTGGTAAGCCTTGCAGAACGGCTACGTCCTCCCTCTTGAAAACTCCTTGTCACTCCACAAGCCGCTACGGTGGGTCCTTTTCTGTCCACGCGGTCAGGCTGTGGAATTCCCTTCCCCACTCTATCCGCGCCAGTTCATCGCTCGGCATTTTTAAGCGAAAAGTTAAAGAGCACTATCTCTCCTTGTAATTTACATATATATATATAAATATATATATTTATAGTATGTATTATTGTTTTTTTTTGTTTTTATATGTATTTTAGTGTTGTAGATGTTTGTAGTATATTATATATATTTACGGATTTAGTTTAGGTATATTTATGTATCATTTGTATTTTAATTTAAATGTAGGTTAGTTTATTACTTTCTATATTTGTAGGTTTCTTGTCGATTTTAAGTATTTACGTATATTTTTATAATTTCTGCACACGTACCCACCACTATTAATCAGTTCTCCCTATCATCAAAGGTTTGCTGGAAGAAAACTCTTTTAGGGTTAAGCTCGCCTTTGTACATGTCCTATATGTAAGTTGTTTTTCTTCTCTGTTTGTGTGTGTACAATAAAGAAATTCTAACCTCCAACAAGCAATCAATCAAATCAATTATTTATGTCGACTAGCAATTTGTAGAACATTGCTAAACTAGGGGGCCGCCTGGTTTGCGAAAAACTAGGGATAACTCCGAGGTTCTGTCATTTTTGACATAACTTTGGCTATCAAGCTCGAGAGTTGATTTCGAAAAGCAAACCATCTGCTTTTCTATTAAAACCCACCAAAAGCCGATATTTAGGCCTGGACTGGTTAGGCCTGGACTGGTAAGGCCTGGTTAAAACCATTTTTCGTAATGAAACCCTTGACAACTAGGCTTGCTTGTGTGGAATTGGGTTGCAGACGTCTGCGGCTGGTACGAGTAGATCTATTCGTGTGGTTTTCCAGTGACGCTTATATACCGTCCGCGGTGATAAGCGCGGCCCGTAAAGCCGCGTACGGACTACGCGTTCCAATGTACGCGTATTCGGGTACGCGTACATTACGCGCGGTCCGTGCCTGCAGCCACGCGTACACATTTAGAATACGCATGTCGCGCGAATCGCGGACTCGCGACGATCCATCGGCAGTCGGTTTTATGATGCGAGTCAAAGGGAACGTGTACGCACTATTTCGACGGCAAAATGGATCACGCGTTCCCGCCTACTTCAAATAATGAAAATTGCACGCCATACTGGCCGACGCGCTTGTTAGAATGGATCGATTCACCTCGCGTTCAGACTCGCCGCAGTCCATACGGTGCTGTACGCGTATACATTTGTACGCGTGTTAGCGTACCTTGATTACGCGTACATTGGAACGCGCAGTCCGTACACGGCTTAATGTATGCAATACGCGGCCGCGCGTTTGTTAAACTATGGAACGATCCAAGAGACGCAAAGCTCATGGCCCGCGACGCTTACCAACCGCGCTGGCGAAAGCGTCACTGTAAAACTAAACTTCTCTACTATATTTCTAATCATTATTTTCTGAATCATCATCCGATAACCCCAATAGGTAATCATGCTATCGATCGAGTGCGATGTGAATCGATGCGCGCGCCAATTGTCTTGCGTAACACTTCAATGAGCAATGCTTCAGCTTCAGATCATTTCCGTTGTTCTTTCTCCTGGCTATGGGCCCAATTTATTTTGGGTAGTATTTTTGCGCCACATCGCTCGACCACAGAATAAATAATAGTACAAGGCACTACTATATGGGTTGTTTCAGTTGTTGTAGTTTCATGTCGTTTTAAATGGTTTGCATCCAGGGTACAGTTACCCACGGCCTCTACCCCCTGTCCCTCCCAGCATCCATCTACACACAAAAATCATTAAAATCCGTTTAACCGATACGGAGTTAAGTGGAACTACACATAAGCGAGCGTAGCCGCGGGAGGAAGCTATAAAAACATAGCTTATAGCACTCAGGGATAATGTAGCTTCGTGTTAGTGAAATAATTTTGGAATCGGATCAGTAGTTCTGAAGATTACCCCCTACAGAAAAACTCACAAGCAAACTTTACCTCTTTATAATATGTATTAGTATAGGAAGGGATATAGTAGTTCTTAGTCATACTCCCATCACATAACCGTACCAGCGCATGTGGTTTTCCTTGAGCTTGTCTTGTATGCAATTATAAAGGTACCACGAATAAATTATTTTCTTATGTTATCCAGTTATCCATACTATTGAAAGAAAGTCATCTTGAGATAAAACCTCGCAGGAGGATTTTTTTTTTTTTGAAATTAGTGTTTGGAACCGTGTTCAGATCAAAATGAGCCTAGCCAGTCTACTATTATCCATCGAGGAGTTCCACTGTCCACCTTCCGTGTCCATCAGTAGATCAGCTCTGTGTAACCATAATATTGTATTATCTTCGGAACTTGACATGTATGCAAAATTACAGCTCAATCGGATGTTAAGAAGTGGTTCCAATTTAGCTTGCAATTGTCTCGCACTAACAGACTCACATGTCAAGTTAAATAAAAGCTTGTAAATTATTGCTGTAACATCGATGTACACAGCTCTAGAATTGGTGGCCCTAAAGCTCTATGTACACATTATAAACACCCCAGAGCCAAGGGCAAGGATATAGGACGTGGGAAGGAAAACGGGCTAAACGCTTGCCTCGCATTAGCATGCCTCGCCTTACCTCGCTTGACACCCGGGCGCTCTATGGAGTCTGTTCAGCTAGTTTTTAAGCTGTACGGTATCTTTATAGTGCTATGTCATTATGCAAAGTGCATCATGACGGACCATAATCGTTTTTAAAGTTTTCAAACCATCCAAAATTTAACACAGGCTATTCGCATACAAATGTGAATAAACAATAGAGTGTACTGAATGGATATAACCCATTATTATTTTCCCAAGTGTGCAAGTTAGTGGAAACGAGAGCATTTGTATTCTAAGCGCCATCCACGCAAGCTCACATAATGTGAGACATGATTAAGTTACTCTATGGGCTGAACGCAGAACACGTAAACAGCCGAAGCTCCTAGCTAGAGAATCTACCTCTGACATTCCTACTTTTTTCTTAAAATGTCGTAATTTACGTCCGCAACACCTTAGACACCTTTTTTTCTGGAGACACCCAATCACTTAAATTACAGAATTTCATGTTAAAGCACCATAAACTGCACTTACGAATTACATCTTCTTTGATTTAACACTTCTCGTCATGAAAAGTCGCCTCTACCGAAGTGTTCATGTGCTAGCAGGGTTATTTTAAAACGTTCGAAAAGCATTCCGACAGCGGATTCGGAAGTTACCGACGGAGATTCCGATAGACGCGATTCTAAAATATCCGATACCGAAAACTTTGACATTAGAATACAAAACTTTCGCTCAAAACATTCCGACAGCTATTTGGTGTTGGTAACTCTTCCGACAAGAACTAACAAATCCAATCGGAAGACTTTTCGAAGGTTTTTTTTTTTAAATTATTATACTACTTGAATGACGGATCAAGCAGATGGCCCACCTGATGTTAAGCGGTAACCTCTGCCTATGAACAGTGCATTACCTCATAGGTTATCTCCACCTAGGACGCACTCTATGTGGCATTGCACTGCGCCACTGAATACAACCCGTCTGCCATTGCATTTCTATAGATAAACCTGGCATAGAATTTAAAATTCCACATTCTCAACCCTTCCCATCCGTATTTTAATTTAATATAACAGAGCCTAAGTTCACCGCAAGGTTGCGGTAACCGAGACGGAGGGATTTTAATTAAGAGCCGCTGTGAAAACGAGAAAATTACATTCTTTCTCATAAATGAAATTTTATAAAGGCCTGTGCCGTGAATGTGTGTTTAAACTTCCGTTTGTGGTTAACACAAACACTGTTAAAACTGGGTCGGAAATATTCAGTGGGTTGAAAATTTAAAGAACTAAGTTTACCTGCGTTGTCTCTCGTACTCTCGTTGTTGTTTTGTAAAAGTTGAACTGCATAAATGAGCTATAGGTACCCCACTATTCCAAATCTACATCTACACTAATATTATAAAGAGGAAAGATTTGTATTTTTGTATGTTTGTAATGAATAAAATCAATAAATACTGTGCCGAGATTTAAAAATTATATCACCATTATTGGAAAGCTACATTCACCCTGAGTGACATAGGCTACCAGGGGGGGATAGGCTGTTTTTCATCCTGAAACTAACCGTGCGAAGCCGGGACGAGTCGCTAGTATACCATCAAATAAAACCTGGATAATAAGTATTCCACAAAAACTGATTCTACGCAAAAAAAGTTACCTAATAACAATTTACAGGAATATCCATAAAAAATGGGAAAAATTGGTCAAAACTATTTAAATGAATACATAATAAATAAATAATTGAATTTTGAATTTTAATAGTGCATGTGTAGATTACTACCAAGTAATTATTTCGACGCGTCACGCGTCACCGTACAAACTCGAGCACGAGTATTATGTCCATAAATTTATTCGGATTTTGTTAAGAAAAGAAAATGTTAATCTTTTGTAATTCCATTCGAAAAAAAAACATTACGCAGATTAAATTTCTACCGAATACTTAATATCCAGTTAATTTTGTTATGGTATATTTGGAATAGTGGTGTTTACTGTTTAGATAGTGAATTCTGCCGTATCGAGAGATCCCGAATCGGGCGGTCGGCTGGTGGAAAAGCAAAGAGACCAATTTGTTGATTGTTTTGTATCACAAATCGTACTAAAGATTAATGTGGGACGTAAACTCGAATGGTCCGCAGCGGATCGGCAACCGATGGGAAACAATGGGGTCGGGTGTTATATTTTATGTGGATTTTATTGCTTGGGATAAAGATGGAAGTTTATGTAGCATGTTGAAAAAACTTTTACATCAAGCATTTGTATAATATCAATGAACAAAAAATTATACGACGCATAAAATGCAAATCCAACTTTTGTTCACTAGACTATCTACTTGAGTTGAGACTTTTTATTCTTTATTAAGTTATTTCTAGTTTCAATAAGTTTAAATCATAAGGAATATCGGAATTTCTTTCTCAGACAAAAAATCCTACTAGGCGGCTCTCGCTAATTCCTTAAATTTGCTAGCCAGGCAATCTGTGTTTGCTATATACATACATACATACATACATACATACAGCGCATACAGGACACACGGACAGACGCCTTTTCCCCGAAAGGGTTGGCAGAGCCTCAAATGGGCCTCTTGTCACCGTGGGTTGCACCATCGTGGGATATAGACGTAACAAGTGGTGAGCTCATCGCCGCCATTGCTTTCCACGACTGACTGCTATCGCTTTCTTCCAGTTATGTAACAGGGGTTTTTGTATGTGCGTTGTTTGTGAGTAACAATAATTGTCAATAACAATTAATGTCAGATAATAAGTGTGAGTTTAATTGGCGAGGTTTTTAATAGTATCCCACGAGTGTTTTAATACCTAGTTATGTGCAGTTTAATACACTACTTTATCTACACTCATGCAATAAAAATATTACTTGGACCAACAAAGAACATGAAAAACAATAACGTAAATAAAGGGCATCAAATGAATAAGTAGAGTATGTTTATATGTAAACGGCCTTATGCATCGACTGCATATAAACATATACTTCTATTGATATTGCACACTGGGTATCGAACAAAGGAATGTAATTCAACGTTGAAAACGTATTGTATTTGTATCGTTTCTCTACGTGTTCGCAAAAGGAAAATAAAATTCGAAAATTCTCGCTTCTTTCTCAGACGCCGTTGTCGTAGAATTTATATTGAACCTGTAAAAGCTGTTTCTAGAAAATGCTATTGTTTTTTTTGTGAATAATTTTTGATTTCAATCAATGGCTTTTGAAATAGATTTAAAAATCAGAACCCAGTGCTGGTAAAAATGAACCCATTCCAAAAGGAGTCTTGTCCAACTCACAAAATTTCACCCCAAACGGGAAATGTGTCAAAATTGGCTTGCAAGCTTTGAACCTCACTTGTACTCAATTCACACCAAGGTGGCAGCGGCCAGCAGTTCATAGAGCAGTTTCAGGTATAGAGCATTTTAAACTTTATTTTTATTGACAAAATACATAGTTTTGCTTGTGGGGCTCGAATGTAAACTGTACCGATTAGGCTATATATAGCCAGCTAATATTTATTCTGTGATATAGCCAAGAGATCTATCAGGAACTACTCGATGCCTTCGCTTGGCGTCGCTGCCGGGCTCTGTGTGCCGCTGCCATCTACGTGTGAATTCAGCCTTACAATGTACATAAACACCCCAAGTTAAATTTGTAAAAATACATACTTTAATCGTAATAAATCGAACTGGCGAATAGTGAACCAGATCAATGGCGATACCAAACTTGCAGGATTCGCATGCGCTTGACTTTCTTCTGGAGCTGCAACATGGCGTACAGCAATGCCTCGGCGGTTGGAGGGCATCCAGGGACGTAGATATCCACCTTAAAGCATAATAATATGGTTGCAAGGCTTTGTTGATCCAGAGTGCACACTTAGCTTATGGTTTATAGTGGTAACTACTATTATTTTTTCTCTGGTGGTAATCCGTCTATGAAAGCTCAAACATCTTGCCATTTGATCATTTCAAAACGCAAAGACTCCTCGTCATAGTCCCGCGTCTACTACGAGTATAAGTCCGCAGAGGTGGTGGGGTACATTAGAAATGAAGCCGGAGTGGGATTGAGGGTCATGAAGTTGGACTCTCGTCATAATGTGAGCTTTAGCTCATTTATGGTGAGGGTCCCTACGGAAATTGGGAAAATCTACTTGAGCCCTGACTTCTGACCAAAAAGGGTGAAGTTTCGGCGGTTCAAGATAGATAGATAGATAGATAGATTAACTCTTTATTGTACACAAATAACACACAGAAACACAAAACATAACTCAATAACAAAAAAATAACAGAAATGTACAATGGGCGGTCAATGTTCAAGGGCCCCTGTCACGTGATCCCCGGGCCGCGACGCGTCGGCGATCACACTTGTGTTGATAAATAAAGGGTTTTTATATGTATGTTAGTTTCTAACGTAGTTTCTGATGATGATGCAGCACGGTGGTCTAGAAGACACCGATTCACTCTTGCCTTGATCACCCACCCACCAAGGTTACAAAGTTCTCATTGTACATTATAAATCGAAGCTGTATATCTTACCGGAACAATCCTGTCGCATCCTCGCACGGTCGCGTACGTGTAGTGGTAGTATCCACCACCATTGGCGCAGCTTCCCATCGACACCACCCATCTCGGTTCCGGCATCATGTCGTAGGTCTTCCTCAAGATCGGCGCCATCTTGTTGGTGACTGTTCCAGCGACTATGATCACGTCCGTCTGCCGAGGGGTGCCGCGGAAGACCATGCCGTAGCGATCCATGTCATATCTAAGAAAAAATACCACGATTATTCTTCCCTGTGTATTCTAGACGCTTATGAAAGCGTATTATGGAACTCTTAGATTGAACAACGATCTGTGCAATGGTTTACTTTTAACAAGCTTTTATTTAACTTGCAATGTATCTTTGTCTGGGTGGAATCCGGGTGGAATCATGCAATTGAATTTTAAAGCAGTTATCCTCAACCGATTGAGCTGAAATTTGACATACCTCTCAAGTTCCAATGATAATACAATATGATGGTGACAGCGAGCTGATCTGATGATGGAGACGGAAGGTGGACAACGGAACTCCGCGATGGATAATAGTAGACTGGCCGTGTTTAGAATCATTTTGATCAGCACACGGTTACGATCACTAATTTTATTAAAGCTTGTATTTAAAAATATATTTTTCACAAAAAACGACGTCAATATTAGATTCCGGATAACAATTGCAAGGCGCGGTGGAATAAAGGCATTGACATTAGTCATTCGAGTTACTTAAAAAAAAAGAAGATAAAATAATGATTTCATCTCATGGTGATTGAAGTTCAACTTACACCTGTTATAAACTGTGAAACCTTATCCCGTCTCATTTAGATGAAAGCTATTCAATTTTACTCTAGCCTACTCCAAATTTCAATACAACAATAACATATTGACGTGTTACAGTCGACATTATGACTGAAATGCCAAGTTTTGACCTTTGATCGTGTCGGGTACCGATAATCTCTGCTCTATTGGCTTTGGAACAAAGGCATTGTTAAGATCGCCGAGTTTCCACAAAGCCATATTTGAGACATTTGAGACTCACAAAGGAACCTCGAAACAAACAGTTGGTATATCTTGAGCATGACGACAATGGTGAATAATGTTTTATCAGAACAACACAGCACAGTGCATTGTATTCCGATGAGCAATGCACTTTATTTGAAATACTTTAGTGAATCATGAACTTACTATCTCGACACCACGGGTCCACGGAATTGTGTCAACCAAGCCGCAAAGCAAACAAGAAGCACTCCAAAAGGGCGCTGTGGGTTATATTACACGAACCATGTCAGGTCACTTTCGCCCCCCATATCTTATCTGTGCCTGGTACGACCCTCTTCTATTTTTCAGTAGAAACGGGATATTTACCATGATTTTAAGTTTTAATTGTTCCCGATTTCAGCACATGTTGCATGCGCCATGATCACGGGAGAACTAACTAAGTCTTTGCAAAACAATTAAAACTCAAAAGTCATGGTAAATATCCCGTTTCTAGTGGAAAGTATGTGCATGACCCTCTTCTAATTACCAATTCTCAAATTTCAGTAAAAAAACCTCTTACCGTTCACAAGATAAAAGTTTAGACAAACTTCCAGGTGACTTAGGAAGTTAAGAATTGGTGCTGGAGGTAGGTTTTTAGACGTATATATACAAGAAAAAGACAGAAATCATCATACGGTTGGTATAGAAGACAAAGTTACTTTTGAACATTATGTTAGTGTGTAGTTATTTGGAACTGGTGAATTATATACCGATTTGGACTTTGTAATTCTAAATATCGAAGTAAAGGGAAGATAATATTCTTGCCAAAAATTAACTATACGAGTATTAATTTAGGGGCGTTGGCCATAACATTTATATCTACACGTGTGAAACTAGGTAATTTTTTATGGCCATAGAGCCACGTCCCGCTCATTATCTCAAATCCGTACACTTGCACTGATCATCAGAGCACGTCGATTGCGCAAGTGAACATAACGAGCGGTATTGGCGCGTGGCGACCACAGATGGTAACCTGACGAGGCGGTGTCGGTTACGCGGTCACTGCTATGAAGGCTTGCTTTATTATTGTTATTTAGCAGATTTATACTTTTCTCCAAGTGTCATAATTAATTGGGGCAAGTTTGGATAGATAGGGGTTTGGGGGTCACGATAGCGAAGGTTGGCTATCGTGCGTGAGATTCAGGAGATAAAATTAGAGTTTTCGATACTAACACATTAGCGGATTGCATGCGCTCGTCATTACGCTTCACAAACTAAAGTTAGGCTAACAAATATCCATGGGCTCAATAAGGACGCACCCATATTTTAGCGCCACGAGCGGACCCAAGCCAATCCAAACACCCCGGACAGGAATCTTAAGGTGGATACGCACGATTGCGGCGTGAAATTCTAATTTTTTGGTGTTGTTTGCCCATTACAGGTCATCAACACTTCTTCAGTTAGCGAAAGTTGAGTTCGCGAGTACTAGGAGACTTAACACACATGTTTTAATTGATAGCATCTCATAAATATCACCAGTTTAGGTATGATCCCCTAAACACATGTTTTGTTTTTTTTTTTGTTTAGGGGTATCGTAGCTAAACTGACGATATTTATGAGATACCATCAATTAAAACATGTGTGTTAAGACTCCTAGTTGTCGCGAACTCAACTTTCGCTATCTGAAGAAGTGTTGATGACCTGTAATGAGCAAAAAACACTAAAAAATTTGAATCTCGCGCCGCAATCGTGAGCATTCCCCTTAATATAAAAAAAAATGCATCGCACCGCTTAAAAAAGCTGTTTTAATTGAATATCTCGTAAATTATAGATAATTTTAAAAATCCCCTTTGATCCATTAGTCTGTATTGAGAAGCGATCGAATCTTGCTAAAAGTTAGAGTTAGCTTTTTGAGTTTTTTTCTAATAATATTAAGCCTATCGTGTTTTTGGTACAGTGGTTCGGTTCCTCAGTGTTATAATGTAGTATCAATGAATATTTTTAATCTGAATATTGTATCTACTTGGTTTACTTAGATATAAAAATCAACTCTAGGAATTGTAATTTAACGGCATGCCGTCACTTAATTCCAAGTAAAACTCACACTACTCATTAATAAACAGCATACAATTACAATTTACAAGATTAATAACCTGGGCGCAGCGTAATGCATCATTTCTAGAGCGCAGCACGCGAGCCCGAAGGTCAGAGGCCATATGGAGTTCTTTCTGCCCCAGTTCAGGATATCGTCCAGCCGGGCAACCACCCATTCGCCTCTAGACTGCAAGGTAAACACAATTTGTTAAACTGACCACTTCACAGAGGGATCAGTTAAAAAGCTCATGACATGGGGATCATGGGTCTGCGATCAGCCAGGAAGCAATTATGGATGGATGTTGATATGACATATCTAACCGATGTGAGATCTAACTGGCCTTGGGCGCGTTGGGGCAACCTTAAATAAAAGCGGCCAAGTGCGAGTCGGACTCGCCCATGAAGGGTTCCGTAGCAGCAAGTAACATAATATAAAAGTTATTGTAGTTCGTTGTAACTTTGATCGATATTTTAATAATAGTGTATTTAAAAAAAAACTTACTAGATCTCGTTCAAACCAATTTTCGGTACAAGTTTACATGGTTAATGTACATCATATTTTTTTTTTAGTTTTATCATTCTCTTATTTTAGAAGTTACGGAAGGGGGGGGGACATTTTACCACTTTGGAAGTGTCTCTCGCGCAAACTATTCAGTTTAGAAAAAAATGATATTAGAAACCTCAATATCATTTTAGAAGACCTATTCATAGATACTGTTCAAAAACTATTCAGTCCAAAATATCGGTTTCGTGATGTCCGCAACTAAATTTAAATGCACAGTCGCAGAAGGTTAGACTTCTGCGATTAAAGTTATTCAACGGTGAGGAATGTCAACGACGAACCGATATTTTGTACTGAATCGTTTTTGAACGGAATGGCTATAAGAGCGCATGGTAACCACCCTAAAGCCACAACAGAATGGATTTCAATGATTTCATTTAGTTACGAGAAAGGAAGACATCCGTAGGACTACAGTCAGTAAAAGTTTTTTTTTTGTATACTACTTGAATGACGGAACAAGCAGATGGCTCACCTGATGTTAAGCGGTAACCTCTGCCTATAAACAGTGCATTACCTCATAGGTCACGTCCGCCTAGGACGCACCCTATGTGGCATTGCACTGCGCCCGCCACCCTGAGACATAAAGATGAAAAGTCTCATCTGCCTGTAATTTCACCGGCACCCTTACCCTTCAAACCGGAACACAGCAATGCGAGCACTACTGCTTTGCGGCAGAAATAGGTATGGTGGTAGTACTTCCCCGGACTACTACTAAAATGGTGTACACTGGCTTCTGACTCAAAAATATACGTCCGAATACTCATCAATTCACTTCATGCATCATCAGATTTGATGCGATACAATACCACGTACGCAGTGTTATAAATAAAGCGGACGCATAACCAGTGAGCAGTTTAAATGTAATTGCCCGTTCAAATGAATCACCGACTCACCGTCCACAAATTCCTTGGTGTTCTTATCGGGCCGAGAATTCTCAGGAATGGCCCGAGCGATCGCAGTAAGAGCCGTTCAAGTTAATCTATTTGGGACAGTATAGAGGACGGACCGCAGCGGACGGTAAAAAAACCGGCCAAGTGCGAGTCGAACTCGCGCACGAAGGGTTGCGTACCATTATCTATAAAAACGGCCAGAAAATCTTGTCTGATGTATGGCAGCCCCCTTATTATTTTTTTGTATTTGTTATAGCGGCAACAGAAATACATCATCTGTGAAAATTCCAACTGTCTAACTATCACAGTTCATGAGATACAGCCTGGTGTCAGACGGACGGACAGCGGAGTCTTAGTAATAGGGTCCCGTTTTACCCTTTGGGTACGGAACCCTAAAAAGTGTGTTATCTTTGGCCTGAAGCTTTCATTTCAGACCAAAATGGGCGCGATGAAAGAGTTAGCAAGACATAGCTTGACAAGGCAAGACACCCAGAGCTAAAGTGAGCGTAGATTTACACTCCTGCTTCCAGCCTGCCTCAGGGTCTTAAAGTTAGGATGTAAAACCAACCTCCTATAGTGAGCAGCTGCATTCACTCATGCCGTAAACGAATATCCAGCTGTATCTTTCCTTTTGCACCCACAACACAGGGTATCCTAGAAAAGTAAGGCCACCAAGATGTCCTAACCTGATCCCCCAGGGGATCCCAGTGAACTCATCGGTTCACCAGAATTGTGGGGGCTAGTAAATTAATTATATACTTGTCTACTTCATTCTATTCCCTTGAATGTCTCAACACGGCGTACATTTTGGTATGAATCCGGAAATAAATATACGTGGGAAGAATCCATGGGATCAATACGGATGTAACCCTTCTTATTGCTTATTCGCTTGATTGTATCTACCTACATATCTATTGTCCCTATGTATCTATTGTTGTTTGTTTTTGATTAAGTGGTATTTCAGTAAATTTTGTAGCATTTTTGTTTTTTTCAAAAAAATAAATGAAAAAATGAAAATAAATGAATAAGAGGATCCGCTGTGGTTCGTCCGCTCAGTATGCACAGATCGTAATCTCGCAGTGACGCAAGGGATTCCACGGTGATTTGTGCGCTACGGTATTCGTAGTTGTTTACCTTTGTGCTCCAGAAACGCTTTGAGGGAAGGATTTGAGGTGTAATTTTGGTATGATCTCACAAGCTAACATAAAGCAGAACACGGCTGTGAATAGACGCTATGTATATTTAGCTTAGCCTACGCGGCCAGAATGGAAAAGCAATGTTGCCTGCTGTAGTTTGTTATTCATTTTAGAAGAAAGAGATTTATGCGATTGCGTTAGTCTTCATACAAAACGTCGAATCTAAAGGTTACTTACAACGGCGAGCCTATCTTTGCTGAAAATCGATACAGCAAAAACCAGAGTACCAGTTAGCAGTAGAGCTTTTTTGTGAAAGGGTTCGTCCGGGGAAATACTACCACCGTATCTATTTCTGCCGCAAAGCAGTAGTGCCCGCACTGCTGTGTTCCGGTTTGAAGGGTAAGCGTGCCAGTGAAATTACTGGCACATGAGACTTTTCAACTTTATGTCTCAGGGTGGCGGGCGCAGTGCAATGCCACATAGGGTGCGTCGTTAGGTGGACGTGACCTATGTGGTAATGCACTGTTCATAGGCAGAGGGTACCACTTAACATCAGGTGTGCCGTCTGCTTGACCCGCCACTCCAAGCAGTATATAAAAAAAAACTTTGAATCTAAAGGTTATTTGTATCTGCAGTAACTAACTTACAACAGCGAGGCTATGTTCGCTGAAAATCGATACCGCAAAAACTAGTTTGTAAGCTCGACTGCAATTCTAGCTACACTATCTAGGATACGTACACCGTGGCAATATCCCTCTGAAATCGAGACTCAGCTAGTAGTTATTGTGAGAAGCCAGATAAGGACTTGGGCGTACGAAGCGCATTGTTGGGAAAACGGATGACCGCCCAATTCTACAAACGAAGTAATTGGACGGGAATTAGAAACGCAGGGTTGTCACACTTGGTCACTTGCCATCACTTCGTTACGTGAATTGTTGATGCAACGGTGATAATGGTATAACACCTCTTTCTAGCAGGGGGTTAAAAACTATTTAAAAAAAAACTACTTTTGTTTCACAATACAAAGGGCGGAGCTAGTGTACGGTCATCACTGAAGGCGAAAATGTTTTGAAACTGGTCAAGCAGGACCGTTGCTGATAATACTTTTAAGATTTAATGCGGATTGAGAGCTCGTTCAAATAACAGCTATACAGGATGTAGAAAGACAGCCCCTAAAATTAAAGGAACATCCAGCTTCCTACATAAGCCGAGGTGAAAATAGATGTCGTCTTATTTAGGTAGCAACCCTACGTGATAGAAACTTATTAACTGGTCCGTCGCGTTTAATTCCTGCTCTGTTCGGGTCGGATGATCCGGGATTGGTGTCTGGAATACCACCCTTGTCCGCTGTGATTTATTTTTGCTCTGGGGGCTTAGTACGAGTTTTGATAGTTTTCGAAACTATATGATGTTTCGTTTCCTTCTATACATTTACTGACAGCGTCCTTAGTTTTCGCTAGTGGCGTTGTCAGTAAATGTATATAGAAGGAAACGAAACTTCATATAGTTTCGATAACTATCAAAATTCGTACTAAGCCCCCAGAATTGTTTGAACTGTTTTTGCCTTTTTAGCTTTGACGATTGAAATGCATATTCTAATACGGAACCCTAAAAAGCACTTGCAGTTAATTACTTTCTACAGTTAAAAAGCCGTCTACAAAATATTGATCGTTCTTCCGTTAAACTAGCGAGCTTTTTGGTTGGTTTCCCTAAGCCGGTTGATTTTAAACCATTTTGCATACACCTACGTAGTTATAAAAAGACCGGCCAATTGCGAGTCGGACTCGCGCACGAAGGCTTCCGTACCATTATCTACAAAAACGGAATTAAAAACACGTTTGTAAATAAAATAAAAATTTCACGCAAAAAGTGGTCACCCATTCAAAAACTGACCTCGCAGATCATTGCTTAACCTACATATGGAAAAATCACGTTTGTTGTATGGGAGCTCTCTTTAATATTTATTTTATTGTTTTTTAGTTTTTTTTGTTATAGCGGCAACAGAAATACATAATCTGTGAAAATTGCAACTTCTTACTATCACGGTTTATGAGATACAGCCTGGTGACAGACGGACAGACAGACAGACAGACGGACAGCCGAGCCCTAATCGGCCCTATAAAAGACGATGCATCACAAGCTCTAGAGGTCATATGACCGAGTCACAAATCACAACAGATCATTGCTTAACCTACATTTGGAAAAATCACGTTTGTTGTATGGGTGTCCCCTTAAATATTTATTTTATTCTATTTTGTTGTATTTGTTGTTATGGCGGCAACAGAAATACATCATCTGTGATTTTTTTTACTGTATAATTATCACGGTTCATGAGATTCAGCCTGGTGACAGACGGACGGACAGACAGACAGACGGACAGCCGAGTCTTAGTAATAGGGTCCCGTTTTACCTTTCGGGTATGGAGCCCTAAAAATTAGTGAAAAGGTTATAGGTAACCAACCAACCTGCCCAGGGAAATGAAACGGCGAGTACTTTCTATTCTCTCCTAATGTAGGAGCCTTGGCCCCGTGCGGCGGCACGTATTTAACGCTCTTTGTATCGCTGCTGTATTGCCTCTCTTCAGCCTCTACGAGGGCCGGTGCCAGCCGTGGTAGCAACCGGACGCTTCTGGTTGCATCCTCTTTGGTAATGACGAGAGTCTTGAAGCAGTTCTGCTGGATTCGGAAGCTAAAATGTGTTTATTCATTAAATTAATAAGAACTGAAGATATCTCCGATTTTGAAACCAAATGCGTGGTCTCAGACCATTGAATTTATTACTTAACATTTCTCTCAGACCAACTAAAACTAATAGACGAAGCGGGCATAGGTATCGCGCTATGAAGTACTACTATACTGCACCGTCCGTTTCGTGGTCGCCACTCGAGAACATTTATTCGCCAACAGTTTTCGATTCTGCGAACCACTTCAACTTGGTAAAGCTCTTTCAATACATCTAAGACTCCATGTTTTGGCATTTACGCTCATATTACTATCACAATTTGGTTAAGTAACTATATTTTGTGAAATATTATGTTTTTTTGGAAACAACCCTTATTCTTTCGCACCGCCTAGCAGACGCGACGGTACGAGACGGGAGAATCATGAAGACTTAGCCTGATCCCGAAAGCATACCGCTAACCCGCTCCATACAAAAATAAGTTTAATCTTCATTTGGATATAAGTCATACACATACAGCAACTCACGCCTGTTTCCCGGAGGGGTAGGCAGAGACCACGGATTTCCACTTTCTACGATCCTGACACACCTCTTTTGCTTCATTCACTCATCACATTCTTCAGACATGCACGTCGATTAAGGATACTCTTGGGGCTTTTTCCAGAACGTCACCAATCAGATTTGAATACGTTCGCCGAGGTCTTCCCCTTCCCACTGTCCCATTGCATTCACGCTCGTCTTATGTCAAATTTTCTCAATCTAGAGTGTTGGTTTGTCAGTTTCCCATTCAATTCTATAGAATCAATCGAGCATGTCTGTGTGATTTAGAAACTATATAATTTTATAAGAAACTAAGTTTTTTTTATACTACTTGTAATGGTGGATCAAGAAGATGGCCCGCCTGATGTTAAGTGGTACCTCTGCCTATGAACAGTGCATTACCTCATAGCTCACATCCATCTAAGACGCACCCTATGTGGCATTGCACTGCACCCGCCATCCTGAGGCATAAAGATGAAAAGTCTAATGTGCCTGTAATTTCACCGGCACCCTTACCCTTCAAACCGGAACACAGCAATGCGAGCACTACTGCTTTGCGGCAGAAATAGGTATTGTGGTAGTACTTGCCCGGACGAACACTTTAACAAAAAAGCTCTACTACTACTAAACGGTGTACTACGGGTGTATTGTGTACAAAATTGAATGGAGTTTGTATGCAGACGACTCAAGTACCCAGCGCTACACTATCCTGTTGATGTGTTTGGGAATAGATCTCACAAAAACCATTTTCCCGCATTGTAATATCAATGTTGTCGGTAACAGAATTACCCGAAATTGAACCTGAAATCCCGCGCCAAGACCCTCAACATTTTCAAAACAAATCCAATATAATTATCCGTCAACAAAGTTATTTTCGAGGAAGCTTTCGCTGAATTTGACAAATCTGACATGACATAATTAAATGACAAGGCTTTATTGCCATTTCGTAATGCGTTCCTGGTTTGAGGTTGCATCAGGTTGCATAGAAAATTATTGAATTTCCGGAAAATATTCTTATTACTGAGCAAAAAATACTACGTTTCATTCGGTTTGTTTCTGAGTTCGGAACAAATAATTTTACATTAGGTACTTGCGTTGCGTTGCGTCAACGAAAATAATGTAAAATGGGACGCGCTGTCGATGGGCCGTGTACCGGGGCCAGGCTGTCAACATCCCCCCCTTTGAGGTTTGAGCGGTTGAGGTTTTTAGTAAGTTGAGTCTAGTTGAGAAAAGTTATAGGAATGACTAAGAATACCGTTATACGTGTGTGACTTATAAATCAAGTACTATCTATACTCGAAGTCTCTGTCATAATAATCTGGAAAGCACTAGATGCTTTCAGACAAATATTCTGTTTCTATTCATTGGGTTTAGTATTTCTAATTGTAATTTTTTTGGATAAGATGTAAGAGTCTATATATAGATAGATAGAAAACTCTTTACTTGCACATAAAAAAAAAAAAAAAAAAAAATGCTGGATAGTTCAACCAACATTATCTAGCCCCAAGCTAAGCAGAGCTTGTGTTATGGGTACTAGATTACTGATATACTTAATACAATATATAACATAGATAGATATTTTTATTATACATAGAAAATACCCAGAACACCCTGAACAAATATCTGCTATCGTACAATTATTTGTTCCGAGGCGGGAATCGAACCCGTAACCTCCTGCGTCGCAGGCCAACCTTCGCCCGCCGCGCCACAGAGGTCGTCGAAAAAAAGAAGTACAAAGGCGAACTTAATGAGAAAGCATCATTCTCTTCCAGATAACCTTGGTGTACCCTTGGTGTTGGTGTATCTGTTATGTCTATCCGATATTCAGTGGTAAATTTCCGTAATTAAAAAAACTGAAAAGTAGTCTCAGGGATGGAACAAAAGATTTGTTATCCAGAAACATTTTACGGTCCATAAAACAAGTCATTTATAAAAAATGTCCTTTCCTTTTCCTTTTTCGGTAACTTTATCATTAATCTCAAAACTCATTCCGCTTCGTCGCCCGTCTCTGAACTTTTCCTCACAAAAATTATCTAATAAAGACTGTCAAGAATTCATTTTTCGCGAAAACACTTTTATAAATCTAATCGAAGCTTGGGGAGTGAATTCTTTCATTTTCGGAAGTTTTCGGTACTGAAGTTGTTTTTATTAAAAAGATCCCTATTGTGTTCCGTTCCCGTTTAGACAGCGTCTTTATACGATCCTTTGCAAATATATTACGGTCCCTTTACGGTTTATTTTATTATTTTTCATGCAAGGTTTACGCGATTCCAGTGACTCGAACGCTTAGAGCATTGCAGGCCTCCGTAACGGAACGCAAGAAACATTTATGGCTTCTGATGTTTGCTCCAAACAATTTCGCCAATGTGTTAAGTGATAAAAAATCATATTTTTACAAGCTAGGTATATATTAATTTGCAATGTATGTCCGGGTGGAATGTTTGTCCGGGTGGAATCTTGCAACTGAATTTTAAAGCAGTTATCCTCAACCGATTGAGGTGAAATTTGGCATACCTGTTAAGTTCCGATGACAACACAATATGATGGTGACAGCGAGCTGATCTGATGATGGAGACGGAAGGGGTGGACAACGGAATCTCCGATGGATAATAGTAGACTGGCCGTGTTTAGGCTCATTTTGATCAGCACTCGGTTACGATCACTAATTTTATAAAAGCTTGTATTGAAAAATATATTTTTCACAAAAATCTTATTTATACTTTGTTAAGTCGTCAAGAGTCTCAGTCAAGTCATAACCCAGTTTAAATGGTGGAAGAAAAACCGAGTTTTACATGAAAAAATCCACCATTTCAAAAAGACACGCAATACACTTAAATTTCACTACATCACACATGTGCCATATATCCAAGTTACACCGGTTAAAATGCCACCAAAATTACAAGAAATAACTCTAAAAAACACATTAAAATGTAATTAAATAAAAATTACAACGTTTCTTTAAAAAATAGCAGATTTAATCCCAGAGACATTTATCTTCTTCTTTTTGTTGTTATGGCGTGTTCAGCGGACCGTAGTGGTGCCACAAGAGTTTACTAATGACAGGTGATTAACTTGACATAAAACCAAAAAAGTGCTGGGAGTCTGAGGCATGGACTTCTAAGTCCATGATGGTCTGAGGAAAGATAAAGGTACGGTCTAGAGCAGAAAATTATATGTCTGTGGTCTAGAGGGAGTACGTGATTAAGTAACACAAATTGATTCACACTTAATTGAAAAAAAAAGAACAAATACTCATAACAACAAAACAAAATATACTTAAACACAATCAATATTCATACAAAACTATATACATAATATACATTTATATTGTACATTATCTTACAAGTTTATGTTGTTTCTACTGATAAATTTACACAATATACATATAAAGGGAGTAGGGATAAAAGGGATTTAGAGGAAAAAGGACGAGGGATTTCTGGGGGAGTGACATCAAACAGACATAGCTGAAGCCGCGGGCATGAAAATAAGATATGGTCAATACACCCTTCATCTAGACCTCTTCTTCTTAGCTTTGGTAATGGCTTCTGTGCATTATTTGCAACAATTTAGCCAATGTCAAGTGATTTATTTATTATAGTTTTATAGTCAAGTCGTCAAGAGTAACCGTCAAGTCCTAACCCAGTTTAAACGGTGGCAGAAAAACTGAGTTTTTACAGGATAAAATCCACCATTTGAAAAGACTCGCAATACACTTAAATTTCACTACATCACACATGTGCCATTTATCCAAGTTACACCGGTTAAAATGCCACTAAAATTTCACGAAATAACTCGAAAAAACACATTAAAATGTAATAAAATAAAAATGACGACGTTTCTTTCAAAAATGGCAGATTTCAAACCCATCCAGACCTCATTCACATACATAGCTGAACATTTCTCAGATCGTTGGATCGCATTTGAAGTGAACTATTATTGGACGATTGGATTATTGGACTATTATTATTATATCACTCATTTATTAAAAATCTCGTAAAAAAATATATTTTTCACTATAAAGCAATACTATCTACAAAAAAATAAATAGTAAAAAACATTATAGTAAAAAATATAAATCAAAACGGGGAACCACCGACCGCGGAGCGAGGCCCAAACGGTCGGGGGCTAGGGCTGCAGAGAGAGGAACCTCCTGACTATACGTGCCGAGCCCAGGAGTACCGCCTTCTGAATCTGACCCTTGATCCAACTATTTAGCGAGAGCTTCTTAAGGTACTGGTCGAAGCTCTTCGCAATCAGTCCATTCACTGAAACGACTATCGGGACGATAATCGTTGAATCCACATCCCACATGGCGGTAATCTCGTGAGCCAAGTCAAGGTACTTGCTTAACTTGTCTTTCTCGGCCTTCACGAGATTAGCATCATGCGGGATAGTGACATCAACAAGTATCGCCCGGCGTTCCGACCGGTCTACCAGCACGATATCAGGCTTATTGGCAACAATAGTCCTATCCGTGATGATAGGACGGTGGATATTATTATTATTATTATTATCACTAATAATAATAATAATAATAACCATGTTATTATTATTATTATTATTAGTGACGTTGACATAAAGGTTCAAAAATATAAAATCGCCTCTAGCTACAGCGGCGACCCATTTATCTAAAGGACATTCAGTATTTTAATTACAAGCAAGATAATTCTGCGGCGAACCATGGACCAAGCAAAATTACGTCTGATACTATTACCAGCAAGATTGCCTGCACTGATAGCCTCGTTATTACATTACCTAGCCGTACTAGATAGATCAGATGGTGACAATATTATATTGTTGAATTAGACCAACATGAATCTAGAAAACCTGAGGATTGTGTTAAAACCCTTTGATAAAATACCACTTTGGAACTCCTGTGAGGAAAAGCTGTACTTAATCATAATAAATAAATAAAATAAATAATAATAATGCTGGACAGTTCACACAACATTATCCAGCCCCAAGCTAAGCGGAGCTTGTGTTATGGGTACTAGATAACTGATATACTTAATACAATTCATTACATAGATAGATATTTTTTATTATACGTAGATTATACCCAGAACACCCTGAACAGTTATCTGCAGATCGTACAAATATTTGTTCCGAGGCGGGAATCGAACCCGCAACCTCATGCGTCGCAGGCGAACCTTTGCCTGCCGCGCCACAGAGGTCGCAAAAATGATGTTTCGATGGGACCAAAATCACGATTCCTAGAAACAAATCGCCTGACAAAGTTTACCAATGCGAAAACCACATTATATCGCGTAAATACTGGAAACACACTTTTATAGCTAAAATAAGGTATGCTCGTCATGTCTGATCATACATCAGAAACCGGCCTAGATCACATCATAATCATCATCAGACTATTTCGCTATGAGAAACTAGGTAATTAATACCTCTAGTGAATAAATGAATCGGAATAGCTGGGTACTCGTTACAGAAGAAAGAAAGCTCCAATAAGAAAAAATAACTAGTGTAAATTCATAGAAAATTAATCACTGCAAATAGAGTTGTAGGAAACGGATGGAAAGTTGGGAACAGCAAATAAGGTGGTCTAGTTCTGTCCACTACCATAAAACGACAGCGCAGAGACTAGTGAGCGACACGTAAGACCGGCTTTCTAGTAATCCCCTGCGGCACTCCAGAGCTCCCGGCTAGGATTAGCTAATGGAGATTTCAGTTTTGTTCTGTTTGGAACGGTTTACAGCTAGCAGTGTTTGTTTTGAAGCTGGCAAATAGTTTTTCAAGTTTTTGTCGTATGTCGGGGTGTGTCCGGCCTAAGGATAGACCCCTCCTTCTTCTCCCGTGGATGTCGTAAACACCGATTAAGGGATTACCCGGACTTGTTATTAAGATTCGTTATTATAAGATTTGTTTAGTAGTAGTAGAGCTTTTTTGTGAAAGAGTTCGTCCGGGGAAGTACTACCGCACTACTACATTATACAATCTAGTACTATTTCTGCCGCAAAGCAGTAGTACTCGCATTGCTGTGTTCCGGTTTGAAGGGTAAGGGTGCCGGTGAAATTACAGGCACATGAGACTTTTCATCTGTATGTCTCAGGGTGGCGGGCGCAGTGCAATGACACATAGGGCGCGTCCTAGGTGGAAGTGACCTATGAGGTAATGCACTATTCATAGGCAGAGGTTACCGCTTAACATCAGGTGGGCCATCTGCTTGTTCCGTCATTCATTAGTATAAAAAAAAAGAAGAATATTAATTATGATTAGCAATGTGTTATTATTAGAAGAAAACGTTAGCAGAGTCAGTCGTTGGGAAGCAATGGCAGCGATGAGCTCAACACTTGTCACGTCTATATGCCCACGATGGTGCAACTTACGGTGTAAAGAGACCCATTGAGGCTCTGCCTCTTTCGGGGAAAAAGGCGTGTGTCTGTATGTCTGACCGTATTTGCGTGTTAAGTATGTATGTCGTTGACAGTAATATTAAAAAAAAAAGTATTACGGCCCGCCTGATGGTAGCTTAGATAAGCGGTTGCCGTTGCCTATTGACATCTGCAACACCAGGGTAATTGCCAATGCGTTGCATTTCTCTTTTTGTTTTGAATCGGTTAATATTTAGTTTTAAGAAAAAACCTCGGAAGGAGTTCACTCATTTCTTCCTCATGTTTCCTCATCATCAGACTCATACGAATTCGTATAATAACTTGTCGATGCTTCCACAGGACTGCTCTACGTTCTTTGCGCGCATTTTGTTCACCATAGATTTTAAGTCTTCTTAGAATACGTTGAATATCCAGCACCCGTCTCTGGTTTTACTCCTTTTTATGCACAAACATGCCCTAAGTCCTCCGGCCAACTGTATCCTACTAATACTATACTTGAATGCAAAAGTTTGGATGTTTCTAACACAATCACATGAGTTCGTTGTACAATAAAGATTCTTTATTACATTCATTCACATTACTTCCTCCCGCGAACGCTCAGGTTGTGGAATGATCCCTGCTGAGGTTTTCCCGAGCGATTACAGTATGGGGTTCTTCAAAAGGGGTCTTTGTAAATTTGTAAAGGGTCGGCAACGCGCGTGTGATGCCTCTGGTATTGCAGGCGTCCATAGGCTACGGTAACCGCTAAATGCGGTGTAACAGGTAAATGCTTGTTTGCTACCTTGGTAGTATACAAAAAAAGAAAAAGAACACACCGTAACAGCTATACCGATTTCTATAAAACTTGTTGGTACATAAGCCCCACGCGAACAAAGCCGTCGGGCGGATCCTTGAATTGGTATAGTGCAGATAAATAGTACTGCCGCTCCGTCACGATCTCACGACTACAGGAAGTGGCCTAATGAAGGGACCGCTGGGGCTGGCATTGCTGTCACTTCACTTGTCCATTTAGTTACGCAAAGCTTGTTGGATTCTCATTTGTAACAGGAAGCTAAGGCCCAAGTTCACGAACAAATAAACGGGTGGTTTTAAAGTCGACTGGCGCCGTAGTAACTATTCTGTAATCTTTTTCGGGGTGAATTGAACCTGGGGTGACATGACCCTAACCCGTTACCGTAACCAATCGTCAAAGTGACAGATAATGCATGAAAACATGTGTCAAAAAGAACGGTTTAAGCTAACCAGACGTTTAAACGTCCGTTAATGTGTTGGTGAATCAAGTACTTAGGCTCGTAATTACTTGTACTATTATTTATTCTGTGCTGTAATATCAATAGCAGTGTCCTCGCGAGGGTTCCTCCGCTACACGTAAAGTAGGGATATGAGTCAATAGCCCCCCCTCCCACGCCAGCTAAACGGTTGTTTTTGGATATGTGAAAAAAAACAGGGCTGTAGTGTATTGTACAAAGGAGTTAAAAGGAAAACTGTCACAGCTAAGTAGGTAGACTTTGCAATTTCACGAGTAATAGTCGAACTACTTATAAAAGGTACTTGGAGAAGGAAAAAGGCCAATTTCGTACAAATTCCATTGAATATCAACTTAGATGAAGTTGTTAGTTGTGTAAAACAGTTTGCATATACGGGCAACTACGGAAACCTACAATGTGCGTGGCCCGACACGCACTTGGTCTCTTTTTGTTTTAATATAAATTATAATAAATAAATAATAGAAAATGCTGGACAGTTCACACAACATTATCTAGCCCACGCTAAGCAGAGCTTGTGTTATAGGTACTAGATAAATGTTATACTTAATAAAATACATTACATAGATAAATATTTACATACAGATAACTGATATACTTAATACAATACAATACATTACATACATAGATATTTTTTATTATACATAGAAAATACCCAGAACACCCTGAACAAATATCTGCAGGTCGTACAAATATTTGTTCCGAGGCGAACAAATGTTGTTAATATTTATGTATTAACTTTTGAAACTATCATGGTTATGTACTTCGACCAAAGTAAAATAAATGGACTGGCCTTACCCATACAAAACGTCCGTGAAAAATAAGACAATTCGGATTTAGGGTACGGTCAACAAATAAACTATCTATCTATCTATCTATCTATCCAGCCACTGCTGAGTAAAGGCCTCTTCTCTATAGCGCCACTCCTGGCGGTCTTGTAAATAAACTAGGTGAAATTAAATTATTGAACTTCTTAAAAACTGTATTTTTCTACTATTTATTTATATTTTTTTACTTTAACAGATGCAATGTGTTTTCTAATGTTATTTCAGTAGGTTTAATAGTACAAAAAATCGCCGAAAAAAATGCAATTATTGAATGAAACTTTTACAAAAATACATGGTTCCCTTCTGTTTTATGTAGTTACTTATCTATTTTTCAGCTCTCAAACATACACAATATAAATCAATAGAAAAGCAAGTCCACCTAAGGTCTTCAGCTCAATCAATTTGTGAAAAATATATTTTTCATCACTCAATAAACTAAGAAAATATCATAAAAATCGTACGGAAACATAAATGTATAAAAATTCCAGTATTTAAGAAACTGCAGAGTGCAGTTTTAAGAATTTTGCACAATGAGTTTTTTTATACTACTTGGAATGACAGATCAAGAAGATGGCCCACCTGATGTTAAGTGGTACCCTCTGCCTATGAACAGTGCATTACCTCAGGTCACGTCCACCTAGGACGCGCCCTATGTGGCATTCCACTGCACCCGCCACCCTGAAACATAAAGATGAAAAGTCCCATGTGGCCGTAATTTCATCGGCACCCTTACCCTTCAAACCGGAACACAGCAATGCGAGCACTACTTCTTTGCGGCAGAAACAGGTATGGTGGTAGTACTTCCCCGGACGAACTCTTTTACAAAAAAGCTCTACTACTACTAACCGTTTTTTGGCGTATAGAATTCATTGTGTAGAAAATGATCAGAGCAAATACGGGAAAATATATTCCACTTCCAAAAGTCGTCTGTTCTTGCTCGTCTTATGACTTCTATCCATTTTTGTTTACCTTAGATTTTTTTTGGAAAGCTATAAGGTTAATTAACATGCCATTACATATTATATGCAATTACCTAAAGCGACGTGCTTAGCAATGTTTTGACGTAAATAATGCAAATTACAATTCTAAATCAATACGATACCCCTTAGGCATCAGATTTTTTTGCAGTCTGTACCGGACCATCCGTCATGCGTGAAGTCTTGTCAAATATTTCGTCGCTGTAGTTGGAAAACTAAATAAGTAATAACAACAACAAAAATAACATCGCGAGAAAAACGCGATTTACTGTTTTATTGCGTCAAAAATGGCAATAACTTTTTTATCGTAACTAATTTTTCAGTCCGTGTTTTGATATGTTATAGATTGGTACTGTATCTATTTTCGAATTTAATGATAATACATTTTAGTTCTCTTGATTAAGAGAAAAAAATAAAAAAACGTCTATGTATTTTTCCCTCGCCAAAGTTTTGAATAATTGAAATGATCTATTATTTACTTTAAAAACTTTCGTGAATCATATCAATTATATGTCGGTGCTTACATCGATTTAACGGTACGTGAAAATTTCCCGTTTTTATAATATAATTATTATTTACTTATTTGAATATGACAATCCTATCCATGGGTATAGATTTATATAATATTAAAATACATTTTAAAATAAAACCAACTTATAATCATTTCTTTTTATCAAGACTGAATATTAGAAAACTACTGAAACACCTACATTATTTTAGCAGACTTATAAATTCAAAGTAAGTGACATAACAAACTTATCATACGACTAATGCTTATAAAATCAACAAAATGAAAAAAAATTGTGGAACACAATAATTCTAAGTATCAAAAAGAAAAAGGGATGTCGACTAAAATTAAAACTACCTACGAGTATAAACTTGTGTCTGTTAACTTTCATTCAGAGTGGCGAACATTGAGATAATGTCCTGGGGCGTAGTCCTCCTTGTCGCTCGTCCTCTAGAGCAAGACGTGTCCATCGACATGTATGGGCCATCATAACCATGCAATAAAGTTGATTTCGCAAAATGTGTTAGTTATGTAGTTTTCCTACCACACGACGATTTATAAGTTTTTTATCAATTGATGAAAATTATATTACAAAACCTTTACTTACGAATTAAATGCTATGCCTGAAGCTTTATTTGTATTTCTTGTGTTGTTTGCACTTGCAGAAAAGCACAGGAAGGCATTGTATTACCAAGGTATCTAATTTTGGTATTTTTCAGCATAGCTGTCACTCGTTGCCGTGACAAAGACTGACTGAAGCGAAGTATACTAGCTAGGTCTGTTTAGAAGCTTCAAAACTATCGTTCCCTAAGGCCCGTCCATTCATTTTATTTACGTCGATGGTTATGTACATAATTTTCACTAGAAACGGGATATTTACCATGATTTTTGAGTTTAAAAACAACTAAAAAATAAATAAAAAACTCAAAAATCATGGTAAATATACCGTTTCTAGTGAAAATTATTTATGTATTGTTCATAAAAGTGGTATTAGGTACCATGTAGGTACCTGTGTCCCTAATACCCGGTACAAAGGAGTATTATTGTTTTGTTTGGCAAATGTACACAGTAGCGCCATCGGGGTCGTATCGCGAGGGAAAATATATTTTAATCAACAAACAGTAAAATCTTTATAGGGCATAATTTTATAGCATTGTGTACCAAAAGTCCCTTGTTACGAGTAGATTTTAGCGTTACCGGGATATACAAAACTTGGGACAAATATCATATACTACCTACCTATCAAGTACTTCATTCCTTACGATGTTTTCTTTCACCGTTTTGAGCTCGTGCACATATTTTTTTTTGAGTGGAAAACAACTAAAAAAACCGGCCATGTGCGAGTCGGACTCGCGCACGAAGAGTCGCGTACCATTATCTATAATCTATAAAAGGGCAAAAAATCACGTTTGTTGTATGGGAGCTCCCTTAAATATTCATTTTATTCTGTGTAGTAGTATGTTGTTACAGCGGCAACAGAAATACATCATCTGTGATATTTTCAACTGTCTAACTATCACGGTTCATGAGATACAACCTGGTGACAGGCGGACAGACAGACAGACGGACAGCCGAGCCTTAGTAATAGGGTCCCGTTTTACCCTTTGGGTACGGAACCCTACAAATTCGATGGCATGTGACATCCAATACTCTTCATTGGGCTATAGCATCGACAGTAGGCCTCAAGTCCCAGCAGTGGGAACATAACGGGCATTATACAAGCACTATTATCATCTAACTGCTGGGCTGGGTGTGATGTGGTTCGTACACGCTGCATCTGAGCTAGGCCAGATAGATGCAGCGTGTAAAAGGGAGATTGGCGTAATTTTTGAAGCTACGTGGGTTTTTCAAAGGATCTTGGCGCCAACGTTCAGACGTTGGGCAAGTGCTCAGGGGGGCGATTCTCGGATTGTAGACATTGATGTCGAATAGAGAAATGTCGAAACAAGATGGCGAATGTTGAATAAAATCTCGACTTTTGCCTTCGCGTTTCGACATAATATCTCTATTCGATATCAATGTCTACAATCCTAGAAGCGCCCTACAGTTATCGGGCGTGTATCGATGGTGGAGGTTTTTATTTGTAAGGCCCATACATAAGCCTCTCGCTCTTTGCTCGTGCCAGCTATGCAACTATCTCGGTGCGACGCTAATCTGAACCTAATAACACTATCGACCTCGATCCGGACTTGATATCCTAGCTCGTTTCTTTCCTAACTCCACAATTGTAAACTATACCTAACAACATTTCAAAACAAACTCGAATTTAACCAAACTAGCTTTAACAAGCAAACTTCAATGAACTTGTCGCCAAACTCTAGCAATGTAAGTTGTTGAACCGTAAACTCTATATTCACGTCTAAAGCAGGTTACCCTTACTATTGATTTACCTTTGCATTCGTCAGGCACGAAGCACCCCTACTATACGTGTATCTACCGTCCGTGCTGAAAACCAGCGCTGCAGTTTACTGCAGCATTATGCTGAGCACGGACCCTTCTTGACACAACACAGTTTATATCTTAGGAAGTAAATTGTACCGGTTATGGTTTTAATCAAAATAAACTTTTAATTTACTTTACTCTTATCAACACGGGCGCCTACTCCACGGATTCTTACAGCACGAAGTACGCCTACTATCTACCGACACGGTCGTTTACAAGCACGAAATACCCTTATTATTTACCAAAGCTTACAGGCCCGAAGTACATCTACTGTCTACCGATAGCAAGGCCGCCTACAGACACGAAGTGTCCCTAGTATCTATATCTATCTAGTATCCACGGTTGCTTATAGGAACATAGTAAATAAATAAATAAATAATTGCCAGTTCTCACAACATTATCTAGCCCCAAGGTAAGCAGAGCTTGTGTTATGGGTATCACTGATATACTTAATACAGTACATTATATACATAGATATTTTGTATTATAATACAAAATAATGATGTGTGAACTGGCAATTATTTATTTAATATTTAAAAAAAGAAATTACCCAGAACACCCTGAACAAATATCTGCAGATCGTACAAATATATATGTTCCTAGGCGGGAATTGAATCCGCAACCTCCTGCTTCGCAGGCGAACCTTCGTCCGCCGCGCCGCAGAGTTCGTCAAAAGTACCATTACTATGTACCGACAACAGCACCTACAGGCACCAACATACCCCTACTATCTACCGACGCGAGCGGTTACAGGCACGATGTCAAACCGGTGAAGCGCCAGTGGACAGTCGGCGGTAACCTGCTTTATACGCCAATGCGCCTAAAGTACACCCCGTCAGAACTTTGAATTCAAAAGTAGACTTGCGAACAATCGTAATAAAATTTCTCCTTTCCCGGGAATCTCTTGAAAAACGGAAGCGGAATCTCCGAGTTTGAAACTTTGACTTCCATCCAACTCTTGAATGAAGACGTCGGAACTGGGTTCACGGGCTGATTTATAAACGGTGCGGAAGTTGTTCCGAAAATCTATTTTAGAAACGTTATATTTTCTTGATGTTTGTTTTCCATTTGGAAGGGATTGCAAATACTGACTCTGAAGACTGGTGGGTAAACGGAAAATGACGAAGAAGAAATTATATATTTTTTTATGTATCTCCGAGGCAGGCGAGATAAAATCATATTGCTCAATTGATTTCAATTCATTTCAACATTTCAAGTTACAGTCAGCAAATTGAGCAATATTCCTCCTTGAGCCCTTTTGTATGCAAACGAAGCTTGCTCCTATTTTGGATATTATGTCATAAAATTCCATGAAATTTTGTACACATAATACATAATAACACCCGTGGTTTGTCAGTTTCTTAAAAAAACCGGCCAAATGCGATTCGTACTCGCGCATGAAGGGTTCTGTACACTTAAAAACATATTTGTCACAAAAAATAAACTTAACTAACGCTAAGGTTCAATGTTCTTTTGAACAGAAAACACTTTACGCGGAAAATTAGTAAGTATCTGTTTACAGCCGAAAATAGAAAAATATTTTTCTATTCTCCGAGTGAAACTTGCGAATATTAAAGGGTGAACGTCCTTTTAGATTGTTACGGGTATTGCTGTCGACATTCCGCGAAAATATTTACTAGAAATAGATACGGTTTTCTCAGAAAAAATATATATCGATTTAGTTTGGCTGGCTAAAGCGAACACGTGTAGGTCCGATCAAATTTACTTATACATCCTTAGTTGCGAAATACACACACTTACAATTACAGTGCTCTAATACCTATACATACAATGTACATACATTATCGTAAGTACCTAATTAATAAAATAAACATCTTTTTTTAAACTGTGGGATAAGATCACTCTAAGATAGCTCGTCAAAAGCACATTCACGCTCGAAACGTCTCGTGTGGGTGTAAATCTACTTTTGATGTCAACTAGGTACCTACTAGTGTTTCTTCTGTAGCGTATGTCGAGTGAAATGGAATAGGCATGTAATTTTCCTGCCAAGCGAACCGTGAATCGTCGCAATATTAACATTCGAGGAAAGATATTCTGTCATGTTTCGCAAAGTGAAGGTCTTCTGAAGTCTCTGCTGTTATAGCACGAAGATCACAACCCATCTATGTCTGATTTCATCGAGTAATACCTTCCCGTTTCAAGAGAGAGAGATGCCTGTCTTAGATGTCCAGATTGCCTGACTTTTTAGAGGAATGCCTGTCAAGCCCACAGAAAAAAATAGGAAAATTCTTATTTTAATTAAATAATCTTCATCCATAGGTCATCCATTTACTAACAATATGGCACAACTAGTAACAGTACTGTATATATTCTGTGGTAATAGTAACATACCTACCCTACGGCCTACCTATTACATCGTTTCTCAATCTCAACCTTTTTAGTGCTAAAATCAAGAAAAATTTATAAAAAAATCCGTAAGTGTAGGAGTGAAGAAAATTGTTGCAAAATTGTGGCGAGCGGAGCGATCCTCTAAAAATTCAGGATTTTTGTAGCAAGGCGAGATAGAATTCGTTTGGTAATCAGGTGAATTGATACACCTGGTGGCTCGTGAATTGCTCAAATGCTTGTCACATGGTAACCCTAATTACGCGTGAGTCCATGGTAAAATCAAAACACCTACTGTAGCCCTTCGTAAAATAAGGAATGCTGACTAAAACTGTAGGCCACCATCGTCTATAATTTTCTTGTATCATGATACTCTAAGGGCTTCACGGTTGCTTGGGCACCCTCCTGATTTTATTCAGGGATACTTTCTAGTTTGTAAGTCAATTAGTATAATTATTCAATTAGGTAGGGCACTTTATATTACATTTCACGTTGCTGAGAACTAAGAAAATTAAATCATAATTGAGAACACGGAAAAAATTCATTTAAAGATAAGTAAGATGGATTGCCCGGACTTGTTTGTAAGATTCGTTGTTATATGATTTGTTCTGGATGCTAGCTTATTTATGGAATGTGTTATTACTGGAAGAAAGCGTTAGCTGAGCCAGTCGTGGGAAGCAATGGCGGCGATGAACTCACCATTCGCCACGTCTATATTCCACGATGGTGCAACCCACTGTGAAAAGAGGCCCGGCCCATTGAGGCTCTGCCTACCCCTTCGGGGAAAAAGGCGTGTGTCTATACATAGACACACGACATTTCACATATACATAGTCACATACATGTATGTATGTAAGTAAGATGGACATGGGTTTTCTTCGAAGTTAATGATGAAATTTTCTGATAAGAGACTATTTTCTATTTTATATAGTTCTGAGGCAATTTAAATTGTTCTAAAGTGGCAATTTTCTTTCTCAGATTATGCACGCTGCGAGTGACGCGACTGCGAGTGTGCGGGGCGCTAGGCGAGGCGGGTAGCGGAGCGGGCGGCGGAGCGGGCGCGGGCGCGGTCATACTGGCAGCGCGTATGCACAGCAGCAAACGGACCCTGCGCTCCAATGACATCGCCGTGCCACCCATGGATGTTGAGCTGGACCTATGCTTCTCGCTACAGTACCCGCATTTCGTCAAACGCGACGGGAACAGGTATGCAACACACACATACTGCCGCATGAGGCTACCCCCTTGCGATTGACTTGTTTAGACATTTTAAGGGTTCCGTACCCAAAGGGTAAAACGGGACCCTTTTACTAAGACTCCGCTGTCCGTCTGTCTGTCACCAGAATGTTTCTCATGAACCTTAATAGAGACAGTTGAAATTTTCACAGATGATGTATTTCTGTTGCCGCTGTAACATAAAATACTAAAAAACAATAAAATCAATATTTAAGGGGGCTTCCATACAACAAACGTGATTTTTTTGCCGTTTTTATTGATAATGGTGCGGAACCCTTCGTTCGGAACCTATCCAAGTATGTGTGTGTAGGGTTCAGCAATGTTCAAAGTTTTATCGTTCCATTAGTTTTAGTACCGCAAAAGTATAATAACCGCTTGTAACGCTGTTATTTTCGGGGGCCATTTCAGTTTTTACGATTCGCCAACTATACGCACATTTTATTGCCACAGTTAACATCAACATCAAGAAATCGCTTTAAAACTAGTAATAAAATAATGCAGGATCTAAATAATGTGACCTTTGCGTGTGGGGTTGACTCAACCACCACGCTTGGTGGATTGGTGTTGAGTACTTGTACTAATATTTATTCTGTGGTTGAGGTCTTGGGTGGATGCTGCTGTCCTTCTCCTAGGCTAGGAGTGTCCAAGATACGGCCATGATTATTTGAGTAGTAGTATTAGAGCTTTTCTGTGAAAGAGTTCGTCCGGGGAAGTACTACCTCCGTCCCTATTTCTGCCGCAAAGCAGTAGTGCTCGCATTGCTGTGTTCCCGTTTGAAGGGTATCCGTGAAATTACAGGCACATGAGACTTTTCATCTTTATGTCTCAGGGTGGCTGGCGGGCGCAGTGTAATGTCACGTCCATACAGGGTGCGTCCTAGGTGGACGTGACCTATTTGGTAATACATCAGGTAGGACATCTGCTTGGTCCGTCATTCACACAGTTAAAAACGGACCAATCGGCCCGCTAACAAAATTCCAACTAGTAGGTATAGGTAGGTAATAGAAATCCAAGATAGAGTTTGTGTGGATGAATGCACTATTCTTATTTTTTTTTGAGATGACGAGCTATTATCCAAATTGAGCTGCAAATTAATACTCGTTTTAAAATGGCCTACAATAGTTGGACTGATTGACTTCTGAAGCATTCTGTAATATGCTTTTTGTTTTTTAACTCTGTTTTTTTAAGTATTTATAGGTAGCTGTTGGTTTTCCTACTAAATAAATATAAATATAAAGCCTGATCAGTATTTTTTACATAATTACAGTAGCTTTACATAATTAAAGATGTCTCCTTTTGCAAGCACATAATACTTGCAAGCCGTTTTTTCCAACCAAGTTCATCATGGACTGGATGTCCATGATGCTTGATCGATCTTCTCCTCATCGCAACATTCAAACATTCAACAATTAATAAATTTTGTAAAAATTAAAAAAACCCTCAATGCAATGAAACGGCTGAACCGATTTTGAACAAACATAGCTAAGAACACTCACGACAAATTAACCTTTCAAACAAAAAAAAATCGAAATCGGTTCATCCGTTCGAGAGCTACGATGCCACAGACAGACACACAAACACACACACACAGAGAGAGAGACACGTCAAACTTATAACATCGTCCCCGTCGTTTTTGCGTCGGGGGTTAAAACCAACTATCCCATTGTTTCATATTTTTCACAATACAATATTTTATGCTTCGGCCCACCAGGATGTTATAAACTATTAAACTGGCCCACCACAAAATTATGTTCGACACCCCTGTAGTCTTTAGCAGATGTAGCTTTTACTACATCCACGGGAGATCCACTACGTCCAAGTAGCATAAATAGCTCGGAATAGGTAGTACCTTCCTAATTCCTTTCTAGTCGGTTATTTTCTTACTTCATAGATAGGTGTAATTTTTTTATCAGGCTATGGGCCCAGAGGAACGTACATAAACTTGTGCATTAAAAGCTGGGAATATAAGGCATTTAACTAATGGGTATCCTATATAGGATTATGACAGCTACTTCGACCTATTTGTGAATCTGGTTTAAATAAAATAAACACTGAATTTAAAATGTCTTATTATTTCACTGATATATAATTCACAAATTTGATAGGTAGGTAATGTTAAACAATACGACTTTATTAGGGCGCGGTGGAGTGACGACTGGCGTAAGTACATACATGTACAGTCCGACCAGAAAGAGTAGAAAATAAATGAGGGCGCCACTATCGTTTACATGGTATCACCATATACTATGGCGAAATGTTTTGATACTTGATATTTTTTAATATATAAAACACATTGCAGTTCTCATTTTAATAAATTTTACAACAAATATTTATGCTTATCACATTAAAGGAATAAGAATCAAACCACTATCTTAGAGTAAACTAAAGTAAAATTTAGTTTTTTTTAATATATAATGCATTATTGGTATCCAAACCAGTCCTATGACACTAGGTCCCTACCTAGAAAGAAAGTAAAAATATTTTGTATACTCAGAGGGGAAAAAACCACAGTAGACAATTTTGTTAAATAATAATATAATACTAAATAAGATAAGATAAGATAAGATAATATTTATTTCTGTAACTTAATGTAACATAGAAATATCCGTAGTTGAGACCACCTTTACCACCTTTACCACCACTAAATAATACATAAATCACTCTAATGACTCAAAATTAAGATACTCAGTGCCCGACATCGATTATTCTTGTGGTAGAATATAATAAGAAGTTCCTGCCATACCATGATTTTCATCTTCACTCTCAGATTCCTCGCTAGAGCTTTCATCACAGAGTTGTATTATACCAGCTGCTCAATGTTTTGGTACATTGTTCGACTTCGCTCATGGTATTCCTTTTCGATTTGTTTCACATGTTCACAGCATCGCTTCCAGTCAGTTTGAGTAATGGTGTTGAATGACTCCTCAGTCAATTCTTTGATATATGAAGCTCCTACATTGCGTGAGGCTACTTTAGATTTTTCTTGAGCCCATATAAGCTCTATGGGGTTTAGTTCGCAGTGGTAGGGGGGCAGCCTGACCACTGTGTGTCCATACTCCGAGAGCAACTCATCTATTTCATAGACAGGTATCTTTGTTTCTCAGCCAAAGCAAGCAACATTAGTTTCCTTAAATTTTCATCAAAAGGAATATTATTTTCAGTTATCTATAGTTATTATTCTCATTAACAATCCTCCATAAAGTGCTTTCCTATTTTCCTGCAAAAACATAAGCAGGTAAAGTATCAAAAATAAAGAATTGCACTACAAAATACGATTAAATGGGACAAAGATCAACAAAGACTAATTAGTATGATTCACAAGGATTTTGGATGGATTTACACGATTCTTTTAGTAAATTATAACAGTTTACGTCCAGTTTTATTCTTTTTACCAGCTACTTACCGGTCAAATAAGCTGTTCGTTTATAACCGTCTACTAATTCAGCCAGCAGTGTCCAGGCTTGATACTCAGCCAAACATCTCTTATACACTTTGTAAATAATGTCACGAGCCCCACTGCGTATAGTTTTATTCATATTGCTAATATTTTACGATTTATGCGATTTATTTGCTTTTGTTTAGATAAATAAAAACAGCAACAACAAATCAAAACAAACAATTCGAATACACGCGCTCGACTGAAGTTGCAGTGTTTCCGCTAGCGGAAAATTATTATGGTTAGTCCAACAAATATTTAAATATGATTTCAAGAAATTACCTTTACATGTCTATTTTTTAAAATTCTGTATATTCTATTATAATGAAAATAAATCAACATACATAAATCACATCATACCTACCTATATAAATACCAATATGTGCATAATTTAATTTTGCATATAAAAGCTGAATCTGGCGACAAATTCACTACAGCGGCCACACTGGCTTATCATAAAGAGTTGCCAGTTTATAGTAAATTTTAGTTCCTTGATAATTAATTTCTACTCTTTATGGTCGGACTGTACTAGCCTCGTAAAGTCAAACTGCAAGTATGCAATTTCATTAGTGTGCGTGATGACGCTACAGGCATTTATTTTACTTTCCTCTGCTCGGCAAGTTGGTATTGAACTGGCGCTAACCACAAAACTCATTGTAGACACAAGAGTGACCACGAACTACCTCGCCAAATGCGGTGCAGATTTCTCCAACTCGAACTAATCCAAGTAAACCATTACTATTAATGGAACGTTTGACCGCTGCGTTAAGTTCAATGAGGGCAGTTTCCAACTATGTATTTATATCGACAAACCAGCGGTGTATGCGTACGAACTATTGGGTAATCTGTGTTGATACAGAATCAGGATTTGGTTGGAACTAATGATATATACTCGTATATACGAGACACTATCAATTAAAACATTTCTGTTAGTTCTCCTAGTTTTCGCAAAATCAGGTTTCACTATCTCAATATGTGTTGATGTTTTTAAATATGTAATGGCTCGACAAACTGGCTTACGGCCCGCTTGATGGTAAGCGGTTACCGTCGCCTATTGACATCTGCAACACCAGAGGTATTGCCAATGCGTTGCCTGCCCTCTTTACATTTTTTTTGAAGCGGCTCATGTTTTAGTTTAGCTGAAACACCTCAGGAGGGAGCCCATTCCACAACTTGCACGTATGGGGGAGAAAAGATCTCGTAAAGCGAGTAGTACGAGATACCCACGTGTCGATGATGTGTGGATGAGCTCCCTTGCGTTGATTTCGCGCCTCAAATGAAACGTATTAGACGTTTTAATTCAAGTTTTGTTATCCCGTTGCAGATTGCAGATAATGCTGCAGAGGCGCAAGAAATACAAGAACCGCACCATCCTCGGGTACAAGACCCTGGCCGAGGGGGTCATCAGGATGGACCAGGTATGAAACTGCGAACGTCATCTACCATCGAGCATGTTATTATAGAACATTGCTAGTTGTGTGTCCGGCCCAAGACTAGACCCCTCCATCTAGGGTTACCAGATTCAAAAATGAGATTTCCTGACATATCCCTGACTTTAAACTAGATTTCCTCACAATCTGCCAAAATATGTTTACAGTATATATAAACATGATTTTCAATAAGAACGGGATATTTACCATGGTACATTACCGTGATCATGACTTCTTAGGATTTAATTATTATTTTTTATTAATAAAATTGATAAATATTAGTAATTTCTTAGTATAGTTAATTTCCTTTTCTAAAATTCCTGACAATTTCAATTTTTTCCTGTTTCCCTGACAGAGGGCTGAAATTCCAGATATTTCATGAAAATTCCTGTCATCTCGTAACCCTAGCTCCATCTCCTCCCGCGGATGGCGAAAAAGCTGACTAAGGGATTACCCGGACTTGTTTGTAAGATTCGATGGTATAAGATTTGTCCTGGCTGCTGGAATGTATTATTACTGGAAGAAAGCGTTAGCAGAGTAAGTCGTGGGAAGCAATGCCGGCGATGAGCTCACCACTTGTCACGTCTACATCCCTCGATGGTGCAAACCCACGGTGAAAAGAGGCCCTTTGAGGAGCTGCCTACCTATATACTTAGTGGATTTTTGATTTTGTCTTCTTGTTTTATGTGTGTGTTGTGCGTGTGGAAAAATAAATAAATTTTCTTTCTTTCTTTCTTTCTTCGGGGAAAAAGGCGTGTGTCTATGTATGTAATGTATGTATGTAGACGGGGCTTATATGCAGTAGCGGGACAGCCCCAACACCGCCCAACTAGCGTATTATATAACGCTGTTTCTATCAGTTTCCATCAGTTTCAATGCTGTTTCAATCAGAATGAACGCTCTTGCGATTACTCAATTTACGCAGTTTACCTAAAAAGCTTGATTGCAACTAGACTGCATAAATTAGGTAATCGCAAGAACGTCATTTCAAATAGAAACAGCATTGAGATCGATTGAAACCGATAGCAACAGAGCTACGTAATCGCGCCACTGAATCCATTGTTGTACTGGACGCGGATGGCGCTGTACGTCGCGAGCGTATACTTCGCCCACAAGCTGCACGTATACAGAGAGGTATACGTGCAACAAGTATGCTCGAAACAATGTTAGCTTCACCCCCTCTGAGCTACGTGCAAACCTCCGGGCAACCATATTATAATGGTATTGTTTTTTGGACACAATGGTTGCAATTCTGTGCAATATTCTATAAATTTAAACCGCGTTAAAGTTGTCGCGCGCCCTTTCTTATAGACTGAAATAAAAGAGACCGCGATAATTTTAACGCACTTTAAAATTAGAGAATGCTGCACAGAATCACCACCAATGTGCCTCAATGGTAGATGCTCGTGGACTGCTCCGGTTTAGGCAATTGCGTTGCAGTAATACACAATTGCTGTGTTCGGTGAATGAACATGTAGTCTACTAAAGTAAATGTCTACTAAAGTCACAGGATGAGGAGTGTTGTTTCGGATATGATAGCTGAGTTTGCAGTTCATCACTCCTGCCTACACTCCTTCCCGTCAAAACTAAATGTTAATTAATTTCAAACCCACCATAACAGCATTCCGCTTGAATTTATATTCCCTACCAAAGGCTAGCAACTAATTAGTGGTAGCTATAAACTCTACCGCCGATAGCGTCCAGCTTAATTGGTCGATTCATTAGCGTCTATTTAAATGTCCGAGTAGTTAATTCACTGGATAATAAGGGTGTTTGGCCACGAATGTAGAGACAGTGAATTGCGCGCGCTGTCAAAATCTGCGATACTACTTCGTCGCACCGGTTCTTTCTTAGTCACTTGAGTTTGGTCAGAGACGTTAGGGGTATGATGACCCTGAGAATGGACTACCGACCAAATGATAAAAGAGCGATGTCCAGAACGGTTTTTTTTTTTCTATTATTAGGGTTCCTTACCCAAAGGGTAAAACGGAACCCTATTACTAAGACTCCGCTGTCCGTCCGTCTGTCGGTCTGTCACCAGGCTGTATCTCATGAACCGTGATAGTTAGACAGTTGAAAATTTCACAGATGATGTATTTCTGTTGCCGCTATAACAACAAATAAGTACTAAAAAGACTCTTCCCGCCTTTTTCGAAAAGAGACGTTGTCTACTTTTATTTTATTTATTTTCCTGGTGTTTTCTTGAGTTATTTTGTGTTATTTTGGTGGCATTTTAACTAATGTAGCTCGTTTAACAAGCACAAGTGTAGTGAAATGAAATGGAAGTGAATTGCGTGACTTTTGAAATTGGTGGAAATTGTCTACCAAAGTTTTAGTAAAATTGGCCACCGTTTTACTAAAACATGACTCGACTGTGACTTTGACGACTTGGAAGGAGAGTAACGTTGCAAAATATATTGAAAATACAATTAGTGAAAATACTGATACTTGAAAATGGCAAATGCACAAGCCGTGCGGCGCAAATTATAAAGAAAAAAAAAAGTACTAAAAATCGGAATAAAATCCCATACAACAAACGTAATTGTTTTGCCGTTTTTGTAGATAATGTTTATGGAACCCTTCGTGCGAGAGTCCGACTCGCACTTGGCTGGTTTTTTATTTGTTTTCTCTATTAAGTGTGTGTGTGAGTGTGCTAAAAAAAATATTCTTTACTACTCTACTCTCATCTTTTTGCGGGCCCTAATGAGCTCGAAAAGTTGGTTAATTGAAAGCGAACTCATACATAGGTCGCGTTTTCTTTTCCATGAGAGTAGCGTCCCTGTAGCGGTTTAATGCCTCATTTCCTGTTTAAAGGATGCAAGTGCTTAATTAATAGCGTTTGGGGTAAAACGATAGGGTCAAGCTTTACCCTCGAAATTAAAGTGAAATTAATGAGCAACGATTTAACGAATTTAAATTTGCACAATTCAGAACAGTTTGACGCACTTTAGCATATCTTGATAACATCCTGGAGTTTAAGGTTCAAGGTGGTTTTCTTTTTACAAACGTGTTTTTTTGCCGTTTTTATAGATAATGGTACGGAACCCTTCGTGCGCGAGTCCAACTCGCACTTGCCCAGTTATTTTTGCTAATCACAGCTCATAAACATTTCTTGAGATAGCTAAAACTAATTTTGCTGAAACTAGGAGACCTAACACATGTGTTTTGATTAATAGTGTCTCAAAAATATCATTAGTGTAGCTACGAAAGTCAATGAACAAAAAATAATTGTAAAAATAATTGTGCATATTACCACCGACAAATGTTGTATGGTAAACTATTTGGACCATCCACTTTAAGGTATAAGGCCTACCAGAAAGCTACATACTGGTAGTTCTTTGCAGTATCAGTTTTGCAGAATAAATAATAGTACCCCACGCAACTGACCTAACATTTGTATCACACAGATTCTCCAACGCTCAATGGATATGGAGTTGGAGTTGACTGGTGTCGGTGGGAAGGTTGGCGTGGCTGCTGGCCAGCCAGTTGCCAAGCTGTCCATCACTGGACTGGCGTCCACTCCTGTGGACCATGATACCAAGAACAATAACACACTGCTTATTACAGGTATATACTTTAGCCAGTGTTCATAAATATTATTCCATCCGGCTGCGCCAACTTGTCTCAATTGTGTGAAAATACGGTAGGTCACGTCCACCTAGGACGCACCCTATGTGGCATTGCACTGCGCCCGCCAACCTGAGATATAAATATCAAAAGTCTCATGTGCCTGTAATTTCACCAGCAACCATACCCTTCAAAAAGGAACACAGCAATGTGAGCACTACTGCTTAGCGGCAGAAATAGGTATCGTGTTAGTACTTCCCCGGACGAACTCTTTCACAAAAAAGCTTTACTACTACTTCACCACAAAGTCTTCAATGCTGGGGAAGCCAAAAGTAAGGGCTATGTTTTAGCAGTCTATGAATGCATGTTTTTATTAAACCAAAAAAGGGGGTATAACCGTAGCTAGGGATCACCGTAGTTTATTTTTATTTTTTATAATTAAGCAGACGGCCCACCTGATGTTAAGTGGTACCCTCTGCCTATGAACAGTGCATTATTACATAGGTCACGCCCACCCAGGACGCACCCTATGTTGCATTGAACTGCACCTGTCACCCAGAGCACAGATAAAAGAATACTATACTAGTACCCAGAGACATAAAGATGAAAAGTCTCATGTGCCTGTAATGTGTTCACCGGGTTAACCATACTCTTCAAACCGGAACACAGCAATACGAGCACTACTGCTTTGCGGCAGAAATAGGTATGGTGGAATATTCGTCCTTCCCCGGACCTCTCGATCCATTGTCTTACCATTGATAGACACCGTGCACGCTACTGAGGAAGCGAGCTGTACGCGTTGGTTTGGCCTTAGTTTAACATATGTATGTCTCTGCTTCCAGAGAGAGGCTACTCAGACGAGGAGGAAGAAGGCGAGTTCAGCTCGGTAGAAGAGGCTGATGACATGACGTACGGAGCGCCAGCGCGCAGGCGGGCCAGGCAGATGGCGTTCAACAAAACTGACCTGTCCTATACTAAGGTGAGCTGGTGAAGTCTTCTACTTTCAAAATGATCTCCCTATATGGTTTTGAGGCAACATTTTTAATATTTTCGTTATAGATTCCTTCGATCAAGAATACAACTAGATGTCAGGTCGGCGCAAAAAATACGTCTCGGTCGATAACAGCTCACTTGAAAAGAGAGCGCTTATTTTTTATTTGTATTTGAGAGGACTTTATTTGTAGCCCATTAAGGTTGATTTCACAGGAGTGACAGGAGTAATTTATTGCTTTGCTCGTTTTTTGTGACGAATGATCGTAAGTACAAGATAATATTATGAAGATTTGCTACTTTATTGCTAGGTTTCATGGTTGTAATTAGGTTGAATTTAGAACTGTCTTAAAACTTTTGTTTCAGTTCGTTAGTAAACAAATATAGCTGTATATAAGTATGTATATCCACGCGGACGGTATTTAGCTTTGATTTTGTACTTGACCCGAAATCTATTTGTATTCTTGATCGAAGATAGATTCATAGATTTTTGATAAGATGCGCTTAGGTACATATAACAGTTATAGAAACATTGTGATAAACATATGTATAGTGTGATGATTACGTCGGGAAAGTCTAAAGGATGTGAATTTCCTGTGTCTTGCTTTAGTGAACAGAATATTTAGTATGGGAAGTCAATGTTATTAAATGCTTTTATACGCATGATATCAGAGCTTCAGCTTTTGCTTCTCCGAGCTGTAAACCTACAATATATTGTAAACATGGCATACATTCATTGCATTATTTCCTGAATACTTATTTAACTTCTTTACCTTTGAATGGGCCACTGCACGCTTGGTCATTAGCAGAGCTAGGGTGATTGACAGGAGGACTTTCATTGGCCAGCGGATCAATGCAAGGGTTCTTTCAAGCCTACTAATGAAATACCTGGACTCCAAGATAAAGTGAACATGCGCAAGTTAGCGTATTATGGAGTTAACCTTCGATCAAAATAAAAAAGTATGGACGGGCCTCAGGGATCGATAGTTTTGAAGCTTATAAAGTCAGTGAGCTCACTCACTTCGCTTCAGTCGGTCTTTTTGACGGCAACGAGTGACGTAACGTACGTGTGTTGTAATTATGACTATTCACGGACGTTTTGTATGGGTAAGGCCAGACCATACTTTTTATTTTGATCGAAGATAACTTATGTGATTGACAAATGCCGCGCGCCATCTATTTATTTACTTAGAAGCCCTTTATATCTCTAGTTAACAAAATTACAGCGAAACTGTCTGTCCGTTTGCCTGGTTCGGCTACTGGCCAAATGTGAAGAAAATAAGAGGCTTTTGTGCGTAATATTAGGCGTAACATTGCTTTGCGCAGCTGTCCCGCTCTCACAACTTGAGCTTCATGGAGCGCGAGCGACAGAGACAGAGCTATATGGGCAAGGCGAACGACAGGGACAGCGACAGCGAGCTCGAAAACCAGGCCGCTAAACGCAAGGGCAGTCGCGGAAAGCTCGCGGTGAGCCGCACGCACGCGATTATGTTGTTTGTCAGATGAGAATAGAGATTGATTTTGTTTGAAGCTATAGCTTTTTAGTTAAATGGCAACTACGCTTTCCTAAATTGCAACTTGCACTACTTTGTCATAATATTCACTCACAATCTATCAACAAATAGATATTAAATCAGCCGGCCTAGCCAAACGGCATTCGCTTTGAAGCGATTCCATTTCTACGGTCGTAATACAATACAATTGACCACATGACATTTCGAAAGCTTACTACGTCAGTCTCATTCAGTCACGTAAAGTCACATTGTTGGCATTTCTACTAGCGTATAGAATGTTACTTTGTCTAAGGCCTCAGTTCTAAAATTAATCTAACTCAATTCTAAAGTTGAGATATTGTATTGAAAATCCCTAAATCCAATAACTTTAGTCTAGCTAGATAACTAATTTAGTCTAACTAAGGAACTCGACGAGATTCTAAAGTTCATAAGCAATTTTTGGCTTTGACTAGGGGGCAAAAGGTTGTACCCTCTGACATTGAGATCTTAATTGAGTTAGCAGTTGGCCAATTAGCAGAGCCACTTCTGATCCAGGCTTAAAAGCTTATCCACTTGACTTATCGCGACTTAAAACAATGCTTACATAAAGGTCTCTATTCTCATTACTTGTAGTTTAGAAAATTACGTTGCATGTTGTAGTAATTGTCGTTTGCTTGTTGTTTTGTTATGTATTACGTCCATCTGGTGGGTCTCAGACCGATGTCATCGGTTAGCGATGCAAATGACAATGCTTGCCGAAACGCGGCACCGTTGCGATCTAGCCCGCCTACGTGTACGCTTAGCTTTAGGCCTGACAAATAGCCCTTGCTACATTTTACAGCTCCTATAGGGGCTTCCATATTTCGGCACATATATAGGTTACCTATAGTTAGTCAGTATTATAAATCTTTGATCACGGAACGTTAAGAGGCTGTCAAGAGTCAAATATGCTTTTTTAAACGTATTTTTAGCAAAATCTACACAATTTAAGACAGAAAAAAACAAAAAAAAACATATATACAAGGGCATTATCGAGCCCAAAACACGATGTCGATAAATTTTCTCGATAAAAAAAACGTGAACTTACCTCTACAATATATAACATAACATTTTTATTTGTAATCAGTGTGAATACTTCTGCTATTACAATTAATTACAAACAATAAAGAATGCACTTATAACGTAAATATCTCTCTTACCTATCATTACATTGCGTACATTGATAAACTTAATAACAGTAACAAATAATATTATTTTAGAGGGCATAGTCAATTTATATTTTCGTAATCGAAAAAATATAAATATTTGTTTAAATACCGTTTTTGTGATTTTCCTTCACTTTTCGTGGCGCGAGCGCTATTTTGACACTTTCTAATTTACCTGAACTTTACTTGAGTTAGATAGTGACGGAATTTAGCTGTTGTCTGCCTCTTAAATTCCACACAGAATGCGGTACGTAGGTACATTTGTATTCCAAATATTTCATCGCACAATAGGTACACAACATATTTTAGTGTATTTGTGTAAACATTTTTCTTTTATGCACAAGAGGCATCAGACAGGTTTAAGGTTTTTTAAGGTTCACGATGTTAGCTAAAAATGATATTTTCAAAGCAAAACCCTTGACTAAATTAAACTTTAAATAATATTTTAAATTTTCTAGAGTTGCATCCATTGTCGGAACCAAATCATAATTGAACATACTTCGATGCATAAACAAAACTTCAAACATAGTGCTTTATTCACCTTTATAAGCAGTTTTTCTTTCCTCATTGAAATTTTCAAGAGTTTTAGCAGGTATTTTCGGAACCAAATCAAAATTGATCATACTTCGATGCATAAAAAAAACTTCAAACATACTACTTTCTGGCGTCTGACTGCGCCTTAAATTCAAGTTTATGCAGAAATGCAGTTATTCCTTGTAACTAGTTTCTCTGGTTACTTATTGGAAACCCAATAATGACCAATGAATAAATTATAAAATATTCATTTTGCAATGCTAGCTTGCTAGCACCGTACCTCAACGGTCAGACAGACACACACACACACACATAGTGGTCAAACTTATAACACTTCGCAAAAAACTCCTGAATTTGTCGCAAAATTCCAGAAGCACTAATCGCAAAATGGCTGACACAAAATGAGTTTCAGGTGATGATCCTGTAAATAACTATAAATATAAATAAAACAAAATACATAGACTATAAATAATTAAATGATCTAACTCTAAAGTCAAGGGCACGCACTAGCGTCACGCAAATTAGGTAACACATTATCACGAGATTAGATTATCTATGTAAACAATGGATACGTAGATTCGTATTGAAACTACCGAATACAGCAGTCGGTGGTACAGTAATTAGATGGAGGTTCGTGTAGTTTGTGAAGCTTTTGTGTGTGTGTGTGTTTGTGACATTGTCCAGGGTAATAAAAATGGGTGGTAAACAGATTGTGTTTAGTACTAAGGATTTGTATCATTTTTATTTTCAGTGTATTTTTTTAAACTCTACTAAACTATTTTTTTGTGTCGTTTGGCTGTATTTATATGAGTTTTTTTTATTTTCAGGAGAACGAACAGCATACTTTAGAATAATAATGCAGTAGGATAACAATAGAGAGCCAATAGAAGGTTCTCACGAATAGTCTTTGAGTAGGATCACCAGGGTGGACATTCATTTAAAAAAAATAACAGTAACAGCTTACTATTATTAAACTAAATAACACAGATATATAAGATTTAGCGTTTACAAACAGCATGTTATGAGAAGATGACTCTGCTCAGTCGTCGCCGTGCCGAGCTGACGCTGGTGCAGAAAAGATCCAAGTCTAAGCGGCTACTTAATCTGTTATAGTTATTACTATTGTAGACATGTTTGCTGTAAAGCCTCGCGGCCATGATATTAGCGTGTTAAATAGTTAAGTTAAAGCCTGTTCACTTGAGACTGAGAAGTAATACAACCGAGTAAGAGCTACGGTGCCACACACACATAGTGGACAAACTTATAACACCCCTCTTTTCGCGTTGGGGTTTAAAAATTACAGATATTCATAATTTCGCAAAAAACTCCTGAATTTATCGAAAAATTACAAAAAATTACAAAAAAAACCAGAGAAAATGCCAAAGGATCGCATAATCTAAGAGCAGTACATTCAAGATCAACTAACGTTCGAACCTGTTTCAATAGTTTGTAACATGTTACAGCAACGCAACTTGAAGCAAAAGTTTGCGGCACTGCTGCGCCGGTTCCGCATGCCAGAAGAGATGTCGGAGCGCGGGGTGACCCGAGACACACACCATGCCCAGCGGGACATTGATGAGCTTTTCCAGGTTAGTCCAGTATACATTTCAACGAAGGGGGTTTGGGGAGTGATTATCTTGTTTAGGTTTAAGAGGAATAGCTGTAGTAGATGTGACAGAAATAGCGAAATTCTTTCTCTTATCGATCTAGCCTCCGCAATAGCTGTACTAATAGCTGATTCCAAGTGACTGAACAGCGGTCAGCGTGTACATGTTGCAGCAACAGATTTACTACAAAGCTTAAGGTGGATGCTCACGCTTAAGGCGCGTTTTTTTTTGTGTTTTTGCTCATTACAGCTCATGAACACTTATTCAGATAGCAAAAGTTGATTTCGCGAGAACTAGGAGACTTAACACACATTTTTTAATCTCATAAATATCATCTGTTTAGCTTCGATACCCTAAACTAAAAAAAACACTGTAAAAGTTTGTTCGTAGCCAAAAACTGATGATATTTATGAGATACTATTAATTAAAACATGTGTGTTAAGTATCCTAGTTCTCGCGAAATCAACTTTCGCTATCTGAAGAAGTGTTGATGAACTGTAATGGGCAAAAAACACCCAACAAATTTGAATTTCGCGCCACAAGCGTGAGCATCCACCTTAACTAAAATGCACTACAAAACGCCTAACATGCTTAAGCACGATCTAATCGAGGCTGTCAAGAGACAAATAGGCTTCTCTTAAACGTATTTTTAGCAAAATATTCACAGTTTATGACAGCAAAAAAATATTGTTAATCTTCATCATATTTCCAAGCGCATGATAGAGCTCAAACCATGTTTTCGATAAATTCACCGCTACAATGCGCTTATAACGTAAATATCTCTATAACCTGTCAACGTACATTGATAAAGAGATTAACAAATTATATTATTTTACAGGGCATAGTAGATTTATATATTTGACTGTTTAAATACTGTTCTGTCACTTTCTAACTTAACTGAACTTTACTGAGTTAGAGACGGAACTTGGCTGTTGTCTGCCTCTTAAATATGGCATCATTTTATGGGGGGGGGGGGAAAAATCTACGAATAACGAACGGCATATCTTTTAGTTATAATTTCTGATCCACTAATTTTCAATTCTAGGAGCTAGAGTCCCTTTCATGTGGCGAGGGTGAAGACTCAGGGCCTGATCAGATGGATACGATCAGCATCGGCTCGACGCCCAAACCTTCGTTACGGCCTTTTTTCAGCAGCTCCAGGAGTCTTGCCAACCAGGAGCATCACAGACATTCCAATGGTAACTGTGCAGTTTGTAATGTTGGCATATGAAGCCAGGCTTTCATTCATTATTTGGGGACTATAGTGCTAATGGATCATGAAGTCACTGTTTGGAAATGCTAGTTCTTTCTTTCATCCGTCGTGAAATGACGTGATATTTAGCTGTTGTATGTGACTAAGTTTCAGAGCTGTCAAGATGTAGTCAATCAATTTATCTGACTCATAGAACCTCATCCATTAGCACTATATTTCGATATTTATGCCCATTTAAATAGTAGAGGGTTGCATTGAGAAAATTAAACTAAAGGAAGAATTTAAAACTTATGCAATTGAAGGCTCCTTCAGTTGTGTTTAAACTTGAACTAGCATTGTCATTGTTGGCTATGAAATTGCTAAAATCCAACAACGATTAATAAAATAATACAAAAATAGAAAAAGTATAATTAAACAACAAAAGAAAAACATAAAATGTGGTGATGATGAAACCCTCTAAGATTGTTCAACGATATACGAGACTCAAACAACGACACGTATGAGCGATACACTGCACTATCAAAAGACATTAGCAAGTAGCACTATACTATAACAGGACATAAGACCATAGTACATAGTAACATAAATAATAGCCTGAAAACAAAACAGTGCATTGTGTGATGTGAACGCTTCACTTTTATTTTGCATACATACTCGTACAACATGTAACATGATATACATATAGTAATTTTGTGTTCTGTTTATCTCTGTGTGCATAGTTTAGAGCGTGTGTGTATTTGGTGGATTTAGGATGGTACTTAATTAGAATATTTGCTGGAAAAAATTTCGAGTCAATAAATGTAGCTCAATTAGATGTAACTTTTAGCAATTAGATCTCCAAGAAGCTTACAATTTAATATACTGCTAAACAACTTAAATCTAAGCTTTTTATAATGTCATATGTTGATGCCCTAGGATGATTATTAACCTGACAAAATACAAATTAATACGTCATCCACATGATGTTGTCATGGAATATGGATGTAGATGAGATAAAGTACCTACTGTGGTAAAACGTAATCTGGCTACATCTAGTTCTGAAGTCTTGGAATTCCGATCGAAGAGTCAACTCAGACTATCATTCAATTCTTTCGCCATTTCTCGGTCAAAATCTCTAGTTAACTTCATCAGGCATGTAGCTTTTATACCCTTGGGTTGATATAAAAAATTTACACAAATCCACCCTATACACACGTGCACCATGGCATGCGCAGTGAGCCGGCACGCGAGCCGCGCGTCTGCGGGCGAGGTGGCTGCGATGAGGGAGCAAGCGACCGTCATCACAGGTAACTGCTGGTCACCTAGCTGTGCGGTGCGGTCGTGCGACGATTTAGCTACAGAGAACAATCTTTATCTGTCCATGTCTAACCTTTATATGTAGATTGACATGTGTTTACTGTTGTGTTTAGCCAGAATTAAAGGTTCCCAACTCAACTTGTAGATTGACCAGCATTCGACAGCTGTTTTCTGTGTAGTTGAAGATGGAAGTTCTCTGTATCCATGTCCTCAAGTTTCCTTTTGTGGATAGGTAGACCAGCGTTGCTCAGCTATCTCTTGTGTAGTGTTTCTACGTGGCTAATTAGGTGCACACTGGAGACGCGTCTGGCAAGATTAATCTCCTTCAGTTATCTCTTTTAAAGGAACTTTTTCGTTATTCTGTGTTACGTTGGTTGTTGTGGTGAATCCAACGCACATTTAACTCTTTCTTTCGAAAGATAATTAACTGAGAAATGTTCGAAGCTGAAACCCTAATTTAATTTAAGATTCACTCCATGCCATCTTAGCACGACCACACCGCACTAAACTCGTATCGCTTCTTATCCTTATTTACTCGTAGCAAGCTTATGTCTGTCTTGATCTGTATCTTACCTGTATCACCTAGAACGTATATACCATGCATGTTTCAAAATACTCTAAATGCATTTTGAATTTTGCAATCATTGAAACTTCAACACTAATATTTCCTTTCCAGTCAGCCTTGTAAGCTAGATTATTAAAATTGTAAATCAAACATTTGTTTAATCGAATGACCAGAATAATTGTCTAAAATAATATAAATGTTTTGTAAATGGTAACATAGGACCGACAAACAATGTGCTATCATCAACAGAGTCAGAAACGGTCCGTAGTTCAGCGGGAGACGAACGCGCCAGCGACGGTAATAGCGATGGAGATATATGTGCTGACGCGCCTGTGTCCGGTGCTTCCGTGTCTAGCTCTCCACCGAATAATGTTCCAGTCAAGGTGAGTGATGGATGACAATTTACAACTATCAAATAATTTATATTTTAGTAAATTAACCAATTTAATCTTTCATATAAATTAACAATAGAATCAGGCCTATATGATTACGCCTATACCTTGTGGTACTCCAAGTGAACTAAAAATGGAGAATTACATATAACTGTAAGGAAAAATAATGTTATTCCTTTTACTGTGTTTAAATACACATAATGTGATCAGAGTATCATTGGCATATGAAATCATTAGTATGTAAAGTAGGGTAGGTTAGGTGATGAATACAAGCAAATGCTTTAAATAAGTAAACAACTAAAAACTTTTTATCTTACTTCTTTTACAGGAGGACAAGCGTTCTCGACTTTGCCGAAGTGCAACGAGTGGCGGTAACCTGACGCCAGCTGCCGCGGCGAGGAAGAAGTCCTCACTCGGCTCTGAAAGGCCTCTGTCAGCACACGAGCTTGTACAAAGTCCCACTACACTAGAGGTGAGTTACTTACAGGTAGGCTCTTACGTCAGCTGCTTTAATCACTACACAAGAACATTAGTCGTTCTGAAATATCAACACCACATCATTATCGTCATCAGCCAGGAGAAATACACTGTGAAATAGTCATATCCTATAGAATGCCCAAACTACCTGCATCCACCGACTTCCTGCGACCGTTACAATGTCATGTTCGACGGCGACCTACACTGATCTTCCAGTTAATGATCGAGAACCTTTACCCAGCGGTTGTTGCATTGCACCTATTGCTATAAATTTGAGAGCTATATCGGCTATCTTGGTTCTTCTACTGATTTCCACTTATCGTATTCCTCCTTTTGGCAGGAATATATGATACTAATATACCTTAAGTCTGCGGCCTTCCCATCCCCTCTCTTCATTAGCAGCTCAAATAAAATAGCCCACTGCTGGATATAAACCTCGTCCCTTAAACGCCACTCCAAAAGGTTCTGTGCGAGTCGCATCCAGGTCTTTCCCTCTACGGTCTCTATATCATCCTATATCGGCCTCTAGTGCTCCCTCTCGGCCACCACTCAGTCAGGGCCTTACACCACCTGCCGTCACGAAATCTGGTCAAGTGTCCTGCCCAGCGCCACTTTAGTCTCGCAATACAGTCTCTAATATCTGCCACTTTTGTCCTCCTTCGGATTTCCGAGTTGCGGACGAGATCCGCGATCTCCCTCTCTTGTTCCATGCCACGTTCTCGTCCTTCGTTCTCGTGCCTACCAATGCGGCCTTCTCCTCCCCTCTCTTGTTCCATGCCAAGTTCTCGTCCTTCGTTATTTTGTCTAGCAAAGTTTTATCTAGGCTGTATCTATCATTGGTAATAAAATTTTGCTATTTGCTAGTCCATCCTTATATTTCAAAATTTGTTTTTCAGCCTCGACGCACAATAATGGAGCAGATTTCACGGCTCCTAAGCGAGGATTCCCCTCTGCCAGAATGCATTGCAGTGGCCCCGGCGGGAGTGCTGTCTGCCGCGCTGGCAGCGCTGCACATCCCCACACTATGCGCGCCGTGCCCGCACGTGCCAGACGCGCGTCCGTTGCTGCAAGCGCTTTATTCGCGCACAAACAAGTAAGTGAATCTGACTTAGATTCTTAGATCGTTTTTTATTGAATTCTTTGTATATCACTGAACAAAGGTTCGGAATCACCGAACCGATAGTAATAGTGGTTCCTACGTTTACGATCACAATATATTTTTAAAATAAAAATATATTTTTCAATATAAGCTTTTATAAAATTAGTGATCGTAACCGTGTGCTGATCAAAATGAGCCTAAACACGGCCAGTCTAGTATCCCTCGAGAATTCCGAGTATTCCTCTAGTATTCCGTTGCCCATATTCCGTCTCCATCATCAGATCAGCTCGCTGTTACCATCTTATTGTATTATTGTCATCGGAACTTGACGGTATGCCAAATTTCAGCTCAATCGGTTGAGGATAACTGCTTTAAAATTTAGTTGCAAGATTCCACCCGGATTCCACCCAGACAAACATACATTGCAAGTTAAATAAAAGCTTATTCTTGTCGCTTTCATGCTTAAAATTGTCTTTAACTAGTTTTTATTTACATGAATGCTTTTGTTATTGGATGGTATTGAGCAACTTTTTTATTTGCTAGAAGCGTGCGTCGCGGCTGGGTGCGCGTCGTGATTTGCGGAGGCGAAGGCGCGGCGAGCGCGGCTCTGCGCGCGCACGCGGAGATGGCCGCGCGGAGGCCGCACGACGCGCCACCGCTACGCTTCTACATCGTACCAGCTGGTAAGCTAACTAGTTTATCATATGAGAAGCCAGGCAACGATAACAGGCCTCTAGCCGGAATCAGTGTGGTACTCACCATCTATCCAGTGAGCAGCACTTCCGAGCGGAGGTACCCACTACGCAGATCTACGTGTCCCGCGTCTTCTTCGACGTGAAGGCCGCAGAAGTGGTGGAGTACGTCAAGAGGAAAGTCGGAGTGGAATTGAGGGTCGTGAAGTTGGACTCTCGTTATAATGTGGGCTTTAGCTCATTTATGGTGAGGGTCCCTACGGAGGATCTGAAGATCTACTTGAGCCCTGACTTCTGGCCGAAAGGGATGAAGTTCTGGCGGTTCAAGGGCCGTCTGTCACGTGATCCCCCGGGCCGCGATGCGTCGGCGATCACACGTGTGTTAGATTAAGTTATAAATATCTTTATATTTATGTTAGTTGTAAGGTATATATTACTATGGGCCTTTGTCTAGGTACCAATGTAAATTTTTCACTGTTGCCTGAAATAAATGTATTGAATTGAATTGATCATCGTCTTGGATCGGCATTGACATTTTCGCTACAGTCGCTTGCTGGATGATGATCTACTTCTATAACACCCAACCAGTCACATACATAGTCCTGATCCGTCACTAGGATCCCCTGTGTCGTGGGTATCAGGAACTACCGGTACCATGGTACCACAGCACTACTCAAACAAATATTTGCAGATGATACAAACAGATGATTTGTGTGATCTTCAGATATTTGTTCAGGGTGTTCTGGGTATTTTCTATAAATAATAAAAAAATATCTGTCTATGTAATATATTGTATTATGCATATCAGTTATTTAGTACCCATAACACAAGCTCTGCTTAGTTTCTGCTTAGCTTGGGGCTACATAATGTTTTGTGAACTGTTCAGCAATATTTATTTATTTATTTCACAGCGGGAATCGAATTCACTAACTCTCGCATCTCAGCCGGCTACTAGCCCGCCGCGCCACAGAGGTCGAGAGCTTGTTATCTGTGTGTCAATATATCTATTCAGTATTTTGTTTAAAATTAATGTCTGGTCTAACCTGTAATTTTGAAACGTTCATACTTCTGATCTTTGACGACCCGGTTTGTGACGTTAGGGGTTCGATTCCCGCCTGGGAACAAATATTTATGCGATCTGCAGTTCAGGGTGTTCTGGGTATTTTCTATGTATAATAAAAAATATCTATCTATTTAATGTATTGTATTAAGTATATCAGTTATCTAATACCCATAACTCAAGCTCTGCTTAGCTTGGAGCTAGATAATGTTGTGTGGACTGTCCTGCATTATTTATTATTTATTTATTTATTTATCTTGATGGAACCACGCACACCAAAGGGATATGTTCAATCAGTCTATCGATCAGTCGAAGATGCATTTCCGTTACATGCCTTAATAATAAATAAATAATGCTGGGCAGTTCACACAACATTATCTAGTCCCAAGCTAAGCAGAGCTTGTGTTATAAATGTTCTAATACATAAATTATATCTATAGGTACCAACACGATTTCCCGGTATCTTTGCAATGTGGACTCTGGATATGCGGCCCTATTCGGGGAATCCTGGCCCGCACTGTGCGAAAGGGCAATGGATACCGCCTCATCAGAACTGACTGACGTGTCTGCTAGGATCGCCAGGTAAATACAAAAAGATTACAGAACGCACATAACTAGAATAGATATGGGATATATGAGTTGTTGGTGTATCGTTATAAGCTAGCGGGGAAGTACTACCACCATGAAACCACTAAACTTTATGTAAAAATAACTATGTGTATGGTGTATCAAAATAAACTTGTTACTTACTTAATTACTTACCATACCTATTTCTACCGCAAAGCAGTAGTGTTCGCATTACTGTGTTCCGCTTTGAAGGGTATGGGTGCCGGTGAAATTACAGGCACATGAGACTTTCCATATTTATGTCTTAGGGTGACGGGCGTAGTGCAATGCTATTTAAAGTGCGTCCTAGGTGGACGTGACCTATAAGGTAATGCAATGTTTTTAGGCAGAGGGTAACGCTTAACATCAGGTGGGCCATCTGCTTGTTCCGTAAGCTAAAGTTGTATACAAATAAAAAATAAAACTTTACTGTTTCCGCATAACATAATCCCATACTGTAGTCGGGCATGTGCATAAGCATAATGTGCAAAAAGAGTTGTTTATAATTATACTGGCCCAAAAACTAAAAGGAGGTGGGCAATCGCTTACCCAGATCAAAAATAAATGAACCGCTTCATGGAAGTAATTAGTATGGTTCTAAATATTGTTTTTTGTCCAATTTTTCGGGTATTTTTCCCAATTATTCTAAAAGAACTTGAATATTTTTAAAAGTTGGGAAGCAAAAGTAGTATTTCTAAAAATTAGATAAATCAACTAATTTCATTTGCGTGAAACAAAACGCAACAAGCTTCATTACTTTCCCACAACTTCTACGCAAGAAATTAAATTAGCTTTTTCATTATCTTAACATATATTATAAATAACCAAAAGTATCTCAACTGTACGTTACGTTACTCAAAAAAGTTGGGTCAAACAATGTATGGGCCCATGTTCTTTAATGATATAATTCCTGTATTCAGGTATCTGAACAGCAGCGGGCCGGTCAACAACGTGCCGATTGGGGAAGCTATGATCGCGTATCGGGATCGGTCCGGCGACGACGATGCCAGCCAGACGTTCGTGCCATTTATTGCGGTGAGAATCATGAAACTTGCACGTTAAAATGCGTAGGCGAGACGCCATTGGCGCATTTGTTGCCAGTGCGCATTTTACCCAAAACCCGAAATGGAGCCGATGCTTGGGAGGCAAGACTGAAAAACAGCGTCTGGTTTTCGGACTAGGCACAAAAAGCTGAGTCGTTTTCACCTAACAACTTATTATTGTTATTATTTTCTTATCTTTTTTCCTTTTTCTAAATAAATAAATAATAAATAAATAAATAATGATGGAAAGTTCACACAACATTATCTAGCCCCAAGCTAAGCAAAGCTTGTGTTATGGGTACTAGATAACTGATATACTTAATACAATATATTACATAGATAGATATTTTTTATTATACATAGAAAATACCCAGAACACCCTGAACAAATATCTGCGATCGCACAAATATTTGTTCCGAGGCGGGAATCGAACCCGCAACCTCCTGCGTCGTAGGCCAGGCTTCGCCAAATTGTATTTTGTTTGTTATAATTTTGTTTAAGGCGCTATAGGGCCAACGAAAATTTTTATGTCAGGGTGTGAAGCACGCGGGGTCGCCCCGCCCACTGAGCGGGACGCAGGATGCGCCGAGTTCAATGACCCGAATTCTATCGGCGGGTAAGAGCGTTTTCACACTTTCCGATCCGATATCCTTATCTGAACGTCATTTCCATACATTTTGTCGGTATCTGATATTGGAGACCGATAAAATGTATGAAAATTACGGCCGATAACGGTATCGCATCGGATAGTGTGGAAACTCTCTAAGGCGCCTTGCTATTATTTTCGCACATACGGTCATAAAGTAGTACAATATGCGCACAAAAAATAATAAGTTTTAGTGCTAGTAATAAATAAATAATAAAGAATTTTTACGTAAGTTTATTTATTATTTCTGTTGGATATTTGGATAATCACATTACCTATAAAAATGGATCGTCGGGAAGGTATCTAATTGTGGCAGAAAATCAGATGTTCCATAAACAAAATAAGTACCTCATGATTCGATCCTAAGAAATTACCTCTCCGTCTCCTCCAGTGGATGTGTGCAGTGGTCTGTCCGACCTAAGAGTAGGCCCTCCGTCTCTTTCTGAGGAAGAGTGCAGAGGTGTGTGTCCGGCCTAAGAAATTACCTCTCCGTCTACTCCAGTGGATGTGTGCAGTGGTCTGTCCAACCTAAGAGTAGGCCCTCCGTCTCTTTCTGAGGAAGAGTGCAGAGGTGTGTGTCCAGCCTAACAAATTACCTCTCCGTCTCCTCCAGTGGATGTTTACAGTGGTCTGTCCGAACAAAGAGTAGCCCCTCCGTCTCTTCCCGTGGAAGAGTGTCGTGGTGTGTGTCTGGCCTAAAAAATTACCTCTCCGTCTCCTCCAGTGGATGTTTACAGTGGTCTGTCCGAACAAAGAGTAGCCCCTTCGTCTCTTCCCGTGGAAGAGTGTCGTGGTGTGTCTGGCCTAAAAAATTACCTCTCCGTCTCCTCCAGTGGATGTTTACAGTGGTCTGTCCGACCTAACAGTATACCCTCTATCTCTTCCCGTGGAAGAGTGTCGTGGTGTCTAGCCTAAAAAATTACCTCTCCGTCTCCTCCAGTGGATGTTTACAGTGGTCTGTCCAAACAAAGAGTAGCACCTACGTCTCTTCCTGTGAAAGAATGCCGTGATGTGTTTCCGGCCTCAGAAAATACTTCTCCGTCTCCTCACGTGGATGTGTGAAGTGGTATGTCCGGCCTAAGAGTTACCCTCCGGTTTTTCCTATGGAAGAGTGCTGTGGTGTTTGTCGGGCCTAAGAAGATACCTGTGCGTCACCTCACGTGGATGTGTGCAGTGGTCTGTCTGGCCTAAGAGTAGACCCTCCATTAGTTCCCGTGGAAGAGTGCTGTGGTGTTTGTCCGGCCTAAGAAAATACCTGTCCGTCACCTCACGTGGATGTGTACAGTGGTCTGTCTGGCCTAAGGGAAGACCCTTCGTGTCTTCCCGTGGAAGAGTGTCGTGGTGTGTGTCCGACCTAAGAAAATACCTGTGCGTCACCTCACGTGGATGTGTGCAGTGGTCTGTCTTGCCTAAGAGTAGACCCTCCGTCTGTTCCCGTGGAATAGTGCCGTGATGTGTGTCCGGCCTAAGAAAATACCTGTCCGTCTCCTTCCGTGGATGCATTGAGCATCACATCAATCTAAAAATTCTACCTATATCATTCTACAATTTTCAATGTAATAACTACTCATTTTGATTTCTAGCACAGATAATGTATGGTAGTAAATGTGTTACTACCATACATAACATACATACCATACCACCATCCAAAGGGCGTCGACGATTTTGGCATAGTCGTCAGCCGCCATTTAGTTTTATTTTTAAGTTAGAGGCGCACTTTAAAAAAATTACATTTACATTTCTAGAATCATTCGCAAAACATCCACTTCTCATAATGTACACCGCACTTTTCTAACTATATTTTTTTTTCAAAAAAGCTGAATATGGGTTACTGGCTCACTGACTCATTGACATCGTTATTATCCTAGAAGGAGTCGTTTTAGTGATGGGTCATGTTCTAGGAAAGTGTTTAGTTTTTTAATCAGACTCGGGAAAAAATCTGTCATTTCAAAAATCCAAGCTGACCAAAACCTTTCTTCGAAATGGTGACCGATCGGATCCGTTCAAACGACGCATCCTACTGTTTTTTGGGATAGATTAAAGAAAAATATAAAAAAAAGAAAAAAATAGATTGCTGCTCTAAAATGGGTTTTTTAAACGGACTTGTCCGACTAGACTTTGGTGAATTAAAGTTTTTTACCAAAGTTAACACTCGAAAATTTGGTTTATATAGAAATGTTGTAAGCATCTTGGTGTATATAGGCTGCAAAATCACAACTTTTTTAAAAACCATGATGGCGCATGGCGTATTGTTTGGTGGTCATTTTGTAGAATCGTAAAGTTTTCAATTTTCAAATTGAAAAAAGAGACTGCGGGCAACACCGGAGCTTGATGACTAGTAAAGGGCTATCGTGTGGGAGAACAAGTGGTGTTGCCTGGTGGAAATTGCAACTTTTTTACTTTTCGTTACATTTTACTTGTATTTATATTTTACTTTTAAAACCAAGAAGTAAAAATGTAATCTTATGAAAAAAGTAAAAAGTCTAAAATACAAAAAACTAAAAAAAAAAGTCATTTTATGAAAAGTCCAGTGTACATATTGCGAATAAAGGAGATGTCCAGAAGTGGTATAATATTCTGAGAAAATTTCAGAAGTTATGAAATATATCTAAAAAAAGCTTATTTATTGGGCTACTCGATTATATAAATTTTATATATTATAAAACCTCCGTTTCCGAGAAAATAATAAAATTGTTCTTGAAGGGAAAACATAATTAAACAAACATGCCAAAACCACACGTGTGTAATAAATAAATAAATAAATAATGCTGGACAGTTCACATTACACATTTCACATTTTTTATCTAGCCCCAAGCTAAGCAGAGCTTGTGTTATGTGTACTAGATAACTGATATACTTAATACAATATATTACATAGATAGATATTTTTATTATACATAAAAATACCCAGAACACCCTAAACAAATATCTGCGATCGCACATAAAATAAATTATTCTATTTCGTCTTCTTCTGCCTGTACCCAAAGATATGATGACTAAAATATTATCTAACACGAAAATATGCTATTTCGTCTTCTTCTGCTTGTGCCCAAAGATATGATGACTAAAATATTCTTCTTGAATGAAATACGTGCTAACACACAATTTACAATAAATTTATTTGTGCCCTGAGCTACCTGAAAAATACATATGTTTATAAGGAGGCGAGGAATGTAGGTACCTATGCATATTGCTAAAGGTACTATTATCATTACAGGCAGCTCCTATCTATTAGTGAACTCTCCAACAGTGTAGGTAGGTATCTACTTAGAATGTATCCTGAACCTACACAGAACAGATAAACTAATAAGTGAAGATAATTTTCACTAGAAACGGGATATTTACCATGATTTTTGAGTTGGTAAATATCCCGTTTCTAGTGAAAATTATGTACATAACCTTGATAGTTTCAAAAGTAATAAGTGAAGTATTAGTAATAACGCGACAACATGGAACGAAGGTAGGATAGTCGTATGAAAAGTTCTTTGTGGTTGTCTGTCTGCGGCCTGTCTCGCTAGCTAGAGAGTAACAAAATTCCTTAGTCTGCCTTCCAAAGAGCGTCAAGTTCACCTTTTGGGAGTGTTACAAGTTCTAACTTTATTTTGAAAAACACAACATTTGAATCAAGTTTAAAAAAATTGAGGTACATTTATTATTTTTCATTAGCTGAAAAATAGCCAAATAAATGCCCTTTATCCGTAAATAACTATTATGTTGCTTAGAATTTCTAGTTATTTTTATACCGGCCTTCATATATTTTTTGGACATCTTTTTAAGTCTATTTGAGCAAAAAAATTGAGTGTATATTTTGCGAAGTGGAGGTTATGCGAAGTGGTCATATTGAGAATAAGTGCGGTGTACATTACAAGAAGTGGACGTTTTGCGAATGAGTTGTATCCTCTAGCCATAGCACAATAACTAGTGGGTCGGTGGTGCGTGAGGTTTTTTTTTTTTTTTTTTATACTACTTGGATGACGGAACAAGCAATAGGCCCACCTGATGTTAAGCGGTAACCTCTGCCTATGAACGGTGCATTACCTCATAGGTCACGTCCACCTAGGACGCACCCTATGTGGCATTGCACTGCGCCCGCCACCCTGAGACATAAAGATGAAAAGTCTCATGTGCCTGTAATTTCACCGGCACCCTTACCCTTCAAACCGGAACACAGCAATGCGAGCACTACTGCTTTGCAGCAGAAATAGGTATGGTGGTAGTACTTCCCCGGACGAACTCTTTCACAAAAACGCTCTACTACTACTAAAAGGTGCGAGCAGCTGGCGTACAGTTTTCCTTTGCCGCTTACTCGCGTGTATGCACAAACCTCTACAAACCCTACCAACACTAAAAACCCCTACAAAATCCTACAAACCCTACAAACTCCTTCCAACGCCTACGAACCTCTATAAATCTACTTTGATTTTGACCCTTAACCTTGACCTTAACCTGTACCTGTACCTGTGCCTGTACCTGTACCTGTACCTGTACCTGTACCTGTAACTGTGTCTGTACCTGTACCTGTAATTATACCTGTACCTGTACATGCTCCTGCACTAATTAATACGAATGTCGCCTCTTCGTTTATCTCACTCACTCGAACATCGTTCCACTCAGTGGAATCGTTCCACTTCGTGTCACGCTGGTCTCGTTAGCTCGATAAGCTACAGCAAAGTTAATTTGAAGAGAGAAAACTAACATAATATTCGTAATCAGCACCCACAAATTACTTGAAAACGACACCCATATTAGTTTTTTTCTGATCTTACCATTTTATAGGGTTACCAGCTTACCTACTAACTTACCCACGTAACCGAAAAATTTAAGTTATATTCGTAATCAGCAACTACAAATTACTCAAAAACGTCACCCATATTAGTTTTTTCTTATATTACCTTTACGCAGGGTTGCCAGGTTACTTTCCTACTCACTTACATACGTACCTGACTGCAAATTTGATGATTTATTCGCAAGCAGCACCTCCAAATTTCTCGAAAACGCCACCCATATCGTTTTTTTCAGTCTCTCGATTATACAAGCAACGTTTCCTCCCAGGGTTACCAACAATATACAAATTTATATAGTCAAAGGTTATTTTTAAGGGCTTCCTTCATAATACCACATACATTTTATTATCAAAAACTTAATTTTTTATATATATTTGGAGAAAATCTAAAAAATTGCCCTAAAAACGGGGAAAATATTTCCACCTGGCAGCACCACTTGTCCTCCCACACAACAGCCCTATACAAGTCATCAAGCTAAGTGTTGCACACAGTCTCTTTTTTTCAATTTGTAAATTTTATATTCCACCATTTAACAAAATGGCCGCCACACCATCTGCCATCATGGTTTTGAAAAAAGTTAGGATTTTCGTATATTCACCGAGATGCTGGCAACATTTCTGCATAAACAAAATTTTCGAGTGTTAACTTTGGTAAAAGACTTTAATTAACCAAATTCTAGTCGGACAAGTCTGTTTAAAAAAGCCATTAAAGAGCAGCCTTCTATTTTTTTTTGTTTGTAACATTTTTCTTTAATCTTTCCCATAAAACAGTAGGACGCGTCGTTTGAACGGATCCGATCGGTCACCGTTTCAAAGAACTGTTTTGGTCAGGACCAAAAGTGCGGTGTACATTATGAAAAGTGGACGTTTTGCGAATAAGCCGTATCCTCTAGCCATTTATGTACAGTTTTCAAAGTGCGCCACTAACTTGAAAATAAAACTAAATGGTGGCTGACGACTATGCCAAAATCGTCGACGCCCTTTGGATGGTGGTAGCCGGTAACACATTTACTACCATACATTTTCTGTCCTAGTAATCAAAATGTAGTTAACATTGAAAATCGTATCCTAATGCAATAGGTGGAATTGGTACATTGATGTGATGCTCATTGCATCCACGGGAGGAGACGTAGAGGTTTTTTTTTGGCTGGACACACACCACAGCCCTCTTCCATGGGAAAAAACGGAGGGTTACTCTTACGCCGGACATACCACGTTACATATCCACGTGAGGTGACGGACAGGTATTTTCTTAGGCTGGACAAACACCACAGCACTCTTCCATAGGAAAAAACGGAGGGTTACTCTAAAGCCGGACATACCACTTCACATATCCACGTGAGGTGACGGAGAGGTATTTTCTTAGGCCAGACAAATACCACAGCACTCTTCCATAGGAAAAAACGGAGGGTTACTCTGAGGCCGGACATACCACTTCACATATCCACGTGAGGTGACGGACATGTATTTTCTTAGGCCGGACAAACACCACAGCACTCTTCCATAGGAAAAAACGGAGGGTTACTCTTAGGCCGGACATACCACTTCACACATCCACTTGAGGAGACGGAGAGGTATTTTCTTAGGCCGGGCACACATCACGGCACTCTTCCACGGCAACAGACGGAGGGTCTACTCCTAGGCCAGATAGACCATTGCACACATCCACGTGAGGTGACGCACAGGTATTTTCTTAGGCTGGACAAACAACACAGCACTCTTCCATAGCAAAAACGGAGGGTTACTCTTAGGCCGGACATACCACTTCATACATCCACTTGAGGAGACGGAGAGGTATTTTCTTAGGCCAGACAAACACCACAATAGTCTTCCATAGGAAAAAACGGAGGGTTACTCTTAGGCCGGACATACCACTTCACACATCCACTTGAGGAGACGGAGAGGTATTTTCTTTGGCCAGACAAACACCACAGCACTCTTCCATAGGAAAAAACGGAGGGTTACTCTTAGGCCGGACATACCACTTCACACATCCACTTGAGGAGACGGAGAGGTATTTTCTTAGGCCAGACAAACACCACAACACTCTTCCATAGGAAAAAACGGAGGGTTACTCTTAGGCCGGACATACCACTTCACACATCCACTTGAGGAGACGGAGAGGTATTTTCTTAGGCCGGGCACACATCACGGCACTCTTCCACGGCAACAGACGGAGGGTCTACTCCTAGGCCAGATAGACCATTGCACACATCCACGTGAGGTGACGCACAGGTATTTTCTTAGGCTGGACAAACAACACAGCACTCTTCCATAGCAAAAACGGAGGGTTACTCTTAGGCCGGACATACCACTTCATACATCCACTTGAGGAGACGGAGAGGTATTTTCTTAGGCCAGACAAACACCACAATACTCTTCCATAGGAAAAAACGGAGGGTTACTCTTAGGCCGGACATACCACTTCACACATCCACTTGAGGAGACGGAGAGGTATTTTCTTTGGCCAGACAAACACCACAGCACTCTTCCATAGGAAAAAACGGAGGGTTACTCTTAGGCCGGACATACCACTTCACACATCCACTTGAGGAGACGGAGAGGTATTTTATTAGGCCAGACAAACACCACAACACTCTTCCATAGGAAAAAACGGAGGGTTACTCTTAGGCCGGACATACCACTTCACACATCCACTTGAGGAGACGGAGAGGTATTTTCTTTGGCCAGACAAACACCACAGCACTCTTCCATAGGAAAAAACGGAGGGTTACTCTTAGGCCGGACATACCAATTCACACATCCACTTGAGGAGACTGAGAGGTATTTTCTTAGGCCAGACAAACACCACAACACTCTTCCATAGGAAAAAACGGAGGGTTACTCTTAGGCCGGACATACCACTTCACACATCCACTTGAGGAGACGGAGAGGTATTTTCTTAGGCCGGACACACATCACGGCACTCTTCCACGGGAACAGGCGGAGGGTCTACTCCTAGGCCAGATAGACCACTGCACACATCCACGTGAGGTGACGCACAGGTATTTTCTTAGGCTGGACAAACAACACAGCACTCTTCCATAGGAAAAAACGGAGGGTTACTCTTAGCCCGGACATACCACTTCACACATCCACTTGAGGAGACGGAGAGGTATTTTCTTAGGCCAGACAAACACCACAACTCTCTTCCATTGGAAAAAACGGAGGGTTACTCTTAGGCCGGACATACCACTTCACACATCCACTTGAGGAGACGGAGAGGTATTTTCTTAGGCCAGACAAACACCACAGCTCTCTTCCACGGGAAGAAACGGAGGGTCAACTCTTTGGTCAGACAGACCACAGCACATCCCACATCCACTAGAGGGGACGAAGAGGTAATTTCTCTGGCCAGATCTCTACTCCTACTAGGCATGTAGCTATCTAAAGTAACAGTATGAAGTCAGAGTTTATTTGCAAAACAAATCGGATAATGTATTTGTTACCTAGGTTTACTTTTACTTACCTTTGTCACAGAATAAATAATAGTACAAGTACCTATGTTGGCTCTTTTCATAATTATGATTTGCGAGTAGCCTGACTTGATAGTTTCCATTTCATCCGTAGTCACGTGACCGATGGCGGGAAAATTGACATAGATCCTGCCTCGATGCGGTCTGCGACCGGTCTGAGCAAGCCGAGCGCACGCTCTGGTACTTATATTTGTGTTTAAAAAATTATATAAAAAAATCCCTTTTAGTTTTGCTAAATTTTGTTATTGACTTCACTAATTTAAATAAAAATGAACATGACACCAAGTGTTTCGTAAGTTAAAACGTGAAAGAAGTAAGTCAAAAACATGATTTCAATTTTAAAAAGGTGGTATCTTTGTGTTTTTTTTTATTGAGTGAAGTAATTCAAATAGTGTATTGAATTAATGATTTCACTAGATAAAATGATCAAGAATATCATATATTTTTTTCTTCATAGAAAACTATAAGAATTCTTATCAAAAACTTTAAAATTCTAGACACATTTGAGAACCTATGGCGTCTTAACGTGCTGATTTTTGGTGAATAAATGTATTTTCTTTCTTTCTTTAAAGGGTCAATTTATACTAGCGCAGAGTCGAAGCGCATCGAACCGTCTATCCAAAACAAATTCAACCTTAAACTCCACAGCGTAACGCACACATTACTTCTGAGATTTTAAAATCGTTGTTCACGCGCAGACGCGCGAATACTGAAGAATGCGCACGTCTTTTTAAAATCTCAGAAGTAATGTGTGCGTTACGCTGTGGAGTTTAAGGTTGAATTTGTTATGTTCAGTTTTGGATAGACGCTTCGATGCGCTTCGACTCTGCGCTAGTATAAATTGACTCTAAGACAAGTTATTTTTTCAATAAAATTTTGGTTTTTACTCTCGTTCTCACAGCAAAATTTTGTTTTATTTTGGTGTACATATATATATACATTAACTCACGCCTGTTTCCCGGAGGGGTAGGCAGATACCACGGATTTCTACTTGCTACGACCCTGACACACCTCTTTTGCTTCATTCACTCTCATCACATTCTTCATACATGCTCGTTGGTTAAGGGTACTCTTGACTTTGCCTTTTTCCAGAACGTATCTGATCTGGTCTGAATACGTTCACCGAGGTCTTCCCCTTCCCACTGTCCCATTCACGCTCGTCTTATGTACCCGTATCGTCCTTCGATCAAGAATACAACTCTTGATCGCTTGATCGTAACCACAACCACAATTCGATAGCTTCGAAGCTATCGTCCATTCTTTATTTGGTGTTTTCGTTTTAGTTGGTATCCATCACTTATTTCAGACTCACAGATCCATAATTTGGTTAGTAATAAAATACAGCACTTATGAAAATATTATTAATACCTACACTAACACAGTTTAATTTTTACTCTAACTACTAGGCCAAAATGCACTCATTAATATGTGTAATTAGCCTTAACTGAATGCATCTTGGCCCTGTGCTGAGTGAGGTGGGAATCTGGCCTATCGGCTACCACAGCCAGGAGGCTGTTGCGGCTGGCGCGCACTCTGCACAGCGCTTTGGCGGCGCGCACTCTGCGCAGCGCTTTGGCAGCGCGCACGCGCAGTATAGCCGGGAAGCTGTCTACGTGTGCGTGTGTGTACTTTGGTATTTATGTGTTTTTATGTATTTCAGGAGGTCCGTGTAGGGTGCAGCGAGGCTGGAGTTTCGTCGTTGGAGCTGGAGGAGGGCGGCTCCCCCCCCGCGCGGCCGTCTCCCCCCGCTACCCCGGCGCCGCATCACAACCCTGAGCCTCTTGTAGCGAGACACGAGCCGTTGGAGTTGCAGCTGGATTATTGGCTGGTTCGTTCAGTCAGATTATTAAACACAAAGGATCCTCCGCGGAGTAAACTGAATTCTTCCACTACATTCTTCTTACACTACTTCTATCATTAGCAGGTCACTGATCTAACGCAGGGTGACCAAGACAGAACTGGTTACTCGAAGTGGTAGTAATTGTAGGGTTCCGTAACTCAAAAGGAAAAACTGAACCATTATAGGATCACTTTGTTGTCCGTCCGTCTGTCTGTCAAGACCATTTTTCTCAGGAACGCGCGGGAGGTATCAAGCTGAAATTCATAATCAAATACTTAGGTCTACTATCCCTTGGAGCTGTGAAAAAAAATAACTTCTAAGCCAACGCAATCAAAAGATACAGCCGTTTATGCTGCAAATTTTCGACACTCGCAAGGGAATCAAAACTTATAGGGTACTTTCCGTGAACTCAGAATCTTGAAATTTGGTGTGAAGCAACGTCTTATAGCACAGATAAAGGAAACATTGCGAAAAGCATACATTTTTAGTTACATCATATAATAAACATATTTTGAATAATTTTAAACTTACTACCCCTTTCCTCACGATGATTTCATTTAGCAATAAAAATACCATAACTTTTACTTATATACCTACAGGTTTGTACGGAACCCTCGGTGCGCGAGTACGAAACGCACTTGGCCGGTTTTTTTTTTAAATTTGGAACCCGCATAAGTTTTAATTGTGCGGATATTTGTATAATTTATTTAAATTATTGATCTTTTCAAAAACTGCCTTTTAAAGAAAGTGACACGAACTGAATTCATGATTCTTGTTCGCGTACAGGTTCCAGGCAGACAGGCCGAGGGCGCGGACGGGAAGGTGACGGTGAAGGCTTCGTTCCGGGCGCTGCACGTGACGCGCCAGAACGCGCACCTCTGTATCACTTACCTTACCAAGGAGAAGAAACAGAAAAGTAAGTCGGCTACACCAGAGCCACTCGCTACTCTCACGCAACGTAACATAACACCCAACAGTCAAAGACAGGCCGAGGGCGCGGACGGGAACGTGACGTTGAAGGCTTCGTTCCGGGCGCTGCACGTGACGCGCCAGAACGCGCATCTCTGTATCACTTACCTTACCAAGGAGAAGAAACAGAAAAGTAAGTCGGCTACACCAGAGCCACTCGCTACTCTCACGCAACGTAACATAACACCCAACAGTCAAAGACAGGCCGAGGGCGCGGACGGGAACGTGACGTTGAAGGCTTCGTTCCGGGCGCTGCACGTGACGCGCCAGAACGCGCATCTCTGTATCACTTACCTTACCAAGGAGAAGAAACAGAAAAGTAAGTCGGCTACACCAGAGCCACTCGCTACTCTCACGCAACGTAACATAACACCCAACAGTCACAGACAGGCCGAGGGTGCAGACGGGAAGGTGACGGTGAAGGCTTCGTTCCGGACGCTGCACGTGACGGGCCAGAACGCGCACCTCTGTATCACTTACCTCACCAAGGAGAAGAAACAGAAAAGTAAGTAGGCTACACCAGAACCACTCGCTACTCTCACACAACGTAACATAACACCCAACAGTCAAAGACAGGCCGAGGGCGCGGACGGGAAGGTGACGCTGAAGGCTTCGTTCCGGGCGCTGCACGTGACGCGCCAGAACGCGCACCTCTGTATCACTTACCTCACCAAGGAGAAGAAACAGAAAAGTAAGTCGGCTACACCAGAGCCCCTCGCTACACTCACGCAATGTAACATAAAACCCAACAGTCACAAGGATTCCCTGTGTCGTGTTGTTACGCCACCCGGAGATTATAGGTTTTTAAAAAAAGGCGTTTTAAGGTGAATACGTTTATTCACCGAACAAAATGATAAGGAACTTAAAATATGATAAACTTAATGAAATTCGGTAAAGACAAGTGTCGCGCTCGGATGTTGGTACTGAACTGAAATGCAGGTGGGCTGGTTCTCGTGGGAATCGAGGAACAGCTTATAATGCATTTTCGTAAGGTAGAAATTAAAGTGATTATTAAACAAAATTGTCAGCAGAGCTACTATCATCTAGGGGTTATAACAACCCCCCCGATAAGATGAAACTTACACGGTTTAAGAAAATCGTGAAGTTTCAGGAAGAACGAAGACATGGAAGCGGAACAGCTGTGTCATTATTATCGCCGTATCGTTTTGATTATTTAAAGTCGAGGGAATAGTAAAAGCGTGTTTACCGAATTTCTTTCTTAAAAGATACAAACATATAGGAAACATTAAAATAATCGTAAATAAGGGTACAAGTCGTTACGATAGGATAACTAGAATGATATTACATGAGTTAAGAGAATCGTTTACTTACTTCGTGAATTTGTCTTTACTTACACTTACACAAATATATTTACTAGAATGAATCAATAACGTAAATAGTTTAATGTTTTTCCTAGAACGGGCATAGCAATGCTTTTACAAAAGTTGTACATACTTCTTATGATATAATAGTAAACTTCTCGTAACGAACATGATTTTATTATCTTAATGCAGTAAACACTTAGTCTACTTATGTCTAGGATTACATGCATGTTATCTAAATCTAAAGTAAGAGGAATAAACATTATGTTTTAACTTATACATAAACTATAATTAAGGTACTTCTGCCAGTTTAACCTCGTCGTAATGGTGTTTAACATGGCGACGATTTATTACAACTGATAGAGTGTTGTTGCCGTGAATTTTCACGACCTTGAAAGGGCCTTTCCATATTGGAGATAAGGCTTTTCTTAGCCTTAAATGATTTTTAATGAAAACAAAGTCACCTACTTTGTATTTTTTTGCTTTAGATTTTTGATCGTAGTACGTTTTAGAATTACTTTTAGATTTAAGTATATTTTCTATCGCCTTTTGGCGGGAATAATTAAGTCGTTGTTGTAATACCCGGACGTAATCAGGATAGGTTACGTTTGGGGCTGTTTCGTAGATTGAATTTGGAATAAAGGCTTTGTGTCCATATACAAGCTCATATGGAGTGTAATTTGTAGTACTATGTATGTTTGTATTGTAGGCTAACATGGCTGTGTAGACGTAGCGGGGCCAGGTAGTCTGGTTTTCGTCCACATAGGATTTTAAGTACTCCTTTAGGGTGGAGTGGCTACGCTCTAATGCTCCTTGTGTTTGGGGGTGATAGGGTGTAGACCATAATTGCTTAATTTTGAGAAAAGAACAAGTTTGTTTAAATAACTCCGAAGTGAAGTTTGTTCCTTGATCAGTTAGTATATATTTTGGAATACCGAAAACAGATATAAAGTGTACTAGGCATTCACAGGATTCTTCGGCAGTAGCGTTAGGAATTGGGTATGCTAGGGAGAATTTGGTCAAGTCGTCTTGTAAAGTTAGAATGAATCTATGATTCGCAGCGCCAACTTCCGGTAAAGGTCCTACAATGTCAAGGCCAATGCGCTCAAAAGGTTGCGTAGATGTGCTAGTTATCTGCATTGGAGCGCGATTTGTTTGTCTCAGCGCTTTGTTAGTTTGACAGGGTAAGCACTTTTTGACGTATGTTTCTACGTCACTGCGCATGTTCTTCCAATAGAATTTTTCTTGAATTCTTTTGAGCATGCGAGTATTTCCGAGATGACCGGCTATCGGAATATCGTGATTTTCTTTCAGTATTTTCGGGATCTCTGAGAGTGAAGGATATATTATAGAATTTTTATATACATGAATGGTTATACCTGTATTATTAAACAAGTACATAAACATATTATATATTTTAATGAATTGATGGGTATCAAAAGGGTTATTGAAGTCTGTTATTGCAATATCGGTAATAGTGTCTTTTTCGAGGATAAACTCGTTTCTGAGATGCCTTATGCTCTTGTAGATATCCTCATAGTCCGATTTGTCAAAATGGTGGACCTTGACAAATAGAAAGTGGTATTTTTTGTTATCATGACTGAATGATATAGATGAATTCAAAGAGCGTTCTTTATAAATAATGTTTGAGGTGTCAGTTATGTTATCAAGAATATTTTGTATGACATGTATTCATCGAGGTCAATAGATGTAGGTATGACTATAGTTTTATGCTTAGTTTTAAGTATATCCATGTTATGTTCTTGTATGATAACATTTGATGAAAAGTTTGGTTCGTTAATAATTTTCAGGAATTTAGAATAGGAGTCATCGATGTTTAAGCTGTCTAAAAGATTTGGATTTTGAGACATTGGGTTTTCAATATTATCTGGAGCATGACTTCTAGAGTCATTTGTTTCAGGAGCTGAATCATCTGCAAGAGGGTCATAGTCAGGATTTTGGCGAGTATTTTCGTTTTCAGCATTAGGGTGAATTAATATTGTTTCAGGACTTGGAGCCTGGATTGGATTTACGGATACCACATTTTCCACAGGAAATCGTGAGAGGGCATCTGCGTTACAATTTATTTTTCCTTTTTTATGTGCCATTTCGTAATCATACTCTTCCAACTTCAATCTCCATCTAACCAGCCTGGACCCAGGATCCTTACAATTGAACAGCCAGTTCAATGGTTTATGGTCAGTAATGATTTTGAAGTGATGACCAAAGAGGTATGGGCGAAATGTTTTTGTCCCGAAAACTATGGCGAGACACTCCTTTTCTGTGACGCTATAGTTACACTCGGCCTTGTTAAGAGTGCGTGAGGCATAAGCAATTGGGCGATCTTTACCTACTTCGCCCTGAGAGAGGATAGCCCCTATAGCAAAGTTTGAAGCATCGCATGTAAGTACAAAGGGTTTGCTGAAATCAGGATAGATTAGGATTGGAGCTGTTATTAGTTTTTCTTTCAGATGCTCAAAACCTAATTGTTGGGCGTTAGTCCATTTGAAAGGAACATCCTTTTTTAGGAGGTTTGTGAGGGCTTTTGCATGTTTAGAAAACTCTGGAATAAAACGCCTGTAGTAGGACGCGAGTCCTAGAAAAGATTTGACGTCTTTAGGAGATTTTGGGACCGGGAATTCTTTCACAGCCCTTATCTTGTCAGGGTTAGGTTTTACGCCTTGGTCACTTATAATGTGTCCAAGATATGCGACTTCTTTGCGAAGAAATTCGCATTTGTCGGGTTGGAGTTTGAGATTAAAATCTCTTAATCTTTGGAATACTTTGGTAAGTTTTTGGGCATGTTGACTGCTGAGTAGATGACAATGTCATCTAAGTAGACATAACAATGAATGCCTTGTAAGCCTGAAAGGGCGGTATTCATGAGCCTTTGGAATGTAGATGGAGCGTTTTTCAAACCAAAAGGCATCCGGCAGAACTCAAAATGACCTTGAGGTACGCTAAATGCTGTTTTTTCGGTGTCAGAGACACAAATTTGGTGAAATCCAGAAGCTAGATCTAACGTAGAGAAGTATTTGCTACTACCCAATTGGTCGAGTATTTCATTAATCTGTGGGATTGGGTAAACTTCACCTATTGTGATATCGTTAAGTTTTCGGTAGTCTATTACTACACGCCATTTCTTTTGACCGGAAGAATCTATTTTCTTAGGTACAATCCATATGGGGGAGGACCAGGGAGAGATAGAGGGTCGAATGATCTCTTGGTCCAACATTTTTGCTATTTGAGATTCTACTTCTTTTTTGTGAAATTCAGGGAAACGATAAGATTTTGTGTTAATAGGCACAGAAGAAGTAGTTCTGATTTCGTGTTGGATAGCTTTTGTGTAGGAGAGCTTGTCTCCTGGTAAGTAGAATATATCGGAGTAGTTGGAGCATACTTCGTGTAACGTATCTATTTCTTCCCGATTCAGGTGCGATGTACGTAGTAGCCCAAGGACTTCTTTAGTCCTTGTATAGACATTGGAATCATGAGATTGAATCGGGTTAATGACTTCATACGGGATTAGGTCATTGTCGCTTAGTGGTGTCAAATTTAGTTCAAGGTTTGGGTTGAACGTTATTGCGTGTTCCGCTGTGTTAACCACAGATATGTTAACACGAGAGTTTGGTTTCACTTTAACAATGCAATTTGCAAAGAGAATTGAGTCTAAGGGATGTTGGTCAAGGATCAGACCTTCACGCAATTCTGGGTTTGAGACTGTACATTCAATGACGGTCTCTGTCCTAGGTGGAATCGTATAAATAGGTTCATTGAAAAGGATTTTAAATTCAATTTTGTTTATCTTTAGGGTGTTATTATAGTAATCAATACTACTCTTTTGTTTGCTGAATAGGTCGTTGCCTATTATCCCATTATAGGGCAGGTCAAGGTCGGGAATTATGTGGAAATCGTGTAAAGTCGATTTTTTGTCACGTAAAAGTGTTATAGGTATATGACCTAAAGTAGTTACGCAGTTATCTCTGTTAGAGTCGATGCCTTTTATACGAATTTGATGATTAATGACGGCGGGCATTTTATCAATTGATGATTGCTTGATTAGACTTACAGAAGCGCCGGTATCAACCAAGAATGATAGAGGCTTCGAGGAGACTGACGTTTCGACTTTTATGTGAGGTAAATATTTTTTTGTTGAGTTTTTCGAGATTTCATAAATGTACTCATTTTGTTTTTCCGATTCGGGTACTACAAGGTCGTTAAGTACACTAGAAACATGGGCTGTGTCGTTTTTGATCGACATTTGTCCCGCACGACACGCTGACGGGACATCTACTCATTTAAATCATTTTCGATGAGCTCTTCAGAGTCGTCATCAGGAAATTCTTCCGGAGGTTCATTTTCTTCAGCGACGTGATTTACACGAGGGGCACCGGAAGAGAACCTTGAGTCTTGGTTAGCCGGGGAAAACGGCTGAGATGTGTTGCCGTGTTTGCGATTGTTTTGTTCGCGAATCTCACATTTTTCTAAAACGTGTCCACTCTTCTTACAATAACGGCAAAAAGGGGACAGTTTAGCGTTATTAGACGTTTGTGTAGTCGAATGAGTATTCGCTTTTGGATTGGATGATTTTACATGTTTGACCAGGATTTGTTGTATTTTTTCTTCCGAAACAGCGAGGTTAATAGCTTCATTGAGACTTGTTGGGTCTTTGCATCTCACAATGTTTGATATACGCGGAAGTAAGCCTATAGTAAAAGTATGGAGGGCAAGATCTTCCATACCGGCAATACGACCAATCAGTTCTGATTTCTTGTATTTTGAGTTATTTATCTCGGTTATTAATTGTGAGAGACAACTCTCCAGTCTTAACGCAAATTGGTTGACAGTTTCGGCATTTCCTTGTTTACATTCTTGTAAGTCACTTAGAAGGTGAGCAGTGTGTTTCCTCTCTCCGAATTGATTTTTCAAAAACTCTTTTAAACTTGTCCAACTATCAAACTCCTTTATAGAGCACGCAATTTCTGCTTTTCCTTCTAATTGACTCAGGATATATTTGAAAAGAAATTCTTCTTGATTGTCAGAAACCAGGGATAAGGCATTGTTGCAATTATTTATAAAAGCGTTTAGCTTTTCTCTCGACCCATCGAAGGGTTTTACGAACTTTGTCAAAAAACTTAAGCTTAAGGCTTGATTTTCTGCAACATTGTCTCCATCCTTATTGGAGTCCTGTCTGGTTACAGGTTTTGACATTTTAACGGAAAATAAAGCAAAAGCAACCTATTAATTGTACACGTGAAGATAAGCCTTAATTCTTACTCGATAGTAGGTAACTTTACACCAAGTAGGTCAGGGGCACGGATGATAACGATACAATTAAATGCTAGGTTGCAAATATGCAAATGAGATGTTTAAAATAGAATAGAATTAGATTAGTTACAATGTTGTTTAGATTATTATGAAATTTAATTAAAATTAAATTGTCCGAGTTCATAAGATTAAACACTGCACTGATTTTTCACAATAATTCTATTTTGGAAATGTTTGGATTTAGGGGTCACGATTATGTGAACGGGAAAGGGTTCACGAATTAGGGATGAAGAATTAAAAGCATGATCGCGATTATGGGAACACGAATTAGGGGTTCACGAGTTAGGGATCACAACTTAAAGGTAGGTTTAGGAATTACGATTATGTGAACACGAATTGGGGGTTCACTTATAAGGGATGAAGAATTAAAAGAAGGATCACGATTATGGGAACACGAATTAGGGGTTCACGAATTAGGGATCACAACTTAAAGGTAGGATTTAGGGATCACGATTATGCGAACACGAATTAGGGGTTCACGAATTAGGGATCATTGAAAAGTAGGATCACGATTATGGGAACACGAATTAGGGGTTCACGAATTAGGGATCACAACTTTGAAGAAAGGTCTAGGGATCACGATTATGCGAACACGAATTGGGGGTTCACGAATTAGGGATCACTATTCACTTTCTTTGCTTTTACTAGCAGGCACTGTAAACACTTACAGGATAGGCAGGATACTCAGGATCAGATACATCGCGTATCTCCGAAGTAGACTCGATGTAGCTCAGACGTCGACACCAGGGCACCCTCCAAGAGGTGCGGAGACTCGAAAGCCTCCGATGTCACGCAGCTGCCAGGGCTCGGCCAATGCCAAGCCAAGTGGATGATGGATGGAATGAGTCCAGCACCGGATTCCCGAACCAGGGAATATAGGATTGAAGACGCTTCACTTTCAGGTTTTTTTTTCACTAAGTTATCTTTTTAGGATAGAGGCGATCCCGAGACGATTACGGAAGTTTCCCGGGATCCCACCGCTGCCACCAGAATGTTACGCCACCCGGAGATTATAGGTTTTTAAAAAAAGGCGTTTTAAGGTGAATACGTTTATTCACCGAACAAAATGATAAGGAACTTAAAATATGATAAACTTAATGAAATTCGGTAAAGACAAGTGTCGCGCTCGGATGTTGGTACTGAACTGAAATGCAGGTGGGCTGGTTCTCGTGGGAATCGAGGAACAGCTTATAATGCATTTTCGTAAGGTAGAAATTAAAGTGATTATTAAACAAAATTGTCAGCAGAGCTACTATCATCTAGGGGTTATAACAGTGTGTATCAGGAACTACGATTACCATAGTATAGTTTTACCCAAAATATAAGTCGCCCCGATGTACCTGCGCCGTAGACCAATTTATATAGCGCGGGAACCTTCTTTCTACCAACAGCAAACGCGCGCTAAAATCTTACGCTGTTACTGGTTAATCGATTTCGCGGCAAAATCGCGCCATGTTGTTCATCAGTCGACTCTTAGATGTGAGCGAGACAGAGCTATACTATACGTTCGGCTACTGTCGGATATCAGTCAGCGCTTTTCTGCGCAAACAAAAACAGTCGATCGGACTTATATTTTGGGTAAAACTGTACTCGTAGTTCCATAGTACCACAGCACACAGACCCGGAACAAATATTTGCAGATCATACAAACAGGTCAACAGCGCGAACTTGTTCGAAAAAAACTCTACTTTAAATAAATATTGTTCTGGGGTTGCCCTAAACTGTAACCCCCGACGCAAAAACGACGGGCTTTAAGTTTGACGTGTCTGTGTGTGCGTGTCTGTCCGCTCGTAGCTCCCGAACGGAAGAACCGATTTAGTTTTTTTTTGTTTGCGTGGTGAATTTGTCTGGAGTTTTCTTAGCTATGTTTGATCAAAATCGGTACAGCCGTTTCATTGCGTTGAGGGATTTTTTAATTTTTACAAAATTAATTACTTATTTATCATGATAGAACCACAAGACTTTTCGGTAAATATCTCATTAAAAAAAATTGCTATCGACAAAGCAACTTATATTTTGTCAATTGTTTTCCAGTAATGAGGCTCGGCAAAAAGAAGGAGAAGACGGGAGAGCAAGAGGTCGGACGCACTCAGGTCGTGGACGGTGTGGCACGGCTCATCTGTTCCGCCAAGGGATCGCACAATGCGCCATTGAAAGGTTAATATTATAACTGCAGCATCCTTGTTTTAGTGTATGTGCCTAAATCATAATGTGAGTCTGTGGCATGCAGAGGCCGACAGTTGCCTGTTTCCATGTAGATGGTAGAAAAGACAACAGACATTAGTCTATGGTAGGCAGTCAGTTGGTGATGCATCGATGATGGCTGCCGCGCTAAGAGAATGGGCTGTGTTCGTGGTGAGATTAAGTTCTGCTACGGAGCCGTTAGTAAGGAACCAGCCGGCATAGCCAAACGGCATTCGCTTCGAAACGATTCCATTTCTACAGTCGTAATACAATCTAGGAAGATGGACTAAAAGCATGGAACTAAGGCTAAAAACGAAACGGTATCGATTATACCAGTCTCATTCTTTTATATGAATGTATTAATGTGTTGGAATGAGACAAGCATATATATATCTGTTCTTATTTGTGTAACTCGTACCAGGCCAAATGTCAAATTACTACTACATTCATGGTAACAATCCAGGAAGATGTTGGCATGGTGCCAATATTCAGGGTACGGAACGGAAAAACGACTGTCGTGTGACAATATATTTGTTTCTCTCTAACATAGGATAGCAAGCTATCTTCTAGGATAGGAGTAAGAAGGAACACTCTATGCTGTTTTAGCACTCACTCCATACTATTATACCTCCATGAATACCATACAATTGACCACGTGACATTTCGATAGCTTACGTCAATGCCATACATTGTTGGATTTCTACTAGCGACATCGCTATTATAGAATGTTACTTTGTCTACGGCCTCTGGGATATATATTGTAGCGACGACGCTACACTTGTGATATTGATATAGTATAATGTATAATTCAGACTAGTTTCCCCAAGAGATAAACCCATACTGTAGCCAAATATGGACATAAGTATACTACGCATTAAGATCTGTTTAACGTGTCATTTGTTTTACAGTTTTCATCGATGGGACAGAATGGAACGGCGTGAAATTCTTCCAACTCTCCACGCAATGGCAGACACACGTGAAGACTTTCCCAGTCGCTACATGCGGTGCCCCCCTCGCTCCGCCAGAGACCTAAGCTTAAACCTGGTTAAAACTGGTTTACCTTCGCTTTGGCTTTAGACCCGACAACAATTTGGGGGAAATGGCCATAATGTCGGGTGTGATTCGGCTTCAATCGGAATGAGGCTCTAAAATGTAGTAACTACGGTTGATTTTACTTTGCTCGATTAATCCATGAGCTGCCATGATCGCTTGTGTTGTGTAATTTGAATGAATTTATTTAACGTTACTGACGGCCGCACAAACAAACTTTACTTAAATTAAGTATAATACTATACTATACTTAACTAATTATATAAAATTTGCCAATCACAACTACGGCAACCGGTAACATTTTTGACTTAAAAAGGAGGTGTAAAGGTCTAGGTTTCTTAGAGCGAGAAGCAAAATATCGTCGCTGTTGAAGATATTTTGTTATTCGATGATGATGATGATTCTTATGATGGCGAATCATCAAATTCGTTCATTAGCGCTAAGTAAAGGTCCTTGGTCATTTACGTGGTTCGACATATAAGGAAGCATTAGTGATTGGCTAAATTTTGACGGGTGGATAGGGATTTTGGGTATTAAGCCGCGTATACACAATCTAAATGGTAATCAAAATCGAACTTCAGTCTGTTAGACAATAAGACCGCGGGGCCGCGCTCAAAAAGTGTCCGAACCAAAAGATAAACAATCGCCAGTCTCGTCTCCGTTGGGCCACTTGAAACTAAACACGCGACACTAAAGCATTTCAATTATAGGTTTTACGCCATTACTACATACACATCATTAATTTGCATGTTGCAAAATCTACGCAGTTTAAGACCAAAATAAATAATGATAATAATCTATGTCTCAGGGTAGCGGGCGCAGTGCAATGCCACATAGGGTGCGTCCTATGTGGACGTGACCTATCAGGTAATGCACTGTTCATAGGCAGAGGTTACCGCTTAACATCAGGTGGGCCTCTTGATTGTTCCGTCATCAAAGTAGTATATTAAAAAAAAAAGTTAATCTTCATAATATTTCCAATTGCATGATCGAACCCAAAACACGATTTCGATAAATTCTCGATAACAAAAAATCGTGCACTTCTACAATGCGCTTATAACTTGTTAATATCTGTATTACCTTTCAGCGTACATTGATAAAATTAATAAGAGTAACAAATAATATTATTTTAGAGGGCATGGTCGATTTATATGTTCGATTACGCAGCAAATATTTGTTTAAATATCGTTTTTCGTGGTTTTCGTCCAATTTTCGTAGCGCGAGCGCTGTTCTGTCACTTTCTAACTTAACTGAGCTTTACTGAGTTAGATAGAGACGTAATTTAGCTGTTGTCTGCGTCTTTAAGTACCGATTATGTTTAAGTTAAGTAATGTTCATTCGTTCGGCCGTAAATCTATAGATGTAACGTATACCGCATGCTGTAACTCAAGTTACATAATAAAGGCTCAAATATATAATCCATTGTAGTCATGTTAGTATTGTAGTGGTTATATGTATTCTATGAGTAAATGGTTCGTGACATTTCCATAATTTTATGTAATTTAGTGTATGAATTAACCGAATTGTAAGGAGGCACATATCAGGGTTTCACAGCAGCCAACGATGGACAGTTGGACAGTAGTGGACACTGGACAGTTGGTAGCTTATTGGTCAAGGTCCCGAATGGAGCTGGCTTCTGGTCATGGGGACCGCACCTATCTTATTCATCATCATCAGCCTTTATCAGTCCACTGCTGGACATAGGCCTCTCCCAATGCGCGCCATTTAGACAGATTCCCAGCTCTTCCCATCCACTTTTTAGCAGCCGCCTTACGCGGATCGTCGCTCCACCTCGCCTATCTTATTACGGGATACTTAACTCTTTAGATGTACATAGCATATCAAAACAGACAGTTTTTCATAAAAACCTGTCAAATTGAAATTGTACAATAATTTGTTCACGCTAAAAGAGACAAAAAGTAATTTTAAAGAGACCCGTAAAATAAGTATTTGTCGGTGTAAATGTGCGTTAATGTTGTCCAAAACTTATGAAACTTGAAAAAGGGAAAGTTTAGGTCAAGAAATTTCCTCTTTTCAAGTTTCAAAAGCTTTGTACAGCACTTATCTTATTTTGTCCATCTAATAACGACACACATAAAGGACACTTACGAATACGTCACAATTCATGAAAATGTGTCATTTTGACGTGCGATAAGTTTGTGATATTGACTGTCAAAATAACCCCCTTAAGCAGATGCTGGCGTAATTCGAGTATGAGTTCGCCGAACAATGAAATATCGACTGTCCAATTGGCTAAGCCAGCGTTGGCTAGATGTGATGCCGGCTCTAGGTTTGCTGTGTGTGAGTTATTTTGTTATCTGTGATTCGTGGATGCAGTTAGGAACGCGTAGTCATTAATTTTATTTTGTATTTTTGTAAGTGCAGCTATAAGTGAAGCGAATTAATTTTGTACGCAGTAGATTCCTTAGATTGTAAAGGTATAATTCCCATTTGCACCAACACCCTATGAATGTTAAAGCTACCGTTTTCTACGAAAAAGAGGATGCGTAGCTTAAAAGTTGGTGCAATTAGGCATAGACATCCGATAACTTCCTGATTTTGTGTATAATTTTTGTATTCAAAACCTGCGTTAGGTATTTAGCTTGGTATATATGTATATATATGTTGCAGAGTTCTTGTCAAAGCCATGTTAATAATTTCAGTAGTGATATAATTGTGGTGTGTCCGGCAGGTAAATAGACCCCTCCATCTCCTCCCGTGGATGTCGTAAAATCCGACTAAGGGATTACCCGTACTTCGTAATCCGTAAGATATTTAACATTTGATTTCTAGCTTATTTGAGGCATGTGTTATTACTGGAAGAAAGCGTAAGCAGAGTCAGTCGTGGAACGCAATGGCGGTGATGAGCTCACCACTCACACGTTGTTCACAATGGTGCAAGCCATTGTGAAAAGAGGCCCGTTGAGGCTATGCTACCCCTTCGGGGAAAAGGGATGTAATATGTATCCATGTATGTATTTTACGTTTGTACCATCGTGGGAAATAGACGTGACAAGTGGTGAGCTCATCGCCGCCATTGCTTACCACAACTGACTCTGCCAACCTTTCTTCCAGTAATAACACATTTCATAATAACGTAGCAGCCAGGACAAATCTTATACCAACGAACCTTACAAACATGGTAATCCTTTAAATCCTTGTAATCCTTGTAATCCTTTAGTCAGCTTTTACGACATCCACGGGAGGAGACGGAGGGATACATTCTTAGGCCGGACACAGCATATAATATAACTAGCGTAATAATAATATCATGGCTTGTATAAAATCTCTACGATGTATCCAATTCGAAATTGCTCCGAGCCAATATGGAAACTTTCTATTTCGGCTAGCTTAGTGTAGTTTAGGAGTAGAACCGGCCGGACAACGACTGTATCATGATATCATAGGGTTATTGATGTATCAACTTAGATGTGTAGCTGTTTGTGTATACTGTTTCTATAAATAACTACTACATAGATTGTATCGTTCAGTAACTTGCATGAATTCAGACTAGATATCTTACAAAGGGATGTTTTGTTTCCACTGAACATTTTCAATATGGCAAAAATTCACAAAACTAGTCAATTACGATATAAATTGTATTTATTGATATTATCACGGGTGTTTATCGTGTATGTGCACAGACCACCACTATTCCAAATACGACCTCCGTGGCGCAGCGGGCGACGGTTCGCCTGCGATACAGGAGGTTGTGGGTTCGATTCCCGCCTCTAAACAAATATTTGTGTGATCTGCAGATATTTGTTCAGGGTGTTCTGGGTATTTTCTATGTATAATAAAAAATATCTATCTATGTAATGTATTGTATTAAGTATAACAGTTATCTAGTACCCATAACGCAAGCTCTGCTTAGCTTGGGGCTGGATAATGTTGTGTGAACTGTTCGGCATTACTATTGTTTTTTTACTACTATTTTATTACCCAAATAATATGCTCAATTTTAATAAACAATCGAATCTAGGCAAAAAATAGACGTAAATTTGTTTTTTATATATCGGGAAAATATATTATTTCTGTTACAGTGAGCCCCCGGAATTATAATGTAGTATCCATGCATATTTTTAATTTGAATATTGTACTTGATTCAGTCTTTTAAATATCAAATCTAAGATTAGGAATTTTGTCCCCCACCTTAAGAAACGGTGGCAGTTGCAGGAACTACCCTCACTTTGTAATCCCGATAGAAAAATCCGGCTTTATCCGTTATCCGTGACAATATCAATAAATATGTGTTATGACTGTAAAAGTTTTTAAAGTAATATAAATTCTATCTCTACAAAAATCTTTTAAATAATTAGATCGTCTATACGGACTGGGACTGAGCGTTGGAGACGAGAATAAAGCAGTTATTACAGTTTTTTTTATTGATAGCAACACTGTTTTGACGTCATAGCTTGTTACTCGCGATAGGATGACAATCACAAGTATTTTCAGGTTACGCGAATAATTTAGTCGATGGCGAATAATATAGTTGACTGGCGAGTAATTTAGTAGCTATGTCCGAATGGGAATGGAATGTATTATTACTGGAAGAACGCGTTAGCAGATTCAGTCGTGGTAAGCAATGGCGGCGATGAGCTCTCCACTTGTCACGTCTATTTCTCACTATGATGCAACCCACGTGAAAAGAGGCCCATTTGAGGCTCTGCATAACCTTTCGGGGAAAAGGCGTGTCTATGTGTCTGAATGTGATTTAGTCAAGTCAATCCATTTTGTTCTATTTGTTCGGGCGAGTAGCGGCTCACTTCACTTCACTGGTTCATCAACTAAACAAGTCCGAACATGTTAATTTTGTAGTTTATGCGGATACGTCGTACCTGTGTACTGTACTAAAACGAACTATTTTTAGCGATTCGTTTAGTTACTATATTTTCGCCACTTGACTATATCAGTAAAGTGGCCCATTTTGCAATGTGGAAATATCATAATGTTCGTTCCGTTTTTGGCCACTTCCGCACTGACTCAATTCTTATCAGAGGCCCTAGTCTGAGTTTAGCACCTCTGCTTTCACTCACACTCGTGAGCGTTTTAGCACTTCTTCCAAATATTTTTAGTGACTTATAGCTAATCGTCACAAATTGGTGCCAAATTGAAATGCAATAAAACTTTGATCTCAATAGCGAAACGACAAGACAGGAGTTGTGAGTCTTTGTCAAAAGATGTCGCTTTGATTCAAAACTTCTGACGACATTCGAACTCGTTTTTATTTTCAATTTAAATTAAAAGATTACAAAAGAGAGTAAATAAATTAAAATATTTGGAAGACTTATGAGAATGTTTGTATGTAGATCGTGACCGTTTTGACAATAGAATTCATGTATTTACTTGGTATTTATGCTGTTAGAATAAGAAGTTATTACTAACGTTAGTCATGTTTACAGTTTTCAACTATATCTATATATCAATAGAAGCTGTTTTAGAAATAATTTTCACTAGAAACGGGATATTTACCATGATTTTTGAGTTTTATATGTTCCCGTTTCTAGTGAAAATTATGTACATAACCATGATAGTTTCAAAAGTTGTTTTAGAAATGTCGGGTTTTCTTTCAATATATCATCAAAATAGCTTCCGCATATTGCCAATCTCCACTAGAATCTAACAGAACTCCGAACATTTCAAAATGCTGTATTATAGCCGCAGATAACTAAGAGATCTAGTGTTCAGACATATGATCTTGGATAAAACGGTTTATGGCAACACTATTTTTGTTCTATGCTTCCACTACGAGGTTACGGAAGTTGCTTGCGAGTTTTTTTTTAACCGACCCCACAATATATTCGTAATACACAACAAATAACTCTGGGTTTCTCGAAGATGTTTTCTTCCCTAAAGAATGAGCTGCCATCTGAGGTTTTCCCGCTTAGGTAGGACATGGAACTTTCAAGAAATGTTATTGCATTTCAGAGTAGGCAACGCGTCGGTATTGCCCCCGGTGTCTTTAGGCGACGACTGCGTCGGCGACCAATTTACATTAGTTTTTCTATCAGTTTCATTAAAAAAACATTCAACTTCCGTACAATCCAATTTTAGGTTCAAGATATATACGCAAGTGTGATAGTGTTGCCATATCCCAACATGTTTACTTATCTTACCCAGTAGACCAACAATGTTTAACAAACTATAATATCTAATAGTAATTAAAATAATAACATGTATGTAAATTGCGACCCAAAATATCCGAATGAGCGGGAACTCGAAATGTCGATGAATTGGAGATGCATTGAATTCCGCTACAGAAGGCGTTTGTAATTTGGAACCACTCGGAATAACGAAAACCGAATTGCGAGTCGAAATGTCGTTTTTGTTTGCAGATAATGATGAGCCCCCTAGCGGACTTGTTGAGAAACTCATTAAAACTATTTAAAAAAACAAATATCGACTCACAATTTCATAGTCGGGATACGAATGTGAACCTTAGACAAACTTTTATAACCCCTCAATTAGAGATGACGCTGATGACAAAACCTATCATCGGAATAAAGTAGCTGAGGTAGCAAAGTCCCAGTTTTGACAAGCAAACACGGACATACACGGTGTTACCACAAAAAACATAGACACGCCTTAGACACGTGTTTAACAGTTGTTTAGCAAAAGTGATACTACAAAACCATATTTAACCGTTGTTTAAAGTTAGACATGGCTTAGACGTTGTTTAACTTTAAACAACAACGACCCTCTGTTTAGCACGCGTTTAACCTTCGCCATATTGCTTTCTCAGTACGTAAATTGCAATGGATATCTTCGATTATTCTATGGATAACCATCGTGATCAAGTGTACCGAGTGCGACTCAGTGCGAGTGAACCCTTTCGAATATTACAATGAATTTACCTTCAAAATCGGTACAGGTTCAGTAAAGCTTTCGGAAACAAAATTGTTGACATAATAAAAGATGAAATTCCGCAAGATTTTCGTGGTACGTGCTTAGATCCTCAAATTCAAGTTGCATGTGCCTTACGGGACTGGGCCCGCCATCAGGTAGGCGCCCTTTCGTTATTGCCTTTAGTTTTTGTTGTCATTGTTCAGCTTATTTACTGCTAGGTATTTTACTCCATAAAGATCTCCTAAAATCCCAGTATTCCTTAGTCCAAACGATGTTTCGTATCCATTTTCACTTATTTTTCCGTTTATCTACTACCGGCTTGGTAAAAACATTTTAGAACTATTTTCCCAATCAACTTCAATAAAAACTAACCTCGCCAGCCACAGCTGACTGTCATTGAAAAGTACGTTCCGTTCCGTTCTTAAAGTAGGTACAAAAAACTTTTTACATTTATGTCTACACCAGCCGTATGGTGGCGTACCAATGGCGAACCTCTTCATTTAATGAAATAGTACTTATTTTCAATTTTGCAACTTAGGTATTCCGTATTTACAACTGTACAAATAAATTTCGATAGAAAAGAGAAACTCTCAACAAATGAAATCTGCTACAAATGAAACGATTCTCAGGGTTACCAAGTTAAAAAAAGGATACGTCAATTTAAACAGTGTTTAGCTAACTAGATGATAAACATGTATTTGTGGTAAGAAATTTTAAACACTTGTTTAAGCAGTGTTTATCCCTTAGACACTGTTTAACTAAACACGTGTTAAAACAGTGTTTTATTTATTTTTTGTGGTAACAGGGACAGTGTTGTGTAGCACGGATTTTTGTATGGAAATTGAAGTTTGCAATGTGTTTGCTAGGGGCGCTTATCTGTGTATTCATTATAAAATCCGTATACACTAAACCAAACGTCCGTGTCAAATGGTTGTTAAAAACTTAGACTCGGCTCTCAGAGCGCCGCCTCTCGTTAATAGTTAAATCTATGTTTTGGACATTGAATAGGAAAGATACACCCATAGCGGTATCATAGTGCCCAAGATAGGTGCCAGGCGTCATCTTGTCTATAATTTGGACTTTAATTATCCTCTATTAAAATTATGTATTATTTTGTGTTAGTTTAGCCTCTAAGCATTATTCCCATTTCAATATTAAGATCTAGCCGATAGAATTATAACGCATACATACAGCGTTTTGTATCTTGAAATACATAGATGTATCTTCCTTTTGGCTTGTTTATAGATATTCTTATGTACCAAATCTTCTAACATGTTGATGAGTATCAAATTAATTTATAGGTGTACCATCAGTAAACTTCCAGTAACATGTATTTACAAAATGATAAGTGAATAATGTGGACATCAGTTTACCTAAATTAATAAATTTTAAAATATTCATGTTTTGGCAGCACCGTAAAAAGTACAACGAAATTGCGCGAATCTTAAATTGGGTTTGTCCGTATTAAACAGAATCTGAACAGACTGGAGTTGACAGAATAATATACTAAATTTAATTCTGTTTTAAAGGTAAATCCCAGAAATACACTCAACAATGGTTTTTAGTTTTCGACCTAATTAAACCAGCGCTTCGTTGTGTTTACAGAAAAGCCAATGAATTTTGATCTCATTGTCGCTGACTGAGTCACGCTAACATTTTGATTTGAAAAGTTGTCTTTACAATTTGTGTTTATCAAATGAGACTTCATTTACAATTCATCACAAATTATCCATTAGTATTGGTGTTATATAAAGTTGTATTAGTTAGATTTAGTACAAAAATGATTTGTAGAAATTCTTTTAAATTCAAAATGGATTAAATTGATTAATTTATTAGATTTAAATTGCTATTGGACTTTCGTCAATAAAATATGATTTAATTGCGATATTCTAAGTAATGTGATGATACTGTCGCTCGTGGATATTCAAATTACAAAATAGGTTATCGTTTGCTATTGTAAAATTGGTTTAAATTACGTAATTTTATATACTAAAACCCAAGTCTTAATATCGCAATCCGCCCCGTCTAAAGTAGTGTAAGCCAAAAATATTAAAAAGTGCGTTAGTCGAAAATTACAATGGTGTCGACGGCGAAGTTACGGAAAACGGAGATTACGAAGAATTTAAAATAGACCTGATTGCAATTTTTTGTGATCCTAAAAAACGTCTTATGGCCACAGAAACAGTCTTAAAATAGGCATATGGTATGTACAGAGGACCTGTTATCAGTTGTATAAGTTTGAATGATGAAATGTTAACTCAAAAATGTAAAAAGTTACCTAATAATCAAAATGGCCGGACTTCAAGTGGTCTTAAATCTGTACATGCCCACTTTCTACAGCCTTACTCCTTGTGGCAAGAGAAAGCTCTGCATTGTTTCACCACAAGAATGTGACGACCTCTGTGGCGCGGCGGGCGAAGTTTCACAGGTACTTTGTGAGGTTCACCTGCGACGCAGGAGGATGCGGGTTTGATTCTCGCCTCGGAACAAATATTTGTACGATCTGCAGATATTTGTTCAGGGTGTTCTGGGTTTGTTCTATGTATACTTGCCTAATAAAAAATATCTATCTATGTAATGTATTGTATTAAGTATATCAGTTATCTAGTACCCATAGCACAATCTCTGCTTAGCTTGGGGCTAGATAATGTTGTGTGAACTAACTTTTGAAACTATCATGGTTATACACATACTTTTCACTAGAAACTGGATATTTACAATTATTTTTGAGTTTTGATTGTTCTCGTTATTTCGGCACAGTTGCATGCGCCATGATCACGGGAGAACTAAGAATCATGGTAAATATCCCGTTTCTAGTGAAAAGTATGTTGTGTGAACTGGTACAATTATTTATTTATTTATCACTACTTATAGTTGCGTTACAGCCAACATGCTCTACCGGTGCATATATGGGCTGGTTCATTAAATTTGATGCGTGGCTTTGGGAGGGAGAACAATGGAACTGACATAGTCGACAATCAACGAAAGTTCCGATAAAAAAGCATAAAAAATAGTTGCAGTGGGTTGCGATCTTTAATACCTACTTGCGTTTTAGTATCTGAAATGATTTAATTTAGACCAATTTAACAAAAGCAAACGGTACATAACCTTTTTTGTAATTTGAACGTACATACACCAGCGAATGTACTATGAGGTTTATTTGTCATAATTTGCAAATAGGTATGATTTGTATTTATTGTACAAATAAAATTTTGCATTAAAAACAATGGTTTTTTATTTCAACAATTCTTCAGTACATCTCAATAAAATTAATAGTAACATGTAAAAATATATGATAATTTTACTATAATCTATATAAAAACAATTTGATAATTGATGATAACACTTAGTGACTATTACCATTAGTTAAACTTACTACGATGATTATTTTATGACTGTTGGCAATAGCCAACATAGTCCGAAGTAAAAAAATTGCACTACAAAATATGTTATAGAGTGCATAAAATAAATCTTGACTACTGCTATATTATCACAAAAAAATTACCAAATTGATGAACACTGCATTTCCCTAGTCTCCATCTCCGGGATAGTTTTTTGTTCTTTGCCCGCTATAAACAGGGCTGTTATTCGCTATGACCAAAGGAGATTACTTGACAATAACGTGTGACGTAACAATGTATTCTGAACGATGATTCCATGCAAATGTCGTAAAGAGCCCACGTTACGTGTCACGTTTGGTCATAGCGAATATGGGGGTAGGTTAGTTATAAATAATAAAAAAAATAGTATTAGGAAATCCATTCCAATGTCAAAAACTGCCCCCTCAAGCCATTATTTCCCCCAATACCACCCTCTGGCAGAACGTAGACCAATCCATCAGTATGCTTCTTTGGCGAGAACTCCCATAAGTTGTTGTTACTCTGTGCTAGCTTGGCTAGGTTCCAGGCACAAAGGTATTTTGACTTGCCGTGCCGGCACAATACGTAGATGTTATCCTTCTCCGCTGTGTATGGGGCTTCAGGTTTTTTCACTAATATAACCCCGCATATGAGGGCCCAGTGTGCGGTGTGACCATTCTTCAATGAGGGTGTGTGGTTGACATCAGCATCATAACTGTGAGAGTTAAGGAATCACTTTAGTACAAGCCAGTGATTGTAAAGGGAAATGTTGAAATGCTAAATTTACTCTCAAGGACTAGATAAATAATGTCTGCTGGGGTGTCCGGTCATGGATGTCGTAAAAGGGGTGGACCACCGGGGATGGGCAGAACCATCCACTTGAGTACGCAATACCAATTTGCCTGCCAAACATGGTAATGCTAATTTGCTTACAGTTGATGAGGTATGAATTAACACCATGTTCAAAAGGTACCTACGGAACTAATAGGACAGCACCTTCTAGGAGACTCTCAACAGTCTCTGGACTGAATAGACTCCTGCTATTAACTCTCACATTAATATCTTCTATACTTGCTGATCCAAATACTTTTCCAGCTAGTTTTGCCATGTTCTTGCAACTGAACATCTCCCCATTACTGCTGTAGCCTTCCGATTTCGAGATATCGAGTATTTTATCAGGTGCTATTTTGCCATTGATCACCATTGAGAGCGCCACTAACCCACAGGTCGGCCCTACTTGGGTGATTGGCGTAAACTTGGTGTATTTTATGCGGTAGGGAGGTTTTTCGGTACAAACTGACTCAAAGATACAGGCTCGTCTCAACTCAGGATCTGATGATGTCCAAGAGCACAAGTCAGGCTCGAGCTCAATCAGTTTGCTAGTAACAGTAAATTGATCAGCAGTTACGGAATCCTGTATTCTATTTGATGACGGCAGCGGCGGCGGTGGTGGTGGGGGCGCTGGAGGCGGTGGTATTGTGCACATCGTGAAATTCTAATATAAAAACTACGAAAACAAGAAAAATTCAAATGGATTTTCAGGGATTCTCTCACATCTTTCTTTCCTGTAGAACCAATATCAATACATTATTAATTTCCTTCTTCGTCTTCTTCTTCTTCTTTTTTTTTTTTCGCGTCGCATCGTATAGCTTGTGCCTTTGCCTTATATATTATATTGATTTTTTAAGTAAAATTAGTTAGGGAAACATTATATTTTACAAAACGCGGAAATGGGAAAAAATGTAACAAATCAAATAAAGGATTCTAAAGTTTTATATATATCGGGATCTAAGGATGCAAGAAGGACTTTCTTTTTTCTATACTAGAAGGAAGCGGAACATGGAGTGAAATCAATTCATTATAAAAATTTAAATGGTCGTAGTTACTGCAGGAAAAAAATATATTTCATATTTCATATAATTATTAATACTTTAGGATCGCAGGGAACACTTAGTCACGTCAATTTATAGTAACAAAAAAAACAATTTGGTACACACACACACAAGGAAGATGCAGCTGTATAGAGGCTTTGTCAAATTATAAGGTAAATTCACAGGGTAATATGATGTAATATGATTAACAACTCCAAAATCATCGCCACACACGCAAGATGGGTTACTAACTATTTTCATTTTAGCCAAATGGGCTAGCGTGCACGTGTGCCCCAGCCGCATTCTTATTAGAACTGTGGTGGCACCTTTGCTCAATTGAAGTTTAAAAAACCATGGCTTAATAGGTATTGCTGATTGTATGTGTCTATAGTATCTGCCTTTAACGTTGCTGGAATGATCCCAATCTTTATCCCAAGATTCTTTGAGATAAACTTTGGGCAGTGCAACAAGATCATGCGAAAAGTTTTTGTACGGAAAAAATTCTCATTACTCCATAGCTTGCTCATTGCCTATTATACCGCAATGACTTGGTATCCATGCAAAATTTACGTTAAAGCCATGAGAAATACAGCAAAAAAGTTTGAGTCTAGCTTCTAGTATGCTAGGGTAGAACGTTTTAGATCTAAAATGGTACTTAATAAGTGATTGTAAAGAACTCAGAATCACTAAATATAACCGTGTTTCTGAGTTTCATTAGCAATATATATTCCAGTGCTTTTACAATGCCATAACTTTCGCCGGTAAAAACTGACGTTTCAGGAGGACATTTAATTTTTTGCACTATATATATTACCTATACTGTTTGTGATAAACACCTACACTACGGCTTCTTTTTATGGCGTGTTCATTTATTGACGTAGAGCGAGAATAAGGTAAGGTAATAGAAGGTAAGGTAAGAGAATAATTCATGATGTTTTTGTCAATCAATCAATGTCATCATGGTATATAACAATAGTATAGTGGATTTTTGATTTAGGAGCTTCCCTGTAAAAACTCAGTTTTTCTGCTACTATTTAAACTGGGTTATGACTTGACGGAGACTCTTGACGACTTGACTATAAAAATATATGAATATATGTCACTTGGACATTGGCTAAATTGTTGCAAATAATGCACAGACGCCATTACCTAAGCTAAGACGAAGAACATTGAACTCATCCCGCCATTTTCGAAAGGAGATATCGTCTACTTTTATTTTATTTCATTTCCTAGTGTGTTAATGAGTTATTTTGTGATATTTTGGTGGCATTTTAACCAAAGTAGCTCATCTTTAGAGCACAAGTGTAGAGAGACCTAATAGAGACCTACAAGATCCTAAACAACCACTACAGTATATCAGATTTATCACAGACACTATATACCATGAACAATAATATAGGACTCAGAGGACACTCGCTGAAGCTGCAACGCGGGCCAATGGGGAGCTACAGGCAAAACTAATCTGAGATGGCGCCACCATCGCTGGTGATTTATATCATACTAAAATGATTTTTTTTTGACATTAACTAAAACTGTCCACTTTTTACAGTTTTTTTTAACATTGATAGACCTTAGTTTGGCTACGAAACAACACCAGCGATTATGCGCCACCTAGCGTGATAAATAAGCAGTGTGTCTCCCCATTACCAGCAATCCGAGGATGCACATATTGCCTAATCGCGTCGTCCGCACTTGGAACCGGCTACCAGACTCAGTGAACAGTGCCCCCTCAGTAAATTCTTTCAAAAATAGACTTGACAAACATTTAAAGTGCACTGATAAGGACTAAGATATACAGATCGTTCACAGAAGCAAGGAACTTATTTTGTATATTGGCAGCATTGCCTACGGCGCCACGGCGCTGCCAACAATATATGTAGCATTTACCCCACTTGGTGATTGGTGGTCGCCGACAACATTATCTAAACTTGTACGTACCTACCACCGATTAATATGTTTTACTTGCCTATTTTTAAATAATATACAGTACGACTAGTAAGGTTGTAAATGATGACACAATTTAAGTTATAAACTATTTTTTTATTTCTTACAGTAATTATGGTCGAAAGGAACGATTCCTGACATATCACTGTCACTTGCGTAAACGTCATCATCATCTGTCGTATCCGAATCTGTGCTGCTGGCATTTCCTAGTTCAATTATCAGTAATATAATCCATGCAGACATCAAGTTCATTTTTTCTAAAAATTTTACGTGTTCACACTGTTTTTGCCAATCCTGAGAGGTTATAGACTATAACTTATAGATGAAATAGCTTCTTCAGTTAACTTCACGATATTCCCAGCTTCTTGGCCGACATTATTGCTAGCTACTCTTCTCTTTAGAAGACCCCCACATATAAACTCAATTGCATTTAAGCCGCAGTGGTAGGGGGTAGAGTAGAGTGGTAGAGGCAGCAACTTCTCCTTCTTTAGATATTCTACTCACGCTTCTCTCCAAAATGCCTGAAATAGACACACAATTTGTATCATTTTATAAAATTAAATATTTATAAAAACACAAACAAGGACAATATCATAAAGAAATAAATTAAATTCACTGAGATTATGTACTTCTATATTTTAATTCCATATGTTATTAAATTCTAATTACCCATACTAAAGACATTGTCTTCTTCTTCTATCTTAGGTAATGGCTTCTGTGCATTATTTGCAACAATTTAGCCAATATCAAGTGATATAATTATCATAGTTTTATAGTCAAGTCGTCAAGAGTCTCCAAAGACATTGTCTCGGAAGCTGGTATCCCTATTTTACGAACCTGTCATGGAATACCTGTCACCTGTGAGTGGAATTAGTGGGGCTTTGTTACCCTTTTCTCTCTTACAAAAGGCACGCACCTTCAACACAATCTTTCTTGCATTGCTTCCAAATGGCTTTGTCATGATTAATGCGAAAAATATTAAATATTATCACAAAAACGACCGGAGCAGTCTATGACAATCTGCCCATCTGACAATAACAGATTGACAAGCTTATAGTGCCAACATCACAGCGAAAAAGGGCCTTGCTTTTGTGAACGATCTGTACACGCATCAGCTCCGAGAGCTGCCTGTGTATTATAAATAAATTTAAAAAAAAACTTTTCAAATTGGTGGAAATTGTCAACAATAGTTTTTTGTAAGATGGCCACCTGTTTTCTAAAACATGACTTGACTAGTTGACTGTGACAGAAGGATTTTAACGTTGCAAATTATAAAAAGTGGCAAATGCATAAGCCGTGCGAAGCCAATTATTCAGAAAAAAAAAAATTTACATTCACTCTTTCTTTCTTTCTTTCATTCATTCATTTAACAGATGGCCGATGGCCGATCGAATTTTGTGCACTAAGTAAAAGATAATTGAAATTCAATTGAAGGGAAAGGGGTCGCTTTCTCGGGCTTGTGAAACCGGTTTTGTAAGTCCCTAATTCATCATGTCGGAGTCGCGGAAAATTCATCAATCTGATGGCGAGCAACCGAAGGACGGCGAACACGTCGCCTTGGATGGGGACAAAGGTATGAAAAGTCATCATTTTTCATTGATGGAAGCATTGCAAGCGCGGTTTTTTATGCCAATGAGGAATATGATTACCTAAAGACTGTTATAAATTAGTTATCTACTCTGTTTTTTTTGTATATATTTTGATGTAATTTTATTAATTATTACTAGTTACTAAATGATTGTAGGTGTTTATATAGAATTGACGTGCTTTATTTATGCGACTCTCGACTTAGCAAAGGGCTACGATATTTTTCCAATGTTTATTTCGCGATGTTCGTTATCATTTTTCACTGATAAGCTCGTGTCGTAAATTTACGTCACGACCATGAAGTGACCATCAATAGAACGTCAAAAGCAGGTGGTGTAATCCAGCCAAATAGCGAAGTTTACGATCATGATCCCACTTCCTACGAAAAGCTTCCGTCCTGATGTGCAAAGGTGCAAGAGTTTAAACTGCGAGTTCTTATAAAAAAAACCGATTAAATGAGACATGGTCTACGATATGACGGAGTCATAAAATTCATATTAAGTTGAAATAATGTTGAGCCACGGGAGGAAAGCTTCGCAGTCTACTCAATTTGGTTGCGTTTTAAAGCGCTTTTCCGTATGACAAATTCAGCGCCATTTTGTTCACGTTTGCTGATGGCGCTGAATGATGCAAGACACGAGATTGTTTGCAAGTTTCAAGGGTTTTGAATTTAATTGCATTGAGAAATTATCAGGAAATCTTTCTGGAACTGTCAAGGATACTGTTCATTTCAGAAGAACAGAACTATCTGAAGATGAGTGGTAATTATGGAGTTTTAATAAAATTTTGAAGCTACCAAAATTAGTTCTATGTAGGTATAGAACTTTAACTTATCCCAATTGCTAAGAATCTGGTAGGTTGAATAGAAATGCTCACTGCACAAAACTCTATTTGAATAAGTAAGTACCTTTGTTGCTTTATTTATAAATTGCTCCAATTGATGCTTAGATTGCCCCATTGAGTTACCGGTTACTTGTGGAGCAGTCAGTGAGTTGTCTGTGTATTTCCAGTTCAGGTGGAATATCTCGAGACTGAGGAGGTCTACATGCAACTGGACCAAGCCGAGGTCATTGACGCTGAGCCTGTCGAGGATAATGAGGATAACTGGGACGACAGCAACATACGATTGATGCTCGACCTGTATTTACAAAACATAGAGCGATTTAGAACACCTAAAATAAAGAAGAAAAATGTATGGATTGACATTGGAACTTCCCTAAGCAAAGGACCAGACTGCTGCGACAAAAAGTTCAGAAATCTTAAGCAAACCTACATCAGATTACTAAAAAAACGCACCCGAGACTCCACTCCAGTAAAATGGCCATATTTCGATAAATTTGAGCAGATTTACAGCGTTAATGGGGAATATCAGCCGGAAATAGCACAGAAAGTACAAGAAGGGAATACAGACACGGTGGCTAAAGCTTTACTCTCAATGGCCGAGCCAGTAACTTATGAGAAAAAATGTGAGAACCGAGAGAGCTCACCCGGCCCAAGTGAAGAAACAAAGCGAAAAATAACTAGAAAAAGAAATACAGACTTTAGAAAAGTGACTTTAGAAGTGAGAAATAGACAACGAGTGATAGAGGAGAAACTAGATAGACTTATAAACATTGTAGAAGAGTCCAATAACATTCAACGGGAGAGAAACAGGTTATTCCAACAATTTCTGGATGGCATTAACCAGAATACTTGAAATTATACAGCTATAATAATGACCAAAGTTTTAATTTTAGTCTTCGATCAAGAATACAACTATATGTCAGATCGGCGCAAAAAATACGTCTTGGTGAATAATAACTCACTTGAAAAGTGAGCTACTATTTTTTATTTGTATTTGTGAGAATTTTATTTGTAGGTCTTTAAGGTTGATTTCACACTAAATGTTGTTTAACCTATGTCTTTTCATTTCTAAGTGACAGGATAAATTTATTGCTTTGCTCGTTTTTTGTTACAAATGATCGTAAGTATAAGATAATATTTTGAAGATTTGCTACTCTATATAGGTGTCATGGTTGTTATTAGGTTGAACTTAGAACTGTTTTAAAACTTTTGTTTCAGTTCGTTAGTAAACAAATATAGCTGTATAAGTATATAATTATATCCACGCGGACGGTATTTAGCTTTGATTTTGTATGTGACCCGAAATCTAGTTGTATTCTTGATCGAAGGTTTTAGTATAATGAATGAATGACAAATCTAGGAATATGAATGTTCATTAAATTGTTGCATAATATGACAAGAAATATAAATATTTTAAATATGATGACGTTTGTGGTTTTACTGGGAGTTAACTACATATAATATTGATTCACATACATACCTGCAACTGAATATTGTTTTTCCATATATTTTCCTGAACACCACATTCACCACACAACATGACACAATTTATCAAGTTAGTCACAAACATTGACACATCTAGGTACAATGTTCTCAATTAACACAATTTACTTCTTGGGTTCAAAACAAAAATATGATGTTAACTGAACATGCATGAGCAAACTATTGTCAGTTATAATTTACAATACAATTGTAACTATTTGATGAAACTGAGTAGGAATTCTGAACTGCTCTTCAAAATATGTACAGTCAGTTCTATCTATCAAAGTCACAAAGTCAAAGTATGTTTATTAAAGAAAAGATATTACAGATACAGATACACCAACTTATCTGTAGAATGAAATGTATGCAGTTTTCTATCATCTACATACATTTAATTCTACAGATAAGTGGCGAATCTGCTAAATCTTGGATTCAATGTAATATGTTTCTTATGAATGTGTGAAGTATGTTTCTATGTAGTAGGTAGGTATGTAGCTTACATTCTTGGCAAATGCTGAGAATCCCATTTTACTTCTTGTATGATGTAAGAAGGTAGATAAGTATCCCAATTTAATTTATAAAATGTAATTTTATAGTAGCCTGGTAGATTAAGCCTTATGTTAGCATTTCTTTTTTAACTTCTTGAATGACGGAACAAGCAGAGGTTCCACCTGATGATAAGCAGTAACCTCTGCCTTTAACAATGCATTGCCTCAGAGGTCACATCCTTGGCGCACCCTATGTGGCATTGCAATGCGCCCGCCACCCTGAGACAAAGATAAAAAGTCGCATGTGCCTGTAATTTCACCGTAACCCATACCCTTCAAACCGGAACACAGCATTGCGGCAGTGATAGGTATAGTGGTAGTACTTCCCCGGATTAACTCTTACACAAAAAACCACTACTACATACCTACCTACATGGTATTTTATTACACATAAATATGATATATAACATAAAGCAAACAGGAAAACGTTACCTGGACCTCTTTAAATGTCACACCAATCCGCTAGCAAGAGCGCTTATTGAAAATCCATGTGACACAAAGCGGCTGAAGAGAACCCATGTCCTAGATAATCTGTTATTACGAGGGAAGGACGAATGAGTCTGGATCCCAAACGCCATATACCACTCCACACATCCGCCTATAGTAGACCAGCAGATTGCGGATATTTGATATAAAGTAGCTAGGTATCGCTATTTATAAAATGAAATTTTATAGTAAGCTTGTCTATTATTATTACTTTATTTCAATTAAAATAATGTAACAAAAAGGTGGACTTAATGCTAACAGCATTAAGTCTACGTCAACTATAAAGCATTATCTTTTAATGATCGAAGTTAAGAGCAAAATAATTAGCTGTCGTTAAAGTTAAATTGAGTATTGTTCGTTAATTAAACCCAGATTTATAGAGCAGAAACATGATTTGCTGTATTAGTACTTACAGAAAGAAAGAAAGAAAATTTATTTATTTTCCACAAAACACAATACACACAACACATAACACATAAAAACAAAAAAACTAGTTCTAAGCAACAAGGTGGTAGTATACAAAAAAAAAAAAAAAAAATTGTTGGTAAGTTGATAAGTAGAAAGGCATCGATGTGTGTTGTGTGGGGTCAAAAGCCCCCCTCCCCCACCAAGGCTTACCACCCCTCCCCCTGCGAAACATCTGTATGTCACCATAAAGAGTTTGACTAGACTATCACGGTGAGCCTAGGTAGAACAGGTACGAATAGATAAAAATGCAGAGCCATCCCTATAGATATCCACTGTTAGACAGGTCTCCCCACAGACTGCCACGACGGACGGTCCCAGTCCGCCGCCATCCACTGACTTCCTGCGACGCCTTCTTTTGCGTTGTCCGGACTAAGAACATGCACTAAATATTACTACAGGTCTAGCGCTTAACTGAGTCAGCCCTGAGGTTATGGGAGGTCTTGACAAGGCTTATTTACGGCAGCTTTATTATTATGATTTTGTATAAAAGGTTTTTGTTTTGGCTCATCTGTAGAGACATTTTAACTATAATTTTAAATTTAGATTATTACCTATCAGACAAAGCCCCTATACAGCTGCAACTTAAGATGTACTAGCTATCTGCATAATTATATTTTTCCACGTATTAGCAAATTGACGAAACTAATTGTTCTCAAGACCCTATGGTTTAAGATAAAGAAATATGAATATGAATATGAGCGGTACGGGAGGGGGGGTTTTCGTATACATTATGTCACATGTCATCTGATAATTTGAGAGGCGAAAACACTCCTCCCGCTCCCATACCTCAGGGACTGACTCAGTTAAGCGCTAGACCTGTAAATATAACATTTTATTTTAAATATTACTGCAGCCCAATTGTGATAATTCGAACGTTTCAACTAAAGCTCAAACGTTCGAACGTTCGAACTTTACTGCGTCTGGATTGGTCAAGTTTGGCAGCGGCAACAAACTTGACCAATCCAGACGCAGTAAAGTTCGAACGTTCTAAAATTTTAGCGTAGCGCGATTGGGCCGCCCGTAGACCAGACGACTAGGATGCCCCCCTCAACTCGACGGATCGATGATATGGAAGTCGGTGAATGGAGGTGGCTCAAGCCCATTCATCGTGATATTCTGTGGGGTAGGCCTATGTCCAGCATTGGTTGTTAGATGATGTTGATTGACTGACATGCAAGCATTTCCTTGATATAAAACTCCTCAAGGTTCGTTTGCGTCAATAAAATGTTTACCGTGCCTACTTAGCGTAACTAGAACCAATTCTGCTAAAATGTTGGTCACTTCGTGAGGCGGGCGGACGCAATTTTTCCATTAGGCGACTGTAACCGGAGCGCACGCACGTTCAGAGAGCGCCCGTTACAGTGTTCTGAAAAGGTCAGTGTCTAGTTCTCCTATGTCTAATTCAAGTGTTTATTAGCGCCTTCGCAGATAGGTTAATTCAAGTGGTAGGGTACGGTGCTTATGTTAGGTACCTACCTACTTATCCACAGATTTTGGTATTAATGCTGGAAGTTCGGGAAATATCCTCACGGTTGAAATTGCTTAAGGTGGGGTATAACGCAAAATTACCAATCTTAGATTAGATTTTTAACTGACTAAATCAAGTACAATATTCAAATTATAAATTATGCAAAAAAACTATTCGATGTGATTAGAAAACATGCAAGACCTAAATCAGGCAGGTAGCTTCGTTTATAGACGTGAAGTTAGAAAGGTAGGTATTGATTGTCGCGATCTTGATTTTCTCGAAGACGTCTAAATCAATTCAATTCAAAATTATTTATTCTGTCTTGATACCAATTATAGTACACTAGGAAAAGTAAAATTTTACATAACTGTTACATACATGATATTCTAAGAATAACATATAATTGAACAGACATTCAAATCGATTTAATGACCCAAAAATCGTTCTCATTTACTGTTACTGTTATTGTTGGGCAAAGGCCTCCCCCCATATCCTCCAGTCACTACGATCCTGATGTGCAAATCTGTGTTGTTTGCAAATCTGTGTTAAAAGTGTCTATTTCATTGCGCAATCTCCTGTGTGGTCTGCCGCGACGCCGTCTCGCTGTGTCAGGGCTCCACATTGTGGTTATTTTGGCCCACAGCTCATCAGGCATGCGACAAACATGCCCAGCCCAATTTCACTTCAGCTGGGCGGCTTTTTCTCCTACGTCGACGATTTTAGTTTTGGAGCGCAGTATGGTGTTTCGTTTCGAATGTGATAATCGCGCAATTCTTGCTATCGCATTGCTATTGCAAGATACGTAATAAGCTAGCTGGTCGGTTAATTTAACTCCCAGAATACTGCGCTCCATCGCGCGTTGGCAAATCATGAGTTTTGGATATCTGAATGTTTGTCAAAGACCAAGTTTGACCAAGTGTTCTCATTTATCAATCAAAATCATTATAATTAAACAATAATTGATTATTTAATAGAGAGCGTTTGCATAGAATTAAAAAAACTCTGAAACTGATGCTTGTACCAAAATTATTTGCTTGATAATACCAAGCATTGCTAAATACGTCTCCCAGTCTGCCCTACCCGTGTCCAAATTCCAAGAATCGTTTTCGAATCGCATTCCTGTCTAAAATGCAAAGAAAAGCAAAAAGAAAAGCAGCTTTAAATCGCATGTTGCAAGAAGCAAAAAGAGTTGCGTTGGCTTTCGGGAATCGCAGTCGAGTTGCTTGAACGAGTTCGTACTTTGTCAAACTTCTTCTTCTTCCCTAAATTAACGTCAGGGCTGCCTCTAAGTTTTGCTAACGCTCGAAAGAGCTATTTTGATTGAATACCTCGTAAATATAGATAATTTTACAAAACCCCGACAGTTTGTCGTATTGATTTGAATTATCGAATTTTTGACGTAAAGTATGCACCATTTTAAACAATCTAATCTAGGCAAAAAATAGACGTAACTTTGTTTTTTTTTTATTCGATAAAATATTGATCATCGTGTTTCTGGTACAGTGATCCCTCGGTATTATAATGTAGTATCCTTGCATATTTTTTATTTGAATATTGTACTTGATTTAGGCTGCTAAAAATCAAATCTACGATTAGGAATTTCACATCCCACGTTGAAATAAGTGTATATACCGCTCAAGCCCTCTGCATACAAACGAAGTTTGCTCCTATTTTGGATATTATCTCATCAAACTCCATGAAATTTTGTAAACATGACACTTATACCCGATACATGATACATGATACTTATTGTACTAGACCCGTGCGTGGTTTGTCAGTTTCTTATAAAATTATGTGCTTTCCACATCACACTTACTTAATGATTTGTATGGAAATCTCAACCTATGCTAGTTTGATTCTATGGGTACAATTGAATAGGAAACCCAATTAAATGACAACCCACAGATTGTGTCTTTGGATTGTGGATTGTGTGTTAACTTGGGGCTAGAAAATGTTGTGTGAACTGTCTAGCAATATTTATTTATTTATTATTATTTAAATCATCACCGGCCTGAGAATGTGTCTAGCTGCGTTGGCCGAGTTCTTCAAGTTGTGGGCGTGTTGTGCCGTCGTCTCATCCCCAGATACTTGGCGGAATAGCAGGCCTATGAGCTCTTATTACCATTCAGTTAAAAAACTATTCAGTACAAAATATCATCCTGCGACCTGCGACTGCGATCAATCAAACGTCCTTCGTACACTGCGTCGTCCGGTTCGTATAGCCCTAGACCCATTACTCCCGACGGTTGTCGGTTCAGAGAGCTATTTGGTCTGCCCATTGCCACTTCAACTTGCTAATTTTGAGAACTATGCATGTGATCTTGGTTCAATACAATTCGTTTACTTGGCAGTCAACCCTATACCCCCTAAACCTGTACTTGTAATTATGTACATTCAGCTATGGTTCAGTCCTGGCGTGAATCTTGACTGCGGCACTCACGCGCTCTTTATCTTGGTGAGTTATAAGAATTTTAATAATTATTCAACTCAAGATTCAGAGGAAAATTTAATGTCAAAGTTATGTCTTCTTCTCTTCTTATAATGGCTTCTGAGGAGTGCTCCAAACAATTCCGCCAATGTTTGTATTTTTTCATAGTCAAGTCGTCAAGACTGTCCGTCAACTGTCATAACCAAAATGGTGGCAGAAAAACCACGTTTTTCCTTTCAATATTTAAAGCATAACTTGTCAAGTACAAGTTATACAGGGTTTAGGCGTCATATAATTATGTTTAATTGGACGGCCAGCCCTTTCATTGAACAACTCCATTCACTACATAAACATGTAATTAATTTTGTAAAAATAAAAAAAACCCTCAACGCAATTAAACTTCTGAACCGATTTTGATCAAACATAGCTAAAAACATTCACGACTAATTCACCTTTCAAAAAAAAAAAAACATCGGTTCGTCCGTTCTGGAGCTACGATGCCACAGACAGACACACACACACAGACACGTCAAACTTGTAACACCCCGTCGTTTTTGCGTCGGGGTTTAAAAATCCAGGGACCGCTAATAACAGAAAATCGGTATAATATTATCATCGTCAAATTGTGGTCCTCAGATAGGTTGTTCGGGTTTTTTAAAACTATTTTATTAGCCATTCTGCATAAAAAAATCTCATTTTTTAAAAATAATTTAATGAAATGGCTAGCCGTCCAATTCAGCTGCTGGAATGGACAAGCCATCCAATCAAACGGCTGATTCAACCAGCTAGCTGCGACATAAACATACAGTCGTACACATACATAATTATAGTCGTATACAGTGTACAGTATACAGTCGTTAAAGGCGATCATGAAAAAAAAACTATGTTTATTTAAATCCAATATTTAACGTGAATATCCAAATTCCCGGTTGTTTTTGGATATGTGAAAAAACTCACGGCTGCGGTATATTAACGAAGTTGACAGGAAAACCATGGGAAAACTACTATAGTTTTCCTGTTAACTTGTTGTTTAGCTGTGACTGCTAAGTAGGCTTAGTCGAACAATTTATAAAATGTACTTGAAGATAAACAAGTAATTAATATTGTATTAATTAATAAACCTTTATAACCAAATGAAACAGCTGAACAGATTTTGATCAAACATAGCCTCCCTCCCTCCCACTCCCGACTAATTCACCTTTCAAACAAAAACAAAATCAAAATCGGTTCATCCGTTCGGGAGCTACGATGCCACAGACAGACACACACACAGACACGTCAAACTTATAACACCAACACCCCGTTGTTTTTGCCTCGGGGGCTAAAATAGGAAAATTTCTTCCAAAACCATTTAAAATTAGTACTTAGATTGAAGAGGTGATAATTGTGTAAAACAGGAAAGCCCCCTTTTAAGTCCGCATATTGTGACAGCTAACTACGAAACCTTACAATAATAATAAATAAATAAACAAATAAATAATGCTGGACAGTCCACACAACATTATCTAGCCCCAAGCTAAGCAGAGCTTGTGTTATGGGTACTAGATAACTGATATACATTAAATAGATAGATATTTTTTATTATGCATAGAAAATACCCAGAACACCCTGAACAAATATCTATGCAGATCGCACAAATATTTGTTCCGAGGCGGGAATCGAACCTGCAACCTCCTGCGTCGCAGGCGAACCTTCGCCCGCCGCGCCACAGAAGTCGTCAGTACAATCAGCGTGGCCCGACACGCACTTGGTTGCATTTTTTTGATGTTTTATCAGTTTAAATGTTATTCTGGTTAAGTGCCGTAGCCCATTTGTGGCAGACTGCCGACCGATTGATAAATAGCTTGACAAATTGTTTGCGTAGTGTAGTGAGGCAGCCTTAGGAATTTGAGAGAAATTTCTTAGAAAATTAATTATTGCAGTTATCTTGAAACGTGTTGTTTCTTATCTATGTTTTATATCGATAGATTGATCACGAAGGCATAATTGACGACTAGCGTAGGTATACCTACGACGCTAGGCTAGGCTGCACAATACACAACGATGGGCTGTGTCAGGGTAGGTATAGGAGCAGGCAACTCAAGTCATTATTTGATATATTTCGATTAGATGAACCAATTAATTTACTGGTTGGAATATAGATACAGAAAGTTATTATTTGTGGACCGACCTAGGTCAAAATCTCTTCTGATAATCTGAAAAGGTGAGGTCGATTTACGTACCTTTTTGTTTGTGACTCGAAACGAATTCCCTGCCTGGGTAATATTATTTGATGTGGTAAAAATCTCGCAATCCTGTTTTGATGCAGTGTCGGATAGTGTTGTAATGTTTCTTACTGGCTCTAATCGAGCAAGATGCTAATGACGATATGGAAAGCGCACAACGGAACTCCTCGGTGGATATTAAGTAGGCCGTGTTTGGGCTCATTTTGATCAGTTCGCAGTTCTGATTTTTAATTTCACCATTATCATCAAAAAACTTGTTAAGGCGTCGATGGACGCCAAGTTCTGTCACTTTCTAACTCATTAAAGTTCAGATAAGATACAAAGTGACAGAATAGCACTCGCGAAACAAAAAATGAGCTAAACCCCCGTTTTTTTTAATTTAAAAATCATTAGAAAAGTAATTTCAAAAATAAAAACAAGGTCCTCTCGGCGTTGTGCTATTTAATATACTGAAGGTAAAATTCAAATTCAAAATCTTTATTTCAGGCTTACTGAGAAATGCACTAATTCTAAACAGTAAGCCCATATCAACATAAATACCTTAGAAACTAACATACACATTAAAAAAAAAAACACTTTATTTATTACTTAATCTAACACACATATGATCGCCGACGCGTCGCGGCCCGGGGGATCACGTGACAGGCGTCCCTTGAACCGCCGGAACTTCACCCCTTTCGGCCAGAAGTCAGGGCTCAAGTAGGTCTTCACATTTTCCGTAGGGACCCTCACCATAAATGAGCTAAAGCTCACATTATGACGAGAGTCCAACTTCATGACCCTCAAACCCACTCCGGCTTTCTTCCTGATGTATTCCACCACCTCTACGGCCTTCACGTCGAAGTAGACGCGGGACACGTAGATCTGCGTAGTGGGTACCTCCGCTCGGAAGTGCTGCTCACTGGATACATGAGTACTACACTGGTTCCGGCTAGAGGGCTTCCGTTTCTTCCTTATCACCTCGATAAAGCCCTCTGCATCACAGGGCTCCTTCCTTGGAGCCCTAGCGGTTGCAGCGCTGCGAACTGGCTAAAAACATCTTATGATTGATAGTTTAGGAAAAAAATGGTTGTAACTACGAAAATAGAGGCTACTTTGCAAATTTATTTCTTACATATTAAGTTATTTAAAAAAAAATTGGAAACCAAGAGGACATGCTTTATGTGATGTAGATTAACATATATTTTTTGTAGATTTTTCGATAAATGTCGTGGAGAGAAAAGATTTTAATGCAACACATTTCACATATATTCACAAATTAAAAAACTCTTCTTTTTTGTCACAGAATTCCGCACGTCTCGTCTCAGTCTGTCGAAGGAGAAGGCGTCTCCCGACGGAGCTCACGAGAAGCTGCTACAGAAGGAAGACGAGGCCAAGATCGTACGGGACATGCGAGTGGACATGGTGGACGCCAAGTTTGTGTCCGGGGACCACAGGAATGGAGACCCGAAGATCGAGCTTGACGCCAACAAAAAGGTAAGATACTGAGTCCTAAGCTACGGTGTGCAGACATGGTCGCTGACCAAGTTGAAGCAGTCCAGGCTCTAGATTTGCCAGAGGGCAATGGAATGCAGCATTCTGAGAGTGGAACACCATGCTGCGTCCGATGCATTGCCGATGTGGGGAGCAAAACAGCTAAGCTCAAGAGGGAATGGGGCCACTTTAGTCACAAGGAGGAGGGACCTAAAACAGGTATTAGGAGGGTCAATTTCAATAAATAAAGCTTTCTTGAAAAGTTTTACCAATCGTGTTTCTAGTCTATGATTTATTTAGATTACATCCTCAAGTAATTACTGCATTAACATCAAGTTTGTAACCTTTACTGTTACTGAGTGAGCATGTAACGCAACGACTCCAAAATGTTAACATATTGTTTTAAATCCCGTTGTAATTTCCCTCGCTAGCAATTCTCCGGGCTGACAAAGGAGGAGCTGATGAAGTACGCCGACGACCCGTTCTGGGTGAACCTGCGCTGGTTCATGTTCGTGCTGTTCTGGGCGATGTGGCTCGGCATGCTGGCCGGTGCTATCACCATCATCATCAAGGCGCCCAAGTGCGCGCCGCCCACTCCTAGGACTTGGTAAGTGTTAAGCTATTTCAGAACAGACAGTGCCATAAAAAAAACCTAACCTTTTTAACCCCCGACGCAAAAACGACGGGGTGTTATAAGTTTGACGTGTCTGTGTGTGTGTGTGTGTGTGTGTGTGTGTGTGTGTGTCAGTCCCATCGTAGCTCCCGAACGGATGAACCGTTTTTTTTTTTGTTTGGAATTTGAATTTGTCGGGAGTGTTTCTTAGCTATGTTTGATCAAAATCGGTTCAACCATTTCATTGCGGTGAGGGTTTTTTAATTACAAAAAAATTAATAACTTGGTGTTAAAGATTTAATTAGATATATGTAAATAAATAACGGCTAATTACCACAGTATTTCGTCGCCAAACACGATAGTTTCAATTCTATAGTTACATGTACTTAATACTATTAAAACTGATTACTATATTCAGAATTTAAAAAACCTCGAAACTCGAGTACCTACGTGAGTTAATACCGGTTTTTTCAATTATACAAGTACTTGTTTGTAGGTACGAGAAAGGTCCCCTGATCGAGTCACAGTCCAGCTCCGGCGACCTAGAACGAGATCTGCCGCTTCTCCAGTCCTCCAGGGTCCAGGGCGTCTTCATAGAGGTGCCTACTTACGACGCTCTGGACACGCCTGATGTGCTGGACAGGTTCAAGGCGTTTGTTGACAAAGCTAAGGAATACAGCATCAAGTGAGTCAGTTTTCAAATGCTTTCGCGATCATGTCTCCACAGTTTGTCCATCAGCAGTCTTGACCCCTCCCCTTAGAATGTTACGAGGGGATTTGCCGTAATCACCACGCTAAGCAGACTGTTGTCTGCCTCTTCAAATTGGATGTCAGAAAAAAAAAACTGACATTCTATTTATTTATTTTAAAACGTGAATGACAGAACATGCAGATGGCCCACGTGATGTTAAGCGGTAACCTCTGCCTTTAACATCGCATTACCACGTAGGTCACGTCCACCTAGGACGCGCCCTATGTGGCATTGCACTGCGCCCGCCACCCTGAGACATAAAGATGAAAAGTCTCATGTGTCTGTAATTTCACCGGCACCTTTCAAACCGGAACACAGTAATGCGAGCACTACTGCTTTGCGGCAGAAAAAGGTATGGAGATAGTACTTCATAGTCATAGTCATAGTAGTCATAGTAATTTATTAATAACATAAACGGTTACAATAAAAAAAAACAATAATTCTTAAATCCATAAGTAGGTACTTATGTACATCACAAAATTTATGTTACAATATATTATAACAATTTTAATGTATGTCAATACCTATAGAATTAATAACTTTCCCGGACGAACTCTTTCACAAAACAACTCTACTACTACTAAATTAATGAAACAATGCCTATATTCTGCTCCAATTTAAGCTCTGTCCATCTATGAGAACTAAATAAAAAGTACTAGTTTCGGTGCGCGAACAAACAACATATTATGTTGTAAAATCACGTTCAATTAAAAAAAAACTCTTATTTGTGTTAAGAGAACACAAATCGGAGTTTTTCTTTTCAATCAATCTTCTTCTCGCGCGTGTGATGCCTCTGGTATTGCAGGCGTCCATAGGCTACGTTATAACCGCTTACCAACAGGTGGGCCGAATGCTTGTTTGCAACATTGGTAGTATAAGAAAAAAAGTCACCAAGTTCTATTTTTATTACTTGTCTTCAATGTATATGAACATACCAAGTTCTCCGGTTTTATTATATGTATTGAATAAATGTTTCCAGAGTGATAGTGGACCTGACTCCAAACTTCGTGTCGAAGGATCACTCGTGGTTCCGGCTGAGTGAGAACCGCTCTGCTCCGTACACCGATTACTTCGTGTGGGCGCCAGGCATGGAGTTCGACAGCGCGGGCGTCGCCAAGCCGCCGAACGACTGGGTACGTGCATTCAACCGTAACTACCATAGTAACTTGACGAGGATCACTCGTGGTTCCGGCTGAGTGAGAACCGCTCTGCTCCGTACACCGACTACTTCGTGTGGGCGCCAGGCATGGAGTTCGACAGCGCGGGCGTCGCCAAGCCGCCGAACGACTGGGTACGTGCATTCAACCGTAACTACCATAGTAACTTGACGAGGATCACTCGTGGTTCCGGCTGAGTGAGAACCGCTCTGCTCCGTACACCGACTACTTCGTGTGGGCGCCAGGCATGGAGTTCGACAGCGCGGGCGTCGCCAAGCCGCCGAACGACTGGGTACGTGCATTCAACCGTAACTACCATAGTAACTTGATGAGGATCACTCGTGGTTCCGGCTGAGTGAGAACCGCTCTGCTCCGTACACCGACTACTTCGTGTGGGCGGCGGGCACGGAGTTCGACAGCGCGGGCGTCGTCAAGCCGCCGAACGACTGGGTGCGTGCATTCAACCGTAACTACCATAGTAACTTGACGACCTCTGTGGCGCAGCCACGCAGGAGGTTCGATTCCCGCCTCGGAACAAATATTTGTACGATCTGCAGATATTTTTTCTTGGTGTTATGGGTATTTTCTATCTATAATAAAGAATATCTATCATAGAATTGAAACTATCGTGGTTGGGAATCATATTAAAAGATAAACGGCTAATTACCACTATTATTCGTCACTTTGCTGACGTTTCGAGACTGAGTTCAGAAGCCTCTTCATCATGAGCACCGCCCGCGACCGCGTTCGACGGTGGACCAGCGAATACATATTCGCTGGTCCACCGTCGAACGTAATTAGCCGTTTATCTTTTAATATAATATCTATCATGTAATGTATTGTATTAAATACAATATAAAATTAAAATAATTCATTAATATTGCTGGACAGTTCACTCAACATTATCTAGCCCCAAGCTAAGCAGAGCTTGTGTTATGGGTACTAGATAACTGAACTTAATACAATACATTACATAGATAGATATTTTTTATTATGTATAGGAAATACCCAGAACACCCTGAACAAATATCTGCAGATCGCACAAATATTTGTTCCGAGGAACAACCCGCAACCTGCGTCGCAGGCGAACCTTCGCCCGCCGCGCCACAGTGGTCGTCAAAACAATATCTATCTAATGTAAGATTATAACCACGCGGGGTAAGTTCTAATTATACGGGTATATTAAACAGGATAGAGGGATAGGGACGGGGGATAGAGCTCATTATGAATTGTATTTGTCCAGGTGTCGACTCTGAACGCGCCGGCGTGGTCGTGGAGCGAGACGCGCAAGGAGTGGTACTTGCACCAGTACGGGGCAGACCAGCCCGACCTAGACTTCAACAACAAGGCGGTCGTGCAGCTGTTCAGCGCCGCGCTGCGCAAGTGGATGGAGGCGGGTGCGGGCGGCGTCAGGTCTGTACTGTGCATATACTGAACGCGCCGGCGTGGTCGTGGATCGAGGTGCGCAAGGAGTGGTACTTGCACCAGTACGGAGCAGACCAGCCCGACCTAGACTTCAACAAAAAGGCGGTCGTGCAGCTGTTCAGCGCCGCGCTGCGCAAGTGGATGGAGGCGGGCGCGGGTGGCGTCAGGTCTGTACTGTGCATATATGAACGCGCCGGCGTGGTCGTGGAGCGAGACGCGCAAGGAGTGGTACTTGCACCAGTACGGGGCAGACCAGCCCGACCTAGACTTCAACAACAAGGCGGTCGTGCAGCTGTTCAGCACCGCGCTGCGCAAGTGGATGGGGGCGGGCGCGGGCGGCGTCAGGTCTGTACTGTGCGCCAACGGCGTAGCAAGGATTGTATATAGGGAGGGGCAGACAAAGAAAATCGTAGATTATATTGATTTGATCGTTGTTTTGACGACCTCTGTGACACGGCGGGCATGGTTCGCTTGTGACGCAGGAGATTGCGGGTTCGATTCTCGCATCGGAACAAATATTTGTACGATCTGTAGATATTTGTTCAGGGTGTTCTGGGTATTTTCTAGGTATAATTAAAAAAAAAACTATGTAATGTATTGTAGTAAGTATATCAGTAATCTATAGTAGCTATAACACAAGCTCTGCTTAGCATGGGGCTAGATAATGTTGTGTGAACTGTCCAGCATTATTTGTTCATTTTATTTATTTACTTGCTATGATTTCACAAACTAAACCTTATTCCTTAAGCATTGTTTGTAATCATAATTGCAGGTTGAACAAAGCCCGCCTCATGATAGTGAACTCAACGCTCGCGGCGGAGAGCCCGGCCAGCGGACGGGGTTCGGTTCCCGGCTCGGGACACTCGCAGTACGCGTACTACCGACACTCGCAGACCGCCGACCAGCCGGCGCTCGACCCACTGCTCGCTGCCTTCTCTGACGCCGCTACGCTTAAGGAGACAGGCAAGTTTTAAAAGGCCCTAGCGTAAGTATCGCTTGTTGCCTAACGACCGGTGGGATAGCCCGGCGGTTGATCAAATTTTTAAAAATCTTATGATCCGGGTTAGTGTCTCGAGTCCTTAAGGATGCGCCAACTAAAGGCAGAAATCTTCATTAAAAAAAAACGCACGAAAAAGCACAAATCAAATTACTTTACAAAACCCCTACAGTAAACCCTTGGATTTGTTGTATTGATTTTATTTATCTAATTTTTTACCCAATTATATGCACCATTTTAATAAACATCAATATTAGTTGACGACCTCTTTGGTGCGGCGGGCGAAGGTTCGCCTGCGACGCAGGAGGTTGCGGGTTCGATTCCCGCATCGGAACAAATATTTGTACGATCTGCAGATATTTGGGGTTGGGTTTAGAATCGTGCCGCACGAATTAAGGGGGGAGGGTGAGAGGGAGGGGTGGAGTGGGGTAGGGGACGCCCCCCCCCCCCTAGAGTGGGGATGTGCGGAAACTTATAGTTTTGGAGAAAAAAAATAAAGAAGTTTTGAGGTTAAGTATGTATTTTTTAGTGAGGTATGAAGTTTTATAATTGGACGTGTCGGACTCCGGTATGAGACTCAGAATCGACTCAGGGCATTCCGACATGAGTAGGTTAGGTTCAAAATAAGTGACAGAACCGACACGGAGCACCCCGACTCCACATGGTCTTGTGCGTCACGCCCCTAGAGTGTATATAAAAACGCGGAGCCAGTAGCTCGCGTGGGAGGTCCTGAGCGGAGCAAGGCCGTGAGGCCGAGCGGAGTGAAGCGAAGGTCGAACGGGTGAAGCGACACTCAGGGGCAACCTCGCGAGAGTACTGGCGAGAGCCCATACCGGAGTCCGACACTTCCAATTATATAACTTCATACTTAACCTCACAAAAAAAAACATACTTAACCTCAAAACTTCTTTATTTTTTTTCTCCAAAACTATAAGTTTCCGCACATCCCCACTCTAGGGGGGGGCGTCCCCTACGACCATAACCCCTAACCCTTAATTCGTGCGGCACGATTCTATACAATACCCAAATCAGTTATCTAGTACCCATAACACAAGCTCTGCTTAGCTTGGGGCTGGATAATGTTGTGTGAACTGTCCAGCATTATTTATTTATATGAATACAGCATGCCCTGACCAGAACTGTTGTGGATTGCAGATGAGACGGTGTTCACGCTGAAGGAGGAAGGCGACCGGCCCGAGCTGTTCCTGCTGGAGCGGCCGAACGCGACGCGCCTGCGCCCCGCCTCCAGCGCGCCGCTCTCCGTCGCCGACGTCACGGCCGCCGCCAGCCAGCTCAACGAGAGGATCAAGGGACGCTGGCCACTACTACAGGTACTAAAAGCGGCCAAGTTGTCAGACCACGCGCATTACAATGCGCCTACATCCCCCAGAACCACCCGCCTCAAGGTTCTGTAGGCTGATTTTTTTATCTGCGTGAATGACATATAAAGATATCTGATTTAGATTTATTTAATTGCACTAAAATTGACCTAAAACGCAAGAACTATAATTTTATGTAAGTACTAGTAGCGCCCCGCGGATTCACCCGCGTAAGTCTCGATCCCGTGGGAATATCTGGATAAAAATGTGCCTATGTGTTATTCCGGGAGTCCAGTTATCTCCATTCCAAATTTCATCCAAATCCGTTCAGCCGTTTCAGCGTGAAGAAGTAATAAACACATTAACACACTCACACACAAACTTTCACAAATATTAGTGTGATAAACAAATCAAACACGCGCACACACACACACAAACACACACACACACACACACACCTACACATTCAGTTCAGTTCTTGAACTAGTGGCCCTTGCGGAATAGACCACAATTTCGCCAAACACATACCCATACGTGTGAGGGTAACTCCTGTGGTACCCAGACTCTTAAGAGACTGGTGGTAGCAGGAGTGCCCGCTCACTCACTCACTCACCCACACACCCGCCCACCCACTTCACCTCATCACAGCCATGCAAGCGAAATTTATATTCTTTTGTTTTTATTAGTTACTTTCACTAACTTTGCCATATTTTAAATTTTTTTAAAACTAGCGTTAGCATTTTTGTTAGTATCCATAAATTTTTGACATATTTGTGTAACCCTTTTTTGGCCTTATTGGTTTGCATTTTGTTATTTGGACTATATATATTGTAACGCTGTTGGTTTACCTCAATAAAATAAAAAGAACATAATACCTGCGGTAACCTCTGCCCTTAACAAAGCCTTACCTCATAGATCACGTCCACCTAGGACGCGCCCTATGTGGCATAGCACTGCGCCCGCCACCCTGACACATCAAGATGAAAGTCTCATGTGACTGTTGACCGTCCAACCTATGCAAACCAAGCTTGTGGCATTTAACCAATGTAGCTTGTTTAAAGAGCACAAGTGTGTTGAAATTAAATGGAAGGAAACTGCGTGACTTTTCAAACTGGTGGAAATTGTCTACCAAAGTTTTAGTAAAACGGCCACTGCTTTACTAAAACGTGACTTGACTGTTATTTAAACGAATTGGAAGTAATGCAACGTTGCAAGTTAAATTCAAAATACAATAAATATACTTGAAAATGGCAAACGTACAAGCCGTGTGAGTCTAATTATAAAAAAAAGTGCTTTTATATCGCCAGACTAGCGCCACCAACTATAATAATCGGAACTACTTTGTGAGCTAGTTAGCTAGGCGACTGTACTAACTAGTGGTTGATTATGTAAAGGTAAGAGCCTTGTAGTTCAACTGTTGCTCCACAGATGGCGCTGTCGTAAAATACAGACAGAGTACTACTTGTAATGACGGATCAAGCAGATGGTCCTCCTGATGTTAAGTGGTACCCTCTGCCTATGAACAGTGCATTACCTCAGAGGTCACGTCCATCTAGACGCACCCTATGTGGCATTGCACTGAGACATAAAGATGAAAAGTCTCATGTGCCTGTAATTTCACCGGCACCCTTCCCTACAAACTGGAACACAGCAATTCGAGCACTACTGCTTTGCGGCAGAAATAGGTATGGTGGTAGGTGCGAGTGATTAGTACAGCTGCTTAGTGATTAGTACTAACAGTACTGAACACTACTCTCAATATACGTTTTGTATGCACCAAAATCTCACACTAATCACTAAAGACTAAATTAACTTAAGACTAGAAGAAGATTCGCACTAATTTAAGCCGATTTTTTTTTTAAATTTTTTTTGTAAGCGCCGTCTTAATTTAATTTTCAGTGTGTATTACTTTCTATTACTACTATAACAACAAATAATATAATAAATAAATATAAATATTAATAATACAAATAAACAATACCACTACCATACCATACCATACTAGAAATATGCAGTTAGTTAGTTAAACTTTAGTGGATGGAAGGGACCTACGAAAAGATGAATGGATTGCGTGAGAGATGATACGAATGAGAAGGGAGTGAATGATGAGGCTGACAGGGGAGAGCGGAAGAAAAAGATGTACTGCGCCGACCCCAAATAAATTTGGCAAAGGGCCGACAATGATGATGGCACGGAAACCTTGGTGTGCGAGTCCGAATCGCACTTGTTCGGTTTTTAATGCCAATAATTATTTTATTTTTTATTGATTTATTGAACATATTGCAACATATTGCAATATATTGCAATATATTGTTTCTTAAATTTATTGTTTAAAAACGTAGTTCTGTGATCGCAGTTAAAAACCTAAATTAGGTTTATCACAACACTAGGTCGTAATACTATTATTATAGTATGGTTGAACTTTACAACCTAGCAAATAAATTCAGTCTTTAGTATATATCCTCCGTGGCGTGGTTTGAAAGCTGCCGGACCGTATGCCGACGATCGTGGGTTCCATTCCTCACTATAGCAAAAATGTTTGTGCATTCAAATATTTTTCTGTTCGTCACTCTTTCCCATTGGGGGGGTGTTTGTAACCTGTAACATTTGGGAACCCCACGCCCCATGGCTCTGGTTCTAGAAAAAGCAGGAAGATAGTAGCTGTGAGGCGCCCGTGTTGAGGCAGTTACTCTTGACGCCAACCAACTCCGTACGCTTCTCACATTTTTTGTTCACAAATAATTCAATTTATTACTCTTGACGCCAACCAACTCCGTACGCTTCTCACATTTTTTGTTCACAAATAATTCAATTTATTAAATAATTAAGTTTAGCTTACAGTAATTTTCTAAGCTTTATTTAATCTAAAAAAAGCACGAATTGAGAACATTAACATAGTTAATTATGTTTTGTTGTACCTATTCTAAGTGAAATACCATGAGTTATAATAATTGTCTTCACTTATTATTATTACTTTTAATCCTAATTATTTGCTGTGTATCTCTGCTCGACAAAACATTTAAGCCCCGCCGCGATGGTAGCCTAACGGTTCAATAGTGCAACTCAGAATCCAACGATACCGGGTTCGATCCTAGGCTCCGCACCAATGACTTTTCTAAGTTATGCGTGGATTTCCATCGCTCTGTGCTTCGGACGGCACATTAAGCTGTCGGTCCCGGCTGTTATTGATTAATAGCAGTCGATAAACCATGTCAGAGGCCCTCGGGCGGCTTGACAAACTCTGACACCAGAGGCCAGCACTACCTCATACGAAACGACGACGAGCCCCGCCCCTATTTTATGTTATCGAACAATGTTCTGTTCAAAACTTGGCGCAGCAGACACGGCTTTAGTCTGTGCGGGGGCACACTAGTAAATTACTGGAGTAAATTTTAATATACGCTTCCGGGACACCTTGTAAATGTATATTTAATGTTCTTAATGAAAATGTATTAAATTCGTTTCCAGTTGAAGGGTGAACCGGACGCGGAGAAGGAACTAGCTCACTTCGCGTTGTTGCTGCCGGCGACGCCCGTCCTACACATCGACCAGCTCGACAACGACACATCCGTGAGTATTTATTTTATACCAAATATACCATAAAAAAACCTGGGCAAAAACAGCAATGAAAATAACAATTTCCCGGATTATCCATAAAAAATTGGAACAATTGGTCAAAACGATTTAATAGTGCATGTGCCATAGATTACTACCAAGTTATTATCTCGACGCGTCACGCGTCACCGTACAAACTCAAGCACGAGTATTATTTCCATAAATTTATACGGATTCTGTCAAGAAAACAAATGTTAATATCTTTTTTGAATCCATTCGAAAAAAAACATTACATTACAGCAGATTACATTTGTACCGTATACTTAATATCCAGTTAATATTTTTTTGGTATATTTGGAATGTGGAAGTTTTTTCTGAACAACATATTTTTCAATACAAGCTCTTATAAAATTAGTGATCGTACGTAACCGTGTGCTGATCAAAATTAGCCTAAACACGACCAGTCTAATATTATCCATTGAGGAGTTCCGTTGTCCACCTTCCGTCTCCATCATCAGATCAGCTCTCTGTCACCATCATATTGTATTGTCATCAGAACTTGACAGGTATGCCAAATTTCAGCATAATCGGTTGAGGATAACTACTTTAAAATTCAGTTGCAAGATTCCACCTGGATTCCACGCAGACAAACATACAAACATTACAAGTTAAATAAAAGCTTGTAATGTTGCTGTTGTGTTGTTGTTGTTGTACACAGGCAGCTCTCGGAGCTGATGCGTTTATATTTTATATAGCTCTCTCCGTAGCCCGCTGCGCAACTTTGAGCTTTTCTATGCAACCAATAGCTAGCATCCATGTCACATAAACGTTTCGAATGAGGCGCTAAATTCAAAATTTATTGTGTTTTTGCTTATCAGCTCATCAACTCATCTTGAGATAGCGAAACCTGATTTTGCGGAAACTAGGAGACTTATTTTTACATACATACATACATACACAAATACATACATACATACATACATACATACATACATACATACATACAAAGACACATGCCTTTTTCCCCGAAGTGGGGTAGGCAGAGCCTCAATGGGCCTCTTTTCACAGTGGGTCTCATCATCGTGGGATATACAGTGGTGGCCATATAATTAAGAACGCTGATATAAAGGGAAGATTTTTTCCAACTAAGATGCAAAACTAATTGTATGCATTTGTTTTTATTTCTCTCGGTATCGTAAAACATTTCCATATTACCACTGTATTCATTGATACACATGATTGGCTAAAAATCAATAGGCAAACTTTTTACACTACTTTTAAACAAAGTATTCCTTATTACTGGCTGGTCACGTAATTAAGAACGCTAAGTAGTTTATACCTTTATTCAAATTTAAATAGAGAACACTCAGTCGATTTGTTACTGTTTGTATAATTTTGGCGCCATTACGTGCTGTAAAAGATTAAAGGTGATTGCTTCTTTAGAAAAAACAATGGGAAAAAATAAAAGTTGTGATAAATCTACAAGGGAAGTAATAATAAAACTTCGCCGGAAGAATTGGTCTTATAAAAGGATAGCCGACCATCTGCAATGTTCAAAAACGATGGTTTTCCACGCTGTAAAGCATTTTGCTACCTATCAAACTACTTCGAATGTTCCACGTGTACCTAAACAGAGAAAAACAACTCCTCGAGATGACCGAAACATCGTTCGTATGGCAAAACAAAATCCTTTTAAAGGGTCCAATGAGCTTAGAATAGAATATTTTGGTGAAAACAACCCTTCAGCAATCTCAGCACGCACTATTCGAAGACGTTTGGTAGAAGAAAAATTGCACGGTAGGATAGCAAGAAAGGTACCCATGTTAAAACTTTGCCACAGGCAAGCCCGGCTTGCATTTGCGAGAAAGTATGAAAACTGGACTGTGCAACAGTGGAAAAATGTACTTTTTTCTGACGAGACGAAAATAAACAGAGTATGTTCTGATGGATAACGATATGTACGACGTCCCCCGAATACAGCATTCGACCCAAAGTACACAAAAGTTACATTAAAGCACGGTGGTGGAAATGTGAAAAATTGGGGTTGCTTTTCTGGACATGGTGTAGGACCTGTAAAGTTGATAGAAGGTAACATGGATCAGTTCCAATACAAAAATATACTGGAAGAAACAATGTTACCATACGCTGAAGACGTTCTACCGGTCATTTGGACATTCCAGCATGACAATGATCCAAAACACTGCACGCACCGTAAAGGAATTTCTTACAGCGCAATTAGTTTCTGTCTTAGACTGGCCTGCTAACAGTCCAGATCTAAACCCAATAGAGAATCTGTGGTTTGAAGTAAAGAAAAAGGTTTCAAATACAAAGTGTGAAAATTTAAGAGAGCTGTATGACGTTTTTTTAGAAGAATGGAACTCTATTTCTCTTGCGAAATGTCAAAAATTAATAGAGTCAATGCCTCGCCGGTGTAAAGCTGTAAATAAAAGCCGTGGATATGCTATTAACTATTAATTTTAGTTAAATATTTATTAAATTTCTTTTTATGTTTCCTGTGCAACATAATATTGTGATTTTTTAAATCTAAGTGTCATACAAAACAATTCCCGAGCAGTTAAATAAATCGTTCTTAATTATTTGTCCAGTTTCAGTACTATTTGAATGTGTTACTTTGATAAAATCAATAAAATGTGCAAAAAATAGTTAGCGATTTCATACTTTATTCTTAAGTCAGGTTGCTCTATTAATGTGACTATTATATAACATAACTAGTTGCTTCTCAGAAGGTACACATCTCTGTGTATGATACGATTTAAATAATAAACTTCTAGAACTTCAAATCGTTCTTAATTATATGACCACAACTGTATACGTGACAAGCGGTGAACTTATCTGCTAATATAAAATTTAAAAAAAACTTCATCTATATCTTTATTCTCTATTGTACACAAAAACAGAGAAGAAAAACAACTTACATAGAGGACATGTACAAAGGCGAGCTTAAACCCTAAAAGAGTTTTCTTCCAAACAAACAAAAAAACAAATTTGTGTTATTTTGGTGGCATTTTAACCAATGTAGCTCGTCTAAAGAGCTCAAGTGTAGTGAAATGAAATGGAAGTGATTTGCGTGACTTTTCAAATTGGTGGAAATTGTCCACCAAAGTTTTAGTAAAACAGCCACAGTTTTACTAAAACGTGACTTGATGTTACTTTGACGACTTGGAAGGAGTGTAACGTTGCAATATTGAAAATACAATAAATATACTTGAAAATGGTAAATGCACAAGCCTAAATGCGAGTCAGACTGGCGCACGAAGGGACCGTACTATTATCTATAAAAACGGCAAAAAAAACACGTTTGTTGCATGGGAGCCCCCTTAAATATTTATTTTATTCTGTTTTTTAGTATTTGTTGTTATAGCGGCAACAGAAATACATCATATGAGAAAATTTCAACTGTCTAACTATCATGGTTCATAAGGTACATCCTGGTGACAGACGGACGGAAAGCGGAGCCTTAGAAATAGGGTCCCGTTTTACCCTTTGAGTACGGAATCCTAAAAATGAATGATCAACTATTTGTATTCCAGAGTGATTCCCTCTCCCACCTCGCGGCGCTGCGACAAGACGCGAGCGTGGAGCACGGGCAGCACGCCGTGGCGGCCGTCAGCGGCGTTGTCGTCGGCGCCAACACCAGCGTGCCCGTGCTGGCCTGCGCCAGGTGAGCACACCGCCACGTGTACACTGCGCACAGAGTGACTCCCTCTCCCACCTCGCGGCGCTGCGACAACACGAGCGCGGAGCACGGGCAGCACGGGTTTTTTTAAACATTTATAGACCTTTGTTTGACCACGATCTCAGCTGTTGGTAAGTGACGATGTGGCCGAAGATGGAGCTCAAAGGTCTAGAGGCACCTATTCGCTCTAGCCTTGAAGAGACGCAGATTATAGTTTTCAGGAAAGACGGACGACGATAGTGTATTCCACTCCTTAGCAGTTCGCATTATAAAGGTAGAACTGAAACGTTTAGTACGAATAGAGGGTATACTAATGAGGTAAGGATGGTACTGAGCCGTGCACCTGCTTGTCCTATGATGAAAAGGAGATGGTGGGATCAGATCATGAATTTCCTGGGAGCATTCCCCGAAATGTAACCTATAGAAGATCGAAAGGCACGCGACCTTACGGCGGTGCTCGAGACTCTGGATCTTAGTCTCCGCCATATGTTGCTCACCTCTGCGTTCGATCGAGTCCAAGGCAGCGAGCTGGTGTTTGCGTTGTTTGTTGTTGTTCCTGTTGAGAAATGGTGTAAAGTTGGTTGGTTTGCAAGAATCTAAACCGGCAATAAAAAATCTAACCGGAATCTAACCGGTCTATCTATCCGGCATGTATTTAAAACAACTGCTTTTTGTAGGCTTATAGTAGGTAAGTCTTGTAAAGTTTAGGGTGCGAAGAGACTAACGTGTTATAATTTGCAGGTGGAAAGCTGGTCACACGGGCTACGTTGCCGTGTTCAACCCGTCGGCGGAGGCCGTGCGCGCCAACCTCACGTCCATCAGCACGGTGCCGAGCACGCTCACCGTGCATCACGTGTCGCGCGACGTCAAGGCGCTCACCAAGTAACTACCTATTCTATTCTGCTCAATTTAGCCATTTCTAAAGAACAACTTTGACTAACGTAACGTACAGTTGAGATACTTTTGGTTATTGATAATATATGTTAAGATAATGAGAAAGTTAATTTAATTTTTGCGTAGAAGTTGTGGGAAAGTAATGAAGCTTGTTGCTTTTTGTTTCACGTAAATGCAATTAGTTGATTTATCTAATTATTGAGAAATACAACTTCTGCTTCCCAACTTCTAAAATTATACAAGTTCTTTAGTTTTTGTTTACAAAACAACTTTTAGAACTAATTACTTCCATGAAGGGGCCAGGGGCCTCCACTGGTTCACCTTTGGAGGTTTTTAAGGTACTATATTATAATTAACTGTGTAAAATATATTGTGTATGAAATAAATAACATTAAAAAAAAAAGACCTAGGTCAGCGGTTGCCCACATCCTTTTGAAATTGAGACACTGCTTGTCGGAAGACTAATATGCAACTGATTGTTCCAGCTACACAAACAACTACTCGGAGCTAGCCGACAACGTGCTGGTCCCGGCCAAGTCCACGGTGGTATTGTCCTACGTGCCGCAGACTACGGCTGAAAATTAGACGAACTTATTATGACAATAATCCACGTAAAGCTTTTGCCATGACTGTAATGGCCAATTTGTTTGCATTTTTTTACAATTGAATTAACATTGAACAATGTATTGAATAAAGTTTTGATTTTGAAGCATTTTTTGGAACTTTTCATTACAATACTGGCAGGTAACGTTAGCCTTCTGGATCCCAAAAGGGGGGAAAAGGGCTTCCCCATTTAAATGATGATCACTTGCGATTGTCCCTGTTTATATCCGAGAGGAAATAAGAGGTAACCATTAACACTACCGCTGGGCATTTAATATATAAATGATGCTGGACAGTTCACACATCATTATCTAGCCCCAAGCTAAGCAGAGCTTGTGTTATGGGTACTAGATATCTGATATACTTAAACATCTATCTTTGTAATGTATTGTATTTTTATTATACATAGAAAATACCCAGAAAACCCTGAAGAAATATCTGCAGATCGTACAAATACTTTTTCCGCGGCGGAAATCGAACCCGCAACCTCCTGCGTCGCAGGTGTTTCTTCGCCCGCCGCGCCACAGGTGCTCAATACAGGTGTACATAGCCCCAAAGTAGGTGGATGAAGGCGGCTCAAGCCAGGGTTTTCTATCTTCAGTGTATAACCTCGTCGTGAATGAAGGAACAAGTTATCCCACCTGATGTTAAGCGGTAACCTATGCCTTTAACAATGCATTATATCATAGGACGCGCCCTATTTGGCATTGCACTGCGCCGTCACCCTGAGACAAAGATGAATGTATCATGTAGTTAGAACACACCTTTTCGAGCACTGCTGCTTTGCGGCAGAAATAGGTATGCACTGAAGTTACGAAAACCCTGGCTATCGCACAATGCGTCATCTGAGGTTAATTAGATATCTTCAGTAAACCTACACTATGGAATTTTTGCCTTTAAGGTCTTATCAAAATCCAGACAAGGCAGGATTTCGGTATAACGAAAAATATCATAAAAACGTGAAATGTGTAAAGGTTAGTAAGAAAAACAACTGAGTGAGTATAAAAGTTTATTTTTCCAAATAACATCGTGTTAATATTTTAAAAGCACGTCTTTACAATTGGCGTTAAATATCTTGAATTTGATTAACTTTACAATGGTTGAGTTATATAATAGTTTTAAGTACCTAGCTAAAATTAAACAGGAGTCTTCTGAACAGCCATTTTTTAGAACCGGGGCAAAATTATTACCTAGGTACGTTCCTTGTGAAGTGTTTATATGCTATTTTGTACTCAATGGTTGGGTTGCCAATTTTGATTTGTAACAGAATAGGATACAGAATAAAGATTGTGAGAAATAATATGGGCCACGTCCTTGTACCTAAGTCAAAAAGGAACGCGGTAATATTAGCCGGACTTAACCTTTGCATGCCTAGAAACCCGGGGTGGCAGTTCTCCAAGGCACTACTGGTAGTGTCACGCAGTTGTGCCACGGGTAACAGTGCGTACCTACCCTGACTAATTCCGGGATCACGTTTCGCAGACGTGAGATAGCGCTGCACAAATTCGACACCACTAGGTATGTATTTATTCCTTAGAAAGTTAGTAGGTGAGTGAAGGCTCTATGGTCTTTAGATGTTGTCTTTCGTTTCTAAAAAGTTTTTAGGACTCGTTTCACAATCGCTATTAAAATAAAACTTAGCCGTTTAGAGCACGCGTCAGAAGCAGTCTCTCGTGCAAAGATGTCACAAAATTATGTACCTACCTATTCAGAAAGAACCCTGAAATGCCAAAGTCGCGGCTTTGACATTTCAGGGTTCTTTCGTAGTCTTGTGGTCTTAGTAAGTAAGGACGAATACAGAAAATACCACGAATTAATAATTTTGCCTCTAGGTACCTAGGTTATGAATAGGTATTTTTCAAATTAAGATTTGACTTTTTGATTTGGCCTAGTCTCAGTTTCATTGTAGTATTAGTCTCCGCCCGCGGCTGCGCTCACTTTTCCCCTGAGTTGCCCGGGTTAACCAACCGTTTCTTGGACTTTTGTTTGTTTTCGGTAAAGCTCGCGCCATAAGCGGTCAAGTTCGAATACATTGAAATATACAGACAAATATTGAAATTACGACCCCAGCTCACAAGGCACAAGTCAAGATGTTTGGATCTTTGGATGTTTCGTATATTTGTTACTCAAATTACCTGAACCGATTTGGATAAAATTTGGTACACAGATTATGAACTGGACTGAGCTACAAGCTACTTTTTATCCTGTTAATAACAGGATAAAAAGTAGCCTGTAGCTCAATCCAGTTAATAACAGGATAAAAAGTAGCCTGTAGCTTAATCCAGTTCAAATCGGTTCAGCTACTTTGAGTAACAAATATACAAAACATCCAAAGATCCAAACATCTTGACTGGTGACTTGTGAACTGGGGTCGTAATTACAATATTTGTCTGTATATTTAAATGTATTCGAAATTGACCGCTTATGGCGCGAGCTTTACCCAAAACAAACAAAAGTCCAAGAAACGGTTGGTTAACCCGGGCAACTCAGGGGTGATTGGAAACTTCAGTCTATTCCCACTTGTTCTATTGAGTAGTTCTGTCGGCAGAACTACTCTACCAAGCAAATGCTAAATACCGTCTGTCCAGGAGGGTTAAACTGATCACGAGTCTATTAAGGTCATTTTAGTTTACCTACTCCTGTTTCCAATCACCCCAGGTTGATCCTATTGGGTTGGAAATGAGCACCCTCCACTAAACCCTTCCCCGCACTGTCCTGTATACCCGCGCTTGTTCCCTCGCTTTCGCGTCTCGCTGCAACTCTCGTCACGCTTACATCTACATCTCGGTTGTCGACTCCGTTTACGACTGCGTTGACGACTCCGTTGACGACTCCGTTTACGACTGCGTTGACGACTGCGTTGACGACTGCGTTGACGACTGCGTTGGCGATTCCGTTGACAACTCGATGGACGACTCGATTGACAACTCAATTGAAGACTTGGCCGCGCATAGCAAATTTTATAATGCATCCACGTTAGTACCACACCCATAATCGTATAGTAGACAAGGATCGCCAAACACATTCGCAGTATAAAATCACTTAGCGTACAACCGCTCCTACTTGGGAGCGTTGTACTGCTCCTAATTGGGAGCGTTGTACTTGAATCCATTATTCGTTAGGAAGGTTAGGACTTATTATATCGTAAAAAGTTTTAAACAAATAAAACAGGCTGTAAGTAAACACAATCTGAATTAACGTGTCTAATATCCAATTTGTTGATATGGTGTTTTCATTACAGTTATTGTCTGGCATTTTAGGAACTCAGTTTCGTACAACTCAGGATTACTAGCGAGAATTTAGAGCCTAATTTATGATTTAACAGTTTACACACCCACGCATCTGATACCTAATCCTAACCGAATAGTCGTGGCAACCAACTTTGCCGTCTGGGTTGCCAATGGTTAGCGTAACCAGTACTGAATGCTGTTTCGTATTTTTACTAAAGATGGCCAACGCCTAGTGGCTAACAGCTTGCAAACAACTACTGGCTCGCCAATTACCAGTACCGAAAAGTGGTTTCGTTTGTGGTTACCACGACGACTGGTCTGGTTGGGGCTACCGCCGCTTGGCCGCGGGTTTGGGCTTATTGAACTGGTAGTTCTTGCACTTGGGTATATGCCGCTCGGCCGCGCCCTGGTTGAACCGTCGCCCGCACGATGGACACGACACGTAGTCCGGGTTCTCGGAGGGGGGCGGAGGGGGGAGGTCGCTAAGTTTGCCTGAAAGCAGCAAAAATATTATTTTTATGATTAAAAACTGTTAGTAAAATTAGTGTTGTGAATAGAATACAGGGTGTAACATAATATCCCTATAAGCCCGGGGAGGGGGTATTCTACACATCAAGGCGAATAACATACTTAGAATAAATAGTTCTACGACTTTTTAAATTTCGAAATTTTTCATTCATGAAATGCCTCGTAAAAATCATGAAGTTCCTCCAAAAATGTACGTAACACAACATGAGGACGTTACGATACGTTATGGTACCTTACGTGGGGCTGCTTCATGTTGTGTTAGGTACAAATCTGGACTAATTTCAGGAATTTCTGGCGTAATTTCATGATTTTTACGAGGCATTCCATGAATGAAAAACTTCAAAATTCAAAAAGTCATAGAATTAAAGATATTTGCCTTGAAGTGTAGAATACCCGCTCCCCGGACTTATAGGGATATTATGTTACACCCTGTATAATAGAATAGGAATAGAAAATACTTTATTGCATTTACACCTTAACATATATATAAAAAAACTTAATAAACGTAATTATGAGTGGGTGGAGAAATGTATAAGTGTGAATGGTGATGGATTCGTGAACAGAACTACTGGGAATTTATTTCTCATTTGTTCTGTGAACAGAACTAATGGGAAAAACCCAGTAGTTCTGCCGACAGAACTACTCAACAGAACAGGTGGGAATAGACGATGAAATGCACGGAATGGGTTATTTTCACGTCTTCTAATTTTCGGTTCCGGACATAGGATCTAGAATGGTCCAGCTTTCTCACGATGTTTCGTTTCACAATTTTTTTAGAGCACGTAATTAATACCTATAACGCGTAAATGTTGTTTTTCTGTGTATGTATCCATATGTGTACGACCGGGATCCGAACACACGACAAATATAATAATTATAGTTGAGCAGTTTTAGTTGATCAGAGGGTATTACCCACTGCTCAACTATTCATATTACCAGTTACCAGTTGAGTCGTTGAACTTGATGCAGTTGAGCAGTGGGGAAGAAGCGGACCCGAAGTCGGGGTCTCTGTAGCCACTATCACCCCAACAGTTGCTATGAAAAAACCGGTCAAGTGCGAGTCGGAGTCGCTTGGAGAGCGTTCCGTACGTACTACTCGACTAGTTTAACTATTATTAATCGGTGAAATTAGAGCAACACACGAATACCTATTGTCCGTTTCCCGTGGGACCAGGCCTGATTTTCGTTTAGGTTTTACTGTAAATAGATTACAGTAAAACCTAAACGAAAATCACCGTGCTTCTGTCTCCAGCTGTTGAAAGTGTTGCTTACCTCCTCCTGCCAGATGAGCCTGCACTTGCTTGGCGTTACGAATCGCCTGGATGAAGTCCTCGTGCTCCTGTCTCCTGCTGTTGAAAGTGTTGCTTACTTCCTCCTGCCAGATGAGCCTGCACTTGCTTGGCGTTGCGAATCGCCTGGATGAAGTCCTCGTGCTCCTGTCTCCTGCTGTTGAAAGTGTTGCTTACCTCCTCCTGCCAGATGAGCCTGCACTTGCTTGGCGTTGCGAATCGCCTGGATGAAGTCCTCGTGCTTCTGTCTCCTGCTGTTGAAAGGGTTGCTTACCTCCTCCTGCCAGATAAGCCTGCACTTGCTTAGCGTTGCGAATCGCCTGGATGAAGTCCTCGTGCTTCTGTCTCCTGCTGTTGAAAGGGTTGCTTACCTCCTCCTGCCAGATGAGCCTGCATTTGCTTGGCGTTGCGAATAGCCTGGATAAAGTCCTCGTGCTCCTGTCTCCTGCTGTTGAAAGGGTTGCTTACCTCCTCCTGCCAGATGAGCCTGCACTTGCTTGGCGTTGCGAATAGCCTGGATGAAGTCCTCGTGCTTCTGTCTCCCGCTGTTGAAAGGGTTGCTTACCTCCTCCTGCCAGATGAGCCTGCACTTGCTTGGCGTTGCGAATAGCCTGGATGAAGTCCTCGTGCTTCTGTCTCCTGCTGTTGAAAGGGTTGCTTACCTCCTCCTGCTAGATGAGCCTGCACTTGCTTGGCGTTGCGAATTGCCTGGATGAAGTCCTCGTGCTTCTGTCTCCTGCTGTTGAAAGGGTTGCTTACCTCTTCCTGCCAGATGAGCCTGCACTTGCTTGGCGTTGCGAATAGCCTGGATGAAGTCCTCGTACTTCTGTCTCCAGCTGTTGAAAGGGTTGCTTACCTCCTCCTGCCAGATGAGCCTGCACTTGCTTGGCGTTGCGAATCGCCTGGATGAAGTCCTCGTGCTTCTGTCTCCTGCTGTTGAAAGGGTTGCTTACCTCCTCTTGCCAGATGAGCCTGCACTTGCTTGGCGTTGCGAATCGCCTGGATGAAGTCCTCGTGCTTCTGTCTCCAGCTGCTGTTGAGCGCCTTCACTTTCGTCGACGAGGGGTTGGTGGTGTTCTTACGCAGCTTGTTGATGAAGGGCTCCGCTTCCGTGCCCTGTGGGTTGAAGGGTTTTTGGTTAGAGGTTGCCTTTTTGTTTGAAGTTTTGTTATAGTGAGCCTTTCTTTTGAAGGGTGGTTATAGGTTGTTTTTTTTAAGGGTGGTTGTAGGTTGCCTTTCTTTTGAAGGTTTGTTTGTGGTTGCCTTTCTATTGAAGGGTGGTTTTAGGTTACCTTTCTTTTTTTTGGGTTGTGTGTGGTTGCCTTTCTTTTGAAGGTTTGTTTGTGGTTGCCTTTCTATTGAAGGGTGGTTGTAGGTTGCCTTTCTTTTGAAGGGTTGTGTGTGGTTGCTTTTCTTTTGGAGGTTGGTTAGTGGTTGAGTTTATTTGAAGCGTGGTTAATGGTTTCCTTTCTCAAGGGTGTTTAGTGGTTGTCTTTCTTTTGAAGGGTTGTTTGTGGTTGCCTTTCTTTTTAAGCGTGGTTAATGGTTTCCTTTCTCAAGGGCGTTTAGTGGTTGTCTTTCTTTTGAAGGTTGGTTAGTGGTTGAGTTTATTTTGAAGCGTGGTTAATGGTTTCCTTTCTCAAGGGTGTTTAGTGGTTGTCTTTCTTTTGAAGGGTGGTTAGTGGTTGAGTTTATTTTGAAGCGTGGTTAATGGTTTCCTCTCTCAAGGGTGTGAAGTGGTTATCTTTCTTTTGAAGAGTGGTTGCCTTTCCTTACTAGCATCCGCCCATGGCTTGGCTCACGAGAGCCGACGACATTTTGAAGAAACAGTTCTTTCAATGGACTTGGTATGCAGTTAGATCTCACTTCTTTTACTAGCGAATAAATGCAAGATAAGTACCTACCGTTATCAGAGTTTATCTTGCTAGTTTTTTGTTACGAACTTGACCTACTTTAGTAGGTTCTTTAGTTGTGTTCATTTGACATTACATCAATTAAACAGTGCAATATTTGAAAACAAGGAAATTGCATAACAAAAGCTCATGTCAAATATCATGAAACATTGAAAAAGAAGAGAAAGAAAGCTTGTGTCTTGCCTTGTAACCTGCAGCGTCTGTGCCCTATAAATGCAGCATAAAATCATGTTTTGTACAAAATCATTGCCTTATGGTGTATGTTGTATCTATGGCCAGCCACACACACACACACACACACACCACACACACACCAACACAGCCGTTGTAAAAGAATGACCAAGTTTAGTAGTAGTAGAGCTTTTTGTGAAAGAGTTCGTCCGGGGAAGTACTACCACTATACCTATTAATGCCGCAAAGCAGCAGTGCTCGCATTGCTGTATTCCGGTTGGAAGGATATGGTTGCCGGTGAAATTACAGGCAGATTAGACTTTTCATCCTTATGTCTCAGGGTGGCGGGTGCATACAATGCCACATAGGATGCGTCCTAGGTGGAATTGACCTATGCACTGTTCATAAGCAGAGGGTACCGCATATCATCAGGTGGGCCATCTGCATGGCCCATTAACAGTGCATGGCCCAGTGTTCTAAGTTGTATAAAAAAAAAGTATTTATGAGCGCGAAGTGTTGGTTCAGCAAATGCTAAGAACTACTCGACTAAGTAGAAGGAGACAGATTACAAACGGCCAAATATATTTTATATTTTTCTCGCTCTGGTCAATGGTGACCGTCGCCTCGTAGTCGGTAAGCAGGGGGTCGGCCAGTTGGTTTTGGAATCTCCTTGGTCATAGTGAATAAGGGCCCTGTAGGTAAATACATAGCTCACCGCTAGACTAAAAGCCTCAAAATTTGGATTCTTGGAGTGTTTTTGCAGCTCAGCTTGAGCTGAGCGATGTTTGGCTGCCGTTGCTTTGCATGGAGTAACAATGCCAATCAGCTACCTACCTAGTATGCGTTTATACATAACTCGTCACAAGTCAATGTTTGAGAGCGTCAAACTACTTCTGTTTCATACCGCCTCTTACAGATGTCGTGATGTTTCCTCCAGAGGGTGGCCAGTGTGAATCGAGTCTGTTTGGCTGCCTTTCTTACTGCATAGAGTAACAATGGCAACCAACTATAGGTAGGTAGTATGCGTTTATAATTAACAAACCGCAAGTCGATGTTCGAGAGCGTCAAACTACTTCCGTGTCTCACAGAATTACTGATGTTTCCTCCCGAGCGTGAATCCAGCGTGAATTGAGTCGATGTTTGGCTGCCGTCCTTACTGCATAGAGTAACAACGGCAACCAACTAGGTAAGTAGTATGCGTTTATATTTAACTCACCGCGAGTCGATATTTGAGAGCGTCAAATGGCTTTCGTTTTTTGGAGTGTGCCTTCTTGCAGATTTCCTGCTTCCACCGGAGCGTGGCCAGCGTGAATCCTGCCGTTGTTACTGCGTGGAGTCCTAACTATACGGCAACCAAGTACCTACTACCAAGTATGCGTTTACAAATAAACTTACCGCGAGTCGATGTTTGAGAGCGTCAAATGGCTTTCGTTTCTTGGAGTGTGCTTTCTTGCAGATTTCCTGATGCTTGGCGAGCCTGTCGGATGCGAACTTGCGTCCGCAGATGGTGCACGCCTCCCCCGCGCCGCCCGCGCCGGCCCCCAAGCCGTGCGCGCCCACGGTCGAGCGGGTCTTAGTCGGCGAGGCGCCGGCGTTGCTGCGGGGACTCTGCTGGAAACCAAATATTTATTTATTTTATTTAAAATCTTGTGCGAAACGCACGAAGCGAAAAATATCATAATTATAAAGAGAAAGAAAGGCAAGAGGAACAAAACCAGATATCAGGTAGGTACCAGATTACTTACAAATTGTATGAGAAAACATTTTATCAAATTTGAATAACTTGTACGGGTCCGTTTTTTATCCAATACAACGAAACAATCCTTACATGAAACCTGAGTCGACACGCGTACAAACAAAATTATTTTTAAAGAGAACTTACGCTTGACCAAAAAAATTACTTCGCCAAAATAGTTTTCTTACAAAATGAATAAATGGTTCCAAAGACAGTTTTCCCGTATTTCTTATGGATTCGGATATGCCCATACTGTCCAAGTTAAAAAAAAAACACTGTAGGTCTATACCTGTGTCATTCTATGGGGAGGGCTACATAAGCTTCTATAAGCTGATGATGAAAACTAGCCGGCCCCTTCACTCACAGTCACAGCGTCGAGTGCGTCACTGAGTGAGTATGAGTACTCAGTCTGAGTACTCAGTGCGTCTTCACAAACACTTGACCACGGTGTCGGGTTCTTTAGTTGCGGCGGGCTGAGACGCGAGAGGTGCGGGTTCGATTCCCGCTGCGAGGCAAATGTTTGATCTGCAAATACTTATAACACAGAATAAATTGTGAAACTTACCACCGGATTCCTTGTCGCTGCCGATGATGCCTGACGAGCAAACAAGTTAATTTGTTAAAATATTAAACATAATTTCTACACCAGTTTTAATTTAAATTAAACGCATTGAAATGGGAGCATCTCCCTTAATCCCTATACTAGAGTATAGAGATTAAGGGAGATGCAATATCTAGAGATCTAGATTTATGATATGCTTCTAAGGATAGATAGATAGATAGAAAATTATTGCACAAGTCAAAATAAAACCGGTCAAGTGCGAGTCGGACTCGCGCACGAAGGGTTCCGTACCATTAACTGAAAAAACGGCAAAAAAATCAGGTTTGTAAAAATATAAAAATTGTACGCAAAAAGCAGTCACCCATCCAAAAACTGACCCCATAGAGCATCGCTTGACCTACATTTGGAGCAATCACGTTTTTTTATACCTATTAAATATTTATTTATTTCTGTTTTTTAGTATTTGTTGTTATAGCGGCAACAGAAATACATCATCTGTGAAAAAATCAACTGTCTTACTATCACCGTTCATGAGATACAGCCTGGTGACACCATTATCTATAAAGATATAAGTATAGAAGTAGTAGTAGAGCTTTTTTGTGAAAGAGTTCGTCCGGGGAAGTACTACCACCATACCTATTTCTGCCGCAAAGCAGTACCTAGTGTTCGCATTGCTGTGTTCCGGTTGGAAGGGTATGGTTGCCGGTGAAATTACAGGCACATGAGACTTTTCATCTTTGTCTCAGGGTGGCGGGCGCAGTGCAATGCCATTAGGTGCGTCCTAGGACGACGTGATCTATGAGGTAATGCACTGTTCATAGGCAGAGGGTACCGCTTAACATCAGGTGGGCCATCTGCTTGTTCCGTCATTCAAGTAGTATAAAAAAAAACGGACAGACGGACAGCCGAGCCTTAGTTATAGGGTCTCGTTTTACCCTTTGGGTACGGAACGCTAAAAAGCAGTACCTAGGTACATACGCGAACTTAATGTTAATTAATTTCCAGCTTACTATTGAGAACCATTATAGGTCGATATTAAATGATGAAGGAGTAAGGAGGATGAGGTATGGAGGTATATATAATAAAAAGTTGGACTTACTGAAGGGCCTCTCTGCATGACACCCTTCCTACTCGTCTCTGTGACCTAAAAATACATTTTATGAGCTTTGCAGATGTTTTTCACAAAATTTTTGTTTCAAAAATATTTCTGCTGAAGATTTTATAAAAATATGACAATGTCACATTGAAGTTTTTTGACGTGATTGACTTGATTGACGTAGTTGGTAGGAGTTTTAATTTCAACAGCTTTCGAGTTGACAAAGGAGGATGCGTTACGAAGATATTTTTTATTTTTTTATCATTGATAGACCTTTGACCACGGTGGTAAGTGACGATGTGGCCCGATGTGGCCGAAGATAAATCACAAAGGTCTAGAAGGCACCTATTCACTCTAGCCTTGAAGAGACCCAGATTATAGTTTTTAGGAAGGACAGATGACGGTAGTGTATTCCACTCCTTAGCAGTTCGCATTATAAAGATAGTCATAGAACTGAATCGTTTAGTACGAATAGAGGGTATACTAATGAGGTAAGGATGGTACCGAGCCGTGCGTCTGCTCGTCCTCTATCATGAAAAGAAGAGTATATGGTAAACTTTTTGTTAGTAGTAGAGCTTTTTTGTAAAAGAGTTCGTCCGGGGAAGTACTACCACCATACCTATTTCTGCCGCAAAGCAGTAGTGCTCGCATTGCTGTGTTCCGGTTTGAAGGGTATGGGTGCCGGTGAAATTACAGGCACATGAGACTTTTTATGTTTGTCTCAGGGTGGTGGGCCCAGTGTAATGTCACATAGGGCGTGTCCTAGGTGGACGTGACCTATGAGGTAATGCTTTGTTCGTAGGCAGAGGGTATACGGCTTAACATCAGGTGGGCCATCTGCATGATACGTCATACTAAGTTTATATATATATATATATATATATATATACAACTCCTTACGGCATTTTCGCTGACGACTCTCCGAGTAGGCGACCTCGCGTGCGGTTGGGGCTTCGCTTTCGGGGGGCTGGTTCTCGCGACAGGAGCTCTAGAAATGAGAAAAAACAAGTTACAGAAACAATAACTACAAGTTTTGAAACTATCATGGTTATGTACATAATTTTCACTAGAAACGGGATATTTACCATGATTTTTGAGTTTTATATGAGTCAAGGGACATACATAAGTCAGCCATAGCAGAACACCTTTTGGAATCTGGCTCAAATCATTGGATCGAGCTACACAGTCCGCAGGTAATCTCGACAGAGCGACATTACATACCGAGAATGGTACAAGAGGCAATTGAGATTACTAAGTACAGAAACTTCAATAGAGAAGATGGTTTTCAATTATCTGGAGTATGGAAGCCTGTGGTAAGAATGTGTAAGAATCAAAAAAGTGTGGTACCTGCTACGCGTCCGGACACCGTTAGTGTTGTGTGTCGAGTTGGTGTGAATTGTGACAATGAAACCGATGGTAGTGGTATCGTTCGTAATAAAAGAGTGAGAAAGAGGGTAGATCGATATATCTGCCAATAACATCTACTCGCAAAGACTTTAGTCAGTTCTCCCGTGATCATGGCGCATGCAACTGTGCCGAAATATCGGGAACATATAAAACTCAAAAATCATGGTAAATATCCCGTTTCTAGTGAAAATTAATAACTACAAGTCTGCCATAATCATTAAGAAAACGGATTGGCGATCACAGTGTTCATATAAACAAATAAAAAATGCTAGACAGTTTACACAACATTATCTAGCCCAAAGCTAAGCAAAGCTTGTGTTATGGGTACTAGATAACTGATATACTTAATACAACACATTACATAGATAGATATTTTTTATTATGCATATAAAATACCCAGAGCACCCTGAACGAATATCTGCAGATCGTCAAATATTTGTTCCGAGGCGGGAATCGAACCCGCAACCTCCTGCGTCGTAGGCGAACCTTCGCCCGCCATGCCACTGAGGTCGTCTGTTTACATGTGTTTTGATGAAATTTAGAGGACATAGAGAGATTATGACCCGGATGGAGCTAGAGGCTACTATTTATCCCGATAAAATGCAAGCGAAGCCGCGGGCATCTCATATTAATTGACGTCCTCTGTAGCGCGTCGGGCGAGTAGCCTGCTGAGGTGCGAAAGATTGCGAGTTCGATTCCCGGGATAAATGTTTGATATGATCTGCAAATATTTGTTCCGGGTCTGCGTGTTGCTGTACCATGGTACTCGTAGTTCATGATACCCTCAACATAGGGGATCCTAGTGTGGGGTCAGAACTATGTATGTGACTGTTGGGTGTTATGTATCCTGTAATCGTTCCGTTGTTGCCTTCTAAAGCAGAGGTCGGCAAGTAATCTTAAATGGGGTCCGGGATACTGTAGTTTTTTTTATCGAGGTCCAGAAAACAAAACTTATACCTAAAATAAGTTTTTTTTTTAAACGTTGAAAACTTTTATTTAATTACATAAAACACAATAGCTATTCTTATAGGTATTATTTAATATTAATTAATTAAATCAATGCAAAAAATTACGCCTGAGGTCTTGAGCCAGATTTTTAAAGTTTGGTTTACGTGGGGAACAGCTGATGCGAAGAGTGTCTTCAAGGGGGGCGTCCGTTAATATTGAACGGTATTTGTTTTAAAAAAACAAAAGTTTTTTTTTATATTTAATAGTTGGGTAAGTAATTTTAACAATATTTGGCGGTCCAAGGTTCGACCTTACGCGGTCCGGATACGGACCGCGGTCTGCCTGCAGTTGCCGACCGATATTCAGGGTTCGTAACCTTAAAATGAGACACGAAAGGGAATCACGCACCCCGCTTTTTTATTTATTTTTATTATATGTAATCTACAAATTGTCATACGGCCCGCCTGATGGTAAGCGGTTACCGTCGCCTATTGACATCTGCAACACCAGGGGCATTGCCAATGCGTTGCCTGCCCTGAAGGACTCTTTTTACATTCTTTTTGAAGCGACTCTGGTTGTATTTTAGCGGAAACACCTCAGGAGGGAGACCATTCCACAACTTGCACGTATGGGGGAGAAAAGATCTCGTAAAGCGAGTAGTACGAGATACCCACGTGTCGATGATGTGTGGATGAGCTCCCTTGCGTTGTCGAGAAGTGTGATGGCACCAACACGTCGGATCTAGTGGTCTTACCTTCTAGGAGGTGCCTTGACTTCTTGCCGAGGGGGAGCGACGGGTTCAGGGGACCTCGGGGTCTGCGCCGGCGCCAACGCATCCGGGAACGTCTCATTCTCGATGAGATAGTTGTTCTCATTGCTGTCCACCTCATCTGTGCTTGGTTCACCATTGCTTTGCGGTAACTGTAACGTACACATCAGAGGGGTCGCTTGGCACAGGTCGCGCAACGAGTTAAATTGTTGCGCGACCTATAACAGAGGCTCACATCGGAAGGTTGCGATACCATCCAGGGGGCTTAGTACGAATTTTGATAGTTTTTGAAACTGTATGAAGTTTCGTTTCCACCCATACATTTACTTGCAGCGCCCCTAGCGGAAACGAGGAGAAAACTAAGGACACTCTCAGTAAATGTATTGAAGGAAACGAAACTTCATTATAGTTTCGAAAACTATCAAATTCTCGTACTAAGGCAATGACATTTGCAGATCATGCAAACATTTGTCCCGCAGCGGGATTGAACCCGCGACCTCTCGCATCTCAGCTGGCTGCTCGCCAGCCGCGCCACAGAGGTCATCAACCCTCTTTGGCGCTCTTTGACGCTAGAGAAGTGTTTCTTACCGCTTGTCTCAAGGAGTTCAGATCCGGTTCGTGATTATGGTTGAGATCACCGGAGCTGTTCACTATGTGCTCTGTTTTCTGTAACAGAAATATAAGATAAGATAAGATAATTTTATTTACCAGAACATTCTATCAAGGTCTTACTTAAACTAGGTGAAGTCCACTTATGTTCTACCTTATTACAAGGCATAAAATTTTTCACATAACAATAAAATAAGACCAATAAAAACGTTTTAATAAAGTAAAATAAATTGACAATAATTTGCTTAAGGTGGAATGCTCTCGCTAGTGGAGCGTTTTTTTTTTTTTGGTATGTTTTGCCCATTACAGCTCATCAACACTTCTTCAGATAGCAAAAGTTGATTTCGCGAGAACTAGGGGACTTAACACACGTCTTTTAGTGTGTAATTATAGTTCTCGCGAAATCATACTATCTGAAAAGTGTTGATGAGCTGTAACGGGCAAAAAACACCATAAAAAAATAATTTCGCTCCTCAATCAATAAAATTATAATTGAAAATCCCTGTAATGTAAGTATTAATTTAAAGAATAATAGTCACACAAGAAGTACATGTAATGAGATGAGATTGCTAGCTTCGCTAACGGCACTACAGCGTTCAAGCTAACTAGATCACAAAGGAATGCGGGCTCAGTTTCCATTTTACAAATAAAACCACGAGATTTCTTACATGTATTTTAGAAGTAGTAGAGCTTTTTTGCGAAATAGTTCGTCCGGGGAAATAATTTTATTTTAATTCCTAGAGTTTTTTTTTTATGCAACTTGGTACGACGGATCAAGCTGATGATGTTAGGCGATACCCTCTGCCTATGAACAGTGCATTACTTCATAGATCACGTCGTCCAAGTTCGCACCCTATGCGGCATTGCACTGCGCCCGCCACCCTGAGACTTGAAGATAAAAAGTCTCATGTGCCTGTAATTTCACCGACCACCATACCCTTCAAACCGGAACACAGCAATGCGAGCACTACTGCTTTGCGGCAGAAATAGGTATGGTGGGTAGTACTTCCCCGGAAGAACTCTTTCATAAAAAAGCTCTACTACTAACAAAGCAAGTAAAAATAAGCAATTAACTTAATACTAATAAAAAGTGGCCAAGTGCGAATCGGACTCGCTCATGAAGGGTTCCGTAGCAGCAAGTAACATAATATAAAACTTCTTGGATGGTTTACGATTTATGACGATGACTATTTACTAGATCTCGTTCAAACCCAATTTCGGTGGAAGTATACATAATTTTTTTTTTTTAGTTTCATTATTCTCTTATTTTAGAAGTTACAGGGGGAGGGTCACACATTTTACCACTTTGGAAGTGTCTCTCGCGCAAACTATTCAGTTTAGGAAAAAAAACATATTGGAAACCTCAATATAATTTTTGAAGACCTATCCAAAAATAACCCACAAGTAAGTTTTTTTTTTTTTTTTTTTTTTTGAGTTTCTTTTCTAAGTATGCGGAACCCCAAAAAATATTTTTTTCTATTTTTGTGTCAAAATCTTAATGCGGTTCACAAAATACATCTACTTACCAAGTTTCAAAAGCATAGCTTTTATAGTTTCGGAAAAAAGTGGCTGTGACATACGGACGGACAGACAGACAGACAGACAGACAGACAGACAGACATGATTAATCCAGAAGGGTTCCGTTTTTTGCCATTTGGCTACGGAACCCTAAAAAGTCCTACATGCCAGTAAAGACGTTGAACTCACATGGTGAACCTTCTTAATACTCTGCGAGCTGACAGCTGCGTGAGACGTGTGAGTCTTGGATGTCCGCTTCTCGACGCTGATCCTGGATGTGGAGTTGGAGGTGGCCGTGACCTTCGAGTATCCGTTGGGCAGTGCCTTGCGCGTCCTATCCGTGTTGTGGATAGGCTGGAGCGGGTAGCTCTTGTCGATACCCGCTTTCGTTCTGCGTTCTTCGAACATTTGACGGACCTTTGGATTGCAGACGAATTTGAGAGGAATAAGATGAACTATATGTAAGATAGATAGATAGAAAACACTTTTTTGTACAACACAGAAAATAAGCTATGTAAAAAAATAAAATAAAAAAACACGGAAGTAAAACAGGCAGTCTTATCTATAAGCCATCTCTGCCAGACAACCTTGGGATGGACTGGACTTATTTGTACGACATAGTACGGTGGCTTAATATCTGTATATATCCTACTAATATTATAAACGCGAAAGTTTGTAAGTATGGATGGATGGATTGATGTTTGTTACTGTTTGACGTAAAAACTACTGGATGGATTTGGATGAAATTTGGAATGGAGATAACTGGACTCTCGGAATAACACATAAGCACATTTTTATCCCAATATTCCTACGGGATCGAGACTTACGTGGGTGAAACCGCGGGGCGCTGCTTGTACAACATAATGCAAGCATGTGTTAGAAGAAAATACCCTTAGAATATGCCCTTTGGAAGTGATCGATCTTTGACATGATGCCTGCCATGCCATGTAGTAGGCGAAAATCCAGCACAATAGTCACTCAAAGTCAACAAAGTCACAAGATGTATGCAGAAGAACTAGGGCCTATCTAGGTCTGAACCACTGTTAAACTTATAGCGTATGGAGCTGCTTTGAGTTCTCCGGAGAAGTAAGTAGGTACTATTTCTGCCATAAAGCAGTATGCGTGACCTACGAGGTAATGCACTGTTCATAGGCAGAGGTTACCGCTTAACATCAGGTGGGCCATCTGTTTGTTCCGTAATTCAAGGAGTATAAAAACAAAAAAAATGCTGTATTCCGGTTTGAAGGGTTATGGGCCCCGGTGACATTACAGGAACTTGAGACTTTGATCTTTATGTCTCCGGGTGGCGAGCGCAGTGCAATGCCACTAGGGCGCTGCCTAGTTGGACGTGATTTGTGTGCTAATGGATTGTTATAGGCAGAGGTTAGCGCTTACCATCAGAGGGGTGAGTCTGAGTTTTGCAAACACCATCGTAACGGTGAACGTAACACGATCGTACGTGTATAACATAATAACTAGCTATTAATCTGTGCCAAAAACGTCACAGATTAATGGCTAGTTACTACGCAATACACGTACATTCGCCGTTACGATCATCGTTACGATGGTGTGTGTAAACTCGGACTTGCCCCTCTGAGGGCCTACCACAGGTTTGCCTAAGTTTTGTCGATATCCTGAGTATCGAATTGCGAGTCGATATTTGTTTTTATGTCTGGTTTTTATGAGTTTCTGAACAATTCCGCTGTCGCTTATCATTTTCTGCATACAAAAACGACATTTCGACTCGCAATTCGGTTTTCGTTATTCCATGTAACAAATTACAAACCTGTGGTAAGCCCTCAGGTGGGCAATACGCTTGTACAGTAATTCACTCATAAAACGAATTAAATATAATTTGTGGAAGTAGTGATAAGCCGCGAAGACACTATAAAAGTCATCATCATCATCAGCCTTCAGAAATCCACTGCTGGACATAAACCTCCTCCTTAGAATGCCTCAACGAACTGCCAGAAGTAGTCGAACCTACACACGAGTCCATTGGTCACGAGTCCATTGGTCACTACTCTTTGAAAACAGCTACTGGACGTGGCTCAGCAGCGAAATGGGCCTGTAATTCTTCAAGAGGGTGCTATCACCTTTTTTGAAGAACCACCACGCTCCTGTTCCATGAGTCTGGCGTTGTACCAGCGAGGATTATAAGCAGGAACTATAAAGAAGTAGACACAAAAAAAGATGTTGGTCTCGTAGCACCATCATCCACGCATCATTATCACAAATTGGCGTCCAGCCCAACATATTATGTTGTGCCAACACAACGCTGATCTTTTGCAGAAGCCATATGCAGGAGATATTACCCATTCGTTATGTAGGTTGCTAATTGAACTTTTACCATTTCTAGGATGCCGTTTGCTAGAAGAATGTCTAACTAGGACGAATGAGAAACAGGCAGTTAGGAAAACTAGGAGTACTAACCTTGCCAGGCTGGTGAGGTACAGATTGTGGAGGAGAGCTAATGGAACTGCCGTTGCTGCTGATTCCATTGTTGGGAGGGTTCCTCACTCCGTTGCTGGGAGAGTGCCTCACGCGGTCGAGCGCTCGGGCCTGCTGAGCCTCGTACAGGTTGGCTATTTTCATCTCCCGCTCTTGCATTTGCTTTTGTTGAAACCTCGCCTGAGGACAAGAGAAAGTAAAATGATTAAAAGTTTTCAAGAAGACCACGAAATATTATAACTCAGGATTCCACTGTGCCACTGTACTGTGTTGTGTACTGTGGGATATGGAGAGAGCTATGCGTAGTTTTACTACGAAATGTGGAGAATCAAGATCACTGACCTAGCTCTCAGAAAGGTAGGACCGCACTAGGCGAAACTGCACTGAGCGACACGATGCGTCAAAATATTTTTTACTAGCGACTCGCTCGAGTAGTTTCAGGATGAAAAACAACCCCCCCTCCAATCCCCCCCTCCCCTGGTAGTCTATGTCAATCAGGAAGAATGTAGCTTTCCAATGGTGTTTTTTTTTTTCAAATCAGCAGAGTAGTTTTTGAGTTTTCATTACAAACATACACACACACAAAAATACAAATCATTCCTCATTATAATATTATATATATATATATATATATATGAAAGAGTTATCACAGAATTATAGTCGAAAAAATATATATATAGTGTAGATTAGTATAGATATGAAATTATATGACACAACACACACTAAGCGGCATCGAACTACACTGCAGCAGAACTGCGTGGCAAAGTTGATCGACTGACCAACTCAGTTCGCTCAGTTCCGCTGCGGTGCAGTTCCGCCTAGTGCGGTCCTACCTTTAGCGAAGTGGAAATGGACAGGACATGCTCACAGAACTGATAACTGTTGGGAAATAAAGGTTCTCGAGTGGCAACCACAAACTATACGACGGAAAAGAGGAAGGCTCTAACTCGATGGACCAAAGACATGCATTATAAAGGTAGCAGGAAAACTGTGGATGAAGGAAGCTCAATACGGTGCATCGTGGCATTCATCGGGACGCCTAAGTCCAGCAGTGGACTTCTGGGCTATTGATGATGATATAACGACGATGATTCTACTATTGGATAACATTTCTTGCTTGGTTTACTTATAGTACCAGTTTTCGCTGACGTGACGTGACAACCCAAGGCAGAAATCTTCATACAAAAAAACCGCATCGTGCTGCTCGAAATAGCCGTTTTTATAGAATATCTCGTAAAATAAAGATAATTTTACAAAACCCCTACAGTAAAGCCTCGGCTGTATTGTGTTTATTTTATTTTTCGAATTTTTTACCCAATAATATGCACCATTTTAATAAACAATCGAATCTAGTCAAGGGTAACTTTGTTTTTTTTTTCTATTGAGAAAATATTGTCCTATCGTGTTTCTGGTACAGTGGTATCCCTCGGAATTATAATGTAGTATCCATGCATATTTTCAATAAGAATATTAAATTGATTTAGTCTGTTAAAAATCTAATCTAAAATTAGGAATAGTACGGCAGCATACCCCACCCTTGCCGATTTTGGCCTTGTCTTCGAGACTAAAATTAGGAATCTATGAATCATAATGTTACTTTTGAATTTTAGCTAAGTTATTGATACAATTTTATTATATAAGCAAGGTAAGTCATTGTAACATGAAGCAAGGTTTACAACATCTTGCTCGCGAAACTAGCTTAAGCTACCCTTGTATGGAAGGCAGTTTTTATTGCTGAGACGGAGAATGTCGCTGTGCACTTATAGGGAACTGTTGTTTAGATTGGTAGCTAAGTGAGCTAACCTTTCAATATAAGTAAAATAATACTTATCATCACCAGCAGCCGTAGACGTCCACTGCTGGACGAGATATACAATGAAGATGATGCTGCCCATCACATGTTTTTTTTTGTTATGAAACGAATAGGCAACCTAGGCCACCTGATGTAAAGTGGTCACCGTCGCTTATAGACACCGGCAACACCGGGGGTATTGTCGATGCGCTGCCTACTCTAAAGGAATCGATGAACATTTTTCTTGAAGCTACACATGTCGAAACGGGAAAACCTCAGATGGTCATTCCATAGTTTATAGGTATGGGGATGAAATGATCTCGAGAAACGGGTTCTATGATGTGTAAATAAGCTTTGTCACAGTGCCGGGAAGAGCGATGGTAAAATCTCGATACGGGGATGAGATCGAAAAGCTCGTCAGAGCATTCCCCGTTGTGGCGGTAGAACATGCAAATAGATGCAATGGCTCTGCGTTGGCTAAGCGGTTTAAGAGTATCGGAGAGCTTAGGGTCGCCAATTATTCTAATGGCTCTTCTCTGTAGGGAGTCAAAGCGAAGCAGCTGGTACTTGGGTGCTCCGTGCCATAGATGGGAACGGTATTCAACGGGTGTTATCTCTTAAAAGGTTTGTACAACATGCACGGGAGAAGTAGGGGTCTGTTCTTAGGCCGGCACACCACGGCAGCGGTAAAACTTTAATTTAACTTTATATAAGCGATTAATTAGAACCATATGACCTAAATTAAATTATATGGACAAAACATTAAAATTTTGTTTTCGTTTTGTTTTCGTAAATAAAACTATGCAGCAGACATATATACATACACACGCCTTGTTTCCCGAAAGGGTAGGCAGAGCCTCAAATGGGCCTCTTTTCACCGTGGGTTGCACCATCGTGGGACCACCAAGCACTATGCAGCATGTCGATCCATAATGATAATTTTGTTTGTACAAGGGGGGGGGGGGGGGGGGGTATGTCCAGAAGTATCAGAATCTACAGAATAAATAGAGAAACCACCAAATCGCCTATATCAATGTTCCGAGGGCAGCTACCTCTGACGACCTCTGTAGGGCGTCGGGCGAGTAGTCGGCTGAGATGCGAAAGGTTGCGGATTCGATTCCCGCTGCACGACAAATGTTTGTATGATCTACAAATATTTGTATCGGGTCTGGGTGTTATGGTACCATGGTACTCGTAGCTTCTGATTCCTACAACACAGGGAATCCTAGTGTGGGATGGACTATGTTTACTGTGTGATAGCTGGGTGTTACGTTAAAATAAAACTGTCATAAGTAGTAGGAAACAGAGAATTGGCCATGCACGCTTGCAAACTTTTACGGATTTTAGCCGCTTTAATCGCTGATATAACGAGTGTAAAAGCCACGCGGGCGTGAGGTCGACTCCCACGCACCACTGCACAGCGCCACGACAACCTGTCACACAGAACAGCTTATTGAGCCACTTCCGTCACTTGCGCTCTTTCAAGCGAATACAATAGTCAAAAGACAATAATGGCAGGCCAATTCTTAAAAACTGAACGGTTTCTCGTTCTCTTGTGAATCCCAATAATAATCGATTGTGTCTTTATGTTCTCGTAGTTTCTGATACTCACGACACAGGGAATCCTAGTGTGAGATGGAATTTATTTATTTATTTATTTATAATACACAGGCAGCTCTCAGAGCTGATGCGTGTGTATCTTAATCCTTATCCGGGCACTTTAAATGCAACATTGGACCAAATTTCAAATAAAAATAAAACATTAATTTGTTTTTCTTTCTAAATGCGCATTTCACCTTGTCTGCTATATCTCTGAGCTACTAATCAAAGTAATAATAACCCATTATATCAACAACAAAAAAAGTTATAGTGCTTTTAGTAAAAACTTTACAAGAATTTGGCTAAAGTGACCCTCAATTACTACTTCATTTACAGAATAGTGACATTAATTTACCTTCTGATCGACAAAACATCCATGTTGCTTACGTTTAGGTACATCAATCGTGCACACGACATCGATTAGCAATGCGAAATGCTTTGCAACCGTATGATAATAATGTAACATGTGTGCTAAGTTACGAACTATCGCTACAGTAACAGGTTCACATTGACAGCCATTGTCATGAATGTCACAATGGTGGAATCTATAGCTTCCACCATGGTGACATCGACATGGTGAGTCGGTTCGGTTCCCAGACGAAGAAAGTAAATTTTAACTTATAAAAATAAAGTCTCCTTTCCGTAAAACATCCTATCTACAATATTTAAGGTACTTTCCCTTCATGTTGCATTCTTGGGATGCCCTGTATAGCTATACCCTCTGCTAAGTTTAGAATGTTGGAAGTAAAGTAAACAACATTAAAGTTTACGTTAGAATTCAAAAATTGCCATGGAATTTTAATTTTTGATGCAGTCATGATCACGGAGCGGAATGCAACTTCGCAGTTCCCTTTTTGAGTAGAGAATAGAGAGGCTGCAAAAGATTACTCATAATGGGAATGAACCGAGCGTAATGAGTAGAGTTCCTTAAAATACCAACGGGCCCACATTTTACGGTCTTTCTTGCTCTTTTTTGCCGTGATGATCACTAAGCCGGCAATGGCCTCTTCCACCGTCAACAAATAGCAGCTGGCTGGTATGAAACAGTCAGTCTGTCACAAAGCTTTGCTGTTGTCATCTTTATTGTCAAAGTCGAGTGTAATCCATGGAGTATTCTACCAATTTAAGAGGAGTGTGCCGTAGGGGATTGGGCCCTAATGTACCCGGTACGTTACATTTCGGGGAATGTGCCCAGGAGCTTCATGATCTGATCCCACAATCACCTTTTCATCATATGACAAGCAGGCGCACGGCTCAGTACCATCCTTATCTTACAGTATACCTGCAATTCGCACTAAGCGTTTCGGTTCCACCTTTGTAATGCGAACTGCTAAGGAATAGAACAAGTTGCCATCGTCTGTCTTTCCTGAAAATTATAATATGGGTCTCTTTAAGGCAAGAGTGAATAGCTGCCTTCTAGACCTTCGTGCTCCAACGTCGGCCGCATCGTCACTTACCAACAGGTGAGATCGAGGTCAATCGAGGGTATATCATAGTTAAAAAAAAATAATGAGTTTTGCTCTTATATTAGTGTACTGATCATTGACTGAGTTTAATGAGATAATAACCAAAGTAGGAGCAAGCTTGGCAAAAGAAATCGAGCGTCCTACCGGTACACTTCTCCATTGACATTGACCGACCTTCAAGAAGCTGATTGCAAACAATATCGTGAAAAATTGGCAATCATGTCACAACTTTGCCGGCTTAGTGTAAGGATATATAAATATGCCAACATATGGGTGTCATCTAAGCAAAGACACAAGGCTATTACACTTTTATACAGAGGTGGAGTGGCCGCATTCGAAGACAATCGATTGATAGAATACTACGCGGAAGAATTTAGTAGGAAGATAGTGGTTGAAGGTTCTATGAATGTATTGATTTGAACGGAAGCTGTTGACTTGACTTATTTGCAAATGGGTTGCTATTTTGAGTTCCGCTTTGTCTTAGAAGCAAAACGTCAGGGTTGAAACAAGAGACTCTGTCACGGATACAGGGCATGAAGAATATCACGCGAAGCATTTGAAGCTCAGCAAAGCATGATACGGTTTTGAACTTACTTCAATCGTGGATAACATTGCAATTTGACTAACCTAAAACATCTTGCCAAGACAAGCTTTCCTTATTTATACCACTACTGATCGCCCGCAAATGTATCCTATTAATCCTATAGCTCAATCCAGGTCATAATTTAACTGAGTATCTACAAAATTTCTTCGAAATCGGTACAGGCGCTTTAGTGTGATGATAGGGTGTGATTGAGTAAAACACATGCAAACATCCAAACATCGTAACTTTGACATGTAAGATATTAGTGGAGTTCTAGATAATGTTTTCATGTAAAGCCCTCCCCATCCAATTATCAAGTCAGTACATTCGCCAAGAATACCGAGGATTCCTTGATAACGGGATTAGGTTCGTGACAGGGTATTAGGCAGGATCCGGCCGCTGATTGGATAAACCTGCACGACCACATTGCTTGAATACCTGAATCTTGGAGCAGGACTACATGCAGGGTTAGCTTTTCAACAACCAGTATTATGTCCGTGATACTTGGGTTTCTTTCGAAAATCGGGCACGATGCGTAGGTTATATAGGTAAGTGGGTACTATATGACCTTATTAATTTGGATAAGAAGATACTTATCGAAAACAATCTATACCGCACAAATTCAAATGTACCTAAGTATTCATTGAAATCACAAAGATAATTTTGGAATAAAATTGTTAGCTGACGAGGGGCAGCGCGACATCAGGCCACGCGGCTACATCTATCTACATCTACACTATCTACACTAATATTATAAGGAGGAAATATTTGTATGTTTGCGTGTGTGTATGTTTGTAATGAGTAAACTCAAAAACTACTGAGCCGATTTCAAAAATTCTTTCACCATTGGAAAGCTACATTCACCCTGAGTGACATAGGGTACCAGGGGGGGGGGGGTAGGTTGCTATTTTTCATCCTGAAACTACACGTGCGAAGCCGGGACGAGTCGCTAGTCATCTATAAAGAGAGGTATACGTATAAAGTATAGGTATAAAGGAGATACGCTTTCGAATGGTACGAGTCAAATGGTAATTATAATACTCCACATGTGAAACAAATCTTATAATTAATAACGAAACAATTCAAGGTAGGTCGCTCATTAATTCTGTTATAGCAACTATTATTTATTCTGTGCTTATAGTGGGTAACAATGCCCATTAAGTAAATGATGGATGCTGGTCGAGTGACTCACGCGCACTGTCATCGACCTTAGCTAAGATGATGCGATAAGGAAATCTTACTTGATAAAATGCTTTTAGAAATAATGTTTTTTTGGCAGTAGAAGAGTTCTTAAACATGATCACTACAGTGAATGTAAGTAAAAGTACCTACTCAGGAAATATTTTCCAGATTCACTTCAGTGGAAAAATAATAGAGTAACTATAACTCTACCTAAGTACCTAAGTACTTTACCATTATTAAAAACGGCGGAAATGATCTACAGGTTGGTAGGAGAGTTCATGGCTAAGACGGTCATCAACCTTAGCACTACGATATCTTGCAATCGACAATAACTGTGAGGTTTTTTGAGAGTTTCGATGACTTCTGTGGCCTTTTCCCAGCTCATCTGGGGTCGGGCCTGTTTTTTTTTTTACTACGTGAATGTCGGAACTAGCAGAAGGCCCACCTGATGTTAAGCGGTAACCTCAGCCTTTAACAACGCAGTACCACATAGGTCACGTCCACCTAGGTCGCACCCTATGTGGCATTGCACTGCGCCCGCCACCCTGAGAACAGATGAAAAGTCTCATGTGCCTGTAATTTCACCGGCACCTACACCTTCAAACCGGAACACCGCAATGCGAGCACTACTGATTTGCATCAGAAATAGGTATGGAGGTAGAACTTCCCCGGACGAGGTACTTTGGCGTCAGGACGCTCTATCCTTTGTAGTTCTATATGCGATGTCCAGGGCTGATATCTGACTTAAGGCGCATACCAGAGCCAAATTCCATCACTTTATAACTAATTAAAGGTCAGGTAAGTTAGAAAGTTAAATAACAGCGCTCGCGGAACGAAAAGTAAGTGAAAATCACGAAAAACAAGAATGTGCCACGTGAAAAACAAGTATGTGCCACGTGAAAAACTAGTATGTGCCACGTGAAAAACAAGTATGTGCCACGTGAAAAACCGTTGCATCACGGAATCATACGTTCAACTTGAAGACACTTTGCCGACATTTAGGTTAAAGAAAAAGTACAAAATTCTAAGTAGTTTAGAAGTTGTATCAAATTTTCCATTTCAGACCCACGGTACCCCTGGCCATACCCCTGGTGGTACCGTAGGTCTTTTAAAGTTAAACGGTACCACCGATTAATAGTGATGTAATGAGTCCAGTCCGGACCCGTGCTTCACCTAAGTTCTCCACCTTAGGTACCAACTCCTACTATATTTTTTATTATTCTAAATTACTATAAATACATTTTGTATAACAAATCAAAGCACAACTTGGCGGTAAATAAAATGAACCAAAACGGAAAATAGTAAATTTTTGAAACGACTTACTCAAAAACAAACTTAATTATGTCACACTACTAACTAACGCAATTTCTCTAGTCCGAAGCCTACAGATATGACTTTATTTACAATTTGGAGCTGTACGCTTAAAATGTGATCATCGTTGATGATTTGATCTTTGCGTCTTTTTTTTGGGACCATCTCCAAAGTGTGAACTTGCTCCAGTACTTGTAGCAATCGCATCAACGTGACCGTGTTTTTATTAATCAGTTTGTTTATTTTTGAGTGGAAGGCTTCCAATATGTTTGTGGTTCGATGGCGTTCCCCAAACAAACTAATTATTTTTGGGGAATAAATCTTGAACCAAAACGATTCGAGGTATTTTATAAATGCTTCTGGTATGTTATCGGCTTCAGCTTTTATGTAGTCCATACCCCATTGAATGTTGTCTTCGGGAAGAAGTGGCAAGGCGCTTGCCAGTGCAACAATTCTACGCCCAGGTTTACTTTTTGTGCATCCAGATGACTTTCCCTTTTTCCAGATGTTGCGAGTCCAATGAAAATAACACTTGTATATATTTTTTTCTATTACTTACCTAATTACCCATTTATCATACGAGAGATAGCTAGGTCAACACATCACTAAGGTCACTTACTCGGTGGTACCGTTTAACCTTAAAAGACCTACGGTACCACCAGGGGTATGGTCAGGGGTACCGTGGGTCTGAAATGAAATTTTCAGTCGAAAACAGCTGCACTTTGTTATTTTTTTCATATGGCTAATGAACAGGTGAACATTTTTGTACGTTTACTTTATAGATAAAAGGTCAATGAATGTCTTTTTTTTCAACTCATTCTATTGACTCCTCTATGTGGAGAAAGCCTCCAAATAAGACCAATCAGCTACTGTATGCGCCTTAATATTCAGTGAATAGGTTTCGTATCTTCGTACTAAATGGCACCAACATCGGAGCCGGCTCTCTCTTAGCATTAGATAACTTTAAGATTTTATATTTATACTGATCTGCCTGCTCTTCCTAAACACGGCCTTTTTGTTCAGTTTGGAGCCATGAGCAATGTCAAAAGATAAAACATGGCATAACAATTTAAAAAAACCGGCCAAGTGCGAGTCGGACTCGCGCACGAAGGGTTCCGTACAATTATCTATACAAACGGCAAAAAAAACATGTCTGTTGTATGGAAGCCCCCCTTAAATATTTTTATTAATTTTATTTATTAATAAATTTTTAAAGTGAATACGTATATAACTAAATATTCTGTGAATATTTCAAGCGTATACCTTTTGCCGTTATCAATATCGAGCAAAATAAAACAGGTTTTTTGTATGGGAGCCCCTTAAATATTTATTTTATTCTGTTTTTTAGTATTTGTTTTGTTGTTATAGCGGCCACAGAAATACATCATCTGTGAAAATTTCAACTGTCTAACTATCCCGGTTTATGAGATACAGCCTGGTGACAGACGGACAGACAGACAGACGGACGGACAGCGGAGTCTTAGTAACAGGGCCCCGTTTTACCCTTTGGTACGGAACCCTAAAAACAAACTAAACCATGAACTCTAAGAAACCCTATAAGTACTTATCCAGAAACATTTGTAGGACAAAAAAATGCTCTTTCTTCATAAAAAATTTGCTGCATTATCCCCATTACATTATTGCATTATTATTATTATTATTAAGTATAACCTTTTTTTACAAATCACAAACTACACAGTCAAATATGGAATAGAAAATAAGAGTCTCATAAATACCAGGAAATCATAATAAAGCGATCGCATGAAGTCATCAGTCGATTATAAACTATACCGACACGTGTTTGCGAATGCCGAATGGTGTGTCGAGCGCGAGCCGTCAATATTACCGCAATACGGCCGGTGTCGTCATGGGTATGCTTTTTATGGTGACATTGTGATGTTTCTTTTAATTTATTTTTGAACTAACGCTTGTTTCCAGCTTCTTATGCGTGGGAACATTATTTTGCAGGATGAAGAGAACCAAATAGAATTTGGTGCTATTATTCCAGGACCCCATTCAATGGAATCTCTGCTTCACTTTATGCTTTTCTTCTACACTAATACTAGAAGGAGAAAAGATTTGTGTATTTATTTATTTGTTTTATTTATTCAAGGACAATAAACAGCTACAATATAAACCTTAGGATATGAAAGTTTTAAGTAACACAAATATAACAATATTGTAGCTCACTGCATTATCCACATATTGGACAAAATACAACAAGTAATTAATTTTGTAAAAAATAAAAAAAACCTCAACCCAATTAAACGGCTGAACCGATTTTGATCAAACATAGCTAAGAACACTCCCAACAAATTCAACTTTTAAAAAAAATGGTTTATCCGTTCGGGAGCTACGATGCCACAGACAGACATACACACACACACACACACACACACACAGACAACACACAGACACGTTAAACTTATAACACCCCGTCGTTTTTGCGTCGGGGGTTAAAAATACAAGCAAAGAAGTGAAATTTGTAGGTAGCGTACCTCAGACAAATAAATAAGCAATACCTTTATTTACAGAAATAATAAATAAATAATAATAATAATAATACATTGTATTGGGGTTTGTAATGGATAAACTACAAAAATACATAGCCGATTTTAAAGCAACTACGCAATTTACAACAATAATCTCTAAAGTTATGCCCACCAAATACTAACAGCAGCTGGATTTTCTCACAGTATATCGAAAGTTCCTTTATAGTCAGATTGATAAAAAATTCAGGGACGAACAGGCACTACCCCTTGAAGGCCAAAGACATTATTAAAAGTTAAATGAAACGGAGGCTTTTAATTTGGGATTCAATCAATACGAATCACGCAAAACGGAAAAATAGTCAAAAATAAACGTTTTCATTACTCTTGTTAACTTACCTAATCTAATGCTTTTGGACATGGCGACCACAGCGTTAGGTAAATAAGTATCTAACTAGGTAATACAGCCTGGGAGTGACGTCACCATCTTTTACAGAGTGGACCCTGATAAAGTGTACAGACGAAAGGACGTTGCAGAGGCTAGACATCGAATAAAAAACAAAAAAAATACTGGAAAATATAATGTGTTTTATAGACACATTTTGTTTGTCATGTTTTTAAGCACCTGTAAGCAAAAAAATGGCTATAACTTATTTTAATTTTTTATAATACTACTTTGAATGACGGATCAAGCAGATGGCCCAACTGATGTTAAGTGGTAGGTAACCTCTGCCTCTGAACATTGCATTACCTCATAGGTCATGTCCACCTATGACGCACCCTATGTGGCATTGCACTGCGCCCGTCACCCTGAGACATAAAGATGAAAAGTCTCATGTGCCTATAATTTCACCGGCACCCTTACCCTTCAAACCGAAACACAGCAATGCGAGCACTACTGCTTTGCGGCAGAAATAGGTATGGTGGTAGTACTTCCCCGGATGAACTCGTTCACAATAAAGCTCTACTACTACTGAACTACTTATGAACTATCAGGGTTATTGAGTTGAAATTAAAACAGAACTGATTGCATAATGTGTCATGATGATAAATAAGATAAATTTTATATAAGATAGATTATAAAGAATGATAAAACCATTAACATTTAAGCAAGTGACCAGACCAGATGATCAAGGACTAAACTTTTATACGTATCTGCTTGTGGACAAGTAGTTAACTGTTTTAGAATATATATTTGGACCAATGTATATTCCCCGTCGATCCATCCCACGAAGCTAGCGAGAATCATTGAGTTTCTTCCTGCTTTACCTCTGCGGATAAAGGTATGGGTTTTAAATGCTGAAGTTTACCTTATCATGAGGCAACGTGAGCCAGCCGTTCCTGATCTCAGCAGGGTCTGCGCCTTCCAAAGACACCGAGGTCAGACTCCGGGTTCCTTTGGCTTTCCAATGGTCTGGCTCCCACCAGTTCACGTGGTCCAAGGATCGGTACAGATTACGAGTTTGCATGACTAGGTATGGAACTGCATCTACTGACTCTAGCTTCTTCTCAACCGTTTTCTCGGCGCAACGGTAGATGGTATTCAGGTTCTTGGGCCCTTTGTTGTTTCCTTAAGGTCTTTTTGTTCAGGTCCTTCGATCAGCTAGTTAGGTTACATAGAGCTGGTAAGGTGTGTGAACTTTCCACACTAATTTACTGGCTAGAAAGCGTAGATATAAATCGATAGAAAGTTTCAAGAAGTGTTTGTTAGGTACTTCTCAATAAACCAACTTTTTCTTCAAATTAAACACTCAAAAACTGACTGTGCCACTGTGTGTTAATATTCCTCCTTCCACGACCCAAAACCACATACGACCTTTGATATTAAGTTTTTTTAGCACAAACACGGAAATGCACAACTGCCTCCTTCCAAATCTGAGGGTTGAATGAAACCACCAGGGTTGCTTGTTTGTTTGCCACCTGGTTGCCTGGCAACCGACACGTGGATTCAATGTCAAGGCTCATGAATAACTCATGCCCTATGAAATAAGCAGCGTTAACTTGACCCCGTGGTTCTAAGACACACTTACAACCTTGAATTAAGGGTGATTATGGTATGGCAGATATTTCATTCATAATCAGTGTCTCTACCACGATTATGTCTTTATAACGCGGAGTAGGAAGTGTTTGTAATGACAAATATTGCGTTGGTGTCAGTTTTGTTTTAAGAGCTTATTTAATTTTGCTTATTAATAATGATCTTTGACGGATTGCATTATGGTTGATGTGTAGCCAGACATTGAACCGTCAACAATCAAATCCGTGGTGTCAGGTTTCTTGTGGTTGGATGGATCGATTTTCCTTGACACCGATCTTCAGTTTCTTATCGCTTCTGAGAGTTTGACTTGTTTAATTTGCCATTATTAGATTTGAACGATCATTGTACATCATGCTTGTGTGAGTTTAGTGGATTTGCATGTATTTTCAGCACTACTACAAGCATAACCTTGCTTAGTAGGTTTTTTGCATTTTTTTTTTGTTTTTTGCGTCCCATTTTGCATTTGGCTACAAATTTAGACGGTCGTTTACTATTATCCTTCCCCGCTCACGTCACTAACACAACTCCCAAGATGTAGGAACAGCTCCTACATCATCACAGCACAACATTATCTGTGTAAGGTACAGCCCGTAGAGTCTTGTTTTCTTATTCCTCAATACTAAAAGACATATCAATATTTAGTACTTATTCCGGCAATCTACCAAAAACTCCGTAAATTCGACACGTGTTTCGCCTCTCCCGAAGCATCCTAAGGAAAAAATATTATGCAAGGTCAGGCCTGAATCAATTAACTTTCTTATTCTTCTGTTTGGGTGTTTCTATCTTCTTGAGTGTTCTTGGTCTTGAGACCCTTGGTTTGGGTATTCAACTATGAAAAAGAGCATTGGCGAAAGCATTGGCCATCGACATTCGTTACCGAGAGCTGTTTCCAGGGTACATTGTCTCCCTGCCGCCCTTTCTTGCACCCCCTTTCACGTAGGTCTTAGGTAGGACGATTTCACGAATCTTATGTTTTCTTACGAAGTTCCTTGACTTAATTTACCACCATTTGAACCACTGCTATAGGTAAGTTCGTTGACATTTTCATCTGAGAAAGTGGATGCTGGACTTTCTCTAACTTTCGTGAGTGCACATCAAACTGCATCTTCATATTAAATGAAGCTGTATTGTGTGGTGTATATGATCGCTTGTTGTACGCCCACGTGTACGTAGCATATCCATAAATGTTCAGAGGCCGAGTAAGACGTATGAATCAGATATCCTTCTACGGTGGCGCTAGAGATACCTACTGATAGGATGACGGCATAACTTTCGCTTGTACTTTTAGTCTCACTTGAAAATATCTCGATAGGTCACGTACAATCGCCTACAGAGAAGAATGACCTCTAAAGTCAACTTTCGCATGCAGCCTCTCCTTACCTCTCCTACCTAAACTTAGTAGTTCACGCGGCTAAATATTTCTCGACTTAACATTTCATGAAAAAATAACTAAAGTGTATATGGAAAAGGAAGTAGTAGGACCTACGATTGTTAGCCTAGACTGGTTGGACCAACCCACCCCAACATAAAGAACATAAAGAACATAAAGACAGGTTTTTTCTTTAAAGATCCAAACTATCTGGTAATTATAGCCAATTACTAAGACGTACTCCCAACAAGTGCTAAACCGGGTGGCTCCAGGACCCTTCCTACAGAAATAACCAGCAACTCCCCTGACAAATGAGGTAACAACATCGAGAAGAAACCTTTCTTGCTTCGATTGCCACTTGTCTGGAAGGGCTGGATGGATAAGCTCAAATCAGAAGCACATGTATGGGAGACTATTGACGTAGCTTATCCAGTAGTGGCTTATTTAGTAGTAGAGCTTTTTTGTGGAAGAGTTCGTCCGGGGAAGTACTACCACTATACCTATTTCTGCCGCAAAGCAGTAGTGCTCGTATTGCTGTGTTGCGGTTTGAAGGGTAAGGGTGCCGGTGAAATTACAGGCACATGAGACTTTTTATCTTTGTCTCAGGGTGGCGGGCGCAGTGCAATGCCACATAGGGTGCGTCCTAGGTGGGCATGACCTATGAGGTAATGCACTGTTTATAGGCAGAGGTTACCACTTAAAATCAGGTGGGCCATGTGCATGATCCGTCATTCCAAGTAGTAAAAAAAAAGAAGTGGGTACACATACACATTAAGCTTTTGAAGATGACGCTTGATTGGACTAAGATACCATCAAGGATCTACACGAGCATCGAGGACTCTCAATTAATCAACAAAGCCTTAATACAACCTTCCCGCCCTTGCAGTCGCCCACAGAAACGCTGTATTTGGTCTCGACAATATACCAGTTAGGTTGCGTTTTTAATGAGCAATGGAAGCGGGAGCGGAATCGGTGGATGCTCACGCTTGCGGAGCGTAATTCTTTTTTTTTTTTTTGGCCTTTACATCTCATCAACACTTCTTCAGATAGCGAAAAAGTGAGTTCGCGATAACTAAGAGACTTAACACACATGTTTTATTTGATAGTAGCTCATAAATATCATCAGTTTAGCTATGAAACACATTTTTACAGTTTTTTTTTTGTTTAAACTAATAATATTTATGAGATACTATCAATTAAAACATGTGTGTTAAGTCTCCTAGTTCACGCGAACTCAACTTTCGCTATCTGCAGAAGTGTTGATGAGCTGTAATGAGCAATGGATGTTCTGATAGTCGGCGCCTGTTGGAAACATAAAGTTCATTCTATCGTTTCTTAATTATTATCTGTGCCTCCATTTCATTCATTCGCTCTCTATAATGAAACGTCAAGTACGATGCACACGCATTTCCATTAATTTAATATATAAAATATGAAAACTAACCTATAGGACACAAAAGAAAGCTTTGTCCCTGTGCAGCGTCCACCTTTTCAATTCACTCCCACCAATCAGCGTCTGCCCTTGGTGTTCAGCTATTTAGACATTTAGGCATTTATTTATGAAAATTGATAGGTAGCTAACAGTTAAAACACCAAAACGCTACCTATCTATAATTATGTACAGCACGATAATACAATAGAATCTAATAACTAATAATAATAATGTTTACATAGAGATAGATACTTAAGTACTAATTAAAAGTTAAATAAGACCTTAAATACACATAAATAGAGCAAAGGCTATCATTAAATATGTCCACATGTTGGAACTCCTGCAAAAAAGTATAAGTATACTCCTCCGTCCCGTGGATGCCAACTAAGGGATTATACCAGCATCTACCAGAGTACTCCACACTCATGCGATCAGCAATCCACCAACCAAGCGTAGTGATTAGGGCAAAACCCCTTATACATTCATGGGGGAGGCCTCGCACAACAGCGGACGTCTAAAGGCTGCTGAAGAAGAATCAGCGTCTACGACGAGCAAATTCCGCTTCCGCTACCGCTGCGCGGACCACCCAATACGCAGCCTTAGAATAAATACATATTAGTCAAACAAAATAGGCAAAATAGTCTTGATTTAGAATAACTGGATATATTTGCAATAATTTACCTAGAATGAAAATGTTGGCCATTTGTGGACAGACTAGCCTAGAAGTAACTACTCAAAGTCACGCCCGAAATCAACACGAGGCTATTGTAATTCCCAAATAGGTAATATTAAAACAATGTAAGTCAAACCTCATCAACTTCGGTTATCCTAGGACAAAGATACATACATACATAGACACACGCCTTTTGGTAGGCAGGCTCAATGGGCTTCTTTTCATTGTGGAATATAGACGTGACAAGTGGTGAGCTCATCGCCACCATTGCTTCCCACAACTGACTCGGCTAACGCTTTCTTCCAGTAATAACACATTCCATAATAAGCTAGCAGCCAGAACATATCTTATAGCAACGAATCTTATCAACAAGTCCGGGTAATCCCTTAGTCAGCTTTAACGACATCCACGGGAGGAGAAGGAGGTCTATTCTTAGGCCAGACACACCACAGCGAACAAAGATATAAGGCGCTTTTTTAGAGACTCCAGCCAGACCCACCCAAAATGGGTTCAAATGTTACGAAAAGTATAAAAGGCCAAATTTCATTTTTTTCTGTGGTCAGAATTTACCCAATTATAAGTAAATGTCAGTGGTCTTGAATATATCAGCGTGTTAGCGTGAATGAAACAGTAACTTCATTATAATGCTCATCACGAGCTGTAGTCGCGTGCAAACAGGAAAATTGGCGTGCCTTAGAATAATAATGGTGTGTGTCATCATGCTGAGGTCAATCGAACTTAGAGATATACAGTGCTAATGTTAAGGTGGGGCATGCCGCAAAATTACAATTCGTAGATTTGGGTTAAAACCAAAATATACGAATTGTAATTTTGCGTCAATAAAGTACAATATTCAGATTAAAAACATGCATGGATTATGGATTATTCCGAGGAATCACTGAACTAAAAACCTGGTACAGTTTTATCCAAAATATAAGTCACCCCGATGTACCTGCGCCGTGGTCGTAGACCAATTGCTATAGCGCGAGAACCTTCTTTCTACCAAATAGCAATCGCGCGCTGAAATCTTGCGCTGTTATTGGTTAATCGATTTCGCGGCAAAATCGCGGCCGGTCGACTCTTAGATTTGAGCGGGACGGGGCTATATAGCGGATCAGAGCTATACTATACGTTCGGCTACTGTCGGATTTCAGTCTGCGCTTTTCTGCGCAAACGAAAACAGTCGATCGAACTTATATTTTGGGTAAAACTGTAGGACAATGTTTTCTAGGTAGAAAAAAAATCACAAAGTTACCTCTAACTTTTGGCTAGATTTGATTGTTTCTCAAAAACTAGTATATAAAATCAATATAATAAAACCAAAGGCTTACTGTGAGGGTTTCATAAAACTATCTATATTTTACGATTTTATTTTTTATATTACTATATTATTCAATTAAAATGGCTATTACGAGCGGTGCGATGTTTTATTATCGATAAAGATTTCTGTTTGGGGCTGGCGCAGCCTTAAGTAAGAAGTGAATCTGACTAAACGTATTACAGTTTATTTGTAGTGGTTATTATTGTAGTTTTAAAAAGTATGTATCGTAATATTTAACCCAAGCATATTCATCATCAATCAGCCTATACAAGTCAACTGCTGGCCATAGGCCTCCCATAGCACGCCACGACGAGCGGCCTCGAGCCGCATTGAAGGGAGGGGTGAGGGGAGGGGGAAAGAGGCTTGGTCTATGGTGTATGCTGCTGCCCATCCCCTGATGTCCCATAGTCGGCTGTTACGGCATCCACAGGAGGAGAGGGAGGTGTCTATATTGTAAGCTAGTCACACCATGGGCATCTTACTATGTACCATGAATAAATGTATCAGAAGCTTATAACAGACAGCTCTGCCTTTTTTTGACAAAATATAAGAAGCTTAATTATAACTTTTATCCGGGTCCTGATCAGGTAGGTAGTCTCGCTGGAGTCTGCTTGGTCGGGATTCGGATGAGAGTTTTCACCTCAATCTTATAGCTATAACTAATGTATTTCTTACATCGTTTTTTAAGAATAAAACTAACAAATAATGGACCTAATAATGTCTGATTTAATAAATGAATTATATTATTATATTATATTATTATAACGGACAGCTCTGCCTTTTTTTGACAAAATATATTTACGTGAAGTACTACGTACTCTTCAAATCGGAACACAGCAATGCGAGCACTATATACTACTTTGCGGCAGAAATAGGTATGGAGGTAGTACTTCCCCCGAAAAACTCTTTCACAAAAAAGCTCTACCTATTACTACTAAATCTTTTGAAATAAGTCTTCTGACTTATTTAGCTAGCTACTTTCAAGTAAGTAATTGAAATAAACTAGGGACTGGTAACATACATAGACACACGCCTTTTCCCCGAAGGGGTAGGCAGAGCCTCAATGGGCCTCTTTTCACAGTGGGTTGCACCATCGTGGAATATAGACGTGGCAAGCTCATCGCCGCCATTGCTTCCACGACTGACTCGGCTAACGCTTTCTTCCAGTAACAACACATTCCATAATAATCTAGCAGTCAGGACAAATCGTATACTAACGAATGTTATAAACAAGTCCGGGTATCCCTTAGTCGGCTTTTACGACATCCACGGGAGGAGACGGAGGTTTATTCTTAGGCCGGAAACACCACAGCACTACATTTTAAAAAATAATCTTTTGAATTAGTCTTCAGACTTATTTAGCTTTTTTATATACATACATACATACATACATAGACTCACGCCTTTTTTCCCGAAGGGGTAGGCAGAGCCTCAATGGGCCTCTTTTCACAGTGGGTTGCACCATCGTGGAATATAGACGTGACAAGTGGTGAGCTCATCGCCGCCATTGCTTCCCACGACTGACTCGGCTAACGCCTTCTTCCAGTAATAACACATTCCATAATAAGCTAGCAGCCAGGACAAATCTTATACCAACGAATCTTATCAACAAGTCCGGGTTATCCCTTAGTCGGCTTTTACGACATCCACGGGAGGAGACGGAGGGGTCTATTCTTAGGCCGGACACACCACAAGCTTTTTTAATAAGTAATTTAAATAATCAAGGGACTGGTAACATGTTGTGGAAAGATAAAACTCCATATTTCGGTCACGGTGTCGGAACATACAAATTATCTATTACAAACCGTGATGACAGACAGACAAATATTATTATGACATGCTGTATAACTACGAAGGTAATTGTATGTCCCGTAGACGAACAATGCAAAATGTTACGAAGGAAGGAAGTCGTTTTAAAAACAAACATTGAAAGTTTCAATGTATTGTTGAACAAACAAAAAGGTAGGTAGTTTTTCAAAATTCTAGATCTACTTATTTGTTCAAATATTGGTAAAATGTCGCATCAAATATGTTTGAGTAGGTAAATAGGCCCAAATTCGAGACGAATGGAGTTCATTGTAGGGGGCACAGGATAACAGATCAGATCAGATCTGTGGTAGGAGGCCTACATACAGCTTACAAAATATAAAATACTAGCCTAATGGCCGTTTGCTCGCGGCTTAACGCGTGGTGTCGGTATAAAATAACAGTCCCCCTTTCCCCCTCTCCTTAAACGCTTGATTACGTATTTGAGCCTTTCGGGGTCGAGAATCTGGGTACGTGTGGTACCAGGGCCCTTCACGTTTTCAAAATTATTTCAGAATATCTGCGTCTGGTCGAAGCAACGCGTGACCCGAGAGCTGGCTCATAACTGACTCAACGCTTTAGTATTGCCGTTCGGCGTGGCAATGCACCTTAGGGACGCTTCTATCTGGTAGTGATTTTTATCAGTTGGGCTACCTTTAGATCGTTTGCAACGGTCTTTAGGTAGCAAATAGACATCAATTATAATTTTTGAAACTTGCAAAAACTCTACTCGCAAAATCTTCAGTTCTCCCGAAACAACGAGAACCAACAAATCTCAAAAATCATGGTAAATATCCTATTTTTAGTGATATATCAATTAGGTATATTCTAAAATAACTATGTACTACGTCGGTATACTGTACTTTATTAATTCGGAAAAATAAAAAAAGTGTTTTTTAATGTTTGACAAGCAGTACACTCAAGATTATAATTATTGATAAAGTGCTAAATCTATTTTCTTAGTTTTTTTTGGGAGCGGCGAGGTTTGTCTTCTTTACGGATAGCGACATAGAGCAATAAGGTCAAGAACCATGCCTGCATAGGTAGGGCTTGTTAACCTTTTAAAAACCTCAGCCGAAACAAAAACATTTAAAAAAAACATATTGTCAGCGTTTGTCATTTCGATTACAAGAGTACCCTTTGGTTACATTCCAGAATAATGTAAACTTATAGTCCAGTCAAGTTAAACATGAAAAGGGGGTCGTGCTCTGATGTTTTGGGCACACCGCCGCTCGCACAGCACTTTGAAAATTGCAAATCTTAGTTTTTCAATGTTGGTTAAGGTCCTAACAAGTTATAATCCCTGTGGACGATCCCTGTGGCGCGGCGGGCGAAGCTTGGCCTTCGACGCAGGAGGTTGCGGGTTCGATTCCCGCCTCGTAACAAATATTTGTGCGATCGCAGATATTTGTTCTGGGTGTTCTGGGTATTTTCTATGTATAATAAAAATATCTATCTATGTATAACATTGTATTAAGTATATCAGTTATCTAGTACCCATAACACAAGCTCTGCTTAGCTTGGGGCTAGATAATGTTGAGTGAACTGTCCAGACTTATTTATTATTATTTATTATAATAAATTCAGAGTGACCGGAACTTTTGCAAGCACGGATGTACATCTTGACTGGACTAGTAAGAATTGTCTATTTGCTATTACTTCCTTTGTTTGCGAGGGACTTACCTGTAAGGCAGACATTATTACCAATTGAATTATGCTAAGCATGAGTAATAGTCATGTAGAAACCTTATTGCAAAACAATCCCCAGAAATAGCTTCGTATTTAATCTCTTGAAAGGGCGCCATTACGCCTGTATTTATAGCTGCAATAATGGAGTGCAAGCTCTCCGTCGCTTCGCCCCCAATCAAGGCGCGTGCGCAACAACACCAATGCTCTGTTGATTGCTTAATGAAAGCTACGAGAAACTTGCTACAAAAACATAATGTCAAAAATTAGGAAAGCCGCAGGATTTTCTACTAACAATAGGTACTCTTCGCTAAAAGTCGTTACAAAATGTGTAAAGTAGGTAGAAATTTCTGGAATTTCCTAAGGAATTTCAAAACCCCAGAGCAAATCACCAAGAGATTCTTTGAAAATGCAAGGGCAACTTTATGACATAGTCACATTACAGTAATACTCAGTTTTCATAGGATTTCTTTCGTCCAGCTGAATGGCTTTGTTCTGCGAATATTGTTATTTTATGTCATAACATAACATATCACCAAGCAGTCACATACATAGTCCTGATTTAACACTAGGATTCCCTGTGTCGTGTTTTTTTTTTAACTATGGTAGACCTTTGTTTGACCACGATCTCACCTGTTGGTAAGTGACGATGTGGCCAAAGATGAAGCACAAAGGTCTAGAAGGCACCTATTCACTCCAGCCTTGAAGAGAAGCTTATAGTTTTCAGGAAAGACAGACGACGATAGTGTATTCCACTGCTTATATACTCCTTCCTTTGTGGGTATCAGAAACTGCGAGTATTATGGTTTATAATATAAACCATGTCATTAAAACACAATTTAGTGTACCATAAATTAACGAAGTATAATATTAGCAACATTAGCTTCGTCTCTAATAAGAATATGTTTTTAACGGTATTACGTTATTATTTCTCATGTTCTTTGTTGGTCAAACAAAAGTTTTATTGTTTGAGTTTAGACAAATTAGTGTATAAAACTCCAAATAATTAGGTAATTATTAAGTTCTCGTGTGGAACTATTATAAAACGAGTCTTCGCTCGTGCTTTAATAACCCCTTTTATGCAACAGTTTCAACTAGGCACAATTATCATGTTCTTGGCTTTATTTATAATTTATATCATAACAGTCTCTACGGATTTTCGTGTGCTATTGACTCAAGTGTCCATTACATGCATTCCTCAACTCAATTAGTCACAATAGTCTGCTACTGTTGGCCATCACGCGTTGAGGAATGGGACTATTTGTGAGGGCTATGACTAAATAATAACGTACTGTGTAACAATAACAACATTGCTTTACTTTGTGTCATTTACTTGTCTTTTGGTATTTAACACATCTATCTATTACAAGCTTTTATTTAACTTGCAATGTACTATGTATGTTTGTCCGGGTGGAATCTTGCAACTGAATTTTAAAGCAGTTATTTTCAACCAAATGAGCTGACATTTAGCATACTTGTCAAGTTCCGATAACAATACAATATGATGGTGACAGCGAGCTGATCTGATGATGGAAAAAGAAGGCGGATAACGAAACTCGATAGATAATAGTAGACTGGCCCAGTTTAGGCTCATTTTGATCAACACACGGTTACGATCACGAATTTTATAAAAGCTTGTATTTAAAAATATATTTTTCACAGAAAACTTGTTTATCTATCCATCCGGTAAGCACTCACTGCTGAGAAAAGGTATCTTCTTCTTGACGACCTCTGTAAAGCGTCGGGCGAGTAGCCGGCTGGCGAAAGGTTGCGGATTCGATTCTCGCTGCGGATCAAATGTTTGTATGATCTGCAAATATTTGTTCCGGGTCTGGGTGTAATGGTGCTATGGTATTCGTAGTTTCTGATACCCACGACACGGGATCCTAGTGTGGGATCAGGACTATGTATGTGACTGTTGGGTGTTATGTTATGTTGTGCCAATCGGCTCGACTGCTCTTGTACTGTCTGCTCAATGTCGTCTGAACATCGGGTAGGTGCTATACTTTTTGTTAATGAAGGCAAGTGTTCCGCTAGCCGCTTTCAAAAGCCTGACCATTGACATTTCAAAAGCCTGACCTGGGCCATGACTGCGTTACCGGTAACGCAGTCATGGCCCCAGGCAGTCAACTGCATTAAAATCCATTCGAAAAAAAAAACCCGCTTTATACAAAACGAAGTTTGATCCTCATTCTGATATTCATTACATACATATAGGCACACACTATTTCCCCGAAGGGGTAGGCAGAGCCTCAATGGACCCGCTTTTCACAGTGGTTCACTGTGTGGATACCGCGTCTTGGCAAATGTAGCGTGGGGCACCCGCTAGCTAGGTGGAGCGATGACCTACGAAAGGCGGCGGGCAGAAAGTGGATGAGAAGAACTGGGCCAGTGGCGCGTATTGGGAGAGGCCTATGTCCAGCAGTAGACTATTGTGGGCTGATGATGATAGTGGGGGCATATCAACAATAAAATCTCATAAAGAATATCAAAACAATGCAAAACCAAGGATTTCCTCGCTCAAATCCCACGCATTACCAACCTTGGCCAAAATGCAGCAACAAGTTACCGATCTTAGATCACACCACCCACATTTGCCATTTTGCGGTTCTTGATATAGGAAAAGGATTTTCAAATATGGCCGAGCCAAATCTAAAATGGCGTCTCGTAAATGTCCTCTTAAAAGACAATGATTTATGAAACGTGACATGCATTAATCATTAGAGAATGATACGATTTATGAAGACCAAAAGCTGTTGCCCGCGATATTGGAGACCTTGAACCCTTAAGTATTAGCAAACTTTTTGTGCGACACTTATTTAATTACCGTTTGCCCGCGGTATCATCCACGTTATTTTCCCGAGAATAGTGAATTTCGGGGTAAAACATATCGATGTTTTAATCTATCGGTGTAGCAAATTTCATCAAAATTGTCCTAGCCGTTTTGGTGTGAGAGCACGGCAAATATCCAACCATCAACATTCATACAAACATACATAGACACACGCCTTTTTCCCCGCAGGGGTAGGCAGAGCCTCAATGGGCCTCTTTTCACAGTGGGTTGCACCATCGTGGAATATAGACGCGACAAGTGGTGAGCTCATCGCCGCCATTGCTTCCCACGACTGACTCGGCTAACGCCTTCTTCCAGTAATAACACATTCCATAATAAGCTAGCAGCCAGGACAAATCTTATACCAACGAATCTTATCAACAAGTCCGGGTTATCCCTTAGTCGGCTTTTACGACATCCACGGGAGGAGAAGGAGGGGTCTATTCTTAGGCCGGACACCATCAACATTCATTTCACTTTTATAAATAGTTGGGTAGTTAGTTTATACTCTACCCCCTCGCTCAATAGGTCTCCCAAAATCAAGGCGTTCTTTGACCTGCTTTGTCGTTTCACGGACTTATTGGGCCACTGTGTTGGGCAGTCTTCGTTGGTATAAGATTTGTCCAGGCTGCTAGTTTGTTTAGGAGTGTGTTATTAATGGAAGCAAGCTTAACAGAGGTGGTCGTGAGAAAGTAATGTCAGTGATGTGCCTCACCTGGGATCACCACTTGCCACGACTGGTCCAGAGATTGTGCAACCCAGGTGTATAGACGCACATTGAGGCTCTGCCTACCTCGTCGGGGAAAAGGTGACATTCCCTAACAATAATGCTTGGGTAAAATATCCACACAAACGCTTCTTAGTTCCTGGTGTCACTGCAGTTTTGGTCAACCTGAGATATGCAACGGCCGAGTCTTTGCTTAAGACTGTTAGAAAAGAGCTTCTTTTATGCACAACTTTGATTCTGACGCAATTAAAAACTTTGGCAAGTCTAGCGATAATAGAGTTTAGGTATATATAACTGTACAACCTGTCTGTATGTACGATCGATAGGACGACTCACCCACGCATGAGACAATCGCTATTAAGTAATTAGGTCATGTTTCGATTCAATGGAATGCGGTGTTTTTTCAGCAGTTCTCAATTGGGTGACGATAGCACGAGATTTTATTGACTATACATTTAATTAGGTGATGATGGAACCTGTATCGGATGTTTGTAGTTCAAACCATCAATTTATTAAATAATAGAGGGCGGTACTCTAGGCGCCAATATTCCAAGACCATTTTAAATTCCTTTCAACTATAACACCTCATTTAATGGCATTGACAAGAGAGTTACAGTAAAGATAATATCAGGTTTTCAAAGCATTCTTGGAACATCTGTAAGACGGCCTGTGATAGAGTGTCGAGCCACAGTAGGTACATAATATATATACCTGTGAATATAATGAAGAAACTAAAGCTCGAAATTATACAATACTTCGGTTAATAACGTAGAAATGCTGACAACATACAGAAGCTAATAGTAACTGGCAAAATAGAGGGAAAAGAACAAGAGGTAGAAGTCCAAAGCGATAGTCGGACCAGTGAAAATGCGAGTGAACAACGCACTCCAGCAAGCCGAGGACCGTGGAACGTGCAGAAAAACGATTGAAGATGATATTCAAAGAGTGACGATTCTCAACAGCAGACTAACTGAAAAGGAGGAGGAATAGCAATGAGCGCTGTTATACATTCAAAGCATCAAATAACGATAACAAAATAAATAACAAAACGAATATAAGATAAACGAACAAAATTCTGACGCGACGAGATACGTATGAAACGAACTCTTTATTTAAAATATCGTTATGTATTATTTTATTATTATGAGCCTGTGGTTTCCCACTGCAGGGCAAAGGCCTCCCTTCCCTCCTTCCATTCTTCTCTATTGTTGGCTATTTATGGAGCCAATCCTTCAAGTAGAAGTCTAGCTCATCCTGCCATCTCCGTCTGGGCCTTCCCGTGTCCGTCGTCTGTTTGGGATCCATTCTTTCGTGGTTTTCGCCCATAGTTCTTCTGAAATACGGCACACATGTCCATCCCAGTCCCACTTATGTTTAGCGGCTTTTTGAGCGACGGCAGCTATGTCTGGGAGCGTATTCTCGAGTTCCTTATTCGGTCCGTGAGTTTCCCTCCTAGGATACTACGCTCCATAGCTCGTTGACATACCCCGAGAGAGGACTTTTGAATATTCGTTTGAGACCAGTAGGTTTGTGCACCGTAGGTGAGGATGGGGAGAATGCACATGTCCATGAGTTTCGCTTTAAAGAGAGTGGAAGCGGTCCCTTCATTAGATCTTTCATGTACCAATAGCTCTTATAATATGTTCTTAAAACATCGTTAGTTAGTAAAAAACCGATGACCTATGACTTCCTGGTCCAATCTCTAATCTTGCCCGCCTCTCTGTACTAGTTACGGAAGTTCAAACCTTATTGACCGAACAGTCAATAAAGTGATTGATAAGAAAGTGAGTTTGTAGATAATTAAAATATGTAGGTATGTACCTAAAGTTAAATGAAGACGAGTGAATAATGATTATGAGACCATCATTCTCTGTACCATAAGGCCCTTCAGAGCCACCGTAGCTCAACTTGGCCACTAACCTAACGCAGGGTGACCAAGAAGGAACCAGTGACACAACAAACAAACAGTACCTAAAAGCTGTTGAGTAACTCTATGACGACCTCTGTGGCACGGCGGGCGAGCAGCTGACTGAGATGCGGGAGCTTCGATTCCCGCAGTGAGACAAATGTTTGTATGATCTGCAAATATTTATTCCGGGTCTGTGTTGTGGTCCCGTGGTCCTCGTAGTCCCTGATAACCATGACACAGGCGATCTTTTTTTTGTACACCTTGAAATGACTGTACAATAAGATAACCCACGTACCGACACCCTGAGACATAAAGAACAAAAGTCTCATGTGCCTGTAATTTTACCGGCACCCGATACCCTTGAAACCGGTACACAGCTAGCACCACTGCTTTGCGGTAGAAATACTAGTGGTAGAACTCTTTCACAATAGATTTATAGACTACTAGCGACTCGTCTCGGCTTCGCACGGGTAGTTTCAGGATGAAAAACAGCCCCCCTCCTACCCCTTACTGGTAGCCTATGTTACTCAGGGTGAATGTAGCTTTCCAGTGGTGTAAGAATTTTTGAAATCGGCACAGCATTTTTTGAGTTTATTCATTACAAACATACACACAAAAATACAAATCTTTTCTCTTTATAATATTAGTGTAGATGATATGGTATGGTAGATATAGACCGCGTCCTATGTGTGTGTCTGTTGGGTGTTAATTAAGTGTTAGCCAAGGGCCAATATGTAGCAAAGTAAATTTTTCCCGCATTCATTTTTAAAAACTTCATAACAGCTGGCATCGTCACATGGGTTTCCAACATCTGGTTTTGTCTTTTTCACACGATATCTTTAATCTGCATTTTTTGTATACTCGTGTACATTTTCTTGTTAAATGTCGATAATGGTTGTAATATAATCTATATATATAAAAGAAAGTCGTGTTAGTTACACTATTTATAACTAAAGAACGGCTGAACCGATTTGGCTGAAAATTGGTCGGGAGGTAGCATAGAACCAGGAGACGTATATGGAGGGGAGGGGGGGGGGGGGGGGGGGGGGGGGGGGGGGTAGAGGGGCTGTTTTTCATCCTGAAACTACCCGTGCGAAGCCGGGGCGATTCGCTAGTAATAATATAATATAAGATTTATTTTTATGGTAAGCCGATAATGGTAGCGCCGATAAATACGAATCAGGCCAGTCTAGTCATCGTCCATTGAAGTTGCTGATAGCACAGAACTGTTAATATGTGAATTGAATAGGTAGGTACTCCAAGTTCGGGCTAAATATTACTAATCGTACGAGTAAACTTGAAAACAGGTGCGTAGTTTTTATGCATGACACCATTCGTAATCTCATCGTAATCTCCAAAACAATCTGATCATAGTAGACAACAAGTAATTTGTTTTGTAAAATTTAAAAAACCCTCAACGCAATGAAACGGCTGAACCGATTTTGATCAAACATAGCTAAGAACACTCCCGACAAATTCACATTCCAAACAAAAAAAAAAACTAAATCGGTTCATTCGTTCGGGAACTACGATGCCACAGACAGACACACACACACACACACACACACACGCATACACACACACACACACACAGACACGTCAAACTTATAACACCCCGTCGTTTTTGTGTCGGGGGTTAAAAAAATATGTTGAAAAATTACATAATCAAACAAGCTTTTATGAAACTAGTGATCAAAACTGAGCTGATTAAAATGACGACAAACAAAACATTTATTATATACATTGTCTCTGCCCCAAACACTGTCAGGATACTATATAACATACCCACTGCATAGGTATGACCCCACACTAGGATTCCCTGTGTCGTGGGTATCAGGAACTACGAGCACCATAGTACACCTGGTCGGGTCTGGACCCGGAACAAATATTTGCAGACCATACAATCATTTAGTCCCGTAGCGGAAATCAAATCCGCAACCTCTCGTATCCCAGCCGGCTACTCGCCTGAGTAAACTTTTAACCAATTATAACTCAAGTTCCGTAGTTCACCCTAGAAGCTAGCTTTTTAGTAGTAGTAGAGATTTTTTATGAAAGAGTTCGTCCGGGGAAGTACTACCACCATACCTATTTCTGCCGCGAAGCAGTAGTGCTTGCATTGCTGTGTTCCGGATAGAAGGGTGTGGGTTCCGGTGACATTACAGGCACATGAGACTTTTCATTTTTATGTCTCAGGGTGGCGGGCGCGGTGCAATGCCACATAGGGCGCGTCCTAGGTGGGCGTGACCGTGAGTAGTATAAAAAAAAGTTTAAAAAAGAAACCACCACCAAAGTGTCTCCATCATCAAATCAGCTCGCTGTCACCATAATATTGTATTATCATTGTCATTGGAACTTGACAGGTCGATTGGATGGAATTGGTTTAAAATTCAGTTGCAAGATTTAATCCGCACACTAGCACAGAATAAATATTAGTTGAGACTAGGTGAAGTAAAATAAAAGCTTGTAAAAGGTTATTCCGTAGGTATACTAGTAACTTACTGCAACGAATGGAATAGGTATGTAACTTGTGTATTGGTTTGCACAGCTGAAGCTGTAACGAGGAAGGGCTCAGGGGGAAAGTATTCTGAAATGAATAATGGTGAACACGTGAACACGTGAGAAGCCGGCTGAGATGCGAAAGGTTGTGGGTTCGATTCCCGCTGCAGGACAAATGTTTGTATGATCCGCAAATATTTGTTCCGGGTCTGGGTGTTGTGGTACCATTGTAGGTACTCGCAGTTTCTGATACCCAAGACACAGGAAATCCTAGTGTGGGGTGAGGACTGTTTGTGACTGTTAAAAAAAAGTTTTGATTCTAGGACTGCCCGATCTTTTTTCTGTTTTATTTTATCAACTTTATTAAACTTCTGTTCTGGTATTGCATAATTTGAGGTTTTTTTCAGGTATAGTATGAAATTTTAAAATTGGAGTTGTTGAAACAGCTGCGGTCATATTGTGTAATAGACTGAAGTTCGATTTTGATGTCCAGTTTGCTGTTCATTGCGCTGCGTGCTTTAAATATTTCTGCTCTTCAAAAAAAGCTAGAATATGCACCGCAATGAACAGCAAACTGGTAATCGAAATCGATTAGACAATACGACAGCTGGTGCGGGGAGGGGACCCTTGCCAAAGGAAAGGAAAAAAAAACAGAAACTTTAGTTTTCTAGAGTAAAAATTCCACGTTTTATTTCCAGCTAATTAATTGTTATACCTAGCTAGACACATGTTGAATTCATTTTTATAACTAGACTCAAATCGATCGATACGACTGTCGATATATATAAACTAGGGCAGCTGAACAACCTGTACTTAATTATTTTATTACGACCTAAATACACTGTCACACCATCGTACCTTTGTCAGTATCGAGGGGAATTGGGACAACGGCTTTTATGAAGTTACGCAACAGTTTTGTAACTTATTGAAAAGGGTTTGGAGGTTAAGAGGTCAAGACAAAATTTTATAGTGCCAATTTAAAAAAAAAACTGTTTAAGTACGAGTCGGACTCGCGTGGCGAGGGTTCCATACAGGTAGGCTACCATAGTAACCACTAGACCAAATATTCTTGACAACCTCTGTGGCGCCGCGGGCGAAGGTTCACTCTGCGACGCAGGAGGTTGTGGGTTCGATTCCAGCCTTGGAACAAATATTTGTGCGACCTGCACATATTTGTTCAGGGTGTTCTGGGTATTTTCTATGTATAATCAAAAATATCTATCTATGTATGGTTTTGTATTAAGTATATCAGTTATCTAAGTACCCATAACACAAGCTCAGCTTAGCTTGTGGCTAGATAATGTTGTGTGAACTTGTCCAGCATTATTTATTATTTTTATTTTATTTTTATACAACTTATTAGTAAAATTAAGAAATACATTGTATACGAATTCTCTCTACATATATTTTTCCTGCATATTTTTGAATGCTTTCTGATATGCTTTTTTTTTATTTCGCCTGTATTATACGTTGTCTATTTTTGAGCATTAAATAATATTCCATTGTATTATTTTATATCCAGCTAGGTATCTTATTTTAAGCACTTACAAAACAGAACTCTAAATCGAGATCGCGAATTCGCGACTAAACAGTCATTCCCCCATCGTAAACAAAAGAAGCCGTACGCAAAACCAGTGTTGTTTTTGCTAACATCTGCCGACTGAACCAACTCAATGAGCGTGTTATTACTCGGCGTCGTCTCAAAAGTCATGGCGGAGGTCAAGGTTCGACTCCCGAGTCGAGACGGTTTCAAAAAGCCGTTTGTTTGAATCACCGAGTGGGTTTTTGCTGGTGGTTTTTGTCGGATTGGTATGAACGAAACTTCGTCAAGAATTTTGTTTGAAATTGACGACCTTTGTGGCACGGCGGGCAAGTAACCGACTGCGAGGCAAGAGGTTGCGGGTTCCATTCCCACTGTGGGACAAATGTTTGTATATGATATGCAAATATTTCTTCCGGGTCTGGGTGTTGTACCAGGTACTCGTGGATCTGATACGTACTCACGACACAGGGATCCTAGTGTGGGATCAGGTCTATGTAGGAAAGTGCTAATACCTAGGTAATAGGTACCTAATAACAATATTATAAGTACCTAGTAATAAAAGCTACTACCACCTAGATAGATTAGTAACACATACACGCACTCTCTCATGCACACACACACACACACACACACACACACACCTACACTCCCATACACACACACACCATTGCATACACACACACACTCGACTCGCATACTAGTATTATATTAAATTTTCTTTTGAATTTGAAATTATTAACTAAACTAATTTCTAATCTATTGTACTTTATACCTATAACTTGTTTGGAACTCATAACTTTTTGTAACGGGGGAGGGCGTTGGTGTCTGCGACACAGTTTTTATAACTACTGCAGATTATCATCGTTTTCTATTGTATTTTTTAAGCCTCTGTTTGTTGTTCCTCAATAAATAAATAATAATAAAATAATAATAATAATAATAAAATATATTCAATTATTTAAAACTGTTATAAGTACCTAAGTAGATCACGTAGGTAGATATTATCAGGACTGTCTTTGCTTTTGACGACCTCTGTGGCGCAGCGGGCGAATGTTCGCCTGCGGGTTCAATTCCCACCTCAGAACAAATATTCGTACGATCTGCAGATATTTGTTCAGGGTGGGTATTTTCTATGTATAATAAAAAATATCTATGTAATCTATCTAAGAACTTACTTGCATCTGCATAAGTCTGGAACCACCACCTTTCTCCATGATGAACGAACAGTGACCACAAAACAAACTATTGGAAGACAATTCAAACAGTCTCACGTTCTAATTAACAGTAAACTTTCCAAAATATCAAAAATACTACACGCTATTTTATTTTTGTAAACAAACAAAATCCACAAAATTTTACTCCAAAAATTACTGACGTAGTGTTGACAAAACCGGCTGTTGCGATTCGCGATTTCAAATTAAGAATTTACGTTCAGAAACTTGCATTCTTTTTTGAAATGTGCAAGTTGGGCATGCCGCCTCTGCGAATAAATGCTTGAAAATGTTTTACCGACCAAACGTCGCGCGGTCGCTTGGCGACTCGTCACTCACTCGTCCGTCTGCAAGGAACCAACCGTGGCGACTCACTGAGAGCGCGGCAGCTAGCCAGCCTGCATGACTACATGCTGAGTAATCACGCTGCACCTACAGAAACCTCAGCCACGTTAACTTTACGGAAAGAAAACCGGTCTCGAAGCCTCTATCACAACAGCCTAAAGTTTTATATTCACTGGCAATTTATGAATTAGTGGCTATCTTTAAAACTATCGATAGACAAACATTATCCAGCACTTGTTGTTAAGCGTAATAGTCTTTATTCCTTTGTAATACGCGTCAAAGAAATAATGAAGAATATGAAGTTTTGTTACTAACTCTGCTGCCAAATTTGGTGCTTATCTGGGTTACTTACTTAACTTACCTTACTTAACTTACGTAACTTACAGGCGTTTATAATAAGACATACGTACTTAACATGAGCATTTTAGTGTGACAAATAAAACGCCACAATGATATAACTAACATCTACCTACCAAGTTTCAACAGTATAGCTCTTATAGTTTCGGAAAAAAAGGCTGTGACATACACGGACAGACAGACAGACAGACAGACAGACCTGACGAATGCATAAGGGTTCCTTGTCTTTGACTACGGAACCCTACAAAAGACTTTATCAAAATCTCCGTTTACGATTTTTTTTTTTTAATTTTCATCATATTACCTACCAATGCTTAACAAAAGCCCAAACATTCTTGTAACTTTAAAATGCGCTTCTAACATTAATATGCCTACATAAATTATCAACGCACGTTGATCAAATTAATAAAAATGAAAAAGCATAGGTATTAATAATGAAAGGCAAGTTGATTAATATTTTAGATTACGCAGCAAAATTTTGTAAAATTATAGACTGGTAAAAACTGCTGGTATAGGCTGGTTGAATTTTCAAGTTCAACGGCATTTTGTGAGCCATTTTGGCAACATGACTTTTTCGATGTATAAAAAATACGTTGCCAAAATGGCCCTCAAAATGCCGTTGATTTTGAAAATGTTTTTATTTATGAAAATTATAAAAAAAACATGAAGTTCCGGATGATATTGCTCACAAACCGTTAGGCCTACCAAAAAAGTTTATGCACCATGTTATAGAAAATTTTATAGAGATCCTTCATGTGCTTGACACTTTTTTTCTAACAGCAATACTTTTTGGTGAAAATCGTAAAAACCGCGGTTAGAGACATATTTCGAGGAAAAAATGGGGATAGGGGGGACCCAAAATTCGGCTGGGCAACATTCAGAATCGAATTCAGCAGGATTTTTTACATCGGAAAAGTCATGTTGCCAAAATGGCTCACAAAATGCCGTTGAAACGAAAACGAAGCCGATTTTTAGAATTTTTGACCTGTCTATTACAGGCACATGAGACTTTTCACCTTTATGTCTCAGAGTGGTGCTGGCGGCACATAATAAATATTAGTACAGTGGCGGGCGCAGTGCAATGCCACGTAGGGCGTGTTCTAAGTGGACAGACCTGTAATGCATCAAAGGTTAGGTAACAAACTTAGAGCATTGCAGGACTCCATACTCGAAGGTCACAACATGTCTATAATGAGCACTACAATTTTCTTCCAGAGTTCTTACAGTTTTCAAGATGGAAAATATATATGGTAGGTATTCTTAAGATTTTTATCAAGTGAATCATAAATTCAATACACTATTTGAATTATTTCACTCCAGAAAAAAAAATATCAAAGTTTTAAAATAGAAATTACCATTTTAGACTTACACGTTTGAATTTTTGTGACTTATTAATTATTATTTGAGTAGGTAAGCGATGTTATCACGGCACTTCCGTCTCCTCCCGTGGATTTTGTGAGAGCCACTGTCTATTCTTAGGCCGGACACAACACAAAACAATCAGCAAAAAAAAACAAAAATACTATTTTACCCAAAGGCTTTTATTACAAAAGTTACATACAAACATTCATTATTGTTACTGAACTAAGTATATCGGACACACGACACTTCGGGCTAGCTACGCACTACACACCATAATTACCGATCACTAAAATAAAATTCATTATTTGAGGTCGCCGAGGCTAGACCTCTAGGAGATATCTATCTTACCTTCGTTTGCCCATGTCCATACAATTAACAGTTCTAGCCATGTCTTCGAGTGTGATTCGGTAGCGGGGAGGTGCGGGGAGTAGTTACCTCACCTCCCCGCGCGCAGGTGCCGGCGGGGGTCACGCGCGTCGCTAGGAAGCAGCGCGCCTTTCTTTAGTACGCTATTTTTACCGAGTGTGTGCGCATGTCCATGATAAAAGTGTTTTAAAAGTTAACGCTTTTCACTGGTTTTGTGTTTGATTAACACTGTTGTAGTGTTCGTTCACGTACCGGATAATCGGTAAGTGATATTTAATATGTTTTGTTTCAGTCGTGTCTTCATAAATTGAGTGTGTAGAACTTTGTGTTCGATTTAACACCTACTAGGAACGAGGTACCTATCTATTGACTTCAGGTATTCCTGTGTTATTCGGCGCTTATTTTACGTACCACGAAGTTATCTATTGACTTCAGGTATTCCTGTGTTATTCGGCGCTTATTTTACGTACCACGAAGTTATCTATTTACTTCAGAATTCCTGTGTTATTAAGCGCTTATTTTACGTAGCTAATAAAGGTGAGGAGCACGAAGTTCTTCTGTTTCTTGTGTTCACCTACCGCGTTTGGAGCTTCCATTCATGCACTCCACTTACCTAGGCGTAGCTGTACAGCTCCCTAGTAAGGCTACACAGTTCGTTCACAACAACTGTTGTAAGCAAATTGTCGTGAGACAACGCGCCAGATGGCTCAGCCACAGCGACGGCTCAGGAGCCGCAGCGGCAGCCATCGCAGGTGAGCGATGGCCTACGAGCCGCAGCCGCAGCTGTCTCCGCCTAAATCGAGCGGCGCGACGGCTCGACGGAAGGCTCGCGAGCCGCAGCCGCAGCCCTTGCCGACTAAATCGAGCGGCGCGCCTACTCGAAGGAAGCCTCGCGAGCCGCAGCCGCAGCCGCAGCCGTCCTATCTAAATTAAACTTCTTGGCTCGGCAATCGCGCTGTTTTATATTCTCTCACCTCCACCCTGCAGAGAGAGCAAGTACCTCCTGCTGGTGAATTTTCTTTTAATTGTTTGTGATACATGGCACTGAGTGGTGATCGTATCACGAAGAGGCAAAAGGAGGAAATAAAGTCACAGGAGGAAAACGCGCTGTTAGAACGGGTAAAGCTCCTGGCCCAGAAGCATCTGCCGGATAGATGTACCTACGTGTTGGAGGGTCGTACATATGGCTAAGGAGGAATTATTTGGAGAGGAGATTGATCCTCAAATGCCGAACGAGTTTCACCCTACCTACAATAGAGTTGATTTAAGCTTTCTTCCCGGATGCGGCATGTTTCAGAGAAGATGTTTCGGAAGATTAAAATTAAGCTGCTGGGCTGGGCGTTTGCAAGGGCGCTCATCGTGGGGCCTCCAGCGATAGCAAATAAGATCAGGGGTTCAGCCACCCAGACTTAAATTTTCAATAAGACAGTGGTTTCGTTAAAACCCTTGCTGCTCTCACATCTCTACAGCCGAAACAGCCTTCGATAGCGCAAAAGTGGGCGAGAAATGGCGTGACATCCTTTGAGTTGGATTCAGATGAGTAGAGTGAGTATACCCCTTCCAGGGAATCCTCACCCATGTTAGCCCCCACCAAGGTCGTGGTAGCCATCTAAATTGGTTTGCGATTGGCAAAATTTGCCTACACTAGAGGCAGCATGAGGGTCATCATCTGGAAGCACAATCGATGGAGCGTGCATGGTGTTTTTTGTGTATAGGCTGCTGATAGAAAGGAAGTCCTTGGCGGAACAACTCAAAGACGTGGCAGCTAAATATCCTGAGGCGGCTCAGGACTTGGTGAATGTCTTCGCAGAGGGTTCAAACATTAATACTGCATCCGACACCTTGCTTCAGTTTGCATGTGGCCATCGAGCCAAATCTATCGAATTTCATCAAAAATCCTTCAAAACAAAGAATGATGCTTTGATGGCTGCTTTCAAGGCTGCCTTGCAGCAAATCCCACCATCAAAGACTCACCCTATTTGACGGAAAAATCCTGACAACCTTTATAAAAGACCATGGTGGCATATCAGCCATACTTCCTTCTCGAGCCGGGAGGTTTCCAGATAAGAGAGCCGGTAAAGGAGCAAAAGGTAATTTATTTCGGAAGCCGGCAATTTAATCCAAATCCAAGCAACCGACTTAGTGTTCTCGATGGTGCACCTACTTTCGCGCACGCAGTGTCCTCACACCTGCACCCTGAAAGACGTTTACGAAGCCACTCATAATGCCATAGCCGTGGCAGAGCACTGGTCTAAAATAATTTGACAGAGAACCATCGACACGACAGAAGAAGAAGAGACAAGGGCAGCAACCCAAGCAGAGCGTTCCATGCGTGCGTCAAATGCGGAGTCCCAGTCCAAGAAAGACCATAAGTCCGATTGTGAGACGGAGCAACGTCAGCTTCATAAAATCCAGGTGTTTTTGACGTTTTTTTCGAGGGGGACAACTGAAGGATTACCTGATACAGTGGCATACAAATTGAGCGCATCAGCTCCAATTCTGAAGATAATCTCAGGATATTCAATACTGTTGGTAGTAAAACCACCTTCTGTTCCCTTGGGCGATGACAGAAGAGTTAAAAACCTTGCTTAAAGTCAGATGTAGTAGAACGTTCCGGTTTCTGTCGCAAATAATTTTGATTTCAAAGTCAAACGGAAAGATGCAACAAATTTTCGACCTTCGCCGCCTCAATTTTTGTCTAAAACCACAGAAGTTCCGGTTAATCAACCAGCTCCGTAGACCTTTCTACAGAAGGGTGACTATATGGTGAAACTGGATATCAGTCAGGCTTTTTTTTCCATATTCCGATAAAGATAAGTCACTTTAGCTTTTGCTTTCAAAGGGAAACTGTATAAACTGACTTCATTCCCTTCCGGGCTGTCCAGTGTCCCACGTGTCAGCAATTGGGTAGCGAGAGTTCTGATAGAGAACTGGTTATAGTTGCTCGTTTATCTAGTAGACAATTTTCTGTTTGCTTATGGACCCTCTGATCCTCGAGGCGCGGGTATCTTACTTGATAGATTTACTTCAAAGCTTAAGTTGGTCGATAAATGCAGAACAATCCTCAGAGCCAAAACACGGATAGAGTTCTTTAGAATTAAGTGGGATACAGATTAGAACGAAAGGAGGTTGCCGAATTCAAAAAATAAGCCGCTTAGTGAACGACTTAAAAGAACTTCAAAGAGAGTATCTATGGTCTCGGCGGACAGGTATGTTGCTAATAGGCAGGCTGGGTTTCGCGTCACTTGACGGTCCTCTAGGACGCGATAAATATACGGAGAGCGGGCCGAAAACTGAGACAAGATTGCTGTCTTCAAAAAGTCAAGGTTCCTGCACAGGCTCTAGCGGAGTGCTGTTAGTGGTTGAAAAATGTAACGAACCCAGGCAGAATTATCCCTCAGAACTGCACAATGTTTTTGACAACGGGTGCGTCAGACGAAGGTTGGGGGGTTTCATCTAGGCGATCGTCATCTAAGCATGAGGACAGTAGATCAAACAGGATATAATGCAAAAACACCGCAAAGAACTCTTTGTAGTATTGACAGCTCTCACACAAAGTAGGGAAATAATTAGTGGTACATGCAGACGGACAACAAAACTGTGGTATCGTACATCCGGAATCAAGCGGAACGAGGTTTGTTGGTCTTTTGGAGACGACAAAGGAATTTTTAGTATTGGCGGAAAGCTTAGAAGTAGCGCTTCATCCCTTTTATATTCCGGTTCGTTACAACGCGATTGCAGATAGTCTGTTAAGAGGAAATCTCCTTCCAGACTGGCATTCGAAAAAGGAAATAACCAGTCGAATCTTCGGGAAGATTCGGAATTCCTCAAGTCGATCTGTTTGCCACGACTTATTCAAATGTATCCCCAGAGGCCTTATACAAATTAGAGGCTATTAGCGATGATGCTAGTAGAAAAGCCAACAATTTATGAGATTGACGTAAGCTATCGACATGTCATGTGTTCTGCTGTTCTGTATCTGACTGAACTGTGTTCTGTATTACGAATGTAGAAATATAATCGTTTGGTAGCGAATGCCGTTTGGCTAGGCCGGTAGGTTACGTGTCATTAGAGTTTGAGGAAGTGGGAGCGCTATTCATTAACTTCTTCAGCCGACCCTGGCATTTTCATTTGGCGGGGGGCTTTCCCCACCTCCTCTGATTCCCAAATGCTGCAGTACTTCAACAAGTCGTCGGGGATCTATTTAATGGTAGTCCCTCGTTGGGAGAAGCTATTTTCGAGAGCCGACCTAAAACGGAGAGCCTTAAGAGGCACCGTTTCAAATATTTCATCTCAGGCATCACTCAGTCAACCTCTCAACCAAACGGCCCCCACCGAATGTGCGAGGTTTTTGTTAGAGGTTTGGAGGACACGGGGTGGAGTATACTAACTATGAACTTAGATCCGAATGATGTCGAACTTCTTCAAGCAGCCTGGCAAGATTCGACATGGCTCACTTATAGTTCGGCTTGGAAGCCGTGGATCGAGTGGTGTAGACAAAATGGGGCAAATCCCGGTAATCCTCGACCACAACAGTTAGCTTCATTTATAGGCTTTTTATCACGGATAAAAAAGTTAGCATATTCCACGGTTTTAGTACATAAATCGTTGATAGTCTCCTTATCTGATCCAATCCAAGAACGAAGTCTGTCTTCCCATCCATTGGTCACAAAGATGCTCAAGGTAATAGCTATTCAAAGATCTTTAAACATGGTGCAAAGGACCTTATTTTGGAATATTGAAGATATGTTAGAGTGGTTAAGAGCTAACATACTCTCCTATCATATAATTTTTGAAGTATCCCGCCACGTGGCCATGCTTCTTCTTTTAGCCTCTGCTGTAGGCGTATTCACGATCTGACTATTCTCTGCATCGACGCGCAACACTGTCACATAACAGAGAAGTCGGTCACGATTTGGCCGACATGTGGCTCAAAAAACCGATAGTGCTACACATTGGCAATCAGGGTAACATTTGGACTGTTTAGAGGACCCTGCCTTGAGCTTGGTAATATGGTTGAAGCAATTGATCCAAATTTCGGCAAAGAAAATAATAATAATTTGCACAATATATTTATAACTACGCGAGGGGAAGTGGAAGCTGCACCAAGAATAATAATTACAGGTTGGCTAAAAGCACCTTTTGCGGAGCACGATCAGCAGTTGCACCAAACTACTTCCAAAATAATGTTCCGTTGGATCAGATCCTCAGCCGAGGGAACTGTAGTGGAGGCAGAGAATTTATTTAAGCTTTACTGTAAGTTCGTGGAAAAGCCACGAGGCCCTAATTCTAACGTGTTTAACGGGTTTTCACCCTATCTGAAAAGGTAGATTCTACCTACAATTGCTTACTTTTGTGAATTTTAAGGCTAAGGAGGATGATGATTATGAGCCTACTATATATAATTGTTAATTACTGATTTTTTTTTTTAAAAACCGGTCAACCCCAAGTTTTTATTCTGTATTCATCCATCATCAGGTACGAGTATATCTCTATTCTGTCACAGTACACTATAGTGCCGGCAGAAAACAAACATTTCTCCTAGAGGTCTAGCCTCGGCGACCTCAAATACAAACCGTTTTCCACCCCGAAGGGAAGAAAACGATTATTTTAGGTCAAGCCGAGGCTAGACCTCGGTAAGGCCTAGCCGGCTTATCGGAAGGTACTAAAGAAAGGCGCGCTGCTTCCTAGCGACGCGCGTGACCCACGCCGGCACCTGCGCGCGGGGAGGTGAGGTAACTACTCCCCGCACCTCCCCGCTACCGAATCACACTCGAAGACATGGCTAGAACTGTTAATTGTAGGGACATGGGCAAACGAAGGTAAGATAGATATCTCCTAGAGGTCTAGCCTCGGCTTGACCTAAAATAATCGTTTTCTTCCCTTCGGGGTGGAAAACGGTTTGTATTTTCATAATCACCCGTATTGGAACCATGAACTTACATCCTTGAACAATTTGGCCAAAGCGCAACACACATACTCATACTCATTTATTCACCGTAGGAACTTTACAGAACACTTGGTTGTCTTTGGGTACCTACTACAGGAAAGTATGTTGCAAATTCAATTGAAAATACAATAAAGTGAAAAAACGCATTAGTATTGCCATTCAGCGTGGCAATGCAGCCAGCATCTTAGGGACGCTTCCGTCTGGTAGTGATTTCGATCAGTTGAGCTACCTTTAGATCACTAGCAGCGGTCTTCAGGTAGCACAACTGTTCCATATGTATTTTGTACATACCTTGTATTTGTTGTATTATTCTTTCTGTAAATAAATGTATCTATAAAGTGAAAATACAAACACTTGAAAATGGCAGACGCACAAGTCTGCGGCGCCAATTATAAAAAAAAACTGCAAATAAACAGAAACTTCACCGTAAGATGTCCCCTGCCTTTTTTTTTGTGGTGTCGGTTTGGCACTATTCCCATCCCAAGGCAGGGGGGCATCCGGGACATCTTACGGTGAACGGTCTGTAATTGTTTTAGAGTTTTATCCTGACATTTCCCGTGCAAAGCCGGGACGAGTTGCTGGTTTGTCAATAATTCAAACTTTTGTTCAAATTCGTACGATTTAGCTTCAAATATTTCAAATACCAGTGATTATAAAACTAGGTCTACACAGCTAATTCATGTCTGCTACATTACTAATATATATATTTTTACTGAACCAAAGCCTTACGGCGCGCCTTCTACGAACATTTCGATGCTACTTGACCAAAATAAACAAGATGATTTTACGTCACCAGCCAAGAATAAAATTAGCTGCATACACGTTGTATCAACAAAATAAATAATGCGTATATTACAAAATATACCGAACACATTTCCGCATTTTATCAATCAAAAATAATTGCAAGCGATCAATACAAAAATACATCATTTATCATTTCACCTCGACGATACCAGCGCCTTATTGCGGTCCCTAGAGACTGTATACTAGTCAACTTTAACACTAGTAGACACTCTTAAACACTTCATACGAGTAAAGAAGTACAGTTAAACAACAATGTAGCTAAAATTTAAGGGTAAAAAAGGAATCTACTAAGTGCGGTTTCAAGGCTTCGACCAAAATAAAAGTATGGACGGGCCTTACCCATTAGTATTATTTTATCTGTGCCCATATAAAACAACAAAGTCCGACTGAAGCGAAGTGAGCTTACTCACTCACTTTATAAGCTTCAAAACTATCGTTCCCTAGGCCCGTCCATACTTTTTTATTTTGGTCCAAGTTTCAAGGTGCATTATCATCCACAGATGTTTACGTGGTAGTTTTCGTTATACGTGGTATTCTAACTGACAAAATGCAGCAACTAACACTAGGTTACTGCGTTTTTTGCTAATTATTTTGAGATACCGCACATTACAAGGATAGATACATTTAAATTGAGTTACAGGGTCACAGACAACACCACAGTTTATTAATACCTTATTTTTTTCTAATATTAAGTAGTCTATTCTCGTATAATATACAATTTTCTACAATATTCTATAGCTACATTACAAGATTTTGTAACTTTGCGAATAAACTGGACCCATGTACCTAATAATGTACCCTAATTTATTATTGGATTGGTAATTTAATTGCTTTGTCTGTTTTGCGTCCTTCATCTTTGTGGAATCTCTAATTCTGAGCCTGTTACAATATCTTGCAATGTTGCGTTTTGCAGGGTCTGGGACTTCGCAATTACCGTGGCTAGGTAGGTACACATCATGCCTAGGGTACACATCACGCCTAGGGTACACATCACACCTAGGGTAAACTTCATGCCTAGAGTACCTACACAACATTCCTAGGGTACACATCACGCCTAGGGTACGCATCACGCCTAGGGTACACATCACGCCTAGGGTACACTTCATGCCTAGGGTACACTTCATGCCTAGGGTACAATTCATGCCTAGGGTACACTTCATGCCTAGGGTACACTTCATGCCTAGGGTACACACACAGGTATCAGGTAAAGAACGTTATCACGTTAGGCAGTCTTTGGGTAGGTCGGAAGATATTAGCGACTATATGTACTCTTTAATAAATTGTACTAAGTTAATAACACCTAACAACTTAATAAGATCTTTAAAAAAATACTTATTATTACAAATACAAGATCTGATTTTTCAGTGAAATCCGTATCAAGGGAAGACACTGTCGATCCTTAGGATGTACAAACCAACTGAAGCTATAATTAAATAAATAAAAAGTGTAATAATAAAAACAAATACGCAAATATGCAAGTGTCGGCAGAGCTTACTTATTTGAGCCTTTCGGGGGAGACTCTGGGTTCAAGGGGTACTGGGGCCATTCGCGTTTCCAAAATTCTTTCAGGGCATCTATTCAGCGTGGCAATGCAGCCAGCACAGGGGCGATTCCGTCTAGTTGTGATTTTGATCAGTTGAGCTACCTTTAGATAACGATCTAAAGGTCGTTCGTTAACGTCGTTGGTCGTTAAGGCTGCTAACGAGCAGCGGTCTTCAGGTAGCACAACTGTTTCATATGTATTCATTTAATTTTGTACATACCTACTTGTATTAGTTGTATTATTCTTTCAGTATAATAATATGAACGTACCCATGGGCTTAAAGTTTTTCTATCATTTTATTTTCAACACACTTGCTCATAAAGTGGCTCTAATTTCACCGCAATTAGGTACATAATGATACCTGTAATCAAACTGTGACTTTTTCATTGCTATTATTCACTAGTGAGTTGAGACAGTTGAACATTTACACAGAGTGTGTATTTCTGTCTCACACCTGTAATCAAACTGTGACTTTTTCGCTATTATTCACTAGTGAGTTATAGAGACAGTTGAACATTTACACAGAGTGTGTATTTCTGTTTTATTATTATTTTCTTTACAAGTGTGTTGAAAAACGTCGAATGATACACGTGTGTATTTTTTTTTTAGTATTTAGTATTTAATCAAAAAACGTTTACAATAAACCGTAGTATTGATGATTACCGTCCCACCTAACGGCTCGGGTCTCTATGGCGCCTCAGCGGTAATCACCAACATTACACACTAGTACCATAATGTACTATTATATTATTTCTCATGTAGTCCCAAATAAATATATTAAGTACCTATTATTACTTTGTGCTTTGTATGAGCTTATTTGGATATAAGTACAAATGTATTTTTAAAAAGATCTTTCTAGGCTTTTATTGTTAGGTATACATTTTCTACCGACCACATTAACTACATACTAACATCAACTTACATACTAAATACGAAATTATCCTCCGATTTAGACATTAAATACAATCCACAATAATTGGTGTCATATTAGGGCAAGCACATGCTCAACCTTTCCAACGAAAGTATTGTATCCTCTTTACTGTTTAAGTTTGTGCGATCTCAGATGTGTGTTACAAGAAACTCTAAGCAAAGTTACCCTGATTTAAACATTGAGTTAAAAATTCAAAAATGTTGGTGTGTGAGGGGGTGATGGGTGAGGGGGGTGACTCCAACGTTAACACAGATAACTCTAGAGTTAACAGTTTAACAGTTATAATGTTTTTCCAAATGAATATAAAATCATAACAATAAATATCAAAGATTCAAACCGTATCAAAGTTTCACGAAGAATTAAAATAAAACACAGACATGTGCGAGTGAGACCCGTGCCCTGAGGGTTCCGATCAGTAAAGTATTTCTAAATCGTCAATGGCCTTTTATGAGTTTCAGCCACTTTTTCCTACAAACTTCAGCAAGCAATTTTAGGAATAAAAAAGCCAAAATTCCGCAATTTTTTATGACAATATAAAATCTCTAATGACTATTTATTGTAAATTTCAAGTTGATAACTTTAGCTGTTCCTGTGAAACAGGGTCTTGACAGACAGACAGACAGACGGACAGCAAAGTAATCCTCTTTAGGAATTGTACCTTTTCTGGTAAGAAATCCAGAAAAAATAGCTTTATCTTAGGTTTGCGGCTTGGCTACGTATTAGTTATCCTAAGTACTATAATTCTGAACAACATTATACGATAGGCCGATTTTTTTAATCTACATTATTATTTGCTACATAATCAGCATGCAACTAGTAAATAGGGCTCCAGAACTACCACATTTGGCGTAGCTAATGCTATTTTGGCACATTTTTATTTAGTTTTTTTCTGTTTAAATCTCTGAATTAATTTCATGTTTGCCTTCATTAATGAATATGACCAAATACAAAATTCATCATAAGACTAGGTATATTGTTACGTTTTGAATTGGCACACCAAATTTTAAACAAGTTTTGTGACCAGCACTTTCTTGAATTTTACAATACATTACGCATATTTAAACAATGAAATCAGTGAACATCATTAGTGGAATCCACAAAGAAATGCAACATTAAGGTGAAAGGTAACGCAAAATTAACAGGTCAATGCGTTTTGAAAGAAACATCGATCTTATCGACATTGATTTATAGACCAATTCAGTTCGAATTTCAGTGTGGCGCTTGCGACAAAGTTACAGCGCCTGATTTGACGACCTCTGTGGCGGGGCGGGCGAACGTTCGCCTGCGACGCCGGAGGTTGCGGGTTCGATTCCCGCCTCGGAACAAATATTTGTGCGATTGCAGATATTTGTTCAGGGTGTTCTGGGTATTTTCTATGTATAATAAAAAATATCTATCTATGTTATTATATTGTATTATGTATATCAGTTATCTAGTACCCATAACACAAGCTCTGCTTAGCTTGGGGCTAGATAATGTTGTGTACACTGTCCAGCATTATTTTATTTTTTATTTTATTTCAGATTTGTATTGGTTTTTAATATTTACTTCGCTTCTAAGTAACAAAAATTAAAATGTGGCACCTCTTTACACTAGTAGGTGCCAATTACATTATTTTGGGTATATTTTCATGTCGCATTAGTAGGTATTATTCAAATAAAATCTGTACCTATTGACACACAAAATGAAAAGTTTTTTTTAGATGGAGCAAAATTATACTCTAAGCATTAGATAATAAATGAGCTTCAATGTATTTTTTGCTGAATTTAAATTGTGAATTATTTACGAAATAAAACTAGTTTTTAAAATTACTTTTGAGTTACCTTTCACCTAATTGAATCATGAGAACATCAAAACAGTGTCAGTGAGAGTGTACAGTGCTGTTAAGTTCCAATTTCTTTATCTTATAAGACACTTTCTGAGTGAGATCTTCCTTCTATCCTTAAGCTTGTCAATTTTGTGGTCAAACGCCTTTAGGTCCTGGCTGAACGCTGAGCCTAACCTACTCCACACCACGCAGCTTCACAAAATATCAGGCGTTCAAGTTTTCCAAGGCAGTCCATAATTATTACGGCACAAGGCATTATTGGTGACCACGACTTTTATTACCACAAAGCAATAACCAGCATAGCACGTCACTTATTGCCTAGCACGCGGAAAAGTATGGCATTATATCCTGGGGATTATTTCTTTAACAATTTGCTACACAGCTCTTATAGCTCTTAACTCCTTTGTGCTTCATCTTCGGCCACATCGTCACTTACCATCAGGTGAGATCGTGGACAAACAAAGGTCTATAATAGTAAAAAAAAGAAATGTCTTCGGATATCATCCTAGTTATTGCTTCATGGTTTTGTTTAGTGAGTTTACATCATGAAATCGCCGCAGTCAATCCCCATGTCCCAGTCATCAGTGCCGGTGTCGTCGTACTCGGCCAACGCTTGCTCGTAAGCCGATGCCTCGTACGCCGTCACTCCGTCCAACATGGAGCAGGCTTGGGACACGTTGCTATGGTGCATGATCGGCATCGCGTGGAGGGCGAAGTCGTCGCCATCTTGGGACCAGGTGAGGCCTGAAATTAGACAAAGGGTTCTCAAGTGTATTTGCCATAATCACAACGCTTGGCAGGTGCATTAGTGATCGCAGTATTAATGTACTCATGAGGATGCTGCTGCCCATCCCCTGGTGTAATCCCATTGAACGACATTCACGGGAGAGACAATAATTATAAGCGTAACCCAGATGGAAGCTAATATAATAGCCTCAGGAATAATGCAGCTTCCTATTAGTATAGATGAGGTAAACTAGAAGGATGTAGATACTTACGCCCACTCCAAACGCCATTGGGCAGGGTGACCCAGCCCCAGCCTTGTCCCCACGCCAGCTCATGGTCCAGCTGTCCCGCCAGCGGCACCTGTCGCTTGATGACAGCCACCAGTCCGCGGCCGTCGGTCGCGCCGGCTGCGTTCATACCGCTCCGGGAGTACACTTCGGTGGATGTCGCTGGAATCAAGAGAAAAGCTATTTTTCTGGAATGCCCGTAAGGTACAAGTTGGTAGCGGACGATATGAAGCTGCAGCAACGACGTGTCACAGCGACACTACTAGTTTCTATGTAATTCTATGAAATTCCCTCCGTAGTTAGCGACATGAAGCTAGCGACGCGTCGTCGAGCGGCAGACGGCAGTGTCAGCGCAGATCAGTCCTAGTAGTCTGTGCAGTAGTGCCGCTGACGCCGGAGCAATGACACGACGAGCGAGTTTCAACCAACTGGATACCATCTGCAGTTGCCGTCTGCAGTCGGGCTCGAAATCATGACTGCAGTGACAGGACGCAGACGTGTCGTGGCGACATGAAGCGCCGACACGTCGTCTGCTGCTGCTGCTGCGTGTAGTCGGCTACCAACACAGACGTTCATCGAGCTCACGTCAAAACGTTACCACATGGATTGAAGGTCCCAGATTAAAACACATTCCAAAATGCTAGGCCAACTTCTACACTAAATCATTATTTACGCTAAAAGTTTTCCTTGCGATAGGATCAAAGACAAAAACTTCTCAATTTTTTTTTTCCCCCTCTTTTTATAAATTGTCTCAAGGTTTTAAATAAGTAACGGCTTATTACCACTGTTTATCGTCGTTTTGCTGACGTTTCGAGACCAATTTCAGAAGCCGTTATTCATTTAAAATGATTAGTTTCAATTCTTCTTTCAGGGTGTTGTCTGATCGAAGCGACGCGTGACCTGAGGGCTGGCTCTTATCTGGCTCTTATCGCATTGGTATGGCCATTCAGCAATTGAGCGTGGCAATGCAGACAGCGTCTTAGGACGCTTCCATCTGGTAGTAATTTGGATCAGTTGAGCTATACGGTCTGTAAATTTAATTTGATTATATATGCTTGTACTAATTGTACTAACCTATTATTATTTCCGTAAATAAGCAACGACTGTTATTCATCTAGGTATAAATGAATTCATTCCCTAAAGGTCTAGTTTCTAATAGTAGGTATCTACCTACTTTTAGAAACTAGACCTTACTAGACTTACGTGCTTGCCTAACTATACCCAAGAGCAGGTAGGTCTGAAACGAATCCCCGACAAACTTTAAATACCCTCAGTACCTAAGTAAATGAATGATGGTGTTATACATCGACGTAAATAAAATGAAGTGTTATATATCAAAGTCGATCAAGAACCTAATCAGAACGCCTGACTTATTATAGGAGCAAAAACTTTCATTATACTCGTAAATAGTTTCGGTATTATCAGGCGTTGTTGTATTTTATTACATAGGTATCTATCTTATTAAATTTTCAACCTATTCAATAAACCTTCTGACATGCAGCAGTGGCCCGCCCAATCCCACTACAATTTACATGCTTTCTGCCCAACATCCGCGATTTGCGTTTTGGAGCGCAGTATACTATCGCGGACGCGGTCTATCAGTCTGACTCTTAGATTACTGCGCTCCATTGCTCCCCCCCCCCCCCCCCCCCATTAAAACCCCGAGTTTGGACTTTTGTTGATCACAAAGACCAGCGTCTGTGCGCGTAGTATATTTATTAATATACGATTATATTTTCTTTAAATTTTCTAGTTCCCTAAAATTAACCCCCAATTTCAGAGTTCGTTCAGGACGCTACCACGTCCGTGTTTGGGTCACCTAACTCAGTAAAAGTAGGTACCATTTTTTATCAGTAGATTTTTGACCAGTAGATTCGGAGAAAATAGGCTGTTACAGACAGACCGACACGAGAATTATCCTATAATGGTTCCATTGGTACTTTTTGAGGAACGGAACCCTAAAAATCGTTAGCCGTGTTGGTCGTGGGAAAGCAATGGCGACAATGAGCTCACCACTGGTCTATATTCCTGCGATTGTGCAAGTCAAGATTAAAAGAGGTCTTTTGAGGCTATGCTTACCCTTTTAGGGAAGGCATGTGTCTTTGTATCTATTTTTTTTAACTGTTTTAATGACGGAACAAGCTGATGGCCCACCTGGTAACCTCTGCCTTTAACAATGCATTACCTCATAGGTCACGCCTCACGCCCACCTAGGACACACCCTATATGGTATTGCACTGCGCCCGCCACCCTGAGACATAAAGATGAAAAGTCTCGTGTGCCTATATTTTCACCGGCACCCATTCCCTTCAAACCGGAACACAGCAATACGAGCATTACTGCTTTGCGGCAAAACTTCCCAGTAGGTGACATGCCACAAAGCTCGAAACTCAATATTCTCTGCGGTTAGAGCTAGGATACTGGTTGGTTTTGCTACATTAATTCCCTTGTAACCGCAAAGTTAATTAATTAAGTGGTTTGTCTGTAGTTTTGGCGAGAACGCTGACAGTTCATGTGGTGGCCATGATGGATTGGGAGCTAGAACTAACCAACTTTGTTTCAATTTCTTTCAAACTTATTTCTTGATCTGTCCGACATTTTCTAAGTGAGACGTCGTCTACTTTTATTTAATTTAATTTCCTACTGTTTGTTAGAGTTAGTGTGTTATTTTGGTGGCGTTTTAACCAATGTAGCTCGTCTATAGAGCACAAGTGTAGTGAATTGAAATGGAAGTGTATTGCGTGACTTTTCAAATTGGTGGAAATTGTCTACCAAAGTTTTTGTAAAACTAATTTTTTGTAACAATAGTAATTATTAAAATTGGTTCACAATCGGATAAGATATGGCGTATCAGTAATACATTCATGGGCGTATCATATACATAATGACTTCTTCTTCTTATCTTAGGTAATGGCTTCTGTGCATTATTTGCAACAATTTAGCCAATGTCAAGTGATATAATTATTATAGTTTTATAGTCAAGTCGTCAAGAGTCTCCGTCTAGTCCTAACCCAGTTTAAATTGTGGCAGAAAAACTGAGTTTTTACAGGAAAAAATCCACCATTTCGAAAAGACTCGCAATACACTCAAATTTCACTACATCACACATGTGCCATTTATCCAAGTTACACCGGTTAAAATGCCACTAAAATTACACGAAATACCTCGAAAAAACACATTAAAATGCAATAAAATAAAAATGACGACGTTTCTTTCAAAAATGGCAGATTTCAACCCCCCCACATAATGACTTTCTGATGTCAAGTCATGACTTGACTGTGACGTTGACGACTTGGGAGGATTGTAACGTTGCAAATTATATTGACACGTGTGGCCTTGATTGTTGACTGATAGACAAATTTCGTCGCCTCGTCATTTTGTATTTTGTTAAATATGTTATATGTCACCCCATGTTGGCCCCCATTTTAATTTGAAGTAAATATTCAAAATTACTATGAAAATTAGGGGTAAACCCGTTGGTGCAACCCACTGTGAAAAGAGGCCCAATTGAGGCTCTACCTATCCTTTCGGCATAGACACATGTATGTATGTATTGAAAGCTCTGAAGTCGGTTTTTTTATTAAGTTTTCTAGATTTTCATAAAACTGCAGATATAATCGGATAAGACTTAACAAGGTACGAGTGTTCTAGATTTTATAAACAATAAAGCTATAAGTTCATATTGCTATGTCGGGGTGTATCGGGGCGCGTCAGACCGCAATCGGTTACGTTTATTACCTACTAGCGACTCGTCCCGGCTTCGCACGGGTAGTTTCAGGATGAAAAACAGCCCCCCCTCCTATCCCCCTCCCTGGTAGCCTATGTCACTCAGGGTGAATGTAGCTTTCCAATGGTGAAATAATTTTTGAAATCGGGACCGTGTATTTTGTGTTTATTCATTACAAACATGAAACATGTATTTTTACACACAAAAATACAAATGTTTCCTTTTTATAATATTAGTGTAGATTAGTGTAGATAGTGTAGATAGTGTAGAAGTGTAGATGTAGATGTAGATGACTAGATTCAATAGTAGGTTGTGTTGTGTTGTGGCGCGTTCGGTCAACTGTAGGTACAACAGAAGGCGCCCCAACACACCCGACACAGCAATATAAACCTAGCTTTAACCAGAATAAAGTGTTGAACCATAATTCAGCCGAAATGTTCGGTGAGGTTTACATGGGAACAGTCTAGTTGGGTTCGTTTGGCTACAAAACATCAGAAACGATACTAAACGTGACTAAACCCCTCTGATCCGGTTACAAGAATATTATGTAAATCCATCGGTCGTAACGTCGTAACCAAGTTTACACCAACTCGCATAATTTTGTTAGATATCGACGATCCATATTCAAGGGTTATAAATCATTTTATTAGATATGCTAATCCGCTCTACTGCAAATAAGAGATTATCAAGTATAGTAGTAATCTTTTAATACGAGTAGCATATAATGTAACATAATACTAACGCTTTCTACGAAACAAAATACGCAGTATTCAGTAGTAGTATAGAGCTTTTTTGTGAAAGAGATCGTCTGGGGAAGTACTACCACTATACCTATTTCAGCCGCAAAGTAGTAGTGCTCGCATTGCTGTGTTTCCGGTTTGAAGGGTATGGTTGCTAGTGAAATTACAGGCACATGAGACTTTTCATCTTTATGTGTTAGGGTGGCGGGCGCAGTGCAATGCCACATAGGGTGCATCCTAGGGTGGACGTGACCTTGTGATAACGCACTGCTCATAGGCAGGGGGGGGGGGGGGGGGGGGGGGCGGGGGTACTGCTTTACATCAGGTGGGTCATCTGCTTGATCCGTCATTCCAAGTAGGTACCTAATAAGTATTAAAAAAATAACACAATTTGGGGCGGACTTCCAATGATATTATAACTATCAAAGAATTATGGTGAAACTGAAAACATTGGTGTACCAAAAACTCGAAATATTGTACACATCTGACTATCAAGTACTTTTATATTATCTTGAATAGTTGTTTTAAGTTTTTGTATAAGACTACGAATAAAAAACGAATATCCAAGGCATATAGGACGACCTCTGTGCCGCGGCTGGCGATGGTTCGCCTGCGACGCAGGAGGTTGCGGGTTCGATTCCCCGCCTCGGAACAAATATTTGTGCGTTCTGCAGATATTTGTTCAGAGTGTTCTGAGTGTTTTCTATGTATAATAAAAAAAAACTATCTATGTAATGTATATATTAAGTATATCAGTTATCTAGTACCCATAACACAAGCTCTTGCTAAGCTTGGTGCTAGATAATGTTGTGTGAACTTGTCCAGCATTATTTATTTATTTATTATTAGTTTTATGTATGTACGTACGTACCTAGTTTTCCAATCGCGGGTACGCTTTTGCCATGACCTCGCCATTTCAGTTGCTGGAATATAGGTACAAGATTGGTCTATTTTGGTCAGCTTGGACCCCACATGATTAGATATATCAGAGGGGTTTCTCTAATAGCCTAAGACCAAAAGAACAAGGGCAGCAAAATCTGTCCTGTCTAATCTGCCTCTGGAATTATAGTTGTTCGAAACAGGACTACAATAATCAACATCAAAGTATTTCCGCAGTCCCGTCGATTCCATTATACGTTTGTCTGGGTCTTTTATAATTCGGAAAACAAAAAATGATAAAGTTTCCCCGACCCGGTTTCCAGCTAGTTCGCCAACTGTAATGCATAATCCTTGTTCTACCGAAAGGTCGACCTTTGTGACCTTCATTGACTTTCCCATTTCGGTTTTAAGGTTTCTGGGATTATAAAGTTTGGATTTAGGTCGCTTTTGATTTCGTTGGTCGATATTGTGTCATGTAGTCTTTGGGTTTGCTTCGGCCACAGGTATAATACATTACGTGAATGGCGGAACAAGCAGGTGGCCCACCTTATGTTAAGCGGTAACCTCTGCCTCGCTGAGTTGAGGTCCCCTTTTGTGGCTTATGTCAAGCACACACACAAATTGCCATAGTTTCTGTGTAATTGTTTTTGTTTTAGTTTTTATTTAGTTTCATATCTTGTTTGCTATTTTTTTTGTTGTTGTGTCTTTTTTTTTATCACGAATAATCGTTTTCTTTCTTTCTTTCTTTCTTTCTTTAACAATGTATTACCTCATAGATCACGTCCACCTAGGACGCGGCCCCCATTTGGCATTGCAGTGCGCCCGCCACCCTGAGACATAGAGATGAAAAGTCTCATGTGCCTGTAATTTCACCGGCACCCATACCCTTCAAACCGGAACACAGCAATGCGAGCACTACTCTGCTTTGCGGCAGAAATAGAAACATAGACACAAAGATACTTTCAGTATACCCAATGGTTGACTTGTTGCTGAAAATACCGATTGCATGCCTGTAATATTTGAGGAGTTCCCTGAATTCGTCATCGATATTATCATCAGAACTTTTAGATTTTGATAAAAATGGGTCTAATCTGGAAGCAATCCTTTCAAATTAAAGAAGGGTTTTTCAAATGTGTTTATACGGAGTTTATCATCAATCTACTGTAGTCCACTGCTGGACATAGGGTCTCTCTCATGGCGCGCCACTGAGTCCGGTCTTCGGCTCTCCTCATCCCAGTTTCTTTCCAGCCACCCCACGCAAGTCGTCGCTCCACCTAGCCAGAGGACGCCCTACACTACGTTTGCCAAGACGCGGTCTCCACTCAAGAACTCGTTCACTCCACCGGTTATAGGTTCTTCTGCAACATGACAGGCCCCACTGCCACTTCAGCTTGCTAATCCTCTAGGCTATGTCAAAAACTCTGGTTCTCTGTCGGATAACCTCGTCCATAAACTTAAAGTCGTTCAGCGAGCTATGGAAAAGGCTATGCTTATAGTCTCTCTGAGGGATAAGATCCGAACCGAGGTTTTATACCGGGATACGAGGGTAACAAACATTTAAAAAAATACATCCGAATTTAGAACCTCCTGCTTTTTTTGAAGTCGGGTAGAAATGTAGGCACTCACTTCTCTCAATCAACGAAATGAAGTGGACTGTCGTTTTATTGTGTACTTAAAACATCTGTTTAATTCCCGTCGCCCCGTATTTGAAACTCGATAAACGAAGTTATCACTCACCCAGCGAAAATCGCGAGATCAAATCTGGTGCCTCCATAATATTATTTGCGCTTTAAATAATTTGAAAAATGAGCTGCCATGTCCTGTAGAGACGTAACCCGTACGTTTCACTAAAAGAGCAAAATTAAAATTTTACTGTGATTTTTGCTCATCACAGCTGGTCAACACATTTTGAGATAGCAAAACCTGATTTTTCGAAAACTAGGGTTTATCACGCACCTTAACACGCATATTTTGATTGAAAATTATCATAAATATCATTAGTTTTGCTACGAAAGATAGTGAACATAAAAATCACTCTAAAAATCATTGAATGACATTTGTAGTAAAACTAATAATAATTACGAGGTATTTTCAATCAAAATATGCGTGTTAGGTCTCCTAGTTTTCGCAAAATCAGGTTTCGCTATCTCAAAATATGTTGATGAGCTGTGATGAGCAAAAAACACAATAAAATTTGAATTTCGAGGCCCCAATCGAAATGTTCCACCTTAAGACTGAAAACTTTAACTTGTTTGAAAAGGCACAACGGCACGCCTAATTCTCTATCTATGTGTTGTACCCGAAAATATAGGCTGCCATGAAACCCCTGAACCCCCAAGATATACATTATATTATCCCTGAGAGGTCTCTGGGCTTATAGCCTAAATATATAGCCTTACTTGGAGACTCGTATATCAAGACGTCCTAATCGTGGAAATACGTTGATGCTACTCCGCATTGTTGAGTAACGTAATAATCCCACTTATCTTAAAGTTACGATGTTCGGATATTTGTTACTTAATCACACCAAAACAGCTGAACCGATTTGGATGAAATTTGGTACACTGATAGATTATGACCTGGATTGAGCTATAGGCTACTTTTAATCCTGGTTAAATGCGAGCGAAGCCGCGAGTGGAGTCTAGTAGTTAATTAATAAATTAATGATGTGGAATACCTATCAACGTATTTCTGAATATTGTAGCAAATATTTTGTTAATTTTTGATACCGTGGTAGAAGCCCTGATCGTGAATGAATTCATTCGTCCCGATTGACATATTTATTAAGCTCCAATCGCTTCGCTTTTATTTTGTCTGAGCAATTTTGCCACTTTCATAATTAATCTTCCGTCCGTTTGGACGGGCTTCGCAAGTAGGGTTGTCGAACATCCGGCTTTTTGTCTGTTTGTCCGGGCAAACTTCGGATGTCTGGAGTGTTCGGCCTTTGTCCGGCATTATGGATTTAAATCAGATTTTCGCTAGAGTATATTTATTTCAGAATAAGGGTGATGGAGAGAGCTATGCACTGATTATCTTTGCGGGAACATTGACGGAACGAATGAAAACGGTAGACAACTAAGCTGAGAGACGTGGTCACCATTATTGCATTATTGAAAGTCGACTTGGGCGGGTCATATCTCTAGGCCTGATAGAAGTCACTGGACGAGACGAATCCTTGAATGGAAAACATGACTAAACGGCTGACTGAAATGTCGTCCACCGAACCACCGCTACTGGATGGCGAAGGCAACTGATTGACTCGCATGGAAAGAACTGGGAGAGCCCTACGTCCTAAAATAGACATGTGTAATGGCCCATTATGATGAAGGTGATAGTAATTTCTTTATGATTGCTACTTTTTCTACGTCCAGTAAAGTCTGCTATCATGACCGGCCCTTTCAATGGCGATGTCAGACAATCATCTGACATCCCTATTCGCAGGTGAATTTTCAGCTGAAATAAACAGATTTTGTGAATTTATTAAACCTGTTGGAATGTTTTGTAACATTTTGTTTGGACGAAAGTTTAATCTTGTTCAGGATAAATTGAAATACTTTATTTAGCAAGAGCTTTTAATTAAACGAAAGAAAATGTGTACCTTTTGCTAGTAAATGACGTCGACTCCAAGTAAATATTTAGTAAGTACCTACTAAATTATTTTATCTTTTTTTTAGCTAGTAGGTACCAGACAAAGTTAAATTAATACTTACTTTCATGTATGCTGAATAAAACCCTTTTCTTTTAATTAATTAAAAGAATAACAAATCTGAACAAATCTTATACCAACGAATCTTACAAACAAGTCCGGGTTGTTTGTAAGATTCGTTGGTATAAGATTTGTTCAGGCTAACTAGCCTATATTATTACTAGAAGAAAGCGTTAGCAGAGTCAGTCGTGGGAAGCAATGGTGGCGATGAGCTCACCACTTGTCACATCTATATCCCACGACGGTGCAACCCACGGTGAAAAGTGGCCCTTTTGAGGATCTGGCCTACCCAGTGGGGGAAAAAGGCGTATGTCTACGTAAGAATGTATGTGTGATTAAAAAAAAAAGTATGCGGAATACCAATTCTGCCCTTGTAATTCAAAACACAGTAACTACGAAAATCGCGTTACGAGAAAAACGCGGTAAAAGATGCTTTCTCTAAAAGTTACTGTTTTCTCTATTACGAGGGCACAACTACTACATTATAATTTGTGATTTGCACTGGTGGGTTACATGTAGAACCCTCCGTCACCTCCCATGGATGTCGTAAAAGGCGACTAAGGGGTTACACCAGGAAATGGGCAGCAGCATCCGCTTGAGTACTCCTCATAAATACTGCGATCACTAATCCACCTGCGTTTAGCGTGTTAATTATGGAAAAATCCTCCATCGCATTCTGTACCGGCTAATGATGATGATGATGACTGTAAGGTAAAATCTGTGTGAAAGCTTATACATAATTATTTAAAAGTTAAATAAATAAATAAATAAAATAATGCTGGACAGTTCACACAACATTATCTAGCCCGAAGCACAGATAAAAAATACTAAATAGTACCCCAAGCTAAGCAGAGCTTGTGTTATGGGTAGTATATAACTGATATTCTTAATACAATACATATTTTTTTTATTATACATAGAAAATACCTAGAACCACCTAAACAAAAATCTGCAGAACATACAAATATTTGTTCCGAGGCGGGAATCGAACCCGCAACCTCCTGCATCGCAGTCGATCCATCGCTTGCCGCACCACAGAGGTCGTCAAAAAGGTCGGAGTTGTTGATAAAGTGTGGACTACATTTAACGTTCTCCAAATGTTTTAACGCCTAAGTCGCTCATGTAGCTGAAACTTACTGATACTTGATACTTAAACCTTTTTACTGATGATACTTGAAGCTGGCTTTAGATAGTGTATTCAATTCACTTGCTCTAGATTCCCCAAGCAGGTACTTTCCTTACATAAAATATGTGATATTTCAACTAAGTAGGTACCTCCCTACATTACACGAATTAAAATGATTCTCACATCCCGGCGGCCCCTTTCGGCTCAAGACAAACTTTGTTACCTCGGAGTCACGTAGTTATTTCATTTGCACAGCTCATGCATAGAATAAATAATAGTATTAACGTACAGACGTTTTACTTTGATACACTTTAAACAGACAGGCTATTATTAATCTGGAGAACGTACGCAAGCGACATTGAAACACAAGATGGTTTTATTAAAAAAAAGAAGTGTTCCATTACAATTTCAAAAAGGAACAATTATGGACGCACAACCAACGGTATCTCACGGTGTTTAAACGTATTAGGTACAGTTTTACCCAAAATATAAGTCGCCCCGATGTACCTGCGTCTCCGACCAATTTCTATTGCGCGGGAGCCTTCTTTCAACCAATAGCAATCGCGCGCTAAAATCTTGCGCTGTTATTGGTTAATCGATATCACGGCAAAATCGCGGCCGGTCAACTCTTAGATGTGAGCGGGATAGAGCTATACAGCGGGTAAGAGCTATACTATACGTTTGGCTACTGTCGGAAATCAGTCTACGCTTTTCTGCACAAACGAAAACAGTCGATCGTACTTATATTTTGGGTATAAATGTACCTGACGAATTTTGGCAATATCTCAAAAACTGTATTCTTATAAAAAAAAAATAACTTAGGAGTTGGTAAATTCTCAATGCCAATTCAAGCAAGGATACCTCAATCAATTCTATCGATCGCTACCCTGACGTATCTTCCAAAACAAAGCCAAACGCTTACGTTCAAATGATTTGTCGTGTTAAAACACGAATTACCCTTGGAAAAGTTTCAGTGTTTGTTTTTTGCATTGAAAAAAAACAATTGCAGCTTCAAAGTCAATTTAGAGACAAAGTATGTTATATCTTTAGGGGCTATATTACCCTACACTCAGAAGGTCAAATGATAGATTCTTTTATGTAAACCGAATATATTCCACGATATTAACTCTGTACATATTGTCGATAGGATGGACTGAAGGTGACTGCTGTTTTTAGTCCAGGAACTTTAACATTTCACTTCGGAAAAATTCCAACCAAGCTTAAAATTTGTGTACTGTACCTTTAAGCTTCCTAAATAAACTCTGAAAAGTCCCACGAGTCCAGGGGTGGGCATAATTTTTGTCGGGAGCTAAAAGGTACGTGTACACAAATTTTCAGCTTGGTTGGAATTTTTCCGAAGTTTGGCCCATTTTTCGTCTAAAGTTCCTGGACTATTACCTGTGTGCTCTCGCTCGGCAATGCAATGCCCGATACAGCATTTCTGTAGCACACACAGTGCTACATAACTATTCCAAGGAGATTATATAGCGATAGGTACCTAATGTGCTAACCGTAACAGCACAAAACACATAGTACAGAAGGTCAGCTCAGTACAACGAGCGATAACAGACGCACCTACCTATTTACGCGTATAAGATAAGATCATTTATTTGTCCGAAACACAGGTTTACATAAAGATGTCATAATAGCTATTAGTATCACCATGTTTCGCCTTGTCAAGGCATACAAATTTAAAATAAAATAAAAAACACAACAATTAATTTTAACATAGTGAATAGGTCAGGTGGTAACATGGTAATTAATTAAATTCATGCAATATCATTTTAGAGTTGTAAATGTTGTAAAAGTCCAATTATTAAAATACGAGTACCGTAGAGCGAGAAATACTATACCTACCTACACACACGACGATCTCTGTGAAACTCGATCAAACGTCAGTCGCGAGTGCCCGCGCTTTGGCGATATACGCGATTATTTAGGTACCTATATTATTTTGTGTCTTGTGACTCAGGTATTGTTGTTGTTTTGTGACTGTGTATTGTGAAATGGATAAACGATCGTACATGAATTGCTCTGTGTTCGGTTGTCTAACCAAAATTCAGAGCTTTCATTTAGACAAACACAACACTGAACACAAAAGTACTGTCTTTTTTTAGCCAGCTCTAGCGCTACGGCCGAGCGTAGGTAATTCAAATCAAATTCGGCTGGAACTGACTTTTAACAGTTTGATTGTCGTTATAACACCAAGGACTCACATTACTGATTCTTCAATAAAATTGAATAATCTAATAGCTGGATTTAGGTACTTAGGGAACTGACCATAATGTGTTTCTATTTTGACATCTTCCATGAATTGATAAATTCTCTTAGGGATTTGGAAAAATCCCTATTTTATCAAATCCCTGTGACATGTATATATATGTCCACCAGTGGTTGTCTTCTGGGTGTATTGATAGAAATAACGAGCTAGATTCAATCGAAAGCCAGCGTCATAAAGCTCATTTTACACAGTCGGTTGATATGAAGATACACAGGCATGGCGCATCTAGTCCCTTGGAATAACTTACATAATAACCCGAATGAGATAACAGAGTAGATAACTGAAGTTTTTACGTGTTTTCGTCTCCTCGCGCGATGTAATTTACCCGTAATAGTGGATCCGCCCCTCTTGTTTTCTCAGTTCTTCCATCAGCCTATAATTTTCCCAATGCCAGGACTAATAAAAATGTGTCGTAGATACTACCGTTTGTACGACGGACTTAAAAAGCACCGTTCTTGGCCGCCAGTTTGTATGTAATTACTAATATATTATACTAGCGACTCACCCCGGCTTCGCACGGGTAGCCCCCCTCCCGATATTTTATTACTTATTCTGCTATTCGGAGCGGAGAAGAATCCACCAAAAAAGAGATAACTAACATCGGTCCAGCCGATCTTGAGTTATATGTGGTGTAACTAACACGACTTTGTTTTATATATATAGATGTGCTAATGTGTACCAGTGTTTAAGTTGACGCATTGTAAATTTTGGAGCAGGGATCTATATTTTTCTCAGCAATTACAAACATATTATATCGTTTCGTCATATTTATCATTGGAAATTTTTATGGTTAGGTAATATAAAACTGGGGCTTAGTACGAGAATTTGATAGTATTCGAAACTATATGAAGTTTCGTTACCTCCGGTACGGAGGCCTGCGTTGCTCGATGGTTACCTCCAATACATTTACTGACGGCGACCTTAGTTTTCTCTTCGTTTTCACTAGGGGCGCAGCAAATAAATATATGGAAGGAAATGAAACTTCATATAGTTTCTAAAACTATCAAAACTCATACTAAGCCCCCTGGTAACTATTAAGTTTGGGCAATTTTATCAGTGGCCAAATATCTAATTGGACATGCCTTTGGACGTTCGTCTTTATTATATTTTTTCTATTTAGACATAGGGTGATATTTGGTGACCTGATTTTCCATTTTTTTTTCTTTATAATTTTATTCTCTATTACGCGTCGCACACGGCTTTTCATTTGCCATTTTCAAGTATAATTATTGTATTTTTAATATAATTGGCAACGTTACAAGCTTTTTAAGACATAAAAGTCACAGTCAAGTCCTGTTTTTGTAAAACGGTGGCCGTTTTATATAAACTTCGGTAGACAATTTCCACCAATTTGAAAAGTCACGCAATACACTTTTATTTCATTTCACTACACTGGTGCTCTAATAGACGAGTTACATTGGTTAAAATGCCACCAAAATTACACATACAAACACACAGGCACAAGTCTTTTTCCCCGAAAGGGTAGGCAGAGCCTCAAATGGGCCACTTTTCACAGTGGGTTGCACCATCGTGGGATATAGACGTGATAAGTGGTGAGATCATCGCCGTCATTGCTTCCCATGACTAACTCCGCTAACGCTTTCTTCCAGTAATAACACATTCCTTAAATAAGCTGCAGCCAGGACAAATCTTATACCAATGAATCTCACTAACAATGCCGGGTAATAGAACACAAAAAAACACTAGCAAATTAAATAAAATTAAAAAATCGGACTCTTTTTGCCATTTTCGAAAACAGTCTGACTTTTTAATTGTAGACATTATAGGATTAATTAACTTTTATTAAAAAAAAAATATTAAAGAAACCACACTTTTACATATTTTTTTGTTTTGTTATTCTTGTATCCTATCTTTTGTAACGTAAATTTATTTTACCATAGAAAACGGGAATGAACTAACGCTAGTTCAGGAGCCAGGGCTTGAACCTGCACTGTATTATGTGAATAATTTCAATAAAACATTATGATTATGATTATGATTATAGTTATGATTAGAAAAATTACAGTATTTTTTATCAGAATTATCAGTTCTATTCCGTAACTTTGTTATTGTTGCAATAAAATGGCAACTGGCTAGTGACGTCATCTGGTGTGAGTCACGTTTTAGTTTCGGAGTGGCAGACCTTGTTTTCGTGGAGCATGCAGTAACTATAACTCCTAGAAGTTCTACAATTCGTAGTATCTCTTATATGATGAAAAAATTGAATCAGAACTTGAAATGAACGATCCCGATCAGCGTTTCTCCGAAGTTACGAAATCAATTTTGATCTAAGGGAATTAAATTTAAATTCGCATTTTTCCAATATCCACTCTCTTAGCGTAGAGGGAAGATTTATTAATGTGGAATTGATTTATCTCAATATTTGAATCTGTAGCTGTAAAGCTAGATCAACCGACTGTCTGCCACGCAGGCAAATAATAAACAGGACTTCGTGTTTCTGTGATGTTTAATGCTATCACTAACTGATTTATTGTGGATAGACACATATTAATAGTGGAGAGTCTAGTTTTATGTTTTTTTAGGGTTCCGTACCATTATAGGAAACGGAACCATTATAGGCTCACTTTGATGTCCGTCTGTCTGTCTGTAAAGACCCTTTTTCTCAGGAACGCGTGTAGGTATCAAGCTGAAATTCATGTGAAATACTCAAGTCTACTGTCCTTTAGAGCTGTGAAAAAATCAAACTTCTAAACAGTTGCGACAGAAAAATTGTGAAAAGCATACATTTTTAGTTACATCATCTAATAAAAATATTTTTAATAATTTACGGAACCCTTCGTGCGCGAGTCTGACTCGCACTTGCCTGGTTTTTTATAGTCAAATAAATAAATTAGACTATTAATTAAGAACAGAGTGAACTGTTGAGAAGTAAACTTCCCACAAGTATACTTATTATGTTAATAATATCAAAATCTTTCGTAGAGGCTCTACGGCGTAGCAAATACTATGTGTGAGGAATTTTCTTTATAGTTCGTTTTAGTGAATGCCCACTTTTATTTATAGTTATGAAAGATGTAGGTAACTTTAATAGGTAGGTAGGTAGATAATTGGTAGGAAAATTGGTAGGTTACGGTAGGGCCACATATGTAAACACGGATAAGCACGCGCCGGCGCGCAGCGGTAGGAGCGTATAATGTATGACATAAAAACACTCTTCTTCTTCTTATCTAAGGTATTGCCTTCTGCGCATTATTTGTAACAATTTAGCCAAAGTCAAGTGGTTTAATTATTATATTTTTATAGTCAATAGTCGTCAAGAGTCTCCGTCAAGTCATAACCCAGTTTAAATAGTGGAAGAAAAACTGAGTTTATACAGGAAAGAAACCACCAGTTCAAAAAGACACACAATACACTTAAATTTCACTACATCACACATGTGCAATTTATTCAAGTTACACCGGTTAAAATGCCACTAATATTACACGAAATAACTCGAAAAAACACATAAAATTTAATTACGGTGCCACCAACTTATCTGTAGAACGGCCAAAATGGAAACTATTGAAAACGTCACTTGGCTGTCAGTGGTTGTAGTGTGTTGCCGCTACAGATCAGTGTTACCAGATTATTATTAAATAAATTCTGGAAATCGTTGGATATTATATATTACTAGTGGAATTCCCGCCACTTCGTCCGCGTGTAATTTTCCATACATACTTAAACAACCCGCTAAACCAACTTAGGGGTTGAATTTCTGGAATTCCTTTCTTAGTGCACCCCTAGACCATAAAAGGAACGTACCCTCAACATTTCAGGTCTCTAGGACTTATGGTTTAGGCTGTGCGTTGATAGTCAGTCAGTCAGTCAGTCAGTCAGTCAGTCAGTCACACAACGATTTTATATATATTAATTAGGTAGCTGGCCAACGAAGACGGCCGAGGCGACCCGTGCAACGTGACTGCATCACCCGACGAGAAACGAAACGAAGCGACCGACTATATAATATATTCAGCAGCGCCAGTCATTTGTGATTTATTTGCTATCCTGTTTTCTTGGCTATGTATGATGTAAAAAGTAATAAACCAATTTGTTAATTTAGTTGACTTTATCCGAGTTCTCCTATAATAGGTATATATTTTCTGATCCTGTGTATGAAGTTGATACTTTATTTGCACAACATGGTCACAAATGCTTACGACTGACAGCGTATCACAAATCTCATAGAGATTATATGGAATTCCATGAAAAGGAAAGTAACGGATGTAAACATAGAGCACAAAAATGAAAATATGCAGCAACTAGTAACCAAAGTGTTCAGTACCTACTATTGATGCCTCCGAATGGCAGAAATATTGTGCAAACGTGCACGTGCACACTGTTTAAAATTGACAGTGGCTCTGACACCGATAGTGACAGTGACGCAGATTTCGAGGAAATAGGTGGAATTTATCCACTTGATGATCATACTTATGGTATTAATTGACATAGTTCGGTTTCCTTTGATCATAATTACTGTGTGAAAAGTTTTCAATGAACGAAAAATAATGTTAATGCGTTTTTTTATATGTAGGTATGTTAGTTTTAATGCATTTATGTTACTATGGGCTTATTGTTTAGGTGTTGTACGGTTCCCAATAAGCCTGAAATAAATATATTGATTGATTGAACTGAAAAGGTATATTAATCATGAATTTATTTTTTAAATATTTTTATTTGACTAAAAAATGGCTCAGATAACAGATTATTGCATAAATGTTATGTTTCTAGATTGTAGTTCAAAGCATAAAAGCACTTTGAACTAACATAATATTTGTAACCCTGAAATAATGTGATTTAATATACATTTATATAAATGTAACCTATGTATCAGATTACCTGTTACCGAAACATTTATCTATGTATCAATCTTATAGTTAACTAAAAAGAAATATTCTTACAATTTCGTCAGGTCCGTGTACCATGTCTATACCGATTGCAGCAAATTAATTAATAGGTGGCCACCCTTTTCGACGGTGGCGCCCTCGAATCATTCTACAGATAAGTTGGTAGCACTGTAAATAAAAATGACGACGTTTCTTTCAAAAATGGCAGATTGAATCACATAAAAACACTCTTCTTCTTCTTATCTTACGTAATGGCTTTTGTGCATTGTTTGCAACAATTTAGCCAATCGAATCGTTTTAGAAGTAATGCGGAGTTTTCAAGTGTCATTGTCAGTTTAGTTCTTTTATCGTTAAGAGATGGCACTCGCGTAACTATTGGTATGTACCTACTTTTTAAATTTTATCATGGCAGTGGAGAACTTCGTTCAACCAACGTAAATAGTTTTAAAAAACAACCTGTAAAGTTATGTAATAATTAATATCTTTGTGATAGTTACGTATTTTGAAATATTAACTGTTACCAAAACTGTCGCCAACGCCATCTAGCGACAGATAAATAATGCTATAATTACACTAGGAAAACTCTCGTTGTAGTTAATATTTAGCTTGTAGTACTGATGCAAGATTACAGATGTAGCCCAATTACAGGCACATGAGACTTTTCATATTTGTCTCAGGGTGGCGGGTGCAGTGCAATGCCACATAGGGTGACTGAACTCTTGACTGAACGTGACCTATGAGGTAATGCATTGTTGCCTCACTTAGGGCTTCCAACCCTAAGTGAGCTAGCTGAACCCCTTAGGCTGGCTGTTTAGGGTATCATGATTGCATTGATTGGAAATCCATATCCAAGGGCTCGGTAAGTTTATACGTGAGCGTTGTCTCTTAAAAAGTTAATTTATCAAGTTAAGCTGATATTGAACCTCATTTTTTTCAGCTTTCTAGACGGGTTGAAGCAAACGGGTGGATGATTTGATAAGTTACAAACTGGTTCTGCAAAAAGTAAGGAAAAATTACTTTTATATTTTACTCGCAGTTTCACCCGCGTAGTTTCCCCGTTGTGCTGAATTTCAGGATAAATTACCCTATATCTTAATTCATGTTTAGAATGACGTGTGTTCAAAATTTAAACGAAAATTTGCCAGCCGTTTTGGCGTTAAAGACCTACAAATAATGGTGCAACCCACAGTGAAAAGAGGCCCATTGAGGCTCTGCCTACCCCTTCGGGGAAAGAGGCGTGTGTCTATGTATGTATGTATGTAAATAACCATACAATTAAACAAACAAACAACCTTGGCATTTTGAAAATTAAATGCATATATTTACAGAAAGAATAATACAACTAACACAAGTAGGTATGTACAAAACTAAAAAAAAAACATATGAAACAGTTGTGCTACCTGAAGACCGCTGCTAACGATCTATAGGTAGCTCAACTGATCCAAATCACTACCCTCCGAAGCCATTGAACTATTATTACTACTGTCCGAATAGTCCTTTTGTAAATTATATTTTTAAGGATAAATAAATGTGTATATAAGTCGTGGTAAGATATATTTTCAGTAATTCCACTAGGTACCTATTTTTACAGTAATTCCGTGGTTTTATGCATTTTATGCATCTACCAAGACAGATAAACTTAAGTTCATGTATCACACAAAAGGTAAGTCCTAAGTTAAGTGACCTTCCTAAGTTACATCTTGCGTTAATAATGTCGTAAATAGGAACCACAATGACCTTTCTAAGTTACGTCTTGCGTTAATCATCGCGTAAATAGGAACCACAATGACCTTTCTAAGTTACGTCTTGCGTTAATCATCGCGTAAATAGGAACCACTATGACCTTTCTAAGTTACGTCTTGCGTTAATCATCGCGTAAATAGGAACCACAATGACCTTTCTAAGTTACGTCTTGCGTTAATCATCGCGTAAATAGGAACCACAATGACCTTTCTAAGTTACGTCTTGCGTTAATCATCGCGTAAATAGGAACCACAATGACCTTTCTAAGTTACGTCTTGCGTTAATCATCGCGTAAATAGGAACCACAATGACCTTTCTAAGTTACGTCTTGCGTTAATCATCGCGTAAATAGGAACCACAATGACATTCCTAAGTTACGTCTTACGTTAATCATCGCGTTAATAGGAACCACAATGACCTTTCTAAGTTACGTCTTGCGTTAATCATCGCGTAAATAGGAACCACAATGACATTCCTAAGTTACGTCTTACGTTAATCATCGTGTAAATAGGAACCTCAATGACCTTCCTAAGTTACGTCTTGGCTCTTTGTCTTATCTTCATCTGAAACCCCATATCCGCTGGTAATCCCGTATCCTTCTCGCGCCATATATTCGCTTGATACCTTCCCAGTAGTTGAGAGTGACGCCATTCATTTCCGGGATTCTCGAGCCCTATTCAACTCTGATAATATCTGGCATTAACCATTGGATAATGAAAGGATCTGCTAAGCTAACTAACGACCATATTCAAGAAAGTTCCGTACGGCCATATCCAGTGCAATTCGCCAAAAAACTTATAAATAAACTCGAAAACTTATTCATTTAATATTAATTTCTCACGGGTCATAATCGCGTTATGGTTATGTTATGTTATGGTCTTCACATTTTAAGCGGAACGTTTCGATTGAGGCGCGGAATTAAAATTTTACCATGTTTTTTGCCAAGTTTTTGTTTTATTTTGTAACTTTGATAGACTTTTGTTTCATCACGAATCAAAACATCTCGAGATAGCGATTAGCAAAAAATACAATCAAATTTGAATTTCGTGCCACAAGCGAAACATTGCACCTTAAATGACGTCAGAGACTCGCATATGTCAATTTTATCCCAAGAAAAAAGCTGGAATCGACAACTAGAAGAATACGGCCAAAAATTCTGTATTCTATTGATGCATTATAAATTTTAATTTAGGGACAACATAATTATTATAAGTTTTCTATTAACTCAAATTTTTGTTGTATCTCCATTGTTGCTTTGTGTTTCTTATTGTCTTCTTAATTTTATTGGATTTGACTATAGATTATAAACTTATTGACATGTTAATTATTTTAAATTTTTGTTTTATGTAATATTTGTGTTTGTAGTGTAATTTAGTTTATAATTTATGAATAGTATCAATATTTTGGTTTTTAGATTTAAGATTAATTAATTAGTTCCGCACACAATATATTTTGTTTAAGGATTAAATAAAAAAATTAAAAAAAAAACATATTAAAAAGAAGTCAAGTATTGAAATGAATGTATGTAGGTAAACTTACGTCGTACTCTGACGGTTGGCCTCTTGAACGCGGTGCGAAGGTACGGCATTGACATCACCAGCTCGATGTGTGGTGGTGGAGGCAGCTGAAAACATACATTAAAATAATTATAAGATTAATCAGTAGACCTCGGCAAACGTATTCAGACCAGAACGGAAACGTTCTGGAAAAAGATCAAGTCAAAAGTACCCGACGAGCGTGTACTCGTATGAAGAATGTGATGAGAGTTAATGAAGCAACAGAGGTATGTCAGGTTTGTAGCAAGTGGTAATCCGTGGTCTCTGCCTACCCCTCCAGGAAATAGGCATGAGTTTATGTATGTTTGTAATCAGTAGATTCATAAATTAACAGATTCCAGGGCCCATTCCACAAAGCGCTTTACTTAGCGTCCACCATACTTAGGAAGGAAACATCAGCACTATGGCCATACTAATAACGTGTTTCGTGTGAAATGTATAGTACCACGTCACCGCGCATGCCATCACTGTGGTCCTTAGAGCACGACGGCCTCCTGTGGTCACATTCGGACGTCATCTACATACATTTGTACTTTCAGATTAAGTCTGGACACAAATTGCGCCAGTGTGGACGTGTATGGGGTGACAGCCACACCGTTTCGATGCTTGCTTACATAATAATGTAGTCCAACCTATACTCTACAATCTTCACGAGGTTCTTATTTTTTAACTCTAAAAAACAGCCAGGCGTACAGGTAACAAAAACTGGAGTACGGACCGTTAGAACTGATATCCTGCTTTTGCTGAGGGAAATATAGAGGCGAAAGAGAGATACGAGTATTTGCCCTTGACATGCTCCATCTATATATCACATCATCTATCAATTCAAAGTAAAGGCCACCTAGGCCACCTTTAACCCATTTGGATGGTTGAATCATCGTTGTTTAATCTGGAGTAGCTTCCTATCGTTTTCGATAGGACCATCAAAAGCAACAACAGTTTACCGTGTACTATTTCACCACCAGACTCTTATGCTATCAGCAAGTTCTCAGTTATTTTCGACACATAGCCTGAAGACAGCCAGATATCCTAGAAAAACTGGTTGTAGTGGGAAAAGTGGATGGTAAAAGACCGCGTGGCCGATCACCTAGTCGCTGGTCTGATCAAGTCAAGGCACTCACTGGCTTCCCTGTCACCGCTGCCTTAAGACAAGCCGAGGATAGAACAGCGTAGAAGAAGCTCGTCTGCATCTCAACTAAATCCTTTTAAGACGGCACGACCTTCAGTAATGAAGAATATAACGAAGAAGAAGACTTCTCCACCATTAGCATCATCAGCAGCCTTTAGACGTCCACTGCTGGACGAGGCCTCTCCATAGAATGTAATGGAAGGATTTGCCATGGTCACCACTCTTGGCAGGTGGATTAGTGATCGCAGTATTGGTGTTGAATACTCAGGTGGATGCTGCTGCCCATTGTAATCCTAGAGTCAGCTTTTACGACATCCACGGGAGTAGACGGAGGGGTATTTTCTTAAGACACACTACGGTCACTAATGTACTTACCGTTCTAGATATAGCTGCCATCCAGTCCCTGGTAAGCAATAAACAAATAAACACATATTACACTTGTGATTCGCTCCGGGTTTGCACGGGTAGATTAAGTAAAATCAGCCCCCCTCCGCATCCATCAAGTGTCGTCAAAATCCCCTCACTCGGGGCCAAACCAACGCGTTCAGCCCGCGTCCTCAGTGGCGTGCACGGTGGCGATCCATTGATCGCCACCGTGCACGCCACTGAGGACGCGGGCTGAACGCGTTGGTTTGGCCTTAGCTTTACGGAGTTATGTGGAACTGCACATGTAGCGCGAGCGCAGCCGCGCGCGGAAGCTAATAAACCATAAAATCCTTCTTCTAGAATTTTGTTTGAAATTGACGACCTCTGTAGCGCGTCGGGCGAGTAACCGGCTGAGATGCGAAAGGTTGCGGGTTCGATTCCCGGGACAAATGTTTGTATGATCTGCAAGTATTTGTTCCGGGTCTGAGTGTTATGGTAACATGGTACTCGTAGTTCCTGATACCCACGATACAGGAAATCTTAGTAAGGGATCAGGACTATGTATGCTACTGTTGGGTGTTATGTTAGATCCTACGCCAAACCCCAGGCAGAAATCTCCATACAAAAAAAAACGCCTCGCGTGGTTCAAATTTAATTAATTAATTTCTTATTTTCGTAAATAGTAATTTTTATCCAATAATATGCACCATTTTAATAAACAAGCGAATCTAGGCAAAAAATGGACGTAATTTTGAAAGAAAGAAAGAAGAAAGAAAAAAACATTTATTTGTGCCAACACACAAAATTCCACACAAAATGACACACACACGCACACACACAGAACAAAGAAAAATAAAACTAATGTGTGCCTCTTAGTACCAGCCACGCATGATTTGGGTTTTTTTCTATCGAGAAAATATTGCCCTATCGTATTTCTGGCACAGTGATCCCTCGGAATTATAATGTTAGTAGTATAATGTAGTATTATAATGCTTATTAATAATTTGAATATTTTACTTGATTTAGTAAGTTAAAAATCAAATCTAATTTTGCGTTATACCCCACGTTAATCATCGAGAATTTCCGTTGTCCACCACCCGTCTCCATCATGAGATCAGCTCGCTATCCGTATCGTATCCATGCATATTTGGAATTTTAATAGTGTAGGTACTTCATTTAGTCAGTTAATCTAAGATTAGAAATTTTGTGGAATGAACCTTAATGGAGCTTTCTAATAGGTGACAGAATTTTCAAAATCAGTTAAGTATTTTTTGAGTTTATCCATTATAAACAAATATAAAAACCATCAACCATTTTACCTCTCTATTATATTAGTACAGACAAAACAATTTACCAATTTACATTTTACATATTCTAACATATTCATAAACTAATTAACCCAATCGTATATTAATTAAATCCCTAATTACATTAGCGGCAAGTAGGTCATTAAACAGAGGGGTAAAAATTGCGAGAGGCTGTGAAAGGCTCAATACGTCACGTGGTGGACCATTGGCCATTTTCATGTTGAAAGCAGATTGCCGGCGCCTATATACCGGCGCTTACCGGTACGACTACTACTAGGCTTTCCTCCATCTGCCTCCAGCGAGTCCTTGAGTATTTTGGTCATTTAGCACGGAAAGGCAGTGACATCTCAGAGAAGCTGATTATCACTGGCAAAGTCGAGGGAAAGAGGCCACAAGGCCAAAGCCCGTTACGTTGGTCAAACCAGATCCGCACCGCAGAAAGTGATCCATGAAGGGGGTCACGACCCTCAGCATTGAGGAATACGACGCGACGAGGAGGACCGGTACCAACTTGGTGCACCATGTCCAAGTCACGTCAGGCCTCCTTCACTCCATGTACTTGCGCGCGATAATTACCTACCGGCTGCCGGGCAGCTAGCTTCCCATTTCTCAGTTGGTTGCCGACAGCTGCGTGGAGCGTCCGTTCGTACGCAAATATTTTGTACCTGACGTACATTATTCCCAATGACATGGTGGCTTATAGTGGTTCACTATGTGCATTTGAAGGATGTAGATCCAGCAGGAGAAGAGATAAAAACTTATCTTTTTCTAATTAGACGACCTCTGTGGCGCGGCGGGTGAAGGTTCGCCTGCAACGCAGAAGGTTGCGCGTTCGATTCCCACCTCGGAACAAATAATTGTACGATCTGCAGATATTTGTTCAGGGTGTTCTGGGTATTTTTTATGCATAATAAAAAAATATCTATCTATGTAAAGTATTGTATGTATGTTATCTAGTACCCATAACATAAGTTCTGCTTAGCTTGGGGCTAGATAATGTTATGTGAACTGTCCATCATTATTTATTTATTTGCCTGCTGTTGAAGAAACGCGAGTAGGTACCTGATTATTTTTTTCATGATTTTTAAGAAATGTTAATTGTTTCAATGTATGCTCGTATTTTGTATCTAAAGGTCCACCCGCCCGCACTAGGCAGAACTGCACGACACGACACGACGCGACAGTTTTTTGTATGAAAATGCATGCCACATCGCGTAATCGCGTTGTTCCGCTGCCGCGTAGTGCGGCAATTGTATAGCTCATACAATTTCATACTAAGAATATTTTTGTCGCGTCGTGTCTTGCGTGTTGACCGCGGGAAAACTTTCGAAATATTCCCTGGGAATAATTCATAATAATTCGAAAATTTGAGAAATATTTTGAATACCTACTTCGATGGCTGACATTGACATAGGTAGGTAGGTTAGGTACCTAACTACCGATCTGTACCGATACCGATCTACTATCTGTAGATGCGCGCCGCCACGTGACTAGCGTGGATTGCCGTAGGTAGGTAGTTAGGTACCTAACCTACCTACCTAGCTCTATCTAAGTAGAAGAGTTCCCTTGATTCCTAAGTACCTCACCTACTTATGCAGCAGGTAGGTACCTACAAATACCTACTGACATATATCGAAAGAGGCAGCCCTGGCAATCCACGCTAGTCACGTGGCGGCGCGCATCTACAGAGCAAAACTAACTTTATGCTCGTAAGCTCCGGTACGGAGGCCTGCGTTGCTCGATGCTCGTAAGCTTTGGTTTATTTTTGCTTGCAGCGTCTAGCGACTCGAAAGAGTAGGTTATTATAGCAGTAGGTATTGTAAATTTTCTATGGAGTGATTTATCTGTTACGTAGTAACTATTAAGTAATCTGTGGTCACGTGGTTTCGTGCTGGTAAAAGTAACAGGTGGAAACTGAGGTGGCTTCGTGGGAACCAACTTGAGGCGTGAACTCAAAAGTGAGAAACATGGGAAACAACTGGCGTGCTCCAATGTATGTTTACCCGCGAAACAAGTACCTAATTAAATAAAAAATAAAAAAACAACTGACTAAACTAAAAATTTGGGTTGTCTTACTATTGTTATTCGTCTGTACCTCCACAATAGCTCAACCAATTTTGATTATGAGGCCATTGATATAGGTATATCTCTAAAAGTGCCAAACTGATATGGATGCAGTTTCATGTAAACCATTATTACGGCCTCAAAGTAAGTTCAAGGATATAAGTTTTTTTTTCGAAATGACTTAGTCTTTCAGTTTATTTCCTTTTACCCAAAATGTACACATATTTGAAATCTCCCTACCTATCAATCTCTTAATTTTGATACTAATGTTGATTTCATAAATACCTTTTATACCATTCCCCATCTAAAAAGCTTATTTTATTCACTGAAAACAGTGACTAAAAATAACTTTTAATCACAATTTTGGTAGAATTGTAACTATCGTGGTTGGGAATCATATTAAAAGACAAACGGCTAATTACCAGTAATTTCACTAATTTGTGTATTCGCCGGTCCACCGTCGAACGCGGTCGCGGGCGGTGCTCATGATGAAGAGGCTTCTGAATTCAGTCTCAAAACGTCAGCAAAGTGACGAAATTAGTGGTAATTAGCCGTTTATCTTTTAACACTATTTTGGTGTTTGAATTTAGAACACACCAATATATTCGACCTCCATCTCAATCCATCCAATAACAACTCCTATACAAAACCTTCTTGGGCAAAAAATACTCGATACAAAATTCTTGTGCAAAGAATACTCGACATACAAACTTCTTGTGCAAATACCTCCACAAGATTTGATTGGTCAGCATTTTCGACAAGGAGTTTAGCATTAGAATAAAAACTGTTTTGTGTTCTTTGCTGTGATTAGTAAATTGGCGCTATTTTAAATTGGTACTGTAAGTTGTACGAACACAAAGTTTAGTGTTACGTATAGTATTATTTTAACTGTGGTGTTATTTAATAATAAATCGATTGAAAATATATTCAACTGATGAAGAAGATGTATATTTTCGCTTAAATCTTTTTTTTTCTCGTAGTTATGGTATAAAGTATAGTCTGCAACTCTTTAATAAAATGGATTTATATCGAGGGCCACGAATCACTCGCGTCGCTCAGGATTCTAGCACTTGAAACATGAATCACTCCCTACAGTCGTGATCCAGTCGTTAGAATCCTTCACTTGCTCGTGATTCATCTATGGCCCTCGCTTTAAATCCGTCCTTTATTCACTAAATACATAATATACTACTTTTGCATTTGGTAGCCACTGTACTAGAATTTTTTCTATTTGACTTTTTTTTTCTATCCGAGTCAAGACGATTCTCATATACTCTCATACATCAAAATCCATCCAAACAGACAGCCGGCGCGGCGCCGGCGATGGCCTGCTTTACGTAAATGCGTCCATTGGACCTCCCAAAAGGATTAATTTTATTTGAACCCCCTTTTCCACCCTCTGCGGGATCGTAAGAGCGCGCCCTTGCTGACAGGGCTGAAGATAAAGGATGTAAGGGATGTGTTTTTAGACGGCCGTAAAATGAGAGTTTTCCCTGTGAATAGTGATAACAGAGCTTTGGGAAGGGGTATAGATTTCAGAGATAATACTGCTAGGTTCAATTAAAACTGTGTCCTCTGAGGAAGGTCTCTTAAATTATACAAGTGTATCAAGTCGTTAGTCTCAGTAAAGTCATGCATTAGAGCGGTGACAGTTCTACTACAGCTCGTTCACTGTAAGATGGCACTTGTATATACTCCATGGCAGGTGCCAACTTACGGTGAGCGGTCTGTAAGATTATGGTGGTCAAACCGCACTGTCTGTAGTTGAAATCCTATATTTGTAAATGTGGATTCAAAGTCAAGAGGCCGTAGACAAAGTAACATTCTATTAGCGACAGTGTATGAGATTGACGTAACCTATCGAAATATCACGTGGTATTACGTATAGTATTCATGGACTTAGTATGTTGGATTGAAATAAATAAAAACAGGATCTGCCCCATTCCCTAACTGAAAGTCACTCGGTGACTAACGTTTGACAGGTAGAATGATCATCAATTAAAAAAAAAACTATTAAGAATTGTCAATTGATGGTAATTTTACTTGTCAAACGTTGGTCACTGAGTGACTTTCAAGATAGGGAATAGGGGGGCTGGGCAGAGTTAACTCCTCAGATATGGTGAATGTATCGGAGGCCTTAGTCTGAGCTACTATCAACTACTCAAAGACTCACTAACTTCTTATCAACGGGTGGGGTATAACGCAAAATTACCAAACTTAGTTTTTTTTTTTAACTGACTAAATCAAGTACAATATTCAAATTATAAATATGCATGGATACTAACATTATAATACCGAGGGATCACTGAACCATAGGACAATATTTTCTCTATAGAAAAAAAACTGAAAATTCCCTCAACTTTTAGCTAGATTCGATTGTTTATTAAAATGGAGCATATTATTGGGTGAACAATTTGATAAATAAAATATATACAACAAAGCTGAGGGTTTACTGGGGTTTTGTAAAATTATTTTAACATTTTTTTTCACTTAATAAACCGTGTGTTTCTTCTAGGTTTTAATTTTTAATTTATATTTTTTTCGGTTCTTTCTACGAGCAACAAAACGAATAAACACAAAAAATAGTTTATTTTTGATTTAGGTTCTATAATGTTTGCCTACCTACTGTTTTCACGACTCTCTCTGACTAGGCTACGTGTAAATCGTACTAAATCCCTCCCCACGGACATCCTAGCCATATTTCACGCCGTAAAAGGCTGCCACATTAGCCCGAGATCTGTGTAATAAGTTGCCATGACAACATTAAATCTAGGCCCAGATTTTATAGCCTCCGCTCCGATGCAGAATAGTACGATCTAGGAAAGTCCTAATTTATTTGTGAAAGGTATTGTAGGACCTGTAGAATGTACCAGCTGTCGCCAGCGGTTTCACTAGCGTTATTCTCCTAAGGTCATTTCAGTAGTAGTAAAGCTTTTTTGTCAGAGTTCGTCCGGGGAAGTACTACCACCATACTTATATCTGCCGCAAAACATTAGTGCTCGCATTGCTGTGTTCCGGTTTGAAGGGTATGGTTACCGGTGAAATTACAGGTAAAAAATATTTTTAAAAGGTTGGCTTTTAATCTTTATATCGCAGGGTGGCGGGTGCAGTGCAATATTCACTGTTCATTGGCAGAGGGTTAAAAATAAGAAAGTCATAGTTTTTTATTTCAAAACACTCTTTTCTAAAATTACTACCTAGTCGGAACCGTGAGCAGATCAAAATAGGCCCAAACACTGGCAGTCTACTATTAATCATCGAGCAGTTCCGCTGTCCACCTTCCGTCTCCATCATCATATCAGCTCGCTGTCACCATAATATTTTATTGTAATCGGAACTTGACAGGTATGCCAAATTTCAGATCAATCGGATATCGATAAGTGGTAGAAAATTCGATTCCAAGATTTGATTCATCATCATCATAATCATCATCATCAGCCTGAAATTAAAGGCACATGAGACTTTCATCTTTACGTGCGTCCTAGGTGGACGTGACCTATGAGGTAGCACTGTTCATAGGCAGAGGGTACCACTGAACATCAGCTGGACCATCTGCTTGTACCAACATTAAAACTTAGCAACTTTAGCAGCTAAAAAAAAAACTACAGAAGTCCACATAGGCCTCCCCCTCAGAATCAAGTAAATTCAATTGATTTATATCAGACATTGTCCATATTTTGTTAGTTGCTCTTACAATAATGTTATTAGTAGGGTAGGGAGGCACATTCACAATTAAATAATTAAATAAAAACATATTTAGCAAACCCCACCGTGCAGGCGCATCCAGTGGTTTGCTATATGACAGTCCCAACTGTCCGACAACGCGTTCACGATGCTGTTCGGGCTTCCACGGACCCTTCTCCTCATTGACGCACACCTCTTGCTATGAAAGCCATCAACTCTACTTTCCCGAACGTGCCAGAGGCGCTGCAGAAACGTGGCAGCCCCACCAGCACCCTGAACGCGTTGTACTGAACACGCAAAGCATTGTATGCTGTCTGCGTATGGTTAGTCCAGAGGCTGCAAGTGTAAAAGAACTGGCAATACGCTCTAAAGAGCGTTACGAATAAGCTAATTACTAATTAATAAATGGACTTGAGTAGATGGCCAGGGTAGCCTCCAGGCTCATCATTTCTTTGATACGAGCGGTAATTGCTCGGTAACGTTGCCGCAGACGCGAGACGTGATGGATCACCTTTTTTCCCTCGCGTCACGGACCAGCTCAGGTTCCTTCCACCCGTTTTATCCCCTTTCACCCAATTATTATAAATAATGAGATAATATCGGGTTTCTATGCCAAGATGGCGGAGAGTAATGCTGCCAATTTTAAGAGCTTGTTCGGAATAAATTATGTGACGGTTTTTTGAACACTTTCTTATTTATTGACAAGTGACATTTTATACCATATTATTCATCTTCACTTAAACGCATACATTACGCGGTTTACATTTGCATTAGTTAAGTAGCGAGTTAACTTGCCGGTCTGGCGAGTTAAGTCCTTACCATCGTTTGGACAGAAATTTACCAGTTAAGCAGTAAGCTGACGATTAAGTTGACAAAATAGAATCGCGTTGTATTTTCGGCGAGTCAAGTGCAAGTTCACCCCGCCCGCGCGTCTCCCGCTCCCCGCCAGCTAAACTAGTTGTGTGTGAACAGCACTGTTTATGTCTGAGCCAGTTAAGTACAGTGCAGCAGTGCATAAGTTGACACGCGCAACCTGTCTGTGTCGTGATGTATAGTTATTTTTAGGGTTCCGTACCTCAAGATGAAAAACGGAACCATTATAGGATCACTTTGTTGTCCGTCTCTCTGTCTGTCAAGACCCTTTTTCTTAGGAACGCTTGGAGGTATCAAGCTGAAATTCATATCAAATACTCAAGTCTACTGTCCATTAGAGCTGTGAAAAAAAACTTCTAAGCCCGCGCAATCAATAGATACAGCCGTTTATGCTGCAAATTTTCGACACTCGCAAGGGAATCAAAACCTTCAGGGTACTTCCCGTGAACTCAGAATCTTGAAACTTGGTACGGAGCAACGTCAAAACAGATAAAGGAAAAATTGCGAAAAGCATAAATTTTTAGTTACATCACATAATAATTTTATAGTTACTACACCTTTTCTCATGATGATTTCATTTAGAAATAAAAATACCATAACTTTTACTTATATACCTACAGGTTTGTACGGAATCCTCGGTGCGCTAGTCTGACACGCACTTTTTTCGTTATGAAAGACTGATTACCTACGACTAAACTTGCCAGTAGAACGTTCCGACAGAACTTACTACTTGTCAATTAAGTTCTACTTAACTAATGCAAATGTAAGCCAGCCTTAATAGTATGTGTGGTGTGTAGGTCAAATCATGCAATTAATTTGTAAACCAGTTCCATCGAACCGATTGAGCCGACCTGCAAATTCCGATGACAATACAATTTTCTATGATGGTGACAGTGAGCTGATCTGATGACGGAGACGGAGGGTGGACAACGGAACTCCGCGATGATTAATAGTTGCCTAGCCGTTTTTGCGCTCATTTTGATCAGCTCACGGTTCCAACACAAAGTACGTAGGCGGCAGGCGCCGATAAATAATTTAATTAAAGCCTGTTTTGAAAAAAATATACAATTAATAAGTGAAGTATAAGGCCAAAATATATCAGCGTAAAGTAAAGCAAGTCTGACAGTATTATTAGGGATACCCAATAACACTGAATCGGAAAATCAATTGCAAAAGTTATATAAAAAAAACTCATTTTTTTTAATTTAATTTATATATTTATTAATTTTTAATCCTATCCATATAATTACTTCTTTCATAATTAGTTATGCTATAGAATAAAATTCCTTTTAAATATAACTATTGAAGAAAAAAGAAGGCAGGGTTTCCATTCTGCCTGCAAGCGGTCCTTTGTTTACGGACTATGTTGGGCCATAACTGTTTGCTAGCGACCCTTATTGAGCAATTTTACAAGTAGCTAGCTGTTTTATAATATAGTATCACGTGTAGAGAATAATAAGCTTTTAAAGTATATGTTTTGGGCAAATTACGAAATGGCTCAAAGTATTTTCAAAAGGAATAAATTATTATTACTACATATTATAAAACAAAGTGCCTCGCCGCGTCTGTCTGAATGATAAACTTAAAAACTACTGAACGGATTTTCATACGGTTTTCACTAGTAGACGAGGTGATTCATGAGGAATGTTTACGTGTGTAATTCATTAAGATTTTGTGATAATTGGATGAAATATGACGATGATTGTTGAAGATGTCGACAAAAATAAAAAACATTGAATAAAATAAAAACCGGCCAAGTGCGAGTCGGACTCGCGCACGAAGGGTTCCGTACCATTATCTATAAAAACGGCAAAAAAAAAACACGCCCCCTTAAATATTTATTTTATTCTGTTTTTTAGTATTTGTTGTTATAGCGGCAACATAAATACATCATCTGTGAAAATTTCAACTGTCTAACTATTACGGTTCATGAGATACAGCCTGGTGACAGACGGACGGACAGACAGACGGACGGACAGCGGAGTCTTAGTAATAGGGCCCCGTTTTAGCCTTTGGGTACGGAACCCTAAAAACACTGATTAGCTAAAATCTCCAAAATTACCACATAAAGCCTGATCTGCAATTAAAGCGACGCTCAAAGAGAAAAGCCTCGGATTACTTTCTATGAAGGGGTATCTAACTTCTCTACGAATGCTACGATTGCTACGAGTGCTACGAGCTCGTAGCAGGCCTGTGCCACTCTAAAACGAAAACTGGATCCCGGATTATAGATGCAAGCAATCCTACTGAGCGAAAACTCTAGCCCATGCCATGAGATAAGCGTCCACAGGTCGGCATCGTACGCATCGGGCAGATAGCGTCATGCATATTTGAATACTAAGCTGTGCCCGCGATTTCGTTCGGGCGGTTCATTCATATCTTCTGAACCCTGCAAATATCGAAAAAGAACATAAAATTAAATTAAATCCCTAAAATTTTTCATTGGTATGCGTTGAGCCGTTATGATGATTTGTAGGGAATAATATATGTCCTGGTATATAGAGAATTAAAAATCTTGTCTGGCGCCAATATATAATCAAAGTGGCTGCTATTTTATTAGGGAATGTGTTATACTAAGCGTTATCCGAGTCAGTCTTGGGAAGCAATGGCAGCGATGAGCTCACCACCTGTCACCATGGTAAAAACAGCCCCATTGAGGCTCTGCCAACCTCTCTTTGCCTATAAGTATGTAAGTAAATATATAGAGGTCGTAGTGTATAAGCTCTCGAATCAACTCTAAACGGGTATATATCCGGTCTAACCCACGATTACACGGATTCGTACGGACTTGTTACGCACAAATATATTGTTATTTCTCTAACAAAGGTTCAGTTATCGTCCTTAAAGGCCAGGAGCCAGTGAAGACATTCTTACGTCATTAAAATGCGATATTGTCTTCTTGTTGCGTGAGCTAGTCTAAGTTAATATCTGTCAAAACATTTCGTTCATGATGATACAGCTGAAGTACCGTTTGAAGTGAAATAGATAAAGGTGGCTGGTCCAAAACCGTTTATCATACAACATTTTAGGAACTTTCAGTGATAGAATAGATTTATTTTCGTCACTAGGTTTTATTTTAAGTAAAAACTAATTACAAAATGGCAATTTACCAACTTTTTTAAAAAATTCAATTTAATATCAGTATGAGAGGTGTAAAGACAATCAGACAAAATCGTAGTTTGCCGAGAAGTTGTGTATGAAGAGGCTTGTCTAATACGGTGTGACAAAACAGATCGCTTGTCCTGAAAAAACCACATAACCAAAGGACCACGATTCAGTTTTACTTAAGGTAGATGGGCGAAAACTGTGTATCATTCAGAAGTATGACGTAAGAAACCCATCGCTGATTTCCGGTCTTAAAAGGCTGAGTGAATGAAGTTATCACGGTGAAATATTATAATTATATCATCATCACCCCTTCCTTAACCCGGAATTACCTTGTCAGGTACAATAGACGCGTAGTCATTACTAAATAGTCTGCGCTATTGGGTAAAACCATGCCCTCGCTTCGTCAGCCGCTCTTCTGCTTCTCTGACGTTCTGTGAATGACGTGGAAAAGTCATCGCCTAGCTCCCAAGAACCCTGTTATCGTCCCAAGGAGCCGAAATAACATGAATTAAACCGGCTTTGCGGCTCGCTGAATTATTTATTAGATGCGAAGGCTGTGTAGGAAGGATGTAAAAGCAACTGGCTGAAGTGTGAATGGGCTGTAACGGCCGAATCGTGATGTAGGTTACGAAGACATAAGAATTGTAATTTGGCATTTCGATGGTTATGAGGGGCAATATAAACTGTTTAGTCTACTTATGCTTGGCTTTGAATTCAAAGTGGGTATGGACCACAAAAGAAGTAGTACATTCATGGTATGGACCCGTACGTGAATCATGGAGTAGAATAGAATAGAATAGAATAGAAAATAATTTATTGCACCTTAATATATATAACAACAAAAAAAATAAACAAAACATAACTACGTAATTTTAAGCACAATGGGCGGTCTTATCGCTTAGAAGCGATTTCTTCCAGAAAACCAGACACAATAATTGTCGGACGCTGAATTCCAATCCGCTGTTCCTGGGAAGTCTATTAAATTTATGTTCTATTCTTTATTCTTTTTGCAATAAATAGTGGCGTTTGTGCAGTAAAATAGTGGGTCCCAAATGGCGTTGGCATCTATTGTTTTGTATTTTTGACAAATGTGATATAGGTACATACATTGTAATTGGGTAAATTTAATTTCATAAATAATAATACAACTAATATAAGTGGGTACACAACATAATAATAAAAAATATGTTTTTTTTTCAAAAATACAATTAAAACAGTTGAGCTACCTGAAGACCGTTGCAAACGATGTAAAGGCAGCTCGACTGATCCAAATCACTTCGAGACGCAAGCATCCATAAGATGCTGGGTGCATTGCCACGCTGCTTTGTGCTGGCACTTCACGGAGTTGGAAGAAAAATAACTTTGCAGAGCTGTTAACATTGGTCACATTGATCTATTCCAAGTACATATTCACAATTTTCTTTCTTCTTTATAATATTCTACGCTGAATAGTAATTTTCATAGAATGTTTTCTCTTGAAGTTCATTTTTCTCGAAAGTGTTTAAGTGGTTAGCTTTGTTTTAGTGAGGTTTAGTCATTAAATACTAGTGTAAAGCCCGCGACTTCGTTCGCGTTAAGTTTTTTCCATACAAACTTCAACATCCCTATATCCATATGAAATATATCCATCTTTCTTTCTATCTAGGGGTAAGTTGAGTGTTCAGTCACGTTGTCTTAAAATAGAGAATTTTTTCATTTTTTTTATACAACTTGGTATGACGGGTCAAGCAGATGACCCACCTGATGTCAAGCGGTACCCTCTGCCTATGAACAGTGCATTACCTCACAGGTCATTTCCACCTAGAACGCGCCCTATGTGGCATTGCACTGCGCCCGCCACCCTGAGACAAGGATGAAAAGTCTCATGTGCCTATAATTTCACCGGCACCCATACCCTTCAAACCGGAACACAACAATGCGAGCACTACTGTTTTGCGGCAGAAATAGGTATGGTGGTGCTCTTCCCTGGACGAGCTCTTTCACAAAAAAGCTCTACTACTAACAACACAAAAAAGCTCTACTACTCTCTTCTTCGTCGAAAACCATGTCAGAGGCCCTCGGGCGGCTTGACAAACTTCGACACCAGAGGCCAGCACTACCTCATACGAAACGTCGACGACGACTAACTCTTCTAAAACTTCTCTAAAAGCTGTTTTTCTAGGCTCGTGTAATTCAAAACCCGCTCATGTCTATTGTAGCAAAAGGTAAAACAAACTTTTTTTCTTATCCAATTTCCAATAATTTATCCTCGTCGCAATCGCAGTCGATTGTTGTTTCAAAGTCAACCCCTTTTCGGTTCGCTGACCTTTGACAAATAGTCAGCGTCGAGAGTCAATGAAACGAGAGCCAGTGACGATTTCTTTTGATTATGAGGTTCAAATAATAATTCGAAAGCTTTTTTACAAGCTTTATATTAACTTGCAATGTATGTTCGGGTGGAATATGTTTGGAATTAAAACTATCGTGGATGGGAATCATTTTAAATGACTTAACGGCTAATTACCACTATATTTCGTCGCTTTGCTGAAGTTTCGAGATGTGTAGGCACACATACAGCGATTTCGGTATTTTCAGCAACAAGTCAAGCGTGCATTCAGAAAGTTCTATTTGATGAAGTGGAACTGATGAAGAAGACCAGAGATGGCTATGGGACAACTCAATTATAAGTATTTCACGGGTTGCGATAAAGGTGACTTACCGATATCCGATTGAGATGAAATTTGGCATACCTGTCAAGTTCCGATGACAATACAATATGATGGTGACAGCAAGCTGATCTGACGATGGAGACAACGGACAACGGAACTCCTCGATGGATAATAGTAGACTGGCCGTGTTTAGGCTCATTTTGATCAGCACACGGTTACGAACACTAATTTTATAAAAGCTTGTATTGTAAAATATATTTTTCACAAAAAACTTATAATATTTTGATTCGAACCGTTAAATAAACCTAAATACAATGATTAAAGGGGGGTTGTAATTTGTAGAGAGGTATGCTTGGAGTCTGAAACGTGATATACATACTTAGACACACGCCTTTTTCCCAAAAGGGTAGGCTTTTCAACGTAGGTTGCACCATCATGGGAAATAGACGTGACAAGTGGTGGGCTCATCGCCGCCATTGCTTTCCACGTCTGACTCTGCTAACACTTTCATTCAGTAATAACACATTCCTTAAATAAGCTAGCAGCCAGGACAAATCATATACCAACGAATCTTACAAATAAATCCGGGTAATCCTTTAGTCGGCTCTTACGACATCCATGGGAGGAGACGGAGGGTATATTCTTAAGCCGGACACCATGTTATCTGAATCAAAGAGATCCGTTGAAGGACCTCAGAATTAGTAAGTTGAAGTGGCAATGAGCAGGCCATATAGCTCGCAGAACCAAAAACCGTTGGGGAATAAAGCTTCTCGGGTGGCGACCACGAACCGCACGCAGTAGTAGGTAGGCCTCTGGACCGACGACATTATGAACGTCACAGGAAGTTGGAGGATAGAGGGGGCTCAAGCCCATCGTGGCATTTTATGTGGAAGGCCTTTATCCATCAGTGGACTTCTACAGGTTGATGATGAATTACTATTAGTAGTTAGTTTATTTTTTTACCAACTTTGATGACGGAACAAGCAGATGACCCACCTGATGTTAAGCGGTAGCCTCTGCCTTTAACAATGCATTACCTCATAGGTCACGTCCACCTAAGACGCGCGCTATGTGGCATTACACAGCACCCGCCACCCTGAGACATTAAGATGAAAATACTCATGTGCTTGTAATTTCACCGGCACCCATAGCCTTCCAACCAAACACAGTAATGCGAGCCATACTGCTTTGCGGCAGAAATAGGGATGGAAGTACTAAAAACGAATTCAGAGTTTCAACCACATAATACTCACTTTAACTCCGTATCATTCTTTGCCAGCATCCACACGACACTGCCAGGGTCGCGCCTGGAGCCCAATGCCATCAGCTGTGACAGCTTGGCTCCGAGGGGCAGGGCAGGCCGCCGCGGCACCTGGCCGGTCCACGTGGAGATGGCCAGCATGTCAGGACTCTCCTTCACCAGGTGCTTCTGTGTTGCCATGCATTTGCCTGACGCGTCCTGGGAACAAGACATAATTTTATTTATTTAATTCTTTATTGCACAAAAAAACACAAGGAAATTGTACAAACGGAGGATTTAATGCTAAGCAGCATATTCTGCCAGACATCCATGAGGATGATACATAAAGGTTGGCGTGCTCAAAACTAATAAGACATAGTCATAGTCATATCATTTATTCACCATGGGGAACACTGGAAACACCCAACACACATGGTACCCAGGAACACCCATGGTATTGCAAACGCGCTGCCTACCATTTAGAGCCCTATTGATATATCTCTTGAATTTAACCATATTGTAGCCCCGTGGGAAGCCATCCAACGGGAGCTCATTCCACGCCATGCAGGTACGCGGGAGAAACGATCGCGTGAAACGCACTGTGCGAGACCTCCACGCATCCAAAATGTGCGGGAAATTTGCCAAAACCTTGAAACTTGGAACAGAAGCAGCATAGCTAAATAATTTCAATAGCTTTCAAAATTGTAACGCTATACAATATTGGGCTCAACACAAAGGCGTCAAACTCATCCCAAACATTACCATACGCTGATACAGATAATTATTTGATAAAAAGGGAAGGCCATTCATCATCGAGCCGTCGGGACCCTCGTCCAGAATTCACAATGAGGCGCAAAACATTCGCGGGACATAATCCTGTAAATGTAGCAGAAAGAGGAACACAGCCACATCAATCTACAAATCTATGAGGTAAATTTAAGAAAATTCAGTTGTTTTGATAGAGAGACTTGCAAGCAAGTACTAAAATAAGATGCAATAAAAGAGTTCAAAAAAAAATTGAAGGACATATTTCGTAGCCCTCTATGGCGTAGAGGCTCTACGGATTCATATTCTACGCAGACCCGAATGTATTAAGAACATTATTATACACATACGGGATATTTACTATACAACGGATCAAAGCCACTACTCGAACAGATTTACGTAAAAAAAACTTTTAATAGCAGAGACAAACGTTTGATTTGTTTTTATACTTAAGCGAACTTTATCAGAAAAAGAAACAATTCATCGTGCAATGTCCATTACAATCGGTAACAAATGTTACATTATGTTATAATGTCTGAAGAACCCTGAAAAAAATGCGAATTCACATTATACCGCTGTCAGCATGTCTGGTCGCACACGTGCGTGAATCGAGAGAGTTGTGCGTGGCTTCTAGACCCCCTACGCCCTTGTCCCGGCTAGAAGGGGGAGGACGACGGGCTTAATGTATTATCAGGGTAGAATATTCCATTCATTTTTACTGTCTCGAACGTTGTCATTAAGAGAACAACCAGCGAGCGGTAAAAATAAAATATTTTTGGTATCATTGAAATTCTGGTGTGAATTTTCCATTGATTTTTTCGAAGTCCCTTGAAAACAAGCGGGTGTCTGTAATCTAATCCCCCTTAGAAAATAGTCCATCCAAGCGCAGGCGTATTAGTAGTGTTCTGTGTTAGGTATGACAAACTCTCTAAACAAAATGACGTAGTAATTAGATTTGAATTAAAGCTTCATTTGAACACCTAGGCTAGTTCCTTTATACATATTTTAAATTGGATCAGCGATCATGGAGTAATCACGGAACATACATAAACAAGTAATTAATTTTGTAAAAATTAAAAAAATCCCAACGCAATGAAACGACAAAACCGATTTTGATAAAACAGATTTTGACATCAGTTAGGGCCGGTGCGGCGGCAGATTCCGCTGAGGACCTCAAAAGACGCAAATATGCAAGTCTCGACAGAGCTTACTTATTTGAGCCTTTCGGGGTCGAGACTCTGGGTCCGTGGGGTTCCGGGGCCCATCGCGTTTTCAAAATTCTTTCAGGGCATCTGGTCGAAGCGACGCGTGACCCGAGAGCTGGCTCTTATCTGGCTCAACGCATTAGTATTGCCATTCAGCGTGGCAATGCAGCCAGCATCTTAGGGACGCTACCGTCTGGTAGTGATTTGGATCAGTTGAGCTACCTTTAGATCGCTTGTAGCGGTCTTCAGGTAGCACAACTGTTTCATATGTATTTTGTACATACCTTGTATTATTCTTTCCATCAAACATAGCTAAGAACACTCCAGACTAATTCAACATTCAACAAATAAAAAACAAAAACGGTTCATCCGTTCGGGAGCTACGATGCCACACACACACACACACACACACACACACACACACACACACACACACACACTCACACACACACATACACAGACACGTCAAACTTATAACACCCCGTCGTTTTTGCGTCGGGGGTTAAAAACAGCCGACAAATAAGGAGATTTTTGTTAGTAGTTGAGCTTTTTTGTAAAAGAGTTCGTTCAGGGAAGTACTACCACCTATTTCCTACCCCCTATTTCTGCCGCAAAGCAGTAGTGCTCGCATTACTGTGTTCCGGTTTGAAGGGTATGGGTGCCAGTGAAACTACAGGCACATGAGACTTTCCATCTTTATATCTTTGTGTGACGGGCGCAGTGCAATGCTACATAGGGCGCGTACTTGGTGGACGTGACCTATGAGATAATGCACTGTTCATAGGCAGAGGGTATTGCTTAAAATCAGGTGGGCCATAAGCTTGTTACGACATCTAAAGTTGTTTAAAAAATAAAGAACGTCTCCTCCTTTTTTGGAGTCGGTTAATGTAGAACCAATACGTGAATATTCACAACCCGATATGATCCAGTACAAATACGACACGAACGTGTAATTTAAATTAATTACAGTAAATTATATCGTATTGCGAGCTTTCAATGAAATTAATTAACCAATTACTCGCTGATATAACATGACCGTAGGCACAGATAAAATAATACTATACTAGTACCGTAGGCTAGGTAAAGTGGGGGAATTTACGTCAACTGAGCGAGTTCGGTCTACCATTATTGAGGAAGGTAGCACCCAAACACTACTGTACGGGTCGGATTTCGTTCGATAGCCTCGATCCCTCAGTAGACCCTACCTGCCTATTATAAACCCATAAGTAACTCGATACCTAGCTATATATAACGGTAAGTAGATACAGGAATATCAAGTACTGAGGAGTCGCCATAATATCACATATACAGTATGTTTTTTTAACTTGGACAGTATGGGTAAATCCGAATCCTTAAGACATACGGGAAATTTGTCTTTGGAACCATTTACTCATTTTGAATGAATTGCTGTATACAGCAAAACGGAGGCCATATACATATGAATGACACACTGAATATACAAATAGGTACAAAAAATACGTCGATGGGTAATTAGTACAGTTATACATTATATCGTTCAAAGGTATCGGAAGTCCTAGTCCTCCTCGTCGCGTCGTATTCCTCAATGCTGAGGGTCGTGACCCCCTCCATGGATCACTTTCTGCCGGACGATGTTGCGCCAATGAGATCTGTTGCCAGCGAGCTGCACGGCTTCGTGGAGTTTTGAATCGAGAGTGGTGCAGATCTGGTCTGTCCAACGTAACGGGCTACGGCCTCGTAGCCTCTTTCCCTCAATTTCATTTATTTTATTTTTATTTATTTATTTTACAAATTTTAGGAAAACTTACAGCTATGAATTAACAAAAAGGTCTTTGCTTAACATAGCATGCATGATACATACATGATATGGTACTGACGGCTAATTAAAAGTTCCCACATATATTTACTAAAAAAACTTAGGTATAAATCAATAGACGACGAATAAGGAAATACATACACACAAAAATAAATACAAAAAAAAAAAAAAAAAATAGAAAAAGTCACTAAAACAAACAATCTATCCAATACACAGGTAATAGGCTAGTTAGAAAAATATAACCCATAGATTAATCTTAGTTTAGTCGCTGTCCAAAAATAATTTACCATTAAGAATACGCTTTAACTTAAACGCTTTTACGCCAGTGATAATCAGCCTCTCTAAGTTGTCACTGCCTTTCCGTGCTATATGACCAAAATACTCAAGGACTCGCTGGAGGCAGATGGAGGAAAGCCTAGTAGTTCTTGAGTTCCTTGAGTATTGACTCGTTCGTCCTACGGGCTGTCCAGGGGATTTGCAGCATCCGTACTAGTAGGTCACCCCAAACGTGACATCGCTTAGACCTCCGTAGCTCATAAACCCCTGTACCGATCAAGCTCATGTTCGAACTTAAAATTATATTCACATAACCTACCTACCATACTTATTTCATCACGATTGGATCAACGGTTCAGATATCGTCGGACAAACTTACATACAAACATACATACCTACCTACATACATACAAACGAGGCATCTTGCAATCAGACTCTGAGTCCTCGCTTCGCTGACCAGAGAGCTGGCTCTTATCTGGCTCTTATCTCTTATCGTTGCCATGAAGGACAACATTTTTCTCAACATTTTTAATGATTGCTACCACAGAAACCTAAATATAGTGCACAAAGATACATACTTGTACAAAACATCTAAAGAAAGAATTGTTACAACGCCATAATCACGTAAGAGCTACGTACGAGCGTTTGGGAAAGTATAGCTGGGTTGGCTGTTATGTACATATCTTTGATTATATATATCCAAAAATACAAACTCTAACTAACATGACCTAATGATAAATGAAAACATTCATGACCCACAATCACATGCTCTGTGTTAAGAATACATATTGTAGTTTTTTTTTGGTACCTGTTTGTTAATCGTGCTCGTGCCATGTCCGTGCGTCAACCGAGGTCCGTGCTGAAAACCAGCGCTGCAGTTTACTGCAGCATAATGCTGAGCACGGAACTTTTATGACAGCACTATACACGGCACATTTTATATCTTAGCATGTAAATTGTACCGTGTATGGTTTTAATTAAAATAAACTTTTACTTTACTTTTTTTTACTTTTTTTGTTGAACGAAAACAATTTGTGCTAACACTCTCTCAAATTATGTTCTCACAACGATTTTGTTGTAAATCAACTCGACCCAATCTCCAACAAGTAATTAAATCCAAATAAATTAATTTTCCGCCAATCAATTAGCAAGGCAATAACCACGAACCGTGCACGGTGGCCAACACCTGCCCCTTTACAAGTAAGGGCCTTTTCAGACTAACACTCTTCTCTCCCTCTTCAACCTATTGCAACCCAATTAGACCATGATTCAAGAAAACAAGGTATGCTACTCGACTAAAACCAGATGGACCAGTAGTAGTAGAGCTTTTTTGTGAAAGAGTTCGTCCGGGGAAGTACTACCACCATACCTATTTCTGCCGCAAAGCAGTAGTGCTCGCATTGCTGTGTTCCGGTTTGAAGGGTAAGGGTGCCGGTGAAATGACAGGCACATGAGACTTTTCATCTTTATGTCGCAGGGTGGCGGGCGCATTGCAATGCCACATAGGGTGCGTCCTAGGTGAACGTGTCCTATGAGGTAATGCACTGTTCATAGGCAGAGGTTACCGCTTAACATCAGGTGGGCCATCTGCTTGTTCCGTCATTCATTAGTATAAAAAAAAAAAAAAAAAGATGGCGTCACTCTCCTCACTTGCCACTTTATTATAAAAATAACAGAGTTACGAAAAACAATGCTCTGAGGGATTTCCATTTTCGAATTTAAAAAAAAAGTATTTCGATTTGGCTCGATAGATAGCGCTGACTCAATTATGGTGGTCAAAATTAACAAATGCATTGTCTGTTCTTCTGTGTGATACTTAACAAAATACCATGAAAATATATCACTACGTCGTTGACTTTGACATTTCACTTTATTTGGACAGTTAAGTACAGATCTGGCGCCATCTATTTTCAAGGCTTTAAGCATGATGTGAAACGCCCGTGAAAACCCCTCATTGTGATAAATCTGTTAAAAAAATATTGAAATTTTTATAATCAAATTATTTAATGTATTTTTATAATCAAATTATTCACTTTGATTATAAAAATTTCAATATATGAATTAATAAATGAATGTTAGTGAATGAACGTATTTTTCATAAAAACCTCGTAGTTTTATTGAATCGAACCGTTAATAGATACATAATATAGCGGTTTTACATTCACTGTGGTGTGTCCGGCCTAAGAAAAGACCCCTCCGTCTCCTCCCGTGGATGTCCTAAAAGCCGGCTAAGGGATTACCCGGGCTTGTGGATAAGATTCACTGGTATAAGATTTGTCCTGGCTTCTAGCTTATCATGGAATGTGTTATTACTGGAAGAAAGCGTTAGCTGAGTCAGTTGTGGGAAGCAATGGCGGCGAAGAGCTCAACGCTTGTCACGTCTATATTCCACGATGTGTGGAACACTTTCACCCACTGTGAAAAGAGGCCCATTGCGGCTCTGTCTACCCTTTCGGGGAAAAAGGCGTGTGTCTATGTATGTATGTTTGTATGTACGGTTAGTACATTCTACTGGTAGGTAAAGTCAAAGTGAACATAAAAAATACTTTATTCATTGTAATCACAAGGATCATTTTGAATTTGAATCGTCTTTTAAACTAAATTTACTCCAGTTCCAACGCGAAGTATAATTACGCCATGGTCACAGATAAAATAATACTGCCATGATCCAGGCATTAGAGCGCTTGCCTGTACCTACGGAGACCTCAACATTTAATTCCTCTGCCTCTGAATTTTTGCGTAGTGCTTGAGTACTACGTACTAACATTGTATGGAAGTCGTGTAAAATAGGTATTGAAAAATGGTTTAGGCCCGATTTCTCTCATATTACGGAACCGTAAAAGTGTAAATGTGCTATATATTTATCTTACCAAGTAGGTATGGGATAAAAGTTTGAACAACCTAAAAAAACCCGTCACCTATTTTTTTTGGTTATGTTAAGAGTGACCTGTCTGAAAAGAGCTTAAAGCGAGAGTGGCTGAAGAAACAGCGTTTTGTCTTGTGTTTTATTCGTAGATCATAAAAATTTAAATTTTGAAAAATATATTTCATTTTGCACTCTTTTATGTTGAAAGACGGCATTTCAATACACAATTATTGCATAAAAAAAAAAACGCAAAGATAGGTCTAAATTGCGATTGAATTGGTGTTATATTAGAGTTATATTCAGTTTTGGACGATAAAACTTATACCAAAACAAATGTTGTAGAAAATGTGAGATAAAACGGATGAATTTAAAAAAGTCCCATTCCAAAAATAAATGTTTTTATGCCCTAATAATGTGCTTGCCGCGGTTTTAGTCGCGAGCGGAACGTATTGGAGGCGCAAAATGCCTTAAGTTCTCAAATAAGAGCGCCTTAAGACTGCGACAACGTCAGGCAGAAAGCATCAGAATATGACGTAAAATATCGATAATTTTACAAAACCCTTAAAGTAAACCCTCGGTTTTGTTGTATTGATTTTATTTATTTAATTTTTTACCCTATAATATGCACCATTTTAATAAACAATCGAATCTAGGCAAAATATAGACGTAACTTTTTTTTTCTATCGATTAGAAATACGAAAGGACAATTCCTATCGTATTTCTGGTACAGTGATCCCTCGGAATTATAATGTAGTATCCGTGCATATTTATAATTTGAATATTGTAGTTGATTTGACAGTTAAAAATCAAATCTAAGATGAGGAATATTGCGACACACCCAACCTTAAGCAGGGTAAAGCGACTATTCCCATAAATTACGGAAATTCGCTCACGAGAACACAAACGTGACTCGGACCGGGAATGGGAGTTGTTTGTTGTGAGGTTCCTGTGTCTGACACTGGCTTATCTACGTTTAATGTTAGTTCATTTAGAACTAGCGACTCGTCCCGGCTACGCACGGGTTGTTTCAGGATGAAAAACAGCCCCCCCCCTCCTATCCCCTGTGATGGACCCGTGTCCCAAAACATCTGTTTAATATTTTTTTTTTATATCACAGTAAGATTTCGTTTCTTACTGTCCGAAGTGAAACAAAGGGAGTTGATTGCTTCCTGTATATTCAATAGAATTTAAAGTTCCCAGGATATTAAAATTCTATGTGTCCAATATAGAAAGCTGTTATTTTAGGATTCTTGGATGAGCGACAATGGTTTTAGGATTTCTTCACAGTCACAGATGGGGCAAGCAGATGTCCTGACAATGGGTGATGGAGAAAAAAACCTTTCTTGCATAAAATGCGTGTGCTTGGGGAATTTTGGTACCTTGGTTATAACTGATCTGTAGAAATCTCGAGTAATTAGTTGAGATAAGTTATTTCGTCATGAAAGGAGACGTCTAGACATGACTAGATCACTTATCGTATAACACCTTACGAACCTAGGAAATAACTAGATTCTGCATTTCAGTTATAACTAGATATGAGTCTAATTTGTGTAGCGTTTCAACGAATGGACACTGAAATCTGCGGATACACATACACTGTACTTTGTTTTTCATGTTGGGAGACCGGGATTGAAACAATGGACTATATCTCAACCTGAAATGCGCGCGAACGCGACAGTTGGCGCCAAAAAGCGGAGCGACATCATGCGAGGCTTGCAAGCCCGCACGCTGAGTTTGAATTTGGCGCGAAAAGTTGCGTCTCTTACGCAATGGTGACGACAAGATGTACCAATCACGTGTCACCCAGAAGATGTACAATGGACCAATGGCGTAACAGCAGTGGGGCGTGTTACGCTACGAAGAGGAAATGCGGTTAGAATGAAGGAATAGGGTTGCGACGGGGAGCGCATTCATTGAGTTTTGAACTGCGGAAGGAGGAAGTTTAGTTTCGCTAAGCACGAGAGAGTGTACTAGAAATCAGTGTCGTCTGACGGGGTCGTAACTAAAGAAGTGTTTAAGTCTCAGAGAAGACAGTGTTTATAATAATAGAATCAAGTGGCTAGCCTTCAAGAACATTAAAAAGCTAAGTTTTACTGTCCAAATCTGAAATCCAAATGACCTAATGACCTATTAAATCTCAGTAAATATTGGCATCATATATGTGCCTTGATTAACCTCCATATAAAAATGTGATTAGAACATTTGGATTAGTAATATATCTCAATTTGTGCGTGTATTTCAGACATATATATACCTCTATATTGCAGATTTCGTCTATAAAGACGTGTCCTTTTGTTCGGAGCCTAATTTATTGAGGGCCGTAGCAAAAATAGCTACTTAACGCTAAAGATTCTCCCACCAGTAAAATCCGGTTGGTAGTGGTAGGGTAATTAATGGCATATTGGTGTCCTTAGTTACCTGAGGCGAGTAATCTGTTTTCAGTTGAGGGAAAGCTGGATATGTTAGCTATTTCGCGTAATGCTAGGTATTATGAAAGATAACTAACATATCGCACCAGTGGTGGTATTATTAACCGCATTTTAATAATGCAATATAGAGGCTTGTCTTAGATTTAATTCCCTACAAGCCAAACCTGTATGCGGGATTGACTCGTCTTACTGTATTTCATTGATTTGTGTGTGTGTGCTTGAATGATTAAAATATTCCAATACTGAATTTAATATCACACGGTTTGATTTTGCTCAGATAAAACCCTAAATATCAAGGCAGGCTTATCAAATACATTTAGCACTCAGATAGTGCATACAACAGCTAAGAATAAGTAATTTTAGCCTGGATCCCGAGAGAGCAGATGCTGAACGTAAGTCATGATTATGCTAATTAATTAACAATATATTTAATCCTTAAATAGGCTCTGATTGTTTGCACAACGAATTCCCGCTATAAGCGAAGGTGGTTACAAGCGCTATATAAATATCTAAGCGATCTAATATCGGAGGCCTCCGTTTTACAACAACATCAAGATCAGCTACTGCAGACACGAGTTGTCTTAACCACGCATAGGACCAGGAACAAGCTTGTCCTGAAGAATCCACAGATGCTGACTTAGGACCTGGTGCCATGTCGAACCGTTCACCATAGAGGTCATTAGGCGGAGGAGTCGATCACACAGAACTGATAGCGGTCCATAGAAACCTGGCTGAGGTACAGCTCGATAATCACCAGCAAGTATCCATAAAAGTCAAGTCTAGAACCCTGGGGGCCCGATATTGATCGATCTAGCTCTCAAAGGTTCATAGACTTTCGTTAGAGTGCATATACAGCGGAAGTCCGGTTCTAATCTCTAGAAGGATGGGTTTTTTATAAAGATCAACAATTCACAAAACCAATTACGGACCCAAAAGACTCAATCCGGACAGAATTGACCCTTGTTACTAAACCATGACTAGCGGACACACACACTGCCTTAAACATATCAATTTCAAGTAATACCAGACTGGTCCAAATACAGAGAAATATATATATCCGTTTCTATTCTAAGCTAAAAAGCAAGTTGTAAGTAAACCGTTCTGTTCAGGCCAATTCATGACCAGCTCCGTTCTGGTGAGCTAAGGTCAGCAGTCTACTGAGAGAGAGAGGGGAGGAACGTTCAATTGCTCCACTAGGGTCTAGATGGTATCTAGACCGATACTAGGTAAGGAGGGGGAAACGTCACATTTGGCGCCGAGTGACCAAGGATTTAGTGATAAGGTTATTGCATAAGGCTTTAACCACTAAAAAAATTATCTGAGTTATTTGAATTTAATTCATTTTATTAAAATACACAACGTAGGATCAATCAATTAATTATTTGCAAACATATTAAAGAAGACAGAACGTAACTTCAATTAGTTTTACAACCATAGAAACACGAATTTCAAAATTTCAGAGACCATTGCTATCTATAAATGAAACAAAAGATAAGTCATTATAACTGTGTTACACGAGTTGCTAACGTGTTAGAGGGTTTATTCTGAGTGAAATAAGTTTTAGTTATTTATAAATAACTAAGTATAAGAAATTCAGTATTTGATTATACTTGTGCATGATAATTATAACTGCTTGTTATCATGTCTGCCAACGCTCCAAGGAAAAGTAGCAGGAGAGGTACCACCAGAGACACGTCCGTAACATCAAGGGCAAAGAAGAGTCGTACTGTGGAAACCGCACAGATGAACCAAAGCGATTTAGGTTTTCAGATTTTGGGAAATAAATTGGACGCGATTTTTAAGCGTTTAGATACACTAGAACGAGAGCGCGAAAATGTAAGCATTGCAACTAGTTCCGTGGCGAGTACAGGTTCAATTCCATCGGGGATACAGGGCGATCAAATGATTATACCGCAGACAATAGAAATAGTGCAAAGTTCTGTGCCAGTGACACAGCCCATTATTTCCAGTTCGGAAAACGGAAACACTTATATAATGAGACCGGCTGTTGATAAGCCCGTCTTCAGTGGAAAAAATGACACGAATCCAATGAAATTTTTAAAAAAATTAAAACGATACATAAATTCCAGTAATGGTATGCATCGCGCGGTAGATATTGCGACCGAGTGTTTAACGGGGTCAGCATTAAAATTATTAGAGATATATAGTGACGGATGGACATCCTTAGCTGACTTTGAAAGGGATTTTCAGAAAGTGTTTTGGGGAGAAACGCAACAAGAGAGGGCCAAATATAAGCTAGTTAATTCTACTTGGGATTCAAAGTCTCAGATGACCATGAGCGAACATTTCGCAGGGCAAATCGATACAGTGCGATTTTTAACATCACCGTTGACGGAAAGCCATATGGTCAACTCCGTGATTAAGCATTTCCCCGTAGACATACAACGGTTATGGTCAATTCAGAAGGGTAATAAGACTATTTTAGTAGCGGCAGAATTCCTTCGCGATATGGAACAAGATATAACGATTAAAACAAGCGAATCAGATAATTACTCGAATCGAGGTAATGAGCGCGTTGGAAGGGGTAATTACAGGCGCGTAAATTCTATGAACACTTCGTTGGCGTGGAGAGGTCAGAACTCAAATCGTGGACGCGGTCAACGTCGTGGTAGGAATTATTATAGAGGAAATCGAGCCACGTCTTGGCCAGCTATTAAATGGGAAAGGGCCAACAATACCGAATCGAACGGAACAATTAAACCAGTGCCTAAGCCCACGGAATCCAATACAACACAGGCGGCAACTTCAAATCAGGGAAACGCATGAGTGTCGGACACGACAGCCTCTGTGATCCGACAATGAATATAGATGCAAGAGGTTTAAATAGTACCGTTAATATGATTTTAGGACCGGAAATTAGGACGAGATCGGGCGCAAATGTTGTAGCGTATAACTGTATGATAAAGACCGGTTGGAGGCCAGGAAAGGCGTTAGGAAAAACAGAAAACGGGTGCAAAGTTCCAGTAGGTAATGCTATTTGTTCGAACAGTTACAGCATCGAAGCGAGCTTAGGGTTGTTATTAGGAAAAGATAACGACGAAATTCTTTTGTGCCAAGAGGTAGGCAGGCCGTGTAACATCTGCGATAAGCGCGAGGCAAGGTTGTATACAATTTTTAGTGATTCATCCTTTTATGACGACGAAAATACAGCTCACAGCTTATCTCGATTACCCGAAGTAACAATAAAAATAAACGGAAAAGAGATTAAAAGTTTGCTAGATACAGGAAGTCAGGTTACAGCGATTACATCGGAGCTGTATGATTCAATTAGAAGCGAAGTAGGTGTTTTACCGGAAGTTCCGACACCGTGCATGCAAATTCAAGGTGCGTTCGGGTCGAAGAGTGAAAAGGTTAATAAACTCAATGTGGTTACGATAGAGTTAGGCTCAGTTCAAATCGATACACCCGTAGTTGTTTTAAAAAAGCTTCCGTATCCGATGATATTAGGACATGATTGGTTAGAACGTATGAGGGCGGTCATCACATGTGGTCCTGAAAAGATCTTAAGTATAGAACATCTTGGGATTAGAACTCAAGTTAGAATCGGGTCGGATCACGAATGTTTAGATTGGGAACGAAGATTAAATTGTTTAGAAAGAACAATTACTTCAAACACGACTGATAACGATAAGCGGTTATCCGTAGAACAATACGTCCAGGGGCTAGATAAATCAGTTGAACAAAAGGATTTATTGTTATCTGTTTTGCGGCAATATAAAACGGTGTTTTCACATAAGCCTGGCAGGACCAATAAATACACTCACAAGATTGAAATGACAGATCAAACACCTTTCATGAAACGATCTTATCCGATACCATTCAAACATAGAGATATCGTAGGACAAAAGATAATGGAATTAGAAGCTTTGGGTATCATAAAGCGTGAGTCAACAGCCTTTTGTAGTCCGATGACTTATGTCATAAAGAAAGATGGCAGTGTTCGATTATTGTTAGACGCACGCGAATTAAATAAACGAATGATGGGGGACGTCGAAGCGCCACCCCTCACGTCAGAGATTTTACAGTCTTTTCATAATGTCAAATTCATAAGCGTATTAGATTGCAGTGATGCCTATTTTCACATACCGTTAGATAGTGATTCAACGAAATACACAGGTTTCACGTTTATGGGAAAGTCATACACGTACAATGTATTGCCTCAGGGATTAAAAACATCAGTATCGAGTTTTAGTAGAGCAATGGATATTATCTTGGGGCCTGAAGTCAGAGATTTTTGTGTGAATTATCTAGATGATTTAGTGGTATACACATCGGGGACCCTAGACATGCATTTGGAACATTTGGGACAGGTATTAGAAAGATTGCGGCAGGCCAATATGACATGTAATTTGATTAAATGTAGTTTTTTTCAAACAGAGGTTAAATTTCTCGGCCATATTGTATCGGTAAATGGAGTGAGAATGGACCCTGATAAGACAGTGGCCATAAAGCAATTCCCGGCGCCCAAAAACGTAAAACAATTAAGGGCTTTCTTGGGGCTCATAAACTATTTCCGGAGGTTTATTCACAAATACGGGGAGCAGACGAAACCGTTATGTAAGCTATTGCAAAAAAGCGAGGCTTTCATATGGACCGAACAGTTAAACGAGGTTTTTGAGCGTGTGAAAATTTTATTTTTAGATACCGTAATGCTAGTTCACCCTGATATCAATAAAACATACTATTTGCAAACGGATAGCAGTGCCGTAGGTATCGCAGGATGTGTCTATCAATTATCAGAAGAAGGTGATCGTATGATCGTAGGTTTTTGTAGTAAAGGGTTGACAGACGCCGAGATTCGTTGGACGGTATCGGAGCAGGAGTTATTTGCTATCATTTTCAGCCTGACAAAATTTGAAACCTACTTACGCGGAGCTAAAATGATCATTCGAACTGATCATAAGAGTCTAACGTTTTTACATTCGTGGAAATTACTAGGTGCACGTATGATAAGATGGGTACATTACATGGGACGTTTTGACTATCGTATCGAGTACATAAAGGGGACCGATAATTGTATAGCAGATGTTTTGTCTAGACACATACCAAACGTGGAGTTAGGTCGAGGAACTAGAATAGTCAGTCCACAACTAAACATGTTTAAAACAGCTAATTATAGACAGGTAACGGGACAATTAGAAGACATAGTACAATTGCAGAAAGCTGACCCCAAGTTACAAGCAATAATTACGAGGTTGTTGATAAATGACAGTGCGTCACCCTCTATGGAGATGAGGTTTTACGAGATGAAAGACGATATGTTGTTTTATAAGCGCACTGGGTCGGGTGAAAAGGTTATTGTCATACCGGAAGTAATGAGAGACGAATTGATAAAGAATGTTCACGAGGAAATTGGGCATTTTGGTAGGTATAAAGTACATGCTATAATGAGGAAAAGATTCTACTTTACACGTATGTCACGTGAGATTGGTAGAGTAGTGAGAGAATGTGACTTATGTCAGAAAACAAAACATGAGTTACAGGCAACGGTGGGTCCGAGTCAGCCAGTATTAGCTTTGGAAATAGGGGAAATTGTCTTTGCTGATTTGTATGGGCCATTGCCGGCAGGTCAATTCGGGATGTGTTATGTTTTTGTAATGCAGGATGCGTTTAGTAAGTTGATAAAATTGTATGCGTTGCGGAAGGCTACGGGAAAGAGTGTCGTATCATGCGTAAGGAAATTTCATTTAGAAGTAACGATAAAGCGAGTTGTAACGGATAACGGAGCACAGTTTGTGTCGCGAGCATGGGAAAATGGACTAGCTAAAATGGGTATCGTGTTATCACACACATCAGTACGAAATCCGCGGCCCAACTCTACCGAAAGAGTGAATCGCGAGTTGGGGAGACTGTTCAGAGCCTATTGTAATAAATCACATAAGAGTTGGGTAAGTGTGTTACCAATTATCGAAGAATGCTACAACAATGTAATACACTCTAGTACAAAATATACTCCGTTAGAGCTCATTGAAGGGAATTCAATTAAATTGACAACTGACACTTATATTAATAGATTTGATGGGGAAAGCCGCGAATCGAAAGAGTTTATGCGCGAGCGAGCGAGAGAAAATATAGTCAAGGCCGCAGCTACACGAGAGGTTACATATAATAAAGGTCATAAACTCATACAATTCAACATCGGAGATAAGGTCAAGTTGAGGACGTTACCAAAATCAGACAAAAGTCAGAAGATAACCAAAAAGTTTGCGTTGCTATACGAGGGACCATACGTCGTGGGTGCGATACCGTATGCCAACGTGTATACGTTGATTAATAATGAAAATCATATCCGAGGGAATTATAATGCTATACACTTGTCAAGGTATTATGAAAACACGAGCGTTATGAATAAATTAAAATAAATTAAAATAAATTAGAATAAATTAAAATAAATTAAAATAAATAAAAATAAATAAAAATAAATACAAATAAATAAAAATAAATAAAAATAAATAAAAATAAATAAAAAAATAAAAATAAATAAAAATAGATTAAAATAAATTTAAATATATTAAAAAAAAAAAAAAAAAAAAAAAATGGGATTATCTTAGGTTTGAGGGTGGTCAAACACCACAAACATATCTTGTAGATGGGTATCTTAAGGTTAAGCTTAGTTTGAGGGTGGCCACTTTGCGAAGGGAGATCGATAGGTCGAAGTTTTTTTTCTCACGTGTGCTCTTATGAGGAACCGTGTTCTGAGTTGGGAGATTAAGTATTGATGAAAAGTTAAGCACTAGATGTTTCTGCGTGTTCAATTTTCAGAGGGTGGAATGTGATGGACCCGTGTCCCAAAACATCTGTTTAATATTTTTTTTTTATATCACAGTAAGATTTCGTTTCTTACTGTCCGAAGTGAAACAAAGGGAGTTGATTGCTTCCTGTATATTCAATAGAATTTAAAGTTCCCAGGATATTAAAATTCTATGTGTCCAATATAGAAAGCTGTTATTTTAGGATTCTTGGATGAGCGACAATGGTTTTAGGATTTCTTCACAGTCACAGATGGGGCAAGCAGATGTCCTGACAATGGGTGATGGAGAAAAAAACCTTTCTTGCATAAAATGCGTGTGCTTGGGGAATTTTGGTACCTTGGTTATAACTGATCTGTAGAAATCTCGAGTAATTAGTTGAGATAAGTTATTTCGTCATGAAAGGAGACGTCTAGACATGACTAGATCACTTATCGTATAACACCTTACGAACCTAGGAAATAACTAGATTCTGCATTTCAGTTATAACTAGATATGAGTCTAATTTGTGTAGCGTTTCAACGAATGGACACTGAAATCTGCGGATACACATACACTGTACTTTGTTTTTCATGTTGGGAGACCGGGATTGAAACAATGGACTATATCTCAACCTGAAATGCGCGCGAACGCGACAGTTGGCGCCAAAAAGCGGAGCGACATCATGCGAGGCTTGCAAGCCCGCACGCTGAGTTTGAATTTGGCGCGAAAAGTTGCGTCTCTTACGCAATGGTGACGACAAGATGTACCAATCACGTGTCACCCAGAAGATGTACAATGGACCAATGGCGTAACAGCAGTGGGGCGTGTTACGCTACGAAGAGGAAATGCGGTTAGAATGAAGGAATAGGGTTGCGACGGGGAGCGCATTCATTGAGTTTTGAACTGCGGAAGGAGGAAGTTTAGTTTCGCTAAGCACGAGAGAGTGTACTAGAAATCAGTGTCGTCTGACGGGGTCGTAACTAAAGAAGTGTTTAAGTCTCAGAGAAGACAGTGTTTATAATAATAGAATCAAGTGGCTAGCCTTCAAGAACATTAAAAAGCTAAGTTTTACTGTCCAAATCTGAAATCCAAATGACCTAATGACCTATTAAATCTCAGTAAATATTGGCATCATATATGTGCCTTGATTAACCTCCATATAAAAATGTGATTAGAACATTTGGATTAGTAATATATCTCAATTTGTGCGTGTATTTCAGACATATATATACCTCTATATTGCAGATTTCGTCTATAAAGACGTGTCCTTTTGTTCGGAGCCTAATTTATTGAGGGCCGTAGCAAAAATAGCTACTTAACGCTAAAGATTCTCCCACCAGTAAAATCCGGTTGGTAGTGGTAGGGTAATTAATGGCATATTGGTGTCCTTAGTTACCTGAGGCGAGTAATCTGTTTTCAGTTGAGGGAAAGCTGGATATGTTAGCTATTTCGCGTAATGCTAGGTATTATGAAAGATAACTAACATATCGCACCAGTGGTGGTATTATTAACCGCATTTTAATAATGCAATATAGAGGCTTGTCTTAGATTTAATTCCCTACAAGCCAAACCTGTATGCGGGATTGACTCGTCTTACTGTATTTCATTGATTTGTGTGTGTGTGCTTGAATGATTAAAATATTCCAATACTGAATTTAATATCACACGGTTTGATTTTGCTCAGATAAAACCCTAAATATCAAGGCAGGCTTATCAAATACATTTAGCACTCAGATAGTGCATACAACAGCTAAGAATAAGTAATTTTAGCCTGGATCCCGAGAGAGCAGATGCTGAACGTAAGTCATGATTATGCTAATTAATTAACAATATATTTAATCCTTAAATAGGCTCTGATTGTTTGCACAACGAATTCCCGCTATAAGCGAAGGTGGTTACAAGCGCTATATAAATATCTAAGCGATCTAATATCGGAGGCCTCCGTTTTACAACAACATCAAGATCAGCTACTGCAGACACGAGTTGTCTTAACCACGCATAGGACCAGGAACAAGCTTGTCCTGAAGAATCCACAGATGCTGACTTAGGACCTGGTGCCATGTCGAACCGTTCACCATAGAGGTCATTAGGCGGAGGAGTCGATCACACAGAACTGATAGCGGTCCATAGAAACCTGGCTGAGGTACAGCTCGATAATCACCAGCAAGTATCCATAAAAGTCAAGTCTAGAACCCTGGGGGCCCGATATTGATCGATCTAGCTCTCAAAGGTTCATAGACTTTCGTTAGAGTGCATATACAGCGGAAGTCCGGTTCTAATCTCTAGAAGGATGGGTTTTTTATAAAGATCAACAATTCACAAAACCAATTACGGACCCAAAAGACTCAATCCGGACAGAATTGACCCTTGTTACTAAACCATGACTAGCGGACACACACACTGCCTTAAACATATCAATTTCAAGTAATACCAGACTGGTCCAAATACAGAGAAATATATATATCCGTTTCTATTCTAAGCTAAAAAGCAAGTTGTAAGTAAACCGTTCTGTTCAGGCCAATTCATGACCAGCTCCGTTCTGGTGAGCTAAGGTCAGCAGTCTACTGAGAGAGAGAGGGGAGGAACGTTCAATTGCTCCACTAGGGTCTAGATGGTATCTAGACCGATACTAGGTAAGGAGGGGGAAACGTCACACCCCCCCTTGGTAGCCTATGTCACTCAGGGTGAATGTAGCTATCCAATGGTGAAAGAAAGATTTTTGAAATCGGCACAGTGGTTTTTGAGTTTATTAATTACAAACATACTAACATACAAATCCTTCCTCTTTATAATATTAGCGTAGATGTAGATGTAGATAGGGGTGTCCACGTGACTACGATGAAGGATCTGACAGGATGACGTGGGAGCGGTGCATAGATGGAGTATTGCAAACAAAATGAACTTCAACCTGTCTAAATGTTATGTAATGACTTTTGGTCGAATGTGGCACCCAGTAATATTTAACTACAAAATTGACAATACCGTCGTAGCTAGAACAGTGGCGATGAAAGATTTCGGAGTCACATTCGACCAAAAACTTACCTTCCATGATCACATTGCGATAGTCGCCAAGGAGTTATTCCAGCGACTGGGCTTTGTGCTAAGAAATTCGCGTGATTTCAAAAGTGAGCATGTGTTAAGGTTACTTTTCAGTGCCCTTGTTCGCAGTAAGTTAGAAGCCAGTGCTTGCGTTTGGAATCCTCACGAGAGCACCTACAAGCTTTTGCTTGAGAAGGTACAATAAGCTTTCCTTAGGTACCTGTACAAGAGCAACTTAGGAAAGAGTTTGATTTATTCAAAACCTTATTCTGTCTGAACTTCTAACAGAATGTACACATATTTAAAACCTCAATTGAATTTTTGATACTCATGTTGATATCATAAATACCTTTTGTTTTGGACAGTTACTTTTGCATTTAGTAGCCACTATAATAGATTTTTTAACATTTGTAGTACCTACCCTGTAACCTATTTGTAATAGGTACATCTGTAGAGTCCTGTCCGGGTCAAGGCGATTCCAATGATACCTCGTACAACAAAATCCAAAGTTTGCAAACGGCTGGATGGATTTTGTTGTATGGGTGCATCGCTGTAATAAATAACTTCTTATGCAAATAACTTCCTTTATGAGGCAGAATGTAAAGGACCATTTCTATTTTACAAGTTTTTATTTTAACTTGCAATGTAAGTATGTTTGTTTGGTTGGGATCCGGGTGGAATCTTGCAACTGAATTTTAAAGCAGTTATCCTCAACCGATTTAGTTGAAATTTGGCATGCCTTTCAAGTTCCGATGACAATACAATATGATAGTGACAGCGAGCTGATCTGATGATGGAGACGGAAGGTGGACAACGGAACTCCTCGATGGATATTAGTAGACTGGCCGTGATAAGGCTCATTTTCAAATTCAAAATTCAAATTCAATTTTATTAATTTAACCAACATGGGGTTATTAGGATTGCACATTACACAATTACACATCACACACAGGTTACACACAATAATAATTTTGATCAGCACACGGTTACGATCACTAATTTAATAAAAGCTTGTACTGAACAAGTAATTACTTTTGTATAAATTAAAAAAACCCTCAACGCAATGAAACGGCTGAACCGATTTTGATCAAACGTAGCTAAGAACACTCCCGACTAATAAATCATTAAAAAAAATGGTTCATCCGTTCGGGAGCTACGATGCCACAGACAGACACACACACACCCCGTCGTTTTTGCGTCGGGGGTTAAAAATATATATTTCACAAAAAAAAAAACATATTTCACATCCTACATTCTTACGAATAAATGACTATGATTATGGTTCTTGCCACATACGTACAATGATACGCGCAATCATATTATAACCGGCTGACCTGTTACGAGTAGTCAGCCGGAAATAAGGTACGTCAGGTAACTTTTACAACTATGTTTAGAGGTTTTTACCTTCAAACTTCAGTCACTTTAAATCCGTCGCATAGTTGTGGCGCAAAAATGTAGCCTTTACACAGAGTCCCGACGAGTCACGAAAACATTACTTAATTGGAAAACTTTAGGTCGGAAATGGCATTCGTGGTCTATAGGCTAAGTCGCGCGACTTGCCGCTGCCTCCTTTGGAGCTTTCGTGGTATTAGATGGATTTTATGAGAGAACTAGTGGACTTGACTGGTCGCCCTTGACTTCGTCTGCATGAAGTTTTTACCATAATAGTAGATTATGCACTATGGGAATACAGCAGTGTCTTCCGTCGCGGGCGGCATATTGAACCCTGAGCGTAACGAGGGACTCTACTAGCGAGGGAGTTATATAGAGTCCTGAGTGAAGCGGGGGGTTCAAGCTGCCCAAGACGAAGATAGTTTATATTCCAGAGGAGCATACTCTACTTTTCACACCTTCGGCCAGACAATAAAAATTCACTGAAAATCACAGCACCAAACACCGTCTTTTGTTTCACATTCATAGGAATGTGTTATTACTGGAAGAAAGCGTTAGTTGAGTCAGTCGTGGGAAGCAATGGCGGCGAAGAGCTCACCACTTGTCACGTCTATATTCCACGATGGTGCGACCCACTGTGAAAAGCGGCCCATTGGGGCTCTGCCTACCCCTTCGGGGAAAAAGGCGTGTGTCTATGTATGTATGTATGTACTACACTCTTGGTCTGTGTTCTTTGTAAAAGTACCTTGTTTTTTTTCCTTATGGTGGGCTGTTCTATTTTCAAACAAACCTCTTTACAATGCCATATGGGCTTCTTTTTACTTAGAGTTTTCCATGAGTTTCCACACAAATTTGACGTTCCAAATTCAAATCACTTTATTCCCTAGGGAGTTTTATACAACTTTGTATCCCTTAAGAGATAATGCTAATACCTACTTTACGTTGAGGTTGCATGATACGTAATTGGACATTGTCGAGCAGGTGGTGTGAAAAAACTTTAATGCCCGCTTCACCCCTTGGCGTGAATTTTGGAAATTATTTTCTTAGTGCACCCCTAGACCACAAAAGGAATGTAACCTCCAAAGGTCTCGAAGGTGCGTTGACAGCCAGTCAGTGAGTCAGTTTGTCACCAATTTAGGATTGTGATTGATTGTGAGTTATTGAGTAACAAATATCAAAATATCCAAACATTCAAATGTCCAAACACCCAAACATTCTAACATACAAACTTTCGCATTTATAATATTAGTGTGATTAGTAAAAAGACCCTTCTAGAACCCGCGGGTAAACCCTAGTGAAAATCCACATGCTAAGTTATATAATTATAAACAGACTATAAAATTGTAAACAGACCTATCCATCCAAAGGTACACACACACACACACACACACACACACCGCACACACACATTGCTACTAAGCGATAAGACCGCCTATTGTGCTTTGTTATTTTTTGTTTAATTGTTGTGTGTAATTTTAAAACATAGTTATTTTATTTTTATTATTTGTAAATTTTTGTGTTATGGTGTGCAATAATAGTAACTTGTGAAGAAAATAATAATAAAACAGAAATACACACTCAGTGTAAATGTTCAACTGTCTCTATAACTCACTTGTGTATTTAAAGCAATGAAAAAGTCACAGTTTGATTATAGGTGTCATTATGTGCCTAATTTTGGTGAAATTAGAGCCACTTTATGAGCAAGTGTGTTGAGAAGTATTTTCTATCTATCTTCTATCTATATCGACACCCAATCTTGAGTCATCAACAACAGAATACCACCAACAACCAACCAACAACCAACAGAACAGAACAACACCACAGTCAACAGAGTAGAAATCTCATCTCTCTACAAAGCCAAATTCATCAAAATACAAGTTAAATGTCTTTTAAAGTAAACTCTTCTCTTCGCCTCTGAAGAATGGTGTGCGTTCACTCGTTAAATATATCTAAACGTCGCACACGTATACTTCACCCTTGTTTGTGATGTTCCGCTGGCGTACGGATACGGATACGGACAGTTTTACCACCGACGGAACGGAGAAGGGGTATTCGTCTAGGACACAGATCATATATCAAGATAGACATCTCAAACAAGTAAATTTTTATGAAACCAAGCGTACCGTTTTATTTTGCATCATATTCATCATTTATTTACATAATTTACTAAACTAGGTCTAACACACTCACGACTGTAATTTGCCTACTTCATATTGTCACGTTACGCTTAGATTGAGGGTCGCTGATGAAAGTGCAGTAGATGTTGATGGCATCTGTGACCTCGCGTGGTATTGGGAATGCAAGTTCAGCCTTGAAGACAGGTCTTAGAAGGTTTAGCCTGTGCGTTGATAGTCTGTCAATGAGTGAGCCAGTCAGTCACGCAACGATTCGATATTACAAACAAATAGGTCTTCGTATTATTCACTCATATTTCACAAATATTTGTTCAGGGTGTTCTGGGTATTTTCTATGTATAGTAAAAAATATCTATCTATGTAATATATTGTATTAAGTATATCAGTTATCTAGTACCCATAACACAAGCTCTGCTTAGCTTGGGGCTAGATAATGTTGTGTGAACTGTCCAGCATTATTTATTTATTTATTTATTTAAATATCTTGGAGAAAGCTTTTCTACTGAATTGTGTTACAAATAATATCAAGCTGAATAATTCCGTATTTGTGCTTTTGGAGTAGTCACATCACTAGAGTGAGCATTTGAACTGAATTTTCTACCAAGCGGAAGCATACGGAAGCGTAGGGTCGTTACATAATTCCGTGTAATCAGCGCCTTAGAGGGCCCTCGGTAACAGTGAGTGCTGGCTCGTCACATCGTGAAGTGCTTCCAGCCCCTCACTTCAGCTCTCGATAACCGCGCTCCGTGCAGAAATAGAGGCTGCTTTGGGCTTCATCATCATCAACCTATACAAGTCTACTGCCACACATATACAGTATATTTATAGTAGTAGTAGTAGAGCTTTTTTGTGAAAGCGTTACATACGGGGAAGTACTACCATACAATCTGTCCAATCCAGAATCTGTCCGACACCGAACAAAAGTCCCTGAAGTAGTCCCTGGCTGCGGAATATATTTTTATGAACTAATTTGTATTACTCACTAATAATCTAATAATCTAGTATTATTCTTTGTAGGTACTCACATAGATACGACCAACTTCAGGGCCAAATAGATAGAGCAGCTGTACTGTAATTAAAGCTATTTTCACTACAATTACTTATATATGATGGGTAAAACGTTAGGATGAATTATTTTAGAATATAACTGATATACTCTATTTGGTAATAGAATACCTACCTAAAATCCTCACTGGTGTGAGGATAAGGTAGCATTTAATTAGGCAAACTTTATTTTATCCCTCAGCTTTGATCTGTGGCGGAATGTAGGTAATCCTGAGGTATTAGGCGTACGAGTAGGTACTCAGATTATGTTTGAGATGCTTGGCCGACAAACATAATTATCAAGGGATTTAACGTTGGAATACAAAATAAATGCTGTAAGCGCATCACTTGACAACGACTGGAGTAATTTAGCATTTTATTTGTATGTTGTTTTTATGTTCGTAATGGTCCGAGTAATGTTTTTAGATGAAGAAACAGTAGAAAAGTTGCACGTTAAATTGGAAACATAAATAGACATGCCTTCTTCCCCGAAGGGGTAGGCAGAGCCTCAATGGGCTTCTTTTCACAGTGGGTTGCACCATCGTGGAATATCGACGTGGCGAGTGGTGAGCTCATCACCGCTATTGCTTCCCACGACTGACTCATTTAACGCTTTCTTACCGTAACAACACATTCCATAAATGAGCTAGCAGCCGGGACAAATCTTATACGAGGTACCAACGAATCTTACAAACAAGTCCGGGTTAGGGAAAAATTAAAAAACTTTCTTCTGTGGGATTTTTGTATGAAGTCAAGACAGGAGGGGGGGAAGGACGGGGCAGGGGGGCGGGATGACTACTCTGTATCCCGACAACACGCGTGCGAAGCCGCGGGAAAAAGGCTAGTATTTTAATAAAAAAGAGTGAAAAAACACAGCTGGTTCGTATTGCCTGTGTAAAATAGTAGTTTATGAAACTGTCAAATAACAGGACCGGTGTGAGTTTAACGAACAAAGAACATAAAAAACAATAACGTAAATAAAAGGCGTCAAACGAATAAGCAAAAGAAAAGACACGATTATACCGCGCATATCATGAAGACGTAACCACAGACTATTAAAAAAAACGGATAAGAGTAGAAATCCTCCTTGGTCTGGCCGTAGTGTATTTAATGGAAAAACGTTATTTTTCAACACACTTGCTCATAAAGTGGCTCTAATTTCACCGCAATTAGGCACATAATGATAACTGTGACTTTTTCATTGCTATTATTCACTAGTGAGTTAAAGAGACAGTTGAACATTTACACAGAGTGTGTATTTCTGTTTTATTATTAATTTCTTCACAAGTGTGTTGAAAAACGTCGTATGATACACGTGTGTATTGATGATTAGGTACCGTCCTCGACTCTCTTAAAGACCCTCACCTACCGGTTCGGGTTTCAATGGCGCCTCCGCGGTAATCACCAACCTTACACACTAGTACCATAATGTACTATTATAACATTATTTAGTTAGAGATATAAAGTGTTATAATATGATTCTATTTTTAAAGTTCGGTATTGTCACAGATAAAATAATACTATACTAGTAGTATTGTGTATATAAAGTATGTCAATATAAACTCGTTTTGAAGTTTATTAGGTAATTCTTATTTTATGATGTGATAGTTAGATAAAGTTATTTTAGTCAGGCCTAGTATTATTTTATTTGTGGTTAGGCAAAGTTTAGGGGAGGCCTAAGCCGCTGAGGCGACTACAATGGATAATAATACGTTATAAAGAAAAATAGGAATAAATATAAACAGAAGAAAGTGTACGTCATGTTAGATAGATAGATGTATAAATATAAACAGAAGAAAGTGTACGTCATGTTAGATAGATAGATGTATAAATATAAACACAAGAAAGTGTACGTCATGTTAGATAGATAGATGTATAAATATAAACAGAAGAAAGTGTACGTCATGTTAGATAGATAGATGTATAAATATAAACAGAAGAAAGTGTACGTCATGTTAGATAGATAGATGTATAAATATAAACAAAAGAAAGTGTACGTCATGTTAGATAGATAGATGTATAAATATAAACAGAAGAAAGTGTACGTCATGTTAGCTAGATAGATGTATAAATATAAACAGAAGAAAGTGTACGTCATGTTAGATAGATAGATGTATAAATATAAACAGAAGAAAGTGTACATCATGTTAGATAGATAGATGTATAAATATAAACAGAAGAAAGTGTACATCATGTTAGATAGATAGATGTATAAATATAAACAGAAGAAAGTGTACGTCATGTTAGATAGATAGATGTATAAATATAAACAGAAGAAAGTGTACATCATGTTAGATAGATAGATGTATAAATATAAACAGAAGAAAGTGTACATCATGTTAGATAGATAGATAATAAATAAATAAATAAATAATTCTGGACAGTTCACACAACATTATCTAGCCCCAAGCTAAGCAGAGCTTGTGTTATGGGTACTAGATAACTGATATACTTAATACAATATATTACATAGATAGATATTTTTTATTATACATAGAAAATACCCAGAACACCCTGAACAAATATCTGCGATCGCACAAATATTTGTTCCGAGGCGGGAATCGAACCCGCAACCTCCTGCGTCGCAGGCCAAGCTTCGCCCGCCGCGCCACAGAGGTCGTCATAGATGTATAAATATAAACAGAGGAAAGTGTACGTCATGTTAGATAGATAGATGTAGTCTGTTTAGGTATTATAGTTAGTTTGTTATTTAGTTTCATGCAGTTTTTAAGTAGTAGCAAGAAAGGCTTTTTAGGGTTCCGTAGTCAAAGACAAGGAACCCTAATGGATTCGTCATGTCTGTCTGTCTGTCTGTCTGTCTGTCTGTCTGTCTGTCTGTCCGTGTATGTCACAGCCTTTTTTTCCGAAACTAAGAGCTATACTATTGAAACTTGGTAAGTAGATGTATTCTGTAAACCGCATTAAGATTTTTACACAAAAATTGAAAAAAATAAAACCAATTATTTTTGGGGTTCCCCATACTTAGAACTGAAACTCATTTTTTTTTCCATCAATCCTATACGTGTGGGGTTCTATGGATAGGTCTTCAAAAATGATGTTGAGGTTTCTAATATAATTTTTTTCTAAACTGAATAGTTTGCGCGAGAGACACTTCCAAAGTGGTAAAAAGTGTGTCCCCCCCCCCCCCCCCCCATAACTTCTAAAATAAGAGAATGATAAAACTAAAAAAAAAAAAAAATGTACATTACCATATAAACTTTCACTCAAAATTGGTTTGAACGAGATCTAGTAAGTAGTTTTTTTTAATACGTCATTAATCGTAATCCGTCCAAGAACTTTTATATTATGTTACTTGCTGCTACGGAACCCATCATGGGCGAGTCCGACTCGCACTTGGCCGCTTTTTTATTTTATTTTATTCAAAGTTATTTGTGTGTGAGCCGTAAGTTTTCGGTAGCTATTTTACACACCCGTTAGTACAACATCGGTAACAACATTTGGTAAGACTAAGACGTATAATCCAGACGCAAATAAAACAAGGAAATTCAACTTAACTAGCTGTTCCTGAGAGAAAAGTGCTTGACGGACTGAAGTGCACTGGAGTTATCCTTTCAGAGCTACGTTTTTGTTTGTCTGTGTAAGGAACCTTAAAATATACAGGTACATAATTCCCGAGACACGCGACTTGAGAACCGCGAGTGAGTCGACATGACAATAGCCCAAGCACTTGAACCCAAGCCCTTCGCTCCTAACGAGCATCGTAACACAAGCAATAACACAGCCTCGCGATCTACCAAACATCAACATCATCAGCAACAACGAGTTCAACAGTAAAAAAGAAAGTTTTTTGTGAAAAACATATTATCCAATACAAGTTTTTATAAAATTAGTGATCGTTACCGTGTGCTGATCAAAATGAGCCCAAACACGGTCAGTCTACTATTATTTCTCGAGAAGTTCCGATGTCCACGTCTCAATCATCAGATCAGCTCGCTGTCACCACAATATTGCATTGTCATCGGAACTTGACAGGAATGCAAAATATCATCTCAATCGGTTGACTATAAATGCTTTAAAATTCAGTTGCAAGATTCCACCCGTACATACATAGCAAGTTTAATTAAAGCTTGTAAAAATATTCCTTGAATGTCACCAATTACAACATACCAACGAGTACATGACTGGTTAAATTTCTAAATTTGTATAATGTAGGTTGCATACAACGTGGTGTGTCCAGCCTGAGAATAGTCCCCTCCGTCTCCTCCAGTGGATGTCGTAAAAACCGACTAAAGACCATCCCGAACTTGTTGATAAGATTTGTCCTGGCTGCTAGCTTATTATGGAATGTGTGCAACAATTTGAAAAATATATACAAATACTAGATGACCAGTTCGTCCGCGCGTAGTCAGAAGACTTCCCCGGCGTTCCGTCTTTCGTCTTTCTGTCACGTTTCGACCTTTGATACGACACCACACTCAAGTTCAAAAAGTTTCAAATTGTGTGTCCCATTTTAATGTTGAGGTCCTGAAAATATTTTAATCTTAACAACTATACCGTGAAACTAACTTTTGCAACGTCAAAATACGTTTTAATCTGGCTAAAACGTAAAGTGTATTTTTTTACAAAGAAAACGGTCTTGTGCCCTTTTTTCAGTAAAATTTGAGGTATCACTGAAACACGTGTTTGTTTATTTTATTTAAAGAATCTCTTTTTATAATTTCAAGGTTCTACTATACCAATGGTTTCCGAAATACACAGCTTTTTTGTTTTATGTTGAAACCCCATTTTGAAACACTTAGGATGTGAATTTTCAAAATTCCGTTCTTAGTACATCACTCCGCATCGAGACAAACACACCCTTCAAGACTTTACGACCAACGGTTTAGGCTGTGCGAAGGGATTTGGACGGGAATGTCCCTTTCGCAAAATGTCCCCGCATGGTGCGTTGTCACTCGGTTAGTCAGTCAGTCAGGACTCAGGACATTGCCTTTTATATATGAAAAAAGATTGATTGATTCTTTTTTTTTGTTATGATAAGAAGATGAAGACTGAGTTAGTAACAATTCCGCCATACTCCTACCGTGCTACTAATAGTACTAGTCCTTCCGGGACTTGGCAGTACACATGTCAAATCGCATTACTGTGTTCCGGTATGAAGGGTAAGGGTGCCGGTGAAATTACAGCCACATGAGACTTTTCATCTTTATGTCTCAGGGTGGCGGGCGAAGTGCAATGCCACATAGGGTGCGTCCTAGGTGGACGTGACCTATGTGATAATTCACTGTTCATAGGCAGAGGGTACCGCTTAACATCAGGTGGGCAATATGCTTGATCCGTTATTCCAAGTAGTACAAAAAAAAAAACGCGAATCATGTATTGAATAGTTACACCGTGTTTCGTCTTTAATTTGAAATTTCCTGTCAATGCAAACGACAAAACATTGTGCAAATATTCCAAGGGTAATAGTAGCACGGTTTACCAAAAACTCAGTGAGAAATTGACAGTTATTTCACCTCTCCACGAAGCATCCTCAGGCACAGAATAAATATTAGTACAAGCCTCAGGCAAACGTTGCCTGGCTTCGCGCTAAAAATAAAGCAACAATTTTAAAAACATATACAAAGAATAATTTAAAGAAATCACAACACCGCAAAAACTCCACAGAAATGTTGCTACGCCAAGCGCCAAACAGAAACAAAACTTATTTATCGTTTTCCTGAGGATGCTTCGTGGAGAGGAAAAGAAAAACTCGTGTCGAATTCTTACTGAGTTTTCGTTGCGAAATTGCGAAATTATTAAATATATATTCGTCTATTCAATATTTTTGAATGGATATCCTCAAAGGCATGCCTGAATCAGATAATTAGATAAAGCTTTATTTAAAAAAAATGCTTGTTATTTACAGACAGTCGCCAAAAGGCAGTCGTAAAATTACTATATTATTGATAATCGAGTCACAACTCTTCTCTAAAATAACTGAATAAGTTCGAATGCAATTCTCACAGTTGGATAGCTTGATACTTTAGCAAGGTATTTAGGCTATTCGTGATGGTGAATTCACGAGCAGATCTGCTAGTAGAACCTTAAACCAACGCAATAAAGCTCAGATTACATTAAGAGGCAATACGACGGATATTTTCATAATGTTTTCCATGTTTTCCGAACTTTGGGTATAGTCGGGATGGGAATCCACTTAAATGTTGGAACAACAAGGTCTTAGAGCGAGGATAAACATTGACTTTAGGAATAATTTCTAAATACTTAGGCATAAGCAGTTCATATTACGTGATAGCATTCATCTCGTGAGTTAATGTCTACTTTTATTTTATTTCATTTCCTAGTGTTTTTTTTTTGAGTTGTTTTTGTAATTTTTGTGGCATTTTAACCAAGGTATATAGCTCGTCTATAGAGCACAGGTGTAGTGACATGAAATGGAAGTATACCGTGACTTTTTAAATTGATGGAAATTGTCTACCAAAGTTTTTGTAAAACCTGACTTGACTTTGACTTTGACGACTTTGAAGGATTGTAACGTTGCAAATAATTATACTTGAAAATGGCAAATACTTCAAATTGAAAATTGAAAATGGCCAATTATAAAGAAAAAATATGGTTTAGTAACAAGTTGGTGGAGTCACTGATATTAGTTTTATCAATTTTGTAATTTGCCAAACCACTGTGTACCTACATTGTACCTATACATCGTGTATATGTACCTAGGAAAGGGCTTTCTTCTGAATGCATACAATTCGCCCAGTGAATACATTCGGGCAGTTTGAGAAGTTTTCCAAGTGTCATCGTCAGTTTAGTTCTTTCATCGTCAAGAGATGGCACTCGCGTAACTATTGGTATTTACTTGCTTTTAAATTGTATCATGGCAGTGGAGAACTTCGTTCAGCCAACGTAAATAGTTTTAAAAATACAAAATCCTGTAAATTTACGTAATAATTAATATCTTTGTGATAGTTAAGTATTTTGAAATATTTACTGTTACCAAACTTATCGCTAACGCCATCTAGCGAGAGATAAATAATGCTAATATGACACTAGGAAATCTCCTCAGACATTAGAATTTTGTGTATTTTTATTACCCGACAACGGCAAAGGCAAAAGGAAGGGTTACCTGTATTTTTAGCAGTCTATGTATGAATGTAATGTGTTTACGTATACTATGTTTCACCCATCGAGCAACACGGAACGGAGGCCTGCGTTGCTCGATGGTTTCACCGTAGCGCCTAAACTACGCATCAGATTTTGATGAATGAGGTTTTAATCAATTTGTTATTATCACAGATAAAATAATACTATACAACTAACTATACTATTATATATTATTATGGTCCAGGCATACAGCAATCCGGCACGGAGACGGTCTTGCTCTAAGGGCTACACTTTATACGAACAAAATCAATATGACGGAAAAAACGTTTTTTAGGGTTCCGTAAAATAAATTACGGAACCCTTATGGATTCGTCATGTCTGTCTGTCTGTCTGTCCGAGTATGTCACAGCCACTTTTTTCCGAAAATATAAGAACTATGCTGTTGAAACTTGGTATGTAGATGTACTATGTGAACCGCAAAAAGATTTTTAAACAAAAATAGAAAAAAAACAATAAATTGTTGGGGTTCCCCATACTTAGAACTGAAACTCAAAAAACTTTTTTTCATCAAACCCATACGTGTGGGGTGTCTATGGATAGGTCTTTAAAAATGATATTGAGGTTTCTAATATATTTTTTTTCTAAACTCAATAGTTTGCGCGATGGAAACTTCCAAAGTGGTAAAAAGGGTGTCCCCCCCCCCCCCGTAACTTCTAAAATAAGAGAATGATAAAACTACAAAAAATATATGATGTACATTACCATGTAAACTTTCACTCAAAATTGGTTTGAACGAGATCTAGTAAGTAGTTTTTTTTAATACGTCATAAATCGTAATCCATCCAAGAACTTTTATATTATGTTACTTGCTGCTACGGAACCCTTCATGGGCGAGTCCTGCTCACACTTGGCCGCTTTTTTTTGCTATCGTATCGAGTGGGATGTCTAATGAAAGAGGAGAAAATTCTGAGTTGAGATTTTTATTAACGTTATACTTTATAAAAATATTGTACTTACATATCTAAGTACCGTAAACCTAGCCTGACTACAGTGAACCACAAGTTCACCACACTATAGTTTTTACTTGCACCCACATTTAGTGTTTATTCACGTGTAGTCTCATTGTATCTGCTCATTTAATTATCTGACTACGTGCGTCGTTAGTCCAGTAGACGCAACGCGTACATACCACATGGCTGTAAAATTGTAGACATAATGTGTACTTATTAGATATTGTGTAGCGCGCAATAAGCCAAATCCTATTAGTGTCTACCATTTTTTTTTTGTTTTTTACGATTATGCTGGACAGTTCTTGCAACATTTTCTAGCCCCAAGCTAAGCAGAGCTTGTGTTAAGGGTACGAGATAACTGATATACTTAATACAATACATTACATACATATATATTTTTTATTATGCATAGAAAATACCCAGAACACCCTGAACAAACATTTGCAGATTGCACAAATATTTGTTACGAGGCGGGAATCTAACCCGCAACCTCCTGCGACGCAGGCGAACCTTCGCCCGCCGCGCCACAGAGGTCGTCACTCGTCGTTATTGATAGTAACCGGCGAATTCTAATTTACACAGTAGCTATATGTAAGTAGGCACCTAATAACTAGAGAACAAATCTAACCGCATCCTCACCGCAGAGGCTGGCATTGAATCAATCACGTCAATCAATCTGATTCAATTTTGCTACTGCGTCCACAATTAGCATTATTATTGGAATCATTCCAATATTGTTTATGATGGAACGTGGAGTGAATGGAGTGACAACTTTTACGACTATGTATATTTTATTGAATAAAATATTTTTCAATACAAGCTTTTATACAATTAGTGATCGGAACCGTGTGCTGATTAAATTGAGCCTAAACACGGTCAGTCTACTATTTTCCATTTAGTCCTGGAGTTCCGTTGTCCATTTTCAGTCAGATCAGCTCGCTGTCACCATAATAATATCATGGCGAACCATTAGATTTTCAATCAGTGGAACGAAGAGGTAATTAAAATTCCTTCTCGTACCACTGGTGGCACGTGTTGGTGGTACAAGGTGTTCGTGATAGTATTGTCATCGGAACTTAACAGGTATTTGTGGTTAAACCACTGGTTAAACAAGCAAAGTTACCTGGTGCCGTTTGACCTATGCATTTGACCATAATTACACAAGCCTTGCATCCTCTTAGATATATAATAATATAGGTAAATATTCACTATATAGTCCGCTCGTATATACGGGATACCAAGCACAATTTCAGAGCCCCAAGGCACGGAACCTTACAAAATTACAGGTCTGAGTCAGTCCCTGAGGTATGGGAGCGGTACGGGAGGGGTGTTTTCGTTACGTCAAAATGAAGCGTGGCTTCATGTCATCAATTAGAGAGACGAAAACATCCCTCCCATACCTCAGGGACTGCCTCCTGTAGTACCGCCACCAACTGTCGATGGCGTGCATAATAAATAAATAAATAAATAAATAAATAAATAAATAAATAAATAAATAAATAAATAAATAATGCTGGACAGTTCACACAACATTATCTAGCCCCAAGTTAAGCAGAGCTTGTGTTATGGGTACTAGATAACTGATATACTTAATACAATATAATACATAGATAGATATTTATTATTATACATAGAAAATACCCAGAACACCCTGAACAAATATCTGCGATCGCACAAATATTTGTTCCGAGGCAGGAATCGAACCCGCAACCTCCTGTAAAATAATGACATCTCCTTGTAAAAGGGGGTGGGCAACCGCTAACCCAGGTCAAATTTAAATGAACCAGGGCCTCTTCATGAATGTTATTAGTAGGTACGGTTCTAAATGTTGTTTTTTGACCAATTTTTCTAAAGAACTTGTATATTTTTAGATGTTGGGAAGCAAAAGTTGTATTTCGAATAATTAGATAACTCATTGCATTTGCGTGAAACAAAACGCAACACATTATTCATTCATTATTTTCACACAACTTCTACGCAAGAAATTAAATTAGCTTTTTCATTATCTTAACATATATTATCAATTAACCAAAAGTATCTCAACTGTACGTTACGTTAATCAAAAAAGTTGGGTCAAACAATGTATGGGGAGTTGCCTTCAGCTCAATCGGATGTCAAGAAGTTGTTCTAATTCAGCTTGCAAGATTTGACCTAAGCAAACACATTGTAAGCCTTTGCTTACAATGTGTTTGTTTAGGTCTATTCTTCGTCAAAACCTCAGAGTTATTATAATGTCTTTGATTGAAAGTTAAATAAAAGCTTGTTAAAACGCTGGACTTCCCGACTGTGAGCGGCCATGTTGTTGAATTCCAAACATAGACGTTCGTTGAATATCTCTACAAGAACCATATACTCTACAGAAAAAGTAGGGTTTGTGACTGAAAATAAATACCTGAAGATCTTGAAGAATTGAGAGTTTAAGATGTTTCCAGAATTCAACGGACGAATTCCTTCACTCGGATGTATCACGACTGGATCACTGATCTATTGTTAATATTAATATACAATGCGTCCCAAGACTATGCGGCATGAAGGCATGTTGTAGATAGGATATTTTGCTGAAAGGAGACTTTATTTTATTTTCAACAGTTACAAATACTGCGTTCAAATATTTTCTAAAAATTACTTGCGAAAATTAATTCTGGGAATCGAACCGACTTAAAAGTAAAAAAAAAACAACCTGTATTTTTATGATGCCAATCAAAATAATGGATAAATAAAAAACCACTTAAGTAACATAGTATCTTATAACAAAGGCATAAAGTAAAATTAATCATTTAAATTTTAATTGTTCATTTAAGTCGGTTCGATTCCCAGACGAAGCAAGTAATTTTTAGAAAATCTTTGAATGCTGTATTACTACGTTTTAAAAATAAAATAAATCTTCCTTTCAGCAAAATACAAAATCTACAATATTTAGGTACTTACCCTTCATGTCGCATAGTCTTAGGACGCCCTGTATATGTGTATGCCTTGGAGTTTTTCCTATAGTTTATCAGATAAAAGCCGGGTTGTTCCCAGCTGTATGGTTAGAATATGTTGACAACTTTCCAGTGAATGCGTTCCATAACAACCTTGCTCTACTTACGAGTTCCTGCAGACGCACAGACGACTAAATCAGCAGTTCTCGAACACTGTTTAGTTTTGAAAGTTTCACAGAATAAATATTTACAGTACAAGCTGTTTTTACTTCTATTTTAAGTATGTATAAGCAGTAGGTATCCCACTGTTTCAGTGAAAGTTCGGAAATGCAATGTTAGGCACCCTATTTAAAATTATAGCTAATTTGGGGAAAAAGGGTATTCATAACCATTTCGATATCGTAACCTTTTGATTTTCAATTTCACTAGCTTTTATTTTATTTTTACACTCAAAGGAACGGAGAACTTTTGACTTGAACTTTTGGCGTGAAATTCAAATTCTTTTGTGGTTTTTTCTGATCACAGCTCATCAACACATCTTGCTAACATCGGTCCAGCCGATCTTGAGTTATAAGTGGTGTAACTAACACAACTTTGCTTATATATATAGATTTAACAAAACATGTGTATTAAGTAGTTCTCATAGTATCAGCAAAATCAGGTTTCGCTAACTCAAGATGTGTTGATGAGCTGTGATTAGCAAAAAACATAATAAAATTTGAATTTCACGCCAAAACCGAGATGTTGTTTGTGTGTGCAACTAAAGGTTCCCATTTATCTCCAAAATGGTTTCACCGATTTATAGTGTGGTTTTGGATAAACCGGAGTACAGTGCGATGATTTTATCAGTATATTTCAGATGCTCGTAACAGTATATTTCATGATTTACGCTAGTAAATGAACTTCCACGGCTTACATTGTGGTGCAGCGATACGACAAATTAAATAAGAGCGAAATTGTAGCGCTCCCCGTAAGCCCCGTCGGCAGGCATTACCGGGGAAACGCGGCGTGTAAACATATTCTGTAAGCAAGCTGTTAACTCACAGAAATCACAGTCTATTGATTTTACAGTAAAATATGTGACAAACCTATGGGAAAGTGAATACATTTATTTACAGAAGGAATAATACAACTAATACAAGTAGGTATGTACAAAATTATGAAAAATACATATGAAACAGTTGTGCTACCTGACAATTGTCTCGACAGAGCTTACTTATTTGAGCCTTTCGGGGTCGAGACTCTGGGCCCCCCTTCGCGTTATCAAAATCCTTTCAGGGCGTCTGGTCGAAGCGACGCGTGACCCGAGAGCTGGCTCTTATCTGGCTTAACGCTATTCAGCGTAGCAATGCAGCCAGCATCTTAGGGACGCTTCTGTTTGGTAGTGATTTGGATCAGTTGAGCTAGTAGTTGCTCAGTAGTTGGAAAGTTAATACAAGCAACCTATTTGTAACGGCCAGTTACGCGCTCACCCTGTTTATTTACATATATATTTTTAAATATAGGTACAATTTAACTTTTATGATTATATTAAAAAAAATGCTGGACAGTTCACACAGCATTATCTAGCCCCGAGCTATAAAAAATATCTATCCATGTAATGTATTGTATTAAGTAGGTATATCAGTTATCTAGTACACATAACACAAGCTCTGCTTAGCTTGGGGCTTGATAATATAGTGTGAACTGTCCAACATTATTTATTTATTTCTTATTTATTTAATTATACTTGAAAATGGAAAACGCACAAGCCATGTGACGCCAAACAACAATAAAAAAAAAAACAAAAAAAACTCTTCATACGCTACTTGCTTAAAAATGTAAAAATAAATTATCGCCTTGATATATCGCCTTGACCACTTTTGCTAGAACAATGTTTGTCTTTTAAAGTACGCATAACTCAGAGGCCTGTTCAATTGGTATATTGGTCAAGTATCTGGAACAATAATTAGGCAAGTCCTAATCCTTATTCATGAATGTCTTCGTACGCGCACAGTAATCGTATAGCAGCTTGAAACGACGCCATAAAGATTGGAACACTTGTAATGGAATCCATAATCTTATATCCTTAAGTACGGTCTGGATAATTGATATCCCTTGTCAACGGAATATTGAAAGGAAAGTGTTTGAGAGAGTAGGTACTACACAGTCTCGAGACTTTACAGAAGATGAAAATTGCAATTAAGGCTTGGATAATGTGAATATTTTTATACTACTTGGAATAACGGATCAAGCAGATGACCCACCTGATGTTAAGTGGTACTCTCTGCCTATGAACAGTGCATTATCACATAGGTCACGTCTACCTAGGGCGCACCTATGTGGCATTGCACTGCGCCTGCCACCCTGATACAAAGATGGAAAGTCACATGTGCCTGTAATTTCACCGGCACCCATACCGTTCAAACTGGAACACAGTAATGCGAGCACTACTGCTTTGCTGTAGAAATTGGTACGGTGGTAGAACTTACCCGGACGAACTCTTTCACAAAAAAAGCTCTACTATACTGACAATTAATAAGTAGTAATCAATTATATTAGTGGGATAATTTAGGGGCATGGAGCTGATGTTTTTTAGGTAAATAACACCGACACAAAAGCTACAGTTTCATAAGCCACTTTTTCCCCGGGGACCGAACAAAACAAAGTACGGAAAACCATCCATTTTTAGCACCAGAGACAGTCGTCCAACTTCGCTGGAGTGATACAAAACAGCTTAGGGTACAAAGTTGTTATTTTCGATGTTTTCCTGACTCCCGAATAGTTCGTGTTATGAAAACAAAAGAAAGGAATAAATTCGGGAAAGAATAGAAGAGTAATGGCGACGGAGGGAATCGATGTGACGATATTTGAGACTTTTGGGAGACATGGCTATTGTTTGTGTGTAGGTAGACTTGCTTGGTTTAGTTTGTTGCTGATTATTGAAAGGAATTTCTCGTTTTTGATCCGCTGTATAAGACGGTCGGTGGTTGGAGACGGTGTATGCCTAGAAATGTTTGTTAGCCTGACTGGTGATGATGAAAGTTAATCATTGGCTAATAATTTGTCTTTATAATACTTTTTTCACTCCTCTTGCTCAAAAATACCGTCATTGTGGCGTACCAGAGCGAAGAAAAAATTGCATTTCCTCATCTAGGGGAAAAAGTTTTTTTTTATTAACAAGTCTTTAGTCAGAAGTATAATAATCGACTTATTACTGTTTCATAATACTAAAGGTAGTAATAAAAGTAGTACCACGGACAATAAACGGAAAATACAATAATTAAAACTTGAAAATGGCAAAAGCGAAAACGGCAACGCGCCAATTATTAAAAAAAAATGTCCCACTTCAAGTCAGAAAGCAAACAAATCCGTTAAAATAAAATAACATAAATATTTGTCTAGATATTTCGATGCTCATCGCAAATCCCCTAAGTATTGCCGATCGAGCATTTTAGAATGGACAATAAAACATCACTGATATTGTGATATCGAAAACTTTTAAACCTTTATCTGGGGATAGCTCACAATTTTGTTATCTCTGGAAACTTGTAAGGTTTAAAGTTTGTTGAACTTGAATTTAGGGCACATGACTTCGAAGGAAATTCATTCATTTTTAGAAAATAATCTGAGCACCTATTATTATATCCTTCGACCAAAGTAAACTTTGGTCGAAGATTATATCTCTACCTATTTATGAGCTTAACCTGAATGACTGACTGACTGACTTAGGCAGCCTCTAAATGGCCAATTATATTGCGCAATATTGTAAATTGTGCAATATTATTGACCGTTTAGGGTTACAGGTATAGCGTTTAACTTAGTAGCCTCCTGAGGTATGGGAGCGGCACGGGAGGGTGGTGATTTTCTTATGTCAAATGTCGCGAGACGTCACTTGACGTCAGTCGGGCGGCGATCTTGCTGCCGTCAATACGTGTTATTTGGATGTGCCGCATTAGGCAAGACGCACACGAGATTAGCAACCGAAGATGGGTCCTCGGATTAGAGCTCAAACTAAAGATGTTGTTTATAATGTTTTTTTTTGCTCCTTGAAAAAGGAAATACAGGACTGGTTAAAGCGGCATAACGTTGAGTACACTGAAGTTATGAAAAAGAGGGATTCGATAGAATTAATAAAACGAAATAAACCAGAAAAACAATTTAAAATTGAAAATGGTCATACGGTACTTCATTTGCCACCGTATCATCCGAATTTAAACCCGATCGAATTAGTATGGGGAGATATCAAGGGCGAGCTGGCACGAAAACATATTAACTCAAATTGAACTGAGAAAAAGCGAGCACTAGAAGAGTTATTTTCTAATTTTTCAGTTGAGAAATGGCAAAAATGTGACGGTCACGTAAATAAAGTTGAGGAAGAGTATTTCAAACACGGCCATCTTAGCGACGATATAATGGATCAATTTATAATAAGATTACGAGATCACGACTCAGATAACGAAAGTGATTCCAGTCATACTGACAGTGATTCGAGTAGCGATATGGACATAAGCTAATAAATTGAAAGTTCAGTTGAAAATATTGAAATTAGTATTAAATATAATAATTATTTGAATAAGTATTTTATTCTCTTTCGCAATGACTTAGGTACTTATTTGTAAATATCGTAAGATCTATCTTCACTAATTTTCATCACTTGTGTAGCCCGACAGTTCTTTACGTCACATGTCACCCCTCCCGTGCCGCTCCGATACCTCACGAGGCTACTGCCTATAAGCCTATAATATTGAAGATTGCTCAATGATTGAACGAAAGTTTGAGCGAGTTTAATTTTTATTGCACTAAATTTTTCCATTGCATCGTGTAGCGTCAGTATTGCGCAATATTTTTCAGTCTTTGTTTCGTCTTGACGAGGAGTACCCGCGCGCGCGCTCAAAAATGGTGGAAAAATAGCATCTAAAAAGTTAAAGAAAGATAGTTTATCCACGAATGAATCCAATTGTACAGAGAATTGCCGTCTCTTTGGAATGTGAAGAGTAAATAATGGCATGACCATGCTAAAGAAAAACTGCTTATGTTACCACAGGCCAGCAAAGACCAGCAAAGATTATGTAAAGAAAAAAGGTGCACTTGTGATCAATACTATCAGTCTTTCAATCTTATTGTACAATAAAACGTATTGTGCAATGTTATTGTAGGTCTAGGGGCCGCCTTATTGATTCATCATCGCCGAGCCAAAATAGCTAGACGTTTGCTAACTAAAAAGCACTCTAACTACAACAGATTAGGTACTTACCCTGGGAGTCCTTATTATTTTGCCACACCCTGTGTACACAGCTCTCCTTTTGTGTACTGCGTCCTAATAAAATGTTTGGCCTTGAAGGTAATTTGATGTCTAAATGATGTGAAATACACTTTTCTAACCACATCTCAATCGATGATCGATTTACTCGCGATCCTCGGCTTAGGTACACGTGACATAATGATAAAACGGTGCGCTACGCCGTAGCATTTCGTAGACCGTCTACGAGGGTGAGACACAGTCGCTACCGAATGTAGCTGATTATCTCGGGGTTTCATAATAAATTAACGCACTCGTATTCATATTTAAATACATTTTATGAATTCCCTGACTCCTGAGCTAGGTTCAATGACCTGTGTTACAGAAGTCAGTGTCTTCTCCCAATAATGGTCATAATTTATGAAATAAACGAAGTACATTAAATCTTATATTAGACTGGTGGAATGCCCGCGACATCGCCCGCGTGTACTTTTCTATAGAAATTTCAACACCCCGATGCACCCCCTTAGGGGTTTTAGTTTTTAGAATTCCTTTCTTAGTGCACCCCTAGACCACAAAAGGGACGTACCTTCCAAATTTCATGTCTCTAGGACTTAGGGTTTAGGCTGTGCGTTGATAGTCAGTCAGTCAGTCAGTCAGTCAGTCAGTCAGTCAGTCAGTCAGTCAGGCAATGATTTTATATATATATATATATATATAAAGTGAATGGGACACTTCACGCCTTTATGAGCAGCCGGAATGTGTCCAAAAAAGCACGACTGGCCTTGCAAAGAGAGGTGTTAGCACCGACACTTATGTATGGTAGCGAAAGTATGTATGGTGTGTTTTTATTTGGGTATGGCAGAAGAAACATGAAAGTAGAATAAATGCAGTGGAGATGAGAGCTTTGAGAAGTATGTGTGGTGTGACTTTGAGAGATAGAATAAGGAATAGTGTGATAAGAGAGCGTTGTGAAATTAAAGAAGACGTAGTGACTAGGATTGAGAAAGGTATGCTTAGACGGTTTAGGCATTTAGAAAGGATGGACGATAGTAGATTGACAAAACGGGTACATAAGACGAGCGTAAATGGGACAGTGGGAAGGGGAAGACCTCGGCGAACGTATTCAGACCAGATCGGAGACGTTCTGGAAAAAGGCCAGGTCAAGAGTACCCTTAACCGACGAGCATGTATGAAGAATGTGATGAGAGTGAATGAAGCAAAAGAGGTGTGTCAGGATAGTAGCAAGTGGAAATCCGTGGTCTCGGCCTACCCCTCCGGGAAACAGGCGTGAGTTTAAGTATGTATTTATGTACGTATTTTGAGTTCATACGACAAAAGAGATGCTCAGCTACTATGAACGGCGACTGTACCAGCAAGGTAGATAAATTCGTTTGGAGTTCCTTAGCTAGACGGTTACGTGTGGGTATATCTTGCACGGTGAGGGATATTTATTATGTTTGAATTATTACTTTTGCGTTCTGAAGTTTCAGCGTAATTTTTTTTTGAGGTATATAGGTAAATTATATACGTAAGTTTTTTTTTTTTTTTTTTTATGAAACTAATAGGCAAACTAGCTTACGGCCCACCTGATGTAAAGTGGTCACCGTCGCTTATAGACACCGGCAACACCGGGGGTATTGTCGATGCGTTGCCTACCCTGAAGGAGTTTATGAACATTTTTCTTGAAGCGACACATGTCGTAACCAAGCGGGAAAACTTTAGATGGAAGCTCATTCCAAAGTTTATAGGTATGGGGAAGAAATGATCTCGAGAAACGAGTCCTACCAGAAACCCAGGGATCTATGATGTGTGGATGAGCTTTGTCACGGTGCCGGGAAGAGCGATGGTAAAATCTCGATGTGGGGATGAGATCGAAAAGCTCGTCAGAACATTCCCCGTTGTACAGGCGGTAGAACACGCAGAGCGATCCAATGGCTCTGCGCTGGCTAAGCGGTTCTAGAGTATTGGAGAGCTTAGGGTCGCCGATGATTCTAATGGCTCTTCTCTGTAGGGAGTCAAAGCGAAGCAGCTGGTACTTGGGTGCCCCGTGCCATAGATGGGAACAGTATTCAACGTGCGGCCTAACTTGTGCTTTGTAAAGCAACAGCCGTTGATTTGGCGTAAAATACTGCTTAGCACGGTTTAACACTCCAAGTTTTTTAGAAGTCAGTACAGCTTTTGCTTCGAGATGACTCCCATATTGGACCTCATTAGATATCTCGACCCCCAGAATCCCGATACTTGCCGAGATGGATAAGGGAATGTCTTGAAATCGCGGCGACACATCGAACGGGGCCTTCTTAGAAGAGAACGCACAAACTTGTGTCTTTGTTGGGTTAAAGGTAACCAAGTTCCGGTCACCCCAATCGGAAACATGCTCTAAGGTGCTCTCAACATCAGACACAAGCTTACGCCTGTTCTCATCAACTTCAGAACGAGAGGCGTTAGCACGGCCAGAATAAAAGGAATAACCCGTACTATCATCTGCATAACAATGAATACCACTAATTTGCAGCATATCATTGATATGCAGAATGAATAGCGTAGGCGACAACACTGATCCTTGCGGAACACCGGCATTGATAGGCTTCGGGTCTGAGCATGACCCATCAACAACAGCCTTGATGCTCCGCCCGGATAAGAAGCTGGCAACCCATTTGCATAGCCCCACTGGAAGCCCGTACGATGGTAATTTCGTAAGAAGTGCCCCGTGCCAAACCCGATCAAAAGCCTTAGCGATATCTAGGCTAACTGCCAGGGCTTCCCCTCTACTCTCGACGGCTACAGCCCAACGGTGAGTGAGATAGACCAAAAGATCACCAGCCGATCGCTCATGACGGAAGCCGTATTGATGGTCACTGATCAGTTGGTGCTCCTCCAGGTATCCCAGAAGCCGAGTGTTTATCACTCGCTCCATCACCTTACAGAGTAGAGAGGTTATCGCAATGAAAATAGGTCGCAGATGTATAGGTTCCTGTAAATTATATAGGTATAGATAATGTAGCTAAGTAGCCAATATGAGAAGTTGACGACCTCAGTGGCACGGTGGGCGAAGGTTCGCCTGCGACGCAGGAGGCTGCAGGTTCGATTCCCACCTCGGAACAAATATTTGCACGATCTGCAGATATTTGTTCAGGGTGTTATCGTTAGGGTGACGACCTCTGTGGTGGGGCGGGCGAACATTCGCCTGCGACGCCGCAGGTTGCGGGTTCGATTCCCGCCTCGGAACAAATATTTGTACGATCTGCAGATATTTGTTCAGGGTGTTCTTGGTATTTTCTATGTATAATAAAAAATATCTATCTATGTTATATGTATATTGTATTAAGTATATCAGTTATCTAGTACCCATAACACAAGCTCTGCTTAGCTTGGGGCTAGATAATGTTGTGTAAACTGTCCAGCATTATTTATTTATTTATTTATGGGAATTTTATATCTGCAGATTGCGCAAATATTTGTTCCGAGGTAGGATTTGAACCCGCAATCTCCTGCGTCGCAGGCGAACCGTCGCCCGCCGCGCCACAGAGGTCGTCAAATATTGTATTTTCAAAATAATTTGAAACAATAAAATCCTTTCAAGTAGTCAAATTCACAGTTAGTAAAACGGTGGCCGTTTTACTTAAATTTTAAAATTATTTTAAAATATGACAAGTCTATTGGTATTTCAAACTGATAAGCTATAATAGGTAGGTTACTTAGAAATGTTTAATTGTTACCTTAAACCAAGCCATCGTTGAATCGTCATAAAGCACCACCCATTCTTCTGACCACGAGTTCCACAAGTATTTCCCTGAAAATTTAATATCTATTTATGTAAGTTTATATACAAATGATACGATTTTACAGTCAACGTCATAAACATGGGGCCAAGAAATTTAGTTCGTTTTATTATTAGAAATACGTACTATTATTTATTCTGTGGAAATACGTACCTTGTAGATATACCAGGCAAAAAGTTTATTTATATGAAAACATTTAACGGTATAGGTACCAAATATTATTGCGTTGACTGTAATTTACTAGTGACTTAACAAATTAGTAATTAGGTACTCGAATAAATAAAACCTAGAATCTCCATCAATAGTAATTACTCAGGTTTTATACAAAAAAAAATAGTTCCTACAACATTCAAATATTTTGTGAATCCAAAGAACTATAAAAGGCTTACAATATGCCATACGAATAATGATCTTGATATTTTTAGTATACATTAGAACCATCTCTTTCACATTTTCGTAGCATCAGATAGATGTGAAAGAGACACATGATGGATCTGAAATGATTATATTTTTATGATCTCGTTATCCTCTCACAAGCTGACGTTTTACTTTACCCCCTCCTTTGACCCCCTCTTATATAACTTAGGGTTGTCAAAGTCAATAAAACAATATGAAATGTGGTTTGGCAGTTGATTTATTTAAATTAATCGTCTATTAAGGTGGTTGCTTTCGCTCGTGGCGCGAAATTCATTTTTTTTCGTGTTTTTTTGCTCATCACAACTCATCAACACTTCTTCAGATAGCTAAAACGGCCAAACTAATGATATTTATGTGATACTATAAATTAAAACTTGTGTGTTAGGTCACATAATTTGCGGCAACATAGTTTTAGCTATCTGAAGAAGTGTTGATGAAATGTGATGAGCAAAAAACACGAAAAAAAATGAATTTCGCGCCACGAGCGAAAGCAACCACCTTAATTGACTTTCTTTGAAAATGGAACATTAAGTACTTTGTCATTCTTTGTTCAGTTAAAAACAATAAAAAACTTGAAAGTCAAATCACAATTTGGTTTTTATGTATGAATTTGTGAAATGCCTTGGCCATTACGTGTTGGTACTGTCTGCTAAGTTTTATTTTTTATTTATACTACTTGGAATGACGGGTCAGGCAGATGGCCCACCTGATGTTAAGTGGTACCCTCTGCCTATGACCAGTGCATTACCTCACAGGTCACGCCCAGCTAGGGCGCATCCTATGTGGCATTGCACTGCGCCCGCCACCCTGAGACATAAAGATGAAAGTCCCATGTGCCTGTATTTTCACCGGCAACCTTACCCTTCAAACCGAAACATAGCAATGCGAGCACTACTGCTTTGCGGCAGAAATAGGTATCAGCATTTGAGAAAAAGAGGGGTGCATCCGTATTCATCACAGGAATTCATCCCACAAGTTAAAAGTAATAATAGAGGGGGTCTAGTTAGGAGGTCAGAGGTATTTGCTGCTAGAATAATAATAAAAACGTTTCTTTTATCTGCGGTGGATGGAGGCGGCTCAAGACTGTTCGTCGTGGCTTTCTATCAGGAGGCCATCCAGCAGCCTCAGAAGGGCTGATAATGATGATTATGCTGGATTAACACAGGCTACTTTTAACACAGTACCTTCGATCAAGAATATGGTAGTAGTATAGTAGTAGTAGAGCTTTTTTCTGAAAGAGTTCGTCCGGGGAAGTACTATCACCATACATATTTCTGCTGCAAAGCAGGTGCTCGCATTGCTGTGTCCCGGTTTGAAGGGTATGGTTGCCGGTGAAATTACAGGCACATGAGACTTTTCATCTTTATGTCTCAGGGTGACGGCGCAGTGCAGTGCCACATAGGTCGCGTCCTAGGTGGACAAGACCTATGTGATAATGCATTGTTCATAGGCGGAGGGTACCGCTTATCATCAGGTGGGCCAACTGCTTGTTCAGTCATACTAAGTAGTATAAAAAAAAAACTTGATCGTAGCCCGGTACCAAGTAAGTAAAGCCACGGGTTCAGGCTTCTTATTTAAGATACTTACGCTTATATCGAAGCATGTACCCGCCTTTAATCTGCGTGCCGCCGTGCTCTGCAACAATATAACCTATATCAATATACCAGAAGCCTTGCTTTCCTCTCTATAGTGGACAAAACTTCTGGGGACAAATCGGTTGATAGAATTTTAAACCGCTTTCTACAGCTTGTTTACCGTAAGATGGCACCTGTAAATACTCCATGGCAGGTGCCAGCTTACGGTGAACGGTCCGGCTCATTCACCTTAAGATGGCACTTGTAAATACTCCATGGCAGGTGCCAACTTACGGTGAACGGTCTGTATGTGTTATTACAGGAAGAAAGCGTTAGTTATTTCAGTCGTGGGAGCAATGGCGGCGATGAGCTTACTTGTCACGTCTATATTCCACGATGCAACCCATGGTGAAGAGAGGCCCATTGATGCTCTGCCTACCCCATCGGGGAAAAAAGTGTGTGTCTATGTATGTATGTATTTATAATTTAGTACATTTGCAAGTAGGTACTTTGTTTTGTAATGATCAATCTCCCGCACCTAGTTTTACTGAAAAACTGCTAAACTTCGGAGTCCTATTTATTTTACTAAAATTCATCAAATTGACAAAAACTTTTTTATAAATTGGTCATATATCCTTATTGACATATAACTTACAAGAAGGTAGATTATTAATCATATTAAGACATAAAATAAAAAAACTTTTGAATATTTCCACGAATTATACCGGCAGTTTACGTCGATTTATTTTGATGAATATAGCGTAATTACAAACAAAACATTACATCAAAATTCAGTTAGTTTCTTAATTAATATAGTTCAGATTTATTAATGATTATTCTTTTATTTAATTAGACAAACAAAAATATATAGCATTGCTCTAAAATACAATAAGAATCTAAATTCCGATGACAAGCCGGTCAGAAACTGACAGAAATGTTAACTGACTCTTAATACATACATACATACATACATACATACATAGACACACGCCTTTTTCCCTGAAAGGGTAGGCAGAACCTCAAATGGGTCTCCTTTCACTGTGGGTTGCACCATCGTGGGAAATAAACGTGACAACTGGTGAGCTTATCGCCGCCATTGCTTCCCACGATTGACTCTGGTAATGTTTTCTTCCAGTACTTCCTTATATAAATAAATAAAATATATAAATAATGCTGGATAAGTTCACATAACATTATCTAGCCCCAAGCTAAGCAGAGCTTGTGTTATGGGTACTAGATAACTGATATACTGATACAATACATTAAATACATAGATATTTTTTTATTAAACATAAAATATACCCTGAACACCCTGAACAAATAAATGCAGATATAAAAAAAAATGTTCAGATGCAGGAATCGAACCCGCAACCTCCTGCATCGCAAGCGAAACTTCGCCCGCCGATAAGCTAGCAGCCAGGACAAATCTTATACCAACGAATCTTACAAACAAGTCCAAGCTACTTAATTAGGAAACTAAATAAGTGGCTAATTCAGGCCAAGTCGCCCTAACCAATTAGTTGAAGTTGAAGCGTATAAACTACACCATGCAAAATAGACAGATATTTTACCACCTGAAAGTCTTATCTTTAGACGAGAAAAGTCAGCATTACATGCGAGTTTGCACAAAGAAAGCTCTTCCCATTAAAAACATCGCCACATTGTTACTCTAGAACTGCAAAGTCTGTCCATAAGAGTAATAAAAGTGCGCACATAAGTATGTAATAGATGTGCGAAACACAGACAGTGTAATGAATCTCTTTACAAGCTTATAATTAACTTGCAACGTATGTCTGGGTGGAATGTTGCAACTGAATTTTAAAGCAGTTATCCACAACTGATTGAGTTGAAATTTGGCATACCTGTCAAGTTCCGATGACAATACAATATGATCGTGACAGCGAGCTGATCTGATGATGGAGACGGAAGGTGGACAACGGAACTCCTCGATGGAAAATATTAGTAGACTGGCCGTGTTTAGGCTCATTTTGATCAGCACACGGTTCCGATCACTAATTTTATAAAAGCTTGTATATATTTTTCACAAAAAACTTATTAAATGCTTTTATTTAACTTGACCTGTTAGTATAGTAGTTAGCTAGTAAGTTAGTTAGTTGCCCGAGCGAGCGAAGCGAGCTTAGCTTCCCTGCTTCAATTTTCATTTTCTTTCCTCTGTCAGTTTGTTGGTACTGATCGTATTTTACAGCCAATCTGGACGAAACTTGGTATACAGGTTCTAAAATGTAATAGTTTTTGTTGTTGTCGGTGTTATTTGATTGGATGGGTATTTCCCCCAAAAAGGGGGGAAGTTTGCTGCTTTAGATATATTTAACAGTCACATTTTGGGCAGGAAAACAAAGATGTTTATTTCAAAATGTCCTAGTTTCTATGATCATATTACCTAATATTATACGTTTTATTTTTATTTTTTCTCTTTTAATCTCTTGGTTTTGATACCCATGTTGCCATGTTGTTTGATACTATGGGGAAGATACCTTTTGTTCCGTTATTTTTGCTTTTGGCTCTGTTCGAGTCAAGGCGATTCTAATGATACCTCATACATCAAAATCTATACATCAGCCGTTTGAGAGCAACGCGTTTTATTTTGTCTCATATATAAATATATGCGCATATTTCGTAGTACCCGATTTTACCTGCTACGTCACCCGAGAAAAAAGGGTAAGCCCGTACGTTATTTGTATTTATATTCGAGCATGCGAGTACAATGCATACGAGTACTCGAGTAAGGCTGCGTTTCCATTGACGCGGAGCTGGGCGGAGCGGAGCTTAGCGGTGCATGAATTGACCAATCACTATGGCGAGCGAGCAGCCAGCAGAGATTTCGAGCATAGTGATTGGTCAATTCATGCACCGCTAAGCTCCGCTCCGCCCAGCTCCGCGTCAATGGAAACGCAGCCTTAACGCGGTGTTTCCCCACAGGTCTGTTCCACGAGCAAACGTTCATACTCAATGATCCAGCCGGCGGCAGTGACACCGTCATATAGGTACTGTGTAGATGCGCTCTATAGTTTACTTCTTAAACTCCAAGGTCTGTTCCGTTTCTGTGAAGAAGGTATACCTACCTACAAATAGCTCCAAACTCAATGATAACAAAAGGCTATTTTGGTGGTAAACAAGAATTTTCCGAAGGAACGGGAACGCGCGTGACGCGAATGCCTAACGCAAAGAATAATGGGATTTGGTACTACATATTGGTAGGTACTGGCACTGAGCTGACAGTATCCTAATAATGGTAATGTACTCTGTATTTCTACCGACTTGACAAAGGAAGGTACAGTTGTACTTGCGCGGTAGACCAATTTCTATAGCGCGGGAACATTATTTCTACCAATAGCAATCGCGCGCTAAAATTTTGCACTTATTTCGCGGCAAAATAGCGGCTGGTCATGCGCCATCTTGTTCATCAGTCGACTCTTAGATGTGAGCGGGGTAGAGCTATACAGCGGGACAGAGTTATACTATACGTTCGGCTGCTATCGGATATAAGTCTGCGCTTTTCTGCGCAAACAAAAACAGTCGATCGGACTTATATTTTTGGTAAAACTGTACTCATTTCGGATTTTCTTAGTTTTTACCCAACTACGGTAAAGCCAAAAAGAAGTGTTATTACAGTCTATGTATAATAATAATAAATAATGCTGGACAGTTCACAAAACATAATCTACCCAAAGCTAAGCAGAGCTTGTGTTATTGGGTACGATAACTGATATAGTTAATAGCTACAATACATTACATAAGATAGATATTTTTTTATTAGACATAGAAAATACCCAAAACACCCTGAACAAATATCTGCAGATCGTACAAATATTTGTTCCAAGGCGGGAATCGAACCCGCAACCTCCTGCGTCGTAGGCGAACCTTCACCCGCCGCGCCACAGAGGTCATAAAAATCGATAGATCTCGCGAGGTCTACTGTTCGCAGAACTACTAGTTTTTTATAAATAAAAATACACCAGTATCCTTCAAATTGGAACAGAACACGGAATAGCTTAAATATTTGAGTTTGACTAATAATTAAATTCCACTCAACGTATTCGTCCGATTCTCGTCATGACCGCATCTCAGCTTTGCAGGCCCTAATCAAAGCCTATCATCCATCAACCGGGCTGATTGTAGGCTTGGGGGCCCATTGTTTAGCCGTGTGCGATTGTTACGGCATTGTTTAGGCCTGTCTTTGTGCTGTCATTGATTCGCAGCTAATATCAACTTGCTTACTATAAAACGTGTGAAGAATACTAGAACCGTTCGATAAAATGAATGCCAGTTTTGCCCAGAACATTAAGCAAACACACAGCTGTTGATATATTTTTATTTACGAAACCCCAGACCTCTGTGTCTCAGAAAAGGCCTGGTAAATTATCATGCACAAACATGGGTGAAAGCATTAATATAATAACAGAAAGAATAATACAACTAATACAAGGTATGTACAAAATAAAAAAAAATACATATGAAACAGTTGTGCTACCTGTAGAATTGTGACTTGTGTTTTATATAATAATATTAATTAATTTGATTGATTTTTATAATTGACGAACTTGTGAACTAAGTACTTAAATTTATATTTTTTATTTGTATTAATTTGTCAGTATGCACCAATACCTATGACCTAAATGCTTTGTAAACACTTGACATGTAACTGTTATGAATAAATAAACTATAACTATAACTAAAACCGCTGCTAACGATCTAAAGGTAAGCGACGCGTGACCCGAGAGCTGGCTCTTATCTGGCTCAACCTAATAGTATTGCCATTCAGCGTGACAATGCAGCCAGCATCTTGGGACGCTTCCGTCTGGTAGTGATTTGGATCAGTTGTACTACCATTAGATCGATAACACATAATAGAAGTAGAAATTTAAATAATAACACATTTTAATTGAACGTAAAAAACCGCAATAAAATCGGAAAATCCATTCCTCCGTGGTGATTTTGACGACCTCTGTGGCGCGGCGGCCGAAGTTTGGCCTGCGACACAGGATGTTGCGGGTTCGATTCCCGCCTTGGAACAAATATTTGTGCGATCGCAGCTATTTGTTCAGGGTGTTCTGAGTATTTTCTATGTATAATAAAAAAAAACTAATGTTATTGTATTAAGTATATCAGTTATCTAGTACCTATAACACAAGCTCTGCTTAGCTTGGGGCTAGATAATTTTGTGTGAACTGTGTTCAGCATTTTTTTTTATTTTTTTTTTTTATTCAGAGCAGAAAATTAAAGGAAATTAATTAAATTATTAAAGGATTTGTTATTAATACAAAGGGACGTTAGAAGTATAATGGAAAATTATGTAACAGCTGAGCAGTTGATAGAAGTTAAAAACGACATTGATAATTTGAGGGAAGCATCAATGATAAATAATTTTGACTGCAATGTCAACAGAAAAAGAGGAGGTGGTTTTTCAAATAGCTTCACTCTCGACAGCGGCCCAATGGGCCTACCTCACTTATTGGATGAGCGAAACCTGTCCCCACAGCCGCGTGAGTCACCTACGGCTACCGGGCGGGCTCGGGTGTCGTTCCGGGCGCATGCGGAGTGCGCACCCGGTATATCTGTCCCGCTCGTAGTGAAGCAGTCGTGCGTGGGGGCCGGCAACGAGATTTCGGAGGTGGTTATAGAAGGGGCTCCGACTACGCAACTATCACCGTCACCGGCGCCGCCCATACTAACTTACAGAGCGATATCGCCGAGCATGGAGGCCGTTACTTTGTTTTCGAACATTTCTGCAAAGCCGGCTGCGTCTATACACGCGCCCCGTTTGACACAGGCGGCACCTCGAGACAAGTCTTTTTCGAGCGTATTGGGTGAAGAAGGAGAATGGAAGAAGGAAGATTATAGCGAAGATTGGAAATTAATACAGAGGAAAAGATTGAAAAACCGTTTTGTAACGGTGGCAGGAAAAGCTGAGACAAATCCTAGCGAAAAGTTTAGAGCGGCTGACATAAGTATCCCGTTGTTTATTAATAATGTGGACAAGTCTACGTCAGAAAAAGATATATACGAGTATATATTGAAAAAAACTCAGCTCGAAGTAAACCTACAGCGAATAAATGCTCGAGCACCAAAACATTATAACGCCTACAAAGTTTTTGTGCCGCGGAGTAAGATGTCAATCTTTTTGGAGGACAGTTTTTGGCCAGAAGGAATATCCTATCGTAGATATATAGAGTTTAAAAAAGACCTTAATAATGGATAGTACACCAAACTCTCAATGTATAACCAAGTTGATAAGTTTCAACTGTAAGTCAGCCGCTAGGTCCGTAGAGTGTATAAGTCGACTTTGTAAATCAGCGGATGTGATAGCTCTTCAGGAAACGTGGCTTCTACCTCACGATCTGGGGATGCTGGACACCATAGATGTCAATTTTACGGCTACCAGTAAATCGGCGGTTGATACTTCTGCTGGAATACTACGGGGCCGGCCGTACGGCGGCGTAGCCATACTGTGGAGAAAGAACCTGTTCCCAAAAGTGTCTATAGTGTCGTGTTCTAGTGTGCGATTGGTAGCGATTAAGGCTAGTTTCCCTGAGCGTTCGTTGCTATTATTATCAGTGTACATGCCAACCGACTCGGCAGTCAATTTAGTTGAGTTTACGGATTTATTGAGTGAAATTAACGCTATTATAGAGAGCCATGATGTGGAGTCTGTTTTCATTTTAGGAGATTTCAATGCTCATCCAGGGGAACTATTTAGTAAAGAATTGCTAGCGTTCTGCGCTGACCAATCATGGACCTCAGTGGACATGAAGAATTTGCCGATGAGTACCTATACTTTTATAAGCGAGGTTCATAAATGCAGGCGATGGTTGGACCATTGTGTAGTCACAGATGCCGCTTTAAGTACAGTTGTCCGAACCAGTGTGCTATATGGTACATATTGGTCCGATCATTTTCCTTTACAAATAGAATGTAATTTTAATTTAATGAGATCTAAAATTGTGAATAATATTGTTGTTAAGAATAAGGTGACCTGGGGGGAAAGAGATATTTCTCAAGTAGAAAAGTATCATAAGGAATGCCATGCTGGATTGAGAAATATCGACTTTCCTCCTCAATTTTTGCATTGTGGTGATAAAATGTGCTGTGATAAAAATCATAAATTAATTTTGCAAAGTATGTACGATGACATTGTTAGTATTTTATCTAGATCTGCTGAATTTAGTTGCAATAGTAGGAACATTAGCAAACGTAAAAAAGTGACTGGGTGGAACAAATATGTGTCAGGTTCTCATAATGATGCGCGGCTGGCATTTCAGATGTGGGTCTTATATGGCAAGCCATGTAACGGGTTTGTTTATCAGGATATGTATGAAACGAGAAAAACTTTTAAATCTAACTTAAAATGGTGTCAATCCAATGAGCAAAAAATTAAAATGGACATGTTAGCATCAAACATTTCTGATAACAATTTCAGCCAATTTTGGAAAAATACAAATAAATTAAATCCTAAATCTAGTCAACCTGTGAGTGTGGATGGTTTAAGCGAGCCTACTGAAATAGCTAACCTATTTAAAAAACATTTTAAGGTGGAGTCACCCTTAAGTACCTCATCAGCGGGGGTGCTCGGTGTAGAGGAGCGTGGGTCGGTGGAGTCCATTCGTATTTCAGCCAAAGATGTGGCTCGTATAATCAAAAATATGAAAAGGGGGAAGTCTCCGGGTCACGATAGCCTTAGCATTGAGCATCTTCGTTATGCAGGTACACATTTGCCTAGGGTATTAGCAATGTTTTTCAGCTGCTGTATTTCTCATTCATACCTCCCTGACAAGTTGATGAAAACAATAGTAGTACCGATTGTAAAGAGTAAAAATGGTGATGTTTCTGACCCAGGCAACTATAGGCCTATTTCACTTGCCACTATTGTAGCCAAGGTGCTGGATAGTCTGCTTGATCAACACTTAAAGAAACATTTACACCTGCATGATGCACAGTTCGGATTTAGACCCGGACTGTCTACTGAAAATGCTATTCTATGTCTTAAGCAGACTGTCCAGTATTATACTAGTAGAAACACGCCTATCTATGCGTGTTTTCTAGATTTATCGAAAGCTTTTGATCTCGTGGCCTATGATGTCTTATGGCGGAAACTCCGAAGTGGTTCTGACTTTCCACCAGAATTGACGAGCTTATTCAAATACTGGTACAGTAATCAGGTCAACCATGTTCGTTGGGCTGGTGAGATGTCGGAGGCTTACAGATCTGAATGTGGCGTAAGACAGGGTGGAATATCCTCACCTGGACTTTTTAATTTGTATATGAATCAGCTGATCGTGGAACTTGACAACACTAATGTCGGATGCCGTATAGATGGGCTTAGTGTAAATAACTTCAGTTACGCTGACGATATGGTGTTGTTGAGTCCTTCGATTAGCGCTCTTAGGAGATTGATTGGTATTTGTGAATCTTATGCGGTGACCCATGGACTCCGATACAATGATAAAAAGTGTGAGTTGATGATGTTCAAGTCGGGAAGTAAAACATATTCTCACATACCACCTGTGACCATTAACGGCAAGACTCTAAACATCACCACGCGTTTTAAGTACCTGGGTCATTGGCTCACTGATAACCTGAGGGATGATCTCGACCTGGAAAGAGAGCGTAGGGCATTGTGTGTTCGCGTTAATATGCTGGCCCGGAGGTTTGCAATGTGTACTGAACAGGTTAAGGTAACGCTCTTTAGAGCGTATTGCCAGTCCTTTTACACTTGCAGCCTCTGGACCAATTATACGCAGACAGCATACAATGCCTTACGCGTTCAGTACAACAACGCGTTCAGGGTGCTGGTGGGGCGGCCTCGTTTCTGCAGCGCCTCTGGCATGTTTGCGGAAAGCAGAGTTGATGGCTTCCATAGCATCATGCGCAAGAGGTGTGCGTCAATGAGGGGAAGGGTCCGTGGAAGCCCGAACAGCATCGTGAACGCGTTGTCGGGCAGGTGGGACTGTCCTATAGCAAACCGCTGGATGCGCCTGCATGTTGGGTTTGCGAAAAATGTTTTTACTTAATTTTTTTTTTTTTTTTTAATTGTAAATGTGTCTCTCTACTAACATTATCATAAGCGCGACTAACAAAATATGGACAATGCCTGAAATAAATAAATTGAATTGAATTGAGTTGAGATCCCATCTGAAGTGAAATAACCGTTGGCTACAGACCGTTCACCGTAATTTGGCACCTGTCTTGGTCGGCACCCCATCAAGGCAGGTGCCATCTTACGGTGAACGAGCTGTACGTATCTTTTATTTTTTATTTTGGCGCACGGCATTATCAAAAGTAGGCCACGTGTACCTACATTTCAGGCCCCCGATTTCCTAACTTGAAAGTCACTTGAAGGTGAGTATTGTTTGACCAGTAAAATCGCTCCCAGTTATCATTATATAAGAATTATTATTGTCAAACATTTCAATCAAAATAAAAAAAATTGTTCGAAGGTCAAATGACGTTATTCGTATTCTCTATCTTCAGTGGGTTACTGAGATAACGCCATGATCGGTTGCTTTTTATCAAATTAGAATATAATACATACTTAGAATTGACTCAATAGTTATCTGACAAGGCCTACGTGCAGTCCGCTTAAATGTATCATCATGTGTAAAGCAGTAGTGCTCGCATTGCTATGTTCCGGTTTGAAGGGTATGGTTGCCGATGAAATTACAGGCACATGAGACTTTTCATCTTTATGTCTCAGGGTGGCGGGCGCAGTGCAATGTGCATTATCACTCCTATGTAATAATGCACTGTTCATAGGCAGAGGGTACGGCTTACCATCTGCTTGATCCGTCATTCTAAATAATATTTAAAAAAAGGGTGTACCTAAACAAAACCAAGAGCTCCCAATATTCCTATCAATTCAATTCAATTCAATTATTATTATTTATTCAATCAACACAGGATCATTAGGATCACACAATTACACATAACACACAGGTAACACACAATAATAAGTTATATAATTCAATTTTACATTTATCCACAGTATATACGACAAGCCTACCTAGATTTGATTGTCAATAAATGCACCATACTGCAATGATTCAGATACTGACAATCAAACCTAGCAACCTTATCAAACAATCAAATCTTCAGAATGTTGTTAGAGCTGGCCCGAACCCTGCACACCAGGGATGTTCAGCGCTTACGCATTACTGTGTACAAACCTAGCAGCAAACATCTTCAGAATGTTGTTAGAGCTGGCTCGAACCCTGCGCACCAGAGATGTGCAGCGCTTACGCATTACTGTGTACAAACCTAGCAGCTAACATCTTCAGAATGTTGTTAGAGCTGGCTCGAACCCTGCGCACCAAGGATGTGCAGCGCTTACAAATTACTGTGTACAAACCTAGCAGCGAACATCTTCAGAATGTTGTTAGAGCTGGCTCGAACCCTGCGCACCAAGGATGTGCAGCGCTTACGCATTACTGTGTACAAACCTAGCAGCTAACATCTTCAGAATGTTGTTAGAGCTGGCTCGAACCCTGCGCAGCAGGGATGTGCAGCGCTTACGCATTACTGTGTACAAACCTAGCAGCTAACATCTTCAGAATGTTGTTAGAGCTGGCTCGAACCCTGCGCACCAGGGATGTGCAGCGCTTACGCATTATTGTGTACAAACCTAGCAGCAAACATCTTCAGAATGTTGTTAGAGCTGGCTCGAACCCTGCACTCCAAGGATGTGCAGCGCTTACGCATTACTGTGTACAAACCTAGCAGCTAACATCTTCAGGATGTTGTTAGAGCTGGCCCGAACCCTGTGCACCAGGGATGTGCTGCGCTTACGCATTACTGTGTACAAACCTATCAGCTAACATCTTCAGAATGTTGTTAGAGCTGGCTCGAACCCTGCGCACCAGGGATGTGCAGCGCTTACGCATTACTGTGTACAAACCTAGCAGCTAACATCTTCAGAATGTTGTTAGAGCTAGCTCGAACCCTGCGCACCAGGGATGTGCAGCGCTTACGCATTACTGTGTACAAAACTAGCAGCTAACATCTTCAGAATGTTGTTAGAGCTGGCTCGAACCCTGCGCACCAGGGATGTGCAGCGCTTACGCATTACTGTGTACAAACCTAGCAGCTAACATCTTCAGAATGTTGTTAGAGCTAGCTCGAACCCTGCGCACCAGGGATGTGCAGCGCTTACGCATTACTGTGTACAAACCTAGCAGCTAACATCTTCAGAATGTTGTTAGAGCTGGCTCGAACCCTGCGCACCAGGGATGTGCAGCGCTTACGCATTACTGTGTACAAACCTAGCAGCTAACATCTTCAGAATGTTGTTAGAGCTAGCTCGAACCCTGCGCACCAGGGATGTGCAGCGCTTACGCATTACTGTGTACAAACCTAGCAGCTAACATCTTCAGAATGTTGTTAGAGCTGGCTCGAACCCTGCGCACCAGGGATGTGCAGCGCTAACGCATTACTGTGTAGAAACAGTTGACTCGCGCATCAGCGAACTTTCCCGATGGTGTTGGTGGTGTGTCCTATGGTGAATAAATGATATGACTGTCCACCAGACGTTCTCTGCGCTTATCAACTCCATAGCGAATCTATTTGGTATTCCGTTCAAATTCACCGACGGTCCGCGAAAGAAGCGAATTGAAGCCTATGTGTAGCTAATAATAATAAATAATGCTGGACAGTTCACACAAAATTATCTAGCGACAATATAGAAGAAGAAACATTACAAAGAAAACATATTTTTAGATCATTAGCAGTGGTCTTCAGGCAGCACAGCAGTTTCATTTTTTTTTTTTTAATTTCGTACGTACAATACATTACGTAGATAGATATTTTAAACGGGTACGTATTAAAATTCATAAATTCAAAATACATACGTTTAGAATACATAAGTTCAAAATCCATAAATTTAAAAAACCTAATGGTGAAAATCAATAAGTTTTATAATCGATAAAGTTCTATATGTATAATGGTCGAAATGCCTAAAGCCATAATCTCAAACAAATATGCATGCCAAATTTCAAGTTTGTACTGGAGCCTTCAAATTTGACACTTTGACGTATTTCAAACATTATAAAAACCGTACAATAGGGATATTCGATTTATTTATTTGAACCATACGGTATTTTGATTTTCGGTATTTTAAACGTATACTGTATGGGTACGTATCAAAACATATAAGTTCAAAACACATAAATTTAAAAAACCTAATAGTGAAAATAAATAAATTTAAAATCCTTAAAGTTTTTTATTTATAAAGGTCGAAATGCCTGAAATCAAAATACATAATGATTACAATGTATACGTTTAGAATACCGAAAATAAATTAAATATCCTTATTGCAAGGTTTTTGAAAGTGGGTGAGAAAGATTGGAGGGAGAATATTTTATTTATATCAGAAGTAGGTGAACTATGCAGGTTCTATTCAAACTGTGTCAGAGGTGAGGTTCCAAAATCAACCTTTCGATGGATCAAAGACAAGGAACGCGGTGGATGGATGCGGCTAGAGACGCCAATGAACGCGAATGACGAGGAATGAACGCGTTGTGGCCACTATTATGCTATTTAGCCATTATTAATTACAGCTGTTATGTGTTGTTGACATTATGTTTTTCAAACTTCGGTATTTCGAACTTCGTTATTCTAAACTTATATCAAATGAAATTATAAATTTTAAACCATTACGTTTTTTAAATTTATGTGTTTTGAACTTATGAATTCTAAACGTATGTGTTTTGAATTTATACATTTTGATACGTACCCATTTTAAACATACCTTTAGATCATTAGCAGTGGTCTTCAGGTACCTAGCACAGCAGTTTCAGTATGTTTTTTTAAAAAAAATTGTATATACGATACATTACATAGTTTTTTTAAATTATACATAGAAAAATACCCAGAACAACCTCAAAAAAAATCTGCAGATCGTACAAATATTTGTTCCGAGGCGCAACCCCCTGCGTCGCAGGCGAACCTTCGCCCGCCGCGCCACGGAGGTCGTCAATAATAATGCTGAGGAAGATAATGCTGCCACAGTGTAATCTCTTGGCAACCCCGCAATAAAAAGTATAGTACCTACCAGTTTTTAAGTTGGATAATAAGTTATCGAACAATGAGCTCCCTTTCTTCTTTCCATGTCTCACTTCTGAGGATCTAATAGTGGTACCGCATCAATGAAATACAGATAATTTTTTTTTTTTTTTGTATCGGTGTCCTACCGTTCAGAATCTAATATCATATTAATCTACAAGAAAGGCGACCCGAACGATATTGGAAACTACAGGCCAATTAGTTTATTACCTAGTCTATACAAACTTTTCTCCTGCATCATAAATCGGAGAATAAAAGTTTTTAGATAGGAGTTTCAAGTGTGGCGCACTTGAAACAAAGCAACCTATTGAGCCTCTGCTCAATATGGGCTAGTCTGCAAATTTGACAAGCAACTTACACGGCCGTATGGTGTACACTACACGGATTTTAGTATGGAGAAATCGAAGAGCGCCCCTAGCGGGTACCTTGAGAACCTCAAATCCCGTTCAAAAATCCGTGTTGTGTACACCTCACGCCCGTGTAAGTTGCTTGTCAAATTTGCAGACTAGCTCCTCAAGCCGGTTTCAGAAAAGGTTTCTCGACGATCGATCACATACATACACTCGAATTACTTATCGAAAAGTACCAAGAACAGCAGAGACCTTTATGCATCGCCTTTATTGATTATCAGAAAACGTTTGACACAGTATCTGACAAGTATTGCTGAAAAGTGTGCCATATCTACTGGATAGTTTGAGTGTCTGGAACTTCTCTTTACAATAAATAGAACCCGGCAAACTAAAATTGATCACTTTATGAATAAGTAACGTATTTTATCGTTTAGATATGTATCTTATAGTACCTCTATAAATATATTCTGTCAAAATATACTTGCAATTTTTTTAACATACTATAATCCGAACGCTCTGTGAGTCCGAACAGGGGTTGTTTTTTGATAGTTCGGATTATCGAGGCTCTACTGTACTAGTTTAATGTATATTCCTGATTGACACAACAGCAACCTAGACCTGTTTCTTTAATTCATTGTGGCATAATTCAGACGTTAAAGCTAGTAGAATAAATACTCTCGTATTTGCCACACGATACCTAATTCAGTGGTTTCTAAATCCACCGCCTTTATTACCATATATTTGGGGATAAAGTAGCCGTTGTATCCTCAAAGGAAATCATGTGAGCGAGCGGTCAGGTGTCGCGGCTCTACACTGCTTATGTACTTACGTATGTAGAGTATATACATACATAGTGTACGTAGAGATTGTACAGTTGGGTAGGGGATTGGCTTGAAAATACGAGGTAGGCGAAGTCTGGCTACTAACGCTAGTTATTTTGATTTGTGAAGATTTCTAAGGAGGTTTATCAGGTTTATAACACGTCACGCCTGGATGCCCCTCACCTCTTGTAACCCCGAGTAGAGTCAGCCCTGCCTGACCGTGAGCTGATCAAAGTGAGCCCAAACACTGTCAGGCTACTATTAATCATCGAGGATGTCCACCTTCCGTCTCATTGTATTGCCATTTGATCTTGACAAGTATGCCAAATTTCAGCTCAAGCGGTTGGGTGGAACTGGTTGCAGGATTTGATCACTGCTCACTCTCCCGGTCTATGACATCATCGCGGGGGGTAGAAGGGGATCAAAAATATATGTTTTGCCTTGTTTTTGCCTCTCTCCCCTACTGTTTGTTGTACGAGTCGAGTACCTATCTGGTATCCCCTACTGTTTGTTGTACGAGTCGAGTACCTATCTGGTATGATAGTTGTTGACGTCCCACGTGTAGGTAACCTTGAGTCCACGATGTATTTTGTAAACATAATAAGACTCTTGGGTTTTTACTATAAGCTGAAATTGGATTTTTAACCTGAACGATAACCTTGTACCGTAGCCGGCGACATTAGTGATAAAAACAAATATAGACCGATTTCGCTGGCCACAATAATAGCAAGGTACAACAATAATAAGGTGCGTCCAGCACCTTTGCTATTAGTCTGCTTGATGCTCAACTTAGTCGTTATCTGGAAATTCACGATAATCAATTCGGTTTTAGGACGGCTACGGTAACAGCTATTTTGAGTTTAAAGCAGACTGTCAAGTTCTATACTGATCGTAAAACTCCTATATAAATGCATGTTTCCTGGACCTTTCGAAGGCATTTGACCTGGTTATTTATGACGTACTGTGGCAGAAGTTAACAGAACTGAAATTGCCACCAGAACTTAATAACATATTTAAGTTCTGGTATCGTAACTAGGTCAATGTTGTGCGATGGTCAGGCGCTTACTCTGAGTCATACAGGTTAGAGTGCGGGGTGTGGCAGAAGGGGGCTGACCTCTCCAAAGCTCTTCAACCTGTATGTGAACGCGCTGATTGGTGAGCTCAGCAGCACACGTATCGATTGCCACATTGACGGTATCTGCGTCAACAACCTTAGTTATGCAGATGACATGGTGCTGTTGAGTGCATCTACGTGTGGCTTAGCAAAATTCCTAAACATTTTGCGAGAGGTATGCTAACTAAAATACAATGTTAGTAAAAGTGAATGCATGGTCTTTAAAGCCAGAGGAAGGTGTACATTGTTCTCTATACCACCCATAAAATTTTATTGAGCACCTGTAAATAGAGTTAAATGTATTTAAAAACCTGGGAGATTTCCTGACCTCTGACTTGAAAGACGATGTTGACATTGAGAGGGAACGGAGGACGCTGTCTGTAAGAGCGAACATGATAGCACGCTGCTCTAAAGAGGTAAAAACAACGCTTAAGGCTTACCGTTCGAGTTTTTTCACGTGTAGCCTGTGGGTGAATCATACTATGGTATGGAGTACTGCTGCCACGTTTGGGATGGCTCAGCCAAACACCAGCTTGCTGCCTTGGACTCGATCTAACGCAGAGTTTTTGGCTTATAGGTGAGCAACATATGGCGGAGACTAAGATCCAGAGTCTCGAGCACCGCCGTAAGGTCGCGTGCCTTTCGATCTTCTATAGGTTACATTTCGGGGAATGCTCCCAGGAACTTCGTGATCTGATCCCACCATCTCCTTTTCATCATAGGACGAGCAGGCGCACGGCTCGGTACCACCCTTACCTCATTAGTATACCCTCTATTCGTACTAAACGTTTCAGTTCTATCTTTATAATGCGAACTGCTAAAAAGTGGAATACACTAACGTCGTCTGTCTTTCCTGAAAACTATAATCTGGGTCTCTTCAAGGCTAGAGTGAATAGGTGCCTTCTAGACCTTTGTGCTCCATATTCGGCCACATCGTCACTTACCAACAGGTGAGATCATGGTCAAACAAAGGTCTAAAACCGTACAGCGCCCTTCGTGTGCAGTAGGTATAATAATACGGTCAGAGTCTTCGACCAAAGTAGTCAGAGTGCTACTCGGTTCTGTAGCGCTTCGGGGATGTTTGCTGAATGGCGCCCGGACTGTTTCCACAGCATCATGCGCAAGCGGGGAACATCTCTGTGCGCAGGATCCGGGCCAGCTCCAATGGTATTCTGAGCATACTAACAAATAGGTTTGACTGCGTAATGCACTACGATGCTTGCTCCATGGACGTAGTCCATGGCTTGCTCTCACTAATGACAATCACTTCAAATATGGCATTTCTAAATAATTTTGTGACATGCCGCGTATTGAAATTTTGATTTTTTTGTAATTTGTTTTTATTAAATTTAAACTTTTTATACTACTTATAATGACGGAACAAGCAGATGGCCCACCTGATGAAAAGCGGTACCCTCTGCCTATGAACATGTATTATCACATAGGTCACGTCCACCTAGGACGCGCCCTTTATGGCATTGCACTGCACCTGCCTCCCTGAGAGTGAGACATAAAGATGAAAAGTCTCATATGCCTGTAATTTCACCGGCAACCATACCCTTCAAACCGGAACAGCAATGCGAGCACTACTGCTTTGCGGCAGAAATAGGTATGGTGGTAGGACTTCCCCGGACGAACTCTTTCACAAAAAAGCTCTACTAACCTATGTTGTTTGTTTAAATAATAAAATGATTTGATATGTCCAGCAATGGACTTCCACAGGCTGATGACGATGATGTCATATTACTCAATGTTAGTTAGTTTGTAATATTCAATTGTATTTATTCTTACTAACCATAGTGTAGATAGACAATATGTATTTTACTAAACCAAAGGTCCTTGTTGGTTGAATAAATAAATAAAATATATATAAGTATTAGTAGCGGTCGGCAGATTACACACAGTTGTCACATACCCTTGGTAATGTTGGTGGCTGGGATCTAGATTTTTCTCAGCAATTACAAAACATGCAAAAGTGATATTTGGTGACCAGATTCTTCATATCACTAACCTACTTTTTGTAGTTGCATTACAAGATTCGTTAACTTTTTATAACGGAGAAAAAATTAACAAAGAAACCTCTTTTATGTCAGTAATACGAACTTTTTTATGAACCAAAAGTATTTTTGAGTTTCATATAGCAACCGTGCTGTTATGGTTTTGACTTTTCAATAAACCACTGAACTGGGCGGAGGTTTTTTTTTTATCCACACCATACCTTCTGCTTCAATCGCTGGAACACTGTAGGGCTCCGATATACCCTCACATTTTATATAGAGATTACATTTTAGAGGCAAAGATGCTCACGCTTGTGGCGTGAAATTCAAATTAAATTCAAAAATCTAAATAAAAACAGTTTAAAAATGTGTTTAGGCGGATCGTAGCTAAACTGATGATATTTATGAGATACTACTAATTAAAACATGTGTCTCTTAGTTCTCGCGAAATCAACTTTCGCTATCTGAAGAAGTGTTGAGGAGCTGTAACGGGCAACAAACACCTAAAAAATTTAATTTCTCGCCCCAAGCGTGAGCATCCGCCTAAGCGTCTTCTCAAGGTAGATTCGTCCAAAGACACGCTTCAATATTGAAGTTGTTTTTTTTTTTTAAATATATCGTCGTTTTTGATTTTAAGGAAAAAAACAGTTTTATGCGTGTGTACGACTTTATAGGGAATCCTATACGAGAACAGATCAATGCCTCGCCTTAATTTCATCAGCCAGTCTATTTGTCTCGTGGCCTTATAACTAGTTGATATGTAGTTCTGCTCGAAGTCCGATGACCTGTTAAATTCAGATGATAATATAAATTGTATGTTGATGATAACAACTTAGTGGAAGATGGAAGTTAAACAATGATACTCATTGATGATATACATGAGCCTAAACAAGGCCAGTCTACTATTATCCATCGAGGAGTTCCATCATCAGATCAGCTCGCTGCCACCATCATATTGTTTTGTCACTGGAACTAGACAGGTATACCTATAGGTCTGCCAAATTTCAGCTCAATCAGATATCGGAAAGTCACCCTTATCGCCACCCGTGATATATTATCATTGAGTAGTTCCATTGGCCATCCCTGGTCTTCTTTATCAGTTCCATTTCACCAAATGGCTCTCTCTGAATGCACATGCTTGATTTGTTACTGAAAATACCAAAATCACTATACGTGTGGCTATAATATTTGAAGAGTTCCCTCAATTCCTCATGGATCCCATCATCAAAACCAGATTTTGATGAAAATGGGATCAATCTGGAAGTATAATGTGGCACCATTTTTTTTTCCAAATCTTTTCATAATTGATGTACGGTTACAAACACAAAAACAAAACACGAAATTGGTACAGCCGGGTGAACTTTGCAGGTGGACCACGGGCAGGAAGTGGAAAAAAAAATGTAAAGTCGGTTAAAAATAGGGATTTTGGGTTTAATTTCTTGTACATAACAGAACAATCTTAATACATTTTACAAGCTTTTATTTAACTTGCAATGTATGTATGTTTGTATGGGTGAAATCCGGGTGGAATATTGCAACTGATTTTAAAGCAGTTATACTCAACCGATTGAGATGATATTTTGCATACCAGTCAAGTTCCGATGACAATACAAATGATGGTGACAGCGAGCTGATCTGATGATGGAGACGGAACCAAACTCCCCGATGGATAATGGTAGATGCCGTATTTAGGCTCATTTTGATCAGCACACGGCTACGATCACTAATTTTAATAACAGCTTGTGTTGAAAACACATTTTCAACACAAGCTGTTATTAAAATTAGTCTTATTCATTTAGTTACGACAATTATGTTTATATACAATATGAATCGTCGTTTAAGTGACTATTTATAAAGTTATGACATGACATAGATAAGTCTCCGTACAAAAAACACGAATAATATTTTCTTTGTGCTCATCTGACTCGCAATTCGCTGAATTTATTATCAGTTTCAGCACGGGTATATAAGCAACAGTATGGAGTGTGAGGTGTATTGTGGTACTCGGGGTACCTATCGTTCAGACCAGTGTGTTAGTTGCTTCTAAGTTTCGAACAATGTTTGTTAAATCAACCCTGTTATTGTGCTTCCTCTACATCTCCGACATTGAAGGTAAGTTGTTTCGCTATAGGCGAGCTATAGATAGATAGATGGAATAATCTTTATTGCACAACTTAAAAAGTATTGTACATAGGCGGACTTAATACTAGATAGCATTCTCTTCCAGCTAACCTATGTGTATTGTGGAAAACAATTTAGAGGTAGGTAATGCACAACAATTTGATTCAAGGACAGATTAGATAAACTAAATATGTTTACTACAATAGGTACAGAAATAATTAATAAACACATACACACATATTTAATCGATTAATACATAATATCAGCTATGCACTATGCAGCCAGTTTCGTCAGCTCTTCTCAGTATCAAGTACCTACAATAATGCCCTTATTGTAATGCAGTTATTACTGTAGTGCCTTCGAAAAATGAGCCAAATTCCTAATAACTATATTAAGAAAAAAATATCGTGTATATAATATTGATAGCAGGTATCCTTTTCACATACCGGTACAAACTCGCACACGTATCGAGCGCGACTTCGTGCCAGAGTGCGCCGGCTGTCAGCCACTGGCGACCCGCTTTACACGTGAATACATACATACATACAGAGACACACGCCTTTTTCCCTGAAGGGGGTTAGGCAGAGCCACAATGGGCCTCTTTGCACAGTAGGTTGCACCATCGTGGGAATATAGACGCCATTACTTCTCACGACCAACGATTTTACGATTTTGAAATCTTTGCTCACGACTGACTCAGGTAACGCTTTATTCCAGCAATAAACAGTACATTCCTTAATAAGCTAGCAGCCAGGATATATCTTATATCAACGAATCTTATCAACAAGTCCGGGTAATCACTTATTCAGCTTTTACGACATCCACGGGAGGAGACGGAGGGGTATATTCTTAGGCCGGACACATCACAGCGCACATCACAAACCACATCAACGTGAACGGGAAATTAAACGAGAATGGGCCTCTTTAATCTTGTTTAGCCGAGACTAGCTGAAAAATTATTTGTACATCTGGTGATTTCCAGGTTTCAGTGTTAGCCAGCCTGGCTACACGTACTACGCTCAGCTCCGCGGCTTCCTCAAGCTGCACGTGGAGCCTGCGGACTGGCTGTCCGCGAGGGTAGCGTGCCACAATGAAGGTAAATACGACACTATTGTATAAAGTACCTAGTAGCGAGCGTGGATGCAACAATACATATACCTACTCCTCTCTATGTCTAATTATAAATAGCTATAAATAAATGGAAATGTTTCCATGGCGTTCCACAATTCTGTTCATAACAAAAAGTCAAAATATAGCGAAACCTGATTTTGCGGAAATTAGGAGACCTAACACGCATATTTTGATTGAAAGTGTTTCATAAATATCATTAGTTTAGCTACTCCTTATCGCACTATGATCACTATTTTTATAAAAGCTTGTCTTGAAATTGCAACAGAAAAATTAAATATTATTAAGGACATCGTCGATGACTCTTCCGCCATATTAGAAGAAAGTCGTCGTCTACTTAAATTTTATTTTATTTCCTTGTGTTTTTTGAGTTATTTTATGTATTTTTAACCAATGTAGCTCGTCTATAGAGCACAAGTGTAGTGAAATGAAATAGAAGTGAATTAAGTGACTTTTCAAATTGGTAAAAAATTTACTACCCAAGTTTTTGGCCACAATTTTACTAAAACCTTAGAATATAGAAGTTATTCTACACACGCCGGCATAATTAGCGGAACTAGGCAAAATGTTAAATTTTTCAAGAGTGTTTTTATTTATATTTTTTTTAGTAACATTATTAATTATAGGTATATAAAAAATAACATTACGGTTTTGAAAACTTTAATTTCAGGTGTTATAAAATCAAAACCAATAATTACAGGTTTTTAATAAAATTTTCAGGACAACAACAACAAATTAATAATGCGTATGCCACGGGCTCTTATGAGAGCCTGGATGCGTATTCCCATGGTGCCATCAATAATATCTGGGGCAAATTCTCCCACTCTTCGACTAAGGTCAATTTTAACTTTTCAACATTCCTGGGGGTTGGCTTTTTAATGTACCCTTCTTCCGATGGCGTCCCAAACGTGTTCAATGAGTGCTGGAATCGTGCTGACCAATCCACTTGCGTAATGGCAACTTCATTTTGGTAATCGCGCACCACGAGCGATGAGTGGGGCCGAGCGTTATCGGACATAAACACAAAATAATCGCCTATAAAAGAGGCAAAAGCCATTCGTGAAGCTCCACGATCTCTGAGATGTATCGAAGTGCAGTCAAAAATCCATTTTCAATAGCAACCAACTCCGTAGGTACGTGCTCCCAAACATAATATGCGACCCCACGCACGCCATAACTGAGCCTCCACCATATGCCACTGGTTTAGTAAAGCTCGCTAGGTTGTAGCGTTCCCCTCGATACCTCCACATCCTCTCCCTCCCATCTACAAAATTAACGGAAAAGTGGCTCTCATCCGTGAATAAAACTCGCTTCTTGTAAAAATACCTACCAATTTTTTTTTAATTTTTTTTTCGTGTTCCCCTAATTTTGCCGTTTACTAAAATATGACTTGGTTGTGAGTTGTGACTTTGATGACTTGGAGGGATTGTTACGTTGCAAATTATATTGTAAATACAACAATTATACTTGAAAATGGCAAACGCGCAAGCCGTGCGAAGAAATTTATAAAAACACACATCGTCGCTTCCCCTCAGCACAGAATAAATAAAAGTACCCTTCAGACAAGATGTCACGATCTAACCGTTCCCTATTCGCAGGTGCGATAGTGGCGTCGCCGTGGACTGCTGAGTTCATGTCATCTGTGAGCGAGCTACAAGCGACTGAAGACCAGTCGCTGCCGGTCCTGTTCTCCGGAGTCCTGTTGCTGTTCTCTGAAGGAGTGTACAGGAATTATATAGAAGGTAAAATCAGACTTAATTGTGCATGCCATCTATTCTATCCTTCGACCAAAGTAAAATAAAATTATATCTATACTATTAAAGGAGCAAGGATTTGGTATATATTTATATTTGTTCAAAAATAATAATGGCAATACCTACTGGCTGAAGACGGACATAAGAGATTGTAAGGGCAGACACTTACTAAACACGATAAGGATAGATTGATTTAGTAAAAGATTTAAGTTCGGTCTCACGACCATGGGCCTTATAGCATCTACGAAGGATGATTTAGCAGCGTCAGCTAAGCATTTTCCCTACTCCACTGACGCCACTTCACTTTAGACACATTTTTGATACCGCAGGCCTTCCCAGGAACCTACGCTACCCTCTCGACCTTGCCAACAGGACCCACAGGAATGTCGAGTCAATACGTGTGGTGTCGAAGTTGCAGGTGCTTTACGACTTAGACCCAGCCGGGTTTATGTCAAGTTTTCCTTCTCTGAACCACCCATACATTAAAACCACTCCTTAGATAGCCAACAGCCAGGACATAACTACTTCCAACAAGACTGCCTGCAAGTCGGTCTCACCAGGTACTAATTTAACTAAGTACGTGACCTACCTATGTGCCTACCTAGTAGTACCTAAGTACATATACATTTATCCGGCTGTTAATTTAGTAAAAATTATGGATGTTTGTCTACCTACCTGCTTAGATAAGATTGTAGATAAGCACTTTTCCACAACCAGTAGCTAAAATGTAAGAAATCAAGAAAAACCAGTGACATAATGAAGAATTTCACATATTCACGTGGATTTTTATGATATTTAAATTCAATACTGAAGAGTTTTCGGACTATAGGTACATAGTGTTTATCCGCCTCGCTCTCACCTCATGGTCATGTTTGCGAAGTTGCTTCTGTTTTTTGGTATGTCACAAAATTTTGTATTTAACAGACTAAATCAAGTAAAATATTCAAAAGTAGTATTCAAGTTAAAAATATGCCTGGATACTTCATTATTATTACGAAGGATCACTGTACCAGAAACACGATAGCACAATAACTTCTCAATACAAAAACAAAAGCTAAGTTACTTTTGTCTAGATTCGATTGTTTATCAAAATGAAGCATATATTATTGTAGAATTGAAACTATCGTGGTTGGGAATCATATTAAAAGATAAACGGCTAATTACCACTACCGTCGAACGCGGTCGCGGGCGGTGCTCATGATGAAGAGGCTTTTGAACTCAGTCTCGAAACGTCAGCAAAGTGACGAATAATAGTGGTAATTAGCCGTTTATCTTTTAATATATATTATTGTGTTAAAAATTTGATTAAAAAATCAATACAACAAATTTGAAGGTTTAGGTTAGGTGAAGCTGTAGGGGTTTTGTGAAATTATATATAATTTACGAGATATTCAACAAAAACTGCTTTTTCGTGCGGCGCGAGGCGTTTGTTTTTGTATGAAGATTTCTGCCGGCACAACCTTAATAAATAGCTTCAATTATTGTTTACGGCTCAGTATCCTCGACATGAGGACCGATGAACTCCTTGAGGTCAGTGGACGGGCGTAGTCACCATAACCACAGTGAGGTCTTTTGTCTCTTGGATTATAAGGAAGGTGTATGATTCGCCGCAGGATTACCGGGCGTATTAATGGAGTTGGAGCGATGCGGAGTGTTCTACCAGAACGGCACCACGGGCGACGTCAGCTGCAGGGAGCAGCTACCATTCGTTTGCTACGCTCCTGGATATGCATTTGCATACAGACCTAGACCTGTACCCACACCTGCCCCCACACCTGCACCCACACCTGCACCCACACCTGTACCCACACCTGCCCCTACACCTGCACCCACACCTGCACCCACACCTGCACCCACACCTGCCCCCACACCTGCACCCACACCTGCCCCTACACCTGCACCCACACCTGCACCCACACCTGCACCCACACCTGCACCCACACCTGCCCCCACACCTGCACCTACACCTGCACCCACACCGGCACCGATTCCTATTTGCGGGGAAAATAGTCTCGGTAAGTCTTCTCGTGTTAGGTCAGTCGCAGATATGCATGAATGGAGCTTTAAAACGTAAGGCACTTAGAATCCTTTCACCACAGTGGTTCTTTCACCATTGGTCACAAGGCTCTTTTCAGCGCCACCATACAAGCTGGTGGCTGACCTAGAACAGGGTGGCCAAGAAAGAACCACTGACACGACGAAGTTTTCTTTACTCGTTGGAAGTGACAACGCTATAGGTGTTTCTCCTCTTGTCACTTCAGTTGTTCATGTTGTTCATCCCCCAACGCTCACTAAGTGCTGATTCAGTACTAGATCATTATCATCAGTCAACGGCCACCTAACGCTTACGAGATACCTATATCATAGCAAATTTGAGTAAATTATTATACTTAAAAATGGCAAAATAAAGAATAAAAATCATGTCAAACATACGATGGTTGGTTGTGTGGATATTCGTATGTTTCTTACTCAATCACGCAAAAACGGCCGATACAATTTCGCTGAAGTTTGGTTCATAGACAGGTTGACCTGGATCCAGTCTACACTGTTTACCCTGGTAAAACGCGAGTGAAGCTGCGGGTTAACTCTAGTATATAATAAAGCCAAAATGTGTTACAAAAGATCCTTTTAAACTCTCTATCTTTTGAAAAACACCATAGAGATACCATAAACAAAAAAAAAATTGTAAGCGTATAAAGTAAGCTCTCGTGCGCAGGATACGAGTTCTCCAACTCCACCGGACAATGCTACAAGCTACACACGCAGACAGCGTACTGGCCGGATGCGAAGACAGCATGTGAGGCGGAGGGCGCGTTCCTCGCAGTCCCCAACAGTGATAAGGAGGAGAGGGTCCTCGTGGAGCTGTTTGAGCGATATCCTGCAGCAGAGATACACGACACCGATTTCAAGAACTATGTGGCTGTCGGCATCTTTTGGGACTCAAGTATCTGGAGGACTGTCGATGGTGAGTTTTGTGCAGGGCCTTTCTCACCAAGTGCTGAAAAGTGGTTTATGGACTTTTCTCATCGAGTAATGTCATGAAACATGAAGTTATGACAGCATTATTTGCCACAACCATCCCACTAATGTCATAAATATCAAAGTTACGATATTTGGATGTTTGTTACTAAATCACGCCGAAACGGATGAACAGATTTCGATAAAATTTGGTACATACATAGATTATTACCTGGATTGAGAAATAGGCTACTTTTAAACCTGGTTAAATATTATAACAGGATTTGGCATCTTTTCTGAAGTTAAGCATAATCACCAATAGTAGTAGTAGAGCTTTTTTGTGAAAGAGTTCGTCCGGGGAAGTACTACCACCATACCTATTTCTGCCGCAAAGCAGTAGTGCTCGCATTGCTGTGTTCCGGTTTGAAGGGTAAGGGTGCCGGTGAAATTACAGGCACATGAGACTTTTCATCTTTATGTCTCAGGGTGGCGGGCACAGTGCAATGCCACATAGGTTGCGTCGTAGGTGGACGTGATCTATGAGGTAATGCACTGCTCATAGGCAGAGGTTACCGCTTAACATCAGGTGGGCCTCTCGCTTGATCCGTCAACCAAGTAGTATAAAAAATAAAAAATAAAAAACCTCTGAATATGACTTAGGTTTTCTATTACCATCGACCGACACACTGAGGCTTTAGTATATATATATATATATATATGTATATATATATATACATGCCTATAGAGATAGATATGGTAAAAATATTTTTTGTTTTATTTTTCTAGGTACCACTATAGGTAGGTACTAGGTAGATAACACAATACTATGTAAGTTTTAAATATAATAGTAGTTTATGAAGTATGGTGCACTACTTTATCTCTACACTCATGCAATAAAACTGTTACTGGACCAACAAAGAACATGAAAAACAATTACCTAAATAAAAGGCGTCAAATTAATAAGCATAAGAAAAGAAACGATCCTACCGCGACGTAGCTACTTGATCTATTTTTTTTTTTTTTTTTTTTTTTTTAATAATAATTGGCGCCGCACGGCTTGTGCATTTGCCATTTTCAAGTATCTGTGTTTTCACTATATTGTATTTTCAATATATTTTGCAACGTTACACTCTTTCCAAGTCGTCAAAGTCACAGTCGAGTCATGTTTTAGTAAAACGGTGGCCAATTTTACTAAAACTTTGGTAGACAATTTCCACCAATTTAAAAAGTCACGCAATTCACTTCCATTTCATTTCACTACACTTGTGCTTTTTAAACGAGCTACATTCGTTAAAATGCCACCAAAATAACACAAAATAACTCAAGAAAACACTAGGAAAATAAATAAAAAAAGCGGCCAAGTGCGTGTCGGGCTCGCCCATGAAGCAGCAAGTAACATAATATAAAAGTTCTTGGATGGATTACGATTAATGACGTATTAAAAAAAAACTACTTACTAGATCTCGTTCAAACCAATTTTGAGTGAAAGTTTACATAGTAATGTACATTATATTTTTTTTTTAGTTTTATCATTCTTTTATTTTAGAAGTTATGGGGGGGGGGGGGGGGGACACACTTTTTACCACTTTGGAAGTGTCTCTCGCGCAAACTATTCAGTTTAGAAAAAAATTATATTAGAAACCTCAATATCATTTTTGAAGACCTATCCATAGATACCCCACACGTATGGTTTGATGTTTTTTTTTTTGAGTTTCAGTTGTAAGTATGGGAACCCCAAAAATAACTGTTTTTTTTTTAATTTTTGTGTAAAAATCTTAATGCGGTTCACAGAATACATCTACCTACCAAGTTTCAACAGTATAGCTCTTAAAGTTTCGGAAAGAAAAGGCTGTGACATACACGGACAGACAGACAGACAGACAGACAGACAGACAGACAGACAGACAGACAGACAGACAGACATGACGAATCCATAAGGGTTCCTTGTCTTTGACTACGGAACCCTAATAAAAGTAGACAACGTCTCTTTTCGAAAGTGGCGGGAAGAGTCGTACTATTATTTGTTCTGTGACGTAGCGCGCGTAACCACAGACTATTTCAAAAAATACATTAGGAAAAGAGTATTTTTATTTTATTTTATTTATTGGATTTACAAAACAGATTACAATCACCTTAGCTTACACTTTTATGCATATTTAGTTCTATTCTAGATTCGTAATCAAATATGTAAACACGATGAATATAAAATAAATAAATAAATATAAAACAGTATGAATCCTCCTTGAGATTCTCAAGTATGAGTCTGGCCGTTGTGTATTTTACGATATGAGAGTAAATAAAAGCTTTTATAAAGTTAGTGATTGGAACCGCGTACTGACCCTCAACAGGTAATTCTACTATTATCCATCGAGGAGTACCGTTGTCCACCTTCTGGCTCCATCATCAGCTCGCTGTCACCATAATAGTGTATTATCATCGGAACTTGACAGGTAGGTACGCACAATTTCAGTACCTACAATCGCTCGAGGTTTAATGGTTCAAAACTGGTAAGGTACCCAACTGGTAGTTCAAGTGCCCGTGGCCCGTGTACACGCGCCACGGGCACTTGAACTTACGCCTCGTGAGTCGGCAGGCCGGCACTATGCCGGGCGGCTCTCGTCGCAGTGTGCGCGTGTTCACTGTGTCGTCTCATTGCAGGTCACACCCTTGCGGAGGCGGGACACGCACACTGGGCGTGGGGCGCGGGGGCACAGAGCGACGAATACCCCTACGTGATCATGAGAAGAGACGGCGTTATCATCAACTGGGATCATAATGACAAGTCTGCGTTCATATGCGAGAAGTTGTCTACAGACCGTTCACCGTAAGTTGGCACCTGCCATGAAGTATTTACAGGTGCCATCTTACAGTGAAAGAGCCGGCCCGTTTACCGTAAGTTGGCACCTGTCTTAGAGTACTTACAGGTGCCATCTTACAGTGAACGAGCTGTACTTGCCGCACGGCTAGCTGTACAAGCATCTCTCATCTCTCTGTAACAGAACAATACACACAGAACAATAGTATGAATACCTATTTTTCTAGCATTGTTTCTTACGAAAAACCTCAAAATCAGAAGTCGGAGGAAGTGTCACACCACTTCACGATAACGAACAGTATACTGTCTGGATTGATGCAAAGTCAGATAATTTCTAAAGCAAATGATGGAAAGACTGATACACGTGAAAAAAACATAGAAGCAACGATAGCTGCTGATACTATGAATAATAAAAATGATACGGGAACTTTTAAAATTCAAAACCGAGAAACAGAGAAATAAAACAGAAACAGAAATTAAACAGAGAAATAAAATCAAATTATTCTATAATCAACCATTAAAATTAAAATATTTAAAGGTAACAAGCATATCTCATCTCTCAGTATAAAGTATCTCTTTTCTTTCAATTCTACTTGGTGTATTGTATTTGTTTTTTTTTATATATTATTTTAGCTGTACTTGCCGCACGGCTAGCTGTTCAAGCATCTCTCATCTCTCTGTATCAAGTATCTCTTTTCTTTCAATTCTACTTGGTGTATTGTATTTGTTTTTATATATTACTAGCGACTCATCCCGGCTGCGCACGGGTTGTTTCAGGATGAAAAACAGCCCCCCTCCTACCCCCCCCCTACTGGTAGCCTATGTTATTCAGGGTGAATGTAGCTTTCCAATGGTGAAAGAATTTTTGAAATCGGCACAGTAGTTTTTGAGTTTATTCATTACAAACATACAAACATACAAAAATAGGTACAAATCTTTCCTCTTTATAATATTAGTGTAGATAGTGTAGATTTTAGCTGTACTTGCCGCACGGCTAGCTGTACAAGCATCTCTCATCTCTCTGTATAAAGCATCTTTTTTTCTTTCAATTCTACTTCGTGTATTGTATTTGTTTTTATATATTATTTTATGTGTGGTAGTTTATTTTATTACTTTTGTTCTTATTATTTATTGTTACTTCACCTCCCCTTCACGGTCTTTACAATCCTGTCCATCTAAAGGTTGCCTAGAAGAGATCGCTCTTAGCGATAAGGCTGCTCATTGTACCACCGTGAACTTGTTTGTAAGTTAATATAAGTATGCTGTTATTTTTTTTAAAGTAATAATGCTCTCAAGAATAGCATCTCGATAAAATATGTACCTTTCCTACTTTTTAATATCATTTATACTAGGTGTCACCCGCAATTTCACCAGCATTATTCTCCTTTTAATAATACTAATAAAATAATCAAATCGTTATTTCAGACAAAGTCCATAGTTACATTAGATACAATCACAGCAGAATAAAATGTAATATTATGGTATATTATGTATGTAGAGGTACTTATAACCACTATTACAACAAATTATTATATTAAACATGACTTGACATTACAAATAAAATACCACCGAAATTAATAAATAAATTCTTACCGCTAAGAACCGAAGTAAGAAACTAAATAATGAGTTAAAAAGTTAAATGACTATTTTTACCTAATGTTTTAGGACTGTGCCATAATACTGAAAATGTTATTGGGGCTATTTGTAACCCGTCCCCGTAATGCAGGTTTATATTAAACTATACATACATACAGTACCACGTGCAACGAATGTAATGGACTGCACTGCACCAATTTGGGTGAGGCCACCAGGATCCCCTAACCCGATCCCCCAGGGGATCCCAGTGAACTAATCGGTTCACCAGAATCCCCTTGAAATAAAATTAAGTTTAAAGATTTAACATACTGTTTTAACATAATATTTTATTTAACAATTCCTAAGAAATGACCTACACTTATGTCAATGTTTGATAATTCCAATTACGTTTCTTTTATATACTTATCCATTGCTATTTGATCTGCCGTACGTATTTTTTTCGGTTGCCTTCGTTTTTGTTCAGCTTCTCTTTTTATAGCATTCAATAACTGTAGTATGTTGGGGCGTTTTCGACCTATCATTTTGATTAAATTTGACTTTCAACTTTCGCAACAGTTATTGGTGCGATGTCTTTCGCAGAAAACCAACCACATTTTTCTAGTATCGACATTCTTGAACCAGTATTTCATATAGTTTACTAACTTGCATACTACCTGCAACCGGCTGTCGGTAAGCTTGCACATCACCGGACGGATTTTTTGTGTTCACTGCACTGTGTCATTGTTGTAATGTCGGGCGCTTGCTCGCCGTAGTAGTTGTAAAATATTCCATGTCATTTGTTATCGCTCGTGTGTTGTATTGTAAGAGAACCTAGTATTTAGTCAAACCTAACATAGGTTTTAAGATACTACTAACCAAAATATATTTAGATCAGTTTGTATGATAAATAAATAAATAAATAAATAACTTTAGCAAATTTGAATAATATTCACTCATATTTAATATGTTTCAATCTGACCACTGTTTTTTTTAATGTTGTTCCACCCCTCAGTAATAGAATCCGTAGGTAATAATGGCAGGGCACCACACAACATAACCACTCTCCTAGTATATTTGTTTTTAAGTAAATGTAGTTTTTTTCGCTTTTTACGAATAGGACGACCTCTGTGGCGCGGCGGGCGAAGCTTGGCCTGCGACGCAGGAGGTTGCGGGTTCGGATCCCGCCTCAGAACAAATAATTGTGCGATCGCAGATATTTTTTCAGGGTGTTCTGGGTATTTTCTATGTATAATAAAAAATATCTATCTATGTAATATATTGTATTAAGTATATCAGTTATCTAGTACCCATAACACAAGCTCTGCTTAGCTTGGGGCTAGATAATGTTGTGTGAACTGTCCAGTATTATTTATTTATTTATTTATTTTATTTATTTTTATTTATTCCGCTTGACATGGAAATAGCATATTTTTATGGCAGCATCAGGGAATTTTTTCTTGAAAGCATTATCAGCCGCTTGTTCCATATCCATTGTTATTTTTTTCGGGTAAAAGTTATCTATTTCAGAGATTCGATTAATTTAAAAAATAAATCATACGTTTCCGTTTTCCTATCACTCAACAATGCGTAAAGTAAAGGCACAACATTTGTTGTACTTTGAGAGCTGCCAACATCTCCGTGCATCACATACAATTGCTCAAAGGGTGGAGTGCAACACTGGAAGGTTCCATCACAAAATATATGTTCTATTGTAGATAAAATTTGTTTGTTTTCGTTTAAACAGAAAACTATTATACAAGGCGACGGTTTTTCCATTTCATGTACATTTAGATAATCACACATAACGATTTAATTTTTATCAAATTCCATTATAAATGACCTATTACGGAATCATAAATGCAAAAGCAACGCAATGATAAATCAGGAAATGCATGTCACTGGATTGACATTATTACAATATAAACAAGAAGGTTGCATTACTTAATACTAGCCAGTTCAAATAAGATTGGAAAACATCTCATCATCATAGTCACGCCTCAACGGCACATAGACACGCCTCAACGGCACATAGACCCTCCTCAACGGCACATAGACACGCCTCAACGGCACATAGACCCTCCTCAATGGCACATAGACACGCCTCAACGGCACATAGACCCTCCTCAACGGCACATAGACACGCCTCAACGGCACATAGACACGCCTCAACGGCACATAGACACGCCTCAACGGAACATAGACACGCCTTAACGGCATATAGACACGCCTCAACGGCACATAGACACGCCTCGACGACACATAGACACGCCTCAACGGCACATAGACACGCCTCAATGGCACAAAGACACGCCTCAACGGCACATAGACACGCCTCAACGGCACATAGACACGCCTCGACGACACATAGACACGCCTCAACGGCACATAGACACGCCTCAACGGCACAAAGACACGCCTCAACGGCACATAGACACGCCTCAACGGCACATAGACACGCCTCAACGGCACATAGACACGCCTCAACGGCACATAGACACGCTTCAACTGACGGGACAGACACGCCTCAACGGCACATAAACACGCCTCAACGTCACGTTTGATGAACGCAACATTATATAAATCGCTAACGTGCACAACGCTAGGACGTTGCTACAGCAAGTTCGAGGTCCATAATTATCGAGCGCGTGAATTTTACTGATACAAATGCGAAATATTACGAGTATGTATCTAGAAAGCTGTTCGGCGACATTCACGCACAAACGAAAAAGAGATAGGTACTACGTATGATTCACGGCGCCCGGCGTGATTCGCGGGCTAAGTCTGGAGCGCGCTTATGAAACAAGTAGGTAAACTATCCATTATTCTTCTATCCATGCGTAATCGATCAACCGAGAGCAAACAACAAGACTTTTTGGTAGCCTTTTCTCGTAGCTACAGGCTAATCGGATTAAATCACCCCAAACTTCCCTAAGAGCCGATTATGGGTTATCGTAAACAGTTTCTGGGATCGATTCCAAATGGCCGCCTGACACTAAATAACACAAAATATATTTATTGTGTGCTCTCCGGCTGAGGCAATAGTTTTGAGTTATGCTGGAAAACTGGGAATAATGTTTTCTGAGCCCATTCGAGGAACGTCGCTACATGTCTGTAGTATTCTTCGACCAAAGTATTTACTTTGGTCGAAGGTAGTATCCTATTCTTACAAGATTGATTACATTCGAAAATCATCGGTGTTAATAAAGTATTTTGTATTCCGTAGGAGCCAATGAAATTGAAACTGTCAAAAACCTACCTGCATTTGCATAGCCGGGTAGAAGATTAAACCACTTCGGATTTCGATCCAGAGTCTCGAGCACCGCCGTAAGGTCGCATGCCTTTCGATCTTCTATAGGTTACATTTCGGGGAATGCTCCCAGGAACTTCATGATCTGATCCCCCATTTCCTTTTCACCATAGGACGAGCAGACGCACAGCTCGGTACCATCCTTACCTCATAGTAGGTACGTATAGCCTCTATTCGTACTAAGCATTTCGGTTCTACCTTTATAATGCGAACAGCTAAGGAGTCGAATACACTACCGTCGTCTGTCTTTCCTGAAAACTATAATCTGGGTCTCTTCAAGGATAGAGTGAATAGGTGCCTTCTAGATCTTTGTCCACATCGTCACCAACAGGTAAGATCGTGGTCAAACAAAGAGATTTAAAAAAAACATTGCGTTGCTATTTTTCATTGTCAGTCGATCAGTTGCCTTTGCCATCCAGTAATAGCCTGCGTTTTCTTTGTTCCATCCGTCGTTTCAGTTGGTGACCTCTGGGTTTTCTGTTTGCCCACGGTCTCCATGTAAGAATCATAGACAAAATTATATCTAATACTAGGAAGATGGACTAACTCCATGATCTAATACATGGAGGTATAATAGTATCCATCTTCCTAGATCTAATACCTATTGCTAGGTTTTGCATAGTCAATCTTGGGTCACACGGAGTTTTTTAACCCAAGGTTTTGACGAATGTCAATGATGGCGCAAAATAGTAAGACACGCTACCACTAATAAAGGCAAGTGTCACGTTCTGTTAATATATTTCTGCTAGCTTTTGGTTTTAAACCCAGTACCGTTTGAGCTGAAATTTTACATACCTGTCTAGTTCCGATGACGACACTGTATATATTATGGCTTATACATGAATAAAGTAGTACATCTTCCTAGGGCTCATACTATTATTTATTCTGTGATTATGGTCACAGAACTTAACTGACGATGGAGACGGAAGGTGGACATCGGAACTCCTCGATGATTAATAGTAGCCTGCCAGTGTTTGGGCTCATTTTGATCAGCTCAAGGTTCGACAACTAATTTCACAAAAGTTTGTTTAAAAAATGAAATTTTCAACAAAAAAAGTCTGCTTTTTCTTTGAGACAAATTGACCTGGCTGGCCTAGGACAGCAATTTAGCACGAAAATTCACATCTGTCGTGTACTCTTTCATTCACTATGAAATCTAGTAACAAAATCACAGATTAGATAACAGTTACTACGCCAATGTTATGTGTCTCCGTTCATCTATGAACATCCGCGCATTGTTTGAGATAAATGTTATTCAAGCCTTCTCCAATAATAGACGTTGACGGACCCATTTTATGCGTGCATCTCACATTACCAAATTTGTCCATTATCGCCGGCTGGCCAGTAATCTTTACTATTCTTTACTTTTCAGCCTTTAATCCTTCTTCGATGAATACCTAACAGACAGACAGACGTTGGATTTTATGGAGAAACTAGTGGAATGCCCGCGACTTCGTCCGCTTATAGTTTTTTCCATACAAACGTCAACACCTTCAGAGGGTGAATTTTCGAAATTCCTTTCTTATTGCACCCCTAGACCACAAAAGGAACGTACCCTCTAAATTTCAGGTCTCTTGATCTTAGGGTGTAGGCTGTGCGTTGATATTCAGTCAGCCAGTCAGTCAGTCACTCTGTCGCGCAATGATTTTATATATATTGATAGATTGGCCATAACTTTGAATGCGGTCCAACAAAATCAATATTCCTCAAAACCTACTGTTCTATTACCTATGTATAATCTGTATAAAAATCGGCGTCGCCGGCGACAGTTGGCCCGATATTGGCTTTATGCTAATGCGTATTTACCCAGATCTAGAATCTAGATGAGTCAGGGATGGCATCGGAGGGATGGAACTACTTACTGAACCAGCGACCTTTTGGATCTGAATAAAAAACATTATTGACTCATACCTTACGAGTCAATAATGTTTTTTGTACAAAAATATCTAGGTAGGTAACCAAAACAAGCTTTTATTAAATTAGCAATCGGAGCCGTGAGCTGATCAAAATGAGCCAACCAAACACTGCCAGGCATTCCTAATCGAGCAGTCCACCTTACATCTCCATCATCAGATCAGATCCTCTCACCCCGGTATATATGTTGTAGTTATTGGCTTTCACCTTTATATTTTATTGTCATCGGAACTTGACAGGTAGGTATGCCAAATTTCAGATAATTTTTTTTTACCGTGGTAGACCTTCGTTTTACCGCGATCTCACCTGTTGGTAAGTGACGATGGAACCGAAATGCTTAGTACGAATCACCGTACGAAGGGTATACTAATGAGGTAAGTATGGTACTGAGCCGTGCGTCTGCTCGTCCTATGATGAAATGGGGATGCCAGTAAGTGCTTGAAAAATGGATTACAAATGTTGAACTAGGAAGAAACGTACTAAAAAGTAAAATAATAGCTTTAAAAAACTTCTGTTATTGGGCTCCCCCCTCTCCCACGAGCACTCTATCAGGCTTACCAGTAGAATCACACGTGAAGAGCGCCGGCGCGGGCACGTGGTCCCTCGTGTAGTTCCATAGCAGCACTTGTACTGTCATAATATGAACCCCCCTCTCCCACGGGCACTCTATCAGGCTTACCGGTAGACTAACCCCAAATGTAAGGGAAATATGAGGATTTATAATATCCCAATAACTACCGAGCCCGCGGCCCTTATCTTTGAGTAGTAGTAGTTGAGTTTTTTTGTGAAATAGTTCGTCCGGGGACATACTTTTTCTGCTGCAAAGCAATAGTGCTCGAATTGTTGTGTTCCGGTTTGTGGGTGCCGTTGAAATTACAGGCACTTGAGACTTTATGTCTCAGGGGCGAGCACAGTGCAATGCCACATAGGGCGAGTCCTAGGTAGACGTGACGTATGATGTAATGCATTGTTAAAGACAGAGGTTACCGCTTAACATCAGGGGGCCAACTGCTTGTTACGTCATTCACGAAGTTAAAATATGTCTCAGGGTGGCGGGCGCAGTGCAATGCCACATAGGGTGCGTCCTAGGTGAACGTGACCTATGATGTATTGCATTGTTAAAGACAGAGGTTACCGCTTAACATCAGGGGGGCCATCTGCTTGTTACGTCATTCACGAAGTTAAAAAATAAATGTCTCAGGGTGGCGGACGCAGTGCAATGCCACATAGGCTGCGTCCTAGGTGGACGTGACTTATGATGTATTGCATTGTTAAAGACAGAGGTTACCGCTTAACATCAGGGGGGGCCACATACTTGTTAAGTCATTCACCAAGTTAAAAAATAAATGTCTCAGGGTGGCGGCCGCAGTACAATGCCACATAGGCTGCGTCCTAGGTGGATGTGACCTATGAGTTGACCATTTTTAAATGCGGAGATTTACTTGATCTGACAAATACGTAGTTAAAAAAAAGTCTAACCAACTGCAGTACTAGTCCGCTCCTGTTTTAAGATATCATAAAATGTTAAAAGCAATATCAATGCAAAATATCCTCTGAGCTTTCGAATCGCGTTTCCCTCGGAGTGGTCCTCAAGACAGCCGATAAATATCTTAATGGGTATCCGATATCGGAGGGCTGACGACCGTCTAGCTAGTTCAATACAATCTTGATAATATTTCACAAAGGATGTATTCAGGTATCGGGTAAAGAGTCGCAGGATCACTACTTTTGCTGTGCTTTCAAGATTTTTACGACGGCATTTGAGTCCTTATAAGAAGAGGATAAGAAGAGGTTTTGTATGTAAAATAGCTTTAAAAAATCCAATGCTCTTTCATAAAAATGCTTACCCATCATAATTATTGGACGGTAGATTAAGTTCCAAAGTGCACCTCTATGTAAACAGGTCGCTTAAAGTGTATAAGCGAGTTTCCTAACTCGTCTAGACACAGGTTTCTATAAAGTTATATGCTTTCAGACGAACATTGAGACGGATAGTGAGCTTTGAGAGCTTTAGTCGGGTTTTCTCGGATCGTGGGGTGCCGTTAGAAGCGAGAATTTACTTAGTAAATTATCAATTTTACATTTATATATAGTTCACTAAAATAAAGGAATCGAAGCATATACACTACACAACATCATCATCATCAGCCGGTTGATGTCCAATGCTGGACGAGGCCTACCCCAACGAATACAATAACATAACATAACATCCAACAGTCACATACATAATTCTGATCCCACACTAGGATTCCCTGTGTAGTGGGTATCAGAAACTACGAGTACGACCGACTACGACTACGACCCGGAACAAATATTTGCAGATCATACAAACATTTATCCCGCAGCGGGAATCTAACCCGCAACCTTTCGCATCTCGGCCGGCTACTTGCCCGACGTGCCACAGAGGTCGTCAAAGAATGGAAGGCTTTTATACCACCACGTTTTATAATATAATAATATAATTGATTTATTTAAATCAGACATAAGCCCATTATTTGTTAGTATATATTCTTAAAAACTATGTTATAAATACAACCACCACGAACCACAACACTATTCCCAAGTGGTTGGCACTATTCCCAAGGCAGGGGACATCTTACGGTGAACGGTCTGTATAAATACGAGCGACCTTCAGTCAGCCGGGAAAAGGCACTAATTCCTTTTACGTAAGCGTAAGTATATAAGTGCAGCGTCGCGTCGCCAAGATAACGCTTCCTCAATTACCTCTCAACCTCCCAGCGATCGCTAGCCGTCTCCTATACTCTTTGTGATGGAAATTAAATTCCCTCGGGAAACCATTTTTGGAGTTCCGCTGACGACGGTTAAGAATGAAATTGTTGAGCAAACTTAATAACAGTTTGAAAGAATGCAGTGGGCTGTGAAGCCTTGGGAATAGGGTTACCAGACGACAGGAATTTTCCTGACATGTCAGAAATTTAGGCCTTCTATCAGGGAAACAGGAAAAATTAAAAGTTTCTGGAAATTTTAAAGATTGGAAGCATAATAACCTCCATTTTGTTCTTGTTCTTTTGTTCTTCAAAGTCAAAGTAAAAAAGTATTTTATTCATTAAAATCACAAGGAACATTTTTAATCGTCTTAAAAAATAAATTTACATTTACATCTGTTCCAACGAAACTAGACCTATCAGACAACAAACACGGTCTGGTTTTTTTTATTCAGTTCTGTCTGCCATACCACGCTTGGATTGTTTTAGCGGCATCATAATTATCAAAAATGTCAGAGCTTAGCTGCCTGCTGCCTAGCAAAAGAATCGATTTGAACATTGATTGTCCTTCTTTACTTATCAAAATGTGTATAGAGCCAAAATGTCAGGAAATCCAGTGAAATGTGAGGGAAGTTGTCAGGAAATCTAGTTTTTAAATCTGGTAACCCTACTTGGGAACCGCCATCAATTTTGATGAAATTGGACATTTACTGCTTGGCCTATTCATTCATGTTAAGGTGGTCGCTTTTCCATACAAACGTATTAGCACAAATATGGGCAAACAGAGTATAATTTTACACTGAAATGACTGTTGTTGGCTTTTATATTGGTCATTATTTGCGTCAACACATATTTGGTTGAAGAAAACAGTGGATTAATAGCGAAAATAACATCGAAATTTTAGTTCATTTATGTCAGTGTGTGAGTGTACACTGACAGTGTCACACACATAGCCGCAGATTAGATAACAGTAACATGTCACTTACACGCGACGTTGTCAGCTCGTGACTTACGCCGGCTAAGCGCTGTTGCCGCTTCGATCTGTCATATCATAATTAGCTCGGATAGAAAATATTAGAAAAACAAACATTTAGGATTGGACATGTGTATGCGAATCAGCCAGACAGCCGGAGGCCGCAATGCATTGCAAGGTCTCTACATATGAACTTTGTATAAATAATGGGAGAAAATTAAATTACAAACAACTAGACAGAAATTACAGACAAATATAATATTATCTTAATTACGTAAAAATTAAATTAAATAATACTAGCTGATCATAATTACCTATATATTTACGCACAAGGTTTTTTGAACTGAGACCTCACGAATACACACGGTTTAGGTAGGTTACCTTATTTATTTCGAAAAAATATCTATGTACATCCACATGTGGTTCGAAAAGTTAGACCTTCAACGTCGTTAAAATTCCTAGAAACGGGAGGTCAACAAAGAATGTTATACACTGGTTGTTATTTTATAGAGTAGGTACCTACAAGTTTCAAGATTCATAAATTTTAGACTTTTCCCAGTATTTGTATCATAAAAGCTACAAACGTAAAAAAAACAGCGTTGTAGGATTAGTGGAAGTACCCTAGAGGTTTTGTTTTTTTACATTTTTGATTTACCCTAACATCTCAGAAACTAAAATAGTTTTGAAATGTCGAAGCGAGGAACTTTCATATGACACCACATTTGATCTGATATTCTCACTTTTTTTTACCTCCTCTTGGACCCCAATATCTCAACAACCCCCCGACCGATATAGCTCATAACCTTACCAACAAATTGTACCAATACTATCACCTCCCAATCAAATTTCATGAAGATCGGATTAACGGTTCGGAAGTTATGCTCGGACAAACATACATACATACATACATACAAATGCCAATTCTTCCAAGTTGAATCAGAGAACTCGCTTCGCTCATTCAATATTTAAAAAAAAAAACATAGTATTGCCTTGTTTCAGTCGAAGTCAGTTCTGTGTAGGTAGGTGAAACTACAATCTTCAAACAAATTCGTTGAAATGATTCCTAGGGGTCTTATTCATTATAATTGCGAGTTAGGGTCTTCGGAAGGTTCAGATATGCAGGCCCAGGGTGGGTATTGAACATTTTGCCTCCTGCTTAGAAGACAAGAGTTCATCTTACTATGACATGTTATGTCTGTTCGTGTATGTCACAGCCACTTTTTTCCGAAACTATAGGATCTATGCTGTTGAAACTTGGTAAGTAGGTGTATTCTGTGAACCGCATTCAGATTTTCACAAAAAAATAGAAAAAAACAAAAAAAAAAATGGGGGTTCAGTTCTAAGTATTAGTACTTAGAACTGAAACTCAATTTTTTTTTTCATCAAACCCGTTGGTGTGGGGTATCTATGTATAGGTCTTCAAAAATGATATTGAGGTTTATAATATAACTTTTTTCTAAACTGAATAGTTTGCACGACAGACACTTCCAAAGTGGTAAAAAGTCCCCCCCCCCAACCCCGTAACTTCTAAAATAAGAGAATGATAAAACTAAAAAAAAATGTACATTACCATGTAAACTTCCAACGAAAATTGGTTTGTACGAGATCTAGTTAGTAGTTTTTTTTTAATACGTCATAAATCGTAAACCATCCAAGAACTTTGATATTATGTTACTTGCTGCTACGGAACCCTTCATGGGCGACTCCGACTCGCACTTGGCCACTTTTTTTTTTAATTTCCATAATATTATTTGCATGCAATGCATATCAGCCGGCCTAGCCAAAAGACATTCGCTTCGAAGCGATTCCATTCCTTTCTAGGCGCTAGTCCAGATGGTACGTTCCTAAGCACTAATTTATTACTAGTAGGTAATTGTGTTTATACTGTACTAGCCATTTCACCGCAGCTTGGCAAACAAACAAACAAACAAAACAACAAAGTTTACATATTTACAGGGAATTAATTTTGTAAAACTTAAAAAAAAACCGAACGAAATAAAACGGCTGAACCGATTTTGATCCAACAAAGCTAAGAACACTCCCGACAAATACACCTATCAAACAAAAACAAAAAACGATTTCGGTTCATCCGTTCGGGAGCCACGTTGGGACATACAGACACACACACACACACACAGACACGTCAAACTTATAACACCCCTTCGTTTTTCGTCGGGGGTTAAAAAATACAAAATAATAGTGAAGATAAATAAAAAAGCATAAAAAAGATAAATATTTTATACATAGTGTAATACAAATTAACAATCTTTTTTTTTAAGGAGAATTAGCCTTTTTGAAATGCAATCCTTTCCCTCATTGTCTCGCAAGTCGCAAAGGCCTCGAAATTAAAAATAATATAATTAATTTTTATTGAATGGGTTATCCTCTCTTTTAACCCCCGACGAAAAACGAAGGGGTATTATAAGTTTGACGTGTCTGTGTGTGTGTGTGTCTGTCTGTCCCATCGTAGCTCCCAAACGGATGAACCGAAATAGTTTTTTTTTGTTTGAAAGGTTTATTTTTCGGGAGTGTTCTTAGCTTTGTTTGATCAAAATCGGTTTAGCCGTTCAGCGTTGGGGTTTTTTTTTTAATTTTTACAAAATTAATTACTAACTCAACTATAATCTGGACCTCTTCAAGGCTAGAGTGAATAGGTGCCTTCTAGACCTTTGTGCTCCATCTTCGGCCGCATCGTCACTTACCAACAGGTGAGATCGTGCACAAACAAAGGTCTATCAATGTTAAAAAAAAAAAAAAAAAAAACTTGTTGAAAATAGGGTCAACTGCGGATTTCCTCAATGAAGAATTGTTACTTCGTCGGCTTTATTTCTCAAACTCAAGACATCACAATAATGGAAATGGAGCGCGACGAATTATTCCCATTTGTCACACTGATCTGTCCCCCCTAAGGTGACAGTTAGAACAAAAAAGTTGGATCTGTCCCCCTGTTGCGTGATTGGGTGATGGCTGGTACATTTGCGTGTAATTTTAATTTTAATTTTAGATTATTGTATGGAACCCTTCGTGCTAGAGTCCGACTAGCACTTGGCAGTTTATTTTTTATTTTTTATGATACAAATTGGCAAACTAGCATACGGCCTGATGTGAAGTGGTCACCGTCGCTTATAGACACCGGCAACACCGGGGGTAATTGTCGATGCGCTGCCTACCCTGAAGGAATTTATGACCATTTTTCATGAAATAAAACATGGTTACGTACGACATGTACGACACGGGAAAACCTCAGATGGAAGCTCATTCCATAGTTTATAGGCACAGAATAAATAATAGTACTTTATGGGGAAGAAATGATCTCGAGAAACGAGTCGTTCGAGAAACCCAGGGTTCTATGATGTGCGGATGAGCTTTGTCACGGTGCCGGGAAGAGCGATGGTAAAATCTCGATGCGAGGATGAGATCGGAAAGCTCGTCAGAACATTCCCCGTTGTAGAGGCGGTAGATCACGCAAAGAGATCCGATAGCTCTGCGTTGGCTAAGCGGTTCTAGAGTATCGGAGAGCTTGGGGTCACCGATGATGCTAATGGCTCTTCTCTGTAAGGAGTCAAAACGAAGCAGCTGGTACTTGGGTGCCCCGTGCCATAGATGGGAACAGTTTCTACGTGCGGCCTTACTTGTGCTTTGTAAAGCAATAGCCATTTATGGGGCGTAAAATAAAGTTTCTATGTGCATTATATTATGGGGGAGGCCTATGCCCAGCCGTGGACTTCAGTTGATCTAAACTGAATGATCTATCAATAAAAGCTGAAAGTAAATAAATCTTTAGAAAAAAAAGCGGCCAAGTGCGAGTCGGACTCGCCCATGAAGAGTTCCGTAGCAGCAAGTAACATAACATAAAAGTTCTTGGATGGTTTACAACTTATGATATATTAAAAAAAACTACGTACTAGATCTCTTTCAAAACAATTTTCGTTGGAAGTTTACATGGTAATGTTCACCATTTTTTTTTGTTTAGTTTTATCATTCTCTCTCTCGCAAACTATTCAGTTTAGAAAAAAATGATATTAGAAACCTCAATATCATTTTCGAAGACCTATCCATTGATACCCCACACAGGTTTGATGAAAAAAAAATGTGTTTCAGTTTTAAGTATGGGGAACCCCAAAAACTTATTGTTTTTTTCTATTTTTGTGTGAAAATTAGTTTCGGAAAAAAGTGGCTGTGACATACACGGACAGACAGACATACATGACGAATCCATAAGGGTTCCGTATTTTTTTTTTTCGGAACCCTGAAAAACTACTTCATAGCTAGGAATTTATACCCAATACAACATAAATACATACATAGACACACGCCTTTTTCCCCGAAAGAGTAAGCAGAGCCTCTCATGTGCCTCTTTTCACTGTGGGTTGCACCATCGTGGGAAATACACGTGACAAGTGGTGAGCTCATCGCCGCCATTGCTTCCCACGACTGACTCTGCTAATGCTTTCTTCCAGTATAATACATTCCTGAAATAAGCTAGCAGTCAGGAACTACAAGCTAACTACAAGTCCAGGTATAAGACTTAATAAAATTAGTGTGCTGATGAAAATGAGCCTAAGCACGGCCAGTTTACTATTATCCATCGAGGAGTTCCGCTGTCCACGTTCCGTCTCCATCATCAGATCAGCTCGCTTTCACCATAGTATTGTACTGTCATCGGAACTAGATAGGTACGAGTATGCCAAATTTCAGCTCAATCGGATATCGCAGGAGACACCATTGTTGCCACCCGTGAAATATAGTAGTAGTAGAGCTTTTTTGTGTAAGAGTTCGTCCGGGGAAGTACTACCACCATACCTATTTCTGCCGCAAAGCAGTAGTCCTCGCATTGCTGTGTTCCGGTTTGAAGGGTAAGGGTGCCGGTGAAATTACAGGCACATGAGACGTTTCACCTTTATGTCTCAGGGTGGCGGGCGCAGTGCAATGCCACATAGGGCGCGTCCTAGGTGGACGTAACCTATGAGGTAATGCACTGTTCATAGGCAGAGGTTACCGCTTAACATCAGGTGGGCCATCAGCATGTTCCGTCATTCTAGTAGTATAAAAAACAAAAAACATTCTGAATGCAATGCTTGACTTGTTGCTGAAAATACCGAAATTGATATATGTGTGCCTATAATATTTGAGGAGTTCCCTCAATCTTCATGGATTCCATCATCAGAAAAACATTTTAATGAAAATGGCACCAATCTGGAAGTATATCATGTAATTTTTTTTCCTAATCGTTACGTAAATGGTATGAGGTAACAAACATAATAAAAAACTCTGGCATTGATAACCTCCTCCATTTTTTGAGGTCAGTTAAGAATCGAGTACCTACTTTTTGATTTGAAATAAGGACACACCACAACACTCACTTCACAAACATAATATTGGCTGAAGCAGAATCAGTGTATTTTGTAGATCATTACAAAAACATTTATAAAAAAAAAATAGTCTGGTATCGAACCCAGTACTGTGGGTTTAGTGTCGAGAGATCTAGTCACTGGTTCACAAAAAAAAAGTAAAAAAAAATACAAAAAATATAGGCAGTATAGAATCGAACGCAGTAACGTGGGTTCAGAAGTTCTGAGTCGACAGTCCAAGCCGCTAGTCCAACTATTTTGAAATTCGCGCGCCGAAATTAGCTTATAGTTCTAATACAATAATATCCTTGACTGTGTGCGTGAGTAGGCTTTCATATTGCTCGGAATTTGCTCGGCACAAGTATGTTAAAACTAGAGACTAAAATAACCTGAAATATAGCTAGGTACATAGCAAATAAACCACCATTTGCGTGAACGTTAGTGTTATGACATAATATGCACATTTTAATTCATAAATACATAAAATACTTCAAAATTTGGCAACAGCGCCATCTATTGACGCTGTCGTGCCTAGCTGACCACGAGGAACAACCTTAACTTTGATATTTATGATATATTTACCCGAGTTCTTGGAACTACAGGTATGGGAGCGGTACGGGAGGGGTGTTTTTGTCTCCCAAATGACATGAAAGTATCAGATGACATATGACATAATGACGACGACGACGACGACGACGACGAAAACACCCCTCCCGTACGTCTCCCATACCTCAGGGACTGACTCAGGTGGTTGCTTTCGATTGTGGCGCGAAATTTTATTTAAAAATTAATTTCGCACTACAAGCGAAAGCAACCACCTTAAGCGCAAGACCTGTAGCATTTATGATTAAGGCGCATACCACAGCCAAATACCATCACTTTCTAACTCATTAAAGTTCAGGTAAGTTAGATAGTGACAGAATAGCGCTCGTGGAACGAAAAGTAAGTGAAAATCATGAAAAACAATTATTTGCCACGTGAAAAACATTTGCATCGCGGATTAGATTTTAATAATTTATTAGTTAAACAAACGTTATTGCGTTCTTTATTTATGCAATGTGTGTGTGCGTGTGTACGACTTGATTTTAGGATTCCGTACCCAAAGGGTAAAAACGGGACCCTATTACTAAGACTCCGCAGCCCGTCCGTCTCTCTGTCCGTCTGTCCCCAGGCTGTATCCCATGAACCGTGATAGTTAGACAGTTGACATTTTGACAGGAGATGTATTTCTGTTGCCGCTATTACAACAAATACTAAAATACTAACTAAAATAAACATTCAAGGGGTCAAACATACAACAAACGTGATTTTTTGCCATTTTTATAGATAATGTTAAGGAACCCTTCGTGCGCGAGTCCGACTCGCACATGGGCGGGTTTTTTTTCTAAGGTATTGTTTAAATGTGTGAATATTTTCAGTTTCCATCCCATGTAGTTTTGATCAAGCAGTTTTTTTGCATCTGTGGGTGATCATTTATTTTGGTAAAATTGTATAGCACGTTCACCGTAAGATGGCACCAGTAAATACTCCATGGCAGGTGCCAACTTACGGTGAACGGTCTGTAGTAGATATTCGGTGTAGCTTTTTTTTCCTTTTATTTTCTTAGGGGCCGCGAACCATGGACTTACGTCCATGCCGCGAACAGTTAATCATTCAATAATTGCAAAAAATATAAATGGAATAAAATTAACAATGAATACCGCTATCCAAACTGGCAGTAAAAAAAAAGCTTACGAAAAAGAGATCTTGCTACTTACTTCAAAATACATTACATATAGTGCGAACATTGAATATGTAGGTACATATTATTAAAAGAAGAATGGAAGAGAAAATATTATAGGTAGGTATAGCGTAAGAGATCAAAGATTTAAATCTGTATAAGAGGAATGGCGTAACCTATATCATATTTAGTTTTTTATAACCTAACTTTATTAACCATTTTACTTTATTTATATATTTTCTTACCAGTTCACTGAGTTGTCTTAAAAACTAGTTAATTTATATTTATACTTTCATTTCCATAGTTCTAACTTTCATTGTCACGCTTACGTACTTCAAGTTTAGGTTCTCGCTTGTGTTCAAGTTATAACAACATACTTAAATCCGACGTAACATTTTATAGTTAAACTTTTTTATGATACGTCTCTCATTGACAGGTTGGAGGAATGTTTTCGATGCTGTTTGCTATTCTCCAACTTAGCTATTGAATAACCATGACGCGTCGATTCAATCTGCTATTTTTGAACAAAACTTCGCCTTTTTAACCCCCGACGAAAAACGAAGGGGTGTTATAAGTTTAACGTGTCTGTGTGTGTGTGTGTGTGTGTATGTCTGTCTGTCCCATCGTAGCTCCCGAACGCATGAACCGAATCCTTTTTTTTTGTTTGTTTGATAGGTGTATTTGTCGGTTTGTCGGGAGTGTTCTTAGCTTTGTTTGATCAAAATCGGTTCAGCCGTTTCATTGAGTTGGGGGATTTTTAAATTTTATAAAATTCATTAATTGTTTTTAATTACATTTTAATGTGTTTTTCTAGTTATTTCGTGTTATTTTGGTGGCATTTTAACCGGTGTAACTTGGATAAATAGCACATGTGTGATGTAGTGATATTTAAGTGTACCTAGGTGTTGCGTGTCTTTTCGAAATGGTGGTTTTTTTCCTGTAAAAACTCGGGTTTTCTGCCACCATTTAAACTGGGTTATGACTTGACAGAGACCATACGGAGACTCTTGACGACTTGTCTATAAAAAATATATAAAATGACCTATATGACATGACATTGGTGAAATTGTTTGAAGCACTCCTCAGAAGCCATTATAAGAAGAGAATAAGAAGAAGAACCATGACGTCAGCATATAAAGATGTGTGAAAACCATAGATTAAGTTTAGCGTAGCGAAAAAATTCTACGTCTATGGTGAAAACACAGTGACGTGGTGAAAACTAAGACGTGAAAACGGAATCCTACGCTATAATATGGCTATAATGATGTACGTCCTCATACGCATTTGATCGGCTGATTTGTGTATCGTACATACTACAAGTTTCGGCTACCAAAAACAGAAAACTGGGGCCCAATTCTACTATGTTTTATTGAAAAACCATTATTGTGCTATGCAATTACAATTCAATTACAATTGTCATTAAAAATTGTGGTGGTGGTGGTAATGGTGGTAAATTTATGATTTTACGAATTTTTACGTAGATTGATTTTACGATTGTTTCTAAATGGTCACAATTATAATGCAATTGAAAAACCATTGATGTTAGTAGAATTCCAAAAGTGTCAAAAGTGACAAAAACTATGAGATTTTAATACATAGAATTGGGCCCTAGCCCTTTTCCCGCGCAAACCTCTCAATAACTATTGAGATATCTGCTACTTTTCTCAATTCGCAGTTAAATTCACCTGTTTATTCAACAGGTCTACGAATTTTACGCATCGTCTTATAATGCATTATGCATTACTTAGATATTTTATTACAATTCAAAAAGTAGGTACTTAATAAAAAAAAAAGTCAGATAAATATCGGAAATTTTATAATAACATAACACCCAACAGTCACATACATAGTCCTGATCCCACACTACGATTCCCTGTGTCGTAGGTATCAGAAACTACGAGTACTAGTGCCGTATCACCCAGACCCGGAACAAATATTTGCAGAGCATACAAACATTTGTCTCGCAGCGGGAATCGAACCCGCAACCTCTCGCATCTCAGCCGGCTACTCGCCCGACGCGCTACGACCTCTGTAGTCATGACTAATATAACATAGTTATTGTTATTTTCATTATAGTTTATTGTACTATTTGGAATCTCAGTTTCACCATGTTTTTTTTTAATACAGTTATCTTGTATTGTACGAATCGCTCCTTAAATTATTTTGATGGCTTATTTCCAGCTTTATAACAGTTCCATGTTTTTCTAGTTCTGAAGGTATTACATCTATTTTCGCCTGTGACGTCACTCAGGGAATTACACCGAAACCGAACGAAACAAACCTAATAAATTTTTATTCTGTCAACCAGCAATGGTCCCACAGCGGAATCCCAACATCTCGGAGTGAGACGTTTTATATCGATCGCTCTTAGTTTTATGAATGGCTGCCTTCCCCCACCTCCCCCCACCACCCCGCGACACCTGGGCGCAGTGACACAGTCTGGTAAGAAGGGCTGGGTACTCTGCATACGGCTCTATAGCCGTAATCTATTTTTTTCTGAGGTAATGAGGTGGGTGTGCTTCCAATGAATAACAACGCTTAGTTTGAAGAACTGGTTAGGTTCTCTGGTCTAAGTCAAGTATTTGCCATCTGTTTAGGTGATTAAACATTTAACTGGTCCTTAGCCAGGGGGCTTAGTACGAGAATTTGTTAGTTTTCGGAACTATATGTAGTTTCTTTTCCTTCCATACATTTACTTGCGCCCCTAGCGGAAACGAGGAGAAAACTATGGACGCTGTCAGGAAATTGAAGGAAACGAAAATTCATATAAGAGTCGGCGACACGACTGAAGTCCAGTGACTGGAGCGCTAGTTTCTATGCGCAAAAGTGCAAAAGCGAAAATCTATCTCTGTTATCCGTTAGTTCCTCAACAGGCCGTCGGACTTCAGCCGTGGCGCAGACTCTAGCTTCGAATACTATCAAATTCTCGTAGCCCCCTGGGGCCGAACCACCAACAATTTAAAAACAATCATGTTTCCAGAGCGTTTTGTTTCAAGCTTATTGTAACATTACTTCGATTCGTACCATGATCTTTTTAAACAATATTGTTTTATTCCTGCGTCATGATCGAAAAGAATGAATGATAATCTATCACTGCTATGAGATAGAACGAGACAATGCTCTATTTTCGTATAGCTTTGTCATGCTCGCACATACACGTTCCGATATACGCATTTACAAATCGGATTCCCACACTGTTATCATAACAGTCGATTGAATTTTGTAAAAGACATTATGTTTATAATGTTAAAATCACAAATTTGAATTTTTAAATATATATATTACACCTTCCTCATAGTAAAATCAATAAAAAAATTAAATAAACCTGCAAAAAGTGCCATGTTATAATTTGAAGAACGGAATGGTTTTTACTACTTGTTTTTTTCTATGAAAATTCAGTGTTGCAAAACCTACCTACGTGTTGTAGAACTACCGAATTTGGGAACAATCTACCGAATTAAATGTTCGAATAAGATTGTTGTCCAGCGGGGCTCTTACGGCTCATAATCATTATCATCAGTCCGCAATAGTCCACTGCTGGACATTATGCCTCTTTATATACGCGCCACTGAGCCCAGTGTTCGGTTTCTCTCATGATAGTCCAGACGAAGAGACAAATGACACTGGCGTAAGCTTAGAACAGTATATATTGTAGTTTTTGGCTTAGTAATAGGATCTTGTTGGCACCTTTTAGATGCTTTGGGTACGAAATCATAAAATCTACAGAATTCTACCGATTAGGATGGAATAAACCGATTATTTACCGGCAATCCTACCGAATATAGAATTTTCGGTTTTACATCACTATAACGTAATGCCTATTATATTTACCACTAGAATGGTGTCTCAACACAACTGAAATGATAACGCTATGTAGGTTTCTAAGATATTTAATGTGAAATTCGTTATAAACCGTCTGCTCCAAGTTTTCACCACTTGCTTGGTCAACTTTGACGATAGCCTTCGTCGTAATGTTCCTTGTAAACGTAATGGTCCTTGTAAATAGTGTTAACCGAGCACAACATTTTCAGTGGTGATTAACACCAACCATTACATTAAGCACTATAACTGGTCGATAGATAAACACTTTAGCCCAAATAAGGCTCAAAATTCAAGTTACAGCTCGCAAGCACAACCACAACACTTATTTATTCGATAGCGCGAGATATCTCCAGTGTAGCAGCATAAGAGCACGTTGGGTTTCCAGGCAGCAGCTATGTGTTCGATGCTTCTTCCTTGACGAGGTTCTTTCAGCGTTATCAGCTTCCAAAAACTCAAATATTTCATATTCTTTGGCCATCTATCTGAATATCAATTGGTAGTTTTATTGAGTGTTTCTCATACGTTTGCAACTCATTTATTGTAAAGAACAACGAAAATAAACACATTTCACGTATTTTCTTAGATATTTTAACGTTTTTTCGTGGTAAATCAAGGAAAGCAATGTTATTTACGCCACCAATCTGCAACTTTTCTATGATTGTTAAATTTGACATAAAAACAATATTACTTGCTGTCAAAAGACACCTCATGGTACGCTTTGAGTACGCTTTGAGTGAACAATATACTGTGACGTCACCAAAAGACACCTCATGGTACGCTTTGAGTACGCTTTGAGTGAACAATATACTGTGACGTCACCAAAAGACACCTCATGGTACGCTTTGAGTACGCTTTGAGTGAACAATATACTGTGACGTCACCAAAAGACACCTCACGGTACGCTTTGAGTACGCTTTGAGTGAACAATATACTGTGACGTCACCAAAAGACACCTCATGGTACGCTTTGAGTACGCTTTGAGTGAACAATATACTGTGACGTCACCAAAAGACACCTCACGGTACGCTTTGAGTACGCTTTGAGTGAACAATATACTGTGACGTCACCAAAAGACACCTCATGGTACGCTTTGAGTACGCTTTGAGTGAACAATATACTGTGACGTCACCAAAAGACACCTCATGGTACGCTTTGAGTACGCTTTGAGTGAACAATATACTGTGACGTCACCAAAAGACACCTCATGGTACGCTTTGAGTACGCTTTGAGTGAACAATATACTGTGACGTCACCAAAAGACACCTCATGGTACGCTTTGAGTACGCTTTGAGTGAACAATATACTGTGACGTCACCAAAAGACACCTCATGGTACGCTTTGAGTACGCTTTGAGTGAACAATATACTGTGTCGTCACCAAAAGACACCTCATGGTACGCTTTGAGTACGCTTTGAGTGAACAATATACTGTGACGTCACCAAAATTGCTTAGCGTCTGCAATAATAAAGTAAGCTTACTTTAAGGACATCATGGTACCAAATTTCAATGTAATATTAAAATAATACTGCTTTAAGAGCTCATGGTTGGCCCCCTGTTCGTTGGAGTGGTTTTCAAGTCTATATCCTTGTATTTTATGCAGTACAGGAAACACTAGAAAAGCACTCAAACTGTATCATTCCGTAGCTAAATGGACATGGTTTTCAGGCAGAAGATTGATTTAGGAGAATATGTAGCACAGCATACCTTCATATTACTGGTTCTTTCTTTGTCACCCTGAGTTAGATTAGAGAGAAAGATTAGAGTGGTGAAAGGATACAGTGCGCCTCACAGAGGCCGTCTTCGATTTTTGGTTCCAGGAAATGGTTTCTACACGATGTTTTCCTTTTACTATCTAATATTACACACTTCCATTTTTCGAGTGGAAAAATCCATTGCTGCTCGTCCGGGATTTGAACCCGAGAGACTTCAGAAGTCGGGTCGGAAGTCGGGGTCCCTCCGACTAGGCGGGCAAAAATGTCCTCAATCAAATAAGTTTTTTGTGAAAAAAATATTTATCAATAGGTACAAGCTTCTATAAAATTTGTGATCGTAACCGTGTGCTGATCAAAATGAGCCTAAACACGACCAGTCTACTATTATCCCTCGAGGAGTTCCGTTGTCCACCTTCCGTCTCTATCATCAGATCAGTTCGCTGTCACAAGTATTGCATTATCATCGGAACTTGACAGGTAGTTTTTTTATCCTTTTTTGCATGTCAGTGACAGAGTGAACCAGCTGCTGTTAGCTGGCTAACGTAAGTGGGGGGGGGAAGGCACCAATTTACCCAGCTGATTTGTGACGTGATCATTAGCTGGCTATTAGGTTTAATACTGCGAGCTCGAGTTGATTAACGGCCTGTATGTTTCATGAGAAACTGCTAAAATGATGATTGTGCAGGTTTAAAACAAGAGTTTTTTTTATACTACTTGAATGACGGAACAAGCAGATGGTCCACCTGATGTTAAGCGGTAACCTCTGCCTATGAACAGTGCATTAGCTCATAGGTCACGTCCACCTAGGATGCACCCTATGTGGCATTGCACTGCGCCCGCCACCCTGAGACATAAAGATGAAGAGTCTCATGACAGTTGAACAGGAACACCTCTTTCTAGCCTAAAAGGTTTGCTGGAAGTAAACTCTATTCGGGGTTATGCTTGCCTTTGTACTTACATGTCTTTTGTTACAACTTGTTTAGAACTAATCAAAGTCAAAAGTATTTTATTCATTCTAATCACAAGGATCATTGTGAATCGTCAAAACAAATTTACTCCTGTTCCAACGCGACCAAACCTAGAAGAATCAGGCAACAAACACAGCTCTGCTTTATTTGATGATCCTTCTTACTACTAGTGGTCCGCCCATAGACGTAGAATTTTTTCGCTACGCTAAATGGGTTCGCTTCACCTATGTAGTATTATTTTATCTGTGTATGTCAACGAATCCTTCAGGTACCTACAGCTCATATACGAACATAACAATTATATTGGCATCAAAAACGTACCCACCTTTCAAGGAGATTGGATCTACGATGATTGGTTTGAAAGTTATCGTGAAACAAACTCCCATCAATCCTATATACCCACATACCTACATATAGTAATTTTGCTAACGCACTGAGACCATACGTCGCGTTTCCAAATAATGCACCATAAAATAAAACTGTCAAGTGCGAGTCGGACTCGCGCACGATGGGTTACCATTATCTATAAAAATATTTTTATTATATGATGTAACTAAAAATTTATGCTTTTCGCAATTTTTAAAACGTTGCTTTGTACCAAATTTCAAGATTCTGAGTTCACGGGAAGTACCCTGTAGGTTTTGATTCCCTTGCGAGTGTCGAAAATTTGCTGCATAAACGGCTGTATCTTTTGATTTTGATTGCTTAAAAGTTTGATTTTACACAGCACCAAGGGACAGTAGACTATTTAATATGAGTATTTGATATGAATTTCAGCTTGATACCTCCACGCGTTCCTGAGAAAAAGGGTCTTGACATACAGACAGACGGACAACAAAGTGATCCTATAATGGTTCCGTTTTTCCTTTTGAGTTACGGAACCCTACAAAATAAGAAGAATAATATATATGTTCACAGTTACTGTGAACATGTACCTACTACTGTAGTAGGTACCTACCCTGTAGGTACCTATCTGTTACACACTGTCGCTAAGCAGTAAACACGAAAGATCGCACTTATTTCGAAAGAAAAACAAGTTGGAGAAAGTATTTTGGACTGCAATACCTAATCACAAAGTAGATAATAATGTAGTTATAAATATGTATGTGTAGAAAATTTAAATATTATTTTCTTTAAAGAGCCAATGAACTTCAATTCAGCCTATCTTATAGAGATAAAATTTACAGGTTGGAAAAATTATTTCTCCCGAAAACTTCTCAGGGGAAAACCAACAAAAACGAAAAAAAATGTGAACGTTTTTGGATAGTTTTGGGTTTATTTTACGTCATCGGTAAATTATGTTAAAAGGCCCCTGCAAATATACAGAGTGTTTTTTTTACTTGGACAGTATGGGCATATCGAGATACGGGAAAACTGGCTTTGGAACCATTTACTTACTCATTTTGTATGAAAACCTATTTTTTTTTAAAACTTTTATAGTCTTCCGTTTGGCTACACCTCACCTGATGGCAAGCGACGATGAGGCCTATTTAAGCACGCTCGCCTGGAAGATGCCTAATTACTCTTCGGTTGAAGATGCCCGAGTTGTATGATAAAAGGAATAAAGAAGCCGGAAGAGAATTCCAGGCTTTTGCTGTCCGCATAATGAAAGAGCTCGAGAAACGGTTTGTATAATACGCGATGGTGGTATGTCGACAACATAAAGGTGAAACGACTCTCCTCGTCTGGTTGATTAATTGATTGATACATACTAGTGGTTCGCCCCGAACTGAGACCTCGCGAATACACGCAATTTAGGTAGGTTACCTTATTTCATTCGAAAAAATATATATGTACGTGAGTACACCCACATAAAATTAACATACCATTCGGTTCGAAAAGTTAGACCAATGGTTCATCGTTGGTTCGATTTTCACGTCGTCGAAATTCCTAGAAACGGGAGGTCAACTATACTGGTTTAGTTTTATAGAGTACAAGTTTCGAAATTCTTCAATTTTAGACTTTTCCCAGTATTTGTTTCATAAAAGCTACAAACATACCAAATTTCAGCGTTGTAGGATTAGTGGAAGTACCCTAGTTTGGTTTTTTATATTTTCGATTTACCCTAATATTTCAAAAACTAAATTAGTTAAAACAATAAAAAAATTGTTTTGTAATGTCGAAGTGAGGGGCTTTCATACGACACCCCACTTGATCTGATATTCTCACTTTTACTTTTTTTTACACCCTCTTGGACCCCAATATCTCAAGAACCCCCCGGCCGATATAGCTCATAACCTTACCAACAAATTGTACTAATACTATCTACCCCCTCATCAAATTTCATGAAGATCGGATTAACGGTTCGGAAGTTATGCTCGGACAAACATATATACATACAAACGCCGATTCTTCAAAGTTCGAAGTTTACTCGCTTCGCTCGTTCAATTATATTGATGATCGGACACCATCGACAACGATATGGGAGTAGATAATCATAGCACAGGATCGAGACCAGGATATATAAATAATGCATAGATTAGCAAATAGTAGGCGAGTGCCAAAAACATTGTTTGGACTTTTGGTCGAAGTTTGGACTTGTCTCTCATCAACAACGATCTAAATATTATAAAAATCTAAGATTTGACGAAGATTGAAAAGATTATGCTAGTGTAAATATTTCGGCGTAAAGTAGTTAAAAATTGAATTGGTTCAAATAAAGCACTCTTAAGAGACTTAACAGGATTTGTCCAAAATAAAGGCTGTGAACGCGTGGTCCGACAGCATAGTCCACTCGATCGGACGACGTGAACATTTTTTTCCTATGGGTCCTATACGATAGCGGACCACGAGCACTCTAACGTGATCCGGACACTTAGTCCCCTCGGTGGAACGACTTAAACTTGTTTTCCTGTTACAGCCCATATATGAGCGATGGACAGTGTACCTGTTAACACACATGTTTTAATTGAAAGTATCTCACAAATATCATCAGTTACAGCAAAAAAAACACTGTAAAAATGTGTTTAGGGTTGTTATCGTAGCTAAAATGATGATATTTATGAGATATTATCAATTAAAACATGTGTGTTAAGTCTCCTAGTTCTCGAGAAATTAACTTTCGCTATCTGAAGGAGCGTTCATGAGCTGTAATGGGCAAAAAACACCAAAAAAAATGAATTTCGCACCACAAGCGAGAGCATCCACCTTAATTTCTTTTTATATTTAAGATCATAATAGCTAGATTTATTCTTAGAGTGTCTCGAATAGCTACCATTCATCAGAAATATCATAGCACAAATAAAGAGATCCAGCCCATAAAAGTACGTTATAACTGTAATAGACAGTGCTGTTTTGCTGTTTTTGAAGGAAAATAGATACCGAGCTTTTTTCTTGTACTCAGTACTAGTACAGTAATATTTTATCTGTGACTCAGTCAAACACTTTTAACGGCCAATAAACATCAACGAAAGGACTGCTATAGAATGGGTACATATCAAAATATATATTTTGAATGATGTATTTAAAATTTATGTAGTGTATGTTGAATTTATATTCAAAATACACAAATAAATTTAAAAAACCTAATGGTTTCAAATTTATAATTTAATTTGATACATACATAGACACACACCTTTTTTCCCGAAAGGGTAGGCAGAGCCTCAAATGGGCCTCTTTTCATTGTGGGTTGCACCATCGTAGGAAATAGACGTGACAAGTGGTGAGCTCATCGCCGCCATTGCTTCCCACGACTGACTCTGCTAACGCTTTCTTCCACACATTCCTTAAATAAGCTAGCAGTCAGGACAAATCTTATACCAACGAATCTTACAAACTAGTCCGGGTAATCCCTTAGTCGGCTTTTACGACATCCACGGGAGGAGACATAAGTTTAGAATACCTTCTTCTTTTTCCTCGCTCATTCCCGTTACTCGCGGACGGCTTAGAATGCCTAAGTTTGAAATACATGTCTACAATACATAACAGCTATAATGAATAATGGCCACAAAGCATCATAGACCCCAAAGGAGATGGAGCTACGGCATCGCCAATGTAAAACATGGAGTATGGAGAAAAAAAAAAAAAAGTCCGCTAAATCGGGCGGTCGCCGACGACAGACTACTTAGCTAAGGCAAAGCCTCGTTTCAGTGAGGAAGGGTAATGAGATTTGCGCCTATTTATGTTTCTATGGATGAACGTTCAGATCTCTTCTTCTTCTTCTCTTCTGGGAATACTCGGAGGTATTTCGCCAATGTCAAGTAATATTATTATTTTTTCTTTATGAAAAAACCACCTACTTCAAAGCTAGGAACTTATCTCCAATACAAGATGTTATATGTTCAAACAATAGATATCTTTATTACTGCACTCCCCTCGAGCTAAAAAGCAAAAAAAATCGCGGCTCGCTCCGCTCGCCGTTATATCTTCTGACAGTAATTATTTTTATTAGTGCTCTCTCCTTGAGCTAAATATACAGAATTTTTCGTGGCTCGCTCCGTTCGCCGTTGTGTTCTAGTAACACATATCTTTATTATTGAACTCGCGAGCTAAAAAAAACAGAATTTTTCACGGCTCGCTCCGCTCGCCGTTATATATTCTCGTAATACATATCTTTCTTACTGCACTCTCCTCGTGGTACAAACACAATTTTTCGCGGCTCGCTCCGCTCGCCGTTATATGTTCCATTTATATATCTTTAGTAATACCACAGAATAAATAAATGTACTCCCCCGAGCTAAAAATAATGCATGTTTAGATCGCGATCGATCTAGGTCTCTTTGGAACAGGAGTACCTAAATTAAGTTTATAAGACGATTCAAAATGATCCTTTGCATTTCAATGAATAAAGTATTTTTGACTTTTGTACTAGAGCCAAGATGACCCCCCCCCCCCCCCCCCCCCCCAAATCTTGAGCTGCGACCGCGCCTGGTGTGGGAAGTCAGGGTGTGGATGGCGATGATAATGATGATGATGATGATAAGTTTGAACTCTTTAAACTCTGAAGTTGGACCCTTTGTGCCTGACAAGTCAATAAGGCGCAAGATCCATTTGTCAGGAATTTATAAAACCCTCATCATACAACGCAGTTAGCTTAGGTCTAGCCCTAGTTCAACACCCAAGTCCCTAATGCGAGGGTTGCTTAGTGGAGGGCAACCAACTCTACCCTTGACAGGCCGTTCACTGTTCTAAGGTTACACCAATCTAAAGGCAAGGTTTACACGACAATGCAGTACTATACAGTAGTACCCGGCTAGCAACATTACTCGTATCTATAGGTTGCGTGTGATTTTGGTAAAATTCGGACAATTTTTTTTTAAATTACGTTGATTTAGGAGTCTTTTAAAAAAAATGCTCTTTTCTATTCTAATTCACACTAACGCGAACAAAAAGAGAGTCTTTGAACATAGCTCTGACGGTTTCATTTTATTTTTATGCTTTGTTCTTATTTTTCTGATTCAAGCCCTGCAATACATACTAAAAATATAACCGGCAGTTATAACAGCAGATCTATTCTCGATTTTTAATTCTTTTGATGATTTGACGGCCGTGAAATAGAAAGATGTAGATGTTTACAATGTGACATTACAATAGTATTTTTATGTTGTTATTTGTTGTTCCTTGCCACGTTCCCTTCATATCAAATAAAGCAGCTTCTATTTACAAATATTTGAGGATATTTAATAAATCCTGGTGTGTTTACATACAAAAAAAAACAATAAGGTACACTAATTTTTCTTGATTCTATAAACATACTGCATTGCTGTGTGAACCATACCGTTAAAATACTTTTTGCACGCAGTTTGGCCTTGGCTTATGAAAAATGTGAGTAATAACGAAGATTATTACTGATGAAAAACATACTCTAGTAATTTTCGCTAAATACGTAGGTAACCTCCAACACTCCTACCAACGGTACGGTGGTAATATAGCTCCTACCAACGGTACGGTGGTACTAAACTATAAAAAGCGATTATAAATTAGTACTTAGATAAATTATCATGATCCTTTCACCACACTGATGGTACCAACGGTCATTATCAAAGTTTTTATTCAGAGCCATACATACAAGGTGACCAAAATATAACCAGTGACGCAAGTGTACATGGAACTGAAGGGTCGCTGACGGCAAAGAAAAATTAATATTATTAATTATTAATGTTATTATTATTAATATTATAATTAATATAATTTAAATTATATTAATTATGGCAAAGAAAAAGGCAAGTTAATTGTACTATAACATTAAAAACCCCAACTATTTTCTGTGTTCCATTATAATTGAAAAAACTAAAACTTATCGATGCGTATCGGTGTTTTTTTTTTAAACTCTATCTTGTAGGTTTAAGGTACAGTAGTATCTTAGATCCTGTTCATTCCATTATGGTCATCATCAGACCCTGTAGCCAGAAGACAAGCCTGATGTTGTCGAAAAATTGAATTTAGAGCTCACCATGATCGGCAAAAATTACAGATTTCCTTTCAAAAAAAGTGTTTCCACCATACACAGCTAATAATCATAACGCTGTACGGAGGCCTGCAACGGGAACCCCATCGTGAATTTAAAAAAAAACTATTTGAAATTAGAACTCTGGTTTTGGGCTAGGAGGATACTGACAAACACAATAAGGACTTAAAGTTCTCTTTTTAGTCGCGGGTTAATATAATGTGTATTAAACAAACCAAACAAATTCCATCAACGAGCCAACTAAAAAAAAGGTAAAATCATGTGGCTACTAGTGAAGCCAAGATATTGTTTATTTAAACATTTAACCCATACGTGTGGGGTATCTATGGATAGGTCTTCAAAAATGATAGTTTGCGCGAGAGACACCTCCAAAGTGGTAAAATGAGTGTGTGTGTGTCCGCCCCCCCCGTAACTTCTAAAATAAGAGAATGATAAAACTAAAAAAAAAAATATGATGTACATGTAAACTTCCACCGTTTTTTTTAATACGTCATAAATCGTAAACCACCCAAGAACTTTTATATTAGGTTACTTGCTGCTACGGAACCCTTCATGGGCGAGTCCTATTCGCAGTTGGCCGCTTTTTTATTTTAGAAGTCTGTTAAAATGTGAAATATATACAAGTAGTTAATTTACTAAAAATTCAAAAAACCCTCAACGCAATGAAACGGCTGAGCCGATTTTGATCAAACATAGCTAAGAACACTCCCGACAACATCACCTTTAAAACAAAAAACATTAAAACTAAATCGGTTCATCCGTTCGGGAGCTACGATGGGACAGACAGACATACACACACACAGACACGTCAAACTTATAACACCCCGTCGTTTTTGCGTCGGGGGTTAAAAACTCAATTTCAAGACGCAAAATTTCTGTAGGTACTCGTATTTTCTTCGTTTACAAAGTGGTTTTTCAAGTTGCAAAGGTACGTTTGAGCTAGACTCTGGCAAAACCCAATTAACTTAGGGCTTCGTGTGGCATTATGACTTCATTTTCACGGCACGTGCTTATAAGGTATATTTCTTCGATGTTTTCCATATTTCTACAGGAAACTTGTGGTCAGTTTAAACTCTTTGTTTTATGGTAGGTTACGTAATAACATTATTATTATTTATTTATTTATTAAGAAACAAGTACAACACCATAACAGAAATCCAAAGCGATTATAAATGTGAATGTTTGGAAGTTATTTTACAGGCACTTGAACTACAACGTCTCATACAAATTCGAACAAAGGGGAGGTCAGCGATGGATTTTATATTGGTTTTTATTTTAAATGTTACTAATATTGAATTTTTTAAATTCTGTACTTATCCCTGTAGTTTGTCTAAGGCGTGAAGCTATGTGTGAAGCTAGCATGTGAAATTTCAGCATTGTGGATATTTTTGGAAGTAAGCCTTTTTTAGTCTTTTTTATATTTGTTTTTATCTTAAAAAGTACTTGAACACATTGGTCATGTTGCTTACGCAGATGGTATAAGGTGTGTTCATAGTGTAGCAATACCATATTTGATGCGCATGTGTGCGTAATTCATTCTAGATTTAAGAGCTGGATGGCAATTCTTGGATTGTAGAGATTAAGTCGAATTCGACATATGTCGAAAAAAGATGGCGAATGACGAATAAAATCTTAATTTGCTATTCTAATAATAAATTGAGAAAAAATAGAATAGAATAGCAAATTAAGATTTTATTCAACATTCGCAATCTTTTTTCGACATATGTCGAATTCGACTTAATCTCTAAAGCACGAGAATTGCCCTCCTGGGCTCTTGCAGTGATGCAATGAGGTTATTCACTGACTTTTTCTCACGCTAGATGACGTCTCAACTAGAAACTAAAGCTCAAGTCTAAACTAGAAAATAGTTTAATGATGTCTATACAGAGCTCATCTATATGACGCCCCATTTGACCGGATTGTCTTACTTTTTTTAACCCCCTTTTGGGACCCAATAACTCAAACCCCTGACTGATTTAGCTCATATCCTTACTTACAAATTATCACAGCTATAGATTTGAATATTTTTTGTAAAAATTTGGTAGATATAGCTACCAAATACGTAGATCGGATCAACGTTTTCAAAGTTATCCTATGACCTACTCTATTTACTTATTTGTGTTGTGTATAGTTTTTTGTTAAAATAAAAGTTTTACTTACTTACTTACTTACCTACACACAAACACCGATTAGTTAAGTTGACTCGGAGAACTCATTTCGCTTATTAAAATAGGACTTACCGTGTTCATCTTTGTATCTTCTGCAAAGGGAAAACATTGCGTCTGCTTTCAATACACCTGTAAATAAAAAAAGGTTGTTTTATGACAGGCACACGACACACTCATTCAACTTTACAGGTAATTCATGCGCGTAGCGACTGATCGCCTGGTTTTTTATTTGTAGACGTAGTCGTTTAATTTTCATGAGAGGTCAACCACCACTGAATATACCTAACCCCTAACATTATCACAATCATTGCTAAACAATGTATCAAACACCGGCCAAGTCCGAGTCGGACTCGCGCACGATAGGGTTACGTACCAATAGTCTTCCAATAGCTATAATAAAACGGCAAAAAAACCCGTTTGTTGTATCCCCTTAAACATTTATTTTATTTTGTTTTATAGTATTTATTGTTATAGCGGCAACATAAATACATCATCTGTTTAAAATGTCTAACCATCACGGTTCATGAGATACAGCCTGGTGACCGACGGACAGACGGACAGACAGCAGATTCTTAGTAATAGGGTCCCGTTTTACCCTTTGGGTACGGAACCTTAAACATACCTTTGAGTTAATATTTTGGCTAATGATCTTTTTAGGTAAATGCTGCGCTATAAAAACATAACTATTTTATAAGTAGTAGTAGTTCGCCCCGAACGTGACCTTGTGTGGACCCCCGTAGCTCAAAAACCCCTGTACGGATCAAGCTCATGATCAAACTTAACAATTACATTCACATAACCTACCTGCCTACCAAGTTTCATCAAGATTGGATCAATGGTTCTGCAGTTATCGCCGGACAAACAAACATACTTACAAACATACCCACATACAAACGACACATCCTGCGACCTTCGCTGGGTCCAAGATAAAATCTTATTTTTTTTCTTTATTTTGTGCCTTTTGAACATAATGTTCATGACAGCGCGTATTTACAAATAAACTTAACTTAACTTTTATTTATTCCACAAATAAATTTCTAAAGATACATATTACTTTAGAGCTTTTTGTACTTCATTCTACACATGCAGCCTGTGGATGAACTATACTCAAAAATCGTACTCGGCCCTCAGAGTCCAGTACAACAACGCATTTAGGATGATGTTGGGGCTCCCCTGCTTCTGTAGCGCTTCGGGAATGTTCGCAGAAGCGCGCGTCGATTGTTTTTACGCAACAATGCGTTTACGCGGCGCGTCCCTAGTGCGGCGGGCGCGGGCGAGCGCCAACACCCTCCTCAACGTGATCGCCGACCGCTTCGACTGTCCCTACATCAACCACTGTTGTGAGCGCCATGTGCCTCCTAAACCGTTCGTAAGAGCGTGGTGAGTGGCGTACCTACCTGTCTGGCTTACTAACTTGACTTTGTATTTTTTATTTGTTTTCATTCATTTCATTTTGTATTCTAGTGTTTAATTGATTATGTGTGTTAATGTGTGTGTGTGACATGTGTTATTATTATTATTGAATTTATATGTACCTACCTATTATGAGTCTATGTAACTTGAATTAAATAAATAAATTAAATTAAATATAACAAAACGGAAAAAAATATTTTGTTTAAAAGAAAATAAACTTACTTAAATAACAATCCAATAAAACTAATCAACTGTATGCACTTACCTATTAACATGAATGTAGTACTTACAACTGTATGCACTTACCTATAAACATGAATGTAGTACTTACAACTGTATGCACTTACCTATAAACATGAATGTAGTACTTACAACTGTATGCACTTACCTATAAACATGAATGTAGTACTTACAACTGTATGCACTTACCTATAAACATGAATGTAGTACTTACAAATCACCTATTACTTCTTCCTAGCCTCTATATAACTTTAGCTTCATTTGAATGTGGACAAGATAAAATAGTCTGAAACACTCCAATGTCGACAGTGTTAATACCTATTTCTATTAATACTCTCTGCCGTTAAACTTGGTTCCGGACACATTCCATTAAGACATGGTAGCTAGTACCTACACGTCTTCTGGCTTCTCGCACTCTTCGCAATTAGGTGATTAATTTCCGTAATGGCATGAGTCTGGAACGAAGTATAGAGATTTTTTGTTTTTATCATTCTGTTGCTGTGGTGTGTCCGGCCTAAGAATAGACCCCTCCGTCTCCTCCCGTGGATGTCGAAAAAGCCGACTAAGGGATAACCCGGACTTGTTGATAAGATTCGTTGGTATAAGATTTGTCCTGTCTGCTAGATTATTATGGAATGTGTTATTACTGGAAGAAAGCGTTAGCTGAGTCAGTCGTGGGAAGCAATGGCGGCGATGAGTTCACCCCTTGTCACGTCTATATTCCACGATGTGCAACTCACTGTGAAAAGAGGCCCATTGAGGCTCTGCCTACCCCTTCGGGGAAAAAGGCGTGTGTCTATGTATGTATGTATGTTGCAGCAATCTTATGTCCAGTTAAGAGTTTTTTTTTATATACAACTTGGTATGACGGGTCAAGCAGATGGGCCACCTGATGTTTAGTGGTACCCTCTGCCTATGAATAGTGCATTATAACATAGGTCACGTCCGCCTAGGACGCACCCTGTGTGGCATTGCACTGTGCCCGCCGCCCTGCGACATACAGATGAAACGACTCATGTGCCTGTAATTTCACCGGCACCCATACCCTTCAAACCGGAACACAGCAAGGCGAGCACTCCTGCTTTGCGGCAGAAATAGATATTGTGGTAGTACTTCCCCGGACGAACTCTTTCACAAAAAAGCTCTACTACTAACAAACAACGATTTGGTTAAATTAAACAAATTAGTAAATTCGATCCATTGTTCCTGTTATAAATAAGCTCGATGCTAAATCTGTTAGCTTTATACTGTCGGCTTAGTGAGATTATGCTAACTTTGTCCCATGGTCTTAGCATCCATAACTTTGAAAAGGTAATGCTACCCATGACTATGCAATAATCCTGGGGATAGTTCAGAAGGTCCATATTATTCTGTATAGATATTAAAGGAAGGTAAATTTGTTGTTTAAAATAATTTAAAGTAAACTCATAGAGTAGTAGTATTTTTAAGAGATATATAACCACTCTCTGTTTATTTGAATAAAATAATAAATAAATAATATATAAATAAATAATGCTGGACATTTCACACAACATTAGCTAGCCCCAAGCTAAGCAGAGCTTGTGTTATGGGGACTAGACAACTGATATACTTAATACAATACATTACATAGATAGATATTTTTTATTATACATAGAAAATAACACATTTAAAACAGATTTACCTCAACAGCACTGCACCAATGAAAATAGACACTGTTGGACCAACCTTTCCTATACAACAAGTAATTAATTCTGTAAAAATTAAAAAATCCCCAACGCTGAACGGCTGAACCGATTTTGATCAAACAAAGCTAAGAACACTCCCGACAAATTAAACTTTAAAACAAAACAAAAACGGTTCATCCGTACGGGAGCTACGATGGGACCGACAGACACACACACACATACACACACACACACAGACACGTCAAACTTATAACACCCCTTCGTTTTTCGTCGGGGGTTAAAAAGGAGTAAAACAAGGAGACCCGTTGTCTCCAAAACTCTTCATCTGTACCCTACAAGGAGATTTGTATGAAACACTAGTTTAAAAAAAAACTAATATAGGTTTCCAATTGGCTACATCTCACCTGATGGGAAGCGACGATGAGGCCTATTTAAGCACGCTCGCCTGGAAAATGCCTATTAACTCTTCGTTTGAAGATGCCCAAGTTGTATGATAAAGGGAATAAAGAAACCGGAAGAGAGTTCCAGGCTTTTGCTGTCCGCATGATGAAAGAGATCGAGAAATGGTTTGTACGCGCGTGACGGTGGTATGTCGACAGCAAAAGGGTGAAACGACTCCCATTGTCTGGTTGATTGATTGATTGATACATATTATATTGATGGTCAGACACCATCGACAACGTCATTAATATATAATGGGAGTAGATAATCATAGCACAGGATCGAGCACACGATATATTAATCATGCATAGATTAGCAAAGAGTAATAAATAAATAAATAATGCTGGACATTTCACACAAAATTAGCTAGCCCCAAGCTAAGCAGAGCTTGTGTTATGGGTACTAGATAACTGATATACATTACATAGATAGATATTTTTTATTATACATAGAAAATACCCAGAACATACTGCACAAATATCTGCAGATCGCACAAATATTTGTTCCGAGGCGGGAATCGAACCCGCAACCTCCTGCGCCGCAGGTGAACCTTCGCCCGCCACGCCACAGAGATCGTCAAATAAACTAGTGTCCTATGCTAAACTATATTTACACATCAAAATATGCACATCAGACCACGTCCTAGCTCGCTGATCTTATGATGGAGACGGGGGTTCACAACGGATCTCTTCGATGATAGAATACTGGTAAAGGGGGTGATCTATTGGCGAGTAAAACTGCTGGTACGCCAGTGAGCCTGCGAGCCAGAGGTTATAGGCTGTCAATGGAGCACCTACAAAACCGCGGTTTTAAAATACCACGGTTTGGCTCATTGGCTCTTCGTGCATGCTTGAAATCCTGAGACTGCGGTATAATAACCGGTATAATAAACTGTTTGGTATGCCAATGGATCACCAACGCGAGTCGACAACCCAACGAGCCAACAGTTTATACTGTTAACTCGCCGGCTCGCCAATGGATCACCCCCGGCGCGATAGGTTCTCAAATTTCTGTCGAATTTTAAAGTTTTTGATAAGAATTTTCATAGTTTTCTACGAAGAAAAAAATATATGATATTCTTGAGCTTTTTATCTAGTGAAATCAATAATTCAATACAATATTTGAATTACTTCACTCGATAAAAAAAAATAACAAAGATACCTCCTTTTTAAAATTGAAATGCAATTTTTCACTCACTTCTCTCACGTTTTAATTTTTGAAACATTTGGTTACATGTTAGTTATTATTGGAGTTAGTGAATTCATCAACAAAATTAAACAAAACTTTGAACGACATTTTTATATATTTTTTTTATACATAAAAACACGGTATCAGAGCGTGCGCTCGCCTTCTTCGCCTCATACAAAAATGTTCGTTGAACCTATAGCGCCTTAACACGAAATGACTTTAAGGACCTGCCAAACTGTATTTAAATGGAAATTGAAAAAATTGTTGATTGATAAATGTTTTTTTAATACACTTGCTCATAAAGTGGCTCTAATTTCACCGCAATTAGGCACCTGTAATCAAACTGTGACTTTTTCATTGCTATTATTCACAAGTGAGTTATAGAGACAGTTGAACATTTACACAGAGTATGTATTTCTGTTTACACCTGTAATCAAACTGTGACTTTTTCATTGCTATTATTCACAAGTGAGTAATAGAGACTGTTGAACATTTACACAGAGTGTGTATTTCTGTTTTATTATTATTTTCTTCACAAGTGTGTTGAAAAACGTCGTATGTTACACTGTGTATTAATCATTACCGTCCTCGGCTCTCTTAAGACCCTCATCTAACGGCTCGGGTCTCAATGGCGCCTCAGCAGTAATCACCAACATTACACACTAGTACCATAATGTACTATTATGACATAAAATAATTGTTGTATTATGAGATCTGACATTAATTGTTCCGCTTTTCTTTTTTTATTTACATATTTGTATACATACCTTTTACATCATGAACCATCATCATGTACCTTTTACACATCTTTTACATTTCTACATCCATTTTAATTATCTCGTAGCTTTAAGACTTGACATTGTGATTTATTTTATTTATTAGATTAACTACAATAATGACATTATTTTTTAATTTTGCACACCTCTATGAGGCAGAATGTAAAGGACCATATCTATTTTTAACATTATATTAACATCTATTAGGTACTACATTCTTGCGAGAAAATGATTATGTTTATGATTATGGCTGAGTGGCTCTTTTTGATAAATTCGATGTTCCAAAATCATCATTGTCATCCTCAGTCAGAGGAATAATTTCATAATAGCTTGTTTTAAAATTGTGTTTTTCAGTATTAATCTTATTTTAGAACACCTCTGTATGTAGGAGGTGCATCATAAAGATACAGATTTAATGTAGAAATTTTCAATTTATGTAGACTCAACTTTTATAGTAAGTATTGCAGAGTATTAATAAATAATAAAATAAATAAATAATGCTGGACAGTTCACACAACATTATCTAGCCTCAAGCTAAGCAGAGCTTGTGTTATGGGTACTAGATAACTGATATACAATATTTACATAGGTAGATATTTTTTATTATGCTTAGAAAATACCCAGAACACCCTGAACAAATATCTGCAGCTCGCAGTAATATTTGTTGGGAATCGAACCCGCAACCTCCTGCGTCGCCTAAAAACTCTGGGATTCGTGAAATAAATGCAAGGATTTGAAAAAAGAACCCAATTAAATTCGTGCCTAAAACAATTTATTCTTAGAGAGATTATTTAAGAGTTAGATTATTTACTATTTATTTAAGAGCTCATGATATTTTATGTTCTTAGAGATTTTTTATAAGTCACAGCTGTGTGTGTGTGTACTACCCACTGACTTACGCGATTGCATTACGCAAAAAACATTAAGCATAAATTAAAATCCTTTTTTCTAGCTAACATGGAAAGCTACTAACAATAAAAATATTGCATCTACCTAGTTCCAGAAGTAAGATTTATTTAATGTATATTATATATATTTGTACCTATTTACTAATATAATTGTTTCTATTAATCTAAACGTACCTACGTACGTACGTTGTTTACTTTACTCGTTTTACTGTATCGGTTCAGTAAGACTCGCTTATAGCATTATTTTTTTGCAAACCTTTGTGGTTTTTGAAGTGCTATATCTATGTTGTAATAGTAAGTTTATATGATAAATAAATTTGAAAAAAGAAAAAAAGTAATCAGTCAAAATTCTATGATAAATTAACCAAATTTCATGATTTTTGGATTAAACTAAATCCGTAATAAATGGTAATTGTCAAATCAATTATACACCTCCGAAATTAATTTAAATAACAATCTTAGTATAATCATAACAAAACATAAATACATACTTTACTACTATTTACTTACTCTACTTACTCACATGTGACGCACAGTAAAACCTACTCTACAGCTCCCGAAACCTACAAACGAAAAGTGTCTAAAACATTCGTGCAGTTGACGTAAAACAATCGTCTGGTAGAAAATAGGTACAAATATCTAACCAACCTGTGTCCGACTACAATCTCAGGGCTCCAAAACACATGATCACGCAACACTTAAAAAATATAATAAAAATTTTGGATTAAATAATGAGTTCACTGCACTATTTTATGGAATAAAAGTAAAAAAGTTCATCAAAATATACTGTGAGAGGGATGGAAAGCGCGCCGCCTGTGGCAATGGGGGTTGTAAAGAGACTGGCGGAGGTTACCCGAGGCTGCGCTCGTCAGGGCTCGGGAAAGTTCGGGTTCTCGGCACAGGACGAATGTAGAGTTCATCAGTAGCCCGCACTGAATTTTGATTCCCCGTAGCTGATGAAAAATGCAGCAGCGAGACGTTATTGCATTTGGATCTCGAGCTCCATATGTAGCAAGAATAAGGTACAAATAAGGTACGTATTACAAAGGCATTTTCCGTAGCTACTCTGAGAGATACTTATAAATTCTTAACATGTACCGAAGGTTATTTTTCTCCAGTACTTCTTTAGCGTAGAACTTTTGCTTTTAGTGAATGAACAGTACTTTCTGAATTGAAGTTCTGTAGCCAATTTGGTATCAGAAATATGTATTGGGGAATTGAAACAAATAATGTGATTACTTGAGCTCTCCCTTGCCTATTTTTGAATAATAAATTGGTAACGTTCTAAATGTTTTCTTGAACTTCACATATTGAAAATAATAAGAAAATTATACATACATAGGTACATAAACTCAAGCATATTTTGCGAAGGGGTAGGCATCAGAGACCACGGATTTCCACTTGCTACGATCCTGACACACCTCTTTTGCTTCATTCACACTCATCACATTCTACATACATGCTCGTCGGTTATGGGTACTCTTGACTCGGCCTTTTTCCAGAACTTCTCCGATCTGGTCTGAATACGTTCGCTGAGGTCTTCCCCTTTCCACTGTCTCATTGACGCTCGTCTTATGTATCCGTTTCGTCAATCTACTATCGTCCATCCTTTCTAAATGCTCAAACGAACTGAGCATACCTTTCTCAATCCTAGTCACTACGTCTTCTTTAATTTCACAACGCTCTCTTATCACACTATTCCTCATTCTATCTCTCAAAATCACACTTCACATACTTCTCATAGCTCTCATCTCCACTGCATTTATTCTTCTTTCATCGAAGAAAATCAATAAAATTAGTTTAGGAGTTCTATCACAAAGCAGCAATGTGAGCTGGACTCCTAACTTTAGTTTGCTTAGCGCTTTTGTGCCGAGCGACGAACGGACTGAATGGCCGGCGAGCCATGACCTTCAATCAGCTGGACGAGACGTGCAAAAAATAGTAGAAAATTTGTCAGTATTCTTCATGGGTACAACGTTGTACTGAAATAATAGAAACAATAAGTTTTTTGTGAAAAATATATTTATCAATACAAGCTTTTATAAAATTAGTAAGTAATCGTAACCATGTGCTGATCAAAATGAACCTAAACTCGGCCAGTCTACTATTATCCATCGAGGAGTTTCGTTGTCCTCCTACCGTCTCCATCATCAGATCAGCTCGCTGTCATCATCATATTGTATTGTCATCGGAACTTGACAGGTACGCTAAATTTAGAAATTTATTTATTTTAAAATTCAGTTGCAAGATTCCACCCGGACACGGGGTCTCATCCCATAGAAAAAATATATTGTTCTATTGAAATTCAATAGATGGCGTAACAGGTATAGATTTGTTATTGAAGTATGTGAAAAATGAATATTAGGACCTAAAAAAAATATTTTCTAATATCAAAAAATACCCATATTCGGACAAATTAAATAAATGCCTCTTCAATCAAGTTTAATTATTTTTTAGAAAAATCTAATGATGTTTTTTTCCTGGTGGTAATCATTTGAACTAGGTTGAGGTTTGACACAGATTATTTGTAGTACCACAGGTAGTAGTATTTTGATAGATGGCGTTATTTTAAAAAAACAGATCGTGACGTCATGCCCGAAATGAAAGAGAAAACTAGTATTTCCGTTCTATTCAAAAAAATACAAATAAAATGTCAGACCTTTATACATATCATTGTAACCAAAGAAGAACTAGTTATATATAAAAGGCAATGTCCTGACTGACTGTCTGACCGAGTGACAACGCACAGCCTAAACCGCTGTTCGTTGAGACTTGAAATTTAGAGGGTGTGCCTGTTCCTTTTAGGGTGTAAAGGTCTACTTAGGGTTGCTAAGGTATGCTAAGGGTTTCAAAATGAGGTGCTCACGTAAAAACAAAAATGCTGTGTATTTCGGAAAGTGTTAAAAGTGTATTCGTGAAAGATACCTACTTGAAATTTCCGCTTCGGCCGTCAAGGAAACCGGGGTTTCGTAACTGGATCATAGGTAGTTTTCTCAAATAAAATTAACAAACATATGTTTCAGCAATATAATGAATATTGGCACGGGAACATTGTATTTGTAAAAAAATACATTTTAAAATTTAGCCAATTTCAGCGTAATTTTGACGTTGTAGAATATAGTTTCACGATAGAGGTAGTTGTTGGGATTCAAATATTTTATGGAATGGACTCCTAAATTGTAAAACTTGAGTGTTCGTTCGTTTAAAAGGTCGTGTCACGGCGTGGTTAGTTGTCATCTGCACGCCGGGAAAGTTTTCGGACTAGGCGCGGATGAAGTCGCGAGCGACATCTAGGTGGTTAATGTGGGGTACCGCAAAATTCCTAATCTTCGATTTGATGTATAAGATGCTAAATCAAGAACAGTATTTCAATTAAAAATATGCATGGATACTACATTGTAATTCCGAGGGGTCACTGTACCAGAAACACGATAGGACAATATTTTCTCGATATAAAAAATCCAAAGTTACATCTATTTTTTGCCTAGATTCGATTGATTATTAAAATGGTACATATTTTTTTTTTTTTTCCTTAACCTATTGTGTCCCACTGCTGGGCAAAGGTCTCCCCCAAAATTTTCCAGGCATCCCGGTCTTTGGCAGTTTCCCACCCAGTTTTTCTCGTGAGCTTCGAGATCGTCCCGCCAACTTTTAACCATATTATTGGTTAAAAAATTATTTAGATAAAATCAATTCAACAACGCCGAGGGCACAGTAGGAGTTTTGTAAAATTATCTAAATTTACAAGATATTCAATAAAAACCGCTTTTTCGAGCGGCGGGCGAGAGGCGTTTTTTTGTGTATGAAGATTGTGCCTGGGGTTGACGTAGTCTTAATAAAGATGTTGAGTTAAAAAACCATAATCGTCATAAAGGCCCGTCGCACATGGAGCTACTAAAAATGACGGAACTAATCAGTAGGTAATTACAATTACAAACCACTTGGAAACTGTACCTCTCACACGATGACACGACGCTATATAGAAGCTCATGTTGTAAAGTTTCAGTCAATTCTTTACTATCTTCAGCTTCAGCTTATAATTTCAGAGATTATTAGGCAAACTATTTTATTACACCACATGCAGCATTATCATGGCAATGGAATCATAATGAGGTAAAGCATTGTTAAAGGCAGAGGTTACAGCTTAAGATCAGGTGGGCCATTTGATCTCGTTAGTATTTGAGTTTGTAACTAGTTCTTTTTGAGTAGCTCTATGTACGACGGGCCTACGTTTTTTAACAAACGCCATCTGTTGAGTGTGTGCGCGTTTTACGCGGTAATTACAGTTGCAGGTGCTAGGTGGCTCTAGCTATCAATTGCGGTGCTAGCGGCATCTAGCGCCCAGGCAAGGCAACCAAAATAGCCCGCACAATAGCCCGAGTTATGGCGGTCACGTTTCGTTGTATGGCATGAGGTATCTGTACTAGTATAGTATTATTTTATCTGTGACCCGGACAAACATATTCCACCCGGACAGACATTGCAAGTTAATATAAAGCTTGTAATAACTTTAATCTTTGACTGGAACGAAATAGCCATTTCTAATGACAAACACGTGGTGCACTGGGCGAGTAGCCTTCTGAGATATGAGAGGTGCTAGTTTGATTCCTGCTGCGAGATCACACATACACACATACGGACAAATTTTGCCAGTTGTTGCAAGGACTCGCTTGCTTCGCTCGCTCGGTCAACTATAATTTGTTGCTCGCATAATTTTTAAACGTACAAACTAGCTGCGCCGCGCGGTGTTATCCACTCAAGTCTCGTTCTCGCGGGAATATCGGGATACATAATAATATAATAATAATATAAAACTTTATTGAGGACACAATATGAGTTACAGGTAAACTAAAGATAAAATTAAAGTTAATGTCCCACAATCGGAGGTCTTATCGCAGGCAGCGATCTCTTCCAGACAACCATTTATATGCTAAACTTATATTAAGAAAGCTAAGCTACATGCAAAAACAATGCCATCGACAACGGAGTTGCATGGTATGGATATTGACCAACCCCTGAACTAGTGTTAAACTGTATCTCAGGGGTCAGCTTCAATCCTCACCAAGCAGTCTTCGTCATCACGTGGCATAGCTTTTGAGTAGTACACAGATTCGGCAAAAAAAAGGCATTTTTAGCTTATCTTGTGGTGGACATGTTCAAGATACATAAATATAAAATAATTAACTTATAAACAAATATATACTTGCTGCAGTACCTATAGCGATTATGGGATAGAAGAGACCATAGAATTTAGTTCTGTGTTTGTCAACACTGAAAACTGTGCCAGCCCTACGTTTTTAGGGTTCTGTAACCAAAAATTACGGAACCCTTATAGATTCGTCATTTCTGTCTGTCTGTCTGTCTGTCCGTGTATGTCACAGCCACTTTTTTCCGAAACTATAAGAGCTAGGCTGTTGAAACTTGGTAAGTAGATGTATTCTGTGAACCGCATTAAGAATTCCACAAAAAAATAGAAAAAAACCAGTAAATTTTTGGGGTTCCCCATACTTAGAACTGGAACTCAAAAAAAATTTTTTTTTTTTTCTAAACTGAATAGTTTGCGCGAGAGACACTTCCAAAGTGGTAAAAAGTGTGTCCCCCCCCCCCCCCCCCCATAACTTCTAAAATAAGAGAATTATAAAAACCAAAAAAAAAATATGATGTACATGTAAACTTCCAACGAAAATTATGTTATGTTATTATGTTACTTGCTGCTCCGGAACCCTTCATGGGCGAGTCCGACTCGCACTTGGCCGCTTTTTTAACGATATTCTGTTTAAAACTCAAAGAAAAATGCATACGCAAAATAGTCTGGAACACAAAAAGCTGTCTCACTGTAAGGACTTTAGAATCACTGTATAAAGTTGTTGTGGAATATCTATATGGTTTTTTAAGAATTACTTTGAGCACAGCTCTTTGTGCTCTCTCCAACTGCAGTATCTTCATTTTTCCCACTCCCCCCCAGACCGAAATACAATATCTGACAATAGATTCACCGAGTGCGGAGTACACAAGGTATAAAGTTTTTGGATTTGCAGAAGACCTAAGATTCTTAAAAATTCTTAAATATAAGTTTTCTTACGCGCGATGTCAGTACATCAACATGAGTATGCCAAGTTAGTAGTTGATCTATATGGACTCCGAGACATTTAATAGACCCAGTTCTGGTTAGATTCAGGCAGGTACAGTTATTAGAAGGGTTTTGACACTTGTAACCCTTAATGTTAAAATATATGGAAGGTTGAGTGGATGCCGTAAGTGAAAAAGCTATATACTTAGTCTTATCCACATTTAAGGTAAGGAGGACATACATATTATGTATGTGGTCTTCCAGGACTCTAACTGTCTCCATTTCAAATATCATCCAAATCCGTTCAGCCGTTTCAGCGTAAAGAAGAAACAAACACCCACACTGACAGTCTTTCGCACTTATAATATTAGTGTGATAGAGAATCTAGATTCTAATCATACCGAGACTTCTTATTAGTCTATCTGGCTAAAATATCCAAACATTTACAGCAGCTAAGGGAACAAATATTACAAATATTATTATTATTATTGTTCATTTACTAATAGTAGACTATGCACTATGGGAATAAAGCAGTGTCTTACGTCATGGGCGGCATATTGGACCTGAGCGTAACGAGGAAGACTCTAGCGAGAGAGTTATATAGAGTCCTGAGTGAAGCGAGGGGTTCAAGCTGCCCAAGATGAAGACAGGCTATAATCGAGAGGAGCATACTCTACTTTTCACACCTTCTGCGAGACAATAAAAATTTACTGAAAATGACGACACCGAACACCGTCTTTTGTTTCGCATTCTTTGAAATAGCACTTTTTTTTGAGTTCTGCTTATAGTGGCGCGTTCGATTTTTGAACAAACCTCTTTACAATGCCATATGGGCATTTTTTACTTAAGAGTTTTCCAAGTTTTTGACGAGTTTCCACACGAATTTGACGTTCTAAATTCAAATCACTTTATTCCCTAGGGAGTTTCATACAACTTTATATCCCTTAAGAGATACTACTTTACTTTACGTTGAGGTTGCATGATATGTAATTGGACAATATCCAGCATATTTCGATTGTAGTTGTAATGTGTTTTGTGCGAGTAAAATAATAAGAAAAAAAACAATCTTGAAAAGGTATAAAAATATACTTGCACCTATCAGCGTCTAAATGCTCTCTCCACACTTGTTGTCTATATCAACATTTACAATCAAAGGCTCATTTCAAAGCTCCCTCCAAGAAACCAAGAAAGAACCAATGAGACGAGAGAAAAATAGTGGTAAAATAACATCGGCCTACTCTCAACAATGAACGAATTTACGTCAGTTTTTCAATAATGATGCAACGTGGAACAGGGGCCAAGTGGTCAGGGCAAGAATGGAGGTCAGAGCCCTTGAACACGCTGGCGTTGAAAGCATATCTTAGGCAGTGTGCCAGCCAGCAGCCACCCTTGTTATTTAGGCCGATGAGAGGTTTAAAGTTGTGCCTATAAATCCATGATAGTGTTACCAAAGAGAATATACCTAAGAACTTCCGTGATGTGGCAATAGCTGGCTGGAATTGAAGAGACCGTGGAACGACTAATACAAAACATTGCAAGGTCTTCTAAAAAGACCTTGCAATGTTTTGTAGTAACCTAACCTCCTTCCTTTTTTTTGTAATTCTAAACGGAACCATTATAGGGTCTGTTTGTCTCTTGTCTGTTTGTCTGTCTGTCACAGCCTATTTCATCCGAAACAACTGGACAAAAAAAATTGTACATAAACAGAGTTAGGTTATCCAATCACGTGTAGCGTAAATAAACGAATTCAAATTTTAAGGGTTTATTTCGGGGGGGCTGGGGGCAAACTAGAAAAAAAAAATTACCTGTAGTATAGTTTTAAAAATAATTCCTTCATCGAAACCGGTCGATAATTCCTGGTAGTGATTTGGATCATTTGCACAGCGGTCTTCAGGTAGCACAACTGTTTCATATGTATACCTTGTATTAGTTGTATTATTCTTTCTGTAAATAAATGTATTTAAATACATACATGGTTTAAAATATAGTAAGGAAAACCTCCCATTCTTCCCTCCTCCTTTTATCTCCGAAACAACGGGGGCATATTTTTTTAAATACTTGATATATGCCTCCCTTAGAGTTTTACACGAAAACTTAAACGAAAATTCTACATCCTTAAATTCCCACGGGAAACGGAAAATATTAATGAAGACAAAATTACCTACGGAAACCCCCTCCTGCGAGTCCGACTCGCACTTGACCGCTTTGACTTTTTTTATGTTCTTTTATTCTAGGTTTTCTTTCTTGTATGTACATTCTGATGACCGAAAAATCATGTTAATACCAACCCGTACATGCTGGAAAAAAAAACACAACATTCCCCTCTTCTGAAATCTTCGCAACACTAGAAGGTAAAACAAAGTAAGCCTGGCCGGACTAGCTTTACGAACCAATAAATAAACACGACAAATCCTCTCCTTTTATCAAGTTTGCTATCCTACTTATAATAGAAATGTGAAAGTTTGCATGTTTTTTCTAATGTTTAGCTCAATCGAGAATTGATTTTCTATTGAGCTGAACTGAACTGATCAACCTGAACTGTTCCATCGGCGCTTAGTAGAGTTGATAGTGCCAACAAATTTCGTCTCCAGCGTCACAGTGTTCCATGGCCAAATTGGTCAAGTCATCGGCAATTATAGGCGAAGATGCGGGTTCGAGTCCCGCTGGTACAGAATTTTTGGGTCACATTTAAATTGTATGTTATTAGTGTGGTTTACACTTGAGAAAAATAACAAACTTCGAACTGAACTGATTTTAAGATTTTGACCTGGATTATGTAACTCTTAGACGTTTTGCAGGATAGTTGGCAACAGCTATTGATTTCAGACAGTCTAACATTAGCAACTCTGCCTAGGCTGTTAAATATGAAAATGCATTGACCTTTTCACAAATAAACATCCCACAATGTCGACGAGGCACAACCAGCCTCCATTTAAATGTTAAACAAGGCCGTAAATCACTAACAGATCACGTAAGAACTCGCACGCGGGAAGTTTGACCTCCATTCGGTGACTGCTATATAATGGGAAGATCCATTTTCCTTTCCTACTAAGTGTCTAGTTTCTATATAAACCAATAGGTACGTGAAATCAAAAACAACTACATTTAAGCTTGATAATAGATTTTTCGAATTGAGAGCTTTTAGTTTGAAAACTTGAGATAACGATTATCAAAGACGCCAGACATTAAAAACAACTGATAGGTTAGACTTTGTTTGTGTATCTAGTCGGTGTCAGGTGTCTAATTCAACGCAGTCATAGCATAGAAAAAAGATCAGAGGCCCAAGTCGGAGTTTTGCAAACACCATGCAAACGATGGTCGTAACGACGATCGTGCGTGTATTGCGTAGTAACTAGCCATTAATCTGTGACGTTTCTGGCTAGTTATTACGTTATACAAGGACGATCGTAGTTACGATCATCGTTACGATTCAAAACTCCGACTTGGGCCTCTTTTCGACTGTGCTTCCAATTTAACGAATAGAGCAAATTCATTCCCTAGCTTTCCAAGTGGCACTAGTTATGCACTAGAAAGTGCTCTGAAAGGGTGAAATCCGAAGACACTCTGATGAAACCGGGCGTGTCTCCGGGTGACCGGGGCGGGCGGTGACCGCGTGACCGGGTCGCAGCCTGACCTGGTTACCATACGCTGCTCGGGACCCATCCAGTTATAGGACCAGAAATCGGGAATTAAAAGAAATTTTAGGCATCATCTTCAGCCATATAGAGCTGATAGATTCACATTTTCATGTGAGTGATCTAAGATTTTAAGCGCCTAATTTAATATCATAGGGTATACTTTTACGCTGTTGAATAAATCCAAAAAAAATAAGAATCTATTTTATTGATAGATAATTTAGTACAATTGCAAATACTACTTTATTTGTTTTGTAATGGTCAATCCCCCACACGAAGTTTTACTAAAAACAAAAACAAGTAAAGTAGTAAAGTAAACTTCAGAGTCCTATTTCCTTTACTAAAATTCATCAAAATGACTGAAATAAAAATTCTATAAATAAGGCATATATCCTTGTTGATACATAATTTACTGGAATGACACATTGAAATAAAATAAAAAACTTCTGCCTATTTACGCGAATTATAGGCAGTTTCCACGATTTATTTTGATGAATAAAGCATATATAATTCAAAACAAAACATGATATCAACATAAAGTTAATTCCATAATGAGTTTAATTGAGATGTATGATTGATAATCCCTTTATGTAATTAGTCACAAAATAGTACCTACATTATGATACAAGTGTGTAATGTTGGTGATTACCGCTGAGGCGCCATTGAGACCCGAGCCACTAGGTGAGGGTCTTAAGAAAGCCGAGGACGGTAATCATCAATACACACGTGTATCATACGACGTTTTTCAACACACTTGTTAAGAAAATAATAATAAAACAGAAATACACACTCTGTGTAAATGTTCAACTGTCTCTATAACTCACTTGTGAATAATAGCAAATACGAAAACGACACAGTTTGATCACAGGTGTCATTATGTGCCTAATTGCGGTGAAATTAGAGCCAGGATAATTGCATGACATTATAATTTAATTTTAACTGATAAGTAGATTATTATGTTTTTGTCTTTATTTGTTTTAAATTTTAACTTCTACTTTTAACTATTTTTCAATGATTTTAACTTCTATTTTTAACTTTGATTTGTACACCTTATGGTAGGAACTAGAGGACTTTTAGCATGACATTTGAACACTATTTTATACCTAGTTTCACAATCAATAAATATTTCATTTCATTTCATTTCGAAATTAGAGCTACTTTATGAGCAAGCGTGTTAAAAAAATACTTAGCATTGCTGTATTGCGATGACAAGCGCGTCCCGGTTTACTGTGATAACGCTTACGCTGAAGTACCGTACCCGCAGCTGTGTGTAGAAGAGTTTATAAGCCACCTAGTAGGATCGTAGCAACCCGTAGAAGCACCGTAGCTGCGTATAGAACAGCGTAGAAGTCCTGTAGCAATACGTAGAAGTTATGCGTAGAAGCACCGCAGCTTCGTGATGACCATCACCACCATAGCAGTACTTTGAAGCATGGTAGCTGCGTTTAGAAGGGCTTAGAAGCGCCGCCGTAACAAAAAGTATAAGTACCTTAGCAGCATATCGTGTAAGTGCTGTAGCTACACGGATCAACGAATATAGGCGGATAGGTAAAGTAACTTCAGAGGATCGTTGCAGCACGTTCAAGCACCGTGGCGCGTAAAACTGAATTAAATGCAATAAGGAGTACCTTCCGAGGGAGAACCGTAGTAGCCCGAAAACGTACTGTAAGCATGTGTAGATGCACGTAGCATGCGAAGCAATGTAGCGTAAAAGCGCGATTGCCTCGTATTTTTAACCCCGGACGCAAAAAGAGGGGTGTTATAAGTTTGACCTTATAACACCCCTCAACCTTTTAGATCTTAAAAGGTTGAACCGATTTGAATGAGGTTTTTTATTTGAAAGCAGGTTTTCTAGCGATGGTTCTTTGATATGTTTTATCAAAATCGGTTCAGGCATTTTACAGGGATGCAGGTTTAAAAAAAATGGTATCTCTAATTCTATTAATTCATGCTTGAATTCTCGTATGATCCTATGGTTTAATGTTCCTAGGTTCACCCCCATTCCCGGCTGCAGCGCGCCGCCGCCGTGGCCCCGTTGCATCCCGATTGATTGCCAGCATCAGACGGTTTGTCTCGGGTTGATGTACTCACACCTGGAAATGTTATGTAATCTCATTTACTGAACTTCCCTAAAGAGCGATGTTCAGGAACATTGACTGTGTGAAACGGGAAATTGATTGTGAGCGAGCGCTGTTTATTGTATGAATTTATAACCTGCGTTGAAATTCGTTATTTCGTTAGCGTTTATTCTAAGTGTTCAATAAAAGGTTTCATGATTATTGGTTTTAAAAGTATTAAACACACCTAAGAGATATTTATTGATATTATAACGGATAATAATCGCGTGTAACCGACGATTTAGATATTTATTATATGCCTAAGATATTTTGCATTTAAAAAAAAACTTGGAAGTAAACAGAGTAAGTGTTCGTGGGTGTTGCAGATGTCCATAGGTGGCGGTGACTGCTTTTCATCAGGCGGACCTTCTGCTTGTTAGCAACCTTAAACTCTTCAGTGACTACTAGTAAACCTCTCAAGTTTGGGCTCATATGATTGGTTTTGACGAGTCCTTTCGATGACAATTCAACATTATGGTGACAGCGAGCATCTGATGATGGAGACGGAATTTGGACAACGGAACTCTTCGATGATTAATAGTAGTCTGCCAGTGTTTGGGCTCATTTTGATCAGGCTTACGGTACTGATTACTAATTTACAAAAAGCGTTTAAAAAACTATAAAAACTTCTATTTTATGTATTTTATGTAGATGGTTCTCGTTAGAGGTGAATTCCTTGACATGGATCTAAGTAGCTTAGCCACGTGAGCGTATAAGTCATAATATCTGTTATGAATATAGTAATATTTATTTATTAACTTTTTAAAACTTCACTGACATCACACACTAGTACTTACTTTTAGTAGTAGTAGAGCTTTTTTGTGAAAGAGTTCGTCCGGGGAAGTACTACCACCATACCTATTTCTGCCGCAAAGCAGTAGTGCTCGCATTGCTGTGTTCCGGTTTGAAGGGTAAGGGTGCCGGTGAAATTACAGGCACATGAGACTTTACATCTTTATGTCTCAGGGTGGCGGGCGCAGTGCAATGCCACATAGGGCGCGTCCTAGGTGGACGTGACCTATGAGGTAATGCACTGTTCATAGGCAGAGGTTACCGCTTAACATCAGGTGGGCCATCAGCTTGTTCCGTCATTATAGTATAAAAAAAAAATAAAAAAAAACACTTTCTTAACTTAAAGTTTCTTATCAAATACATAATCTTTTGAAATAGTAGAATCAAATGTTTCAGTAAAATCTTGATCCAAAAACTTTACGCGGACATTTTTCTTCATATCGGTTTTGAAATTTTCGTATTCTTGATCAGAATCAATGGTATTTACGGGTACCGGTATTTCAGGAGTACTGCAAACACTTTTAATAACGAATTTGAGAACACGTTTCATGGTCGTAATTTCCTTTTTCATTCTACTAAGCAACTTCGTTTTTGAGTCGAGAATTATCCTTAGTTTTTCATTCTCCAGTTTCAGAGATAAATTCTCTGCCTGTTTATCTGATTCTCTTACGTTAACTGTGACCATTTGTTTTTTCATCGCTCGAATAATTGTTTGAAAACCTTGCCTTGTTTTGGCTAGTGTTTTATTTGCATTTTCTAGTTGACTTGTTAGCCTCTCTACATCCGCTTCGAGTCTGTATAATGTCTTATCTTTTTGATCTGAAGGTGTGGCCCGTTTCTTTCCCTTGAACACATCCTTAACAACAACTTCCACTGCGGTTGTGTTATTCCTGAAAACTTCGTATGAAGTTGCAGAGTCATGTCCTGGGTTTACTTCGCTCTTTTGAAGAGAAAAGGACGAAAACTTATCTTGCGATTGGGACATTATCGTCTACAAAATGTGGAATTTTATATAACTTGAGGATATTAAATGGTAAACAATAAAATCGAAGCTGTGGAAAGTTGTTTTCATGTCAGGGCTACTCGAAGCACTACAAAGTCTACGAACCGTAGCACTTCTACGGCGTAGGCGTTGAAGTATTGAACTTTTCAAACAGTTGTATTTTAATTGTTTAGGTAACTTGAAAAATTAAACTTATAACTTTGTTTTGATTTTACCAGATTGACTTTTGTTGACGTTGGTTGACGTTTTCATATAAATTCCATAGACTAAAAGATGAATACCGTCATTTGTGAATTCCAAGATTACCCTCTCGTTCTATTGCCTTGGGAATAGTAGGTAATAGTGCCAACCATAGTCAAATAAATACTCCACGCTAGATGGATTATTAAAAAACTAGACCGTCACTGGAAGCTTTATATTGAGAAAGCATATCCGTTTCCGTCGTATTTCAACCAGTTTTCGTACTTTTAATCCGAGTATTTCCGATCCAGTGGCGACACCTGGCGGCCGCGCGCCATTTTAGTTTCATAAAATGAAGCGCGCCCCTTTAGTAAAAGCGACATTGAACAGAATGCTTATATATATTTGAGTCTGAGCATATCACAGATACATTAGAAAAGGCCAGGGGAGTCCGCAAAGTTTTTGGCCACCAAAAACTAAGGGATTGATACAAGCAAGATCCAATCAATCTAACAGCCGCCCCTCGCGGGGGCAAGGCGTACGAAAACCCGCAGTTCCATCGCGTGGAATTCGATATTATTTTCAAGTACCAGGCTTACCCTATAACTTATGCACATGCATGCCTGTATCAACCCACCCTCGCGGGGTGGATACCACCATGTCGACCACCTATACAAAGGTCAACCCTCGAATATCCAGTATGAGCACCACAGTTTCAATGAAAGAGGGTCATTTCACAACCGAGGCTCGCGGCCCGATCGTGGAAGTAACCGAGGACGCTCCAATGCTTACAGGTTTCAGAGGAAAAAAAAAAAAAAAAAAAAAAAAAAGATACAAACAATGACTCTGAACGATTTTAAGCAGGTCAGTTAGCGCACTTCCACTTGCAGTGAAAGGAAATGAGAGCACCAGATATTGTGTTAAGGTTAATTCTGGGGTATCGCATACCTACCATCCTTTTAAAAACCTCGCATTGTTTACCCAAATGTGATCAGAGGTCCCTTTCATACTCCTGTATTAGAGGAAATATCTGTAAATGTAGAAAAAAAAAAAAAAAAAAAAAAAAAAAAAAAAAAAATACAAGGCATTTTAAAAGTATCTCAACTCTCGCAAAGTTTCATATCCCCTCTGTTGCTGGTGCCAAAATCCGACAAATCAGCCCTATATTCAACCTCATAGCGCTAAACGACAATGTCATGACAGATCCCTTCCACCTCATAAACATGTATCGTATTCTGGATTTCTTGCAACCACAGGACTGGCTGTGCAAAGTAGATCTTTCCCAATGTTATTTTCATCTAAAAATAACAAAGTCGCACAGGCGGTTCCTACGCCTTGTACCGAGAATTGCTAGAGATGACTTGGCTCTCATTCGGGTTAAGCACGGCGCCTAAAACCTTTTCAATACTGACAAATTGGGTGGCTCAAACATTACGAGAAAGATGGAAAGTAAAAATCCTTGTTTATCTCGTCAATTAACTTATAATACATTAAAGTGTACACATGTGTGTATGTGCTTCGCGAGCATGTCTAACTCACAGTACATAAGTTGCAAACTCTGGTTTGGAAAATAAATTTCGAGAAGTCCGTTCTCAAACTTCAAAAAAGCATAATTTATTTGGGAGTGTTGTGGAGACCGTAAGACAATCTAAAATCCCTGCCAATAGAAAAGTCGATGGCAATAATCACAAAAGTAAATCAGGTGCTCGATCAGAAAAATGAGATTCTAAAAGATTTACAAAGTATAATAGCACTCCTAATTTTCGCCAGCTTTGTTGTTCCTCGAGGACGGCTCAGTCATCGAAAGTTAATAATATTCATGAATTCACTACCAGACCTTTCATCAAAGGCTTACCAACTGCCTCAGGGTGTTTCCGAAGAACTGAGTTGGTGGACTTGAAATTTACAGTTTTCAACGATGCTACATCCATGGAGGAGGGTAATGAATGTCATGACCTTCCTCCAACGAACTTTCTGGCAACAGATGCATCAGACTTGGCTTGGGGGGGCAAAACTAAACGATCTGGCCCTCTTGGGCACTTGGTCACAAGAAGAGCAAGCACTACACTGCAATCAAAAAGAGATGCTGGCCATACTCATGCCTGTCAGAGCAAAACTCATCGACTGCATCACAGTTCGATCCTCATACAATGTGACAACAGGACCGCAGTCGCTCATCTATGGAAAGAAGGAGGTACGAAATCATTACCCCTGATGGAAATAACTTGTCAAATTCTGAGTTTACTAGATCACCATCAAATACACTTCAGCATACACTATCTCCCAGGCAAATACAACAGTCATGCCGTTGTTGCATCATCGCCGACCGCCGGAGTGGCACCTTCTACCCAACTGTGTGGACATAATGTTTGCAAAGTGGGGAACCCCAATGATAAATTTGTTTGCCTCAGAAACCACGCATGTTGTTTTCAATTATGTATCTCGAGACCTGATAGACAGTCAAGCTCTATTTTACGACGCGTTCAGTGTTCCATGGAACTACCCGCTCGCGTGGATGTTTTCCACCACCGTTCCTAATTCCAAAGTATGAGTCACCTAAATCAGTCGACGGGAATATACTTAATAGTAGTACCCCGATGGTAAATGGTATTTTGGCGATAGGATCTCAAAGCCTGCTCGCTGACAGCACCGTTAACCCTAAAAATCCTACAGAAACATCTAATAGACACGTCGACGGGACTCTCACCTCCGGGGGTCGAGAATATCACCCTTGAAGTGTGGAAATGAGGGGGTGGTCCGAGGTTGTAGAAACGTGGAACACAGAACAATTATCCTTGCTTAGAAATTCTTGGCTTAAGTCTACTCTGAAAACGAGGTGGCATGGAAACGTTGGACTTCTTGGTCCAATTCGAAAAACTTTAACCTCTGAAAATCCTTCGGGTGCGCAACTAGCTCAATTTCTATTTGATTTACATTTAATTTATCACTTTTCATATTCTTTTGCACGAGTTTGTCGTTTCTACGCTATGTAACGCTGAAACACCCAGTCGCTTAAGTTCTCACATTCTCGTGAAACATAATAATTTTAAAGTCGATTGGCTTAAAAAATCCAAAGATTTCCAAACCACCCATCTGGGAAGTTAGTAAGCTTACGTCATTTCTAACTAACTACACAGTAGATATGAATAATTATTTCATTTATCGCGTCAGACCGCAATGTTATTACTGCTTTGTTCAGGAAGACTCATACATGTCCTGACCTTACTTAGTTACATACAGTGTTAGATCCTACCCAGTGTGTTAGATATACGAATATAATATTTTGGCCACAGTTCAGTACAAAGACTGTCAGCAGTAATTATACAGTCTGAAACCTACTTTTGATTACAAGTAAATCGTATTTAAATCCCATATTATGGATAGAAAAAACTAAAGCATTATTAAATGAAAGACGTAACACGGCTAAATCATTTAATCTGTTTATTACAGTAAATACAGTAATGTTGAACGGAAAGTGCATGATGATTATGATGATGATGATGATAACAGTAAGAGGTGTGGCAATGCCCGCCTCGCGCACAGTTATAGCAGACTGGGTCAAACCTTTCAAAGAAGCTGGCATTACAGGCAGCTCCAGGAAGCGTCCGATCTGCTGTAGCTTCCAAAAGTTGGTTGGAAAAATCATCCCCTTGATGATCTTCCATGAAATCTTGTCCCGAGGGAATTGGTGAACAGCTAATACATTCCAGTAGTTTTACAGACGAGAAGTAATCAACAGTAATCATTCTGAAAATGTTACTAAATTAATTAAGAATGTTGATTCTGGATGTTATTGATTGCTGGATAGAATACTTATATATTTAAGTTTTATGGTTGTAAAATATTACATGTACTATGATACACAGTATGATACTTACAGTTGTTATTTTATAACGTTTTATCACATTGGCGTTAAATTAAGTTTTCTACTAATTTGCAAGTGGCGTCACCAGGCGATAACAAACAGATCTCAATATAAAGCTTCCAGTGACGGTCTAGTTTTTTAATAGCAGCGTTTTACCTGAAATAAAACGCATATTAAAATACTTACCTCACTGGAAGCTTTCACTTTTAATTCTGCCTGGTGGAATTAAGCCAATGAAGTCAAGATGGCGCGCTTCATTTTATGAAACTAAAATGGCGCGCGGCCGCCAGGTGTCGCCACTGGATCGGAAATACTCGGATTAAAAGTACGAAAACTGGTTGAAATACGACGGAAACGGATATGCTTTCTCAATATAAAGCTTCCAGTGAGGTAAGTATTTTAATATGCGTTTTATTTCAGGTAAAACGCTGCTATTATATCTTTATGTTTTTGATGGAGGAAGCCCATGAATGTAGTGTCTAGAGGAAGTCTCAGGATTCCTCTAGGAAGAAGTAGTACAACATTCATGGGATTCCTCTACGAGAATAAGGGATACGCATGGACTTAAGTCCATGGGTATACGCTCAAACATAGACATAGAAAAAAAAAATCGTGAATCATATCAATTATTTTATAAAAACGGGAAATTTTCACGTACCACGTACGTACGTACGTAATAATGTCGGTGCTTACATCGATTTAACGGTACCTACGTGAAAATTTCCCGTTCTTCTAAAATAATAGACAAAGAATTTTGTACATTCTAGATCTATGCGCTCAAAGGTCACCTCCATGAATGTATATAGTAGTCACCTCGTCACTCGGATTAAGAACTACCTCGTCACCTCACAGAAGATTGTTCCGAGAGTCACCAACACACAGATAAAATAATGCTATAAAAGTCACGGCAAGAAGTAAGTTCCTATCATGGACGTAGTATACTAAGTCCATGGTTCCTATAGCTCGTTCACCGTAAGATGGCACCTGAAATTACTCCTTTGCAGGTGCGAACTTACGGTGAAAGGTCTGTAGTACCAGGTAGTACCTAGTAGTGCAAAAAGTGTCCACTGTCCCATTCTTCCATATAGTCCTCTCCATCCTAAGGTTGTCTGGAAGAAATCGCTATAAGCGATAAGACCGCCCATTGTACATTTCTGTTATTTTTTTGTTATTGAGTTATGTTTTGTGTTTCTGTGTGTTATTTGTGTACAATAAAGAGTTAATCTATCTATCTATCTAAAGTGGACCTCGCGAGCACAAACTAGAATTGTGCATAAAACTAGGAAGATGGACTAAAGGCATACATTCATGGCATAAAACTATGCATCATGTCGATTCATAATGATCAAACATAGAACCTAAAAAGGCAAATTATTTTTTCTAAAAACTTTATTTTCCAGGACTAAATGTTTTTTTTGTTAATGCTTATCTATTTTCAAAATCGAGCCTGTAACTCCTAACATCACTTTTCGATAACTCTCAAGATATCACATAGTTGGCCCCGAAAAAAAAAAAACTCTTAATTGGCCCATATTCGAAATTCGTGTTTATAATTGAGAACCCAATGTTTCTGCCAAATATTATCAAAATCGGCAGGTAAATGGCGCCGCGGCAAACTTCTCCCTACTTGAGGGAAAAAACCCTCCGATCCAAAATCGACGATGTCAAAAATTCTATGAAATTGTAAAATCCGTAAATAAAAATTTGTCAAGATTAGTTGAAAAATACCACCTGTTCGCGAGTACCAACATAAATAAATACATACATACATCCGGAAGATAAAAGCTAATTTTGTAAGTTGTTGCAAACACGCTTCGCTAGCTCGGTTAATAATAGTTACATTCTTTGGCTAAGCCCTCCAAGATATTTTATCTCGGTGATGTTGGCTCTCTTCCTATATAAATCTATGAAACCATTCACACCAATTTAAGATGAAAGTGGCTCATTGAATCAGTGCTAGGTTCAACAAAGATATAACGAGGAACCTTTTTGCCAGTCAAGCGATGAGAGAGAAGCGAAGGACTGCAGGGCCGTAGCTAGGACACTGGTCGTTCGCGAGGTACAATTTATAAGGCTGCGTTTCCACCAGAGATGAGCGAGGATGCGTAGCGAGAGATGTGTTTGTTAAGAACCAGAGCTTTCAAACTTGAAGCTTTCGCTCGCATTTTAAAAATAAATTAAGAAAACTTTTGTTGGAGGGGTGCATTCAATGCATTTTGTGTTAATTTGTTTGTGAAATATTTATGTCATTTATATAAAGTAACATTCAAATACGATTTGTGAAAAAAAAAATCCTGAACAAATGATATGAATAAATAACTTAAACGATCATAATCAGTAGTAGGTACTCTACATTGTCAGTCCAGGCCCAAAGCTCCACCCCAGTTTCCTAAGCCTTGATGGGGGGGAGGAGGGGACTGGGGAAGAACTGGGGCATATGATTGCCGGGCGGTGCAGTTTTCAATTATACCTACAGCCAGCCAGATGGGCCGCTGTCGGGCAAACTGACCTCATTTAGACGTTATGCAATTCTTCGATTTTCGCCAGGTGATTGGGCGCTTTGTAAAGTTAAGTTTGTTGTTTGTTTGTTTGTGGTGTTGGACGAGATAAACGTGTTTATTTTAGCGGCAAATTTGGTAAAAGAGATCATTTAATCGGCCTATTGTGCCCAGTAGATACTGGGACGTTACGCCTTCTCTATCGGGTGTACCTACATTACCTATGAGAAGTGGACGTTTTGCGAATGAGGCCAGCTATTCAAACCATCACTCAATTTCAGACCACTCCATAAGAGTTTTTAGATGTTATGCCTACCCTAACTTCGAGTTTTCGGTAGCTAAGTAACTAGAGTCCGCGCCACGAATGAAGTCCGAGACTGGAGCGCTAGTTCTGAACCTACCTATAAATAAGCCATGCATAGGCATTGGACATGCATGCATACAAGTGGACAAGAGAACACTCATTTCAAGCTGGTAACCATAATAATACCTACATTTCCCTATTGATTTTGCGAAACTTGAAAACCAAGTTCATTGCAGATTCAGCTAGCAATTGCCACCAAACTGTGGGCGAGTCAAACACCCACGAACGTGTCTTTCCAGAGTCTCCTTTCAATAGCGACGTAGCAGCTATATATGTTCATTCACAGCGCCTTATTTATTCAACTCAAATGGTATTTACCTAACTTGCCGGCGCGCAATATAGAAGTCCGACCCCATCTGACGTCTTATTCTGTAGGAGCAATTATCACTCATACCTATAGTTAATGCCTTTCAACTACCGCGCAGTTGCGTCATACGTCGCCGTCTACACGTGCGCATTAAAGTAGAATTAAGTGTTTTTTTATATGTATGTTAGTTTTTAAGGTATTTATGTTGCTATGGGCTTATTGTTTAGGTTTTGTACAGTTCCCAATAAGCCTGAAATAAATATATTGAATTGAATTGAAAAGTCAAAAGATAATTTTATAAAAAAAAAGATTATTTTCAATATTAATCCACCGTTAATCCACCTGAGCGTCATACTACCCATCGTAGAGCCCTGTGTTTCTCATACGACTCGTTTCTCGAGATCATTTCTTCCCCATACCTACATACAAACTATGGAATGAACTTCCATTTGAGGTTTTCCCGCTTGGTTACGAAATGTGTCGCTTCAAGAAAAATGATCATAAATTCCTTCAGGGTAGGCCGCGCATTGACAATTCCCCCGGTATTGCCGGTGTCTATAAGCGACATCAGGTGGTCCTTAAGCTAGTTTGCCTATTTGTTTCATTAAAAAAAACCTTACGAATTCGAAAACCAAGCTGTTATAAATAACGAGCTGATCTGGCCAACGGGAAAAAAACCCGTTGGCTAGACTAAAAAAAATAAAAAAGCGGCCAAGTGCGAGTCGGACTCGCCCATAAACGGTTCCGTAGCAGCAAGTAACATAATATAAAAGTTCTTGGATGGATTACGATTTATGACGTATACGAAAAATCCACTTACTAGATCTCGTTCAAACCAATTTTAGTTGGAAGTTTACATGGTAATGTACATAATTTTTTTTTTTTAGTTTTATAATTCTCTTATTTTAGAAGTTATGGACACACTTTTTACCACTTTGGAAGTGTCTCTCGCGCAAAATATTCAGTTTAGAAAATAATAATATTAGAAACCTCAATATCATTTTTGAAGACCTATCCATAGATACACCACACGTATGGTTTTTTTTTATTTTTTTATTTTCAGTTCTAAGTATGGGGAACCCCAAAAATAATTGTTTTTTTTTTCAATTTTTGTGTAAAAATCTTAATGCGGTTCACAGAATACATCTACCTACCAAGTTTCAACAGTATAGCTCTTATAGTTTCGGAAAAAAAAGGCTGTGTCATACACGGACAGACAGACAGACAGACAGACATGACGAATCCATAAGGGTTCCTTGTCTTTGACTACGGAACCCTAAAAAGAGGCTCTTATTCCTTACACTACCATTACTTAATAACAAAGGTTATAAGTAGGTACCTATAAATAAATAAATAAATAATGCTGGACAGTTCACACAACATTATCTAGCCCCAAGCTAAGCAGAGCTTGTGTTATGGATACTAGATAACTGATATACTTAATACAATATACTTAATAAATAATATTACGTAGATAGATATTTTTTATTATACATAGAAAATACCCAGAACACCCTGAACAAATATCGAACCCGCAACCTCCTTCGTCGCAGGCCAACCTTAGCCCGCCGCGCCACAGATATCGTCAAACCTATAGTTATAATATTTTGGCTAGTTTAAGAGAAAAGGTCGAAGGCTCAGCCACGCTGTTTTTCAGCCTCGCCTTGAATGCTGCCTGATGTCACAGCAGCTGACACTCAAGCAAGAGCTATCCGTTGTTCCCAAACATCAACCAAGTCTGATGACCATCAATCTGACCACTGGGAAAACCCCGCCGTCGATGACATATTTATCCGCTCCGTGTTGTTACCGCGTCGTTGCAATATAAAGAGGCATGCATGCTGCTATAACCCAGTTGGGGTGCATTCGATGCCCTAGTTCCGTGGCCTGGATAGCACAATACCTATACCTACCTACCTAAATACAGGCACACTCCTATTCAATAGCTATGCGACTATTTGTTTTACCTTCTATAAGTACCCTAACTCTGCGGCGGGATGTTTAGGTACTTTGTGGGCCACAAATTCGATTACCTACGAAATTCTTGATGCGACATGTTGCCCCACAGAATAAGTTGCCCACATATCAAACACACACGTAGGTACCTTACCTACTGTCAATAAAATTGGTGGGATATAACGCAAAATTACCAATCTTAGATTCGTTTTTTAACTGACTAAATCAAGTACCTACAATATTTAAATTACCAATCTTAGATTTGTTTTTTAACTGATTAATTCAAGTACCTAAAATATTTAAATTACCAATCTTAGATTTGTTTTTTAACTGATTAATTCAAGTACCTACAATATTTAAATTACCAATCTTAGATTTGTTTATTAACTGATTAATTCAAGTACCTAAAATATTTAAATTACCAATATTAGATTTGTTTTTTAACTGATTAATTTAAGTACCTAAAATATTTAAATTACCAATCTTAGATTTGTTTTTTAACTGATTAATTCAAGTACCTGAAATATTGAAATTACCAATATTAGATTTGTTTTTTAACTGATTAATTTAAGTACCTAAAATATTTAAATTACCAATCTTAGATTTGTTTTTTAACTGATTAATTTAGGTACCTAAAATATTTAAATTACCAATCTTAGATTTGTTTTTTAACTGATTAATTCAAGTACCTAAAATATTTAAATTACCAATCTTAGATTTGTTTTTTTAACTGATTAATTTAAGTACCTAAAATATTTAAATTACCAATCTTAGATTTGTTTTTTAACTGATTAATTCAAGTACCTAAAATATTTAAATTACCAATCTTAGATTTGTTTTTTAACTGATTAATTCAAGTACCTAAAATATTTAAATTACCAATCTTAGATTTGTTTTTTAACTTATTAATTCAAGTACCTAAAATATTTAAATTACCAATCTTAGATTTGTTTTTTAACTGATTAATTCAAGTACCTAAAATATTTAAATTACCAATCTTAGATTTGTTTTTTAACTGATAAATTCAAGTGCCTAAAATATTTAAATTACCAATCTCAGATTTGTTTTTTATCTGATTAATTCAAGTACATAAAATATTTAAATTACCAATCTTAGATTTGTTTTTTAACTGATTAATTTAAGTACCTAAAATATTTAAATTACCAATCTTAGATTTGTTTTTAACTTATTAATTCAAGTACCTAAAATATTTAAATTACCAATCTTAGATTTGTTTTTTAACTGACTAAATCAAGTACCTAAAATATTTAAATTATCAATATTAGATTTGTTTTTTAACTGACTAAATCAAGTACCTACAATATTTAAATTACCAATCTTAGATTAGTTTTTTAACTGACTAAATCAAGTACCTATAATATTTAAATTACCAAACTAAGATTTTTTGGCTAGATTTGATTGTTTAGGAGCATATTATCTATTATATAAAAATAAGTCGGGTTTTCCTTCCTGAAGTTATAACTTCAGAACGCACGAACCGATTTACACGGTTTTGCATTCGTTGGAAAGGTCTCGGGCTCCGCGAGGTTTATACGTTTTTTTTTTTTTTTTTTTTTTTTTTTCAAGTCGTGTTAGTTACACCTCTTATAACTCAAGAATGGGTGAACCGATTTGGCTGAAAATTGGTAGGGAGGTAGCTTAGAACCAGGAGATAGGACATAGTGGGAGGGGTAGGACGGGGGGGGGGGGTTCACCGGGGGCTACCCGTGCGAGTCGCTAGTTATCTATATTTTACGAGATATTCACATAGATTCACATGTACTTAAGAGTTTGTATACTAAGTCCATGGATATTCAATAAAAACTACTTTTTCGTGCGGCGCGAGGCGTCTTTTTTGTATGAAGATTTCAGCCTGGGGTTGGCGCCATAGATCTAGAATGTACAAAATTCTATGTCTATGGTTGGCGCAGACTTAACTGGCGCGGCGGGCTAGTAGCCGTCTGGGTTGCGACTTCGATTCCTGCTGCGGGACAAATGTTCGTATGATCTGCAAATATTTGTTCTTGTTGTGGTACCATGGTACTTGTAGTTCTTCATACCCACACCACAGGGAATTCTAACGTGGGATCAGGACTATGCACCTACCTAAATGACTTTTGTGTGTCATCGTAGATGTTACCTATACCTAACTTATCAGATTTTAACAAATGTGGTGTCTTTGGATACAAGCCATCACTTTGCGTGTGAAAATTATGTGATTTCAGCTCGAAAAAAATGCGCTGTTGAGCGCAAGCATTATAACGGCCTTCCGGGCCCCCGACCTCACGAGGGCCCGTGTGCCCTTATGGTAAAGACGGTATTGACAGAAGGACAATAAAAGATCTGATAAAAAAAAAAGAAAAAAAAGAAGATAATAGGATAAAGATCATACAATAAAAGGTAATAGGCCCTTTCTGTTTTTTGCATACAACTTGTAATGACGGATCAAGCAGATGGTCCATATGATGTTAAGCGGTACCCTCTGCCTATGAACAGTGCATTACCTCATAGGTCACGTCCACCTAGGACGCACCCTATATGGCATTGCACTGCGCCCGCCGCCCTAAGACAGATGAAAAGTCTCATGTGCCTGTAATTTCACCGGCACCCATACCCTTCAAACCGGAACACAGCAATGCGGACACTACTGCTATGCGGCAGAAATAGGTATGGTGGTAATACTTGCTCGGTCGAACACTTTCACAAAAAAGCTCTACTACTATCAATGAAAGTACTACTAATAGTAACTACTAGTAAGCCCAGCTACTATCAGATTATAGAATGAAAGTTAATAGGCCGCTTCTGAAATGAAATACTGTTGTAACTTTATACTTTTATTTAAAAAACCATATTAATCTAATAATTATACAAAAATATTTTCTTATTATCTAAATCGTTTTTTATCAATACCTAATAAGTATGTTATCGTTGTTAATCATAAGAATATTACCTATGTCATGGAATGCATGGAGTGACCGTAACAAACGGGAAGACGCCCCCCCTCAATTCTTGGATAAAGGGAAGTGTTACTAGCCCCCTCCATACAAAACGAACTTTGATGTATTTTTGGATATTAATTCATACAAGCCAATTATATTTTCGAGACACATATTATGACCCTGTGTATTGTAAGTTTTCCATTCAATTGTATATAATCAATCTATCATAATCACAATTCTAGTGGTAAAAAAGTCCAAATTCAATTCATTCTTTTCCTTTATTACCCTACAATTCTGAAACTTGGAATGACCTATTTTTATATAAAAACTACTATTTATTCGGTGACAAAACATAGAATCCACTGCTATTTATTTTTAATGCATTAAGTTAAAATCTATATTCTTTACGGCGCTTTAAGCTCGCAGACCGCAGGGGTGCGTAATTTGGTATTCATTTTAAGATGCTACCTTCAGCCGTTTCTGAGAAAATGAGTCTACACAGACCAAAAACAAAGTGATCCTATTGTAGCCCCGTTTTTTCTCGTATAAGTAAAAACCCTTAAAAACAAACACTACGAAAAGTAGAATCATGGTACAAAAATAAGGAAGAATCAAAGAAAAATCTATAGTAAATGAGTATATAGCATGTGTTTGATTTCAAGTCAAATTCCATGGACCTCGCCTCCTTACAACTATGGAACCGAGAGATTTGTTCTCTGTGGGGTTTGACTTCGACAGATTACACTCTATGAGTTTTGATATAGAAGAAAAACGTAGTATTCTTTTTGGTCTTGGATTGTGGTTCGCAAATAGCTTGCGTTTTGTTTTTGGATTTGGGAATAAAATTGAAATCTGGGCGTATCAAATCAATCGGGAGTGATTTTTGGACCCTTGAGTAACTCCTTGATTATTTGTGTTGTGATACGACTTTGGATGGACTCAGTTTGGACTTTCGTGTGATTTGGTGGCCGGCGAAATTACCACGCGAGCCGAGGCCTACGGAGGCTTTTGGAACTCCTAACCCGTTTTGTTTCAGCTATTGCGAACGGTACCAAGTAGCTAGCTGAATGGGAACCTGGACATTGGCTGGACAAAACCGTGAGTGATATTTGTACTCATATTTGTGCATTGGGTCCACTGGGGTGGGATTTGGATTAAGCGCCGTGTATCGCGGCCTAACACCTTCCTCGCAGCCCTAACGGAGGGCTCGGTAGCTCGAGGAGTGGTTCAGCATGTGACATTTTAATTTAGGTATTCAATATAGATATGTTGTTCTGTAACCAATTAGAATGCACATTTTGTATTCGGATCGTTTAAAAAGTATTTAGTAAGCCGCGTACGGACTGCACGTTCCAAATGTACACGCAGTCGGAATACGCTGTCCACGCGTACATTGGATACGCGTACAGCTCCTGTACGGACCGCCGCGAACCTGTACGCGAGGTCAATCGAATCGATCCATAGCGCTACGCGTACCCCGCACGTCATCCGACATGACTCCCGACACGCGTGTCTATCCATTTTGCCGTCCAAATATAGCGTACACGGGCCCTTTGACGCGCGACCAAAAACCGACAGACGGTGGCTCGCGCGGCACGTGTTCCTCAAGAGGGTACGCGTAGCTGCAAGTACGGACATGACGTTCCAGGATACACGTAACCGACTACGCGTACATTGGAACGCGCAGTCCATACGCGGCTTAAGGATTTCCAACGAGTAATACATATATCTTAAAAATAGAATCAACCAATTGCATGCGTTCCCTGTGCTTACTCTGTAAAGGCAACCACAGCTAACGCAGGTATAATAAACATTTTGAGAACGTACACATGAAGTTTTTACATTGACCGAGCTAGAAGAGACTATTTGACCTGTAGATAAATTATTGATAGCACATCAATATTAACAAAACAAAATTAAAGAATTTTAAATATATCGGTGTACACAAAACACGAATTAGACAAAAATAATAATAAGGAGGTAGGTAAGTACGCATACAAGGTGACAAAACGGTAAGAAAGACGGGTAAGTAGATTAGAACTAGGTTGTTATTGTACATAGTTAAATTACATTACTCTGAATAAAAAAAGTATACAAAAAAACATATAAATCTAAAAAATATAAAGAAATAAAAACATAGGTAAGGCCGCGTACACATAGAATTTCCGTTTTACAGGACCGTTAAAACGTATATGTTATTAGCGTATGTAGTTGTATGAGCGAGTTCACACAGAATATAGTATTCCTAATCCAGTAAAAAATACCGATCCGACAAAATAAGCAGCAATCCGTTTTACAGGTTCGTTTAAACGTATATGTTATTAGCATATGTAGTTGTATGAGCCAGTTCACACACATAACAGTATTCCGGATCCAGTAAAAAATCCCACACACAACGGAAATACTGATCTGTTTTATCGGATCGAAACCTCGCGAGGCTTGGCACGGGGGTGCGCGGGGTGCGCCATTTGCCGGTTTAATTCTTCATAAAATCGGTCCTGTAAATGCTGTGTGAATATTACCTCCAGTAGCGACGGATCCGTTAAAATCGGTCCTGTAAATGCTGTGTGAATATTACCTCCAATAGCGACGGATCAGTTAAAATCGTTCCTGTAAATGCTGTGTGAATATTACCTCCAGCAGCGACGGATCCGTTAAAATCAGTCCTGTAAATGCTGTGTGAATATTACCTCCAGTAGCGACGGATCCGTTAAAATCTCGGTCCTGTAAATTCTGTGTGAATATTACCTCCAGTAGCGACGGATCCGTTAAAATCGGTCATGTAAATGCTGTGTGAATATTACCTCCAGTAGCGACGGATCAGTTAAAAAGGATCCTGTAAAATCGGACGTTCTATGTGTACGCGCCCTAAACAAGTAGGTATTCAAAATCGCGTGGATGATTTGTGTATGAAATATGAGTATTATGTGAGATTTACGAGTAATGGTAAGTATTGGTATGTATAGGAATCGAATCCTTAAGTAATTACTGTTTTAATATAAAGTTTTTAACCATTTTTTTAATGAAATGAAAAGGCAAACTAGTTTACGGCACACCTGATGTAAAGTGGTCACCGTCGCTTATAGACACCGGCAACACCGGGGGTATTGTCGATGCGCTGCTTACCCTGAAGGAATTTATAATCATTTTTCTTGAAGCGACACATGTCGTAACCAAGCGGGAAAACTCAGAGGGAAGCTTATTCCATAGTTTGTAGGTGATCTCGAGAAACGAGTCGTACGAGAAACCCAGGAATCTATGATGTGGTGCCGGGTGAAATCTCGATGCGGGAATGAGATCGAAAAGCTCGTCAGAGCGTTCCCCGTTGTAGAGGCGGTAGAATACGCAAAGAGATCCAATGACTCTGCGCTGGCTAAGCGGTTCTAGAGTATCGGAGAGCTTGGGGTCGCCGCTGATTCTAATGGCTCTTCTCTGTGGGGAGTCAAAGCGAATCAGCTGGTACTTGGGTGCCCCGTTATTTATTAATAACCTTTACCGTTATCGGGTGAGCGTGTAACGCAACGACTCCAAAATTTTAACATATCGCCTTAATGTATAAGCTGCATCACACTTATTTGAGAATGGCTAGTTTAGTTTTTTTTATGACATATTTAATGCTATAGACCGGTGGTAGACCATGGTCAAAAAACCTTTGTTTTAGAAAAACTTATATTTTAATTTCACCACGCATAGAGAGAATAAATGTTTATAAAATAAAACTATTAAAACATAACATAAACAATAGTGGAGATTTTCTGAGGCACTTTGGACTCCCATGAGATGATTCTTATTACAAATACATTTGTATGGTACTTATAGAATAGTTATTATCTAGGTTTCATATATTTTTTCATAAGTACTCTTACTATCACAAAGATACTATTCAGATCTAATCAAAGCAGAGATGCCGCGTTTAATCACTGTTATTCGATATTCGATATTATTCGTCGAAAAGCGAATAATACTCGTAGTGTAGGTATATTGTTCAACAGTGGCGAATAATTGTCAGATATAAATATTGGAAGAATCTACAAGTATATAGACACATTTTAACCGATATTTAAAGACCACAATTTTTTTCTGCATGCAATTCATACATACACACGCCTTTTTCCCTGAAGGGGTAGACAGAGCCTCAATGGGCCTCTTTTCACAGTGGGTTGCACCATCGTGGGATATAGACGTGACAAGTGGTGAGCTCATCGCCGCCATTGCTTCCCACGACTGACTAGGCTAAGGCTTTGTTCTCAAAGCCCACCTTGGATTCTCGTATATCATGGAAAATTAGATTTCCTCATCAGTCTCCATATCAGTAGTTTAAAAATTCGGTAGATTCGAGACCACTGCTGGAAGGATATTGTAATATATACAGAAAAGCTATAGAACTATAATACAAAATAGATTATGGGGTGTTAGTAACTCTATAAGTAATTTTCCCGCATATTTAAAGAATGGGATTATAAATGGCGGCCACTTTCATGCTGTCTCGCTCTGATTTATATACAAAATGGCGGCCACTCTCTTGCTGTCCCGCTCAGATAATATACAAAGGCCACCATTTACAATAGTCGATCCTATATGTTTAAAATGAAGTAGCGATTTCCCAAAATTAATATACAATAAGGCTACAGTTGGGCGATTCCTTGTGGCCTAACTGATTAGGCCGCGAATAAACAGTTAACCAACACACTAAGGCCCGGTTTCCACCAAAGCGGAGAGGAGAGGAGACGAGAGATGTGCTGCGAAGCTGGCAGGTTATTTCCACCAAAGCGGAGAGGAAATGCGTAGCGCAGAGATGTGAGCTTTGAGAGCTCGAAATAAGTCAATCGCCGCTAGCTCGCTCGGAGCACAAAGTTCTGCAGAAAAATGAGACATCACTCCTCTCCGCTAATCTATTTCCACCGAAGCTAAGTGGAGAGGATATGTGGAAAAAACAAAATCTGATTGGATATTCAAAACACATCTCTCTCATACTTTTCACTAGAAACGGGATATTTGTGTGAACTGTCCAGCATTATTTATTTATTTATTTTATTATTTACCATAATTCTCGAGTTTCCATTCGATCTTTGAGTGTTCTCCCGTGACCATGGCGCATGCAACTGTGCCGAAATATCGGGAACAATCAAAACGCGTTTTTTTTTTAACTATGATAGACCTCATTTTGACCACAATCTCACCTGCTGATAAGTGACGATGTGGCCGCAGATGAAGCACAAAGGTCTAGAAGGCACCTATTTACTCTGGCCATGAAGAGAACCAGAATATAGAAGAGAACCAGATTCAGGAAAGACAGACGACGGTAGGATATTCCAGTCCTTAGCAGTTCGCATTATAAAGGTAGAACTGAATCGTTTAGTACGAATAGAAGGTATACTAATGATGTAAGGATGGTACCGAGCCGTGCGCTTGCTCGTCCTATGATAAAAAGGAGATGTGGAGGTGGGATCAGATCGTGAAGTTCCTGGGAGCATTCCCCGAAATGTAACATTAGAAGATCGAAAGGCATCATGGTAAATATCCCGTTTCTAGTGAAAAGTATGTGCATAACCATGATAGTTTCAGAAGTTACATCTTCTCTCGTCTCCTCTCCGCTTTGGGTGAAACCGGGCCTTACTTGCCTTTAACGGCCTCTTAGTCTAACCAACTTGTTTTCATACACTATCTGGCATCATGGTTACCGTAACCGCCCATTGACGCCGTGAACTTACTAACTTAGTTATGTTGCCTATATAACTGCGCTGCTTGCCATCTGGTTGACCCCGCAGGTGCTGTCTCCGCGGAAGACACGGTAGTACCCCTTCTCCCCCCAATCGGGACCCCACGAGTTCTTGATCGTCCAGAACGGAAGCCGCTTGTGGAACAGAGGGTAGTCTGAAACAAATATGAACAGGTAAGTTCTGTCTTCACCAACCCCCCCAAACCCCAACAACAGTTTTGTTTGTAGTAGAGCTTTTTTGTGAAAGAGGTCGTCCGGGGAAATACTACCACCATATTTCTGCCGCAAAGCAGTAGTGCTCGCATTGCTGTGTTCCAGTTTGAAGGGTAATTTAATAATTTAGTATACACATGCACATGAGACTTTTCATCTTTATGTCTCAGGGTGGCGGGCGCAGTGTAATACCACATAGGGTGCGTCCTAGGAGGACGTGACCTATGTGATAATGCACTGTTGATAGGCAGAGGGTACCGCTTAACATCAGGTAGGCCATATGCTTGATCCGTCATACCAAGTTGTATAAAAAAAAACAGCTATCAGCTCGGGGATTACCCGAGCTGATAGACAAGTGTTAAGCGAGAGCCGCTAACTTAGCGAAAAAATAGAAAGCTTGATGGGAAAGAAATGGATGGCGCGCAGCGTTCTTCGATCGCTCACATATCTTCCATACTTTAGCTAGCTACTTTTCAGTACGCAAATAGTCACTTGGGTGTACCGGCTCAGGTATTATTTGTCCATGATGAACGATGCCAGTTAAATAAAAGCCTTTAATAATCTTCTTAGATGAAAGACAAAACCAAATCATTTTATTTTTTAAATTTATTTGATGTTTAACTAATAAAAAAAGAATCATCAAAATCGGACTTTTCTGTAAAAAGTTATATGCGTGGTCAAACATAATAAGTTTTTTGTGAAAAACATATTTTTCGATACAAGCTTTTATAAAATTAGTGATCGGAACCGTGTGCTGATCAAAATGAGCTTAAACACGGCCAGTCTAGTATTATCCATCGAGGAGTTCCGTTGTCCACCTTCCGTCTCCATTATCAGATAAGCTCGTTGTCACCATCATATTGTATTGTCATCGGAACTTGACAGGTATGCCAAATTTCAGCTCAATCGGTAGAGGATAACTGCTTTAAAATTCAGTTGCAAGATTCCACCCAGACAAACATCCGGATTCCACCCAGACAAACATACATACATTCCAAATTAAATAAAAGCTTGTAAAAAAGTACGCGTCGGCACCTAGTTTCTTCGTCGGTTAAAACGGAGTAGTTTGTAGTTGGTTACCTTTGACGCCGTATCCGACGATCAGCACACCGTGGTCCAGGTTGCCCGGGTTGCACAGCATCTTCCACGGGTGAGAGACTCCTCCCATGTAGAACTGCATGGCATTCGCGTTTATACCTGAAGGACAATATAAAGTAACTTGAGTAGAGCTTGAGCGGTATGGCACCAAAACTATTACTATTCTAACTTCTAAACATGACAACAAGTAATTCATTTTGTATGAATTAAAAAACTCCCAACGCAATGAAACGGCTGAACCGATTTTGATCAAACATAGCTAAGAAAACTCACGACTAATTCACCTTTCAAACAAAAAAAAACGGATCATACGTTCGGGAGCTACGATGCCACAGACAGACACACACACAGACACACACACAAACAAATACAAATACAAATACAAATACAAATACAAATATATTTATTTTTCCAATGACACAAAAACTTACAACTAAAACATTATCCAATTAATTAAATTAGCAAAAATGGTCGTCACTCAGCGTATGCTGCGACAGCGCAAACGCTGTGCAGCGCTGGTTTACATGACGCCAGTGTGTTGGGCAGCACTGCGACACACTTTTTACACAGAAAAGAAAAGATGAAATATTATTAAATGCAATCGTGGTAGAGCTATGATTCTATAAGTATTATATTATATTAAATAAACAAATAACAAAACAAACAAAAGAGAAGAGAACATTGTGAAACTAATGCTGTATTAAACTAAACTAAATTTAGACCCAGAACGACTTCCTGTGGATGGTAAAAATTGTGAATGTAATAAATGTTTCTTAAGTGTGTTTTTAAAGGAGTGAATAGATTTTGAATTTCTAATTGGTGGCGGCAAATTGTTCCAACATTTCGTGGCAGCATACCGGAACCTGCCACGAAAGGCAGTCGTTCTGTGGTGTGGACAAATTAAGCGAATGGCAAAACGTATATGACGTAAACACACACAGATACACACACAGACACAGACACATACACAGAGGCACACACACACAGAGACACACACACAGAGACACACACACAGACACGTCAAACTCATAACACCCCGTCGTTTTTGCGTCGGGGGTTAAAAATGCTAGGTATCCACCTCGTGGACCGTATACCAAACGTCGAGCTTCGACGCCGAGCCAAGGTCGAGGATGTAGGTATACAGATTGCGAGGCTCAAGTGCAGATGGGCGGGACACTTGGCAAGGCGAGAGGATTACCGATGGACCAAAGCAGTCACCGAATGGAGGCCGAGAGATATGCGGCGGCCTTGAGGCAGACCACCTGCCCGATGGTCAGACGATGTTGTGCAGGCAGTAGGAGAGCGGTGGATCTGGCTGGCACAAGACCGCCAGGAGTGGCGTTATAGAGAAGAGGCCTTTACTTAGCAGTGGATGTTACCGGCTGGATAGAACTTCTAAACATAATTTAGTTGTTCTTTCCTTCCTTTATTTCTCGCATATGTAAAAAAACGACGGCAATTTTATAGTACATTTTAGAAAAATTACTACCGTTCACCACGTCCTTAATTATTCTCCTGCTAACGCTAATATGCTACGCTAGGCCTGACCCAAAGGTCAGTCTTAGTACGATACATAAATGTTGCAGATATGAAGATGGATCTTCAACGGTTTAGCCCCCTGTGACAGAGGGACAGACAAACGGACGGACGAATGAGCGGGAGCCATAGGGCTCTGTTTGTACCCTAAAAACTAGGGGGGATGCCTGTGTCCAGCAATGGAAGTCTTTCGGCTGATGATAAGAGAAGTGAACTCACCTATAGAAATGGGTCCATTCTTCACCAGCCACTTAGCCATATCAGTCTCGTTGGAAGTAATGTTGACAGCTCCCGTGATCTGAACCTTGGATATAGTCTTGTTGAAGGAGCATTTATCGTCCTCTCCTTCGTAAGGGTAGTCGTTTTCTAGTTCCAAGCCGCCGAGCTGCTCAATAGCCCTGAAAAATATATAGGTAGGTAGTTTATAATACCCGTTGTCATGAACATAAGGTGTGTCAGAAACATAGCCAAATGTTATCGAATGTGTAGTATGGCTATTTTACAAGCTTTTATTTAACTTGCAATGTATGTATGTTTGTCCGGGTGGAATCGTTTGTCCAGGTGGAATCTTGCAACTGAAATTTAAAGCAGTTATCCTCAACCGATTGCGATGATATTTTGCATAGTTAAGTTCCGATGACAATGCAATATTATGGTGACAGTGAGCTGGTCTGATGATGTAGACGGAAGGTGTACAACGGAACTCCTCGATGGATAATAGTAGACTGGCCGTGTTTAGGCTTATTTTGATCAGCATACGGTTACGATCACTAATTTTATGAAAGCTTGTACTGTAAAATATATTTTTCACAAAAAACTTATGTTGTAAGAGTTAGTCCGGGAAGTACTACTAATACACGGACTTCCCATAGGAGCAAAGTGGCGTATCTGACCCCCCATAGGAGCGAAGGTGGTCGCTATCATAAGTCCAACACAACCACAGATGGACAATCTGAAGCCAGTAAGGCATCTGGGCAATATCCCGTGGACTAGAAGACTAGCTAGAAGCTAGGGTAAACAGCGCCAGTTAGAGGCCCTTATCCGCAGTTCAAGAAAGGTCTGTTGACCCAATTAATTGAGTCGTGTCGGACGCCGTGTCAGATATTCGTCGGATGCTCGAGCGATCAAGGTCACTCAAGGTCACGTCCGTGGCTTATTGCTGATAATTTACACACGTAGGTATAAATATGGTACTGACCTGCCCTCCTATGGTCTAACGAACTGACGACCGCATTCGATCACGATTTACACAGTTAATCAAAATATACTGCGTAATATAACTTTTGAAACTATCATGGTTATTTTCATACTTTTTGCTAGAAATCATGGTAAATATCCCGTTTCTAGTGAAAATAATAATGTATCATATAATCGTAATCGAAAGCGATTACCAGTTCGTTAGACAATTAGCCCCCTGCGCCTGGTACTGTTACTTTAGTTAGTTTATGTTTATTTTTTGTTTTTCAATGTTTAATACAAATATGATAACTAAATTAGCATGCCATCCTCTCCATTTGCACGCCGGATGCGGCCAAACATATTGTGTACCACACCTATTTGACCATCTATTTTTACATATGTTTAAGCAAATAAATGATCTTTATCTTTATCTTTAACTACAGATAAAGATAAAGATCTTTATCCCTGGCCCTGGGGCCCAAACGCACTAATTTGAATTTTAGGAAACACAAAATTTAAATGTGACCCAAAAAAAAACCGTTCCAGCTGGACCCGAACCCGCATCTTCGCCTGTAATCGATGCCTTAACCAGTTCGGCCATAGAATGAGCTGGAACGCTGGAGACGAAAGTGTGCACTTTAATGTTATCCATAAAGTGTGGTTTACACTTGAAAAATAATAAAAATTTTAGTTGGATCGTTCGAATTAGCGAAAATGCATAAGACGCGTCTGTCAATCGCGACCGTGTTTGTACATTACCATATTATTTATTCTGTGATATTACCGGGGATTACGGTTAAAGATATTTATTTCTCAAAAGAATTACAAAATTCACTTAAAGAGAAAACATTAAGATAGTGTATAAAGTAGTGTGCCGTACAGCGTAATAAAAATAGTATTAGTTACTAAGTAAATAGAAAAAGATAAAAACAAAGGCTAATACAATACAAAATATAAACAAGTTCAAAAAAATAATAATAAGTCGATAGTGGGTAGTTAGTACTAGTTGTTAGCAAGCGAGCAACGCCCGTGCTGCTATCGCGATAATGTTTATAAGGCTTACGCACCAGTGAGTAATATCAATGAGATGTTGCACCAAAGATATGAGTTTGTTGATATGTTTCAGTAGTATGGTTATATAATCATTTTTTTATTAATGAATAATCATTTATAATATGAGCTTTAAGCAATCTTTTAAATGGTATTAATGACTTCACCTCCTTAATGTCTTTTGGTAGTTTATTGTACAGTTGCGCACCTTCGTACAAGATGTTTTTTTTCCCATAATTGGACCTAGGCGCTCTTAGAATAATATTATTAGCTTGTCTTGTTATTTGTTTCTGGATACTGTTTTTCTTTGTGAATATCATCTGTGAGTGTACGTCTTTACTTAGTATTTTCCTAACAAGTAAGCATGTGTTGTTTTTATACATTTGATTAAGGTTCATTAGCTTAGTTTGTTTGTAAATATTAAAAGTAGGTTCTAAGTAGTTGTATCCAAATAATGATTTGATTATTTTATTTTGTGTCGTTTGCAATATATTTAAATTTGTTTTTGCAGCCGTTCCCCATACTTCAATCAGGTAATCTAGTTGAGATTTAACCAAAGAGTTATATATGGTATACCGTACTTGCCTGGGAAGGCACCGTACAATGGCACGCATGGCACCTGAGACCGCTGTCAATTTGCTTCGCACAGTTTCTATGTGTGGTTTCCAGGTTAGCTGGCTATCTATAGTGAGGCCTAGGTACTTTTCTTTATTAACTTTGTTGATTAATTCACCGTTGATTGATAGGGCATTATAATTTCCAATTTTCTTGTTCTTTGCTGCGAATATAATGTAGTTGGTTTTTGTCGTGTTTATAGTAAGTAAGTTAGATTGTAACCAGACATGTAATAGGTCCAAATCGTGTTGCGCTTGTTCTATGAGGGAAACAATTGAATGGCCGGTATAAAATAGGCTTGTGTCATCGGCATACAGAGTGACGTCACCGTTTAAACCTATTTCGCAGATGTTATTGATGTAAATAAGGAATAGCAAACGGTCCCAAAATTGATCCCTGTGGAACCCCGTAAGTAACTTCCCGAGGAGCACTTTGGTGGCCATCAATTTTAACGATTTGCTGTCTGTTCATTAAGTACGATCGGAACATTTCAAGGGCTATTTCATCAACACCTATGTCCTTCAATTTCATGATAAGTATTTTATGGCTCACTGTGTCAAAGGCTTTTTTAAGGTCTATGAATATGCCTAGCGTTATTTTTTTTTGGTCGATGTTGACTTTAATCATTGTAATTAGATCCATCGTTGCGGCAAGTGTGTTGGACTTAGAACGGAATCCGTATTGCTTTTTGAAAAGAAAATTTGTACTGGCATGATATTCACTGAGGCGGCTGCGTAATAATTTTTCATATACCTTCGATAGGACGGGCAAAACAGATATTGGTCGATAATTCCCGGGGTCCAATTTATTACCTGACTTGTAAATAGGGCTAACCTTGGCTATTTTTAAAGGATCAGGGAAGTGACCTTCGCATAAGCTTTTGTTAATTATATTAGTAATTTCATTAACAAGTAGGCCTTTAACGCATTTGATTGCCTTAGTGCTGATTCCATCTATACCCGTGCTTGTGTTTGTGTCTAAGCTATCGATTATCTTGTCAATCTCATCTACAGTAGCAGGCTCAAAATGTAGTAATTTGTCAGTAGATTTTCTTTCCTTAGATAGTATATTTATTGGATTATCGTGATACTCCTTTGGGATTTGACTCGCCAACTGCGAACCTATGTTAGAAAAAAACTTATTGAAATGTTCGGATATGTCTTTTGTTTCAGTGATTTGGCCTAGGGGAGTATTTAGTTTTGATGGAACGGAGCTACTTCTTGGTTTGTTCGCAACTAAGCTATTTATTAATTGCCACATATTTAAAGGATTTCTCTCACATTTTTGAAAAGCGTTATGATAGTATTGATTTTTTGTCGTTTGCATATAGCGACGTGTGAAGTTTCTCTGTTGTATAAATTTATTTCTGTTTTCTTCGTCTTTAGGATTTTGTTTCAGCTTGTGCCATAGTATGTTCCTTATGTTAATGGATTTGATCATGTCTTTGTTAATCCAGTCCGCCTTAGGTGCGTTTTGCAATTTGGTCTTCATTACTTCATCCTTGGAAATTGATTTTTGCAGTAAGTCCTCTAGTCTTTTATATTCATTCATTAGGTTAGCAGATGTCATCTCCTGTCTTATTGTTTCATATAACTTAATGTAGTTAACTGCTTCATAGTGTAATTTTTTTGGACGTTCAGGTTGTATTCTATTAACTTCAAGGTAAATTTGTTTGTGATCCGATAGAGAGCTTTCGATTATGGCCATGTGGAAAGTGTTATCTGGTAAGTTTGTGCAAATATGATCTAGTATAGTCTTCGAGGTGCTGGTTTCACGTGTACAATGTTCCTTATCAGATTTATTTAATAATTTGTAACCATTTTCTTTGAGCATAATCTTATATTCCTTTGTAGATTTTTCCCTGCTCAGTAGATTCAGATTTATGTCTCCAAAAACAATAGCTCTTTTTCTTTTTGCCAGATGGGTAGAATACAACTCAAGAAATTGACTCACATTCGCTGCTGGTTGTTTGTATATGGCTCCGATATCTAATGAAAGCTTATCAAGATGTATCCATAGGAAATGATTATTGTCTTCACATTTTTCTTCCAGGAATTCATGTTTTAGATTGTTGTGCACATATATAGATACACCACCTCCTCTTTTGGCTGTTCTGTAGTTGTAATAGTGCGTATAGTTTGTTATTTTAAGTCTCATAGCTTCATTTTCACCCTTTATCCATGTCTCCGTGAGTACAACAATATGTAGCGTTGTTGGAAAGGTTTCTATTATGCATCTGATTTCATCAAGTTTGCCACGTTTAACAATACTGCGAACATTAGCGTAAAGGAAATTTATAGCTTTCGTACTAGTTTTAATATCTTCATAGTTATCAGCAATTTCGTAGGTAGTAGTTGGTACTTTGTGTCTTGTAATTGTAATGTTCTCTGTTTCTAGTTTTTTGACTGATCTTTTATAATTTTAGGCGTACCTTTGACAAATTTTATTTTTAGGTCTATCTCTCCATTTTTCTGTCGCTGTTTAAGTTCGTTCCTCAGGTTTTCCATGAACTTTTGCTGATAGGGCGTCTGGTCAGAAAATATACGTACACCTTCCACGTTCATAATATTCTTATTGCGTAGTATAGATTTTGCTGTATCTTGAGAGGCAAAACTAATTTTAAGCGGACGCGTTTTCATGCTGTCGTATTTGCCAAGTCGTTGAACTCTCTTGACTGAGCAATCTGGAGCGACCGCTTTCAAAACTCTTTGTGCTTCACATTTATCCTTATCTAGTCTTTCAACCGCAGTATCAACTTGTGGCTCAGATAGTCCTACCATTATCACGTTTTTACTCCGTTCTGCGCGCTCTTGAATCTCGACGATCAGGTCATCATGGCACAGTGGTGCCAGCACTGGTAGTGACGTGGACTGAGTCGATGTGAGTCGATGTACTTCATTTTGTAAGGCCTCAATTTTTTCCTCATTTTCTTTGACAGTGTCTGTTAATTTCGTGATTTGTGACTTAACATTGTTGTTCTCTGTTATGAGGTGCTCAGTTGTCGCCTTTATATCAGATAGTTGATCTTTGATTGATGATATATTTTGGCTTATAGTGTTAATGTTTTCACTGTTACTTCTGCTTGATGCTATCAGTATGCCCAAAATTTCTTCCCTAAACTCACTGAATTGGTAGGCAAAATCGTTGTCCGGTGCCTTTCTTTTTCGCAGAAAAATACTGCTTGTCTCATGTTCAGTGTGATGAAGTTTTGATAAGTCAGGCTGGGAGCTGCTGCTACCACTTTCTGATACCATTTTGTTAGGAGAACGTACCACATTCATACTGGTTGGTTGGGTTAAGTAGGTAGCAGCTTTGGCTATACTCGCTCCGCTTATCAGCTTTAGGTTGCACACAAACCTTAGGTGCACCCGGTGCACCAGTAGACCGGTTGCCGCCGAGTGTCGCCGAGAGTTGCCGAGTTTCTGTCCGTCCTCTTCTTCGCTTAGGGTCGAATGGCGTAAGAACACATAGATCGCGTACTCTAAATTGCACTGTTTTAACACTACGATAGCGTTCAAAACTAGACTGGTTTTGATTTATTATTTTAGTAAAAGGTTTGTGACACGTCTGCTCACTACGCTGTCTTGGCTATAAGGCCATTTATTTACTAATCTTTAGTAACAGTAACATGCACTCAGAAAATTAGGGAATACAGTTAGCTTCATTTTCAATTCACGCAATATGGTGTATTAGTGTATGCGCCTAAATCATAATTTGGGTCTGGCGGTATGCGGAGGCCGACAGTTGCCTGTTTCCATGTAGGCGGTAGAAATGACAACAGACATTAGTCTATGGTAGGCAGTCAGTCGGTGAGGCATCGGGGGTGGCTGTAGATTCCGCGCCACGACTGAAGTCCGGTGACTGGAGCGCTAGTTTCTATGCGCAAAAGTGCAAAAGCGAAAATCTACCTCCGTTATCCGTTAGTTCCTCAAAAGGCCGTCGACGTCAGTCGTGGCGCGGACTCTAGCGCCAACATAATGGTCTGTTTTCGTTAAGGAACCAGGGATACTTATATGGTAGTAACGATGCTATATGGTGGATTATTAGATCATCGCATGACGTAATATGATCGTTTACTCATGCAATGTTTATATGACGCTGAAAATACACTGACATAACTCACATACAAAAACATTACGCTTGCACACTATTGTTTGAACAATTGCTACTTAGCATAATCTTTGTTTGGTTCCGTACCAATATGGAAAAGCCGAACACTAATAAGAATCACACACGGCACACGTGATATTTTCGGAAACTATTAACTTAGGTGAAACCATAGAAATGAAAAGGGGAATTTCAATTTTTTTTTTTACTGTACGTTTCAATTTTCTCTCATGAAGGGAATAAGTGAATAAGTTTTTTGTTAGATTCCACTTTTCCCCTTAAGGGGGATTTTCAGGGGGGAATATTGGAATAAGCCGAAACTTTTAGTCAAAGTTCAATTTCGAATTTTGGGGTAAGATTACAAAGTAAAAAAAAGATTTTCCATTAATATTGCGTCCAGTTTATTCTCGACCAACGAGCATGAATACTATCCTTCGTGCAAAAAATTATAGATAAAAACCCTTTTTCATAAGATCAGCTACAAAAAACTGGTTGGCTTTCCTGAATTAGATCTTTTTGACTCTGATCCAGCCGACTTCAGGCGTGTGCTTTCTGACCATCGGTTTGAATTGGTTTGATAACTCTTTATATATATATAACTCCAATGTAACTTTGTAGTGTAAGTTTTCTTTATCTTTTTCGAAGTTTGGATTATATATTTAATTAAGTATTTAAGGCCAACAAGTATTATCAAAATTCTTATATATGCGAAAACAGGTTAATGGTAATTAGTTTTTTATAATTGTTATTTATTAGATATAAATACTGTTTGTTTTCCGAATAAAATAAAATAAAATTAAAGCTGAACTTGTTTTAAAACGTGACATTGGCGAAATTGTGGTCTACTCCGCATCAAGGGCGACTTGTTCAAGAACTGAACATTTCTTATAGGCAGGCTCAATAAGAGTTAGTTGCTTTGAAATTTTTGTTCAGAAGTATGTGTGGCAACATTACGTATTAATTTGAAATTTTTGTTCAGGAGTATGTGTGGCAACATTACGTATTAATTTGAAATTTTTGTTCAGGAGTATGTGTGGCAACATTACGTATTAATTTGAAATTTTTGTTCAGGAGTATGTGTGGCAACATTACGTATTAATTTGAATTTTTTGTTCAGGAGTATGTGTGGCAACTTTACGTATTAATTTGAAATTTTTGTTCAGGAGTATGTGTGGCAACATTACGTATTAATTTGAAAAAAAAACAGGAGTATGTGTGGCAACATTACGTATTAATTTGAAATTTTTGTTCAGGTGGATATGGTAATCCAGTAAAAGCCCGGGTAATGCTAGCTACATTATTGCCAGTACCGATAACATTACGGGAACAGCACCAACCGGGCGACTGCTATCAGTGAATATCCTAATATCCTTCATATGTTGACCCAGAGGTCGCGGCTGTGTTGATACGACAGTCGTTAACCCTAAAGTTGACTATATAAGATATGAAATGTTAAACGCAGGTCACAAACTGGTGCTAATTTTACCCTAATCGCATTCAGAAGCGCATATTAGTTGGGATATGTGCGCAAATACAGATTAGCAGCTTGGCTTATCATTCAGACAGTGTTTTGGGTTATTACCCGCGACGGCAGGAGCCGGTATATGTGTTTACCGCATGACAGCGTGTTTGCTTGTTAGATTGTCTTATACGTATTTTTTTATCTGTGCTTATACCTAGTAGCTCACTGTTACAATGCCGACAATTTTATTATGAGACTAATTGTGTGAGAAATTGACAATCCTGTGGGCCCCCTGAGGATGGGGGCCCTGGGCACGGGCCCCATGTTACTTTATGGTAAGATGGTATTGCTTGCGTACCTGTACGCATTGTCCGGCAGGCCCCCATTACAGCCGTTGTCAAGTTTATGGTACTTAAATACTTAAGATAAGATGGTATTGCTTGTGTACCTGTACGCATTGTCCGGCAGTCCCCCATTACAGCCGTTGTCAAGTTTATGGTACTTAAATACTTAAGATAAGATGGTATTGCTTGTGTACCTGTACACATTGTCCGGCAGTCCCCCATTACAGCCGTTGTCAAGTTTATGGTACTTAAATACTTAAGATAAGATGGTATTGCTTGTGTACCTGTACGCATTGTCCGGCAGTCCTCCATTACAGCCGTTGTCAAGTTTATGGTACTTAAATACTTAAGATAAGATGGTATTGCTTGTGTACCTGTACGCATTGTCCGGCAGTCCCCCATTACAGCCGTTGTCAAGTTTATGGTACTTAAATACTTAAGATAAGATGGTATTGCTTGTGTACCTGTACTCATTGTCCGGCAGTCCCCCATTACAGCCGTTGTCAAGTTTATGGTACTTAAATACTTAAGATAAGATGGTATTGCTTGTGTACCTGTACGCATTGTCCGGCAGTCCTCCATTACAGCCGTTGTCAAGTTTATCACAGTCCACAAGCTCCTGCTCAGAGAGAGAAACCAGATGTCCCGACTTAATCTTCCATTGGCCCTCGATGTTACCTGAAAATGTGACCTTATGTATGAGATTTTAAGAAAGAATGCTATACCAGTCCATATATGGGCTAGTTCAATAAATTTGATGAGTGACTTAGGAGAGCGACCAATGGAACTGGCATAGTCGTCAATCGATAAAAGTTCCGAAAAACAAAATAGATTAATAATAAAAAATAAAAACTTAGATTTACTTGTTAGATAGGCACAGATAACAAACTGGAGCCTCTTAGGATCATTAAACAAAATACCAAGCCAGCTAAGCTTAGTTAAGCGAAGTTAGTAGTAGAGCTTTTTTGTGAGAGTTTGTCCGGGGAAGTACTACAACCATATCTATTTCAGACGCAAAGCGGTAGTGCTCGCATTACTATGCCGGTGAAATTACAGGCAAATGAGACATTCCATCTTTATGTCTCAGGGTGACGGGCGCAGTGCAATGCCACATAGGGCGCGTCTTAGGTAAACGTGACCTATGAGATAATGCACTGTTCATAGGCAGAGGGTACCACTTAACATTAGGTGGGCCATCTGCTTGTACCGTCATCTAAAGCTGTATAAAAAAATAGGTTAAGCGGTACTTCACATCTGAACAGCTTCTAAACCTTTATCAAGCAAAAGTCCGATCCCGCATGGAGTACTTTTATAGGAATAGGTTTTATAACTTTAAAATGTATGTGCGCAGCGCAATACAACGAGCTCTCAAACGGTGTAGGAAAACATCGCTAAGAAACAGGATGTCCTTGAAACAGAAGTTTGAAAACTCGAAGACACAAGAAGAGGAAAACTTCATCATCATTATCAGCAGTCTTCAGACGCTCTGCTTGACGAGGCCTCCCCCATAGAATGCAATGGGAGGATCTGCCTTTATCACCACACTTGGCACTCTTAACTCGGCGGGTATATCCTGCTGCCCATCTGCCATGCTGGTGTAATCCCTTAATCGGCTTTTACGACATCCACGCGAGGAGACGGAAGGGTTATCCTTAGACCGGGCACACCACAGCATACGTGAGGAAAAGTTACACAAGCTGATGTTTATTAGTTTGACCTCTGTGGCGCAGCGGGCGAAGGTTCGCCTGCGACGCAGGAAGTTGCGGGTTCGATTACCGCCTCGGAACAAATAATTATACAATCTGCAGATATTTTTTCAGGGTGTTCTGGGTGTTTTCTATGTATAACAAAAAGTATCTATCTACGTAATGTATTGTATTAAGTAGGTATATCAGTTATCTAGTACCCATAACACAAGCTCTGCTTAGCTTGGGGCTAGATAATGTTATGTGAACTGTCCAACACTTTCTTTTTTAATTTATTTATTTTAAATCTTGCGGGAATAACACGCAGTTCCCGCTATATAAGTGGGCATTTATCTGTGAACGCGTGGTCCGGCAGCATTGTCCCCTCGATCGGACGACGTGAACTTTTTTCCTATTGGTCTTACTCATAGGACAAAGAGGATTCACTAATTATCATAGTTCATCTCTCCGGACTAAAAGGAAATATGGGTATCCGTGGTTCGAAACATCGGATGAAAAGAACTCACGAATTGCCATAGTCCGACTCACGACGATGAATACGTGTGTGTTCATGACAGCGAGTTAATACGATGATGGAGCATTATGTTCGCCTATGTACATTGTTTGTTTTGCGCAATAAAGAATATTCTATTCTATACAATTCTATGGAGACACAAGTTGGTAAACAGAAATCTTCGATGGTTTACAGTAATAGGTATGACATTTTTTTTGCGTTATTGGTGTAAAATTGTCGTTAGGGCTTATTGATCTGGGACCCATATCCCAAAATAAGTTAAATAAAATAAATAAATAATGCTGGACAGTTCACACAACATTATCTAGCCCCAGCAGAGCTAGTGTTATGGGTACTAGACAGTGATACACTTACAATATCTTACATAGATAGATATTTTTTATTATAGATAGAAAATACCCAGAACACCCTGAACAAATATCTGCAGATCGCACAAATATTTGTTCCGAGGAGGGAATCGAACCCGCAACCTCCTGCGTCGCAGGCGAACGTTCGCCCGCCGCGCCACAGAGGTCGTCTGTTACAAGCTACAAGTGTAATAGCTACGGTTACGCGTGTTTTCCTTTGAAATAAAGAAATGGGCTCATGTTTCCTACATTTCCTTGCACCCGGTGCATTACAATTTCTGGTTTTTCTACCAACCCAAAATTTCAGACGTTTAAGACGTCAAAATAACCAAATAACATACCATGGGGTGCCATAGGTAATACACTCGTAATTTGTAGCCTGTGCGCTTCGAAAAATATGCCCCAGCTCGCGACACGATAGTTAATAATTTTAATCAACCGGAAGACTAATTAATTTCATATATTCATAATACGGCCTTGAAAGACTGCTGTTAGCAAACAGAATGTTCATATATATGTATATATAGGTCGTGTTGATATTTTTAATGTTCGCAATTTCAAACACATGTTTTCTTATTTGTTTAGATAAGAAAATAACATTATGACGCGCGTGTAAGCAGGAGTTATGGACACATTGAGAATGTTGTTAAAAATATGTGCCGGGACTTCCCTCAAGGGTGCGAGTTTCCAGCTGACATCATTAGTATCATTAATATCATTGGCAGCTCCTAAAATAGCTAAGTGCTACTTGCATTGAATATAATCAGCTTTGCATGACCTTCCGTACTAGAACTTTGATCACTGTCTATTGGGCTTAGACTTATTATTTTGGAATATCGAAGCCAATATCCCTTTATTATGTAATGGTACATTTTACGTTCTCATCGTCATAATCTCATCCCACAGAAGTCCACTGCTGGACATAGGCCGCCTTCATAGAATGCCACGACACGTTCGTCTTGAGCCGCCTCCACCCACCGGTTTCCTGCGACCTTTTTAATGTATTTAGTCCATCGAGAAGCGGGCTCGTGTAAACTACTAGAACGTCTACTAGAAGTTAAAACAATAATTGACTCACCAGTGACACTGAACGCCCAGCAGCTTCCACAGACCCCTTGGTTCTTTACTTCAGTCACAGCATCATGATCCCTCCAGTCGAACTTGTCAGGAACGTGCACACTAGGGATCTCTGCTTGCCTCATCGGAACCTGATTGGAAGCTTGTAAAGCTGGCTTCAGACCTAGAAACTTTCGAGTGAACTCCTCGTAAGACAGGTCGGCGAAGCGAGTCACACCGTACGTCGCGGTCCCTTTCTCATGGGTATTCAGCTCATGGATTTTTCGTACATTTGTCTTGAAGATCTCGTACCGTCTCGTCATTTCGCTGGCGTTATTTATGTATCCGGGCCTGTATGTGTTCAAGAAATTGATGAACAAATGCTCGGCTTGCAAGTGGTGGTACAAATCTGCCGCGGTACCTGCTTGGTTGTCGCAAGTAACGCGGAAGTTCGGCTGGTGGTCGGTCCACGGTCGGAGCCAGACGTTCACGCGACAGAACATATTGTTGGTTACATCTTCATCTAATGTGCAGTTGGTCTCGGCACTCAACGCCGAGCATTGCGTCGACCCGACCTCGACCTTCATTCTATAGTGAATGCCTGCAACGATTTGCTTCTCCAGTGAAAAGATTCGAACTACCTTCTGTTTCCGTGGATGAGGATACTTAGCCTCAATATGCTTCAAAGCTTCGTTCGCCAGCTTCATAGCCGTTTCAGCGCTATCGAACTGTGCTGGTGCTTCGAGAAGAGATTCATCTTCGTGACAAGTAACTTCTATGTTCCTTCCATTATCTAGCCATAGCCTCTCCCAGACCTGCGAAACGCAATGCCTTCTCGGGAGGTGTTCGAGGAACTCGCAATTTTTAACGTTATCCACCCATTCTAACTTCAAACACGATGTATATCCCACATCGAAATAGATTGTCGTCACTTTCCCAGAAGTTATTTTAGTTGAGTAGCTTTTGATCTGGAGAACCTTCTGTTTGTACCTGTTCGACGATGACATCTCCAGTTTGTGTAACGATTCCTGGACCATTTTTTGTATTTTGGAATCGTGAGCAGTTGAGTTGGATAGATTCAGCGAGACCGATCGTTTTTTGCGAGATTCATTATTTTCTTTCCTTTTCTCTGTGTTTTTTGCTCTACAATGCACTTTAACATCTTTTTTGCCCAGCCACGGTTGGTCCCACACTTGCGCTTTGCAATTAAGTACCGATTTTTCGTCCACACATGTGGAGATATCATCGGCACACGACTTAGGCGCAGCTACATATTCAATGTAGTATATTATACCGGAGACAACTCTCGTAGCTACTTTTTTTACTTCCACGACGTTATGAAGGTTATAATTTTTCTGTAGTTTTAGGTATTTCTTTAGTGTATCTTGAGCAATCGCTTTATACTCAATCTTAGTAGGATCTTCGTCTTGTAGACCTCCCTTCAAGTTTTCTTTGATAAAAGATGTACGCCGACTATTATGCAGGATTTCTCTTTTTGCTCTAGATTGGTTATTAGTGCCACAGTTTACAGTAATTTCTTTCTTTTTCAGCCAAGATTGAACCCATATGCTGGAATGGCAACTTATAACATCACCTTTTGATTTGTCAGCTGGAGAAATTTTGAAATCAAGTCTTGTAAGCGAGCCAGCCACTACTTGGGTCGTGACTCTGTCTATGGAGAGTAACTCAAGCAGATTCGTTTTGCCATTACTTTTGAGGTATTCCTGGATAGACTCTTCAGCAAGTTTTCTATATTTGGGATCATTAGGATCTTGCTCTGTCTCACCACCCGGCAGTCCCCTTTTTGCTCTAGATTTGTTATTAGTGTCGCAGTTTACATTAATTTCTTTCTTTTTGATCCAAGGTTGTTCCCATATTTCGGATTTGCAACTTATAACATCACTCATCGTTTGGTCATTTGGAGAAATGTTGAAAATGATAATTGTTTTTGTTCCTGATACAACTTGAGTGGTGACTTTTTGTATGTTGCATACCCTATGCAGTATCGTTATGCCATTACTTTCAAGGTATTTTTGCATAGACTCCTCAGCAAGTGCTTTATACATGGGTTTAAGGGGATCTTCTTCTGTCAGACCACCTAACAATCCTAGTTTCACTCTTGTGTTTTCATTGTTGGCGTGACAAGTTGTATTGATATCTTTAAAGTGAAGCAATTCTTTTACCCATATTTCTGAAGTACACGTAGTAACGTCATTGTAATCTAAAACCTTGCAGTCAGATGAAGATGGATTTCCTTCGCGATCTATTAGACAATTAGTCGGCGATATCTTGAATTCTAACTTGGTTAAGGTTCCTTCCACAGTTTGAACTGTTGCCCGCAGGATATCTATAAGATCATAATGACGGTGGTAAACTGAGGTTTTCAAATACTTCTGCAGGGATTCTTTTGCCAGTTTTTGAATGTGAGGACTATTTACGTCTTGATTTGATGGTGCCTCTACGAAATCCTGATCTCTTTTCATTCTTCGTTCGGGACGTGTAGAGTCAAAATCAGCAAAGTTGAGAAAATCCAACATATCATCAATAGCTTTTTTCTTGTCATCTGATAAACTTTCAATTTTTACGGGATTGGTCACCGGTATTGAATTGGGACTTAATTGATTTACCGACTCCATTTTTACAACATGTTCTTTGCCAGGTTCGGACGTGTATGTTGGCTCCGAGGTAACTTTGAGCAAAGATTCATTTTCACGTTCGTCAAATTGTTTATAAGGGATGATTTGCTCTTCTATAACTTTGATTTCGTCATCTGTCAATGTTTTTTCAGCGTGTTGCTGAGATTGAATATCAACATTGTGAACAGGTTTTATAATATCAGTTCCATCGTCAGTTTTCGGTGCATTAATGTTATTGTTTTCCCTGCTATCAGTGGGAGTTGTTGGTATGACCACACCGTCATTACCGAACTGCCATTCTGCCGTACAGTTGTTAGAAAGAATGGCTCTATGTTTCGAGCCATCAGGTAATTTCATCCATGGTTTTTCTAAGACCGTTATTTTGCACGTTTTTGAGTATAAACATGTTTCACTTTCTTGGGTTCGGCAACTGTTGTAGTCTATTACGAGAGTGAGTATGTAGCGAATGCCATTGACGACCTGTAAAAGGGAAGGTAAGATAATGAATTAAAAAAAATGTCGAAAATCCGTTTCTGATGTATGGCTAACGGAAGCGCCATGTTTTTAGTGAATTTGCGATTGCCTGGAGTTGGTGCAGATAAATAGAAAGACGCTACGTTGTGCACTAAAACTCCATCATACGTGTCCAAGGGGCAGTGTACCTAAAGCAGAAGACCGGGCTTAAATCTTCTACTCGTCAGAAATGTCGTAGAATTCGCTTCTTCTTATAGTATTATTTCCCTTGACATCAGTAGAAGTGTACGTATGTATATATATATATATATATATATATATATATATAAAACACTTTATTTTAGTGCACACGTTTAGACGGCGACGTATGACGCAACTGCACGGTGTCTCGTGTCGTCTTGACACCTTTCGGCCAGAAGTCTCCATTCATGAAGGTCGATAGACGGTCAGTCGGCACCCTCACCATAAAGGAAATAAAATAGAATAGAATATTTTTTTATTTGTAACAACACAGATATAAACAAAATAAAACATGAAAATACACAAAATTATAGTTACATAAAAAAAAATAAAAAAATGAAATGAAAATGACATCATGGCGAGATTCCAACTGCTCGACCCTCATGGTTAGCCCTGTCTTCTGCTCAGCTAATGTGCTTGCCAATTACTTACAATGCTTTTGAACTTTTTGAAAGAGGTTTCCAACTGCTCGACCCTCATGGTTAGCCCTGTCTTCTGCTCAGCTAATGTGCTTGCCAATTACTTACAATGCTTTTGAACTTTTTGAAAGAGGTTCCCACATACCTGTACTTGTCTTTCGACCTCGACAACACTGTTGAGAGTGTGTTGTATGTCAGGTTCGAGGGTATTCAGCTGACGCACACCGATTGATGCAAGGTCACTGACGCCCGGTGCTTGAGGGTTGACGTGAGAGGAGCATCCTATGCAGTGAACTTTCTGTTCTTCTCGTGGTATTGCTATGAACTGTTCACCTGATGTTTCCTAGAAGACATAGTTCGGTTTAAAGAATTTATTCTCATAAGAACAAATACAGTTCACTTAAATGAGATTGTACAAAATTAAATCTAGGTATTAAATCTAGGTATGTAATTTACTTAATTTGATGAGTAAGAACTAGTGATGAAGCTATGCATTACAATTAGAATAGGTATGTAAGTAGGTATTAATTACAAAATAAAAACTATTTAAAAACTAGGGACGCTACGTATCTAAAATTACAAATAAAAACTACGCAACACTCTCAAAATATAACCGATTAAGTAGGTAGATTTGTTGTTTCTCGAGAGGAAGCTACCTTCACTTTAGTCGCGATTTTTACGCTGTTGTTGACCGGGGCTAGAGTTTATGAGCATGGTATATTGTTGTTCACGTGCATGTACATGTATAAGTGCAGAGCGGATGACAGTGTGTGTGCCGGGTACGCTGTCTTGACAGGCAGCCAGCCGTAGTTGTATGCGAAGCGCAATGTGGTGCGCCTAAGTGTGTGTAAAGCTATCTTGAAGTGTCTAGGAGCTAACTTCCATTTTTATACTTTGTTTACTTTGAAGTTTTATCCACTATAAGTTATTGTAAAACTCAATGTAATAATTCATAGACATACATAGATACACGCCTTTTTCCCCGAAGGGGTAGGCAGAGCATCTATAATAATAATAATAATAATTCACAATTTTGATTAAAATCATTGGCGCATAGTGTTGATATGTTAAATAAAGTTAAATAAAATAAAGTTAAATCTTAAATAAAATATCTAAATAATCTCTTAAATAAAGTTTTATTCAAGGGTAATGTATTGTTTTAATTTACTTTTGTAAATATTGATACTTATACATTCTTTAATTTCGTTTGGCAGTTTATTGTACATTTGAACCCCCTGAAATAATATATTTTTTCGTCCATATCTTTCTGTTCTGGGGGGCCGAACGTAAAGTTTATTTTTATTTCTTAAGTTGTATTTGTATTTTTTGACTGTCAATTTTATATTTGTTTGTATAGTTTTATTTAAAATCTTTTTTATTAATATACACATATTAAGATTAAATATCTGTGATAAATTCAGTATTTTAGTTTTTCTATATAGTGTTTTAGTGGGTGTCAAGTAGTCGTAGTTATATAATGTTTTTATGATTTTATTCTGTGCTATCTGCACGTCTTTTAAATTGGTTTCCGCTGCCGATCCCCATATCTCAATTAAATATTCTAGGTGAGGTTTTACAAGCGAATTGTAAATTGTACTTTTTATCTTCAGGGGTACACATCTTCCTAATTTTCGTAGGGCTCCAGTAAGTGAAATTAGTTTTGACCGGATGAGCTCAATATGTGGTTTCCAAGATAATTTGTCATCCAACAGTAATCCTAGATATTTTTCTTGTCTTGATTGTCGTATTGTAATACCATTTACAGTAAGAGGGGTAAAAACCGAAATTTGTTTATTAATGGCGGCAAATATCATGTAAGATGTTTTTGATGTATTTATCGTCAGAAGATTATGAAGAAACCATTCATTAAGTAAATTAAGATCACTTTGAGCCTCACTGACAATGTCATGGGCAGACTTACCAAAGTAGAAAAGACAAGTGTCGTCAGCGTATAAAGTTACGTACCCAGTGAGTCCTATCTGATTTATATTGTTGACATAGATGAGAAAGAGCAATGGACCCAGTATTGACCCTTGTGGAATACCACATGTAATTTTTTGAGGAGTACTAATGTAATCACCTATTTTAACGATTTGATACCTATTAGTCACATAAGATGAAAGTAAAACATAAGCTATCCCTGTAATACCTAAATTTTGTAACTTTTCCAACAGCTTATTGTGACTAACAGTATCAAATGCCTTCTTTAGATCAATGAAAATACCTAAGGATATGTTATTTTGATCAATGTTTGTTTTAATATTTGTCACCAAATCTACGGTTGCTGAGAGTGTATTTGACTTTTGCCTAAAACCATATTGCTGTTCTATTAAGAATTTTTTATCAGATAAATATTGATTAAGACGAGTATAAATTATCTTTTCAAATATCTTCGATATCACAGGTAGCACCGAAATGGGTCTGTAGTTACCGGGGTCTGTCTTTGTTCCAGATTTATAAATAGGGGTCACTTTTGCCAGTTTTAGATTATCAGGGAATATGCCGCGTTCTAGACATTTGTTTATGCAATCAGTTAGGGGTTTTATTATTACAGTTTTAATACATTTTATTGCTTTGGTGCTAATCCCATCAGCACCAGTGCTGCTATTTGTTTTTAGATTATCAATAATCTTAGTTATTTCTACTACAGTGCAGGGCTTAAATTGGGTAAGTGTACTGTCATGTATATATCCGTCTCTGTACATAAGTGTATTGCCAGGGTTTTGGTGGTATTTAACATGAATATCATTAGCCAATTGAGTACCAACGGAAGAAAAGAAAACGTTAAAAATTTCACAAACTTTAGTACCATCAGTTATAACTTGAGAGTCTGATATTATTTTAGGAGGAGCACATGTCGTTTTAATCTTATTTGCAGCCAGAGTATTGATAAGATTCCACATTTTCTTTGGACTATTGCTGCATTTCATAAATTCATTATAGTAATATTTGCTTTTGTCTGCGCTGAGTTGTTAGAAGGGTGTTATAAATGAATAATGCTGGAGAGTTCAGACAACATTATCTAGCCCCAAGCTAAGCGTAGCTTGTGTACTAGATAACGGATATACTTAATACAATACATAACATAGATAGATACATACATAGACACACGCCTTTTTCCCAGAAGGCGGGTTAGGCAGAGCCTCAATGGGCCTCTTTTCACAGTGGGTTGCACCATCGTGGAATAAAGACGTGACAAGTGGTGAGCTCATCGCCGCCATTGCTACATTAGATATTTTTGATTATACATAGATAATACCCAGTACACCCTGAACAAATATCTGCAGATCGTACAAATAATTGTTCCGAGGCGGGAATCGAACTCGCAACCTCCTGCGTCGCAGACGAATCATCGCCCGCCGCGCCATAAAGGTCGCCAAAATAATTATAATTTTTATGTTATAATTTTATTTTGAAACAATATTGTGTATGTTTATTTAATGCCGCGTAGCTCCAGAACGGATGCTCTGATTTTAAAGCGGGTTTTTTTAAATTAGTGCACCTGTTTCCAGGATAATAAGCTAGCAAAAATGATTTCAAGGGAACTCTGGCAAATTGTTATGTGTGTTTGTGTGTGTCTGTCTGTGAATGTTTTTTTTAATGCCGCGTAGCTCCAGAACGTGTGCTCTGATTTCAATTGAGGTTTATGCTAATAGGTACATTGCGCAAGCTTTCTGACAGACAAAGTGATAAAGCAGGTGCACTTGCGGTGTCTATCATGATGATATATGGTCTGTGGGTTTTTATAACACCCCTCTTTTTAGTTGGGGGTTAAAAAGTACCTGTATGTTAATTAAAGAAAGCGTTAGCCAAGTCAGTCGTGGAAGCAATGGCGGCGATGAGCTCACCACTTGCCACGTCTATAGGTATTACACGATGGTGCAAACCACTGTGAAAAGAGGCCCATTGAGGCTCTGCCTACCCCTATGTGGCATGAAAAAGGCATGTGTCTATGTATGTAGGTACGTATGATAATTCCATATTATTAGTTCAATAAATATTTGCAAGAGTTACAACTAGGTATTCAATAGTGCAAATTGTCGGAATATGGTCGTAATGCTTCAAGGTTTTCTGTTATCTACCATTGTCCTTGCGAACCAGATGTTCGTATTGAAGAATTATTATGTTATTATAACATACTACCTATAGTTGGGACCGCGAGTAATTTACCTAGTAATTATCTACCTACAGCCCAGTTGGGACCGCGAGTAATTTAGTCGAGTGGCGAGTACCTAATTAACCTAGTAATTATAAGATACTACCTGCAGGCTAGTTGGGACCGCGAGAAATTTACCTAGTAATTATCTACCTACAGCCTAGTTGGGACCGCGAGTAATTTACCTAGTAATTATCTACCTACAGCCTAGTTGGGACCGCGAGTAATTTAGTCGAGTGGCGAGTAATTTGCCTAGTAATTATCTACCTACAGCCTAGTTGGAACCGCGAGTAATTTAGTCGAGTGGCGAGTACCTAATTAACCTAGTAATTATAAGATACTACCTGCAGGCTAGTTGGGACCGCGAGAAATTTACCTAGTAATTATCTACCTACAGCCTAGTTGGGACCGCGAGTAATTTACCTAGTAATTATCTACCTACAGCCTAGTTGGGACCGCGAGTAATTTAGTCGAGTGGCGAGTAATTTGCCTAGTAATTATCTACCTACAGCCTAGTTGGAACCGCGAGTAATTTAGTCGAGTGGCGAGTAATTTACCTAGTAATTATCTACCTGCAGCCTAGTTGGAACCGCGAGTAATTTAGTCGAGTGGCAAGTAATTTACCTAGTAATTATATACCTGCAGCCTAGTTGGGACCGCGAGTAATTTAGTCGAGTGGCGAGTAATTTACCTAGTAATTATAACATACTACCTACAGCCTAGTTGGGACCGCGAGTAATTTAGTCGAGTGGCGAGTAATTTACCTAGTAATTATCTACCTGCAGCCCAGTTGGGACCGCGGGTAATTTAGTCGAGTGGCGAGTAATTTACCTATTAATTATAACATACTACCTACAGCCTAGTTGTGACCGCGAGTAATTTAGTTGAGTGGCGAGTACCTAATTTAACTAGTAATTATAACATACTACCTACAGCCTAGTTGGGACCGCGAGTAATTTAGTAGAGTGGCAAGTACCTAATTTAACTAGTTATTATAACATACTACCTACAGCCTAGTTGGGACCGCGAGTAATTTAGTCGAGTGGCGAGTAATTTACCTAGTAATTATCTACCTACAGCCTAGTTGGAACCGCGAGTAATTTAGTCGAGTGGCGAGTACCTAATTTAACTAGTTATTATAACATACTACCTACAGCCTAGTTGGGACCGCGAGTAATTTAGTCGAGTGGCGAGTAATTTACCAAGTCATTATCTACCTGCAGCCTAATTGGGACCGCGAGTAATATCGTCGAGTCGAGAGTAATTTACCTAGTAAATAAATATGTCTGAACAAAAAAACTGTTGCGTATTTTAGTAATGTGATTAAGTAGAATTAATAGATTTTCCCCCACTAAAAAGAGAGATAGGATGGCCATAGTCCAAATGTCTGTCTGTATGTCTATGTCTGTGCCTATCTCCAAGTTTTGATGGCTTGCAGGAAACACTCGGAATTAGGCATAGTGCCAACAACAAAGAGTAGTTTTTTATTTTATTGTCAACGTAAATAAATGGATATTAATAAAATTGTATTGTCCTTCAGCTCAGCAATGCAGCCAGCATCTTAGGGATGCTTCCGCCTTGTAGTGATTTGGATCAGTTGAGCTACCTTTAGATCGATGACAGCGGTCTGCAGGTAGCACAGCTGTTTAATTTTTACATACCTTACTTGTATTTAAATAATAAAAATAAATAAATAAATAATGCTGGACACAGTTCACACAACATTATCTAGCCCCAAGCTAAGCAGAGCTTGTGTTATGGGTACTAGATAACTGATATACTTAATACAATACATTAAATAGATAGATATTTTTTATTATACATAGAAGATACCCAGAACACCCTGAACAAATATCTGCGATCGCACAAATATTTGTTCCGAGGCGGGAATCGAACCCGCAACCTCCTGCGTCGCAGGCCAACCTTCGCCCGCCGCGCCACAGAGGTCGTCATTATGCATTAGTTGTATTATTCTTTCCGTAAATAAAGATGATGAGAAGTCAAGAAAAGACAACTAAATTAACAATGGCTTGGGATTATAATGGTATGTGTTTACAGTTGCAATATTTATTCAGCTTTGTTAAATAGGTATTATACTATAGTTATTTTAGCATGAATGAACTTAGTAACAAATACCAACTATCATTAAGGCGAGGCATTGATAAACTATTATTTTGTATAAGGTTGCTTATGCTAAAACCGTTTATTTCCTTTAAATTAACAACAATGATTTAAAAAATCTGTCAAAAACAAAGAACGTCTGAATTACATCCGAACCACTTGGCCTCACAGCTAACTACCATCAATTACCCGAAGAGGCTAAAAAGACAACATATCATGAAAATCAATGGAACATGAAACATAAGAAAAGGAGAGGTGGTCGCTGGACCACTTCTGCTATAAGCCCGACTCTACCCACACCAAACCAGATCAGTCTGAAGACAGATCGAAGAAAAAAAGGGAAGTAAAAAAAACTAGTACGATATTAGTACAATATTGGAGTGTGTGTTTGGACAAATCTACCTAAAAAATGTAGAGGCTTAAATAGGTCCTGTTTACCTGTAAAATGTAAATCTTTGTTTTAAAAGAGTTTTCTTTGATAATTTTTTGTCTGTTATAAAAGTTAGTTAACCAATTGTGTAATTCGACTACAAAAAATAAGTCAGAGATATAAAGCCCCCTTCCTTTCCCCCCTCTCCCCAATTCTCTACGGTGGTCATAATCACGGTGGTCGGTTATCATAAAATGAGAACAAAAAATTAAGCCCACTTACAGCTGTGTTGCTTTGAACTTCATTATCAAGCTGGACAGGTTTTCTCACGAATGGAGCTTCAGCAACACTGCTGCTCACCTCCGTAACTACTGTTCCTTTAATCGCTCCATCCTTGTCTGCAAGAGTTGTCTCTTCACACTGATGGTTCAACACGGAAACTCCAACCTCCTCTAAATCTGCCACTTTGCTCGTGCATCTCAGGTACTTTGTGGAGTCAATATTGTGAAAATCAGATACCTTCAAGGTTACTTCGATTATGTAGGAGTTTTGTTCTGTCTGTAAAGGGTTTTTTTTTACACTCTCTATCGCAAATAATAGTTTCAAATTAGAATAAATAAAAAAATGCTGGACAGTTCACACAACATTTTCTAGCCCCAAGCTAAGCAAAGCTTATGTTATGGGTACTAGATAACTGATATATTTAATACAATACATTACATAGATGGATATTTTTTATTATACATAGTAAATACCCAGAACATTGTGAACAAATATATGCAGGTCTTACAAATATTTGTCCTGAGGCGGGAATCGAACCCGCAACCTCTTGCGTCGCAGGCGAACCTTCGCCCGCCGCGCCAGAGACAGAGAGAGCATAATAAGTTGCATAATACTTTTAAAAATGTGCAGCCTTTTATTAACACAGGATAAAGTTGAAAATATAATTATGGCCCAGTACAATCTAATTATAGAGCGCATGAGATTGGGACTTATTATTTTACTACAACTTCATAGAATATTTTAAGCTTTACGATATGAAACGGAGATAAATGGCAAAGGTCTACAATAATGATTAGATAACCTTCAGTAAACTGTATAATATCAGAAAATATAAACAGACAAACAGTGTACTACGTAATATACTTAATTATCGAGTTAACCAAGAGCCATACATTATATACCATTACTTACACTTTGCTGCGCATTTTGCAAATACCCCTCATCACAGGTGTAAATTTGATTAGGCAGACTGTTATAGAATTTTATGAAGCCATCCACAAGCTTATTTTTCTTCTCATAACTTAATTCACACGAACAATAAGAAAGTAAACAGAAAAATACGAAAATGAATTTACGATCCATGACGCAATTTACACAGTCATCGCGGTATGTTTGAAAGTTGAGTATTAATAAAGTATTAAATTATTAAATAGTGCAAATGAGTGCGTAATTTATTTTATTTACAAATTATCAAACACTCGGCAGAAAACACGATGACAAAATCAAAACGAAAACTAATTCCGCGTACAAAGAAATGAATGAATGAAACAAACAAACAAAACAACTAATGTCAATTTACATGACAACTGACAAGTTGACAACCAAATTGATAACAATTTCAGGGCTCGCATAGAAAATTTTGGTATATATAGAAATAAAGAGAAATCTCCCGCCAAATGAGGGGAGGAGCTCATGCGCGCCTTCTATATTCGACTATATGAACTTTTGCCATACTAACTATTATACATCTATTCTACATACCTAGTATATATATATATATATATATATATACACCTATAGCTTGCATTTTTTTTTTCTTACTATATATATAGCTAGCTACCTACCTATCGCTATATATGTATGCCTCTATAGCAAATAGGCATACATAATATATAGCGATAGATAGGTGCCTGGCTATTGTTAGTAAAACAGCGTTTTCAAACACAATATGCACCTTTTTATTTCTAAACATACAATAGTCATTATTCATTAGATCTACCTATACACATTATAATGACTTATTTCGTCTCGCTAGAGGGGCGAAATTATTTTTTTGCTGTTTTTTGCTCATTACAACTTATAAACACTTCTTCAGATGAGAAAGTTGAATTCGCGAGCGCTAAGAGACATAACACACATGTTTTAATTGATAGTATCTCATAAATATCATCAGTTTTGCTAATTTGACCGTAAACAAACCTTTTTTTGTTTACGGTTATAAAATACCTAAGTATATCTAGTACTCTTATTTTGCAGTTTTTCCACCATGCTTATGTACTTTTTTTTTTGTATACTACTTGAATGACGGAACAAGCAGATGGCCCACCTGATGTTAAGCGGTAAACTCTGCCTATGGACAGTGCATTACCTCACAAGTCACGTCCACCTAGGACGCGCCCTATGTGGCATTGCATTGTGCCCGCCACCCTGAGACATAAAGATGAAAAGTCTCATGTGCCTGTAATTTCACTGGCACCCTTACCCTTCAAACCGGAACACAGCAATGCGAGCACTACTGCTTTACTGCAGAAATAGGTATGGTGGTAGTACTTCCCCGGACGAACTCTTTCACAAAAAAAGCTCTACTACTACTTACTTACTTACGTACTTTTTATATGGGGATTCCATATCATAACACTACTTTCCAATCTACTCCTCACCAAGGCATTATACAATGGGCGTGATTTGACAAAAAAAACGCGTTTCTCTATGCCATCAGTCACAAACCCGTTAACTTTGTCCCTTCTCTCATTGTATGTCACGTTTGCTTGAAGCGACTTTCTGCATCGGTCATCCTCACTCTTTTGGTACAGATTGTATTTATTTTCACATTTTCCTTTCCTGGTTTAACTTTTGCCAGAGACGGCCGACTCGAAGCTAAATTTTCAATTCTGTATTTTTTCTGTGATGGTAAGCCAATATTTTATTTTTGGTTAGGCAAGAGATTGTGTTTTACAGTAGCATGTGGCCGGATCAGACGGTAAATTTTGTATTTCGCTCAACGGTCGCTGTTCCTTTGAAGTGGCGGGTAGAAATTTGTGTGTTGACAAGCTTGGCATGTTGACAGTAGGCATGGCTATGTTGCTAATTCTATTGAATCGGCAACAATATTTTACTTCAAAGTCCTTGCAACAGTTTTTGTAAATAAACTCATTACTTAATTGTAAGATTTCTCCAAGAACGTATATCTTTCCAAATCAACTACAGGATTCGGAAAATTATGCATATAATTTTTGAACCTGCAAAATAATAACATGGATTTAAAACTCAGTCACAATCACAAATAGTCACAATGTTGTCATCAGAAAAAACCGGCCTTCATGCGCGAGTCCATCGCGCATGAAGGGGTCCGTACCATTATGTATAAAAACGGCAATCAACACGATTTTTGTAAGGGAGCCCCCTCAAATATTTATTTTATTCTGTTTTTAGTATTTGTTGTTATAGGGGAAACAGAAATATATCACCTGTGAAAATTTCAACTGTCTACCTATCGCGGTTCATGAGATACAGCCTGGTGACAGGCGGACAGACAGACAGATAGACAGACAGCGAAGCCTTAGTAATAGGGTCCCATTTTACCCTTTGGGTACGGAACCCTAAAAATGGGAAACTCAGGAAATGGTCCTCCAGGAAGTGCCAAAATCGAATTAAACCGTATTTTCAGTATTCGACTGAGCGGGGGAAGTCCTTGCAATAAATGGCATTTGCTTTCATCTGTCCGTCCGGATGTATATTTGTACTCTTGTACCTACAGGTCGTATTTTGAACCAATCTTGACGAAACTTGATATAGGTAGGTACTGGTTCTACAATTTATATCGAGCATACATATTTATGCTTGTGAGGTCTAAACTGTTTAAACTGTTCCCAGAGCTCGACGTCGTTGTTTTGCCTTTAGGTGTCTACTGTTGGACGACGCCTCCCCATAGAATGAAGGGGTAGTTTTGCCATAATCACCACGCTTGGCAGGCGGATTGCGAGCGGGTGATCGCAGTATTCGTGTTGAGCACTCAATAGGATGCTGCTGCCCATCCCCTGGTGTAACTACTAGTTATTAAATTAGCATTAAATATACATACCTGTTTCATCGGTTCACGAACAGCCTGGGACACAGCATTTCATAAGAGACATGATTTTTATTTATCCGGCCGGTTGTGGCAAGCTATGGTGGCGATGAGCTCACCACTTGTCACGTCTATATTCCACGATTGTGGAAATTATCCAAATTAATGCAAATTATCTTAATTATCAATGCAATTTTTTTACAATTTTGACTGGACTGACATATATGCTATGAGTGCTGCCAACTCAATTTTTAAAAGACAGCCAGATCACTACTAAAAAAACAAAATCCTCCTTATGAAATTTATGTTCAGAAAGCAATTCTTGTCTGAACTTGTTAAGTAGTATATTATAGCACCCTTACAGCAAACGTTGTTTTAGCCTACTTTTGAATATACTTGGTCTATCAATTGTTTTTATGAATAACCAAAATTATTGTAGATGGAAGAAACTTTTGCTTTTTTTTGTTAGTTTACGCAGTTACGTAGTACGTTTAGGTTGTTTTAGTAGTACGCCAACCACTAGCTGTCACAAACCTGATTTTGCTGGTAGAAGATGTTAGCATGAAGCCCACCTTTTTGTAACATTATTGTATGTACAAGAATGTATAAGTAAATAAATAAATAAATTGATTGTACACATACAATAATTTTATGACGTTTTCTGTTGGATTACGATTTTTAAAACATTATTTCGAACAAAAAACTATATTTGTATCATGTTGCTAATTTACAGTTAACATACGTCCTTACTTTCTCTAGATATGTCAACCGGGACTTCTTCTCTACAGACGGACTGACTTTTTTTATTACATTTTCTTATTTTTCTTTGGTTATAGATCGGTTTTTTGTAGCGGTTTTGTTTTTTTGTTGTTGGTTTACAGCTAGATCTAGGTATAACATTTATGAATTGGCATCACTGGCGTCGTAATCTGACACTTCTATGAACCGATTGATTGAACTGTAGAAACAAGATGGCTGTTTTTTTTATAATGGCCTGGATACTGGTCCATGTTGACTAAGAAGCTTATTTTTGAAAATAGCGAAATCTATAATGTACTTATTTCAACTCTGAGTACTCAATGAATTGGTAGTTGTACCATGGTACCTGTTAAATGATTGGTGGCCGTGACGTATGCATGCGAAGCTAATTTGTAAAGCTCTGCTTGCTATTGTATTTAATTTTGTAATAAAAGCATTTTGAGTTAAAAATGCTTTATTTGGTACCCAATAACTTAAATTATTAAACATAGTAGTTGACTTATAAAAAATGGCCAAGGAAAACATCAACAGTTGTTCTTCAGTACCAAATATTAAGATGTAAGTGCTAGAGATTATTTTTACATAAACTTTCGGTTGGAGTGTACATAAGGGGGCGCTGAGGAAAAAAGACTTAGAAAAATTTCATCGAAAAACGACTTAGAAAAAATTCCCGTTCCGACTTCTGTCTGACTAAGTCTTTTTTTTCCCTCAGCGCCCCCGTATGTCCACTCTGACCAAACTTTCTTTAACTTTTAATACATTAAAGTTTGTAAAGGAACAAGTTATGATTCTTAGAGATTACTTTTCCGTCGCCTATAGTCGTACGTGTTCATTGTCTCAGAAATACTAAAAATAGTAAATACTAGCAATTTGAAAGGCACTTCCTAAAAGTAGATACATAACTGTAATAATATTATTTGGTCAATTCATTTATGTTACAGATGGTGGATAGCGTTTGGTTTAATTTGTGCTGCAACATTTGCTACCAGATTTTACAAAGTCTTGGAACCTGACCATGTTTGGTAAGTTGCATGCACTAACTAACTTTATGGCCCACAGGTATGTATTACGTACAGATGCAATTCAGTTGGTTTAGTCAAAGAAAGATATCATCATGTGTCGGCACAGTGTGTTCTGCATGGCGCCCATCCGTTATAACAAGATTCCTTTTTCAATACATACAGAAAACAGTTTTGATGCATATAAAAATAAACTTACAATGCTTTTAGAAGAAAAGGTTAAACTCAATTAATGAATAACTAAATGAATAATTTGAATGTCAGACAATCTTATTTATTTGGAACCTATTTACATTTCATATTATTTGTTATTTTACCTTTCCTTATTAATTGATATTTCATTCAATTTATTCTGTTATTTTTTTTTTATTATTTGAGTTATGGAATTGTTTCGCCTTTAACTATATAGATTAATTTTGTTTTTACTTGTTGTTTAAAATGTTGTATAATACATAATATACTTTAACACCAATGTAATATTACCACCTAGATCTTACAGCTATAAATCATTTATCATTTTGATCATACAGTTTAGGCTACTAGACAGATATTAAAAGTGATTTAAATCAATACATGGCATATAATAAATTCGCTTTCCATTTCTCATTTTGAATTGCCTTATTTTATTCTAAACTAATTCCCACGATGGTGCTACCTACAGTGAAAAGAGGCCCATTTGAGGCTCTGCCTACCCTTTGGGGGAAAAAGCTGTGTGTCTATGTATGTATGCAAAGGGTGTTGATGCGGTCTTTAATGTCATTACAGAATTTATTCAGGTTTGTATGCATATAACTTTTAATGCAAAGCCTAGTGTTGGTGGCTAAGTAGATTATAAACTGTTATTTGAAGTTATTTGACAACCTCTGTGGCGCGGCGGGCGAAGGTTCGCCTGCGACGCAGGAGGTTGCGGGTTCGATTCCCGCCTTGGAACAAATATTTGTACGATCTGCAGATATATGTTCAGGGTGTTCTGGGTATTTTCTATGTATAATCAAAATTATATATCTGTGTAATGTATTGTATTAAGTATAGCAGTTATCTAGTACCCATAACACAAGCTCTGCTTAGCTTGGGGCTTGATAGCGTTGTGTTTTTTTAAAAAATTATATTTGTTTATTATAAATTGAATTTGATATTATTTTCAGTTGGGACGAAACACACTTTGGTAAAATGGCAAGCTGGTACATAAATAGGACATTCTTCTTTGATGTTCATCCACCACTGGGAAAGGTTCGATCCTTCAGTATTTTTTGTTCATAGACACTCCTTTATTTCCGAAAGAGTAGGTAGTCTCTTTTCAGTGACCAGTGTAATTTTTTTAAATGTCCACCGACTGGGCTTCTTTTTTTTAATTAATTTTTTATAACATTGATATACCATTGTTTAACTACTATCTCACCTGTTGGTAAGTGACGATGTGGCCGAAGATGGAGCTCAAAGGTCTAGAAGGCACCTATTCACTCTAGCCTTGAAGAGACCCAGATTAGTTTTAAGGAAAGACAGACTACGGTAGTGTATTCCACTCCTTAGCAGTTCGCATTATAAAGATAGAACTGAAACGTTTTGTGCGAATAGAAGGTATACTAATGAGGTAAGGATGGTACTGAGACGTACGCCTGCTCGTCCTATGATTAAAAGGAGATGGTGGGATCAGATCGTGCAGTTCCTGGGAGCATTCCCTGTAATGTAACCTATAGAAGATCGAAAGGCATGCAACCTTACGGCGGTGCTCGAGACTCTGGATCTTAGTCTCCGCCATATGTTGCTCACCTATAAGCCTGAAAGCTCTACGTTCGATCGAGTCCAAGGCAGCAAGCTGGTGTTTGGCCGAACCATCCCAAATATGGCAGCAGTACTCCATACCAGCCCGGACTTGTGCTTTGTACAGACTTAGAAGCTGTCCTGGTGTGAAGTAACGCTTTACCTTATTCAGGATGCCTAGCTTCATGGCAGCTGTTTTTGCCTTAGACTCGATATAGGAGCCAAAGTTGAGAGTAGGCGTGAGCGAAACACCTAAGAGCTTGAGGTGATCCCCTATAGCTACAGGTACATCTCGGATTACAGGAACTTGGAGAATCTTTTTTTTTTCTTTTTTTTTTCTTCTATATTAATCAATTGGGTTTGCCATTGCCACCACTCTTGCCAAGCGGATCGGTGATCGCAATGGTGTTAAGTACTCAAGTGGATGCTGCTGCCCATCTGATGGTGCAATCCCTCAGTAATTAATAAAATAAAAATAGCCTTTATTCCACTAACCTTAACCTACTTATCTAATACAAGACCTTAGTAAGACCTTAGTTAATCCACGGGACGAGACGGAAACTTGAAAAAACCGCTTTAGCTTAAGTGCAGTTCTGTGGCTGTCTCAGGGTGGCGGGCGCAATGCAATGCCACATAAGATGCGTCCTAGGTGGACGTGACCTACGAGGCAATGCATTGTTAAAGGCAGAGGTTATCGCTTAACATCAGGTGAGCCATCTGCTTGTTCCGTCGAAAAAAAAAAGTGTCCAGTAGGGGACTTCCGTATGATGATAAAGTTGCTGATCAATATAGTATTACTCACCTTTTGTAATTTCAGATGCTCATCGGCCTGTCGGGGAAACTGACAGGGTATGATGGCAAGTTCCCATTCGAGAAACCAGGTGATAGGTATGATGGAGCAAGCTATGAGGGTATGAGGATTGTAAGTATCAAGGAATTCGCCAAGTTATGGAAATAGTAGTTCTGCGAGCAGTAGACCTCGCGAGCACAAACTTATTGCAACAATTGTGTTCAGTTTTCAATTTACCAAACATCATCTTAATCTGTGTAACATCTTAAATTGTGTACTTGCATAGAACATGAAATGTATCTAGGGCTGGGCAAAATACATGCTTTATAACATGAAATTTATCCAGGGCTGGGCAAAATACATGCTTTGTAACATGAAATGTATGTATCATTCTGCCTTTCATTGCATGTTCGCTGCAAGCGTGGACGCGTCGGCTCTAAGCACGCATTCACTACGAACCTCCCGCGTACGTCTGTGTCCACACTGCGCGCCCCTTTGTGTTCGTTCGAAAAACCGACAAATCACGGATCGCGCCGCGCGCGGTTTGTAAAGCGTGAAATACACATATCGCGCGTGCAAGACGTCCAAACTATGAAAAGTTGTTACAAAGTATGTTAAATAAATTAATAAATAAATAATGCTGGAAAATACCCAGAATACAGAACAAATATTTGTTCCGAGGCGGGAACCGAACCCCCTGCGTCCGCCGCGCCTCAGACGTCATGATACATTGCAGCAATGTGTACGGCAAACTCTTTCATTGCATGATTTATTTCATGTTACGTTTCAGCAGTCTGTACGCACCTTACGTGCTCGCTGCGAAAGTTACATTACGGCCCGTAACACCGGTCAGTATTCACCTTTAGAGTTACAAAAGAAGTTTTGGTTATTCATTGTTTTTATTTTATTACAGTTCTGCACTGCACTGGGCGCTGCAATAATTCCATTGACTTTTCTCAGTATATGGGAAATAACAAAATCTTTAGAAGCAACTATCATTGGAACCATGCTCCTGTTATGTGGTAAGATATAGTATGTTTTTATATATATGTATATATATTTTTATACTACTTAGAATGTATACTGGGACTAGCAACTGGCCAACTAGCAGATGGCCCACCTGATGATAGGCGGTACCCTCTGCCTATGAACAGTAAATTATCACATAGGTCACGTCCACCTAGGACGCGCCCTATGTGGCATTGCACTGCGCCCGCCACCCTCAGACATAAATAAAAACAGTCTCATGTGCCTGTAATTTCACCGGCAATGATACCCTTCAAACCGGAACACAGCAATGCGAGCACTACTGCTTTGCGGCTGAAATAGGTATGGTGGTAGTACTCCCCGGTCGAACTCTTTTATAAAAAAGCTCTACTACTACTACTACTACTACTACACACCTAGCACACACTACATCTACATAGACATAGTATCTAGTACCACGTTGTTGGAGTTATAACCGACCGAACACGGAGCGAATGTGTATTTCTGCATTGCATACGCATTTGCTCGAATTACCCAAAATTGAACCATTAAGTTCCATAAATTCATAGTTATACCATTTTTAGTTAATATAATAAATAAATAAATAATTCTGGACAGTTCACACAACATTATCTAGCCCCAAGCTAAGCAGAGCTTGTGTTATAGGTACTGATATATTTAATACAATACATTACATGGATAGATATTTTTTATTATACATAGAAAATACCCAGAACACCTTGAACAAATATCTGCAGATTGTACAAATATTTGTTCCGAGGCGGGAATCGAACCCAGGTGAAAAATTCATCGACATCGATTAGACAATATGACAGCTGAGGCCTGACAAAGTAACATGCTATTTCCGATGTCGCTAGTTGAAAAGTCAACAATGTATGAGATTGACGGTTTAAGCTATCGAAATGTCACGTGGTCTATTGTATTGTATTGACCTCCTGCGTCGCAGTCGAACCTTCGCCCGCTGTGCCCTAGAGGTAGACCAGCCGGCCTAGCCAAATGGTATTCGCTTCGAAGCGATTCCATTTCTATAGTCTTAATACAATACAATACAATACAAGACCACGTGACATTTCGATAGCTTAAAACGTCAATCTTATACATTATTGGCTTTTCTCCAAGCGACATCGGAAATAGAATGTTACTTTGTCAGGCCTCAGCAGTCATTATTGTCTAATCCATGTCGATTACCAGTTTGCTGTTCTTTGCGCTGCGTGTTTTAGCTTTTTTTAAGAGCAGATATGTTGAAAACAAATCGAACTTCAGTCTATTACACAATAACACCTCTGGTCTTTGTGCATACATACATACATAGACACACGCCTTTTTCCCCGAAAGGGTAGGCAGAGCCTCAAATGGGCCTCTTTTCACTGTGGGTTGCACCATCGTGGGAAATAGACGTGACAAGTGGTGAGCTCTTCGCCGCAATTGCCTCCCCCGACTGAATCGTCTGACGCTTTCTTCCAGTAATAACACATTCCATAATAAGCTAGCAGCCAGGACAAATCTTATACCAACTAATCTTACAAACAAGTCTTTGGCCTTTGTACAATATTAATGAATTCACTAAAAATGGTCCACCACACCTGGGGATCCTAGTGTGGGATCAGAACTATTTATGTGACTGTTGGGTGATATTATTAAGGTAGATGCCTCTCGCTTTAGGCGCAAAATGTTTTTTTTTTTGTATTTTTTGCCTATTACAGCTCATCAACACTTCTTCAGATAGCGATAGTTAATTTCGCGAGAACTCTAAACTGATGATATTTATGAGATACTATCAATTAAAACATGTGTGTTAAGAGGTGTTAAGTCTCCTAGTTCTCGTGAAATCAACTTTCGCTATCTGAAGAAGTGTTCATGAGCAAAAAACGTTTTATTCTATTGAAAAATAAATTTCTAAACACAAAAAATACCCAAATATTTGAAGTTCGCGCCTCAAGCGATAACATCCAACTTAATTAGGAAAATTATTTTAAATGGTGTATTTTTGTTGCAGATGTGGGATTTTTGACTTTAAACAGATATATTTTGCTGGATCCAATTCTACTGTTCTTCATGAGCTGTTCAATCTATGGGGCATTTAAGGTAACAAATGATAATCCAATGTGTGAAGTGAGGTTTTAAGTGACTGAGCGAGCGAAGCGAGCAATTTCTTTGCAACAAGTGTCCTAATTTTCTCTCATCTGTCTGCATGTTGGTGCTCGCGTACATGTTTCCATAATGTCTTCCAGCTGATGATTATTCTTTTAATTTCAGGTTCGAACCCTCACAGAGGACGGCTCCCCTCCCTTCTCCAGCAGCATGCTATCTTGGCAGCTGTTCCTAGGCGCGGCGCTCGCTTGCACGGTGTCTGTGAAGTTCGTGGGGCTGTTCATAGTGCTGTTTGTGGGACTGCGCACGATTGCTGATCTATGGAACGTGCTCGGAGACTTGACCAAGCCTGTGGTGAGTGGTGACTGAAAGAAAATGCATTTATTCACCAAAAATCAGCCAGTTAAACAAAATTATTACTTACAAAATACAATTTTAGAAAAGTAAAATTGTGAAAATACAAAACTGATAAAATAAAATAAAGTATGAGTGTGGGTTTGAGGTTTATTTTTTACAACTTTAGATGATGGAACAAAGGTAGGTAGATGGGTAAGGATAGGTGTAGGTGTGTGGTATGTATGTTTGGGTGCGTTTGAGTGTGTATGTGTGTGTCTGCGTGTGTGTGTGGCTCACCTGCTACTACCAGTCTCTTAAGAGTCTGATATGGCAGGAGAAGCCATCGTGTGTAGGTGTGTGTGTGTGTGTGTGTATGTGAATGTCAGTATATACTGCGTCTTTATCTAAACAATAAAAAATATACAGCCGGACTGAGAACCTCCTCATATTTTCGGAAGTCGGTTAAAGAATAGAACGTTTTTTCCCCTAAAAATTATCGGATTCGATGATGTTTAACTCCCGACGAAAAAGAGGGTGTTATAAGCTTGTAGTGTGTATCTGTGTGTCTGTATGTGGCATCATAACTCCTGAAAGGATGGGCCGATTTTGATTTAGTTTTTCCACGGGAGGAGAGTGGGGATCTTTTCTTAGGTCAGACACACCATGCCATCCTTTTTCTATTCTTAAACGTTATTTTTCAGAGCCTTACTGTGAAACATCTGGTTGGGAGATCCATAACGCTTATAGTGTGGCCGGCAATGCTCTATGTCTTCTTCTTCTGGATACATCTCACTGTTCTCAATAGAAGGTAAATATGTTTGTATTTTGATACATAGGTGACCCATACCCGGGCATCACCAATTTTTTTGATGTTTTTTTTTCATGTTTTTTTTACAATTGATATACCTTTTTCTGACCACTTTCTCACCTGTTGGGAAGTGTGGCCGAAGATGGAGCACAAAGGTCTAGAAGGCACCCATTCACTATGGCCTTGAAGAGACCCAGATTATAGTTTTCAGGAAAGACACACGACGGTAGTGTATTCCACTTCTTAGCAGTTCGCATTAGGTCCTTCGAGCCAGATTTTTATTTATATTTTTATTTATTGGGAAACCAACAGCGGTACAGAAAAATTAAATTATGCTTATCATTCATCATTATCAAGCATTAGGTAGCTTAGAACCAGGAGATTGACATAGGGGGGAGGGTAGGAAGGGGGGGGGGGGGGGGGCTACCCGTGCGAAGCCGGGGCGAGTCGCTAGTGATATATAAATAATTGCCAATAACGGGCTTCCATATAAGATTTTTTGTTGCTTTCGTCCCATAGAGATGCCATGCCATTTATCCTTTTGTTTGATCATACTAGTTAATTATGAAGTTGGGTCCCACCAGCTCCATTTTTGCTTCATTTGACAGTTATTGACATCGTAAGTTCCAAAATACGGGTTACGTTTCTGTCACAAACTTGAGCCCATGGCGAATCTCAAAATATCAGATAATTGCAATTCAACACTATGTGGGGTTTTCTCGGCCGTTTCACATCATGCCTATAAGCCTTAAAAATAGATGGCGCCAGCTCTGTACTTAACTGTCAAAATAAAGTGAAATGTCAACGTCAACAACGTAGTGATATATTTTCGTGGTATTTTGTTACTATCACACAAAAGCACAGACAATGCATTTATTAATTTGGACAACCACAGTTGAGTCAGCGCCATCTATCGAGCCAAATCGAACTACTTTTTTTTATTCGAAAATGAAAAGCCCTCATTATTATAGTAATATAAGAATCTGAAAGAAGTAATACAGTAATATAAAGTGTTCTGGGTATTTTGCTATGTATAATAAAAAATATCTATCTATGTAATATATTGTATTAAGTATATCAGTTACATAACACAAGCTCTGCTTAGCTTGGGCTAGATAATGTTGTGTGAACTTGTCTAGCATTATTAATTTATTTTATGTATCTGTTTTTTTTTCTTAGTGGCAATGGCGATGGCTTTTATTCATCCGGCTTCCAAGCGCGCCTGATAGGCAACAGCCTGCACAATGCCAGCGCGCCGAGGGTGGTCGCATACGGCGCCATCATAACCCTGAAGAACCACAGGACTGGTGGGGGGTACCTGCACTCTCATCACCATCTGTACCCTCAGGGGGTGGGCGCGAAACAACAGCAGGTATGAGCTACATGTTCTATACCAATGATCTAAGGTGTACAAAGTGGAATCGTTCAATGGGAATTTTGAAATAGTCCAATGATTTTGTACTCACTCATGTTTGTCAGACATATTTATACATTACTAGCAGCGCCCCGTGGTTTCACCCGCGTAAGTCTCGATCCCGTGGGAATATCGGGATAAAAATGTGCCTATGTGTTATTACGGGAGTCCAGTTACCTCCATTCCAAATTTCATGCAAATCCGTCCAGCCGTTTCAGCGTGAAGAAGTAACAAACACACACACAAACTTTCGCATTTATAATATTAGTAGGATTGTTTATATCTGTGTTATTACAAATAAAAAAACTATTCTATCTAATCGAATTTATCTATTCTACATATTTTTCACTAGAAACTCAAAAATCATGGTAAATATTCCGTTTGTACAGAAACGTTTCCCTAATAAATAACACGAACCCTTCCAGATAACAACATACACACACAAGGACGAAAACAACCGCTTCATTATCAAACCGTACGACAAAGAACGAGTGGACGGCGTCGTCGTGGTTCGGAGCGGAGACTTGGTGCGGCTGACTCACGTGCAGACCGCCAGGAACGTGCACTCGCACCGAGAGAGGGCGCCACTTACCACCAAGTACTTGCAAGTCACGGGCTATGGGGAGGTGAGTAAAGGACGAGTGGACGGCGTCGTCGTGGTTCGGAGCGGAGGCTTGGTGCGGCTGACTCACGCGCAGACCGCCAGGAACGTGCACTCGCACCGAGAGAGGGCGCCACTTACCACCAAGTACTTGCAAGTCACGGGCTATGGGGAGGTGAGTAAAGAACGGGTGGACGGCGTCGTCGTGGTTCCGAGCGGAGACTTGGTGCGGCTGACTCACGCGCAGACCGCCAGGAACGTGCACGCGCACCGAGAGAGGGCGCCACTTACCACCAAGTACTTGCAAGTCACGGGCTATGGGGAGGTGAGTAAAGGACGAGTGGACGGCGTCGTCGTGGTTCGGAGCGGAGACTTGCTGCGGCTGACTCACGCACAGACCGCCAGAAACGTGCACTCGCACCGAGAGAGGGCGCCACTTACCACCAAGTACTTGCAAGTCACGGGATATGGAGAGGTGAGTAAAGCAGTGTAAGCAGCTCTATTTTGTAGGGTTCCGTACCTCAAAAGGAAAAGACGGAATCAAAAAAAAAGTAAAAGGATCACTTTGTTGTCCGTCTGTCAAGACCCTTTTTCTCAGGAACGCGTGGAGGTATCAAGCTAAAATTCTTATCAAATACTCAGGTCTACTGTCCCTTGGAGCTGTGAAAAAATCAAACGTCTAAGACAACGCAATCAAAAGATACAGCCGTTTATGCTGCGTAGCTTTACGTTTATGCATATTACCTATACTTACTATTATTTATTTTAGTACTATGTTATTATATTATATATTTATATTATACATTATTATTTATTTTTATAATATAATATTATGTTACTTACATATCTTGTATTGTTAGACTACAAAGGTTTTTTTATTTTTCTTCTCTTTATTACGTTTTTTTGTGCACTACCTACATAAATGTATCCACAATACACAAAGGTTAGCTGGTAGAGAATGCTTCTTAGCATTAAGTTCGCCTATGTACATTGTTTGTTTTGTGCAATAAATTCTATTCTATTCTAAAGTATCGACATGCGCAAGGGAATCAAAACCTTAACAGGCTTAGAGCATTGCAGGCCTCCGTACCGGAGTGCTCGATGCCTACAGGGTACTTCCCGTGAACTCAGAATCTTGAAATTTGGTACGAAGCAACGTCTTATAGCACAGATAAAGGAAAAATTGCGAAAAGTATAAATTTTAAGTTACATCAATAATAAAAATAATTTTAATAATTTTAAAAAACAATACAGCTCGGCCGCTTTTTTGGATATTTCTCAGGCCTTTGACCGTGTATGGCATGAGGGCCTGCTTTACAAGATACTGAAAGACCTACCTATAAATTATTATCTTCTGATAAAATCCTACCTAAATCAACGGCATTTTTATGTGAAGCATGGAGAGGATCGAACTGGACTCCATTGTATAAATGATGGTGTCCCCCAAGGTAGCGTTATGGGCCCAGTTTTGTACCTCATATACACCTATGACCTACCAACAACAGAAAACGTCCTTGTGGGAACATTCGCTGATGACACAGCTCTCATTGCCACTCACGAAAACCCAGTTGTTGCATCGGCCATGCTACAAAAAAGCCTAAACGAAGTCTCTATCTGGCTAAGGGACTGGCGTATTAGAGCAAATGAAACCAAATCTGTGCATGTGACATTTGCTCTTAGACACGGTTCATGCCCCGTAGTCAAGCTGAATGAAATCCAGATACCACAATGCGATGATGTGCGTTACCTGGGTATATATTTGGATAGACGCCTCACTTGGAAGAAGCACATTTTCACAAAAAGAAAGGCTCTTAGCCTGCAACTCAGGAAGTTGTACTGGCTAATGGCTCGGAAATCCAAATTATCCTTGGACAACAAACTCCTCCTCTACAAATGCATTTTAAAACCAGTATGGTCCTATGGAGCTGAGCTGTGGGGTACAGCGGCAAACTCTAACCTGGAAATTCTGCAACGCTTTCAATCTAAAATGCTACGCATGATAACGAATGCACCATGGTACATTACAAACTGTCAACTACATCGCGACCTAGAGATGCCAACAGTCAAACAAGATATTTGCAACAAGCTCAAATCCTATGCCAAACGTATGGAGCAACACCCTAACCAGCTTGCAAATAGTCTCATGAAAAAGTCCACAACTTTCAGAAGGATAAAGAGGAGAGCCCCTCAAGACCTCATCTAGTATCTAAAAGAATATGTACTGAATTAGAGTCGTGGATATGCCACTGGGCGTATACCATTCATGTCAAGCACGAAAGAAGCACAAAACTCTTGCTCAATGCCCGGAAAGGCAGATTACAAGAAACAAAGGAGACTTAAAAAAAAAAAAAAAAAAAATTTTAAACTTACTACATAGATAATGGTACGGAACCCTTCGTGCGCGAGTCCGACTCGCACTTAGCCGGTTTTTTTCTTTATAATTGGCGTGCTTTTGCATTTTTCAAGTATAATTATTGTAACTTTAGAAACTCACATGGTTATGTACATACTTTTCACTAGAAATGGGATATTTACCATGATTTGTGAGTTTTGATTGTTCCCGATATTTGGGCACAGTTGCATGCGCCATGACCATGGGGAAAACATGAACGGATGATCATGGCGCATGCAACTGTTTGTATTTTCACAAAATTAGCAACGTTAAACTCCTTCCATGTCGTCAAAGTCAGAGTCAAGTCATGTTTTAGTAAAACGCTGGTCGTTTTACCAAAACTTTGGTAGAAAATTTCCACCAATTTGAAAAGTCACGTTATACACTTCCATATCATTTCACTACACTTGTGCTCTACAGACGAGCTACATTGGTTAAAACGCCACCAAATTAACCCAAAATTACTAAAAAAAAACACTAGAAAATGAAATAAAATAAAAGTAGACGACGTCTCTTTTCGAAATTGGCGGAAAAAGCCGTAAGCTACTATATCATTCAACAGTCAAACTCGCTAATTTTAAAAGTTTTTATCAAAATATAACCAGTACCGTTCACAAAAACGTTCAGATTTCATACGTCTGGATTGAGAGATCCTTGCTTGAATTGAGCTGTAACTCAGCTGATTAAGGATAAAAGATAGTATAAATTAAAGATAATGAAGATAATGGTGGTGTGTCCGGCCCAAGAATAGACACCTCCATCTCCTCCCGTGGATGTCGTAAAAGCCGACTTAGGGATTACCCGGACTTGTTTGTAAGATTCGTTTATATAAAATTTGTGCTGGCTGCTAGCTGATTTAAGGAATGTGTAATTATTGGATGAAAGCGTTAGCAGAGTCAGTCGTGGGAAGCAATGGCAACCATGAGCTCACTACTTGTCACGTCTATTTAGCACGATGTAAATAATGATGTGGTTGCACCCACAGTTAAAAGAGGCCCATTTGTGGCTCTGCCTGCCCTTCCGGGGGAAAAGTAAAAAGGCGTGTGTCTATGTATGTATATGTATGTATGAAAAAAAGACAACAAAAATAACCATTTAGTAATTTGGCGTATTTCCACTTTTACCAGGATGGTATCGGCGACGCCAACGACGTGTGGAAGATTGTGATATCTGGTGGCAAAGATGGCGACGAGATATTAACTGTGAGAAGCAAACTGATGTTTGTGCATTATTTACAGGTAAGAAAGATATTTAAAAGCGCCATTATAACTAACAACTAGCTATGCGAGTTAAGGGTATCAATTCAATTCAATCATTTATTTCTTGTCAGTGATTTACAAATATAGCAAAGGTTACACATTTTTACAATATCGTGATGTTAACAATTTCTTAAAAATAGACACAGTAGTAGTATAAAATGCAGTACCTAGGTACTATGTGCCGAGCTCCCAGGCCCTTTTGTTATCGATGTAATCTGCAGTCTTCAGAGTTTTCTTAAATTTATTTTCAGAAAGATAAACAATGTGATCAGGTAATTTATTAAAAATGCATAAATTATCGTGTATATCATAAACGCCATTATCACTATGACAACAGAATAAATATTAGTACAAGTACTATGACTTACAACGAGCATAGGGACCTAGGGTACCACAAATACTTCTTTTTTCACATGGTAATGAACAGGTAGAACAGTTTTGTGCGTTCACTTTACAGATAAAAGGGCAATGAATGACATATTTTTTTTGCAGCATAAAACATTGAGTCCTCTTAGGAGAAAGCCTCTAAATAAAACCAATCAGCTGCTGTACACGCCTTAAAGAAATATACCTAAATGGAATGTATTGTAGGCATGCAGCCTGACGACGAGTGGGAAGCAGCTGCCGAAATGGGGTTTCGAACAGCAGGAAGTGGCGTGCAATCCTAACTTGAGGGATAAGAATGCGCTCTGGAACGTCGAGGATAACGTTTTCGATAAATGTGAGTAAATCATCAACAGCCTTTAGATGTCGACTGCTGGAAGAGTCCCCTCCCATTCCTCCCCCCCCCCCCCCCCCCTCCATACCCCTTAAAACGCCTAGAGTAGCGGGGTGTTGAAGTATTTTTTAGGGTTTCGTGCCCTTAGGGTAAAACGGAACCCTATTACTGAGACTCCGCTGTCCGTCTGTCCGTCTGTCTGTCTGTCACCAGGCTGTATATGCTGTGCCAGGCTGTGTCTCATGAACCGTGATAGTTGGACAGTCATATCATAGATGATGTATTTCTGTTGTCTCTATAACAACAAATACTAAAAAGCAATTAAATAAATATTTAAGGAGGCTCCCATACAACAAACGTGATTATTTTGCCGTTTTTTTATACAATGGAACGGAACCGAGTTCAACTCGCACCTGGCCGGTTTTTTTTTATTCGCTTGTGTTCCAATAGTTTGTAAATCAAGCGATATGTACTTAATATAGCGTAACTACTAACTAAGCATAACTACTAATTGTTATTTTAAACCCCCGACGCAAAAACGACGGGGTGTTATAAGTTTGACGCGTCTGTGTATGTGTGTGTGTGTGTGTGTGTGTGTCTGTCTGTCTGTCTGGCATCGTAGCTCCCGAACGGATGAACCTATTTAGTTTTTTGTTTGAAAGGTGAATTTGTCGGGAGTGTTCTTAGCTATGTTTGATCAAAATCTGTTCAGCCGTTTCATTGAGTTGATGGTTTTTTGAATTTTTACAAAATTTGTTACTTGTATTTCAGTGCCAAAGATGAGTTTCGAAGCGTACGCGTCGGGATTCTTGGAGCGCTTGTTGGAGTCGCACGCGGTGATGTTCCAGGGCAACGCGGGACTAAAGCCCAAAGAGGGCGAGCTCACTTCGCAGCCCTGGCAGTGGCCCATCAACTACAGGGTACACAAACTCAAAGAGGGTTTTATTCAACCTATAAGGCGGATGCTCTCGCTTGTGGCGTGAAATTCAAAGTCGGATGTTTTTTGCTCATTACAGCTCATGGACACTTCTTCAGATAGCGAAATTTGATTTCGCGAGAACTAGGGGACTTAACACACATGTTTTAATTGATAGTATCTCATAAATATCATCAGTTTAGCTACACATATTTACAGTGTTTTTTTTTGTGTCCTAGCTAAACTGATGATATTTATGAGATACTATCAATTTAAACATGTGTGCTAAGTCCCCTAGTTCTCGCGAAATCAACTTTCGCTATCTGGAGAAGTACTGATGAGCTGTAATGGACTAAAGACACCAAAAATTTCGTGACTCTAGTGAGAGCATCCACCATAAGGATCATTACAATGTCTGCCTGTGCGGGAGAAATGCTGCAACTGAACTTTAAACCAGTCCTACCCACCGGTTGAGCTGGAATTTGGCCCTTAGGGCCATTCGGTTGGCTTACCTGTTGTCAGAATTGAAAAAGTGGTATCATAATATTACTTTATTTATTTAATGTTTTGTCGACCTCTGTGGCGCGGCGGGTGAAGATTCGCCTGCGACGCAGGAGGTTGCCGCCTCGGAATCGTTCAGGGTGTTCTGGGTATTTTCTATGTATAATCAAAAATATCTATGTAATGTATTATATTAAGTATATCAGTTAACTAGTACCCATAACACAAGCTCTGCTTAGCTTGGGGCTAGATAATGTTGTATTCGTAGAAGAAAGCGTTAGCCGAGTCAGTCGTGGGAAGCAATGTCGGCGATGAGCTCACCACTTGTCACGTCTTTATTCCACGATGGTGCAATTCACTGTGAAAAGAGGCCCATTGAGGCTCTGCCTACCCCCCTTTGGGGGAAAAGGTGTGTGTCTATGTATGTATGTTTCAACAATATCTGTTTGATTGCAGGGTCAGTTCTTCTCAGGGAGTACCCACAGGATCTACCTGTTAGGGAACCCCGTGGTCTGGTGGGTGAATCTCGCATTTCTGGCTATATTCTTCATGGTATACGTCATCAACTCAATTCGGGACAAGCGAGCTGAAGCTTTCGGGACCCCCATCGAAGGTATGTGATCATCTCATCATCGACGACGATCTCAGTGGCGCGCCGGGCGAGTGGCCGGCTGAGATGCAAGAGGTTGCGGGTTCGATTTGAATATTTGTGTGACCTGCAGATATTTGTTAAGGTTGTTCTGGGTATTTTCAATGTATAATAAAAAATATCTATCTATGTAATGTATTGTATTAAGTATATCAGTTATCTAGTACCCATAACACAAGCTCTGCTTAGCTTGGGGCTAAATAATGTTGTGTGAACTGTCCAGCATTATTTATTTATTTAAGTTGGTGGATGGAGGCGGTTCGTCGTGGCATTCAATGGGGAGGCTAAAGGAGTAGTGGACTTCTATAGGCTGATGATGATGAGGTTCCTATTTGTTACGTATGTCCAACAGATAGCAAGCCCCGGTCACTGCTGAACGCGGCTGGCTGGTCGTTCATCGGCTGGGCGCTGCACTATGTAACGTTCTGGGCGATGCGTCATGTGCTGTACTTCCATCACTATTTGTTACGTATGTCCAACAGATAGCAAGCCCCGGTCGCTGCTGAACGCGGCTGGCTGGTCGTTCATCGGCTGGGCGCTGCACTATGTGCCTTTCTGGGCGATGTGTCGTGTGCTGTACTTCCATAACTATTTGTTACGTGTGTCCAACAGATAGCAAGCCTCGGTCACTGCTGAACGCGGCTGGCTGGTCGTTCATCGGCTGGGCGCTGCACTATGTGCCGTTCTGGGCGATGGGTCGTGTGCTGTACTTCCATCACTATTTGTTACGTATGTCCAACAGATAGCAAGCCCCGGTCACTGCTGAACGCGGCTGGCTGGTCGTTCATCGGCTGGACGCTGCACTATGTGCCGTTCTGGGCGATGCGTCGTGTGCTGTACTTCCATCACTATTTGTTACGTATGTCCAACAGATAGCAAGCCCCGGTCACTGCTGAACGCGGCTGGCTGGTCGTTCATCGGCTGGGCGCTGCACTATGTGCCGTTCTGGGCGATGCGTCGTGTGCTGTACTTCCATCACTATTTGTTACGTATGTCCAACAGATAGCAAGCCCCGGTCGCTGCTGAACGCGGCTGGCTGGTCGTTCATCGGCTGGGCGCTGCACTATGTGCCGTTCTGGGCGATGGGTCGTGTGCTGTACTTCCATCACTATTTGTTACGTATGTCCAACAGATAGCAAGCCCCGGTCACTGCTGAACGCGGCTGGCTGGTCGTTCATCGGCTGGGCGCTGCACTATGTGCCGTTCTGGGCGATGGGTCGTGTGCTGTACTTCCATCACTATTTGTTACGTATGTCCAACAGATAGCAAGCCCCGGTCACTGCTGAACGCGGCTGGCTGGTCGTTCATCGGCTGGGCGCTGCACTATGTGCCGTTCTGGGCGATGCGTCGTGTGCTGTACTTCCATCACTATTTGTTACGTGTGTCCAACAGATAGCAAGCCTCGGTCACTGCTGAACGCGGCTGGCTGGTCGTTCATCGGCTGGGCGCTGCACTATGTGCCGTTCTGGGCGATGGGTCGTGTGCTGTACTTCCATCACTATTTCCCGGCTCTGGTGTTCAGCTCCATGCTTACTGGTGAGTCGAATTATTGCCGCAGTCAACTATCAATACACTTTTTGACCCCTCCCCAACACCAGGGGGCTTAGTACGAGTTTGTACGATGGTGATGATATGGCTACGCTTGTTTTTATTACCTAGAAGGTTATCAGAACATACAACACTAATCATTACGACTTAGTGTAGGTGCTGTATAGAATAATTTAATGTAAACCAAGCCATTATGTATTTTTAAACCCCTTTGATTGTTGAATTATTTGTAACTTATGTGCTTGAAAGAAAATAGATAAATGAAATGAAATGAGTTTTGATAGTTTTCGAAACTATATGAAGTGACGTTTCTTTCCATACATTTACTTGCAGCGCCCCTAGCGTAAACGAGGAGAAAACAAACGACGCTGTCAGTAAATGTATGGAAGGAAACGAAACTTCATAAAGTTATTGAATACTATCACATTCTCGTACTAAGCCCCCTGGGCCCCGATAGCGCAAATTTTGAACGTTATTAATGTGGAGTGTAACGTCTTAGATTTGATTTTTAACCCCCGACGTAAAACGAAGGGGTGTTATAAGTTTGACGTGTCTGTGTGTGTGTGTCTGTCTGTCTGTCCCATCGTAGCTCCCGAACGGATGAACCGATTTCGTTTTTTTTTGTATGAAAGTTGTATTTGTCGGGAGTGTTCTTTAGCCGTGGTGTGTCCGGCCTAAGAATAGACCCCTCCGTCTCCTCCCGTGGATGTCGTAAAAGCCGACTAAGGGATTACCCGGACTTGTTGATAAGATTCGTTGGTATAAGATATGTCCTGGTTGCTGGATAATTGTAGAATGTGTTATTACTGGAAGAAAGTGTTAGGTGAGTCAGTCGTGGGAAGCAATGGCGGCGATGAGCTCACCACTTGTCACGTCTATATCCCACGATGGTGCAACCCACAGTGAAAAGAGGCCCATTGAGGCTCTGCCTACCCCTTCGGGGAAAGAGGCGTGTGTCTATGTATGTATGTATGTATGTTCTTAGCTTTGTTTGATCAAAATCGTTCAGTGTTCGGGTTTTTTTTAATTTTTACAAAATTTATTACTTGTTAACTGACTAAATCAAGTACAATAGTCAAATAATAAAATGCACGGATACTGCATTATAATTCAGAGGGATCACTGTACCGTTCGTTCGTTTCGTATGAGGTAGTGCTGGCCTCTGGTGTCAGAGTTTGTCAAGCCGCCCGAGGGCCTCTGACATGGCTTATCGACTGCTATTAATCAATAAGGCTGCGTTTCCATTGACGCGGAGCTGGGCGGAGCGGAGCTTAGCGGTGCATGAATTGACCAATCACTATGCTCGAAATCTCTGCTGGCTGCTCGCTCGCCATAGTGATTGGTCAATTCATGCACCGCTAAGCTCCGCTCCGCCCAGCTCCGCGTCAATGGAAACGCAGCCTAACAGCCAGGACCGACAGCTTAACGTGCCCTCCGAAGCACAGAGCGATGGAAATCCGCACATAACTTAGAAAAGTCATTGGTGAGGAGCCTAGGATCGAACCCGGTATCGTTGGATTCTGAGTTGCACTATCGAACCGTTAGGCTACCATCGCTTTTTTACCATCGCTGTACCAGAAACACGATAGGAGAATATTTTCTCGATAGAATAAAAACCCAAAGTTTCCTCTAACTTTTGGCTAGATTCGGTTGTTTATTAAAATGGAGCATATTATTGGGTAAAAAATAAGATAAAATCAATACAACAAAGCCGAGGTTATATATTTTACGAGATATTCAATAAAAATTACTATTTCGTGGGGCGCGAGTTTTTTTTAATGAAGATTTCTGCCTGAGGTTGGCTCAACCTTAACCAAACCAGAACCGTTCACGTTATTTCATACGTCTGGATTGAGGAATCCCTGCTTGAATTGAGATGAAACTCCTCTGATTAAGGAAATTACAGCTCAATTCAAGCAAAGATCCCTCAATCCAGACGTATTACGTAAAACGTAACGTAATAACCTAACGTAACGTGACGTAATAACTTGAACGATTTAGTTTTTGTAATAACAGATTCGTTTATTACCACATTCCGTAATAACCAGATTCTGAAAATACCATATGGTTTAGAATCTTGCTGACATTGTTGCGCTATATTCGGAGCAATTTTATTTCGAGGATTATTGAGAATCAATCGATATGGCCCATAGGCAAATATGGTACCTATAAGAGGCCATGGGTGCTATTTCTGAAAAAGTAAAGCTCATAGTCTTTATGATTTTCTGATGAGTTTGCAGGCCATGATCTCATGATGTGGCCGTAGGTAATCATAATATTTTGTTATCCACAGGTATCCTCACCGAGTATCTACTCCTCAGCATCAAAAGCTTCCTGTCTCCAGAACTAGGCCGCACCGTCTACCACTGCATCATCGGAGTGGTGTTTTCCACCACCGTGTACAGTTTCTACCTGTTCTCTCCGCTAGCTTACGGCATGAACGGACCTCTGGCACATGAGCCGAATTCCACCATGCAAGGTCTCAAGTGGCTTGAGACTTGGGAGTTTTAGAACTTTATAACTTTATATCAAGTACTAGCATCCACAAGCGGGGTGTTTTAGAACTTTATAACTTTATATCAAGTACTAGCATCCACAAGCGGGGTGTTTTAGAACTTTATAACTTTATATCAAGTACTAGCATCCACAAGCGGGGTATTTTAGAACTTTATAACTTTATATCAAGTACTAGCATCCACAAGCGGGGTGTTTTAGAACTTTATAACTTTATATCAAGTACTAGCATCCACAAGCGGGGTGTTTTAGAACTTTTTAACTTTATATCAAGTACTAGCATCCACAAGCGGGGTGTTTTAGAACTTTCTATCAAATACTAGCATCCACAAGCGGGGAGTTTTTGAACTTTATATCAAGTACTAGCATCCACAAGCGGGGTGTTTTAGAACTTTATAACTTTATATCAAGTACTAGCATCCACAAGCGGGGTGTTTTAGAACTTTATAACTTTATATCAAGTACTAGCATCCACAAGCGGGGTGTTTTAGAACTTTATAACTTTATATCAAGTACTAGCATCCACAAGCGGGGTGTTTTAGAACTTTCTATCAAATACTAGCATCCACAAGCGGGGAGTTTTTGAACTTTATATCAAGTACTAGCATCCACAAGCGGGGTGTTTTAGAACTTTATAACTTTATATCAAGTACTAGCATCCACAAGCGGGGTGTTTTAGAACTTTATAACTTTATATCAAGTACTAGCATCCACAAGCGGGGTGTTTTAGAACTTTATAACTTTATATCAAGTACTAGCATCCACAAGCGGGGTGTTTTAGAACTTTATAACTTTATATCAAGTACTAGCATCCACAAGCGGGGTGTTTTAGAACTTTCTATCAAATACTAGCATCCACAAGCGGGGAGTTTTTGAACTTTATATCAAGTACTAGCATCCACAAGCGGGGTGTTTTAGAACTTTATATCAAGTACTAGCATCCACAAGCGGGGAGTTTTAGAACTTTATATCAAGTATACTAGCATCCACAAGCGGGGAGTTTTAGAACTTTATATCAAGTACTAGCATCCATAAGCGGGGAGTTTTATAACTTTATATCAAGTACTAGCATCCACAAGCGGGGAGTTTTAGAACTTTATATCAAGTACTAGCATCCACAAGCGGGGAGTTTTAGAACTTTATATCAAGTACTAGCGTCCACAAGCGGGGAGTTTTAGAACTTTATATCAAGTACTAGCATCCATAAGCGGGGAGTTTTATAACTTTATATCAAGTACTAGCATCCACAAGCGGGGAGTTTTAGAACTTTATATCAAGTACTAGCATCCACAAGCGGGGAGTTTTAGAACTTTATATCAAGTACTAGCATCCACAAGCGGGGAGTTTTAGAACTTGATATCAAGTACTAGCATCTACAAGCGTGTGGCAAATGTGCCTATGTGTCAAACCAGCTCATAATATATCTCAGCACCAAATTACATCAAAATCTGCTGAGCCGTTGCGTCGTGATTCAGTAACAAACATCTGAAATCGGGTTTCGCATTAATAATATTAGGTTATGTTAAGTGTGTAACTGTATTTACAGAAAGAATAGTATAAGACAACTACATAAATAGGTACTAAATAGTACAATAGACTACTTTACTGAGACATAGCAAAGCTATGTTAATATTATTAATTTATCAAATACTAATACTCAAAACATTCCGTCCGTTATTTAATCTTTTTGTTTTAAGGAAACTTTAAGTACCTACTTAATCTATTTTGTATTAATATTATAAATAAATCATTGAATAAGTTAACAAAATGTTTTAGTGTTTACCTAAGTATCTACCTATAATTAATACACGCTTACCATCGAGCAACGGAGGCTTGCAATGCTCTAAGACGCTTACAGTTTGTGGGTTTTGTGCGTCCGGGCCCTAAAGCAGCGGTTCCCAAACCCCTAAATTGTCCCTCTATTTTATGTGGAACCCCAAATCATTTATTTTTTACCCTCATGACTTGACACCTTATTGTCTGTTAGCAAGAAATACAGGTATAATGAACTTAAAACAAAAAGACACTCCCTATAAACTAGAATTTATAAAAAAAAAACAGTTTTACTACAGTAAGTGGTATTATAAAACTGAAGTTTAATGTCCGACAGTTGAATATGAAGATCCTGGAGCGGCATCCTGTTTGTATACTTCTGAATTAGTTTTTTTTTCGTAGGCGTCCCTGCGACAATAACCAGCGCGGGTCGGTAGGTACCTATATAGATAAAAAATCCGGCCAGTTTCCAAGAAACCCTGACCCTTCCCCAGGGTTCCGCGGAACACCTATTGGAACAGCTAGCCTAGAGTCAACCTGAGTGCCTGAGGCCCTGAGTGGATTAAGCCAGCGTTGCCATGCAGTGGCGAGCGAGGGAAGCGATCCGGCGAATGTCCGCTATTAATAGCCGTAGGGAACGACGTCGTGTGGGCTAAGCGACCATGCGAGAGTTTGGTTGGCGTGAGCCGATCACAAAAACACCACTCGCCTCTCGAAGGCACTTGTAAAGGAAAACGGGGTACCTATCGTTCAGAATGCTAATGGTGGATTCGAAAAATCAGGGTGGACGGCTCGTTCACCGTAAGATAGCACCTGTAAATAGTCCATGGCAGGTGCCAACTTACGGTGAACGGTCTGTATGTAGAGTATTAGTGTTCTGTGCTGTATGTCCAATATTCATCACCTAGTAGATGCCTAGTAGTATATAGTAGAGCTTTTTTGTGAAAGAGTTCGTCCGGGGAAGTACTACCACCATACCTATTTCTGCCGCAAAGTAGTAGTGCTCACATTGCTGTGTTCCGGTTTGAAGGGTAAGGGTGCCGGTGAAATTACAGGCACATGAGACTTTTCATCTTTATGTCTCAGGGTGGCGGGCACAGGACAATGCCACATAGGGCGCGTCCTAGGTGGACGTGACCTATGAGGTTATACACTGTTCATAGGTAGAGGTTACCACTTAAGGCGATATGTCAAAATACCGAATGGGCGGAGTCTAGCAAGAAAACAATAGCTGTAAGACAGTGACAGCGCTATTGCTCACTTGAACCCGGGAAAAGGTGAGGTATAGAGTTTTGCCGCTCGGAAGTAACTGACGTAAGCGACAAGTGATAAAACTTCGTTTAGATTCTAAAGTAGCAAATATAAAAATAAATTATCTATAATTCATGTAAGTAATGTGATTACCTACTGATTAGTATAAAAAAATATGCATAATACTTTCTCTAGTCGAAGGAGGGACCTAAAAAGGGATTTAGAAGAGCCAATTTCAAAAAATAAAGCTATCGAGAAAAGTTTCGCCAATCGTGTTTCTAGTCTATAATTTATTTAGATTACATCCTCAAGTAATTACTGTATTAACATCAAATTTGTAACCTTTACTGATAGTGAGTGAGCATGTAACGAAACGACTCCAAAATTTTAACATAGCGTCTTATCATCAGGTGGGCCATCTGCTTGTTCCGTCATTCAGTAGTATAAAAAAAAAAAAAAAAAAATACGGTACGGAGGCCTGCAATGCTCTAAGGGCCATACTACACGGGCTGTTCTCCCGTCGCAGGAATCCGCTTCTGAATCGCACTAGACACAATGTAATATGGAAGTTGTATGCTGCATACTAGACCGCGCGGTTTCCCATCGCGGTTCACAGGCGGGAGAAATACGACCGCCGCATGCAGCGTCAAACCGCCGCTAATAACCGGCGCTTCAAACTACACCGGCGGTTCCCCACTATTGCGTCCACCTAAACATTGCGCTTTACTTAATTTTTTAATAACCAATTCTGCTATTAATAGAGCTGCAAGCGCAGTTATCATTGGTGTGTCCGGCCTAAGAATAGACCCCTCCGTCTCCTCCCGTGGATGTCGTAAAAGCCGACTAAGGGATTACCCGGACTTGTTGATAAGATTCGTTGGTATAATATTTGTCCTGGCTGCTAGATTATTATGGAATGTGTTATATACTGGAAGAAAGCGGTAGCCGAGTCAGTCGTGGGAAGCAATGGCGGCGATGAGCTCAACCCTTGTCACGTCTATATTCCACGATGGTGCAACTTACTGTGAAAAGAGGCCCATCGAGGCTCTGCCTACCCCTTCGTGGAAAAAGGCATGTGTCTATGTATGTATGTATGTATCAATGAACAAAAAACTGCGATATACCGCGTTCCGTGTAATTTGATGGTCTGCGGCAGCTTTGTAGAGCGGATTCCAGCGGCGGGAGAACCGCCCGTGTAGTATGGCCCTTAGCGTAAAGATAATGCTCAACCAATAATGTACCTACGACATGTTTTGCTTCATGATTTTTAGAAGCATTGTTAGCAAGCATTTTGTAATATGATTTATGAATATCAGGCTGATCATTATCATAGCGAACATGGATGCCGGCATTTCACAACCATGGAATGCACGGCGTTGGTATTCTGTTTTTTTGGAGATTGGAACTGCCCGCGTCCATAGAAAAATACCCTTGCGACCCTAGACCGTACAAGTGATATCTGGGTGGTGCCAAACGGGTAACAACTGTTCTGGTGGTAGGCTTTGGCCGTGGTTTGTCACCACCTACTGGACAAAGGAGTCCGTGAAGCGACATTGTCGTGTTTCGGACTGATGTCCTGCAGCTATCGTGAAAGTAAGGGGTCTGAGTAGTTAGTAGAATTCAGCTTGTGCATTTTTAAGTGTGCCGGGAGGCTAGGCGTGGAACCTTCCGCTACCCAGCGGGATCCAAAGCACGGTTCTCCACTGGCCAACCGCTTGTTGTAGGGGGCCCAACTAGTGGCTAGCCACTCATGAAAGGCTGCCCCGCCGGCCGCCTCGCGAGAAATCCCAGATTGCTCCGTCGTGCTGATTGGCGACCGGTGAGAGTACCCGATTACCATTCCTGGTGGGCGGTTCGGGTGTCTCTACAGTGTCGAGTCCAGTCTCCCACTGGTGCAGAAAGGAGCCTGCTGTATGTCTGTGCCTGCTAGGTTTTCGCTGACCAGTGCCTCGCTCAGCAGCCTTTTTCCCACAAACCTAACACTCGAATCAAACCATTATGAAAAAGATTAAATGTAATAAGTTGTGCCTACAGCGGAAGCACCTCCTCTCGCCTATTCTCTTCATCCTTGCACTTCATCAGTACAGTACTGTCTGTACACAAACAAAGTAATCTCATGCTGTGCAATCATACAAATTTTCTCTATGAATCTCGGCTATTGCACAGTAAAACATAGTGATAACCTGCTCAGTGTGCACAGTCATAATGGCAAACCATGTATTTCATATCCAAATACGACCTTTGTGGCGCGGCGGGTGAAGGTTGGCCTGCGACGCAGGAGGTTGCGAGTTCGATTCCCGCCTCGGAACAAATATTTGTGCGGTCGCAGATATTTGTTCCGGGTGTTCTGGGTATTTTCTATGTATAATAAAAAATATCTATCTTTTTAATGTATTGTATTAAGTATATCAGTTATCTAATACCCATAGCACATGCTCAGCTTAGCTTGGGGCTAGATAATGTTGTGTGAACTGTCCAGCATTATTTATTTATTTATTTTTATTTATTTAATTGAACATGAAGTTCCGGGCTTCGCAATCCTGCCTGCGCTTGCCATGGTTGCGAACTCCCAAGCTGTGCATTGCATTCCATGTAACTGGACCCAGATCATTTTCATAGACAATAAATTAATAATTTTGTCACTGGCCACTCAGCCTTGGTTTATTTGACAATAAAAAAAATACAATTACAAATGGCGTTTACGTAGTGTAGACAGATGTATTCACGGCCACGATGGGCGATGATTCTTTGATATTACGAGAAGATGGCTATATACGCATGAACTTTCCTGTTACTTCTCTAACGTATCATAGTAACTTGAATATAATACTGGTGAAGACTGATGTGGGTGGTGTGCACGTTTTAGATGTGAACTCGGGTGTGATACTCCAATCTTCATGTCTGTCAGCGGGTAAGTTGAACGCTTTTCCTCATCAATCTATAGGTCCCTTGTGATATTTTAGGATAACAAATGAAACATAGCTTCGTTAGTTATCGATTTATCAGAACGTGAGTCTTAGCGGTGGTTTTGGGATGTCCTACATTGTTGCTTTGTTTGACAGTTCGCGATAAACAATTCTGATTACACCGGATTCATTTTTACGCTTGTAGATGTGGGGGGAACGCTCGGAGTGGAGTACGTGCCGGGCACAGACCGGGTCTTCGTGTGGGACAGCAGTGGCGTGGGCGCTCGGACTGACTACAATGGAGTACTTCTGCTTCACACGGCCCTCCAGAGGCCACTGCCCACTGCACATATTGACAGAAGCATCCGGCTCGAACTTGTGCTCTCTGAGGTATGTAGCATTTTGTGCAGCTTTTGTACAGTATTCAATGTCTCCCAATGATTGGACATTGATCCAGTGCTTGGTTCACATGTAGCTATTTGCCTAGCCAGGACAGTAGTCTGCAGGCCTTTTGTTGGTCAGCGGCTCTGTTCAATGGTTCATCTAGGTCTGCTGACCAATGATATGCTTGCAACCACTGTCCTGGCTTTGTTTATAGCTATATGTAAACTGGATATAAGCTTAACCTCTTATTGCATTGAGCTTTTAGGAGTCAACTGCTTTTCTCACTTATGGAAAGGCAATATCTGTTATTGTAGTTTTACTGGATGGATTCTAATATATCCAGTAAAACACCATATTTCAATAAATAGGTTTATTGAGCTTGGTAGCAGGACACATAAAAAACCTGTCATGTGAGGTGTTACTGTCATTGCACAATATTATATCAATTTGGGTTTACAAAATTTGGTTGAGTCTCCCTTCTGACCACCAACCTTAATCTACATAACACTCTCCATAAATTGCCTTATAAGCGAATCTATCATGAAACGGGCACCGGTAGAATTGTGACAACAAGCCATAGAAGCTAAAAACTAAGTCAATCAATCAATTTGAATGTTTGATTTTTAACCATTTTGGTGAATTTATTTCTGAAATACTTGTAAATGCTCAAGATGAACAATATCAACATGTTCGTTACACAATCACGCATACATCAAAACTTATAACCCCTTATTAGTCAGGAGTCAAAAAAAGCCTAATGCACTCTGTGATAATGTAACTTCCTCTTAGTGAAAATGTTTTCAGAATTGGATCAGTATAGTTCCGGAGATTACTGCATCCAAACTCACAAACAAACTAATAATATAAGTATAGATGAACACTTTTAGTTCCTTTTTGACATAAAGGGTTTTAATTGAACAACCAAACAATTTCTTTAATGAAAGAAAGAAGAAGAGAAGAAGGCTTTAAACTGTATGTTTTATCGGATAAAGCGAGGCTATCCTGTAGTTAGCTGTTTGTGTATCAAAACACCTTCTTTATTCTGTCTTATTTCTTCTTGAAGTGTTGTTGTACCTATATCGTCGAGTTCGATGTGCCTCTGGCAAAGTACTGATAATAAATAAAACCGGCCCGACTTGCGCACGAAGGGTTCCGTACTATTATCTATAAAAACGGCAAAAAAATCAACTTTGTTAAAAAATAAAATAAAAATTGCACACAAAAAGTGATCACCCGTCCAAAAACTGACCTCGCAGATCATTGCTTAACATACATTTGGAAAAATCACGTTTGTTCTATGGGAGCTCCCTTAAATATTTATTTTAATATGTTATTTAGTATTTGCTGTTATAGCGGCAACAGAAATATGATCGGGGAAAAAGTAAACTGTCTTACTATCACGGTTTATGAGATACAGGGTGGTGACAGACGGATAGACAGACAGACGAAAGTACAGCCGAGACTTAGTAATAGGTTCCCGTTTTACTATTTTGGTATGGAACCCTAAAAAATACACCTATACAACCTGTAGCCTGTAGAATTACTAAGCTGTATTTCCTTCCTATTCATTCTGTTTGTAGAGCTATAATGTGGTATTGTCATTCTGTGTCTTGTTTAGGCTGTGCTGCTGTACCAATGTCTGCAGGGCCTCGACGCCAACTCCATTGAGGGCCTGACCGACTTTGTGGCGGAGCTGAAGAATGCTTTGGATATTGAGCCCGTGAGGAAGGGAGTGAAAGCTCAAAAGGTTGGTAGAAGCTTTATAAATGTGAATTCTTTTGAATATCCTCATTATAACTGTTGATGACAGTAGGTACACAAGTAGGTATTGTTGTATTTCTTACTAATAAAACACTATTGAATATTGTTTCTTTTGTTTTTATGTTATGCCTCTAAATACTGGCATACGGCCCGCCTGATGGTAAGCGGTTACCGTCTCCTATTGACATCTGCAACACCAGGGGCATTGCCAATGTGTTGCCTGCCCTGAAAGACTTTTGATTGTTTTGAAGCGGCTCATTTTGTAGTTTAGCGGAAACACCTCAGGAGGGAGCTCATTCCACAACTTGCATGTATGTTGGAGAAAAGATCTCGTAAAGCAAGCTGTACGAGATACCCACGTGTCGATGATGTGTGGATGAGCTCCCTTGCATTATCGAGAAGTGCGATGGTAGAACCTGGATGTGGGTATGAGATTGAACAGCTCCTCAGAGCACTCCATTATAGAGTCGATAGATCACACAGAGCGAGCCGATGTCTCGGCGCAGGCTCAGCGGCTCTAGTGAAGTGGAGAGCTTGGCGTCGTTGACGCTTCTAACGTTTCTTTCTCTTCTCTGTAGGTATTTTACATAGAGGTTTAAAAGTTCTCGAGTGGTGACCACAAACCGGATGTTGCAGTGTAGGCAGGCCCTCGTCTTGATGGACCAATTACATTTTAAAGGTCACAGGAAGTCGGTGGATGTAGGCAGTTTAAGACTGTTAGTCAAGGCATTCTATGGAGAGGCCTTTGGCTTACAGTAGACTTCTCTATAGGCTGATGTTGATGATTGTAATTTTCGATAAAACAACAATGTCAACAACTCTACTGTTGCAACAGCAATTAATGTTTCACTAAACAGCATAGTGGGCGATAACGCCCCCTTGTGGGCGCTGCAGGCCTCAAGGGGGCGGTAAGAAACCCAGAAAAAAAATCGGGGCGTCCCATCAGACTTAATTTAGCATTTTAATAGTTATTAGTATTCCTAGATAGGTAATTTTCGTAGATAATGGACCGTGGGCAGTCATGTTTTAACAAGTTTTTGTTAAATAACCCGATTTGTGCATGTTTAATCTCTGAAGTTATAGCAGTTTTTAAGTAGGTGAAAAAAGGGGGCGCTAAAAAATAATTTATTCTTAAAGTGGGCAGTAGACAACATAAGTTTAGGAACCCCTGCTATACAGGTTTGATGTTAAATAAGCCGGTTTAGTACTGGCCCTATCTAATGCTTCTATTTATTGCAGAAAAACAAAAATGAATCCCGAAAAAACGGAGGTTCTGCTAAATAACTTAGCAACCGTTTACAAACATTGTTCTCTGTTATGTGTAGAATGAGCCCTTATCATCCGGGATACCCTTTATAATCTAGTATAGCCAGACCTAGTACTCATGAAAATGATAGGAAAGCACTGTAAAGTTATGAAGTAGACCTGACCAATCATCAATGAGTTTGTGTTGCTAATATAATTATATGCATATTCATGATTAAATCTATGTATTATAGCAAGCTCCTTTTTCCACAGTGGAGTACAGTGACCATCAGCTTGCCACAGTCGATTCTCCGGCTGGTCACCACTAGCGTGGTCCAGGAGCTGAAGGGCCAGAATCGGCGGATTCCCGCACTCGCCATAGCTTCGGCTGTCGGCCAGCGAGCCAACGAGCTGGTGCCATGCTCTAAAGATGAGGAGACCAGGCCACTTATGTACTCCGAGGCTGAGAGGAAGGAGACTTTCAAACGGTGGCCTCATATGGACTATAAGTAAGTTAGCACTGCTTATAGGGCCTGTACGGGCAGGCCCAACTAGCTGGTTTTCCTCCACACATCAAAAGAGGCTGCCGTCAATCAGCCATGTACATTCACACATTGGCCAATCACTCAGTTCGCGGGTGCGCGTCGACGGTACAGGTGTGTTTTTACCTTGGCTATAGTTTGGCCAGCGTTTGGCCCAGCCACTGGCCCAATGTTGGTCCAACGTGTTATCACCAATGCTGGGCTAACTATTGTGTCAGCATGTACTGTACATGCTGTAGATGCTTAAGCACATAGCGAGTGTTATCCAGTTCACTAACACAGTCAGTTATCCACTGTAATTACCCTTGCTTGCCCTTGCTTTTTTTTAATACGTCATTAATCGTAATCTATCCAAGAACTTTTATATTATGTTACTTGCTGCTACGGAACCCTTTATGGGCGAGTCCGACACGCACTTGGCCGCTTTTATTTTTGTTAGTTAGGTACATACACATAAACCCCGTTAGGGTTCTGCAATATTATTCGATGTATGCATGCATTACGATTTGTTCTTATTAATTTATATCTAAAACATCAAGTTAGTAAATAGCTTAATAGTGCATTTTCATTTAAATGGTCCATTTCTCATCTGATTTGTTATTTGCGAGGCGCCCTGATATATATCGGGTCAAACCTACTGATTATATAAAATCTCTTAGTAACAGGTATTTCAATCTGTTAGGCGAGTTTCAGTCGCGCTAGGGGCTTGAAAGTAAGGCTCTATGATGGAAAACTAACATTGACATATTTGACAGGTGGGCACTACCAGCTCGCATGGCGCAAGCTGGGTTCTACCACCAACCTTCACCGAGCGGCGACGACCGCGCCATGTGCTTCACCTGCCTCGTGTGTCTCGTGTGCTGGGAGAAGAGCGACGAGCCGTGGGTGGAGCACGAGCGACACTCGCCCAACTGCCCCTTCGTGCGGGGAGAGTATACACACAACGTGCCTATATCTGTGAGTACTGAGTACCTTCACCGAGCGGCGACGACCGCGCCTTTTGCTTCACCTGCCTCGTGTGTCTCGTGTGCTGGGAGAAGAGCGACGAGCCGTGGGTGGAGCACGAGCGACACTCGCCAACTGCCCCTTCGTGCGGGGAGAGTATACACACAACGTGCCTATATCTGTGAGTACTGAGTACCCATCGCGTTGTGACACACGCGTGGTGACACATCATTTATTAGACCTCAGACAAATAGACTGAGTTAAGCCGGAACATTGCCCTATAGCACTTACTTTATTTATAACACTACTACTACTTCAGTTGAAATACTTTTTTTCTTCTCCATATACTTTTTGTGCACCACCTTCATAAATTTATCCACAATACATTACATATTGTGGATACATAATGGTTAGCTGGTAGAGAATGCTTCTTAGCATTAAGTTCGCCTGTGTACATTGTTTGTTTTGTGCAATAAAGGATATTCTATAGCAAACCGAAGCCAGACTTCTGTTTTCTTTTTAATACTACCATGGCAGCAAACAAGCATACGGCCCACCTGTTGGTAAGCGGTTACCGTAGCCTATGGACGCCTGCAATACGAGAGGCATCACACGCGCGTTGCCGACCCTTTAAAAATTTCCAAACATTTCTTTGAAGAACCCCATACTGTAGTAATGTGTGCGTATTACATAGATAACACACTAACACAGGCTAAGGAGTAATGAGCATAGTAAAGGTGCCTTGCCTGTGTATAGTACGTGTAGTGAAGAAAAGCGTAAATATAAATATTAGGAATAAGAGTGAATAGGTGCCTTCTAGGCCTTCTTGCTCCATCGTCGGCCGCATCGTCACTTACCAACAGGTGAGACCGCGGTTAAACGAAGGGGCTATTTTGTAAAAAAAAGTACTGTTATATAGTTATTTTGTATGAACATAGTTTTCGGCTTCACTTGTTTCGTACGTCGTCTTCGATAAATTATATTTTATAGAAGTACGTCTTAGTCTGTCTAAGGCCCTGAGTCGGGTTGCCAACCGTACTCGAGGCCATGGTGTATCTGTGTGTTATGTTTGCATTTTTTTTGTTGCTCTGTCGCTCCTGAACTTGTGCTCTGATTTCAATGCGGTTTTTATTGTATGAAAGATGTTGTTTGCTAGATGATTTTTGCCTATGTTTGGTAAGAATTGTTGCAGCAGTATACATACAGGATCATCAGCTAGCAACAGTTTGTTTGACGGGAACTCTGCATTTTTGCAGCTAGTACCTTTAGTTTGACCTCAAAATGTTAATTTTCGACTAAATGACTAATGATGATGATAATGGCTATTGGATGAATGAGTCATCATCAGACCCGGGAGCCTGATGTAGTCGAATATAGGATGAACAGGATCTAGGGTACTACTGAACCTGAATCTTCATGTTTGAACTTAAATGATATACTTCCACCTGCAGAGTCTATGATAGCCATCACACAATTAACTGAATCTAGAGTGCAACAGGTGCTCCGGTTTCACGGCGGTTTTATTACGAATATGAAAATATTAAAGCTGGTGTTGGATTGGAACACTGAAAATAGCAAGGGATATTTACACATTTATTCGTTATCAGCCATTGAAGTCAACGTAATGGGGGGGGATTTGTCATCTCCATGTGAGGCAGACAGATTGGTGATGTGGGCGTAGGTATTGCAGTAAAGCTAACACATATTTATTTATTAAGAGTTTCAATGAGCAATACTCATAATCTAAAAATAGAAATGCACCCAATGTATTCATCAGTCACTCTGTTAAGGTATAGACATCTCTCCCCTTCCTGTGCTTACTATTTCACGGCTGGCTTCGCTCGTCTGCATTGACTGGAATAAACACATCACACTTTATCAACTACTAACTACTCTTACGCAAAGATAATAATCGCGTATAATGTTGAACTGCAAAGTTAGTGTGTATGGATTAGTTACTAACTTACTATTTAACTTGAAAGAAAAATTAGGCCTTCAATAGTTCATTCTTAGTTATTTTACGAAACGGGTACATAAGACGAGCGTGAATGGGACAGTGGGAAGGGGAAGACCTCGGCGAACGTATTCAGACCAGATCGGAGACGTTCTGGAACAAGGCCAGGTCAAGAGTACCCTTAACCGACGAGCATGTATGAAGAATGTGATGAGAGCGAGTGAAGCAAAAGAGGTGTGTCAGTATCGTAGCAAGTGGAAATCCGTGGTCACTGCCTAGCCCTCCGGGAAACAGGCGTGAGATTATGTTATGATGTGTAGTTATTTTATAGTTATTATTCCTCCCGTCGCCAGGTCACAAATGCAACTGCGTGTGCCGTGCCGTCCCCGTGCGTAGCTGTGGTGTCAAAGGGCAACACGGGTGAATTCATAGCGTCGGGAACAGCAGACGGCAAGATCAACGTCTGGACGTTTGACTGCGGCCTCAAGCTAGTCAAGTTCATCCACCTGTCGGCGTATGACTCCATATTCAGTGGTATACTAGCGTCGGACACCAATCAAGTATGGGGCAATAGCATTGAGAAGGACTCTTGTGAGTATTCCAATTATCATCCTTCGAAATAACTACCTTTGTGGCGTGGCGGACGAGTAGTCGGCTGAAACAATTGTTTGTATGATCTGCAAATATTTGCTTCGGGTCTGGTCTGGGTTCACTGGGGATTCCAGTGTCGGATCAGTCACTCAGGACTATGTATGTGACTGTTGGGTGTGTTAGGATATGCTTTGTTATGTCTTAAGTCCATTGCTGGGCATCCTGAGCCGCCTTCATCCACTGACCTGCGAACGCCACAATGTCGTTGGCCGTCCTACACTGTGTCTTCCGGTTCCCGGTCGCCACTTGAAAACATTTAGTCCTTACTCACTCACTTGCCAGTTTTGGTATAAAATATGGCTTGCTCACAGTCAGTATAGCGAAAATGAGCATTTGCCGAGTTCATAATTTGGACATTCTATTATATCAAAAAATATGCTTATATTTGTAATTCTGCTTATATTTGTAGCCACCTACGGAATCGAGCTTACAGCAATGGCGTTCGTCGGTAACGCGTCACAACAAGAACTGGGCTGGGCTCAGATGCTCAAGACTCCGCCGCAGTACAAAGAGAACGTTGAGCAGGACAACAATACTAAAACAAACAAAACGAAATCATCCCTTGTATGCGGCGTCCTCGTCACTCGCACAAACACGCCACAGACCGACGTACCTATCAAGGAAGACTCTAGCAAAGCCTTATTTGACAAATGCGCCGACGCGTCCGAAGAAAGCGTCCAAGCTATGAACGATCAGAACGAAGCTAAAAACAACCTATCTCCCAACAAAATGCTCTTTCTCCTAACATATGACATACACGGCTCGCAAGCCGGCAACGTTACTACCGTCGTCAACTCATCGAACCCAAGCGGCAACTCCAAACCTGGGGGCAGTAAGAAGGTCTGCGCGGTCACTCGAACTGACGACGCTAATATCTACGACGATATCTACTTCCAATATTCCGACGAGGAGCCTGAACTAGCTCAATGCACCAATGCGCTCATCGACGAACAGATAAGCAAAGTTATAAACCTTAACGCGTCGTCAAGCAAAGATGACTGCAAGATATGGGAACCGAAGAAGATTATACTGACGAAGCATTTCAAAGTGGTGCCCCCGCCGCCGCCCGGCTTATTACAAGAGTTACAGGAACACTCGACCACCACTCCGGCCAGCGTCCTAGACTTTGTTGGCAAACTATCGCAACTTAAAAGCTGGAAAAGTGGAGGGACCTTAGATTCTGTCGGCACGAAACTCGCGGATCAAACTGACGCTGTGGTATTACAACAGACGCCCGATCCTCACTTGTCTCATTACCTCATGACCGGGCCGGTCGATATATCAGATCTGTACAGCCACCAATCGATCAGCAAGTGGTATGAAGGCGGTGAGGGCACAGAAAAAGTTAAAGTTACGACTTTCGGGGGTAGTAAAATTGGCACGCAAACCGCGGCAGCTGCGACTAATACGGAAGGCTTTGAGAACGAACCGGTCCTACCACCACCGGATGAGGTTACACAAGGCATAGCCGTGCAGTGTCTCGGTCTACCACCCATGTTGAACCTTCGGGAAGATTCCAAGATCACTCATCTAATTCCAACCGAAGACAAAGAACACCTACTTGTCGTAGTATCAAGCATAGACCCTGCTAAAATAAAAGCTGAAGATGAGACAGACAATGACGGTGACACCAAAATGGATGTCGACGATACAGAGCTCCAAGATAGACTCAAATCCGACGCTAAAGCTTATTTCATACTGTATGAAACGTTTGACAAATCATCCATGTACACCCTGGAAGACAATCCGGTTTCTTACCAGGAGCTGCCGTTTAACGAGAGTCCTGTAGACCTGTGCCTTTTACCTGGAGACAATGATCAGTACTCCTTCGCTTCTGTGGGAATCGACGGCTGTTTACGTCTGTACTCACTACCAGACTTCAAAATTGTATCTGAAAAGCGAGTCCCCAAAGGCCAGTTCACGTCCGTAACATACTGCGCTTCGGTCGACCGTCTCAGCGTATCAACCAAACATGGCATGATCTATTTCTATGCCTTCAATAACGGAGATAAAGATTCTTGTGGCGATCAAGATGAGGACGAGTTTGCGAACATCGATTTTGACATGCTTCAACGTGCGCCGAGGGACGAAGTGTGCGGCCCCACGTCAGCGCCGGTTATAATCGCTAACAAGGCTGAACTTGACTTGACAGATCTAGAAACACTGATAACTCTGACCGGGTCGTACGGTACGAACACCGCCGTCCCATACAGCGCGGTAGTCCCCGGCTTCTGGTGCGAATTATCACCGGCCCAGCGACCGCGATCTGATCATCAGAACAATAGGACTTGGAGACTTCAAAATACGTCTTCAACATGGGACGAACATTTCCTCGAACTGACATTACCCTACAGCGTGTCATTAGCTCACGTAGAATTCGCATTTTCTCTTCATTCGGTTTGCACGACTAACTTACCTGTGATAATGGTGACACTTTTGAAACAAAATCTCCACGGTATAGGGTACAAAAAAGACGCGGCGTTTAATAATAGAGCTGAGTCACCGATTCCCGTGATTGATGCTGATATGACGAACTTAGAAAACCCTATACATAGTGAGGAGTACTTACAAGCTCATAATGCGGAAATCCTCGCGGGGCCATTGGTCCTTTCCTCTGGGTTAGACACGACGCAACAATCAGGCGTTTTAACCTTGACAAGTCCTCGGCTTTACCGGGCCAGAGGCCGAACGTTCTTGATCCACCTTAAAACGCTCTTCGACCCCGCTCAAGACATGTCCAAAGGGCCGGGTAAATCAGAAGATGTAAAAGGGAAGAAGTTTATCGGTTGCGATTGGTTGCATCAGATATCTTTGACTGTGCGATCTAGTCCGCACACCGACGTGCCTCTAGAAAGACAACAAAGGATCGCTATGCTCGAGAATAACAGCTACTTAAATACTCTTTGCGAGATCGCTGTCGGAAAAGATATACCTGAGATGCGAAGACTCGCTCTTGACAATATAATCTGGGTGATCTCTGTCAGGCTTCAAAGAATGCGACTGGCGAAAACTGAAAAGGGTAAAGATAAGAGCACAGAGAGCCAACAGATTGAGTGCATCAAAGTTATCGAGAAACACATCGATGCTTTTATCAGAAATTGCGTACTATGCGGGGACAGGAGCATTGCTAAGAAATGCACCAGAATAATGCTGATTACAAGCGAGTGAGTATTATTTCTTGTGCTACTGTTGTTTTTGAATGAAATGCAATCAAAGACTTCTTTCTGGTTGGATGTTATTGTTTTTAGTAGTAGTAGAGCTTTTTTGTGAAAGGGTTCGTCGGGGGAAGTACTAACACCATACCTATTTCTGCCACAAAGCAGTAGTGCTCCCATTGCTGTGTTTCGGTTTGAAGGGTATGGTTGCCGGTGAAATTACAGGCACATGAAACTTTCATCTTTATGTCTCAGGGCGGCAGGCGCATTGCAATGCCACATAGGGCGCGTCCTAGGTGGACGTGACCTATCTTTAAATCCAGGTCTTTCCCTCTACGGCCTCAATTTCATCCGCATTTCATTTCATAAAGTAATAGCAAAAAAGATAAAAATTCAAAAATTTGCTCCCAACAGCGGTCAGAAACAAATTGTGAAACCGTGGAAGTGTACGTTCGAGCTGTCTCTCTGCCGGAGCGTCGCTAACTGCATCCCGTACATGGGCGCGTGTGTGTCGCCGGGCGCGCTGCGCTGGCTGGCCGCGCTGGTGCAGCACGCCGCGCCCAGCGCCGCCGCGCCCGACGTGGTGCAGCGCCTGCTGGACCTGCTGCAGCATGCTGCGAGCCCGCTGCTGCAGAGGGCCGATGCGTATCAACACTTGCTGAGATCAAGGTAACTGTGTGGGACATCTGTTTCTTGCAAGCTCATTTTGGTTGGTAGACTTGTTTGTAAGATTCGTTGGTATAACATTTGACCTGGCTGCTAGCTTATTTATGGAATGTGTTATTACTGGAAGAAAGCGTTAGCTGAATCAGTCGTGGGAAGCAATGGCGGCGATGAGCTCACCACTCACCACGTCTATATGCCACGATGGTGCAACCCACTGTGAGAAGAGGCCCGTTTAGGCTCTGCCTACCCCTTCGGGGAAAAAGGCGTGTTTCTATGTATGTATGAAGGGCCACTTTGAGTGTTATTTGATACATACATATGTATCAAATAACACTAAAAGTGGCCCTGAATTGGCAGCCGCAACAATATCATCTAGCGACTCGCTACTCTCGCTAGCGATTTGTTAGCGTGCCATCACTCTTATAGCAGCTCTCTCCATGTTACATGTTAGCATGGAATTTTTATATGTTTGAATTGGAATAGAGTATGTTACTCCAATAGGTTGTTTTGAATTTAAGATAACCATGAATATTTCATTCCTATATAACTTGAAACTATCATGGTTATTTCATTCCTTTTCTCCAAACCATATAAAAAATATGGGGATTTTATTATGCCCCGAGTCGAAAGAACCTTCTTTACATTAAGACAAAGACACTGCATTTTCTAACTGCTCGTATTTTTCTCTCAGATTCGGTCTCTATGGTCTACCATTCGAGCGCACGATCTTTGCTCCGGAAACACCCGAAGTTGGTCGTAATGGCGCTCCAGTGACCTACGCCAATATGCTGCAAGCCGATAGCGCTACGCCACCGCCTCCAAGACATGACCAGCAATTGAGAGAGTTACTCAACTGGCCTAAAGACACGACGCCCGGTGAGTCGAAATATATATGTCCCTTGAGCATTTTTGACATTATTTTCAGTGTGTATTCACTCACTGCTTGCTGTGTGTCCTTATTATGCTATACGTAGGGGAGGTAGGGAGCATCGGGCACTTCGTAATCACGTTTTTATTTATATATCAGTAGGACACACAGACCATATATCAAGATAGACACCGCAAACACGTAAATTTGAATGAAACCAAGCGTGCCGTTTTATTATTCAAGCGAAGCTAGTTCTCTGAGTAAACTTGGAAGAAACGGCGTTTATATGAGAAAGCATGAGTTAAGCATTCAATTAAATATACCTAATTATTATATACCTACTATGCTAAGAAATATCTGCTTTCGAACGGCTAGTCGAAGAATTTTTACAGTTCACTATGGCGCAGTTAGGTATTTTTCTATTAACGTCCGAAGAACTATCGCGAAGACGGCCGAGTGCGACCTGATTTGAGGTTTTATAATGTTGCAATTGCACCTATTTCGGATAAGCAAAGTGACACGCAAAGTAGTTGCACTTGCGTTATCTAGTGTAATATAGGTAGGTTAGGACATAATATTTGGCTCTAATTATTGCGAAGAAAAGTTTTCTAAATATAATCAGTCTTTAAGATATATAACATAACATGATTTGAACCCTGTACAAAGTGCCCTAACCTCCCTGTGGCCGGGAGGTTTGGACATTGTATCAAATATTGCACAATAAGATTAATATTACATAGCAAAACGATCAAATCTTCAAATGGAAAGTAATAATGTAGTCGAAGATGTAGCACGCTTGTCTAGAAGACGCATCTGAAGTCGTATTGAAATAGCAATCTTATTTTTGTGTCTTTCTATACCATAGATCCCAAAACACCAACACCGTGGTGGGCTCAAAACAACGGCGCCGGCGTGTTCGGCCTCGGAGTAAGCGAGGCTACACCGCTCCATGTTAGCTGCCACCTAGCCTCGGATGGAACTAAGTTGGAGTCATCTGGCTACAGACACCACTCTGCTGTTGTTAGTGCGTTGCCCGGTGCCGCAGCCGCCGCGCCAGCTACTAATGATCCACACCAGGTACTGTACATTCCTAAACGATTGTAATACTCACAGGTTCTTTCGGTCTCCCTGGGGTGTGGTTTGAAGCTCTGCAAAGATCATGAAATAAAGATTTGAATGCGTTCAGGTACTGTTATATTACACAACTGTCGATATTGGAATCTCTATATGTTAGAAACGTGATTTGGGTTCCGACAAAACCAGAGTTTGATGATTGCCTATAGACATATTCTTTATCTCTAGGGCTCATTATAGCGTGAAAGTACGTCCGGTTGTGTGCTTGAATGTTCCTATAGAATCAAAATGAATGATGCGATGTGGAATGACCAATGGAACTGCTTGTGACCAGATTGACGTGATTTTGTTCAGTGACTAATATAATCACTTGTAGATACGTGATGCCGTTTAGTGACCAATAAAATAGCTTGAAGATCGTTATGATGTTCAGTGACCAATATTCATAGACGCGATGCAGCTTAATGACCAATACAATTGCTAAAAGATACGTCATGCTGTTTAGTTACCAATTGAATCACTAGATACGTGATACAGTTTAGGCGTTTAGTGACCAATAGAATCGTATGTCATACGTGATGCTGTTTTGTGACCAATAGAATCGCTCGTAAATGACGTGATATTATAAATGTATCGCACGCTTTGCGTTCTCGTATCTCAGTCGTAACTTGCATACTATCGCTTCACAGCAGCTGTGGAACGCCATGTATGACAAGGAGCTGAAGGAGCTAGAGACGAAGCACCCCCCGGGCGACCCCGACCCCGACTCCTTGGAGGATGTGGAGAGCACCATGATGGAGTGCGATCCTCAGGACAAGATGGAGTTCTCGGATGATCGCCTGTTCAGGGTACGATCTCCGCTCCTTGTATCAGTGGTCCTGAAAATGACCAGAAATAACCAATGTGATGTAAGGATTCTTTGCGTCTCGCATTGATGCTTCTCACATGGATATTTATGTATCTTGGCCACTGTGAAGATACCAAAATATAAAGCCGTTTGCGTTATAAAATGCCTGATTTTATGGCGGCCAAGATCCACCGCGTACACCTTAATTTATTTCCGCGTATAACTATTAGGACGATCTCTCAAACAATCAGCTTGTAATGAGCCACGCACTAACTTGTAGATTTGGTCCCATGACATACTGTCTTCTTCACAATGTTTTCCAACACCGTTCACACTTGGTGATGTCCAGTTTTTTTCTCTAGTGAAACACTCTTGGGTTTTGCTGCCATGGCATTTTATTCTTTCATTCAATGTGTTAAAGTTCTTTATTTTTCGACAGGAGCAAGAGCAGTGTGGAATCCCCTGGGCCGCGCTGGTGACTAAGCCTCCGCAGCTGACTTTGCTCGTGGAGAGGATGCATTCCGGAGCACGGCGCTACATCGTGCTAGATTTTGGACACACTGTGCGACTGACTGATGTTGTAAGTGTACATTTTATAAAGCGTCAGGTGTTTGAGATATTCTAGAATAATATGGCCCGCCCCTTCACTCTGGTCTGCTGTTCAAGTGTCAGATGTATAGCGAGAATTATAGAGTTGACATTCAATTGTCATCTGTATGAAAATAGTAGGGAAGGGGCGATTGATGTTGTCGTAGATCTCTACGTATAACAGGAGAGACTAAATACGTCTAAGGAGATTCACTTAGTTCGTTAATCGTGGCACTGGTAATTTCTTTGTAAACTTACGCTGGGTTGGTGACCAGGTTGATGTTTTATTAACACGCTTTTATTAGCTTGGGTTGTATCTATGTATATATGTATGTATGTATGTAACGGAATCTTTGAGCATAATTTTCTCCAATTTCCAGAAGTCTGATTAATTTGAAACTTTGCATACGTATCAAGGACCGATGACAATGCAATAATTTGATAACAGTTTCCCGTTATCCTTATTAGGACCGCCAGGATTAATAAATTCTTTGATAGATCCTCTGTAGTTAGAGTAAAAGAGACAGAGCTAGCGCGCAATCTGTGCATGCCTGCAGTTTCGGACTTACTGTGAGAAATTTCAATACCACATGTCAACAAATAACTAATTGATAAATCGAACTAAAAAATTAAAAATAAATAAGTTTTAAAAAACAACAAAAAACACGCTTTTATAGCTAACCGAACTAAAAAATAGAAAATAATTTTCAATTTCAAAGAGTTTATATTACACTAGTAAAAGATCGAACAATCAATCAGAATTTATCACCTCAAAATAAAATTATAATAAAGTTTAAGTTATTAACAGAAGAATTCAATTCAGAATAAAAAGCGTGGGGTGCATTTTACTACTTTTCATAACTCTCCTCTCTCCTTAAACTATTATTTATTTTTATTTGAATTACTGTATAAAAAGGTGGCCCAGCTGATGTTAAGCGGTAACCTCTGCCTATAACAATGCATTATCTCATAGGTCACGTCCACTTAGGACGCGGCCTATTCGGCAGTGCGCTGCGTATAGTGGCTCCAGAAATGGGATTTGTGACTGATGGTGAAATAAACAGACCCTTTTACCTTGATGACCTCTGTGGCGCGGGGGGCGAGTAGCCGGCTGATGCGAGAAGTTGCTGGTTCGATTTCCGCAGCGGGACAAATGTTTGTATGATCTGCAAATATTTGTTCCTGGTCTGTGTGTTGTGGAACCATGGTAGTCTTAGTTCCTGATATATATGACACAGGGGTTCCTAGTGTTTTCTACTTGGAATGACGGGTTAAGCAGATGGCCCACCTGATGTTAAGTGGTACCCCACCCTGAGACATAAATATGAAAAGTGTCATCTGCCTGTGATTTCACCGGCACCTTAAAACCGGAACACAGCAATGCGAGCACTACTGCTTTGCGGCAGGTATGGTGGTAGTACTTCCCCGGACGAACTCTTTCACAAACAAGCTCTACTACTACTAAAAGCACTGTTGTATCAGGACTAGTTATGTGACTGTTATGTTATGCACCTGTCATGGACGTGCCGGATACCTCACGATGCTATCCTTCACTGCTTCAGAGCACATTGCGAACATAAACGAGTGGAAAAATCCGTTGGTACTCAACCGGATTTCGAGCCCACGATAGGTATATCCCCTTGTCAACATTGCTGCGTATAACAACTCTCAAATTTTCGCAACTTTTGAATGAAATTGTAAATTTTTCAGATAATACCGTCATGCCAGGACCTAGTGACCCTATGCATAGATATCTGGGTGACGAGCGAGGAGACTGACGGCGTGAAGCTAGCTGCGGCCGCCGACATCGCCACCAAGAATCTGGTACTCACTGACCTGCAGCCACCTCCACTATGCCGCTACATGAAGGTCTGTATCCAGAAAGAGAATGGTCGTGGAGTAAAATGGAACTTGATGATAATAGTTAGATTAATACAAATACAAATCATTTATTGATAACGCCAAGTTACAGGTCAGAAAAGTTCAATATAAAAATTCATATATTGACTATAAAGGTTATAATAAATGTAATTAGAATTGCATAACATTAATAGTGATAAGCGGGTAAATAGAAGTGGGATTGGGCGGGCCACGTCTGCCGCATGTCAGATTGGTTATGGGCTAAAGCCACAACAGAGTGGACACCTCTGAACGGAAAACGATCTCGTGGCAGACCGCGGCGAAGATGGAGAGACGAAATAGATACCTATTTAATGGATTGGTCCACAGTGCCCCAAAATAGAGAGGACTGGAGAGAAGGAAGGGAGGCCTTTGCTCTGCAGTGGGACACCACAGGCTCTTAATAATAATAAATAGGTAGATTTCATAACTAGTAACTTATGAATTGTACCACTTAGGTGGTTATCAATGTTCTACTTAGGTGTCATAATTATGTATCCAGTCTGGGTGTTACAATTTATCATTAATTTATTTATATTTATTTATAAGCCGGAAGCCGGAAGCCTCCCTTCTCATTAATGAATTAGTTAGTTCTAGAAATAAACATATTCACACTTTAAAAAAACCCTAAGGTGATGCACCATGTTGAACTTTGTACGGGAAAATCTCCACGCGGTCGATGTCGCGGGTAATACACTAGTTTAATATATTCGTGATCTTTTCTCAGATTACTACGATAGGCCGCTATGGAATGTCGGCCATGAAATGCAAGATACCGCTAGGCTGGTTCTACGGCGAGATCGCCAACGTGTCGAACGTACAGGCATCGCTCAACGCGCTCAGTGCGTTGCATCAAGACCTCTCCTGTCGGTTCAGGTGAGCTAATCTCGATATTATTATGAAGGCTACTTTACACATGCTCCTCGTCACGATAGACGTCCACTGCTGGACGAGGCCTCCCCCATAGAATACAATGGATTCACCATTAACAACATTTTTGGCAGATGGATTGGTGATCGCAGCATTTGTGTTGGATAGTCAGGGTGGATATTGATGTCCATCTTCTAGTGTAATCGCTTAGTTCTTCATACAGTTTATGATAATACTGATTTATGAGAAATACATTTCACTGACATGAGAAAACTAAAAACTAAAAGTAATTAATTGGGAGTGATACGTAGCAAGTCTTCTAATAAAAATTACAAAATATTCGTGAAAAATGTGGGTAGTTGGTTTTACATCAACTATTCACTTATAATTATAGAATTTGTGAAAGTTTTTATTATAAAAGGAGATAAAATTATCGATAATCCAAAATATACTGTCGTTTGAAAATCCAAAATGTATTGTCGTTTGGTTTTAACCACAAAAATCCAATATGGTTTATGCTCTTTATGCTAATGGCGCATGGCGTCCGCCATATTGGATTTTGGTGTCATCACCGAAACTGGCTTATTGCCATCTCCCTTTCGGTTTGCGTCTGATTGTGAATTATCAAATTAATCCTAATATCCCAATTCTTTAAACGACAGACGTATGTTTATCTGTCGTACAAAAAAACTAGAAAATACAGCTAATAATATTGATAAAATTTACATGGTATAGTAGTTTTTGGGACGAGAAAATGATCTGGCTAGGTTCCACACTGGGAAAAAATCCCGGTTTCCGAGCAAATCACTCGAAGAAAACGAATTTCCAAGCAAATCTCGATTTATTTATGCATGGAAAAAGGAAAGGCGGTTGGACCAAAGATATTATAAATGTCGCAAGAAGTCTCGAGATACAGTTGGCTCAAGACCGTCGGGGCATTCTACGGGGGAGGCCTACGTCCAGAATTTATATATAGGCTGATGACGAGGTAGAAGAACTTGCGTAAGCACTTTCACGATTGTTTATGACTCTAAACAAACTTACGATAGTACAAACGAATCGTTCGTTTTTGCTAGCGCAAGTCTATTATTTTAACAGAATTGCTTCTAACAGACTGGCAACTGGTAAACTGATGGATCTCCTCAACCCGTATTTGGAACTTTACAACGGGAACGCAGCGCATATGATGGCATACCTCAACATGAACACCGAGGGAGACAACAAAGTAGTGACGGCGTACCACGAGTGTATTGAACTACAGCAGCAGTTACACACGTGCACGAACATTATGAAGAAACTACAAAACAGTAGTAACACAGACGAAGGGAGGAAGGTCGCTGAGATGATCGAGAAGGGATTGGTGACAGCGAACAGTTTACTGCACCAAGCGTCCACGGATAAGTTGAGAGTTATCACTGAGAATGCCGTGGATATGCTATTGTACTTCTACTTCCAAATTAACGATGTGGTAAGTGATGTTCGTGTCAGTGCCCCTTCCCCCTCTTGCTCCTCCCCATGCATCCATCCACATACCAAATATCATCTAAATCCGCTCAACCATTATGGAGTTGAGTAGAACTACACACAACGCGAGCGTAGTCGCGGGCGGAAGCTTATAAAACATAGCCTTAGCACTCAGGGATAATGTAGCTTCCTATTAAATACTGAACAAAATATCGGAATCTGATCAGTAGTTCCAGAGTTATTTTTTTAAAATATCTGTGGTCTTCGTTCAAGAATGCAACTAGATTTCGGGTCACGTACAAAATCAAAGCTAAATACCGTCCGGGTTTGACCGCGATCTCACCTAGATAACCCCCTACATACAGATTATTAATATTGTGTTGCGTGGTTACATATTTTGCTAGTTTTTATGGATTTTATTCACTGAACTACACAATTTCGGCATTTTCATCATCGCGTAGAAGCCATGTCTCGTTCAATCCAATACAATACTTCCCCTTGAATTGATCACTGTTTTGTTCTTCAATAATCCATTACATCCTTATGCCAAAGTTTATTTTTAACCTGTGCTGATAAAAGGTGTCTCAATCAATGATTACACTTTGTAATCGACTGCTTTCTTAAAAATAAAAAGTATTGTATTTTCGTGGTTGGAACTTTGAAATTGGGTTTAGCTTTTGCGTCTTGTTTCATTCATATGCGATCACATCAGTATCGCTTCAGCTGACGTGACGTATAAAGGTCCATGGATACTACATCTCTCTTGTAGTTGCACTTTGTGGCTCTCGTCCATTGGTAGCGTGTTTCGTATAGGATGGCGATCGTGTACGGACTGCCATGACCAGTACAGTACACAATCACTACGACGCTATCTAGTGGAACTTGATCCTAACTTGATGTTATCTCTTTATTTTTAAGCAATACCCAGATGTGTCTCGAGATTGGTGCTCCACGGTGACTCCTCTAGTGTGGCAGTGCGGTGGTTCCACGGCAGGAGCCCTAGCCACACTCGTGGCACGGGTTTGCGGCTCCGAGCGCTGGTGGGGCGACGCCCTAGCTTCCGCACTTACTGGCGCCTTCGCCGCGTCTTTTGCGCCTCCTACGCCACTGGACAGGTAAATATTATTAAATAAGTACCCACACACACCGAGACTGGGCCGGGACGAAAAGTCCCCGTGCTGCAAATTTTAATAATTTATGTCGCATTCATTTGTGTCGCTCGCAAACTTGGTCTTTTACAAATATTCAGAAATCCAAACTCATGGTTTGCTAACGGGCAATGGAGCGCAGTATTCTGGGAGTTAAATTAACCGACCGGATTCGAAACACCATACTGCGCTCCAAAACTAAAATCGCCGACGTAGGAGAAAATGCCTCCCAGCTGAAGTGGAATTGGACTGGACATGTTTGTTGCATGCCTGATGAGCTGTGGGCCAAAATAACCACTATGTGGAGCCCTGACACAGCGAGACGGCGCGTCGGCGTCGCGGCAGCCCACGCTGGAGATGGCGCGATGAAATAGACACTTTTAATACAGATTGGCAATCAATAGCACAGGATCGTAGTGACTGGAGGATATGGGGGAGGCCTTTGCCGAACAATGCGATAATTCAGGCTATCAGTAACAGTAAGATAGCATCATATTGGCATTCATAAACAGTCACGAAAGCGTCGTCTTCGGCTTCGACGGGACACTGACTTATAGTATGGGACGAATACAGGATTCAGCTCTATTTCCATACAAATTAGGTTCATATTGACATTACGATTATTTTCCGGCCTGGTCTCTTTGTTTATTTCCCAGCGGCTTTCTGTTTTGCGAGCTAGTAGAGTTGCGATCAAAACGTGAAATTATACATGATTGTCTGTTACAGATGCTTGGTGCTAGTAATCTACATGTGCCGCAAAAGCATGTTCTCTCACTGGGAGCGCGTGAGCTCGAGCGCTGCGGACGGCGACGAGGAGTGGCACGGCGTCGCGCACGCGCTGTCCGCGCGCGCGCTGGAGCTGGTGCAGGCGCCGCGGCCGCAGCCCGCGCTCACCGCCGCCGTGCTGACCGCGCTGGCCGCTGTACTTGACGCGGTAGCTGCCTGTCCGCCCGCGACCTCGCTCAACCGACATTCCAGGTAAGACACACCCATTGTCCTGAAAAGATAGCTTTCAGATAATTTAAGTCTCAGTCATTGAGAACCTCGCTTTGTTCCTTTGATGCATCATCCTCCGTTCCCTCTGTGTTGAGGATCGTGACTCCTTCCCAGTACTTTGTGGATGGTTGATCTGCATCTGTAGATTGTTTTTTTTTTTTTTTTTTTTTTTTTTTTAACTTTGGTAGGCCTTTGTGACCACGATCTCACCTGTAAGTAAGTGACGATGTGGCCAAAGATGGAGCACAAAGGTCAAGGCACCAATTCACTCTAGTCCTGAAGAGACCCAGATAATAGTTTTCAGGAAAGACAGACGGCGGTAGTGTATTCCACTCCTTAGCAGTTCGCATTATAAAGGTAGAACTGAAACGTTTAGTATGAATTGAAGGTATACTAATGAGGTAAGGATGGTACCGAGCCGTGCGTCTACTTGTCCTGCAATGATAAGGAGATGCTGGGATCGGATTGTGAACTTCCTGGGAGCATTCTCCGAAATGTAACCCATCAAAGAAATACTTCCTACACTACTGTACATTTCAGATGGGATTGGGTTAGCGGAGGCTGGATCGGCTCAGCCGGCTCGAGCTCGTCGTCGAGTCGCTCCGGGGAGTGCAAGGCGCAGCGACGCAAGCTGCACAAGAAGCTGCTGCACCAGATGCAGGAGTGCGACGCTGCGAGGCGCGGCATACACGACCACCTCGATGAACAACAGGTATATACACACAACAAAAAAGTTTGCGAGCAGTTTGAAATCATTATTTTTTACAAACTTTATATTAACTTGCAATGTATCTCCGGGTGGAATATGTTTGTCTGGGTGGAATCTTGCAACTGAATTTTAAAGCAGTTATCCTCAATCGATTGAGCTGAAATTTTGCATACCTGTGAAGTTCCGATGACAATACAATATGATGGTGACAGCGAGCTGATCTGATGATGGAGACGGAAGGGGTACAACGGAACTCCTCGACGGAAAATAGCAGACTGGCCGTGTTTAGGCTCATTTTGATTAGCACACGGTTACGATTACTAATTTTATAAAAGCAAGTATTGAAAAATATATTTTTAACAAAAAACTTATGTCCTTGTATAACGAGCGAGCCGAGGGCGGACTCTAATTAAAAGTAGATTCGTTGTTTGCAGCGCATGCGCCTCAGCATCAAAACGCGTATGATGGCCGGCAAGCGCGGGCTCAGCAAGTCTGAGAGCAGCCCTTACGACGCGCTGAGCGTGCACAGCGCACGCTGCGTGGGCGCGCCGCTCGCCGCGTCGCTCGCCGCCGCGCTCGTGCAGCACATGCTGGCGTGTGACAGCGCCTCCGACGCAGACGGCATGATGCTGTGCGCCAAGGTACCTACTGCAGCCGAGAGGAAGCGTACTTTAGCGTAGCGAAGTTTATAATTCTCAACACAGTTAAAAAGCAAAATAAAAGTTGAAAAAAAAGGGTTAGATATCCCTTTTTAAAATTTAAATTTAATCGCATAAACGACGGGGTGTTATAAGTTTGACGTGTGTGTGTGTGTGTGTGTGTGTGTGTATGTATGTGTGTGTGTGTGTGTATGTGTATGTGTGTGTGGGTGTGTGTGTGTGTGTGTCGGTCTGTCTGTAGCATCGTAGTTTCCATCGTAGTTTGTTTTTTGAAATGTGAGTTTGTCGGGTGTGTTCTTAGCTATGTTTGATCAAAATCGGTTCAGCCATTTCATTGCGTCGAGGGTTTTTTGAATTTTTATAAAATTAATTACTTGTTTATTATGTATAGAAATTACCAAGAACACTCTGAACAAATATCTGCAGATCGTTCAAATATTTGTTCCGAGGCGGGAATCGAACCCGCAACCTCCTGCGTCGCAGACGAACCTTCGTCCGCCGCGCGAAAGAGGTCTGCTTTTGTCAGGCTGAAGGTAGTGCCGGCACTAAAACCCCGAAATTTCCTTTGAAACGGAAATCATAATTAGTTCTCTTCAAATGATTGTATGAACAGAACCTTACAGAATAATAAATAATGGATTCAATATGGTGTCTATATTGTCTCTTTCACACTGCGATCACCTGTACTGTACATGGATCCTTGTTGCTTTAGTCGTTAATTTGGAAACATGACACTGCCATTTCACTAAGTTATTGAAATTTAGCGGTTCCCAGGCCTGCTATTACTTTCTCTTATTTCAAATCGAGAGCGAAAAGCGTTCATTCACTTTTGAGCGTATCATCATATTAACCAACAGGGATAAGGATATAAAATTATAAAATCGTTGCGTGACTGACTGACTGACCGACTATCAACGCACAGCCTAAACCGTAAGTCCTAGAGACCTGTAGGGGTGCACAAAGAAAAGGAATTCACGAAATTCAACGCTTAATAGGGGGTTGTTGAAGTTTATATGTAAAAACTCCACGTGGACGAAGTCGCGGGCATCCCACTAGTATAAACATAAATGTATGGAAAGCGATACTATCGTTTTCTTTCGGTGCTTTTTAATAAAGTCGAATCGTGCTGAAATTAAGAGAACTAGGCATAAGTTAAGTTAGGTGTATTTTTGATTTTATTTTCTTTGTAACTTAAGTGTCTAAATTATGTTTTTGTATGTTTTTGGTTGTTATTTTTTATTTATTTTTCTGCTTTTTGTCCTACTGTTTTCTCTGTTCTCTGTATTCTGTTTGTTTTTTGTTGTGTGCCAAATAAATGTTTTTTATTTCATTTCATTTCAAGTTAAATATCTGTATACAAAAGTTTAACAACAGTTTGTATGCTAATAGTCCATATGCCATGGCCATAAAAATGTATAACTTTCTTCCAAAAAAACACTAAATGTAAAAAATAATGACATCAAAATATTAAATGGTATTATTTATAAAAAGAAACTGAAGGCTTGGCTAATTTCTAAAGTTTATTATACCATGAATGAATATTTTGAAGGTCGCATATTAATTGCTTTCAACTTTATTAATCTGTAGTGTAAATCTGTGTAGTTTAAGATAATAACTTTAGCCAATAATTGTTGTATTTAAACTTGGCACGCATGTTGTACGCTCGAAATGGGCAGGCTGCTGAAACTATTTACTTGTAAACATCTCCATGTACACAGCTGATCAATAAAGATTTTGTTATTCTTATTCTAATAATACTTTGGGTCAGTGACCGCGTTTCGCTCCCGATAACCAATTAAGCATGCGTTATTAGCTGGCTCCGATAGCAGCCCCCACTAGACTATTACGTGCATGTTGGGTGGTATGTGATGTTCGTCAAGATACGCTCAATTTGTTGGCGCTCAGCCCGCTTGCCAGTACCATCAGGTGACATTGAGACTGTTCCCAGGTTGTGGGCCGACTGTGCGCGCTGTCGGGCGGCGCTCAGCTGCTGGACCCGTCGTGTATCCTCGGCCTAGCGCGACTCGCCGTCACCTTGCCGCCCTGGCCAAGGCACGCCCTCACCACATTACTACAGGTAACTTTTTTGTTAGTGTTCAAATAGTAGTCATAAAGATAAGTTCATTTCACTTAGAATAAGTACAACAACAATTTTTTTTGTATATACTTCTTGGAATGACGGATCAAGCAGATGGCTCACCTGATATTAAGCGGTACCCTCTGCCTATGAACAGTGCATTACCTCATAGGTCACGTCCACCTAGGACGCACCCTATGTGGCATTGCACTGCGCGCGCTACCCTGAGACATAAAGATGACAAGTCTCATGTGCCTGTAATTTCACCGGCACTCTTACCCTTCAAACCGGAACACAGCAATGCGAGCACTACTGCTTTGCGGCAGAAATAGGTATGGTGGTAGTACTTCCCCGAACGAACTCTGACAAAAAAGCTCTACTACTGCTACTACTAAACATAATTAACATTAGCATTAATTTCAAAGATGTTCGTAAGTATATGAAAATAAGAGAACTTTGCCTTCCGTGCTAGTTAAAAAGATACAATTGATGAAGATACAATTTGTATTTAGAACTGCAAGCTGATCAAAATGAGCTTTAGCTCATTGAGCTTGTTGATAGTCGCACAGCCTACATCGTAAGTCCTAGAGATCTGAAATTTGGAGGCTATGTTCCTTTTGAGGTCTAGGATGCACTAAGAAAGGAATTTACTAAATTCATCCCCTAACGGCGTGCAGTGGGGCATTGAAGTATACATACATACATACATAGACACACGCCTCTTTCCCCGAAGGGGTAGGCAGAGCCTCAATGGGCCTCTTTTTACAGTGGGTTGCATCATCGTGGAATATAGACGTGACGAGTGGTGAGGTCATCGCCGCCATTGCTTCCCACGACTGACTCGGCTAACGCCTTCTTCCAGTAATAAGACATTCCATAATAAGCTACCAGCCAGGACAAATCTTATATCAACAAGTCCGGGTAATCCCTTAGTCGGCTTTTACGACATCCACGGGAGGAGACGGTGGGGTCTATTCTTAGGCTGGACACACCACAGCAGTAAGTATATATGGAAAAAAACACACGGACGAAGTCGTGGGCGCTCCATTAGTAAAGAATATTGTTTGTTTTAAGTAACTTTTCAAAAAGTTTAGTTGATAACATCTTTGGGTACTTTAATAACAGGCTGTTTTTTACCGGATAGGATCTAGTAGAATTCGAGAGTACAGAGTCCCCCTCCACCCCGCCCATTGAGCCGTCGACAGCACTCCCAGACGTGGGCTGGCCGGGACACTCGCGCGTGGTGCGCGTCACGCCCGAGCGCGGCGCCAGGCCGTTCCAAACCAAACCGCCCAGGAAGAACAAAGGACCTACCGTTGCCGGTTAGTATGCTTTCTACATAATGTTAAACCTTCAGACAAATAGACAGGTTAAGGCGGAACTTTGCCAATCTGAAGCAATCTTTTAATGCATGTGTGTATGTCACACAGATAATACAGACGCGGACATCCACACTAACAAAGACTAACGATTGATGAGCTTAGTTTTGATGCATTGTTTTTTTTGTATGTACATGTAGTTATTATGCATAAGTTATGTTATGAGCCTAAAGGTTTCACTTGCATCGTGCGCCGTGCTTCGTCTTATCTTCTCTATTTGTCTGAGGTTCTACCTGAATAAGTGGACATAAGGACGTATTAAGGACTTGTACACAAAACTGCGATGCGACGCGATGCGTATTCGCAAGTATATGATGTAAGTGTCAGAACTCGCAGATTTTTGCGATATGCGACGTCGCATCGCAGTTTTGTGTACAGGCCCTAATACATCGTAACCGCCCAACAATAAGTATTGTTCGATTCCCGCCTCGGAACAAATATTTGTGCGATCGCAGATATTTGTTCAGGGTGTTCTGGGTATTTTCTATGTTTAATAAAAAATATCTATGTAATATATTGTGTTAAGTATGTCAGTTATCTAGTACCCATAACACAGGCTCTGCTTAGTTTGGGGCTAGATAATGTTGTGTGAACTGTCCAGCATTATTTATTTATTTATTTATTTATTGTTTCTGTCACTCTCAAGCACTTGTGCTGTGAGAGATGTGTACCGCTAGGTCGCTCAAGCACGTATGCTGTGAGAGAAGTGTACCGCTAGGTCGCTCAAGCACGTGTGCTGTGAGAGATGTGTACCGCTAGGTCGCTCAAGCACTTGTGCTGTGAGAGATGTGTACCGCTAGGTCGCTCAAGCACGTGTGCTGTGAGAGAAGTGTACCGCTAGGTCGCTCAAGCACGTGTGCTGTGAGAGAAGTGTACCGCTAGGTCGCTCAAGCACGTGTGCTGTGAGAGAAGTGTACCGCTAGGTCGCTCAAGCACGTGTGCTGTGAGAGAAGTGTACCGCTAGGTCGCTCAAGCACGTGTGCTGTGAGAGAAGTGTACCGCTAGGTCGCTCAAGCCCTCTGCGTGTAATCTAAGTTTGCTCCTATTTTAATATTATCTCATCAATCTTCATCATATTTTGTATACATCATGATTACACTAATATCTAGATCCGTGGTTTAACAGCTTCCAATATGGTTTCCAAACCGCACTGACTTGTATAGAAATCTTATGATTGTATAAATATTTTAGGGACTACCCCCATTTTCATGGACTAGCTAATACTACTCATGTCAAACTAACAGTTTTTAAGCAGGTTTTAAAAATGCATTTTGGTGTTAAAGCATGTAGTTAGGGTTGCGAGGGTTCCCTCACTGCCCTAGGATTAACTCTCAGGGGCCTTTTGATAGCAATTGAATTGAAAGAAAAGATTTTTATTTTCCCCCAAGACACAACACACATAAAAACAAAAAACAAAAATCTAGTACAAAGCAAGTAGTATAAAAAAATAAAAATAAAAATTTTAAACTAATATAAACTGGTTGGTAAGTTGATAAGTAGAAAAGCATCGATGTGTGTTGAGTGGGGTCAAAGAGGTCCCTGTCTCAGGATATGCTGCACCAGACCTAGGTTTAGTGCAGCTCTGGTTTGTGTGCTATGCGCCATCTTAGTGGTGTGACCTTGGCCCTTTTGATTCTTTTGGCTTGGGACAACAGTTTTAATTAGAAACCTGTCATTTTAACACGAGGAAAGTGTAAGATGCCGTAATTAGTTGGTGACAATAATCGTAAATTGTGTAATGCGACCACACTAACTTCAGAGCGATTTAGTCTGCACTAATCACATAGCGTGGTGTTGGGTTTTAAGCTGTATTGTAAGTTGCATTTCGTTATTACTAGTATCAATTCAGGTGACATTCCGGCAGATTTGACCTGCTGTGTTGTTATTGCAGATTTGTTAGCGGATAGTTTTGGTCTGCCGAAGACTGGCCAAGCTAGCAAACCAAAAGCAGATTCTGCATCCCCAAGTAAGGATTAGATTAAACCGTGAGCGTGTTTGTCCACGGTCCGATTCGAGATCGGATGACGGATGGGGGAAGCGTTGTCGGGATTTCTTTCCGATTTTGAATAGACCAATGATCATTTATTTATCTGTAGAGATAAATAAATGATGATGTAAAAGAATAGAAGCCATTGATTCTAACGACACCATCAATAAGAAAATGACGAAGAATAAACTAGCTTAACAAAAACCACTTGACAGAAACATATAAAAGTAAAGTATAGCTTTGTCTGGTGGTGAAAGGGCCTTCAGCTTGGCATATTTATGCTGTTCGCTGTTCTTCTGCTCAGGTCAGTTTTACCCTGTTGGTAAAAACGTGAACATAATTACGGGCGGGTCGTGGACATGTCTGTAGTGTTTTATATTCAGCAATTCGGACCGCCCCTCCACCGTCAAATAGACCAGTCCGCTAAGCGGGAGTTCCGTACATCGAAATTATGACGGATCAAGGATGATGGACGTCATGTGGGTAAAAAGTCTAGAACTATGTGGGTCACTTGGACGGTCCGGTAGCGGCGGACGCAGTGGACAAACACGCTGAGCTATGCGTTTCGACCGGAAGCTTGACGCACTTAGCTTGACGTCACGAGTGTTCAGACCACACTAGCCGCTACAATTTTGCAAAGCACCAGCATAGTCGCTCGCTACACAGAATTATTTCGCTTTCTGCCGCTGTGTAGCGTGCACTTTAGATATTTAATTGTTAATTTTAACGCTTTTGCTTTGTTGTGGATGTGATTTTAGGCATGTTATAGTAGATGCGTTTTACCGTACACGTTAACCTCAAAAATCGTTATCGTGTTATGCAATGACAACTCGTACACTCACAAATGTTTGTAAACCTAAAAACCAGTCAAAGTCGAATAAGTTTATCCTGATCGACTTAGTGATTGCTTGTTTATTTTTTTGTATCTTATTTGTTAAATATTATTTCTTGATTTTTCTAATCTGTAAACGCTTCCTCTTATTTGAAAACACCAGATTCATCAAAAGATATGGACGCAGAAGAACAGCTGACGCAAGTGGCGGAATCTGACGACTCCGAGTCTTCTGAGGAAAAACTGGAGAACTACTTCCTAAACTCCATAGCCGAGAAGGAGTCTAAGACGAGGGTGCTCGTCGATAATAACACCAGGTACGTGACTAACACCTTTACATATACCTCAAGCTTATCTCAGAGCTAATGCATAGACCGAGAAAGAACCGGTGACGCTTAGTAGCAGTAGTAAATTGGGTCATGAACATTCAATTTAAATGTGATCCAAAAACTCCGTTTCATGTTTTGCGTTGCGACGCGTCTATATATTTTGTGTGAAGGTACAATAAATGGGTGCCTCGTCCGCGACGCGTTCTCACCTTAGCCTCTTCTCTCTGGCTTTACATGCACCTAATACAATCTTTATAAAGGTATATTTTTAAATAACTTCAGAAAACGCGGAGGTTCTATGGTGGTCTCTATGTTTTTTTTTTTTGATGTAGGTACATCGATATCTACGTCAATTGTGAATGAATTTATAAAAAAAAAACTTTTGTTTGAATGGGTATACTCCCAAGGTGGTCCCATATTCACCAAGTCACCTTTTATTGAATGCATGTAAATTGTGTATTTTAGCAACATATCCCGGTGCTGTGACGCGCGGCTGGAGTCCGCGGGAGGCGGCGGCGGCGGCGCCGGCGAGGCGGCCGCGCGGCGCGCGCTGCTCGCCACCGGCACTGCTCTGGCAGTCGCCGTCCGCGCGGATCCCCCGCCCCCGCCCCCGCCGGCTCAGCCCCCAGTGCAAGCCCCGCCCACCTCGCAGCCGGCTCGTCACCACCCGCCACTCACGCACACGCTCTACGACGTGTTCAGGCATCTCGCGCTTGAATTCCACAACCAGGTGAGTGCCGATGAGCTAGTCCAGGGATGAGGAAACTTTTTACTTCGCGTGCCAATATTTACTAACGAAACATATGGCGGGCCAAGTTGTTGCATTTCTCTTGTTACAAGACTGGTATTTATTTCAAATGATATGAAATCAAAATCATTTATTGCGTGATATGGGTTTGTTACAGGAAGAATATTGCAACAGTTTATGTACAGCCATAATCAGCGCTTCACGCATGCAATATTTAGTAGATACCTATTCAGGTGACATTACAATTAATTTCATACATCAGATTTAAAAAAGTACATTGCATTAGAAAGTTATATTAGTCAACGTTCTAATAAGTTTTGGCTATATTATTTACTAAATGGCGGTCGGATAGCGCGCGCCCAGTCGATAGCTTCATTTTCTGTTTTCGCTCATACCGCCCGAGCTCGCGAAACAATACGTGATTGTTTTATGCGAGCCGCGCACTGCCAATGAGAATGAATTTTCTAACGATACGAAAGCTTCACTTGATTTTTGTTTCGTGGTCGCGGGCTAGATTTCAACGCTTCGCGGGCCGTAGTTTCCCCATCCCCTCTAGTCTAGATAAAAGGTAGACCTCTATACAATACTACGGCACAAGTGGACATCGATCAGTTTGCGTGGCAGACCTATAAAAAAAATTGTTTTTTTTTTGTTGCAACTCCTCTATCACGTACGAGCTACGTACAAGCATTATGGAAAGTTGTCTGCTCCTAAGCGACAAGACGGTATTTTCGTAGCCAATGTGTGATCAGGCTTACATGTCTGTTTCTTTGTTTTGTTGCTGATAAAATACTAGTGTAGCTACTATATTGTGTGCAGATCGACTGCACGTTCATGGAGAACGTGGTATCTCTATGGCTGACGCTGAACGGGTCTGCGTGGGGCAGCGGCGGCGCCTGGTCGCTCAGCACGCTGGCGCAGCTGGCCGTGCCCGCCGACACGCCGCGCATACGACTCGCCTCCGACACCGTCACCGCGTTATTGCAATCTCTTACATTGTGAGTTTATTTTTATTCATTTTTTTCCTGTAAAAACTGAAGGAAACGACCAAAAAGAATGGAAGTTTGAGGCCATAGTGTGTTTGTCTGTATGTATCGACGATGTGTGTATCTTTGTTTCCACGTAGCTCCCGTAACGAGTGTTCTGATTAACTTATTTCCATACACATTTAAACGTAATAAAATCATAAAAACATTGTAATTTGAACTCTGCTTACAGATTAGAAAACGTGTCGCTAAGATGTTGGGTGTTATCGATGCAGGCTTTAGCGTGGATTGCGGCATTGCCACTCCAGGTAACCTGTCTCATTTTATTTGTAACGATGTCTGTGCTACTACGGAATTCTGTCCAAAGTCAAACGTGCTATTATAGTTACTACTTCAAGTCACTGGGCCTTTCTTGGTCACCCTGGGCTAGGTCGAAGACCAGTTTGGGTATGGTGGGCATTGAATAGTTAACATAATGGGGATCATTTAAACTGACATCAAAAAAGGAGGAGTTAAACTAGTTTATACAGCGTTCTGTTTTACTCGTCTACTGATGTAGATGTATAACTGAAAATGAATTTGAATTTGTTTGGCAGACTGAGGGAAGCACGCAGACCATGGGCCGAGTAATACTGGAATGTGAACACTTTGTGCCGGCCATGGTCAAGTTTATAACCATGAACGTGCACACCGATGGCGCCGTCTCAAGCTCTGAACTCTATCTCGTAAGTAATAATGTCTGAATTAACACTCAATATGTTAATTCAGACATTATGTCAAACTCCGAAATGTAATCTTTTCTATAATCACCACGCTTGGCAGGCGGATTAGTTATCTTAGTATTGGTGTTAAGTACTCAAGTGGAGTCTGCTGTCCATCCCCTGGTTTAATCTATTAACTGGGTTTTTACGACATCCGCACGAGAAGATGGAGTGGTCTATTTTTAAAATAGTCTAGATAACGTCATTGATATGGTTGTTCACTCAGAAGGATTCGTTTTACTGATGGGACATGTTCTAGGATGTGTTTAGTTTTTCAATCGGACCCGGGGAAAAGACTAACATTTTCACAAATCCATGGTGGCGGAGGTTTTTTCGGTCATTTTGTAAAATCGAGTTTTTTTCCAATTTTCCTTCATGGAAACCTTTTTTAATGAATAAACTACAGCAACAAAACCGTCACGCGTGTAGCTCGCGCACCACCGACCCACTAGTATATTTATATTCATATTCACATTCATATATTTATTCAAGCTGTAGGATCTCAGGGAACACTTAGTTACGTCAATTAATTTACACATTTAATGTACATATAGCAAAATATAGAAGAAAAAAATATATAATAGATGCAGCTGTATAGGCTGCATATCTATATATTTCAAACGTTTCAGTTCTACCTTTATAATGCGAACTGCTAAGGAGTGGAATACACTACCGTCGTCTGTCTTTCCTGAAAACTATAATCTGGGTCTCTTCAAGTCAAGAGTGAATAGGTGCCTTCTAGACCTTTGTGCTTCATCTTCGGCCACATCGTCACTTACCAACAGGTGAGATCGTGGTCAAACAAAGGTCTATCAATGTTAAAAAAAAAAAAAAAAAAAAATATATAAAACAAAGTCGTGTTAGTTACACCACTTATAACTCAAGATCGGCTGGACCGATGTTAGCTATTTTTTTTTTTGGTGGATTCTTCTCCGCTCCGAATAGCAGAATAAGTAACCCGTGCGAAGCCGGGGCGAGTCGCTAGTACTGTATAAAACTAGTTCTCTGTTTTTTTTTATTCAACTTGATTGACATACAGATAGCCCATCTGATGATAAGCGGTATCTGCCTAAGAACAGTGCATTATCACATAGGTTACGTCCGTCTAGGACGCGCCCTATGTAGCATTGCACTGCGCCCGCCACCCTGAGACAAACATGAAAAGTCTCATGTGCCTGTAATTTCACCGGCACCCTTCAAGCTGTGCAAAATAGTTTGTCTAAAATGTATTTGTTATAGAGTGGTATTAGCATCGGCGCGGGCGCGGGCGCTGCCTCCGCGCTGCACTCGGTGTTGTCGCGCGTGGTGTGCACACGCGGCGCGCCCGGCGCGCTCGCCATGCTGAAGATAGTGTGCGCCGTGTGGGCGCGCGACTCTGAGCCGGGCGCCGCGTACGACCTGCAGGCGACGCTGCTGCGGCTCGCGCAGCCTCTGCTTCAAATGCTGTCCGCGCGACACTCGCACCACGCCCATCCGCTCTACGAATCCATCGGTGAGTGTTTATTCAATTAAATTTCTTATAATTTTCTCATTCATTCATCGTCAGCAGCACTTAGTCTTCCACTGATGAACGTGGCCTTCCCCATATAATGCAATTACTTACAGTTTTACCCAAAATATAAGTCCGATCGACTGTTTTCGTTTGCGCAGAAAAGCGCAGATTGATATCCGACATTAGCCGAAAGTATAGTATAGCTCCGCCCCGCTCTATAGCTCTGTCCTACTCACATCTAAGAGTCGATTGAATGAACAAGATGCCGCGATTTTGACGAGAAATCGATTAACCAATAACAGCGCAAGATTTTAGCGCGCGATTGCTATCGGTAGAAAGAAGGTTCCCGCGCTATAGAAATTGGTCTACGGCGCAAGTACATCGGTATATTTTGGGTAAAACTGTACGTTCATGTGCCATCCTCATCCAGGTTCCACTAATAAAATTATTTCCGATATTTACCCCAGCAATGACTCGTCCATGTTTGATGCTGACATACAGTTTATCCCCAGCGTACCACTCGGCATCGTGGATCCGCACGTACGGCGTGGGCAACATTGCGCCCGCCGCCGACAGCGGCGCGGACGCGCGCGTTGCGGGCCTGCTGGCGGACGTGGTGCGCGGCGCCGGTACGCACCGGCGCGCGCCTAGCCGCCGCACCGTGCTCGCGCAGCTCATAGCGTACGCGAGGAAACTGCTGGCCACGCCGTTACCGCAACAACACAACGTAAGCACTGTTTGTTCAGGTTTTCACCGAACACAGCAAATGTGTACTAATGCAACGTCTTAATTTAATACGCATTTGCCAAAACCGAAGCGGTCCGCGACCATCTACCATTGAGGCACATTGTGTCCTAAAAACCATACCATAAATATACTTACCATAAACCATATATAATAAATTACCATAAACCATACCGTTCAGTGTAATTGTACAGACTCTTAATACAAACCATTTACCATCAAATACAAGACTTTTTTAACTCTCTCAAACCTACCAAAACTATATAACCAAAGAGAGTCCAGGGTCACCATAGCGACCCTAAGCGACTTCTTTTTACATGGTCCTTCAACACTGTTTATAGCAGTTGAATTTATTTTATGCCTATATTATCAACCAATATTTATTTTGCGGGACCTTGAACAACTGACTTACCATTAGCTAATAAAAGTCAGTCTCAGCCATGATTTGGTAAAGCGGGGGGCGTTTTACTAAAGCCGATGAACCGTCGAACGCAACCTGAGGCGTGACTCTGAGTCACGTCATGTCGGATTCCGTGTACGGACTTAATTCGTAACAACAGTAAACATCCCCTCTAAATGTCGGATCCAGGATAACAGACCCCCTGGGCCACCAAGATACAGGCTTCACCTAGTTTGGGGCCCGATGGGATGTCATTAGTATTTATAATAATTTGATATATATTTAAAGTAGAGCTTTAGACATATTCATTGTAATATTTTGTAACTGTGTTTAGTTAAATAAACGACCTCTGTGGTGTGGCGGGCGAACGTTCGCCTGGGACGCAGGAGGATGTGGGTTCGATTCCCGCCTCGGAACAAATATTTGTGCGATTTGCAGATATATGTTCAGGGTGTTCTGGGTATTTTGTATACATAATAAACAAGTAATTAATTTTATAAAAAATAAAAAAAAACCTCAACTCAATGAAACGGCTGAACCGATTTTGATCAAACATAGCTAAGAACACACCCAACAAACTCACATTTCAAACAACAAGAAAACGATATTGTTTCATCCGTTAGGAAATTACGATGCTATAGACAGACAGACACACACCCACCCACCCACCCACACACACACACACACACACACACACACACACACACACACACACAATTCAAACTTATAACACCCCGTCGTTTTTGCGTCGGGGGTTAAAAATATATATCTATGTAATGTATTGTATTAAGTATATCAGTCATCTAGTACCCATAACACAAGCTCTGCTTAGCTTGGGGCTAGATAATGTTGTGTGAACTGTCCAGCGTTATTTATTTATTATTTATTTTGATGTTATGTTATGTTATCGTATGTGCATGATGCGTGTGTACTTCCAGCCCGGGTCGAGTCCGAGCGCGACGTCTGCCGAGCAGTCGCAGACGGACGAGAGCAAGGCGCGACACAGCGGCGCCGGCGTCAGCGACGCGACCAACCTCGACGACGAAAAGAAACAGCAGGCAGCTCGCCATCCCTGTCTGGCAGACACAGGTACTTACTAAACATATTTTAGCAGAGTATGCAGCCGTGGTATGTCCAACCTAAGAATTAAGTGGGTGTCTTAAAGCCAACTAAGGGATTACACAAGGTGATGGGCAGCAGCATCCCCGATTTCAATATATTTCGTCCAATTCAATATTTGAATGAGAGGCACTGTGAAAAATGAGAGCCATTGCCAGATCCCTTGGTTGGAGTTCGGAAAATTCCGCTATTTACTTGCGAAACGGCAATAAATGCGCTAAATATTCATAAAACTTGATCCATAACGTGTTTTTGAGAAAACCTTACTTGTTTGTGATATAAATGTCATTTAGAATCCACATAACATGGGCGAAGTCCCATACAAGTATTTTTTTTACTTTTACAGTTTGTAGGAACATTAGGAACATCCAAAGTTCAGGTTAAAATTGTGCAAATAAGCTGATTTTTGAAGTCTTATACTGAATTTAGTGGTAAAAAAATAAAATTGTTGTTTCTCCATTAACCTAGATATCTAACGAAAAAGTTGTTACGACTTCATAATCACTGAGCACGAGCGTTTGTATGTAAAGTATTAGGTGTTGGCCGCTCTTAAAGCGTGGTGATTATGGCAAATCCTCCTATCGATTACATTCTATAGGGAGGCCTCTTCCAGCAGTGGACATCGCCCGACTCGTTATGATGATACGAGTACAGTTTGAGAAACATCCATCATAGGATAAGCTTGCTGTCACCATAATATTGTGTTATCATCGAAACTGCACATGTGTGTAACATTTCAACTCGATCGGATAACGAAAACTGGGTCAAACTCAGCTTGGAGAATTCTAACACGGTGTGTAAAATAAAACCTTAATATTTGTGTTGTTTTGTTCTCAGTATTGCAGAATCAAGCGATCATGCGTATGTTCTACAAGACGCTCACAGTGTTCGACGGAATAACCATCATCTCTCCAGGTAAACATAACCCTCCTTTTGCACGGCACGGTCGGGTAGATTTATATATCTGACTTACTATTTGTTACTTCTCTCAAGTTTGCAGCGGACTTGATGCGGCGTCCAGTAAACTTGACGGTGTATGGCTATGGGTGTGCATGACAAGTCTACTTGTAGCGAAAATAGAATTTCGTTCTGCCGGTTTGATCAAATTTGCAGCGTCATGTAAACTTGAAGATGTGTGTGAGCGTTCAAGTATGCATGACGTTAGTTGGTACTACTAAGCCTAAGACGGCAAACATGTCTTCGTCCGTCACTGGTGACGCCATGGCTTCAACTGGCAGCCATCAAGCAAACTTGCCGGTAAACTAGATCGTGTGTATTCTATATGGACGAACTGCAAACTGGACGCGGCTTCAATTCCGCTGCAAACTTGATGGTGAACTAGATCGTGAATTGCTTGTGTTACCAGATTTTTCGGTGTGTCAAAGTCGAAATGGTGAAATAGTGAATAGGTTGGATTCGCTCTGTTCATGTGCTGTCACGGCTTCGAATATTCAGTTCTAGCCTCTAGGTCATGCCGGTTTTCTTAAGATATTTTGAAAAATTCAGTGGTGCACAGCCGGGATTCGAACTCATGACCTTGTGGACTAGGATCGGATTTCTGGGTCACTAGCTAGTGTCACACCAGTGCTTTGAATCCTCTTCTGAGTGGTCGAATGCAACGCCATATTGTTTTTGTGGTTGATTGGGCTTTACGCTATTCGCGCCTAAGTTCCCTGAGTATGCTATTAAACTAAGGTCAGACCAACGCGTTCAGCCTGCGTCCTCAATGGCGTGCACGGTGGTGATCAATGGTAAGACAATGGATCGTCAACGTGCACGCCACCGCGAACGCGGACTGAACGCGTTGGTCTGACCTTAGCCTTACAGTCTCGGAGTATTATATGGTAAACAATATTATATAACAATATTGTACGGCATTGTAGACTTGAATTAACATCTTCTTTTAGCACCAAGTCAAGACCCTGGCTCTCTGAAGGAAGAACTGTTCTGGATGGTGACGTCCATGACCACACTGGCTGCCAACCCTTCTCTTATGGTCACCAGCCTCATGGAATTCCTTAGTAAGTACTACCTAAGTAACACTTAGGCTGAGATAAATAGACGTTACTTAGCACGTACTAATGCTTAGCATTGGCTCTGTCCCTCTCTAACTCGCGTGATTTAACATGTGTGTGAAAGTGAAAGGGATAATGCTAAGCATTGTACGTCCTAAGTAATATCTATTTATCTCGGCCATAGATTTTGTTGTAGAGCTCCGTGCTGACTAAAGATTTTAATTATTTTATTACAGAGAAAGATGAAGTAGTGAATCTATCTCAAGCGATGCAGAAAGTGATTGTGAAACTGCTGGACAACCCTGAAGCATTGGCTCGTTTCATTGATGAAGGCGGATTGGAACTCGCTGTTGATAAACTAACATCAAAACACTTGGTGAGTAACTTACATTTATGAATGTTGCCACAAAATTAAACCTTTTTGTAGGGTAGCTAAGAGTTCAAACTTTACTCAAGGCGTGCCCCGTAATAAGTGTTATTTTATAGGTTGGATAACGTTCGTTTATCGCGTCAGAGTGTGTTAGATCAATGACCGTTGAGATATGTGAACCTAAAAAGGGCTTTGTAAGCGATACAAAATTTTAGTTAATAAATAAAACATATAATGATATAGAAACCCTCCTAGCGGTTATCCAGTAAATGACTATGCTCCGTGCACCATATCGGTTATCCAGTAAATGACTATGCTCCGTGCACCGTGTCTGTTATCCAGTAAATGACTATGCTCCGTGCTCCGTGTCGGTTATCTAGTAAATGACTATGCTCCTTGCACCGTGTCGGTTATCCAGTAAATGACTATGATCCGTGCACCGTGTTGGTTATCCAGTAAATGTCTATGCTCCGTGCACCGTGTCGGTTATCCAGTAAATGACTATGCTCCGTGCACTGTGTTGGTTATCCAGTAAATGACTATGCTCTGTGCACCGTGTTGGTTATCCAGTAAATGACTATGCTCCGTGCACTGTGTTGGTTATCCAGTATATGACTATGCTCCGTGCAACGTGTCGGTTATCCAGTTTATGACTATGCTCCGTGCACCGTGTTGGTTATCCAGTAAATGACTATGCTCCATGCACCGTGTTGGTTATCCAGTAAATGTCTATGCTCCGTGCACCGTGTCGGTTATCCAGTAAATGACTATGCTCCGTGCACTGTGTTGGTTATCCAGTAAATGACTATGCTCTGTGCAGGGTTAGGTTCGTAAGGACTAGATTGCATAACGACTATAAAAGCAAAACGACTTAGTTTCATAGTGCTTTAGTAAGCATAATGCCTTTTTTGCAGAATGCCCTAGTGAGTAAAATGTCTTAGTTGTACGATCGACAACTAAGGCATAACGCCGAAGTTGCAAAATGACTAATAGAGTTTACGACCAAATTATAGAAAGTCTTGGTTGTAAAATGACGCATAAGGCAAAGAGTCTGGATAGCATATGGTCTTGATAGAAAACATCATGAAAAATCGAACGAACGAAACGACAAAACAACAGAATTTTTTCAATAAAATTATAATTATTTATTCATATCTCCTTAATTCAGTGTATTCATGGTATTTTTGAAAAACCCAGCTCTCTTCAACAATTTGTTAACAAAAAGTTTTTTTTTTTACGATATGCCTACCTTGTCGTTTTACTATCAGTACGTTCTGAATACGTTGCCGTTTTTCTACTTGGACATTTTGATATTTGGGCGTTATACAAACAAAACGTTATAGAACTGAGTCCAATCTTAAACCCAGGCATTCTACTATTAAGACGTTTGCACAATTAGACATTTAGCTACCAAGATCTTATGAAACTAAGTCGTTTTGCTTTTATGTTCGTTATGCAATCTAGTCCTTAACCTAACCCTCTGTGCACCGTGTTGGTTATCCAGTAAATGACTATGCTCCGTGCACCGTGTTGGTTATCCATTAAATGACTATGCTCCGTGCACCGTGTTGGTTATCCAGTAAATGACTATGCTCCGTGCACCGTGTTGGTTATCCAGTAAATGACTATGCTCCGTGCACCGTGTATGAGTGCTCTTTTGTTATGTATTTTTTTTTACCATAGAAAACGGGAAGTAACTTACTCCTGACACACAGCTAACGCTAGTTCAGGAGCCAGACCTTCAACCTGAACTGAATTATGTGAATAATTACAATAAAAACATTATGATTATGATAATGATAGTGAATGAACCAGTGTGATGAAAAAATTGAGTGATGTGATAACTATATTAATATGTTTCAGTCTGGCCCAAGTCACAAGCAGGGACTGGTGTCTTCTCTGATGAACTACTTGAAGTTGCCGCCGCAGCTCATCAACATGTCGACCCCGGCCGGCAAGAAGTCGCAGCCGGCAATCGTTGAGACGGTCAATGGACTCTTCAACATCGCACCCCTCTGTAAGTAAATACTAATAATAACATTTACTCCACAAAACAATAACACTTTGTGTAACATTATCATCATCAGCAGCCTTAGACGTCCAGCAATCGGGGTGGGGGGACTTGACGTAATCACCGCGCTTGGCAGACGGATTGGTGATTGCAGTATTGCTGTTGAGTACTCAGGTAGATGCTGCTGCCCATCCCCTGGTTTAATCCCATATTGATTTTTACTATATCCACGGGAGGAGACGGAGGGGTCTATTCTTAGGCCCGACACGCCACGGCGTGCACATTATGTGGAACATAATGAGGGTAATTTTTAGGACACGCACAAGTGACTCATCTCGGGAGTGTCGGAAAAGCCAACAAAGGGATTAAACCAGTTACACCAGCGGATGGACAGCAGCATCCACCAATTACAATCCACCAGCATTGCTCACCTTAAACCCATCCACCTGCCAAGCGTGGTTATTATTGTACTTTCTCCATTTGCATTCTAAAGGGCAGCCCTTTTCAATAAAAAAATATAGAAAATTATAAAACAAAAAATAATAAGTTAAAACATATACTAAATAAACGTGTTTGTCTTCAGGTACGATTTCCTGCGGCAATCCCACGGCTCAAGCAGCGGACGTATTACTCGAGGGTGGGGGGACCGCTACGAGCGGCCGCGGCGCGTGCGCGGCACGGCGCGTGCGCGCGGCCGCTTGGAGCTACCACTTCTTCAGCGCCGATGACGCGAGCCTGGCGCTGACGCTGACGCTGCCGTATGCTGTGAGGCTGCACGAGGTCCAGCTGCAGCCACATCTCACCAGCCTCGCCAGTGAGTTCCTCCACTTAGCAATCTGATGCCCAAGTCGGAGTTTTGCAAACACCATAGAAACGACGATCGTGCGTGTATTGCGTAGTGAATAACCACTCATCTGTGATGTTTTGGAACAGATTAATATATAGTTATTACGTTATACACGGGCGATCATCGTTACGATGGTGTTCGCAAAACTCCGACTTGGGTTTTTGAGTCCTTTCCCTAATTAGCCAGTTGGCGGTCGTAAGATCATGCGTAGATGACATCAGTTTGTTTGATAACTGTTCTAAATGTCCTAGTTTGTACGTGAAATATCACCGCACGACTAAGGCTTATCCAAGCCAAGATGGCAGCGGCCGTAAGCTGGCGGAATTGGCAGCAGTGACGCCAAACGCAGGCGAGACTTTAGAGCCCCTCAAGCGACCAGCAATGATGAAAGTTTAAAATACTCTAGTTTTTTTTAGTTCCTTTTTATTTGCAATCGGCTCTTTAGCCAGAGTCAGAAGTTTTCTGGGTAGATTTGATTTGGGTGTGATTCCAATGAAAACACCATTTAATTTGAAGAACTGGTTAGGTTCTCTGGTCTATTCAAGTATTTGCCATGTCTTTAGGAGTTTTTCATTTTCTTGTGCGCTTAACAGGTCCTTAGACCTAGGTCGTTGGAGTGGTTTTCGAGTCTTTCCTTGTATTTTATGCATTACTTTCTAACTTCATCCTTGACGGCTGCCTTTCCCAGGTATTCATGTACTTCTTACAAACCAGTATTCGCTTGAGATTGATTCCAAAGATTTAATAACAATGCCTTAGGATTTCAATATTGGAGTTATATAATGGAGATAAAGTTCGAAACGCTATGTAATTGCTAAATTGACGCTTCACTTTCGCTGCCACGTCAATTTCCCCAAACTGACTCGTGAGATCAATGCAATGAATATCAATCGTGTTATCTGTGTAACAGCATGCCCAGGCGCGGTCGGAGTAGAAGCCGGGTGTGGCGGTACACTGGCGCCCTTGGGCGCTCCCCAAGACACGTCTGGGATGACGTTCATCCGCTTGGTGATCGCGCGACCAGTCGTCGCGACCACGGTACAACTGCGACTCTACAAACCAAGAGATTCTTCTAATATGGGGTTGTTGCAACTGCGGTTACTCGCCGCGCCGGCTTTCTCAGTCGCCGTGATCGCACCTCCAACACCCACGTGAGTATTAAACTATTATAATTTTGCAGTTTGGTAGTTTGTACGCCGATTGGGCAAAGCCAGTGGCTGCATGAGGCTCTCAAGATATGATTTCGATAAATTTTCTCCAAAAAAAAAACCTGAACTTACCTCAGCGTACATTAATACAATTAGTAAGAGTAACAAATAATATTATTTTAGAGGGCATGGTCGATTTATATTTTCGATTACGCAGCAAATATTTGTTTAAATATTGTTTTTCGTGATTTTCGTTCACTTTTCGTGGTGCGAGTGCTGTTCTGTCAATTTCACTTACCTGAACTTTACTGTGTTAGGTAGAGACGGAATTTAGCTGTTGTCTGCCTCTTAAAAGGTACAAACCTATTGGTTTGTTGTCCCTAACTTGTACAAATATAAATCAATATTAATGTGTGGTGTCCGGCCTAACAATATACCCCTCCGTCTCCTAAATCGACTAAGGAATTACCCGGACTTGTTTGTAAGATTCTTTGGTAAAAGATTTGTCCTGGCTGCTAGCTTATTATGGAATGTGTTATTACTGGAAGACAGCGTTCAGAGTCAGTCGTGGGCAGCGATGAGCTCACCACTTGTCAAGTTTATTTCCCATGATGGTGCAACCCACATTGAAAAACGGCCCATTGAGGCTCTGCTTACCCTTTCGGGGAAAAAGGCGTGTGTCTATGCATGTATGTATGTTCATAAATAAAACACTTTTTTACAATAATTTAGAATGCATGATGGTGTGTTTAAATTTTTCTACATCTAGTTTTTTTATAGTATAGTTATTAATAAGTTTGTTGTTCCTAGTAACAACTGGGCGGGCGTGGTGGCATGCTGCACGCGGGGCGGCGCGCGCGTGCCGAGCGCGGGCTGGAGCGCGGTGTGCGGCGCGGGCGCGGTGGCGGCGCTGTGCGCGTGCGTGGCGGCGGGCGGGCAGGCGGCGCCGCCCGCGCACCGCGCGCTGCTCGCGGCCGCCACCGCGCTGCCGCAGCACCGGGCCCAGATCCTGCGCGCGCTACTGCACATGGACAACCACGCTTATGCGAACGGTAACTACATAACCACTACCTTATAACTCACTAGCGACTCGTCCCTGCTTCGCACGGGTAGTTTCAGGATGAAAAACAGCCCGCCCCCCTCCCTGGTAGCCTATGTCACTCGGGGCTTTCCAATAGTGAAAGAATTTTTGAAATCGGCACAGTAGTTTTTGAGTTTATTCATTACAAACATACACACACACAAAAATTCAAATCTTTCCTCTTTGTAATATTAGTGTAGATTTGGCGACTACCGCGACACCGGCTGCCGGCTGACACCTCAGAGTTGAAGCTGGGTTCGATTCCCACTGCGGGACCAATGTTCGCATGCTCTGCAAATACACTCACCTTCAACGAAGTCGGGTCACTAACAACTAAAAGTTACTGGTTGCTATAAAGTAATACCACCTTTTAGGGTTAAGCTTCGGCTTTGTACATGTCTTTTGTAATATTTTATACGTATCTAAATATTTTCTGTTTACAATAAAGAATAATAAAGGCTAAAAAGAAAACAGTTTCTTTAAATTGAACTGGAATTTAATTTGTTTTGTTACTTCTTTCTGGTTTTTAAGCTGTTGGTTTTCTCTCAAATAAATATATAATTGAATTGATTATTTAGGAGCTAATCATCTCTCACAGTTGAAGAATGTACCATATTCTTTTAACAAAAGAAGGTCATTTCGAATTCTGCACTTCAACTGTATCTGCATGTAAATAATAGTACGTTTCCTCCGAGGCTGAATGCTGTATAATTGTATGTTTCAGCGTTCCAACTGAGCGCGAACCGGCGCAGCAGCCAGGGCGGTAACGGCGGCGTGGTCGGCATCTGCTGCGCCGTGCGCGCGCTGTGCCGGCACTGCCCCGAGGTGTCGGTGCGCACCTACCTGCAGTGGCTGGAGGGCTCCGCGCCGCCCGCGCCCTCGCCGGACCCCGCGCTCGCCCACACGCTGGCAGCGGTCAGTATCATCACACTATTCATTTACAAAATGATTGCCTGTTTGTAAAGAAAATATTTCAGGATTTTGATGAATTTCTCGGTTTGAAGCTGAGAAAACGTTTTGCTTGGTCCGCCAGCTAAAGAAAATCCCAGTTCCCAAACACAATCCGTCGTCCATTTACCGATCTAAAATGGGGTTGCATTGGGTTTGTACAGGTTTATAGGGGTTTTAGGATTGTACAAGTTTTGGACTTGCTCTTTCTTAGTGTTTTTTTTAACTTCGTGAATGACGGATCAAGCGGATGGCCCACCTGATATTAAGCGGTAACTGCTGCCTTTAACAATACATTATCTCTTAGGACACGTCCACCTAGGACGCATATCCTATGGCAATGCACTGCTCCCTCCACCATGAGGCATAAAGATTCTCCTGTGCCTGTAATTTCACCGGCAACCATACCCTTCAAACCGGAACACAGCAATGCGAGCACTACTACTTTGCGGCAGAAATAGGTTTGATTTTAGTACTTCCCCGGACGAACTCTCACAAAAAATCTCTACTGCTACTAAAAGGTTTTAGGGTATGTATGTATGGGACTTTGAAGGGTTTTAGGGATTGCAGTTTTTTTAGAGTTTTTAGTGGTTGTAGGTGTGTTAAAGGTAGTAGGGTTTTTAGGAGTTTGAAGGATCTATCATCATAATGGTCTGTATATGGACTCGAATGGTTTGTGTAATTTGTCATGATGTTCCCGTTCCAGGTGCTGTGGATACTGCAGTCGAAGCAATCGATGGAGAATCTCCACGAGCTGATCACGGACGATCTGTTCGAGCTCGTCTATCACTGGGTGAACATGGTGCCCGAATCTAGTCTACTCAAGAAATCTCTCGATGCCAGTAAGTTCTAAGCATTAGTATTAGTAGTAGTAGTAAGATCTTATGAGTTTACCGACCGAATGCTGAACACCAAGCTGCGTTCGATGACTGGACATTGGCGATGTGGAGAGCAAAATAGCTAAGCGTTAGCAACTCCCTTTTGACGTTGACGTTTCCATACAGTTTCGCAAAATATATACAGGTTTTTTGGAAACTTATTTTGGCTTTCAGTTTTTGGTGGAATTTAGTCTATCAAGGGGGAGTTATTGGCGTGTTCCTGGTATAACCTAATGTTCTCCGTATAATACTTCTTTCTTTTTGTTTCTTAAAAATAAAAACATGGAAAACGATCACTTCTGAGTGAAACTAAACATCATCCTCAGCCGTTTGACGTACACTGTTGGACGAGGCCTTCCCCGTACAATGCAATGGGGTATTTCCCGTAATCACCACGCTTGATTGCAGAATTGGTGTTGAGTACTCAGGTGGGTGCTGCCCACCTTGTGGTGTAATCCCTGAGTTGGTTCTTACGAGCGAACGTATCAAAATATATTATTGTCCTATATGTGATACCTTCAGATAAGCAGATACAAACAGGTATGATCTGCAGATAAATTATTAAAGTATCTGCCACGTGTCTAATGTGCTTTAGTCTGTTTTTTTATACAACTTGGAATAATAGAACAAGCAGATGGCGTACCTGATGAACGTGGTATCCTCTGCTTATGAACAGTGCATTATTCAATAGGTCACGGGCACTTAGGCCACGCCTTCTGCGGCATTGCACTGCGCCCGCCATTCTGAGACATCAAGACGAATAGTTATGTGCCTGTAACTTCCTAATAACACTCAGAATTGCCAACTTGAAGTGGCAATGGGCAGGCCATATAGCTCGCAGAATTGATAACCGTTGAGGAAGAAAGGTTCCACTAACCGGACAATGCGAAAGAGGAATGGCCCCCTTTCGATGGACCAAATACATTATAGAGGTCTTAAGAAAACGGTGGATTGGTGCGGTTCAAGACCGTTCGTCGTGGAATTTTATGGTGGTTCTGATGTTGATGATGGGTTTTTAATGTTATTAAAATGGACCTTTTTTATTTCCAGTATTATGCTCAATGTGCTACATTCGTCCGGAGCTGTTTAGAGTTTTATTAGAATACTTGGAGATCCCTATGGATCAAGACGAAAGGTAATTTTCTGTTCTGGCCCTGAATCCTTCTGCTCAAAACAACATCTGTAGAACCATCCAATATGTATGTCTAAACAACCATTGTGATTGTTATGCCGACACAGAGTCAGACAAGGAACCCTTATAACAGAGTTCCGGCCGTCCGGCCATCCGTCTAGTCTGTCACAGTGCTTTCACAGTTATGAATCAAAATGCATGAAATTTGTTTAGCTATATTTTAGGTATAGGTCTCCATTTGAAGAGTTTTTTTGCGCAGCCTCTCATTTTAAAACTTATAAGACTTTTCTTTTTATTTATACTTTATTGCACTTAAAATAATGTAATGTAATGTAAAAGGTTGGCTTGACCTTACTAGTATAATTCTATACGTGGGTCTATACGCACTTGCCAGTTATCAGTTCTCAATCCGGTCTAAGAGATAGCTGCACCCATTTGGAAATAATTTAGATAAATCTTCAATTAAAACTAATATTATTCTCTAATGCCTGCTCAAGAGAGTGCTTTCTCCAAATAATATAAAGTGCTCTCAAACGGTCAAGGAAAACATTGTTAGGAAACCGACATGCCCTAGAACCAGAAATTCACTAGTGGAATACACAACCGTCGTCTGTCTTTCCTGAAAACTATAATCTGGATATTTTCATGGCTATAGTGAATTGCCTTCTAGACCTTTGTGCTCCATCTTCCGCCACATCGTCACTTACCAACAGGTGAGAAAGTGGACAAACAAAGGTCTATCAATGTTAAAAAAAAAATGTGCATGGAAGGAGCCTCTGCGAGGCGCAATCCTTTGACCATACTGGTTATTTTACCATTGTTCAAACGGCCGTTTTACCTCAAGCTGGTCTCTGTTCTTGAGATAATGAGATGTCTCATTAGGTTGTTCGGTGGAAGGGTCATATAATACACATTCATAGTGGATGCGTGTTTGCTGTGTCACGCCCGGTCTAGTTATAAGAGCAGTTCTCCCTTGTCACCTAGACGAGTCACCTTATTATATACCTACATACTACGTGACCTTAACTAACAAAAGATATACCAATTTTTTTTTTCACTATTCTACATTCTAATGCAGAAATCCAAGAAAGAACTGGTGACAAGAAGTTACTAAAAGGTTTTAACAATTATATTACGTGATTTGTCAGTATGGAGGGACTCACGGATGATACGAAGGTGCACAGCTCCCCGCGGCTCGAGGAAGGCCCGTCGGACGCGCACGTGGCGTGGCGCATCCCGGCCCAGAGGCTGTTTACGGCGGCTCGGGCTGCCATGTCGCCTGCCACCACACTGGCTCTCCTTCATTCACGCCTGCCTGCTGCTGTATCTTCTGCCATTGCAGGTACAGAGTGCATAATCTTGTAATGTTACAAGCAACTACACTGGCGTGTGGTGTAAAGTAATGGGTTTTTATGTAAAAATTGAGGTTCCAAGGGCGCTCTTCGGGTTTTCCATACTAAATTCCAAGTAGTGTACCACGTCGCACCGTGTACCGTGTAGTCGCTTGTTACATTTGCAGACTGGAGGCTCAGTTATAACTTAACAACATTTGTCCCGCAGCGGGAAAAATGATCAACTAATAACGGGACATTTAATAGTTTCGTGACATTTATTTAATGTTAAATTTACAGGTTTCTTTGAACAATGTAAATTTGCTATCAGTTGTGTTGTTTGTGTCTTGTAAAGTGTAATTGATAATGGAGTGTGGTGTTAATCTGCATCTACTAAAAAGATTTGTAAATAGTACCAATCTGTTAATTCGGTGTTGTTAGTCACTCGCAATATTTTCACTAAATTGGTTCCACTATAATGAATAGTGCATCTACTTAACACAACGTATTTGCTTCCAGAGTTCTGTGAAGCTAAGCTTGCGTCCATGAAGCAGCCACAAGGCTATCAAGAGGAGGCGCTAATGACTGGTCAAGGTTGGTGTCTATATGGGCAATATTTTGGCTGGATTTAGAGCTCGACCGACGGTGAGCGCGTACCGTCAGCGCTGATCGTACGGGCGTCGGTCGGTCAGCGTCGCACTAAAAGCGTGACTACCACTGACTTACTCACTCATTCACTGATTGACATGCTCGATTTTCTAGAAGGACCATATTAAACCTGGGAATAAATTATCGGACGGGTCGGTCAGCCACATTTACACACTGCGCAAACTATCGATCGTAAGACGCGGACGTTGAGTCGCCCTTGAGCCTTCAGACGTCCGAACAGATCTAGCCGGCTGGATGTGCAACTGCCGTGCACACCGCTACGCCGCGTCCGATAGTTTGTTCTCAGCTGTAGACATGGACAATGTTCTAGACATTTGTGACGTTTTAAAAAGTGAGTAGATAAAAATTATGCATCGCAATAGCGCGTCGGTCGACCGATAAGCTCGACCGTTGGTTCTCGTCAGCGCGACGTAGCTATTTACCAACTACTGTAGTCGTTGTCATACATTATCATAATATAGTGTAAGTAATAATGTACCTGTGTACCAAATTTCATTGAAATTGGTTCAGCCGTTTCGGCGTGATTGAGTAAAGCTAAGGCGAAACTAATGCGTTCAGCCAGCGTCCTCAGTGGCGTGCACGGTGGCGATCAAGACAATGGATCGTCACCGTGCACGCCATCGCGGACGGGGCCTGAACGCATTGGTTTGGCCTTAGCTTAACAAGGATACAAATATCCAAACATCGTAACTTTGACAATTATGGTATTAGTGGGATTAATGGATCTGGCTGGTGATCCTGCGGTTCAACTGCTGTACCCTACGCGTCATTGTAATACAGCGCCACCCTGAGAGCTAAAGGTGAAAAGTTCAACTTCACTGGCACTCATACCCCTCAAATCGGATAAATGCAATAGCTGTGTTCCGATTTGAGGGGTATGAGTGCCACTGAAGTTTAACTTTTCACGTTTATCTCTCAGGGTGGCGGCTGTATTACCCGGAAGGGTCGGCAGAGCCTCAAAGTGCTGTTGAAACTGCACTTTGAGGCTCTGCCGACCCTTCCGGGGAAAAAAGCGTGGGTATAAGAATGTATATAAAAGAGCTCGTAGAATCTAAGCTCTCGAATGAACTCGAGGGTCTAAATTGCTTAAAGTGTGTAAAACTGTATCCGGTCTAACCCGTGTATGTAATTTTGATGATATATTTTTGTAATCCTTAGTGGATGAGCGCGGTATGGAGCACGCGTGCACGCTGGTGGAGTGGGTGCGCATGGTGTGTGCGGACCGGCGCGTCAAGGAGTGGGCGGGCGGCGCCGGCGCCGGCTTCTGGCGCCCGCTGCTGCGCCTGCTGTGCCACCCCGTGCGGCCCGAGGGGTAACTATCAGCCTTTGTTCCTCCTGCTACTCAGCCCAGTTCACGCCCCGGAGTGATAAACTGGGGGCTTAGTACGAGAATTTGATAGTATTTGAAACTATAATTATGAAATTTCGTTTCCTTAAATTCGTTTACTGACAGCGTCCTTAGTTTTCTCCTCGTTTTCGCTAGGGGCGCTGCAAGTAAATGTATGGAAGGAAACGAAACTTCATGTAGTTTCGAATACTATCAAATTCTCGTACTAAGCCTTCTGTGCTCTAATACAAACTAAAGCGGCTGTTACACAAGGAGAGTTTCTCGGACGCGAGCGGCGAGTTCTTTTATAATCGCATACGTTTTCGCCGCTCGCGTGCGAGAAACTCCTTGTGTAACAGCAGCTTTACATAAACTGTGCGTGACCCAAACAAAAGACAACTCGGCTAGAATTAGAATTATTTCGGCGATTCGACCCGCTACCTGCGGGGTTAGAGTGCGGGGACGCGGATCGCGCGGGCGGAGAGTGGCCGGTCTCTACGTAGTCTATCTTTATGAATACAAATTAGCGCATCACATGTTTAGACATTTGGTGAGGTCACCGCGAAACTGGTGTTGTCACACCAGGTGTTGTTAGGCCTTAATCTCATTATCTTTCCAAAGGGACTTCTGACTAAACAAGTTTTGTTTCAGCTCATGTTCATGGCAAGAGAGCGCCCTCTTCGCGAAGCTGGAAGAGAAGACTATAAGACTGTTCGCCGAGCTGACCGTGTGCCACCCGCCCAATCAGAAGCTGTTCGCCACCACGCTGCACGGCATCCTGGAGTCGCAGCCTGCTGGTGAGTGTTCAATCTACAGAAACATCTGGCTCTTGTGAATATCTCGCTCTTTTCCGAAGAAACAGAGCCAGATATTCACCATCAGCAGCATTTAGACAACTTGTTACTTCCCCGGACGAATTCTCTCAAAAAACCTCTACAACTATTCGCTTGATCGGTTCAGGACTTTTTGAGGTACGGAGGTCCACGCGAGCTCACGTTCGGGGCGAACTAATAGTTATTATGATTTGTTTTCAGATGTGGAGGGTATATCCGGGTTCACACGCGCACTGATCCTTCGCCTGGTGTTGTCATCTGAGCGCGTGAACGTGGCCCTGCGCTGGGCGGGCACGGCCACGGACTCTGACAGCGAGGCGGGCGCCGGCGCCGTGCCGCCGCACCCTGCGCTCGCCTGCCACGGCCTCGTGACGCTGCCGATACACAGCACCGTGCGCATGATGCTCCACGAGCACCTGCCGCCGCGTGAGTACTCACAACAATTCTCTGACAGCGAGGCGGGCGCCGGCGCTGTCCCCCCGCATCCCGCGCTCGCCTGCCACGGCCTCGTGACGCTGCCGATACACAGCACCGTGCGCATGATGCTCCACGAGCACCTGCCGCCGCGTGAGTACTCACAACAATGCTCTTGCTGATTTAACAAGAAAGAGCGAAGACAGAAAGCTACAAGCTACAACACATAAATGGATTGTGATACGGGCATTGGGTACTACAAGTACCATAGTACTTGCACAACACCCCAGACCCAAAAAAGATACTTGCAGATCGTGCAAACATTTGTCCAACCCTTTGCGTCTGAAACGGCTACTCGTCCGCTGCGCCACAGAGATCGTCATATGTCCCTGTTTGGATGTGTTGATCGAATGGGGTATGAGTCTAGTGCGATTTTAATCCAGTTTCAATATATGTTTCCCTCAGTGCCTATGATGGACCTGGCGCCCAAGCTGTTAGAGGACGCTTCTCCGACACACTCTGGCACCGCGTCCGTGCTAAAAAGTGCATCTGACACCGCCATCTCTACCGTGGTGGGCGCCTGGGAACTGTCTCTGGCCGCCGCGAGCGCCTCCAAGGACAAACGGATAAAGGACGTGAAGAATACCTCGCTCAAACAGCAGAACAGCAAGAAACGGACGACCAAGAACGAATCCGGCATGAGTGTCTCCGAAGCTAAGATGGAAGGTAAGACCTGGTTTAAATGATGCTTTTTAGCGTGCTGACTAATATCACGCTGTGAAATGCGATTAAAAACCTGTTTTACAAAAACAGCATGCTATTTGCGGCAGCACGATTGGATAGCGTGTGATATTATAGCACGAGTGACCCCTAGCGCAGGTTTGGGTTACGTTCGTGCTGTCAAAAAGCATCGCATGGCGCGCGCTCAGCAATTAATTTGTTTATTGATGTACATTTTTGACGAGCAATTTTATTATTTTAGCTTCATTAAACAGTTCAAAGAAAACAACGACTAAAAAAGCTTGGTAGTAAGCGTTTTAGTCACAGAAAAGTGTAAACCGTTAATAGTATAACTTTTGAAACTATCATGGTTTTGTACATACTTTTCACTAGAAACGGGATATTGACCATGATTTTTGAGTTCAATGATTATTAATGGTTTTTGATGTATTCTTAAAATAACGGCGTGCTATTAAAGCACGTTAAGTAAGCATCGCCTAAACTAGGCCTAAATGACGAGTATATTGTTTGTATACTGTCTCCTACAATGCGCCCATTGATTTTGCTGAATAAACATGAGGTAAAGTGCTCGCCAAATATCGAGGGTTTTGAATAAATATCGCTAATTAAAAACCCATGAATTATTAGCCTAGGACTCTACATCGCGCTCCTGCTGCCTATGAAGCGCATCTGAAACGCCATCTACATACCCCCGAAAGGAGAGGTGTTATAAGTTTGTGGCCATAGTGTTTCCTGTCTGTATAGCATGTTTCTTTCTTGCCATGTAGCTACAGAATGGGGGCTCTGATTTCAATGCGGTTTTTTTCTGTATGAAACATGGTGTCTGCGAGATGGTTCTTAGCTTTGTTTGTTGGAAATTGGTGCTGCCGTTTCCAGGAACAATAAAAATGTAACTCTGAAAATAATGGACGGTTTTAAATTTTGATAAAATTAACTTGCGAATAAGCTCAAAGCGTTTTATGCCATTTGCAACGTTATATTTCAAAGTCGTCAAAGTCAGTCCAGTCATGTATTAGTAAAGTGGTTTTTGCAGTTATTGAAAAACTCTTTGCGGATTATATGCACCATTATGACACCTCGACGAATACGTCTTTGAAACAACAGAACAGCAAGAAAAGAACGCCAAAGAACGATTCTGTCTTTGAAGCCATGGTAGAGGGTAAGTGCGTTAGTTAGTGGTTTAACGATACGGCAAAGTCCGTTCCATAGGCATGAGCCAGGTTCTTAGGTACCTATCGGCGATTCTCCTAAGCTCAAACTGTGCTATGTGGAGGAAAGAAATGTGGTGGATTTACATTTTGTGGCGTGCGATGTTAGTAACAACTTCTTAGCAGTTGGCGTTTTTAGATATTCCACGCGCCTCCACAAATGTTCTCATACAGATGACATTCTCATTTTCATTCTCATGAAAGTCAACTTTAGAGCAGACCTGGGGGCTAATAGTTTAACCGTTAAATAATCTAACGAAAACAATCTAACAAATTAAACTTTAACGAACTAGTAATGATTACTCACTGCTTGTAACTTGTATCATTTGAAAAATAGGCACGGGGGCCGATCCTCTTTCAATTGTAGAAGTCATAATGTTGAACTTGCATCTGTAGGCTGGATTTAGAGCTCGACCGACGGTGAGCGCGTACCTTCAGAGCTGATCGTACGCGCGTAGCGCGTCGGTCGGCCAATAAGCTCGACCGACGGTGAGCGCGTTCCTTGAGCGCTGATCGTACGCGCGTAGCTCGGTCAGATATCTCAATAGCGCGTCGGTCGGCCGATAAGCTCGACCGACGGTGAGCGCGTACCTTGAGCGCTGATCGTACGCGCGTAGCTCGGTCAGATATCGCAATAGCGCGTCGGTCGGCCGATAAGCTCGACCGACGATTCTCGTAAGCAAGACGTAGCGTACGCGTAGCAATTCATCATTGCTGCACTGTAATCGTTCGTATGTTTTCATTGATAAAGCTACGCTCTATAGACTGCATAGGGCCGTTATGAAATAAGTTTGACTTATAAAAAAATAGTATTTGGAAATGTCTACAATCATAAAATTAGCCCCCTGTGTGGAGGGGCGTATAAATGTGGATCCACCATTGCGAACATACTGCTACGCTCGAAAGTAAGCTTTGGGAACATTTAACCTGAAGATAAGTTGTATGTATTTCAGATCTTCGCGAGTCTCCTGTCCGCGTGCAAGTGGAGGGGCTTGAAGGGCACATCAGGGGATCCACTAACTTCGCGCAGCTCTGCGCTGCCGTGCCGCACGTGTTCGGGCCGCATCTCACGCTCCACCTACACATACAGACATCGAACGACCCAAGTACGTGATGATAACTAACATAACACCCAACCGTCACATACATAGCCCAGATCCTGAGAAAAAAAAACAGTATATTATCTTATGCTTTTAGGTGCCTTAAAAGCGATTCGAATCGAGCGAGGCGATTTTTTCGCTCAATCGAAAAAAAAACATCTTTAGTTTTGTGGGTCAATACAGATTTTATTTGAATAATACCTAATAATGCGATATAATAGTACATTATGGTACTAGTATGTAATGTTGGTGATTACCGCTGAGGCGCCATTGAAACCCGAGCCGTTGAGGTGAGGCTCATAAGAGAGCCGAGGACGGTAATCATCAATACACACGTGTATCATACGACGTTTTTCAACGCACTAGTGAAGAAAATAATAATAAAACAAATACACACTCTGTGTGTTAACTGTCTTTATAACTCACTTGTGAATAATAGCAATGAAAAAGTCACAGTTTGATTACAGGTGAAAAAACAGAAATACACATTGTGTAAATGTTCAACTGTCTCTATAACTCACTTCTGAATAATAGCAACGAAAAAGTCACAGTTTGATTACAGGTGTCATTATGTGCCTAATTGCGGTGAAATTAGAGCCACTTTATGAGCAAGTGTGTTGAAAATAATGTAATTGGCACCTACTAGTGAATCAAGGTGACACATTTAAATTTTTGTTAGGTACTTGGAAGTGAAATAATAATTAAAAACCAATAAAAATCGGAAATCAGGCGATGTGCTTTTGTCGCAAGCATCACACTGAAGTTCTAACTGAATTGGACTTTAAATCTAAACGTTAAATACGCTACGCTACGCTGCTAATTTGATCTGCTCTTGAAGATAAACGCCTTCGCGGTGACAGGTCATAGACATAAATAACATGGCGGTGACATATAAAATCCTGACTTACCAATAGAACCTTCCAGAACTACATGATATATTTGTGAAGAAGGAAAGATCATCTCATGGCCACCAATTTAAACTGGCTCGAGATCCTGCCAACGCACTTGTTGCACATCACTTCTTCATTAACAGAATATAACACAATTGGAGTTGTCCACAATTGGAACATACTACCAGACGATGTTGTTTCTACCACGTCTGTGAATGAATTTAAAAACAAGCTCGACAACTGACTACCATAGGACAATTCAGAACTTAAAAAAAGTGACCCAAAATTAGACATTCCACACTGTTTTGATGTAGACATATCAGCGAAAGCTGCTCGTCTATAAATAAATAAATAAATAATTTTGGATTAGCTTGAGTGTAATCGTAATCTGTCCACAGTTGAGTGGTGGAAGCCGACGACGGCGGGTCACCCCGAGGAGTACTACGGCGAGCCGGAGCCGACGGCGCACTACGAGTCCGGGTGCGGCGTGCTGCGCGAGTTCGGCGCGTGCGGCGGGCTCGCGCTCGTGGCCGCGCGCCTGCCGCGCCCGCACGCGCCGCCGCCCGACCCGCCGCACGCGCACCACCACCACCACGACCTCGACTGGGTGAAGCTGGACGACCCCTACGAGGTTGGTACCACTACATTTAGGGCCTAGAACGATTAAGAGTTCTAATTTAACATCTCTTTGGCGACGACCTGACGACCTCTGTGGCGCGGCGAGCGAAGGTTCGTCTCCGACCCAGGAGGTTGCGGGAATATTTGTACGATCTGCAGACATTTGTTCAGGGTGTTCTGGGTATATTCAATGTATAATAAAAAAACATGTACTGTATTAAGTGTATCAGTTATCTAGTACCCGTAACACAAGCTCTGCTTAGCTTGGGGCTAGGTAATGTTGTGTGTACTGTCCAGCATTATTTATTTATTTATTTTATCCCTACAGATGTCCGAAAGCAACTTATCTAGAGAAGCTATAATCGCTGTAAAGAATGTGTGTGTTAAACCCGAAAATACTATATGGACGCGCGAATCTTACCAATTACTTCTTCATCTTTCGGTTGTGGCTACTGTGACTTTAGTTTCCACAATTTTCCCAATGCCAATGTCGACAAGATATAAAACGGTAAGACGATGGAGATCTGAGTATGAAAATTGGTTGGTCTTTCTAAAAGGGAGACTCAAACAGAAGTTATGACGAAGGAGATTTATTTATTCTGAAAAACTAGAAACAACTCAATTTTAATAACACACAACACACATATATATATATATGTTTGTAGGAACATCGTAAATAAATATAGTGTATAAACATACATGGATATTACATTTTTATTTTATTTACACTAATAAATCGACATAAAAGCGCAATGAAGGCGGAAAAAAACTAGGTTTAGGAGGAGCTGGAAGAGAAAGGACGAGGGATTTCAAGAGTTTTTTTTTTAATCTTCGTTTAAGACTGAACAATCAGATGACCTGATGCTAACAGGTAAAACTCTGCCTTTAACAATGCATTACCTCATAGGTCACGACCACCTAGGACGCGCCCTATGCGGCATTGCGCTGCGCCCGCCACTCTGAGACATAGATGAATAGTCGCATGTGCCTGTATTTTCACCGGCAATCATACCCTTCAAACAGGAACACAGCAATGCGAGCACTACTGCTTTGCGGTAGAAATAGGTACGGTGGTAGCACTTCCCCGGACGAACATTTTGACAAAAAAGCTCTACTACTACTAAAGTGAAATCATAAAGAGATACACCGTTCACCGTAAGTTGGCACCTGCCATGGGGTACTTAGAGGTGCCATCTTACGGTAAACGAGCCGGACCGTTCACCGTAAGTTTGCACCTGCCATAGAATATTTACAGGTGCCATCTTACGGTGAAAGAGCTTTTTTTTTTTTTTATACTACTTGGATGACGGAACAAGCAAGAGGCCCACCTGATGTTAAGCGGTAACCTCTGCCTATGAACGGTGCATTACCTCATAGGTCACGTCCACCTAGGACGCACCCTATTTGGCAATGCACTGCGCACGCCACCCTGAGACATAAAGATGAAAAGTCTCATGTGCCTGTAATTTCACCGGCACCCCCTTTCCCCCTTTTTACCCTTCAAACCGGAACACAGCAATGCGAGCACTACTGCTTTGCGGCAGAAATAGGTATGGTGGTAGTAGTTCCCCGGACGAACTCTTTCACAAAAAAGCTCTACTACTACTAAAACGACCAATTACGGTTGCAGACTGATTGTTGTTTGACATCCAGGAATGTCAATGACAGTCAATGGTTCTGTCGGTTACTTGTGACAGTGTGTATGAAATAATGTATTAGTCGTTTTTGGCCTTCCAGGAGGTGGTGGAGCTGGGAGCCAGCACCGCGACCAGTAATTCTGATGAGAGCGCACAGGCTGGCATCCCGGCGCATGCGCTGGTAGCCCTAGGGCTCCTGTTGAAGCTGCCGGGATACGCAGCTGCCTTGCTGGACGAGGGTGCTAAGGCGGTGCATCTACTGCGGCTGTTACTGGGCGTCGCACACACAGAAGATGGACGTAAGAATGTTTTACTAACTGTCCTGCCCGCAACGTTGTCTGCGAGTCATTTTCGAATGACACATACATGTACATAAATTAATTTCGACAAAATCGAAGTTTATTATTATAGAAAGAAAGAAAGACAGAAAGAAAGAACATTTATTTGTGTCAACAACTTGGGTCAACAAACAATATTCCACACAAAAAGACTCACAGACACACACAGAAACATAGAAAAATAAAACTAATTTGTGCCTCTTAGTACCAGCCTTGTACCAGCCACGCACCACTGACACAAATTGGCGTGCAGCTCATTTGTTGTAAAACTTACATACATACTTACATAAACTCACGCCTGTTTCCGGGACGGGTAGGCAGAGACCACGGATCTCCACATGCTACGATCCTGACAATACCGTTTTTTATTTATTCACCCTCATCACATTTTTCATATATGCTCGTCGGTTATGGGTACTCCTTAGTTGCCTTTTTACAGGACCTCTCTGATCTGAGGCCTTAGACAAAGCAACATTCTACTAGCGATGACGCTAGTAGAAATGCCAAAAATGTATGAGAATGACGTAAGCTATCGAAATTCACGTGGTCTATGTTTTACGAATGTAGAAATGGAATCGCTTCGAAGCGAATGCCGTTTGGCTAGGCCGGCTGGTCTGAACACGTTCGCCGAGGTCTTCTGTTTCTATATCATGGTTTTACCTGTATGTGTATTCTTAGCAAATTTGTGCACTCACTAAATAGTAATAAATAATAATATAAAGTATTTATTTCTAAAATGTTTACATTATTCACATGGCACTTAAAGTTTTAAAATCTATATCTAAGACCTCTGTGGTGTAAGCACATATACTTTATGTAGAATTAATGATAATGCATATAATTGTACAATCAGTGAAAAACTTTGACACCTTGCTCTAACTAAGGTGAGGTATTATTATATTATATTATATTATATTTGTGTTTAGACGCAAGGGATCTCTACTTCGGCTCGGTCAAATAGATATTAACTAATCTAGAGTTTGATATTTTAGAGGTTATTAAAATCCCTTTTTGTTTTTAATTAAAATACTGAGATTGAACAGTGTTATGAATGTGTGTTATCTTTTGCAGGCAGCATCGCCGTGAGCGGCGGCGGCACCGGCGGCGCGCCCGCCTGGTCGCTGGGCACGTTGCCGTTCCGCGTGGTGTGCGTGCTGCTGGAGCGCAGCGCGCGCCGCTCGCCCGCAGGCGTGGCGCTGCGCGCGTCGCTGCTGCACTGCGGAGCCGCGCGGCTGCTGCTGGCCTGCCTCTCGGTCTTCACGCACCATCGACCGAACTCTAACGATGTAAGTACACTATGTATGTACTCATCGCCGTGAGCGGCGGCGGCACCGGCGGCGCGCCCGCCTGGTCGCTGGGCACGCTGCCGTTCCGCGTGGTGTGCGTGCTGCTGGAGTGCAGCGCGCGCCGCTGCTGCACTGCGGAGCCGCGCGGCTGCTGCTGGCTTGCCTCTCGGTCTTCACGCACCATCGACCGAACTCTAACGATGTAAGTACACTATGTATGTACTCATCGCCGTGAGCGGCGGTGGCACCGGTGACGCGCCCGCCTGGTAGTGATTTGGATCAGTTGAGCTACTTTTCGCTAGCAGCGGTCTTCAGGTAGCACAACTGTTTCATATGTATTTTGTACATACCTTGTATTAGTTGTATTATTCTATCTGTAAATAAATGTGTTAAAATCTATTCAATTAAGCAGATGTATATTTTTTTTAAATTTTATTCTGCCGTGGTGTGATGTCCTGTCTAAGGATAGACCCTTCCGTCAACTCCAGTGGATGTCGTAAAAGCTGACCAAAGGCTTACCCGGACCTGTTAGTAAGATTTGTTGGTATAAGATTTGTCCTGGCTGCTAGCTGTTGGCATAATAGACTCCATTCTCTTCCCTCTTTCCAATGATACATAACACTGTCCTACTCTAATCTTAGGTCGCCACGAATCGACGAGGGAGCACAATACATGCATGTTGTGTTCACTAGTATTAGAATTTACACCGGGAATGCCAGTAAAACAAAGTACTGTAAAAAGTTGTTATGTGTATAATTCGAGTTGTGAACCAAATAAAAAAATAAAATAAAAAAATACAATTTTCAGTCAATTCACAATTCAATTTTGATACTATCCACTTTCAGTGTGGCTTTAAAATAACTACATGTTTTTTTTGATTAATTTTTATTGGGTTTATTATCTTCTGACGGCTGAACTTCCATTTCTTCTTGCTGACTGCTGCATAAAATAGCAACCCTTTCCAATTCCAGAACAGCCAAGCGTCCAATGGGTCAACAGGCAAGTCAGAGGAGAAGAGCCAACTATACTGGGCTAAGGGCACTGGGTTTGGGACCGGCTCCACGCAGCAGTCGTGGAACGTCGAACAGGCTTTGCACAGACAACGGACCGAGGAAGAGCACGTCACAGTGTTACTGCAGGTAAACATTGCTAGATGAATTTTAATCTTATGCATGCCAGATAAAGTGTAAACTGATGCTCCATAGTCCAACTCCGTGCCAACAACGTACCGCTATAGAGCATGTACATTGATTAATTATTTATAATTATTGCAGTTGCATTTTTGCCAAATGAATTTGGATCTTCTGGCGGCCCAAAGTGTCGTCCCACAGCCTATTTAATATAAATAAAAATAAATAAATAATGCTGGACAGTTCACACAAGATAAGCAGAGCTAGTGTTATGGGTACTAGATAACTGATATATTTAATACAATACAGTCCATAGATAGATATACTTATTAAACATAGGAAATACCCAGAACATCCTGAACAAATATCTACTGATCGTACAAATATTTGTTCCGAGGCGAGAATCGAACCCGCAGCCTCCTGTGTCGCAGGCGAAACTTCCACCATGCCACAGAGGTCGTCAATGCTAACTCCATCGTAGAGTCTCATCACAAAACTTTCTCCATTATTTCAGGTATTATCATCGTACATGAACCCTGGAGAGGTGTGGCCTCCGGAGGAGACGGGCCCCGAGGCGCTGGACACGGACGAGCCGGCGCCGGAGGAGGACGCTGATGAGGACCCGAGCGCGGACCTGCCTCAGGAGTTCTTGGATCTGGTCGCCGGCAGCTCGCTGGTGCCAGCCATCTGCTCATACCTTAGGAATGACTCCGGTAATGCATTCACACGAGGCCAACTATTGAGACAATCCACTAAAATTAAATAAATTTCTATCTTATTTATTTATTCAACCAACATAGGGTCATTAGGAATACACAATTACACATAGTTTACAGACAATAATAACTTATATACGTAATACAATTTTACGTTTGTCCACATTTTTTTTTTTCATTTCATTTCATTTATTTATTTATTATCTTTCAAGCACACAAGTTCCAAATAATTTAACAATCAAATTTTAATTTAAAAAAAAAAAAAACATTATGGCTTGGTTTTCTTTCCAATATGCTATACAGCACCTACACTAAGTCGTAAAGACTTGTGTTGTAGGTGCTGATATCCTTCAGGTATTAAAAACAAGCGTAGCCATATCATCACCATCATACAAATTTCTGGTAAGTGTGCACATTAATTTCCCTCTACTATACAATATTCCTTTTAAATTATTTTAATTTTATAGGTAAATAACATCAATTCATAGTTAAATAAATAAATTAAATGATTAATTAATTAATTAAGCATGCATTACTAAATTGAAATTAATATTATAATATTTCTAAACAAATTAAATTAAATGAGAATTATACTAACATAAATATATGATTTTTTACAGTGCATTTGAATGAGATAGTTAGATAGATGTGGGTATAAGTGTTGCATGGATATTTGGGTGTATTATGTATCTATTAATTCATACTGCAACTTTATAATTAATACCCAATTTTAATGCAAAACCTTTACCACAGTACATACGACAAACCTACCTAGATTTGATTGTCAATAAATGCACCATACAGCAATGATTCAGATACTGACAATCAAACCTAGCAGCAACCATCTTCAGAATGTTGTTAGAGCTGGCCCGAGCCCTGCGCACCAGGGATGTGCAGCGCGCTCGCATTACTGTATAGAAACAATTGACTCGCGCATCAACGAACATCCCCGATGCACTGCAGAACCGGAACTAAGCTAACTAGAACTAAGCTAGGACATTGACTCTTCCCGCCATTTTCGGAAAGAGAAGTCGTCTACTTTTATTTGATATCTTTTCCTAGTGTTTTTTGAGTTATTTTGTGTTAGTTTGGTGGCATTTACAGGTATAGCGTTTAACTTAGTAGCCTCCTGAGGTATGGGAGCGGCACGGGAGGGTGGTGATTTTCTTATGTCAAATGTCGCGAGACGTCACTTGTTTTAAAAGCACAAGTGTAGTGAAATGAACTGGAAGTGAATTGTGTGACTTTTCAAATTGGTGGAAATTGTCTACGAAAGTTTTAGTAAAACGGCCACAGTTTTACTAAAACATGATTCTACTTTGAATTTGACGACTTGGAAGGAGTATAACGTTGCATATTATATTGAAAATACCTACACTAATGAAAATCAAAATTAACTTGAAAATGGCAAGAGCACAAGCGGCACGGCGCCAATTAAAATAAAAACTAAGACATTGTGCCAGTGTATTAGAAACCGTTTTAATTAAAAATGATAGCTCGGCTTAGTGGAATGACTCGTGTGTAAATGGTCTTTATGAGTCTGTGGAACGATGAGTTATGCTCATTCTTCAACGCACGCGGAAACCCGCGAGCTATCTCACTCGCACTAGCGGGAGTGTGCACAAAAAGTTGTAGTAGTTTTTAATTCCTTGCGGCAAAAATATATTTTGATTATACAATTTTGAAACGTCATACCTTATATCTGGGTCAGTTATATTGCAAAGTCTCAAGATCTTATTCAAAGTATTAATAAGGGCGGCAACTTTGTGTTTATTTCCTCGAGAAAATATCATGGAATAGTGTTTTCGCCTGACATAATGCTTAGCATTTCTGCTCAACTTTACCGTGTATTTATTACATTGATTGCTGCAGTATTGATGATGTTACACAGGACCATACTAAGCAATGTGAGGTAGTGCAGCAAGGTTCGTTATCGTCAGCCTATTGGCCTGAGCCTCTAGTACTGATAAGGGGTCCTAGGTGGTCACGTCCACCTAGGACGTACCCTATGTGGCATTGCACTGCGCCCGCCACCCTGAGACATAAGTCTCATGTGCCTGTAATTTCAACGGCACCGTTACCCTTCAAACCGGGACAAAGGAATCTGATCTTGAAGGACAACAGTTTGCTGGAGCAATGTAACATTCACGATCAATAAACGTCTGTGACGTGGCAAGATAGGGAATAGGGTAAGTGACCAGTTTGTTTTATTTTGCAGTATTGGACATGTCGCGTCACATCCCGCTGTACGTGTGCGTGCTGCGCGTGGCGCGCGCACTGCACGCGCTGCGCTCGCCGCGCCTCGCCGCCGCGCTGCGCCCGCTGCCGCGACTACTCGCCATGATGACCACCACCACCAACTCATACGCTGCCAAGCTCAGGTACGTCATATTAATTTGTTTTTTATTACTTAAATCTTAAGGACCATTTTGCATCGTCGAAATTGTGTGACTTTATGCTGGCTCCTCGCGTAAGAATCGAGCACAAACTCTTTTTTAATGATCCTCCTCCACTAGGAAGTTGTGACTATCGAACAAAGTGAAATGTCTGTAATAATGCTACTTTTTTGGGTCGCTACAGCAATGCCCTCTGTAGGTTTCAAAAGACAAATTTTATATAGGATTATTAAACAAGTGTCGAAGCTTGTTTCATGAAAATGTAGACAGAATAATTTTACAAATACCTGGTTTTACAGAAAACAATAAAGTTCAAAATCTCCCTGTACGTTTGTGTGCAATTGCGCTCTTGGCTACAAGGAAATAACATGGTTTATTGTTGTGATCGAATCGGAAGTGAACTCACAATCTAAGACCCATTTTCATTGTTCTATTTTGCCTAAATCTTTTTGTTAAACTACCACACCCTGTGTTACGAATTCGGTTTACATGTTTCTACGTTTCCTCCCGTTTTCCTCCTACAGCGAGGAGGACGGAGGAGCGGAGAAACAGAAGTGGCTGCCGTCTGACGACGAGATCAAGGAACCGCCTGCTGACGATGAGATCAAGAAACTACCTGCTGACGATGAGATCAAGAAACTACCTGCTGACGATGATATCAAGAAACCGCCTGCTGACGATGAGATCAAGAAACCGCCTGCTGACGATGATATCAAGGAAATACCTGCTGACGAAGTGATCAAGAATCTGCCTACTGGAGATGAGATCAAGAATCTGCCTGCTGACGATGTGACCAAGCAGCTTCCTACTGAAGATGAAATCAAGAACTACGTGACGAAAATACTGGAGGTAGCGGACCTGGAGCAGACCACTACAAGGACGATCCTCAAGCAGGTGGCCATCCACTTCGCAGAATTTGACCTTACGCACAAAAAGGATTTTATCAAAGCCACTGTTAATACCTGGATAGACGTTGTTATCATTAAACCACTTACAGACGGTGAGATAAAGAAGATGCCTAACAATGAGGCGCCTACTGACGATGAGAATGAAACGCATACTGACGATGAGAGTGAAACGCCTACTGAAGATGAGATCAGCCAATCTCCTGATGTTGACATCAAGAAAACTCCTACTGATGCTGTTATCAAAATGACGCCTGTTAAATACGAGTTAAAAACACCGCCGTTTTCAAAATATGAGATTAAAGAGCCGTCGATTTTCGATGAAACCAAGAAACCGCCCAATGATGATGACATCAAGCACCCACCTTCTGACGCTGTAATATATGACACTGCAGTTGATATTCAGATCTGCCAGAACTCTACTGAAGATGAGATGAAGGATATTTCTGCAAACGGTGTAATGATGAAGCGCCTTACTGACAACAAGCTCAAAAAACCGCCTACTGACAATGAGATCAAGCTATACATTAAGATCGCTATGAAAATGGTCCTCAAAAGAGTATTTAGCTACTACTCAGACTACGACCTCGCACTCAAAAGGAATTTTCTCAAAACAAGATTTATTTTGTGCATTAAAAATGAGATTAGTGAGATCAAAACGCCGCCTGCTGTCGATGAGATTACTGAGAGTCGTACTAAATACGATGTTAGTAAGATGCCTACTGACGATGACAAGAGTAAGACGCCTGCTAACAATGAGATGAACGAGATGCCTCCTGCCGACGAGATCAAAAAACCACGTACAGACAATGAAATTAAACAGCCGCCTACAATTAATGAGATGCATAATGGCAGTCAGATAAATGTTACTTCTCCAACTGACGATGATCTCAAGAATCCACCTACTGATAAGAAGATCAATAAACTGCCTACAGACAATGAGATCAAGGAATCGCCTACTGACGAACAAATCAAGAAACCTTGTGTTAACGATCTGCCCACTGTCGATGAGATCAATCAGATGCCTTCTGACGGTTCCGCTGGTATCATGAAGCCGCCGACTAATGATGAGATCAATCTTTACATTAAGATCGCTATGAAGATGGTCCTCAAAAGGGTGTATGGTTACTATTCAGACAGTGACCTCGCGCTCAAAAGGAATTTTATCAAAGCAACTACAATTTCCTGCATAAATCATGAGATTGGTGATATCAAAAAACAGCCTGCTGTTGATGAGATTGCTAAGCATCCTATCAATAACGAGGTCAGTGAGACGCCTACTGACGATGAGATGAGTAAGACGCCTACCGACAATGAGACCAACGAGATGCCTACTGACGACGAAATCAAGCAGTACGTTAAACAATTAATGGAGGGCACTGACCTGCAGCAGATAACTCCGAAAATGGTTCTCGACCAGGTGCTCGGTCACTACTACCCAGACTTCGTACTCGCGCACAGAAAGGATTTCATCAAGGCTGCTATCAATGCGTGTATTTTGATTGATGAGGTCAAGAAACCGCCTACTAACGACGAGATCGAGAAACCGCCTACTGATGAGGAGACCAAGAAACCACCTACAGAAAATGAGGTCAAGGCACCGCCTACTGACAAAGAGACCAAGACTCACCCTACGGACGATGAGATTAAGAAACCCCCTACGCACGATGAGATCAAGAAACCCCCTACGGACGATGAGATCAAGAAACCCCCTACGGAAGATGAGATCAAGATACCCCCTACGGACGATGAGATCAAACAGTACACAATACAAATACTGGACGCCGCCACCGACCTTTCACGTATCACTATGAAAACAGTTATTAAAGAGGTGTTCGCCCACTACCGAGAGTTTTTCCTTGTGCACAAATGGGACTTTATCAAACAAACTATTATGGCGTGGCTAAACGACGAGGGTGCTATAAAGCAACATAGCGTAAACACTTAACAATACATACGGTGTTCCGACGGCTCGAGTTATCGCTCGAACACTACGAACGTTTTAAATAATATGAATATACATGAAATTGTTACACCTTACCTTGATCTTTCTATCTCAATCATAAATGACAATGAAAGAGATAGTTAAAACACTGTGTGACTATTCCAATTTGTAATGTTTTTTGTCATATAAATCACGGCTAACACGATTTTGATGATGTTTACATGATAGGGATTTTTCAGACAAGGAAAAAAACTAAAATCTAGATCTTATTCTAGATCTTTTGTATTATCGGCCTTGTATATGTTATTTGTGTGAAATAAAAGTTTTTTATTCTATTAAATTCTAAAAGATTTACCATAACTGGTAAAAATTAAGGTGCTTATTGTTCCAGGGCTCCGATTGCCTTAATTTTGAACGGCTCTATAGACGAGCAAAGCTCGATCGTCAAAGACAACTGATATCCCACCCATAAACGGACTTTTCTAGTCTACTAGTTATAGGTTACTCGTCTTAAAAATTACAGCTGTAACACTATTACATAAATTGTATGAAAACATGTCAAGAAACTTTAGTTACAGTTTTAATTGATACATACAGCCTTATAATACTAATAGCGAAACCTAATTTTGCGGAAATTAAGAGAACTAACACACATGTTTTGATTTATAGTGTCTCATAAATATCATCAGTGTAAAAATCATTCAATGATTTTTACAGTGTTTTTTTTTTTGACGTTCATACCTTCACTAATGATATTTATGACAATTTCAACCAAAACATGCATCTCATAGTTTCTGCAAAATCAGGTTTTGCTATCTCAAGATGTGTTGCTGAGCTGTGAAGCAAAAAACACAATTAAATTAGAATTTTGAATTGAATTCAAGCGAAACGTTCCACCTTAAGAGCAACTTAAAATGGATCACCTATTTATATAGTACGTCTACGAATTTTAATTTAAAACTTATAAATAAAAAATATAAATCAATGATACGTTTTTACGTAACCAGACGAAACACCAGATTTTTGAATTGTTCGTTTATCCAACTGGTAGCGAATACAAATCTGAGAAACATACGTACTGGGCTTATAGTTTAATAGTAAGTGTATGATATAAAGTTTATATTTTTTGATTGTTATTCTACCCTAAAAAAAAGTGGTGTGTAAGTTTTCTTTGTATTCAGTATTGGTTTTTAAGTATTAAGTCATAATAGTCGTAAAGTATTGAATCATTTTGCCTGAAATCTAAGGCTGCTTCAGCTAGAGAGAGATATGCAATTTGCTTTCTGTATTTATTCAACTGTATTCCATTCGTATTAATAAATCAGGCATCCCTTAAATAATCAAAATGTAAGCCCATGGCAATAAAATTGTTATCATTGTCAATTGAGTTTTGAATTTAAACTAAAGCAAACCTTCGTTTGACCACGATCTCACCAGCCCCCTTATTCGCTATGACCAAACGTAACATAACGCGGGCTCGTTACGATGTCTGCGTGGAATCGTCTTTTAGAATACATTATGACGTCACACGTTATTGGAAAGGAACCTCCTATGTTCATAGCGTATAAGAGCCCTGTTGGTAAGTCACTATGTGGCCGATGATGGAGCACAAAGGTCTAGAAGGTCCGATTCACTCTAGCCATGAAGAGACCCAGATTATCGTGTTAGGAAAGACACGACGTGGTGTTCCACTCCTTAGCAGTTCGCATTATAAAGAAAGAACCGAAACGTTTAAAAGAATTGCTGTTATACTAATGAGGTTAGGATGGTACCGAGCCGTGCGTCTGTGCATCCAATGATGAAAAGGAGATGGGATGGTTGTGAAGTGCCTGGGAGCATTCCTCGAAATGTTTAGCCTATAAAAGAACGAAAGGTACATATATGAAACTTTAAGGTGGTGCTTGAGACTGGATTCCACCGTATTCTTAGTCATTCCTCGTACCTTCCTCTACGCCACTCAACATTACTCAAGGAAATTTGGTATTCCATTTCAATGAAGATTTTGAAAATAGAACACATTATTTCCTCTAGTCAGGCTGAGTCGAGTCGAGGAATACCGACTTAGAATACCGGTGTTAGGCTCTGCTATATGTTGCTCTCCTATTAGCCTGAACTCTGCGTTGGTTCTAGTCTAAGGCAGCAAGCTGGTGTTTGGCCGAGCCATCCCAAACGTGGCAGCAGCAACTTCTAGCGGCCGGGTCAATATCATCAGTCCAGCGAGTAGAATGCTGTACTGCGCCTTCCAATTCGCGCTCCTCTTACCTATATATGTCTTCGTTGCACAAATGTTTATTCCTTTTGAGGTCTATCGTCCGTAAACGAGTATCAATAGCAGTTATCCCATTTGTAATGTCGTCACTACAACGTAACTAATTATTCCCAGTTCCCTAGTAGCGGCACGCGGCAGACCAATTACTATCTCCTCCCGATGACCTCTGTGGCGCGGCAGGCGAAGGTTTGCCTGTGACGCAGGAGATTGCGGGTTAAATTCCCGCCTCTGAACAAATATTTGTACGATCTGCAGATATTTGTTCAGGGTGTTCTGGGTATTTTCTATTTATAATAAAAAATATCTATCTATGTAATGTATTATATTAAGCATATCAATTATCTAGTACCCATAACACAAGCTCTGCTTAGCTTGGGGCTAGATAATGTTGTGTGAACTGTGCAGCATTATTTATTTATTTATTTATGTTTCAGGATGAGCAAAAAGAACATATTCGGAAAGATGACATACAGCCAAAGATTTAGCACGTCGAGTAATTCAGAGTTATCTGAAGAAGACGAAGGGCTCGCGACGCTGATCGGCGACATTCAGGCGACGTCTGCGCTGATGTGTCGCGAGGAGCTCGACGCCGAGAGCAGCCTGCGGTGCATGCCGGCGGGCGCCACGCGCGACCAGCGCTACATCGAGCTCATGCGCACCATGCAGTTCGGTAAGTTATCTCAAGAAGACGAAGGGCTCGCGGCGCTGATTGGCGACATTCAGGCGACGTCTGCGCTGATGTGTCGCGAGGAGCTCGACGCTGAGAGCAGCCTGCGGACTATTTCGTTATAAAAAATAAAACGGACAAGTGCGAGTGAGACTCGTGCTCTAGGGTACTGATCCGTAAACTGATTTTGAAATCCTCAGAGGTCAGCCTTCAGTTTCAGAAACATTTTCTTACATATTAGGGGTCAAAAAATTGCACAATTTTATACATTTTCCTTTATATGTGTCGCCTCCTAGCATTCCAAATTTCTGAATTGTGATGTTACTGATCATAACGTAGAGGTTTTCATTTTCCATACAAAATTAGACATTCATAGCCATGTCTTTTTAATATGTTGAGTTAGAACCTAGAGTTTTTAAGTTTTTAAGCTCACAGACCTTAAGATTTGCTACAAATTTCAAGCAGATATTGCTTTATAGCCGTTTCTGAGAAAAAGGGTATTGATAGACAGACAGACAGACGGACAACTAACTGATTGATCCTGTAATGGTTCAGTTGGTAGCTTTTCAGGAACAGAACCCTAAAAAGCATATAAGGGTATTTGAACTTTATTTCCATACCGGTATTTTAAACGTCTCTAAACTCGCGAGCAGAAACGCTATAATCCATCGCGCTGAGTTTCTCCCGTTCGGAAGCGATTGAACCCTTCTAGTTTCGACATGACTGTCCGTCCGTGTGACACAGCTCGGTTTGTCACAGAATTTCGCGTCTATCATATTTAAATTTAGCATGCGGACGAGTGACCATCGGTAAATTAAAAAAAATACAGATTGTTTATTCAAGCCCTTGCAAAGTAGGAGATGTGTTTTTTGCCGTCGCACCTCCTTGTGTTTGGTATAGTTGAATATGTCTCTGAAAAACAGGTTGTGTTTCCACTATTGATTGTAATAAAATTTAGGGTTTCAAAGGTTCTATAACCAAGCTTGACAGATGGATTGGTGATTGCAGTACTGGTGTCGAGTTCTCAGGTATATGCTGCTGCCCATAACCTGGCGTAATCCCTTAGTTGCCTTTTACGACATCCACGGGAGGATTGCTGTTCTTAGGCCGAGACCACAACGGCATATAATGTGTGTCCTATAAGGTGTATCGTATAATGTCTGTTGTATAAGTTAACATTATTTGTTGAATGATTGCAGAAACGTTCGAGATGTTAGCAGAATGCGCTGAGAGCGGATTCCGCTTCACAGTGCCGTACCACTTCGAAGGCACAGTGCGCGCGGCCGGCGAGCGGACGCATCCCACGCGGATGAAGAGACTAGCCCAGGAAGCGTCTACGTTAGCCACGTCACTGCCGCTATCGTATTCCTCCTCTGTGTTCGTGCGGACAGACACGGATCGTCTCGATGTCATGAAGGTAATGTGTCAGTTTTGAGTTCTTGTTTTAACCCTCGACTAAATAGAGGGGTGTTATACGTTTGAGACCATAGTGTGGCGCCTGTATGGTTTTTTTATAATACGTGAATGATGGATCAAGCCGATTGCCCACCTGATGTTAAGTGGTAACCTCTGCCTTTAACAACGCATTACCACATAGGTCACGTCCACCTTCGACGCGCCCTATGTGGCATATGGCACTGCGCCCGCCACCCTGAGACATAAAGATGAAAAAGTCTCATATGCCTGTAATTTCACCCCGGAACACAGCAATGCGAGCACTAATGCTTTGCGGCAGAAATATGTATGAAGGTAGTACTTCCCTGGACGAACTCTTTCACAAAACATAACTTTCAGTTTTCAACATCAGGTTCTGGGGTGTGATGATGACGAATGTAGATCAGAACAGGATTTAGGGTACTACTGAAGTGAGTTCAAGCTTCAAATTAAGACGCCATGACGTTTGTTTCGCCCGTAGCGGGAAACGATACTCAGTACAGGATGAATAGGATCTAGGGTGCAACAAAGTGTTTCTACATTTCCTAAAAATTTACGCTTCATATTTTCTCTAATCGGAGGAGGGACCTATAATGGGTTTGAGGAGGGCCAATTTAAAAAATTAAGCTGTCGATGTAATCATGTTTCTTGTCTATGATTTATTTAGATTACATCCTCAAGTAATAACAGTATTAACATCAAGTTTGTAACTTGCTCACATTTGCGTAACGCAACGACTCCAAAATTTTAACGTATCGTCTTAACCCCTGGGTGCTCAGAACCCAGAAATAGATCTGTTTTCTAACCTACGTAGGTATCTTAGGTTAGAATTATACCTGTTGTTTTGGCTTGCTACATGCGTTGTTGTAAATTGTAAGTGCAGTAAGCAGTTGAATTTAAATAAATAAATAAATTATGCTAATGTAATGTTTGTACAATTGCAGGTGCTGATAACCGGTCCATCGGACACGCCGTACGCGAACGGCTGCTTCATCCTGGACGTGTACTTCCCGGCGGAGTACCCCTCGGTGCCGATGCTCATCAACCTGGAGACGACGGGCCGGCACTCGGTGCGCTTCAACCCCAACCTGTACAACGACGGCAAGGTGTGCCTCTCCGTGCTCAACACGTGGCACGGCCGCCCCGAGGAGAAGTGGAACGCGCACACTTCTAGCTTCCTGCAGGTAAGCATTACTACAGTTTTACCCAAAATATAAGTCCGATCGACTGTTTTCGTATGCGCAAGAGCGCAGACTGATATGATATCCCACAGTAGCCGAACGTATAGTATAGCTCTGTCCCGCTGTGTAGCTCTGTCCCGCTCACATCTAAGAGTGACTGATGAACAAGATGGCGCCCAACCGGCCGCGATTTTGCCGCGAAATCTATTAACCAATAAAGATTTTAGCGCGCGATTACTATTGGTAGAAAGAAGGTTCCCGCGCTACAGAAATCGGTCTACGGCGCAGGTACATCGGGGCGACTTATATTTTGGGTAAAACTGTACTGTAACTGCATCGTGGCTACGTTCGCCCGAGCGTTTGTTATTTTATAAGGTTTTAATTTACTTGCAATGTTTGTATGTTAATGTCAAAGAACTCCCTTTTCCGCATTCGAACTCTATGGGCGGTCCATTATGCGTGAGAGTTGTCTGACTGGGTAGTTAGCCAGCCTAACTCCGTCCAGAAGCACAGAAGTTTCCTGGGATCTTTGCAGGCTTGGCGGAGTGATAGGGTTATTGAGGATTTGTTTACGCTGAGCTGCTACTCCACACATTCCAGGACTACGTTATGTAGGACTAATGTTTGTATGTTCGGGTCAAATCTTCAAACTGAATTTTAAAGCAGTTATCCTCAACCGATTGTTATGAAATTGTCAATACATACCTGTCATACAATACAATATTATGGTGACAGCGAGCTGATCTGATGATTGAAACGGAAGGTGGACAACGAAATATCCTCGATGGATAATAGTAGACTGGCCGTGTTTAGGCTCATTTCGATCTGCACACAGCATAGTGTATGCATAATGGGGGTGATATGATTCCAGGTGCTGGTATCGATCCAGTCCCTGATCCTGGTGCCGGAGCCGTACTTCAACGAGCCCGGCTACGAGCGCAGCCGCGGCACGCGCGTCGGCGCCGCCGCCTCCACCGAGTACAACTCCAACATCTACCAGGCGTGCGTGCGCTGGGCGATGCTCGACCACCTGCGTAACCCGCAGCCCTGCTTCAAGGAGGTACGTGGAGCCGCGACCACGTATCCAGTCGACTCCTCTTCGGGCAGACAACCGTCTGTAGAGCTGTTTGTTCAGGAGACAGTGTCCTTTGGGTATCCTCACGGTGATGCGAAAGTCTAGACCAGGGATGGGGAAACTTCCTTCCTTCCTTCTTTCCTTCGCGTGCCAATATTTACTAACGAAATATATGGCGGGCCAAGTTGTTGCATATTTGGCTATGTTATTTACCGGTTTTTTTCCTGTTTTTTTCATACCGCCCGAGCTCGCGTAACAATACGCGATTGCTTTATGCGCGCCGCGCACTGCCAATGAGAATTAAATTTCTAACAATACGAAACTTCACTTGATTTTTGTTTGATGGTCGCGGGCCGGATTTCTACGTTTTGCAGGCTGGACATGGCCCGCGGGCCGTAGTTTCCCCATCCCTGGTGACCATGTGCGTAGCTGAGAGAAGGGCAGAGGGAGGAATGGAGATGGGCTTTCTTTGTTCTAACATATTCTATCACTGACAAGAGTTCGGTGGCCCTGGAACAGATTTTGTGACCGCATGGTCAGTGAGTTGAAAGAATTTAGTGTGTTTCAAAATGTTTGGTGTAAAGGCATGTCGGTTCAAAAGATTAAAATGGCCAATCTATAGGAAGTATATCTATGCTCGTCCAGCCCACCTTTTATAGCTTGACGACTACCCACTCATATCAGGGACGGAGCCGGGCCGTATTCTGAACGGAGCGCAAAGGCCCGGCACGGAACGCATAACATAACATAACGTAACACGGCATGTGTGTGAAGAGTTTATACTAAATGTACTGACCGATATTATTTTGCGTCCTGTCCCGCATTTGTGTGGTTAGTGCTTTATTAAAAATCAACAACCGCATCGAAAATCATGCGAAAGCGTTTATAGACATTACTGAATAACTATAAGCGTTTTTATTTGTTATTATGCATAAGCTAATACTTATCAAAGGCTTGTATTTGGGCATATATCGATCAGTAATTCATTACGTAGGAGGTTGCGGGGTCGATTCCCGCCTCGGAAGAAATATTTGTGCGATCGCAGATATTTGTTCAGGGTGTTCTGGGTATTTTCTGTATAATAAAAAAAAAACTATTCAATGTATTGTATTAAGTATATCAGTTATCTAGTACCCATAACACAAGCTCTGCTTAGCTTGGGGCTGGATAATTTTGTGTGAACTGTGTCCAGCATTAATTATTTTATTTATTTATTATTTCCGCAGGTGATCCAAACACACTTCTGGTTAAAACGCAACGAGATAATACAGACGGTGAGCGGCTGGATCACCGAGCTGGAGGGGCAGAGCGGCGACGAGCGCACGCAGCGCAGCATCCAGCTCAACCTGATGGCGTTGAAGGTACGGCTCTACGTACAGCTCTGAATCGCAACGAGATACCGATGTAGTCGCACTCACTGACTTGGCCGTCCTGGATTAGAGGCATTCAGTGTGACTTTGAGTGCACCACTGACCACGTACCTGCAGAGAAGCTCCCTTCGGGACATGAACTGCCATGGTCCACCTGGAAATCTCTGAACCAACTCCGGAGTCAGGTGGGTATAACTATAACAGCAGGTAGGCAGCAGGCAGGGCAGGTATAATTTAGTAAATGGGGGTATACCGACGAGGCACAATGTGACTGTGGGTTCACTCTTCAGGCGATGCCTCACTTGCTGTCCTGTTCATTGTTCTTGTTGTCCTCATAGCATCCTAAGCGCGTTCTCTGATCGATTCGATTGTGCTCTGGTTTGGAAACTCGTCCAGAGGACTAAATCATTGTTAATTATTAAGTAATAACCTAGTGTTGAGTTTTTTTTTAACTATGATAGACGTGTGACTATGTGGCCGAAGATGAAGCACAAAGGTTTAGAAGGCACCTATTCACTCTAGCTTCTATTCTGTTTTACTAAAAAGTTGGACTCTTGTTGTCTGAATAAATAAATTCCATTATGCACCAACACGTGCACAAATGACCTGTGCGAAGCAACTGAAAATGCTGTCGACGGGGCAAAATGTTGGTCTAATACAATTTAATTCTCTATGGGAACCAACGACGCGAAGAAGAAAAAGTGCGACAGTGTCGCGTGTCCTCAGTTATTCGAGTTTGCTTGCTTTCACGACTTGGTCTTATGATGCAAACTGTTTATTATAACAGCGGCACTACGTGAAACTGCAAGAGGAGCTCGCGAAGCTGTCCTGCCCGCCCGGCCTGGAAGACATGGACGAGCCGTTCACGCTGCCCTCCCCGCCCTCCCCGCCCGCCGCACCGCCCTCCCCGCCGCCCGCGCCCGCGCCCGCGCCGGACCCGCCCGGCGGAGACCTCGACCACGATATGGAGAAGATGGTCTCGCAGGTACTGACTAAGGTACTTCAAGTAATCCAGCCTAACTCTATTCCTTTCTGTCGCGCAGAAACATCGTTCGCTAGAGCGAGATGGGTTGCTTGCAAGCGCTCGCACTCGGCATCGGCGCGGTCCGATTCCATGGCAGAAACGATCTAGTGATTTTCTAACGATGTTTCCGAGTGACAAAAAGAAATTCGGGAAAATGCTCTCAACCCTTTACAGAGATCGCTAACTCGCGCTAAGAACGTTTTTACGAAATCAAAACCGAACCGTTCATATTATCTCGAACGTCTGGATAAAGGGATCCTTGCTCGAATTGAAATGTAATTTATTTAATCAAAATTCCTAATTATGAATCAGACCTATCATCACATAGCGGTCTCTTGTTAAAATCGGACTTGAAGGATGACGTGCCCACTAAAGTGTTTAATTGTCTCGTTTTAGGTCCTCGACTGATGGAGCCCTCCGCGCCCGGCCCGGCTCCGTGTCGCGGCGACTCCGAGACGACTGCCGCTTTGAGCGCTCGCGAGGGTTCGTCAAGTCACAGTTCCGTTCGAGTTTGAAGCGGCACTCGTAGTGGGACGACAGGCGAGCTTAGTTCTTCGGCCCTGCGACGTCCGCGCGGTCTCACACATTAGTTATATTACAAATCAGGAACGGTGATTTACGCGCGGACTCGTATCCGCTTCTAGGTTTCCTATATTTGTACAAAGTGCGATTGAGTGCATTGGAAGTACAGCGGCCGCGCCAGCATTTAACATAATGTAGCTAGTACACGCATCCGTGTGTTATAAATGTTTATACGTATTAATATTCGATGTCGACTGATGGGACGCGGCTCTAGGCCGCGCCATTATCACCCTTAGATTAAGTTTGTGTAAAATTTAAATGTTTTCGATGATATTAACGAGTACTACGGGGCCGTGAGATCTCTAGTCGGATGTCGCTGGTTGTGACGCACTATGCAGTATGTAGAAGACATTCGATAAACGTTGCCGCAGTGCCCGCTACTGTAATATAACTGCAGTAAAACCACCGCTCAAACCGCGGTCTTCATAAATGTATTTTATTTTAGAATTTGTGTTTTTATAGTCTATTTTTTTTGTTTACTATGCGTTTAGTATTTAGTGGGAGCTTTTTAGTTTAACAAGTATTGTGATACTAAAACGGGCCCTCGCGCCCGGTAAGATATTTAAGAAGATAGAGTGCGGGGGGCTCTCGTGTGACGTACCGAAGGCGTGGGGACATCAGCAGAGAACGCTCAATTTATAACTCTAATCGATTTTAAACTTTACCATAAGGGAACACGCTACATAATAACGTGCCCCGCAAACCGTTTGAACACCGTCGGTCTCCAGAAGTCTATATTATTTTGCAATAGCTAAGCAGCGTTTTAGAACCTTTTAAATTATTATTTGTATATAATAACTTTAACAATTTGTATTTAAGTATATTTAAAGCTATACATATTGCTCTCAAAGAGTAGGCGGAGGCGTATTTTAACCGATTATGAAATTATAATACGCACCTAGTAAATTATGTACAGGCCTAGCCGTTTTGTTTTGATGACAATAAGGTATAGTTTTCGGTGCCCCGCACATTATCGAGTCGGGGATCAGTGACACGATGAAATTTAAAGTTATCAGAGATGTATGTACATAAAAATCATCTGAAGGTACTCGGTAGGACGGTGCGGTCCGCCCAGTACTTTCACTGCAGGGGTACTAGGTAGGGACGGTGCGGTCCGCCCAGTACTTTCACTGCAGGGGTTCTAGGTAGGGACGGTGCAGGTACTCGGTAGGACGGTGCGGTCCGCCCAGTACTTTCACTGCAGGGGTACTAGGTAGGGACGGTGCGGTCCGCCCAGTACTTTCACTGCAGGGGTACTAGGTAGGGACGGTGCGGTCCTTCACTGCAGGGGTACTAGGTAGGGACGGTGCGGTCCTTCACTGCAGGGGTACTAGGTAGGGACGGTGCGGTCTGCCCAGTACTTTCACTGCAGGGGTACTCGGTAGGACGGTGCGGTCCGCCCAGTACTTTCACTGCAGGGGTACTAGGTAGGGACGGTGCGGTCCGCCAAGTACTTTCACAGCAGGGGTACTAGGTAGGGACGGTGCGGTCCGCTCAGTACTTTCACTGCAGGGGTACTAGGTAGGGACGGTGCGGTCCGCCCAGTACTTTCACTGCAGGGGTACTAGGTAGGGACGGTGCGGTCCGCCCAGTACTTTCACTGCAGGGGTACTAGGTAGGGACGGTGCGGTCCGCCCAGTACTTTCACTGCAGTGGTACTAGGTAGGGACGGTGCGGTCTGCCCAGTAATTTCACTGCAGGGGTACTAGGTAGGGACGGTGCGGTCCGCTCAGTACTTTCACTGCTGGGGTACTAGGTAGGGACGGTGCGGTCCGCTCAGTACTTTCACTGCAGGGGTACTAGGTAGGGACGGTGCGGTCCGCTCAGTACTTTCACTGCAGGGGTACTAGCTAGGGACGGTGCGGTCCGCCCAGTACTTTCACTGCAGGGGTACTAGCTAGGGACGGTGCGGTCCGCCCAGTACTTTCACTGCAGGGGTACTAAGTAGGGACGGTGCAGTCCGCCCAGTACACTTTCACTGCAGGGCGAGTTCATGTTCATTGTTATTGTATCGACTGTCTGTTTCGGATTGTAAATAAAAATTTATGTTATCGCATATATAATCTGTTGTTTTATTACTCCTCTGTAATAGCGCAGTAATTTTATACATTTTATTTTGCAAAAGGTCGGGTATCGGTGACTTCTGGATATGTTATACAGGTGGGTATTCGTTGGGTCTGTTCGATATTTGCCCCCTTTCTGATTTTGGATATGTTATACAGGTGGGTATTCGTTGGGTCTGTTCGATATTTTCCCCCTTTCTGATTTTGGATATGTTATACAGGTAGGTATTCGTTGGGTCTGTTCGCTATTTGCCCCTTGCTGATTTTGGATATGTTATACAGGTGGGTATTCGTTGGGTCTGTTCGCTATTTGCCCCCTTTCTTATTTTGGATATGTTATACAGGTGGGTATTCGTTGGGTCTGTTCGCTATTTGCCCCCTTTCTTATTTTGGATATGTTATACAGGTGGGTATTCGTTGGGTCTGTTCGCTATTTGCCCCCTTTCTGATTTTGGATATGTTATACAGGTGGGTATTCAATGGGTCTGTTGGCTATTTGCCCCCTTTCTGATTTTGGATATGTTATACAGGTGGGTATTCGTTGGGTCTGTTCGCTATTTGCCCCCTTTCTGATTTTGTCTACAAATTCTTAATTTCATACAAATTTTAGGTTTCCGCCCCCTTTTCGGAATCATCTACGTTTTATTAGTACTTCGCCCACTTTCGTTGTTTGCCCTCTTTACTAAAAGTACCACCAATATTTCGTGTTTGCTACAAAACTGGACATATTGATTTTATTTTCGTTGTTTGTCCACTTTTTGTATAGTCGAGAACAAAATAATTAGGATATTATGTAGTAGGTATGTATAGTATATTATGCAATTGGTGAATAAAGGACGGATTTACATCGAGGGCCATAGATGAATCTCGAGCAAGTGAATGATTCTAACGATTGAATCACGACCGTCACGAGTGATTCATGATGATTGAATCACCTATGATGTTAGAATCCTGAGCGACGCGAGTGATTCATGGCCCTCGATATAAATCCGTTTTATTCAAGAGTTGCATACTATACTTTATACCATGACAACGAGAAAAAGAAACATTTAAGCGAAAATAGTCTTCTTCTTCTTCTTATCTTAGGTAATGGCTTCTGTGCATTATTTGCAACAATTTAGCCAATGTCAAGATAGTCTTTAGGACCATTCGGTTGACTTTGCAAAATCTTGAAATCCCAAAATTTATATTTTCCCACAATGTTGATATTTTTTTGTTTCGCAAAATATTGAATTCTTAGAGTGTTGAATTATTTAAAAGTTGTATTCCCATAATGTTGACTTTTTTGGGATCACATAGTTTTATCAATCACTAAGGCGCTCAGAACTCGAAACAATTTTGAACTCTCAGTTGCGGCAACCGGGAAAGCTGTTTTTATGGATGACAGCTGTAAAAATTGAATCAGTCATATCTCGGAAACTTCTCGTGCTAGAGTTTCGTTGTTTGGCTCAAATGAAAGGTGATTACAAAATCTACATTTTGGATGACAGCTGTCAAAATGGAAAAAGTCATATGTCGGAAACTACTCGTGCTAGAGTTTCGTTGTATGGCTCAAATGAAAGGTGATGACAAAATCTACATTATGGATGACAGCTGTCAAAACGGAAACAGTCATATGTCGAAAACTAGTCGTGCTAGAGTTTCGTTGTATGGCTCAAATGAAAGGTGATGACAAAATCTACATTTTGGATGACAGCTGTCAAAATTAAAACAGTCATATGTCGGAAACTACTCGTGCTAGAGTTTCGTTGTATGGCTCAAATGAAAGGTGATGAAAAAATCTACATTTTGGATGACAGGTGTCAAAATTCGTTTTGTGGCTCAACTAAGGCGCTCAGAACTCGTTGCAATTTTGAGCTCTCAGTTGCGGCAACCGGCAAATCGCAACTATCTGTTTTTACGATATTCTCTTAAAGTTTTGGGAAACTGCGCAGATGTAGCAAACTCTAGTTGTGAGTTTCGGTGGTCGCAACAGTTTCCAGTTGCTGCAATCGGTGACAAAAGAGCGATTTCACTCCATCCACGTACCGTCAACACTAACTGTTGACCATATGGAACTGAAAAGTTTTTTTTAGAAAGAATTAGATATTTTATCTCACTTCCGACGTCCCTGCACTAACTATGAGGAGCACCTCGGACGTATGCCACGCGTGCCTCGATCTTGTTCTATGGTATTTCATGCCTACGCTGCCGGAACCTATTTCGAAATACCTTTTTTAGGGTTCCTACAGCAGTGGACTTGTACGATCATCCATTTGAATATTCCATTTAAAAAGCGCAGTAAGCGTAGGTAGGTACCTACTATACTAGGTACCTAATCTACGTGCGGACGAAGTCGCGAGCTGGTCGGCTAGTAAAATATAGAATATAGGGTGGCTTTGGACACCCTCCTACGATACAGAAGTGTTACTAAGGCAAATAAACAAAAAGATAAAAAGGCTAAGATAAATAGAACATACTTCACGGTGACTTAGTCAAAGCTTTACAATGAAATCGTTACTTTCGTTATTATTTTATCTGTGCTTTCGTATAGTTAGCATCGTTTTCACTTTAATAGACACGATACTTTAGATGAAAGTCAAGGTACATTGTTGCGGTCACACAGTGACAAAACTCCTTCAAAATAAAAAAGAAAAAAAAAACTCAAGGTAGTGCTTGACTTAGTCGTAGTCTACATTTTTCTGTAAGTCTCCACCGCTATCTTATTAAGGATGATCCACTACTTTTTACTTTGGTCGAGGATTCACACAGAGCCGGGCCCAAGCCGAGCAACCGGTGTCCACGGATCGTCATCATATCCTGAAGGTCGTGTCAATTTTGAGTTAATTTTGAAACCCTACAATCACATACATAGCCCTGGATCCCACACTAGGATTCCCCGTGTTGTGGGTACCAGAACCAATGAGTACCATGGTACCACAACACGCAGACCCGGAACACATTTGCAAATCATACAAACTTTTGTCCCGCAGCGGGAATCGAACCCGCAACCTCTCGCATCTCAGCCGTCTACTCGTACCCACCGCACCGGAGAGCTCGTGAAGTCCTCAGTTCTCTTTAAATTTCTATACGATTGCAAGAATCTGAAGCTAATCGCATACTGTGTGTAGTAATGTGGGTATCAATAGAATATTCGTATTTTAAATATAAATTTTATTTTCCATCTATCTATTTACATTGTCACAATATAAAAAGCTAACTTAGACGAATTATTATGAGTTAACTTCTAGCATTCTATCTACTCTACATATTATGAGTTCACTTCTAGCATTCTATCTACTCTACATGTTCATCTAGACACTTGGCATACATAAATAATTTATTGCTTATTTAATTTTACGCAAAAATTCGTTCTCACAAACATACAAAAATATTGCTTCCATTTTGAATGATATTAATTGTATTAATGTAAACGAATCTTTACCTGTAAATATTATATGATTATTCCATCACAGATGGAGTTGTGACATTAGTAACAAAGTATTTATTTACATAGAATAGTTATCTATCTACATTAATATCTACTGGTATGACCGCTCAAATATGCACTATGAATAACTTAAAGTTTGACATTGATAAACTGATTTGTAAGAAGATTTATGGCACATTAAAAGAAAGGCGTTTTTCACCTGACTGTGACCGTTTCAAAGTGAACATTCAAAAGAAATGAGGATTGCACAACTAGCTAAAGGGCTGATTCATGATGTTATTGATGTTCATATTACGGGTCAATCAAAGCTTACGAGAAACTGTTGAACTTACTCACTGAGCCAATTACTTGGATACTGGGTGTTATAGTCAACGATAAAAGTAGATTAACATTGAACTAAAGCTTTGATAACTCCAATATTTCTGAAACCAACAGACTTGGTCAAAATTACAGGCTACTTTAAGATCTGCCTTAGAAATAAACTATTTTCAAACTAAAGTTGCTCTTTTCTGGTTGAATGGACAGAAAAAGAGCATTGTAATTGTGATTCTATAATATAATCTCTTTGCTGAAAACTATAGGACATGAGCTGCGGTCACAGAGGCACTCCTAGTGAGGTTATTTCTTCTTCCTGTAGGGCTCGTCAGCTTGCATGGCCACCTCGCTCGGGTCCAGCTGGCCCGCCTCCACGCACGACTTACAGCAGAATCTGAAAAGTAAGCAAATTTTTAAATCTATTTTCGTCACAAGAATATCGAATTCGTCAATGCATCGCCGATTGGAGCCGAAGATTTAGGTTCGAGTCACTACAGAAAACCCATTTCAAACCACTAAAACAGTTTTCAATACGCCGTCAAGCCCGAAGCGCTGGTGGAGTAGCTCCAGCATAAAACAGGGCTAACCATGAGGTCGAGCAGTGGTAGTCTCGCCATGATGTCAATTTTATTTCCTTTATGGTGAGGGTGCCGACTGACCGTCTATCGACCTTCATGAATGGAGAGTTCTGGTCGAAAGGTGTCAAATTCAGGAGGTGCTTTCGTACCTGACACGAGACACCGCGCAGTTGCGTCATACGTCGCCGTCTAAACGTGTGCATTAAAGTCAAAGTGTTTTTTTTGTTTTATAGGTATGTATGTTAGTTTTTAAGGAAGTTATGTTGCTATGGGCTTATTGTTTAGGTTTTTGTACATTTTCCAATAAGCCTGAAATAAAGATTTGATTGATTAAGTCCGGCTGGATCGCATCTTAACAAAATGCACACGACGGATGGATCTTACTTACAATTTACGAATATTACTTTGTTTTAGAATAACTCAAGAATTCAGAATACTATTCATACATCCCACCATCTATAACATCATACCCATCCTGGGAAGTTGTTGATTTGTGGTTACTCGCGGACACGCATAGTGCAGTGGAACAAGCCAATGGAACTACTGAGAATCATTAACAGCTTCCAAAACCCTTTCGACTACAGACGGTGTGGGGTGAGGCAAGTTTTTATACCATCAGCTCCATCTAGCTTATAATTTGTTTCCATAAATTTTTTGCAAGAGACAACTGCAATAGAACTTCTCTTTTGCACCATCGTGGAGGTGAATGGGAATCCCGACTGCGTAATCTACAAAGGCGTTCAACCAGTTTCACCGAACATTTTTGTATGAGGCGAAGAAGGCGTATTATTTTATATTTTGTGTATAAAATAATAATATAAAAATGCCCTTTAGAGTTCTAACTTATTTGAACAAATAATAATTAATAAGTAACCAAATGTTTCAAATATTAAAACGTGTAAGAAGTAAGTCTAAAATGGTATTTCAATTTAAAAAAGGAAAAATTAGGTAATTCTAACGTATTTTAATTTTATCTTTGATAATTTTTTTATTAAGTTAAGTAATTCAAATGCTGTTTCGCGTTTATGATTTCACTAGATAAAAAGCTTAAGAATACCATAAGTATATTTTTTTCTTCTTGGAAACTGTAAGAAATCTTATCAAAAAATTTAACATTCTAGAGCTCATTATAGACATGCTGTAAACCTATTGCACCTTAAGCTACGTACGGACAGGGCGATCCAGTGTACCTACCTACTCGTAATCAAGGTACGTTGAACACGCGTACAGCACAGTATGGACAGGGCGATCCAGTGTACCTACCTACTCGTAATCAAGGTACGTTGAACACGCGTACAGCACAGTATGGACAGGGCGATCCAGTTTACCTACCTACTCGTAATCAAGCTACGTTGAACACGCGTACAGCACAGCATGGACAGGGCGATCCAGTGTACCTACCTACTCGTAATCAAGGTACGTTGAACACGCGTACAGCACAGTATGGACAGGGCGATCTAGTGTACCTACCTACTAGGATCAAGGTACGTTCAACACGCGTACAGCACAGTATGGACAGGGCGATCCAGTGTACCTACCTACTCGTAATCAAGGTAAGTTGAACACGCGTACAGCACAGTATGGACAGGGTGATCCAGTGTACCTACCTACTCGTAATCAAGGTACGTTGAACACGCGTACAGCACAGTATGGACAGGGCGATCCAGTGTACCTACCTACTCGTAATCAAGGTACGTTGAACACGCGTACAGCACAGTATGGACAGGGCGATCCAGTGTACCTACCTACTAGGATCAAGGTACGTTCAACACGCGTACAGCACATTATGGACAGGGCGATCCAGTGTACCTACCTACTCGTAATCAAGGTAAGTTGAACACGCGTACAGCACAGTATGGGCAGGGTGATCCAGTGTACCTACCTACTCGTAATCAAGGTACGTTGAACACGCGTACAGCACAGTATGGACAGGGCGATCCAGTGTACCTACCTACTAGGATCAAGGTACGGTCAACACGCGTACAGCACAGTATGGACAGGGCGATCCAGTGTACCTACCTACTCGTAATCAAGGTAAGTTGAACACGCGTACAGCACAGTATGGACAGGGCGATCCAGTGTACCTACCTACTCGTAATCAAGGTAAGTTGAACACGCGTACAGCACAGTATGGACAGGGCGATCCAGTGTACCTACCTACTCGTAATCAAGGTACGTTGAACACGCGTACAGCACAGTATGGACAGGGCGATCCAGTCTACCTACCTACTCGTAATCAAGGTAAGTTGAACACGCGTACAGCACAGTATGGACTGCGGCGAGTCTGAACGCGAGCTGAATCGATCCATTCCAACTCGCGCCTCGGCTAGTACTCGTATTGCGTGCAATTTTCATTATTTAAAGTCAGCGGGAACGCGAGTTTAATTTTGCCGTCCAAATAGAGCGAACACGTCCCCTTTGACGCGGATCAACAAACAGACTGCCGATGGATCGACTCGCGTAGTCTAAATGTGTACGCGTGGCTGCACGGGTACGCGTACACTGGAACGCGCAGTCCGTACACAGCTTTAGGTGCTCTCAGCGAACGAGTTTTAGAAGCTCTTAAAATGTCAGTGACTTACTTAGAGTAGTAGTTGTGTCGGCAGAACTTGGCCTGCACGATGAGTCCGCAGTTCGCGAAGTATGGACTGTCCGTACATTTCGCCGGGATCACAATTTCTGCAATAGACAAAATGTTGAGGTTAGTCCACTCCATGGCTATAAAATTTATTTAACTCTTTATTGCACTAAAAACTAAAGGAAATTGTACAAACGGAGGACTTAGTCGTAATTAGTAGTAGTAGAGCTTTTTTGTGAAAGAGTTCGGCGAGGTAAGTACTACCACCATACCTATTTCTGCCGCAAAGCAGTAGTGCTCGCATTGTTGTGTTCCGGTTTGAAGGGTGCCGGTGAAATTACAGGCACATGAGACTTTTCATGTTTATGTCTCAGGGTGGCGGGCGCAGTGCAATGCCACATAGGGTGCGTCCTAGGTAGATGTGACCTATGAGGTAATGCACTGTTCATAGGCAGAGGGTACCGCTTAACATCAAGTGGGCCATCTGATTGATCCGTCATTCCAAGTAGAATAAATAAAAATAAAAACCTTCAAAGCCTTCACCTTTGAAGCGTCATTCAAGATGTGTGTATGTGTGTGTGTTACCTTGCACGTTGATCTGCACCGTGGAGGAGTGCGTGCTGTACTGGTTCGAGGCGTGGCACCTGTACTCGCCGCTGTCGCTTATTGTCGCCCGTGGGATAGTGTGTGTGTGTTACCTTGCACGTTGATCTGCACCGTGGAGGAGTGCGTGCTGTACTGGTTCGAGGCGTGGCACCTGTACTCGCCGCTGTCGCTTATTGTCGCCCGTGGGATAGTGTGTGTGTGTTACCTTGCACGTTGATCTGCACCGTGGAGGAGTGCGTGCTGTACTGGTTCGAGGCGTGGCACCTGTACTCGCCGCTGTCGCTTATTGTCGCCCGCGGGATAGTGTGTGTGTTACCTTGCACGTTGATCTGCACCGTGGAGGAGTGCGTGCTGTACTGGTTCGAGGCGTGGCACCTGTACTCGCCGCTGTCGCTTATTGTCGCCCGTGGGATAGTGTGTGTGTTACCTTGCACGTTGATCTGGACCGTGGAGGAGTGCGTGCTGTACTGGTTCGAGGCGTGGCACCTGTACTCGCCGCTGTCGCTCACATTGTCGCCCGTGGGATAGTGTGTGTGTGTTACCTTGCACGTTGATCTGCACCGTGGAGGAGTGCGTGCTGTACTGGTTCGAGGCGTGGCACCTGTACTCGCCGCTGTCGCTTATTGTCGCCCGTGGGATAGTGTGTGTGTTACCTTGCACGTTGATCTGCACCGTGGAGGAGTGCGTGCTGTACTGGTTCGAGGCGTGGCACCTGTACTCGCCGCTGTCGCTCACATTGTCGCCCGTGGGATAGTGTGTGTGTGTTACCTTGCACGTTGATCTGCACCGTGGAGGAGTGCGTGCTGTACTGGTTCGAGGCGTGGCACCTGTACTCGCCGCTGTCGCTTATTGTCGCCCGTGGGATCGTCAGCCGCGTGTCTGACGAAACATTATGTATGTAATAGTTAGCAATTACCTCAATTGTGGGTAAAATACCTACACCTTTCTACTATGAATCCAAGTAAATTCTTTTTCCCACCATCTGCTCGACAATGTCAAATACTTACATATCATGCATCCTCAACGTAAAGTAAAGCACTATCTCTTAAGGGATATAAAGTTGTATAAAAATCCCTAGGGAATAAAGTGATTTGAATTTGGAACGTCAAATTCGTGTGGAAACTCGTGGAAAACTGCCCATATGACATTGTAAAGAGGTTTGTTCGAAAATCAAACAGGCCACCATAAGCAGAAAAAAAATAAAAAAAAAGTTGCGTTTACAAAGTACTTGAAACAAAAGACGGTGTTTGGTGAAGGTGTCAAAAATAGAGATGCTCCTCTGGAATAAAGCCTGTCTTCGTCTTGGGCAGCTTGACCCTCTCGCTTCGCACCCTCGCTACGCCAGGGTTCAATATGCCGCCCGCGTCGTAAAACACTGCTTTATTCCCATAGAGCATAATCTACTATTAGCTATTTATTTACGTGGTTTACAAGTCAAGCCATTTTTTTATTACGTTCTGAAGCTCTAATTTATACTAAGTCGGCCACGGATTTTGTGAAGTTCAATTTAGGTTTTGTTTTTAAATATTTTCTTAGCCTTTTAAATAACTAATCCTGGGACCTCTATCGAAAACCGTCTATTCCTACATGTTCTGTTGAGTAGTTCTGTCGGCAGAACTACTGGGAACTTTTTTCCCATTAGTACTGTGACTTTTATAACTATGCTTTACACCTGGCTTCAATCTCAACTATTCCCACCTGTTCTGTTAGGTACGTAGTTCTGTCAATGGAAAGTAAACAATTTACTTTAAGGAGGTTGCTTTCGCATGTGGTGCGAAATTCAAATTTCTTCGTGTTTTTTGCTCGTCACAGCTCATCAACACTTCTTCAGATAGCTAAAACTATGTTGCCGCAAATTATAATATATGTTTTAATTTATAGTATCACATAAATATCATTCGTTTGGCTATGAATGTGCTTGAAACAAAAAAACATTGTAAATATCGTAGAAGCACAATCGTAGCTAAACTAATGATATTTATGTGATAGTATAAATGAGCAAAATCACGAAAAAAAATTAATTTTGCGCCTCGAGCGAAAGCCACCACCTTAATTATGGCAACAAATATGAGACAACGTTCGGAAAGAATAAAAAAAATAACGCAGTTTCTAAACAGCTATAATATTATCACATTTATTTAGTGGCTGACCTAGTAATCAATGCCCTTATATTTTATTTTATTTTTTAGTATTTCAGATGACAATAGGGCCACGATCCGAATCAGGCCATAATCGATTTTAGCGCGGTTTTATTCAGCGAAAGCTCATGAAATATATGGTTATGAGCGCGCTAATATCGATTATGGCCTAATTCGGACCGTGGCCCATGTATTTTATTTTATTTATTAATTTGATTAAATAAAACTGACGATTCAGTAAGCTTACAAACTCTTCCTAATTATCTACAAGTTTACAATATATGTGGAGCTCAAAGAAAGAAGACGAACGTAACGTGGTATTTACCTGTAATCCACATCCTATCAGTGGGAGCGAGCTGCGCGCCGTCCTTAGTCCAGGAGACGCGCGGCTCGGGGTACCCGTCCACGTCGCACGGCAGGCTCAGCTCGGCTCCGGCTGATATACTCGTGGAAGCGGGCCGCAGTTCTGTATGGACTTCCACTGCACAATACAAGGATATTAGCATTTTGGAAAAGTTAAAGGATCCCATTTGGACCCATTTGAAGAAACAATATAAGTACGGCAGACTTCACTCTGCGGATGGTATACTCTTCTGCAGGGTCAAATGAAAACGGTCAAGTTGTGGAGTTTTTTATGAATAAATAAATAAATAAATAAATAATGCTGGACACAGTTCACACAACATTATCTAGCCCCAAGCTAAGCAGAGCTTGTGTTATGGGTACCAGATAACTGATATACTTAATACAATACACTAAATAGATAGATAATTTTTATTATACATAGAAAATACCCAGAACACCCTGAACAAATATCTGAGATCGCACAAATATTTGTTCCGAGGCGGGAATCGAACCCGCAACCTCCTGCGTCGCAGGCCAACCTTCGCCCGCCGCGCCACAGAGGTCGTCGAGGAATGGGCTCGATTCCAGTCGTTTTAATTCAAAATAGGGTTCATAATGCGATGACTTTTTCAAGTCTTTGAAAATGTTTTACGTTATCTTACGAACCTTAGTGATTCTTTTTTGTCCAAGGTATGAACACTGAAAGACGTAGGTAGGTACTGCAGGTTTCTATATTCAAAGGTATCAACGCGGTTGAACTATCAGCAAACTGCATGAGAAGCTAAAATATTTTCAACATGGAAGCAAACTGACGGAGTCGCACACTTTATAAGAAGCTGTGCTCATTTCTAAATATTCTGGGCCAGTATGTAGTAGTACAGTATGACGGTGCATCATATCATTCCATTCCACAACCATCTTATGTAGAGTCCGCGCCACGACTGAAGTCCGACGGCCTTTTGAGGAACTAACGGATAACAGAGGTAGATTTTCGCTTTTGCACTTTTGCGCACAGAAACTAGCGCTCCAGTCACCGGACTTCAGTCGTGGCGCGGAATCTTCAGTCACTGTAAGACAACAAATAGAAAAGTTGATGTGTAACTTTACCCGGATTTTACAACTTAACAAAAATAATGATTGTGTATAATGGTAACATCACATATCCACTAATGAATCGAAACTATTCGTAATCTAATGCTTATTGTTACAGCGTTATCAGAGAGGTCATGCAAGCACTAAACAAGGAAACCGCGTGCAGCATGCACTACACCAAAGCAAACGATAAATGTTTTGCGCACTTCCCAAGGGCTACACGAGTACTACTTATTCGGACAATTACTGAAACTTGACAGGTAAAATGTGCAGAAGTAGTCCCCGCGTAATCTCATTATACAAAGAAGTCGCATATGTCGGGGTATCGCCCTGAAAGTGGGTGATACTGCTAGGTAATTTCGGGGCGATACTTGGGACACTGGTTTGCAGGCAGCGCGCAGGTTCTATCTTACCAATATACGGCCGGGTTTGGATCTCGGGCTTTTGCGTCGTCGTCGTGGTCGTAGTGGTCGTGTCGATGGTGGGTTCCCGCGGCGTCACGAACACCACGCGGTCTTGCGGGACTAAGTAGCGGCCGTCGATCGCGTTGTCGTCCGGCTGGTATGCTTTCACCGTCACCACCCATGTCGCTGGCTTGCCTTGCCCGTTGTACGCATAGCAGGCGTATTCCCCGAGCATTTCAAATGACAGTTTTCTGATCGTGAGTATCTGGCCGCGAGCTTCGTATTGCGGGTTGTCAATAGGCACCATAGGTCCGTTTAGGCCTTTGTACCAGTACACGGCGGGCGTCGGATGCCCGTACGACTGACAGCGCACTTCCAGCGGCTGGTCCAGCTCGCCGTAGATCACCACGTTGGCCTCGCCCGCGATGAACGCCGGTCCGATCACCGGATCTACCACCCGCGCTTGTTAGTCACTATTCTACCCGAGCTTGTGAATGTCCCACGCCATTGTTGTTATTCGTTACATTCACAAACCCGTTGTTAATTATCTACTAGGTGAAGATTTAAATGATGGAAGGACAGAACCGAATGAGAATGCATTGGGCGTTCGTGAAAGGCGCGATAACGAAACGTTTGCTGAACTTTAACACGGCTTATCGGAATTCTGGATAATGATCGGAAACAATGAACTGTTGGGTCACAATCGTTTCGCTATGCGAGTTTCCAGGAATGCCCTAAATGAGAGATAGAGTGTTGTTAACCTTCATAAACTAGCGCCGCGCAAGCGCTCAGCAACGTCGCGAGCACCACTGATACGCGAGCGCACTTCATGGCTGCTGAACAAACACTGGTCACTAATGGCCTGACTCCTAACCACCCAGTTCATTGCCGGGATGCCAGACCCGTCTCACAATTGCCTTCAATATGACGCATTGGAAATTTTGGTGTAGATTTTTCTCAGGAATTACAAAATACATGGAAGTGATATTTGGTGACCTGATTCTTCATATCAATGACTTTATTTTTCTAGTAGCATTTTGTCGATTGGTTAACTTTTATAGTAGAGAAAAAAAAACAATGAATAAATATCTTTTAAAACAGAGTTTTGCATTTTACAAGCAAACGGGGCCGATTTAAGCCTCTAAATTTTCTAGGTAGATTTATGGAAACACACATTTCAATATAATTCAATATATCCAAGGTAATACTATATATATAGTAATAGTATTTTAAAAAAAATATCTTCGTTTTTTAATTTAAAGGGTTAAAGCGATTTTAGCGTATACGATCTTATATGAAATCCTATACGAAATAGTTTATCAATGCCTAGTCTCGAATATTTAATTGAAGTATCTTTGAATGGAATAAATTAGTCTAGTATTTCAATGTTTTTTTAAAATATACCCTTCTTTGAACTTAGAGTTTCAAGAGACGCAGATAGTTTGAACTGGAATGCATTTTGTCCGTATCCTATTAAATTTGAAGGGCATATTATTTGTTTATAATTATTAAATTTAATTATACAAACAAACATACTGCCCGTTGCGAAAGATAGACGCTAGGGTCAAGTAAATACTTATCTATATCGATAAGCGTGTCCGCGTAAACAAGAGAATATTATAAGCATTTTCTTTCAAATTCTATTGCGCATGTACTCGTACCCTCGTCTACAGATAACTCCAAAAATAAATCTTAAATAAATGATGTTTATTGAATCTACAAAAATCTCAGAATCTGTAAAACATAGTCTCTTTATTTAAAAAAAACAGTATTCCTGGTAATCCTTGTTATAGTTGACGACCCCTGTAGCGCGTCGGAGGAGTAGACGGCTGATGCGAAAGGTTGCGGGTTCGATTCTCGCTGCGCGACAAATGTTTGTATGATCTGCAAATATTTGTTCCTGGTGTTGTGGTACTATGGTGTACTATGGTGTACTAGTGGTACACGACACAGGGAATCCTAGTGTGAGATTAATTAAGACTATTTATGTGACTTGTCTCCGCTAACGGCTTTTACGGCTCCAAAAATGCTAGTTCCAATAAAAACAGTATCCAAACATGTCAACAGAAGATAAACTTTGATAATAGTAACAACGAAAAACATTTCTAAAAAAATAGCGAGATAAGAGTGTCAAATGTCGATGAACTTATGTATGTACTTATCAAATAATGTTTTACCCCAGACTTTACCTACCAACTAACCAATGTATATTACGAAATACAAGGTTTTTCGTAATATAGGTACCTCAAAACGTCAAATCGCCCATTGTATTCCATGGCCTTGTCCATCAGTGGACGACTTCTGTCTCATGATGATGATGATGGTGATGACTTAGCTTCAATTATATTTTTTAAGATGGGGTATGACGCATAATTAACAATCATAGATTAGATTTTTAACTGACTAAATCAAGTACAATATTCAAATAAAAAATATGCACAGATACTAAATTATAATACCGAGGGATCACCGACACAGAAACAAGATAGGACAAAAGTTTCTCGATAAAAAAAAACACAAAGTTACCTCTAACTTTTGGCTAGATTCAATTGTTTGTCAATATGGTACAGATTATTGGGTCAAACATTAAATAAATAAAATCAATACAATAAAAAGGAGTGTCCAACCACGGGGTTTTTTAAAATTTATCTATATTTCACGAGATATTCAATTAAAACCGCTTTTTCAAACGCGTGGCGTTTTTTTTGTATGAAGATTTCTGTCTGGCGGGAGCGCTGTATTAACATATTCTGTCCTTCCATGTTAGTAGGTTAGAATTCGTAACAAAAGTTTTTCATTTTGCAAAATTTAATAAGCATTGAAGACAGCGAAAAACCCGTATTTTTGTGTAGGCACATGAAAAACTTAAGTTAGTACAACAGAAAGGGAAAATAAAAGAAAGTTAAGATAGAGAAGATAAATGCAATCAGAGAGACAATCATAAAGAGATAAAAATGCAGGTATCAAAATAATTTCAATTAGTGATTTAAGTGCCACCTGCTTACCCCGGGGTTAACAAACTGGAGTTAATTGTCTGCGTTGTTATTTAGTACCAGAAGCCCAATTCTCATAATCAAAATTAGTCAATATATAAATCAGATCATGCTCGGTTCTAGTGTTGATGTCTTAGATGTCACAAATAGTATTTTATACAACGGTACCCTTACCACAAGTTTCTGTCGTTATCGAATCGATAGTCAATGTCAAATATTAACCAATCATGTTATTAAGATTTCTAGTCACCCCGATGTCATTGGCGAATATTTGACACTGACTATCGTTTCGCTAGCGAGACGATAGTCAATGTCAAATATTAACAAATCAAGTTATTAAAATTTCTAGTCACCCCGATGTCATTGGCCAATATTTGACACTAACTATCGTTTCGCTAGCGATTCGATAACATCAGAAACTTGTGGTAAGGGTACTGACAATACAACAAAGTGTGATTATACAGATATGTGATCGAAACATAACCGTTTCTAAGTTTACTTGCCGAGAATTTTATCATAATAGACGGGCCTGTCTTTTACTCTTTCCAATTTAGAATTATTCTACTCTAATATATGGTCGCCATTAATCAAAAGTAGACTAAATTGTTAGTCATGGGAGCAGTCAATATATAGTTCAGTCTCGATTCAGTCAATGAGTAAGAGAATTAGCCTTCTGGTCACTGAGTCAGATCCATGGAGTTTAGACTCGATGATAAACTCATAATCTACGGTTAAAAATGTATCTCCATATGACGCAAGTAGCACCGAATCTACAATGTTAAATTAATCATTCCCAAACGTTATTAAAACCTTGCAAATTGTTTACTGGTGCTTAGGTAACCCGCATTAGTTCTAATGTACCCATTCTCAAGTGGGTCCCATTCCCAGTCTCACATGCATCAACGAATTAGATCGAATTAGGAATAATTATTATTAGAAATTATTGAAAGTCCGATTTGCATTATTTAACTCTAGGTTATCTTTGTATCACTGCAGTTTAGCTCAGAGTTAAATGTGCTCGACCAGGTTAATGTAATTTGACCTAATGGAAAATAAAGCGACTCTAGTAATTCGTGATCTAATTCGTGGTGCAAGTTGAAGTTGTACTGCCCTTAAAGCCCACGTAAACTACAGACTTTTAATCCGCCTAAAGTTCGCTGACAGATCAATTTGAAGGCATTATCAACCACTTGCACTTGCATACATTTTCATACTGATTAATTACCCGACTGAACTATCGGCCGAAAGAAAGTCTGCAGTATGCGCAGGGTCTTAGGGCAGTGTACCGCTAGCCTGCTCCATACAAAACGAAGTTTGATCCTCATTCTGACATTCATTGATTCAAGTCAATGTTATTTTTATTGGCACAATCCAGATACTACCTATTAATATACCTATAACTGTGATTTGTTAGTTTCCCATTAAATCTAATCAAATCTTTTTAGTGTGATTAAAATGAGAAACTGATAAATCACGGGTTTAGGTATTAGTGTATTCATTATGTATTATGTGTTCAACATGTTATGGAGTTTGAGTAGGTAATATCTGTATTAGGAGCAAACTCAGTTGTAATGGGGAGGGCTCGAGCGGTACACTCGTGTAAGGGCGGGCGCACACTCACCGTTGACCTGCAGCCGTATCTCCTGCTGCGCGGAGCCGAGGTAGTTATCGCCGACGCAGATGTACACGCCGGAGTCGTTCCGGAACAGAGACACGATCTCGAGTGCGCCGTCAGAGAGCAGTCGGTACCGGTCGTGGTTTCCGTCGATCTATTCGACGAATAGGTTTATGTTAAAGTCTCGATGGCGACCTCTATGGCGCGGCGGGCGAGTAGCCGGCTGAGATGCGATGTAGTTCCTGATAGCCACGACACAGGGGATCCTAGTGTGGGACTATTTATGTGACTGTTTGATGTGCTATGTTATGTTGTTAACTACAAGTCTAGCGCTTAACTGAGTCAGTCCCTGAGGTATGGGAGCGGTACGGGTGGGGTGTTTTCGTTACGTCAAAATGAAGCGAGGCTTCATATCATCTGATAATTTGAGAGACGAAATAAACCTGCTAGACCTGTAGTGATGGCTTTAATCGCGTTATATTGTGATAACAAGTACCTACATTCGTTGAAAACATATTCAGTAGGTATCATATTGGAGATAAAATTAGTTTGCGTTGAATAATTTCATGTTTACCTACCATATTGGGGGGTTTGCCCACCACAGTTGGCAAGCGGATTGGTGCTGCCCTGGCGTAGGTAATCCCTTACTATACGGGATCTATCAGTACAATGGATCAAAGCTAAGAGATCTACTAATAACTACTCGCTTATACGACATCCATGGTAAGAGAGAGAGGGCTGGCTAGGCCGGTATAGCTACTTAATTGCTTTCATTTTGAATCAGAGGGCCTACCACCGGTTTGCAATTTGTTACAACTCGGAATAACGAAAACCGAATTACGAGTCGAAATGTAGTTTTTGTAAGGAGAAAATGATAAGCGCCCCTAGCGGACTTGTTAAGAAACTCATTAAAACCATACATAAAAACAAATATCAACTCGCAATTCGATAATCGGGATACCGAATACAAAACTTAGACAAACCTGTGGTAGGCCCTATGATCTTAATCTCTTTCCCAGAGTATGTTCGTACCGTGATCTCTCCGAACCGCCACGTGATCTTGGGCGGCGGGTTGCCGTGGAAGATGCATTTCAAGGTGGCCTTGCCGCCCTCCTCCACCGAGATCTCGGGCTCCGTCTCAGTGCTCGATTGCGGCGCTTGTGGCGCTTCTGTGGACAAAGCAATAACAAAACAATTAGTCCTATCTGTGAAGGTCTATCATTCTCGGAACAATACCAGATTTTTACTGGTCGATAATTCACAGCTTTATTATAAACTCAATTACCTCTTATTTTTTTAGTTACTAGTAAGTAGAGCTTTTCTGTGAAAGATTTCGTCTGGGGATGTAAAGAAAGAAAGGAAGAAAGAAAATTTGTTTATTTTCCCCCAAGACACCACAACACACACATAAACACATGAAAACAAAAAACAATGAAATTAAATAAAAACTATTATAAAAATTGGTAGTAGTAGGTGGATAAGGAAGAAGGCATTGATGTGTGTTGTTTGGTGTCGAACAGGTCCCTGTCTCAGGATATGCTGCACCAGACCTAGGTGTAGTGCAGAGCTGGTTTTCTGACAGGCCCTAGCGAGGTGATGCCACTACCATACCTATTTCTGCCGCAAACCAGTAGTGCTTGTATAGCTGTGTACTGGTTCAAAGGGTATCGAACGCCGGTGAAATTACAGGCACATAAGACTTTTCATCTTTAAGTCGCAGGGTGGCGGATGCAGTGCAATACCACGTAGGGTACATCCTAGATGGACGTGATATAAAAAAACAGTTTCTCTGAAATGTATTCACTAACTATTGGCATCATACACAAACTTTTTTTTTTTTTTTTTTGTATACTTCTTGAATGACGGAACAAGCAGATGTTAAGCGGTAACCTCTGCCTATGAACAGTGCATTACCTCATAGGTCACGCCCACCTAGGACGCGCCCTATGTGGCATTGCACTGCGCCCGCCACCCTGAGACATAAAGATGAAAAGTCACATGTGCCTGTAATTTCACCGGCACCCTTACCCTTCAAACCGGAACACAGCAATGCGAGCACTTCTGCTTTGCGGCAGAAATAGGTATGGTGGTAGTACTTCCCCGGACGAACTCTTTCACAAAAAAGCTCTACTACTACTAAAACTTAACACTTAACTTAGAGACAACGCACGCATTAAATGTCATAATGTGAACTTTAGCTCATTTATGGTGAGGGTCCCTACGGAAAGTGTGAAGACCTACTTGAGCCCTCACTTCTGGCCGAAGTTGCGGCGGTTCAAGGGCCGCCTGTCACATGATCCCCGGGCCGCGACGCGTCGATGACCACACGTGTGTTAGATTAAGTTATAAGTAAAATGTTTTTAGGGTTCCGTACCAAAAGGGTGAAACGAGACCCTATTACTAAGGCTCGGCTATCTATCTCTCTGTCTGTCCGCCTGTCACCAGGCTGTATCTCATGAACCGTGGTAGTTAGACAGCTGAAATTTTCATAGATGATGTATATCTGTTGCCGCTATATAAACAAATACTAAAAAACAGAATAAAATAAATATTTAAGGGGGCTCCCATACAACAAACGTGTTTTTTTTGCCGTTTTTATAGATAGGTAATGGTACGAACCCTTCGTGCGTGAATCCGACTCTCACTTGGCCGGTTTTTTATATGTATATTAGTTTCTAAGGTATTTATGTTTCTATGGGCTTATTGTTTCGGCTTAGTGCAATTCCCAATAGGGCTGAAATAAAGATTCAGATTACTCGGCCAGGCCAGTAATCTGCACTGCACAATTCGCAATCTGTACCTGGGTTGTAAGTAGTGACGTGCTGCGTGACCGGGGCCCGCGTGGTCGGCTCTACCGGGTTCAGGCAGATCCGAGAGCATCCCTGCGAGCAGCACTTGCCGACGGCGCGACAATCCGCGTCGTCGTTGCACTCGCGCCGGCACGCGCTCTCCGTACCAAGCGCGCCGTCCGCGGGGCACGAACCGACCTTCTCAACTGCACAACATGAAAGGCCAGTGTCAAATAAAAATTCTGTTAAAAAATATATTATCATCATCAAAATGGGCTGGTCATATATGCCGAAGAACCGACAATCGTTGGGGTAAACGAGTTCTGGAGTGGAGACCGCGTCTTGGCAAACGTAGCGTGGGGCGCCCTCTGGCTAGGTGGAGCGATGACCTACGAAAGGCGGCGAACAGAAAGTGGATAAGAAGAGCCGAACTAGTGTGGGCTGATGATGATGATGATGATCAAAATCAGTAGCGTATGTGTCCGGCCCAAGAATAGACCTCTCCATCTCCTTCCGTGGATGTCGTAAAAGCCGACTAAGGGATTACCCGGACTTGTTTATAAGATTCGTTGGTATAAGATTGTTCCTGGCTGCTAGCTTATTAGGGAATGTTTTATTACTGGAAGAAAGCATTAGCAGAGTCAGTCGTGGGAATCAATGGCGGCGATGAGCGCACTATTTGTCACGTCTATAGATATACGATGGTGCAACCCACGGTGAAGATGCCCATTTAAGGCTCTGCCTACCCGTTCGGGGAAAAAGGCGTGTGTCTATGTATGTATGTAAAATCAGTAGCAGCCATTAGACCGTCGTCTTAATGCTGGGCGAGGCCTCTTTCATAAAATGCAATCGGAGGATTTGCCATAATCACCACGCTTGCCAGGCGGATTTATAACTGATGTTAGGCACTCAGGTGGATGCTCCCCTGATGTAATCCTAGAAAGAGGGGTATATTGTTAGGCCGGATACCGCAGCAAAAAAGATATACGGGGCAGTATTCTGCAAAGATAAGGCACGCAAAATAAATGGACACCGGTGTTTTGTTTAGTGTTCCATCACGGAAGGAAGTAGAGCAAATTGTTCACCACAATAGCTCCTTTTTTAATTCTTATTTTTGTTTACCTATGCCAATAATGAAACTACCAAGAAATAACTAAGCGAAGTGGTTGAAGGAAACTTCCACCCATGTTCTTCGTTACTAATAGGTAATTATGGGTTCAAATTATTGCTGTACCTAGGTAAGTGGGTTGGATTAATCGCCTCTACAGTTCTACCTTTATAATGCGACCTGCTAAGGAGTGGAATACACTACCATTGTCTGTCTTTAGGTACTGAAAGCTATTATCTGGGTCTCTTCAAGGCTAGAGTGAATAGGTGCCTTCTAGACCTTTGTGCTCCATCTTGGGCCACATCGTCACTTACCAACAGGTGAGATCATGGTCAAATAAAGATCAATCAACGTAAAAAAAAACACATCGAAGCTGAATTATTGGCAGGTACACAACATCAGCTAGGTCAGCAGCAGCGGGTTCAATCGGCTCTGAGGTTGTTCATTTTAATCTAGTGGCTATAACGGCGTCACGGTTCGGAGTCGCCACGTAGTGCTCCCTCTTGGGACACTGCTTGTTCGCGCACGGGTGTTGCATGCACTTGCATCTGTAGCGTATCATAATGTAACTTGCCAGATCTGCTGTCAGTGACGTAGCGGTTCTCCTGCGTCACGGCGTCGCGGTACGGAGTCGCCACGCAGCACTCCCTCTCGCGACACTGCTTGTTCGCACACGGGTGTTGCATGCACTTGCATCTGTAGCGTATCATAATGTAACTTGCCAGATCTGCAGTTGGTGACGTAGCGGTTCTCCTGCGTCACGGCGTCGCGGTACGGAGTCGCCACGCAGCACTCCCTCTCGGGACACTGCTTGTTCGCGCACGGGTGTTGCATGCACTTGCATCTGTAGCGTATCATAATGTAACTTGCCAGATCTGCAGTCGGTGACGTAGCGGTTCTCCTGCGTCACGGCGTCGCGGTACGGAGTCGCCACGCAGCGCTCCCTCTCGGGACACTGCTTGTTCGCGCACGGGTGTTGCATGCACTTGCATCTGTAGCGTATCACAAGCATTTTATAAAAAAAATAACATAACATAAGATTTTTGAAACTATCATGGTTATGTACATACTTTTCACTAGAAACGGGATATTTACCATGATTTTTGAGTTTTGATTGTTGCCGATATTTTGGCACAGTTGCATGCGCCATGATCACCGAGTTCTCCCGTGATCATGACGCATGCAACTGTGCCGAAATATCTAGTGAAAAGTTTAACATAACATAACACGCAACTTCTGTGATCGAAGCACGCAACAGTCACAAACATAGCCCTGATCCCACACTAGGATTTATCGAAGTTTATCGGCTGTTGACATGTTTTTCTTGGAACAATCTTTTTTGGAGCCTTAATAAATCTCACACTAGGATTCCCTATGTTGTGTTATCAGAAACTACGAGTACCATGATACCATTACACCCAGACCCGGAACAAATATTTGCATATCAACCCGCAGCGGGAATCGAAACCGCAACCCCTCGCATCTCAGCGGGCTACTCGACCGACGCGCTACAGAGGTCGTCCCTAACCGACAGACCCGGTCGACGACTGTCGTCGAATTAAACATCTTAAAAAATGCTGTTTTATTTGTAAAAACACCATTTATACAAATAAAACCGCATTGAAATCAGAGCATACGGGATCAGGCTCGGAGATATGTGGCAATAGAGAAAAATGCATACATACCTACCTACAAACTGAAAGACAGACATGGGGCTAAAAATTGGTTATTGAAAAACCTGCCTAATAAATGTACTAATAAAAACATGCCCAGAATAAAAAAACATATTGAGGAGCCAAGATTAAGGGTTTAACCTTTTTATATCCAGTCCAATAACCAGAAGTTCACAAAATTACCTTTCACATCCATCGTCTCCGCGAATGCGTTCCACGCCGTAATTACATTTGAGGTTATCACACTCCAGGCTAAGAACCGTACAGTTGACCTCCACCTGCACGCATGAACAGCGCACACAGCCGCGCGACATCTTTGTCTTCTGTACGCCGTAAGGGCAGGAGAGTTGCGCGCAATGCTCTTCGAACGGCTGGCACTCAGACGGCACCTCGTTTGTATTGTCTGAAAACATTATGCAGTTAAAACTATAATGGTCATCATTTTGAACTAATATAGTGGGTCGATTTTTTGATGAGTACCTACTTAGCTTCAAACATTAGTATGCTGTGGTGTGTTTTTAGTAGCAGTAGAGTTTTTTTGGGATTGAGCTCGTCCGGGGAAGTACTACTTCCATACCTATTTCTGTCGCAAAGGAGTAGTGCTCGCATTGCTGTGTTCCGGTTTGAATGGTATGGGTACCTAAGTGGGTACAGGCACTTGAGACTTTTCATCTTTATGTCTCAGGTCAGTACCATGCCACATAGGGTGCGTCCTAGGTGGACGTGAACTATGAGGTAATGCATTGTTAAAAGCAGAGGTTAACATCAGGTGGGTCATCAGCTTGCTCCGTCATTCAAGTAGTAAAAAAAAGTCCTGGTTAAAAGTTGGGGTCAAATTTTAACCAGGACTTTTTTACAACGAATATCATAAAAAAATAAGCAGGGTCCACCGGAGTACCTACCAAACACGATGTGTTAAGGCAATAATAGTCCCCAGACTGTAAAATAGACCTCTTTGAAAGCTTATTTCTCGTTCGTATACAGAGCCGTCAAGTCCTGCAAGAAGGTAATGCGGAGGGCTCGCTTTGATCGGATTGCTCGAAATAAGTGACTCGCTCGAGTAATTCGTGATCTAAGTTGTGGTGCGAGTAGGTACACGAAGCTTTATCCTCATTTGGATAAAGGTATAATTTAGGTCAATATAATTTTATCATTATAGAGACAATCTGGAATAATCTAACTACTAATATTTAGACCTGTTGTTTCTCAGTTTCCCATCAAACTGTATAGAATCAAACTAGCATTGATTAGAAGATTTACATACAAATCTTTAAGTCAGTATAATTCGGAAACCATGATATTTTAAGTCATTGACAAACCATGGGTTTAGTTAGTGTATTGATCATTTGTTCAACATTTCATGGAGTTCGATAAACTAGGAGCTAACTCAGTTGTTATGGGCCTCCCATTCAAGTCAATGTTATTTTTTAGGCATAATCTAGTTACCTCTTTATACCTATAACTGTATACTGTGGTTCAGAATTCAAGATATTTTTGTAAACAAAGGGGATACCATAGCATAAAAATAAGTTCTCTATAGTAGTTTATTAAATTAGGCCAATAAACAGGCAAGGCATGTTATTCTAACTCAGATCTAATAAACTATAAAGTAATCAATATTTTGTCGTATATATTTTCGAGTTATTTATTAATAAAGTTATCAAGCAAAAATATGTTTGTTTGTAGAAAATATTTCATGATACTTGGAACACTGCAGAGATTATACACATTAGGCTTTGTTTTGAAAGCCGGTCCACATTTTGTTAATTTTTCTTTTTTCTCCTCATTTGCCGAATACAAATGTGCTTTTCAGCACAGTTTTAAAATGGAATGGTCATCCTGTATCAATAGGTAAGAGTTATATATAACATTTTGCCGTTTACACATAGACTCGTCAGATAATTGCTTGTGTTTATTGTCCGCAAATTGAAGGTACCTACATACCGCGCGAGCGAACCCGCTGGCTGATATTCCAAAAAAAATATTCAATTGGTAAGCCGTAGGGGAAGCCGCGGGTCACTACTAGTAAAACATGGTCCACGCAAAAACTAAGTTTTCACCACTGGCTTGTCTCTTTGACGGTGATATTTGTTTTTTTACAAAAAATATCTCGAATTCTGTACCAGAGTATAATTTGTTAGTTTCTCATTATATTTAACCAAATCTTTAAGTCAGTATGATTAAAATGAAACTGGCAAAACACGGGTTTAGATATTAGTGTAGGTATTCATTATGTGTTCAACATGTCATGGAGTTTGAGTAGGTAATATCTGTATTAGGAGCAAACTCAGTTGTAATGGGGAGGGCTCGAGCGGTACACTCGTGTAAGGGCGGGCGCACACTCACCGTTGACCTGCAGCCGTATCTCCTGCTGCGCGGAGCCGAGGTAGTTATCGCCGACGCAGATGTACACGCCGGAGTCGTTCCGGAACAGAGACACGATCTCGAGTGCACCGTCAGAGAGCAGTCGGTACCGGTCGTGGTTTCCGTCGATCTATTGAAGGAATAGGTTTATGAAACGGTGTCCGCTGGCTTGCTCGCATAATGCCGACATACCTAGTAGGTAGTTACAAAAAACAGAAACCCGATTGACTCGACTAAAATGTTGTGTATTTATTCGTCAATGGCTCAACCGTTAGTAGTAGTAGAGATTTTTTGTGAAAGAGTTCATCCGGGGAAGTTCTACCACCATACCTATTTCTGCCGCAAAGCAATAGTGCTACCTATCTCAGAATTGGATGCAGTTCTTTGTAAACCATTACGTAGTACGACCTCAACGAAGATACATATAACAGTCACATATTGTGCAAGAAACCAAATGTGTTTTTGTTTCTTTCAAAAGGACTAGTCACTCTGATTATTTACTTTTGCCTAAAATGTACACATATATATTTGAAACCTCCCTATCAATCACTTCATTTTGATACCCATGTTGATATCATAAATACCTTTTTTTAGTCAGTTATTTTTGCATTTGGTAGGTATTCTATTATATTTTTTCAACATTACCCTAGCACTGTCCGGATCAAGACGATTCTAATGATACCTCATACATCAAAATCCATCCAGCCGTTTCTTTGTAATGCGTTTTATTTTACCACATGCATAAAAAAGCACGCGTGAAGCACATGCCCGGGATGACCTGTCAGTCCATCGGGCAAAAGCATCTAGCCTATGACTTAATCCAGGTATCAGTTCAATTTCATTGAAATCAGTAAATATCTCTCCATGACAAAATCAATACCTGATCCTGAAATTCAAAAAGTCAATCTAGTTTCCGAGTCAACTAGGCAGATCCGTGCCAGAAACGGCACAGATTAATGGTTAGTTACTACAATACACGCACGATCGTCGTTATGATCATCGTGCAAAGCGTCATGATGTCATCATCATCATCATCACGAGCCATTAAATATCCATTTTTGGACGTAGGCCTCTCCCAATTTCTTTCACTCGAGTCGATCAGTTGCCTTCGCCATCTAGTGATAAGCCTTCGTATCCTTTTATGTCGTCCACCCATCGTTTCGGTGGACGACCTCTGGGTCTTCTGTTTGCACACGGTCTCCATTCAAGGATCCGTCTCGTCCAGCGACTTCTGTCAAGCCTAGCAATATGACCTGCCCAACTCCAGTTTCGCTCAGCAATAAAGGTGACCACGTCTCTCAACTTAGTTGTCCGCCGTATCCATTCATTCCGTCTGCGAGCCCGCTAAGTTATTCCGAGCATAGCTCTCTCCATCGCCCTTTGCGCGACTCTGAATCTCTCAGCTGACCGTTTGGTAAGTGACATGGTCTCCGTTCCGTAAGTGAAGACTGGCATGACTACAACTATTAAACAATGAAATGGCGGCAACATAATAAAGAATGCAATGGGGGTAATTTACCGTGCTTGGGGGGCGGATTAGTGGTTGCACTATTTTTTTTTTTTTTTTTTTTTTTTTTTTTTTTATTTTATTTTAGGAAGACTAACAGCACAAAAAACATCATAAATATATATAAATTTAGAATCATAAGGCTAATGATAAGTCTTCACTCTTAAAAAACAAAGTAACAGAGCAAGTTATAAGTACAAGTTAAACATAAACATAAAACGAAGTTAACAAAAAATAATGATAATGAAATATTTAGATTAATATAAACAGATTAGACAAACAGTACATACACATTAAGATTAACCACAGATAAAATAATACTAAATTAAGTTAACCAAAGAACTCAGAGCTCAACAAGCGCCTCATCCTCGGTATACTACAGTTGAACAAATCAACAGTAGTACAATGCTGTTTATTGTAATTATCACACGCACGCCATATATAAGAATTACAACGATAATTTGTGGACACAAATTCTAAACTGAATGTGGGAATAAACCTACGAGACCTGCCAGGAACGTAGAGTTGCAACTTGCTTAGCAACTCAGGACAATCAACATGACCAGATACCAACTTACCCAAATAAAGAACATCAGCAATTTCACGTCGTTTAGTCAATGGTAAGAGGTGATACCTCTTACAAGCTAAATCATAACCACGTATATACATTCTTGACCGAAAATTTAAGAAACGTATAAACTTCTTTTGTATTTGTTCAATCCGATCTTTATAGATATTATAGCGAGGATTCCATATCTGTGATGCATATTCTAAATTACTCCTCACAAAAGTACAATATAAAATTTTCAATGTTTTGATATTATTGAAGTCTTTTGAAGTCCTTATAATAAACCCCAGAGCTTTATATGCTTTAGAGATTATAGAATCAATATGGTTGTCAAACAGCAACTTACAATCATGGATGACCCCGAGATCACGAACAGAGGAGTCTCTAGCGAGAGTGTGGCCTTTAAGACTGTAATCAAAATCCAAAGTTTTTAACTTTCTAGTGAATGTGATACACGAACATTTAAGAGGGTTCAGGTCCAACTTATTACATTTACAATAATTATCTAAACGTTGAAGATCCTCCTGTAGTAATACAGCATCATCAACGTTTTTGATGGTTCTAAAAATTTTCATATCGTCTGCAAAAATTAGGACATTAGAATTAATAAAACATTTATTTATATCAGATATAAAAATTATGAAGAGTAGAGGACCTAAAATGGATCCCTGGGGCACACCACTTGGAACCTGGACCCAGCTGGACATGTAATTACTGACCACAACGGCTTGCGATCGATTTCTAATATAGGAGTTGAACCAACGAAGTAAGTCACCACGAATCCCTGATAGCTGTAGTTTAATAAGCAGTAGATCATGGTCAATTCTATCAAACGCTTTGCTGTAGTCAGTATAAATGACATCAACAGAAAGACTGTTGTCCATACTACTGGTTAAATAGTCATTAAACAGGATTAAATTAGAAACTGTGGAGCGCCCCTTAACAAAGCCATGCTGAGATTGGTGAAAGGAATCTTTCAAAACAGAATAGAGCTGATCATGAACGATAGTCTCCAATACCTTTGCAATAACACAGAGTTTAGAGATGGGTCTATAGTTTGTGACATCGGTTTTTAACCCTTTTTTATGTACTGGGGTCACAAAAGCAGACTTCCACAGGCCTGGTACAGTGCCCAGAGAAAAAGATTTAGTAAATAGCAATGCCAAAGGGATAGAAATATAACGAGCACACCTAATGAGCAAAATAGGTGGAATTTGGTCAGGGCCTGCAGATTTATTAGAATCAAGCTTGCGAAGTTTACTATAGACTGTGCTTTGATTAATTTCAATTGAGAAAATGTCACCATTAAGAATAGATTCATCATTGATTTGAGATAATGAACACGAGCTATTCTGGGTTGGATCAGAAAAAGTCGAGTAAAAGTAGTCAGAAAACAGCTTGCAAATATCATCACCGGTTACAGCAGTTTGACCCGATAAAGTCATGTTTCGAGGCAAAGAATTAGAGTTAGATTTACTTTTAACATACGCCCAAAACGATTTTGGATTATGTTTAATAGATGCTTCAATATTAGATATATAATTCTGAAAACATTCATTTTCAACTTTTTTTGTTTTGTTACGAAGAAAAGCAAAAGATAGATAGTCAGATTTGTTCTTGTAAGTTTTATACTTACGTAGATATTTGAACTTCTCTTTGATTACTTTCCTCAAAACTGACGAGTACCATGGCGGGTAGCTGTTTGGTGAGACAAGTTTTGATGGTACATACTTATTACGAAGGTCATAAAGCGTCTGATAAAACAAATTAAGGCTTTCATCAAAGGACTCAGATGCAAGCAAAGAGCCCCAGTCAATGTTACCTAATTCAGTATTCATACCATCGAAATTAGCACGGTGATATAAAAACTTAGTTCGCTTAGCAGGCTGTAGAATTTTATAATCAAAAAATGTAAGTGAAATAATAATAGGTAAATGATGCTCATCGACTGCAACCATGGGTTGAGAACACTTTATGATCTCAAGTGCCTCATTACATAGTACCAAATCTAGAAATCGACCATGGACGTTACATACACCATTATACTGACAGAGACTATGCATGTTCATTAGGTTGAAGAGTTCATGCTCATCATTTGAATGAACATTAACTGGTAGAAAGGATTTACTGTTTTGGTTAAAGTACCATTGTAATTTACTTAGATTAAAATCACCTAGAATGATGAACTTATCCTCCGGATTAGATATTATAATTTCATTTGCATTATCAAGAAAATTACTAAGTTGTTGGGAAAATGAGTTACCATGGTTCTCACCACAAAGATACAATAACCCAATATGACTGCACTATGTACTCAAAATACTGCCCATCCCTTGGTGTAATCCCTTAGTTCGCTAACGACATCCATGGTAGAAGAGGGCATACACACATGGTGTTTGCAAAACTCGGACTTGGGGTGCAGCTCGCAGAAATGCTCCGCTAGGCTCAGGCCTCACCCACAGAAGGCCATTTTGAAGAGTATGTTCGTACCGTGATCTCTCCGAACCGCCACGTGATTTTGGGCGGCGGGTTGCCGTGCAAGATGCATTTCAAGGTGGCCGTGCCGCCCTCCTCCTCCGAGATATTGGGCTCCGTGTTAGTGCTCGCTTGCGGCGCTTGTGGCGCATCTACGGACAAAGCAACTAATTAACAATTAGTCCTAATCAAGGAGGTCTTGTCAAGGGAACATTCTTGGAAGAAACCTACATTTTAATCACATATCAGTGATTAAAATTAAATTATTAAAATTATTATATTAAATGAAATTAAAATATAAATTATTATTATTAAATTTAAAAATAAATTAAATTATTAAATTAAATTTAAATTATTTAAATTATAAAACGCTGCCTTTTAAATTATTTTAAGTCGAATCTGGCGGATCTTTCTTCAATCGTTTTCTTTATTCGTCATTCATGACCAAAGTGAACTTAATATGTTTTTTTTTATAAAGAAAGTGGAATCTGTCGGATGTAGCCCAAATCGTAGCAAGAAGACGCTATAGGTTCAACCAGTTTCAACCAACAGGTGAGATCGTGGTCAAACAAAGGTCTATCAATGTTAAAAAAAAAAAAAAAAAAAAAAAACATTTTTGTACGAGGCGAAGAACGTGAGCGCACGCTCTGATACCGTGTTTGTGGGATACAATATATTTGTTTCTTCTTGAAAACTGTTCCAACTAATATCAAAAACTTAAAAATTCTAGAGCTCATTAAAGACATGCTGTGAACTTATTGCGCCTTACTCGCGGGTAGACTCGAGTTCTCAAAGGGCAAAGAGTTATATAATTAAATGCTGATGTTGCAATTGAAGTCACAAGACAGTACCTGGCACGCAGTGGGCGGAGTACTGAACAGCCTGCGTGGCGGGGTCTCTGTACGCCGAGGCCTCACACCTCTCGTTGGACAAACAGTTGGCTCTGGAGCATGGGTCTTCAAAGCATTTGCATCTGGTGAACAGACAAGGCACATGACGAATCAGACTCTTAAAGGATAAGATAAAAGTAAAATGGGTCTTATGAGTGACGAAAATTTTAAATAAACAGTTTTTTTTCAGTGGTGCGTTGGACGATTTGCCTGCTGTGATGCGCGGGGTTGCGGGTTCAATTCCCGCTGCGGGAAAATGTCTGTATGTTCTGCAAATATTTGTTGTAGTACCACGGTACTCATATTTCCTGATAACCTCGGCAAAGGGAATCCTAGTGCGAAATCAGTACACTGTATGTGTCAGTATCGTGTTAAAAAAACCACCGAGGCGCGACTGTAGTTTACTCCAGTTCATTTCAGTACCTATATAAGATGCGCAAATATGTTGCGCAGAGGAAAAACATAAAGGAATTCACTTTTTTTAACAGTTTTACTCCCGATCGATTTTCGTAGCATAGGCCCTAAATGAAAATAAACTCCAAAACACCTTTCTCAAAAAGATAAAGCTATGTACGTTACAAAGTGTCGTGTTACCTCTCGCAACCGTTATCTCCTGTAGTCCGGTCGACGCCGTACGGGCACCTGAGCCGCTCACACTCTTGTCTCTCGCGCTCGCAGTTCGGAGGCTCCTCGCACGAGCAGTGCTGGCACCCGTCATATGCCATGGTGACCCTGATTCCATACTCGCACCTCGACTCTAGCGCGTAGCACTCACTCTTGTATGGTTCGCACAGAGCGTCTCGTGCATTGGTATCTAGAGGTGTAAAAGTGTTTCAAGTTCCGCGTTATTGGCTAGGTGATGGAGAGATCGAGAACCTTTCGACAAGAAGAGATACATGAATTGAAGAGAATTTAAGTAAGCACCAAGTTGTTATTTTTAAACCTCTTGTGTCCCACTTTTGGGCAGAGGACTCCTACAATTCTTTCCATCCGTCTTCATCGTAGGCAGTCTCCCAACATTTCTTCTCGAAAGGATTGAGGTTGTTTCTTAGTTTACCAATTTATAGCCTTCTGCTTTAACTTCTTTTATTTATTTTGAATGTATATGCTGCTGGTTTTCCTTATAATAAATATAAATATAAATTTATTATTAGTGTTTAGGTGGACATGTGAAGACAGGGAAAGAAAATCGACATAAAACACTAAGGTATTGTACAATAAGTACACAGGTATGAGTACCTACCTCCTAAAGTTAACATGTAAAACATTACACTAAACTCACCTGTCTGTCAGCCCGAACACGATTAGTAGTAAAGTGTTAGTGTGCCAGAAAGAATACATGCAAAGCGGTGCGTGAACTTGACAACTTGAAACTGAAATTCAACAACGAATTGAAATTGAATAAGCGGACGATGAACGGCGCCGCAAGCTGCTGACAATGACAACGGACTGACGTCAAACATCGCGGGACCAAGTACCAAGTGGGATGTTGCAGACATCAGCGCATTCCTCGTAGCTGACGAAGTTGTTGTCGTTGCCGCCGCAGCCCTGGTACGCGAAGACGAGACAGGCGGCGCGGGCGGGGCTGTAGTGCCAGCGGCGCGACGGCAGCGTCCCGCACGACTCGCCGGTTGCCACCTCCTGCAGACACGCCGGCGCTGCGCCCCAACCCTATGTTAGTAACTCCCGAGGCGAAAGCCAAAAAAAACTCCAAAAAGGTTCGCAAACCTCTATTTGAGGCCTTTGTGTTGTTACAGAAGAAGAGAGAAGTTTGCTTTGGATAGTGGGAGAGATATGTTTAAGAGTTTTAAGTTGCATTAACTAAGTAGGTTGTGATACTCCTCTGTTAAGAGTGCATAAAATGAAGTCATAAGCTCATGCTTAGCCCGTACTTTCTGGCATAAAAATGCGTTCTTTTAGTACCTAGTTTTAGTTGTAGCTGGTGAAACCTAATGAATGCTAGAGCATAGGTTGAAAAAAGTCCCTTCACCCTGAGAATAAGGTTAAGTGTTACCAGGTGGTCTAGCTCCTTCGCAGATGTCCTTGCACTCTTCTTCGGTAGAGAATCGATTTGGTCCACCCTGACAGCCTCCATATACGAACTCCTTGCAGGCGCCTGTCGCAGCGTCGAAAAAGTATTTGGAGAAGGCTGCTCTGCATGGTCCTGGGTCTACTTGAGCTCTGCACACGTCTGTTTCAAAGAATATAAGGTCAACAAACTGCTGTACCACCGCCGCTTAGCCGCACCGGTGTTACGTTTACCCAAAATATAAGTCGCCCCGATGCACTTGCACCGTAGACCAATTTCTGTATACTTCTTTCTACCAATAGCAATCGCGCGCTAAAATCTTGCGCTGGGACAGAGCTATACAGCGGAACAGAGCTATACTATACGTTCGGCTACTGTCGGATATCATTCTGCGCTTTGCTGTGCAAATGAAAACAGTAGATCGGACTTATATTCAGGGTAAAAGTACGTGGTTTTGCTCTGCTTTTTTGCACTTTTCAAGTATTCTAGCGATTAATAGGAAACGATACTCTAAGGACTTTATTAGTAAGAGAACATATTTTTTTTAACGTTGGTAGACTTTGTTTGTCCACGATCTCACCTGTTAGTGTTGGTTGGCATTGCGGGCAATAAAGAGTATTCCGAGGTGAGACATAAAGACGGAATCTCGGAATTTGGAACGGGTGCTCTGATTTAAATGCGGTTTTGTTTATGTAAGTATGTATGATTTTTATATGAAAGCAATGCAATATTTTTTTGAAGAATTACTCCTGAAATCGTGTTGAAAAAAATGCTGGGGTAAAATTAAGTCGTGAATAGAGTAATTCACTTCGGGCCGTACATCACGCGTGCTAGACTTCCATGTATCTTCCATATGTGTTCCGTTTTGAATGGAACACTGAAAAAGGTCGGGGGATGTTTTTTTATTTTATAAAATGCATTTGGTTGGTTGGAGGAAAGATTGTGCGTAAGCTCACCAAGTCCTCTAAAGACGCCACAGCGCCGCTCGCACTCCTCTTCAGAGCCGTAGCTGTTGGGATGCCTGCAGCCGCCGAACCCTGACACTCTGCAGGTGCTGGTGCCCGCGTCGTAGTAGAACACAGTCTCGTTGGCGCCGCAAGGCGCGAGGGAGTCAGGCGTTGTGCATTCGGGTTCCACTGGCTAGAGATAGAAGTGAATACATGTGAATGATTTATGAATTATGCTTTACGTAAACTCATCGCATGGGTGACGAACCAATAGCGTAACAATACTGACTTGTGACGAACCAATAGAGACATGCGGCATACTACTTCAATATAAAGTGTTAGCATCATTTTACATCCGTGCCCCGTCCGTGCCTCGTACGTTGTAAGGATCAGACCCGACTCGGCCTAGCATACAACAGCCGGCCGTTTTCTCGTGGAACCACTAATTTGTACCACTGGTAGGACGACGAGGGAGACTTATTTCTTGTGGCCATAGGCTGGTCATTCACATTCGAACGAATACGCGAACCCGTCAAGTGTAAGTAGGAAGATATTCGCAAATAAATTGACTGCATTTGCGATTTTCCAAGCCGTGAAGTGTAAAAGGGAATGATTGTTCGTGGTTAATTTTAAGATATAAAAAAAAAGAAAACCAGTGTAATCATAGTCAACTTCGAAACAAACATCTCCATGACTGAGCATGCCGAGGTCGGAGACATATTATAAATGGTGGATCAGAATTATGAAATTTACTGACATTCTAGCAAGTATTTAGGATTTCGCAAGATGTAACGTCATATTTTCTTCTGACTTTACCTGGACAGGTGCTTGAGTGGTGGTAGTGGTGATAGCGACCTCGCCCGGCTGCTGCAGACAACGACCCTCGCACGCGTCGCGAGACTCGAACCTAATGATGAAGAGGATCGAAGGTGAATACTTGATGCATTTAAGGTAAGTGTCAAGTTGATTGCTTTGGTGGGTGATCGTCCACCTGTCACTAGGCTCTTCTACCTTCCTGTCTGCCCAGCGGGGTGACAAGGAACTGCTTACCATACTCACCCACAGGATAGAAACGACAAAAAACTATCGAGTAAGACAGCACCCGATCAAAGCGGGCCTGAAACAGCTTCTTATTCACCAGCGATACAATAATAAATAATAAGTAATGCTGGATAGTTCACACAACATTATATAGTCTCGAGCTAAGCAGAGCTTGTATTATGGGTACTAGATAACCGATATAGGTACTTAATAGAATACATTACAGAAATAGATATTTTTTATCATACATAGAAAATACTCAGAACACCCTGAACAAATGTCTGCAGATCGTACAAATATTTATTCCGAGACGGGAAACGAACCCGCATCCTCCTGCGTCGCAGGCGAGCCTTCGCCCGCCGCGCCACAGAGGACTTGCTTTTAACGAATGACGATACTAGCAGATGCCAATAAAAATGCATTAGCCTCAAACCGAATGAAATACATCACAGGTCACATCCACAGGACGCGCCCTACGTAGTATTATTCTGCGCAAATAAATAGTAAAATCGAAAAATTTAGTGTTAACAAAAAGTGAAGACGTTTGAACTGGACTGGAATAAACTCCATTCACAAGTCGGAGCTGACACACCATTTTTTTATATTTTATTTGAATTAATGACGTAACAAACTGATGGCCCTCCTGATTTTTGGCGGTAACCACTGCCTAAGGCAATGCATTAATTCACAGGTCACATCCACCTAGGACGCACCCTATGTGTCATTGCAACACGCCCACGCAGCATTGAGATAAGATGAAAAGTCACAGTGCCTGTAATTTCACCGGCACCCATACCCTTTAGTGGAGGTTAGTTCTCACCTGTTCTCATTGCCTCCGCAGCCTCCGTAGATGAATTGCTCGCACCGGTTGCTGCGCTCCTCGTAGTACCACAGCTCATAGCGCCCAAGACAGTTGCCAGGCTCTAGCTGCTGCTTGCATGGGTCTGATGATGAAGAGCATCACAGTTAGTGAATTATCAATAACATCGCAATATATTGGGAGATGTTGTCTCCCTGATGTTGTGTCGGTACTTAACCTGTTAAATATGTTATGCCTCTGTTGATGTCTTAGATGTATTTGACCCCAATACCAACAGGTTTAAGCGATGTATCTACAGAAACTTGGTATTATGTTTAAATGAAAACAATGTTTAATTATCTTTTAGGTTCCCGGTTTTTAGGGTACTTTAATTTATAACCATGCAACACTGTGACTTAGTCGTGTTTATATATTTGATTACGAATCTAGAATAGAACTAAATATGCATGTAAGTTTAAGCTAAGTTGATTGTAATCTGTTTTGTAAATCCAATAAATAAAATATAATAAATAAAATAAATATATACACGGTGTAACTGGAAGGGTGGATCATCGGTGGCAACTAGATAGGGGAACTCATGGCACATCCGAATAACCCCCATGTATGTTCTACGATTTTGGATAGTTTAGTAGAGCCTAAAATTATTTTAAAATTATTTAATTATTTTATAATTATAAGCCTATTTTGGTGCAAAAGTTTTGACCAATTCCTATGGAAAAGGGTTCACGTAGAATCATGTTTTTATGGAAGTGGTAGAATTCGAGCAACAAAACTTGGACAGTAGGTATTCCGTGAAGTGAGGAAGTTTTAGAAGTAACAAATAAAAAAAATAAAAAAAAAGAGAAAAGTTGCTTCGGAATTTATTGTTAGTTTTCAGTACAAATTTCAAGTTTTTGAATTTTGAAGTTTTTTTAAATTTCATGTTTTTGAAATACCTACCCTATTTGAGAAAAGTGGCTTCGGAATTTATTGTTAGTTTTCAGTAAAAATTTAAAGTTTTTAAATTTTTGAACTTTTTTTAAATTTCATGTTTTTTAAATATCTACCCTTCCAGTTACACCGTGTTTATGTAAATAAATAAAATCTTTAATATTAATTCTACATTTAATATTAAATGTAGAAGGCGCCAGCACCCATTTTTGTATTCAAAATACAACCAACATATTGCTTTACCTAGTTTGTTTTGAGATACATCATCATCATGAACCGTTAGGGTATACTGCTGGAAATAGGCCTCCTCACAGGAAAGACGGCGTTTGCCAGAATCACCACGCTTGGGTAGCGGATTGGTGGTCGCAGCATTTGTATTGAGTACTCAGGTGGATGCTGCAGCCCATCACCTGGTGTAATCAGTAACCTGACAGGGTAATTACATCTGTTGTTTGTTTTTTTTGTTATTTTTTATACTACTTGGAATGACGGATCAAGCAGATGGCCCACCTGATGTTAAGTGGTACCCTCTGCCTATGAACAGTGCATTACTTCATAGGTCTCGTCCACCTAGGACGCACCCTATGTGGCACTACACTGCGCCCGCCACCCTGGGGCGTAAAGATGAAAAGTCTCATGTGCCTGTAATTTCACCGGCACCCTTACCCTTCAAACCGGAATACAGCAATGCGAGCAGTACTGCTTTGCGGCAGAAATAGGTATGGTGGTAGTACTTCCCCGGACGAAATCTTTCTCACAAAAGCTCTACTACTACTACTCTACTACTATTACTAACTGATGCATAAATAAATAAATACTAAATACTAACCCCATAGTCGACTGTTAAGACATCTACAGGAGGAAATAAAGGGGTCCGTTCAAACCAATCAGTTTAGGACAGGGGTTTCCAAACTTATTTTGTCTACTGCTTACTTTGAGAATAAATTATTTTTTAGCGCCCCCAGTTATTCACCTAGTTAAAAACCACTATAACTTCAAATTCAATTAATTATTATGAGCTAAAACATGCACAAATCGGTTTATTTAACAGAAACTTGTTAAAACATGATTGCCCGCGGTCTATTGCCTACGAAAATGACCTATCTAATACTAATAACTATTAAAATGCGAAAATGTGTCTGATTTGACGACCCTATTTTTTTCTGGGTCTCTTACCGCCCCCTCTTAGGCGTGCAGCGCCCACAAGGCAGCGTTATCGCTCACTTTGGGAACCCCTGGTTTAGGACATACCAAGAGTCGGCTTGCAGATGGCCTGACACTCGAGCTCTGTTGAGAAGCGGTTAGGTCCGCCCACGCAGCCTCCATAAGCGAACTGCTCGCAGCGGTCTGAAGTCTCGTTGAAGAAGTACTTGGGCACGAAGCTGCTGCATGCGCCGGGGTCGAGAGGGTACTGGCATACGTTTTCTGGAAATATAAAATGGTTCGTGAGCAACTGACTGTGTCTGAGACACTGATTTACATACATTTACAGCATCATGTCTTACGGCATATTGTAGTGGGGAGTGCTGCCGATATAAACATCATATAGAAGAGGGCTGCTCGTGCAATTTATAATACAGGCCACAGATAATCACTTCGAGATAAGTTTAAAGAAATAAACATCATGACATTTCCATGTGAGTAGGTACAGTTATGAAAAACAGATGCTAAACCATACCTAAACATGTTAGTTAAAACAAGTGACAGTTCTAATGTAAAAACAAAGATAAACTCGCTGTTCCCACTATTAGACTCCATAGGTAGGTAAATCGTTTACAGGACAAATCTGTATGCTTCTAAAACAAGAAGGATGGGCTAAAAAAAACTTAATGAAACCTAAATTTTTCAAAAAGCCTATCGCTCTCAGGTTTATTTAGATGGTACTAAAGCTACTATTGAGGCTGAATTTGCTAAAACACGATCCAAACTAATACAAAGTTAATATTAGAATTGCAAACTAAATAACTGAAATTTTATTTTATAAATTACTGCCGTGTCAAAATAGTTCTTACAAATCCTATTGCAAAAATAGTTTTTATTTTCGATTTAGAATTGGCCAAACCGGGCAAATGCCAAATATTCTAATCTAGTTTCTGAATTTTAGAATTTAGGGCGCCAGTACAAAGCAATCCACAAGGCAGTTAACTACTAGTAGGTAGTAACCCACAAACACAGGGGATCCTAGTGTGGGATCAGGGTATATGACCGTTGGATGTTGTTTTATGTTATGATGTTAGGGTGGAGGGGATTTTCACTGTTTATTAGCGACACACTAGATAACAATTACATCACAGGATCCTGATCACATCACATTACATCACAGGAGGATGATCCTCCCTCTCATTACTTAACAGGTGTATGCATAAGAACCTTCCTTAGAGTCATACAAAACTATTGCACAAAAACGCATTACAATCGGTGAAAAACCAAACCGTGTTGGAAATAAATGATAACAAACAAACACACAAACAACGTCTGCCTCAAATCCATATACAAACTTTATTCCGGCGTGTTTTTTTTTTTGTGGTACGATTCCGCTACCTATGCGTGAAAACCTTCAATAAGCTTTCTGGTATTTATTAATTTGTAACTCTGTTAATTTTAAGCCTTTGGTTTTCTCTCAAATAAAACCTATCCTACTAATATAATAAATGCGAAAGTTTGTGTGTGTGTGTGTGTGTGTGTGTGTGTGTGTGTGTGTGTTTGTTACTTCTTCACGCTGAAACGGGTGGACGGATTTGCATGAAATTTGGAACGGAGATAACTGGACTCCCGGAATAACACATAGGCACATTTTTATCCCGATATTCCCCCGGGATCAAGACTTACACGGGTGAAACAGCGGGGCGCTGCTAGTATTAATATAAATCTATGTTTGCTCATCCTACTAATATTATAAATGCGAAAGTCCTACTAATATTATAAATGCGAAAGTTTGTGTGTGTGTGTGTGTGTGAGTGTGTTTGTTACTTCTTCACGCTGAAACGGCTGGACGGATTTGCATGAAATTTAGAATGGAGATAACTGGACTCCCGGAATAACACATAGGCACATTTTTATCCCGATATTCCCCCGGGATCAAGACTTACGCGGATGAAACCGCGGGGCGCTGCTAGTATTAATATAAATGTAAGTTAGCTCACCGATTCCCCTAAAAGCGCCGCAACTGCGCTCACAGCCCTCCTGAGATTTAAAGACGCCGGTAGTCCTGCATCTCTCGCCATCGGCTAGGTTCTGATGCGCGGTACATTCGCGGGTGGCGACATTCAGGTACCAGACTTCGCCGGCCTGTTCCGCGCTGCAGGCCTCCATACTCGGGGAGATAGCGCAGTCTGTAGATATATCTTCATTGGGTCTGGCGTCCACCTGGTACGACGAAATTAGTTTTAGGAAAATACTGATAGCAGTTTTTACGTAGGATTATGGACAACGAAAGAAAAGAGAGCACAGTGGTCGATGAATAATAAATAAATAAATAATAAATAATGGTGGACAGTTCACACAACATTATCTAGCCCCAAGCTAAGCAGAGCTTGTGTTATGGGTACTAGATAACTGATATACTTAATATATAGATAGATATTTTTTATTATACATAGAAAATACCTATATAGAACACCCTGAACAAATATCTGCGATCGCATAAATATTTTTTCCGAGGCAGGAATCGTACCCGCAACCTGCTGCGTCGCAGGTCAAGCTTCGCCCGCCGCGCCACAGAGGTCGTCAAATGAATGATGGTAGTCACTAGACCAGGGATGGGGAAACTACGGCCCGCGGGCCATATCCGGCCCGCGAAAAGTTGAAATCCGGCCCGCGACCATCAAACAAAAATCAAATAAAGTTCGTATTGTTAGAAATATCATTCTCATCTCATTTTACTTCACCAGCGCTCCTCAACCTTATACTTTGCAGCTAACTTAATTTAATTGCAATTTGCAATTTCTTTCTTATTTCGATAGTTATTTTGTAATATTGCACAATAAATTAGTGTTGCAGAAAATACATATCAATATTTTTATTTCAGTAAATAATATAGCCGAAAGTGCTACAACTTGGCCCGCCATATATTTCGTTAGTAAATATTAGCACGCGAAGGAAAATGTTTCCCATCCCTGCACTGGACTATAGTGGGGCAATCCTCGCGTCAGAATCCGATCCTAGGTCGTGGGTTCAAACCCCGTCGTGGATCAATGGATTCTATGGAGATTCATCAAAGCTCTCTAAATCCTATCCTATCCTACTAATATTATAAATGCGAAAGTTTGTGTGTGTGTGAGTGTGTTTGTTACTTCTTCACGCTGAAACGGCTGGAAGTATATGCATGAAATTTGAATAACTGGACTCCCGGAATAACACATAGGCACATTTTTATTCCGATATTCCCCCGAGATCGAGACTTACGCGGGTGAAACCGCGGGGCGCTGCTAGTTATGAATAATTAAGGTCTTACCACAACAGTGGTGGTCGCCACAGTGGTAATCTGTACAACAGCTGGTCCAGTCTTGCATCTGCTTTCACACTCCTCTCGGCTCTCGAACCTGAATTCAATTGATGAATGTTGTTTTCATTAGAATAATTTGCGTTGTATTTGTTGGGTTCTTCATAAGGCAGGACTGAAAAACCAGGAAGTTTAAACAGAAGCAGTTTTAGTAGTACACTGAAAAAAAAATACAGTTCGAGTAACCCGAAAACCGATAAAAGTTACCGTTCTGCGAGGTTAAAATGGAGCCAACACATTAAACACGTTAGCATAACTGAAAAAAAACAGTTAAAGTAAAACAGTTCATTTTACTGTCTTATCCGGACTGATGTTTAACCGTTGAAATTTAAATTACTGCCAGGATACGTTGTTATTATTGACCAAAAAGTTCCTGTAACTGTTTATACATTATTTATTTACTGTTTGCTTCCTAACTGTTTTTTTGCAGTTGCCCCAACGGTGTAAATTAATTAGATCTCAATGAAAAATATGTTGTAGCAACTGTGTAAATTTTAACTGTGCACTTTTTGCACACAGTTAGATATATTTTTTTTCAGTGTAGTAGAGCATTTTTGTGAAAGAGTTCGTCCGGGGAAGTTCTACTACCATATATATTTCTGCCGCAAAGCATTAGTGCTCGCATTGCTTGCTGTGTTCCGGTTTGAAGGGTAAGTAAGGGTGCCGGTGAAATTACAGGCACATGAGATTTTTCATATTTATGTCTCATGGTGGCGGGCGCAGTGCAATGCCACATAGGGTGCGTCCTAGGTGGACGTGATCTATGAGGTAATGCACTGTTCATAGGCAGAGGGTACGCCTCTTAACATCAGGTGGGCCATCTCCTTGTTCCGTCATTGAAGTACTTAGTATAAAAAAAGTTGTCCTTACCGGTTGTCGTTGCCGTCACAGCCGCCGTAAGTGAACTGACTGCAGGTGTCCGAGGAGGTGTCGTAGAACCACCTCATCTGTGAGTCGTCACACGGACCAGACATCATTGGCAGTTGGCAGATGTCTGGAAGTAATCGATCATAATTAAGTCAGCCATATTGACTTACAAATTATATGGTAATTTAATATATTTAGTTTTTTTTGATAAAGAACATGGGCAACTCCCATACATTGTTTGACCCAACTTTTTTGTCTAACGTAACGTACAGTTGAGATACTTTTGGTTATTGATAATATATGTTAAGATAATGAAAAAGCTAATTTAATTCCTTGCGTAGAATTTGTGCAAAAGTAATGAAGCTTTTTGCGTTTTGTTTCACGCAAATGCAATGAGTTCATTTTGAAATTATGAAATTATTTAGAAATACAACTTTTGCTCCCCAACTTCTAAAAAATAAACATTTTCTATAGAAAAATTGGACAAAAAACAACATTTAGAACCGTACCAATTACTTCCCTGTTTCATTTATTTTTGACCTGGGTCAGCAGTTACCAACCTCTTTTAATTAAAAAAAAACGTGTTCTCACCCTGTGTGGATTTGCAATAATACTGGCAATACTGTTCGTCTGGGAAATTGTTCCTGTTTCCTCCACATCCTCCGTATTGGAAGGTGGTGCAACGGCCTGACTTGTCATCGTAACCCCAGCTGGTTGTGAAGTTAGTGCATGGGCCGGCGTCCATTGCCAGGAAACAGAAATCTGTAAGCAAGTCATTGATCGAACCACGTGCTTCAAATACATTATACACTTTGTAAATAGACTAAAAAAAAGAAAAAGAAAATGCTGGACAGTTCACACAACATTATCTAGCCCCAAGCTAAGCAGAGCTTGTGTTATGGGTACTAGATAACTGATATACATAATACAATAGTTATTTTTATTATGCATAGAAAATACCCTGAACAAATCTGCAGACCGCACAAATATTTGTTCTGAGGCTGGAATCGAACCCGCAACCTCGGGCGAACCATCGCCCGAAATGCCCCAGAGGTCGTCGACATAGACTAAAACTCGACTAAATCGACTCGTGAAGTCTTCTAGATCAAGTGTTTCATATAGGACAAACACGGTAGGACCACACATACAAAGAAGTCTTTAAATCTTGAGTGAGAGCAGATTTGTGCAATAGCACAACGGAGTCTGAATAATTACCTACTCTATCTATGGATGGTTCATCTGCAATTCAACACTTTTGGATAAACGACGAAACTTATATAATCAACAAATTTATCCGTGAAATTCTATCCTCTTCTTCTATTTGTTGTTTGTTGCCCAATTTGTCTAATACACGGGCCATCCATTAATCACGTGATGTTTTTTTAGCATTTTTTAATCCCCCCTCCCCCCGTTGGTGATACGTGGTGAGACTAACCCCCCCCCCCCCCCTATCTCGTGTATTTTTAAGTACCTACAACGAATCTAAAAAAAAAATATTATCCTCTCGTGATTAATGGACGGCCCCACAATAGGTCAAAATTTACACCAAACACCCGATAGGACGCCCCCCGATACTATATGAAAACATTTGTCATAAAGAACTTGCTGAACTTGCTTGAACTTGCTTTGATGTGTCATGGAGAATTGAAGACCTCTGTGGCGCGGCGGGTGAAGGTTCGCCTGCGACGCAAGAGGTTGCGGGTTCGATTCCCGCCTCGGAACAAATAATAGGTATTTGTACGATCTGCAGATATTTGTTCTGGGTGTTCTGGATTTTTTCTATGTATAATAAAAAATATCTATCTATGTAGGTAACGTTTTGTTTAAGTATATCAGTCATCTAGTACCCATAACACAAGCTCTGCTTTAGCTTGGGCTAGATAATGTTGTGTGAACTGTGTCCAGCATTATTTATTTGTTATTATTTGCTAAACAGCCGATGGTTATCTGTTGGTTATCTCTTGGCAAAGTAGTGTTTTGAGTTGATCAAACCTTTTGTGGCTAGAATGGTAGGCCTTGTCCGCTGCGTCGGTGCCGCGGGCTGCGGCGCGGTCGGAGGCACTGTACTCGTGGTCGGTATCGGCTGGCAATCGCTCTGGCACTCCTGCTCTGAGTTGAACTTGTTTGTGTTGCCGCCGCAGCCTCCATAGTAGAACTGTCGGCATCTGAACAAAACTTAATCCTCGTATCCTTTGCGCATACAAGCAAGCACATACAAAGTAGGAAGCAAATTTAGTTTTGATTGCTGTTTTGTACCCCATGGGCTCATGTGCAGTTCTGTGGTGTGTCTGGCCTAAAAATAGACCACTCCGTCTCCTCCCGTGGATGTCGTAAAAGCCGACTAAGGGATTATCCGGACTTGTTGATAAGATTCGTTGGTATAAGATTTGTCCTGGCTGCTAGCTTATTATGGAATGTGTGTTACTGGAAGAAAGCATTAGCCGAGTCAGTCGTGGGACGCAATGGCGGCGATGAGGTCACCATTTGTCACGTCTATATTGCACAATGGAAAACCACTGTGAAAAGAGGCCCATTGAGGCTCTGCCTATCCCCCTTCGGGGAAAAAGGCGTGTGTCTATGTATGTAGGTATGTATGTAATACTAACAATAAATATACCTGTATGAATATGAGTATGAACACGTAGCAGAGAAGACTCTTACCTCTGATCTTTGGTGTCGAAGTACCATTTCTCACTGTAGTTCGCACAATTGCCGGTTTCATAGGGCAGTGTGCACTTGTCAGGCACTGAAAAACATCCAAATTTAAGCAACGACGTAAACATCAGCAAAATAAGAAATGTTACAACTTTACCAGTAGGTATAAATAACAAATTCATGCATCAAACACCACATCCCAATATACACCCAAAGACCCAAACCATAAAATACAATACTAATTACATGATGACTAAGGTACATTATTAAAACTAAAAGGAACCAAACAGTAAGTGGCTCATCCCACACATTACCTATTCATTGCAACTCTCACCTTGGTTTTGTAGACCTAAAAAAGACTCCGGATTGTAGGTACTCACCGTAAGCGCTGGGGCAGCTATCCTCGCAAGCTTCCAATGAGCTGAATCTATTGTCGTTGCCTCCACACCCAGTGTAGTAGAACGGCACACACCGGTTCTCTGATTGGCTGAAGGACCATACTGCCTCGGTCTCCGAGCAGTTTCCGACCTCTTGCGGCTTCGAGCATTCAGCTGTTAACCAACCCAACCACGGTTTGTCAACCCACGGTTAGTCAGCTTTCTACATTGACCTGAACTCGTGTTTGTGTGCTAATTTGGCTAACGTATGTTCGATCCAGTTTTCGGCTTTGTTTGATATTCACAAATGTCAAGGCACAGTTCTTAGTCAATGAAGAAAGGATTAGTTATAAGAAAACAGAAAATTAATAACCAGGTATTATCAAATAGAAAGCATATACATACATCTAACTACAAAGTAAGTTTTACCCAAAATATAAGTCACCCCGATGTAGGTATAGGTACCTGCGCCGTAGAACAGTTTCTATTGCGCGGGAACCTTCTTTCCACCAATAGCAATCGCGCGCTAAAATCTTGCGCTGTTATTGGTTAATCGATTTCGCGGCAAAATCTCAGCATCTTGTTCATCTGTCAACTCTTAGATGTGAGCGGGACAGGGCTATACAGCGGGACAGAGCTATACTATACGTTCGGCTACTGTCGGATATCAGTCTGCGTTTTTCTGCGCAAACGAAAACAGTCGATTGGACTTACGTATATTTTGGGTAAGACTGTACTGATTTCACTCATGCAAAACAAGGAAGAAACTAGATTTTTGGAATAGAAGACATCAAGCAGAAAAAGTCATACGTGATAGGTGGAAGACTGATGTTTTGGGATCATTAAAAAAGAAAACCAAAGCATACCATCATGCCTACCCAATCATGACAAAACCAAAACCTACACCGGTTGGGTGTACACACTCACGTTTGGGTTTTCCGGGCGGGTCGCACCGCATGGTACACGCGGCCTCAGAGCTGAACCTGTTGGGGTTGCCCTCGCAGCCGCCCCACGTGAACTGCTCGCATTTTCTAGTCTCCTGGTTGAAGCCCCAGCGAGGGAAGTTTCCGACGCACGAGCCCTGTTCTATGGGCAGGCTGCAGTGCTCTAGAAAGGTAAAACATTCACAATACAGTTCAATACAGAAGAAGAATGGAGACAAACATAGGAATGTGCTTACCTACAAATTATTGAACTAGGTATTGTATTGTGTTGTATTTTTAACGTAAATATAATCATAAGGTAAGAATAAAGGACTCTAAATGACTACAGCATTATCTTCAGTATAACGATACTGGTGTACATATTATAAGAAGCCTACATGACAGATAAGATTTTTTCCGGAAAAAGTTTACAACTAGACTTAACAAACGGGTCTGCCTCGCCAGTCAACACACAATGGTTCTTTTGTCAGCGGGGTTTTTTTTCCAGAGCCACATAGCACCCAACTAGGTGGGGCTAGCCGTTCAAATAAGAGCAAGGATGAACCTTTAATTTCCGTGTCTCATGGTGACGAGTACTATACAACGCCACTCAGGGCGCGCCCTAGTTGGACGTATTCTACGAGATACCTACTGCTTTTGTAATGTGCCTACCCATTACCGCTTGGCATCCAGTGGACCATCTGCAAGTTACATGTACCTACTAATTAACTATTGTTAATACTGTGGTGTGGCCGGCCTAACAATAGACCCCTCTGTCTCCTCCCGTGGATGTCGTAAAAGCTGACTAAGGGATTACCCGGAGTTGTTGATAAGATTCGTTGGTATAAGATTTGTCCTGGCTGCTAGCTTATTATGGAATGTGTTATTACTGGAAGAAAGCGTTAGCCGAGTCAGTCGTGGGAAGCAATGGCGGAGATGAGCTTACCACTTGTCACGTCTATATTCCAAGGCGTGTGCTATTAAAAAGGCGTGTGTCTATGTATGTGTGTAAGTTCTATTTACCCGTAGTCTTTTCAGGCTCACACTGCTTCTGGCAAAGCTCTCTTGTCTCGAAGTTGTTATTGTTTCCGAGACAGCCTCCGTACACGAAGTTGGTGCAAGATTCACGCTGAGAGTCGTAGTACCAGCGCACGTTGTAGGAGAGGCAGGCGCCCTTAGACTGTGGGAGTTTGCAGGCATCTGGAGAAATAGATGAAATGATAGAATTCATCAATCAATCAATCAATCAATCAACCAATAATTTATTTTGCGTTTTTTTTCATGTTCTTCTTCATATAGGTACATAGAAATACCGTAAAAATAACGATTCTGTTCTTGGAAGGTATATCCTGAAGGTGTAACCGTATAAATAAATAGATAGCTATAGACTTGCTCAGCATCTCTTTGAAACTACGCCATTCTTTGGGAGAATAATGGATCGCTTGAAAACGTCTAAGTATAGTTTTATCCAAAATATAAGTCGCCTCGATGTACCTGCGCCGTAGAACAATTTCTATAGCGCGGGAACCTTCTTTCTACCAATAGCAATCGCGCGCTAAAATCTAGCGCTGTTATTGGTTAATCGATTTCGCAGCAAAATCGCGGCCGGTCGTTCATCAGTCGACTATTAGATGTGAGCGGGACAGAGCTATACTATACGTTCGGCTACTGTCGGATATCAGTCTGCGCTTTTCTGCGCAAACTAAAACAGTCAATTGGACTTATATTTTGGGTAAAACTGTACCTAGTTATGTAAGATCTCACCTTTAGGCGGTGGGCTGATGCAGGTGTCGTCACATTCGTCTTTAGTAGCGAATCTATTGCCGTTGCCTTCGCAGCCGCCATACCAGAACCGCGTGCAGCCGCCGTATACAGTGTCGAAGTACCAGGACACGGAGTAGTTGCGGCACGAACCTCGTTCGTACTTCAGCCCACAAGCAGCTGGAAAGGAAAAAGAGGAGTTAAAATTTAAATCGATATAAGAGCTTAACCTGACTAATTCATCATCGCCGAGCCAAAACCGCTGGACGTAGAGACTTGAAATTTGGAGGGTGTATTCCTTTTGTAGCAAACCCACCTACAAAGAAGGGATTTTTGTAAATTCAACCTCTAAGGGGGTGAAAACCATTGTATGAAAAACCGTATTTCTTGAACTTACAAACTTGAAACTTTGCATAAGTTTGCTTCAATGCAAATCATAAAAGGGTAAAATATTTTTTAACCGAACTACCCCCAAAAGCGGGTGCAATGGGGTGTTAAAGTTCGTCTGAGAACTTTTTATCGCGTGGTGCCTTTTCCTTTAAACTTGGTATGGGTACTTAAAATACAGAATAATTGAACACACATTTCAGGATTTTTCCTAACAAATTAACATAAGGGGTAAAAAGGGGTGTCAAATTATTAGTTTTTTGTTATGTGATGCATGCAAGTATCCTTAGACGCAATATGCGGAAACATCTCAATGGTCAGTAGTTTAATTTTTAGATAAGTAAATAGTTTTTAGTTACTGTTTGTTTTCCGAAGATAATAAAATAAAATAAATAAATAAATATAGCAAAGTACCGGTATTCAGCTAGTAACAAATAAAAGTGGACACGATAGGTGAGTATTTTTTTTTACTCTTCAGGTAGTGTAATTTTTATATTTATTTTGATTGTTGAGTTATAGTTTACCTTGCTTATCCACAGGTGCATCCGTACATCCTTGGAACTTGGGCCCAGTCGCCTCAGTGTGCCCGTCAGGACAGCAGCCGTATTTGCTAGAAGAGCAGTCGCAACCCTCATGGTTTGGACCAGTGGCGTGAGTTTCTCCGTCTCCGCAGCATTTATATTTAGACTGTATGCAGTGACAGCCCTGGCCGTCGGGGCCGCTGGCAATGGTGACCCCGTCGGGACAGCACCCAAACTGGTAGGCGTGGCATGCACAACCTTCGAACTCAGGTCCCGAGGCCTCGGTGTGGCTGCAAAGAAATAATCATTAAGGCGCTATACGCTATAGGTTCAACCAGTTTCAAAGAACATTTTTGTATGAGGTGAATAAGGCGAGCGCAAGCTCTGATACCGTATTTTTGTGCATATTTTTTTATTTTATTTTTTAAATTTCACAAATCTCTAAAGAGTTTTGTTAAATTTTGTTGATGACTTCACTAACTCAAATAATAAGTTACCAAAAGTTTCAAAAATTAAAACGTGTTAGAAGTACTACCAAGGTCAGACTGACGCGTTCCGCCCGCGTCTGCGGTGGCGTGCACGGTGGCGATCCATTGTCTTACCATTGATCGCCACCATGCACGCCACCGCGAACGCGGGCTGAACGCGTTGGTTTGACCTTAGCTTAAGTATAAAATGGTATTTATATTTTAAAAAGGTATCTTTGATATTTTTTTATCGAGTGAAGTATTTCAAATATTGTATTGCATTTATTATTTCAGTTGATAAAAAGCTTAATAATACCATATATTTTTTTCGTCTTCAAAACTGTAAACCTTTTATCAAAAACATAACATTACGGAGATAGCTATGTGTATAAGGTGCCAGATGCCGGCACCATCACCGTCATACAGACTGTTTCTATCTGATAAACATAACATTACGGAGATAGCTATGTGTAGAAGGTGCCAGATGCCGGCACCATCACCGTCATACAGACTGTTTATATCTGATAAACATAACATTACGGAGATAGCTATGTGTAGAAGGTGCCAGATGCCGGCACCATCACCGTCATACAGACTGTTTATATCTGATAAACATAACATTACGGAGATAGCTATGTGTAGAAGGTGCCAGATGCCGGCACCATCACCGTCATACAGACTGTTTATATCTGATAAACATAACATTACGGAGATAGCTATGTGTAGAAGGTGCCAGATGCCGGCACCATCACCGTCATACAGACTGTTTATATCTGATAAACATAACATTACGGAGATAGCTATGTGTAGAAGGTGCCAGATGCCGGCACCATCACCGTCATACAGACTGTTTGTGTCTGATAAACATAACATTACGGAGATAGCTATGTGTAGAAGGTGCCAGATGCCGGCACCATCACCGTCATACAGACTGTTTATATCTGATAAACATAACATTACGGAGATAGCTATGTGTAGAAGGTGCCAGATGCCGGCACCATCACCGTCATACAGACTGTTTGTGTCTGATAAACTAAAGAGCCAAATTGATTCACTTAGTTTATTTCTTAGCCATAAAAGTTCCAGTGGCGCTAAAGTTACCTCAGTGTCGTATGAGATTTGATTGCCAAAATAACATGAGCAGAAGAATAATCAGTAGAACCTACCCATCAGGGCAGCATCCATGTGGTGAGTTAGAGCAGCCACAGCCCTTGTTGCCGTATCCACTGGCGCTGGTGACGTTGTCGGGACAACAGCCGTATGGAGAATATTGGCATCCACATCCTGGTATGACAAAAAATATCAAAAACTCTGCCTCTGTGGCGCGGCGGGCGAGTGGCCGGCTTAGACGCTAGAGGTGTGCGGATTCTATTCTCTCGCTGAAGGACAAATGTAGCTGGTGAATTTTACTGTTCTTAATTTTTTATTAGTACTGATATATTTTATTATTTAAATCACAAGGATAATATTAAATCGTCTTCTTTACTCCTGTTACAACGCTTATGATGGCGCTCTATTGTGATTATACCCTCAAAAGCTTTCGGGTAATATTGGCTTCCTTACCTTCAAGGTGTGGTCCTCTGGCAAAGTTGTAATTATCTGGGCAGCAACCGAAGGCGGAACGTAAGCAGCAGCCCTCACGGTTGGGCCCGTGGGCCGGAGACTCCCCATCAGGGCAGCAGCCGTAAGCAGATGCGTTGCAGTTCTTCAAGCACCCTTCAAATGCTGGACCCTGAGCTGTAAATTCAAAATGGTTATACAACTTTGATCTCTCACTAGGCTTGACCCCATGTTATTCGAGTTTTTGGTTTGTTTTATCTACGTGAGGACGGAACAAGCAGATGGCCTACTTGATGTTAAGCGGTATAACCAACACATTACATAGGTCACGCCAACCTTAGGACGTACCTATGTGGCATTTGCACTTCGCCCGACACCCTGATACATAAACATGAAAAGTCCCATTTGCCTGTAATTTCACCGGCACCCTTCAAATTGGAATACAGCAAAGCAAGCACTACTACTTTGCGGCAGAAATAGGTATGGAGGCAGTACTTCCCCGCACGAACTCTTTCACGAAAAAAACTCTACTACTAGTGTAGGTATGGGTGGGTTCTTAAAGAATGTACGTAGAAGGCTACGCGTTGTCTAACCTATTAGCATTGAGCCATGCGTAAGGTGCATGTTGCTAGTGTCGCGTTTAATCAACGATGGTTTACCTGGAGAAACACCATCAAAGCAGCAGCCGAATTCTTAAAGAATGAACGTAGAAGGCTACGCGTTGTCTAACCTATAAGCATTGGGCCTGCGTAAGGTTCATGTTGCTAGTGTCGCGTTTGATCAACGATGGTTTACCTGGAGAAACACCATCAAAGCAGCAGCCGAATTCTTAAAGAATGTACGTAGAAGGCTACGCGTTGTCTAACATAATATAAGCATTGGGTCATGCGTAAGGTGCATGTTGCTAGTGTCGCGTTTGATCAACGATGGTTTACCTGGATAAACACCATCAAAGCAGCAGCCGAATTCTTAAAGAATGAACGTAGAAGGCTACGCGTTGTCTAACCTATAAGCATCGGGCCTGCGTAAGGTGCATGTTGCTAGTGTCGCGTTTGATCAACGATGGTTTACCTGGAGAAACACCATCAAAGCAGCAGCCGAATTTGGAATCGTCACACGGGCATCCCTGCTGATCAGGTCCAGCGGCTTCAGTCACATTGTCGAAGCAGCATCCAAACTCTGACACTTCACATCCTTCATACGCAAGCGTTGTTGTACTAGGCGGCTCAGTTTCTGGAACTTTAATGTAAGAAACGTTGGTTATCGAACCACGAATCAGAATACTAAAAAACCACAACAAATATAAAACATCGGAAAATAATACATAATAGTACAGATACAGAAGGTTGATTCCGCAAAATTATTTAAATAAATAGCAACTCTTGCTCCCACACAATAAAGTGCAATTCAGCACTAAATGCCTGCACCTACAGCTAAATTCACCTAGTAGGTAGTTACCTCTCTTTCTATCGCGTAACTCTTCTCTTGTCTGGCTCACTGAATTGACTTGACAAGTCGAGCCCGCCGGGTACTTGTAGCTTCATACACGCACGCCATAGGTGCATGCCATTGCAAAACCATGACTTCCGTGACCTGGGATAATCACAGGTCACGGAAGTCATTAGATGGAGCTGTTTCAAGTTTGTCAATTGTCATGATAGTCCAGGGGGGTTTAATAGCAGTGCACGACTAACGGGTGGTGATGAAGAATATTTAGCAAAGTAAAATGTAATGCTTGGCTGTTGCTGATGGAACAAGCAGATAGCCCACCTTTAACAATGCATTACCACGTAGGTCACGTCCACCTAACACGCGCCCTATGCTGCATTGCACTGCGCCCGCCACCTTGAGACCTATAGATGAAAAGTCTCATGTGCCTGTAATTTCACCGAAAAACCGGAACATAGCAATGCAAGCAGTACTGCTTTGCGGCAGAAATAGTTATGGTGGTAGTACATCCCCGGACGAACTTTTTCACAAAAAAGCTCCAAAACTAACTAACTTACTAAGCTACTGGCTTACCAGTTGTTTCAGGGCATCCTTCCTTTGCTGGTCCAGTGGCCTCAGTTTCTTCATCTCTGCAGCAGCCGAATCTGCAGAAATATATTTAGATTAATTATAACGTGTCATTGGTTCACAATCACACTTTGGTAATTTTCACCAAGTCTTGAAAGCCTAACTGAATCTTTTTAAGAGTGTTTCCATAACACATTCTGCTATCATAACTCAAAGGTAGGCTATTGAGAATGTATCAAGAGTAACTAAAAAAACGAGCTGCTTAAAACAATGTAACCACCTACCTAAAAGTAGTCCATCAGGGCTTGCAAAATAGTAGATTGTTATACAAGGAGCTAACATGACCCATTCTATAGCGAGGGAGTAAATAGAAACCGAATTTTAATGGGTTGTTAGCGCCGTGTGTCACTCTACTTTTCACTACGATTGCGAGAAAATAAAATAATCCAATACAATATGAAAAATTAATTACGGTCACTACCAACGGTCAAAAGATTTCGCGCCAATGTCTTTTTTATTTCTTCTGTAGCCGCAACGCATTGCAATTTGCATGCATTCTACCAAAGAGATTGTCGATTTTAGTTCCATTTTCAAAAATAAAATGTTTTTGTTTTTGTATGAAACGCCTTTATTCATGATTATTCTACTTATGACTAAAAACTTTTTCGTTTTTGTAAGCTAAATGTAGGCTGTCAAATGACAGACAAAAACTAAAAAAAAAAAAAAAATATGCTATATTTTCTTCGCTCTGGTACGCCACAATGACTGTCTTTTTAAGCAAGAGGGGTGAAAAACACGTCTGTCTGTCCGTGTATGTAACAGTCTTTTTTTCCGAAACTATAAGAGTTATACTGTTGAAACTTGGTAGGTAGATGTATTCTGTGAACCGCATTAAGATTTTTAAACAAAAATTGAAAAAAAAAACAATTATGTTTGGGGTTTCCCCATACTTAGAACTGAAACTCAATTTTTTTTTTCATTAAACCTATACGTGTGAGGTATCTATGGATAGGTCTTCAAAAATGATGTTGAGGTTTCTAATATAATTTTTTGTAAACTTAATAGTTTGCGCGAGAGACACTTCCAAAGTGGTAAAAAGTGTGCCCCCCCCGTAACTTCTAAAATAAGAGAATGATAAAACTAAAAAAAATATATGATGTACATTACCATGTAAACTTTCACTCAAAATTGGTTTGAACGAGATCTAGTAAGTAGTTTTTTATTTTTGGGGTTCCCCATACTTAGAACTGAAACACAATTTTTTTTTTTCATTAAACCTATACGTGTGAGTTATCTATGGATAGGTCTTCAAAAATGATGTTGAGGTTTCTATTATAATTTTTTTCTAAACTTGATAGTTTGCGCGAGAGACACTTCCAAAGTGGTAAAAAGTGTGTCCCCCCATAACTTCTAAAATAAGAGAATGATAAAACTAACAAAAATATATGATGTACATTACAAACTTTCACTCAAAATTGTTTTGAACGAGATCTAGTAAGTAGTTTTTTTTTAATACGTCATTAATCGTAAGCCATCCAAGAACTTTTATATTATGTTACTTGCTGCTACGGAACCCTTCATGGGCGAGTCCGACTCGCACTTGGCCGCTTTTTTAACTATAACAGACCCTCGATTGACCGCGATCTCACCTGGTGACGATGCGGCCAACTTAGGCGTACGAAGGTCGAGAAGGCACCTATTCACTCTTGCCTTAAAGAGACCCATATTATAGTCATCAGGAAAGACAGACGACGGCAACTTATTCCATTCCTTAGCAGTTCGCATTACAAAGGTGGAACCGAAACGCTTAGTGCGAATTGCGGGTATACCTACTGATGAGGTAAGGATGGTACTGAGCCGTGCGCCTGCTTGTCATATGATGAAAAGGAGATGGTGGGATCAGATCATGAAGCTCCTGGGCACATTCCCTGAAATGTAACTCATAGAAGATCGAAAGGCATGGCATTTTACGGCGGTGCTCGAGACTCTGGCATATATAGCAATGCCTATGGTCTGGATGTCACTATGCGATGTTTACCGCTTACCATCAGACGTTCATTATGACTGTTTGCCTCTAAATACCTAGTATTATATTATAAACTCATTGATAATGTTACATACTTGGATGATTTGCAAGCGGCAGGTGGCTGCGGGCAGCCCTGCTGGTCATTCCCTACGGCAGCGGTTTTGTTGTCTGACAGACAGCAACCGAACAGGGTTTCGTTGCAATCAGGCACCGGACAACCCTTATGATTCGGCCAGCGAGCTGGTGTCACGCCATCAGGACAGCAGCGGTATTCAGTTTCGTTGCACAACTTTTTCAGTTCAGGGCAGCCTGAAAATTATCAAACTATTGTAATCCAAACATAAATAGCACAACAAATAAATAAATAAATAAAAATAAAATAAACATTTATTTTCTCCAACAAAAAGGTCTTTTAAACAATAAATAATAACTCTATAGGATAGACAGACTGTAGACCTGTTTTGTGAGAGACTGGTGCCTGAGATAGGTTTGTGAAACCTGTATTACAGGTCACCAGTGCTCTCACTCCACGGATTGTATAAGTCACCATGCCTTGTTATAGGTTGACTATAAGATCTGATATAGGTACATAGAGAGAGACTTTATATTAAATCTTCAATTACTACGTTATTTACTGCCAATAGTTCATACTACACAATAGTTTTTGTGTTTAGAAATTTATTTAAAAATTACTAGTTTAATTACTAAGTTTTAAAGATTACTACAGTCACTTCGGTTGTTTAATTGCTTTTTCACACCACCTGCTCGACAATGTCCGATTACATATCATGCAACCTCAATGTAAAGTAAAGCATTATCTCTTAAGGGATATAAAGTTATATGAAAATCTCTAGCGAATAAACTGTTTTGAATTTGGAACGTCAAATTCGTGTGAAAACTCGTGGAAACCGCTATTTAAAAAATGCCCATATGACATTGTAAAGAGGTTAGTTCGAAAATCGAAATGGCCACCATAAGCAGAAATAAAAATAAAAAAAGGTGCGTTTACAAAGAGTGTGTTTGGTGCTGTGATTTTCAGTGAATTTTAATTGTCTCGCAGAAGGTGTGAAAAGTAGATTATTCTCCTCCGGAATGAAGCCTGTCTTTGTCTTGGGCAGCTTGAACCCCTCGCGCTTCACTCAGGACTCTATATAGCGCTCAGGGTTCAATATGCCGCCCGCGACGTAATACACTGCTTTATTCCCTTACAGCATAATCTACTATTTCGTGGTCCTCCTAAGTGCAGACACAATAGAAAACAATGTTTTGTAAGGGCATTCCGGACTCGCGCCAGATTGATTAAACCATGAATGGTTATCCAGTTTGGCGCTCCCTATTGACCCGGCAGGTTTTGCAGCAACCATTAAAACTAGTGAGAACTTTAAGGTTTAATTAAGTTTAAAAAACATTTTAAAAGACGTAGGGTTAAAACAAGGCAATAAACCAAAACTAAACTAAAAACCTACCTAGCAGATCAGCAAGCCGTCACCCGAGGGCAGTGTGCCCAGAATGCTGGCTGCATTGCCACGCTGAATGGCAATGCTTATTCGTTGACCAAAATAAAATCCAGCATTCCGGTCACGCGTGGAACCGAAAGTAGCTCCTAAATATATATTTTTATTTCTAAGTTTGTATAAATTTTAAATGTTTTTTTTTCTTCATATTAAAAATATCGTACCTTCGTCGAAGGGTCCAATAGCTTTAGTCTTCTTGTCTGGGCAACATCCAAACTCGGTGTAAAGACATGTCCTCGGCCTGCACATCCGAGGTTTTTTCGTAGTAATCCAATCGAGCGCCGAACTTGCTACAAAACCAAACAATTTAATTTAATTTAATTATTTAATTTATTTATTTAATTCAAGTAGGTAATTTAGACTCATAGACTCAGAATGAATGTATAGGTACCTACACCTATACATTCAATAACAATAATAACACATGTCACACATGTGTCACAATAAGTATTATGTGACCTCGGGCGGCTTGACAAACTCTGACACCAGAGGCCAGCACTACCTCATAAGAAACGACGACGACGACGAGTATTATGTAACACAATGACATTGTTTTACAAAATATGTGGAACCTACAGGCTCGGATCTACATTTAGAGGGGGGGGGGGGGCAGAGTGCCATTTTGCCGCCCTCTAGGAAAAAATATTCAACAAATAAAACACCAAAAGTGATTTAGGTGATTGATTGAAATGATTTAGGATTTCCTTGTGATTTCAATATTTTCAATGAATAAAATACTTTTTGACTTTGACTTTGACTCGACCAATCATCCTTCGTTGTTAACTTGAAGTGAATCGATCACTTCGCGCGCGCGTCTTTTGCTCACAAATTAATTACTTAGGTACTACGACTATTATCACAATAATACAATTTCTCTCGGCGGCGTTTATCGCACATTGTGCGAAAAGAGGAAAACAGTCGATCGGACTTATATTGTGGGTAAAACTGTAAGTGTAGGTAATAATAATTCAGTAATTTAATTGTAAATCTCATATGTAAGTACCGTTCTACTCACCAGTTTCGGAAGATAATGTTGATACCGATTCAGTGGTTCCAATAGCTTCAGTTGTTTCACTGGTATCCGTAGACCCAGACTCGGTGGTTCCACTAGCTTCAGTAGTTTCACTGGTATCTGTAGATCCAGACTCGGTGGTATCACTAGCTTCAGTAGTTTCACTGGTATCCGTAGATCCAGACTCGGTGGTTTCAATAGCTTCAGTAGTTTCACTGGTATCCGTAGATCCAGACTCAGTGGTATCACTAGCTTCAGTAGTTTCACTGGTATTAGTAGATCCAGACTCAGTGGTTTCAATAGCTTGAGTAGTTTCACTGGTATCCGTAGACCCAGACTCGGTGGTTCCACTAGCTTCAGTAGTTTCACTGGTATCCGTTGGTCCAGACTCGGTCGGTCCACTAGCTTCAGTAGTTTCACTGGTATCCGTAGGTCCAGACACCGTGGTTCCACTAGCTTCAGTAGTTTCACTGGTATCCGTAGGTCCAGACTCAGTGGTTTCACTAGCTTCAGTAGTTTCACTGGTATCAGTAGGTCCAGACTCAGTGGTTTCACTCGCTTCAGTAGTTTCACTGGTATCCGTAGGTCCAGACTCGGTGGTTCCACTAGCTTCAGTAGTTTCACTGGTGTCCGTAGGTCCAGACTCGGTGGTTCCACTAGCTTCAGTAGTTTCACTGGTATCTGTAGGTCCAGACTCGGTGGTTTCACTAGCTTCAGTATCCGTAGTTCCAGACTCGGTGGGTCCACTAGCTTCAGTAGTTTCACTGGTATCCGTAGGTCCAGACTCGGTGGTTCCACTAGCTTCAGTAGTTTCACTGGTATCTGTAGATCCAGACTCGGTGGTTTCACTAGCTTCAGTAGTTTCACTGGTATCCGTAGATCCAGACTCGGTGGTTCCACTAGCTTCAGTAGTTTCACTGGTATCCGTAGGTCCAGACTCGGTAGTTCCACTAGCTTCAGTAGTTTCACTGGTATCCGTAGGTCCAGACTCGGTGGTTTCACTAGCTTCAGTAGTTACAAAGAATTCATCGGTATCTGTAAAAAATAAGGATATTTCGATTGCTTTTTTTTTCATACTCTTGTATTATATTGTAGATAATGTACTAGTTGCATAGACCAAACATTGGGCTTCACCGAAAATATTGAGATAGATTTGCACTGTAGTCTTTACGACCTTGGACGACCTCCGTGGCGCGGCGGGCGAAGGTTCGCCTGCGACTCAGGAGGTTGCGCGTTCGATTCCCGCTACGGAACAAATATTTTTACGATCTGCAGATATTTTTTCAGGGTGTTGTATGTATAATAAAAATATCTACCTATGTAATGGTATATCAGTAATCTAGTACCCATAACACAAGCTCTGCTTAGCTTGGGGCTTGATAATGTTGTGTAAACTGTCCAGCATTATTCGTTTATTTTAAATTAACTGTATAGTTTTTAAAATCTGTCATAATAATCATCTAAAAGCTGTAAGTACTTAATTTTACTTGCGATGTAAAATATTACTGAGAAATATTTAAGATTGTGTGTGTGGCCGGGCAGTACTACCACCATACCTATTTCTGCCGCAAAGCAGTAGTGCTCGTATTACTGTGTTCCGGTTTGAAGGGTATGTTTGCCAGTGAAATTACAGGCACATGAGACTTTTCATCTTTATGTCTCAGGGTGGCGGGCGCAGTACAATGCAACATAGGGTGCGTCCTAGGTGGACGTGACCTATGTGATAATGCACTGTTCATAGGCCTGTGCCTATGAATGTACGGAGGCCTACGATGCTCTAAGCTATGAACAGTGCACTACTGATCACCAGGCCCACCTGCTTGATCCGTCACCCCAAAACTTACCGTCTGGCAGCATAAGTCTTCTAGTAGTCTTGTCAGTAGGCTTTGCAGTTGTGGTTTCATCAACGCCTGTAGGTGTATCTGCTGTAAAAGTGTAATAAATTACTAATTATATAATGTTTTTTTTTTGTCCTGGCCTTTTTCTATCTGCATGATTTTCGTAGGTATTTCTTTTCTCTCACCGCGGCATTGCGAGTGGCATCACAGTATAACCCAATATGACACTATCAGTGTCTTACATTAAGGAGGTTAAATTCGCTTGTGGCGCGAAATTAAAAAAAATACGTTTCTTTTGCTCATCACAGCTCATCAACACTTCTTCAGATAGCGAAAACTAATTTTCCGGTAATTATTAACCTAACACACAAGTTTTAATTTATACGTTTTTTAAGTTTTATTTTTTCACATCAATATCATTAGTTTGATGTGATGAATGATTATCATTTGAATAACGAATGCGAGTTTAAAAAGCGGCCAAGTGGGAGTCGGACTCCCCCACGAAGGGTTCCGTAGCAGCAAGTAACATAATACAAAAGTTCTTGGATAGGTTACGATTTATGACATATTAAAAAAAAAACTACTTACCTACTAGATCTCGTTCAAACCAATTTTTGGTGGAAGTTTACATGGTAGTACATCATATATTTTTTTAGTTTAATCATTCTCTTATTTTAGATGTTACGGGAATCACACATTTTACCACTTTGGAATCTCGCGCAAACTATTCATATAAAAAAAAAATTACAAACCACAACATCATTTTTGAAGACCTATCCATAGCCACACGTATGGGTTTTTTTTTGTTTTTTTAGAGTTTCAGTTCTAAGTGTGGGGGAACCTCAAAAATTTATTGCTTTTTTGTCTATTTTTGTGTGAAAATCTTAATGCGGTTCACAGAATACATATACTTACCAAGTTTCAAAAGCATAGCTCTTATAGTTTCGGAAAAAAGTGGCTGTGACATACGGACGGACAGACAGATAGACATGACGAATCCATAAGTGTTCCGTAATTTGGATACGGAACCCTAAAAAGGATCATTCATCACACCTATACGGAAAACAATAAATAAATAAATAACACTCATTATTACATTATGCTTACTATATATTGTGTACTAATTGAGGAGATGAATGCTAAGGATAAAAAAAAACAACACACTTGCTCATGAAGTGGCTCTAATTTCACCGCAATTAGGCACATAATGATATCTGTAATCAAACTGTGACTTTTTCATTGCTTTTATTTACAAGTGAGTTATAGAGACGGTTGAACATTTACACAGAGTGTGTATTTCTGTTTTACACCTGTTATCAAACTGTGACTTTTTCATTGCTATTATTCACAAGTGAGTTATAGAGACAGTTGAACATTTACACTATGTGTGTATTTCTGTTTTTAAACCACGACGCGAAAACGACGGGGTGTTATAAGTTTGACGTGTCTGTGTGTGTGTGTGTGTGTCTGTCTGTGGCATCGTAGCTCCCGAACTGATGAACCGATTATTAAGGTACTTAAATATTACTTAAATTACTTAATTATATACCTGTAAGTACCTTAAATATTGTAGATAGGATATTTTGCTCAAGGGAGACTTTGTTTTATTTTTGAAACTTGGTAATACTGCATTAAAAGATTTTCAAAAAATTACTTGCTTTGTCTGGGAATCGAACCGAACATATAATGGAATCAAACATTTTACGTTATTGTTTTGTTATAAGATACTTTTAAGAGGTTTTTTTTAAAAAAACATTCTTTCGGTTGGCATCATAAAAATACGTAGTTTTTTTTCATATTTAAGTCGGTTCGACTACCCGACGAAGCAAGTAATTTTTAGAAAATCCTTGAATTTAGTTTTACTAAGTCCTGTCAGCAAAATATCCTAATATCTACAATATTTAAGTTACTTTCCCCTGATGTCGCATAGTCTTGGGACGCCCTGTATATATAGATATATAAATAGGTTTTTTGGTATTTTCTATTTGCATGTATTTCATAGGTATTTTTAGGGTTCAGTACCCAAAGGGTAAAACGGGACCCTATTACAAAGGCTCGGCTGTCCGTCTGTCTGTCTGTCTGTCTGTCTGTCTGTATGTCTATCTGCCTGACAGTCTGTCCGCCGGTCACCAGACTCTTCAACCACTCTCTCTCTCTTCTCTTCTTTTTGGTCGAAGACCAGGCTGTATCTCATGAACCGTGATAGTTAGACAGATGAAATTTTCACAAATGATGTATTTCTGTTGCCGCTATAACAAAAAATACTAAAAAAGTGAATAAATAAATATTTAAGGAGGCTCCCATACAACGTGTTTTTTTTAGGAAATTATGTTTTTATGTCTCCTTCTTATGTAACTTCTTCTTCATGTCACTCTGTCTTTCTTGATCAACCAGATTTAGGTTAGTAACTAACTTGATTTAGATAATAGAAGTAGATTAGAACATTGTATGAAAAAAACCTTGCTAAATAGGTAGGTAAGTACCTACCTTGTATTGTAATATAGCTAAAGTTTTACTTACTTGTCCCTGTGGTGTTAGTGTCTTCTGAGGCAGAGGACTCTGTAGAGCCTGGTGAATACTGAGTAGACGGTGATGAAAGGTCAGTACCAGTAGGTTCTGCAAAGTCATAATTTTGGAACACTAACACAGAATAAATATTAGTACACTAAGTTTAGTCTTTACATATCTATACCCTTCGACCAAAGTATTTTACTTTAGTCGAAGTCTATACCTACCTATGTATGTATACAGTACGTTTTTAGTCAAAAAAACCACTGGTGCTCCGTGTTCTAAATTATCAGAGAGGTTACTATAATATAAGATAGTATCCATTAGCCAACTTATGTGATTACCGCCATCTACCTTTAACTTGGTTCCATGACAAGTGCGTAGAACGATGACCCGTAGCAATAACTTCGTCTATTCGTATATTGGAGTACCTACCTATAATGATCAACTATGGTACAGTTTTACCCAAAATATAAGTCGCCCCGATGTACCTGCGCCGTAGACCATTTTCTATAGCGCGGGAACCTTCTTTCTACCAATAGCAATCGGGGGCTAAAATCTTGCGATCGCGGCCGGTCGCGCGTTCATCAGTCACGCAGTCACTCTTAGATGTGAGCGGGACAGAGCTATACAGCGGGACAGAGGTATACTATACTGTTCCGCTACTGTCGGATATCACTCTGCGCTTTTCTACGCAAACGAAAACAGTCGATCGGACTTATATTTTGGGTAAAACTGTAGCAGAAGGTGTTTCCCAATGGGCGATATATCAACAACCTTCAAAGGTTCTTGGTGTAGCCCAGTATCAGCAAGTGGGTAAAGCCTTGCTTTCTTAAGGAAGTCACAACGGCCGTAATACAGCGGTAACATGTCAGCAGTTAATTATATTTTGCGTGAGGCTGAAAATTGCGGTCACAGCTATAAATTATGGCCAGCTCAGCATCATCTTATTGCAAATCTAAAAATATTTGCAATAAGATGACGCTAAAAATCTAAACTGACCTAGTCAAATCACAATGTTATGTCAGCCTACCGTAACTATAGCACAGGCAAAATAATACTATACTAGTAACTATAGTTAGTTTTATTGTATATTAACTTAGTTTAATTTTTTGTCTGTTATTTGGTGGTAAAAGAATTTTCTAACTTTTTCTTTGACTATTAAATGTAGATACATGAGTAGTATAAAATCTAACCTGTGTCATCGATCAAAGTGTCGGTGGTGCTTCCGGAGCCAGTCTCATCAGAGTCCGTATCGGTGGTCAGGTCATCCGTGGAGAGGGTTTCTGTCGAGCCAGTACCTGACCTGGCTATGAGATCATCAGAAGATAAAGTGGAATCTGGGAAAGAAAGGGTTTCACTTATCTAGAGGTGTAAATGATCAAAATCACAGTAGCCGCTATATGGTCGTGCTTCGTAGAAAACCAGGGATAAAAGATCTTATTACGCTTACCTACATTAATTTCCATTTAATTTTATTACCTACATTTAATTCTCCGACTTCTGTGGCGCGGTGGCTGAAGGTTCACCTGCGACGCAGGAGGTTGCGGGTTCGATTCCCGCCTCGGAACAATTATTTGTGCGGTCTGCAGATATTTGTTCAGAGTGTTATGGGTATTTTCTATGCATAATAAAAAAAACTATCTATGTAATGTATTGTATTAAGTATATCAGTTATCTACTGCTTAGCTTGGGGCTAGATAATGTTGTGTGAACTGTCCAGCATTAGTTTCGTTTCGTATGACGTAGTGCTGGCCTCTGGTGTCGGAGTTTGTCAAGCCGCCCGAGGGCCTCTGACATGGCTTATCGACTGCTATTAATACCCCCGACGCAAAAACGACGGGGTGTTATAAGTTTGACGTGTCTGTGTGTGTGTGTCTGGGTGCGTGTGTCTGTGTGTGTGTGTCTGTCTGTGTGTGTGTGTCTGTCTGTGTGTGTGTGTGTGTGTGTGTGTCTGTCTGTGGCATCGTAGCTCCCGAACGGATGAACCGATTTCGATTTTTGTTTTGTTTAAAAGGTGAATTTGTCGGTGGTGTTCTTAGCTATGTTTGATCAAAATCGGTTCAGCCGTTTCATTGCGTTGAGGGTTTTTTTAATTTTTACAAAATTATTAGTTGTTATGTTTCTGATAAATGTTGTCAATGTGTTGTTGTTAATGTATTGTATTAAGTATATCAGTTATCTAGTACCCATAACACAAGCTCTGCTTAGCTTGGGGCTAGATAATGTTGTGTGAACTGTTCCAGCATTATTTATTTATTTAATTTATGATAGCAGAAGGTTTTTCCTAATGAGCGGTATATCTACAACCTTCAAAGGTTATATTGGTGTAGCCCAGTATCAGCAAGTGCGTAAAGCCTTGCTTTCTTAAGGAAGTCACAACGGCCGTAATACAGCGGTAACATGTCGGCAGTTAATTATATATTTTACGTGAGGCTTAAAATTGCGGTCACTGCTAAGCTCAGCATCATCTTAGTTATTGCAAATATTTTTAGCTAAACTGACCTAGTCAAATCACAAAGCTATGTCAACCTACCGTAACTATATAGTTTAATTTTTGACTGTTATTTGGTGCCTTACTTTTTCTTTGACTACATGTACATAGTATAAAATCTAACCTGTGTCATCGATCAAAGTGTCCGTGGTGCTTCCGGAGCCAGTCTCATCAGAGTCCGTATCGGTGGTCAGGTCATCCGTGGAGAGGGTCTCCGTCGAGCCAGTACCTGAACCTAAGGTTATGAGATCATTAGAAGATAATGTGGAATCTTGGAAAGAAAGGGTTTCAATTATTTAGAGGAGCAATGGTGCTCTAGTGGCGATTAGATTTATGACGGCGTTAAGTTGAAAATCACAGTAGCCGCTATATGAGTCGTGCTTCGTAGAAAACCAGGAATAAAAGATCCTCTTTTGCTTACATTCTGTAATTCCTCGTTAGCTAGGCTTCACCAAATGCTATCTTTATTGTCATCATGATTAGATCATCTCATTTACATTCACCCTTTCACATCCGCTTTTTTTTCCATACACCATAATAACACCAAGAAATCCTTTTTATTTGAATAAATTTAGGAATTATTTATTTTAGGACTATTTGTTATTTGAATTATTTTAGGGCTTATGAACATCATGTTCATATTTAAAAAAAAACTTTTAAAGAAAAAAGCAAACTATTCTTTTTATAAAAAGCAAACCCTAATATCTACTAAACGAATCAACGGTACTAATCTACATATAAATATCTAGCGACTCGGTGACCCCCCCCCCTTGTACCCTCCCCCCTATGTCAATCTCCTGGTCCTAAGGTCCCCACCAATTTCCAGCCAAATCGGTTCACCCGTTCTTGAGAAATAAGTTTTTTTTTTTTATACTACTAGAATGACGGAACAAGCAGATGGCCCATCGGTAACCTCTGCCTATGAACAATGCATTACCTCATAGGTCACGTCCACCTAGGACGCGCCCTATGTGGCATTGCACTGCGCCCGCCACCCTGAGACATAAAGATGAAAAGTCTCATGTGCTTGTAATTTCACCGGCACCCTTACCCTTTAAACCGGAACACAGCAATGCGAGCACTACTGCTTTGCGGCAGAAATAGGTATGGAGGTGGTACTTCCCCGCACGAACTCTTACACAAAAAAGCTCTAATACTACTCCTAGTACTAGTGCCTCCTAGTACTACTACTAGTGGTGTAACTAACACGACTTTGTTTCATATCTAGCTTAATTCTAATTTGGACAAGATAAAATACTGTGAAAGACCATTGTTTAACAATGTAGGATAACCTAATTAAATTAGAAACTGTTCAGCTTGGTTCCGGTTACATTCCACGAAAATCTGATCAATCTGGATAACGTGGAGGGGAAGAGATCACACGGTAGATCCTAACTATATGGACTGAACAGCTCCGAGAAGAGATCGTGAAGTTTAACAATTTTATGAAGATGGCCGTCAATAGCAATAGAGGTAACAAGCCATCCCCTCCCAGTATAGCAAAGTCGTTCTAGATCATGATCTTCAGTCATGAAGTACCGAACACACAATGAGAGAGGACCCTTTTACCCGGGGAGATAGAAGGGGCCAGAACCTTTCTACACGGGGAGGTTGGAGGGTCCATGACCTTTCTACCCGGGGAGGTTGTAGGGTCCAGGACTTCTACCCGGGGAGGTTAGAGGGTCTAGGACCTTTCTACAAAGGGAGGTTAGAGTGTCCAGGACCTTTCTACCCGGGGAGATTAGAGGGTCCAGGACCATTCTACACGGGGAGGTTGTAGGGTCCAGGACTTCTACCCAGGGAGGTTAGAGGGTCTAGGACCTTTCTACAAAGGGAGGTTAGAGTGTCCAGGACCTTTCTACCCGGGGAGATTAGAGGGTCCAGGATCATTCTACACGGGGAGGTTAGAGGGTCCCGGACCTTTCTAACCGGGGAGGTTGGAGGGTCCAAGACTTCTACCCGGCGAGGTTAGAGGGTCTAGAACCTTTCTACAAAGGGAGGTTAGAGGCTCCAGGACCTTTCTACACAGGGAGATTGGAAGGTGCAGAACCTTTCTACACGGGGAGATTGGAGGATCCAGAACCTTTCTACACGGGGAGGTTAGAAGGTCCAGGACCTTTCTACAAGGGGAGGTTAGAGTGTCCAGGACCTTTCTACACGGGGAGGTTGGAGGGTCCAGGACTTCTACCAGGGGAGGTTTGATGGTCCAGGACCTTTCTACCCGGGTAATAGGAGGGTCTTCTCTCACTAAGACCTGGTCTGGTTACTAGTGGTTTCCAATAACCACATCGGCTGTTGGTTTTTCGGCATACGACCTGAGACATAAAGCAAGCCGTATAAATCCAGCACGGATTATGAAAAAAACTGGTTACTTACCAGAATCCGTGAATTCAGACTCCAGTTCAGATGTCGCCCAGCCCGACCCCTCTGAGGAAAGTAAATTACTACTTTAGCCGATTTTTTTATTGAAAAAAGGAGTCATACAAATTTAGAGAAGGGTAAGATTATTTTCAAATGAACAAAATGTCTGCGCGTGCATGTGTCTGGAGGAAGGTTAATATTGCTTTACTCCAAACACCTGCACGGAAGGATAATATAGCTTAAGGGGGATTCAATCTGCCATTTTTAAAAGAAACTCCTTCATTTTAATGTGTTTTTTGGAGTTATTTCGTGAAATTTTGGTGGCATTTTAACCGGTGTAACTTGGATAGTACATGTGTTATGTACTGAAATTTAAGTGTATTGCGTGTCTTTACGAAATCGTGTATTTTTCTCGGTAAAATCTCGGTTTTTCTGCCACCATTTAAACTGGGTTATGACTTGACTTGACTTGACATTGGCGAAATTATTTGGAGCACTCAGAAGCCATTATGAAAAGAGAAGAGAGAGACAGAAGATAATATTGCTTTACCTAATGTGGTGCTGCTATCGCTGTACATCATGTCGTCCAGCTGCAAACAAACATAAAAAATAGATGTTAAAAAAAAGTTCTTAATAAAACCATTAAGAAGTTTAAATTGAACTATTTCATGAGAGACATTTATTTTACAGCTTTGCTTGAAGCTAGCACTAAATACATAGTACAGAAGGTCAGCTCAGTATAACGAGCGATAACAGACGCATCTACGTATATACGCGTATACACGACGATCTCGGTGAAACTCGTTCAAACGCTGGTCGCGGGTGCCCGCGCTTTGGCGAATTACACGTGATTGTTTAGGTTCCTAAGTACCTATATATTTTGTGTCTTGTCACTTAGGTATTGTTGTTGTTTTGTGACTATGAATTGTGCAATGCACGATCCTACATGAATTGATCTGGGTTTGGGTTGTCTAAACAACAACAACACAAAACAAATGTATTTTTTTGCCAGTTCTAGGGCTACGCTTGACCGTAGGTAATTAAAATCATAATCGGCTGGAGCTGAAATGTCTTTAATTGACGTTCCGAAATGTAAACTTCCTTCCTTCTTTCCTTCCCTTCTTCTCCTTCTTTCCTTCTTCTGCCTTTGCTAGCCCTAGCGCTACGGCCGAGCGTAGGTAATGTAAATCAAATTCGGCCGGAACTGACCTTTTGTACTATGTATTTTGTGAAGATAGTCTGTTATTTCCAATACCATTAGATATGTTATTTTTTAGTATTTAAGCTACAATATGCTTAGAATATGTAAAACGGCACCCTCGGAGCGCGAGTCTAACTTCAATGGTATGATTTCAGCAGAGTGTCGATAATCCGAACCCCTGCTAACACCTCTAGAATCCAAGCGCAATGATGACCTTGATTACTTGGGTCATTATTGATGAAAAAATAACAAGGCAAGTAACATAAGAATGTGACAGCGAAAGTGAAGAATACGACTCTTTTTTTAATCAATAATGTGTTTAACCTACCTGTAATTTGCTTAACCTAGAATGGTGAAATAGAATGGTGCTGTGTATAACTGTTTTAATTACCTAGGCCCTGTCTGAAAACCAGTGCTGCACTAAACCTAGGTTCGGTGCAGCTTATCCTGAGACAGGGACCTATTGTTTGACCCCAAACACATACTTCGATGACTTCCTTCCTACTTAACAATCTTTTTTCTACTACCAGTAGCAGGTACCAGGGAAGTATTACCACCATCCAACCTATTTCTGCCGCAAAGGATTAGTGCTCGCATTGCTAGTTCCGGTTTTAAGGGTAAGGATGCCGGTGAAATTACTGGCACATGATACTTTTCATCTTTATGTCTCAGGGTGGCATGCGCAGTGCAATGCCATATAGGGTGCGTCCTAGGTGGACGTGACCTATAAGGTAATGCACTGTTCATAGGCAGAGCGTACCACTTAACATCATCTGCTTGATCCGCCATTCCAAGTAGTATACAAAAAAACTTATGGAACTACGCGATAATCCTCCGCACTCCGGAAAAGAACGAGGGTAGTTTTCGGGTGTTCGGATTATAGACGACTCTGATCTACTTAGGTAATAGTGTCATTTCTATGAGCACCAAGGAAGCTGACGCCTTTTAGCATGAAACTGAAATAGGTAGGAAAGTTGTAGAAGTACCGTAGTTGCGTCTGCGTCGTCGAGGCCGACCTCGGGGTACTCGTCCTCACAGTCCTCCAGGTCGTCCATCCCGAGGGGGGCGCCGCCGGCCACCGGCAGCAGCTCGTCTGTACCACGTTATTATATTTAAGGCGCAATACGTTCACAGCATTTATATAATGAGCTCTAGAACTTTTCAGTTCTTAAGAACTCTTATCAAAAACAGTTTTCAAGTAGAAAAAAATATATGGTATTCTTAAGCTTTTTATGTAGTGAAATCATTAATGCAATACACTGTTTGAATTAACTTTCTAGTTTTTTTATTATCAAGGATACCACTATCGCAGGAACCTCTGTAATATTTCTTACCGTCGTCCGTGCAGGGTTCAGTGTTGCAGGTCTGTATGGCCTCAGGCACGTTCTTGTCGAATTTATGACAGTCGGAGGCCTGGTCCCCGGCTTGCAGACACATCACGCGACGCACCTGGTCGCCACTGCCGCAAGTTTTGTCACACTGGTGGAAAATAAGGATTAAATAAGTAAATAAGGACCTAAATACCTACTTATAGTATCTATTTATACTTGTAGTACTCTCAAAGCGAAAGAAAGGAAAGGGCTGACTCAAGGGAGTCGTTTAAGATACTGGTACGTGAACTGTATCATAAGAGGCTAAATTATTAGATTCCAACTCAGTGTCAGTGTTTCACTATCTATGTTACTGCAGCCTGTGTTAGGTATATACCTATGTACCTTCCCTACTAAGTATGTGTTTTATTGTCATGGTAATATGTATGTATTATTATTATTATTAATATGTGAAACTTTGTTTTTGTTTATAAGTATATTATATTTATCCTTTTAGTTTAATATTTAAACTCGTATTATTATTTTTTCTGTGGTTCTTGTTTGTAAGGCACGCCTCACTATCTTTCTGCAGGTCCAGGATGACTGGCAGATAATGCTGTTAGCATTATTCCTCCTTGCACTATAGTTTTGTGTGAAAGTTTTAAATAATAATAATAATAAATAAAGCGAAGGATCGCAGACGTGTAGACGCTTTCGAGATGTGGTGTTAGAGACGGTTGTTGCAAATCCCCTGGACAGCCTGTAGGACGAATGTGTCAATACTCAAGGAACTCAAGATAACTATTAGGCTTTCCTCCATCTGCCTCCAGCGAGTCCTTCAGTATTTTGGTTATATAGCACGGACAGGCAGTAACAACTTAGAGAAGCTGATTGGTTATATAGCACGGAAAGGCAGTAACAACTTAGAGAAGCTGATTATCACTTGCAAAATTGAGGAAAAGAGGGCACGAGGCCGTAGCCCGTTATGTTGGTCAGCCCAGATCCGCACCACTCCGTGGAGGGGGTTACGTCCCTCAGCATTGAGGAATACGACGCGAGCAGGAGGGGTATCTATTTATTAATTTGAACACGTTAAATACATCTAGATAACGTCTACCATTCTGAGCTAAGATTATAAACACAATGACAACAAAGGTGGGTCGAAACACTAATAAAGACTTACCGCAGACCAGGGTCCAGTAAACCATTGCATCGGGCACTGCTCTTTGGGGATCTCGCAGGTCTTGGTTTCGTTGTACTTGGTCTGGCCGGCGCAGCGGCTGTCGTCCACCTTCAGGACTGAGGCTCCGTCGAAGAGGCCGCAGAACACCTTGCGGCTTTGGAGGCCTTCCCCGCACTTTACTGAGCACTGTGGAGAAAGATTGGTTGTAATAATAGTCGTCACGTGCCTCTATGCGTAGTCGTTGTGAGTAGTTAGCTGTAACGCTAACAAGTGGATCTGATGGAAGACCAGCGTTGGTTGCTAGCTTGCTAGTCAGCCAAACCATGCTGAGGCAGAGCCATTTTGTTACTTGAGTACACTCCGTTCAAATCTGTTTCGTCTTAGTCTAAGTTTTTTATGTGTTTCTGTGTAACTCTTGTATACAAATAAATATGTATTCTTTCTTATTATTTCTATTATTAAATAGAACACAACTCTCATTTACTAATCAAGACTAGCAGTGTAGTAGAGCCTATCTGAAGCAACGCTATTTTGATTGAAACTTTGTTCTAAGGCATAGAAACATCACTTTTTCAAATTCTTGAGTGTTAGCACATAATAAATAGTAGCACGTGTTAGGAACACTTAAAACCAAGTTTTTATATACTACTCAAGTGGATGCTGCTGCCCATAACCTGGCGTAGCTACATAGTTCGCTTTTACGACATCCACGGGAGGAGAGGAAGAGGTTTATTCCAGGCCGGACACACCACGGCAGTGTTGCTCTATACTGCCACTGTAATGTGTCGCTCTAGCTAGTGTGTCGCATGTATGTTACTACTCACATTGCTCCATTGAGTGGCGTACCACTGCACCTCGCAAGCTGGCAGCTTGGTGCGGTCACAGGCCTCCTGGGTCGAAGGTGTGGGATGGTGGTCACAGAAGCTGCTGTCTTTCACCTCGTGGTTCTTGTTGGCGCAGAACGCTGTCCTGGTGCGGATAGTCGACAGGCACGAGTCACACTGGAATACAATTAAAAAATATGTAAGCAGTGATAAATTATTTTTGACCCACTTTTTATGAACAAAACGTTAATAAGAAATTATTCGGAGATCGCCCACTGCAGGCAAAATGTTTGACTACCTGAAACACAAAACTCAGCCTACACTATCAGTTCCATTATTTTGCAGGGCAGATAAAAACAACAGTATAGTTGTACCCAAGAGACTACCAAAAGGGTCCTGACTGGACCTTGGTTAGTATAGTAATTAACTGAATGAGCTCTTACCCCATTCCAAGGAGATACGACCCAATCGATGCCTTCACAAGGCTTCAGCATGCACGGCTGTTCCTCCGCCGGTCTCTCGTCCTCGCACTGATCATCTCCGAGAACGGTAATCCTGCGTCCGGTCTTCTGGTAGCATACTACTTGTCGGGACTGCTTGCCTTCGTCGCAGAGCATGTTGCACTGTAGAAAGACAACCAAATTATAGTCATAGAACTCACAAAATACACCGAAAATACAAGTAGGACAAACAGAAAAAACATCAAGGAGACTAAAGAATCACGTACTGGCTTCCAAGGTCCAGTGAACCACGTGGGGCAGGTGGCATTTTCGTTACACGTTTGGAACAGCTCCGGCTTAGGCCCGAGCAGCTCGAAGCATTCCTTTTCAGCCACTATAGATGGATACCTGTCAAAAAAACATGAATGATCGTAAAAATCACGCGATGAAATAGGAATCTTCTCATTTGTTCAAGAACTGAACGGAACTATAGGAATCTTGTCGCCGGCGACTCCTCAAGACGATGCATAACTTCGCGTGGTGATGATTTGAATCATCTTTATCTTAGATGTGCCCTCTCTAAAGCTCAAGCTTCAAAAAAAAAACACAAAGGAAAGTTTCACGAAATAGCTCACCGGAGCTTTTAAGCTCCTGTGAGCTAGTGAATCTAGTGAATCTTTGCTTTCTTCACGAAGGTAAGCCTTGATCGAAATGGACGGTAAATAAAATATTGTACTTTAATGTCCATTCTTCTTTGTGTCCCTTCATGTAGAAAGCAATGCAGATCTATCTATTATCTGGGTTTCGTTAAGAAAAGAGTGAATAGGTGCTTTCTACACCTTCCTACTCCATCTTCAGCCACATCTTCACTTACTAATACTAACAGGTGAGATCGAGGTCAAATTAAGGTTTATCATGGTAAAAAAAAGCTATAGCCCTAATAAACTTTCAGGCTTTGCAACTGATTGATGAAAGGATTTGAAGGAATATGAATGATGCGTGGAGTGGCGAATGGATTCAGTGCGCATCCTTTTATACTACTTAGAATGGTGGATCAAGCAGATGGCCCACCTGACGATAAGCGGTACCCTCTGCCTATGAACAGTGCACTATCACATAGGGCACGTCCACCAAGGACATAAAGATGAAAAGTCTCATGTGCCTGTTATTTCACCGGCAACCATACCCTTCAAACCGGAACACAGCAATGCGAGCACTACTGCTTTGCGGCAGAAATAGGTATGGTGGTAGTACTTCCCCGGACGAACTCATTTACTAACAAGTAATTAATTTTGTAAAATTAAATAACCCGCAACGCAAAGAAACGGCTGAACCAATTTTGATCAAACATAGCTAAGAACACTCCCGAAAATTCACCTTTCAAACAAAAAAAAAAACTAAATTGGTTAATCTGTTCGGGAGCTACGATGCCACAGACAGACACACACACAGACACACACACAAACAGACACGTTTAACTTATAACACCCCGTCGTTTTTGCGACGGGGGTTAAAAAGCTCTACTCAAAAAGCAGTTTGTCCTAAGTAGACTCCTGGCACGCACACACCCTACTTACCCATTGGAAATGATCTTCTGGCAGGAGACCTCCCGAGACCGGCTGCCTCCCTTGCCGCAGCGTTTGGAACACTGGCCCCAGGCACCCGGTACCCACTGCGGATCGCAAGCCTGAGTGTTGCAGGATTGGTTGGTAGGAGGCCGCAGACCGTCATCACAGAGACCATCGTCAACGACTTCTAACTCTTCTCGGGAGCGGCAGGTCACAGTGCGCGTTTGGAAACCTGTTGGAAGATTCTAGGTTCAGTTTGACATTTGTGTAAACCTGAAAGAAAATAAAGAAGGCTAATACCTTTCAACAATATCTATTTGGCGGACACCTGCACTGGATCGCAAATTCTGGTAAGAATTTTCGAGATATTGGTACACTGCAGCCTAGCAGGCAGAGTACGACTGAACCACCGCTTTTACTTGGCACTTGATATATAAGCTAGACGTATCAAAATGATCTTTGTGATTACCGACTATGGAATATTTTATTTTGACGATGTGAAATATGGGGGCGTGCAAGGCCCACACTAGATGTTACGGGTTTGATTGACAACTGTTTAAATGATCTGTAAAAATTTGTTCCAGGTCTAGGTGTTTGGTACAATGCTACTAGCAGTTCCTGATATCCACGACACAGGGGATCCTAGTGTGGGTTGAGGACTATGTATGTGACTGTTGTGTGTAATGATATGGTATGTTACAATGTGCTCTGCTCGCACTTAAGAGCACTGTGTGAAGGAGCCGGGTGCTCTGTGGGACACGTTCATGAACACATTGATCAGGGCTCACCTCCTCCACAGTTGGTGCTGCAAGGTGTGAACTCGTCGTGCACCCAGTTGTACCGCTTGTTCTGTCGCGGCGCCATGTCGGTGGGCAGACTGTACTCGTACTCTATGCCGACGTTCTCGTCTTGGAGGAGAAGCTGTGGAGATTGAGGAATAATGTTACGGAAGGATCTTTCAAACTTCACTATATTTTATAAGTAGTACATTGAAAATTAAAAAATTCAAACTGTTTTATTTCAGTAGCAAATAGTTAAATAATAAATGGTTGACGGCACCTCTTTTATGTATAAAAATACTTGAGTTAGAGGACCCCAAACATTTTTAACATTAGTTAGGTATATTGTTAAAAAATGGTGTGTGTCAGCTCCTACGCGTGGTATACTCGCGAAACAGTGACGCGCGTACAAAATGAACGTACCTATATTATTGTGGAACCAATTTTTTTTTTCGTTTCCTTATCGAACTCTATGGCTCGGCGAGCGAGTAGCCGGTTGAGATGCGAGAGGTTTTGGGTTCGATTCCCGCTGCGGCACAAATGCTTACATGATCTGCAAATATTTGTTCCAGGTCTGGGTGTTGTGGTACCATGGTACTCGTAGTTCCTGATACCCACGATACAGGGAATCCTAGTGTGGGATCAGAACTATGTATAGTGACTGTATGGTGTTATATATATCTACACGGGTGACCAAGAAATAACCACTGACTCGATGAAACGAGGCTATTGTGTCTTCTGAAACCCTAATGTGGTAGGTATCAGGTGCATGGCGCCGCGAAGCCCTGCTGGCTGCGCTCGTAGCTCCACAGTGCGCCGGCTATGAAGAGGTTCCGCGGGAAGTCGATGTGGTAGGTATGTATTCTTACTGAGAGATAGAGTGGCTCGTTTGTGGGTCCCAGGCCGCGAAGTTTGTCCGGCGCCAAGAAGCCCTGCTGGCTGCGCTCGTAGCTCCACATCGCGCCGGCTATGAAGAGGTTCCGGGGGAAGTCGATGTGGTAGGTATGTATTCTTACTGAGAGATAGAGTGGCTCGTTTGTGGGTCCCAGGCAGCGAAGTTTGTCCGGCGCCGCGAAGCCCTGCTGGCTGCGCTCGTAGCTCCACAGTGCGCCGGCTATGAAGAGGTTCCGCGGGAAGTCGATGTGGTAGTCGCCGTTCAGGTAGAAGGTGCCGTTCTTTGCACGCAGAGCTGGAAATCACAAACACCGCCTTAAGTAACCAAGGCCCCGTTTTTTAAATAAAAATTTTTTGATACTTATCAAACAAGCAGAGGTCCGCCTGATGTAAAACAGTCACCGCCGCCTATGGACATCTGCAACACCCACGGTATTGCAAACACGATGCCTACCATTAAGAGCCCTATTGATATTGTAGCTCAGTGGGAAGACATCCAACGGGAGCTCATTCCACGCCTTGCAGGTGCGCGGGAGAAACGAGCGCGTGAAACGCACTGTGCGAGACCTCCACGCATCCACAATGTGCGGGTGAGCTCGCTCACGATGGCGGGATGTGCGGTTATAAAAGAGCGAAGTTGCGATTAGTTCAAACAGCTCCTCAGAGCATAACAAAACCAAAACCGTTCACGTTATCTCTTACGTCTGGATTGAGGGATCCTTGCTTTAATCTGAAACTACAGTATTATTAAAGTAATGATCCCTGAATCCAGATGTATAAAATAACTACGAGTTCAGAAAAAAAGGTGTATAAGGTGTACTGGCACAAGTTTATGAACCTTCCATGCAATATAGAAGAACATTATGTTACCCAAATAGTTGTTCGATGGTGCTACTTCTGCGATCACAATAGTTGTAGAGCCTTCCGGAATCAAGAGCATGTCGTTATAGCCTGAAAAAAGGAAAGATGATTTTAATCATAATCATAAATCATTTATTGCCTCTGAATCTAGGTAAAATGCAATTTCATTAGATGTTAAGTTGTTAGATATAGGTAAGATTGCTAGATTCTGCTTTTCAGCGTTCAAACATTAGACAGGTAAAAAAAGAACAGACATATTGACCAACATATAAAACAGATCGGCAAGGAAGAGCATGCACGAATTTCAAAATTTTAACAAGTTCATTTGCTAAAAACTTTAAGCTATTTTGTCAAAAACACTGATTTACTGATGGGGTTCAATGATTTCTGGTGACTGAATCTGTGTTTGTGCAACTGTAAAGGGCATGGAGTTATCGCCTCATCATTATCACCAGCTTTGGGCATCCACTGCTAGACGTGGCCTCTCCATAAAATACAATGGAGGGATTCGCCCTTATCACTACGAATGGCAGACGGATTGGTGATCACTGTAAAGGTGTAAAGCAAGGGAAGATACGAAGCAGATGGCCGACCTGATGTTAAGCGGTAACCTCTGCCTACAGGTCACGTCCACCTAGTACGCACCCTATATGGCCCACGCCATCCTGAGACAAAAGATGAAAAGTCGCATGTGCCCGTAATTTCACCAGCATCCATACCCTTCAAAACGGAATGCGAGCACTGCTCTGCTTTGTGGCAGAAATAGGTATGGTGGTAGTACTTCCACGGACGAACTCCGTCACAAAAAAGCTCTACTACTACTAAATTCTCCTCTGTGGTGCGGCGGGCGAAGGTTGCCCTGCGATGTAGGAGTTTGCGGGTTCGATTCCCGCATCGGAATAAATATTTGTGCAAACGCAGATATTTGATCAGTGTTGTACTGGGTATTTTCTATGCATAATAAAAAAAAACTATGTAATGTATTGTATTAAGTATATCAGTTATCTAGTACCCATGACACAAGCTCTGCTTAGCTTGGGGCTAGATAAAGTTGAGTGAACTGTCCAGAAACTGTTTTTTTTTTAAAGTTTATGAATTTATAAGCTTTGATTACCTTTCCTAAGATCCACCGTGTCTAGGAGTCCGGAAGTTGTGTGGCAGTTGGCGTTGTTCCCGCGACATTCGCGGCAGTTGTCCTCCTTTGCACTGGAGCCCAGCATCATGTCACAACCTACGGGCTGCCAAACAAAAGACCAGTTCAACGTCAACCGTTTAGAGATATACAATAAGAGTAGTTTGGGGCACGGTAACCTGTACCTAGCTAGCGCAGTCAATACGTCGTATCTTTATTTATTTTATTTTATTTGTTTAGGGTATTCTGAGTATTTACTATGTATAATATAAAATATCTACCTATGCAATGTATTGTATTAAGTATAATAGTTATCTAGATCCCATAACACAAGCTCTGCATAGCTTGGGGCTAGATAATGTTGTTAAATTTATTTATGAACCAGTTTCTTGCTACGTTCATGGAATTTTTGGATGATTATCCGTAGTCCTATTTAGGAGTTTTGCTTTATATGGTTATCCTCAACAAGTCTTGCTAACTTGGGGAGACCAACAGTTATACGCCTAAAACTAGTATCATAAAAACATCTCTTGTAAAACAAGCTTTTATGATCGGAAACGTGTGCTGAGGGAGTTGAGGGCCTAGTCTAGAAATGACAAGCAACTACACGGGCATGTGGTATAACACTACATGGAATTTTGTATGGGAATTTAGGCGCTCAAGGTGTCAGCTAGGGGCGCTGGTCGGTTTATCCATACTACACTCCGTGTGGTGTACACCACACGGAGTGTAGTTGTTATATTTGCATACTCCAGGCTCAGTACCCCAAGTCTTAATAAGTAATAATAACTAGCTATTAATATTTTGAAACTATCATGGTTATGTACATAATTTTCACTAGAAACGGGATTTTTACCATGATTTTCGATTTTTAAATGTTCCCTATATTTCGGCACAGTTGCATGCGCCATGAAACGTACGATAGCGTGTCAGGTTAAGGAGCACATACGAGCGGTCAAGAACAGGGACATACATAAGTCAGCCATAGCAGAACACCTTTTGGAATCTGGCTCAAATCATTGGAACGAAGCTACACAGTCCACAGGTAATCTCAACAGAGCGACATTACATACCAAGAATGGTACAAGAGGCAATTGAGATTACTAAGTACAGAAATTTCAATAGAGAAGATGGTTTTCTATTATATGGAGTATGGAAGCCTGTGGTGAGAATGTGTGAGAATCAAAACAGTGAGGTACCTGCTACGCGTCCGGATACCGTTAGTGTTGTGTGTCGAGCTGGTGTGAAGTGTGACAATGAAACCGATGGTAATAAAAGAATAAATGAGTAAACAAAAGAGTGAGAAAGAGGGTAGATCGATATATCTGCCAATAACATCTACTTGCAAAGACTTTAGTTAGTTCTCCCGTGATCATGGCGCATGCAACTGTGCCGAAATATCGGGAACATTTAAAACTAGAAAATCATGGTAAATATCCCGTTTCTAGTGAAAATTAGATTAATAGCTAGTTATTACGTATACACGGACGATCGCCGTTACTATGACGTTTGCAAAACTCCATCTTGGGCCTCAGAATGAGCCCAAACACGGCCCATACTCCCATGGGCCAGTCTACTATCATCCATCGAGGAGTTCCGTTGTCCATCTTCCGTCTCCATCATCAGATCAGCTCGATGTTACTCTAATATTGTATTGTTATCAGAACTTGACTAGTATGCCACAGCTCAATCGGATTAAGGGAAGTGATCGAAAATTCAATTGCCAGATTTGTCCCACACAGAAAATTGAAAAAATATAAATATAAAAGCGTATGCAGCTTCAGTTAGGCTTACAGACACTAAATAGGACTTGATGCGAAGGACTCCTGTAATTGTTTCTTCTTTGTTATGTTATGGCTGCTGTAGAATCTAAGTGCTGCTACAGTGTAGATACGACCTTCAGAACTTTATAATATTACCTGCCAGGTGAAGTTGACGCAGACGTCGAAGGAGTCATCGTTGCAGCGGGTACCGTCGATGACCTCGGCCTTGTGTCGGTAGTAGAACCGCTCCGCGTGAGGCATGCAGTTCAGCTCGCAAGGATTAGGGGCTCTCTAATATTACCTGGCAGGTGCCGTTGACGCAGACGTCGAAGGAGTCATCGTTGCAGCGGGTACCGTCGAAGACCTCGGCCTTGTGTCGGTAGTAGAACCGCTCCGCGTGAGGCATGCAGTTCAGCTCGCAAGGATTAGGGGCTCTCTAATATTACCTGGCAGGTGCCGTTGACGCAGACGTCGAAGGAGTCATCGTTGCAGCGGGTACCGTCGATGACCTCCGCCTTGTGTCGATAGTAGAACCGCTCCGCGTGAGGCATGCAGTTCAGCTCGCAAGGATTCGGGGCTTTCGTGTACGGCACCCATCTGGGAAACAGATTGGATTATAAATAATGAAAAAAACAATAAAGCTTTTTTTTTTTTTGTGAATTATGTATTTTTCAATGCAAGTTTTCATGAAATTAGTGGTCGGAAAAGAAAAAAATAAATATTTAAGGGGGCTCCCATACAACAAACGTGTTCTTTTGTCGTTTTTATAGATAATGGTACGGGACCCTTCGTGCGCGAGTCCGACTCGCACTTGGCCGGCTTTTTTATTTTGGTTTAGGTCCTAACAACATATAAAAAAATCAGAATGACCGGAACTTTTGCAAGCACGGATGTACATCTTGACTGTTCATATTTCGAGCAAAATTCATAAAGGAAGATACGTACACACATACACAATAAAAACCTTAAAAACTAATTGGATTGCTGGGCAGGTGTCGCTCGCAGCAGTGCCTTGTATAAGGGCAATCCACCCTAGCAGCAATCATTGCCAGCACGGTGTTGGAGCTGACCTGCAACAAGGGACGTGGCGCGCTGGCGCATGGTGACGTGGAAACAGTCGACCCATACAGTCGATAAGTAATCACTCACTTGTATTTGATATCCCTGAACAGCTGATCGTCGTACTCCGAGCACTGCTCTGCCCTGAAGTCCTTGGACCCGACTGGGCAGTCCTGCGTCTGGCACGAGAAGTACTTGACTGGACTAATAAGTAATCACTCACTTGTATTTGATATCCCTGAACAGCTGGTCGTCGTACTCCGAGCACTGCTCTGCCCTGAAGTCCTTGGAGCCGACTGGGCAGTCCTGCGTCTGGCACGAGAAGTACTTGACTGGACTGTAAGTAATCACTCACTTGTATTTGATATCCCTGAACAGCTGGCCGTCGTACTCCGAGCACTGCTCTGCCCTGAAGTCCTTGGAGCCGACTGGGCAGTCCTGCGTCTGGCACGAGAAGTACTTGACTGGACTATAAGTAATGACTCACTTGTATTTGATATCCCTGAACAGCTGGCCGTCGTACTCCGAGCACTGCTCTGCCCTGAAGTCCTTGGAGCCGACTGGGCAGTCCTGCGTCTGGCACGAGAAGTACTTGACTGGACTATAAGTAATGACTCACTTGTACTTGATATCCCTGAACAGCTGGTCGTCATACTCCGAGCACTGCTCTGCCCTGAAGTCCTTGGAGCCGGCTGGGCAGTCCTGCGTCTGGCACGAGAAGTACTTGGTGTCACCTCCCGAACACTGCGGCTGACCGTCAGGCCTGGAAGTTGAAACAAGTTGTTATTTTAATATTTTTATACTACTTGGAATAACCGATCAAGCAGATGACCCACCTGATGTTAAACGGTACCCTCTGCGTATGAACAGTGCATTATCACATAGGTCACGTCCACCTAGGTCGCACCCTATGTGGCATTGCACCGCGCCTGCCACCCTGAGACATAAAGATGAAAAGTCTCATGTGCCTGTAATTCCACCGGCAACCATACCCTTCAAACCGGAACACAGCAATGCGAGCACTACTGCTTTGCGGCAGAAATAGATATGGTGGTAGTACTTCCCCGGAGAACTCATTTACAAAAAAGCTCAACTACTACTACTAAATACTTACTAATAAGCATCCAACAGACTCGGGAAGATAGCCGAAAGACGTGTGATGCTAAGAAGTAACCCGAATCTTGTAATCTACTCTCTTTTTTTATACTACTTAGAATGACGGAACAAGCAGATGGCCCACCTGATGATAAGCGGTACTATCTGCCTATGAACAGTGCATTATCACATAGGTCATGTCCACCTAGGACGCGCCCTAAATGACATTGCACTGCGCCCGCCACTCATGTCCCTGTAATTTCACATACTCTTCAAACCGGAACACAGCAATGCGAGCACTACAACTTTGCGGCAGAAAAACGTACCCTAGCTGTAGACATATCCTCTTCTGACTGGCGACTCCACCGCCGCAGGAGCGCGAGCAGGGCGACACCTCCCCCCACTCCCCCCAGCCGCTCCCCTCCCCGCCGGGGAGGACGTATGATGCTGATAGAAACAACCCCGCGCCTTGTCGTCTGTGTCTACTTCGATGTCCGTTGACCTGGGAACAAAACAAAATAATCTTACTAAGTAGGTATGTAATGTAAGAGCACATGAAAGACGACTTGACCTTAAGAGGCAGGCAAGAGCTAAATAGGCTTTTTTAAACGTAATTTTAGCAAAATCTACACAGTAAGACAACTAAAAATATATGTATGTTATTCTTCATCATATTTCCAAGGGCACAATCGAACCCAAAATATGATTTTGAGAAATTTTCAAGTTTTGCCTTGATTTTTGAAGCCATCAAAATTTCTAAAACGTCATATTAATGGTTCCGTTATACTTTTCAGGTACAGAACCCTAAAAAGAAACAAATAATTAATTAATTAAAAAATAAATATGTCGGTCGTGTCTGAATGCATTCCTATATCAATACCATGTGGTTTTTTTAATTACACTTAAATACAGAAAGAACTAATAAAAGTAGATATTTACAAAATTAAAAAATAACACATGAAACAGCTGTGCTACCTGAAGACCGGTGCTAACGATCTAAAGTTAGCTCAACTAATCCAAATCACTACCAGACGTAAGCGTCCCTAAGATGCTGGCTGCATTGCCACGCTTAATGACAATACTAATGCGTTGAGCCAGATAAGAGCCAGCTCTCGGGTCACGCGTCGCTTCGACCAGTCGCCCTGAAAGAATTTTGAAAACGCGAAGAGCCCCGGTACCCCAAACATCCAGAGTGTGGTTTATAATCAAATTATCTGATTATAAAATTAAAGTTAGTACCTCCTCAGGAGAGTCAGTTTTTCTAAGTACCTACATAGAAATAAAATTTATATTTGAATATAAGTATTTCCTTCATAAAATTCCTCTTAGTAACGACTTCCTCATATTTTCCGTCAATACACAGGTGCATGCGCCATTGGAAACGAAAATACTCTCACAAGCTTCACTTAATCAATAATGCTTGTATTGCCGATAAAACTACATTACTAGGCAGGGCCGCATTTGGAAAGCAACTCTAGGAGTTTATTTTGAATGAAATATGTAGACAAACAAGCATACGCTCGTCCGTCTGTCTGCCAATCTGTCAGCCTATTTGCTCGGAACCTAGTGGAGGAAACAAGTTAAAATTTGGTACATTTCTACAGAGTTCGGTGACCCACCCAATGAGGGCTTTTCATTTTCGAATAAAAAAAAAGTAGTTTGGCCCAATAGATGGCGCTGACTCAACTGTGGTTGTCAACATTAACAAATTTTAATGTATTATCTGTGCGATGTACGCGTATCTATACCTTAATTCGTAGTGATCCTATATTGGGTAGTACCTATATTCTTTGCTCGTAAACGATAAACGAACGATTTTTTTACTAGCGATTTGTTTGTTTTGTGTGTTAGGTAGTAACATAATACCGACCACGAAAATATACCTCTACGTTGTTGACATTTCACTTTATTTTGACAGTTAAGGTAGCAGTGGAGGTAACAGAGCAGCGCCATCTATTCTCAAGACTGTATGCATGATTTGAAACGGACGTGAAAGCTCCACTTAACAATTGAAAATACAAATGAAAAAATTACAACCACATCATCTATATTATGTTAAGGCTTTCTTATCCGGGCGCAGTAGGCATTTAGTGCTACCTCCCTCCCCGCGAGGCGAGTCGCGCGGACTCGCAGTTCAAATGAACTCTCTGACCCTATTGTGCCTATTTTGTGCGTCACAGTATATATTGCAACAGTAGTAACGCTATAATTTAGTTTATTGTACAAAATTCGTTATTTATTTTTGTGTATCGAAGAGATGGGATATGAAAGCGATGTTATGATGAATACATATTTTAAATTTAAGGTAAAGTTTTAAAAAAAACACTCACTAATATAATAAATGTCAAAGTTACGATGTTTGGATGTTTAGATGTTTGTTACTCAATCACGGCTCAAAAACGGCTGAACTGATTTCGGTGAAATTTGGTATACGCTTAGATAATATAACATAACACTCAACAGTTACATAAAATAACAGTCCTGATCCCGCACTAGGATTCCCTGTGTCGTGGGTATCAGGAATTACGATTACATAACACCCAGACCCTTATATGACCTTATGACCTGGATTGAGCTATATAGGCTACTTTTTATTACGGTAAGCGAACGGTAACCAAGCGAAGCCGCGGGCGAACACTAGTACTACATAGAAAAACCAAGTAAAAACCAAAGCCACGAGAGGAGAAGACAACTGCATTTCGGGAGCGATGCCTCACTCCGCCCCTGCTCACTCAAGAGCCGCGGGTTCAAGTCGCACATTGCAACACTCCGATGCACCGATGATTTGTTTATCATCATAACATTACTTCGGAATCACCTATTCGTTCCCGCGGTGAAGAGTTAAGCTCTCTTCCCACTGCGATAAGTAAACTGTTGATATTAACTACGAACGTTGTAACGTCTTATCGTCTGAGGGTTTTCCGCTTGGTTACGAACGACATGTGACGTTTGAAACTTAAATGTAGGCAACGCATCGACAAAGCCGATCAAAAGATTTTGGATGTCTCTAGTTGCTTGGTAAAGCTGCACTGTCTTCCAAAAAGCTTGGAGTGCTAAACCGTGCTATTGCTTTACAAAGCACAAGTTAGGCCGCACGTAGAATACTGTTCCTATCTATGGCATGGGGCACCCAAGTACATGCTGCTTCGTTTTGACTCCCTACAGAGAATAGCCATTAGAATCATCGGCGACCCAAAGCTCTCTGATACCCTAGAACCGCTTAGCCATCGCAGACCCATCGGATCTCTTTGCGTGTTCTTCCGCCTCTACAACGGGGAATGCTCCGACGAGCTTTTCAATCTCATCCCGGCATCGAGATTTTACCATCGCTCTTCCCGGCACCGTGACAGAGCTCATCCGTACATCATAGATCCCTGGGTTTCTGGAACGAATTGTTTCTCGAGATCATTTCTTCCCCATACCTACAAACAATGGAATGAGCTTCCATCTGAGGTTTTCCCACTTGTTACGACATGTGTCGCTTCACGAAAAATGTTCATAAATTCCTTCAGGGTAGGCAGCGCATCGACAATACCCCACAATACTATGCACGAGCGACATATTCTATTAAAAAAAAAATTAGGGATCCTCACTAAAACTCCAATAATTTATACAAGGTGTAAATTAACTAAAATATTCCTTACACGCGTGCGCTGCGAAAAGTATTGATGATAGAATACAATAATAACGGATAAACAAAAAGTACACTACATTATCGCTGAATGCTAAGGATATGGTTTATTAGCTAACGCCCGCGGCTACACTTGCGTTATTTGTGGTCCCACTCCGTAACGGTTAAGCGGATTTTGATGGCATTTGGTATTTGGATGGATGCGGGGGTTAGGAGGGGGAGGGGAGTGTTTTTCATCCTGAAACTACCCGTGAGAAGCCGGGGCGAATCGCTAGTATCTGATAAATCAGGGATACTTGTTTTCCATTTCCTTAGGTTGAATGTAGACTAGATGAGATCTTCACGCAATTGTTTTGCTGCTTGAAGTTGGTGACATCCATGGACTGCGCGTCATCCTTGTATTAGAAAGAGCTTTCAAGGAATCGCCTGCTGGACTATTTGGATAGTGTTGCCGGTATCTATAAACGACGGTGACCACTCAACTGGGCCGTAAGCAAGTTTTCATAAATATTTTCTCCAAAAAACTTAAGAGCATGGCTTTACCGATCGTCATGCTCTGTGGTGCGTTTTGGGATTGGCACAGCCTTAAGACTGAACCACCGCCAGACAAAACCCTTATTACAAAAAAAAACGCCACGCGCCGCTCGAAAAAGCGGTTTTTATTGAATATCTCGTGTAATATAATATCTTTTTTGACCCAATAATCTGTACCAAACCAAACAATCGAATCTAGCCAAAAGTTAGAGGTAACTTTGTGACTTTTTTTATCGAGAATATTTTCTCCTATCGTGTTTTTGTCTGAGTGATTCCTTGGTATTATAATGTACTATCCATGCATATTTTTTATTTGAATATTGTACTTGATTTAGTCAGTTAAAAATCTAATGTAAGATTGCTAATTTTGCGTTATACCCCACCTTAAGGCACACGTATAATAGTGTAAACAGCACCTAATAAACGTGGGCCGCAACTTCCTATCTAAGCTACGGTCACACGAACCGACCGAGCGACTCCACTACGGGTGGTCATACAATTCAACACGCTGTCTCAGATTCCCTAATAATTACATGTTATATATCGTAACTCATTTAAGAAAAGACTGCTCAAATCATTAATACTACTTTATAAAACATGATCAATTTCCTGTCTTTCAAAACATCTCACGTCTCGTTGTCTGGAAGAGACCGCTTTTTAGCGATAAGATCGTCCATTGTTCATTTAGTTTTTATTTAATTGTTGTATGTAATTTTTATTTTAAATAGTTTGTAGTGTGTGCTATGAAGTATTTTTATTCATGCATTCCCACGTAGTTAGTATATATGATGGATACATAGGATGCTTAATAAATACCTACCTAAAATGTTAAATGAACGTATAATTTACAATGTTTTTTATTACCATTTCTATTCCATCTAATCAGAGTAGGCAAAATAAAGATCGTAAAATAAAATAGAATCGAGTAAAAAAAACCATACGTAGTGTCATAGATCCTAGCGCTAACGAACCCATCACATCAGCGACGGCGCGCGGCGCCATCCTTGATTAGATTTATGGCTCGCGAGAACTCACATACACTATTACATTTTATTAGGGTTGTCAACTTTGATTAGACGCAAAATTTACTTCTATGACAAAATCCCAGTTCTTTGACGTTTTTATCTGTAGTTTCGGGGTTTAAAGCCAGGCCAAAATGACATAACGCAATGACTCTGTGAAAAAGGCTTTAACTTGCGTTTATTAAGCTTTTTTCTATGAAACTAATACAACGATAACCTGTGGATTTACGGTCCTGAGTCAAAACGGAGACAACACAAAGGATTAACTTTACTTTTAAATCATTTGTTTTTATCATTATCATCATCAGCCTACGGAAGTCCAATGCTGTAAATAGGCCTCCCCATCGGACGAATGTTCTTGAGCCACCTTCAACCATCACCTTCCTCCGACCTCTATGCCTTCAATCATTCCTCTTTTGCGCGTCCGTTTTGTGGTCGCCACTCGAGTACGATTCTTCCCCAACGGTTATCAGTCCTACGATCTTTAATGGCCTGCCCATTGCCATTTCAAGTTGCTAATTCTGAGAGCTATGTCGGTGATCTGGGTTCTTGTACGGATTTCCTCATCCTCATCATTTGTTTTACAAGTAAATAGACCACTTATGAAATTGCGTAGTTTGTATTGCAACTGACTCTCTACCGGCCCACGCCCACGGTATTCAAGTAGTATCAAGTCCGGCCAGTAATCCTCAATTTAATTTTATTATTTGACAGCCCTATAATACCAAATTTAATATTACAAGTGCTACATGATCTCACGCTGCGCGCTGGGAGCTTGTTCCATCCTCGGCGCAGGCGCAGGGTTGAAATCGAAAGTAAACAAAACAACATGAAAGTTATTTACAATAAATTGTTTAACAACTTTTATTTGATCATAACTGATCTTAGCTATTATTTTGTAACAGCTTGTTTGTTTAAAGACTCAGTTTTTTTTAAATCTTTGATAGAGCTTTGTTTTCCACGATCTCACCACTGTGAGTGACGATGTGGCCGAAGATAGATAGATAGTTAGAAAACACTTTATTGCACAACACAGAAAATAAGCTAATTAAGAATGAAGATGGAGCACAAAGGTCTAGAATGCACGTATTCACTCTAGTCTTGAAGAGACACAGATTATAGTTTTCAGGAAAGACAGACGACGGTATTGTATTCCTCTCCTTAGCACTTCTATTACTGGTTTATTTAGTTTGTAGTATTTCTATAATATGCTCATAACTAGCAACAGGTAATGTAGGATCCCCCCCCCCCCCCCCTCTCCCCTCTAACCTATCTAACCACACACCAAATACCATCAAAATCTGCTAAAGCAACAAAATAGCTGAGTAAATGAGTTTTTCTTCAAGTGTGAAAGAGACCAAGAGACCTCCGCCATAGAATGCGATGGGGGGATTTGCCATAATCACCACGCTGGGCAAGTGGATTATGTTATACTACATGTATCTACTCAGGTGGATGCTGCTGCCCATCCCCTGAGTAAGGATACATCCACAGGAGGAGACGAAAGGGTTTATTATTCATCTATATTATTCTACTTTTGGCGTAGGATGTAAGGGAAAAAACTTATTGACGAAAAACTGGAGGAAGGTCGAAACTTTTGCAGCAGCCCCCCCCCCTATCGCACAGGGTCCTCGAGGTCCAAAACTTGAGACAATGTTAATTTACTATCCTTGAACAACCTCCGAAAGTTTCATTAACTTTTGATCTTTTTCTATCTGAAACAACCTGTCGACTTACTTACTTAGCGAATTGAATTATATGATGCAAATCATTGCGAATCCTATAAACTCAGTGCTGTCCGAATCAGAACAGTAATGTTTATTTAACTGGCCTGTGCTATATAAAGGTACCATTATTATGTTGATGAATGTATTGGAGCGGTCAGTGCTCTACGAGTTCAAGGTAAGACGCTTGCACTGTCATATTGCGGCTAGGGACCAACAGGGTCACTGACTTCAAGTCTGACTGACTTCCACTGATTCCATACACTCTCCAGGTCCAGGCGAAGTACAAGGACGAGCTCCTTGATCAGACTTTCTGGCCAGCTGGCATTGTTTACCGACGGCTGTACCGAAAAGTCTCCATTATGTCAAACTTCCTTACTTCAATATTTAAAAGTACTTGTGCTCCATGTAGCATGGCTGTATAGGACTCACTGTATATTGTGGAAGATAGATTGATACATAGAAGATATATTATCTTCTCTGTGTGTCGTATATACCTGACATCGGCTGTAACCTTAGAGCAAAACGGCATCCGTAACGGAGGCTATTATGGACCTCGCGCATGGACTAGGACATTGCGCAAGTGAATTGGAAACCGTTCTAATTGAATGGAGTTACTTGATCAATGGAAAATTATGGTTTAGCTTTTTTTTGTTATATTATATGGTGACAAACAAGCAGACGGCCCGCCTGATGTAAAGCGCAGTCACCGCCGCCTATGGACATCTGCAACACCCACGGTATTGCAAACGCGCTGCCTACCATTAAGAGCCCTATTGATATTTCTCTTGAATTTACCCATATTGTAGCCCTGTGGGAAGACATCCAACGGGAGCTCATTCCACGCCTTCAGGTGCGCGGGAGAAACGAGCGCGTGAAACGCACTGTGCGAGACCTCCACGCATCCACAATGTGCGGGTGAGCTCGCTCACGATGGCGGGATGTGCGGTTATAAAAGTGCGAAGCTGGTATTCGTTTAAACAGCTCCTCAGAGCATTCCCCGTTCAAAATCTTATAAAAGACGCTAAGCGAGCCAATATCTCGGCGCACGCTCTACGGCTCTAGATCCCTGGTAACTTTGGGTGCGTCGAAAATCCAAACAGCTCTGCGGAATTCATCATCATTATCATCATCATGAGCCATTCAAATGACAATTTTTGGATGTAGACCTCTTCTAATTTCTTCCACGCGAGTCGATCTGTTGCCTTCGCCATCTAGTGATAGCCTGCGTATCCTTTTATGTCGTCCACCCATCGTTTCAGTGGACGACCTCTTGGTCTTCTGTTTGCCCACGGTCTCCATTCAAGGATCCATCTCGTCCAGTGGAATTACTAAGTCCAGTAGTCGTTGTCGTTAGTGGAATGACTCGTGTGTAAATGGTCCTCTATGTAGGGTATATAAGCTAAGTACTTACATTATGTGTGTAATGGTGTCTTGATGCTGTCCATGATATACAATTACTTAAAAAGATGGCTGCCAGGAGCAGAGATCTGAAAATAAAAGAAAAATTGGAAAAATTAATTTCTAGCGGCCCCGAACTTGTTGGTAAAATTAGTTGGTATAATATTTGTCCTGGCTGCGAGCTAATTATGGAATGTGTGGAAGAAAGCGTTAGCCGAGACGGTCGTGGGAAGCAATGGCGGCGATGAGTTCACCACTTCTCACGTCTATATTCCCACGATGGTGCAACCCACGGTTCAAAGAAGCCCATTGAGGCTCTGCCTATCCTTGCAGGGAAAAAGGCGTGTGTCTATGTATGTATGTATCATCTAAGCTAAGTAGTACTTAGAGCATTTTTGTGAGTGTTCTTTCGGGAAGTTCTACTACCAACCACCAACCTATTTCTGCCGCAAAGCAATAGTGCTCGCATTGCTGTGTTCCGGTTTGATTGTAGAGATCAATAGCACCAATTCTATTCCCACAAAACATCAAATGTAAATATCATTTTGATCTTCCAACACGTTTGAAACCCAATTACAAGTCGTTATCTCAATGGTATGTATCTAAGTAATGTGTAATCGGTCGGTAATAATCTCAGTTCGGACACTACGAAGCCGATGGGACTGATAAAGGACCCTCTCAGCTAACTGTAAACCCTTTAAGATGATACCATCTCTATTTGGGAATGTGGCCCGAGTTATAAGACGAACACCCGTTTGCACTAAACATAAGAATCGCCTAAGTTCTTTCCTAACTTGTTTAGACTACTCCTAACGATAACTTTGGTTGCACTAACCCTAAGCCATTCCTTAGTTCACTTAGGCTAGGCTGTTCTCAGGCTTGTCCTTAACCTTAACCAGGACAAGCCTAGCTTATGTTTCGTGAAAACGGGCATAAGAATTTTGACGACCTCTGTGGCGCGGCGGGTGAAGATTCCTGCCTCGGAACAAATATACGATCTGTCTGCAGATATATTTTCAGGCTGTTCTGCGTATTTTCTATGTATGATACAAAACATCTATCTATGTAGTGTATTGTATTAAGTATATCAGTTATTTAGTACCCATAACACAAGCTCTGTTTAGCTTGGGGCTAGATAATGTTGTGTGAACTGTCCAGCATTATTTATTTATTAATATTATTTATCTGCAAATATTTGTTTCCGGTCTGGGTGCATGTGGTGGTACAATGGTCCCTACTTGTAGTTTCTGATACAACGACGCAGGGAATCCTAGTGTGGGACCAGGAAAGAACCGGTGACACGAAGTAAGGTAGGTACAGCCTATTTCTGCCGCAAAGCAGTAGTGCTCGCATGCTGTGTTCCGGTTTGAAGGGGATGCCGGTGAAATTACAGGCACATGAGACTTTTCGCACATAGGGTGCGCCCTAGGTGGACGTGACCTATGAGGTAATGCACTGTTGAAGGCAGAGGTTACAGCCTATCATCAGGTGGGCCATCAGCTTGACCCGCCATTCAAACATAAAAAAAACTTCCTCATAGTTTGGTACAAGATCGGTTTATTCCCGTTGTCCACATTGGCGGGAACAGCTAACGTGGACATCGGGAAGTCACTAAATCCCTTCCCGTTGTCCACGTTATGTAAAGCGCTGTCTCCATAGGCTTCAACTACACAAAACTTAAATAAGGCAACTCAACATTACAAAACTAACACCTAATCAAATTCAATAATATGTATTAAATGTAGGCAGATTAGTACGGTAAACGTACCTAAGTACATTAAATGTAGGCAGATTAGTACGGTAAACGTACCTAAGTACATTAAATGTAGGCAGATTAGTACGGTAAACGTACCTAAGTACATTAAATGTAGGCAGATTAATACGGTAAACGTACCTAAGTACATTAAATGTAGGCAGATTAGTACGGTAAACGTAGCTAAGTACATTAAATGTAGGCAGATTAATACTTTAAACGTACCTGAGTACGTAGTTGGCGTTTATACAAAAGATCATGTTCCCACTGCAAATTTATCATCCAAAATGTCATTGTGTAATCTTGGCCCACACATAGCCAAGAAGGCAGTCCCACGGGACATCAGTTCCCGTACAAAGGAGCGCCTTTCGAAAGGAGATACTACCTACAGTTCTCAGCTATTGCTGTGTCATATAGATAGAGAGAGTGAGAAAGAGAGATGTTCGCCAAAATGTGTTTACCCATTCTTCGGATGACAAAATGACGTATTCGCGATAATAATTAAGCTACTATAAATAAATATAACTATTCAAAAACTTGCCCACATTTAAAATACTAACGACACAATCCTTTCCAAAAGCAAGGATCTTACAGTAATAATGTGAACGTTTAGACTTTAGAAGTTACGATATTTGGATATTTGAATGTTTGGATGATTGTATGTTTGTTACTCAATCACGCCGAAAAGGCTTGAACCAACTCAGTGACATTTAGTACACTGATAATGACCTGGATTGGGCTATAGGCAATTTTTACCCTGGTAAAACTCGAGCGAAGCCGCGGGTGGATATGTGTTGAATAAGAGATAAATTTTGAAATGTTTTTGACACATAAGCTACAATTTATCCCGGTACCAGAGCGAGGGAAAGCCAATTATGTACCTAAATTTCCATTCAAAATAATCCTTTTTTTTTAGTTTAGCCTATTTACCTACTATATAATGCCTGGGCAGGAGTCTTCCATGCTTCCTTCCACTTCTCTCAGTCCTAATAAAATAAAAATAATCTTGTCCGTGATGTGCCAGAGCAACAGCCGTGTACCGTACCTAATTAAACCGTGACTCGATACAAGCTAACTCGATTACTCATCTTGATTACAACTTTGATGAACTCGGAAAGTAATTAAAAGGCTGTTGAGTTAGAAAAAGCTATCATTACAATTTCCTAAAGTAACAATCGATAGACATAATTAACCTAGCGTAAGAAGAGAAGAAAACGATGGACAGACAATAAGACCAAGATGGAGACAAGTTGATCTGGTATTACTAGTGTTAAATCTTGTACTACATCTTGTTTGTTGACCACAAACAATGGTGGATACGTTGACGAAATCAAGCGGCGTGTAGCGATTTCTAGGTCTGCCATGGATAAGCTGAGGAAGATATGGAAAAACTGTAGCATAACCAAATCCACTAAGATCCGCCTCGTTAGAGCATTGGTGTTTCCCATATTCCTCTATGCTGCAGAAACATGGACTCTTAGGGAGAGCGAGAAAAATAGGATAGATGCTCACGAGATGTGGTGCTGGAGAAGAATGCTTGGGGTTTCCTGGACTGAGTTTCGTACCAATCAGTCCATACTCCAAGAACTATCAGTGACTATCAACTACTGTGCAATCTTGCATCCTCACTTTCTTCGGGCACATATCGCGACTATTCGCAACGCGGAGAGGTGTCCATTGAACGCCTTGTTGTACAGGGTAGAGTTGACGGCACACGAGCACGGGGCAGATCGCGCGTGAAATGGACTGACCAAATCAAGGCAGCTTTGGACGGTCCACTGCATGAATGCACCAGGAAAGCTGAAGTGCGAGATGAGTGGCGAAGAATTGTGAAGCGAGCCACAGACCCTGAAGTGACGACCACGATCACTCTGCCAAGAGTGTAACGACAAAGAAGAAGAAATTTTGTACAATGGTACCTAACTACCGAACCTTTCGGGTGCTAGTCCGACTCGATCTTGGCCGGTTTTAATTCAATAGCGAGTCTTTTCTATTAGTATTCAACCCTAACAATAATTAACGACGATTATTCAAAGCAACTTCACAAATTAATATCGCTTTGAAATTAAATTAGGTTTGTCATGGCTAGACCGGAAATATGAGACATAGAGGTGTTACTGCAATTTAGGTGCATGCTCCATTGTATTTCAAATCAGTCTTAGATGCTATCGGTGGCCTTGGGTGACCTACGTTTAGACTTAGCTCCTAAGAAGTAAAGTAGGGAACCTAATAGGTGATCTAAACTAGTACTTAGTACTAATAGATTGGCGATTTGAATTTATAGTACCTTACTATGCGAATGCAACTCAAGTCATGGCAAAAGCTGACAGACTATGTTTCACTTTAACATATTTTTAGCAGAATCTACACAAAATACCTATACCCATGTTTACACAAAATATACCTATGTTAGTATTATTTGATCTGTGGTATAGGTACTTAAAATACAGAATAATTGAACACATATATCAAGATTTTGCAAAATAACCCTTTAAAAGGCGTAAAAAGGGGTGACAAAGTTTTAGTTTTTTGTGATATGATGCAAAGCACGAGTATTCAGCTATAGTATTATGTAGAATAAAGCACCGAGTACATCTATATTATCGATTAATCAGCAAATATTTGTTTTTTTTGGGTTTCCCTCATTTTTAATTTTGCAAGAACATGACACGGTTTCGTGATGCGACGGCCGCCGTTGTAATATAACAGACATAACGAACGCGTTACGACTGCACAGCTGGACTCACCTTATCATCGTTCATTCACCATTCATTCAGTTTCAGCTAAATGGGCATGGCAACTGAATATCTTAGCGTGAAAAATGACAATGAATCATGTTATAAACAAATGTTAGGATATGACCGTTTTAGATCAGCTCAAAGGGAAGAGCGGCGCTTTGAACTTGCGAATAAACAAAACGATACCTACCTACAATGATCACCTAGTTATGTGGTACCGTCGTGGGCAGAAGTTCAAATTATTTGAACTAGAATGCCGTGTTCCCAACGTCGAGGCACGAAGTCGAATGAAGCTCAAAGATGTTGGGAATCGTATAACGGAGCTAAAATAGAGTTGGGCAGGACACCTGGCAAGACCAGGTGACGATAGGTGGAGTAAGGCGCTGAATGGCACCCAAGAACTGGGTACAGCAACGTTGGTCATCCAGCAGCGAGATGGGCAGACGATATCGCGTGCGTCGCGGCCGAACCTGAATGGAGTGAGGAATGGCACAGGCAAAGAGAAGCCTATACTCAGCATTGAGTGAAGTCAGGCTTTGGATGATGATGATGAATGATCAGATGGATGCTGCTGCCCTGGTTTAAATATTTCCACGGGAGATGGAGGAGTTGGAGGAGGTACCCACAACTCCACTGTACGTGTCCCGGGTTCACTACGCCGTCAAGCTCGTACTATTGAATCTCGCCATGATATCAATTTTATTTCCTTTATGGTCAGGGTGCCGACTGACGGTATATCGACCTTCATGAATGAATAGGTCTGGCCGAAAGGTGTTAAGTTCAGGAGGTTCTTCGGACGCCTGACACGATAAACCGCGCAGTTGCGTCATACGTCGCCGTCTAAACGTGTGCATTAAAGTCTAAATTTGTTTTTATATGTATGTTAGTTGTTAAGGTATTTATGATGCTATGGGCTTATTGTTTAGGTTTTTGTACATTTTCCATTAAGCCTGAAATAAACAAATTTGATTTGATTTGAAATTGTATTTTGTTCATGTTAACTAAAACGTTATTTCCAGACTTTTGTTGCCGATTGTACTAACCATAGTATCTCTAACGTTGGCATGCTTCCGAGTCCATTGACTTCCCGCAAAATGTACTGATATAATATCAAAAACACAGACGAAGGTCTTCTTAAGAAAACAATCTAATGGCGTAATCTGCTTGAAGAAGTATTGAGTCATCGCCAAGCTGAGTATGTACCCGCGATCCTGGAACGCTCAATTCGGCTAACTTGACGAATTAATACATCAGAATAAGAACATTATAATCGCAGTGACTGACAGAAATAGGGGTAGGACTTTGCCCAACAATGGCATAGCATGGGCTAATAGTAAACCCAGACAAAGCTCCAAGCAAATATTAAACTACTCTTGAGGATTTGCAAATACTCAAGTACTACTTGTTTTGTATTCGGCTTGAAACTTTTAACACTGCGCCAGCTATATGGAGAAATAAATAACAAGCATGTTTTGATGAAAATTTTATTTGATTTATTACTATGTTTGACGTTAGTGAAATTCCTATTCTGATACAAATATTGGCGTAATAAATCAAACGGCCAATATTTTGATTAACAAGATGTCAATACATCATAATAAACTTTTTAACTGTATCATTCCAGTTTAAAGTTCAAAGATCTTCAACCCTTCCCCCCTCCCTTCCCTTCCTAGTTGGATGGCCCACCTGATATTAAGCGGTAACCTCTGCCTATGAACAGTGCATTACCTCATAGGTCACGTCCACCTATCACGCGCCCTATGTGGCATTGCACTGCGCCCGCCACCCTGAGACATAAAGGTGAAAAGTCTCATGTGCCTGTTATTTCACCGGCACCCTTACCCTTCAAACCGGAACACAGCAATGCGAGCACTACTGCTTTGCGGCAGAAATAGGTATGGTGGTAGTACTTCCCCGGACGCACGAACTTTTACACAAAAAAGCTCTACTACTACTAAAACTACTACTAAGGTACTACTACTAGCGATAAATACATAATTTTGCATAGAAAATAAACGTACTGGGGGGGGGGGGATTTTGGGGTTAACCAATAAGCTATGCCGTTTGTACATAAAATCGCAGTTCAATCTAAAAGCATCAGACACAGTAACAAAATCCTGCAGGATGGGACGGGAATCTGACTCCTAATGAGGCCTGGGAATTAAATTAGAACTGACGGATGGATGACTGCTATTTTAGTTGTTTTGTTCTCGGTTTCAGGATACAATTTAACTTCAAACTTGAAGCTTTAACGTCCTGAGACGTCTCATTGATTCCTTGACGGAAACACGATGTATGACGACCTCTGTGGCGTGCGAGTAGCCGGCTGAGATGGGAGAGGTTGCGGGTTCTATTCCCGCTGCGGAAAAAATGATTGTACGATCTGCAGATATTTATTCCAGCTCTGGGTGTTGTTGTACAATGGTACTCGTATTTCCTGACCCATGACACAGGGGATCCTAGTGTGGTATCAGAGGGCATAGCCGGTTTGTCTAAGTTTTGCATTCGGTATCCCCACTATCGAATTGCTCGTCGATATATGATTTTATGTATGGTTTTAATAGTATCTCAACACGTCCGCTAGGGAAACTTATCATTTTCTGCATACAAAAACGACATTTCGGCTCGCAATTCGGTTTATATTATTCCGAGTGGTTCCATTCCAAATTACCAACCTTTACTAAGCCCTCAGGACTGTGTGTGACTGTTTGTTGTTATTATTTATTATTAGTAGAGCCTTGATAATCCGAACTATCGAAAATGTACCCCTGTTCGGACTCACGGATCATTAGGATTATAGTAGGTAAGTAGGTATTTTAAATATAAATAGAAAATGTAAAGTTTCAAGATACGTTAACACAGATTTTGTTTGTTCTTCATCAATTCCAATAATTTGAGAAACACGCAGTTAAAAAAATACCTAATTTTTTTATACAACTTGGAATGACGGATCATGCAGATGTTCACCCACCTGATGTCAAGGGGTGTCTGCTTATGAACAGCGCATAAATAGGTCACGTCTACCTAGGACGCACGCTGTGTTGCATGCATTGCACCGCGCCCGCCGCCATGAGACATAAAGATGAAAAGTCTCATGTGCCTGTAATTTCACCGGCGACCATACCCGTCAATCCGGAATACAGCAATGCTTTGCGACAGAAATAGATATGGTGGTTGTACTTCCCCGGACGAACTCTGTCACAAAAAAGCTCTACTACTACTAAATGTAGCATAAATGCAGTACCGTGACATTATTCAGACTAGAAACCAAGCCTGGATTTACGTGGACAAGCATAGATTTTAATATCAAGATGCGGTCGATCTAACAAATTGGATTTAGTCATGAGACTAAACACCACCGATCGCGTGTGAACCAAGTCATAGACTGGTGATTGGTGTCTCACGCCCGATTTTGACACCGAAAAATTAGCAGTAATTGTTTCCTTACTCTTGTAATATGTACTATATTTGTAGGCTTCGGCCACAGAATAAACAATAGTACCTACACGTCCTCGTCAATAATAGTATATTTTTTAATAAAACGTTTTAGATTTTCAGAGCGAAAATACTAGTTAATTTTGGTAATCGGCATCGCGATCAAATGGTGATGGATTCAAAGACTTTTCGTGACTATCCTACTCCTCAATATGCAGAAGGCAATGCACCATAATACTCCTATGATATCACTATGACACATCTAATAATAATATCATCAAATCCATCGTCTGTAGACCCGCTGAATACTAAGCACTCAATGTTTCATATGATAGCGGTGCCGTTATTTGACTGACTACTAGGAGACAGCTACTAGGAGAGCGACTCGCACGACTGACGAAACGTTTCAAGAAACTGGCATGCCAGTTATAGGCGTGTGACGACAGCAGCATTATAAGGCGAGGCTGAAAAGCAGCGTGGCTGAGCGCTCGACCTTTTCTCTTACACTAGCCTAAATATTATAACTAGGTATACCTACTGCATTTTTTTTGTTGTTGTTTTAATCACTCTCCCCACAAGACACTTCCAGAGCGGAGATCAGACCAGATCAGACCCTCCGTCACAGTTCTAAGGATGCTGTTCTGACTGTCCCGAACCCTGCGCATAAGGGACGCAGTTTTTTTGCGTGTAATGGCGTGAAAGCCTTCCGTTTGGTAATGCGCAAACATCTCCGACGCACTGCAGAATCGAGGCAGTCCTAACATCATCCGAAATATATTATTATACTGAACCTATACCACCTGCAAAGAAAAAGAATACAGGGCAAATAAATAGGGAGTAAAAATGAAAAATCGAGCGATTAAAAAGTGAACTCCTTTATGTTTTCCTAACAACATACTTGCGCAACATATTCGTGGATCTTATTCTGAACTGCACTGGAGTAAACTCCATTTGCGTGTTGAAGCTGTCACGCACATTTTTTATTTTTATTTGACATTACGAGACCGTCATATGACGGTGCCGGTGTCCTACGCATCCCTGTCTGCATTACGCACTCATTGTTTGGTGAGTAGGACAAATATTTGAATATCTTCTTACGGGCTATGTGTTTGTATGGGCATGTACCTACCTAATGTTAGCACGATTTTATGCTATCCAATATAGTACCGATTAAGCTGTATTGGTGTTATGTAAGGAAGTTCCGCTACCTACAGTGAATAAAGTTGGAGATTATCGATTTATATCGATTACATAATAACGAAATCCTTACAAATAGTAGTAGTAGAGCTTTTTTGTGAAAGAGTTCGTCCAGGGAAGTACTACCACCATACCTATTTCTGCCGCAAAGCAGTAGTGCTCGCATTGCTGTGTTCCGGTTTGAAGGGTAAGGGTGCCGGTGAAATTACAGGCACATGAGACTTGTCATCTTTATGTCTCAGGGTGGCGGGCGCAGTGCAATGCCACATAGGGTGCGTCCTAGGTGGACGTGACCTATGAGGTAATGCACTGTTCATAGGCAGAGGTTACCGCTTAACATCAGGTGGGCCATCTGCTTGTTCCGTCATTCAAGTAGTATAAAAAAAAAAAAAAAAAAATATATATATATATAGTTTCTTCATCAACGGGAAGGGATTTAGTAACTTTCCGCTGTCCACGTTGACGGGGACAGCTCGTGTATAACACGAAGGGATTTTGTGACTTCCCTCCACGTTAACGTCGACAAGATAACGTGGACATCGGGAATAGACCATCATCATCAACCATTTTCAGGATCATGAATGAGTTCTTTACAATTTGGATGGAAATTCAGGCTTTTTTACATCGAACACCTTCAGTTTGAGCTCAAACTTAAATAAATAAATAATGCTGGACAAGTTCACACAGTTTGGAGGAGGCCTTCACCCAATCTGGGGTTCTTGCATAAAGAAGAAACTAACAATAATAATAAGATTATTAATAATAATAGTTTAACTAACAAAATAACATAAGTAATAAGTAATTATGTAAAAATGCAATGTAATGCAAGGAATAAAAGGCTTTTTTATTTTATTTAAGTTCACACAACATTATCTAGCCCCAAGCTAAGCCAGAGCTTGTGTTATGGGTACTAGTTAACTGATATACTTAATACAATACATTACATATATAGATATTTTTTATTATACATAGAAATCACCCAGAACACCCTGAATAAATATCTGCAGATCGCACAAATATTTTGTTCCGAGGCGGGAATCGAACCCGCAACCTCCTGTGTCGCAGGCGAACCATCGCCAGCCGCGCAACAGAGGTCGTCAAATTAAGATGACATGACAGGTCTTCCTCCCGCAGACTCCAGGGCCCAGGGTCTGATGATGACCAGCATACAATGAAGGTCTTGGGTGAAACGGGTGCTCCAATTTCAATGCGGCTTTATTTAAAAACTGGTGTTTTAACACCGAAAATAGGCGGAGGTTTAATCAAAGGTTAATAGTAACTAATATTATAAATGCGAATGTTTGTGAGTGCCTGAGTGAGTGCTTGTGTTTGTTAATACTTATTCACGCTGAAATGGCTCGACGGATTTGGATGAAATTTGGAATGGAGATAGCTTGACTCCCAGAATAACACACTGGTATATTTTCATCCCGATATTAATTACCATGCAATCGAGACCTATGCGGGTAACACCGTGGGGTGCTGCTAGTACTTTTATAAAATTAATTTGTTGGCTTTGTAAGCTATTTATCAGTAAAAATAAATAGTAAGATGGAATACATCCACGGGCACTTTGGACTGAATGAATCGATGAGTGGCAATTTGTTATACTTACCTATCTACAGATATTTATAGCTTGTTGGGAATGCAAATCGGCCGGCGCAGACGCGTCGGCGTCTAGTAGGCGGGCGGCACCGGGGTAGGGCTACCAGTATAAATTTTATTAATCTAGATTTTTCGAAGGAGTTGCTACGAGATTTACCTTCACTGCTTTTTTACCATACAATAGGTAGGTCTTTCTAAATCATATAAAAAAGTCAATCAATTTTTTTTACTTCCAAGTGTACTTTTATTTATATTAATAATATTATTTATTGTACACCAAAGAAAGTCGTGCAAGCAACTAATCGGAGCTCATGCTATATTATTTTAAATTTGGATTTCATTTCAAAATATTATGTTTTTTTTTTTTTTAACATTGATAGACCTTTGTTTGACCACCATGTTTAATTTAAACTGCCCGTACGGAACGCATATTTCACGAGGTTTGACTCGCACTTTTTTTTTCTTGCCCCTTTCAAGTATCCCTGAATGAAGCATGACAACCCTAACAGATACCGGTTCGCATGGCCAACATCGGAAGCTGCGCGCGCGCACGTATCTGATAGCAAAATAGGCGGCTTTTATCATAATTTATCATATATTTTACAAACAAAGTTCACATCATTTATAATGGTATCAAGGTTATTTATTGAAATAAAAATGGAAAACTTTAATTTTTGCTTTGATATGGTGGAATAAATAAACATATTTGACGACCACTGTGGCGCGGCGGGCGAAGCTTGCCCTGTGACGCAGGAGGTTGCGGGTTCGATTCCCGCCTCGGAACAAATATTTGTGCGATCGTAGATATTTGTTCAGGGTGTTCTGGGTATTTTCTATGCATAATAAAAAATATCTATCTATGTAATATTACATTACATTTTTATTATTGTTTTATTATTTAGTTTTTGCAATGTTTGCCTCGCATATTGTTTTTTCTTCATAAATAAACTTTCTTGTTAATCTTAGTCCGGGTATCCGCGATACAGGCTTGTCCTAGTGCGGTACCCATTGTTAATTATCAATAGCCACTATTATTTGTAAATAAAACATTTTTATTTGTATTTATTTGTATTAAGTATATCAGTTATCTAGTACCCATAACACAAGCTCTGCTTAGCTTGGGGCTAGATAATGTTGTGTGTACTGTGTCGCAGCATTAATATTATTTATTTTATTTATACTACATGAAACCTGAAAGCAAGACACTCCTGTTTTTGGGGCTAAGAATAAAACCGAATAAATATACATATTTTTATGAGACTGTCATCATTGTTTGAATACCAAAGTCAGTTTGCAATACAAACTGCAAACAGACCAGTTAGGTATTTGCATGGATTCAATAAACCTTACAAGCTAAGAGAAACATTAACCAAGGCAGTGAAATAAAAAAACATGTCTATGATGTTTGCGAGATAGTGCTTAGCTATTTTTGGTGGAAATTGGTGCAATTTTTTCCTTCCCAGGAACAAAAAGCATGAAAAAAAAAAACAAAAAAAACACCGAACGGAATGAAACTGCAGAATCAATTTGATAAAACACGTCTAAGGATCATTGCTAGAAATCCTGCTTTCAAATTAAAAAATCCGCATTCAAATAGGTTCACCCGTTTAAGAGCTACGGTGCCACAGACAGCGGTCAAACTTATAACACCCCTCTTTTTTAAGGCTAATTGCTTTTGGAAGAAATTATTTTTTTCCAGTGACTGTGAATAGATTCGGGGCCCTATATTAAGCCTGCTTAATTTCAATGAACAATGTTTTTTTTTTTTACATACCTAATTTTCTTCTACGCGTATGTGGTAAAATCCTGCAAGTTCCACCCAACATTTGAGCTGAAATTTTGCATACAAGTACCTATGACAATACAACATCAGGGTGATAGCGAGCTGGGTGATAGATATGGAAGGTGGACAACGGAACTCCTCGATTAACCTAGATTTGAGCTCATTTTGATCAGCTACGGTTCCAATCACTAAGTTTCATAACAGCTTGTTTTCAACGTGATACAATCGTCAGATTATATCTGCCACCGCTGAGCTATCGGTGAGTGGTCTGAGCTTGCTTGAGCGTGTGTAGCGTGAAATAAGAAATGGTTTCCTCCTCCTCCTCGCGTCGTTTTCCTCAATACTGAGGGTCGTGACCATGGATCACCTTCTACCGAAAGATGCCAATGAGATCTGTTGCCACCGAGATGCACGGCTTCGTGGAATTTTTAATCGAGTGTGGGGTGCATCCGTTTTCTTCCCATGGATTCATCCCACGAATGTGGTGCAGAGAAATTGCTTTAACTAAACCTTAATCATTATTGCGTCATCACCTAGTGGCTAGATTAATTAGTACTTTAACAAAGCTACAGACATTCTGTCACGGTTTAATATTAGTCAATTGGCGTTGATAGATGCAGCGGATTCAGCACAAATTCATCTCCATAATCGCCTTCACCAATCAGCAATTAGAAATGGTTTAAATTTTTGACCAATTTAGATTCTAAATTATATCTGTCTAGACTAGAATTTATCGGACAGCATAGTATCTTCGATTGTCGCAAAAACTCCTAGAAAGAAAGAACTACTCTTATCTACTTACTAACTTTTAAATTAAAACATCTGCGATTATGAATATTTTAGTTATTTGTTTTGTATTTGTCATGTGGACTTAAGTTTATTTTAAGATGTTTTTCTATGTATTATGTATCTATAGCACGCTCATATACGCGCATTAAATTTAATAAATCATAAGTAATTCTGATGTAAAGTGAATTTTTAAATTATTGTGAGAATAAATTCATAAAACCAGAGTTCAGCTACGATCCCCCAAACAAAAAAAAACACAGTATCATAGCTAATTGATGATATAAGAGATACCATAAATTACTTAGATACTTACCTACCTTGCAAAGTTCTTTAGATTACCTCCTCAAGAGCATTATTAATCGAGCAATATTTGTATACTTACATAAAATATAAAATATGAATGAAATAGAGTTTAAGCTGAAATTGATTTCGAAGCCGAGAGAGCTAAGCTCTTTGAAGCTCTTCAATTCAGATTTAAAAGCAGATTATCTTTTACATTTAACATCTTGTCGTCCAATTTAAATCTCATTATGATAGCGACTTGCCCAAGCATCGGCTATGCAAGAATAAACTTATACCTACCTTCCTCGTCAAACTTAAATGCGGCTGTAAAGTGCGTCAGATAGAAGTACTCATGATAAACAAGTGAAATGCGCATTTCCATAAAACGTTAACAACTTTAGCACCCCCTGAGGGGGTAAATTTCAGAAATTCCTTTCTTAGTGCACCCTTGGACCACAAAAGGAATGTAACCTGCACATTTCAGATCTCTAGGACTTAGGATCTTTAGGTTGTACGTTGATAGTCAGTCAGTCAGTCAGTCAGTCAGTCAGTCAGTCAGTCAGCGAGTCAGTCAGTCTCGCAAATTTTATATTGTTGATAATATATTGATTGATGACTATAACGTCATCAGACCTATGTAGCTTTTCTCACTACGAGTTTATGGGCCAGAATCGCCGGTATAACACAATTAAGTATCTACAAATGTTTTTTATTCCCAATCCATCTTTCAATACTGAGTCTGAGTACACGACTCAGATTGTTGATGATGTATCGAGATTTTAGCACACTTTTAGTGTTCCTACGCACGCCTACTCAGGTCAATGGCCAGCGCAAAATTCATCATCATAGGATTTGTATGAGAATATTGCCCCTGACGAATTAGGACTTGATTTAAATATCAATAGTCTAATTTATGATAGGCAAAGACAATAGAAACAGATAGAGGTCACGTGCAGTTAACTAAATCGCCTACTTAGTTCAATGTTGCAGAAAAATACGCTTGACTCAGTCACAGGCATTGACATTGGAATAAATAAGCTTTTTTTAAAAGCTTTTATTAAACAGACAGACGGATAACTAAGTGATTCTATAAGGCTCCCGTTTTTTTCCTATTCATGTAAGGACGGACCTCTGTGGCACGGCGGGCGAAGATTCGCCCGCGACGCAGGAGGTTGCGGGTTCGATTCCCGCCTCAGAACAAATATTTGTGCAATCTGCAGATATTTGTTCAGGGTGTTCTGGGTATTTTCTATGTATAATAAAAAAAAACTATGTAATGTACCTATATTGTATGAAGTATATCAGTTATCTAGTACCCATAACACAAGCTCTGCTTAGCTTGGGGCTAGATAATGTTGTGTTAACTGTCCAGCATTATTTATATATTTATTTATTTATTTATATAAGGAACCCTAAAAACAGGTAAGTAAACTGTATTTCCTGAAGAAATACTAACAAGAGTTTATGTTTATGTTAGCAAAACTAGTATAGTATTCTTTTATCTGTGGCAAAACTATAAAATCTTCGCTGTATTTCTGACGTTTTAATAATCGACCGACTGATCGTTTACCCGAAAATGCACCCAATGTCATACATAACTGTAAACTGTAACCACATCTAACTGTACACATAACTGTAACCACATCTAACTTTTTTAGACTCGATTCAAACTCACTCGAGGATATTTTGTATTCCATTTGAATGAAATTTTCCGAAAATGGCTTACGATTGAGGTTGTGACTAGACATAGCCTCACTTGCGGAAATTATGTATTCCATTTTCATAATCTTCATTGAAATGGAATACCAAATTTCCTTGAGGTTGAGTGAAGAGGAGGAAGGTTCGAAGAACGACTAAGAATAAGGGTAGGCAGTAGGCACCAATTAGTTGACAGCGACTTTTGTAGGCAAACATGATGCAATAGCTTTCGCAAATATAAATGCCACAGAAGGCGAACTTTAGTTCATGCATGTTCTGATGATGAAACCTTTATAGATTTTAGTTCAAATATTTACGAGGTATGTGATACACAGAACCAACATCGCAAAGGTTTTAGTGAAATTACAGGCACATTAGACTTTTCATCTCTCAGGGTGGCTGGCGGGCGCATTGCAATGCGTCCTAGGTAATAGGTAATAGGGTGCGTCCTAGGTGGATGAGCCCTATGTGGTAATGCATTGTTAAAGGCAGAGGTTACCGCTTTACACGCTGGTTTTACCGTCAATAAGTCAAACAAAACTTACCGCTAAAATACCTACGCTCCGAGACGCGCCGATGTTATTTTGTTTTTCATCCGTGAATTACACAAAGTTTTATTATGTAAGAGTTTGTAATAAAAGTTTAAAGGAAGGTGTTGCTAGCCGGACTCTGCAAATGGCGTATTGTCCTAATGCCACCTAGCCCACACACTCAACATTTAACACAATACAATCGATTGGTGATTCGTTTGAACACTAGCTAGAAAGTTGTAGCTAGACTTCTACTAAGTGCATTGTGCAATTGTTTTCAAAACTTTTACCATAGATCATCAGTTGATAGACGTCCACTACTGGCAAGCCATCCCCATAAAATGACATGAATTAATGAATGAATGAATGAAAATACTTTATTGCACACCTTACAAAAATGAAATGAAATGTTATTACACAGTGACGGAGTTTTTAACTGACGACTTGAGCAATGTTTAGTTTTTAGTATACTTTTTAATATTTACCTGTAACAACATATATTTGCATGCCTAATAATGATAAGAATGTAACGGATCTATTATTATTGTTTGACATCTACATCATGTACCTACATTCTGACAAATAAATTGCTATGAACTATGAACTACAAACTAGTTAAAATAAACGCACAACATTAAACAAAAAACTAAATGTATAATGGGCGGTCTTATCGCTTAGAAGCTATCTCTTCCAGACAACCTTTGGATGGAGAGGAGCTAAACTTATATGGAAGATTGGTACAGTACCAACAGATGAACAGTACCATCTACCGATGCACAGGAGAGATCGTTCAGTGTCGTCTATCCAAGCCTTTCATTTACGTCTGCTGTTCTCGCAGACCATATAATATCAAGATAGACATCGCAAACACGTAAAGGTGTATGAAACCAAGCGTGTCGTTTTATTTAGTACCTACTATGCTACGAAATATCTCCATTCGCAAGGCTAGCTCATTTCGAAGACTTTTTACAGTTGACTATGACTATGGTGCAATCAGGCATTTTTCTATTAACATCCGACGTACTATCGCGAAGACGGCCGAGAGCGAACTGATTTGAGGTTTGCTACTAGGTGCAATGCACCCCTACTTTGGACAGGCAAAGTGACACGTAGGTGCATTTTCGTTATCTAGTGTAATTATAAGTCTGTGGCTGTTCTCCTGGTTAGAAACAGACACTAACTGAAGATCAGCGCAGTTTGTTTACAACTTGCATAATATTCTGTAAGGGACCTTTTTGTGAAAGCGATTCTTGTAATTGTATTTTTTAACCGACTACAGGAATTAAGATTTCCAAAAAAATTGCCCCAACGCGGTTGGTGTAAGCGAGTTCTTGATTGGAGACCGCGTCTTGGCAAACGTAGCGTGGGGCGCCCTCTGGCTAGGTGGAGCGATGACCTACGAAAGGCGGCGGACAGAAAGTGGATGAGAAGAGGGAACAGTGGCGCGTATTGGGAGAGGCCTATGTCCAGCAGTGGACTAGTGTGGGCTGATGATGATGATGATCAATTTTGAACCAATTTGGAATACATGTGCAAGGACTGGCCTTTGCACTTGAAAACAGTAGCTAAATCCAAAGTCAAGTGCAAATCAACCATGGCTCCCAAACACAGATGTTATACAAATTGCTTTACGTTAATCGGTCAACTGTCCACTTAAACTGGTCTGATATATCGAGATTTACGAGCACAGCGAGCCCCAGATTGATTAATGGGCGGGACGAACTGACTACCGACTAATTCATCTGTGGTTGCATATTAATGTCACAATCAATTGAAGTATTTCTTTTAGTTCCTTGTGAATTTCGTAAGGGGAAGAACAACTGCCAGTCTCTAAGCAATATAGAAAAATATTCAAAATGGCGGGCACTTTTTTAAAATAGGTATATACATACATAGATAGATAGATAGATAGATAGATTAACTCTTTATTGTACACAAATAACACACAGAAACACAAAACATAACTCAATAACAAAAAAATAACAGAAATGTACAATGGGCGGTCTTATCGCTTATAGCGACACACGCCTTTTACCCCGAAGGGGTAGGCAGAGCCTCAATGGGCCTCTTTTCACAGTGGGTTGCACCATCGTGGAACATAGACGTGAGTAGTGGTGAGCTCATCGCCGCCATTACTTTCCACGAATGACTCGGCTAACGCTTTCTTCCAGTAATAACACATTCCGTAATAAGATAGCAGCCAGTATAAATCTTATCAACAAGGCCGGCTAATACCTTAGTCGGCTTTTACGACATCCACGGGAGGAGACAGAGGGGTCTATTCTTAGGCTGGACACACCACGCACTTTTTTTAATATCTGACAGCTGATTCTTGTCTAGGGATCGCAGGGATCCTCAGATATCGATTTTAAAAGCAATCGGTCCTTTAACTTATCCACTTTATTTAATTTTGACAGCAGAATCGTATTCAGTGATCATCAAAATGGAAACTTAAAAACAGATAGGTACTACAGGTCGCGCTACGAGTAATGAGCGCTCGACGAAAGTGGTGGGGTTGATTGCGCATGTTTACATTAGCGCATTCCCTATAGACTCAAAAAATGACTACTGCGCATTGAAGGTCAGCGCTCATTACTCGTTGCGCGACCTACATCACAAAAAACTTCTACTGTTGAGGCATTTTACTGGCGCTGTCACGAGCGCTGGAAATGACCCGTTTTGTCTAGCTAGTAGTAGCTAGTTTAGTAGTAGTAGAGCTATTTGTGAAAGAGTTCGTCCCGGGAAGTACTACCACCATACCTATTTCTGCCGAAGCAGTAGTGCTCGCATTGCTGTGTTCCGGTTTTGAAGGGTAAGGGTGCCGGTGAAATTACAGGCACTTGAGACTTTTCATCTTTATGTCTCAGGGTGGCGGGCACAGTGCAATGCCACATAGGGTGCGTCCTAGGTGGACGTGACCTGCACTGTGGATGCACTGTTCATAGGCAGAGGTTACCACTTAACATCAGGTGGGCCTCTTGCTTGTTCCGTCATCCAAGAAGTATAAAAAAAAAAAAAAAAAAAAACTAAACTACAGCAACTAAATTCGTCTAAGTAGAATATATCCTCCCGTCCATCTTCTCCAATGGATGATGTAAAGTGCGACTATGGGATTACACCAGGGATGGGCAGCAGCATCCACCTGTGTACTCTACACCAATACCAATCACCAATCTGCCTGCCAAGAGTGGTGATTATGGCAAATCCCCCATTGCTCATCCAAAATGTAAAAAGAGTCCTTCAGGGCAGGCGACGCTTTGACAATGCCTCTGGTGTTGCAGATGTCAATAGGCGGCGGTAACCGCTTACCATCAGGCGGGCAGTATGCCAGTTTGTCGAGCCATTACATAAAAAAAACAGCTCTGCTGCTGATTATGATGATGAGATAGTACAAACCTAAAAACTAAAAAGTTTTGTCAAGGTGGTACAAGCCGCGCAAATATTCTAACATTTCGTCCGCATTCGGACAAAACTGCCAAAGCCCCAATTTAGCTATTTGACTCATAACTAATTGTCGTTTAGGCTTTATTAATTCAGTATGGGAATTAGGTCTAGTGTGCTTCTTAAAAGCACTAATAAATAGATTTACGACCTGAATGTACGGTCAGCATCAGAAATAGACTGATGTGAATAAGCTATTCGAATTGAATATACTTCAAATAGTACAAATCAACAAAAGATAAAATGTGGTGACTAACTGCGTATATAAAACGTTTAGTACCTAGTAGTAGTAGAGCTTTTTTGTGAAAGAGTTCGTCCAGGGAAGTAAAAGAACGAAAGAAAGAAAAAACATTTATTTGTGTCAACAAACAATATTCCACACAAAATGACACACACACACACACACACACACACACACACACACACACACACACACACAGAAACAAAGAAAGATAAAACCAAGATTACTTAAAGTTGTGCCTCTTAGTACCAGTCACGCATCACTGACACAAATTTCACTAAGTACTACCTCTATACATATTTCTGCCGCACAGCAGTAGTGCTCGCATTGCTGTGGTTTGAAAGGTATGCAGTATGGGTGCCGATGTAATTACAGGCACATTCAACTTTTCATCTTTGTAACTCAGGGTGGCGGGTGGTTCATTGCAATGCAACATACGGTGCGTCCTAGTTGGACGAGACCTATGAGAGGCAGAGGTTACCGCTTGCACCCATACCCTTCACACCGGAACATAGTAATGCGAGCATTACTGCTTTGCAGCAGAAATAGGGATGGGAGGTAGTACTTCCCCGGACGAACTCTTTCACAAAAAGCTCTACTACTACATAAACTTAGTACAAGCACAGTACAAGTGACGTATATTTACCTCGGGTCTTAGTATTTGTCTGATCATAAACCGGAAACTACTTGACAGATTTACTGAGTTTTTACTACAGGGCACAATTTTCTCCTGAAAACCTGATAATTGACTTTTTGTTTTATAATGTATTTTTAGATAGCTGTTAGTTTCTCTACTAAATAACAAGTAATTAATTTTGTAAAAATTTAAAAAACCCTCATCGCTATGAAACGGCTGAACCGATTTTGATCAAACATCAAACAAAAAAAACAAAATCGATTCTTCCGTTCGGGAGCTACGATTTCACAGGCAGACACACACACAGACACACACATCCACACAGACACGTCAAACTTATAACATCCCGTCGAATTTGCATCGAGGGCTAAAAAAAAAAAATTTTAACGCTTCACTTCCACTTGGAAGCTACGTAGGGTAAGGTGCAACTTTACGTTCACGCCTACCTACAAATATTTCACATAGTTTTGTTTGCCATCGGGACTTGCTAATAAGGCGGGCCGAGTGTTGTTCCTATAATTGTTAACAAGCATTCATTTACTGTTTCGCTTTATGCTGCCGACACGACCAACCGACGTGCCGACACGACCAACCGACGTGCCGACACGACCAACCGACGTGCCGACACGACCAACCGACGTGCCGACACGACCAACCGTCGCCTTCCGCGGGACACCAACAAAGCCCGGAACAATAAAATAACCTAAACTTCTGAGTTACGAGTCTGTTCAAAAAGAGAAGCGTCGTGGGATTGGAGGGCGCAACTCTGTGCTCATTTATCTTTTTTGTTTAGCGGGCAATACAATAGCGCGTCTGTTCTATTTTGATCATTTTACAACTGTTACTATTTATTTAGTATAAAATTCAAAATGCCGACAGGTTTAATCCTAGGCTAAAGATATAGTTAAATAAAATAAATATAATTAATATTGTAAAAAAATTAAAAAACCTCAACGCAATGAAACGGCTGAACCGATTTTGATCAAACATTGCTAAGAACACTCACGACTAATTCATCATTCAAACAAAACAAAAAAACTATTCATCTGTTCGGGAGCTACGATGCCACAGACAGACACACACACACAGGCACACACACACAGGCACACACACAGACACACACAAAGACACACACAGACTCATACGCAGAACACAGACACACACACACAGACACGTCAAACTTATAACACCCCGTCGTTTTTGCGTCAGGGGTTAAAAATAAACCTTCTGAGCTATGAAGACTTACGTCCATATGTTCCAGAGAAAGTAGTCGACATTTTAATGTTATTCGTATTGAAGCTTAGAATATAGAATAAACCAGAACCCGTGTCACGCGTAACAACTGTCACCACGCAAACAAGTCTCAATGAGAATAGTTTCACCCAGTCTGTCTGTGGTCGGCCGTGCGGCTAGTCGTGTTGAACTCGAAAGAATTTCTCGTGTGTCGTTCCCACATGTAAAAATTCTGCTAGGTGTAAAAAGTAAATGGATAGAATCACATTTCATACGTAAGTATTACATTTTAATATATTTTTGGTTTAAATAATGCATTCATTCTTTGGAAAAAAGACAAGTTTCCATTTTGTCATTGTTGCCAAAATCACCAAAATATTACCCATACTGGTGGGTAGATGATAGGCGCGGGGGAGGGATTGTGTTTTGGCGACACAACGCCCCGTACTAATAGCAACGTACGCACCTTCTGGCTTATTCTATATTTTAAGTAGGTATTGAAGGTTCTAAGTATTAAGTATTAGACGATGATCTGTACATCAAGTACCTTCACAGCTTTCCTCGAAAAATACGCTGTACAAAAACTACTTACTTCAGTTTTGTGACTTATCGATTGATATGCTTCAGTATTTCAGCTCATAAAACATAGCAAATCAAATCGAGGCGGATCTAGTATGTCACGGGTGAGCTGCCCGATTCAGGACCGCTCGATTCAGCTGACTTACCAACTATACAAAATCACTGTTACAGTACAGTATTAGAATCTTAATCATACCTAATTATTTGTTGTTTTATTTTTGTTTGGTGAGTCAGCCGAATCGAGTTGTTCTGAGTCGGGAGGCTAGTCTAGATCATGATTTGATGGTACTAATCAATTAGTGACACAATTCTACGGTCGACGAACTTTTCGGGAATGTCTGGGATAATAGTTATTGCTTATTGTTCTAGAGGTCGTTGACCTGAAGCAAGTATGTTCAATGATGCAAAGAACGCCATGTTTGTTCTGCTAATATCAAGTTCAATGTTTTAGTGGCGCCTTAAATAATCGTTTTCTGAAAATCTATAGTTATATTTTATTACAAGCTGACGCGACTACAGCTATTGTATTGTACTTACATAACATACTAACGATGTAATTCAACGTAGTCGGTAGTTTAGTTTCAACCAGCGACCCGACACGGATACGAATGGTTTAAAAAAAAAGTGAAGTAGGTACAGTCCGCACGAAGCCGGGCAGTTCGCTAGTTCTATCACAGAATAAATAATAGTACAAGGTTCTATATATAAACTAAATAAATAAATAATGCTGGATAGTTCACACAACATTATCTAGCCCCAAGCTAAGCAGAGCTTGTGTTATGGGTACTAGATAACTGATATACATTACATAGATAGATATTATTTGTTCCGAGGCGGGAATCGAACCCGCAACCTCCTGCGTCGTAGGCGAACCTTCGCCCGCCACACCACAGAGGTCGCCTAATTAATACTAGATGACTGATATACATTACATAGATAGATATTATTTGTTCCGAGGCGGGAAGCGAACCCGCAACCTCCTGCTTCGTAGGCGAACCTTCGCCCGCCACGCCACAGAGGTCGCCTAATTGATACTGAAAACCGCATCAAAATTCGTTGAGTAGTTTAGGAGTAGTTGGATATACAGAGAGACAGACGCAGAAAGCGACTTCGTGTTATACTATGGTAAGGATAACTTTTTACAAGCTTTTAATTTACTTGACCTGTTCATGTATTTTAGTGTGGTTATTTGTAAATCATGAAACGGAATTCTGAAACAGTTAACCTCAACCGATTGAGCTGAAATTTTGCATACCTGTCAAGTTCAGATGAAAATGCAATTTCTGGTCATAGCGAGCTGATCTCATGATGGGTACCTATAGAAGGTGGTCGGAAGTTAGTGGCAGAGAGAACGCGCACAATAAAATTGAAAAATTTTTCTCTTCCAATGCAACTAATTTCTTATGTTCATAGTTACAAAAATGTGCAGGAGTGCTATCTACTAGCCACGCGCGTTGAAATCTTTTATAAGAAATTAAATGTTCTAATCATCCCTTACAATAAAAACGGCATGAAAATTCCTGCTTCTTAGTCCATTGGAATAGAGTTCAAAATCGGAAAACAAACCTCGCTTATCATATTCAAATAGTAAGGTACAAACGTTGATGGTGTGTAGGGTCATCACCTGTACCTACCCGTGTGAGCTCTCACCTGCGTTACGGGAACCGTACCTGTGGCAGATTGCCAGCCTGGTACCAGGGCATCAGGACCTACCAGGAGGTGGTATACCTGGCGCATGCGTCCACCTGCCTTACCTGTTTACCTAACCTGTTTATGTTGACCCGTGCAGGCGGTCGCAACTAACATATCTTAGGAAACTTGAAAGGTCATGTTATGTTGGTTATGGGGACACCAAAAGACCAACTTATTTAGATCCGTGCAGGTTAAAGCGGTTGTAGTAAAAATGTTGAGGTGGAAGGTCTGGTTATGATGGCTAGGGGGACACCTGACGCGTGCGCTAAGGGTCGCACCTTTGTTTGAGGTGTCATTCGGTCTGTGGCTTCCCCTTGATAATGTTGTGTACTTTGCTGATTTTAACGTTTGTATGACGTTTGTGTATGATTGTTGTATGGGTGGCATAGTATTGTTATGACTTCTTCTCTAATCTATAACAATACAATTAAATGTAAGTATCTGTCCGTGATTTCATAATAAATGCCAAAACTTAAGTGAAAACTGCTATTTATAAGATGCCTAAAAATTACCGTTTTTGAATTGTTGTACGTACGACAGTCTGAAAATTTTACTCGAATAGCCTCAGAAATGCCTCAACGGATTTCAATGAAATTTTTTTTCAGGAAGATGTGAATGTACCGCGCGAAGTCGCGGGCATAGCTAGTTTTATTTAAGTCAGGTTAGTGATCCAAACCTGACTTAATTAAAACTAGCTGTGCCCGCTGTGTTTTGCTAGTGTGATAGCATGATAGTAAGTGAGATAGTAACATAGTGAGATAGTGAATAGTGGGTTGGGGGGTGAATTTTGGAAATTCCTTTCTTAGTGCACACCTACCACAAAAAGAATCACACTAATGTTATAAATTCGAAAGTTTGTGCGCGTGTTTGTTACTTCACGCTGAAAGGCCTGGAGGATTTAGATGAAATAACACATAGGTAGGCTATTTTTTATCCCGATATTCCCATGGGTTCGAGACTTATGCGACTCAATACTGGTCCTAAACTAAGAATTCTCTATTAATTCGCGCTGGAGCATAATATGAAGATTGAGTGAAAATGCCTATTACATAATTTTGTAATAAAAAAAAGTTAACGGCCGCACCCAAAGTCCCCAATTCAAGATAATTGATCATTTATTTGATACTTAGACTCATTGAATATGACATATATTATATACATAGATAGAAAGATTAACTCTTTATTGTACAGTTACACCTAAGAAAAGTAAAATATAACATGTAACTAATTAACAACGTACAATGGGCACAAACCTCCATAGTCAAACGCCTTTATCCCCGAAAGGGTAAGCAGAGCCTCAATGGACCTCTTTTCACCGTGGGTCGCACCTTCGTGGGAATACAGACGTGACAAGTGGTGAGCACCGGCATTGCTTCTTATGACTGACTCGGTTAACGCTTTCTCCAGAACCAACTAATCTTACCTTACAAGTTCGGACAATCCCTTAGTCGGCATTACGACATCCACGGTAGGAGACGGAGGGGTGTACTCTTAAAGCCCGTTTTACACTTCAATAAGTACAGTAGCGAGTTAACTTGCGTGCTTGCGTCATCGGCGAGTAGTAAGTTGTTGATTAAAATGAGTTGAATAGATCGCGATCCTATTTTTTGGCGAGTCCAGTGCGAAGTACTCTCTTGCGTCTCCCGTACCCCGCTAACTTAACTGGCCGGCATGTAGACTGGCGAGTTTAGTACAGTCCATAAATTCGTACAATGCAGACACGGCAACTTATGACTACTCACTCTCCTACGTTTGGACATTACTTACAACTTACTACTTATTACTTAACTGACTGATTTCTTAACTCGCTACTGTACTTATTGAAGTGTAATTCGGGCTTAGGCCGGACAAACCATGTTTTTTTTTTTTTTTTTTTTTTTATAAATAGGCAAACTTGCATAAGGCCCACCTGATGTGAAGTGGTCACCGTCGCTTATAGACACGGTAACACCTAGGGTATTGTCGATGCGCTGCCTACCCTGAAGGAATTTATGAACATTTTTCTTGAAGCGACACATGTCGTAACCAAGCGGGTTGTTTGGTGACTTTGAGTATGGGGCTTTATAATGAGCACGATAAAAATATGGTGTAGTAATTCTGCATAGTCCTCGAGTAATGGCTGTGGGCGTGTCCTGGCCACTCCTGGCGGTACCTCCATGATGATACCACGGCGTGAAGACGGGGGTCAGCGCCCTCGGCACAATCAAAGGGACGGCGGATATATGAAATGCGGTGTATTCAATAATTTTTTCTCCACGATCTTTATAAACAAAAAAATAGATATGTATGTTCTACATCATATAAAGAATGTCCTCTTTTGTTTTAATTATTAAAATAACTTATAATGTAAGAAATAAATATGCAAAGTAGCCTCTGTTTTCGTAGTTACAACCATTTTTCTCGTAAACTATCAATCATAAGACGTTTTTATTGCCTTCTATATTAAATTAACATAACGCGATCTTTTTTTAATTTTTGAAAATTAATTTCCTATTGATTTTTAATTAAAAAAAAGCGTGATTTTCGCTCAATTTTCGTTTCGCGAGTGCTATTCTGTCACTCTTTAACTTACCTTAACTTTAATGAGTCAGATACTTACATAAATTGGCGTCCATCGACACCTTTAAATATAGCTTATTTTTCCTTTTATTACCATGTACGCCTTATTCTCAGAGTGCCCTTAATTTTGGTAGTTACTGAATAAATGATAGACATCAAGTTGTCATCTCACCTCACAACTTACGATGATGGTGTAAACGACCTTATTAGTAAAAGTCCTTATACGTAGAAATTAAGGCACAGAATAGGCACCTAGTCGCAACCCACACACTCCCAAAAAGGAAATTTAAAGATCTTTACTTTATAACTCGAGTTGTAAATTAACTGCTGACATTCATATCAAGACGTCCTGTTTCTTTGTAGGCTTTATTTATAGGCCATAATTTTACCCAAGAACCGTTACATGGAATTTCTTCAATAAGGCTGCGTTTCCACCTAAGATTTGCGAGGTAGATCTGTTGCTAATAAGGTTATAAAGATTCGTATAAACGGATACCGTACTATAATTAATCTATGCATCTCCACTCCATACTGCTTTAGTCGATACTGCTCTCAACATTGTCAAAAAGCAAAAACATGATTATCTCATTATAAAGCTATCTCAAATGGGAATAATTCCTATCTACAACATAAATAACTTTTATTATAAGTCGCGAGACTTGTTTCATGATAAAATCTTAAAAGCGACCGGCTACTAAGCTGTCAAATGTCAAAAAAGTAAATCCAACCCCACAGTGATCCTTTTGCGTCCTGTTACTAAAATAGAAATACAGTGAAACTACTTTAGAGAATTGTTATAGAAATGAAGGGCGATATTTCTTTCACAACTACAGCAATTTTCTAAATTGCTAATGCTATAGGTTTCTTAAAATAGCATCGACCGTAATTAGACTTGTTAGTAAGATTCGTTGGTATATAAGATTAGTCCTGGCTGCTATATAGCTTATTAAAATAAAATAAATAATAATAATAATGCTGCACAGCTTACACAACATTATCTAGCCCCAAGCTAAGCAGAGCTTGTGTTATGGGTACTAGATAACTGATATACATAATACAATACATTACATGGATAGTTTTTTTTTTATTATACTTGGAAAATACCCAGAACACCCTGAACAAATATCTGCAGATTGCACAAATATTTCTTCAGAGGCGGGAATCGAACCCGCAACCTCCTGCGTCGCAGGCGAACCTGCGCCGCGGCACAGAGATGTAATACTATTACTGGAAAAAAGCGAAGCGATGGCGTTGTGACTGCAACTATGCGACCTTTATAACGTCAAATAATTAATTTACTTCGTATGTCTTCGCTATATTACGTCCGTTAAATGACTGAAGCCGCTATCTTAGAAAACCCAGACTTAACTTGTCTTGAGTATAGGGTGGTCTGAAGATAGATTTAATGTGGATCCTCATTAGAAGAGTATCTTAATTAAGACCAGCGTTGAAATGCCTACATAATCCGTGTAGCCGTGTGTCCGGCCTAAGATGCTGTGGTGTGTCCGGCCTAAGAATATACCTACCCCTCCGTTTCCTCCCGTGAATGTCACAAAAGCCGACTAAGGGATTACTCGGACTTATTCATAAAATTCGTTGATATAAGATTTGTCCTGGCTGCTAGCTTATTATGGAATGTGTTATTACTTGAGGAAAGCGAAAGTTCGTGGGAAGCAATGGCGGCGATGAGCTCACCATTTGTCACTTCTATTTACCACTATGGGTGGAACCCACTGTGAAAAAAGGCCCATTTGAGGCTCCGCCTACCCTTTCGGGGAAAAAGGCGTGTGTCTATGTATGTAAGTAATTTTGCTCTGACTGTACTTGCACTTTGCACGCCCAAAAAAGGAATGGGCCACGTTGTCAACTAAAAAAACGTATTTTTAGCTCCTGACGTCGTAACCCAGCGTCGTGGGCCACGTCATCAACAAAAATAAAGAAAAATTGGACACACTGTCAATGGGCCTTATACCGTGGGCCAGGCTGTCAACATCCTGATATTCTTTGGCGGTGGAGCCACGGAACAGTATAACCTACAGGGTGACAATTTCCTAAGAGCGTCAATTATACTCGTATTAGCCTATTCTTGTAGGGCTGTCTGTCACACAAGGGAAAAAAAGGTTGTATAAATATATTTTAAAAAATTCTGGACAGTTCACAAAACTTTATCTAGCCCCAAGCTAAGCAGAGCTTGTGTTATGGGTAGGTACTAGATAACTGATATACCTACTTTACAATTAGGTGCTTAGATAGATAATTTTTATTATGCATAGAAAATACCCAGAACACCCTGAACAAATATCTGCAGATCGTACAAATATTTGTTCCGAGGCGGGAACCGATTCCGCAACCTCCTGCGTCGCTGGCGAACCTTCGCCCACCGCGCCACAGAGGTCATCAAAATTTCAGCTTGTGATGATCAGATGTGGGCCGTGGCCACCGCTAGGTATATTACGGATGTTGCTATCCCAGTAAATTACTAAAGAGCCAATTAGTGGTAATTATATAGTTAGGTCTCTAAAACAAGGCTAACCGATTCGTTTTGGTTTGTTAGAAGCAAACATCGCCCGTTCTTTGATGTAAGCGATGTTTATATAGCCGACATGTTTTCATAATTATTATTGTGGAACTTACTCCTAATTTTTGAGTTCTGCGAAATTTATTTGCACACAAACAGATCTTTGCTGAAATGTTTCCTATAATGGTTCACTTTGTGCCTTTTGAGGTAAGGAACCCTAAAATCAAATAACTTTAACGAATGGTATTATATTTAATTACTTAACTTTACCTAGAAGTCCCTATTAACACACTAACCCATATTATTATAATCAAGGAATTGATTTATACCCATACTTAAAGGTACAAAAATTTCGACTGGTATCCACTACACACACTAAAGCTGAAATATAGGTACTAGTAGGTGATAGTCAAAGTCGAGTCAATTTGAAAAGTTACGCAATTCACTTCTATTTCATTTCACTACACTTGTGCTCTTTAAAAGAGCTACATTGGTCAAAATAATACAAACTAACTCAAAATGTTATTGTTATATTTTACACCACTATTTTACACACTATTTTACACTCCGCTTTGGTTGATATTGGCCCTAATTCACTTCATATTTTGATAATCAAATATGTCAAACGGAAGTGACACTATAAAACTCTCCATATATCATCCTTGGTCAAAATGCTACTGAAGGATATCTTTTTATGCCCTTTTTGAAGGGTTTCTGAGAAGGAAGTGACGTTACCACAAGCGTTTGATCCTCTTTTATCATTGAAATTAGCTGTCAGATGGATATAAATCAAGTATTTTTGAGTAAAAATAATTTAAAATGATTTCAAATGGGCGAGAACAGAAAATTGGTTTGGGAAAACTGCTGTCGGAAAAATAGCGTTGGAATTTATTGTTAGTTTTCAGTGCAAATTTTAAAAACTTCAAAAATTCAAAAACTTGATATTTGTTGTTAAATTATTGTCTCAATTTTTTGTTAGTTTTCAGTACAAATTTCATAAAATTCAAAAATTCAAAACCTTGTAATTTGTACTGTAACTAACAATTAATTCTGACGCTATTTTTGTCAAATAATTAATTTAAATATATTTTTTATTTGTAACTTCAAAAACTTGCTCACTTCCCGGACTACCTATACCTACTGTGCAAGTTTTGTTGCAATAATTCTACCACTTCATCATAAAAACATGATTCTACGTAAACCCTTTTCCATAGGGATTGGTCAAAATTATACTCGTAGCACCAAAATAGACATTGCTACTATCCAAAATCGTAGAATATACCTACATGGGGGTTATTCCGATGTGTCATGAGTTCCCCTACCTAGTTGCCACCGATGATGCACACACTGTATATAGGAAGCGCGCCTGCGCTTTCCTTGACGGTATTATTACGAAAGTTGATTACACAGTTGCATATGATAATATGCAAAATAAGAGCAAACTTCGGTTGTATGCAGAGGCATACAACCGAAGTTTGCTCTTATTTTGAGCGAGCGGGTAGCGGCTCCTATCTATCAAACCGCACTCTTACCTAATGCCGTACAAGATCACGCAGCCTTATCTTGAAACTTAGAAAAATTACCCTCATAAAAGCGGGATGAACAATCTATTAACGTAGATAATATAAAACCCTGTGGCTACCAAATATTATAGGTACTTTACCGCACACGGCGCAGGATTAGATGTGATTTAGGAGTATAATCCTGAACGGGCCATCCCGGGTGTCGACGGGTGGGGCAAAGTTACCTGAAACGATGGAGGATACTGTTAGAATATTATACACAAGTGATACAACTTACAAGCTAATATATCTACCAGCTACTCTTCAATATTCACCTACTCTCCATTTTTAAAAAAAAATAATTGTAAACAAATTATTACTTTTTTTACTTTTAATTTTATGCGAGAACTTCCTCGGAAAATGTATGTGAACATGCCAATGTCTATCGTGTAAGAATATTTAAATTATAAAATTTAGATATCTTGATTAGTAGTAGTTGAGCTTTCTTGTGAAAGAGTTCGCCCGGGGAAGTATACCACCATACCTATTTCTGCCACAAAGCAGTAATGCTCGCATTGCTGTGTTCCGGTTTGAAGGGTAAGGGTGTCGGTGAAATTACAGGCACATGAGACTTTTCAGCTTTATGTCTCAGGGTAGCGAAGTGCAATGCCACATAGGGCGCGTCCCACCTAGGTGCACCTGACTTGTCAGGTCTGCACTGTTCAATTGGCAGAGGGTAAAGGCCATCTACTAGACACGACATTCCAAGTAGTATAAAAAATAAAAAAAAAGGATTTGATATATTCAATTATTGTAGTAATATTGACGACACCATAGTATTATTTTATCTGTGACGACACTAAGCATTCAATTCACAAAGCCTCAATCAAAAACTAATTCTTTATAACGGTCTAATGAAAAGGCAAGTCGTATTTTCCGTGTCAAATGAACACAATTATTTTCATATTGTCACTTTATTCCACGTGTGAGTTCCCTCGCCTGCCGTGTGCGAGAATGAAACAACTACATCATCCCTCTCTCTTTCTAACTCAAAGTACTCGTGTGAAAACTTACGCCACCTAATGCAAGAGCTAAGGCATTCATCTGAATAACGGGCCCACCTTTATATCCCATCATGAGCATTAGAATCCTATCCTAGCCACACATATTAGTGACCAAGCGTTAGAAAAAAACAAGCGTTTGCTTAGCAAATTCTAATCTCTACACATACTCGGTTACCAGGCTAGCAGAAACCACGAGGAAGTGTCCACACATATGCCTCCGTGTGAGATATAACACACGGCATAGCCACATACGCATCGCGAAGGGGTTGTCGGGTGTCCAACGGCCCCCTCACCTAAATTCACACAGACACACATCTACATGTAGAACACCACCCTCTAAGCAAGAGCGAAGGAGATAGAACGCTACACAGTCCCACTAACGTTAGAAGGAGTTAGATATTTGGAGCGGATCGCGGAGACAATAAAGACGAGTCACAGTCTTGAGGTTATTACAAGGGTGAAAGTTCGTTTACTGCTCCTATTGTATGTTTTCCTGGTAGTTGTTTTCCATTTTAGGACAAAACTTGATAAAAAAGGGCGCTGGGGTGTTGGAATGTCGTGGAAGTTTGAGGGATTGGCCTCATTTGGTGGCTTCAACCCCCTTTCAAGGGTGCGTGCTTGCGCGTAGGCCGCGGGAGACCTGAGGGTAAAGTTCTCTGGATGAATGTGTGTATAACACATTCGCTTTCTGTTATTGTCTGTGTTTTTTTTTGTATGATATGAGATATCTTTTATTTTCGACTTGTTGATAACATTCATCGCTATAAGATTTGCCCTGGCTGCTAGCGTATTATGGAATGTGTTATTACTGGAAGAAAGCGTTAGCCGAGTCAACCGTGGGAAGCAATGGCGGCGATGAGCTCACCACTTGTCACGTCCATATTCCACGATGGTGCAACCCACTGTGAAAAGAGGGCAATTGAGGCTCTGTCTATTTATTTATTTATTTATTTTATTTTAGGAAGACTAACAGCACAAAAAACATCATAAATATATATAAATTTAGAATCATAAGTCTTCACTCTTAAAAAACAAAGTAACAGAGCAAGTTATAAGTACAAGTTAAACATAAACATAAAACGAAGTTAACAAAAAATAATGATAATGAAATATTTAGATTAATACAAACAGATTAGACAAACAGTACCTACACATTAAGATTAACCTCAGATAAAATAATACTAAATTAAGTTAACCAAAGAACTCAGAGCTCAACAAGCACCTCATCCTCGGTATACTACAGTTGAACAAATCAACAGTAGTACAATGCTGTTTATTGTAATTATCACACGCACGCCATATATAAGAATTACAACGATAATTTGTGGACACAAATTCTAAACTGAATGTGGGAATAAACCTACGAGACCTGCCAGGAACGTAGAGTTGCAACTTGCTTAGCAACTCAGGACAATCAACATGACCAGATACCAACTTACCCAAATAAAGAACATCAGCAATTTCACGTCGTTTAGTCAATGGTAAGAGGTGATACCTCTTACAAGCTAAATCATAACCACGTATATACATTCTTGACCGAAAATTTAAGAAACGTATAAACTTCTTTTGTTTTTGTTCAATCCGATCTTTATAGATATTATAGCGAGGATTCCATATCTGTGACGCATATTCTAAATTACTCCTCACAAAAGTACAATATAAAATTTTCAATGTTTTGATATTATTGAAGTCTTTTGAAGTCCTTATAATAAACCCCAGAGCTTTATATGCTTTAGAGATTATAGAATCAATATGGTTGTCAAACAGCAACTTACAATCATGGATGACCCCGAGATCACGAACAGAGGAGTCTCTAGCGAGAGTGTGGCCTTTAAGACTGTAATCAAAATCCAAAGTTTTTTTTTAACTTTCTAGTGAATGTGATACACGAACATTTAAGAGGGTTCAGGTCCAACTTATTACTATATTACTTATTACATACTATGTATGTATGTATGTTGCAGGCAATGTGTAGTAGACTCCACGGAGGATTATAGTTCGATACTCACCCGGTCTGTTAACGGTCATCAACTACCCGTCAGCCAATAACTCATTGTTGCATCTGTGTAGTACCTAATCCTCAAAATTGTATTGGTATGACCCAGGTCAAGCAACCAATGACAGTCAACACGCGTGAGCGATCACATTATAGGCCTGGGACCGGTTGGTCGTTCAACCGTGAAATTCAAGCATTATGCTCTATCGTTACGATGCAAACATTCAATAGCTTAATTTGAATGTCATTAGCTGTTTGATTGAGGTAGGTATTAAGGAAAACGCAGGCAAAAAGTTATGAAAATACCATAAACGGGAACAATTATAATAAAATATATGCATCTTTTTCTAGACTGTAAATATTTATATCTCTATCGGAATAATGTCTAACGCTCGTTATTGTTTATGTTATTGACGCTCTCTTAGTTTTACGCCTATCTCGATAGGTACTCGGTACTTTTTTCTATGCATAATACGCCTGCAAGAAATCGCTTTCAGCCGCCCATTGTACATTGTTAGTGTACAATAAGGTGTTCACCTATCTATCAATAGGCACCACACAAAGAATAGCCATGGCCATGTTTGTTGCCCTGAATCTTATATTGGTCGCGTTGAAACAGCGAAGACGATTCAAAATGGTCACTGTACACTATTGACTTTGACTTTGACATCAAAATAAAATATCCAAGAGTGGTCAAACTAGCCGGTTTGAGTCAACACGTGCTCAAATCGGACAAAATGCATAAATTAGCGTTTCACCGTGAACCAACAACCATCAATTTTAGGGCTTTTTATTCTGTTTTGTGTGCATTATTGATTGCACGTGACAAATGTGTGTTTATTTATTCAGCCAGTAAGCGCGTGCTTCTGTTGACTTAACTGTCAAACGAGCTGTCAACTTGACATGTCATGACGCAACAGTGAAATTGTTATTAGAATGGACACTGAGATTTAGGCGTTAATAAGTCTATGCATTAGTTTCAATTTAATATAATTTTGGTCTGGCATCTTAACAAGATTGATCATCTAACTTTAGAATGAGCCCCACGACCCGATGCCTTACCATACTAGAGTTGAACTAGCTCTAAAAATAACACAGGCTCACTTATTTTAATTAAACATTAAATAAATTTAGATTATAGTAATCCAACTCAATCATAAAACTTGTACGTTAGTATTATTCCTTACTCTGTGATAAAACCAATAAAACCCTATCGGGATTCAATAATCACACCCTTTGAAGCTATTTATAAAAGAAAAAACAAACTATCCTTGGTTTAATAAGCGGGTTTTAAAAAGGAAACAAACTCGCTTTCTAGAGGAATGTCGGTCTGATCCCGTCGGTATGCACTATCCCTTTCTATACCCTCGTCTGTCGAGACTGGTTAGCATTGATTAATGACTATTTTTTTACCTCCCCGGGGGCTAAAAATGAATGCAATTAAGACCTTATAAAAAAATACTACACTATAACGAGGCAACGCATTATCTACAGAATAGATCCTAAAATCCGTTATCGTTGGTATCAGCCGTATGGTTCGTTATGTGAACTCCTAGATTGTTATGATCGCCTGGTACAACCCAGTGCAAACCGTTACGTCACGGTTTCGTCACATGTTGCCCGGAGGGTGAAATTGTGGCTAACCACCCTCTTTACACATAGAGGTCTTGCTAAGCAAGATGTTATCCAGTATGTACAAAGCAAGTATGTAGCTAAGCAAGGAGATGTAGTTAAAAATGTATGTGTCAAGAGGACCCATTTAGGAAATAGCCACGAGTGTACCTGAATCGCTCTAAAATACACGTAAATACACTAGCGTAGAAAGAAGTAGACATGATAGCTGAAGATATACACATGGCGTATTTTTTTCAGGACGGTTTTTTAACCTTTCCCCTTTACTTGTGATTTGTTTGCGAATGTGTGAATGTTTAACCCCCTTTAATTGTATGTACCCTTTGATTTTTTATTTAATTTAATTTTTATGATTTTTTGTTATAGCGGCAATAGAAATACCTACACACTCTGAGAAAATTTAATCTGTCCACAGTCCACCACCTATTACGGTTCATTAGATACAGACCGCTGACGGACGTACGGACAGCAGATGCTTATAGTAATATGGGGTCCCAGTGGCAACCTTTGGGTACGGAGCAAGAAGCGTACAAACAGACGGAGGCAAAGCCGGGCTAGCAACATTTTAAGGTAGCAACAAGTGCATTATAGATTGGTATGTTGCTAACGAAGACTAAATACCCTGTAAACTGAGAAATCCCGAAAGATACAGAAAGCAGAGCATCTTTAACCCAATTCAGCACCAGACATGTTTACATTAAAACATACTGTTTATTTGCATTATTCTTAAAACACTCCCGGACTTTAAACATGTTAGTTTAGTCTGTGGAATGAGCTCATACCATGTAATATTTCAAGGTTGGGTTTTAGCTGATTATGAGGTGGTTTCAGCTACCGGATAAAAGGTCCTAAGTATATCAAGTTAGTTAAAAAATCTTTGCTATTTTCAGGGTTCCATTTTTGACTTTGAATTACTTTAGATCGTTTGCGTTGACTTTAGATAGCGAAGATCGTCTTTAGATTGCATAACTGTTTATATATCACTTGACATTGGCGAAATTGTTTGTACCACTCCTCAGAAGCCATTGTAAGAAGAGAAGTATTTTTAGAAAATATATATTTAGTTGTGTGTTTTTATTACATACATACCATACATACAAACACGCCTATTTCCCCGAAAGGGGAGGCAGAGCCTCAAATAGGCCTCCTTTCACCGTGGGTTGCACCATCGTGGGAAATAGACGTGACAAGTGGTGAGCTCATCGCCGCCATTACTTCCCACGACTGACTCTGCTAACGCTTTCTTCCAGTAATAACACATTCCTTAAATAAGCTAGCAGCCAGGACAAATCTTATACCAACGAATCTTACAAACAAGTCCGGGTAATAATTTATTAATTCTGTAAAATAAATAATTCTACTCCATAATCCATACTCCATAATCCTACTCCAAATTCTCAACGCTTTTGAGATTTTTCCTGCGAACACTTCTCAAACGTAGAAGGTTATCACCAACTTTCAAGATGAATATAATTTTCTACTATTCTGTAGAAAACTTATTCAAAACGAAATTGATAACTAACCGCTTTTCAGTCTTTCTTTGACTAAAAATACCCTGAAAAGCTTTTTTTTAGACTACTTGAATGACGGAACAAGCAGATGACCCACCTGATGTTAAGCGGTAACCTCTGCCTATGAACAGTGCATTCTCACATAGTTCACGTCCACCTAGGATGCGCCCTATGTGGCATTGCACTGCTCCCGCCACCCTGAGACATAAAGATGAAAAGTCTCATGTGCCTGTAATTTCACCGGCACCGATACCCTTCAAACCGCTTTGCGGCAGAAAAAGGCATGGTGGTAGTACTTCCCCGGACGAACTCTTTCACAAAAAAGCTCTACTACTACTAAAAAGTATTGGGTTTCTAATTTAAACTAGTGTAAGAGTACAAAGAAGAGGTCCAACAAGGTTTTTCAGTCCCGAAATCTAGTTGTGACTGATGTAAACTTCGGGACCTACTGTAAACTTTCAGAAGCCATTTAAAAAAAAACTTTAACCATGTCTAACTTCTTGGAGGCAACCGAATGGATTCCAAATTCAAATAAAAATCTGATGTTGTAGAGTTGCACAAGAGTATGCGTTCGTAGTTTTATCGACTAGTGTTGTGAGTAATGATTATGGTCCATTACATCGTCGGCCACTAATTGGTCGATTAGCATGGCGGCGTATCGATATTACTTAAAATAGAATTTAATGTTGCACGGACAAGATGGGTTTAAACCCAAGTTATATTTTACAAAAAACTGCTTCATTTAGTAATAGGTTTTGTGAGGCTATTGATTTCAAAACACACATTAGTTATTATAGGTATTATTATACAATATATTCAAAGGAAAACAAATATGGCCGGGCCACACACAAGACCACACATTTGCTCTCGCAAATCATAACAAAACTCCGAGAATGTCTCATAAATCAATAGTTATAAGTTTTAAATTGGTTTGAGGGCTGTACTCCTGTGATGATGCCGCAATAAAAAATCGGGTCCGATGATAAGGTCGTTAGTGATGTCATAGAATAGTTATAGTTATTGATTGAACTATCGATTAATACCTACACACATAATAAACAGAGAACACACGTGACTGCAACCATAAGAAATTGGGACATAGTAATCAAATATTATGGGATACATTTATTTTCAACACCTTTTTCCAGAAGGCATTGCCTTAATGGGCTTCTTTTCACTATCGCACAATCGTGGGCATATTTACGTGACCAGTGGTGAGCAGTAATAACACATTCCTCTTTATGAATGTGATAATATTTTTGATTCTCTAAAAATCTAATTGATATATTGTAAATGTGCAACAAAAATAATATTTTACTCTCTTTTTCAATTATGGGTATTTTCTTTTAGCTATGTTACTTCAAAATAGCTTATACCGTACCACCCGCTTTTAGAAGCTCTGCTTGAAAGCAAGTTCGTATCTCGTATAGCCTGACGTCCGGGATATCCTCGGTATAGTGGCGGGTCAAACGGGCTCTAACATCACTAGTTGTGCCAGAAGCAGGACTTTGCGATGAGGTGTATTCTCCATAGAACTTCTCGAGCTCTTATAAAATCTCCGGCTTTGACGAAATGATACCGTTAAAACCGTCTAAGTTTCGTCAACTAACTTTGCCCATTAGATAGATCTCTTGCAAATACTTTGGTGCCTAAAGGCACTTTGTGCTCTATTGCGTTTTTAATATAATGGACAAGATGAGTGTAATTATTAGATGAACTAGAAAAACAATTCTAGAAAATTGTCGTGTGGATTCGTTAAAATAATAGTGCTTATTGTGTAAAAATTATCGACAAATGAAAGTCTCTTGTCGCATCCCTACTCATATCAAATCCATGAAAACACCAGTCTGTCGTAATCTGAAAGGATGTTATTTAACTTACTAATCTAATTAGTGGGTTCTTCGAAAATCGGTCTGGACTATAGTTTAGATTTTATTTTAAACATTTTTAAATCTTTATCTCTTATTTTGTTATCCTCCTCAACTCAAATGAGGAGACAACAAAATACGAGGTTCGTTTGTTCTTCATTTCACTGATTTTGTGGTAGGTATTGTGGCACAGTTTTTTTTTACAAAAATACCGGGTTGTGGCTTGAGATGCTCAGAGTTTCATTACGAAATAAGAATTCCGTATGAAGAATCAAGAACTGACATAGAACTGACTCACTGACTCTTATAGGATTAGCAAGTTGAAATGACAATAGGCCATGACAAGCGGTGGGAAATAAAAGTTTTCGGTAGCGTTCACGAACCGAACGACGCAGTGGAGGAAGGCCCCCCTCTCGATGGTCCAACGACATTATAAAGCCCACAGGAAGACGGTGGATGGAGGCGGCTCACGACCGTTGATCGTGAGCCTAGCAGTGACTAATACGTAGTCTAAAGGCTGATGATGGATATATATGTATAATGCCCCGTTTGTACTTATAATGGGTTCTGTTCCGAGGAATTGTTTGACATGATGCCTACATAAACGTTTTTTCACCGCACCGCTCGCCATCGGCAGAGGATTCATCCGCACACCTTAGAGCCAGGGTGTCCCGGACTGTGCAGTTTCAGAGGAACTTTCTCCCGCGAACAATCAGCTTGTGGGATGATCTCCCTGCTGAGGTATTCCCAAGTGACTACAGGATGGGGTTCTTCAAAAGGAGTGCCTGGAAATGTTTAAAGGGTCGGCAACGCACGTGTGTTGCCTCTGGTATTGCAGGCGTTCATAGGCTACGGTAACTGCTTACCAACAGGTGGGCCGTATGCTTGTTTGCTAACTTGAAAGTATAACAAAAAAATAGAGGTATGGAGACCGAAATAAATCTGGTCTAACCAGCTTTATTTCACGCGATCTTTTCTTTTATACTAATTTGAATGACGAATCAAGCGGATGGCCCACCTGATGTTAAGCGGTACCCTCTGCCTATATAAATATATAATATATAAAGCATTTATTTCTCTCACAAAGGTTTCATACATTATTTTTGTCCTAAAATTATTTTACAGCAGTTGTTAACCTATTACGTGAGAGACTGGTGCCTGACGTAGATTTGAAAAACCTGTATCACCAGTGCTCTCACGCCACGGATTGAACATGACAGTGTACAAAAAAACACAATCAATAAAGAAAAAAATATATAAAAATGAACAGTGCCTTGCCACATAGGTCACCCTATGTGACATTGCACTGCGCCCGCCACCCTGAGACATAAAGATGAAAAGTCTCATGTACTTACCTGTAATTTGACAGGCACCCATACGCTTCAAGCCGGAACACAGCAATGCGAGCACTGCTGCTTTGCGGTAGAAATAGGTATGATGGTAGTACTTCCCCGAACTAATTCTTTCACAAAAAAGCTCTACTACCTACAATTTACTTAAATATATAATGCCTACTAACAATGGTAAATCGGTCTCCATCAAACCCTGGGTCATAAACCTGATTGGAAGCGGCCCTAAACCTTTCAAAGCAATAAATATAACTCCATAAAAAGGTGTCAAAATAAGGCTTTCTTCTAGAAGGGATTTTACTGTCATGAATTGATCTCGTGTTGACACTGCGAAAAAGCATAGCGTAATATTTTTGCCGATTTAGCTTAGCTGTTTGGTGGTAGAATTACTTTTTACGGACCGTTCACCGTAAGTTGGCACCTGCCATGGAGTATTTACAGGTGCCATCTTACGGTGAACGAGCTGTAGGAGGCAAAACATCAGTGTGCGAAAGAATACTAAAAGCCCACTCGACTTACTGAACCCAGATGTTACGGAATTAGGAAATACAAAATTTGACACATATCAACCATCTTATTTTCATTTCATCATCTTTTACTTCACACTAGGTATTTCCATGACTTAGTTCGCGCGGTACCTTCATATTTTCAGAAGCTTGCAAGATATCACATATGATATGAGTTTGCTCCTATTTTGGAAATAATCCATAATCATCTCATGTGTTATTTTGAGTCAACTAAAAAATTTAATTGACTGAAATTAATTAATATCCAAATGGGTATAAAACTTTTGTATGTAGTGGACTAACGTAGCGGTACTTGTGCTATTATTTATTCTGTGGTAGCGGTAACTCTTCCCTCGCCGTGCTTTTTCGAAGTGCGCTTGCATACTGAAAAGTATTTATAGTACAATAAAAGTTGTTGCGCGTGCGTGCTATCTTGTTAGCCGGCCGATTACGGAGATGCCATAAAATGGAGGGGTGTGCGCGCAATTTAAAATACTATTACCCCTTCGTACTTATTATAAGTACCTACTAACAATTGTGTGTAGCTCGTAATATAATAGGGATTATACATAATCATTCTGAGCAAATTGCGTTTACTATGTAATAAAAGTTTTAATAAGTAATTAATGCAAGAAGCAAAGTTACCTTTCAAGAACTTGTTTTAAAATCATATGAGTCTCAGTGAGTCAGTCAGTGAGACAGTCAGTGAGTCAGTCAGTGAGTGAGTCAGTCAGTCAGTCCAGTCAGTCACGCAACGATTTGTATATTGATCATGACGAGGATCGAGCGACTTTTCTCTAGTCGATAAGTAATTGAAGGTCCACAGGGAAATGGATTATGACGTCACATGGAGTAGTTACAGTGTACCTATAATATGTGTGTATATAGCGAGGCCTCCTAACACAGGTATTTTATACTTAAAAGGTGGTCTCAACTCCGGCTAACACTAGATATGTTATATTAAGTTATAGAAATATACATTATCTTATCTTATTTTACCTATTCAGATAAGTAGGTAAGTTCCATTCGTTGAAGTTAATATACCTACGGGCGAATAATTCAGCCCATACAACGCTAATAGACTTTCTTTGATGATTTATCTTTATAATAAATGCAGCGTGGGAGAAGCAGCGTTCAGGCGCATTTAAAAGCGCATCATCGCATAGAGGCAATCCTACAGTACCCACAGTTAAGATAATTACAACCTTATCATAAAGCAGTAAGACTAATATTTACATAAGATCTTAGAAAGGAGAGAAAAATGTGGGTTGTGTTTTTTGTTGCTTAAAAATGTTTTAATTAAAAGACTATGTGTAACGATTCCTTTTGTATTTGAGATAACTAGTAGGTAAGTAACTCTCCGAATCTTATCTATGACTATTGGAATACCCGCGACTTCGTCCGCGTGTGTTTTTCCATACAAAATTCAACACACGCTGCACCCCCTTAGGGGTTGAATTTCTGGAATTCCTTGTTTATTGCACCCCTAGACCACAAAATGAACGTACCCTCTAAATTTCAGATCTCTGGAACATACGGGTTAGGCTGTGCGTTGATAGTCAATCAGTCAGTCAGTCATGCAACGATTTAGACTTCGAAGAAGACGTTAAAACCCCACTTTGAACCAATTAGCATGCGAGTTTTCAAAATTCCTTTCTTAGTACAACCCTTCGTATCGAGACAAACATACCCTCCAAATTTCAAGTCTGTACGACCAGCGAGCGGTTTAGGCTGTGCGTTGTCACTCGGTCAGTCAGTCAGTCAGTCAGTCAGTCAGTCAGTCAGTCAGGCAGTCGGTCAAGGACATTGCCTTTTATAAATACGAGATTGATAAACTGATAACAGGCAAGATGAGGGTATTCCCCTTTGGTCCGCATATCAATAATCCATCATCAACCATAGACGTCCACTGCTGGGCGAGGCCTTCTCACAATGCAGTGGGAAGGTTTGCCATATTCATCCCAGTTGTTCCCACGACCCTGCCGACCTACGTATTAAGAACCAGTTTGGACAGTATCGAATTTCCGACCGTTACATCATGCTCAGTCGTCAGACCACCGACATGGCTTTCCATCTCACTAGGTCGCGATGCTTCCTTGTTTGCGGGATTAGGCTGGATGTAACTAGACCAGACTAAGTGTCGGGACACACTAAGCCGAACTTCCGCGTCGGAATTTCGGCGGCTGGTATTCCGTTCTGACGTATTCGGCTGAGATGACACACCATTTACCCCGATCAGAATTATACGCCCGAGTCCGCCCGACAGAATTTGCGTTTCTGCGGAATAGATAGAAGGAGTTCACGGCAGTGTGTCGATAGAATTTGCACTCATTGGTCGTGCTGTCTTATCGTACGTATTGTACAGAAATCATGGATTATTTTTCAATAGCAACTGCAGAGTGTTTAGAAATGAATGGAAGAATTTAGAAATGACCAACGTTGTCGACGGATTTTTCTGCGCGGATCTTTCCGCCGCGGATAATGTGTCGCTTCCTATACAAAATGCATAGAATGCGTTGTTGCCGAAGTTCCGCCCAACCGAAATTCCGCTGTACACCAAAATGCGACGGAATTTCGACCAGTGTGTCATAGTCATAGGTAACTAAAATATATTGGTAATATTTATGAGATACTACCAATTAAAACATGTGTGTTAACACACACTTACTACACTTGGACTTAAGTTTGCAGTTCTCGCGAAATCAACTTTCGCTATCTGAAGAAGTGCTCATGAGCAAGAAACACCAAATAATTGAATTTCGCCTATCAATAACGTTTGATATTCCAATACTTTTTGACAATTGTTATCATAGGAGGTAGGTACTTATTTATGTCTGTCATCATCACCGATGGTGTCAGTAACTGCCTTTTTGTGTTGGTGAATTAAGGCCAAATGGGATATAGTGTTGACTTCGGCAAAGTTAGAAATATACTTTTCATTCAAAATCCTTTGAATCACGACTGACTCGCCTAACGCCTTCTTCCAGTAATAACACATTCTATAATAAGGTAGCAGCCAGGACAAATCTTATCAACAAGTCTGGGTATAGTCGGCTTTTACGACATCCACGGGAGGAGACGGAGGGTCTGTTCTTAGGCCGGAGACATTAAACCGGTCAAAATTTTATATTTTTCAAAATTGTGATTAACCAAGATGTTTTACCTAAATGCAATCGAATTATCTTATTTCTCGAAAACCTCATTAAATTCCATCTACGTATAAAACTGGATGAGTCAATATATTTTTATTTCGAATAGCTATTCGATTGGCTGTGGACCACCTGGTCCACTTATTACTGAACAATGAAAATAAACAGTAGTTAGGTAGATATGTCAGAAACAGATGCATCCATATGGTTGTACAGACGCGAACAAACACGTAACAAATATTATAAGAGCATCTACCTATTGAGTTTCACTTGGCAACAGAGAGGAAATAATTCAAATAAAGCGGGCAGGGTTCCTTGTCTTAGATAGATAGATAGATAAAACTTTATTGAACACCACAAAAAAAAAACACATTAAAAACAATCAGAAAAATAAGCATGGACGTACAATGGGCGGTCTCATCGTTGAGAGCGATCTCTTCCAGGCAACCTTGAGATGGACTGGAAATGACGAGTACGATAAAGGATGGTGGTGTAGATCAAATAAATAAATAAAGGTATACGTATACATATACGTATACATATGTTAGCACCTAGATCTAACAGCAACAAACCATTTATCATTTATTTATCATACAATCTCAAACAACATCAATAAAAAATTACCAAAAATGACAATTGTTTTGATTCTGAAGTCAACAAAAAAATATTACAAAAGCAAAATAAAAACATTGTCTAAAAGACATTGTTTATTTAATTTTAAGGAAAAGTTGATCTCCCGATTGTTTCCATAGTTTTCGCCATACATCTCCCGAATTTTTATTGGTTTACCGTATTTCAAAAGTTGGATCTGGCAGCTCTGCATTTGACGGGTTTTAAAGTGCAGCAATAAAAATCCAGAATTTCTGATCTCGTCTGTGCTTCCTCTGATCCTTTCTTTGCGATCTTGCTGATGCTTCCATAAAATAGTTCAATATTTACAAAATAAACTCAACATCTTTAATTTATGTGGAGTCTCTGAGTATACTGCGTTACGTAGAGCTGCTAAGCTCCATTTTAATTTTAATAAATAATTTAATCTAGACGCAAAGTCTAACATTTGGTCTATTTTTTATAACTGGTGGTTAAATGATGTAAGCGTTACTCACTTGGAATTTGCATCAAATTCTATGACGTAACGCAGACATCACGGACTCATACTGCATGTTCAAAATGTGCGAAGCATCCTTCAGTGCCACGTGTTTTGCCTCATTCTACATCTTGTTGTCACAGACCTGTGCGATAGGGACGTTCTTAAGCGTATTGTTGTCCATTTGTCTACGGACCAGAGGACCTGTACCATGGATGTTGTATTACTTCTTCTGTGACCCGTACAGACCGCTCACCGTAAAGCCGTGTCCGCTGCGACATGTTTTGAACAGAACATTGTTCGAAAACATCAAATGGGGGCGTGGCCTAAATGTTTTGTCGAGCAAATACACTTGAATGTGTTTGCCAGAGTTTGTGGAAAACATCCCCCGCGTTCGTCTGCGGGAGGGGAATTGTTAATTTTATGTTAGATTTTGACCCAGGAAGACGTTTTGAACTTTGTTTATAGAACATTGCTAAAGTCGCAGTGGACGGGAAATGTTTTTACAAACAATGTTCTGTTCAAAACATGGCGCAGCGGACACGCCTTAAGATGTCCCCATGCCATGGAGTATTTATATATCTATGGTTGGCACTACTCCCAAGGCAGGGGGACACAGACAGAGTATACGCAGGGGACCTTACGGTGAACGGACTGTAGATAAAGTCGTGATCATAGGAAACAAGATCTGCAACGCTACGAGACCAATCCAAATTTCCACCAATTTGAAAAGTCACGCAATTCACTTCCATTTAATTTCACTTGGTCACTTGTGCTCCTTTATTCTTTTTTATTTGTATTTTTAGGGTTCCGTACCCAAACGGTAAAACGGGACCCTATTACTAAGACTTCGCGGTCCGTTCGTCTGTCTGTCCGTCTGTCACCAGGCTGTATCTCTGAACCGTGATAGTTAGACAGTTGAAATTTTCACAGATGATGTAGGTATTTCTGTTGCAGCTATAATAACAAATACTAAAAAACAGAATAAAATACATATTTGCAACTGTATTTTAAAGCAGTTATCATCAAACGATTGTATCATAAAGACAGCCGACGGCGACTTGTTCCATTCCTTAGCTGTTTGCATTACAAAGGTGGAACCAAAACGCTTAGTGCGAATTGCCGTTATACTGATGAGGTAAGGAAGGTACCGAGCCGGGCGCCGATGTAGTATGATGAAAAGGAGATGGTGGGATCAGATCATGAAGCTCATGATACCTTTTTGATTAAACTAATCAAGTCGGCAACCATTATGAGAACCAGCAACCTTCATTTGCATCAAAGATGCATTAAGGCAAACGCATCTTAATTTAAGCAGAAATCTTTTCAGCATTTACACCTTGTTAAAAATCAATTGCTTACGAAACTGGGACACATTTGCGAGAATAGCCGTAATTTTGACGAGAATAGCCTTCATTTGACTGGGAATAGGCACAAAACACATAATGAATTGGCTGCTTTTGACTTATAAATTGAGTATTGACACTAATAAGTTAGTTATTGCAGAAATTGTAGTCGATACTATCCTTGCAGCAAATGGATGTTGTTTATTTTAAACAGAGTAAGTTTTTTTTTTGAAATGTTGTAGTTGTTGCCTTACTTGTTCTCTCTGTAACAGTAAAGGTTACAAACTTGATGTTAATACAGTAATTATTTGAGGATGTAGTCTAAATAAATCATAGACAAGAAACACGATTGGTGAAACTTTACTCCAAAGCTTTATTTTTTGAAATTGGCCCTCTTAAAACCCGTTTTAGGTCCCTCCTCCGATTACAGAAAATATTAAGCGTAATTTTTTTATGCTATTCAGTAGGTAATCACATTACTTAGTAGTAATTTAATAGTAGATAAAAAAAAATGCTACTTTAGAAGCAAAACTAAGTTTTATCATGTCGCTTACGTTCGTTACCTCAGAGCTGAAGAAATCTATACCTCATCTCTTCCCGGGTTCGAGTGAGCAATAGCGCCGTCACTTTCTTGCAGCTATTGTTTTTTTGCTAGAATCCGCCCATTCGGTATTTTACGACCGTTTTAATGTATTTACGAAATAAATACTTGACTATGTCTTGGGTTTAAACTTCAAGCGTTTTGAAGGCACTTGCCTTCGATCAAGAATACAACTAGATTTCGGGTCACGTACGACGTAAAATCAAAGCAAAATACCGTCCGCGTAGGTATATGTACATATACAGCTATATTTGTTTACTAACGAACTGAAACAAAAGTTTTAAAACAGTTCTAAGTTCAACCTAATTAGGTACAACCATGACATCTAGCAATAAATTAGCAAATCTTCAAAATGTTATCTTATACTTACGATTATTCGTCACAAAAAACGAGCAAAGCAATAGATTACTCCTGTCACTTAGAAATGAAAAGACATAAGTTAAACAACATTTACCGTGAAATCAACCTTAAAGAAATACAAGTAAAGTACTCACAAATACAAATAAAAAATAAGAGCTCAGTTTTCAAGTGAGCTGTTTTTCAACGAGACGTATTTTTTGCGCTGACCTGACATCTACGGTACCTAGTTATAAAAGTATTCTTGATCGAAGGCGTTTGCTCTAGCTAGACTAAAATTTTTTGGTCGCAATTTAAACGTGGTTCCACACATGCTACATAAATAATTTTCTGAGTAATAATTTGTTCGTTGCAGCCATCGCTTCCTACGAACACGGAAGACTTACCTATTTTGGGAGCAATCAAACTACAAAGCTGCTCATGTGCATTTATCATGAAAATAATCCATCGGATGCTGTAACTGGGTGAGATAAACTTTTAAATTGCAATGAGCTTGAATTGAGGTTTTGGTAACGTGCTTCCGATTGCGATAGTAAAAATATTGAAGACCTCTGTAGCGCGGCGGGCGAGTAGCCAGCTGAGATGCGACAGGATGCGGGTTCGATTCCCGTTGCTGTACAAATTTTTGTATGTTCAGCAAATATTTGTACCAGGTCTGGGTGTTATAGTACCAAGGTACTCTTAGTTCCTGATACCCACGACACAGTAGATCCTAGTGGTAGTGGTATCCTTCACCTTTATATCTCTCAGTGCTAATTGCAATGCCACATAGGGCGCGTCTTAGGTGGACGTGACCTATGAGGTAATGCATTGTTATAAGCAGAGGTTACCGCTGGGTCATCAGTTTGTTTCGTCATTCAAGCAGGCACGTTCCCTGCTGAAAACACATTACGGTGTGTTATTTTTAATATATAAATTAAAACCGCAGTAGACGTGTAAGAAAAAAACCAAGTTATTAAGATTTCTAGTCACCCCGATATCGTTGTCCATTATTTGACATTGATTATCGTCTTGCCTAGCGTCTCACTAACTTTATTCGTGCTTGCCCCCACAAACCCTCGGCGCGTAAGTTCAAAATATTATACTTAGTATTTTTCCGTATGGTCACAGAATAAATATTAGTACAAGTTATGGTGACTGATTATCACTAAAGTGTTACTTATATACTGTTACTTATAAGTGTAACAGTGACTACTAGTATGGGGTTCTTCAAAAGGGGTGTTTGGAAATGTTTAAAGGATCGGCAACGCGCGTGTGATGCCTCTGGTATTGCAGGCGTCCATTGGCTACGGTAACCGCTTACCAACAGGTGGGCCGAATGCTTGTTTGATACCTTGGTAGTCTAAAAAAAGAAAAAAGCAAGTGTTATTTGTAAATGTTATCATATCTACGCTTTATTACGGGCGTCAAGAGGAACGCCGCTTTGAAACCTTAGTTTTCGGCGGATGTACAAACATGGCACAATGCAGCTTGTGTCTGCCACTGGTCACGGAGTTCACAGTATTGACACAGAACATTGTAGAGTGCTGCCGTATCGTCTCGCAGGATATGAGTCAAACACATCGTGATAGAACGACATTAACATGACATTTGCATGCAAAATCATTGGTTACGAACATAATGTGCACCAAATTAATCTGTGTTAACAGAACAATTGTGGCGTGAAGATAAGAGCTACCTATCTAAACAGGAGGTCACTCATCATCATCGTCATCATCAGCCAGCAGAAGTCTACTGACATACCACCATGATTGTAACGTCGGGAAAAACAAAACAATAATATACGCGAGAAATACAGACAATAAAAATAAATAAACATAAACAGATATTTTGGCAAGCGTATCCCAACCATTGAACTTGAACGAAGAACGAATTCTCACATTTATACCTGAAAAAAGAACAGTTCGAAGTTTGAATTTGGCCTTAGTCAAATCTTCTGCAAGTCTCGACAGAGCTTACTTATTTGAGCCTTTCGGGGTCGAGACTCAGGGCCCGTGGGGTACCGGGCCCTACGCGTTTTCAAAATTCTTTCAGGGCCTCTGGTCGAAGTAACGCGTGACCAGAGCTGGCTCTTATCTGGCTCAACGCATTAGTATTGCCATTCAGCGTGGCAATGCAGCCAGCATCTAAGGGACGCTTCCGTCTGGTGGTGGTTTGGATCAGTTGAGGTACCTTTAGATCGTTAGCAGCGTTCTTCAGGTAGCACAACTTTTTCATATGTATTTTTTACATACCTTGTATGAGTTGTATTTTTCTGTAAATAAATGCATAAATCTTATAACTGACCAATAATAAAACTATAGTGAAATACCTAACACATTTTTGATTTTTACTTTACGGACGAATCAGATTGCTAATTATCTGGATATTTTATATCTGCTAAGTTACTCTGTTTTATAATGAATTTGACTCTAACGGCCAGAAACGTAACGCAAAAATTCCCATAAATTGTGATATCTGCAAATTCCAACGTTTCACAAGAACTGCCGCGAACCCTTTATAGTCCCATAACTCACACACAAAGTTTTTATAGGGCATCTGTCAAAACAAACGCCATATCTGAGACGTTACGCAAACTCGTTGGAAATACATTCGCCTAAATTCTATAACGGTGTAGTGTAGAGTATCAATATAGGTACAGGGTGTCGCAAGGCTATGCGACATGAAGGGAAAGTACCTTAAATATTGTAGATAGGATATTTTGCTGAAATGACACTATATTTTATTTTGAAAACTTAGTATTCAAGGATTTTCTAAAAAAATCTTGCTTCGTCTGGGAATCGAACCGACTTAAATGTGAAAAAATATACCCCATATTTTTATGATGCCAATCGAAAGAATGGACAAAAAAACATAATTCCTCTTGACTAACATAGTATTTTAAAACAAAATAAAAATAAAATAGAGTCTCTTTTCCGCAAAATATCATATCTACAATATTTAAGGTACTTTCCCTTCATGTCGCATAGTCTTGGGACGGCCTGTATATATAAAAGCGTTGCGTAACTGATTGACTGACTTCCTAACTTACTGAATGATTAATAATAATAAAAAAAAATAAAAAAATACTGCGCTTCTTTTAAAAAATGGCAGATTGATTCACACATTTGCTAACACATAAAATCCAAAGTCCCACCTCTCTGCCATAAAAGGTAACTCACTAAAAGTTATAATAGATTCAGCAAACACGAAGCGCATCCGACGGTTAGTGGAGTTAGTGGTGCATTGTTTAAATTGATCGTAATTAGGGCATTTGTTTTGTTCATTTTATAGTGCCTGTCAAAACGGAGCTTTTTGATACAGCTTCCGATTTTTATGTGAAAGGTATTTCGGTAACAATTTTCACGTGTGCTTTTCTAACTGACCGAAAATACCAACAGTGCCGTCTACGACTGGACCCGACCCTACTTTGTTCTCATAAGACGGTTACGTTTTCGTTTTACGTGGACTCTACTTTCGTCAAGATAAAGTTTATATTTGTCGGAAAATTACGAAAATTGTCACCAGACATACCAGGCAAACATAGCCACAGAGAGATGGCAGGTGTTCGATAAAAGTTTTATTTAAATTTGAGTGTAATTATGGAATAAACATCCCTAAACCACTACGCTACCTACCTATATTGATTGAAAAAGTCATTGATGTAAAAAAGTGTGGTTTCATTAGTGCAGAAACTGGAAAGCCACAATGTCGGTTTCTGTTAACGGTTCAGTTTTTGTGGCTTTGGATGGCATTTAGTTATTCCATAGGCGACATTCACACTTCATTGAATTTGAAATATTGGTACCTACATTCAACATACAACACAAGGCTTGGTTATAAGAGCCGCCACCTATACTTAATTTAAATCAGTTCAACAGTTTTATTTATTTCTAGTATCCGCCCGTGGCTTTGCTCGCGTTTTACCCGGACAAAAAGTAGCTTAAGCTCAATACAGGTCATCTATTGACTAAATTTTATTAAAATAAGTTCAACAGTTTCGGCGTGATTGAATAACCAAACATCCAATCATCCAAACAATGTATCTTTGACATAATATAAGATATTAGTGGAATTAAACAATTTTTTTTCCCACAGTGGTACAGTTTGTACAGTGTTTTGATATTACCGTGCCTATGCCAACCGGTTCACAACTTTGTTATATTCAACTCTGTTTCCTTATTTTCCTTGGAGGTAAATCATCTACTTAGTATATGTATTACGCGACATTTTGGACGATAGTGTGTGAATTGTATGAGACACATGTGTGAATAGATTACCTACATGGACTGCGGTCTGACAAGGGTGAGTGCGCATGTGTGCGGTGCGGGCGTGCGGCGCTCTATCACCCGGCAAGTACCAGGCGAGCAGAACATATGTAGAGTTCAACCAAGCCACCACTGCAGGCTAAACAGCAAGTGTCAGACGGGTGCTACATACTGTGCGAAAGTGACGGTAAATGGATCAATAAGGGTGCCCCCAGGTGGGAAATGTAGGGGCGTGGAAATGAAATCATGAATGAAGTTGTAAACGTGACGTATTGATTCGAGTACAGTGAACGCGTTCACGTAGTCGGTCATTCATCTCGGCACATACTGTACCTGCTAGTACGCTCTTGAACTTTAGAAGACTGGTAATAGCAACACAGCTTGGGTCACATATACTTGGAACAGAGAGAGCTTTTGTCACAGTTACAGTATCCCGTTTTAATGTAAAGTTAATGTCGTTGTCCAACATTGACTGGCTGAATAATGATTTCCTTTGTCTGCCGACTAAAAAAAATACAATAGCCCATTAGATTTGAGTGGGTATGTGTCTAGGAACTCTACCATTACAGAAGCTAGAAAATTGTTCTTTAACTGTAAGGTACCTACTCAGGTAGGTACATGTTATAGGGTGCTGTACCTGCTATGGCAACACTGCTGTCCGTCCGTCTGTCTATCGCATCTAAACTAAATAAGAAACTAACATAGGACTAGAAGTTGTGAACTCTGCAGATATCATGGAAATCCTTGGCACTAAGACGCACGATAATATTAGGTACAGGTAGTATAGTATTATTTTATCTGTGGTAGCGGCTAGTATAGTATTACATATTTTATTTGTGGTAGAGGTTTTTTTTAAAGTTCTATCTATTAATGTAGGTATCCATATGATTTTGCTGTATTGTTGAAAAGAGCTATGCAAGTAACTACATTCATAGAATAAAAAGAATTATGTGTGTCAGCTTCGATGCTCAACTGGAGTTTAATCCGGACCAGTTCAGAAAACAAAACGACTCTAACACGGGAAACCATAACGACCTTTTGTCATAACCACGTTTTTACCCCCATATTATTTGCGTACCGTTGGCCATAGACGAAAACCGTGGAAAATAAATAAAAAAAAAAACAAATCAATAATTGTACTAAGTACTTATTTACTTACTTTATTTATAGAAAAACACTACAATGAATGAAAGATTCCTATAAACAAAATAATAAAAAAAAAAGTTAATTAATAATATCAGGCGTATGAAAAACCTGTACTTGAACCTACGACCCTGTACGTACCAAACACGTATGTGTCATCCGCCAAATCAAGGTCTAGCCAACATTCAAGTTCAAAGTTACCGAGTTCAGGGAACCTAGAGCTCTTTCTGAACCAAGTACTCTATAATCAGAACCATTGAGTTTTATAAGGCTTCTAAAAAAACAGTTTATAGTTTAAACACGCGTCACATCGGACGAGTAGCCGGCTGAGATGTGAGAGGTTGCGGGTTCGATTCCCGCTACGGGATAAATGTTTGTACGACCTGCAGATATTTGTTCCGGGTCTGGTTGTTGTACCATGGTACTCGTAGTTCCTGATACCCACGATTCAGGAGGTCCTAGTGAGGGATCAGGACTATGTATGTGATGTTGGGTGCTATCTAATCTTTTATCTCTTTCCTTCTCCCCGTCCGGAACGTGTTTGAGGAGAGCCTTACAAAGTTACACGGGAGCGTTACCGTGGCAACGATCCCGTAACTCCCCAAGGACCTTGTAAATACCGTGTAAAATGTACTAGGGCGCCAAAAGCTGTAAGGAAGTCGTATACCCAGCTTAACTATCGAAGGTTCTGATCTACTCGTAAGTTAACACGATATTTTTGTAACATTCTATAGTTATGATAAGCTGTTCATGAGGATCAACATCATGGTAAGAAAAGGTATCGCGATAATAGTATTTTGTGATTTTCTGTTAGTTGGCCTAGTAACAAGAGTATACTCGTTTATGAAGAAGTTTGAAAATTGCACAAGTGACAGAAAAGTTAAAAGGAAATCTTTTAGCTTGGCCCAATGTTATGGGGCATGTGAAACGCATGTAACTAAGAAAGTTATGAATATGAATGTTAGTGGATGGAAAGGAAGAGGAAGACCTAAGAAAAGATGGATGGATTGCGTTAGGGACGATATGAACGAGAAGGGAGTGAATGATGAGGTGACGCCTGACAGGGGATACACAGGGTGCATCCCCAAATGTATTATTACTGGAAGAAAGCGTTAGCAGGGTCAGTCATGGGAAGCAATGGCGGCGATGAGCTCACCATTTTTCACGTCTTATATCCCACGATGGTGCAACCCATTTCGGGGAAAAAGGCATGTGTTTATGTATGTCCTCCATGTAGCATGGCCGTAGGACACACTGTAGGTACTCAGAGCAAAAAATACGACTGGTAGTCAAAGAAAGATAATATTCAAAGAAAATAAACTAAACATCAATTATTTAACAAAAATAACCTATTATTTATACCATGTTATGTTGGTAGAAATACAGCCGGTAATGGCGGGAGAACAAGCTTTATAAGTTATGGACGGGGCGGGAAAATTTACGATCACCTGCGTGGCGTCGGCGATAGCGAAAGTACAACGCGGAAATACCTGGACAATGTTAGTGCTCAAACAAAAGTAAATAAGCAGGTACGTGAGAGCATCGCCGATATAATGCATTGTCCCTGGTCGGCCGTGGTCGAATGTTCAACAATTTCTCTGCCGAACGAGATTGGATGATACACATTACATGTGCTGTTTACCTTATTTTATCAAATGCTTTTATTGGGACTTCTTCCGCAATTTTCTTATAGAAACATCGTATCCCAAGATTATGCGATATGAAGGGAAAGTACCTTAAATGTTGTAGATAGGATATTTTGCTGGAAGGAGACTTTATTTTTGAAACGTTGTAATACTTCATTCAAAGATTTTCTAAAAATTACTTGCTTCGTCTGGGAATCGAACCAACTTACATGTGAAAAAAAAACACTTAGTATTTTTATGATCCCAGTCGAAAGAATGGACAAAAAATGATACGATGTACGCCCTGTATAGTATACGAAGTTTCATTATGTTAATTATTTATAGAAAAAAAAAACATTTTACACCTCTGTAATTTCAGGTTGGTAGCTGGGAACATATTTTTGATGCAACGGATGGAAGGAACGAAAAATCTACGTCGAGGACACACTGAGCCCATTTCTTTTTTCTTTATTTCAAACTAGCAACTCGTCCTGGCTTCGCACGGGTAGTGTCGGGATGAAAAGCAGTCAAAACCCTTCAAAAAAAAGGGGAATGGCCCTTTCCCTTCCCAATCCCCCATCTATCCACACACCAACCACCATCAAAATCAGCTAAAGCATGGTGACAGCATGGAATTAATTAGTACTAGTTGTACGTCATGGGAGACTGCGGGCAGATCTGATGGAGACAGAAGGTGGATAGACTACGGAACTCCTCTGTGCAGTTGCGCCGAGCAAAAGAACTCCTGTAGCTGCTAGGGTAGCTCGTTTCTACTAAACAGAAAGGTGAGAAAGTGAACCGACTCTACTGAACGTAGAACTTCACCGGTGATAGACCTAGTATCATAAGTAATATCTATACCTAGTATGTATCATAGTAGAGTTCAATGGTTTTTCTGAGTTACAAGATAATTTAAAAAAAAAACTTCAAGAAACCGAAACAACTCCTTTGTTGAGAAAGTAAAGAATGTTGAAGAACGTCGCAGTTTTCGAATTCCGCAGCCAAATATGCGCCAAACAGCTACGAAACGACCAGGGTCGCAGAATCACGCAGGAGATGTACATTCTACACGATAAATGCTTTGACTACAACATTACAACCATAGAGCTAGAGCTCTACAGGAAAACGTCGATGTGTTGTCATAAAACGTAACGTGTCTTGTCAAACATCTTCTCTGCGGGTGATTTGCGGGCATTGTTGGTAAATACGATAGGGCTGTCAATAAAATTGATTAATAACACAACGGTTGCCGGCCGTGATCGCATTGATAAAAGTGTTTACGTTTGTATGACTCTTTGTTCTGATTTATTAATTTTGTTTTATGTAGTATGTTTGTATTCAAGATAAGAAGTAATTGAATTGGTTATACTTTCTCACAGGCAGCATGTTGCTCTATATTGCTCGACAGAGGATATATATGTTTGAGCCGTTTGGGGTGAAAACTCTAGGCCCGTGGAGACCAGGGGCACATACAATTTTCAAAGAACTTCCGGAGCAACTTTTCGAGTCCTCGCTTGACCGGAATGCTGGCTTTTATTTTGGTCAACGAATAAGCATTGCCATTCAGCGTGGCAATGCAGCCAACATTCTAGGCACGCTGCCGTCGGGTGACGGCTTGGTGATCTGGTAGGTAGGTTTTAGTTTAGTTTTAGAAAGATTGTTTTATTTTAAAATTCAGAGCTTAATAAGTAAATGCCCAATTCTCATAATAAACCCTTCAAGCAAAATAAATTATTTACCATTTACCTAGAAGGATTTTTACATTTTAATCAAGCTCTTGTGTCTCCGTTGATTTACAGTCAGTGGAACCTAACCCAAGTAATTGTCCGTCGCGCCGCCACGGTGGCCATCGATCAAAACATGCTTATGAATGCTTGTTTTATCGCTTAGTTTTTTATTTTTAAATCAAATCTACTAGTTATTACGTATTCATGACTAAATAAACACACTGTGATACCGTCTCGATATAATTTTTGAACTACAGACCGTTCACCGTAATATGTCCCCCTGCCTTGGTTGGCACTATTCCCAAGGCATCTTACGGTGAACGGTCTGTAGTACCAACCTGCCAACCCTAACACTCGTGACAAGTGCATGTGTCACCCCCTCGACTGACATTATGACACATGTGCTCCCCGGCTGCACGCATAGACGAAACAGGACGCTCCCATGTCTAGCTAGGTCTATTACATTTGATAATTCACATTAATTTATATTGCATTCATATGTCGTAATTATACCTACGTTTTGTTGCGAGAGCATGAAAACACTTTACGATGTGGGTTCTTACATAAAGCTAATTAAATGTGCGAACTTTGACATGTGGTTTCATAGAGACCTACATCATAAAAGTAAGCATGGATACTAGTTTAGTATTATTTTATCTGTGTCATGGATTACCTAGATATTTAAACTGAAACCACGAACCACACAGATACTAATATCAGCCAGTAGAGTCCGCGCCACGACTGAAGTCCGACGGCCTTTAGAGGAACTAACGGATAACAGAGGTAGATTTTCGCTTTTGCACTTTTGCGCATAGAAACTAGCGCTCCAGTCACCGGACTTCAATCGTGGCGCGGACTCTAACTTCAATAATCGCTGATAAGCTTGATGCTTGATTCACTTTTGATTTTAGAATGACGTAGATAAGGCGTGATAAGGCGTTGATAGGTAAGTATGAAGGCGTTGATAGGTAAGTATGACAGAAGCCATTACCTAAGATAAGAAGAAGAGGTAAGTATGTGAATTGTGGTAGGTACATAAAACCGGTGTGGTACGTTTTTTCTCCGTTATCTGTTGGTATCATTAACACTTGAATAAAAACAAAGTCTCGCAAAGAATTACTTATTCGCTTTAAAAAAAACTAATAATAATATCAGAAGCGCCTCTATTTTTATAGTTACTTCAGTTTTTCTCCTAAACTATCATTCACAAGATTTGTTAAGCATTTAAACTATAGGAAACATTATTACTCTCAAAGCTATAGCGAGTCTTGCAGTTATCATAATCTTACCAGTCTTCAAAATAGACGTAAGCTCATGGATATGGCATTCCTTCATGGTCTATGTAATGGATATATGGATTGTCCTGAACTTACTAGTAGAGCATTATGTTTTTGTACACCAAAATGTCGTACTAGAAATACGAAGTTGTTTGCTATCTCGCACTCTTCAACAAACTATGCACAGTATTCGATAGTTAATAGACTACATAAAGTTTATAACGAGGAATTCAACTTATGTGATATATTTCATAATAGCAAGGGAACTTTTAAAAGAGAAATTTTAAAAATACTGTAGGATGATCATGCTTTGTGATTGAAACACTCTTAAACCCCCTTTAATTTTTCATTTTAATAATTTGGTGTTAATTTTATATGTTATTTTTATTTTTTATATATTCTTATTAATTATGATATGTATTAGAATACGTATTTAATTGTAGGTAATTAATACTATGTTAGGTCAATATTACTTTTCACACTTTGTCTGTTTCTTTAAAATTTGTATTATATAAAATGTAAATCCGTTATTGGCCTTAAGATTAGTTTAGTAAAAGTTACTGTTTTTATATTAAGGGCTGTGGATTTTGTTTAATAAATAAAATAAAAAAATAAATTTCCTGATTGCCATCAGTATATTAAATAATACAACAAAAAGAAAACCTTTGGCTTATTAAAAGCTTTTATTTAGTTTTACCTGTCCCGGTGTCTGTAATCAAAGTGGTTCTGCCGGAAGACCAGGTTGTTTGCTAGCTTGCTAGTCAACCAACTCATGCTGAGGCAGAGCCATTTTGTTACTTGAGTTACACTGCGTACCTTCATATCTCTTTCCTCTTAGTCTGAGTTTATAAGGTTTATTATCCTATGTGTTTATGTGTAGCTCATGTAGGTATACAAATAAATATATATTCTTTCTTATATTATTTTCTTTCTAAAAGTAAAATTTGACCCACTTCCCGGTGTTCGATTGAGCTGAAATTTGGCATACCTGTCAAGTTCCGATAATAATACAATATTATGGTGACAGTAAGTTGATTCTAATCATGGAGACGAAAGGAGGGCAACGGCACTCCTCCTCGCACACCGATCCTATAACTAATTTCGTAATAACTGGTTTTGAAAAAGTTTGCAAATAATTTTCCTACTGCATTTTATATATTTTTTCGTGATTGTCGCTCACTTTTCGTTTCGCAAGCGCTTTTCTATCACTTTCTATCATATCTAAATTTGAATGAGTTAGATAGTGATAGAATTTGGCGTCTCTCTGCGTCAATCATTTCTTCTTCTCTTGATTGTGGCTTGGCCACAATGACCTCAGTGTCTCGAATGTCAAAGTGTTAAATTACTTTCTCGGCTTGCAACTGTCAACATTAAACAGTTAGTCGGACAATGCATGCTGTACGCGGAAACTACAAACATCTCGGCGCTATTTCCATCGCCACGAGTATACTATACACGGATATGCTTGTTAAAAGCAGTCGTGCTAATCGGGTACCTACTAGTAGCGAGAGTGTTCGGAGTAAAATCATGTTCCTTTTTTTGATGCTGACGCTCACAGAAAGCTTGGAGCAGAATGGACTTATCTACCCTTGTTTTGTTTTTCTACTTGTTTCTCCAATAAACAATAAAACTTAAATAAAACGCAAAATCTAGAGCACATTTTTAAGTATACTAAGTAGGTACTTATTTTGACGACCTCTGTGGGGCGGCGGGCGAAAGTTCGCCTGCGACGCAGGAGGTTGCCGGTTCGATTCCCGCATCGGAACAAATATTTGTACGATCTGCAGATCTAGAAAAGAGATCAGAGTTGTAAAAAGATCACGAAAATCTTGTGTTTTTAGACGTCTTCGTGTAAATAAATAGCTATAAGTAACTTATATATGAACTATCAGGGCTTTATAAATAATCTGCATTTATCTTTATCGAACAGTAATAACATTCTGTATTTATACACCCGTAGGCGTTATTACAATAAAAAATTGACTCAATAACCCAGATAGTTGGCTATCAGCTATATATAGACTCTATATTATTTATATGCTCATTACCTACATAATACATGTATAAAATAAGTATTTATTGTTGAGATAAATATTTTGTAGGATTTTGAATCTTTTTTTTCCTTATGGCGTACATAGCACGGCATTTGCATTTGCAATTTTCAAGTATAATTAAGTATTGTATTTTCAATATAATTTGCAACGTTACAATCCCTACAAGTCGTCAAAGTCACAGTCAAGATATGTTTTAGCAAAACGGTAGCCGTTTTACAAAAACTTTGGTAGACAACATCCACCAATTTGAAAAGTAACGCAATTCACTTCCATTTCATTTCACTACACTTGTGCTCTAATAGACGAGCTACATTGGTTAAAATGCCACCAATTACACAAAATAACTAAAAAAAAACTAGGAAATGAAATAAAATTAAAGTAGAAGACGTCTTTCTTTGAAAATGGCGGAGAGTCTTCGACAATATGCTTGATAATATATAATTATTCTGTTGAAATTTCAAGACAAGCTTTTATTAAATTACACTAGGAAATTCAATAAAATAAAAGTCTTCGAAAGTAGCGGAAAGAGTCATTTTGAATTAGCACATAATTTTAATTCCTAATGGAACTTTACTCTGAATACGATCTCTTTCTCATGCAAGTTCGAACCATAGACCAGACAGTTTAGAAATAATTGAGTAGGCGTCGGTAAACCAAAGAAGTTCTACTCTGAATGCTCTATAAGATAAGCCCTTGCCTGGGATAAGCTCTTATTCGTGTCATCTAACGATTCCATAAGAATCCATGACTGCTCGACTTAGCTCCACACTTTTTACTAATTTGCCTGTACTATATTCTAAAGCGTACCTGCATTATATTTACTTAACTTAAATGTGCTAAATAAATACTAACACTTGACATTCAAATATTCCCACCTGGGTTTACCTTTGGTTTGTAATTCAGTTTATGTAAGCTAACGTACTTGCTATAAACGTTCAATGCATCTACCTCATCCCACGCTGTACCTACTGCTTACCTTGCATCTAAGGTTGTCAGTGTAATTTAAATTAAAAAAAGGCATTTATTATTTAGTTAATTTTAGTTTACAAGCAGTTCGGATTTGTCAATCCTTCGTATGTAAAATTAGTAAAATTCGCCGTTTCTGTTATTTTTCTATGCTTAGGTACTGCGTAGAACTGCATAGGTAATGCAGCAATTCCATCGTAAAAAAAATTACTTATTTAATATAGTTTCAAAGCATTGATCAATTCATCGCAGCACCCCACGGTTTTACCCGCGTTTAAATTCTCGATCCAGTGGGAATATCGGGATATAAATGTGCCTATATGTTATTCCGGTAGTCCAGTTATTTCCATTCCAAATTTCATCCAAGTCCGTCGAGCCGTTTCAGCGTGAAGAATTAACAAACACACGCACACACTCAGACACTCACAAACTTTCGCATTTATAATTTAAGTGTGATAGAAAAATATGCACGGTTGTGTTAAGTACCTGTCTATGCTAATTGCGTCAAATTTAAAAAATGCCCTAACTTTATTTCTAAAAAAAGGTAAAACATAATTTTACACATCTACTCATTCAGCAGAATGTACAACTATAAAATACTGAATTCGCTACACTGACGTATTTATTTATATCCACAGCTAAAACAATTTCAAACTGAACGCCCCTACACCGCTTTTACTTGGCACTTGATACAAGCTGGACGGAACACGAAATCTTTTTATTTTTCTTCATAAAATAGTGGAGTTTTCAGTTTTAGATTGGTTTATCTCCATCTCAGTGTCTCAAACTATCTATCTATATTTTTTATAAATCTCTACACTATTTCTGAAAAGCATCAAATATTACCAAATTTAAAAACATTATTCATTTTAGTGACAACCCTGCTCAATAAAATTACACGCGTCCCTACTCTGTGCTTTCCCCAATAATAGCTCAATACAGCAATAAGGTACAACCATGCACCAGCACAGGCGATACCGACGCAACCTTGACCAATATGAGAACGGACAGGTTTCCGTGGGTTTCTTCACCTGTAAGTGCCATTGCATTTATTAAATCGTCTCTAGACGTTGTAACTTGTACTTAGTTAGTTTCATACTATCTACTAAGGCCCCTCCGTCTCCTCCCGTGGATGTCCATTATATCTTTGGCTATGTTATTATCCTAACTTTTTAATTAATAAATGCGAAAGTTAGTTTGTTTGTTTGTTACACTTTCACGCCTAAACGATTCCACCGATTATCATGAAATTTTGTACTTACTTACACATTTTTTTCATGAACACACATTTTTGTATTTTTTTTTCAATAACGCCGGCGATGCCGGGTTGAGTGCTAGTACGTATTTTCAAGCAAAAAATAATCATTCTCTTTCAAACTTCACCATAGATTATTCTAAGCAAAGCTCTGCAAAGTTTTGTTCTAATTCTTTTGCCTACATTTTGCTGTTACGTAACTATTCTCATCTAAATGTCCGTAGTTTATTCAACCGTCCATTATTCGGAATCCGTAGACATATTTTACCGCACAAGTGACTGCTCTTCCCGGAACATTATGTTGCTACCGGGAACAGCTCGGGATCACTTTGATTCACTTCGATAGAACCTTAACTCACAAGAAATTCTTGATTTATAGCTGACTAGCAATACTTTAATCAGTAACAAACTAGTTCAAATAAAAAATACCCAACAATTAAACAAATCTAAATGTATAATGGGCGGTTCTTTCGCTAAGAAGCTATCTCTTCCAGACAACCTTGGGATGGAGAGGAGCTAAACTTATTGGTTGCTTGGGATGTATCCATATTTAAATGTAGAAGAAAAATTAACCTAACGACAAATAAACTCAGGTCCACATTATACAAAATATAATTATAACTAAACATACTCATACGTAATATTTAATCGATGCATTACATTTTCTCTATTTAGTTATCTAGGCAACTAATAGCAAAGCGTAAAAACTTAGGCATTGCAAGCGGCAGACGGGGTGACGTAATCGCCGCGTTGCCTAGACGTCTAGCCAGACTAGACCGAATCAAGACCTAGCTCTGACGTTTCAGTCTCGTTTGTACCTAGAAGTACCAGGAGAGCATAGCCACAAGGAGCGTTGTAAGCACTAGGTTCTACACACTGTCTGGATGTTGTATGTGGTCGCGTATCAATGGCTCATCATTTACGATACCTACGACGGCTGTTGCATACTGTTGTAACAAAGTTTTTTAAATAGCACGGAAGGCAAGACCATCTTTGAAATTAATGCAAAAAATACTGTTTTTTTTTTAATAGTTACTACTTGTATGACGAAACAAGCAGATGGCCCACCTGATGTTAAGCGGTAGCCTCTGCCTATGAACAGTGCATTACGTCATAGGTCACGTCCACCTAGGACGCGCCCTATGTGCCATTGCACTGCGCCCGCCACCCTGAGACAAAGATGAAGTCTCATGTGCTTGTAATTTCACCGGCACCCTTACCCTTCAAACCGGAACACAAAATGCGAGCACTACTGCTTTGTGGCAGAAATAGGTATAATAATCAAAGATTTAAATCTTTGATAATATATCTAATAATAAGTTTGCGTCTGTTTTGTTAATTATGATGTGTTGTACCTACCTATTCTAAGTGAATAAATAAACTTATCTCATACTCGGAGCAAGTACGTACCTAACTAAGTTGAAGCTGTGTCAAATATCTTAATTATAAATACGTACTTATTTTTTAAAATACATGTTAGAGGCATTTTAGATTTTTACTTTTGGTGTTCCGTTCCGTAGTCAACTAAGACAAGGAACCCTAATAGTTTCGCCATGTCTGTCCGTCTGTCTGTCCGCGGCTTAGCTCAGGGACTTATAAGACTAGAAAACTGTAATTTGGCATAGGTACATATCAATCACGCCGATAATGAGGTAACTTTTTTTTTTTTAAAACCTTCTCTTTAGCATATTGGGGATTTTTTTTTCATCGAGGCGTGCCTTTGTCCACTCTCCGTCTCCATCAACAGATTCAGCTATAAACTATAAAAAAAAAAACCCTTGACATTGGCTAAATTGTTGCAAATAATGCACAGAAGCCATTACCTGAGCTAAGAAGAAGAAGAAGGTCAATATGCGAAAAAATCTAGTGTTTGCGTAGTGGACGTTCTGCGAAGTGGAGAAAAAGTGCGATGTACATTATGAGAAGTGGACGTTTTGCGACTGAGCCATTCAAAAGCTTGTAAAAATCACGAAGAAAGTGACTCTACTAACGATTATGTCCTCCCGGTATATAATATTAGAATGCTTGCCGTTCTGAAACTTGAGGTTGTTAAATGCACTCGTGTCCCATTTAGCTCGTATGAAACTGGTGGAGCAATGAGACGTAACAACTATTTTGTAACATGGGACTTTGACGTCTGGGCACAGTTACTATGGGGTAAGCTGGAAGTCAGGTCTTACTATTGAGTAAGCTGTGAGTTGGAGACTAGGACAGTAACTGTGTAGTGAGCTGTTGACATTGCGATTACCACTTTGTTCACACCATGGATGTAGTTTCTTCTGTGGTTCACACTTTGTTTCACTCTCCCCAGGCATAAAGAGGCTGTATATTTTTGCGCTTTTATAGCTGCCCACGTTTATGGAAGCTCCCCATAAAATAACAATATGTTATAATTATTATAACAAGTGCCGTGGTGTGTCCGGCCCAAGAGTAGGCCCCTCCATCTTCTCCCGTGGATGTCATAAAAGCCGACTAAGGGATTACCCGGACATGTTTGTAAGATTCGTTGGTATAAGATTTGTCCTGGCTGCTAGCTTATTTAAGGAATGTATTATTACTGAAAGAAAGCGTTAGCAGAGTAGGTCGTGGGAAGCAATGGTGGTGATGAGCTCACCACTTGTCATGTCTACGTCCCACGATGGTGCAATCTACGGTGAAAAGAGGTTCATTTGAGATTCTGCCTACCCTTTCGGGGAAAAAGGAGTGTGTCTATGTATGTACCTATGCATGTATGTAATTATAACAAAGAGGGTCATTTTAGGTACCTACCATAAAAAAGGAGCGAGCTTTGTAGTGGTCGCATACTAATGTGTAACCTCCATAGACAGAATTTTCGTGACCCAATAGTGGACGTCTAATGGGCTGATAATGATGATGAAGGTAGGTAATTCTTATCATGAGTACCTCCCATTTGATAAATGAAAGAATGTTCGTCATAGACATAGGGTTTTTTCGTTCCAGTAGTTCTACGACAGAACTTGCAAACAAATTGTGGCAATTTTTCTATAGAACTTAATCTTTTTTCGAAAACTTTCAACTTATAAAGATGAACCCAATCCTAATCCATATAGAGTAGGTTCCTCAACAACTCTCCATGTTCAAGTGCCTGTCATCCAAAGAAAAGATCAAAGTATTACAAGACCGAAAGAAAAACAAACAAGTGGAATTTCGAGGTTGCGTGCAAAACCGACTACTGTTCGCAAACTTTAACGCACAATAGAGCTTTATAACAATGGGATAGGATTTGAAGTTGCGTAAAAAGGCTTTTATCTAATCGCTTTTAATTATACGAAGGCGAATGAATTTATGCATGAAGCGGCAGGGAATTTCTCCGGATAAAAGGGACAATAGTCTTAGTTTAACCTTGCTTTTTGTTTTTTCGACGTCCCGACTCCCGGATCGAGTTCCTCGGATTTACGACGCAGCCAGGGTTGGCGAGTGATACGTGCTTAATGGGTTTTGAGTAGGGGATGTTTATTTTCGTTAGTTTAATGTTACGAGACGTCTTGTTTACAAAGACGCTTTATTATGTCAGGCTACTGCATCAAGTTGAAGTATTTGAAAGCTAAATATTAGACGCTAGCGTCTGCCTGCGGGTTCGCTCGCCTATCGCCAACCCCAGGAATAAATCTTCATACATAAAAAATGCCTTGCGTCGCTCGAAAGGCGTTTTTATTGAATATCTTGTAAAATATAGATAATTTTACATAACCCCTGCAGTAAACCCTCGGCTTTGTTTTATTGATTTTATTTATTACACACTACAATGCACTATTTAAATAAACAATCGAATCTAGCCAAAAGTTAGAACTAACTTTGTTTTTTTTCTATCGAGATAATATTGTCCTATCGTGTTTCTGGTACAGTGATCCCTCGGAATTATGATGTAGTTAGTATCCTTCATGTTTTGAATTTGAATACTGTAACTTTACTGATTTAGTCAGTTAAAAATTTAAACTGAAATTTGGTTTTTTGCAGCATGCCCCACCTAACAGGGTAAAAAGTAGCCTATAGCTCAATTCAGGTCATAACCTACCTGTGTACTAAGTTTAATCGAAATAGGTTCAGCTGTTTCGGCGTGATTAAGTAACAAATAGACAAACATCCAAACATGACATTGACATTTATGATATTAGTGGGATTATGTGAAGTCAGATAAAGAAATAAAAATAAAAACGCATTTAAATTGTTGCGAGCTGATGATCCTGGAGACGGCTTCACCAATTTCCACCAAACAGCTAAGAACTATCTCTCAAACACCATCTTTCATACGGAGAAAATCGCATTGAAAACAGAGCACCCGTTCTGGAACTACGTGGCAACAAAGAAAATAAACATACGAGACACATTATTTTCTCAAACTTAGGTATAAAACATATTAATTAAAATATTAACAAGGGTTAATATTTTATTCTTCGATCAGTCAGTCGTACGAGTTACCTAATTACGTACCTAACTTGAAACAGTTAAAAGCTGAAGAAACGCTTTTTATAAAACTAACGTCTTAATTATAAAGACTTAGTTTCAAAAGTTTTATAAAAGGTCACTTTTTAACTAATAAAACATTTGAAACTTATCATGGTTATGTAATACTTTTCACTAGAAACTAATGTAAGTGGTGTATAGTCGTAATTTTTCTAAACAGCGTCTTTTTGTATGGTCTGTCCGGCCTAGAATAGACCCCTCCCTCACCTCCCATTTTGGCAAATCCCCCCTATTATATGGGGGAGGCCTCGTCCAGCAGACGTCTAAGGGCTGGTGTGATGAGAAGTTGGTAGTGTGAGAACCCTATATATCCTCGTACGCGATTCGCCACGACTGACATGCGGCAGAGTGCGAGTTTGATACGCAGTTTGGGAGCCACTCTCTCTGTGGCGCCGACGTGCAATTTTAAGGGTTTGCTTTTTTGTAAAGTACTTATGAGTTCATTGACGTTATTTCTTGATCGTTATGACGAGATTTTGTGCTTGAATTTTATTAATGACTCGCTCCGGCGACTTGTAGTGTCGGGATGAAATGTAGTCAATAAATGTCAAATAGTGAAGGAAAAAATGTGAATCAATGCATACCTTTTTCCCCGTAAGGGTAGGCAGAACCTCAAATGGGCCTCTTTTCACCGTGGCTTGAACCATCGTAGTAAATAGACGTGACAAGTGGTGAGCTCATCGCCGCCATTGCTTCCGACGACTGACTCAGCTAACGCTTTCTTCCAGTACGAGTAACAACACATTCCAGCAGCCAGGACAAATCTTATACCAACGAATCTTACAAACAAGTCCGGGTAATCCCTTAGTCGGCTTTTACGACATCCACGGGAGGAGATTGGAGGGTATATTCTTGGGCCGGACACACCACGGTATCAATGCCCAAATCTAAATCGTTAGAGAATTGAAATTACCGTGGCTTGGTATCATTTTAGAAAAATTACGAATACACACCACGTACTTTACTATTCTCCTGCTGACGTTTCGTTGACCATTTAGAGGTCCTCGTCCATTAGAGCATTAGGACATCCAATCAGAGTGGAGCGACGAAGCCAAGCTAGAGACGGTCTTCGAGCGTGGTCGCGGTCGGTGCTCATGAAGAAGGTCCTCTAAATGGTCAACGAAACAAAGTACGTGGTGTAAAGTCGTAATTTTTCTAAAAAGGTTTTTTCAGGTGAACACACAAAGTCGAGAAAATACAGATAAAACAGAATAATATCTTCCAAGTAAACCACCCAAGTGCTCTAAATGTTCATGTTATTTATGGTATTTCTATAAGGATACTTCAAACACCTACTAATTAAATAAAATCGACGCAAAGGCACAGAATAAATAATAGCAAAGGCCCAATAGCCGGTCTAACGAAAGCTTAAACACGCCTGCTCGATTAGCGTCTGCAAACCATCGTGTGCCCAGACTAGACTTACAGGCGGGTATAAATTACTGGGAGGGCTGGCTGATTTTTCTTTGGTAATTTTTCATCAAAATAAATTCATGAAAGTTATTGGCAAATACCTAATAGAGATTTATTATTATTATTATTTTTACGTCGACTGTACTTCACTAACAAAATCTTCAAAGGATCAGCAATTTGAAAGTTGCCTGAAAATGCTAAGGGATCGAACAGGGATCAAAGTCCACAAGATCATAGCCAAGGGATCCATCAGTAACTACTCGGGATAACAAGTTATTGCATAGATAGGCACGCTAGGGCGCTTAAGGAGATCATGAAACGCCAAAAAAAAATGGTAGTCCTAATCAATACACTCATTTCTATGCCTGTGATTTGTCGGTTTCTTTTGGAATGACATGATGGTGTCCGAATCACACCAAACGTCAAAATTTGTATGAATATCTTTGAACCCATGTTAATTTGACTATGTACAGTTTCATGGAAAACTGCAAGTCTCTAAATTTATTAAGTCTATAAATTGTGTCTAAAAATAAATTGACTTAAATGAATTATACAAATTAGAAGCAAACTTATGTTTGTATGTAGCGCGCAAGATATACCCAGATCTCTGGAAAAAACCGAAAATTTTCAAAAAATAGAAAATTTTAAAAGATTTGTGAAAGAAAATATGATTTAATAATTTCACATTCAAACGTTAGGTTATTTTCTTGAACAACAAATTTATTTCCTAAAATATTGATTTATGTCTTGAATATGTATAGGTAACAACGTAAAAATATTTTCTAAAATAATACATACTTAAGGTACTTCACTATTTTCAGGTCCGTGAAATTATAACTTACCTTAAGTTAAATGGCGTCATATTTAATGCTGCATGCCCGATACCAGCTTAAATTCCTCGAAACACCACTTAAACACCACAGCAAATGTCAGGCACACGAAAGTCCAACAAGAAAAAAAAACGAAATTTGTAAAGTCGCGGTTTGCGCAGGCTATAGCCGCGCCGGCAACGAGTGGAGTGAGACACAGCACCGACAAGCCGCACTGGACTGCGCACACGCAGCCTGTAGGGAATGATCCTACCGTGTCGCGCTCATCCAACCCCCACCACTCATTCATTAATTGTTCACAATGAATAAGCTTCCGAGCTTTCGATTATAGAGCAGCATGGTGTTAGTCCAGTTTGGTTACAAGGCTTCCTTGCGCTCAGAAAAGAGGTGGTTTGACAACCTTACTGAACCCAACTTATACAAAACAACTTATACAACTTATTTATCAAATGTATGTAATGGAGACGTACCTATTTTAAAACATTTGCATGCTTTTGAAGCAAGAACATGTGCTCCTCACTATAACATAAGGCCTTCCATGTACCTACCATGTTCTAGCAAATAAACTGATTAAGTAAATTTAATTTAATTTCAAAACAAGTTAAAAGACCAATTATTTTGTTGATACAAACTCTGAACATGCGCCTAATAACACAGATGCGACAAAAAAACAACATATAATACTATACTACCAACTAACCCATGGACCTAACCCCAAAATGAAGTTTTGACTTGCTTTACTTATTGCTCTGACGGTTTTGGGTGCATCCGTATTAATCCCTGGAATTCATCCCACAAGCGAAAAGTAATAATAATTATTCCGGATTCATACCACGTAATTTTTGGATTGACTCTAGAATTTGTATAAGATCTTTGCTCTAGTTTTTATTTTTACTTATTTTTCTTTATAATTGGCATCGCACGACTTCTTAATTTACCATTTTTTTATTGTATTTACAATATAATTTGCAACGTTATAATCCGTCCAAGTCGTCAAAACTACAGTCAAGTCATGTTTTAGTAAAACGGTGGCCGTTTTACAAAATCTTTGGTTGAGAATTTCCACCAATTTGAAGAGTCACGCAAATCACTTCCATTTAATTTCACTACACTTGTGTACATTAGTTAAAATGCCACCAAAATTACACAAAATACCTCAAAAGAACACTACCAAATGAAATAAAATAAAAGTAGATGACGTTTCTTTTCGAAAATAACGGAAAGAGTACATTTGTACTCTTTGTTTTGAGCGGTTTTGACGTTTCAAAGCATTGAAAACTTACAGACCGTTCACCGTAAGTTGGAACTGCCATGGAGTATTTACAGGTGCCATCTTACGGTGAACTAGCCGGACCGTTCATCGTAAGTTGGAACTGCCATGGAGTATTTACAGGTGCCATCCCTCGGTGAACGAGCCGGACCGTTCACTGCAAGATGGCACCTGCCATGGAGTATTTACAGGTGCCATCTTACGGTGAACGAGCCGGACCGTTCATCGTAAGTTGGCACCTGCCATGGAGTATTTACAGGTGCCATCTTACGGTGAACGTGCTGTACGATCAGCGATAGTGAACCAACTTAAAATGCTTTAAATGCTTGAATTGGTAGGAGGTGGTGGTCACTAAATCAGGATCTGATGATGGAATCTCAGAGAAATGGAGGGAAATCCTCAAAAATTAATGGCACGTACAGTGTTTGTTAATTTTTCATAACTTATTCAGGTGTCTGCTCCTTGAAGTCATCATCTCATGCTCGTGAGCTGATGATGAAAGCCACGGCACTCCTTATCGATCAGGAGTTAGGAGATAATACTGAATTTCAGAATTAAATGTGCATAAGACTTTATTGAAAGCTTTGAAGGGATTATTGTACGACCTCTGTGGCGTGGCGGGTAAAGGTTCGCCTACGATGCACGAGGTTGCGGGTCCGATTCCCGCCTCGGAACAAATATTTGTACGATCTGCAGATATTTGTTCAGGGTGTCCTGGATATTTTCTATGTGTAATAAAAAATATCTTTCAATGTAATGTATTGTAAGTTATCTGTACCCATAACACAAGCTCTGCTTAACTGGGCGCTAGATAATGTTGTGTGAACTGTCTAGTTTTTTTTTTTGTGAATCTGTTATCTAGTACCTTCTTAGTAGTGAGTTTGTACGCAGATTTAAACAATTCAAGATTCGTAAACTGTTCCCATGATAACGGGTCTCGGGACGTATGGGACCTGCTAAGGAAGGATCTACCTTTGAACCTGACTAAGCGTACTAATATTTATTCTGTGACTATGCTTATATAGCAAAGTGCAAGGTTATTTCGCAACAACTTATCGATATGATCATCTTCATACAGTTCCATTGTCTCCATCATCAGACCAGCTCACTGTCACCATAGTATTGTATTGTCATCGGAATTAGACAGGTATGCAAAATTTCAGCTCAATCTAACGAGGCTAACTGGTTCAAAATTCAGTTGCGAGATTTGACGGACACGCAAAGGTACATTGCAAGTTAAAAGGTAGCCTATACCGACCAACCCAGGTCAAATCTGTGTACCAAATTTCATCCAAATCAGTGCAGGCGTTTTGGCGTGATTGAGTATCTAACAAATATACAAATATCCTTCAACCAAAGTCATTTTACTTTGGTCGAAGCAAATATCATCCATATTATCCAAATATTTTAGTAGTAGTAGAGCTTTTTTGTGAAAGAGTTCGTCCGGGGAAGTACTACCACCATACCTATTTCTGCCGCAAAGCAGTAGTGCTCGCATTGCTGTGTTCCGGTTTGAAGGGTAAGGGTGCCGGTGAAATTACAGGCACATGAGACTTTTCATCTTTATGTCTCAGGGTGGCGGGCGCAGTGCAATGCCACATAGGGCGCGTCCTAGTTGGACGTGACCTATGAGGTAATGCGCTGTCCATAGGCAGAGGTTACCGCTTAACATCAGGTGGGCCATCTGCTTCTTCCGCCATTCAAGTAGTGTAAAAAAAAAAAAAAAGTAACTTAACATATTTATTGGGATAGGGCCGTTTGATTTCAACCACTTTTAAAATGGACCTATAATCTCTTAGGCCGGTTTTACCGTCCGTACATTACCGTCCGCGCGGGTGGTAAACAATAGCTACAAGAAAGTGATAGCGCTATTGCTAACTTGAACCCGGGAAGAAAGAAAGAAAGAAGAAAAGAAAGAAAGAAAATATTTTATTTGTACCACAATCAAAAACTAAAACTAAACAAAAATAAAATAGAAGACAAAGCTAACTAATTTTTGCATTGAGTCACAAAATGGTCGAAATGAGATGAGGTGTAGATTTCTTCAACTCTGAAGTAACTGACGTAAGCGAGAAATTATAAAACTTCGTTTTGCTTCTAAAGTAGCAAATATAAAAACAAATTCTCAACTACTAATGTGATTACCTATAGTACCTATTACTGAATAGTATAAAAATTTACGCTTCATATTTTCTATAATCGAAGGATACCTCCAACTAAAGGGTTTGAGGAAAGGCCAATTTCAAAAAATTAAACAATCGAGAAAAGGTTCACCAATCGTGTGTCTATGATTTATTTATCCTCAAGTAATAATTACTGTATTAACATCAAGTTTGTAACATTTGCTGTTATTGAGATTGCATGTAACGCAACGTTACAAAAAAAATGTGTTTAGGGGGATCGTAGCTTAACTGATAATATTTATGAGATACAATTAAAACATGTGCGTTAAGTCTCCTAGTTCTCGCGAAATCACGAAGGAAAAAAAAAAAAAAAAAAAGTGAGAGCGTCCACCTTAAGACGACATGTTAACATTTTGGAGTTCGATGAGTGGATTTTGATGAGCTGTGATGGGCAAAAAAACAAAAAATTATAATTTCGCGCCGCAAGCGAGAGCAACTACCTATGTAACGATACAAAAGACACAAAGCTCGTGACCCGCGACGCTTACCAACCGCGCTGGCGAAAGCGTCGCTGTAATACCACCCTAAGTGTCCTGGTATCCCTAATGAGCCCCTGGTGACAAGGAAGGGCCAGCAAATTTTGGCGAATTTCGCAACTCTTTATCTAGGATAGGGAAGTTGCGCGCAATCAACGGAAACAAGGACGCGTGGGCGCGTCCTATCACACTGGAACATCCGCCGACGATGAGACTCAAACGATTTAATGACGAATATTATTACACGAATCACAAAATCATTGAAGTTCATTAGTGTCCAAGAGTTATTGCACAACTCGACACAGACCCCTATGAATGCCACGCGGAACCCCGCATATTAAACTGTTTCGAACCCTAAAACTCTTAATACCTCTACGTCTCCTCACGTGGACGTGTGCAGTGGCCTTTCCGGCCTAAGAGTTGACCTTCCGTGTCTTCCCGTGGTCAACTATTATATATTCTGTGCCGTGGCCCGTGGTAGAGTGCCGTGGTGTTTTAAACCTAAAACGTAGACCTAAAAGTGCAGTATATAGGCATTATTCATAGGCAGAGGTTACCGCTTAACATCAGGTTTAGTAGTAGTAGAGCTATTTGTGAAAGAGTTCGTCTGGGGAAGTACTACCACCATACCTATTCCTGCCGCAAAGCAGTAGTGCTTGCATTGATGCTGTGTTCCGGTTTGAAGGGTAAGGGTGCCGGTGAAATTACAGGCACATGAGATTTTTATCTTTATGTCTCATGGGTGGCGGGCGCAGTGCAATGCCACATAGGGCACGTCCACCTAGGACGTCCTAGGTGGACGTGACCTATGTGGTAATACACTGTTCATAGGCAGAGGTTACAGCTTAACATCAGGTGGGCCAACTGCTTGTTCCGTCGTTGTTGTGCTATAAAAAAAAAAAAAAGTGGGTCATCTGCTTGGACCGTCATTCAAGAAGTATAAAAAAAGTATATACCTATCTTAGAAAGCCTACTTCTCCTAAACTGATGCCACAAATAATAATAAAACCGTTTAATAGGTATAATATAGTCAAGAATAGAAAACTTAGTTTACTTTTTTGAATTTGCTGTTACATTTTACATGAAAAAAAAAATATTACACAAATAAGCCTACCGCTTCCAAACGCCTGAAGCGATTCTTTTGAAATATTAAAGGGTTATAAAAAATAACTCTTAGATTTTTGAAAATACCTAGTCATTTACTTGAGAGAGTTGCGGATTTTCGTGATTTTCGCTTATTATTAGATTCGCGTGCTCTGTTCTGACTTCTGCCCCGTTCTTACTTACCTGAACTTTACTGAGTTCGATAGTTACAGAATTTGGGGTGAATTTCACATAGCCGCGGAAGGGAAACGCCAATTTCGCACACATAACATTATTACTAATAAGTATCTTGATTGTGCAAAGTTGTCGTTAACGGCATCGGCAGTCCGCGGCAATCCGCGCTACCCGTATTCTTATAAATCAATTTGTACGTCTTGTAATGGAAATAAGGTTCAAAATGTGTTCTGAATAGACCCTAACTTCAACAGAATTTGACCTAGATTATGTCATATTTATCCTGTGTAACTCGCAATACAAATTATTTTGAGACCGGACTATGGGAAGTTTCCCTTATTCCCTGGTCAAATCGGCGTTTTCAGACAAGATAGTCAGAAAAAGAATGCAGGTAACCTTTTTAATTTTTCCTAATAAGATTAGTATGAACTACCTAAGTATATATACCTAGGTATATTTGTATGACAAAATAGTACCTATGATACAGAGGTACTATATAACCTACATTTTTACATTATTCATAGGTACTTATATTTTCGACGGATACTTACTCATATTTTATTATCGAGTGACATTGAAATAATTAATTTAAAGTTTGTTTAATAAATTACCTAAACCCTTGAAAAAACATATTTTCTGTTAAGAGGCATACGTCACACTCAGTAAAATTTAGGTATGTTAGAAAGTGACAGAATAGCACTCGAGCAACGAAAATTTAACGAAAATCACTAAAAACATTATTTAAACAAATATTAGCTGCGTAATCGAAAATATAAATTTATACTGTGCCCTTTAAAATAATATTATTTGTAACTCTTATTAATTTTATCAAGTTGATAGCTAATAGAACTGTTTTGAGTAGTTCTCGTTTGTCCCCGAATCTATCCCCATTCGGGGACAGACGGGAATTGACGTTAAAAGCGCATTGTAGAGACAACTTCAAGGTATCTTTTTTGCCCTTGGAAATATGATGAAGATTAACACATATTTATTTTGTTGTCATAAACTGTGTAGATTTTGCTAAAACTACGTTGATGGGTTGACTAACTACTTGCAAAATAACTCCAAGTCTAGCTCGATTACAGCGCCCTGACAGAGTACATACATTCTACCACTAGTTGTGTTAGTATGTTACCACTATACTAATAGTTAACTATAGTACGCGTCATGTAAAAAGAATGCTGGAACGTTCGTTGCTTTACCGTGGACCTACACAATTAATTTTTGTATTTTTTTATGCAACTAATAAATAAAAAGCGGCCAAGTGCGAGTCGGACTCGCCCATGAAGGGTTCCGTAGCAGCAAGTAACATAATATAAATTTCTTGGATGGATTACGATTAATGACGTATTAAAGAAAACTACTTACTAGATCTCGTTCAAACCAATTTTGAGTGAAAGTTTACATGGTAATGTACATCACATATTTTTTTTAGTTTTATCATTCTCTTATTTTAGAAGTTACGGGGGGGGGGGGACACACTTTTTACCACTTTGGAAGTGTCTCTCGCGCAAACTATTAAGTTTAGAAAAAAATGATATCAGAAACCTCAACATCATTTTTGAAGACCTATCCATAGATACCCCTCACGTATAGGTTAAATGAAAAAAAAAATTTTGAGTTTCAGTTCTAAGTATGGGGAACCCAAAAAATAATTGTTTTTTTTTTCAATTTTTGTGTAAAAATCTTAATGCGGTTTACAGAATACATCTACCTACCAAGTTTCAACAATATAGCTCATATAGTTTCGGAAAAAAAAGGCTGTGACATACACGGACAGACAGACAGACATGACGAATCTATAAGGGTTCCTTGTCTTTGACTACGGAACCCTAAAAATGAAAAAAGAATGACTATGGAACCCTATACTATGCGTAGTACTAGCACTTAGCTAATCTCCGAACCTTTTTCATTCATATTCTTCTTTTTCACAATAATCGTCCTGGCCACCGTCACTTCTAAAGCCAGACATTTCTCTCTGTCAAACTTTAAATTCTCTTTGCTCTGTCACTGCTATCATTATTTAGGATGGTCTCAAAATTATCAGTTTACAATTTACTTTAAAAATTTTAGTTAATAAGTCCAAAATGTGTGATAACCTAAATACGGGTCGCGTGCGGTGCGACGTGTGTCGCACTATTAACTTGGCGAAGCACGTGAAACCCAAACCTGATATGCAGATGTACGACAAATGCAGCCCTCCGGTGAAAGTAGACTGTGGACGTGTGACACGTGAGGAACAGCCCTTTAAACCGGGAACATATACCTGTAGCTTGCACAATAGCATGCCTGTAGCGTACACGATAGCATATTATGCCTATAGCTTATACGATAGCATGCCTATAGCTTACACGATAGCATGCCTATAGCAGTGGCGTAACTTTACCCTGTGGAGCCCGTGGCACAATGGAAAATTTTAAAAAAAAATTGTGGGCCCGTGACAAATTCGAAAATTTAAAAAAAATTGTTGGCTCACTTCGGATTTTAAGCAGAACTTATAAAAATATACTTTTCAAATAAAATAAAATACTCAGGTACAATGTAAAACAAAAATTTTTTTAGCTCGTGTCCTCTTGGGTCGGGGCCATCTTGGGTCGGGGGCCCGTGGCATTTTGCCAGCCCTGCCACCCTATTGTTACGCCACTGGCCTATAGCTTTTACAAACACATGCATGTAGTTTGCACTGAGTGAGGCCAATCCTTAGCTCTACATCAGGCTCTCCTCAGTCTAGCCCTTTCGTATCTATCAGCACAGCCTAGTTAGTCTTATCTAGATCCCTCACGGCGCGCAATTCGTACTAGACGCCTATCTATTTATTCTGCGCAAAGTTTACCTAAACGTAAAGAATACTCGTGTTTGGTATAGGGGTCACTTTAGGTTCACCTATAAGTGCCTTCGCTCAGTTGCTATTTGGCTCAATGGCTTACTATATTTTAGCTTGCTTTTTCAAAAGTCTAAAGTTGTTGTTATCGGAGAAGGACAAAAGCTACCCATATTTTCTTTTAGGGTTAAGCTCGTCTTTGTACATGTCCTTTATGTAAGTTGTTTTTCGTCTCTAAGATTTTTGGTGTGTACAATAAAGAATAAAGAATTCTAGACCACCTAATGATATCGTATCATATTAATCGTATAATCTAATCTACTGCTACTCTTTTGATAGTTTAATCTCGTACCTAACTATTCCAGAATTAGAAAATCTCGACACTGAATTGACGCTCAATCAGAACTTCGGTTGGTCATTTGTGGAGTGTTATTTTGGTCATAGTCACAGTAGTTTATAGCATAAATTAGGTACAGGATAAGATTAATTGGTATATGAGTTGTCCTGGCTGCTAGCTTGTTATAGAAAGAATGTGTTATTACTGGAATAAAGCGTTTGCAAAGTCAGTCGTGGGAAGCAATGGCAGCGATGAGCTCATCACTTGTTACGTCTATATTCCACGATGGTGCAACCCACTGTAAAAAGAGGCCCATTGAGGCTCTGCCTACCCCTTAGGGAAAAGTCAAATACAATGAGGTAGGTAATCAAATGTTAACAATTGTTTTTGAATAAATAACAATAAACACCAAATTAAGTTTATAATGAATCTTTAAATTTGTACCTAGCTTAATTTTAAAGCAGTTATCTTCAACCGATTGAGCGGTAATTTGGCATACCTGTCATGTACCGATGACAATACAGTACGATGGTGACAGCTGATCTGATGATGGAGACGGAAGGTGGAGAACGAAACTCCTCGATGGATAATAGTAGACTGGCCGTGTTTAGGCCCATTTTGATCAGCACACGGTTACGCTCACTAATTTTATAAAAGCTTGTATTGTAAAATATATTTTCACAAAAATATATTATAAAAAATTACATAGTCTAATTTGTACTTATCTTCAAAATAAAAGAGATTTCCGCTAAAAAGCTTTCGAAATGGCCGCTTACCCGTGATTTACAAGTGTTTATTGAGCACTAAAACCAGCTTCTCTCACAAAAATTACTATTTATTCGACCTAGATTCAACGGGATGTACTCTAACAATTTCAATTGAAATTCTCCATGTTTATCGGAAATACTTTAAGGTGGCCTGTGTTATATCCACGTTGAGTTCCGCTGCCTACGTGTGAACCTAGATATCAGAATAGGTCTAGACAAAATACAGGTAAAGATCTAAAACAGAAGCGAAGGTAGATAGCGTAGCTTCTATAAAAAATATGTTTTTTTTTCTCTATTATTGATAGATAGATAAAACGTTTATTTTTATTTCCAATCACACGTACGTACATTCAAAACACAACTGAAAGACAGTGCACTTAAAAGCTAGATAATTAAACCATCATACACAGAAACGAAGCAGTGCTCTAAAAAAACGTTTAAAAAACCATTTAAACCATATAAAAACTAAAACTTAAAGTACGTGTGTGTTGCAGTATCACAAATGGGTCATAGCTCAGCGAATGATATTGCTTTAAGAGTATTGGCCTCGCATGGCTTGTGCATTTACCATTTCCAAATATATTTATTGTATTTTCAATATAATTTGCAACGTTACACTACTTCCAAGTCGTCAAAGTAACAGTCAAGACATGGTTTAGTAAAACGGTGCTCGTTTTACTTTGGTAGACAATTTCCACCAATTTGAAAAGTCATGCAATTCACTTCCATTTCATTTCACTACACTTGTGCTCTTTAAACGAGTTACATTGGTTAAAATGCTACAAAAACTTCACAAAATAACTCAACAAAACACTAGGAAAAGATATAAAAAAGTCTTTGGTTTTTTTTTAGGTCTTTTAGTAAAAGTAGACGACGTCTCTTTTCGTAAAGGGCGGGAATAGTCCCAATTGAATATTGTGTATAGTATTATGTTATCTGTGGTATTGTTATTGTGTGCTTCTTTAGACCAGTTTATGCCTGTCTAGATAGAGGTGATGATACCATCTGTGATGTAGATGCCCGTTGATGAATCACTAACTGCCTACTGTAGCAGATCTTACGCGATTCTATTTTAGTCTCAGGCTGCCGACTGTACCGGTACGAAGTAACATTACTGTACACTAGAAACTCGCCCCGGCTTTGTACGGGTAGTGTCGGGATCCCCCCTCCCCCCTTCCCAACCCCCATCTATCCACACACTAGATACAAAAACCTGCTAAAGTTATTCCCCCTATGTTAATTTTTATTACACCTTGGGTTGCTTTATTGGAGTTTTAGTGAGGACCCCCAATTTTTTTGAAAATATAATATATTCTATGTCACCCGTGGATAGTGTAGCTATAGTAAATATTTTTTCAAATTGGTTCAGTAGTTTCGGAGTCTATTCAATGCAAACAAACATACAACCAAACAAATCTTTCCTCTCCATTATTAGTATATATATATATATATATATATAGATAAAATAATCATCTGCAAGGCGCACTGCATCCTTTCCCCACACTGTTTTCTTAGCCACTAGCCAAGGCTCTAGTGGCCATCGTACCGCAAGCAGGTCATTGACCGCACGGTGACTTATACAGAACCCAGTTAATTGTACTTTATTCTATTTATTAGGGAAAACAAACAACTACCTACATTATATAAGTACAATCATCAGTGTTAATACATTCATTTCACTATGTAAGACTTAGTAATAATGAAGTCCACAACGTTATCCAGATGTTAGTTTTATACATCATTCCAAAAAGGTGCAGCTAGAGAGGGTCTGTCGGATAATTTTCACACCACCTGCTCGACAATGTCCAATTACATATCATGCAAACTCAACGTAAAGTTAAGCTTTATCTCCCAAGGGATATAAAGTTGTATGAAACTCCCTAGGGAATAAATTGATTTGAATTTGGAAGGTCAAGTTCGTGTGGAAACTCGTGGAAAACTCTAAGTAAAACGAAGCCCATATGGCATTGTAAAGAGGTTTGTGCTATCATAAGCTGAACTAAAAAGAAAAAGGTACGTTTACACACACCAAGAGTGTACTACAAAGAATGTGAAACAAAAGACGGTGTTTGGTGCTGTGATTTTCAGGGAATTTTAATTGTCTCGCAAAAGATCTGGGAAGTAGAGTATGCTTCTCTGGAATAAAGCCCGTCTTCGTCTTGGGCAGCTTGAACCCCTCGCTTCACTCAGGACTCTGTATTACTCCAAATACCTAGCAAATTAGAGTAGTTAAGTTAATGATAGGTCAAAAGACATTACAACAAAGAAACTAAGAAGGATATTTTAGGTAAATCTACTCAGGAAAATGCAGTAGTAAACAAGAGAATACATCAATTACAGTAAAATAAAGATTATGACACTCGACCATTCGGCGAATTTTGTTCTTGAATAAGCCCTACTTCAGCCATAATGTGTCCGGTCTAAAAAAAGCCCCTCCGTCTCCTCCAGTGGATGTCGTAAAAGCCGACTAAGAAATTACACCAGGGGATGGGCAGCAACACCAATAATGCGGTCACCAATCCGCCTGCCACGCTACCAGGCGTGGCGATATGGCATCCCGCCATTGCATTCTATGGGGCTTTGTTTAACAGTGCTGACGGTTGCTACTGATGATGATGGTACCTCGAGCTGATCAGTGACCTAAAGCGGGGTGACTAAGACAGAACCAGAGAAACGAGCGTTTTTTTCTCTTGAATAAGCTGCAGTTATGAAGTCAGTAGCTTATTATCTTCTTGCTACAATGTTAACTATTATTTGAATGTAAAATATTTGCATAGAAACGCGGTAACGTCTTTGGTTTATGTCCGCCTGGTAGAGAGCGTTTCACTGTAAACATTTTACCCACGTGGGTTTTATTATGTCCACAGTTTTGTTACTTACATGTTCAACCGTGTTGTAGATCTTTTAAAAGACAATATAGTTGACTTAGATTAGTGTTTTTTTTTTACATTATCAAGACTGCGCCAACTTCAGGCAGAAATCTTAAAAAAAAACGCCTCGCGCCGCTCGTAAAAGCGGTTTTTATTTTATATCTCGTAAAATATAGATATTTTACAAAACCCCTCCAATAAACCCTCGGCTTTGTTGTATTGATTTTATTTATCTAGTTTTTTACCCAATAATATGCACCATTTTTAATAAACAATCGAATCTAGGCAAAAATGGACGTACCTGCTTAACTTTGTTTTTTTTTCTATCAAGTAAATGTTGTCTCTATCTTGTTTCTGGTACAGTGATCCCTCGGAAATGTAGTATCCATACATATTTTTAATTTGAATATTGTAATTAATCTAATCTGTTAAAAATCAAATCTAAGATTAGGAAGTTTGCGGTTCCTTTGCATTAGGTTGGAAGATCACGCAAAGTTGATGATTATCATAAAGTAACAGAAACAGAAAGTTAAAGAAAGACTCACTCTTTAAGATACCGTGTCTAAGTATGCAGGTTTTCTACGTCGTAGCACGTAAAACGTGATAGGTACTACGATAGAGTGAGATACAATAATATTATATAACTGATAGTATATACCTGTCTCACTTCCATAAATGAACAACGTGTTGTAACTTTGCCCTACATTTTACGCAGACCTTCTTGCAACCTCTAACTACCTGGTAGGAATTACACAATTATGTAACGCTCCTAAAACGGACTTACACACGCCAAATTCCAAAATAGCTTTAGCTTTGTAAAATTTAAGAAAAACGAGTTCAGAAGGGTGCAACAAAAATGTCGTAACCTTAAAAGGAGAGAAGAGTCTCGAAAATAAAACGGTGTTTTTACTTCTATGAGGGTGCAGCAAACATTTCAAACTACAAAGGCGAGGGGAGCGAGCCTTGAAAAAAAACTGTGGTTTTGGCTCGAGGAGTGATACCTCGCGCCTTACTACCGCCGGCGGCGGCGCTGGCCATAACGAAGGCGCAGGGTCTTTGGAGGCGCTCCCTGAAACTCTGCGCCCGTGTGCACCGCACACCCTACACTTATAGATAAAGCCGCCCCTGCCAACAAGCATCCTACCCAAAACCTAAATTCAATAATAGAAGTCTGTTCATAAACAATCTGTGGACAGTTATGTACCTACAGCTCGTTCACCGTAAGATGAACGATGCTCTCGCTTGCGGCTCGAAATTCAAGTTTTTTGGTGTTTTTTGCTCATTACAACTCATGAACACTTCTTCAGATAGCGAAAGTTGATTTCGCGAGTACTACGTGACTTAACACACATGTTTTAATTGATAGTATATCTCATAAATATCATCAGATTAGCTACGATCACACTAAACAAAAAAAAAACACTAAAATTTTTGGTGTTTAGGGGGATCGTAGCTAATGATATTTATGAGATACTAACAATTAAAACATGTGTTAAGTCTCCTAGTTCTCGCGAAATCAACTTTCGCTATCTGAAGAAGTGTTCATGAGTTGTAATGAGCAAAAAACACCAAAAAACTTGAATTTCGAGCCGCAAGCGAGAGCATCCACCTTAAAAGTGCTTTTTAAAGGCATCAATGTCCATATATTACAATCAATGATAGGCATATCCTGCCTGGCGGGCGATATTGTATGACACTAATTTATTGCATAGAGACAGCTACTAAAATTATATTCAATCAACAAGTGGGCAGAATAATTATTTTAGTGATTAAATATTTGAAAAAACATGGCTACTTATGAAAACAGTTTTTGTATTTTATTGAGGCAGTGAACGAACTGTGTATTTTGGAACTTCTTACACTTGACATTGATCCTCTAGTTAAAATCTTGGTCAAATATTTTTTTTGCAAACATCATCCATAAATTAAATAAATTTCATCATTAAATTTTTTTGTTCTTATTTATGAATGAATGCAAAGTCTAGACGACTCTACATGGCAAAAGTTTTTTCCTCGTCGGCGGTGTACGTTTATATCCTCTTTGTTGTATGCACGCCTGGTAGTTTCTGATGAGATTATTCAACTTTGATGGCCGCTATGGACCCAATGAATGGCACACGTCCGCCACGCGCCATGCGGCCATGCGAACGAACACTTTTGAATTGATTCTCTAATGCGCGAATTTACGTTGACCTTCTATGCGCTATGCGCGCCTGGTAGTTCGTTTCGACCGAGATTATTCAACTTTGATGACCTAGGTGGCACCAACGGCGTTCATCCACGTGCCGTGGTCACGTGACCACATTAATTTTGAAATGTAGAGTAAACCATCCCTTGTAGTTTTTTGCCTATTTATCTTTTAATTAATTGTTTCTGTCTGCTTCAGAGCTTCCTCTAAACCCGACATGCATCAGAGTTTGCACCAAGGAAGAGTACAACCTCAAGAAAGGCGGCAAAAAGATAGTGCCAACGATGCCGTACTATGCGCACGGGAAACTCATATACGCACTCAAAGTAAGTGCTAGCACCGTCAATCTACCACCTACACCGTTCAAAGTAAGATGTCCTCTGCCTTGGGAATAGTGCCAACATCACGGCATACGGTGACAGGGGACATCTTAAGGTGAACGGTCTGTACATACAGACAGACATAGCCACACGCCTTTTTCCCCGAAGGGGGGTAGGCAGAGCCTCAATGGGCCTCTCTTCACAGTGGGTTGCACCATCGTGGAATATAGACATGACAATAATAATAAATAAACAAATAATGCTGGACAGTTCACACAACATTATCCAGCCCCAAGCTAAGCTGAGCGTGTGTTATGGGTACTAGATAACTGATATACTTAATACAATATGTTACATACATAGATATTTTTTATTATAGGTACATAGAAAATACCCAGAACACTCTGAACAAATATCTGCAGATCGCACAAATATTTGATCCGAGGCGGGAATCGAACCCGCAACCTCCTGCGTCGCCGGCCATCGCTGCCATTGCTTCCCACGACTGACTCTGCTAACTCTTTCTTCCAGTAATAACCATTCCATAATAAGCTAGGAGCGAGGTCAGATTTTTGAAAATAATAAAAAGTTAAAAAATAATAAAATACTAGTCTTCCATGTGGCATAGGCGTGACATGCTCTGTGCATCGCGTAGTGGGTACAATAATGTATTTTTCTATTTATTTTATAATAATGGAACCTCAACGTAAAGTAAAGCATTATATCTTTAGGGATATAAAGTTGTATGAAACTCCCTAGAGAATAAAGTGATTTGAATTTGGAACGTGAAATTCGTGTAGAAACTTGCGGAAAACTAAGTAAAAAAATGCCCATATGGCATTGTAAAGAGGTTTGTTCGAAAATCGAACTGGCCACCGTAAGTAGAACTCAAAAAAAAGGCGTGTTTACAAAGAATGTGAAACAAAAGACGGCGTTTGATGCTGTGATTTTCAGTGATTTCTTACTGTCTCGCAGAAGGTGTGAAAAGCAGAGTATGCCCCTCTGGGATAAAACCTGTCTTCGTCTTGGGCAGCTTGAACCCCCTCGCTTCATTCAGGACTCTATATAACAAGAGTCCCTCGTTACGCTCAGGGTTCAATTTGCCGCGACGTAAGACACTGCTTTATTCCCTTAGAGCATAATCTACTATTATTCGAGTTCTAAAACCAAACCATAAAATATTTAGTCAGTGTTTGACAGGGTCATTTCAAACTTTGATGCAACCTAAAGTTCTCGTAGACCCTAGCTAGACCATTCTATAGGACTATCGATATTCCTACTATAAATACTACTTACATCAACTTAGAAAGAAAATGTATTATTACGCTCAGACGAAAAGTTATTGGAAATCCGTGGTCTACCTCCGGGAAACAGATTGTGTATGTATTAAATGTTACTCAAACTATGCAACGTCAGTATTCTATAATAGATTTGTGTACGGCAAGTAAAGTTCACCTCCTCTATATTTCACCGTCGTTAGTAATCTCGACTGTTTTGCATAACTCTTCCGCAGGCTGGTATCCTGGTAGGCGCTGTCTACTTCACGTACTCGCAAGGGGTCTGGGGCGAACAGCGAGACGTCACTGAATGCATTCGCCGGTGGCAGGAATACGTACGGAGTATCAACACTCGACGACCGCCCACTTTCGATAGCTGTGGTAAAGTTATTGTGAGTGTCCGTCCCAATTTTCACTCTAACTTCGGTGCTGTATGTTTGAAAATTGTCCGTAGCACGTCTGTGTGTTGTCTACGAAATGCTACGGTCGTTCGCATGCGAGCGTAAGCTACCTGCTGCACAGTTATGTGGTCCTGGTAGAAATGGTAATGTACGTCACTAGCCGGGCCATGGCGGCGGGCGTGACACTTATTTATTTCTGCAGCAAAGCATTAATTAGTGTGCTCGTGTTCCGGTTTGAAGGGTATGGGAGCCGGGAAATTACAGGCACATGAGACTTTTCATATTTATGACTTAGGGTGGCGGGCGCAGTGCAATGCCACATAGGGTGCGTCCTAGGTGGACACGACCTATGAGGTTCACGCAGTTAATAAAAACTGCTTCGGGATAGTGGTGTCGATTATTGGAAGGATACCAAGTTCAACACCGGGATAAAAATTAGCTTGTGTGTCAATCCAATCCAAAGCCAAGGTTCATGCCTACTAATATTGAAAGAAACGGTTTCAGTCAGCTGTTACGACTGACGTGGTCGTCTAACAAACATCCAAAATTATTAGTAGGTATTTTAGTAGCGTTAGTAGTATTTTGTGAGAATCCGTGACGAGGCTCTTTCTTTTTCCCTTCTGTATGTTTTGTTTGATTGATGGCTTTGTGTGTTATAACTCAAATCAAAGATTTCATTCACGAATTATGTGAATCTCAGTCTTAGCTTCGTTAGGTATATGCTTATTCAAGGTATTGTAGAGAGCATATAAATTACCTATCAGATTATCAAGAATATTTAAAACAATTACAATTGAAATTTTCACCTTGCATAAAGTTGCAAAATGTTAGATTTTTAGTTCTTGAAAAATACAAGACGATAACCGATCCATAAAATAACAATTAGTAGCTTTTCATATAAGCATTTCCAAGGTAATTTCATGTTTGCTCGTGAAATAATAATGTATGTGTTTACTTAGGTATCAGACCTCTCTCTCTCTCTCTCTCTCTCTCTAAACTCTACCTAACTTACCTGGTACACGTAATTTCTTACCGTTTCTGATCCCCTGGTGTTCAAGACTCAAATCTGAGATTCGCGAGACATTTAAATCGGGAATCGTCTCGATTCGCGAAGCGTCCACTTGCATAGAAGGCTATCCGCCGATTGGTTTCTGTCAAGCAAGCAAGCAAGTGGGAAAGGAAATGTTAGAAGTGAGTGAATATCAATTCCTACCTGCGCTCTACCTATGATCGCCTGGTGTTTTTGTGCCCAAGCTACGGGACAATGGCGCTAGTGCGCGCTAGCAGCGCTAGTGAATGAACATGCGCTGTGGGCTGGATCATCTATCTAGCTGTGAGCATGAGTGAGGACGTGTAGGAATTCTTGAAGACCTCTCTGATGTTCTGTGTGCCTGGTAGTGCCACGTCACCCGCATACGAGGGATGCGTTCCTCTTGCGTTCTCCCATCCATCCTTTCAACAAACAAAAGCATACATACCTACTGCGCTCTACATACCAAAGTTGATTTTATTGCGCATGGATGAATGTAGTCTTTATAAATACTATTTGTTTACATAACAGGTATTTAGGGATTTAAAATCTTACATCTGTTATCAGGAACTTGTATGTGCGAATTCTTGCGATAAACCAGTTTAATCAAAATGAATGAACTCCAACAAATCAACCGTATGAGTGGCATTTCGAATCAATTGTAACGCCTTTTACGTATAATAATGAGACTGGGATAAATATATATGCGATTGGGTTGTATAAATCTATAAATCTCATTCGCAAAGGGATTTAGGCCCATAATTTATTAAATGCTGTGGGAAAAATTGGCTTTAGGAGAAAACAGATTTGATTCAAAATCTAATAGCTATAGGTACCTACCTAAATATAATATTTTTGGGCACATAGCTTTATGCAACACGCTTGCATGTTGCTGAGGCTGGGGTGCTTCTTACAATTTTTTTTGTAAATCGATCATCTTCTTTCTCCAAGAGCTGAATTTTTTGGGGTAAGACACTATGGACCTGTCGAATGTTTGTAAGATCTCCCAACGGTGGCTCATTACGCCAGCGTTTATGAATTGAAATACAAAAAATGTCTGCTTGTGTTATTTTGCAATTAAATCTCTATACCTACTTATTTAACTACAACTGCGTTTGGGCACTATCACTAGGGATTTTTAAAATTATTTTTTTAGCATGAAGTAGATAGGTTTATTAATATTGCGGATTTCCTTTATCAAAACCTAAAGGCCAAAGTCGCACTGAAAGAGACTACTTAATCGGAATGTGTGATATAGGCCGTCTCGCTCTGATGTGGCCTTATTACCCGCTTTTGGGCGGAAATAGGGATATTTTATGCCTCTTCTGCGCTGATTTTAAACGGCCAGTGCTGCCATTACGCTCTTTTATGGCAATTTGACTGGCCATTGTGCGTAAATATTTGTACATGTTGTTCAGCTAAAATAACTAAGACTCCGATATTGCACAGGAAGCTGTCTAAATTAAATACTGTAGATAGTAGATAGCACTCATCGGCGCCCAGCCGAGCTGATAGTGCCCACAAATTGCGTCGTCAGCTTTAACTCGTTCCATGGGTAAATTGGTCAAGGCGTTGCATTAGAAGCATTGGTATTAGAGGCGATGATGCGGGTTCGAGTCGGAAGTATTGGGTCACATTTAAATTTAAAGTATGAAAGCAAATAATACAAAAAAGATTCAGAGGACTCAAACTTCAAAACTTAAGACCCTCCTTAACACTCGGTGTTAGCGTTACCCAGGGCACGGATAATAATACTATACTAGTACGCAGGGGATGTTAATGGGGCATGTACCTAATTTAATGGACTCTTTCCTGAAAACATGTGGTTTATTTCAGTCCCCAAAATCTATACGTGCAACACTTTTACATCACTTTGTTTTTGACAGTTCACACAACTTTATCTAGCCCCAAGCTAAGCGGAGCTTGTGTTATGGGTAGGTACTAGATAACTGATATACTTAATACAATAAAATTGCCTAAGTAGATAGATATTTTTTATTGTACTTATCTACATAGAAAATGCCCAGAACACCCTGAACAAATATCTGCACTTTGGAAATACTTTGGACTGAGTTTGTAGGCATTTAAAAAAAAAAAAACTACTAAATATACCGAAATCGATAGCTACCACTGGCAACATTAAACATCACATTACATTGTGAAACGTAATAGTGACAGGACGTACCGTACCTAAACCTCCTACGCATTGATAACAGCCTGGTATAAATGGGGTCATCACGCTAGTGACAATGTTACGTTACAAGGATGAATTTGCAATGATTATTATTATATTTCATGGCTATTATAAAAATAGATGTCGCAGGATATGCAGATTAGGTATATAATATGCAGTTACTCTTCACATGTGGGGCCCAATTCTACTAAATTGTATTTAAATTGTTAATAAATTGTGTCATACTCGTCACTTTTCTTATAATTCTTTATTGTACACAGAAAAAACATTACAGATAAAATAAAACATAAGATATGTACAAAGGCGAGCTTAACCCTGAAGAGTTTTCTTACAGCAAACCTCTGAGGCAAGAGAGAGGTGATAAAGATGGTAGGAAAGTGTACCTACAGTACAGAATAAAACAGAAAAAAGAAAACAAACTATAAACGTACATAAATAATACCAAGCTAACTTTTAAAATACATTTTGACATTTTTGGTATTCTACTTACTTCAATGGTTTTTCAATTGCATTATAATAGTGACCATTTAGAAACAATCGTAAAATCTTTCTTCGTAAAAATTCGTAAAGTCATAAATTAAGCAGAATACCATTTTTAATGACAATTGTAATTGAATTGTAATTTATGAATAGTTTTATTAAAAAAATAGTAGAATGGGGCTCCAGGGTGATGGTAATATTGTTAATTTGTGACCAAGAATTGATACTGCTATACCAGTCTCCATCAGGGTCCGGTCGTAGAACCACAGTAGAACACTACGCGGAACCTCGTCACTTCATATTTCCATACAAATGTAGGAGTAGGTACTTGCGCTAGTTCGGAAGTTATCCTTGGACAAACATACATACATACCTACATACATACGCCGATTCGTTCAGGTTGACACAGGCAACTCGCGTCGTTCGTTCAATTGCCTTCGAGAAATCTGATAGATAGATAGCCGTTACATACATACATAAACAAACGCCTTTTCCCCCCGAAAGAGTAGGCAGACGGCAGGCAGGCAGTGTTCATAGGCAGAGGTTACCGCTTATAACATCAGGTGAGCCACCTGCTTGTTACGTTATACAGTAGTAAAAAAAAAAAAAATGCCTCTTTTCACCGTGGGTTGTACCATTGTTGGAATATAGACGTAACAAGTGGTGAGCTAATCGCTGTCATTGCTTCTCACGACTGACTCTGCTACCGCCTTGTTCCAGTAATAACACATTCCATAATAAGCTAGCAGCCAGCACAAATGTTATATCAACGAATCTTACTAACAAGTCCGGGTAATAATATAAATTTTCACACCACCTGCTCGACAATGTCCAATTACTTATCATGCAACCTCAACGTAAAGTAAAGCATTATCTCCCAAGGGATATAAAGTTGTATGAAACTCCCTAGGGAATAAAATGATTTAAATTTGGAACGTCAAATTCGTATGGAAACTCGTTGAAAAATCGTGAAAAAAGTAAAAAAAGGTCATATGGCATAAAGTTTATTCGAAAATCGAACTGGCCACCATAAACAGCACTAAAAAAAAAGGACTTTTGGTAATAATATTTTTTCATAAGTGCTGTATTTTTGTGTACTAACCAAATTATGGATCTGTGTGCCTGAAATAAAATCTTTTTTTTATTTTATTTTTTATTAAGAACACAGAACAAGAGTGTACTACAAAGAATGTGAAACAAAAGACGGTGTTTGGTGCTTTGATTTTCAGTGAATTTTTATTGTCCCGCAGAAGGTGTGAAAAGTAGAGTATGCTCCTCTGGAATAAAGCCTGTCTTCGTCTTGGGCAGCTTGACCCCTCGCTTCACTCAGGACTCTATATAACTAGAGTCCCTCTATACGCTCAGGGTTCAACATGCCGCCCGCGAAGTATGACACTGCTTTGTTCCCATAGTGCATAATCTACTATTATAACATTATTTACTGTTTCATTTGACTCCAGCTTGGCTCTCTTCAAAGGCAGAGGCTTTCACTCTTCCGGGTCTTCGTTTTGTCTGTCTTATGACAAAAGTGTTCGGCAGCCGCCTACTTCTATCACTATCTAACTCGTGAAAAAATCGGCTAAGTGCGAGTCGGACTCGCGCACGAAGGGTTCCGTACCATTATCTATATAAAAAGCGGCCAAGTGCGAGTCGGACTCGCCCAGGAAGGGTTCCGTAGCAGCAAGTAACATAATATAAAAGTTCTTGGATGGATTACGATTAATGACGTATTAAAAAAAACTACTTACTAGATCTCATTCAAACCAATTTTGAGTGAAAGTTTACATGGTAAATGGTAATGTAAATCATATATTTTTTTTAGTTTTATCATTCTCTTGTTTTAGAAGTTATGGGGGGGACACACTTTTTACCACTTTGGAAGTGTCTGTCGCGCAAACTATTCAGTTTAGAAAAAAATTACATTAGAAACCTCAAAATCATTTTTGAAGACCTATTCATAAATACCCCACACGTTTGGGTATGATGAAAAAAAGTTTTTTGAGTTTCAGTTCTAAGTATGGGGAACCCCAAATATAAAAAACTACTTACTAGATCTCGTTCAAACCAATTTTGAGTGAAAGTTTATATGGTAATGTATATCATATATTTTTTTTAGTTTTATCATTCTCTTATTTTAGAAGTTACGGGGGGGGGGACACACTTTTTACCACTTTGGAAGTGTCTCTCGCGCAAACTATTCAGTTTAGAAAAAAATTATATTAGAAACCTCAACATCATTTTTGAAGACCTATCCATAGGTACCCCACACGTATAAGTTTGATGAAAAAAAAAAAATTGAGTTTCAGTTCTTGTGAAGTGTGGGGAACCCCAAAAATAATTGTTTTTTATCAATTTTTGTGTAAAAATCTTAATGCGGTTCACAGAATACATCTATCTACCAAGTTTCAACAGTATAGCTCTTATAGTTTCGGAAAAAAAAGGCTGTGACATACACGGACAGACAGACAGACATGACGAATCCATAAAGGTTCCTTGTCTTTGACTACGGAACCCTAAAAACGGCAAAAAAATACGTTTGTTGTATGGGAGCCCCTTTAAATATTAATTTCATTCTATTTTTTAGGATTTGTTGTTATAGCGGCAACAGAAATACATCATCTGTGAAAATTTCAACTGTCTAATTATCACGGTTCATGAGATACAGCCTGGTGACAGACGGACGGACAGCGGAGCCTTAGTAATAGGGTCCCGTTTTACCCTTTGGATACGGAACCAATAATGACTGAAAAATAGAAAAATAGACTCTTAGAATCCTAGTAAATACTGAGTTCTAGGACGATTTTGCACAATTAGGTACATATACTCTTAAGAGTAGTGATAGGTAGGTACCTACATAGTTTATTTCTTTCTTTCTTTTTTTATTTTTATTTTTGTATTTTCTTTTCAGAAAAAAGAAAGTACTGAGAGCCTTGTAGCGCCATTATACGCTATCTACAAAAACTGTGTTACAACGTGTTTTTCAGGTAACCTATAACATTGAAGTCAACTATAGGTAGGTATCATAGCTAGAATTCCTTCAATACTTTATTTTAAATGACATATCGCATTATAGAGCATTGTTCTACTGAAGCTACTACCAAAACCACTACTACTAAACCACGAACTACTAACCAGCTACTATCTAAAGCGTGAATTACAACGAAAAGGCATAAGGCACAGGCGCAAGCACGGTGCCTTTGCCTCTTCAAAACATATGAAACAGCTGTGCTACCTGAAGACCGCTGCTAACGATCTAAATGAAGCGACGCGTGACCCGAGAACTGGCTCTCATCTGGCTCAGCGCATTAGTATTGCCACAATGCAGCCAACATCTTCGGGACGTATCCGACTGGTAGTGATTTGGATCAGTTGAGCTAGCTTTAGATCGTTAGCAGCGTTTTTTTTTTCACATTGTTAGACCTTTGTTTGACCACGATCTCACCTGTTGGTAAGTAACGATGTGGCCGAAGATGGAGCACAAATGTCTAGAAGGCAGCTTTTCACTCTAGCCTTGAAGAGACCCAGATTATAGGTTTCAGGAAAGACAGATGACGGTAGTGTATTCCACTCCTTAGCTGTTCGCATTATAAAGATAGAAAGATAGATAGATAGATTAACACTTTATTGATTACCACACAGAAATAATACAAAAAATCATAATAATAACATTAAAAATAACAGGCAAAACAATGGGCGGCCTTATCGCTGAGAGCGATCTCTTCCAGGCAACCTTTGGATGGAACGAACTGAGCATAATGGACGGCGGTGTATAAAGGTAGAACTGAAACGTTTTGTGCGGATAGAAGGTATAGTAATGAGGTAAGGATGGTACTGAGCCGTACGCCTGCTCGTCCTATGATGAAAAGGAGATGGTGGGATCAGATCGTGCAGTTTCTGGGAGCATTCCCCGAAATGTAACCTATAGAAGATCGCAAGGCATGCAACCTTACGGCGGTGCTCGAGACTTTGGATCTTAGTCTCCGCCATATGTTGCTCACCTATTAAGCCTGAAAGCTCTACGTTCGATCGAGTCCAAGGCAGCAAGCTGGTATTTGGCCGAGCCATCCCAAACATGGCAGCAGTACTCCATACCAGCCCGGACTTGTGCTTTATATAAACTGAGAAGCTGTCCTGGTGTGAAGTAACACTTTACTTTATTAAGGATGCCTAGCTTCATGGCAGCTGTTTTTGCCTTAGACTCGATGTAGGAGCCAAAGTTGAGTAGGCGTGAGCGATACACCTAAGAGCTCGAGGTTCCTTTTTTTTCTTCTTTTTTTTAACATTGATAGGCCTTTGTTTGTCCACGATCTCACCTGTTGGTAAGTGACCATGTGGCCGAAGATGGAGCACAAAGGTCTAGAAGGCACCTATTCACTCTTGCCTTGAAGAGACCCAGATTATAGGTTTCAGGAAAGACAGACGACGGTAGTGTATTCCACTCCTTAGCTTCTTCAGGTAGCACAGCTGTTTCATATGTTTTTTTTAGTTCATACCTACTCATATTTAATTGACTAATACTGGTATCATAGGTAGGCATATAATTATAGGTAGGTACGAAGATGATGAATAAATTGCATTTTTCAGGTGTTGTAAAGGTGCCACTGCTTATAAAATGCGCCTACTTCGACTATCTCAAAGCATTGGAGAAGAAACAAGCTCAGGACGACTTAGAAAGGAAAATCAGAAAGAAGGGGTAGTCTCAATAAAACAAGGAAAATAGAGCAACGGCAATCAAAAAATAAGAAGCTATACAAATTTGAATAATTGAAAGGGAAAACTTGCACCATTAAAAAAGTAAATGTACTACTAAAACGATGAAAAGGTAACACGTAAATGCTTTGTGATTTTTGGACATTATATATGATCCTTTATACTAATATCTAAAACTCCCATCCCCGCGTGCAATCTATTGAAAGCAAAGTAAGTATATTTTACTGCATTTGTTTTGCCTAAAACTGTATCTTCATCATTTTAAATTAAACAAACGAACAGTCTTTGATCGATTTTTACCCATTCTCCCTTAGATGTAGATTTATCTGGGGGTTAGTACGAGAATTTGATAGTATTCGAAACTATATGAAGTTTCGTTTCCTTCAATACATTTACTGACAGCGTCCTTAGTTTCCTCCTCGTTTCCGCTAGGGGCGCTGCAATTATATGTATGGAAGGAAACAAAACTTCATATAGGACGGTAGTTTTTTTTAAACTATCAAAACTCGTACTATCCCCCCTGCAGGGAACCTCAAATATTTTACACTTTTTGAACTATTTCCTAGGAGGATAATTTTCACTGAAAACAGCCTTATTATTAGCTTATTTATTATAGAATTGAAACTATCGTGGTTGGTGACGAATAATAGTGGTAATTAGCCGTTTATCTTTAAATAGCTTATTTATTATTTAATTTAAAATAATACAAAACATGACTTAGGACACTATTCGTCACGCACAGAAAAATGGCGTCGTCAGCATAGAGAAGTCCTCTGCTGGACAATGACCTTCCCCATAGTATCCCACCATGAACGGTTTTGAGCCGCCTCCATACACCGTCTTCCTACGACCCCTATAATGTATTTGGTCCGTCGAGAAGGGAGCCTTAGTGCTTCGCCCGGTTTGCGGTCCCTCGAAAAACATTATACCTACTCTAACCGGTTGTCGGTTCCGTGAGTTAAACGGCCACTTATTAAAAAAAATACACTACTCTAAAAAAAAATAACTAAAATACTAATAATATTGCGTTTTATTTATTTATTTGTGAGTCGATTTTGTATTCAATATTTCAGCAAAGTTGTATGCGCAATGATCACGGCAGGGCAGGTTCTTTTATAGTGAAAATTATGCTCAAATAGGTATATAACAGGATAACCAACTAGCGGTTAGTTAGTGGCAAGTCCAAACAATGTGAATAAAACTTACAAAGGCTTTGCTGATAACGCGTAGGGGAGATTTGTAATGTTTCGTGCAAGTGTTTAGTTAAATTGTAAGTGCGGTGTTTCGAAGGATATTCGTAAGTAATTGATGCAGTAATGTTTTATATTATTTATTTGTTGTAAAAATATAAATTTTAGATATTCTATTGCACTTTCATTTTCATACTTAGGTATATAAACGCAATCTCCGCCTACAATTCATTGACACCATTTTTTGTTTATTTCCCGTGTTACTACCAGTAATTACTACCAGTAGTACCACGGGTAAAAAAACTTTTGTAGTACTACCAAGTGATCCAGTAGTACCACGGGAAGTTTTCAGAGCCCTACCCCCCCTACATACCCTTAGGACACTGGGTTTTGCTGACAGTTACTGCTATGACTGACGGATAACCTATGTTTGCATGAACTTGAATGATGAATATCTGGATAATCTGATTTGAACCGTCAGTCGAGTAGTTGAAGTTTAGTTTTGTCTGTGTCGACACCATCGACACCATTCCAACAGTCATTTATAATTGATAAATGATGGAAATGATTGACACTGCGTGAGTGTCTACGGGCCGCCTTGTAGGGTTCTGTAGTCTGACAAGGAACCCTTATCTTTCAGTCTGTCCGTCCGTCCGTCTGTCCATTCACAGCATCATAACTTTCAGCTATCATTCAAAAAGTCATCATCAACATCATCAGCCTATCAGAAGTCCAGAGGCAGAAGGCCTCCCCATAGAATGCCATGACGTACGGCCGCCTCCTAGGCGGAACTGCACTTTTTTGTGGAAAACTAATTTTCCCAGAGATGAGGCCTAGATAGATAGATTTCACGCCCCCAAAAACCCCATAAGTATAGCAAATTTCATCGAAATTGTTAGAGCCTGTGCCGTTCGAAGCTGTGGTGTATCTGGCCTAATAGACCTGGATCTGGATCAGGTATCTGGCCTAGAGCTGCCCTCCGTTTCGTCGCGTGGATGTCGTGGATGTCGTAAACACCGTCTAACACCAGGGGATGGGCAGCAGCATCCACCAGAATACTCAACCCGACAACTACGATCACCAATCCGTCTAATACCAGCGTAGTGATTATGGTCATCTCCCCATTGTATTTTATGGGAATGCCCCCTTTCGATGGACCAAAGACAATGACCGTCTAAACGTGTGCAAGTCTAAAAGTGTTTTTATATACAGTTGTGGTCATATAATTAAGAACGATTTGAAGTTCTAGAAGTTTTTTATTTAAATCGTATCATACACAGCGATGTGTACCTTCTGAGAAGCAACTAGTTATGTTATATAATAGTCACATTAATAGAGCAACCTGACTTAAGAATAAAGTATGAAATCGCTAACTATTTTTTGCACATTTTATTGATTTTATCAAAGTAACACATTCAAATAGTACTGAAACTGGACAAATAATTAAGAACGATTTATTTAACTGCTCGGGAATTGTTTTGTATGACACTTAGATTTAAAAAATCACAATATTATGTAGCACAGGAAACATAAAAAGAAATTTAATCAATATTTAACTAAAATTAATAGTTAATAGCATATCCACGGCTTTTAATTACAGCTTTACACCGGCGAGGCATTGACTCTATTAATTTTTGACATTTCGCAAGAGAAATAGAGTTCCATTCTTCTAAAAAAACGTCATACAGCTCTCTTAAATTTCCACACTTTGTATTTGAAACCTTTTTCTTTACTTCAAACCACAGATTCTCTATTGGGTTTAGATCTGGACTGTTAGCAGGCCAGTCTAAGACAGAAACTAATTGCGCTGTAAGAAATTCCTTTACGGTGCGTGCAGTGTGCTTTGGATCATTGTCATGCTGGAATGTCCAAATGACCGGTAGAACATCTTCAGCGTATGGTAACATTGTTTCTTCCAGTATAATTTTGTATTGGAACTGATCCATGTTACCTTCTATCAACTTCACAGGTCCTACACCATGTCCAGAAAAGCAACCCCAAATTTTCACATTTCCACCACCGTGCTTTAATGTAACTTTCGTGTACTTTGGGTCGAATGCTGTATTCGGGGGACGTCGTACATATCGTTTTCCATCAGAACATACTCTGTTTATTTTCGTCTCGTCAGAAAAAAGTACATTTTTCCACTGTTGCACAGTCCAGTTTTCATACTTTCTCGCAAATGCAAGCCGGGCTTGCCTGTGGCAAAGTTTTAACATGGGTACCTTTCTTGCTATCCTACCGTGCAATTTTTCTTCTACCAAACGTCTTCGAATAGTGCGTGCTGAGATTGCTGAAGGGTTGTTTTCACCAAAATATTCTTTTCTAAGCTCATTGGACCCTTTAAAAGGATTTTGTTTTGCCATACGAACGATGTTTCGGTCATCTCGAGGAGTTGTTTTTCTCTGTTTAGGTACACGTGGAACATTCGAAGTAGATTAATACGTAGCAAAATGCTTTACAGCGTGGAAAACCATCATTTTTGAACATTGCAGATGGTCGGCTATCTTTTTATAAGACCAATTCTTCCGGCGAAGTTTTATTATTACTTCCCTTGTAAATTTATCACAACTTTGATTTTTTCCCATTGTTTTTTCTAAAGAAGCAATCACCTTTAATCTTTTACAGCACGTAATGGCGGCAAAATTATACAAACAGTAACAAATCGACTGAGTGTTCTCTATTTAAATTTGAATAAAGGTATAAACTACTTAGCGTTCTTAATTACGTGACCAGCCAGTAATAAGGAACACTTTGTTTAAAAGTAGTGTAAAAAGTTTGCCTATTGATTTTTAGCCAATCATGTGTATCAATGAATACAGTGGTAATATGGAAATGTTTTACGATACCGAGAGAAATAAAAACAAATGCATACAATTAGTTTTGCATCTTAGTTGGAAAAAATCTTCCCTTTATATCAGCGTTCTTAATTATATGGCCACCACTGTATGTATGTTAGTTTTTAAGGTATTTATGTTGCGATGGGCTTATTGTTTAGGTTTTTGTACATTTTTCAATAAGCCTGAAATAAAGATATTGATTTGATTTGATTTGATTATGGAGGTCGCAGCAACGCGGTGGATGTAGGCGGCTCAAAACTATTCGTCGTGGCATTCTAAGGGGCAGGCAATTTTTTTTAACTTCGTGGTTGCCTGTACAAGCATGTGGCCCCACCTGATGTTAAGTGGTAACCTCTGGCTATTACTTCATAAGTCACGCCCACCTAGGACGCACCCTATGTAGCATTGCACTGCGCCCGCCACCCTGAGACAAAGATGAAAAGTCTCATGTGCCTGTAATTTCACCGGCACCCATACCCTTCAAACCGGAACACAGCAATGCGAGCATTACTGCTTTGCTGCAGAAAAAGGTATATGCACCAGTGGACTTCTGTAGGCTGATGATGATGATGATGATTTTATGGAGTGGACGTCCAAAAGCTGCTGATGATGATGAGACTCGTCTCTCTTCACTCTTTCCAATGATCTAAAACACTATACTACTCTAATCTATGGTCGCCAGGAATCGAAAGAAGACTAAAAGGAGGGGGGTTAGTACGAGTTTTGATAGTTTTAAAAACTATATGAAGTTTCGTTTCCTTCCATACATAGGTATCTTCCTACTAGTTTGTTCACCGTTAGTTGGCACCTGCCATTGAGTATTTACAGGTGGCATCTTACAGTGAACGAGCTGTATACTTGCAGCGCCCCTAGCGATGGCGAGGAGAAAACTGAGGACGCTGTCAGTAAATACTCACCAACTTATCTGTAGAACCATTTATTTACCTACATTTTTCTATCATCTACATACATTTCATTCTACATATAAGTTGGTAGATCTCCTACCGTTTCGTTTCCTTTACTAAAAGTAAACGAAACTTCATCATATAGAGTCTGCGCCACGACTGAAGTCCGGTGACTGGGGCGCTAGTTTTTATGCGCAAAAGTGCAAAAGCGAAAATCTACTTTGTTATCCGTTAGTTCCTCAAAAGGCCGTCGGACTTCAGTCGTGGCGCGTACTCTAGTTTCGAATACATAAAACTCTCGTACTAAGCCCCAAGAATACCAGTTTTTAGTCAATTCACAATTCAGTCTCGTATCAGTCAACTTTAGTGTGGATTAAAAATAGTTAGGAGGATTGGACTTGTATGCGTATTTATGTATATTTGGTCTGCCGTCTCCTCAAGTCGGCGGCTTGGAGCTCGAAGAAGGCGGGGTTCTCGTCAGGAGTGCCTCCCGCCAGCATGTACTCCAGGTGCCTGATGTAGCAGATCGCTATCCTGAAACACGTTAGTTTGTTCGTTTTACTGGTTGTTTCTTGGTTGCCAAGCTATTGAAAGCACTGATAGGCTGTCAAGAGTCAAATAGGCTTTTTTAAACCTATTTTGTGCAAACAGAAAGCAAAAAATATATATGTTAATCTTCATCATATTTCCAAGGGTATGATCGAGCCCATAACAAGATTTCGATAAGTTTTCTCATTAAAAAAAACGTGAATTTACCTCTACCACAGATAAAATAATACTATACTAGTACCTCTACAATGCGCTTATAGCGTAAATATTACTATTACCTATCAGCGTACGTAATAGTAGTGCATTTAAATCACCCAGGTAGATAGATAAATAGAAAATTCTTTATTGCACAACGTTAAAAGTACTTTTCATAGGCGAACTTAATGCTAGATAGCATTCTCTTCCAGCTAACCCTTATGTATTGTGGAAAACAATTTAGAGGTAGTACACAAAAACTTGATTCAATGATAGAAATATAACATATTTACTAGGATGAATGTGGTGACCAGACCTAAACCATGACACACGCCCTTGTATGCTCATCCTGCCGGACTCCTGCACGATGGAGGATTTAATGACCTGCTCCGACAATGCCGTGGGTTTGGCTACCTATTGGTCAAAATGGCTTTGAATGAGTCGCCGACACGAAAGAAGAAGACTTAAAAAATTAAAGTTCATTCTTTTAACGAAGCTGTCCAATTCAAAATCTGTTCGATACGGACACACCCGTTACGGACAAAACCATTACGGATACCCCCTTGTGGGCTAACCCACACTGCATATTGGAGTAGGGGGCAGGCGATAGGGAAACCTATCACTACCGCTAATGATGTAGTGACGTCATCCAGTCAAGACAGAGACAACACTCTACCTTTGCACCAACCCCGCCGGCGAGGTTGACGAACTTTCTAAGTACCTTCTGTACCTTACGCCTAAACCGGTACAAGCATGTTCCGGGGCGTTTTGCCCGTTCCTCCCCAACCGGCAACAGCCCAACCCGAGGTACCTAAGTGGTGCCCTTGCGCTAGTTGCCCCAACCTAACTTTACAGGTTGAGCGCCATCTGCGCTCACCAAAAGCCCGGTAACGCAGTCATGACCCCAGGCGGTCAACTGCATTTAAATCCATTCGGATTACGATAAGGCAATTCCGGTTACATAAAGGCGGGCGGCCAATGCTGTTATGATTTGATTACCTCCTCGAATACTGTGAAGTTTTGAGCTCACCTCAGACACTCTATCTTGGAGTACTTCTTCTTGGAAGGTTTGGTGACAGGCAGCTTGGAGCGGAGGAGGTCAAACGCGCGGTTCATGTCCCTCATGCGCGTGCGCTCGCGATCACACGCTGTCTTCTTGTATTCTGGAACCAGATACCTTTACAACTCCAAGGTAGTAGATAGTAGTAGTAGAGCTTTTTTTAGAAAGAGTTCCTCCTGGGAAATACTACCACCATACCTATTTATGCTGCAAAGCAGTGGTGCTCGCATTGCTGTGTTCCGGTTTGAAGGGTATGGTTGCCGGTGAAACTACAGGCACATGAGACTTTTCATCTTTATGTCTCAGGGTGGCGGGCGCAGTGCAATGCCACATAGGGTGCACCCTAGGTGAACGTGACCTATGTGGTGATGCACTGTTCATAGGCAGAGGGTACCGCTTAATATCAGGTGGGCCATCTGCTTGATCCGTCATACCAATTTGTATAAACCTACCTTTTTTCTACCTACCCTTTCAGGGAAAAAGGCGTATGTAGATTTGATTTAGTGCAATATTCAAAGATTTTTTTTTATGGAAACTACGAGCGAGTACATTATAATTCATTAAAACACGATAGGACAATATTTTCTCGATAGACGTTTCACTCGAGCAAGCTCATATTCCTGGTCTGATCAAGTTGCCTGAGTGTTTACCTTTCTCAAGCTGTAACGCTCTTTCTTTCCAGTGCATGACATCTTGTCCCGAGTCCTCAAAATACTTGTCTTGCGACTCGTGGGAGAAGTCTAATGAACACTCGGAGGTGGCTGTGTCAGGAATAGGGCCTGGCGTCTCTCTGTACTCCTGCTCGTAGTATCGGGGACCTGGGAAACCAAGATACCAAGGGGTGAAACATTAAAATAAATCTTCATATATAAAAGGCAATGTCCTGCCTGACTGACTGACCGAGTGACAACGCACAGCTTAGACCGCTAGTCGTAGAGACTCGAAATTTGGAGGGTGTGTTGGCTTGATGCGAAGGGTTGTACTAAGAAAGGAATTTTGATAATTCGTATCCTAAGGGGTTCAAAATGGAGTTCAAAAGTAAAACAAAAATGCTCTATATTTCGGAAACCATTAGTAGTAGAGCCTTGAAATTTTACAAGGAGATTTCTCAAATAAAATCAACAAAGACGCGTGTCAGCGGTAGGTAGGTGAAAATGGCACAGTCGCGTTTTCTTTGTAAAAATATCCGCGTTATGTTTTAGCCAGATTTCAGCGTATTTCGATGTTGTAAACGTTAGTTTCATAGTATAGTTGTTGAGACTAAAATAATTTCAGGGCCTCCAGGTTAAAATGGAACCCCTAATTTGAAAAACTTGAGTGTGGCGTCATTTTAAAGGTCGTGTCACGGCGTGGTTGTTGATGTTAAAGTTGTTGTCTGCACACCGGGGAACTTTTCTGACTACGCGCGGACGAAGTCGCGAGCGGGTCATCTAGTCCTACCTACTACCTACCTACCTAGTCCTCCAATACCAAAGTCGCCGATGTGGTAGAGAAGCCTCGAGGCTAAAGTGAAATTGGGCCGGTCACATTAGTCGCATGCCCGACGAACTTTGGGCCAAAATTACCACGGCATGGAGCCCTAATACAGCCAGGCGGGGCGACGCGGAAGACCACGCATGAGGTGGCGGGACGAACTGGACGCCTATGAGAGGGAATGGAAAGCGGTTGCACAAAACCGTAGTGACTGGCGGAAATGGGGGGAGGCCTTTGCCCAACAATGGGACAGTATGGGCTATTAGTAATATATAACTAGTAGTAGGTACAATTCTCCAGTGAAGAGATCAGGGCTAAAACAGGTTTGCAGGAGCTTCTTAGACCTTGCTCTCTATCATCGACGATTTCATATAAACTTCAGTAGTGATGGCCTGAGTTCTGCTGTTACTTTAAGGATCTGGGCTGGGGTAGGGTGGCTGGGCGAGATGTGCCCCTGTGATAACACAGGGGCACATCTCGTCTCTTCCCGTGGATGTCGCAAAAGCTGACTAAGAGATTATACCAAGGGATGGGCAGCAGGATCCACCTGAGCACTGAAAACAATACAAATTGCAAACAATACAACACCAATCCGCTTGTCAAGCGTGATGTTTTTTTTTTTTTTTTTTTTATACTACTGAATTACGGAACAAGCAGATGGTCCACCTGATGATAAGCGGTAACCTCTGCCTATGAACAGTGCATTACCTCATAGGTCACGTCCACCTAGGACGCACCCTATGTGGCATTGCCCTGCGCCCGCCACCCTGAGACATAAAGATGAAAAGTCTCATGTGCCTGTAATTTGACCGGCACCCTTACCCTTCGAACCGGAACACAGCAATGCGAGCACTACTGCTTTGCGGCAGAAATAGGTATGGTGGTAGTACGTCCCCGGACGAACTCTTTCACAAAAAAAGCTCTACTACTACTAAATATTATGGCAATTTACTAATGATTATGGCAAATCCCCCCATTGCATGACATGTGGCCATGGGGAGGTCTCGTCCAACAGTGGACGTCTAAAGGCTGGTCATAGCAGGAGAATAATTATGATCCAGTAAAATCCCTAGCATAATAACTAAGTAGTAGATGGTTACCTTACTAGGTTACATTTTAGATCTGGGGGCTTTATTAGGTCTTCCTCAAGCATCCATGTATCCTTCGACCAAATTTTACTTTGGTCGAAGCATGTATCTACATATTTGCATGCATATTTGTATTATCGTACCAATTTACTAGAATATAAGTTGCACCGAGTCGCTAAATTTGTTTGGTCCTCACGATACAGGCTCAGCCTAGTGTGAGGGCCGTCGATAATACTAACCTAAGAATAAGCAGTCAGTCGTCATTAGCATTGTCCGGTTTTTTTTGTAACTATTGTTATAGTTTTTAGTTTATATGTAACCGGTTTTTGTTGATGCTGTAAGTAACATTTTTCACAGCAACATTTTCTTATTTTTACAGCTTTTTTTCTTTAGGTACTCCTAATTAAGTACTTAGATAACTCTTCATACTAACCTAGATAGCTTTACGAAAACATTCTTCTAAAACCACGGCAGCGTGGACGCATGCTAACATTTTTCACGATATAGGTACCTATATACTTACATAGCTTTGCAATGACTAATTCATTGACGTCGTAGTAGGTATAGGCATACCTATACCAATTAAAAACATCTTACCTTCTTGACTATGGTGCTCAATTTCATGAGGTCTGAAAATAATACTTTTAGGTTCATAATCCTCCAGCACATAAGATCGATGATGTGATATCGTCTTGTCGTACTTCTTGTGGGAAAACGTGTGTTCTTCTTTAGGTTTATCGTCTTGCCTTCCAATTTCTAGAATAACGCGATCTTCTGGTTCGCGTTTTTCTTCGTCATCTTTGACCACTGTGTACTGCGTACTGGCTATCAACGGTATAGGCGCTTCGTCGTCATACCCTTGATACATCGTGATGTTCAGCACAAATTGTCTTGTTTTTAGAAGCACATATGTTTCAAAATCCACTAAAATTATTTCCACTATCCGTGTGGCCACTACCTGTTTCGAATAAGGACTGTTTCACAGACATTTTAACTCTTTTGTGATGCATATTGGATCAAAGTGTCGGTGTGTGTACACAAGTGGCTACGAGACTTCACCGAGGAGGGCCGGCATTGTTTTGAGGTCTTTTGTTGTTCGTTTGATACCGTGTTGTGAGGTGATATTATTCATAACTGCTTTATTGGATGTCTGTTCAATAGCAGATTATCTAAATGTGACCCAAAAAAACTTTTCTAGCCGGCTTCGAACCCGTATCTTCGCCTCTGGGTCATAATCGATGTGTACCAAATTACATCTAAATCGGTTCAGCCGTGCCGTGAGTAACAAATATCCAAACATCGTAACTTTGATACTATTACTTCACTTGGAGTATTTGCGCAAATATTTTCGTTTTTGCCAAACCAAATAGCACCATATCAAGTGGTATCACCATATCATATCAAACTCATGGTTAATTTTTCCTTGGAAATATAACACAAACATTTGCGCAAATACGCCAACTGAAGTAACACCATGACATTTATGATATTAGTGGGACTAGCCATTTGACAGCTTTCAGCTCAATCGAACACCCGAAGAACTTGTAAGATTTGATTACAGACACCGGGACAAGCAGACGACTTCTGTGGCGCGGCGGGCGAAGGTTCGCCTGCGACGTAGGAACTTGCGGGTTCGATTCCATATATATAAAAAAAAAACAATAATAATATTTGTACGATGTGCAGATATTTGTTCAGGGTGTTCTGGGTATTACCTCTGTATAATTTAAAAAAACTATGCACGGAGGGATCATACACATCATCTGACACAGCGAGACGGCGTCGAGGCAGACCACGCAGGAGATGGCGCGATGAAAGATTGGCAATCAATAGCACAGGATCGTAGTGACTGGAGGATATGGGGGGAGGCCTTTGCTCAACAATGGGATGATTCAGGCTAGCAGTAACGTACGGAGAGGCGGTCAATTTGATTGTATTATCTGTACTACACCACAGATAAAATAATACTATAGTACTACATTATCCTTATATTGATAGACGACCTCTGTGGCGCGGCGGGCAAGTAGCCGGCAGAAATGCGAAAGGTTGCGGGTGCGATTCCCGCTGCGGGACAAATGTTTGCATGATCTGCAAATATTTGTTCCGGGGTGTTGTTGTACCATGGTACGTTGCGAATCTGTCCACTTGCTACGGAGGGTTGTGGTTGCAGGATACCCACGATACAAGAAATCCTAGTGTGGGATCTGCCGGCCTAGCAAAGTTGTATTCGCTTCGAAGCGATTCTTAGTCGTAAATCAATGGAATAGACCACGTGGAATATACCACGTTTTACCCGGACTTGTTAGTGGGATTCGTTGGTATAAGATTTGTCCTGGCTGCTAGCTTATTTAAGGAATGTGTTTTAACTGGAAGAAAGCGTTAGCAGAGTCAGTCGTGGGAAGCAATTGCGGCGATGAGCTCACCACTTGTCACGTCTATTTCCCACGATGGTGCAATCCACAGTGAAAAGAGGCCCATTTGAGGCTCTGCCTGCCCTTTCGGGGAAAAAGGCGTGTGTCTATGTACCTATGTATGTATGTAGACCACGTGATATTTCGATAGCTTACGTCAATCTCTTACATTGTTGGCTTTTCTACTAACGACAACGCTATTAGAATGGTACTTTGTCTAAGGCCGCAGGACTATGTATGAGACTGTTAAGCTAAGGCCAAACCAATGCGTTCAGCCCGCGTCCTCAGTGGCGTGCACGGTGGCGATCCATTGTCTTACCATTGATCGCCACCGTGCACGCCACTGAGGACGCGGGATGAAAGCGTTGGTTGGGCCTTAGCTTAAGGTGTTGTGTTGTATGTGTGATTGATTGACACTGAGACTGCACAAATAAAAACTAAACTTTATGAAATTGATTTATTGAACTTAAAACAAAAATAAATTAAACTTTGCTCGACGCACTTTGTGCAACAAAAAAGGCATCGCTTTGCGAATTCTCACTATTTTAATGGCAGATAATTGCCCGATTGTAAAAAATGCTTTCTTATTTATTTTAATACAACAAAAAGCTCCTTTATCTCCACAGAAATACTAAATAACCCTTGAAGTAAAAACTTAAATAGTAGTTTCTAAAAACATACATCTTTTTTATCTTCTCTCGTCATCGGAGACCGCAATGCTCTAAGCTAGTCACAGATAACGCAAAGCCTCAACACGAAACTAACGTTTTTTTTTACAACTTGGAATGACGGATCAAGCATATGGCTCACCTGATGTTAAGTGGTACCCTCTGCCTATGAACAATGCATTACCTCATAGGTCACGTCCACCTAGGACGCACTCTATGTGGCATTGCATTGCGCCCGTCACCCTGAGACAAAGATGAAAAGTCCACCAAATCAAAGTAGTCTTACCGAGTAGTCTTACCAGTAGAACTACTGGGTATTTCCTTCCCAATAGACTTGAATTTCACCGGCAACCATACCCTTCACACCGGAACACAGCAATGTGAGCACTACTGGTTGTGGTAGTACTTCCCCGGGTGCTTCTTTCACAAAAAAGCTCTACTACTACTACTGAGCATATGATAATTATTATAAACTGACAAATTTGGCATTTGTTGTCTCTTAGCGGTTAGGTGACCCAAAAGTTGTTGGTGTAACGCATTAGTATCATTTCTGGAGCCGAGCTTACATGTTGTACAAAAAAAAACTATCTACCTTCTTCCCTTCAGTTAAAGTTTAATTTGCCTAATCTTGAAGAAGGCCTCCCGGACCTCCTCTGTGACGTCAGCGCGTCGTCTCTGGTACTCCACGATGAAGGGGGTGATCGTGTCGATGGCTAGTTTCTTCAGCTCACCGGTCAACATCTCGCCGCTTTCGTATTGTTTTTTAACCTTTGGGAATATTTAAAAAAACATCAATAAAAATATATAAATAAATAATGCTGGACAGTATTATCTAGACAACATTATCTAGTCCCAAGCTAAGCAGAGCTTGTGTTATGGGTACTAGATAACTGATATACTTAATACAATACATTACATTGATAGATATTTTGTTGATTATATATAGAAAATACCCAGAACACCCTGAATAAATATCTGCAGATCGTTCAAATATATGTTCCAAGGCGGAAATCGAACCCGCAACGTCCTGCGTCGCAGGCGTGCCTTCGCCCGCCGCGCCTCCGAAGTCAATGGTGAAACGCTAAGTTCAACGAGAGGTTTTTGTTTTAGTCTGTGGCAAGTGTTCTTCTCATCTCTCATCATCATCATCATCACCAGCCTTCACACGTCCATTGCTGGATGAGGCCCCCTCATGGAATGCAATTTGTCATAATCATCACGCTTGGCAGGCAGATTGGTGATCGCAGTATTGGTGTTGAGTCTTCATTGAGTACTCAGGTTGATGGTTGATGCTGCTGCCCATCCCCTTGGGTGAATCATAGAACAGTGTAACTATAAATAGTTTTGTAAATTCAAGTGAAATTACAGGTCTAGCGCTTAATGGATGTGACATAATGTATGAACGACGTAACGAAACACCCCTCCCATACCGCTCCCATACCTCAGGGGCCTCAGTTAAGGTGAATGCTCTCGCTTGAACGGCGTTTTTTTTGTGGTTTTTGCCCATTACAGCTCATAAACACTTCTTCAGACAGCGAAAGTTGATTTCGCGATAGCTAGGAGACTTAACACATGTTTTAATTGATATTATCTCATACCCCTACATAAGCCCTACAATCCCCCTAAACAAAAAAAAACACTGTATAAATGTGTGTAAATCCTAGCTAAATTGATGATATTTATGAGATACTAAGTTAAGTTAAGTTCTCACGAAATCATCTTTCGCTATCTGAAGATGTACTGATGAGCTGTAAGGAGCAAAAAACACCAAAAACAATGAAATTCACGCCTCAAGCGAGAGCATACCACAAGTTTCTGACGTTATTGAATCGCTAGCGAGACGATAGTCAATGTCAAATATTAACCAATCAAGTTATTAAGATTTCTAGTCACCCCATGAATGTGCATGTAGTAGTACATGGATTGAGTGCTAAAATAGCCACTAATTTTATAGTGTTCCTTCTTACTCCTATCCTAGAAGATAGCTTGCTATCCTATGTTACAGAGAAACAAATATATTGTCACACGACAGTCGTTTTTCCGTTCCGTACCCTGAATATTTGTATCATGAATGTACATCTTCCTAGATTGGTACCATGAATTTAGTAGTAATAGGGAGCCACAGGCAAAACTAATCTCAGATGGCGCCACCATCGCTGGTGCTTGTCATTTAGTGGTCTTGTCTTTTTCTCATACTAAAATTATCCATTTTTGACATAACTAATACTGTCCACTTTTGACAGTTTTTTTTTTAACATTGATACACCTTTGTTTGACGAAACAACACCAGCTATTATGCGCCACCTAGCGTGATAAATAAGCAGTGTGTCTCCCCATTGGTACCAAGTGTGACATTTGTCCTGGTACAAGTTACACAAATAAGAACAGATAGATATATGCTTGTCTCATTCCAACACATGAATACATTCATATAAAAGGATGAGACTGGTATAATCGAATCCGGTTTGTTTATAGCCTTATTTCCATGTAGTACATCTTCCTAGAGTCACCCCGATGTCAATGGCTAATATTTGACACTGACTATCGTTTCGCTAGCGTCTCGCTAACGTTAATTATTCGTGGTTGTCCGCAACTTCATATTGTGGGCAACCCTGTCACAAATAGTAGACTTACGTTAGCAAGTGCTTCATCGTCTTCAAGGAAGAACTCCAGATACTTGTAGGATATATCGACGCTTGTGTTCCCGCCCTTCTCCCTGTGTTCCTCCACGGTGGGCTGCCCTCCCGAGAACGCGTACTTGTTTATCTGTTATATCAAAATACAAGGAATATTCAAACATACCTGGAAACTTAGTGTAGCGCCACACTATGACGCCTATGACACATCAGCCGAAATTACGTCGCGTTTAGCGTCGCTACGCTAAACGCGAACCTCCGATTATTTCAGACAAAACTGCGAGCGTATTGACGAACGATCGGCGCCGTAGGTTCCGCAGGTGTGGCGCTACACTTAGGGCAAGATATGACAAAGCTCTTTCAGCATTTATCCAATACTAGCTGGGGCCACGCGCTTCGCGCAGGTTCTAGAACTTTCAGAAATTTCCCGAAGGTTTTTTTTACTTTGATGACGGAACAAGCAAGAGGTCCACCTGATGTTAAGCGGTAACCTCTGCCTATGAACAGTGCATTACCTCATAGGTATACCTACGACGCACCCTATGTTTAGGTTTAGTTTTTGATTGAGTTACAAATAAAATATTTTCTTTCTTTCTTTCTTTTCTTTCTATGTGGCATTGCACTGCGCCCGCCACCCTGAGACATAGATGAAAAGTCTCATGTGCCTGTAATTTCACTGGCACCCTTACCCTTCAAACCGGAACACAGCAATGCGAGCACTATTGCTTGGCGGCGGTTCTCGATGTTTTCCAAAAAAATATCGAGGTTTTTGGAACTTTCTCGAATGTTCTAGAACTTTCAGAAATTTCCCGAAGGTTCACGATCTTTTTAAAAAAAAATTCGAGGTTTTTGAAATTTTGGAACTTTCTCGAAGGTTCTAGAACTTTCGGAAATTTCTCGATTTTTTTCTAACCTTCTGGAGATTCTCGAACCTTCTAGAATTGCCTTGAACTTTCCAGAACCTCCCTGAAGTTTTCGAACTTCCTCAAACCTTCTAGAAGTTTTGGTTGAGTTTCAGGTCAAGTTGACCTCATTCTAAACCGTTTTTCTCTAAACCTTAACCGCGCAGCCCAAAACCTAAACCACAGATTACTTAATAGTTACTACGCCCAAACCTTCTAAACCGTTTTTCTCTAAACCTTAACCGCGCAGCCCAAAACCCGAACCTTCTTCATGGATGGGAGGGTTGGGGCTACCCTACGGTTAAACCTTTTTTGGGCTGCATTGGTTCGTTTTTGAGTTTTATCGGAACATACCAACATCAACTTTCTTTTATAATATATATTGATTTGTTTCTGTCTTGTGTGTTAGATTGTTTGTATAGGTCATATCTTGCAAGCTGGATTGCGAGTTCATTTGAAAACTAGGAACCGTCTAGCTCTCTAAGGCAGGGGTTCCCTAACTAATTTGGGCCGCGCCCAGAATTTAGAAAGGGGTTTCTACCAAAAAATATTTCCGCCCCCCCCCCCCCCCCCACACACTTTGAAAACCACTGCCTAAGGTATCAAGTGACGGAGCCTTCCCCTTTGTATAAATGTTCTCTGTGCTTGGGATGGAGAATGTCACATGGCCGCAAAAATTTAAAATTAGGAACCGTATTACACTAAACATTTTTTTTTAAATCTTTTGTGGGAATTTTTATCGAGTGAGTCTAACGTACCCCCCCCCCCCCCCCCCCTTCCTATCCTCCCCCGCGACGAAATTTTTAATATTAGATTATAATCAGAGAATTCGATTTTGAGTTTAGATTTCAATTGGTAATTCCAAAGCGTTTTCTTTGCAGCAAGTTGTAAAAAAAAAGCAGCCAAGTGCGAGTCGGACTCGCCCATGAAGGGTTCCGTAGCAGCAAGTAACATAATATAAAAGTTCTTGGATGGATTACGATTTATGACGTATTAAAAAAAACTACTTACTAGATCTCGTTCAAACCACTTTTCGTTGGAAGTTTACATGGTAATGTACATCATTTTTTTTTTTTAGTTTTATCATTAACTTCTTTTAGAAGTTACGGGGGGGACAATTTTTACCACTTTCGAAGTGTCCCTCGCGCAAACTATTCAGTTTAGAAAAAAATTATATTAGAAACCTCAATATCATTTTTGAAGACCTATCCATAGTTTTTTGAGTTTCAGTTCTTAGTATGGGGAACCCCAAAATTTTTTTTCTATTTTTGTTTGAAAATCTTATTGCGGTTCACAGAATACATCTACTTACAAAGTTTCAACAGCATAGCTCTTATAGTTTCGTAAAAAAGTGGCTGTGACATACACGGACAGACAGACAGATAGACAGACATGACGAATCCATAAGGGTTCCGTAATTTTTGTTACGGAACCCTAAAAACTGTAAAATCTCAATAACTACCGACTTTGTATAATTTGGTGTAGGAAGGTGGAGCGCATCAGGTTTGACAGTTCAGATTTAGTTGGCAGTTTAGTTCAGACACAATTTTCACCATAGACTAAGAATTTTCGCTAGATCTATGATTTTCACACACTCGCTGCGCAACCTTTTCGGACCTGTGTCCGAAGTACCAGGCAATCATAACATACCAAGAGAAAAACTTACTTTGTTCTTGATCTGCTTGGGCGTGTCGTTCAGGAATATGGAAGCATTCGGGTCGCTGGCCGACATTTTGGACTGCGCTCCTTGCAATGCTGGTAGGAAGGTGGAGTGCACCAGCGACGGCTTGGGGAACTTGAGTCTAGCGGCCACGTCTCGCGTCATCCGGAAGTATGGGTCTTGGTCGATCGCGCAGGGAACTAAGCAGGGCAGCTGTCGACAAAAACAGGGAAGCGTTATTGAAAACAAACCGTCTAGTGACGTTAAGTGATAGTTTTAAGTATACAAGTAATTAATTTTGTAAAAATTAAAAAAAAAACCTCATCGCAATGTAACGGCTGAACCGATTTTGATCAAACATAGCTAAGAACACTCCCGACAAATAAACCTTTCAAACAAAAAATGAAAAATTTAAATCGGTTCATCCGTTCGGGAGCTACGATGCCACAGACAGATACACACACATACACAAACAGACACGTCAAACTTATAACACCCCGTCGTTTTTGCGGCGGGGGTTAAAAATCACTTGGGAATCAAGTATAAAATAATACAATATTGTAATGGTCGCCATTAGTACCTACCAGGTTGTAAATTGCTTAACTTAAGGCCTCGACAGTAATAAATTATTGCCGACAATGTGGTATTTATTAAATTCTCTGTTTTACAAGCATAATTATTTAACTTGCTATCCTGAACGTGGGGCAGAAATCTGACGATCGAATTTTCAACCATTTCCCAGATGAGCTGAAAATAGACATACCTGTCAAGTACCGATGACAATACAGTAGTATGGTGACAGCGAGCCGATCTGATGATGGTTTGTGGTTGTTGATGGTGGATGATGAACCCAAAATACAAGTCCGATCGACTATTTTCGTTTGCGCAGAAAAGCGTTGATATCCGACAGTAGCCGAACGAATAGCATAGCTCTGACCCGCTGAATAGCTCTGTCCCGCTCACATCTAAAAGCCGACCGGCCGCAATTTTTCCGTGAATTCGATTAACCAATAACAGCGCAAGATTTTAGCGCGCGATTGCCATTGGTACAACAACGGTAAAGACGGTAGTACAAGTGATCTTCAATTGTGCAGCCCCAAAAGCCGAAAGGGGTGAAGTTTCGGCAGTTCAAGGGCCGCCTGTCACGTGAAGGTTCCGGCGCTATACATCGGGGCGACTTATTTTTTGGGTAAAACTGTACAAGCGCTGTGCTGTGCCGTGCTGCAATAGGGTTCCAACACACGAGTAAACCCGCGGGCGAATGCCAGTCAAATATGGCGGGGAAACTTACAATTTTCTTATCAAATATGAAGGGGAAAGACGTTGAGAACGCCGGCGCCGCCTCAATGCTAGGGAAGGTAATCTTGCCGATGATGTCAGAGTCTCCAAACCCGAAAATACCCTTCACCTGGTTGAAGGTCACGCATTTTTGTATCCGGACCATGTTCTGGAAGAAAGCTGGGCATTGTCTGGAAATAAGTACACACAATTTATATAAGATAGGTAGATAAACACTTTATTGCACACGAAATAGTAACATAAAAAGATAAAAGAACAATAGTAACGTACAATGGGCGGTCTTATCGCTAAAAGCGATCTCTTCCAGACAACCTTTGGATGGACAGGATTCAGGATAATACAAAATCAAAAGACGGCAGTGCACAAGTAAAATATACCTACATAAGCATACAGGATTAAATCTTGCGGGACGAGTTTGACGCAGTTCCGGTTATCCGATTGACCTGAATTTTTGTATACTTGTCAAGTTCCGATAACAGTCCAATATTATGGTGTCAGCACTAATAGCGGGCTATGCCGGGCTGTCTGTGGGAAGCAGAGACGGTAGTACACGTGGGCTTCAAATGTGCAGCCACAAAAGAGTCCAGGGCCAAGACAGGTTTGCAGGAGCTACGTGGGTCCTGATGTACATCATCGACGCCTTCGGACACACTTCAACAGTGTTGCCAACAACACAAAAGTTTCTTTAAGAAGCTGGGCTGGTTGGGTTACGGTTAGCACACGGGGACGATGCTCAACAAACCCACAGTGGAACATCAGGGCAGGTCATAACACCCCCACTTAAATATATATAAATAAATAATGCTGCACAAACTGTTCACATTATTTATGTACACAACATTATCTAGCCCCAAGCTAAGCAGAGCTTGTGTTAAGGGTACTAGATAACTGATATCATGAATACATTACATTACATAGACATATATATATATTTTATGATACATAGAAAGCACCCAGAACACCCTGAACAAATATCTGCAGATCGTACAAATATTTGTTCCGAGGCGGGAATCGAAACCGCAACCTCCAGCGTCGCAGGCGAACAGAGGTCGTCAACATATAGTGCGCGTATACATACACAAAGGGTGCGTCCTAGGTGGACGTAACCTATAAGGTAATGCATTGTTAAAGGCAGAGGTTACCGCTTAACATCAGGTGGGCCATCTTCTTGTTCCGTCATTCAAGTAGCTATTAATAGGATTCCCTGTCATGGATCTATGGAACTACGAGTGCCATGGTACCACAGCATCCAGACCCGGAACCGCGCCACGGATTTCGTCTTTTTTTGACCTGATTCCTATGGAACGTACCCGATAAAGTCCAAGTCATTGAATATAAAAGTCCTGTCCACATCGAAGCCCACAGCTATGATGTCCTTGGCGTTGTTGAAGGCCATGCCTCGCGCGTCTTCGATCTTGATATCCCTCCATAGAACCTTCTCATCATCAGTTAGCTGTATTACTAGAGGGACGTCAAATACTTCTTGGAGCCATCTGAAATTTTATTTATTTTTTGACATAAGTAAATACAAACATACTATTTTTTTTTTATATCTAGTATTGGCTTTCTTTTGGCTACATCTCACCTGATGGGAAGCGACGATGAGGCCTGTTTAAGCACGCTCGCCTAGAAGATGCTTATTAACTCTTCGTTTTAAGATACCCAAGTTGTATGACAAAGGGAATAAAGAAGCCGGAAGAGAGTTCCAGGCCTTTGCTGTCCGCATGATGAAACAGCAAGAGAAACGGTTTGTACGCGACGGTAAAACGCCTCTACACGTCTGGTCGTCAGGTGGCGGAATGGAGATGAGGGGCTTAAATCGTGCAGCTCCTCAGCACACTTACCGAAATCTATAAGTTTTTTACATAAGTACATAGACACACGCTTTTTTCCTCGAAAGGGTTGGCAGAGCCCCAATGGGCCACTTTTCAATGTGGGTTGCACCATCATGGGAATATAGACGTGATAAGGGGTGAGCTCATCACCGCCATTGTTTCCCACGACTGATTCGGCTTACGCTTTCTTCCAGTAATAACACATTCCATAACAAGCTAGCAGCCAGGACAAATCTTATACAAACAAATCTTATCAACAAGTCCGGGTAATCCCTTACTCGGTTTTTACGACATCCAAGGGAGGAAACGGAGGGATCTATTCTTAGGCCGGACACACCACAGATCTGAGGTTCTGTCTACCGGGGAAAAAGGCGTGTGTCTATGTATGTAAAAGCCCCCATATATTAAATTTCATCAAAATTGTTAGAGCCGTTTTCGAGAACGTGATTACAAATCTACAAATGTTGCTTGTTTAATAGTATAGGATTTAGTTATTGGCTTACTTAGTAAACATGAACGGAATAAGGTGTCCGATATGCATACTCTCCGATGAAGGGCCTCGCCCTGTGTACAGGTAGAACTTCTTCCCCTGCTCGTGTAAGTTAAGGATGCTGTGGAAGTCTCGGTGTGAGAAGAATATGCCACGCCTCAGGAAGTGATGAGCTGAAATGAGAACAAAAACAGCTCAAAAAAAATTTACAGAAAAAATCTCTGTTGATTCAATTGCTATGAAATTTGGTGGGTAGCAAGGGCGTAGCCAGGATTGTATAGGTATATAAAGGGGGGGGTGGCAGACAAACAAAATCTGTATTTAACATATGAGTTTCATGAGTGGAGGTACTATTTAGAAATATATACAGTTGTGGTCACATAATTAAGAACGATTTGAAGTTCTAGAAGTTTTTTATTTAAATCGTATCATACATAGAGATGTGTACCTTCTGAGAAGCAACTAGTTATGTTATATAATAGTCACATTAATAGAGCAACCTGACTTAAGAATAAAGTATGAAATCGCTAACTATTTTTTGCACATTTTATTGATTTTATCAAAGTAACACATTCAAATAGTACTGAAACTGGACAAATAATTAAGAACGATTTATTTAACTGCTCGGGAATTGTTTTGTATGACACTTAGATTTAAAAAATCACAATATTCTGTAGCACAGGAAACATAAAAAGAAATTTAATAAATATTTAACTAAAATTAATAGTTAATAGCATATCCACGGCTTTTAATTACAGCTTTACACCGGCGAGGCATTGACTCTATTAATTTTTGACATTTCGCAAGAGAAATAGAGTTCCATTCTTCTAAAAAAACGTCATACAGCTCTCTTAAATTTCCACACTTTGTATTTGAAACCTTTTTCTTTACTTCAAACCACAGATTCTCTATTGGGTTTAGATCTGGACTGTTAGCAGGCCAGTCTAAGACAGAAACTAATTGCGCTGTAAGAAATTCCTTTACGGTGCGTGCAGTGTGCTTTGGATCATTGTCATGCTGGAATGTCCAAATGACCGGTAGAACGTCTTCAGCGTATGGTAACATTGTTTCTTCCAGTATATTTTTGTATTGGAACTGATTCATGTTACCTTCTATCATCTTTACAGGTCCTACACCATGTCCAGAAAAGCAACCCCAAATTTTCACATTTCCACCACCGTGCTTTAATGTAACTTTCGTGTACTTTGGGTCGAATGCTGTATTCGGGGGACGTCGTTCATATCGTTTTCCATCAGAACATACTCTGTTTATTTTCGTCTCGTCAGAAAAAAGTACATTTTTCCACTGTTGCACAGACCAGTTTTCATACTTTCTCGCAAATGCAAGCCGGGATTGCCTGTGGCAAAGTTTTAACATGGGTACCTTTCTTGCTATCCTACCGTGCAATTTTTCTTCTACCAAACGTCTTCGAATAGTGCGTGCTGAGATTGCTGAAGGTTTGTTTTCACCAAAATATTCTTTTCTAAGCTCATTGGACCCTTTAAAAGGATTTTGTTTTGCCATACGAACGATGTTTCGGTCATCTCGAGGAGTTGTTTTTCTCTGTTTAGGTACACGTGGAACATTCGAAGTAGTTTGATACGTAGCAAAATGCTTTACAGCGTGGAAAACATTGCTGAACATTGCAGATGGTCGGCTATCTTTTTATAAGACCAATTCTTCCGGCGAAGTTTTATTATTACTTCCCTTGTAGATTTATCACAACTTTTATTTTTTCCCATTGTTTTTTCTAAAGAAGCAATCACCTTTAATCTTTTACAGCACGTAATAGCGCCAAAATTATACAAACAGTAACAAATCGACTGAGTGTTCTCTATTGAAATTTGAATAAAGGTATAAACTACTTAGCGTTCTTAATTACGTGACCAGCCAGTAATAAGGAATACTTTGTTTAAAAGTAGTGTTAAAAGTTTGCCTATTGATTTTTAGCCAATCATGTGTATTAATGAGTACAGTGGTAATATGGAAATGTTTTACGATACCGAGAGAAATAAAAACAAATGCATACAATTAGTTTTGCATCTTAGTTGGAAAAAATCTTCCCTTTATATCAGCGTTCTTAATTATATGGCCACCACTGTATATATAAAATGAAGCTCATTAGAATTACAGTTTACCAGCAAACAACAGCTCTTCTAACTGGGGGCAGCTGCCCCTTAAATCTTTATTTACTAAACTATGGTAAAGTTATGGGTAGGGTGTAGCACATAATTCAGTGTGCTCATACTTTTGCTTATAAAGCGTGCAAATATTCCTTTACGGTTGTTAACATTATTAGTATCAGGTATTTATGAAAAAGGAAAATTAAAATTAAAATTAAAAATTAAAAAATATGACAAATTAAGAACTAAGTAAAAAAGAAAAACAAAACATAACAATAAAAATAGAATACATATAAAATCAAATAATGTCCATCTGTCTTAAATAATTAAAATATTAACAATTGCTTATTTTATAAAAAATATAATCCCTGCCCGTACCTCGCTACGCCCACGGTAGGTAGCTTGTTGATACCAATATGATTGGCAAGATTGTATAAGAGCTTAATCAATAAAGGATTCATCATGAGGTCTTAGTTCTGGCATTGTTTAAATGTAACAGATTTAAATTCTATGATTAACGTTCACCAAACTCAGTCACTTCATATTGGCCACAACCTACACTAATATTATAAAGAGGAAAGATTTGTATTTTTGTGTGTGTGTATGTTTGTAATGAATAAACTCAAAACCACTGTGCCGATTTCAAAAATTCTTTCACCCTTGCAAAGCTACATTCACCCTGAGTGACATAGGTTACCAGGGAGAGGGGGGATAGGAGGGGGAGACTGTTTATAAAAAAAAAAAAAAAAAAAAAGACTTTATTTCAGACACACAGATCCATAATTTGGTTAGTACACAAAAATACAGCACTTATGAAAAAATATTATTAATTCCTACAGTAACACAGTTATATATTTATTCTAACAACTGGGAAAAAATGCACTCAGTTATATGTGTAATTGGCCATAACTGAATGCATCTTAGTCCAGTGCTGAGTGAGGTGGGAATCTGGCCTATCAGCTACCACAGCCAGGAGGCTGTTGTGGCTGACGCGCACTCTGCCCCTCGGCCACTGTCTCTGCTCTCTGTCGTTTTACATCCAGGAACTACCGTGCGAAGCCGGGACTAGTCGCTAGTTTATAATATTTTGTTGGCTTACCTTTCTTTCCAGTAACTTTTTCAAATCGCTCTATTAGTTCTGTGTCAATCTTTTGGCTTCCAAACTTTTCTGTAAACGTAAGCAAAGAAAAAAACAATAAACTTTGGAATTCAATTAGATGTTAAATGAAATGCACTGCGAATGTGTTAAATCAAAATACCTATCAAAACCGTTGCATAACTGAATGACTATAAATGCACTGCCTAAACCATAAGTCCTAGACATGAAATTTGAAGAGTATTTTTCTTTAATGGTCTAGGGGTGAAAATTAAGAAAGGAGGTGGGCAACCATTGAGCCAACTCAAAAATAAATGAACCAGGCCCTTTATGGAAGTAATTAGTACGGTTCTAAATGTTGTTTTTTATCCATTTTTTCTAAAGAACTTGTATATTTATAGAAGTTGGGAAGCAAAAGTTGTATTTCTATATAATTAGATAATCCAACTCATTGCATTTGCATGAAACAAAATGCTACAAGGTTTATTACTTTACCACAACTTCTACACAATAAATTAAATTAGCTTTTTCATTATCTTAACATATATTATCAATAACCAAATGTATCTCAACTGTATGTTACGTAAGTTAACTAAAGTTGGGTCAAACTATGTATGGAGAATTGCCCATGTTGTTTCCTAAATTCACCCCCTGAGGTGTGCAGTTGGGTGTTAAAGTTTGTATGAAAAACTCCAAGCAGACGTAGTCATGGGTGTTCTACTAATATTTAAATGAATAGGGATCCATGGTATCACAAGGCTGTATACTTACGGATCAATTTGTCATAATCAATGCCAGTTTCTGATTTGCCCGTTACTGTCCACGGGTCAACAAAATCTTCATCATCCTTATCAGTCACAGTCAGGCTTTTCATCAGTGCTTCTGCCATTGTGAATGTGTCTGTAACGAGATTTGAGAACTGAGTGAGTTATCAAGATACAACGTGGATATGCACAACGACAGAATGGAATTAAAGTAAACAAACAGCTGGTAAAACTGACAACAAAGCAGTGTTCAATAGAATGACAAATTCAATGTGTAATGATGATTATAATATTCTGAGCAGCAGATAACTATAGCTCATTCAAATATCGCATAGAAAACCACATGAATACGGATAGGTAAGGTAGCCCGGCGCGGCACGCGCCGGGCGCCAGTCAGTTCAGCTCAGTGCTTGAACAGGGCACCAGTCTGAGAGCGCCCAGATTTGCTTATTATGAAAGCAATTCCCACCGTACTTACAACATAAATTTCTTGTTATCAATGTAAACTGTTAAAATAAACACTTCGCTGATGCAATTTGCTAACTACAGATGGTTCACAAAAGCAGTGTTGCCGTTCAACAAAATAAGAAGTCGCTAGTCAAATCTAAAAATTCCTCTAGATATGGAAAAAATCGTTCACTAAAAATCCGCTAGATGTCGCTAACCAACCTCAGCAACGCTCAAACCGAAATATCGATTTTAGTAGTAGTTGAATAGTTGTAGTTTTATTCCTCCGTAGTTTGTTCTATTCCATCTCTGACGGCCTTTGTGGTGCAGCGGGCGAAGGTCCGCCTGCGACGCAGGAGGTTGCGGGTTCAATTCCCGCCTCGCCATAAATGTTTGTACGATCTGCAGATACCTGTTCCGGGTGTTCTGGGTGTTTTCTATGTATGTGTAATAAAAAATAATATAATATAAGGTGCCACGTAACAATGTACAATGTACGTGTACAAATCCGATAGAGGGTAGTTCTGGAACCGAAGAGGGGACACACCTTAAAGGGACACATGTACTCTGCAACTTTCACTTTCATCAATGTTTACTAAAATTCAAATAATTTTTTTCTGTAGGATAAACGATGGTCCACGGTTGCCCTTGTAGCGACATATTGACCCGCCTAAAAGTCGCTAGAAGTCGCTATAATTTTTTTTCTCGCTAAATGTGGAATTTTGTCCGCTAAACATTCATAAAATCCCCTAGTTCTAGCGACAAAGTCGCTAGAACGGCAACACTGCACAAAAGCAAAGCAGCAAGGCACTTTTTCGCCGTGATGTTGGCACTAGTGCTTGTCAATCTGACTGTTGTAGCCATAGACGTAGAGTTTTTTCGCTACGCTAAATAGACAAACGAAGCGTGGGAGAGAGAAGTCATTTTTAAATGTACCCCGTGCAAGAAGAAAAGTGACAGCAACAATGTATTGAATGTGACATGTTTTGCTTGAGTACATGCCCATACCGGACGGTCTCTTGTGCAGTTTAACTAATTTCGTAACTTTTTAGTAATCTTACGATTAAATAACAAATATTACTTTGTATGACAATGGTGTCATGTTCAGTTTGTGACTGTGAATATACAAGACGTAATTATCCGGGAAAATACACGTTTCGCAGGTAAATAAGAGATTATTGGTAGTTCGATTGTATTGCTTATTTTATCAATTCTGCTTTAGTAAATGGCCTAAAAACCAGTTTCATTCGTAGATTAGGACTTTCCCTTATATTTTTTAATAATATTTCGTTGCTGCACCTAGAAATAAACAATATATTATGTAAAATATAAAAATGTTTGATTACGATAGGGCTTGACCAAGTGATGACGTCAGAAATATCGATAGTCCTGTTGCAGTCTATATCGTAGTATAATGCGCATCATGTAAAAAGAACGCTGGCGGTCAAGCTTCTTCAGGCGTTCCAGCGTTCGTTTTAAGAGATTACTTACTTTTCTACTTATTTAAGAGATGTATACCTATGCATTCAATGAGTGCCTACATAGTTTACTACTTTTTACATGACGCGCACTATACCTACCTATAAATTAAATTTTTGTCCATCCTAGAATGGAGGTTTACTTTGTTTGGAGTAAATATGTGTGCTCTGTTAACATTTTACCGTTTTTTTAAAAATCTATAATAACCAGGTGGACATTGAGGTGTGTGTTTTTGTATTGACTATTGAAAAGGTAACTTTAAAGCACCACGGGTGTTTTTATTGCAGTTTGTGTAGTAGATATTTTGGAGTAAATATTTACGTTGTTGTACACACGCCTTTTTCCCGAAAGGGTATATTTATTTTTTATTTTTTATAAATAAATATTGTTTATTTCTGCTTAATAAAATAATAGGTAACAAATTAAATTTAAATATACCCCAGAAATTCCGTTCCAGCGGGACTCGAACCTGCACCCTCGCCTGTGATCAGCGATGCCTTTACTTTCGAACTTTGAACAGAAGGTTTCCAATGAAACACCTGTAGATAAAGCACTATCAACTTGGCGCTATAGCCGAGTTGATAGTGCCCACAAATTTAATCTCCAGCGTCATAGCTCGATCTATGGCTAAATTGTTTAAGGCATCGCCGATGACAGGCGAGGGTGCGGGTTCGAGTCCCACTGGATCGGAATTTTTGGGTTACATTTAAATTTAATGTTATCCATAAAGCGTGGTTTACACTTGAAAAATAATAAACTTTGGGGTAACAAATTGTCTATAGATAAAGTAACAGAGTGAAAAATTATATGGGTGTAGCACAGCTGATATAAAATGTTTTTGTGCTTTCAGATTTCCAAGTAATCCTTTGCTACGAGAAAAATGGTTATCGATTATAAGAAGAGTGGGATGGACTCAAATAAGAACTGTTATTACATATGATTTATTTGAGCATAGCTGTGTATCACAGCGAAGCCTATAATAAGGTGTGTTCGTGCTATCATCTATACGGGCCTCTGATGGATGGATGCGGTGAGATTAAAACCAAGTAACATTCTGTTTAGCATTCATGTATTCCTTTATCATAAAGTAGTAATGAATGAATAGCAGTCCACATTATTAGAACGTAATCAATTACAATACAAGAAAATAGGTTAAGGAACGTGCACTCACATTACAGTAGTTTTGACAAGAGAGAGCGAGCCAGTCATGAAGTTATCTATGTACATATTATAGAGTGCCATGCTCTATAATCTATGAATGAACGAATGCAAAGCGTATACATGTTCCATCAAGAACTCCACTAGGTATATGCAGCAAACATTTTAAGTTTTAATTTAAAAGGGAAACTCTAAAATCCCACCTATAAATAAAACTGTAATATTTAGGGGTCAATAAATAATAAAGGTTTATTTATTAACTGTATTCAAAATTCTCTTTATGACGTCAAATCTGCCAAACTGTGTTATTCATGAAAGACTTAATCTGCATTAAGATGAATTTATCTACCATACACATCACGGACGGATGATGAATTCTATCGACAATGTAAAAGTGTTGGTCGAGGACAACACTATTTTAACTCGGACATAGACTTTCACCAACACGTGCACATATTTTTTTTGGTTCCATCTTCGATCTCTGATTGTAGATCTAGTACATATACTAAATCTATGGTTGTAGCAGATGGGCAGATTGTCATACCATAGACAGTATATAGATAGAGCTGTTCTGTGGTCATAGACTGCTCCGGTCGTTTTTGTGATATTTAATATTTTTCGCATTAATCATGCCAAAGCCATTTAGAAGCAATGCAAGAGAGATTGTGTTGAAGGTGCGTGCCTTTTGAAGAGAGAAAAGGGAAACAAAGCCCCGTTAATTCCACTCAATCATATGACAGGTTAAGGGTCTTTTCATTTTCGAATTAAAAAAATGAACGTAGTTCAGTTTGACTCGATAGATGGCGCTGACTCAAGTATGCTTGTCAAAATTAACAAATTTATTGTCTGTGCTTTTGTGTGATGGTAACAAAATAACACGAAAATATATCACTACGTTGTTGACTTTGACATTTCACTTTATTTTGAAAGCTAAGTTCAAAGCAGCGCCATCTATCAGCGCATGATTTTAAACGTCCGTGAAAACCCCTCATTGTTTTTATAGCACTGTTTGACAATGAGGACTTTATGGAAGAAGAAGTTATTTTGCTTGTTTTGCCTGGCATGTGGCATAATAGTAGACTACTGGCAAGAGGAACGTATAAAAAACTATAGAAAAAAAATGCCAAGCTGTATGCAAACGAATACGAATTCAACCTACACGGAATAGGTCCATCCATTGTGATGGCTTGGAGGAAGTTCCTCCAAGTGTAAAGGAGATATGAAATTGCCGGCCCAGGGCATGCCAGTCTTCTTCTTTTCTACCATTACATAACACGTCGTGAATGAGGGGTTTTCACGGCCGTTTCACATCATGCTTAAACCCTTGAAAATAGATGGCGCCAGCTCTGTACTTAACTGGCAAAATAAAGTGAGATGTCAAAGTCAACAACGTAGTGATATATTTTACATGTATTTGGTTAATATCACCATGAATGACACAAAAGCACAGACAATGCATTTGTTAATTTTGGCAATCACATTTGAGTCAGTGCCATCTATCGAGCCAAATCGAACTACTTTTTTTAAAATCCATATAGATTTTAGGATGAATATTCGGGTGAAGGTTCGTTCCAGATAATTTGTATGTAGATTAAATACAATGAAAAAAGACTAGATACAACAAAATGTATGCTTATCTTTCTTAGACAAATACGCATCAAATACGTTATTTTCATTTTCTTCCCTCTTTATCAGATAAAGATCCATCAACTTCTCTGTGGAATGAAATGTATGTAGATGATAGAAACCTATAAATTTTATTCTACTGGTTAGTTGGTGGATCTAGGAAGATGTTAGGCTATTGTTATAAAACCATAGACGTAGAATTTTTTCGCTACACTAAATAGACAAACGAAGCGTGGGAGAGAGAAGTCATTTTTAAATGTATCCCGTGCAAGAAGAAAAGTGACAGCAACAATGTATTGAATGTGACATGTTTTGCTTGAGTACATGCGCATACCGGACGGTCTCTTGTGCAGTTTAACTAATTTTGTAATTATTTTAGTAATCTTACTATTAAATAACAAATATTACTTTGTATGACAATGGTGTCGTGTTCAGTTTGTGACTGTGAAGATACAAGACGTAATTATCCGGGAAAATACACGTTTCACAGGTAAATAAGAGATTATTGGTAGTTCGATTGTATTGCTTATTTTATCAATTCTGCTTTAGTAAATGGCCTAAAAACCTGTTTAATTCGTAGATTAGGACTTTCCCTTATGTTTTTTAATAATATTTCGTTGCTGCACCTAGAAATAAACAATATTTTATGTAAAATATAAAAATGTTTGATTACGATAGGGCTTGACCAAGTGATGACGTCAGAAATATCGATAGTCCTGTTGCAGTCTATATCGTTGTATAATGCGCATCATGTAAAAAGAACGCTGGCGGTCAAGCTTCTTCAGGCGTTCCAGCGTTCTTTTTCAGAGATTACTTACTTTTCTACTTATTTGAGAGATGTATACCTATGCATTGAATGAGTGCCTATCTAGTTTACTACAAATAATGTACAATTATAGTACGCGTCATGTAAAAAGAACGCTGGAACGCCTGTAGAAGCTTGACCACCAGCGTTCTTTTTACATGACGCGCACTATACCTACCTATAAATTAAATTTTTGTCCATCCTAGAATGGAGGTTTACTTTGTTTGGAGTAAATTTGTGTGCTCTGTTAACATTTTACCGTTTTTTTTTTATCTATAATAACCAGGTGGACATTGAGGTGTGTGTTTTTGTATTGACTATTGAAAACTTGGTAACTTTAAAGCACCACGGGTGTTTTTATTGCAGTTTGTGTAGTAGATATTTTGGAGTAAATATTTACGTTGTTGATTATTACACACGCCTTTTTCCCCGAAAGGGTATATTTATTTTTTATTTTTTATAAATAAATATTGTTTATTTCTGCTTAATAAAATAATAGGTAACAAATTAAATTTAAATATACCCCAAAAATTCCGTTCCAGCGGGACTCGAACCTGCACCCTCGCCTGTGATCAGCGATGCCTTTACTTTCGAACTTTGAATAGAAGGTTTCCAATGAAACACCTGTAGATACAGCACTATCAACTTGGCGCTATAGCCGAGTTGATAGTGCCCACAAATTTCGTCTCCAGCGTCATAGCTCGATCTATGGCTACATTTTTTAAGGCATCGCCGATGACAGGCGAGGGTGCGGGTTCGAGTCCCGCTAGAACGGAATTTTTGGGTTACATTTAAATTTAATGTTATCCATAAAGCGTGGTTTACACTTGAAAAATAATAAACTTTGGGGTAACAAATTGTCTATAGATAAAGTAACAGAGTGAAAAATTATATGGGCGTAGCACGGCTGATATAAAATGTTTTTGTGCTTTCAGATTTCCAAGTAATCCTTTACTACGAGAAAAATGGTTATCGGTTATAAGAAGAGTGGGATGGACTCAAATAAGAACTCCACTAGGTATATGCAGCAAACATTTTAAGTTAAAATTTAAAAGGGAAACTCTAAGATCCCATCTATAAATAAAACCGTAATATTTAGGGGTCAATAAATAATAAAGGTTTATTTATTTACTGTATTCAAAATTGGAATAAGAACCTTATTCTCTTTATGACGCCAAATCTGCCTAGCTGTGTTCTTCATGAAAGACTTAATCTGCATTAAGATGTATTTATCTACCATACACATCACGGACGGATGACGAATTCTATCGACAATGTAAAAGTGTTGGTCGAGGACAACACTATTTTTAACTCGGACATAGACTTTCACCAACACGTGCACATATTTTTTTTGGTTCCATCTTCGATCTCTGATTGTAGATCTAGTACATATACTAAATCTATGTATAAAACCATAGATTTAGTATATGTACTAGATCTACAAGATCTACTAAATCTATGTATAAAACCATAGATTTAGTATATGTACTAGATCTACAATCAGAGATCGAAGATGGAACCAAAAAAAATATGTGCACGTGTTGGTGAAAGTCTATGTCCGAGTTAAAAATAGTGTTGTCCTCGACCAACACTTTTACATTGTCGATAGAATTCGTCATCCGTCCGTGATGTGTATGGTAGATAAATACATCTTAATGCAGATTAAGTCTTTCATGAAGAACACAGCTTGGCAGATTTGACGTCGTAAAGAGAATAAGGTTCTTATTCCAATTTTGAATACAGTTAATAAATAAACCTTTATTATTTATTGACCCCTAAATATTACGGTTTTATTTATAGGTGGGATCTTAGAGTTTCCCTTTTAAATTTAAACTTAAAATGTTTGCTGCATATACCTAGTGGAGTTCTTATTTGAGTCCATCCCACTCTTCTTATAACCGATAACCATTTTTCTCGTAGCAAAGGATTACTTGGAAATCTGAAAGCACAAAAACATTTTATATCAGCCGTGCTACGCCCATATAATTTTTCACTCTGTTACTTTATCTATAGACAATTTGTTATCCCAAAGTTTATTATTTTTCAAGTGTAAACCACGCTTTATGGATAACATTAAATTTAAATGTAACCCAAAAATTCCGTTCTAGCGGGACTCGAACCCGCACCCTCGCCTGTCATCGGCGATGCCTTAAAAAATGTAGCCATAGATCGAGCTATGACGCTGGAGACGAAATTTGTGGGCACTATCAACTCGGCTATAGCGCCAAGTTGATAGTGCTGTATCTACAGGTGTTTCATTGGAAACCTTCTATTCAAAGTTCGAAAGTAAAGGCATCGCTGATCACAGGCGAGGGTGCAGGTTCGAGTACCGCTGGAACAGAATTTTTGGGGTATATTTAAATTTAATTTGTTACCTATTATTTTATTAAGCAGAAATAAACAATATTTATTTATAAAAAATTCAAAATAAATATACCCTTTCGGGGAAAAAGGCGTGTGTAATAATCAACAACGTAAATATTTACTCCAAAATATCTACTACACAAACTGCAATAAAAACACCCGTGGTGCTTTAAAGTTACCTTTTCAATAGTCAATACAAAACACACACCTCAATGTCCACCTGGTTATTATAGATTTAAAAAAAACGGTAAAATGTTAATAGAGCACACAAATTTACTCCAAACAAAGTAAACCTCCATTCTAGGATGGATAAAAATTTAATTTATAGGTAGGTATAGTGCGCGTCATGTAAAAAGAACGCTGGTGGTCAAGCTTCTACAGGCGTTCCAGCGTTCTTTTTACATGACGCGTACTATAATTGTACATTATTTGTAGTAAACTAGATAGGCACTCATTCAATGCATAGTTATACATCTCTCAAATAAGTAGAAAAGTAAGTAATCTCTTAAAAAGAACGCTGGAACGCCTGAAGAAGCTTGACCGCCAGCGTTCTTTTTACATGATGCGCATTATACAACGATATAGACTGCAACAGGACTATCGATATTTCTGACGTCATCACTTGGTCAAGCCCTATCGTAATCAAACATTTTTATATTTTACATAAAATATTGTTTATTTCTAGGTGCAGCAACGAAATATTATTAAAAAACATAAGGGAAAGTCCTAATCTACGAATTAAACAGGTTTTTAGGCCATTTACTAAAGCAGAATTGATAAAATAAGCAATACAATCGAACTACCAATAATCTCTTATTTACCTGTGAAACGTGTATTTTCCCGGATAATTACGTCTTGTATCTTCACAGTCACAAACTGAACACGACACCATTGTCATACAAAGTAATATTTATTATTTAATAGTAAGATTACTAAAATAATTACAAAATTAGTTAAACTGCACAAGAGACCGTCCGGTATGCGCATGTACTCAAGCAAAACATGTCAAATTCAATACATTGTTGCTGTCACTTTTCTTCTTGCACGGGGTACATTTAAAAATGACTTCTCTCTCCCACGCTTCGTTTGTCTATTTAGCGTAGCGAAAAAATTCTACGTCTATGTATAAAACAGTGTCCAATGAAAGCATAATATTATATAATCTGTGGTATGTAGTAGCAAGTTGGCGCCTGCGTGTGCCACCGCTAGTGTTGCCTAGCAACTATTGATACAGACTTTGTCAAACTGAAAATAAGAGAATATGTTGTGTTAATTTTGTTCAAGTAAAATAATAATCTCTGCAGTGGTCAATGTGTTTTACTAAATGCATTCATAAGATTTCCAAAGGATTTCCAACATTATAACAAACCGTATTCGATTATACCAGTCTCATACTTTTGATACTTTTTTTTCAATCCATGTACCTACTAGTTACGACCTGGGTACTATATGCATGGATCTATTGCAATTTCCTCTATGATCTTTTTCTTCTTATCTTAAGTAATGGCTTCTGTGCGTTATTTGCAACAATTTAGCCAATGTCAAGTGATATATTCATAATATTTTTATAGTCAAGTCGTCAAGAGTCTCAGACAAGTCATAACCCAGTTTAATCAGTGGCAGAAAAAACTGAGTTTTTACGGGGAAAAATCCACCATTTCCAAAAGACACGCAATACACTTAAATTTCACTACATCACACATGTGCCATTTACCCAAGTTACACCGGATAAAATGCCACTAAAATTACACGAAATAACTCGAAAAAACATAAAAATTAAAAAAAAAAAATGGCGACGTTTCTTTAAAAAATGCCAGATTAGATGTGCCTTCCTCTATGATCTATTGTTTTCTCATTCATTGACAGAGGGGCAAGTTCGAGTTTGCACTCACCATCGTAACGATGAACGTGACGACGATCATACGTGTATAACATAATAACTAGCAATTTTTTTTTTTTTTTTTTATTCTACTGGAATGGCGGAGCAAGCAGATGGCCCACCTGATGTTAAGCGGTAACCTCTGCCTATGAACAGTGCATTACGTCATAGGTCACGTCCACCTAGGACGCGCCCTATGTGGCATTGCACTGCGCCCGCCACCCTGAGACATAAAGATGAAATGTCTCATGTGCCTGTAATTTCACCGGCACCCTTACCCTTCAAACTGGAACACAGCAATGCGAGCACTACTGCTTTGCGGCAGAAATAGGTATGGTGGTAGTACTTCCCCGGACGAACTCTTTCACAAAAAAGCTCTACTACTACTAAAATATAAACTTTTTTTTTTTTTTTTTTATGTTTTATTTTATCTGCAATCGGCTTTTTAGGCATAATCAGATGTTTTCTGGGTTGACGTGGTTTGGGTGTGATTCCAATGAATAACACCATTTAATTTGATGAACTGGTTAGGTTCTCTGGTCTAGGTCAAGTATTTGCCATCTCTTTAGGCGTTTTACATTCTCTTGTGTGTTTAACAGGTTCTTAGCAAGTTCATTTGAGTGGTTTTCAAGTCTTTCCTTGTATTTTATGCAGTATTTGCTAACTTCCTCCTTGACAGTCGGCATTTCCAGGCATTCATGTATTTCTGTGTTCCTCACAAACCAGTGTGCGCTTGAGACAGTTCTAAGGGCAATGTTTTGAAATCTTTGGAGGATTTCAATATTGGAGTTGCTAGCTGAACCCCAAAGTTCTATTCCGTAGGTCCAGATTGGCTTTATGATTGCCTTGTAGACAAGCAGTTTATTGCTAAGAGAAAGCTGAGATTGACGGCCTAGCAGCCAATATAGTCCCTTGTATTGTATGGTGGCTTCTGTTTTTTTAGCTTTAACATGGTTGGCCCAAGTCAGTCTTCTATCTAGGTGTAGTCCCAGATATTTTACGGTGTTATGCCTTGCTAGCGGTTCATTCTCCATATATATAGCTGGGCAGTCGCCTTTTCGGAGCGTATATGTTACATGTATGGATTTCGTTATGCTAGGCTTAATTCTCCATTTTTGTAGCCACACATCTATTTTATTGATCTGTTTTTGTAGTTTCAGTGAAGCCATACTTGGGTCCTTGTCACTTGCCAGGCATGCCGTGTCGTCTGCATATGTTGCTGTTACAACGTCTTCTGTTTCAGGCAGATCTGCCGTATATATAGAATACAGAACCGGGCCAAGCACCGATCCTTGTGGGACTGAAGCGTTGATGTAGTGCAGGTCCGAGAGGTATTCTTCGTATTTGACTTGAAATCTTCTGTGGTCTAAGTAAGATTTTAGTATCATATACAATGAGTTGGGCAGCAGGGTTTTAAGTTTATATAACAGTCCTTTGTGCCACACTTTATCAAATGCTTGTTGGATGTCCAAAAATACTGCGGAGCAATACTCCTTATTCTCAAGTGACTGTCTGATTTTGTGCACCACTCGATGCACTTGTTCTACAGTTGCATGTTTCTCCCGAAATCCGAACTGATGATCAGGTATGACCTTGTTCTCTGTGAGGACTGGTTTGAGCCTCACTAACAATATCTTTTCAAAGACCTTAGATAGTATAGGGAGGAGACTTATGGGTCTATATAAGCTAGGTTCTGTTGGTGGCTTCCCCGGCTTAGCGATCATGCAGATTTGTGATATTTTCCACAACTTCGGAAAGTAGTGCATTCTGAGTATTCCATTAAATAAGATTGTTAGGAATACCAAAGCTTTTCTAGGTAGTTGCTTGAGAACTTCACCTGTTATTAGGTCAAATCCGGGGGCTTTTTTGTTTTCAAGGTAGCAAATCGTTCGTGCTAGCTCTCTTGGGGTGACAAGTGTAAGCGGTGGAGATAACTGCTGATCACTATTTAAAACTGTGTCTATTTCATCTTCAAATTCCATCATGGATGATTCGTTTGGAGTGAAAACTTTGCTAAGGTGTTTAGCGAACAATTCGGCTTTCTCACTTCCACTTCTAGCCCACGGATCGTTCAGAGATTTTCTTATAGGTGGGACATGGATATGTGGTCTTTTAAAGTTTTTTGTTATTTTCCACAAGGAATAGTGGTCTTTCTTGTGAGCTGACAGTGTAGACAGTTTTTGCTGGAAGGTTATGTTTTGGTTTTCTGTGATTAATTCTTTCAGTTCCCTTGAGATTCTATTGTATTCTGTCCTATCCGAACCAGATCGACTTGAGTGAAGTTTCCTTCGTTGTTTGCGTTTTTCTGCCAGTTTATTGCGTATTTCCAATGGTATGTTATTTCTTTGGCTAGAACAGCTTAAAGACGGGGTTGCACGCCAAGCGGCAACTTGTATGAGGTTTGTGATGTAAAATGTTGCTTCATCAATATCTTCTTCGGTTTTAAGTGAAATCCTTAGTTCTACTTTTTCTTCTAGGTATTCAGCAAAAGCACCCCAGTCTGTTTTATGATTATATAGTGTTGGTTTTTGTGCTCTGTGTATCGCTGATATGCTAAAAGTTGCTATGATCGGGGTATGATCGGACATACCATCAAGTGAGAATTCCACATCAAAGTATATATCGGATAGGCCTTTTACAATGAAGAAGTCTACGAGATCAGGTATTTTATTTGCATCGGTTGGCCAATATGTTGGTTTGCCTGTTCCTAATGTTGTGAGTTTATGTGTATCAACACTTTTTTTAAATTCTCGGCCTTTTGTGGTGATTAGCCTCGATCCCCAGTGAGTGTGTTTACAATTCCAGTCTCCACCAGCTATGAATCTGTTCCCCAAGCTGTGGAAGTAGCGGTCAAACATATGCTGTTTCGCTTTGTGCTTTGGTGGGCAGTAGATTGCGCTTACATTAATAGGCCCCATATTTTCCTTTATAGTAATAGTGGTGGCTTGCATCCAGTCTTCTCGGAACTCACTATGAATATAGTGTTTAATATTGCTTTTTACAATAACTGCAGACCCTCCATGTGATTTATTATCTGGATGATTGGTATTATATACACAATAGTTGTCAATTTTGAAAATTTTGTTATCGTTGAGGTGTGTTTCTGATATCAGAGCGATATCTACTTTGTTGACTTTAAGAAGTATTTCCAGCTCTTGTTTATTTGGTGTTAAACCATTGATATTCCAGGTGGCGATTCGTAACGACATCATTGAGGAAGTTTACTGATGAGTGTCATGATGAGGTTCATCATTGTGCTAAGCTGTGTTATTAGTTGGTCGATTCTTTCAGTCTGTTTTATTATTAGCTCTTCTAGATTATATCTAAGTTCTTGCTTGTTTTCCATCCTAACTTCATTAGAATATGTTCTTTGTGACCTTTGGTCAGCGTGGTTTCTCGTATTTGTTCTGTTTAGCTCTGTATGGTCATCGTTGTCTTTCGTGTGTGATCTCTGCCACTGTGATTGGTCACTGATATCCCTCGGGTATGTTCTCTTGGTCTCTGTAAGGTCTACTACATTATCGGTCTTATTTGAGGGAGTCTTCTTAGTCCAATTTTTGACAGCTCCACTATATAGTTCTAGGCTTTCCATTACAGTTAGGTGCCGGCTTTTTGGTTGGGTGATTCTGGGAGTCATTACAGTCTCATTAGTCATAGTCTTGGCGGCAGTTGGCAGTTCATTCGTTTTGAAAGTGACAGTGTCGTTATTTGTCTCTTTATAAGCTGTTCTTGTCTTAGCTTGGGTTTGAAATTTGTTTACAGTATGCTTTCTAGCTAGAACTTCTTTATATACCTGACACCCTTTGTAACTGGCAGGATGACTGCCAGAGCAGAGCGTACACACAGCTGGGGTGTTTTCGTCTATTATGCACATGGTTGTTTTGTGGGCCCCAGCACACTTAACGCATCTGTATGGCCGCATACAATTATTTTTACTGTGTCCATATTGTTGGCACCTTTTGCACTGCACCACCGTTGTTTTTCTTATTGGGTCTTCAATTGTTACTTTCTGATTGTATATGACTTTTATTGATTTGACCAATTTGTTATTTTCATGAGGGGCTACATTCACAAAGAAAGTATTTAGTGGCTCCTTGGTACCTTGTTTTCTAGCTGTAACTATTTCTCCTTGTACTTTATTTCCAGTTTTCTCAATTGCATCTATGATGGCTTCCTTTGGTGTACTAAAGTGGAGGTGTTTGATGACAATCCTCATGCATTTTTGGTCTTTCCGGGTGAAAGTGTGTCCAATCAGTCCTTTGGATCTTATATGCTCTATCAGAGTCTTGTATTTATCAACAGTTTTGGAGGAGATAATGAGTTGGTTTTTCGATACCACTTTATAGGTGTAGTCATCGGTTTGAACTACTTCTTCAATTAGTTGTGTTAATTTCGCAAGGTCGTCAACTCCATACAATATTATTGGTGGTGGTTTCGGTGTCTTTTTAGCTTGGGCGTCTCCACTCTCTTCACCTAACAGTGAGAAGCTATTACTAATTTCAATTTCTGGAGTATCGCTATGTTCAAGTTTGTCTATTCCTCTGTGCTTGTTAATTATTTTCTCCCGTCGTTGTGTTCTTTTAGCTTGGTTAGTTATTGACTCGTCTGGAGAGCGGTTTCGTTTTTGATTTGGCACTCGTTGCCATGGTGCGCTTGGGTTATAGAGTCTGTTTTGTTCGTTTTCTACAATTATAGTGTTGTTATTATTTCTTTGGGTCTTGTCGTTGGCATCACTAAGAGATGCTGATCGTTGGCGAGTGAATAGGCCTGGATGGAATAGTTGTTGTGTTAGTGTTTTCTTTGGTTTTTCCGGTAAAATTTCCTTGGGTAGCAATACTTCGCCCCTCCCAGAATACGTGGGGCAGCCCGAGCTAGGCTCGGGGAGGGATTCTCCGGCTACGCCGGTACCCTCCTGGGATACATTATCTTTTAGTTTTGCTTCTTCCATAGTTGTTGTGATTTTTCTTAGGGTTGTCTTCCCTTAGTTGTAATTTTTTCGTTAGGGTTGTCTTCCCTTATTGTTTTTTCTCGTTAGGGTTGTCTTCCCTGAGTTGTTGTTTTTTTTTCGTTAGGGTTGTCTTCCCTTAGTCAGGTAATTCAGTTATAGCGCCAAAGATTCGCTTTCGCTCTTCATACTCAGCTACTGCGGTCACGAGTTAGATTTTGTGTGCGGGGCTCGTTACAGACCGCAGCATTGCCCAGAGGGGACGACCCACATAGATGAAATTATGTGGGCCCATCACTATACCGCGACGGCAGCATAGAGATGGCGTGGACGTGTATGAAGAACTTTTCGGTGCGTGCCTGATAGCCTAGCTCCGCACACCTAGGCGTACACTACGGTATGCTTAGCATTTTTTAGGTGCGTGTTCTCTGACAAAGAACACACCCCACTAAGACCTAACACCGAACCCCCCCCCCCCCCCCCCCCCCCCCCCTATATAAACTTAACTATTAATCTGTGCCAAAAACGTCACAGATTAATGGCTAGTTACTAAGCAATACACGTATGATCGTCGTCACGTTCATCGTTACGATGGTGAGTGCAAACTCGGACTTGCCCCTCAGCTCAGCTCTCGTTTCTGACTATACTCTGTCTACGTTTCTGACTAAGTTTCTGACTGATTAATGTCATTTCAAACGTCAATTTGGATTTGGTGTTGGCATGGACGTAGTACTACCACGCCCATGGGTGTTGGTGATAAAATCTGTCAATGTCAAATTACTCTGTCTACTTCAAAATTACATTCTCGCCTCCACTCGCCTCGTCGCTCGTTTTGTTCTGTTCGTGATTCGTCGCGTATTTCTATTTACAAAAAATCGAGCAGAAAGAGCGCTTCTTTGTCCCAGTTATTGTATGGAACATTAGTGTTGAGTAAAGTCGGCGGGACATTGTTCTTGATGGTGTCCGGCGACGATTCAAATGGTGGTCGATCGTCGCGGAAAACTACGAGGTCTCCGAACCGCAAGTCCAAGAAGACAGATGCAGATATAGCGAAGGGATCAGCGTTGCGAAATGGTTCGCAACCTTCAGTCCATAAAAGGAATCTATACGTCGTGTCTTTCCCAATCATTATTTTGTTCAACCTACTTCGATCAGTGTTGTATCAGTTATTTATAATATTCAAGTATATATACTCGGCGTCTCACCGGTTGATGCAGAAGCCTCGAAGTAACGGCGAATGCAATCTAGAGGTAGTAGTGAAGGACGGAATCGTTACCACAGAGTTAGCAACAAGCGAGGAGATGTCTCATGTCCATACCGTCGGGCCGGGTGACCCCCTCCTGGCCAAACAGAAGCACCATCATAGGAAAGCTTTTGAATACATCTCTAAAGCGCTGAAGATTGATGAGGAGAATGAGGGTAAGGATCCGGCAAACCACATTAGCGATTTGGATCATTTAGCAATGAGTCATGTAATATTGATCTGTTCTTATAGCCAAAAGCTTACTTCTAGTTTCATTAGACAAATCCTATTTAGTTAAAGCTAGATGTTTTGCTTCTCAAGCTTTCCAGGAATCCATTTGTATGTCAATGTTTCTATTTATAAAACTTTTAATGCTTACAAAACAGGTCAAAAAGAATTAGCAATAGAGCTATACAAGAAAGGAATATATGAATTGGAACGAGGCATCGCTGTAGATTGTTGGGGCGGTCGCGGAGACGCCTGGCAGAGAGCCCAGAGATTACATGATAAGATGAAAACCAATCTAGGCATGGCAAAGGACCGTTTACATTTCCTCGGTATGAATTAATAGACCTATTATATTACAATTAAGATATTTCATTCAGTCTGGCTCTAGGCTAGAGCTCTATGTAAAAAGCCTTTTAGTTATTATTTATAATGGCTGTGTACTTGCATGCCCGCTTCTTCTTACACAGTACATGCAACTCGTATTATGAAATAAGGTTTAATCCAAGTGTTGTCCCTAATAGCCAACCTAGTCGCCCTCAGTAAGTTGGGTGTTGAGCGAGAGCCCGAGCAAACTGACAAGCTACCAAGTACCAGCTCTCCGCTTAAAATCAGAAGGCCATTAGAGAAGTCCAAGACGACATTGTTAGTAGACAGTAACAGTGGTCAAATGAAGCCACCGACAGAAGGTATATCACATATGCTTGGCTTGTGACGTAACCTACTGCAAATTCAAAAGTCTAACATCCTGAGTGAATCTAACATACTAAAACACTACACAAACCTGATTGTTTTTTTTTAATTGGCAATCTTTGCATGTGGGTTTACTGTGCTTTGAAAAGCATCACCTGCCCAAATAATAGTATGTTTTATGTCACATTCCACATCAATGCTTTACTTGCAAATAATTTTGTATATTGCCAAGACCATTTTTCATGCAAACTCATAACTCATTCCCATTGGTTTGTTGATTGACATTACATGTACCTACACAAGAAGGTGCTTACTTAGCTAGTACCACTACCTACCTAGCAGTACCAGTTACCAGTTTTAGTAGTAGAGCTTTTTTGTGAAAAAGGTCATCCTGGGATGTACTACCCCCACACCTATTTCTGCTGCAAAGCAGTAATGCTCTCATTGCTGAGTTCTGGTTTGTATGGTAAGGGTGCCGGTGAAATTACAGGCACATGAGACTTTTCATCTTTATGTCTCAGAGGCGGGCACAGTGCAATGCCACATAGGGCGAGTCCTTGGTGGACGTGACCTATGTGGTAATGCGTTGTTAAAGGCAGAGGTTACCGCTTAAGGTGGTTGCTTTCGCTTGTGGAGCGAAATTCTTTTTTTTTTCTCAATTTTTTTTTTGTGTTGTTGTTTTTGCTCATCACAGCTCATCAACACTTCTTCAGATAGCGAAAACTAATTTGCCAGTAATTATAAGACCTAACACAAGTTTTAATTTTTAGTATCACATAAATATCATTAGTTTGGCTAAAAACAAAAAAACACGACTAAATTTGAATTTCGCGCCACAAGCAACCACCTTAACATCAGGTGTGCCATCTACTTGTTCCGTCATTCCCATAGTAAAAAAACAAAAAAAAAGTTCCAACCTAGCTAGTACCAGTTCCTACCTAGCTGTAGCTAATACCAGTACCTACCTGGCTAATACCAGTATGTACCTAGCTAGTACCAGTGATATTCTATTTCACGAAGTCCGTTTGGCTATGTAGGTATGTATAATGCATGCACATGCAAATTGTTTTAGTGTGTGTAAGCTCAGGAGGGCCATGTACGAGTCGGACACGCGCATGGAGGGTTCCGTTTCATTATGTATAAAAACAGCAAAAAAAACACGTTTGTTGTATGGGAGCCCCCTTAAATATTTATGTTATACTGTTGTTTAGTTTTTGTTGTTACAGCGGCAACAGAAACACAACATCTCCAAAAAAAAAAAAATGAGATACATCCTGGTGACAGACGGACAGACAGGCGGACGGACAGCGGAGTCTTAGTAATAGGGTGCCGTTTTACCCTTTCGGTACGGATCCCTAAAAGAGGCAAAAGAGAGCGGACTTCTTGAGATAGAACAAAGTCTATACCAGCCGACCTATCACTGTTGTGGTGTATTGTACCAGACATTCTCTGAGTTAATTTATTTAATTCAGTACAATGTTTGTAATTCATTTTGTTTGGTGAATCATCGGAACTGCATATACCGTTTCACAGCTAAAAAGTAATTTTCATGGTACAGTATGTAGCGAAACGATCTGAATACTCCAACCGATCAATCAAAACTTTATTTCTAGATCAGTAAGGATCAAAATAGGCGATCGAATTCCTCGCGTGCGCGAATACGTTCACGTATGTACGTTTTGTATGCGGATATTTTAGCGCACGAAAATAGTCGTGTTTTGTTAAGTAGGACACTAACAAATGGCATTGCTCTGTAATCGAACCGATCACGATTTATTTAAGACCACTGAATGCTACCATAGACTAGCTAGACAGACCGGACAAACAATAGTGCTATTCAAAGTACCTAGGTACGTAAGTTCTGCACTCACGACGCTTTTGTTTCAGTCTGCAGTATCTCAGAAACTTGAATAGTTCCGTTCTTTCTCTTGGCTTTCTTCTCTTTGTTACCTCGATGAGTATCGTGCCGTGCCCACAAAGCACTGGCACTAGATTTCCTTTTGGAATTGCGGTCTTCTGCTGTGTGGCGCCTCAAAACAGCGCCAACACCAGGCAAAAATCTTCATACAAAAAAAAAACGCCACGCGCCACTCGAAAAATCTGTTTTCATTGAATATCTCGTGAAATTTAAAAACATTTTAAAAAACCCTTTGGGTGATCCCTCCGTTTTATTGTATTGATCTTATTTATCCAATTTTTTATCCAATAATCTGTACCATATTGGCAAACAATCGAATCTAGCCAAAAGTTAGAGGTAAATTTGTGATATTTTTTTCGATAATTTTTTGTCTCATCGTATTTCTGTCTGGGTGATCCCTCGGTATTATAATGCATATTTTTAATTTGAATATTGTACTTGATTTAGTGAGTTGAAAATCTAATCTAAGATTGGTAATTTTGCGTTATACCACCTTAAATGCCCTCTTTTCCCGTTGCGTCCTAAAAATGAGTTCAGCCTTTAGCTACGTGGTACGAGTACGATAGTACGAAAAGTGCTTACTGTAGCAATAACAGTCAAACGCATGTGACTTAGACCTGTGTTTTAATTTAATTCAAGTTTATAGCAAAGAATAGTATACAAGGTGTGAAAACCATTGTATTAAAATTGTGTAAATCGTATTTCTTGAACTTACAAACTTGAAACTTTGCATAACTATGCTTCAATACAAATCATAAAAGGGTAATTTTTTTTTTTTTTTTTTTTTTATACTACTAGAATGACGGAACAAGCAAATGGCCCACCTGATGTTAAGCGGTAACCTCTGCCTATGAACAGTGCATTACCTCATAGGTCACGACCACCTAGGACGCGCCCTATCTGGCATTGCACTGCGCCCGCCACCCTGAGACATAAAGATGAAAAGTCTCATGTGCCTGTAATTTCAAATATTACACTATCTAGCCGTTTTAGTTGACGACCTCTGGCGCGGCGGCGCCGGGCGGCCGGCTGAGATGCGAGAGGTTGTGGGTTCGGTTACCCGCTGCGGAACAAATGTTTGTATGATCTTCAAATATTTGTTCCTGGTCTGGGTGTTAAAGGTGTTATGGTACCATATTACTCGTAGTCCCTGATGCCCACGACACAGGGAATCCTAGTGTGGGATCAGGACTATGTATGTGACTGTTGGGTGTGTTATTTTATCAGTCACCCTGAATTCAGACACTATCTAACTCGTTACAGGTAAGTAAGAAAGTGACAGAATAGCGCCCGTGAAATGGAAAGTGAGCTAAAATCACGAAAAACAACACAACTGTCCCAAGAAAATGTTTATTTTCGAATATCTATAGTTATTTTATTTTATAAACTTATAAATTGCCTTGTGAAAGAATCAATCAAGCAGTAGGATTTTTTGCGTAAATCATAGGAAACCTTGTTTTTTTTTACTGAAAAAAGTGCATGTAAATTTTAATAAAAACCGGCCAAGTGCGAGTTGGACTCGCGCACGAAGGGTTCCGTACGATTATCTATAAAAACGGCAAAAAAACACGTTTGTTGTATGGGACCACTTAAATATAGTAATAGCACATTAGCTAACAGCCAAGCTAAGCTGCAGCTAAGCTAGCAGCCAGGACAAATCTTATACCAACGAGTCTTACAAACAAGTATGGGTAAAAAAGCTTATAATTATTGTTTTATATTTACATTTATTTGAAGGAAAACCAAAGGCTTAAAATTAAGAGACTTACAAATTAATAAATATCAGAAAGCTTATTGAAGGTTTTCATGGATAGGTAGCGGAATAGTACAACAACAAAAAAACTATGAACATAATGTAACTAATCAACATGCATCATCTATACAATATAGTTATTTAAATATTTAAAGTTACAATGTTTTAAACTAAACAATTGTCATCAACATTATTACCATCGGTGCGGTTTTACTGTGTTACACGTCGAAATTATTTTGAAGTATTTGGATTATCAGTCTACACCTACATCTACACTAATAATAGAAAGAGGAAAAATTTGTATTTTTGTGTGTATGTTTGTAATGAAATAAATAAATAAATAAAATAAATAAAATAAAAAGAGCTTTATTTCTACACAAAATACAAAATAAAAAATATATACACTTTTTTTTTTAACTAACTTTAGTGTAGACCGCCCTTGTCGGTATAAGCCTCCTCCAAGGCTCGCCAGTCTTCCCTTACTCTTGCTCTTCTCGACCAGAGTTTTCCAGCTACCTGAATGATGTCATCATTCCACCTTGTGTTTGGTCTTCCTCTTTTCCTTTTTATGTTTAGGGGTATCCAGTTAGAAATAATGTAAGGCCATCTATTTTGCTTCATTCCTTGTATGTGTCCTGCCCATTTCCACTTTAGGCACATTACCCTTTTGACTACATCCTTAGTTTTGGTTTTCCGTCGAATAACAGTATTTTTGACTCGGTCTTTGAGCTTGATGCCTAAAAAACTTCTCTCTATACCCCTCTGGCAAATTCTGAGCCTCTCTAGCATCTTCTTTGTAGTTGCCCAGGTTTGACATCCATGTAATGAATAAACTCAAAAACTACTGCGCCGATTTCAAAAATTCTTTCACCATTGGAAATGTACATTCACCCTGAGTGACATAGGCTACCAGGGGGCTTACTAAAACTCCAATGATGTAACCCGAGGTGTAAAAAAAATTAACATAGGGGGAATAACTTTAGCAGGTTTTTGTATCTGGTGTGTGGATAGACGGGGGGTAAGGAAGGGGGGACGGGAGGGAGGGGGTAACCCGACACTACTCGTGCGAAGCCGGGGCGATTTTCTAGTGTATAATAAAACTCGGAAGTACCTACCTTGAACGTTCGCTAACTTCGTTTCATGCTAATCTGCAATAACGCGTATAACTTATTAATTGAGCGTAAAACTAGGTTTTTGCAGCTTATAACATAGTTGATGGGATGTTACTGATCCGTGGGCGGCCTTGACTGTCCGAGAGTATAATGACTGATGAATAAGTTTTAAATTTTGAGCGTATTAAGGTGGAGTCGCTTGAGGCACGAAATTCAATTTTTTCGGTGTTTTTTGGCCATTACAGCTCATCAACACTTCTTCAGATAGCGAAAGTTAATTTCGCGAGAACTTGGAGACTTAACACACATGTTATTATTGATAGTATCGCATAAATACCATCAGTTTAGCTACGATACCCTAAACAAAAAAAACCACTGAAAATGTGTTTCGTAGCTAACTGATGGTATTTATGCAAAAAACACCAAAAAAAATTAACTTCGCGGCCCAAGCGAGAGCATGCCAAGAGTCAAATAGACTTCTCTTAGACGTATTTTTATTAAAATCAAAGAATTTTTTAAAAAAAAATGATCTTCATCATATTTTCAAGGGCATGAAACAAGATTTCGATAAATTTTCTCGATGAAAAAAAATCGAGAGTCGTCTCTACAATGCGCTATAACGTAAATATCAATCGACGTAAATTGATAAAGGTAACAAGAGCAACAGCCCAATAGGCACAATAGGCCTCTTTTCACCGTGAGTTGCACCATCGTGGGAATATAGACGTGACAAGGGGTGAACTCATAGCCGCCATTTCTTCCCACGACTGATTCGGCTAACGCTTTCCTCCAGTAATAACACATTCCTTATTGAGCTAGCATCCAGGACAAATCTTATAACAACGAATCCGGGAAGTCCCTTTGTCGGCTTTTACGACATCCACGGGAGGAGATGGAGGGGTCTGTTCTTAAGCCACAATCCTTTCATAAACTTACCAAACTACTAACTTACTTGAAATGAAATGAAAAACATTTATTTGGCACACAACAAAAAACAAACAGAACAAACAGAAAAACTTAGGGACTACTTACTTACTTAGGGTTCCCGTACCCAAAGGGTAAAACGGGACCCGAATAATAAGGCTCGGCTGTCCGTCTGTTCGTCTGTCTGTCACCAGGCTGTATCTCATGAACCGTGATAGTTAGACAGTTGAAATTTTCACAGATGATGTTTTTCTGTTGCCGCTATAACAAAAAATACTAAAAAAAAAAAATTTAAGGGGGCTCCCATACAACAAACGTGATTTCTCCAAATGTAGGTTAAGCGATGCTCTGCGGGGTCAGTTTTTGGATGGGTGACCGCTTTTAGCGTGAAATTTATATTTTTGTACAATTTTTTTTTTTGCCGTTTTTTGTATTTAATGGTACGGAACTAACGGAACCCTTTGTGCGCGAGTCTGAATCGCACTTGGCCTGTTATTTGCATTGTTCTACTCAGTAGGTTGGTATAACCAAGGTAGATTGTTCAATGAGTGCCCACACTGCCCACGCATAGCATGGAAACATCGTTGGTGCGTAACACGCACGGTCTTTTCAATTGACTTTATTTTGTCTCGTCTCACTTGAACAGGCGACATCCTTTATGTAAGCACATACACCATTGTGTACCAGTAATTGGCCGTGAAGAGCTATTTTTCCACTTATATTCTGAATTACTATGGCTCCATTGAACCAGAACATTTTACGCGCTTTGTATGGTAATTTCGCGTGGATTCATTCACTATTTGTTTTGTGTGAATATATTACTATAACTATGATCAAACCAAATATCTTTGCGGGTCACATTAGCTGCAAGTAGAATACCCCCACCACGGAATAAGTCTCAGACATCCTGTGCAAGTATTGTAGCACCGCGACGCTTCCAAAACTCAGAAGTGTAAGGATTTTGACGTTTTTAAAACCGCATAGATAGACTATAGCTCGTTCACCGTAAGATGGCACCCCGCCTTGGTTGGCGTGCAAAAAAGCCAGGTGTCAGCTTACGGTGAACGTGCTGTAATACTTACTACTCATTGAAATTACTTTATCACGGTATTCAATTCAGCGTTTTCTAGATTTCAGACTCTAAGCCGGTCACCTTCAATGTGACCTTTAAATCTATAAAAACTTATATTTCTCGGTAAGCGTGTCATTGGGTCATATCATAACATAATCGACTTTGCCCGTGTAGTATCCTTAGCTTGCACACAATTGATTATTGTCATAGAACTTTATGGACATTCATACCACTTCATCGTATCAATAAGCGCATTTGTTTTTAGATTAGTTTGCTCCAATAAGTAGGCCCTATATGATTTATTCGACGACCTCTGTGGCGCGGTGGGCGAAGCTTAGCCTGCGACGCAGGAGGTTGCGGGTTCGATTCCCGCCTCAGAACAAATATTTGTGCGACCGCAGATATTTGTTCAGGGTGTTCTGGGTATTTTATATGTATAATAAAAAATATCTATCTATGTAATATATTGTATTAAGTATATCAGTTATCTAGTACCCATAACACAAGCTCTGCTTAGCTTGGGGCTAGATAATGTTGTGTGAACTGTCCAGCATTATTTATTTATTTATTTTTATTTATTAATAGGCCAATCAACACAAACAATCAATTAAAACATGTGTTTTAACTCTCCTAGTTCTCGCGAAATTAAGTTTGCTATCTGAAGAAGTGTTGATGAGCTGTAATGAGCTTGTAAAAACACCAAAAAAATGAATTTCGCGCCACTAGCGGGAGCGTTATCACCTTAATCAATTATCATAATAATTGGTGTTGAGAATCAAGCATCACAGACGATCGAAAGCGCATGGAACACTTTCGGTGAAATGAACGGCGAACAGCAGGTCTAAAATGGCCACTTTGGGTGAATCATCTCTGATATGATTCATTAGCAGCTTTGCAGCAGAACATATTGTGTTCCTCTATTATTCGTAAAATGGCACTCATTTTAGATGAATCGGATACGAAACATTTCATAATATGAATCATATTAGGGACAATTATTGCCAGCACTAAAAAAATTAGAGATGTGCTCTATCGGAACTTTACGGTTTACATTTTAGACAAGTTATTACCCCTTAACTGTATTTAAACTGTGCTAAACACACCGAATAATTAAATTAAAACATTTTCTGCATAAGTAACAACTTAATAGAGAACAAAAAATTATCAAAATGCTAAAAGACTAAAAAAATATTATCACTATATCTGGCAATAATCTGCATACCAAACGTGTCAAAACAACAGTGCTGCCAACTTATCCACTTTATAGCTAAAACTAGCGACTATACAAGACATACTAGTAGATTTAAAATAAAATATTTTATTGTCAGACGGAGGTTTCACTTATTATTAATGATTAACCTATCCTTGAAGTCAAAAATAAATTCAGAAATTGCTTCATATTTAAGATAAATTGAATTTTCAATATTATTTGAATGCAAATCAAATGTTTGGTTAAACAACTGCCAAATAACTTGCTAAAAATAATGAAAACGTTATTTTTCCTTACAATTCCTGTCTATCGGGTTAAGGAATATGAGGAATCTAGCCACTTTTTAGGGCAAATCTAGCTACTTTAGTCAAGGATCCGATGGCAACAGTGCAAACAATAGTCAATAACAAAAGGTTCGCTTTTTAACGAAATGAAAATAAATAACTCCAAATAACTCTGCCCAAGTGATTTTTAAAAGCTTTAGTTTTATTAAAGTTAAGATAACCGAGAGGGTTGTTCAAATCCACTTCGATATTATGAAAGCGTTGTTTTTCAGGCGCTTATTTTCGACATTCATTCGCATGTGTGTACCTAAGCAAGCAACTTGAAGACCGTACTTCGCTCACAATATTGTTAAAGAAAACCCCAGTAAGTATCTATCTCTCTACAGTTTTATTTAAGTAATCATTAACACGACGATCATTCCGATGTTTACATTGCAATTTTACTGTAGAAAATGGAGATGCAATCTAGAAGAGTATCTTCGAGCCAATTTTACTAGAGTTTCTGGAAAGAAATCCTAGTTTCGCAAGGGGCTTCAAAAACAGTGCTTGGGGAAGAGATCAATTACACCATCTGTGGTGTCAACTAACAGACTTGTTGAATGCCGAAGGATCGGGTGCTCACACACCATAAGTAATAAACAAAATAGTTTTTCTTAAAATATATTCAAAACATAACTATATTAATTATCCACCGTGACTTAAATACTCCAATGCATCTCTCAACACTATTTCTAACAGTGCAAATCAGTGTATTAGCATTCAGGGGTACTCGGCTCAGTGTTAGTAATTGAAGTCATCAGTGTGGCACGCAGCGGATAGCCTGAATCACCTAAAATATATAATAATCATTAGTTCAATGGGAACTATAAATGTGTTTTGAGATATTTTAGCATAATATATACCTAAAAGCCATTCTGTTTCATTTTCAGACTCGTGGAGATGTACAAGATGGCCCTTGATTGGTGGATGGTTGTTCCATATGTGGGAGTCATGACTGGCACCACCATGATGGCCAGCGTCGATGCTCATTATGTTTAAATCAGATTCACAGACCTAAAAAAACAATGTTTGAGATATTTTATGTAGATGTAGACACACAAAAAACAGATGCTTGGTGTGATTTATGACAGATAGCAGCAGCTTACTAAATCTTGATTCTGTGTCACACATATAATCTACATTTATCAAACTATTTGTTGCAAGTCACCGTTAGATGCCATTTATGATATTTGTGTGTTTATTGTATATAATAATATTGTAATTATAAAATAAATAAATACCATACTAAATTCATCCGGACTAGTTATTCATTCACCTTGTATGCAACTTTGACAATGGCAATATGGGTGCCATCAATGCAACCACGCCTGGAAATTACCAGTAGTTCAACTGGTAAGACTACTCGGTAAAACTAGTGGCAATAGCCCAGCATTCCAAACTCATGGTCCATTTATGAAACCTATAATAGTAATTGACACATAAGTATGCTTAGATTTATTTATTTAGGTAGGTACCTTGGCACCTATTACATGTCCTTCATGTCTACTTACCCTTGTTTGATATTGTTCCATTCTCTATTTTGAGGAATGTATATACCTACGTAGGTACTTTTCTCTAAATTGGTTGTTATTCAGAGTCAATTTCACAGCCCCACATTGACTTGATGCATGGTATGATGTACACTGGCTCCTACAAACCTTTGGTAGGAGCCAGAAGCATAGAAATTCAGTGTACTTAGAACCTAAAAATAAATTAAAAATAATGTAATGATGTAATATTAAATAAACTTGATAATAATATGTAGAGTTAACTCGCATTTTTACTTACTTTGGAGCTTATTTTCATGTCACTAGATTTCTTAGGTAAACAGGGTTCTATCTCCCTAATCAATTCCTGAGTCGCACCATTATTCAACCGAAATAATTTAGTGAATTCACTATCCGGAATCTCAAACCCATATTCCCAACAGCCCAAATATGCCAATGTCGGTCACTAAACTCAATTTAAATACAAAACAATAAAGAAAGTAGGAATCAATTACAAATATGATTTGCAGGAATCACTCCCAGAGTAACTTCTAACAATTCTCCTATTTGACACTGTCGCAATTCATATTTAGTGAGCCATTTTACCCATTCCTATAGAGAACTGTCAAAATAGGTGAATTGTGAATATGAAGCTTATATGAACTGAAATATGATTCACCTAATATGTGGCCATTTTACCATTTACGAAATGAAACATATTGTGATCCTATTATGAAACACCCAAAGTGGCCATTTTAGACCTGCAGATTATTCGTTAGTGTCGTGGTAAATGGTAACCTGAATCAGTAGTAGAGCTTTTTTGTGAAAGGTTTCCGACGGGGAAGTACTACCACCATAAATATTACCGCCGCAAAAATCGATGCTCGCATTGCTGTGTTCCGGTTTGAAGGGTATGGGTATACCGGTGAAATTACAGACACAAGGATTTTGTCATGTTACTATAAAATGCGAATTATTCTTGGAATAATTACGCAGTGTTTTTTCTTTTGCATTGACATTTGATAAGCAGTTTCAAATTCGATCGAAAGAGATAAAACACGGTGTAACTATTTCAACGATGTGCCGCGTTTATCTTTGCTTATGTATCTTTGTTTATGTAATGCGATTTATCTCGTGACCTGTGAGATAATGCACTGTTTTTGATGTGGTGGGTCACCTGCTTGTCACGTAATTTCTAGTTAATATTTAAAATTATTTTTTATTGATTTTGGTTTGTTAATAATTGTGATTTATCTACAGTCCCGATAATCTTCTTCTCTTCGTCAATGTATACTTGGTGTACACTCTGGTTTACTTTTTCAAAATGTTGTCACTATTTCCAAGTCAAAAAGTATTTTATTCATTGAAATCAAAAGGATCATTTTGAATCGTCTTAAAAAAATATTACATTTACTCCTGTTCCAACGCACTTACTCTTTGTTTATTATACCTGCGTTAGCTGTGGTTTCCTTTACAGAGTAAGCACAGGGAACGCATCCAATTAGTTTATTATACTTTTAAGTTATGTGTATTAGTCATTGGAAATCTTAATAAATAAAATAAAATAGTTGAAAAATAATAAAAACCTGCAATATTAATAAACTCTCATCTAAAAACCCCCGTGTCTCCACCAGTCGCAGGCCGCAAGCTGACGACACCAGGGCGAAGGGTCGCCGGCGGTGGCGGCCCGCTTATGAAGTCCCAGACCTTGCCTAGATCTATGGGCCGGTCGTCATCACAGCCCAACAGCAGGTATGTCCTCTTGTCCTTGTCTCTTGAGTCTGACTATACCCCGAATCAGAATTCGAGATATTTTTTGTAAACAAACAAATGTCACCGTCAAAGAGACAAGCCAGTGGTAAAAAATTTTTTTTGCTTGCATCATGTTTTACTAGTACTGACCCGCGGGTTTTCCTACGGTATTTTTTTTTTTATATTCGCCAGCGGGTTCGTGCCCGCGGTATGTACCTTAAATTTGCGGCAAATAAACACAAACCCACTACCTACCTAAGTTTATCTGATGAGTCAATGTGCAAACGGCAAAATGTTATACATAACTCTTACCTATTGATACAGTATGTAAAGTCTATGTATGCAATGTACAGTCCATTGTAAAACTGTGCGAAAAGCACATTCGTATTGGGCAAATGAGGAGAAACGAATGAAATTAACAAAATGGGAACCGGCTTTCAAAACAAAGCCCATTGCTTAGAATCTCTGCAGTGTTCCAAGTAACATGAAATATTTTCTACTAACAAATATATTTTTACTTGATAACTTTGTTAATAACCGAAATAACTCAAAAATATATACGACAAAATATTGATGACTTTATAGTTTATCAGATCTGAGTTATAATAATATGCCCGAGCCTGTTTATTGGCCTAATTTAATAAACTACCATAGAGCACCTATTTTTTTGCTATGATATCCCCTTTGTTTACAAAAAATATCTCGAATTCTGAACCAGGGTAGTTAGTTAGGTAGTTAGCCTAACTCCGTCCAGAAGCACAGACGTTTCCTGGGGTCTTCGCAGGCTTCGCGGAGTAACTTCGGGTTGTTGAGGATTTTTACGTAGCAAAAACGTAGTAAAAAAATCCTATGATATAATATATTATATGAATATAATGCAATAAAGGGTTTAGCCATTATATGCTGCTGCCCATCGGTGTAATTCTTTAGTCGGCTTTTACGATATCCACGCCACGGCCGAGGGGTATATTCTCAGGCCAGACATACCACAGCGTAATACATAAAACCATTAAATATTATATAGGTTCCTATATTATTTGATTACAGCACCAATGGAAGCTTCAGTAGATACCCGGCGAAACCGGCTTCAACGCCGCCGGCGGTGAAGAGACAGCTTTCTGTAAGTGTAACCCATGTACACAGAACACGCAGTACAAAAGAGAGGAACACATAGCATAGTAATCTGGGTCTCTTCAAGGCTAGAGTGAAAAGGTGCCTTCTAGACCTTTGTGCTCCATCTTCGGCCACATCGTCACTTACCAACAGGTGAGATCGTGGCCAAACAAAGGTCTATCAAAGTTTATAAAAAAAAAAAAAAACTCTTCATTCTGGTAGTTAGTTGCATGTTCGTGTTTTTTTATACTACTTGGAATGACGGATCATGCTGATGGCCCACCTGATGTTAAGTGGTACCCTCTGTCTATGAACAGTGCATTACCTCATAGGTCATGTCCACCTAGGACGCACCCTATGTGGCATTGCACTGCGTCCGCCACCCTGAGACATAAACTGTGTGTATAACTATGTAGTAACTATGTGCACTAATAGCCCCCTTCACACCTGTAAAAGCAATAAGAGCATCAGTGCTGTGATTTCTTACCTCATTAGTATACCCTCTATTCGTACTAAACGTTTCAGTTCCACCTTTATAATGCGAACTGCTAAGGAGTGGAATAAACTACCGTCGTCAGTCTTCCCTGAAAACTATAATCTGTGTCTCTTGAAGGCTAGAGTGAAAAGGTGCCTTCTAGACCTTTGTGCTTCATCTTCGGCCACATCGTCACTTACCAACAGGTGAGATCGTGGCCAAACAAAGGTCTATCATAGTTAAAAAATGAGTTATGGCTCTTGTGTGGCACTAATACATATCTGTCTTTGTTCAGGAAGCTTTGTAAAAACAAGTAATTAATTTTGTAAACATTAAAAAAACCCTCAACACAATGAAACGGCTGAACAGATTTTGATCAAACATAGCTAAGAATACACCCGACTAATTCACCTTCCAAACAAAAAAAAAAAACAAAATAGGTTCATCTTTTCGGGAGCTACGATGCCACAGACAGAAACACACACAGACACGTCAAACTTATAACATCCCGTCGTTTTTGCGTCGGGGGTTAAAAATTAAATCTGCACTGCCCAGGTCTACATGCTTTTTTATTGCGCTAATCATTTGAACGTAAACTTTTTAGCTTTGTTTTTGAAGATAGGTACTGTTGTTTAACGATCGATCGAACTTTTCACTATCACATCACACTAACCCCGCTAATACCATAAATGTGAAAGTTACGATGTTTGGATGTTTGGTACTCAATCATGCCGAAACGGCTGAAACGATTTCGATGAGATTTGCTACACAGATAGATTATAATCTAGATTGAGCTATAGGCTATTTTAATCCCTGTAAAACGCGAGCGAAGCCGCGGGCGGACACAAGTAATATCACAACTAATACAGTATTATTAGTACGTTTATTTAAAACTTTATTGTATTTAATTACAATATAGTTAATACCTATTATTATTATCCTTCATTATGTATGTTTATTTTAATTATTTTCTTAATTTAATGCATTCATTAGCTCTAATTAACTGTATGCATGGGGAGTTAAGAGCTACCTCGCCGTAACACAGTTTTAAACTAGCACAGGAGGTAGGTTCCTAAACCTCATAGTGCCTACCCTAATTCTCAATTGTTGTTTTAACCTTAAGTACCTATATAAGCACTATGTAATGTATCCTTAAGTTATGAAATAAAAACAATTCTATTCTATATTCTATTCTATTCTATATACTAGTACTTCCTCCCGCGAACACTCAGGTTGTGGAATGATCTCCCTGCTGAGGTTTTCCCAAGCGACTACAGTATAGGGTTCTTCAAAAGGGATGTTTGGAAATGTTTAAAGGGTCGGCAACGCGCGTGTGATACCTCTGGTATTGCAGGCGTCCATAGGCTACGGTAACGGCTTACTAACAGGTGGGCCGTATGCATGTTTGCTACCATGGTCGTATAATATATATATATATATATATATATATATATATATATAAAATAGCGCGATACCATATTTTCTTTCAGCTAAACCAAAAACGTTACGTTCGTAGGTTTAAAACTTTCAAAATAGCGTTATTGGGAACCCAGTGACAATTCTACCACGTTCCATAATCATATGGAACGCAACGCAGGCAACGCATTGACAAAGCCCCTGCTGTTGCAGATGTCAATAGGCGACGGTAACCGCTTACCATCAGGCGTCCGTATGCCAGTTTGTAGAGCCATTACATACAAAAATAAAATTAAAAAGCTACCGCTGTATTGCTAAACACCAGCTCACCCGGTAACCATCGTCAATATCACTTATAGCAGGGCGGGTACCAGGTGCCAGTCAACGGGTCTCCCGTCCGTCGGGCGGTCGGCGGCGGCTCCCAGCGCGGCACGCCCACCCGAAGTAGGACCCCGCAGCCCACGCTGTCTGTTCGAGGAGTGGATCCCAAGCTGGTCCAACTTATACTGGACGAGATCGTGGAGGGAGGTCCTAAGGTGCATTGGGACGATATCGCCGGACAAGACGTGAGTGTTTTGTCTCTTCCTTAGTTTGCAAGGCCACTGAAGGTTGGACTCTGCAGCCCGCACCATCAGTACGGGAATTGGAACTGAAGCTGATCCAACTTATACTAGACGAGATCGTGGAGGGAGGTCCTGAGGGACGATATCGCCGGACAATACGTGAGTGTTTTTTTTCTGAGGATAGCACTTTGCCGATACGTAAATGGTAGTTTGCTTCTCTAACGTCCCTAGCTAGGGTTGAAGCTAGCACCCTTTCTGGGTGCGGGTGGTGAGCGAGCGACCATGACCGCTTCGATACCATTTTGGACAAATGGTAGTGTTCTGCAAAATTCACGAGCAACTCGCATAAGTACCCGGATTGTACGTAAGACGGGCGGCAAGACCTACCGCATCTGGTCCTGGCCTCGGCCAGGTAAAGTGAGCTACCGCGTGTAACAGAAAGGTTGGTCGGGCAGCCACTTTAAACACGTATAGACAGATAAGGGTTTGTCAATACGGAGAGAGGATCAGAAACTAGTCTAAATTATACTGGACGAGATGGCCTAGGTTCTAAGTTTAATTAGGACGAAGTTTTTCTATAGCCCCCTAAATTTATGGGTTGATAAATGAGTGTCCGTATTTATTTAGATGACGGAACAAGCAGATGGCCCTCCCGATGTTAAGCGGTACCCTCTGCCTATGAACAGTGCATTACCACATAGGTCACGTCCACCTAGGACGCCCCCTATGCGGCATTGCATTGCGCCCGTCACCCTGAGACATAAATATGGAAAGCCTCATGTGCCTGTAATTTCACCGGCACCCATACCCTTCAAACCGGAACACAGTAATGCGAGACCTACTGCTTTACAGCAGAAATAGTAGTACTTCCCCGAACGAACTCTTTCACAAAAAAGCTCTACTACTAACATTATTATACGATTTGATAATGTACAGCATAATAATGCACAGCTTGATATTCCATAACATTGCTTCCAAAGATCAGGCTGTACCAAACATGTCGTACAATCACATGAATCACGTACATGTCATGTGTGAAATCACATGTCGATTGCATATCGTAAGAGAGAGGGCGTCTCTTCCCTCTTTCTAACGATATGCAACACAGCTATTCTCACTACCATAATAATATCTTGGCTAGTACCTATATTGTAGCAAAAAAAACAAATGTCGAAAAGGTAACATGTGACGATTTTTTACGGCCGATATTGTACAAACAGTGCTATTGCAAATTCATTATTCGTGCCACTGGCTTCCAAAGAACGGGGTTTATAATATCAGGCTGTACAATTATCAGGTCGTGCAATATCTGGCTGTGCATTAACGTCTACCGATAGATGAAAACAAAGCTTATGTTGCAACTACGAGACACACATGTTTTAATTGATAGTATCCTCTTAAATGTTTAGCTACGATCCCCCTAAACACATTTTTACAGTTTTTTTTTGTTTAGGGGGTTCGTAGTTAAACATATGATATTTATGAGAAACTATCAAAACATGAGTGTTAAGTCTCCTAGTTCTCGCGATATCAACTTTCACTATCTGAAGAGGTGTTGATGAGCTGTTATGAGCAAAAAACACCAAAATAATTGAATTTCGCGCCTGAAGCGAGAGCATCCACCGTAACATATTTGAGGCTTGATGATAGTCTCTCACGAGTTCCTCATAAAATTATGACTTCTTTTTAATTTTATAAATTTCCTTTTTAGGCGGCAAAGCAAGCGTTGCAAGAAATGGTGGTGCTCCCGTCTCTGAGGCCAGAACTCTTCACTGGCTTACGGTCGCCAGCGAAGGGATTACTATTGTTTGGACCACCGGGAAACGGTAAGAAAAATCACACATTTTACTCAACAGCCTGAAAGAAAGTTGTCTTTGCCCAAGTCTTTATCCCAGAAGTCTCATTGGTGTACAGTTTTACCCAAAATATGAGTCGCCCCGATGTACTTTTTTGATTTTTTTACTACTTGAATGACGGTACAATCAGATGGCCCACCTGATGTTAAGCGGTAACCTCTGCCTATGAACAGTGCATTACCACATAGGTCACGTCCACCTAGGACGTGCCGTATGTGGCATTGCACTGCGCCCGCCACCCTGAGACATAAAGATGAAAAGTCTCATGTGCCTGTAATTTCACCGGCACCCTTACCCTTCAAACCGGAACACAGCAATGCGAGCACTACTGTTTTGTGGCAGAAATAGGTATGGTGGTAGTACTTCCCCGGACGAACTCTTTCACAAAAAAGCTCTACTACCTGCGCCGTAGACCAATTTCTATAGCGCGGGGAACCTTCTTTCTACCAATAGCAATCGCGCGTTAAAATCTTGCGCTGTTATTGGTTAATTGATTTCGCGGCAAAATTGCGGCCGTTCATTCATCATTAGACTCTTAGATGTGAGCCAGACAGAGCTATACTATAAGTTCGGCTAACTGTCGGATATCAATCTGCGCTTTTCTGCGCAAACGAAAACAGTCGATCGGGCTTATATTTTGGGTAAATAAAACTGATGTCATAAATCCAATATGGCGACCATAGTTATGTCACAGACAAATTAATACTATTCGTTATGTCTTAGTCATTTCTTGGTCACTGGTGTAACGTCATAAATCCAATATGGTAATTGTAGTCATCGTTGTGCCTATTTTTGGATTTTCAGCCCTACGCCTAATAAATTATGTTTCAAATTTCCAGGAAAAACGTTGTTGGCACGGTGCGTGGCCGCAGAATGCTCGGCGACATTCTTCTCGATATCGGCGGCTACACTCACGAGCAAATACGTGGGAGAGGGAGAGAAGATGGTGCGCGCTCTCTTTCAAGTCGCCAGAGAGTTGCAGGTATTGTAACCTTAAACAAAATCATCTCTATTCTATACCCCTATTGCTACATCATGTGGCTTAGTACGAGTTTTGATAGTATTCGAAACGATATGCAGTTTAGTTTAATTCAATACATTTACTGACAGCGTCCTTAGTTTCTCCTCGTTTACGCTAGGGGCGCTGCAAGTAAATTTATGGAAGGAAACGAACCTCCATATAGTTTCGAAAACTATCAGAACTCGTACTAAGCCCCCAGTTAAGGACAGTGCAGTGGGCGATTTGGCTGAGGATCTCAAAAGGCGCAAATATGCAATTCTTTAGGTATCATACTGATAGTCAATCGGCAACACGAAAAAATTAAAATATATTATTAAAACACATATTTGTGTCTTCTAACAGAGCTAATAATTCTTGCGTATTTGAGACTCTGAATCCGTGGGGTACAGGGCAATTCGTGTTTTCAAAATTCTTACATCTGTTCGAAGTGATGCGTGACCCGAGAGCTGGCTCTTATCTGGCGCAACGCGTTAGTATAGACATTCAGCGTAGCAATGCAGCCAGCATCTTAGGGACGCTTCCGTCTGGTAGTGATTTGGATCAGTTGAGATTTCTTTAGATCGTTTGTAACGGTATCAGACCTGTTTTTAACAATTTGTGTAAACAATATAGCTTACACAAAAAGATGCCTCCTGTGAGGATTGAACTCACGACCCCTGGTTTACGAGACCAGTGCTCTACCACTGAGCTAAAGAGGCGATAAGGGCACGGGCGAAATAATATTATAGAATAACTTGCAATACTTGAGTTATTTTTGTATATAAATTGTTAATAAATAAAAGTACAGCGCTTTGGTCGAGTTGGAGGACCCTGACATCCGATCCTAGGGTCGTGGGTTCAAGTTCCAGTCGTGCCCACGGCCAAATGGATTTTAAACGGTAAAGGAAAATATCCTGAGGATCCTGACGTGTCCTGGAATCAAAGCTTGGAAGACATGTGACATTTCCTTTCACCACACTGGTCCTTTCATAATCATAATCATAATCATAATCATTTATTTGGTAATAGAAGGTATTACACGTACACATTTACGTCACCATTGGTTACTAAGCCCTTTTTGGGGCAACCATACCTCAAGCTGGTCTGACGCAGGGTGACCGTTAAAGAATGGTTGTCACGAAGTAGTAGTACTTAAGAGGCTGTCAAGAGTCAAATATAGGCTTCTAAACGTATTTTTAGCAAAATCTGCACAATTTATGACATCAATAAATATTGTTAATCTTCATCATATTTCCAAAGGAGAGGCAAAACAAGAATTCGATAAAAAAGAACCATTGAGATCATAGTAGATATTTATATTTTCGACTAGAAACTCGCCCCGGCTTCGCACGCGTAGTGTCGGGATCCCCCCTTCCTCCCCTCTGTCACTTTCTAACTTACCTGAACTTTACTGAGTTAGAAAGTGAGGAATTTGGGTGTTGTCTGCCTCGTAATAACAAACCGTGAGCAGATGTCTTATCGTGTGTCCATTGTATGTAGAACAATAAAGTGCTATGAAGGTTTATTATCAGTTCATTACACGCAAGAAACAACAGTTTTTCAAAATGAATAAAAAAAGTCACTTGTATGAAGTTAAAAGTTATAAAAACATAAATAAAAGCCAAGCTGTGTTTGTTGCCAGATTCTTCTAGGTTTGGTCGCGTTAGAACAGGAGTCAATTTAGTTTGTAAGACGATTCAAAATAAACGATACTTAAATATGTGACTTTTGGGTATATAAGTATTTTGTGAAGAATATGTTTTTCAATAAAAGCTTTTATAAAATTAGTGATCGTAACCGTGTGCTGATCAAAATGAGCCAAAACACGGCCAGTCTATTATTATCCATCGAGGAGTTCCGTTGTCCACCTTCATCATCATCAGATCAGCTCGCTGTCTCCATCATATTGCATTGTCATCTGAACTTAACAGGTATGCCAAATTTCAGCTCAATCGGTTGAGGATAAGTGCTTTAAAATTCAGTTGCAAGATTCCACCCGGGTGAACATACATATATCGCAAGTTAAATAAAAGCTTGTAAAAAGAACTTGTGTAACTTTTTTTGATGATTATTATGTTTGTGATTTCAGCCAGCAATAATCTTCGTGGACGAGGTGGACTCGCTGCTCTGCGAGCGCTCGTCCGGCGAGCACGAGGCGTCGCGGCGCCTCAAGACGGAGTTCCTGGTGGAGTTCGACGGGCTGCCGGCCGCCGGCGCCGACCGGCTCATCGTGATGGCGGCCACCAACCGGCCGCAGGAGTTAGACGAGGCTGCGCTCAGGTACACAATACTTACAATAATCTTCGTGGACGAGGTGGACTCGCTGCTCTGCGAGCGCTCGTCCGGCGAGCACGAGGCGTCGCGGCGCTTTAAGACGGAGTTCCTGGTGGAGTCCGACGGGCTGCCGGCTGCCGGCGCCGACCGGTTCATCGTGATGGCGGCCACCAACCGGCCGCAGGAGTTAGACGAGGCTGCGCTCAGGTACACAATACTTACAATAATTTTCTGTATGTGACTGTTGGGTGTTATGTTATGTTATGTTTTTTCCAGACGCTTTCCGAAGCGAGTGTACGTGTCGCTGCCGGACCTGCGCACACGCATGGCGCTGGTGCGGCGCGTGCTGGCGCGCGGTGCCGCCGCCACCGCCATCAGCGAGTCTGAGCTGGCGCGCGTGGCGGCGCTCAGCGACGGCTACTCGGGCAGCGACCTGACGGCGCTGTGTCGCGACGCGGCGCTGCAGCCCATACGAGGTGAGCTGCACATTACGTCACTCGGCAACTATCACTTACACCGCCATCAGCAAGTCTGAGCTGGCGCGCGTGGCGGCGCTCAGCGACGGCTACTCGGGCAGCGACCTGACGGCGCTGTGTCGTGACGCGGCGCTGCAGCCCATACGAGGTGAGCTGCACATTACGTCACTCGGCAACTATCACTTACACCGCCATCAGCAAGTCTGAGCTGGCGCGCGTGGCGGCGCTCAGCGACGGCTACTCGGGCAGCGACCTGACGGCGCTGTGTCGCGACGCGGCGCTGCAGCCCATACGAGGTGAGCTGCACATTACGTCACTCGACTACTATCACTTACACCGCCATCAGCGAGTCTGAGCTGGCGCGCGTGGCGGCGCTCAGCGACGGCTACTCGGGCAGCGACCTGACGGCGCTGTGTCGCGACGCGGCGCTGCAGCGATATATACGAGGTGAGCTGAACAATGATTCCACGCAGATATCGTAACGAGCCCGCGTCATGTCGTGTTTGGTCATAGCGAATAAGGGCAAAGGTGTGAACAAGTTCGGCTGATGGCCAGCGAATCGTAGAGGCGAACAAGGGCTAAGGTGTGAACAAGTTCGGCCGATGTCCAGCGAATCGTAGAGGCGAACAAGGGCTAAGGTGTGAACAAGTTCGGCCGATGTCCAGCGAATCGTAGAGGCGAACAAGGGCTAAGGTGTGAACAAGTTCGGCCGATGTCCAGCGAATCGTAGAGGCGAACAAGGGCTAAGGTGTGAACAAGTTCGGCCGATGTCCAGCGAATCGTAGAGGCGAACAAGGGCTAAGGTGTGAACAAGTTCGGCTGATGTCCAGCGAATCGTAGAGGCTTGTCGAAGCCCATAACAACTACATCGTTAGTAATGGCGACATTTAATTTTCAGAATTGGATCCAGAAGAAGTGAAATGCTTGGACCTCTCCCTGGTCCGCCCTATCACCTTCCCAGACTTCCTGGAGGCTCTCAAACGCATCCGACCCTCGGTCTCATCCAGCAGCCTCGTGGCCTACGAGAAGTGGTCGGTGCAGTACGGCGACCTAGGACTCTGAAGGGAGGATATACAGGTAACATCATCAGCCTCTAAAACTTCACTGTTGGAAGGCCACCCCCATAGAATGCTACTACGAATATTCTTGAGCCACCTCTATGCACCAACTTCCTGCTACCTTTAAAATGACACCTTGGACTCCGAAGAGTCATCATCATGTAGCCTGTTTTTCTCTTGGAAGAAGCACATATTCACAAAATTTAAGGCTCTCAGTCTGCAACTCAGGAAGTTGTACTGGCTAATGGCACGGAAATCCAAATTATCCTTGGATAACAAACAACGAACTTCTCCTCTACAAATGCATTTTAAAACCTGTATGACCTGTATGATGAAACTGTAAACCTATGTAGTTGAGCTGTTGGGTACAGCGGCGAACTCAAACCTAGAAATTATGCAACGCTTTCAATGTAAAATGCTACGCATGATTACGAATGCACCATGGTACATCACAAACTGTCAACTACATCGCGACCTAGAGATGCCAACAGTCAAACAAGATATTTGCAACAAGCTCAAATCCAATGCCAAACGAATGGAGCAACACCCTTACCAACTTGCAAACAGTCTCATAAAAAGTCCACAACTTTCAGAAGGATAAAGAGGAGATAGTAGTAGTTGAGCTTTTTTGTGAAAGAGTTCGTCCGGGGATGTACTACCACCATACCTATTTCTGCCGCAAAGCAGTATTGCTCTCATTGCTGTTTTCCGGATTGAAGGGTATGGTTGCCGGTGAAATTACAGGCACATGAGACTTTTCATCTTTATATCTCAGGGTGGCGGGCGCGGTGCAATGCCACATAGGGTGCGTCCTAGGTGGACGTAACCTATGTGATAATGCACTGTTCATAGGCAGAAGGTACCGCTTAACATCAGGTGGGCCATCTGCTTGATCCGTCAGAGGAGAGCGCCTCAAGACGTCATCTAGTACAAAAAAAGTACTGAATTAGAGTCATGCATATGCCACTGGGCATATACCATATGCCATATACCTCCAACCTTGGTATACCATTCATGTCAAGCACGAAAGAAGCAAAACTCTTGCTCTATGCCCGGAAAGGCAGATTACAAGAAACAAAAAACATCTAGCCTGTAGAACTCTACTGCTGGACTCCTCCATAGAATAAAACTACATGGTTTAGAGCCTTCTCCATCCACCGACTTCCTGCCACCATTAAAATTACACCTTAAACTTTGAATAGAGAATATACAGATATCGTCATCACCATCATCTTCAGCCTGTAGAAGTTAATTGTTGGATGTAGTCCTCCCCCATATAATGCCACAATGAACGGTCCCCCATACAATGCCACAATGAACAGTCTTGAGCCACCTCCATCCACCGACTTCCTGCGGCCTTTAAAATACCGTCTGTCCATCATCTGCCGGGTCATGGTCACTCCAGGAACTATATTCCCCAACAGTTGTCAGCTCTACAGCTATATGGCCTGTCCATTGCCATTTCAACTTGATAATTCTGTGGCTTATGTTGGGTTTCTTGGTTCTTCTACGGATATCATCGTTGCGGATTCTAGCACGTAGTGCAACTCCGATCTTAGCTCTCTCCATATCCTGCTGCGCGACTAAGCTTGTGAATATTTGCCATAACCACCAGGCTTGGCAGGTTGATTGGTGAATTTGTGTTCAGTACTCAGGCGAATGCTTCTGCTCATCCCTTAGTAGGCTTTTACGACATCTTCAGCAGGAGACGGACACACCAAGGCACCAATATCTAAGAAATTAATCAAATATTGAATTTTGTTGCAGGTATCGGTGATGAAACTAGAAGCTGAGTCGATATGACGTCACAGAAGCGCTGTGCAAACGATCATGGAAGGTTTTTAACAATGAAACAACTCATTTTTAAAATCGCTCAAATTTTAATGAATCTCAATCCAATATGTATCCCCATTGTTATTCCAATGCATTTAGAGTATTATTGACATGAGTATATAGTGTTAATTACAATGAATTAACACGGATAATCGCCCATCTAGTCATAGTTATTCTTGACTGTTTGTCCGTAATAAGAGCATGTGAAAGACCTGTCTAATGGTTGAAATCTACGCAATAGAGAGTTAATACGTCGTATATCTTGCCAGAGATGGTAATACCACTTACAAACAAAACAAACTTATGGGTGAATTTTAGACTTTATATGTTAAGTGATACGCATGCCTGTAGCTCGTACTAAAGGTCGGCATTCGGATTAGGCTTGTGCTTAATCGTTCACTGAGCGTAGCGCTCCGAACTAGTTCAGTCTTATAGTTCTATTAGTACTGTTAGTTCAGTGGTAAAAGAGTCTTGGTTCGTGTTCGTTCGTTCGTTTGTACTCGGTCTTTATCGGAGACGCATCGAGTGATCGGTCAGACGGAGTGCGTGCTCGCGCGCTCACTCTTAGCGAACGGAACTAATAGTAGGTACTATTGAACTAATAAGGATGATCGCGGGGAATAGTTCGTTCTCGTTCAATAGTGGGAAAAAAATCCTAATCATTCTTCGTACGTGAACTACACAAGCCTAATTCGGATCTTGGCCAACTACGCGACAAGCGACCGCGACCTTGGTCGCCTGGCAACCAGTAGCTGGTCTCAAGCGACAGCTACGTGCGACCGCCAAGTCATTCTTCTCAGTTTCATAGCCTGCAGAAGACGCGGTCGCTTAAAGGACGACTCACGCTAGACCGTGTCGGGTCCGAGTCGATCCCGTGCCTGATTACATTACAAAGACGGGCCTCGACCGAGCAATTACCCTAGCACCGTGATGCAGTATACTCGCCCGAACAAAAATATTTTTTTTATACTACTTGGAATGGCGGGTCAAGCTGATCGCCCACCTGATGTTAAGTGGTACCCTCTGCCTATGAACAGTGCATTACCTCATAGGTCACGTCCACCTAGGACGCACCCTATGTGGCATTGCACTGCGCCCGCCACCCTGAGACATAAAGATGAAAAGTCGCATGTGCCTGTAATTTCACTGGCACCCTTACCCTTCAAACCGGACAAATATTGATGTAACCAGACCACAATCATGTTGAATTTTGACGACCGAGTTGTTTCGGAGCGTTGTCCGTTGCTCGGTTGCCGCTCGGTACAGCGTGAGTGTGTCCATACAAAATGTACGTAATATTAGTTGACCGTGCTACGGCCGACACTCGGCTCGGACACGACACGGTCTAGCGTGAGTTATTTTTAGTCGGTCAGCGGTCCAAGGTCGTACGACTTGGTGCAAATTGGGCCGTGGTATGTTACATACAGGTATGTGTATCACGGCCTATGTTCTTTGGTAATGTGGTACTTAGGCTGCTATGTTTATAATAACATTGAAAATATAATAGACATACCTGTGACCATTCTTTTTAATTTCAGTCTAAAAAGGGTCAAGTTTATCCTATAAAGTCAGATATTTAGAATTTTTGGTTCCAATTATTTTTTGTTTAAAGAATGCTTTTCTAAGTATTAAGTACTAGTATAGTATTCTTTTATCTCTGTATTAAGAAGCTCTTTTTTGTAAATTCAAAATTCAAAAAATCTTTATTTCAGGCTTATTGAGAATTGTACTAAACCATAACAATAAGCCCATAGCAACATAAATACCTTAGAAACTAACATATATACAAAAACACTTTAAATAAAAAAATACAAAGATGAGTTTAATCCTTAGAATAGTTTTCTTCCAGCAAACCTTTGAGGCTAGAGAGTTAAGAGGCTGATTGGCAGAGATAGGTTCGTGTATGTGCATAGAAAGTAAAGTGAGACAGGGAAGTTAACTAAAACAACATGAATAAACTAAACTATCCTTGCCCGGAATACAACTTGGTACATGCCTGCTACACTGTTGACAACTAGCTCTCGACTAATGTGACCTGAGGCCGTAGACAAAGTAACATTCTAACATTCTTTTTTTGTAACATATTATATTGTAATTGTTTTTTTTACATTATGTTGCAATAAAGAACTTTGAATAGCTAAGACGCTAGTAGAAAAGCCAAAAATGTATGAGATTGACGTAAGCAACCGAAATGTCACGTGGTCAATTGTATTGTATTACGATTGTAGATGAACTGCTTTGAAGCGAATGCCGTTTTGCTAGGTCGGCTTGTTAGGTTTGGATCGTGTAGACGGCAGTTCCTAGTAACCCTCCAACCTTGGCTTTAAGAGCTGTTGTAGCGGCAAAGGGCGAATAGAGAGCGATGGGTTGGGGGCCAATTGTGTAAACGGTGGAGGCTACTGAATTCGCTGTTGACCGTCGGAAACGCACGCGTGCAAGATGGCGGAGCGAATTACAGAGGTGACAAATGTTATAACCTAAATTATAGATTTATACACAGACTTGACTCTTTATTTTCTCTTTTTTGGTGACTGCGAGGAATATAAGGTCATTTTTACAAGCTTTATATTAACTTGCAATGTATGTCCGGGTGGAATTTTGCAACTGAATTTTAATGCAGTTATCCACAACCGATTGAGCTGAAATTTGGCATACCTGTCAAGTTCCGATGACAATACAATATGATGCTGACAGCTGGTCTGATGATGGAGACGGAAGGTGGACAACGGAACTCCTCGAGGGATAATAGTAGACTGGCCGTGATTAGGCTCATTTTGATCAGCACACGGTTAAGATCACTAATATTATAAAAGCTTGTATTTGAAAAAAAAATAAACACTAAAAACTTTTTTTTTTAACTTTGTCGTTTCCTCTCGTACAGTAAAGCCAAAGCCACTCAAATTGTTTGTTCTTTTTCTAAATCGGTGCCATGTCTCGTCTTTCCTCCTCGAACGTCCAGACGGAATGCCTTGTGACCGTGTAGTAGTCAGACTCGACCTTGTTATGGCCGCAAAATGTATAATCTTAGATTTGTTTTTTAAGTGACTAAATTAAATATTAAAACTAAAAATATGCATGGATACTACATTATAATTCCGAGGGATCACTCTACCAGAAACAAGATAGGACAATATTAACTCGATCGAAAAAAAAAAGTTACGTCTATTTTTTGCCTAGATTGGATTGTTTATTAAAATGGTGCACATTATTGGGTAAAAAATAAGATAAATAAAAACAACACAACAAAGCCGAGGGTTTGCTGTAGGGGTTTTGCAAAATTATCTATATTTAACGAGATATTCGATTTTTATATTTTATAAAAACCGCTTTTTTGATCGACGCGAGTCGTTATTTTGTATGAGGGTTCTGCCTGGGGCGCAGTTTTAAGGTCACGTTTGTCGAGAGCCTGTTGGCAACCGTGTAGAAGGCACTTCAAGCTTGGAGCCGCTTTCTATGTTCAATTAACCTGTCAGTGCTTTTGCTAATCGCTCCACCGTGAAGCAGGCTTCTGATAAGTCCCGTCCTAAGACAAATAAATATTAATGTAAGGACTTGTGATTAAGACTTCTTTCACAGTGAATAAGATCATATATCACCTACTTGAAAATGCTTCGTCATTGTTATTGCAATTTTCAACTAACCGACATACAGCGTGGAGTCAGAATAGCGACATTAAATGAACACACATAAGTGTGGTTTTACATTGACGCTTATCGTCCGCGTGGTTGGTAAGCGCGGCCCGTAACGTATGTACGGCGCGGCTATGTAACGATACAAGAGACGCAAAGCTCGTGGCCCGCGACGCTTACCAACCGCGCTGGCGATAGCGACACTGTAAAACCACACTTAAACTACTTGTCAGTAATCATAAAATATAATAATTTAGTCTATGTTACGAGCTATGAGTTGGAAGGCTCCAGCGAATGGCCCGAGTTCGGCCGGCTCGAGGCACAACACAAGCGCTCCCCACGTAGTAGTAAGAAGGAGCATCAAAAAAAAAACTACCGCGTTTGTTGCCTGATTCTTCTAGGTTTGGTCGCATTGGAACGCGAGTAATTTATTTTATAAGACGATTCAAAATGATCCTTCAACGAATAAAATACTTTTGACCTTTACTTTGAGTTTGTTGGTGTAATTCTGGCAGAGGGTCCCATTCAGGTAGGTGGTCTAATACCGTTCATGTGTCCATACATGACGTGCCGTTCGGAATGCGTTCAAACACGTACTTCATTTCACTTACAGTATCATAGAAAATTGTTTTCTTTATTTTTGTATCATAGTTTTTTTTTGTTATTTGGAGATTTATTATCATATTTTATTTTTTATTTCTGACAAGTAGCTGTGTTCCCCGTGTGTTCTATTATTGCCGCCATTGCCTCCACGCCGTATGCTAAAATTGTTATATAATCTTTAAATAATAGTTTTGTATTTTATGAAACTTATTGATTTTAAATCTTTGTCTTCTATCAAAAACCTTACAAATTAATCAATCTTAACATATATAAGAATGAAGTTGATTAAATGTAAATAATAATTGCTCATATTTGAGCTTATTATGTCATGCGTTTTGCTATTTACACAAGACGTCATCCTTAATATGAAATCTGAATAAGGTCTTTGGAAATTAAATATAACGTAGCATAACACCCAACAGTCACATACAATAATCATGGTTAAATGAATGCTTGCACAAAATGTCAAGCTGTTTTGAATACCAAGATTAAATAAGTATGTTATGCTAAAGTTTATAAATACTTTGCTAAAGTTGGTATAGACTTTGCTAGAATGCTAAAGTTTGTTAAAAAACTTGTGCTAAAGTTTGTAAAGAAATATGATACGCCTAGGGCTTATAATTTATTAAAGACAATTATAATATTATAAATAAGACATTGAATTATTTTTTGTCATAATAATAATATTTTTTTGTTAAGAAACTTCACAGTGACCATGTATGTGTAGCTGTACATCACATCTTTCACTTATTTTTGAAGCATCTATAAAACCTCGGACAAAGTTATGAAATCATTGTACAAATTTTTGTGTTTAAGTACCGTTTTTGTAATTACCTCAACATTAATTGTAGAAAAATAAAATAGTATGTATTTTATTTCGACAACCCTAAATCATGATCAAACAATAACTTTTTTGGCTAACTAAGTATACAAATATTTTTCTTACGATAAGAAAATATACATATTTTGATAGTATATGTTATTATAACGTAAAATATATTGTTAATTTTATGTTTTTATATATGATGTTATGCGTATCAAGCACACACGTTCGTAATCAAAGATACAATGACAGCCATTTTAGTTTAACAGTAGGGTTGTCGATTTAATGATTTGTTACTTGTACAGTAATTATTATAACCTAGATTTGTGTACCTATTAATTTGGAAATTTCAAGTGCATTACAAATTCCGATATTATAATGAAATAATAGTCGAAATCATCGCGATGTAACGCAAATTTTAGTATTAGAATTGTTGAATGTACTTATTTTAATTCTGTTGATTATACATTTTTATTTAATTATAATCTTGCCGTAATTAATTAGATAATTTTAATATTGCCTCGTAATACGAACATTTACGCTGCAAATCTTATGAACACTTACATAATAGAATAAACACAAACGGGTAGCTGTCACTTCCGATTTAAATTGTTTGCTCAAAATTGTTTCAGTTTTGAGCATGAGATAAAAATATATTTTTTGATGATAGATTAATGTGAAGTTCACGGCTTTTGTAATGACACATAGCGGACAAGAGAGATTCACCAAAATCAGCCTATCGTCTCTGGACTTATAAAGATTTTGCAATAAACCGAATGTAACATAAAAAACACATTGACGATGTGCGATTACAATAGCCGGAGACTGTATCTTCGATGTTATTGCGGAAATATCATACAGGACCATACGATATTTATGTAATTGCAAATAGTGCCAGATCATGATATATTTTGTTAACCCACGTAATGTGCCATTTAGCGATACGCGGACTACAAACCTTATTTATGTGTCGACAACACACGTGTAACCAATTTTTGATATTCACTCGTGTGTATTGGCAATAGGCTGACGACACATCTGGCGAAAAACTATTCATGTCATTTGTCAATACTTGGTCACCCTGCGTTAGGTTAGAAAGGCCCTGAAAAGGAGTTTGTTGGTGGTAAAAAAACGAAAGAATTCAGGCCATTAAAAAAAACGTAAAGTAATGCCCTTTTCACACGATGCTACAGCATCGCAACCTTGCATTGATTTTTTTATCGTTAATTTTGACACATTCCATTTAATTAAACTATTCCAATGGTAGATTTATATTTAGACATCTAATCGATTTCACTCAGATTTTATCGAGTATTTTTTGCACAGCCGGTAAATATTTGATGTCGACAAATTTTACCGATGTCAAATGTCAACAATTATAATTGTTTCCTCAGAAGCCATTAAAAGAAGAGAAGTGTAAGGTTGCTGTTGAAATGTAACTATGTGCCAACCTTGAATTGATAATGTAATTTTATAATTGCCTCGTGTGATACTGTTAATGGCTAATATCGTCAAAATTTGGATTGGTTACCTTTATCGCACGTTTTTTCCGTCAAATGTGTCGCAAGACCAACTAGAACGCTCGCGTACGCTAAAGCTTTGAAATAATTGCACTTGAAATAGCTAGAATATACAGATTCCTCTGAAAACAGCGATTTAGTGTACAAAATAATAGTGTAAATGTATGCTGTAATATTTTTACCTTCGTAGTGTAATCCAAGTATAGTCCTATGTTGAATTCTAATCTATTGTGACGTGGTTTTGAAACTGAAGCCCAATTCTCTATTAAAAATAGACTAAATTAAGTTTGGTTGGATCATGTTCCGATATAGTTTCGATGTCATAAATATCACAAATGATATTCGCCCCAACTGACAACTCGGAATTGTAATTATATAGTTTTTTTTTAACACTGATATATCTTTGTTTGGCCACGATCTCACCTGTTGGTAAGTGACTATGTGGCCGAAGATGAAGCACAAAGGTCTAGAAGGCACCTATTCACTCTAGACTTGAAGAGACCCAGATTATATTTTACAGGAAGACAGACGATGGTTTCCACTCGTTAGCAGTTCGCATTATAAAGGTAAAACCGATACGTTTACACTGAAACTAAAATGTAACGGAAACTTGAACGCTTCCAAGTTTTTATTAGAATTTTTGACTAGAATTTTAGCATAATAAACGCGTCTCTCGTCTCTTTTCAATGATACTATTCTACTCTAATATATGGTCACATGAAAGTAGAATAAATTGCTATTATGGAACAGAATACCAATTTACAGTCAATTCACAATTCATTCTCAATTCGATCAGCTTCAGAGTAATTTTAAAAGAAATTCTGATTTTGGTTCACTCTTTCTAATAGAATGTGTATGTTGCTTGTCGTAATTACGTTAAGGCGATATGTTAAAATACTGCAATAAAGCTAAATAACAATAATAATAATAAAATAATAACTGCTAAATAATAGCTGCAAGAACGTGTCAGTGCTATTGCTCACTTGAACCCGGCTAGAGATGAGGTATAGATTTCTTCAGCTCGGAAGTAACTGACATAAGCAACACATGATAAAACTTCGTTTGGCTTAAAAAGTAGCAAATATAAAAAAATAAACTCTGCAATTCATCTAAGTACCTAATGTGATTACCTACTGAGTAGTATACGCTTAATATTTTCTCTAATCGAAGGAGGTACCTAAAACGAGTTTTAAGAGGGCCAATTTCAAAAAATAAAGCTATCAAGAAAAGGTTTACCAATCGTGTTTTTTGTCTATGATTTATTTAGATTACATCCTCAAGTAATTACTGCATTAACATCAAGTTTGTAACCTTTACTGTTACTGAGTGAGCATGTAACGCAACGACTCCAAATTTTTAACATATCGTCTTATATCTAAGGGAAAATAAATTGAACATTTGAATCGGAATATTTGAACTTTTTATCATAAAATTGAGGCGATCGTGGTTGGGAATCATTTTAAATAAATAACGGCTTATTACCGCTGTATTTATCATAATGCCCAAATTCACGAACTCATAAACGGGAGATTAAATATCTGTCAAATTGTTTAGCCTAAAACATTTAATCCTTTAGCTCAAAGCAACGGAACTTCCAGTTTTACCACACGCTGATAACAATCAGAAAGATAACAGAAATATTGTTTGAATACGAATATGTCAAAAACTGGTTATAATGGTGAAAAAGTAACTGAGAAAATGAATCAATTTGTCAAGTTTTGATTACCACGCCACAATTAAGGCTCCCTCACATGGTGCGTTATTACCAGTCGATATTATTGCATGCGTTATTGGGATACATGTGTCTAGTACATTTTGTATTATGACACACTGCTGTGATAATAGGCATGATGACTTATTTGGAAAACTATAATGTACTTACGGGTATACTATTGCCAAAAAATATTTTATTTTTGTTCAAAACTAACGTACCTATAAAAGCAACATTTTGAATATTTTGTACAAACTTTGTGTTAAGTGTCAAAATGCTTGCATGTGTCGTGGCGCCTTCTTGTGACGTCACGAGTTTTACACAGTGAGAAGCTAGCGTAGGCACTATTAATCTGTGCCAACGTTGCCGGTTCGGTATTTCTGGCTCACGTTTGGTACTACGATGACGTCACGGCTGTGACTGGGCTCTGATTGGCGTTTCGCATAACATAGCGGATAGCCGTATTCAATCATATTTATTTTCAAACATTATAATAGTCTCGCTTTTAATATTAAATTAAGAAAACATTTGGAAATTTTCTTACATATTTTCATTTGAATATCAATAATTCAATATTTATTTGGTACTAACACCATATCTATTGCTACGCGATAACAGTGGGACGTTTGTACTATAACGCATGCAATAATATCGGTTCTTATAACGCACCTGTGTGGGGGAGCCTTTAGATTAGACGCATGTAGATACGCTAATCCTTAGGATAATTGTAGTTATTGCGTTTTTGCTCCCTAGGTAGTTAATCTAAAGCTCGCCATACACTACCAGATTTTAGTGTATTAGTGGTCGATGTGTTATTAGGAGCTAGGACATGTTTAGGTACGGTCTAAGTTCACCAACATTTAAAACGGCGGTTAAACGGCTCTTTAGCCTAACCCGGTTTTGGCAGTAATTTTTATACATTATCTGTCACCGTAACCGAAGGTATTACCGCCAGTTTAATATGGTAATCTTTGGCCTGTACCTATTTTAATGGTGTTGTCATTATGAATAGGTTTAGTAATGCGTAGCTCTTGTGTTGTTTATCATGAGATTGGAACTAAAATGTATGTACTGTTTAAAGATTTAAAAAGCCCTTTTTTACTTAAAAAAACATTGGATTGGCATTGATATCCTAGAGGATCCTCCTCCTCGGGTCGTATTCCTCAATTCTGAGGGTCGTGACCCCCTCATGGATCACTTTCTACCGGACGATGTTGCGCCAATGAGATCTGTTGCCAGCGAGCTGCACGGCTTCGTGGAGTTTTGAATCGAGAGTGGCGGATCTAGTCTAACCAACGTACCTAGCGTAAAGTAGCTCGTGGAAAAAAATAAATGAATCAATCGGATTCGAGCACTTGCTTGAAAAAATTATTATGAATGAACCGGATAGAAAGACGTACGAACGATGCAAGTTAAATAAACCTCTGTTCCAAGAGGTTCTACTGTTAAAAGCTTTTAAAAATAGTTAGAATTAAAAGTTAGAAAAATGTTTTATGAATTGTGTACTTGGCGTAGTGAGTATTTGGTCTGGTAGTGTATGCAAGCTGAACGCGGTACGTTCCAAGGAAGTCGTAAGGCAAGTGTGCAATTGAAAAGATATAACAAAGTTGTGATTTTATAAATCGTTTGAAAAAATTGATTAGGTTGTGGTTTTTTTAAGACTTTTTTTTAAATTTTGTCCTGTTTGTTGATGTTTAAAAATTTACAGTTAAATTTAAAGGAAGTAAATTTATTTAAAAATTCATTAATTTATGTAGTATTTAACATATTTTGCAGCGCTAACAAATCGGAAACACTCAAACCAATTAGTATGTGCTCAATTGCATTGAGACCTCAATAACGTATTACATAGGTACTTATAAGACCAAAATATGTATCACACAATCGTTTGTGAAGAAACGTTTTTCTGAAAACACTCCTATTTGGTTCGGTGGCCAAAAACGGTAACTAACAGTTCTACCGATGGATCTTAGCCGAGCTGAAGTTGGCAATACAGATGCGCATTAGACAAATCAGTTGATAACAAAGTGTTGCGCAGCTAAACTGCTAACTTCAGCTCGATCAGATCCATCAGCAGAATATGGCAGAACCGTCTTCATCACACACTTTAATAATAATTTTCGTTGGACGCCACCATGATCCAATGAAACAAGGTTGCTACTCCGTGACTAACACCAGATACGTCACTATCCAGTTGCCACTTTATTATAACGGAAAAAAAATAGAATAATTCTGTAAAAAACAACTAATCAGATAAAACAATTAGATTAGACTATACTGGTACAGTTTTACCCAAAATATAATTCCGATCGACTGTTTTCGTTTGCGCAGAAAAGTGCTGACTGGTATCCGACAGTAGCCGAACGTATAGTATAGCTCTGTCCCGCTCATATCTGAGAGTCAACTTGTGAACGACAGGCCGCGATTTTGCCGCGAAATCAATTAACCAATAACAGCGCAAGATTTTAGCGCGCGATTGCTATTGTTAGAAAGAAGGTTCCCGCGCTATAGAAATTAGTCTACGGCGCAGGTACATCGGGGCGACTGATATTTTGGGTAAAACTGTAGCGCAGAGTCGGGCTGTCTAAATTCTCATTAATAATGACGTAGGCTGGTGTTTGCGACGTGACCATCGATTCTCGTAGTAGCATACCTGGCGAAACTGACAGAAAAATATGACAGTTAGGTGCCCGTACTGTATGCACAAACCTTTGCACCTTATTTAGAACTCCTAAGCTTCAATGTCCTGAAAGACTGATGATATGAGAACGGACAATATAATCCCAAATATCAAAATAATTTATATAAGCGCCAAAAATATTGATAATTCTAATGCCTTCTCTTTCACTTGTTCTGTGGAAATAAGAGATGTTACCTACAATTTTTTCTACTGATCCGGCTCGAAGGACCATTAACTAACATTTAACTTAAAAAAGTTTTATTAAATAAATGTTGTCGCAAACTCTCCACTACGCTGTCCAAACAGCAATGCCAAAACATAATTTCTCATTAAAATGATTAACACGAAAATGTAGTCATGTTGGACTATTCCCCCTAAAACTTATATCGCATAAAACGACAGTTTTTTTTAAGAAGGTGCTTCTTTTTCAACGGTAACACAAACTCATACATATTTTAATCTAATTTTATTTATTAAGTAAAGTAGTGTATGAAACTGCACATAACTAGGTATTAAAACACTCGTGTGATTAACCCCTGTTATGTGACAGTTTCATAAACTACCATTTCTCTTCAGCATATCACGCGTAATATGAACGTTTCTAATAAATGGGAGAAATGAGCTTGTTAACATTGAAAAACTGCGCGACTGAGTGTTCCCTAAATTTAATAATTATTCCATGTATTTTAAGTGTTTTTATATTAATTTTAAAGTTTAAAGGATAAGAAAATGAAACGTCAGGGATGTGTTGATCGCTTTATTATGCTAACTTACCTATTATAAGCTTTGGGACATTCGTGTACAAAACTACATTATAAAATATATAAAGTTAAACAACGGTGCTTATACAACTACTTGAAATAATCGAATTGAAACATTTATTCGTTTTGTACATGACTATGGATGGCCTATTTACTTTCAAGAAACAAGTAATTACAGAAAATATAGATGGCATTCTGTTTTTACTCAGGAGTTTGTTATAAACTACATGTGAATAAAATTGTTTTCATATCGCTGTAAATCTCAGACAAATAAAGAACAAGTGAGTGTGTGTGTGTGTGTTTCTGTGTGTTCAGATAGGATAGGACACACGATACTAGTGAAGGCGAAAGCATGCTCATAACACAGAATAATTAATAGTACTGCTAGTAAGAGAGCGTGGTCCGACAGCATAGTCCCCTTGATCGGACGACGTGAAATTTTTATTCCCATTGGTCCTATTCATCGGACAAAGAGATCACGAATTCTCATAATCTGACTCATCGGACAGAAAATGTTCTCTACGTTCTATCTGCTAATATTATAATCAGGTAAAGTTTGTTTGTTGGGATTCATCTCAGAAACTACTAAACTAATAACTATACTACATTTGGAAATAAAGTTGCTTTCGCATTCGCACAGACAATGCATCTAACCCATGCTAATAACTGGTCTCGGTCTGTTAGTGTGTGTGTGTGTGTGTCTGTATTATCTGTGTGACGCACGCATTGTCTTTATTTGTCTGAGCTGTAATTAGGTCTCCTGTCCCTTAAAATATCTATCAATAAAAATCAATAAAACTGTATAAATTGTTTAACACTTCGCCTCCGCTAATGTTATTTTATAATTTAATCGCACGAATTTATCGACTTTCTAAATTATAAGTTAAGGTCTCGTTGTTGAGTGTTTAAAATGTATTTTTAATGGTTTTCGTAAACTAAGCACACTTTTGCCTAATGTCGTCGTGAATGTACACTACGCGTAATGTGATACACGATTTATAATTAAATGATCAATTTGTGATTTGAGAGTTTCATTTGGAGTCTGCGCTGTTTAATACTGCGAAGTAAGAGTAGGAACATCGGAGAATCTGAAATGGAAATATAATTTTCACACCACCTGCTCGACAATGTCTAATTACACATCATGCAACCTCAACGTAAAGTAAAGCATTATTTCTTGAGGGATATAAAGTTGTATGAAACTCCTTAGGGAATAAAGTTATTTGAATTTGGAACGTCACATTCGTGGACAAAAAAAATCCCATATGGCATTGTAAAGAGGTTTGTTCGAAAATCGAACTGGCCAGGCCACCAAACCTAGAACAAATAAAAAGTTGCGTTTACAAAACAAAAGACGGTGTTTGGTGCTGTGATTTTCAGTGAATTTTAAAAATTGTCTCGTAGAAGGTGTAAAAAGTAGAGTAAGCACCTCTGGAATAAATAAAGCCCGTCTTCGTCTTGGGCAGCTCGACCCCTCGCTTCACTCAGGACTCTATATAACACCCTCGCTATCAGTGGCCTTATAGTTCCGGTTTGCTAGATGGTTTTTAGCTATGTTTGATAGAAATTGGTGCAGCCGTTTCCAGGATCGGCAACTTGCAAAAATTTTTTTGAAGAGTAGGTACACTGACATTTTTGCAGCTAAGACCATCAGTGTGAGCTCAAAATATTCATTTTTGACAACATCTGTCTCCAGGGTCTGATGATGACCAGCTTAGGATGAACCGGATCTAGGGTACTATTGAAGCTGAACCAAGTCTCAATTTTTTTCTGTGAAAATTAGCTTAATGCCGCCTCTTCTATTTCACTCTTTCTAATTAAATATAGGTACAGTCGGACCAGTATAACTTGGCGCGACTTGTGGGCGCTGTTTGATACAGATTAGATTATGATGATTATAGAGTTAGTTCCTCAAAAACACCACGTGCCAATTGATCCATGTAGCACTGTAGCACTATCCTTCTCTTATCTATGGTCGCCATGAATCGAAAATGGGTATAGTACGCGTCATGTAAAAAGTTTACTAAACTGTTATTTTGAGAGAGCAGAATACCAATTTTCAAGAGATAATTACGCTTATTGCCCCTACAGCAGTTGTACAGTTGTGATCAAGGGCGTAGCGAGGTACGAGCAGTGAGGGGCAGCTGCCCCCCCTTAGAAGAGTGGTCGTTCGCTGGTAAACTGTAATTCTATATAGGTTATCTTGGATTTTCTTTGTCGGTCCCCCCTATACAGAGCGTCCCAAAACTATACGACATGAAGGGAAAGTACCTTAAACATTGTAGATAGAATATTTTGCTGAAAGGAGACTTTATTTTATTATTAAAACTTAGAAATACTGCATTCAAAGATTTTCTAAAAATTAGTTGCTTCGTCTGGGAATCGAACCGACTTAAATGTGAAGAAAAAAAACACTCCATATTTTTACGATGCCAAACGAAAGAATGGATAAAAATAACAATCCCTCTTAGTAACATAGTACCTTATAGCAAAAGAAAAACGTAAAATGTTTGATTCCATTAAATGATCGGTTCGGTTCCCAGACGAAGCAAGTAATTTTTAGAAAATCTTTGAATGCATTATTTTTAAGTATTACAAATAAAATAAAGTCTCTTTTTAGCAAAATATCTTAACTACAATATTTAAGGTACTTTCCCTTTATGTTGCATGGTCTTGGGACGCCCTGTACCTATACAATCCTGGCTACGCCCTTTGTTTTGATTTTACATAGTCCTGTTGATAAGACTATGTATAATTGGCCTTCTGTACTCAACTGAAACATAAAAATCTTACAGCGACAAACGTAGGTCTAGACAGCTGCACGTAGTGGCCAGCCTTGAAAATAATGGGTTTCTTCATGCGTTCCATGGCGATCCACATGGCACGGCGGTACTTGATGTCCTGCTCGTACCACGGACATTGGTACAGACAATCGCGGAGCACTTCACTCTGCAAGTGAGAAAAACATTATAGGAACGGTAGGTACAAGTTGTTGGTACTTATTCGTTATTTACGGTACGGAGGCCTGCAATCACCAGAGAAAGAAGAGTCTAAGGAATCTCTACCCTTGTCGTGTTTAGTGTCTAACCACTGTTATGTCCATTACCAGCCAGTATTATAATTTTAATCGTATGCTATTATTTTAACTGTGTTTTAATTTTTGAAGTTCGTATTTTTGTTTCCGCAATGGAATGGAAATGGAACTTTCTTTATATAAAAAAAAACTCTATCAATGGAACATGAATGTAACATCAAACTATTCAATATTCTGTAACTGACACAGATTAGCGAATAGGGAATGCTTACATTAAATGTTCGGTAACGTTAACTTTACAGGTTTTTAACGTAGAGACATGATATCGGTACTAGTATAGTATTATTTTATCTGTGATATAGGTATAGCACATATTTATTATTCCAGACAACAATAATGTCTCAAAAACATGAGTATGTAGGTATGACACTATAATAGGTAGGTATAATTTTTTTGACACATTGCTACATCTACGAGCCGCCATTCTTCCGCACCGCTGCCTCTTTTTATTACAAACTTTTACTTTTAACTTGCTATGTATGTATGTTTGTCCGGGTGGAATCTTGCAACTGAATTTTAAAGCAGTTATCCTCCACCGATTGAGCTGAAATTTGGCATATCTGTCAAGTTCCGATGACAACAATATGATGGTGACAGCGAGCTGATCTGATGATGGAGACGGAAGGTGGACAATGGAACTCCTCGATGGATAATAGTAGACTGACCGTGTTTAGGCTTATTTCGATCAGGTTACGATCACTAATTTTATAAAGTCTTGTGCCTATTGAAAAATATATCTTTCACAAGAAACTCATTTCTAAAGACGTCTTCTAACTTCATAAAAAGTTTTGTGCTAATCATACCTACTTCTTTTTTTAGCTGGTTCAAGTCTAAGTTAGCTGTTATCTATTTTAAAAAGCTTCTTACCCGTATGGTGGCAATACACCAAGGTTATCTGGAAGAGAATGCTTTCTAGCATTAAGTTCGCCTTTGTACTTCTTTGTTTTATGTGCAATAAAGAATTGTCTATCTATGGTGAGTTCATGCCCAGTCCAGCAGTATAGCAGCAGTTGAAGAGCTTCTTACCCGTATAGTGAGTTCATGCCCAGTCCAGCAGTATAGCAGCAGTTGAAAAGCTTCTTACCCGTATGGTGAGTTCATGCCCAGTCCAGCAGTATAGCAGCAGTTGAAGAGCTTCTTACCCGTATAGTGAGTTCATGCCCAGTCCAGCAGTATAGCAGCAGTTGAAGAGCTTCTTACCCGTATGGTGAGTTCATGCCCAGTCCAGCAGTATAGCAGCAGTTGAAGAGCTTCTTACCCGTATGGTGATGTTCATGCCCAGTCCAGCAGTAAAGCAGCAGTTGAAGAGCTTCTTACCCGTATGGTGATGTTCATGCCCAGTCCAGCAGTATAGCAGCAGTTGAAGAGCTTCTTACCCGTATGGTGAGTTCATGCCCAGTCCAGCAGTATAGCAGCAGTTGAAGAGCTTCTTACCCGTATGGTGAGTTCATGCCCAGTCCAGCAGTATAGCAGCAGTTGAAGAGCTTCTTACCCGTATGGTGAGTTCATGCACAGTCCAGTAGTATAGCAGCAGTTGAAGAGCTTCTTACCCGTATGGTGAGTTCATGCCCAGTCCAGCAGTATAGCAGCAGTTGAAGAGCTTCTTACCCGTATGGTGAGTTCATGCCCAGTCCAGCAGTATATCAGCAGTTGAAGAGCTTCTTACCCGTATGGTGAGTTCATGCCCAGTCCAGCAGTATAGCAGCAGTTGAAGAGCTTCTTACCCGTATGGTGAGTTCATGCACAGTCCAGCAGTATAGCAGCAGTTGAAGAGCTTCTTACCCGTATGGTGAGTTCATGCCCAGTCCAGCAGTATAGCAGCAGTTGCGATAGCATCGTCACCATATAGTTCAACATGGAGAAGAACTGAACACTGTCGTGCTCAACCTGGAAAAGGCAACTAAAACAGTCACGAACGGCATGCTTAGATTCCCACGAACGCCGGTTCTATGCCGGTGAAATTACAGGCACATGAGACTTTCATCTTTGTCTCGGTGGCGGGTGCAGTGCGATGCCATATAGGGTGCGTCCTAGGTGGACGCGACCTATTGAGTTTGAGGTAATGCATTATTAAAAGCAGAGGGGTGGGCTATCTGCTTGAAACGTCACTCAAGCAGATAAAAAAACGTAAGAAGCAGCCCTCTGCGTATGAAAACATTTAATATGGCTCCGCCATTTTCGAAAAGAGACGTCGTCTATTTTTTTTTAATTTTGGTGTCATTTTAACCGGAGGCCTGGAATGCTCTATGATTTTAACCAACGTAGCTCGTCTATAGAGCACAAGTTATTAGTGAAATGAAATGGGAGTGTATTGCGTGACCTTTCAAAGTGTTGGATATTGTCTACCAAAGGTTTTGTAAAATTGCCACCGTTTTACAAAAACATATCTTGACTGTGACTTTGACGACTTTGAAGAAAATACAATAATTATACTTGAAAATGGCAAATGCAGAAGCCGTGAAAAATAAAAATGAACATTAGGTACCATAATAGCAGAAGCTGATAAAAAAGGCCTGTGTGAATGTGCTTTGAACCTTACCATCGTTATCCGAAGAGCGATATTGCAAATGATGGCGACTGTGCCCATCAGTTGAAAGAAGATGTTGGCGTGGTACGTATCCTCCACTATTTCTATGAACCTGTCAAGATAAACCAATGTGTTCTGTGAAGAAGTTCATATGGACGCACGCACTGATTTTCAGGAAGGTAACACCAAGGATCAAGGGAATAATAGCAAGTGGTCTTGCGGCCTGAGAATAGGACTCCCAACTACAAAACACAAGTACATTATTAAAAATATTAAACAAGTACAATTATAAATTGTCAATTGTAATTTTGAATAGTAACTGTGTTAAACAATTAAATTTATATAGAAATTGTATTATAGAAATTGTATTGTATATTAGAAATTAGAATTTTAATTTTAATTTGTGATTTTTTTTAAATTGTATTATTATGTGACTTGCCCAGTGTGACAACCTATGTTACAAGGTGAAATAAATGAAATGAAATGAAATAAAAAAAAACTGCGTGAATAATTTCGATATACCTACCCAGTCCCTCTCAAACGACACCTAAACAGCTTGATGACTTTTTTGGAGCAGTCGTGTAAAACTTGCACCTGGATTGAGATTGCCCGATCCAGCTCTGGATCACGCACTCCAGCTGTACATTATACTACTTGAACATACTAGGTACATGTTAACTACGTAACTTTGTTGCTATCAGTTTCAATGCAGTTTCTATCAGCAAGGGCGCTCTTGCTATTACCCAATTTACGCAGTTTACATACAAAGCTTGGTTGCAACTAGACTGCATAAAATAAGTAATCGCAAGAACGTCATTTCAAATAGAAACACCACTGAAACCGATAGCAACAGAGTTACATCATCCAGCCACAGATCACCTGACTACAGCTTGATGCCGCTGGACACATTCAGTAAACAGCTCTCTGTTGCTCTTCAGCAGTTGTTCTCGCGCCGCTCTATCCTTGACTGAGGGTGCAGGGACTGATTGAACCTTAAACAATGGAAAAGCTGCGTGATTTCATTATATAAATATTGTTATTGGGGTTCCATACCTCAAAAGGTACCAGCGGAACCTTTTGGTATATAGGAGTGGTTTTACAGTGAAGCTTTCGCCAGCGCGGTTGGTACCTATAAGTATAGGTACTTTACGGGCCGCGCGAACGGTAAGCATCACTGTAAAACCACACTAGGATCACTTTGTTGTCTATTTGCCTGTCTGCCTGCCTGCCTGTCTGTCTTTCTGTCAATACCCTCTTTCGTAGAAACTTGGTATAAACCAAATACCTAGGCACAGACCTAGGTATAATACATCATATATCTGTGAGCTTACAGTGCTCTAGTTTCTAACGAAAGATATGAAAATAATTGTCTAATTTGTGCAGGGTCTTTGAGAGTTCGGCCACAGAATAAATATTAGTACAGGTTCGGCGCTGAAGCGCCCTGCGGCCGTGTGCGCTGCACACCCTGCACAATAGGTAAAGCCGACTCTGCTGCCAGCCTGCCTGTCTGTCTTTCTGTCAATACCCTCTTTCGTAGGAACTTGGTATATAAACCAAATAGGTACCTAGGCACAGACCTAGGTATCATATATCATATATCTGTGAGCTTATAGTGCCCTAGTTTCTAACGAAAGATATGGCAATAAATGTCTAATTTTCATATGGAAATCACGAACATAACAAACCTTTAGGGTTCTAGGTACTTAAACAGTAACCTCACAAAACTGAAAAGAAAAGAATTATAGAAGGCTTCATGACACAAATAATTGTCTAAAATTGAAGAATTTTGCCTTTTTTATACCTATAATAGAATGGCTTGGTGAAGTTTGTAGGAAAAAGTGGCTGAAACTCGTAAAGGGCTCTGACGATTTCAAATGAATTTGCAGATCGGAACCATCAGGGCGCAAGTATTGCTAGAGCTTGTTTTATTTTTATTTTTATTGAGCCAGTATCATTCTTTTGCATGATTCATGTTCATGCTGTATTTTACCTTATGTAAGTAACTATTATAAAGTAACCTTATAACTGATATAAGTAACCTCTGTATGAGGTCGGCAGATAGGTACTTATGCAATTAATATTATTTATTATGTAGGTATAGGTCGCGCAACGAGTAATGAGCGCTGACCTAAAATGCGCAGTAGTCATTTTTTGGGTCTGTATAGCGAATGCGCGAATGTACACATGCGCAAACAACCCCACCACTTTCGCCGAGTGCTCATTACTCGTTGCGGGACCTATTAATTTTCTCTTTTTTATTTTGTTTATGTGTATCTTGTCTACCTTTTGTGCCCCGTGTTTTTGAAGCAAATAAATATTAGTATCTCTATCAATTAAAAAAAACGTCTCTCTCAAGGCGTGTCTTTGCGTCCTATTCATTACTGCCCTAAATCAAGTACCTACCTACCCAAGTATGTAATTCAGATAGATACCTGTTCCAGTTTCTCCATGACGATCTCCAGCTGCGCACATCCAAACATGATCATTGAAAGCGCCACGCTGTCCACCGCTATGAAGAGAAAGGCGCTGATGTAGATAGCACTCATCTGGTACAGGTACCCGAGCTCGTAGCTAGGTGACTTCTCAGGAGTCACTGGCATCCTAGATGAAGCGGCAGAACGATCAGCCTAGGATCATCCCTAAAGTTTTAGATGTCTACCTAAATCAGCTGAAAGAATGTCATGTCGCACGATTTCTGCCATTTTCATCCACCATCTTCCTGTATCACCAATGCTTTAGGTACCTACTCTCTGCTAGCGCCCAAATAATGTGTCGTATAAAGTCTTCATAATAATTTATCTAAATCGATCAAATGCAAAAACAAACAATCAAGTACACCTATGATAAGTTTTTTGTGAAAAATATATTTTTCAATACAAGCTTCTATAAAATTAGTGATCGTAACCGTGTGCTGATCAAAATGAGTCTAAACACGGCCAGTCTACTATATCCGTCGAGGAGTTCCGTTGTCCACCTTCCGTCTCTATCATCAGATCAGCTCGCTGTCACCATCATATTGTATTGTCATCGGAACTTGACAAGTATGCCAAATTTCAGCTCAATCGGTTGAGGATAACTGCTTTAAAATTCAGTTGCAAGATTCCACCCGGACAAACGTACATTGCAAGTTATTAAATAAAAGCTTGTAAAATAATAAACTTCGATCAAACCTTTTGCTTGAAGCATAGTTCTTGCTGTTTCAACTATTGTTCGCATTTCCCTCTCAATTCTACCATTTTGTTCTGGCGTGTAAACCACGGACTTCTCATGAGCTATCCCTTTGCCTATCAATACTTTTTATACAAGTTTATTTTTTGTTTTTTGTTCCGCATATTCCTATGTTTTTGGTGGCACTTTTTAGGGCTTAGGTACTTGTTTACTTACCAAATCCTAAAAGGGAAGGACTTCGTACCAGCATCATCGAACAGTGGTATCATAGCCCAAAGCGTACAAGTCGTCGAGGCACTCGCCAGGAAAAACAAGCAGAGTCTTTTTATCTGCTGAGAGAGGCGAAACAAAATCCTACGACAAAAAAAAATTGATAGATAAATAGTGATAATAGAATAGAATAGAATATTTATTTATTAAGACAGCAAGAGTCCAACTTTTTAGTAACACAACTTAAAACTAGGTTAGTAATTTTAGTCCTCTGGACGAGCTTCCAAACCAGAGGACAATCGAACCGATCAGAGAACGCATGATAATGATATCATGAAATTTCCATATATTCCATATTTTATAAAAATATAAAGTTTACTAAAAAAAGCGACAACTTAAAGAACTTGCGGAGCGACTTTTCGAGTTCACGCGTGACCGAAATGTTGGCTGTTATTTTGGTCAACGAATAAGCATTGCCATTCAGCGTGGCAATGCCATGGCAATGCCACGTGACACGACAAAGCGTGGCCATCATTCTGGGCACGCTGCCGGTCGGGTGACGGCTTGGTGATTTAGGTACTGGTAGAGGTTTTTAGTTTAGTTTTAGATTTACTTGGGTTGATTTATTTATTTTGGTTGTTGATTTATTGTTTTATTTTAAAATTCAGAGCTTAATAAAAACTTAATCGTTTAATTCTATAAAAAAACAGCCAAGTGCGTAATCAAGAAGCGAATCCCCAATGTTGGCATTCTATCAATCGTGTTTACCTTTCATGCTCTTTAGACTGAGGATCAAACACCTCACTTTCCATAAAATCCAATAAATTCACCAAATACTTTTCATTCACCATAAAAGCTGTAGTTTTATAACACACAGAGGCCTGAGTAAACAGCAAGTAAGATGCTTCTGAGACTGCCCCTATGTCTCCCCAGACCTGCGCGATGTACGCCATCTCAAACACAACGAAAGAGTACTGGGTTATCATGATGAAGATCATGTACATCTGAAATATAATGTTCTTCTTTGACCACAGCCATATTCCAAAGAACGTTAGGATCTTTCGGGGTCGGCCTAGGAACAATGATGTGTTTGTTTCTCCCATGATTCTAAATCCCCAGGAATTTAGACTCTTAGCGATTTCTAAAAGATGTGCTTCCTGATATAAATATTTGTTGGAACGACGTCTTGTCCAAGGTGGGAACTCAAGGGATAGTGAGGATAATAAGTATCTTTTGTTATTTCCGGGACACAAGCATTTTCCCTAATTACTGTTTACAAATTCATTCGACGACGGCTAAATCGTTTTTAATCGGATGTGTAAGGAATTGTGGTACAACAAACGTATACTTAATAAAACTAGCGGTAGAAGTTTGAAAGTTTATTGAACATACGGTAATGTGTTTTGTAACGACTGTGGATTATTAAATAAACTAAAGTAGATTTCATTAAGTTAAGAGGCTGTCAAGAGCCAAATAGTCTAGCTAAGTACAGTTATGACAGTATAAGTTTGTCTCTATAACAAAAAAACAATGCGCTTATAAAGTAAATATCTCTATTACCTATCAACGTACATTGATAAAATTAAGAAGAGCAACAAATAATATTATTTTAGAGGGCATTTATATTTATGAATACGCTTCGTTGCGCGAGCGTTATTCTGTCGCTTTCTAACTTACCTGAAGTTTACCGAGTTAGATCTAGACGGAATTTGGCTGTTGTACCTTTGCCTTTTAACATAGGAATTATAATGAAGACGTTTATCCAGCTTTAATATTTTTAAAGATAAAAAACTTAAAAGCTAATCGGTAAGCTTGCTGGCGATAGGCCAAATCTAACCTATTTTGGTGGCTAACCTAACCCAAAATGAGCAGGTCAATGTGTTTTGAAAGAAACATTGATTAAAACAGCGTATAGAATTCATAGTTCGAACTTCAGTGTGGCGGTAGGTACAAATGTAACTTCCAAGCACAGATAAAATAATACTATACTAGTCTTCCAAGTAACTTAAAATGTGGTTAGTACCTTGATTCACTAGTGTGCCAATTACATTATTTTCGGTATTTTTTCATATCGCATTAGTGGGTATTATTAAAATAAAATCTGTAGATAATTGACCCACAAAATTACCAATGTTTAAGATTTTTTCGAACGAGTTAATTAATACGAATAATTTTTGAGGCACCTACAAGCATTGGGTACATAATATCGTGAACTCCTATGTATTTTTTTCAGAATTTAAATCTCTGTATTTAAGAAACAAATATTGTTTTTAAAATTAACGTTCGGTTTACGCGATCATATCTTGAACTATTTATTGTGCAAAAACCTATAAAAAATATTCCTTTTTGTCTAAGCACATGTTATATGTTAAAGGATATGAATAAATCTACATTACTGTACTTCTCGCGCTTGGTTAAAAACTGCGAAGTATGAATAAGAACTGCGAAGAATCTGCAACAAAATATCACAATTTTAAGAACATAAGTATTTTGTGGAAAACAAATATTCCAATACAAGCTTTTACAAAATTATTGATCGTAACCGTGTGCTGATCAAAATTAACCTGGATACGGCCAGTCTACTATTATCCCTCGAAGAGTTCCATTGTCTGATCAGCTTGCTGTCACCATAATATTGCATTGTCATTGGAACTTGACAGGTATGCAAATTATCATCTTAATCGGTTGAGGATAACTGCTTTAAAATTCAGTTGCAAGATTCCACCCGGACAAACATACATTACGTTGTCCGCCTTTCGTCTCCATAATGAAATCAGCTCGCTGTCACCATCATATTGTATTGTCATCGGAACCTGACAGGTGTACCAAATTTCAGCTGAATCGGTTGAGGATAACTGCTTTAAAATTCAGTTACAAGATTCCACCGGACATACATTGCAAGTTAAGATAAAGCTTGTAATAAATGAACCGAACACGCATGGTCATTAAGGTGGATGCTCTCGCTGTTGATTTTGCGAGAACGATATTTTTTATTTACGATACCCCTAAACAAAAAAAACACTCTAAAAATGTGTTTAGCGGTATCGTAGCTAAACTGATGATATTTATGAGATACTATCAATTAAAACATGTGTGTTTAAGTCTCCTATAGTTCTCGCAAAACCAACTTTCGCTATCTGAAGAAGTGTTCATGAGCAAGAAACACCAAAAAAAATGAATTTCGCGCCTCAAGCGAGAGGATGCGGCTTACCGAAACGAAGGTAGGTCTCGAAAGTGCTGTGTAGTTACCAGCCTTAAAGATTATGGGACGTTTCATGCACTCCAAGGCGATCAACAGGGTCCGCCCGAACTTCTTATCCTGACTGTACCAGGGGCAAAAATAAAGCCAATCTCGGAGTTTCTCGCTCTGGAATGAAAACGATGCCATGTTTTTAGGGTTCCGTACCCAAAGGGTAAAACGGGACCCTATTACTAAAACTCCGCTGTCCATCCGTCTGTCCGTCTGTCACCAGGCTGTCTCATGAACCGTGATAGTTAGACAGTTGAATTTTTTTCAGATGATGTATGATTTCTGTTGCCGCTATAACAACAAATACTAAAAACAGAATCAAATAAATATTTATAGGGGCTCCCATACAACAGACATAATTTTTTTGCCGTTTTTATAGATAACTAGCAGCGCCCCGCGGTGTCACCCGCGTAAGTCTCGATCCCGTGGGAATATCGGGGTAAAAATGTGCCTTTGTGTTATTCCGGGAAACCAGTTATCTCCATTCCAAATTTCATGCAAATCCGTCCAGCGGTTTCAGCGTGAAGAAGTAACAAACACACTACATACACACACACAAACTTTCGCCTTTATTATATTAGTGTGATTAGCAACGCCCCGCGGTTTCACCCGCGTAGATTTCGATCCCGTTTTAATATCGGGATAAAAATGTGCCTATGTGTTATTCCGGGAGTCCAGTTACCTCCATTCCAAATTTCAACCAAATCCGTCCAGCCGTTTCAACGGGAAGAGGTAATAAACACACTAGCACACTCACACACTAACACACAATCTTTCGCATTAATAATATTAGTGTGATGGTACGGAACCCTTCGTGCGCGAGTCCGACTCGCACTTGGCTGGTTTTTTATTTATAACAAAGCGTAGGTAGGTAGCAGCGGTCTTTTAGCTTTACTTACCCTGAAGGTTAGTTCGTTTCCGCACCAGCAGTACAAGTAGAATTGTGTTAGCAGCACGGCAGAATAGCCTAGAGTTCCAAAAAAATGCGCATTGTTTGCTGGCTCCTAAAACAGGAAATTTAATTTGATATCAACTATCGAAGATCGGTCGAGTGATATACATATCTCACAGGTTTTTCTTTTCTTTTGAGTAATGATGATCTACTTAATTAAATTTTACAGAAAAAACCTTGACTTTTGTCTGTGTTCTAACATCAGTTTCCATACAAAAGTAGCAGTTTTAGTAGTAGTAGAGCTTTTTTGTGAAAGAGTTCGTCCGGGGAAGTACTACCACCATACCTATTTCTGCCGCAAAGCAGTAGTGTTCGCATTGCTGTGTTCCGGTTTGAAGGGTATTATGGTTGCCGGTGAAATTACAGACACAGGTGAATAACAGAATTATTAAATAGAAATTTTTGAATAAAATTTAAAATTTAAAATAATTGGGTATCTAATCCTAGTTTTTAATTTAAATTTATTAATTTCATAAACAAAAATATAAATTTTGTTGAATTAAAATTTCGGGGAATCTTAAATGGAATCCTCTTTTTGGCTCCTATTTTTATTAATATTGAAGAATTAATTATAATTGCGATCGACGTGTGTTAGATTAAGTTATAAATAAAGTGTTTTTATGTGTATGTTAGTTTCTAAGGTATTTATGTTAACATAACATAACATAACATAACATGTAAAAATAAATACTTATAAGATTGTACTTTTGGTGTATACATATATGTAATGTTTGTTGTAAAATAAATTAAATTTCAAATTAAATTAAATTTCATAAATTTCAATTTCATTTCATGTTGATATGGGCTTACTATTCAGGTTTAGTGCATATCTCAGTTAGCCTGAAATAAAGATTTTGAATTTGATGAATTTCAAACCCTTTAGGTACAGAAACCCGTATCTGAATCGGTCAAACCGTTTTGGAGATAAATGGGAACATTCGTTTGCACCACAGAATAAAAATAATAGTATATTTACACACACAAACATCCTCTACGCCTAAACCATGCCTAAACGCAATTGTACTATTATTTATTCTGTGACGCAACATACTCTACTCTCATGGTCTACTCAATCTCCCATTACCCCAGTAGGCGGCGGGCGCGCCGCTGCTTTACGTTGGTTAGGTACCTACTTTATGCCCGTTATCTGCCATCGCTGTTTGCTCCTAGGTAAGGCATATTTATTCTGTGGTAAGGCAACGATTCTGTGAAGCATATACCTACATTTCAGAATCTACTGAGATATTGAGCTGTCTGGGGGCTTAGTACGAGAACTTGATAGTATTCGAAACTATATGAAGTTTCAACATGTTTGAATATGTTCAATGATATATGATATGATATGATCATGCTTCAATATGTTTACTGACAGCGTCCTTAGTTTTCTCCTCGTTTCCGCTAGGGGCGCTGCAAGTAAATGTATGGGAGGAAACGAAACTTCATATAGTTTCGAAAACTATCAAAACTCGGTACTAACCCCTCTGGTCTCACGTGATCCTAACTCTCAATATATCCACCGATAACTACACTAGGTAGGTATACCACCTGCGTCCAGGAAATTAGCTTAAAACTTACGGAAGTAATGCGTAATCCCAGAACGCAGATAATCAAGATTGTTGCACACAGTTGAAAGAATATGGCGATATGGAACATATTCTCCACTTGTTTTAAGAACCTGAAACAAAACCCGTAATTTATTGCGGGGAGGGGAAGATTACAGGGGATCAGTATTTAATTCCCCAGCCCTCTTCACCTTTCACTTGAGGAGCAAAATGTAATTTTTTTGGTGTGTTTTGCCCATTAGGTACTAAAAACTACGCTACCCTTGTCGTTAATGTGACATTTTTAAAGTGAGAAATTATGTAAAAAAAAAAAAAAAAAAAACACATCCCGTATTGTTGCGGCCTTCAAGCCTGTTTCTTAGGCCTTTTTAGAAGCGTCGCAAGCTATGAAGCTCGTCAGAATTACAGTTTACCAGCGAACGACCGCTCTTCTAAGAGGGGCAGCTGCTCCTCCCTCCTCTCATGAGCGGGTCATCCGTCCCTCGCTACGCCCTTGGATGGTGGTGACATGTTCGGAGTAGGTACTATCTGGTTATGTTTGGATGTTCGTTCACAGGTTGCCGGGGGACGCACAGGTATCTCCCGACTACGAGCTAGGATACGCGTACCAAGTGTTTGTGATGCTGGCCTGCTCCCAGGAGAACGTGGCGACTGACCTAGTCTTTATCAGTGTGATCATGTTCACGTGTGCTCAGCTTGAGATAATCATGGTTAATACTCAAAAGGTAATTAATTATATATAATTATTAAATATTTAATAATTTATTAAACATTAACATCGCTTCCCTCGTTACGCTCAGGCACAGAATAAATAATTGTATAAGTTCAGGATTCAATATGCCGCCCGAGACGTACCTAAGACGTGCTTTATCCCCTTAGAGCATAATCTACTATTACGGTCTCGTAAGCGATATCATGAGATGGCTCTGTGTACTCGTACGCGTACTACAAAATTACAATCAAGCGACACGACAAGCGGAAGATATGGCTCTGTGTACTCGTACGCGTACTACAAAATTACAATCAAGCGACACGACAAGCGGAAGATATGGCTCTGTGTACTCGTACGCGTATTACAAAATTACAATCAAGCGACACGACAAGCGGAAGATTTGCCATTAGTCGTGTAGTTGTAGTCGGGATTTTTTTAACTTTTTCATCACAAAACTTAAATTTAACAATAACATAGGTACCTGGTAGTGTCTAGTACAGAATAGTCAACAAATTCATATTTTCAGATTCAAATCGTACCAACATCTGGCATAGACCTAAATGACAAGAACGAGCTGATCAACCGAAACAACCAGCTGCTTGCAGAATGCATCAGCCACCATCAGGCTATCACGAGGTGCGATCCAGCACAGCATTTCTGAAACTCAACGTACAAGTGTTCGGGGGTTTTACTTGAAACTCCACACAAATATTCGAGGGTTTTATTTGAAACTCTACACACGTGTCCCGAACACTGCCTGCAAACGCATGAAGCGTTTTTTTTTTGGTATTTTTTGTCCATTACAGCTCATCAACACTTCTTCAGATAGCGAAAGCTGATTTCGCGAGAACGGAGACTTAACACACATGTTTTAATTGATAGTTCCTATCTCATAAATATCATCAGTCTAGCTACAATCCCTCTAAACACATTTTTACAGTGTTATTTTTTTGTTTAGTGGGATCATAGCTAAACTGATGATATTTATGAGATACTATCAATTAAAATTTGTGTGCTAAGCCTCCTAGTCCTCGCGAAATCAACTTTCGCTATCTAAAGGAGTGTTGATGAGCTGTAATGGACAAAAAATACCAAAAAAAAAACGCTTCATGCGTTTGCAGGCAGTGTTCGGGACACGTGTGTAGAGTTTCAAATAAAACCCTCGAATATTTGTGTGGAGTTTCAAGTAAAACCCCCGAACACTTGTACGTTGAGTTTCAGAAATGCTGTGCTGGATCGCACCTCGTGATAGCCTGATGGTGGCTGATGCATTCTGCAAGCAGCTGGTTGTTTCGGTTGATCAGCTCGTTCTTGTCATTTAGGTCTATGCCAGATGTTGGTACGATTTGAATCTGAAAATATGAATTTGTTGACTATTCTGTACTAGACACTACCAGGTACCTATGTTATTGTTAAATTTAAGTTTTGTGATGAAAAAGTTAAAAAAATCCCGACTACAACTACACGACTAATGGCAAATCTTCCGCTTGTCGTGTCGCTTGATTGTAATTTTGTAATACGCGTACGAGTACACAGAGCCATATCTTCCGCTTGTCGTGTCGCTTGATTGTAATTTTGTAGTACGCGTACGAGTACACAGAGCCATATCTTCCGCTTGTCGTGTCGCTTGATTGTAATTTTGTAGTACGCGTACGAGTACACAGAGCCATCTCATGATATCGCTTACGAGACCGTAATAGTAGATTATGCTCTAAGGGGATAAAGCACGTCTTAGGTACGTCTCGGGCGGCATATTGAATCCTGAACTTATACAATTATTTATTCTGTGCCTGAGCGTAACGAGGGAAGCGATGTTAATGTTTAATAAATTATTAAATATTTAATAATTATATATAATTAATTACCTTTTGAGTATTAACCATGATTATCTCAAGCTGAGCACACGTGAACATGATCACACTGATAAAGACTAGGTCAGTCGCCACGTTCTCCTGGGAGCAGGCCAGCATCACAAACACTTGGTACGCGTATCCTAGCTCGTAGTCGGGAGATACCTGTGCGTCCCCCGGCAACCTGTGAACGAACATCCAAACATAACCAGATAGTACCTACTCCGAACATGTCACCACCATCCAAGGGCGTAGCGAGGGACGGATGACCCGCTCATGAGAGGAGGGAGGAGCAGCTGCCCCTCTTAGAAGAGCGGTCGTTCGCTGGTAAACTGTAATTCTGACGAGCTTCATAGCTTGCGACGCTTCTAAAAAGGCCTAAGAAACAGGCTTGAAGGCCGCAACAATACGGGATGTGTTTTTTTTTTTTTTTTTTTACATAATTTCTCACTTTAAAAATGTCACATTAACGACAAGGGTAGCGTAGTTTTTTTGTTATACGAGTAGAAAAATTAATCGTAAAACATATACTTAGTGAAAACCCAAAAGAACTTTTTTTTTTTTAATTACTGCCTCCACTGCTCTTGTGATACTAATATCACAGAATAAATATTAGTACAAGTACAGAAGACTCACTTAGCGATATGCTAATATATTAAAAACAACGATCAAATCAATATATCTAGGATTTCCTTTGTCTGCCCCTTGCCCAACCCCCTGTCTGTCTGCCCTTGCCACCATTAATCTAATCTTTCTCCACCATAAATCAAATCATAAGGCACTGAAGATTCCACCGCTGAACCTCTCCACCGGAATGTTACCATCAACTCCAATGACCTCTGGCGCGTTGGGTGAGTAGTTGGTTGACATGCGAGAGGGTGCGGGTTTCAGTAATCTTCTAGTAGTAGTAGTAGTAGTAGTAGTAGTTCTTTGTATTGCTTCTGGGTATGAGATGTGGTACCAATATATATGTATATCTATGTACTTGGGTAAGTATCAAGAACTACGAGTACCACGACACAGGGGATCCTAGTATGTGTGAGTGACAGTTGGACGTCATGTTATGTTATATGTGAACTGTCTTGGGCGGCCTCAATCCACATATTTTCTGTGACCGGAAAAAGGTCATCGGTCAAAATGATATTTTATTTATCGAAATACAAGTGATTGTTAAGAAATCACAAGGATTTTTTCAGTCGCAAAGCAGTGTGCTCGCAGGGTATGGTTGCTGGTGAAATTACTGGCACATGAGACTTTTCATCTTCATCTTTCATGGCATGCAAAGTGCAATGCTACGTTACGTATACGCGTCTTGGGTTGACGTGACCCTGAGGTGATGCATTGTTACGGGAGAGGTTACCGTTTCACTCATTGTACCTTCGACCAAAATAAAAAGTTATTTTTGTCAAAGCATTGGACCATCTACTTGTTTGTGCCTACTGTCGTCATTCATTAATATAACTAAAAAGAGAAACATTCGTCTTAGAAACTACTTAGGTCAATTTACTCCTGTTCTAACATGAGACATGGTGGTACATCGGCCTTCGAGGGGCTTTCCTACGCTTACTATTAGTAGTAGTAGAGCTTTTTTGTGACAGAGTTCGTCCGGGAAAGTACCTACTACCACCATACCTATTTCAGCCGCAAAGCTCGCATTGCTGTGTTCCGGTTTGAACGGTATGGTTGCCGGTGAAATTACAGGCACATGAGACTTTTCATCTTTGTGTCTCAGGGTGGCGGCTGGCGGGCGCAATGCAATGCCACATAGGGTGCCTCTTAGGTGGACGTGACCTATGAGGTAATGCACTGTTCATAGGCAGAGGGTACCACTTAACATCAGGTGGGCCATCTGCTTGATCCGCCATTCCAAGTAGTACCTATAAAATATATAGTTTATATAGCTAGTTATTTAGAGTAGGTATTTTATTATGTTAATCATTTAATCTCAACTCAACCTATAATTATTTTTAATAGCACTACCACCCACTCTACATTACACAAAGGTTAGCTGGAAGAAAATGCTAATTAGCATTAAGTTCGCCTATGTACTGCTTTTTGTCTTGTGCAATAAAGAATTTTCTATCTATATATCTATCTATAAAAAAACTGCGTATTCCAGTTCTAGTCACAGAGATCCCAGCGATGGTCGGTTCTGCGAGTAAAACCTGTAAATTGCCACTACTTACATTCTGGAGTTATAATACTTACTAGGTAATTAAAGTAGGTATTTAGTAAACTTACCAAATTTGTAACGGTAGGACCCTCTGGGTCTTGTCCAAAAGAGGCGTGACACTCAATATTAAGGCATACAATATACATGCAGCTGCCATGATTATGTAAATCTTTTTAACTTTATTGGAGTACATAGAAATGATCCTGAAAATAGGCGATATAAGTAACCTTCAAGCTTCAACAGAAAACGTAGTGTTCAAGGAAATGGTTTGTAAAAAATCCTAGTTCCAGGTCCAGATAGATTATTCACGTCGAATTAAAGTTGGATACCAGGACATGATAAGAATAAAACCACAGTAATCCATGCCAGTAATCCATCGTCGGCCGCATCGTCAATTCGTCACTTACGAACAGGTGAGATCGCGTTTATTAACAGTAGACAGTCCCAGAAAGTACATGGGTAAATTTGCAGGACAACAAGTTCGCTTAGGCGCTCTAACTAACAATAACTGCCAATAACTGTAACGCACAGGATGCTGATATTTTTAGAGAATGGTGCATCAGAAACACCATCGACTCTTGAATTATTAAAGATCACTCACACATCATGTTTCTCAGACTGCGACGCAAACACCCTCATATCCATAGCCTCCAGCAACTGCCTTAGCGTATCCGTTCTGAAGAGGAAATTTATCGTTTTTGAACACAGTACAGCATGAGTGAACAGGGCATAGGACCCTTCAGACATCTGGTCTATATCACCCCAAACTACTGCGATGTAGATCAGGTTAAAGACCAGGTAACTGATTTGTATCGCTATCATGAACATAGTGTATGTCTTGAAAAGTATATTTCGCTGTGGTAGCATCCATATTCCAAGCAAACTTAAGGTTTTTTTTGGTAGACTCAAGAACAACATAGTGTTGAGTTGCTCAGCCATGGTACAAGTGTTTGGTATACGCAGGTGTGAATAGTAAGCGCTTTTATACAGGCAATTAAAGCAAAGTTAAACTAAAGTTTTCTAAGCAGCAATTAAGGTTTATCAGGGTGTTCTCGAAATTGTTTCTTGATCGAATGTGCTGCATTTCAGCAGATTCAGCAGATTGCTGGATACCAAGATGTCTAAGCGTATGCACCCACAGAGCCTACCCACAGAGGTTCGTAGTCCAACCACCGGACTAGGCTGGTGACCTATATTGAGCTAAGGAGTTAGTGCGTAAACCCATTTGTTCATACCTATCATTGTTGATCTGTTGGCGTCTAATGCCTGCCTATCCAAGGATACGTAAATGACTAGAAAGGCATACCGGAGCGACAGCTACCACCTTATAATTGGCAGACAAATTGAGTTCCTGGTGAAGTTGGATCAAGAGTATCGCGTTAATGACGTAGTTCGCGCTTATGAGACAGTATAGATTGTTGAACTAAGCGCTGTCGTGAACGACACCCCCATCGGAAATACTGAACTACCAAATGGTGGATTTTTTCCTGCAAAATCTCATTCTGCAGTTTGGTGGCATTTTAACCGGTGTAACTTGGATAAATAGTAGTGTGCTGTAGTTCAATTTAAGTGTATTGCGCGTCTTTTCGAAATGGTGTTTTTTTCCTGCAAAAACTGTTTTTCTGCCACCGTCTAAACTGGGTTATGACTTGACAGAGACTCTTGACGACTTTACTATAAATAAAAAATATTTTAAAAAAATTAAAAAACACGCTTTTATAGCTAACCGAACTAAAAAATAGAAAATAATTTTCAATTTCAAAGAGTATATGTTACACTAGTAAAAGATAGAACAATCAATCAGAATTTATCACCTCAAAATAAAATTATAATAAAGTTTAAGTTATTAACAGAAGAATTCAATTCAGAATAAAAAGCGTCGGGTGCTTGATAAAGTAAATGTAACAATCATTCTATTGGCAACTATCTATGAGAGGAGAGTTATGAAAAGTAGTAAAATGCACCCCACGCTTTTTATTCTGAATTTAATTCTTCTGTTAATAACTTAAACTTTAACTTTAATTTTATCTTTTATAATTTTATTATGAGGTGATACATTCTTATTGATTGTTCGATCTTTTACTAGTGTAACATAAACTCTTTGAAATTGTGAATTATTTTCTATTTTTTAGTTCGGTTAGCTATAAAAGCGTGTTTTTTAATTTTTTTAAAATATTGTTTATTTTTAATTTTTTAGTTGGATTTATCAATTAGTTATTTGTTGACATGTGGTTTGAAATTTCTCACAGTAACGCCCTCTAACTCTAACTCTAACACTCTCTCTCTCTCTCTCTCTCTCTCTCTCTCTCTCTCTCTCTCTCTCTCTCTCTCTCTCTCTATGCAAAGTTTCAAATTAATCAGACTTCTGGAAATTGGTGAAAATTATGCTCAAAGATTCAGTTACATACATACATACATACATACATACATACATAGATACAACCCAAGCTAATAAAAGCGTGTTAAAAATATGATTATATCACTTGACATTGGCGAAATTGTTTGGAACACTCCTCAGAAGCCATTATTGTGAGAAGAGAAGAGAAGAACATTGAACTACATATTGTTACAACTCTCTGATTGGAAATAGCTTTCCTCCAAAAGATCACGGTCGTCTGTAATTTTTTCCTAGTTTTTTGGGTCAATCTAACAATCCAACATACTGTACCTATGGTATGCAACTATCTAGGTAGGTAGATAGGACCCACATTAGATATGCAAAAGTACACTGCAAAGTTTTAACTTCATCACAGACATTATTTGCAGTTAGTTTCAGTCACGTCTCTAATTAACTCAGCTAGAAATAATTTGTAATTGTGAAATTACTAGTATTTCGCCCCGAACTGAGACCTCGCGAATACACGCGATGTAGGATTGGTTACTTAGGTGGGTACCATATTACCGACTTCTAAAAAAAAATTTTTAAAAAAAAACTTGCGTTGGTACGTATATTCCTGACACACTAGGATTCCGTGTCATCGGTATTAGGAACTACGGAGGTAATCCAACATTTTGAAAAATGCGCTGAAGGACACCCGGTGCAAATCAAAATTTAAAAAGTCCGCGAAATCGGACGACCGACTACCTACCTACTTAGCTTAGCAAAGCAAAGCTACGCCTCGTTTCAGTGAGGAAGGGTAATGAGATTAGCGCCTGTGTATGTTTATATGGATGAACCTTCGGAACTCTTCTTCTTCTTCTTCTCTTTTTGGCAACTCCGGGCAATTTCGCCAGTGGCTAGTAATATTATAATTTTTTCTTTACGAAAAAACACCGAAGCTATGTTCTTATCCCCAATACAAGATGTTATATGTTCTGATAATGGATATCTTTATAACTGCACTATCCTCGAGGTTTAAAAACAGTTTTTTTCGCGGCTCGCCGTTATATGTACTACTGCTTCGTGTCTTTTTACTGCACTCTCCTCGAGCTAAAAAACAGAATTTTTAGCGGCTCGCTCCGCTTGCCGTTATATGTTCTCCTGATAGCTATCTTTATTACAGCACTGTCCTTGAGCTAAAAAAACAGCATTATTCGCGGCTCGCTCCGCTTGCCGTCACATGCTCTACTACTTCATGTCTTTTTACTGCATTCTCCTCGAGCTAAAAAAACAGCATTTTTCGCGGCTCGCTCCGCTCGCCGTTACATCCTCTACTAATAGAGAACAACGTGATAGGGAACAAACTTGAAATAAATTGAAGGTTTAAAATAGTTTATTAGAATTCTTTATAGATTACAATTTTCACAGTGAAAATACCAGTAATGTTCGTCGACCGACTCCCTAGCTTGATTCATAGCGTCCTTTTTCCGGCTTCCCATTGGTTGACTTTTTTGACATCTGTCATTGCGTCCGGAAACTGTGTTCCGGAGCTGCGCGGCGTAGACATCTTCCCGGCCGTTGAAAGATCTAGAGCTTCTTTCAAGATTCATTGCTATCGGAAGTAGGCAGTAGAACCAAGCGGTTGAGTGCTCGCTTTATAGTGCCATTGGCTGTAGCTATGTCCGCTACTCTAGGAATCTGATCGGAGCCAATGTAGAGCCGACTGACTCTGCCAAGGCGCCAGCATAGCGGCGGGACGTTGACTTCCTTTATCAGGACTAGGTCATCGAGTTTGAGCTCTCTGCACTTCACTTGCCACTTAGTCCTCTGTTGTAGCTCAGCGACGTATTCTGAAGACCATCTCCGCCAGAAGTGCTGCTTGGCTTGCTCTAGCCGCTGGAACCGATCGAGGCGGTGTGTGCTGGAGTCCAGGTAGCTTGTTGAAGGGATTGCCATCATTTGTCTACCGATCAGAAAGTGAGCGGGGGTAAGGGACTGGAAGTCGTTGGGTGACGGGCTCAAAGGACATAGAGGTCGGCTATTCAGGATAGCTTCTATCTGTGTAAATACTGAGGTCAGTTCCTCAAACGTTAGGTGAGATTGACCTAGAGTTCTTTTAAGGTGAAACTTTGCTGATTTGACGCCGGCCTCTGACAGACCGTTGAAATTTGGAGCGTATACTGGCGAGAAGCGAAACTCAATACCACGGCGTGCAGCAAAGTCACAGATAGAGTTACTATTAGCCAGTAGAAAGTTGCCAATTTCTTTAGCGGCAGCTACAAAATTTCGACCATTGTCACAGTGAATTAGCTTAGGCATTCCTCTACGAGCAATAAATCGTTTTAATGTCAGTATGAAGGCATCTTTGGTTAGTTCGCTTACCACTTCTAGGTGTAGGCACTTATACCTAAAGCATAATAATAATAATAATAATAATAATAAGCCATTTATTCCCAAATTTAAAATATACATACCTATTGATAAATCTCAATTACTTACAATTATATTCTAAATTATATTAATTAATTTCTTAAATTATTTGCTAAATTCTTAATTATTTGTTAAAATAGTAATTATCAATTAAAATCAAAATTATCACTTCTTCTTAATATTAAAAATGCACATGTTCTTCACTTAGGTTCAGTATTAGGTTCATAAATATTTTTGTGCATTTTCTTTCACTCAATGTAAATTTTATGAAGAAGGACATTCACTTTATTCGGGTACCCATCTTCGGGTAAAGGCCTCCTCCATCCATCGCCACAGTCCCCTGTCTGCGGCCTGTCTCGTCCAGGTAGGGCCAGCGACGTCCACGATGTCGTCACGCCATCGGCGGCGCGGATGACCGCGCGCTCGACGAGCCGCGCGTGGGTACCAATGCAGCACGCGTTCTGTCCATCTACTATCAGATGTCCGTGCCACATGTCCAGCCCACCTCCATTTAAGCTGACAAGCTAGTATTGCTGCATCGGTTATATTTGTTCTTTGTCGTATGTCTTTATTTCTGACGCGGTCTATCAATCTGATGTTAAGCATACTTCTCTCTGTAGCTCGTTGGAAGACTTGTATCTTTGTGATGATTTGTTTGGTTAAAGCCCAATTTTGACAACCATATAGTAGAGTAGGTAATACTGTTGTGTCCATGGCTTTCTTCTTTATTGCAATCGGAACTTTTGCTTTAAAAATGTGTTTTAGCGACCAGTACTTGTTCCAGGCTATCTTTATTCTTCTTTCTACTTCTTTTAATGATTGGTTTTCAAATGAAATACTTTGTCCAAGGTAGACGTATTCATCTACGTATTTGACGATCTGGCCCTGTACTTGTAGAGTTATTCTGTTACTATTTGTTAGGAGGCAAGTTTTGTCCGCGTTCATGTGTAAGCCACAATGACGACTTTCAGTATCTAGAGTCTGAATCATGTGTGTTAGATCATCGTGACTTTCACTTATTATGACGATATCGTCTGCAAAGCGTAGATGGCTTAAGTACTCTCCATTGATGTTGATTCCCATTTCCATTTCACTCCAGTTAAATTTGGCAAAAATATACTCTAGCAGTGCTGTGAAAAGGTTGGGAGAGATGGGATCGCCTTGCTTCACGCCTCTGTTTATGTCAAATGGTTTTCCAACTTTGTCCATTCTTACTGTTGCTGTACTTCTGCTGTATATTTCTTTTAAAATGTGGATGTATTTCCTCTCAACTCCTTGTGTCTCTAGAGCTCTCCATAGTGCTTCATGCGAGATGGTGTCAAAAGCTTTAGAGTAATCTATGAAGGCAATGTAGAGTTGTTTGTTATATTCATTGTATCTTTCTATCACTTGTGTCAAAGTAAATATGTGGTCCATTGTTGAATATTTTGGTCTAAAACCTGCTTGCTCCCTTGGTTGGTGTTGCTCCAAGGAGTTTCTTATTCTTCTTAATAAGACGCTTGTAAATAGCTTGTAGATAGTTTGCAACAAACTAATTGGTCTATAGTTGCCTATATCCAAGTGACTACCTTTTTTATAGAGCAAGGTGATGATAGAGGTCTCCCATTGTAAAGGAATTGTAGATAAATCAAAAATGTTATTATATAGATCTGTCAGGATGGGTGTGATTGGTTCAATAATTGCTTTCAGTGCGTCACTTGGGATACCATCTTCTCCTGGGCTTTTTGCTGGTTTCATTATTTTAATGGCTTGATAAATCTCAGCTGGCAAGAATGGAAGCACCTCATGCGATTCTTCTTGGTTATTGGTTTCAAATGAATGATTTTTAGGGTGATTGTATAGATGTCTGTAGTATTCAGTCGCTATTTCAACAATTTGTTCTCGATTGGTAGTGACTCTATTGTCTTTTTGCTTTAGTGAAGTTATCCATTCTTTCGAGGTTTTTAGTCTCTTTTGTGCTCTCTTAACCGATCCTTTTGTTTTTATTTCCTCTTCAACTATGTCTAGTTGGTATTTCAATTTGTTTTTGTATATTTTCTTCTTAATTTTTCGGTATAACTTTGTTAGTTTTTTGTTTTCGTTTTTGGTTTTATTCTCTTTATTCTTTAAATCTGTCCTTTCTTGTATTAATTTTACAATGTTAGGGCTGAATCTGTAGACGTCCATTTTTTCTCTTTTAGGTAATTTTTTTAAGCTCTCTTTTATTGTGTCTACAATATTTGTGTATTTTTCTTGCATGTTTGTATTATTTTCAAGGTTCTTGGACAAACTCTGAAAGGTGTTTTTCAAGAATTCTTTCTCAATTGGTAATAGTTCATTGCTTCTGTGACCGTATGAAATTCTAGCTTTTTTAACTTTAAAGTCTAAAATAAGGGAAGCACGTAGCAGTCTGTGGTCTGACGGGTATGTGGTTTTAATAACCTGTAAATCATTAATTTCCTTTAGATTTTTGGTAAGAATATAGTCAATCTCATTTTTTACTTTTCCATTGGGTGACAACCAGGTCCATCTCCTTTTGCTATTTTTTTTGAAAAAAGTGTTTGCTATAATTAGTTGGTGTTGAAGACAGAACTGTATCAATATTTCACCTCTGCTGTTTCTAGTTCCATATCCCCATGGGCCCATCACAGCTCTATCTTCTGGGGTTGGTTGCCCTATCTTAGCATTTAGGTCACCAATTATCACGATATAGTCTGATGTATTTTGTAGAGTCTCTGTGACATCCTCATAGAACTTGTTCATTTCTTGTTCTGGGGCTCGACTTGTAGGTGCATACACTTGAATTATGTGAATTATTTTCTCTCCAAATTTCATGTCCAGTCGAGTGACTCTATCGGAAGTAGAGACGAAATTTACAATATTTTCCTTCCATGTTTTTTTGATAAGGAATCCAACTCCATTATATCCACTTTTTTGTCCTGTATACATCAAAACATAGTTCTCGTATTCATGGATTTTAGTTCCCTCTTTTTTCACTTCCGAAAGACCAATGATATCCCATTTAATATTTGTTAGAGAGTATTCTAACTCATTCAGTCTGCCTTCACCGACTAGACCCCTTACATTAAAAGTCCCAATAAGTAAGTGGGTATTTGCATTCCTCCTTTTTGTACTGTCCAGTCCATGGATGGAGGGTTTTGGTCTTCTACTCCCGCGGGGACCAGCCGTATTGGGAGGATTTAGGTATATATTTGTTTTTTTGACAGTTTTGCTGCCTTCCATTAATTCATTTAGGGGTTGTTGGTCTGAGATTTCTCCGGTGACCACCAGCCCGCTTTGTGATTTTAGTTGTTTTTTCAATTGCTCATGGATCCGCGTAGAAGTGCCTGTTTTATTTTCTTGTGGCTGGTTTGATAGTCATGGTTTTTCGAGATGAGTGGTTTTTTCATTGTTTCCACCTTGTGGCGTTCTTGTGATAAATGACGTGATGACCTGACTACTGTTTCCCTGGTTAGGTTTATCTGACAATGTTTTGGAAATAGATCCCGATGTTTTGTATCGTTTTGCGACTTGATTGGTCTGGACTGATTGGCTTTCTGTGTTTTTAGCCATTGGACTATTTGCAAGGGCCCTCTTATTGCTAGGGCTGCCTGTAATAACAATTTTGTCGTATTTAAGGATAGCCTTAATTCCGTTTTCTCTATGTTCTAGGAGTTGAGGCAGCAGAGATTTCCTGATTTCCAGAACCTTGGGTGGGTAGTCCTCTTTGATGTAAATGCCTGAACCATCCAGTACTTTCTTTTGTTGTAAAATTAAAATTTTCTTTCCAAAAGTCGCCAGGGTAAGCCTAATGGGTCTTGGCTTTATACCTTTTTTCCCCAATCTTCCTACATACTCGATCTCGTTCCGATCTAATTCTATATCAATTTTTTTATTTATAATTTTTAGAATCGTGTCTTCCAGGTCTAAGTAGCTTTTTTCATCTTCAGTTGTGCCAAATATTATAAGGTTTCTTTGTCTCAATTTTCTATCAAAATGATCCAATCTATTTTCCTGTTCTTTTTGTATATTCTGGATTTTATTTATTTCCTGCTGTACTTTATTAAATTTCTCATCAAAGTTTTTATTAATTTTTTGTGTGATGTTTTCTTCCACTTGCTTTAATGTCTCTTGGGTGTCTTCTTTTATTTGTGCTCTTAAAACGCTCAGCAATTCCATCATTTGATCCGTCATCGCTACTACTATCGCCCTCTATCGACAGTGAATTGAATTAGTTGCGTTCAGCTCGATTCGTAGCTGACATTCACGTAACGCTTAGTGGTTACCAACTCAGTAGAAGAAAGTATTGCAAATGCTCGTTAGATGTCGTCCTTCGCAGTAGCTGGCAATGAAGTTGGCAATATCTTGAGGGTAAATTCGATTCACCTACAGAATTGGTTAAATAAATCGTCAGTCGATCCAATAATACCGTCTTATTGTTGTGATGCTAGATAGTAATTTGTTTTGTAGAATTGGATTGATGTTCGTTTTAAAAGATGTATAATAGGTACCTTCGGACGCTGTAATTTGGTTTTGTGAAGTGATGTGTGCAACAATTATATTTCTATCACCTTGTTGTTATTTGAGTGTGTCACTGTTCTTGAAATGGTGTCTTCGGTGTTGGAGTACGTTTTTGGATCATCTGGTTCTGTAAGTACTCATACCCTTCCAGTTTATTTATTCAATCCATAGAAAGATTTTGCCGGAACACTTTTTTAATATATCTTAGAATTCAGGTGCACTATTTAAATTAATAGAATATTTACAAACACAGCTAATTATTAGTTGTTGTTATTCGTACGGCGGTAGGCACGGAAGGTTACCTAAAGCATACGAAGATGCAAAGATAGCATTTTGTTATCTTGCACCCTCGACCCTTGCGATCTGTTATTAGGAAAGGACCGGCAAAGTCAGTGCCAACAGTACTGAAAGGAAAGTCTTAATTCAGCACCTAGGAGAGTACCACAGAGCTCTAAGCGAGGGATCGTGCAAGCTTTTATAGGAGCTACACGTGCTTTGGCACACAATAAGCTAACTTGCACGTTGCCATCCCTGCCCAAAGATCTGAGGTAGATACAACTTCCATAGGCTAGCTGTGAAGCGTCACAAAAACAATGAAGTTCAATATAGCTTGTGTTCTCGGCTAGAACTTGTCTTGGGATATGTAGAGACGATAAAGTATTAAGTTGCTGGCTGAATCTTTGCCAAGAAACTTGGATGGAATATGGAACCGCTTCATCCCACTTGATTTTTTCTGCCCACAGTTTTTGTAGTAGAATTTTAGCCCTAATAGTGCAAATGGACAACAAGCCAAGCGGGTCAAAAATTTTAAAGGTTGAAGACAACATTCCTCTCTTTGTGAAAATAGTGTCTGGTGAATAGTCGAGAGGAAAGTGAATCTCATCGGTTTTAGGGGACCAGCCAATGCCCAGGATACTTGTAGCATTGCTGATAATTAGATTGGATTCATCATGGTTGATAGAGTCGTGAGGTAGGAGATTAGGTAAGTTAGAGCGATATTTTCTGAGTGGAAAGCAGCCTTTAGCCAATTCATCGGAGACAGAGCCCTGAATCAGACGTAGCTCTTCTTCGGTATCTGCACCTGTCAGTAAATCATCGCAGTAAAAATCCATTTGTATAATAGTTTTGACTCTAGGGTTGTCACATTCTTCACCAATCTGCCAAATGCATCTGGTGCTGAGAAAACTGGAACTAGCAAAGCCGTAGGTGATCGTATTGAGCCTTAGAGTGCGCAAATTTTCATTCTCATTGTCACGCCATAGTATGAGCTGTAAGTTACGATCAGACTCTCTCACGTTTGCCTGTCTGTACATCTTTTCTATATCTCCAGTTAGAGCATAGCGGTACTGACGAAATCGCAGAAGGATGTTAAACAAAGAATCCTGGATTGACGGGCCTACCATTTGGAGGTCGTTGACCGATAAGCCCGATGTAGTGGCTTCAGAAGCATTGAAGACTACTCTGAGTTTTGTAGATTCACTTTTTAATCGCATGACTGGATGGTGAGGAAGAAAGAAGGAGTTAGGGGGTTTAGGCTCCGTAGACTCTGAGAGGTGACCAAGATCGGCGTACTCATGAATGAAGTCTGAGTACATTCCCTTTAGCTCTGGATTTTTTCGGAAGCGGGTTTCAAGATTGAAGAACCTTTTTCGAGCTATGAAGTAGGATTCACCCAGACAATCTAGTCCATCTTTCAGTGGAATACCTACACAAAAGCGGCCATCCCTTTCTCGGTGAGTATTGGAGAGAAAGAGTTTTTCACAAAGCTGTTGTTCCTCTGATTGAGGCTGGATCTGGGGGACATTTTCTAGGTCCCAGAATTTGGATAGCTCCTGCTGGATGTCAGTAGGATTATCTTCATTTCGAAGAAAATTACAAATTGTAGGCTTATTAGGTGGAGTTCGACTCTGATTAGGCACAGGACCTGCGATGAGCCATCCAAGCTTAGAGCTCCGAAGTTTAGGGTTATTTGACCCTAGGGAATGCTGTTTAGGACCTATCAAATCCCAAAACAGGTCAGAGCCGATAAGCATGTCAATAGGGGATGGTTCGTTGAAGCTGGGGTCTGCAAGTTCGAATTCCTTTAGGTTTAGTGATCTAATGTCAAAAGAATGCTTAGGTAAGTCATCCGTTATAGTTTTCAACACTAGGCAGATCATTGTAACTTGGAAGGATGTTGTATTGGATTGAAGTTGGATAGCACAGCGTTCTGGGCTTAGCTTTAGGGGGCTGTTACCAATAGTGACGATACTGACATTTGATGGCTGAGAAGTTAAGTTGAGTCTTTGCTTTACACTTTCTGTGATAAAGGACGATTGGCTTCCGCTGTCTAGTAACGCTCGAACACTAATGGTTTCATTAGTGTTAGGATTAGTTAGTCGCACCTTGGCAGTGCATAATAAAATTTCAGGTGCCGTCAAAGCAGACATAGCAATAGATGTAGTAGATGGGCTAGGGGTAGAAGAAGCTGTATTGGGCAAATGTAGCAAAGAGTTATGCCTTTGCTTGCATGAGCGACAAGAACCAGGGAGCTTGCAAGCTTGTATATCGTGGCCTGGTCTCAAACAATTGGGACACAGTTTCAAGGATGCCGCAGTGGAGATTCTATCTTCAGGACTCTTAGACTTGAATGTGGTGCAGTCATAAATGCGATGTTTGCCTGTGCACACAACACACTCAAAAGTTGATCGAGAAGGAGTAGTTTCCTTAGACGCAGCAACAAGTGCTCTAGATTGTGTCTTGGGTTGGTTTGTGTATGGCGGACCTTGTTTGTTGGCCGCTGGTCTGTCAGTTTTGTTACGATTTACAGTTTCTAAAACGTCTGCACGATTTTTCAAAAACGAGAAGAAGTCATTGAGTGTAGGTATTTCAGGTAAGTTATTTCTGTGTTCTTCCCATTTGAATATAGTACTGTTGTCTAACTTTGCCGATAGGTTATAAATGATTAGGATATCCCACTTGTCAGTGGGTAGTCCTAACGTGCTGAGGGCACGTAGATTTTTTGTAACATGATCTATGATGAATCTGAGAGACTTGTCAGTTTCACGAACAGACTCGATGCTGAATAGGGACTTTAAATGATTGTTTATTAGCTGTCGTTTGTTATCATAGCGGTTGCAGAGGAGTGACCAAGCTTCATGGTAGTTTCCATCAGATACTTCAAGGTTGCTAAGTACTCGAGCCGCTTCACCCTCCAAATAGGAGCTAAGATAGTAGAATTTGTGAATATTTTTGATTCTTAGATTGTCATGGATTAAAGAAGAATATATTTCCTTGAATTCTAACCATTTGTAGTAAGTGCCATCAAATTTAGGTATATTTATAGTAGGCAATTTGAAACCTAAATTTAAGCCCTCATGCTCATGATGATGACAGTCATTGGAATGAGAACAGCTTGAAACATTACCTTCTTCCTGCTGGGAGGGTGAGCTGTGCGTTTTAATAAAATCTTGAGCAATAGAAATGCAAGTATCGAATTCATTTTCTACCAAGTCACGAGTAGCTAATTCAGTGTCTTGATTAGGCTCATTTAGTACCTCTATTCTGCTCTGCAACTCGTCAAACTCAATGAGTAACGCTTCCATTCTAGATAACTTCATCGCAAGCTTGCTAACTTCAACAGAAGAAATGCTTTCGAAAGTTACTAATAAATCTAAGTACACTTTGAATTTAGTAACGCGTCCCTTGATGGACCCACGCTTTGCAGTTAGATCTTTGAGATTCATATCTGAAGTCATTGCGATGAAGTACCCAAAACAACAAGTAAATTAGCCAAAAAGGTATACGATACGCTCCTCGTTTCGTAGTCCAGCACGCAGGCGAGGTCCGGCTTCTTGTCAGAGAAACGGGCAGTCAGCTAAGCGGTGCAAGCATGCAAGGTCACGCAGTATGTAGGCGCATGCTAGGCCGTTGCACTCAATAGATCTTTCGCTGAAATCAACGTCAGAACAACTAAACAGCTGACCGTGGCAAGCATGTAGCGAAGGATGGAGGAGAATATTTATTTTAGTCACTTTGATAAGTAGATTTGAGTTGACACTTAGTAAAATACTAGGGATAATTGCTGTCTATGTTAGCCTTAGCAAGTAAATAGACGAAATTAAATTAACATTTAGATTTATGGTTGTGCTCGATTGGGTGTTTGCAAAATCGCTAGGTGAAATTCTAATTTTAGACACAATGCTTGTAAGTATAAGTGCTCTGTCGGTAGGTATGTAGTTTCGACGAAACTTACAGTGAAAACACAATGTTTATGTGTGGAAAGGCTTCAGCTTGCAAATTACCTGAGGATGATTAGGCAAAATGCTTAGCGCTAAATCCGTAGGCACTGTCACTTGCACTTGGGGGTAACTAGGTATCTGTAAACTACCTAGATATGATTTAGAAAAATCACCTAAAACATTATACGAAATGAACACTGAGCATTAACACAGATAGAAGAGGAGAGAACTAAGAAGACTGATAGGAACGGGCTCACATTACGATGGTGGGCAAATGCACGTAGATCGGTGTCCAGGTATCCACATCTGTAGGCATCCACCGCTGAGTAGGTGGCTCTATGACGTAGGCAGGCACCTCCAAATGCGCCTCACGAGATAGGTAGGCAGCAGGCAGGTACGTGATTTGACCCCCTGGATCCGTTGGTCTTCGCTTCTCCGCTCTAATTGTCTCACGGCGCGGCGCGGCTTATTCTCTTCGTTTATGATTATGCACGGACTTGCAATTGTTAGCAAGTCGTGTCCTGTCACGGTCGCCACTTTTGTTCGTGATAGGGAACAAACGACCGACTCCCTAGCTTGATTCATAGCGTCCTTTTTCCGGCTTCCCATTGGTTGACTTTTTTGACATCTGTCATTGCGTCCGGAAACTGTGTTCCGGAGCTGCGCGGCGTAGACAACTACTACATGTCTTTATAACTGCACTCTCCTCGAGCTAAAAAACAGATTTTTTCGCGGCTCGCTCCGCTCGCCGTTATATGTTCTACTGCTTCGAGTCTTTTTACTTCACTTTCCTAGAGCTAAAAAACAGAATTTTTCGCGGCTCGCTCCGCTCCGCCGTTATATGTTCTGCTAATGCCTTTCTTTATTACTGCACTCTCCTCGAGCTAAAAATAAGCACCGAATTTTTAGATCGCGATCGATCAAGGTAACTTTGGAACAATTAAGTTTTTAAGACGATTCAAAATGATCCTTGTGATTTCTTTGAATGAAGTACCTACAAGCTACTTGATAAAACTGTATGTAGGTACGCATGACATGAGTCATGCATTTTAGCACTGAATAAATAATAGTACAAATTTTAGTAGTAGTAGAGCTTTTTTGTGCTTTCGTCCAGGGAAGTGCTTCCTCCATACCTTTTTCTGTCGTAAAGCAGCGGTGGTATTACTGTACCAACTTGTAGTATTATTTATTCTGTGGTCCCGGTTTGAAGGGTATGGGTGCCGGTGAAAATTACAGGCATATGAGATTTTTCATCTTTATGTCGCAGGGTGGCGGGCGCAGTGCCATGTCACATAGGGTGCGTCCTAAGGTGGAAGGCAGAGGTTACCGCTGTTGCTCGATGCCGCTTAACATCAGGTGGGCCATTATGATTGTTCCGTCAATACAAAAATAAATTTAAAAAAAAGTTCCTCAGTGTCGCTTGCACGAGGTACTTACCTCACTCCTACAGATAGATATAGATAGAAAAATAAAGCGCGTTATTGGTTTCTCCAATCACACACTAACATTCAATTACAAAACTGAAAGTCTTTTAAACTAGACAGTTAAAACCATCATACACAGAAACAATACAGTGCTCTAAAAAAAAATTTCAACCATATAAAAACTAAAACTAAATCTATCTGTATACCAAATTTCACCGAAATCGATGCAGGAGTCCCGAGGTGTTTCCGACAAAATACAACAAAATACAATTTAGGGCAGGCAACGCATTGGCAATGCCCCTGGTGTTGCAGATGTCAATAGGCGACGGTAACCGCTTACCATCAGGCGGGCCGTATAACAGTTTGTCGAGCAATTACATTTAAAAAAAGTAGTTTCGGCGTTATGTTACAAACATAAAAAACACAAACCAACACATCCAAACTTTGTCATTTATTCTGATACTAGCTTTTACACGCGGCTTCGCCCGTGTTGATTTCCTGTATCTTATGTCCATGACTATACTCTTAAAAATATGTGTACAACATTTCATGATGATTGGTTGAATAGTTTAGGCGTGAAAGCGTAACAAACAAACAAACTCACTTTCGCATTTATTATATTATATAATAAGTTAGGCTAGTTAGGATATTAGTGGGATAGGATAGTACCTACCTACTACAGCTGGATCTCTACTACAGACATGATAGACAAATAAAAAAATAAAAAAAGTTTGGACCCGTGAGGGATTTGAACCCCCGACCACTACATTTTAAATAAGCGATCGTTCTCACCGCTGAACTAACGGGTCTTGATTGTTCAAAACGAACTACGCGAATACTTGATAAAATTGTAGCTTACGTCATCTCATGCATGTCATGAGTCACGCAGTGACGCTTGCACCAGGGGCCTTATTCTCGAAATCGTGAGATCGATCAAAACGGCGTGATGACGTCATATCTCGCTTAAAAAACTTACTTTGCTATTCTCAGCATCTCGCAGACAAACGTGTGGTATTTACCATGTGGGATAGGTTTTATCATTCGAGATGCGTCGAGTCCAAATTGCTTCTTTCGATTTGGTGTATGTAACAAAATAAAATTAGCACTAAACCAATCAATTACAATTTATAACAATCTCATAATTTCGATCTCGCATGTTTCTTGCCCATCTCAAATGCAAAAATCTCGCTCATTCGGATAAATCTCGTTACTTGTCGTGAAAGAATGTCAAGCGATTACATAATTTGTACTTAAGTTCTAACACCACACAAAATCAAAACACAATATTGTCACATCAAAATGCTATTTACAAATCTTTCTATGTTTTTTGTGAAATTTTACGGCTCATATGACAAATCTGTGTTATTGTAATTTCACTTCACACCACACGTTAACTTTATTTCGCACACAACACAACACACTAATTTCAGTTGATTGACTGACGGAGTAAGTACGGACTTTGAATGACAGACAGAACTCGCATGATTTTTAGATCTCATATGCAAAAGACCACACGTTACGAATTTCGTTCGAGATATAAAACTGTGAGATGCCGAGAATATATGTGACGTCATCAAGTCGATTAGGTCGATCTCACGATTTCGAGAATGAGGTGATTAGTGGTTGATTTAGTCAGGAAACTAGAACTTGAATAAAACTATGAATTTATTTATGCTGTTAAACCTTATTTTCAAAATAATTATGCCCTATTTTTGAAAAAACAAATTTATAATCGCGAATAGTCGAATAGTTTTCTCCCGATTAATCGATGATCGTAGCCATCTAGCTTGAAAAAACGTCTGTATGGAATGAGCGAGATTTTGCACTCGAGATTTCCAAGAATCAAGAGAGATGAAAACTGCGAGACGTTAAACATCTCGCTTGAAACGAGAATTAGGCCCCAGGTATCTGAGTCTGACTCATTTCAGATAAGATTCAGACTCATCCTCGCGTAGAAAGTAGGTAGGTAGGCAATAACCATGCGGTGTAGGTAAACAACTAGTGTAGATAGGTATATATTCAAATTCAAAATCATTTCAGGCTTACTTAGAAATGCACTAAATCTAAACAGTAAGCCCATATCAACATAAATACCTTAGAAACTAACATAAACATAATAACACTTTATTTATAACTTAATCTAACACACGCGTGATCGCCGACGCGTCGCGGCCCGGGGATCACGTGACAGACGGAACCGCCGGAACTTCACCCCTTTCGGCCAGAAGTCAGAGGGGCAAGTCCGAGTTTACACACACCATCGTAACGATGATCGTAACGGCGAGTGTACGTGTATTGCGTAGTAACTAGCCATTAATCTGTGACGTTTTTGGCACAGATTAATACAAACCGTTTTCCACCCCGAAGGGAAGAAAACGATTATTTTAGGTCAAGCCGAGGCTAGACCTCTAGGAGATATCTATCTTACCTTCGTTTGCCCATGTCCATACAATTAACAGTTCTAGCCATGTCTTCGAGTGTGATTCGGTAGCGGGGAGGTGCGGGGAGCAGTTACCTCACCTCCCCGCGTGCAGGTGCTGGCGGGGGTCACGCGCGTCGCTAGGAAGCAGCGTGCCTTTCTTTAGTACCTTCCGATAAGCCGGCTAGGCCTTACCGAGGTCTAGCCTCGGCTTGACCTAAAATAATCGTTTTCTTCCCTTCGGGGTGGAAAACGGTTTGTATTTGAGGTCGCCGAGGCTAGACCTCTAGGAGAAATGTTTGTTTCCTGCCGGCACTATAGTGTACTGTGACAGAATAGAGATATACTCGTACCTGATGATGGATGAATACAGAATAAAAACATGGGGTTGACCAGTTTTTAAAAATTAATCAGTCAGTAATTAACAATTATATATAGTAGGCTCAAAATCATCATCCTCCTTAGCCTTAAAATTCACAAAAGTAAGCAATTGTAGGTAGAATCTACCTTTTCAGATAGGGTGAAAACCCGTTAAACACGTTAGAATTAGGGCCTCGTGGCTTTTTCAAGAACTTACAGTAAAGCTTACATAAATTCTCTGCCTCCACTACAGTTCCCTCGGCTGAGGATCTGATCCAACGGAACATTATTTTGGAAGTAGTTTGGTGCAACTGCTGATCGTGCTCCGCAAAAGGTGCTTTTAGCCAACCTGTAATTACTATTCTTGGTGCAGCTTCCACTTCCCCTCGCGTAGTTATAAATGTATTGTGCAAATTATTATTATTTTCTTTGCCGAAATTTGGATCAATTGCTTCAACCATATTACCAAGCTCAAGGCAGGGTCCTCTAAACAGTCCAAATGCCACCCTGATTGCCAATGTGTAGCACTATCGGTTTTTGAGCCAAATGTTGGCCAAATCGTGACCGACTTCTCTGTTATGTCAAAGTGTTGCGCGTCGATGCAGAGAATAGTCAGATCGTGAATACGCCTACAGCAGAGGCTAAAAGAAGAAGCAAAGCCACGTGGCGGGATACTTGAAAAATTATATGATAGGAGAGTATGTTAGCTCTTAACCACTCTAACATATCTTCAATATTCCAAAATAAGGTCCATTGCACCATGTTTAAAGATCTTTGAATAGCTATTACCTTGAGCATCTTTGTGACCAATGGATGGGACGACAGACTTCGTTCTTGGATTGGATCAGATAAGGACACTATCAACGATTTATGTACTAAAACCGTGGAATATGCTAACTTTTATATCCGTGATAAAAAGCCTATAAATGAAGCTAACTGTTGTGGTCAACGATTACCGGGATTTGCCCCATTTTTTCTACACCACTCGACCCACGGCTTCCAAGCTGAACTATAAGTGAGCCATGGCGAATCTCGCCAGGCTGCTTGAAGAAGTTCGACATCATTCGGATCTAAGTTCATAGTTAGTTTACTCCACCCCGTGTCCTCCAAACCTCTAACAAAAACCTCGCACATTCGGTGGGAGCCGTTTGGTTGAGAGGTTGACTAAGTGATGCCTGAGATGAAATATTTGAAACGGTGCCTCTTAAGGCTCTCCGTTTTAGGTCGGCTCTCGAAAATAGCTTCTCCCAACGAGGGACTACCATTAAATAGATCCCCGACGACTTGTTGAAGTACTGCAGCATTTGGGAATCAGAGGAGGTGGGGAAAGCCCCCCGCCAAATGAAAATGCCAGGGTCGGCTGAAGAAGTTTATGATTAGCGCTCCCACTTCCTCAAACTCTAATGACACGTAACCTACCGGCCTAGCCAAACGGCATTCGCTACCAAACGATTATATTTCTACATTCGTAATACAGAACACAGTTCAGTCAGATACAGTACAGCAGAACACATGACATGTCGATAGCTTACGTCAATCTCATACATTGTTGGGTTTTCTACTAGCATCATCGCTAATAGCCTCTAATTTGTATAAGGCCTCTGGGGCTACATTTGAATAAGTCGTGGCAAACAGATCGACTTGAGGAATTCCGAATCTTCCCGAAGATTCGACTGGTTATTTCCTTTTTCGAATGCCAGTCTGGAAGGAGATTTCCTCTTAACAGACTGTCTGCAATCGCGTTGTAACGACCGGGAATATAAAAGGGATGAAGCGCTACTTCTAAGCTTTCCGCCAATACTAAAAATTCCTTTGTCGTCTCCAAAAGACCAACAAACCTCGTTCCGCTTGATTCCGGATGTACGATACCACAGTTTTGTTGTCCGTCTGCATGTACCACTAATGATTTCCCTACTTTGTGTGAGAGCTGTCAATACTACAATGAGTTCTTTGCGGTGTTTTTGCGTATATCCTGTTTGATCTACTGTCCACATGCTTAGATGACGATCGCCTAGATGAAACCCCCAACCTTCGTCTGACGCACCCGTTGTCAAGAACATTGTGCAGTTCTGAGGGATAATTCTGCCTGAGTTCGTTACATTTTTCAACCACTGACAGCACTCAGCTAGAGCCTGTGCAGGAACCTTGACTTTTTGAAGACAGCAATCTCTCAGTTTTCGGCTCGCTCTCCGTATATTTCTCACGTCCTAGAGGACCGTCAAGTGACGCGAAACCCAGCCTGCCTATTAGCAACATACCTGTCCGCCGAGAACATAGATACTCTCTTTTAAGTTCTTTTAAGTCGTTCACTAAGCGGCTTATTTTTTGAATTCGGTAACCTCCTTTGAATCGTGTTTTGGCCCTGAGGATTGTTCTGCATTTACCGACCAACTTAAGCTTTGAAGTAAATCTATCAAGTAAGATACCCGCGCCTCGAGGATCAGAGGGTCCATAAGCAAACAGAAAATTGTCTACTAGATAAACGAGCAACTATAACCAGTTCTCTATCAGAACTCTCGCTACCCAATTGCTGACACGTGGGACACTGGACAGCCCGGTAGGAAATGAAGTCAGTTTATACAGTTTCCCTTTGAAAGCAAAAGCTAAAGTGACTGATCTTTATCGGAATATAGAAAAAAGGCCTGACTGATATCCAGTTTCACCATATAGTTACCCTCCTGTAGAAAAGTCTACGGAGCTGGTTGATTAACCGGAACTTCTGTGGTTTTAGACAAAAATTGAGGCGGCGAAGGTCGAAAATTTGATGCATCTTTCCGTTTGACTTTGAAATCAAAAACATTTGCGACAGAAACCGGAACGTTCTACTACATCTGACTTTAAGCAAGGTTTTTAACTCTTCTGTCATCGCCCAAGGGAACAGAAGGTGGTTTTACTACCAACAGTATTGAATATCCTGAGATTATCTTCAGAATTGGAGCTGATGCGCTCAATTTGTATGCCACTGTATCAGGTAATCCTTCAGTTGTCCCCCTCGAAAAAACGTCAAAAACACCTGGATTTTATGAAGCTGACGTTGCTCCGTCTCACGATCGGACTTATGGTCTTTCTTGGACTGGGACTCCGCATTTGACGCACCCGTGGAACGCTCTGCTTGGGTTGCTGCCCTTGTCTCTTCTTCTTCTGTCGTGTCGATGGTTCTCTGTCAAATTATTTTAGACCAGTACTCTGCCACGGCTATGGCATTATGAGTGGCTTCGTAAACGTCTTTCAGGGTGCAGGTGTGAGGACACTGCGTGCGCGAAAGTAGGTGCACCATCGAGAACACTAGGTCGGTTACTTGGATTTGGATTAAATTGCCGGCTTCCGAAATAAATTACCTTTTGCTCCTTTACCGGCTCTCTTATCTGGAAACCTCCCGGCTCGAGAAGGAAGTATGGCTGATATGCCACCATGGTCTTTTATAAAGGTTGGCAGGATTTTTCCGTCAAATAGGGTGAGTCTTTGATGGTGGGATTTGCTGCAAGGCAGCCTTGAAAGCAGCCATCAAAGCATAATTCTTTGTTTTGAAGGATTTTTGATGAAATTCGATAGATTTGGCTCGATGGCCACATGCAAACTGAAGCAAGGTGTCGGATGTAGTGTTAATGTTTGAACCCTCTGCGAAGACATTCACCAAGTCCTGAGCCGCCTCAGGATATTTAGCTGCCACGCCTTTGAGTTGTTCCGCCAAGGACTTCCTTTCTATCAGCAGCCTATACACAAAAAACACCATGCACGCTCCATCGATTGTGCTTCCAGATGATGACCCTCATGCTGCCTCTAGTGTAGGCAAATTTTGCCAATCGCAAACCAATTTAGATGGCTACCACGACCTTGGTGGGGGCTAACATGGGTGAGGAGTTCCTGGAAGGGGTATACTCACTCTCCTCATCTGAATCCAAATCAAAGGATGTCACGCCATTTCTCGCCCACTTTTGCGCTATCGATGGCTGTTTAGGCTGTAGAGATGTGAGAGCAGCAAGGGCTTTAACGAAACCACTGTCTTATTGAAAATTTAAGTCTGGGTGGCTGAACCCCTGATCTTATTTGCTATCGCTGGAGGCCCCATGATGAGCGCCCTTGCAAACGCCCAGCCCAGCAGCTTAATTTTAATCTTCCGAAACATCTTTTCTGAAACATATGCCGCATCCGGGAAGAAAGCTTAAATCAACTCTATTGTAGGTAGGGTGAAACTCGTTCGGCATTTGAGGATCAATCTCCTCTCCAAACAATTCCTCCTTAGCCATATGCACGACCCTCCAACACGTAGGTACATCTATCCGGCAGATGCTTCTGGGCCAGGAGCTTTACCCGTTCTAACAGCGCGTTTTCCTCATGTGACTTTATTTCCTCCTTTTGCCTCTTCGTGATACGATCACCACTCAGTGCCATGTATCACAAACAATTAAAAGAAAATTTACCAGCAGGAGGTACTTACTCTCTCTGCAGGGTGGAGGTGAGAGAATATAAAACAGCGCGATTGCCGAGCCGAGAAGTTTAATTTAGATAGGACGGCTGCGGCTGCGGCTCGCGAGGCTTCCTTCGAGTAGGCGCGCCGCTCGATTTAGACGGCGAGAGCTGCGGCTGCGGCTCGCGAGCCTTCCGTCGAGCCGTCGCGCCGCTCGATTTAGACGGAGACAGCTGCGGCTGCGGCTCGTGGGCCATCGCTCACCTGCGACGGCTGCCGCTGCGGCTCGCGAGCCTTCCGTTGAGCCGTCGCGCCGCTCGATTTAGACGGAGATAGCTGCGGCTGCGGCTCGCGAGCCGTCGCTCACCTGCGACGGCTGCCGCTGCGGCTCCTGAGCCGTCGCTGTGGCTGAGCCATCTGGCGCGTTGTCTCACGACAATTTGCTTACAACAGTTGTTGTGAACGAACTGTGTAGCCTTACTAGGGAGCTGAACAGCTACGCCTAGGTAAAGTGGAGTGCATGAATGGAAGCTCCAAACGCGTTAGGTGAACACAAGAAACAGAAGAACTTCGTGCTCCTCACCTTTATTAGCTACGTAAAATAAGCGCTTAATAACACAGGAATTCTGAAGTAAATAGATAACTTCGTGGTACGTAAAATAAGCGCCCAATAACACAGGAATACCTGAAGTCAATAGATAGGTACCTCGTTCCTAGTAGGTGTTAAATCGAACACAAAGTTCTACACACTCAATTTATGAAGACACGACGGAAACAAAACATATTAAATATCACTTACCGATTATCCGGTACGTGAACGAACACTACAACAGTGTTAATCAAACACAAAACCAGTGAAAAGCGTTAACTTTTAAAACACTTTTATCATGGACATGCGCACACACTCGGTAAAAATAGCGTACTAAAGAAAGGCACGCTGCTTCCTAGCGACGCGCGTGACCCCCGCCAGCACCTGCACGCGGGGAGGTGAGGTAACTGCTCCCCGCACCTCCCCGCTACCGAATCACACTCGAAGACATGGCTAGAACTGTTAATTGTATGGACATGGGCAAACGAAGGTAAGATAGATATCTCCTAGAGGTCTAGCCTCGGCGACCTCAAATAGCTAGTTATTATGTTATACACAATAACGTCGTGTTACGTTCACCGTTACGATGGTGTTTGCAAAACTCAGACTCACCCCTCAGGGCTCAAGTAAGTCTTCACACTTTCCGTAGGGACCCTCACCATAAATGAGCTAAAGCTCACCTTATGACGAGATTCCAACTTCATGATCCTCAATCCCACTCCGGCATTCTTCCTGATGTACTCCACCACCTCTGCAGCCTTCACGTCGAAGAAGACGCGGGACACGTAGATCTGCGTAGTGGGTACCTCCGCTCGGAAGTGCTGCTCACTGGATATGATATGCTCAGTGGTACCCTTTCGCCATCTAGTTTAAATCTCGCGCCATCCGGAATCCGGTCTACAAGCAACAACCCGAAACGACAATTTAGTCTCCGTTAGGTTGGCAGGAGGGCATAGCGACTGGGTGCGAGGTACGAACGGTTGGCGACATTGAGTTACTTGACCAATGAGAGAAAGGGTACCACTACAATATATGAGTACCACACCAGTTCCGGCTAGAGGGCTTCCGTTTCTTCCTTATCACCTCGATAAAGCCCTCTGTATTATAGGACTCAATCGTTGGAGCCCTAGCGGTTGCAGCGGTATATTAGGAGTGAGTAGCTTGTACTATTATTTATTCTGTGTCCTTGATCCAGTTTTCTGGCTAGCTGGCATTGTTTACCGACGCTATAGGGAAGCGTTTTCGAAACCAAATCCCTCTATTAATAACCTACCTAGTGACTTAATAGTCACTAGGTAGGTACAATTTCTCTATCCTGCCTGCCCGCCTGGAGGGAAACTATCTGACCGAGATAGATGTAATCTTGGACGTAGTGCATCGCTTCACCGTTGACTACTATTTGATGTTTGGTACTGTTGGTCAATTCTTTGGTCTTTGACATGTTCATGTTCAATCTAACCTCAAGGCTTGCTCAGGTCTTCGAGCAAGGACTGTTGTTCGGATGCTGTTGAGGAGAAGAGAACAATGTCGTCAGCGAAGCGAAGGTTAGTCAACCTTGCCCCAGCGACTTTAATGCCTCTTTCTTCCCAATCGGCCGCCAGCTTTCTGAAGATTTCTTCGAGGTTACTATTGAAGAGCTTTGGAGAAAGTGGGTCACCCTGTTTGACACCTCTTTCTATGGGGAATGATGGTCCAGCAGATTGTTTTTTAATTATGCAGTACTATTGAAATAAATTCGTTTTATGAGGTTGATATAGGTAGATTTAATATTTTTCTCTAAATATTGGCAAGTGAGAGATATCAAATGCCTTATTTGTGTCACAAAAGCTACAAGCATACTGAATTTCAGCATTGTGGGATTGCTGGAAGTAGGTCGGTTCCCAAGAGGATTAATTTTGTATCATTGTCGATATTCCATCTCAAAAACTACCTAGTCAAAAGAAATGTTCAAGCAACGTGCTTTCCTAATGACACCCCCAGTTGATCTGACCACCGTAGATAACCAGCTATCTACTGAAAAATTTGGAGTTTATCGGATTTAAAACAGCTGGTAAAACACAAAGTGATTTATATTGCGGACAAAATTATTATACTAAGGTTTGATAAAAAGATTTGAAAGACGCCTTTGCTTCTTCCTTTCCTTTGCTTTTTCTACGTGACCCCGATTCACAGGAGAGACACAGGCCGGGTTGGGCCTTCTTGTTCCTTCCGTTGTTTGCGGATTGCCATTGCTTGCCAGTCGCCTGCAATCCTTGTAGTCTAGTCCTTTTAATGTCCCCTCGCTGGCTTATTAAACAGGACTTGCAATCCGTGCGTGCTTTTCCAGTAACTACCTATTTGCGAGTTCATTTTCTGGATTTTGTAGTGACCATGGTAAGTATAATAATATGCTTCGTCTGGTGTGCTACTCCAAGATCCGATGTCCACAGTCATCACCAATAGAATTCAGACAGCCGTCTCTGTACTACCAGCAGGGGTATCTAATCTAACTCCGGGATCCCCCCTGTCCGATCCAACAAAACCACGAGGATTTTATTAAAAAAAATACATTCAATCACTAACTTGATTGTTTAGTTTGGTTAGCAAATATTCAATATTTTTTTAACAGAATTATCTCCCGTAATTCTGCTATTGTTGCAATAAAGTGGTAACTGGATATAGTGAGGTCATCTGGTAGTTAAGTTAGTCACGTGGGTCTCTGAGTAGCAGACTTGTAAATTTGTAATCTTGGGTCATGGAGGCGACTAGTAGGTTCTGAATTTCTGATGCGTCCTCTATTTTGTCTGATTCAACACGGCAAAATAAGAGTAGGACATGCGAAGAATCTAAAAAGTAAACATCGTCATGAGTAATGGTTTCAAGAAAAAACAAAACTATTATGGTTACTTTTGATAATCACTAACAGAGACAAAAGTCTGCCTCAGAAGTGGGATGTAGTGTCCAGCCTTTAGCACGAGGGGGCGTCGCATGCGCATCATGGCGAACACCAGGTCCCGCTTGAACTTCAAGCTCTGCTCGTACCAGATGCACTTGTATAGCACTGTGTGGAGATCTTCACTCTGAAATTTAATATCACCATCAGCTTTTTCAACGTCCACTACCGAACTCATTACTACACATTGTTGAATTACCTAGGTACCGACCCGGAGGTCGTTGAAGTCAATTCAAAACTGGTGCCCAACGTGGTAGATATTTTGCTTTGCCATGCCACTTTGGGCACCAATATTTTTAGCCTAAATTAGGTCCTATAGTTAGATAATTTATAGACTATCTAAGGTTGTCTACACACAAAATCACCATTTATTTACTTAGTAAAAATTACGTACTGTAGCAGTGAGCTCATGTCCACACCAGCAGCACACAAAGAGTTGACTGATCATCACTGACATGTAACTCAGTATGGAGAAGAACTGCATACTTCTCCAGTCCACCTTAAAATAAATAATTATCACTGACAGTTAACTCAGTATGGAGAAGAACTGCATACTTCTCCAGTTCACCTTAAAATAAGCAATGCTCTATGCTTTTTTCTTCGTTATCGAGAAGAAAGCGTATGCTTTGGAGAGGTATCTCTCCAGTCTAATCATCACTATGGAAAAGAACTGGCATAATTCTCCAGATTCCTTCCGTCATCTCACGTTCATCAACTTTATTCAAGTGGCTGATGACGATATGCTTTGCAAACATTCTAGGTACCTACGTAGGTAGTGTAGGTACATAAGTAGGTATGTAGTAGGTATGCCAGAGTAGCCTAGGTATTTATCTGTGCGACCACTAACAGCCGTCAGCCAAGTTTTGTACTTACGACTAAGATTCTCAGTGCTGACATGCAAATCAAACCAACGCTGCCCGTCAATTGGAACAACAGATACGTGTGATAGGCATCTTCCACCAGCTTAGTAAACCTGTAAATAAGTGTATACATCAAAGTTTTAGTACTAAGCCTCCACAAAACCTGATAGTAAACTACGTACGCCACCACAGCCTGATGTTGCTCGATACATTCAATCAGCTTACAGTAGTTATCATCCAAACCGTCTGCTTCTTCTTTCCCATTTTTGTAACATACTGTTTTAATCTGAAAAGAGGAAGTTTGAAAATTGCACCAGTGACAGAAAAGTTGAAAGGAAATCGTTTAGCTTGGCATGTATAAGAAAGTTATGAATGTTAGAGGATGGAAAGGAAGAGGAAGACCTAAGAAAAGATGGATGGATTGCGAGAGAGATGATATGAATGATGAGGTGACGGCTGACAGGGGAGAGTGGAAGAAAAAGACGTACCTACTGCGCCAACCCCAAATAAATTGGGAAAAGGGCAAGACAATGATGATGAGATAAAAACAGCTTTTTTGAGCGGCGCGTGGCGTTTTTTGTATGAATATTTCTGCCTGGGGTTGTGGCACAGAATAAATAATAGTACAAGTAGTTGTGGGAGGTATAAAAACAAGAAATTGACTAAATAAAAACGTGTTAAATGTAATGACCGATTAGTTCTCGAGTGGCGACCACAAACCGGACAACGCAGTGTATGCTATGCCTAGCAGTGGGCTTCTAATAGGCAGATGATGATAATTAAGTCGTAATGACCATAATAAATAAAAGCAATAAAATAAATCAAGAAAAGCAAAGAACTGACGCTCAGAATCTTATCCTTGATGATTTGGATCTGCGCGCAGCCGAAGATCACAGATGATAGGGCCACACTGTCCACGGCGAAGTACATGTAGGCGCTCATACAGATGGTCAGCAGCTGGAAGACATAGCCGAAGTGGTAGTGCGGAGACTTCTCTGGGGTAACTGGCATCCTGTGGCAGAAAATGTATACTTACTTGTTCTGGAAAGTTTGTTAGAAAACTGATAGGCAAAAAAATATTGTTATATTGTTATTGTTGGTGTAGTAGTAGAGCTTTTTAGTAGTACTAGTAGTAGAGCTTTTTTGTGAAAGAGTTCGTCCGGGGGAACCATACCTATTTCTGCCGCAAAGCAGTAGTGCTCGCATTGCCGTGTTCCGGTTAGAAGGGTAATAAGGGTGCCGGTGAAATTACAGGCACATGAGACTTTTCATCTTTACGTCTCAGGGTGGCGGGCGCAGTGCAATGCCACATAGGGCGCGTCCTAGGTGGAGATGACCTATGACCTACGGCACTGTTCATAGGCAGAGGTTACCGCTTAACATCAGGTGGGCCATCTGATTGTTCCGTCATTCAAGTAGTATCAAAAAAATAACTACCAGTATGACCGGTGGACCGACCGAAAACGTGGTGGTTGAAGGCGGCCCAAGACCAGCCGCCATGGCACTCCATCCAAAAGACCTAGTCTAGAAATGTAACTTAGAATGTCTCTTAGGGAGAGCGAGAAAAAGAGGATAGATGCTCTCGAGATGTGGTGCTGGAGAAGAATGCTTGGGGTTTCGTGGACTGAGTTTCATACCAATCAGTCCATAGTCCAAGAACTCTGTATCAAGCAGCGACTATCAGCTACTGTTCAATCTCGCATCCTTTCTTTCTTCGGACACGTATCGTAACGCGGACAGGTGTCCATCTACACACCAAGTTACACGACAAGCATGTGTATCTTTGGTACATTTCGGAGAATGCGCCCAGGAACTTCACGATCTGATCCCACCATCTCCTTTTCACCATATATGATGAAAAGGATCCTATATATGATCCTATAGGACGAGCAGACGTACTTATTCTTACCTCATTAGTGGTGTCCATTCTGTGTAGCATTCTCTAATTTTAAACCGCGTTAAACGTGTCGCGCGCCCTTTTTAATAGACTGAAATAAAAGAGACCGCGATAATTTTAATGCGGTTTAAAATTAGAGAATTGTGCACAGAATCGACACCAGTACCTACCTATAACCTCTATTCGTACTAAACGTATAAATTATTGCTATTACTGACCAGAAACAAATGTACAAAAGTGAAACTAGTATCCTAGACCAAACACTTTGTTTCTGGCTTATGCTAAATATATAAGCTATCATGAAATGATTGGAAGAACCCAAAGCACCTGAGAGCTGTTGCAGTGAGATTTGCTACGGGCAAGCCTTCGGCCACATGCACTTATCCCGGTTACCTGGGATGACTTCCACCCAACAATGGCAGCGGTTTTAGAATGTGTAACGCTTAAGAATACAGGCACTGATATCATAATGAAGGATAATATTCTCAATGTGAATTTATAATCTAATTGTTCAAGTGCTGATAGCGGACCTATGACAGGAAAGCCTAAGACAAAAGTATGTGTCAAAAACCTGATGTCTAAAACCGATGTCAAAACTTTACCTACATCTAAAACCGATGGCAAAAACCTGACATCTAAAGTCTGACAAAAACCTTATAAAAACCGAACAGCGATTTTCTGAGGGTTGAGCTGCTGCTTCAGCTACGCGTGAAAGAATCGCCGACACGGAACGAACTGACCTTTGTGGATGTCGAGACGTGGGGAACTGCCTGTGACCGCAGGTATGCCGGTCCTTCGGATGCTCTGGCCACAACCCACATATGCTACACTGCTACACGCCTTATAACTTTGTGACGTCTTACACTAGCGTATCCTCCTTTGCAAACGCGATTTGCCGCTCGTGGCGAAATGCCTGCGTGGCTGTGTTATTTTTCGTGTGATGGCGTCTCGCGGCCTGAGCCTCGAGTCAGTAAAGACAAGCAAACTACACGGGCGTGTTGTGTAGGTACACTACACGGATTTTAGTATGGAGAATCCGAATAGCGCCCCTAGTGGGCACCTTGAGAACCTGAAATTCCATACTAAAATCCGTGTAGTGTACACCTCACGCCCGTGTAAGTTGCTTGTTACATTTGCAGACTAGCCCCTCTGGAGTAAAATTCATACGTAGTGTAATGGTATGTGATAATTTGTATGGCGTAGGTGCTTGGTAATAGTGGCCGTAGTCAGTGTGCAATCCGTCCGTCTTTTCGCTTCCCCACGTCCCAGACAGGAAAATATCACAAAACCGCAAACAGCGTCGGACACCTTCTCAGAGCATGATTCGACCGCGCTCAAGCCTCTCCAAAATGTCCGACGCTCCTCTCGGTCGAACAGAACCAAGGTTCAAGGACCGCTGTTGGAAACACAAAACCTCCAAGGACTCACGAGACCTAGCGGCCGTGAATGGTACTAGGTATCGATCGCGTGTGCAGGCTATGTAGCGAGGTATGTAGTTCTCGCACTATCCAACAGATGTCGCCCCCTCTCATTTACCTATTTTCGGGCGGTCGAAAATGTTTCGATACGGTAGTACCACGAGACGACTGCTAGATGGCGCTGTTAAGCTCGAGGCTCTAAAGACCTTACCTTACAATACATTAGGTACTATACCTACATTTAAAACTCACCACATATCGAAAGGAAACTTCCTGCTGCCAGCATCATCGAACAGCGGCTTGAGCGCCCACATACCACAGGTAAACTGCGAGCTGATCATGAACGCGAGGAGGAACTTCTTTATACGGGTAGCCTGAAACTTCAAGATTCTTTAGAGGAACCAATGAAGATAATCACATTACTAACAAAATATTATCTATGGCCCGTTAGTAAATCGAACTCTACTCTAGAGCATGCATAAAAACCTAAGGCTATTAAGAATATCGTAGACTCAGAACAAGGAACAAATAAATGGGGACAAACATATCAAAAACTATTCAACGCATTGGTTTGGTTTTTGGCGAGCTTTTTAATAGATTTTGTGATGTATTCTACCTGGTGTAGGTATCGCCCAGTTGAAAGAGGAGTTGAAAATAAAAGGGGCATCGCTCCAGCCGAACTAGTCGAAACGTACATTTGAATTACCATTTTACTAAGTTTAAGCTGTTTTCAGGACAACATTTTGGTTAAATTTGTTTTTATTAATTCTAACATACAATTATTCGTCAAATGTTAGTTAAATTTAGTGATACAATTCATTTAAAAAAAATATCTCTAACAATGGAGAATGTTCAGTAACATTGAAACTTCGCATATAATGGATTACATACTTACAAAGAGACATGTTTCACAGTAATACCTGTTATCTTAGAAGTGGTCTCATACCTAGTCAGTTTCTGTGAAGTGTTTTCCACATAACGATGGTGGAAATTTCAAATGTCGTAAGGGTCAAACCCTGACTTTACAGGAGCAAAAATACAAAATCTTAAAAACGTCATAACTTTTTAATTTGACGACCTCTGTGGCGCGGCGGGCGAGACTTGGCCTGCGACGCAGGAGGTTGCGGGTTCGATTCCCACCTCGGAACAAATATTTGTGCGATCGCAGATAATTGTTCAGGGTGTTCTGGGTATTTTCTATGTATAATAAAAAATATCTATCTATGTTAATATATTGTATTAAGTATATCAGTTATCTAGTACCCATAACACAAGCTCTGCTTAGCGCAATAACCCTATTTTGAAATTGATGGAACTCACTTTGATAGAGTTTGATTTAAACGGGCCTTAGTAAAAGGTTGGTATTTACTTCTCATGGGTTTCCGACTGGGGTTGAAAGATCTCCGAATCCATCTGCCTAAGCAGTTCTTTCAACATGTCCATATTTACCAGAAGAACAGTAACTTTGAAGCAGAGACAAGCCTGCGTGAACAGCAGGTAAGAAGCCTGCGATACAGCATCCAGGTCCCCCCACACCTGGACTATATAAACTGCTTGAAACATCAGAAACAGGTATTGCAGCGATAACATAAAGATCCTGTGCAATTTCCGGATAAAACCCTCGTTAGCAGGAGGCACCCAGATTCCCAAAATCTTCATCACCAATTTAGCTCTATTTAGATATAGATTTTCAGAGTTGAAAGCCATGTCGAGGCCGAGAATGTGTTCAGAAAGGCTGAAAGTACCGGTAATCTAAATAATGACTGTGATATAATTTTCCTAAACAGTTCCCCTTTTGTTTATTGGTCCACTTAGCAGTTTATTACGATAATGACATGTTTAACTTAAGAAAATTACTGTTTTGTATATAATAGGTACTACCTAATACTCGGTTCATTTAGAATTTTACCTATCCAAGTTACTTATCTAAGTACCTACTCACGAGTAGATAGGTATACCTATTTTAAATATTGGGTACTTATCTATTCAATGTTGTCGCTACGCCTATATATGTGCTACGAAAGTAGTTAAACCACCTTAGACCGTGCTCGATGATGTGGACCTACCTATAGGTAGGTACTTACAGAGTTTAGTTATTTCAAATTCAAAATATCCGTTTTTGGAATAATTATCCAGAACACAAACAATTAAATCGTACGCCTAGGTACCTACGCCGAACAACGATGCTGAACTAATAACTTCGGTAACCTACACATCTATTAGAATAAGAAAATCTTTATTGCTCAGCTATATGTACATATAGAATACATGTTTTATACCTTGGTGTAAACGAGGGGTAAGAATTATAATACCAACTAATAAATTCATAAATAGTAAAAAAGTAATAAATAATTTATTGCTTATACATAGGCAGTTTTCTTCAACCAAATATGATTTGCTGCTAATAATAACCAATATAAAAGCCAGTAACAGTCATTTCAGTGTAAAATTATACTCTGTTCGCCCCAATGACTAAAGAATCCTATGGACTTGACATAACCTACAGAAAAAACGTGTATACCTAAACTGCACGAGAAACTAATATGGCGGATTGTTATAGTGCTGACCGTATGGCAATTGATATTTTGTTATCGATAAAGCTATAAAAATATATATGTACATATCTTCACGCTTAGGGAGTAGGTAGACAGAACTAGGGTCAATGAAGGCTTTTCAATACCAAATAATTAAAAAAAACGTAGTTCGATTTGGCTCGAAAGATGGCGCTGACTCAAGTATACTTATCAAAATAACAAATGCCTTGTCTGTGCTTTTGTGTGAATATCACGAAAATATATCTATACGTTGTATATTCACTTTATTTTGACAGAGCTACTTTAGCTTGTACAGAGCTGGCGCCATCTATTTTCAATGCTATAAACATGATGTGAAACGTCCGTGAAAACCCCTCAAGGTTCATATTATTGTGTCGGGGTGTGGCGTGGCGCGCCAGAACGCAATCGGTTACGTTTATTACCTATGACTAGATTCACATTAGTAGGTTAACGTAGGGCCAATTATCGCCAGCTCACGGCCCACCCGATGTAAAGTGGTCACCGTTGCTTACGGCAACACCGGGGGCATTGTCGATGCGCTGCCCACCCCGAAGGAACCCATGAGCGTCTTATTTTTTAAGCGACACAATGTCGCAACTAATCGGGAAAACCTCAGATAGAAGCTCATTCCATAGTTTGTAGTAAGGGGAAGAAACGATCTCGAGAAACGAGTCGTATGAGAAACCCAGGGCTCCATGGTGTGTGGAAGAGCCCTGTCACGGTGCTGGGAAGAGCGATGGCAAAATGCCAAAGCGAGGACGAGATCGAAAAGCCGATGATTCTAAGAGCTCTTTTCCTTAGGGAGTCAAAGCGAAGCAGCTGACACTTGGGTGCCCCGTGACATACATGAACAACAGCACTCAACGTGCGACCCAAATTGTGCTTTGTAAAGCAACAGCCGCCGACTCGGCGTAAAACACTGCTTAACATGATTGATTTAATTTGGAATTCCACACTACACCACAGAATAAATAATAGTACAAGTACACTAAGTAACAGTACAGTAAGTAAGTGACTACACGCACAATATTCACTTACAGTCCCAGGCCCCACTGTGTTATGGGTATTTCAATGAATTTACATTAACCATGGCACCAACTTCCAGACTTGTAGCCAAATGTTATTTGCGAACGCTCGCAACAATAATGATCACACAGCGGAAATTGAACCCGCACTCTACGTGTTTCAACCAGTCGCTTGCTTCACTAGAAAGGTATCATGAACTAGTTCACTTTTCCAAAAAAATATCGATATTTTTCATATGTTTTCAATCTCTAGCTGTCATAACAACAAGCGCTAAACATGGCCGCTCGGCCGCAAGTGGGCACAAGCGTGACGTCCCAACATAGTGCAGGTACGTCGCGCGCAGGCGCTTGTTGCATTGAGACGCGTCGATTTATTGTTAAATCCCGTTCCGGTTGAGCGGCGCCGGCGTGTGCCTTGCGCGCCCCGCACGTTCTAACGTGCATTTCTGCATAAACCGAGTCCTACTAATACAACAATGTATAGTTTCGCGGTGTTACACGTGGACGCAGATGTGGAAAAGTACGATATGATTACAGAATACAGTGAAACTGAGATGACAAGGAGTTCAGGAAATACTGATGAGCCGTGTAATAGGGACGAGGGTAAGAATAATAATACCTCGGAAAGGCCTCTAAAGAGAAGTCGAGAGTTGGATCAAGACGAAATTTGGTCGACGATGGTGCGAAAGGCAAAATTATATGGCCGCGCCCATACAGAAAATAATGTATCTGTGAGAATCCCGGAATATCAAAATTGAGGTTAGTGTTACCTGTACAGAAAAGCTTCCGAAACAGTTTGGATTAGCTAAATTGCTGAAAGCCGAAAATATTATGAATGTCTTGAAGATTAAATATATAAACTCATTCAAGGCGCTCATTCATTTTAACGATGAAGACAGTGCCGGTAGTTTTATACATTGCAAGAGTTTTAACGAGAATGGATTTAAATGCCAAAGAACTTTAGAAACTACCCAATCGTACGGAGTCATAAAATATATAGACTTGGATTTGAAGGAGGATGAGATATTACAGGAACTCAAAAGTGAGACTGAAATTTTATCGGTAAAACGTCTAAAACGCAAGAACACAAATGATGACCACTGGGAGTCAAGCGAATCCGTAAGGATTTGTTTTAAAGGGTCATCTTTACCTTCGCATATTTATATCTATGACACTAGGGTGAACGTGAGCCCCTACACCTACCCAGTGACGCAGTGCTCCCGATGTTGGCGTTTTGGTCACTCGCTACGAATGTGCCCTTCCTTAAAAGTTATCTGCCCTAAGTGTTCCAAAAGTCACCCCAATTGCGAGACAGTAAACTATAAATGTAACAACTGTACGGGTAGGCACATGGCCATGGCTAAAATCTGTCCAGTGTACCTAAAAGAGAAAAAAATTAGAGAGCTGATGGCAGAGTCTAACTACTCGTATAAAAAAGCCCTGACCCTATATACCCCACCATTGCCTAGATCATTGGATTTGTTAGAAGACCCTCCTCTACCTATTTCATCTGCGGTTCCTACAAATGAACCCCCAATGAGCGCGACCCCACAAGAAAGCTCAGCCGTTGAGGCAACCTAATAATGAAAGAAGATCCATGAATAAAGAACAAATTTCATGGTAGATATTGTTAAATAAGCTAAAAGAGAGGATATTTGGAGATGGAAGTTGGGAAGATAAGATTAAAAGCTGTGGGAGTATAATTTGGGAGATGCTACTATCTATGGTCCGGCGTTTTATTGAAGATCAGCCTGGTTGTAATTTCATTAAACAATTATGGATTGCAACACCTCACAACCCCTCGTAAATGTGTTACAGTGGAATGCTCAAAGCATTCTTCCGAAAAGTACAGAGTTAGAAGTCCTATTAAACCAAGAAAAGATACATATTGCCATTATCAGCGAAACATGGCTAGACCCAGGAAGTTCCTTTAGAATAAGCGGTTACAATTTTTTTAGAGAAGATCGCGCTGATGGTTACGGAGGTGTGGCCATCTTGACTCACAGATCGATACAAGCACTGCAATGCCATGTTAGAGTGGGTAATCCTGATATTCAGATCCTTCATGTCAAGATCTTAAATTGCGTCAATTTAGAAAATGTGTTTTCGATATATTGCCCACCATCTAGCAGCACAACAATAACAAACTGGGACCAAATCTTCGCTCTAGCCCAACGAAAGACTCTTATTGCTGGAGATCTAAATGGCCACCACACTAATTGGTCAAGTAGGTCTGATTCAAGAGGTAACCAGATCTTAGATTCTATTTTAGATAATAATCTTATTTCACTGAATGATGGGACAAACACAAGAGTCAAACTAGTCAACGGTACTGTACAAAGATCTTCTCCCGATCTGTCTCTGGCTTCCTTGGATATAGCTTTAAATTTTGATTGGAAAGTCTTAAATGAAAACCTGGGAAGTGATCACTTAATGATCAAGATGAAGACTGATATTGGCCCCCATGTTTCCGCAAAAAGAAAGCGCAACTTTAAGAAAGCGGATTGGCTGAAATATAGAACCGTCATTGAGAGAGACCTTGAAGATTTTATCCTACCGAATGATGAGCAGTCTGCGTATGATGCATTTATTAATGTGATTAACATGGCAGCCGAGGAATCAATTCCATTTATTAAGCTCTGTACCAATCCTCTGCACCAACAACGATTTACGCCGAGACCATACTGGAATCAGGATATGTCAAGAGCAGTAGCCGAGAGACGCCGAGCGCTCGCTGCCTTTAGGAGAAACCCGACTCCTGCTAACTCAGAAGTTCTAAAAAACAAGATCAGTGCGGCACAAAGAGTGATTCGCAGTGGTAAATGTAGATCGTGGCGTAGTTTTTGTGATGGTGTTGATAGTGTAACATCTCCAAGTGAAATGTGGTCTAAAATGAGATGGCTGAAGGGATGTAGACGAGTAAGAAATAGTATCACCCGTGAGACAGCAGAATCTTTACTATCTAGCCTAGCGCCTGATTATGTGAGTCCTTCTAGTCCTGTATTTACTAGTGAAAATATACATCTATCTTCACCGGTTTCGGTACAGGAGCTAACTAATATAATCAAACAGTCAGATACAGCTCCAGGCACAGATGACATATTGTACTCTATGATTAAAAATCTGCCAGATGTAGCAAAATATATACTGATATCGTTATACAATAGATTCTTGTCCTCAAGTTTTGTACCAAGTCAATGGAAGGACATTAGGGTGGTTCCTGTACCGAAACCAAATGCTGATAATAGCTCGGGCTCGAATGTCAGACCAATTGCTCTGATGTCTTGTCCATGCAAGATACGTCACACCATCATCACACGTAGACTAGAATGGTACTTAGAGAAAAACACCTGCTTTTCAAAAGAAACAGTTGGGTTTAGAAGATCGAGATCTTGTATGGATAATTTGACTAGATTGGTCTCACGTATTCAGAGTGGTTTTAGTAGAGGATTTGTTACCGTGGGTTGTTTTATCGATATCGAAAGCGCATATAACAATGTTAATTTAATAGGGATGTTGGTTTCTTTGGATAGTCTTGGAGTAGGGGCCATAATATGTAATTATCTCTGGCAATTATTAAACTGTCGAAGTCTATCTATTGAGTTACATAATAATGAGGTGCTTAGTAGAATTACGGGAACGGGTATAGCACAAGGTGATCCCTTATCTCCATTACTATTTAACGTAGCTACTATCAATATATGTAAGAACCTGGGTCAAGGCTTGTTTATATCACAATACGCTGATGATTTTGTACTTTATACTAGCCGTAAAAATTTGTTGGATGCTGTTACTGTTACTCAGGATGCATTGTTGTTATTTAATCGTATGATAACAGAGTTGGGGTTAAGTATTTCTCAAAGGAAAACTAAAGTGTGCGTATTTACAAGACCGTACACTAGGAGGTTGGATACTTATAATGTAACTTTGAGTATAGATAATGGGCTTGTTCAACAAGTTGATAGTGTTAAATATTTAGGAATATGGTTCGATAGAAACCTAAGGTGGGGTAGATATATTAATGAAACGGTTGAGAAAATATTAAAAATCCTAAATATTTTTAAGGTTTTAGCTGGGGCAAAATGGGGCATTCACCCTAAGCATTTAAGACACCTTTACATATCATTGATTAGAAGTCGAATAGACTACGGTTGTTTTTTCTATGACGTTAGTGTAAAAAGTCATTTATACAAGCTGGATATAGTACAGAATCAAGCGTTGAGAATAATTGGTGGGTTTATAAGGAGCACGCCTATCCACGTAATGGAGAGTGAACTATGCCTCCAACCATTGTTCGTTCGTAGGAGATACCTAGCAGCAAAATTTTGGTTTAGGTCTAAATCAATTATGAATAATATAAATCTAAATGTTATAGAAGAACTAAACAGTCAATGTCAAGATGAATACTGGAGGAGAAAGAAATTACCTTTGCTAGTCGAAACACATAGACAGTATTTAAATTTAAATATGCATTCGGACCCCAAGCTGTTGATTTATTCTCTCAGTGATTGGATTAGTAACTATGATATGTCTAGGAATATTGAGACAACAATTGAGGGGCTGACGGGTGCTAAGAGACATGTTGGCGATAATGTGTTACGTAATGTATGTACTGAATACTTGCATGACAAATATAGCTCATTCTATAAGGTTACACAGATGGATCAAAGGATGCATTTGGATGTGGATCAGCGTTTGTTGATCCACAGATGGATATCTGTATTGGATTCAATATCAGTGCCGATATTTCTATAATGCACTGCGAACTTATCGCGATATCAGAAGCGTTGTCGTATGTTAGATCAGTCGATCACAATAAATTTATTATCTTATCCGATTCAAAAAGCGCCCTTTTACATTTGGCTCGGCTGACCTCGAGTATTCGAGGACTGCCGATAGCCTACAGTATCCTTGATACCATCAGTAAGCTTTATGTGAATAATAAAGAGGTAATTATACAATGGATACCATCCCATGTAGGTATCACGGGTAATGAGGAGGCCGACCGCGCGGCGAGAGAAGCGATAAGCGACGGTATTTTGTATAGTTGTCTACCAGTACATAGCGAACTATTAAGTGGAGCTAAAATAAGCTGTAGACAGCTGTGGCGTGAGTATTTTGATGAGCGGTCACTAATTAAAGGTATATGGTATAAAACCATACAGTATCAACCTCCTCTATACCCGTGGTTTGACCAACAAGAAAGAAATAGGAGATACATTGTAGCACTGTTGAGACTTCGTTCCGGACACATTCCGACAAACAAGTTTAGATTTTTGATGGGATTATCAGATTCTCCAAATTGCTCAGAGTGTAATGTTGTAGAAGACGTTCATCATGTGCTGGCGGAGTGTGTTCGGAATGAAGCCCAACGACATGACATGAGATTCATGTTTGATTTCAATGTAGGTATATGTAACGGTGTCTTGGCTTCCCCGCTTTCCGAGGAAGCCGAGATGCTCGTTAAGCTATGTTTTAGAGTAGTTTGAATAGTATGTAAATATAATTATTGTATAAATTTCCTGTACGGGAGTGACGTTGTCACAAAGTGACAAAACTCCTTCAAAATAATAAAGAAAAAAAAAAAAAAAAAGTGACGTTCCAACGTGCCAGTCTATTGGTTTCTTTAGTCATTGGTTCGCCCATATTTGTGCAAATACGTTTGTATGAAAAAGCAGCCACCTTAATCCACGGGAATATAATTAATTTATCCGAACATATTTTTTGACGCAGGATGTGTCGTGACCCCATATATTTAATATTGGGCAATCTAAACGTGAGACAACCATCTGCAGGATGCTGTTGCTGCTGCCTCGCGTACGCTGTAGTAAGGAAGCGACGTGACGTGTCGTGACATAGAATTTTTTCGCTACGCTGAATACTAGATCTATGGTCGTGACACAGTGTCCTTCTTCTGAGGACACGGTACATAATTAGCCGTTCTTGCTCTAATGTATTCTATGTCTGTGAGCGAGAGTACCAGTCCATGTTGGTACAGTATGTTCCTACTAACCGTCCTTGTTCATGCATTACATCGAACTCCAACCTACGGTAGGACAGGTATATACCTACAACATGGACGTCTTCTATGCCATGAAAAGAAGGCATCCATGGGACTATATATTCAATCTTTTTTTTTCTTTTTCTTCTTTTTTTTTTGGCGTGTTCACCGGTAGTGGTGCCACAAGAGTTTGCCAATGACAGGTGATTAACTATTTTTTTATGAATGGCATGGAGTGGTGTTGTCACTAGTTTGCCAATGTCACGTAGTAAGTAAGGCTTGCAAACGATGGAGAATGATCGGTGATTAAAAAAAGATAGTCTGTGAAAGATTTGAATTTGAAAACTCCGAGACATTTGGGACTTTAATGTATCCGAACATATTTTTTGACGTATGATGTGTTGCGAACGAATACGTCATGTAATGAATGAATGTCAAACAAACATTGCCCATCGCCGTAAGCAGATCCAAAGAGATATTTTTATTATAAATTTACACGATTCTTCATAATAATGGTTTATTTATAGTGCGGCTAGAGTGCATCAAGACGATGGAGCACGATTTAATAGAGTTCACGTTGCCGCCGGCCCCACGGGGGCTGTGCTTCGACCGTAACGACTTCGTGAAGGTAACTGTCGGCGATTTCCCTTATTTCATGTTTATCCATGACAATTAGATGTGTAATTGCAATACGGATGTGTCTGGTGTGATTTCAGTCCAATTTCTCCGTGGATAACTTCTTGGCGGACCATCAAAATGTGGTTTCCTTGGAGTCGATGCGCGACGACCTAGGGACCTATCTGAAAGTTCTGCGCCTGGCTATGATTGAGCTAATCAACAAGGATTACGCGAATTTCGTCAATCTTTGCGCTACACTCATCGGATTCGATAAAACAATATCTAAAATCCAGGTGCCCCTAGGACAACTGAATGAGGAAGTTGTTGTAAGTAGACCATTATATTCTAAACTGATTCCTAATCCTATCCAATATTTTGATTACTCGTGTTCTAGCTGATCTTAGGTAGTTAATTTATGTTAAATGACTGGGATTCTTTCAATCATCTTTCTTCAGTAGCAGGAAATTCCTTTACACTCAATAACTTCCTTTTCGATGATTCTCATTTGAAGCTTTTGATTTTCAGAGTGTCAAGCAATGTCTAGAAGATGCAATGAAAGAGTTATCAATGTGGATGAGTCAACGGCACACATTGCAGAAGAAGAAACAATACCTAAAATATTACAGCCAGACTTTCAACAGTCTCAGCACCCTAGAAAACATCTTGAGCAATATTTCTGATAAGAAAACTGATGAGCGAGTTGCGTTAGCTGACCGGGCAACAATGCAATACAACCAACTGAAATTCTCTATAACAAAATGTGAGAATTTGATTAAACCTGAGCAAAAAACACAATTCAAGGAAGTTGGGCAAAAGCTCATACAAACATTAAATGAACTGCTTTTCCAGTTCTGGAATGAAAGCGATGAAGATAACTTACTTAAAACACTTATTACGCTGTCTTCATTGGACCGTGTTGCAGAAACAGAAATGCTATTGCGTAAGCAAGCTGTGGGACCATTACTACAAGATATAATAAATGAGCCTTCACTACAGAGAAGTAAAGCAGGCTTAGAAGAAGTCTATGACAGAATCTTGTCTCTATTAGACACAAAACTAAAACTACTGCTAGTAGTAACAAAGCATTCCAAGTTGACGTTTCTTGTAAAGAAATATAGGTTTTTCATTAACTGTTTCTGGTGCGAAGTGGAGAGCAGGTTAGAGGTGAATTTATCATCAATTTTTGCTCCCGGCAACCCACAGATATTCTATAGGAGGTACAATGAAAGCTTGCGGTTTGTAAGGAAGATGGAGGAATATTGTCCAGATAATGAATCTTTGAAATTCTTGCGAGCAACTATTGAATACAAAAGCTTTCAGAAAAGATGGAACCTGCCAGTATACTTCCAAATTCGGTTCCAGGAAATTGCTGGTAAGTCCTCTATTATAAGTACAACTATAAGTAAGTGCTACTAAAGTCCCTGCCATGAGAAGCTATAATTTTTTTAAATAAAGTTACATAGCAACAATTCAATCAACAACAAATAATCCCAAATTGAATCAACTCAAAGTAACATATGTGTAATACAAAACTAACGATCAATTTCATTTGGTCAGGTTATATATTGGTGTTTACAAAATGTATAGCTTCTAGTGGTGTTGACTTTAGTTTCTACTAAGCCCAGAAGCCCTGAACCTAGTAGCATATTGCTGTAGTGTCTCTGGCCCAAAAAAAAATACCAAAAGTAAGAGACAATATTTCAACTAAATTTTAATACTGTGTGACATAGACACATCAGCGACAGCTGCTCGTCTATAAATAAATAATAATAAAAATAGCTCCATGTTCTCCGGTGGATGTTGTAAACTAAGGGATTATACCAAAGTATGGGTAGCAGCACTCAACTACTCAACACCAATACTGCAATCACCAATCAGCCTGTGAAGTATGTTGGTTATTGCATTCTATGCGGGAGGCCTTGCCTAACAGTGGAGGTCTAATGGTTGGTGATGATCTGCAAGTCATCATCACTCATCATAAAAAAAACACATTTAAATAAATAAATAATGCTGGACAGTTCACACAACATTATCTAGCCCCAAGCTAAGCAGAGCTTGTGTTATGGTGGTTCTGGGGTACTAGATAACTGATATACTTAATACAATACATTACATAGATAGATATTTTTTATTGTACATAGTAAATACCCAGAACACCCTGAACAAATATCTGCAGATCGTACAAATATTTGTTCTGAGGCGGTTATCGAACCCGCAACCTCCTGCGTCACAGGCGAACCTCCGCCCGCCACGCCACAGAGGTCGTCACGTCTGTCACATTTGTGATATGCCTCAGATGATCAGTCTTGCATGCACAGTACATGCCGACATAACTTTCCACACAACTTTCTCTAAAGGCTGGTTACACATTGATTAGTGCGAGTGCAGGTGTTTAGCGCAGGTGCTTAGTGATCAGTACACACGTGTGGACAGCAACTGATTAGTGCGAGTGATTAGTAATCAGCGTAGTAAAGTGAATAGAAGCGATTCCTATTTTTTGCGAGTAGCCTTGTCCCGCGCGCTCTTCCTTCCCCCTGACTCGCAGCTTGCCTGCTACTAAACACGCTTGTTTAGTGATTAGTGTTTAGTAGCGTTGTTGCGCGGACTGAATTTACTGAATTTACTAATCACAGCTGCTAAACAGTATTGGACACCACTAAGCACTAAGCACTCGAAATTAAGCCTACTCACACTCGCTCTAATCAATGTGTAAACTAGTCTTTAGGTTATGATAAAACTATCAATATTTGTATCCAAGTGAGATGCGAGTTAGCAAGCTGTACTGCCAAAATGTACAGTCAGGAAGGTTTCCCTTGGAACCCCGACTGCACATGCAATATCTCTACGGTAAGGCAATAGACCTACAGCCTGAACCCCAAGTTCCTAGCGTCCTAGTCCCCTAGTGTCCCTAGCGGCCCTAGATCCCTAGCCCTAACCATAGAGCCACGATACATAAATAGATATAATAAGTGTGGGATGTCCACTACCATGAGACCTAAGGTAGTCGACGGAGTGCTGGTAGGATCCAGGTATATGGATAGATGGTTTCCTCACGCCAGTCAAGCGGGCTCGCAAGACTGATTAAGGGCTGAAGGGTGTCTTCGCCACGTGAGAGGTGTATGGTAAGGTAGGATGCATCAGCGGTAAGGCAGAGCCTCAGCGCTTCAGCAGGGTATGAGGTCCGGCCGTCAGAGAGTAGCCCTGACCGTGCCGGTGGAATGAGACAACCAATTGCTCGGTAACGTGCTACCAAGCTGAACTGGCAATGGTCACAAGCTGAACTGGCAATGGTCACAAGCTGAACTGGCAATGGTCACAAGCTGAACTGGCAATGGTCACAAGCTGAACTGGCAATGGGCAGGCAATACAGCTCTCAGAACTGACGACTATTGGGAAATAAAGGTTCTTGAGTGGTGACCAACAACATTTCAAGGTAGCAGGAAGCCGGTGGGTGGAGGCTGCTCAAGACTGCCATGTGGGGTTATGTCCAGTAGACTTCTATAGGCTGATGATATAGAAGACTATCGGGAGACATCTTCCAACAGTCATGTACAGTTTTTTTTATAAACGCATGACTTTGGCACAGATAAAATAATACTTCGGTTATCACTTATGAGTACCATACAGTCCCACTATTATTATAAATGCGAAAGTTTGGATGTTTGTTACTCAATCACACCGTAATATTAATATTTGCAGATCATGCAAAAAAAAACACAGCGGGAATCAAACCCGCGTCATAGCGTTATCGCGTGAGCCGGCTACTCCCCGCCTCGACACAGAGGTCGTCAACTCTTACTGTCTCAATTTTTAGGGTTCCGTGCCGTACCCAGAGGTTAAAAGGGGACCCTTTTAAGACTCCGCTGTCCGTCCGTCTGTCACCACCGTATCTCATGAACCGTGATAGTAGACAAGTGAAATTTTCACAGATGATGTATTTCCGTTGCCGCTATAACAACATAATACTAAAAAACAGTAAAATAAAAATTTAAGGGCCTACGATACAACAGACATGTTTTTTTGCCGTTTTTATAGATAATGGTACGGAACCATTCGTGCGCGAGTCCGACTCGCACTTGCCCGGTTTTTGGTTATCATAAATCGTATTTACATTGTTGCAGCCATGATATGTAAAACTGTTTATCCTGTCCTGATCTATTAGCCAACTATAATGAGACTATTGATAACTGTAATGATATCTCTCGTCGATATAGTTGGGTTTGTTTAGATCTCCACACACAATATTCATTCATTATCGATAATGGAATGGAGTCAAGGGTGACGGATAAATGACGTCATTCTTATTGCTCGTACGATTGTCGCAGATTACCAAATAGTTGGTAACTCGCATCTTAATTACTACTAAGATTGAAGTCTCATATTATTAATAAAACTGGCCAAGTGCGAGTCGGACTAGCGCACGGAGGGTTCCGTCCACACCATTATCTATAAAAACCGGCCAAGTGCGATTCGGGCTCACGCACGTAGGGTTCCGTACCATTATCTATAAAAAAGGCAAAAAAAACTAGTTTGTTGTATGGGAACCCCTTAAACATTTATTTTATTCTGTTTTTTAGTACATATTTGTTGTTATAGCTGCAACAGAAATACATCATTTGTGAAAATTTCAACTGACTAACTATTACGGTTACGCTTAAATATTTATATTCCCCTTCAATCACGTAGGCCACGTAATTACCTACCTAATTACGTGGCGAGTGACGAGTTGAAATTAACTCTAGTTGGCATTGTTTTACTAGCTACTATTTACTACTACTACTATCCTTCTACTACTATCCTACTACCCAAGAAGGTAGGTAGCCTAAACAGGTAATGTTATTATTTGGGATGAAAAAACCAAGAGTTATTGAAAAGTGACGTGAGGAGTTACAGGCTCGATTTCAAAATAATTAGTTCTGCATTAAATTAAATAGAATTAGTTTATATGAACAAGTAATTAAATTTGTAAAAAATAAAAAAAAACCCTCAACGCAATGAAACGGCTGAACCGATTTTGATCAAACATAGCTAAGAATACTCCCGACTAATACACCTTTCAAACAAAACAAAAAAAATGGTTCATCCGTTCGGGAGCTACGATGCCACACACACAGACACGTCAAACTTATAACACCACGTCGTTTTTGCGTCGGGGGTTAAAAATTACGTTTTTAATTCTTGTATTCTTTGTTTCATCATTATGAATCGACATCATGCATGTTGCTCGCGAGGTCGCAGAAGTACTAGTTTAAAAATAAATTACTAGGTTCTAGGTTTGAACCTTAGAATATAGAATAAACCAGAACCCGTGTCACGCGTAAAAACTGTCACCACGCAAACTAGTCTCAATGAGAATAGTTTCACCCAGTCTGTCTGTGGTCGGCCGTCCGGCTAGTCGTGTCGAATTCGACACATTTTCTTGTGAATATGGCGTTGTCATTCCCACGTGTAAAAATGCTTAAAAAGAAAAAGGATAGAATCACATTTCATACGTAATATCTTTTTGGTTTAAATAATAAATTTTGTTTACCATTCATTCTTTGGAAAAAAGTCAAGCGTCCATTTTGTCATTGTTGCCGGCAATGGACGCTTGACTTTTAGGTGATGTTGATCACCCAAATATTTCCCCTACTGGTGGGTAGTATGATAGGCGCGGGGGAGGTATTGTGTTTTGGCGACACAGCGCCCCGTACTAATGGCATCGTACGCACCTTCTGGTTTATTCTATATTCTAAGGTTTAACTTGACTTTTTTCTTTTTAATACAAGAACCCATTGCATATATTACAAGCTCAGTGGAGAACTAGAGTGGGGAAGAGCTTAAATTGGTACAAACTTAATTTTTGTTAGTAACGCTGTATGAAACGTAAAGCTACTTAATTTTTAGCTATTTGTGTTTGTTATAAGTAAATCGTAATAATGTACCGCCAAGTAGTTATTTGAACTTTTTTTTTTAATACTTCTTGGAATGACTGAACAAGCTGATGGCCCACGGTTAAGCTGTAACCTCTGCCTTTAACAATGCATTACCTCATATGTCACTTCCACCTAGGATGCACCCTATGTGGCATTGCACTGCGCCTGCCACCCTGAGACATAAAGATGAAAAGTCTCATGTGCCTGTAATTTCACCGGCACCCATACCCTTCAAACCGGAACACAGCAATGCGAGCACTACTGCTGTGCGACTGCCCCGGACGAACTTTTTCAAAAAAAAGCTCTACTACTAACATTACTGTTTGTTGCCTGATTCTTCTAGGTCTGGTTGCGTTGGAACAGGAGTAAATGTAAATTTATTTTTTAAGACGATTCAAAATGATCCTTGTGATTTCAATGAATAAAATACTTTTGACTTTGACTTTTATATGAATGCTCTCCATTTTGTACTACAGGAAGCTATGAAGCCACCCTACAGAACACTCCCACGAAAGAGCCTTGCGACGGATACCTCCTAAAAGAGACCCAGCTATGCTGGAAGGCGCTGCAGGAGTGCTGGTCGGACGGGATCTATATCGAGGCTCTGGGGCACAAGTTCTGGAAGCTGTCATTGCAAGTTCTGGCGCGGTACGCTACTTGGGCGAGCTCGTACTGTACTCAGGTATACTGCTGTTCACCTTCTTTTACTCGACTACAGTACCAAAGGAAGATTACTTAGAAACACCATCGAAACTACCAAAGGAATTGAACCTGTGACCTTGTTGTAGGCTGCTTTGCCGCTGCTCAGATTTAAGATTTTTACGACCTATGTGGCGCGGCGGGCGAAGGTTCGCCTTCGACGCAGTAGGTTGCGGGTTCGATTCCTGCCTCGGAACAAATATTTGTACGATCTGCAGATATTTGTTCAGGGTGTTCTGGGTATGTTCTATGTATAATAAAAAATATCTATCTATTTAATGTGTTGTATTAAGTATATCAGTTATCTAGTACCCATAACACGAGCTCGGCTTAGCTTGGGGCTAGATAATGTTGTGTGAACTGTTCAGCGTTATTAATTTATATGTATTTTATTATTATACATAGACATTCGCCTTTATCCCCGAAAAGGTAGGCAGAGCCTCATATGGGCCTCTTTTCACTGTGGATTGCACCATCGTGGGAAATAGACGTGTCAATTGGTGAGCTCATCTTCGCCATTGCGTCCCGCGACTGACTCTGCTAGCGCTTTCTTCCAGTAATAACACATTCCTTAAATAAGCTAGCAGCCAGGACAAATCTTATACCAACGAATCTTATCAACAAGTCCGGGTAATCCCTTGGTCGGCTTTTACGACATCCACGGGAGGAGACGGAGGGGGTCTATTCTAAGGCCGGACAGACCACACTGACTTTGGTTTGATTGATTTGACTTATACCAACGAATCTTACAGAGTTGAGTTTAAGACTACCTTTCTTCTTTTATTTATGGCTTCTGTCTATCTATGGCTTTAGATGTTTCCACAATGTTGCCCAAGTTGTTACCTAATAATTTAACTGAAGACAACCTCTGTGGCGCGTTGGGTGAACGTTCGCCTGCGACGCAGGAGGTTGCGGGTTCGATTCCCGCGTCGGAACAAACATTTATACGATTTGCGGATATTTGTTCAGGGTGTTCTGGGTATTTTCTATGCATAATAAAAAATATCTATCTATGTAATATACCTATTGTATTAAGTACATCAGTTTTCTAGTACCCATACCACAAGCCCTGCTTAGCTTGGGGCTAGATAATGTTGTGTGAACAGTCCAGCATTATTTGCTTATTTTATTTTTAAAGAATGTTTTTTCTTACACTGGGTAACACTATTTTCAGGGATTCCCCTTAACCATTATATTCTAGAATAATAACAAATACGTCACTTTATTTCAGAGAACTGGACCACAGAGATATGAACCGACGCATGTTAATAAAGTCCTTTTAGAGAACAGTATTAGCATTTATGTTGATGTACAAGCACTCATTCAAAAATTGCCGCAGTTCTTAGAACTTGTGCTTAGTAGATTCTCCACAAATGTAGATTTACTGAAAAAGAGCTTAGAGTCTTCAGAAGAGACCTTACAAGGCACAAGGAATAAAGTAAAAGAATGTATTGTGAATGAACTGTTTGATAATTTCAATGTCCAATTGAAGCAAGTCAGCGATATACCAAGATTGTACAGAAAGACGAATCGCAGTGTCCCAACGAAACCATGCACTTACTTAGATGTGGTGTCGAATGCACTGAGAGAATTCAGTGAAGATGCTTTTAAGAAATTGGACAATCCATTTGTAGTGGAACTACTCGAGTCCTTGTTCAATGTTATGACTGTTTCGTAAGTAATTAAGTAATAGATTGAAATCTTTTCATTGGATTTAGGTTAATTCTAATTAGATGTTATTTTTTGTAGATACTACAAATATGTAGAAGATGTATTGACCTCCGTGCACAAAACCGAGGAGTCCTTGAGAAGACTGAAGCAAATAAGAGAAATGTCACAGCAGAGTAGCGATAGTGTGGGCACCACGGATGGAGACAAAATCAGACTACAACTAAATGTGGATGTCATCTTCTACGGAAAACTGATTGAATCAGTTAAAATCAACATACATAGTGTTCAGAAGTATACAGAGTTATCTACTATGGTTACCGAAGCTGTTAAAAATATAGATATTAAATGATATAGCAATTTATACAGAAAATGTGTTTTCTTTTTGTATGAGTAAAAAACGGTTTCCAACATAAACATGTATTTTGATCAGCTGAATAAAAACTGTATGATTTGAAAAAATAGAAACCATTCACTTTACTTAAAAATAACAAGTTATAAATCTTACTACTATTTGTGTGGAACAAAGTACTTGCGGATTGAGTTTGATTTAGGTTTGTTTACGTTCCGTGGGCTACTTCTGGTCACTCCAGCTGAGCTGGATGGGTTCTTCCACATGGCTTTGAGCTCCTGCTGCATGTCATCCGGCAGTGCACTGAACACCTCTTTATCCACATAGCTGGGACAGACGTTGCAGGCGCCGTCTTCCACCACATCCTTCATCGAATCTGACGCGTCAGACATGTTCTCTCGGGCGGGACTGGCGCGAGGGGTCAACGATCGGTCGCGCGAGTTCAGTCTCAACTCTGAAACTTTCTCCAACTCCTTAGAATTCAACCTGAGCTCTCCAACTTTCAGTTTACTTGGTGATGCGACTTCCTCCTTGGCCAAGCACCTTCTCTTAGCTATCCAGTTGACCTTTTTAGGCTTTTTAGGCGACGGTTCAACTTCACCGTCCGAGTGGTCGGTTGTCGTGCTACTGCTTGGAGATACGGCAGAGTAATCCATGGAGGTAGCCGAAGTGTCACAGTCATTCGATAAATTAAGTACTGATTGGACGGAAATATCATTCATCAGGTAGTTCACTATGGAACTTCTCCCGGTCATGCGTTCCTGGAACTTGGTGAATGCCAGACCCACTAGAGTTAAATGGAATGGTTTAGTTAGATCAATCAGCTTGTTGAATAATCTCATTGCTATCGCTAGGAGTTTCTGTTGGCCCGCATCTGTTACTGTCAGCACGCCATTGGTCAGCGAAAATATTGAAGGAGAGATTTGACTTTGTCTCGACTCTCTGTGGCTGCTGAGCCGCTTGGCATCTTTCTTTCGGAGTGTGACTCTTAGAGACACGGGAATGCGCCCATCTTCCCTCACCAAGACCAGCAACCTTTGCAGTAAAGCAGAGAACTTATCTTCAACTTCACTTTTCACACTCACTGTCTTGAAACTATCCTCCAATCCAATGCTCAGTGGCTTGCCGGACTGCTTGACAGGTGTGCTATCCTCTCCCAAACTTAAGGCCTTCAATCTAACAGCCATGTCACTACTGAAATGCTTCTTTAACTCCTCCAAGGGTGTCTCTTGCAGGTCCCTCACTGTGATGATTTTCTGAGAGATGAGAGCTTCAGTAGTTTTAGTACCAATACTAGGAATGGAACGGACACTTGTTAGGCTTAACATAAAACTGGTTGCATGCTCTGGAAATATAGTAGTTTGATCATTAGGCTTGTGTAACGGACAGATAAGTTTTGCTAACAACTTGTTGTGTGCAATACCAGTGCAAGTTGTGAAACCAAGTTCATCATAAACTTTCTTTCTCATTTCACTGGCTATTTGTGATGCTATCCTCAGTCTATTGTGGCAGCCACACGGGCATTCTATGCTTGGTTCGTTGTAAATGTGGCCTGTGAGTGTAACACTCTTTTCATTCATAGTTTTTAACTTTTCTTGAATTAAATTTGTGACATCAATAAAGTTTTCGTCCATACCCAACTTTTCCACGGGACACTTCCAACCCAGCAGTGCCGTGAATATCTTGCTAGAAGCCGTTCTATAGTCATGGAGGTCCTCTCCATTCACCAATGTTAAATTGGGGCACACTTTCAACGCGTCCGATACGAGCATACACTTTTGAACGCCGTACTTCCTCGCTTCGTAATTACTGGTTACGACGATGTTTTTCTGTTGAATACCAAGTGGAACATTGCGGAGCATGGGCTTTCGAAGCATCTCCACTTGAGCATAAAAACAGTCCACGTCCATGTGAATTATACACCTGGAGTGCTCGCTGTCGTTCTCATTGTACACAGAGATGCTAGTATCCATGCTTCTGCAAAAATTAGACAGGAAAGTCACAGTTACACTGCTAAAACTTAGTTTACCTGTTACGAGGCAAAGTAACAAAATGTTGAAATATCGCTTACCTGTCATCCATGGCTATGTTGCAAGTGAGTAGGTTAGATTAGGAGGCTCATTTATCAAGGTAATTTGTAGAGAATTACTGCTTTTCTTTTATAAAAATCCAAAATATTGATATTTTTCATTAGACAATCACGACACATCAACAGAGGCAGTGTTGCCAGTTGCCTGCCAGGAAAAAAGATTTCTTTCTCTTTTTATCACTTCACTTCTTAGTTTATAGCATCTGTAGCCAGCAGCTGTTTCTCTTTTTAAGAGATGTTCTATCAATGTTCCGATTTCAGTTGATTAAATAATGGCAACTGAACTGGATCTATGCTAGGGATGTACCTAATCTGTACATACAGTACTAGAAAGTTTTGCGCAATCTGTGGTTTTGTTTTGTCTGTCTGTCATACATACACTACTCTGCTGTCATATTTGGCATGTTTAACAAAGTGGGTGTTTTTTAGTTTTATGTTCAAAGAATTCGAGGTTTTTTGCAAAAAGGCAGCTTATTACTGTAATAACAGTTATGACCACTTGAATAACTACGATGGAGGGATTGCCTTCGGGTGATATACCGGCAAAATATCAGAAGTTGGCATCGGAGTACTCAAAAGTGGGTTTAGATCGGTAACAACATTTTATTGCTTTGAAATACGATCGGTAATTTGTTGTTTCCGTTGTTTCAGCTGCGAGTTCATGTGAAGGTGCTAAAGAAGGGGGTATTGGACGAGCAGGCGAAGTCTAACGAGCTGAGGGAGACGCTGAAAGAGCGGGAGAAGTCCCTTAGAAAGGGGGAGTTGGAAATAGACTCTCTTACTTTTCGGAACCAGCAGCTGACGCGGCGGGTTTCCGTTCTTCAGGATGAACTTGAGGCGTTCCAGGTCATTGTCATAAATTGCACGCAACTATTCTATTATCATTTTTGATACGAAAAATCTCATAGTACTAATGTTTGTACATACAGTTCTATCTGTCCTTCCTATTACCTACTTAGCTGAACTACAATTCAGTAAGCAAGCACTGCATAGATAACAACTCAAGTAATTTAATAGCTTTATTTATACACTCTTAAAATGTTTTCAGCTGAAACTAACAAAGAAAAAGGGTAAAAATGATGAGAAGCATCCGTCTACCAGTAATGCAGCACCCTTGGATACTGGTCTTCTACAGGAAGAGTTGCAAAAGAAGATTATTGAGAATGCACAATTTGCATCTCAGGTATGGAGTCAAATAACTATTAATAGTACATTAGTGCGAGGCAGTTTGCCAGTTTTCAGGCCGGTGACCTATCTGTTGCTATGCGGTATCCTATTTAAACTGTACAACTTGATGACCACAACCGCTCTGTCAACGACTGAGAAGAGAGACATTTAAACTGTAATCCTTAAGTTTTCATTTAAAGTGACCTCAGGTCACGTCTACCTAGAATGTAGGCATTACACTGTGCCTGCCATATAGGGTCCCTGCAATTTCACTGTCACCTTTTTTACCGGAAGACAACACTGCACGATTTTCTACTTGGTGCCAGAAATATCATCAGCAGCCTTTATTAGCAGCACGGAAATTGAATGAACGAACGCGTTTAGTAATTGTATCTAGTGACAGGTGAGAGTGAGAAGGCAGATACTTCAAAATTCACTGCATTTTACAAGCTTTTATTTAACTTGATATGTATCAACTCTGAAAGGGATCATAACCGTATCGCCGTCAACCATGTTCCGATTCCGATTAGTGTGCGTTGCAGTAGGGAGTTTCATACAATAATACGGAACGACTAGAGTTGATACGGTTACCATACCCCTTCAGAGTTGATAAACTGCTATGACCTTAAGACATCCACTGCTGGATGAGGCCTCCTCCTGTAATTGGGATTTGCTATAATCAGGTCACTTGGCAGCCTGATTGGTGATCACAGTATTTTTGTTGAGTAGTACTCAGGTTTCAATAGACCACCTTTATAATAGAAGTTGCATGAAGTCATTGGATGGAGGCCGATCGAGGTTGCGGGTTCGATTCCCGCTGCAGGACAAATATTTGTAGGTATATTTGTAAATATTTGTTCTGGGTCTGGGTTTTATGGCACCATGGTACTCGTAGTTTCTGATACCCACGACACAGGGAATCCTAGTGTGGGTAGGACTATGTGTGTGATTGTTGGGTGTTATGTTATGTTAGTATTATTTTATCTGTGTTTATGTTATGTTTAAGGGAGGACACAGAGAGATCTATGCTTAGGACTAGACCATGGCTAGAAATATGGTGGTTATAAAATGTAGCAAAAAATGCATATTCTATTTCAGTTATCAGACAGATCATTCGAGGTCTCCCAGTTAAAAGCATCTCTGGAAGACTACCATAAGCACATCAGTGATAGTGATAGCAAGTATAAGTGTGAGATAGCCAAGCTGCGGAACAGGAACCAGGAGTTGCAGCTGGCATTGGAGGAGGCACAGAAGGAACGGCTCAGCGGGACCCCGAGTAAAGCGCACCTCGGCAGTCAGGCGGCCAGTTTTAACGGAGACTTCTTGTCAGAGGGAGGCAGTTTGGTAAGAATCATAGTAATATCAAGTACAAGTGCGAGATAGCCAAGCTCCGGAACAGGAACCAGGAGTTGCAGCTGGCACTGGAGGAGGCGCAGAAGGACCTGCTTAGCGGGACGCCGAGTAAAGCGCACCTCGGCAGTCAGGCAGCCAGTTGTAACGGAGACTTCTTGTCAGAGGGAGGCAGTTTGGTAAGCATCATAGTAATAGCAAGTACAAGTGCGAGATAGCCAAGCTCCGGAACAGGAACCAGGAGTTGCAGCTGGCACTGGAGGAGGTGCAGAAGGACCGGCTCAGCGGGACGCCGAGTAAAGCGCACCTGGGCAGTCAGGCAGCCACTTGTAACGGAGACTTATTGTCAGAGGGAGGCAGTTTGGTAAGCATCATAGTAATAGCAAGTACAAGTGCGAGATAGCCAAGCTCCGGAACAAGAACCAGGAGTTGCAGCTGGCACTGGAGGAGGTGCAGAAGGACCGGCTCAGCGGGACACCGAGTAAAGCGCATCTCGGCAGTCAGGCGGCAAGTTGTAACGGAGACTTCTTGTCAGAGGGAGGCAGTTTGGTAAGCATCATGTTAACATAACAGCTTTATTCTAACAGCGCACTGTGGTTTCACCCCCATAAGTATTGATCCCATGGGAACATTGATTTAACAATTAGCCTATGTGTTATTCCATTGGTATATATCTATCTCCTAGCTATCGCCATTCCATTCATCCAATTCCGTGAAGCCGTTTCAGCGTGAAAGAGTAACAAACATACACAACACAAACTTTCGTATGTATATTTATCGCGTGTATTTCAATAGTATTAGTGTGATATTATTTATGTTTTTTTTTTAGCCGCGTTATTCTCGAAATTATTAAAATTTCCGTTAGATTTTTAATTTTTGAATTTTTATTATTTGCTAGTTCATTCCCAAACAACACATAATCTGTGAAAATTTCAACTGTAATGCAGACAGGCAGACGGACGAACGGACGGCGCGCAGGCTTAGCAATAGGGATCCGCGGAGCTTATGAGGCATGTAGTAATAATGTTTTTAAACTTAATTGCCTCTTTCCAGCTTGGCAGTGAAGACGCCCTCAGTTCTGTGGACGATTTGAACGTGAACGAGCAACTTAGTATGAAGGCGCATAACTTAGAACAGGTAATTGCACAAGTACAATTTGTTGTCATGTACAATTCTTTGCAACATCTAATTAAATTAATCAACCAATCAACGCACTTGTTGCACATCTCTTCTTCGGTAACAGAGTGGTCCACAATTGGAAAATACTACCACACGATGTTGTTTCTGCCACATCTGTGAACGCATTTAAGAACAAGCTCGACAACTGGCTACGAAAGGACAATTCAGAACTTAAAAAAGTGACCCAAAATTAGACATTCTACACTGTTTTGATGTAACTGATGTATTTGATTCAGCGAAAGCTGCTCGTCTATAACTAAATATAATAAAATAATTCTGATGTACCGCTGTGAGGTGTATAGTGCTAATGTTCATGGAGTTCAGTCAGCCTCCCTACCAGCTGTCATATTCTCTAATCAATGTCGATTACCAGTTTGCTGTTCATTGCGCTGCGTGTTTTAGTTTTATTTCAAGAGCAGAAATATTTCAAACTCTCTGCGCAATGTATAGCAAACTGGACATCGAAATCACACTTCAGTCTACTACACAATACGACTCCAGACTTTGAACAGGATCATAGAAGCTAGGACTACAACCCATCAATATTCCTTCTACCACCTTAGTGATAATCATCTAACTAACCACTCGTCAGAATAATCGCTCGTCGTCACATCAGCACATAACTAGGTCACGGGTTAGATTCGACATTATTAGTCCACCTAAGGCAGTGACCACTGTCACCCCAGGGGGGAAGAAGATGTCTTGGAACAAGCAGGACATCTCCCGGCGTTGGAGGCCTGTGCAATACCAGGCTGGGGTTCCCGCACCCGAATTCAGCTGGCCTCCAAGTGCTGCCCCCCTGTGTTAACACTATCCTAGCCAGCCCAGCTCCTTAAAGTAACGAAGCTGGATTTTGGATTGATGGCATTACTGTTAAACTAATAGAACTGACAAGAAAAACTGACACAATTTTAACGCGGTTTGGCTATACAGAACTAACAGAATCATAAACCAAGACTGTTTTTTTTATTGTACAGTCAAAACCGGATATAACGTCATTGAAGGGACCATTTAACCTCGGACGTTATGTCCGATAGTTGTTAATGTTATAAGCAATATACACAAGTAATCATATTGTTCAGGGTGTTCTGGGTATTTTCTATGTATAGTAAAAATATCTATCCATGTAATATTACTGTATTAAGTATATCAGTTATCTAGTACCCATAACACAAGCTCTGCTTAGCTTGGGGCTATATAATGTTATGTGAACTGTCCAGCATTATTTATTTATTATTCATTTATTTATCAAATGGCAAAGAGCGCGCAAGAGGTTCGGATAGGGTGGGAGAAGGTGCGTAGCTACTAATAAGTCAAAACATTCCTTCATAGATTAGAATAAGTTTGAAAATTATTCGTATTGTTTTGTTTTTCTGGAACAAGTAAAACGGGTGGTCGTTATAGCCGATTCATATCGATAAAGTTTCGTCGTTTTAAGCGATATGTTGCTGTATCCGATGTTGTTATAGGCGGTATATTAAAAGCATTATTAATTAACATTATTATTATTAACGTACCTAGGAGACCATCCATAACTTTTTGAGATATTCAGATCTGCATTAACAGATTTTGTAAAAAATTTACAGACAGCAAGAAAATGGTAATTTTACACAAAATCTTTTTTTGATGCCAATCGATCCTGTTTCTTATATGGATCAAAAGTCTCTATTGGACCAACTGAGGTTTGAGTACTAGAAATTTCAGAAATCACCAAAAAGTTTTGTTAGGAAAAACTAAATATTCTGTTGCCAAACGACGACTTTGAGGCTAACTGAAGTTTGAGAACAGAAACTACGGTAAGTCACAAGACCGGGTTAACACGCAGGTAACTTATGCAGGGGGCATAAGATAAATTTTAGTTTTGCTAACCCGGCATAGTGGCATTCTGTAAGCAAAAGTGTCTAGCTTAGTGGAAAATCATAGTTGCATCGATTATCTGATCTTCTACAACATTAGAACTAAAACAAATAAAAATAAAATGAAATAATTTTGACATGTATTTTTAAACACAGACAAGGTAACAAGATTGGTATCATTAAGGAGATCTACGAAATAAATTGCTCTAAATGACCGCCAAGAAGTTCATAAATTTCAACTTACAATCTAGAACTTTCTCAGTGCAGACATAAGAATGACCTAAAGATATTCGAATCACCTTCGAAGTTTGAAAGTAAAAGCCTTTTTTACTTATTTTTTTTTTGCAACCAGTCTTCTTTATAGCTGATTATAGCGGATCTGAAAACTAAAAGTTCGGCCAATGCAGAAGTTTGACTCTCTTACCGAAATGTATGGAAAAACTTTTTCGCTATTTCTGACATTTCTAGTACTCAAACCTCAGTTGGTCCAGTAGAGACTTTTGATCCTTATAAGAAACAGGAACGATTGCCATTCAAAAAAGTTTTTTTGTAAAATTACCATTTTCTTGCTGACTGTAGTTTTTTTCCAAAATCTGTGAATGCAGTTTAGAATATCTCAAAAAGTTATGGATGGTCCCTTAGTAACGTTTTCCTGTAACTATAATGGTTAAGGTACCTGCCCTTACTGTCCCGTCTCAACAATCCATCCTGTATAGGGATTCGGCCGGGGCCTTGCCATTTGGTCGTAATAACCGATACGTCGTTATAAACGATGTCGTTATGTTCAGTTTCGACAGTTTGTTTATTGTCTATCGTAAAGATAATAAGCTGTATTATTATCAGTAGTTGAGCAATTAAAACCACAAATTTAAATATATTATCTTATCTGTGTCACTTATAAATTATCTTATCTTGAACCAGAAGCCAGCGGGGCTATACAAGCCTCGTCTGATTCTTTTGAAATCGTTATTTACGATTCCAGACAATAGATAAAATCGTAAGATTTTATTTGCACTTGCACGATTTTGTTGTGTTCTTGTATCATTTAGAAACAAAGAAAGGAACTTTTATTCGTGACTATACAAACAAACACACAAACGAACAAAAAAGCGAACAAGATAAGAACTAAATAAAAACAAAAACTAAAACAAAAACAAATTACACAGAAACAAAAACTATGGCAATTTATGTGTGTGCCTGACGTAAGGCACTTAAGGGTCCCCAACTCAGCGTTTGCTTATTATTAAATAACTACTAGTTAGATATACGTTTATTAATAAATAAATAAATAATGCTGGACAATGCACACAACATTAGCAACAAGCTCTGCTTAGCCCCAAGCTAAGCGGATCTTGTGTTATGGGTACTAGATAACTGATATACTTAATACAATATATTAAAAAAACGAAACGAAACGAAAACAATATATTACATAGATAGATATTTTTTATTGTACATAGAAAATACCCAGAACACCCTCAACAAATATCTGCGATCGCACAAATATTTGTTCCGAGGCGGGAATCGAACCCGCAATCTCCTGCGTCGCAGTAATTAAAATAAAGGTTTTTTACATATTTCATTGTTCTGTTGTAACCGCGTAAACCATGGTAGGTTTGTGATGGTTACTCACATTCGCTTTCTCGCACTATTTACTAACTTAAAAGACTACTATAAATAGTATAAGTTATTTATAATTATATAATCATAAACTACACCTCTTACCTATTTACCAACATGTAGGTAACAAAACAGCGGGTACAAATAGGTGTTTACTAGGTAGGCAGATGTGAGTAAGTTAGGCAATAGGTATTAGTTATTTAGGCAATATGATATCCGTTTCAAGATCGCGCGCGATGAAGGCTAGCCAACTCTTCAGGCTCTTAGCGATGTTTTTATTCACCGTTTGAGAGTACTGTGCACATATATTTTGTTGAATGGAAAAAATCGTTCAGAATTCGCGCGGTCGAATCGTGTGCCGTGGGTGTTCGGCCTAAGAAAAGTCCTTTCTGTCTCCTACCGTGGATGTATTAAAAGCTAACTACCAGGGATTGGGCAGCAGCATCCATGCACCTGAGTACTCAACACATCATCAGTCTGTAGAAGTATACTGCTCGATAGCCTCCCCCATAGAATGCCATGATTTAACAGTCTTGAGCCACCTCCATCAACGGACTTTCTACTACCTTTAAAATGTCATCGGTCCATCGTGAGCGGTGGCCTTACTACATTGTGTTGAAAGGTTTGTGATCACCATTCGAGAATCTTGTGAATCTTAAAGAATCTTGAGAATCTTGTGAGAAAACTCTCTAGGGTTAAGCTCGCCTTTGTACATATAGTCCAGGAACTTTAAAATTTCACTTCGGAAAAAATCCAACCAAGCTGAAAATTTGTGTACCTACCTTTTAGCTACCCAAATAACCTCTGAAAAGTCCCACGAGTAGAGAGGTGTGCATAACTTTTGACAGCTAAAAAACGTTTCCTTTTTTCGGTTTTTGACAATATCTTCGTTCCTGTCGATCTTATCGCTATGAGGTATACCTATAAAAAAGAAAGAATGGAAAATTCTCTAAAAAAAAGGTTATATAAAATTCATCGATAAAATTAGTAATTTCCACGGAAAACGATGCGAAACATCGGATTGAGTTTTGTAGGTTTTCGCCATTGCCTGGTACGTTCTGTGTGGCGGCGCCAATAGCAGCTGTGCTTCCCCTCAAAATTGGGGATGGGTATTAAAAAACGGTTTATTGGAGCCAATAAATACTTCGAAATTAATAATATTTAATAAAAATTATCGGAGTTTTAATGCCCGATTACGAAAAAACTATTACTGTTATCAATAAACTTTATATAATCATTTTTGTAGAAAAATAACATTCTTTCTTTTTTATAAGTGTACCTCATAGCGGTAAGATCGACAGGAACGAAGATATTGGCAATAAACCGAAAAAAGGAAAAAAAAAACACCGTTTTTAGCTGTCAAAAGTTATGCACACCTCTGGACTCGTGGGACTTTTCAGAGGTTACTTGGGGAGCTAAAAGGTACGTGTACACAAATTTTCAGCTTGGTTGGAGTCTTTCTAAAGTTTGGCCCATTTTTAGTTTAAAGTTCCTGGACTAATATCTTTTGTTTTTATTTTATTTGTAATTTTTTTTCTGTCTACAATAAAGAATTATAAGAATCTTTATTTCATAACGGTTGTCAGTTCTGCAAGCTATATGGCCTGCCTGTTGTCACTTCAACTTACTAATTGTGAGAGCTATGTATGTAATGTATGAGACACTATAAGCTGACCATGTTCTTGGTGTTTTTTTCAGGAGAATCAGAAGCTCCGTATGGAGTACGGCATGCTGCAGTTGGAGAATGAGAGCCTCGCGCTGGAAGTCGCGCGACACGTTTCGGCGTCGCAGCGGAGACGCGGCGACGCGCACGACTCCGGAGACTTTAACGTGTTCAGTGAAACTTCGATAGGTCAGTCTTATTTAAGGTTCTTTAGTTCTTTAAGTCTTCTTTAAGCTCTCGCTTATGGCGCATTTGTTTTTTGGTGTTTTTTGCTAATGTCATGACCACTTCTTCAGATAGCGAAAGTTGATTTGGCGAGAACTAGGAGACTTACCACACATGTTTTAATTGTATCTCATAAATATCACTAGTTAAGCTACGATCCCCCTAAAAAAAAAAACACTAAAAATGCACCCGATGTGGCATTGCACTGCGCCCGCCACCCTGAGACATAAAGATGAAAAGTCTCATGTGCCTGTAATTTCACCGGCAACCCATACCTTGAAGGGTATGGGTTGCCGGAACACTGCTATGCGAGCCCTACTGCTTTGCGGCAGAAATTGTTATAGTGGTAGTACTTCCCCGGACGAACAAGAGGTCGTCCGTGAAACCGTGTCCGTTTCGCGTTTTTTGTGTAGATCACAAAAAAAGCTTTTCTACTAGCTTAAAAATAACAAGCTTTTATATTTATCTTTAGATGGCGATGGTCGGGTCACGGGTCTATTAGGGAGTTTGGAGGTACCGTTCCTGTTAAACCACGAGATTGAATCCAGAGAGGAGCGCATGAAAACTTACTTCAGGAGTAAGATCAGCGAGCTGTCATCGGAGAAACACAACCTCGACAGCACCGTTGAACATTATAGTGTAGAGGTGAGATTGACTACTTATACTAGCATACGCCAATGGTTTTGCTTGCGTGATTCATGACTAAAAACTAGTTCAAATTTTAATGCACGTCATAATCTCTCTGTGTACAAGGTTTCATCGAAATCGCTTCAGCCGTTTCGGCGTGATTCAGTAATGAACAAAGATCGAAATTTTCGGATTTATGATGCAGGAAGTCTGGTGGAGGAAACCTCAAGACAGTTAGTAGTAGAGCTTTTTTGTTAAAGACTTCGCCCGGGGACTTGGTAGTAGTACTTACTACCACCATACCTTTTCATGCCGCAAAGCAGTAGTGCTCGCATTGCTGTGTTCCGGTTTGAAGGGTATAGGTGCCGGTGAAATTACACGCACATGACAGTTTCCATCTTTATGTCTCAGGGTGGCGGGCGCAGTGCAATGCCACATAGGGCGCGTCCTAGGTGGACGTGACCTATGAGATAATGCACTGTTCATAAGCAGAGGGTACCGCTTAACATCAGATGGGCCATGGGCTTGTTCCGACTTAAAAAAAAAATATTCTATGGGGAGACCTATGTCTAGCAATGGACTTTCGTTAGTAGATGTTCTTCAGCAGTGGACGTTAGGAAGTGGATGTTTAGCAACGGAACTGAAATGAAAATTTAATAGCTTGAATACAGGGGCCCAATTCTACTATTTTTTAAAGCCATTATTGTACTATGTAATTCAATTGGGTTGGCGTTGGTTGCTAGTTTGCTGTCAACCAACTCATGCTGAGGCAGAACCATTTTGTTACTTGAGTTACACCTAGTACCTCCATATCTGTTTCTTCTGAGTGTGTTTTGTGTTTCTGTGTAGCTCTTGCATACAAATAAATATATATTCTTCTTCTTCTTCAATTACAATTGTCATTAAAAATTGTAGTTTGCTAAATTATTATTTTAAGAATTTTTACGGATAAAGATTTTACGATTGTTTCTAAATGGTCACAATTATAATGCAATTGAAAAACCATTGATGTTAGTAGGATACCAAAAGTGTAAAAGTGACAAGTATGAGATGATTCAATTCAATTTTAATACAACTGGTTTAGTAGAATTGGGCCCGAGTTAGTTTGGTGCATACTCTATTTTTGGCATCACTGCACTAGACTAGACTGTTGTACAAATATTTAATTTTAATTTTAGCACTAGGTATACATACCTAATAATTCTTATAATATGTTAATCATTTCATGAATTTCAATTAAATTTAATATAATACTATAAACACGGAAATACAAGTTATTAAATTTCAATGCAACGAAAATACAATTCTACTGAATAAATCAATTTGCGAAGTACATTATATTTATTTATAATACGCAGGCAGCTCTCGGAGCTGATGCGTGTATATCTTACACCCGTTTGCACTAAACTTTGTTTCTTGCGTTTCTTTCCTAACTTGTTTAGACAACTCCTAACGATAAATTTGCTTGCACTTACCCTAAGCCATTCCTTAGTCCACTTAGGCTAGGCTGTTCTTAGGCTTGGGTGTATTAACTAGGACAAGCCTAACTTATGTTTAGTGCATTTAAAATATTCATCTATGGAATAAAAACATCTGTCACAGAGCCACCATTTTTTTGTGCATTTTATTTTTAAATTCATTTTCCCTTATTCTATACGTTCAGCTGTGGACTTTTAGCAATGTACTAGTTCAACAGTGGATGTTAAGGTGGTTGCGTTCGCTTGTGGCTCGAAATTAAATTTATTTCGGTTTTTTTGCTCATCACTGCTCGTCACCACTTCTTCAGATAGCAAAAACTATGTTGCCGGTACTTATATGAGCTAACGCACAAGTTTTAAATAATAGTATCACATAAAAATATAATTAGTTTAGCTACGATTGTGCTTCAATGGTGTTTACAGTGTTTTTTTGTTTCAAGCACTTTCATAGCCAATCTAATGGTATTTATGTGATACTATAAATTAAAACTTGTGCGTTAGGTCATATAATTACCGGCAACATAGTTTTTGCTATCTGAAGAAGTGTTAATGAGCTGTGATGAGCAAAAAAAACAAAATAAATTGATTTTCGCGCCACAAGCGAAAGCAACCACCTTAAAGCACTTGTCATTCTGTAGTGGACGTACACCATTAGAAGTATCATACAATAGTGATCTTTCAGCAGCTGGTGATAATGTTTATTTTCGTTTGCCTTCCAGTGTGACATGCTGCGGCTCCGGCTCGAAGAGTTGGAGCGGGACAGACAGACGGACGAGAACACGTTACAGGACAAACACGACACTATTAATAGATTGGTGAGTATACTGACAGTGGCGTGGTGTATCCGGCCTAGCCAGCTGTCTAATAGACCCCTCCGTCTCCTCCCATGGATGTCGTAGAAGCCGACTAAGGGATTACACCAAGGGGTGGGCAGCAGCATCCACCTGAGTACTCAACACCGCGATTTCAGTATTGGTGCGCTATATTGCTGCGCAATAGAACGTGCTTTCAAACGGTGAAGGAAAACATCATAAGGAAGCCAGCACATGCATAGGATATCCTAGAGCCAAAAATTAGAAGACATGTGACATGTGCATGAAAGGAGCCTTGAATCCCTTCACCAGTTTGGTGACTAGATCTTTTTAAGGCGTATACCCAAGCCAAGGTCTCTGAACTAACGCAGGGTGACCAAGAAAGAACCAGCAAGGCATTAAGTAATACTAAGTAAGTGACGACCTCTGTGGCGCGGCTGGCGATGGTTCGCCTGCGACGCAGGAGGTTGCGGGTTCGATTCCCGCCTCGGAACAAATATTTGTGCAGTCTGCAGGTATTTCTTTGTCTGTATTTTTGTTGTTCTGGGTGTTTTCTATGTATAATAAAAAATATCTACCTATTTAATGTATTGTATTAAGTATATCAGTTAACTAATACCCATAACACAAGCTCTGGCTTAGCTTGGGGCTAGATAATGTTGTGTGAACTGTCCAGCATTATTTATTTTATTTTTATTTAACTTCAACTTCTGATAGAAGCTTTGTGAGGTCACTTTAAGCTAATCAACGCTACAGTCTGCGGCACATCATATTTTACGTCATATCACATACTAGCGTCCCGCCCGGCTCCACACGGAAAGTCATTAAAATACATAAGAATAATAATAACATACATAACAATCTTCCGGAAGAAATTCTCTAAATGATAGTGGAAACCGCATCAAAATTCGTTGCTTAGTTTAGAATAACTAAGCGGACAAACAGACAGACTTATGCGGATAGAGGCTTTGTTTTATACCATGTGTTGATGCGCCAGGGTAAGGTTTCAATCCTCCCCTCTCCCGCTAAGCCTCTACGAACTAGCCTGGCTGTTTAACTTTCGCTGAAGTAGAGATTTTTTTTGAAAGAGTTAGTCCGGGGAATTACTGCCTCCATACCTATTTCTGCCGCAGTGCAATGCCGCATAGGGTGCGTCCTAGGTGGACGTTACCTGCGTGAATAGTAGGTATTGCATTGTTACAGGCAGAGGTTCCTGCTTAACATCAGGTGGGTAATCCGCTTTTAACGACACATTAAAAAAATAAAATTACCCAGAAGCTTTATTTGGTTTTAGGAGGAAGAGCTCCATTCCACGTCTCATAACTACGAGGAACAGATGTCGGTGCTGACGGAACACGTCGCCGGACTGAACGAGCAGCTCACCAAGCAGCACGATGAGATACAACACCTCAAACACCAGCTCAGCACCAGGAGGAAATAGAGCTCCATTCCACGTCTCATAACTACGAGGAACAGATGTCGGTGCTGACGGAACACGTCGCCGGACTGAACGAGCAGCACGATGAGATACAACACCTCAAATACCAGCTCAGCACCAGGGGGTATAGCAGGCGCCGGCTCAGCGCTAGGAGGAAATAGCAGGCACCGGCTCAGCACTAGGAGGAAATAGCAGGCACCAGCTCAGCGCTAGCAGGAAATAGCAGGCACCGGCTCAGCGCTAAGAGGAATTAGAAGGCACTGGCTCAGCACTAGGGGGAAATAACAGGCACCAGCTGAGCACTAGGAGGAAATAACAGGCACCAGCTGAGCACTAGAAGGAAATAGCAGGCACCAGCTCAGCACTAGGGGGAAATAACAGATACCAGCTCAGTAGTACGAGGAAATAACAAATACAAACTCTGTCCTTGGAAGAAACTGATATTTATGTCAGCTACTCAACAATACGCCGTAGAAGTGAGACTCCCACACCCACACTGTGGAAAATAGTTAGGGCCCAAATACATTAACGAAATTTATGTCGCCGATATTCCGTCGCGTAAATTGGTATTGCCGCCTATTGCCACAATTACCACGGCAACGTTTTGCGGTTACCACGCTCGACGCAGTCGGTTTGGTATGTTTTTTTATTCAACTTGGAATGGTGGAACTAGCCGATTGAAATGCCCTGATGTTAAGTAGTACCCTCTCATGTTGATGGGAGTTATGTGTACTCGCGTTACTGAACGGTAGATCGGCGTCGTACATTCCGTCAGATGTGTAATAACTACCATATTCTACCATGTGCTACTATAAAACGCGAATTATCCTTTGAACAGTGTTTTGCCTTTTGCATTGACAAGCACTTTCCAATTAAAATGTTCTTAGTCTTATCCCTGTGTGGAAACTGATCATTTAACCATACCGTTTCTATAATCACGCCATCTTTTTTTTATTTGATTGGAATGACAAAACAAGCAAATGGTAGCGGTAACCTCTGCCTATAACAATGCATTACCCCATAGGCCACGCCCAACTAGGACGCGCTCCTAGGCAGAGGTTACCGCTTAACATCAGGTGGGCCATCTGCTTGTTCAGTCATTCAAGTTTTTAAAAAAAAAACGTGATTTCTCCAAATGTAGGTTAAGCTATGCTCTGCGGGGTCAGTTTTTGAAAGGGTGACCACTTTTTGCGTGCATTTTTTTTACAAACCTGGGTAAAAATTTAGAATCGTTTGGCAGGAGGAGGAGGGGGAGATGGGGGGTGGTGGAGGGGGAGGGGTACCCTCTCACCCCTGGTACCAATCCCATAACAAGGTAACTTATAGTTTTCGAGAAAAAAAATAAAGAAAATTTTGAGGTTAAGTATGAGATTTTGGTAAAACTTTACAATCGTTTGGCAGGAGGAGGATGGGAGAGGGGGGGGGGGGGGAGCGGGGGATTTGTACCCCCTCGCCCCTGGTACCACTCCTATGCAAAGGTAACTTACAGTTTTCGAGAAAAAAATAAAGTATTTTTTTTTGTTAAGTATGGATATTTTAAATGTCGGACTCCGGTATGTGCTCCCGCCAGTACTCTCGCGAGGTCGCCCTTGAGTGTCGCTTCACCCACTCGACCTTTGCTACGCTACGGAGGTCACCGGCTCGCTTCGCTCGCCAGCTCCCCCCTTCACTCCGCTCGGCCTCGCGGGCTTGCTCCACTCAAGATCTCCCACGCGAGCTACTGGCTCCGCGTTTTTATATACACTCTAGGGGCGTGACGCACAGTACCACGTGGAGTCGGGGTGCTCCGTATCGGGTCTGCCACTCTTTTCGGACCTAACCAACTATTGTCGGGGCGCTCTGTGTCGAGTCACACAGTCAGTCAACAATAAAAAATCCATAATTTATAACATTAATTAATTCCTCAAAAGGATCTCTCTTATTTCTTTCGACATCCCTTCTCTACAGATAGAGGTACCTACTCATAAATTAAATCATTAATATTATTATTTTACGTTCCGATTTTGTAAAATTTTCTTTATTATTTTTCTTTAAAAGCACAAGTTTCCTGGACAAGGGGGCCGCGGCTGGAATTTCCTGCACCCTCCCTGCAAGTTGGCGATGACTCCCGTAACATCTGACACATCCAATTCAAAAATTTCATACTTAACCTCAAAAATTTCTTTATTTTTTTTCTCGTAAACTATAAGTTACCTTGTAATGGGACTGGTACCAGGGGCAAAGGGGTACCCCTCCCCTTCCTCTCCCCTTACTCCCACCCTCCTCCTCCTGCCAAACGATTCTAAACCCAACCCCAAACCTGTTTTTTTTGCCGTTTTTGTAGTTAATGGTACGGAACCCTTCGTGCGCGAGTCCGACTCGCACTAGGCCGGTTTTTTACAGAATGTGTTGATGAGATTAGTACATAATTTTCTTGCTTTGAGTGCTCAAGTTATCAATAACAGACTCAGACTTGTATGACTCCAAAAGATTCATTGGGATTGCAATATTCATCGCGGGCTCTGCTATATAATGATCAAAAGATTAACTTATTTTTTACCGAAATGAATCTGTAATAACATACTTATGGTTAGGACAATATTACGTCCTTAATATGCCTTATCATGTTTACCTAGGAATTAAATTAAGGACCGAAACGCTACGAAAATGTGTATATTGTAAGATATATGTAAGTTCCATGTAAAAATGTTATCAACTTGAGATTTTTACGGTATTATCTTAATGTATACGTACCACATACATTACAATAGTTGTATTTTATATTTTGACTGCATGTTATATTATTGTCTAGTCGTCGCAATCTTGGCAAAGAACTGCAAGAAGGCCTACAATGATATATTAATTTCTTCGCAAATAATATGGCTAGTGATTATTTATATTTGAAAGTATTCAAAAAGTTTTGAATTCCAAATTGTATTAAATTTATTCAATAAATAAAAATTTATTATTTTTCAAGTGTTTTATGGATTTTTGAATCCATAATGTGTAGGTTACCGCACTTTATGGGTAACATTATACTTAACTGTGACCCAAAAAGTCCGTTCCGGGACTCGAATCCGCATCTTCGCCTGCATAATTTGGACTAATCGAGTTAATTTGGAAGGTTTCAAAATGAAACACCTGTAGACGGCTCCCATCGGCGCTATAGCTGAGTTGATAGTTCCCCGCAAATGTCGTCTCCAGCGTCATAGCTCTTTCTATGTTCAATAAATATTTTCTTATTCTTATGGCCGAACTGGTGAAGGCGTCGCCGATCACAGACGAAGATGCGGGTTCGAGTCCCGCTGGAACGGCATTTTTGGGTCACATTTAAATTTGAATACAAAATGGGCTACACACCGTGGCTGAAACTAGGGTTTCATGAATTGGTTAAAAACTTTTATTGCCCTAGGGCATCTAGGCCTTATTTGCCCTAGATTCTAGGCCTTATTTGCCCTTTTATAGATTATTTATAGGCTCTATATATCACTGTCTCAATTCAAAGGTTTGCAAACTACAATTGTGAGATGTATCATGCTTAATATGTATGTTTTTTATCTACGAATTGAACCCTAGTTCGTAGCCTTCAATTCTTCTATTTTGGTAACATAAATTATGTGTAACAATCGACTATTGTTTTTTCGCAGCTACCGTTTACTGTCATTAGCTTTTACAAGTCATGCTATGTTCAAAATCAGTCGTATTTAAATGCGTTTTATTCTCAGTTACATATTCCATACAAAACATTATATAGTTTGTGTATAATATTTGGTATACAATAATATATTACCTGTAACTGTAAGAGAAATAAATTATCTTTAGTTTTTAGTTCGGTGTTTTTATTGGATAGATACTTTCCCTGTTTTACACGATCAGTAGCTACCAAATGTTTCTGCCAAATAGTACCAAACTATGTCGCTTTGTATTTTGTGCTACGCCTGCGTCGTCTCCGGCATGGAGCTTCTGTAGAAACTTGTCTAACCGCGTACCATGGGAATATTGCATCGTTTTTACCATAGAAGCTAGAGGGCACCACTGCGTTCAGGACAGCGCCATTTATCGTGCAAAAGGGTAAATATTTTAGTTCATTCCAGTGAAGCTAGAGGGCACCACTACTTTCAGGACAGCGCCATCTCCCGTGCAAGAGGAGTAACATTTTAGTTCAAGCTAGAGGGCGCCACTGCTTTCGGAATAGGGCCATCTCTCGTGAAAGAGGAGAAACATTTTAGTTCATACCAAGGAAGCTAGACAGCTCCCATGCTTTCGGGACAGCGCCATCTTGTGCGAGAGGGGAAACATTTTAGTTCATACCAAGGAAGCTAGAGGGCACCACTGCTTTTAGGACAGCGCCATCTCTCGTGCGGGGGCAACATTTTAGTTAATACGAAGGAAGCAAGAGGGCACCACTGCTTTCAGGACAGCGCCATCTCTCGTGCGAGAGGGGAAATTTTTTAGTTCATACCAGGGAAGCTAGAGGGCACCACTGCTTTCAAGGAAGCGATCGATTTTGGAGATCGAAGTTACCCGCGTCCGTAGGAAAATACCCTTGCGTCCCTACACGTGATCTCTGGGTGGTGCCAAACGGGTAACAACATTTCTGGTGGTAGGCTTCGGCCGTGGCTTGTCATCACCCACTGGACAAAGCCAGTCCGTGAAGCGACATTGTCGTGTTTCGGACTGATGTCCAGTGTAGCCATCGTGGAAGTGACGGGTTTGAGCAGTTCGTGCACTGGATTCAGCATGTGCGTTTTAGAGACCGCAGCGGTGCAAGTGTGCCGGGTGGCTAGGCTTGGAGGGTAGCGGGATCCGAAGCACGGTTCTCCGCTGGCCGACCGCAGGTTGTAGGGGGCCCAACTAGTGAGTTAGCCACTCATGAAAGGCTGCCCCGCCGCCTCGCGAAAAATCCCAGAATGCTCCATCGTGCCGGTTGGCGACCGGATGAGAGGACCCGATGGCCATTCCTGGGGGGGTTCGGGCGTCCCCACAGTCTCCAGTCTAGTCTCCCACTGGCGCAGGAGCCTGCTGTTTGTCTCTTGGTTTTCGCTGACCAGTGCCTCGCTCAACAGCCGTTTTTCCCACTAACCTAAACACTCATAACAACCATGAAAAAGTTCAAAAATAATAAGTCGTTTCTACAGCGGAAGCACTTCCTCTCGCTTCAAGTGCACCTCTCGAATATTCGAGGGCTGCACTCCAATCTCGATCCGGTCCACCACCACCTAGAGACCGCTAAGCCTCACTTATTATTCCTCACGGAGACGCAGATTCTATGTCCTGCCGATACAGCATACCTCACATACCCAGGCTATGCTCTGGAGCACAACTTTAAACCCAAAGCTGGTATCTGTCTATTTGTCCGGGAAGACATTTGCTGTCTGCGTCTTCGTGACCTTGAAGAACCCAATTTTTCAGTTTTATGGACTTTGGTGGACACCGGCTTAGATAAAATTATCTATGCTGGCTTATATCGGTCTCACTCTGGAGACTACGAGACAACCAGGTTGTTCAACTACATATGTGAAGCGGCGGATGTGGCCCAACAACGTTATCCTGATGCCCAACTGGTGATTCTGGGGGACTTTAATGCCCACCATCAACAGTGGCTGTTCCCATACCAGCTCACCGACCATGCTGGGAGAGAGGCGTGCAAACTTGCACTCACGCTAAATCTCACTCAGCTGGTCCATGAGGCAACCAGAATTCCAGACGTTGAGGACCACACAGGCAACTGCTTGGACCTTCTGCTGACGAACGAGCCGGATCACCACTCAGTATCAGTTTTGCCTCCTTTGGGTACATCAGATCACTGTGTGGTGAGGTCTGTATCGTCATACTCGCCACCCGATCCCTCACCCAGAGGAAGTAGGCGAGTGTGGCGTTACAAGTCAGCAGATTGGGATGAGATGCGACATTTCTTCGCTTCTTATCCTTGGCGGCAAACCTGCTTTTCTTCTTGTGACCCGACGGTCTGTGCTGATGCCGTTTCGGAGGTGATCAAAAGAGCAATGGAGTATTTTATTCCATTCTCCGATGCTTCACCTTCAGGCAATGCTCGCCCATGGTTCAGTCCCGCGTGTGCTAGTGCAGAAGCGCTAAAACATGTGGCTTACCTAGCCTGGGTTGACGCAAGAAACGGTAAAACCTCGGATGCACGGCTTAAGAAGAAAGCCTTTAACAAAGCCGCCAAGTCTTGCAAGAAGGTGATACGGAAGGCTCGCTTCGATCGGATTGGCCGTCTGGGTGCTAAGCTTGCCGCATACCCTGCGGGAAGTAAAGCTTTCTGGTCTCTGGCTAAGTCCGTGGAAGCGAACTTCAGCCGCCCTTCACTCCCTCCACTACTGAAACCGGACGGGTCCCTAGCTCACGCTGCGGTTGAGAAAGCAAATTTATTTGCTACTCAATTTGCGGAGGCTTCACGTCTTGAAACTTCTGGCGAAATTCCACCCAGCCTTCCTCGGTGCGAAGCTTCAATGCAGGAAATTCGCATCCACCAAAAGGAAGTGCTCAGAACGCTACGTGGTCTCGACGTGAATAAAGCTAGCGGTCCGGATGGTATCTCGGCTATAGTGTTGAAAACCTGTGCCCCTGAGTTGTCTCCAGTATTAACGCGACTTTTCCGCCTCTCTTTTAAAACTGGTGAAGTCCCTAAATCTTGGAAGCTCGCAAACGTGCAGCCTGTACCCAAGAAAGGCAGTCGTGCTGACCCTTCAAACTACCGCCCTATTTCGGTCACCTCCCTACTTTGTAAATGTATGGAGCGTGTACTGAATAGGAAGCTCCTTGCATACCTCGAAGGTAACGACCTCCTCAGTGATCGCCAATACGGATTTCGCCGAAACCGGTCTACTGGGGACCTTCTTGTGTATGCCACGCACATTTGGAGCGAGGCCATCGAGAAATACGGTGAAGCACTAGCTGTTTCATTAGACGTCTCGAAGGCCTTTGATAGGGTTTGGCACGCTAGCCTTATTGGCAAGCTTCCTGCCTACGGACTGCCAGTTCAACTCTGCTCCTGGCTCGCAGACTTTCTGAGGGAAAGATCCATTCGAGTAGTTATGGACGGCTGCTCGTCGGATCAATTGGCTATTAACGCCGGGGTACCTCAGGGGTCAGTGCTATCTGCCACACTGTTTCTGTTGCACATTAACGATCTGCTAATGCCCGGTATCATTGGGTATGCAGACGACAGCACAGTTGTGGAGAGACATGTTTCTACTGCGCGAGCTAGGAAGAATGAAATTCAGGAGTTAAGAGATGAGATGCTGCAGCGTCTGAATTTGACTCTCAAGGCTGTATCCGACTGGGGTGATGCCAATCTAGTCAAGTTCAATGCCTCTAAAACGCAGGCTTGTCTCTTCTCGGCGAAAAAAAGTCCGTTTCTCCAAGTTCCTGTATTCCGCGATGTACCTGTAGCTATAGGAGATCACCTCGAGCTCTTAGGTGTTTCGCTCACGCCTACTCTCAACTTTGGCTCTTACATCGAGTCTAAGGCAAAAACAGCTGCCATGAAGCTAGGCATCCTGAATAAGGTAAAGCGTTACTTCACACCAGGACAGCTTCTCAGTTTGTATAAAGCACAAGTCCGGGCTGGTATGGAGTACTGCTGCCATGTTTGGGATGGTTCGGCCAAATACCAGCTTGCTGCCTTGGACTCGATCGAACGTAGAGCTTTCAGGCTTATAGGTGAGCAACATATGGCGGAGACTAAGATCCAGAGTCTCGAGCACCGCCGTAAGGTTGCATGCCTTTCAATCTTCTATAGGTTACATTTCGGGGAATGCTCCCAGGAACTGCACGATCTGATCCCACCATCTCCTTTTCATCATAGGACGAGCAGGCGTACAGCTCAGTACCATCCTTACCTCATTAGTATACCTTCTATTCGCACAAAACGTTTCGGTTCTACCTTTATAATGCGAACTGCTAAGGAGTGGAATACACTGCCGTCGTCTGTCTTTCCTGAAAACTATAATCTGGGTCTCTTCAAGTCTAGAGTGAATAGGTGCCTTCTAGACCTTTGTGCTCCATCTTCGGCCACATCGTCACTTACCAACAGGTGAGATCGTGGTCAAAAAAAGGTCTATCAATGTTAAAAAAAAAAAAAAAAAAAAAAGCGCCATCTCTCGTGTAAGTAAGTTAACATATTAGTTCATACCAAGGAAGCTAGATGGCACCACTGCTATCGGGACAGCGCCATCTCGTGCGAGGGGGAAACATTTTAGTTCATACCAAGGAAGCTAGAGGGCACCACTGCTTACGGGACAGCGCCATCGCTCGTGTAAGAGGGTAAACATTTTAATTCATACCGAGGAAGATAGAGGGCACCACTGCTTTCGGGACAGCAACATCTCTCGTGCGAGGGGCAACATTTTAGTTCATACCAAGGAAGCAAGAGGGCACCACTGCTTTCGGGACAGCACCATCTCTCGTGCAAGAGGGTAAACATTATAGGTCATACCGAGGAAGCTAGAGGGCACCACTGCTTTCAGGACAGTGACATCTCGTGCGAGAGGGGCAACATTTTAGTTCATACCAAGGAAGCAAGAGGGCACCACTGCTTTCGGGACAGCACCACCTCTTGTGAAAGAGGGTAAACATTTTAGTTCATACCAAGGAAGCAAGAGGGCACCACTGCTTTCGGGACAGCACCATCTCTCGTGCAAGAGGGTAAACATTATAGGTCATACCGAGGAAGCTAGAGGGCACAACTGCTTTCAGGACAGTGACATCTCGTGCGAGAGGGGAAACATTTTAGTTCATACCAGAGAAGCAAGAGGGCACCAATGCTTTCAGGACAGCGCCATCTCTTGTGAAAGAGGGTAAACATTTTAGTTCATACCAAGGAAGCAAGAGGGCACCACTGCTTACGGGACTGCGCCATCACTCGTGCAAGAGGGTAAACATTTTAGTTCATACCAAGGAAGCTAGAGGGCACCACTGCTTTAAGGACAGCGCCATATCTCGTGCGAGAGGGGAAACATTTAAGTACAATACAGAGAAGCTAGAGGGCACCACTGCTTTCAGGACAGCGCTCTCTCGTACAAGAGAAGTAACATTTTAGTTCAAGCCGGGTAAGCTAGAGGGCGCCACTGCTTTAAAGCCGTGTGCCGTATTCAGGACAGCACCATCTCTCGTGCAAGAGGAGTAACATTTTAGTTCAAGCCGGGTAAGCTAGAGTGCGCCACTGCTTTCAGGACAGCACCATCTCTTGTGCAACAGGGTAAACATTTTAATTCATTCCAGTGAAGCTAGAGGGCGCCACTGCTTTCAGGACAGCACCATCTCTCGTGCAACAGGGTAAACATTTTAATTCATTCCAGTGAAGCTAGAGGGCACCACTGCTTTCTGGTCAGCGCCATCTCTCGTGCATGAGGACTAACATTTTAGTTCAATCCAGGTAACCTAGAGAGCACCACTGCTTTCAGGATAGCGCCAAACAAACGCGTAACAAACGGCTTCGCTCGCTCGGTCAAATAGGTATGAAATAAAAACACGCTTCGTATGCACAACTTTGTATTATAACGATAGTCATAAGCACCTTATAATATGTCATCTGTTACAATTATTTGTTTATCAACAGTTATATTATCGTTATAAATATTTATACAAAATCTTTATCCATAGTTACATCAGCTCATTGCAAATTAATTCGCGACACCTTCCACGCTTTTATATTCACTAAATAAGCAACAGACCCCAGAGCTCTTCTGATCACCGATCTATTGGAATGCAATACAGTCTAGAATCCTTTGCTGGGACTGGTAGTCTAGCTCTACTGCTCAGACAGGTTGCATAGGGATCTAGCTTCTATTGCATTTCTATAAATCTTATACATCGACGTTTTGCATTACTGAAAGCTCCTGGAGCTATGAACATTTAAGATCGACATTTTCAAGCAGTTGCTTCTGTTTTGTTGAATAATCAGACATGATCATCCACGAAATCGAATGGAGCCAAGATTGATAAGATACCAGTTAGAGACCTAAATGAGGTATGGAATGATAAATAACATGAGAGAAACTAAGCGAGACTTTTATCTTTGACAGACTAGAAAATTATGAGAAGTTTTTAAAGTGTTTAGGAAGAATTCGGCCGCTATGGACCACTTAACAGATAAGAGTTCGCAAAGGAATATTTAAAAAAATGCCGCCAATTTCGGTCAGAAAAGGCGCGCACGCATAATTTTTAAGATTTTCCTTTTCACGTTTCAAACCATTTGGACAGCACTAAGACTGACAATATGATAGTTGCGTTTCCCATTGTCAGCATTATCCAAATCTTTTGTAACTTGAAGAAGGGAACTTCTAGATAGAAACTTCCCTTGTCAAGTTTCGAAAGATTAAAAGCGCTGCGTTTCCCATTGTCAGCATTATCCAAATCTTTTGTAACTTGAAGAAGGGAAACTTCGTGACAGAAACTTCCCTTTTCAAGTTTAAAAAAGATTAGACAGCGCTAAGGCTGACAAAATGATCCACATTGCTGCGTTTCGCATTGTCAGCATTATCCAAATCTTTTGTAACTTGAAGAAGGGAAACATCGTGACAGAAACTTCCCTTTTCAAGTTTAAAAACGATTAGACAGCGCTAAGGCTGACAAAATGATCCACATTGTTGCGTTTCGCATTGTCAGCATTATCCAAATCTTTTGAAACTTGAAGTAGGGAAACATCATGATAGAAACTTCCCTTGTCAAGTTTCAAAAGATTAGAGCGCTAAGGCTGACAAAATGATCCTCATAGTTGCGTTTCCCATTGTCAGCATTATCCAAATCTTTTGTAATTTGAAGAAGGAAAACTTCTTGACAGAAACTTCCCTTTTCAAGTTTCAAAAGATTTCGACAGCGCTAAGGCTGACAAAATGATCCTCATAGCCATTTGCTAGCGAAATTGGCAGATAATAAAAACATAGTGATCTGTGGTTTGCCCATGTCTGATTGTAGGCATTAGTTCAGTCGCAAAAACAGACAATTTTAAATTAAAATTTAATGTACCTATATAAATGGACATTCTTACCCACTTTGGGTGCATTTAACTATCACTGGCTATAGTATATTGTGAGACCATTATATAATATAATATAATATAATAAGCCTTTATTGCTGTTTGTTTTACAGTATAACATAGGTACCTAATAATAAACATATCTAAAATAAACACTTTATAAATTATGTATCGGCAACCGGTTTTGTCGCATTTGCTTCAACAGCTTGTCCTTCGACAAAGGCCTCCTCTAAAGATTTCCACCTTGTCCTATCCTTTGCTACCCGAGTCCATTCTGGGCCCGCTACTTTCTTCATATCATCCTCCCAACGTTTAGTCTGTCTACCTTTGCTTCTTTTACTATCTCTTGGGTGCCATTCTATCATTAATTTAGTCCATTTCTCTTTATTTTCTCTTAATATATGTCCCGTCCATCGCCATTTTAGTTCTTTGTAAACTGTCTCTACATTTCTGAATTTTGTGATACATTTAATATCCTCTAACCTTACTCTGTCTCTTCTTTTAACTCCAATTACACTTCTTTCTATTCCGTTCTGGCATACTTTTATTTTATTTAACAGCTGTTCTGTTAAAGCCCATGTTTGGCAACCATATGATAAACATGGAAGAATACATGTATTGTATAATTTCCTCTTTTCTTTCATTGGCATTTCTTTGTTCTTCATGACTTCACTGAGTGACCAAAACCTTTTCCAAGTATTAGCAATCCGTCTATCTATTTCTTTTTGCATTGTATCAGCCGTAGATATAAGCTGTCCCAAGTAGATGTACTCCGTAACATACTCTATTTGTTCATGGTTTACTGTTATAGTATCTGCTTGTGAAGAATTGGTCATTATTTTAGTTTTAGTTATGTTCATTGACAGACCTGCCTTGGCACTCTCATCTGATAGTTGTTGTAGCATTTGCTGCAGACTCCTTGGGCACTCTGAAAATAGAATTAGATCGTCTGCGAATCGCAAATGGTTAAGGCTTTCACCATTTATGTTAAGTCCATTATTCGTCCAGTCTAGGTTCCTGAATATCAACTCTAAAACTGCTGAGAATAGTTTAGGTGATACAGGGTCACCCTGGCGGACACCTTTTTCGATTGGGAATTCCTCCCCTGTAGATTCAAGCCTTACTTGCGCGGTACTGTTTGAGTAAATGTTCTTCAATATTCGTATGTATTTTCCATGGACCCCTTGTCTTTTTAATGCCTCCCAAATGTACTCATGCTCCAGAGAGTCGAATGCTTTATTGAAGTCCACGAATCCTAGGTAGTAAATCTTATTATATTCTTTGTATTTTTGAAGCACTTGTCTCAAAACGTGGATGTGATCTATGGTCGAAAACTTGCTACGGAATCCGGCTTGCTCCTTGGGTTGGTTTTCGTCAAGTATTGTGACAATGCGGGATAGTAATATTTTAGAAAATACCTTATAAATATTTGACATTAAACTTATTGGTCTATAATTACCAACAGAGACCATTACCAACTAACAAATAAACACTAAATTAAAAATGCGATGTAGCTTACCTCGTAAAAAGAACTATAATTTATTTTGAAACTAGTAACACACACTGTGTCTTGTAGTTTGTCATAGACGTGTCCACGTGCGCCTATAATTTATACAGAACTCCGAATAATATTCCCAAATTCTCGATTTATATTTGGTAAAACAAATAAATTAACATTATCTTAATTTTGATGTTATGGCTTTCGAATAAAGATGATTTTTAATATAAATCTACGTAACGTTAAATATTAAAATTAATACAGTGATTCTAAAAGTATATCTCTTCCTAGGTGGTGTGGAATGGTGCTTACAATTATAATTTATCTGCAAGTCCACGAGCTCTTATTTCCACAGTTATTTTATTTGCATCAACCCTTTAAAACCTTTATTTATAACTCGTAAGCCTAAGCATATTTTATAGTTATGTAAAAAAGTTATCAACATTAAATTGTGAAATATTTTATTGATCCATCTGCCACTAAGCCACATCTTACATTGTCTCAAAACTGCGCCCTCAGACGACATAATTTATCACTAAAATATTTCCAATCATTAATTTTCAAACATTTCATCAAACACTATTTCACAGTACGAATCTTCAAAAGAAGACCAATAAAGCCATAGAAACATTATTCCAAAATTCTATTTAACTTTTAAACCATCGAGAGGCGACATCTGGAACGAAAATTTACTCAAATTTTTTTGTTTTTTTTACAAATAGCAGGCCTTACCTTCTAGATAGATATTTAGACTACATTTTCAATTGAATTCTAAAAATAATGTTGCACATTTACGCGAGAACATATTATCGGACGCGTCCTACAGACGCGCGACTTATGCGTAGTCTGACCAACAACTTTAGAGTCTATTCAAAAAGAAAAGCGTCGTGGCCAAATTGTGAACTAACGTTTTATTTAGTTTATTTAACTATTTATTTAGTCTAGGATTCAAATTCATTTTCAATAAATAGTGGCAGTTGTTAAAATGTTCAAAATGGAACAGACGCGCTATTATATTGCCCGCTAAACAAAAAAAGGTAAATAAGCACAGCTGCGTCCTCCAATCCCACGACGCTTCTCTTTTTGAACAGACTCTACACTACGCGTGCCAGCAATAAGTCGCGGACGCGTCCTAGACTGCCCTTCAGCGTTCGGACGTCCGACGAATATCCGCCACACATTAACGACTGACAGTCATGACTTGCGTGGAAACTATAAGCAATAAGTCGAGAACGCGTCATAGACCTTTAGCGCTCGGTCGTCTGACGAATATCCGCCACACACTCGCGACTGACAGTCGTGACTTACGTCGCACACTACGTGCAAACTATCAGCAATAAGTCGCGGACGCGTCCTAGACCTTTAGCGCTCGGACGTCTGATAAATACCCGCAACACACTGGTGACTGACACGACAGTCATCAAGTCGCGTCCGATAATATGTATTATTTCTGTAAATAGAAATACTTATACTTGAAATAAATACACACAAAGATCAATCAGTTTGAGAAAGATGTCGCCTCTACGCCATGCTCATAGACAATATACTAAAATGGTTCTCTTTGAATAGGCGTGCTTTGTGAACGACCATAGATCTTGGCCAAATAAAATAGTACAGTTCTACTATGACGGTAATGCGTCTCGGCAACCTGTGTTCGTGACCGACTGTCGCGTTTTCACTCACTTCATATTTCTGTCCCGAACCCGATGGCCAATGAGCCGCAACCGAAAACGCAAGCGCCAGCGTCGAGCGTCAAAAACCATAGAAATATTTTATAGATTTTATAACCATAGAAAAAACATATAACGTGTGACATCATAATTAAATAAATAAAAAAAACTAACACTACTATAGTGGTATGGTTTCGTCCCACCATACCCCAGGGGTATGGGATAAGTATGGTGGGTCCGCAGCGATAATGTATTCCACGCAGATATCGTAACGAGCCCGCGTTACGTTTGGTCATAGCGAATAAGGAAGCTGTACATAACATAACACCCAACAGTCACATCCTGATCCCAAAACCACTCAGATCCGGAACAAATATTTACAAATCATGCAAAAGTTTGTCCCGCAACGGTATCGAACCCGCCACCTTTTGCGTCACAGACGCTCCACAGAGGTTGTACGAAGAATATTTTGTGATTGTGGCCTTGTTTTACACGCTTAGAAATGACACGTGCAGCGACGAGAAGTTACAAATGGGACGATAGTTTTGTGGCCCAGGCAGAAGAGACGAAGATTGCCGAGGCAACTTTCGTAGTAGCACTGTACTGATTTACTCTTGTAACAACTCTATACATATCGAACAAATAATTGTATACACTAATTTATGTTCACCATTCAACAGTTATTTTACAAAAGGCGTTAATATCCTAATTTACTATAAATTCGGTGATATGTTCTACCAAGAACAAACACTTTCAATAAATAGGAAAAATATATAATGTTTATTGCAAAAAAGTTCTCGTGTCAACAAAATACACTACAAAATTTAATAATTATATGTACTAACCTAGTTTCAATAATAATATAGAACAGTTATTTTAATATGCATAGTAGAGCGTCCTTTCGCGTGTTAACTCCAAGTAAATGGGCACAGAAAGCTAACTGAATATTTAGATGGCGTTCCGTAATTGTTTTTAGTAAATTTAGAGCGATTCAGAGATGCTAGATAAGTAGTAGTAACAGCCAAATATAAAGTCATAATTTTACACTTTCGAAAGACTGTCCAACGCAATTACTTCATGAGCACGTAAATTTCTGTGTACTTGACCGAGTTGGTCGATTCTATCCAGGCACTGACAAGCTAGGAATTCACTATCCTACCGTTCATCACATCACCGACACTTGTTTCATCCGTCAAAGGTTTTTGACCGCTCCTGACAATTGACACAAAACCCTGGTTATTACGCACGTATCTAAAAAGCTGTGAGTTTGTTCGAGGGTCATAAACATTTACTGCTATACATTTAGTATGTGGCTTTGGCATTCGGGTGCCTTCTGGACTTGGGGCTTTTCTTTTATCACCAGATTCAGTTTTGGCCAGACTTGACGTAACTTTCAGAACTTGTAGATGCCTCGTTGTCTTAATGCCTTACTGCCTCTTCTTGTGTCTCGATTGGAGTAGCTATCAGAACTATTGAGAGATATCTGCAGGCTACCTTCGCTGTCTCGCTACTGTCTATATTCGTCTCTCCTGAACTTGAAACCGTTTTATTCCTAGCATTGCAAACTTGCTTTCGGTCTTCATATGTCTTGCGTTCTCTCAATTTCGCTGTCTAAATCCTCATTTTCAAGTTCTAAGCCCTCAGTATTGTTGTCGAAAACCTCAGCCTAGGTGTGGTAAAAATCCTCAGTTTTCTGGTCTAAGCCCTCAGTTTTGCGGTCGAAATACTCAGTTCTTCTTTCGAAACCATCAGTTTTCGAGTCTAAACCCTCAGTTTTCTGGTCTTAGCACTCAGTTTTGCTGTCGAGACCCTCAGTTTTCTGGTCTAACCCCTCAGTTTTGCGGTCGAAACCATCAGTTTTCTGGTCTAAGCCCTCAGGTTTGCGGTCGAAACCATCAGTTTTGTGGTCTAAGCCCTCAGTTTTGCTGTCGAAACCCTCGGTTTTGTGGTCTAAGCCCTCCGTTATACGGTCTAAATCCTCAGTTTTGCGGCAATGTTGGCAGGCTCGTTCGGTGACGCTAGGCAGCGTGGGCCCGCGTCCCGCGGCGCGCGCGCTAGCACTGGTTGACGTCCGGCGGGGTAGGCAGGTAGGGGTCGGCGCGCTTGTGCTCGATAAGAGCCTTCACAGTGGACGAGTCGGTCGGGATATCAGACTTTTTACGCAGCAGCGGCTTGTTTGCGTTGTAGCCTTGCTTGCGGACCTGCAATTTAGTAAGAGGTTTGTTAGTAGTAGAGCTTTTTTGAACTACTACCACTTGTATTCAGGGAAGTACAACCACCATACCCATTTCTGCCGCAAAGCAGTAGTGCGCTCATTGCTGTGTTCCGGTTTGAAGGGTATGGGTGCCGGTGTAATTACAGGCACATGAGACTTTTCATCTTTATGTCTCAGGGTGGCGGGCGCAGTACAATGCCACATAGGGTGCGTCTTAGGTAGATTTGGCCTATGAGGTAATGCACTGTTCAGAGGCAGAGGGTACTGCTTAACATCAAATGCGACATTGATCCGTCAGTCCATGTTGAAAAAAAATAAAACAAATAAAGTTGTTAAAACAGTAGAACCTCTTCTATCTCCGTCTGCGGTCGAGTAGCCGGCTGAGACGCAAGAGGTGCGGGTTCGATGCTCGCGCCAATGTTTCATGATCTGCCAATACGTGTACAAACCGTGATCTGATAGGACGACACGACACAGGGAATCCTAGTTTCAGGAGTATTTATATATGTGTCTGTAATATAACACTTTCTTCATCATCTAATTAACAAATTCATAAAACATTTAGGAGAAGGGTTTGCTTAACTCATGTCAAATTGGTTTTGGTTTTGTCGCGAAGGAACTGGCGTAAATCCCACTATTCTTGAGTTCAGTTGATGATTTTGATCAAATTCACAGGATAGGTGGTTTTTGAGGCTGAGAAAACGATCTAGATTGATCGGAAAAAAATTGCGGCTACAGCTGGGAAAAATCCGCGGGGGAGCGCGCGGGGTCGGGCGCGCGGGGGGCGGGGTTGGCGGCCGCGCGTGCCTCTAGTCGCTGCCAGATCTCCTCGCGTTGCAGTAATCGTTAACCTACCTCCTGCGTCTCGAGCTGTATGTTCTAGTAGCTGAGGTCGGGCTCGTCGCCCGCGGGGGAGCGAGCGAGGTCGGGAGCGCGGGGGGCGGGGTTGGCAGCCGCGCGTGCCTCTAGCCGCTGCCAGATCTCCTCGCGTTGCAGTAATCGTTAACCTACCTCCTGCGTCTCGAGCTGTATGTTCTGGTAGCTGAGATCGGGCTCGTCGCCCGCGGGGGAGCGCGCGGGGTCGGAAGCGCGGGGTGCGGGGTTTGCGGCCGCGCGTGCCTCTAGTCGCTGCCAGATCTCCTCGCGTTGCAGTAATCGTTAACCTACCTCCTGCGTCTCGAGCTGTATGTTTTGGGTAGCTGAGGTCGGGCTCGTCGCCCGCGGGGGAGCGCGCGGGGGGCGGGGTTGGCGGCCGCGCGTGCCTCTAGTCGCTGCCAGATCTCCTCGCGTTGCAGTAATCGTTAACCTACCTCCTGCGTCTCGAGCTGTATGTTCTGGTAGCTGAGGTCGGGCTCATCGCCCGCGGGGGAACGCGCGGGGTCGGGCGCGCGTGGGGCGGGGTTCGCGGCCGCACGTGCCTCTAGCCGCTGCCAGATCTCCTCGCGTTGCTGTAGTCGTTCACGCTCTCTGGAATTACAAATATAGATACACAATTATAATTACAACTGAAAATTATCCTTGTGATTTGAATCAATAAAGTATTTTTGAATTGGGTTGCTGGATATTTTTTTCAACTCCAATTCATGCTTTTTACTAGAAAATATGTGAAATTATTTTTCAAATAAGTACAAAAATTACATATCAGTGACAGCACCAGCGGGTAATCACGTGACACATTTGAAGTGCCTTTGAAAGAGAGAGAACTTTTTAGTTTCACTACTGATGTCATATTTCACATTTTCCTATTGTTTTTGCTCATTTTCATGTTTTTTTCAGTGAAATATAATTGACCGAGCGAGCGAAGCGTCCTTGCAACAACTGCCAAAATTTGCTTTCATCTATCCGGATGTATGTATGTATGCTGGTACTCGCCATACAGACATTCATTATTCACATTGATTTTCATTTTTCAAAAATATTTGACGAAACTTGAAACACCGGTTTAAAAATTAAAGCTGGCTTGGTGTTGGCTCGGTCAAACACCAGCTCGATGCCTTGGACTCGATCGAACGCAGAGCTTTCAGGTTTGTAGGTGAGCAACATATGGCGGAGACAGATTCAGAGTCTCGAGCACCGCCGTAAAGTTTTCGAGAAGAAAAGTATAGAGCCTTTCGATCTTCTATAAGTTACATTTCGGGGAATGCTCCCAGGAACTTCACGATCATCCCACCATCTCCTTTTCATCATAGGACGAGCAGGCGCACGGCTCGGTACCATCCTTACCTCATTAGTGTACCTTCTATTCGTACTAAACGTTAGTTTTATACTAGGAAGTTTCTGCTTTTCAGGTTTCAAACCCTTTGAACAGCATTAAGACTGTCCAAGTAATCGAAATAAGAACCGTCACAGGGACTCACGCTATATTTTACAAACCACCAACAGTTAGTATAACTAAAGTTTACCTGGCGCGCTTCGCTGGCCTCTAAGTTCTATACCAGGGGGTCCCAAACTTATTTTGTCTACTGCCCGCTTTGAGAATAAATTCTTTTTTAGCGTCCCTATAAAAATTTTTTAGCGCCCCCCAGTTTTTAACCACTATATCTTCAAATTAAATTAATTATTGTGAGCTATATTAGGGGATATTAAACATGCACTAATCGGGTTATTTAACAAAAACTTGTTAAAACATGATTGCCCGCGGTCTATTATCTACGAAAATGACCTATCTAGGAATACTAATATAATACCTATAAAAATGCGAAAGTGTGTCTGATTTGAAACCCCCATTTTTTTTCTGGGTCTCTTACCTTAGGCCTGCAGCGCCCACTTTGGGAACCCCTGTTCTATACCATAAGATGATTTCCTCTCACTCACCTCTGCTTCTCCTGCTTGTACTGCTGCGTGCACTCGTCAAAGAGCTTCTGATTCATCTCCATGAACAGCTTGAGTGCGTTGTAGACCAGCCCGTGGATGGTCTTGTTCCAATGGCTCTTGGTGTTGCGGTACAGAGACGGGAACATGAGAGGCAGGATGTGCGTCGCGTTGTCGGATATCAGCGACATTATGTACTCGTTGTTCCAGTAGTACAACGCTCGCTCAGCCACCTACAATACAGAAAAGGACATTATTTAGTACAGTAGTAGTTTACTGTATTTAGTAGTAGTTTATTTGGCGTGTGTGAGATGTGTGGTGTATGTGGCCGGTGAAATCACAGGCACATGAGACTTTTCATCTTTGTCTCAGGCGGGCGCAGTGCAATGCCACATAGGGTGCGTTGTAGTGTAACCCTGTTATTTTGATATAGGCATGAAACGCATCTGGCGTTCCGCCTTGAGATGCCATAAAATTGACAGTGACATCTTTATTTCGTAATGTTGCTTACATTTTCAATTTCTACTAAAATAGTAGTTTCATCTTGGTTTCAGATAATGGCTTGGTAAACTATTTTCCCTCGTTCCAGGATAAGAGCTGTTGTAACCTTTTCTAAATTTAACATGGAACTACTCAGGTCTTCGTCACTTTTTGACATCCACTTTTATCTAAATAAACTCACCATTTGAGACCACTAATCCTACCAAAATGCGTTTTAGTAGAATCTAAGTTGGCGACTGGCAAGAGACAGCCATCTTTCTTTCTTTTCTTGAGTTCATCGTCGCAAGCACATCTATTTTGCTAAATCGAGTTCCGTCCAACTGGTAAGTGGAAAAAGTGGAGGATTGGTCTTCTAGACAACGTCTCGTTGCCGAGGTTTCCTACTCATGAGTGATTTTCTGTAGGGCTCCAGGCTGACGCGGAGGACTACCACGTGGCGGAGGACGTGAGGTTGGCGATTAACATCTGCTCTAATCGATCCCGCCATCGTGTGGGGCGACTCTTTTCAAGCCTCTAAGTAGAGGCGCCCAAATTCCCCGCGGTTAAAGCGGTTCCTAAGAGCTCGGTTGGACGGGTGTCGGCCATCTGGCCAGGCGGTTATAACGGCGAGGCCGAAGCGCTTAATCCTTCGAAGAAACCCCATTGGGGTTCTTTGGGGAGGCTTTTGAGCCAGCTCCGTATCCGGAGCATTCGAGAGACAACGACGTGGTGGGAGGAGGACGCCTTCCAGTCCGGACGCCTACGGACCAGGTGCCGGGGACCCGGCTGTGCTCTCTTCTTTCGTAGCCAGCCACCTTGGGCCTGCGTAACCGGTATCGCGGTCTGGGAGTGTCTTCACTCCCCGAGCTGTGTTTCACCTTCTAAGTGTTCTGTCCAAACTAACCAACACCTCACACTCGACACCACACGTTGTCACACATCTTACGGGGCCCCTCGGTCCTTCTGGCCGGAGAGCCCACCGATACTGACCTGGTTGCTAAGAAACTTGTAACGTAGGTTCAAACTCATGACCCTGAGATAAATACTTTCTTTCATGCTAGATAAGGCGCCCAAATTGTAGTCTGATTACTGTGTTACATGTAAATATTGTTATAATAAACTTATCTAATCTCAGAACGCTGTACACTCATTTACGTGCCTCTACCTGGTAGGAGTACAGCGGGCCCTACTCCATCTTAACCCCCCTTCGCTGCTCGGAGGCAAGCCAGTCCTCCTGGCCCGGGACGTCTGCTTCTCGGGCTGGGACATGGCTGGTGGAGTCTGTCCCTGTGGAGGGGCTACATGGAGAAGGTGCCCGCTGGGAACCTCATCCTCTGCCCATGAGGCATTAAACCTTTTAAAAGCGTTACAGTAGGTGGACGTGACCTAAGAGGTAATGCACTGTTCATAGGCAGCGGGTACCACTTAACATCAGGTGGGTCATCTGCTTGATCCGCCATTCAAAGTATAACAAAAAATATATGTTTTAAAAAAAATTACTAAGCCATCTCCTACCTGGAAGAGTCTAAACTTGGTATGTTTGAAAATATTTCTTGGATTTTTAGAAAACAGGTGACCGAAATGTTATGTTGTAGTATATTTTTAGGACCGTCTCATGAAGCCCTTTCATTTGATACCACACGCTATGTTTATGAAAAAAAATATAACAATTCCCATACAAAATATTGACGACGTCACCACCATGGGAATATTTTAGAAACTACTGGCCAAAATGATTGTTTTAACCTAAAGTACCTACCAAATGGCTATCCTGTACATCGATTTGCGGTTTTCTATCAATATTTGCTTAGACGACCACTACACCACACCAGTGAGCCATCGCTTGTTCCGTCATTCAAATAACTTTAAAAACAAACATTCGTCGTGTCGTTGTTTGTACCACAGTGGACTTCTGGACTTCTACAGACTTGATGATGATGAATAAACATGTCTAAGAAGACAGCATTTCTGTAATTCAAGTTGTATTCACAACGCTGTGTGAGCATCGACGTAAATAAAATTTACTTTGGTCGAAGGGTGTGAGTAGAAATCAGTTGGCGACGCGCCAAATACCCTTTTAGGTAGTATTTCCGTAGGCAGCGAGGCGTGTTATTGGTACGAGTATTAGCATCGTACAGCCTCCGAGCTAGCAGACAATTTACCAACCAATCGTTAGAGGAAACAAAGGCTGGTCCGAAGACTTAGAGAGACAAAAAGGTAAAGTACGCAAATTATTTAACAGAGCAATGAACACGTACGACGACCTGGATTGGGACAAATACAGGTCTGCCCGTGCTGAGTACAAGAGACGTATCCGGAGGAATGGTCGTAAAAAATGGCAAAAGTATTGTACAAGCATTGAATCTGATTCCCAAGCGAACAGAGTGAGGAAAATCCTCGCGACTGACTCTAATCGTGAGATAGGTTCTTTAAAAAAGGCAGACGAAACTTACACTAAAACGACAACTGAAACGCATGAACTATTACTACAGACTCATTTCCCGGGGTGTCTTTTAGACCAAGAAACTAGTTGGCACGATGCCATCGGTATAGGGTCGGCATCTGAAACAGACTGGGCAGTCGCACAGCTGATAGTTACCGTAGAAAAAGTAAACTGGGCAATAAACACATTTCAACCGTATAAGTCCCCTGGTATGGACGGAATTTTTCCAGGTCTTCTTCAGTGGGGTAGGGTACATATCATCGAGACGCTCACAGTCGTCTTCAGGGCTTGTCTTGCCTTTCGCTATGTACCGCTAAGCTGGAGAGAGGTCAGGGTTATATTCATACCTAAACCAGGGAGAAGTGACTATACTGAAGCTAAAGCCTTTAGACCGATTAGCCTCACTTCCTTTCTTCTAAAAACTTTGGAAAGATTGTGTGATCGGTACATAAGGGATAACACTTTAATATCCACACCACTACATCCACAGCAACACGCCTATAGCTCGGGTAAATCAACAGAATCAGCACTACACACTGTGGTTAGCAGAGTGGAAAAAGACATAAAGAACAGAACACTCTGTCTGGCCGCCTTTATTGACATAGAAGGTGCTTTCGACAAGACTAACTTTAGCAGCATCAGCGCAGCGTTACAGAGACATAGGGTAGCTCCGACACTGGCGGACTGGATCGTTGGCATGCTCAAACTTAGGGCGGTACGTGTCGACCTACTGGGTGAGACCAGGGCGGTGGTGGCGAGGGGATGTCCCCAGGGAGGTGTCTTGTCACCGCTGCTGTGGAACATGGTTGCCAATGATCTAATAACCAGACTTAACGCCCAACGTTTCTTCACGGTAGGCTACGCGGACGACCTTGCTATTCTGATATCGGGTCATTTTGCTAGTGTGGCGTGTAATATCATGAATAGTGCACTTAGGGTCGTCGAGGAGTGGTGCACAGAGTACGGATTGACCGTGAATCCAACTAAAACAGAGCTAGTAATGTTCACTAATAAGCGTAACCTAGGTATCTATAGGGTGCCTAGTCTCTTTGGTACGCAGTTGCACTTTTCCAATGAGGTTAAATATCTGGGTATAACTTTGGATAGTAAACTGAATTGGGCGAAACATCTAGACAACAAATTAAAGAAGGCCACGATATCATTCTGGCAATGTCGCAGAATGGTGGGCAAAACATGGGGTCTTAGCCCAAAGATAACCCTATGGCTTTATAGCACGGTGATTAGACCTTCGGTAACATATGGTGCTCTAGTTTGGTGGCCCAGAACCAAACAGAGTACTATTATTAGTAAATTGCAAAAGTTCCAGAGATTGGCATGTGTGGCGACTACGGGTAGTATGAGAACGGCCCCAACGGCTGCCCTTGAAGCCTTAATAGGCCTGACCCCGCTGCACTTACACGTGCAACAGGAGGCAGCAGCCGCTGCCTACAGACTCAGGGCTTTAAATCTACTAATGCATGACACACGGGCCATCCACACTACCATCATAGACGAGTTCGCGGTTGGTAATCCACTGTTACTCTCCATTTATGATAGGGTACCCAAAAAACACATTCTCTCTAAGAGCTTCATTGTACAATTACACGAAGAGCCCAGTGACAGCTCGAACACTCACGAACTTAGAATATATACAGATGGCTCTAAGATGAAGGCAGGAACCGGAGCGGGTACGTTTTCGGAAGATCTGAACATTCACTCGTCAGCGGCTTTGGGGGTGTGGAATTCCATCTTCCAAGCGGAATGCGTAGGCATAATCCAGGCTGCTCACGCAGTGCTACGTAGGAAGGTAACTGACTTTAACATCAGGATACTCTCTGACAGCGCTGCGGTACTACGAGCCCTGCAGAAAAGCGAACATACATCAGGGTTGACCATTCAGTGTCATAATCTGCTGGAAGAAGTAAGTAAGTCAAACAACATAACCTTGCAATGGATCAAGGGGCATAGTGGCTCCAGAGGTAACGATGGGGCTGATGAACTGGCCAGGAGAGGCTCGGAATTGCTACCAGCAGGACCGGAGCCCATTTTACCCCTGCCATTTAGCCAGATACGCTCCTGGATCCGTAAACGTACTGTCAATCTACACCAAGAGCTATGGGAAAATTTATCGGATTGTAGGCAGTCAAAGGAGGCGTTTCCGGACCTAAATCCGAAATACTCCCGTAAACTCCTCAATCTGAAGCGCGACAAGCTACGGCTGATCGTCGGGATTGTCACGGGTCACTGTGCTCTTAATAAACATTTATTTACTCTGGGTATTACAGATAGCCCCCTATGTAGAGGCTGTCTAGTAGCTGATGAGACGCCAGCGCATGTACTCCTGGAGTGCAGCAGCGTGGCGTCCCAGAGGAAAGCATACCTCGGGACACCGAGGACGCCCAGGCAGGCCTGCGCCAGCATTGGCGAGCTGCTAGCCTTCCTGGAGGACATCGGGTGGCTGGACTAGCAGCCTCCACCCATCACGCAAAAAGGGCCCGTTGGTGGCCTAGTTGCGGAGAAGAGTCTGCTCTACAAGTACAAGTACACTACACCACACCAGTGAGCCATCGCTTGTTCCGTCATTCAAATAACTTTAAAAACAAACATTCGTCGTGTCGTTGTTTGTACCACAGTGGACTTCTGGACTTCTACAGACTTGATGATGATGAATAAACATGTCTAAGAAGACAGCATTTCTGTAATTCAAGTTGTATTCACAACGCTGTGTGAGCATCGACGTAAATAAAATTTACTTTGGTCGAAGGGTGTGAGTAGAAATCAGTTGGCGACGCGCCAAATACCCTTTTAGGTAGTATTTCCGTAGGCAGCGAGGCGTGTTATTGGTACGAGTATTAGCATCGTACAGCCTCCGAGCTAGCAGACAATTTACCAACCCATAAGGGAATAGACGTGAGTTGTAAGCTAAGGTACTATTTGTGGACCCAAGTTGTAGAATTGTAAGGGGGATTGTGTATCGTGACTTGAAAGTAATTTGAGCTGTAACAGCAGTGTTTAGACGTCCACTGATGGACGAGGAGTTTTTTAGTAGTAGTAGAGCTTTCTTGTGAAAATGTTCGTCCGGGGAAGTACTACCTCCATACCTATTTCTGCAAAGCAGCAGTGCTCGCATTGCTGTGTTCCGGTTTGAAGGGTATGGGTGCCGGTGAAATTACAGGCACATGAGGATCTATATGTCTTAGGGTGGCGGAAGCAATGCAAAGCCACATAGGGCGCGTCCTAGGTGGACGTGACCTATGTGGTAAAGCGTTGTTAAAGGCAGAGGTTACCGAATAAGGTGGATGCTCACGCCTACGATACCCCTAAACAAAAAAAAAACACTGTAAAAATGTGTTGGTGGGGTATCGTAGCTAAACTGATAATATTTATGAGATACTATCAATTAGAACATGTGTGTTAAGTCTCCTAGTTCTCGCGAAATCAACTTTTGCTACCTGAAGAAGAAGTGTTGATGAGCTGTAATGGGCAAAAAACACCAAAAAAAATGCATTTCGCGCCGCAATCGTGAGCATCCACCTTAGCATCAGGTGGGTCATATGCTTGTTCCGTCATTCACGTAGTTAAAGAAAAAGAAGCCGATCAGCAAGATTAATTAGCGAGAAGCCGAAGTAAAGCAGTCAGGGATTTGACATAATCACCACTTGGCAAGCAGATTGTTGATCGCATTATTAAGTATCAGTTGGATGCTGCTGCGTATCTCCTGGTGTAAATATTTCCACGGGAGGAGATGGAGGAGTCTATTTTTTTACCGGGCACACCACAGCAGCTTGGTGTTTTTAAGCTGCTTTTTGGCGCATACCACTTCGTACAAGACACTGGAAATTGTCCTCTATCCATACCGAAGCCCGAAGCGAGTCGTAATAGCAGTATTCACTTTTGGAAAGAACTAAATGAGACTGTATCTTTTTCTTAAGAGCCAGTTTCTGTCAGTTTCAGTTTCTGAACGGGACGCGCTTGTTATCGCAATTTATTGTAACTTAGACCAATGCCAAGTACTTTTTTGTATACCCACAGTAGGATTTGAATTAAGTTTTTCGTATGGGAAATAATAATGCTCTCATATGGTAACAGCACTTGAGGGATCAAGTATTGAAAATGGCACTAGAGTATCAGTAAACTGCATTTGTACTTGGAAGTGTGGACTGGAGACGCATTTGGCCAGCTGCTTGAAGAGAGGGTCCATGATCTTCTGGAACTCGGCGGGCTCGATCACGTCCAGGATTTCCTCCATTTCGTTCAGGAACATCACTTCTTTAGGCGAGTGAGTCTTCGGCCAGTATTTTAATAATGCCCTGAAACAGAATTACTTTGTTCGAATGTGGTTGGAAAGTGTTTGCCCTCGGCGCAGGGGCACCATAACCCTTTCATCTGTATTATTTTAAGGGGATACTTTCGCTTGTGGCGCGATATTCAAAAATTTTGGTGTTTTTTGCCCATTACAGCTCATCAACACTTCTTCAGACAGCGAAAGTTGATTTCGCGAGAACTAGGAGACTAAATAACACACATGTTTTAATTGATAGTATCTTATATATATCATCAGTTTAGCTACGATAAAACATAAAAAAAACACTAAAAATTGTCTAGGGATCGTAGCTAAACTGATGATATTTATGAGATTACTATCAATTCAAACATGTGTGAAGTCGCCTAGTTCTCGCGAAATCAACTTTAGCTGTCTGAAGAAATGTTGATGAGCAAAAAACACCAAAAAAATGAATTTCGCGCCACATGCGAGAGCATGCACCTTAAGGAAATTTGTGTTTACATTCTTGCAACCTGTCACGTATGGAATGCTACCTTAAATATCACATACAACATAACCTAGTAGGGTGTACCTGCACAAATATAATATTTGAGGATACAATCCATGGGGAAAGTGGGGATTGGATTTTGAGTTTTGAGACTATGTAGTATTAAATATGAATTTGTTGAGTGGACGGTGCTCTTACCTAACTACAGGATGCGTCAACGAAGGGTCCTTCTCTAGGAACTGCACCACGCAGTACGCCAGCTGCGGATGGTACACCGAGAGGGACTTCGCTTTGTGCAACGGCAGTAGCACCTGGAATCAAATGTGATCGGAACTTAGTAGTGCTCAGTGAAAAATTACCAAATCAAACTACAATTATTGATTTAACTTACTATTAAGAGTAGTAGTAGAGCTTATTTTGTGAAAGAGTTCGGCCGGGGAAGTACTACCACCATACCTATTTCTGCCGCAAGGCAGTAGTGCTCGCATTGCTGTGTTTCTGTTTGAAGAGTGCCGGTGAAATTACAGGCACATGAGCTTTTCATCTTTATGTCTCAGGGTGGCGGGCGCAGTGCAATGCCACATAGGGTGCGTCCTAGGTGGACGTGACGTATGAGGTAATACAATGTTCATAGGCAGAGGGTACCACTTAACATCAGGTGGACCATCTTATTAATCCGTCATTCCAAGTAGTATAAAAATATATATATATGAAAACTAAAATGGAGGTGGGCAGGTCATATGATGAGAAGTAGTCAAAGTCAAAATAATTTTATTCGCCAACAAGTGGTTCTGCCGGAAGACCAGCGTTGGTTGCTAGCTTGATCCATATAATGTGGCTCAATGATGATGAAACCCATGGTGAAAAGACGCCCATTGAGGCTCTGCCTACCTTTCCGGGGTAAAAGGCGTGTCTATGTAAGTATGATAACTCACTTTCAGTAGAAACATTTTATGTTCCTCCTTCAACGGCAACGCGAACCCGTTGATGATGGAGCCGAGGATCTCCAGCAGTTCCGCTATGCCATTATGGTGCTCCGTCTCATATATAAATCTGCAATAAGTAAATAAAAAAAACTATAGTCAAAGCCAAAAACATTTTATTTATTAATATCCCTGGTGTAATCCCTTATTACTCCTTATATCCATAGGAGGAGACTGAGGGGATTCGGACGATTCACGGACGGGGATTGGGGCGATTCGGTGCCGCCTGCCGAAACCGCACCGAATCGTCTTAGAAACTTTCTTGTTTTTTTCTTTTTCTTTTTGTCCTGAATTTATTTCTGTCACATAGATACACTGTAGTGGTGTTTTCGGCCTAAGAATAGACGCTGCCGTCTCCTCCCATTGATGTCATAGAAGCTTAGGGCCAGAATTATCAGCTAGAGTTTTTAATACCAATACTGCGATTAATGCACAAAATAAGAGTAGCACAAAGGGCAATGGAGCGCGCCATGCTCGGTATATCACATCCTTGATCACATATTCAACGTCGAGATACGTCGACGTACGAAAGTCGTAGACGTAGGTATGCGGATCACAAGTCTTAAGTAGCGATGGGCGGGACACTTGGCTAGAAGGAATGACGGAAGATGGACCACGGCTATTACGGAATGGTGGCCAAAAGATGCTCGGCGACCAAGAGGCAGACCACCCGCCCGATGGTCGGATGACATCGTTAAAGTAGTTGGACGAGAATGGATGAGAACAGCACAGGACCGGAGAGAGTGGCGTATTAGAGAGGAGGCCTATACCCAGCAGTGGATGCACACAGGCTAAATAGATAGAATAGATAGACTGAGACCACCAATAGGGGTGAAGTTCCGGCGGTTCAAGGGCCGCCTGTCACGTGAACGCCGGGCCGCGACGCGTCGGCGATCACACGTGTGTTAGATTAAGTTATAAATAAGGTGTTTTATGTGTATGTTAGTTTCTAAGGTATTTATGTTGATATGGGCTTACTGTTTAGGTTTAGTGCATTTCTCAGTAAGCCTGAAATAAAGATTTTGAATTTGAATTTGGATAAAATAAAAAATAAATAATACTGGACAGTTCACACAACATTATGTAGCCCCAAGCTAAGCAGAGCTTGTGTTATATGGGTACTAGATAATTGATATACTTAATACAATACATTACATAGATAGATATTTTTTATTATACATAGAAAATACCCAGAACACCCTGCTCAAATATTTGTTCCGAGGCGAGAATCGAACCCGCAACCCCGTGCAACGCAGGCCAACCTTCGCCCGCCACGCCACAGAGGTCGTCATCCGTCAATCCGCATGCCAAGCGTGGTGATTATTGCAAATCTCTCCATTGCATTCTAAAGGGGAAGCCTCAGCTAGCCGTGGCTGCTGATATGATGATGCGAACCCAGCCCATTTCAGTTTCGTAGTAGTATTTGAACCAACATTTGTGCAATAGATAATACCGCACAGGAAAAGGCTCCTCAAAAAAGATTAGATAACTCACTATGCCAATAAAGCCTGTGATTACACTTACACACAACAAATAGGAAAAGCCAGAAAACTCTTCTATGGAAAAACAGGCAGTTGGTTAAGATTATCTCTGACGACCTGTGTGGCGCAGCGGGCGAAGGTTCGCCCGCGATCAGGAGGTTGCGGGTTGGATTCCCGCCTCGGAAAAAATATTTGTACGATCTGCAGATAATTGTTCAGGGTGTTCTGGGTATTTTCTATGCATAATACAAAATATCTATCTAGGTATGTGTTGTATTAAGTATATCAGTTATCTAGTAACCATAACACAAGCTCTGCTTAGCTTGGGGCTAGATAATGTTGTGTGAACTGTCCAGCATTGTTTATTATTTATTTATTTATTATAACTAGAGGTTACCGGCGGTTTATCATCATCAGCCTTAAGTTATAGGGTATGCTGCAAAATTCCCAATCTTAGATTAGATTTTCAACTGACTAAATCATGTACAATATTCAAATTAAACATATGCATGGATACTACATTCCAATTCCAAGGGACTACTGTACCAGAAACACGATAGGACAATATTTTCTCGATACAAAAAACCCAAAATTACCTCTAACTTTTGCCTGGATTCGATTGTTTATTATAATGGTGCATATTATTAAGTAAAAATCAGACACCTATAATCAACACAACAAAGCTGAGGGTTTACTATAGGGGTTTTGTAAAATTATCTATGTTTTACGACTTTTTGATCGGCGCGAGGCGTTTTTTTGTATGAAGATTTGTGGACGAGGGCTCTTAATTCATGGAAATCCAGACGTTTCTCGAATATTTCTATATACACTAATGTAAGCCTCACACATTGTCAGAATAGGAAATAATATCACTAACTGCGGTCAGTAATTAGGTAATTGTTTGTGAGGTCGTTGGACACGTTTTCCTGTCTCTATTTGTATGACAAAGTACACTTAGAGTACGCGTCATGTAAAAAGAACGCTGGAACGTATTAAGAAGTATGACCGCCAGCGTTCTTTTTACATGGCGCGCATTATATTTAGAAGAAGGGAGACGCAGCACGAATTCAATCACAAACCTACATTTAAAAATCTAGACAAAAAATTGACGTAGCTATGGATTTTCTATCGAGAATATATTGTGCTGTCGTGTTTCTGTTAGTGATCCCTCGGAATTATGATGTATGTCTGAGTACCATGCATATTTTTAATTTGAATATTGTACTTGATTTAGTCTGTTAAAAACAAATCTAAGATTAGGTATTTTGCAGCATGCCCCGCCCCGCCTTAAACACTCAAGCGGGTATGTCCCGTCTGTAGTTCGTTGGTGAAAATCAAAGTACAAAGGTTTTTATGGTCCTTCGAGCCGGTTCACGGGCACGGACACAGGGCACTATAATTCACTTTATGTGACATAAACATCAAGTTCTCAACAAGATTCCACCAATCAGAAGTTCAGATTTCACCAGTTCAGATTTCTCCGCAATTCGCACTAAGCGTTACGGTTCCACCTTTGTAATACGAACAGCAATGGAACAAGTTGCCGTCGTCTGTCTTTCCTGAAGACTATAATATGGGTCTCTAGTAAATAGGTGCCTTCTATACCTTCGTGCTCCAACGTCGGCCGAATCGTCACTTATCGTCTGTCGTCGTCGTCAGGTGTAGTAGTAGAGCTTGTAGTAGTTGCTGTGTTCCGCTTTGAAGGGTAAGGATGCCGGTGAAATTACAGGCACATGAGACTTTTCATCTTTATGTCTCAGGGTGGCGGGCGCAGTGCAATGCCACATAGGGTGCGTCCTAGGTGGGCGAGACCTGTGAGGTAATGCACTGTTCATAGATAGAGGGTGCCAGTTAACATCAGGTGGGCCATCTGCTTGACCCGTCAGTCCAAGTAGTATTTAAAAAAAGGTGAGATCACGGTCAACCGAGAGTATATCATAGTTAAAAAAAAGGTACTCACTTATAAAACACATTGTTGATTTGTTTCCTAATGTAAGCGCGCAGGACAAGGAACTTCCCGTATATCCTGTGCAATGTCGTCTTTAAGAAGTCGCGCTCACGCGGGTCTTCGGAGTCGAACAGGTCTAGCAACTGAAAAATATAATATGAAGATAAGTTTCATTGGTCATGAAACTACAATCATTCAATGGGAAGCCACTGGCAAAACTAATCTCAGATGGCGCCACCATCGCTGGTGCTTGTCATATAGTGGGCTTGTCTTTTTCTCATCAGAAGGGCAACGGTGTGTACCTTTATTTTTACACTGAAATTCACTACACAGACGCATGTTTTATACCAGACTATTTTTTCATGTTTATTTACTAAAATTATCCATTGATATTTGACACTTTTGTCAGTTTTTTTTTTTAACATTGATATACCTATGTTTGGCTATGAAACAACACCAGCGATAATGCGCCACCTAGCGAGATAAATAAGCAGTGTGTCTCCCCATTAGGTATCTGTGGCTAGATCGGCATGGGTAGATTGAATTGACCACGGAGACAAAAGTAGTTTAGTAGTACTAGAGCTTTTTTGTGAAAGAGTTCATCCGGCGAAGTAGTACTATTTCAGCCGCAAAGCAGTAGTGCTGGGTGCCGGTGAAATTACAGGTACATGAGACTTTTCATCTTTATGTCCCAAGGTGGCGGGCGCAGTGCAATGCCACATGGGGCATACAATGCCACAAGGCATTCGGCACCCCACAGGCCCAGAGCCTCGATCCCGAAAGGCCCTAGTAAGCTCTGTCTTTGGTTGTATTTGTCAATGGATATTACTTTTCTGTAACTTATCTGTGTCCGGCTCAAGAATAGACCCCTCCATCTCCTCCCAGGGATATAGTAAAAATCGACTAAGGGATTACCCGGACTTGTTTGTAAGATTCGTTGGTATAAGATTTGTCCTGGCTGCTAGTTTATTTAAGGAATGTGTCATTACTAGAAGAAAGCGTTAGCAGAGTCAGTTGTGGCACGCAATGGCGGCGATGAGCTCACCACTTGTCTATATCCCCAATGGTGCAACCCACGGTGTAAAGAGGCCCATTGGAGGCTCTGCCTACCCTTTCGGGGAAAAAGGCGTGTGTCTATGCATGTTTGTATGTATCCAAGGCACATGTATGTATCCTAGTATCGGCTTTTGGCTAGTGTTGGTATTTTTGTCACCATTCCTTTGTGGTGTACAGCTAGGGCGCATTTCGTAGCCTACCGTGTTAAGAGGCTGTCAAGAGTGAAAGGATATTAGGAGTGTAGGATATTTTAAACGTATTTTAAAATCTACACAGTTTAAGACTACAAAAAAATTATATGTTAATCTTCATCATATTTCCAAGGACATGATAGAGCCCAAAATACGAATTCAATATATTTACTCGATAAAAAAATCATCTACAATGCGCTTAAAACGTAAATATCTATAATTACCTACTAGCGTACATTGATACAATTAATAAGAGTAACAAATAATATTATTTTAGAGGGCATGGTCGACTTATATATTCGATTACGCAGCAAGTCGCGTCGTGCAACTGTTGCGTGACTTACGATTTTGTTCATAAGGTCAAGTACTGCAACTGTCGCGCGACAGACTCCACAGAGGGTTTAGTACTTTGTCTATCATTCAATTGTTAGCAACCGGATGTTAGATATTGTAACTCTATGCCATAGAGAAATAGTTATAGGAACGAAACAAGCAAAAATACACTTCCTGTGAGTTGAGTTTCGGTGGTTTCGTTGAAAAGAAATAGTGTTAGGTCGCCATGTTTTTGCTGTGTTGTGAGCGCGCTCACCAATTTGTACGGAATAAACAAAACTTTGTGTTTTCTGGTTATTTCAGTGTAAATGAGTGCAAAAATAATGTTTTTTAGGATATAGACCATGTATTATTGCCAATAAACTACTAGAAAGTGCTTTGTGAAGATGGTTATTGCGATCTCAAAGTTAGTGGTCAGTTTTCGCTGACAGTGTAGCCGTAGTGAGGAAATGTTTATTTTAATTTTTTTTCAACAAAACGGTATGTTTTTATACAATAGTTGCTTATAAGAAACCGTTAAGTGTTAGTTTTAAGTATAAAATATGTATGTTAGCCTATAAGGTATATATTGATATGGGCTTAATGTTTAGGTATAATTTGATTGTACATTTTCCAGGTAGCCTGAAATAAAGTTTATATTATTATACCACTCATTTATTAAAAATCTCTTAAAAAATATATTTTTCACTATAAAGGAATACTATCTACAAAAAATAAATAGTAAAAAACATTATAGTAAAAAATATAAATCAAAACGGGGAACCACCGACCGCGGAGCGAGGCCCAAACAGTCGGGGGTTAGGGCTGCAGAGAGAGGAACCTCCTGACCATGCGTGCCGAGTCCAGGAGTCCCGCTTTCTGAATCTGACCCTTGATCCAACTATTTAGCGAGAGCTTCTTAATTATATTATTATTAATAGGAAATTTCAAAAGGATTCTTGTAGTGGTATTAGTTTTATGACCCCTCCTTTCCTTAGAGCACAATTAACGATTTAGTGATGAGTCCTCCATCCCCCATTTTGTATAGTGACTCCCTCGCAACTCAAAGGATAACACGCGCGCGAAATCGCGCGACTTGACCGGTTAAAAACAGTTTTTCGTGATTTTCGTTCACTTTTCGTAGCGCGAGCGCTGTTCTACCACTTTCTAACTTATCTGAACTTTACTGAGTTATATAGTGACGGAATTTAGCTATTGTCTACCACTTACTGTTTGTTATCTGTGATTTAGCTCCCCCCCTGAGTCAAGAGTTCTATAAATTACCACCAGTAGATAGGTAGATAATTTACGGGCTAAGGTGCGCCGGGTGGCACTAATGAGTCGTTAATCTTGCGGTGTGAATGCGGAAACCACGATAAAACAAAACTCAAACAGTCAAGGAAACATGGGATTGAAGAACATCGGAAGACTAAGAATGAATAAGACCATTTAAGACGATATGTTACAAGTAATTAATTTTGTAAAATATAAAAAAAACCCATCGCAATGAAACGGCTGAACCGATTTTGATCAAACATAGCTAAGAACAATCCCGACAAATTCAAATTTCAAACAAAAAAAAAAAACTAAATCGTTTCATCCGTTCCGGAGCTACGATGGGACAGACAGACACACACCGACACACACAGACACGTCAAACTTATAACACCCCTTCGTTTTTACGTCGGGGGTTAAACATATCGAATGGGCGGAGTCTATAAAGATAACAATAGCTGCAAGTAAGTGACCGCGTTACTGCTCACTTGAGCCCGAGAAGAGATGAGGTATAGATTTCAGCTCGGAAGTAACTGACGTAAGCGACAAATGATAAAACATAGTTATACTTCTAACGTAGCAAATATAAAAATAATTTATCTTATATTAAAAATAATGCTGGACAGTTTACACAACATTATCTAGCCCCATGCTAAGCAGAGCTTGTGTTATGGGTACTAGATAACTGATATACTTAATACAATATATAACATAGATAGATATTTTTTATTATACATAGAAAATACCCAGACCACCCTGAACAAATATCTGCAGATCTCACAAATATTTGTTCCGAGGCGGGAATCGAACCCGCAACCTCCAGTGTCGCAGGCGAGCGTTCGCCCGCCGCGCCACAGAGGTCGTCAAATCTAAGTAATGTGATTACCTACTGAATATTATAAAAATTTACGCTTAATATTTTCTCTAATCGAAGGACGGACGTAAAACGGGTATTAGGAGGGCTAATTTCAAAAAATAAAGATATCGAGAAAAGTTTCACGAATCGTGTTTCATGTCTATGATTTATTTAGATTACATCCTCAAGTAATTACTGTATTAAATCAAGGCATCTGAGTGAGCATATAACGCAACGACTCCTAAATGTTAACATATCGTCTTAAAGTGGTGCTAGAGATGTAGGTATAGGTAAAAAAACACGATAAATCAAAATTCCGAACAGTGGAGGAAACATTGAATTGAAGGACAATAATAGAATAAAAGATGAATAAATTACCATTTACTTGTAAGGCGCCGGAGATATTATAAGTGTAGACGTCTTTGTGTCCAAGGCTTGTATCATGAATACCAAGTAAGGCAAGTCTAACTGCCAATGCCGTTTCAAATTTGATTGTGTCTCAAGGGGTTTCAAGGGGGTCCAAAAGAAACCCCGTCTTGGGACCCAACATTTTAGATAGACGCGTCTCCCTTTAACTCTTTCTAAATATACCTATCCTATAACTATCCTACTCTCATCTATGGTCGCCAAAAATAGAAATTATCCTAAATTGTTATAAAGAGGGAGTACCAAATTTCAGTAAATTCACAATACAGTCTCGATCCGGTCAACTTTCAGTATGGATGGATTAAAAATAATGAAGAGAATTGGCGTTCTGATATGATCAGTCCGTTCCCAGACTAGTACAACAACACGTAAGCAACACGTATCGACAACAGTGCTTCAATCAAATCTATCGACGTTTGGTACGTTTGGAATAAAGATTCAATTATTCACGCGGTGCGGTCAAGGGCGCGCCGCCGGCTTCCCGAATTATTGACAAATAGGGGTCAAAGTGTTGGTGTTGTATGGAAACATGGAGCTCTTTGGAAGTTTGTGCATGATTAGTGAATCATAATCGCTCTTGGTGAATTCAAAGTAGTTTTTAGGGTTCCGTACCGCAAAAGGAAAAACGGAAACATTATAGGATCACTTTGTTGTCCGTCTGTCTGTCTGTCAAGACCCTTTTTCTCAGAAACGCGTGGAGGTATCAAGCTGAAATTCATATCAAATACTCTGGCCTACTGTCCCTTGAAGCTGTGAAAAAAACAAACTTCTAAGCCAACGCAATCAAAAGATACAGCCGTTTATGCTGCAAATTTTCGACACTCGCAAGGGAATCAGAACCTACGGGGTACTTCCCGTGAACTCAGAATCTTGAAATTTGGTACGAAGCAACGTCTTATAGCACAGATAAAGGAAAAATTGCGAAAAGAATATTTTTTTAGTTACATCACATAATAAAAATATTTTTAATAATTTTAAACTTACTACCCCTTTCCTCATGATGATTTCATTTAGCAATAAAAATACCATAACTTTTACTTATATACCTACAGGTTTGCACGGGACCCAAGGTACGCGAGTCCGACTCACACTTGACCGGTTTTTTTATTCATTAAATCACATGGATCTCTTGAATCGTCTTAGTTAACTAGGTAACTGTACACAACAGGAAGAATCAACCTTCATGTAATCTTGTACTCATGATCAAATACACTATCAATACCCGTGGTTAGTCAGTTTCTTATAAAAATATATGATTTCCAAATCACACTGACATAAAGATTTGTATGGAAATCTTACAACCCATGGTCGTTTGGTTGTATACAATTGAATGGGAAACTGACAGACCACATGTCTAGATATTATTTGTGTGTACAAAATTTAATTAACATGAATTATATAATATTCAAATGAGAAGCCAACTTCGATTTGTATGTGGCTAGCGGTAACGGTACAGTTCTATTATAGGTTGCATGGATAATACTTTTGAATGAAAACAATCTATTTCGGCATTCAGTATATGAAATCTTACAAAGAAAAGTTCGGAATTGTTCCAAGAATATTTATCAGAAAACTTTTCTCAATTCTCTTACGTATTTAATACTGTACGTCAACGAAAAACATGTCTTAAAGTAATAGGAAAATTCTTCTTTGCTATGGCTTCCTTTTATTACCAGGAAATGGTAAGATCCCGCTTTTATTCAGATTGGAAAAAAGAGAGCGTAAAATGTGAAAAGCGACGACGAAAATATTTTTGCTTTTAATTAAATGTACCTAATGTTTGTTATGTATAAGATTGTTTGTTTAGGTCAAATCTTGCAAGCTGAATTAGAACCAGTACTTCTTGGCACCTGATTGAGCTTAAATTGTGCATACATAGTTCCGATGACAATACAATATTATGGTGACAGCGAGTTGTTTTGTTGATGTAGATGGAAGGTGGACAACGTATCTCTTCGATGGCTAATAGTAGACTGGCCGTGTTTAGGCTCATTTTGATCAGCACACGGTTCCGATCACTAATTTTATAAAACCTTCTCTTTATTTAATCTAATAACTAGGATCAATGTTGGTTTCATTGAAAGCCTACGTGAATGCGTCGCAGGTCTAGGCGATAATAGAACTGTGACAGTCTTAGGCGCGTTACACATAGATGCGACGCGACGGGGTGCAGAAATACGCGGACGCTTTTCCTATAAATCCACACGACGCGAGATAGACGCAACAGGTCCTCCGTAGACCAAGAAATGTTCATAGTGATCTCGATGACGCAATCACTGCCACTAAAGCGATGTCATCCAATCACGACAGAGCAACCCCTCTTACAACACCGACCCTGCCGGCGGGGTCGACGAGTTTCTTTGGTACCTTCTGTACCAAACGCCTACTACTGGGTACAAGCACCTTCCGGAGCGTTTTTCTCCGATTCCCAGTCTAGCAACGGCCCAAGCCGAAGTTCGTAACTAAGTGGTGCGCTTGCGCTCGTTGGCGCAACCTAATGTTTAACCGGTTGAGCTCCATCTGCGCTCTTCAAAAGCTCGGTAAAGCAGCTATGACCATCTGGGTCAAAAATGTGCATCCGGAAAAGAAAAACCTAACAGCAAAGTGCGCGTCGGTCCGCCCGCATTCAGGCTAGCTAGTGGCTAGCTAGATAGACCTTTGTGACACAGGGACGGACGGACGGATGAGCAAGAGCAGTAGGGCTTTGAACCCTAAAAAAAAGAATAATTAATTAATAATCATTTACAAAGAAAAGCGTCCGCGCCTCTGTGATTTACAAACACATCCCGCGGTCGATTACGTTATACGCGCAATGTTTTGAAAATATCGTAACTGAGTGATGATTGGCAGTTGGAATAGCGCCCAGTACAGATGGAATTCCTGAGTCAATTTGGGATTTTTGACGAAATATTTGCCAAAACCCACACTTGTGTTGGTAAATATACGATATTATAACAGCCTACGCGCATTGGCAGCAGCTGAAGAAGACAGGCAGGGAATCAACTCACTCATCACGACAAATAAGATTGAGAGTGATTTGTTGCGAATTCTGTGGGAGGTTTTTATTTTCTTTCCACCTTGGACGCACTCTATGTGGCATTGCACTGCGCCCGCCACCCTAAGACAGAACGATGAAAGTCTCATGTGCCTGTTATTTCACCCTTCAAACCGGAACACAGCATTGCGAGCACTACTGCTTTGCGGCAGAAATAGGTATGGTGGTAGTACTTCCCCGGACGAACTCTGTCACAAAAAAGCTCTACTTCTACTAAACTACTAACTAGATTACTGTGTTTAGGGTCAACTCACCGAAAGAACAAATTTCTGATCAATATATTTCTTGGCTATGTTGGGCTGGAAGTCAGGCGACTCGAGCAGCCGTAAGAATAGCTCGTAGACCAACTGGAGGTGTGGCCAGGCTGCCTCTAGTGTGGGCTCGTCCTCCTCAGGGTCGAACTCTGCGCCGTTGGGGTTGGACGATGGGGGTAATGTCCGGAAGAGGTTTGTTGAAAACTGTGGAAAACGAACAGGTATTTATTATGACTGCAGGTGACACTCGCGGCTTAAAACGTTTGGAAATATCCCAAGAGAGCTCAATTAAAAATTAATTGAAAAGTAATTTGAAACCACTCGGTATAACGAAAAATGAATTGCGAGTCGAAATGTCGTTGTTGTATGCAGAAAATGCTGAGCGCCTCTAGTTGACTTGTTGAGGAACTCCCATACACAAAAACAAATATCGATTCTCAGCTCAATTCGATAGTCGGGATACCGAATGCAAAACTTAGACAAACCTGTAATAACAATAACTTGAAACTTTGAAAGTAACAAAGGACATGACGAGTATACAAAAGCATATGCCAGCGGTCAAGGACAACACATTAATAAGCGATTAACCATGTCGGGTTACCCTTTTACCAAAATGAGAATTAAAACTGAGTAGAAAGCCCTCCACTTGATACACGATACAGATAAAACCCCTGTATGCAATCTGTATGCAAAACTTTATGCAATCAGGTGCATACATACATACATAGACACACGCCTTTTTCCCCGAAGGGGTAGGCAGAGCCTCAATGGGCCGCTTTTCACAGTGGGTTGCACCATCGTGGAATATACAAATGGTGAGCTCATCGCCGCCATTGCTTCCCACGACTGACTCAACTAACGCTTTCTTCCAGTAATAATACATTCCATAATAAGCTAGCAGCCAGGACAAATCCATAAATTTTACATACATACATACATAGACACACGCCTTTTTCCCCGAAGGGGTAGGCAGAGCCACAATAGGCCTCTTTTCACAGTGGGTTGCACTATCGTGGAATATATACCAACAAATCTTACTAACAAGTCCGGGTAATCCCTTAGTCGGCTTTTACGACATCCATGGGAGGAGATGGAGGGGTCTATTCTCAGGCCGTATTTGTATTTTCCATGTGTATTTGTTACATAAAATTGCTATAACAAACGAATACTACAATCTGGGTATCTTTAAGGCTAGAGTGAATAGGTGCCTTCTAGACCTTTGTGTTCCATCTTCGGCCACATCGTCACACACCAACAGGTGAGATCGTGGACAAAAAAAGACTCACCATGCTGACGGCTTCCGGATAGATCGCCTCGGTGATGACGCCCCGCTGTGAAGTGACGTACTCCACCATCTCCAGCAGAGCTGCCCGCTTGACTTCCTTCCATTTGAGGTCCGATAGAGGCTCTTCAGCGAAGTCGAACAGTAAACAGCACTGGCGAAGTTTCTGGACGAATAGTTGCTCCCGTTCTGCGGCTGGTGCATCTGTGGAGGAAGAATGAGATGATGATGGTCATTGGAAAAATAAACGTTCATACCGGCTACGGAAACGCTTTACTTTTCGTGGTACGGTAACTGACGCACTCGGTAACCCTTTACTTTTCGTGGTACGGTAACTTACGCACTCGGTAACTTTTCGTGGTACGGTAACTTACGCACTCGGTAACTTTTTTCCATGGCAGTGTGAGTTCTGTCATGCTGCTATAGCGGATTTTGATGGTATTTGGCTATTTGGTGTGTGGATAGAAGGGGGTTTAGGAAGGGGGTGGGGGTGTAGGGAGGATCCCGACACTACTCGTGCGTAGCTTGGTCGAGTTTCTAGTATGTTATGTCGCATAGTCCCAAGACTATGCGACATGAAGGGAAAGTACCTTAAATATTGTAGATTAGGATATTTTGCGCAAAAAGAGACTTTATTTTATTTTAAAAGTTAGTAATACTGCATGCAAATATTTTCTAAAAATTACCTACTTGCTTCGTCTGGGAATCAAACCGAACAGAATGAAACATTTAACGTAATTCTTTTGTTATATTATACTAAAGATACTTAAGAGGAATTATTGCATTTTATCCATTCATTGCATTTCGATTGGCATCATAAAAATTCGTTTTTTTTTAACCCCCGACGCAAAAACGACTTGGTGTTATAAGTTTGACGTGTCTGTGTGTGTGTGTGTGTATGTGTGTGTGTGTCTGTCCGTCCCATCGTAGCTCCCAAAAGGATGAACCGATTTAAATTTTTTGTTTGTTTGTAAGGTGAATTTGTCGGGAGTGTTCTTAGCTATGTTTAATTAAAATCTGTTCAGCGGTTTCATTGCGTTGAGGGTTTTTTTTAATTTTAACAAAATTAATTACTTGTTCATATTTAATTCGGTTCGATTCCTAGACGAATCAAGTAATTTTTAGAAAATCTTTGAATTCTCCTTTCATCAAAATATCCTATCTACAATATTTAAGGTACGTTCCCTTCATGTCGCATAGTCTTGGGACGCCCTGTATATTTGTAATCTACTCACAAAACCCTTTCATTTCATTTCTTTATGATGTGACAGTTTCTACCCCCAGTATGAGCGCTTGTCATCTCATATATTTGTGTTCAAGAGGTCATACTGAACGCATTGACACCAGATGACACCATATCCGAGATGACTTGAACGGAAAGTTCTGAAACCTCATTTTTCCTACCTACTAATAATAGAGAAACTCTCGCCAGCCAGCTTTGGTCAATCTCTCGCCGTCGCATCTTTTGCACAACAACACGCAAGCTCACGCAGACGGTCTCCAAGTTACAAGAGCTAGTGATGGAAGCTCTCCGCCATCCACCGTACTCATCAGACTTGGCGCCAACTGGCTCTACTTTTACTAGAGTTTGGACAACTTCTTGCGGCCGGGATAAAATTCAATATCCAAGAGGCAGTATAAAATGCCTCTGAAGAGTTTGTGTATTGTCAAAAATATTGTATTGTCATTTTGTCATCGGAACTTGGCAGGTATGCAAAATTTCATCTCAAACGGTTGAGGATAACTGCTTTAAAATGCAGTTGCAAGATTTGACCCGAACATACATTGCAAGTTAAAATAAAGCTTGTCAAAATAATTCCAAGCCGACGAAATAGAACTAGGTACAGTAGGCTTAGGGTGACAAATCAACATCGAGCTATGCTGCGCTGTACTGCGCTGTGCTATGTTTGGTCAACTCGCTGGTCTTATATTTTAATGAGGATACAAACAAACCATGCTGTGCTGCGCTGTGTGAGGCTACGCTCTGTTTAAAAAATATAGTATAAAAAATAAAAAATAGCGCAGTACAGCGCAGCATAGCTCGATGTTGATTTGTCACCCTTAGTGTGGGCATCGCAGTTCGGGTTTACGCGACCACCGCGTTGGTTGAGTAAACGGCAAAATTAAAGTATACAACAAGTATACTTTACTACAATACGTGACGTGAACTGTCAAAAATGTCACTTACACTCGCAAAACTGGAGAAACCCTAGAGTAAACGCGCGACTTGGAATAAGAGTTTAATTTACGCGACGCCAAAATTGACGTTAGAAACTAATGGGTCCCCGAGACGATCAAGTGCACTTGACAAGTCTACGTGCTGTCAAGTATGGTCCAGCCCGTAGATACATGACGGGACTTGTCAAGTCAACGCTGTAAACGATCAATATTCACTTCAAGCACGTAGACTTGTCAAGTGCACTTGATCGTCTCGGGGACCCATAACACTCACACAAAATGATTCATTAACTCGCCGCTAGGGGCTCTGTACATTTCTTCATACAAACTGCGCGTAAAACGCGGTCTTGGTAGAGCGCGTAAACTTGTAGCAAAAAGTCGCACTACGGCTAAGGGTCTAGCGCTTAATTGAGGTATGGGAGCGGTGTTTTCGTTACGTTAAAATGAAGAGTGGCTTCATGTCATCTGATAATTTGAGATAAGATAAGTTTATTTCACTCAGAATAGGTACAACAAAACATAATTAAAGATGTTCGTAAGTATATGAATATAAGAGAACTTTGCCTTCCGTGCTAGTTATAAAACTGTGTTACGGCAAGGTAACGCTTCTCACCCCATATATACGAGTAGAATGGTCCATACTGAACCTTTAGTAAAATTATACCTAAACATAAGCCCATATAAATATATACCTTAGCTAACATATATATTTTATACTTAAAACTATCACTTAACGTCAATACAGGGATTTGGTTTCGATAACGCTTCCCTATACCTTGTTTTAAAATAAAAAAATACTGCATGTTATTATATACATACATACATAGACACTCGCCTTTTTCCCCGAAAGGGTAAGTAGAACCTCAAATGATACGTGAGGTGAGGTGTGGGAACCTCAGGGACTGACTCATGAAGTCACAAGATGACAACCTAGTAACAAACTCCAATCCCATCAGCAACTCGTAGTTTAGTTTCATCCGGTCGGGTTACAGTGCAATCAAATGAAATGGTACTGCGGCACGAGATACTTACAGATCCGAGAAGAACATAAAATACTACATAAAAGGTAGTCTTTTCATGATGCGATATCAGCAGACACTTGACATTACAACTTCAGCGAGAGCCGTGCAAGCGGCGGCAAACTAGTTTAATTATATATATACCTACGTGCCTCGGAAGTTATACGTACGTTATACCCTAGCAAAAGCTCCGACACAAAATGAACTCCAAATTAAGAGAAACTCAGAACTATTTTCTCACTGAGTGCATGGCCTTTATAGAGCCCGACGGAGCAATTACAAAGGCGTATAGATGCGGAGATAATGCCTTTATAAGACTCTATGTTAAAATTTTGGAGTCGTTGCGTTACCTGCGCACTCAGTAACAGTAAAGGTTACAAACTTGATGTTAATACAGTAATTACTTGAGTATGTAATCTAAATAAATCACAGACAAGAAACACGATTGGTGTAACTTTTCTCGATAGCTTTATTTTTTTAAATTGGCTCTCCTAAAACTAATGTAATAATAATATAAACTAACTCGTTTTAGGTTCCTTCGATTAGAGAAAATATTAAGCGTTAATTGTTATACTATTCAGTAGGTAATCACATTACTTAGATTAATTATAGATAATTTATTTTGTATATTTGCTTTTTTAAATGAAAAACGAAGTTTTATCATTTGTCGATTACGTCAGTTACTTCCGAGCTGAAGAAATCTATACCTCATCTCTTCCCGGGTTCAAGTTAGCAATAGCGCTGTCACTATCTTGCAGCTATTGTTTTCTTGATAGACAGACCATTCGATATTTTAGCATATCGCCATAAACCGCAAAGAAGTTTAAACTCCCCCATCTTTGAAGCTATAAAGAAACCATAAAATACAGAATGCCCTCGCAGTTTCCACCAATTTACGGGACAAGTAAATACTCCAGCCGAATGCCGTTCGCAATAAATCAGGGTGCTTCACCCCCCCTAAGGGCGATGAGTTGTCCCAAATACGTGCATTAGGAAATAAAGCCGTTTGTATATTGGACAAAAAGGATTCATAACTTTGCATTAGGTTAACGGTTAAGGGTATGTTAGCTGAAACCAAAATATAATCTTTTCAGTAGGTAGGTCCGTAACGTGCTTAGAAAGGTCACTGCAGCTGATTGGTCTTATTTTGAGGCTTTCTCCTAATAGAGGAACCTCTACTATCAATGTTATGTGCTGAAAAAAAATATACGTCATTCATTGACCTATTTTACCTGCACAGCACTTCCTTAGTAACAGAGTGGTCCATAATTGGAATGATTTACCTGAAGATGTTGTTACTGCCACATCAATAAACGCTTTCAAGAACAAATTAGATAACTGGTTGCGAACGAACAAACTGTTAACAATTAAAGACATTAAAGTGTAATCAGTGCAGCGAGTGAAACTAAGACATTTCAACACTCTGAAATAGGCACATCAGCGAAAGCTGCTCGTCTATAATTTTAAATAATAATAATAATAATTATAATTATATGTAAAGTGAACGTACAAAAATGTACTACCTGTTCATTAGCCATGTGGAAAAAAATAACAAAGTGCTGTTTTCGAATGAAAATTTGATTGAACTTCGACTTAGAATTTTATACTTTTTCTTTCACCTAAATGTCCGCAAAGACTTTATATATATTCAATTTGAACGTATGATTCTGTGATTGTGACGGGTTTTCACGACGTAAATAATTGTTTTTTTCTTCTTTCAATTACATATCATGAAACCTCAACGTAAAGAAAAGCATTATCTTTTAAGGGATATAAAGTTGTATGAAACTCCCTTGGGAATAAAGTGATTTTAATTTGGAACGTCAAATTCGTGTGGAAGCTCGTGGAAAAATCAAGCAAAAATTTAAAATGTAAAAAAAAACATATGGCATTGTAAAGACGTTTGTTAGAAAATCGAACTGGCCACCATAAGCAGAACTAAAAAAAAAAAACGTTTACAAAGAACACAGACCAAGAGTTGTACTACAAAGAATGTGAAACAAAAGACGGTGTTTGGTGCTGTCATTTTCAGATGTTTTTTATTGTCTCGCAGTTTTTTTTTATGATACTACTTGAATGACGGAACAAGCAGATGGCCCACCTGATGTTAAGCGGTAACCTCTGCCTATGAACAGTGCATTACCTCATAGGTCAAGTCCACCTAGGACGCACCCTATGTGACATTGCACTGTGCCCGCCACCCTGAGACAAAGATGAAAAGTCTCATGTGCCTGTAATTTCACCGGTACCCTTACCCTTCAATCCGGAACACAGCAATGCGAGCACTACTGCTTTTCGGCAGAAATAGGTGTGGTGGTAGTACTTCCCCGGACGAACTCTTTCACTAAAAAGGTCTACTACTACTACACACTACTACTAGAATGTGTGAAAAGTAGAGTATGCTCCTCAGGAATAAAGCCAGTCTTCGTCTTGGGCACCTTGAACCCCTCGCTTCACTCAGGACTCTATATATAACTCTAGAGTCCCTCGTTACGCACAGGGTTCAATATGCCGCCCGCAACGTGAGACACTGCTTTCTGCCCATAGTGCAAAGTCTACTATTATTTCTTTTAGACTGATTTTAATTGAGAAATAATAGTGATAGCGAGCATTTTAACAAAGGTACAGTACACTTTGTTTTTCTAAAATCAGCCCGTGACTCATAAAACGATTTATGATCCATAATTTAAGCAAAAACAACAGCCTTTTCATGACACATGTTCGTGTACATACACGTACGTGTAAATAATTAAAATAATTCACGTTTGTTCTGCTTGGCAGTAGAAAATGAATGTAGGTACTTTTGATGCGGTATTAGAAGTCTTAACGATGATAGTCGATAATTAAAACTCTTTCTTCAAAACACTCGTTTTACGTATGTACCTTGTAGTGTTTAGTTTGGAACAGAGTCATCTTTATGACGTCATATTTCTATAACATTTGGATAAGAATTAGAACACACGAGTATTGATTTGCTTCGCTTTGGTAATTTCGAAGATAAGGCGAGTTTCGATAGTGGTTTTTATCAACAATATCACATAGTTTGATGATAGTAGACTGCGCTGATAACTTCACATCATGCAATCAATTAATTGTCCCACTTCTTCGGCTATTTTCACAATTGATTGATTGAGAGTACAGAACAACATGAAACTGACTGAAATAGACGCTGCAAAATGGTAACATAAACATTCCTGCATAAGTGTGTTTCTCGTCTGGTAAAATGTGGTTAGTCTAGAGTATGAATCCAAAAACAGTCGTAAAACCGCACCTCGACAGTGTAAATAAACAGAGGTCGTCGAACATCCAAGATAAGAAACATTTTACAAGATATGGGTAGCGTGAAAACCTAAACAACTCCGACTGGTGATTATCAACATTAGTCTAATTAACATAAACAGGCAAACGACCTCGCTACGGAATCTACTCGTTCGAGCTTCGAAAAAATACCGCTAGAGAATTAATCCAGATTCCTCAAAGCATTGCACGAATAACGTCAATGAGAAATGTACTGCAGGGCAAGGACGTAGCATTCTATTTCCCTTATAAACGTATAGGCAGTGGGTCGACCAGTGGCCGTCGATGCCGATGGGTCGATACTATTTCTGCGGCGTTTTCGCCATTAGCTCACGGAACCAGCTAGCTAGTTGTACTGGTTTGTGTGATGGTCATTAGTTTCATCGTCACCAAGGTATTGTTTCGCGTACGTGTGTACATAGCCGTGCCTATTCAAGGTTGCCAGGCACAAGCCGTGTGGGCGATTTAAAGGCTCTTAGCGGTTATCGTCTGTGTTAACGAGATAACGACTAGAAAACGATCACCGGTCTAATAATTCAACAGCTTCGATGAGCCGAAAATAGATACGGCTATTTCGCATGCGGATATCGAAAGTTAGACAAACATCGGAGGCGGTTTGTAAACAGTGCGGTTTCGGCTCCGGCGTAATCGTGGTTACACGACTCAGAGCGCCGGGCGGCTCGGGCTTCGGCGAATACACCGACGCACCTTTGAGGAGGGGGAGCTGTTCCATCAAGCACTCCTTATCGTTAGGGATAGGCAGGGCGGGCGCGGCGGCGGGGGGCGGCGGGCTGCGCGCGTCCGGCGGCGAGGGCGCCTTCTGCGTGCCCTCCATGCCGGCGTCACCGGCGCACAGCGCGAAGCGGAAAGCGCGCGCGACCTCCGACACGCTCTCGGAGCGCTTGGTGGCGGCCTGCGACGCGACGAGGTCGAGCCCCGAGTGGAACGACGGGGACTTGGGGATACCCAGCGGCGAGACGACGCGGCGCGGCTTCGTCTCAGCGGCGGTGAACATAGCGCGAGAGGGCGCGCGCGCGGCCGGCCCGGCGTGGACCATCGCAGGCGGCGGCCGGCAGCGGCATCCGAGCTGAGCCCGGCGGCGGCTCCGGGACCGGTGCGAGCTGCGGCGCTGCGGGGGCGGCTGGACTGCCGCGCGCCTCGTGAAGGACTCGCGCCGCGACACGTGCGCGCGCACCGAGCGCACCCCCGCACCCGCCGCGCTCTACAACCTCCGCTAGGGTCACCACGTCGTCGTCTCCTTCACAAATACGAGATTTACATAATAATGCTCACTATCAGCTTTCTACACGAGAATCTGCTATCCCAAATCTGTAAGCTAAGTATCGCAAACGTCTTCCGCGAGCGACGACACTACTGGCACCGGTTTTACGACCCGTAATGTAGCCTTGTACTTGTAAGTGCTTCTGTTTCTCAATTTAGCCGGGTCAGGCAGGGGTCGGCAACGCGCGCCGTCGCGTAATGAACGGTAAACAGCAACGTATTGCGAGATAAGCAACTACGTAACGTTTCATAATACCTAGTAGTAAACACAACAAAACGCTGATCAGCTGATAAAATATGGTAATGATTGTATCTTTATTGTTTTAAATAAGCCGTAATACGTCATGTTACAACAGCGAGTTGAATTGCGGCCATATTTGCGAAGATAAAACGAGACAGTGTGGCCAACGTGGCCATGTGTTAACCCAATTGTCGGGAAAGCAAGCCAGACACATAAAAGCGTAAATCGTTCATTGGCAAGTGGTAACGGGGACGATTCTCGGTAATCGTAAGAAAACACGGGACGAAACTAACGGGTCGGGTAGAGGAGAGGGTAGTTTGTTTGGGTGCTTCCTCGGGGGACAGGGACTGTCAACCCTCGCGACGGGAGCGGGACGGGGCGCGTTGTGCCAGACGCATTCCACATTCCCCCTGCACGCAGAATCGATCGTCTAATTGACATCTAATTGCCTATTTCACTTTCTGGGATGACGACGGTGTGATGAAAGGTGACGTCAGAGGGATTTTATTACAATCCAAAATCTTTAATCCTAGAAAGATAACATTGCATCTCAGACGCACCTTCCTGCTGAAAATAATAATATTGTGCCTTTACATCGGTGCGCGTATTCACTTGTCCTCCTCAGCCAACTCAGTAGCCTCTTTTCTATACCCCTGCTCCGGATAGTTTTTCTATGCTAGTAAGTACCATAGGTTTGCTGTTATAATGAGATAATCCGCTCGCGATGTGAGTTTACAAGAAGATATGTTCCAAAAAAAAACAAAGAAAACCTCTGCGCTTTCGCGTTGGTTTTTATTTTTTCTTAGAATGTGTATGCATAACACAAGGAGTGTGTCAAGTACTCCGCTAGTTAATACAAGTCATAAGTCCTGTTTTTTTTTTAAATTATGTAATTATAATTATATAAATTTAAAACGCTTTTAAAACATGCGCTTCTTGAGCGCATGGTTGTCTTTAACGTATGTTGTCTGGACTATGGCTATCTTTCTAGGGTTAAAGATAACAAAGGGTTTAGCCCCCCCCCCCTCCATAGTTTAAAGATGTTCGTGGCATCACTTACTTAGGCCCTGTCTGAAAACCAGTGCTGCACTAAACCTAGGTTTGGTGCAGCTTAAATATCCTGAGACAGTGACCTATTTGACCCCACACAAACAACACACATCGATGCCAATCTACTTTCTACTACAGGTTTTTATTTTTTTGTTTTCTTGTGTTGTTAAGTTTATGGGTGTGTGTTGTGTCCTCTTGGGGAAAAATAAAAAAAAAAAAAAAACTTTCATTTGTAATTAAAAGATCACCTCCTTTTTATGGACGCCCTACAATTAATAATAGTTCACAGATGGTATACCTCACGAATTGCATTTATTCGGTAAGAATTAAAACCATAATAATACCTATACTAACCAATGATGGTAATTATGCTCGCAAACCTATTCTGGGATATTAATTCCACTATAATTATAACATACACACAATCAATCTTAGGTAATTAAGTTATGAATAAAAACAATGTATTGGTCAAAAATACTGATAAAGTGTTTTGATAATGAAAATAAACCTCAAAATAAGAGACAAGAACTGCTGAACGAACATTAAAAGCCACACACGCGTAAGGATACAGCTTGTGTTAGGGAAGTCAGATTCGACAGATTTATAACAAGTAATTAATTTTGTAAAAATTAAAAAAAAACCTCAACGCAATGAAACGGCTGAACCGATTTTGATCAAACATAGCTAAGAACACTCCCGACTAATTCTTCTTTCAAACAAAAAAAAAACAAAACCTGTTCATACGTTCGGGAGCTACGATGCCACAGACACACACACACAGACACGTCAAACATACAACACAACGTCGTTTTTGCGTCGGGGGATAAAAATAGGTCTGATTATAAAGGAGGAGGGTAACTGCTGACCCAGGTCAAAAATAAATGAACCCTTTATGGCAGTGATTAGTACGGTTCTAAATGTTGTTTTTTATACAATTTTTCTAAAGAACTTTTATATTTTTAGAAGTTGGGAAGCAAAAGTTGTATTTCTAAATAATTAGATAAATCAACTCATTGCATTTGCGTGAAACAAAACGCAACAAGCTTCATTACTAACCCACAACTTCTGCGCAAGAAATTAAATTAGCTTTTTCACTATGTTAACATATATTATCAATAACCAAATTGTATCTCAACTGTACGTTACGTTAGTCAAAAAAGTTGGGTCGAACAATGTATTTCAAACAGTTGCCCATGTTCTTTCCAGGCCATAATAATATACTATTCTTCTATCAATTTCAAAGCAAGTACAATTTGTAACGTTCAAATACTGATAAAATTAAATATTGACAGTAATTATGGAACAGATATTTCAATAACACTTTCAGAGGCGTAAATTCCTCATAAACAACTTTGAATGACGTCTTCGTGAATGTGTGGCTTCCGAAGGTGAAGGGTACCTTGAGAGGCATTATCTCAAGCCAACAGGTGACACCTGATTTCAATACGAATGGGTCTAATCTCATTACTGGGTTTAAATGTCAAGATCGTTTTCGTGCCTAAGCGCCTTGCTATCAGGCCCGGCCTAAGATAAACCAAGCGTTTAGAGTGGCGTCGGTGAATTTAGCTGATAAATACTGTCACTATTTAACTCATTAAAAGTTCAGGTAAGTTAGAAAGTGACAGAATAGCCCTCGCGAACCGAAAAGTGAGCGAAAATCACGTTTTTTTTTTCAATTTAGATATCATGATGCGTTTTGTTGTTTAATATTTTTTTAAGATTTTTGAAACAAGTGTTATATGATGCTTTATATGATGTAGATTAACTTATATTATGTAGATAATAATAATGTGTTATAATATATAACGTAGTTTTTTTTTTTGGTAGATTTTTCGATAAAAACCTTGGAGAATATAGGTCTTATTGCACCACATGTCACATAATATATCCACGCCTTAAGATGGGAATGAACTGTCACGTCTGACTGCTAAATAGCTTATTTTTGTCAGGTTGAAAAAAAAACTCAGGTCATTTGCAGTCTAGCTCGTCTAAAATATTTTAATAATTGCTTATTTATTTTTTCGCGTTGGTGAGAATGAGCGCACTAGTGGAGTAGTTCCTGTTTGATCTATTGAGATTGATCCATTGTCCTGTTTGATCCATTATACCTATAATATTAGTGCGCTAGTGTCCGGGCCTTTTTCCGGAATAAAAAGTCGCCTATGTATCAATCTAAGTTATAATCTATCTCTGTAACAAATTTAATCCAAATTGGTTCAGTCGTTTTAGGTTGATTAGTAGGATAGGATTTCAATTATCTTTCTTCTTCTTTTGCCATGTTCCTGCTAGTTTTTTCTTGGTCGCTCTGAAGTATCTTAGTTAAGTATGTGTACATTCCCTCCCATTTGTTTTAACAACTTCCTAGTTTATTTTTATTTTTTTGTAGAACTTTGGTATGTTGTTGTATGGTTAGGTGTTACTATTTATTAGTATATTATATTTATCCTTTTACCGCGCTATTAATAATCGCGAAACATGCTAGGAATAGTTACGTGTTTTGTCTCATTCTGTCGAATTTTAAACTACTTCTTAATACAAGAGACAAATCACTGAGTTAACTGTTCCAAAAATATTTCGCATTTCTAACCTAAACTATATCGTTCCACTGCTGGGCAAAGGTCTCCTCCAAAATATTTCGCATTTCTAACCTAACCTATATCGTTCTACTGCTGGGCAAAGGTCTCCTCCAAAATATTTCATATTTCTAACCTAACCTATATCGTCCCACTGCTGGGCAAAGGTCTCCTCCAAAATATTTCGCATTTCTTACCTAACCAATATCGTCCCACTGCTGGGCAAAGGTCTCTTCCAAAATATTTCGCATTTCTTACCTAACCAATATCGTCCCACTGCTGGGCAAAGGTCTCCTCCAAAACATTTCGCATTTCTAACCTAACCTATATCGTTCCACTGCTGGGCAAAGGTCTCCTCCAAAATATTTCGCATTTCTAACCTAACCTATGTCGTCCGACTGCTGGGCAAAGGTCTCCTCCAAAATATTTCGCATTTCTAACCTAACCTATATCGTCCGACTGCTGGGCAAAGGTCTCCTCCAAAATATTTCGCATTTCTAACCTAACCTATATCGTTCCACTGCTGGGCAAAGGTCTCCTCCAAAATATTTCGCATTTCTAACCTAACCTATATCGTTCCACTGCTGGGCAAAGGTCTCCTCCAAAATATTTCGCATTTCTAACCTAACCTATATCGTCCGACTGCTGGGCAAAGGTCTCCTCCAAAATATTTCGCATTTCTAACCTAACCTATATCGTTCCACTGCTGGGCAAAGGTCTCCTCCAAAATATTTCGCATTTCTAACCTAACCTATATCGTTCCACTGCTGGGCAAAGGTCTCCTCCAAAATATTTCGCATTTCTAACCTAACCTATATCGTCCGACTGCTGGGCAAAGGTCTCCTCCAAAATATTTCGCATTTCTAACCTAACCTATATCGTTCCACTGCTGGGCAAAGGTCTCCTCCAAAATATTTCGCATTTCTAACCTAACCTATATCGTTCCACTGCTGGGCAAAGGTCTCCTCCAAATTTTTCCACTTGTCCCTGTCCTTGGCAGTCTCCCACGACTCCTCAAAATTAACAAGATGGTCCCGCCAACGCTTTCAATAAAAAGTTAAAAAAATAAATAAAAAATAACATACAAACAACTAATAGTCACACACATAGCCCTAACCCCCACACTAGGACTCCCTGTGTCGTGGGTATAAGAAACTACGAGTACCTTGGTACCAAAACACCCAGACCCGGAACAAATATTTGCAGGTCATACAAACATTTGTCCCGCAGCGGGAATCGAACCCGCAACCTTTCGCATCTCAGCCGGCTATTCTCCCGACGCGCTACAGGTGTATGTGGCTCAAAAATAAAAGAGCCTTTGATTGTGACCGATGGCCGAAACAAACAGTGTGGTGAAAGGATTCAATTATGCAGTCTCACGAAGGTTATTTCTATTTTTACAAGCTTTTATTTAACTTGCAATGTATGCATGTTTGTCTGCGAGGAATCCGGGTGGAATCTTGCAACTGAATTTTCAAGCAGTTATCCTCAACCGATTGATCTGAAATATGGCATACCTACCTGTCAAATTCTAATGACAATACAATATAATGGTGACAGTGAGCTGATCAGATGATGGAGACAGAAGGTGGACAAAGGAACTACTCGATGGATAATAGACAATAGTAGACTGGCCGTGTTTAGGCTCATTTTGATCAGCACACGGTTCCGATCACAAATTTTATAAAAGCTTGTATATATTTAAAAAAATATTTTTCACCTAAAACTTATTTGAGTATAAAATATAAATTTAGGACGGACAGACAACGTGAAACACATAACGATGCAGTTTGTTTTAACGTCCCTTTGCACAAATGCTATACGTCCAGCTGTGTGCAGTTGTCTAGAAGACAACGTTTAATGAAAGTTATTGTTCGGAACACAATCAGCTGCATTTAGACCAGCTTTGGAGTACTGCAATAACCCTGCAATGGCCATTTAGCCGTGTATTTGTAAGAAAAATGTGCAGTTTGGCCGATTGCCAGGATTGGAAAGAGTATCTCGTGTATAGTTCGGGTCTTATAATGTGTCCGGCCCAAGAGTAGGCCCCTCCATCTCCTCCCGTGGATGTCGAAAAAGCTGACTAAGGGATTACCCGGACTTGTTTGTAAGATTCGTTGGTATAAGCTTTGTCCTGGCTGCTATCTTATTTAAGGAATGTATTATTCTGGATAAAGCGTTAGCAGAATCAGTCGTCAGAATGAGCTCACCACTTCTATATCCCACGATGGTGGAACCCACGGTGAAAAGAGGCCCATTTGAGGTTCTGCCTACCCTTTCGGCAAAAAGGCGTGTGTCTATGTATACAAGTATGTATATAACATGCAGTATTTTTTTATATTCAACAAGCATTCTGAAAACCATATCTTCTCTTCACTGATACCGCAGAGCCTCAAGACGAAAGTCTATATAAGTAGTAGTAGAGCTTTTTTGTGAAAGAGTTCGTCCGGAGAAGTACTACGACCATACATACCTATTTCTGCCGCAAAGCAGTAGTGCTCGCATTGCTGTGTTCCGGTTTGAAGGGTAAGGGTGCCGGTGAAATTACAGGCACATGAGACTTTCATCTTTATGTCTCAGGGGGCGGACGTAGTGCAATGCCACATAGGGTGCATCCTAGGTGGACGTGACCTATGAGGTAATGCACTGTTCATATGCAGAGGGTACCAATTAACATCAGAGGGGTGAGTCTGAGTTTTGCAAACACCATCATAACGGTGAACGTAACACGATCGTACGTGTATAACATAATAACTAGCTATTAATCTGTGCCAAAAACGTCACAGATTAATTGCTAGTTACTACGCAATACACGTACACTCGCCGTTACGATCATCGTTACGATGGTGTGTGTAAACTCGGACTTGCCCTCCAGGTGGGCCATGTGCCCCGTCATAGTATTAAAAACAAAAGTGCATCTTGCCAGTGATGACTTACGGGCACTGAGACATGGCCACTAAATATTGGCCGCATCGAAAAGCTCAAAGTTGCGCATCGGGCTATGGAGAGAGCTATGCTTGGAGTGTCATGAATCCGTAATGAGAACCGTAGAAGAACCAAGATCAGCGATATAGCTCTCGGAGTTAGCAAGTTGGGAGGCAACCTAGTAGTAAGAAGGATCATCAAATAAAGCCAAGCCGTGTTTGTTGCCTGTTTCTTCTACGTTTCTACGTTCTGGTTTATAAGACGATTCAAAATCAAATCATCCTTGTGATTTCAAGGAATAAAATATTGTTGTCTTTGTCTCTCTTAAAGTGGAAAGGGCAGGCCCATAGCTCGCACAGAAAGTACGAAGGCGACGAGCATTTTGTGGCTCACGGAACTGATAAAGGCCCAAGACCGTTCGTCGGGGCATTCTATGGGGGAGACCAAGCAAAGGAAGAAGAGGAAGAGGGAAGTCCAGCTGTGGACATCTGTAGGATGCTGATGATGAGACAAGCATACAACCTTATCTTCTAAAGGATTCTTATTTTTTAAGAATGAGCAAACATGCAGATGTCCCACCTGATGTTAAGTGGTAACCTCTACCTTTAACAATGCATTACCTCATAGGTTACGTCCACCTAGGACGCGCCTTATATGGCATTGCACTGCACCCGCCGCCCTGAGACATAAAGATGAAAAGTCTCATGTGCCTTTAATTTCACCGGCAACCATACCCTTCAAACCGGAACACAGCAATGCAAGCACTTTTGCTTTGCGGCAGAAATAAGAATGGTGGTAGTACTTCCACGGGCGAATTCTTTCATAAAAAAGCTCTACTACTTCAAACAGAGCGAAGAAGTGAAAATACGAGACAAGAACAGAGCCTCGAGTCTGCAAATTTGACAAGCAAACTACACGGGCGAGTTGTGTACACAACACTGATTTTAGTATGGAGAATCCGAATAGCGCCCCTAGCGGGCACCTTGAGAACTTCAAATTCCATACTAAAATCCGTACCTCACGCCCGTGTAAGTTGCTTGTTACATTTGTAGACTAGCCCCTCTGCTTATCGCCAAAATTGGCAATTCCAAACGTCATAAGCACGGCACACCCACCACATAAAACTACAATAAATTCAGTTTATCCTGTGGTTTTATTAAATGACAGAAGGATTTCGGGTCAAACGACGTTACGATTTGTTTGCGTCACATCGACCCAAATCCATCAGACGAATATTTACTCTGTTTAATGTGCATTCAGTGTACATTGTACAACAAAACGTATACAGTTAACAAACATACGCCGACCTATTTGTGGTTCTTATAACCTACATTCGTCAAACTCCATAACATCATCATCATCATCATAAGCAGCCTTTCGACGTCCACTGCTGGACGAGGCATCCCCCATAGACTGCAAAGGAGGACTTTGCCATAATCTCCGCGCTTGGCAGCCGGATTGGTGATCGCAGTATTGGTGATGAGTAGTCTGGTGGACGCTGCTGGCCATCATTTCATTCATTCATTTATTTAATTCAATAACAATTTACAATCGTATCTGAAATTAAATAATAAAATAACATACAATAAGGACTTTATACAATTCAATTTTAAAGATAATTAATGTACCTATTCAAAATGTCATATAAATTCACAAATAAATAAATAAATAATAATAAATAATGCTGGACAATTCAGACAACATTATCTAGCCCCAAGCTAAGCAGAGCTTGTGTTATGGGTACTAGGTAACTGATATACTTAATACATACATAGATAGATATTTTTTATTATACATAGAAAATACCCAGAACACCCTGAACAAATATCTGCGATCGCACAAATATTTGTTCCGAGGCGGGAATCGAACCCGCAACCTCCTGCGTCGCAGGCCAACCTTCGCCCGCCGCACCACAGAGGTCGTCAATAAAAAGACAGAATAATAATTAAAGTCAGAATAATAAAAATATAATGTCAGGTGCTATCAATATTTACATTAGTTAGGACAAGGTCATCTAAAGAATAATAGCACCCTTCCAACAAAAGCTTTTTTAGTCTATTTCTGCTATTTCGCTTTTTAAGCTTTTTTAGTTCATCTCCTGGTGTAATCCCTTTGTCGGATTTTACGACATCCCCGGGAGGAGACAGGACCTTTGAATAAGTTCATGAAAACACTTTACAAGCTTACCATACAAACTTGTTAAAAATCCAATTTTTCGAAAAGAGACGTTTCTACACTTTCTATCTTTATTTTATTTCATTTCTAGTGTTTTTTTGTGTTATTTTGTGTAATTTTGGTGGCATTTTAACCAGTGTAGCTCGTCTATAGAGCACAAGTGTAGTGAAATGAAATGGAAGTGTATTCCTTGACTTTTCAAATTGGTGGAAATTGTCTACCAAAGTTTTTGTAAAACGGCCACCGTTTTACTTAAACATGACTTGACTGTGACGACTTGGAATGATTGTAACGTTGCAAAATACAATACATACATACATAGACACACACCTTTTTCCCCGAAGGGGGGTAGGCAGAGCCTCAATCGGCCTCTTTTCACAGTGGGTTGCACCATCGTGGAATATAGACGTGACAAGTGGTGAGCTCATCGCCGCCATTGCTTTCCACGACTGACTCGGCTAACGCTTTCTTCCAGTAATAACACATTCCATAATAAGCTAGCAGCCAGGACAAATCTTATACTAACGAATCTTATCAGCAAGTCCGGGTAATCCCTTAGTCGGCTTTTACGACATCCACGGGAGGAGACGGAGGGGTCTATTCTTAGGCCGGACACACCACATACTTGAAAATGGCAAATGCACAAACATAACACATATCTTGTTGTGATGTGATTTTAATGGAACATAACATTATGCTTTAAATCTATTCACATGATAGCGAAAATATAGTTATATGCGTCATCTAAAAACCACTGCATTTCAGTGGATACATCAAAAAGTTTATAGAGCAGGAGAATTGAATAAAGTGCCTCAAATAAAAAGTTTACGGCTTCAGTGAGTTCCCGACATTTATAATTCATCCCCCCTGTATGACGGGTGCGGGCAAACCTGTATCACTCTTGACCGGATTTTACTGCAAAAAATAATATTTTTAAGTTTTGGAATGTATCCTAATCTTACGTATCTAGTATCTTTTTGGCACGTCCTATAAATATTTATATTTATCAAATTTTTGCCGAATTATTATTATTATTTGTTTTTAAACTGCTATGCGTGACACTGACACCTAAATGGGCGTTGAAGACGAACACTGCCCCCCAAGATACAGTTTACACCAGTTCGGGGGACGGTGAATGTCTAAACTAAAGCATGCATGCACCAAGCACGGTGGTCAAAAGCAAAGCTTTTGTCTTGCCCTAGGATAGTCAGGTCGTCTGGGAGAAATAGTTTCATCGATAAGACAGCATTTTGTAACAGAATATATTGTAATTGTTTTTACATTGTGTTGCAATAAAGAACTTTGAATTGTTTTGATATTGATGGGTGCGGGCAAACCTGTGTCACTTTTGATCAGATTTCATTGTAAATGAGCTTCATTTCACATACTTTACATTGAATATTGCTCGAAACTCGAATGTGATTCTTACCAGTAAAAATCTACCACTTAGTCAAGTGCAATTATGAGGTGTCATGTCATTCACTCGCAGTATATTATTAGCTCACTTGTGTGTGCGCCACAGATTAATACAGTCTCTGTATCAGTCAATGTTATGTTTCTTGTTTGCGGTAGGTATGTTGCCCTACACGGAGAGTCTAGTTCCGCACGTCATTGCGTTATGCAAATCTATTAATTTCTATTTCTTACAGTATAACTGCAAAACGCACACACGGCTTCACACGGTTGGCCTGGCCACGTGCAATATCTCAATGTTACTCACACTAAGTCAAATAAGCTAGACATCAAATGTATTGGATATTAAGGTGTACATTCATTTTGATCATTTGGGTCAAAACGTAAAAACAAAATCGCCCATACATTAAAAAAATCGCCCATGATACATTATTCTTCTAGGTTTGGTCGCGTCGGAATACGAAAAAATTTAGTTTATAAGACAATTCAAAATGAACCTTCTGATTTCATAGAATAAAATAAATTTGAATTTGATTCATTACTATCCCATGTCCACTTTTAGCGGTGGTTTCAATTTTCAGAGGTTCTCCCTCCCGCAAGGGTGCATTTTGGGTCCATTCTCGTTGCTTGTTTCCTTCTAAAATCTGCTGTGAAAAGCCTATGAAAATTACCTAGAATTCAGACCCCAAGTCAAGGTGCGTCACAGTAAATAGGGCACACGACACTCGTGAATAAGATACAAGCTAGCAGCCGAGAATTAGGACGACTACAGTTGAGTGGGTACTGTGACGTCACAGAGGAATTCATGCAGAAGGAATTCGGGCCATGAAAAGTTGGAATGCATACGTCATACTTGTTTCGTATTTGAATTAAACTGGGCAGCAATTTGGAATATAAGTATAAGTATAAAGTATAATATATGTGCTTGCACATACGACTCCACGAAACACTACCGTGTAAACATAAATTTTCCTTTGATCAACGAATGATAAAAGGTAGTCACATCATACAATTAAGAAATAAACTCAATATAGAGTTGGTCCAAACCAAAGTAGTACACTTCGCTGAATAGGAGGACAGTTCGGGCGCCGCCCGCTGACCCGTCCCCTCTCTACCAAGGTATAGCAAACAAGCATACGGCCCACTTGTTGGTAAGCGGTTACCGTAGCCTAAGGACGCCTGCAATACCAGAGGCAACACCCGCGCGTTGGCGACCCTTTAACAATTTCCAAACACCCCTTTTGAAGAACCCCATACTCTAGTCATCTAGTCACTTGGGAAAACCTCAGCAGTGAGATCATTCCGCAACCTGAGTGTTCGCGGGAGGAAGTTCCTCTGAAACCGCACACTCCGGAACTACCCTGGTTACCCGGGACACCGAGGACGCCCAGGCAGGCCTGCGCCTGCGCCGGCATTAGCGAGCTGCTAGCCTTCCTGGAGGACATCGGGTGGCTGGACTAGCAGCCTCCACCCATCACGCAAAAAGGGCCCATTGGTGGCCTAGTTGCGGAGAAGAATCTGCTCTACAAGTAAGTAAGTACCACCCTGGTTCTATGGTGGCCGATGGCGAGCGGTGCGGTGAAAAAAGTTTGCTGTTGGCATCATGTCAAACAATTCCTCGGAACAAAACCCATTATACAAACAGTAGAACACACAGAGAGAGGCAAAGTCTATCCTCAGACTTAAGGACCCTCTGATTTAAAAACTTCCATTGCAAGGGTTCTTAGAATTGATATAGGTATTTACTTTTAATACTATAGTACAAGTAGTGAAGACCTCACTGTATTGTCTTCGCTGTGTCAGTACACAACATGGCTAGAAGCTTTGAAAGGGGCGGAAACGGCGCGCCACACAAAGGGGACGAAGCAAAAAGCGAAGGCGGACACATGCCATTTCATACAGCGTTTAGCAGACGTCGTGCATAGGGCTCTTTGCGGTTCTCGCAAACGGATTCGAACCATGACCTTTTGATCAGCTAGTCGGCGTGGAAGTGACCTTATTTAAAGAGGTGACTTAAGGTGGTTTAAGTCACTTAAATTCAGCGTCCGACTTGCTCGATTTTTGTCGAGAGGTCTTCTGTATTAGTGCTGTCATTATTTGAGACCATTCTTAATTGCGGCTCAGACAAATAGAGTTAAGACGGAACATAGGCATAGGGTACCGCTTAACATCAGGTGGGCTATCTGCTTGTTCCGTTATCTATTCCGTATACAAAATAAAAAATTAACATTTCCCTATAGCAAACCGATGATGCCAGTTTTCTATGTGTTGACCTTAAGTACCAAGCGAGGACTTGCTATTGAATACACAAGGCACACCCGAGGACATTTTCAAAGCGAGGTCTTTTTCATGGGTCCTCGTATCGATCGGACCATTGCATCGTATTTTATGCGCGATTTTGAGTCTTATTGTATATTTGAAACGGAAATATTGGCCTAACCTCGTTTTGTTCACGATAAGTCATGCTCACACCCCGACAGTGTGTGACCACCAGGCGGCGCCACTATCGCCTTCTATACACTCCATTTCACACTCTGTCATGTTCTTTGTACCTTCCGAGGCCTTATGTGTGAATTTAACACACAAGACCTCGTAATGGTAGCTTTTCCGGGCAATTTGTATTAACGACCTCGCTTTGATCAGTAATATTACAACAGTGAATTTTCCAAGTGTGTTATATAAATTTTCTGTCCTCGTTTGGCTAACGCACACTTTTTGTATTATACCTAGGTTAAAGTAGGTTTATAAACTTTGTGAGTTTGAAAGTAGGTAACCTCCGGCTCTATTGATACGTCTCTGAAAATATATGATTTTAAGGTTAAAATTAAAACTTTAAAACAAATTACTATTTCACTAAATAAATAAAAAGTTATAGAAATAAGTTTCCCATACCTTTGTGCTGAAACTTCGCATTGCACGCTTCCTACCTTTGCTTGGGAGGTGATCGAATACCGCCTTCCAGGTCGATTATCTTGCCCCATTTAGACAAATTTGATAAGCACAAAGTAGGCATTCAAGGGTTCCGTAATCTACCGTCCAGGTCAATCATCAGATCCTCATTCGCTCTTTTATTGTATTACTAGCTGACCCGCTCTCGGCTTCGTCTATATTTACATAGAGTACACCTACTCGTAATACGCATTCTAAATGGATGGTGGTATAAATATCAGACTATTGGCTATTAAAATAAGAATGCCTCAATGAACGTCCTGAGTTGCCTGCATGCAACGACTTCATGTGACTTTTAAAATATCGTTGGCCCATTGAAAAGGGATAGGCTTTCTACTGTGCGTATTCCGGTTCGAGGTTGGCCATTCGAGAACCATTATTCCGTTTATTTTATTTAAGTGGTTGACGACCACTTTAGCGCGTCGGGCGAGTAGCCGGCTGAGATGCGAGAGGTTGCGGGTTCGATTCCCGCTGCGGGACAAATGTTTGTATGATCTGCAAATGTTTGTTCTGAGTGCTAAGGTACCATGGTACTCGTAGTTCCTTATACCCACGACCCTAGGAATCCTAGTGTGGGATCAGGACTATGTATGTGACTGTTGGGTGTTATGTTATGTTATGGTTGTTGGTTCTGCGAGCTATATATACGACCTGCCCATTACAATTTAAACTTGCTAATTTTGAGACCTATGTCAGGGATCTCGGTTCTTCTACGGATCTACGGATCGTTTACGGTACGGATACAGAATCTGTGTGCATAGCTCTCTCCAAAGCCCGTTGCGCGTATTTGGGCTTGTGTTGAGGTTGACGTTTAAGTAGTAGTGGAGCTTTTTTGTGAAAGAGTTTGTCTGGGGAGTACTACCACCATACCTATTTCTGCCGCAAAGCAGTAGTATTCGCATTGCTGTGTTCTGGTTTGAAGGGTTGCCGGTGAAATTACAGGCAAATGAGACTTTTCATCTACATGTCCCAGTGTGCGCGGGCGCAGTGCAATGACCACATAGGGCGCGTCCCAGGTGGACGTGACCTATATAAAAATGCACTGTTCATAGGCAAAGGGTACCCCTTATCATCAGGTTGGCCATCTGCTTGTTCCGTCATTTTAAGTATCCAGTATTAAAAAAAAAAAGTTTTAGTCCCGTGAGTTATCACTTCCAACATTCAAACTTTAATTTTATGGCTCTGCAGTATCTGTGACGTGAAGATATAAACATAAACACACACCCAACAGTCACATACATAGTCCTGCCCTCGTATTCGGGGCTCGGTGAACTTGCTGAGCGAGTCACGGGGTGAAGTCACGCGTTGCGCAGTAAGATAATATTTGACTTCGGTAATGTTAGGTGTGTCAAAAATTAATGGCTGTCTCGATGACAGTCATAGATCTAGTATGTACAAGATAAACAATGAGAGATCGAAGAAGAAACAAAAAAAATGTGCACGTGTTGGTGAAAGTCTATGTGTAAGTTAAAAATAGTGTTGTCCTCGATCAACACTTTTACATTGTCGATAGAATTCATCATCCGTCCGTGATGTGTATGGTAGATAAATACATCTTAATGCAGATTAAGTCTTTCATGAATAACACAGTTTGGCAGATATGACGTCATAAAGAGAATAAGGTTCTTATTCCAATTTTGAATAAACTAATTTTTATTCTTATTTTAAAGGGATCGTTTGGAGAAATAAAACAGTTAATAAATAAACCTTCATTATTTATTGACCCCTAAATATTATGGTTTTATTTAGGTGGGATCTTAGAATTTCCCTATTAAATTTAAACTCAAAATCTTTGCTGCAGATACCTAGTGGAGTTCTTATTTGAGTCCATCCCACTCTTCTTATAACCGATAATAACTTTTTTCGAAGGTGCAGGTTTGAGTCCCGCTGGAACGGAATTTTTGGGGTATATTTAAATGTAATTTGTTACCTATTACTTTATCAAGGAGAAAGAAACAATATTTTTTGTTAAAAAAAAAACCCTTTTGGGGAAAAAGGCGTGTTTAATAATCTACAACGTAAATATTTACTCCAAAATATCTACTACACAAACTGCAATAAAAAATAAAAAAGCGGCCAAGTGCGAGTCGGACTCGCCCATTAAGGGTTCCGTAGCAGCAAGTAACATAATATAAAAGTTCTTGGATGGATTACGATTAATGACGTATTAAAAAAAAACTACTTACTAGATCTCGTTCAAACCAATTTTGAGTGAAAGTTTACATGGTAATGTACATCATATTTTTTTTTTAGTTTTACCATTCTCTTATTTTAGAAGTTATGGGGGGGGGGGGGAGGCACACTTTTTACCACTTGGAAGCGTCTCTCGTGCAAACTATTCAGTTTAGAAAAAAATTACATAAAAAACCTCAAAATCATTTTTGAAGACCTATCCATAGATACCTCACACGTATAGGTTTAATGAAAAAAAAAATGTTGAGTTTCAGTTCTAAGTATGGGGAACCCCAAAAATAAAAAACTACTTACTAGATCTCGTTCAAACCAATTTTGAGTGAAAGTTTATAAGAAAAAAATTATATTAGAAACCTCAACATCATTTTTGAAGACCTATCCATAGATATCCCACACGTATAGGTTTGATGAAAAAAAAAATTATGGGGAACCCCAAAAATAATTGTGTTTTTTTTCTCAATTTTTGTGTATAAATCTTAATGCGGTTTACAGAATACATCTACCTACCAAGTTTCAACAGTATAGCTCTTATAGTTTCGGAAAAAAAGGCTGTGACATACACGGACAGACAGACAGACAGACAGACAGACATGACGAATCTATAAGGGTTCCTTGTCTTTGACTACGGAACCCTAAAAACGTGGTGCTTTAAGTTACCTTTTCAATAGTCAATACAAAATCACACACCTCAATGTCCACCTGGTTATTTTAGATTTAAAAAAAAAACGGTAAAATGTTAACAGAGCACACATATTTACTCCAAACAAAATTAAACCTCCATTCGAGGACGGACAAAAATTTAATTTATAGGTAGGTACTACGATATAGACTGCAACAGGACTATCGATATTTCTGACGTCATCACTTGGCCAAGCCCTATCGTAATCAAACATTTTTATATTTTACTTAAAATATTGTTTATTTCTAGGTGCAGCAACGAAATATTATTAAAAAATATAAGGGAAAGTCCTAATCTACGAAAGAAACTAGTTTTTAGGTCATTCACTAAAGCAGAATTGATAAAATAAGCAATACAACCGAACTACCAATAATCTCTTATTTACCTGAGAAACTTGTATTTTCCCGGATTTTACGTCTTGTATCTTCACAGTCACAAACTGAACACGACACCATTGTCATACAAAGTAATATTTGTTATTTAATAGTAAGATTACTAAAAAAATTACAAAATTAGTTAAACTGCACAAGAGACCGGACGCTATGGGCATCTACTCAAGCAAAAACATGTCAAATTCAATACAATTGTTGCTGTATCATTTCTTCTTGCACGGGGTACATTTAAAAATGACTTCTCTCTCCCACGCTTCGTTTGTCTATTCAGCGTAGCAAAAATTCTACGTCTATGATGACAGCATTATCTATGGGTGATTTGATCTGTTTGTCAAAAGCTGTGAATTTTAGTGTAGGAATTTTAAATTCTTTTTTTTTCACCTGGGCTAACATTCGATATAAAAAGCGTAAGCCGAGTCAGCTCACGTCTATATTCCTACGCTTGTGAGATCCACATTAAATAAACACGGTCAAGAAACGAAAGCTAAAAATAAGTATTTCTCTTTGGCTTCATTCTTCTATGCAACTACTATTTCTGGTATTCTTATCCCGATGATGACCGGCCTTTGGCATCGACGCGCGCAAGTTGACACTTCACTTCACTTAACCACCTCACTGTACCCCGAATACCTAGGCTGATCCCACACTAGGATTTCCTGTGTCGTTTGTAAGTATCAGGAACTACGAGTATCACCATAACACCCAGACCTGGAGCAAATATTTGTAGATCATACATACATTTGTATCGCAGCGGGAATCGAACCCGCAACCTCTCGCATCTCAGCCAGCTACTCGCCCGACGCACTACAGAGTTCGTCAATATGGGGTTGTTTCCTGAACGCTGCCCATCCTATACAAATAAATGAGCTTAAAATAAAAATCAAAAATAATTAAATTAAATTCTGTCTCTGGAGCCGGTAGAAGGTAAATTACATATACATAGGTACCCAGACCCACATTACAATGTGCGTACGTGATTTCTTAACATAGATTTGTCTGTTGTAGGGCAATGTTAAAATGTCCTCGCTTGTATTCACGTAACTTGAACTGTGTATGAAGAAAATATAACGTTTTGGCACAGAATAAATAATAGTACAGGGTTTTGGTTCAACTATTTATTCTTATCAACTCCAAAAAGTCTAATGTCCTCACTTCGGACAAGTCTGCTGTAGGGTGATGTGTACCGTGTTCAAAAAAGTCCACGCTTAGTTCCTACATAACTTGACATAGGTATGAAGAAAATATAAGGTCCTCGGTTAGTAAAACTAATTGAAAAAGTCTGACACACGTTCTCTCGGTTTATTCCAGTTGTTCACGTTCAGCTTTTCCACGTTAACGTTGACAACGGGAATAAAATAAAATAATTAAAAAACGTTCCCGATGTCCACGTTATCATATATTATGATAGCATAGACCGAATCATTTGTATACAAAATGTTAATCAAAACCACCTATGTATACCTCCTCCTATAATATACTATTTCATGTAAAAATGTAATTTAAAAAAAATTACAAGCGATGTCCCCTGCATTCCGACAGCCTTTAATGCAACATTCTCGGAAATAAAGGACTTTGGGCTGGATAATGTATGAGAAGACCCGATCGCCATGCTTGGGGGTTCGGGAGTCCCTGCAGTCTCCAATCTAGTCCCCTACTGGCACAGCAGCCTGCCGTATGTCTTTTGGCTCGCTGTCCAGTGCCACGCTCAACTTTCGTCTTCCCACAAACCACTCAAATCACTCAAATCACTCAAATCTCAAAACTAAACGAACAGGAAAAATATGAATTTAACTGTGATTGTTTTTGTTTAACTGTGATAGACCCTCGACTGACCGCGATCTCACCTGTTGGTAAGTGACGATGCGGCCTACGTTGTAGCACGAAGGTCTAGAAGGCACCTATTCACCATAATATACCCATATTATAGTTTTCAGGAAAGACAGACGACGGCAACTTGTTCTATCTGTTCCTTAGCTGTACGCATTACAAAGGTGGAACCGAAACGCTTAGTGCGAATTGCGGGTATAATGATGTAACTGAGCCGGGCGCCTGCTTGTCGTATGATGAAAACGAGATGGTGGGATCAGATCATGTAGCTCCTGGCCACATTCCCCGAAATGTAAACTATAATAGAAGATCGAAAGGCATGCTACTTTGCGGCGGTGCTCGAAACTCTGGATCCTAGTCTCCGCCATATGTTGCTCTCCTATAAGCCTGAAAGCTCTGCGTTAGATCGAGTCTAAGGCAGCGAGCTGGTGTTTGGCTGAGCCATCCCAAACATGGCCGCAGTACTCCATACCATACCGGACTTGCGCTTTGTACAAACTGAGCAGCTGTCCCTGTGTGAAGTAAAGCTTTCCCTTAGTGCTGTGTGAAGTAACGCGTTGGATTTAACCAGATTAGCATCGTCCCAGTCGAGCAGCCGCCAACGACTGCTCGAATCTAGAGCCCACTAAGCCATACTTTAATAAGTGACGCTCACGGAGACGCAGATTCAATATCCTCCCGATACAGCATACCTGACATACCCAGGCTATGCTCTGGAGCACAATTTGAAACAAAAAGCTGGTATCTGTATTTATGCCTGGGACGACATTTGTTTTGTGCGCCTGCATGGTCTTGAAGATCCCGATTTATTATCTTTGTGGATTTTGGTGGATAAAGTCTCAAATAACATCATCTATGCCAGTCTATATCGTTCACACTCTAGAGATCACGTGACAACCAGGTTATTTAACTACATGCGGCGGATGTGACCCAACAACGGTACCCTGATGCACAACTAGTGCTTTTGGAGGACTTTAATGCTCACCAAAAGTGGCTGTTCCCATACCAGATCACGGACCATGATTGGAGAGAGCTGTGGAAACTTGCAATTTTGCTTAATCAACAAGAATTCCAAACGTAGAGGACCACACAGTCAACTTTGGAACTTCTGCTGGCAACGCACCGGACCGCCACTCAGTGCTGCCTCCCCAGATCACTGTGGTCTGCATCGTCATACTCGCCACCCGATTCCTTCCACAAAGGAAGTAGGTGAGTGTGGCGTTACGTGTAGGCAGATTGGAATGAGATGTGACACTTCTTCGCCTCTTATCCATGGCGCCAAACCAGCTTTTCTTCTTGTGACCCAACGGTCTGTGCTGATGCCATTACAGAGGTGATCAAAAGAACTATGGAATACTTTATGCCATTCTCCGATGATTAACCTTCAGGTTATGCTTGCCCATGGTTCAGTCCCGCGTGTGCCAGCGCAGAAGCGCAAAAACATGTGGCATATCTAGCCTAGGTTGACGCAAGAAACATAAAAGCCTCGGATGCATGGGATTAGAAGAAGGCCTAACATAGCCGCCAAGTCCTGTAAGAAGGTGAAACAAAAGGGTCGCTTCGATCGGATTGGCCGTTTGGGGGCTAAGCTTGCCGCATATCCTCTGGGAAGTAAAGCACTCTGGACTCTGGCTAAATCGGTTGAAGCTAATTTCAGCCGTACTTCACTCCCCCACTGCTGATAGCAAATGGAACCCTAGCTCACGCCGCCGTTGATAAAGCAAATTTGCAACTCAATTTGCGGAAACCTCGCGTCTGAACACTTCTGGTGAAACTCCATTCAGCTGTCCTCGTTGCGAAGTTTCAATGCAGGAAAGGAGATGTCCAAAAAATATATGGAGGCCGGTATAAAAATAACTAGAAATTCTTAGCAATATAATATTTATTTACGGAGAAAAGGCATATTATTTAGCTATTTTTAACCTAATGAAAAATAATAAATGTACCTCCGTTTTTTTTAAAACTTTATTTATATGTTGTTTTTTTCAAAATAAAGTTTAGAAGTTGCAACACTCCCAAAAGGTGAACTTGATGCTCTTTGGCAGGCAGACTAAGGAATTTTGATACTCTCTAGCTAGCGAGACAGATGGCAGACAGACAACCACAGACAATTTTTCATAGGATTATCCTACCTTCGTTCCGTGTTGTCACGTTATTACTAATACTTCACTTATTAGTTTATCCGTTCTGTATAGGTTCAGGAAACATTTTGAGTAGGTACCTACCTACACTGTTGGAGAGTTCACTAATATATAGGAGCTGCCTATAGTGATAATAGTACCTATAGCAATACGCATAGGTACCTACATTCCTCGCCTCCTTATTAACATTTGTATTTTTCAGGTAGCTCAGGGCACAGATAAATTGATTGTAAATTGTGTATAAGCACGTATTCCATTCAAGGAGAATATTTTAGTCATCATAACTTTGGGAACAGGCAGAAGAAGACAAAATGGCATATTTGCGTGTTGAATAATAGATAGGGATAGCACTATCAACTTGTTTCCGTGCCCAAGAGATGGCAATGTATGTCCTCCTCTACATTTTACATATTTCCAATCATGTTATAAATAACATTTTATATCAGGTATAAATAATAATTTTAAGTTCAGTTCAGTTCATTTCTTGAACAAGTTTACAAGACACATTATTAAATAGCAATAGAACGTTACTGACAGTGACACATGGAGGATAGTTATGTTTTGGTTGAGTTTGTAAAGGATTTGCCTGCTTTTTCCGTAGTTCGTTTTAGTAAAAACACAAAATATATTATTTATTATTAGTTATTTATTAACAAGGTTGGTATTGGTTTTTTTTAATACTACTTGGAATGGCGGATCAAGCAGATGGCCCACCTGATGTTAAGTTGGTACCCTCTGCCTATGAACAGTGCATTACCTCATAGGTCACGTCCACCTAGGACGCACCCTATGAGGCAATCCACTGCGCCCGCCGCCACCCTGAGACATAAAGATGAAAGTCTCATGTGCCTATAATTTCACCGGCACCCTTACCCTTCAAACCGGAACACAGCAGAGCGAGCACTACTGCTTTGCGGCAGAAATATGTAGTACAAATAGGTGGTAATGGTGGTAGTACTTCCCCGGACGAACTCTTTCACAAAAAAGCTCTACTACTACAACCACAAAAAAGATCTACTACTACAACCACAAAAAAGCTCTACTACTATTGTATTGCATAGACTACACAATTACGACCAGTGGCACATACAATTTCACGACCTCTGTGGCGCGGCGGGCGAAGGTTGGCCTGCGACGCAGGAGGTTGCGGTTTAAATTCCCGCCTCGGAACAAATATTTGTGCGATCGCAGATATTTGTTCAGGGTGTTCTGGGTATTTTCTATGTATAATTAAAAATATACATCTATGTAATATATTGTATTAAGTATATCAGTTACCTAGTACCCATAACACAAGCTCTGCTAAGCTTGGGGCTAGATAATGTTGTGTGAACTGTTTAACATTATTTATTTATTTATTTATTTATTAAACACGTGTGGTTGGGGCGGGGCATGTTTGTTTCATTATGTTTTCCCTCCAAGAACATTTTTATTATTTTCTCGGAAACGGAGGTTTTATAAAATATAAAGTTTATATAATCGAGTAGCCCAATAAATAAGCTTTTTTTTGAGATATACTTTATAACTGTAAGAATTTTCTCGGAATATTATACCAAATTTGAACATCTCATTTGCATACAGCAAAAAGTATGTAGCGTGTGTAGTTGTATGTTCTATGTAGCGGCTACATAGCCTGGATGTGGATAAAATAGCGGGCCAGACGGCATCTCAGCTGTAGTATTAAAAACATGTGCTCCTGTGTTGTCTGAATTTTAGACTGCTTACAATATCGATACATTACATTATTACAATTAGACTGACTGCTGATAATGTAATACTATGAGACTAAAGAACTTACTCCTTGCAAGATGATTCTGTGATACGTGCAATTTTGTAACATAATTATGAGAGAAAATAACTTGAATACTGCAATTAACGTTTTTTTTTTTACTTTTTACCGTACTAATCAATGTTATTGAATTTGATTCAGTAATTGATTTGTATGTTTTGTATGTCTTATTTAAGTTTTGTGTAGTTGAAACCTATGGAGATAGCGCTTTACATAAGATGGACAACGGGAAGGGATTTAGTGACTTCCCGCTGTCCACGTTAGCGGGGACAGCTAACGTGGACAACGATTTTTGACTTCCCGCTGTCCACGTTGACGTGGGCAAGATAACATGGACATCGGGAATAAACCGTTCTCTCTTTGGACAAGGGATTTACTTGTTGTAGAGGTGTTATGTTAAAGTGTCTTTGCTTCTCTCCACATAACTTGAAATGTGTATGAAGTAAAAATAAGGTCCTGGTTATGTCTACTCCGATTTTTAACGATACCACGAGGCAAAAAATACAAACAAACTGCGCTCAGTGGAAAAAAGCCTATTTAATATCAAGTTGAAAAATAATCAAAGAAGTGAGGCAATAATAACAAAGAAACACAAAGAGACCTATACCCGAAAGGGGCCTTAGCTATATTAAAAAAAGTCTACTATATAGTTGTTTAGTTATTTATGTAAATAGTTAGTTTAGGAAATAATAAGGCTATGTTATTATTATCTCACTCATTTATACAAAATACTCGTAAAAAAATATATTTTTCACTATAAAGGAATACTATCCACAAAAAATAAATAGTATAGAAACATTATAGTAAAAATATAAATGTAAACGGGGAACCACCGACCGCGGAGGGAGGCCCAAACGGTCGTAGGCTAGGGCTGCAGAGAGAGGAACCTCCTGACTATGCGTACCGAAAGCACATGCCTGAGGGACTCTCCGGGACGGTGACATGCTCTACAGATATCAACCGTCCCATCCTTCATGATATACTTTCGATAGTTGTTCGTCTTGATAACCTCATCCATAATCACACAGACAAAACCATCGGTTGCCCCAAAGAGGTCACCGAAACGTAGCCGGTTCACTGAAGCGAGCAAACATCGGGCAAAATTAAATAATTTAAAATTAGATTAGATTTAATAAAATCTAAGGTAATTGCTACTTAGTATATTTAATTTTAACATGGCATCTGCAATGAGTAATAATTAATTAGTTTATGTTTACAATTTGAATTATTGACTACATTTTTAGATATTTTTTTCATGATTTTTCGTATGAAATTTTATTTGTCTGACCTTTAAATTTATATTTACAAATAAATTGATTATTCCTTGATTATTCCCTGTGAGTAAATGGTAAATGTACAAGACGTGCGACGCCAAATATAAAGAAAAAAAAACGATGTGACAGATAGACAGATTTTTGTCTTTCTTGTGACAATATTGAAAGTGAGGAAATAGTGCCTCATATTTGTGAATAACTTTGGTTAATAAATATATTGTAAATATTTTGTAACCAACTTATTTGTATTATTGTTTAGTTTTACTAATAGTCGATGAATCTTTGACACTGATAACTTTGCGGGAATTCAGTGGATGGGGGCGGCACAAGCCCATTAATCGTGGAATTCTATGGGGAAGGCCTATGTCGTCAAGTGGCTGAAAGTATAATAAAGATGCCCTACCTAAAATGATGTGTATTAGGTGACACATCATTTTAGGTAGGTAGGGTTGCAAAGATGCCCTACCTAAAATGATGTGTATTAGGTAACACATCATTTTAGGTAGGTAGGGTTGCAAAGATGCCCTACCTAAAATGATGTGTATTAGGTAACACATCATTTTACCTAAAATGATGTGTATTAGGTAACACATCATTTTAGGTAGGGCATCTATAAATAATAATTAAGATGATATAATAAAGCATCATTTTACCTCGTAACCTAGACGAGGTATTGTACATTATGTGTATTGAGTTAATATATAATATAATATAATATAAGCTTTAATTACTCTTACACTCTAATATTTAAATATAACAATTTATTGACTTATCTTAATATGTTGTAAATAATTAGTTAATCCGTTTTTCGGGTTTCTCAACCAGTGCAAATATCACTTTGAGCGGTAAAAGCCTCCACCATCTGCCCCCATCTCTCTCTATCTCTAGCTGCTCTGCTCCAGGTAATGCCTGCCACTTTAGCAATGTCATCGCTCCAACGTTTATGCTGTCTTCCAGGCCGTCTCTTTTTGTCCATGGGGTACCAGTTAGTTATAGTTCTCGACCACCTATCGTCTGTCGCTCGCTGTACATGTCCAGCCCATTTCCACTTTAGCTGAAGAACTTTTTTCACAGCGTCAGAAAAAAGATAAAGGCAAACTTTATCTTTTTTTCTAATTACGGCATTTTTGTTTTTTTTCCTTCAGCTTATGACCAGGTGTAGCTTCTCTCGAGTCTTTGGCATGCTCTTATTTTTCCAGTGTCTTCTTCGTGAGTGGCCATGTCTGACATGCATACGTGAGGCACGGCAACAAACACATTTCCATAACCTTTGTTTTTAGTTTAACCGGTAAATTGTTTTTGAAAAAATTGGTTAATTGATTATTGGGTTAATAGTAAAAACAAACTTAAATTGGACGTTGGAATTTAAAAAAGAAACGTCCTCGCAAGGTACTTTGTTTATGAACAGTGTAGGAAGAAAAACTAAAATAAAATTACAAGGTCCTCGTTTTGTACACGCCCTACCCGGAAAAACGTCCTCAGTTTGTTCATGTAAAATCTAGCACAACGTCCTCACTTTGTACAAGGATCAAGAAAAAACGTGTTAAACTGAGTCCTCAGATGGTCATCCCTGGTCAAATGATATGGTCCTCGCTTGGCTCACACAAAAGTCCTCGAAAGGATGTCGCTATAAACGTTTTCGCGTGTAATTAAGACCCCACGTTGTTCACAGAAATTCAAACGAAAAAATGTTGAGATAGAGCTATAAGACTTGGCTCATCAGTCATGTTTTTTTTTTCTTTCTCTTTCTGGCGCACTCACAGTTCCCTAAGAGGTCGCTAACCTAGTTTTTCAGAGGGTCCTCGGTTGGTGACATTCCACTATAGTCCTCTTAAGGACGTCAGGACACGTATAGGTGCGTGTGTGCGTGTCACACATATCACACACAAACACGCCCTACGCTAACACACCGACACAGACTACCGAGTGATTTGCTTACTTTGGATACATTATCTGCGCGAGTGCGTGTAGTATACTACACATAATGTGTTTTTTTTCTTTTTTTTTATAATACTTGGATGACGGAACAAGCAAGAGGCCCACCTGATGTTAAGTGGTAACCTCTGCCTATGAACAGTGCATTACCTCATAGGTCATGTCCACCTACGACGCACCCTATGTGGCATTGCACTGCGCCCGCAATAATTTCACCGGCTCCTTTACCCACACCCCTTTGTACACACGTCAATGTCTACACGTACACGTGTACTGTATTGGGTTAGTCGGTTCTGATCACACGAAACCGATCACTTCCGTTCTGATCACACGAAACCGATCACTTCCGTTCTGATCACACGAAACAGTCCGAGGTCTCTGTGTTTATGAGCGTAGTTTTCGGCTTCACTTGTTTCGTACGCCGTGTTCTGTCTGAACGATCTCTATTTGTCTGAGGATTGTCGGCTTAGTCAGTTAGACATGTGCCGCAATAAGCTTTTTATATAAATGTCCTTCGGGGTAGGCAGCGCATCGACAATACCTCCCGGTGTTGCCGGTGTCTATAAGCGACAGTGATCACTTTACATCAGGTGGGCCGTAAGCTAGCTTGTCTATTGGTTGTCAAGTCCTTGCCCACAGCGCCTAGAAATTATCTTTATGAGATTGGACACTTAGCACCAGCTATAGGAGAATGGCTGGTGAAGTAATTTTTGGGCCTGTACTGAAAGGCCTTGGTAGAGGTATTGAAGAGCTACTTCCACGCCACTCTTTCTTCGGATTGTCTTAGGGCGGTAGTGAAAGGGAGACCCGCTAATACATATATAGCCGATTTTAGGGTTCCGTACCCAAAGGGTAAAGCGGGACCCTATTACTAAGACTCCGCTGTCCGTCTGTCACCAGGCTGTATCTCATGAACCGTGATAGTTAGACAGTTTAAATTTTCACAGATTATGTATTTCTGTTGCCGCTTAACAACCAAAAAAAAAACAGAATAAAATAAATATTTAAGGGGGAGAAACGTGAGAAAGGGTGAGAAACGACCCATACAACAAACGTGATTTCTCCAAATGTATAGGGTAAGTAAGCGATGCTCTGCGGGGTCAGTTTTTGGATGTTTTTAACCAGTTTTTGTGTTATTTTTTTTATTTTATTTTTTACAAACCTGTTTTTTTTGCCGTTTTTGTAGTTAATGGTACGGAACCCTTTGTGCGCGATTCCGACTCGCACTTGGCCGGTTTATTTGTTAGACGATACTATTTGACAGTTTAGTTACTAAAATGGACTCACTAGAGACTAGAGTAATGCTGATAATAGCATTGTGTGTGGCTATAACTCCTCAAAGAATCAGTCCCCACCTATCGTAGTCATTGACGTCCATTTTTAGATGTGCTAATATATAAACTTTTTCCCAGTTTACTTGGATTGTGATAATTGAAAATATCCACTCTCAAATAATATGTATGAATTTGAAAAATGATGACTTGTGAATTGATGCAAATAGGAACGAATCTTATTCGAAGACAGATCCATGCATTCTGTCCCAATCCGTTAAGATATTGAAAATATTTTCAGCAAGGTTTCTCTGGCATAAAATAGAATCAAACATGCTACAGAGCTTCGATCAAGAATACTTGATCGATCATTATTGCTAGACCAGCGCTGGGTTGCCAACGCGGCCTAGCAAACGCGGAGTTGGGGACCCTTTTGTGGCTTACGTCGGGCACACACACAAATTGCCATAGTTTTGTTTCTGTGTAATTAGTTTTTTTAATTAGTTTTTATTAAGTCTTATCTTGTTTGCGTTTTTGTTAAAGTGTGTCTTTTTGTATAGTCGCAAATAAAAGTTTTCTTCAATTTGTTTCCTCTCATTTTTTGCCATCTAAGGCACAGAATAATAATAGTACTCTATAGCATACCCTTTGGCTCCTCACTTTGATAGACTGTTTAAGTGTTTGCCGTGTGTTTAGCGAACAATCTTGCTTTTACTACGAGCAGTGTTATTACATCAGTGTCCAAGTTTTCATCGTTCATTAGCGCCTGGCTGTGTCAGTGAAGCGAGTACATTAGTGTAGTTAGCGAGATATCATTTTACAGGCTTACATAAAGACCCACTGATGCTGGTGGCTTGAGCTAGCTAGCGATACTCCAATACATAATAGCTAGTAGTATAGTAGTGCTAGTTTAGTAGTAGTAGAGTATTTTTGTTATAGTTCGTCCGGGGAAGTAACTGCTACCACCTTATCTATTTCTGCCGCAAAGCCGTAGTGCTCGCATTGCTGTGTTCCGGTTTGAAAAGTATGGTTGCCGGTGAAATTATAGGCACATGAGACTTTTCATCTTAATCAGGGTGGCGGGCGTAGTGCAATGCCACATAAGGCGCGCCCTGGGTGGACGTGACCTATGTGATAATGCACTGTTCATAGGCACAGGTGGGCCCAATGGTTGTCCGTAATTCAAAGCAGTATTCAAAAAAAAACTACTAGAGTTATGTGACAAGTGAAACTTGCAGCACCACATGATTTCCATAAGCACATAATATTACTAATGATCTAATTAAAATGTTAAATGTTAATGTTATGTTCCAAAAGGGAAAATAACCAGTCTAGTATGTCCGTCACTCACTATCATGTTACCATCTCACTCCAACATGGTGAGAATCGTTTTCGTGCCACTTTTGGAAAAAAAAACAATAATTTATTCTGTGATACCGTTGGGGAAGTAACTTTGCAGCAAATTTCTTGCAATGGAGGACATTGGTTCTGGAGTGGTTTTTGCGGAGAAAATAAAAGTGCAAAACAGAGTTGGCATCATTGGCATGTGACCTAGTAAACGTGTACCACCTAGAGATTATTGACTTTAAATGTAACCCAAAAATTCCGTTCCAGCGGGACTCGAACCTGCATCCTCGCCTATGATCGGTTTCCAATGAAACACCTGTAGACGGCTTCCATCGGCGCTATAACCGAGTTGATAGTGCCCACGAATTTCGTCTCTAGTGTCATAGCTTGTTCTATGGCAAAGTAAAATTGGTAAAGTAAAGGCATCACCGATCACCGGCGAGGATGCGGGTTCGAGCCACGCTGGAACGGAATTTTTGGGTTACATTTAAATTTAATGTTATCCATAAAGTATGGTTTACACTCGAAAAATATAAACTTAGAGATTTGCATAGAGATGCAAATGTGTTTCAAATAATGTAATAACAGTCCAATAAGGCAAATCTAGTCCTCGATCGAAAGCTATTTGCGAAGGGATTCGGTTGTGCTGCGCAAGGATAATCCAATCCAAGCTCCCAGCAAATAAAACCACACGCATACAACCAGAACCTTTCTACGAGTAGGAGATCTGCGAGTGGGGAATCTATTTTACATAATATTACCTACATGACGCTATACAGGGTGTATCATAAGTCCGGGGAGGGGGTTTTTTTTTTTTTTTTTTTTTTTTTTTTTTTTAACATTGATAGACCTTTGTTTGACCACGATCTCACCTGTTGGTAAGTGACGATGTGGCCGAAGATGGAGCACAAAGGTCTAGAAGGCACCTATTCACTCTAGACTTGAAGAGACCCAGATTATAGTTTTCAGGAAAGACAGACGACGGCAGTGTATTCCACTCCTTAGCAGTTCGCATTATAAAGGTAGAACCGAAACGTTTTGTGCGAATAGAAGGTATACTAATGAGGTAAGGATGGTACTGAGCCGTACGCCTGCTCGTCCTATGATGAAAAGGAGATGGTGGGATCAGATCGTGCAGTTCCTGGGAGCATTCCCCGAAATGTAACCTATAGAAGATTGAAAGGCATGCAACCTTACGACGGTGCTCGAGACTCTGGATCTTAGTCTCCGCCATATGTTGCTCACCTATAAGCCTGAAAGCTCTACGTTCGATCGAGTCCAAGGCAGCAAGCTGGTATTTGGCCGAACCATCCCAAACATGGCAGCAGTACTCCATACCAGCCCGGACTTGTGCTTTATATAAACTGAGAAGCTGTCCTGGTGTGAAGTAACGCTTTACCTTATTCAGGATGCCTAGCTTCATGGCAGCTGTTTTTGCCTTAGACTCGATGTAAGAGCCAAAGTTGAGAGTAGGCGTGAGCGAAACACCTAAGAGCTCGAGGTGATCTCCTATAGCTACTCCTATAGGACTTTTTTTCGCCGAGAAGAGACAAGCCTGCGTTTTAGAGGCATTGAACTTGACTAGATTGGCATCACCCCAGTCGGATACAGCCTTGAGAGTCAAATTCAGACGCTGCAGCATCTCATCTCTTAACTCCTGAATTTCATTCTTCCTAGCTCGCGCAGTAGAAACATATCTCTCCACAACTGTGCTGTCGTCTGCATACCCAATGATACCGGGCATTAGCAGATCGTTAATGTGCAACAGAAACAGTGTGGCAGATAGCACTGACCCCTGAGGTACCCCGGCGTTAATAGCCAATTGATCCGACGAGCAGCCGTCAATAACTACTCGAATGGATCTTTCCCTCAGAAAGTCTGCGAGCCAGGAGCAGAGTTGAACTGGCAGTCCGTAGGCAGGAAGCTTGCCAATAAGGCTAGCGTGCCAAACCCTATCAAAGGCCTTCGAGACGTCCAATGAAACAGCTAGTGCTTCACCGTATTTCTCGATGGCCTCGCTCCAAATGTGCGTGGCATACACAAGAAGGTCCCCAGTAGACCGGTTTCGGCGAAATCCGTATTGGCGATCACTGAGGAGGTCGTTACCTTCGAGGTATGCAAGGAGCTTCCTATTCAGTACACGCTCCATACATTTACAAAGTAGGGAGGTGACCGAAATAGGGCGGTAGTTTGAAGGGTCAGCACGACTGCCTTTCTTGGGTACAGGCTGCACGTTTGCGAGCTTCCAAGATTTAGGGACTTCACCAGTTTTAAAAGAGAGGCGGAAAAGTCGCGTTAATACTGGAGACAACTCAGGGGCACAGGTTTTCAACACTATAGCCGAGATACCATCCGGACCGCTAGCTTTATTCACGTCGAGACCACGTAGCGTTCTGAGCACTTCCTTTTGCTGGATGCGAATTTCCTGCATTGAAGCTTCGCACCGAGGAAGGCTGGGTGGAATTTCGCCAGAAGTTTCAAGACGTGAAGCCTCCGCAAATTGAGTAGCAAATAAATTTGCTTTCTCAACCGCAGCGTGAGCTAGGGACCCGTCGGGTTTCAGTAGTGGAGGGAGTGAAGGGCGGCTGAAGTTCGCTTCCACGGACTTAGCCAGAGACCAGAAAGCTTTACTTCCCGCAGGGTATGCGGCAAGCTTAGCACCCAGACGGCCAATCCGATCGAAGCGAGCCTTCCGTATCACCTTCTTGCAAGACTTGGCGGCTTTGTTAAAGGCTTTCTTCTTAAGCCGTGCATCCGAGGTTTTACCGTTTCTTGCGTCAACCCAGGCTAGGTAAGCCACATGTTTTAGCGCTTCTGCACTAGCACACGCGGGACTGAACCATGGGCGAGCATTGCCTGAAGGTGAAGCATCGGAGAATGGAATAAAATACTCCATTGCTCTTTTGATCACCTCCGAAACGGCATCAGCACAGACCGTCGGGTCACAAGAAGAAAAGCAGGTTTGCCGCCAAGGATAAGAAGCGAAGAAATGTCGCATCTCATCCCAATCTGCTGACTTGTAACGCCACACTCGCCTACTTCCTCTGGGTGAGGGATCGGGTGGCGAGTATGACGATACAGACCTCACCACACAGTGATCTGATGTACCCAAAGGAGGCAAAACTGATACTGAGTGGTGATCCGGCTCGTTCGTCAGCAGAAGGTCCAAGCAGTTGGCTGTGTGGTCCTCAACGTCTGGAATTCTGGTTGCCTCATGGACCAGCTGAGTGAGATTTAGCGTGAGTGCAAGTTTGCACGCCTCTCTCCCAGCATGGTCGGTGAGCTGGTATGGGAACAGCCACTGTTGATGGTGGGCATTAAAGTCCCCCAGAATCACCAGTTGGGCATCAGGATAACGTTGTTGGGCCACATCCGCCGCTTCACATATGTAGTTGAACAACCTGGTTGTCTCGTAGTCTCCAGAGTGAGACCGATATAAGCCAGCATAGATAATTTTATCTAAGCCGGTGTCCACCAAAGTCCATAAAACTGAAAAATTGGGTTCTTCAAGGTCACGAAGACGCAGACAGCAAATGTCTTCCCGGACAAATAGACAGATACCAGCTTTGGGTTTAAAGTTGTGCTCCAGAGCATAGCCTGGGTATGTGAGGTATGCTGTATCGGCAGGACATAGAATCTGCGTCTCCGTGAGGAATAATAAGTGAGGCTTAGCGGTCTCTAGGTGGTGGTGGACCGGATCGAGATTGGAGTGCAGCCCTCGAATATTCGAGAGGTGCACTTGAAGCGAGAGGAAGTGCTTCCGCTGTAGAAACGACTTATTATTTTTGAACTTTTTCATGGTTGTTATGAGTGTTTAGGTTAGTGGGAAAAACGGCTGTTGAGCGAGGCACTGGTCAGCGAAAACCAAGAGACAAACAGCAGGCTCCTGCGCCAGTGGGAGACTAGACTGGAGACTGCGGGGACGCCCGAACCCCCCCAGGAATGGCCATCGGGTCCTCTCATCCGGTCGCCAACCGGCACGATGGAGCATTCTGGGATTTTTCGCGAGGCGGCGGGGCAGCCTTTCATGAGTGGCTAACTCACTAGTTGGGCCCCCTACAACCTGCGGTCGGCCAGCGGAGAACCGTGCTTCGGATCCCGCTACCCTCCAAGCCTAGCCACCCGGCACACTTGCACCGCTGCGGTCTCTAAAACGCACATGCTGAATCCAGTGCACGAACTGCTCAAACCCGTCACTTCCACGATGGCTACACTGGACATCAGTCCGAAACACGACAATGTCGCTTCACGGACTGGCTTTGTCCAGTGGGTGGTGACAAGCCACGGCCGAAGCCTACCACCAGAAATGTTGTTACCCGTTTGGCACCACCCAGAGATCACGTGTAGGGACGCAAGGGTATTTTCCTACGGACGCGGGTAACTTCGATCTCCAAATCTCAATCTCTCTCGGGGTATTCTACTTATCATGGCGAATAACTGTAGGTTTAAGACTTTTTAAAATTTCGAAGTTTTTCATTCTTGAAATGCCTCAAAAATCCAGAAATTCCTCCATAAATGAGTACCTTACACAACATGAGGCAGACTCACGTAAGATACCTTAGTACCCTACCTAACGTCCTCATGTACATCTTTAGAGGAATTTCAAGATTCTAATCTAACACGTCTAACAACTCTTCTAGAATTCTCTCTAGTAGAATTCAGCTCTATAATTTTGAATCCTACCCTTCGCCCTTTGCGTGGGTCGACTCAGGGACGCTTAAGGTGGATTGCTCTCGCTTGAGGCGCGAAATAATTATTTTTTTGGTGTTTTTTGCTCGTTACTGCTCTTGACCACTTCTTCAGATAGCGAAAGTTGATTTCGCGAGAACTAGAAGACTTAACACACATGTTTTAATTGATCGTATCTCATAAATATCATCAAATTAGCTACGATACCCCCCCTAAACAAAAAAAACTCTGTAAAAATGTGTTTAGGGGGAACGTAGCTAAACTGTTATGATATACTATCAATTAAAATATGTGTGTAAGTGTCCTAGTTCTCGCGAAATCAACTTCCGCTATCTGAAGAAGTATTCATGAGCTGCAAAGCAGTAATGAGCAAAAAACAATTTTAAAAAAAACGCGCCACAAGCGGGAGCATCCACCTTAAACGAAGATGAATCACGTATTAAAAGAATGTCTTATTAGGACAGCTCGCGTCTGCGAAACGGCTGCCGATCCATCGATCAGCCGTAATCCGGGAATGATGGACTGTCCGCCGACCGAAGGGCAAGGCCACCGTATAAACTTCATTTATTTTTATAGATATAGCTAGGAACGAAGCTTTGGAGAAATGTGGCTATAAATTGCACGGTCAATGCTGTTTTTAGAACTTCAGAGCTGGAAACATGGAAGTCCGAGTTGGCTTGGCTTTCCATCAAATGAATTGTATAAAGTTTTGCGTATAAACTGTCTGATCTAGTTTAACAGTTCGTACAGATAAAATTGTTCAAAGATCAAACAGAACTTTAAAACTGAGCTCGTGCAAATTCTACATGATCTATCACTGTTGATTCAAGAAAGAATAACATTGAATAAAAAATAGTTCATAGAATAGAATAGAATAGTTTATTTCATAACTTAAGGATATTTTACATAGTGCATATATATTTAAGGTTAAAACAACTATTAATAACTAAGAATAGCGTAGGCACTATGAGGTTTAGGAACATACCTTCCGTGCTAGTTGAAAACTGTGTTACGGCGAGGTAGCTCTATATTTACAGTAAAGAGCATATATATTTATAGGGAGTAAAATACTCCCCATGCGTACATTTAAATGAGAGTAATGTGTGTATGTTATTACAAAGGAATAAAATAAACCAAAAAAAAAAAAAGGCAGTTGGCCCCCTACGATAAACGCTGCTGAAAAATAATGAGTCTGTTCTGTTCTACAGAAGTCCCTTGAAGTAGATACTTAGAAGTCGCCCTTCTGTTGTCCAAAATGTAATGCCAAACTCGATTCTTAATTTTGATACAAGGCAGTTCACAAGCACCTGTGTTTTTGTTGTACGTTGAACCTCCAGAAGCCATTTCTTTTGGGCTGGCGTTACTGGCGTTCGCAATGTGTACTATCAGCTACAAAAATCCCTGAGAAAAGCCTTTCTTTTATGACTTTTTCAAATTAATGCTTGGTCGTGTTTAAAAGACATTAGGGCGGGGAGACGTCACTACGACTAGTCACTTTTCACACCAAATTCACCCTTAGCATGGTCAGGGACTTATGTTGCTGAAAGTACGTGGCAGTGGTGCCAGATAGGTGGGGACGCTGGGAATGACTGCCCTGAACGCCTCGAGCAGTGAGGAATCTTTTCTTACCTTTGATAGGAGGCAGCTTCACCAGCTCCTGGTTGTGGCTGGTTACGTTGAACCGGCTGGAGCCGTGTCTCTTGGGCTGGCCGTTCCACCCGGGCGGGCAGGGACTCTCGGACGCCCGGGGGATGATAGCGGTGGGTGGCGGGGGCCCAGTTGCTAGCGATGACAGCTGCTTCTCTGGACGACTCTGGAACGAGGGAAAAATAGGTTAGAGCTTCTAAGGGTAAATAGGGATCAGATATTATATCTATATGGGATCAAATATAAGGTGGGATTGAAGATGTTTAAAGTACTCGAGTAAGCGGTTTGTATATCATATCGTGTACAGCTGACTGTCCACAGAGTCGTGAGGATTATAAATAACGTGTTCTTCTCAGAAGATACAAGACTGTTCTGAATAATACGAAAGGGCGAATCTCAGGAATGGCGAGCCAAAGGCATGTATGACATAAGTTGCACATGAAAGGAGCGGAAAGCACAAATATTTTTCAGAAAGGAATGAAAATGTTTAGTTTTGGTACATGCCAGCAGTGGCCAGCAAACATTCTAATTTGGGAACTACTTATTCATTCATTCATTTCGTATCAAAAATTCCGCTAAGTTTCAGTTGGAGTTGATGGTTGAGTCATTGTGGTGAAGAGATTAGTCAGCCTAGACCCTGCGTTACCGGGCCTTGCTGCTTCCAGGATGCGCCACGTGGAGGATCTCTTCGTACTACTTATTCTACAGGTGTGTCTCTGCCTGCGAACGCAATTGATTTGAGCCGTTCTTCCTCATAAGAGAAAACTTAAAAAACATATAAAATAAAATAAAAAAACTCAAAAATCATTGTCTGTCGGACCTGTCCACATTTTAAGTTTATTAGTAGAATTAGTAGGGCACATAATGTAGTATTTAATCACACATTTTAAGTTTATTAGTAGAATTAGTAGGGCACATAATGTAGTATTTAACTTATCACTATGTTTTAGTATATTTTACTATAGTATAATATTATGTATTCCAGTTATGTAAACGTTTTCTTATTCATCTATCATTATCTATTATTGTTGTTATTATTTATTTATTTTACTCAGCGCACCGCCGTTGGTTATTACTTCGCTCATTACTGCCCATCCAAAGGTTGCCTGGAAGAAATCGCTTTCAGCGATAACGCCGCCCATTGTACTATAATTTGATTTAGTTAATCCTTTTATTTTTGTGTTTTATTTTTTTGGTGTACAATAAAGTGTTAATCTATCTATCTATCTTGAAATTAACTCCTACAAAGCTTTTAACTTTGACCCATAAAAGAGGAAATCTCAGTCCATCCATCAAGTTCCAAGTAAAAGTTCATATTGCACTCTAGAATAATCCAGATTCCGGATCAAGGGTGTGCAACCAATCTTTCAACTATGTTCCAGATTCTAGCGCATCAACTCTAATAGCCAAGTCAAGGTCTACGGACAAGGCGGTAGAATGAACTCATTTGTATGCGCTGTCATGCAATTGTTGGGATGCAGCAAAGCTCGTAAAATTACCATCGTTGCGGTTACAGTTGTTGTTTACGATGGTTACCAACTTTAATGGTCGTACAGCATTTTGCTTCTTGGACTCCTTCCATTCAGACTCTGACTGTTTAGCAAGTGAAGTAGGCCGCCCGGCCCTGATCTGACACTAGGATTCCCTGTGTCGTGGGTATCAGAAACTACGAGTACCATGGTACCATAACACCCAGACCCGGAACAAATATTTGCTGATCATACAAACATTGGTCCCGTGGCGGAAATCGAACCCGCAACCTTTCGCATCTCACTCAGCTCAACGCGCTACAAAATAAAATAAAATATTATGGTGACAGCGAGCTGATCTGGCGATGGAGACGGAACCCAGCGGAACTCGTTGAGTTTTCTAAAAATAAAAATAAATTATTTTTTTGGTTATTTGTTTTTACAAGCTTTTATTTAACTTGCAATGTATGTTTGTCTGGGTGGAACCCGGGTGGAATCTTGCAACTGAATTTTAAAGCACAATACAATATGATGGTGACTGCGAGCTGATCTGATGATTGAGACTGAAGGTGAACAACGGAATTCTTCGATCGATAATAGTAGACTGGTCGGGTTTAGGCTCATTTTGATCAGCACACGTTCCGATCACAAATTTAATAAAAGCTTGTGTAGAAAAATATATGTGTCAACAAAAATGTTTCATGATTTTGATCGATCAGGGGTTTTTGAGCTACAGTTCAAGCGAGTTCACATACGGGGCGAACTACTAGTCTATTGATTGTTATGAACTTACAATACTTACACAAATAACACGAATCTCAGAGTACGTTCGTCGCGAAATATCGATCGCTACACATGGACAAATGTATTGAATAATGAATCAGCCTCGTATGTCAAGGTTTAGGATTTCTTAAGTGTTGTCAGTGGAGCTGGTATCATCGACACTGCTATTTGAATGTTTATTTAGTAGTAGTGGAGTGCCCGCGACTTCGTACGCGTGGAATTTACACACCGCTGTACCCCCTTAGAGGTTGAATTTCAGGAATTCCTTTCTTAGTGCACCTCTAGACCATAAAAGGAGCACTCCCTGCAAATATCAGTCCTCTCGGTTTAGGCTGCGCGTTAAGGCGACAATAGACCCCAAACTGCAATAATCAAAAATAGTTTGAAACTAATATTTGTACGTTCTGCAGATATTTATTCAGGGTGTTCTAGGTATTTTCTATGCATAATAAAAATATCTATCTATGTAGTGTATTGTATTAAAGTATATCAGTTATCTAGTACCCATAACACAAGCTCTACTTAGATTGGGATTAGATAATGTTGTGTGAACTGTCCAGCATTATTTATTTATATCTTTATTTTTTTAACTAATTGGTACTTCAGACAGGAAAATAAACAAAGTTTCTTTATTCTTTATTGCACACAAGAAAACAAATCATAAACAGTAAGAGTTAGCGAACATGTTCAGAGGCGATCTATTCTTTCACAATATTAACGGCAGTTTAGTATGAAAGTAATGTTAAGATTTTTGGAAAAAATAATTTCACTTTTTGTTTCGCGTGTTCCATTATGTCCCTTTTTAGGGTTCCGTATCCAAAGGGTAAAACGGGACCCTATTACTAAGACTCCGCTGTTTGTCCGTCTCATGAACGTGATAGTTAGTCAGTTGAAATTTTCACAGATGGTGTATTTCTGTTGCCGCTAGAACAAGAAATACTAAAAACAGAATAAAATAAATATTTAAGTGGGCTTCCATACAACGTGTTTTTTTTGCCGTTTTTATAGATAATGGTACGGAACCCTTCGTGCCCGTTACCGACTCGCACTTGGCCGTTTTTTTACTTACCTGAACCTTAGTGAGCTAGATAGTGACAGAATTAGGGGTTAATAATGATCTTACATAGATCTGAAAAGCCAGTTTCTCTTACAGCACTTGAAGACTTCACCAACCCCAGGCAGAAATCTTCATACAAAAAAAACGCCACGCGCCGCTCGAAAAAGCGGTTTTTATTGAATATCTCGTGAAATATAGATAATTTTAAAAAAGCGGCCAAGTGCGAGTCGGACTCGCCCATGAAGGGTTCCGTAGCAGCAAGTAACATAATATAAAAGTTCTTGGATGGATTACGATTAATGACGTATTAAAAAAAAACTACTTACTAGATCTCGTTCAAACCAATTTTGAGTGAAAGTTTACATGGTAATTAATGTACATCATATATTTTTTTTAGTTTTATTATTCTCTTATTTTAGAAGTTATGGGGGGGGGGACACTTTTTACCACTTAGGAAGTGTCTCTCGTGCAAACTATTCAGTTTAGAAAAAAATTACATAAGAAACCTCAAAATCATTTTTGAAGACTTATCCATAGATACCCCACACGTATGGGTATGACGAAAAAAAATGTTGAGTTTCAGTTCTAAGTATGGGGAACCCCAAAAATAAAAAACTACTTACTAGATCTCGTTCAAACCAATTTTGAGTGAAAGTTTACATGGTAATGTACATCATATATTTTTTTTAGTTTTATCATTCTCTTATTTTAGACGTTACGGGGGGGACTTTTTACCACTTTGGAAGTGTCTCTCGCGCAAACTATTAAGTTTAGAAAAAAATTATATTAGAAACCTCAACATCATTTTTGAAGACCTATCCCTAGATACCACACACGTATAGATGTAGTGGAAAAAAAAATGTGAGTTTCAGTTCTTAGTATGGGGAACCCCAAAAATAATTGTTTTTTTTTTCAATTTTTGTGTAAAAATCTTAATGCGGTTCACAGAATACATATTTTAAACGTTACGGGGGGGAGGAGGGGGGGGGGGGGGGGACACACACTTTTTACCACTTTGGAAGTGTCTCTCGCGCAAACTATTAAGTTTAGAAAAAAATTATATTAGAAACCTCAACATCATTTTTGAAGACCTATCCATAGATACGCACACGTATAGGTTTAATGAAAAAAAAAAATTTGAGTTTCAGTTCTATGTATGGGAAACCCCAAAAATAATTGTTTTTTTTCAATTTTTATGTAAAAATCTTAATGCGGTTCACAGAATACATCTACCTACCAAGTTTCAACAGTATAGCTCTTATAGTTTCGGAGAAAAAAGGCTGTGAAATACACGGACAGACAGACAGACAGACATGACGAATCCATAAGGGTTCCTTGTCTTTGACTACGGAACCCTAAAAACCCCGTAGGTGATCCCCTTGTTTTATTGTATAGATCTTATTTATCAAATTTTTGACCCAATAATCTGTACCATATTGACAAACAATCGAATCTAGCCTAAAGTTAGAGGCAACATTGTGATTTTTTTTTATCGCGAAAAGTTTGTCCTATCGTGTTTGTGTGTGGCTTGATCCCTCTGTATTATAATGTAGTATCCATGCATATTTTTAACTTGAATATTGTACTTGATTCAGTCAGTTAAAAATATAATCTAAGATTGGTAATTTTGCGTTATCCACCTCAATGAGTGAAAATAAAGCGGCAATTTCATATTACCTACATATGACATACGAGTACGTTATAAAATCCTAATGAGCATCGTTCAATACCAAAAACATTTACCTAACCTTTACAGCCCTTGGTTATGTAACAACGAAGCCCCTAAATAAATTAACATAATGACAACGCAGCAGACTTAGGCCTAATTACACCAACCAGGTTTAGCATTTTAAATCTCTTTTTAAAATTAGTGATGACCTCTGTAGCGCGTCGGGCGAGTAGCCGGCTGAGATGCGAAAGGTTGCTGGTTCGATTCCCGCTGCGGGACAAATGTTTGTATGATCTGCAAATATTTGTTCCGGGTCTATGTGTTATGGTAGCATGGTACTCGTAGTTTCTGCTACCCACGACACAGGGGATCCTAGTGTGGGATCAGGACTATGCGTGTGACTGTTGGGTGTTATGTTAGGATCTAAACCAGGGTTTCTCAAAGTGGTGTACGCGAACACCTAGGGGTTCGCCAATTGATCGTAGGGGGTTCGCGACACGATTTACGTTGTCTGGCGGCTGGCTGGCTTCTCAGCTATACAAAAAGATATTTTCCTGATGTTGGTAATGCCAAAAGCTAGCCATGGACTAGCATAAACCCATTTATGGTCATACCTGAAAGCGTAAATGATGGTTTGAGTATAGGCAATGGCAGTTATTAAATTAACCGTAGGTGAAACTTTCAAGCTTATTTTAAAAGAATGTCACACGCCTTTTTCCCGAAAGGGGCAGAGCCTCAAATAGGCTTCTTTTTATTGTGGGTTGCACCAACATAATACAGTAAAATTAAAAGATGGAAATTGATAAAAATGCTATTTTTATAAAGCGCAGTCGTTCATGTACAAATAACACCCCATTTAAAAGTTTGAGGAACCCTGATCTGAGTGATGGCGTACAAAATGACTGCGATACAATAGATAATAGCTATCCACGTCTGTTTGTCTGTTTGTCCGCTTAGTTCTTATAAACTACGCAACTGATTTTACTAATATAAGGATTATAAATGTAGGTATATATTTACGTGCGACGCCGGGGCCGGCCGCTAGTGAAATAGCTCCAGCTAACCCTGTTTGGAACAATTAGGTCCTATTGTACTCGACTGTAAAGGTAGGTGAAGGTTATTTTCAGCGGTCTCCAACAACGCAATAAAATTATGAAAATACGACATATTATTGCTTTGAAACAGCATGTTGTAAATTTGCAAGATACAATGCCTTTGGCAAAAACTGTACAATAAATCAAATGGAAAATCCTAAAGCCTAAGACATTGTCGGACGCGACTCCACTTGCGACTTACAGTGTGCACAGTCGTGTCGGCCGCCGTGTGTCAGATATTAGTCGGACGTCCGAGCGCTAAAAATCACTCAATCAAGGTGAATTCCGGGACATAATGCGGATAGTTTACACGCATAAAGATTTTTAAAAAAAACTGCTCGCCCCAATTTTTATTAACGTCAAAACAAAATTTTCCTACCTTGGTTGGTTTTTTGGTTGGTTTGTTTTTACTAGCTTTTATTTAACTTGCAATGTATGTTTGTCTGGGTGGAATCCGGCTGGAATCTTGCAACTGAATTTTAAAGCAGTTAGTTATCCTCAACCGATTGAGCTGAAATTTGGCATACCTGTCAAGTTCCGATGACAATACAATATGATGGTGACAGCGAGCTGATCAGATGATGGAGACTGAAGGTGGACAACGGAATTCCTCGATGGATAATAGTAGACCGGCCGTGTTTAGACTCATTCTGATCAGCACACGGTTATGATCACTAATATTAATTTAATAATCAATTTTATATAGCTTGTATTGTTTTTTTTTTTTTAATAAAATCCACAGCCCTTCATATAAAACAACAAATACTTACAAACTAATCATAAGGACAATAACGGATTGGCAAAAAACTTAATAAAGTGACACATCTCGAAATTTAAAATACAATAACTTTAGTTAGTGAACAGGCTTGTAGAACTGTATCGTTTCCCCTGTAGGTGGAGCCACGGCGCTTTAAGTCGAGCATACTATCCCATAAATTCACCCAGTCGAGGAGGCGGCCAGTGGTGGAGCAGTCATACGCCCGTATGAAGGAGACTGTTGCGCGTTTTAATCCCATCTGGTTGGTAATTTTTGGGATATTATTAAAATCTTAAAATATTTCTTATTCCGTAACTAGAAGATTAATTTAGAATCGTCAAGCTCGTACCAAATAAAAGCAGTGGAGAGCATTCGGGTATTTTCTTTGACCAGACTCTCAGTCGCGACTTTCGGACGCGTCCTATAATAACGTTCTCTCGGTTGGTTAGTTTAACCTGGCACAAGCATGCGAAATCAATCCTCACGGCCTTCGTAAATCTAGTCAAGAATAGACGCGCGCAGTCAAGATAAAAGCCTACATTAACTGCAAAGGTAGCCGGCCCTAAATGCGGTTGTAATGAATGAAGGTAGTTCAACCAAGATCCGGGAACCAAACCAATCGTGTCTTATCTGATCCTTAATGTTCAGTATTTTATTCACTGCAATGAACACAGAGCTTTTCTGATCAGGATGCCGCAAGGTATCTCAGACAGTTATTAGTACAGGGAAACCGCCATTGCTACAAAACTGGGTGCTAGTACTATTATTTATTCTGTGGTGCTAGTCAAAATTGGCCGAGGCACACCGAAGTCAAAGTCAAAAGTATTTTAATCATTGATTCAAGGATTCATTTGTGGTGGTGTGTCCAGCCTAAGAGAATACCCCTCCGTCTCATCACGTGGATGTCATAAAAGCCGATTACACGGACTTGTTGATAAGATTCGTTGGTATAAGATTTGTCCTGGCTATGGAATGTGTTGTTATTACTGGAAGAAAGCATTAGCAGAGTCCGTCGTGGGAGCAATGGCGGTGATGAGCTCACCACTTGTCACGTTTATATTCCACGATGGTGCAACCCACTGTGAAAAGAGGCCCATTGAGGCTCTCCCAGCGCCTTCGGGAAAAAGGTGTGTGTTGTATGTATGTAATTTAAGGATCACTTAGAATCGTGTTATATACTAAATTTACTCTTACTCCAACGCGACCATATACAAAAATTAGATTTCCTGACAAAATCACCGATTTTTCATTAGATTTCCTGATTTTGTTTACAGAGGATATAAAACTCATTATTATTAGATGTAACTCAACTTCATAAGAATACATTATTATTTTTTGTTATATATTATAATTAAAAGATATAAGATAATATAATTTCTTAGAAGTTAGTCACCCAATTATTTTTAAAAATTCCTGACGATTCCTAATTTTTCTTGTTTTCCTGACAGAGTGGCCCTGACATTTCAGGAAAAATCCTTTCATCTGGTAACTCTAAACGCGACTAAACCTTGAAGAATCAGGCAACAAACACAACTTTTCTTTATTTGATCCTTCTTACTACCTACTAGGTGGGTGGGACGCGTCTGTGTGCTGAAACGAGAACCAATTTAAAAACCAAGAACGTACCTAGTCAAATGTATGCTATGAGAATCAGCAAAAGTTCAATAAGACAGCACACGCTACGCTTGATATACTTATTTTAAAAAAAAAACAACTGGACAGTTCACACAACATTATCTAGCCCCAAGCTAGAGCTTGTGTTATGGGTACTAGATAACTGATATACTTAATACAATATATTACATACACATATATATTTTAATTAAACATAGAAAATACCCAGAACACCCTGAACAAATATCTTCGATAGCATAAATATTTGTTCCGAGGCGGGAATCGAACCCGCAACCTCCTGCGTCGCAGACCAACCTTCGCCCGTCGCGCCACAGGGGTACAGAAGACAGGGCTAACCATGAGGGTCGAGCAGTTGGAATCTCGCCATGATGTCAATTTTATTTCCTTTATGGTGAGGGTGCCGACTGACCGTTTGTAGACCTTCATGAATGGAGAGTTCTGGCCGAAAGGTGTCAAGTTCAGGAGGTTCTTCGGACGCCTGACACGAGACACCGCACAAGTGCGTCATACGCCTACACGTGTCTAAATGATCGTCTAGTCTAAAAGTGTTTTTATATGTATGTTAGTTTTTAAGGTATTTATGTTGCTATGGGCTTATTGTTTAGGTTTTTGTACATTTTCCAATAAGCCTGAAATAAAGATATTTGATTTGATTGATTTGATAATGTCCCTTTACAACGCATCATTCACAAGACTTGTGTACAATCGTATGTAAATAAACACGAATGCTTTGACTAACGCGTGAAGGACGTAGAGTTGATGTCTGTAAAGTGATTTATTTGTGCGAATGGCCAATGAACTCGTGGCTAATAGGAATGCCCTTGCCTTGCAGGAATGATTGATGTGGAAAATGAAGAAAATACTACTCGAACGTAAAGTGAATTAAAAATAAATATACGTCATAATACGCGTGGTTGGTATGCTGCGTATTAATGAGAATAACTAATTGTTTGACGACCTCTGTGGCGCGGTTGGCGATGGTTCGCCTGCGACGCAGGAGGTTGCGGGTTCGATTCCCGCCTCGGAACAAATATTTGTGCGATGTGTATATTATTTGTTCAGGGTGTTCTGGGTGTTTTCTATGTATAATAAGAAACTATCTATGTAATGTATTGGTATTAAGTATCAGTTAACTAGTACCCATAACACAAACTCTGGCTTAGCTTGGGGCTAGATAATGTTGTGTGAACTTGTCCAGCATTATTTATTTATTTAATTGTAGGAAAATATATACAAATGCGAACAGTCGAGGTTCCCGTAAATAGAGTGGCTTTCGCCAAGTTTTTTTCCCAACAAACAGAGATGAACGCTAAGCCAGAAAAGCTTCTCGTGTTTGTTTTGCGCAAAATAATTTTAGATCAGTCTCGCTTAAGCCTGACCCTGAGCTCCTTCTCGTGGGATTATGAGCGTCAGAGATTACGAGGAATGGTGTCATCCAGAGCATTTCATTCAAGTTAAATTTCGACCGGCCACACTTTGGTTTTCAAATGATTGTTTGACGACAATTTTTAAAGGTCCACACTTTGGTTTTCAAATGATTGTTTGACGACAATTTTTAAAGGTATTTTAATGTGAAATGCGAAACATTAAAACCTTTTTTCGCCGTAACCTTTATAATGTACATCATATATGGAAATATATTTCTGATATTCTTAATTGGTTTATACAAAATATAAAAAAAACAAAGTACTCTCTTTTTTCATAGTTACCAACTACCATTTTTCTACTAAGCTATCATCACAAGATTTTTTGAATGCCTTCAATATTTAAAATAACAACGCCTAGCAAACCTTCGGTTTATTTTTGAAAATAACTTTGCTTTTCCAGAGTTTACTTAGAACAGTTATTTACGTATTTACGTATTTTATGCATACGGGACTGCACACAAAGGTGTTGTACAAAAGGGAATAATTTACTAGGAAACTTCATAGTTGGACAGCGATGGATTCATAATAAATGAAAATTTACGTCAAAGGCGGAACAGGAAATTCAAAATACGCAGGCACAGTAGAGATAGATTAATGAATCTCAACGATAAAAAATAATGGAGCGAATGTGCCGTTGCCTATGTAAAGTGGAGACGGCCTAGACCTGCGGACAGCGAGGGACCGTTACCTCCATCCTAACGTTAACTTGTACATCTTCAATCGTCATGTAACACTTGATGGGAACAAATTGAGTTACAGAATATATATTTATTTGTATACAAGAGCTACACAGAAACACATAATAAACAGATTAGAAGGTACGAAGTGTAATTCTAGTAACAAAATGACGCTGCGTCAGCATGAGTTGGTTGACTAGCAAGCTAGCAACCAACGCTGGTCTTCCGTCAGATCCACTTGTTGGTGTTACGGCTAACTACACACCACGAATATACAAAAAAAAAAGTTTTTTATCAACAGCCATTAGCCAATAGGCATTTAATTGAGTACACCGTAAATGAGTTAGAGCATACGAGCAAACTTTGGATGGGTTGGCTAAACATAAATTTGGAATATTAGATTAAGTAAAGTTCAGACAAGAATATTTAACAACTTAAATGATAAATGATAATAAATGATAATTATTGTTCGTAGAAGCTAGAATTTGTCAAAGAATACATAGTGAATCCTTGTGTTTGTGTTGTATATCGCAATAAGATTTTTGAGCAAACCAATGTTCGACTAATTACATTGAAATATCGTTTACTGAAGAAAACCAACCAGTCGAAGCTAATTCAGAATTCACTTACCTATAGAATAATCTGCTTTTCAATGGTAAGCAAGCGTTTATCGCAAACTTACCGTAACCGGTGAACGATTTCTTCGTCTCCGGAACATTGACGACAATGATTGAGTGGCAATGTTGGCCGAGGTCGCCGCAGAGACTAGCATTATTCACAAACTTATTACACTTTACCACAAATAACCGATGACGTTTCACTATTTCACTTTACACTAGAAAACTACAGAAAACATATTAATTCCATCCAAACATTAGCACAAAAGCACAGAGGACCGGCACATGAGACAGACGGTATGTAATGAAAGTCAGAAACAATAAACTTTAACTACAAAGCCACATCAAAAGTTTCACGGAGAGGGCACTCTTGCGGGAAACACTTCTCTGTTTAGGCTAAACATACGGCGAACTTTCTCTATCCGCGTTCTTACGAATACCGGAGGAAAACGTCAGATATAATGAAAGACATATATATACGAAATAAATAAATATAGAATAACCTGAGACAGCCTAAGACAGACACTTGAAATTAAAATGTACTAAACCGATAAAAACGACTACACAAATCCAATATTTCAATCGAATGAATGCAACAACACCGAATCTTATTGGACGGATATAGAGTCGGACGCACTCATGAGGGAATCGATAATCAGCCTCATACATGACCACTAACCCACTGACTTTGAATTTTTAATAAACTTTTACTGACATAGTTTACTCAACGCGTATATCTGAGATATAATCAAGAGCGTGCTTCTACAAAATCCAGAATGACATCATTGGCGTAAAGCAATCTAAAATTAAAATATGGTGCAGTTGTATCACCGTTAAAAACAGTTGTTTGCTTTCAGACAAGGGGTATAAACGATAATATACTGCATAATATACTGTTAAACAAACAACTGGCACAGTAGCACTTGTAGTCCTACAAGCCTTTTTAGACTGACGTGGTCTTTGTACGAAAATCGATAGTCAACTACCTGACAACGCAAGAATAGTATTTCTAAATGGCATTGTCGAATTACAGTAGTTTCCTACAATTAAACAGAAAATTGCGGCAGCGTGTTACGTAATTACCAAACGTTTGGCCTTATTGCTTAAATACCTAATTGAGTATTCAATAGTCATCGGTAATTAATCTGAATAACCAACTACTATAACTAGGGTGTGTTATTACTGGAAGAAAGCGTTAGCCGAGTCAGTCGTGGGAAGCAATGGCTGCAATGAGCTCACCACTTGTCACGTCTTTATTCCACGATGGTGCAACCCACTGTGAAAGGAGGCCCATTGAGGCTCTGACTACCCCTTCGGGGAAAAAGGCGTGTGTCTATGTATAACCAGGGTTCACCCTGAAATGAGACCTGGCGAATACACGCGATGTATGTAGGTTACCTATATGATTTACCTTTCTAAGCGACTTCGAAAAACATTTACTGAGATATAAATTTCACGGGTCCACCTCGAGATAATTTCCTAGCATCATCGAAAGAACTTTTGAAAAGTACTAAGCAACGGGGCGTAATGACTACATACTATTAGTATAAGTAGCTGACGAATTCATTAATAACCTCCTTTTTTGAAGTAATTTATCATCTCAAAATAATCATGCTAGCACCTTATTTTCGGACAAACAGGTTTCACTTAGGTATTAGTGTAGGTTGAGGATCAAAACAAATCTATTTTGTCAATAATAAAATAACTTGTATTGTCGATATATAAAAATAGTTGCGTGACCGACTGACTAATAAGGGTGCATCCGTATTGATCCCAGAAATTCATCCCACGAGCTAAAAGTAATACAATTATTCCGGATTCATACCATTCATATTCATTTCGTTTTTAGAGTCCGTATTTATCCCACCTAGAAATACCTACATCTAAAACGAGTAGAAGTAACGTTACCGCACAGCCTAAACCGTAAAACCTAGAGACTTGAAATTTGGAGGGTAACACTCCTCTTATAGTCTAGAAAAATTTGAATTTCACTAGTGTGCAGTAAGAAAATAATACCCCAAATACACTCCCAAGGAGGTACTGACGTTTGAATAAAAAAAAAACATACGAACGGGCCTTTTCTTCTAGGTTCTTGGTAAGTATGTAATAGAACTTACATACTTACTTTAACAATATCCCTGTCACTTTCACACACATGTCAAATCACGCGTGCTAGACAGGGACAAAGACAATGTTTTTTTGTATACTACCTAGGTAGCAAACAAGCATACGGCCCACCTGTTGGTAAGCGGTTACCGTAGCCTATGGACGCCTGCAATACCAGAGGTATCACACGCGCGTTGCCGACCCTTTAACAATTTACAAACACCCCTTTTGAAGAACCCCATACTGTAGTCGCTCGGGAAAACCCCAGGCAGGGAGATCATTCCACAACCTGAGCGTTCGCGGGAGGAAGTTCCTCTCAAACCGCACAGTCCGGGACCACCCTGGCTCTAAGGTGTGCGGATGAAAACTCTGCCTCTCTCTGCTAAGCATTAGTACGTGCTAAGTTACGTCTATTTATCTCAGCCTTAGTTTATTATTTGTCTCTGTGTAGCTCTTGTATACAAATAAATATACATTCTTTATTCTTCTTTCTTTCAAAGACCTAATACTTCTACTTCCAGCCGATAAATATACGAAAAATACAAACAATTAGTTACGCCAGATACAAACAAATATAACAACATGACCTTCACATTTACATAAACAAGAAACGTGATCTAATCTTACTCAGTTTGGTATTCCATTACTTCTGCGCAAATTGCTATGCCAACTCCGGCTTAAAAGCTTTCTTCGCTTGTTTCACGGACAATAATCTTTGAACACGGGCTTGAGAATCTTGAGAGAGTGGGTATCATTTGCACACAAGACATCAGGGACTGGAGTCAAAGCCAAAGTATTTTTATTGCTTGAAAAATAAAGAGAAGAGAATAAACCTTGGAGAATATGAGTATTTGTTGAGCAGTGGGTCTCTTCCATTGGAGGGCCTCCAACAAGGCTTTTTTTTTTTTTTTTTTTTTTATACTACTTGGATGACGGATCAAGCAAGAGGCCCACCTGATGTTAAGCGGTAACCTCTGCCTATGAACAGCACAACGATATGATCTTGTTACAAGCAACGCCCCGCGGTGTTACCCGTCATAGGTCTCGATTCTGTGGGAATATAGGGAAAAAAATGGGCCTATGTGTTATTCCGGTAGTCCAGCTATCTCTATTCCCAATTTCATCCAAATCTGTCAAGCCGTTTCAGTGTGAAGAAGTAACAAACACGCTCACACACTCACAAACTTTCGCATTTATAATATTAGTAGGATAGGATTATGTAGGAGTTAGCACTCTCTCCTAAAGCAGCGCATCAAATGGTTCGCAGGCCCTCTGAGTGTTTTCGCGCCGTATCGGTTGGAGACCCCACACATTTCTGTTCGGTTGGCATCTACTCTAATTATCAGAGTTCACTAGGCCCTGTCTGAAAACCAGCGCTGCACTAAACCTAGTTCTGGTGCAGCATATCCTGAGACTGGGACCTGTTTGACCCCCCACAACACATATCGATGCCTTTCATTCACTTATCAACTTACCAACTTTTGTATACTACCTAGTTACTTGATTTATGTTTATTATAGTTGTGTTATTAATATGTATGTGGTGGGGGAAATAAATAAATTTTCTTTCTTTCTTCTTTCTTTCTTACAGAGTTTAGACACGCCAGAGCAAGACCACGACTTACACTAAAATCCCCGAAAACTTTCCAGATTCCAGAATGATAAACTTGTTTTACGATACTTCTATAGGTTTATAAAAGCAAGATCGGGGCTGTAAACTGGAGAGAATGGGCGTTGTTCGCGTGCGTGGAGCGAACAACGCTCACGAAAGACAACAGTTATGCTGGCATATATATTATATTTATTCCGAATTTACAAACATACAGACACACGCCTTTTTCCCCGAAAGGGTAGCCAGAGCCTCAAATGGGCCTCTTTTCACCGTGGGTTGCACCATCGTGGGATATAGACGTGACAAGTGGTGAGCTCATCGCCGCCATTACACTGACACTGCTATCGCTTAATAATAATACATAATTCAATTCCAAATTTCAGCTCAATCTCAATAAGTGATTTCACTTAAACAAACAATCTATACAAGAAACAAACAAACATTGCAAGTTAATGAAAGGTTGGTAAAAATCCAATTCAATCAGTGCTTACCAAGTTCAATATTAAATAATACTTTCATTCAAAAGTTGTCACAAGATAGTGAAAGTTGTTTTGGGTTGGGCAAAATAAGATGCAACAAATGCAGCTTGACAAAATATCCACGTACTCATAGCGTCAATGTGGAATACACTGCCCAAAAGACAATGGCGATTCTGGGCCCACCGGATCCAAGAACAGCCTTGAACAGAATTGTAAACACTTGGCATAACAAAGCACCACCCGTTCCGTATAAATTCCGTGAAAATATTAATTTTGTCCTCATTAAAGAAATTAAACGGTGATTCAAATAACGTATAAGAGAAGCTTAAAAATATTCTGCCGCCACTCTAGATTATTTTACTTATGACAGGGAACAGGAAACAGTTGCACAAAACCGTAGTGCCTGACGGAAACGGCGGGAGACCTTTGCCCAACAAAAGACATCATCATCATCTCAGCCCGGAATCACCCACTGCTGGGTATAGGCCTCCTTTCTCTTTTGCCAGCCTCCTCTGCCCTGTGCGTCTCTCAACCAGGTATTCCCCGCGACGGATACGATGTCGTCGACCCATCTCGCTTTCGGACGACTCGGATTTCTTCGGCCTGACTTCGGCCACCACTCCGGAGGTTTTATTCAAATTCAAAAACTTTATTTCAGGCTTTACATCTCCTCTTGAGGTTTATCGCTCTGTCTCCGACGTCATAGACAAAACGTCATAACAAAGGGACAGTATGGGTTAATTAAATTTAAAAAAAAAACACAGTTGGACAGTGCTGGACAGTTTCACACAACATTATCAAGCCCCCAAGCTAAGCAGAGCTTGTGTTATGGGTACTAGACAACTGATATACTTAATATCATATATATTACAGAGATTAGATATTTTTTATTATTATAGAAAATACTCAGAACACCCTGAACAAATATCTACAGATCGCACAAATATTTGTTCAGACGCGGGAATCGAACCCGCAACCTCCTGCGTCGCAGGCAAACGTTCGCCCGCCGCGCCACAGAGGTCGTCAGAATTAATAGAAATTAATGTTAGTTAAAACATTTCTGAAAATGTGATTTCGGTCACAAGTTGCTCAGCCGGAAAATGCCATACGGTACCAACTCGGTGGCTATAGTCGACACAAAGGGTATTATTTAACAACTTTAACGATAAATTAAATAACCAATTAGCAGCCTCTTGACAAACCTCACGCGATTGTCGATTGCGCTTGTACTCGTATCAATCAAGAAAAACCTGTTAGAAGTACACACCTAATAGAGCTAAAACAATATTAAAAATAAATGTTTTGGTAGAGCAGAAACAATGGAAAAGCTCCTATTTGGATACATGATGTCAGTCGTGCAAAACAAGCCTATAGGTTTTGTGGGGGAGGCTTTGTTTGATCAATTGATTGTCACGTTTGTCCGTGCCAGAAATAGATGGATTAGCACAGGGCCACGAAACCAATGCTCCGGGCGAATTCGCTTGGCCCTGCCAGCCTCAGTAGAGTTCTGAACTTCTGACATGGTTTCCTGACTGAGGTTAGCGTTAAAACACAAGCGTGTGAGCGGATAAGGTTGGAAAAAGACCACGAAACCGGGCGAATTCGCTTATCCCTGCCATCGCCAGCAGAGTTCTGAACTTCTGACTTGGTTTCCTGACTGAGGTTAGCGTTAAAGGTGTCAAGTTCAGGAGGTTCTTCGGCCGCCTGACACGAGACACCGCGCAGTTGCGCCATACGTCGCCGTCTAAACGTGTGCACTAAAATAATGTTTTTAATGTATGTTAGTTTTTAAGGTATTTATTGCTATGGCCTTATTGTTTAGTTTTAGTACATTACCTATTAAGCCTAAAATAAATATATTGATTGATTGAATGGTCCGGGCGAATTCGCTTAGCCCTGCCATGGTTCTAACATGGTTTCCTGACTGAAATTTGCGTCAAAACAAGCGTAAGAACAGATAAGGTACAAAAAATATGACGTAGAGAAGAAGTTCATATTAGGTATTTTGGTTTGTTTTAATAGTGAACGTGGGGTGCCATGTATTTTAGCAGCTATATGCTCACGAAGTAGCGCTGCAACTAAATAGGAGCTTCGTTCAGTGAATTACATGAGCGTTTAATCTAGGTTATGTATGAGGCATTAATACGTTTTTCGTGGCCGTGCATGACACACTTCACTAGTAGGTGTCTGCGGGTCACACCATAGATCACTATTTATGTTTACTAAGGACGTTCAGCGGGAGACAGTTAACAGTAATTGAGATCTATTATATTATCACATACCAGGAAGAGGAGAGCACTGTTGATTGATATAACAATCAATTTACTGGTATAGAGTAGCGGGACACTCCCAACTTGTCTAGATATCCCTAGACTTCGACAATATTACTCCCATCCTATGCTCTATGGCCACCATAAACTTGATTGATGGTGAAGTTAGTCATTACTTAAAATAAATTGATTAGGGTAAAATTTATTCATGGACATGAATTAATGACCTTGAAGATAAAATCATCTATTTACTCAGCAGTGCGGGGGACGATTGATGTACAATTCTTCAATTATTCAGCTTTAAATAATACAGGTGTACACCTCAGTAAGACCTACATTACAGGCTCAGTAAGTAGGTACTGAAGATAAGGTCCCTCTTGTAAAAGCACCCAGAGGGCAGAGATGCATCCTACTATCGTTTTTTTTTTAAATCTATGTGGCCGTACAAGCTAATTTGCCCACTTGATTTTCAGCGGTAACCTCTGCCTTTAACAATGCATTACCACATAGGTCACGTCCACCTAGGACGCGCCCTATGTGGCATTGCACTGCGCCCGCCACTCTAAGAAATAAAGATAAAAAGTCTCATGTGCCTGTAACTTCACCGGCACCCTTACCCTTCAAACCGGAACACAGCAATGCGAGCACTACTGCTTTGCGGCAGAAATAGATGTGGAGGTAGTACTTCCCCGGACGAACTCTTTCACAAAAAAGCTCTACTACTACTGCCATAATTTAATTTACGTCAGTCAGATGAAAGTTAATCCCAACTAAGCTGATAAACCCTATTACTGGAACTAGAACACTAACGAAATATAACGGGATACGTTGGCCACGACTCTTCGGTTCGTAAATTATTTTAATGTCTCTGATGTTTATTGGCATCGCATTAAAAATGAGCAGTTTACATATCACGCGATGAAATAAATTATAATTTGGTGAAAGATATTCACGGATTTTATAGGTCGTCATTTCTAGCATTGGCATCAAAAGAGTGAGATGCCCTTCAAACGAAGGTAGAGCTTTAATTTAATTAACATCAACAGTTAAACGAGTGAGAACAGGGTTGGAGGAACAACATCGCAAGTACAACTTGTATGGGTGACTTGACTATTAGTTCAACCATACAAGTTGTTCTAATCATTATAGTTTGTAAAATATAGCACGAGTCCTATGACAGGAGGTTTTTTTTTTAACCTATGTTGCCCCACTGCTGGGCAAAGGTCTCCCCCAAACGCTTCCACTTGTCCCTGTCTTTGGCAGTCTCCAACCACAAATTCACAAAATCGTCCCGCCAACACTTTCTCGGCCAACCCAATTTTATTCATTTTATTTTAGTTTGATTTGACAATATTATCTACAGAAAATTAGCAAAAGAAGTGTGTCAGTCAGCCAATTGCGCCCATTACGATGCGTGATGCGTTCAAATTATGTTAAGATGGATTGATTATTCATAGTATATTTTCCACCGCTCACGAGAGCACCAATGTATACCTAATCAATCCAAACCACTTTCACTAGTGTGAGCTTTATTCAAAAACATATACTTAATAATGAATACCCTATTTCTTCTTCCCTTATAATGGCTTCTGAGGAGTCCTCCAAAAAATTTATCCAATGTCAAGTGATATAATTATATTTTTATAGTCAAGTCGTCATCAAGAGTCTCCGTCAAGTCATAACCCAGTGTAAATGGTGGCAGAAAACCCTATTTTTTCCAGGAAAAAAAACACCATTTCGAAAAGACACGTAATACACCAAATTTTATTGGACAATAAAGATATTAATTGACGTACTTAACTTGTAAGCACTTCATAAACTTCTTTCACCACTATAGAGTACTTACATCTTTAAGGCCATTTCATCCTGGTTTAACCTGACCTGGCTCATATCAACACATCATATCTTTGAAATAGTTATGAACAACCTGAAGACACATATCTACACAAATATTATAAAGAGGAAAGATTCGTATTTTTGTGTGTGTGTATGTTTGTACTGTATAAACTCTAAAACACCATTGGAAAGCTACATTCACCCTGAGTGACATGTGACATAGGCTACCAGGGGGGGGGCTGTTTTTCATCCTGAAACTACCCGTGCGAAGCCGGAACGAGTCGCTAGTATTATATATATTTAACCTTCTATGGCATATATTTTAACTAATGTGGCATGTATTATTTTATACACACACACACACACAGCGAGAATGCAACATTCAATACAAATAAAAAACTCACAAAAATCTAACACAGAACACTGCACTTTACAAGATCTAACAACACCAAACTCTTGATATCAAATGAGAGTAAATAATATGTTGGAATTTATATATAGATAAGAATCATATCAAGCACCACAAGAACAAGATATCAATTTTATCCCTGCACCGCTAGTAATAAGATTTACAATAACACTACAGTACTGATTTTCAGGCCTAGGAGTTAAATTATTTAATTGTGGGGACTGGGACATATAACCAGATACTACAAAACGGAGGTGCTAACCAACTGTGCCAGCAGTCTCTTGGTATTGTATCAGCTCGAAGCGCAAATACTACCCCAATGAGATAAGGTTGATTTAGGAAATAGTCTAATAGTATTAAAGGGTCCAATCCAACATTAATAAGTGAATAAGCGAGGAAACATCAGGAGCTGATGTACTCTGATTCGTGACGGAGAGGTGCCAAGGCCGGCACCGACACCTCAAGGGCGGCGATTCGTCTTTCTCTTCAGCGGCTGCAGACCAACAGGGCCACTGACTTCAAGTCATATGCTCTCCTGGTCCAGGCGAAGTATAAGGATGTGCTCCTTGATCCGGATTTCTGGCCGGCTGGTATTGTTTACCGACGCTATAGGGAAGCGTTATCGAAACCAAATCCCTCTATTGACGTTAAGTGATAGTTTTAAGCATAAAATATGTATGTTGGCTAAGGTATATATGTATATAGGCTTATGTTTAGGTATAATTTGGTAAAAATTTAGAATCGTTTGGCAGGAGGAGGAGGGGGAGATGGGGGGTGGTGGAGGGGGAGGGGTACCCCCTCACCCCTGGTACCAATCCCATAACAAGGTAACTTATAGTTTTCGAGAAAAAAAATAAAGAAAATGTTGAGGTTAAGTATGAGATTTTGGTAAAACTTTACAATCGTTTGGCAGGAGGAGGATGGGAGAGGGGGGGGGGAGTGGGGGATTTGTACCCCCTCGCCCCTGGTACCACTCCTATGCAAAGGTAACTTACAGTTTTCGAGAAAAAAATAAAGTTTTTTTTTTGTTAAGTATGGATATTTTAAATGTCGGACTCCGGTATGTGCTCCCGCCAGTACTCTCGCGAGGTCGCCCTTGAGTGTCGCTTCACCCACTCGACCTTTGCTACGCTACGGAGGTCATCGGCTCGCTTCGCTCGCCAGCTCCCCCCTTCACTCCGCTCGGCCTCGCGGGCTTGCTCCACTCAAGATCTCCCACGCGAGCTACTGGCTCCGCGTTTTTATATACACTCTAGGGGCGTGACGCACAGTACCACGTGGAGTCGGGGTGCTCCGTATCGGGTCTGCCACTCTTTTCGGACCTAACCAACTATTGTCGGGGTGCTCTGTGTCGAGTCACACAGTCAGTCAACAATAAAAAATCCATAATTTATAACATTAATTAATTCCTCAAAAGGATCTCTCTTATTTCTTTCAACATCCCTTCTCTACAGATAGAGGTACCTACTCATAAATTAAATCATTAATATTATTATTTTACGTTCCGATTTTGTAAAATTTTCTTTATTATTTTTCTTTAAAAGCACAAGTTTCCTGGACAAGGGGGCCGAGGCTGGAATTTCCTGCACCCTCCCTGCAAGTTGGCGATGACTTCCGTAACATCTGACACTTCCAATTCAAAAATGTCATACTTAACCTCAAAAATTTCTTTATTTTTTTTCTCGAAAACTATAAGTTACCTTGTAATGGGACTGGTACCAGGGGCAAAGGGGTACCCCTCCCCTTCCTCTCCCCTTACTCCCACCCTCCTCCTCCTGCCAAACGATTCTAAACCCAACCCTATAATTTTACCAAAGGTCCAGTATGGACCATTTTACTCGTATATGGGATGAGAAGCGTTACCTTGCCGTAACACAGTATTTTTAACTAGCACGGAAGGCAAAGTTCTCCTATTTCATATACCTACTTACAAACATCTTTATTTATGTTTTGTTATATCTATTCTAAGTGAAATAAACTTATCTTTATCTTTATTAATTCCTCAGTCTCTGATTTTGTGTTAAAACATTCCCCTGCTAGGTGTAGGGTACTCTAAATTCTTTTTTTTATTTCAAATCTGCATTCAGGTTTTTAGCCATAATCAGATGTTTTCTGGGTTTGTTTGGGTGTGATTCCATTGAATAACACCATTTCATTTGAAGAACTGGTTAGGTTCTCTGATCTAGGTCAAGTATTTGGCATCTCTTTAGGCGTTAAACATTTTCATATGCGTTCAACAGGTTCTTAGCAAGTTTGTTTGAGTGGTTTTCGAGTCTTTCCTTTTATTTTATGCAGTACTTGTTAACTTCCTCCTTGACGGTCGGCATTTCCAGGTATTCATATATTTGTGGGTTCCTCATAAACCAGTGTAAGCTAGAGACAGTTCTAAGTGCGTTTTGAAATCTTTGGAGGTTTTCGATATTGAAGTTGCTGCAAAGCTGTTTATTGCTAAGAGAAAGCTGAGATTGAAGTCAGTCTTCTATCTAGGTGTAGTCCCAGATATTTTACAGTATTATGCCTTGCTAGTGGTTCTTTCTCCATATACCTAATAGATGGGCAGTTGCCTTTTCGGAGTGTATGTTACGTGTGTAGATTTAATAATCTTGGCTTATGTACAGAAAATGAGTAAAATATGTCCCAGGAAAAACTTCTTGTCAACCATGTAGCAAATGCTTTGAACCGGCTACCAGACAAGACAGTGATTAGTGCTCCGGTGGTGAACTATTTAAGAACAGATTCAATAAGCATTTTAAAAACTCAGTGCACTGATATGTTTATACACACATCAGCTTATATGCTGCTAGTGTATAATAATAATAATCAATCAGGATGAGGCCATCTTCACAGTAGATATTTATTGTAAGAATGGAGCCATTCAAACCTCCCATTCAACCACAATATTATTAATGAACTCGGCCAATCAACAGTAAATAATTTATTTATGGTGCCGAGGGTTACACATAGATAACAACTTACACATATATTCTTGTGTAGTAGGTATGTATACTAGACCAACGGGTCGCATAAGATTAATTGGGAAAACATTAAAAGGGGATGTAGGACATTTTATCTGGTAATTTTAACAAAGTTGATGCAGTTGAATAAGTCACAACGCTGGCAAACCATTCCGCAAATATCAGACGGCATTCAAGCAACGCTGGGAGATGGCAAGATTATCTACGCTACGAACTGTTATTAATAAAGAAACTCACCTCTGTTTCGCCGTCGCCATTCTTGTTTTTATCAACTTTGGTCTTCATCGCCTCCTGCGTACGACGGCTTGCACTAAAACTCAGTCACCACCGATGGTCCCGTCGGATTCACAAACGAACTACGATTTTACACACGTAAATTATGCAGGATCGCGTACCATAAAGCTATCTGACATGGCATAGCACGAGCAGCACAACTGCACAACCAACCATACACAACCGTCCGAATTATGTGAGGTACGTAAAATGCCGACAACAGAAATTTGTAACTCCGCGATTTCAAGTTTACAGCACAGATTTTTCTCAATAACTTACTTTTTCAATATTTGGCATTAGCTATTAGAATTTTAGATTAAAAATAAGAGTAGAGAGAAAAAAAAATGTACCGCGTACGCACGCAACACAAACACACGCAACCAACACACACGCACACAGCAAGCAACTGCACAGTGCACAGCAGTGTGGCCAACGTAGGCGATTTGTCGCCATTTAGGCTACTCAGAATGAGAATCGGCGATGAAAAAATCTGAAAGGCGACTGGTCGCCTATTAGGCTACTTCAGAGACAAGCTATTTAAATTAGCCGAATCAAAAATTAAAGCTTTTGATACAAATCATAATAATAAATAATCAATCAATTTTAATAATTTTGTGACATGACATGTATTGACATATTTTTTTTTTTTTAAATTAAATTTAACCTGTGTTGTTGCTTAAATAATTAAATGATTTGTTATGTCCAGCTGTGGACTTCCACAGATGATGATGTCATATTTTCAATGTTAGTTTGTAGTATTCAATTGTAATTATTCTTACTAACCATAGTGTAGATAGACAATGTATTTTACTAACCCAATGATCCTTGTTGATTGAATAAATAGATGAAATATATATATATATATAGCCACCCTAAGGTCTGTAAAACTAACAGAATTATGGTCACCCCATTGATATCTCGTTGGTTAGTTACGGTGGTTTCCGGGGAGTACCCTGAATTTGTCTTAGCTATTATGTAACCAATATAAGGATGCAATGAAGTGATTATGAATTCCTTTTGCTGTTAATGACTACCGCAATTATCCATATTCCACTGCCTATAGTTCAAACTAATAGTTCGGGAATATTCGTTTCTTTTTGTCACTTTCGCTTTGAACTACTATCCCGTGTGTGCATGTGCAAAGTAATTTCAAAGGATTTTTTCTGTGGTAAAACCATGGGAAAACACGGAAAATATGTGAAGCATTATCGGGATGAATGGGAAAAAATACCAGCAAGTCTTTGAACATGGAATTCCCACCGACATTCTGCATTTTCAACACCTGTAGGTACCCAAAAATTTACAATATCAAGTTACAATTATGGATATAGGTACTTATACTATGAATAAAATTGAAGTTGCCATGACCCTATGATAAGACTTCTCCTACATATTGTACATTTTTCAAAATTGTTTTTAGTTTTAATTTATGTCGTGTAGTTATTGCGGTAGTCTGGTTTTCGTTTTTGAAATTGTATCTTATTCATAATTTTACGATCGGTTAAAGCAGGTATTAATAAATAAATTGATTTATACAACGTTTTATTTTATTTTAGCGAAAATTTGGCGTTTGGTTTGGGCTACTTTTTTGGGCTACAGAAGTTGAAATTCTGCTACATTAGGCTACTTAGAATGTAAAAAAGGGCGACATCAGGCCCTAAGTGGTTGGCAACACTGGTGCACAGCACAGTTGAGCACAGACAGTCAGACACAGCAACCACACAACACTAGCGATGCGCGACTATGATGAATAAAAGTATTCGTGTGCGTCAAGCTAGCGACCCCCAAATCGAATTCAGGGTTTTCTTCCCGGCCAATAAATAGTGCATAAATAGTGCCAAATAGTGCCTTTAGTTAAATAATTAGTGCCTCAATACTTTAGAAGTTATAAGCTAAAGAATGGGGGGTCGCCAGCTTGACGTCACGATAGCGACCCCCACCTGTAACTCAGCAACCACAGCACGTACGACTTAGCTTTATATCTCAAAAAATAGTGCCTAATTAGTGCCTAAGACCTGCAAAACCTCAGCAACGAGGCTGCAACCTAATAGAAGATATTTGATATTCTTTCTGAGACTATTGGCTTCATGGCGTCGGTCTTTGCTGCCCTCACTGCCGCGCCAATACGGCAACTGACAAAATTAATTTCTTAAATTCCGAAGTTTTTCCATAGCTCAAAAAATAGTGCCTAATTAGTGCCTTAGACCAGCAAAACCTCAGCTACGAGGCTGCAACAGAACAGAAGATATTTGATATTCTTTCTGACATTATTGGCTTCATCGCGTCGGTTTTCGCTGCCCTCACTGCCGCGCCAATACAGTAACTAACATGACAACATTCTTTTCTCTACATTCCGCGGAGCATTTCATTGGTCGGCAGGTAACTGAACAGAAAATAAAGGCTCGTTTACACTAATACAACAGTCATCATCAACATTATCAGCCTGCAGAAGTTCACTGCTAGACATGTATGTAACTGTTGGGTGTTATGTTTTGTTATGTTATAGGCCTCCCCCATGATATGATGACACGAAGAACAGTCTTGGCCCGCCTGCATCTACCAGAAATCTAAATATGAATGTAAACACAAACTCAAATAGTAACTATCTATGGTTTTTTTTTTAAATTTCTGTCTCTCTGCCTGTATGTATCCTTGAAAAATCATCACGCTGAAACTACTTGACGGATTTTAATGATTCTTGGTATAGTTATACCATAATATACTACGGAATTAACGCCTAAAATATTTAAGAAAAACGAAAGGGTTCCTGTAGGATAGATAGTGTTGTCTGTGGGGGAAACTGGTAATTTTTAGGGTTCCGTATCCAAAGGGTAAAACGGGACCCTATTACTAAGACTCCGCTGTCCGTCCGTCTGTCTGCCTGTCTGTCTGTCAGGCTGTCACCAAGCTGTATCTCATGAACCGTGATAGTTAGACTGTTGAAATTTTCACAGATGATTTAGGTATTTCTGTTGTCGCTATAAAAACATATACGAAAAAACAGAATGAAATAAATATTTAAAGGGGCTCCCATATTTATATATATTTTTTTAAAACACGAGACTTTTTTGTTCGTTTTTGCTTGATATTGATAATGCGAGTCCGACTCGCACTTGGCCGGTTTTTATGAACTGTGGTTTTTTTGGGTCTTAGAGGTGAAACTGTAAAAAACCGTTGGACTTTTAGTACCTAAAGTCAAATTTTTGTTGGTGAATTTAAGTGAATTAAGTAAGTACATTAAGTAGTAAGTAAATTATTAATTTATTTAGTACCCATCTACCTAGTGATTTGAGATCAAGACGATGGTTTCCGTCCATTTGACCATTTCTGAGCATGTTCCAATAAATTAAAAATTACCTTAGTATAGTTACTTACACCGAGTTTTGTCTTTTTTATAGAATTTTTAACTGCTTGCTGATGCAAAAGACGCTACACTGTGTAACTGTACTAAATATACTGTGCATGTAACAATTAAGATGATAACCCACGTTTTAGAGTAACATTATTACTAATGACAAGGCTCATCCGCACATCATAGATACCTGGTTTTCTCGAACAACTCGTTTCTCGAGATCATTTCTTCCCCATACCTACAAACTATGGAATGAGCTTCCATCTGAGGTTTTCCCGCTTGGTTACGACATGTGTCGCTTCAAGAAAAATTATCATAAATTCCTTCAGGGTAAGCAGCGCATCGACAATACCTTGGGTGTTGCCGGTATTTATAAGCGACGGTGACCACTTCACATCAGGTGGGCCAGGTATGCTAGTTTGCGTATTTATTTCATAAAAAAAATTAAATAAAAATACCTAAGTCTTTTTTCCTCAGTGTCCCCCTACATACACTCTGACCTTAAAGTGAGTTTTTACCTATTATATGTTATACTACTTAGTCTAAGCCATGATGATTATAATTAGGTAGGTACCTGGCAAGTCTAGGTTCGGTAAAGGATAATGCAAGTCTTCGGTCCAAAAAAAGTCAAAATGGTTGCTCTCAAATAAAACCCATGGCAATCGATGGACATTATCACAAGAAGTAACTTTCACAATGGAACTAAAAAAATCTAACCCGGAGGAAAAAAGATAATAGCCTATCAATATTGAATAAACCGTAATTTTAATTTTTTCTAAAAATTGATTTGAAATCAGTTTTACACAACTTGTAGCTCTATTAATATTTAATTCTATACAAGAAAGAAGCGAGTAGACAATATTTTGTCTCTGTCACTCTCCGGCCTTCAACTTGTTATACCGAGAACCCGGCCGCTGAAGGTTTCCTACCTGAGTGCGCGCACCGTGCTTACGCATCCGTCGATGGCGTCGACGGATGCGCACGCCAGTCGTTCATTGGTTTGGTTGTCATACGAACGTTACTGTGCGCCCTAAACATCTGTGATTATCTTTTATGACTTTGGCTATTTGCTATCTTGAACTTCGATTGATTCTTACTACATTGACCTTGGCTATACCTACTGGACTTAGATATTTCTAGTGAACTATGTTTCATCCACAAGCGCAAGTTGTGTGTTTACTGTGCAATGTTTCTGTGCTACGGATTCGGAGATATACTTTGAATGCGGATATTTGTGACTTACATCCCCATACAATCGAAAATATACGATCAGCATGTCCTCGTGAGGTAAGTTAAATATTTTTTTATGACATATTATTAAGTCAGTTTTAATTTAAGTTCGGACTGTGGAAGAAAACGTGCTATGTCGGTATTTAAGACCTATTACGATGGACCACACAAACAGAGCTTGACATAAAGGTTTTAATATAATTACAGTTACTAGCACTCGCTGCGGAGCGTTACAGACAAAGTCTGTGGGCTATAATGGTTATAGTATCATTCAAATCTACGCGTGGTAGATTATACTAGTGCTTCCATTTATTATTATTTGGGCCAGTTGTGACATTGCACTGCGCCCGTCATCCTGCCAAAGGCATAAAAAAACAAAAGTCTCATGTGCCTGTAACTTCACCGGCACCCATCCGATCCCATCCCTTCAAATTGGAATACAGTAATGCTCACATACTGCTGGCGGCAGAAATAGGTATGGTGGTAGTACTTCCCGGACGAACTCTTTCACAAGGAGCTCTGCTGCTGTTAAGTACCTATGTCTAAATTCGACAAACCGGTTAGGGGGCATCCATTAATTACGTGAGGCTTAGTTATTTTTATTTAAGACAAGTTATGACTACTAAGAACGAAGAAGAACTCGACGAACACTCCTAGTGAAAAAGTCGAACATCATAATCCGCGTTGACTGAACCATCGAGTAATGATGTATTTACGGGCGTAAAACACAGCAGGTTGGACCTGTCCGCGTGTCGCTATTACCACCCGGCTCGTACGCTGCGCCGCCACCACAGCGTTTGTCGATTCGCGCGTTTTGCTGGCCGGTGGCGGCTAAACAATCGAGCGGCTATTGTGCTACTTTGTGGCGTTCGCATAGCATAAACTAAGCCATTCTCGTCAGACTTATCTTACTATATCACTGCATAAAAAAATGTTAACCTTACTACCAAAATCATGTTTTGTTATTTCAGATCTTGTTCAACAATGAAGAACACATCTGTTTACGTTGCTGGACGAGAGCTCGGCGAGGAAGTCTAGCACCACACCATCCTGTAGATCTAGACCCTGATGTAGATCACGAACAACCTGCAGTTTATCATCCAGAGGTTGAAGAACTTGAGGATAACCTACAACCCAGGATTCAACAAGCTCAGGACCAACAACTTGATGAGCAACAACCTGATGAGCAACAACCTGATGAGCAACAACCTCAGGACCAACAACCTGATGAGCAACAACCTCAGGACCAACAACCTGGCATTCAAGAACCTGAAGAGCAACGACAACCTGGCATTCAACAACCTGAGGAGCAACAAAACCCAGTCATTGTTGACAACAATATCCAATTTAACCTGCCTGGATACTCCCGCGCGCCAAATACCTCCAACTCATGCATATTCCATGGCTGTCAAAATACAACTCGCCGTAGAATGGCCGAAAGTCTAAAAATGAAATTAATTATGGAAAATAATTATTATATCCCACCGAACGCACGTGTATGCAACGAACACTCACAAACGGACTCTTGGCAAGTGTTATTAGATGCTCCGAACCAGCGCTTTGATTTCAACCCGCAACAAACAATGGGCATAATCGAACTTTTAAAAAAAACTACAAATCATTTGCTGAATTTTGAGAAAATAAAGGAGTTCGACGGTGCTGAATTGCAATACTGGACAGGCCGCACGCGGGATGAATTTCTACGAGTGTTAGAAGAAACTCCATCTTTGTCCCTCAGAACGCGAAAATCAAAAACTGCGTTAGGTATTTACTTAGCGAAAATAAGAACCGGAGAAGCAGATGATAGATTAGGTTCAATATTTCAGTGTCAGTGTTTCACAATCTATGTTACTGCAGCCTGTATTAGGTATATACCTTTGTACTTTCCCTACTAAGTATGTGTTTTATTGTCACGGTAGTTTATTTATGTATATTATTATTATTTTGTGAAACTGTTTTTATTTTTGTTAATGTATTTATTTGGGTATTTGTATTTATTAGTATATTATATTTAGGTATCCTTTTAGTTTTATATTTTAACTTGTATTGTTATTATTATTTTCTGTGGTACTTGTTTGTAAGGCACGCCTCACCATCTTTCTGCACGTCCAGGATGACTGGCAGATAATGCTGTTAGCATTAAGTCCTCCTTGCACTATTGTCTTGTGTGAAAGTTTTTAAATAAATAATAAATAATATTTCATATGACCCGGCAGAACGTAGAAAGACTCCTAAACATTTCAAGGCAATGCTTGAATGAAGGTTTCGTGCCTATTCACTTAGGTTTTGACCATATTTCTCGCGAACAGGTTGCGAGTCGAAACCTATTGCTACCAAACACTTTGTTTGGAAATCCAGACGGTACCAAAGCTATTGTTATTTGTGATGCTACTTACATATATATACAGAAAAGTAGTAATTTCAGATTTCAAAAGGAAACTTATAGCCCGCATAAATACCGAAATCTTCTGAAACCATTTATGATAGTAACTTGTGATGGATATATCCTAGATGTGAGAGGTCCGTCCTCAGCAACAAAAAATGACGCTACGATTTTAAAAGAAATATTGGAATATGAGTACAGCGTTCTACCTTACTTTTTTAATAATGGAGACGTCTTTATCTTGGACAGGGGATTTCGTGATGTCGTAGCTAAAGTAGAATCTTATGGGTACGTAGCCATTATGCCCGAGATAAAAACAAGATCAGCGACCCAGTTAACAACTATGCAGGGCAATAAGTCCAGGATGTGCACTATTTGTCGTTGGCCAGTGGAAGTAGTAAACGGCCGCTTTAAACGGGACTTTAGGATTTTCCGTCATACCTATTTTAATAAATCAATGTTGCACATGTATGAGGATTTTCGAATTGCTGCGGCACTTACTAATGCCTTTCATATACCCCTAGTGGACAATATACATGCCGCGGAATTCATTGGAATAATAAGAAATAGAGTGAATACTCCAAACCACTTGGCAGACTACGTAGAAGCAAGGAATTTAAACAGACACAGAATTGAGTTTAATAATATATCGGGACACTTACCTCATCTCCCACATTTTCCTGTGTTGACAGAAGACGAATTGATTTTGTTTTCAGTAGGAACTTATCAGCTGAAACTTGCTGCAAGTTACTATAGCGAACATATCCGCGGTGGAGACTATATCATAGAAATATACGCCAACTACGATGATATACTCGATTTAAACAATTTTGACTTGCCTACTACCAACATTTGGCTTTTAAGATCGCGTAAAGTCGCCACAGCAGTTCTAAAACATATTTTTGCTACTTATTAGTTGACGAGAACTTACGAGGAATAGAGAGCATAAGTAATTATTGTTGTAATTGCTTAACAGGCAGAAGAACAATTGGTGTATGTGCTCACACAATGACTGTAGTATGGTTTCTCGCATACGCCAGACACAAAGACACTATCAATCATCTTGCTCTATTTTTGGACGATGTGATAGTTGATAACGATTAATGTGTACCATAAAATATCTATCTATCGACCTTAATAAATGGAGAGTTTTGGCCGAAAGGTGTCAAGTTCAGGAGGTTCTTCGGACGTCTGACACGAGACACTGCGGAGTTGCGTCATACGTCACCGTCTAAACGTGTGCACTAAAATAAAGTATTTTACATATGTATGTCAGTTTTAAGGTGTTTATTGCTATGGGCTTATTGTTTAGGTTTTCATTTTCCATTAAGCCTGAAATAAAAGTATTGATTGGCTGATTGTCTGAAAAATATAAATATTGTTACAAATGTTTTACATATTAAAAGATAAACGGCTAATTACCACTATTATTCGTCACTTTGCTGACGTTTCGAGACTGAGTTCAGAAGCCTCTTCATCATGAGCACCGCCCGCGACCGCGTTCGACGGTGGACCAGCGAATACTGCGTGCAACCGCGCGCTCAGCTCGCTGGGACAGCGGCGGCGGCGGCGGCGGCGGTAGGTTCGTTGCGCGCGCGTCGAGAATTAGATCATCTACGTCTAATGTTTTACATGTATCATATACTTTGTTTTTAAAACATGTATCAGAATAAAAATATTTTAATGTATATACTTTTTGTATTATTTATCATTATTAGTCATCATTATTATCTGACCATCTTTACTAGTACGAATTACCGAAATCTAATTAAATGTTTCAGGACATAAAAATTACCATAGTAAAAGCTTATTTATTTATTTTCCCCGGGGCCGATTTGTAAGCGCCTTTGTTTTTTCTTCAAGATATAATGCCACGGTAACATTTCAGAAGAAATTATCGCGGAGCAGCACTTGGACAAAATCTCATAGAGATATTTGCATTGTCCTTTGTTTAGTAACTTTGTAGGTACGTACTAAAAACTTGAAAACAAACAAAGGAGATCGGATTTGCTCAAAAATGGTTTGGTACTTTTATGAAAGTAATAATATTTTGAAAAAGTTACAAGATTTTCATCGTTCTCAAATAACATTTTACAAACATGAAAACTTGCTTTTACTCTACCTACCTATTTACTATACAAGCGAGTATCATTAAGTCCAGACTTACCTACATGTCTCCAGTTTCATGCATGTATATTTTCCTATATCTTTTGTAGGAGACTTAAATTGTTTTGTCGAGTAAAAATAAAAATGTTGATATTTGTACAAAATATGTCCATATTTATGGATAATTATATTTTGGATAAAAATATATTAATGGATTAAGATTCTGAACCTTTTAGAAAAGAAGTGACCAGTATAAGAAAAAAAACTAGATATTCATCGTTCTCATGTAAAATCTTAAAATATTCAAAACATGTTTTTATCAAGTATTTTTTCTTGTCTCATTTCTGTGGATACTCATACTAAATAAACACATTGTCATGTGTCCCGACTTACCTACATGTCATGCAGTCTGATGCATGTATATTTTCCTACATCTTTTGTAGGAGCCTAAAATTGTTTTGTCGAGTATAAATAAAAATGTTGGTATTTGTAAAAAATATGGCTATATTTATGGATAATTATATTTACGATTCAAATATATGATTGGATATAGATTCCTAGGTGGACGTGACCTAGGAGGCCTTCCTCAATACAAAGGGATTCCATTCTCTAGATACATTAATGTAAGAAGTAAAAGACCTAAGTAGGTACATACCTACCTATGCGTACCTATTTTTCTTCTAGCTTGTACTTATTATAATAAATTGTGTTTATATGCACAGGCACACATCAATAAGTGTGTTTTCAGTTTTTGTAAATAGCCGCCGCTTGATATTGGGCGCTAATTAATATTGTTATTGTTGTTGTTATTTGTCGATATTGTTGACATGTTTGTATTATATTAAGTAAGTAGGACACGGCTTGTTAACATTTTGAAATTCGTGTTTGCTCTTCTTATAAACTTGCCGATCTGTTTTATAAATTGGCCAATCTGACTTACCTGTCTAATGTTTGTACGCTGAAAAGCAGAATCTAGCGATCTTACCTATACCTAACAACCTAACATCTAATGCAATTGTATTTTACCTGGATTCATAAGCAATAAATGATTTATGATCATTATCTGCTTATAGACCACACAAGAGTTCTATTTTGTAAGTAACTAGAGTTGCCAAAATAATATCGATAGACATTGATAGTCACTGAGCTAGAGCTTGGTGCAACAATGCAGCTTTCCCTTACGTAATCGCGATTAATAACAATCTTCGGTTACCCACTAGGGCTAGTGAACACCTATCATCAGTTAGACACTGAAGACGAAAAAGATAGGGAATCGGGGGGCTGGTTGTAATTTTTCATGTAGTGATTGTCATTCACAGAAAGCCGTTGAAAGAGGGCCCCATGAATTACCGGTAGGGGTATTTCAAAAGTTAGTGAGATAAGTTAACCCAGGTAACTCAGATATCGATTTTCAAAGCATTCAATCCAAAATAAAAAAAAACCGTACCGTGGGATTTAATATAAGGAACACTTATGGAATTTATGCATCGTTGCATTCACCCCAGATTATATTCATCCTGTTCTGATCATTATCAGACCTTGGAATCTGCAGGAGAAAGACACATTGTCATGTCAGTCTTAATGTAAAGTTAGAACTCAAAATTTGATGATTCGGCTTTAGAAGTATCCTAGAACCTGTTCATTAGGATGCTGGTTCGTCAACATCAGATCCTGGAGCCTGATTAATATATCAAACTACAGATTTTTAATTCTGACTACATCTTTGTGTTCTCTTACTCCAGGGACCTCCAGATATCGATTTTGAAAGCATTTGGATGGGTATAAAAAAAAGTTCAAAATAGTTTTTTTTTTCATTTCTGACAGCAGATTCTTGTTCAGTTATGACAGGAAACTTCAGATAACGATTTTGAAAACAAAACAAAATCGTGGCCGGTTTTTCCAATTCTGACAATAGATTATAACATTCAAATATCATACCACACTATAAGGTATGCTTAAAACACGGATTTGAGTAGAACTACCCATAATGCGAGCGCATTCGCAGATGGAAGCTACTGAAATGTAGCACTTGGCGATAATATAGCTTCCTGTAAGTGAAATAACTTTTGGAATTGTTTCGGTAGTTCCGGAGTACCGGATTTTTCCCCTACAGACAACACTATCTATTCTACATCAAGAACTCTTTCGTTTTTTCTTAAATATTTTAGGCATTAACTTCATATATGGTATACCAAGAATCATTAAAATCAGTAAAGTAGTTTCAGCGTGATGATTTTTCAAAGATAGATACAGGCAGAGAGACAGAAATAAAAAAAAAACCATAGATAGGTACTATTTGAGTTTGTGTTTACCTCAATTCACATTTAGATTTCTGGTAGATGCAGGCGGGCCAAGACTGTTCTTCGTGTCATCATATTATGGGGGAGGCCTATAACATAACAAAACATAACACCCAACAGTTACATACATGTCCAGCAGTGAACTTCTGCAGGCTGATAATGTTGATGATGACTGTTGTATTAGTGTAAACAAGCCTTTATTTTCTGTTCAATTACCTGCCGACCAATGAAATGCGTCGCGGAATGTAGAGAAAAGAAGGTTGTCATGTCAGTTACCGTATTGGCGCGGCAGTGAGGGCAGCGAAAACCGATGCGATGAAGCCAATAATCTCAGAAAGAATATCAAATATCTTCTGTTCTGGTGCAGCCTCGTAGCTGAGGGTTTGCTGGTCTAAGGCACTAATTAGGCACTATTTTTTGAGCTATGGAAAAACGTCGGAATTTAAGAAATTAATTTTGTCAGTTGCCGTATTGGCGTGGCAGTGAGGGCAGCAAAGACCGACGCCATGAAGCCAATAGTCTCAGAAAGAATATCAAATATCTTCTATTCTGTTGCAGCCTCGTTGCTGAGGTTTTGCAGGTCTTAGGCACTAATTAGGCACTATTTTTTGAGATATAAAGCTAAGTCGTACGTGCTGTGGTTGCTGAGTTACAGGTGGGGGTCGCTATCGTGACGTCAAGCTGGCGACCCCCCATTCTTTAGCTTATAACTTCTAAAGTATTGAGGCACTAATTATTTAACTAAAGGCACTATTTGGCACTATTTATGCACTATTTATTGGCCGGGAAGAAAACCCTGAATTCGATTTGGGGGTCGCTAGCTTGACGCACACAGCTTGACGCACACAAAGTATTCGACTTACAAACTCATTCGAAAGTGCGACTGAAGTCGGTACGGTAACACCCATCGAGCAACGCAGGCCTCCGTGTTGCTCGATGGTAACACCGAATGAATGAGTTCATTAATCCAAAACACTATCCACTTTTTCATTCGTTACCTAACCAACTCGAGGTTTTCCGTCTCGAATCGGCTGCCTTTGCCTACCACAGGTTTGTAATTTGTTACAAGTCGGAATAACGAAAACCGAATTGCGACTCGAAATGTCGTAATTTGTATGGAGTCACCGATGAGCGCCCCTAGAGGATAAGTTGTGGAACTTATTTGCTAGTATAGGTTTCTTTGGTTATACCGACTATCGAAAAACGTGTCGGAAACCCACTCACTGCGATCGTTTCGTGAGACCGACTCACGATTACAACGGTTTTTCTGCAAAATGCGATGATGAGTTCCAAAAATGACAGTACTATGATCGAAATTACTCGATATACGATAATCTTTTCGTGTTTCACTCTCACTTGGGTTTTGGACGGTGAGAAGCTTGTTTTCGTTATCTCGAGACCAAATCTTGGAGTATTTTGGAACGTTTTTTTTTCTTTTTTAATTCAATTATGTCTTTTAGATATTTTCTAGCAATATAAAATTTTATGAATCGTCTAAATTGGATAGGGATCCGAGATAACCTATAACGAAAACAGCAAATGCTGGTAGAGTTGTAAAAAACAATGTCCATAAAATATGAAGAAAATATTTACTAACAACTCCATAAACTTTATCATAATCTGTAATTACATTGGACTTGTCCACATTTTGTAGTAGCTTCACTTTTCTATTCCATAGAAGATTTTTGTTTGTGTTTCTGAAACAAACAAACAATTGCACTTATTTCAGAGCTTTTTTTTTGAATTTTTGGTAATTTAAACGTTTTTCCTTGGAGGAATGAATGCTTTAAGCGACACTGACTGCTTCGAAAATCAAATTCCATAGAGATTTGCTAGCATTTCACGTTTAAAATCCAATATGCGCCATCTTTCTAAAACCAACAAGTTACGAGTAACTCGGAAGTTATGGGTGAGCGCTCGATCGACCGATTTACGAGTACGCCGAACACTTAGGGTAAGGTGAATGATGTATCGATTGAAATGACTCCATTCGGTAACGAGTGCTCGCTACTCGGAAGTCGGAAGTCGGTCGAATTTCTTTGCAAAACTTAGCATAAGCCCTCACAGTTCAGTGCTTGGACCTCCATGTTGCGTGAATGCGACGCTACTATCACCTGCGTTCGTTGCACATGCATATGCATAAGGATCTATCTGGAGTTGTATTTTTATACTAAGTAGGTACCTACCTACATAAACTAAGGTAACGTGCCTTTCGATCTTCTATAGGTTACATTTCGGGGAATGCTCCCAGGAACTTCATGATCTGATCCCACCATCTCCTTTTCATCATAGGACGAGCAGGCGCACGGCTCGGTACCACCCTCATTAGTATACCCTCTATTCGTATTAAACGTTTCAGTTCTACCTTTATAATGAGAACTGCTAAGGAGTGGAATACACTACCGTCGTCTGTCTTTCCTGAAAACTATAATCTGGGTCTCTTCAAGGCTAGAGTGAATAGGTGCCTTCTAGACCTTTGTGCTCCATCTTCGGCCGCATCGTCACTTACCAACAGGTGAGATCGTGGTCAAACTAAGGTCTATCATTGTTAAAAAAAAAAAAAAAAAAAACTCATACAGTCGAAAACCATAATGCAGAATGCAGACCTATGTTCATTAAAACATATCTTGTTCCGTAAACACAAGGATCATTTTGGAACGCCACGGTTCGTACAATTATTTCTGACTGAAAATCACTGTCTTGCCCTTCTCCCAATTTATTTTGTATTGTGTGCAGTACCTACGTCTTTTTCTTCCACACTCCCCTGTCAGCCGTCACCTCATAATTCCCTCGCTTCCTTCTCATTCATATCATTTCACGCAATCCATCCATCTTTTCTTAGGTTTTCCTCTTCCCTTCCATCCATCCACTAACATTCATTCATATTCATAACTTTCTTAGTTACATGCGTTTCATCCCTCCTGATATGATGCCCATACCAAGGAAACCAATTTATTTTCTGCTTTTATTTCTGAATGAAAATAGTATTCGTTTATCAAACCATTCGTCTCCATTCGGTGTTTGCCGTTGCGTATCGTACAAGTATTACTGAAAATAGTATAGTATATTCGTTTATTCGAAAAAGTTTTCTAGTATAGTACTATTTTTTAAGTCGACCTAGAAGCCCAGTTAATCGATTGTTAAATTTATTTATTGCTACCTCGGATGAAGTAGTACATCTCTTTCTAGACTGCCACACACGGCTAACGGCACACCATGGATGTATGTATGTGTTACGAGCAAAGACTAGTGCCACCAACTTATCTGTAGAATGATTCGAGGTGAACCTTCGAAAAGGGTGGCCACCTATTAAATATGATATCTACATTTATTTACAGAAAGAATAATACAAGGTGTGTACAAAATACATATGAAACAGTTGTGCTACCTGAAGACCGCTGCAAGCGATCTAAAGGTAGCTCAACTGATCCAAATCACTACCAGACGGAAGCGTCCCTAAGATGCTGGCTGCATTGCCACGCTGAATGGCAATACTAATGCGTTGAGCCAGATAAGAGCCAGCTCTCGGGTCACGGGTCGCTTCGACCAGATGCCCTGAAATAATTTTGATAACGCGAAGGGCCCCGGAACCCCACGGACCCAGAGTCTCGACCCCGAAAGGCTCAAATAAGTAAGCTCTGTCGAGACTTGCATATTTGCGTCTTTTAAGGTCCTCAGCGGAATCTGCCGCCGCACCGGCCCTAACTGATGTCCCGGACAGATGAGATGGTACTCTATTAAATATTATGCTGCAATCAATCGGTATAAACATGTTTGTACACGGACCTGACGATTTTTTAAGTTTTTTTTTTTTTATTTGTTCATTACTATAAGCTTGATACATAGATAAATGTTTCGGTAACAGGTAATCTGATACATAGGTTACATATATATAATTATGTTAAGTTCAAAGTGCTTTTATGCTTTGAACTGCAGTCTATAAACATAACCTTAACGTAATAATCTGTTATCTGAGCCACAGAATATATACAGTACAGAAGGCTCACTTCACGAACAAATTTATATAAATACCGACTCTTGCTGGGACGCAATAAAGTGCAATTCAGCTCGCGTTAGCGCTCAATGCCTATCGCGATATCTACCTAAACATTCCCGCTCTCTTCTAACGCGTAACTCTGTCGCTGTCTGGCGTGGAGTGACACGGTTCGTAAGGGTTGACGACTAGTCTCTTACTATAACATAATTATCTAATAGCATAGGTACGTTAGTCTGTACCTTGTCAATTAAACTAAATATCTCTATAACTGTTTAGGTTAGGTATCAAATATGGAATGATATACGACGCTAACAAAATATTCGAAGACCCAACACCCAAATATCATAATGTTGGTTCTCAACTATACCTATCTCGATTAAGGCAAGCTACTTAATAATACCTATAATTATACCTACTTGTAATTATCGTATCGATTATAACTTTCTATGTGTTTGTAATTCTGATTCAAATTACAAGATTTTTTATCGATGCTGATTGGTACCTACCTACCTACCTGCTGCAAACGGCTATAGGTAATAAGTAGGTACCTACTTAGGAATCTTCTACTTAGATTGAGCTAGGTGCCTACGTGCCTAGGATGCATACATATTTCGAATATTTCTAAAGTTTTCCCGCGAGCAACTGTAGAGGTACCTAAGTACCCCTTTTATAAATAACATCTTTATGATAGAAAGGCACTCGCTCACTCAGTACAGTACAAATCACAGACACAAAAATGCACACTACATAGAACTTAGCGACACTTTTATATTCGACGGTCAGGTGAGTAGGTAGATACCTTAGTAGATATTAGATTCCCTGAGTGATCAGGTACCAACCCATCTTTGTTTAATTTACAGGGTTCAGTAGGCAGGTAATTTATTCAAAAATGTACCTACCTAATCACGTAGTTACTCATCAAATTTGACGAAATTACGTACCTACAATTACTAAGTTGACTTTGCTAATGCAGACAGAAATAGGTAGGTAGTGTAGGTACCTACTTACTACTAGACTGTATTTTAAGGCGGATATAGATTGAGGTAAGCAGTTGTAGGTCTAATGTAGCTAGCTAGGTAAGTATACATGTTGTAGGCTGAGCTCTAACTAAGATTCCGTGTTTTGGACAAATAATAATAAGTATCTTACCTTTCGATATCCGTAGGAAGACTGAAGAATATAATGGCGACATTGTTGTTGAAATTTAAGCACCCATATTATGCTATGCAGTACTTTTTGGTCATACTCGAAAATTACTTATTTGTTAGCGTAAGGCCGTAGTAACTATTAAGTAATCTGTGGTACGGCGCGCGGGCGCGCGTCAGATCGAGCGCGCGCGAAACACCTTACTGTATAGACCCCGGGAACGGGGCGGCTCGGGTACTTGTAGCTTCATACCTAAAGCGCGGAGTGCGCCACGCCTGTCTGAGCCATTTTTTTAGACAAATAATTGTATTTATGCAATTAGTGAATAAAGGACGGATTTAAAGCGAAGGCCATAGTTGAATCTCGAACAAGTGAAGGATTCTAACGATTGAATCACGACCGTAGGTAGTGATTCATGATTAAAGTGTTAGAATCCTGAGCGACGCGAGTGATTCATGGCTCTCCATATAAATCCGTTTTATTCAAGAGTTGCATACTATACTCTAAACCATGACTACGAGAAAAAGAAAGATTTAAGCGAAAATAGGCATCTACTTAACTTTGTGTTCGTACAACTTACAGTATTAAAAATAGTGCCAATTTACTAATCACAGCAAAGAACACAAAACAGTTTTTATATATCGGTAACCGATATATCGGCTAACCCGAAGTATCGCCGATATATCGGTATCGGTATCGGTATCGGATGCATCGCTAGTCGTAAGCATTTATGACCATCACCATGTTGTGCAAATAAAGTATCAACTTCATACACAAGATCAGAAAAAACATAAAAAAAGTCTAAAAAAGAATTTATAATCTGGTAACACTGATCTGTAGCGGCAACATGGCGGCAACCATGGCAACCATAGACGTAGAATTTTTTCGCTACGCTAAATAGACAAACGAAGCGTGGGAGAGAGAAGTCATTTTTAAATGTACCCCGTGCAAGAAGAAAAGTGACAGCAACAATGTATTGAATGTGACATGTTTTGCTTGAGTACATGCGCATACCGGACGGTCTCTTGTGCAGTTTAACTAATTTTGTAATTATTTTAGTAATCTTACTATTAAATAACAAATATTACTTTGTATGACAATGGCGTCGTGTTCAGTTTGTGACTGTGAAGATACAAGACGTAATTATCCGGGAAAATACACGTTTCACAGGTAAATAAGAGATTATTGGTAGTTCGATTGTATTGCTTATTTTATCAATTCTGCTTTAGTAAATGGCCTAAAAACCTGTTTAATTCGTAGATTAGGACTTTCCCTTATGTTTTTTAATAATATTTCGTTGCTGCACCTAGAAATAAACAATATTTTATGTAAAATATAAAAATTTTTGATTACGATAGGGCTTGACCAAGTGATGACGTCAGAAATATCGATAGTCCTGTTGCAGTCTATATCGTTGTATAATGCGCATCATGTAAAAAGAACGCTGGCGGTCAAGCTTCTTCAGGCGTTCCAGCGTTCTTTTTAAGAGATTACTTACTTTTCTACTTATTTGAGAGATGTATACCTATGCATTGAATGAGTGCCTATCTAGTTTACTACAAATAATGTACAATTATAGTACGCGTCATGTAAAAAGAACACTGGAACGCCTGTAGAAGCTTGACCACCAGCGTTCTTTTTACATGACGCGCACTATACCTACCTATAAATTAAATTTTTGTCCATCCTAGAATGCAGGTTTACTTTGTTTGGAGTAAATTTGTGCGCTCTGTTAACATTTTACCGTTTTTTTAAAATCTATAATAACCAGGTGGACATTGAGGTGTGTGTTTTTGTATTGACTATTGAAAAGGTAACTTTAAAGCACCACGGGTGTTTTTATTGCAGTTTGTGTAGTAGATATTTTGGAGTAAATATTTACGTTGTTGATTATTACACACGCCTTTTTCCCCGAAAGGGTATATTTATTTTTTATTTTTTATAAATAAATATTGTTTATTTCTGCTTAATAAAATAATAGGTAACAAATTAAATTTAAATATACCCCAAAAATTCCGTTCCAGCGGGACTCGAACCTGCACCCTCGCCTGTGATCAGCGATGCCTTTACTTTCGAACTTTGAATAGAAGGTTTCCAATGAAACACCTGTAGATACAGCACTATCAACTTGGCGCTATAGCCGAGTTGATAGTGCCCACAAATTTCGTCTCCAGCGTCATAGCTCGATCTATGGCTAAATTGTTTAAGGCATCGCCGATGACAGGCGAGGGTGCGGGTTCGAGTCCCGCTAGAACGGAATTTTTGGGTTACATTTAAATTTAATGTTATCCATAAAGCGTGGTTTACACTTGAAAAATAATAAACTTTGGGGTAACAAATTGTCTATAGATAAAGTAACAGAGTGAAAAATTATATGGGCGTAGCACGGCTGATATAAAATGTTTTTGTGCTTTCAGATTTCCAAGTAATCCTTTACTACGAGAAAAATGGTTATCGGTTATAAGAAGAGTGGGATGGACTCAAATAAGAACTCCACTAGGTATATGCAGCAAACATTTTAAGTTAAAATTTAAAAGGGAAACTCTAAGATCCCACCTATAATATTACCCCACCTATATATATTTTGGGAGATCGAAGTTACCCGCGTCCGTAGGAAGATACCCTTGCGTCCCTACACGTGATCTCTGGGTGGTGCCAAACGGGTAGCAACATTTCTGGTGGTAGGCTTCGGCCGTGGCTTGTCACCACCCACTGGACAAAGCCAGTCCGTGAAGCGACATTGTCGTGTTTCGGACTGATGTCCAGTGTAGCCATCGTGGAAGTGACGGGTTTGAGCAGTTCGTGCACTGGATTCAGCATGTGCGTTCTAGAGACTGCAGCTGTGCAAGTGTGCCGGGTGGCTAGACTTGGAGGGTAGCGGGATCCGAAGCACGGTTCTCCGCTGGCCGACCGCAGGTTGTAGGGGGCCCAACTAGTGAGTTAGCCACTCATGAAAGGCTGCCCCGCCGCCTCGCGAAAAATCCCAGAATGCTCCATCGTGCCGGTTGGCGACCGGATGAGAGGACCCGATGGCCATTCCTGGGGGGGTTCGGGCGTCCCCGCAGTCTCCAGTCTAGTCTCCCACTGGCGCAGGTGCCTGCTGTTTTATCTCTAGGTTTTCGCTGACCAGTGCCTTGCTCAACAGCCGTTTTTCCCACAAACCTATCACTCTTAAAACCATCATGAAAAAGTCCAAAAATAATAAGTCGTTTCTACAGCGGAAGCACTTCCTCTCGCTTCAAGTGCACCTCTCTAACATTCGAGGACTGCACTCCAATCTCGATCCGGTCCACCACCACCTAGAGACCGCCAAGCCACACTTATTATTCCTCACGGAGACACAGATTCAATGTCCTCCCGATACAGCATACCTCACATACCCAGGCTATGCTCTGGAGCACAACTTTAAATCCAAAGCTGGTATCTGTTTATTTGTCCGGGAGGACATTTGTTGTCTGCGTCTTCGTGACCTTGAAGAACCCGATTTCTCCGTTCTATGGACTTTGGTGGACTCCGGCATGGATAAAATCATCTATGCTGGTTTATATAGATCGCACTCCGGAGACCACGAGACAACCAGGTTGTTCAATTACATCTGTGAAGCGGCGGATGTGGCCCAACAACGTTATCCTGATGCCCAACTGGTGATTCTAGGGGACTTTAACGCCCACCACCAACAGTGGCTGTTCCCTTACCAGTTGTCTGATCATGCTGGGAGAGAGGCGTGCAAACTTGCACTCACGCTAAATCTCACTCAGCTGGTCAATGAGGCAACCAGAATTCCGGACGTTGAGGACCACACAGCCAACTGCCTGGACCTTCTGCTGACAAACGAGCCGGATCGCCACTCGGTATCAGTGATGCCCCCTTTGGGTTCATCTGATCACTGTGTGGTGAGGTCTGTATCTTCATACTCGCCACCCGATCCCTCACCCAGAGGTAGTAGGCGAGTGTGGCGTTACAAGTCGGCAGATTGGGATGAGATGCGACACTTCTTCGCATCTTATCCTTGGCGGCAAACCTGTTTTTCTTCTTGTGACCCGACGGTCTGTGCGAATGCCGTTACGGAGGTGATCAAAAGAGCAATGGAGTATTTTATTCCATTCTCTGATGCTTCACCTTCAAGCAATGCTCGCCCTTGGTTCAGTCCTGCGTGTGCTAGCGCGGAAGCGCAAAAACGTGCGGCATACCTAGCCTGGGTTGACGCAAGAAACGGTAAAACCTCGGATGCACGGATTAAGAAGAAAGCCTTTAACAAAGCCGCCAAGTCCTGCAAGAAGGTGATACGGAAGGCTCGCTTCAATCGGATTGGCCGTCTGGGGGCTAAGCTTGCCGCATACCCTGCGGGAAGTAAAGCTTTCTGGTCTCTGGCTAAGTCGGTGGAAGCGAACTTCTGCCGCCCTTCACTCCCCCCACTACTGAAACCAGACGGGTCCCTAGCTCACGCTGCGGTTGAGAAAGCAAATTTATTTGCCAATCAATTCGCGTCTTGACACCTCTGGCGAAATTCCACCCAGCCTTCCTCGGTGCGGGGCTTCTATGCAAGAAATTCGCATCCAGCAAAAGGAAGTGCTCAAAACGCTACGTAGTCTCGACGTGAATAAAGCTAGCGGTCCGGATGGTATCTCGGCCGTAGTGTTAAAAACCTGTGCCCCTGAGTTGTCTCCAATATTAACGCGACTTTTCCGCCTCTCTTTGAAAACTGGTGATGTTCCCAAGTCTTGGAAGCTCGCGAACGTGCAGCCAGTGCCCAAGAAAGGCAGTCGTGCTGACCCTTCGAACTACCGCCCTATCTCGGTCACCTCCCTGCTATGTAAATGTATGGAGCGTGTGCTGAATAGGAAACTCCTTGCATACCTCGAAGGTAACGACCTCCTCAGTGATCGCCAATACGGATTTCGCCGAAATCGGTCTACTGGGGACCTTCTTGTGTATGCCACGCACATTTGGAGTGAGGCCATCGAGAAGCATGGTGAAGCACTGGCTGTTTCACTTGACGTCTCGAAGGCCTTTGACAGGGTTTGGCATGCTAGCCTTATTGGCAAGCTTCCTGCTTACGGACTGCCAGTTCAATTCTGCTCCTGGCTCGCAGACTTTCTGAGGGAAAGATCCATTCGAGTAGTTGTTGACGGCTGCTCGTCGGATCAAATGGCTATAAATGCCGGGGTACCTCAGGGGTCAGTGCTATCTGCCACACTGTTTCTGCTGCATATTAATGATCTGCTAATGCCCAGTATCATTGGGTATGCAGACGACAGCACAGTTGTGGAGAGATACGTTTCCACTGCGCGTGCTAGGCAGAATGAAATTCTGGAGTTAAGAGATGAGATGCTGCAGCGTCTGAATTTGACTCTCAAGGCTGTATCCGATTGGGGTGATGCCAATCTAGTCAAGTTCAACGCCTCTAAAACGCAGGCTTGTCTCTTCTCGGCGAAAAAAAGTCCGTTTCTCCAAGTTCCTGTCTTCCGAGATGTACCTGTAGCTATAGGTGATCACCTCGAGCTCTTAGGCGTTTCACTCACGCCTACTCTCAACTTTGGCTCCTACATCGAGTCTAAGGCAAAAACTGCTTCCATGAAGCTGGGTATCCTGAATAAGGTAAAGCGTTAGTTCACACCAGGACAGCTTCTAAGTCTGTACAAAGCACAAGTCCGGGCTGGTATGGAGTATTGCTGCCACGTTTGGGATGGCTCGGCCAAACACCAGCTTGCTGCCTTGGACTCGATTGAACGCAGAGCTTTTAGGCTAATAGGTGAGCAACATATGGCGGAGACTAAGGTCCAGAGTCTCGAGCACCGCCGTAAGGTCGCATGCCTTTCGATCTTCTATAGGTTACATTTCGGGGAATGCTCCCAGGAACTTCATGATCTGATCCCACCATCTCCTTTTCATCATAGGACGAGCAGGCGCACGGCTCGGTACCACCCTTACCTGATTAGTATACCCGCTATTCGTACTAAACGTTTCAGTTCCACCTTTATAATGCGAACTGCTAAGGAGTGGAATACACTACCGTCGTCTGTCTTTCCTGAAAACTATAATCTGGGTCTCTTCAAGGCTAGAGTGAATAGGTGCCTTCTAGACCTTTGTGCTCCATCTTCGGCCACATCGTCACTTTCCAACAGGTGAGATCGTGGTCAAACAAAGGTCTATCAAAGTTAAAAAAAAAAAAAAATGAAACCGTAATATTTAGGGGTCAATAAATAATAAAGGTTTATTTATTTACTGTATTCAAAATTGGAATAAGAACCTTATTCTCTTTATGACGTCAAATCTGCCAAACTGTGTTCTTCATGAAAGACTTAATCTGCGTTAAGATGTATTTATCTACCATACACATCACGGACGGATGATGAATTCTATCGACAATGTAAAAGTGTTGGTCGAGGACAACACTATTTTTAACTCAGCATAGACTTTCACCAACACGTGCACATATTTTTTTTGGTTCCATTTTCGATCTCTGATTGTAGATCTAGTACATATACTAAATCTATGGGCACAAAATTTCTTGATCCGTGTGGCACATGGAGTGCTGCCAAAGCATGGCCAAAGCCCATGCCAAAGCCTATGTTTTCTCGATGGCCTCCCTAGAATGACAAGACAAGTGACATTTACTGACAACGACTTTTTTTTTTGGCTTCGCATGTCTTGTATTGCCAGTTGTAGGATTTTTGGGGCTGCTACTATAAACAATGACTAAAGAATCCTATGTCATTGGCTACTAATAATGAACGTAGTCATTTATTTAAAAAAATGGGGTAGCCTAAAAATGATTTTAATTCTGTTTTATGTTTTTTTTTGTATGTTCTAAATCAGCGCAGTTTCGTGCTGGTTAAATTTATTTCAGAATAAAAAACCAACCTCCATACAAAAAGTGGACATCGACAAGTGTATTGCGTGTCTTTTCGAAATGGTGGATTTTTCCCTATAAAAACTTGGTTTTTCTGACACCATTTAAACCCAGCAACCACTTGCCCAAAGAAGTAAATTTTTCCCATAATGCTACTTTCAAAAATAGTCTAGGTACTTTCCCATAACGACCACTTAATTGACTGACATTTTTCGGTGTCAAATCGGATGCTCGGGTCCGTAGACAGTTCCGTAGTCTCAATCTACGCTCGGGTCAGGATCTGAGAGTCAGATGAACCATGAGATGAACGCACAGAAGACACTACAAGGCAATGTTGTCACATACAATTTTGGCAAAATGGTAGAACAGGGTGCAAAAATTAGTAGAAATTGGTAGAATTTGAAAGAAAAATAGGTAGTTCTACCAATCAAGTTTAAGTACATTTTAAACATGAAGATACTTGCATGGCAAATATAGCTCATTCTATAAGGTTTACACAGATGGATCAAAGAATGCATTTGGATGTGGATCAGCGTTTGTTGATCCACAGATGGATATCTGTATTGGATTCAATATCAGTGCCGATATTTCTATAATGCACTGCGAACTTATCGCGATATCAGAAGCGTTGTCGTATGTTAGATCAGTCGATCACAATAAATTTATTATCTTATCCGATTCAAAAAGCGCCCTTTTACATTTGGCTCGGCTGACCTCGAGTATTCGAGGACTGCCGATAGCCTACAGTATCCTTGATACCATCAGTAAGCTTTATGTGAATAATAAAGAGGTAATTATACAATGGATACCATCCCATGTAGGTATCACGGGTAATGAGGAGGCCGACCGCGCGGCGAGAGAAGCGATAAGCGACGGTATTTTGTATAGTTGTCTACCAGTACATAGCGAACTATTAAGTGGAGCTAAAATAAGCTGTAGACAGCTGTGGCATGAGTATTTTGATGAGCGGTCACTAATTAAAGGTATATGGTATAAAACCATACAGTATCAACCTCCTCTATACCCGTGGTTTGACCAACAAGAAAGAAATAGGAGATACATTGTAGCACTGTTGAGACTTCGTTCCGGACACATTCCGACAAACAAGTTTAGATTTTTGATGGGATTATCAGATTCTCCAAATTGCTCAGAGTGTAATGTTGTAGAAGACGTTCATCATGTGCTGGCGGAGTGTGTTCGGAATGAAGCCCAACGACATGACATGAGATTCATGTTTGATTTCAATGTAGGTATATGTAACGGTGTCTTGGCTTCCCCGCTTTCCGAGGAAGCCGAGATGCTCGTTAAGCTATATTTTAGAGTAGTTTGAATAGTATGTAAATATAATTATTGTATAAATTTCCTGTACGGGAGTGACGTTGTCACAAAGTGACAAAACTCCTTCAAAATAATAAAGAAAAAAAAAAAAAAAAAAAAAACATGAAGATTTTTAATGATTAAAAATCGCGACAAAATCATGAACGCACCACTGTCAGTGTCAAATTGACAATATCAACCAAGCGTCAGTCAGTTGTGTGTGACAGATTTAATTGTCAATGTCAATGACAATTTCACTACGTAGCTCTATACTCTGTACCTTATCATTCACTTAGTTCACTTAACGCGTTCCGTTTTAAGTGCTAAAATTACAAGACAGGCTAAATTCCATAGTAAGTAAGTAACGTTTCGTTACACGCGAGGAGAATTGTTTACAATCGTAATATTTTGAAGTAGATTTGAGGTAAAATAGGTAGATCTACCAAAAAATTGGTAGAGGTGACACACTACTACAAGGAAATACCACAGAATAATTAATAGTACAAGTAGGTACAATTACATACAAGTACTAATCTGTGATTTACTTCAAGCATCGAGCAACACGGAATGGAGACGCCATCAAAGGCATTCCCCGCTGTAGTTCCCCTCTAAATTGAATGCCCTCGAGGGCATACAGCTTATAAAAAACTAGCTGTCGTCGATCGCTCTGTCAGACTGAATCGACTCGCGTGGGAGATAGTGCTCTAAGAAAAATGCCGAATTGTTCAGTTTTATGCTGTAAAAAAATGATTGGATCATCAAATTTACAAAAAGATAGTGTTTCCTTTCACATGTACCTGAATTTCAATTAAATTATTATAACTTATTACATGAAAATTGACCAAGTAAAATTAAGCCGCATAAAAACAAAAGTGGCCATCTCAGATTTTGTAATTTTTGAGTTCGTGTTCGGGATAAAATAATAAAACTGAACGGTTTAACAAAACAAACCGTGAATATTATATTCAATAACACTGGTTCACTCTTCACTGCGACTGCACTTCAGTACACTGGTCATTCATTACTCTAAAATCACTGCCAAGTTACGTGATTTATTCGCAATGAAAGCCAATTCCCTTACGACTGCCCTGCTCGCTCGTCAATCGAGCTCCACTTAATCGTGAGACACAGGGGCGACATAAAAGTGACCAAAAGCGTAGATATAAATGTGTATAATACATCAATGTGCATTTCAGGATTTATTCTGCTGACGTAAACATGTATATAACGTGTAATGTCAGTAAGCCAAGATGTGGATGATTACTTAATATCCTTGATTACTAAATACAATTCATTAAACACGTTCGACAAAATGTGACATGTGGAATAACGTGTATTTATATTTGATGGCTATGTAACCACTAACTAACCGGTAACTACTAACTACTACTACTTCGTGTCACGGGCTCTTTCTTGGTTCACTAACCAGCTTGAGATATAGTGTCCCTGAAAGGGGCCTAGTGACCAATGGTGAAAGAACCAGTATGGTAAAAGGATTAATTGTGCCTCGCAGAGGTGTATGATGATATGTCAACGTAAATGTCATGTGTAACTATATTTAAAGAAATAGAATTAAATCACACTACTATTAACAACAAGTGTAACATGAAAAAGTTTGTACATTTGGGAACTTTGATTACAAGAGATGGCAAGCATGAAGATGATATTTAAATGAGAGTAAATTCTGGAAACCAGGTGAACTTAACGCCTTATTATCAGCCGGAACGTATTCAAAAAGGCACGACTGGATGTGCATAGAGGAGTGTTAGTGCCAAAACTAATGTATGGTGGTTGCGAAAGTTGCTAAGGCAGAATAAACATGAAAGTAAAATAAATGCACTGAAGATGAGAGGTTTGAGAAGTATGTATGGTGGACTTTGAGAGATAGAATAAGAACTGTGTGTTAAGAAAGCATTGTAAAATGCACGTGTATAGTGACAAGGATTGAGAAAGATATGCTTGGATGGTTTGGGTTATTGGTTAAAGGATGAATGATAGTAGATTGACGAAACTAGTTCATAAGATGAGCATGAATGGGACAGTTGGAAGGGGGAGACCTCGGTGAAGGTATTCAGAATAGATCAGGGTCGATCTGGAGAATGGCCAGGCTAAGAGCGCCCTTAACCAATGAGCATATATGAAGAATGTGATGTGAGTGAATGAAGCGAAACAGGTATGCCAGGATCGTAGCAAGTGGAAATTCATGGTCTCTGCCTACTTCTCTGGGAAACAGGCGTGAGTATGTGTGTATGTTTGTAATATTATAAATGCAAAATTTTCTAAGGATTGGATGAAATTTAGAACGGCGATAGCTGGACCACTGGAATAGTTTTAAATTTTATTTGGATGTTCCCATAGGATCAAAACTTATGCGAGTGAAATCGCGGGTTGCTTCTAGTTTATAATAAGAATAAAACTACGTGGTTAATTTTATCAAAATCGGCAATATTGATCATACTTAAATAACTTTACTCTTTTCAGTTAAAAGTAAATAAAGATGCTTTAAAAAAATCGTTGATCGCCCATTGTGAGGTTACTGTACAATCTTTGCACGTTGTGTTTGCCTATAATGAGGGGTTTTCACGGCCATACCAAATCATCTATAAACCCTTAAAAATAGATGTCGCTGCTGTGTACTTAACTGTAAAAATAAAGTGAAATGTAAAAGTCAACAACGAAGTGATATATTTTCGTGGTATTTTGTTACTATCACACAAAATAACAGAGGTACGATGGATTTGTTGATTTTGACAACCACAGTTGAGTCAGGGCCATCAATTGAGCCAAATTGAATAAAAAAAAAAAACTTAAATGAAAAGCCCCCATTGGTTTCTTCTGTAGCTAAAGATAGGTATATAGTTCATATATGCATGTCGGATCCTCAAGATCCCTCCGAGCGGCAAAAGGCAACTTAGGGGCTTTCCAGTGGGTCTCGTGCAAATGAGGAAAATTCAAAAGAGGTTTCACTAAGATTTTATTCAAACTGACTTTGAACTTGATTTTGTATTTTGTTGATTAAATCGTGTGCACTCTGCCAACGCCGATGTAATAATGAGCTCTGGCTTTTTTTTTTTTTTTTTCGGAAGGATTTATATGCAGTTGACCGCCTGGGGCCATGACTGCTTTACCGGGCTTTTGGTGAGCGCAGATGGCGCTCAACCTGCAAAGTTAGGTTTTGGGCAACGAGCACAAGGGCACCACTTAGGTACGAACCTCGGCTTGGGCTGTTGCCAGGTTGGGAGGATCGGACAGAATGAGCTCTGGCGCTTTCGTACGCTCCTTTTATATCCACAAACCACACCACAAACCTCTTCTTCTCAGAGCCTCTTTTCTGAATGTATCTTGCCTTAAATCTCAGTCCTATTTAAAATATTCTTATAACAAAGGTGATTATTTATCTATTAACAACAAGATCGCGGACATGGACTGGAATGCTGAATTTGATTCGCGTTCGCTCGAGGAAGCAGTTGAGTTTTTTTATTCGATTTTAGATCAGCTTAAACACCAATATGTCCCGTCTAGGTTGGTCAGTGACAGCTCTTACCCTAAGTGGTTTAGCCGGGCACTCATTAGATTAATTAAGGAAAAATATAGGCATTATAGGAAATATAAAACTTATGGTGGACTTACAGACTTAGCCACTTACAAACTTTTACGTAATCGAATCCAACTCTTGGAAAAGAAATGCTTCGCCGATTATATGTCATCCATTGAGAATAGTATTGAACAAAATCCAAAAAAGTTTTGGTCCTACATAAAAAGTCGCTCGAAATCAAATGGTATACCTTCACATCTAAATTATTTAGACGCTTCAGTAGCTACAGGTGAATCTATCTGCGAAGCATTCTCTAAGTATTTTCATTCTACTTTCCTTGTCCCCTCTGGCATCTGTTCTTATAACGTTGACTCATTAGTCCCTTCAGAGGCTGTGAAATGCGATATTGGCAGTATTGAGATCGATCCTGATGAGGTGTTTAAATTGATCTCTAACCTTGATTTATCCAAGTCTGCTGGCCCAGACCACGTTAGCCCTGTCTTCCTCAAGTCGTTTGCTAAGTCAATTTACATTCCTGTTTCATTTTTATTTAAGAAATCAATATCTTTGAGTGCCGTACCTAAGCTCTGGAAAGCAGCATTTGTATCGCCAATTTATAAAAAGGGCTCTAAATGTGAGATTATCAACTATAGGCCTATCTCCAAGCTATGCTCAGTTGCTAAGCTATTTGAAAGGATAGTGTACAATCAGATTTATTCAGCGCTTCATCAGCACTTCTCCCCCTTCCAGCATGGGTTCCTTAAAGGGCGGTCGACTGTGTCTAACCTTATTATTTTCAATGAGTTCTTGAGTAAGTCAATGGATAATGGTCGTCAGGTTGACGTAATCTATACTGATTACAGCAAGGCCTTTGATAGGATTGACCATAGCCTTCTGTTGCTTAAGTTATTTAGTATGGGTATTATAGGGGATCTGCTCCGTTGGTTCTCGTCGTACATCTGCAGTAGGTCGCAGGCTGTTGTTGTTAATAATTATATGTCCAGCTGGGTTCTTATTCCTAGTGGAGTCCCCCAAGGATCACTGCTCGGACCCTTGCTCTTCCTGATATTTATTAATGATATCTCTTCCTGTTTTGTCAACAGTAACCTGCTTTCATTTGCTGATGATATGAAGATTTTTAAGACTATAGTTACTCCTCGGGATGTGCTTGACTTGCAGGCTGATTCATATCGACTTGACACGTACTGTGCTAGTAATAAACTAGATCTCAATCCGTCTAAATGCTTTACTATTACATATACTCGCAAAAAAACTGTAGTCAAATCAGTTTATCTATTAAAAAATCAGAGGTTGCAGGATTGCACGGTTATGAGAGATCTAGGCGTGCTGCATGATTCTAAACTTCTCTTTGACTCTCATATCGATTCCATCATTGCTAAAGCGTCCAAAGCTTTAGGCTTTATAATGAGAAGCTCCGTTAGTTTTAGTAGATGTAAAACATTTAAAATTTTATATTGCACTTACGTGCGCAGCATACTTGAATATGCTTCTCAAATTTGGAGTCCACGTTATGATACCTATATCAACAGAATTGAGCGTATTCAAACCAAATTTATTAAGTTTATTTGCTTTCGCCTTAAGGTTCCGTATAATTCTGCTAACTATGTTGACCTTTGTCGTAAATTCCACCTTCTGCCACTCAAAAAAAGGCGTGAAATTGGTGACCTGCTTTTCTTGCTCAAAATCACTAATAATCATATTAATTGCCCCGAACTTCTTAGTAAAATAACACTTGTTGTTCCCCGTACAATAATTAGATACAACGAGATTATTCATGTACCAATAGTTAGAACGAATTATCGCCAAAACTCCTATTTATGGCGAGTTGGTAACCAATTTAATAAATTATCTAAGCAAATAGGTCTAGACCTATTCTACTCCAGTGTCGGTTCCGTGAGGCGGCGGCTCAGTTCTGACTTTTTCTCGCCCTCCGCGGAGGATGATGAAATTTCGTCATGAGATAGGTGTGGTTTACTTTTTTGGTTCTTGTTCTTATTTTTTTTTTTGTTTACTATTATTTATATCTGTTTCCTTAATTTATACTGTTTGTTTTACTTTTACTGTTATAGTTATATTGTTGTTTTCTGTTTTGTATGCATTCATCATTTGTATCTCTCATTTTTTATTTTTTATTTTTTTTTCTGCTATGTGTTTTGTATACCAGATTGTAGTTTATAGTAGTTTTTAGTCCACTCAGCCTGTTCTCTCTTTTTATGTATCTATTATTATTTCTAAACGTGAAAACTTTTTAATAGCCTTCTGCTTTAACTTCTTTTATTTATTTTGTATGCATGTGCTGCTGGTTTTCCTTATAATAAATATAATATAATATAATATCCGAGCTTCGATCGCTTTGCGTCTTTGCGTAAACAAGACTCGGGCGCATTCGTTTGGGTGCCGCGACACGACAGAATACGATTGTTCGCAGCCGTACACATGGTGTTTATAAGCCTTCAATCTCAGTAGATCTATTCTCCAGATTCATCATATGACTTCTCTCTCCGACATACATGTGTAGACTGTTGGTAAACCAAATTTTTTTTATATTAAATAAGCAACTGTTAACAATAACTGCCTCAATGCACACTGAAACAGCTTTGTGCTCATTTAACAGTTTTTTTTATTTCTCAAAAATTTCTGTATGTGAGTTGCCCGTGTTTTCTTTTATACAACTAAATTAGTGATGTGCCTCAATAATAAAGTAGATTATTTATCGATAAAATAAATGCTCGTTTAATATGTTTTACAAGCTATTGAAATTTGATTTATATTATTCGGGAGCCATAGCCTAGCCTAACCTAACTTTCTAACCGTTAATCCAATCACCATGAAGGTATTGGTATGTAACAAGGTAGGTAACTGTTATGATTTTAATTTGAAATTATTCATTTTATACCATAAGTTGACGACCTCTGTGGCGCGGTGGACGAAGGTTCGCCTGTGACGCAGGAGGTTGCGGGTTTGATTCCCGCCTCAGAACAAATATTTGTACGATCTTCAGATATTTGTTCAGGGTGTTCTGGGTATTTTCTATGTTAATGCAAAATAAATATCTATGTAATGTACTGTACTAGGGATATCAGTTATCTAGTCCATATCACAAGCTGTGCTTGGCTTGGGGCTGGATAATCTTGTGTGAACTGTGTCCAGCATCAAAAAATAAAATAAAAATAAATATACTTATATATATAATGAAATTCACTTAGGTACAATGTGAAAGAAAACACCATCTTTTCGTAAATTCGATGTTCCAGACCTTGATTTAGAGCTGAAAATGTAACGATTCGACATTTCAGTATTTGTAGCACTGTCACACTGTTTTACTCTATGCGTCACACGATCGGTTCAGTCTGACAGAGCAATCGGCCCATCATGATACAATTTTATTACTAGCAAAAGCAAAACATGCTTGGTGAGGGCTAGCAAGCTTTTTTTCCGTGATTATTTATATTTAAACAAATACATGAATTTAAATTACTATGCTAAATTACAACGGATAATTTTTTCGTTAAGTGTACCACAAAATTGCATGGGATAGTAGAGGACTCGCTTCGCTCGCCCTAATGATCGGGCGAAAACAGTTTTACTAACGCGTATGCCCAAATGAAATTGTGCATAGCCAGAGGGGAACGACATCTTGACATGAATTTAAATTACTATGTGATATTACAAATCTAGAGGTGTGATAGTTTTTCGTAAAAAGTTGCATGCCTACCTAGGTTGTGGGATACGTGATCACGATAAATTAACAAAAGCATTTCCCAGTTTAAACTCATTTACTCATTTTCAAGAAAAGTCGTAGGGATTTTCCTATTCAAATCCTATTCTTTGATTGACCAAAGAATTAAAAAAAAAATTGCTAGGTATAATTTTTTCAACGCGATATTCTGTTCACTAGGTAAAGCGCTAAGTATTACTTTACCTACCATTGTTTAACATTAACATAACTTAACACACCCAACACATACCTACATAGTTGTGATCCCACACTAGGATCCCATGTGACGTGGGATAATTATGCCTGAAATGTAAAAAAAAAACTATTTTACATTTTAATGACTAATGTAGTTTTTTGGCACTTAGGCTCATGATTTTTGGTTTTTGACAATAACAGTGACTGACAGATATAATACATCGTATATTTCGTGGCCAGAACCGACATGGATTATGTAGGTTAGAAGGATGACGGCAGCTAAGTAAAGCGTTTTTTCCTTTCCTTTCCTTTCGTCTCTTTTGACTTGCCGACCCATAGTTTTATGAAATTATTGTATGCTTTGAACAAAATTCTAATTAAATTTTCCCAAGAACTAATCATCCCATGAGCTAGTGGTTGTACCTGGGGTACTCAAAATTTTCTTGATTTTTTCTCTATACTCTAAGTTTCCGCGTTTACCCCCTCTCTCTCCAGCCTACTACTACCTTTTACTAATCTAAAATTTCATAGTGATCCACAAAATGATCTGTATGTTATCCTCGATAACAACTCCGGAACTCCTCCTTCACAGAGAGCGTTCAACCCTTCCCCCCATACCTAGCCGCCCTTAAATCCCTTCAATGACCCTTGATGGTAGCACAGAATATATACAGTAGGCAAAGTAAGTTCCTACCAAAAAGTTATCGATACTATTAATTTATCGACTTGAGTGCTGGAAGTCCCTAGAACGGGTTTTACTGTCAATTTTGTGACATAACATGATGTTTGTACACAGAAAGCATCTATGTGTGTATAAAGATTTTTGATGTGTTGCTGTTTATAGATGTGTGCGTTTATAGCGATAGAACGACTGGTTACAAAAGTGTGCATTAAACTGTAAGTGAGTGCGTGAAGCCCCCCCCAAAAATTTCTGAATAAATATGTATCGGTTGACAGCTCTAAGGCGTCTCCCCTCCGGTAAGGAGGCCTGCGTTGCTCGATGACTTCAAGTCATGGACTTCTTGAAACTCCCGTGACTGGGGATCGGGGTGCTAGTTTCTATACTAAAAACAAAACAAATCCGTTTCCTCAAATACTAGATACTAGGTAGATACTAGGGGATAAAAATAATTTATTATTACTATTCAAATAATATTTATTGAAATAAGTAACAGAAAGATTAACTTGCACAAAGAATCTTACATATTCAAAATGGCACATCAAATTATGTCGATATTCCTTGTGCAAACCTGGTTCAAAGTTTTACCGTAATGCAAATATGCTATAGGTGGGGCCTTAGAGCATTGAAGAAAATAACTAACAAAATAAAAAGTAAAAATAGTACTAAGTAAAATAATGTCTTCTTCGCTAAGTAAGTAGGTACAATTTTACCCAAAATATAATTCCGCCTGTTTTCGTTTGCGCAGAAAAGCGCAGACTGATATCCAACAGTAGCCGAACGTATGGTATAGCTCAGACCCGCTTTATAGCCCTGTCCCGCTCACATCTAAAAGTCGACTGGACGAACAAGATGCCGCGATTTTGCCGCGAAATCGTTTAACCAATAACAGCGCAAGATTTTAGCGTGAGATTTCTATTAGGTTCCCGCGCTATAGAAATTGGTCTAAGGCGCAGGTAGGTACATCAGGGCGACTTATATTTTGGGTAAAACTGTAAGTGTAGCGCCACACTTGCCGAAGGTACGGCGCCGATCGTTGGGTCGGTACGGTCGCTTGCTATGTAAAATACATTGAATGCGTTTTGGTTGAAATAATCGCTCGAAGGGAAGTTCGGCGCTACGCTTAACGCGACGTAATTTCGGCTGATGTGTCATAGGGAACTTGAAAAACACTGCGAGCGTATTGAACCGAACGATCGGCGCCGTACGTTCCGCAGGTGTGGCGCTACACTTATCGATGCTGAATCGTATGAATCTATTTCTTCTTTCCTTTCTTAGCGTCTTTCTTCGCTTTGTAGGGGCCGAGCTGCCTGCGCACCAGCAGGCCGCGCCACCACGCTTGTACCGCGATAGCAGAGTTGGTCATCTTCTCTCGGTACAGACGCGCCTTCTCGCGTTCATCCTTGAACTTGATCCACTCCGTCATCATCACGTCATGTTGCTCAATCTGAAAAGTGATAGAGTTTTTTTAGGGTTCCGTACCCAAAGGGTAAAACGGGACCCTATTACTAAGACACCGCTGTCCGTCCGTCTGTCTCCAGGCTGTATCTCATGAACCTTTATAATTAGACAGTTGAAATTTTCACAGATGATGTACCTATTTATGTTGCCGCTATAACAACAAATTAATAAACCAGTACCTAATTAATTTTGTAAAAATTAAAAAAAACTCAACGCAATGAAACGGCTTAACCGATTTTGATCAAACATAGCTAAGAACACTACCGACTAATTCACCATTCAAACAAAAAAAAAACTTGTTCATCCGTTCGCGAGCTACGATGCCACAGCAGACACACGCGCAGACACACACACAGACACACACAGACACACACAGACACACACAGACACACACAGACACACACACACATATACAAACAAGACACACACACAGACACGTGAAACTTATAACACCCCGTCGTTTTTGCGCCGGGGGTTAAAAATTACATACCGTCTTTTCAAGTTTTAATCTCTTGGTCAGAATGTCCTGGTATTCAAACTTCTTGACATGAATCTTCAAATCGATGGCTTCCATGTCTTTATCGAACTTGTTCATGCAATCCTCTATCTTCTGCAGTGTTTCCTAGAATTCAGAGCAAAATATAATGAAAACGCGCGACAACAAAAAAAAAAAACTGTATCCAATATTTAATGTTAAAATAAGACAATAAACCAAAACTAAACTAAAAACCTACCTACCAGATCAGTTTCAGTTTTATGTTTTTTTATTTTTGTATGTTCCAAGTCAGTGCAGTTATGCGCTGGTTAAATTTATTTCAGAATAAAAAAACAACCTCCTTACAAAAAGTGGACATGTTCTTTATGATGATATTTATGACATGATAGTTTCAAAAACTTTTGACACTATCATGGTTATGTAGGTAAATATCCCGTTTCTGGTGAAAAGTATGAGAGTTCTTTTATAATGTAGTTCACTTGCTCAGGGTGGCGGGCGCGGTGCAATGCCACATAGGGTGCGACCTAGGTGGGCGTGATGCGTGGGTAATGCACTGTTCATAGGCAGAAGCAGGTGGGTCATCTGCTTGTTCAGTGATTCCAAGTTGTATAAAAACATGCTTCGTAAATTAGGGATTGTTACCATGCCCGGTCAATTAGGGATACGCTTACCTACCACGAGACGTAACCTACCTATTAAAAATAGTAAATGTGCACTTACATTTATAACAATGTTAATGAGTAGCTCTATCTCCGAATGCACTCTCTGTTCATGATCACTCCTCTGTTTGTAGTACTCTATCGACTCTGAATGTGTTATTGTGTACTTACATTTTTTAACAATGTTAATGAGGAGCTCTATCTCCGAATGCACTCTCTGTTCATGATCACTCCTCTGTTTGTAGTACTCTATCGACTCTGAATGTGTTATTGTGTACTTACATTTATAACAATGTTAATGAGGAGCTCTATCTCCGAATGCACTCTCTGTTCATGATCACTCCTCTGTTTGTAGTACTCTATCGACTCTGAATGTGTTATTGTGTACTTACATTTATAACAATGTTAATGAGTAGCTCTATCTCCGAATGCACTCTCTGTTCATGATCGCTCCTCTGTTTATAGTACTCTATCGACTCTGAATGTGTTATTGTGTACTTACATTTATAACAATGTTAATGAGTAGCTCTATCTCCGAATGCACTCTCTGTTCATGATCGCTCCTCTGTTTATAGTACTCTATCGACTCTGAATGTGTTATTGTGTACTTACATTTATAACAATGTTAATGAGTAGCTCTATCTCCGAATGCACTCTCTGTTCATGATCGCTCCTCTGTTTGTAGTACTCTATCGACTCTGAATGTGTTATTTCCACGTCATATATGGTTTTAATGTGTTGCTCTGTGCGAGCTCGTTGCCAGTTGTCGGTGTATCTGCTTTCACATTCGAAGGTCAGTATTAAATCCTGCAAATAAAACATTTACTTACCTATTCCAATTGACAAGGTACAGACTAACGTACCTATGCCATCAGATAATTATGTTATAGTAAGCGACTAGTCGTCAACCCTTACGAACCGCGTCACTCCGCGCCAGACAGCGACAGAGTTACGCGTTAGAAGAGAGCGGGAATGTTTAGGTAAATATAGCGATAGGCACTGAGCGCTAATGTGAGCTGAATTGCGCTTTGTTGCGTCCCAGCAAGAGACGCTAATTTATATAAATTTGTTCGTGAAGTGAGCCTTCTGTACTTGTACTATTATATATTCTGTGCCTATTCCAACTTTAGTCTAACGGTAAAGAAAACATCGAGGAACTGTCCTACCACCAAAAAATTCAAAACGCGTACCTGCGTAGCAAACTACTAGGTAGGTACGTATGTAACGACGTGCGTACTATGTATTTTGTAGTACCTAGTAGAGCTTTTATGCGAAAGAGTTCGTCCGGGGAAGTACCTACTACCTCCATCCCTATTTCTGCCGCAAAGCTGTACTAGTGCTCGCGTTACTGTGTTCCGATTTGAAGGTGAAATTACAGGCACATGAGACCGTAAGTATTTTTTTTTGAAGTAGGTTATAAATTTATTCATAAATAATATACCTAGTTGTTTGAATAGAGTATCATATTGCTTATGGGGATCATTTTGAACACAGGTGTGTGATAGTCGTTCAATTTAAAAATAAGTCAGTACCTATAAACAAGACACAAATGTTTTATTTTAGGAGCTGCAGATCAAAGACCATATAGTTTCTGTATACTAACGGAAAAAAAATAACTTTTACCTATGTTATTTTATAAACATATGTTTTCCTTTAGGGGATCATTTCACGCGAATCTCTCCTACTTATGGACTTGCTTTGAGCTAGGTACCCCAAGGGTAAAAGGGTGTTTTACTTGTTTTTTTGGGCATAGGTACTTACCTCAACTTGAGTTGTTAATTCATCAATTTTTACTTCAGTATCATATAAGACGGATTTAAACTGATTCCGCTGCTGCCTCAACTGCTTATTCATATCCCTTAGAATCCTGTGAAAAGTAGCGTTATCTAAATCGTTCCTCCAATTTTCCTCGACTCGAGGAAATTTTGTATTCCATTTTCAAAATCTTCATTGAAATGGAATACCAGCCCTTGAGTTCAGTTGAGTGGAGTGAAGGAAGGTTCGAGGAACGACTAACAATATGAGTGTTAGCCCCGCCGCACATGCCAACACTCGCATTGGTGGCCGTCACGAGCCGCGTGCGAGTGACAGTATTTAAAACCTATGGCGCAGTACCAAACTCCGCTTTGCTGTCACTTATTGACGCAGGCAAAGATTTCAATAACGAAATCTTTGGACGCAGGCACGTAATGAGCGTGATACTGCCACTCGCACGCGGCTCGTGACGGACAATGCGAGTGTTGGCATGTGCGGCGGGGCTTAGTAGAAGTGAAGCTATGTCAACACGAGCCGTATTTTGAAATGTTTCAAATATTACACGTGAATGACGGAACTAGCAGATGGCCCATAACCTCTGCCTTTAACAATGCATTACCTCATAGGTCACGTCCACCTAGGACGTGGACATTGACATTGCACTTGTGCAATACATTTGTGGCATGGCATTGCACTGCGCCCGCCACCGTGAGACATGTTTATGTCTCACGGTAGAAACTAACATATACACATGTGTATGTTAGTTTCTAAGGTATTTATGTTGATATGGGCTTACTGTTTAGGTTTAGTGCATTTCTCAGTAAGCCTGAAATAAAGATTTTGAATTTGAATTTGAATTTGAATTTGATAAAGATGAAAAGTCTCATGTGCCTGTAATTTCACCGGCAAACACAGCAATGCGTGAATTAGGTACTGCTTTGTGGCAGAAATAGGTATGGAGTTATTACTTCCTCGGACGAACTCTTTCACAAAAAAGCTCTACTACTACTTACTAAGTTACTAAGGAATTAGTTTTCATTTCATATTTTATGTGTTTGTCTTGGTGGGTTTACACAAGTTTTGTTTATTAAGGCGCTATAGGTTCAACGAACATTTTTGTATGAGGCGAAGAAGGCGAGCGCACGCTCTGATACCGTGTTTTTATGTATAAAAAAATTATATAAAAATATCGTTCAAAGTTTTGTTTAATTTTGTTGATGAATTCACTAACTCAAATAATAACTAACATGTAACCAAATGTTTCAAAAATTAAAACGTGAGAGAAGTGAGTTAAAAAAAGCATTTCAATTTTAAAAAGGAGGTATCTTTGTTATTTTTTTTTATCGAGTGAAGTAATTCAAATATTGTATTGGATTATTGATTTCACTAGATAAAAAGCTCAAGAATATCATATATTTTTTTCTTCATAGAAAACTATGAAAATTCTTATCAAAAACTTTAAAATTCTAGAGACATTTGAGAACCTATCGCGCCTTAATTCTTACACTTTGTTTTTAGCTGCGACCTCAGTCAAAGACACGCGATATTCATCTGTTGCCGTAATAGCTTTATTATAATCCTCGAGCGCTTTGAAGCCCTTATTGAGAGATAGATCCACGTAGGTAGCTGTCACCACGTCCGTGATAAACTTTCTGCAAAATAAAACATTTTTTGATTTGTCGCACATCATTCCTGCAATCTGTGGGAGTGATTTCGTGAAAAGGGACGGAAGTGTGTAACAGGAAGCGCGCATTTTCCCGGATAGTTTAAGGTGTATGAAAGAAAGAAAGAAAGTAATAAATTTTGTGGTGTTTTTTGCCCATTACAGCTCATCAACACGTCTTCAGATAGCGAAAGTTGATTTCGAGAGAACTAAGAGACTTAACATATATTTAATTGATAGTCAAAAATAAAAAGTATCTGTTTCTACGATCCCCCTAAACACATTTTTACAGTGTTTTTTTTTGTTTAGGGGGATCGTAGTTACACTGATGATATTTATGAGATACTATCCACTCTTTAGCAGCTCGCATAGTCGCATTATGAAGGTGAAACCGAAATGTTTAGTACGAACACAGGGTACTAATGAGGTAAGGATGGCACTGAGTCGTGCGTCAGCTCTCCTACGGTGAAAAGGATATAGTGGGATCAGATCGTGAAGTCATATTCTTAGTCGCTCCTCGAACCTTCTTTCACTCAACTCAAGGAAATTTGGTATTTCAATTCAATAAAGATTTTGTAAATGGAATAAGTACAAAATTTCCACGAGTGAGGCTGAGTCGAGTCGAGGAAAGTTGGAGGAACGACATAGAATACCGGTGTTAGTCTCCGCTTTATATTATGTAGCTCTCCTATATAAGCCTGAAAGCTCTGGGTTCGATCGAGTCCAAGGCAGCAAGCTGGTGATATATTTTCGTAACCCTTTTATAGGTACATATAGGTAACTACGTAGTGTAACGCCCCCCCTACTCTAACCTAATATACCGCGCGCACTCACCGACTTCCTAATTTACTCTGTGGAGTTGACGATAACTTAATCTTACCTACTTTCTTAAATCACTATAAATTGGCCATGTGATCGTCTAGATATATTCCTACGTTGTGTATTGTAATAACTCAAATTCTTTTTTTGTTAATATTGTCGAGTCTTAACGTATCCTAATTACATAAAATATTCTACCTATTTCCTTAATCCACGTCATTAGTTGCTACTAATTCTGATAGAAAAGATACCTACTTAAATTTTACTTTTACTTCAGTACATTTCGGAACAATTAACTAAAAGTTTACTTCAGGATTTTATTTCCTCTATAGTTTGTTATTCCTTTGATAAAAGAATAAGCCGCAATTAAAGTTCTTAGTAATGTTTCGAACTTTCTGATTTTGCAATATCAGAGGTTTATTAATTTTAACACCAAGTTTTTAATACAGTCACGTTTGTCTTGTGATAACTCAAGATACTTATTGCGTGACAGATTTGCATTTGTAATAGATCCATTAGGGAAATGACAAGAAATTACTTGTATAAATTATTTGCTTCTTAGATAGGATTTTTAAGTTATTTCTTTAACTGTTTGGAAGGATGAACCATAATTGATAAGGGTTACATCCAGGGATAAGCGACTTTGGAGAACAGCCCCGGCCGCACTGCCCACGGTGGTTTTCTTCCATTGCTTATGGTCAAACCTCCCTCGCTTGGACATAGGTAGATTACCTAATATTGTCCGGGAATTTTATCCAAATGATATTCTAATGCAAATCAATTCATTTTACTTTATTACAAAGGATTTCAGAGGACCGCGAAACTATTTCCGTCGGGAGTAAGTTTGTTAGTCATTTTCAAACATTTCAGGGAATTTACATGTAATCAATAATGCAAAACCAACCACATTCATCCTTCTCCTTTGATTAACTTTGGGATTTATCTAGGCTTTCTAAAGCCCAGAAAAATCCCTACTCAATCCATACTCCTACTTACGATCAATTCTAAAATTCTCTGTAGAATAAATAGAATTCCTAGTTGGATTATCCAGGTAGGAATAATCATTTGCGAAAACTCTAGACTATATTTAAATGAATTTTTCCTTCCGCGAACGATAATTCTCAATTACAAGATTCTCTTTTAATTTTCTAGTATTTTAATACGTTTGATAAATATTTTGCCCGTTCCTTTATGAAAGAATAATAGAAAACTAAATTAAATCTCCGGTTAAATTTTAGAAAATGCCAATTTGTAAGATTGGTCTACGTACGCACTAATACAATGCCTACATAAGTGTGCCTGATTACCTGGCTAAATTGGGTGTGTGTGTTTCAAAACTTTGAGAAGATGATCTCATTTTATTTTAAATGTGCAAGTTAATTGTGTGTGTCTTCTGACGATGTGCAATGCCAGAATATCTAGTTTGAACTATTAAGGTTAGGATGTCTGTCGCTGTGTTACCTAAAACGACAGACGGAGCCTAGAGGGTAGGAAAAATAGGTATATGGGAGGGATAAGACTTGTCTGATTGGCGGACTCACCAATCACTCTTTCGAGAGTTAAAGGTATTCCTGACTGACAAGAATCGGAATTCTGAAAACATTAAAATAGGAGATAATCTATAGACTACGACAGTCTAACAAACATCTTCCTTCGAAGGATGTTCACTTTTTCACTAGCTAAACACTTCCCCATTGACTTTGGATATTTATAGTCACTTGAAAAACATCACCAAAAAGAAACTAGTTAATTCCTTTATTTTGGGCGGTTTTTCAAATTATTTTTATATTTCATAAAATTTAAAACTTTCACTAAATTATATTTAATTTCACTTAATATGGACTATTCTACTTTCTAGAATCAATCCTAATATTTCAAAGTATAAATTTCTAGCTTTTAAATGAGCTTCAAAATCACTTCATAACTCAATTAACACGGTTTAATATTTTTACCCCCGGCTTCCGCACAGACGTGTTACTTATTCCAAAATCACCCAGCACTGATCCATTTTATCACCGGCCTCCCATATTTAAACCACCATCCAAGAGGTGAGGGGTTTTTCCTTGTAAAACAATACAGTAGTTTTATTGAGGTCAAAGGGGTGTTGAGTGCGAGGGGAATTATGCGTTATTTATATAAAACATTCCGCTTAATTCTGAACCTTATTCATATGACTCCTAAACAGGAATTTGGGTGCACTTTCAAAATATTCTGAAAAACGTTTGTTTATCATTCACACAGTCCAACTTTTAAAGAGACGAAAGCACAATGCCTCTATTGTTTGTAATCTCATTATCCAAATTCCGCACGATTTATTTGATAAAAATATATACTAATTTTATTTGAGCATTTGTGAGATATTAATGAAACCAATAGATACGTTTCGTTACAGTAGGTATAGAAATTGGCCATCATGTACCACCTACTAGTACTGTCGTTTACAACTTCAATACTTTTCGGCCACGTCGATGTAACACGTACATACCTGATTACCTACTATCTACTTTCTTGATTTTGTATACTACTTAGAATGACGGAACAACAGATGGCCCACCTGATGATAAGCGGTACCCTCTGCCTATGAACAGTGCATTATTACATAGGTCATTGTGTGTTGGTTCCGGTTTTGTATCAATCAAAAGGCAGGAATGAACTGCCACTGAACGAAGTAAAGTGTAAAGTAAATAGAAGCTCGAAGATTTTAAACATAGACAAAATCACGCACCAATCACTAGAATCCTTCCTGTGCAAATGGTGCACATGAAGCGCGTGGCGGGCATTTTTTTCGCGTGCACCAGCTGCTCGAATGGCGCGCCAAGGGTAAAGTTCATGTGCCTCTAATTTCCCCGGCACCTTATCATAAAAAAATACCTTCAAACGTAAATTAGGGGTTTTAAAACTATATACAGCAAGTAACCTGTCTTTATCGAGTTTGTTGATCTTGTACTCATTGCAGCCGAGATTATGCAGGTCGATACCTTCGAGCTCGTCCATGGACTTTGGTTGATTGATTCCAAACTTCATGCTCAGCAAGTAAGTCCAATCGGATTTGACCTTAATGATTCTTAACTCATTGTTACATTCAACTGAAAACCATGAGAATGCAATTAAACCTAAGCTTTACATTTTGTAATTATTGAATTACCTACTTTAAAAGTGTAAGTGAATTCAAATTTCTAAAAATTACAAAGCCATTTCTTCGCACTCCCGACTAAAACGAGGGTTGTTGTAAGCTATGGTGTCAATAAGTAAGTACCTTTAAGTTTATCTCAATATTAGTGAAATGCGAGAAAAATTTCGACCATCTTCAGGTGACCACAAATATAGGTAGATAGAAGGAAAAATACAACAGCCATGTATATGCGACCTCTGTGACGCGGCGGGCGAAGGTTCGCCTGCGACGCAGTGCGGGTTAGATTCCCGCCTCGGGACACATATTTGTATGATCTGCAGATAATTTTGTTACAGTTGCAGCTAGAGAACCGAGGAAATGTTTTCTTCTTTTCGGAGGGAATACGAAAACTGGTTAATGTACACTAATCGTATAGAGTTAGAAGGAGAATATACGTAGAAAACATTTTGCCATACATATTTTTTTTTTGGCGTTTTACTGGCAATTACAACTATATGATCCACCCTCGTATGTATTGCAGTAGGCACTATATAATAAAAAACTTACCGAGAATACGCAGTTGCGTTATGGTATCTTCTAAAATAGTTCCAAACAGAGATGCCTGCAGGTATGGTAAGCTGAAATGCAAACATAAGCACATTCAACACAACTCCCAAGTCCCAACACATCACCAAGACCAACCAACAAACAACAGATGATGCCAACACGGAACACCATGGTGCATTAAGGTGCGTAGGTACAGTACAGACTGCTGAAATGTATGATGAAATGAAAGCATTTGCCGTACACATTGCTGCAATGTGTCATGGACGGTAACACACTTTGCAATTTCTCATAGTTTGGACGTCTTGTGCGCGAGAAATGTGCATTTCACGCGCACGCTACGTTACAAGCCGCGCGCCGACCGATCCGTGATTTGTTTTTTATAACCCCCAACGCAAAAACGACGGGGTGTTATAAGTTTAACGTGTCTGTGTGTGTGTGTGTGTGTGTGTGTGTGTGTGTGTGTGTGTCTGTCTGTCTGTGGCATCGTAGCTCCCGAACGAATGAACCGTTTTTTTGTTGTTGTTTGAATTGTGAATTTGTCTGGAGTGTTCTTAGCTATGTTTGATCAAAATCGGTTCAGCTGTTTCATTAAGTTGAGGGTTTCTTTAATTTTAAAAATTAATTACTTTTCGAACGAACATAAAGGTGCGCGTGGTGTGGGGTCAGACGTAGGTACGCGGGAGGTTCGTAGTACGGTACGCGTCCACGCTTGCAGCGAACATGCAATGAACACAAAGGTGCGCGTGGTGTGGGGTCAGACGTAGGTACGCGGGAGGTTCGTAGTACGGTACGCGTCCACGCTTGCAGCGAACATGCAATGAACACAAAGGTGCGCGTGGTGTGGGGTCAGACGTAGGTACGCGGGAGGTTCGTAGTACGGTACGCGTCCACGCTTGCAGCGAACATGCAATGAACACAAAAGAGCGCGTGGTGTGGGGTCTGACGTTGGTACGCGGGAGGTTCGTAGTACGGTACGCGTCCACGCTTGCAGCGAACATGCAATGAACACAAAGGTGCGCGCGGTGTGCATGGGACCAGTGACCAGACGTAGGTACACGGGAGGTTCGTAGTAAATGCGCGGTACGCGTCCGCTTGCAGCGAACATGCAATGAAAGGCAGGATGATACAGTTCATGTTACGCTTCACCAGTCTGTACGCACCTTTAGGTAATTCCTAGGTAATTGGATCTTAGATCTCAAATCTTAGATCAGAACTTCATATAACGCAATTCTCTCAGTAAGGTTTTTTTTATACTACTTGGATTGGCGAATCAAGCAGATGGCCCACCTGATGTTATGCGGTACCCTCTGCCTATGAAAAGTGCATTATCACATATGTCACGTTCACCTAGGACGCACCCTATGTGGCATTGCACTGTGCCCGCCACCCTGAGACATAAAGATGAAAAGTCTCATGTGCTTGTAATTCCACCGGCACCCTTACAATGAATACAGCAATGCCAGCACTACTGCTTGCCGGCAGTAATAGGTGTGGTGGTAGTACTTCCCCGGACGAACTCTTCCACAAAAAAGCTCTACTACTACTAAGGTACAACAAATACGAATGAAGTTTCTTAATATGTCATTTTATTTACGAATGTAAGGTTTAGGTATTTAGGGATTAATTTACTCAAATCACACGATCAAAATCACAAATATGCAACGGTTAAATAAATTGGTCATTAGGTAGGTACCTTATCCAAAATGAAGACTAGCAGCGAAAATTACGTAGTTACCCAATGCACCTGAGAGGTTTGAGTGTAGGATGTACCTAATCTCCGGAACACTCTAATTACCCTCGAGTGCTAGAGCTAGGCTAGGCTATATTTAGTTAGCTTCTGCCCGCGACTACGCTCACAGTATGTGTACTCAACCCCGTACGGTGAAGCGGGTTTTGGATTATATTTGGTGTGAGAATCCACACACGCGATATATTATAAACAAAAACCAGTCCGCCCCTCGCCTGCCGGGACTGCTTCTTATCCCGATACTACGCTTGCAATCTCTACGCCTGACGACCTCTGGGGCGCGGCAGGAGAAGGTTCGCCTGCGACGCAGGAGGTTGGGGGTTCGATTCCCGCCTCGGAACAAATATTTGTACGATCTGCAGATATTTGTTCAGGGTGTTCTGGGTATTTTCTATGTATAATGAAAAATATCTATCTATGTAATGTATTGTATTAAGTATATCAGTTATCTAGTACCCATAACACAAGCTCTGCTTAGCTTGGGGCTAGATAATGTTGTGTGAACTGTCCAGCATAAATATTATGCAAAAGGCTAGTGAACAGAAACAATTACGTCGTGTGTGCGATATCATCCTCTCCATCTTCTACCGAAATGCAATCATCTATAACTCGCGTAAGAGACAATTTCACCAGCAGCAACTCTTCCTGAAAATTCGTAAAAAGTTGATTATTAATTAGCACCATTTAATATTGATTATTATTTATAAAACGAAAACATGGAAACTTTTTAAATTGACTATCTTTATCGTTGATTTTAAACGATCGACTAATAATATTAATTTTATAATAGTTTTATAGTTATTTTAATAAAGTATTTTTATATATTTATATATATTTTTATGTATTTTATGTTAGTTTATAAGGTATTTATGTTGCTATGGGCTTATTATTTAGGTTTAGTGCATTTATCAATAAGCCTGAAATAAAGATTTTGAATTTGAATTACAATATTTGCTTTTGCATTTCTAATTGCAGGATGCGGCGGGAGACAATAATGTAGGTAGGTAGGTACTTACAGCCTCTTAGAGCAGGGGGTCCCAAACTTATTTTGTCTACTGCCCACTTTGAGAATAAAATGTTTTTTAGATCCCTCATAATTATATTTAGCGCCCCCATTGTTTTGTGAGCTATATTAGCGGAGATTAAACATGTACAAATCGGGTTATTTAATAAAAACTTGTTAAAACATGATTGCCCGCGGTCTACGAAAATGACCTACTTATCTAGGAATAAAACGCGAAAGTGTGTCTGATTTGACGCCCCCATTTTTTTTCTGAGTCTCTTACCGTCCACCTTTAGGCCTGGAGCGCCCACAAGGGGGCGTTATCGCCCATTTTGGGAACTCCTGTCTTAGAGCATCATAATGCACGCCATGCCCTGTTATGGTACAGCCTAGTTTTGCACACCCTGGCTTCCAATGATCAGGGTGTACAAAATTAGGCTGAAGGTACGTTAGCAGGGCGTGCATTAAGGTGGTTGCTTTCGCTGGTGGCGCGAAATTAATTTTTTTACGTGTTTTTGCTCGTCACATTTCGTCAACACTTCTTCAGATAGCGAAAACTATGTTGCCGGTAATTATATGACCTAACAAACAAGTTTTAATTTATAGTATCACATAAATATCATTAGTTTGGATATGAATGTGCTTGAAACAATGCACAATCGTAGCTAAACTAATGATATCTATGTGATACTATAAATAAAAACTTGTGTGTTAGGTCATATAATTACCGGCAACATAGTTTTCGCTATCTGAAGAAGTGTTGACGAGCGTGATTGTGATTGTCGCCCGCCGCATCCTGCAATTAGACTCTAGACCTCGCTTCGCTCGTTCACTTAAATTATCTTGGGATAATGGACACTAAACGATGAATGGAATTGTGTGATATAAAATAAATCAATGAAGCAATATTAAACATAGTACACATTTGGATTATCCAAACTAACCTTATCGTCGGCTTCCTCAGGACTGAACATTGTGAAGCGGCTCCAAGATGCCCCAACGACAGACTATATAGGTACGTAACTTCGTGGTACGGCCTGATGAATCAATCTGTCGTAACTTTTATTGAAAAATACAATTAAAATAACAATAATTATAATCAAAACTTTACTTAAACGTGAACAAAAACAAACGCTTAAAAAAACTTATTTAGCATCATAGATTTGATCATAGACATGGAGAAAAAAATAGACATTCATCAGTAGTTTTTGATCCCCTATAAAATAGATTCATATCATAGATATTTTTTTTATATTCATATTTTAAATAGGGAAAATGAATATCCAAAATATCACAGGAAAATATGGTACCAAACAAAGAATATAACTACCTAGTTACAGAGAAAAAACTACTACGTACTGTGCCATCAACATATCTGTAGAAAGAAATGTATGTAGATGATAGAAAAATGTAGGTAAATGGTTCTACAGATAAGTTGGTGGCAGAAAATAGTACAAAAGGACACGCTAAAGGAAATATAAAAAAAGTAGCATATAGCATAAGTAAATATAAATGATGAGCTTTAAAAAACATGAAAAATTTGAATTTTGCGCCACAAGTGAAAGCAACCACCTTAACTGAGGCAGTCCCTGAGGTATGGGAGCGGTACGGCTGTACCGCGAAAACACCCCTTCCGTACTGCTCCCATAACTCATGGACTGCCTCAGTTAAGGTGGAGAATAACGCAAAATTACCAATCTTAGATTAGATTTTTATCTGACTAAATCAAGTACAATATTCAAGTTAAAAATATGCATGGACACTACATTATAATACCGAGGGATCACCCAGAGAAAAACAGGATAGGACAAAAATTTCTTGATAAAAAAAAACACAAAATTACCCCTAACTTTTGGCTAGATTCGATTGTTTGTCAATATGGTACATATTATTGGGTCAAAAATTGGATAAATAAAATCAATACAATAAAACGCAAAGTTCACACTAGGGGTTTTTTAAAATTATCTATATTTCACGTTATATTCAATAAAAACGGAGCGGAGCGTGGCGTTTTATTATTTATGAATATTTCTGCCTGGCGGGAGCGCAGTCTTAAACGCTAGACTGTAGTTCTAACCTACAGCAGAAATCAGCTACAAGAAATGAAATAAAACAAAAAACGACAGGAAAAAAGAGTTTGTTTCTCTAAAATATTCCGTATTACTTCTTCTTGGGTTTCTGTCGCCCTCCCACCGGCTTGTAGGGGCCTAGCTTCATGCGCACCAGCAGGCCGCGCCACCAGGCCTGCACCACCGTGGCAGCATTGTGCATCTTCTCGCGGTACTGCCGCGCCTTCTCACGCTCCTCTTTAAATAACTGCCACTCTTTCATCAGCTTGTCGTGCTTCGCGAACTGTGGAACAAATGTAACCTAGCTCTTACTACCTATTACGAGCTTACGTTTACTGCAATATCTTTTATAACATTGAGCTAGAAGCTTGATTTTTTTGGGGCTTATAGACCTCATATATCTTTATAACTTGGTATATTTTTCAAGTTGATAATTTCAGCAATTCCTGGGAAAAAGAGTCTTGACAGACAGACGGCAGACTCAAACAGACTGACAAACGGACGGACAACAAAGTGTTCCTATTGATCCGTTGGTACCTTTTCAGGTACGAAACCTTAATAATAAAAAAATACTGTGTCACATTACTTTGAATAGTAGAACTGCTCGGATGTTTGTTTTTCAATCTATTCCAAACAGTTCTACTTTTCTTCCAAGAGGTTCTACTAGTAGAACCAACGGTAGAACCTCTTGGAACAGAGGGTTCCTCCTCCTTTTTTTGAAGTCCGTTAGAAGTTACCGTTTCCTCGAGCTGCATCCGTTCTTTGAGCGCGTTGGTGTGTTCGTTCTTCCTGATACTTATCTTGAGGTCTATCTTCTCTAGATCCTCGTCGTATTTATTCATCCAGCTTTCCACCGTATTCAGTTTTTCCTGACACAAACGTAATAAAAAATTCAAATATACCACGTACACTTTTACATACTTACATACATTTATTGTTATACTACTTTACATGACGGAACAGGCAGATGGCCCACCTGATGTACCCTGCAAAGGTGAAGATGTAGGTGCAAAGTGCACTGTGTCGGTGTTGAGTGACGAGTTGGAATGTGTCGGCTCAGCGGATTTGTCGCTCACCGCCGAAATTACACAGAACGCGTGCCCTCGGCCCGCCGCCAGCATGTCTCGCACCGCAGAGAAGCCGACACCGGTCACGCTGGTTCCTCCCCAACGGCATGACTACGCTTCTGCAGCGGCTAGCAACTCGGCTGCCTCTCAGAAAAAGGGGAAGAAGCGGAGCTGTGAACCAGTTCGCAGCGCTGCAACCGCTAGGGCTCCAAGGAAGGAGCCCTGTGATGCAGTGAGGGCTTTGTCGAGGTGATAAGGAAGAAACGGAAGTCATCTAGCCGGAACCAGTGTGGTACCCATATATCCAGTGAGCAGCACTTCCAAGCGGAGGTATCCACTACGCAGATCTACGTGTCCCGCGTCTTCTTCGACGTGAAGGCCGCAGAGGTGGTGGAATACATCAGGAAGAAAGCTGGAGTGGGTTTCAGGGTCATGAAGTTGTACTCTCGTCATAATGTGAGCTTTAGCTCATTTATGGTGAATGTCCCTACGGAAAATGTGAAGACTTACTTGAGCCCTGACTTCAGGCCGAATGGGGTGAAGTTCCGGCGGTTCAAGCGACGCCTGTCTATCACACGTGTGTTAGATTAAGTAATAAATAAAGTGTTTTTTTTATGTGTATGTTAGTTTCTTAAGGTATTTATGTTGATATGGGCTTACTGTTTGGGTTTAGTGCATTTTTCAGTAAGCCTGAAATAAAGTTTTTGAATTTGAATAGGTTAAGTCCACCAAGTACGCGCGCTCTATGTGGCATTGCAGTGCGCCCGTCACCCTGAGACAAAGATGGAAAGTCTCATGTGCCTGTAATTTCACAGGCACCCATACCCTTCATACCGGAACGCAATAATGCGAGCTCTACTGCTTTGCGGCAGAAATAGGTATGGTGGTAGTACTTCCCCGGAAGAACTCTTTCACAAAAAAGCTCTACTACTACTCCTACTACCTACTACCTATAATTCGTAAGTAATTTATTGACCCCCGACGCAAAAACGACGGGGTATTATAAGTTTGACGTATCTGTGTGTGTGTGTGTGTGTGTGTGTGTGTGTGTGTGTGTGTGTGTGTATGTGTGTGTGTGTGTGTGTCTGTCTGTCGCCTCGTAGCTCCCGAACGATTGAACCGATTTCGTTTTTTTGTTTGTTGGAAAGGTGAATTTGTCGGGAGTGTTCTTAGCTATATTTGATCAAAATCGGTTCAGCCGTTTCATTGCGTTAAAGGTTTATTTTTATTTTTACAAAATTAATTAATTGTTGTTATTTACATTGATAGCAATATTAATGAGAAGCTCCACTTCCGAGTGGACCCTGTGCTCCTGTTCAGTCTTCATCTTGTAGTAATCGAGGCTCCTGAGCGCGCGAGACTCCTTCAGCCTGATGGTTTCGGCTTTCTGCTCGGTGCGCGCCACCTCCCAGTTGGAGACGTAGCGACCGCGCACTTCTCCCGTCAATGCTGAATCCTATTTCAATTTTAAATTCTTTATTACTGTAACAGATACAGTGCAACTAACAGCATAACATAATGTAATGTAGGTACAATACAGAACCAGCCATGCTCCGTTCCGGTCCGCGCATACACCCTGAATCGTTATATATTTTATTTGCAACTCAACCAACAAGCATAATTTAAAATAAAAGACAAAGCTTACAATTTGTTGCATTGAGTCACAAAACGGGCTCTGTCTCAGCATGAGCCGCAGTTGTAAACACGTTACAACCAACGCTGGTCTTCCGACAGAGCCATTAGGTGACGTTGAATGAACATGGTATATACATAGCCACCTGGCATACCATACTTAGGCATACATACATATGGCGTAGCATACCTACCTAGGTATGCTACTCCATGATCCGATGATCACAAGACGACGTCATCACCAATGAGGATCGAGACGATTTGGCTCACTTAGGTCAGATTCCATAACACAAGCTCAGCTTAGCTTGGGGCTAGAAAATTTAGTGTGAACTATCCAGCATTATTTATTTATTTATTTATTCCGCTTTCATCAGAATACATATTATGCTACCTACTAATTTTCTGACTTAAATGGAATTCCTTCTACGTTAGATTCCTCCTTCTGGCACTATAAGTCTTATTACCGGAATGTAAAGTCGGTATTTTAGGTCTATTTACACTCAACGTCCACTGCCCTGAAAGTCCAGTTTTCTAAACGTTTATTCTGTTTACGTCCTACTTTTCTTAACGCCCACTTCCTTGCACTACCACCTTCCTAAATTGACCATTTCCCTGAAAGTCCACTAATTAAAAAGTTTGCGGCGAAATTGGTAAGTAAAGTAAAGTAAAGTATCAGCCTATACAATGTCCCACTGCAGGGCAAAGGCCTCCATCATAGAAATCAAGTCATCGCTACTATGATGGGATTAGGCTTAATCACCACGCTTGCCAAATGCGGATTAGTGATCACAAACCCAAGCTATGTACGAAAAATTCGAAACATACTTTTTTGCTCGACCCGGGAATCGAACCCAGGACCCCCGAGATCACGGCTCGGTACTTAAACCACTAACAGGGCGAAATTGGTAAAAATAACCATAAATCCCACATTCCATTGATTAATGATTTTAATACGATAATGATGATTTTAATAATTAATGATTTTAATTAAAACCATTTTTCCTCGAAGGTTGGCACCGTAGACTTAATTCCAGAATCCCTAAAACGCCAAATTTATATTTGGCTATCTATTCTTTGAAAAGGGAATCTATACATTATGATAGTATCATTACTAAAAGTTTATTTGAAACATTGAACCGGAAAAATATAAAAATGCAAGATATCCAGTTCGATAAAAAATACAATAAACTTTTAAACAACTTGAAAAATGGAAGCATAGACGGAAAATATTTTTTAAAAGAATTATTTACTTTCGCCTTAAATTTAAAACGAAGTTGAAAACATGTTAAAACCTTATGAATTGTTAATTTTTTTCAAGAAAGAAAAAAAAATGTTTTTTTGGGTACATACCTAGAAGGAAATATTGAGTTCAAAATGTTATGTAATAAAACATTTTTATAAGTTCCACTACCGTCTTTTGTTTCTAAGATCTTCAGTACTTTTTTTTTCAAAGGTACATTTTGCAAAATCGGCTAATTACTGAAATGGACGCTCAGAAAAAGTGGCATTCAAGGAAAGGGAAGGACCGGGAAAGTGACATTCAAGGAAAGGGAAATACAGGGAAAATGATGTTCGCGGAATGTGACTTTCGGGCAATAGGACGTTCGGAGAAATACTGAGTTGACATTCCGGTAATAGGACGTATAGTGCCAGAAGGAGATTCCTTCCTTCATTCCTTCCTTTTATACGTTTAGGATCCCTGTTAAATCCATTTTTTTTTTTATTTTTTTTTGCTTTTTTTATTCCCTTGTTCGAATCCTGGTATAGAAGTATTCATTTATATGACGAATATGATTGTTTTAACCACCGACGAAAAACAAAGGGGTGTTATAAGTTTAACGTGTCTGTGTGTGTGTCTGTCTGTCCCATCGTAGCTCCCGAACGGATAAACCGATTTCGTTTTTTTTTGTTTGAAAGGTGTATTTGTCGGGAGTGTTCTTAGCTTTGTTTGATCAAAATCGGTTCAGCCGTTTCATTGCGTTAGGTTTTTTTAAAATTTTTACAATATTAATTACTTGTTAGGTACTTCCATCATTGTTTTGAAGTAAAACTTCTTTAAGTAAAAAGGCATTTCTGTCCAAAAATTAAAATTCTGACGAAAGCGGAATCTGACCTGACTGAACCAAATTATCGAGACGACCTGACGTCTCTGTGCTTCCAGTACCTAGCCTAGAGTGTAATGTATTTTAATGTTCTTGTGTATTTTTTAATTGTAATTTCAAACACGATTTTTTAATTGTTAGTGTATAAAAAAAATTAAATGAAATCTAACTCTCCGACCAGGCGTGGATCCGGCGGCGCCGCGGCGGCTCAGTCGCCCCAGCTACGAACGGGTAGTGACGGGATAAAAAGTTATATGGCCTGTCCATTGCCACTTCAAATTGCTACTTCTGATACATGGACACACGCCTTTTTCCCTAAAGGGGTAGGCAGAGCCTCAATGAGCCTCTTTTCACCGTGGGTTATGAATACATAAAGGCATGTCAGTGATGTTGATTCTTCTACGAATCTCCCTATTTCGGATTTCATCAAGTAGTAAATTTTCGACCCGTGCCTTGGCGTGTGCGGCCTAAGTATCTGTCTGTCTCTTCCCGTGGATGTCGTAATAGGCGACTCAGGAATTACACCAGGGAATGGGATCAGCATCCAGCTGAGTAATCAACAATACTGCTATCACCAATCAGCGTGCTAAGCGTGGATAATCGTAAATGTCCCTTTGGCTCATAAAGGATAATGATGGAAACTCCAAGCTTAGCTCTCTCCACAGCTCGCTGCGCATTATCAATAAGTTATTAATTTTACGATATACGCTTTACAAAGCGCAGGTCCGTCCCCACCTTGGAGTATTGCTCTCACATCTGGAATGGTGCACCGAAGTACCAACTGCAGCCTCTGGACTCCCTACAACGCAGAGCTGTTAGGATTGTCGACGCGCCCATAGTTACCAAGGATCTAGAACCGTTGAACGTGCGCCGAGATATTGGCTCGCTTAGCGTCTTTTATAAGATTTTTAACGGGGAATACCAGCTTCGCACTTCTAGAACCGCACATCCCGCCATCGTGAGCGAGCTCACCCGCACATTGTGGATGCGTGGAGTTCTCGCACAGTGCGTTTCACGTGCTCTTTTCTCCCGCGCACCTGCTGAGCACCGTTTGATGTCTTGCCATGGGGCTACAATATGGGTAAATTCAAGAGAAATATCAATAGGGCTCTTAATGGTAGGCAGCGCGTTTGCAATACCGTGGGTGTTGCAGATGTCTATAGGCGGCGGTGACTGCTTTACATCAGGCGGGCCGTCAGCTTGTTTGTAACCTTATAATATTTAAAAAAAAAAAAAAAAAAACGGCTACTTACTAACTAACCTCAACTTTGGTCTTCAGCTCCTCTATCACCAAGTCGGTGTCATAGTTGGTAGATTTCATGTGGTTCCTCTGCTGACGTAAATTCCTGACGAGTTCCCTCGCAGTGCTGAAAAATACATACATTCACCTTTTCATACATATTTCACCCCGAAAGGGTTGGCAGAGCCTCAATGAGTCAATGAGTCTCTTTTCATCGTGGGTTGTGCACTATCGTGGAATATAGATGTGACAAGTGGTGAGCTCGATCGCTGTCATTGCCTCCTTTGACTGACTGTGCTAACGCTTTCTTCCAGTAATAACACATTCCATAATAAGCTATAGCAGCCAGGACAAATCTTATACCAACGAATCTTATCAACAAGTCCGGGTAAAAAAGTGCTAAAAAATAGGTGATGTAAATCCTTAACGTCCTCATCATCATCATCATCATCAGCCCACATTGGTCCACTGCTGGTCATATCCTCGCCCACTGAAACAAGTGAGTTATTTTTAATTTTTAAAAGTTAACTTGTTAAAGTTTTGGTAGTAGTCATCTTCGCCAAAGTGGCCCTAAAAAACCTCAGCCTGTAGGTATATCTAGACAACCTAACCTTTATGCGAACTGCTAAGGAGTGAAATACCCTACCGTCGTCTGTCTTTCCTGAAAACTATATAATCTGGGTCTCTTCAAGGCCAGAGTGAATAGGTGCCTTCTAGACCTTTGTGCTTCATCTTCGGCCACATCGTCACTTACCAACAGGTGAGATCGTAGCCAAACAAAGGACTATCATTAAAAATAAAATAAAAAAAAACCTCTTGAACAATTTTGCTCATATTCAAAATTCTTGTTTAAAACCGAGTAAGTAACCGAATGTTTCTGCGAAATATTATCAAAATCACCGTAGCAAACTTCCCCCTTTTAGGGGGAAATACCTCACCAATCAAAACTCGCCGACGAAAGAAAGAGAAAAAAAAACTATGAAATTTTAAAACCTTTTCATCAAGTTTCGTAGAGATTCGTTGAAAATACGACCTGTACGAGAGTACCAACAAACATACACATCCGGACAGATGAAAGCAAATGACAGATGTTGCAAGAACTCGCTTCGCTCGCTCGGTCAATCAATGGGGTTTAATACTTAGCCATGTCAGAGGCCCTCGGGCGGCTTGACAAACTCCGACACCAGAGGCCAGCACTACCTCATACGAAACGAAACGAATACTTATATTATAAAAATAAAAATAATAATAAATAATACTGGACATTTAACACAACATTATCTAGCCCAAAGCTAAGCGGAGCTTGTCAGTGTTATGGGTACTATGTAGATAACTGATATACTCAATACAATACATTACACAGATAGATATTTTTGTTATACATGGAAAATACCCAGAACACCCTGAATAAATATCTGCAGATCGTACAAATATTTGTTCCGAAGCGGGAATCGAACCCGCAACCTGCTGCATCACTGGCGAACTTTCACCTGCCGTGCCACAGAGGGTCACATTTATGAATCACACCACAGAATATATACAGTAATCACACATAGCCAGTCCTATTATTACCGTGGGATCAGGACCATGTACCTATGTTATTGTTGCATGTTATTAATTACATTCTGTTCTTAGATTCATCCTCCAGCAAAAAATCATAATGTCTCCTCCGATCCACCACCTCGTTGATGCGCTCAGCAAGCGAACTGTAGCCCCGATCTAATGACAGGTCTATGTAGGTCGCTAGCAGCGTTTCATACAGGTATTTTCTGTAACAACATTTAGACTTGTAACTGGCTATGTAGTGTCATCGGTAATAGTAGATTATGCACTCAGGGAATAAAGCAGTGTCTCACGTCGCGGGCGGCATATTGAACCCTGAGCGTAACGAGGGACTCTAGAGTCCTGAGTGAAGCGAGGGGTACAAGGTGCCCTTGACGAAGACACGCTTTATTCCAGAGGAGCATACTCTACTTTTCACATTGTTTTCACACATTCTGCGAGACAATTAAAATTCAATTAAATCAAAATCAGGTTTCGCTACCTCAATATGTGTTGATGAGCTAAGATGAGCAAAAAAACAATAAAATTTGAATTTTTCGCCACGAGCGAAACGTTGCTCCTTAATTCACATGAAAGCACCTGGGGCACAAGCTTGTAAAAAGCTTGTACAGGTCGCGCAACCAATAATGAGCGCTCGGCGAAAGTGGTGGGGTTTATTGCGCATGTCCAAACGCGCATTCGCTATACAGACTCAAAAAAAATTACTATACTGCGCATTGAAGGTCAGCGCTATTATTATTATAAATTATTATTACACGTTGCGCGACCTATAACTATAAAAAAAATCGTACTACTGTACGATTTCACTGGATATTTTTGACTTAGACCGCGCACGTAATGAAGATGTTGAAGTGTGCAAGACTGACCTATCGTTAGCCAGCTTTTCTATTTTATACTCCTGTTTGCCCAGGGCTTTCGGATTGATACCATCGAGCGGATCCTGGACTTGACTGAGCTTGACTTGGTACTTGATGGCGCGAAGACGCATGATGTCAGTCAGGGTCTTCCATACGCGCAGCTCGTTGTTGCATTCCCCTGGATATTGAAGATCTTCGTGTCAGATTGTTGATGCTCCCCATGTTTAGGCTACTACTTCTAGTAGCAGTAGTGCTCGCATTGCTGTGTTCCGGTTTGAAGGGTATGCGTGCCGGTGAAATTACAGGCACACGAGACTTTTCACCTTTATGTCACAGGATGGCGGGCGTAGTGCAATGCCACATAGGGCGCGTCCCTATGGCACCTATGTATGACGTGACCTATGAGGTAATGCTTTGTTAAAGGCAGAGGTTAGCGCTTAACATCAGGTGAGCCATATGCACGTTACGTAACATAACGTGCCGTGCGAGTCGGACTCGCGCACGAAGGGTTCCGTACCATTATCTATAAAAACAGCAAAACAGCACTATAACTTTTGAAACTATCATGGTTATGTAGGTACATAATTTTCAATAGTACCTACTAGTATCGTAGTACCCAGAAAATTATAAAGGAGAGCCAACATGCTATGGGAAAGGAAGTAACGAAATACCTGTTGCGTCCCACAAACATCCAGCCACCTAAACTATATGGTCTACCTAAAGTGCATAAGCAGCATGCTCCGGTGAGACCCATCGTGAGTCAAATTGACTCACCGACTTATGAGTCAGCTAAGCATGTAGCAGGAGTATTGCAACATACGGTGGGAAACACTTCTTCTTTCGTGAAGGATTCGCGTCATTTCATAGATATTCTGAAGCAGACAAAGGTGGATGACAGCGAGAAGATGGTGAGTTTCGATGTGGAATCCCTCTTCACAAACGTCCCCTTAGTTGACTGTATGAAGGTGATTGAGAAGAGCATACAGGAAAACGACATCCCTGCAGAGTACGCCAAGCTTGTGCATCATATACTCTCCACAAATTATTTTGTATACAAGGGAAATTACTATCTCCAAATAGATGGGGTAGCTATGGGAAGTCCAGTTGCTCCCGTAGTGGCAAATATTTGGATGGAGTATTTCGAGAATATATCAATATATATTATATATATATATATAATATATATCTCGACTGCCCCCTTACCAATTAAATTGTGGAAGAGGTATGTTGATGACATTTTCTGTATTTTGGAAGGAAGGAAAGAAGAAATAGAAGTAATTTTGGCACATCTTAATGGAGTACATACAAAGATGAGGTTTACGTATGAAATGCAATGTGATCGACGTTTGGCTTTCCTAGACGTATTGGTACAGGTCCGAGAAGATGGTGGGTTAGGCCACTCTGTTTACAGAAAACCTACACACACGGACCGATATCTTCATGCTGATTAGCACCACCACCCTCGGCAGCTCAATTCAGTGGTAACATCTCTCACTAACCGAGCAGTTGACCTGTGTGATGAGAATCACATTGAAAGTGAGCTAGCTCATGTCCAGCATGTGTTACGTAAGAATGGATATAAAATTCGGACATTACCATCCCGACCTAGGCCAAGACCCCACAGATGCAGAGTAGAACGTAAACCAGCGATTCTGCCATATGTTAAGGGTGTGACGGACAAAATTGCGAAAGTCTTGCAAAAGTTTTTCGTAAAGACCATCTTCACTCCCTTAAAGAAGATATCACACTAATTGCGTTCACCAAAAGACAGTTTTCCACTTGAAAAGCCAGGTGTGTATAAAATTGATTGTAGCTGTGGGAGTTCGTACATTGGCCAAACGAAACGTACGATAGCGTGTCGGGTTAAGGAGCACATACGAGCGGTCAAGAACAGGGACATACATAAGTCAGCCATATAGCAGAACACCTTTTGGAATCTGGCTCAAATCATTGGATAGAGCTACACAGTCCGCAGGTAATCTCGTCAGAGCGACATTACATACCAAGAATGGTACAAGAGGCAATTGAGATTACTAAGTACAAAAATTTCAATAGAGAAGATGTTTTTCAATTATCTGGACTATGGAAGCCTGTGGTGAGAATGTGTAAGAATCAAAAAAGTGTGGTACCTGCTACGCGTCCGGACATCGTTAGTGTTGTGTGTCGAGCTGGTGTGAATTGTGACAATGAAACCGATGGTAGTGGTATCGTTCGTAATAAAAGAGTGAAAAAGAGGGTAGATCGATATATATGCCAATAACATCTACTCGCAAAGACTTTACTTAGTTCTCCCGTGATCATGGCGCATGCAACTGTGCCGAAATATCGGGAAGATTTAAAACTCAAAAATCATGGTAAATATCCCGTTTCTAATGGAAATAAAAAAAAAACACTAGGTAACTATTCCAAGGATAATCTGAGTCTCATATTAACATGGGAAGAAAATGACTGTTGAAGATATTATTTTTAATGTTTTTTATCTACTAATGAAGCAATTGGCAAGGGTTTTGTGGTAGGATAAGAGATTGTTTTTTAGTTTGTCTGCTACCATTTATCTCCAAATTTTTTGTATTAGGGCCCCCCTTAAATATTTATTTTATTTTAATTTAATTATTTATTTTTAAAGTGAATATATCTCTATATATAAAAGAGAAGTCCACACACTCACTCACTCACTCACTGACCAATCATCACGAAATCTCGGAAACTACTGGGCCGAGAGGGCTGAAATTTGGCACAAGCATTCATTATGGGTTGTAGGCGCGCACTAAGAAACAGTTTTTGAAAATTCGCACCCTAAGGGGTTGAAAAAGGGTGTTAAAGTTTGTATGAAAGTCCCATGTTTTTAAAGATAGAGACGTGAATTTTGGCATGCATGTTCCTTTTGGCTTCCTGGTGCTCTCTTAGAAAGGGTTTTACGAGATTCAGCCCTTAAGGGTATAAAAAGGGGTATTTAATGTTTGCATGAAAAATTTTAATGAACCAAATTGAATCTTACTGCAACGCGTTACTGCATATTTTACATTGAAATTCAAATATGAAAGCAGTACAAAATTGAAATTGAACCTTACGTCAAGGCGTTATTGCATATTTTACATCGAAATTAGAATTTGGAAGCCCATGTATGTTTTCAACTTCGTTACCATGACAGTTTTTTTATTCTAATTTCTAGATGGCCAGTACCTTATGTTTCATTCTATCAACGAAGTTTTTTTGAAAAAGTTCAATGCGTTCGAGCAAGTCTCAGGTAGGTGTAGGTACTCATCTTTTATTTTTATTTTTATACTACTTGAATGACGGAACAAGCAGATGGCCCACCTGATGTTAAGCGGTAACCTCTGCCTATGAACAGTGCATTCTCACATAGGTCACGTCCACCTAGAACGCGCCCTATGTGGCATTGCACTGCGCCCGCCACCCTGAGACATAAAGATGAAAAGTATGCCTGTAATTTCACCGGCACCCATACCCTTCAAATCGGAAAACAATAATGCAAGCACTACAGCTTTGCGGCAGAAATAGGCATGGTGGTAGAACTTCCCCGGACGAACTCTTTCACAAAAAAGCTCTACTACTACTAAATGTAATGTAATGTACTAATGTTTGTTCTCATATAATTTATTTGTTTCTCTGTCTGTCTGTCTGTACAAATTATCTCGAAAAACTGCTCTTACAATTTTGACGAAATAGGATAGGGTAGGATAGGGAGTTTTGAGGCCGAGAAAACGGTTCTAACTTAGTCCCACCCTAGGAATAATAAAAAACCCAAATTCTGAGCATAGTCGCTTGGTTCTATAACGTCTGAAATGGGGTCCTATGGGTTTGTGAGTGTTTCTAGGGTTTGTAGTTATTATAAAACGATCAAATTTGGTTCCTGCCTGAGCTGGTAAAAATCCCGACTTGCAAGAAATTCTCCTGAGCAAGGTACGTCGTAATGGGGTTGTATGGGTCTGTACGAGGTTTTAAGGGTTTCTCAGAGTTTAAGGCATTGTATGAACTCTAAGGAGTTAGGGTATGGTATAAACCCTGTGTTTTTATGAGTTTGAATGGCTGTTTAGAGGTTTGTAGGGCTTTTTAGGTAGTGATAGTTTTAGGGGGGAATAATTCGTTTATTTTTTGATGATCTGTATTTTTTGGGAGTTTGTTAGTTTCTCGCCCATGATCATTTGGGATTATGCTATGATGGTTTAGACCACTATGTCTGCTTGGGTAAACGATTCAACTAGGAAGGTGCTGGACTTTCTATGATGAGGTTAGCCCACGAATCCAACTCAGATGAGTAGCTTTCAGGAAACTACGCTATATCTTCACATCACAGAAACTGGAGAGCCTCAAGATGAAAGACTGTTATCGGTGCATGCTGCCAGTGATGACTTACGGTACTGAGACGTGATCACCAACTATTAGCATCACACCAGTTCAAAATCGTGCAGCGGGATATGGAGAGAGCTGTGCTCAGAGGATCCGTACATGTACCTGAATCCGAAACGAAGAGATCCGTAGATGAATCGGGACCACTGACATGGCTCTCAAAATTAGCAAGTTAAAGTGGCAATGGACAGGTCATATAGCTCGCAGAACCAACAACCGTTGAGGAATAATTGCTCTCGAAAGGCAACCTTGAACCGGGCGAGTAGAAAACCTCGATGGCCCGACGACATGTTAAAAGTCACAGGAAGTCGTTGCATGGAGGCGGCTCAGGACGTTCATTGTGGCATTCTATAGAAGTGGCCTATGGCCAGCAGTGGACTTAAGTATACCTACAGGTTGATATTTGTACCAGCAACTATTTACAGAATGCATAGTACGAGTAGGTAGATACTACCTAATCTACGCGCGGACGAAGTCGCGAGCGGGTCAGCTAGCGCTGACGCGTTATTGCATATTTTACAATGAAATTAAATTTTTTGAAGCCGATATAGGTAGATTTATACTGAACTAGCTGTACCCGCGCGGTTTCACTCGCGTGTTTCATACGTTCGAGTTTATAGATTGATGGATTGAGTACTAAAATAATTAAACTTAGTGCCCAGTATATTTGTGAACCACTGAGTCATATCATAAACAAATCTTTTGAAGAAGGTACTTTTCCAGATAAGTTAAAAATTTCTATAGTGAAGCCACTCTTCAAAAAAGGCGAAAGAGCAGACATGAATAATTACAGGCCAGTGACTTTAATACCGGTGTTCTCAAAAGTATTTGAGAAAATTATGCTGGCCAGACTTCAGAACTATGTTACTACGCATGACATTCTAAAAACTGAGCAATTTGGATTTAGGAAAAACAGTACTACTTCCCAAGGCTGTTTTAACGTTGTCAAACTGATCACGGAAGCTATCAATGATAAGGTTCCTGAGGTAGCACTCCTTTTGGACATGTCTAAAGCATTTGATTTCGTGGACCACAAATTGTTGCTACACAAACTAGAAAAGTACGGTATTAGGGGGAAAGCCAATGACTGGCTACAAAGTTACTTAAAGAATCGCCAACAATGTGTTGAGGTAACTATAAGATTCAAAATTGTGAAAAATAAACTGTGCGATCAGCCTTTAAACTTAATCAATTTGGAGTTCCACAAGGCAGCGTTCTGGGACCTTTTCTTTTTCTTATGTATATTAATGACCTTCCTAATGTTACTAGACATAAAACTATATTGTTTGCGGACGATACCACGATCATTGTAAGGGGGGAAAATAAATTGACGTTCGAAAGAGAAATTAATAATGCACTCTATTGTACAATTAAATGGTTAAATCTAAATAATTTGCACATTAATATTAACAAAACTAACATTATTCAATTTGTAACATGTCGTCAAATCAAGGAAACATTAACGGTCCAATATGAAAATACTCCAATTGTAGAAGTTGAGACTGCGAAATTTTTAGGAATTTGGCTTGACCAGCACTGCAATTGGAAGGCTCATATAACACAAGTATGTGACAAATTGGATAAGTTCGTGTATGCGATAAAAAAGCTGAGACTCCGTGTGTCTATAGATGCGGCACTCACCGCTTATCACGGGTATGTGTCAGCGGTCTTAGCTTATGGTTTGGTTTTATGGGGCAACTCGGTCGATGTTGATAAAGCCTTCATTATACAGAAGAAATGTGTACGAGCCATCTGTGGTGCATGGAGTATGGATAGCTGCAAGCCATTATTTAAGAGGTTTAAAATTCTTCCACTGGCTTGCATGTACATCAAGGATATATGTATATTTGTAAAACAATACCCACAATATTTTACAAAACAATCGGATTTCTTAGCCAGGTATACAAGGCACAGGCACAAACTGTACATACCTCCGTGCCGGTTGGTTCTTGCTAAACGCAATGTATACTATCATGCCATTACGATTTTCAATAAACTACCAAATGAGTTTAAGGACCTGCCAATAAATGTATTTAAATGGAAATTGAAAAATTGGTTGATGGAAAAATGTTTTTATGACATCAAGGAATTTATGGAATGTAAAATCTGACATTCATTGTATCTGATTTTATTTTTTTATTTTTTGACATTATTTTTGTATACGTACGTACTACTACACCTATTTTAATTATCTCGTAGCTGTTAAGATTTGACATTGTGATTTATTTTTATTATTATTAGATTATATTTATTAGTTTAGCTACAATAGTGACATTCGTTTTTAATTTCGTTTTTAATTTTGCACGCCTTTATGAGGCAGAATGTAAAGGAACATTTCTATTTTTAACATCTATTATACCTACATTCTTGTGAATAAATGATTATGATTATGATTATGATTATGATTATAAGAAAGTTGCAGTTCCAAGCACAGACAAACAGTGTAGTTCCAAGAAAATGAACCAGGTGCACTTCAGACCTCGCGCAAATGTAGTAAAATAAAGTAAGTATTAAGTACATTACTTAATGGGCTCTAAAAAATTATATCCTTCATGCATTTTACACACAGGATAGTTTTTAGGTTTCCGTGCACAAAGGGTAAAACGGGAACCTATTACTAAGGCTTGGCTCATGAACCGTGATAGTTAGACAGTTGAAATTTTCACAGATGATGTATTTATATTGCCGGTATAACAACAAATACTAAAAAACAGAATAAAACTAATATTTAAGGGAGCTCCCATACAAAAAACTTTGTTTTTCTTAGTTATGTTAAGTTCTTAGTTATGTATATATTTGGATTCTGGTCAGTAAGATACATAAATACCTAATAAATATGACATTGATTGTAATTGTGGAAAGTTGTTCTTCCTCGATGCGCCTGGTGGAACGGGAAAAACATTCTTATTAAATCTGCTGCTGGCCACGGTAAGACGCGTCAAGAATATTACCGTTGCCGTTGCTTCTTCGGGCATTGCCGCTACCTTACTCGACGGTGGCAAGACTGCTCATTCTGCTTTCAAGCTGCATCTAAACCTAAACTCTTGTGAGTCTGCTCTTTGTAACATTCCCAAACAAAGTAATATGGCTCGGGTGCTTAAAGAAGCAAAATTAATTGTATCGAATGAGTGCACTATGGCTCACAAAGGCGGTGTAGAGGCTCTTGACAGAACACTACAGGACATTAGAGCTCAAAACCACCTAATGGGTGGGTTGACTGGTCCTTTTGGCTGGTGACTTTAGACAGACCTTGCCTGTTATTCCACGAGGCACACGTACCAACGAAGTCAAGGCCTGTCACTTATCATCGATATTGTGGCATCACGTCAAAGTTCTGTCCTTAAAAGTTAATATGCGCGTGCAGCTATACCGAGAGCCGTGGGCAGAAGAGTTTTAAAAATTATAACTAGATATTGGTGATGGCAATATTTTTGAAGAAGATGGGCAAATAGCCATTCCGAGCATCCTTTGTTATGTTGTGGTGGATCTGGACAGTCTCACTAACAGAATATATTCCAACATTAATCAGGCTGATGTAACTTATTTAAGAGAAAGAGCTATTCTTACTCCAAAAAACAATTCTGCCAACTACATAAACAACTATTTGTTGGAGAAACTTTTAACTGAACGAGTAACATATAAATCTGTGGATGAGGTACTAGATGTTGAGGAAGCTTTTTACTATCCTGTGGAGTTGTTAAATAATCTCGACCCACCACATGAACTCATCACATGAGTAATCATTTGTTACTGCGAAATCTGCAACCGCCCAAACTATGCAACGGTACAAGGCTGCAGGTCCGCCAACTTCAAAAGAATGTGATCGAAGCAATTATTTTAAAGGCGTCAGTCAAGCAGAAACAGTTTTTATCCCTCGAATCCCACTTATCCCTTCAGATTATCATTTTGAATTCAAACGATTACAATTTCCCGTAAAACTTTGCTACGCAATGACTATCAACAAGGCACAGGGCCAAACTTTAAAAGAAGCTGGGGTGGACCTGAGAAGTGACTGTTTCTCACATGGTCAGCTATATGTGGCGTGTTCTAGAGTCAGTTCACCCGAAAACCTCATAATACTGCAACCAACAAATAAAACACGAAATGTAGTTTACAAGGAGGTCTTGCAGACTTATAATAACCGGATGTAAAAAAAGATAATTTGTATATAGCATAGATAAAATAATACTGTGTATGGTATACTTGTAAATCCATCTCTTTTCTGTAATCATTCCTTGCTTCTCTTAAAACTATCACAAAACTATTCATAAAATGCAATTTTTGACGAATTTGTGTCCTTCCGTTCCATCCGTCCGTCCTTCTGTCACATTAGAGTCTAGCGGCTAAACCTTCTTCATATTTATTAGGTATTTATATATCTGACTGACCAGAATCCAAATATATACATAACTAAAAACGATTTTGTTTTTTTTGTGAAGATGGCTTCCGTGAAGTAAATAATAAAACTGGCCAAGTGCGAGTCGGACTGGCGCACGAAGGGTTCCGTACCATTCATTATCTATAAAAACGGCAAAAAAAACACGTTTGTAAAAAAAACAATTAAAAATGCACGCAAAAAGTGGTCACCCATCCAAAAACTGACCACACAGATCATTGCTTATCCTATATTTGGAAAAAACAAGTTTGTTGTATGGGAGCCCACTTAAACGTTTATTTTATTAGATTTTTTAGTATTTGTTGATATAGCGGCAACAGAAATACATCATCTTTGAAAATTTCAACTGTCTAACTATCACGGTTCATGACATACAGCCTGGTGACACCATTAACTATAAAAACCGGTCAAGTTTGAGTCGGATTCGTGCACGAAGGGTTCCGTACCATTATATACAAAAACGGCAAAAAAAAACAAAAGTTTGTTAAAATAAAAATAAAAACTTGCAAAAAGTGGTCACCCATCCAAAAACTGACCTCGCCGAGCATTGCTTAACCTTCATTTGGAAAAATCACGTTTGTTGTATGGGAGCCACCTTAAATATTTATTTTATTGTATTTTTTAGTATTTGTTGATATAGCGGCATCAGAAATACATCATCTTTGAAAATTTAAGTTGTCTAACTATAACGGTTCATGAGATACAGCCTGATGACACCATTATCTATAAAAACGGCAAAAAAAACAAGTTTTTTGTATGGGAGATCCCCTAAATATTTATTTTATTCTGTTTTTTAGTATTTGTTGTTATAGCGGCATCAGAAATACATCATCTGTGAAAATTTTAACTGTCTAACTATAATATAAAAATAAATAAATAATGCTGGACAGTTTACACAACATTATCTAGCTAAGCAGAGCTTGTGTTATACAATATATAACATAGATAGATATTTTTTATAATGCATAGAAAATACCCAGAACACCCTGAACAAATGTCTGCATATCGCACAAATATTTGTTCGAAGGCGGGAATCGAACCCGCAACCTCCGGCGTCGCAGGCGAACGTTCGCCCGCCGCGCCACAGAGGTCGTCCAACTATCACGGTTCATGAGATATAACCTGGTGACAGACGGACAGAAAGACGGATAGCCGAGCCTTAGTAATAGGATCCGGTTTTACCCTTTGGGTACAGAACCCTAAAACCAGAAAAACAAAGTTTTTTGTATGGGAGCCCCCTTAAATAATAATTTTATTCTGTTTTTTAGTATTTTTTGTTATAGCAGCAACAGAAATAGAAAATTTCAACTGTCTGACTATCACGGTTCATGAGCCGAGTCTTAGTAATAGGTTCCCGTTTTACCCTTTGGGTACGGAACCCTAAAAACTGTCCTGTGTGTAAAATGCATGTAGGATTTTTTTTTAGAGCCCTTTAAGTAATGTAAAAAAAATACTACTTTATTATACTACATTTGGTATGGAACCCTTAATGCGCGAGGTCTGATGTGCACGTGGTTCGCTTTCTTGGAACTACACTGTTAGTCTGTGCTTGGAACTGCGAAACTCGAACGTATGAAACACGCGAGTGAAACCGCGCGGGTACAGCTAGTAATTAAATATTCTGCGAACATTTCAAGCGTCTACGTGTTGCCTTTATCAATACCGAGAAAAATGAGCAATATAAAAAAGCAGCCAAGTGCGAGTTGGACTCGCCCATGAAGTGTTCCGTAGCAGCAAGTAACATAATATAAAAGTTCGTAGATGGTTTACGATTTATGACGTATTCAAAAAAACTACTTACTAGATCTCCTATTTTAGAAGTTACGGGGGGGGGGGGGGGGCACATTTTACCACTTTGGAAGTGTCACTCGCGCAAACTATTCAGTTTAGAAAAAATATATATTAGAAACCTCAATATCATTTTTAAAGACCTATCCATAGACCTATCGTCAAACGTATGGGTTTGATGATAAAAAAATGTTTGAGTTTCACTTCTAAGTGTCACTTAAGTATTACTTAACTCACTTCACTTCTAACTCCAATTTAATTTTTTCTATTTTGGTGTAAAAATCTTAATGCGGTTCAGAGATTGAATAAATCTACTTTCCAAGTTTCAACAGCATAGCTCTTATAGTTTCGGAAAAAAGTGGCTGTGACATACGGACGGACAGACAGACAGACAGACATGACGAATCCATAAGGGTTCCGTTTTTTGCCATTTGGCTACGGAACCCTAAAAACACGCTTGTTGTATGGGAGCCCCCTTAAATATTTATTTTATTCTGTTTTTTAGTTTTTGTTGTCAAAGCGGCAAGAGAAATACAGAACATCATTGAACAAAGATGAACAGAAACATGAACACAAATATGAACAGATTTTAATTTGTGAAAACTTCAACTGTCTTACTATCACGGTTCATGAGATATAAGCCTGGTGACAGACGGACAGACAGCGAAGTCTTTGGTCCCGTTTTACCCTTTGTGTACGGAACCCTAAAAAATTACTTATTTACAGATAGTTATAGATAGATGACTCTTTATTGATTACCACACGGAAATAAGAAACAAATTTAAACTTAGGGAAATACAGTAGGCGCTAACAGCGATCTCTACCAGCCAACCTTTGGATGGATTGGATAAATAGATAAAGAGAAGGGGCACACTGGTGTGGCTTGGGTTAGGGTTCTATCGTCATCGGGTAAATTCATCACCGAAAAAATGTAGGGCAAATTCGTCATCGCTTGCTTTTTTAAAAAAGCTTGTTTATTTCTGCTCGGTAAAATTATGGTACGCGGACATCAGAACGAATGGAAAATCTCGAATAAATAATCTCGAAATTAAAAATTCTCGAATGGAAAATCTCAAATGAAAAATCTCGAATCAAAAATCTCGAATGGTAAATGTCGAATGAAAAGTCTCGAATGGAAAATCTCTAGTGAAAAAACTCGAATGAAAACTCTTACATCAACGCAATTAATTATAACAGTATTAGTAGGTACTTCCGTGGTGTGTCCGGCCTAAGAATTTGTGGTTCTAAGAATAGACCGTCTCCTCCCATGGATGTCGTAAAAGCTGACTAAGGGATAACCCGGACTTGTTAATAAGATTCGTTGATACCTTCTGGTACTATGTATTTTGTGGCACTACTAAGTTTCCTGTCTCCCGGTAGGTACCAAGCGCGCCTAGGTACTGGAACTCACCTAAGATACGTATTTTTGTGATGGTCTCCTCTAAAACGGAAGCATACATCGACGAGTCGAAATACGGTAAGCTGCAATAAAAATATTTGTATTAACAGACATATTTCACTGTTTTAAGAAATAAGTATTGAGGTACAGTACTACCCTAGTAATATGGCTTACCGGCGCAGAAGATGATTTTTTAAAGCGCGGGAAATGCTAGTTACCGCTATTGGTCGGCTTGGTCGGCAGCTGTTAGTCAGCCGCCATACTTCAGATTGAGGTGCGTGACTTGCGAGTGAGACGGAACTAACAGCTGCAGTGTATTATGAACCTTATAATAGTGATCTAAGGCACTATTACTTGTACATGTACTATTATTTATAAAAAATAAAAGCTTGCTCTTGCTTGCTAAGCTCTGCTTAGCTTGGGGCTAGATAATGTTGTGTGAACTTGTCCAGTATTATTTATTTATTTATTCTGTGTCTAAGGTTGATTGCTAGGAAGATAAACTACATGGAAATAAGGCTATAAACAAACCGGGTTCGATTATACCAGTCTCATTCTTTTATATGAATATTTTCTTGTGTTGGAATGAGACAAGCATATATCTGATGTTCTTATTTGTGTAACTTGTACCAGGCCAAATGTCACAATTACTACTACTACATTTATGGTACTAATCTAGGAAGATGTACATTCATGGTAAGTGGTACGGAACGGAAAAACGACTGTCGTGTGACAATATATTTGTTTCTCTCTAACATAGGATAGCAAGCCATCTTCTAGGATAGGAGTAAGAAGGAAAACTCTATGCTATTTTAGCACTCAATCCATAAGTTTTGAGCATACTTTCGTTAATCTTCGGAGCCATACTTTCTTTCAACTTTCTTTTCTGCGTGAACGAAGATTCACGACGCGCCATATTACTTGGGTACTACTCTAGTAGGTTACCTACCTACTCTTTTACAAGGAGCTCTACTAGTTCTATGATGGTGCCTCTTGATGTTTTCCTTAAGAGCAGGCTGCACGACATACTTTCCATAAAAACGCTTGTGCTCAGCTCGTACGTGATTATGAAGTTGTAACAATTTCTTCGTTAGATGTTTTGAACAAATATGTATCTTGAAAAATAGGTTAATGGGAAGCAAAATTTAAATATTTTTACCTTCGATGAAATAACTAAATTTTATCGAAGATTTTTACCACTAAATTCTGTATAAGCCTTCAAAAATCAGCTTTTTTGCACAAATGTAACCTCAAACAACTTGTACTATTATATATTCTATAAACTGTAAAAGTAAAAAAAAGGCTTCCCATGGACCTTGCCCATATTGTATAAATAGATTCGAAATGACAGACATTTTTGTCATAAACTAGTAAGGTTTTCTCAAAAACACACAAAAACACGTACGTCCTGGAACAAGTTTTATGAATATTTTGCGCATTTATTGCCGTTTCGCAAGTAAGTAGCGGAATTTTACGAATTCTAACCAAAGGAACTGGCTCTCATTTTTCACAGCGCCTCTCTTTCAAACATTGAATTGGACAAACCTACAAGACTTTAGACCATGCCTGCGGTGGACTTCGGTGCGTCGCGCAGGATAGGTAGGTATCTAATAAGCTAGGTACGTGGAGAATAGGAAAATAGAGCTAACCTCGGGACTTCGCTAGGCGTGTTACCGGCCGAAGAGGCATTGGTTTCCTGAAAAAGACAGCCAACTAATTGAGTAGTTCCCGTTTTCCCCCGAATATGTCCCCAATTCGGTGACAGACAGGAATTGTCGATTCCTGATAGCCACCTCCTGTTACAAATCGGTTAACAAAGATGTGCAGAAAGGGACGATCTGATGAATTAATATGACCTCTCAGATTTCGAGTTGGGCCGTGGAAGCTTCTGGTTCTAAAATTCCTCCCGATGGACCATAGACATTTTATAGGTCGCAGGAAAGCGGTGAATGGAGGCGGAAATTATATGAGGAACGCCTATTTCCAGCAGTGGACTTCTGTGGGCTGATGCGACTACACGTAAATGTGTTTTTTTATTTTATTTGTAGTTTCTGAATGTTCCATATGCAGAATGTTCGTTACGCAGAATGCGATTATGATGATAATGGATTCACCAGTTGACTAAATTACTCGCGTAGTCCGAACTAGGCTTTAGTCGGACTTTACGACATCCATGGGAGGAGATGGCGGTCTATTCGAACTCAGGCCCACAGCAGATTTTTTCACGGCTGTTATCGAAAGTAGTTACCTATACCAAGTGACCTACCTACCTAACAAGCCTAAGTAGCCAGTGAAAGTACCGTAATGACTTCCAAGATCTGTTCTTTTCACAATCGGTCACAAGGCTTTTTCAGGGCCATCATACCTCAAATCTGGTTCAAACTGGCCTCACTGTTCTAAAACAGTAAGGTACCTATTGGTCACAATTTGATTACATAGACGAACCTTGCTAAGTTCCGAGTCAGAAAATCCTGAGTCAGTCTTCGACATTTTGAAGCTAGTAAATAAAAATCATATTAAAATTAAATAATAATAGATAAATTAAGTAAAAAAGTTATCACGATTTAAAACAATGAGAATACAATTACAATAACTACGAATGAAAATACGAAGTCGAAAATATTTAACAAAACGTGATCAGAGTGATCATGTCAAAAAGGAATATACAATTGTAGTTTTTGGGAATATAAAAAAACAGTTTTTTTTTTACTTTAGATCTCGGAACAATGTATTTCTACAAAAAAATACGTTCACCGTAAGATGGCACCTGTAAATACTCCATGGCAGGTGCCAACTTACGGTGAACGGTCTGTACAGACAGACGAATAAACCTTCTTCTGTGGAATAAATACGCAACACTTCAGCCAGCCCTAGGAAGATGGAGCCAGCCAGGTTTTTGTTTTTATTGACAAGCAGGGTGCAAGTATGTACATGGACTTAGGTCCATGGCTTAGCACGAGTTTTGATAGTTTTCGAAACGTTATGAAGTTTCGTTTCCTTCCATACATTTACTTGCAGCGCCCCTAGCGAAAACGAGGAGGAACTAAGGACGCTGTCAGTAAATGCAAAAACTACAATATATTACTTGAGTAAATGTATATTGAAGGAAACGAAACTACATATAATTAAATAATAAATAAAAAATGCTGGACAGTTCACACAACATCATCTAGCCCCAAGCTAAGCAGAGCTTGTGTTATAGGTAGTAGATAACTGATATACTTAATACAATATATTACCTACATAGATAGATATTTTTTATTATAATAGAAAATACCCAGAACACCTTGAACAAATATCTGCGATCGCACAAATATTTGTTCCGAGGCGGGAATCGAACCCGCAACCCTTTGCGTCGCAGGCCAACCTTTGTCCGCCGCGCCACAGAGGTCGTCAAACCACTGATACCACTGGCACAACATTGTACGGATTTGAGGACTGGTGGTGCCACGGGTCTAAATCTTAGTTCCAAAAACACCCCCAGGGGTATCTTTCAGGGGTGCCATGGGTCCGGAATGTAGTTTCGAATACTAGGTATCACATTTTCGTACTAAGCCCCCCCAGCTTAGAGCATTGCAGGCCTCCGTTTCCGTGTTGCTCGATGGCCCCCATGTTTCAAATTCGATCGAATGAGACAAAACACGGTGTAACCATTAAGTCCATGGGTGTAACTCACGGAAGAATAAATAGGTACATTAATTATAAATAAATAATTGTATTTCTACTTCCATGGAGTTACTATTCAAAGGTGTGTCATTATTATTAGGAGCATCCTCGTCACTTGTCTGATAACAAAACTATCATCGTCACCAGGCCCGGATTTCCCCTATAGGCCTGCAAGGCCCGGGCCTAGAGGCCCAGCTGCCCAACCACCCAGCTACCTCGACTAGATAGCTTACACTTCACTCGCTCACGTGGTTACAGAATAGAGACGGACCTTTTTGACCCCGCACATGTCACTTACGTGCCATTTTTGTTTTTTAAACTTTAATTTCCTGTGCTTCTTATTTTGGTCAAAGTTCCTGTGCAAGGCGGTTTTGAGCATGCGAGACATTTTGCGAAAGGGGCATTACCGTCCAATTTTTGTATTATTTTTTAAATGTTATGTTTTTTTTGGGCACAAAACACCCAGTTATCTTGACGTGGACCACGGGAAAAAAAATTGCCCTTGGTACAGCCAGGTGAACTTTGTAGGTGGACCACGGGCAGGGAGCGAAATAAATGTATTTTGTTTCTTTCTTTTTTGAGACATATTTCATAATTTTTAAGAGGGTCAATGTCTAGTGCCTAGTTGCCCTGGGTCTCTAAGTCCGGCCCTGATCATCACAAGCATTTAGACGTCCACTGCTGGATGAGGCCTCCCCTATAGCTATAGTATTATTTTATCTGTGCCCATAGTAATCAATGGGATGATTTGCCAGAGTCACCACGCTTGGCAGGCGGATTGGTGATCGCAGTATTGGTGTTGAATACTCAGGTGGATGCTGCTACCCATCCCCTGGTGTAATCCCTCGGCTTTGACGAATCCAATGAAAAACTATAGTGTAATAAAATCATTACATAACTACTAGGAAAATAATGTGCCTCTGTAAAAAATTAAAAGAAAAAAGTTGTTTGTGTCTAATGTGTAACGTGTGTCTCTTTTTGTCACTCTTTTTCAATCACTTGCAATCATATTACAGCTTCGAAAAGCCGATGTTTGCCGAGGCCTTTCGTACTAGCTACTGTACATCGCGCATGACACAGCCATGCACTGTAAATAAAACAGGCATTTTCGTATTTTATATTTTAATACCAGACTCTGTCCACAAAATAATTTATGACATAAATAATACAGGTCATTTGGTCTAGTGATACTCTTGTTTCGGACGAAACTGCTGTAGCTTCAGCTACAGCCCGATTTACACTTCAATAAGTACAGTAGCGAGTTAGCTTGCGTCATCGGCGAGTTAAGTAGTAAGTTGTTGATTAAGTTGAGTTGATTAGATCGCGATCCTATTTTTTGGCGAGTCCAGTGCGAAGTAGCCCCCTCTCTCGCGTCTCCCGCACCCCGCCAACTTAACTGGCCGGCATGTAGACTGGCGAGTTTAGTACACTCCATAAATTCGTACAATGCAGACACGTGTTACTTTTTTTATAGTGTAACTTATGACTACTCACTCGCCTACGTTTGGACGCTACTTACAACTTACTACTTAACTGACTGATTTCTTAACTCGCTACTGTACTTATTGAAGTGTAAATCGGGCTTACGATAGTGACACGAGACTGAACGTACATAAAGCTGTAACCTTACCACAAGTTTCCGACGCTAGCGAGACGATAGTCTATGTCAAATATTAACCAATCAAGTTATTAAGATTTCTAGTCACCCCAATGTCATCAGCCAATATTTGACACTGACTATCGTTTCGTTAGCGATTTGATAACGTCAGAAACTTGTGGTAAGGGTACTGTATGCGACCTAATAATGGCGCGTAATAAGCTGGAGGTGGATGGTCATCAACCATTTCGCATACTAACTTCGAGGAACAAACGCCGCTGATAGAATAGCTATTATTTCATCACCAGTGTTTTCATCATCATCCACAGTCTGATTTCACCCACTGCTGAGTATAGGCTTCTCTTTGCGTGTGCCATTCCTCACGGTCCCGTGCCAGTCTCATCCAGGTTCGGCCGCGACGCATGCGCTGTATACGGCAACATTGAATGCTATCATATTTGGTTCAGCTTTAGAGAGTGGGGCGGTGCGATCGCCGATAAAAATATAATTAGATATTAAGCATATCATTGCCCCAGTGCTTGAATATCCAACCGACCATTTTCAACCAAAATTAGTCTTAAATGCAACTGTGTTAAGGTACAACTGCATTTATAACAAATTTTGGTTGAAAATGGTAGTTTGGACGAACAAGCCACAGTGAGATTTGTTCGTTTGTCGACACCATAAAATAAATTAAGATGCTCTATAAAACTGAATGAAATCTGTCGATAAAATACTAAACGATCGACAAAACCACGCTTGCAGCCTATCGACAGTCTCTGTCGTTACTTTACTTTCCTCACAATTTTTTTGTACAAGATTTATTAATAGGTACGTTTAGCATACCGCCGTAAACAGCCTTCATTAATAACACAACGGTATTGTGTTCCTATCGTCAAATTAAAACAGCATCAAACTCGATACATTATTAAAACATATCTAACAAATAACATCACACGTGTTAGTTTAACCTATGACTATGTTAAAATAGGAAAGTTAATCTTAACATAGGATTTAATCTAATCTGTATAAAATTCAATACTTTTTACACACCGTTCGGTATCATAGATTAACTTGGTATATTTACAAGACTCGTATTATACATGCTAAATACTATATTACTAGTAATAGTACATTATGGTACTAGTGTGTAATGTTGGTGATTACCGCTGAGGCGCCATTGAGACCCGAGCCGTTAGGTGAGGGTCTTAAGAGAGCCGAGGACGGTAATCATCAATACACACGTGTATCATACGACGTTTTTCAACACACTTGTGAAGAAAATAATAATACAACAGAAATACACACTCTGTGTAAATGTTCAACTGTATCTATAACTCACTAGTGAATAATAGCAATGAAAATGTCACAGTTTGATTACAGGTGTCATTATGTGCCTAATCGCGGTGAAATTAGAGCCACTTTATGAGCAAGTGTGTTGAAAATATAGTTTATATTGTCGTATTATTCTAGTATTATTAATAGAGTATATATAGTGCTAGCCTGGGGTGACTCCGCAGGCTGCCAGGGTGTATCACTTGCTTGAAGACGGTTTCACGCGCTGCTCTTCTGAAAGTATACAAAATTGAATATTTTACAAGCATTTATTTAACTTGCAATGTATGTATGTATGTCTGGGTGGGATCCGGTGGTTTCATACTTCTCAGAGCGCCTGTTCGAAGCAACGCGTGACCCGGGAGCTGGCTCTTATCTGGCTCAACGCATTGGTATTGCCATTCAGCGTGGCAATGCAGCCAGCATCTTAGGGAGGTTTCCGTCTGGTAGTGATTTGGATCAGTTGAGCTAGGTACCTTTATTTTGCAACGGTCTCTGGATAGCTCAATTTAATTTGTATTTCTACAATTTTGTATATACCTACTTGTATTAGTTGTGATGTACCCATCATTGTCTTGCCCTTTTCCCAATTTATTTGGGGACGGCGCAGTACGTCTTTTTATTCCACTCTCCCCTGTCAGCCGTCACCTCATCATTCACTCCCTTCTCATTCATATCATCTCTCACGCAATCCATTCATCTTTTATTAGGTCTTCCTCTTCACTTTCATCCACTAACATTCATATTCATAACTTTCTTAGCTACATGCGTTTCATCCCTCATCATAACATGCCCATTTATTTTGTATACTACTTGGTGTGACGGATCAAGCAGATGGCCCACCTGATGTTAAACGGTACCATCTGCCTATGAACAGTGCATTACCTTACAGGTCACTTCCACCTAGGACGCGCCCTATGTAGCATTGCACTGCGCCCGCCACCCTGAGACATACCAATGAAAAAAAATCGTATGTGCCTGTAATTTGACCGGCACCCTTACCCTTCAAACCGGAACACAGCAATGCGAGCACCATACCTATTTCTGCTTTGCGGCAGAAATAGGTATGGTGGTAGTACTTCCCCGGACGAACTCTTTCACAAAAAAGCTCTACTACTACTCCATACCAAGAAAAACGATTTCCTTTCAACTTTTCCGTCACTGGTGCAATTTTCAAACTTCCTCTCATACTCATTCCTTATTTTATCCATTCTTGTTACTCCACACATCCATCTCAACATTCTCATCTCTGCTGCATGCAATCTTCTTTAATCCTTCTTCTTCAAGTAATTATTAGTTGTAATGTACTCACTATAATTTCTGAGCGCCTCTTGCCTTTCTTGAGCGTCGAAGTACCACAGGGTGATTGCGTATCTGAAATTCATACAATAATTATTGAATATTGGAGGCCTTTTTTTTAACTGCGTGAATGACGGAACAAGCATATTGGCCTACTTATGTTAAGCGGTATACAAGGTGTAACATAATATCCCTATAAGCCTGGGGGGGGAGATGGGGGATTCTACACATCAAGGCGAATAACTTTAGTTCTACGACTTTTTAAATTTCGGATGGTGGAATTACAGGCTTTAAAAAAAAAAACTTCGAACTTCCTTTAACAATGCATTACCTCATAGGTCACGTCCACCTAGGACGCGCCCTACCTGGCATTGCAGTGCGCCCACCACCCTGAGACTTAAAGATGAAAAGTCTCATGTGCCTGTAATTTCACTGGCACATATACCCTTCACACCGGAACACAGCAATGCGAGCACTACTGCATTGCGGCAGAAATAGGTATGGAGGTAGTACTTCGTCGGAAGAACTCTTACTCAGGACTCTATATAACTAGAGTCCCTCGCTACGCTCAGAGGTTCAACATGCCGCGCGTGACGTAAGGCACTGCTTTGTTCCCATAGTGCATAATCTACTATTATTTATGAGTCGATGGACGCCTAATTCCTTTACTTTCTAACTCATTAAAGTTCAGTTAAGTTAGAAAGTGACAGAATAGCACCCGCGAAACGAAAAGAGTGCGAAAACACGTTTTTTTTTATAAATCAATAGGAGAGTAATTTTCAAAAATAAAAACAAGGTTCTCGCGGCGTTGTGTTATTACCATAATATACTGGACGCAACAAAAACATCTTATGATTGATAGTTTAGGAAAAATGGTTGAAACTAAGAAAACAGAGGCTAATTTGCATTTTTTTTTTTTATTACTACTTGAATGACGGAACAAGCATATGGCCTGATGTTAAGCGGTAACCTCTGCCTATGAACAGTGCATTCTCACATAGGTCACGTCCACCTAGGACGCGCCCTACGTGGCATTGCACTGCGCCCGCACCCCTGAGACATAAAGATGAAAAGCTCATGTGCCTGTAATTTCACCGGCACCCTTACCCTTCAAACCGAAACACAGCAATGCGAGCACTACTACTTTGCGGCAGAAATAGGCATGGTGGTAGTACTTCCCCGGACGAAGTCTTTGACAAAAAAGCTCTACTACTACTTATTTCTCTATTACTTTATATCTGTCATTCTAAGTTATTAAAAAAAAACATGATTTATATGAAGTAGATCAACATATTATATAAAGCCGTGGTGTGTCCGGCTTAAGAATAGACCCCTCCGTCTCCTCCCGTGGTTGTCGTAATGGATTACCAGACTTGTTGACAAGATTCGTTGGTAAAAGATTTGTCCTGGCTGCTAGCTTATTATTAGAATGTGTTATTACTGGAAGAAAGCGTTAGCTGAGTCAGTCGTGGGAAGCAATGGCGGCGATGATCTCACCACTTGTCACGTCTATATCCCACGATGGTGCAACTCACTGTGAAAAGAGGCCCATTAAGGCTCTGCCTGTCCTTTCGGGGAAAGAGGCGTGTGTCTATGTAATTTTTAGTACATTTTCGTACAAGATCGTGAATTAAAAAGGTTTTAATGCACCACATTTCACATATATCTACGGCTTAACTTCACTTGCTAGATTGGGCTAGAGAAATCCTAGTATAAGACCAAATATTGCAAATTTACAAATTTTCAACCCAACCGGTTGAGCTCTTTTTTTGTGTATATTGATTAAAATTTTAAAATATTTTTGCCCCCGACGGAAAGGAGCGGGTATATGCGTTTAGGGTGACAGTTCGTGTGTTTGTGTGTGCAAACGAATGTTCCCTTTTATCTCCGAACGGATAGACCGATTTATACAGCAGTATTCCAAATATACCATAAAAAAAATAACTGGATATTCAGTACTCGGTACAAATTTAATCTACGTAAGTAATGTTTTTTTTTTCGAATGGAATTAATAAAGATATTAACATTTGTTTTCTTGACAAAATCCGAATAAATTTATGGACATCGTGCTTGAGTTTGAGCGGTGACGCGTCGAGATAATAACTTGGTAGTAATCTATGGCGCATGCACTATTAAATAGTTTTGACCAATTGTTCCCATTTTTTATTAATCCCCGACGCAAAAACGAAGGGGTGTTATAAGTTTGACGTGTCTGAGTGTGTGTGTGTGTGTGTGTGTGTCTGTGCAATTCACTACCGTCGTCTGTCTTTCCTAAAAACTATAATCTGGGTCTCTTCAGGGCTAGAGTGAATAGGTGCCTTCTAGAACCTTTGTGCTTCATCGTCGGACAAATCGTCACTTACCAACAGGTGAGATAGTGGTCAAGGGTCTATTAATGCTTAAAAAAAAAAAGGTGTAGTACCTCGTGTCATAAGCGGGCTGCACCTCGTGAGGGTTCCGCCGGTCCGACCAGAAGAACAGCATCCGGTCGAAGATAGGCTCGATGTCCGCCACCTGGTTAGCGCCCTCCGGGAATACCCTGCAACATGTGAGGGGTACCTATATTATATATAGGGTCATATGACGAAAATTAATAGTAGATTATGCTCTAAGGGAATAAAGCAGTGTCTAACGTCGCGGGCGGCATATTGAACCCTGAAAGTAACGAGGGACTCTAGAGTTATATGTATAGAGTCCTGAGTGAAGCGAGGGGTCCAAGCTGCCCAAGACGAAGACAGGCTTTATTCCAGAGGAGCATACTCTACTTTTCACACCTTCTGCGAGACAATAAAAAAACACTGAAAACCACGTTTGTGATTGTTTGGACGTGTGTGATGATGACGAATAAAAAAACAGTGATGCAAATTAACCATTATCACCATCCAGCTTTAGACGACCACTGCTGGACGAGGCCTCCCACATAGAATGCCCCCCAGGTGGAAGCTGCTCGTAATTTCCTGGTGTAATCCATTAGCAGCTGCCTTTTACAAAATCCACGGGAGTTGAAGGAGGAGTCTATTCATAGGCCGGATCACACCACGACCAATATTAATTGGCGATCAAAATAAAATGGTGATCGCATTGGTTTTCCCGATACTGCACAAATATCACCTGAAGGTAAAAATAAACCCTTATGGTGAGACTCCGTTGTCATGTTCGTCAGTGTCCGCCGTCGAGTATGGAGGCCTGCATTGCTCTAAGGCAGGGGTTCCCAAAGTGGGCGATAACGCCCCCTTGTGGGCTCTGCAAGCCAAAAAGGGGCGGTAAGAGACCCAGAAAAAAAATGGGGGAGTCAAATCAGACACACTTTCGCATTTTAATAGTTGTAAGTATTCCTACTCAATTATCTATACATAATAGACCGCGGGCAATCATGTTTTAACAAGTTTTTGTTAAATAACCCGATTTGTGCATGTTTAATTTGAAGTTATAGTGGTTTTTAAGTACTAGGTGAAATAATGGGAGCGCTTAAAAATTATTATGGGCGCGCTAAAAAATAAATTATTCTTAAAGTGGGCAGTAGACAAAATAAGTTTGGTAACCCCTGCTCTAAGGTGTCCGCAGTATGTTGTTCGCGGCAACTAACTTTATCGTCTTGGAATCTGAGAACTCGTTTGCCAAAGGAAACCTAAGTTTTTTTTTGTTATTTTCTTGAAATATTGTCCCTAAAACCTCTTTCGGTGCACGAATGTGACTCGCACTTGACCGAATTTATTTGTAAACAGCTGTGCGATGCACATTGCGATGACAGCAATGCGCGCGATTCAGTTTTTTTTTTCTATACTATTCGGATGACCGAACAAGCAAGAGGCCCACCTGATGTTAAGCGGTAACCTCTGCCTATGAAGAGCGGCATTGCACGGCGCCCGCCACCCTGAGACATAAAGATGAAAAGTCTCGTGTGCCTGTAATTTCACCGGCACCCTTACCCTTCAAACCGGAACACAGCAATGCAAGCACTACTGCTTTGCGGCAGAAATAGGTACAGTGGTAGTACTTCCCCGGACGAACTCTTTCACAAAAACGCTCTGCTACTAATCCCTGTTTCATGCCCCTCGGCTCATTATCGTACAACACGTTACATTTTCAATAACACTATTTCTGGCTGGCTTTCTTTATGGCTTCTGTAATAAAAAAAACAGCGATGATAGAAATGCCAATTAAAAAAAAGTATTTAATGCACCATTTCACTAACCGATCGTTTTTTTTATGTATTGGGAAAATAGCGCAGTAATTTGCGTTGTTTTTAGGGTTCCGTAGTCAAAGACAAGGAACCCTTATGGATTCGTCATGTCTGTCTGTCTGTCTGTCCGTGTATGTCACAGCCTTTTTTTCCGAAACTGTAATAGCTATACTGTTGAGACTTGGTAGGTAGATGTATTCTGTGAACCGCATTAAGATTTTTACACAAAAATAAAAAAAAAATTTTTGGGGTTCCCCATACTTAGAACTGAAACTCAACAATTTTTTTTTCATCAAACCTATACGTGTGGTGTATCTATGGATAGGTCTTTAAAAATGATATTGAGGTTTCTAATATAATTTTTTTCCAAACTGAATAGTTTGCGCGAGAGACACTTCCAAAGTGGTAAAAAGTGTGTGTCCCCCCCCATAACTTCTAAAATAAGAGAATGATTTAACTAAAAAAAATATATAATGTACATTACCATGTAAAATTTCCCTCAAAATTGGTTTGAACGAGATCTAGTAAGTAGTTTTTTTTTAATACGTCATTAATCGTAATCCATCCAAGAACTTTTATATTATGTTACTTGCTGCTACGGGACCCTTCATGGGCGAGTCCAACACGCACTTGGCCGCTTTTTTTTAATTTTGTATATGACGGAACCACCTTATGTTAAGCGGTGACCTCTGCCTTTAACAATGCAATATCACATAGGTCTCCCTGAAGTAAGTGATATTCTAAGTTTCAAAATCACGGTGTCTGACTGAACAATTAAATCCACTATTGATACTTTTTTTTTTTTTTTTTTTTTTTTTTTTTTTTTTTTTTATACTACTTGGATGACGGAACAAGCAAGAGGCCCACCTGATGTTAAGCGGTAACCTCTGCCTATGAACAGTGCATTACCTCAAAGGGCACGTCCACCTAGGACGCACCCTATGTGGCATTGCACTGCGCCCGCCACCCTGAGACATAAAGATGAAAAGTCTCATGTGCCTGTAATTTCACCGGCACCCTTACCCTTCAAACCGGAACACAGCAATGCGAGCACTACTGCTTTGCGGCAGAAATAGGTATGGTGGTAGTACTTCCCCGGACGAACTCTCTCACAAAAAAGCTCTACTACTACAAAACTGCCATAAAGTTGATTTTACCTGAGGAGTCCCCCGCAGCGCTTGACATCCCAGTCGAGATTCAGGTAGTATATAGCGGTGATACAGCGGCCATCTTTGTTGGGGTTGTCCACGTGTTTCACGTAATGGCTGCCACGGCCGGGGTAGCACGCTACCATCGCCTGTGGGAGAGAAACGAAGTCAGGAGGTGGTACTTTTCACTAGAAACGGGATAAAGATTTTGAGTTTTGATTGTTCCCGATATTACGGCACAGTTGCACGCGCCATGATCGCGGGAGAACTAACTAAAGTCTTTGCGAGTAGATGTTATTGGCAGATATATTGATCTACCCTCTTTCATGTGTATATATTACCTTTCAACGTGAGATTAATAAGAGATAACAAATAATAGAAGGTATTTGAGGGGGCATAGTAGATTGATATTTTCGATTACGTAGCAATTATTAGTTAGTTTTTCGTGATTTTTCGTTCACTTTTCGTTGCGCAAACGACCTCTGTGGCGCGGCGGCGAAGGTTCGCCTGCGACGCAGAAGGAACAAATATTTGTACGATCTGCAGATATTTGTTCAGGGTGTTCTGGGTATTTTCTATGTTTAATAAAAAAACAAAATATCTATGTAATGTATTGTATTGAGTATATCATTTATCTAGTACCCATAACACAAGCTCTGGTTAGCTTGGGTCTAGATAATGTTGTGTGAAATGTCCAGCATTATTTTTTTAAACTTTATTCTGTCACTTTCTAGCACACCTGAACTACTAGTATAGTATTATTTTATCTGTGCCTGAACTTAACTGAAAAAACAACTTAACTTTACTGATCTTCCTGCTGAGGTTTTCCCAAGTGACTACAGTATGGGGTTTTTCATAAGGGGTGTTTGGAATTTTTAAAGGGTCAGCAGCGCGCGTGTGATGCCTCTGGTATTGAACGCGTCCATAGGCTGCGGTAACCGCTTACCAACAGATGGGCTCGTTTGCTACCTCGGTAGAATAAAATAAAAAATAAAAACAACTGCACTGAATTAGATAATGACGTAATTTGGCTGTTGTCTGCCTCTTATTAAAGAGAGATCCTTTTCATCTTCAAGAGTGACATCATAGAGACGACGACAGAACAAACAACAGAGGGACAATGGCCAATGAATTATGTTTTATCATACAATTACGACATTAATTTCCTAATAAATCAGCCATCGGCCCGGACATGCAATTCATATCAGCTCAGACAATAGTAATCTGTTAATTATTAACCTTTACTCAGCTCCGTATCTAGGACATGATAGGGGGTATTTTAGGGATAAACCCCTTCATCCGAAGTTCTCGTAACTTCACTCCTCTTAACTCGGTTTATAGAATCTTTATTGTCTTAAGAAATAACAAAAAATTTACTAATAAGACAATGTATGATAACTTAGCGGTGAGCATGCATCACAGGTTAATTACAAAGCTAGTGAAGGTATTTACATTAATCAAAACACAAATAGCGAAAACAAAGTAGAATAAGTTTTTGTAAATAAATATAATTAATATTGTTAATCAACAACCAAGGGTGATTATTGTTACTTACTCAATATTTTCTAGCACATACAATTTAACTTTATTTTTAAACATATTCATAGACTCGACTTTTTTAATTGCTTTGGGTAGGCTATTATATAATTTGACTCCTTGATACTTTACATTTTTAATACCATATTGGGTTCTTGGAAAAGGTAAATTGATATTATCAGCATTTCTTAGCGTTATCCTCGTTAGCTGATTGTTTTTTATAAAGGTAATTTCAGATTGTATCTCATTATTTAATAATTTACGTATTAGAATAATAGTTTTAAATGAAAATAATTGTTTTAAATTCATTAGTTTTGTTTCAGCATATAGTTTTTTTAGTTTGTGTTAGGTAGTCGTAATGAAACAAGACTTTAATAATTTTATTTTGTGCAGTTAGGAGAGTTCTTAAGTTAGAAATTGCCGAATTACCCCATACTTCCACTAGGTACACTACAACTACATACACTTCTCTCAAGGCAAGTAGCAAAATTCCGCAAATATCCTAATCTTAGATTTGATTTTTAACAGACTAAATCAAGTACAATATTCAAATTAAAAATATGCATGTATACTACATTACAATTACCAGGGATCACTGTACCAGAAACACGATAGGGCAATATTTACTCGATAGAAAAAAAACTAAAAAGTTACATCTATTTTTTTCCTAGATTCGATTACAATGTTGCACATTATTGGGTAAAAAATTAGATAAATAAAATCAATACAACAAAGCCGACGGTTTACTGTAGGGGTTTTGTAAAATTATCTGTATATTACGAGATATTCAATAAAAACCGCTTTTTCGAACGGCGCGAGGCATTTTTTATGTATGAAGATTTCTGCCTGATTGGCGCACCTGTACAGAGGCCAAGAAAGTAACAAAATTGATTTTTGACAATTATTTCTACCAGCTCACTGCCGAGCAAAGGACAATATTTTCTCTATAGAAATATAAAATAAAAAAAGTTATCTATAAAGTTACCTACCTATAACTGTTCGCTAGATTTAATTGTTTTTTCAAAAATGTTGATTAATAAAATTTAAAACAATAAAACAGATGGCTTTCTGTGAGGACTTATGTATATTTTATGAGATATTCAATTGAAAGGGGTTTTTGGAGCGGCGCGAGACGTTGTTTGTATGAAGATTTCTGTTTGTGGTTGGCGCACTAGTCCTGTAGACGGGTCAGCCATCACCATTGAATAAATCATAGTACCATTTGGACTGCTGTAGAAGGTATGCACATTGGGACAATGGGAGATAAGGCGTGACATTCGCACAGAACATTGGCTAATGAGTATTGCCAATGCATGCCAACTCGATAATGCTCTTCGTTTACCAAAGAAACCAATGTGAAAATACTCGCAACACTCTCCAAGAAGAAATCGATGCACGGCAGCTAACTCAGTGGATAACCGAACAAGGATCCAAAATTATTGACAGTGGCAATCATTTTGTGTAGCGTTGTTAGTTGACTCGATTGAACGCAGAGCTTTCAGGCTTATAAGTGAGCAACCTATGGCGGAGACTAGGATCCAGAGTCTCGAGCACCGCCGTAAAGTTGCATGCCTTTCGATCTTCTACAGATTACATTTCGGGGAATGTGTCCAGGAGCTTCATGATCTGGTCCCGCCATCTCCTTTTCATCATACGACAAGCAGGCGCACGGCTCAGTACTCATCAGTTTTTTATTTATTATTTCTCTTAAGTGTGTGTGCTACAAATAAATCTTTCTTTCTTTCTTTCTTTCTTTCAGTATCATCATCTTACCTCATCAGTATACCCGCAATTCGCGCTAAGCGTTTCGGTTCCATCTTTGTAATGCTAACTGCTAAGGAGTGAAACAAGATGCCGTCGTCTGTCTTTCCTGAAAACTATATTACGGGTCTCTAGTGAATAGGTGACTTCTAGACCTTCGTGCTTCAACGTCGGCCGCATGGTGAGATCGCGGTCAATCGAGGGGCTATAATAGCTAAAAAAAAATGCGGCACTTATTTTCCGATTTCTTGATCTTGCGCGTGCGCGCTGCTGCCGCGCTGCACAGAGTGCGCGCCAGCCACAACATTCTCCTGGCTGTGGTAGCCGATAGGCCAGATTCCCACCTCACTCAGCACTGGACTAAGATGCATTCAGTTATGGCCAATTACACTTTTTTTAAGTGTTTCGTATTTGGTTGGTGAAATAGATCGTACGTTACATAAAGAAGTGCCAACGAATTTCTAAAGCGAATAAACGTAACATCGTTCCACATTCAGGACTGGCTCTACGATTTATAATCTGTACACGTTACAAACCGGCCACGCGTGCCAATGTGGGTGGTCTCACATTACATGATTCACCAATCACTTTAGATTTTAACAGCCCCTGTATTGGCATAGTAAATACATAATACATACAGGTTGATGATGGGATCCAAGAGGTTTTTTTTTATACAACTTGGAATGGCGGATCTAGCAGGTGGCCCACCTGCCCCCCTATTCCCTAACTGAAAGTCACTCGGTGACTAACGTTTGTCAAGAAGAATGATCATCAATTAAAAAAATTCCTATCAAGAATTGTCAATTGATGGTAATTTTACTTGTCAAACGTTGGTCACTGAGTGACTTTCAAGATAGAGAATAGGGGGGCTGATGTTAAGCGGGGTACCGCTTATGAACAGCGAATTCTCACATAAGTCATGTCCACCTAGGACGCAACCTATGTGGCATTGCACTGCGCCCGCCACCTTGAGACATAAAGATGAAAAATATCAAGTGCCTGTAATTTCACCGGCAACCATACCCTTCAAACCGGAACACAGCAATGCGAACACTACTGCTTTGCGGCAGAAATAGGTATGGTGGTAGTATTTCCCCAGATGAACTCTTTCACTACTAATTACTACTAACTCCTCAAATATTATAGGCACACATATAGCGATTTCGGTATTTTCAGCAACAAGTCAAACATGTGCATTCAGAAAGTGCCATTCGGTGAAGTGGAACTGATGAATATAAGTATGATAAGTATTTCCACGGGTGGCGATAAGGGTGACTTTCCGATATCCGATTGAGCTGAAATTTACCTGTCAAGTTCCGATGACAATACAATATGATGGTACAGCGACCTGATCTAATGATGGAGACGGAAGGTGGGTAACGGAACTCCTCGATGGATAATAGAAGACTGGCCGTGTTTAGGCTCATTGTGATCAGCACACGGTTCCAATCACTAATACTATAAAATCTTATATTGGAGAAAAAAATCCAAGCTAAAGACGGTTTTTTTTTTAAAGAATTATCAAATGTTTTGTACTGCAAACAAAATCATCCTGTGAATATCTAACAGCCTCACACTAGTGTAATATCGCTAAGTAAAGCCTCTCACCAATCTTATAAATAATAAAACTATCATTCTTTTTAATATAACATAATCTTCATCATATGTTTATCTCTTGTACGAAACGGAGAGGGATTTGATGAGCGATCATTAGTGTTTGTTCTGTTTTCGTCGAGTATTAGGTTTAGTTCTGCCTACGACTGTACCAAACTTCTTTGGAAAATCCTTAATAGATCCATCAGGAACAAAAAAAACTAATTGAAAAAATCATTTCAAAATGATGCATTGGAGACAGGATCGATCAGGAACAAAATTATAGGTGTATAATGGATCGAACAGGTCAATGGATTGATCTCAATTGATCGAACAGGTACCACTCTACATTTTGACTCGCTCGCATTCGTAATATACTATTATTTATTCTGTGGCATTGCATACGAGTAAACTTAGGCTTTTCAATAAACAGTTGAGTCACTCGAGTCGACATAAAAGGCAAACACAGGATACTGTCACGTATGCATGTTTGTTATACTTTACGAGTGTATTACAATAGAAATGTTATCATTCATTCTTGAGAGGGTTGTACCACTTGTACCACAAAGAATCCCGAGAAATCTACAGTACGAATGCACTCATACAACTGGGACAATTACAGAATAACCGCTAAGTCCCAGCCCAAGTTCACCATGCCTATTTCTGCCGCAAAGCAGTAGTGCTCGCATTGCTGTGTTCCGATTTTAAGTGTTACCTATTTCTGCCGCAAAGCAGTAGTGCTCGCATTGCTGTGTTCCGGTTTGAAGTGTTACCTATTTCTGTCGCAAAGCAGTAGTGCTCGCATTGCTGTATTCCGGTTTGAAGTGTATGGGTGCCGGTGAAATTACAGGCACATGAGACTTTTCATCTTTATGTCTCAGGGAGGCGGGCGCAGTGCAATGCCACATAGGGCGCGTAGGGTGGACGTGACCTATGAGGTAATTCATTGTTAAAGGCAGAGGTTACCGCTTAAGTGAGGTTAGGTCGTCGCAAATTGCACCTTGCGTGTCTTATGTTTGGTGTTATGAAATATAAATCTCCGTCTTATCTCAACGAGAAGTTGTCATGGATATCCAGCTCCTGTGGCTTTCGCCAGTGTTCGAAGCAGCTCGAGACACAGCGGCACAGCTCTGCCTGCTTCAGAGACAGCTTTCGCTATGCAACCTCAAAGTGCTGGAACAATATCCCGCCACCGATAAGGGACCTGCAAAGCTTACTATCTTGCTTTAGATCTAAATTAAATAAATTTTTGTTTGAGCATCAAAAGGATCAGGAAAGTCTAAGACACGACACAAGTGTCCCGTGAGCGTTAATGGTGTGTAAATTTACGGTACATTATTGAAAGCATAAAATAGCACCTTTTCGGAAAATTCATTTTTTTTTCGGAAAATTCATTTTTTTTTTCCAGAAAATTCATTTTTATCGTTGGTTTGATTATTAAAATTTTTTTTCTTTCTTACCTTTATTAAAATTATTTAAAGTAGATTTTTGAAATTTGAGCATACCTTACTTTTAGTATTATTCTTATTATTAGTTTTCTTTATGTTAGTGTGTTGTTGTATAGTCGTTGTGAGTGGTTTGCCGTAACGCCAACAAGTGGTTCTGCCGGAAGACCAGCGTTGGTTGCTAGCTTGCTGTCAACCAACTCATGCTGAGGCAGAGCCATTTTGTTACTTGAGCTACACCCCGTACCTTCATATCTGTTTCTACTTAGTTTAATACGTGTTTCAGTGTAGCAAGTTTTTTAATACTGCGTATCGACTCAGTTTCATGTAAGGATTGTTTCATTGGATTGGAAGAAAAAAAAACGGAGCAGTAGAAGAAAGTCAAATTTAATCAAATGTTTTCTCATAAGTAATCTGGCAGGTACCTACACTACCTACGTTAATAAAACTATCGCAATAAAGGTTCAATATGGCCTCCCTCTTGCTGTATACAGGTCCAGAAGGAAACTCTTTAATTTGTTTTTTAAACTAGTTTTCTTTTGAATGAGACTTTTGATGTCCAGTGGCAGTTTATTAAAAATTAATACAGCTTGATACCTCGTAGAGTGTTGAGAGATTGACATAGGGGGGAGGGGTAGGAGGGAGGGTACGGGCACGTTTTAGACCACCTCTAGTGGGCTCAGACAAACACACTCTGTATATCATCACGTATCTAGAATGCCGTCAATTTACAAACCCTTGAATAATCCGATCAGCGTACGTGTTCAAAGGCATGAGAGCAAACAAATAAAACCTACATGACAAATACAATGTATAGGCCTCAAGTACCTACTATAGCTGTGGCTCATATTCAATGTCCTTATAATCCTTGTAAATACGAGGGCCTACGTGTGAAGTTGCATGTCAAAACGATAACATACAATATTTATTATTTCTATATAATATTTAAACAGTACGATATAATTATACTGCGATGTTGGTTTCCTTTGAATCATTGTTAAGGTGGTTGCTATCGCTTGAGGCACGAAATTCAAATTTGTTCGTGTTTTTTGCTCATAACAGCTCACCAACACTTCTTCAGATAGCGAAAACTAATTTGCCGGTAATTATATGACCTAACACACAAGTTTTAATTTATAGTATCACATAAATATCATTAGCTTGGCTATGAATGTGCTTGAAACAAAAAAAACACTGTAAAAAACAATGAAGCACAATCGTAGCTAAACTAGTGATATTTATGTGATACTATAAATTTTAAATTGTGTGTATCTCTTAAATAAGTAGAAAAGTAAGTAATCTCTTAAAAAGAACGCTGGAACGCCTGAAGAAGCTTGACTGCCAGCGTTCTTTTTACATGACGCGCATTATACCCGGGCATAATGCAATAATATCAACCATGCACTTCCGAGCAGTCAACCTCAACAAACAACACATTACGACACTTTTGTTCGACATTCATATCAACGTAGCACGTGCCTGACCTACTCCCATGCAACGAATTCCCCCCGCTGCAGTTAGGCTGCGTCCCCAGTAGGCAAACTGTTCGCCGCCGACTGAAATAGCGGCGCGGCGTAACGGCTAGCTTATTACGTATCTTGCAATAGTAATGCGATGCCAAGAATTGCGCGATTATCGAATCCAAATTGCAAATTCGTATTACGTATCGCTGATACGCGATAATCGCGCAATCCTTGCTATCGAATTGCTATTACAAGATTCTATCCTACTAATATTATAAACGCGAAAGTTTGTAAGCATGGATGGATGGATGGATGGATGTTTGTTACTCTTTCACGTAAAAACTACTGGATGGATTTGGATGAAATTTGGAATGGAGATAACTGGATTCCCGGAATAACACATAGGCACATCTTTATCCCGATATTCCCACGGGATCGAGACTTACGCGGGTGAAACCGCCGGGCGCTGCTTGTACGTAATAAGCTTTTAGCCCTTCCATATTTGAAATGGAGTGTTCACAGTTTGCGCGTAACGCTGCAAACTGCGTAGAGTGAGCGCAAAACTAACAAACTGCGGAACACTCCATTCAAATATTTGGAAGGGCGTATACGAAACGTATAAGCCGCTAACAGTCTGCCTACTGAGGACGCAGCCTTACGGTAATTTTTCCAATGAGTCGACGACCCTGAAGCAGGTGTTTTATCTTCGTTTTTTGTGCCAAAAAGGTACTAAACGGGTCAGTCTTGAAACTAGGTAAGCATTTGTTGATTACGTAGTTACTAGCCTTTTGCCCGCAGCTTTGCACGCGTTGTGTCGGGGTAAAAAGCCCTCTCCTCAGCATACAACGATAAAATCGGCTAAACCGTTGACCCGACAGACGTTGTCCTGCCCAATGGTCATACAAAGGTCATTTTTCCGGGCAAAGATTCCCTTTTTGATTTCCCTAAATTTATGAACAAATTTTTGTATATATACATGCACATATAGACACACGCCTTTTTTCTCGAAGGGGTAGGCAGAGCCTCAATGGACCTCTTTTCACAGTGGTTTGCACCATCGTGGAATATAGACGTGACAAGTGGTGAGCTCATCGCCGCCATTGTTTCCCACGAGTAATTACACATTCCATGATAAGCTACCAGCCAGGACAAATGTTATACCAACTAATCTTATCAACAAGTCCGGCTTATACGCCATCCACGGGAGGAGACGGAGGAGTCTATTCTTAGGCCGGACACACCAAAGTTTTATATAAAAACAGTTTTTTTCTTAAATATTTCAATCATTTTATTATTACAATACATTACATAGGTACACGTCGTTCCTATATTACTCACCGTTTTCTAATAGATATCGGTCAGGTATTAACTGCGCTATTAATTCATTTGTTCAGCAATTACTAAGCGTTTGAACTAGCCCGGTTTATAGATAAATTAATTAAACTTTCCGGTTTGAGATGACGACGTTTATTGCAATATCAGAATCATATTAAAAATATATTAAACAGGAACGCTATCCTAATAATATCCGTGATGCTAGTTGAACAAAGTCAAAGTCAAAAGTCAAAGTATAAAATACTTTATTCATTGAAATCACAAGGGTCATTTTGAATCGTCTTATAAACTAAACTATAAACTCTACCAACGCGACCAAACCTAGAAGAATCAAAAGTAGACTAAATTAGACAAAATAGAATTCAGGTAGTTTGTATGAGTTCATTAACATTGCATGAACTGTATCAAAAACAACAGGGTTTGTGCATTTTTAAGAAAACGTTAAAGTTCAATTCCTTATCCCTCAGCAACTTGGTTTAGAAAACTGGCCAAGTGCGAGTCGGGCTCGCGCACGAAGGGTTCCGTATCATTATTTATAAAATCTGTAAAAAAAACGCGTTTGTTGTATGGGAGCCCCCTTAAATATTTATTTTATTCTGTTGTATGTACCTGTTTTTATTAATTTTTGGTTAACCAAAGACTGATGTAATTACTTTTCTAAGTGCAATATTAATATGTGCCTCCTGAAATAAATGAAATTGAATTGAATTGTTTTTAGTATTTTTTGTTATAGCGGCAAAGGAACCCTTTGGGTACGGAACCCTAAAAAATGAAGTCTTATGAAAGAGATACTTTTCTATGATATGATAAAGGTTAGGAAACTGAAGTCGGATGAAAGAAATACATTTGTTATGAAAAAGGTTAGGAAAATGAAGTCTTATGAAGGAAATACATTTCTATGATATGACAAGAATTAGGAAATTTAAGTCTGATGAAAAAATACATTTCTATGATAATTAAGGCTAGGAAAATGAAGTCTTATGAAGGAAATACATTTCTATGATATGACAAGAATTAGGAAATTTAAGTCTGATGAAAAAATACATTTCTATGATAATTAAGGCTAGGAAAATGAAGTCTTTTGAAAGAAATACGTTTCTATGACATGACAAGAATTAGGAAATTTAAGTCTGAAGAAAAAATACATTTCTATGATAATTAAGGCTAGGAAAATGAAGTCTTATGAAGGAAATAAATTTCTATGATAGGACAAGAATTAGGAAATTTAAGTCTGCTGAAAAAATAAATTTCTATGTATATTAAGGCTAGGAAAATGAAGTCTTATGAAAAAAATACATTTATATGACGTGACAAGAATTAGGAAATATAAGTCTGAAGAAAAAATACATTTCTATGATAATTAAGGCTAGGAAAATGAAGTCTTTTGAAAGAAATACGTTTCTATGACATGACAAGAATTAGGAAATTTAAGTCTGAAGAAAAAATACATTTCTATGATAATTAAGGCTAGGAAAATGAAGTCTTATGAAAGAATACATTTCTATGATATGACAAGAATTAGGATATTTAAGTATGAAGAAAAAATACATTTCTATGATGATTAAGGCTAGGAAAATGAAGTCTTATGTAAGCAATACATTTCTATGATATGACAAAGGTTAGACAAAGGACTCAAAATTACCTATAAAACCTAGGTCTATCCTGCAGCATATCCTGAGACAGGGACCTGTTTGACCCTACACAACAAATATCGATGCCTTTCTACTTATCAACTTACCACGCAGTTTATATTAGTTTTTATTTCTTTTTTTACAGTGGCTTAGTATTAGATTTTTGTTTTTTAGTTTCATGCGTTATGTGTGTGTTGTGTATTGGGGGAATATAAACAAATTTTCTTTCTTTCTTTCAAAAATGAGTAGGGAATCACAAGGCACAGAGAAGTTACACAAGTAGGACTAGTTTCTGAACTCTGAACACAGTATGAACAAACATGACTGGTCGAAATGCTCAACCGTTTCCGATATAGATAATTTGAAGTAGGGCATATCAAAATAGCAAGAAATTGCTGGTGATTGAGATAACATTTTAATATTCATGAGGTATTTTATCCACCTAATGTAGTTTCGCTTGTGTGAATGTAATAAAAATGCAAATATTAGTAGAACCTACATAGCATATTTGTTGTTTAAGGTGGGGTATGCGTATGCCTCAAAATTACTAGTCTTTGAATTCTTCCTAATTTGTTTTTTAACAGACTAAAATCAAGTACTACATATTCAAATTAAAAATATGCGTGTCTAAGTTACCTCTAACTTTTGGCTAGATTCGATTGTTTATTAATGTAGGGGTTTTGTAAAATGATCTATATTTTAAGAGATATCAGTTTCAATTATTTATTTCATCAAAAAATATTTAAATCGTGTCTGAAAACAAAATTTGTAATTTAAAAAAAACGTCTTTTTCGATCGGCTAGCCGGTTTTTTGTATGAAGATATCTGCCTGGTGATGGCGCAGTTACAGTTATGCCGATGGATCTTGGCCGGGTTGTAATTACCTGTAACGATGGTCTTTGACAAATTAGATACTAAAAATCGATTGCACAGCTAAACGTCCAACGTCAGCCCGGCCAAGATCCATCGGCACAACTGCACGTTTGAGTACCTCAAATTTAAAATGAAAGAGTTACAAATTTTTCAACTATGAACCACCTCATTTAATTCATCACTTTTCTGAGCTCGAGTCCGTCCGAGCCGAGATCTTACTGAGTGACTGATGCAAATTATGCAAAACTGATGAACGACTAACGAGTGAACTTATGTGCTGCTGTGCTGTACTGTAGGCGGCGTTCACACAACACAATATCACTCCCTCCCTCGTCCAACGAAACGGTAACGCACCGCCGCCACCCCGGACGCTCGTCACGTTCGCGCTCACTCGCTAGACGGTACTCTGTCACAATCACCACATCACCTCACCTCAAATGAGGGGGGCCTCGAGAGTAACTCGCGATGCAAAATGAGGGAGGACCCTCATCCTCATTTAATAGACGAGTTACCCAACACAACTGCAGTGTCGAAATAACTAATCGCCGTTTAGATGCGCACAGACACGCGCACGACAATTTAGTTACCATTAAATGTATTTGACCAAAACTGCTAACTTCACGGCGGCCTAGTTAAATCGTCAGAACTGTTAATACTTTAGGTTCCAAGCATTGGTAAAATGAAATACTCTATTTTATTTCTGTTTTCGCCCTCACTAAAATCTGGGGTCTTATTTTTTAACACTGAAGTTCGATTTTGATTACCATTTTGTGCAAACAGACACACGCCTTTTTCCTTATTTCTCAATGGGCCTCTCTCCACATTGGGTTTCACCATCGTGGAATATAGACGTGACGAGTGGTGAGTCACCGCCATTGCTTCCCACGACTTAACTCGGCTAACGCTTACTTCCAGTAATAACACATTCCATAATAATCTAGCAACCAGGACAAATCTTATACCAACGAATCTTATCAACAAGTCCGGCTAGCTTATTACGTATCTTGCAATAGCAATGCGATAGCAAGAATCGCGCGAGAATTGCGCGATCATCGCATCCAAATTGCAAATTCGTATTACGGATCGCTGATACGTAATACGAATTTGCGATTTGGATGCGATAATCGCGCAATTATTGCTATCGCATTGCTATTGCAAGATACGTAATAAGCTAGCGGGTAATCCCTCAGTCGGCTTTTACGGCATCCACGGGAGGAGACGGAGGGGTCAGTATGTGGACGCAGTGGAGTGGAGTCAAATATTGGTCACACATTTCAAAGTCAATATGAACATGGCAGGGTTGTCCGAAGCTGGCCCAGTCAGCTAAGTACAGTGAAAAATGAAAACTAGTTTGAATAACAAATAGGTGCTATTTGTTTGGGTAAAACCTACATGGTTTTGATCTCCCGCGTCTAATTACCGTCGTATTTCTGCCACCAACCCAGAGCTGCCAAAACCCAAGACCGGAAGAGCGGTGGAGATCTATGTAAATTGGACTGTTCACCACTCATTTGTAAATGCCAGCGTGGGATTACGTACACCAAGTCTTGTATCTTGTGTCTCGCTCTGTCCTTTAGGGATAGAGTGGCACGGATGTCTGTGTACGTATCTTTACAATTGTTTACAATGGCGCCCTCCCCCCACCCTCGAACGACCGCCATGCCGCAAGTCACGTACGCAGGGCCGTCACCGCGCATGTGCGGGAATCGCCTCGTTTATTTTGGTTTTTATCGGAGAAACCAGCGATTTCTGTTGATATTTATTCGCGATTGTTAACGCTATCGGTATCTGATACTTTAGCTGATTTCGGTCGGATATTTCAGGCCAATAATATATATAGGTACTTAGTTAAATAAATAGAACGTAAAAATTGATAAGGCCTGTCTGAAATCTGTATTCATTTTATGTAGCGAACAGACGTAGATAAATGTTATTAATAACATAGTACCTAGGTGAAGTTTGATTGAATGATTCAGTATGGATAAAATGTTATAGATGATATACCTACCTAAAACACCACTGGAAGGATTTTGAGTAATTTCACTGTTATAAAGGCGATTCTATGCAATGCGCCAACATTCTTTTCACAAACGGTAGGTACTCTATATTTACCATGATTTTTGAATTTTGATTGTTCCCGATATTTCGGCACAGTTGCATGCGCCATGATCACGGGAGAACTAACCAAAGTCTTTGCGATTAGATGTTACTGGCAGATATATTGATCTACCCTCTTTCTCACTCTGTGTAGCAATAGCAGGTACCACACTTTTTTGATCCTTACACATTCTCACGCACAGGCTTCCATACTCCAGATAATTGAAAACCATCTTCCCTATTGTTTTATGTGTTGAGTAATCTCAAATTGTCTCTTGTACCATTCTTGGTATGTAATGTCGCTCTGTTGAGATTACCTGCGGATTGTGTGGCTCGATCCAATGATGATGTGCCAACATTGGTTGCTCCAAAAATACAGAGTGAAGCAAAGACGAGTCACACACTATAAGCAGCATTTTGATATGACAATAATTGGTTTTCAATTGAAGTTTCCTGCGTGACAGAATTCGAGATGAGGAGATCCGAAGAAGAACCAAGATCACTGATAAATAGCTCTCGGATTAGCAAAAGTTGAAGTGGAAAGGGGCGGGCCATATATAGCTCGCAGAGCCGACAGTCATTGGGGAGTAAGGGATCTCGAGTGGCATCCACGATCAGAAAGACGCATTAGAAGAAGGCCCCGATGGAACGCTTTGATGGTCGGAGTAAGGTGGATGGAGGCGACTCAAGATCGGTCGCCGTGGCATTCTATCGGGGCCTGTGTCCAGCGGTGGACTTCTACAGGCTGGTGATGCTGATATTCAATTGAAAGGATTATCAATAAATATTATGGCATTCCTCGATAAAATACGTATTCTACTATATTTTTGTAGGATCCCCCAATCCAGAAGTAACTAATGGGGTTAGCGTGGAGACAATATTTAGAAATATTACATTTATTAGCTTGCGTGACCAGCTATCTTGAATTTAAGTTTGAATATAATCAAACATCATGGACAATAGTATAACTATACTGCATAGTGGAAAAATCTGCTGATGACAAAAACATTCCGATTTTGATAAAACATGTCTACGAACCATCGCTAGAAAACCTGCTTTCAAATAAAAAAACGGATTCAAATCGGGTCACCCGTTTATGAGTGGTGCCAGTTGCCACAGACAGACAGACAGAAGCGGTCAAACTTATAACACCCCTTTTTTGCGACGGGGGTTAAAAATAGCGGTCTTTAAAATTTGGTGGAGTACACCGAAACGATTGGACGTACGATTTTCGTGACGAAATCGATATTGATTCATACAATATAACAATGGCCGCCCACGTATTACACGATTCTGTCTGCTAATGAGCTCGCAAACTAATCATGAATGGAATGTACCAGATAAGTCGACTTTGACACGATCATAACAAATGTATACTATTACTAAGTATTTAAGTAATTATAGTAGGAATATAGTAAAATCAAAATGTTAGTAATTTAAACCTGATGTGTTGGTGAATTGAGCTATATATCTGACTAGCCGAATACCCGTGCTATCACATCACAAAAAAACTAAAACTTTGTCACCTCTTTTTACCCCTTTTTAAGGGTTATTTGAAAAATCCTGAAATATGTGTTCAATTATTCTGTATTTTAAATACCCATACCAAGTTTCAAGCAAAACGCACCACGCGATAAAAAGTTCCCATACAAACTTTAACACCCCATTGCACCCGTTTTTGGAGGGTAGTTCGGGGAAAAAAGATTTTACCCGTTTTATTATTTTTATTGTAGCAACTTATGCAAAGTTCAAGAAATAGGATTTTTCATGCAATGGTTTTAACACCCCTTTTCACCCCCCTAAGGGGGTGTAACATAATTCAACCCCTAAGGGTTGAATTTACAAAAATCCCTTCTTAGTGGGTCGTTTTGCTATAAAAGGAACCTACGCTCCAAGTTTCAGCTTTCTAGGTAGGTACAGCGGTTTCGGCTCGGCGATGATGAATCAATAAGTCAGCCAGGCAGGTTAAGCTCTTCATTCGTAATTTTTTTGTCATTTCTTTCTGTTCTTAGATAAGTGCATATCATCTATCACATGAGGTAGGGTACAATTAACAGAATTTAGGTTTTTTAAATTTCCGACTATCTAACTAAATTGTCGATATTTCAATTCTAGCGCAAGCCAACTCCTAAATCAGTATTTGGGCAGATGGCACAGCATAAGGCAGGCCATCTGCTTCCTTATTTGGCTTCGTAAACAGTAAAATATGTTGTTGGTTATCTCTAGAAAAGCAAACCGTTTTTTTCTTTTACAATTCTTTGGATATGTTTACATATTCGTATAGTGTTGGTATAGTGCAATTTTTATGCGCAGTCTATGCAAAAGCTGAATTGCAAATATCCAAAAGAGCCTGTCACATGAATGATATTTAAATAAGCAGCTTGTATAAAATCTTCTAATTCTTGCTTCATTTTTAGGGTTCCGTATCCAAATGGCAACAAACGGAACCATCATGTCATGTCATGTCATCATGTCATCATGACGGATTCGTCATGTATGTCTGTCTGTCTGTCCGTCCGTATGTCACAGCCACTTTTTTCCGAAACTAAGAACTATGCTGTTGAAACTTGGTAATTAGATGTATTCTGTGAACCGCATTAAGATTTTCTCACAAAAATAGAAAAGAAAAACAATAAATTTGGGGGGTTCCCCATACTTAGAACAGAAACTCATTTTTTTTTTTCATCAAGCCCATACGTGTGGGTTATCTATGACTAGGTCTTCAAAAATTATATTGAGGTTTCTAATATATATTTTTTCTAAACTGAATAGATTGCGCGAGAGACACTTCCAAAGTGGTAAAATGCGAGTCCCGCTCCCCCCTGTAACTTCGAAAATAAGAGAATGATAAAACTAAAAAAAAACAATGATGTAAACTTTCACCGAAAATTGGTTTCAACGAGATCTAGTAAGTAGTTTTTTTTAATACACTATTATTAAAACATCGATCAAAGTTAAAACGAATTACAAGAACTTTTATATTATGTTACTTGCTGCTACGGAACCCTTCATGGGCGAGTCCGACTCGCACTTGGCCGCTTTTATCATTATGCTACAATTTTTGAGGCAGTTATTTTCCGCCATCGACAGATAGTGGCTATGCAATCATTTTGACAGATGTTTTTATACATTATGTGATGAGTGGCCGTTATCTAAACTCCCTTGCAGACTACCAGCCACTTATCTGCCGAAGGTGAAATCGGACCTATTTATAATAAACAAGGTGGGGCATGCCCTATATTACAAATCATGGATTTGATTTTTAGCTGACTAAATCAAGTGTCTATAATATTCAAATCAAAAATATGGACGGATACTAACTACATCATAATTGCTAGGGATCACTGTACCAAAATTACGATAGGAAAATATTTCTCTATATAAAAAAATCGCAAAGTTACCTCTAACTTTTGGCTAGATACGATTGTTAGAATAGAATATAATATCATTATTCTTTATTGCACAAAACAAACAATGTACATAGGCGAACTTAATGCTAGGAAGCATTCTCTACCAGCTAACCTTTGTGTAGTGTGGATAGGTGCATAACATTGGGTCAAACATTTGAAAAATAAAAGCAATACAATAAAACCGTGGGGCTTACTTACTACAGGGGTTTTGTAAAACTATCTATATTTTACCAAATATTCAATTAAAAAAGGCTTTTTCGAGCGGCGCCAGACGTTTTTTTTATGATATTTCTGCGTGGGTTTGGCGCAACCTTAGGTGTGGTATTTTGGTGGTGAAAACGAAATGGTGTTGTGAAACGTGCTCTGAATCCTGTAAACACAGCTAAGTAGGTAAACGTGCCAAGATAGATATAATGAAATCGGTCTAATATTTATTATTCATCAGATTAAAATATTTGGTAAACAAGACTTTGTCAACGAAAGGTTAAGGTAAAAAATAAAACTATAAATTAAAATAGAACAGCAAGAAATTTCGAAATAATAAAGATAAACTGCAAACGACCGCAGTCAAGTCAGAGAGGCTCAAAAGAAATCGCAAATTGGGACACGAAGGTGTGCTGAAGGTGTGCTGCACGTCCACGTCCATGTGAGAAATTTTTATTCGAATTTGGACTTTATTCCGCTTAAATAAAACATACCATTCATTAATATACAACGCCTGCTGTTCTGGTATAGTGCATGTAGCAGTACGAACTACAGTTAGCTTGATAGTTACTACGGGTTGTCTCGGAGACTTTATGAATGAGTAAGCGTTTACGCAACGTTTGTAGGCCAAATTCCAGGTGGCATTGTCACGAGCGCTCTGTATCAACTATTATAATTGATGCGGTAAGTTCTTACTAGCGAGACAAGGCAGCTCACTGTTTATAATGTAATCAGATTCATGGATGATGAGTTTCTCAAAGAGGGTTACTCTAATTCTAATTCAAGTTGAGGTCTGCACTGACGTCCCACATCATAAGGGGTGTATTGAGCACTACCCAAAACGCGAACCCTTAAAATAATGGAGGACTTTAGACTTTAGATAGGAGCACAGTTCCATTGCCCCGAGGGAGCTGTAAATGAAGTAAAACAGGTTTTGATAAGTTCCTATTGTCCCGTTTTTCCCTGGCTTCATTTGTGGCTGTGCAGTGTATCACACGGTGGAACAGACAGTTTCTTCGTCTGAACGTTACACTGATAACGGGTCCAGTTCTTATCCAAGCTTATAGGTAATCATTCGAGATTTTCAATCGAGATATTTCTTTCGTGATTTCTCATCAAAATAATTTCATCAAAGACACGTTTGACGACCTGTGTGGCGCGGCGGGCGAAGGTTCGCCTGCGACGCAGGAGGTTGCGGGTTCGATTCCCGCCTCGGAACAAATATCTGTACGATCTGCAGATATTTGTTCAGGGTGTTCTGGGTATTTTCTATGTACCTATAATAAACAATATCTATCTATGTAATGTATCGTATTAAGTATAACCGTTATCTAGTACCCATAACACAAGCTCTGCTTAATTTTCACTAGAAACGGGATATTTACCATTATTTTTGAGTTTTAAGCTCTGCTTAGCTTGGGGCTAGATAATGTTGTGTGAACTGTCCACATTTTTTTTTGGCGTTTACCTATAGAGATTTATTATTTTTACGCCGACTGTACTTCACTAACAAAATCTTCAGGGGATCGAACAGGACGATCAAAGTCCAGAGGATCATAGGCAGGGGATCCATCAGGAACTACACAGTCTAGCAGGCGAGTTCCTTTGCTGTTGCGAAAGTTGCTATGGTGTGTGAAGAACGCAGATATGTGGAGTGAGGTGATGTAACTGAGTGATTTACCTTCGTCCTGCCGTTGATGACGTAGTCTCCCATCTTCCCGTTGCTGGCCATCTTGTTCGCCCGCAGGATGATGTTATCCACCTGAAAACAAATTATTACGTTTTAAATGCGATTTCATATAGACAGACTAGTTTATGGATAGATAATTGCAGCTCAATGCAGCCAGCAAGGGTATGCCGCAAAATTCCTAATCTTAGATTTTATTTTTAACAGACTAAGCTGTAAGCAGATTTTTAAGCAGTATTGCTAGCATTGCTGTGTTTCGGTTTGAAGGTTAAGGGTGCCGGTGAAATTTCAGGCACATGAGACTTTTCATCTTTATGTCTCAGGGTGGCGGCCGCAGTGCAATGCCACATAGGGTGCGTCCTAGGTGGACGTGACCTATGAGGTAATGCACTGTTCATAGGCAGAGGTTACCGCTTAACATCAGGTGGTCCATCTGCTTGATCCGTCATTCAAGTAGTATACAAAAAAAAAACAAGTACAATATTCAAATTAAAAATATTTATGAATACTACATTATAATTCTGAGGGATCACTGTACCAGAAACACGATATGCCAATATTTATTCTATAGAAAAAAAAAAAAGTTATGAAGATTTCCTGCCTGGGGTTGGCGCAGTCCCGTCTGGTAGTGATTTGGAACAGTAGAGCTATTTAGATCGCTTGCAACTATAATAGAAGTTACAGAAGTACATCATCTGTGAAAATTTCAACTTTCTAACTATAGCGGTTCATGAGATACAGCCTGGTGACAAACGGACGGACAGATAGACAGACAGACAGACTGTTACGGTCAGACAGACAGACAGACGGACGGACGGACAGCGGAGTCTTAGTAATAGGGTCCCGTTTTACCCTTTGGGTACGGAACCCTAAAAAGCGCTCTCCTCGGTATTTAGATAGACCAACAATTTTGTAAATGTTGTCTAAGCCTTCTTGTATTAGTTGTAGTATTATTTCTGTAAAGTATTTTATCTCTATAATAGTAGGATACTCCTTTCAGTTCTGCCAGCCAGTTGCATCTAGAACTGTGCTTGAACGAAAGATTAGTCTTTGAAATACAAAAAACACCTGTTAAAACCACATTGGTAAGACAGATCATACAAATATACCCAATAGTTATCCTTATGTGATTAAGTAGGCTATGTGATTGCCAACGCGTAGGATTCAAAGGAAAACGCGAAGGTTTCCGCGACCTACTCGCATAGGTTGCTAGGAGAATGGAAGCTACATCGTCAAAGAATGAGTTCATGCGTTGGTTTGTTCACAGTGATTGCATCGTTCGTATCGTGTTCATGACTGAATAACTCATGTTTCTTGTGGTAAACTTAGTATCAAAAGCTGCTCAGTTTCTGTTTGTTTAAAAAAAAACATGTTTACATGATTATTTTCCCTACTCTCTCTAGCATCTTACTTTTGACTGCCTGCGGCATTTTAGTGTTTTACGCGTTTTATAGGTCGTCCATGGGCTGTTGATAATTAAATAATGTTTTGCAATTCGCTTTCTAGGTATGTATTGAAGTGCATTAGCACCTGTCGCGTCAAAGTGAAAACGTAGACCATCAACGGCGCGGGCGCCACTCTATCAGCTAATCAATAATCAGTTGATATTACACGAACGAACCACTCATGTTATCTCTTTGTTATTTTATTAACCTACCTTCGGCACTATGCATGAAGTCATGCAGGTACATACCTGCATATAGTCATATATGTATGTAGTAGGTAGACTTCATGTTTTTGAATAAAATTCTAGTTCCCATAATACAAACCTTGTCTTGGCATGGTAATTCATAAACTTTAAACATCCTCCGACAACGGATTATACAGTCAGCGTTGTTTATCTACATACAAATGCTAAATACACATAATACTTATGAAAATCTATCTATACCTATATAAGAGCATATAACCTGACTGACTGATTCATCATCGCCGAGCCGAAACAGCTTGACCTAGAAAGCTGAAGCTTGGAGCGTAGGTTCCTTTTATAGCAAAACCACCCACTAAGAAGAGTTTTTTGTAAATTCAACCCCCAATTGGGGTGAAATGGAGTGAAAACCATTGTATGAAAATCTTATTTCTTGAACCTACAAACTAGAAACTTGGCTATAGTATGTTTCAATACAAATCATAAACGGGTAAAATATTTTTCCCCAAACTCTACGATTTTTCCCCAACAAAAAAGCGGGTGCAATGGGGTGTTAAAGTTTGTATGGGAACTATTTATCGCGTGGTGCCTTTTGATGGAAACTGGGTATTGGTACCTACTTAAAAAACAGAATAATTGAACTCATATTTCAGGATTTTCCAAATAACCCTTAAAAATGGGTAAAAGGGGAGACAAAGTTTTACTTTTTTCGCGTAGCTAAGCACGGGTATTCAACTAGTCTAATTACTAACTAAAGTAACATTTCAGAAAAACATGCAGCATCGGATCGCAGACAGCCCGAAGGGCATTATGGGCATACCAATCGTAATTCTTGTCTATGATTTATTTAGATAACATCCTCAACTCAAGTAATAATTGTATTAACATCAAGTTTGTAACCTTAAGGCCCTTCTCCCATTACGATACGCACAGGCGATTCAAGTATCCTGCAAGTCTCGGAAACTAGTCGCCGCCAAGTATCTCACATACATTTGAATGCATATCCTGCAAGTCTCGGAGACTAGTCGCCGCCAAGTATCTCACATACATTTGAATGCAGGCTCGCACACTAGACTGCATTCAAATGTATGTGAGATACTTGGCGGCGACCAGTCTCCGAGACTTGCAGGATACTTGAATCGCCTGTGCGTATCGTAATGGGAGAAGGGCTTTACTGTTACTGAGTGAGCATGTAACGCAACGAATCCAAAATTGTAACATAGGCACTCTGTCGAGAGACGTAGCTCACATAAATATTCTTCAGGCAGAAGACTCCCGCTGCAATCATAATAATGGAGCGCCCGGCCAGTTGATTTCATTTTCACCACACCCGGTAACGATTGTTATCATAATATTCCACTTTGAGAAAATGCAATAATGCGGTCGATATGGCAAGCTAGGTACTATAATCACGAGGCTTACGTTTTGCAATCGTATGTTTGTTTGAAAACAAGTATGATATCGCTCTTTTTATCACGAGCCCTGCACGGATGTAATTTATATATAGTGCATTTCAGCTGTGTTGTTTTAGTTAAGACTAGATGCGACTTCGTCCGCGCGTAGTCAGAAAAGTAGCCCGGCGTTCAGACAACAACTTTAACATCAACAACCACACCGTGAACCGACCTTTGAAACGACACCACACTCAAGTTTTTCAAATTAGGAGTCCCATTTAACCTCGAGGTCCTGAAAGTATTTAAATCTTAACAATCATACCGTTAAACTAACTTTTACAACGTCGAAATACGTTGAAATCTGGCTAAAACGTAAAGTGTATTTTTTTACAAAGAAACTGGTCCCGTGCTCTTTTTACAGGAAAAATTCAGGCAGCGCTGAAACACGGTGTGTGTGTTAATTTTATTTGAGGAATCTCCATGTAAAATTTCAAGGTTCTACTACCAACAGTTTCCGAAATACAGAGCATTTTTGTTTTACGTTAAAACCCCATTTTGAACCACTTAGGATAAGAATTTACAAAATTCACCCTCTAAATTTCAAGTCTCTACGACCACCGGTTTAGGCTGTGCGTTGTCACTCGGTCACTCAGGACATTGCCTTTTATATATGAAGAAGATGCCTTTGACGACCTCTGTGGCCCGGCGGGCGAAGCTTGGCCTGCGACGCAGGAGGTTGCGGGTTCGGTTCCCGCCTCGGAACAAATATTTGTGCGATCGCAGATATTTGTTCAGGGTGTTCTGGGTATTTTCTATGTATAATAAAAAATGACTATCTATGTAATATGTTGTATTAAGTATATCAGTTATCTAGTACCCATAACACAAGCTCTGCTTAGCTTGGGGCTAGGTAATGATGTGTGAACTGTCCAGCATTATTTATTTTATTTTTTATTTTTATATACGAGACTATTTGACGACATGAGGCGAAACGAGCAGCGGGTATAGAAACTGTAGGCCCAAGGGCTCGGTTTCCTCAACATTGGGATTTGGGACCAACAATTGTATGATCTGCAACCAAAATATACTTTTAACTTCGTTAAGCGGTAACCACTGCCTTTAACAATGCATTACCTCATAGGTCACGTCCACCTAGGACGCGCCCTATGTGGCATTGCACTGCGCCCGTCACCCTGTGTAATAAAGATGAAAAGTCTCATATGCCTGTAATTTCACCGACACCAATAACCTTCAAACCGGAACACAGCAATGCGAGTTACTATTACTGCTTTGCGGCAAAAATAGTACTGAACGAACTGTTTCATGATTAATGATACGGGCCCGTGGTTTTAATTTTAATAAGGTTATGAATGGGTTTTGGTACGTGTTTGTCTGTGATAGGAAGAAATCAAACAATGATGACGGATGCCCACTAACGAAGCGACCTTTCTTTTGAAAGGTTCAACAACCTATCTAGTAGCACAGAATAAATAATAGTACAAGTACTAGTAGGTAGGTAAAGTTGTAACATACTACACGTTTCTTCTGAGTTTTAATGAAAGGTCGTGGTCGCATGTTAAATTAGTATTTGTCTGTGATAGAACCAAATAAGTTTTTTGTAAAAAAAAAAAATACAAGCTTTTATAAAATTGGTGATCGTAACCGTGTGCTAATCAAAATGAGCCTAACCACGGCTAGTCTACTATTATCCATCGAGGAGTTTCGCTGTCCCCCTTCCGTCTCCATCATCAGCTCGCTGTCACCATCATATTGTATTGTCATCGGAACTTGACAGGTAAGTATGCCAAATTTTAGTTCAATCGGTTGAGGATAACTGCTTTAAAATTCAGTTGCAAGATTCCACCCGGACAAACATATTCCACCAGGACATGCAAGTTAATATAAAGCTTGTAACAATGATGACCAATGCCCACTAACGAAGCAACCTATCTTTTTCCAAGTTTAACAATCTAGCTAATAGGTAGGTAGTATAGCCTTTGTTCGCATAAGGACAGATTCGCATAAGGACAGATTCGTAAAATGACAGAATACATATAAGTACAATTAAATTTATTTTCTTATCGTTCGACTTAGTCCTAATTATATTTTTCACTTCTAACACTTATAATTAATTAGTCAAAAACAATTGAACACTCAATACAAAAAAAAAGAATACTTAAATAAATAAAAAAACAGAATAGTAGGTAGTACTCAGTCCAATAGAGTTATAACTTTGTACGCGAGTTTCAATGTAAGGTCACGGTCGCGTGTCTAAGGGCTGAAGGGCGAGAACGTGTGCTCGGTCATGTACGCCCGTTATCTGATACGCATATGAAAATACACAATGATTACAGCTGCAAATACTTGTAGGGTTTCAATGAATCTATTTTGGGAAGACTAACGATTGGATTCTTCATGAGTACCTGCGTAGATAGTTATAACTTTAAACTAAATGACGCTTCCCTCTACCACGTTTACTGTCTTTATCACAGAAAATAGGGGGGTTAGTACGGCGGCGCTATTTAACGGCCGATTTTGATAATATATGACAGAAACATTCGATAGTCAATTGTAGACAAGAATACATTCCCTTTTTCCTACAATGCCTAAAAAACCCAAGAACTGCTACAAACCCTATACCTCATCTTATCTCAATCCCAATCATGTGAGACCACACACCTATCTTGATATAATTATTTGTGTGAGGCAGACTGTGTTTGTTTAGGTTTTTAGTTCTCTACTGATGAATTTTGAATATAGCTGAAGCCCTCTAGAGTCGCAGTTGCAGAGCCCAGCCCCATTGGGAGATGTCACTAGTCCACATTTGGGGTTACGTGCAGGAGTATTTATTATTGTACGCTGTGTACAAGATAGTATGAAGGGCAAGGTTGCAAAGAAATAGATAACAAGGCATTGACATGTGGGCGTGATGGGTTTTACGAGTAGGAATGTATTTTAAAGCTTACATTGTTGTGGAATCTGCTTGTCAGTCATAAAAATACGTTAAGGATACTCACTGAACGTGCTACTCGATAATGACATATTATAAAAATTAAAATTAAAATTGTTCGCAATAAAACTGGAAAATTGCCATTTTGTAATTAGTTTTTACATAAAATTAAATTATATCTATTCTATATCAAAGGCATTGTTGGTTCCTCAAATCTTGTCTAGTATTCGGAGTTGGACCATCCCCCTTAATAACCTAACCGTGCTTCTAATAAACGTAGATCATCCTTGGAACAGTTAGTGTTTTTTGTTGTCTTCTTCATTGACAGGCATTACCAAATTCGATAGAAAGAGACAAAACACGGAGTAACTATACCAATAACAATTCGCTTTTATTAGTACCTAGCACGGTAAAAAATACTAAACAAAAAATACATTGCAATGCTATTATTAAAATGTATTATTTGCAATAAAAATGAAAAATTTATATGACTAATTTAGTAACTAATACAAGTAAATACAAGAAGGTATGTACAAATGTATGTATTATTCTTTCTGTAAATAAAGATTATGATTAATGTAGTAACAGCAAAGGATACTCGCTTGGGTTAAATGTAGTAACAGTAAAGGATACTCGCCTGGGTTAAATGTAGTAACAGTAAAGGATACTCGCTTGGGTTAAATGTAGTAACAGTAAAGGATACTCACTTGGGTTAAATGAAGTAACAGTTAAGGATACTCACTTGGGTGAAATGAAGTAACAGTTAAGGATACTCACTTGTGTTATTAAATGCCTAATGTAGTAACAGTGCGACTCTTTGCCGTCGATCCACGTGATCAGATCACTCCGAATCGTCTGCGCCTCCGTCCTGGCTGGATTTGATACTAGCTGCCCTTTCTGTTGAACAATAGGTTTCTTTATTACTTACTGAACTTCTTATATTTCTGACTTATATTTAATTATTAATATGACAAATATTTATAACATAAACATGGAAAAAGTGTTATGTTATAATTATAAAATAAACTAATTTGAATTTGAATTTAGACATGCCTAGCTCTGAGTGGGGTTGTTTAGACTTGCACTTACGTTGGGGTGTATGTGCATTGTCCCCCTGTGCCCTAACCTAGTCAGCCCAGCTCCTTCAAGTGATAGAGCAGGATTTGGGTTGATGGTAATATTTTTGAAGTGTTGTGTGGTTTGATTATAGAGCTGGATGCACGCACCTCCCTCAGGACTGTCTTAAAGTTGTCTTTTTCAGACATGCCATTTACATTCTACAAACCATGCAAAAAAAAAAACATCTTTTGTAGAGCAACTTTGGTGTTGAATCCCGAAAGGGGGTCTTACTCCTTCTTACTTAATTTTTTTGTCGTCGTATATACTTAGTCTGGCCATAAATACTGTTACAATTAAAAATAAACAAAATATTACATTTGAATTTGGAATCTGTCATTTGCATATGATTGTACATTTTGTTGTCTCGTTTTGGCGCCAAAACATTGTACAATATTTTGCGATATTCAAATGGAGTGGGATGATAAAGAGAACCGAATCGCTGTGATTGATTAGACAAAGTAGGTATGGAGTCGAATGCAATTTTTAAAACTCTCCATGCGCTTGGTATTAGTCAAATGTTTGTGTACCGGGCTATTAATAGGTACAATGAGACCTTTTTTTTTTGTGACAGAAAAAGATCTGGCCGTCCACGTAGTGTTCGTACGAAAAAGGTGGTCAAAGCAGTAAGGGAAAAAATTCGAAGAAATCCTGTCCGAAAGCAAAAGATTTTATCTCGGGAGATGAAGATAGGACCTAGAACCATGTCGCGTATTTTAAAAGATGACTTAGGACTTGCAGCTTATAAGAGACACACTGGTCATTTCTTAATTAATAATTTAAAAAAGAATAGGGTGGTAAAATCGAAACAACTACTGAAGCGGTACGCAAAGGGAGGTCACAGAAAAAATTTGTTTACGGATGAGTTTTTTTTTACAATTGAGCAACATTTTAACAAACAAAATGACCGTATTTATGGTCAAAGCTCTAAGGAAGCTTCCCAATTAGTCGACAGAGTACAACGTGGGCATTATCCGACTTCAGTGATGGTTTGGTGGGGTATTAGCTATGAAGGAGTGACTGAGCCATATTTTTGTGAAAAAGGTATCAAAACATCGGCACAATTGTATCAAGATACCATTCTTGAGAAGGTAGTTAAGCCCCTTAACAACACCATGTTCAATAACCAAGAATGGTCCTTCCAGCAAGACTCGGCGCCGGGTCATAAAGCTCGGTCTACGCAGTCTTAGTTGGAAACGAACGTTTCGGACTTTATCAGAGCTGAAGACTGGCCGTCGTCTAGTCCCGATCTTAATCTGCTGGATTATGATTCATGGTCAGTTTTAGAGAGTACGGCTTGCTCTAAACGCCATGATAATTTGGAGTCCCTAAAAGAATCCATACGATTGGCAGTGAAGAATTTTCCCATGGAAAGGGTGCGTGCTTCTATTGATAACTGGCCTCAACGTTTAAAGGACTGTATTGCAACCAATGGAGACCACTTCGAATAAGCTTTTCATATTTTAAATTGTTTTATATTTATGTATTAAACTAACACACTGTAAAAGTAATAAATGTTATTTGCAATAGAAAACAATTGATTTTCTTTGTTACAGTATTTATGGCAAGACTAGGTATATATCAGTTATCTAGTACCCATAACACAAGCTCTGCTTAGCTTGGGGCTAGATAATGTTGTGTGAACTGGCCAGCATTATTTATTTATTTACATAGCATACATATTTTGGACATCTGTATAATGTTTGGCCATGAAAAAAATCTTTTAGAATTAGCATGTTGGAGTGGCAACGGGCAGGCCATAATATCTTGACCAAAATTAGGATACCTTGGACACAAAGTGAGCATGGCTTCGTCCACAGCAATCAAGCTTTATGAAGACGAGCTGGCTCAGTTAGATAGAAGATACATACTTTAATGCACACCGTAATATAACTATTATAGGCTGTTTATTGGCCTAATTTAATAAACTTCTATAGAGCACCTATTTTTTTGCTATGGTATCCTTTTTGTTTACAAAAAAATATCTCTAATTCTGAACCACAGTATAACTATGTTGTACAATAGGCGGTCTTATCGCTTAGTACGATTTCGTTTTTGGGTAACCAATTCCTCTTTTGTATGAAACTTTATACCTACTTGATCTACCAATAGCAACAACTCCATACTGGTTCCTAGTCAACCAAGTAGATTATGCACTTCAAGAATAAAGAAGTGTCTTACGTCGTAGCGAGGGAGTTATATAGACTCCTGAGTGAAGCAAGGGGTCAAGCTGCTCAAGATGAACACAGGCTTCAGTCCAGAGGAGCATACTCTACTTTTTACACATTCTGAGAGTTAGTTAAAACTCACTGAAAATCACAGCACCAAGCACCGTCTGTTGTTTCACATTCTGTGTAAACGCACCTTTTTCTTTAACTTTATATCCCTTATAAGAGATAATGCTTTACTTTACGTTGAGGTTGTATGATATGTAATTGTACATTGTCGAGCAGCTGGTATGAAAAATACATTCTGATCAGTAGGTATTACATTATTATTATTATATTATTATTGTATTACATATTACAAACATTATCAATAATTTGTAAAGATTGTATTATTATTAAGACTGTAACACCTAAATAAACTTTTTATACTTTATACTTATACAGCATCAAAATAGTGTTGAATTAAGAACAAAATGTTAGTTAGAAAGTGTACTTTACAGTCAGTAATCAAAATACGAACGGGCGTGTAGTGCCTCATAGACCTTCATAGACAAATGTTGTTTTTTATTTGTTATCTCGGTAACTGCGATTTGTGCACAACTTGTTTTTTTTTAATTTTTCTGGGTGACTGTTTAATTTTAGAAAAACAAAAATGCATATTTAGTGTTCTTCAAAACTAACTCAGTTCTAACTTCAACAGGAAAGGTACCCTGAGAGTCCCATTATCTTGCCACAGCCTGCATTACATGGTTATTGAGTTGAAATAACACCAATGCTTGTAATTATTTATTATAGTGTTATGTTTATAAACAAACACAAATAAAAATCTGACATTTAATTTACAATTTTTTTACAATTTTCTTATTAATTTACAATTAATATTAAAAAAGTTGGGGTTTTCGGTGAGTTTTAAGAAACATTAATAGGTATTATAATCTATATATATAAAAATTAAGCCCTATTTCTCCTGGTCACCCTATACCTCGAGAATGGCTGGACTGATACCTACCGCTAATTATTTTTTTGTTGTGTTCGTTATTTTCAGGAAAAGGTTCTTAAAAAATAAAATTTCTAAAAAACCCAGTTGGTGGCGCTGCATTCGGGTCTCCGCGACCGAGCGGGCCAGTTAACAATAAATTATAATGGTTTGTTTTTCATATTCATTAACATTATTTACCTGGTTTTATTTCAAATCAAAAATCCTGATAGGTAGTTCTTCAGTTATAGCCATTTTCATAGTTCATAATTAAGAAGGTAGGTCAAAAAAGGTAGGTTTCTAAAGGAATCTCTTATATCCCTGCTTACACACTCTACAACTTTATTGAGTGGACTATTTAAAGAGCTTTTAACATTCAATTGCTATGTTACTTATTACTTGGTACTTACCGAGAATATTCCCGAACTATACATTTCTAAAACTTCATTTAACACTAACTGTCCTTTCTCTCTGCCGAGGAAATTGTTCAATACGCACATACCATACTGCGACATGTCTCTGATCACTTGTTGACATAACTTATACCACGGGTCACTCGCGTCCATGTAGAAACTGTTCAGACTGTGGTTAAACGGGGCTGAACTGCCTTTCAAAGAAGCCTCGGGGTACTCCTTAACCCTGGACGGTGGCTCTGTCCCATACACAGGTAGTATAGGCATCTTTACATCAGTCCTATTCACGGCCTTCAAAACATTTGATGTCCCAGAGGAGTCAAACTCCACCGTACTCAACAGCTGTGCAGTCTCACTCAATATCTCCTGCTCGGAAGACCCCTCGTATGTTATGGCACTTTCTCCAGTCAAGTCTTTATTAGTATACACTACCCTAGATATAACACTACTATCATTATGGGCTGTCAATTTACTGTTAGCACTCTGTTTATCGTTCTCAGACGAACTATGTTTACTAACACCATCAACACTACGCTCCTTCACTTTTTCCCTGGAGTTTGGACTAGATTTTGTGGATCGTCTTATTACACTTTCACTGGCCTCGTTCGCTGTTTCCTGTTTTGTGTCGTTGATATTCGATCTTCTGTCTTCACCTTTACCAGTACGTTGTTGGATAACTGTTATAGGTTCACCAGAGTTGTTGATCTTCAGCGACTTGGGTGCGCATTCACTTTTGTGTCTTCTCCAATCTTGTCTCTGGTGTTCAGTATTACAATAGTACACATTGAGACATCGCGCGCATCTCAAAGGACTTTTCAGATTACAAACCGCGCAGCGAGCGAGTTCGCCTCCCTGATTCATTCTGAATCTGAAATAAACTTCTCCTGAGCGAAGGGCCGGCCCCTACGACTTTTTTTAGCTGTCAACTGAAAGAAAAGAAATGTCATCAGATGATGACAGCTGACATGACAGATGCGCGGATCACTTGAATGCATTACTTTTAATATCTAGCTCACAAAAAAGAAGTAATTTTAAACTGTACGGTAAATTTAAAATTTAAAAATAATATATGCATTAGTTAAACTTTGATTTAATCACAAGATAATTAAAATACGAGGACAAATGCTCTTAATCAAAAGCTAGTTTGACTATATCGTTACCAGAAATGATGACCTTATTTGACAATATTTGTAAAACTTGCAATTGCAAAAAACTATAATTTTTAGTAACTGCGTTCCATACATTACTACATATTTATCCCATTATATCTAACTATCCTGCTTATACTCAGTAGAAATAAAAGAGACAAAAACCCTTTTCAAACCGTAAGCGGAAAACAGACAGAAAAGCGAATAAAATTAAAAGAAGTACAGACTGTTCACCGTTAGATGGCACTTGCGTTGTACTCTGTGTCTGTGGGGAATAGTGTGGAATAGTGCCAACCAACCATAGAAAAATAAAAACTCCATGGCAGGTGCCATTAGTCCACATTCACTATCTTTCAAATCTCGCACTGTCCATGAATAGGTTAAACAGCCACGGTGACGCTACACATCCCTGTCTAACACCCTTTTCGATGCCTCGTTCGATGCTAAACCATTGAGTGTATGACCCGTGTATTCTTACGCAAGCACTGATCCTCGAGAGATTTCAGAGCTTGAATGAGGTTCGTGTCTACCCCGTACATCAACAGTACCGACCATTGTTCATTCACTTTATCGTAGGCCTTTTCCAAATCCACGAAAGCGAAACAGACTTTTGGATCATAAGCAAAAAAAAAACGGTTATGCCTCGCAAGGAAAATACCCTGACCTGTACCACAGATACAATAATACTAGCCCGTACCTACATCGGTTTCTTTCATAACTCTTTCAATCAACACCTTTGCATATAGTTTGCCGACGATGTTGATTGAAAATACACTAGTTATTATCAGTAACTCCCATTTGTTCTATAGGACTGTATTATACGTAATTGAAAATGCCAAATGTAAAAAAAAAGTTAGTTTGAACGAGCTGTAGGAGTAACCAGTGCTTACTTCCCCAATGGGAGTAACCTCCGGGTCAGAGAAGAATGCTCCGTGTCGACTGATCCGATTTACTTGTACCATTCTGTATATATTCTGTGTTAGTACGCTACATTATCCCCTAGGAAGATGGGCACTACTACATTCATGATTATCCCTGAGTGATAGACTGTGCTTTCACCCGCGGCTACGGTCGCGTTGTGTTTCCAATTTTGATGATTTTAATGATATTTTGGTGTAGGTCGTTGGTTAGTACTATAAAGAGATACAGAAAGCTACATAATTATCCCTAAATGCTATTAGTAGCCTGTTTTCAGCTTCCGCCCGCGTTATGTGAGGATTGTGGGACAGGAAGGGGATGGGACTGCTTTTTATTCCGACACCACGCGTGCGAAGCTGCGAGCAAAAGGCAACTGGAGTCATCATCATCATTGGCAGCTCAAATAATAGCCCACTGCTGGGTATAAGCCTCCTCCCTCAAACGCCACTCCAAACGGTTCTGTGCGATTCGCATCCAGAGGGGCAAGTCCGAGTTTACACACACCATCGTAACGATGATCGTAACGGCGAGTGTACGTGTATTGCGTAGTAACTAGCCATTCATCTGTGACGTTTTTGGCACAGATTAATAGCTAGTTATTATGTTATACACGTACGATCGTGTTACGTTCACTGTTACGATGGTGTTTGCAAAACTCAGACTCACCCCTCAGGTCTTTCTCTCTACGGCCTCTATATCATCCGCCCATCTGACTGATGGTTTGCCACGGCCACTAGTGCTCCCTCTCGGCCACCACTCGGTCAGGACCTTACACCACCTGGTGTCACCGAATCTGGCCAAGTGTCCTGCCCAGCGCCACTTTAGTCTCGCAAACTGGAGTAATCAAACTAAATAAATTTTTGAAAAAATATTTTATTGTTAATATAAAATATAGAAGATGCTAATAAATTTATTATCATTAAATTCTAACAATGTTCTGGGATATTCAATTAGATAGACATACAATATAAAGAAAATTCGTAATTACGATACGTATTTACAATGAGGGGTTTTCACGGCCGCTCTGTACTTAACTGTCAAAATAAAGTGAAATGTCAACGTTAACAACGTTGTGATATATTTTCGTGGTGTTTTTTTACTATCACACAAAAGCATAGACAATGATGACAACCACAGTTGAGTCTGCGCCATCTACCGAGCCAAATCGAACTACATTTTTTTTTATTCGAAAATGAAAAGCCCTCTTTTAAAATGAAAACAACATAAATGAATGAATGATTCGTGGAAAAGCTTCACAATGCATGAATTAGAAAAAGACTAGATTAGTTCTACGTTGGGCCACGCTCATGGTTATCATCAAATCAGTATACTGACAGTAAATGAAGTCATTGTTCAAACGAGCGAAACTCAACGAAAGGAACTAAAGTAGCGTAAAAACGCGCGTCTTCGTTACACGCGCGTCTGCGCTTACTCAAAGTACTAATAATAATAAGTAATAAAGTACCTACTTACATACACACAATCAATAAGGCTGAGATAAATAGACATTACATAGTAAGTACTGCTGGTTAGCATTGTCTCTGTCCCTCTTTAGCATGGGTGATATAACATGTGAGAGAAAGGAACAGGGATAGTGCTAAGCATTAGTACGTGCTAAGTAAGATCTATTTATACCGGCATAAGAAACTTAAAAATTTAATTTACATGACCTCTTTCACTACCTTCTAAAAACATCGGCAGGTATCAGCCACATTCATTGAATCCTGTAGGTACCTACCTAAAAATACATACCTACTACTTTTAAATCCAGTGAATTAAGGAAGGCTAGTGCCGTGTATCTATACCATGATGTGGCTCTTTGATAATAGAAAATAGGAATTAAAATTCACCCTCCATTATTCAGGCAATAAACTGTAAGAACATTATAGTAAAAAAATAAATGATTGTGATATTTTACATTCTGTGATTAAAATAGCTAAATACGAGTAGTACCTACTCAGTCAAAAATGTCTTATGCCCATTTGCACTAAACATAAGGTTAGGCTTGTCCTAGTTAAGATACACCTAAGCCTAAGAACAGCCTAGCCTAAGTGGACTAAGGAATGGCTTAGGGTTAGTGCAAGCAAATTTATCGTTCAGAGTAGTCTAAACAAGTTAGAAAAGAACTTATGTTTAGTGCAAACGGGTGTTAGTGATAAGTTCGATCAAGATTAAGGCGCTAGACAGTAAGCTACTTGTATTTCTATAATCAATAATACTTTGGGCCCTATACCTGCACGCACATACTTATGTCAGCAATGTAAGCGTCGCCCGAGATTAAAGGGGTTTGAACTTTTAGGCATAGTGTTACGGGAAATATGGCGCAAAAATGAGGCGCACGATGAAACCTGTGTACCTATATCGATAGAAGATCTACAGACGATCAAAATATGTGTATGTCATTAGCGCAAGGTTTTCGAACTAAATCCATATATGGATCTTGTATTGATATATTTTTTAAGCACATTCCCCCTCCAATTAAATACCTATGTGTAATGTTTATGGTATAATCATTTTCGATATATGGTATAAGATTTCTGTTAAACAAAGTATAAGAAAAAAATACAGAGGTACTTAAATTGATGTTAATATATGTCGAAAAAGTTATAATTAGAATTGTTCCATGCACTTAGGTGCATGAAAAATTATGGTCACCACTATACCAGCCTCCCATACAAAGAGGTTCTAACCCCTTTAGTACTTGCAAGCATTTTTCCCCCTTCCATGAAGGGGATGATGCTTCCTCCTGGAAGTAAATGTACGGTTCTAAATATTGTTTTTTGTCAAAAATTTCTAAATAACTTGTATATTTTTAGAAGTTAGGAAGCAAAAGTTGATTTTCTTAATAATCAACTCATTGCATTTGCGTGAAACAAAACGCAACAAGCTTCATTACTTTCCAACAACTTCTACGCAAGAAATTAAATTAGCTTTTTCATTATATTATCATATAATTATCAATAACCAAAAGTATCTCAACTATGTTATATCTAAACAATGTATGAGGAGTTGCCCATGTTCTTTCACAATATCGCTCATAAGTTCAACGTAATAGTAGGTATAGTACATAATTTGGTCTCTTAATTCCTGTGTCATAGATAGCTAAGCTAAGGAATAGTATCGACATACCTATATTAACAGTCTGAAGTAAGTATATACATTCTACTTAAATTTACCTCTTACAATACTTTTTATAGATTCCATGGAACGACAGTAACCAGTATCTTCAGTCGTTCAGACTCTGCTATGGTCCTCGTTTGGAAGCGCTGGGGGTAAGTTTAGTACCCTCGCAAGTTCCGCCTTCTCATCAGCGGAGAGGACGTAGACCGGCGGCGCGGGGGGTAGGAACCGTTCAGCCTTCTGAGGCTCGCGCTGCAGCCGCGCTCGGTAGAGCATCACCAGCACGCACAGCACGCTGATGATGAACGCTGACGTGGCCGCTAGGACTATCAGAGCAGTGTGGTACGACGTGGCCGCCGACACCTGAAAAAAGCCCTCTACAATCACATCTAGGTCCAAAACAGTATGAACACGTGCACAAAAGGGGATACGAGGGGTACTTAAAATATTAAATAAAAACGCCCAAGTGCGAGTCGGACTCTCGCACGAAGGGTCCCGTACGATTGTCTATAAAAACGGCAAAAAATCATGTCTGTTGTATGGGCGCCCCCTTAAATATTTTTTTAAAGTTTTTTAGAATTTGTTGTTATAGCGGCATCAGAAATATATCATCTGTGAAAATTTAAACTGTCTAACTATAACAGTTCATGAGATACAGCCTGGTGACTGGCTTTCATGTTAGATAATATATGAGAAGTGATTATGATTAGCTCACCGTGGACTCTGTGAGGATCTCCCTCTGCTGCAGTTCTGGTGCTGGAGGGGGCGCGAGCCTGTACTCACTGTGAACCACATCGGCACCCAAGAATCCAGAATCACCGGTCTTACCACCAGCAAGTTTCTCTTGCTTGATCTGAAAAAAATCATATTATCTTTAAATACCTCAAAGAGTTTGTCCAACTGTACTGTTGGAATAGCGCAAAAAACAAAAATTGAGCTCATGCGAAGACTCGTATGGATGTTATAAAAGTTAGACTCCTGAGAATGTTGGGACTCTTGCGAACAGAGAGCATATTTTCCCATATTTTTCAGTTTTATTAGTATAAGAGAATAAACTTTCAGAGTTTGGATGAACACAGACTGAGGCCTTAAGTCTTAGGTGAGATTTTGCCTCTCTCTGCGTGTTCTAACGTTTGTATAATGGGTGTTGTTCCGAGGAATTGTTTGACATGATGCCTACAGCAGCCTTTTTTCACCGCACCGCTCTCCATCGGCAGAGGATTCACCCACACACCTTAGAGCCAGGGTGGTCCCGGACTGTGCGGTTTCAGAGGATCTTCCTCCCGCGAACACTCAGGTTGTGGAATGATCTCCTGTTGAGGTCTGAGGTTTTCCCAAGTGACTACAGTATGGGGTTCCTACAAAAGGGGTGTTTGGAAATGTTTAAAGGGTCGGCAACGCGCGTGTGAGGCCTCTGGTATTGCAGGCGTCTACAGGCTACGGTAACCGCTTACTAACAAGTGGGCCGTATGCTTGTTTGCTACCTTGGTAGTATAAAAAAAAACAGACTACTAAGGAATACACTATAAGTTGTTTGTAGAAAAAATATATTCTACAATACAAGCTTTTATAAATGTCTTAATATTATCCGTCGCGGAGTTCCATTGTCCACCTTCCATCTCCAACATCAGATTAGCTCGCTGTCACCATCATATTGTATTGTCATTGGAACATGACAGGTATGCAAAATAGCGCCTTTGCAGGGTGATGTAATATGCGCGTCATGTAAAAAGAACGCTGGCGGTCATACTTCTTCATACGTTCCAGCGTTCTTTTATATACTTACTTTTACTATACTTCACATTGAGCTACAATTACATCTAAGCAATGAAACTATGTACATTAAGCATGAATAAATAAATTCATGAAATTACTATACGTTCGGCTACTGACGGATATCTGGTATGCGCTTTGCTTTTCTGCGCAACCGTAAACAGTCGATCGGACTTATATTTTGGGTAAAACTGTACTCGTGCGGTAACTCACCAAGTTCTCAATATGGTAGACGACGTCCACGGCTCCAGGGCCGGGCAGCGCCGCGCGGAGCCGCACGCGCCCAGCGTCCCGCGCCGCCGCCACGGGCACGCGCGCGCCGAGCGCGCCCAGCCGCGCCGCGAGCGCCCCGCGCGCGCGCTCCGCGGCCGCGCTGTCAACTCCCACCATTTCCAACTCCAGAATTGCTGATTCGATTCGAGTTTGTTCTGTCAATACACAAGATATAAGTTAAATAAAAACTGGCCAAGTGCGAGTCGGACTCGCGCTCGAAGGGTTCCGTACCATTATCTACGACCTCAGTAGCACTGCGGGCGTAGGTTCGCCTGCGACGCAGGAGATTGCGGGTTCGATTCCCGCCCCGCCTCGGAACAAATATTAATAGGATCTGCAGACATTTGTTCTTGTCTATGTATAATATAAAATATCTATCGATGTAATATATATTGTATTAATTATATCAGTTATCTAGAACCCATAACACAAGCTCTGTTTAGCTTGGGGCTAGATAATGTTATGTGAACTGTCCAGCATTATTTATTTATATATTTTCTATACAAACGGCAAAAAAAAACACAAACCAAAGTGCAAAACACGCAAAGTGGTCACTCAAATGGACAGCCAGACAGACAGACAGACAGGCGAACAGCCGAGCCTTAGTGATACGGTCCCGTTTTACCCTTTGGGTACGGAAGCCTAAAAACTAAAACCTGACTACGGAAAATCTTTACTGAAAAGTATGAAAATGCTTGAGAAACCATTTGTTGAGAAATGAAAAACATTTGCATATGTTTATATTAATATTTAGAATGTATTCATCAAGATTACATTCTTTTGATACCAAACATGATATGATAACGTCATTTTTTTTTGAGTTGTTTAAATACCCTGAAAATCCGCCATGATCAAGTCTTGTATAAAAGTATTGTACTTAACCAAGTACAATATTCAAATTATAAATATGCATGGATACCAAATTATAATTCCTAGGGATCACTAAAACAGGACTATACTAATATAGGACAATACTCAATACTCAATATATTTATTGCTTTGACAATATTATCTCGATAGAAAAACAAACCAAACTTACAGCGGCGCGAGGCGTTTTTTTTGTATGAGTCCCCAGTAGGCAAACTGTTCGCCGCCGACTGAGTTAGCGGTCTATCGGTTTAGTACGCTCTTCATATATTTGAAATGGAGTGTTCACAGTTTGCTTGTTTGCTAGCTTTGCGCTCACTCTACGCAGTTTGCAGCGATGCGCGCACCTACTGTCTCAGTACGGCTCACTCAGTCGGCGGCGAACAGCCGTGGTATTCGGGGCCGCGTGAAGCCTCACCGTGAATATTCACGATTTGCGCAGTAAGAAATCTGCACTCGGTAAAGTTCGGCGTGTAACGCGTATCGCGCAACGCGTGAATTAGATGACACAAAATATGAAGTGAATTGGCTCAACTCACGGTACCCCGAATACCATAGCTGTTTGCCTACTGCGGACGCAGCCTAAGAGCACCATCCACTTGCCTAACGTCAATACTGCCAATCCGCCTGCCAAGAGGGTGATACTGGCGAATTGTATCATTGCATTCTATTGGGGAGGCCTCGTCCAGATGTGGACGTCTTAAGCCGCGTACGGACTGCGCATTCCAATGTACGCGTAATCGGTTACGCGTATCCTGGAACGCCATGTCCATGAAGCTACGCGTACACTCTTGGGGAATGCGTGCCGCGCGAGCCACCGTCAGTCGGTTTTTTGTCGAGCGTCAAAGGGGACGCGCTCGCCCGGGTACGCTATATTTGGACGGAAAAATGGAAAGACACGCGAGTCGGAGTCATGGCGGATGACAGGCGGGGTACGCGTAGCGCTATGGATCTATTGACCTCGCGTACAGGTGCGCGGCGGCCCGTACGGCAGCTGTACGCGTATCCTATGTACGCGTGGACTGCGTATTCCGACTACGCGTACATTTGGAACGCGCAGTCCGTACGCGGCTTTACGGCTGTTGATGCTGTATTATAATTATGAATGTTGTTAGTATTGTTACCGCAAGGATCACGGCCCGGTGCGTCCGACACGGCCGGCACATGCTGGCGACGCTGGCCGGCAGCATCCACGCACCAGCAGCGCCCGCGCGCGCATTGCCTCGCCGAGAATGAATGATGTTAGTATTGTTACCGCATAGATCAGGGCCCGGTGCGTCGGACACGGCCGGCACATGCTGGCGACGCTGGCCGGCAGCATCCACGCACCAGCAGCGCCCCGCGCGTACTACCTCGCCAAGAATGAATGTTGTTAGTGTTGTTACCGCAAGGATCAGGGCCCAGTGCGTCCGGCACGGCCGGCGCATGCTGGCGACGCTGGCCGGCGGCGTCCACGCACCAGCAGCGCCCGCGCGCGCATTGACTCGCCGAGAATGAATGTTGTTAGTGTTGTTACCGCAAGGATCAGGGCCCGGTGCGTCCGGCACGGCCGGCACATGCTGACGACGTTGGCCGGCAGCATCCACGCACCAGCAGCGCCCCCGCGCGTACTACCTCGCCAAGAATGAATGTTGTTAGTGTTGTTACCGCAGGGATCAGGGCCCGGTGCGTCCGGCACGGCCGGCACATGCTGACGACGTTGCCCGGCAGCATCCACGCACCAGCAGCGCCCGCGCGCGCATTGCCTCGCCGAGAATGACCCGTCACGTAGGCACCGGGGTCGATGACCGTCCGCTCCTGCAAGTACGATATATTTTAGTAAATAAAAACAATTTACCTGTAATGCATTTTTTTATTTTTTTTTCATTTTACTTAGAATGACGGAACATGCTGATGGCCCACCTGATGACAAGCGGTACCCTCTGCCTATGAACAGTGCATTATCACATAGGTCATGTCCAACTAGGACGCGCCCTATGTGGCATTACACTGCGGATAGCCCGCCACCCTGAGACATACATTACATGAGACGAAAAGTCTCATGTGCCTGTAACTTCACCGGCACCCATACCCTTCAAACCGGAACACAGCAATGCGAGCATTACTGCTTTGCGGCAGAAATAGGTATGGAGGTGTAGGTACTCGAAAGACGAACGCCCGTTTGCACTAAACACAAGTTAGGCTTGTCCTAGTTATGATACACCTAAGCATAGGAACAGCCTAGCTAAAAAAATTGTTTGCACTAACAGACTTCTCATAACTACGTCGTAACTTGGGCATTGCCTAGCTAAGAGAATGATTGAATGAATGTAACGATTGTTTTTTTAAACCGGCCAAGTAATGTAGACCACGGAATATATTTTATCATTATCTTCACATTCGTTTAGTGATAAGTTAAAAGGAGACAAAAGATGTGGCCTTGGTTTATTTTGTTTGGTTAGGTAATTATAGGAAAATCAATGTCAAATACGAGTATATGACAATTCATAGAAAAAAACTCAGATTGTGATTGTAAACAAACAAATACTCGGAGTATTGTTCTCACATCTGGAATGGTGCACCGAAGTACCTACCAACTGCAACCTCTGGACTCCCTACAACGCAGAGCTGTTAGGATTGTCGACGCACCCAAAGTTACCAGGGGTCTAGAACCGTTGAGCGTGCGCCGAGATATTGGCGCGCTTAGCGTCTTTTATAAGATTTTTAACGGGGAATGCTCAGCGGAGCTGTTTGAACGAACCCCAGATTCGCACTTTTATAACCGCACATCCCGCGAACGTGAGCGAGCTCACCCGCACATTTTGGATGCGTGGAGGTCACGCACATTGCGTTTCACGCGATCGTTTCTCCCGCGTACCTGCAGGGCGTGGAATGAGCTCCCGTTGGATGTCTTCCCACAGGGCTACAATATGGGTAAATTCAAGAGAAATATCAATAGGGCTCTTAATGGTAGGCAGCGGGTTTGCAATACCGTGGGTGTTGCAAATGTCCATAGGCGGTGGCGACTGCTTTACATCAGGCGGGCCGTCTGCTTGTTTGTCACCTTATAATATTAAAAAAAAAAACTTGGATTCTTATCGTATAATCTATTAATTTGTCGGTTATAAGTTAACATGGAAAATAAGCTAAAACGAAAAAGAAACTTTACGGCGGAGGAGAAATTGAGGTTTTTTAACAATTTAAATTTCATTGAAAAAATAATCACTACGTTTATTGACAAACAAATGATCCAAAGATTACAAAATATACAACTTAGGTATTGCCTACGCTCTAGTCGCTTCATAATCGGGCTCATAAAGTTAAGAATCTCCTAAGCGGACTAAGGAAAGGCTTAGGGTTAGTGCAAGCAAATTTATCGTTAGGAGTAGACTAAAAAAGTTAGGAAAGAACTTAGGCGATTCTTATGTTTAGTGCAAACGGGTGGAACTCTTTCACAAAAAAGCTCTATTACTACTGAAACTTACTACTATTTATCACGTATTTGATATGTAACCATGTTTGTAAATTAATAAATGACTGTGATGTGATTACCATTCTCAATCTCCGCCTGCATCAACTGACACTTCGTTTTGAAGTCAACCTTCTCCACATCAACCTCCAGCGGTATCCCCATCCTCCTGGTAGTGTCTGCGGGTCTAGGCTCCACAACCTCCGTGACTAACACTGCGTCACTCTTGACCTCCTTGGATGGAAGCTCTCGACCCTCAGAGTCCTCAAACTCCTCGTCGTCATCGCTTTCGAATTCGTCTATCCTGTACGCCGTCATCTGTCTGATCAGTTCCTCTAAAACTGGAAATGGAGAAGACACGGGTTAACATTGATAAGCCTGTGTTTGACCACGATCTCACATGTTGGTAAGTGACGATATGGCCGAAGATGGAGCAAAAAGGTCTAGAAGGCACCTATTCACTCTAGACTTGAAGAGACCCAGATTATAGTTTTCAGGAAAGACAGACGACGGTAGTGTATTCCACTCCTTAGCAGTTCGCATTATAAAGGTGCAACTGAAACGTTTAGTACGAATAGAAGGTATACTAATGAGCTAAGGATGGTACCGAGCCGTGCGCCTGCTCGTCCTATGATGAAAAGAAGATGAAGAACAGATCATGAAGTTCCTGGGAGCATTCCCCGAAATGTAACCTATAGAAGATCGAAAGGCACGCGACCTTACGGCGGTGCTCGTGACTCTGGATTTTAGTCTCCGCCATATGTTGCTCACCTACAAGCCTGGAAGCTCTGCGTTCGATCGAGACCAAGGCAGCAAGCAGGTCTTGCGCTTAACTTTTTCAGTCCCTGAGGTATGGGAGCGGTACGGGAGGGGCGTTTTCGTCTCTCAAATTATCAGACGACATGAAGCCACGCTTCATTTTGACGTAACGAAAACACCCCTCCCGTACCGCTCCCACACCTCAGGGACTGACTCAGTTAAGCGCTAGACCTGTAGGTATACGCGCAATCAAGCAATCAAATCTTGGAATCGAATTTTCGATCCCTTCCCGATATCAGATTGAACTGAAATTTGGCATACATGTCAAGTTCCGATGACGATACAATATTAGGGTGACAGCGAGCTGATCTAATGATGGAGACGGAAGGTGGACAACGGAACTCCTTGATGGTTCATAGTAGCCTAGCCGTGTTTGGGCTAATTTTGATTAGCTCACGGTTCCGATAACTAATTTTAGAAAAGCGTGCTGAATATATATTTTTCAATCATAAACTTACATACATACATAGACACACGCCTTTTTCCCCGAAACGGTAGGCAGAGCGTCAATGAGCATCTTTTCACTGTGGGTTACACCATTGTGGGTATAAAGACGTGACAAGTGGTGAGCTCATTGCTGTCATTGCTTCCCACGGCTGACTCGGCTAACGTTTTCTTGAATTAGGAACACATTCCATAATAAGCTAGCAACCCGGACAAATCTTATACCAACGAGTTTTACCAAAAAGTCCATTATTCTTAAATAAAAGCCAATTCTTACCAAAAGCGGCCTCTACATTCATGAGCTCGCCTCGAGCGCTCACTCTGTAAGACTCATAGAACAGTAGGTATATACCTTCATCAGCCTTGGTGTGTTCGTCCAGAGTGTCCCTGTGCACCCACTTCCTCGCCTGCCTGAAGTTGCATGAAGGCTTGGCGCCGCGCACCAGGGACCCCTTCAGGGGCTTGCTTCGAGCGCCACTCTGCAGGACTCATAGAACAGGTGGTACCTTCATCAGCCTTGGCGTGTTCGTCCAGAGGGTCTCTGTGCACCCACTTCCTCGCCTGCCTGAAGTTGCATGGAGGCTTGGCGCCGCGCACCAGGGACCCCTTCAGGGGCTCGGCTCGAGCGCTTACTCTGCAGGACTCATAGAACAGGAGGTACCTTCATCAGCCTTGGCGTGTTCGTCCAGAGGGTCTCTGTGCACCCACTTCCTCGCCTGCCTGAAGTTGCATGAAGGCTTGGCGCCGCGCACCAGGGACCCCTTCAGGGGCTCGCCTCGAGCGCTCACGCACCAACACACATCTGAAAAAGATAAGTTTAGTTCATCATCATCATCATCAGCCGATAGAAGTCCGCGGTCCATCGAGAGGGCGGCCTTCCTACAATGGGTCGTCCGCTTCGTGTCCGCCACTTGAGAACCGTTATTCCCCAACGATTGTCAGTTCTTGGTGCTATAGGTTTGCTAATTGCTCTCAGAAGCTATGTCGGTGATCTTGGTTCTTCTAAGGATCTCCTCAGGTCGCAGTGAAACTCCGAAGTTCAGTTCAAAACATAGACGTGACGTGACGTGGTTACAGTTTAACATCAGGCCCATCTGCACCTTAAGGTAGCAAACAAGCTTACGGCCCACCTGTTGGAAAGCGGTTACCGTAGCCTATGGACGCCTGCAATACCAGAGGAATCACACGCGCGTTGACGACCCTTTAAAAATTTCCAAACACCCCTTTTGAAGAACCTCATACTGTAGTTGCTCGGGAAAACCTCTGCAGGGAGATCATTCCACAACCTGAGCATTCGCGGGAGGAAGTTCCTCTGACACCGCACAGTCCGGGACCACCCTGGCTCTAAGGTGTTCCTTATTTGTATTGTTTTTTTGTTCTGTTTTCATCTGCAATCAGTCTTTATATTACGAGCAGATATGGTGTGGGTAGTCGGGCTTGTAGCAGAACAGAGTGGACAGAGAGTAATATAAATAACTATCGACTAGCCCCGGCTTCGCACGAGTAGCCCCCGGTGAAAATCAGCCACCTCCTACCCCCCCCCCCCCCCCCCCCCCCCCCCCCTATGTGCTTCTCCTGGTTCTAAGCTACCTCCCCACCAATTTTCAGCCACATCGGTTCAGCCATTCTTGAGTTATAAGTGGTGTAACCAACACGACTTTGTTTTATACACAGGGTGTAACATAATATCCCTATAAGCCCGAGGAGGGGGTATTCTACACATAATGGCGAATAACTTTAACTATACGACTTTTTAAATTTAGAAGATTTTCATTTATGAAATGCCGCTTAAAAATCCTGAAATTCCGTAGGAAATGTACCTAACACAACATGAGGACGTTACTGTACGTTAAGGTACCTTACCTAGGGCTGCCTCTTGTACCCCCCGTGGCGGGGGGGCTTAGTAACCGTGGCTTGGTCACCCGCGGTGAAGCTAAGAGGGGCCCGTGGTGGACCGCTCCTCTGGGCTTTGTCTACAAGCCCTGAATGGAGCGGTACCAGTAGGTTGCGGTGCTATGTGGGAAGCAGCGCAACTGAGGTGGGCTGCGGTGTTGTATGGCACCGCGGCTGAGGGATTGAGGCCGCGGCGGGAGAGGAGTGCGCGTATTGCGGTGAGCCGCTCTCCCTACCTTCCGCGGCCTTGGCGGAGTCGCCACCGTTTGATGGCGGACGCGGTGGGGCCGCAGTGGAAGAGGAGTGTCGGTATTGAGGTACGCCGCTCTCCCTATCCTCTGCGGCCGAAGTGGCAGGCGATGGGGCCACTGACCTGACCCGTCGCATAGGGACCTCGAGCGTCCAGACACGGGGTCGTCTGGCGCTCATTGGCTTGGTCCCGTGGTGGTTGCGGCATGCCATGTGGCTAACCGTAACGGGGGCGTCCCGGTCGTGACTGTGGGTGTCATTCCCGGGATGTCCCCAGAGAGGGGTCCAGAAACGGACGGCCGCGGCGGGTTCGCGGAAGAATGCGAAAGCGTCCCCGTGTTCCCGCCACAAGCGGCAGTGGTGGAACCCGTGGAGTTTTAGTGGGTTGGAGTCCCACATAACCTTGTTGTCTCCTCGTGGCAGCAAGGAATGCGTGCGCATTTCTCCAAGTCAAAAAAAAAAAAAAAAAAATGGCTGCCTCTTGACCACAAGAGGCAGCCATTTTTTTTTTTTTTTGAAACGTATAACTTTAGTTCTACGACTTTTTAAATTTCGATGTTTTTCATTCATGAAATGTCTTGTAAAAATCCTGAAAGTCATCGAAAAATTCCTGAAGTTTCTCCAGTAATTTGCCTAACTGGTGTTAGTTGGTGGTGGTTGGAGAAACTTCAGGAATTTTTCGATGAATTTCAGGATTTTTACAAGACATTTCATGAATGAAAAACATCGAAATTTAAAAAGTCGTAGAACTAAAGTTATTCGTCATGATGTGTAGAACACCCCCTCCCCGGGCTTATAGGGATATTATGTTACACCCTGTATATTCTACTAATATTATAAATGCAAAAGTTTGTGTGTGTGTTTGTTACTTCTTCACGCTGAAAGGGCTGGACGGATTTGCATGAAATTTGGAATGGAGATAACTGGACTCCCGGTATAACACATAGGCACATTTTTATCCCGTTATACCCACGGGATCGAGACTTACGCGGGTGAAACCGCGGGGCGCTGCTAGTATAAGATACTTACCAATATGAGACATGCACTGCACCGACTCCCAAGCGCCACTCGCGTCGCAGGCCGGTATGAAAGTGCCCTTGCCGTACTTCTGAGCTGCCAGCTCATTCTTCTCCCGTAGTCTTTCGCATGGGCTCAATACTGTAATGTTAATAAAATAAATAAATAAATAATGCTGGACAGTTCACACAACATTATCTAGCCCCAAGCTAAGCAGAGCTTGTGTTATGGGTACTAGATAACTGATATACTTAATACAGTACATTACAAAGATGTTTATTATGCATAGAAAATACCCAGAACACCCTGAACAAATATCTGCCGATCGAACAAATATTTGTTTAGAGGCGGGAATCAAACACGCAACCTCCTACGTCAGAGGCGAACATTCGCCAGCCGCGCCACAGAGGCCGTCCTTTCCGCCGAGGTTAAAATATATAGAATTTCAGTTTTTTTTTTTTATCACGTATATCTGGCAGGTGGCTTGCCTGCTGTTTGCCGTATCCCATTGCAACTGCAATACGTGGTAGGTTACATCCACCTAGGACGCGCCCTACATGGTGTTGCACTGTAACCCAGAGCAAAAAGTTGGAATCCTTCGAACCAAAACACAGCAAAGCCCTGAAGGAATTTAGATGTGGCAATATATAATGGCCGTGGTGTGTCCGGCTCAAGAATTGACCCCTCCATCTCCTCCCATGGATGTCGTAAAAGCCGAGTAAGGGATTACCCGGACTTTGTAAGATTCGTTGGTATAAGATTGGTCCTGGTTGCTAGCTTATTTAAGGAATGTGTTATTACTGGAGGAAAGTTTTAGCAAAGTCAGTCGTGGGAAGCAATGGCGGCGATGATCTCACAACTTGTCACGTCTATTTCCCAGTACGGTGCAACCCACAAAAAAAAGAGGCCCATTTGAGGCACTGCCCTTTCGGGGAAAAAGGTGTGTGTCTATGTATGTATTTATGTAATATTTTGTCGAATTCCCTGCTGATACAAATGCAGTTATTTGACCTACAAGTATTATCTTTCGAGTTTATATCCCATCAACATTTAATGGCTTCACACATGATTAGAACAAAGGTGCAATTTAAATTTGGTGATGTTAAGCTGGTAGGTTATTTATGACACAGAATACATTTACTGCGACGTGCCTTCATCTATGATCTTCAGTCCAGTCTTCGTAAGGGACAATTCAGCAGTTCCGTTTGCAACTGTCAAATTAGTATCCATTTAGTAAACCAGAAGCCATTCTGCACTAAAATAAAAGTAATTTGAATTGAAGATTGAAAAAAGAGAAGTTTGGAATTACAGGCACATGAGACTTCTCATCTTTATGTCTCAGGGTGTCGGGCGCAGTGCAATGCACCATAGGGTGCGTCCTAGGTGGACATGACCTATGAGGTCATGCATTGTTAATTGCAGAGGTTACCGCTTAACATCAGTTGGGCAATCTGATTGTTCCGTCATTCATGAAGTTAACTGAGTTTGAATGACGACCTCTGTAGCGCGTTGGGCGAGGTTGCGGGTTCGATTTCCGCTGCGGGACAAATGTTTGTATGATCTACAAATATTTGTTACGGGTCTGTGTGTTGTGGTACGGTACTCGTTATTCCTGGACACAGGGGATCCTAGTGTGGGATCTGGACTATGTATGTGACTGTTGGGTGTTATGTTATGCTAAGTCACTAGCTGCACACGATCACAAGCGACAAACTTTGCCATTATTTTGTTAATGTTCTTGGAAATTAATGGGTTTTCGTGCTTCTAAAATAGCTATTCCCAGGGCCGTAGCCGGGATTCAAAGTAAAATTCAAAGGTCAAAAGTATGACGACCTCTGTGGCGCGGCGGGCGAAAGTTCGCCTGCGACGCAGGAGGTTGCGGGTTCAATTCCCGCCTCTGAACAAATATTTGTACCGCAGCGGGAAACAAACCCACCACCTCCCACCAGGCCCCCTAACTCACCAGGGCACACAGCGTTACATTCGTCCTTGCTCCTGAAGTTGTTGTGGTTGCCGGAACAGCCGTGGTAGCGGAACCGCTCGCACCGGTTCCTCTCGTGGTTGAAGAGCCACCTCGTGGTGTTGAGGACCTCGCCGGAGGAGCAGGTGCCTTCGTCTTTGCTTTCAAAGCAGACGGTGCCTGCAACATTATACGATACTATTGAAATACTTTTACAAATAATTTTACATTTCTACAAAAACAACTTAATTCAAAGCTTTTAATAAAAAGTCTTATGCGCATTTTTGTCTGTTTATTTAAGTCTGAAATTAAGTATCAAGACGATACGTAAAAAATTAAAGTTGTTGCGTTACCTACGTGCTCACTCAGTAAAGCCCTGTCCGCTGCGCCATGTTTTGAACAGAATTTTGTTCGAAAACATAAAATAGGGGCGTGGCCTAATGTTTTGTCGAGCAAATATACTTAGGCGACGCCCCCATTTTATTTTTTCGAACAATGTTCTGTTCAAAAGATGGCACAGCGGACACGGCTTAATAGTTACAAACTTGATGTGAATACAGTAATTAATTGAGGATGTAATCTAAATAAATCATAGACTAGAAACACGATTTGTGAAACTTTTCTCGATAATTTTATTTTTTGAAATTGGCCCTCCTAATACCCGTTTTAGGACGGAACAAGCTGATGGCCCACCTGATGTTAAGCGGTAACCTTTTCCTTTAACAATGCATTACCTCATATGTCACGTCCACCTAGGACGCACCCTTTGTGGCACTGCACTGCGCACATTCACACTCGCTACCTTGAGACATAAAGATGAAAAGTCTCATGTCCTAATCGATAAGGAGTGCTGTGGCTTTCATCATCAGCTCACGAGCATGAGATGATGCCTCCCAGACGTGCTGTCAAATTGTACCATTTGGTATTGTTAAATCCAATTCTACCACACGATTGGACGCGAACCTGGCGGAATTATATGGAACTAAACGAAATCCACTATACTCGAATCGAGGACATTTGGTAAAATAATTAATGGTCAATCTCGATTTTGTTCAAGAATGGCAAATTTTGTGAAAAGTGGTTTGGGATTGGACTTAAACTGTTTTCAAAGGTAGCCCTGGCGTCCTATAGAACCTGTGGTCCTTCCGATCACAAGTTTATAAAAGATTAGAGTAGATTATTAAGGTGAAAAAAAAAACACTAAAAATCAATGAATGACATTCATAGCTAAACTAATAATATTTATGCGACACTATCAATCAAAACATGTGTGTTAGTTCTCCTAATTTTCGCAAAATCAGGTTCTCAACATGTGTTGATGAGCAATAAAACACAATAAAATTTGAATTTCAGGCCACAAGTGAAACGTTGCACCTTAAACATTCTTGTTGGCTCAATCCTCAAAAACCGGGTGACTGGACATGAATGGAATTGATAGGATACAAGATACTTACGTGGCTTTGGACAACAGAAGGAAGGCCTAGAGTCGTGCGGGGCGAAGCGACACGCGTGAGTCGACGGACAGGCGGCGGCGCTGGGGCCACATACTAGAGGCCCTTTGCTATCAGGAGCTTGGAGTGGTTCCACTCCATCGGGGCACTGAGGAGCTGGAGCGCAGCGGGCGAGAGGGGGGCAGGATTCACCCTGAAACAAAGTTACAGCAAGTTTTATGAAACAAATAAGCAAACCAGCATACGGCCCACTTGATGTAAAGTGGTCACCGTCGCTTATAGACACCGGCAATACCGGGGGTATTGTCGACGCGCTGCCTACCCTGAAGGAATTTATGATCATTTTTCTTGAAGCGACACATGTTGTAACCAAGCGGGAAAACCTCAGATGGAAGCTCATTCCATAATAGTCGGGAAAGTTAACGCACATAATGGGACCGATAGTTTACAACAGACTTCCTTTAATTGTAACGAAGGCAACTAGCCTGACATCATTTAAGAGCAAGCTAAAACACTGGCTCACTGACAACAGCTTTTACAGCTACGAGGAGTTCCTAGCCTGTAAAAGTGATGCATTACCTATTAATGTATAGGTAGATTACTCATTTATTTTATTTAGATTAGGTTATGCTTAACATTGTGATTATTTTTTATTGAATCTGTTTATTCTTAGATAAACTATTGTTTATTATTGTAATTTATTATGGTAGTACCTACGTACTAACCAATGTATAAAAAAGTGACGCATAGTGAAGTGAAAGTGAAGCAATGTATGAAATAAATGATTATTGATTAATTTGTAGGTATGAGGAAGAAATGATCTCGAGAAACGAATCGTACGAGAAACCCAGGGTTCTATGATGTGTTGATGAGCTTTGAAGTTAGGCCTCTATTCGAGAGCACTCACTGATGGTCTAGAGGTAAGGACCCTGTCTTACAATCCTGAGGCCATCATCATCATCAGCCCACAGAAGTTCACTGATGCCACAGGCCTACCCCATAGAATTCCACAACCAAAGAAGGATATTCCTCAATTTTGCAAGTTTCAATTATTTTAGATTCTCAATTTCTAACCATCCCTGATGACTATAATTACAGTCCACCAAACCAAAAATGGAAGCATTCCAAAGAGATATAAGGATGATCCCAGGAGAGTATAATATCACTTGAATTTAATAATCTTGTAATTCCTAACCTAGAAGTTTTGTTCTACTTTATTACCATTTTATCCATAAGTATAGGTCGCGCAACGAGTTATGAGCGCTGACCTTCAATGCGCAATAGTAATTTGTTGGGTCTGTTTAGCGGGGGGACAGAGGCGCGACGGGAGAGGCGGCAGCGCCGGCGCGCTATTGGTTGATCAGTCAACTTCCGTACCGCGCGCGTTTAGAAGGATTTCGAAAAATCCTATCGAGAAATGCTGTGCGCGAATGTACGCATGAGCAATCAACCCCACCACTTTCGCCAAGCGCTCATTACTCGTTGCGCGACCTGTACTATTTTTTATTTTTGTTCTACTGCTGAATTAAATAAATAAACAAATAAATAAATTATTCTGTAAGTACAACCTACTAATGTGGTTTACAAACCTCACAATCCAAGGGAACCAGCTCACAGGTCTCATCAGCTCTGCACTCGGCTTCAGCACACGGGTCCTTACAATCACAGGTGAGGCATCCTGTCTCGTCTAACTCTCTTCCGTAAGGGCATATCACTTCCTCGTTGCAGCCAGAGTCTGGGCATTGAGAGGGGGTATCACAGTTCGGTGTGGAGTTTGTAGCTCGGGTTCCTGGCATCTAAAATTCAAAACATTCAAATTGTCAGAGGTCTAGTTTTTTTAGTTTTTTTACTATGATATACTCTCGATTGACCGCGATCTCGCCGGTTGGTAAGTGACGAAACGGCCTACGTCGGAGCACAAAGGTCTAGCTAAAATTTAAAATACAGTCTATGTTAAGTTAGTCTGTGAAATTACATGCACATGAGACATTTCATCTTTGTCTCAGGGTGGCGGGCCCAGTGCAATGCTACATAGGGCGCATTCTTGGTGGACGTGACCTATGAGATCATGGATTGTTGAAGGCAGAGGTTACCGCTTAAGGTGTGATACTATAAATTAAAACTTGTGTGTTAGATCATATAATTACCGGCAAATTGGTTTTCGCTATATTTTTTTTTTTTTTTTTTTTTATGTTCCTTTTTATCTGCAATCGGCTGTTTAGCCATAATCAGATGTTTTCTGGGTTGACGTGGTTTGGGTGTGATTCCAATGAATAACACCATTTAATTTAACGAACTGGTTAGGTTAGGTTAGCTATCTGAAGAAGTGTTGATGAGCAAAAAACACGAACAAATTCGATTTTCGCGCCATAAGCGAAAGCAACCACCATCTGCTAGTTCTATCATTCAGGTAGATTAAAAAAAAGTATCAGCTTCAGCTTTGAATGATCAAGTTTAGATGAATGTAGCTTGCAGCCTCGAGCGTACCCTACTACGGAAACATTCCACAGATTTACCATGATCATACACTGCTGGTGATAACAATGAGAGTAGAATAGTAGTAGTAGAGCTTTTTTGTGAAAAAGTTCGTCCGGGGAAGTACTACCACCATACCTATTTCTGCCGCAAAGCACTAGTGCTCGCATTGCTGTGTTACGGTTTGAAGGGTAAGGGTGCCAGTGATATTACAGGCACATGAGACTTTTCATCTTTATGTCTCAGGGTGGCGGGCGCAGTGCAATGCCACATAGGGCGCGTCCTAGGTGTTTTGACCTATGAGGTAATGCACCGATCATAAGCAGAGGTTACCGCTTAACATCAGGTGGGCCATCTGCTTGTTCTGTCATTAAAGTAGTATACAAAAAAAAAAGAATAACTAACCTCATTGCCAACAGCATCAACACACCAGCAAGTCTGATCCGATCCACGGCATTGCACAGTCTCGAATGTACCGTCTTCTTTGCACTTCGGCACCCATGTCCACGCTGGTGGGTTTCCGCTCTCCGCTGCCGTGTGGAGTGCTAGGGCTCTGGAAATTCATAAAACACAAGCTTAGCAAAAAAACAAGGAAATCGGAGAAGATTAACCCAAACTTCCTTCGTGTACAGAGCGCGTTGAAGACTTTTTCAAATCAAAAATCTTTATTTCAGGTTTATTGAGAATTGCACTAGACCTAAACAATAAACCCATAGAAACATAAATACCTTAGAAACTAACATATACAGTTGTGGTCATATAATTAAGAACGATTTGAAGTTCTAGAAGTTTTTTATTTAAATCGTATCATACACAGAGATGTGTACCTTCTGAGCAGCAACTAGTTATGTTATATAATAGTCACATTAATAGAGCAACCTGACTTAAGAATAAAGTATGAAATCGCTAACTATTTTTTGCACATTTTATTGATTTTATCAAAGTAACACATTCAAATAGTACTGAAACTGGACAAATAATTAAGAACGATTTATTTAACTGCTCGGGAATTGTTTTGTATGACACTAAGATTTAAAAAATCACAATATTATGTAGCACAGGAAATATAAAAAGAAATTTAATAAATATTTCACTAAAATTAATGGTTAATAGCATATCCACGGCTTTTAATTACAGCTTTACACCGGCGAGGCATTGACTCTATTAATTTTTGACATTTCGCAAGTGAAATAGAGTTCCATTCTTCTAAAAAAACGTCATACAGCTCTCTTAAATTTCCACACTTTGTATTTGAAACCTTTTTCTTTACTTCAAACCACAGATTCTCTATTGGGTTTAGATCTGGACTGTTAGCAGACCAGTCTAAGACAGAAACTAATTGCGCTGTAAGAAATTCCTTTACGGTGCGTGCAGTGTGCTTTGGATCATTGTCATGCTGGAATGTCCAAATGACCGGTAGAACGTCTTCAGCGTATGGTAACATTGTTTCTTCCAGTATATTTTTGTATTGGAACTGATCCATGTTACCTTCTATCAACTTTACAGGTCCTACACCATGTCCAGAAAAGCAACCCCAAATTTTCACATTTCCACCACCGTGCTTTAATGTAACTTTCGTGTACTTTGGGTCGAATGCTGTATTCGGGGGACGTCGTACATATCGTTTTCCATCAGAACATACTCTGTTTATTTTCGTCTCGTCAGAAAAAAGTACATTTTTCCACTGTTTCACAGTCCAGTTTTCATACTTTCTCGCAAATGCAAGCCGGGCTTGCCTGTGGCAAAGTTTTAACATGGGTACCTTTCTTGCTATCCTACCGTGCAATTTTTCTTCTACCAAACGTCTTCGAATAGTGCGTGCTGAGATTGCTGAAGGGTTGTTTTCACCAAAATATTCTTTTCTAAGCTCATTGGACCCTTTAAAAGGATTTTGTTTTGCCATACGAACGATGTTTCGGTCATCTCGAGGAGTTGTTTTTCTCTGTTTAGGTACACGTGGAACATTCGAAGTAGTTTGATACGTAGCAAAATGCTTTACAGCGTGGAAAACCATCGTTTTTGAACATCGCAGATGGTCGGCTATCTTTTTATAAGACCAATTCTTCCGGCGAAGTTTTATTATTACTTCCCTTGTAGATTTATCACAACTTTTATTTTTTCCCATTGTTTTTTCTAAAGAATCAATCACCTTTAATCTTTTACAGCACGTAATGGCGCCAAAAATATACAAACAGTAACAAATCGACTGAGTTTTCTCTATTTAAATTTGAATAAAGGTATAAAATACTTAGCGTTCTTAATTACGTGACCAGCCAGTAATAAGGAATACTTTGTTTAAAAGTAGTGTAAAAAGTTTGCCTATTGATTTTTAGCCAATCATGTGTATCAATGAATACAGTGGTAATATGGAAATGTTTTACGATACCGAGAGAAATAAAAACAAATGCATACAATTAGTTATGCATCTTAGTTGGAAAAAATCTTCCCTTTATATCAGCGTTCTTAATTATATGGCCACCACTGTATATAAAAACACTTTATTTATAACTTAATCTAACACACGTGTGATCGCCGACGCGTCGCGGCCCGAGGGATCACGTGACAGGCAGCCCTTGAACCGCCGGAACTTCACCCCTTTCGGCCAGAAGTCAGGGCTCAAGTAGGTCTTCAGACTTTCCGTAGGTACCCTCACCATACCTCACCCTCATCATTTTGTATGAAAGCATCGTCACAGATTAAAGCTACACAAAGTTGATGCCCTGCGGAGGGATCCATGCAGTAGTAAGATAATATTTTCAAAATACCTCCTCTGCTGACAAACAGTGTGGTGCTGCGTGGGCGTGCAGGCGGTGCCGCATCCAGTCGCGCAGCATCGCTCGCCGGCGCCGCACTCGCCGTCCGAGCGGCACGCGAACTCGCAAGAACCGGTGGAAGGCACCAAATAAGGGCATTGGCCTGGTTTCTTCGGTAAACCTGAACAAAAAACAACAGAAAATCTATCTCCTCTTTGGCGCGGCGGGCGAAGGTTCGACTGCGACGCAGGAGGTTGCTGGTTCGATTCCCACCTCTAAACAAATATTTGTACGATCTGCAGATAATTGTTCAGGGTGTTCTGATTTCAGCTTGATACTTCCGCGCGTTCTTGAGAAAAAGTGGTTTGACAGACAGACGGACAACAAAGTAATCCTATAATGGTTCCGTTTTCCTTTTGAGGTTACGGAACCCTAAAAACTGGGCATGACATTGTGTCTGGGCAGGATGAGAGTTCTAGAGTGCTAGTAGTAACTCACATGCAGGCACAGGTGGGCAGTAGTCGGCATCACAGGCAACATCAACTGTCGAGCATGCACGGCTAGCAGGGCACGTCACGCCGGCACAGGGGTCTCGGCAGCGGCAGGTTGGGCAGCGTTCTGCGCCCAGCTCGAAGCCATAGTCGCAGCCCATACGGCAGGTCAGTTCCAGGCAGGACAGTTCCGTACGGACCCTGGAAGTAAGCAGTTAGTTAAAAATCTCTGTATAAACCAGAACCTATGGACTTGCAGGGAAATGATTCAACTGTGTTTTGTGGGACACAACATCTATTCCCACGTCCATAAGGTTCAAATCTAATCAATAACAGGCTACTGTGAACTGTTTCACATCTGCTCCATGCAAGCTTATCTCTTACATACTGTGCAACGTGTTGAGTGTTGAACTGTGTTAGTTTCACTTGCTGCACAGATTGTACACTTTAATGTCTTTTAATGTTAACAGTTTGTTCGTTTGCTACCAGTGAAAAACACACAGTGTGGCAGTGTGTTTGTGCCATATGTTTTTGAAAGCATTTATTGATGTGGCAGTACATCTTCTGGTAAACTATTCCAATTATTGACCACTCTGTTACTAAGGAAGTGCTGTGCAGTGTTTGTGTTGGATGATCCATGGGATATTTTAGTACTATGCCCCATGAACAACATTGAGCTCTCTTTTAAAATATAGATTTTATTAAATTCAGGCAAATTGTAAGTGCCAGAGAGGATCTTGAAGGTCTAAAATGAGGTCGCCACGCAGACGTCTTTCCTCTAGGGTAGTGAGGTGTAATGCGCATAGTCTCTCTGTGTAGGACATACGACATACGTAATTTTTACTTACTTGTCACAATCCACAGATGAAGCATTCTTTGTGCTGGTCTCCGGTATCTCCGTACCAAAGGAATCCACACACCAGCACCTTCCCTTCGCGCACTGCTGGGAGGAGAACGAGCCATCCTGCTTGCAAGTGGGAGCAGGGAGGGCAAGTTTCATGCCGTCTACGGTCCCTTCCATCTTCTCGTCAAAGTCACGGAGGTATTCACACACTGAAAACAAGATAAGAATAGCTGGAGAACACAACATACGTGCAAGATGTTATTATAAAAAAAGCGTCCTACAAAATTAAAACTATGTCATTGAATATCCTAAAACTAGTAGTCTTGCGAACAGACCACAATTTTATACAAAAACTTACTTTTTAATTTAAACTAATAATTAATATCAACTCTTTTGAATGCAGAACTTATTATTTTCAAAATCGAGCCCGTTACTACTAACATCACTTTTCGATAACTCACACGGCTTCAGACTTCGCCTAAGTGGCCCAAAAAAAACTCAGTCTGTATATCTTGGCACCCTCATTTCATCTTTCTTTTGCTCCTATTCGAAATTCTTGTTTAGAATTGAGTACCGAATGTTTCTGCCAAATATTATCAAAATCGGCCGGTAAATTGCGCTGCAGCGAACTTCCCCCCTTGTCGGGGGAAATACCCCATAGAAAAATCACTGACGACAAAAAACCCATGAAATTTAGAACCTTTTGTACCAAATTTCGTCAAGCTTTGTTGAAAAATAGACTTGTAACATACGTTTGGTACTCGCCAAACATATCGCTCGACCAATATACATACATCCAGACAGATGAAAGCAAATTTTGGAGGAGTTAAGCTGGCTGGTCTAGGATTAACAGAACAGGGGGACAATGCACAATACACCCCAATGCGCGAACGTCAGTGCAGATCTTATCTCCCCCATTTAGAATTAGAAGCAAATTTTGATAGTTGTTGCAATTTGCAAGGACTTTGCTTGCTCTGTCCTAGCTCCTAAACTAAAACATTGATGGCGCAAGTTTGGTACACAGACTAGGTTTTTTTCTATATCCACGTAATATGTTTCTGAACTGCATGGTATTTTTTTTTGTAGTTTCCTCATGGGATTCGTTGCAGTTTATTTTATTTATTTATAATACACTGGCAGCTCTCGGAGCTGATGTGTGTATATCTTAGTCCTTATCAGCGCACTTTAAATTATTGTCAAGTCTATTTTTGAAAGAATTCACTGAGGGGGCACTGATCACTGAGTCTGGTAGCCGGTTCCAAGTGCGCACGACGCGATTGGGCAATATGTGCATCCTCGGATTGCTGGTACTTGGCCCGCATTGCAGGTTCAGCGAGTGTCCTCTGAGTCCTATATTATTGTACAACTTACTGGTAGGAGTGTCGTCGACCCTGTCCGTCTGGAGTCGCATCTTCGCCGGATCGACGCAGACCGGGCCGCAGCCAGCAGTGGAGCAGCAGACGAGGTCGTTGTCACAGTCGCCTTCAGGACAGATTATTGTGGAATTGAGACCACAAAGTACCTCAGCTTCTGTGCCACAGGATTCGAAAATTACCTGAAAGTAAACGCAGTTGTTTTAATGCATTTGTTAGGGTACCTAGCGTTGACATATTAGATAGAACTACAAAAGCGCTAAATTTTAGTAGTGCATACAAGTTACAGACTACAATATAACAGTTTTTTTTACACACAACATTATCTAGCCCCAACCTAAGCAGAGCTTGTGTTATGGGTACTAGATAACTGATATACTTAATACAATACATTACGTAGATAGATATTTTTTATTATACATAGAAAATACCCAGAACACCCTGAACAAATATCTGAAGATCGCACAAATATTTGTTCCGAGGCAGGAATCGAACCCGCAACCTCCTGCGTCGCAGGCGAACCTTCGCCCGCCGCGCCACAGAGGTCGTCAAATGAGCTGTTGATAGTCCGTGACATATCCAAACACTGCAATGGAGCAATTGTAACGAAGATGAGAAGACAGATACCGTAGGTAATGCTGCCATTCGCAAAGAAAACAATATAAGAAAGATAACTCTGTAACCTAATCAGTAGAATTATCTAGTATCTGGCAGCATGTTTCGCCGGGTCACGTGCAAACGTGTTCTGTATGACAGATAATATCAGCTCCGCATGTTACGACGGCGCCACTTGTCTAGTTAACTTTATGACCACCTACAGCGTAAGGTATGAACAACTAAGGTACAAGTAGCGTAAGGTATAATTAGAATAATTCTATTAGATTTTTGTATAATTGCTTGTTTATTTTTGTAAATAAATAAATTTTAATTTAATTTAATTTAGTATATTGTAAGTTCTTAGCATATTTTGCAGTGACAACTTAGTGAAGCTGATTATCACTGGAAAAATTGAGGGAAAGAGGCCACGAGGCTGTAGCCCATAACGTAGGTCAGACCAGAGGCCGTAGACAAAGTAACATTCTAATAGCGATGTCGCTTGTAGACAAACCAACAATGTATGAGATTGACGGAAGCTATCGAAATGTCACGTGGTCTATTGTATTGTATTACGACTGTAGAAATGGAATCGCTTAGAAAGCGAATGCCACTTGGCTAGACCGACAGATCCGCACCAGTCTCGATTCGAAACTCCACGGAGCCGTGCAGCTCGCTGGCAACAGATCTCATTGGCACAACAACGTCCGGCAGAAGGTTATCCATGGAGGGGTCAAGACCCTCAGCATTGAGGAATGCGACGCGAGGAGGAGCATATTTTGAACTTTGCCATAGTAAAGATGTCAAAACATTAATAGAACTCACCTCCATAGCGTCGTCAGTAGAGTTGTCGTAACTTGTATCCGGGCAGCAGAGGGCAGCACTGCTACGGCGGGTAAGCGTGCAGACGTGTTCTGAAGGGCAATCACTGTCTGCTCCGCAAGCCACGACGGAACCATTGTCGTCTGTAGCTGGAGTTCCCGCTTCGCATGGGTTCTCGTAGGACACTCTCGGTCGACCTGAATGTAGGGTTTTTATTAGACTGAATTGTATCAAATTTTTTAGCAGGGCTCTGCTCTGCATGATGGTAAAGTTTTTATTTTATTTTATTTCATTCACTATATTTTTTACACAGTTAATTAGAATATTGTACCTTAAAAACCTCCAAAGTTTTGACTAGGTACTCACAATCGCCAAAAAGACAAAAAAAAAACAGTTTGTTTGACTTACAAACAGGATATCCAGTACACAGCTCTCCCGTACAGTCAGAGTCTCGTACCCTGATGCATTCCTCGCCTTCCTTGCATGGGTATCCCGCACAGGGGTCATCGCATTCACATGTCGGACATCCATCGGCCCCGGTTTTGTACCCATATTCACAAATGCCGGCGCATAGCGCTCGGGAACAGGATGTGAGGGAACGGGCTCCGGTGCGGGCGGGGAGCGGGGAGGGGGAGCATTGGACTGATGATGAGGGGCCCATGGAGCCGCGGAGCTTGTTGCCTTCTGCGTCTACACACCTGTGAAGAGAAACAGTATTAAAGACAAAGATTTACTAGTTACGCGTTTTACTTGCTGGTCAAATTGTTCACAGCAATAGTCAAGTAAGTTTATTGAAGCTGTGACCCTGAATCTAATTAATTATATCTAGCAGGGATGTAATGAATTGGCTGATGACGAATCAATGATCGAAGAGAATTCAATAATATGGATTCAAAATATTGGGGCTAATTCCCAACCTATATCCCCTACCTTAGTAGTAGTAGAGCTTTTTTGTGAAGGAGTTCTTCCGGTGAAGTACTACCATCATACCTATTTCTGCCGCAGAGCAGTAGTGCTCGCATTGCTGCGTTCCGGTTTGAAGGGTATGGTTGCCGGTGAAATTACAGGCACATGAGACTTTTTATCTTTATGTCTCAGGGTGGCAGGCGCAGTGCAATGCCACATAGGGCGCGTCCTAGGTGGCAGTGCAATGCCACATAGGGCGCGTCCTAGGTGAACGTGACCTATGTGATAATGCACTGTTCATAGGCAGAGGGTACCGCTTATTATCAGGTGGGCCATCTGCTTGTACAGCCAATATAAGAACCTAGTACAACAACAAAAAAAAACTATGCGTATCTGTGGCTCATTATGCCGAATCTGAATGTACCTGAATTAATTAATTTATTTATTTATAATACACAGGCAGCTCTCGGAGCTGATGCGTGTATATCTTAGTCCTTATCAGTGCACTTAAAATGAATGAGTTGAATGAGGGCAACAGCTATCATCAAATACTAACCAGCACACTAGACCATTCCTGGAGCACTGCCGGGACACAAACGCCCCATCATTCGCGCACTGCGGCACATAGCCCCTTCCTTCTCTCTCACTAACCACCAGCAACTCTGCCAGCATCTTCTGCTGAGTACACATAGTCACGTTGTTGGGCAGGATGCAATGTCTGCCACATTCGCCGCCGTCGCAGCACTTCTGCATTGACGAACATTCCAAGTCGTGGGCACACGGGGTTCCGCAGTCAACGTCTGAGGTTGTTGGCGCGGGGCAGGTGCCGGCTTTTTGGAGCTCCAAGGAAGCTGGGCAGCATACTCCGTAATCGTTTCCTGGGAAAGAATAAATAAATAAAATAATAAATAAATAAATAATGCTGGACAAAGTTCACACAACATTATCTAGCCCCAAGCTAAGCAGAGCTTGTGTTATGGGTACTAGATAACTGATATACTTAATACTATATATTACATAGATAGATATTTTTTATTATACATAGAAAATACCCAGAACACCCTGAACAAATATCTGCGAACGCACAAATATTTGTTCCGAGGCGGGAATCGAACCCGCAACCTCCTGCGTTATAAGAAGCATTATAAACATACATGGAGTGCCATTGCCACCAGAAAATTAGGTCTAGAATGTCGTAACAAGTAATTAATTTTGTAAAAATTAAAAAAAACCCCAACGCTGAATGGCTGAACCGATTTTGAACAAACAAAGCTAAGAAAACTCCCAACAAATACACCTTTAAAAAAAAAACGAAATCGGTTCATCCGTTCGGGAGCTACGATGGAACAGACAGACACACACACACACAGATACGTCAAACTTATAACACCCCTTCGTTTTTCGTCGGGGGTTAAAAATCAACAGTAATGGTATTTATTCTACAGCATACCGGTAATATTAGTGGGCAAAACGCAAAATTACCAATTTTAGATAAGATTTTTAACTGACTAAATCAAGTACAATATTCAAATAAGCATGGATATACTTCATTATAATACCGAGGGATCAACCAGACAGAAACAGGATAGGAAAAAAAACTTGATAAAAAAAAACACAAAGTTTCCTCTAACTTTAGGCTAGATTCGATTGTTTGTCAATATGGTACAGATTATTGGGTCAAAAATTGGATAAATAAGATCAATACAATAAAACGGAGGGATCACCCTAGGGGTTTTTAAAAATTATCTATATTTCACGAGATATTCAATAAAACCAGCTTTTTCGAGCGGCGCGTGGCGTTTTTTTTGTATGAAGATTTGTAACTGGTGTTGGCGCAGTCTTAAGTACCATAAAATTAAATAGGTATGTGCAAAGCAATCATTGAATTCTTACCTGACTCCACAAGGCATCTGTACAGTGGTGGGCAGTTGGGTTTGCCTGGGTCTGTGCCGCACAGGAAAGGCCTAGAAGTTTCCGAGAGCAGCAGAGGGTCTCCAATGGGACAGATGTTAGACAGACTTCTACCTCTTTTGCCTGAAAAAAATATTTCACCTATATATTCGCGAATAACATAGATGTTTTTATTAGCTTCCGCCCGCGGCTACGCTCGCGCTATATGTGTAGTTTTTTTATACAACTTGTAATGACGGAACAAGCAGATGTTAAGTGGTACCCTCTGCCTATGAACAGAGCATTATCATATAGGTCACGTCCACCTAGGACGCGCCCTATGTGGCATTGCACTGCGCCCGCCACCCTGAGACATAAAGATGAAAAGTCTCATGTGCCCGTAATTTCACACCCTTCAAACCAGAACACAGCAATGCGAGCATTACTGCTTTGCGGCAGAAATAGGTATGGTGGTAGTACCTACTTTTCCAGACGAACTCTTTCACAAAAAAGCTCTACTACTAAGCTTGTTGATGTTAAGCGGTAACCTCTGCGCCCACCTAGGACGCACCCTATGTGGCATTTAACTGCGCCCGCCACCCTGCTGAGACATAAAGATGAAGAGTCTCATGCGCCTGTAATTTCAATCATGATTGTTTCAATTGCGACCTCTGTGGCGCGGCGGGCGAAGCTTGGCCTGCGACGCAGGAGGTTGCGGGTTCGATTCCCGCCTCGGAACAAATATTTGTGCGATCGCAGATATTTGTTCAGGGTGTTCTCGGTATTTTCTATGTATAATTTAAAAAAAAATATCTATGTAATATATTGTATTAAGTATATCAGTTATCTAGTACCCATAACACAAGCTCTGCTTAGCTTGGGGCTAGATAATGTTGTGTGAACTGTCCAGCATTATTTATTTATTATTTATTAAAGTTTACAAAACACTGCACATGAATTCCCCTAAGCTTTTTTTGACACCCAATGCCCGTTCCGTTTTATGCATAAATATTGTTAAACTGTACGGTAAAAAGACAAATAAAACAAAAGCGTGAAATTAGGATTTACTAAAACAATTGTGCTTTTTTTTACAACTCTGTTGCGAACAAACAAACTGTTACAAAACATTTAAGTATAATCAGTGCAGCAAGTGAAACTAAGACATTTTGACACTGCGAACATAAGCATAAGCACATAAGCAACAGTTGCTCCTCTATAGTTTTAAATAAATAGATAGGTAAACAAATCGTGAATCTACCATCACCAATCTGTTTACCAAGCATGGTGTTTTTTTAAATTATTTATCATACAAACTGATCTAAATATAATTTGGTTAATAATATCTTAAAACCTATGTTAGGTTTGTCTAAATACTGGTTCTCTTACAATACAACACACAAGCGATAACAAATGACATGGAATATTTTACAACTACTACGGTGAGTAATCACCCGACATAATAACAGAATTGACGGTTGATTGGTTATGGTTTTCCCCCATTGCATTCTATGGGTGTGGCCTCATCAACACTACCTAGACATAATCAGCTGATGGAGAAGAGAATAGATACAATGAAGTTCTAAGTCTTACGTTTTTGTTCCAATAATGTGCTACTGATGATCGATTTAATATTTATTTGTAGAGACATGTTGCTTAAATCGAGTATTTTTGTAATTGCTCCTCGAGTGATCTAATCCTTTGCTTCTTGGCGTTTAAAATCTGGATAAATTTCCCATATAATGAGCTTTCTAAAGAAGTTTTGAGAGTGACAAATGCTTCCAATTCAATTTTGCACTTTTTTAGCTCTTGTGTAATTTTTTCATGATGTTGGTCATTTACAGTGATATTACTTTTAAGGTCTTTATTTAGGTCTATAAGTAAATCTATTAACGCTTCTTTTGAGATTTTGTTTTTTTTAAGTTTTATGTTACCTAGGATCTGGCTCATTACTCCAACTTTTTTTTTCCAGCGGATATTGATCGTATCATCATCAATAACTTCTAGATCGAGTTTAAACTCTTCACCACCTTCACCAGTCAGGCATTTCTTACTAATTGCCAAGTAGTCATCTCTACTCTGGCAGAGTTCATTTATCTGTTTTTGAGCTGAATCATTACTAAATGATCCAGCCCAACCACTGCCATCTTCACAATTCACCGCGTGTAAATTAAACAAGGTTCCTCTAACTTGTTCTTCTTTGTCTTGTTCTTCTAGGCCTTCAAGCCATTCTAGTTTTAAGTAAAATGTCTTGTACGTAGTATACAGACTGTCTGTGTATACTGCTACTTTTGTTATTGTGGGTGCATGAGCCATGGTGTATTTTTCACTCCAGCTATTTTTTAGGAAAGGAAGTTTCACACAAATGAACACAATAGATAATGTTTATGGCCTTTGTTTCATTGACTTCACACAAACACACAGCAGAACCGAACCGAATTTTTTTTTTTTATGAAGGAACTAAGAACTCAACTAAATTAACATAGCAGCCTCACAGTCACAGGGTATTATTGTTCTGTGCAGTTGCCTGCCTGAGCCTCGCAGTCAGTCACAGCGCAAAACATGAGTTATTTAAAGACGAAAAAAATACTCAGTCAGTAAGCAAGCAAGCACACACCGGTGACCGGTGCACCAGCGTGATCCACAGAACACTAAATACTCTCTAGCGCACAGACGAAGGTCTAGCGAGAGCGTGAGCACCACAGAACACTAATACTGCTGAGCGAGCGAGCACTATAGTGCGAGTGACCACTTTTTAATCACACGATCTACCAAAAATTTTGCTAAAATCTACCAGTATCTACCAATACCTGTTTCAAATTCTACTTAAATTGTACCATAAATAATTAAACTTTTCTAGGTGTTTGGTATATAAAATAAAATGTTTTTTTTATTTTTATTTATACTTATTTATTCTCAGCATTCGTCAGTCGTGGGAATGGGGAAGACTACCAAAAACTTTTCCGGCAGAGGGCGCTGTGTGTTTGTTACCTGTCAAAATACCTTGTTAAAATAAATCCATTGTTTTTGAGATTTTTTAAGCATTGGTTTAGTTTTTGGCGAGCTTGGTTTGGATTTTGTGATGTATTCAACCTGGCGTATCGTCCAGTTGAAAAAGGAGTTGAAAATAAGAGGTGCATCGCTCCAAGGAAAGAAAGCCAAACTAGTCAAAACGTACATTTTAATTACCATTTTACTAAGTACCTATAAGCTGTTTTCAGGACAACATTTTGGTTAAATTTGATTTTATTAATTCTAACATAGGTACCTACACTTATTCGTCAAATGTTAGTTAAATTTATTAGTGATAAAATTTATTTAAAAAAAATGATCTAAAACAATGAAAATGTTCAGTAACATTGAAACTTCGAATATAATGGATTACCTACCTACTTAGTAAGAGTACTATTATATATTCTGTGTTAAGAGACATGTTTCACAGTAATACGTTATCTTAGTAGTGGTCTCACAGTCAGTTTCTGTGAAGTGTTTTCCACATAATCCCGAAAAATCACTTGTTTTTTTTTTTTTATATGAAACTAATAGGCAAACTATCTTATGGCCCACCTGATGTAATGTGGTCACCGTCGCTTATAGACACCGGCTACACCGGGGGTATTGTCGATGCGTTGCCTACCCTGAAGGAATTTATGAACATTTTTCTTAAAGCGACACATATCGTAACCAAGCGGGAAAACCTCAGATGGAAGCTCATTCCAAAGTTTATAGGTAAGGGGAAGAAATGATCTCGAGAAACGAGTCTTACGAGAAACTCAGGGATCTATGATGTGTGGATGAGATGTGTCACAGTCTTCTCAATGCTTTTTCAGACTTTTTCCTTAATGCTAAATCACTTGGGAATTTGTATACACCTATTTCTGCACACCCAAAAGCTACACAACGACCCATATTTCGAGTATTTTGAGAAAACAAGTAAAAAAACGTACAATTTCTATGTAGATTGATAGTTTGCAGGGAACAAATATTTAGCGCCCTCTACACGGAACTAATTGACAGTGGTCTTCCCCATGGGAAGCTATGACGGCGTTGAGCTCACCACTTGTCACGTCTATTTCCCACGATGATGGTGCAACCGAAAGTGAAAAGAGGCCCATTTGAGGCTCTGCCTACCCTTTCGGGGAAAAAGGCGTGTGTCTATCTAGGTCTTTTAGAGCATTGCAGGCCTATGATCTAGGTACGTACTTTGTTATTTATGTTGTATCTTTTTTCATGACTTGTACAAATTCGTCAGGTTTGCGCGCAGCGTGACCACTTGTAGTAGATTTCTTTCTACTATTTAGGAAGATTTCAGGCAAAGAGAACGATGATTTAGTACACAGATGATCTAGTAGGTATACAGAAAATCGGTATAATAAGTTTCGGCAGAAAATCGGTATTTTAGAACATTCTGAAAATTTTAAAACCAAAATGCAAGTATGCAGCCAAAAAAAAAACAACACTATATCACTATGAAGTCTTGCCCAGGGGATTTCCCGTAACTTATTACTGTAACGTAACTTAGCTGAGTCAGTCGTGGGAAGCAATGGCGGCGATGAGCTCACCACTTGTCACGTCTATTTCCCACGATGGTGCAACCCACAGTGAAAAGAGGCCCATTTGAGGCTCTGCCTACCCTTTCGGGGAAAAAGGCGTGTGTCTATGTATGTATGTTATTACTGCATACGGTGCTATACCGGTCTCTTTTTCCGCATACGTTAGGAAATCGCTAGCTATCTCTGTCAGTCGGTTCATCATGCATGGGCATTTGTTGTTGTTGGCAATTGACATGAATGTTGAAATTGTTGAATGTGTTGTGATGAGCAAAAACCACAATAACATTTTTATTTCGCGCTTCAATCGAAACGTTCCACCTAGTGTTTTTGTGCCGGATCTCGGTCTAAGAAGGTCGTACGCCAAAAGGTAAACTCACATGTAGGCACAGGCGGACAAGGTGGTCGCAGACATGGCGTCTCTTCCAGCTGGCACGACAGCTGTCCGGGACACGTGACTCCCAAGCAAGGGTCCCTGCATTTACACAGTGGGCAGCCTCGGGCATCGAGGTCGAAGCCGAGCGGGCAGAGCATTCTGCAGGTGTGCGCTGCGCAGGGGGCTGTCCGCGTGCAGTTGACCAGACCTGCGGCTGGCGCTCTAGTGCCTGGCACCTGACGAAATATGATAAAAATACTGATTTAAAAACGGCAGACTCAAAAGAGGACAATCCAAAATTAGCAGTTGACTGTACTGAAATAATTTGTATTGGGCAGCTCTTAGCATTTAATCTAATTCTCATTTTGGAAATGTTGTCACTCGGAGACTTTTCTCGATAGCTATATGTTTTGAAATTGGCTCTTCCTAAAATCCGTTTTAGGTCCCTCCTTCGATTAGAGAAAATATTAAGCGTAAACTATTATACTATTCAGTAGGTAACGAAGGTAATCACATTGATAAGATAGATTGTTATGACAATTATTTTTTATATTTGCTACTTTTGAAGCAAAACGAAGTTATCATTTGTCGCTTACGTTAGTTACTTCCGAGCTGAAAAAATCTATACCTCATCTCTTCCCGGGTTCAAGTGAGCAGTAGAGCTGTCACTTTCTTGCAGCTATTGTTTACTTTCTAGACTCTACCCATTCGGTATTTTAACATATCGCCTTAAAGTAGTGTACATAGACTCACCTCATATCCAGCTTGGTCAACGCACCAGCAAGAGCTAACGATTTCATTATCGCATTGGACCTCCTCGAACTCTCCATCAGTGACCCTGCACCGAGGACTCCTCATGGAAGGCAGCTTTCCTCGGCCCCCTCGGCTGTTATCAGCTGCTAAGGCACGCGAGATCCTCTCTGACGAGAGCTTGATGTTTTCACAACCTGGAGACGAGCATTGCAATGAGAAAAAGTGCTTGAAAATGTTCGTGTGACCTCGTGAAAATTGGATTTCATACAAAAAAATACGTTTAGTTGATGATATTGTAAACATAGAATTGAAATTACCGTGGCTTGGTATCATTGGATATTGTAAAGGTGGCAGGAAGTCAGATGATGGAGGCGGGGAAAGACCATTCGATGTGGCATTCTGGGGAGAACTAGTCCAGCAGTGACAAACTAATATCTACACATACATACATACCTATAGGCTTATTAGATTACAAGATTATGTTTTTTTTTTACTTTTGACTGACTGCCTAAGGTTTTTAGCTCTCTTTTTCCACGACTCAGCTTCTCCTATCTCGATAGGCACATACAACAGTTCCCACCTATTAGTACCTACCTACCTGGTAAGAAAGATCATAAACAAGTAATTAATTTTATAAAAATTAAAAAAACCACCTACGCAATGAAACGGCTGAACCGATTTTGACCAAACATAGCTAAGAACACTCAAGACATATTCACCGTTCATACAAAAAAAAAACGAAATCGGTTCATCCGTTCGGCAGCTACGATGGGACAGACATACACACATACACACATACACACATACACACACACACACACACACACATATACACACACGAACACACACACACACACACACACACACACAGACACGTCAAACTTATAACACGTGTTTTTATTTCCGTGTACTTATGTTTATTTCCCTGATTTTTCTAGGTTTGGTCGCGCTGGAATTGGAGTAATTTTACTTTATAAGACGATTCAAAATGATCCTTGTGATTTCGATGTATAATTGTATTTGAATAATTCATACTTACTAAATACTGTGGCCTTCGCTGGACATTCAGAACTCTCTCATACCTACCTATAGATAACCATCGGTTTTGCAGGTTCTGCTCATGAGTTTGAATGAAAACGTCTTACCAGTAAACAAAGGGTCTACGCAGACGCGGCCACAAGAAGACTGGCAGCATACTTGCTCTCCACACTCATCATCGGAACTGCACGGTGAAGCCCTCGCCGGACAGGAACTTTCTTCTGCTGGACATCGTCCTTGGAGCTCTGCGATTGCTGGAATCAAAGTGTTTCTATACTAAGAATGACCAGCTGCTGTGCTGTAATGTGTCCAGCGTAAGAATAGACCCCTCCGTCTCCTCCCGTGGATGTCATAAAAGAGACTAAGAGATTACACCAGGAGATAGGCAGCAGCATACCTGAGATATCACATCATCATCATCAGCCTGTATCAGTCCACTGCTGGACATAGGCCTCTACCAATGCGCGCCATTTAGACCGATTTCCAGCTCTTCCCATCCACTTTCTACCAGTCGCCTTACGCAGATCGTCGCTCCAACTAGCCAGGGGGCGCCCAACACTACGTTTACAAAGACGTGTTCTCCACTCTAGAACACGTTTACCCCAGCTATTGTCTGTTCTTCGGCATATATGGCCAGCCCATTGCCATTTAAGCTTGCTAATTCTCTGAGCTATGTCGATGACCTTAGGTCTCTGTCGAATAAGTTCGTTGCTGATTTTATCCCTCAGAGAAACTCCAAGCATAGCTCGTTCCACAGCACGCTGAGCGACCTTGAATTGATGGACCAGGCGCACCGTGAGTGTCCTCGTCTCGGCACCGTAGGTCATTACGGGTAAGTCGCACTGATTGAAGACTCTTGTCTTCAGGCATTGTGGTATGTATATGCTCAACACCAATACTGCGAACACCGGTGGGGAGGCCTCGTCCCGCAGTGGACGTCTAAAGGCAGGTGATTATGATGATGATGAAGAGTGATCTATAACGCAAAACGCAAAGGTAGTGTAGGGCACCCTCCGGCTAGATGGAGCCATAACTTGGACGAGGTGGCTGGCAGCAACTGGATTGCAAGAGCCGAAGACCGGGCTCTGTGGCGCGCTATTAGAGAGACCTATGCCCAGCCGTGGACTGCAATAGGTTGATAACGATGATGATGAAGATGATGATGGTCAGCCACATTAGTCCTCTGCTGTTCCCATCCATTATCCTCGCCCAATACGTGCCACTAAGCCTTATGTTCTTCTAACGTATCAACTTTTTATTCCTACGTTTTAATATGGTACTGTGGCGTATCCGATCGCACTAGTACGGCCTAGCGGCCACTAGAGGACGCTAGGAGTGGAGTACGCTGCATTCAGGCGATTTGCGTTAGCATAGCATTATATTAGTCTGTGGGCGATATCAATTTACAGTAACTGACTCTCAAGAATGATATTTGCGAAAACCCACGAGTGTCTTTTTAATTAACGCAAGAGTGCCTTACCATGAGGCCCTCTTCAGTACTAAGCCAAAACTTCAAACTTCGTACAAAAGACATAAACGCGCATTCGGTACCGGTGTTTAAACTAGCTCACTCTTCAAGCAAACAAGGCATCCTAGAGGCGGGTGGTCGTGTTGCTCTATTGCTAAATAGGCTTCACTTCTTCGACTAAAATCTTAACTTCAATATGTTTTTAGTAAAATCGTCACAGTTCGAAAAAATATGTTAATTTTCATAAATAAAATATTTCCAAGTGAATGTTAAAGGCCAATAAGAGAAAAAGATAAAAAAAAAAGAAAAAAAAAATTGTGAGCCTTCTAAAGTTTTAAACATAATTCTATTAGGTAGGTAGGTACTTATCAACATAGGCTGCTAAACAATATTATTATTATAAAGAGATAAATAAATAAATAAATAAATAATGCTGGACATACCATACTTAATATTTAGATATTTTTTATTATACATAGAATATACCCAGAACACCCAGAACAAATATCTGCGATCGCAATATTTGTTCCGAGGCGGGAATCGAACCCGCAACCTCCTGCGTCGCAGGCCAAGCTTCGCCCGCCGCGCCACAGAGGTCGTCAATAGTATAAGTAGTAAGTACAGTTTATACTTTCGAATACGCAGCAATTGATTTTCATATCGCGAGCGCTGTTCTGTCACTTTATATCTACCTGAACCGCAAAACAGCACCGCCGCATTTATGAAATAGAAGGTGACAACATTTTCAAATTACAAAGAATATTGGCAACTCCCCATACATTGTTTGACCCAACTTTATTGACTAATTTACGTACATGACGTCAATTAACAACAAACAACAACAATTATTTTATTGTTGTTTTTAAACAAATTACATAATCACAAAAAAAATACAGATTATGTACCTACTTAGGAATTTGCTTTTACAAGCGCTTTACGCACCTAGCCTAGTATGTTCTCTATTGCATAATCAATACAAAAGCTGGCTCATCGCGCGTATTTTGTTCCATTGAGATCCCACGCTTAGTTGGCATTAACCAACTCTATCCTCTGGTTTTATAAGTGCTGACTTCAAATATGTACATAAAAAGCCCAGCTTGTTTACTTATTTAAGTTTTTTGCTTGAGAAAAAGTGATGTCACTTTGTACCTGAAGATGCGGCACAGCAGATGACGTAACCTTATGAAGATTATACTTGTTAGATAAATAAATAAATATTGCTGGACAATTCACACCACATTATAGGTAACACATACACAATATATTACATACCTACATATCAGATATTTTCTATTATATATAGAAAATACCCAGAACACCCTGAACAAATATCTGCAGATCGCACAAATATTTGTTCCGAGGCGGGAATCGAACCCGCAACCTCTTGCGTGCTTGTGATATGTAGACATAATGAGGAGATCCGTAGAAGAAACATTATCACCGACATAGCTCTCAGAATTAGCAAGTTGAAGTGGCAATGGGCAGGCCATATAGCTAGCAGAACTGACAACCGTTGGGGAATAAACGTTCTCAGTGGCGAATATAAACCAGACGACACAGTAGGGGAAGACCCCCCCTTCTCCATGGGCCAACGACGACATGCAGCGGAAGTCTATCAATGGAGGCAGCTCAAAAAGTTCTTCGGAGGCTTATATCTAGCAGTGCACTTCAACAGGCTGATGATAATGATGATGGTGATGGTGATGGTGATGATGATGATTATGATGATGATGATGAGTAGGAGGTACTTACCATGAGGCAGAAGCATAATCGCACACAAAAGTGCCGTCCTCACCGCCGCACCCCCCATCGCTGCATTACACACTCGACCTCTGCAACAAACAGAAGAAAATTAAACAAAATGTTATTAACCTATAACTTATTTATTCTGTGCTATAACTAAAGTTCTATCCTTGAGTAACCAATACGTAACCAACGTAAACTCATAAATAAAACCCAGTCCTTTGGCAACAGACGCTAACGCGCCTGAGTCATACGAATTGTTTCTTCACCAAACATGGCCCCCAGCCTTGTGGCAAAACAAATCAATTGCCACAAAGACGCACAGAAAATATTAATTAAGTACTTAGGACCTGACCTGCACGCATTGATAATGTATGAGAATAAATATTTATAACTGCTCCATACTTGTTAAGAGGCAGTTCGGATTATCATGCACGTACTCGTACTAATCTAAGATTTTAAGCTATTTTATTTTCTATATTGTATTAATCGCTAGCAGCGGTCTTCAGGTAGCACAACTGTTTCATATGTATTTTGTATACCTTGTATTAGTTGTATTGTTCTTTCTGTAAATAAATGTATCTTACGTAAGATTTTAAGCGCTTATTATAACATAATAGGAAATGTTTTTAAACTGTACAGATTACTAATTTCATCATCATTACATTTCGGGACATTGTCCCAGGTTCTGCTAAGATGCCAAAAAAAGTTGCTCTTCAGTCGCAATGTTAGTAGGAAAATTCTTCAACGCCGTTCTTCGGAGCATCCCACGCGTGCACTATCTATGGGGTTTAAGTCTGGTGATTGGGAACGCCGTGCCCTTGCAGCCCGGGACTCGTCGGTAAACAGCACTTTAGACCACTGGTGACCTTCCCAGAACAAATGTTCACTGTAATGTTCGTCCACGACTTACTATATATATACAGTTGTGGTCATATAATTAAGAACGATTTGAAGTTCTAGAAGTTTTTTATTTAAATCGTATCATACACAGAGATGTGTACCTTCTGAGAAGCAACTAGTTATGTTATATAATAGTCACATTAATAGAGCAACCTGACTTAAGAATAAAGTATGAAATCGCTAACTATTTTTTGCACATTTTATTGATTTTATCAAAGTAACACATTCAAATAGTACTGAAACTGGACAAATAATTAAGAACGATTTATGTAACTGCTCGGGAATTGTTTTGTATGACACTTAGATTTAAAAAATCACAATATTATGTAGCACAGGAAACATAAAAAGAAATGTAATAAATATTTTACTAAAATTAATAGTTAATAGCATATCCACGGCTTTTAATTACAGCTTTACACCGGCGAGGCATTGACTCTATTAATTTTTGACATTTCGCAAGAGAAATAGAGTTCCATTCTTCTAAAAAAACGTCATACAGCTCTCTTAAATTTCCACACTTTGTATTTGAAACCTTTTTCTTTACTTCAAACCACAGATTCTCTATTGGGTTTAGATCTGGACTGTTAGCAGGCCAGTCTAAGACAGAAACTAATTGCGCTGTAAGAAATTCCTTTACGGTGCGTGCAGTGTGCTTTGGATCATTGTCATGCTGGAATGTCCAAATGACCGGTAGAACGTCTTCAGCGTATGGTAACATTGTTTCTTCCAGTATATTTTTGTATTGGAACTGATCCATGTTACCTTCTATCAACTTTACAGGTCCTACACCATGTCCAGAAAAGCAACCCCAAATTTTCACATTTCCACCACCGTGCTTTAATGTAACTTTCGTGTACTTTGGGTCGAATGCTGTATTCGGGGGACGTCGTACATATCGTTTTCCATCAGAACATACTCTGTTTATTTTCGTCTCGTCAGAAAAAAGTAAATTTTTCCACTGTTGCACAGTCCAGTTTTCATACTTTCTCGCAAATGCAAGCCGGGCTTGCCTGTGGCAAAGTTTTAACATGGGTACCTTTCTTGCTATCCTACCGTGCAATTTTTCTTCTACCAAACGTCTTCGAATAGTGCGTGCTGAGATTGCTGAAGGGTTGTTTTCACCAAAATATTCTTTTCTAAGCTCATTGGACCCTTTAAAAGGATTTTGTTTTGTCATACGAACGATGTTTCGGTCATCTCGAGGAGTTGTTTTTCTCTGTTTAGGTACACGTGGAACATTCGAAGTAGTTTGATACGTAGCAAAATGCTTTACAGCGTGGAAAACCATCGTTTTTGAACATTGCAGATGGTCGGCTATCTTATTATAAGACCAATTCTTCCGGCGAAGTTTTATTATTACTTCCCTTGTAGATTTATCACAACTTTTATTTTTTCCCATTGTTTTTTCTAAAGAAGCAATCACCTTTAATCTTTTACAGCACGTAATGGCGCCAAAATTATACAAACAGTAACAAATCGACTGAGAGTTCTCTATTTAAATTTGAATAAAGGTATAAACTACTTAGCGTTCTTAATTACGTGACCAGCCAGTAATAAGGAATACTATGTTTAAAAGTAGTGTAAAAAGTTTGCCTATTGATTTTTAGCCAATCATGTGTATCAATGAATACAGTGGTAATATGGAAATGTTTTACGATACCGAGAGAAATAAAAACAAATGCATACAATTAGTTTTGCATCTTAGTTGGAAAAAATCTGCCCTTTATATCAGCGTTCTTAATTATATGGCCACCACTGTATATAAATAAAATAAAATAAATAATGCTGGCCCCAAATATCTAGCCCAAGCCAAGCAGAGCTTGTGTTATGGGTACTAGACTAGATAACTGATAAACTTAATAAAATACAATAAATAAATACATTACATAGATAGATATTTTTGTTATACATAGAAAATACCCAGAACACCCTGAACAAATATCTGCAGATCGTACAAATATTTGTTCTGGGTAATATAGGGTGTTCTGGGTATTTTCTATGTATAATAAAATCAAAGTATATTAGTTATCATAACACAAGCTCTGCTTAGCTTGGGGCTAGATAATGTTGTGTGAACTGTCCAGCATTATTTATTTTATTTATTTATATAGTAGGTACCTATATGGGTAGAGCTGTTCTATGCCCTAGCTAGACGGCGTTGTTGGTGTTTATTAGTGTAGATGATATCTACATGCTGAGTAAAATCACAGAATAAATAATAGTAAATAGGTACTATTAATTATATATGCGGTTACTGCGATATGTTAGTGTATAGGTACCCACATTATACCTACGTCCTTGCGCCACGGTGTGGTAATGTACCGTGCGGGTTTTCTCATGCACTCATCACACGCTTGTTGAATTTAATTTCATAAATATTTAATAAAACATTCAAAGAACACCTCCTCCGACCTCGATGGTATCGATTGGTACTACCCTACCACAAAATATAATTGTTATACTACTCTCTGTACAGTGGTTAAAAAGATGTTTCTTTGGTCGAAGGTTTGAATGCAAAATCTAGGAAGTTTATTCAGATTATGAATAGTGATCGCAGGAATACAACGACCAACATTTTACCGTCATATATTCTAAATTCTAGAGACGAATTTGTTTTTAAAATGAAGTACTTATTCATGGGGTGGGATTGCGCAGATTACACTCTCTTCGCCCATAAGACGACCTCTGTGGCGCGGCGGGCGAACATTCGCCTGCGACGCAGGAGGCTGCGGGTTCGATTTTCGCCCCGTAACAAATATTTGTGCTATCTGCAGATATTTGTTCAGGGTGTTCTGGGTATTTTCTATATATTATAATTAAAAATATCTATCTATGTAATATATTGTATTAAGTATATCAGTTGTCTAGTACCTACCCATAACACAAGCTTGGGGCTAGATAATGTTGTGTGAACTGTCCAACTTTATTTATTTTATTTATTTATATAGTAGGTACCTATATGGGTAGAGCTGTTCTATGCCCTAGCTAGACGGCGTTGTTGGTGTTTATTAGTGTAGATGATATCTGCATGCTGAGTAAAATCACAGAATAAATAATAGTAAATAGGTACTATTAATTATATATGCGGTTACTGCGATATGTTAGTGTATAGGTACCCACATTATACCTACGTCCTTGCGCCACGGTGTGGTAATGTACCGCGCGGGTTTTCTCATGCACTCATCACACGCTTGTTGAATTTAATTTCATAAATATTTAATAAAACATTCAAAGAACACCTCCTCCGACCTCGATGGTATCGATTGGTACTACCCTACCACAAAATATAATTGTTATACTACTCTCTGTACAGTGGTTAAAAAGATGTTTCTTTGGTCGAAGGTTTGAATGCAAAATCTAGGAAGTTTATTCAGATTATGAATAGTGATCGCAGGAATACAACGACCAACATTTTACCGTCATATATTCTAAATTCTAGAGACGAGTTTGTTTTTAAAATGAAGTACTTATTCATGGGGTGGGATTGCGCAGATTACACTCTCTTCGCCCATAAGACGACCTCTGTGGCGCGGTGGGCGAACGTTCGCCTGCGACGCAGGAGGCTGCGGGTTCGATTTTTGCCCCGTAACAAATATTTGTGCTATCTGCAGATATTTGTTCAGGGTGTTCTGGGTATTTTCTATATATTATAAATAAAAATATCTATCTATGTAATATATTGTATTAAGTATATCAGTTGTCTAGTACCTACCCATAACACAAGCTTGGGGCTAGATAATGTTGTGTGAACTGTCCAACTTTATTTATATTTATTCATTTATTATAATTATTTCGTAATAATACATTGGTATGAAAAAGCAACCATGTTGGTGAAAAGTGTCATAAATATCATAAGCTCATAAAAAGAGCCACATTATTATGATCAATTGCTCTTGTTTGTTATACCTGTGCTAAGTATGTACGGTGTTAGGTAATCTCAGATTCGTCTTCCGCATGTTTATTGTAACTTTCACAGATTAGTTAGGCTCTAGTGCGTTTCTTGTGTCACTGACCTCGTGCGATACTAGATCATAAATCATTTCAAATTTCCTGTAGCTACTAGTATTTGAACCAAGCTTACATTATAACTTTTGAAACTATCATAGTTATGCACATACTTTTCACTTCTTCTTATCGTATCGATGCTAAATATTTATACTATGTATTTCAAATAACTTTTGAGAAATATGTGGCCACCTTAATCGCATTAACTGTGGCCGCGTTGAGGTCTAGAAACGGGATATTTACCATAATTTTCGAGTTTTGATTGTTCCCGATATTTTGGCCAGTTGCAGTTCTCCCGTGATCATGGCGCATGCAACTGTGCCGAAATATCGGACACAATCAAAACTCAATCTCAATATCCCGTTTCTAGAAAAAGTACAAACTTGCATTGCTCTCAACTTCAAGTACGTGCCTTATGCCACAAACCTCTACCTACGATTGACAAAGTACTGGCTTACAGAGAGGCTCAGATGTACCCAGCCTCCATGTTTTGGAGTGAGTGAACTCAGTGATGCAACCGGCAGCCGGGCGAGGCGAGGATGCGACGAGACTGGTGAAAGGCAGTGATAATGCTAGTTCTATTCTGATTAGAATGTACATTATTACAAGCTTGCAATGTATGTATATTTGTTCGGGTGGAATCGTTTGTCCGGGTGGAATCTTGCAACTGAATTCCTCAACCGATTGAGATGACATTTTGCATACCTGTCAAGTTCCGATGACAATGCAATATGATGGTGACAGCGAGCTGATCTGATGATGAAGGCGAAAGGTGGACAACGGAACTCCTCGATGGATAATACTTAGTAGACTGTCCGTGTTTAGGCTCATTTTGATCAGCACACGGTTACGATCACTAATTTTATAAAAGATTTAATTAAAAATTATATTTTTACCAAAAAACTTATTTTCTGTACATACATACATAAACTCACGCCTGTTTCCCGGAGGGGCAGGCAGAGACCACGGACTTCCACTTACTACGATCCTGACATACCTCATAACTTTTGAAAACAAGCTTTTGAAATTAGTGATCGGAACGGAGTCTGATAAAAATAAGCCCAAACACTGCCAGGCTACTATTATCCATCGAGGTGTGCTGTTTTCCACTTCCGTCTCCATCAACAGATCAGCTCGCTGACACCATATTATTGTATTGTCATGGGAACTTGATAGGTATGCCAAATTTCAGCTCAATCGAACACCGCGAAGTGTGTCAAATTTAACTTTTATGATTTTATTACAGGCACCGGGACAGATGAAACTAAATAAAAGTTTGTGAAAACTTAAGAATTCGTGGTTTATTGGAATGGTTGGTAGAAACAATATTGCCTTCTCAAAAGCATAACAGCATTAGTTCCATCAAAAGAACTAGGCAGAACTTATTTCCTGTTAGAACCAAACGGAATAGACCACTCAGGTACGTTCGGTTAGGTTGTATACAAACAATAACTTCATCTTGATCATATGCAACATAAACAACCGAAACTAGATAATCTTGTTATCTTAAACATACCAATGCGCTTGCAGCGCCTCTATTGTGAAAATGTATAACTCAATAACTACACTAAAGAGATCAAAAGCTAACGTAAAAAAATCACCACAAAATTTAAGTTGAGGTACCTACGCATAGACTTTATATTTATAATATTACTAGACTAGCTGACCCGCTCGCGACTTCGTCGACGCGTAGACTTTCATACAAACTTTAACACCCTTTTTCAACCCCATAGGGTGCGAATTTTCAAAAATCGTTTCTTAGTATCGCGCGCCTGCACCCCTTAATAAATGCTTGTGCCAAATTTCAGACCTCTCGGCCCAGTAGTTTCCGAGCTTTCGTGATGAGTGGTCAGTGAGTGAGTATGGACTTCTCTTTTATATATATAAGATTAATAATGGTCAGCACAGAATAAATAATAGTACCAACACCACGCAAGTTGTATGGCCGCGGCCCGGCTCAACACAGTTCCGATTGGACATGCTCGAATGTATGTTGTATCTTGAATTATTATTTATTCTGTGGTTGTGTTGCGGAACAAAGCGTCTAAAATTTGACATAATATGAAATATTTGTGTAATTTAATATTCCAACAAAGTTTGACGAGGCGTAATTTACTTGTTACTAGTGACCGCCCGCAGCTTCGCTCGCGTTCAACCAGGATAAAAAGTAGCGCATATCTCAATCCGGGTCATAATCTATCTGTGTACCAAATTTCATCGAAATCGGTCGAGCCGTTTCGGCGTTATTGAGACAAACATCCAATCCAAACATCGTAACTTTAACATTTATGATATGAGTGGGATAGGTAGTGGGATTTGCAAGTACCTTAGTTAAATAACACCAATCTTGGTTAATTGAATAACAACCAATCTTGGATGTTATCAAGCTAGTTAAGCTAGACGACCTCTGTGGCGCGGCAGGCGACGGTTCGCCTGCGACGCAGGAGACTGCAGGTTCGATTACCGCCACGGAACAAATATTTGTACGATCTGCAGATATTTGTTCAGGGTGTTCCGAGTATTTTCTATGTACCTATAATAAAAATATATCTATCTATGTAATGTATTGTATTAAGTATATCAGTTATCTAGTACCCATAACTAGCGCTGCTTAGCTTGGGGCTAGATAATGTTATGTGAACTGTCCAGCATTATTTATTTATTTATTTAGTTAAAATCTAGCCAAAAGTTAGAGGTTAATTTTTAATTTATTTATTTTGAGAAAATATTGTCCTATCGTGTTTTTAACCCCCGACGAAAAAACGACGGCGTGTTATAAGTTTGACGTGGTTGGGTGTGTGTCTGTGTCTGTGTGTGTCTGTCTGTGGCATCGTAGGTCCCGAATAACGGATGAACCGATTTTGATTTTGTTTTTTTTTTGTTTGAAAGGTGAATTAGTCGGGAGTGTTTTTAGCTATGTTTGATCAAAATCGGTTCAGCCGTTTCATTGCGTCGGGGGTTTTTTATTTTTACAAAATTAATTGCTTGTTGGTACAGCGATCCCTCGAATTATGATAATGTAGTATCGACCATGCATATTTTTAATCTGAATTAGTACCTAGGTACTTGATGAAAAAAAAATCTACGATTTTGAATTTTGCTGCATAGCTACCCTTCTTCGCAGCGCATAACTGTCACTAGTTTTGTCACAATGCTTCGGGCTTTGTTTCACAATCAGTAAATAAAATTCTAGTAAGCTACTTCAAGTATAACTGCTCAGTAAAGAAGTACCTATTTGCGTTTCACAATCCCTCAGTAGTGTTAATCACCACTGTAGTGTAAGTGAGTCTACATACTATAACCTACTACCTACTACTACTACCTATCATAATGTGAGTCTGGCGGTATGCTAAAGTAAGCTGCCTGTTTCTGTGTAAGACTTTTTTTTTAAATCTATGATATACCCACTCTTCTTCTGAGGATATACCTTTGTTTGACCACGATCTCACCTGTTGGTAAATGACGATGTGGCCGAAGATGAAGCACAAAGGTCTAGAAGGCACCTATTCACTCTAGACTTGAAGAGACCCAGATTATAGTTTTCAGGAAAGACAGATGACGGCAGGGTATTCCACTCCTTAGCAGTTCGCAGTTATTCGGATTCGAACTGAAACGTTTAGTACGAATAGAGAGTATACTAATGAGGTAAGGATGGTACCGAGCCGTGCGTCTGCTCGTCCTATGATGAAAAGGAGACTGAAGAAGACTGTGAGAAGAGAGACGATAGTCAGTGAAGCCGTGAGTATTGGCGGTAGACGGGACAGACCAAGAGTGCAGACTGTCTGCCCCCCTGTTCCCTAACTTGAAAGTCACTCAGTGACCAACGTTTGACAAGTAAAATTACTATCAATTGACAATTCTAAATGATATTTTTTTATAATTTGGCAGCATGTGGGGGCTGCTATGTAAACGTGGTGAACAGTGTTGTTCTACCATGTACCGCTTACGAGGAGAACCAGGAATTACTAACTTATATTGTGGTTATATTCCACGATGGAGCAACCCACTGTGAAGAGGCCCATTGAGCCTCTGCCTACCCCATCGGGGAAAAAGGTGTGTGTCTATAATGTATGTATGTATACGATACTACAACCACTTTATCTGCTCAGTACCTATGTTAAAAGTTAATGAAAATTTTTAACCTCTAAGCAGTTAATTCGCTGAGTAACTAGGTACCTTTACTTATTGATTGTGAAACAAAGCCTTTGTTTCACAATTCACTGATTTCTTCGCAAGCCGATCGAACGCTTTTCCTGTACATATAAAATTACCTTGAAATACCAAATCGTAAGTTATTCAGTTACTATTTAACAGCCGCCCTTACATATTCCATTGAATGGTGGTATCAACGTATTGTTTTTATCGCAACACTTGAGTAAATAGGAAACTACTGCGTAAAGGTTAGCTTGGCTATTAGCAGGTTGCGTTGTGGCGGTTAGACCACAGATTACCTATGCGGTGCCAGGAAACGGATGACGAAATTGTCTTGGAGGTACCTAAGCATGGCATCTGTGTATTAGAGTCCAAGTTACCATGGTGTTGGTGATATCGAGCGACTTTAGTAGCTGTAGAGCCTTTTTTGTGAAAAACTTGTCCGGGGTAATAATGCTGTGTTCCGGTTTGAAGGTGCCGGTGAAATTACAGGCACATGAGACTCTTCATATTTATGTCTCAGGTTGGCGGGCGCAGTGCAATGCCACATAGGGCGCGTCCTTGGTGGACGTGACCTATGAGGTAATGCATTGTTAAAGGCAGAGGTTACCGCTAACATAACAGGTGGGCAATATGCTTGTTCAGTCATTCACGAAAAAAAAAAAAAAACTACCATTTATGAACCTTCCGTTTGGGCTCATACTGAGCATTTTCAATCATATCAGGCTGGACTTCAAGCTCCAGGATCTGATAATGACCAGTAAGTATAGGATATACGGGATCTAGGGTACCTACTACGTACAACGGAAGCAGAGATTTCAAGTTAAAAAAAAACATTATGGAGACACAGATTTCCACAGGTGTTCCGTTTTTTCAAATGTGGAATATGAAAATAAAAGAGGGTTTTGTATAAATTCAATTTGTTTGGTTTGTTCAGGCCTGCAATGCTTTTGGTTGCAATGGGTTTGTTTGATAACCTTATTTGACCCACTGCAGCTGCTCGGCTTGGAAAAAGCCTCCTTGTCTCATTTTCACCATCCTCTCTCCAAGCCAGGTGTCGAGATTATAGGGCATCGAGAACCGGTAATTTTTTAGGAACTGTTTTTTTTTCGTTTCCAGTTCCAATTCAGAACTGGGGAGGAACCCGGTTTTTTCGGTTCTTTCGGTACTTTTATTAGAAATTTTGAAAAATTTGTTTTAATTATTTATTTAACAAAATCTGCTTAGTCTTTTGCAATTTGTGTACAGCGAATAACGTTTTTTGTTTTTGTTTTAATAATCAAATGTTGTACAATATACAGGTGTCCCAAGTTATCGATGTTTATTATGGTTTGAAGGAAGTAATCGAAATCTCAGATATTTTTTAAAAGAATCGAAAGAACCGAAAAAACCTGGTTATATAGTTTGAGACCTGGGTTTTTTTTGCAGCCCCCATAACCGGGAATTATCGGTTATTTTAGAACCGGGAAAACCCGCTTCCGACTTTTTCCGAGTCGAGATTGTTTCGTCAACTTTTTCTGAGGCTAAACTTTCTTAGACGTCCATTTTGTAATCTCTTACAGTAAATAACGTAGTACTCCACTTAGATAACACAGTATTGTCCAAGTTTAAGCTGCGTGAATAACAGCTCAATAAAGAAATTGTTCACGAATGAAGTGAAATTCATCACGACAGCGATTTGTCATCGTTTGCGTTCAAACGCGACTCATTTCACTTTCTACAACTCGTTTTGGTTCTAAAATTGTTGACTTTGCGACTACCTACTCATATTATATGACTCTCTTTCTTATAAGGCAAAAGCTATTATGAACCTTTGTAGCATTCGCTTCGACCGAAATAGCTGGTGAAGGCTTTCTGCTACTCTGGGAAGACCAGTTTCTGGTCTAACGAATTTTCTTTCGACAATAAAGACGTTTACGTTATGCAAGGCATCTAGCAGTAAAGATATATGCACAGCACCTACCTCAGACTGCTACCCAGCATCCGATGAGAGTCCAGTTTCCTGTTTAATGAGCTGATGATGAGGGATATTCAAATGGTGTTTCACATAATGCACATGAGATGATCTTTCACACGCGATAGTTCGATAGTGTTTTTTGAAGCTTTTGCGGGGTTCCGCGCGAGCGTGCGTCTGCGCCGCGGTTTTGATGGTAACAGGCTCGTAATGCTTGTCACTCTGAGCTTTGACGTGTAGGTACTTGCATGACAGCCAAAATGTTGGTGTCTCGTTACTGCTGTGGAGCCACAGATGACATGAACATCGATATTGTCGATTAGATAGAATGCGTTTAGTTTCTATGATGACGGAACATCCCGCCCACCAAAATGCCTTGGTATTTTCTGGTTAAAACTTAAAAAGACCTAATCAGAAACGATAAACGATATGATAGATACGATATTTATACGAATAAGAATGATAATCTAAGGTTTGCTTAACTAAGATTTGCTAAAACTATGATTTGAAACGATTAGAACTAGTCCTCTACAGGTAGAGGGTAGAGCTTTACAAACGGTCGATTTACAAGATAATTATTTGCATTTTTGATGAATGCATTCCGAGCTATTCCGTTTCCATCAACCTGGTCCTGGTACACCTCCCGAGCGAGGGTCCACTGCAATGGAGCGTGCTGATGGTCGTTCTTAATTATCACCATCGAGAATATTGATAACGATTTGAAATATTTAATCCATTTGGCGCTTTGTGTGAGAGAGTTCCAGAACTCCATATTCCATCTGGACCAAAGATTTAGTTGAGAAGCTTTTAACATCTGCCGCCGATGAATCCGAGTTATAGTGGCGTTAGAGAGATCTTCATCGGGAGTAGCTGTCAAAGGCTCTAAGATGAGATGATAATGAACGATTGTGAAGCAGGAGAGGTAATTCGAATGAGAACGAATGCGGCAAATGGGGTTTGATTTGCTTATAGCCGGAAGCAAAAAGTTATGATGAATGATGTCAACGATTAAAAATGATAATGGATGATCAGAAGGTAGGACGGCAGGATGCGTTTGTTCGTACTTTAATCCTGATAGAGAAATCCTGCCGCCCACCATGTGTACTTCTTGGCCTTTAACGTATGGGTTAAGTTTTTGAATAGGCTTAGATACCGCTTTTAACGATTTTAAGTTCATAACACGGCTTTGTACGTATTTGACGATGTTCATCAAAGCCTGATGACTTTCAACGTTATTTATAAACTCTTTGCCTTTTGCTTGGTGGGGTACTCGAGAACTGTTAATGCAGCGATAGATACAGGTGAGTACATTAACAAGTTTCGATAACCACGTAAGGTACCATGAGGAGACTACGCTCGAATCTGACGATAAGTAGACAATTGTTCGATATAGATTTGAGAGAACTGCTGCGTAGAGCTCCTTTCGAAGTAGCAAGGTACGTTGTAGCGGTACCACACGGGCTTTTGAACAGACTAGAAAGACATGGACTGCACCGTCCTTATCAGTGACGCGTGAATAATTAATAACAGCACCATACGCTATCTCAGAACTGTTACAAAAGTCGCGCAGCTCGCACAACTTCGATTTGAAACAAGCTAGATTGCGAGGAATTCGCAGCCGAGTCAACTTCAGTAGTTGATCCTGATATGTGGCCCATGTACTGATGACCTCGTCAGGCGGCGTTTGGTCCCATTCAATACCGAGGATCCAAATGTTTTGGATGTGTGATTTGATTTGTATTGTGATGGGGGATGATAAGCCTGACGGGGCGGAGAACCTTAAAAGTTCAGTTGGGATTGATCGTTCTGTACATGGTCGATCGGAAGGTTTGATTTCGATGAGAAGTGCATCCGCTGATGGATCACACTTAAAGCCGATAACCTTCAAAGCTGATGGTTCAGAATTGTCGAGAGACACAGAGTCAGATAAGAAGTCTGCGTGTTGGCTCTGTAAGTCGGGGTCACGTGACGCTCTTTGTTCGATAGTAGGTAATCGTTGCAACGCCATGTCACGAGAGCCCTCTAATGAGGATTCTGAATCGTTGAATGGTAAGGGCACCATGTATGGTTCAGATGAATCGCGGTAGTGATTGAATACAATATTTGGTTCGCAAAGCGCTTCATCTGGAATCAAGAGTGACGCTTTAGGTATGGAGTCTACTTCGCAAGAGTGTTGAACTAACGAGTTCAACTCGTTGTTGATAGCTAACGATGTATGCGCTAAAGTGCTAGAAGCTGAGTTAGTTTTGCCAAAGAGGAGCCAACCAAAGACAGAGTTGAGTGCGGTAGGTTGGTTGACATTCCCCTTGATGTGTTGATTTAAAAGCGAGTCGGCAAAAACATCCGCGGCTAACAATAGATCGATGGGGCCCGGAATATCAAAGCCTGGGTCGGCTAGTGGTAATGAGTTAATATGTGACCATCCCGATGTGTTTAATTTTGCGATAGGTTGATCGCCACATATTTTCGTAATTACGTGCAGGTCCAAATTGAACAGAACTGCACCGTTAGTACCCACTCCACAAGTGACGTCGCCGAGAATAGAAGCTACTGCCTCTCCGAGTCCGTTTACGTTAACGTTAGCGTGAGTAAGTTGTAAATCCAAACGCTTTACTGCCGATTCTGTAATAAAATTGCCTTGACTTCCGGTGTCGAATAAAGCACGGAACGAGTGCATCGCGCCGGAAGCATCTTTGACTTGCACGATAGCAGTCGCCAGCAAAACGGTCGTATGTGTAGAAGACCTTGACACCAACGACGATACGGTTTGATTTGATTCGCTAGATTTATCGCGATGGAGTAAGGAGTGATGTTTCCGTTTGCATGTACGACACGAAAATATCGATTTACAGTCTTTCAATTGATGAGATGGCTTCAGACAATTGAAGCACCAATTTTTCTCGGTTGCAACTGTCATTCGTTCATCAACCGATTTTTTAAGAAATTCTGAACATGCCGCTATTTGATGAAAGTCACTACAGAAGGAACATTTACTTGTGTATGGAACGATAGTCGCGTTACTTTCGGTTTTGTTATGATCGGTTGCGGACGTAGCGACAAGTGTGTGCGACGTAGTACTACGCTTATTAGTTTGCGGCTGCGCAGGTATAAGTTTTTGTGGAAGTTTGTTTGTGGTCGATTCGATGAAGTGTGTATCTCGTAATGAAGCCTCACATTTTGATTGCAAGAACGCTTTTAATTGTTCGTAGGCTGGGAGTTCCACACCCGCATGTTTTTCCTCGAAGTCACGACGCAAGTTTGTGTCAAGTTTCGATAAAATGTGATACACTAGAACAAAATCCCATTGACCAATCGGCAGGTTAATCGTTTTTAAAATACTTAAATTTTCTTCGAATAAATCAAGTGATTTCCTGAACTCGTGAGCGTCATGGCATTTAAAATCAACATTCAAAATGTCCCGCCAACACGTGAAAGCTAGATCGCGTTTATTCTTAAACCGCGCGGTGAGTGCTCGATACGCGTCGTGATAGTGTTCATGAGTCATAGGGAACGGTTTGACCACAGTCAATGCATCGCCACTGAGAGATGATAAGAGATAGTGAAACTTCTCCGTGTCGGTAATAGAGGTGGAGTTGTGTATCAACGCGTTAAAAGTGTCGAAATATTCCGGCCATTTTTTGATGTCACCACTAAAAGTTGGAAGAACTATTTTAGGTAACCGAATATTCGATGATGTACTGCCGTGAGAATAAGTCGATTCACTTTTCGACAAGGTGCGGTTAATCGATAGTACCCTATAATACATTTCGTCAAATCGTTCCTGAATTTCATTGTCTTCAGTTTCTGGATCATCAAGAACCTCCTGAATCGTAAAATGCGCATCCTCAAAGTTTGCGGCAATTTGTTTCACTTCTTGATGATATGAGAAGAACAAATCTCGCTGTGTAAGGTCATTAGCGGCTATTATACCTACTTCTAAAGCCTTAGTCAAACGTTTATAAGCGATAGTTCGTTTCCTACGCAAAGACGGTAAATCCTGAGTAGTATACTCGATGTCGACAGATCTTGACTTAGACTTCTTAAAAGTAGAATGCTTCCCTGAACGCGACATTGTCAAAACAAATACTTAAGTAGAACCGTAAGTATTATTTGATTGTGTACCTACGTAGATACGTGAATATTTCTGTGTGAAATTGTTAAAAAACCCAGGGTTTTAACGTTAACGAGTGTAGGTATTTGCGAAGTAAAGACGCGTAAACAACGTAAACTTCAAGTTTATTTTTACGTGCCTAAGCAAAGACGCGCGCTCAGTCGATCACTCATATAAAACGATTTCCTTACTGGCACTGTGTGGATACAACCTACCAAACAAGTTGAGTTGACTTTGTATGGAACACGACAAGGTTCCCGATGCTTGCGTGGTAGACTGTACGGTCCTCGTACTAACTATTTGATATTCTGTTCATTCACTCGATAATAGAAATATTCACAAGTGCTACGCTCGGCCGATATAAGCGGTAGTGAGATTTCAGACTACCCACATTTATAAATGCGAGAGAAGATTGTTTGACAAAATGATGATACAATTTATGATTTACGATTACGATTATGAGACACTTAGTATAATAAAAACGATTATTTTACGATACGTATGATTATGATGTTAATAGATGATTTAATTATTGTGAGCCGAAAATAAATTATGCACCGATGGAAGTTTAAAGTGATTGCACAATTTGATCTCACAATAAGTTACGATAAAAATAGATACGAATAGATACGTTGATATGTAAAATCCCTGTTCGATGGCGATAGCTCGTGAACGTTAGATATATTGATAGATTCAATTAGCAGGTAATTCTGATGGATGGGAATAACTTAGAATGCGATAAATGCCTACAGTTTTTAGCTAAAACAATAGGCCGATTGAGATATTCTAAGCTACGATTTAACCAGAAAATACCACAAGTAAATTGAAAATGGCGATTTACGATGTTTGAATATGGACTGCTCCCTGGTTTCGGCACCATAAAGATGTAGCATTCGCTTCGACCGAAATAGCTGGTGAAGGCTTTCTGCTACTCTGGGAAGACCAGTTTCTGGTCTAACGAATTTTCTTTCGACAATAAAGACGTTTACGTTATGCAAGGCATCTAGCAGTAAAGATATATGCACAGCACCTACCTCAGACTGCTACCCAGCATCCGATGAGAGTCCAGTTTCCTGTTTAATGAGCTGATGATGAGGGATATTCAAATGGTGTTTCACATAATGCACATGAGATGATCTTTCACACGCGATAGTTCGATAGTGTTTTTTGAAGCTTTTGCGGGGTTCCGCGCGAGCGTGCGTCTGCGCCGCGGTTTTGATGGTAACAGGCTCGTAATGCTTGTCACTCTGAGCTTTGACGTGTAGGTACTTGCATGACAGCCAAAATGTTGGTGTCTCGTTACTGCTGTGGAGCCACAGATGACATGAACATCGATATTGTCGATTAGATAGAATGCGTTTAGTTTCTATGATGACGGAACAACCTTACTTGGACAAGAAATGCTCAAGTAAGTTCAAGAATATTTTGGTGGCTGAGATCTAGATTTTTCTCAGCAATTACAAAATATAAGAAAGTGATATTTGGTGACGTGATTCTTCACATCACTGACTTGTTTTCTTACGTTATTTTTATTTGATTAATAATATTAATAGGTTAATAATTGTATTTATTACATTTTAAGTAATTTTTTTATACTTTTGAAAACAAGAGGATATTTTTATACTCGTATAAAGATATTAAGATTATTAAGATATAATTATATTAAGATATAATTAAGATCGTATATTTATATCGTTAATAATTAATAGTTAATTAATAATATTAATATTTTTTACTATAATGTTTTTTTATAAAAAAAATTGTATATATTATTCCTTTATAGTGAAAAATATATTTTTAATAATAATTTTAAATAAATGAGTGAATTAATAGGTTAATAATTAATTATTAATACTTAATTAATAATATTAAAAATTAACCTTTTAATATTATTAATAATTAACCTATTAATATTATTAATCAAATAAAAATAACTTAAGAAAACAAGTCAGTGATGTGACGAATCACGTCACCAAATATCACTTTCTTATATTTTGTAATTGCTGAGAAAAATCTAGATCTCAGCCACCAAAATATTTTTGAGCATTTCTTGTCCACAATCAAACAAGTCACTTTTAGTTGACTTTGTGCCCTATTTTGTAGGATCAAATATGATGTTGCGTTTGTGGCCCAAGTAGAACGCTGAGTTCAAAAAAGTTAATCTGAAGCAATCTCCCGTGAAAGTCTCAAGGCGAGATTACCACCGTTGCGTTGATCGACTTATCATTCAGATTGCTATTTTAACATGACAAAAGAAATACCTACGTATGTGACGAACGGTGACGAAAGTAAAAGTAGGTAGAGGTTGTTACTCGGAAGCTTGAATCCGATTAAAACTTACAAAGGTCATTGTTAGATGAATACAATAGGGCATTTTGAGAGACGCCATTGATATTTAGGCGTGCAATGAAAAATCTCTATCTATCTAGGTACTTCCTAGACCTTGCAATGCGTTTTGGGAAAACAAAGCATCTGCTATTGTATTAAAGTCGTATTTACCAAAGGGCGATAAGTATAAGCCTAGACTGGGTAGGTCTGCCGTCTTATTTCTTAATAGACTAAACTTGTTCTATTATTTATTCTGTGAATAAAATTAGATTTCGAATTCCATTTTGCTATTCATTGCGCTGGGTATTTTAAATATTTCTGCCCTTGGAAAATAACTAAAACACGCAGCGCAATGAACAGCAAAATGCGGTAATCGCGCTCGATTAGACAATAGTATGCAGGTCTAATCTTTCGTAATGAGACCCTGAGTTTTTCTTCGAATGAAAACAACGTCATAGAGGCACACGAATAAGTGAAAATATAAATAAATAAATAACGCTGGACCGTTCACTGCATAAGATTATCTAGCCCCAAGCAGAGCTTGTGTATTATATGGGTAACTAGATATACATTACTTATATAGATATTTTTTATTATACAAAGAAAATATCCAGAACACCCTGAAAAAATATCTGCAGATCGTACAAATATTTGTTCTGAGGCGGGAATCGAACCCGCATCCTCCTGCGTCGCAGGCTAACCTTCACCCTCCGCGCCACAGAGGTCGTCTATATATACCCATTACCCTGTAACACAAATCTAACAAAGTTATAACAACTTTGTAATTCTTGTTTGATTGTTTTATAATAAACTTCGGAAACTTTAAGTATAAATAACGTGACATTATTGTCAAAGTTTGTCAAAGTAAAGGAATAAGCTAAGAAAGTCGATTGCCTATTTACTTTAATCCGTTTCAAACAACACTTATTAAGTTAAAAGGCTATCAAGTGTCAAATAGGCTTCTTAGCAAAATTTACACAGTTTATGACAACAAAAAAATATAATTTTAATCTTCATCATATTTCCAAGGGCATGATCGAGCCCAAAACACGATAATATGTAATATTTATCCTGTTTTATTAGCTTCCGCTCGCGGCTACGCTCGCGTTGCGTGTAGTTCCACTCAACTCGGCAATGGTTGAGCCCTGAAGCCCAATTCTCTTATTTATTTTATAACCACACTGCAAGTTGACCGTAACGAGATTGTATTGTAAATTGATAGAAAAATTGGTATTCTGCTCCCTCATAACAACAACATAATCTACTTTCGGTTCTTGCGACCATATATTAGAGTAGGATAGTGCTATATAATAATTGTAAAGAGTGAAAGAGAGAATTCTCAGAACTTTGAAACATTCAAGTTACAGTCACATTTCGATATAATCACATTCCGCGTTGTATTGTGAGGTGAGCAGAATACCAATTTTGACGTTTGTGACATCAACACTAGATCGTCACATGATCCGAACTTTAATTTGACTATTTTTTATTACGAGAATTGGGCTTCTGAGCGGATGTTGATGATACTTGGATTCTGGTGTTGGACTGCTGTTTATACTGAAACCACGCGTGTAAAGCCGCGGGGCAGAAGGCTAGTCCAAAAATAAATTTGTAAATTGTTTCCATTTATTGTTCTCATTCCATTCTATACCGCGCCCATTTTGTACTTCACGTATAAAGAACGTGCTAAGTAGTAGCTATACATCAATCTGTGGTATCAGTTTCACTCGCCACCTGCCTGAGTCAGCCGGAGAAAGTGCTCGGACGATTAGTATGGATCACATATCGCTTGACAAGTTAATTATGTACCTATCACATCGCACTTGTAGTCATGGGCAACTTGAAACAGGAGCCGGCATACCTACTTAGTGTAATTACTTTATCATCCATCGACTTTCTACGTCTTGGAACAGTAGGTAGGTAGTAGCTATATTATAAATGCTATCTCCACCGCTTTTCAGACCGAATCGAAGACAAATTCGTCGCACATACGTAAGGTACACATAAAGATAGTCTATTCTCAGTAGATCACTGATACTTTTTAGGCACATCAGTTCAATAAAATATTTTTCTCCACACTCCACACATGTTAGACAATGTCCAATTACAATTATGCAACCTCAACGTAAAGTAAAGCATTATCTCTTTAGGGATATAAAGTTGTATGAAACTCCCTAGGGAATAAAGTGATTTGAATTTGGAACGTCAAATTCGTGTGGAAACTCGTGGAAAACTAAAAAACAAAAAAATAAAAAGTTTCTGTGATTTTTAGTAAATTTTAATTGTCTCGCAGAAGGTGTGAAAAGTAGAGTATGCTAGTCTTCGTCTTGGGCAGCTTACCCTTATAAATGTCAAAGTTATGATGTTTGTATGTTTGTTACTCAATCACGCCGAAACAGCTGAACTGATCTCGATGACATTTGGTACCTACACATATAGATTATAACCTGGATTGAGCTATAGGCTACTTTTTATCCCGGTGAAACGCGAGCAAAGCCACTGGCGGTCACTAGTAAAAAGTTATTTCGAAAAATTTGTTGATCAAGTACGTGCAAGTCAAATGTATCGTGTGTCTTGTAATGTAACACACACACAATACGCTATTAATCTCGTCTGTACGTAAACAGAGGTTCAAGGAAACAGTTCGTTTTCCGCTCGCGGACATGACATGAGCTATGGGAAAGTTGCATGCCATGTGGCGTAGCAGCCTGCTTACACCACTTCCTGTTAGCTTTTATTATACTTAGAGCCTACCTTAGAAAATGATTTTCGCTCGGCCACATAAAGTTCAAAAATGGCGTATACCAAAGCAGAGCAGAGCGGAGATTGGGTAAAAACAATTAGGAATATGCTTGTGATTTTCCACTCTTCTTCTCATCTCCGCTTTGGATAGATAGCCGACGACCTAAATATGCTACGTTTTAAATATAATAGCGCTGTCACTTTCTTGCAGCTATTGTTATCTTACTAAACTCCACCCATTCGGTATTTTAACATATCTCCCTAACATAGGGACCTGAGTAAGTACTTACCTACTTGTCCCTATACAAAGTACCTAAATACAGTTTCTATGTGAAAAGCGTCAAGTAACACAACATGACACTACGAGTATATGGCTTTTACCCTCTTGCAGCATAAATACTGTTAAATTCAGTCGCACGAACGAAATTACGGCATAAGATTTAAATAAATCAAATTTCCTCAGCAAACACCCCTCGGATCAGATGTAAATCTGATATGAAATGACGATGTGACGTCACGGACGGAGGTGAAGAAATCGTGCCAGCACAATACCGTACGCAACACAATATAACATTGTGTAAGATTAAGATACCCGCGGCGAGGATATACCTAATACACGCACGCTGTAGCATCCGGGATGGAAATGATACTCGCACATACCATTTTCTTGAATTGTAGGTTAGCTGATATTATGGTTTTGTGTCAACGAACTCTAAATAGATTAGTAAGTAAATAAGTTTTTTATTGTTTTTTTTATGTACTTAGTACCTAATATATAGTGATTGGAAATGTGAACTGTTCAAACTGAGCCTGAATACTATTATCCATCGAGGAGTACCTTAGTCCACCTTTCGTCTCCATCATCAGATTAGTTCGCTGTCACCATAATATTATATAGTCATCGGAACTTGACAGGTATGTCAAATTTCAGCTCAATCGAACACATGGAAGTGGGTCAAATTTAGCTTATAAGATTTGGTTATACCGGGACAGATTACTAAAAAGGGCATTCTTTGGAGTCGCTAGCTAGGATCTATATCCATTGCGCGGGCAAGGTATTTGTACATAGAATAAATAAGGTCGGTATTCTATAGAATGTTGAAAGTATACCGAATAATATGAGGCATATACATAAACATAAACAGGCGATCTCTCAACGAGACGTGACTTCATTGCTCGCCAGAACAGGGCCGTAGCCAGGACACAGTAAAGTGCAGCCAAAAATAAACTCTCATGTGTGAGTGGGACTCGCGCACCGAGGGTTCCGTACACACCTGTAGGTATAATAAAAGTTATGGTATTTTTATTGCTAAATTAAATCATCATGAGGACAGGGGTAGTAAGTTTAATATTATTAAAAATATTTTGATTATATGATGTAACTAAAAATGTATGCTTTTCACAATTTTTCCATTAATGCTATAAGACGTTGCTATGTACCAAATTTCAAGATTCTGAGTTCACGGGAAGTACCCTGTAGGTTTTGATGCCCTTGCGAGTGTGGAAAATTTGCAGCATAAACGGCTGTATCTTTTGATTGCGTAGTTAGAAGTTTGATTTTTTTACAGCTCCAAGGGTCAGTAAACTTAAGTATTTGATATGAATTTCAGCACGATACCTCCACGCGTTCCTGAGAAAAAGGGTCTAGGTGTGATGATCTGAAAACAGGCGGAAGATTTTTTTTCTTTGTTTACTTAATATTTGTGAATAGCATTACAATCTAGCTAGTTAGAAACTTTATTAACATAAATAATAATACAAATACTTAATACAAGTAGCAATACTTGTGGAAAATTTTAAAAATACAATTGAAACAGTTGTTCTATTCGCAATAAGCCGTTTATTCATTATCCAAAGATGTTGCAAACGATCTAAATATTGCTCAACTGATCCAAATCACTAGCAGAAGGAAGCGTCCCTAGATACTGGCTGCATTACTATGCTGAATGGCAATACTAATGCGTTGAGCCAGATAAGAGCCCGCTCTCGGGTCACGCGTCGCTCCAACTAGACGCTAATACGTAACTTAGCATTGACCTAGATTTATAAAACAAACGATTTGTATATGGTATAGGTGTTTGAAATGCAATTGGAAGAACATTTTTTTTTACCTAATACTAAAATCCCACAACTATTTGAGAGAAGACAAATATCAAGCTCACAGTGGTCGTCTTGCTGAGGGTCTGAAATAGGTTTTAAATATATACATAATAACGCACACAACCAACATTTGATAAAACTACTTGCATTGAAATTTATTTTCAACCGATTTCAAAAAAGGAGGTGCTAAAGTCGAGTGTTTAAAAAAAAACTACCTCATGTCTCCTTTATTTATGAACTGTTTTTGTTTAGTTGACTCGATATGCTTCCAGATTGGTCCCATTTTGATAAAAATCTGGTTCTGATGATGGGATCCATGAGGAATTGAGGAAACTTCTCAAATATTATAGGCACACATATAAAGCAGCAGGCAGCTTCTTAGTTTATATAAAGCACAAGTCCGGGCTGGTATGGAGTACTGCTGCCATGTTTGGGATGGTTCGGCCAAATACCAGCTTGCTGCCTTGGACTCGATCGAACGTAGAGCTTTCAGGCTTATAGGTGTGCAACATATGGCGGAGACTAAGATCCAGAGTCTCGAGCACCGCCGTAAGGTTGCATGCCTTTCAATCTTCTATAGGTTACATTTCGGGGAATGCTCCCAGGAACTGCACGATCTGATCCCACCATCTCCTTTTCATCATAGGACGAGCAGGCGTACGGCTCAGTACCATCCTTACCTCATTGGTATACCTTCTATTCGCACAAAACGTTTCGGTTCTACCTTTATAATTCGAACTGCTAAGGAGTGGAACACACTGCCGTCGTCTGTCTTTCCTGAAAACTATAATCTGGGTCTCTTCAAGTCAAGAGTGAATAGGTGCCTTCTAGACCTTTGTGCTCCATCTTCGGCCACATCGTCACTTACCAACAGGTGAGATCGTGGTCAAACAAAGGTCTATTAATGATAAAAAAAAAAAAAAAAAAAAATAGCGATTTTGGTATTTTCAGCAACAAGTCAGGCATGTGCATTCAGAAAGTGTCATTTGGTGAAATGGAACTGATGAAGTCGGTTTTTTTTTCAAAAACAATTATGTAGAGACGCTAAAATTTTCAGCCATGTCGTTCCCTAGGTTTGTGTAATCAGTCTCTAGGAAGATTTATCCGCTAAAGTTCCTTTCCTACGGCTATACTAGGTTAGATTGGTTAGCTCCGTTCGCCCCAGGACGCATACCTACCCTTGCTACAAGCCCAGTATATAGACGTATGCATATCGAAACCCCGTGGGATTTTATGAAGACTTCCTCAAGACTCCATAAAGATCGTGGTTACGGACTTAGAAACTATCTATTTTCATGAATAAGTAAAAGGCTTAACGGCGCACGGGCTTTGGAATACCAAGCATTACAGAATATGTAAACGATAAGTGTTAGAACCTAGGTCAGGGTTCCAGGCTCAATTCGAAGAACGTCGCTTGCGAATTTCCTGAGATCTTAAAGTCTAGAAATGTGGGCGTGTGGTGTTGTACACTACACGAATGTTTGTATGGAACTGAGGTACTCGAGGTGTCCGCTAGGGGCGCTATTCGGTTTTTCCATACTTAAATCCTTGTACACCACACGCTCGTGTTGTTGCTTGTAAAATTAGCAGGTTCGAGGATTATGCTGCATTCTCCTCTTCGCAAGAAATGTTTCTTTTGTAAAACAAACCGTGATTGGCCATTCATCAAACAATTCCATGACTCCGGGGATCCTAAGTGTGGGTTCAGGACTATATGTATATGAATGCTGCGTGGTATGTTATTATATACATACATACAAAGACACACGCCTTTATCCCAGAAGGGGTAGGCAGAGCCTCAATGGGCCTTTTTTCACAGTGGGTTGCACCATCATGCATACATGGGATTGTAGACGTGACAAGTGGTGAGCACATCGCCGCCATTGCTTCCCACGGCTGACTCGGCTAACGCTTTCTTCCAGTAGGTAATAACACATTCCATAATAAGCTAGCAGCCAGGACAACTCTTATACCAACGTATCTTATCAACAAGTTCAAGTAATCTCTGAGGGTTCTTCTATATTGTCATCTACGCATCATTAAAACAGCTGTAGGTACAGTAGGTTAATGCATAATAAAAGTAGGTAGATATATAAAAAGTGTCTGAAGGCTTATAATTATAAGAATAGACAGGTTAACCTGCAATGAATAACAATGGCGTGAGAATTGCAATAACCTCGAAAGTCGGCTGCCAAATGCGCTCATTTACCTCTACTTATTTACATCTACTCATTGCACCAAACAGAGCAATTGAAAGTAAACTTTATAAAAAAAACACGACTATTTAGAACTCTAAATAGTCGTGTTTTTTTAAAGGTAAGTACCTGCCTGCAAGCCTGGTAAGCCTGGCGTTATTGCTGTGGATCATGCAGTACATTCTAAAGACCGGTCACCGGTCACCGGGTCATACAACTACGCACAGAATCGTTCCAGTCCATCCCAAGTATTCCCAAGGTTGTCTGGAAGAGATCGCTCTCAGCGATAAGACCGCCCATTGTACTTCCATACTTTATTTTTCTGATTGTTTTTCATGCGTAATTTTTTTTTTGAGGTGTGAAATAAAGTGTTATCTATCTAGTATCTATCTATTGTGAATTCAATGAATAAAATACTACCTATCGACTTGACTCGACTTTTTATGCAGATTTCAAATAATAGGATGTCTATGAATGGTCCTTTCTCTTCAGTATGTGGATACCATCTATGTATACCTACTTGTTTGTCTTACGTAAGGTTTGCAAAATTTGTTTTGTGTATTGGGGTTGGGTTTTGAATCGTTTGGCAGGAGGAGGAGGGTGGGAGTAGGGGGAGAGGAAGGGGAGGGGTACCCCTTTGCCCCTGGTACCAGTCCCATAACAAGGTAACTTATAGTTTTCGAGAAAAAAAAAAAAGAAATTTTTGAGGGTAAGTATGAAATTTTTGAATTGGAAGTGTCAGATGTTACGGGAGTCATCGCCAACTTGCAGGGAGGGTGCAGGAAATTCCAGCCTCGGCCCCCTTGTCCAGGAAACTTGTGCTTTTAAAGAAAAATAATAAAGAAAATTTTACAAAATCGGAACGTAAAATAATAATATTAATGATTTAATTTATGAGTAGGTACCTCTATCTGTAGAGAAGGGATGTTGAAAGAAATAAGAGAGATCCTTTTGAGGAATTAATGAATGTTATAAATTATGGATTTTTTATTGTTGACTGACTGTGTGACTCGACACAGAGCTTCCTGACAATAGTTGGTTAGGTCCGAAAAGAGTGGCAGACCCGATACGGAGCACCCCGACTCCACGTGGTACTGTGCGTCACGCCCCTAGAGTGTATATAAAAACGCGGAGCCAGTAGCTCGCGTGGGAGATCTTGAGTGGAGCAAGCCCGCGAGGCCGAGCGGAGTGAAGGGGGGAGCTGGCGAGCGAAGCGAGCCGGTGACCTCCGTAGCGTAGCAAAGGTCGAGTGGGTGAAGCGACACTCAAGGGCGACCTCGCGAGAGTACTGGCGGGAGCACATACCGGAGTCCGACATTTAAAATATCCATACTTAACAAAAAAAAAAACTTTATTTTTTCTCGTAAACTGTAAGTTACCTTTGCATAGGAGTGGTACCAGGGGCGAGGGGGTACAAATCCCCCACTCCCCCCCCTCTCCCATCCTCCTCCTGCCAAACGATTGTAAAGTTTTACCAAAATCTCATACTTAACCTCAAAATTTTCTTTATTTTTTTTCTCGAAACCTATAAGTTACCTTGTTATGGGATTGGTACCAGGGGTGAGGGGGTACCCCTCCCCCTCCACCACTCCCCATCTCCCCCTCCTCCTCCTGCCAAACGATTCTAAACTTTTACCGTGTATTGCTTTACTCTATAATTAATCACCATTCAGTTTACAAATGGGGTGACTAATGACACTTCATACTTATTTTTAACTTCGTTGAGGTGGAATAATATTTACATCTTCAACTTTTGAATACTAGGTATAGTTATAGTTGTTTTTAAAGAGCACTTATGTATTTACCACCATTTGTATTACCATCATTATTATTTAATAATAAAACAGTTATAAACGAGTGAGATTCGCGCCCAGGGTATATATAGGGTTCCAATCCGTAATTTATTTCGAAACCGTCAGTCCTGTTCGTGTTTCAATCACTTTTTCCTACGAACTTCACGCAGACATTTTAGGGTGAAAAAGTCATAATTCCTCAATTTTTGACTTTTTCTTTCATTTTTGTCGCCTCCTAGCATTCTGAATTTGAATTTGAATTTGGTGTAAAGCCTTCTTGAGAAAACGATCTAGACAGACAGATGGACAACAAAGAGATCCTTTCAGGGTATAAAACCCTAAAAATGCTCAAAGTAGCTATACTTTCGTCTAAGCAAAGGTCGTGCTTGGCTATAAGTATGTGGCATAGTAATTTCTATTTTAAAGCACGTTCACCGTAAGATGGCATCTGCCTTGGTTGGGTGCCAAGTGCCAACCAAGGCAGATCCATCTTACGGTGAACGTGCTGTAGATGTCACGGCAGACTTTGGAAAGTCGAAGTAAAAGTCGGAACTTCCTGAAGTCGTACTTAGACTAACATGTATGTATGTTCTATTTATCTGGGCCTTAGATTCTTTAAAGTTTTGATAGCACCAGTGCAGAACACCTAGACCATTATTTTTAACATTGATAGACCTTTGTTTGACCACGATCTCACCTGTAAATATTATTTATTCCGTGCCTGTAGGTAAGTGTCGATGTGGCCAAAGATGGAGCACAAAGGTCTAGAAGGCACCTATTCACTCTCGCCTTGAAGAGACCCAGATTATAGTTTTCAGGAAAGACAGACGACGATAGTGTATGCCACCCAATGCCACCTCCTTGGCAGTTCGCATTATAAAGGTAGAGCCATAGAACCGAAACGTTTAGTACGAATAGAGAGTATACTATATTGCTACTTTGTAACAACTATGTACAACCTTCTACGGCTTTTCATAGAAAACTATTTCGAAGCGCACGCAACACAACAGTTATCAGTTTTTCCTCGTGATTAATGAGAGAATTTCCCACCGAGATCCGTGTGTGGGTCACTGAACGCAGAAGAGCTGCAGTAACGGGTTATGATGGCACGAGAATCCCAGCCAAGTTACATAAAGCGAATTGAGGCCACTAGCCACAAAATATAAAAATATAATTTTAATAAAATAGCATAGAATAGAGTATAATAAAATGTATATAAATATAATTTTTTGTGAACAATATATTTTTCAATACAAGTTTTTATAAAATTAGTGATCGGAACCGTGTAAAATGAGCTTAAACACGGCCAGTCCATTATCGAGTTAGTTTGTCCACCTCCCGTCTCCATCACCCCGATCAGCTTGCTGTCACCATCATTATTGTATTGTCATAATGGAACTTGACAGTTATTCAAAATTTTATCTCAATCGGTAGCGCTGCTTTAAAATTCAGTTGAACATACAATATTCCAAATATGGGCGAAGAGAGTATAACTTTACACTGAAATTACGTTGTTGGCTTTTCAATTGGTCTTTATTTGAGGCAAATCATATAACGTTGAAGAAAACAGTGGATTAATAGCGAAAATAATCATCGAAATTACTTATATGGACTAAAATTTGTTGGGTGTTGAAAACCACCAAGAGCCCTAAGGAACCAGTGCTGTTTGTTGAGAGGAAATCTACCGACCTTCAGCGTACTTGCCCCACCATTTCATATCCTTGTTCTTCTTGCTAATATCCTACTATTCATACGAAGTTACAATATGTAAGTTTACCTGGAACAAACAAAATCAATAGTTAAAATCTATTTTAGTTACAAAACGATTTTTTGCGATACGTAGGTCGGTCGGTACATTTTGATGCTTCATCGTCATAATTCATTACTGTTGTGTAGAGCGTGCTACATAAACAAAAACGTACCTATACCAGAATGTAATTAATCATACCTACCTACCTAACCTAATCTAACAGGTATTACAAGTCCTCCATCATTTTATAGAATAGCCGCTTTGTACGTAATAACACAAAAATTACCAATCTGATTAGATTTTCAACTGACTAAATCAAGTACAATATTCAAATTAAAAATATGCATGGATCACCATCATCCACAGTCTGGTTTCACCCACTGCTGAGTATAGGCCTCTCTTTGCGTGTGCCCATTCCTCACGGTCCTGTGCCAGTCTCACCCAGGTTCGGCCCGCGACGCATGCGATATCATCTGCCCATCTCGCTGCTGGACGACCAACGTTTCTGTACCCAGTTCTTGGGCGCCATTCAGTTCCCACCTATCGTCACCTCGTCTTGCCAGGATGTATGGATAGGTACTGTCTATTTTTGCCTAGATTCGATAAATCAATACAACAAATCCGAGGGTTTATTGTATAGGGGTTTTGTATGTAGATTCCTGCCTGGGATTGGCGCCGTGGTTTGTTTGCTAAAATGTTTGCTACCTTTCTTACTTGTCTGACTCACTGAATCGAAACGACAAGTCGAGCCAGCCGGGTACCTACTTGTAGTTTCGAGTCGTTCCCGTTTGTCCCCGAATCTGTCCCCGAATTTGCATTCGGGGACTTCATAAGTAAAGTGCGGAGTGCGCCACGCCTGCCACAACAACACACAAATCTGTAACTTATTTTTAGAGGTCATGCAAACAGGAATAGAACCCGTAAACCTCTCGCATCTCAGCCGGCAACTCACACACATATTATTTTCTGTGACAGAGGTCTCTATACTAACGGGTGTATAATTGTACTGCAATCGAACTGTACAATCAGCGGTATTGCAGTTATCCACGATTTCGTGTGGTTACTGCATTGCATCGGAACATCCCGTTAGCCGCTGCTCCATGATAAGGATTATGGCCATTAGGTACGGCCTGCAATGCTCTAAGATTATAGCGAATGAAAATACGACCGCAATAAGCACATTAGGTTATTAGAATAACTAGAAGTTAACCTAGCAACTATTTATATTTAATTTTTAAAGATTTTGAAAGCTTACAGCTAGTACTTTACACTACACTATACGTAGTACTACACTATATGCAGCTACAGTCTGCCATTTTGGAAAGTAACGTCGTAATTTGTATTTATGTGTTAATTATTGTGTGTTACTTATTGAATGAACAAAAAAAAACACTAGAAATCATTGATTGACATTCGTAGCTTAACAAATGATATTTAAGAGACACAATCAAAAAATGTGTGTTAGATCTCCTAGTGTCTGCAAAATCAGACTGACTTTCAAAGCAGCTAGAACAAAGCTCTGTTCAAATAATAAACAGTCTGCTTATTCACTTCTATCTCCGTACCTATTGTATTTTAAAGCAGCTAGAACAAAGCTCTGTTCAAATAATAAACAGTCTGCTTATTCACTTCTATCTCCGTACCTATTGTATTTTAAAGCAGCTAGAACAAAGCTCTGTTCAAATAATAAACAGTCTGCTTATTCACTTCTATCTCCGTACCTATTGTATTTTAAAGCAGCTAGAACAAAGCTCTGTTCAAATAATAAACAGTCTGCTTATTCACTTCTATCTCCGTACCTATTGTATTTTAAAGCAGCTAGAACAAAGCTCTGTTCAAATAATAAACAGTCTGCTTATTCACTTCTATCTCCGTACCTATTGTATTTTAAAGCAGCTAGAACAAAGCTCTGTTCAAATAATAAACAGTCTGCTTATTCACTTCTATCTCCGTACCTATTGTATTTTAAAGCAGCTAGAACAAAGCTCTGTTCAAATAATAAACAGTCTGCTTATTCACTTCTATCTCCGTACCTATTGTATTTTCCTTTAAAATATTCCCAATTCTCTCGAGGAAAAGATTCCCATTAAATCCCGGCTTCGTTTGGAACGATATTCTATAAAAATGTTAAAATTAATAAGAGCTCGCTCTCGGGCTATAAGCTGAATTGATGTTGACTCTATTCTCGATTTATTTTATTTTCAATTTTCGGATTTTATAGGAGCATTGTTTAATGGGTAGTTCTTCAGACACAAAATTTTTGATGTCTGTGGGTATATTTCTGAAACCAACTAACAAAACGGCATGTTATTTTTTTATACATATAGTTTAGCTTTAACCCTAACTGGGACAAATAGTATTTTTAAAATAATTGCAGTGTAGGTATAAATTAAAAATATTAGAAGTTAGTTCTTCTGATTCATATGACGCGTCCGCTTGCCATTTTCCGGAACAAAATTGTCGATGTCACATTTTCCCTTTGATAAATCAATATAAATTATAATTATATTGAAAGGAAATGAACAGTTCTTGCACAAAAAAAATGTGTATTAGTTATAACTACCTTAATATGTTTATAAATCGGTAATTAAGAAGTGTCCGGCATATAATTCTGATTAATATGCCGTAAGCTTCACTTGACCCTAATTGGTTGGTTAGTAATAATGAGAGTCTGACTTCCCGCGCGGGGGGAAGCCAGTCGTGCAACGGACGTTCCAGAAGGTGGACGTGCTGCTGGTTGGCTTAGATCACGGTGTTACAAAGGTCAATGTCTGATTCATATGTTCTTGGTTCAGGTAGAATTTTGATTACAATGCCTACTTTATAAAATTTATTTTATTGTTTTCCAGCTTCAATCTGTATTTCATGTGATGCTTTTGGGTTATAGATTCGTGTAGAAAAATAACAATACTGAAGTCTGTATGTCTGATGAGTTATACATGATTTAAGGCAAAATCCTGATTCATCTGTGCCTGATTCATACGGTCAAAACACCATATGAATCATAAAATAACGAAGTTTTTCTCCTCTCCAGCACGAAAGGAACGCTTTTTTTGTGTAGTAGTTAATTTCTGTTATATTACAATATTCTCGATTTCCCAGAATTATTATATACTGTTTTATTATTTATTTTATTTTATATTGTTAGCATTTAATATTTTTGATCCCGTTATAAGTACTATAACGCAGTTAACCGACGAGCCTGTCGTTAGTAGTATTACTTATGGGTGCACACAAGCAGGAGGGTCAGCTGACAATATTTGTTTAAACTGACGAGTCCGACAATGACAAAGCCAGGCACATTACATGTAGTACATCAAAATGTGCAAGGACTTCCCAGCAAAATATTAGAATTAGAATTATTTTTAACATGTTTAATGTAGATATCATGTGTGTTACTGAACACTGGTTATTAAAATTTGATTTACTCCCTTATTATGAGAATTATAATATTGTAAGTTCATTCAAACGCAAGAACGCCATACGAGGCGGTTCCTTAATTGTGCCTAGAAATAATTTAAAATGCAAAGAACGTAAAGATGTTGCAAATCTCACTATTGAGAGGACTATTGAGCTATCGTGTGTTGAGCTTGAGCGGCATATCATTGTTAGTGTTAACCGTCCCCCTGAAGCGGACTTCGCGTTATTTGAATCCACTATGGAAGAAGTATTGCTTAAAACATTTGAACGTAGTAAAATGTTAATAGTCTTCGGAGATTTCAATATAGATATTCCTGTGAATCCTCTATCTGAGAGAATACTTAACTTATTTAAATGTTTTAATTTACTTCACCTTTTCGAAGAACCTACAAGGGTGACACTTACATCAGCGACCTGTTTGGATAATATATATTGCAATAGTGTTCCAATTGATAAAGCAGTAATTAAACATTTCACCTCGGATCATTACGGTCACAGTGCTATATTTACTTGTAATTTGGTAGATGAACCTAAGGAATTCACTTATCGGCCTATCACAGGGAGTCGAATTATGAAGTTTCAGAGCAGTATTGAACTTAAAATATCCCTTTTAGCATGCGTAGATGATCCAAATGACCTTTTTACCTCCTTGTCTAATTTGATAAATGAGCAACATACTGAGATATTTCAGTTAAAACATGTATAGCTAAATCTAATGGCGGGTTAGCTGATTGGGTGACACCCGGTATCTATAGAAGTAGGAATAAATTATATGATCTCTATGCGACTAGGGAATCAATGTTGCATGACCCAAAGTTTATTTTGTATATAAAGAACTATTCAAATACTTTTAAAAATGTTTTTCGTGCAGCAAAATCATTACATTTGAGAAACAAAATAGAAAAATCATCTACTAAAATTAAGGTAACTTGGAAATTAGTTAATAATGAAACAGGTAAATCTAAGCCTCGCAATAAGCAGATCAAATTAAACATAGACAATACAATATTAACAAAAAATATTGATGTCGCGAATGCCTTTGACAATTTTTTCTCTAGTATACCTGTTATTGTAACCCAGTCATTACAATCATCTGCCTCTGGAGCATCTACTTTATTGGAATAAAGTGTTGCTAAATGTGAGGTGGCGTTTAGTTTTAGATACGTAGATGCCAATAGTATTGTTAAGACATTTAAGTCACTTAATATTAAAAATACTGAAGATCTTTGGGGAATATCTACAAAGGTGTTAGGTATTATAATTATTGATATTGCTCCATGCTAAGCCTACATTTTTAATAGATGTGTTGACGACGGAATCTTTCCAGATCTTATGAAACATAGTAAATTAATTCCTTTGTTCAAGTCTGGAAATGCAAAAGATCTAGCTAACTATAGGCCGATTTATATATTGCCCAAGTTAAGTAAAATCTTTGTAAAACTTATTCTTACTCAATTATTGTCACACTTTAACCTCCACAGACTACTTCATAGTCATCAATTTGGTTTTACCAAGGGTCGATCAACAGCTGATGCTGGTACCATGCTTTTGGAACACATATTTCAAGCATGGGAAAACTCGCAAGACGCGATCGGAATATTCTGCGACCTATCCAAAGCAATCGACTGCGTGAGTCATGCTACTCTAATTTTGAAGTTAAAACATTATGGCATCCAAAATCAGGCAATTAACCTTGTAAATTCTTACTTATCCAATAGAATACAAAAAGTTGACGTTAGCGGTGAAAGGTCTTCAGGATCATCTATTGACATGGGAGTGCCCCAGGGTTCAATACTAGGCCCATTTCTATTTTTAGTACACATTAACGATCTCCCTTTTTATGTAAAAGACATATGTGATATAGTTTTATTTGCTGACGATACGTCTTTAATTTTCAAAGTTGATAGGTCAAAAGCTAATTACGATGATGTAAATGAATCACTATCGCGAGTTCTTGATTGGTTCACTGTAAATAATCTGTTGCTTAATGTTAAAAAAACTAAATGTATTAAATTCACTTTGCCAAATGTAAAACATTACTCAACTAATATTAAAGTAAATGGTGAGACACTCAATCTTGTAAACTCTACTGTTTTCTTAGGACTTAATATTGATTAAAGTTTGCAGTGGGGACCACAAATTGAGGCACTTGCGGATAGACTTAGTTCCGCTGCATATGCAGTTCGTACGATAAGGCAGCTTACTGATGAAGCTACAGCTAGGCTAGTTTATTTTGGCTACTTCCATAGTGTTATGTCATATGGCATAATACTGTGGGGGAAAGCAGCACACATCCAAGCAATATTTGTTTTACAAAAACTGGCAATACGTGCCATTTATAAAATGAAGCCACGTGACTCCTTGAGGGAGCGTTTTAAGGAAATTAACATTCTCACGGTAATACCGCAATACATCTAAAAAATAAATAAATAAATAAAAAATAAAAAGAACTTTATTACTACACAAAATAAAAAAAATATAAGTACACTTTTTTAACTAACTTTAGTGTAGACCGCCCTTGGCGGTATAAGCCTCCTCCAAGGCTCGCCAGTCTTCCCTAACTCTTGCTCTTCTCGACCAGAGTTTTCCAGCTACCTGAATGATGTCATCATTCCACCTTGTGTTTGGTCTTCCTCTTTTCCTTTTTATGCTTAGGGGTATCCAGTTAGAAATAATGTAAGGCCATCTATTCTGCTTCATTCTTTGTATGTGTCCTGCCCATTTCCACTTTAGGCACATTACCCTTTTGACCACATCCTTAGTTTTGGTTTTCCGTCGAATAACAGTATTTTTGACTCGGTCTTTGAGCTTGATGCCTAAAAAACTTCTCTCTATACCCCTTTGGCAAATTCTGAGCCTCTCTAGCATCTTCTTTGTAGTTGCCCAAGTTTGACATCCATAGGTTAGGCAGGGTATTAAACAGATCTCCATAGCTTTACTTTTCAGTTTTATGGGTAGTTTGCTCTTGAAGATTTCTTTCATGGCCCAGTATTTACCCCATGTTGATTTTATTCGTCTGTTTATTTCTCTTTCGTTACATGTATCAAATGCAATAAGGTGGCCGAGGTATACATATTCTTCAACATATTCCAGAGTAGTTGAGTGGACCATGATTGGTGTTTTGGATTTATTGGTCATCACCTTTGTTTTGTCCTGGTTTAGCTCTAGCCCAGACTTTTTACTTTGCAAATTTAGAGACTCTACCATGTATTGAAGTTCAGTTGGGTTATCAGAAAGAAGCACAATATCGTCTGCAAATCTCAAGTGCGTTAAATATTTTCCATAGATTTTAATTCCCATTCCCGCCCACTCCAGTGATCTGAATATATTTTCTAGGATGGCAATAAAAATATTCGGTGAGAGCGGGTCGCCCTGTTTCACACCTCGTTTAATTCAGAAAGATGTTGTGTCAAGTTTTACCTTTGCAGTGCTTTTACTGTAAATCTCTCTGATCAAATTTATATAGTCATTGTTTATGCCTTGTACTTCAATTTCATCTACGAAACCTTATTATATACACATAAACACTTAGATAGGTTTATGAAAAAAAGTGACGTGCATTGTTTTAAGACGAGAAATAAAAATAAACTGAATATTCCCAAAAATGGATTTAAAAAAGTAAGTGGGTCTTTTATGGGGAATTCTGTTCGGTTCTATAATAAACTTCCAGAAAGTGCTTCTAAACTTTCGATTCGAAGATTTAAATCCTACATAAAGAATAGTTTAATTAAGAAAGCGTATTACACACTACATGACTATGTTAATGATAAAGCCGCGTGGCCTGATGTCGCTCTGCCCCTCGACACCTAATTTGTCAATTTGCAATGGCTGTACCTACATATAATTTATTATTGATGTTGTATTTATGAGTATATCAAGCGTAGTGTGTGCTGCCTTATGAAATTTTGCTGATTTTCTCTATCATCTTACTTTTGACTGCCTACCTAAGTAAGGCTTTTAAGTGGGTTTTTGTTTTTTCTTTGAATCAGCTTCCACTTGTTCTGGAGGCACCACACAGGCGCTCCCCACGTAGTAGTAAGAAGGATCATCGAAAGAAAAACAGACCGTGTTTGTTGCCCGATTCTTCTAGGTCTGGTTGCGTTGGAACAGGAGTAAATGTAAATTTATTTTTTAAGACGATTCAAAATGATCCTTGTGATTTCAATGAATAAAATACTTTTTGACTTTGACTTTAACTTTGACTTTAGATTTAAAAAAATGTTTTACAAGAATAATTGTTGATCCATCAGATTTTTTCGGTAATATGATCACTGATAATTGTTTTCATAAATACATATTATTGTAGTTGTTAAAATATGATTATTTTCTTAATACAGAGCCAAATATATAGATATAATATATCCGATTCTGATTCATCTGTAGCAAATTCTGATTCATCTGGGCACAAAATATTTGAACGTAGATATCTTGGAAACTACTTCATAAAAACAAGCCCCTCGTTGAAATATATGTTCTTTGGTTACCTTTTTTCATATGAACATGTGCGACAGAGCAGAAAGTGAAAAAAAAAATTGCCCAGATGAATCAGTCGAAGAATGAAATTTCGAAGAACTACCCTAATATACTTTTCACTAGAAACGGGATATTTACCATGATTTTCGAGTTTTGATTGTTCCCGATGTGTTGTTTTATATTTGTTCCTGAGTTCTCCCGTGATCATGGCGCATGCAACTGTGCCTAAATATCGAGAACGATCAAAACTCGAAAATCATGGTAAATATCCCGTTTCTAGTGAAAAGTATGTGCATAACCATGATAGTTTCTAAAGTTAGATTGTTCTTTTATATCGAACAGTTGTAATTTACTATTATACTATTATAATGCATAAAATAAGAACTCTTACCACAAGTACTTACCTAGTTTTTCGAGGAAATTACTCACTACTTAAATACTTCTGCATATCCCTATAATGTTGGTGTATGTACGTTGCTTTTAGTAATCTGTAAACTGAACTATTAAGACTTAAAATAACACTGGCAGCGCAATGCAGTGTGTTTCAAACTAATTGCAAAAAAATATAACTACTTTTTCGCAGTTTGATTTTCGAATTTCATATAATAGCACGATGGTGCAACCCACAGTGAAAAGAGGCCCATTTGAGGCTCTGCCTACCCTTTCGGGGAAAAAGGCGTGTGTCTATGAATGTGTATGTTCAGTTCAGTTCAGTTCATTTATTCATAACGTTTTGGGTTACAGGTCGGTTCTTAAATATAATTTAGAACTAGATTTTTTTAAGTAATAATACATTTATTTACAGAAAGTATAATACAAGGTACATACAAAATACATATGAAACAGTTGTGCTACCTGAAGATCGCTGCAAGCGATCTAAAGGTAGCTCAACTGATCCAAATCACTACCAGACGGAAGCGTCCCTAAGATGCTGGCTGCATTGCCACGCTGAATGGCAACTAGATTGTATTCATTCACACATAGTATTGAAAAAAAAAAGATTTAAATAATAAATTGATTGTCCAATGAAATATAATGTTTATAAAAATAGAATAAAAATAGAGAACAAAATTAAATCAAATAATTAATCTCTAAAATCATTGTTCAGTAAGCCAGACCTTTAGGAGATTGCTTTAGAAGGATTGCGTACGGTGTATGTAGGTACTAGGTTTGTAGAATTATACTTTTGTTTGAGTGAAAAATGCTATTTTTTAGACCTTGTTCGACCTTCATAAAACCATTCACATTTCTAGGCCAACTTATTTATGCATGTAAATTATCATGCCTGTCTGCGCTCTGCCAAAAAGAGGAACCTTTTAAATAGAATACGCAAGTCGACATAAAAGTGTGAAGTTTATACTTAAATCGAGAGCAAGTTTGACCAGTACAACCACAAAGAAACTTTTTACGACCAAGCAGCACCATATTGGCGTCGAATTTTAAAAATGCATTGTGTCCAGTGTAGAAAGCGGTGTCTTAAAATTTATACGTTGACCCCATTGTTATAAATATTTCCTGCGCAGTTTTTTTCACTCGTGGAAAATATTTTATATGTTTGCAGACGTTTTTCACTTCAGTCAGCCTTTGTGCTCCGATGGTCTTCGCGTCATATCAACAGTGTTCCTGATATTATGTCAATGCATAGAAGGGAGTTAGTACCGACACTAATGTATGGTAGCGAATGTTGGGTATGAAGAAACATGAAAGTAGAATAAATGCAGTGGAGATGAGAGCTTTGAGAAGTATGTGTGATGTGACTTTGAGAGATAGAATGAGGAATAGTGTGATAAGAGAGCGTTGTGAAATTAAAGAAGACGTATTGACTATACGATTGAGAAAGGTATGCTTATCTAATGGGCATTTAGAAAGGATGGACAATAGTAGATTGACGAAACGGGTACATAAGACGAGCGTGATTGGGACAGGGGAAAGGGGAAGACCTCGGTGAACGTATTCAGACCAGATCGGAGACGTTCTGGAACAAGGCCATGTCAAGAGTATCCTTATATATTGTATATATTGGTTAAATTCAGTCAATAAGTAAGTTCCATCTTAGCGCTTGTGGCATATTTCGTCGGTACCGACGAGCATAGTATATGAATAATGTGATGAGAATAATAATGGTATGTCAGGATCGTAGCAAGTGGAAATCCGTGGTCTCTGCCTACCCCTCTAGGGAACAGGCGTGAGTTTTTGTATGTATGTGTATTTACGTATGTCAATGCAATTAACAGGTACCTACTTAACAAAAACATTCATACGAGATATACTTATTTTAATTTGAAATTATATTTAATTTTATTGTATGTACAAACAAGGTAAGTTTATACAAACCTTCAAAGGTACTTAATGCAATTTCTAAGTAAAATCTGTATGGTGATAAGGAAAAAACCTATTGCTTAGTAACTAGTATCGTAAAAATAAGATTTTTTCTTCTACCTCAACTGGTTACGAACCTCCAGTTTCGGCCGAAGGAAAACAATCAATTCGTAACTCGTACTTTATATTGGTTTGGCTCGCAAATGAGTACAACAATAACATGCCCCCATATGTACGTCTGTATGTCACGTCACATTCTATGTAATGGCTGGATACAATAGCGGCCTTGGACGGCAGCCAGTGAATATATTATCAGGAGATCCAAATACTCAGATATTCAGGATAGAGAATAGTCGACAGAATCTGTTTTCTCCGGTTAAAAGCGATTCAAGCATAAAACATGACCCCTAGCCTCTAGAGTCTAGCTAGACACATTTTTTACATGGACATATTTATACGCGTTTATCCCCCAAAGGGTATGCAGAGGCCATTGCAAGCGTTTCTGATATGTATATACATCTATAAAAGAACTTAACCTGACTGACTGACTGATTCATCATCGCCGAGCCAAAACTGCTGGACATCGAGACTTGAAACTTTCAGAATGTATTCTTTATAGGGCGTAGGGACGCACTAAGAAAGGAATTTGAAAAACTCTCCCTCTAAAGGGTCAAAAAAGGGGTTTAAAGTAAAACGAAATAGCTCTGTATCTCGGAAACCGTTAGTAGCAGAAACATGAAATTTGACATGTAGATTGTAGTTCTGTGATCGCAGTGTAGATTCCTAAAATAAAATAAATAAATCAAGTTTCAGCATTTCCTGAAATTTTCCTGAAAAAAGACACAGGGATGTTTTGTTTGAATTTAAAAGTGAAACAAAAAAGCTCTGTATCTCAGAAACCCTTGGTAGTAGACACTTGAAATGGCACGTAGATTCCTCAAATAAAACAAAGAAAACTAGTATCTTATAAATAAATAATAAATAAATAATGCTGGACAGTTCACACAACATTATCTAGCACCAAGCTAAGCAGAGCTTGTGTTAATATGGGTACTAGATAACTATATATTTCATAGATAGATATTTTTTATTATACATAGAAAATACCCAGAACACCCTGAACAAATATCTGCGATCGTACAAATATTTGTTCCGAGGCGGGAATCGAACTCGCAACCTCCTGCGTCACAGGCCATCAAGCTTCGCCCACCGCGCCAGTCGCGCCACAGAGGTCGTCGTTATTATGACAAACAAACACACGGCCCGCTTGAATGAAAGCAGTTACCTATATGGACATCTGCAACACCAACTGTATCGCAAACGCGTTGGAGCCCTGTTGACATTCCCCTTTTTCATTTGTAGGCCGAGTTTGACTACAAACTTTATTTTTGTCTTCAAAATGTATGTCATAAATTCCTATTTTTTTCACTCGATCATGCTCTGTTCAGTTATTACTATGCATGTCCATTTGGTAATATCAGAAAATATAGTGCTCGTTTAGCAAACTTAAACACTCCTCTGCACGCCCTTAGGAAGAGGTTTTCCCAAATTAGACCACAAAGGGTAAGTATGTGCACAAAACAGATCAGAAACAGTAGAAGAAGAAGAAGAAGAAGTATCAGTGTGATTATTTTATACCATGTGATTAAGATTGGATATCTTAATCACAGTTTGTTCATGCGCCAATATTATTGAAAAGCCGGCATTTTCTTCGCAATCGCAACCGGTCCGACCACTTCCGCATGGCCCACTGACCGCTGCTGGGCCGTTAAATTAATACAAACTGGTTCAGATACATAATTGTATCGTGAGAGCAGCCCGGATCATCCACCGTAGGTGCTTCCACTGTGCCCCACTAAGGCGCCGCATTTGCGGGGCACAGAGGTGTTTTTTGTCGTCGTCCACTTTTTCCCGTCTATATAGAGCAGATCCCTCTAATATAAAATGAATACAATCTGGTCCAGTTACATAATTTTATCATGAGAGCAGCCGGATCATCCACCGTATAGGTGCTTCCACTGTACTAGTATAGTATTATGTTATCGTGGCCCCACCAAGGCGCCGCACTTGGTGGGCACAGTGGTTCTTTTCTTTTATCGTCCACTTTGCCCCATCTTTATAGAGCAGATCCCACTAACATAAAAGTTAATACAAACTGGTCCAGATAAATAATTTTAACGTGAGAGCAGCCGGATCATTCACCGTTGGTGCTTCCACTGTGTCCCACCAACGACTTCGACTTGTCGACTTGCGGGGCATAGAGCATTTTTTATTTTGCGGTCCACTTTGCATAGAGGATCCCATCCCACTAATCGAAAAACGTTCGTCAGTTTTTCTCAACTAGGGCTGGCACGTGAAAATTCTGAGAGAACCATTGACCGAGTAAGCGAGCGAAGTGCTTGCAACAACTGGCAAATTTTGCTTCCATCTGTCCGGATGTATGTATATATAGGTATGTATTGGAGGTACTCATGTACAGGTCGTAGTTTTCAACTAATCTTGACAATATAACTTTTTAAACTAACATGGTATTGTACATACTTTTCACTAAAAACGGGATATTTACCATGATTTTTGAGTATTGGTTGTTCCTGATATTTCGTAAAGACTTTATTAGTTCGCCCGTGGTCATGGCGAATGCAACTGTGCCGAAATATCGGGAACAATCAAAACCCAAAAATCATGGTAAATATCCCGTTTCTAGTGAAAAGTAATCTTGACGAAACTTGATACCTATACAAGATTTATATTTTTTTTTAAGTCCGTGCTTTTTTACTGGAGTGTTATTTCCCCAAAAAAGTTGGGAGGGTTTACCTCTTTACAATATTAGTGTAGATTATTTCTCATGTTAATATTAATATATCTTTTAACAGATTATATACTCTCATCTGTGTTGGATAGATACTATATTCCAACTGCAAAATGTTTGCCATTTATTCAGTAACCCGTTATAATTAGGAATTTAAATAAATTAGGGGTCTGATACGTAGAACCAACAAAAGATTGCCGTCCCGCAAACATAAGCTGGTTTTAGCCGATCCTATGCAAATTCAACTCGTATGCCTATTTATTCAGTTTTGGATTGGGAATATTTAATGTGAGATTCCATACATCAAAGGCTTAGGTACCATATTATCCTTCAAAGGGGTACCTACCATATTATCCTTCAAAAGGATTTCGCCCATAGAAACAATTTGTATTTTCGAGCCATACACACTGTGTGAGACGGTGGTGAGGCTTTCATCCTATTAGACGAGCAATACCATTTTATATGTTATTATACATTTATTTGTAAGTGCATATATTAACATACAAGTACTTAGGTATACAAATATATATATATATATATATATATGTATATCGAAAACGCCTAACGATTTCGATTAGATTTTCTAATAGTTCAGTTCAGTTCAGTTCTTGAACAAGTGGCCCTTGCGGAATAGACCACAATTTCGCCAAAATTTTCTAATCATTATTGGCGGTTTTTGGGGGCGAAAAATCGATCTAACTAGGTCTCATCTCTGGGAATACGCAATTTTCGTCAGTGTTTTTTTAAACTCTCTCTTGACTTTTATGAAAATAAAAATAAGAAGATCGGGAAAGTATTGCTCACTATAACCGTAAGTGAAGCTACCGAGCCGGAGGTACTTCCGGTGTCGATTGGAGTTGACACGACTCCATGGAATTCAGTAGTAAAAGAAAATTATTTAAATTTCCTAAATTGCCGCCATCTTATTTTTGACCACTTCCGGTACCCGGACGGACTTCCGGTTATCAAAATTGAGTTCAGTGACCCCCAAAGCCAATTCCAGGACACCTCACACGACTAGAATCGAGTTATAACATGGCTTTTAAGCAAGGGTTCTATTTTGGCCGCCATCTTGAATTTTGAGCAAAGGAGCCAAAATTGGGATTGTTAACATTCAGAAGGAACCGAATTCAGCAGGCTTTTTTACATCGAAAAAGTCATGTTGCCAAAATGGCTCACAAAATGCCGTTGAACTTGAAAATTGTAATATGAGTTACCAGTCTAAATTTCGAACGCATTGCAGTCGTTCAAAAACTGACACCCAACATCGAGACGCTGCGACGACGTCGGTCGTGCAACGGCGCGGCGCGGCGGTGTTGTGATGCGACAAAGCATTGCCCGTGAAGCACTCAATGCGTCGAAATCATACCGGTGTGACGACGCAATGCATCGGCAACGACTGCGTGGCTCACTCTATGTCACCCGGACCATAAACAAATCGATTGACACCTCATTCATTAAAATCGGATGAGTTTAGACCATAGATCTAGTATGCGAAAAATTCTACGTCTATGGTTAAGACGCTACGGTGGAACATACGAAAATATAAACATACATAGACTGCTAAAACATAACTCTTCCTTTTGGCTTTGCCGTAGTCGGGTAGAAAGGCCTTGTCACGGGCTCGAGGCAGTGACAGTCGTGTAATGTATAGGTATCCAGCCGAATGGAAACGGGTCAGGTTCCGCCCCGGTGCTCCCGTGCCAGAATGTGGTGGAACAGATAAATTGAACATAAAAGGATGATAAGTATACCCATTTTAGTATTTTAGATTAGTGATGCCACAGAATAAATAATAGTATAATGATGCAATTGTACCTTGTTGATTTATACCTCAAATGGTACCACCGAAACCATTACAGGATCACTCTCGTGTCTGTCTGCCGTCTGTCACATATAGCTTTTTTCTCAAAATCTGCTGGAGGTATACGGTATACTATTTTAATTTGGTACATACACGGAATACAAAAAACAAATATACATTACATTTATATTTAAGTATAGAATGCAGCATTAAACGCATCGGCCGTGTATATGTTAGTCCTCGTAGCCAAATCGGGGTGCGTTCAATGGGTACACTCCAAGGGTGTAGTTGTTTTTTTAACCACGCTCTGAGGCTCTGAACGACTTGGATTGACACGGAATGTCAATGCCACTGTAAATTTTTGATGTAAACAAACGCTTTATTCACCCGGTGTTGCCAATTTAGCTCTTTCAGAGCTAAATTCAGCTCTATTTCAACATTGTCAGCTCCACTTTTTTTCAAAGAAGTTAGTAGATAGTATGAATGAATGAACGACAAAACCAAAGCCTTATTGTTATTGTAGCTGTGTAGTGAAGTAGAATGATTTGTTGAATCATTGTTTATATAGCTCCTTTTTACTGATACAATTAGCCTTATTTTTAACTCTTTTTTTCCCATTGGTTTTTTTTTTTTTTTTCATGTGGTTTATTGTTTTTAGATATCATGAAGTAGTGTTTTTTTATTTTCAATAGATTTAGAAAATAAAGCCGCCAAAGTCAGTTTATTTTCCAAAATTTTGTTACCAAGTTTTTTTATTTTGCATTTGACCTAGGGACTTGTTTTGTAAATATGGTACTTGTTATGTCTTTAGATCGATATAACTACTAACACCCTATTGTACCTACACCAAGAAATAAAAGTAGTATAAAAAAAAAACAGTAAAATGGGCGGCAATATTATACCAATATATACAAAAAACTTTCGAAACATTTCGAGAATTTTGTGGTACATTTGGTACGGAACCCTGAATGCGTGTGATCCGACGTGCACTTGACAACAAAGATCTTTCCAGCCTTGATAGGTACTGACAAATTTGACAAAAGCTAGCCTTGATATTTCACAGACAAAATATTGGTGATGTTTGCAACATCATCATCAATCAGCCAACATAAACCGCTACTGGACATCTGAACATATCTGTGGATGTAATTTTATCAATATCGGTTCAGCTGTTACAGCGTGATTGATTAACAAATTCTTAGAGCATTTAATAGCAAAGTAATCCAGGAGCTGATAACAATTCCTGTTTCACTTTATAAAAAACCCTCTCGTGGAATCTGGAATTTTCGCAGTTACTATATTACTTGTTGGGCTTACATCAAATATTTCTCCATCTATGGATGGAACAGGATTTTTGGGGGGGAAGGGTGGGATCGACTTGACTTTGACAGCAATCTAACGTCAAAATTGTAACAACCGAACACCCACCCAAAACGGTGGTTGTTCAGTTAGGGTCACGTGACGCTAACCGAACGCTCTAACCGAGCCTCCGAACGGAACAACTCATACGCTTTGGTGACAAGCACATGATTTGACTTTGACAGACGTCAGAATTGTCAGAGGTGGTTGTTCGGTTAGGGTCACGTGACGCTAACCAAACGCTCTAACCGAGCCTGTGAACGGAATAACCTTACACTCTGGTGACAACCAACACTCAGAGTGTACCCACTGAACGCACCTCAGTTAGGCGAAATAGTTAGGCCATGAGGAAAAAGCCGTGCGGAACACCATGCTGCGTTCGATAACTGGCATTGCCGATGTGGGGAGCAGAACAGCAAAGCTCAAGTGGGAATGGGCTGGCCACGTAAGTCGGATGCACCCCGAGAAGTGGGCGAACATAGTAGGCTTACGGGAAAGAGTGGTGGGAAACTGCCAAAAACCGGGGTGATTGGAAAATTTTGGGGGAGACGTTTGCCCAGCAGTGGGTGGGACACAATATAGGTTGAAACAAAAAACCTATATAGAGTTCGGTGACCTAATCATGGACGTATATCGTAAATAAACGAATTCTGGTCCCCTGAAAAGACTTTTGACCCCTGGAAGGTTATTGAGACTATAGGTACTGCTCGCTCGTTTATTTGTGGAAAAGACGTGTCTATAAAGATACCCAATATGCCTTAAATAACTAGTAATTCGGTATAACAATCAAGTAACAAATCGCGCACAACACTGACCTTGACACTACAGTTAAATTAATTGTTCCAGTCTCGAACATTCTACCTACACCTTCATTAACAGTAACATGGGTCTGTTGGCTTGTCTGTAGTGAGTGAAAATTTGCACGTATATTTCCCCAGATTATAAGGAGTTCGTTCGGGGAAGTCCTCAACAGCAAAGTCAAAAGTCAAAGACAAAAGTATTTTATTAGGTATTTGAAATCACAATCACTGCCTGGTCTATAAAAACCGCAAAAAAACACGTTTGATGTATCGGAGCCCCTTTAAATATTTATTTTATTTTGTTTTTTAGTATTTGTTGTAGCGGCAACAGAAATACCTACATCATCTGTGAAAATTTCAAATGTATACGGTATGTATGTATATGTATTTCTATCACAGTTCATGAGACAGACTGGTGACAGACGGACGGACAGTCGAGCCTTAGTAATAGGGTCCCGTTATACCCTTTGGGTACGGACCCCTAAAAATGATTGTGGCCACATACAGCCGGGAATTATACAGAATTACCTAATATGGGACAACTGGGAGTCGTTTATGTGTAATTGCAATTCGTGTGTAACAATGCCATGTTTTGGACTGTTTTCCTTTTTAACCCCGACGCAAAAACGACGGGGTGTTATAAGTTTGACGTGTCTGTGTGTGTCTGTTTGTGGCATCGTAGCTCCTCCCGAACGGGTGAACCTTTTTTTTTTGTTGAAATGTGTATTAGTCCGGATTGTTCTTAGCTATGTTTGATCAAAAACGGTTCAGCCGTTTCAGTGGGTCGAGGTTTTTTTTAATTTTTACAAAATTAATTAGTTGTTTCCACCTGGCTTTTGCATCGCATTCACAAATGAAAGGTCTTTCAGAAAATATCCAAAATTTATTAAATATGTATAAATCCAGATACGTAAAACGGATACCGTTTTACTAAAACGTGACTCGACTTTGACTTTGACGACTTGAAAGGAGAGTGTAGCGTTGCAAATTATATTGAAAATACGTAGCGAAAATTCTAAGTCTATGGAAAATACACTAATGAAAATGAAAAATACACACGAATTAAGAGGCTTCTAATTTTTTTAAGTCTGTTATATATAACTTGTAAATGGCAAATGCACAAGCCGTGCGTCGCCAATTATAAAGACAAAAAAAAGGCTTACTGAAGTATAGGTATATTTTGATGCATTCATCCGCAAAAGTCCAGCACGGGCAAACTGAACGCGCTTTTACCACAGAATAGATAATAGTACTTTTTACTGGCAGCACTTCGTTGTTAATCAGTTTTTATAAGCTTTTTGTGTTTTTCAATAATTTTAATAGTGAAACGTCACCAGGCATATTTTTTGTGTGTTTTTGCGATCGAAAATCACACTCTTTCACCACACGTTTACCTATATTGTAAAAAAACTTGTTTTTCGTTTGCCGTAATCAACGCCACTGAATGAGCATTTTCGCAGGGTAGTTACTAATAGATCTCTTGGCTTTGATCCTACTTGTACTATTATTTATTCTGTATCCGTTCTTAGATAGAATATAGAATAAACGATCCAGTAAACATTGATGGTCTCCCCAAACGGAGCAGTCTTCATGCTGTCTCGATGTACTATGTTAGCTCGAAGGCATGCTACATCAAAACATCCTGTATGATTTGGCGAATGTCGAAGGTTGATTATAATATTTGACTCTGTGGTTGGATATAGTGGAACAAAGGGCCCGTCGAGTGGGAGAGACATTATTTGAGTACAGAAATTGGTCCAAGGGCATGTTTGAATAAAGCGCACGAACTAGGTCTCTAGGTAAGCTATCTAAGTACCCACTGACTAAGGATTTTCCTTTATTTAGTTTACAGTGAAGCCTCTTGCCACCATTTTAATTTTTGCACTCTGCATGCACGACGCACAATTAGCTAGAGTGCACGTTTCGGCAAGTCGACGAGTAATAAAATACAAATTAACTGAAAATGGAAAGAATATTGTGAAGGAAAACAGAAATGGGATCAATGTGTCCGACCGAGCCGTTTGAACGTCATTTCCTACGTTATTTCTAGCTCGGAACAACAAATACATCTTCTGTGAGATAATGAACTTTTCAAACAGAACCGCAGAATAAATAATAGTAACAGAACTTGAAACTTACTATCTATTTTATTTAGTAGGTCCTATATTCTTTGGCACGTACGGAGGCCTGCAATGCTCTAAGTTTGGCACCAATCCGCCATTTTTTTTAAAGAAACGTTGTAAAATGTGTTTTAAGAGTTATTTCGTGTAATTTTGGTGGCATTTTAACCGGTGTCATTTAGATAAAGAACACATGTATGGTGTAGTTAAATATAAGTGTTTTTCGGATTGGTGGATTTTGTCCTCGAAAAACTTGGTTTTTCTGCCACCATTTAAGGTTCACTCTATCTTGTACCTCTTACCCCTATGGGTTATGACTTATGACTTAACGGCTTAGAGCATTGCAGGCCTCCGTACCGGAGTTAGGTATATCTACTGTTAAAGCGTAGGTACCTAGGACCGTGGAACGAGCAAGCATTCCATTCCGCCATAACTCAACCAACTGCGAACTACGATAATCACAATAATACTAATGGTTATAAGTTCACGACAAAGTAGGAACGAGGAAGTTTTAACAGCACAGCTATGGTATCGCGGAATCCAAGGAACAACGAAAGTTTCATGCTACACTCGCGTAGAGAAGCCTTCAAGCTCAAAAGGCTCTAGCATTTGGTCATTGAACAACTTCACGGACCGCGCGAGCAGTCATTGAACAACTTGACGGACCGCTCGAGCAGTCATTGAACAACATTACTGATCGCTCAAACAGTCATTGAATAACTGTTTGAGCATACAGATATACTGTCAACTGCTCAAGCAGTCGTTTCCAACCGCTGAAGCATTCACTTCAACACCAGTTTCAAAATAGGTTTTAATAGTAGTAGAGCTTTTTTCTGAGAGTTCGTGCGGGGAAGTACTACCACCATACCTATTTCTGCCGCAAAGCAGTAGCGCTCGCATTGCTGTGTTCCGGTTTGAAGGGTATGGTTACCGTTGAAATTACAGCACATGAGACTTTTCATCTTTATGTCTCAGGGTGGTGGGCGCAGTGCAATGCCACATAGAGCGCGTCCTAAGTAGACGTGACCTGTGAGGTAATGCAATGTTAAAGACAGAGGTTACTGCTGGGCGATCTGCTTGTTACGTCATTCACAAAGTAAAAAAAAAGGTGGTAGCCGCGACGGGAGGGTCGCGGAGGGGTTAATCACTAAAGTAGTTCGAAGTCCGAACTGTACAATTCTCTATGAAATTTGAGACAAAATTGTAGCAGTTTCTCTAGTATCGGAGTAAACATATTTTCGTTTCTCCTTCATTTGATTAAAGTTCGCCCACGATCGTTAGTCACGCAATGTTGTGAGGTGCTGCCTTTGGCCTCGTAATTGTTATCAGTTTGGCCTTTCTTCGGCATTAGCTAACGGCAGTAGATTCATAGTAATCATCATCAGTCGATAGATGTCCACTGCTGGACGAGGCCTCCCTCCTACATAGAACGCAGTGGGGGGAATAAGCATAGTCCGCATGCTTGATAGCAGGTGGATTCGATTGGTGATCCTATTCTTTAAGTACAATGGTGGATGCTGCTGCCCATCCCTAAGTCGGCTTTTACGATATTCACGGGAGGAGACGGAGGAATCATAGAGCCCTGGGTTTCTCGTACGAGTCATTTCTCGAGATCATTTCTTCCCCATATCTACAAACTATGGAATGAGCTTCCATCTGAGGTTTTCCCTAGGAAGATGGTCTAATACTATTATACCTCCATGGGTTTTCCCGCGTGGTTATGACATGGGTCGCTTTAAGAAAAAATTTCATAAACTCCTTCAGGGTTGGCAGCGCATCGACAATATACCTCGTATTTGATTCATAAAAAAAAAATAGGTTGCAGTCACCGCGGCACGGCAGATGATTAGTAATAAACCAAGAAAAAAAACTATATTATTCCCTATCTATTAGTGTGCCGTGGGCCTTATAATGAAATCGAAATATTGTACTGCTTGGAATGACGGATCAAGCAGATGGCCCACCTGATGTTAAGCGGTACCCTCTGCCTATGAACAGTGCATTACCACATAGGTCATGTCCACCTAGAACGCACTCTAAGTGGCATTGCACTGCGCCCAAAAAACAAAGAGACAAAGATGAAAAGCACCGGCACCCATACCCTTCAAACCGGAAAACAGCAATGCGAGCACTAATGCTTTGCGACAGAAAAACATACTTATATATACTTTCCCGGACGAACTCTTTCACAAAAAAGCTCTAACTAAAGCTTGCTTTTAGCTAGTAAGGGCGCAATGCTGAAGCACACGGTGATATGTAGCTTGGCCTTAATTCTGTATAATGGTGCTTTAAGGTGGTTGCATTCGCATGTGGCGACAATTTTTTTTATTTTTTTGCTCGTCACTTCTCTTCGACACTTCTTCAGATAGCGAAAACTAATTTGCCGGTAATTACTATGGCCTAACACACACGTTTCAATTTATTCGTAACGCATAAATATCATTAATTTAGCTACGATTGTGCTTGATTGGTTTTTACCATAGACGCAGAATTTTCGCTACGCTGTTTTTACAGTGTTTTTTGTTTCAGCCACAAGCGAAAGCAACCACCTTTACTTTCCACATAAAGATCAACGAAATATTATACTAAACAAAAAATATAAATTTTGCCCGTTAGAAAGTCGTTTTAATATTATTTGCTTGTAAAACTTTTAAATTAAAATACAGTCTCCACAGAGGCAGAAGCCTCATAAATTAATTTGTTTTGTAAAAACTTCTAGCCGAATGTAGTACCTAAATGGAACTAGGTTCGCCATCCATTGATGTAGCAGAATCACGCGATCGGGCGATTCTCATTGCTCACCAGGGAATTACCACTTTTATTGACAAATCAGCTTCAGCTGAAGATGTAATCGCGCAATTTTTAAAAGTTTTTTACCGTTCCGACTTAACGGTTTTGGTTTTAGTTTTGATTGTGAAATGTGGTGCATTAAAACCATTTTTCTCCACAATCTTTATCGAGAAATCTACAAAAAATATACATATATGTGGACATCATATATAGCAGGTCCTCTTGTTTTTAATTTGAAAAAATTACTTAATACCTATGTAAAAAATAAAATTGCAAAGTAGCTATTCGATCCATTAACATGAGTTAGCACTAAGTTTTGAACCCCCCCACACAAAAAGAGGGGTGTTATAAGTTTGACGTGTGTATCTGAGTTATCGGGTGTCTGTGACATCGTAGCTCCCAAACGGAAGACTCGATTTTGATCTAAATAGGTAGTTTTTTTTTTGTTTAACTAAAGTGGGTGGGTGTCGAGTGGGTGCCGACAGACAAACGGACGGACAACTGTCCGTCCGTTTGTCTGTCGGCAGGCTTGTATCTCTTGAACCGTAATTTATAACTAAGTGAAGCTGGTTTATTTATTTGCCCTCTACTAGTCTACCTTTAGCAACTTTACATACATACATAGACACACGCCTTTTTCCCCGAAGGTACTAGTATAGTATTATTTTATCTGTGCCGAAGGGTTAGGCAGAGCCTCAATGGGCCTCTTTTCATTGTGGGTTGTACCATCGTGGAATATAGACGTGACAAATGGTGAGCTCATCGCCGCCATTGCTTCCCACGACTGACTCGGCTAACGCTTTCTTCCATTAATACGCTAGCAGCCAGGACAAATCTTATACCATCGAACTTATCAACAAGTCCGGGTAATCCGGCTTTTACGACATCCACGGGAGGAGACGGAGTGGTCTATTCTTAGGCCGGACACACTAAAGCAGTTTACTCCACGACTTAAGCAATTATGTTCCATGGAAACGCTGCAAACAGTGATTATTTTTGATTATCGCGTAAAAAATAATGACAAAAATGTAACATTCGTTGTGACTCTCGCGAGACCGAGACCGAAACGTTCCGCTGTAGGTACACGTTGAACTTTTTACAAATCATGTGCCTGCCTGCTGTCCCCAGGCTCTCGTGACTGTTTAGGTATGCTCAGGTTTGTAGGCATTTGAAGGTGGACCGTCTAGAAAAGCGTCCGTAGAAGTGTGTTAGAGCACAGGCAGAATTCTTCATACAACAAAATGCCTCGCGCCGCTCGAAAAAGCGTTTTTTATTAAATATCACGTATAATAGAGATAATTTTACAAAACCCCTTCAGTAGTAAACCCTCGGCTTTGTTGTAATTTTTTACCCAATAATATGCACCATTTTAGTAAACAATCAAATCTAGGCAAAAAATAGACGTAACTTTGTTTTTTTTTTTTCTATCAAGAAAATATTTTCCTATCTTGTTTTTGGTACAGTGATCCCTCGGAAGTACAATTTAGTATCCATGCATATTTATAATTTGAATATTAGTCTTGTATAACTTAGTATTTAACTTGATTTAGTCTGTTAAAAATCAAATATAAAATCAGGAATTTTGTTGCTCGTTTATTTTAATATAAAAAATATTAGGGGAGTATTTTTCAAAAATAAAACCAAGTTTCCATAAAATAACACAATGCAGAGATTGTGTTATTTAATATACTGAAGGCAATAAAAACATCTAATAATCGATAGTGTAGGAGAAAAATGGTTGTAACTACGAAAACAGAGGCAAGTAGCCTCTTATTAGCAAATTTATTTCTTAAATTTTAAGTTAAACTTTAAAAAAAAAAACATGAGCCTGACGCTTTACATGATGTAGTTTTTTTTGTAGGTTTTTCTGTAATGGCCGTGGAGAAAAAAAGTTTTAATGCACCACATTAAACATTGTATCCACGCCTTAAACCTTTTGACCCTTTTATTTATCATCGTCTACCCGCGTTTGTGTTCTATAGGGGTCTGTTGTATATAGTCTCATAACATGTCTCTGCAGACCGATGTACTGGACTCCAACTCTCGCACACGTTTTATGTCGACAGAGTCCCTGAGAGGCTCTTGTCGTGTCGTAACTGAGTGCCCAGTGTGCGTGCCACTCCGTTTGATATCATTCGTAGTCGACGAGTATTGGTCTTCTATTTGCGTTGTAACATTACAAAATTATTATAAAAACTTCTAGAAGCTTCCATACTCACACAAGTAGCTTGTTGACAAAAAACTAACGGACAACCCACACAGACATCAGCCATCAGTTACATCTCACGCACACATAGGAACTATTTACGCTAGATGCACCTATAAATAGACATGCGCCCTACGCACAGGCCATTCCACACTTAGACGGAGCAATCAATAATACCTCTATACTTCCACTACGCCCAATTTTGGTGAGTTTGTTTAAATATACTACACTCTAACTAGCACTGTTTAATCTACTGTTTAATCTATTGTTTAATCTGATGTACTTCTTATCTTTCTTAAGTTGTAAAACTAGCATCACACTTGAAGCACGTCCACTTAGGAACATCTTCGTTCGTCCTAAATGGTTTCTAAAACCGCTACTACTATGTCTGTCCTTCTGACTTACTAGTTCTTAATCTCTGTTGTAAACCCTACGGTGTAATAAGGTTGAAAGCCACGTACTGCCTACCCCTGCGAGCCACGTCTGCGGCACCTAGAGGCGACTTTCAACCAAGTTACACCAGGGGGAAGAATCAAGCCTGTCACTACAACTACGTGATCTTTACAGGGTCCAACTCTACGGGTCGAACCTTACGGTTGGTGGCTTCACAGCCACCAACCGGACTCACCAGCTACCTGCTGTCTACCAGCTGTCTCCAGCCCTACCTGCTGCTACCAGCCTGCCACGAGCCACCTCGCAGACAAGGGGCGCGCTCTTCACCATGACGCCTAGACCACGTGCTTCCGATCTGCAGCTCACAGGACAGTACCGTGGAGAGTCCACACCTGTTCTTGGGTTCCGTACTACGCGTGTGTCCAAGTGTTCTTTTCTACAAGCGTGACCTTTTGAGACCTATTCTACTGCTGAGATTGAGACCCTTGATCATACCCCGGCCCATAGCCGTCTGGCCTTCTGCCTGCTACTCTGGCCCTCTGCCTGCACTTCTGCCTTCAGCATAATACTAAAGACTCTAAGTTTAACAATCCATTCAGTGACCTTATTGTTAGCATTTTAAGTTTAATATATGTATAAAAATGTCCTAATCGTTTTTCTACCTACCCCTAGCTCTTCTATCAGGTAGGATAGGAACCTAAAACCTAGACTACCTACCTGTCCACGGCTGCACCGTGACAAAATCAAGCAAGCACGTGAACTAACTTACCTAGGCAAGGTGGTACTCAATCATGACATAAAAATATACCTACTTCGCCGGGTATCCTACTCCGAATTTCGATGGAAAATTCGGTTCGGTAAACTTAATTCCCCTGGCGTAAATCACCCTGGGGCATTACATTGCTGTATAGCACTATGCGGTAATTTAGCTCTGCTTCCAGAACCTCATATTTCAGCATGCATTAAGTACCTAAACAAATAGTGCACTTAATGCACCTGGGTGATTTAGGTAAATGCGCTACTTGATAGACTTAATTCAGCCGGGGCTGCCTGGGGCCTGGGGCATTACATTCAGACAACTTTTTTCCTAATCTTAGCAGACTAAATCAAGAACAGTATTCAAATTAAAATATGCATGGATACTAGATTTTAATTCCGAGGGATCACTGTACCAGAAACACAATATTTTCTCAATATTTTCTCGATAGAAAAAAAAACAAAGTTACGTCAGCTTTTTGCCTAGATTCGATTGTTTATTGAAATGATGCATGTTATTGGGTAAAAATAAATATAAATAAAATCAATACACCAAAGCCGAGGGTTTACAGTAGGAGTTTTGTAAAGTTATCTATATTAACGAGATATTCTAAAAATAATTTAAAAAAAAAGCCGTGGGTGAACCCTCCGTTTTATTTTATTGATCTTATCCAATTTTTGACCCAATAATCTGTACCATATTGACAAACAATCGAATCTAGCCAAAAGTTAGAGGTAAATTTGTGATATTTTTTTATCGAGAAAATTTTGTCCTATCGTGTTTCTGTCTGGGTGATCCCTCGTTATTATAATGTAGTATGCATATTTTTAAATTGAATATTGTAAATGATTTAGTCAGTTAAATATCTAATCTAAGAATTAATTAAGAAGTAATTGTGCGTTATACCCCACCTTAAGTCACGTGGTTCACTCGGAGGGGAGACCTTGTTTTCAGATCATGGTACTCACAGATGCAACCAGGTAAAATATATACCCCTGAATATTTTAAAAACAGATATTTTAACTACCACAACCAATTATTATATTTCGTGCTTTATCGAAACAAGATCAATGGAATTGGATTCGATTATCAATATTCCATGTAAACATAATGGCCCTTGATCAAACAGGAACTACTCGTTTTATAAACTTGGCTTTGCGTGGGTAACGTTCTCTCTTCCTGTCTGATATTTTAAAAACAAAAAAGCGAACAAGTGTTTGTCGGGCTACGCGCACTGCAGGGTTCCGTAGTTGCCCGTTACATTATGCTGACTTAGAAGAGGGCAAACCTGTTTCACACAACTAACAACTAACAACTAAAAAAGTTATTTTTGAATTCGGGTAATAACATTTTTTTTTAATATAATGTTTGCTATTGAATTGCACCTAAATACCACAAAGGTTGGTGCTGGTGCTACCTTGAGTCTATACATCAATTATATAAAGTAGGTAAGGTACTTATAATAATTATTTGTTTTGTTTTGATATCGAAGTGTGAGTGAAAGCGAGTAGGCGCATTCAAGGAAGCAACTTTCTTACCGCATTGAATATGCAGTATACGAAACAATGCGTAGTTTCTGGCGATGTTTCGACACTGGTATGTGATCCCACCTGAGGCCCACGCGTCCTAAAGGCAGCTTTTACGACCCCGCGACGCGCGGCGCGACTTTGCTGTTCGTCAGCGTCAGAGCCTATCGTATCATATCGTAGTGTACAAATACACATTTATCTACACCATATAATATATATTCAGCCATTTTGCTTCATCCATTGGTTGTAAGTACAGTAATACACTGTAACTATTATTTTTATTTATTTTCAGCCCATATTGTCCCACTGCATGGCAAAGACCTCCCTCCCTTTTTTCCAGTTCTCTCTGTCACTTGCTGGAGTGGGCCAGTCTGGTAGGTGTACATCCAACTCGTCACGCCATCTCCGTGGTGGTCTGCCGCGCGGGCGACTTGCGAACCAAACCAGTAGGTATAGGTCGCGCAACGCAACGAGTTATGAGCGCTGACCTTTAATGTAATTTTTTGGGTCTGTATAGCGAATGCGCGTATGTTATGTACATATGCGCAATCAACCCCACCAATTTCGTCGAGCGCTCATAACTCGTTGCGCGACCTGTAGTGGATTTTGCCCATAAATCTTCCGACATGCGACAGACGTGGCCGGGCCCAATCCCTCTAGTAAAAAGGTATAAAAAAAATGCCATGCCTGAAGATGGCAAATAAGTCATAAGTGCTCACTAGTTTATAAGACCAAATTGTTACACTTATTTATGCAAATAAATATCTTGTATATTGTAGTGTATTGTACAATATCATAGTGTTGTGTCAGACTCTCAAGTTGCACTATTAATTTTCGGGAATATCTTATCTACGGAAGGAAGCTCTGAGGAAACCCGGATCGATTGGTTTCTTCTATACGCATTCAGTCGTGAGTGTATTTAAAACTGTACCATGTGACTATGTACCAGGGCAAAATGTACAAATTTTAATTGTATTTACATGCTTCCATCAAGATCAGTCAATAGAAGTTAACTGCTCGAGTCGGCGACACGTCACATGCTGTACATGTATGTTGTTATTCGACGAACGAATGGGGACCAGTAACAGCCTATAGCGGGTCGCCGCTAGAGTCGCCAGGTTCCAATATACACCTTTACACGGACAATGACATGCCATGCTAGTCACCATGGCATTGATGTTGCATTGTGGCCACTCAAAACTCAAAAACACGTATCTAAGTAGGTATATAAATGTTTTGATATTTCGATGAAAAGTACCTATGGGGGTTTTTGGGGTCGATGTAGCTAGGTCTCATCTCCGGGTGTTCTCCGGCACAGATAACATAATACTATACCTAACTAGTGTCTCCGGGAAAACGAGATTTTACACCAAAATCTATTTGCTAATCTGTGTCAGTCACCGAATATTGACTACTTATACCTATGCTATTCCGCGTCCGAGCGCCCGAATTCGAACTTCGAACAGGCTTATTCGCTTTTTAGCGATAAGACCGCCCATTGTACATTTAGTTTTTTGTTTAATTGTTATGTGTTTATTTTAACTAGTTTGTAAGGTGTGCAATAAAGTATTTTCATTCATTCATTCAAATAGACAATACCTACTGGCTGAAGAGGAACATTAGATATTAAATGTAAGGGTAGCGATACTTAGATCATTGCAGGCCTCCGTACCCGAAGTAGCGATATAATACTTAGTATAATGCGCGTCATGTAAAAAGAACGATGGCGGTCAAGCTTCTTCAGGCGTTCCAGCGTTCTTTTTACATGACGCGTGCTATACCTACTTATTTAAGAGATGTATACCTATGCATTGAATGAGTGCCTACCTAGTTTACTACAAATAATGTACAATTATAGTATAACAATGTACAAAAAGAACGCTGGAACGCCTGTAGAAGCTTGACCGCCAGCGTTCTTTTTACATGACGCGCACTATAAACACGATTATAAAACAAAACGCCGTGCGAAGCTTAGTCGCCCAGTAGGAACATTTGAGAGTTAAACGATCAAACGTACCTACTTTATTTACTTACCTAGGTTATTTATCTAATGGCCAGACGCTAGACAGGTCTATTATTTTGGCGACAGACTACTATTTTGCGGACAAACCCCATTTTTTGGCTATAGCTTAAATCATAACCCATAAAATAATACAGCAGGTACCTACTTAAAGCACTTATGACAAAAAAATAAACAATGAATTTGCATTCAGTAAAGTACCCAAAAGATGAACAGAAGACATTAATGGGCATAATAAACTAAAGCCTTCCTGAACATAAAACAGCTGAGCCCAGCGAGCTCCAGATATCGACCAGCGTGGCTAATGGACAGCGGTTAGCATCACATGTAAACACTAAAACAGCTAATTGCTTCATCATTTCAAACCAGAGAGCAGATATAAGCTAACTATAGAACGTACGAAAACTTCAGTCACAGGTTATGACAAACCCAACATGCAGGTGGGGGACCGATTTGAATAGGTGGTTCGTGTTGTGTCCGGGCCCTATTTCTTGATGTATCTAAATCTATAAATTTTAGACACATATTATACACACACACACTCATTACACCATGGTACATTATATCATACAGATTCATCTTGGGACTAAGGCCAGCTCGTAGTGGAATACTGACGGCGTGGCAAGGCATGGCATGGCAAAGGATTTTCTTACTAATGAAGTTATTATGAATCTTTTTTCTTTTTTTTTTGAATTCATGTTACCTACTTTATTTTGATACCAGGATGTCGCGAAATGACGCGCCGCACCGCGGGATGCTGCGGCATGACGTATGTTATGCCGTTTCATTCCACGGGTTGCCGCGGCGTGCCATTACATCCCGCGAGAGCGCGAGACGTATGGGTCACTCACTTTATGTAGTGGAACTATGATTGCTAAGCTATTTGAAATAAGGTTGACACTTGAGCTATGGCGGCTGGGTTTTCAGCAGCATGCCACGACATGCCACGGAACGCCGCGGGATGCCGCAGCACAACCTGCCATGCCGTGCCGTGCCGTGCCGGCACTGGGCGCCCCGGCCCTAAATGTCCTGATGATGATTATCATGATGACATCGGTAAGAGCCCTCTATACGACATCTTATTCTTGTTCTCAGTCATCAGAGAAGAATTAATGTTTCGATAAGAGTTCATACCATCATGGCTACCTAGAGCTCTAATATTCCTCTGAGCTCAGGAAGTTTCGCACTAAACACTTCAGGCTCTGCTAACTGCACTTTACTGTGGAAAAGGTTAAATTTCCCACGAAATGTGAGGTTTGAAGTGAAATCCAAGCTCATTAGCGAAGGGAAATCCGCTATTGGTGTGCGTGCGGTAATAAAGGCAACAATCCGCTATTGGTGTGCGTGCGGTAATAAAGGCAACAATCCGCTATTGGTGTGCGTGCGGTAATAAAGGCAACAATCCGCTATTGGTGTGCGTGCGGTAGTAAAGGCAACAATCCGCTATTGGTGTGCGTGCGGTAATAAAGGCAACAATCCGCTATTGGTGTGCGTGCGGTAATAAAGGCAACAATCCGCTATTGGTGTGCGTGCGGTAATAAAGGCAACAATCCGCTATTGGTGTGCGTGCGGTAATAAAGGCAACAATCCGCTATTGGTGTACGTGCGGTAATAAAGGCAACAATCCGCTATTGGTGTGCGTGCGGTAGTAAAGGCAACAATCCGAACTACTAGTTTTTCTTTGTATTATTTTATTCATCATACCTAAATATTGTGTATATAATAAAGAATAAATACAAATAAGTAACAAATAAAAATAAATAATGCTGGACAGTTCACACAACATTAACCCAAAGCTAAGCAGAGCTTGTGTTATGGGAACTAGATATCAGCATAGGTACCTAGATCTTTTTTATTAAAATAGAGAACACGCAGAACACCCTGAACAAATATCTGCAAATCGTTCAAATATTTTTTCCTAAGAACATGGTGGTGGTAGTTTTGTTAGTAGTAAAGCTTTTTTGTGAAAGAGTTCGTGCGGTTTCGGTGTGCGAGTCGAGTTCTACCTCCATACCTATTTCTGCCGCAAAGCAGTAGTGCTTGCATTGCTGTGTTCCGGTTTGAAGGGTATGGTGCCGGTGAAATTACAGGCACATGAGACTTTTCATCTTTATGTCTCAGAGTGGCGGGCGCAGTGCCATAATAGGGTGCGTCCTAGGTAGACGTGACCTACGTGATAATGCACTGTTCATAGGCAGAGGGTACTGCTTAACATTAGGTGGGAAACGAATACCTATTCGTTTTTTATTAATCTTGGTATTACTGTTCACACTGCTTGAACAGTAATACCAAGATTTTAAAAAAACACTGTGAAAAGGGGTCCATTTGAGGCTCTGCCTACCCTTTCGAGGAGAAAGGCGCGTGTCTATGTATGTTTGTATGTATTCTAGACGGACGATTTCATTCTATGTCATGATTTTATTACCAGATCATCTAAGCACTGGGCTGATAATCGCCCTGTTGTCTTCAGGAAAAGAGGAAATTTACAAATCATTTCTTATTGCTTCGCGCATCAATTTAAGCTTTTTATCGCGGAAGTTATCGCTTTCGATTAGGAATGAAATATCCATTTCATGGTCACTTACACACCAATTTACTGGCGCATTTCTCAAGATTTATATAATTATGCTTAGTACTCCTCGACGCTGCTGGTTGGTAAATAAATATGCTGTTTCTTACTTTTATTTTTTACAAGCTTTTATTATGTATGTTTGTCCGGGTGGAATCTTGCAACCGAATTTCAAAGCAGTTATCCTCAACCGATTGACATGATATTTTGCCCACGGTGAAAAGAGGGCCCATTGAGACTCTGCCTACCCTTTCGGGGAGAAAGGCGTTTGTCTATGTATGTATGAGCTAGCTGCACGTTCATTGCACTGCGTGTTTTAGCTTTTTTCCAAGAGAAGAAATATTTAAAACACGCAGCGCAATGAATAACAAAATGGAATTCGAAATCTAACTTCAGTTTATTACACAATAAGACCACTGGATAACTCGCGTGCGAACCCAAGTGCAAATGACTAGTAAAAAGTTTTTTGTGCAAAATATATTTTTCAATAAAAGCTTTTATAAAATTAATGATCGTAACCGTGTGCTGATCAAAATGAGCTTAAACACGGCCACTCTACTATTTTCCATCGAGGAGTTCCGTTGTCCACCTTCCGTCTCCATCATCAGATCAGCTCGCTGTCGCCATAATATTGCATTGTCATCGGAACTTGACAGGTATGCAAAATATCATCTCAATCGGTTGAGGATAACTGCTTTAAAATTCAGTTGCAGATTCCACCCGGACATACATTGCAAGCTTGTAATATAAAAAAATACAAAAAGTCGGATGCGTGAAGTGTTACGTACAAATAGGCTACCATATAATGTAGGTAGTAACCATTAGACCAATTTTACTTATTAGTCCTCAGTGAAACACATTTTATACGCATTCTTTCATCACGAATATTTTACTTTAGAATTAAGAGTTAGTTACAGAATTTGGCGTCTGGCGGTATTCACTTTTTCGACAAGTTGAATAACTGAGCAGAAAGGTTCGCCTTGTAGACAAAGGAATACCAACGTGAGGTCAAAGGGCGTCTTGCCGCATCTCCGTGAATGCCGTCTTGTTCGGTTTGGGATTCTTTAGGTGTCCTTTGTTGTTTTATCTTACTTTTTTCAGTCGGTAACACACAAACATATGAAACATACAAAAAATGGTAAACATATGAAACAGTTGTGCTACCTGAAGACCGCTGCTAACGAAACCGTTGCTATTCAGCGTGGCAATGCAGCCAGCACCTTAGGGACGCTTCCGTCTGGTAATGATTTGGATCAGTTGAGCTACCTTTAGGTCATTAGCAGCGGTCATCAGTACAATGGATCAAATCTAAGGGATCTATTAGTAACTACTCCGTCTTATGACTGACTCTACCAATGTTGAGTACCTATACCTACTGTGTAATTAATCAAGATAGTGAGAGTTAAGTAATCAAATAAGGTCTTTCACAACACCAAAACGATAATTAAACCGAACAAGTAGTATCTATACAGGGCGTCCCAAGACTATGCGACATGAAGAGAAAGTAGGTACCTTAAATATTGGACATAGGATATTTTGCTGAAAGGAAACTTTATTTTATTTTTAAAACTTAGTAAAACAGCACCCAAGATTTTAAAAAAAAAACTTGCTTCGCCTGGTAATTATTATTATTATTTATACTTTATTGCACATAAAATAATGTTACAAAAAGGTGGGCTTAATGCTAGCAGCATATTCTACCAACCAACCCTGGTTGGTGACTGCTACTTACAAACTAACACAATAGGATCTTAAAACTACCTACATTAACAGTAATATATATTATATAATTTAATCGAATATAAATATAATCGGAATCGAACCGAACATTTAATGGCATCATTATTCAGGAGTTAAGAGATGAGATGCTGCAGCGTCTGAATTTGACTCTCAAGGCTGTATCCGACTGGGGTGATGCCAATCTAGTCAAGTTCAATGCCTCTAAAACGCAGGCTTGTCTCTTCTCGGCGAAAAAAAGTCCGTTTCTCCAAGTTCCTGTATTCCGCGATGTACCTGTAGCTATAGGAGATCACCTCGAGCTCTTAGGTGTTTCGCTCACGCCTACTCTCAACTTTGGCTCTTACATCGAGTCTAAGGCAAAAACAGCTGCCATGAAGCTAGGCATCCTGAATAAGGTAAAGCGTTACTTCACACCAGGACAGCTTCTCAGTTTGTATAAAGCACAAGTCCGGGCTGGTATGGAGTACTGCTGCCATGTTTGGGATGGTTCGGCCAAATACCAGCTTGCTGCCTTGGACTCGATCGAACGTAGAGCTTTCAGGCTTATAGGTGAGCAACATATGGCGGAGACTAAGATCCAGAGTCTCGAGCACCGCCGTAAGGTTGCATGCCTTTCAATCTTCTATAGGTTACATTTCGGGGAATGCTCCCAGGAACTGCACGATCTGATCCCACCATCTCCTTTTCATCATAGGACGAGCAGGCGTACGGCTCAGTACCATCCTTACCTCATTAGTATACCTTCTATTCGCACAAAACGTTTCGGTTCTACCTTTATAATGCGAACTGCTAAGGAGTGGAATACACTACCGTCGTCTGTCTTTCCTGAAAACTATAATCTGGGTCTCTTCAAGTCTAGAGTGAATAGGTGCCTTCTAGACCTTTGTGCTCCATCTTCGGCCACATCGTCACTTACCAACAGGTGAGATCGTGGTCAAACAAAGGTCTATCAATGTTAAAAAAAAAAAAAAAAAAAAAAAAACAAACATTTTACGTTATTATTTTGTTATAAGATACTATGTTACTTAAGAGGTTTTTTTTATCCATTCTTTCGATTGGCATCATAAAAATACAGATGTTTTTTTTTCACATTTAAGACGGTTTGATTCCCAGACGAAGAAAGTATTTTCTAGAAAATCTTTGAATGCAGTATTACTAAGTTTTAAAAATAACATAAAGTCTCATTTCAGCAAAATATCCTATCTACAATATTACCCTTCCTGTCGCATAGTCTTGAGACGCTCTGTATACAGTGTATACCAACCTACACAGAAAGTTGATGAGAGTGGGTGAAGTTAAAGTGTACTTTGAACAGAAAATGTAGGTTACTTACCTACTTAACATACCCTTTTAGGTAAAAGCTGAAGTTAGAGTCTTATGATAGGTACACCTAACCAGTAACTACTTAGGAGGAGTTTACCACTAGGGGGCACTCGAGTCCTCTGTGTACAAGCGAAGTTAGCTCCTATTTAGGATATTATCTCGGCTGCGCCAACCCTAGGCAGAAATCTTCATACAAAAAAAAGCAATTAGCGCGACTCGAAAAAGCGGTTCTTATTGAATACCTCGTAAAATATATATAATTTTACAAACCCCCTACAGTACCTAAGCCCTCGGCTTTGTTGTATTGATTTTATTAATCTAATTTTTGATCCAATAATACGCACCAGTTTAATACACAATCAAATCTAGGCAAAAAATAGACGCATGAATAACTTTAGATTTTATTTCTATCGAGAAAATATTGTCCTATCGTGTTTCTGGTACAGTGATCCCTCGGAATTATAATGTATCCATGCATATTTTTAATTTGAATATTGTACTTGATTAAGTCTGGTAAAAAACAAATTTAAGATTTGTAATTTTGCGGCATACTCCACCTTATATTTAGCACACTAATAACACCACAACTTTAAACCCAACGAATATTGCCACCTAGATCTAACAGCAAATCATTATCATTATCATTAATACACAGACGGTGGTTTATCCTTCTCTTAAAAAATAACATGGTTTGAAAGATTTGTATGGAAATCATATAGTCCGGTGTGATTTTATACAATTTAGTGGGAAACTCCACGATTTCTACGATACAGGCGTGCCTAGTGTGGATATCACTAGAAATAGTGTGGATATACATTTTTTTAATAGAGTGGTAGTAGTAGAGCTTTTTTGTGAAAAAAATCGTCTGGGGAAGTACTATTTCTGCCGCAAAGCAGTGTGCTCGCATTACTGTGTTCCGGTTTGAAGGGTATGGTTGCCGGTGAAATTACAGGCACATGAAACTAGCATGTGATTTCCACATACAAACCTTTGTTGGGAGATTTGGAAACCATATACTGAAACTGACAAACCATGTCGTGTCTTATTATTAGTGTATTGATTATTTGTACAATATTTAATTACGTTTTATGAGATAATATCCAAAATACGAAGTGACTAGACTGAATTGGTGCTGGGCGGAACTCTTGATCAGATTTGGTGACGGCAGGTGGTACCTATAAGGCCCTGACCGCACTAGAGGTCTAAGCACTAGAGGCCGTGGCAGACCATCAGCCAGGTGGGCAGATGATATAGAGGCCGTAGAGAGAAAGACCTGGATGCGAATCGCACAGAACCGTTTGGCGTGGCGTTTGAAGGAGGCTTATACCCAGCAGTGGGCTATTATTTGAGCTGCCAATGATGATGATGATCCAAAATAGGAACAAACTTTCGTTTGTATACAAGGGATCTAATCGCCCTTTTTTTTAACTGCTTGACGGAACAAGCGTTTGTCCCATCCCTGCCTACAACGATGCATTACCTCACAGGTCACGTCCACCTAGGACGCGCCCTATGTGGCATTGCACTGCGCCCGCCATCCTGAGACAACGATGAAAAGTCTCCGGCACCCATTCCTTTCAAAGCGGAACACAGCAATGCGAGCATCTGCTGCTTTGCGGCAGAAATAGGTATGGTGGTAGTACTTCTCCAGACGAACTCTTTTACAAAAAAGCTCTACTAGTAGTCTACTACTAAAAACTTGATCTTACTGAGTAGGAGGTACCTACTAAGTTGTTAAAGCGCTAAAACCTAATTAGATTAGCCAGGTGTTACGGTTTAAATAAACTCTATTCTATCCGCTAAGATCGCGTGGAAATCAAACATTATGTAGGCACTAAAGCGCTACGAAGCCGAAATACCTACTATGTTAATCTTGATGGAGTTGAAATTAATTTCAAATTTAAATTAATTCTTACTTACAAAACTAGAAAACTGTCTTAATTATTTATAGCATTTATAATTATATCCCGATAACCATCCATCTTAAGGCATGGTATGCCACAAAATTACCAATCTTAGATTTCATTTTTAACAGACTAAATCAAGTATAATATTCAAATTATATATATGTATGGATACTACATTATAATTCCGAGGGATATCTGTACCAGAAAAAAGATATAACAATATCTTCACAATAGAAAAAAAAACACAAAGTTACCTCTATAAAGCAGTTTTATTAAATATCTCGTAAAATATAGATAATTTTACAAAACCCCTACAGAAAACCCTCGGCTTTGTTGTATTGATTTTATTAATCTAATTTTTTACAAAATAATATGCACCATTAAAATGGTGCAAGTTTACTAAAGTAGGTACCTAAACAATCGACCCTATCCAAAAGTTTGAAGTAAATTTTTTATATTTAAAAAATATTGTCCTATCGTGTTTCTGGTACAGTTATCCCTCGGAATTATAATGCAGTATCCATGCATATTTATAATATGAATATTGTACTTGATTTAGTCAGTTAATAATCAAATCTCAGATTGGTAATTTTGCGGCATACGGCATACCCCACCTTAACTCGCGTTGGAAACCGCAAACGTAAAATAACTTTCACATTTTTGCGTGCGGCAACCGTCTCGACAAACAACGCGAGTGCAACATTCCGACAAAGAAAAAACTTTTCCAATACTCTACCTCTACGTTCATTCACAAAACAAACAAACAGAAACAGCGCGCGAAAAAGTTTCAACCAAAAACAAGTGCACGAACCTCGAGAAAATCCTTTGCCGCTCCAGATTTGCGATTGTCAATCCACGGTTTATTCCCAAACACTATCACTGCACTCGCTGCACTATAGCACTGAACGCGTTGCACTCACCCGGCGCGGTTAGCGCGTAGTCCAAGCTCGAACGTCTGACTAAGACTGGCGAGCGAGCGCGCGAGCTGCCTCCGCTGAAATCAAGGCCATGCAAAACGCCGCCGCTGCTCCCATTTCCCCATAGAAAGTGTTCGTATCCGTGATCCGTGCCCCTTTCGGGCAGGTGGGAGAAAGCACCCAAAAAATGTATAGTTCTGAGTCACCGAGATGTTTCGCTTTATCTGTTTTGGTCAATGGAGAGAGATGAAAGTGAAATAACCGGTTGTGTCGTCGAATCTGAAGAAAAAGTTCGAAGCTATCGCTGTCTCGGCGAGATTCAAACCTTGAAATTCGCGGAGATATTGAATAATGGAAACCAAACAAAAACCTTAATAAATCGCTGTTGGCTTAATTTCCCGCCGGTGATTTATGAATCCTGTGTGAGCTGGGAGCGCTTTGTAATGTAGCAATAATATTAAGAAACGTAATATATTTTTACTAGACGACCCGCTCGCGACTTCGTCCGCGGTGGTCAAAAAACTTCCCCAGCGCGGCGTGCAGACAACCGCAAAGTGTAAACATTAAAAGCCATTTCTGGACCCCTAAGTGGGCGAATTTTCCAAATACCTTTCATAGTACACCTTACACTCCTCTCCAAATTTCGAGTGCTGTGCGTTGCAAAAACTAAAGTTTTTCTTTTTTTAAATAAAACGTCCCCCTGCCTTGTTTCAGCAAAATTTTAGGTATCGCTGAAACACGTGTTTCTTAAATTTATTTAAGGAATCTCCTTGTAAAATTTCAAGATTCTACTACTAACGGATCCGAAATACAGAACATTTTTGAACCCCATTTTGAACCCTATAGGGTTCAAAATGGGGTTCAAAAATGCTACATGCATGCTACAGCATGCGAATTTTCAAAAATCCTTTCTTAGTACAACCCTTCGCAACGAGAAACACACCCTCCAAATTATTTCAAGTCTCTGCGACCAGCGGTTTAGGCTGTGCGTTGTCACTCGGTCAGTCAGCCAGTCAGGACATTGCCTTTTTTATATGAGATTAAACTAAGAAACATTACCTACTTACGACATACCATTAGCTGCATTGAAATAATACGTGCTCTCAAACAGTGAAGGAAAACATCATGAGGAAACTGGCATGGCATAATAATCACCACAAAGGTTATTTCACCATCGAACACAAGTGCCTTTGCAGGGACATCATACGTCTACCTGGTCACTGACCTAACACAAAGAAACTGTGTTACAACGAACGATATTTCACAGTCAAAAACTGTTTTATTGGGTACTAGGTAGGTATAGATAGAAGTAGACTAGCTAGTTGAATGGATAAGTCCAAATATTATATTCTGTTCGAGAGCAAAGTGCTCAGTAAGTTATGTAAAATTGAAAATTAGAAGTTGGCCTGCCCATAAACTTGATGCGCATCCAAGGCGATAAATAATTCGGCAGAAGAATTTCATTTGCTGATTAAAAACTCTGGGTTTCTTGATACCGATGGAATTTTTTGCAAGTTGTACGGACTAGCCAATATAAAATTTAATCGCAATGTAAAGATTTTGATCAGTTGAGCTACCTTTAGATCGTTAGCGCAGTGGTTGTCAGGTAACATAGCTGTTTTATATGTTACCGTTACTGATACTTTTAGCCTGAATCCTCCCATTGTTGGGCAAAGGCCATATCCCCCCATATCCTCCAGTCACTACGATCCTGTGCTATTGTTTTCCAATCTGTGTTAAAAGTTATACACTTTTAACACAGATTGGAAAACAATAGCACAGGATATATATATATATATATGTATGTTTCATCGCGCCATCTCCTGCGTGGTCTGCCGCGACGCCCGTCTCGCTGAGTCAAATGTATTTTTTTAATTTTAATTATACCTATTTGTATTTATTGTATTATTATTTCAGTAAATAACAGTGTAAAGTGAAGAATGTAGAGTTCTAGAATGTAGTGTTTATTGAGAATTAAATATCCCGTAGATTCAACGATTTAATTAAAAGTTAAAGTATTTAATGTTGCTATGCTGATAATTAGGTTAACTTTAAAAAATCACGAACCCTTTAAGGTCCGAGAATTCAAAATGATTTGAATATTTTACCAAATCTTGCAGCAACAAAATTCCTTAAAACTTAAGTAAGTGTTTAACTTTGGCATTTCTTGAGTTTAAAAAGTCTAGGAATTACTAGAAAATTTCAGTTTTTGTGCGGGGAAATAGCGAAGAGACCGGAAAATCCCCTCAGGACCATCTAACCACCAAAACACACAACCGGTATTGGTTACTCCAATTTCCCAACAGGCCACTGGTGACCAAATCACACGATACTCCCATGATCCACCAGTGGTGAAAACATTACCATTTCACCACTGATTTAGTGCTTCATCACTTAACATACAAAAAATACTGTTTTATTTCAAATTGAATGTATTGAATGTATTGACTACCGAGGTAGTATAAGTTTACGATGCCCGTTTGGTTCTCAATAAAATGAGAGATGGAGGAACGGTACGTGCTAATTTTCGAAGCTGTTGGCTATTTTAACGTTTATGAAGACTGGAAACGACGTCCTATTTCACATAGTACACGTTTCACACATTTTAATAGTAGTAGAGCTTTTTTGTGAAAGAGTTCGCCCGGGAAGTACTACCACCATAACTATTTCTGCTGCAAAGCAGTAGTGCTCGCATTGCTGTGTTCTGGTGTGTTTTGAAGGGTATGGTTGCCTGTGAAATTACAGGCACATACTTTCATCTTTATGTGTCAGGGTGGCAGGCGCAGTGCAATACTACATACATAGGGCGCGTCCTAGGTGGACGTGACTTGTGTGATAATGCACTGTTCATAGGCAGAGGGTACCGCCTATCATCAGGTGGGCCATCTGCTTGTTCCGTCATTCTAAGTAGTATAACAAAAAAAAAACACGAAGATATTTGTGAAAGTTAGCGACGCGGTGACCTGATGATGCTAACTGACCAGTGAAGCCTGCGTTTCCACCAAAGATGTGCAAAGGTAGATGAGCGGTGCGAGGATGCGTAGCGACGCTATGAACGGTGCGCAGATGAGCGGTGCACATGCGAGGATGTGTAGCGGGTTCTTAAATATGTTAAATATAAAAGTGTTTTTTTTTCCACTGATCCATATTTTCCGTACAATTCACATCTACCTATAACAAACTCCGTCTAGTGACTGCTAGTAGTTTCTTGCTCGCATCCATCTTTTGCACACATCCCTCGCACACATCCCTCGCACACATCCCTCGCACACATCCCTCGCACACATCCCTCGCACACATCCCTCGCACACATCCCTCGCACACATCCCTCGCGCACATCTCTCGCTTGTTTTGCACTATTCTTGTATCTACAGCTTTCTAGGTCTAGCGGTTTCGGGTCAGTCAGTTCGCTGTTATATAGGTGTAGATTATTAGCGCAAAATTCTTTTTTGAGTATCTACGTGAGGCCAATTTCCGAATATAAGAAGACAGAATACATTCCTGATAATATTTTCGACCCTTCTTCGAACTGTTCGTTTAGTCTCTATAGATTTTCTCCTACTAGAGAGGTCAACGACCACTCATGACGTCACAGATGAACTATTGTGACGTGGGCGGATCAAGCTCGTTACTCAAGTGGTGAGAACACTTCTTGAAGAGTTTAGTCAAGGTTTTGTTGCTTGTACAATATGTATGACGACCACTGTAGCGCGTCGGGCGAGTAGCCGGCTGAGATGCGAGAGGTTGCGGGTTCGATTCCCGCTGCGGAACATATATATGTACGATCTGCACATATTCGTTCATTGCGCTGCGTGTTTTACCTTTTTTTACAAGAGCAAAAATATTTGAAACACCCAATGCAATGAACAGCAAACTGATAATCTAAATCGAACTTCAGTCTATTAGACAATCAGACCTCTGGTCTGGGTGTTGTAGTACCGTGGTACTCGTAGTTTATACCCACAACACAGGGGATCCTAGAGTTGGATCAGAACTATGTTTTTTTTATACAACTTTAGGTGACGGAACAGGCAGATGGCCCACCTGATGTTAAGTGGTACCCTCTGCCTATGAACAGTGCATTATCTCGTAGGTCACGTCCACCTAGGACGCGCCCTATGTGGCATTACACAGTGCCCGCCAACCTGAGACATAAAGGTGAAAAGTCTCATGTGCCTGTAATTTCACCGGCAACCTTACCCTTCAAACCGGAACACAGCAATGCAAGCACTACTGCATAGCGGAAGAAATAGGTATGGTGGTAGTACTGCCCCGGACGAACTTTTTCACAAAAAAGCTCTATACTACCAACCAGATTTCCTTTTTTACTATAGCGAAAATATTTGAAACACACAATGCAATGAACAGCAAACTGATAATCAAAATCGAACTTCAGTCTGTTCGACAATAAGACCGCTGGTCTGGTTGTTGTGGTACCATGGTACTCATAGTTAATACCCAGTACCCAAGACACAGGGGATCCTAGTGTTGGATCAGTATATGACTGATTGCTGTGGTGTGTCCGACCTAAGAATAGACCTCTCCTCCTCCCGTGGATGTCGTAAAAGCTGACTAAGGGATTACACTGGCTAGGGGATGGGTAGCAGTGATTAAATCCCCCCATTGCATGCTATGGGGGGACGGGGGGGGGAGGCCAGCAGTGGACGTCTAAAGGCCGCTGATGATGAGGATGATGTTGACGGTTGGGTGTTATTTTATGTCAATCCAATGTTGAAGATTTACCTTCCCATACAACGCACGCGTTGCAGGAGGTTGCGCAGGACGCAGGAGGTTCCGCAGGACGCAGGAGGTTGAAGGTTCGATTCCCGACTTGGAACAAATATTTGTACGATCTGCAGATATTTGTTCAGGGTGTTCTGGGTATTTTCTATGTATAATAAAAATATGTATCTATATAATATATTGTACTAGTGAATCAATGTCGCATTTTAATTAGTATAACTCGGAAGTGAAATAAATACCTATTAAGAAAACAATAACTATCAGAAATCAGGCGCGAGCGCCACACTGCAGCTCTTACAGAATTACTGTCTTAGGGTCTTACCGAATGAGCGATGTGTGTTTTGAAACGCATTTGCCTAGTATATCAATCAGTTATCTAGTACCCATAACATAAGCTCTGCTTAGCTTGGGGCTAGATAATGTTGTGGGAACTGTCCAGCATTATATATTATTTATTAAACAAACCGAAAAATCTTAATCTTCGAAATGTACCTATATACTTACTTGCAATAATCTTACAACAATGTATTGGCAAATTGTGAATCATGCTAATAATAATGACTGCAGATCTGAGCAGCTATTTGCATATATACATACATAGACACACGCCTTTTTCCCCAAAAGGGTAGGCAGAGGCTCAATGGACACTTTTTCCCTGTGGGTTGCACCAGTGTGGTAATATAGACGTGACAAAAGGTGAGCTCATCGCCACCATTGCTTCCCACGGCTGACTTGGCTAACGCTTTCCTCCATGCAGTAATAACAGCCGGAACAAATCTTTACCAACGAATCTTAGCCGGGTAATCCCTTAGTCGGCTTTTACGACATGCACGGGAGGAGACAGAGAGATCTATTCTTAGGCCGGACACACCACAGCCACAAATAACAATAATCTAACAAAAACGTATTGGCAAATTGTAAACCATTCGAATACTGATAACAGCAGATCTGAGCAACTATTTGTCTAAAAATATACCATACAGTAACAGCTACAATTTATCCGAAGAACCTTCGCAAAACTAATTTATCTCTCTCAGTTACCGAGCTAACAATATTGCTATTATACGCCGTTCGAGAATTCTGTACCTACGATGATTTCTCGAATGGAATTCATTACCGTTAGTGGTAGACTAATAGGTAGGTATTACACCTAAGTAACACGAGCACGCTACTACGAGTATAGTATGTAATACTTAGTCGTAATACGAGTGACTGTATCGAATCACGCGACTCTATTCGATACAGCAATCAATCAATTTAGTTAATCAATTCGCGCAAAGTTGTACTCGTAGCCAAAAATATACTCATAGCCTTGTTGGACCAAAGTAATTTTGGTCGAAGCTCGTAGCACGAGTATATTTGCGAGGATTCATTTAATTTCACTTATTAATCATTTATTTAATCCTTATACAAAATATATTGTGTGGGGAAATAATTAAACCAAAATATTCATACTATTTAAATTACCTACACTACAAACACAAATAATTACATAATACAAAAAAATAAAATAATTAACATGTCAATAAGTCTTAAAATCCATAGTCAAATCCAATAAAATTATATGAAGAAAACACAATAAAAAACACAATGCAACACTGGAGACACAACAAATTTGTTATTTAAGTAATACAAAATTATAATAATGTTGTCCCTAATTTAATATTTACAATTCATCAATAGAATAGAGGCACTTGTCCAGAAGGAAACACTTTAATTTGTTTTTTAAACTAGTCTAATAAGACTAGTTTAAAAAACAATAAAGAAATAATTCAAATTTTTTTATATCCTCTCAATAGAGAGGATTGATTGAATAAAAATAAAAAAAACTTTCTGTTTGGTCCATGGACGTAAAATACCTAGGTACATACTTACTGAAATTTAAGCGGCAGGCAAGCAAGTAGTATTAGAGCTTATTTTTTAAAGAGTTTGTCCGGGGAAGTATTACCATCATACCTACTTCTGCCGCAAAGTAGTAGTGCTTGCATTGCTATGTTAAGGTTTGAAGGGTATGGGTGCCGGTGAAATTACAGGCACATGAGACTTTCATCTTTATGTCTCCAGGCGCAGAGCAATGCCACATATAGGGTGCGTCCTAGGTGAACGTGACCTATGAGGTAATGTCACCGCTTAACATCAGAGGGGCTAGTCTGGAAATTTGACAAGCAACTTACATGGCCGTGTGGTGTGCACTACACGGATTTTTGTTTGGGATTTGAGGTTCTCAAGGTGCCCGTGCTCTTCGATTTCTCCATACTAAAATCCGTGTAGTGTACACCACACGGCCGTGTAAGCTGCTTGTCAAATTTGCAGACTAGCCCCTCTGGTGGGCCATCTGATTGTTCCGTCAATATGCAGTTAAAAAAAACTAAAACTGTCCATCATCTTTGGATCGAACAATCACTTTATCAAGTCAGACAACAATGCAAGAAAAAAAACGTAGCAGGCTGACGATTCGGGCCAAAATCTCGCAAGGGTTTGTAAAAATTTATGTCCTTATATACCAACGATGCAAAAACAACCCGATTATAGGAGCCGTGATCGTCTAGCTAGACACGAGTAGTGTTTCTGACAGAGACAAGAGGGCAATTAGTCGAGATAGAAAACCCTTGGTAAAATGTTTGCGTAATCGATCAATCCCATGTCTCGATATAGGACCTGATTGATGAAGGGTTCTCGTAGGTAATCGTGTGCGTCCCAGGAGCCGTCTGTAGGTGGATCTGTCATTGTCACACGAGGATGAGGGAGGTAGGTATCTTTGCGTCGCAGAGTGTACTAATAAAGGTGTACTGAAGTATGCTCCTTGTGAGCGATTGTACTATACCACGATAGAGCAAATTAAATAATGCTACAGCCAGTATACTACTTGAATGACTGTACATGCTGATGGCCCACCTGATGTTAAGTGGTAACCTCTGCCTATGAACAGTGCATTACCTCATAGGTCACGTCCACCAAAGACGCGCACTGTGGCATTGTACTGCGCCCGCCACCCTGAGACATAAAGATGAAAAGTCTCATGTGCCTGTAATTTCACCGGCACCCTTACCCTTCAAACCGGAACACAGCAATGCGAGCACTACTACTTTGCGGCAGAAATAGGTATGGTGGTAGTACTTCCCCGGACGAACTCTTTCACAAAAAGGCTCTACTACTACTAAAGAATACAACTTATAGAATTGAAACTATCGTGGTTGGGAATCATTTTAAATTAAAAACGGCTAATTACCACTATTTTTCGTCACTTTGCTGACGTTTCGAGACTGAGTTCAGAAGCCAGCAGTTGGTCAGCAAAGTGACGAAAAATAATGGTAATTACCTAGCCGTTTTTCATTTAAAAAGATCACTCTTAAGTACTACAGAATAAATAATAGACTATTACTGCCCCATCACACTTTAGGTGATACCTAACACTACCTAACGCTACATGCCTAAAGTTAAATAAATAATAGACTATTACTGCCCCATCACACTTTAGGTGATACCTAACACTACCTAACGCTACATGCCTAAAGTTAAATAAATAATAGACTATTACTGCCCCATCACACTTTAGGTGATACCTAACACTACCTAACGCTACATGCCTAAAGTTAAATAAATAATAGACTATTACTGCCCCATCACACTTTAGGTGATACCTAACACTACCTAACGCTACATGCCTAAAGTTAAATAAATAATAGACTATTACTGCCCCATCACACTTTAGGTGATACCTAACACTACCTAACGCTACATGCCTAAAGTTAAATCATTCTGTAGTTTGTAAAATATAGCACGAGGCCTGTGACAGGTGTTATTTTGATCATTTTGACAGTCTTAAGACTATGTTAAAATTTTGGAGTCGCGTGCGTTGCGTTACCTGCGCACTCAGTAACAGTAAAGGTTATAAAATTGATGTTAATACAGTAATTACTTGAGGATGTAATCTAAATAAATCATAATACTTCCTACTTTAGAAGCAAAACTAAGTTTTATCATTTGTTGCTTACGTAAGTTACTTCCGAGCTGAAGAAATCTATACCTCATCTCTTCCCGGGTTCAAGTGAGCAGTAGAGCTGTCACTTTCTTGCAGATATTGTTTCCTTGCTAGACTCCGCCCATTCTGTATTTTAACATATCGCCTTAACGCTGTCCAAAAGTTTTGAAACTTGAAAATGTGAAAGTTTTAGGTTAGGAAGTTTCCTCTTTTCAAGTTTCAAACTTCAAAGTTACTAACGCTTCAGTTGGACCATTCTGTGAGTTGGACTCTTCCCGCCATTTTTGAAAAGAGACGTCGTCTACTTTTATTTTGTTTCATTTCCTAGTGTTTTTTTGAGTTATTTTGTGTAATTTTAGTGGCATTTTAACCAATGTAGGTAACTCGTCTATAGAGCACAAGTATAGTAAAATGAAATGTAAAGTGTATTGCGTGACTTTTCAAATATTTTATTTTATTTTTTAAGATTCAAGCACAACACCATAACAGAAATCCGTCCTAAAATGTGTTCTTCAACCAATTTTTTTGTAAAACGGCCACCGTTTTACTAAATCATGACTTGACTGTGACTTTGACGACTTGGAAGGATTGTAGGTAAAGTTGCAAATTATATTGAAAACACCGCAAGGGCCACTTGTTCAAGAACTGAACTGAACAGATTGAAAACACATTAATAAATTATACTGAAAATGGCAAATTCACAAGCCGCGCGACGCCAAAAAACAAAGAAGAAAAAAAAACGTTTCATTTAAATGACTCTATAGTTAATACTTAACGCTACAGCCAAATCACTGTAGACTCCAGAGCGACGCTATCCTATTGAGTTTTGTGTTATTTGACCAAAACCGTATACCTACCTATATACACAAGGTTATTTGTGTAGGTAGGTACCTACTTAATTCGCCAAAAGCCCTTTGCTTACTAGGTTTTCACTGCTGTTCATAGGCCTTCCCCTTAGAACGCCACGTCGAACTGTCTTGAGCCGCCTCCATCCCCCGACTTCCAGTGGAAACATGGTGATATGGAAATGTTCTCTGAACAAACTTTTGAAACTATCATGGTTATGGACATACTTTTACGAAACGGGATATTTAGATTTACCATGATTTTTGAGTTTTGTTTGTTCCCGATATTTCGGCACAGTTGCATGCGCCATGATCACGGGAGAACATGCATGCAACTGTGCCAAAATATCGGGAACAATCAAAACTCAAAAATCATGGTAAATATCCCGCTTCTAGTGAAAAGTATGTTCTCTGAACAGTTTTCAAAACGCCACATAATTGATACCCTTTCGTAACTACCGACAGAACCCCTGATGCGTGAATCTGGCTCGCATTTGACTGGGTTTACCGTTCGCGGATATCGTACCGTCAGGTTAACAAGCTGCACCGTACTTTAATGCTTAGCATTCATCAAATTACGCTTTTCATGTTCTATTAACCATTGCTGCAATTTCCTAGTTCCATTTCAAAGAACCTACTCATACTTTGTGCACGTCGCAGTCAATTTATGAATCCAGCTTGGGCTTTGAGCGCCCAATTGGTGTCCTTCAAGTTAGAAGCCCCAACATGTTTTTTTTTCAGCTAGTTTAATTAGGTACTGAACAAGCAGGCTCACCTGATGATAAGCGTTACCCTCTGTCTATGAACAGAGCATTATCACATAGGTCACGTCCACCTAGGACGCACCCTATGTGGCATTGCACTGCGCCCGCCACCCTGAGACATAAGATGAAGAGTCTCATGCGCCTGTAATTTCAATTATGATTGTTTCAATTGCGACCTCTGTGGCGCGACGGGCGAAGGTTGGCCTGCGACGCAGGAGGTTGCGGGTTTGATTCCCGCCTCGGAAAAAATATTCGTGCGATCGCAGATATTTGTTCAGGGTGTTCTGGGTATTTTCTATGTATAATAAAAAATATCTATTTATGTTATATATTGTATTAATTATTTTTAGTACCTATATCAGTTATCTAGTATCCATAACACAAGCTCTGCTTAGTTTGGGGCTAGATATTGTTGTGTGAACTGTCCTGCATTATTTATTTGTATTTTTATTATTTATGCCGAAAAACTGTGCTCAAAATTTATAAATACGAGTAGTGACGCAAAGCAGAGAATTTTTGACGCTGTAGTTTAGGAGATATTTAGGTAATTCACTGAGGCTTCAAACTTGACGTCTTGTTGAAAGTCTCACCAAGAGTGAAAATACCGGCATATACCATAACACCCAACAGTCACATACATAGTCCTGACCCCACACTAGGATTCCCTGTGTCGTGGGTATCAGGACTACGAGTACTATAGTACTATAACACCCAGACCCAGAACAAATATTTGCAGATCATACAAACATTTGTCCCGCAGCGGGAATCGAACCCGTAACCTTTCTCAGACGGCTACACGCCCGACGCGCTGCAGGGGTCATCAAGTATATAGTAAGAGGTATATGAATAAGCTTAATTTACAACCCTATTGTGCTCGAATAGAGTTCATAACTGATATCAAATAATACTATTAGTAAGTACGTAGAAGCTTTTTGGAATCCTGTTTATAACAATCGTGGTCGCGGGCTGCCATTGAAAGATAATACGTAATGAGGCTCTGCCTACCCTTTCGGAGTAAAAGGTGAGTGTCTATGTACACACGTATTACATTCGATTTAGGATATAAAATATACAACATAGGTACTTACAACTATTTGTCGAACAGTCAGTAAGTTGGCTGTATAGGCCGAAATCCTGAACACGATTGTAGCATGACAGAAGAGCCCAGTGTGGACTCTATTTGCGCCATTTTCATAATTTATTTTATTTTGTTACCTAAAAAATAATAAAATAAAATAAATAATAAACATACAAATAAATAATGCTGGACAATTCACACAACCATATCTAGCCCCAAGCTAGGCAGAGTTTGTTTTATGGGTACTAGATAACTGATATGCTTAATATACAATACATTACCTACTTCGATAGATATTTTTTATTAAACATTGAAAAAAGTTGGATAATGTTTTATGTGCGTCTCCCAGGAACACAGAATAGCTCTATCTCCCAGGAACCTTCTTTCAAACACATCTCTTTATGGACGATCCAAATTGAAGAAAATACGATAAAGGAAATAAATTCTCACCATTTCCACTTCAATCGGATCTAGTCGATGGCGAAATTACGATCGTCAGAGCGAAAGAGGTCTGCTGCTAATAAAAACCTAATTCAACTATAAAACCAAGACAGTAGGCAGAGAAGCACACCCACATTTTCTTATCGTGGAATTAAAGATCGCCTCGGACGCATTTACGAGTGTAAGGGATTAGTGAGGCAAAATACTTACGCTTTCATGGACAATATTTTAGTCCGTCGGATAGTAATTTGGATCAGTTGAGCTGTCTTTAGATCGTTTGCAACGGGCTCAACATTTAAATTTGTATTTTTAAAAGCCTTTAATGTATGTGTGTCCGTCAAATCTTGCAACTGAATTTTTGAACCAGTTTAGCCTCGTTCGATTGAGCTGAAATTTTGCATATCTGTCGAGTTCCGATGACAATACAATATTATTGATGACAGCGAGCTGATCTGTTGATGGAAGGTGGACAACGGAACTCCTCGATAGTTAATAATACCTACACTAGCCATGTTTGGGCTCATTTTGATCAGCTCACGGTTTCGCTTATTAATTTCATCAATTATCATCAGTGAGATGTACATTTTACGAAAGCTTTTATTGAAAAATATTTTTTTCACAAAAAACTAGTTTACATTTTGTATAGGTATCCTGCTTGTATTAGTTGTACCTATTACTAGCTAAAAGCACGGCTTTGAAAGGTCTCGCCAGATTTCTTACCTTTTTTAAATACCTTTTTGAAAAAATCTAGATATTAATTTAAATTACTATGTTAATTTACATATACAGATGTGTGATAGTTTTTTCGTAAAGTTTACCACAAAATGCACACGTTGTGGGATGGTACAGGATCGCCATAATTATCCCAATTATTTCTGTTAATAGTGTGTAGTGTAGTGCCTACACTATGTATCGACGATTTTATAACGATTTCATGTAGCTAGTTTTCCGCGTCTTGCACAACCAAAGTACTAGTATAGTATTCTTATATCTGTGACCAAAGTAACCAAACCACATAAAGGACACGCTACCTCGAACAGATTTGTAACAAATTCCAATATCCCCCACTTATACTAAGCGATGCTCCGTTCCTCGAGGTCGCGGGTTCGGTCCCGGAGGTGCCGACTCATCGCTTGAGGCCGGTAATTGCCTCACCCAGATACTCACATAGACACCATCTATTTAGGCCGGGGGCACACGATGCGTTGCGGCGGCTGAGCGGTGTCGCTGCGTCGTCCTTACATAGTTATTATCTGTGGCATGGCACACGATGCGCTGCGGCGCCGCACCGGACTTGCAACCACTGAGACGAGGCGGGGAGGGGTGAATGCGTTGCGACGCCGTGTGCCCGCCGATACGGTGAAATCTTTGCGGTGCGGCGCCGCAACGCATCGTGTGCCCCCGGCCTTAGGGTAATGGTTGAAGTGTTCAACCCTTCTACTTCATTTAAATATTTCGAGAGAAAGGGATAATCCCATCTCACAAGAGCCAGAGCCTCTAATTTTCAAAGAGGTTTTCAATTATTATTCAGTCAATTCGAATGGTTCATTTTCTGTACAGTTTAGCGATGCGAAAGGAGGCGACCGAAACAGTCTCCACCCGTCATGACTCACAAGGTGGCTGAAAGCATCTATATAGTGTCTATTAGTGTATGAAAGAGGTTTGATTCTGAACCAAGCCTACACGGGCCCAATTATTATTTTTTAAAGAAAAATCATTCTTATACTATACAGTTACAATTCAATTACAATTGTCAATAACAAGTAAATTAATTTTGTAAACATTAAAAAAAACCTCAACGCAATGAAACGGCCCAACCGATTTTGATCAAACATACCTAAAAACAATACCGACTGTTGTGTACCGGAATAAATATTCTATTAAATTAAAGATTGTAATTTATAACAGCACTTTATTATATTTTTGCATGGCCGTTCCCCGTGAGTGAGAGAGCGAGACAGCGAGAGAGCGAGCAGTACAGAGCCTGTAACGTTCCGATATCACACTCTCCACCACCATTGTATACAATCGAAGAACTATTTTGTACTACCTAAGACAAATAGCAAGGTTCAAACAATACTAAACAATACTTAACCAAGCTAACAATTACATTATTGTTACCTTAATAATATTTATAGTATAACAAAAATCAAACAGGAGTTATGGTATTACTTAAATATTCTTAACTAATTTGATTACATAATTTTAGTCTTCTACTGACTGATCACATGTACGAATTTGGTTTAGGTGTCTTTTCCATTTTAAACCCCCTACATCAATGTAGTAGGTTACCCCTGGACATGATTCATCCGTTATAATTCCTAAAATCCAAGGTTTATGGCCCTTTCGGTAGTCTCTAACCATAACTTTCTGTCCTAATTCTAATGTTGGTGTATTTCTGCTACCTTTATAATACTTTTTTGCTTTTTCTTGCATTTCATATGCTTTATCCGCTATTGGTGGCGGCCTAAGTAATGTGAATCGATTTCTAAGCTCTCTACCCAGCATTAACCGGGCCGGTGTTACACCGGTAGTACTATGGAGTAAATTTCTGTAATCAAACAAAAATAGGTTAACGGCTGAACTGAGTGGATTACCGCTTTCCTTTATTTTAGTTACATGTGCTTTAAAAGTTTCCACAAATCGCTCAATTGCCCCATTCGTTGCTGCGTGGTACGGCGGCGAAAAAGTATGTTTTATATTTGTTAGTTGACAAAAATTCGCAAATTCTGTGCTAGTGAAGGTCGGCCCGTTATCTGTTACCAAGTGGACTGGAAAACCAAAGCTGGAAAATAATTTCTTGAAAATTTCGATTGTACGAGTTGCCCCAATAGTGGTCATTTCAAAAGCCTCAGGCCACTTTGAATAGCTGTCTACAATCACCAAGAACATTTTATTATTATATGGCCCTAAAAAATCTGCATGAAGTCTGTACCATGTGGACGGCGGTACAGGCCATGGGTTAAGTTTTGATTTTGGTGGATTTTTATTATTTTTGAGACAGATAACACAAAAAAAACATGTTTTTTTTTTTTTTTTTTTTTTTTTCCCATTGAATGCCTGTAGATCATAATTATTTGACATGTTTGTCTTTGTTTGTTGAGACGAATTGGCTGAGGCGGCGGCGTCTGCTTTCAATTGTTCTTTCCAGTGGGTGCTCAAAATCTTCCGTAATTCATCAACTGTTTCGTTTCGAGTAGTAAATCCGTACTCTGATAGCTGCTCTTCCAATTGGGATTTGTTTAATTTGTAAATCCAAGAAGACATTTATTTATTTTCCGTGACGTGACAGTTGAGTTGTATATTGAAGTAAGAAAAAAATGGTTGCCGTTGAACCGTGGATGGGACGCGGCCGGCGCGCGGAGGCACACGATTTGTTAGCACACAACTTTAAAAAAATCGGTCGCGTTTTGAGAAATCGATCCTTTGGAGCTCGTCGCCAAACTGTTGTGTACCGGAATAAATATTCTATTAAATTAAAGATTGTAATTTATAACAGCACTTTATTATATTTTTGCATGGCCGTTCCCCGTGAGTGAGAGAGCGAGACAGCGAGAGAGCGAGCAGTACAGAGCCTGTAACGTTCCGATATCACACCGACAAACGCACATTTCAAAAAAAAAAATGTTTCATCCGTTCTGGAGCTACGATGCCACAGACACACTCACACACATACACACACAGACACGTCAAACTTATAACATCCCGTCGTTTTTGCGTCGGGGGTTAAAAATGGTAGTCTGCTAAATTTATGATTTTATGATTTTTTACGGATAAAGATTTTACGATTGTTTGTAAATGGTCACAATTATAATGCAATTGAAAAACTATTGTAGTTAGAAGAATACCAAAATTGACAAAAATTACAACTATGAGACAATTCATTAACAATTTAAATACAATTGGTTTAGTAGAATTGGGCCCCAGAGCTCCAGAGGTCGTCAAATACAAATAAGTTAATTATAAGTAAGTAAATAAGTCGTCAATAATAAGTTATATACTTACTTATTTAGTGCAGAGAGCTAAGTTATGTGTAGTTCCACTCAAGTCCGTAACGTTGAGCTAATTTTGATGGTATTTAGAGTATGGATGAATCCTAAGAGGTGGGGCGGGAAGGGCGTACTGTTTTTAGGGTTCCGTACCCAAAGGGTAAAACGGGACCCTATTACTAGGGCTCGGCTGTCCGTCTGTCTGTCTGTCCTTCTGTCACCAGGCTGAATCTCATGAACCGTGATAGTTAGACAGTTTAAATTTTCACAGATGATGTATTTCTGTTGCCGTTATAACAACAAATAGGTACTAAAAAACAGAATAAAATAAATATTTAAGGGGGCTCCCATTCAAAAAACGTGTTTTTTGCCGTTTTTATAGATAATGGTGTCGCCAGGCTGTATCTCATGAACCGTGATAGTTGAAATTTTCACAGATGATGTATTTCTGTTGCCGCTATGACAACAAATACTAAAAAATAGAATAAAATATTTATTTAAGGGGGCTCCCATACAACAAAAAATGATTTTTCCAAATGTAGGTTAAGCAATGATCTGCGAGGTCAGTTTTTGGATAGGTGACCACTTTTTGCATGCAATTTTAATTTGTTTTTTTTCACAAACGTGATTTTTTTGCCGTTTTTATAGATAATGGTACGGAACCCTTCGTGCACGAGTCCGACTCGCACTAGGCAAAAAACGGAACCCTAATGGATTCTTCATGTCTGTCTGTCTGTCCGTCCGTATTATGCCTGTCACAGCCACTTTTTTCCGAAACTATAAGAACTATGCTGTTGAAACTTGGTAAGTAGATGTATTCTGTGAATCACATCAAGATTTTCTCACAAAATAGAAAAAAAACAATAAATTTTTGGGGTTCCCCATACTTATAACTGAAACAATTTTTTTTTTCATCAAACCCATTCTTGTGTGTTATCTATCTTCAAAAATGATATTGAGGTTTTTACTACACTGAATAGTTTGCGCGAGAGACACTTCCAAAGTGGTAAAATGAGCCCCCCCCCAGTAACTTCTAAAATAAGAGAATGATAAAACTAAAAAAAAAAATGATGTACATTATCATGTAAACTTCCACCTAAAATTGGTTTGAACGAGATCTAGTAAGTAGTTTTTTTTTAATACACTAGGTATTATTAAAACATTGATCAAAGTTACAACGAACTGCAAGAACTTTTATACTATGTTACTTGCTGCTACCACAGATAAAAGAATACTATACCTGCTACGGAACCCTTCATGGGCGAGTCCGACTCGCACTTGGCCGCTTTTTTATCTTGACACCACGCGTGTGAAGCCGCGGGCAAAATGCTATCAAGGCTATGCTATATGTAAGGCTAATCAAAAATTGTCTTTGTTATTTTAAAGGTCACATGCCTTACGGACATCCGTAGGTATCACAGGTATCGCTTTCTTCACAGTAGAAAACATTGAAAATTCTTCACAAGTTTACACAGCTGTTATTACAACACATAGTAGGTACCTATTATGTAGAGCCGCAGAGGGTTACGGTACCGGATTCGAATCGGTGTCATGACTACCAGACTTAGGCCTTGCGTGAATGACGATGGGATTCCCAAGCTGATTCAACTGGCATTTAAGGCGCAATAGGTTCACAGCATGTCTACAATGAGATCTAGAATTTTTAAGTTTTTGATATGAGTACTTGCAGTTTTCAAGAAGAAACAATATATGGTGTTGCGGAACAATTTTTTTTTTTCTACTTGTTGACGCATCATGCTAGAGGCCCACCTGATGTTAAGCGGTAACCTCTGCCTATGAACAGTGCATTACCTCATAGATCACGTCCACCTACGACGCAACCTATGTGGCAATGCACTGCGCCCGCCACCCTGAGACATAAAGATGAAAAGTCTCATGAGCCTAGTACTTCCCCGGACGAACTCTTTCTCAAAAAAGCTCTACTACTATTAATCAAAACAGCATGACCATTTCAATCAAGAGTTTATTTTAGACTCACTGAGGAGGTAATCTCTCCGTTTTATTTCAGACTCACTGAGGAGGTAATCACTACGTTTTATTCAGACTGTCTTCAAAAACAAAATAATTTTCGGTTACAAAAAAGAACTAATTTTAAAATATATTACTATATTCTACATTTTGTTACCAGCCAGCCTCTCTCAAGCCTTGAAGGAGGCGGCGTGGTTGGTGCGGAAGTTTGCTCACCAACATGGTATTGTATCACCCACTATGCACGTAGTTTTAATTAAAATCCATAACGCACTAAGACTGTCTCTATAAGTAAATAAACTTGCACCTAAAACTGTTTTGTTTATTCAAAATATTAAATTTTTAAAAGTTTGTACCTAATATTTAAAAGCCTTCCGTATATGCGACCTCTGTGGCGCGGCGGGCGAAGCTTGGCCTGCGACGCAGGAGGTTGCGGGTTCGATTCCCGCCTCGGAACAAATATTAGTGCGATCGCAGATATTTGTTCAGGGTGTTCTGGGTATTTTATATGTATAATAAAAAAATATCTATCTATGTAATATATTGTATTAAGTATATCAGTTATCTAGTACTCATAACGCAAGCTCTGCTTAGCTTAGGGCTAAATAATTTTGTGTGAACTGTCCAGCATTATTTATTTATTTATTTATGCGCCAGAAACGGTGCAAACCTGGGATAAGCTCCTATTCGTGTCATCTAACGATTCCATAAAAATCCACGACTACTCGACTTAGGTCCACACTTTATGCTAATTTGCCTGAAATCATTACACATTCATTACATAGCTTGAATTACTTCACTCGATTAAAAAAAAACAAAGATACATACTTTTAAAATTGAAATTCCATTTTAGACTTACTTACTTCTTCCACGTTTTAATTTTTGGAACATTTTTTAAAGAAAAAAAATAATAATGTTACAACGAAAAGAGCCACTGCTTACAAAATAATTATTTCCTATAGTTATAACAATTTGAAAAAATTTCGAAGACAACATTAATTTTAAAATGGTATATCTGTCAGTATTTATTAAAGTATTAATTATTATTTGAGTTAGTGAAGTCATCAATAAAATTTAACAAAAAACTAAAGGGCATTTTTATAGTATTTTTTTATACACAAAAACACGGTATCAGAGCGCGTGCGCTCGCCTTCTTCGCCTCATACAAAAATGTTCGTTGAAACTGGTTGAGCCTATAGTGCCTTAAGTATTTTAATGTAGTCATAGTTTTCATTGTTATAGGTCCGTGTTGTATTGGTCTTTGTAGATTTGATGGCCGAATGACGAGGATGTGATTTTGAAATAAGTCAGGACCAATTTTAACCGTAATCTGAATTTTGATTATTCAATTGACATGGAAAAGGCAATGCTGAGCAAGATAAGGTTCAACGTTTTTTTTTATGTGACGCAAAGAAGGCGAGCTCGCGCTCTGATACCATGCTTTATAAATAAACTACCTAGTCGCCCCGGCTTCGCACGGGTAGTATTAAGATGAACCCCCCCCCCCCCCCCTTCCAAATTGTCCGTCTCCTGGTTCTAAGCTACCTCCCCACCAATTTTCAGCCAAATCGGTTCAGCCGTTCTTGGTTTATAAATAGTGTAACTAACGCGACTTTCTTTTATATATAAGTAGATAATATAAAAAGCCATTTAAAGTTTTGTTAAATTTTGTTGATGAATTCACTCAATTAATAATCAATAACTAACCAAATGTTTCATACCGGCCTCACGTAACCAAGTCCGATCGGGCTTGGCGACTTTTAACATAGCTGTGCTATCTATCCTAACCAAGTCCGATCGGACTTAAGATATATTGCGCTAGAAAAATGGATCTAACGTACTAATTATTACGCCAAATCTAACCGTATTTTTCTAGTCTGGTCTCCCTGAATCAAGCTACCCATTGACAATAATATTTGCTCTGTGCTAACATAGTTTGATTTTACAATGGGAGTTCACTCTCCCTATGTCGATTTGCTCTGCGGTAACAAATTGATCGTAATTTTCCAATAATAATATCAAAAGTTCTAAATAGATTACAACTTGTGATTACAAGGTTCCTAAAGGAAATTTCACATTGATTCTATTGGTAGTCTCAGTTTTATGCTAGCTTTAGTAATTAGTTCGAATTTTACAATTAATTGAAGAGACATCTCCTGCCGCCATTTTTATTTTTGCAATACGTGTTCTAAAGATGTGCCCAGTACGCGACATTGCGATTTCTCGCAGCTTAGGTAGAACGACTAAAATTGATTCAGCCGAAAAGGTAGCCATTTTTAATTTTCATTGATGTGTCGTTAGGGCATGATACCAGGGCAAATAAAAAAAAATGGTGTGTCAGCTCTTACGTGCGACTGGAGTTTATGCCGGTCCAGTTTAGTATTATATGATGCGCGAATATACACAGGGAAAAAACAACGAACTTAATTTTTTGTTAACGCTCGATTTTACAGGCAACAGTGAAATTACAGGCACATGAGACTTTCCATCTTTATGTCTAAGGCTGCCTAACCCCCTTCGGGGAAAAAGGCGTTTGTCTATGTACTGTGTATATCTTGGTATCGGCACAGAATAAATATTAGCACGTATCGGGACTTTATGTTAAACTATGGATCGAACTACTATATTATTTTGGGTTGTGTTGCGTTGTTTTGTCATAACAGGGTCGTTCTAGAAGATGAATACACTCAACAACTGACCACGCCAGATGACCCTGAACTTGCACTTCATTTTGGGTGGACCAGCGCCAGTCCACCTAGCTTTAACGATCGGCTTTTCTCCAGTGTGAATACGCATGTGATTTGACAAACTACTTTTATGACTGAATGCCTTATCACATCTGTTGCAGTGGTAAGGCTTTTCTCCGGTGTGAATACGCATGTGCTCTGTCAAATGACATTTCTTTTTGAATGCCTTATCACATCTGTTGCAGGGGTAAGGCTTTTCTCCAGTATGAATACGCATATGATATGACAAATTACTTTTCTGATTGAATGCCTTATCACATCTGTTGCAGGGGTAAGGCTTTTCTCTTGTGTGAATATGCATATGATATGACAAATTACTTTTCTGATTGAATGCCTTATCACATCTGTTGCAGGGGTAAGGCTTTTCTCTTGTGTGAATATGCATGTGCTGTGTCAAATTACTTTTCAGATTGAATGCCTTATCACATATGTTGCAGGCGTAAGGCTTTTCTCCAGTATGAATACGCATATGATATGACAAATTACTTTTCTGATTGAATGCCTTATCCCATCTGTTGCAGGGGTAAGGCTTTTCTCTTGTGTGAATATGCATGTGCTGTGTCAAATTACTTTTCAGATTGAATGCCTAATCACATATGTTGCAGGCGTAAGGCTTTTCTCCAGTGTGAGTTCTCAGATGCCTCCCAAGGTATTTTATATGAACATAGCGTTTATTGCACACATCACAATAGAAATACACATCCTTGTTGTCAATCTGGTCTGTTCCTACTGGTTCTATTGATTCATCACCCCCTTCGATTGACTGTTCCATTATATTTAAACTACCACTAATTTCAAAATAATCTACAATTGCACTCTCCTCAGTTTCAATCATTTGTTCGTCTTCGACAGTTATTTCTTCTTTAACGACTACGTGTTCTTCAGCTATTGATTCCTCATTGACGACTACTTGTTCTTCAGCTATTGATTCCTCAATGACGACTACTTGCACTTCAGCTGTTATTTCCTCTTTGACGACTACTTGTTCTTCAGCTATTGATTCCTCAATGACGACTACTTGCACTTCAGCTGTTATTTCCTCTTTGACGACTACTTGTTCTTCAGCTATTGATTCCTCAATGACGACTACTTGCACTTCAGCTGTTATTTCCTCTTTGACGACTACTTGTTCTTCAGCTATTGATTCCTCAATGACGACTACTTGCACTTCAGCTGTTATTTCCTCTTTGACGACTACTTGTTCTTCGATAACAGTCACATGAGTTCTTCCAGTGCACAAGTCATAATCTATAGACAAGTACTGTGTTGGTGTCACTGACAACTTTTGAATGTTCTTCAGCTTCAACATATTGAAGGTTGTGTGCGTCACCTGAAACCAAAAAACAAGTACCTATAAATAAAGTGCTTTTTGCTCCAGCTAACTGCAGGAGGCTAGCGAGGATGGCGCTTAATACACTATCCTTATTACTGAAATAAGGGTTGCCTCGGGTTGCTGCTTCAGTAAGATTACATGGTTACGTCCAATGTTAGATTGATTTATTTCAAATTAACAAGCTCTATATAACTATAACAATATGTGTCTTATAAAATAATACATGACTATTTTTAGGATCTCTCACGAGACACACTTATCACGTATACCAATCTAACCTAATTTAGATTACAGTACTTATTACTTATTACTGATTACTTACTACTTATTACAGTACAGATCCTAGTGAGGAAGACACTACTAACTACTAGTGACACTATGCCGTCCAGTCAATAAGTTTTATTTTATTTATAATACACAGGCAGCTCTCGGAGCTGATGCGTGTATATCTTATGCCTGTCTGCACTAAACTTTGACAGCTCCTAAGTTCATGCTTATCTCTTATGACGGTCTTATGCCCGTCTGCACTAAACTTTGACAGCTCCTAAGTTCATGCTTATCTCTTATGACGTTCTTAATGATGTAAAATGCGTTGCACCAAACTCTTATGTTTCCTAAATGCGTTAAGACATGTCCTAACGTTACGGCCTCTATTTTGCGATCTTAGCACTAAGCAAGCGCTTAGAAGTGTCAAACAAGACTGACAGTCACATTGATAAAGTAACGTCAGTCAGTCATGTCAATTCATTGACTTTTTTAGATGGAAGTGCCGTCGAGAGATTACCTACCTAATCGGTTTCTTGTGCCGTACGTATTGTTTGTGATTAAAATTGGATCAGTAGTTTAAATTATGAGAGAACTCGACGATTTTATGGGATTTCTGGAGTACTTTGACGACCTCGATAATCATATTAAGTAATTTTACTTAATATGACTTTGCCTTTTTCTTGTAACAGGCGTACAAATCGTAATTTCTCCTCTTCGGAGAAATTCGTTGACCTTTTCCTCTTTTCTATCTGCTTCTGCATTATAGTTTAAATTGTTTTTGTTTATTTCGAAAAACACCACAACTTCGAAAGAAAAGCGCACGAATGGTCGCTCAGGTCGCTGTGCTGGTGCTGTCAGCTGTCAGTCAAGTGTCAAAACAACAACTATCATAGACAAATATAAAAATGTTCACTCTTTCATTCGCTTACTTACGAAACGTCAGTTTTAGGAGTCGCTTACGTAAACTTGTTGGTGCAGACGAAGTTGATGCTTAGGGATGCTTATGTCAGACATAGCTTAGGTGTTGTCTTAACTAAGTTTTGTCTTTGTTGACTTTAGTGCAGACGGGCATTAGTCCTTATCAGTGCACTTTAAATGTTTGTCAAGACTATTTTTAAAAGAATTATATTCTATTCTATTCTAATTCACTGAGGGAGCACTGGTCACTGAGACCGATAACTGGTTCCAAGTGGGCACAACGCGATTGGGCAACGTGTGCATCCTCGGATTGCTGGTACTTGGCCCACGTTGCAGCTTCAGCAAGTGTCCTCTGAGCCCTATATTATTGTTCATGGTATATAGTCTCTGTGATAAATCTGGTATACTGTAGTGTTTAGGATCTTGCAGGTCTCTATTAGGTCTCCACGCTCTCTTCGTTGCTGAAGGTTATTTAATCCAAGTTTGTGAAGTTGTTCGTCATATGTAAGTGCTAAGTAAGACTTTGCACCATTTTCGTAGCCCTACGTTGCACTCGTTCGAGAAGGTTAATTTCCTTTTTGAAGTACGGGCTCCAAATCCGGAATGCATACTCTATCGCATACTCTTCCAACAATCAGAAAATTAGTCTCTCAGCTGAAGGATGAAATTGATGCATTGAAAAAGTCCCAGAGTCAGGTCTCAATATTGAAACAGTGATTAGAGAAAGGAGTGAGCGTGAAAAAGGCAAAAGAGCGTGATGACGTTCTTTTGCCTTTTTTCACGCTTTTTTTGTTCGGAGTCCCGGAACTGTGTAACGGAACTGAAACGGATGCCTGCAAGCGTCATGACCTTGAGAAGGCGACCGTAGCTCTGACCAACATTCCTGAGTCGGAAGCACCCGTTGCGGCTATTCGTCTTGGGAAACCAAGTCAGACTCCGCGGCCGACCGATGAAGTTGATCTTTTCTCGTAGAAGTTTAGCCATGAGTCGCACCTTCGGTAGAACAAGGGCATAAATACCTACCTAATTTTCGAAAAATGACTTGAGTATGCCAAGAGTCTTTTGAAACGTGTTTTTACCCGGAGGAACAAAGACACTCGTTAAACTCCATCCAATTTCGCCAGAGGGCCTTTGTCACATTGAAGCGTTTTTTCAAACGTATTGGCGCGACAAAATTTTATTAGTCAGTTTGTGCGACGCAGCCGGCGAGCGGAGTGGTTGTCAGCTGGAGCGTATAAGTCGTTAAAGTAAATATGCCCTTTTAATTCCAGATTATTGGAGGAACAAAGTCGCACTATACACATTATTGGAGGAACAAAGTCGCACTATGTTCATTATTGGAGGAACAAAGTCGCACTATGCACATTATTGGAGGAACAAAGTCGCACTATGCACATTATTGGAGGAACAAAGTCGCACTATGCACATTATTGGAGGAACAAAGTCGCACTATGCGCATTATTGGAGGAACAAAGTCGCACTATGCACATTATTGCAGGAACAAAGTCGCACTATGCACATTTCTTAGAAAATAATTTGGAGGTATAAAGTCGTTCGAACAGTTGTGCCTTTGTTAAGTTTTTTTTTTCAGGAATTTTGGCTGAACGAATGCATAAGTGTATGTGAAAACAATTAAAACTATAAATATTTAAGCATTGTAAAGAGCATCACATTATTCAAAACTATAACGTATATTTCACACTAAATAAATTACCTCAAGGTCAATATAAGAAGATAAATTTACTCTCAATACAAAAAAAAACTTAAAATGTCTGTCCTGAAATATCATAAACATGGCAATTATGCCCTTGTTCTACCGAGGGTGCGGAGTGTCCTGAAGAATTTACCTGTAGGAGTGAAGGCAAAAAACCATTTTACCCCGTATCAAAGGGAGTTCCTCAAGGAACTGCGTGAGGAGCTGGAAACGAGAACCCAAAATGGTGAGTCTGGTTTGACTATCAAATATGTCAACAATGCTCCAAAGATCGTGCAGAAGGAGAACCCTCCAAAAAACTATAGACACCGATCTCACAGAGCTCGCATTCTTCTACACAAACCTGGCTTAGCAACAAAATAAAACCTACTTTTATTCTAATTCTAAACAGAAACACATCTCAAACGAAGCATACCAAACAGTCTAATTGATATTAAGGGCTATAGTTTATTTAGGAAGGATAGAGAAGGAGGAGGTGGTTGGGGAGGAACTGCAATCTATGAAACATGAAACACAGAGGTATACATAACCCACCACAGTACTTTCAACAACAATTGTCAGGTCGAAGCACTCTGGTTATACATGACTTATGGAACTTTTAGATTACTTGTTGCCGGAGTGTACCGTTCCAACAAACTACTCATATAAAGTACTTTTTGAAACAATCCTGCAGGCCGATGGTAATAACTGTCGCGCAAAGCGCGAGGTTATAGACAATAAGTAAGTCTTATTGAACTACCTGTTTTTGTAGGTTAGTTTTGCGCTGTGTTCTGTGTAAAATATTAACGGTGATAATTCGTTGTCTGTTATAAACATTGACACCATATTTTTTGTGTCTACCCTAAATATGCCTACCCTAGAAAAGCTATAGAAAAAAGTACTTGGCTACGAGCCGCGTGTTGCGCGGCATTGGTTGTTGAGCCGTCGCCTGAGACGGAGTTTGGACGGTGAATAGGAAGGTTTGGCCTCGTGATCGAGAGGCTTACAGTCACGTGGTAAGTGCTAGATGATAATTAACTATCTTTCTTTGATGGGGTATGAGATATTGGAAGTATGACCTTCGCGATAAAATCTTGCCTCCGCGATGTTAATTATAAAGTCCACTTGTGTACAGATGTACAACGGACTAGTTCGATCGACTGGGATAGTGCGTTGCACTAGGGGCAGGGGGTTCTGATGTAGTTCAGAACCCTTCGAGCGACGCTCGGGATGGGGGGTCTGAGGTACAGCGTAACTCAGGGCTCCTAGCATAGCCGAATGGAAGTGTGCTCATACCTGGATGAGTACACTTGATAGCCCTTAGGGCGTGGTCGAGCCTACTGAGAGGAAGAGGAGTTGCTCTTGGGGAAGGAAGGTGTGAGCACTTGGTATTAACGTACCAAGCCCAAGGTCCGGTTGCCCCTGTGGGGCTGGAAAATCTGGGCATAATCAAGGAGACGCTTGGATGATCCTCGCGTGGTTGTGTATGGGACCAAGTCGACCACAGGGGGTCTGCTTGCGTGTCAGACCCCCGGCCTTCAGCCAGCTTAGGCTGCTGATTTGCGAAGCAGTATATAAGAATGTCAATGGTCGATCCATAATCTCAACCCCATGATTATTTTGTCGCAAGGGAAGATCACCGTTTTGTGATAACCCTGGCGTACCTATGTTGAAATGCGCGACAATAACACAGTCCTTATAATCAGAGACTTTAACTTACCAAGCATTAAATGGCCCCTTACAGACACTGAGAAAAATACATTGAAATGTTCCTTGATAGTAACCTGCAGCAACTAGTAGCTGGAATAACTCGACAAAGAAATGAGCAAAAATCCCTGTTAGACCTTAGCCTGTGTAATGATGATACACTATGCTCGAACATCTTCCTAACATCGGTAAAAGATCACAAAGTACTTCTTGCTACCCTTCAGCTACCTGCACAGGATCAGCGGCATTAATCTACCCCAGCCCCATGACATAACTTTTTCAACACAGACTACACCGCAGTGAAGCAAGAATTTGAAAGTTCACAATTTGAAATAACCGACGCAACTTCAGTTGAAAACGCATGGAACTCCTTTAAATCTACAACGCATTATATTATAAAATCGCATATTCCGCTCCAAAGAAACGAGGGGAAAAACAGACAAAATAAACCCTGGTTAGTACCAGAAATACTTAAATTATCCAATGAAAAAGCTCATGCTTGGAAATCTTATCAACTTGTCTCAACTCAGAGCAACTATGGTATAGGTATACCAGAACATCATGGCATAAAAAATAAAATACAAATAAAGATTTTCATATGGCAATACCAAACTATCATCTGTCTTGGCAAAGTACGAGTTGTGTCAAATCTCTGAGCTCACGTGTCGTTTTGTTGAAAATACTTAAAAATTTCGTATAAATGTCGAAAAAACCACTTCGATCTCAAGCAAGAACTATTGTTTACAATGTTTATCAAAAAAATTGCGAAGAAACTGATGAAGATCAACCAGAATCTTCGATTTTAAAGCGCGTGCATATGTTGACTGGTGAGTTGTAGGACAGACTAGTTTTGGTAGTTTATTATGACTATATTTCTTTATAGTGTATGCTTTATTACGCCTTGTTCACAGGGGTTTCTATTACTACTATACGACGAATTATTGAAGAAAGCCGATCTAATGGTGGTGTATTTTGTACGCCCGGGAAGTAGAGGAAACGTGGAAAGAAAAAGATCAACCTGGATAGTGTGAAATGTGAATAGTAAAAAATGTGAACCGACCTGCAAGTGACATAAAATCACTGACAGAAGAAGATTTTTCACAAATTGGTGCAGAAGAATGGCAAAAATGTTGCCAACATGTCATAAAAGTTGAAAAAGATGACATCGAACAAGACAAATTAGTTGAGATGCAAGAAGAACGGTTCATTATAAACACCTCCTTATCTTCATCGTCATCCTCTTCGTCTTATGAAGAACCAATGCAGATTGAGTACTTAGAGTCACTTTCTAGTTCTGGATGAGGATCTTTTCTAAGTAAAAACATAAAATAAATGATTGATTATTTTTTTATTTTTCATGCGTAAAATTATAAATAGTTTTTTTTTTTTTTTTTTTTTTTTTTTTTTTTTAACATGGATAGACCTTTGTTTGACCACGATCTCACCTGTTGGTAAGTGACGATGTGGCCGAAGATGAAGCACAAAGGTCTAGAAGGCACCTATTCACTCTTGACTTGAAGAGACCCAGATTATAGTTTTCAGGAAAGACAGATGACGGTAGTGTATTCCACTCCTTAGCAGTTCGCATTATAAATGTAGAACTGAAACGTTTTGTGCGAATAGAAGGTATACCAATGAGGTAAGGATGGTACTGAGCCGTACGCCTGCTCGTCCTATGATGAAAAGGAGATGGTGGGATCAGATCGTGCAGTTCCTGGGAGCATTCACCGAAATGTAACCTATAGAAGATCGCAAGGCATGCAACCTTACGGCGGTGCTCGAGACTCTGGATCTTAGTCTCCGCCATATGTTGCTCACCTATAAGCCTGAAAGCTCTACGTTCGATCGAGTCCAAGGCAGCAAGCTGGTGTTTGGCCGAGCCATCCCAAACATGGCAGCAGTACTCCATACCAGCCCGGACTTGTGCTTTATATAAACTGAGAAGCTGTCCTGGTGTGAAGTAACGCTTTACCTTATTCAGGATGCCTAGCTTCATGGCAGCTGTTTTTGCCTTAGACTCGATGTAGGAGCCAAAGTTGAGAGTAGGCGTGAGCGAAACACCTAAGAGCTCGAGGTGATCTCCTATAGCAACAGGTACATCTCGGAATACAGGAACTTGGAGAAACGGACCTTTTTTCGCCGAGAAGAGACAAGCCTGCGTTTTAGAGGCGTTGAACATGACTAAATTGGCATCGCCCCAGTCGGATACAGCCTTGAGAGTCAAATTCAGACGCTGCAGCATCTCATCTCTTAACTCCTGAATTTCATTCTGCCTAGCTCGCGCAGTGGAAACATATCTCTCCACAACTGTGCTGTCGTCTGCATACCCAAAGATACCGGGCATTAGCAGATCATTAATGTGCAGCAGAAACAGTGTGGCAGATAGCACTGACCCCTGAGGTACCCCGGCGTTAATAGCCAATTGATCCGACGAGCAGCCGTCAATAACTACTCGAATGGATCTTTCCCTCAGAAAGTCTGCGAGCCAGGAGCAGAATTGAACTGGCAGTCCGTAGGCAGGAAGCTTGCCAATAAGGCTAGCGTGCCAAACCCTATCAAAAGCCTTCGAGACGTCTAATGAAACAGCCAGTGCTTCACCATATTTCACGATGGCCTCGCTCCAAATGTGCGTGGCATACACAAGAAGGTCCCCAGTAGACCGGTTTTGGCGAAACCCGTATTGGCGTATCACTGAGGAGGTCGTTACCTTCGAGGTATGCAAGGAGCTTCCTATTCAGTACACGCTCCATACATTTACAAAGTAGGGAGGTGACTGAAATAGGGCGATAGTTTGAAGGGTCAGCACGACTGCCTTTCTTGGGTACAGGCTGCACGTTAGCGAGCTTCCAAGATTTAGGGACTTCACCAATTTTCAAAGAGAGGCGGAAAAGACGCGTTAATACTGGAGACAACTCAGGGGCACAGGTTTTCAACACTATGGCCGAGATACCATCCGGACCGCTAGCTTTATTCACGTCGAGACTACGTAGCGTTCTGAGCACTTCCTTTTGCTGGATGCGAATTTCCTGCATTGAAGCTTCGCACCGAGGACGGCTGGGTGGAGTTTCGCCAGAGGTGTCAAGACGCGAAGCCTCCGCAAATTGAGTGGCAAATAAATTTGCTTTCTCAACCGCAGCATGAGCTAGGGACCCGTCCGGTTTCAGTAGTGGAGGGAGTGAAGGGCGGCTGAAGTTCGCTTCCACCGACTTAGCCAGAGACCAGAAAGCTTTACTTCCCGCAGGGTATGCGGCAAGCTTAGCCCCCAGACGGCCAATCCGATCGAAGCGAGCCTTCCGTATCACCTTCTTGCAAGACTTGGCGGCTTTGTTAAAGGCTTTCTTCTTAATCCGTGCATCCGAGGTTTTACCGTTTCTTGCTTCGACCCAGGCTAGGTAAGCCGCATGCTTAAGCGCTTCTGCGCTAGCACACGCGGGACTAAACCATGGGCGAGCATTGCCTGAAGGTGAAGCATCGGAGAATGGAATAAAATACTCCATTGCTCTTTTGATCACCTCCGAAACGGCATCAGCACAGACCGTCGGGTCACAAGAAGAAAAGCAGGTTTGCCGCCAAGGATAAGAAGCGAAGAAATGTCGCATCTCATCCCAATCTGCCGACTTGTAACGCCACACTCGTCTACTACCTCTGGGCGAGGGATCGGGTGGCGAGTATGACGATACAGACCTCACCACACAGTGATCAGATGTACCCAAAGGAGGCAACACTGATACTGAGTGGTGATCCGGCACGTTCGTCAGCAGAAGGTCCAAGCAGTTGGCTGTGTGGTCCTCAACGTCTGGAATTCTGGTTGCCTCATTGACCAGCTGAGTGAGATTTAGCGTGAGTGCAAGTTTACACGCCTCTCTCCCAGCATGGTCGGAGATGCAATATTCATTCAAATAAGATAGATAATAATATCATCATGTTTAATAATAAGTACTTGTTAAATGCCAAAGGCCGGTGGATGCAAGTTGCGCAGGACCGTTCACGGTGGAAACCTATGGGGGAGGCCTATGTTCAGCAGTGGACGTCTTCCGGCTGAAATTATGATGATGATGATAATGCTGACTTTTTATATGATTGATATACTTATAGAAAAAATAAAGTATCAAGATCTTTTAATCCAATTTCCCCAGTGTTGCTTACCACACAATTTAATTTCCTATTTTGCCATCAGATTCTGGTACACCTAAGTACCGTAAAATCAACAACAGGCTTACATCCGAAGTAAGAAGAGCAAGAATAAAGTTTGAAACTCTGATTGTCTATAGCGGACCCAAGTCCTTCTATGGATACATCCGCCAACAACTGGCATCCAAGGTATCTGTACCGCCCTCGCTACTGGATAAACAAACTGGTACAGTGCCAAGTGATCATACAAATGTTGCGGAAATATTCGCCAAACAATTCTACAAGTCATATGTCACATGTCAGGGAACACCTTCACATACCAATCCCTCCAATCCAAGCACCGAGAGTTGTACAATCTTTAGACAGTGTCAAAACAGAGTAAAGTACATCATATATATTTTTTAGTTTTATCATTCTCTTATTTTAGAAGTTACGGGTGTGGGGGGGGGGGGCGGGGAGGCGTTCACATTTTACCACTTTGGAAGTGTCTCTTGCGCAAAACTATTCAGTTTAGAAAAAAATTATACAAGAAACCTCAATATCATTTTTAAAGACCTATCCTTAAAAACACCTGACGTGCAACTCTATGGCTGTTGCCATGGTTTGTTATTAGGTTCGTTATGTCACTAGAATTTTATAGCTGAATAAAGCCATGTTTCTGTTGGTTTGTCTTTAATTATGTATCAATTTATTCAGCTATAATAATTAACAAGATTACTAAAATGCTGACGGGAAGTAAAACTGAAAAAGTAAATACTATGGCACGTTACCTTCGCCCCGAGCGATTCGAGGAAGAACCGAATACTTCAGCATCGGATTTGAAATGGGCACATTGGCGTATTACATTTGAAAATTTCTTAGCCGAAGAATATGCCGCGGATACGGCAGACTCAATGAAACTTAAACTGTTAGTAAATCATCTATCTCCAACTGTATTTTCTTATATACGAGCAAGCGGAACATACGAAGATGCGATGAAGGTATTGGAAAATATTTTTATAAAACCCAGGAACGAAATTCTCGCAAGACATTTGCTGGCCACACGCAAACAGAGATCGGGTGAAACTGTTAAGGAATATATACAGGTTTTAAAACTTCTCACACGTGAATGTCACTTTAAGAAAGTAACGGCAGAAGAGCATCAGAATGAGTCAGTGCGTGGTGAGTTCATCGCAGGTATAAATTCACAGAAAATACGAGAAAGATTACTGGAAAAATTAAACTTAAGTATGGATGAAACTATCAACCTAGCAATTTCACTTGAAGATGCTGAGAAAAATACGCAAGCTTTCAGTACCACTAGCACTTCCTTAAATCTCAACGTTTTACCTGTATCCGAAAACAACGTAGCTGCTACTAAGCCAACTTTTCGCCCGAATCAGAGACGACGATGTTTTTTTTGTGGGGGAAATGTGCATCAGCGAATTAAATGTCCAGCTGTTAATGAAAACTGCCAAATCTGTTCAAGAAAGGGGCACTTTGCTAATGTATGCAAATCGGGACAGCCACAAAGAGCTAACGCTGTAACAGAACATGATGTTCAGCGTGATGACGCACTATCTGCTATTTCTGCTGCCTCTCCTAACAGTCTAAGGAAGGCCACCATACCTATAACACTCAACGGATATAAAGCAGATGCTTTGATAGATACGGGAAGCTCTGTAAGTTTTATAGACAGGAGTTTGGCAGATATATTAAAATTAAAAATAAAAGCTTGTCGTCAAACTATTACGTTGGCTTCACTAAGTCACATATCTTTCGTCCAAGGCGTTTGTCATGCAAATCTTCAACTTGAAAAATATCAATACAAGCTGCAACCTCTACTGATTGTCAACAATCTCTGTGCTGACGTAATTGTCGGTCACGACATTCTTAAAAATCATTCTTCGTTGGAGCTTCAATTCGGTGGTAATCAGGAACCATTACGCATTTGTAATGTTATGGAAGCGTCAGTACCGCCAGCATCCCTGTTTACGAATCTATCACCCCATATAAGACCAATAGCGATTCGATCGAGACACCATAGCAGAGAGAATGAAATTTTTATAAACACAGAAATTTCAAAACTACTTGAAGATGGAATCATTGAACCCAGTGTCTCACCTTGGAGAGCACAAGTCTTAATCGCTGGTGGAGGTCTTCACAAGAAGAGAATGGTAATAGATTACTCTCAAACTATTAACAATTATACCGAGCTTGACGCCTTTCCTCTACCAAGAATAGAAACAATTGTTACAAAAGCAGCCAAATATAATTACTTCAGTCAAATTGACTTAAAAAGCGCATATCACCAGGTACCTATTCTTCAGAAAGAACGTATTTTTACTGCATTTGAGGCAAACGGAAAACTCTACCAATGCAAAAGGATTCCATTCGGTGTTACGAACGGTGTCGCGGCTTTCCAGCGTGCCTTGAACCATATTATTGAAAAGGAATCTTTGAAGGGTATTTTTGCCTATTTGGTCGACGTAACGGTTTGTGGGAAGACAAAAGAAGAACATGATATCAATTTGGCTAAATTTCGAGAAGCTTCTGCTAAATACAATCTCACGTTAAATGAAGACAAATGTGTATTCTCTAAAGAAACTATCAATCTTCTTGGCTATACCATAGAGAATAATAGGATTAAACCAGACGAGAGTCGGCTGAAGCCATTACTTAACTTGCCGGCGCCTGAGAACAAGCCAGCGTTAAAACGAGCACTGGGGCTCTTCGCTCATTATTCTAGATGGATACAGAATTTCTCAGAAAGAATTAAACCATTGCTTTCTATTAACACATTTCCAATCTCACATGAAGCTATTACAACATTTAATGGCCTCAAATCAGATATTGCAAAAGCTTCTCTGTCTGCTATCGATGAAAATGCCATGTTTACCGTTGAGACGGACGCGTCTGAACACGCTCTTGCTGCTTCTCTCACTCAAAATGGTCAGCCTGTTGCATTCTTCCCACGCTCCCTAACTGACTCAGAGAGACGGCAATCTTCTATTGAGAAAGAAGCAGCCGCCATAGTTGAAGCTTTGCGTAAGTGGCACCACTACTTAGTTGGTAGGAATTTCCTGCTCATAACAGATCAACAGTCAGTTGCATTCATGTTCAACCAAACTCATAGCAGCAAAATAAAGAACGAAAAGATAGAGCGTTGGAGGCTGGAATTGTCTTGTTTTAAATATGACATAATTTATCGCCCTGGCAAAGAAAATAACGTCGCTGACGCACTAACAAGAGTCTGTGCCCATATGGACCTTAATAATCTTAAAAATATACACGAAAATCTTTGTCATCCAGGAATCACACAAATGAATCACTGGACACGGTCGAAAAACCTTCCATATTCAATTAATGACATTCGGCAAATGACTGCTAACTGCCGGGTATGCGCTGAAATCAAACCTCGGTATGCACAGCTAAATGGGCAGCTTATCAAAGCGACGGCCCCTTTAGAACGGCTTAGTATTGATTTCAAAGGGCCATTACCATCGAACTCACGGAACAAATACATACTGTCTGTCATTGACGAATATAGTCGCTTTCCTTTTGCTTTTGCCTGCAAAGACATGAAGTCTGATACCGTAATTGACTGCTTGAATAAAATATTTTATATTTTTGGAACCCCAACTTCATTTATGTCTCAAGAGCTCACTCAACATCTTGTCTCGCTTGGAATTGCTTGTAGTAGGACCACACCTTATAATCCCCAAGGGAATGGCCAAGTCGAACGTTTAAATGGTACCTTGTGGAGAACAATCCAACTGAGCCTCAAATCTAAAGGCTTGGAGACTACGGATTGGGAAAAGGTTCTGTCTTTAGCGTTACATTCTATACGCTCGCTACTGTGTACGGCCACTAACGCTACGCCTCATGAAAGAATATTCAACCACCCCCGAAGAAGTCCAAATGGAGTATCCTTGCCTGCATGGCTCATGACTCCAGGTCCTGTCTTAATAAAAAGAAGTGTTCGGCATTCTAAATTCGATCCCATAGTTGAAGAAGGAGAACTCTTACAAAGCAATCCAAACTATTCTCACATCAGATACTCCGATGGAAGAGAGGGCACAATTTCAAACAGGCGCCTAGCACCATCGCCGTCTGTTGATGCTGACTTATCCTCTGAAGATGATCCAAGTGATTTTGTTGATGCGTCGTCTGCACCTGGAAGTGACGTCGAGTCCACAACTGAGGAGCCCAGGTTAGCAGAAGCGGCCCAACATGAGGTCCGGCGCTCCACGCGCTCGAGGCGTCCACCAGCCTATCTGGATGAGTACCAGACATCTTAGGAGGGGTGAATGACGTGCAACTCTATGGCTGTTGCCATGGTTTGTTATTAGGTACGTTATGTCACTAGAATTTTATAGCTTATTCCGCCATGTTTCTGTTGGTTTGTCTTTAATTATGTATCAACACCAAACGTATAAGTTTGATGAAAAAAAAATGAGTTTCAGTTCCCAGTTCAGGGAACCGTATTAGAAGTAGACACACTAACTCTGTAGTTCATATCGTGCTCGGCTCGTTTTTCAGCTGCGAGCGCTCAGTCCTGTTTGTATACTAAGTCCATGGCCCCGGTACCGATCTCGAAAAATGGGAAAGCAGTATATAGGCACAGAATAAATATTAGTACAATTATTGGCTTTGGCTATACGCATGTCTGGTTTATTCCGTTTTACTCTCAATTTTCAATTCAAATGCCTAAGTTTCTTGTGTTTGAACATTTCGGTTCATTAGGTCCACAGAGTTCTCCACCCACTCAATGCGGGTATTAGGGATTAGTTACGTAAAAAAAACCGAGCGAGTCGGACTCGCGCACGAAGGGTTCCGTACCATTATCTATAAGAATAGCAAAAACATCACGTTTGTTGCGCCCCCCTTAAATATTTGTTTTATATTAATTTAATTATTTATTTTTGAAGTGAATATACATATATCTAAATATTATGTGAATATTTCAAGTGTCTACCTGTTGCCGTTATCAATATCGAGCAAAAACGAGCATAAAAATCACGATTGTTGTATGGGAGCCCCCTTAAATATTTATTTTATTAATTTTTTTAGTATTTGTTGTTTTAGCGGCAACAGAAGTACTAGGCTGGTAAATCATATTAAAATTTTCAAGTTCAACGGCATTTTGTGAGCCATTTGGGCAAAGTGACTTTTTCGATGTAAAAAAGCCTGCTGAATTCGGTTCTAAATGTTGCCAAGCCGAATTGTGTCACCCCTCCCCCCTTTCCCCCTTTTTTCCTCGAAATATTTCTCTAACCGCGGTTTTTACGATTTTAACCAAAAAGTATTGCAGTAAAAAAAAAATGATAAGGACAAAAATAATCTCTATAAAATTATCTATAACATGGTGTATAAACTTTTTTGGTAGGGCTTATGGTTTGTGAGCAATACCTTCCTAAGCTTAATGTTTTTTTTATATACATTTTCAAGATCAACGGTATTTTGTGGACCATTTTGGCAACGTTACTTTTCCGAACTAAAAAAGCCTGCTGAATTCGATTCTGAATGTTGCCAATCTGAATTTTGGCATCTTTGCTCAAATTCAAGATGGCGGCCAAAATGGAACCTTAACTTAAAAGCCGAACTTAAATTAACTCGATTCTGGTCGTGTGAGGTATGCTGGCATAGATTTTGGGGGTCACTGAACTCAATTTTGATAACCGGAAGTCTGCCCGGGTACCGGAAGTTCGGGAAATTGCCGCCATCTTGTTCATATAAAGTTCTGGAAGATATTGCTCACAAACCATAAGCCCTACCAAAAAAGTTTATACACCAATTTATAGAAAATTTTATAGATATCCTCTTTGTCCTTGTTTTTTTTTCTAACTGCAATACTTTTTGGTTAAAATCGTAAAAACCGCGGTTAGAGACATATTTCGAGGAAAATAAAGGGGGAAAGGGGGACGGGTATACACAGTTCGGCTTGGCAACATTCCGAACCGAATTCAGCAGGCTTTTTTACATTGGAAAAGTCATGTTGCAAAAATGGCTCACAAAAAGCCGTTGAACTTGCCGTTGATCTCCGGACCGACAAAAAGTTTTTCCGGAAATCTGTTCGTTCAGTTAGTGGTAAAACTCAAGGCTCTGAGCTGAACTCGATCAGAGATCAGTAGGGCAAGCACAGGCTGACTATCGGAATCGTTTCATTTGCGTAATTTTTACGTAGCGAATCGATTTCGATACTATTTCGCAAGCTCGCGGCAGCACAGGATTTTGTTGTATGCGTATCGAGAGCGGAGTGAGTTACGAGAGTGTGCGGGCAACATGCGACTAGAAGAATGAAAATGTGTCCAAGGTGTGTTCCGCAACCTAAAACATCGCAATAAATTGCATGAATCGTAAACTTCCGAAAAATATTTAAATTATATTTTTAGAAGTTTATATGGTACATTATGGAGTAAAATGGTGCATAAACCATAGAAAAGTATTTTAAGTTACTTAGTAGCTATAAGAGTTCATAATTTTTCGTATTAAAGTTAGATTTTCTGAGGCCGAATTGTCGTGTGACACAACTTTCTGTATATTCCGAACGTCTTAGGTACAACATTCAATCAAGCTGTCATTACCAAAGACATGCTATACAAGTAGACATGTTACACTCATTCAAACTCCACTGATAAAGTGGTGTTTTATGTAGGTACTATCTATAGCTGCTTACTTTGTTTTTATACTGACGAAAAGGACCATAAAATCACAGCGCTATACAGAAACCCTGTTGGGAGAAAGAAAAAAACATAATATGTCTATGCAGTAGCATCCATCTGGGTACTCGACACCAATACTGCGATCACCAATCCGCCTCTTAAGCATGTTGATTAGCAAATCCCCTCCATTGCATTTTATGGGGGAGGCATAGACAAAATACATTGATAAAATTATTTTGAGTCAGTGTAGTATGTACTAGCTACCTACATAATTTATACAATTAAACCGAATAATTTTAAATAATTAAGATTAATAAAATTAATAAAATTGTTGATGTGATTGTTGACTGTCCTAACTACACCATTCTATCCTAATATCGCAGCCGGCCACGTGCGATCGTGTCTCTCTGTCGTACCTCGGCGAATTGTATATTACCCATCACGTACGTGTAGGTGTCTGAGCAGCAACGAAACAAATGGTTTTAATGAAATAAATTGTTAAATAAACAAATTTAAATACCTAGTATTTTGTACAAAATGAAATATTTTTTTCTTCTTTTGTGTTTGCCGTAGAATGTTTGTATTGGGCTGGTTTTTAGTATTGGGTTTATCTATTAGTAGTGGCGTGCGTCCTAGTTCACAGAGCGACTAAGTAAACTTGCGATAATTACCTCACTTTCTTGTCACCATTCTGAGCGCGGAATAGCGTATCTAATGTATAACACATCATTGGTCATTACAAATAAAAGCACAGAATAAATTATAGTACAACCAGAGACAGGTTTGTATGCCAATTTATAGATGGCTTATGTTTAAATTACGAGAATTTTACGAAGTTCGTAGGTATATAATTTATTATTTTCTTTGTATGTCTGTCTGTACAAAATATCAGGAAAAACTGGTCCAACTATTTTGATGAAATAGCATAGAGTAGGATAGGCAGTTTAGAAGCCGAGAAAACTATCTAAGTCCCAAAGCTGGGTCAAAAACAAAACCCTGAGCAAAGTCCTATACCGTCTAAAATGGGGTTGTATGGGTTTGTGAGGGTTTTGTTAAAGTTGTTGACTATGCTAGTTGTTGCTCTATGTCTATTTGCGTAAACGATTCATTCAACTAAGAAGGCGTTGGACCTCCGATGGTGAGATTAGTCGATGAATCCAACTCAGATGGGCAGCGTTCAGGAAACTACGCTATATCTTCATATCACAGACAGAGCCTCAACATGATCAAAGTCAAAGTCTGTTATCGGTGCAGTGATGACTTACGGTACTGAGACATGATCGCCTACTATTGGCCTCATATACAAGCTCAAAATCTCACGGCGGGCTATGGAAAGAGCTATGCCCGGAGATTCCGTACCTGAATCCAAAAAGAAGATACCTATCCGTAGAAGAACCGGGATCACTGACTAGCTCTAAAACTTAGCAAGTTGAAGTGGCAATGGGCAGGTCATCGTTGCATGGAGGCGACACAGGACGTTCATTGTGGCATTCTATTGGGGAATCCTTATGTCCAACAGTGGACTTCTACCTACAGACTGATGTTTGTACCATCATCTATTTAGAATGCGTAGAACGAGGAGGTACGTACTACCTAATCTACGCGCGGATGAAGTCGCGAACGTCAGCTAGTCAGTAGCTGCTAATAGTTTGCTGTGGAACTTCTAGCCGCTAATAGTTTGCTGTGGAACTTCTTGCAGCGAAAAGCATCGTTCTCATCATATTGAGAACGAATAAACATAAAAATATTTCTACACAAATTATTTTTACGACGATGTCACTGTAAAAATGGCCGTGAGAATCAATTCGAAAGCCAGCTATCGAATTCAAGGATTCGATACATCAAAATGCAACTTGTGCTATCATTTTCTATACAATTTCCGTTCGTTCATTCACAAAACTACACGAAACTTAGATGTCATCGATTCGGAGTCGAAACCCAGCTCTGTCAAAAAGTCGTGCTTCGAACTATCGAGAATTTCACTATCGAAGAGGGCGTTGCTTAAATCTAGCTAATTTGATTGGTCAAAACATGATACAATAGTTTCAAACGCTAGCTGCAAACTACTCGATACCAACCTTTTTTTTTTTTTTTTTTTTTGTCGAGGTGAAATCTGCAAACAGATACCGTATTGCATTGAGGGTGCATTACGGTTATGTGAGGTTCACGGACTCGTGGACTCACTAAAACACCCCGGTGGCCATCCTCTGCGCATGTCGATGTGCTCCGGGATCTCCTACGGAACGCACCGGTGCCCATCTCGCGCGACGCCCAACAGGGCCCATCCCGTGGTTGGCCAAAAAGCCAACCACAATCACTCCCTCCAAATGTGGCAGCACAGGGTCCACTCTGTGCTGCCACCGTCCAAGGGCTCGTAGGAGGGTGGCCAGAGCCCTCACTCCGACCACCACGCGAGCCCAGTGACATTTCTCTCCTCCACCACGAAAACGAGCTCGTGTCATCGTGGCAAGAGAAAGAGATGTCACTTCCTACCTGGCCATCATCTATCTTCCGAACATAGCTCGGCGGGAGTGGCACCAGCTACGCCCGGAAGGTAGAGAGGGCAAACTACCTTTTCGCCGTTTATTCCCACATTTGAGTTTGGATTAACCCAAAGTCAAACAAGGAAACAAACAGCCCTTCCCTGCTGTCTCATCATCCAGGCATAGTAGGGAGCCACTCTGCCTGGGTGATGAGAGGGCAGCTCCTCCCCGTTGCGAGTGGCGTCACGCTCGATGGATCGAATGTGCCACCAGTCGCAAACAAGGGTACTCCACCTCGCCCATTGGGCACTTCTGACCGGCCCTCTCACTGTGCCCTCTGCTAATATCAGAGGGACACGCGGAAGGCCAGCTGCCTTCCCACCCCAAATATGGGGGGAACGCCTAAGGTTGGGTCAGGGCGATGGTCGGCCCACTCTCCAACTCCTCGCAAGTTAGAGAGCCAACATACAACCACCCTAACTCCAACATTCCATCCCGTTGGCGGTCTCTTTCCCTTTCACTGCAGAGATCTGCCATGCAGTGATCTGGAGAGAGACCGCCTGCCTTCCCTCCGTCGTATCCTCCAGATGTAACTCGAGTACACCTAGAGGATACGAAGGAAACGCCTCCCCGTTTGCAAGTGGAAGCAAACTCACGAGGGTAATGAGTTCACTGCCAGCCACAAACAGGGGTACCTACCTACCTACCCACCAAACCACCGACGAGGCGCCACCTCACCCAGAATCCCGCAAGAAAACTGATCCATACAGCCGGCTCGCGGGAACTAAGCGAAACGACACCTCATCAACAGTTCAGTGGGCACCTACACCAACACGGTCCCTAGTGGACCGTGAAGGCGCCTGATGGTTTCAGTTACGTCTATTTCAGAAAAAATAGACCAAAAACAGGCAGCAACCACGTGAAGGATAACCATCAGACTTGCCTTGGGGATCTCAGCGACCCGCGCTCCTCCCAAGACCATTCACCTCCTTGTCAACTCACTCTTGAGCGGGCAAGGAAGGCCTGCATTTATCCAAAACCGGAGTTAGGCCGCAGCAACTATTAATGGATAAACACAGACCCGCCCACTCGATACCAACCTGTGCTAGGCCTACAGAATGGAAGTATAGTGAAAGGAGAAGAATGCGTATTAAGTCGATGGAAAGAGTATTTTGAAAGTTTGTTTGAAAGAGAGGATAGACAGGCACCTACCTCAGTTATGAATGTCAGCGATAACCATAATGAAAGTAGTAAGTATAAGCATGGATGAAATTGTGAAAGCATTGCAAAGTATGAAATCAGTTAAGTCTGCAGGGTATGAAAAGATAACAGTTGAGATGCTGAAGGCTGGACATGGCATCGTAGTGAGTCAGCTGTACCGCCTTTTCAATTTGTGCTGGAACACCGGTCAAGTACCAAGGGATTGGAGCAAAGCTGTCATTGTACCTCTTTACAAGGGAAAAGGTTCACAGCAAGACTGCAAAAACTACAGAGTTATTAGCCTACTCAGCATCGTCGGCAAACTGTATGCAAAGGTATTGATTGAAAGAGTTGTGAAAGAAACCGATGAGAAAATATGGGACGTACAAGCGGGATTTCGAAAGGGTATGGGATGTACGGATCATCTTTCCTTGCAATGCATAACCTTTTTTTTTTGGCTAAGGGTCGAAAAGTATATTGCGCTTTCGTGGATTTGGAAAAAGGCCTACCATAAAGTGATGAGGAATGAACTATGGTCGATACTGTCGATGTCTGGGGTAGACAGGAACCTCATTCGAGCTCTGAAATCTCTCTACGAGGATTCCAGTGCTTGCGTAAGAAGTACACTGAATGGTTTAGCATCGAAAAGGGTGTTAGACAGGGATGTGTAGCGTCACCATGGCTGTTTGCTGTCTGTTGGCTGTTAACCTATTCGCGTATGGGTAACCACTTGAGCTTACTGCGAAATTCAGAAACGTGGTCATACTTGCGTAACCCAAATATGAACCGTATTCCAAAATTCTGCAGGCGCTCAAGCTTATTAAGTTGCTGTTCAGTGAGATCTTAATAGCAAGATAGATAGATAGATAGAAAACTCTTTATTGTAATCACCTTAAAAATAAAATAACAGCATACTTATATTAACTTACAACTAGTTCACGGTGATACAATGGGCGGCCTTATCGCTAAGAGCGCAATCAAGAGCAAGCATCAGCGTAATCCAGAATTGGAAGAAGGAGCGACTGTGCAAGCGAAATTTTAGTGGCAGTTGGAAGGAAGTTTCGCAGTCTTCTAAGAGAACCCGCCGATGCAAACACTTTACGGCTGACTTCAGATAGCTGAGGTCCCCACGTCAGTTGCCTGTCAATGAGGACACCTAAATTTTTCACCGTGTCACTCTGTTCTATTGTAGGTGCCATGAAACAATACTTGTGGCAGGCGAAACCAATCTATCCTGGATATCATTCGCGAGCCCCCAACAATGATGTCTTGTGTTTTGAGCGGATTGACACTAAGACCGTAAGCTTTGCTCCAATCTAAAATACGACACAGATCACAATTTATTCCACTTATAGCTTCAGGCAGCTGATCTACGGAGGTCTGTGTGTAAATTTGGAGATCGTCTGCATAGAGGTGATAGATGAAGTAAGTTGCTGATAAATTTGTATTTATGAAAATTGCGAAAAGAAGATGTGATAAAACGCCGCCCTGAGGCACACCAGCAGATATACTGCACCACGATGAGTAAGTATCGTCAATGCGTATACGCTGCCGACGCCCGTGCAGGTAACTATGAAACCAATCAATCACCGTTGGAGATTTGTTAAGAGAGCGTAGGATACCTAGAAGGATTTCGAAATCAATATTATTAAAAGCGTTGCTGTAATCTAATAGTGTCAGTAAAGTTACGTGCCCATTGTCCATTCCATCACGAATGTCATCAGTTATCTTAACCAACGCTGACACAGTACTATGGCCAGGGCGAAAACCGGATTGGAAGGGATTCAAGAGATTGTTTCTGGAAAGAAAGATGCTAAGTTGCTGATGGACAAGGCGTTCAAGGACTTTGGATAAGAAAGGGAGAATGGAGATCGGACGGAATTCCGACAAAGAAGCCCGAATAGATTTTTTTGGAAGAGGCTGCGCTGCGCTTCTTTCCAGAATAAAGGGAAGACCCCGGTGGAGTTGGAGGAAAGGATGTGGCAGATTATTGGGACTATTTGGTCAAGGATGGGAACAATCATATTCCGACTAATACTATCGCTTCCAATAGCTTTAGACGAAATAGATGCAATGCTCTTCTTAACATCACCATCGGTGATAAGATTAAAATCGAAAGATAGATAGTCAGGAATTGGAATAGAAGAAAGATTATTTAAAGTTTGTGATTTCATATATGCATCAATATTGGAAGAAGAGGTAAAGTGTTGATTTAACGAATTAAGATCAAAATGCTGAGAGATTTTATCTGGCTGTCTTGATTTTCCAATTCCTAATGACCTGAGAAATTTCCAAACCTTACCAGGATTGGAATCATCTACAGAATTATGATATATCGGTGTTGCGCGTCACGACACGCTATATTGCAGCGATTTTGACGATCTATGTATCTCTCTTTGTTGTAGTCAGAGTACCTATTCTTGAGTTTCGCCTTAGCTACTACCTTCTGATGCATGACAGATCTCAGTTCTGGCGATCAGTTCAACTTGGTCTTTCTTATTGATGTATGCTTGTCATAAAGTTCAGTTATAATGTTATTAAAATGTTCCACCTTGTTATCAACTGAAGGATCATTGATAAGCCGAGACCAGTCTATAGCATCTGCGTCATGACATAGTTCTTCCAGATTTATGCCACCAAAATTCCGCTGCAGATTTATTTTAGGTTTATCTTTAGGAGGGCGAATTTTATAAGAAATAAATAATACGTTCTTTTCACTAGAAACGGGATATTTACCATGATTTTTGAGTTTTATTTGTTCCCGATATTTCGGCACAGTTGCATGCGCCATGATCACGGGAGAACTAACTTAAATAAATAAATAAATAATGCTGGACAGTTCACACAACATTATCTAGCCCCAAGCTAAGCAGAGCTTGTGTTATAACTTAACGTGGAGTATAACGCAAAATTACCAATCTTAGATTAAAACGATAGGACAAAATTTTCTCGTTAAAAACAAACACATATTTACCTGTAACTTTTGGCTAGATTCGATTGTTTGTCAATATGGTACAGATTATTGGGTCAAAAATTGAATTAATAAGATCAATACAATAAAACGGAGGGATCTCACTAGGTATTTTTTTAGCTTTTTCGAGCGGCGCGTGGCGGTTTTTTTGTTTGTATGAAGATTTCTACCTGGTGTTGGCGCAGTCTTAAGTCTTTACGAGTAGATGTTATTGGCAGATATATCGAACAATCTAAACTCAAAAATCATAGTAAATATCCCGTTTCTAGTGAAAAACTATATACATAACAAGTTAGGTATAGTCACAGATAAAATAAAACTATACTAGTAGTATAGTGCATAAGATATCTATACATATTTATCTACAAAACAAAGAAAAATTTGTTACAACACCATAATTTCGTACGAGCGTTTGTATGTAAGTACCTATTACCGCCCTTACTTAAAAAAATGATTTCAACGTGGTTCTTGGCACTGAATATTACTCTGTTTATCTAAGTTATAACATCTAGATTGCTATGCAGTAGGTTCCCTTGCCAAGAGAATTATACGACGCCTGCTCGGCGCCTACTTTTCTACTATACACTCATTTGCTAACTTATTTTGCGGAGGCACTTTCGACTATACTTCTCAAAAGCTAAATACATTCGTTCTTGACAAGGCTGAGTACAATCCCCTAAAAATTCAAATGTAAAAAAAGCGGCCAAGTGAAGTTTTGAGAATAGGCAGTGTTTTAATATTTTTAAGGCGCATACAACAGGGCTTATTCCGTCACTTTCCAACTCATTAAAGTTCAGGTAAGTTATAAAGTAACAGAATAGAGCTCGCAGAACGACAATTAACTGAAAAATAATTCTTTGCCACGTGAAAAACCGTCGCATCACAGAATCATTTATTTATTTAAGTAAAACGGCATACCAATTACATTAATTTAAAAAAATCATAACAATAAAAATAAATGAAATTACAGTCAAAATGTCAGTTACACAGAAAGTGAGAAAATACATAGATAAATTTGGATTTTTGTTTTAATACTTAACAATTAAATAAAACACATCAAGAAAAGTACATCACGCTCACAGAACCTTAAACAACTTGTCCAACATGAAGATAGTCTTTGCCGACATTTAGGTGAAAGAAAAAGTACATTCTAAGCCGTTTAGAAGTTTAATCAAATTTACAGTCGAAAACAGCTGCACTTTGTATTTTTTTTTCACATGGTTAATGAACAGATATAACATTTTTGTACGTCCAATATTAAATAGATTACGAAGAATAAATTAAAAAAAATTGTTTCAGCACATAACATTGACTCCTCTATGAGGAGAAAACCTCCAAATAAGACCAATCAACTGCTATGTACTTGTAATGCGTTTTTGGTTCGAATACTTTTTGAGTCTGAACCACACAATAAATAAGCTCAACCGAAGCTCACATCACATACCTACCAGTTTTCTCTCAGATATAAGTAGGTACGGTACCTACTTACTTATATCTGAGCCCGTCACCGGATTTGAAACCAAGAAACAGTTTCAACTCCCACTGAATAACAATGCAAACTCGTTACTTTGAATAGGTAAATAATTTTAATTTAATACAAGCAGCGCCCGCGATTTCACCCGCATAAGACTCGATTCCGTCAGAATAATTGAGTAGTTCCTATGATGGATCCCTTGAGTTCGACCCCTTGTCCTGATAGATCCCATATACCTATAATTTTGTTCCTAATCGATTCTGTCTCCAAGGGATCAGTTTAAAATTATTATTTTAATTAGTTTTTTGTTCCTGATGGATCCCTTAAGGATTTTTCAAAGAATCTTGGTACGACAAACAACAAATATCTACCTGTATACTACGCCTATGTGTGACCTATAATGATTCACAATAGCACTACCACCCACTCTACATTACACAAAGGTAACCTGGAAGAAAATGCTAATGATGCACTGCTTTTTTTTCTTGTGCAATAAAGATTTTTCTATCTATCTACGAGTTATTCCAGGTATTCCGTCTATCTCCATTCCAAATTTCATCCAAATCCGTCCAGTCGTTCCAGTGTAAAGGAGAAACAAACACACACACACTCCATAAATATTAGTGTGATTTTTATAATAATTTTTATGAGCATTTTATTTTTATTCTACAGATCTGTCCTGATAGGTTTTTTTTATTTTTTTTTTGTTTAGTTCTCACCATTATTTTTTTCATTAGTTGAGTTAGAACTGTAAGTAAAACGCATTAATAGCTATGACCAAAAATTAATATTAGGTACGTACAGATTTAAGTCCGATCGACCGTTTTCGTTTGCGCAGAAAACCGCAGACTGATATCCGACAGTAGCCGAACGTATAGTATAGCTCTATCCCGCTGTTTAGCTCTGTCCCGCTCACATCTAAGAGTCGACTAGATGAACAAGATGCTGCGATTTTGCCGCGAAATCGATTAACCAATAACAGCGCAAGATTTTAGCGCGCGATTGAAAGAAAGAAGAAAAGGTAGAAAGAAGGTTCCCGCGCTGTAGAAATTGGTCTGCGGCGCAGGTACATCGGGGCGACTTATACTTTGGGTAAAACTGTATCTAGGTTTTTGACCGAGCTAAGCGGGGTCTCAATTGCAGGATTTTTGGCGTTTGTATGTATGTTTGTAAGTATGTGTGTTTGTCCGACGATAACTGCAGAACCGTTGATACCTACAATCTTGATGAAACTTCGTAGGGATGATGTTTTAATAGATTTTTTAAGTTCGAAAATCAGCTTACTCGGTACATGGGGTTTTGGGGTATAAACGGGGGTCCAAGAGGTTCCTCAAAAGTGTCATAACTATAACTGTCATTGAGTTTATCAGACAGAGTCAGTCGTGGGAAGCAATAGCGGCGATGAACTCACCACTTGTCACATCTATTACCCACGATGGTGCAGCCCACAGTGAAAAGAGGCCCATTTGAGGCTCTGCCTACCCTTTCGGGGAAAAAGGCGTATATACTTACTGTGTCTAGTACTTGTAATTAAATGACGGTAAACTCATAAATTGACATTAACTAGCGTTTTTTTTGTTTTTGTTTTCTCCTTGCGGATGCTTGTAGGTATTAGTGGATTATGCTCTATGGGAATAAAGCAGTGTCTTACGTCGCAGGCGGCATGTTGAACCCTGAGCGTAACGAGGGACTCTAGTTATACAGAGTCTTGAGTGAAGCGAGGGGTTCAAGCTGCCCAAGACGAAGACAGGCTTTATTCCAGAGGAGCATACTCTACTTTTCACACCTTCTGCGAGACAATAAAAATTCACTGAAAATTACAGCACCAACACCGTCTTTTGTTTCACATTCTTTGCAAACGCACCTTTTACTTTGAGTTTTGCTTATGGTGGCCAGTTAGATATTCGAACAAACCTCTTTACAATGCCATATGGGCATTTTTTTAATTAGAGTTTTCCACGAGTTTCCTCACGAATTTGACGTTCCAAATTCAAATCACTTTATTCCCTAGGGAGTTTCATACAACTTTATATGTCTTAAGAGACAATGCTTTACTTTACGTTGAGGTCGCATGATATTATGTAATTGGACATTGTCGAGCAGGTGGTGTGCAAAAGTTATTTTCTATGGTACAAACAAATTTTCTGACAATGTTCCAAAGGGAGGGAATAATAAAATGCATTACAACATTATTGCACTTAAGGTGGCGCTGCGCGACGCACCGACGTCCATCGGAGGCGTGCTCTAAAATCTTGGAGGTTCTTCCAATTCAATGTTTGAAGGAGAGGCACTGTGAAAAATGAGAGCCAGTTCCAGATCCCTTGGTTGGAATTCGGAATATTCCGCTACTTACTTCCAAAACGGCAATAAATGCGCAAAATATTCATAGAACTTGTTCCAGGACGTACGTGTTTTTGAGAAAACTTTACTTACTAGTTTATATGATAAAAATGTCTGTCATTTAGAATCTATAATATGGGCAAGGTCCATGAGAAGCCCTTTTTAGGGTTCCGTAGTCAAAGACAAGGAACCCTTATAGATTCGTCATGTCTGTCTGTCTGTCTGTCTGTCTGTCTGTCCGTGTATGTCACAGCCTTTTTTTTCCGAAACTATAAGAGCTATACTGTTGAAACTTGGTAGGTAAATGTATTCTGTGAACCGCATTAAGATTTTTACACATAAATTGAAAAACAAACAATTAATTTTGGGGTTCCCCATACTTAGAACTGAAACTCACATTTTTTTTTTCTTTAAACCTATACGTGTGAGGTATGATGATGAGGTCTTCAAAAATGATGGTGAGGTTTCTAATATCATTTTTTTCTAAACTTAATAGTTTGCGCGAGAGACACTTCCAAAGTGGTAAAAAGTGTGTCCCCCCCCCCCCGTAACTTCTAAAATAAGAGAATGATAAAACTAAAAAAAATATATAATGAACATTATCATATAAACTTTCACTCAAAATTGGATTGAACGAGATCTAGTAAGTAGTTTTTTTTGAATACGTCATTAATCGTAATCCATCCAAGAACTTTTATATTATGTTACTTGCTGCTACGGAACCCTTCATGGGCGAGTCCGACTCGCACTTGGCCGCTTTTTTTTTTTAACTTTTACAGTACATTATGAAAATCCAAAGTTCAGGTAAAAATTGTGCAAATAAGCTGATGTTTGAAGGCTTATACAGAATTTAGTGGTAAAAATATTTCAATTTCGTTTCCTCATTAACCTATATATATATATATATATATATATATATATATATATATTATTTAAGATACATATTTGTTCAAAACATCTAACGAGGAATTTGTTACAACTTCATAATCACGTACGAGCTGAGCTCCAGCGTTTATATGGAAAGTATGTCGTGCAGCCCGCTCTTAAAGGCTATGATAATGAACTACTTTTGGGTAGGTTAGTATGACATACGAGTATAACTAAGACATTGTCTAGCAGGTGGTGTGAAAAAAATATTATTAATCTAGCTAGGGCTTCTACGAGGAAGTTTACGAAACAAGGACGCAGACTACATAGTAATACCTACAGTAATGTCAATGAGGTAGCTACCTTTTTTGTTAGTAGTAGAGCTTTTTTGTGAAAGAGTTCGTCCACCATACCTATTTTTGCCGCAAAGCAGTATCGCATTGCTTTGTTCCGGTTTGAAGGGTATGGGTGCCGGTGAAATTACAGGCACATGAGAATTTTCTTTATGTCTCATGGTGGCGCACGCAGTGCAATGCTACATAGAGTGCGTCCTAGATGGACGTGACCTATGTGATAATGCACTGTTCATAGGCAGAGTGTACCGCTTAACATCAGGTGAGCCATCAGACTGATCCGTCGTTGTATAAAAAAAATAAAAAAAATTAGACAGTAGGTATAGGTACCTATTTAAATACACTACACATACCTACTAGAATGAAATGGGCTTTTTCACACATTTTACGGTAGCGAAAAAAACATATCTTATCATATTTCCAACGTAATTTAAGAGTCGGTAAATTAAATATCTTTAAAAAAATCGTCTTGATAGGGGGGCGAGGGGATGGGCGGAGTGGTACAGTTGCCCCCCACTTCCCCCGGAGGTGCGTAGTTTCCGAGAAAAATAATAAAGAAAATGTTTTTCCAATATTTTACCGGTATTTACCGAAATGAGAATAAGATCAAGTTTTGTTAGTAACCGAATAAATCTGGAAGGAAGCAATAATGTGTCAGCCCTATATAATCTCAGTATCAGTACATAGTAGGCACCTTCCTCTTAGCAATGCGTCATCGCCGGTCACTAGAGAACACCAACATACACTCCATTATATTACGGCATTGTGGAGCCGCGGCCTCAGTTGCGAGCTCACTGCGCGGCTAGTTAGATCCTTCTAATCTAACAAACTATTGAACCTAACAATCATGCAAGCACTCCTCTGCTTGCTTTCGGCTGCAGCTGTCAGTGGTAAGCAATTCTGTACTTAATAACATAAGATATAGATATAAGTCCCCTTGTCGAGATGTGACATGATGTGACAGACCGAACAATTATTACAAAATCAAATTAAAACTATAATTGATTTTGTAATAATGCCTAAGTTTTTTTTTTTTTTTTTTTTTTTAATGGACTTTCAAATTATATATTGTCATTTTATAAAACTCCTTGCTCATTTTATAAACTTTTTTGTTTGACTGAAAAATATACCTACTGCTAAAGAAATAATTATAATTGGGGTTAGGGGCCTTTCGTCACTAGACCATTATAACTACTACTTTTGACTTCCATACTTCGAGGGTTTATTTGTTTGTTTTAAAAGGTCTTAATTAATTATAAAATAATTAAAATTATTAGAACTAACCACAGTTTAGTAAAATAAAGCTTAAAATTAAAATTTCGAAAGGGCTTATAAAGTAAAATGAAATAGCTCTGTATCTACAACAACAACAACAACAATTATATTTATTCATACAACCTGTACACAGCAACATAAAAACACATAGACTAGTTAAAAATATACACAAAAAAAACATTAAGAAAAACAAGCGTATGCGCATGAGGAACGCTGCCATATACATAGTTGTACAAAAAGCCCAGAAGCCCAATTCTCTTATTTATTTTATAACCACACTGCAAGTTGACCGAAACGAGATTGTATTGTAAATTGACTGAGAAATTGGTATTCTGCTCCCTCTTAACAACAACATAATCTACTTTCGGTCCTTGCGACCATAAATTAGAGTAGAATAGTGCTATATAATAATTGTAAAGAGTGAAAGAGAGAATTCTCAGAACTTTGAAACATTCAATTTACAGTCACATTTCGATATAATCATATCCCGCGTTGTATTGTCAGGTGAGCAGAATACCATTTTTGACGTTTGTGACATCGACACTAGATCGTCACAAGATCCGAACTTTAATTTGACTATTTTTTATTACGAGAATTGGGCTTCTGAGCTCAGCATGTGCTGTGAACGAGTTCACAACGCTGATTTTCAGCACAAGGCTCAGGGTGACGCACGAACATAATGAACGAAAAAACTGAATTAAACAAGGTACATACATACCTACCCACAAATTAATAAAAACAACCCGGAATAAAAATATCTCGGAAACCGTTTGTAGTAGACACTTGAAATTTCACATAGAGATTCCTCAAATAAAATAAACAAAACGTGTTTCAGAATTTCGTGAACATATGGTGAAAAAAGGCACAGGGATGTTTTGATTGGGTTTTTAAAGTAAAACAACATAGCTCTGTATTTCGGAAACCCTTGGTAGCAGACTGTCGATCACAGATGTGATCGCAGTAGTAGACACTTGAAATTTGACATGTAGATTCCTCAAATAAAATAAACAAAGCATGTTTCAGCATTTCCTAAAATTTTCTTGCAATAAGGCACAGGAATGTTTTGATTGTTATAAACTTCCGAGCCGAAACCGCTGGACCCAAAGACTTTTAATTTGGAAGGTGTATTCTTTTTACGACGTAGCGGTGTACTAAGAAATAAAAATAATATAAAAAAATATGACGTTTCTTTCTAAAATTGTGGATTGAGTCCCCAAGTAAAGACCTAAAAGACCAAACATACTACTACCACAACAACTAGAAAATACTATTACTACAGTGTAATTAAAAACATAATTATAGTCTGTTTAATTATGCAGAGTTATGGATAAAATAACGGGTTACAGCTACATACTTAGAGTTACAATAAAATCTTGTAGATATTAATCGACTGGATTATATATCATATATATACCAAGCCTATCACAGAGATAAACCAGTACTCCAAATAACATTGGAGAACAATAATCTTGTGCTAGTTGCCCCAACCTAACTTTGCAGGTTGAGCGCCATCTGCGCTCACCAAAAGCCCGGTAACGCAGTCATGACCCCAGGCGGCCAAATTAACGCGTACGAAGTCACTGGTTTACAGCTAGTTACATATATCTGGAGCACTTTGAATAGCGTGGTAGGATACTACGAGGGTAAACATCTCGTTTGCAATAGGCATCTCGAATGAAAAATCTCGGATGAAAAATGTTGAATGCAAAATCACGGTTGAAATTCTCGAATTAAAAAAACTTAAATGAAAAATCTCAACGTAAATTTAATTATAAAACACTTAAATTATGCGATAATTACATACAGATTAAAATAGTCTTTTGAATTGCAATGAATTTTGTAAATTCATTGCTTAGTTTCTTATAAATGCATTTTCCCATGCATGCATTTTACATGCACTCCAAGACGAAACAAGTATTTTTTAGAAAATCTTTGAATGTAGTATTACTTAGTTTTAAAAATAAAATAAAGTCTCTTTTAAGCAAAATATCTTATCTACAATTCCGTTCATGTCGCATAATTTAGGGACGCACGCGCTGCTTCGACCAAAGTAAAAAGTACTTTAGTCGAAGGTTTAATGGAGTAACCGATTGCTTTTGTTTCAGGTATAAAATATGATGGCCTCAGAGGTAAGTCACGCTGATTCTAACTATAACTGGGTGAGCGAAGCGAGTCCTCTACTATCCCACTACAACCAATGAGAAGTGGACGTTTTGAGAATGAGCCAACAACTGTTTAACATCTGCAATTTTGTGGTACACTTAACGAATAAAACTATGACACCTCTAGATTTGTAATTTAACATTGTAATTTAAATTCATGTCTAGATGCGTTGAAATATAAAAAAAAACAAGTAATACCTAAAAAAACCTGCGATCCCTTACAAAAGCTGTGCTTTTTGCTAGTTAGTAGTTACCTCGTACCTACTACAGAATAAATAATAGCGGGAGGGGGAAAGGCGCCCTTAGCGGACACCTTGAGAACCACAATTTCCATACAACAAGTCATGTAGTGTACCTACACCTCACGCCCATGTAGGTAGTATATAGCTTGGTACATTTCTAGACTAGGCCTTCTATGGAGCTCTTGACACCCCCAATAGTATTATTTTATCTGTGCCCCCACTAAGAAATAGACAACAACCACCAAACCGCAATAGACCATTCAATCAAAGAGTTGACAACTGCCGAGTCCACATTTACTCTTTCACCCATAGATTTAGTATATGTACTAGCGAAAAAATTCTACGTCTATGCTTTCACCACACTGTTTTTTTCTTGAAACTGGTACAACATACGAAGATCTACAAGACCAAGAAACATAGTTAATTTTTAGAAAAATTACGACTATTCTTCACGTACTTTACTAATCTCGTCCGATTCCCAACGAACCTATAATAAAAAAAGGCCGAGTGCGAGTCGGACTCGCGCACGAAGGGTTCCGTACCATTATCCATAAAAACGGCAAAAAAAACACGTTTGTTGTATGGGAGCCCGCACTTAAATATTTATTTTATTCTGTTTATTAGTATATTTTGTTGTTATAGCGGCAACAGAAAGACATCATCTGTGAAAGTTTCAACTGTCTAACTATCACGGTTCATGAGATACAGCCTGGTTACAGACGGGCAAACAGACACACAGACGGACAGACGGCGGAGTCTTAGTAATAGGGTCCCATTTATTGGAACCCTAAAAATGTGTATGTACTAAGCTAAGGCTGAGCACATTGGGCTTACATTGGGCACATTGAGCGGGCCGTTCAACTACGGATGAGTTCATAATGTGTATGTACTAAGCTAAGGCTAAGCACATTGGGCTTACATTGGGCACATTGAGCGGGCCGTTCAACTACGGATGAGTCCATAATGTGTATGTACTAAGCTAAGGCTAAGCACATTGGGCTTACATTGGGCACATTGAGCGGGCCGTTCAACTACGGTTGAGTCCATAATTTGTATATACTAAGCTAAGGCTAAGCACATTGGGCTTACATTGGGCACATTGAGCGGGCCGTTCAACTACGGATGAGTCCATAATTTGTATGTACTAAGCTAAGGCTAAGCACATTGGGCTTACATTGGGCACAATGAGCGGGCCGTTCAACTACGGATGAGTCCATAATTTGTATGTACTAAGCTAAGGCTAAGCACATTGGGCTTACATTGGGCACAATGAGCGGGCCGTTCAACTACGGATGAGTCCATAATTTGTATGTACTAAGCTAAGGCTAAGCACATTGGGCTTACATTGGGCACAATGAGCGGGCCGTTCAACTACGGATGAGTCCATAATTTGTATGTACTAAGCTAAGGCTAAGCACTTTGGGCTTACATTGGGCACATTGAGCGGGCCGAACAACTACGGATGAATCCATAATTTGTATGTACTAAGCTAAGGCTAAGCACATTGGGCTTACATTGGGCACATTGAGCGGGCCGTTCGACTACGGATGAGTCCATAATTTGTATGTACTAAGCTAAGGCTAAGCACATTGGGCTTACATTGGGCACAATGAGCGGGCCGTTCAACTACGGATGAGTCCATAATTTGTATGTACTAAGCTAAGGCTAAGCACTTTGGGCTTACATTGGGCACATTGAGCGGGCCGAACAACTACGGATGAATCCATAATTTGTATGTACTAAGCTAAGGCTAAGCACATTGGGCTTACATTGGGCACATTGAGCGGGCCGTTCAACTACGGATGAGTCCATAATTTGTATGTACTAAGCTAAGGCTAAGCACATTGGGCTTACATTGGGCACAATGAGCGGGCCGTTCAACTACGGATGAGTCTATAATTTGTTGACAGCATGGACGTTTGCTAGCTTGGACCTAATTTTGCTTTATTTAGTAGTTTTGTTATTACCCATACAATCATTGATTTTGCAATCAATTTCATTTGATTTTTTTAATCTCCTGCTGACGTTTTGTTGACCATTGAAGCTAGTTCCCGTCTCACGACCTTCGAGCGTGGTCGCGGTCGGTGCTCATGAAGAAGGACCTCTAAATGGTCTGCGAAACGTCAGCAGGAGAATAGTATAGTACGTGGTGTAGGTATAGTCGGTACCTTTATAAAATTATACCAAGCCATGATAATTAAAATCATACTATTTCCTAGTATTTGAATCGTATTTACCTCATGTTCTTCTTGTAAGAGAAAATATGAATAAGATGACTAGGAATTACAGATGTAGGTAGGTTACATAATTATAACACTAGACATAGAAATCGCCTCGTCTTACCCAAGTTATTATTAGATTTTTATATGTATTGCGTAAAAACCAGGTAAAAACTTATAAAAAATCGTACTTTGTTAACTTGACTTGTCTAAGCTTATATGTTATATTATGTCGAAGGATATGAATAAATGAAATGTAATGAAATGAATGAGGCAGGAAGCCCCACCATGGTGCCACACTGGTGGGGCAGTGAAGAATTTAAATTTTTGGTCGTCCTGTTTGCCCCTCCAGTAAAATCAGTGTGAGATTATTATAATCACACTATCACATCATTCTAATATAATAAATGTCAAAGTAACGAAAACGCGAGCGAAGCCGTGGGCGGACACTAGTAAGAAATGAATTCCCACAAAACAAAATGTAATCTTAGCATAAAAGTCTCATGCATTTAAATGATTCATTAAAATGTAATGTAAATTTTTATGTTTATTTCATAGCTCTAGGTTTTAGTCATCATTTTAATTTTCCTTAACTTTGATCTTTTTATTTTCCTTTTGATTACAATATGGCTAATGTTAGAACACCGTTATTTTTATACATTACTCTAACATCTTTTCTTTTTTTTAAATATGTATGATATGTGTGTGTGTTCTTTAATAAATAAATATATTAATAAATACAACAAACACTTTAAATTCCTTTTAGCCCCACCAGTGGGGCACCTTGGTGGGGCATACAGAAAGCACCCTCAAATTGACTGATTTTCCAGTTAAATTCGGCTGGTCAGCCTCTCTGGCCGACATGAAATACTTCTACAATATACCTCGGACCACCAGCGAGGTTGAGAACGAGGGCTGGAGACGGACCGAGCGCCCTGAAGGCCCCATGCCGGAGCTGAAGATGTACTGTCCCCCCGGCCGGGTGGTGTGCCCGCTGTATGATACTGCTGGATACATCAGTGGACTGCAAATAGCGGTAAGTCCGTTCTTCACTGCAGGCACACCCTAGACCCTGTTTTTTTTTTTTTTATGGCTTCTTTGGAATATTCCTAACAATTTAGCCAACGTCAAGAACGAAGTCAAGTCGTAAAGAGTCTCCGTCAGTCGAGTCATAACCCAGGTTAAAATGGTGGCAGATACACCAAGATTTTGGAGGACAAAATCCATCATTCCGAAAAGACACGCAATACACTATCTACACCACTCATGTGGTCAATAAATATGACACCACACTACAAACTATACTAAAACCATAGTGTACATAAACTAAGACGACACGGCTGGTAGGTCCCGAAATTCAGCCACAGATCTGCGGGGCGGAAAACGTCGTACTACTATATTATGTTCCGCCCGTCCGTCTATCTGTCTTTATTCTATCACATGGGTCATCATCATCGGCATTTAGATGTCTGCTGCTAGTCGAGGCCTTCCCCATACAATGCAATGCGGGATTTGCCATAGTCACCACGCTTGGCAGGCGGATTAGTGATCGCAGTACCTATAGGTGTTGAGTAATCAGGTGGATGCTACATCCCTTGGTGTAATCCTTTTACGACATCCACGGGAGGAGGCGGAGGTGTCTATTCGTGGGCAGGACACACCACAGCACACAGTCCACATTTTCACAGATGTGTGCTGTTGGAGCACGAATCAAGCAAATGATAAAGATATCTTGTGAAGAAAACTTTTAGAGTTGCGTAGTGATGATAGCTGACATGAAAACAGAACCCTTCACTGTTCGTTTCTACGTAAGCATCTGCCCAGGTTTATTTAAGGTGAACGTTTCGCTTGAGGCGCGAAATTCAAATTGTATTGTGTTTTTTTATCACCACAGTTCATCAACACATTGTGAGATAGCGAAACCTGACTTTGCGAAAACTGGGAGACCTAACACGCATATTTTGATTGAAATTATCATTAGTTTAGCTACGAATGCCATCCAATGATTTTTACAGTGATTTTTTTGGTTCATTGACATTTTTAGCTGAACTAATGATAATTATGAGACACTTCCAATCAATAGGTACATCTATGCGTGTTAGGTCTTCTAGTCTCCACAAACACAAGCGAAACGATGCACTTTAATTACCTACATTTTCTTTTTCTTATATCTTTGATCTTTGGATTTTTTACTGCTCGTATTTAATCACGTGGATGGACTGAATCAAAAGGTTACCTGTCGGTGTACCTACAAGGTCAACATTGATTTTTTCCTCTTCTATTTTTCTCACAAAGCGTCGTCGGTATTAGGTGTTGTGTTCTACTCTATGGGTATAGGTAATTACCATGCTGACGGAATTTAGCATTCTTATTAGTGGAGTACATCGTAGGAAGTTTTTTTTTACTTGCGTGAATGAAGGAACAAGCAGATGGCAGTAACTTCTGCCTTTACCTGCTTAACACTTTCTTCATCAGCTAATTAACAGGCCCATATTACATTTAAGATAATGTTTTTTTTTACACTTCGTGAATGACGGAACAAGCAGATGGCCCACCGATGTTAAGCGGTAACTTCTGCCTTTGACAATGCGGAGACCTGCAATGCTCTGAGGACAATGCATTACCTCATAGGTCACGTCCACCTAGGAAGCACCCTATGTGGCATTGCACTGCGCCCGCCACCCTGAGACAAAGATGAAATGTCTCATGTGCCTGTAACTTCACCGGCACCCTTCAAACCGGAACACAGCAATGCGAGCACTACAGCTTTACGGCAGAAATAGGTACGGAGGTACAGGTCGCGCAACGAGTAAGAGCGTTCGGCGAAAGTGGTGGGGTTGATTGCGCATGTGTACATTCGCGCACAGCATTTCTCGATGGGATTTTTCGAAATCCTTCTAACAGTTGCTACAGACGTTTGTGTTGCAAGTGCTGTTCTTTTCTGACCCTGTTTTAAATTGTTAATGATCTGTTGTATTTTATTTCAACGATTATCGTCGATTTCATCTGTCTCCTTTTTAACCCCCGATGCAAAAACGACGGGGTGTTATAAGTTTGACGTGTCTGTGTGTGTGTGTGTCTGTCTGTCTGTCCCATCGTAGCTCCCGAACGGATGAACCGATTTTTATTTTATTTTTTGTTTGAAAGGTGAATTTGTCGGGAGTGTTCTTAGCTAATGTTTGATCGAAATCGGTTCAGCCGTTTCATTACGTTGAGGGTTTTTTTTTTAATTTTTACAAAATTAATTACTTATTAATAAAACAATTCACATAATGTATTTCCCCGGACGAACTCTTTCTCAAACAAGCTCTACTAAAACTAACTAGGTTGTCTTGGAGTAGGCACAAAGACAAGTCTTAACCTAAATCGGGCACTGCACAGAGTACCTAGTTAGTGTACAATGTGGATCTTGATTGTGGACCCTGTGCTGTGACGGAGCGCATCAGGAGGCTTCCGCATGCGGCCCATTGTCGTCGCGGCCATCGCCGCCGATTATGTAATTTGCTAGAGTGGACGCAGCAGGGTCATCGATCATGTGTACTATCAGCTACCAAGTCCCTGCCCAGTTTCAAAACATTTGCGCTTGCAGCGATGATCGTAAACTAACTCGGCCCCTTTTTTTGTTGTTTGTTTTAGACATGATATCCATTAAGAAAGTCCTTTGTTTTATGACTTACCTATACAAATTCTATTAGATTGTTTGCGTCAGAATCTCTGCGAAACACTCGTAAAATCTATGCGCAGCCGGTGCGATGCTGTCATAAACGCTGGCGACCAATTTTATTTATTTTTTAATAAGGTGTTTTCCGAAATTGTTTGTTTCTATTGGTGTGCAAAAGGCATTATGACGGGGCTGACGTCACTTGGAATAGTCACTTTTAACACCAAATCACCCTTAGCAGGGTCAGGCACTTTCGTTGCTGATAGTAGGTACCTACGTAGGTACGAGACACTAGTGCGTGTTGGGCCACGCAGAATAAGGCTCCGAATTCAACTCACGATTACCCAAACAGTTTTAATCTTTTGGTTCTTTTGGGGAAGTTACAATCGAGTCACCGCACCTCCTGGATCGCTTGGTAGTTATACGGGAGTTTTTTACCCGTGTTAGGTACTATACTGGTACCTAGTAATACTGGTAGTACCACGGGCAACAAAAAAGCTTTATATACCTACGGCTTTTAGGAGACCGTCACCATTACTTTTGTGCCTAATATTCAAAATTCCTCTCTCGGGGTATGTCAACGAGCTAGGGAGCGTACTATCCTAGGAGTGAAACTCACGGACGAAGTTGTATAATTTTCTTATAATAAGTAATAATTTTGTAGTAGTAGTAGAGCTTTTTTGTGAAAGAGTTCGTCCGGGGAAGCTCCATACCTATTTCTGCCGCAAAGCAGTAGTGCTCGTTTTGCTGTGTTCCGGTTTGCAGGGTATGGGGGCCAGTGAAATTACAGGCACATTAGACTTTTCATCTTTATGTCCCAGGGTGGCGGGCGCAGTGCAATGCCACATAGGATGAGTCCTAGGTGGACGTGAACTATGTGGTAATGCGTTGTAACAGCTTAACATCAGGTTGGCCATCAGGTCATTAGGTTTTTTTTATTTTTTAACTTCGTGAGTGACGGAACAAGCATAATGACATGACAATCTACCCTATTAGTAGGGAGGCCAGTCCTCCGAAATTGAATTCCCGTTGGACAGACTAGTACCGAGCCGACAACCAGTATCATTGTGTTCAGCGTGATCTCCTGAACAAGAATATACCGGTTGTCGCATTCTAAAGTGGTGGAGGGAGGAGAGAGGGGAGGGGAAAGATTCGAAAACCGGGTATCAGATTTGGTTAATATCACAATAATAATATCGCTTGTCCGATTTCAATAAATAAGATGTCATACGATAGGTAATGAAATCTTTGACATATCGTGTCTATAAATGGTTTTTATAAATATCATACTTTATACAATATTACGAAAAAATGCAAATTTCAAAAAATAAAAGGTTTTCGTTTTTTTTAAAATGGCAGTAAATGACACCTAACTAAAAAGTGATGTATTACGAAGAATTGGGCGATTTATTCAGCAGTATTTTGCTTTTTTAATTTTTTAATTTGGTTGAGAAACGACAAAACTGTGACAGGTTTTTGCAAATACTATATTTTATTTAGTTTATTAAATATTTAGAAAAAGGCGAATTTCAAACAAAAGACGCTTTTGGCTTTGGTGAAAATGATAGTGTAAATTACACCTAACTAAAAACTAATGTATGACAAAGAATTGGGCGCTTTATTCACATGTCTTGAAGTTTTTGCTTGATCTTAATAATGGCTGTATCTTTTGAACCGTAATAGTTAGAAACTTGAAATTTTCACAGAATAAGTACTGCTGCGGTTTCTACAAGAAAACATAATAAAAATAAATTAAAGTTAAAAATTATGGTACAATTAACTTTTGTTTTTGCTCTTTCTTAATAAGGGCTTTATTTTTTTAACCGTAACAGTTAGAAACTTGAAATTTTCACAGAATATGTACTGCTGCAGTTTCTATAAGAAAACATAATAAAATTTTAATAAAATAAAATTTTCATAAGAATAAACTTTTGTTTTTGCTCGATCTTGATTACAGCTGTATTTTTTGAACCGTAATAGATAGAAACTTGAAATTTTCACAGAATAAGTACTGCTGTAGTTTCTACAATAAAACATAATAAAAGTAAAATAAAGTTTAAAATAAACAAAACCAAAAACGTATTTTGTCTGAAATTGGCCTATTTTTGAATATATAATAAAATATGGTAAGTATTTGCAAAAACCTGTCACGGTTTTGTCGTTTCTCAACCAAATTCGAAAAATTAAAAAAAAAATACTGATGAATAAATCACCCAATTCTTCGTAATAGATCAATTTTTAGTTAGGTGTCATTTACTGCCATTTTCAACAAAACCAAAACCTTATTTTTTTGAAATTTGCATTTTTTCAAAATATTGAATAAAGTATGATATTTACAAAAACCACTTTAAGACTCGATATGTCTAAGATTTTATTGCCTATCGTATGACACCTTATTTGTTTAAATCGGACAAGCGGTTATTGACATATTAACCAAACCTTATACCCGGTTTTCGCATCTTTCCCCTCCCCTCTCTCCCCCCTCCACCACTTTAGAATGCGACAACCGGTCTATTCTTGTTCAGGAGATCATCCCGAACACAATGATACCGGTTGTCGGCGCGGGAATAGTCTGTCCAACGGGAATCGCCATTTGACGACTTTTTGAGAAGTGGCCTACTATATAGTAAGGTACCTACTATAAAGTATCACGTTACTTACTATGTTCCCTCCCCGAGCTGACGAGCCCTCCGTTAGGGCTGCGAGGAGGGTGTAGGCCGCGATACACGGCGCATTTACCAAAGCCCACCAACTAGGTGGAACCAATTCACAAATATGAGTACAAATATCACTCACGGTTTTGTCCAGCCAATGTCCAGGTTCCCGTTCAGCTAGCTACTTGGTACCTTTCGCAATAGCTGAAACGAAACGGGTTAGGTGTTCCAAAAGCCTCCGTAGGCCTCGGCTCGCGTGCTTGCGCCGGCAACCAAAAATCACACCTTAGTCCAAACTGAGTCCATCCAAGGTTGCATCACAAAACAAACTTTTCGGGGGTAAAAGTTTAGAATCGTTTGGCAGGAGGAGGAGGGGGAGATGGGGGGTGGTGGAGGGGGAGGGGTACCCCCTCACCCCTGGTACCAATCCCATAACAAGGTAACTTATAGTTTTCGAGAAAAAAAATAAAGAAAATTTTGAGGGTAAGTATGAGATTTTGGTAAAACTTTACAATCGTTTGGCAGGAGGAGGATGGGAGAGGGGGGGGGGAGTGGGGGATTTGTACCCCCTCGCCCCTGGTACCACTCCTATGCAAAGGTAACTTACAGTTTTCGAGAAAAAAATAAAGTTTTTTTTTGTTAAGTATGGATATTTTAAATGTCGGACTCCGGTATGTGCTCCCGCCAGTACTCTCGCGTGGGAGATCTTGAAAAATTTCTTTATTTTTTTTCTCGAAAACTATAAGTTACCTTGTTATGGGACTGGTACCAGGGACAAAGGGGTACCCCTCCCCTTCCTCTCCCCCTACTCCCACCCTCCTCCTCCTGCCAAACGATTCTAAACCCAACCCTTTTCGGGGGGCACTCCAAGTTCCAAAATTCACCCCCGATCAAGCTGATACAATCAGATTTTAATTATTTCCCCAAATCCAAAAACAACACGCAACTATTTGCGATCAAAATTACCAAGACCGAATAGAATACTACGTTTTTCTTCTATATCAATACTCATAGAGTGTAAATCTGTCGAAGTCAAACCCCACAGAGAACAAATCTCTCGGTTCCATAGTTGCAAGGAGGCGAGCTCCATGGCATGGCATTTGACTCGAAATCAAACATACTATATAGTAAGTAGCGTGATTTACGCAGGAGCAGAAATAAGCACTGACTTCTTATTTATAATACAAATTGCTTTGAATTGTTCTACCATAATTCAAAGCGATTTGTAAAACTGACCGTTTACTATTTACCTATTTTACTCAGTAATACCGTTTACTTTAAATCGAAACATACCTACTATCAGGCTACAAGGTTATAGAAGTATGTATAAGTAGGTAGATAGGTAACTAACATAAGTAATAATTTGTCTTTTATAGTACCTAGCTCTGAAACTGTGAAAAATGAATGAGCTAGTGAATAATGAATAATAGTCTTGACGTTCGCGTGTCGTAGGCTTGCCTGGTAGAGATCGCTGTTTAAGGCCGCCTATTGTATTGTATTGCTTGCGATCTTCTATAGGTTACATTTCCGGGAATGCTCCCAGGAACTTCACGATCTGATCCCACCATCTCCTTTTCATCATAGGACGAGCAGGCGCACGGCTCGGTACCAACCTTAACTGATTAGTATACCCTCTATTAGTACTAAACGTTTCAGTTCTACCTTTATAATGCGAACTGCTAAGGAGTGGAATACACTGCCGCCGTCTGTCTTTCCTGAAAACTATAATCTGGGTCTCTTCAAGGCTAGAGTGAATAGGTGCCTTCTAGACCTTTGTGCTTCATCTTCGGCCACATCGTGACTTACCAGCAGGTGAGATCGTGGTCAAACAAAAAGCGGCCAAATGCGAGTCGGACTCGCCCATGAAGGGTTCCGTATCAGCAAGTAACATAATATAAAAGTTCTTAAACGGTTTACGATGTATGACGTATTCAAAAAAACTACTTACTAGATCTCGTTCAATCCAATTTTCGGTGGAAGTTTACATGAAGTTTATATGTACAGTGGCGGAATGAAAACGTTCGTCAGTTTTCAAAGGAATCCCCTTAACTTGACGCGAGCACATATTACCTTTTCCAACTATTCTACGTAGCAGACTGCTGTATAGAAAACTATAACTTAAAAATGTTTATTATAAAGATCAAAATCGCACACCTTTGATCAGTTGCTTGTTTAAGTTTAGAACGACTTTTTTAGGGTCCCGGACCTAAAGGGGCCAAACGAAGCCCTATTGCCCTCGCTCATCCATCTGTCCGTCTCTCTATCACACGGGCTATAGCGGCTAAACTATTGAAGTATTCATAATATTTGTACTATTTATGTATCTTACTGACCCAAACCCAAAAAATATTTTGAAGTATGGTTCCCGTACAAGTTAAAGTGGGGAGGGAAAAATAAATCTGTCTTACCCTAGCACGTGGAAAGTAAGTAAGTAAGTAAGTAATTATTTATTCAGAAACAGGTACACAAAAAAATATTTAGTTACAAAATATTTAGACGAGTGACAGCCCTCTGTACTAGTGTAAACTGTATGACAGCATGTGGAGTATAATTTTAGAGCTTATTAAGTAGAATAAGACTGTATTTTTGTTACTAAGTTCAATTTAATTTCCATTTAAACCAGGAACTAGTTTTTTTATTTCAGATATTCTACATATTTATTATGAATATTTTAAAAAAAAATATAATATTTTAGAAATTAGAATTTTTTTGAGAATTTTCTCATATTTCTATTGCAAACAGATTTAATTTTGCGTGTGGATTAACTAAACTTAGGCAATTTATAACTTCTACATTTGTTACGGAACCACAAATTATATAATAGTTTCTACAACGGAAACCTGAATGCGCGAGGTCCGATGCGCACTTGGCCAGTTTTTTATTGAGTTAGCCAGAAGTTTTGTCATTTTATTCGTAGACTATCTGTCATTCAATCGCCGCTAATATCCGTTGTCATGGTAACTGAAGGTTATTTTCATAATATTGACAATACTGTGTCGATAAAACAGTACCAATGCAATACCATGTCGGTAAAGCAGTACCTATGCTTTTTGCATTGAACAACCAAAAATAGGCCCTAAGGTGACGAACATTTTCATTCCACCACTGTACATCATATATTTTTTTTTGTCTTATCAGTCTCTTATTTTAGAAGTTACGGGGGGGGGGGGGGGGGAACATTTTACCAATTTGGAAGTGTCTATCGCGCAAACTATTCAGTTTAGAAAAAATATATATTAAAAACCTGAATATCATTTTTGAAGACCTATCCAAAGATATCCCATGCGTATGGGTTTGATGTTTTTTTTTTGTGTTTTAACCCAAAAATTTATTGTTTTTTTTTTCTATTTTTGTGTGAAAGTCTTAATGCGGTTCACAGAATATATCTAGTTAACATGTTTCAACAGCATAGCTCTTATAGTTTCAGAAAAAAGTGGCATACACGGACGGACAGACAGACAGACAGACATGACGAATCCATAAGGGTTCCGTTTTTTGCCATTTGGCTACAGAACCCTAAAAAGGTATATCAATGTTTATAAAAAAACGAATCTCAAATAAAAACAGCTTTTGGGATATATTTTCTAAACTTTTTTACCCTGTTTGATGTTGTTTTTTGAAAGAATATCATAGCACGCCTAATCTTAGATTCCAGATGATAGCTTCGACACAGGCTTGAAGCCCAACAAGCTGTTCGTGAAGTGGACCGCCCCTGCCTCTGAAGGCGAACCATCTATGGACTACTGGACTGCAACACAGTTCTACGTTTCTCCTGGTCAGTTTGCTGTCCCTATTGCTCCTTCAGGACCCAACAAGTATTTCTGCCTGGTGTTGGCGCAGTCTTAAGACTTTGTCCCAAAAATATACTTAAATAGTTTAGCTACGAAAGTCAATAAACAAAAAAATCATCGTAAAAATAATAGAATGACATTCTTAACAATAGTAATAATATTTTTGAGACAGTATCAATCAAAACTTAAGTGCTAGATCTCATAGTTTCCGCAAAATTAGTTTTCGCTATCTCAAGATGTGTTGATGCGCTGTGATTAGCAAAAAACACAATGCAATTTGAGGTTTCGCGCCTTATAAATAATAATAAATAAATAATGCTGGACAGTCCACACAACATTATCTAGCCCCAAGCTAAGTAGAGCTTATATTATGGGTACCAGATAACTTTACTGATATACTTAATGCAATACATTAAATAGATAGATATTTTTTGTTATACATAGATAATACCCAGAACACCCTGAAAAAATATCTGCAGATCGCACAAATATTTGTTCCGAGGCGGGAATCGAACCTGCAACCTCCTGCGTCACAGGCGAACCTTCGCCCGCCGGCGCCGCGCCACAGAGGTCGTCACACAGGCTTATAGTAAGCTTATAGTAACGTTGCACCTTACGTTACGTTTTAAAACGTGACACGTGTCACGTTTCCACGGTCGTGCCAATGGTTCTTTCTTGTTCACCCTGCGGTCGGTCAGCGGCCAGGGGCCTATTTCTCAAAACTTACAAGCTACTTACGATTGTGTTGGTGATGTTGTTATTTTTTCAAGGGAAATAACGCGTAACACGGCTACACACACGTATCTTCTAACTTGTATCTTTTGAGAAATCGGCCTCAGGTTGAGGTACCTAATGGTAAACTGTATAACATAGATACATCTACACATTACAATTTTCAATCATTGTATCTATATAACCTAGACTGATTCAGCCCCGGATTACCCCTATAGGCCTACAAGACCCCGGGCCTAGGGGCCCAGCCAGCCTAGGGGTCTCCAACCACCCAGCTACCACCACCAGGTAGCTTGCCTGCCTCATGGCATTTTTTTTTTTTATAAAACATCGATTAATCGATAAAAGCTATTATCGACTTGACGAAGCCTTTGCTGACAAAGATATTTTTAAACATTGTGACATTTGATCTGACTTTGACATTTTATGTAATAAAATATAAAAATACGACAGGTATATAATAATTTGACAATGCTATTGCAACTACGGAGTTTGATTGTTTTATTTTGTATAATTTGAGTTTTGTGTTTTGTTTGACTTGAATAAGTGTTCCAAGTGAGCCTATAGTATGAATAAATGAATTGAATTGAATTGAATGGCAGGCAGAAATATAATTATAGAGAAAAATTAAAAATAAAACAAATACTCTACCATTACGCAAGCAGTACTCTACCATTCCATCTTGCAATTTTTTTTTGTTAAGTACCTGAAAATTATATTTTCTGTTCTAGTGCATTTTATTTGCTACCATTTTATTTTGTTTGAAAATACCCAGAACACCCTGAACAGATCTGCAGATCGTACAAATATTTGTTCTGAGGCGGGAATCGAACCCGCAATCTCCTGCGTCGCTGACGAACCTTCGCCCGCCTCGCCACAGAGGTATTGTCCATACAATGTAGGACCCGCGACCCGTGCACCCACTGGCTTCACCCACCAGTGGGTGTAGGGGTAATCTACCCCACCTAGGGGACGCAATACGCTCACTGATATAGCACTCGCACAGAATCTCTGGAAGCCGGCGCGGGTCCCAGGAAGGAGAACGGATAAACGCTGCAAGACGGCGGGGTCTGGGTCTCTGGACCAGACGGCAAGCTCATGCACATTCCCCTCGCAGAGAACGACCTCAGCAGCACACTCTTCAAGAAGCAGAATTGCATTCCTCATATGGGTGAGTATAGGGGAGTAGCAGTAGTAGTAGATCTTTTTTGTGATAGAGTTCGTCCGGGGAAGAACTACCACCATACTATTCTGCCATTTCTGCTATTTCTGCCGCAAAGCAGTAGTGCTCGCCTTGCTGTGTTCCGGTTTGAAAGGTATGGTTGCCGGTGAAATTACAGGCGCATGAGAGTTTTCATCTTTATGTCTCAGGGTGGCGGGCGCAATGCAATGCCACATAGGGCGCGTCCTAGGTAGACGTGACATATGTGATAATGCACTGTTCATATGCAGAGGGTACCGCTTATCATATAAGGTGAGCCATCTGCTTGTTCCGTCATACTAAGTAGTTTAAAAAAAAGTAAAAAAAGAAGGTATTTCCAGGTGTAGCGCGGAACTGAGTTAGTCCCTGAGGTATGGGAGCGATACGGGACGGGAGAGGTGTTTTCGTCTCTCAAATTATCAGATGACATGAGGCACGCTTCATTTTGATGTAACGAAACACCCCACCCGTACCACTCCCATACCGCAAGGACTGACTCAGCCTATAGTGTGTGGTTAAACACACTAGCTATCGGCTCATTTGGCTAACATTTGGCTATTCCAACATCCCTATTTCTCATTGTTCAAGCTTACCATAGTACCAGCGTTTGAACAATGATTCGGAATGGATTCGTCTGACTCTCCGGCCTTCAAACTCTATACAGCTGACTATAGTGATTGATTCTATACATCATTCTCTCTACAATATGGTTAAACTGCGCAAAGAGGAAAATTATACGAAGCTAATCGACCGCCCATTGTACATTACTGCTATTGTTTTGGTTATTTTATCTTTTTTATTTTTTATATTTGGTGTGCAATAAAGTGTTAACCTATCTATCTATCTATCTAATCTAATCTGTTTTTTTGCGATGGAGTTAAGCCACACACATAAATTTGCTGGTTTGCAAATTAGGTAGATATAGCGCCGGCGCTAGTACCTACTTGTGAATAATTAAACAGACAAAAAGGCGCAATAGATTCACAGCATGTCCAATAATGAGCTATTGAATTTTAAAGTTTTTTAAATGAGTTCTTACAGTTTCAAAAAGAAAAAAAATATGGTATTCTAAAGCTATAGTGAAATCATAAATTCAATACACTATTTGAATTACTTCACTGGATAAAAAAATATATGAACGATATTAAACCTTTTTAAAATTGAAATGGTACCATTTTAGACTTACTTCTTACACGTTTTAATTTTTAAACATTTGGTACCTAACTTATTAATTATTATTTGAGTTAGTGAAGTGATCTACAAAATTTCACAAAAACACGGTATCAGAGCGTGCGCTCCCTTTCTTCGCTTCATACAAAAATGTTCGTTGAAACTGGTTGAACCTATAGCGCCTTAAGACTTTATAGTAATCTATTAAATAGGTTTTTTTTCTGTAATAATGTACCTATACTTGTTATGTACCTATCTTGTTGGAACCAGGTACGCACTACTACTACAACATCACAAAGGAGTATCAGTGCGAGTTCAACCTGCCGTGGTTCGCGATGGTGTCTAAGGGGGAGCTGCTAGGAGTCGGGTTCCAGACCTTCGGGCGGCAGCCGCAGTCCAAGCACCGGCACTGGTTCGAAGACGTGCCGAAAGGGCTATCTGCAAGAGTATGAAGAATATTTATATTACATACATACTAATATATAAATAGACACACGCCTTTTTCCCCGAAAGGGTAGGCCAAGCCTCAACGGCGGCCTCTTTTCACTGTGGGTTGCACCATCGTGGGAAATGACAAGGGGTGAGCTCATCGCCGTATTGCTTCACACGACTGACTCGGCTAACGATTTCCGCCCGTAACAACACATTCCTTAATAAACTAGCAGCCAGGACAAACCTTATACCAACGAATCTTACTAACAGTCCGGGTAATCCGTTAGCCGGCTTTTACCATGATGCTTCCAGCAGTGGAAGGAAATGAGACGAAGCTATTTAAAACAGGCTAAAGATTAACAGAACTGCTAAATACTTAAAGGTTCTGCGTATCGACTGCGAACCAGAGTCTGGACGGCTGGACCAGATAATGGTGTATCCTTCAACCAAAGTAAAAAGTATTTGGTCGAAGGGTGTATCCAGCATAAGAATAGACTCCTCATTTGGATGTCGCAAACGCCAACTAAAGGATTCCACCCAGGGGATGGGAGCAGCATCCACCTGAGTACTCAACACACCTTTTTATTTTATTTTTGAATTCCGCTTATATTGGTCTGTTCGATTTTCGAAAAACCTCTTTACAATGCCATTTGGGCTTTTTTTTACTCAGAGTTTTCCACGAGTTTCTACACGAATTTGACGTTCCAAATTCAAATCACTTTATTCCCTAGGGAGTTTCATACAACTTTATATCCATTAAGAGATAACGCTTTACTTTACGTTGAGGTTGCATGATATGTAATTGGACATTGTCGAGCAGGTGGTGTGAAAAACCAATTTGTGCCTCTTAGTACCAGTCACGCATCACTAACACAAATTGGCGTCCAGCTCAGCATTTGGCTAATCTTCTGGCTAATGGTGTTGAAGGACCAAAGAAGTATTAATAAGGTTGGTTTCACTGTCCTCAGGTCACTATTCCTCACGCTCCTGACTGCTACGTCGACATGTTTGAGAACTACGGACTACTCTCCATACATATCTATTACATTAACGAACCCTGGAACATTAGATGCGAGTAAGTATTGGTTTGTCAAACGTAACAAACCCACCACGATACCAGATTTGCCTACCAAGTGCTCATTATTTTCTTGTTCTTATCCCAGGGATAAGTGGGGTCGGTACAACACGTTTTCTTTCACCATTCATGTATATTAAAACGTCGATGGGCGCCAAATTCTGTCACTACTTAACTCATTAAAGTTCAGGTAACTAAGAAAGTGACAGAGTAGCGCTCGCGAAACGAAAAGTGAGCGAAAATAAAGTTTTTTATTTAAAAGTAATAAGGAATGGTGCGGTGTGTTATTTAATATACTGAAAGCAATAATAGTACATTATGCTCTAAGGGAATAAAGCGGTGTCTTATGTCTCGGGCGGCATATTGAACCCTGAGCGTAACGAGGGAGGACTCTAGCGAGAGAGTTATATAGAGTCCTGAGTGAAGCGAGGGGTTCAAGCTGTCCACGACGAAGACAGGCTTTATTCGAAGAGGAGCATAATACTCTACTTTTCACACCTTCTGCGAGACAATAAAAATTCACTGAAAATCTCAGCACCAAACAAGTCTGTCTTCAGTCACCAAAGTCTTTTGTTTCACATACTTTGTAAACGCACCTTTTTTTAATGTCTTCTTATGGTGGCCAGTACGATTTTCGAACCAACCTCTTTATAATGCCATAAGGGCATTTTTTTACTTAGAGTTTGGACAGTGGGTAAGAGCCGGCTGGGTTTCCACACGAATTTGCCGTTCCAAATTCAAATCACTTTATTGCCTAGGGAGTGTAGGGAGTTTCATACCACTTTATATCCCTTAAGAGATAATGCTTTACTTTACGTTGAGGTTGCATGATATGTAATTGGACATTGTCGGGTAGGTGGTGTGAAAAATCTTTTCTGTTCCAGGTCTGGTGACTCCATCGACCAAGCGTCTGTTCTGGACCGGCTGGCGCTGAGCGGCTCCCGCTACGCGGACCAGATAGGAGACGAATTCAAAAAGCTCATATTAGGCTAGCTAGAGAATAAACGCATGAAAAGGAAACCTTACTTTACTTTATCCACCTAACCCCCTACCACGTATAATTACTACATCTACCACTACCAGTCGTAGATAATGTGATGCTATTTCACGATTGTAGCGTTAAAAGTTCAGTACTACCCACCCAAGTAATATGGCTTACCGATGTACCTGCGCAGAAAATGATTTTTTAAAGCGCGGGTATTTTCCTGTTCCGCTATTGGTCGGCAGCTCGCCGACGCGAAGTGTAATTGTGCGGATGGGCGTGACTTACGAGTGAGACGGAACTAACAGCTGCAGTGTAATAAGAACCTTATAATAGTGATCTAAGGTTGATTGTAAGTTTTGAGCATTCTTTCGTAAATCTTCGGAGCCATAATTTCTTTTCTGCGCGAACGAAGATTCACGACGCGCCATATCAGTTGGGTATACCTGTAACACGTGTATTGCGGAGGGCTATGTGAGCCACAATTTAAAATAATAAAATAACCACAATAAATATGTGGTTTTTAGTAGTAGTAGAGCTTTCTTGTGAAAGAGTTCGTCCGAGGAAGTACTACCACCATACCTATTTCTGCCGCAAAGCAGTAGTGCTCGCATTGCTGTGTTCCGGTTTGAAGGGTATGGTTGCTGGTGAAATTACAGGCATATGAGACTTTCATCTTTATGTCTCAGGGTGGCGGGCGCAGTGCAATGCCACATAGGGCGCGTCCTTGGTGGACGTGACCTATATGATAATGCACTGCTCATAGGCAGAGGGTACCACATAACAAAAGCTGGGTCAATTGCATGATCCGTCATTCTAAGTAGTATAAAAAAAAACCTAAGTAGCTTAATAAGTTTTCTGTTAAAATGTATCTTTTTCAATACAAGCTTTTATAAAATTAGTGATTGGATTGGAACCATGTGCTGATCACAAAGAGCCTAAACACGGCCAGTCTATACTATTATCCCTCGAGGAGTTCCGTTGTCCTCCTTCAGTCTCCATCATCAGTTCAGCTCGCTGTCACCATAATAATTATTGTACTGTCATTGGAACTTGACAAATACAAATATATTTATTTCGTCAGAATTTTAGGTAGGTACAAGACAGTTCTTATGTTTAGTATAGGCATAACACTTAAACTCTACCAATACAGGCATACGAAAATCACATAAGTAGGCAAAGATTGTGTAAGTAGGTTCACAATTATTTAATTCAAACAGTTAACACGGTACACCAGAAAAAGACAAAAACATAATCCACTTTAAATACCTCAATTCAATTCAAATAATTAACGCAATTCAATTCAACAATAATAAAAGTAGGTAGTAATAATAAATTTAAAAAAAAAACAATTATAATTGTTTGCATGTCAGGTACTCATTAGTGTCTCATTAATGGTAATTCAAGTATGTCTCAGCTCAATCAGACATCGGGAAGTGGTTAAAAATACGATCGTCAGATTTTTCCACCACAGACAGACACATATAAAAACTCGTACAACTACATCCAAGATTTTATGGAAATTCCCAATTTCCTGGAATCTTACAATGTGGAGCTTAGTATGTGATTTAGTTATTTTCATAACCGGATTCCAAATAGGTGTTTAGTAGTAGTAGAGCTTTTTTGTGAAAGAAGAAAAGTACTACCACCATACCTATTTCTGCCGCAAAGCAGTAGTGCTCGCATTGCTGTGTTCCGGTTTGAAGGGTAAGGGTGCCGGTGAAATTACAGGCACATGAGACTTTTCAACTTTATGTCTCAGGGTGGCGGGCGCAGTGCAATGCCATATAGGGTGCGTCCTTAGTGGACGTGACCTATGAGGTAATGCATTGTTCATAGGCAGAGGTTACCGCTTAACATCAGGTGGGCCTCTTGTTTGTTCCGTCATCCAAGTAGTATAAAAAAAAAAAAAAGGTGGTAGAGGTAGAGCGTCGATTATCCGAACGTCGCGCGTCGGTCAACCGAACCTTCGACCAAAGTAAAAACACTTTGGTTGAAGAACCGAACGACCCCCGCTCGCAAGGATCTCTCCCGCTCGCTAATTTCATATTGTCCTGAAAAAAGTGCGTGACACAGCTGCCCGTAAGCGGGTATTTGCTTCAACAGACCAAAATTAATGTTTTTTTCTAAACGTATGTACATACATGTATGTATTACGTACCTATGTATTTTGTTTACTGATGTGCTGTCTTTGTGATTTCTACTTGCCATTGTAAGAAAAGAGATTCATATTACATAATAATAATGGTTTTATTAAAATAATACAGTCCGATTACTTATCCTCGTTTTTTTTTATTACTTAGTTGACGAACTTTGTGGCATGGCGCTGCTGCAGGCGTAGGTTCGCCTGCGACGCAGCCGCTATTAATAAACTTTTCCATCTGGCTATGGGTTATGTGTCTGAGTGGGGCAAATTGTCATTACGTTTTACATATAGGCCACCGTGACGCATTTGGTACTCAAAGTAGGCCACAAAGTCAACATCCCATTATTATTTGCCCACACCATATAGGATACCTCTGACGATGCGTTCTCTTTGTCGACTTCTGTAGCGCGTCGGGCGAGTAGCCGGCTGAGATGCGTAAGGTTGCGGTTTCGATTCCCGCCTCAGAACAAATATTTGTACGATCTGCAGATATTTGTTCAGGATGTTCTCTAAGTATAATAAAAAAAACCATGTAATGTATTGTATTAAGTATATCAGTTATTAGTAGTACCCATAACACAAGCTCTGCTTAGTTTGGGGCTAGATAATGGTGTTTGAACTGTCCAGCATTATTTATTTATTTATCCGAATAAATCGTTTTTATGCACCCATGTCCCTTAGCTCGGGCACACAATATATATAATACGGATATAGGTACCTAATCAACGCTCTATATCGACGTGCCAACCGAATTATAAATAAGATTATTTATTCAAGTTGGACATGTAGGTAACTACAATGTGGCGATGTAGCGACAATCATAACACATAATTATTAATTAATAAATTTTCAAATACCTACCTTCGTACAAAGTCCGTTTCTAGCTAAAATAGGTAAGTGTGGAAAAAGATGATTAATGACTATAACATGGGACCATCGGATTACGATTATCTAGTAAGTAGATAATTTTTTAATACTTGCTATTTTTAAGCCTTTTAACAAGATAATGAGCTGATTTCGGTAATTATATAGGTAAACATGTAATCGTATAATGTATTGTCAGTGAAGTGTTCATCGACTATGCAGGTGGTACTAGCTTGTTTGGCGATCATCGCCCTTGCGAAGGTGGCTGAAGGTACGTACAACCATGTAGGAGAGGCATGTTGTTTTACATAAAGGAGATGTTCAGAAGTGGTATAATATTCCGAGAAAATTCTTACAGTTATAAAATATATCTCCAAAAAAAGCTTATTTATTGGGCTACTCGGTTATATAATATTTATATTTTATAAAACCTCCGTTTCCGAGATAATAATAAAAATGTTCTTGAACGGAAAACGTAATGAAACAAACATGCCCCAACCACACGTGTTTAATAAATAAGTAAATAATGCTGGACAGTTCACACAACATTATCTAGCCCCAAGCTAAGCAGAGCTTGTGTTATGGGTACTAGATAACTGATATACTTAATACAATATATTTCATAGTTTTTTTTTTAATTATACATAGAAAATACCCAGAGCACCCTGAACAAATATCTGCAATCGCACAAATATTTGTTCCGAGGCGGGAATTGAACCCGCAATCTCCTGTGTCACAGGCCAACCTTCGCCCGCCGCGCCACAGAGGTCGTGACAGTATGTGCCACTGGTCGTAATTGTGTAGTCTATGCAATACAATAGTAGTAGAGCTTTTTTGTGGTTGTAGTAGTAGAGCTTTTATGTGAAAGATTTCGTCCGGGGAAGTACTACCACCATTACCACATTACATATACACACACATTACATATTTCTGCCGCAAAGCAGTAGTGCTCGCACTGCTGTGTTCCGGTTTGAAGGGCCGATGCCGGTGAAATTATAGGCACATGAGACTTTCATCTTTATGTCTCAGGGTGGCGGCGGGTGCAGTGCAATGCCTCATAGGGTGCGTCATAGGCAGAGGGTACCAATTGGGTAACTTGTTCAAGAACTGAACTGAACTTAAAATTATTATTTATACCTGATATAAAAAGTTATTTATAACATGATTGGAAGTATGTAAAATGTAGAGGAGGACATACATCGCCATCTCTTGGGCACGGAAACAAGTTGATAGTGTTATCCCTATCTATTATGCAACACGCAAATATGCCATTTTGTCTTCTTCTGCAAGTGCCCAAAGATATGATGACTAAAATATTCTCCTTGAATGGAATACGTGCTAATACGTACACAATACACAATTTACAATCAATTTATCTGTGCCCTGAGCTACCTGAAAAATACAAATGTTAATAAGGAGGCGAGGAATGTAGGTACCTATGCGTATTGCTATAGGTACTATTATCATTATAGACAGCTCCTATCTATTAGTGAACTCTCCAACAGTGTAGGTAGGTACCTACTCAGAATGTTTCCTGAACCTATACAAAACGGATAAACTAATAAGTGAAGTATTAGTAATAACGTGACAACATAGTTCATAGTTCATTTATTGATAACAATAATGTTACAGGTCAAAAATAATTATAATAAGAAAGAACATAATTAGTACATAATAACATAATTAGTAATTAGTGTTTTGAATGTACGTGTGTGATTGGAGATACAGATAAAGAGATAAACGTTTTATCTATCTATCTACATAAATCAAATATAAATGTCAATAAAATTAAAAAGTTAAATCGTAATAATAATAACTTATGATTATTTTATCGACTATAAGTTAATAATTAGTCAGTAGGTACAAATAACATTGGCAAAAAACAGAAATGAAAAAAGCATTAAATAAAACATCATCATAATTAAATACATTAAACACATTGGATAGAAATAAATTCATTGAAGTCATAAATCGACTGCTCAATCAGCCACTTTCTGAGTTTGTACTTAAAAGACTGCGTCGATGGCGCACCAGTGATCGTCGTCGGCAGGCGGTTGTACATGGCTGGTCCCATCACGTGAAGCAACTTCGACGTTTTCGTGAGCCGCCGTGAAAGTGCTCTCAGCCTTTGCGCATGCCTGGTATTGAAAGAATGATCGTCTCCGTACCTTACATATTCATCTATGTTATTTCGTACATACACCGCAGCTTTAAATATTACAAGGGCGGGTACAGTCAAAATCCCCAAGGATTCAAAGAATGGTCATGCAGACATGTCTTGTGGGACCCGTACAATGACACGTATCGCTCTCTTCTGCAGTCTGAAGGCGCGTTCCCAATCGGCTGCGCGCCCCCAGAGCTCAACTCAACGAAATGAAATGAAATCAGTTTATTTGCTAGAACAGGAGTGAATGTACAGAGGCGAAATAAAAGCTTCTTACCATCCGTCTGTCCAAGGTATCTGAGAGACGCCATAGAGCGAAACATGAACGTCCTATCTTTTATAACACGGAACGAAGGTAGGATACTCGTATGACAAATTATCTGCGGTTGTCTGTCTGCCGTCTGTCTCGCTAGCTAGAGAGTATCAAAATTCCTTAGTCTGCCTGCCAAAGAGCATCAAGTTCACCTTTTGGGAGTGTTGCAAGTTCTAAACTTTATTTTGAAAAACACAACATTTGAATCAAGTTTAATAAAAAACGGTGGTTCATTTATTATTTTTCATTAGCTTAAAAATAGCCAAATAATAAGCCCTTTCTCCGTAAATAACTATTATATTGCTAAGAGTTTGTAGTTATTTTTATACCAGCCTCCATATATTTTTTGGACATCTCCTTTGATTTAAATAACACTCCTAGCCATGGTAGAGACTCGAGAAACCAAGGATTGCGACATCTTTTTCAAAATTGGTTAGGTGGTTTAGTTCTGATGCCGAGGAATACTTACTTAACATCAGTACGGAGGTAGGTAATAGTAGATTATGCACTATGGGAATAAAGCAGTTTCTTACGTCGCGGGCGGCATATTTAACCCTGAGCGTAATACGCGTCTCTACTAGAGAGGGAGTTATTCAGAGTCCTGAGTAAGGCGAGGGGTTTAAGCTGCCCAAGACGAAAACAGGCTTTATTCCAGAGGAGCATACTCTATTTTTCACATCATCTGCGAGACAATAACAATTCACTGAAAATTACAGCACCAAACACCGTCTTTTTTGTTTTACATTCTTTGTAGTACACTCTTGGTCTGTGTTCTTTGCGTAGACAGAGTATACTCTACGGTTTTAAGTAAACATACCTTTTTCTTTTTTTTTTGTTCTGTGTGTGGTGGCCAGTTCGATTTTCGAACAAACCTCCTTACAATGCCATATGGGGGTTTTTTTACTTAGAGTTTTCCACGAGTTTCCACACGAATTTGACGTTCCAAATTCAAATCACTTTATTCCCTAGGAAGTTTTGTACAACTTTATATCCCTTGGGAGATAATGCTTTACTTTACGTTGAGGTTGCATGGTATGTAATTGGACATTGCCGAGCAGGTTGTGAGAAAAATAAATTATTTTATAGATTTGATTTTGCCACTTTGTCGACCCATGCCATATTACAGCTTTCAGTCTCTGAGCTAAGCCGCGGACAGACAGACGGACGGACGGACGTGGCAAAACTACAAGGGTTCCTTTGGCTTGTAGACGAGCGTTGTAGAAATAAAAATAAACTCCCCAAATTTCGATTAAATAAAGTAAGTAGGTCTTTTATGGGGAATTCTGTTCGGTTCTATAATAAACTTCCGAAAAGTGCTTCTAAACGTTCGATTCGAATATTTAAATCCTACATAAAGAATAATCTAATTCAGAAAGTAGGTATATTACACTCTACATGACTATGTTAATGATAAAGCCGCGTGGCCTGATGTCGCACGACTGCTAATTTGTCAATTTGCAATGTCTGTACTTACCTATACATATTATTTATTATTGATGTGTTCAATGAATAAAATACTTTTTACTTTGACTTTGTTGACTACGGAACTATAATGAACAATCTCACGTGCGAATCCTTCCACGAACCCGAGAATATGGCCCTGATGAGATGAAATAAAATAAGTACCTATTGTAAATGTAGGTATGGTAAATTTTGATACAATTTATTACTAGTATTATTGCAAACAGAATTTCCAGCATTAGATAAGCAATAGGGATTGTTTGCTATCGTAAATAATGTTATCTGGTGTCTTTTTTAAATATTGATAAGTTAATTAATTTTAACAATCTGTTTCAGGGTCGTTGGAGGCAGGGCTAAGAGGTGAGTTATTAGTCGATATGTAATTCAATAATATTTAATTAAACCGAATATGGGATTAACTTGGATAAGGATGGGATTCTTGTAAGTAAGATTTTTTGGTATTAAATTTGTCCTGGCTGCTATTATATGCTAGAATGTGTCTAGAATTAGAATTTACTAGAATAGAAATAGAATTTACTACTTCGATAAAAGAACTACTAGAACACAATGTTAGTCGAGTCAGCCATTTGCAGTCACCAGTCACATACATATGGCAATGGCGGCGATGAGCTCACCACTTGTCACGTCTTTATTCCCGCGATGGTGTAACCGTGTAACCCACGGTGAAAACAGGCCCATAATAATAATAATTATAAAGATTTTTTTATTCAGACAACATAGTCCATAGTGTTAGTAAGCTTAAGATTAGGGCTACATAGAGGCTCTGCCTATCCTTTCGGGGAAAAGGCGTGTGTCTGATGTACCTACCTATGTTAGCAAATATAAACTACTTGTACTTTTTTTTGGCTCCATTTAGTTAGTACCTACCTAAATCGTTTACAGGACAATGTGGACGCTTTTGTAGGTAACGAAATCCCAGGGGACGTGCTTAAACTGACGAAAAATTCAAAAACTTAATTAATCATAAACTATCTAAAAAACGTACGTACGTACTAATCTCAGATTATTTAGATGATAATACAGCTTGTACTAATATTTATTCTGTGGCTTGGGACTGAATTTGCTCCAACACGTTGCAAATTTTTTTATGTAGATATATTTGATTTTATAAAATATACTGACGAAGAACTCTATAAAAATCTTAAAGAATACCTAATAATGTTTGCTCTGATTTGATTTGAAAACATAAACGAATTCTAGCATTCTGGTGCAGACACCGTTTGCCTGGACTCTAAACAACCAAATTAGGTACCAACCAAATTTGATACAATTAGGTATCAAATTATATTTTACAAGCTTTATATTAACTTGCAATGTACCTATACCCATCGCCTATACCTATGTCCGGGTGGAATCCTGCAACTGAATTTTAGAGCAATTTTAGATCTCAACCGATTGAGATGATAATTTGCATACCTGTCAAGTTCCGATGACAACGCAATATGATGGTGACAGCGAGCTGATCTGATGATGGAGACGGAAGGTGGACAACGGAACTCCTCGATGGATAATAGTAGACTGGCCGTTTTGGCTCATTTTGATCAGCACACGGTTACGATCACTAACCTTTTTTCATTTGCCAGTTAAGTTTGACGTGGGCATTGACCCCGACGCGGGTACCTCCTACTTCTACAACGTCCCGCAAACCGTCGCCGAAGCCGAGGCGGCCGGGTGGCGGCAAGCCCGCCGCCCACCAGGGCCCCTCCCCACACTGGTGCTGCGCTGCGCTTCGGACAAGGTCCTCTGCGCTCTGTACGACGACACCGAATATGTAGCTGGTCTGCAGATTGCTGTAAGTACATACCTATTGCTGAGAGTAGGTACTGGAAGAAAGAGTAAGCAATGGCGGCGATGAGCTCATCACTTTCACGTCTATATTCCCACGATGGTGCAACCCACAGTGAAAAGAGACCCGTTGAGGCTCTGCCTACCATTTCGGGAAAAGGCGTGTCTATATACATACATATAGGTACATATATACATACAGTAGTAGTAGAGCTTTTTGTGATAGAGTTCGTCCAGGGAAGTACTACTACCATACCTATTTCTACCGCAAAGCAGTAGTGCTCGCATTGTTGTGTTCCGGTTTGAAATGGAAGGGTGCCGGTGACATGCAGGCACATGAGACTTTCATCTTTATGTCTCAGGGTGGCGGTGCAGTGCAATGCCACATAGGGTGCGTCATAGGTGAGCGTGACCTGTGAGGTAATGCACTGTTCATAGGCAGAGGGTACCACTTAACATCAGGTGGGCCATCTGCTTGATCTGTCATACCAAGTAAACAAAACAAAAACCTGGATCATAGGATATAGATAGGAAATTCAAGTTCCTTTGCATGCTTATATTACAGCTACACGGGTTCACGAACAACGTCTTCGACTGGGAGAAGCGTGGGTTCACGAAGTGGCGCACCGCTGTCGACGGTCAGTGCGTCACCATGTACGCCCTACAACAGTACTTCGTTTCTGCAGGTACGTTTACGTTTGTACGAAAGCTTTTTAGTGTTAGAGCTTTTTAAACCCCGACGCAAAAACGACGGGGTGTTATAAGTTTCATGTGTCTGTGCGTGTGTGTGTCTGTCTGTCCGCTCGTAGCTCCCGAACTTCGATCAGGACTTCATCAAAGCTCCCGAACGGATGAACCAATTTCGTTTTATTTTTTTGTTTGAAAGGTGGATTTTTCGAGAGTGTTCTTAGCTATGTTTGATCAAAATCGGTTCAGCCGTTTCATTGCGTTGAGATTTTTTATTTAATCTTTACATAATTTGTAAATGAGTTCGTCCGGGGAAGTACAAACACTCGTTACCTATTTCTGCCGCAAAGCAGTAGTGCTCGCATTGCTGTGTTCCGGATTGAAGGGTATGGTTGCCGGTGAAATTACAGGCACATGAGACTTTTCATCTTTATGTCTCAGGGAGGCGGGCGCAGTGCAATGCCACATAGGGAGCGTCCTAGGTGGACGTGACCTATGTGATAATGCACTGTTCATAGGCTGAGGGTACCGCTTTACATCAGTTGGGCCATCTGCTTGATCCGTCATTACAATAATGTATAGAAAAAAACAAAAAAAAAATTACATCGTGAACATCCGTGAGTGATATTCATAATTGAAAAACCGGTAATAACTCACGTAGATACTTGTTCCGAGTAAACCGGAACCCGGTGTTATCGCCGGGAAGCCGTCGTGTATACTCCTTGACGAAGGGGATATTAAGTCCCAGAAACTCGAGTCGGGTGTTTTACTCGGAACAAGATGGGAACAAGTACTTGCGTGAGTTATTACCGGTTTTTCAATCATGGTGAACATCATTCTTGCACCGAACTTCCACCCTGTTATTTAGCTTCTCGTAAGCTCCACACGAAGTAGAAGTGATGTTGAGATGCAAATCTCATTAGGCTTGCCAACCATATCTGCATAAAACGTGTTCCTCCTTTCATAGTTTTCTAACACGAAGAACTTTCTTTTAGGCATAGATACCTAACTGTCCTAGCTGTCCTGTCCCTATCTACACAACCCGAGTAGATAGGGTTCGCAGCGGAAACTACGGGTTCCTTTGTTTGGACTAGGGTACCACGGGCGTCAGGGGGAGCCACCTACTGGGTAAAATAGTAGGTCCTGACTTGGGTTCGGTTTCGTGGTGGCTAAGTGCTTAGTGGCAGGGGGGTGGCATGTCGTCTTCCCGATACATTGGTGGTTGCCCCCCCCGCGAAACTAGCTGGTGTCTTCACAGGCCTAAGGCGTCGGGCCGTAAGGTGGGCACTACCGGGGTCAGTGAGTGATCCTTTAAGCAACAACCTAACGGTGCGTAGTAATCTCCGGTACTTACCTGGATAGTAAGTAGAGACGTGAGCTGGCATGGATCCGGCCACCCAGCTGCAGGAACAGGTTAGGCACATGTACCTACGAGTGTTGAGAAGTGAGCGCGCTTTATAGCTCCGGCACCCACTCATGATGAAACCTACCAAACCTACCCGGATTGGAAGTTTCTGATTATTGGGCGGCAAGACCTAACCGCAACTGGTCCTGGCATCGGCCAGGTAAAGTGCGCTACGGCGTATAACCGAAAGGTTGGTCGGGCAGCCACTTTTAAACACGTATAGGTATAGAAGATGAGGGTTTGTCCTAGCTCAAGTGAGTAGGTAAGTTATTAGCACCGAATCAACAGAATAAATATTAGTACTATAGCCCCGATAGTTCTTACAGATTAATAAGGGCTTACTCCTTTTTTCTACAACGTATATTCGGCTATCCTTCCAGAATACCTGGAGAAGAGTAAAGAGGAGCGCCTAGCAGAACGCGACTCGACACGCCTGTTACAGCAGGACGGAGTCTGGCTGACCGGCACCGATGGGGAACTGCTGAAGGTGTCTTCCAGCGAAGAAGATATCACCGAGCAGGGTCTGTTCACGAAACAGGCTTGCATACCTTGGATGGGTAAGACTTTGCCAACTGGTGAATCGATTTTGATCTTACATTTTTGTCGCAATCTTTTTCTTTTGATAAATTTTTCCACCTGGCTAAGGAAATGTGTCTGAGTGGGGAAAATTGTCATTACGTTTTACATATAGGCCACAGTGTCGCATTTGGTACTCAAAGTAGGCCACAAAGTCAACATCCCATAATTATTTGCCCACACACCATATAGGATACCCTGACGATGCGTTCTCTTTGACGACCTCTGTAGCGCGTCGGGCCAGTAGGCGGCTGAGATGCGTAAGGTTGCGGGTTCGATTCCCGCCTCAGAACAAATATTTGTACGATCTGCAGATATGTGTTCAGGGTGTTCTGGGTATTTTCTATGTACCTATAATAAAAATATCTATCTATGTAATATATTGTATTAAGTATATCAGTTATCTAGTACCCATAACACAAGCTCTGGCTTAGCTTGGGTCTAGATAATGTTGTGTGAACTGTCCAGCATTATTTATTTATTTTATATTCCTAAATGGATATCCTTTCAGGACAACACTACTACTACAACATGTCGAGCACAACCCCCTGCGTCGCAGAGAGCATGTACCCCTGGTTCCCCATGACCCTGGGAGGGGAGCTCATCGCCACCGGGTTCATGACCTTCGGGAACCTACCCGTGAGCGATCGGGACTGGTTTGAGAGACCAGACGGGACCGCTGTCAGGGTGAGTACCTATTAACCCTGCGTAGAGTGTGCGTCTTATGAACTGTTGCTGATTCTCTCTAGCATCTTACTTTTGACTGCCTACCTGAGGCTTTTAAGTTGGTTTTCCTTTTTTTCGTTGAATCAGCTTCCACTTGTTCTCGAGGCACCACACAGGCGCTTCCCACCTAGTACAGTAAGAAGGATAATAAAAAAAAACTACCGTGTTGCCTGATTCTTCTAGGTCTGGTCGCGTTGGAACAGGAGTACCTAATTTAATTTATTTTTTAATACGATTCAAAATGATCCTTGTGATTTCAATGAATAAAATATGACTTTGACTTTCGTACCTATTCTATGAAGACTGCGCCAAACCCAGGCAAAAATCTTCATGCAAAAAAAAAAGCCTCGCGCCGCACGAATAAACAGTTTTTTTGAATATCTCGTAAAATATAGATAGGTAGTTAATTTTACACAACTTCTCAGTAAACCCTCGGCTTTGTTGTAGGTATTTATTTTATTTATCTAATATGTTACCCAATAATATGCTCCATTTGAATAAACAATCGAATCTAGCCAAAAGTTAGAACTTTAGAAGTAACTTTGGGTTATTTTTATATCGAGAAAATAATTGTCCTATAGTTTTTCTGTCTGGCTGATCCCTCGGAATTATAATATAGTATCCATGCATATTTATAATTTGAATATTGTACTTGATTTAGTAGTACCTAGTAGTAGTAATTTTGCGTTATACCTACCCCACCATGATACATGGATTTGTATAATATAAGTACAATTACAGAGGAGGGTACGTATGGGCTATGCGCTCTCAGAATACTCAATAATCACAAAGTTAAAGTACGCGTCATGTAAAAAGAACGCTGGAACGTATGAAGAACAATGACCGCCAGCGTTCTTTTTAGTTTGTTTTTATGTAAAAAAATCGCATCATCTTCATTCAAATCCGCTCTGACGCGAGTTTGCCGACACATTTCTCAGACGCTCCCCAAAAAAAGATGGTACGAAAGTCCTAGCCATGGGCACTTGCATATTTATACTGTTCTTCCCCACTGCTCAACTATATTGCTCAACTGCATATGTTGAGTAGCGGGCAATAGCAACGGCTCAACCGGGTAATTGCTCAACTATAGTTGAGCAGTAGATAATATACCTACCATCTGATTATCATGTACCTATGTTGCTATGTTTATTGAAATTGTTTTATAATGGTAGTGAATGTTGCTCTGTACAGTTTGTGTGAACACTATTATATAATGTTGAATTTGTTGCAGACGATCGTTCCTAGCGGCCCCCAGTGCATGTGGGACCTGGCTGACAGTCCCGGCGTGCTTACGATGCACGTGTACTACGTCAGGACCCCCTGGCTCATTCTTTGCTGAACAGCTAAACACTTATACAAGAGAAATGTGGACCAGATTCTCTGACTAATGTATTCAAATATATTTTGTCACTCTTACTGACGTGTTTTTATTGATATACCAGGGTGTGCTGATGCTGGCCCACCTGTTGGGAAGCCCCCCCCCCCCCCAAACTACACAAAAAAAAAAACACTAGGGAATAAAATAAAAGTAGAATCAAAATCGGATGAGTAGTTTAGGCGCTACGGTGCAACTAGTAGTTGAGCTTTTTTGTGAAAGAGTTCGTCCGGGGAAGTACTACCACCATACCTATTTCTACGGCAAAGCAACAGCGCTCGCATTGCTGTGTTCCGGTTTGAAGGGTATGGTTGCCAGTGAAATTACAGGCACATGAGACTTTTCATCTTTGTCTCAGGGTGGCGGGCGCAGTGCAATGGCCACTAGGCGGACGTGACCTATGTGATAATGCACTGTTCATAGGCAGAGGATACCGCTTTACATCAGGTGGGCCATCTGCTAGATCTGTCATTCCAAGTAGTACAAAAAAAAAAAACATTCGTCAATACAAACATACATAAAGTATGTCCACCGTAGCGCGTTGACAACCATATAACACCTCTCGTTTTAGTTGTGGGTTAAAAATAGTCAGTGAAAATAACTTTTAAGATAATATACATTTTATTGAAAACCTTAATCTATTCAGGGCCAGAGGGTGCTCTGAAGGATTTCTTCTTAATCTTCTGCTGCCGTCTCTTAAGGTGCCGTTGGACGCGACCCGTGCCTTCCTTCTTCAGCTCCTCGTACTGCTTCACGAGGGCTTCCACTTTCAGTTCAGCTGCAAACAACAAATACTTCATAAACAAACTAACACGCTTGAAGAGAATATTAAAGCCTAGCGACTCGTCCCGGCTTCGCACGCGTAGTTTCAGGATGAAAATCAGTGCCCCCTCCCCTCCCTCCTAACCCCCCTGGTAGCCAATGTCACTCAGGGTGAATGAAGCTTTCCAAAGATGAAAGAATTTTTGAAATTGGCACAGTAGTTTTTGAGTTTATTCATTACAAACATACAAACACACAAGAATACAAATCTTTCCTCTTTATAATATTAGTGTAGATACCAAATACTAGTGCTTATATTCAGGGTTGCAGACTTCAAAACCGGTAGGTTTTCCATCAACAAACCAAATCATTACCCAAACCAACCACAGGATCACTCTTGTGTCTGTCCGTTAGTCACAAATTTCAAATTCAAATTTAAATTTTTCTCCGAATCGAATAGATGAAAAATATTAATAAGTAAGTGGAAATTTGGTACAAAAGCTGACACAATCAAGGACATATTATACGACCTCGTGTCGCGGCACACGAAGGTTCGCCTGTGACGCAGGAGGTTGCGGGTTCGATTCCCGCCTCGGAACAAATATTTGTACGATCTGCAGATATTTGTTCAGGGTGTTCTGGGTATTTACTATGTATAATAAAAAATATCTATCTATGTAATGTATTGTATTAAGTATATCAGTTATCCTCTGCTTAGCTTGGGGCTAGATAATGTTGTGTGAACTGTCCAGCATTATTTATTTATTTATTTAATTTAAATAAAATACAAATACGGCGATATTTGTTAGATCTTTGATAGTTTTCATATTTTTTTTTTTTTAATAACAATCAGAAAAGAAACTGAATGGAGTAGATCTGATACATGTCATCATCAGTGATTGATGTGGAATACTCTACTTTTACTACATTCATATTTATACATACATACATAGACACACGCCTTATACATATTTATACTTACATTTATTCCTAAAGAACGGTTGCCGTCCCTCTCTATAGTCCTGCTCAATCTGCCCCCTCTCTATCTCTCTCTTTTCTTTCTCCACCTTGACCTTTCTCCCCTCTTTGTGTTGATCGTTCAGCCGTTGCATAAGCCTGCGTAGCTTGATCTGTTTGTCAGGATCCGTGGTCTCTTTGAGCTCTGCTCGGATAGCTTTGATGTCTTTTATGCGAATGTCGGAGAGAAAGTTGTAGTTTTCAGAGAATTGTTTCTTGTCAAATTCACCGCAGAGAGGATCAAATCTGAAATATATTAATATTTACCCCTCAGTCTCCTCCTGTGGATGTTGTAAAAGCCGACTAAGGGATAACCCAGACTTGTTGATAAGATTTGTTGGTATAAGATTTGTCCTGGCTGCTAGCTTATTATGGAATGTGTTATTACTGGAACAAACTGTTAGCGGGGTCAGTTGGTGGGAGACTATGGCGGCGATGAGCTCACCACTTGTCACGTCTATATTCGACACTGTGAAAAGAGGCCCATTGAGGCCATTTGCCTACCCTTTCGGGGAAAAAGGCACCCCTTATAGGGGTGTTGAATTTTGTATGTTGCACTAGTCCAATATACATGTGTTAGTAGGTAGCTGTCTTCTACATACCTAGGATCTCTGATTTCCTTTTTCTTGACCGAAGGCAACTTTACAACCATAGGCACTTGTTTCTTGGCGGTCATCTCTCGAGGTCTATTCTTGTTCTCTCTTTTGAAGACTTTTCTTTCATTTTTCTTAGTGGTGCCAAAGAGAGCTTCCTTGTATACCTTCGCTCCGACCTTCTCCTTTAGCTTTTGTAGTTCTTCGAATGATAATGTAGATAGTTGGGAGCGGATAGCTTGCTGAAATAGGAGAATAATATGATAACATCACATGATATGACCATGGAACAAAACTTTACGAACTTCCAAAACACCTTGTACGTTTTTAAAATAACCCTTTGATATAACCAAAATATCCACTGTATTGCGGAGTTACTTACTCTCTCATCATCATGTTCTTCCTCGGCAATTGAGTTATCGCTATCTTCACTGCTGCTCATTTTAGGCCACCTTACGTAGTAACTACAGAAAATTAAATTATTAAGTATTTATTTGTGTAACACGATTTTGAAGTAAAAAAAGACATACTAGCACCAATGTACCATGGAGAAAATGTTTTTTTCTTTTTGGCATAGCTTAGCCCCATGAATATGCCCACACTGAATGAGTCCGACGGGTATCCACCCGACCCGCGGGACTTGTAGCTTCATACCTAAAGCACAGAATAAATATTAGTACAAGCAGCTAAAAAATTCTACGTCTATGAGTACAAGTAAAAAAGTGCGGAGTGCACCACGCCTGCTAGTGCTTAACCCACCATGACCCATGGACATAATATACAAAAAAAAAAAAAAACACTTGCGAATGTCCTTCGTTTTTACCATGGACGTAGTAATGTGTTTACATCATGGACGTAGTATACAGAAGGACTAAGCGCTCGCAGGTGAAAAACGAGCCAAGCGAGATATGTACTATAGAGGAAGTGAGTCTCTTTCTAATACGGTGACCATAAAAAAAAAACATGTCCAGGAAACTTTTTCCAGAGACACTTATGTAGCTAGGTACATGGAGTGGAACAAACATTATTTATGATTATTTTTTTATCACGGATCGATAACACTTTTTGGTAATTTCGTAAAATAAAATGTTGACCTCCCCTAATAGATGACTCGGGACTGGGCCTGCGTTTGTAGGAAACACGTTTTTTTTCCAATATCACTGAAAGTGTTATCGAACCTTGTTACTGATTACTTACCGAGTGTTCAGTGTCGGCAAACGGCGTGACTCGTGACGCAGCCATGCCGTAATGTTTCTCGTCTGCCGGGCGTCTCGCGACGGCCAACTTTTAGTAGTTTAGTAGTTTAGTTTTTAGTATCGATGACCTCTTAGTATTTACCTATACAATGGTCATGGTCACCCTTGCTATCATAATGCTAACATTTCAAGTGTTAGAAAGGGACAAACTGCCTCTGTCAGTCTGTTCTAACTATCTCTCTTGGCTCGTTTTTCCTCTATATATAATCTAAATTGAGTCGTAACCTCATGGAATTAGGTCTTGTTTCGGTATTATATTTTTTTAAAGCGCTCAGTCCTTTTGTATACTACGTCCATAGTTTACATTCAACACTAAATCCATGCATTCAACACCGCGTGACGTTCGCCACGGTGCACTCGCTACTGCAGTACGGCACCGAGCTGAGGTCGCGCGCTGCCGATTGGGAGCGTGCGTTCCGGATGCAGAAAAGGGCCGTACGGGCGATTGTGCGGATACGGAGTGACGAACAGTGAGACCGCATTTCAAAGAACTAGGTATTCTTAAGCTGCCCTGTATTGCCATCTCACAAGTGGCACTATATGTGAGGAAAAACCTAAGTTCTTACGCGACTCATGGGGATTTCGCTCATCAGACACGTAACCAGCACAAACTCGTGTCGTTGCCGCGGACTCTCGTGAAGTCATCGAGATTAACTCATATTATGGGCCCAGTAGTGTAGGTACAATAAGCTGCCAGAGTCCATAAAAGATGCACCAAACTGTACCGTGTTCAAAACCAGACTAAATCGCTGGCTTATCGACAACACTTTTTATAGATATGATGACTTCATACAGTCGTAAAATAATTTATTTCAATTTGTGGTTAGTATTAATGGTATTTCTATTTTTACCTACTTTTTGCTGTAGGTATGTTTGTACTTATGTAGGTGCCCATTTACCTATAAATGTTGTTATCGACTTTTTATTGTTTTACATTATGTTTTTGACGTATAATGATAATTTATCAAATCAATAAATGACTATAAATAAATGTCCGATGACGTTTCCTTTTCAATGCTGCCAATACAACTTCGCACACATCGGTCGTCGTTCATTCCCGTTCCCGGTCGATGGTAGGTATATTGATATTTGAGGTGTGTTCAATCAATGGGCTTGGGTGTTGTTTTCTAACCACGCTCTGAGGCTCTGAATGACTTGGATTGACACGTAATGTCAATGTCATTGTAAATTTTTGATGTAAACAAACTCTTTCTTCACCCAGTGCTGCAAATTTAGCTCTTTTACAGCTAAATTCAGTTCTATTTTAACATTGTCAGCTGCATTATTTTCCAAAGAAGTTAGCAGATAATATGAATTAATGAATGAACGAACGACAAAACCAAAGCCTAAAGTAGTTGCTGTGAAGCGAAGTAGAATGATTTGTTGAATCACATAACCTGCATTGTTTATTTAGCTCCTTTTTACTGAAACAATTAGCCTTATTTAACTAAGGAACTTAATTAATTAATAAATAAATAATGCTGGACACAGTTCACACAACATTATCTAGCCCAAAGCTAAGCAGAGCTTGTGTTAAGGGTACTAGATAACTGACATACTTAATACAATACATTACATAGATAGTTTTTTTTATTATTCCTATATAGAAAATACCCAGAACACTCTGAACAAATATCTGCAGATCGTACAAATATTTGTTCCGAGACGGGAATCGAACCCGCAACCTCCTGCGTCGCAGACGAACCCACTTAATTAACTTAATTAACCCACAATAATTAATTAATTAACTTAAGTTCACCCCTAATTATCTCTATTTTTTCCCCAGCATGTGAGGTAGGGTATAATTTTTAGATCTCATCAAGCAGAGGTAGACTGTTTTTTTTTATTTTCAATAGTAATCAAAAAAACATGAAGCCGTTAACCCCTTATTGCATAGATTATTTAATTCCGTTGAAAAAAAATATGGCTCGGAAAACCACGAATACAATCCACAATAAATCAGAAAAAAAATTGCTCATGTATTATTGGAAATATTTTTCAAAAACAGTCGTTGCCATTTATGGCATAGGATGCAGAAGCAGGTGTAAATTTGGTTGTTCCAAATATGTCATCGCATGCAGTAAACTATGCTTTTTTCTTTCAGCCGTTCTTGAGTTATAAATTGTGTTTCTTTTATACATATAATAGATACTAGCTGTGCGCCGCGGCTTCGCCCGCTTGGAATTCAGACAATCCCTACCCCTACCCCTACCCCTGCCACTACCCTTACCCCTAATGTCCTTCTCCTGGTTTTAAGCTACCTCCCCACCAATTTTCAACCAAATCGGTTCAGCCGTTCTTAAGTTATAATAACTAACACAACTTTATTTTATATATATATGAAAGTAAAGGCATCGCCGATGACAGGCGAGGGTGCGGGTTCGAGTCCCGCTAGAACGGAATTTTTGGGTTACATTTAAATTTAATGTTATCCATAAAGCGTGGTTTACACTTGAAAAATAATAAACTTTGGGGTAACAAATTGTCTATAGATAAAGTAACAGAGTGAAAAATTATATGGGCGTAGAACGGCTGATATAAAATGTTTTCGTGCTTTCAGATTTCCAAGTAATCCTTAGCTACGAGAAAAATGGTTATCTGTTATAAGAAGAGTGGGATGGACTCAAATAAGAACTCCACTAGGTATCTGCAGCAAACATTTTATGTTTAAATTTAAGAGGGAAACTCTAAGATCCCACCTATGAATAAAACCATAATATTTAGGGGTCAATAAATAATAAAGGTTTATTAATTAACTGTATTATTTCTCCAAACGATCCCTTAAAAATAAAAATAAAAATTTGTTTATTCAAAATTGGAATAAGAACCTTATTCTCTTTATGACGTCAAATCTGCCAAACTGTGTTATTCATGAAAGACTTAATCTGCATTAAGTTGTATTTATCTACCATACACATCACGGACGGATGATGAATTCTATCGACAATGTAAAAGTGTTGATCGAGGACAACACTAATTTTAACTCACACATAGACTTTCACCAACACGTGCACATTTTTTTTTTGGTTTCATCTTCGATCTCTCATTGTAGATCTAGTACATACTAGATCTATGCTGGCGACAACCAACACTCACACCCGTTTGCACTAAACATAAGAATCGCCTAAGTTCTTTCCTAACATTTTTAGTCTACCATAACGATAAATTTGCTTGCACTAACCCTAAGCCATTCCTTAGTCCACTTAGGATATTTTTGACTTTATGAGCCCGATTATGAAGCGACTAGAGCGTAGGCAATACCTAAGTTGTATATTTTGTAATTTTTGTAATCTGTGGATCATTTATTTGTCAATAAACGTAGTGATTAATTTTTCTGTGAAATTGTGTTTTGTTGGTGGATTTTTATTATTACAGTTGCTTTTATAGGTACAAAACCTTTTAAAAGTCAGGCAGGAAACATAAACCATGGCACCCCCACCAGTGCCGTTCACATAAAGTCTACTGGAAGCTTTAAACGTTTTTGCCTCACTTTTCAGCTTACCCCATTGCTTTTTTAAAGTATCTGTTGTCCTGCAAATAATTTTATTTGCAAATTAATAAACCTACCACTAATAGATATTAGCAAAGAAAAATACCAAGTGCTGGCTAAAAAAAAGTATATAAGTTTGACGAACCTCATCATTTCTCCACCTGAATTGTATATCTGGGTGATTTTCGTCCAAGCATGTTCTTTTTCTTTGTTACTTGTAGCATCATGGGCTGTTTGAGATGATACACTGGCCCTCTTTGCACAACAATCGCACAAACCTTAATTTCTCCTCCGCCGTAAAGTTGGGGGTTCTTTTTCGTTTTAGCTTATTTTCCATGTTAACTTATTATAGCAGACAAATTATAGATTAAACGTTCAGAATCCAACTATTTGTTTGTTTACAATCACAATCTGAGTTTTTTTTCTATAAATTGACATATATTTGACATTGATTTTCCTATAATTACCTTACCAAACAAAATAAACCAACGCCATATCTTTTGTCTCCTTTTAACTTATGACTTAACTAATCTGAAGATAATGATAAAAAATATTCTGTGGTCTACATTACTTGGCCGGTTTAAAAAAACAATCGTTACATTCATTCAATCATTCTCTTAACTAGGCAATGCCCAAGTTACGACGTACTTAAGAGAAGGCGGTTAGTGCAAACAATTTTTTTACTAGGCTGTTCTTATGCTTAGGTGTATCATAACTAGGACAAGCCTAACTTGTGTTTAGTGCAAACGGGCATCAGAGTGTACCCATTGAACGCACCTCAATTGCCGGTACACTCTGTTATGTTGGTAGTGTTCGTGTCGGTGCAGTGTGTCCAAACGTCCAAACGCGCCACATTTAAAACACTATTCCTTTGGAACAGGAAGTGCCCCCAATCTCCACACTTGTGTAGCAGCGTTGCGCATCGCCACGATTTTGCTGTGATGTTGGTAATGATGTTGGTGTTGAACGTCTAGGCGTTTTTGTAGTGTTTCTCTTCATATATTATTATGCCAACCTCTCTTTAAAATCTTTAAAAGTTTTGATTCCGTTCCGTCTTGTTGCTCTCGTAGTCAACTATCCCATCTACCATGTATTCATTTGTAACATATTATACCTACATAATTATATTCATATACTATGTATGTTTCATATTTGTTTTTTCTTCTATCAGTCGGAAATTCTTTTACGATGGCGTTTTTAAAGTCGCCAAATGTCTTGGTTGAATACTCTCTCCACAGAACACTATTACTCTCTCCGGTATTAGTTTTTGCTCTCTCTGTAGCACAGAACAGATCTATCTATATACTATTTATTGTATCCTCTCTGCTCTCTGTTTTTGATTTTAGCGATCATCAAAGCCGCGGGCCGCGGCACGCCGTTTTTCAAAAACTACAATATATACCGGGGAATTTTTGAGGTTTCCTTTCCTGATAATAATACAAAAATAAATAGATTCCGCGAAATGTCTGTTTTAATATAATACCTACAAACTAAGTATCTTTTACCTGAAATTATGGATTTAGAAGAAGCTGTCACCGTAACCAAATTATTATGGATTTAGAAGAAGCTGTCACCGTAACCAAATTAGATGTGAATGGGGAAAAGTGCTATTTGCTGATAGCATGGAAAACGTTTTCTTTCGATATGTACCTTTACGGGAAAGAAAAGCTCTGGAAAGGAACGTTTTCATCAAACCGTCTATCAGGCCTCAGCAAGAACCTGCAAATGACCAAACATGCTTATTTCAAGTGCCTCAAGAGCAGTCTCTCTCAAAGAAGAGAAAATTACTGCTTTGAAATTAAAAGTGGCATCTTTTATTGGAAACGTATGCAAAACAACTCAGTTATAATTGAAGGATTTTTACCTGTTGAAGTTGATACTTCACCCAAAGAAGAACAACCCGATCTAATTGAAATATTATTGACATTGAATAATCATTTAAATGTAAAGTCAAGCGATATAAAGCACAAGTTGAATTCCTTAAAAGATTACTTCCAGAAGTGCATAAAGGATACAGAAGAATTTTTAAACTTAAAACTTGATATGGATAAAACTGTTTGTTATAAATTTTTAAACCTACTGAACAAGAATATTCAAGACTAGAAGCTTTAAACCAATGGGAAGCATCCGAAAGCGAACCACTCAGACCCAGTCAAATGAGAAACCTGGACTCTGCTACCAAATCTACATGAAGTATCTACCATAATAACAGTATACATCTGTTGGTCCATGGTGAAACATACTATCTGAATCTGAGTTGGTTACCGCTTCGCGCATTTCATGAGAACTGCCGAGATTTTGAATTCAAAGTCAAAAGTAATTAATTCATTGAAATCACAAGGATCATTCTAAATTGTTTGCATTGGTCCTACCCTACTACGCATTGCACCTGCCCTACTTTTTTTAATATAGGTAACTACATCTGGATTGAGAGATCTCTAAAATAATTGGTAAAAAAGCACTCATCTTCTATAAAACCTCAGGTTTCAGAACAGAGTGTATTAACTGTAGTAGTCCATCAACTGGACCCCTCAATATATACCTAGGTACTTTTACTAAGTTTTTATAGGTACTTGAGATATCAAAAACTGCTGCGGTTGTAGATTTTTACTAGAATTTAGCACTTTTCCAAATTTACTTATTGACCCATGAAACATAATAATATAGACTAACACCAATCTGAATTAATTTATAAACAATTTTGACAACAATTTGAAGGAAATAAACATATTCAACTACAACTGAAACTAAAAGTTAGTAGATACGAAGTATGTACCTACTATAATTAATAGAGTTGTGGTGTATCTGGCCATTTATTTAATTAAGTACCTATTTATTTGGATCACCAACAAATAAATCACAAGCGTGCAAAAATTCAATTCTAAAGTTACTAAATCGAATGTTCCTTCAATAAAATTATATGTAGCCACAACACGCGCATTAAATTACGAACTGTAAATGTTCACAACTGGGCAAAAATAAATAGGTACTAAAGTTACTAAAATTTTGTTTGTATAGGTACTACTTATATAATAAAAATTTGTGACTTAATTAAATAGGTTGGTATAATAATAGGACACAAATAATAGGAAGTAAAATAAAAGCTACAGATATACTAATCAAGTGGTTTTTTTAATTAGGGGGTCTTGTTACCATTTTTGAATAGCGTGGTATAGTGCTTACACAACCTTATTAAGAGGTATTTTGGCGTTTGGGCGTAAAGCTGCTTGTGTATTAAGCATAATAGTAGAATGCAATCGGGGGATTTGCTATAATCTGCATGTTTGGCAGGTGGATTGGTGATAGCAGTATTGTTGTTGAGTACTCAGGTGGATGCTGCCCATCCCCTGGTGTAATCCCTTAGTCGCCAATTACGACATCCACGGGAGGAGATTGGAGGTTGTATTCTAAGGCTGAGACCACCACCAAGTATTTACACTACAAGTAAAACAATTGAAATGCATCAATAAGTTATATTTATGTAAAAAAAATGCACTTTGTTCCTGTACAACAAATTTTGATACGTTCTAGTTTTCTTAGTTAAATGTTCACTTATTACTAATAAATGTTGATGAGTACTTACTATTGATATTGCATAAAATATAATAATACTTTTACACAAAAAAATTGTGTTGACTCTTATTTGTATAGTATACCGAAATTCAATCTTATAAAATAGACAGACTGATGATGACAGATTGATGTCTATATTGCTGGACACGAGAGGGAAAAATTCCAAGGATGCAGAAAGTATCTCGAAAAGCAAACTGAAGGACAAATTAATTTAGTTTAACAAAAAATACACACGAATTGAGAACCTCCTACTTTTTTTTATTTTTAAAGTCTGTTAAAATGAGTTATCAATAAGGAACATTTCTACTGGCCTTGGTATGGGCAGTTTGTTGTTTATATTTAATACAAAAACAAAATATTTGTCTAAGAGAGTTGCAGTTCAAACGTTTGTTATGAAGGGACAAAATGCCTCAAAAATGGGCCACTCCACGCATTTTTTAATATCATTTTGCTATAAAAATTTAAAATTTAAATAGCTTGTGCTATTCGAATTGAAATCCTAATAGCTTCGACCGAAGAGTGTGATGAACTTGGGTTTGTTGGTGCAAGCCGGGTGGATGCAGCGATCCTCCGCTGTCAGCTCGCGGGGCTGCGTCAAGGGTATGCAGAGCGACTTGGCGCCCATCGCGGGCGCTTTCACGTCGATGTTGGGGTCGTCATCGGTCCTGCAACAATTTTCCATAAGTCATCATCATCAGCCTACAAATGTCCAATGCTAGACATAGGCAATTAGAACCTGTTAATTTGAACCTGTTTAGTAGTAGTAGAGCTTTTTGTGAAAGAGTTCGTTCGGGGAAGTACTTCCACAAAGCAAAGTTATTTCTGCCGCAAAGCAGTAGTGCTTGCATTGCTGTGTTCTTGTTTGAAGGGTATGGTTGCCGGTGAAATTACAGACTTCTCATCTTTATGTATCTGGGTGGCGGGCGCAGTGCAATGCCACATAGGGCGCGTCCTAGGTGGACGTGACCTATGTGGTAATACACTGTTCATGGGCAGAGGGTACCGCTTAACATCAAGTGGGCCATGTACTTGACCAGACATACCAAGAAGTATTTAAAAAAAAAAAAAACAGGATGAAATCTGGATAGAACTAGAGTTGACCAGCCTGGTGACGAGTAGACTGTTTATGTGTAGACCAGCCCCAGAAGGGGGAGAGAATGGACGAGACTTTAACATGGCAAATAAAGACTTGTAAAGAGATGAGTCGCACTTGTGTGGCGCATCTCTCATTGATGCGGTCTGTCTAACCGCAAGGTTTGTAGGACCATGGGAGGTTGGAGGGTGCTGGACATAGGCTTCCTCTATAGAATGCCGCGACGTACGGTCCTTGAGCCGCCTCCATCCACTGTCTTAGCTGCCTCGGACTGGGCCATGTTTTGGGCATGTTTACCATAATCACCACGCTTGGCATGCGGATTGGTGATCTTGGTGTTAAGTACTCAGGTGGACGCTGCTGCCCATCCCGTTGCGTGGTCCTTTAGTCGGCTTTAACGACATCCACGGGAGGAGAAGAGGGGTCTATTCTAGGCCGGAAACCACGGCACTATATGGATATATGTAACAATGACCATGGTTCACAGAGGCCGTAGAGTTTTGCTGCAAAAGCATAGACGTGACGTTTGAAGCGGCAGAAATCGATATAGAATAGAAATAGATATTATCTACTTCTGCCGCAAAGCAGTAGTGCTCGCATTGCTGTGTTCCGGTTTGAAAGGTTGCCGGTGAAATTACAGGCACACGAGACTTTTCATCTTTATGTCTCTGGTTGGCGGGCGCAGTGCAATGCCACATAGGGCGCGTCCTAGGTGGACGTGACCTATTAAAGGCAGTGGTTACCGCTTAACTCAGGTGGACCATCTGCTTGTTCCATATAATACACAAAGTAAAAAAAAAAAAACTTTCACTAAGGCATACACCATGTGAAGACTTGTTTTAGAATACATTATTATATGGAGGTAGCTCAAGACCGTTCTGTTACGTGGGAATTTGGGAATCCCTTTTAAAAAAAAAATCTAAAGTTAATTCTAAATTAAAACTTTTATTCGAAATAGGAAAATGGATTATAATATGAAAATGGAAAAGAATTTGGGACGTGCCTCTTTCGAAGGCAGATCGCAATGGAGCCTTACTCCCAGCTAGGAATGCGATATAGCATTTTTAGCTGATTACTTTTACTTTTTAAATACAAAACAGGGTTATAACAGTTCGTCGAACTCAAAGCCAAAAGTATTTTATTAAATTTTGAAAATCACAGTGAACGTGTTATGTAAACAAAACGGGCCTTATTACAAAAAACCAAATTAATCCTGGTTTTAACCCGTATTATTATTAATTATTAATTAGTTTTTTATCAATTGAAATCACAAGGATCATTTTGAATCGTCTTATAAAATAAATTTACTCCTGTTCCAACGCAAACAAACTTAGAAGAATCAGGCAACAAACACGGCTCGGCTTTAATAGATGATCCTTCTTACTACAAGGTGGGGAGCGCATGTGTGGTGCCTCGAGAACAAGTGGAAGCTGATTCAAAGAAAAAAATAAAACCAACTTAAAAGCCTTAGGCATTCTATGGGGGAGGATGTCCATTGTACTTGTACATGATGATGATGAGTGAGGGTGTTTGCATACCTTGCACTGTCGTTCTTGATGCGGTCCTCGCACGGGATGTCTCCGCAGAACGGCGCCAGTATCATGTGCTTGCTTTCCAAGGCTGCTGTGAAGTCCTCCCAGCTCGTTACGTTCGACAATCTTGAGTCGCGCTCCTTAGTCGCCCTGCAAGGTACATTAACGACATTACATTATTATTATCTGATGCCTACAACACAGGGAATTCTAGTGTCGGATCAGGAGTATGTATGTGATTGTCGGGTGTTTAGTACTAACATAAACAACCGACAGTCAAATCACGGCTCCAGTGAGTTTTTTTTAAAAATTATTATAGTTGGCGTAGCACGGCTTTTGCATTTGCCATTTTCAAGTATATTTACTGCTAGCAGCGCCCCGCGGTTTCACCCGCGTAAGTCTGGATCCCGTGGGAATATCTGGATAAAAATATGCCTATGTGTTATTCCGGGAGTCCAGTTATCTCCATTCCAAATTTCATCCAAATCCGTCAATCCGTTTCAGCGTGAAGAAGTAACAAACACACTAACACACTCACACACAAACTTTCCCATTTATAATATTAGTGTGATGTGATTATTTTCAATATAATTTGCAACGTTACACTCCTTCCAAGTCGTCAAAGTCACAGTCAAGCCATGTTTTAGTAAACCGGTGGCCGTTTTACAAAAAACTTTGGTCTGCAATTTCCACAAATTTGAAAAGTCACGCAATTTACTTCCATTTCATTTCACTACACTTGTGCTCTAAAGACGAGCTACATTGGTAAAAATGCTACCAAAATTACACAAAATAACTCAAAAAAACACATTAATTATGTGGTAATGAAAAAAATAAATAAAGTAGACGCTTTTTTTCGAAAATGGCGGGAAGAATCTCCCGGTGCGTTGTGTATTGATCCCGGAGGCCGGCTACCGGGGGGTTGTGAGTCCACGAGTCTGTGAACCTCATATAATCATACTACACCCATCAATGTGGTAGGGTATCTGGTACCAGATATCCCACTTCGTCACCAAAAAAATAAGTACTTAGTACTTCTTCTTCTTCTATCTTAGGTAATGGCTTCTGTGCATTATTTGCTACAATTTAGCCAATGTCAAGTGATATAATTATTATAGTTTTATAGTCAAGTCGTCAAGAGTCTCCGTCTAGTCCTAACCCAGTTTAAATTGTGGCAGAAAAACTGAGTTTTTACAGGAAAAAATCCACCATTTCGAAAAGACTCGCAATACACTCAAATTTCACTACATCACACATGTGCCATTTATCCAAGTTACACCGGTTAAAATGCCACTAAAATTACACGAAATAACTCGAAAAAACACATTAAAATGTAATAAAATAAAAATGACGACGTTTCTTTCAAAAATGGCAGATTTCAACCTTCTACTTAGTACTTATAGCCCTTGCACACGTACGCCAATTCGGCAGACGGACGATCAATTGTCACCGTGTGCACGCGATTGTGCTTGGCAATTCGACAATACGTTCGTTCAATTCAATAAAATCATTCAGTCATCGATTGCCGCCAGCCATTTTCAAACTGGGCTAATAATTGTCATTAGCTGTGCACAATAGGTTCCCCACTACCAAAAATACAATGTTACCAACTCAAAAAGATGAGTTGGTTGGTCACAATTACCCAAAGGTAATGTGAAAGCGCTAGAAATCGATTATAATTTACCCAGATTTTAGGTATGGTAGGAAGAGTACGTACGTAGGCACTCCACATGCACACAGACACAGTACAGCTCCATTACATTTTCCAGTTTGTAATATGCTACCTATATAATATAACGTAGCATCCAATCTGTGAATTTGTTTAATTGCGTGTCCAGTTCACCCCACAAAGTACTTTTATATATGCATAGAGTATTAATTTACCAATTACCGATGGAAGGAAGCTGTCATGGTAGGTACACTAAAACATAATTAATTGTAAGAAATCATAGACTGGAAGCCCCATCCAACGCCATGTATCACCGCAATTAACAGAACATGCAGGCAGGGCAGGAGACACTGGACTGGAGACGATAGTCCTCTCCTGTAGCTCAGCTAGGCTAGCTCATTATAAAAAATCCATTTGGTGGTGAGAACCTGTTGTCGACGCAATGCTGCTCAGAATTCCTCCATCCATTCATCCATCCATGCATGGCCAAAGAATAAGTACATAATAATTGCCATGGCATCCATCTATGTTCATTGTTGTTCCTCTATTGTTTTAATTTTCTCTATTTGGTTGGTTTAATTTACGCACTTATTACACTACCCAATCTGTAGGGTCCTTATCTCCTAGGTCACAGAAGTGTTATGACAGATATAGAGATATGCCCTACTGCTAGGTCGATCGGGTGTTCCTGACCGCACTTGCCCTTTCAATAGTGTACTGTAGTGTAATAAAAGATACCTAGGCAGTTAGTGTGATCATCGCGATCGAGCGCCAAGGTAAGCAGTTGTGTCTGTAGTCAAAGAGTGTATCCTGAATCTAATGGCTCCAGCACATAATGAAGCACACTTACATGTTCTCCGGTATATATTCATAGTTTATTTTGCCACGAGCATACAGCGGCACGTGTACACGTGAGTACGTAGGTAGGTACATACGATACGTAAAGCCCAAAAGCCAAAAATCAAAGACTGAGCTAGGCCCATTAGTACTATTATTTATTCTGTGCCAATAGATAGGGTGGTGTAATGTGGCTCAAATGCTAGGGGCCACGCCCATCTTATCAATAGGCCCTACCATGGACTTAGTATAGACCATGGGCCCTACCGATTGGGTAGTTTAGTAATCCTTTTTTTTTAGACTGACATTGTAAAAAAAAACTCTAAGTATTTATTGTATCCTCCAGCCTGTCGTCACTGCTTACATTTGTGAAAACGTATGGAAATATGGAATTATGAACGTACTTTCTACCAACATAACGTTTCAAAATATCTTACCAAATTAAAATGTGTACTGATGCTTATAGGAACCGAGTGTCAACTTGAACTCATTTTAGACGCAGTATACATTATGTTTCTGTTGGTAAACCTGAGCTAATACGTAGTAGGTATTTATTTTTTGAGGATATTATTGGAGGCATTTTTTAATTAGTTTTGTTGTGCTTAAATTGCGATAAATAATTAAATAATTAAATCATAAATCATTTATTTGTTTATGAATCTAGGTACAATACAAAATGCATTAGATGTTAGGTTGCTAGATTCTGCTTTTCAGCGTACAAACATTAAACAGATATGTCGAAATGGCCAACTTATACAAACAGATCGGCAAATTTATAATTAAGAGCATGCACGAATTTCAAAAAATGTAACAAACTACTCAGTTTCCTACTTACTAAAGATAATCAAACATGTCAACAATTAAAAATAACTAATTAAAAATAAAAATAAAATTCGCACATGTCGAGTCTAATTGTACTCAGAAATTATTTGTATAATACCTACCTACTTAGAAATTAAGTTGAAATACTGGTGTCACACAAAAACTCATCTACAGTATAATAAGCTTTTTCAACCAAAATGTCATTAAGTTTGCGCTTAAATACATTTAAACTTGACAATGATCGAACAGATAATGGTATCTTATTGAAGATTATAGGCGCCATGCAGAAAATACTTTTGCGTAATAGCTGTGTTCGACATGAAACATTGCGTAATTTACCCTCTAGGCGGCTTCCAACTGCAAACCATTCAAATAGCTCAGGATTGCTTTTGACAAAAACAGCAACCTCACTTATGTATAGTGCAGGCAGTGTTAGAAAATTTAGTCTAATAAAATGGGACTTACACGAGTCCCTCCTTTTCAGACCACAAATGGCTCTGACACAACGCTTTTGTGCCCTAAAAATTCTCAGCTTTGCTGTTGAGTTACCCCAAAATATTGTGCCGTAACGTAGGATTGACGCTACATGGTCATGATAGGCTGTAATAACTGCAGACATGTTCGTTACTCGAGTCAGTTTGAAAAGAGCGTACGCGAACTGATGCAATCTATTACAAATATTGTCAATATGCAGTTTCCAATTTAGTTCATTATCTATAGTGAGTCCCAAAAATTTTGTACCGTTAACTTCATTTATCTTTATACCCAAGTAGTTTATATTCATGTCAATATTAATATTATTTCTTTGTCTGAAATTCATTATATATGTCTTCGTCAAGTTTATATTCAGATTATTCAATGTCAGCCCTGTAATTACTCAAAATGTTTCTATTTTCTAAAATATTATATTTTTTTGAAAAATGTTCTTAATTAGTAGAATTAACAAATTTTCTAGTTTCTGGAGTAATTGGAAATTAAATTGAACTTATTAACAAAAATACAGTCTTATTCTACTTAGAAAGCTCTAAAAAGATACTCCACATGCTGGGGTATGACAGATTTATTTTTCACTCCCCATAATCCCTCTAAATAAATTTGTACGGGAGCCACCCTTCAAAATAATTTTTAGTTATTATTTTTTGGTAAGTTTTTGGTAAGACAGTAAGTTTTTTTATAGAACTTGTTATGACAGGTCAAGCAGATGGCCCACCTGATGTTAAGCGGTACCCTCTGCCTATGAACAGTGCATTATCACATAGGTCACGTCCACCTTGGTCGCGCTCTATGTGGCATTGCACTGCGCCCGCCACCCTGAGACATAAAGATGTAAATTCTCATTTGCCTGTAATTTCACCGGCACCACTACTGCAAGCACTACTGCTTTGCGGCAGAAATAGGTATGGTGGTAGTACTTCCCCGGACAAACTGTTTCACAAAAAACCTCTACTACTAGGGCTCCGTTTGGCACCTTTTGGCACGGAACCCTAAAAAAATCGTTCCAAACTTAAACAAGCAACTGATCAATTGTGTGCGATTTTGATCTTTACGAGTATAATAAACATTTAATTATGGTTTTCTATACAGCAGTCTGCTCCGATAGTTGTAAAAGGTAATATGTGCTCACGACAAGCTAAGGGGATTTATTTGAAAACTGGCGTACGTCTTCATTCCGCCACTGTACATAAAGATAAATAAACGTTTTTTATAGTGCAAATTTGTTTATTTTAATTTCCATTCAACTGAAATTTGACAGTTCCATGTAGCCACGTGGTGTCGCACATTTATCGATACAGTTGATTAGGTACTAATGTTGGTACTAGATTAAGGTTTTAAGGTTGTCACAAAGTACGTTCATAATTCGGTTCAGGGGCTTATGGGAAGTGCCAACTCTTAAAACGTAGTGATTACCTGCTCAATGGTATCCTCTTTGTGGCTGACCATAGGCTGACTGAGAGAGCCGTGAGGTTATATTCTAGGAATTCATAAAAAAGATCTTGTAGGTACCTATTTTAATTCAAGAAAAATAAGAAAATGTCCTCCGTTCCTAAATTGAACGAGAGGGAGACGAAACTGTTTTTGCAGCTATACAAGGAACATGAGTGCTTGTGGCGGACTGACTTAGATATTTACAGGAACAGACAGGCTCGCGACAGCGCCTGTCTGAAAATTGCGGATGGGATGGCCAGGGTTGGGCGTACGATCACAATAGACGGCGTAAATAAAAAAATTAAATCACTTAGGGCTACCTTCCATATAGAATATAATAAAGTTAAAAAATCACAAAAGTCGGGTGCAGGATCTGCTGATTTATATGTTCCTACACTATGCTGGTACAAGATCATGGAAGGAATCATACTCTATAGACCAGCATATCGGGCTACTCAAAATAATATGGTAAGACTAATGTATAGAGGAAGGAGGGAAGGGAGGCCTTTTCTTTGCCCTACACTTGGACACCCCGAGCTCATAATAAATAATAATATGGTCATCGTGCAGTCTACTACATTTTTTAATCCAGACGGCAGAAAATATATTACCTAACTACTGCTACCTACTCGGAAGTACCTAGCAAATCGTGACTTCCAAGCAACATGATTAAGACTACCTATATATTTTAAGAGCTTGCATGTTGCAACTTCTAGGGCAGTATTTCCCTGGTCTCATTGTTTAGCGGTCCTAACCTATCCAATTTTGTGCTTGTAAGCAGGAACTTACAAGCACAAAATTGATTACTACCTGCTTCTTTCACCATAAGCCTAAATATTGCCATCACTCTGCTCTACACACAGTAGCTGATCAAAATGAGCCTAAACACGGCCAGACTTCTATTATCCACCGAGTAGTTCCATTGTCCACCTTATGTCTTCATCATCAGATCAGCTCGCTGTCACCATGATATTGTATTTTCATCAGAACATGACAGGTACGCCAAATTTCAGTTCAATCGAATATCGAGAAGTAGTCCTAAATATGGTTGCCAGATTTGTCCCTAACATACTAACAAACAGTCAAAGTTAAATAAAAGCTTGTAAAAATGGATAGACATTTATTTTTCAAGAAATTCAATTTTATTCTTTATTCATTATTGTACACACAAACAGAGAAGAAAAACAACTTACATAGAGGACATGTACAAAGGCGAGCTTAAAACAGTTTAACCAGTTTAAATAGTAAAAATAACTAACTATTGGCCACATACAAAAGCATAAAGCTGCACAGCGGGCTATGGAGGGACCTATGCTCGACACTATATATAACCATTTTCTGTCACTCCCTGTTAATAATAATATCAAATTATCGGATTTAACCTATGATGAATACTAGAATAATGGGAAGAGTCGCAAGTTGCTTAAGGGATATCGTGCGACCTTTCTAAATATTTTAATTGCGTTCAGCATGATACCTTGTAATTAAACTCAACCAATACGGCTTAGCGGACAAAGCAATAAGACTGATCACACCATATCTTGTCAGCAGTGGCCAACAGGTTGCAGTCTCTTGAGCAAAAAAAAACTAATTTTATAGGTAAAACTGAAACGTTTAGTACGAATATAAGGAATACCTACTAATAAGGTAAGAATGGTACCGAGGCGTGCGCTTGCTCGCCCTATGGTGAAAAGGAGATGGTGGGATCAGATCATGAAGCTCCTGGGCACATTCCCCGAAATGCAACCTATAGAAGATCGAAAGGCATGCAACTTAACGGCAGTGCTCAAGACTATGGATCTTAGTCTCCGCCATATGTTGCTCTCCTATAAGCCTGAAAGCTCTACGTTCGATCGAGTCCAAAGCAGCAAGCTGGTGTTTGGCCGAGCCATCCCAAACGTGGCAGCAGTACTCCATGCCAGCTACAAGTACCTACATATTGGAAGAAAGGAACTTGGAGAAACTAACTTTTTTTCACTGACGAAATTAACACAACAAAATAAAAAATTCGCGCTATTTGCGAAGCCGTTCGCATTAGTAAATCATGTTTTCTTGCCAGGGTAGCGCTCCTTCGTGTAGAAAGTACTGCTGATATTGATCCCGAATAGTTTTAGCCAAGATAGAGCTTCGCCTATTACTAGAGCCTATACTGCGTTCCGATGCTACATTGTCTGCTCTCCAATTGCCAGGTACGATTCGATGATGATCAATATCTTCGAAATCGAATGAGTTCGGTGGCGTATACATGGCTGGATTTATGTGCCTTAGCCAGTTGTGGAGGGCACAAGCAGCTTTTATGATTTTATCAGCTGAATCTACTTGCAGCATTATCGGTTGCCGGAAAACTCTGAACCTACTCACTAAAATCCCAAAAGCATTTTCAACTATGCGTCGAGCTCGCGATAGTCGGTAGTTGAAAATTTTCTGGCCGTGTGTAAGTCCTTGCGTACGTGAGTAGGGTTTTAAAAGATATGTTTTCAGAGGGAAAGCGTCATCGCCGACAATTAAACCCCCATCTGGTAGTAAGTTATTTTCTAGTGCAGCTTTAAGCGAACTTTTATCAAAAACGCCTCCATCTGACGACATACCATTAGCACCAACATCAATGTATGAAAAGCAGTAGTTATGGTCTACTAATGCGAGCAAAACTATGCTGTAATAGTAGATTGTATCATAAGGGAGCAACATAATATTTTTACGGCGAGGGCGCTTTTTTGAATCCAGAGCGAAGTGAGGGATTCTAGAGTAGAATCCCGAGCGTAGCGAGGGATTCTTTAGTAGAATCCTGAACGTAGCGAGGAATTCAAAGTACGTCGCCCGAGCCAAAAATATATGTTGCGCCCGTGTGATACACTCTGCTTTTCATCACCCACTATGAGAAAATAAAAGGCGCCTCATATGTTATTGTAATATTATTATTTAATAAAACAAATGGTTGTTTTTTTGTGTTTTTGGTTTTTTTTGTTGTGTTTTTGTGTTTTTATGGGGGTTTTTTGTGTTTTGTGCTTTTTTGTGTTTTTTTTTGTTTTGTGTTTTTTGTGTGTATTGTGCTTTATTGTGTTTTTTTTGTATTTTTTTTTGTGTTGTGTTTTTTGTGTTTTTTTTTGTGTTTTTTTGTGTTTTTTGTGTTTTTTTTGTGTTTTGTGATTTTTTGTGTTTTGTGTTTTGTGTTTTTGTGTTTTGTGTTTTTTTCTGTTTTTTTTTGTTTTTTTTGTGTTTTGTGTTTTTTGTGTGTTTTGGTTTTTTTGTGTTTTTTTTTGTGTTTTTGTGTTTTTTTTTGTGTTTTGTGTTTTGTGTTTTTTTTGTATTTTTTTTTTTGTGTTGTGTTTTTTGTGTTTTATTTTGTGTTTTTGTGTTTTTTTTGTGTTTTGTGTTTTTTTGTGTTTTTTGTGTTTTTTTTTGTGTTTTGTGTTTTGTGTTTTTGTGTTTTGTGTTGTTTTGTGTTTTTTTTGTGTTTTTGTGTTTTTTTTTTGTGTTTTGTGTTTTTGTGTGTTTTGTTTTTTTTGTGTTTTTTTTGTGTTTTTTTTTGTGTTTTGTGTTTTGTGTTTTTTGTGTGTATTGTGTTTTTTTGTGTTTTTTGTGTTTTGAGTTTTTTTTGTGTTTTTTTTTGTGTTTTGTGTTTTTTGTGTGTTTTGGGTTTTTTTGTTTTGGGTTTTGGGCCGTCGTACCAGCCAGTATTTATTCAAACAATATTTGCATTCGAATTATTTGGCGCTGGTTCCAAATTCAATAAGTGCGCCGCAATTATCTTTGCCGCGCACTTTTTGAATTAGGAACTTAATAAGTGCGCCGGAAAACTCATTACTGCCCGCTAAAAGTTTCTCATAGAAAACACCACAAGTTGGGTGCACTTAAAGGCGAACCCAGTCGTCCTTTTCGAATAGATGGGATGAAAAATCCTTTGTAGTTGTGAAATACACTGCCTGAGTTGGGGGGAGCTTGAACTTGAAAATGTTTTCCATCTATAGCTCCATATAGGTTTGGGAAATTCCATCGTGATCTAAAACCTCTCTCTATTTCCTGCCAATCTCCATGACTTTGTGGTACCTGTAAAAAAATATTGCATATTTTTCCAGACTGACCGTACCAACGACAGATTTTTGGAGACCGATGTAACTTTTAATGAAGAAAACATGCCAATCCGAACATCGAATCAAAGTCAAATTCAAAGTGAGACGACCCCTGCCCGTAAGAGAAAAAATAATAATCTGTCTCAATTGAGTGAGGTCATGAAAGGTGTGAAAGAGTCACTAAACGCACTCAACACTGAATCACCCAACGAAAACCAAGATGAATTTAGCGTGTTTGGAGTGTATGTAGCCTTACAATTGAGAAAATTATCGATTGAACAATCCATACGGGCACAAGAAGAGATACAATCGTTATTGACAAGATACAGACTTAATGGTCTACAAAATCAAATCCAACTCTCACAAACTAGATCCATTAATCTGATGAGTGATGATGAGAGTGCTTATAATATAACCCCAAATGACGATGATGATGATAGACCACATGGAACACAAATACAATCTGCTTGGTCTGTGCCAAAAAAATCAATACCTCAAACAGAGTTTATCGAAGTTTCTTCCAGAACTGAAGCAAGGAATGAGATGGACAATGACAAGAGCTCTTATACTATAAATCCCAATGACGATGATGATGATAGACCACATGGAACACAAATACAATCTGCTTGGTCTGTGGCAAAAAGAACAAGACCTCAAACAGTGTTTATCAAAGATTCTTCCAGAACTCGAGCAAGCAATGAGATGGATGATGATGAGAGCTCTTTGACCCCCTCAAAATCGGCTTGGTCAGTGACCAATTCTCCCGGAACAAGAGCAACCAAACTGAATGACGACGATGATGACGATGATGATTATAGCCCTCATATAACCAACCTAAAACAAGCTACTCGTATGAATGACATGGATGATGATGAGAGCTCTTTAACCCCCTCAAAATCTGCTTGGTCAGCGAAAGATATCCCTAACGTAACCAACCTAAAATCTGATCGCTCTGTGGCAAAATCTCAAGAAATGAATGTGAAGGTGTATGATGACAGACCATTAAACTTAATTACCCCCGAAAAATCTACACTATTTTTGTCAAATTATTTAGCAACAAGCGCAAATAAAAGTAGATTTCAGATTATACGCCCAAAGTCTATTCAGCCATTATCACAAAGCGCCCACAAAGAAAAAAAAATGATTAAAGTAATAAGTAATAAGAAACTTTTTGGGATCTGCGCAAAATCGCCTCAACTCATGACTGATTCATCAACAAGTCATACAACACTGGCTGCTTCCAGTGCTAAACTGGACCTGATAGACCACCAGTACTTATAAGACTCCCAAACAATAGTCAAAATCGTCACGTCTCTCCCAAAATCTTATGATGATGATGTTCGAGAAAACTAAAAGAAGATATAAGATAGTTCAAACGTGTGTTTTGTATTGTAGATAGATAGATATATAGATAGATAGATAGATAGATAGAAATATAGATAGATAGATAGATAGATAGATAGATAGATAGAAAATTCTTTATTGCACAAGACAAAAAGCAGTACATAGGCAGTATTGTCCTACTACTAATATGTACCTACCTCATAATACCTCCTAATATGTATGAATAGGTATTATATTTTACTACTAGTGGTTCGCCCCGAACTGAGACCTCGCGAATACATGCGATGTAGGTAGAGTTACCCACTTTATTTGCCTTTCTAACCTACTTCTAAAACATTTACTGCGACCAAAACTTCTATATCTTCCTTTTGTGAAGTCAGTTATCAACTCAAAATAGTCTAGCAAGTGTGTATTGTACGGTGGTACGCAACCCTTCGTGTATGAGTCTGACTCGCACTGCGCAATTGGTCGGTTGTATACAGTGTAAATACATTTTTATTTGGGAACCTTTTGATGATTTACTGATAAGTTTGTTTTTACTTGTGTAAGTATAGTTAGTCTTAGAATTCTATTATTTTCATTGTTTCACAAGGTTGTATTTTGAGAAAGTTATGACTTATTTCAAAGACTTGAATATTCACCCGGGTAGACATCTAAAACAGCCACTGGCAAATTTTATACTCTAATGTATGATTCCTCATTCAATGTAAAGTAAACTGATTGTGATAATATGTATTTTGTGTTGTAATTGTTAAAGATGCAAAGATAAACTAATTAAAATTTCTTCTAATTGTGACTGGTAATTTATTGTACCTACCTACGTATTTTAAATAACCATTTAAATTGTATGTTTTATTTACCTGTATGTGATCGTTTAGGAGAGTACTAATAGCATCACACACTTCAGGGATCAATTTGGAGATTGCTGACATGGACACTCTAAAGTCAGCCTGGAGTGAGCGAAAACTTGCCCCAGTAGCCAAGTAGGCAAGTGTTATCTCCAACTTGACCCTGGCAGGTATAGCGTCTCGCATCGTGGTATCTCGTCTTTGTATGACCGGAGTAACTCCAGCCAATAATTCGTTGAAATTTGTGGTACTGAGTCGCAGGTGGGCCCGGAATTCAGTGGGATCTTCAATCATGAGTTCTGAGATAACACGAGCAGAAGCTCCCAACTGCGGTCTCCTTGCTATCCATGGGCGCACCCAGATTTTTTCCTTTCCTGCACATACCGTGTCCTCTATCTCTTCTATCAGAAGATGAAGGGCACCTCTAAGTATGTTTTGAAGGTGGCGTCTTTGGCGTGTATTCATATTGATAGCTATGTATGTTTTTTGTCCCTCATTAAATTCTTTGCTTTCTGTAGGTACCTCATAGATCTTTAAAATTATAGAATATCGTTCAACTGTCAAAGTGACGCTAGCTAGCGTAGCAAAGCAAGTAGGCTTCTGCAGCTACCGAATTCGCATAAATAAGTAAATATATTTCCAAGGAAATTAGCAGTTTTTTTATGGAAGTTGTGTGCAACAAGAAACTAGAAAGGAAACAAAATACCTACAGTGTATCATATAGGGTGAAGAAACTATTAAAAAAAATTGAGCCGTCGCGGGATGCCTAGCCTGGCTGATGTGAAACATCGAAACTTCAACAGCAAGTCGGACCCGCTGCATTAGATGTTTTCATATTTCACATCAAAAAGTATTCCCTAGATCCTGCACTCCAACACCCCTACCCCGATCGATTGTTAAAATGATATGTAATAATAATAACACCTGAAAGATATTACACCTAAGATACCTGTGTCGTCGGCATCAGGAACTACAAGTACCTACCGTATCTACTCACCATGGTACCTACCACAACCAACACCCAGACCCAGAACAAATATTTACACCTCATGCTAACATTTGTCGAGAGAGTGTTTGTGTTTGCTATGGTATCTACCACAATACCCAGGCCCAGGACAAATATTTTTAGATCATGTATACATTTGTCCTATAGCGGGAATCAAACCCGTACCTGACGCCAAGTCGCCAAAGTAGGCCATGGATGAAGAAATTACACCGTGGCGTAGACAGAGAAGAGAATTCTCTGTCTACGGTAGTATAGGCGTAGTACATGAGGTGTTGCCCCCCAAGTTAGGCGGCCAAGTTAGGTAGAAGTTAGGCGCCGCAGTAAGTAAGGCCCTATCGAGCGAAATACCCAGGTAGCAAGGGAATGAGCATAGAGTGTCGGTTGCGAAGGTGGAAGATGCAGGATTCGGTCGAAGGGAATAGCACTTCCTTAGTTCTTGTAGTGCCACCGACAGTCTCTTCGGCCTCTTCAAAGCTATCGGTTGAGGCGGCCAGTGCTAGATCGTCAGCATAGAGGAAGCGATTTGCTATCGAAGTGCTGGGCTGATCATTTATGTACCCAAATGTAAAAAAGTGCCGGAGCCAGTAGGTACGCTTCGATATGCTCGCCTGCTACCTACCTCACGCCAACCCACGCGCCGTGCTACAGAAGCCATATTCGTATGGTCTTCTGTCTACGGGTTGGTCATTTGGCTCCCACGTGGGTGGCTTGTGCTTTGATTGTGCCCAGTAGATTGTGTCGGCTAGGCAACTCATGGCGCCAATCGGGATTAAAGAATTGTCAATGGAAAATTGGAATTCCATAGTCAATTCTATGAAATTGATGGCAATTGGAGTACGTGTGAACGCCTACACACAATAGGTATTTTGTTGGGCACAATTCGCCAATCAGTTCGTTCATAGAGTTTCGTGGTTTATTCTTGAACGTAAGACAGAGAGAGAAATAGGAGACTCATAGCAAGATAGAAAGGGGCGCATATATCATAGAATGACGTGGCTTCCGGAAAGTTAGTAGTGTCTCTTTGTTTAAGCTGAATTAAATTATAAGCTAGAAGAGGAACTGATTTAATGTAAATACATTCCATGAATTGATTGGCATTTTTCATTAAATTTCTTCATGCTTTCTTCGTTATTAAGAATTTCCAAAGTACTAATCAGATGGTCAAGCAGATGTCTGACATCGGGCTGCCAGCAAAAGACAAATATTTTACCGTATTAACACGAACGAGTACGAACGTTACGAGTATTAATATACGAACACGTATGCTGGTAGTATTAACTACCAGCATACGTGTTCGTATATTTTTGAATAATAAATCTAAAAGAAAACCGGTCAAATGCGTGTCAGATTCGCGTGGAGAGGGTTCCGTACAAGTAGGCTACTCTAGTAGCCAATAGACTAGTTGAACTTATTAGTCTTCGGTGAAATTAAAGAAAACTTTTCCCTTCAAGAATATTCACTGTTTTCCGTAGGAATTTAAAGACGTGGGATTTTGGGTTTGGTGAACAAACGACTTTAAAAAAATTAGGTAATCGGTTAGGTACGTATGCAAGTTGTTGGAATTGCACAATATTCTGATATGATGTTGGCCTCTAAACAGGTTTTCCAAATGTAAGTACGTATGCAATATTGTTTGAATTGGACAATATGTCTGATATGTGTAAGTATATGTTGGCCTCTAAACAGGTTTGCCAAATGTATTAAGTATAAACTTAATTTCGTTTCTGATAATTGGTCTTTGCGCTCTATCAGTTCTGCACTTCTCTATCACAATCACAAGACTGCAGCCTTCAGAGGAAGTTTTAGATATTCGGCAACAAAGTGCTGGAACAATATTCCTCCCCCGATCCGTAATGTTAAAACCAAGTAACACCTTTAAAATACATTTTAAAAAGTTTTTGTAACAAATTGCAGGTATTCATAGAATAAAGAAAGAAAGAAAGAAAGAAAGAAAGAAACGTTTATTTATGACTAAACAATCAAAGACACACACATGCAACGCGCAAAAGCAAAAATGATAAAAAAAAAAAAAACAGATATAAAAAATAAGGCAATTTGTGTGTGTGCCTGACGTAAGCCACAAAAGGGTCTTCAACTCAGCGTTTAGGCACATAGTTACGTTTAGCGTCATAGGCAATTCGTTTGCCAAAAATAATACTACCATCTGTTATCGCTTGCATTCGCATGTGTTGTCATGTACATCACCTAGGTAGCAAACTCCAATATTAAAAGGACTGTGCACAAGCACCAATATTTTGTAGCCTAGGTACACATTACACATTGTTTTGTAACTCGTTCTGCTTGCTATCGATGGATTATGGCTGAAAATCAGTGTTTTTGCTTCTTGAGCAAAATATCAAATAATAATATTAAAATAATAATATTAATAATATTATATAATATTTTCTATAGATAATAAAAAATATCTACCAATCTATCTATCAATCAATATATCTATCTATCTAAAAATAATAGTACCCATAACACAAGCTCTGCTTAGCTTGGGGCTAGACAATGTTGTGTGAACTGTCCAGCATTATTATTATTTATTTATTTATTTATCTCGCTGAGCCATGGCCTTTTTGACGAACTGCAGCACACACAGACATTTTACTTGGGTTTTGTATATATTATTGTTTGTTTTTATTAGTATATTATATTGTATTGTTTATTTTTACTTGTGCACAGTACAATTTGTTGTAATTTGTATGTGTGTGTGTCTGAATTTGCAAATAAAGATTTTTTCTATCTATCTATCTATATGTATGTACTCCATCCAGGAGTTTCAGAGAAAATCAGCTGTGACCTACAGACACGAGAGTCATCCTATCGTGAGCATACACCATAACTATCTAAGTTTAGGTCAAGCAATGATCTGCGAGGGCGGTATTTAGATGGGTGACCACTTGGTCTTAACAAATGTCTACCTCAAATATTACTGCAAACATTTTTCATTTTTTTCTTGTTTTTTTTAAAAGAACATACTTTGACCGTCACCACTCCCACTCTTTCCACGCATACGTTAGCTTGGTAAATATGTTTGAAATAGAAATGGTGTTTTTTTTCATACTGTTTATTTGGTGTAAGATATAGTAAAAACGTGATAGATTTAACAAGAAAACTGTTAATTGGAAACACTGTACATTTTAACCATCCTATTGCCGTAGGCCAATCGGCATGTGTGTGCACGCGAATTGTGCTCAAAATCGAACTGCCCAACTTCCCGACCGTCGAATCGGCGTACGTGTGCAAGCGGCATTATAGTAATTTCGGCAATGTCAAGTGACATCACCACATCAATTCATGATATTTTTATAGTCAAGCCGTCAAAAGTCTCCGTCAAGTCATAACCCAGTTTAAATGTGCGACCTCTGTGACGCGGCGGGTGAAGTTTGGCCTGCGACGCAGGAGGTTGCGGGTTCGATTCCCGCCTGGGAACAAATATTTGTGCAATGGCATATATTTGTTAAGGGTGTTCTGGGTATTTTCTATGTATGATAAAAAATATCAATCAATTTAATGTATTGTATTAAGTATATCAGTTATCTAGTACCCATAACACAAGCTCTGCTTAGCTTGGGGCTAGATAATGTGGTGTGAACTGTCTCATTATTTATTTATTTATAAATGATGGCAGAAAAACAGAGTTAAGGTGGGGTATAACGCAAAATTACCATTCTTAGATTAGATTTTTACTGACTAAATCAAGTACAATATTCAAATTAAAAATATGCATGGATACTACATTATAATACCGAGGGATCACCCAGTCTGAAACACGATAGGAAAAAAAAAACTCGATAAAAAAAAAACGATAGATTCGATTATTTTTCAATATGGTACAGATTATTGTGTCAAAAATTAGATAAATAAGATCAACACAATAAAAAGAAGAGATCACCAACAGGGTTTTTTAAAATTATCTATATTTCACGAGATATTCAATAAAACCAGCTTTTTCGAGCGGCGCTTGGCGCTTTTTTTTTAAATTAAGATTTCTGTTTTTTTTTGGGTTGGCGCAGTCTTAATAGGTACTCACTTGTCCAACATTTCCTTGTGCGTGTCCTCTAGTAAGGAGACGAGCGCGGCGCCGGCGTCGGCTCGCTTGAGGGTGCGTTTGTCGCCGGTGAGGCGCCGCACGGCGACCACCTCGCCCTTGGCCATGTCTTTCGGACCTAGTTCCACGCGCACCGGGACACCCTGTAAGGGGAACACATTAGCGTTGGATAGATTATATCTGAGCCCATCTTGTAGACTTGCACCCAGTTCCACACGGACCAGGGGGTCGTTGGATAGATGATATCAGAGCCTCCCAATGTGTCAACTTGGACCTAGTTCTACACGGACCAGGGATACATTAACACCGATGATATGTTCGTGTCGGTACCTTGAGCTCCCAATGGTTGAATTTCCAGCCGGGCGAGTAGTTGTCCCGGTAGTCTCCCTCGGCGCGCACGCCGGCCGCCACGAGCTGGTCCACGAGCGCGCGGCACGAGGCGGTGAGCGCGGCGCGCTCGGCGGCCGTGCTGCTGGCGGTGACGCCGCACGGCACCACGATGGCCTGGATGTCGGCGATGCGCGGCGGCAGCACCAGCCCCCGGTCGTCACCGTGCACCAGCACCATCACGCCTGCAACATTACATTAACATCACCTGTCTGTCCTCAGTCACATATTGTTCTCGACGATAACACAAAAACGCTTCTCGAAAACCCGACGCTAGAACAAATTCTCTCACAGCAAATATCGCTACAATTTGCAGCGCTGTTTCGTGTCCTTGTACACATGAATTTGTTTTTTACGCGAGTGAAATTGCTTCGATTATGTACTTATTGTATACATTCCCATAATGACCACTTTCCAAAATAAGTCTACGTAAAATAAAAAACAAAATTTGAGCGTTGCGACTCATAACTTTGACCTGTTACAAAATGAATATACAGTTATTTTAGTATGACCAACCTTTGATGGGTCAGGGTTTTAATTTATTTATTTATTTTCAGCCCATACTGCCCCACTCCAGGGAAAAAACCTCCCTCCCTTTTTTCCAGTTCTCTTTGTCCCTTGCTGCAGTGGGCCAGTCTGGTAGGTGCACATTCAACTCGTCACGCCATCTCCGTGGTGGTCTGCCGCGCGTCTTGCGTTAGGAACCCAATCAGTAGTGGATTTTGCCCATAGATCTCCCAACATGCGACCGACGTGGCCGGCCCAATCTCACTTGAGCTGGGCTGATTTTTTGCTTAATTAACATAACATAACACCCAACAGTCACATACATAGTTCTGATCCCACACTAGGATCCCCTGTGTCGTGGGTATCAGGAACTACGAGTAGCATATTACCACAACACCCAGACCCGGAACAAATATTTGCAGATCATACAAACATTTGATCAAGCTCTGCTTAGCTTGGGGCTAGATAATGTTGTGTGCTGTCCAGCATTATTATTATTTTTATTTGTCCCGCAGCGGGAATCTAACGCGCAACCTTATATACGCAGCTCAGCCGGAAACGCGCACGACGGGCTACAGACGTCAAAAAAAACTTAAATTAAACGATTATTTTTATTAATATATTTCAAAGATTTTTCAAATGCTTTTTAAACTGATAACAGGGTTCGAAGTGATAATTATCAAGATAATTATCAAGATAAATATAGGTTGATAATTATCTTGATAAGTATAATCGAAAATATTTGCCACTGGTTAATTTGTCGCATTCAACGACTGCGTATATCGGAACATATACGCAGACGACGACAACGATATGATGATATTCCACTCATCAATTTAATTAAGTAGTATGTAGTTGATTAATTTCTCGTATTTTGGTTTGCAAGTTTTTATTCAAGCAATATTTAAAAAAAAAAAACCTTGACTGTAAAATGTGTAGGTAGGTATAATTTATTTACTAAACTAGGTACTTGCTTGTAACATAAATGTTGATATGTAATATCAGTTAAAAAAGGATTCCTAGGCTTAATATCTGTTTGATAATTATCATGATAATTATCGCGATAATTATCGCGGTATGTATCAAAGGGCATATTCATCTTGATAATTTCAAACCCTGACTGATAATAAGAAGATTAGAGTCCGCGCCACGACTGAAGTCCGATGGCCTTTTGGGTAACGGATAACAGAGAGGTAGATTTACGCTTTGTACTTTTGCGCATAGAAACTAGCGCTCCAGTCACCGGAGTTCAGACCTGGCGCGGACTCTAGACAGCAAGTCTCAGTTTTGACCGTGTTGTATACTTAGACTTGTGTCACTCACCAATGGTCCTGGTTGTGAGCCCCCACGAGTTCTGGTAGACGTAAGCCTTCTCCTGCGTGTCGGGGTCATCGTACACCACTTCGAACATCTTAGAGAAGTTCTGCCCTAGGTGGTGACTGGTAGCGCCCTGAAAAGGAATACGGAAAATTGTAATCACCAAAACATTATAAGAAAATCTCGTGAGTTCGTGAACTGACCTTATTTACCAACAACAACATAGACACACGCCTTTTTCCCCGAAAGGGTAGGCAGAGCGTCAATTGGCCTCTTTTCACCGTGGGTTGCACCATCGTGGGAATAAAGACGATATAGACGCTTAGACGATAACCTGCATTTTAATGTAACTCAAATGGCCTGTTCACTATCATACGACAGTTTACAGTCTCTCGAGATTTATTATAAACCGTCGTCATTACTCGAATGAGAATGTTACTTGCCTAAACGAGAACTTTAGTTACTCGAAAGAGAATGTTAGTTACCTGAATGAGCATGTTAGTTACCTAAACGAGAATGTTAGTTACTCGGAAGACAATGTTAGTTACCTGAATGAGCATGTTAGTTACCTAAACGAGAATGTTAGTTACTCGGAAGAGAATGTTAGTTACCTGAATGAGCATTTTAGTTACCTAAACAAGAATGTTAGTTACTCGGAAGACAATGTTAGTTACCTGAATGAGCATGTTAGTTACCTAAACGAGAATGTTAGTTACTCGGAAGAGAATGTTAGTTACCTGAATGAGCATGTTAGTTACCTAAACGAGAATGTTAGTTACTCGGAAGACAATGTTAGTTACCTGAATGAGCATGTTAGTTACCTAAACGAGAATGTTAGTTACTCGGAAGAGAATGTTAGTTACCTGAATGAGCATGTCAGTTACCTAAACGAGAATGTTAGTTACTCGGAAGACAATGTTAGTTACCTGAATGAGCATGTTAGTTACCTAAACGAGAATGTTAGTCACCCGAATGAGCATGTTAGTTACCTGAATGAGAATGTTAGTCACTCGAATGAGAATGTAGTTACCTGAATGAGAATGTTAGTCACTCGAATGAGAAAGTGAGTTACCTGAATGCCCCTGCCGCTGGCCGGCACGTAAGCCTCTACAGTGGTGGTCCAGTCTCCGCCGGCGAACTTCTCCTTCTCAGTCTTACGGCCCTTTATCACGGGCACGGCTAGTAGATCTTCGTACACTTGTGCGTACAAATCTGTGTCAACAAACATTTTGAGTATGCACGCCAATCTTAGAGTCGTGTGTTGGAGCTACCCTGACTTTTGATAACGTCTCCGGACATGCCCCTATGGATTTTTCCATTCAAATTTAGACGTCCCTGAAGGGATAGCCAGGGCCCCAATGGGTCGCACAATCGTAGGAACATAGACGTGACCTGTGGTTAGCTCATCGACGCCATTGCTTTCCCAAGACTAACTCGGCTAATGCTTCCTTCTAGTAATATAACATTCCTATATAAGTCCAGCAGCCAGGACCAATCTTATACCAACGAGGAATGCCCAACGAGTATTTTGTGTGCGTATTATCATTTTTGTTTATTTTAATTTCTTGAATGACGGATCAAGCAGATGGCCCACTTGATATTAAGCGGTAACCTCTGCCTTTAACAATGCATTACCTCATAGGGAACGTCCACCTAGGACGCGCCCTATGTGGCATTGCACTGCGCCCGCCACCCTGAGACATAAACATGAAAAGTCTCAAGTGCTGTAAACCTGTAATTAATAGATGGATGCATGGTAAATTAATAGTAGTACAATTAGTATTCCAGCCTTTAGACCCGTTCTCTCTCATCGAGAGGAGACCCAAGTTCAACCGCTGTGGGAACTTCATGAATTAATTATCTTTATAAATGTTACGGTCAGTGTATTTATTTGTCGTGTGTTTAAATTATATGAAATTTTGAAGACTGATAGCAAAAAACCTATATTAAATCATAGCTTAATTTGAATTCAGAAATTCAGTTTGGTTGCGAGAATAGCGCAGATGTAACCGCGTGCGGCCGCAAGGGATTTATAAGAAAACTTTTTCTAAAATATCATGTATTATACTATCGGTTCCTCCCATGGATTAAGAAAAAGTCGTACTAAGGGATTACGGACAGCAGCATCTACTTGAGTACTCAACACCAATACTGCTAGAGTACGCTTCATGTAAAAAGAACGCTGGAACGCCTGAAGTTGTATGACCGTCAGCGTTCTTTTTACATGACGCGCATTATATCACCAATCCGCCGGCCAAGAGTGGTGCCTTTTTTTTAAACTTCGTGAGCTACTGCACTAGCTGATGGTCCACCCAATGTTAAGCGGTAACCTCTGCCTTTAACAATGCATTACCTCATAGGTCACGTCCACCTAGGACGCACCCTATGTGGCATTGCACTGCGCCTGCGACCCTGAGACATAGAGATGAAAAGTCTCATGTGCCTGTAATTTCACCGGCACCTATAAATCCCGGACCCTTCAAATCGGAACACAGCAATGCGAGCACTATTGCTTTGCGGCAGAAATAGGTATGGTGGTAGTACTTCCCCGAACGAACTCTTTCACAAAAAAGCTCTACTACTACTAAACTACTATGGCAAATGCCTCTATTATATTCTATCGACGAGGCCTCGTCCAGCAGTGGACGTAGACGTGGGGTGGTGATGGGATGGCTTACCTAGGATCTGCATGACCTCCTCTGCAGCCTCCTCTTGGAAGCGGAAGGCGGTGTGGCCCTCCTGCCAGAGGAACTCGCGCGTGCGCAGGAACGGCTGCGGCTGCTTGAACTCCCACCTCTGCAAGTATATAACCATCGTTACCAGAGACCCGAGTTACAATTTTGCAGCAACCATTGTAACGATGATCGCATTTGTATTTGTATTTATTTATTCAAATAGAACGGAACAGGCCAATTACACTAATCAATTTACATATAAAAATTAACATAGATAATCATATTAAATTAACAATAACAATTTTAAACTATAAACAATGATTGGGTAATAATAATATTAGTAATATTGATATTAAATTATCAATAATACTAATATTATTAACAATGATTAAATTACAGTAAAAAAAAAGGCTATTCTTAAAAAAAAAGGCTATTCTTAAAAAAAAATACGTCAAAATTTTCGTGACGACGATCGTCCGTGTATTACGTACTAACTAGTCATTAATCAGTGCGACATAGAAGCGGCACAGATTAAGGTATTTGCTTTTTCATACATACATAGACATACACGCCTTTTTCCGAAGAAAAGCGAAACAAGCGTTAGTCCAGTCAGTCGTGGGATGCAATCACGGCGATGAGCTCACCACTTGTCACGTCTATATTCCACGATTATGCAACCCATTGTGAAAAGAGGCCCACAACCGACTGAAGCGAAGTGAGTGAGTTCACTCACTTTATAAGCTTCAAAACTATAGTTTCCTTAGGCCCGTCCAATTTTTTTTTGTTTTGGTCGATGTGTGTGGGTTTGTATTTGGGGCGTGCAAGTGTATGTGTGTCTATATAGGAGTAGTGGAGACATCTCCTGATAACACCATTCACTTAAAAGCCTGGGAACCATGTTCTTACCACGACATTGTTCCACTGGTTCAGTTTGTAGGGCAGGTCGCGGTGGCTCTGGATCCAGCGCGCGTAGGCCGGGAACATGACGGTCTCCGAGGTGGGCCGGATGGCGATGTTCTTACCACGACATTGTTCCACTGGTTCAGTTTGTAGGGCAGGTCGCGGTGGCTCTGGATCCAGCGCGCGTAGGCCGGGTACATGACGGTCTCTGAGGTGGGCCGGATGGCGATGGTCTTACCACGACATTGTTCCACTGGTTCAGTTTGTAGGGCAGGTCGCGGTGGCTCTGGATCCAGCGCGCGTAGGCCGGGTACATGACGGTCTCCGAGGTGGGCCGGATGGCGATGTTCTTACCACGACATTGTTCCACTGGTTCAGTTTGTAGGGCAGGTCGCGGTGGCTCTGGATCCAGCGCGCGTAGGCCGGGTACATGACGGTATCCGAGGTGGGCCGGATGGCGATGGTCTTACCACGACATTGTTCCACTGGTTCAGTTTGTAGGGCAGGTCGCGGTGGCTTTGGATCCAGCGCGCGTAGGCCGGGTACATGACGGTCTCCGAGGTGGGCCGGATGGCGATGTGCTCGGCCAGCTCCGAGGACCCGGAGTGCGTCACCCACGCGACCTCGGGCGCGAAGTCCGCGATGTGGGTCTTCTCACGTTCCAATACAGCCTGCAAGTCATTACAAAGAAAGCAACACATCACAATACGTCACATTAGAAAGGTATTTAGTAGAAGGTTTGTAGTAGAGCTATTTTGTGAAAGAGTTTGTCTGGGGAAGTACTACCGATTTCCGCCGCAAAGCAGTAGTGCTCGCAGTGTTGTGTTCCGGTTTGAAGGGTATGGGTGCCGGTGAAATAAAATGCGCATACCGCACATGAGACTTTTCACCTTTATGTCTCAAGGTGGCGGGCGCAGTGTAATGCCGCATAGGGCGCGTCCTAGGTGGCCGCTTAACAGCAAGTGGGCAATCTGGTTGTTAAGTCATTCACAAAAAAATTGGACTTGCAGAATGGCGAGTGAAGCGAGAAGCTCAAATGTAGTTTGAGTCTGAGTAAAGACCTTTCTTCTCTTAGAAGTTAAAGAGGAGCATAGCGAGCCGCTCTCGTGATTGAGGCTTAAATTGTGGGTGCGTGTAGTAAGATCGAAGGCTACGATTCTTGACGTCCTGTGGCGCGGTGGGATTGTAGCCAGCTGAGATGCGAGACGTTGCCGGTTCGATTCACAAATAATTGCATTTTCTGTGAACATTTTTTTCGAGTCTGGGTGTTGTGGTACCATGGTACTCGTAGTTACTGATATATACGACCTTTATCGAAGTATACGACACAGGATCCTAGTATAGGATCAGGACTATGTATGTGACTGTGGGTGTGACGACCTCTGTGGCGCAGCGGGCGACGCAGGAGGTTGCCGGTTCTATTCCCGCCTCGGGACAAATATTTGCACGATCTGCGGATATTTGTTCAGGGTGTTCTGGGTATTTTCTATGTATAATAAAAAATATCTATCAATGTATTGTAATTAAGTATATCAGTTATCTAGTTCCCCTAAACAAGATCTGCTTAGCTTGGGGTTAGATAATGTTGTGTGAACTGTCCAGCATTATTTATATTATATTCGTACCTTGGAAACAAATATGGGGAAGTAGCCATCCTTAACTCCGAGTTTCTTGAACTCGTTGGAGAGGAAGGTGCGGATCTTGTCCCAGATGCTGTAAGACCAGGGCCGCAGGATGTAGCAGCCGGATATGTCGTAGTAGTCGATCATTTCAGCTGGAAGTAACGTACAGTGTTAGACGCCTCATTGCCGCAAACCATAAACCCAGCCCTAAGGCGCCGTTTATACAGAAGTGACTGCGAACGCAGACGTAGCTTAGACGTCATCATCATCAGCCCACACTAGTCCACTGCTGGACATAGGCCTCTCCCAATACGCGCCACTGAGCCCGGTGTTCGGCTCTTCTCATCCACTTTCTGCCCGCCGCCTTTCGTAGGTCATCGCTCCACCTAGCCAGAGAGCGCCCCACGGTACGTTTGCCAAGACGCGGTCTTCACTCAAGAACTCGCTTACCCCAACGGTTGTCGGTTCTTCGATATATATGACCAGCCCATTGCTACTTCAGCTTGCTAATCCGCTGGGCTATGTCAATGACTTTAGTTCTCTGTCGGATAATCTCATTTCGGATTTTATCTTTCAGAGAAACTCCGAGCATAGCCCGTTCCATAGCTCGCTCCATAGGGTGGATTAGCCCTACCGTGGACGGACGACAGGCGTGGAAGACGTGGCTTGGACGTACAGTCAAATTAACCTAATAGCTACCAAATCAAATCAAATATACAGGGCGTCCCAAGACTACGCGACATGAAGGGAAAAGTCAAAAAGTCAAAGTCAAAAGTATTTTATTCATTGAAATCACAAGGATCATTTTGAATCGTCTTAAAAAATAAATTTACAGTTACTCCTGTTCCAACGCAACCAGACCTAGAAGAATCAGGCAACAAACACGGTCTGTTTTTCTTTTGATGATCCTTCTTACTACTAGGTGGAGAGCGCCTGTGTGGTGCCTCGAGAACAAGTTGAAGCTGATTCAAACAAAAAAAGAAAACCAAATTAAAAGCCTTACTTAGGTAGGCAGTCAAAAGTAAGATGATAGAGAGAATCAGCAAAAGTTCATAAGGCAGCACACTCTACGCTTGATATACACATAAATAACACATCAGTAATAAATTATATGCAGGTACAGACATTGCAAATTGACAAATTAGGTGTCGAGGGGCAGAGCGACATCAGGCCACGCGGCTTTATCATTAACATAGTCATGTAGTGTGTAATACGCTTTCTTAATTAAATTATTCTTTATGTAAGATTTAAATCTTCGAATCGAAAGTTTAGAAGCACTTTCTGGAAGTTTATTATAGAACCGAACAGAATTCCCCATAAAAGACCCACTTACTTTTTTTAATCTAAATTTGGGAATACTCAGTTTATTTTTATTTCTCGTGTTAAAACAATGCACGTCACTTTTTTTCATAAATTTATCTAAGTGTTTATGTGTATATAATAAGGTTTCGTAGATGTATTGCGATATTACGGTGAGAATTTTAATTTCCTTAAAACGCTCCCTCAAGGAGTCACGTGGCTTCATTTTATAAATGGCACGTATTGCCCGTTTTTGTAAAACAAATATTGCTTGGATGTCTGCTGCTTTCCCCCACAGAATGATGCCATATGACATAACACTATGGAAGTAGCCAAAATAAACTAGCCTAGCTGTAGCTTCATCAGTAAGCTGCCTTATCGTACGAACTGCATATGCAGCGGAACTAAGTCTACCCGCAAGTGCCTCAATTTGTGGTCCCCACTGCAAACTTGCATCAATATTAAGTCCTAAGAAAACAGTAGAGTTTACAAGATTGAGTGTCTCGCCATTTACTTTAATATTAGTTGGGTAATGTTTTACATTTGGCAAAGTGAATTTAATGCATTTAGTTTTTTTAGCATTAAGCAACAGATTATTTACTGTGAACCAATCAAGAACTCGCGATAGTGATTTATTTAGATCATCGTAATTAGCTTTTGACCTATCAACTTTGAAAATTAAAGACGTATCGTCAGCAAATAAAACTATATCACATATGTCTTTTACATAAAAAGGGAGATCGTTAATGTATACTAAAAATATAAATGGGCCTAGTATTGAACCCTGGGGCACTCCCATAACAATAGACGATCCTGAAGACCTTTCACCACCAACGTCAACTTTTTGTACTCTATTGGATAAGTAAGAATTTACAAGGTTAATTGCCTGATTTTGGATGCCATAATGTTTTAACTTCAAAATTAGAGTAGCATGACTAACGCAGTCGAATGCTTTGGATAGGTCGCAGAATACTCCGATCGCGTCTTGCGAGTTTTCCCATGCTTGAAATATGTGTTCCAAAAGCATGGTACCAGCATCAGCTGTTGATCGACCCTTGGTAAATCCAAATTGATGACTATGAAGTAGTCTGTGGAAGTTAAAGTGTGACAATAATTGAGTAAGAATAAGTTTTTCAAAGATTTTACTTAACGCGGGCAATATAGAAATCGGCCTATAATTAGCTGGATCTTTTGCATTTCCAGACTTGAACAAAGGAATTAATTTACTATGTTTCATAAGATCTGGAAAGATTCCGTCGTCAACAAGTACCTTAAATATTGTAGATAGGATATTTTGCTGAAATTTTATTTGTAAAACTTAGTAATACTGCAATTAAAGACTTTCTAAAAATTACTTGCTTCGTCTGGGAATCGAACCGTATTTTTTTTTGTTAACCTATTGTGTCACACTGCTGGCAAAGGTCTCCCCCAAAATGTTCTATTCATCCCGGCCTTCGGCAGTTTCCCACCTCTCCTTCCCGTAAGCCTCGAAATCGTCCCGGCAACGCCTTCTCGTCCGGCCCCGTCGTCGCCTTCCGTCTTCAGGCACCCATGGAGTTCCTACGTTCGCCCGACTTGCATCCGACTTACGTGGCCAGTCCATTCCCACTTGAGCTTTGCTGTCTTGCTCCCCATTATAATTTTTATTTTTCATTTAAGTTGCATGAACCGACTTAAATGAAAATTTATAATTAAAATGATTAATTTTACGTTATTTGTTTGTTTTGAGATACCATGTTACTAACACGTCCATAAGCTTCCGTTTCAATGTTACCAGGAATGTGTTATGTTTCAAGGAAGTGTACCTTTCATTAGGTGTTTCATTGATCAGTATCCCTTCCAAGCATTCTCAGTACGTCAAGCGACTTCGAGATCTTGTCGTCCCAGGAAGGATACTAATTGGCCTAGGTACAGGTATTCTTCGACGTATTCCACATACTCTATGAGCTATTTGTCATTAGCTAGGTCTTTGATCTGGCTAGGTGGAGCGATAACCTACGAAAGGCGGCGGGCAGAAAGTGGATGAGACGAGCCGAACACCGGGCTCAGTGGCGCGTATTGGGAGAGGCCTATGTCCAGCAGTGGACTAGTGTGGGCTGATGATGATTGGTCTTTGATCTGTTCATACTAAGTACAACTTCGGGGCTTGCCATCTTTAATTCGTTTAATACTAACATGATATGGTGTAAAAAACCGAAATAAATTACTTATTGTTATTATTGAGTAGTAGTAGAGCTTCTTTGTGAACGAGTTCGTCCGGGGAAGTACTACCACCATACCTGTTTCTGCCGCAAAGCAGTAGTGCTCGCATTGCTGTGTTCCGGATTGAACGGTATCGTTGCCGGTGAAATTACAGGCACATGAGACTATTCATCTTTATGTCTCAGGGTGGCGGGCGCAGTGCAATGCCACATAGGGTGCGTCCTAGGTGGACGTGACCTAAGTGATAATGCAATCTTCATAGGCAGAGGGTACCGCTTAACATTAGGTGGGCCATCTGCTTGAACCGTCAAGAAGTATAAAAATAAAAATAAAATAAAATATATACAAAAAAAAACAAAAAAATTTGTGGCGTCCTTACATTTGGTAATAACTTGTGAGTACCACTCGGGCAGATCGGTCTCCTTGCTGGCTTCCAATCCCAGCCGAGTCACTTTCTTGACGCCGCTCGCTGACTCCTCCTTCGCAGGCTTTGGCGACTGAAAAAAAAACATTATGATCACTTTTAATCTTACATACCGACCGCAACCACAACGCATACGGATTCGACCGCACATACCTTGTACTATACCAGTGTTTTTCAACCTGTGGTTCGCGACAACCTCCCCTCCACATAGCTCATCCAGTGTAATCGACACTAACGTGTCGACTACACTTTTTCTGAGCAGACCAGGCCGAGTTAGCAAAAAATTCGATGTTTGAAAAATGATTATTATAATGTCAATCTATATCTTCTATACTACTGCAACTATTTGAAAAATTATTTCACTGTTGGGAAGCTACACTATCCCCGGGTGACATAGGCCATATTATATTTTCTAAAAAATTAGGGTTCTTTACTAAAACTCCAATAATGCAACCCAAGGTGTAAAAAAATCGCGGCCGACTCACCTTCACACCGCTCTGTCACACTGGTGTGATGAATAGGAAGAAAATTTCCTACAAAATTACCTAAAATATTCTTAACATCTGGTGTGTGGATAGATGGGGGTTTGGGAAGCGGGGAGGGTTAGGAGGGACGGGGGAGGGGGGGATCCCGGCACTAGCCGTGCGAAGCCGGGGCGAGTTTCTAGTATAAAATAGTTTTTAAATTTATTTTTCGAATTTTACGATATGAGAGTAGATAAAAAAGTTTACCTGTTCCTTAGCTTTGGCTTCTTTCTTCTCCTTAGGCTTAGCCTCTTTTGGCTTGGCCTCTTTAGGCTTAGCGGCGTCCTTGGCCTTGGCATCCTTGGCCTTGGCGTCGCGAGGCGGCGCGGGCGGCGCGTACGCTGATCCCGTCTCGGCTAGGTACTGGGCCTTTAGCTCCAGGAGCTTCTTCACCGCTTCGTCTACAGACGTCTGCAAATAACACAACGGTCACTGTTTGGTTTCGGGCCAAATGCCATGGAACAGGTCCAACCGAGCCGTTTTGCACTCTGTGGTTTTTGACTTTAGAAATATACTCTGTGTGAGGTTTTGACGAATATACTCTCTTGGGTTGAATGAAAATGTTTTTTGGTTACACTAAAAATGTGTGTTTTGGCTAGTTGTTAAAATATATTAAAATCCCTCGGTATCCACTCGATCGGGCGTTTTGTTGGACTTTGGGAAGCCCGGGGAGAAAGTGCTGTGTTGCATACCAGATTTGATGGGATTATTTGGTGGTTTGTGGTAACCGGTGAAATTGCGTCAAGGCCACGTCTGGTGATATTGAGGCCGCGCGTAACCCGTTTTGTTTCAGCTTGTGAAAGGTACCGAGTAGCGAGCTGACGGGCCCGGACTTTTGGCTGGAGGACAAACTATGAGTAGAACACATATTTATAACCTCTTTGACATTCATTGGGTCAAACAGATGTTTGTTTTGGGAAAAAGCACCGCGTATCGCGCTCAGAAACCTCTCCACGCCGCCTACACGAGGTCTGGTCAGCTCGTGGAGAGGACAGTCACAGACATAGACCTGATCCCACACTAAGGCTGAGATATATAGACGTAACTTAGCACGTACTAATGCTAAGCGTTGTCTCTCTCCTCTCTAATTTAAATTGTTATTACATTGTTCAACTTTTCTTTTTTTTTCTTTTTTTTATACTACTTGTATCGACGAATCAAGCAGATGGCCCTCCTGATGCTAAGTGGTACCCTCTGCCTATGAACAGTGCATTATCACATAGGTCACGTCCACCTAGGACGCATCCTATGTGGCATTGCACAGCGCCCGCCACCCTGACACATAAAGATGAAAAGTCTCATGGGCCTGTAATTTCACCGGCACCCATATCCTTCAAATGCGAGCATTACTGCTTAGCGGCAGAAATAGGTATGGTGGTAGTACTTTCCCGGACGAACTCTTTCACAAAAAACTACTAAACGTTGACGAAGATATTAAAACCCGCCTGACAAGCCAGTCCGTGTGGGGTCAACTTTACTAAGGCTCAGGATAATAGACGTAACTTAGAATATACTAATAATGCTTAGCATTGTATGTGTCCCTCTCTAGCACGCGTGATAAGACATGAGTGTGAAAATGACAGGGATAACGCTAAGCATTAGTACGTGCTAAGTAAGATCTATTTATCTCGTCCTTAGATCACCTGTGTCGTGAGTATAAGGAACTAAGAGTACCATGGTACCATAACACCCAGACCAGGTTTTTTTTTTTGCAGATCATCAAATATTTGTCCCGCAGCAGGAATCAAACCCGCAACAGTGTTCGTCAAAACATGAGTTGCTCACCTTATCGGCCTTCTTGGTCTTGAGTTCTCTGACCAGGTCACCCTGCTTCGAGACCTGGCTCCCGAGCGCGGCCGCCTTGTCGCCTGAACCGTTCATTTTGGGAGGAGATGGCGCCTTCTGGAAGCAATCATTCCCCCATCATCATCATTGGAGTACTCAAGCAGAAAACAGAGTTAACCATGCATGAGGGTCGAGCAGTTGGAATCTCGCCATGATGACAATTTTTTTTCTTTTATGGTGAGGGTGCCGACTGACCGTCTATCGACCTTCATGAATGGAGAGTTCTGGCCGAAAGGAGTCAAGTTCAGGAGGTTCTTTGGACACCTGACACGAGACACCGCGCAGTTGCGACATACGTCGCCGTCTAAACGTGTGCATTAAAACTTCGACCAAAATGGCTGTGGTCGAAGCATTAAAATATAATAAACAACTACGTGAGTGCTGGTCGCAGGTGTCACCGGTTATTTGCTCGTCACTCGGCGCGCACGTGCCACGCTAATAATGCACCTACACTGCGGGCACTCGCACTCAACGGCTTTTTGCAACAGTTTTTTAAATTGGTTCTGCTGACATTGACATTATTACGACTAATATTAATTTGGCATGTATTTAATTATGTCATTATGTTAATCAATTGATCAATGTGTGTGTACCAACTGAATATAGTACAAGTACCTACTGGCAAGAGAGAAGTTTTGGGTGCCAAGGAAAATACGCGAGGCTATAGAAATTCACCGCCATTCGAATTTCAACAGAGACCAGGGATGGATGTTGCCGCATGCTTGGAAACCAATTCTTGACACCGGACCTGCAAAGTCTTTGACTGCGATAGTCAATAATCCAGACACTGTGAGTTACGTGTGTTCCCGCCTTTACGATGATCGGCGCAGTACGGGCGATGATTCATGCCATTCGGGTGATGACGGGAGTGCGAGCGTTGCCGAAGTTCCGGTACCTACCAGTCGTGAGTTCCGGGCGCGCGTCCGTAGTTATCGCCGGGAAGCCGTCGCGTATACTCCTTGAGGAAGGGGGTATTAAGTCCCAGAAACTCGAGTCGGGTGTTTTACTCGGAACAAGTACCTACGTGAGTTATTACCGGTTTTTTCAATTATGTATTAAGTATATCAGTTATCTTGTACCCATAACACATGCTCTGCTTAGCTTGAGGCTAGATAATGTTGGGTGTAACAAAAAAAAATGTAAAAATGTGTTAGGGGTATCGTAGCTAAACTGATGATATTTATGAGATAATATCAATAAAAAACGTGTGTGTTAAGTTTCCTAGTTCTCGCGAAATCAACTTTCGCTATCTGAAGAAGTGTTCATGAGCTGTAATTGGCAAAAAACACGAAAAAATTCGAATTTTGAGCCTCAAGCGAGAGCATTCAACTTAAGTTACACCTGAATGGGCGTTATGGACGAACACTGCCCCCCGAGATACAGTTTTAGTTCGGGGGTTGTCTAATGCATGCACCAAGCACTGCGGTCAAGAACATAGCTTTCTTCTTGCCCTAGGATAATCAGGTCGTCTGGAAGAAATAGTTTCATCGATAAGAACGCATATTGTAACATTATACATTGTAATTGTTTTTTACATTGTGTTGCAATAAAGGACTTTGAATTATAGAATTAAAACTATCGTGCTTGGGAACCATTCTAAATGAATAACGGCTAATTATTACTATATTTCGTCGCGTTGCTGACGTTTTGAGACGTTTCGCCGGTCCACCTTCGAACGCGATTGCGGGCGGAGCTCATGATGATGAGGCTTCTGAATTCAGTCTCGAAACGTCAGCAAAGCGACGAAATATAGTGGTAATTAGCCGTTATTCATTTAAAACTTTGAATTAGTTACCGCTGTCTGGTTGGCAGGTGTGGGCTTGGCTGCTGCGGGGGCAGCACTCGGCGCCCAGTCAGTTCCTGTGATCGCCTTGTACTGAGCTTTCAGATTCAGCAAGTTCTTCACCTACGAAACAACATTATTAATTAATCGGACAATGCATAGACATAGGACAAAGTACTTTTTACTTTGGTCGAAGGGACAAAGCGTATACGCGAACGACTAAGTTCGCGAAAAAGAAGTAAGTAAGTTGATCAATATAACACGTGGAGTTCCACAGGGCTCAATTTTAGGACCAATATTCTTTATTATATTTTTGAATGACATGATAGATTTTATTACAAATACTATACCAGATATTAAATTAATTGTTTATGCTGACGATACAAACGCAATCATTCCAGCTACTTGTTTACAGGAACTCGAGTTTAAAATTAACGATGCGCTTTTGGCATTTAACGAATGGTTCCACGTTAACAATTTAAAATTAAATATTAATAAAACTAAAGCTATATTATTTCGAACGACTTCCCGTAGACATGAAACTATTGACATAATAAGTAACGGTGTGAAGGTAGAATTCACTGATAGCGTTAAATTTCTAGGGGTCCATATTGATCAGTTCTTAAACTGGAAATCAGAATTAGAATCAATTGAGAATTCGATAAGTTCAGCTTGTTATGCCATTAGAAGCTTAAGAGATGAAGTGGATCTTGATCAGCTTAAAACCGTTTACTACGCTTTGGTGGAGTCAAAGCTAAGGTATAGTGTCAAATTTTGGGGGAACAGTTACGACTATAATATAAATAGAGCTTTTGTAATTCAGAAACGTGCCATCCGCACTATGGTCCGGATACCTCCGTGGGAATCATGTAAAGATCACTTTCGAAGCTTAAGCATTTTAACTCTTCCCAGCCTCTACATTTTAGTGGTTCTTGTGGATGTTGTCCGGCATCCTTCTAAGTATGAAACGCCAGTACAAAGAGAACTTAGATTAAAAACAAGAAGGAAAGATTTAGAGGCCCCTCTGTGTCCTAGATTAGGAGTTGCAATGCATGGCTGTCGGTATCAGGCAGTTAAATTGTTTAACTCGCTACCTGTTGTAATGAAGACCATTGATAGTCCAAGTGTATTCAAAAATAGACTAAAAAAGCTTTTGTTGGAAGGGTGCTATTATTCTTTAGATGACCTTGTCCTAACTAATGTAAATATTGATAGCACCTGACATTATATTTTTATTTTTTATTATTCTGACTTTAATTATTATTCTGACTATTTGTGAATTTTTATGACATTTTGAATAGGTACAATAGTTAATTATCTTTAAAATTTAATTGTATAAAGTCCTTATTGTATGTTATTTTATTATGTGATTTCAGACACGATTGTAAATTGTTATTGAATTAAATAAATGAAATGAATGAATGAAGAAAAAATTGAGTTTTACTCTAGTTCAGTATAAGATGCGCGAACATGTTGCGCAGAGGGAAAATGAAACGGACTTCAAATGTTTGTATGATCTGCAAATATTTGTTCCAGGTCTGGGTTTTGTGGTAGCACGGTACTCGTAGTTCCTGATAACCACGACACAGGGAATCCTAGTGTGGGATCAGAACTCAGGCGAACCTTCGCCCGCCGCGCCACAGAAGTCGTGGCTTTTTTCACATGAGGCTTTGTGTCTTGGAATGACGGGCCAAGCAGATGGCCCACCTGATGTTAAGTGGTACCCTCTGCCTATGAACAGTGCATTACCTCATAGGTCACGTCCACCTAGAACGTATCCTATGTGGCATTGCACTGCGCCCGACACCCTGAGACATAAAGATGAAAAGTCTCATGTGCCTGTAATTTCACCGGCACCTTCAAATCGGAACACAGCAATGCGAGCACTACTGCTTTGCGGCAGAAATAGGTATGGTGGTAGTACTTCTCCGGACGAACTCTTTCACAAAAAAGCTCTACTACTAGGTACTGTGATGTTACCTCCACATCAACGACCGACTTCTCAGCCTTCTCCGCCTTGATCTTCCTGATCTTGTCTCCCTGCGCCGAGATCTGGATCAGCAGCTGCGCCAGCTGTTTGTTGTCCGCCAAGCGCTGCGCCTCCGACTGAAATAGACCATGTATTATTATTAAATACTTTGTACGTAACAATCTCATAGTCTGTCCGGAAAATGAACAGGCGTGGGGGTCAATTACCGCTTTAGTATAGTTAGTAGGATCTGTTCAGAAAGAGACCCGTCGTGGGATTTAAGGGCGCAGCTGTGGTTATGTATGTACCTTTTTTGTTTAGCGGGAAATACAATAGCGCGTCTGTTCCTTTATTTTTAAATATATTATAAGATGGCATGCAAGCAGACGGCCCGCCTGTTGTAGAGCAGTCACCGCCACCTATGGACATCTGCAACACCTACGGCACTGCAAACACGCTGCCTATTAATATTTATCTTGAATTTACTCATATTGTAGCATTGTTTGTAGCGAGGTTTTGATCCTTTTACAACTGTAACTATTTCTTTAGTTTATGATTCAAAATACCGCTGAATAACCAGATATCGGAACATTAGTTCACAATTTGGCCACGACGGCTCTATTTCTGAACAGACTCCAAGACTATTTCGTCAGATACTACTAGATGTATCATTGTTTTTTTTATATACAACTTTAGATGGCAGAACATGATGATGCTGTGCTTATTTAGGTACCTTTTTTGTTTAGCGGGCAATACAATAGCGCGGAACGGCGTGGCGAAAAATAGAACTAACATCTTTTTCGTCACACCGTTCCTGTTTTTACAGGTACGCTAATAAAACTAAAACATCTAAAGCCACATGTAGGCCTTGGCATTCAAACTAAGATTGTCCTTGGAATATTTACACAGCGTTTTGTCTTTAGCATTGACAAAACACAGTGATATTACGCGATTATTATTAGTACGCATAGACTGCAGAAAAATAAAAAATAAAACATCAAAACAACGTGGGTAGGTTTCAGCTTTTAAACTTTTAAATACAAATAACTTGAAAAACCTGAAACACCATCAAAACTAGCAATCCACAAAACCAGAAGAAATGAAACTCAAAAAGAGACAGAAATTTATTGTTCAAATTCTACAATAAATTTCTATAAAGATTTCATAGGAGTTCTATGAACTCATAAACTTTCAGTAAGAGATTCTGAAAAATTTAATTTCCATCAATTCAATTCCATTTATTTTTCAATTTTACATTGCACATAGGAAACATCTTCAACTATGTCCGAAAAAAAATACGGCAACATTTTTTACGACAGAATACAATACAATACACAAGACAACTAACACAAAATACGACATAATAAATAATACAAAATACCACATATAAATCTGTGCAAAATACGTTTCGAATTTCAATAAACATACATTTCAACCAATCATGCACTACGCAAAACACCAAGTCCTACTCAACAAACTAAATACTTAGGCAATATCAGAAGCACAATTCTCGTAATAATAGTAGTTTATGCAACTGTCATATAAGAAGGGGTATTAAAACACGAGAGTCTGTTTATCGCATGAGGCGAAGCCGAATGCTATAATAGGTTAACTCGAGTGTTTTAATACCTAAGTTATATGCAGTTTCATACACTACTTTATCTTCACTCATAGGAAAAATTGAAATTAAACAAAGAAAAACACGATCAGCAAAAAAATGTATGGGAAGCGCGGGAAATTAAGTTCAAACTACGCATGCGTGCGCCATTTTTTCACAGTTCGAACTGCGCATGCGTGCGCGTTTTTTTTCATATTCAGGCTATAACCATAGACTAGTTTAATGAATTAATAAAAAAAAGATAGCGGTACTATATTGAGTTTATTGATACAGTTGGCGGTACTATAATGAGTTTTATTCTTAATTTTATGTATATGCGTCTATAAAGTGCGTCTGTATAGAACCGTCTTTGAATTCGTAATTCGAATTTTTCGATTTGAGTGTAGATAAAATATATTTCAGATCATGCTCCGATGATATTGTCGATGTCATAAAATATGGTATTATGAGGAACACAATATTATAGCCTCGATATGGTCAACTTTCAGCGTGGTTTTAAAATTTAACATAAGTAATTAAGAGGATTTACCTACGTGAAAAATACCAGATTTTATAAAATAAATATTCCGTGTACAACAAACATAGCATTCTAATATATCAAGATGGGGTAACATTAGCCTCTATCCGTTAGTGAGTTTTTATTACCTCGTCATCAGGCCTAACATCAGAGCTAAACCTTCCTACAATACTTAATACATGATGAATCTATTGGTGCCAGTTTGCTAATATTTCAACGAGTGCTCTTGGCTTTATGCCTCGCCTCGTGGCGGTCTTTATTGCCCCAATTAGCATCAGAGAATCTAGAATTCTTGAACATGTTGCTAAATCTATTGGTGCCCTCTTGTTAATATTGCAACGTACTATATAGCTAGGGTAACATTAACCTTAGCTCTTGGCTTAACGCCTCGCGTTGTCGTGGCGGTCTTTATTGCCCCAATTAGCATCAGAGAATCTAGAATTCTTGAACATGTTGCTAAATCTATTGGTGCCCTCTTGTTAATATTGCAACGTACTATATAGCTAGGGTAACATTAACCTTAGCTCTTGGCTTAACGCCTCGCGTTGTCGTGGCGGTCTTTATTGCCCCAATTAGCATCAGAGAATCTAGAATTCTTGAACATGTTGCTAAATCTATTGGTTCCCTCTTGTTAATATTGCAACGTACTATATAGCTAGGGTAACATTAACCTTAGCTCTTGGCTTAACGCCTCGCGTTGTCGTGGCGGTCTTTATTACCCCAATTAGCATCAGAGAATCTATACCCTGGTTCAGAATTCGAGATATTTTTTGGAAACAAAGGGGATACCATAGCAAAAAAATAGGTGCTCTATGGTAGTTTATTAAATTAGGCCAATAAACATGCTCGGGCATGTTATTCTAACTCAGATCTGATAAACTATAAAGTAATCAATATTTTGTCGTATATATTTTTGAGTTATTTCGGTTATTAACAAAGTTATTAAGCAAAAATATATTTGTTAGTAGAAAATATTTCATGTTACTTGGAATACTGCAGAGATTCTAAACAATGGGCTTTGTTTTGAAAGCCGGTCCCTATTTTGTTGATTTCATTCGTTTTTCCTCATTTGCCGAATACGAATGTGCTTTTCGCACAGTTTTACAATGGAATGGTCATACTGTATCAATAGGTAAGAGTTATATACAACGTTTTGCCATTTACACATTGACTCGTCAGAGAAACTTAGGTAGTTAGTGGGTTTGTGTTTATTTGCCGCAAATTGAAGGTACATACCGCGGGATATTACCCGCTGGCGGATATTACAAAAATTTAATACCGTAGGAAAAGCCGCGGGTCAGTACTAGTAAAACATGATCGACGCAAAAAAATGTTTTTACCACTGGCTTGTCTCTTTGACGGTGACATTTGTTTGTTTACAAAAAATATCTCGAATTCTGAACCAGGGTATAGAGTTCTTGAACATGCTGAATCTATTGGTGCCAACTTGCTAATATTTCAACGCACTAGAGTAACATTAACTCTAACGGTTGGTTTTATGCCTCGCCTCGCGTCGGACTTTATTACCCCAATTAGCAACAGATAATCTAGAATACCTACATGGTGAATCTTTCGGTGCCAATTTGCTAATATTTCAACATACTAGCTAGAGTAACTTTTATATTAGCTGTTTTGGCGTTATGGCAGTCTTTATTATCCGAATCAGCATCAGAGCTATCCCTTCCAATATACTGAAACATGCGTTCTGTTGGTGACAACTTGCTAATTTTTGCTGTCCCTCGAGGCGCGAAATTCTTTTTTTTGGGTTTTTTGGCCATTTCAGCTCATGAACACTTCTTCAGATAGCGAAAGTTGATTTCGCGAGAACTAGGAGACTTAACTCACATGTTTTAATTGATAGTATCTCATAAATATCATCAGTTTAGATACGATAACCCTAAACAAAAAAAAAACACTGTAAAAATGTCTAAACTGCTGATATTTATGAGATACTATCAATTAAAACATGTTTTTTTAGTCTCCTAGTTCTCGCGAAATCCACCTTCGCTATCTGAAGAAGTGTTCATGAGCTAAAATGAACCAAAAACACAAAAAAAAAAAGAATTTCGCGCCTCAAGCGAGAGCGTTCACCTTAACTCTTTTAGCTTTACGCCTCTCGTTTTGGCGGTCTATATTACTCCAATCAGAAAACCCAGGAAGATAATCTACAATTAACGAACATGCTGAATCTATTGGTGCTAACTTGCTAATATTTCAACGTGCTAGGGTAACATTAACCTTAGCTCTCTTGGCTTTACGCCTCGCGTCGTGTCGGTCGAGCTGAGAGAGTACCAGCGCAAACTCCTCGTTCAGATCCTTGTCAGGATTGTACGGTGGGTTCTCCTGGGCAGAAACAATGGTGTCGACTCTGTGCTATCTCTAACTGCGCTAAAAATATCGTGGTCCCCTTCTAACACCCCGTCGTTTTTGCGTCGGGGGTTAATAAAAGGTACAGCGACAATTTTAACGCAATTTAACATAGAGAATGCTACAAGAATGACCTCAGTAATAATAAAAAACCGGCCAAGTTCAAGTCGGACTCACGCACGAAGGGTTCCGTACCGTTATCTATAAAAACGGCAAAAAAATCACGTTCGTTGTATGGGAGCCCCCTCAAATATTTATTTTATTCTGTTTTTTAGTATTTGTTGTTATAGCGGCAACAGAAATACATCATCTGTGAAAATTTCAACTGTCTATCTATCACGGTTCATGAGATCCAGCTTGGTGAGAGACGGACGGACAGCGAAGTCTTAGTAATAGGGTCCCGTTTTACCCTTTGCGTACGGAACCCTAAAAATCAGCATCCCAGACCCAGAGCCAGGTGGCATGCCATCAACGAATGCATCTAATAACAATTTAAGGGGTGAGTGATTTATAATAAGAAACAGGCCCGAATGGCGGTAGTATCTCCACATGGCAAACAAAACTTGGGACAGATTTTGAAAGTCTTAAGCCCTTTCCAAAACTTTTCAAACTTGAAAGGGGAGAGTTTAGTCCACTAAGTTTCCCCCTTTCAAGTTTCAAGTTTGGTCAACCCTAAGACTGTTAAAATGATCCCCATTATTGTTCTTCAAGGCCAGATGCTAGCGCGATTCGGGTGTAATCCCCTTATTGCCCAGCAAACTGTTAATCGGTTTCGTTGATGATTTCGCAGTACATCGCGCCGCGTGCTTTAGCTTTCTTTCAAAAGCAGAAACATTCAAAGCACGAAACGAAATGTACTGTAAAATCGTAATCTATTATCAATTCGTTGGGCAATAAGAGTGCAGGTCCGTCAGTCTACTAAACCCCGAATAATTTTAGCAAACCGACATTCTTTGAATTCTTAAAGCTTAAACTCTATTTCTCAAGCTTTGTTTCTTAAACGAGGGTCTATCATTGCCAAGACTACACTGACAATTTATATTTCAGATCAACGTTCACAAAATTACTATTGGACTTCACTTAAGTAAGTTGGTCCAATTATCAATTAGTTCTTATACCACATCGACGTTTAACAGGCTTGTCATATCGGCAAAATCTTCACAGTTCAGCTCTCCTTTCAGTTTCCCATAGAGAATATTTAGCTCTTCGTTCGCTATCGGCAAGTTGCCGTCCTTCTAGAAATAGACAATACTAATAATGTAAAATACGGGTTGTTTTCGGCCGGAAAAATATTGTACGATATACAATGACGGAAGTCGATTTATTTAGTTGAAAATATATGGAATTAATAGTCTACGACATGCACTTTGTTACAGTAAACATATACCTTCCTTGTCGGTCGGTCGAGCATTCCGAGTAGCTCTAACGCGTATCCGAGTGCAGACCCCTGATTGTCCGCTATCTGTTTTAGTAATGTTAATCTTACATAATATTAATAGGTAAATGAGTCCACGAATATTTAAGAATGTGTGGTTGTAGTTGTGGAATGCAGAGGTCCCAAGTGAGTACAGTATGGGGTTCTTCAAAAGTGGTGTTTGGAATTTTTTAAAGGGTCGGCAGCGCGCTTATTACACCTCTGGTATTGCATGCGTCCATAGGCTACGGTAACCGCTTACCAACAGGTGGGCCGTATGCTCGTTTGCTTCTTTGGTAGTATAAAAAAAGGATAAACCGTAAACGGCCATGGTTTGTCCGGCCTGGCAACAGATCCCTCCGTCTCCTCCCGTGGATGTCGTAAAAGTCGACTAAAGGATTACCCGGCCTGTTAGTAAGATTTGTCCTGGCTGCTAGCTTATAAAAAATGAGTTATTACTGGGGGAAAGCGTTAGCCGAGTCAGTCGTGGGAAGCAATGGCGGCGAGGCCCATTAAGTCTCTGCCTACCGTTGCAGGGAAAAGGCGTTTGTCTATGTATGTATGGATAAACAGATTTCTACTGAAAAAGACAGAATGGTCAACAAACTGATTGACAAAAATATACGCATAGAAATCGGATCTTCGATAGTATTATGTTGTCACAGGAAAATCTATTAAAAATAATATTTATATGTGGCCCAAACATTCCTTCCCCGCATATTCATATCTAATCGGTAATGTGACCAATTCGGCCATGGAACGAGCTGACACTGGCGATATTTGAGGCCACTTTCAACTAGACGCCTATGAAATTAAATATTACTTAAATATTAAATTTTTACCCAAAATATAAGTCGCCCCGATGTACCTGCGCCGTAGACCAATTTATATAGCGCGGAACCTTCTTTCTACCAATAGCAATCGCGCGCTAAAATCTTGCGCTGTTATTGGTTAATCGATTTCGCGGCAAAATCTCGGCCGGTCGTTCATCAGTCGACTCTTAGATGTAAGCGGGACAGAGCTATACTATACGTTCGGCTACTGTCGGATATCATTCTGCGCTTTTCTGCGTAAACGAAAACAGTCGATCGGACTTATATTTTGGGTAAAACTGTACAATCTTTGTATAATGAGTTATTACCGGTATAATTTAGTATTTTGCATGCTAATATTAAAATAGGTTTTTAGACACATTTTTAAAACTAGCTTCCATGTTTTATTCTGTTAGTTTATCATGCTGTTAGTTGTGTATAAGAAGTATAAGGAGTTACGTACTTGGCCACTCGCTTCGCTCGGTGCGGCGGTGACTCCCGATGCGGCTTCGGGTTTCCAATCCTGTTACAAAATCATCGTTATAGAGTTATACTAGTACTTCGTCTCACGCTTGACCAAAAAATTAGCTACGCCAAAATCGTTTTCATACCAAATGAGTAAATGGTTCCAAAGACAGTTTTCCCGTATCTCTTAAGGATTCGGATATGCCCATACTGCCCAAGTAAAAAAACACACTGTATATGGGGTGAAAAGCGTTACCTTGCCGTAACACAGTTTTTTAAAAAGCACGGAAGGCAAAGTTACTACAAATGAAATTAATGCAAATGTTAATTATGACTTGTTGTACATATTCTGAGTGAAATAAACTTGTCTTTACCTTATGTGAATAAACTTTGACGACCTCTGTGGCGCGGCGGGTGAACGATCGCCTGAGACGCAGGAGGTTGCGGGTTCGATTCCCGCCTCGGAACAAATATTTGTGTGATACGCAGATATTTGTTCAGGGTGTTCTGGGTATTTATTTTCTGAATAAAAAATATCTATCTATGTAATATATTGTATTAAGTATATCAGTTGTCTAGTACCCATAACACAAGCTCTGCTTAGCTTGGGGCTAGATAATGTTGTGTGAACTGTCCAGCAATATTTATCAATTTATTTATCTTATTAACATCATCATTGAGTAAAGTATAGTACCGAGTAGCACTACTACTAAAGTATAAGATGGATCACACCTTGATTAGTCCGAGTGCGAGTAATTAGTGCAGGTGCTTAGTGATTAGTGCTAAACTATCAAACACCACTCGCAATTGACGATACACGGTTTCCGGCCTAAGAATAGACTCCTTCGTCTCCTCACGTGGATGTCGTAAAAGCCGACTAAGGGATTACCCAGACTAGTTGATAAGATTCGTCGGTATAAGACTTGTCCTGGCTGCTAGCTTATTATGGAATGTGTTATTACGGGAAGAGAGCGTTAGCAGAGTAAATGTGCCTCTTTTCACAGTGGGTTGCACCATCGTGGAATATAGACGTGACAAGTAGTGAGCTCATCGCCGCCATTGCTTCCCACGACTGACTCGGCTAACACTTCCTTGTGTTCTTTTTTTTTGGTCTGCTTCCCCACTTTGGGGAAAAAGGCGTGTGTCTATGTATGTATGTACGTATGTAAACTCGCACTCGCACTCTTCGACCAAAGAAATTTCTTTGGTCGAAGCTCGCACTAATCAAAGTGTGAATCGGCTTATACTCGTACTTTAGTAGTAGTACCTGGTAGTACTATGTACTAACCTGCCCGCTCAGCTCTTTGTACTTCGCCTTCAGTTCCAATAACACCTTCACAGCCTCGTTGACTTTCCCCTTCTCTGCTTTGGCTGACTTCAGCGTGCGCACCTCGTCGCCTTGCTTCGCGATCTTGCTGTTCAGTTCTGCAACTTCACCGGATGCCTGTGCGGCAGCTGCTGGCTTCTCTGCTGGCTTGGCTGCTGACTTCGCTGCTGGCTTAGCTGCTGGCTTAGCTGCTGGATTGGAAGGCTGAGGGGCCCAATTCTGGATGACAAAATAATAGTTTAGATATTACTGTTTTTTTTAAACATTTTTAGACCTTTGTTTGACCACGGTCTCACCTGTTGGTAAGTGACGATGTGGCCGATGATGGAGCACAAAGGTCTAGAAGGCACCTATTCACTCTAGCCTTGAAGAGACCAAGATTATAGTTTTCAGGAAGGACAGATGACGGTAGTGTATTCCACTCCTTAGCAGTTCGCATTACAAAGGTAGAACTGAAACGTTTAGTACGAATAGAGGGTATACTAATGAGGTAGGGATAGTACCGAGCCGTGCGCCTGGTCGTCCTGGAGAGCAGAGGGTGGGATAGGAGAGGTTGGGATCAGATCGTGAAGTTCCTGGGAGCATTCCCCGAAATGTAACCTATAGAAAATCGAAAGGCATGCGACTTTACGAAGGTGCTCAAGCTCAAGATCTTAGTCTCCGCCATATGTTGCTCACCAATAAGCCTGAAAGTTCTGCGTTCGATCGAGTCCAAGGTAGCAAGCTGGTGTTTGGCCGAGCCATCCCAAACGTGGCAGCAGTTGTTATAACATAACACCCAACAATTACATACATATACCTGTTCCCACACTAGGAATCCCTGTTTAATGGGTATCAGGAACTACGAATGCCATTGTACCACAACACCTAGACCCGGGACATATATTTGCAGATCATACAAACATTTGTCCCGCGGCTGGAATCAAACCCGAGAAAACCCTGCGCTGACAAGTGCCCGTACAGTTGAATGTGGTATTAACCTGGCCTGTAGCTGCCTTGCACTTGGCCTTCAGCTCCAACAAAGCCATGACAGCCTCATCGACTTGCGACTTGCCCGCTTTAGCCACCTTCAGGGCGCGCACCGCCTCGCCCTGAGCTGACACTTGCCCGTACAATTGAATGTGGTACTAACCTGGCCTGTAGCTGCCTTGTACTTGGCTTTCAGCTCCAACAAGGCCTTGACAGCCTCGTCGACTTGCGGCTTGCCCGCTTTAGCCGCCTTCAGGGCGCGCACCGCCTCGCCCTGAGCTGACACTTGCCCGTACAGTTGAATTTGGTACTAACCTGGCCTGTAGCTGCCTTGTACTTGGCTTTCAGCTCCAACAAGGCCTTGACAGCCTCGTCGACTTGCGGCTTGCCCGCTTTAGCCGCCTTCAGGGCGCGCACCGCCTCGCCCTGAGCTGACACTTGCCCGTACAGTTGGCTGTCGGCTGGTGCCGGTGTCGCAGGTGCGGATTCTACTTTCACTCCCGGTGTCCAGTCCTGAATACGAAGAGACTCAAGAATGAGTTAATGAGAATGGCATTCTATGGGCGAGGCCTACATCGAGCAGATGTCGGGAAGTAGGGCAGATCATCAATGTGAAGTTATTAAGGCGAGAGATAGATTTGTAACGTTTAGGATCGAGGGTAAAAAATCTAGCCTCAAAAACTATAACTAACATAATAATATGCGCCAAAACTACAGAGTCCTTTAGAGTAGGCAACGCAAAGACAATTCCCGGGTGTTCTCTATATGTAAAGTGTGTCTCTAGGATGTCACTCTAGTGAGCCACTCCAGTTACGCAACTGTGTAACTCTAGAGTGCAACTCTTTGTTGTCACTCTAGTGTGGCACTATACTGTCACTCTAGTGTGCGATAGAGTTCGAATGTGGAAAAGGGAGTTCTTTAACATTAACATTAGTGTGCGATTCTAGGGTATCTCTCTAGTGAGCCACTCTAATCACGCTAGAGTGTGCCACTCCAGTGAGTTTAGATATGGTTCTAGTGGACCACTTCTGTGTCCTGTGTCCGACATAGGAGGTTGCGGGTTGCCTCGGAACAAATATTTGTACGATCTGCAGATATTTGTTCAGGGTGTTCTGGGTATTTTCTATGTATAGTAAAAAATATCTATGTAATGTATTGTATATCAGTTATCTAGTCCATAAAACACAAGCTCTGTTTAGCTTGGGGCTTGATAATGTTGTGTAACTGTCCGGCACTATTTATTTATTAGATGGTGCTTGTTTACTAACCTGTCCAGTGGCTGCCTTGAATTGGCTCTTCAGATCCAGGAGTGCCTTCACAGCCTCGTCGACCGCGGGCTTCGCCGCCTTAGCGCTCTTCAGGGAGCGCACCACTTCGCCCTGCTGGGCAACTTCAGCACTCAGTGCACTAGCTGATTTCGTTGCAGCTGGCTGCTTCACTGGAGCGGCTGACTCTGGTTTAGGCTGGAAAGTTTTTTGAAATTTACTGAGAGCGGAAAGATTTGCGTCACGAAAAATTATTTGTGAGTTATAAATTAATCAAGAAGAAATACAAAAAAAAAAACGTTCGTAATTAAACGGCTGAACCAATTTAAACAAAACATGTCTTAGAACCATCGCTAGAAAACCTGCTTTCAAATAATAAAAACCGCATTCAGAGACACACAAATAGCGGTCAAACTTATACCACCCCTCTTTTTGAGTTGGGGGTTAAAAAATGGATTAGGTGGCAATGCTTCTAGATCAATAAAAAGGACTCCGCTACCTCCACTCTTGACTGCGTGGATCGAAACGCCTGGATCAATCAATCTTGAGAGTGTTCTCAAGCAGTGAAGTCCATTTTATTTCGGAAGCGTTTCGATTCAGTCCGCGTAATTAGCATAGTTAACCCAGTCTATAAAATATCATTATATGGAATGGCAGTGGTTTGATCCAATCTATACTAATATTATAAAGCTGAAGAGTTTGTTTGTTTGTTTGTTTGTTTGAACGCGCTAATCTCCGAAACTACTGGTTCGAATTGAATAATTCTTTTTGTGTTGGATAGTCCAGTTATCGAGGAAGGCTATAGGCTATATAACATCACGCTACGACCAATAGGAGCAAAGATATAGTGGTAAATGTGTAAAAAACGGGAGAAATTATAAGTAATAAAATATCGCGGGCGGGCTGTTTTTCACCGGGGGCTACCCGTGCGAAGCCGGGGCGAGCCGCTAGTCCTTATCAATAAAATCTGCGTTTAGGTAGGTACAGAATAATGTCGTATATACCTACCTAATTATATAATCTATCTACGCTGTAGGTAGGTAGATAGGGTGAGTGTAGTGACTTAGGAAACATCTTTTGACCATAAAACACATATCAAGACATGATAATAAAGATAATAGGTTTTCTGCCGCAAAGCAGTAGTGCTCGCATTGCTATGTTCCAGGTTGAAGGGTATGGTTGCCGGTGAAATTACAGGCACATGGGACTTTTCATCTATATGTCTCAGGGTGGCGGGCGCAGTGCAATTCCACTTAGGATACGTCCTAGGTGGACATGACCTATGAGGTAATGTATTGTTAAAGGCAGAAGGAGTGGGCCATCTGCTTGTTCCGTCATAAACAAAGTTTTAATAAAAAAAGTTAAAGGTAATAGGTACATATTAATTTTAAAACGTTGCAAGTATTTGCGAGCTTCGAACTTGCGACCCGTACAAAATATCGTAGGTATTTTACTATCGATCTCATGCCGTACCTACTCTGAAATACCGCTCTTACATTATCTCTACATCTCATTAACAGTATGGTTTCATTCAAATTGTACAACCAAGTCCATATGTTTCTAAATAAACGTGCTATGATGCTTGCTTTCTATCCATATGTTTCGAAAATAAAGCATACTAGGTACCTAGGTAGGGACAAAATGTATGCAAACCTCACTGCACTGAACAACAATGTAAGCAAGTAGGTACCTTAGTACTAACACTTAAGAATTATTTTACGCAAAACCATTTTTTACTCGATTCACAAAATAAGCGTAGACGAAAACGACACGTAAGTACCTACCTACAAGCGCCACACGGAACACTGCAACTCCACCAAGCTCCGACAAAACACATGGTACTGTCATAGATTGATGCAAAGTTACTACGTGTAATACTTTCTAAAAGATACCTGCCGCATGAGTTTGTACAGACGTTTTACATTGCTGCCTAGAGGCGGAACTAGTCCGAGCGGTATGAAGCAAGGGAGCGATGGAAGCGGATCACTCATGTCTTATCGGAGTCATCAACCAACTAGTAATTTGGTAAAAGTGAATGGCAGGCAACTCTCGTAATGGCAACGTCAACGCAAGTATTTTTTTTGAGGACTGTCTTGAATGAACTTCCTATGAGAAGGTAGGTACATATATTGTATGTACGCATTACCAGGCTGTTCTTTACTAAAAACAGCCAAACCCCTAGCGTTCCTACTAATCAATGACAATAGGATAGAGGTATAGTAATTTTAGGAGTAGACCGCTGGACTACATACATACCTACTTGGTACATTTCAGACGGACAAAAACAATTACCTACCTATATACTTAAAACAATGAGCTCTCATTTTCATCTTTTACCCGGACTTGTTGATAAGATTCGTTGGTATGAGATTTGATCTGAGGTAGGTAGGTAGGTACTACTAATAGGTTTATTTTACTTTGGTCGAAGCTAATAGGTACCAATAGTGCGATAAAACTAATTCGCCTGCCAGCCAAGTGTGCCAGTTATGTTACTTGTACTAATATAATATTTATTCTGTGGTTATGGCACCAACCCCTAAAGATGGCAAATACGAAATCAGACGAGATTTTTCGAGTTAGTGGAAATTGGTCACCAAATTGCCACGCTTTACTAAAACATGATAAATTAGAATTTTAACACGCAAAAAGGGTATGCTCTACAAGTACATGAGACTTTGAAGACTTGACATATAAACAAAAATAAAATAAAATAAACGAAAGACGAAGCCCTACGTCTAGTATGTAACCCCAGGCGGTATGGGTATGGTCTAAGACAGGGGTTCCCAAAGTGGGCGACAACGCCCCCGTGTGGGTGCAGCAGGCATAAAAGGGGGCGGTAAGAGACCCAGAAAAAAAATAGGGGTGTCAAAACAGACACATTTTCGCATTTTAATATTCCTAGATAGGTCATTTTCGTAGATAATAGACCGCAGGCAATCATGTTTTAACAAGTTTTTATTAAATAACCAGATGTGTAGGTACATGTTTAATCTCCGCTAGCTAAAATGAGGGCGCAAAAAATTAATTTATTCTCAAAGTAGCAGTAGACAAAATAAGTTTGGGAACCCCTGGTCTAAGAATTAGATAGCCTGCACGAAAGCGAGAACAAAAAAAAACAAGTGACAGACACCTAATAGACAGACGTCAGACGTCACATCTGTCAAAAAACAAGTTGAAAAGCGCGCAAATTGCAAGGAAATTCAATTCTTTGCAGAGTCGTGAAAAAACTCCCACCGTATGGAAAATAACTTTTTTAAAGTGCAGTCATGCAAATCCCAATATATTGAACAATGTAAGTACTTATAGAGAGTTTATTCCTGTGTGAACAATTTTATTGTCGCGTACCGGCCGGCACATACAACCCTCCGTCGTATTTATTCTTTTTTAATTAAGGTAGGAACTTAGAATATAGTATTCTAAGGCTAGAAAGTGCGGGTGAGTGGGCTGGGCAATAGAATCCTTTCGAAGGTAGGTTCTTTGAATTGAAGTGCTGCTTGAAACGGGTCTACCTCCAAGAGCTTTCTAAAAATATCTTGGAAAAGTGTAGAAAAATCTCATGAATCTCTATTCCAGTATACAATGTGATGTTTTATATATTAGAAATATTGTTGTGTAACTATTCTCAATCAAAATTGCGTCAAAAATCTTGATTATTCAAACAGTTCAATAAAGTTTGAAGTCACAATGGAGTTCAATTCAAATTCAAGTTTAACCACACTATTTCTGAACGGCAAAGAAGAAATGAAACCAAAGAAACATCACAGACATTATAAAAGCAAACATGAACACAGACGCAGAAGTGATGATCAAAGAAAGAAGAATATAGATAGTGTTCGATCTAAACTCATAACAGAGAAGATACATGTTGAAAGACAGTATTTCAAGTGTATTTTTAACTTGAACACCACTATGTGCGATCATAAAGATAGCCGTCAAAGAAGCGATGAAAAATCCTTGCAGAATCCAAAATCTGACAGTGATATAGAACGCATTATACCACTTTGTTTGAGACAGTTGTGCCGTCAACCCAGACATCATAAAACAGGGTGTCATAGTCATAGCAAAGGACATAGCAAAGTAAGTTTGCATGCTACAACTTTTTAAAGTTTTTTATGAGCCGTTTATACTCATTCATTCATTTTGTTAAACATTTTTATTTTCTTGCATCACCTCACTAGAAATTGTAATAGAAGTCCTAAATGTACGGAACGGTCAAGACATGTAAACAGCGAATGCAGGCATTCGAGGCTTGAAAGTGTACAATTCACTTTGATTTTTGTGCTTTCTTATAAGTTATTTAGTTTAAGGCAAACTTCCAGTCATTGATAGAGCTTTTTAAAAATATTCTATTCAAGCAACATGCTCTGGCAACATAACCTTCCTGAATAAATTTTCTGAATGCAAACTTCGTCAAAATCCATTGCTTAGTTTAGAGCTAAGTAGACAAATGGACGTGGATAGCATGATTGTTTTTATATCAGTATATGAAAAAAAAGTTTGAACCTATTCATAATTAAAACACTAACTAGTTTGCATCACTAAACAATTCCTGAGACATTTTCTGATACGTTTCAAAAGTAGATATTTTTATTATTTAAATTTTCAGGAGCCCTGCAAGGAGATAGTCGGTCAGAAAGAAATTCAGAAAAAAATTGAACCAAAGTTCTCACCTAAAAATACATTAGAATTTGAATATGAAGACATCAGCAATAAATCTTTGGACACCTATATGAATATACCGTCATCTTATAAAATTAAACACGTTGAAGTGTGTAAGGAAGATAATGAAAGTAAACTAGATACACTTATCAAACGTACCAAGGAAGTAAGTTGTTGTTTTAATCGTGGTCCTAAAAAGTGCTTCTACAATATGAGAGGCTGATTCATCATCATCATGAGAAACCTTAGACGTACTATGCCAGTAACCATTTTGTTTTTACTTTTTTTTACTTCGTGAATGGCGGAACAAGCAGATGTCCAACCTGATGTTAAGTGGTACCCTCTGCCTATGAACAGTGCATTACCACATAGGTCACGTCCACCTAGTACGCACCCTATGTGACATTGCACTGCGCCCACCACCCTGAGACATAAAGGTGAAAAGTCTCATATGCCTGTAATTTCACCGGCACTCATACCCTTCAAACCAGAACACAGCAATGCGAGCACTACTGCTTTGCTGCAGAAATAGGTATGGTGGTAGTACTTCCCCGGAAAAACTCACACAAAAAAGCTCTACTACTAAAACCATGATTTTATATTCTTAACAAGACTTTAGTACCTTTCAAAGTTATAGTTAAACCTCAACTCCAAAAAGTTTTTTTTCTCAATGATGAACCTTTCATTACAGCGAGAAAGAAAACTGGTAGAACAGTCTAGAAAGACCACCCCATGGTGCACAAACAGTCCTGCTTACACAGACATTAGTTCTGCGGAGTTCCACATGAGTTACAGCGAGAACACCGCCTCGCTGCACTCTCGCTCTACCCTGCTTCTAGAGCCACGGGACCATCGATATTACCCCCCCATTGAAGGTTTCTACCGAAGTACAAACACCGAAGGTTACCCCCCCATTGAAGGTTTCTACCGAAGTACAAACAACGAAGGTTACCCCCAATATTCGCCAAGTTCGCCCATCAGAAACGAGGACTACTTTATGATGGGTCTTGAAACTAATGACTGGAAAATTAAAAATGAGCCCGCAACGGACATTGAAAGGTATTCACCAACACAGAGCCGTGATTTACAGATCTGTTATGAGATCGGTACGCCATGGATCAAGGAAGAAATCAAACTTGAACCTGGGAATTGAATGGGGATAGATTCGCAGCAAGTATTTGTACGTCTAGAGCATAGACTAACTAAACACAATAGACTGCTAATCTCATACAAGAAAACGTGCATCGATGAATGATTGCCTACAATGACGCTAGATGTCGCTGTTTTGAATCTGTTATAACCGATTGAAATCATTTTTACATGTATCTCGAATAGATCGCTAAAACATGTTTTACGACCATAGTTTCATAATTAAAAGATAAATTAGAAATTTAAATGTTTATTTTTAAAGTGATTAGGTAATTGGTTTAAAATGCTGATTGAATGAATTTGCCAGCGCCATCTAGAATAGCCTGAAATTTTGCCAGCGCCATCTAGATGTAGCCTGGATTTGACCTTTTTTGAATCACGTTTTCTTGTCTTGTCTTGATTGGCAGTCTATTGTGTTTAGTTAGTCTATGGTCTAGAGTGACGTCACGAAGATAACTCCAAATATTCGCCAAGTTCGCCCATCAGAAACGAGGATTACTTTATGAAATGTACGAAAACTAATGACTGGAAAATTAAAAATGAGCCCGCAACGAACATTGAAGGGTATTCACCAACACAAGGCCGTGATTTACAGTACTGTTAAGAGATCGGTGCGCCATGGATCAAGGAAGAAATCAAAATAGAACCTGCAAATTGAATGGGGATAGATTCGCAACAAGTATTAGTACGTCTAGGTTGAGTGACGGACAACTAAAGTTGATTAATAGAGTATCTACGTTCTATGAAGCAAAAGTATTGTACATTTTGTTACTTTTCTATCGTAGTTTCAATTACTTTTGATACCTACTTTTATATATTCCATTTTCATTACTTTTACAAGTCTATCTATGAAAGTAAGTTTAATAAAGAAGTTAAATACAAGTATAACTGAATTTTATTTTATTTAAAATAAACCAAAAATTTCGTTCCAGCGGGACTCGAACCCGCAATCTCGCCTGTGATCGGCGATGCCTTTACCAATTTATTTAATTTGGTTAGATTAACTTTCCTATAAAACGAAGGCCCCTTCGGGTAAGTATCTAGAAGTGTATGTATTTTTTTCTAATAATTAAGTGAAAAAACCGGCCAAGTGCGAGTCGGACTCGCGCACGAGGGGTTCTGTATCATTTTTATATATATGTTAGTTTCTAAGGTATTTATGTTTCTATGGGCTTATTTTTTAGGTTTAGTACAATTCTCAATAAGCCTGAAATAAAGATTTTTAATTGTATTTTGAATTATCTTTAAAAACGGCAAAAAAAAACATGGGTTCCGTACCATTATCATTTATGTTTCTATGGGCTTATTTTTTAGGTTTAGTACAATTCTCAATAAGCCTGAAATAAAGATTTTTAATTGTATTTTGAATTATCTATAAAAACGGCAAAAAAAACATGTTGTATGGGAGAGCCCCCTTAAATATTTATTTTAATCTGTTTTTTAGGATTAGTTGTTATAGCGGCAACATAAATAGGTACATCGACTGTGAAAATTACAACTGTCAATCACGGTTCATGAGATACAGCCTGGTGACAGACGGATGGACAGCGGAGCCTTAGTAATAGGGTCCCGTTTTACCCTTTGGGTTCGGAACCCTAAAAATAATAACTACACACAAGCATTATTTTACTATCAATGGCAGAAACTTGAGATATAACTATTTAGCGTATGTAATTCAACCCACAATCGGCGCCGTACTTACAAATGTAGACACGGTAGTGTTAGAGCCAAGTTCCGAAAAACGGCGATGCACTCGCCAATCGCCATGTGTCGCCAAGCCACAGACTACACAAGTGACGCCCCCTAATGTCAAAAAGTTTTGTACACATTCGTCATTTGCTTTGTCTATTAGGCCCACCCCACCTATGCTGAATCAGAAATTTTATAAAAGTACCTAGCGTAAATCCCGAAATTTTGATCTCTGATTATTGCTTTTTTTACAGACTTCCAAAAAAAGACGATCTTACCAATTCTGCCGTATTTTTTTTGTGATTAGAATTTTGTTTTATTAGTAGTAGACCATTTTTAGGGTTCCGTAACTAAAACTTACGGAACCCTTATAGATTCGTCATGTCTGTCTGTCCGTGTATGTCACAGCCACTTTTTTCCGAAACTATAAGAGCTAGGCTGTTGAAACTTGGTAAGTAGATGTATTCTGTGAACCGCATTAAGAATTTCACAAAAAAATAGAAAAAAAACAGTAAATTTTTGGGGTTCCCCATACTTAGAACTGAAACTAAAAAAAAAAAAACATCAAACCCATACGTGTGGGGTTTATCTATGGATAGGTCTTCAAAAATGATATTAAGGTTTCAAATATAATTTTTTTCTAAACTGAATAGTTTGCGCGAGAGACAATTCCAAAGTGGTAAAAAGTGTCTCCCCCCCCCCATAACTTCTAAAATAAGAGAATGATAAAACTTAAAAAAATAAATAATGTAAACTTCCAACGAAAATTGGTTTGAACGAGATCTAGTAAGTAGTTTTTTTTTAATACGTCATAAATCGTAATCCATCCAAGAACTTTTATATTATGTTACTTGCTGCTACGGAACCCTTCATGGGCGAGTCCGACTCGCACTTGGCCGCTTTTTGTGAAAGAGTTTGTCCGGGGACGGGTGAAGTACGCATAGTCACTATCTCTGACACGGCCGCGGAGGGAGGGTATACAGTTTGTTTTGGTAGGTTGACAACGTCTAAGCAGACCACTAGTTGCGAGTTGCGACAGGTGTATGCTTAGGCAAGGAACTTTAGGAAAAACATCATTTTGCCAATTCACAGTGAATTTTTGGTGTGACAAAGTGTGTAGTATCTAAGTTCCTGGCTTGATATTGGTAAGTTTTTGCTATGGATTCGGAACTTATCTAAGTGTTATGCATAAGGTTCAAAGGTATATTGATAATTTTATGATTTTGTGTGCATGCATCCGTAATTTGTCTTTTGCGGGAAAATGTGCGCACGCGCATCAATTTTAGGCATCGATGCTTTCGGTATCAAGCAACGTAATTTGTTCTTTGTTTTAGCGTTTTTTCGTAATGTCACGTTATTCACGTAATAAACACAATCTTACGCCATAACATTTGTGCGATCGCAGAATTTGTTCAGGGTGTTCTGAATATATTTTCAATGCATAATAAAAAATATATCTGTCTATGTAATATATTGTATTAAGTATATCAGTTATCTAGTACCCATAACACAAGCTCTGCTTAGCTTGGGGCTAGATAATGTTGTGTGAACTGTCCAGCATTATTTATTTATTTATTTTATTTATAACGCCACTTACCGAGCGAACGATCACATAATCCAAGAAGCAAATTAATATTATCACAGAATAAATAATAGTCATAGTAGTAGAGTTCCTTTATTTTGGTATGCGGATTGATCCCAAAATACTTTTTTTATTTTGCAATTATTTAGTTTTTACAGGTATTTTTTGATAAACATTACTGTATAATTTAATAGATACATATAATTAAATATATTTGGGTACAATTTATGCCAGGACTATTTTGAAGTTAATAACAACGTGAACACTTAAATACGCACCGGGGTACCTAGGTACCTACCTACCAGTGTGCGTTTACTAATCCCATAGGGGTGCGCAACTGCGCAAACATTCTCGGAAGTTGGGGCTAGTGATCGCATTCCGATTTTGCCTCTTAGGATGGTTGCTTTTTCATACTAAGATCGTGGTCAAACAAAGGTCAAACATTATGTGCGGAAAATCATATATTTTGTTTGAAGAAAACAGTGGATTAATAGCGAAAATAACATCGAAATTTTAGTCCATACAAGTCATGTCGATGTTGTTTTCGCTATTAATCCCGTGTTTTCTAACCGGTGAAATAACAGGCACATGAGACTTTTTGACACAAAATCGCGGGGGTATGGCAGTGCAAAAATGCATAGTGCGCGTTCTAGGTAGACGTGACCTATGAGGTTAATGGACGGTTCATAGGTAGAGGGTACCGCTTAATATCAGGTGGTCAATCTGATTGTTCCGTAATTTCAAGTTGAATAAAAAAAAAGTAAACTTCTTTCTCATAAAAAACGTAGACCTTCCTAGGCAGGTGATTTAGAAACATGTAATTTGGCATGTACCTACTTAGGTATCTAGTTAGTTATCTGTGTGGAAGTACTATTTGGGGACAAGACAGCGGCAGTGACCTTTTTAGGGTTCCGTACCTCAAAATGTAAAACAGAACCATTATAGGATCACTTTGTTATCCGTCTGTCTGTCAAGACCCTTTTTCTCTGGAACGCGTGGAGGTATCAAGCTGAAATTCATATCAAATACTCAGGTCTAACTGCCCCTTGGAGCTGTGAAAAAATCAAACTTCTAAGCCAACGCAATCAAAAGATACAGCCGTTTTGCTGCAAATTTTCGACACTCGCAAGGGAATCAAAACCTACAGGGTACTTCCCGTGAACTCAAAATCTTATTTGGTACGAAGCAACGTCTCATAGCACATCATACGTTTTTAGTTACATCATATAATAAAAATATTTTTAATAATTTTAAACTTACTACTCCTTTCCCCATGATGATTTCATTTAGCAATAAAATTATCATAACTTTTACTTATATACCTACAGGTTTGTAAGAAACCTTCGGTGCGCTAGTCCGACTCGCGCTTGACCGGTTTTTTTATACATCTTGGAATGGCGGAACTAGCAAGTAGCAGATGACGTTTGGATTATGAATTCTATTGTTTCACATCTGCCGGGCGTCTCTGACGGCCAACTTTTTTTAAAATAAATGTGTATAACTTTCTAGGAAGATGGACTAAAGGCATGGAACTAAGGCTAAAAACGAACCGTTAGCGATTATACCAGTCTCATTCTTTTATATGAATGTATTCATGTGTTGGAATGAGACAAGCATAAATCTATCTGTTCTTATTTGTGGTAGTCGTACCAGGCCAAATGTCAAATTACTGGTACATTCATGGTAACAATCTAGGGAGATGTATATGCATGATACCAAAATTCAGGGTACGGAACGGAAAGACGACTGTCGTGTGACAATATATTTGTTTCTCTCTAACATAGGATAGCAAGCTATCTTCTAGGATAGGAGTAAGAAGGAACACTCTATGCTATTTTTAGCGCTCACTCCATTACTATTATACCTCCATGATAACTTTTGCCTTGTTTGTGGGACCAATAAAGTATTTTCATTCATTCATTCATTCTTTGTGGTAGGTACGAGAAAGGTTCAAATAACGCCGATTACCCTTCAGAAAATATAATGAAAAACACCGCAATTACCGAACAAAACGTCACAAGTGGCGAAATTACAGAAATTACGCCATCAATCAAACACCAACTAACCGCTTCCTTGAACGAACTAAAATCATAACATAACCAATTTTCGCACAGATACAATCATTGGAAGACCAACTACAGCCGATGCCTTCAGACAGAAACGTCTTCCAGTGAATGTAAACGAAATCCTCGCAAATATGGCAGAAAGGAACAAAGAAGAAAAGAAGAAGGTCCACAGCAGGTCGTCCGACTACCTGAAGCGCATTGCACACAACAAAAGGAAGCCAATAAAAGTAAGTTTTTTGTCGAAATCCTTGAGGCACGGATTGCGGGAACAATTTCCAACTAATTCGCAAAATTACCATTCTTTATATTTTTAACTGACTAAATCAAGTACAATATTCAAATTAAAAATATGCATGGATACTACATTATAATACCGAGGGATCACCCAGACAGAAACACGATTGGACAAAATTTTCTCGATAAAAAAAACACAAAGTTACCTCTAACATTTGGCTAGATTCGATTGTTTGTCAATATGGTACCGATTATTGTGTCAAAGTTTGGATAAACAAGATCAATACAATATAACGGAGGATTCACCCACGGGGTTTTTTTAAAATTATCTATATTTCACGAGATATTCAATAAAAACCGCTGTTTCGAGCGGCGCGTGGCGTTTTCTTTTGTATGAAGATTTCTGCCTGCCGGTGGCGCAGCAGTCTTAGGTCGTATAAAGCAGCTGGTTTGTCTTATTTGGATGCTTTCTCCTCATAGAGGAGGTCAATGTTATGCGCTGAAAAAAAATATATCATTCATTGACCTTTTATCTGTAAAGTGAACTCACAAAAATGTTCTACTTGTTCATTAAACATGTGAAAAAAATAACAGTGCAGCTGTTTTCGACTGAAAATGTTATTCAACTTCTAAATGACTTAGAATTTTGTACTTACCTACTTTTTCTTTCACCTAATGTCGGCAGAAGTTTAACTTACTTATATTGTCGTTCCTCGAGCGCTATTCTGTCACTTTATAACTTACCTGAACTTTAATGAGTTAGAAAGTGAAATTTGTCTGTTGTATGCGCCTTAATGTAACCTCAATGTAAAGATGGAACAGACGACTGACACAAGGGTCAGTTCGAGACGTACCATCAGTGAGATAGTGATCAGTTTACGCACAACAAAGTTGATTTGTAGACTTTGTAAGTACAAATTATAACTTTGGGATTGCATTTAAATGAGGTAGCAGCAAAACAGCGCCTAATAAAAGCTTTTATTTAACTTGGCATGCTATTGTGTGAGTTTAGTTAGTTAGTATGTGTGGGGAAAATCTTGAAACTGATATTTGAACCATTCAACCTCGACCGTTTGAGCTGAAATTTTGCATACCTGTCAAGTTCCGATGACATTTAAATATAATGGAGACAGCAGGTGGACAAAGGAACTCCTCGATGGATAATAGTAGTCTAGCCGTGTTTAGGCTCATTTTGATCAGCACACGGTTCCGATCACTAGTTTTATAACAGCTTGTATTGAAATTTTTCACAAAAAACTTATTTGTAAAGCCGTTTTATAATACTTTCGTGCGTATTCTAGAACGTCGCTGCATATAATACAAGTAACATAGCTAAGAACACTCCCGACAAATACACCTTTCAAACAAACAAAAAAACAAAATCGGTACATCCGTTCGGGAGCTACGATGGGACAGACAGACACACACACACAGACACGTCAAACTTATAACACCCCATCGTTTTTGCGTGGGGGATTAAAAACTAGCTGAATACCCACCTACTCGTGCTTCGCTACGGTGAAATCCAAACGACTAGTATATTCTATTCTGTGGCACACTCCGCTCGTCAGTGTACTAATCATAATAGGAATTTCATGTCAAATAATTCTTATTTATACAGAAAAAAGTAGGTAGGTACACACAAAAATTAACAATAACTTTGTAAAATTTAATTAACTTGTAAAATTTCATTAAGGTCGGTTCAGCCAGTTTGTCGCCAAAAGATTACAGACAGACCGAAAGACCGCTCAGACAGCCCCAAGGAATGGAAAAGCTTAAGCTATTTCCCAAGGAGTAGCTTGAAATTTTAGATTAAAAATTTATATAGCTAGATAATGCTACCGCCAGACGCTTGGCCAACATTCCAACTCCAAGCCCGAGCCCGAGCCTCGCAATAGGGCGAGTGTTTGGGAGACACCACAAACAGGGTCTCCACACATCGAGCGAGCCTCATAAATAACCAAGGCAGATGTCGAAGTGATAGTGTGAAGTGAAGTGAAGGTGCGGCCGCAATATAACTATCTGATTAGCGCCTACAAGTATCACATATACCTACAAGCGTACAGGAGACTTAACATTGACGATGTATGGTCCGTTCTTAGATACGGCTTGACAATTTGGGGATGCATGGACGCTAATAGAGTCATCATGGAGCAAAATTATGTGCAAGCATCTGCGGCAAAGGACCCTTCGCATTCTTATAATCCATTGTTTCAAAAGCTAGCTATGATCTCTTCTTCCTTATGAGTACGAAACCGCATGTTTGGTTAAACAGCATAATATGTACTTATTTAAGATGGCTAGCTATATTTATATGTGTAACACTCACTAGGAGTTGTGAGCGTCTTGTGAACGAATTTACTCCGACAAAGGTACTGTAAAAAAAAAAAATAGTTTGAAAGTGTATCATACTTTCTAATCATATCAAAGAGCTACCCTTTAAGTGATGCAAAAGTATGTTACGGGCCAGGGTTGCTGGTTGCACGTAATTGTAAAGAAAGTAGATAAACTATATCGCGTGTATTAGCGAGGTGTTAGTTCGGGGCGAACCACTAGTCTTATGTTTTCTAGCTCGTTTGACTCGTAATCGATTTACCACGGCCTCCGCGCCGCTCCGATCTTGGGCAAGCTAGCTCGACCAACTCGACCAAGCCTTCAAACGTGCCCGGACCACCCTTCCAAACACTCGGGCTCGAGTTGAAAGGTTAGGTAAGCGTCTGGATGTAGCATAATATTTTATGAAAGATTACTTAAAAAAATAAACGTTTTTGGCATGCGTCTTCTTTATATTTATGTTTGTTATCCTTTTGTTAGCTTTTTTTTCCAGCCAATATGTTGAATAAACCAGGTTTACAAGTCCATTCTTGCTGCGACATTTATATACACTTCTGGACACATCTATTGGCCCACCTTGCATTTTCAGTTTCGTTTAGTCCTAGCTAAAAATTTATATAAGGTCGAGCAAAAAGTTTTTATACAGTTTTGAACCAGGCACATTCATAATTTTAATCAATGGTCTTTTTTGAAATTTCGATCTCAGAATTTAAAGAAACAAATGACAATTTGGAGCCTGTTCGTTGATATCAAACAATCGAATACTAAGAAAACTTGATTTTATTGGTTTACTTGGATTTAATTCTTGAAAGTGTGATTTTTCTCTTTGGTTTTGCAACAAACATTACTTATTCTTAACATTAAGGTGAGGTTCTATCAATAATCTATGGATACTTCGCCTGAAGTCGCCGCCCAAGCTGTGGCACTTATCCAGGCTGGACATAGCCAAAGAAATGTGAGTGCTCAACTTAATTTAAGTCGATCTGCGGTACGAAATGTTTATCGGAGGTACCTAGAGGCTGGCGGCTTTTTTCGTCGCCAAGAAAGGCCACTATCTCGGGTCACAACTGAAAGGCAGGATCGATTCATCGTGACGACCAGCTTGAGAAATCGTCACCTTACCTCCATTGAGATACAAAACCAACTTCGCGACTTCCACGGAGTAACTGTGAGCGCTCGAACTGTTCGGAGAAGGTTAAAAGAACACGATATGGTACCACACAAGCCAGCGAATGGCCGCAAACTAACGCGAGCCCACCGAACAGAGCGTCTTCATTTCGCGCGCACTCATTTAAATTGGACTCAGCAGCATTGGAGCCGTGTACTCTTTTCTGATGGGTCTAAAATTGCGTTACATGGCAATGATGGAAGGAAGACGGTCTACCGACGTAAGGGAGGGCGTTTTGCACAATGCTGCTTTGAAGAGAGGGTTGCTTATGGCGGTGGCTCATGGACTGTCTGGGTATATCCGCGAGCGGCAAAACTCAACTTGAGGTTATTACGGGACCACGGCTGCCAACATTAAATGCTGAAAGGTACATTCGTGAGTGATTAAAACCTCACGTGATGCCATACGTGGACCATGTGGGCCCAAATTTCCTTTTTATGCATGATAATGCAAGAGCCCATACGGCCGGCATCGTCAGGGAATATCTTCGGGATGTGAACATCACAGTTATGGACTGGCCAGCCAGAAGCCCAGACATGAACCCGATTCAGCACATGTGGGACGAGCTTAAAAGACGTGTTAGGGCTCGTCAGCCAGTTGCCCAGACGATGCAGGAGTTGAAAACTGCCATAGAAGAGAAATGGGAGATGATCCCTCAAAATTTCATAGAGCGGTTGATAAACTCTATGCCTAATCGTATGAGAGCTGTCGTAGATGCCCATCGAGGCAACACGCGTTATTAAATTAATCCTTTATTTGATAAAACATGTTTTTTAATCAAAAATCAACTGCCTTCATCAAGGCGCATACCCGACTTGTTAGGCGTAGCTCCATGTCGTGAGGTATTCTGAATTCAAAATTTAAAACAATACGATCGAAAAAGATGGTAAAACGTATAAGGTTTAAAACTGCATCAATAGTTTTTGTTCAATCTAGCAATCATATTAAAGTAGGGGCCATAGAAACCTAAACTCTAAGGTGGGCCAATAGATGTGTCCAGAAGTGTAGTTCTAAATACATTCCCGAGTTATAGGTCTTTTCTGAATAAACGACTAAGTAGGCTGGTGTCTATAGCTTCAGGCGTCACTAGACAATACAATGTTTCTTTTACAGACAAACCTACCTTCGGTCAGAAAAAAAATACAAAGAATTGAAACTATTTCGGCAACGAGTAAAGAAGCAAATAATTCAGTTGTCCATCCAACGCCTTTGAAAGCCACAACGTCGTCATTAGAGGTTCTCACCATGGCTGCCAATCCTCTTAAATTGAGTCGACCAACAAAGGAAAAGACAGCAGACAAACACATTAGTATTGGCAAAATGAAAAAATTGCACCTAACTAATGTAAATGTATGCAGATCCCATAAAAATAAAAATAATGAAATGCCCGAAAAAAAAGCACCCGTTCCTCCTAGGACTGCCAACATACCATCCACTGATTTTATCAAACCCAACATTAACCGTGAATTCACTACTGAACAAAAAGAGCCTACGAAGTATAAAAATATGTGTGAAAAAATCACCAAAGAAATCAGCATCAACAAAGCATCTAATTCCGAGAGGGTGAAAGGTGTTCAATTACCAGTGAAGAACGAAGGACTCATTCACCGTACTAAAGAAACAAAATCTAAAAAAGAACTTGCAAAAAATTATAAAAACATACTAAATAAAGAATCTTCAAAAGCTTTAAAAAATAAAGATCGAGTCAAGAAAAGTAAATTTTCTTCCTTGGATATTGAAAAAACTGATAATAAGGAGAAAAATCTCGACAAAGAACATAAAAAGCAACAAAACAGTAAACCTACTATGTATCTTAAAGATTTTGACGGTCTTAACCAGCATAGTATTGATAAAGAAACCGAGAGACAACATAAAACTCAGAGTCATAGTCCAAAACGACAGAAACTGAAACGCGTTCGTACAAATTCGGATGATACTTCTAGGACAATGTTTGATGTTTACACACACAGTTCTATTAGAAGTGAAGTACAAGTCACCGAAAACTATGGAACCAATCCACCTAAAAGACATCGTCACGACGAAAGTTTCGATCTTAGATCCAAAACAAGCAAAGCCAATAAAAGTATTTACATAAAAAAACTCATGCAAAATGATACTCCGTCTGAGGACAAAAAAACAATAAAACGGGAAAACTTTAAACTAACAGTTGAAACCCAAAACGATGAAAAAACTAAATCGCCGAAAAAGACTGTTATACGCAAAAATAAACAAAACAATAAATGTCACCAGTTAAAATTAATAATTAATATTGTGTGTCAAGGATCAGATGATGCAACTACTTTAAGCAACTCCAGCTATAGTGAAACTGAAAATACAACACATAATGTGGACCTAAGTTTTCTAGATGATTTGAATGTGGATGAAATCGTGGATTGTTTGGAAAAAACGGAAAAAATTACTAAAATATCATCTTCTGAATCTTACAAGTTTAGAAACCCGACTAGTAGCAATTGCAAGATTGAAGAAACTATGAAAAACAACGGGTACGTACATTAGTTTTTAAGAGCAATGGTACTTTTAAGAATCTTAGGGCACGGTGGTAGTGCGCTCCTGCCAAGCGGGCAAAAGGCACAGCCGTACCATCCTTTCCTCGAAGCCATTCAGGACATTTTTGACTTTCCTGTATCTAATTTGTGGATAAAGCTAGAAGCCTGAATTTTCAGTGACCAAGAGTGCATAATATAGCTAGATATATTCCCAAATTACATTCTATTTGAACCTGTAGTTTAAGAACGATTGCAAGTCAAAGTTTCTTAATTTTTTCACTTACTCACTCAATCACCGATCATCAAAATTATATGGTAAAACCGCCTTTTGTTTTGTTTGTATTGTAGGAAAGTTTGTTTGTTTTTTGTGTACCTATCGTTGCTTGTGTTTTGTGTTGTGATGTGAATCGTATTTCGATCGTTTATTATTTACACTCATTTCTTTGACAAGGCACATGTACAGCCATTACTCAGCAATATGTAATTCGACTAATCCAAGTGTACCTATGTATTCAAAAAGAAATAAATGAATGAAATGAATTTCGGATTATTATATCAATCCCGGGACACCTTGTTATAATGAAATAATACAGCTATAATGATGGTTTTCAAATTTTCAGCTTGAGAAGGTCAAATACCCCGAAAAATCCTAGCCCAAGTCCTGATGTTAAAAAGTTAAGGGTAAAAAAAGAAGAAATGGCAAACATTGAAAATAAATACAATAAATCGACAACAATATTAAAAAAAAATGATTTTGATGAAGTAACGGCTATTTTGAACAAAAATGAAGACATCGTTTTAGACTTAACTAATGATATTGAATATGATCAAATAACATCAAATGTAGCTGTTGAAGTAACGGCTAGTATGGACAAAACTGAAAATATCATTTTAGACTTAACTAATGACATCAAAGATGACGAAATAAAATTAAATCAGGATGTTCCAGAAGTAATGGCTACTTTTGTCAAAAACGAAGAGTTCATTATAGTAGACTTAACTAATGACATTCAAGATACTGAAATAAAATTAAATCTGGATGTTACAGAAGTAACGGCTATTTTGGACAAAAATGAAGAGATAAATATAGTAGACTTAACCAATGACATTAAAGATAGTGAAATCCAACCAAATCTATCTACAAATAAATCAAATTTCTCAGAAGACTCTGTCGAAATGAAACACGACATTGCAGTCAGCTGCCTTCCCAGGAATCCAAGCAAAGAAGATGTAGTAGAAGAAAAGGATGCTAATAATCAACTGGAAACTGCAAGTGATATCTTTATAGAACAAGAAATACACTTTATATCATTACCAAATATTTATATAGATAATATATCAGAAGAAAATGGAAAAGGAGTCGAAGATAAAATGGAATTTATGAATGATGCAAAAGTAATTAACAAAACGCAAATTGAACTTATAGAAGAAAAAACTCAGCCTATTCATGGATATGGTAATTCTGATACTATAAAAGAGATAATCTACAAACATAAAGTTGAAGAACCGTTTGAGACAGTAAAGGTTCGAAAAGTACCTCATACTAAAGCCAAAGAAAATCTTAAAAATGTATCTGAAACAAATATGGGGCAAGGTGATACTGCTAAGAAAGACAATGCCCCCATTAATACTAAAAATATGAGCAAACTACACAAAAGTGAATCCGAAAACAAAGATACTAAAAATATAGTTGAATATGTGTGGGACGCATATGTATGCGACATCAAAACTGAACCTGAAAAAACTAAAGCCACCAAAAATGAACCTGAAAATACATTTAATACTAACACCTTCAAAAATGAATTCGTAAACACATTTAAAACCAGCAACTCCGCAAAAAATGAATCTGGAAATACATTTAAAACTAACAACGCCGAAAATACTAAACCTGTAACTGAAAAAACTAGAAACGCTGCCCAAACTCAACCTGAAAATACATTTAAAACTAGCAGCACCACCAAAAATGAATCTGGAAATAAATTACAAACAAAAAATGCTGCCAAAAGTGAACCTGACTATACATTGAATACATTGAACAAGACCATAAAAAATGTACCTGACATTACAATGAAAACTAGCAAAGCCGTCAAAAATAAACCTGGAATTACATTTAAAACTACCAATGTCGACAAAAGTAAACCTATAACTGAAAAATCTAGATACGCTACCAAAAATCAACCTGAAAATACATTTAAAACTAGCAGCGCCTCCAGAAATGAATCTGGAAATAAATTACAAACAAAAAATGCTGCCAAAAGTGAACCTGACAATACATTGAATTCATTGAACAAGACCACAAAAAATGAACTAGACAATACGCTTAAAACTGACAACACCGCCAAAAATGAACCTGGCAAAACATCTAACTCTGGAAACGACACCAAAAACGAACCTGGAACATCTAAAACGAAGTTTATCATTGGAAAGAAGGTTCAGAATGAAATAAAACATAAAGGACTGGCGGTGCTATTGGAACATATGATGTTCAAATGCTTGCGCAAGGAAATCAAAATAATAAACCATATACACCTGGGAAAATACTCAAATATATTCAGATGTAAAGATGCAACGGGACAAACTTACGCCGTGAAAATATTAACGTATGTTCTGATAACATTTCAACCATTTTTTGTTGTGAGCCATTTTCACCAAACATTTAACTAACTTACTTTGTTTTCAGGGATAGTCGCAACGCTAACTTTATAAAGCAGCGTAATATGATAAGACAACTACAGCAAGACGTCCCAAAAGATAAACTCAACACAGTTTATCTGGTAAACGGTTTCCGTGAACAGAAATGCTGTTTCCTAACTGAGTACTATCCCAAGAATTTGCAGCAAGTTCTAAAGGAGCAAGTTAATATGAAGCCTTTTCATATAAATCGAGTGCAAGAGTTGGCGAGGCAGCTGATATCAGCTGTTATGGTCTTGAGAAATAATTTCATTGTTCATTCTGGTATGTACATATTTATTTTTACCCAAGACGGGACGAAGAAGGTAAGTAAACATAAACATTTATTTTCTCTAACAAAAAGGTCTTTTAAACAATAAGTTACAACTCGGTAGGGTACACAGACTGTAGACCTGTTTTGTGAGAGACTAGTGCCTGAGATAGGTGTGTGAAACCTGTATTACAGGAAGGAAGTCAGGTAAGTGGATTTAGGGTGAGAGATGAGAGGTTGTTTGTGTGTGATTTATAATTTCGAATTTATTTAAATGCAGTTGACCTCCTGGGGTCATGACTGCGTTACCGTTGCATGACACGTTGACACGTGCTATGTTGGTGAGCGCAGATGGCGCTCAACCTGCTAAGTTAGGATGGGGCAACGAGCACAAGGGTAGCACTTAGGTACGGACCTCGGCTCGGACCGTTCCTCCCCAACCTGGCAACAGCCCAAGCTGTTGCCAGGTTGGGGAGGAACGGTCAAAACGCCCCGGAACAAGCTTGTACCGGTTTAGGCGTAAGGTACAGAAGGTTCGTCGACCTCCGGCCGGCGAGGTGGGTGCAAAGGTGGACAGTTGTCTCTGTCTTGACTGGATGACGTGGTAGTGATAGGGTCATCGAGATCACCAAGAACATGTCTTGGTCTACGGAAACAAATGTTACCATTTATCTCCAAAACGGTTTGACCTATTTAGATACGGTTTCCTGTAAAGGGTTTGTGATTCATCGGCGATGGTAGATAGGCGTTATGGTGTTAACTCGCCAGGGGGCACGGCAATAAACACTTTACGCTTGTTAAAATGTGTTTTAGCTCATTTTTTATTTGAAAACTGGCAAGCGGAACACTGATTACTTGTTAGACTTCTCAAAATGTTTGTTTGTGGTTTTATACTAGTGTTAAACGCGTTTTAGGTTTACCAGAATCTCATGGCAAATCATCATCATCATCATCATCATTAGCCGTCCACTGCTGGACGTGCCTCCCCCATAGAATGCAATAGGGTGATTTGACATTATCCGCTTGGCAGGCGGATTGGTGATCGATGTTATATTTGGAAAGGCTCTAAAATAAATATAAACCTACCGCGGGGCTATTTATACTATGGGCCGTGACTAGCTGTTTTTATCATCTTTTGTCAGAGGATAAATACGTGTTTTGTTGAGAAATATCTTTTATACCATTCCCCCACTAAAAAGATTATTTTATTCATTGTTTTCATTAAAGCAAGTAATAGAATCGTTTGGCAACTAAGAATATTTCGAGTTGATTAATCGTTTTTCCTTATAAAATGTATGGGTTTTTTTTTTGGTTATTTCTGCCATTTCTAGTACTCAAACCTCAGTCGGTCCAGTAGAGACTTTTGATCCTTATAAGAAATAGGATAGAATGGCATTCAAAAAAGTTTTTGTGTAAAATTACCATTTTCTTGATGACTGTAATTTTTTTCCAAAATCTGTGAATGCAGATCAGAATATCTCAAAAAGTTATAGATGGTCTTCTAGGAACGTTTTCCTGTAACTATAACGGTTAAGGTACCTGCCCTTACTGTCCCGTCTCAACAATCCATCCTGTACCTCCATTTCAATGCACACCCTCCAATAAAAACTCCTATACAACCTCCTTGCGCAAAAAATACTCTAATACAAAATCCATGTGCAAAGAAAACTCGACATATAAACTTCTTGTGCAAATTACTCCTCGAGATTTGATTGGTTAACATTTTCGACTAGGAGTTTAGCATTGGAATAAAAACTGTTTTGTGTTCTTTGCTGTGATTAATAAATTGGCACTATTTTTAATACTGTAAGTTGTACGAACACAAAGTTTAGTGGTACTTAATATAAATCCATTGAAAATGTATTCAACTGATGAAGTAGATGCCTATTTTCGCTTAAATCTTTCTTTTTCTCGTAGTCATGGTATGGATTTATATCGAGGGCCATGAATCACTCGCGTCGCTCATGATTCTAACATATCATGAATCACTCCCTACGGTCGTGATTCAGTCGTTAGCATCCTTCATTTGCTCGAGATTCATCTATGGCCCTCGCTTTAAATCCGTTCTTTATTCACTAATTGCATAATATACTATTTCAAAGCAAGCTTTTATGAAATTAGTGATCGGAACCGTGGCCTGATCATAATAAGCCCAATTAATTATCGAGGAGTTCCGATGTCCATCAACGGATCAGCTCGCTGTCACCATAATATTGTATTGTCATCGGTCCTTGTGCAAAGTTTCAATTTAATCCGAAGTTTTGATGTGGGTGAAAATCACGTTCAAAGATTCCGTTTGCAGCAGTGTTTGGGCTCATTTTGATCAGCCCAATTTTATAAAAGCGTGTTTTGAAAAAACTATTTTTCAATAAAGAACTTATTTTGAAGTAGCCTAACTTTTTACAAGCTTTTATTTATGATGCGGTAAGTATCTGGTAGGCCTATAACACAAATTCAACTAATTTTGTGAATGAAGCAAAAGAGATATGTCAGGATCGTAGCAAGTGGAAATCCGTGGTCTCTGCCTACCCCTCCGGGAAAAAGGCGTGAGTTTATGTATTTAAGTAAATAATTTTGTTAGATTTTCATGAACGGTATCATTTCAGATATACAACCGGCTCATATTCTCCTCGACGCAACTCAAAACAGACTGAAGCTATGCGGTTTCGACGACGCTTATTACATGGAAAAATATGTTTATCCGCTTCCCAGCATTGGGACGGCCGACTATCGCGCCCCGGAGATCATCCTCGGCTTCAGCGCGGGCTACAGCATAGACGTGTGGTCTTCAGCGTTAGTTATCCACCAAATGGCAACGAACGCGAAACTGTTCAACGGTACATACAACAACGGTATTCTGTACAAGCAAATAACTACTTTCGGTAACCTGCCGCAAGATATGATAGACGCATCGCTGTACAAGATGCGCTACTTCCGTGAAGGGGCCTTTATCAGAGAAGAGGGAAATGAATATGTAAGAATTTTGATGATTCAGACTTTAACAAACATTTCTCCCGCGAACCCGCACTTCACTAAAATAAGTCAAATAGATGGCAGTCAAATAAATAAATAAATAATGATGGACAGTTCACATAACATTATCTAGCCCCAAGCTAAGAAGCCTCCTTATTCGCTATGACCAAACGTGACATAACGCGGGCTCGTTACGATATCTGCGTGGAATCATCGTTCAGAATACATTGTGACGTGACACGTTATTTTTCCCAGAGCTTGTGTTATGGGTACAAGATAAGTGATATACTTAATACTACGTTTTTTTTTTAAATTATACATAAGAAAATACCCGGAACACCCTGAACAAATATCTGCAGATCGTACAAATATTTGTTCCGAGGCGGAAATCGAACCCGCAACCTCCTGCGTCGCAGGCGAACCTTCGCCCGCCGCGCCACAGAGGTCGATAAAATGCCTTGTTCGCTTTATGACATTCGCTTTATGGCAGATTAGCATTAGGACAGATTCGCTCTAAGGCAGAAATTGTACAGTCAATGGCAGATTTGATGAAATAACTTGTCTCGCTCTAACTATAGTGTGACTTCTATAGTTTCATCCTTATCATCGCATTTCTGCATTTCGCTGCCGCATGGGAATCGTCGGTGTACTAATGGCGTAAAAGGCACATTTTATTGCATTTTGAATCCCAGACGTGAACAGAGTATTATAAATTTAACGTTTATATCTGACACCAGAGGCCAGCACTACCTCATACGAAACGAAACGAAACGTTTATATCTGTTATAGGTCGCGCTTCGAGTAATGAGCGCTGACCTTCAGTGCGCAGTAGTCACTTTATGGGTCTGTATAGCGAGTGCGCTAATGTAAACATGCTCTATCAACCCCACCACTTTCGCCGAGCGCTCATTACTCGTTGCGCGACCTGTTGGCATCATAGCTCCAGAACGGGTGCTCTGATTTCAAAGCGGTCATTTTTTAGAAAAGTAAAAGTTTATTTTGATAAAACCATACACAGTACAATTTACATGCTAAGGTATAAACTGTGCCGTGTATATAGTGCTGTCAAAAAGGGTCCGTGGTCAGCATAATGCTGCAGTAAACTGCAGCGCTGGTTTTCAGCACGGACCACAATTGACGCAAGGACAGGACACGATTAACAAAAAAAAAATACAATATGTATTCTTGACACAGAGCATGACGTGATTGTGGGTCATGAATACTTCTAAATACCTCACCACGGTCACCACGGGCCTAGAGTTTCCACCCCAAACGGCTCCAATAAATATTTTTTGTTTTAATTCTTTTTACTCTTTTTCAGACTCTAATGCATATTCTAAAAGCAACCAACGAGTTGCAAATGACTTTAACAAACGCCTACAATAAACACTGGGCAACCAGTGACAAGTGCCAACGTGATTCAGATATGTCCAAGCTGACGGTTTTGAACAACCTTTTGGAGCGAATGTTGGTGCTGGACCCTCGTTGTAGGCTGGCTATTAAGGATGTGAGCACTGACCCTTTTATTTACGAGACTTCGGCGTAAGTTACTAGTTCCACTGTCTGCTACATCTCAGATTTTGTGTCTACTAAAAAGCATTTTCATCAATATAATTCCATCAATTACATTAACACGCAGGACATTAATCTCAATAATCCCACATAATATGAAATATCTCGGTCGAAAGAGATACATCGTGTGGTCCATAGCTAGAGATGCCACGAATATTCGGCTACTATTCGGTATTCGACTACTTTTTTATATTTATTCGGCCGAATGCTGCGTACTATTCAGCCGAATACCAAATAATAAAAAAACGCACATATTACTTTATTATATTTATTTCTATTAACAACTATCATTACTTGCTTTCTTTCCTTCGCCTCGCGAGTTCTTGTTGTTACACAGCAAACACAGGTCACAGATAGTTTATTTTCTTCACTACAAATCTCATATTTCCAAATAGGCGATGTTTAGTTTAATGGTGCCATTTTGTGAAGCTTTTGGCGAACAGTGATATTTTTATTATAAAAAGTTACTATTTGTAAAACACAATGTAAAGAAATAATAAACAAATAATGCATGTCGCGACACGACCTACTTCCAAATTAAACAAATACCCCCCCATAACCTCTGCACGGAGCGCAATAAGACAACGAGGCCCAAGTCGGAGTTTTGCAAACACCGTCGGTCGTAACGACGATCGTGCGTGTATTGCGTAGTAACTATAGCCATTAATCTGTGACGTTTCTGGCAAAGATTAACAGCTAGTTATTACGTTATACACGGACGATCGTCGTTACGATCATCGTTACGATGATGTTTGCAAAACTCCGACTTGGGCCGCCGGTCTGGGGTCATAACGTCAAGCGCGAAATTAAAATATCTTACGCCGAACATTCGGCGGTTCGGCCGAAAGCGCGGCCGAGTATTCGGTATACGGCCAAATCACTATTCGTGACATCTCTACATGCAAAGTTCGTTCGAAGCATTCAATTCCGGGCGAGCTAAAATTATGTTGTCGAGCCGACAGTAAGTTTTTTTTTCTTTCATTTTGTTTTTATTTTGCCTTAAGAGCAGATTTGCATAGTAAGGAAGTTGTAATAATTATGTTAATTTTAAGTTCTTGTGAATATATTAGTTATTGCGTTTGTGTCGTGTTTTATTTAGTAGTGTTCTACATATACACTCAACCCCTTGTGAAAGTTTAAAACCAGGTAAGTACCACTACCATACTATCAGGGTTGGGCAGTATTTGAATTACTTGTAATTAAAATACGTAATTGAAATACAAATACGTATTTGGTATTTGTATTTCAATTACTTCCTTAAAATGTAATTTGTAATTCGTATTTCAAATACCTCACGCCGAGGTATTTTGTAATTAGTATTTAAAATACCTGAGGCTTCAAAATAAATTTTAACATTAAAATAAATTTAACTTTCATTTAGCGATCGTGAGTGTGAGTGCGAGGCGAGAGTGTTATGATGGTAAAGCAGTTGGCAACACTGCAGCTGTTATGTATACTGTACGCTATGACTGTACGTCAAAATTGGCCAACAAAACACAAAAAGCCCGCATTTTCAGCCCGTGCTGGTCTAGATCACTTATCTGTATTTTGTAATTTGTATTTCGTATTTCAATTAAAAATATCTAAAATACGGCATTTTGTATTTTATATTTCAAGTACCTTAAGTACTTAAAGATATTTTGTATTTCGTATTTTAATTACTTGCGATACAGTATTTTTTAATTTGTATTTCAATTAAAGCAACGCCTGTATTTTGCCCAGCCCTGCATACTATACCTGCCAGCAATGTAGTAGTGCTCGCATTGCTGTGTTCCGGTTTGAAAGGCTGGACGAGAAGTCCCCCATAGAATGCAGTAGGGGTATTAGCCATAATCATAACATAACACCCAACAGTCACAAATATAGTCCTGATCCCACACTAGGATTCCCTGTGTTGTGGGTATCCGGAACTACGAGAACCATGGTACCATAACACCCAGACCCAAATATTTGCAGATCATACAGACATTTGTCCCGCAGCGGGAATCGAACCCGCAACATCTCGCATCTCAGCCGGCTACTCGCCCGACGCGCTACAGAGGTCGTCAACTGAGCTGAGTCAGTCGTGGGAAGCAATGGCGGCGATGAGCTCACCCCTTGTCACGTCTATATTCCAACGATGTTGCAACCCACAGTGAAAAAGAGACCCATTGAGGCTCTGCCTACCCTTTCGGGGAAAAAGGCGTGTGTCTATGTATGTATGAAACTCTAGGCGGGTTGGTCATCGCAGTATTGGTGTTGAGTACTCAGGTGGATGCTGCTGCCCATCCCATGGTATAACCCCTTAGTCAGCTTTTACGACATTCATTCATTCATTAATTTTTAAACCTAAACTATGAATAAAAAAAAAAACAAGCTAACTACAGCCCGCGTTTTCGACAATTTTCACGGATTGTTAGAAATTCATGGTTTTGTTTTGAAAAATGAGTTCTTCAAGTGACAGTGAAAGTATAGAATTAACTCCTGAAAGTATTAGAACTGACGCAAGAAATGTGATGGATATTCTATTTCTCCACAATCTTTATATAAATCTTTGTAGCTGGATTACTTCGTCCTTCTTTGGTTATCTTTAGTAGATATCACTAACCTGTCCGGGCATCTCTTTAGTGTCCATCGGGCACGTGGAATAGCACGAGGGGGGTGGCTTTGCCGGTGTGCGGGGAAAGGAGGCCGGTACATCGTCTAATAATGGTCCAATAGGACTCTTAAGATCCCGAGATGTTGTAGCTGGATTACTTCGTCCTTCTTTGGTTATCTTTAGTATCACAAACCTGTCCGGGCATCTCCTTAGTGTGTCCATCGGGCATGTGGAATAGCACGAGAGGGGTGGCTTGGCCGGTGTGCGGGGAAAGGGAGCCGGTACATCGTCTAATAATGGTCCAATAGGACTCTTAAGATCACGAGATGTTGTAGCTGGATTACTTCGTCCTTCTTTGATTTTCTTTAGTAGGTAGCACTAACCTGTCCGGGCATCTCTTTAGTGTGTCCATCGGGCACGTGGAATAGCACGAGGGGGGTGGCTTTGCCGGTGTGCGGGGAAGGGGGGGCCGGCGCTACGTCTACTCTGAAGAACCCGCGACGTTGCAGCTGGATTACTTGGTCCTTCTTGACGTTAGCGAGCTCGGGCTCGCCAAGCATTGGGATTTCCCACTGCGGAACAAATATATTATGAATGTAAAAGCAGTGTCAATCAAGTGAGAATCCTGACTGTGGATACATTATCTACTATCTACATTACTGAACATTATCTAGCCCCAAGCTAAGCAGAACTTGTGTTATGGGTACTAGATAACTGATATACTTAGTACTTACTGTACTTACTGTTACTGTTCTTACTTTAGTGATTACTGGTATAGTATTAAAAATCCTATATAATATGTTATGTGGTTTAAATTACCCTGGTCTTATGCCCAATGTACTGCTTGAAGTCCTCATCCTTGCCCAGCACCGCCTTGGATATGATGTGGTCAAAGTACACGCAGAACACCTCCAACATAGGCGACTGAGGAGTGTCGGCCAGCCAGGTCAGCTTGATGGTCTTCTTATAGTCTTTGTTGTCTAGGTTCGGCGTAGCGTCCACGCTGGTAACTGTTCCGTCAGCAGCCCTGGAAATTTAACATTTACGAACTTTATCGTTTTGGCAACGTATTGTTTCGAAGGAAATAAGGTAACCTAGGTTTAGTTGTAGTAGAGCTTTTTTGTGAAAGAGTTCGTCCGGGGAAGTACTACCACCATACCTATTTCTGCCGCAAATTAGTAGTGCTCGCATTGCTGTGTTCCGGTTTGAAGGGTAAGGGTGCCGGTGAAATTACAGGCACATGAGACTTTTCATCTTTATGTCTCAGGGTGGCGGGCGCAGTGCAATGCCACATAGGCCGCATCCTAGGTGGACGTGACCTATGAGGTAATGCACTGTTCATAGGCAGAGGTTACCGCTTAACATCAGGTGGGCCATTTGCTTGTTCCGTCATTCAAGTAGTATAAAAAAACCAAAACCTACTTAAATCGCGTGTATTCGCGAGGTCTCAAATCGGGGCGAACCAATAGTATAAAACAAAACATTAAAAAAAAACTCACTTGTGAATCTTATTGATCATAACATTCCCGTAGTACACAAACGTGGCATTCTCTCCTTCCTTCAACGCTTTAGCGTCGACTTGGTCTATCAGCAGCCTCTTGGACACATGCACGGTCTTCGTGCCCACGTCCGGGTTCTTGGGGTGTAAGGCTACGGTCAGGGTGCTGTCGGCGACGCCCTTCAGGTTCACAGGAACCGTAGATGTTTCGAGAGTCGTGTAGCGCGGCGCTATCGGGTCAATGACCTGCAAATAAGACATTTTGATTTTATACTTTTAGGTAGGTTTGTGCATAATACAAACAGTAGTTATAGACGAGTTTTGTTAGAAGTAGAGCTTTTTTGTAAAAAAGTTCGTCAGGGGAAGGGACGACCTCTGTGGCGCGGCGGGCGAACGTTCAACGCAGGAGGTTGCGGGTTCGATTCCCGCCTCGGAACAAATATTTGTGCGATCGCAGATATTTGTTCAGGGTGTTCTGGGTATTTTCTATGCATAATAAAAATATCTATCTATGTATTATATTGTATTAAGTATATCAGTTATCTAGTACCCATAACACAAGCTCTGCTTAGCTTGGGGCTAGATAATGTTGTGTGAACTGTCCAGCATTATTTATTTATTTAAATACTACCACCGTACTTATTTCTGCCGCAAAGCAGTAGTGCTCGCATTGCTGTGTTGTGGTTTGAAGGGTATGGGTGCCGGTGAAATTACAAGCACATAAGACTTTTCATATTTATGTCTCAGGGTGGCGGGCGCAATGCAATGCCACATAGAGTGCGTCCTAGGTGGACGTGACCTACAAGGTAATACATTGTTAAAGGCAGAGGTTACCGCTTATCATCAGGTGGGCCATATATTTGCTCCGTAATTAGAGTAGTTATAAAAAAAAAAAAAAATTGTGTAGGTTTGTGCTTAACACTTTGTGCTTAACTAGTGGTGGTTGGGAAGACAGAGGAGAAAAGACCTCGTGGCCGATCACCTAGCCGCTGGTCTGACCAAGTGCAATACAATCATAGTGCATATTGACGACCTCTGTGGCGTGGCGGGCTAAGGTTCGCCTGCGACGCAGAATGTCGCGGGTTCGATTCCCGCCTAGGAACAAATATTTGTACGATCTGCAGATATTTGGGTATATACTATGTATAATAAAAAGTATCTATCTATGTAATTGCAATGTATTGTATTAAGTATATCATTTATCTAGTACCCATAACACAAGCTCTGCTTATCAGATAATGTTGTGTGAACTTTCCAGCATTATTTATTTATTTTATTTATTTATTTAGTTTTGTTTTGTATTTTTATTGGGAGATACCTTTGTTTGACCACGATCTCACCTGTTGGTAAGTGACGATGTGGCCGAAGATGGAGCACAAAGGTCTAGAAGGCACCTATTTACTCTAGCCTTGAAGAGACCCAGATTATAGTTTTCAGGAAAGACAGACGACGGTAGTGAATTCCACTCCTTAGCAGTTCGCATTATAAAGGTAGAACTGAATCGTTTAGTACGAATAGAGGGTATACTAATGAGGTATAATGCGCGTCATGTAAAAAGAACGCTGGCGGTCAAGCTTCTTCAGGCGTTCCAGCGTTCTTTTTACATGACGCGTACTATACCTACTTATTTAAGAGATGTATACCTATGCATTGAATGAGTGCCTACCTAGTTTACAACAAATAATGTACAATTATAGTGTAACAATGTACAAAAAGAACGCTGGAACGCCTGTAGAAGCTTGACCGCCAGCGTTCTTTTTACATGACGCGCACTTTACGGATGGTACCGAGCCGTGCGTCTGCTCGTCCTATGATGAAAAGGAGATGGTGGGATTAGATCATAAAGTTCCTGGGAGCATACCCTGAAATGTAATCTTTAGAAGATCGAAAGACATGCAATCTTACTGCGGTGCTCGAGACTCTGGATCTTAGTCTCCGCCATATGATGCTCATCTAATAACCCTGAAGCAGCACTATAAGCAGTGGACTAATGTGAGCTGACGATAAATAAATAAATAAATAATGCTGGACAGTACACACAACATGTGAAGCACTAGCTGTTTCATTAGACGTCTCGAAGGCCTTTGATAGGGTTTGGCACGCTAGCCTTATTGGCAAGCTTCCTGCCTACGGACTGCCAGTTCAACTCTGCTCCTGGCTCGCAGACTTTCTGAGGGAAAGATCCATTCGAGTAGTTATTGACGGCTGCTCGTCCGATCAATTGGCTATTAATGCCGGGGTACCTCAGGGGTCAGTGCTATCTGCCACACTGTTTCTGTTGCACATTAACGATCTGCTAATGCCCGGTATCATTGGGTATGCATACGACAGCACAGTTGTGGAGAGATATGATTCTACTGCGCGAGCTAGGCTGAATGAAATTCAGGTGTTAAGAGATGAGATGCTGCAGCATCTGAATTTGACTCTCAAGGCTGTATCCGACTGGGGTGATGCCAATCTAGTCAAGTTCAATGCCTCTAAAAAGCAGGCTTGTCTCTTCTCGGCGAAAAAAAGTCAGTTTCTCCAAGTTCCTGTATTCCGTGATGTACCTGTAGCTATAGGAGATCACCTCGAGCTCTTAGGTGTTTCGCTCACGCCTACTCTCAACTTTGGCTCTTACATCGAGTCTAAGGCAAAAACAGCTGCCATGAAGCTAGGCATCCTGAATAAGGTAAAGCGTTACTTCACACCAGGACAGCTTCTCAGTTTATATAAAGCACAAGTCCGGGCTGGTATGGAGTACTGCTGCCATGTTTGGGATGGTTCGGCCAAATACCAGCTTGCTGCCTTGGACTCGATCGAACGTAGAGCTTTCAGGCTTATAGGTGAGCAACATATGGCGGAGACTAAGATCCAGAGTCTCGAGCACCGCCGTAAGGTTGCATGCCTTTCAATCTTCTATAGGTTACATTTCGGGGAATGCTCCCAGGAACTGCACGATCTGATCCCACCATCTCTTTTTCATCATAGGACGAGCAGGCGTACAGCTCAGTACCATCCTTACCTCATTGGTATACCTTCTATTCGCACAAAACGTTTCGGTTCTACCTTTATAATGCGAACTGCTAAGGAGTGGAATACACTGCCGTCGTCTGTCTTTCCTGAAAACTATAATCTGGGTCTCTTCAAGTTAGAGTGAATAGGTGCCTTCTAGACCTTTGTGCTCCATCTTCGGCCACATCGTCACTTACCAACAGGTGAGATCGTGGTCAAATAAAGGTCTATCAATGTTAAAAAAAAAAACATTATCTAGCCCCAAGTTAAGCAGAGCTTGTGTCATGGGTACAATACAATACATTACAAACAAAATACCTAGAACACCCTTTACAAATATCTGCAGACCGCACAAATATTTGTTCTGAGGCGGGAATCGAACCCGCAACCTGAGCGTCGCAGGCGAACCTTCGCCCGCCGCGCCGCAGAGGTCGTCAGATGGTGGGATCAGATGGTGAAGTTCCCCCGAAATGTAACCTATGACTTTACGGCGGTGCTCGAGACTCTGGATCTTAGTCTGCACCATATGTTGCTCATCTATAACCCTGAAGCAGTACTATAAGCAGTGGACTAGTGTGAGCTGATGATGCTAACCTTCTTGTTGATAGCCCAGATCTTATCCCATTCCATGAAGACGACGGAGCGACTGGAGCCCTGCGCTGTTATGAACTGGCGCAGGCCCTCCACTGACATGCCTCGGCGGAGGACGCCTCTCACCGTTGGCATACGTGGGTCGTCCCTGCAAAAGAATTAACATTTCATTTAAACTAGTGGTTCACCCCGAACTGAGACCTCGCGAATACACGCCATTTAGGTAGGTTACCTTATTTCTTTCGAAAAAATATCTATGTACGTGAGTATATCCATATAAAATGAACGTACTTGTCAGTTCGAAAAGTTAGAGCTACAACGTCGTTCAAATTCCTAGAAACGGGAGGTCAACAATGGATGTTATACTGGTTATCTTTATATAGAACACAAATTTCGAAATTCTTCAAGTTTAGACTTTTCCAGTATTTGTGTCATAAAAGCTACAAACTTACCAAATTTCAGCGTTGTAGGATTAGTGGAAGTACCCTAGAGGTTTTGGTTTTTTACATTTTCTATTTACCCTAATATCTCAAAAACTACATAAGTTAAAATATAATAAAAAATAGTTTTGAAATTTCGAAGCTTTCATATGACACCCTATTTGATCTTGATTTTCTCACTTTTTTTGTTATACCCTCTTGGACCTCAATATCTCAAAAACCCCCCAACCGATATAGCCTTACCAACAAATTGAACCAATACTATCGACCCACCAATCAAATTTCATGAAGATTGGATTAAAGGTTCGGAAGTTATGCTCGGACAAACATACATACAAACGCCGATTCTTCCAAGTTGACTCAGAGAACTTGCTTCGCTCGTTCAAAGACGGAACTAGCAGATAGCACACCTGAGGCCGTAGTAGTATAGTATTATTTTATCTGTGGCCGTAGGCAAAGTAACATTCTAATACAGATGTCGCTAGTAGAAAAGCCAACAATGTATGAGATCGACGTAAGCTATCGAAATATCACGTGGTCAATTGTATTGTATTACGACTGTAGAAATGGAATCGCTTCGAAGCGAATGCCACTTGGCTAGACCGGCTGATGTTAAGCGGTAACCTCTGCCTTTAACAATACATTACCTCACAGGTCACGTTCACCTAGGACGCGAGCAATTATTTGTATTCCTTTCATTAAACGGGAATGTTCACGCTCTAGTAATATAACCCGGACTTGTTGATAAGATTCGTTGGTATAAGATTTGTCCTGCCTGCTAGCTTATTGTGGATTGTGTTATTGAAGAAAGCGTTAGCCGAGTCAGTCGTGGGAAGCAATAGCGGCGATAAGCTCACCACTTGTCACGTCTATATTCCACGATGGTGCAACCCACTGTGAAAAGAGGCCCATTGAGGCTCTGCGTACCCCTTAAGGGAAAAAGGCGTGTGTCTATGTATGTATGTAGTAATACCAGTATAGAGACACTCAGTTACATCGAATCGAGGGTTTGCATAATGGTGAGTGCGGTCCACGTCGCGTGCAACATTGGCACTTTGTAAACTCGAACGTTTTCGATGCCTTTGTAAGTTTAACACCAAAAATAAACAAATATATATTTATTTTGTAACCTCATATACAAAAGCAACGAAAATAGGAACATTTTCGTCGCCTTTGTTTTCTTACCGAGATTAGGCACATTTTGGATACCTTTGTAGAATTCTCACTAAACATAGGCACGTTTTCGTCACTATTTTATTTTATTTTATTGAGGTAAACCAACAGCGTTACAATACATATAGTCCAAGTAACAAAATACACAACAATAAGGCCAAAAAAGGGTTACACAAATATTACAAAAATTATGGATACTAACAAAAATGCTTATGCTAATTTCAAAGAAAGGAAAAATATGACTATGTGAAAGTAAATAATAAAAATATAAGAATATAAATATAAAATTCGCTTGCATTGCTATTGTAAATTTCTCACCGAGAATAGGCACTTTTTCGTTGCCATTGTAAAATTATCATCGAGAACAGGCACGTTTTTGTTGCCATTGTAAATTTATTATCGAGAATAGACACGTTTTCGTTGCCATTGTAAATTTATCATCGAGAACAGGCACGCTTTTGTTGCCATTGTAAATTAATCATCGAGAACAGGCACGTTTTTGTTGCCATTGTAAATTTATCATCGAGAACAGGCACGTTTTTGTTGCCATTGTAAATTTATCATCGAGAACAGGCACGTTTTTGTTGCCATTGTAAATTTATCGTCGAGAACAGGCACGTTTTTGTTGCCATTGTAAATTTATCATCGAGAACAGGCACGTTTTTGTTGCCATTGTAAATTTATCATCGAGAACAGGCACGTTTTTGTTGCCATTGTAAATTTATCATCGAGAACAGGCAAGTTTTTGTTGCCATTGTAAATTTATCGTCGAGAACAGGCACGTTTTTGTTGCCATTGTAAATTTATCATCGAGAACAGGCACGTTTTTGTTGCCATTGTATATTTATCATCGAGAATAGGCACGTTTTTGTTGCCATTGTAAATTTATCATCGAGAATAGGCACGTTTTCGTTGCCATTGTAAATTTATCATCGAGAACAGGCACGTTTTTGTTGCCATTGTAAATTTATCATCGAGAACAGGCACGTTTTTGTTGCCATTGTAAATTTATCATCGAGAACAGGCACGTTTTTGTTGCCATTGTAAATTTATCGTCGAGAACAGGCACGTTTTTGTTGCCATTGTAAATTTATCATCGAGAACAGGCACGTTTTTGTTGCCATTGTAAATTTATCATCGAGAACAGGCACGTTTTTGTTGCCATTGTAAATTTATCGTCGAGAACAGGCACGTTTTTGTTGCCATTGTAAATTTATCATCGAGAACAGGCACGTTTTTGTTGCCATTGTAAATTTATCATCGAGAATAGGCACGTTTTTGTTGCCATTGTAAATTTATCATCGAGAATAGGCACGTTTTCGTTGCCATTGTAAATTTATCATCGAGAACAGGCACGTTTTTATTGCCATTGTGAATTTGTCATCGAGAATAGGCACGTTTTCATTGCCTTTTTAAATTTATCATCGAGAATTGGCAAGTTTTCTTTGCTATTGTAGATTTCTCACCGAGAATAGGAACCTTTTCGTCTTTCAACTCTTTGCCGCAACTGCATATAAATGAACAGTGAAAATGCTTACCATCCATCGACAAGACCCTGCTCCACGAACCATGTGAGTTTTCGCTTCGACAGTACTGTGTAGGTCATGCTTAATCTGAAAATGTAAACAAATGTATTTTTATTGCGGATATAATACTAGTATCTTGCATACAGATTGTGCGAATTATATATTGTTTTTTCTACTTGGGATGACGGGTCAAGCCGATAGGTCAGCTGGCTGTTCAACTGGCCTTTGAACAGTGCATTATCACATAGGTCACGTCCACCTAGGACGCGCCCTATGTGGCATTGCACTGCGCTCGCCACCCTGAGACATAAAGATGAAAAGTCTCATGTGCCTGTAATTTCACCGGCACCCATACCCTTCAAACCGGAACACAGCAATGCGAGCACTACTGCTTTGCGGCAGAAATAGGTATGGTGGTAGTACTTCCCCGGACGAACTCTTTCATAAAAAAGCTCTACTACTACTAAACGTGATTTAAATTATTTGATTTAAACCATCTCAACCCTGGCGCCTACTGCCGTTGTAGTCTGTCGGTTATCACCCGAAACGGCAAGCGAAAGGAAACTATTTTCATGATTTATTTATTACGAAATGTTAAACTTGCCTGCTGTACTCCCAGATATAAGGTTTTCTCAGTCCAATAGCGTCGATGAACCAGTAGAATTGTGGATCTCTGTCGTGGTACTCCATTGTTCGCAGCACGTGCGTTACACCCTCTATGGAGTCCACGATTGGACAAGCGAAGTCATATGTTGGGTACACCCTGAAAAAAAAACATTTAATCATGCGAGTGTGTTATTTCTTGCCGGCTGACAGTTCACCTTTTGCCATAACAGCTAAATCGATTTCGATGATACAGGAATGTGTTGTTACTGGAAGAAAGTGTCGGCAGTCAGTCGTGGAAAGCAATAGCGGTGATGTGCTCACCACGTATATATTCCCACGATAGTGCAAACCACAGTGTAAAGAGGCCCATTGAGCCTCTGCCTAACCTTTCCGGGAAAAAAGCGTGTGTCTATACATACATACCTCTGTGGTGCGGCGGGCGAAGATTCGTCTGCGACGCAGGAGGTTGGGGGTTCAATTCCCGCCTCGGAACAAATATTTGTGCGATCTGTTGATATTTGTTCAGGGTGTTCTGGGTATTTTCTATGTATAATAAAAAATATCTATCTATGTAAGAGTCAAGAGTGAATAGGTGCCTTCTAGACCTTTGTGCTTCATCTTCGGCCACATTGTCACTTACCAACAGGTGAGATCGTGGTCAAACAAAGGTCTATCAATGTTAAAAAAAAAAAAAAAAAAAATTATGTATTGTAATAAGTATATCAGTTATCTAGTACCCAGAACACAAGCTCTGCTTAGCGTGGGCTAGATAATGTTGTGTGAACTGTCCAGCATTATTTATTTATAGATAGGTACATACAAATGACCATAGATACAAATGTATGTGTGTATGTAGAGATTTATTACCTGGATGCGTGTATCCAAACCCTTTGGTATGGTACACCGGTCAACACCGGCCGGTGCTGAGTACTAGACATTGTACTGAACTCTTCGCTAAACAGTGGTCCAAAATCTATTTTGAGCCAGCGACCTAGACCAATAAACAGACAAGTGCGAGCGAGACTCGCGCCTAACGGTTCCGTACGGTAAAAGCGCACTGGTCCAAGGTGATGATATTCTGACTATCTTACTTGTATTTAGTGCCAGTTCTGGGATGCACCTCCGGCTTGCACCTGTAGATGGTGGGGTCTCGCAGACACCCGTTAGCTGACTGCATATCTTACTTGTATTTAGTGCCAGTTCTGGGGTGCACCTCCAGCTTGCACCTGTAGATGGTGGGGTCTCGCAGACACCCGTTAGCTGACTGCATATCTTACTTGTATTTAGTGCCAGTTCTGGGGTGCACCTCCAGCTTGCACCTGTAGATGGTGGGGTCTCGCAGACACCCGTTAGCTGACTGCATATCTTACTTGTATTTAGTGCCAGTTCTGGGGTGCACCTCCGGCTTGCACCTGTAGATGGTGGGGTCTCGCAGACACCCGTTAGCTGACTGCATATCTTACTTGTATTTAGTGCCAGTTCTGGGGTGCACCTCCGGCTTGCACCTGTAGATGGTGGGGTCTCGCAGACACCCGATAGCTGACTGCATATCTTACTTGTATTTAGTGCCAGTTCTGGGGTGCACCTCCGGCTTGCACCTGTAGATGGTGGGGTCTCGCAGACACCCGTTAGCTGACTGCATATCTTACTTGTATTTAGTGCCAGTTCTGGGGTGCACCTCCAGCTTGCACCTGTAGATGGTGGGGTGTCGCAGACACCCGTTAGCTGACTGCATATCTTACTTGTATTTAGTGCCAGTTCTGGGGTGCACCTCCGGCTTGCACCTGTAGATGGTGGGGTCTCGCAGACACCCGTTAGCTGACTGCATATCTTACTTGTATTTAGTGCCAGTTCTGGGGTGCACCTCCAGCTTGCACCTGTAGATGGTGGGGTCTCGCAGACACCCGTTAGCTGACTGCATATCTTACTTGTATTTAGTGCCAGTTCTGGGGTGCACCTCCGGCTTGCACCTGTAGATGGTGGGGTCTCGCAGACACCCGTTAGCTGACTGCATATCTTACTTGTATTTAGTGCCAGTTCTGGGGTGCACCTCCGGCTTGCACCTGTAGATGGTGAGGTCTCGCAGACACTCGTTAGCTGACTGCATATCTTACTTGTATTTAGTGCCAGTTCTGGGGTGCACCTCCGGCTTGCACCTGTAGATGGTGGGGTCTCGCAGACACCCGTTAGCTGACTGCATATCTTACTTGTATGTAGTGCCAGTTCTGGGGTGCACCTCCAGCTTGCACCTGTAGATGGTGGGGTCTCGCAGACACTCGTTAGCTGACTGCATATCTTACTTGTATTTAGTGCCAGTTCTGGGGTGCACCTCCAGCTTGCACCTGTAGATGGTGGGGTCTCGCAGACACCCGTTAGCTGACTGCATATCTTACTTGTATTTAGTGCCAGTTCTGGGGTGCACCTCCAGCTTGCACCTGTAGATGGTGGGGTCTCGCAGACACCCGTTAGCTGACTGCATATCTTACTTGTATTTAGTGCCAGTTCTGGGGTGCACCTCCAGCTTGCACCTGTAGATGGTGGGGTCTCGCAGACACCCGTTAGCTGACTGCATATCTTACTTGTATTTAGTGCCAGTTCTGGGGTGCACCTCCGGCTTGCACCTGTAGATGGTGGGGTCTCGCAGACACCCGTTAGCTGACTGTATATTTTACTTGTATTTAGTGCCAGTTCTGGGGTGCACCTCCGGCTTGCACCTGTAGACGGTGGGGTCTCGCAGACACCCGTTAGCTGACTGCATATCTTACTTGTATTTAGTGCCAGTTCTGGGGTGCACCTCCGGCTTGCACCTGTAGATGGTGGGGTCTCGCAGACACCCGTTAGCTGACTGCATATCGATCTTGGCGCGCACACAGCACTGCACCCCGACTTCACTAGCCTTTTGCATCTCCGCCCAGAGTTGCAGGTTCTTTTCTACAGCTGTCAAGAACAAAATTTATTTTTTACGACAGCAACTATGATTATGAATAAGTTTTTTGTGAAAAATATATTTTTCAATACAAGCTTTTATAAAATTTGTGATCGTAACCGTGTGCTGTGTTCCGGTTTGAAGTATGGTTGCCGGTGAAATTACAGGCACATGAGACTTTCATCTTTATGTCTCAGGGTGGCGGGTGCAGTGCAATGCCATACGTCCTAGCTGGATGTGACCTATGTGATAATGCACTGTTCATAGGCAGAGGGTAAAATGCGCGTCATGTAAAAAGAACGCTGGCGGTCGAGCTTCTTCATACGTTCCAGCGTTCTTTTTACATGACGCGTACTCTACCGCATATCATCAGGTGGGCCATCTGCTTGTTCCATCATTCTAAGTAGTTAGTATAAAAACAAAAACAAAATAGAGTCGTTGCGTTGTACAGTGGTGGAATGAAAATGTTCGTCACCTTAGGGCCTATTTTTGGTTGTTCAATGCAAAAAGCATAGGTACTGCTTTACCGACATAGTATTGCAATGGTACTGTTTTACCGACACAGTATTGTCAATATTACGAAAATAACCTTCAGTTACCATGACAACGGATAATAGCAGCGATTGAATAACAGATAGTCTACGAATAAAATGACAAAGCTTCTGGCTAACTCATTATAAAACTGGCCAAGTGCGCATCGGACCTCGCGCATTCAGGTTTCCGTCGTAGAAACTATTATATGATTTGTGGTTCCGTAACAAATGTAGAAGTTATAAATTGCCTAAGTTTAGTTAATCCACACGCAAAATTAAATCTGTTTGTAATAGAAATATGAGAAATTTCTCAAAATGTTTCTATTTTCTAAAATATTATAATTTTTTGGTAAAATATTCATACTAAGTATGCAGAATATTAAAAAAAAACTAGTTCGTGGGTTAAATGGAAATTAAATTGAACGTAGTAACAAAAATACAGTATTATTCTACTTAATAGGCTCTAAAATTATACTCCACATGCTAGGGTTTAGGCTAGGCATTTTATTTATTTTTGACGACCTCTGTGGCGCGGCGGGCAACGGTTGGCCTGCGACGCAGGAGGTTGCGGGTTCGATTCCCGCCTCGGAACAAATATTTGTGCGATCGCAGATATTTGTTCAGGGTGTTCTGGGTATTTTCTATGTATAATAAAAAATATCTATCTATGTAATATATTGTATTAAGTATATCAGTTATCTAGTACCCATAACACAAGCTCTGCTTAGCTTGGGGCTAGATAATGTTGTGTGAACTGTCCAGCATTATTTATTTATTTATTTATTTAGGGTACGACAGATTTATTTTTCCCTCCCCACTTTAACTTGTACGGGAAACATACTTCAAAATAATTTTTGGTTATCATTTTTGGGTTTGGGTCAGTAAGATACATATATAATACAAATATGAATACTTCAATGGTTTAGCCGCTATAGACCCGTGTGATAGAGAGACGGACAGACGGATGAGCGAGGGCAATAGGGCTTCGTTTGGCCTCTTTGGGTACGGGACCCTAAAAAAGTCGTTCCAAACTTAAACAAGCAACTGATCAAAGGTGTGCGAATTTGATCTCTATAATAAACATTTAAATTATGGTTTTCTATACAGCAGTCTGCTGCGTAGAATAGTTGGAAAAGGTAATATGTGCTTGCGACAAGCTAAGGGGATTCCTTTGAAAACTGACGAACGTTTTCATTCCGCCACTGTACATGCTCACTCAGTAAAAGTACGAGTAAATCGTAATGATCTCAACTTGCTTGACGCTGGTATTTACTGATACCAGAACTAGATACGCCACTGCTAAATTTAGCACGCCGTATTGCTATTATTATAAGTACGTTCGTTCGGTTCTGCGCTAGTCAGGAGCCTGAAAAATGCCTTGTAAAAGAACCAGCGTGGTGTAACTTACAGTTATTCCTATTCTTGCTCTCGACCTTCTGATCCCTCTCATTCTTCATCTGTTCCGCTGGCGTGTCGTCTACGAAGGCCTTACTCTCTCTGATAAGCTTTTCACAGTACTGCAGCATGAGGTCGAAGTACTGTGATGTGTGCGTGAACATATCTGGCTTGATTTCTAGCATCTCCACATCCTCTAGGATCACCTGGAAAGAAAATTAAGTCAGTTCAGTTCAGTTCTTGAACAAGTGGCCCTTGCGGAGTACCTAAACCACAATTTCGCCAATGTCACTTTTTTTTTTTTATATAATTGGCGCCCCGCGGCTTGTGCATTTTGCATTTTCAAGTATCTGTATTTTCACTATATTGTATTTTCAATATATTTTGCAATATATATATATATATATTTATATTACACTCCTTCCAAGTCGTCAAAGTCACAGTCGAGTCATGTTTTAGTAAAACGGTGGCCAATTTTACTAAAACTTTGGTAGACAATTTCCACAAATTTCAAAAGTCACACAATTCACTTCCATTTCATTTCACTACGCTTGTGCTTTTTAAACAAGCTACATTAGTTAAAATGCCACCAAAATAACACAAAATAACTCAAGAAAACACTAGGAAAAGAAATAAAATAAAAGTAGACAACGTCTCTTTTCGAAAGTGGCGGGAAGAGTCCGAATGTCACGTTATAAAACAAGTTTAGCTTTTGCACGAAGGATATTCCGGAGTATGGAGAGTGGACGGTGTGCCAATTTAATGTGAAAAGTAATTTATCAAATCAAATACATTACATTTATTTCGAGCAAAACTCATAAAGGAAGATACGTACACACATACACAATAAATACATTAAAAACTAATTGGATTGATAAGCAGGTGTCGCTCGCAGCAGTGCCTCGTATGAGGGCAATCCAGCCTAGCAGCAATCATTGCTAGCACTGATGTGCAGCACAACAGGTGCTGGCCCGCAACCTGCGCACCAGGGTCATAGCGCGCTTGCGCATGGTGGCGTGGAAACAGTCCATCCGAGTCGAATTTATACCATCCCCCTCTATACAGCTTATTTGTTTAAATCACTATTTTGTTGTTTGAATTTAGAACACACCAATATATTCGACCTCCATCTCAATGCTGTACAACCTCCTTGCGCGTGCGTTTTAATTAATTTAACCTTTCCTTTTTTCTTCATTATAATGTTTATTTTCACCTTAAGTCTTTCTTTATCTCATAGTCATGGTATAAAGTGTAGTACCTATGCTTAGAGCATTGCAGGCCTCCGTACGTAGTATGCAACTCTTGAATAAAATGGATTTATATCGAGGTCTATGATCACTCGCGTCGCTCACGATTCTAACACTTGAAACATCATGAATCACTTTCCTACGGTCGTGATTCAGTCGTTAGAATTCTTCATTTGCTCGTGATTAATCTATGGCCCTCGCATTAAATCCATCCTTTATTCACTAAATGCATAAAGGTCTATGCCCATAGATGGTACCTTTAGGATTTCCATTGATGGATAAACTGGTCCTCAAACGCGCTAATTTTTAACGTATTAATCAAAGCCAAACCATAACCGTTGGCGTAAAATCACTTATTTAACCACCAATATTGTCCAATCAGACGTAGGCAAAGTTAGAACGTTTGAGCCGTTCAAAATTAAGGCGATCGGGGCCCTATAGGACTGTTTATCCCACCATATCCATTGCAACTGCGTGGTTATGACATGCAGCAACTGCATACTGGAATCATATATTTCTGCGTTTATAAATCAGCACGCAGCCAGAAGCTCGTGCAAACGGCCGGGACACGAGGGAGATTTGAAAAAAAAAAGTTACTGTCTCGGTTGATCTCAAAATCGATATCTGATGGTCTCTGTGATCAGAAAACATGAATCTGCAGTTAGAATTGAAAAAAAAACTGTTTTATTCTGACGTGAGAACAGGAGTCTATAATCCGAATTGAAAAAATCTGTTTTATTCTGACGTGAGAACACGAATCTGTAATCCGAATTTTAAAAAAAACTGTTTTATTCTGACGTGAGAACACGAATCTGTAATCCGAATTGAAAACAATCTGTTTTATTCTGACGTGAGAACACGAATCTGTAATCCGAATTGAAAACAATCTGTTTTATTCTGACGTGAGAACACGAATCTGTAATCCGAATTGAAAACAATCTGTTTTATTCTGACGTGAGAACACGAATCTGTAATCCGAATTGAAAACAATCTGTTTTATTCTGACGTGAGAACACGAATCTGTAATCATAATTGAAAACAATCTGTTTTATTCTGATGTATTCAGATCTACTGATCACAGAGACCATCAGATATCTATTTTGAAAGAAACTTCTTTTTTAAATCTCGAAGATAGGGTCATGTTGCGTGTTAAGTTTTAGATTGGTATATGCCATGCGGGCACAGCCATGTGTGGATAACAAATAATACCTTCTCAAAGTCTGCATTCTCCTTAGCAGGGTTCGTGTCATCGAACCTCATGATGAGTTTGCCCTCGAATGCTAGCTGGTAGTACTGATTCAGGAGAGCTGCTTTAGCGTGACCGATGTGAAGGTATCTGGAAAACGAATATTCATACATGATTATTATATCCATGTGTTTGTTTTCTAATCCGATCTTCATTAAATTTGGTAGGGGGGTAGATAGTATTGGTACAATTTGTATGTAATGTTATGAGCTATATCAGTCTGGGGATTGTTGAGATATTGGGGTCCAAGAGGGGGTAAAAAATTCATAAAGTGAGGCAGTCCGATCATGTTGGGTGTCATATTAAAGCGCTTTGCTAGTACATTTCACTACTATTTTCTATTCTGTTTTAGACAATGTAGTTTTTGAGATATTAACAAGCTTAACTAGCAATGTATGTATGTTTGTTTAGTCCAATCTTGCAAGCAGAATTAGAAGGACCGTTTCTTGACATCCGATTGAGCTGAAATTTTGCATACCCGTCAAGTTCTGATGACAATACAATATTACGGCGACAGCGAGCAATCTGATGATGGAGATGGAAGGTGGACAACGGAACTCCTCGATGGTGACGTCTGTCGGGCGTCGGGCGAGTAGCCAGCTGAGATGCGAAAGGTTGCGGGACAAATGTTTGTATCATCTGCAAATATTTGCTCCGGACCTGGGTATTATGGTACCATGGTGCTCGTAGTTCCTGATACCCACAACACAGGGAATCCTAGATAGATAGATAGATAGAAAACACTTTATTGTACAACACAGAAAATAAGCTATTTTAAAAATTAATACATAAACTAAACACGGAAGTACAATGGGCGGTCTTATCGCTATAAGCGATCTCTGCCAGACAACCTTGGGATGGACTGGAATTATATGTATGACATAGAACGGTGGCTTATTATCTGGATAAGTATAATATACAATCTCTTAAATTTAAAAAATAAAATAAAAATAACTATAACAATATCTTCATAAATTTAATCCTAGTGTGGAATCAAATAATAAATCAAAAATGCTGGACAGTTCACACAACATTATCTTGCCCCAAGCTAACCAGAGCTTGTGTTATGGGTATTAGATAACTGATATACTTAATACAATACAAAGATAGATATTTTTTATTATACATAGAAAGTACCCAGAACACCCTGTACAAATATCGGCAGATCGTACAAATATTTGTTCCGAGGCGTGAATCAAACCCGCACCCTCCTGTGTCGCAGGCGAACCTTCGCCCGCCGCGCCACAGAGGTCGTCCATAAGGACTATTTATGTGACATATGGTTCACCAGTTCCCAGCAGTGGAGACATTATGGGCTGAATTATTGAACATACCCTGAGGCTTCTGGAGGGAATCGCACCACCACCTTGCCCATCTCCGCGTGAGGTAGGTCAATGAACTTGCCCTCTTGCAGCCGGCCTGAGCCAGCTTCCGCATTCCTTTGTGGAGACAATCTGAAATATTAATTATTTAATTATTTCAAGCTACAATGAATAATTACCAGTTTACCTAGACAAAGGTCCATAGTAATGCCTACATAAATACCTTAGCCAGGTTTATATTGCTGTGTGGGGGTGTGTCGTGGCGTGGCGCGCCAGAACGCAATCGGTTACTTTGTGTGTGGAGGTTGTGTTGTGGCGCGTGAACCTACTAATGTGAATCTAGTCATCTATATATATAAAAAAAAGTTGTGTTAGTTACACCACTTATAACTCAAGAACGGGTGAACCGATTTGGCTGAAAATTGGTGGGGAGGTAGCTTAGAACCAGGAGATTGACATAGGGGTAGGGGTAAAAGGGGGGGGGGGTCACCGGGGCTGACTCTTTGCTCAGCAGAGTGCGGAGCAGTTCCAACGGCATCCTGCAGCTCATTCCCGATCGCTATGACCTGCCAGTAATGAAGGCTTTTATCCGGGTCCTGATCAGGTAGGTAGTCTCGCTGGAGTCTGTTTGGTCGGGATTCGGATGAGAGTTTTCACCTCACGCATAATGGACCGCCCATAGAGTTCGAATGTGGAAAAGGGAGTTCTTTAACACCTCAACTTATAGCTATAACTAATGTATTTCTAACATCGTTTTTAAGAATAATACTAACAAATAATGGACCTAATAATGTCTGATTTAATAAATGAATTATACATATATTTATATCTTCGAACCTTCTTCCACCATCCTTATTTCTGCCGCAAAGCTCGCATTGCCGTGTTCCCGTTTCAAGGGTATGGGTGCGGGTGAAATTACAGGCACATGAGACTTTTCATCTTTATGTCACAGGGTGGTGATCGCAGTGCAATGCCGCATAGGGCGCGTCCTTGGTGGCCGTGACCTATGTGGTACTGCATTGTTAAACGCAGAGGTTACCGTTTAACATCAGCAGGGCCATCGGCATGGTCCGTCATTCAAAATGTAAAAAAAAACGTTTTTGCTATATATGAAGAAGTCTTGATGAGCTGTGATGAGTAAAAACCCAAAAAAAATAAGAATTTCGTACCTCAAAATGAACCATCCACCTTAATTGCTCCACAGTATTCAAAATTGCAGTTGTAATAGGCAGGGATTACCATCATTAAGTGAACCACTAGCCAGTACTGTTTATTCTAATAAAAAGAAGAAAAAACCAACCTTGAAGATGTCTTGGAAAGAGTCTCCATGACTCCAGCAGGCAGTTCCTTCAGAGCCCGAGCCACAGATGGCTGAGCCGCAATCAACTTCACCCAGCGCACAATGTTCTTGAAAGGCTTTGATTTAGCTGCCTCCTTGTATTTAGAAGACACTGGAAATTTAATAAAAAAAATATCAATCAATCAATACCTTTATTTCAGGCTTAATGAGAAATGTACTAAACCTAAACAATAGCAACGACGTCTGACGCAATTGCACGGTGTCTCGTGTCAGGCGGCCAGAGAACCTCCTGAACTTGACACCTTTCGGCCAGAACTCTCCATTCATGAAGGTTGATAGACGGTCAGTCGGCACCCTTACCATAAAGGTAATAAAATTGTCATTATGGCGAGATTCCAACTGCTCGACACTCATGAACTTGAACAAGTATGTTGAAACATTCTAAGATTGACAGTACAATTTAAGCTCTATAGTCAGGTCCGTCCAGTAGACTGCTCTGTCTAAGGGTCACAATACCCTACTATGATCCATGTATGATCCATCTGTACACAAACCATCATTCAGAACCATTTTTCATATAAAATTACAGTAATCCATTCATACGGCAAATGGGGATAAAGCAATAATAATGAGCTTTTACGGTTGTACATAAGGGGCACTGAGGAAAAAAGACGTAGTTTTAAACAATTAAAACAATTTTTTTTTTTTTTGGCCTATGGTGTAGCCTTTTACTTAAGCATCATGTTAAATTCATTTTGTCCATACGACTTACCGTTTTTGAGATATGAAGTCTGAAAAAATTATTTCTTGTTAGTAATGAACGTCAATACCCAATAGCCTATGTAAAACCTATCATAGGACGCTGACAAATGAAAAATTTTCAGAGACCATATCTCAGGAACGGTGAGTCATATGGAAAAAATGCATTTAACATTAATTGAAGGATAAGAAAAAAGCAACACGATAGGATTAAAAAAACGACAAATTTTGTTTTGGTAAAAAAAATCGAAGTCTTTTTTCCTCAGTGCCCCCTTATGTACACTCTGACTGTTTGTTAGAGAATATGGGAGCAGTTTGATAATTATCACTGTATTTGTTCTCAATATTATTATTTTTTTTCACTGCTCTATAGTTCTGTCATGATAATATAGCAGCCTTAACTCACCATGTAAGACACTGAACACAGCAAGATCAGCCACTGACAATGATTCACCGACCAAGTAAGTCAGCGGTCCAAGTGTTTTGTCCAAGTACTCCAAAGACTTGGGCATCTCATCCTCCAGAATCAGACTGAAGGACAACCAATGGTTCATTGTCACTTTGTGTAAAGGCTCTACCGATTTATTGAAGGCATTTTCAAGTAGTCTTATCAGATCATTGCTAGTTCCATATGGCACTGGTTTCTTCGAATTTGGAAGTGTAACAGTCGATTCACCACCCCATGTCAGTTCTACATCCTTCTTGGAGAACTTATAGTACTCCACAGCAAGTAAACCACCTGGAAACCCAATAAAAGTATCTATTTTAGGCCGCACCTAACCAATGATGAATTTCAGCGAAATATGAATGAATTGATAACTATTACCTAAAGGAGGGTTAGATTTATTGCATGTGATTTTCATTTTGAAGCTGTTGTAATTTTCTTTAGTTTAGAAGTAAGATAGATCGGGAAAATATTAAGCTCATTGATTCTCAGCTCGCCGACCGAAAAAAGACTTTTCACACACACACACGCACAATAGTCGGACACGCGCAAGCACGTATGAATGACACTGACAGACAAAATACAAATTGACTGACACAATTGACAAGAACCGAAATTGTTTAGAGCACTCCTCAGAAGCCACTAAAAAAAGAGAAGAAGAAGAAGAAGAATACGAAGAAGACAAGATCAATGAAGGGTTTTCACGGACGTTTCAAACCATGCGCTAATAGATGGCCCTGCTTTGAAGCTAGCTTTCAAAATAAAGTGAAATGTCAAAGTCAACATCGTAGTGATATATTTTCGTGGTATTTTGTTCACAAATATTTATTTGGTTTTATCACACAAAAGCACAGACAATGCGTTTGATAATTTTGACAAGCATACTTGAGTCATCACCATCTATCGAGCCAAATTGAACTACCTTTTTTTTTAAATTCGAAAATGAATAGCCCTCATACGGTAAGCAGTGCTGCAGCGTTGCGAATTTTTTAAGTCTATGGGCTGCCACACACCATGGACTTATTTGTTGTAAGTCCATGCGTAAGTCCTATCACAAATTACCTTTATGGTATCCATAGAGAAATTTGTTATATATAGAAATGGTATCCTGTTCAGTGCTGCCGTTTTAGCCACTTTGTGGCTAGATCTAGCGGATATTTCTTAGCAACAAATAAAACTATTTTAGCCACCAAAATTAATCTAGCCACTTCTAACTACTTTTGTATGCGCAGCATGACAACTTATGTTTCGCGTTGACTCTGTATTTAAATCCTTAACAATAAAGTATGAATCCCCTGTAATGTTTAAATGGTATAATGATTTTATCAAAATGTGCTTTATTCCTGCAGCCATACAATTTAGTTTGGATTTTATTCCTCTCACACAAACAAAAGACTATTCAGTCACTCCTATTCACTCATTTCATTCAGTGTTCTTCCTGTTCGAGCAGTGCTACAGAAATTATTATTTTAAGTTTTGCGATTAATTTAACTATGGACTGAAGTTTTAAAGGTTTATCTAGATGGGCGGACATTGATCCTCAACAGTTTGTTTGTATTTCAACTTATTTGATTACAAAACTTATAAGTATGTGGTAATGTCACCTGTACAAAAATAAATGTTGATATAAAATGTTTAGATATTGCTTTATTTTCATCACAAATTAATTACATATAACCGTTCTATATAAATCAGGAATTTTGGTACCGAAAAAGTTTAGCCACTTCTGGCCGAATTGCGACATTGAATTTTGCCCCAAACTGGCAACTTTTTTCATGAATTTAGCTAAATACCCGATTGATAAAACGGCAACACTGATCCTGTTTTGTGCTTTTGTGTAAAATATAAATACTAAATAAATTACAACCAAAAATTTTTTTTAGGTCATGTAGTTATACCACAAAGTACCTTTATATATACGGGAAACTGGTAACGGGAACTTTATATATACTGGTTATACGGTTATACCTAAGTATTCTAAAATCACTACAAATCGTAGGTAGGACAGAGAGAACTTATAAATAAAAATAATGGGGAAGGTATCGTACATACAACCTAGGCAGCCAATTTAACTTTTTATTTTAAATCAAATAATCTACAAAGCTTTCTCACCGCTCTTCACCCTTCATCAAATATTAATTCAAAATTTATCAGGCATCATGAAATAATTAATCTCCCTCAATATTTTGGAGTACAGTCAGAATGAAGATGAAAAAGCAGAATGTCCGTACAATAACACTCGTTGTGTGCACATTCACGTATCTGCTGATCGGTGCCGCTGTGTTTGACTCATTGGAGTCTGAGACAGAGAGCAAGCGCTGGGAAATCCTCTCTGGTGAGTACCAAATTTATTAATCAGGATCATTATGGATTAACTAGCAGCGCCCCGCAGTTTCACCCGCGGAAGTCTCGATCCCGTAGGAATATCGGGATAAAAATGTACCTATGTGTTATTCCGGGAGTCCAGTTATCTCCATTCCAAATTTCATGCAAATCCGTCCAGCCGTTTCAGCGTGAAGAATTAACAAACACACTCATACACACACAAACTTTCGCATTTATAATATTAGTAGGATAGGATAAAAAAAACTATATACTGGGTGCCTACATACAAATTATCAAATAATAACATGTTTATGGTGATGTGGTTTGTCCGGCCTACAATAGGCTCTTCCTTCTCCTACCGCGGATGTTGTAAAAGCTGTATTACTCCAGAGGATGATTAGCATCATCTACCCGAGCACTCAACAGCAATACTGTTATCACCAATTGTCTTCTGGCTGGTAATAAGAAGAGTTTATTATATATATTACGGGCTACAATTTACATCATACAGAGTATCAAATAACTGGCCTATAGTAAATAAATATATTGCAGACCTCCATAACTAAAAGTATAATTATGCACCTATGTGTGTGTTGTCTATACAACAGTTATTTATTTGCAAATTATGCAAGTAACAAAATGAAAGAATTAATTAAAAAAATCTACTTTAACCTATCCACAGATATAAGAGCAGACCTCATCCGTAAATACAATATAACGGCTGAAGACTACCACATGATCGAGATAGTGATTGTGGAGAACAAACCACACAAAGCCGGGCCACAGTGGAAGTTTGCAGGTGCATTCTACTTTGCCACCGTTGTGCTGGCTATGATTGGCTACGGGCATTCTACACCCGTCACAGTTGCAGGGAAGGCAGTTTGTATGGCTTATGCTATGGTAAGGCCCCCCTCCTAATCTAATTAAAAATGGGAGTGATAATATCTGAACTGTAGCCCTGCATCATGGTATATTGTGCAGTATCCTCCCACTTACATGTTCCCAGACAGCACAACTCTTTAAAATAACAGAGGACTTTGAGCCGATGGCAGTACTGTTCCAGAGGTAGGTACTGGCTTTGTACCAATGCCATTTTGGATGGAGGAAGCTCAATACCGTTCATCCTGGCATTCAATGGAGCAAGCCTTTTTCTAGCAGTGGACTTCTTACAGGCTGAAGATTATAACGATCAAATCTTGAATAGAATTAGCAGTTATTAGTTCTGTAATTCTATTGTTATGGCTATTGGTTATGGTGTGTCCGGCTTAAATAGGTCACCCCGTCTCCTCTCGTAGATGTCGTAAAAGCCGACTAAAGGATTATACTAGGGGATGGCCGCATCATCCAAGTCAATTCATAACACCGATACTGCAATCACCAATCCGCCTTCTAAGCATAGTGAGTGAGAAAAATGCCCCCTTTGCATGCTATGGGGGAGGCGCCTCATCCAGCAGGCAGTGGTAATTTACCGGCCGACGATCATGATGATGATGATGACTTTTGTGACATCAACTGGTCTGTGATACTACTATCCGCCTCCACTCTCCACCTGTTCGTCCTCCATGTCGCGACGGGCGAGTCGCCGGCTTAAATGAGAGAGGTGCGGGTTCGTTTCCGGTGCAGAACAAATGTTTGCATGATCTGAAAAATATATGTTTTGGGTCTGTGTGTTGTGGTACTAATGCATAGTTCCTGATACCCACGACTCAAGAGTATCCTAGCAGGATCAGCTCCCCTATTCTCTAACTGAAAGTCACACGGTGACTAACGCACGACAAGTAGAATCACCAAATTTAAAAAATATATATAATTAATAATTGACAATTGATGGTAATTTTGCTTGTCAAACGTTGGTCACTGAGTGATTTTCAAGATAGGGAATAAATGCTATCACGTAACTCTGTTGCTTTCGGTGTCGTGCTGTTTTTGTTTGAAATTACTATTTTGCGATTACCATTAGGTAGTAAATTTCTCGTAATTGGGCGTTAATTATTACGTAGTCTAGTAAATATCTTACGGTTCCGCGATTGCTAAACAATGTAAATTAATGAATAACAAAAGTAAAAAAAAAATGCTATAAATCAGTTTCAATTTACGCAGTGTACCTAACTTGATTGCTTTTTAGGGAAACTGTGTAAGGTAATCGCAAGAGTAATTTTAGCATAGCATTGAAACTGATAGCAATAGGGTTTCCAAATCGGCAAGCAGGACTATGTGTGTCTGTTGGGTGGTATATTGTGTCAGTGCATATTTTAATTTCAGGTCGGCATTCCATTAGGGCTAGTGATGTTCCAAAGCATAGGTGAGCGATTAAACAAGTTCGCATCGGTCGTGATAAGGAGGATGAAGTGCTATCTCAAGTGCGATACCACTGATGCCACAGAGTTAAATCTCATGCTGGCTACTGTCTTTCTTTCTACTATTATTATATTTTCTGGTAAGTTCACATTTTTTTTAACCTATTGTGTTCCACTGCTGGGCAAAGATCTCCCCCTATTCCTTCCATCCGTCACCACCCCACGTACCCCTCATCTATAGTATTATTTTATCTGTGCCCTTGTCAAACTTTTCGGCTGAAATACGTAGAATTTATTTCTGGTTCATTGTTTCATAAAACTGGAATACCTTGGTACCGATTATATCTACAATATTTAAATTAAAACAACGGTCTGTTAATTTAAAAACTTCAAGTCAGATCTCCATAAAGTTTTGTAGTTGTAATCGGATATGACTTATCTAGGTATGAGGTTTTTTAGATTTTCGAAACGATAAACCAGAAAGTAATTAGAAATAGTTGAAGCTTAGTTCACCCAAGATTGACGAGATGTAAGTAAGTGGGAAACCAGTCTCCCACCACTTTAACGACCTCTCTGGTGCGGCGGACGAGTAGCCTGCTGAAATGCAAGAGGTTGCGGGTTCGATTCTCGCTGCAGAACAAATTTTTATATGATTTGCAAATATTCGTTCCTGGTCTGGGTGGGACTTTTAGGTAAGGTGCATCGTGATTTTAAAGGAAATGATTGGCTCCCACCACAGAACAAACCAGCTTGCGAATTACATAATTTTGATAAACGTAATTTTTAACCCCCGACGCAAAAACGACGGGGTGTTATAAGTTTGACGTGTCTGTGTGTGTGTGTGTGTGTCTGTCTTTGAAACTGATTTCAACCGAATTACGTAATCGCGCGCCCTGAGCATTATTTGAAATAAATTTTATTTTTATTATTATTCTGTGGTTCCCACAGTCTACCAAATTCGCTAGGTACTCAAATATTGATAGGCGTACACAATATGATGCACACAGAATACACAGATGACAATAATGCTTATGTTTTAGGCGCCTGGGTGTTTTCACAGTACGAGGGCTGGGGCTACTTCGACGCTTTATACTACTGCTTCGTCACACTCACCACTATTGGGTTCGGTGACTATGTGGCTTTACAGGTCCGTATTTTTTTATTTACCCAAAGGCTCACTTAGAGTAATAAAGCCTTTATTTCCAATTAATCCCTCATTATTCCATGTATGTAAATTTACTTTGGCACCCAAAATTGGGTGTAAGCCTCCTCCATACGGTTCCATTTTGCTTAGGGCTTGCAATCCGGATATCCGCCAATTTTCAAATCCGTTAATCCGTCCGCTAAATCCGGATAACGCGGATAATTTAATTCATCACAAAAATACGACTAGTATCTAAATTTAAAACACTAATAATTATTTTACGTGTTTACCACATACTTATACATAAAGTACCTGGGGGGCCTAACTTAGCTAGGTGTTTGCAAAATGCGTGAAAACTCGGAAAAACGCGTTTTACCAGGGATGAGACCGCAGCTAACAATATATTAAATGCATGCTTTATTGAAAGAAAAATATAGTTATTTCGAGAAGATAAGTGTTAACTTGAATAAAAGAAAGACGTTTGACATTTTTAATTTGTTTATGATGTTTTTTGATATTTTATGATCACATTATTACTATGATAGTAGTTTTAATTTTACCATAAAGAGCTACCGAATAGGTTAAAGTGATTCATATTTGAATGGTGGGTGAATGTTGGTTTAATTTAAACATGAATGAAGCTAGGTATCTATAACCATCCTTTTATTTTGTTTGTAATTTTTAAAGCTTTTCCAATATTATCCAGGAAATCCGGATATCCGAATATAAAAGTTCATTATTATCCATATTATCCGGGTACGATAAGTTTACGGATAATGCAAGCCCTAACTATGCTCGATCTAGTGCGAGTCAACTCCAGGTCTTCCCCGCCTCCACGATGTCTTCGCGCCACCTTCTCCTCGGTCTACCTCTCATCCGTCTCGCGTCTCGTGGGTACCAGTTCAGTATACGCTCACTCCAACGTTCACCTTGTGATCTGGCGACGTGAACCGCCCATTTCCATTTAAGCTTGCAAAGCATGCCCATTGCGTCAGTGACCTTTGTTATATAGCTCAAATATCGTAGCACCTAAATCTATCTTTTAATTTTATTCTTAGCATTGATCTTTCAGTAGGTCTTTGAAACGAAGTTATTTTTCTAATTATATCCATGGACAAAGGACAACTTTGAGAATCATAGAGTAGTGATGAAAGTATTGTCCAGTTAAGTGTTATCTATCAGTGTCTTTTTAAGGTGGATAGGGAGCTTTTGAAGATTCCATTACAAGTATATTATCAATATGCAATATCATGGAACAAACACTCTGTATATATATACATTTAGAATGTGTTTGTCAAGACCTTTATTTTGATACCAAACATGATATGATTATCTTTATGTATGGTTCCCAAAGGGTAAAACGGGACCCTTTTTGAATTATACATTTTGTCGCCAAACCATATATTTAGATTTTTATAATTTTAATATACCTACCTACCCACTGATACTCGCACAATAAAGACTAATCTAACGAAATATCATTCACCAAAATTGGTTTAGCCGTTTAGTAGTTACGAAGGAACATAGGGATGGACATACATACATACAGGTTAAACACAAAACCTTCAGCAAAAAAAATATATCCCAATCAGTCCAGCCATCACGGCGTTAACGGTGTCATATATAAAAACAACCGCGGAATTGATAACCTCCTCCTTTTTTTTACAAGCTCTTATTTAACCTGCAATGTATGTATGCTTGTCCGGGTAGAATCCGGGTGGAGTCTTGCAACTGAATTTAAAAAGCTCAATTTTGAAGCTCAACATCCTCAACCGATTGAGCTGAAATTTGGCACACCTGTCAAGTTCCAATAACAATACCTACAATATGACGGTGGCAGCGAGCTGATCTGACGATGGAAACGGAAGGTGGCCAACGGAACTCCTCGATGGATAATAGTAGACTGGCCGTGTTGAGGCTCATTTTGATCAGCACACGGTTACGATCATTAATTTTATAAAAGCTTGTATAAAAAAAAACACATAAAACTTATTAGTCGGGTTGTATGTGTGTTTCAGAACGACCAAGCGTTAACCAGCAAGCCAGGGTATGTGGCCCTCAGTCTGGTGTTCATACTGTTCGGCCTGGCCGTGGTCGCGGCCAGCATCAACTTGCTGGTTCTACGATTTATGACCATGTGAGTAAATATAGTTAATTATAGTATAGTTACTTATAGTATAGTTAACCAGCAAGCCAGGGTATGTGGCCCTCAGTCTGGTGTTCATACTGTTCGGCCTGGTCGTGGTCGCGGCCAGCATCAACTTGCTGGTTCTACGATTCAAGACCATGTGAGTAAATATAGTTAATTATAGTATAGTTACTTATAGTATAGTTAACCAGCAAGCCAGGGTATGTGGCCCTCAGTCTGGTGTTCATACTGTTCGGCCTGGCCGTGGTCGCGGCCAGCATCAACTTGCTGGTTCTACCATTCATGACCATGTGGGTAAATATAGTTAATTATAGTATAGTTACTCATAGTATAGTTACGTATAGTTTAGTTACTTATAGTATAGATAGTACAGTTATGGTATATTTACTTATAGTATAGTTACTTATAGTATAGTTACTTATAGTTACCCTATAGGGATTCTACTAGGCCAGTGGAAATATCCTTCCGCCGTGGAGCGAACCTTCGCCCGCCACGCCCTAGAGGTCGCCATTGACTCCTCTATGAGGAGAAAGCCTCCAAATAAGACCAATCAGCTGCTGTATGCGCTGTAAGAGTGTTCACAAGTTGTCAACGTTTCCAGGCAAGCAGAAGAAGCGGCTAGAGACAAGGAAGGTGAGGACTCGTCCCTGATGCCAGTGGACAGCGCGTTCTACGGTCGCGTGACTCTGCACGACGACCAAGCTTCGGTGAGTACATCCGTAAGTACCTACGTCTATACAAACTAGTTTTTAAGGTTCTCTAATAAGCCTGTGGCGTCGGGTTTTGAACGAAACTGGCGCCAGTGAAGCCGGGTATCCACTATGTTCAGGTTTAAGATACGTTTATTTCCCAAAAGAATTAAATTCACTTATATGAGACAACACAAAACTAATTAAATATGAATTGTTGGGCTAATCGTACCTAAGTAGGTACACTAATCTCAAATGGTACCTACTCACTTAATTTATAATAACAAATAAAAATAACATGTAGGTAGATTAAAATTAGTCGCACCAAATAATGTAAACAGTGTTCGCTCGAGCTGAGGTTACCGACAATCGATTGGTCAAGTTATTATACTTGGAGTTAGCGCAACTGGAAGTGACAAGGACTGTTCTGTTCTGATGTTCGCGAACTAACTGTGCTCCGCGCATCTGAACCGCTCCGATGGAGATGTTACGCGCATCTCCATAAGAAACACGCACACTCCACGTCCCCTTGCGAACGTCGAACGAACATGTCGTCACTCGTCACCATTAGTGGCTAGTGCAGCATATATTTTATATCATTTAGACTATAGAAGCCCTCCTCGCTTTAGGGAATCTGACATTTACAAGAAAAGACGTCCGAATTCTCATCCTGGGGTTCCCACAGCACAGTAAAATTTCGGTACAACTCGATTAGAGTTAAGACTGCGCCAACCCCAGGCAGAAATCTTCATACAAAAAAAAGCGTTTATCTCGTAAAATATTGGTTATTTTAAAAAACCCCTAGGGTGATCCCTCTGTTTTATTGTATTGATCTTATTTATCCAATTTTTGACCCAATAATCTGTACCATATTGACAAACAATCGAATCTAAAAAAATGTTAGAGTTAACTTTGTGTTTTTTTTTATCGAGAAAATTTTGTCCTATCGTTTTTCTGTCTCGGTGATCCCTCGTTATTATAATGTAGTATCCATGCATATTTTTAATTTGAATATGGTATTTGATTTAGTCAGTTAAAAATCTTATCTAAAATTGGTAATTTTGCGTTATATCCCACCGTAAACATTTATCATCCGACCACTCCATTTATCCGAGCGTGGAGCGTGATACGTGGACACGTACGCACTAAGCGTGGTATTTTGCTCGCGTCCACGAACATACTGAGCTCCCCTTTGTGTTCGCCCAAAAACCGCCACCAGCGAGACGCTGGAGCGCGCACCTTTACACTCTCCAGGAGCGCGCACCTATTCACTACGAGGAGCGGTTGCAGGGGCGCGGAGCGCAAGAGGTTCGCGAACATGATCGATTGGCTTGATAGAGGACGGTTTTTGGACGAAGGTGACAGATAGAGAAAAAAAATAGAAATATGGAGGATTGAGGAGGGGTTTTCGATATTTTATTTTTATACCTATATCCTTTGTTATTTTTAAGTTTAGTGTAAAGAAAAATGCTCTTTTTTTTTGTTTTTTTTATTCATCCAGAAAAAGCTCTAATTTTCAGTCCCTATCCGTGGCCCCCCACATAGTTCACCTGGCTGTACCAGGGGCAACTTTTTCTTCCCGTGGTTCACCTCAAGATAACTGGGTGTACCAAGGGTTTTTATTTCTTTCCGTGGTTCACCTTTGTAGTTATTACTATATGGTTTTAAAAATGTATTGCCCGTGGTCCACCCCTAGAAAATACGAACTATGGTCAGTAAGTGCCTAATAATGTCTAGTGTTTTTTTCGAGGGTTACAAACAAGGACTATTTTCCTAGATTATCAAACAGATAGGATCATTGTCATTATTGTGTTATCGCACGAACATTTTTGTAACTAGTACGTATAGTATTATTGTATCTGTGCTAGTATAGTACACAGTCAAAGTTCTATATGAAAGACAGGAATAAACGTTTTGTTTTTGTGATCGTGTTTGTGAATAGTTTCTCTATTATCACTAACAATCCCTTAAAGCCTACATCGTCCGTCCGTCCCTCTACCTCTCTACTTTGTCACACGGGCATTGAATGCGGGACGGGTTCGCCTGCGACGCACGAGCTTGCGGGTTCGATTCCCTCCTCGGAACAAATATTTGTACGATATGCAGATAATTGTTCAGGGTGTTCTGGGTATTTTCTATGCAAGTATAATAAAAAATATCTATCTATGTAATGTATTGTATTAAGTATATCAGTTATCTAGTACCCATAATACAAGCTCTGCTTAGCTTGGGGCTAGATAATGTTGTGTGACAGTTGACACAACATTATGAATGTTGAAATGTTCAAATGCCGTGCGTCCAATTATGTTTGTTCGTTCAGGTTTGTTCGTGCAACTGTCTCGGCAACAAACAGTGCGAGGGCGGCTCCCTGTTGGTGGCGGAGTCACGCCTGCTGCCGATCAAACGCAGCATTTCCATGGACTTGGAGTTGGAGAACGATCTCATCGAAAGAGCATCTGTCTAAGAGCATCTGCCTAAGAGCAATTGTCTAACAGCAACTATCTAAGGACAAATATCTAAAATCTTTTAATTCATAGCATCTGAAAGAGTAATAGAGCTAGAGTATGTAGAAATGTAGAATGTGTGTGTGTGTCTATGAGAGTATAGATTAGACTACATTTCCAAGCCATCTAGCTCTATTACTCTGTTGTGGACGAGCATATATATGTCTGTGAGCATCTGTTTAGGTGCAATTGTCTAAGAACAACTATTCAAGAGCATGTGTTTAGGAGTAACTGCTCAAGAGCATATGTCTAAGAACATCTGTTTAGGAGCAACTGGCTAAAAGGAACTATTCAAGAGCATGTGTTTACGAGGAATAACTTCTCAAGAGCATATATCTAAAAGCATCTGTCTAAGAGCAACTATTCAAGAGCATGTGTTTAGGAGTAACTTCTCAAGAGCATATGTCTAAGAGCATCTGTTTAGGAGCATCTGCCTAAGAGTATCTGTTTAGGAGCAACTGTCTAAGAGCATCTGTTTAGGAGCAACTGTCTAAGAGCATCTGTTTAGGAGCAACTGTTACCTAAATAATTCACGAAGCACTTATTTAACGAATTCGCTCTAGAGTTTTTATTAATGAGGTAAGTGAAGCCTTTAATGGCGGTTCAGTTGTATAAAACGTTCAGTATTTCGAAATTTCTCAGTATTGTGATTATGACTTAGGTTACCTATAGATTTATATAGGGATATATTTAATTAAATATGGCTCTAACGTGACCGATAAGAACTGTCCTGCGGTGAAGGTACGTATTTCTAACTAAACAGTCCATGTGTTTAAAATTAAATGTGCCAAAAAGTATTATTAAGAATAAGAAATTGACAATGTTGTGTGGTTTTATAATTTAACCACGTGTTCTGTGATATGATTTGGGAATTTTATGATCTCGTTAGAATCTATCTAATAGGTAAGGGCTAGACTTTATTAATTATATAGTTGTGGAAATACAGGTCCAAGAATTTGTAGGTTATCTTGAAAGGGTTCATTCTGCATTATTTCATATTTTTTTTTCAATATTTCTACAAAACTCTTTTAATACGCTGATGGTACAAGTGGTCCGGCGGCGCTGTTTCTATTGCTATTGGTAGAAAGAAGGTTCCCGCGCTATAGAAATAGGTCTACGGCGCAGGTACATCGCTGCGACGTATATTTTGAGTAAAACTGTACTACATTATGACTAGTTCTATAACTGAATGAACCCTTTCGGTAAGTATAGTATACCTACATGTTCTACACCTTGTATTCGATATGCACACCGCCGCTGTGGCGCGGCGGGTGAGCCGCCGGGTGCGATGAGAGGTGCGGGTTCGATTCCCACTGCGGGACAAATGTTTGCATGATCTGCAAATATTTTTTCCGGTCTGTGTGTTCCTGATACACACGACACGGGATCCTAGGAGTATGTATGTTATGTTATTGTGTACCTACTTGACATATAACATAACAACACCCGCTACACCGAACACCCGACAACAGTCACTATACATAGTCCTTATCCCACACTAGGATCCTGTGTCGTGGGTATCAGAAACTACGAGTACCATGTTACCTTAACACACAGACTCGGAAATATTTGCGGATCATACAAGCATTTGTTCAGCAGCGGGAATGGAACCCGCATCGTTTCGTATCTCAGCGAATCCGCCCGCCGCTTTACAGATGTCGTCATATAATGTATTGTGTGAATTAGAAATCAGCGTTTACTATGTAGCAGTTGTTATTTATGAAATTATACGAAATAAATGTTTTTATTATACCTACTCTTGTTATTTACGCACGAAGGAACGGAGAAGGGTGATACAACGGCCACCGTTTTACTTAACCCGTTGAGTGCCTTATGAGCGGCATATGCTCATAAGAAAAATTCACACTGCGTGCCTTATGAGCAAGGTTTGCTCATAACAGATTTGTGTGATTGGTCAATATTTTTGGCTATGTTCGAATTCTTTGAGCTTTCCTATTGGCTGTACACAATATTGTTCATTCAGTGGAAGTTCACTCGTGCCTTTTGATTGGTAGAAAACCGAAGCAAACATACAGAAAAAAATATTTGAAGCCACCGATGTGACTCGCGAGCGAGTGACCAGTAATTTCGCGCGTGTCGACAGAGCCGGTCCGGTCCGGCCGGTCATGAAAAATGTCTTTCTGGAGGAATCAGTGACTGTTTTGGATATATTTTTGCATAAATTTACCAGAAAAACATTGTAGATTTAGTGTGTGTCCGTATTATTTCAAAAAGAGGTATAAATCAACGCGATAAATGGAACTAAGTTTTGACGACATGGAATTTCATGTCTTGTGGTCGCTCGGTGAAAATTGTATGGCGCGGCCGCGGGATGGTACCAAAATGGCGGTGCTTTTTTTTTCGAAGTTGTAAATTATCTTTTTCTTGTGTTTTATTTATTTTCAAAGTGATAAAGTTTTGTGAAATGATTACGTAAATATGTATGCTACATACTTACATGTGTAATTTTGGTGAAAGCTATTGTGAATGAGTGCAACGAGATAAAATATGTGTGTGAAATCACAATGTGTGTGTGTCTTCGAAAATAATAATTTACTACGAGGTCATGTAAGTTTTTCAAATATATTACTATTTATTATTAGGTAGGAAAATTCAATGCCATAACAATGATGTATAACACTTGTCATATAATTATGCGTAAACACTTGAAAATATTTTTTTCCGATAACATAAACAAAAAAAGAATTGCTAGAAAAAGTGCTGTCGCTTGGGGGCCATTTTTTTTTGGGGTATCTTCGCTTGACGGGTTAAACATGACTTGACTGTTACTTTGACGACTTGGTAGGAGTGTAACGTTGCAAATTATATTGAAAATACAATAAATAGGTATACTCGGCAGCGGTACCTACTAGTATAGTATTATTGTATCTGTGGCAGCGGTCTTCAGGTAGCACAATAAACCCCTTCTGCTATTACGATACGCACAGGCGATTCAAGTATCCTGCAAGTCTCGGAGACTAGTCGCCGCCAAGTATCTCACATACATTTGAATGCAGGCTCGCACACTAGCCTGACTGATTCATATCGACGACCTCTGTGGCGCGACGGGCGAACGTTCGCCTGCGTTCCTGAGGTTGCGGGTTCCCACCTCGGAACAAATATTTGTGCGATCTGCAGATATTTGTTCAGTGTGTTCTGGGTATTTTCTATATATAATAAAAAATATCTATCTATGTTACATTATTGTATTAAGTACTAGCGACTCGCACGGGTAGCCCCCGGTGAACCTCCCCCCCTACCCCTCTCCCCTATGTCAATCTCCTGGTTTTAAGCTACCTCCCCACCAGTTTTCAGCCAAATCGGTTCAACCGTTCTTGAGTTGTAAGTGGTGTAACTAACACGACTTTGATTTATATATATAGATACAGTTGTCTAGTACCCATAAAACAAGTTCTGCTTAGCTTGGGGCTAGATAATGTTGTGTGAACTGTCCAACATTATTTATTTGTATTTATTTATATGTATTTTAGCACATACCTTTATTAGTTGTATGATTATTTCTGTAAATTAATGTATTTATTCATAAATATACTTGAAATTGTAAATGCACAAGCCGTGCAACGCCAATTATTAAGTGATAACCAAAAAAAGGGTGAGACGTGACAGGGTTGTGTGTGCAAATGGAAGTTCACATTTAGTTCCAAAACATTTAACTCCAACGGCTCCATCGGTGATGGTTCTTAGTTGTGTTCTGTTGCCCCCCCATTGCATTCTATATGAGAAGCCTTGTCCAGCAATGGACGTCTAAAGGTTTTTTTTAGCTCTGTAGCGACCTCGATCCCTTCGGTCCAGTAGCTGGCCAAGATGCGAAAGGTTGCGAGTTCGATTCCCGCTGCGTGACAAAAGTTTGTATGATCTGCAAATATTTGTTCCGGGTCTGGGTGTTATGGCAGCATGGTACTCGTAGTTTAAGATACCCACGACCATCGACGTAAATAACGTAAATAAAATGAATGGACGGGCCTTAGGGAACGATAGTTTTGAAGCTTCTAAACAGACCTAGCTAGTACACTTCGCTTCAGTCAGTCTTTGTCACGGCAACGAGTGACAGCTATGCTGAAAAATACCAAAATTAGATACCTTGGTGATACAATGCCTTCCTGTGCTTTTCTGCAAGTGCAAACAACACAAGAAATACAAATAAAGCTTCAGGCATCGCATTTCATTCGTAAGGAAAGGTTTTGTAATATAATTTTCATCAATTGATAAAAAACTTATAAATCGTCGTGTAGTAGGAAAACTACATAAGTAACACATTTTGCGAAATCGACTTTATTGCATGGTTATGATGGCCCATACATGTCGATGGACACGTCTTGCTCTAGAGGACGAGCGACAAGGAGGACTACGCCCCAGGACATTATCTCAATGTTCCCCACTCTGAATGAAAGTTAACAGACACAAGTTTATACTCGTAGATAGTTTTAATTTTAGTCGACATACCTTTTTCTTTTTGATACTTAGAATTATTGTGTTCCACAAATTGATTTCATTTTGTTGATTTTATAAGCATTAGTCGTATGATAAGTTTGTTATGTCACTTACTTTGAATTTATAAGTCTGCTAAAATAATGTAGGTGTTTCAGTAGTTTTCTAATATTCAGTCTTGATAAAAAGAAATGATTATGAAGACGACGTCTGCGGCGCGGCGGGCGAACGTTCGCCTGCGACGCAGGAGGTTTCGGGTTCGATTCCCGCCTCGGAACAAATACTTGTGCGATCCGCAAATATTTGTTCAGGGTGTTCTGGGTATTTTCTATGTATAATAAAAAATATCTACCTATGTTAATATTGTATTAAGTGTATCAGTTGTCTAGTACCTATAACACAAGCTCTGCTTAGCTTGGGGCTAGATAATGTTGTGTGAACTGTCCAGAAATATTTATTTATTTATTTATTTATTATAAGTTGGTTTTATTTTAAAATGTATTTTAATATTATTTAAATCTATACCCATGGATAGGATTGTCATATTCAAATAAGTAAATAATAGATCATTTCATGATTTCACTATTATGGGAAAATTAAATAATGGCACTTATCATTAGCTTTTTGAACCTCAGTGGAGATCATTGACGAAGGAAAACTAAACAATTGACATGCAAAAATAAATAACTGCATCAATTATTCAAAATTTTGGCGAGGGAAAAATCCATAGTCGTTTTTTTTTTCTCTTAATCAAATGAACTAAAATGTATTATCATTAAATTCAAAAATAGATACAGTACCAATCTATAACATATCAAAACACGGACTGCAAAATTAGTTACGATAAAAAAGTTATTGCCATTTTTGACGCAATAAAACAGTAAATCGCGTTTTTCTCGCGATTTTGGTTTTGTTGTTGTTATTAGTTATTTAGTTTTCCAACTACAGCGACGAAATATTTGACAAGACTTCACGCATGACGGATGGTCCGGTACAGACTGCAAAAAAATCTGATGCCTATAGATGGGTATCGTATTGATTTAGAATTGTAATTTGCATTATTTACGTCAAAACATTGCTAAGCACGTCGCTTTAGGTAATTGCATATAATATGTAATAGCATGTTAATTAACCTTATAGCTTTCCAAAAGAAATCTAAGGTAAACAAAAATGGATAGAAGTCATAAGACGAGCAAGAACAGACGACTTTTGGAAGTGGAATACATTTTCCCGTATTTGCTCTGATAATTTTCTACACAATGAATTTTATACGCCAAAAAACGGTTAGTAGTAGTAGAGCTTTTTTGTGAAATAGTTCGTCCGGGGAAGTACTACCACCATACCTGTTTCTGCCGCAAAGCAGTAGTGCTCGCATTGCTGTGTTCCGGTTTGAAGGGTAAGGGTGCCGATGAAATTACGGCCACATGGGACTTTTCATCTTTATGTTTCAGGGTGGCGGGCGCAGTGGAATGCCACATAGGGCGCGTCCTAGGTGGACGTGACCTGAGGTAATGCACTGTTCATAGGCAGAGGGTACCACTTAACATCAGGTGGGCCATCTTCTTGATCTGTCATTCCAAGTAGTATAAAAAAACTCATTGTGCAAAAGTCTTAAAACTGCACTCTGCAGTTTCTTAAATACTGGAATTTTTATACATTTATGTTTCCGTACGATTTTTATGATATTTTCTTAGTTTATTGAGTGATGAAAAATATATTTTTCACAAATTGATTGAGCTGAAGACCTAAGGTGGACTTGCTTCTCTATTGATTTATATTGTGTATGTTTGAGAGCTGAAAAATAGATACGTAACTACATAAAACAGAAGGGAACCATGTATTTTTGTAAAAGCAAAGCAAAGCAAAAAAAGCATTCATTTCGCATTTATTTCGGCGATTTTTTGTACTATAAACCTACTGAAATAACTTTAGAAAACACATTGCATCTGTTAAAGTATTAAGTATTAAAAAAATACAGTTTTTAAGAAGTTCAATAATTTAATTTCACCTAGTTTATTTACAAGACCGCCAGGAGTGGCGCTATAGAGAAGAGGCCTTTACTCAGCAGTGGCTGGATAGATAGATAGATAGATAGTTTATTTGTTGACTGTACCCTAAATCCGAATTGTCTTATTTTTCACGGACGTTTTGTATGTGTAAGGCCAGTCCATTTATTTTACTTTGGTCGAAGCCCACGACACAGGGAATCCTAGTGTGGGATCAGGACTAAGTATGTGACTGTTGGGTGTTATGTTAAGTTAGCTGATTTTTTGTATGAAAACTTGTTCGAACACTGAAAATCGTTTTTTTTTTTCTAATAACCATGTTGCTCCTTCGAATCTCAGGTGATTTTGTCAAAATATTATTCCTATGACATAATGACGAACCCAGATCTTTCTTAAAACACAAGTTATTGAGGAAGGCGTTATCTGGGAGGCACTGACCTATAAGTAATTCCCTAATTACTTAGGGCCTCTCTCACCTAGCCAGATAGATAAGTAAGATAAGTTTTTTTCACTTAGAAAAGGTACAACAAAACATAAAGATGTTCGTAAATACATGAAAATAAGAGAACTTTGCCTTCCGTGCTAGTTAAAAAAGATTAACTCTTTAGTGTACATTAACGATTAAGTAACACACAGAAATACAAAACATAACTAAATAACAGAAATGCACAATAGGCGGTCTTATCGCTTATAGCGATTTCTTCCAGACAACCCTAGGATGGAGAGACATCCAGAAGTCCGGGTAAAATCTGTTTTCGATCGAATACGCTTGTCCATACAAAGAACAAAACATTGTGTAACTATTCCTAGGATATTCCGCTTTTATTAGTAGCATGGGGTTTTGGTGAGAAAGGCCCTTCTATCTATAAATATCGCCCTTTCTCTAATGAGGTGTCATTTAGATACAAAATGTTCTCAAAGGTATGTTTCTTCTGTCTGGTTATTCTGGTGGATTCCACGGTGGGGCTTTTCCTGACGCCGTCCCACGAAACCGGCTTGGAAGCTGTAAGGAAAGCACCACGATGTAAGTACCTACCTACCTTAAGGCTCTAGCGAATGCCTGTGATTTTAGTAGTCCCTTCAGCGTCCGTCCGACCGGCCATATTGGTCGAGGTGGCGTTTGCTAGCATTATTAAAAAATAATGGAAATTAAATGTTTAAATTTTCTTATAATTTACTCCATAGATTCGGTTCCAAATTGTTATTCATTAATTCATTATTTTCTGATATTCCATTATTTTCTAGTAGGTACCTATACCATCTACTATTATCCCAGCCCGGGCCCGGGTCCTGGGAGTCCCTCCGTAGACAAGACGTTCTTGGTGATCCTGATGACGCTCATGCCGCTAGTGCGGTAGTGATGTCACTACAGCATTATCGGTCGTCACGACACAGATTACTCTACCGATAAGTAACTACACCGACCCCGCCGGCGCGGGGTGGACTATTGCGGATTTATTGAGAAACTTTGTAACATGCAAAAAAAAAACAAATATCGTACCTATCGCTATTTGGTAGTCAAGAAAAGGAATGGCAACCTAGCCTAGACAATCTGGAAAGACCTATAGGCATAAGGAGCCTTTGCGGCGCACTGAATTCTTTCTCAATTGTTTACTCAGGCTCTTTTCAGAACCACCAGGTGACCGAGAAAGAACCGGTGATACGGGGAAGTAGTACCTAATGTATGTTTGTATAATTGTCAGGGAATATGCCATGGTTCTGGATGGGCATGTATTGCAACGGGTGCCCACCGCGAGGCTGCGAAGATGACGAGGCCGTCATACATGGCTTCTGCTGCGGCTGCGCCTACCCTTTAGGTCAGTATTAGCTCAAGCTCCCGGCTTTTGTAGCTTACTTATGCCTCATGTGGATTCACGCTTACGCTTAGGTAGGTAATACTAATATAATAGGAGTCTCTTCGAGGGCACTGAATCCTTTCACTGCGCCCTTTTCAGGACCACCATACCTCAAGTTGGTCTCTGACCTAAGGCTTGCCCAAGAACGAACCGGTGACACTAAGTACCTAGGTACCTAGTAATGTAGGTAATTGATTAAACTAAACAATTGTAGGTAGGTACTTTACTTTAAAAACTTTCGTGAATCATATCAATTATTTTATAAAAACGGGAAATTTTCACGTACCTACCGTTAAATCGATGTAAGCACCGAAATTGTTTCGACCCGTTTCGAGAGGTTCGACGGTGTTTGGTCCGTTCCCTCACCTTGATTCGACTCTCGAACGAAACGGGTCGAAACAATGTCGGTGCTTACATCGATTTAACGGTACGTGACAATTTCCCGGTTTCTAAAATAATTGTAGGTATTGTCAGTATTAATACTATTAAAACTTCCGTGAGTAATATTCATAATTGAAAAAACCGGTAATAACTCACGTAGGTACTTGTTCCGTTTGTTCTTTGTTCTTGTGTTTGACTCGGAACAAGTACCTACGTGAGTTATTACCGGTTTTTTCAATTATTGTCAGTATTGTTTTCTATTTAGGTAAATTGTACCATCTGTTTTATATTTAGATAAATTGTATACTTACTGTTTTCTATTTAGGTAAACTGTATACTTACTGTTTTCTATTTAGGTAAATTGTATACTTACTGTTTTCTATTTAGGTAAGTAAATCAGTTTGTTTTTTAGATCGCCTTCCGATCGCGTGCCCGGATTTCCTGCAGTGCCCGCTCAACTTGCACGGTCTGTGCCATGACTACGAGTACATGATGCGGTGTTGCTGCTGATAAATGACTGAATGACCTAACATCTAGTACCTATACTACCACGTCATAACTACTCCACCTCAATACGCTTGAGTAAGGGTACACTTAAGCAGAGATAAATAGTCTATTTCACACCACCTGCTCGACAATGTCCAATTACATATCATGCAACCTCAACGTAAAGTAAAGCATGTATAAGGATATAAAGTTGTATGAAACTCCCTAGGGAATAAAGTGATTTGAATTTGGAATGTCAAATTCATGTGGAAACTCGTGGAAAACTCTTGAGTAAAAAAATTATCATATGGCATTGTAGGGGTTTGTTCGAAAATCGAACAGGCTACCATAAGCAAAACTCAAAAGAAAAACAGAACAAAGAATCTGAAACAAAAGACGGTGTTTGGTGCTGTGATTTTCAGTGAATTTTATTTGTTTCGCAGAGGTGTGAAAAGTAGAGTATGCTCCTCTGGAATAAAGCCTGTCTACGTCTTGGGCAGCTTGAACCCCTCGCTTCATTCAGGACTCTCTATATAACTCCCTCGCTAAGAGTCCCTCGTTACGCTCAGGGTTCAATATGCCGCCCGCGACGCAAGACACTGCTTTATTCTCTTAGTGCATAATCTACTATTTTATTGAATATGTTGTCGTGTTCGTTTCGTATGAGGTAGTGCTGGCCTCTGGTGTCGGAGTTTGTCAAGCCGCCCGAGGGCCTCTGACATGGCTTATCGACTGCTATTAATCAATAACAGCCGGGACCGACAGCTATGTCGTAAAATATAGATAAGTTTACAAAACCCCTAAAGTAAACCCTCGGCATTGTTGTATTGATCTTATTTATCTTTTTTTTTTTTTTTAACATTAATAGACCTTTGTTTGACCACGATCTCACCTGTTGGTAAGTGACGATGTGGCCGAAGATGGAGCACAAAGGTCTAGAAGGCACCTATTCACTCTTGACTTGAAGAGACCCAGATTATAGTTTTCAGGAAAGACAGACGACGGCAGTGTGTTCCACTCCTTAGCAGTTCGCATTATAAAGGTAGAACCGAAACGTTTTGTGCGAATAGAAGGTATACCAATGAGAAAAAAATAAATGTAAAAAAAAAAAAAAAAAAAAAATTATCTAATTTTTACCCAATAATATGCACCATTTTATTAAACATTCGAAAAGAATAAAGTTTGAGGAAACATGTTTCTGGTACAGTGATCCCTCGGAATTATAATGTAGTATCCATGCATATTTATAATTTGAATATTGTACTTGATTTAGTCAGTTATAAATCAGATCTAAGGCTGGTAATTTTGCTTTATATCCCACCTTAAGCACCTGGATTGTCTCATCAGTGCAACCAGTTCAGATAATCCATTTGCTTGTGGGGCATTTGTCTGAAAACATTACCAATTATATTACAATGTGTTTAATTTTAATATATCTATAGATATATAGGTAGGACTTAAATAAAACATCTTTCCTATAGCATACTGTTTTAATTTCTAAATACCCTCGATACAGAACAGGGGTTAGCGGACTTGATTTAAGTAAACTTAACTGAATAGTACAAAAATAAAATAATTAGTACATCAAATTTTTAAATAATTTATATGGATCCAATATTCCAAACATGAAAACGAAATAAACAATTAGAACAAAAACATAACGGAGAGTTTGAAATATAGGACCATAAGTTTAAAATTATCACAATATTGTGGAGAAATTGAAGTGTGTCTTTTATAAATGTTCCCGCTTGGTTGTATTCGACGGCTAACAAGTTCTATAATTATAACTAACTCTAAGGCCAATTTGCTATATCTACAATTCTGTGTAACTAAGGATAACACAAAACTTTCAACATAGCACAACCCCAGTACTTCGAGTTAATATGTAAATATATAATAGAATATGAACACCCAGTGCATACGATTTTAGTACCTTAAAGTGAACGGAAATAATAAACACAAGCTGGAATTAAAAGTAAAAAATTAGCCTACGCTCGTAATGGACAGCATTTAGAGAACGATAAAAATGTTTTTAAACTTACTTTTTCGGTGAGGATTCGCACAGTTTGTTACAAATAGTATTGTACAAATTAGTATCCAATACGCACAGCTTGGAAAATCGCTCTAAACACGATTGGTGATGGTCCATTTTTATCCGACACTCATTCTCCGTGCTATCGCATTCACGCGCGCTCACTGCTGTCATATATTCCAAGCAATTGACGTCACTATAATTAGCACAAAAGAAAGCATTTGATACTGTGCGAAAACTCACATTTACCTACAACCTCGACGCATTTTATTTAAGATCTATTCAAACGTAATAGAGTTCAGATGGCTCGCAGAACCAACCACCGCTGGGGAGTAATGTTCTAGCGTCTACGAACCGGACGACGCAGTATTGACTCGATGGACCGACGATATTTTAAAGGCAGCAGAAAGCTGGTGGATCGAGGCGGCTCAAGACAGTTTGTCGGGACGCCTAATCGTTTAGAGGTCATTACGTTTACATAGGTCAGTACAGTTTTACCCAAAATATAAGTCGCCCTATGTTACCTGCGCCGTTGACCAATTTCTATAGCGCGGGAACCTTCTTTCTACCAATAGACCAATAGCAATCGCGAGCTAAAATCTTGCGCTGTTATTGGTTAATCGATTTCGCAGCAAAATCGCGGCCGGTCGTGCGCCATTTTGTTCAACAGTCGACTCTTAGATGTGAGCGACACGCACTTTTCTGCGCAAACGAAAACAGTCGATCGGACTTATATTTTGGGTGAAACTGTACATCATTGCCGCATCTTGGTAATGAGTACATACAAGGCTTTTTAGCCGTACCATACAAAAACGCTAGTGAATTTAAACCCTCGCATACTAATGTGTTGCTAACCTTCTGTTTTGGAAACATCACGAAATTAACCTACGATAATCATTATATATAAACATTGTATAAACATACACCATACATTTCACCATTTGACGTGGCACTATGTACTATATAATAAATAAGACTCGAATATAGCTGGCGGGACTTTGCGTTCATACATAATTAACATTGCAATATCTTCATAACATAGTACATAGTGGCACACCTCTCCTAATGTGTACTGAACGAATGAGCCAAAACCCAATCAGTACCTACTAGGCTCAATTCGAACCGACCGCACTCAACATGTAACTTGGTATTTGATTTTAATCCTTCTACATAGAATTATTGGGTTCAAATTATGTCCCCAACAAGTCAGAAGATTTACTTAGACGCTATTAGCAGTGGCTAGATCAAACATAGGTAGCATAATGCTATGTACTCACCCAAGAAGATGTGAATTATCAAAAATTGTATTGCTACAAAAAAATACTTTGTCCTTTTTGACATTCGTCCTCTGTGTAGACAAAAGCCAGGATTCAGTATTTTCTTTTTCCTATAAAATGGCTGGTGTATAGGTACCGTAGTAGTTGGAATCACTGGGTCACTTACATTTCAATATTTTCATATATTACTTAGTTGACAATTAATGTAAACCTATAGCACAGTTTTTGAGACAAGAAACTTTATTATTATACACAAAGCCGTAAGTCTATGGAAATATGTTATACCTACGTTTCACTAGAAACGGGATATTTACCATGATTTTTGAGTTTTGTTTGGCCCCGATATTTCGGCATAGTGAGAATGTGTAAGAATCAAAAAAGTGTGGTACCTGCTACGCGTCCGGATACCGTTGGTGTTGTGTGTGAAGTGTGACAATGAAACCGATGGTATTAGTATCGTTCGTAATAAGAGTGAGAAAGAGGGTAGATCGAGAATCTCCTCGCAGAGTTTAGTTAGTTCTCCCGTGATCATGGCGCGTGCAACTATGCCAAAATATCGGGAACAATCAAAAGTCAGGGTAAATATCTTGTTTCTAGTGAAAAGTATGTACATAATCATGATATTTTCAAAAGTAATATGTTCTATGTTATGTCTGTGAAGGCCTGGTGCGGTCGGTTCGAGCGTGTCGTTCGCCGGACGAATAGCAACGTAAAGGAAGTGAGCGTCGCATCGCTGTGACGCGATACTGATGCGATGGAGTGGATTGCGTTTAGTTTCGGAGGCGATGGAGGCCGGCGCTGGCGCGTTTCGCTCCTCTGCGTGTTTCCGCCAGCCTGCAACCACATAATAATGATTTAAACAAATACGTTTAGCCCAGCACAAGGTGGCGAGACAAAATTCAAACTGTGTTTGACTGCATTTATCAGTCATTTTGCGTTTCTTCTTCTTCTCTTAATGGCTTCGGAGGAGTCTACTTCAATTTCATATATATTTATTGTTTCATACTGGTTTTCAATTATAATAATAAATAATTGTCTCATTAATAAGCCAAGCAGAGCTTGTGTTATGGATATTATACTAGATAACTGATATACTTAATACAATACATTACTTGTATAGATATGTTTTATTATACATAGAAAATACCCAGAACACCCTGAACAAATATCTGGAGATCGTACAAATATTTGTTCCGAGGTGGGAATCGAATCCGCAACCTCCTGCGTCGCAGGCGAACCTTCACCCGCCGCGCCACACAGGTCGTGAAATAATAAATTTGCTTCCTTTAAACTAATGTAGTACCTAGGTACACACATACTTATGTACTCAGGTATATTAAATAAACAGCATATAATATGCCTTAATACAAAGTCGATGTTAACGTGTGCGGCCGTTGGGACGGGGGCCCCTTGATCTTACATCTACAGCTCCAGCAGGCAACACTCACCGCGCGTTGATTCAGCAGCAGGACGACTTGCCGGTGTCGATGGGGTGCCCCTGGTCGATCTTGACCTGCCCCCCCGCGGGCGCGGCGCCGGTGGACGGGGGGCCCACGCGCCCCTTCATCTTACATCTACAGCTCCAGCATGCATCACTCACCGCGCGTTGATTCAGCAGCAGGACGACTTGCCGGTGTCGATGGGGTGCCCCTGGTCGATCTTGACCTGCCCCCACGCGGGCGGGGCGCCGGTGGACGGGGGGCCCATGCGCCCCTTCATCTTACATCTACAGCTACAGCATGCATCACTCACCGCGCGTTGATTCAGCAGCAGGACGACTTGCCGGTGTCGATGGGGTGCCCCTGGTCGATCTTGACCTGCCCCCCCGCGGGCGCGGCTCCGGTGGACGGAGGGCCCACGCGCCCCTTGATCTCCGCCGCCATCGTCATGAAGGCCTGCTCCACGTTCGTGGAGTTCTTGGCTGACGTCTCGAGGAATGGGATTCCTAGTTGCTCGGCGTATTGCTGGAATGAATATACACAATATTTAATAATACGAAAGTATGTTTGCACTTTATCAGTAGCCGGTAGAAACCCATTGCTGGAAATAAGAGCCTATTCATATGATGACATCAAAAATTTGTATAGCGCGCGCTTGTCAGGCGTTGAACGCGCGTTGCCGCGGCCGCGGTGGTTCAGTCTTGAGTTCTACATTTATTAATTATTATTAATAAATGTAGAATTCAAAGGCCGGTATTAAAAGCATCCGTTTCCATTTCAGTCGATTTCTGGATGAACTGAGCGAACCCCAAAAAAAAAGTCTATCCGCGTCAAAAGCGGTCTATCCACATCAAAAGCGCGCGCTCAACTGAACGGTAACATAGAAAACCGATGAACTCAAAGCGCGCGTATGGGCGCTGACACCAGTCGAACGCTAGAGCAGCGTTCAACGCGCGTTAGCATGTGTACGGCCTGAATAAAATGTATATAGTTGTTTATTTTATTTATACATCTAGTACGGCCTGGGCCAGATACACCAATTTATAATTTATACACACTTAGGTATTTTAACACAATACAATATTATGGTGACAGCGAGCTGCTCCGATCATGGGGGACAACGGCATTCCTCGATGGATAATAGTAGACTGGCAGTGTTTGGGCTCATTTTGATCAACACAGCGTTCCAATCAAACTGAGGTTACCGTTTTCTATTCAAAAACATGAGCCCGACATTATGGGCTCAAACAGACCTTTTGTTTGACAAATCGAAATGAGAGTAGTATGTCATGTCATGTTTGTACTAAGTGCTAACTGATAACCGTTTACGAGATAGTCGAGATAGGTCAGGCAGCTAATCATACGAAGAGCTTAGTTAAACTCTCTCTCAGTGGTCGGTACTTCATGACTGAGGATCGTGATCACTTAGCGTCTTAACTTAACTGTGCTGGAGTGGACGGCTCGTCTCCAGCGATTCCTATAGGCATGTGTGTATAGCTGTGGGTATGTATATCTATACATACCCACACAGCAGGCATTCTCACCGCGTCAGTCAACCAGTCGTCAACTGCACGTTCTAACGCACAACGCAGAACGTGATAGAGAACGCTCGAACGCGTGACCGCTTTCTGTCTGATAGATCCCTCAGTTTTGACGATTCAAAATTTCAAAATGATTCCTAAGATTGCAATGTATAAAAAACTTTTGAATTTGTTTGTTTGCTAATTAATCAGGCGTAACGGCTGAACTGATTTCGATAAAATTTTGTAGAAATATTGTTTACTCTTATCCAGTTCGTACGAGAATAATGCGAGGTCAATAATGCTCCTTGACAGAGATTAGCAATTTGGTTAAATTAAAATATTTTATGTGTATAGATATGATAGCGGTATATAACCTTGATAGGGTTTGAATTAATTTTATGTGTAATATTTAAATAGCACTGATATACATAATGGCCTGTCAGCCCCGCGCAATCCGCGACCCCGCACCTTACCCCCAGTCCGAGAATCAATCTGAGAGTTCCTCTTTTAAAATAATGTTAAAGAACTACACTGTTATAGGTGTACACTTATTAATACTACTCATCATAGTCTTGCCCTTTTCCCAATTTATTCGGGGTCGGCGCAGACGAGTATTTCGTCTTTTTATACCACTCTCCCCTGTCAGCCGTCACCTCATCATTCACTCCCTTCTCATTCATACCATCTCTCACGCAATCCATCTATCTTTTATTAGGTCTTCCTCTTCCTTTCCATCCACTAAGATTCATATTCATAACTTTCTTAGTTACATGCGTTTCATCCCTCCTCATAACATGCCCATACCAAGCTAAGGGATTTCCTTTCAACTTTTCTGTCACTTGTGCAATTTTCAAACTTCCTCATACATACTCATACCTTAATTTATCAATTTTTGTCACTCCACACATCTATATCAACATTCTCATCTCTGCTGCACGCAATCTTCTTTCATCCTTCTTCATGGCCCTGTATTCCGATCCTTACATAACGAGAGGTCTTATTACGGATTTGTAAATTTTACCCTTCAACCTGCGATCAAGCCTTCAACTTATTATATAACACTATCCTGCTCTAATATATGGTCGCAAGAATCAAACGAAAGTAGATTATATTTTTCTTATGAGGGAGCAGAATATCATTTTTTTTTTTGTGTGCCATACCTAAATATGACATATTTTTAATGTGGTGGATTTCGAATATTTTTTTTTTCCTTTTTTTTTAGGGTTCTGTACCCAAAGGGTAAAACGGGACCCTATTAATAAGGGTCCGCTGTCCGTCTGTCTGTCCGTCTGGCCGCCTGTCACCAGGCTGTATCTTATGAACCGTGATAGTTAGACAGATTAAAAAAAAAACAACAACAACAACAACCGCTATAACAACAAATACTAAAAAACAGAATAAGGTAAATATTTACCCATACTACAAACGTGATTTTTTTGCCATTTATAGATAATGGTACGGAATCCGTCGCGCGCGAGTCCGACTCGCACATGGCCGGTTTTTTTCTTTCTAACAATGCATTACCACATATAGGACACGTCCACCTAGGACGCACCCTATATGACATTGCACTGCGCCCGCTACCCCGAGCTATACAGATGCAAAGTCTCATGTGCCTGTAATTTCACCGGCATCCGTACCCTTCAAACTGCAGTATGCAATGCAGTGTACGGGGTGTGGTTATGTTCGCAAGTATCTTGCTTCATATAGATATTTACTTTCGAACGCGCCTTATCGGTCCGCTATCATAAATGTCACTAGTTATGGAAACGATTATGAATATATTAGGAAAAACAATCTGAATCAAGTTAGAAAGTGTGGTAGAGCCTTAAGAGATGTTCTGAGTCTATAATTTTTAGTCTATAGGTACACTATACTTGTACTATTATTTATTCTGTGGCTATACTAATACAATTGTGCTTCTTTCCTAGGTGATCCAAATAAATAAAATATATAAAGAGGTAAAGGACATTGCCAGTCTTTGCAAGGAATTTGGTCCAAATTCTGCCCAGAAATTAAAATTCTTCCGGCGGCCTATAAACTCTAAAACCAGATGTAACTTTTGAAACTATCATCGTTATGTAAATACCTTTCAATAAAAACCAGAGTTAGGTACTGGTTTTTAGTGAAAACCAATCAGAATCTCTGATACCCGAGTTTGCCATAACGAATTTGTTTACTTTTAGCTAATGATTAATCACATTAGAGTAGAACCCAAGACCATAGTAGGCTCAAAACTGAAAACACCTTTAACACTTCAAACAGTAACGTATAATTAATTAAATGAACTGAAGCATTACAAACATCATGCATATAATTCATAAAAAATAGATATGTATTTTTTTAGATTTATTAAATATTTGGGGTGATGATATAAAATAATACAAGGTATCATAACAGGTACTTTCATTGCTGGGCAGCATTTGGACCGAACCCGGGCAATGTCCTTTGTAGGTACTATTGATCCAATTAAGAAAATTGTTTCACTAACAGGAAACTATACATATTAAACGTATATTTTTACCAAAAACAAGTGGAATACATTATCCCTGAGTGCTATAGGCTATGTTTTATTAGTTTCTGCCCGCGGCTATCCTCGCGTCATATGTTCCACTCAACTTGAGCGGATTACTATGAATGAAAAAGTTTTGTGTGGGTGGAGTAACTCAATTACGCCGAAACAGCTAAACCGATTTGTATACAAGTAATTAGTTTTGTAAAAAATAAAAAAACCCTCACTAAACCGATTTGTATACAAGTAATTCGTTTTGTAAAAAAAAAAAAAAACCCTCAACGCAATGAAACGGCTGAACCGATTTTGATCAAAAACAAAACAAAAACTAAATCGGTTCATCCGTTCGGGAGCTACGATCACACACACACACACACACACACACACGTCAAACTTATAACACCCCGTCGTTTTTGCGTCGGGGCACTGATAAAATAATACTAAAAATCGGGGTCGGGGGTTAAAAATTAGGAATAGATACAGCTCGTGATCTCGTGCTACTCTTTATCTGTTTAGCACGCGAGTGAAGCCGTGGAACTCAGAAGCTAGAAAACGATAGACACGACAATTATCAACATCTTACTACGGCCCAATGTTCTAAGGCCGAGATAAATAGATCTTACTTAGCACGTACTAATGCTTAGCGTTATCCCTGTCACTTTCACACACATGTCAAATCTCGCGTGCTAGAGAGGGACAGATACAATGCTAAGCATTTGTATATGCTAAGTTACGTCTATTTATCTCAGCCTTAGTAAAGTTGACCCCACCCACACGGACTGGCTTGTCAGGCGGGTTTTAATATCTTCGTCAACGATTAACAATATAACAATAATTTTAAAAAAAAAACCTGGTGACAGACGTATGGACAGACAGTGGAGTCTAAGTAATAGGGTTCCGTTTTACCCTTTGGCTACGGAACCCTAAAAACCAAACATTAATTCTAAACTTTCAATAAACCTGATTCATCCCCTAATTTTCCGCCTTTATTTGAGCATATAGGTAGAATATTTCCTTAAAATTTAAACGTTACCACCCACAAGATATAACCTACTCAATAAAAAAAAAGCGTTCACAATCGGCGAAGATATTGAACATACACACAAAATAGTACAGTCGAATTGAGAAAAACCTCCTTAGTTAAAACTAAATTGAGTAGTTAAAAACAACATAATATTATAATGCGCTCAGTTATCTGAATAGTTAAATATTATTGGTAGCATCCGAGAAAAAACACTTCGTCAATCTCGATGAGTAACTAGTAACTATGGAATGCGTGCGTCAGCAAAACGACTTGCAGAGAGATCAGTCATCAGTTCAACCAACAGCATCTCAATCGATTCAATCAAGACAAACTAAGAATAAGACACGTAAATGAGTAACGAGTCATTCCACTTTGTTATTCTTTATGCATTATTGCGTCTCAACAGCTTAACAGAACAACAAAGAGAGTTAATCTCGGACTCACTCGTGCTATTAATTATGTACTCTTAGTACTCATGACCATGTTTATCTGCTCTCTGGCTAAAGCCAAACAAAAAAAAAATACAGGGACTTGTACAGTGACACCAACGTATACGTTCAGGTGGACAAAACTACGTTTTTTTTTTTAAAAATTATTTATTTATTTATTTTGCGAAAATTAGGAGTACTAACACGCATATTTTGATTGAAAGTGTCTCATAAATATCATTAGTTTAGATAAGAATATCAATTAACGAAAAATTCACTATAAAATCATTGAACGACATTCGTAGCTAAACTAATAATATTTTCGGAACTTTCTTTTGTCGATTTTCAACGATTTCTGTTACATAGATTTATCTCCCAAGTTACACATAAAATTGAATTAACCAGCCCATACGTGGACCGGTAGAACATGTTGGCTGCGTCTGATGTTTACGCATTTACAAAACGCTCTGAGACGCAAACATTTTTTTAAACTATGTTCATGACTGAACAAGCAGCATGGCGGAACCTGATGTTAAGCGGTTGTTTTTTTTCCTTTTTTTTTCTAACTATGCATTACCTCATAGTTCACGCCCTCCTAGGACGCGCCCTATGTGGCATTGCACTGCGCCCGCCACCCTGAGACATAAGGATGAAAAGTCTCATGTGCCTGTAATGGGGAACACAAAAGGGTCAAAATATTACTTTCAAATATACCTAAAATCCGAGCGTAGATCATTTACATTACATTAGTTTTTATTTCACTTCAATACATGCAGTATTTCCGAAGTTATAAAGACGAGAAGTTTAAGCCCTTTTTTGAATTTCTGAGATTACGCGCGCTCATACTATGACGTCACACCCCCGTTCAGCCGGCGACCGCGACACGGCGCTGTAGTCCGGTGCGTTGACGCGCGTCTCGTTCCATTTTGTTTCGATCGTCTTCGTTTTCCTATTACCTATTAAATTATCCTTTATATTCGATTACACTAAAGTGAAACGTGTAATGTGTAGAATGGAAGAAGGTTTTCTGAAAGGTCAGTCGGACAATCTGCCAAGAGTGGATAGTTTGATGGTGGCACAATATTTCAATCAAGAATCAGGATTTTACGGCTGCCGAAATTCGTGGAATAAAGATGAAAAGGTATGTATGTTCTAAGTAAACATTGCCTAGGTACTCTTGTGTAGGTATTTGTTCCAACTTAAACCTAACTGAAAGTGTGTGTTAGTACTTTAGTAGTACCTATCTATTATGGGCCGTGATAAAAAATAGGTACTCGCAATCAACATCTCGAGGTTGTCGATGATTATTTTATGTGTTTTATTAGTATAAACTTAAAGAAAATGTCACTATTTACCAATGTACAGAATATAGGTAAGTCCTAGTAGGTATTTACGTAGTTAACAGTTTTCTAAGTAGGCAAATACCTACCTATTATTATATTTTTATACTAAACCAGATATTTTGGATTATTTTTGTCTTATGACCGCTTTCGTTTTTCATTTACAGTTTTTTTAATAAAATTAATAGTTAAAAAATCAGTGCTGATCAACTTGCGGACCGCAAATTTTTTCTTACATATTTATTGGTTATTTATTAACGCTCGACGACGCAATAAGAGGGGTGTTATAAGTTTGACCGATATGTATGTCTGTCTGTATGTCTGTATGTAGTACCGTAACTTATTATTAAGGATAAACTTGTTATTAACAAACTCTTACATCGAAATGGTCTTCACAGCAGTGCGCTTTAGTTTTAGGGCCTATTTTATAAACTCTTTTTAGTGCTGTCATCCACTTTTTCATCATTTTTGGGTTCTCAGGCACATATAAAAGGAGTTTATTAGGTGTTTTGACTTTTTAATTGAAGCACCAAGGCACAATACAGTATTTTTTTTTTCAATTTTTACCACTGGGAACTGTATAATTTAGACTTTACTGCGCAGCGGCGTGCGAACGAAAGCGCGACTGTCGAATGGCTGGGGGTGTGACGTCATAGGCAAGTGAGCGCCCGCCCGCGTTTTTAAAAATCTTCGGCTGGAAATACGCACTTTGATCGTAAATATCTCAGCCATTTTTTGAGATATGAAAAAGTAAAAACACAGTTTTTCTTGTAATTTTTTGTAGATTAATTTGGCATGTAAAGAAAAAAACGTTTGTCAGACCCATTTCACCGACAACGATACCCTTCAAACCGAAACACAGCAATTTGAGCACTACTGCTTGGCGGCAGAAATAGGTATGGAGGTAGTACTTCCCCGGGCGAACTCTTTCACACAAAAGCTCTACTACTACTAAATATAATACTGAATATAGTAATGCGGACTCACATTGGCCGTGGTGTAGTCGACCACTTTCTTGGTGGTGAGGTCACACTTGTTGCCCACGAGCAGCTTGTTCACATTATCGCACGCGTAGCGATCGATCTCCTCCAGCCACTGTTTCACATTGCTGAACGAGTCCTGAAATTAGTGATCACTTGTTTGAATCATACAAAACCACATAATATTATAAATACATTACGTATTATTATTTTTTAAATTAAAAAAACCCTCTACGCAATGACACGGCTGTACCGATTTTGATCAAACATAGCTAAGAACACTCCAGACAAATTCACTCTTCAAACAAAAACAATAAACGATATCGGTTCATCCGTTCGGGAGCTACGATGCCACAGCAGAGACACATACACACACACACACAGACACGTCAAACGTATAACAACCCGTCGTTTTCGAGTCGGGGGTTAAAAGCGACTGGCATGGTTTTAATGTCAACTAAAAACTGGTGAGGGGGAGAGTTTGAGGGGAGGGGACCCCTCCCCTGTGAGCGGGGAAACTTATAGTATAAGAGTATAAATAAGTTCAATTTTGAGGTTAACTGTGTAATTGTATAATTGGCAGTGTTGGACTCCGGTATAGCAAATCCCCCCATTGCATTTTATGGGGGAGGCCTTATCCATCAGTGAACATCTAACAGCTGATGATGATATTTGATTTGATTTGATTGATTTGAGTATGCCATTTTCAAAACCGACAAATTTATTTGAGACTTACACAAATTATAAAGCGCAAAACTATCAAATTTTCGACCCCTTCCTTCCCCCACGTAACAGTACTGTAACACATGGCTGGGACCCCACTCCCCTTGACTCCTCCGTTACGTAACGAGTAACGTAAGATGTAATAAAAAGTCTGTCCAACCCAATTTGCGTAACGTAATTTGTGAACAACCCCACAAGAATCAGTGAAGGGCCCTTTCAGAGTGTCTATCCCTGAACTTGGACACTAACGTAGCGCAGGGTGACTAAGAAATAACAAGTAACAACGAAGCAATTGTGCATCATTTACTATCAACCTCCCACACATGACACAATCACTGTCCAGTCCATGCCTACAGGCCGTTATCCAATTTAGTACTGATTTATATTCAAATTTACTTTTAATACAAAAAGTGCGGTAAAATTCACCACGGAAACAAAACATAAAGAGCTACTATTCCCTGGGTAACCATCTGTTAAAACTGATATTAAATCACCCTGATATCTGATTGATCACATAATAGTACATTATGGTACAAGTGTGTAATGTTGGTGATTACCACTGAGGCGCCATTGAGAGCCGAGCCGTTAGGTGAGGGTCTTAAGAGAGCCGAGGACGGTAATCATCAATACACACGTGTATCATACGACGTTTTTCAACACACTAGTGAAGAAAATAATAATAAAACAGAAATACACTCTCTGTGTAAATGTTCAACTGTCTCTTATAACTCACTTGTGAATAATAGCAATGAAAAAGTCACAGTTTGATTACAGGTTTAAAACAGAAATACACTCTGTGTAAATGTTCAACTGTCTCTATAACTCACTTGTGAATAATAGCAATGAAAAAGTCAGTTTGATTACAGGTGTCATTACGTGCTTAATTGCAGTGAAATTAGAGCCACTTTATGAGCAAGTGTGTTGAAAATAATATTCTATGTGATACATAAGATAACATATGATTTAGAGATGTGCTGGAGGAGAATACTGCACATCCCGTGGACGGTAAAAAGAAACAATAAGTCTATACTTGACTTGCTGGCCATCAATACCAGACTCTACCATCTGCTACCAGCGAGTTGTCAGTTATCTTGGACACATAGCCCAAAGACAGCCATATAACCTTTAAAAACTGGTTGTAGTGGGAAAAGTGGATAGAAAAAGGCCGCGCGGCTGATCCCCTAGTCGCTGGTTTGATCAAGTCAGGGCACTCACTGGCCTTCCTATCACCGCTGCCCTAAGACAAGCCGAGGATAGGACAGCATGGAAAAGCTCGTCTGCATCTCTACTAAATCCTTTCAAGACGGGCACAACCTTCAGTATTGAAGAATACGACGAAGAGATGTTTCCATAATAGAATCAGGTGACTGACATAGCTATAACATTAAGCCAGTAGCAATAGGCTCACAGAACCGACAGCCACTGGGAATAGGTTTTCAAGTGGCGACCACAAACCGGGCAATGCACTTTTGGTTGGATCCCATTCGATGGACCAAAGATATTGGGTTACAGGAATCTGGTGGATAATGGAGTATCAAGAGCGTTTGTCATGGCATTCTAAAGAGGCGGTCTATGTCCAGCAGTCGGCGTGAACGGTTTATGACGATTAATCAATATTCTTACTATAGGTAATACATTTAATTTTCATATCTTTATACAAATTTTTAAAAATAACTAGCACCGTTTTTTTTTTTTTTTACTACTTGAATGACGGAACAGGCAGATGGCCCACCTGATGTTAAGCGGTAACCTCTGCCTATGAACAGTGCATTCTCAAATAGGTCACGTCCACCTAGGACGCGCCCTATGTGGCACTGCACTGCGCTCGCCACCCTGAGACATAAAGATGAAAAGTCTCATGTGCCTGTAATTTCACCGGCACCCCATACCCTTCAAACCGGAACACAGCAATGCAAGCAATACTGCTTTGCAGCAGAAATAGGCATGGTGGTAGTACTTCCCCGGACGAACTCTTTCACAAAACAGCTCTACTACTACTAAAAATGATTGATCCGATTGTTTGTTTGTTTAGGTCAAATCTTTCCATAAATACAGTCTTTGAACTCATAACAGGTCAAAATCAGTGATAAAAATACAAGACATCTCATAACACTTAAGTGATTCATTAGAATTGTTTACGAGTTGGGTACTGGTGTTTTGGCATGATGCCAGCTTCCTAAACTTACTTATGCCATGGAATTTCACAATCAGTTAATGATAATGCTCAGAATAATGCTCGAATTGGTTTAAAGATGACTAGGCCATCAGCTCTAAAAAATTTACTTCAATTGATTTACTTAATGATGATTACGTGAAACATTACAGTGAATGAATGTAAAAAAAAAACCAGCCAAGTGAGAGTCGAACTCGCGCACGAAGGGTTCTGTACTATTATCTATAAAAACGGCAAAAATCACGTCTGTTGTATGGGAGGCCCGTTAAATATTTATTTTATTCTGTTTTTTAGTATTTGTTGTTATAGCGGCAACAGAAATACATCATCTGTGAAAATTTCAACAGTCTAACTATGATGGTTCATGAGATACAGCCTGGTGACATATGGACAGACAGACAGACGGGCAGCCAAGCCTTAGTAATAGGGTGCCGTTTTAAACTTTGTGTACAGAACCCTAAAAAAGCAGAAAGAATACATACGCAAATCCAATATCTGGTTCTTTGTGAGTGTTGGAAGGTTTAAAAGAAAGCCTGATTGAGACTGACATTTAAATCAACATTTTTAAGTGGGTGTTTTATTGCGGACACAATGATCTATGGTATTGGCTCGCTGGCTCCCGTTGCTGATCCATTAGCGCACAAAACAGTAGAAAGTACTAATTTTATATTGGATTACAAACATGCATAATGAGCCAGCATTCTAAACCTCCAGTTTTTTAGGTGCTCCATTGGCCATATCCATATATTGGTTATCCATTGATTATACCTTTGGCTGGGGAGCTCAGTGGTTTTACTCGCTATAAGATAACCCACTTAGAGCAAAATTCAAATATATTATTATTATTATTTAAAATTATAGACGAGCAGCTTTCGCTGATGTGCCTATTTCAGAGTGTTGAAATGTCTTAGTTTCACTCGCTGCACTGATTACACTTTAATGTCTTTAATTGTTAACAGTTTGTTCGTTCGCAACCAGTTATCTAATTTGTTCTTGAAAGCGTTTATTGATGTGGCAGTAACAACATCTTCAGGTAAATCATTCCAATTATGGACCACTCTGTTACTAAGGAAGTGCTGTGCAGTGTTTGTGTTGGATGGTCCACGTGATATTTTTCGACTATGCCCTCTCAACGACATAGAGCTTTCTTTTAAAATGTAGATTTCATGAAATTCAGGCAAATTGTAAGTGCCAGAGAGGATCTTGAAGGTCTCAATGAGGTCGCCACGCAGACGTCTTTCCTCTAGGGTAGTGAGGCGTAATGCGCGGAGTCTCTCTGTGTACGACATACGACGCAGGGCTTGTGGAAACTTCGTGGCTTTTCGTTGTACACTCTCAAGTAAGTCTATATCTTTTCGAAAGTAGGGGCTCCAGACTTAAAAACCATACTCCAGCAAGGGCCTTATATAAGTTTTGTATATTCTTCGAAAGACTTCCACCGTCATAGTTTGAAATGACGGACCTCTATTCTGTAGCTTTGTAAGTGAAGTGATAATCAAAATATATTCATATACAATATCTGCTTACCCGACTGCCCAGGAGGGCCATTACTCTTTACTCAAAACCAATAGCAATATATTTACAGAAAAGGATAACAGCAAAAGCAATGAATACCTGATATTTGAGTGCCACTATTGACATAGACTTCGAAGGTCACAGATGGGTAATATGGTTTGGTTTTTGAGGTCAATTTTATTACATTTTATTTTATTGATGTCTCTGAGATTGTAGGATACAACAATATTAAAATATTCAAATGAGAAAGAAGGGAATGCTTTCGTTATCACCTCCGGCAAAGGTAGGTTTGTAGTGTCATGGCTTCCTGCATTCTTTTTAGTGACTGTGTTGTTTATTTAATTTTTTGTATCAAACCAGTTTTGTTTTATGGGGCTTAATCTTGTTATTGTAATTTTATCGTTAGTTAGGTATAAGTATGCTAAAAATTTATTTAATTTTAAATTGCCTATATCTGAATACACAACACTCAATTGGAACCTAAACGGATAACTGTGGTTCACTCTGGGCCTCAACGGAAGATCAGCACTGGGTTGCCAATGTGGCCTAGCAAACGCTGAGTTGGGGACCCTTTTGTGGTTTACGTCAGACACACACACAAATTGCCATATTTTTTGTTTTTGTTTTAGCTTTTATTTAGTTCCTATCTTGTTTGCTTTTTTGTTGGTGTGTCTTTGTTTGTATAGTCATGAATAAACGTTTCTTTCTTTCTTTCTAATATTACATTGGGTTATGACTCAACATAGCACAAAATACTTCTGAATGTAGTATTTTATATTAACTAGTTATTCATGAGCTAAACAATGACCCATTTTTTTCAACACAGTAATATGCAGTCAAATTAATATTTTCTGAACAAACAATAGTTGTCTGTCAAGTTATTCATGTTTCAACATTGTTACTGGCATTTCTGATGGCTGCTACTGTGAAAACAGCTGTTTCTAGATGTTTTTCAGTATATTTCTTATAGCTCCAGAACACAATACCTCATGAGAAACTTGTTAGGTATCTTGTTGGTTCAATAGAACCGGTAGGGTTTTTATTACAATCTGAGAGAGACACAGAGAACAAGTTCCGAGTTTTTATAGATAATGCTCACATTCACACACAAATTTGTTGATGAGGCAAAAAACAAGGTCTCACCTGGTCTGTGCAGTCGTAAACAATGATTATTCCATGAGCACCTCGGTAGTATGAAGAGGTGATTGTTCTGAACCTCTCCTGTCCAGCTGTGTCCCATATTTGTAACTTTATTGTCTTTCCATCTAATTCTACAGTCCTAATCTTAAAGTCCACACCAATGGTACTGATGTAGCTTTCTGTGTAGGTGTCGTCGGCGAATCGCAGCAGCAGACATGACTTGCCCACACCGGAGTCACCAATCAAGAGTAGCTTGAACAAGTAGTCGCTGTAAAGAACATATTTGTTAAGGCTAGGACAGTTGGAGCAAGGGCAACAAAGAACTACACGCCTCATTTCACATTAACAAAGATAAATAGAATAGTGTAAAGGAGGCGTTTCTTCGCCCTCCGTTTGAACACAGTAATGACCTTATCGCGCGTAGCGAATATACATGCAACCTTATTTTTCATCGGAGAATGACACGGTTGTAGACCAATGCGCCATTTATCTTCTCAATTACGTTTTCACGAAAGCCCAGATAGTACCACGAATGTGGAATGAGTCACCAGGTTTTTCGTACAACACTTTTCAATTAGAAATAGCTAGGAAGCTTGGGCATTATTTGGGATAGTGAAAGAACAAAAAATTGTATGTGTCTGAAGACAATGAACGTGCAAAAAATAAAGATTTTACTACCATCCTTGTTTCAGAATCTTCTCAAATAAAAACGGTATACTCACTATTCTGGATTCATATTTGTACTGTGTGTATTTTTCTCAGAATTAAGATATCCTGTGTATTTTGGAACTAGTTCAGTTCTTTGTTTCAAGCACAAAACAGCGAAAATTTCAATATTTCTAAATACGTAGAACAATGGCCGCCTGAATGAAACACCCACTGACTGACTGACGTAAGTCAGAAATTAAAACAGGAGTGCCACTTGGCAGAACTAAAAATGCGTTCATGAAATACAATTAATCGAAGTTTTTTTTTTGCGAGACTAGATATTTGTAGCAATTTTAGTCGATTCCTACATAGTCTGTAGTCCTGTATTCCTGGCTTTTGCGAACAGAATAGATATTTGTAGCAATTTTAGTCGATTCCTACATAGTCTGTAGTCCTGTATTCCTGGCATTATAGTAGTCTTCTATTTAGAGACCATACTAAATATTGATTTTGCAGGCACTATCCTATTGATAACGAGTTGAACGCTGAAGATACCTAAAGCTAGATGGCGTTATACAGGAACGAAAAAATGCTGAGCGTCCACGTTCGCACGAGGGCCTAGTACAGGGTTTATCTATGTTCTGCACTTCTGCACTCGGCATCGCAGTTATCGAATTGCGAGTCGGCATTTGTTTGTATGTACGGTTTTTTGTATGGTTGTTTGTATGGTTTTAATGAGTTTCTCAACAAGTCCTCTGGAGGCGCTTATCCTTTTCTGCATACAAAAACGATCTTTCGACTTGCAATTCGGTTTTCGTTAGTTCGAATGGATCCAAACTACAAACCAGAGGGCCTACCACAGGTTTGTAATTTGCAACCACTCGGAATAACGAAAACCGAATTGCGAGCCGAAATGTCATTTTTTGAAAAATATGATGAGCGCCCGTAGCGGTCTTGTTGAGAAACCATTAAAACCATACATAAAAACAAATATCGACTCGGAATTCGATAGACCTGATACCGAATTCATAACTTAGACAAACCTGTGGTAGGCCCTCTGTATTATGCCCTCAGAGGGCCTACCACAGGTTTGTAATTTGTTACAACTCGGAATAACGAAAACCGAATTGCGAGTCGAAAAACCATTTTTGCAAAGATTTAAATCGAATCTTTGCGTTTTTGTATGCAGAAAACATCGAGGCCTGCAATGCTCTATGGCAGAAAATGATAAGCGGACTTGTTGAGAAATTCATTATTTCATACTCGCACCCATGAGTGTATAACACTCGCACCATGCAAATTATCAGTGGGGCAAATATCTTCTACCCAGTGGTGTAAATAGCTTCTACTCGAAAATCGAGCGTGGGTTATTTATCAAATCAACCGCTGCATTTATCCCAAGGTTACAATGCAAAGCCTTCTGTGTTCGCCGATATTCGCCATAAAGATAAACAAGAGATTAAAGACCGCCTCGGTATTCGCAGTCACGGAATACGGTATGGCACCTGTGAATACTCCTTTCCTTGGCAGGTGCCAACTGCCAACTTACGGTGAACGGTCTTCCTTCTTGGTCTATACATCGCTCTACGATTTATACCTCCATGTCTACGATACATTATTATCTGTTTCATTCTAATTCATTCATTCCAATTTATTTATTTATGTCCTATGGTATGTTTTTCATTCATTCAATGGACTCCGCTTGCTGTACGTCTGTGGCTGTATTTTTATTTGTTCGGCGCGACATTGATTATACATTGTTATTAGCCAAAATCTATCTCGTTTACGCAGTGAAATGCAATAAATCGGAGTCTACAAACATAAACGAATCAGTTAATTCGTTGTTGTGTAAAGTATGCAAAGAAAGTGACAAAATGAAGCGAGGTCATCCTGGTACCTGGCGAGGTGAAAATCCTAGACATTTCAGGCCTAGAGGTGGCGGCCCGCCGCATTTCAGGCCTTCAATGCCTTTCGGACCACTAGAACCACACAGGTTAGTAGTTATTCACTATCAAACTTGTTCTTCCATTAGTTTTTTTGGAAGGAATGCTGTCCGCGCCAATATGAGGCTATGCAAATGAAATGAAAAAACCTGTGGTAAACAGTTCATAGATATATCAAATAACGTTTAATTACTTAACTATTTTCTGTCTCAGCGATAAGACCGTCCATTTGATTTGACTTCCAAGCCCTTTTTATTTGATTCTAAAATGTTTACAATAAAGTCATCTATTTTGTTCTATTCATTGAGAGATGATAATAATGAGGACCTCTGTGGCGCGGCGGGCGAAGCTTGGCCTGCGACGCAGGAGGTTGCGGGTTCGATTCTCGCCTCGGAACAAATATTTGTGCGATCGCACATATTTGTTCAGGGTGTTATGGGTATTTTCTATATATAATAAAAAATATCTATCTATGTAATATATATATATTAAGTATATCAGTTATCTAGTACCCATAACACAAGCTCTGCTTAGCTTGGGGCTAGATAATGTTGTGTGAACTGTCCAGCAATATTTATTATTTGTAATATTACTGGTTTGCAACATGCATATAAAAACAGCTTGCCCAATATTTTTCAGGTTCCCGCCACCTGCTCAAAGATATAGAGGACCGCGTTCTTACAATTCACATCCAATACACTCTGATGACTCAGGGCCACCTGATCATGAAAGACAATTTAGAGGTCCTGGCTATCAAATGAGATCACAGGAAAGAGGAAATCATGATATCCGTGAAAGACAAATGCAACCATTATTGCAAATGAGGCTTCAGGAGAGCAATCGTGGTGGGCCCTTTAGCAACCCAAACTTTTTTGGAGGAAATCAATATAATACAAATAATATGGGTGATGTTGATCATAGGGCCTGTGATGTGGATCTTAGACAGCAAGCCTTTGGTCCTCGCCAGCCATCTCCATGGGTCACCAATCCACTATTTGAAAGAAGGTATTTTAATAATGATAAGAGTCCACATAAAACATTTAAACAGTTTGTGGGTGATACGTTGTTGCCTCCGCCTGAACACACTGGCCACAGGCCGCCATCATCTGATCACTACTCTGGCACTTCTGGCCCCAACAACAATAACAACCCATACTCCCGTTCAGTTGATGATACTGTCGATATTGTCAGGAAGCGGCTATTAAACAAAGACTCTCAGGAGCACCCTGATCCTTCCATGGATCAAAGAGAGATGAACTCAGATTTTGGAAAAAATGCAGATGAGGTCTACCATGACGCTCCTCAAGAACAGCCTGTTAAGAAAAAGGTTCAAAGACAAAGGCAAATCAAGGCAAATTGTGACAAAATTAAAAATAAAATTGTTCATCAACTGTTCAAAATGGACAAAGGCAAGATCCACAAATTGATGGACAACCCTAGCTCTTCATCAAAGTTTGAATATGCCATAAGCAGCTTGATAACAGAGTCTCAGAATAGCTTGAACAGACACATGCGAAGTGTTGCAGAGAAATCACTATCCACAACCAGTTCCAGCTCAGATTTCATTCATGATGATAATAATACCATCTATGAAGACACTTTCATGAGACAAATGCAAGGTATTCTAGACCCGCAGGATACACTGTTGCTAGAAGATATCAAGCCTCTGGTTTTGGCTGAACTAAGCAAAGTTCTGTGTCTGGATGACTTTGGGCGATGTGAGGGAATAGATGATCATGGAAGATATCCCACAGATGAGGACAACCATGGATATTACAATGAATCTGGTGAATATCTTCATAATACATTCTGCGAACGTGATCAGGTAGTAAATCATGACACAGAAGTGATCACAGGAGATTTATATGAAGAAAGAAAGTTTGACTGTCCCCAAAAGTCTCCATTCGAAGAACCTGCACCTCTTTTTGAAAGGCGGCCGACTAAGCAACTTGACTGCCATGATGATAGATCACGATCTAGGAGTACTGAGAGGATGCATTCAAGGAAGAGTTTTGATAACAATTCTATCAAAAATGAATCAAATGATAAGTTTAAGGAGAGCAAGGAACCTCTTCCACTTTTTGATGGAAATTGTGATCACTTTTCAGAAGATGATGATCCATTTGCTGAGCTAGACAACCAGTATCATGTGGCAGTGGACCATGATTTTATTGAACGTGGAGATATTATGTTTTCTCCTATAGTTGATCATAGTGCAATTAAATCGCCACCCATAACTGACAGAAAAGACGTCAAATTAAGTCTTCCATTACCCGATAGTCCATCAACTGATATTGTAAATGAAATTGACACCCAACTACAAAGTATTGCTAAATCACCGCTAAAGCATCTCTCAACCTTTATAAATGAAAGAGAAAATTCAAAGTCAAATGCTATAAAAGTAAAGCAAGAAATTCAGGAAATTCAGGAAAATGTCTCTGCTATAAAGGATACACTTATAACTAAAAGTTTAACCGAAAATGCGAAGGTGAAGCAAGAACCGTCTCCAACAAAGGAACACAGCAGAGAACCAGTGAAGCATGCTCATGATTTTGTGAAGCACAACTCACGAAAACGGTCTGTCGACACAAAACCGTCGCATCGTAAAGAAAAACGAAAGAAAAGCTCACACTCTGAATGTCATGAAGCAGCTACATCAATCTTCAATATGTTTTATGATAGTAAATCACCTACAAAAGATAGCAAAACAATAGACTCAGTGGACAAAGAATATTCAGACAAATATGTAAAGAGAAAAGAAATTCCAAAGAAGCCAAAAGATAAAGTACTTGTTCCACCAAAATCAGATACGCAGAAAAGGCGACCCTCTAATACAAGTCATTCCATTACAAGTCCAAAAGACACCTGCAATTCCAGTGTGGGAGACCAAACACAAGCTAAGTTAGATAAAGTTAAACTTACTGCTATAGATATATTTTCGGGGGGTAGTTCTACTTCTACAGATATATGTTCGGGGGGTACTAAACCAAAGAAAGGACATGTGAGTCAAGCTCATAGAAATACAACAATAACAAAACCCCAACCTGGTGTTAAGAGCCCGGACGTACATAAAAACAAATCTGCCATCCCCAAGATGGCACCGGTCCTACCCGTGGCGTCACCGATCATTCCAGTGGTGACATCTTTTGCACGTAAATTGACTAAAAGGCATATGGGAACGCAAGTTATCAGAAAACTCCATAACAAAGAATGCCAAACTTCAATACACAAAAAAAATAGTTGCTGGACCCAAACAGATCCTGTTAAATTTGAAAAAACCCAGTGGCTATCTGCTGATCCTTTGGAAAGGATGAAAGAAATAGATATGGAAATCCAGATGTTGCTGCAGGAGAAGTTTAAACTGTACAACTCCATGGAAACTAATAATAAAAATACGATGAGTAGTGGAAGGACCATGGGTACTTTAGGCATGGCAGTGTTGAATGTGCCGATAGAAACTGATGAAAATGACAAGGGAGAAAATGACGATTTATTAGCAGATGCTATCGCTGAGAACTTCACAAGCTTACCTGTAGAGGAGTTAGAACAGATCGCTATGGAAACCATAGAACCAAGAAAGAAGTCCAGTCCCTCTACTGACAAAAGAGGTCGCCGACAGAAGGAACAATCTCGTAAAATCTCCGCGAGTCCCACCTCGCGGAACAAAAAGGCTAAACTAAAAACTCCAAACATATCACTGCTCGAGCAGATCATCGAGGATGACAGACCTATCGAAGAAATCATCTCACTTGTAGATCTTGAAAGTACTCCCACAAGAAGCAAAAAAAAATCATTGCCAAGGTCATCTAAAAAGAAATCATCAAAGAAACTTAGGCCCAAACCTTTTGTATTGGGTCAAAATTTTTATGATTTGAAAGACTGTTCTGTGGTCATAGAGCGTTTGGATCTTGATGCATATCTAAAGGCTCGAGCTAATCGGCTGAAAATTAAAATAAACCTTAAATCTATTACTATACAGGATAATCCCCAATACGAGGCTCAAAACGAAAACGCATCTATCACAGGCGACCATGTGAGGGCACTATCACCAATACTAGAAACCATTTTTCCTGATTCTCTAGATAGGCCCAGTCCAGAACCCAGTATTGTGGAAGAACCAGTAAACGACATACAAATAGACATGATGGAAGTATGTGAGGATATAGTCATAGGTGACGAATCGAAAAATACTGCAGATGTGAATGAAAGGGTTCCGATCAGTGAAGAGATTATACTAGACAATAGTCAGTCATCGGCAGAGAACTCAGCCCCTGAAGTGGGAGAAGGGGAGTGCAAGATGTATGACTATGCAACAGATGAGTTGTTAAAGAGAGACGCAGTGACCGTCACTGGGAATGCTGATGCCGTGTTGGCGATTGAAGTGAGTATATCATAGCTGTTAAATCTTAAATGTGTTTTAGTGATTCATTATTTTGTTCATTTTAGCATGTTTCGCACTGAGAGGACTGCATCTCTTTTCACAATTTATTTTTCTAAGTAGTCTGAGATTTTCGTTGTTGGCTACAACTTTAAATGCCTTCCAGCTGATCGGCCATCTTTGACTCTAATTTCTTTTTACTAGAAACGGGTTATTTAACATGATTATTGAGTTTGATTGTGCCGAAATATCGGGAACGATCAAAACTCAATAATCAAGGTAAATGGCCCGTTTCTAGTCAAAAGTATGTACATAACCATGATAGTTTCAAAAGTTTGACTCTAAGGCTGAGATAAATAGACGTAACTTAGAACGTAGCATTAGTATGTTTAGCCATTGTCTCTGTCCCTCTCTAGCACGCGTGATTTGACATGTGTGTGAAAGTGAAAGGGATAATGCTAAGCATTAATTTGTGCTAAGTCAGATCTATCTATCTCGACCTAATTGTTTAGGGGATATTTTGAAATGCACATCTGTATAATTTTTCAGCACACCAGGTAACTCCACTAATTAACTGAATGCATACCAGAAAATTTAATGCTGTGTAAAAAAACCAATTGATTAACTTAACATGTCAAAAAAAACTGAAAATTCACACAAAACGAGATGACCTTTTTTATCGAGTTCACACCAAAAATGTGGTTCGTACATCAAAAATACTAATCTTGCACTCTAAATTATAGGCAGAACAGACACGGAGCACCCCGACTCCACGTGGTCTTGTGCGTCACGCCCCTAGAGTGTATATAAAAACGCGGAGCCAGTAGCTCGCGTAGGAGATCTTGAGTGGAGTAAGCCCGCGAGGCCGAGCAGAGAGCGTAGTGAAGCGAAGGTCGAGTGGATGAAGCGACACTCAAGGGCGACTTTGCGAGAGTACTGGCGAGAGCACATACCGAAATCCGACACTTCCTATTTTAAAATTTCATTTTCTAAGCTATTTTAAGTAAAACAGTTCTGCAAATACCATTAAACAGTATATTTAATTTGATTTATGTAGTGTGCATAATTTGTGTGCAAGTCAGTATTTTTGGTTTAACTTTGAAATATTTTGTTCGAAAAAAGGGAATATACAGATACCGATTGGATTACATGCCATTGTTTAGTATCTGGTTCTACTACTCAGTTGGATGTTGAAGTGGTCATATAACTCGCAAAATCGGCAACCGCCGGGGAATGAAGGACGAAGTCTGTGAGGATACAGGCGGCTCAAGACTGTATGTGGTATTGTTTGGGCGAGGTCTATTGCCCAGCAGTGGACTTCTACTGGCTGATGATGATGATGATGATGACTGGTTTCTTGGGAGAGCAACTGGAGTAGGTCACACTTCAATAAATTACTCATTTTTAATGTAGGACACTTGGCAACAACTGGCGGTAGTGAACATGCAAACTTTTGCGTCTAAATGTTGCTGTTCCGGGTCTGGGTGTTGTCAAAGTCAAAAGTATTTTATTCATATTTTAGAAATCACATGATCATTTGAATCGTCTTATAACCTCTGTCCTCCTGGTCGACCTCTGTGGCGCGGCGGGCGAAGGTTGGCCTGCGACGCAGGAGGTTGCGGGCTCGATTCCCGCCTCGGAACAAATATTTGTGCGATCGCAGATATTTGTTCAGGGTGTTCTGGGTATTTTCTATGTATAATAAAAAATATCTATCTATGTAATTTATTGTATTAAGTATATCAGTTATCTAGTACCCATAACACAAGCTCTGCTTAAACTAAATTTACTCCTGTTCTAATGCTACCAAACCTAGAAGAATCAGGCTAAAGACACGGCTTGGCTTTTTTTTAATGATCCTTAGTATGTTAAACACGCCTGTGCGAGGAACCACCTCGGGAACAAGGAGAACCTCAATTAAATAAAAAAAAACCCGGCCAAGTGCGAGTCGAACTCGCGCACAAAGGGTTCCGTACCATTATCTATGAAAACGACAAAAAAACACGTTTGCTGTATGGGAGCCACCTTAAATATTTATTTTATTCTGTTTTTTAGTATTTGTTGTTATAGCGGCAACAGAAATATCTGTGAAAATTTCTAACTATCACGGTTCATGAGATACATCCTAGTGTCAGACGGACAGACGGACGGACGGACGGACAGCGGAGTCTTAGTAATAGGGTCTCATTTTACCCTTTTGGTACGGAACCCTAAAAAGGAAACAAGATTGTTGTGGTATCTGGTACTTGTAGTTCCTGCCACGGAATACTAGTGTGGAATCAGGACTTTTTTGCGCCTTATCATAAATTATGCAAATATCATGAATTTTTCAGTGCATAGACAACTCGTTCATAGCGGCCTGCCTCGACGGCAACGTGTACCACTTCTCGACCGACGGTCAGCTGGTGAACACGCTGCGAGGGTCCAACCTGGCGGTCACCTGCCTCACCATAGTCAAGGACAAGTACGGGACCACTGTGTACACGGGCTCTCTCGACTCACGGATACGATACTACGACTTGGATGTGAGTAACGCATGCTATTATTATTTTGTTTAATACAATAAACTAGTATCCGCTCGCGGCTTCGCTTATCAGGTTAAGAAGCAGCATATAGCTACCCCTATGTGTGTACCGACCAGATCGTTGCACCGACCAGCCCCCCTATTATCTAACTGAAAGTCACTTGGTGACTAACGTATGACAAGTAGAATGACCAAAATTAAAAATATATATATTAATAATTGTCAATTGATGGTAATTTTACTTGTCAAACGTTGGTCACTGAGTGACTTTCAAGATAGGGATTAGGGGGCCATATCAAGTCTTCAGTTTTTTGACCACCATCTCACCTGTTGGTAAGGGACGATGTGGCCGAAGATGGAGCACAAAGGTCTAGAAGGCAAACTAAAAACTCCAAACATATCACTCTAGCCTTGAAGATACCCAGATTATAGTATATGAATGCAATAGAATGTCCACGAATAGAATAAATGGCGAGATATCGTTAGGCGAGCAACATCAGCTCCTAACAACAGTACAACACGACGACCACGACCGCTCTGTCAAGAGTGCAACGACTGTGAAGAAGATCTGTGTACCACGCATATATTGATCAAGCGAAACCTCATTTTGCGGAAACTAGGAGACTTAACACGCATATATTGATTGAAAATGTCTCATAATAATCATTTATCTACGATAACATGGGAACATTCGTTTGCATACAGAACCTCACACCCTAAACGCATATTCCCACTCCGTTCCATCCGAATGTATAAATAGCTATTTGTTCAAGCATATAGTTATGCTTTCTTCAACAGCGTTCTTTGCCTACCGATCGCAGGTCGTGCGCACGCGCCTCATAGAACTTTTATTAAGATACCGAGCTATATTATAAATTAGGAGATAATAGAATTGAAACTATCGTGGTTGGGAATCATATTAAAAGATAAACGGCTAATTACCACTATTATTCGTCACTTTGCTGACGTTTCGAGACTGAGTTCAGAAGCCTCTTCATCATGAGCACCGCCCGCGACCGCGTTCGACGGTGGTAAGTAAGTGGTTGAGTATTCGCTGGTCCACCGTCGAACGCGGTCGCGGGCGGTGCTCATGATGAAGAGGCTTCTGAACTCAGTCTCGAAACGTCAGCAAAGTGACGAATAATAGTGGTAATTAGCCGTTTATCTTTTAATAAATTAGGAGATATTATACAGTTGTAATCACCAAACAGTCTATTACAAATTAGGAGATATTATACAGTTGTAATCACCAAACAGTCTTCATCTTCACCTTCCTCAATAACCAACACTATTATGAATTGTAAGTAAACAAAAACAAATTGTGTGTGTCTTAGCACCATCCACGTTATATTGTTTCAGACGGGTCTTGAGAGGGGCCCTGAGTGCAACGTGCTCAGCCCCATACAGACCATGGACCGCGCTTGGGACACTGTCTTCGTTGGCACTCGGACTGGCTTCGTGCTGCAGTTTGAATGCAAAGTAAGATTCTGTTGGTTCTTTCTTGGTGGATCATCATCAACATAATCAAGTTGTAGACGTCCACTGTTGGACGACGCCCATTTCTTTAGGAATTTCAGGATTTTTACAAGGCATTTCATGGATGAAAAACTTCGACATTTAAAAAGTAGTAGAACTAAAGTTATTCGCCATCATGTGTAGAATACGCCCTCCCCGGTCTTGTAGGGATATTTGGTTACAGCCTGTATAATGGAGTGGCAGGAATTTGCCTTAACGAGCCCCATGTAGTACTACATTCCCATACAAAACGAAGTGGCTGGTTATTTAAGAAACCAAAAGTCTAATCTAAAAAAAACCTTTGTAACTATAATTGGATAGCGAGTATCTAGGCTTGCAGTGTTTTACTTTATCGAAAAACGAAATCAAAATCAAATTAGAGCGAAGTTAATTTTTTAGTATTTTCACCACCTAAAACGAGTCTTTTTCACCTCATTCTATTTATATGATAAACACCTTTCATAAAAAAACTTTAAATAATAGTAGGTTGTTATACAAGGAGCTAAAATGACCCATTATGTACAAAGCTCGGGAGTAAATAGAATTCGAGTTTTAATGGGTTTTTAGCGCCGTGTGTTACATTACACTCTACTTTTCACTACGATTGCGAGAAAATAAAATAATCCAATACAATATGAAAAATTAATTAAGGTCACTACCAATTCAATTTGCAATTAGAGAAAAATCATAAAGATTTGGCGCCAATGCCTGATAGCCGCAACGCATTGCATGCATTCTACCAAAGAGATCGACGATTTTAGTTCCATTTTCAAAAATAAAATGTTCTATTTTTATGAAACAGTAATAAGTCTAGTCTTTATTCATGATTATTCTACTTATAACTAAATACTTTTTCGTTTTTGCAGGCTTCTTGTCATTTGACAGAAAAAAATAAAAAAAAAACTTTTTCCCCTAGACGAAGAAATGTTTTTTTTTCTTCGCTCTGGTGCGCTACAATGACGGTATTTTTGGACGAGAGGAGTGAAAAAAAACATTATTTATTATTTATTTATCCTTGTCTGATTCATTGTGTTACTGAATATGTGTACTATATGTACTTCCAGAATGACATGCTAATACCAGTCAGTACCGTCAAGTTCTCTGAGCAGTCCATCCTGGCGCTGCGGGCCATGAAGGAGGGCCCGCGCAAGGTGCTGCTCGTGGCGGCGCGGTCAGACAACGTGACCATCAAGGACGCGCAGACGGGCCTGCTGCTGAGGACGCTGGAGGGGCCGAAGATGACGGTCTACTCGCTGCTGTTCGAGGATGGCAAGGTGTACTGCGGGACGAGCGGTCATCAGATTCATGTGTTTGACTATGCCGTAAGTATCTTATTTTTGTTTCTTTTTTTAACATTGGTTGACCTTTGTTAGACCACGATCTCACCTGTTGGTAAGTGACGATGTGGTCGAACATGGAGCACAAAGGTCTAGAAGCACTATAGCCTTGAAGAGCCCCAGATTATAGTTTTCAGTAAAGACAGACGACGGTAGTGTATTCCACTCCTATTTACATTCAAAAGATCAAAATCATTTGAATGTATCTTATTTACATTTAGTAGTAGTAGTAGTAGAGATTTTTTGTGAAAGAGTTCGTCCGTAGAAGTGCAACCGCCATATCTATTTCTGCTGCAAAGCAGTAGTGCTCGCATTGCTGTGTTCCGGTTTGAAGGGTGAAATTACAGGCACATGATGAGACTTTTCATCTTTATGTCTCAGGGTGGCGAGCGCAGTGCAATGCCACATAGCGGCTTCCTGCGACCTCTATAATGTCTTAAGGCTATCAATCCAAGATCATTGATACAGCTATCAGTTCTATCTCTATATCTCTATAGCTAAATCTCTTCAGCGATCAGTAGGGCACACACAACCAGCGTAAGCCTCGCTAGATTAGATCCTAAATTTTAGGGCCTAAAGGAAGAATCAGAAACAAATTGAATTACTTGCTGTGTTGGCGTCCTCTATTTTGTATTAGCTTTTATTAGTATTTATTTTTAGTAGTAGTAGAGATTTTTTGAGAAAGAGTTCGTCCGGGGAAGTACTACCACCATACCTATTTCTACCGCAAAGCAGTAGTGCTCGGATTGCTGTGTTCCAGTTTGAAAGGTATGGTTGCCGGTGAAATTACAGGCACATGAGACTTTTCATCTTTGTCTCAGGGTAGTGGGCGCAGTGCAATGCCACATAGGGCGCGTCCTAGGTGGACGTGACCTATGTGGTAATGTATTGTTAAAGGCAGAGGTTACCGCTTAACATCAGGTGGGCCATCTGCTAGTACCGTCATTCACGAAGTTAAAAATAAAATAAAAAAAGAAGCTTTTATTTAACTTGCAATGTATGCTTGTCCGGGTGGAATCTTGCAACTGAATTTTAAAGCAGTTATCCTCAACCGATTGAGCTGAAATTTGGCATACCTGTCAAGTTCCGATGGCAATACAATATGCAGGTGACAGCGAGCTGATCTGATGATGGAGACAACGGAACTCCTCGATAGATAATAGACTAGCTGTGTTAAGGCTCATTTTGATCAGCACACGGCTACGATCACTAATTTTACAAAAGCATGTATTAAAATATATATTTTTGACAAAAAACTTATTTATAGTGATCGAGTGAATCGTGATCTCGGAGAGTAATGCCTTTGTCTGACGATAACGGCAGAACGGTTTATCCAATCTCGATGAAACTTGGTAGGTAGTAGGTAGGTTATGTGTGAATATAATTGTTAAGTTGGAATATGAGCTTGGTTGTTCCAAGGGTTCTTGAGCTACGGGGGTCCAAGAGGTCCTCCAAAATAGGTGTCATAACTAGGTCATGAGTCGTAGTGTCGTCGTGGTCGTATTTTATGTCATGTATTATTTGATAGAGAAAAAAACCAAGAATGCTAATTTTGTATCTATTGGTCCATAACTACAGTTTGTTTATTTGTTTGTTTTATTGTAGAGCGGCGGGCACGTGCACGCGCACGAGGGCGGTAAGGGCGCGGTGTGTCTGCGCGCGACGGGCGGGCTCGTGTTCGCGGGCTGCTACGACGGCTGCGTGTACGTGTACCGCGAGGGGGAGACGCGCCCGCTGGCGCAACTGCGCGGGCCCGCGCTCATGCTGCTCTCGCTGGCGATACAAGGCACTAAGGTAAGGGCGCGGTGTGTCTGCCCGCGCTCATGCTGCTCTCGCTGGCGATACAAGGCACTAAGGTAAGGGCGCGGTGTGTCTGCCCGCGCTCATGCTGCTCTCGCTGGCGATACAAGGCACTAAGGTAAGGGCGCGGTGTGTCTGCCCGCGCTCATGCTGCTCTCGCTGGCGATACAAAGCACTAAGGTAAGGGCGCGGTGTGTCTGCCCGCGCTCATGCTGCTCTCGCTGGCGATACAAGGCACTAAGGTAAGGGCGTGGTGTGTCTGCCTGCGCTCATGCTGCTCTCGCTGGCGATACAAGGCACTAAGGTAAGGGCGCGGTGTGTCTGCCCGCGCTCATGCTGCTCTCGCTGGCGATACAAAGCACTAAGGTAAGGGCGCGGTGTGTCTGCCTGCGCTCATGCTGCTCTCGCTGGCGATACAAGGCACTAAGGTAAGGGCGCGGTGTGTCTGCCCGCGCTCATGCTGCTCTCGCTGGCGATACAAGGCACTAAGGTAAGGGCGCGGTGTGTCTGCCCGCGCTCATGCTGCTCTCGCTGGCGATACAAGGCACTAAGGTAAGGGCGCGGTGTGTCTGCCCGCGCTCATGCTGCTTTTGCTGGCGATACAAGGCACTAAGGTAAGGGCGCGGTGTGTCTGCCCGCGCTCATGCTGCTCTCGCTGGCGATACAAGGCACTAAGGTAAGGGCGCGGTGTGGGACTCATTCTATCGGACAAGACGCAATCACATGGATAAATTTAATTTAGATTGTGCCCTAGACACCAATACACCAGACTAGCGTGCGGTGCATAGTCAAGCACTCGTTGCACCAGACTTGCGCGCAGTACACCAGACGTGCACTAGTCGAGCACTCGTTGCACCAGACTTGCGCGCAGTACAACAGACGTGCACTAGTCGAGCACTCGTTGCACCAGACTTGCGCGCAATACACCAGACGTGCACTAGTCGAGCACTCGTTGCACCAGGCTTGCGCGCAATACACCAGACGTGCACTAGTCGAGCACTCGTTGCACCAGGCTTGCGCGCAATACACCAGACGTGCACTAGTCGAGCACTCGTTGCTCCAGGCTTGTGCGCAATACACCAGACGTGCACTAGTCGAGCACTCGTTGCTCCAGACTTGCGCGCAATACACCAGACGTGCACTAGTCGAGCACTCGTCGCACCAGACTTGCGCGCAATACACCAGACGTGCACTAGTCGAGCACTCGTTGCTCCAGACTTGCGCGCAATACACCAGACGTGCACTAGTCGAGCACTCGTTGCACCAGACTTGCGCGCAATATACCAGACGTGCACTAGTCGAGCACTCGTTGCTCCAGACTTGCGCGCAATACACCAGACGTGCACTAGTCGAGCACTCGTTGCTCCAGACTTGCGCGCAATACACCAGACGTGCACTAGTCGAGCACTCGTTGCACCAGACTTGCGCGCAATACACCAGACGTGCACTAGTCAAGCACTCGTTGCACCAGACTTGCGCGCAATACACCAGACGTGCACTAGTCAAGCACTCGTTGCACCAGACTTGCGCGCAATACACCTGACGTGCACTAGTCAAGCACTCGTTGCACCAGACTTGCGCGCAATACACCAGACGTGCACTAGTCAAGCACTCGTTGCACCAGACTTGCGCGCAATACACCAGACGTGCACTAGTCGAGCACTCGTTGCACCAGACTTGCGCGAAATACACCAGACGTGCACTAGTCGAGCACTCGTTGCACCAGACTTGCGCGCTATACACCGCTCGCATTCTATACCAAGTTCTGTTTAAATTAGTTAAACTTCATACATTTACCAGCACGTATTTGTTACAGATTATTGCTGGCTACAAAGACAGAAGTTTGTACATTTGGAAAATACCTCTAGCTGTCGTTCAAGAAATGATTTTATAAATAAGTATGCAATAAGTGTTGTAGATAATAATATAATCTCACATTCTACCTTATGTTGAGTATGTTAACACGATTTTTGTTTAATTTTTATGAGTGGTGTCGATTCTTTGCTGCTAATATTAAACCGTTCAAAACTTGCCTTCATTTTGTATGGTCTGCAGTGCACAGAAGAGACACCATAATAGTGTACAAAAATAAAAGATGTTTTATTGACCAGGCTGCTTTTTATTCTCCTGCTGCGTTAGATAGACCACGGTTCAGTTCAGTTCTTGAATAAGTGGCTTTTGAGGAATAACCACAATTTCAAACCATTCCAGTATTCTTTTTCACGGATTCTACGGATTTGACATTCCACTAACCTCTGTTCCAAGAGCTTATAATATTGACACTATGTAATATTGTAATTCTGATGATCTATGAGGGCACAGATAGACAGACGGACACAATTACACTAGGCTTCAAACTTATAAACATAATTATTAGTTGGGGGTTAAAAAAACACAAAGTAGAAATCAAATAAACATAGTCATAACAAAAACATAGGCTAACATAGAAACTGCATAATCAGTATATCATATACATTTTATATACTAGGTGTTTAAATAGTCTGTAGGTACCTCTACCTACATAATATACTATAATATTACATTTTATTATGCTGTGATTGTATCTAATCTAACGATGGAGTTTGTCTGAAATAAAGACTTTATTATTATTATTATTAACAGGAGAATAATGCTAAAATGGTGAAACCACGGGTGACACCTAGTATAAGAAATTATATAAGAAAGTAGGAAAGGTACATATTTCGTCTGGATGCTATTTTTGAGAGATGCTTGTATATACAGCTAGCCGTGCGGCAAGTAGGCAATTTCTCGCATATGAACGCAGACTTGTCCTTAAGATTCCAGCCGAGGATTGTGCCGTCTCTTTCCATGACCACGTAGGGGTATTCGTCCATCAGATTTGTTGGCCTACCCGGCGCCCAGTGTGCATGTCCCGCCTCCGCGAGGGTGTGACCTGCAATGAGACGACACAGTGAACACGCGCACACTGCGACCAGAGCCCCCGGCATAGTGCTCACGAGGACAGTGGCGTAACAATAGGGTGGCAGGGCTGGCAAAATGCCACGGGCCCAATTTTTTTTTTACATTGTACCTGAGTGTTTTATTTTATTTGATAAGTATATTTTAATAAGTTCTGCTTAAAATCCAAAGTGAGACAACAATTTTTTTTAAGATTTTCGTATTTTCCACGGGCTCCAGTTGGTTTAGTTACGCCACTGCACGAGGAGTGAGTTCAGTGCCGTGTAGAAGGCCTGCCGTGTGACCTTGTCACCAGTTTTGAACCAGTTAACCTCGAGATATTAAAAAAAATGCTGGTCAGTTCATACAACATGATCTATTCTGATTGTACTGATATTGTGCATCTTAGTGTAGTCACTTAGTAGAAGGGATTTTTGTAAATTCAACCCCTAAGAGGTGACAACCATTGTATAAAAACAGTATTTCTTGAACTTACAAGCTTAAAACTTTGCATAAGTAGGTATCAGATGCTTTAATACAAATCATAAAAGGGTAAAATATATTTTTCCCGTACTACCCCCAAAAAGCGGGTGCAATTTGGTGTTAAAGTTTGTATGGGACCTCTTTATCGCGTGGTGCCTTTTGCTTGAAACTTGGTGTGGGTACTTAAAATACAGAATAATAGAACACAATTATTTCAGGATTTTTCAAAGTAACTAAGTAATAAGGGGTCACAAAGTTTTAGTTTTTAACCCCCGACGCAAAAACGAAGGGGTGTTATAAGTTTGACGTGTCTGTGCGTGTGTGTGTGTGTGTGTGTGTGTGTGTGTGTATGTCTGTGGCATCGTAGCTCCCGAACGGATGAACTGATTTCATTTTTGTTTTGTATGAAATGTGAATTTGTCGGGAGTGTTCTTAGCTATGTTTGATCAAAATCGGTTCAGCCGTTTTATTGCGTTGAGGGTTTTTTTTAATTTTTACAAAATTAATTACTTGTTTTGTGATGTGATGCACGGTATTCAGCTAGTAGGCATTATTTATACTACAAACCTTAGTGTGTCGATGGTAACAGAAAACCTATAAGTCATATTCAGTGGTGATTATTCTTAACTTCCGAGGCGATGCCAGAGATCCTGTTATAATATGAAACAAATAGTGCCCGCCCGCGGTTTCGCTCGCGTATTACTATACTAAAAGTAGCCTATTTCTCAATCCAGGGAATAATCTATGTATGCACCAAATTTAATTGAAATCGGTTCAGCCGTTTCGGCGTGATTTAGTAACAAACATCCGAACATCGTAACTTTGACATTTACGATATTAGTGGGATGGTTGTGGCAAATAATGCTGTCTATTAAATTAAATATGTTTCATGACATTACTTGGTGAGAAAGGTCCGATGTATGCAAACATCTGTTTTTGGTAGTAGTAGAGCTTTTTTGTGATAGAGTTCGTCCGGGGTAGTGCTGCCGCCATACCTATTTCTGCCGCAAAGCAGTAGTGCTCGCATTACTGTGTTCTGGTTTGAAGGGTACCTATATATGGGCACCGCTGTGTGAGTTTCCCGCATCTTTATGTCTCAGGGTGACAGGCGCAGTGCAATGCCACATAGGGCGCGTACATGGCGGGCGTGACCTATGAGATAATGCACTGTTCATAGGCATAGGGTACCGTTTAACATCCGGTGGGGGCCATCTGCTAGTTCCGTCGTCTAAAGTTGCTTAAAATAATAAATAACAAATAAACTGCAATAGTTTCATAATCACTTTTCAGCATTTGGTGAGAAAGGCCCTGCACAAAACTCACCATCGACAGTCCTCCAGATACTTGAGTCCCAAAAGATGCCGACAGCCAGTTCATTCTTGAAGTCGGTGTCAAGTATCTCTGCTGCAGGATATCGCTCAAACAGCTCCACGAGGACCCTCTCCTCCTCGTCACTGTTGGGGACTGCGAGGAACGCGCCCTCCGCCTCACAGGCTCTCTTCGCTTGCGGCCAGTACGCTGTCTGCGCGTGTAGCTTGTAGCAATGTCCGGTGCGGTTGGAGAACTCGTATCCTGCAGACGAGAGCTTACTTTATTTAAAGTAGGTATTTAAGCATGTTATCCATTTAATTTCGACCTGTAATGATTCACAATAGCACTATCATCCACACTGCATTACACGAAGGTCAGCTGGAAGAAAATGCTTATAGCATTAAGTTTGCCTATGTACCTACTTGTTTGTAGTCAAGGACGTTAGTAAAAATTATACTTTGGTCGAGTTGTCTTGAAATATTTTGCAGGACTTTAGATGTTTGTGTAATTCGGTGAAATTTGATATGAGATAGATAGATAGATAACTCTTTATTGTACTCACCTTTATACTACTTGGATGACGGAACAAGCAAGAGGCCCACCTGATGTTAAGCGGTAACCTCTGCCTATGAACGGTGCATTACCTCATAGGTCACGTCCACCTAGGACGCACCCTATGTGGCATTGCACTGCGCCCGCCACCCTGAGACAAAGATGAAAAGTCTCATGTGCCTGTGATTTCACCGGCACCCTTACCCTTTTAACCGGAACACAGCAATGCGAGCACTACAGCTTTGCGGCAGAAATAGGTATGGTGGTAGTACTTCCCCGGACGAACTCTTTCACAAAAAAGCTCTACTACTACTATCTTCTCTTCATCTAAAAATTATGCTAAAAATTTCAAACCTAAATTGTCGTCAAAATAGAAATTGAACTATGTAACAAAGTATTAATACTAGTACATATTAGGAGTGTGGATTTTTATTCAGAATATTTAGTATTTTTATTCGGAACAAAATTTTCGGTAACTTAGTTTATGTTGCAGTAAAAAATTGTTTTTTGAAGCAGGGATATTGTGACTTTTTTCGGAGGTTTTATTACAAGCCGTTAAATATAAAAATATTAATAAAGTACTAACTGTTACCTATACTTAAAATTATGCTCCATTAATTTAAAACCATTTTTTTTTCCAATAAAATCATCCGTTCTGGAACCACCGTACCACCGCCCGTACCCGGGATGAACAACAGCACAGTAACAGTTTTGTTAGTAGCAGAGCTTTTTTGTGAAAGATTTCGTCCGGGGAAATACTGCTATTTCTGCCGCGAAGCCGCATTGCTGTGTTCCGGTTTGAAGAGTATGAGTTCCGGTGAAATTACAGGCACATGAGATGTTTTTGTCTCAGGGTGGCAGGCACAGCGCAATGCCACATAGGGTGCGTCCTAGATGGACATGACCTATGAGGCAATGCTTTGTTAAAGGCAAAGGTTACCGCTTAACATTAGGTGGGGCCATGTGCTAGTTCCGTCAATCACACACAAAGTAAAAAAAAACATGCACAAGTGAAGTGACGAGAGGAGAAACACCTATAGCGGTCTCACTTCCAACGAGTAAATAAAACTTCGTCGTGTCACTGGTTCTTTCTTGAACTTAAGGTGAAAGACTCAATGTGTAGAAAGGATTCTAAGGAATGGAGTTTTAAAGCTCCATTCATGAAAACTGCGACTGACCTGACACGAAGAAGACTTACCGAGACTCTGTTCCCCGCAAGTAGGAGTCGGTGCCGGTGTGGGTGCAGGTGTGGGGGCAGGTGTGGGGGCAGGTGTGGGTACAGGTGTGGGGGCAGGTGTGGGGGCAAGTCTGTATCCAAATGTATATCCAGGTGCGTAACAAACGAATGGTAGCTGCTCCCTGCAGCTGACATCGCCCGTGGAGCCGTTCTGGTAGAACACTCCGCATCGCTCCAACTCCATCAATATGCCCGGCAATCCTACGGCAAATCAATACACCTTCCTTATACTTAATCTAAGAGACAAGGCCTCGCTGTACCTAGTTATGGTGACTACGCCCGTCCACTGACCTCAAGGAGTTGTCGTGTCATCGGTCCTCATGTCGAGGATACAGAGCCGTCACAATAATTGAAGATATCTATTAAGGTTGCACCGGCAGATATCTTCATACAAAAATAAACGCCTCGCGCCGCACGAAAAAGCAGTTTTTGTAGAATATCTCGTAATTTATAGATAATTTTACAAAACCCCTATACAGTAAACCTTCAGCTTTGTTGTATTGATTTTATTTATCTAATTTTTAACCCAATAATATATGCTCCATTTTAATAAACAATCGAATCTAGACAAAAGTAAAAATATTGCGGTCCGGGGACATTGTTTCTGGTACAGTGATCCCTCGGAATTATAATGAAGTATCCAGGCATATTTTTAATTTGAATACTATTTACTTTTGAATATTTTACGTGATTAGGTCTGTTATAAAACAAATATTGCGGCATACCCCACTACAATGGCATCGATGGACGCCAAGCGCTGTCACTATCTAACTCATTAAAGTTCAGGTAAGTTAGAAAGTGACAGAATGGCGTTCGCGAAATGAGAAGTGAGCGAAAATTACGTCTTTTTTATATATAAAAATAATATAAAGAATGTCCTTTCGGCGTTGTGTTATTTAAGGCTAATTATATACTGATAATTATTATACTGAAGGTAATAAAAACATCTTATCATTGATAGTTTTAGAGAAAAATGGGTGTAATTTCGAAAACAGAGACAACTTTGCAAATGTATTTCTTACATAATATTAGCTACTGGTTGTGGAAAAGTGCTTATCTACTTGCTTATCTAAGCAGGTAGTTACTTCCATATTTTACCTTCTATATAATTCCTGTACACACCTTCAGAGAACAGCAATAGGACTCCGGAGAACAGGACCGGCAGCGACTGGTCTTCAGTCGCTTGTAGCTCGCTGACAGATGACGTGAACTCAGCAGTCCACGGCGACGCCACTATCGCACCTGTGAATAGGGAACGGTTAGCTCGATAATTATTGTATTTTCAATATAATTTGCAACGAAACAGTCCTTCCAAGTCGTCAAAGTCACCTGACGGTGTTTTAGTCTTATAATATGGAATAAACTTCTATATATTCTAAGGTTTTAGTAAAACAGAGGCCTTTTTACAAAAACTTTAGTACCTAGTAAATTTCCACCAATTTGAAAAGTCACTCTATACACTTCCATTTCATTTCACTACACTTGTGCTCTATATAGACGAGCTACATTGGTTAAAATACCACCAAAATTACACAAATTAACTCAAAAAACACTAGGAAACGAAATAAAATTAAAGTAGACGACGTCTTTCTTTGAAAATGGCGCAGAGACGATATGCTCGATAATATATATATTTTTTGTTGCGAAGACAAGCTTTTATTAAATTAGTGATAATTGTGAGTTTAGTGAGTAGCTAAACTGATGATATTTATGAGACACTTTCAATCAAAATATGCGTGTTAGGTTTCCTAATTTCTGCAAAATCAGGTTTCGCTACCTCAAACCACCGCTTTTGTTGATGAGCTGTGAATAGCAAAAAAACACAATTCAATTTGAATTTTGCGTCTCAAGCGAAACGTTACACGTTATTTCAGTGTTGTATTGTCAGTATTGTGACATTTATGACATCGACACAAGATCGGAACATAATTCTAACAAAAAAAAATTATGAACTGAATTGTGGAACGCCAGTGAAACATTTCCATCTGTTTATAACTATTTATATAGAGATATAGAGAAGGAGTAGGTATATGTATTGTTGCATCCACGCTCGCCACTAGGTACTTTATACAATAGTGTCATATTTACCTTCATTGTGGCACGCTACCCTCGCGGACAGCCAGTCCGCAGGCTCCGCGTGCAGCTTGAGGAAGCCGCGGAGCTGAGCGTAGTACGTGTAGCCAGGCTGGCTAACACTAAAACCTGGAAATCACCTGATGCACAAATCAGTTTTACGGCTAGTCTCGGCTAAACAAGACTGAAGAGGCCCATTCACGTGTATAATTGATGTGGTGTGTGATGTGCGCTGTGATGTGTCCGGCCTAAGAATATACCCCTCCATCTCCTCCCGTGGATGTCGTAAAAGCCGACTAATTAAATGATTACCCGGACTTGTTGATAAGATTTGTCCTGGCTGCTAGCTTATTATGAAATATATTATTACAGGAATAAAGCGTTAGCTGAGTCAGTCGTGGGAAGTAGTGGCGTCTATATTCCCACGATGGTGCAACCCACTGTGAAAAGAGGCCCATTGAGGCTCTGCCTACCCCACTTCGGGGAAAAAGGCGTGTGTCTATGTATGTACGTATCTATGTATTGTAAAGCGGGTCGCCAGTGCCTGACAGCCGGCGCACTCAGGCACGAAGTCGCCGGCCGCGATCCCTCCACCCACCAGCTTCACCCACCAGTGGGACCACGGGGAATTTATTTTTCCCCGTGCACCCACTGCATTATGGCGGGAAAATATGGATATCAATTCAATCCGTTATAGGTATCGTAGCTCGGCGTAACCCCGCCGCCCACAATAATATATAAGAAGCTAATTATGTTGGGGTTAAGTATTTGTAGTGTTTTTTTTTTGGTTTTTGTTAATTTTGGGTAAAAAGCCAATCGGATATGACCTTCCTACATTTATTCCTAGTGAGAGATAAGAAACAGAGGCTTTTTTTTAAGCCTTGTGTATATATGAATGGTCCTAGATAGTTATGACAGCTTTATCCAAAACTAGTCCGAATTTTAGGAGTTTTCCAAATTAGGCGTTGGTTTGTATAAGGTTCAGGTATGTTTTTAAAAGCATATTTATGAAACTTAAGTACGGTTACTAGTATAAACAGTTGTCTTACGGTCGTTAGTTTGACATCTTCATATGCATTTTATGTGGGGCATCTATAGGGTTTGTTGTAGACATAGACGTAGAATTTTTTCGCTACGCTAAATAGACAAACGAAGCGTGGGAGAGAGAAGTCATTTTTAAATGTACCCCGTGCAAGAAGAATAGTGACAGCAACAATGTATTGTATGTGACATGTTTTGCTTGAGTACATGCCTATACCGGACGGTCTCTTGTGCAGTTTAACTAATTTCGTAATTTTTTTAGTAATCTTACTATTAAATAACAAATATTACTTTGTATGACAATGGTGTCGTGTTCAGTTTGTGACTGTGAATATACAAGACGTAATTATCCGGGAAAACACACGTTTCACAGGTAAATAAGAGATTATTGGTAGTTCGATAGTATTGCTTATTTTATCAATTCTGCTTTAGTAAATGGCCTAAAATCCAGTTTCATTCGTCGATTAGGACTTTCCCTTATATTTTTGAATAATATTTCGTTGCTGCACCTAGAAATAAACAATATTTTATGTAAAATATAAAAATGTTTGATTACGATAGGGTTTGACCAAGTGATGACGTCAGAAATATCGATAGTCCTGTTGCAGTCTATATCGTAGTATAATGCGCATCATGTAAAAAGAACGCTGGAACGCCTGTAGAAGCTTGACCACCAGCGTTCTTTTTACATGACGCGCACTATACCTACCTATAAATTAAATTTTTGTCCATCCTAGAATGGAGGTTTACTTTGTTTGGAGTAAATATGTGTGCTCTGTTAACATTTTACCGTTTTTTTTAAATCTATAATAACCAGGTGGACATTGAGGTGTGTGTTTTTGTATTGACTATTGAAAAGGTAACTTTAAAGCACCACAGGTGTTTTTATTGCAATTTGTGTAGTAGATATTTTGGAGTAAATATTTACGTTGTTGTACACACGCCTTTTTCCCGAAAGGGTATATTTATTTTTTATTTTTTATAAATAAATATTGTTTATTTCTGCTTAATAAAATAATAGGTAATAAATTAAATTTAAATATACCCCAAAAATTCCGTTCCAGCGGGACTCGAACCTGCACCCTCGCCTGTGATCAGCGATGCCTTTACTTTCGAACTTTGAACAGAAGGTTTTCAATGAAACACCTGTAGATACAGCACTATCAACTTGGCGCTATAGCCGAGTTGATAGTGCCCACAAATTTCGTCTCCAGCGTCATAGCTCGATCTATGGCTAAATTGTTGAATGCATCGACGATGACAGGCGAGGGTGCGGGTTCGAGTCCCACTGGAACGGAATTTTTGGGTTACATTTAAATTTAATGTTATCCATTATGCGTGGTTTACACTTGAAAATAATAAACTTTGGGGTAACAAATTGTCTATAGATAAAGTAACATAGTGAAAAATTATATGGGCGTAGCACGGCTGATATAAAATGTTTTTGTGCTTTCAGATTTCCAAGTAATCCTTTGCTACGAGAAAAATGGTTATCGGTTATAAGAAGAGTGGGATGGACTCAAATAAGAACTCCACTAGGTATATGCAGCAAACATTTTAAGTTTAAATTTAAAAGGGAAACTCTAAGATCCCACCTATAAATAAAACTGTAATATTTAGGGGTCAATAAATAATAAAGGTTTATTTATTAACTGTATTCAAAATTGGAATAAGAACCTTATTCTCTTTATGACGTCAAATCTGCCAAACTGTGTTATTCATGAAATACTGTTGGAACATAGACACAAGTTTTATGAGTATAAACTTAACAGTTTGTTGTTGACAGTGTGTTGTCAATCCCTGCCATATCTATCAGGTTATGCGCCCAGTGAAATTATTCATGGAAAAAATAATTATTCGTGAAAAAGCCGGCCATTTCATGGCACGACACTGCATTTTTCAAGTAATATAAATTTTTGCTTGGATTCACAATGGCAGGGACGGCGGGAGGTTCTATTCCTGTCGAAAAACTCAAAGGTATCCAGGACTATAACACGTGGAAGTTCTTGATGAAGATGTATTTGATGCATGAGGATATGTACGACTGCGTATCGTCGGAAGATGCATGCAAAGACGAGAAGAAGCGGCAGAAGGCTTTGGCAAAGATCTGCTTGGCGGTAAGTGCGGATGTACTTCCGCATGTACGCAACGCTTCTTCGGCATTCGAGGCTTGGAACAACCTGCAACGTGCTTATGAGGACCGGGGATTGAGTAGAAGGCTTGGCTTACTACGATCGCTTTTCGGGCTCAAGCTAAGGGAGACCGAAGGTATGGAGAAGTACATTACCAGAATCACAGAGCTATCACAACAGCTACGAGAAATTGACTCACCATTGGACGATGAGTTTGTGGCCATCATTATTATCATCATGCTAAGTGGACTTACAAATGACTACGATCCGCTTATCATGGCCCTGGAGAACTCTAACATACATTTGACGACGGAGCAAGTGAAGTCAAAGTTGCTCCAAGAGACACAAAGACGAGACGACAAGTTTGAGGCACCGGAAGCATCTGCCTTGGCTGTAAAGAAGGTGGTAAAATGCTTCAAGTGCAAGAAACCTGGCCACTACAAAAGGGATTGTCCAACGAACACTTGTAAGGCGAAAGACACGGGCAGCAAATCCAAGGATGCGTTGTTGACCGCGCTTTCAGTGAACGTGAACGATAATGGGTGGTATCTCGACTCTGGAGCGACGAATCATATGTGTAATAGAAAAGACAATATGAGTGAGTGCGTCTCGGTAAAATCGTTAGATGTACATGTTGCCAACGGGGCAAAGTTAGCAACGGCTTGTCTAGGAAATGTGATAGTGCAGTTAAAAAACGGTGAAAAGACAATTAGCAATGTTAACTATGTGCCTAATTTAAGTACTAATCTTTTGTCAGTAAGTGAGTTGACTAGAAAAGGTTATACTGTAAAATTTGATAGCAAACAATGTAAGATCTTAGGTAAATCTGGTAATGATGTAGTAGCGACAGCGTCATACATCAATGGTGTATATAAATTAGACACTATTGGGGAGTCAGAGATTGTCATGAGTTCTAGTGTGGAGCCGGAAGTCTGTGAGGAGTCACAGGAGGTATGCAGAGATCGTGCTGCGGACAAGGTCACACAAGAGGTTTGGCACAAGAGGTTAGGTCACCTCAACTCCAGGAGTATGAATTTAATGAAGAAAGGGATGGTTACAGGTATGCATTTTGAAAATTCTAACTTTAAAAATTGTGTTGCTTGTATTGAGGGAAAACAGTCAAAGTTACCCTTTCCCAAGAAATCTTTGACTAGGTCTAAGGAGGTTTTAGGCTTGGTACATACGGATGTATGTGGTCCATTACAGACACCATCACTCGCTGGTGCTCGGTATTTTGTTACCTTCATAGATGATTTTTCTAGGAAAACATGGGTTTATTTTCTGAAAACTAAAGATGAGGTATTTAACAAATTCAAGAGCTTCAAGGTCCTAGTGGAAAATCAAACTGATAGAAAAATAAAATCTTTGAGAAGTGACAACGGAACTGAGTATGTTAACGGTGCATTTCAGAAGTACTTGGAATCCAGTGGAATCCGACATCAAACTACGGTGCCGAGATGCAGTTCGCAGAACGGGGTAGCCGAGAGAGCCAACCGGACGATCATGGAGAAGGCTCGGAGCATGCTCCAGGATGCAGGCTTAGACAAGAAGTTCTGGGCGGAGGCTGTAAATACAGCAGTCTACCTGAAGAACCGCTCGCCCACTAAGGCGGTACTTGGGGTCGTTCCAGAGGAGAAGTGGACTTCGGTAAAGGTAGATGTCAAACATATTCGGGTTTTTGGGTGCATTGCATATGCTTTGGGAGAGAATCGACGAAAACTAGATTCCAAAAGCAAGAAATGCATATTCGTGGGTTATTTTGAGGACAGTAAAGGCTATAGGCTCTTAGATCCATCATGTCCTAAGAAATGTATCAAGGCAAGACATGTAACTTTCTTGGAAAATGTATTTGTTAAGGGAGATATGTCACATGATGATAACAAAGACAGTTTAGTCGGTGTTTACGAATGTCCAACTGATTCAAACAGCTCTGAAAGTAGAAGAGAATTACCTTCACAGGAATCACCTGAGAGAATTCACCAGTCTGACGACACATTGGATGAGACAGAGGGTGATGAAACAGGGCTAGATGAAGCAGATGATTCTTCGGATCCAACGTACGTTCCAGGTTCTTCAGATGAAGATTCAGAGATGGAGTTTGAAGATGTTTTCGAGTATGCGCAGCTAGCTGGCATGCTGCAAGAAGAAATAGGCGTTCCAGAGACGGTGCATGAGGCACTAAACAGCTGTGAGAGCAAGCACTGGAGGGCAGCAATGGAAGATGAGTATAATTCATTCAATACTAATGAATGCTGGACCCTAGTAGATTTGCCAAAAGGCAAGAAGCCGGTGAAATGTAAATGGGTATTTGCAAAGAAGAGAGGGCTTAATGGGGAGCTTTTAAGATATAAAGCTCGTCTCGTAGCAAAGGGCTATTCACAAAAATTCGGAATAGACTATACAGAAACTTTTTCTCCTGTAGTGAGATATTCTACAATTAGAATATTGCTGGCTTTGGCTGCTCAGTATGATCTAGAAATCGAACATTTGGATGTAAAAACGGCATTTTTAAATGGCGATTTAGAAGAGACTGTGTTCATGGAACAGCCAGAAAGTTTTGTAAATAAAGGAGATGAAAACAAAGTTTACAGGCTCAATAAAGCTATTTATGGACTGAAACACGCGGCCAAGTCGTGGTATGAGAAGATTAATGGTGTTTTGGTCAAGAAATTAAAACTTAATAAATTATCTTCTGAACCATGTGTATTTGTTTATCGTCAAAAGGAGGAATATATAATTATTGCCCTGTACGTTGACGATATCCTGTTGTTTTCTTCCAAGTCCTTGAAGAATAAGAAAGAGGAGATCAAGAAGAAACTCAACGAAGAATTTGAGATGAAGGATATGGGACAGGCCAGTCATATCTTAGGTATGAGACTATCCAGGAATAAGAATAAAATTACACTGGACCAGTCAAGCTATACCAAAAGGATATTAGAAAGGTTTCACATGACTGAATGTAATCCAGTGCAGACTCCTATGGAAACTGGATTGAAGTTGAAGAAAGCTGAAAATAAAAGCTGTAAACTTGATTATAGGAATTTAATCGGGTGCTTAATGTACTTAGCAGTTTGTTCCAGGCCGGATGTCAGCTTTGCTGTGAGCTACTTGAGTCAGTTTAACGACTGCTACTCTGAGGAACATTGGAAGGCTGCTAAGAGAGTTGTGAGGTATTTAAAGGGTACGGTTGATAATGGTCTCACGTTTGAGAAAGGCGACATGCGGATAACTGGCTACGCGGACGCGGACTGGGCTGCAAATGAAGTGGATCGGCGCTCCTATACCGGGTATGTGTTTCATATTGGTAACTCATTGGTTTCATGGGAAAGTCGTAAGCAGAGAACTGTGGCTCTCTCCAGTGCTGAGGCAGAATACATGGCGATCTCTGACTCATGTAAAGAGGCGTTGTTTCTACGTACATTTATATTTGAATGCTTGAAAATAACTTGTAATGTATCCTTGTGGAATGACAGTCAGTCAGCACAGAAATTGTGTGTAAATTCAATTCATCATGCAAGGACCAAACACATCGATATTAGGCATCATTTTGTGAGACAATTGGTCAATGAAAAGATTATTTGCATAGGCTATGTACCTACTGATAAAATGATAGCTGATGTGTTGACTAAACCATTAACTAGGGAAAAACATGTAAAGTTTGTTTCTTTGTTTTTCAAGTAATGTAATTTAGGCAAATAATGTAAAAAGCTAAATGTAACTAAGCTTGTTACATACTTGGGATTTAGGTACCGGTTACTTGTGAAGTTTGATACTTATGTGTATGTGTTAGATGGTATCTAATATAAAAAGTTAAGTTTAAGGGGTAGTGTTGGAACATAGACACAAGTTTTATGAGTATAAACTTAACAGTTTGTTGTTGACAGTGTGTTGTCAATCCCTGCCATATCTATCAAATACTTAATCTGCATTAAGATGTATTTATCTACCATACACATCACGGACGGATGATGAATTCTATCGACAATGTAAAAGTGTTGGTCGAGGACAACACTATTTTTAACTCGGACATAGACTTTCACCAACACTTGCACATATGTGTTTTGGTTCCATCTTCGATCTCTGATTGTAGATCTAGTACATATACTAAATCTATGGTTGTAGACGACTGGTCGCTGTGCTCGTTTTAAGCGTAGCAATTGGGTCTTACAAGCTGAGCCCCACGCAGAGATACAGTTAAGCACCGACTGACAAAGCGCTTGATATACCTTCCTTATTTTTTTTATCAGCATACGTTCTAGTTTGCTTCAGAATATAGAGTAGCTTCCTCAACCTACCGGACATGGCAGTAATTTACTTTTTCTCATCAATGATAACGCCTAGATATTTGATGCTGTTGACCATATCAATGGTTGGACAAGTGCACGATACTGGATTTGGCTCTATATGATTGCTGTGTAGTTTGATGTTAATTGATGACTTGTGTGATGTGCGTTTAGAGATGCTAAAGGAGATGCATTTAGTTTTATCAGTATTGAGTGTTAGCAGGTTAAGCTGTAACCATTTGTAGACCGGGCCCAAGCCTGTTTCTGCAGTTTGGGATACTTCGCTCCTAGAGTCTCCGTTGAAGACAATGGCGGTATCATCTGCGAAAGAAAATGTTTTAGCTCTCTCCAGGTTCAGCGTACACAGACTGTTGATGTAAACTAGAAACAGGGTAGAGCCCAGCACACTTCCCTGTGGTACACCAAACTTAGCCTCAGAGTAGTCACTGGTGTAATCTTCTAGCTTGACTCTTTGTGTGCGTGCGCTAAGATATGATTTGAACCATGCCAGCGGAGAGCCTCGGACACAATTAATATTTAATATTGAATACATTTATTAACAGAAATAATAATACAACTTACACAAGTAGGTATATACAAAATAAAAATAAAAACATATGAAACAGTTGTGCTACCTGAAGACCACTGCTAACGGTCTGAAGATAGCTCATCTGATCCAAATCACTACCCGACGGAAGCGTCCCTAAGATGCTGGCTGCATTGCCACGCTGAATGACAATACTAATGCGTTGAGCCAGATAAGAGCCAGCTTTTGGGTCACGCGTCGCTTCGACCAGATGCGTAGACGCCCTGATATAATTTTGAAAACGCGAAGTGCCCCTTTACCCCACTTACCCCACCTCACCTCCCATTCTTCATATTTTTGGAAGGCGCAAGCTACATACTACAGTTATAATTGTATTACAAGAGCTTATATGGTAGGTATCTTGATAGAAGACTATAGCTGACGAAAGGGGCTGCATATTCGCCTATAGCGAAACTACTTACCTTCAATATCGGAGATGTAGAGGAAGCACAATAACAGGGTTGATTTAACAAACATTGTTCGAAACTTAGAAGCAACTAACACACTGGTCTGAACGATAGGTACCCCGAGTACCACAATACACCCCACACTCCATACTGTTGCTTATATACCCGTGATGTTATATTCAGCGAATTGCGAGCACAAGGAAAACATTATTCGTGTTATTTATACATTTTGTACGGAGAGTTACTTTATCTCTGTCATGTCATAACTTTATAACAAATAGTCTCAATATGGCATTGAAACATAATTGTGGTTGCGCCCTTCGACGTTGCGCCAACCGTAGTCAGAAATCTTCATACAAAAATAAAACGCCTCGGGTTCACGAAAAAGCAGTTTTTGTTGAATATCTCGTAAACTATAGATAATTTTACAAAACCGCTACAGTGAACCCTTGGTTTTGTTGTGCTGATTTTATTTATCAAATATTTTACCCAACAATATGCTCCATTTTAATAAACAATCGAATCTAGTCAAAAGTTAGATGTAACTATGCTTTTTTTTACCAAGTTTTTGTTTTCTTAGGAAAACTAACAATATTTGAAAACTAATTACTTATCTAAAAATTAAACTACTGCCCATTAAGATATTTCTTTCTTATCGTGTTTCTGGTACAGTGATCCCTAGGAATTATACTGTAGTATCCACGCATATTTATAATTTGAATATTATACTTCATCTACCCGGAGCTTCTTGAGCATTTGGGATTGCGTACTAGCATGGCTGTGTTGAGAAAACCAAACGTTCTTTATGTTCCTCTTGTCAGGAATAACTATAGGCAAAATGCATTTTTGATCAGAGCAAGCTGCTCGTTCAACTCCTTGGCTAAAGCAAACATTGATGTTGATATTTTCAACACTACAACAAGTAAACGCTTGATTAATGACAGTTTCTTTGGTTAATATTATATAAACTTAGTATTATGTGGTATTATATTATCTTTATTATTTGATTGTGTTGTCTAATGTTTCTGTTTGTCTTAACTACTTATTTATACATGTCTGCGGAAACTTTTAATTGGCCATCAGCGTACTTGTAGCAACTTATTTTAGCTGCATGTATTTATTTAACTTCCTATAGTGTACCCATCTAGCTGTAAGTTATCCTAAAACTTTAAAAATAAAATAAATACAATTTAACCAGTTAAAAATCAAATCTACGACTAAGACGGCGGCATTTTGCGGCATGCCCCGCCTTAAATCGGTCCCGGTTGCCTGTAATCATTGCAATAGCTTTGAAGCAATGGGTACGAATCTGTTCAAAGCAGGATGAACTGGTAAGAGATGGAGGAGGCTTTTATACAGCAATGGATGGCCCCTCAATAAACAAAGTAGTAACAAATAATAAACATAACAAACACAGTAAAGTAGATATAGAAAATTAAAATATAATTAAAACTGTCACACAATAAAGAAATCATTATAAATAATGTATTATAAATGTAATTAAATAAATCTATATTATATGAAACACATGCAATTTTCAATTGTTATTAAATGAAATTAGTTTTCGTTATATGAAACGCATACAAATTTAATTTAATTATAACGATCTGTATAACTACTTCTAAGGGCTATTTTATTTTTTATTATTTATGTAAATACGCATAATTTTAATATTAATATTGTACTTCATTTTTACGACCAGGAATTTTGAGGCATGCCCCTCTTTATGCCCACTTTTTTTGACGACCTCTGTGGCGCGGCGGCAAAGGTTGGCCTGCGACGCAGGAGGTTGCGGGTTCGATTCCCGCCTCGGAACAAATATTAGATAGATAGATAGATAGATAACACTTTATTGCACACCACAAAAATAAAAATAACATTAAAAACAATCAGAAAAATAAGTACCTATGGAAGTACAATGGGCGGTCTTATCGCTGAGAGCGATCTCTTCCAGACAACCTTGGGATGGACTGGAATTGACGAGAACGATAAAGGACGGTGGTGTAGATCAAACAAATAAATAAATAAAAGTATACGTATACATACAATCTAACTTATAATAACATAAATATATAATATAACCGTTATATGTATAATATATATTTGTGTGATTGCAGATATTTCTTCAGCGTGTACTGGGTATTTTCTATGTATAATAAAAAATATCTATCTATGTAATATATTGTATAAAGTATATCAGTTATCTAGTACCCATAACACAAGCTCTGCTTAGCTTGGGCTAGATAATGTTGTGTGAAATGTCCAGCATTTTTTTTTATATCGGGCCTTATTGCCTGTATATCGTAAATCTCTGTTTTAAAAGAGGTTTCTTTGATAATTTGTTAATTTTTTTGAATCGTGTCTTGCAACCACAAAAAGTCCACAAAAAACCGCAAGTCAGTGATATGAAATATCACTTTCATATTATTATGTTTTGTAATTGCCGGGAAAAATCTAGATCCCTGCAACCTTCGACCAAAGTAATTTTACTTTCGTCGAAGCCTGCAACCAACATTTCCAATGCGTCATCTGAAGCATATAAGCTTGTAACAAGGTGACATGTGTGACAACTGTGTGTGTGTGTAATCTGCGATACGTTGTTCTGTGCTATGGTTATCGTTGACAAGGTTATCGCTGAGGTTACAAAATTGCAATTGGTGCTATAATAAAAACCCAAGTATATTGTGTTTACAAAATACATCGAAGGACTCAAGGTAACCGATACGGGTACGTCAACAGTTAATCGGTCTGTATAGGTACTCAACTAGTACAACAAACAGTAGGGCAGAGAGGCAAAAACACGGCAAAAATATATTTTTGATCCCCCTTTACCCCCCACGATGATGTCATAGACCGCGAGAGTGAGCAGTGATCAAATCCTGCAACCAGTTCCAACCCACCGATTGAGCTGAAATTTGGCATACTTGTCAAGATCAAATGGCAATACAATGAGAAAGGTGGACATCGGAACTCCTAGATGATTAATAGTAGCCTGACAGTGTTTGGGCTCATTTTGATCAGCTCTCGGTCAGGGCTGACTCTACCCGGGGTTACAAGAGGTGTGGCACATCCAGGCGTGAGGTGTTATAAACCTGCATGATAACCCTCCTTGGAATTCTTTAAATTCACGACAAATGGCTAGCTGTAGTAGCCAGACTTCTACCTACCTCGTATTTTCAAGCCCCTCCCCTACCTAACAGTACAATCTCTACGTACACTATGTATATATATACCTACTCTACATACGTAAGTACATAAGCAGTGTAGAGCCGCGACACCTGACCGCTCGCTCACAGATTTCCTCTGAGGATACAACGGCTACTTTATTTTATTTTTAATTGCAGTTGAAGTGTTGGTTACATTATAAACCTACTAAGTGACTAGTTATTTCTAATTATATGACCACCACTGTATATTGCAAGTAAAAAAGCTTGTAAAAAAACATAAATAATGGTAAATATTCTGTTTCTAGTGAAAAGTTTCTACAAGCTATATGGTATGCCCAGTGCCATCAACTTTCTAATTAGAGATTCCAGTTTTCAGATTACCTGATCTGTGATAGCTTTTTCTAGGGCTTCCTTACTGTCGCCCGCCACCGGCTTCGTCTGCGTCTTGTCCGGATTGTAGGTATGATATATAGATATTGTCATCGGAATTTGATATGGGTCTCTTGAATCTATGCAAAAGGAGTTGGGCAACAGCTGACCCAGGTCAAACATAAATGAACCAGGGCCCCTTCATTGAAGTACTTAGTACGGTTCTAATTGTTGTTTTTTGTTCAATTTTTCTATGAACTTTTATATTTTTAGAAGATGGGAAGCGAAAGCTGTCTATTTCTAAATAATTAGATAAATCAACTCATTGCATTTGCGTGAAACAAAACGCAACAAGATTCATTACTTACCCACAACTTCTACGCAAGAAGTATTATCTCAACGGTACGTTACGTTGGTCAAAAAAGTTGGGTCAAACAATGTATGGGGAGTTGCCCATGTTCTTTCACCTTAATCGGTTTGATAGACGGGCAGTCAGAAGGAAAGCAAGATTTTGACGTAAAAGCAGAAAAATAATAGGTACAAAGACACGCTGCAAAGAAGAGATGTAGGTTAAAAGAAACAAGAAGTTTACCAAACAAACACTGCATTGTTAGTTATTTACATTACCTCTTCACTACAACTTTAACGGCGATTATGCTAAATTATGCTATGTTGCACATATTATAAAAACCGGTTCTTCGAAAATATCCGCTCAAAAAACTTTCATTCGGACTCTACGTAGATCATATGCCTGCTAATATAGACGTCGGGTCCTCCACTCCTGACTTGATCTTCTTCAAAAACAGTACCGCCTCGCGCCCATCTATAAGTCTGTGGTCGTACGACACAGCGAGATACATCATTGGCCTGATTTCCACCTAAAAAATAATAAAATAAAGTTTTTAGTACTATTTAGGAGGAATGGATAGGATTCGAAACATGCGTTGTGCTCACATACCCAAATTTTGGGAGTAGCTTCGAAAGCTGCTTAGCTGAAGTGGGATTGGGCTGGTAATTTTTGCCGCATGTTTAGCGAGCTGTGGGCGGAGGTAGCCACCGAGTGGCGTCCTGACCCAGCGAGAAGGCGACGCGGCAACAAAACGGAGATGGCGAGACGAGTTTCTGGCTGACTGGGCAAACATAGCTCAGGATCGTGATGTCTGGAAGGAGTGGGGGGAGGTCTTTGCCCAGCAGTGGGACACAAATGGCTAGAAATACAATTCAATCAACCTCAACTGGTCCTGATCCCACACTATAGGACCCCTGTGTCGTGGTCGTGGGTATCAGGAAATACGAGTAGTACTAGGTATGGTATCACAACACTCAGCCTGGGACAAATGTTTGCAGATCATACATACATTTGTTCCGCAGCGGGAATCGAACCCGTAACGCAGCTACTCGCCCGCCGCGCCACAGAGGTCGGAGGTAGGTATACCATGGCCTGAGGCCCTAGTCGGAGTTTTGCAAACACCATCGTAACGATGATCGTAACGACGATCGTACGTGTAATAAAATAATAACTAGCTATTAATCTGTGCCAAAAACGTCACAGATTAATGGCTAGTTACTACGCAATACACGTACGATCGTCGTTACGATCATCGTTAAGATGGTGTGTGTAAACTCGGAATTGCCCCTCTGATATGTGGAGCTCAGCTCTGATCCCAACCGGCTCGGCAGTTCAGAACGCAGGGCATGAGGTCGTAGCCCAACCGGTCAAACGCTTCCAAAAAGCTCAAAGCAGGTATATCAAAGCGTTCAAGCTGTTGGAACCGCAAATGAACTGGGAGCCGATTTCAGTGAACCAGCCGCAGCTGAAGTATTTTGACCGAAGACGTTGAAGACGTAAGGGCACAACCCTCGATGGTGACGGGCCTCAGACACCGTGCATGCTCAGGATGGCTTCAGGTTGATGATGGGCTTGGAGAGCAGCGAGCCGAGACGTACCTTGCCCTTGATAGCAACCGGCCTCTGGAAGATGCCGTGCATGCCCAGGATGGCCGACTGCGGCAGGTTGATGATGGGCATGGAGAGCAGCGAGCCGAAGACACCTCCGTTACTTATCGTAAACGTGCCGCCTTGCATATCCGCTGGGGTCAGTTTGCCTGGAAAATACAAAGTCTTAAGAAGATTCATCATCCATCATCATCCACAGCCTGACTTCACCCACTGCTGAGTATAGGCCTCTCTTTGCCTGTGCCATTCCTTCCGGTCCCGTGCCAGTCTCATCCAGGTTCGGCCCGCGACGCATGCGATATCGTCTGCCCATCTCGCTGCTGTACGACCAACGTTTCTGTACCCAGTTCTTGGGCACATTCAGTTAGCGCCTTGCTAACTACCGTCACCTCGTCTTGCCAGGTGTCCTGCCCAACTCCATTTTAGTTCCGTTATACGATTCCCAACATCTTTGAGCTTCGTTCGACTTCGTGTCTCGACGTTGGGAACACAGTCTATAAGCTTGATGCCGAGCATGGCGCGTTCCATGGCTCTCTGTGCAACTCTCATCCTGTACACAGCCTCCTGCGTGAACGTCCATGTCTCGGCACCGTAAGTCATGGTAGGCAGAACACACTGGTTATAAAGTCGGGTCTTCAGACATGACTTGATGACTTAAGAAGATTATCTTTGGGTAATGTTAATTTTCATCAATTAGGTAATTATGCGGCTCCTAACATTGACGAGACACTAGTCCATGAGAAAAATAAAGCGTTGCGCAGCACCGGCACCACCAGCCCGCGCGGCATGGCCACTGCTGCTGAGCTATGAAGAGTATAGTTACCGCCTCGCGCCTTCTCGGCCAGCGCGCCCATCGCGAGCTCGATGCGCGGGTAGTCCATGGACTCCACGTTGCGCAGCACCGGCACCACCAGCCCGCGCGGCGTGGCCACTGCTACTGAGATATCCACGAAGTCCCTGTTACACATTCATTATAACCATTCTGTATCGAGCGGGCCAAAGATATATTACGATATATTATGGCGGACTTGTTTGAAAGATTTGTTGGTATAAGATTTGTCCTGGCTGCTATCTTATACATGAAAGAAAGCGTTAGCTGAGGAACAAATAGCGGCGGAGAGCTCACCACTCGTCACGCCTATATTCCACGATGGTGCAACCCACTGTAAAAAGAGGCCCATTGAGGCTCTACCTACACCTTCGGGAAAAAAGGCATGTGTCTATGTACGTAAATTCACTCTTTTAATAAGCTAGCAGCCAGGACAAACCTTATACCATCTTACTAAAATTTTCGGGTAAAAAAATAAAATAAAAGACAGGGATGCCCCATAGAATGCCATGGCGAACAGTTTTGAGCCGCCTCCTTCCACCGAATGGTGGCCTTTACAATGACATCAGTACATCTAGTGGAGGTTCACGTTCATGGTCACCTCTCGAGAACCTGTATACCCAACAGGTGTCGGTTCTGTGAGCTATATGGCTATAATAATCCTTGGTCAGCTACTTACTTATATATAATATCATCGCCTATAATGACTCCATTGACAACAGGCTGGTCAATCAGCGCGTTGGCAGAAGCCTTCAGGAACGGAGACATGAAGGAGAGCTTCACACCGTACTTCTTCACAAACGCTTCCAGGTTCGCCTTGCGGAACGCCATGAGATTACTGAAATCAGATTCATATTTAGGTTATGCAGGTCGATCTTCTTAGGGTTTCAACTCAGGCAAGGAACCCCTAGAAATCACAGACTATCACAGTCATTATCAAAAACGCATGAATTTGCTACACGAATTGCTAAAATTTTGGAGTTGTTGGGTTACATGCTCACTCAGTCACACAAGTAATCATTTATTTTTTATATACCTAAGATACTTTAGAAGCAAAACGAAGTTTTATCATTTATCGCTCACGTCAGTTACATCCGAGTGGCAGAAATGTATCAGAACCTCATCTCTTCCCGGATTAATGTGAGTAATAGCGCTTCACGTTCTTGCAGCTATTGTGACTTTGCTAGACTCCGCCCATTCGGTATTTTAACATATCGTCTTAAATAACAGGATCTCAAATTTAAGAAAAGTTGTTATAAAATTTATTATTATTATTTAGAATTATAGACGAGCAGCTTTCGCTGATGTGCCTATTTCAGAGTGTTGAAATGTCTTAGTTTCACTCGCTGCACTGATTACACTTTAATGTCTTTAATTTCATCTATCATCTCGAGCATCTCTTGGCCACCATTCCGTAATAGCCGTGGACCATCTTCCGTCATTCCTAGCCAAGTGCCGAGCCCATAACCAGAATCCGCATACCTACGTCTACGACCTTCTTACAGCGACGTATCTCGTCGTTGGGTTGGGATCGAGGCGGGATATACCGAGCCTGGCGCGCTCCATTGCACTTTGTGCTACTCTTATATTGTGCATGAATTCCTTGACGAGTGCCACGTTTCGGTAGGTACCGTTTGTTGGTATGGGCAAGACACATTGGCTAACAACCTTGGTCTTCAGGCTTTGTGGTATTTTAGACTTGAAGACGTCTTCCAGCTTTCCGAAGGCAGCCCACTTTAGCTGGATAGGTCTAGCGATCTCCTTTGTCTGAGAGTGTTGGCCAAAGGACAGACAGTGTCCAATGTATGCGTACTCGTCTACTTCCTCAGCTGTTACTACATAAAATATGCCCAAGCGTTCGGCAGGGTAAATAACCGTATCTTCTCTTCTCAGTCGTTGCACTCTTGACAGAGCGGTCGTGGTCTGCAGACTTGATCTGGCCGCTCCAACGCATAGGCGACCTTCCGCACGGTCTGGAGCCTTCTACTCGTCCTTGTTACAAGACGCTCAATGGAGTCAGGTCCCGTCTCGAGACGTGTCCGAAAATCTAAGGCATGCGAGTTTGAACTAGATCGGATAGACGCTGCTTAATGCCAAGTTCTTGCTGTATTGACACATTAGTACGAAACTCTGTCCACGATACCAAGCAGTCTCCTCCAGCACCACAGTTCCATCCATCTTTTTCTTCTCGACTTCTCGCAGCGTTCACGTCTCTGCTGCGTACGAAAATATAGGAAAAACAAGTGTTCGTACCAAATAGCCCTATACTCTTACCTCATGTCACACTCGTTGTAAGTGGTCAGCATAGCCGTGGTGTTCTGCGCCTCCTTCAGCCTCTTTGATATAATTTTGCGCATTTTATTCATTGGAACCGGGTATTCAGTTCTGGTTCCGGAGATTGTCTTTGTCGGGTCACCGATCTTTTGAGCTGCCATCTGGATGGAAACAATTTTTTGATGTACTTGATGGTGCGGGCGATTGATAAAAAAGTCACCTCTATTTTCAGTGTTACCCGGACTGTTTGTAAGATTCGTTGGTATAAGATTTGTCCTGGCTGCTAGTTTATTTAAGGGATATGTTATTACTGGAAGAAAGTACTAGCAGAGTCAGTCGTGGGCAGCAATGGCGGCGATAAGCTCACCACTTGTCACGTATATTACACGTATATCACATGAAAAGTGGCCCATTTGAGGCTCTGCCTATCCTTTCGGGGAAAAAGGCGTGTTGTTATGTATGTATGTATGTATGTATGTACTCCCTTAAAGAAGATATCGCACTACTTGCGTTCACCAAAAGACAGTTTTCCACTTGAAAAGCCAGGGGTGTATAAAATTGATTGTAGCTGTGGGAGTTCGTACATTGGCCAAACGAAACGTACGATAGCGTGTCGGGTTAAGGAGCACATACGAGCGGTCAAGAACAGGGACATACATAAGTCAGCCATAGCAGAACACCTTTTGGAATCTGGCTCAAATCATTGGATCGAGCTACACAGTCCGCAGGTTATCTCGACAGAGCGACATTACATACCAAGAATGGTACAAGAGGCAATTGAGATTACTATAAGTACAGAAATTTCAAAAGAGAAGATGGTTTTCAATTATCTGTAGTATGCCTGTGGTGAGAATGTGTAAGAATCAAAAAAGTGTGGTACCTGCTACGCGTCCGGACACCGTTAGTGTTGTGTGTCGAGTTGGTATGAATTGTGACAATGAAACCGATGGTAGTGGTATCGTTCGTAATAAAAGAGTGAGAAAGAAGGTAGATCTATATATCTGCCAATAACATCTACTCGCAAAGACTTTAGTTAGTTCTCCCGTGATCATGGCGCATGTAACTGTGCCGAAATATCGGGAACATTTAAAACTCAAAAATCATGGTAAATATCCCGTTTCTAGTGAAAATTATGTATGTACAAATAGATAGTGCACGTAGAATAAAAGCTCAAAATACCTACTTAGTACAGAAAGTCAGTTCTGGTCGAATTTTATTTTAACTACCTCGCTCGGTCGTAGCTCTAGGGCAGACAAAGGCTCAAATTTTGATTTAGTTTCAGCTATTGATTATTATGAGCACAAAACATCAACAATACCTAAGTCACAAGAAGTGAAATATATAGGTGGGCCCCTAAATAATCACGTGTATCGGCAAAGCGCGGGCACTCGCACTGGCGTTTGACCGAGTTTCACCGAGTTCGTCGTGGATACACGTACATAGGTAGGTGCGCCTGTTGTCGCTCGTTGTACTGAGTTGACATACTGTACTATGTATTTTGTGATATAAGCTTGTAATAAAGTTTCACTAACCGTGGGTCCAGCCTTAGCAGCCGCTGGCCTGGCGGCTACAGGCTTTGCCGCTGCCGGCGCCGGTCTTGCCGCCGCTGCCGGCGCCGGCCTTGCCGCCGCGGGTGCCCTCGCGGCTGCCGGCGCAACGGCCGCCGGCGCCGCGGCCGCTGGCGCTACTCCTGTTATATCCACCTAGGGTGCAAATATGAGGTTGTAAGTCTCAATCTTGACGACCTCTGTGGCGCGTCGGGCGAAGGTTCACCTGCGACGCAGGAGGCCTATGTGCGGCTTCGATTCCCGCCTCGGAACAAATATTTGTACGATCTGCAGATATTTGTTCAGGGTGTTCTAGGTATGTATAATCACAAATATCTATCTATGTAATGTATTGTATTATTAAGAACTAGTGGAATACCTGCGACTTCGTCCACGTGTAATTTTCCATACAAACTTCAACACCCCACTGCCACCCCTCTGGGGGTTGAATTTCTGGAATTCCTTTCTTAGTGCACCCCTTGACCACAAAAGGAACGTACCCTCCAAATTTCAGGTCTCTAGGACGTACGGTTTAGGCTGTGCAGTCACGCAACGATTGTATATATATTTATTGATAGCAGTTATCTAGTACCTATCCATAATGCAAGCTCTGCTTAGCTTGGGGCTATATAATGTTGTGTGAACTGTCCAGCATTAGGTATAATATTATATGATATGAGTCGCCCAAAGGGCTATGGTGCGTGCCATGCTTGGAATATCTTTACTAGACCGTGTCCGCAACACGGAAATCCGAAGGAGGACAAAAGTGGCAGGTATTGGAGACCGTATTGCGACACTAAAGTGGCGCTGGGCAGGACACTTGGCCAGATTTGGTGACTGCAGGTGGTGTAAGGCCCTGACCGAGTGGTGGCCGAGAGGGAGCACTAGAGGCCGTGGCAGACCATCAGCCAGGTGGGCGGATGATATAGATGCCGTAGAGGGAAAGACCTGGATGCGAATCGCACTGAACCGTTTGAAGTGGCGTTTGAAGGAGGCTTATACCCAGCAGTGGGCTATTATTTGAGCTGCCAATGATGATGATGATTATATGAATAGTACCTGAAAAAGTGGCTCCTGCGACTTGACAGACTGTCCTTCCTTGACAAGGAACTTGACGATCTTGCCGTGCCCTGGAGACATGACGGGTATAGCCGTCTTGTCCGTCTCAACTTCGAGGACAATTTCGTCCATAGCCACGGGGTCACCCTCTTTCTTTATTAGTCTGTGAACGTGCGTTAAAGTTAGCCAGGATCATGCTGTTTTTCGTTCTCAGTTAAATCTATATTGGCACAAATTGAATAATAGTAGTTTATGAAACTGTCACATAACAGGAGTTATTAAAACACGAGTATGAATTTAAAAACCGGCCAAGTGCGAGTCGGACTCGCGACGAAGGGTTCCGTACCATTATCTATAAAAACGGCAAAAAAATCATGTCTGTTGTATGGGAGCCCCTCAAATATTGATTTTATTTTTATTTGGTATTTGTTGTTATAGCGGCAATAGAAATACATAATCTGTGAAATTTTCAACTATCTATCTATCACGGTGCATGAGATACAGCCTGGTGACAGACGGATGGACAGCGAAGTCTAGGTAATAGGTTCCCGTTTTACCCTTTGGGTACGGAGACCTGGCGAGGTTTTTATGAATAAATAAATAATAAATAATGCTGGATAGTTCACACAACATTATCCAGCACCAAGCTAAGCAGAGCTTGTGTTATGGGTACTAGATAACTGATATACTTAATACAATATAGATAGATATTTTTTTATTATACATAGAAAATACCCAGACCACCCTGAACAAATATCTCAACCTATAATAAAACAACTGTAATAATATAACAACAACAAATATCAAACCTAATATCGCAACCTCCTGCGTGGCAGGCCAAGCTTCGCCCACCGCGCCACAGAGGTCGTTTTAATTGTATCACACGAGTGTTTTTGTACGGTTGCACCATCGTGGAATATATAGGGTAGATATGCCTAATTCCGCCCCCCCCCTCTAAAGTCGGCCCCCTATAAATTTTTCCTTTGCATTCCCAAAATACTAAAGAAACTTTTGTCACATAAATCACGACCTGTGTTTATCCTTTTCTCTCGAAAACAAATGGTAACCCGTTGCGTCTTATACATTATGTGGAGTAAGCGTCATTGCAAACGAAGTGCGAGATGGGAGCGTTTAAAACTTTACTGTTTTTACGTTCAACGCCAAGTACGGGAACTGTGTTACGGAGGTAAATAATAAATAATTCTTATTTTGAAGTGTAAATAACAATTAATGAATTAATTAGTGATACTTTAAGGTTTATTTTTTATTTTTATGTTATATAGTTTAGAAGAAAATAGAGGGGCCGGTATTTGGGATTAATTTTTCTCAAAATTCCTATACTCGGCCGGAGGCCGACTTTAGGCGAATTAAGTTGTTTTTGCAATTGGAGTTTACTAGTCATAAAACGGTTAATAAAGTCGATTTTTCACTGCAAATTATATCATTAGCTGCTTCTGAATATAAAAACCAAAAACCGGCCGGGTGTAAATACTCTAATTTCCAAGATATTTACCTTTCTGATTTGGGGCCGACTTTAGGGATAGCGAATAATCTAAAGTCGGCCGGCACAACCGGCTGGTCAGTCTAAAGACAGGGTGATACAAAAATGATGTTTAATTAATAATATACATTTTATATTCTATATGACAGAATATAAAATTTATATTATTTTTATAATATTTCATTTTTATGAAATATTATAAAAAAAATACATTGGTTTTCACTGATATTGGAAAAAGAATAAAACTCAATAAAAAAATTAAAAACATTGGATGTTTATATTTTATCAACGCCAATTCTCTAAGATTTATCATGTTTTTTTTTTTCGTTATGTATAGTCGAATATCTTAATTGTTAAAAGATTACCATTAGTATTTTAGCTAAAACAGTTTATTTTGCTGGAAAAATAAATATCTTATAATTGGTACAATAGTTCTGTTTTACTTTTTAGAGCATACTGTACCCGGCCGACATTAGGAAAATATGCGGTCGAGGTTAGGGTGGAAACGGCCGCTTTTAGGGTTTTTCACCCTTCCTGAATTTAAACGTTTACTGTGTTGTTGAGCATACAGCTGCGTAAGATTTGATGTTGTTTTTGAAAAGACCATTCAATAACCTTTCGAAAAATGTTTATGAAATAATCCATACGTCGAAATTACCAAAGTTACAAAGGCTCAAAGATAAAAAAAACCTTAGGGGAGCCGACATTTAGCGTAGGTATTTACCCTACGTGGCGAGTGGATAGCTCATCGCCGCCATTGCTTCCCACGACTGACGTAGTTTTATCATTCTTTGTTAATCTTTGTTTCTGTGTGTGTGTGTGTGTGTGTGTGTGTGACGTTTTTTATCTGCGTTCGTTGATACAAATAATCGTATTTTCTTTCTTTAATCCTGATTTTAATTAAAAAGATGGTGGAACTTAAAGACCCACTGATTTTCTTACTTGACATCTCCACTGGTTACAGAATCCGGGAAAGTTGGAGCTTTCACATCCTCTATCGCTCGCAAAGCGACGCTTGTGTGAAGACCACTCCCGCGCATGAAGTGAGGTGTGCGTAGGCGCCATGTGTGGTTGTGGTTTACCAAGTGTTTCCTGTAATTTTATTAAAAGAAAATCTTTTAACAAAATAACTTTTTCGCGATATCACCGGTGACCAAGTGGCGATGTGGCCGACGATGAAGCACAAAGGTCTAGAAGGCTATGTACCTAATGTAATGATGATAATGTAGTAATGAAGTGAATGGTAGTATCCATTCATATTGACAATATGAACATTATAACATTACTACATTATAATTAATTCGGAGTACCAGAAACACGATATAACAATATTTTCTCCATAAAAATAAAACAAAGTTTCGTCTATTTTTGTCTAGTTTCGATTGATTATTAAAATGGTGCATATTATTGGGTCAACAAAATTGATAAAGAAAATCAATACAACAAAGCCGAGGGCTTTGTTTTGGGGGGGGGGGGGGGGGGGGGGGGACAGCAAAGCGTTTGACAGCATAAGCCATAAGTCAAACTGGAATGTGCTGCAACTCTTTAATATTGACCGAAAGTACATTAATATCATCAAATATATATAATTATGCTAACAGTACAAGTAAGGTGAAACTTGAAATTAGAGGTCAAGATATCAAAATAGAAAGAGGAGTAAGACAAGGAGACCCTATGTCACCGAAATTGTTTATTGCCGTACTTGAAAATATATTCAGAAATCTAGATTGGAAACAAAAATGAATCAAAATTTGTGGCTCTTACCTAAGTCATGTTCAATTTGCTGACGACATAGTTGTTTTAGCCGAAAAACCAGAAGAACTACAGGAAATGATATGCTCACTGGCACAAGAGAGTTCTAAGGTAGGATTAGAGATGAACTTAACCAAAACTAAGTTAATGACAAATAGTGATGAAAGACCTATCAACGTGGATGGAAACAACATACAATATGTGAAGAACTACATATACTTGGGCAAGTAAGTCTCGTTTGCTACACAAAGCAACGAAGAGGAGGTAGAACGCAGAGCTATTATAACCTGGAAGAAATAATGGTCACAGAAAGAAATACTGAAAGGAGATTACCCTCTAAATTTGAAGAAAGTGGTAATAGATACTTGCCTCTTGCCCTGCCTGTTGTATGGTTGCCAAACGTGGGTCTTCACAAACAAAGTCAAACACAAGATCAAATGTACACAGAGGGCAATGGAAAGAAGTATCCTCAAGATACGAAAAATACACAAGGTCAGAAGCAGCTTAATTAGGGAAAAGACCAAGCTAACTGATGCGGGATCCATTAAACATAACAAATCTAAAAAATCATTAGATTATTATTATTACTATATAGGTACTAACAATTAAGATAAGTAAAACGACTAATAATCAATGTTTATACCTAGGTACTTTTTTTAGAGTTTTGGAATAAAAAGGTTTTTATTATTATTATATATATGTAGACGACCTCTGTGGCGCGGCAGGCGAAGCTTGGCCTGCGACGCAGGAGGTTGCTGGTTCGATTCCCGCCTCGGAACAAATATTTGTGCGATCGCAGATATTTGTTCAGGGTGTTCTGGGTATTTTCTATGTATAATATAAAAATATCTATCTATGTAACATTATTGTATTGTATATCAGTTATCTAGTACCCATAACACAAGCTCTGCTTAGCTTGGGGCTAGATAATGTTGTGTGAACTGTCCAGCATTATTTATTTATATATGTATTTATTCATAGAAACAAGTTACCTGTTTACATTTGAAGACTGATTTCGTGCGTCATATTTTGTCATGATAATTTGTCGGGCTCTGCAAAATGTTCTATATTCCTTTGTTTGTGAAATCTAAAATATAAATTACTTAACTTATTCTTCTCTCAACACTTTGGCTTCCTTGGTCGGCGAGGCTCAAAGCCGCGCCGACCAAGGAAGCCTTTGAGTGTGACCAAGAAGCAGTCAGTGTGGTGAAGGAAAGGATGCGTTCCATTATTGTACAATGAGTAGGCATTGAGTTACAGATCCACCAACTTATCTGTAGAATGAAATGTATGTAGGTAGATGATAGAAAACTACATACCTACATTTGATTCTACAGATAAGTTGGTGGATCTGTTAATCTATAGGTACATCAAAAAAAAAAAAAAGTTGGGTCTGGAGGGCAATTCTCGGATTGTAAAGATTAAGTCGAATTCGACATATGTCGAAAAAAGATGGCGAATGTCGATGCCCGCGCCCATCTCCCCCTGAGACCTATAGACATAAAGTTGGGGGTTGAAATCTGCCATTTTTGAAAGAAACGTCGTCATTTTTATTTTATTACATTTTAATGTGTTTTTTCGAGTTATTTCGTGTAATTTTAGTGGCATTTTAACCGGTGTAACTTGGATAAATGGCACATGTGTGATGTAGTGAAATTTGAGTGTATTGCGAGTCTTTTCGAAATGGTGGATTTTTTCCTGTAAAAACTCAGTTTTTCTGCCACAATTTAAACTGGGTTAGGACTAGACGGAGACTCTTGACGACTTGACTATAAAACTATAATAATTATATCACTTGACATTGGCTAAATTGTAGCAAATAATGCACAGAAGCCATTACCTAAGATAGATAGAAGACATAAAGTTGAAAGTCTCATGTTCTGTAATTTCCCCCACCATGCTTCAAACCGGGACATAGCAATACTCCGGTTTGAAAAAAGACGTTATTATTTCCCAAGGCAAAGTCTCTCACAGGGAGCTTACTACTATTTACTCAATTACACATAGGTATCATACCTACTCAAATGTGTGCCTTAACAAGTTAGAATTAAACCGGGATGACCTCTTGGCCGGTTTAAAAACATCAGAACTTTATAGTGCTTTTAAACCTGACATTGGGAACCTGATAAAGCCTTTTGACATAACCAAACACAGCACCAAGGACTAGCAGGACAGACAGACCAACTCATAGGGTACCTAGGTGAGAAATATCTTTTGTACTCACAATTGGTAACAATTTGAACATGCTCATAGAAAAAGAAAATCGGGGAAAAATTTAATAAAGCATGAAAATAAACCATATAATCAAGACATCAGTTTTTTTGTAATGTCAACACTTCAAGTTCTTTTCTTTGTCAATAATCTGACAGAAGATACAACGCAACAAAAAGGTTTTCTTGTGTTCTCTATTAAACGCTTAGAGCCTTAGAGCATTGCATTAGGCCTCCGTACCCTAGAGAGTATAGTGTTCTGTGTCCGTACCGGAGTGCTCGATGCTTACAGATCGTTCACAAAAGCAAGGCACTTATTTTGTGTATTGGCAGCATTGCCTACGGTACTGCCAACAATATATGTAGCATTTACCCCACTTGGTGATTGGTGGTCGCCGACAACAGTATCTAAATTTGTATAGACCTACCACCGATTAATATGTTTTACTTGTCTATTTTTAAATAATATACAGTTACAAGACTAGTAAGGTTGTAAATGATGACACAATTTAAATTATAAACTATTTATTTATTATTATTTTTCTGACAGTAATTATGGTCGAAAGGAACGATTCCAGACATATCACTGTCACTTGCATAAACGTCATCATGTCATGTCCTAATCTGTGCTGCTGTCATTTCCTAGTTCAATTATCAGCATAGAGAAATTTGTTATAATATAGAAAATTATCAGTCGGTAATATAATCCATCCAGACATCAAGTTCATAAAATTTGTCTTCTACATTTTTTACGTGTTCACTGTTTTTGCCAATCCTGAGTGGTTATAGATGAAATTGCTTCTTCAGTTAACTTCACGATATTCCCAGCTTCTTGGCCGACATTATTGCTAGCTACTCGTCTCTTTAGAAGACTCCACATATAAACTGAATTGCATTTAAGTCGCAGTGGTAGGGGGTAGAGTAGAATGGTAGAGGCAGAAACTTCACCTTCTTTAGATATTCTACTCACGCTTCTCTCCAAAATGCCTGAAATAGACACAAAATTTGCATCATTTTATAAAATTAAATATTTATAAAAACACAAACAAGGACAATATCATAAATAAATAAATTAAATTCACTGAGATTATGTACTTCTTTATTTTAATTCGTTATGTTAGTAAATTCTAATTACCCATACTAAAGACATTGTCTCGGAAGCTGGTATCCCCATAGACGTAGAATTTTTTCGCTACGCTAAATAGACAAACGAAGCGTGGGAGAGAGAAGTCATTTTTAAATGTACCCCGTGCAAGAAGAAAAGTGACAGCAACAATGTATTGAATTTGACATGTTTTGCTTGAGTTCATGCCCATACCGGACGGTCTCTTGTGCAGTTTAACTAATTTCGTAATTTTTTTAGTAATCTTACTATTAAATAACAAATATAACTTTGTATGACAATGGTGTCATGTTCAGTTTGTGACTGTGAATATACAAGACGTAATTATCCGGGAAAATACACGTTTCACAGGTAAATAAGAGATTATTGGTAGTTCGATTGTATTGCTTATTTTATCAATTCTGCTTTAGTAAATGGCCTAAAAACCAGTTTCATTCGTAGATTAGGACTTTCCCTTATATTTTTTAATAATATTTCGTTGCTGCACCTAGAAATAAACAATATTTTATGTAAAATATAAAAATGTTTGATTACGATAGGGCTTGACCAAGTGATGACGTCAGAAATATCGATAGTCCTGTTGCAGTCTATATCGTAGTATAATGCGCATCATGTAAAAAGAACGCTGGCGGTCAAGCTTCTTCAGGCGTTCCAGCGTTCGTTTTAAGAGATTACTTACTTTTCTACTTATTTAAGAGATGTATACCTATGCATTCAATGAGTGCCTACCTAGTTTACTACTTTTACATGAAGCGCACTATACCTAACTATAAATTAAATTTTTGTCCATCCTAGAATGGAGGTTTACTTTGTTTGGATGTTTGCTCTGTTAACATTTTACCGTTTTAAAAAAAAACTATAATAACCAGGTGGACATTGAGGTGTGTGTTTTTGTATTGACTATTGAAAAGGTAACTTTAAAGCACCACGGGTGTTTTATTGCAGTTTGTGTAGTAGATATTTTGGAGTAAATATTTACGTTGTTGTACACACGCCTTTTTCCCGAAATGGTATATTTATTTTTTATTTTTATAAATAAATATTGTTTATTTCTGCTTAATAAAATAATAGGTAACAAATTAAATTTAAATATACCCCAGAAATTCCGTTCCAGCGGGACTCGAACCTGCACCCTCGCCTGTGATCAGCGATGCCTTTACTTTCGAACTTTGAACAGAAGGTTTCCAATGAAACACCTGTAGATACAGCACTACCAACTTGGCGCTACAGCCGAGTTGATAGTGCCCACAAATTTCGTCTCCAGCGTCATAGCTCGATCTATGGCTAAATTGTTTAAGGCATCGCCGATGACAGGCGAGGGTGCGGGTTCGAGTCCCACTGGAACGGAATTTTTGGGTTACATTTAAATTTAATGTTATCCATAAAGCGTGGTTTACACTTGAAAAATAATAAACTTTGGGGTAACAAATTGTCTATAGATAAAGTAACAGAGTGAAAAATTATATGGGCGTAGCACGGCTGATATAAAATGTTTTTGTGCTTTCAGATTTCCAAGTAATCCTTTGCTACGAGAAAAATGGTTATTGGTTATAAGAAGAGTGGGATGGACTCAAATAAGAACTCCACTAGGTATATGCAGCAAACATTTTAAGTTTAAATTTAAAAGGGAAACTCTAAGATCCCACCTATAAATAAAACTGTAATATTTAGGGGTCAATAAATAATAAAGGTTTATTTATTAACTGTATTCAAAATTGGAATAAGAACCTTATTCTCTTTATGACGTCAAATCTGCCAAACTGTGTTATTCATGAAAGACTTAATCTGCATTAAGATGTATTTATCTACCATACACATCACGGACGGATGATGAATTCTATCGACAATGTAAAAGTGTTGGTCGAGGACAACACTATTTTTAACTCGGACATAGACTTTCACCTACACGTGCACATATTTTTTTTGGTTCCATCTTCGATCTCTGATTGTAGATCTAGTACATATACTAAATCTATGGGTATCCCTATTTTACTAACCTGTCATTATGATTGAGTGGAATTAACGGGGCTTTGTTTCTCTTTTCTCTCTTACAAAAGGCACGCACGTTCAACACAATCTCTCTTGCATTGCTTCCAAATGGCTTTGGCATGATTAATGCGAAAAATATTAAATATTATCACAAAAACGACCGGAGCACTCTATAACAATTTGCCCATCTGACAATAACAGATTGACAAGCTTGTAGTGCCAACATCACGGCGAAAAAGGGCCTTGCTTTAGTGAACGATCTGTAGAGCAATGTGGCCTCGGATTTCTACTTCCATGAATGTGGCATGTTGCTCGATGGTTGGCAACCCGGACTGTTTAATGCCTGCCGAAATTATTTTTGTCATTAATATTTTTCTGTATAGGCGTCGCACGGCTTGTGCATTTGCCATTTTCAAGTATATTTATTGTATTTTCAATATAATTTGCAACGTTACAGTCCATCCAAGTCGAGTCATGTTTTAGTAAAACGGTGGCCATTTTACTAAAACTTTTGTAGACAATTTCCAGCAATTTGAAAAGTCACGCATTTCAGTTCCATTTAATTTCACTACACTTGTGCTCTTTAAACGAGCTACATTGGCTAAAATGCAACCAAAATAACACGAAAAAACAAGGAAAATAAATAAAAAAGTAGACGACTTCTCTTAGAAAATAGCGGGAGGAGTCCCAGTTAGTTACTTATTATTAGATGGCGCTTTTTCTCTACAAAGTGAAAACTACTCGTCAAGAGATGACGCTTTAACGAAATTATAGTCACGCTACTTCACACTAGGGGTCGCTATTGGTCTGCAAAGAAGCTTTGTTGTAGTGTCAAAGAGCCATTAGCTGTATTATATTTAATTTGATCAAAAATTTATCTAATTTAAACAGATGAATATTGTACGAGGTTATTTAAGTTGTAACTGAATATTTTAAAAGTTTTTAAAGTTGATGTAACTTGGATCATTGAGGAAGTTTGAATTTTGTACCTAATTTATTCCAGGAGTTTTGATAGACGACCTCTGTTGGGCGGCGGGCGAGTAGCCAGCTGAGTTTGTTCCGGGTCTGGGTGTTGTAGTACCTACCATGGTACTTGTAGTTCCTGAAACCCACGACACAGGGACTACCTATGTATGTGACTGTTGGGTGTTATGTTGCTATTCAAAAAATCTTTATCTCGTGGTCTGTGCTTTGTCTGAGAACCGCCATTTAGCCATTGATATCCATATTATAATAACTCACAGCTTATTATTAAGCTGTGGATTTTGGAAAGGTGCCATTTTTTTATTACCCGACTACGAAAGAAGAAGGGTTATGTTTTTTACAGTATACTAAGTATGTGTTTATGTTCATCTGTTCCCTCGTATCTCCTAAACTACTTAACCGATTTTGAAAAAAAATGTAGTGTCTTTGGATTCTTGTCATCACTCCACGTATCATAAGATGTAGTATATCATTTAAAAAACATGGTGGATTTTACAACCCAATTTTCTTTGAGATAGTCATATTGTATTTGGTATCAAAATAAAAGTCAAGTTCTGATAACACAATTTTTTAATTTATTTATTAAAGTTCTCACAAGCGTTTTCATACTTTTCAGTCAAGATTGTCATAGTCGTTTTTTTACTTTTACTTTGTTTACCTACTATTTCTCCAAGCTTTTAGAGAAACAAATATATTTTTTACATATGCAAAGCTATTCAAACATATTTCTGTTTTTTTAAAGTAAAAAGCACTCAATATTGATATCATAAACGTAGGTAAGCAGATTCGACATCCATTGAAGTGTCGCAAGTTTCCTTTGGGTCGCAATTAATTCATTACCAAGGGTCGGCAATGCCATGCTCTTCAGTATAATGAATGTAAGTAGGTAGGTAGTAAGTACCTCGTATCGCTTTGAGACGGGACATTAGCGGTGGAGACTTGGTGGAGATGTCTACTTAAGGCGGTCCGATGGGGCGCACTTCTTAATATATAAGGTTGTCACTTTAGTTAAAATGGTTTTCCAAATGTCCAGCGACCAGAGACCAGCGATGGATGTGTTCCATCAATTACAGAACATATGGCTCACACACACACACTCACCCACCCACACACACATAGACACACAACAAAATTGCAAAATTCAATCACAATCAAAATTGTATACTTTATATAGTTTTTTTTTTAGTTTCTTACTGTAGTGAAGGTACTAACGAAACCATCTTAAGACAGACACTTGCTATCGTTACCTGTATGTATGTATGTATGTATGTATAACCATTAAATCGTTGTTATACATACATACATAGACACAACGCCTTTTTCCCCGATGGTGTAGGCAGAGGCTCAATGGGCCTCTTTTCACAGTGGGTTACACCATCGTGGAATATAGACGTGACAAGTGGTGAGCTCATCGCCCTTCACACGACTGACTCGGCTAACGATTTCTTCCAATAGTGTAATTCTTGTAATAGTGCCCTAGTAGGCAATACCAGTTATAATAGGACTGCTATAAGTATTGCTAGACTTATATCTGTTTGATAATTATCGCATACTTAATTATCATTATGATTATCGCGATAATTATCAAGGGGCATATTTATTTAGATAATTTCCATCCCTGCCTAAAACACCAAACTTAAAATCAAAGTGTTAAAAATATATATAACTAGCTGACCCGCTCGCGACTTCGTCGACGCGTAGACTTTCATACAAACTTTAACACCCTTTTTCAACCCTTTAGGGTGCGAATTTTCAAAAATCGTTTCTTAGTGCGCGCCTGCACCCCTTAATGAGTGCTTGTGCCAAATTTCAGACCTCTCGGGCCAGTAGTTTCCGAGCTTTCGTGATGAGTGGTCAGTGATGAGTGAGTGGACTTCTCTTTTATATATATAGATAGCAATGAATGTCTAATTTTTGTATACAAATCATGACATTGTAAAACCTCTAGGCACCTCACAATTCTGAATTTTGGGATGCTAGGAGACTTTGTGACAGAAAAGAAAAAGTCTATCCATACATACATATTATATACATACATAGACACACGCCTTTTTCCCCAAAAGGGTAGGCAGAGCCTCAAATAAGCCCCTTTTCACTGTGGGTTGCAGCATCGTGGGAAATAGACGTGACAAGTGGTGAACTCATCGCCGCCATTGCTTCCGTCGACTGACTCTGGTAAAGCTTTCTTCCAGTAATAACACATTCCTTAAATAAGGTAGCAGCCAGGACAAATCTTATACCAACGAATCTTACAAGCAAGTCCGGGTAAATTGCTTGGAACTATTTGTAGGAAAAACATGGCTAAAATTCAAAAAGACATGTGACGATTTGGAATAGGTACCCAAAGCGGATTTGTTCCCAGCCTTGTTACGTAGAGCTTCTACTCCAAAAATGTTTAGATCTGGGGCCCAATTCTACTATTTTTTTTTGAAAAACCGTTCTTATGCTACGTTCATTTACAATTCAATTACAATTGTCAAATGATAGTCTGCTAAATTTATGATTTTACGACTTTTTACGACGAAAGATTTTACGATTGCTTTCTAAATGGTCACCAATTATAATTCAATTGAAAAACCATTGTAGTTAGTAGAATACCAATTGTGTCAAAAGTAATAACTATGAGACAATTCATTAACAATTTAAATACAATTGGTTTAGTAGAATTGGGCCCCTGATTGATTGTTTGACTGAAATAGTAATGGGGCCCGGTCTGACATGCGCACTTCAACATGCCTTATGTCAGGTAAAATACAAAAAGTCAAGTCTAAATATTATTACATTTCCTCAAAAAAAAATCGCAATAAAAAATGATATTGTATAATATTTGATATTCCGCCTCGTCGCCACCCCTAGCGGTAAGGGGAAGTTCCCCCACTAATTTGCTAAGATTCGCGGAGCCCGCATCTTTGATTATAAGTCTGACGGTCGCATCGACTGCCCATTTATCTGTGGAGGCAAATTGTTCATGATAGTAGTTATGATGTTATGATGTTATTTTGATTTAATATAACTTTTGAAACTATCATTGTTATGTACATACCTACTTTTCACTAGAAACGGGATATTTACCATCCGTCTGTCTTCTGTCTGCCTGTCCGTCTGTCACCAGCCTGTATCTCATGAACCGTGATAGTTAGACAGTTGAAAATTTCACAGATGATGTATTTCTGATGCCGCTATAACAACAAATACTAAAAAACAGAATCAAATAAATATTTAAGGGGGCTCCCATACAACAAACGTGTTTCTTTTGCCGTTTTTGTACATAACCGTACGGGACCCTTCGTGCGCGAGTCCGACTCGCACTTGGCCGGTTTTTTTTATTTCTCTTAACAAATAACGTCAAGGAAAAGTTTAGAATACCTATAAATAAAGGTCTACCTAGTCACGTCCAACTTGTACAAATTATGTACAGCCAGTTGGTAAAGTTTCAAAGTTTTAAAGTTATTAATACTTCGATGTTTAGGAGATAGAGCTGCCGAGGCGAGCCTGGCTTATTAAGTGTTAGCCTGCTCCGGAGTATAACGTCATATGTTCACATTTGATAGTTTTGACGTAGTTACGTCATTGACGTATCTATAAGTTACGTATCAGCGCTGCTCCATGTATTCCAGAGTATAAGGTCTACTTCTTCTTCTTCTTCTTCTTATCTTAGGTAATGGCTTCTGTGCATTATTTGCAACAATTTGGCCAATGTAAAGTGATTTATTTAATTATATTTTTATAGTCAAGTCGTCAAGAGTCTCCGTCAAACATAACACAGTTTAAATAGTGGCAGAAAAACTGAGTTCTTACAGGAAAAAATCCACCATTTCGAAAAGACACGCAATACACTTAAATTTCACTACATCACACATGTGCTATTTATGCAAGTTACACCGGTTAAAATGCCGCTAAAATTACACGAAATAACTTGAAAAAACACAATAAAATTAAATTAAATAAAAATGACGACGTTTCTTTCAAAACTGGCAGATTCAGCCCCAGAGTATGTCAATGTTCATATCTGGTAGTTTTGACGTAGATACGTCATTGACGTATTATTTTAAGTATCAGCGCTGCTCCATAAAAGTGTATTCTGTATCATCATCATCATCATCATCAGCCCACACTAGTCCACTGCTGGATATAGGCCTCTCCCAATACGCGCCACTGAGCCCGGTGTTAGGCTCTTCTCATCCACTTTCTGCCCGCCGCCTTTCGTAGGTCATCGCTCCACCTAGCCAGAGGGCGCCCCACGCCATGCTATATACGTTTGCCAAGACGCGGTCTCCTCTCAAGGACTATGGCTATGAACTATGAACTATGTATTCTGTATGGCTCCCATAATATATAATAAGCTGCCTAAAGAAAAGTTGAAGTTTTTTAGACTTCTTTATTACTCGATTAACGAATATTTGGCAGATACATAAATATTTATATTTCTAATAATATACCCCAAAAAAGCACCTATAAATAAATAACTGTTATTTTAGATCGTTAGCAGCGGTCTTTAGGTAGCAAAACTGTTTCATGTGTTTTTTGAATATGTACATACCTTGTATTAGTTGTATTATTATTTCTGTAAATAAATGTATTAAATTCCTATTATTTTTATATTAAAAGGACAATAAATTATAAAAGTATAATAAAAAAGTAATCATATCAATATTCTACCATAACACCTATTCATTTAGTAGTAGTAGAGCTGGTGCAGGTGAAATTACAGGCACATGAGACTTTTCATCTTTATGTCTTAGGGTAGCGGGCGCAATGCATGTCACATAGGGTGCGTCCTTGGTGGACGTGACCTATGAGGTAATGCATTGTTAAAGGCAGAGGTTACCGCGTAACATCAGGTGCGCCATCTGCTAGTACCGTCTTTAAAAAAGTTAAAAAAGTTGTAATAAAAATATAATATTAAACAAAAACTTTTGTTATAGATTGTCAGTGTGTCCCACTAGATAGAAAACAAGTACTTTAAATATTGAAGTTAAGAAGTTTAATTAATGGAGACTTTCCTTTATTTTTTAAACTCAGGTCATCCAAAGTTCGAGGATATTAAAAAAGTCACTTGATGCCTAAGCGGGACTCGAACCCGCTAAATTAAGATAATTATTGGTGTTCCTTTAATTTTATATTATTTTGTTTAGGAGTCAACCCTTATAGTTTGACGATTTCTGTGATGCGGCGTGCGAAGGTTCGCCTGCGACGCAGGAGATTGTGGGTTTGGTCCCGCTTCTGAACAAATATCTGCAGATATTTGGTGTTCTGGGTATTTTCTATGCATAATAAAAAATATCTATCTATGTAATGTATTGTATTAAGTTTAGCAGTTATCTAGTACCCATAACACAAGCTCTGCTTAGCTTGGGGCTAGATAATGTTGTGTGAACTGTCCAGCATTATTTATTTATAGTTTTGTTCAATGTTTAGTTACGTTACTAAAAAGCCGCACTCATTTACTACATTTTACTTGGCGTGCAACGCAGAGCAAGTTGTGCCATCTCAGGTAATAAGTAAGCTACTGTTTCAGCTTAAATGCTCAGACTTGCCGCTCGCAAACACCGCACTCGACTGGTACTGATGTCTGCGGGAGCGTGAAGTTATCGATATCGATGTTTTTATACAAATACAAATACAAAAATATTTATTTTGTCAACAAAAACTTACAGAGAAACTTACAACTAAAACATATACATATCAGCAAAAAGGGTCGCCACTCACCGTATGCTGCGACAACGCAAACGCTACTGCAGCGCTGGTTTTAAGGTTACAGTACAGTACAGTTACGTTTTTGATGTTTTAGGAAACAATACATATTTTTCTAAAATAAAGTATTTTAGTGGATGTCAGCAATTACATAATGTTTTAAGCTAAAAGTAACACTGCTTAGAATGATACCAAGAACGGTCTCTTGCCATCTACATCCACAGACTTTTTATTTTGTTAATAATGACAGACCTTGTTTGACCACGATATCACCTGTTGGTACTTACCAACAGGTGATATCGTGGTCAAACAAGGTGATATCAACAAGATGGTGTCAAACAAGGTCAAACAGGTGATATCGTGGTCAAACAAGGTGATATCAACAAGATGGTGTCAAACAAGGTCAAACAGGTGATATCATGGTTAAACGATGTGGCTGAAGATGGAGCACAAAGGTCTAGAAGGCACCCTATTCACTCTAGCCTTGAAGAGACCCAGATTATAGTTTTCAGGAAAGACAGATGACGGTAGTGTATTCCACTCCTTAGCCGTTCGCATTATAAAGGTGGAACTGAAACGTTTAGTATGAATAGACGGTATACTAATGAGGTAAGGATAGAACCGAGCCGTGCGTCTGCTCGTCCTATGGTGAAAAGGAGATGGTGGGATCAGATCGTGAAGTTCCTGGGAGCATTCTCCGAAATTTAACCTATAGAAGATCGAAAGGCATGCGACTTTACGGCGGTGCTCGTGACTCTTGACTGTGGTGACTTCTTGCAGCTTGACAATGCTATCGTTCTAAGCTGCGTTGTCTGATTAGGGGTCACCACTCGAGAAGCTAAAATTAATGAACTAGTGGTTCATCAAACGTGACTTCGCGTGGAGCTTAAAAACTCCTAAACCAATCCAGCTCATATTCCAACTTAACAATTATATTTACTTAACCTTCCTACTTATCAAGTTTTATCAAGATCACACATACTTACAAACAAATAAACATACCAAACGGCGAATCCTGTAATTAGACTCTGAAAACGCGCTTCATTCGGTCAATATATAAATTAAAAATAAAACTTACAAGAGTTCAAGAGCGAAAATTACTTGTACGAAAATACTGCGTAGCACCACGTAACCCCACCCATTCAGTTGAGAATGTCTAATCTCTCATGCAATTTAATATTAAAATTATCGTCAAATAAGTATTTTATCATAATTTGGGTGCCGAATAAAGCAATTTTGTATTATTTTATAAAGAGATATAAACAATTTATTGATAATTTTTACAATTATACGTCACATTATACCTAAAAACATTATTACATTATCAGTTTAATTAACAACAACAAAAATTATCATTATGTAAATTAGGTTTAAATAATTTTAAAATAGTTAGATTTAAAAAAACATAAAAACTTTCTGTCTGTCCTCATTGTGTTGTCGGAATTCATCAAAACTGTAGAACACCTTTTCAAAGAGCCAGTTTTTTAGCTTTAGTTTAAAACTCGATAAGCTTGGTGCGTCCGTCACCTTGTCAGGCAGTGCATTGTTTATATTAAACAGTACCAAAATATCTGATTTATCGATTTGGAGTTTTCCCCTCACTAGCCAAACTGTTGGTCAGCAAGCTAGTTGTATACTTTCTTCGTCCGTAAGTCCGGTGTTTGGCAACTTTGAAACTTGTCGATTTATTGAGCAGTTCACAATACAAAGGAATTTATAGTTTGTCTTCTCACAATGCCTTGAACTTTATCGTGGGTACGATATAAATCTCAAACTTGAAGTATTTGACTTGCACAAGCTTGGACTACTTGGAAGAGCTGGTACTATGGTCCTTTGGCAGTACTAGTAGATTTATTTGTCTTCATCCAGTTTTATCTCCTTACCTCCATTTCTGAAAAGAAGCATCGGGAATTACAAGCTTTTATTTAACTTCCAATGTATGTTTGTCTGGGTAGAAACCGGATGGATTCTTGCAACTCAATTGTAAAGCGGTTATCCTCAACCGAATGAGCTGAAATTTAGCAAACCTGTCAAGTTTCGATGACAATACAATATGATGGTGACAGCGAGCTGATCTGATGATGGAGACAGAAGGTGGACAACGGAACTCCTCGATGGATAATAGTAGACTGGCCGTGTTTAGGCTCATTTTGATCAGCACACGGTTACGATCACTAATTTTATAAAAGCTTGTATTGAAAAATATGTTTTCACAAAAAACTTATTTTTATTTGATTTTATTTTATAAGTAAGTATTTTTGAGTTTTTATTTTTTTATTTTATTTCTCCATGTGATTAATATTCGATATTATAGTCTATTATATTATCTATTCTTGTCTATTATTTTATTATTTGACGACCTCTGTGGCGGGCCGGGCGAATGTTCGCCTGCGACGCCGGAGGTTGCGGGTTCGATTCCCGCCTCGGAACAAATATTTGTGCGAGCACAGATATTTGTTCAGGGTGTTCTGGGTATTTTCTATGTATAATAAAAAAAAAAAACTATCTATGTAATATATTGTATTAAGTATATCAGTTATCTAGTACCCATAACACAAGCTCTGCTTAGCTTGGGGCTAGATAATGTTGTGTGAACTGTCCAGCATTATTTATTTATTTATTTATTTTATTATGGGTCAACAAGGATATATGCCTGATTTATAGGTTTTTTTTCAGTCAGTTTGATACTTTTAGCAGAGGAAATAGGACTCTGAAGTTTAGCTGTTTTTGTTTTTCAGTAAAACAAGATGCGGGATATTGTTCGTTACAAAACAAATAAAGTAGTGTTTGCAAATGTGCTGTACTATGTGTTAATAAAATAGATTTTTCTATTACTTATTCAACAGTGAAAAAGTTTTTCCTATCATGTTAAATTAGGCGCTCAAAAACATAGATTACTAGCATGAAAATGTGAACGCAGGTGGTTGCTTTTTCCATACTAACGTATTTTATCAAATATGGGCGAACAGAGTATAATTTTACACTGAAATTACTGTTGTTGGCAGAAAGTTTGTTTGAAGAAAACAGTGGATTAATAGCGAAAATAACATCGAAATTACTTGTATGGTCTAAAATTTCGATGATTGAAAGAGCAACCTCCTTAATCCGCATAGGATGGATTGTGTATTTCGCAAAGGAAAATGTCGTAAAGCGCCCTATTCATTACACAGAGTCACATAGAGCATGAATACGTATGAATATACCGTATTAAGTCCAGATAACTAAGACCAAGGAAGCATTAATATGAATACTTGGCTCATTCGCAGGAAGCGGATCCGTCGCCATTGTGACGCGGGAAGTAAGACTTCCCGTTGCGTATAAATTGCAAGGGAGTTTTGGCAACCTCAACGGCACAGAATACTGTTAAGTATGTCTTGATTTGATTTCTTGAATAGTTTCAAATTCAAATTCATTTATTTCAGGCTTAGAGGTCAGAATAAAAGTAGACATTTTCAATACACACAAATTAAAAATTCTTATTTAAGTCAAATTACAACACGGAGGCACAAAACAACACCACAAAACAAATACTTACAAAAATAAATACATACGCAAAAACAAGGGACCCTCAGATACCAGGGCAGCGCCTCTTAAAAAGTTTTGGTTAAGTTTGTGAACTTGTTGCCTATTTTTTTGGATAATTGAGGAGTGGATGCCCTGGTGTATCCGGCCTAATATTGGATCCCTCTTTCTCCTCCCGTGGATGTCGTAACAGCTGACTAAGGGATTTCCCGGACTAGTTAGTAAGATTTGTTGGTAGGTATATGATTTGTCCTGGCTGCTCGCTTGTTTTTTTTCTTATTAGACACGAAGGTGATATAAAACATGTCATTAAAACAGTAATTTTGAGTTCCTAATCAGGAATTTACGAAATGAGTGTAGATAAAGGTATTAATTTTCAGAAAAACAAGGAAGTGGCTTAACGAGCGCCTGTGGCGATGGCGCCGGCGTTGTCTCGAAAGTTCTTAACCTCATGAAATGCCCAATAACTCGCGGCATTTACATAAGGAAAAGATAAAGACAAGACGCGGCCCCCTCGACGCCATTTTACATTTTTAAATATCGAGGGGAGATCTCCCCAGACTTACCGTATCGAGATTGCGCGAATTTATTGCGCTAACTCAGCTATCGTTTCAGTGCGTAATTCTGAATGCTGGGGTATTTTTTTCTTCCGCCCTTTGAAACTCAATGACTTGCCAAAGTTTCCACTACGAACTGACTATAATATTATAACCCGTATTTTATCTCTATGATAGTTTTATGACGTTATAACTTAAGGCGCTATAGGGCCAACGAAAATTTTTATGTCAGGGTGTGAAGCACGCGGGGTCGCCCCGCCCACTGAGCGGGACGCAGGATGCGCCGAGTTCAATGACCCGAATTATATAGGCGGGTAAGAGCGTTTTCACACTTTCCGATCCGATATCCTTATCGGAACACATTTCCATACATTTTGTCGGTATCTGATATTGGAGACCGATAAAATGTATGAAAATTACGGCCGATAACGGTATCGCATCGGATAGTGTGGAAACGCTCTAAGGCGTCTTGCTATTATTTTCGCACATACGGTCATAAAGTAGTATAATATGCGCACAGAAAATAATAAGTTTTAGTGCTAGTAATAAATAAATAATAAAGAATTTTTACGTAAGTTTTTTTATTATTTCTGTTGGATATTTGGATAATTACATTACCTATAAAAATGGATCGTTAGGAAGGTATCTAATTGTGGCAGAAAATCAGATGTTCCATAAACAAAATAAGTACCTCATGATTCAATCCTAATAAATTACCTCTCCGTCTCCTCCAGTGGATGTGTGCAGTGGTCTGTCCGACCTAAGAGTAGGCCCTCCGTCTCTTTCTGAGGAAGAGTGCAGAGGTGTGTGTCCGGCCTAAGAAATTACCTCTCCGTCTACTCCAGTGGATGTGTGCAGTGGTCTGTCCGACCTAAGAGTAGGCCCTCCGTCTCTTTCTGAGGAAGAGTGCAGAGGTGTGTGTCCAGCCTAAAAAATTAACTCTCCGTCTCCTCCAGTGGATGTTTACAGTGGTCTGTCCGAACAAAGAGTAGCACCTACGTCTCTTCTTGTGAAAGAATGCCGTGATGTGTTTCTGGCCTCAGAAAATACTTCTCCGTCTCCTCACGTGGATGTGTGAAGTGGTATGTCCGGCCTAAGAGTTACCCTCCGGTTTTTCCTATGGAAGAGTGCTGTGGTGTTTATCGGGCCTAAGAAGATACCTGTGCGTCACCTCACGTGGATGTGTGCAGTGGTCTGTCTGGCCTAAGAGTAGACCCTCCATTAGTTCCCGTGGAAGAGTGCCGTGATGTGTGTCCGCTCTAAGAAAATACCTGTCCGTCTCCTCAAGTGGATGTGTGAAGTGGTATGTCCGGCCTAAGAGTAACCCTCCGTTTTTTCCTATGAAAGAGTGCTGTGGTGTTTGTCCGGCCTAAGAAAATACCTATGCGTCACCTCACGTGGATGTGTACAGTGGTCTGTCTGGCCTAAGGGAAGACTCTCCGTGTCTTTCCATGAAAGTCTGCCGAGGTGTGTGTCCGACCTAAGAAAATACCTGTGCGTCACGTCACGTGGATGTGTGCAGTGGTCTGTCTTGCCTAAGAGTAGACCCTCCGTCTGTTCCCGTGGAATAGTGCCGTGATGTGTGTCCGGCCTAAGAAAATACCAGTCCGTCTCCTTCCGTGGATGCATTGAGCATCACATCAATCTACGAATTCTACCTATATTATTCAACAATTTTCAATGTAATAACTACTCATTTTGATTTCTAGCACAGATAATGTATGGTAGTAAATGTGTTACTACCATATATAACATACATACCATACCACCATCCAAAGGGCGTCGACGATTTTGGCATAGTCGTCAGCCGCCATTTAGTTTTATTTTCAAGTTAGTGGCGCACTTTGAAAACTGAACATAAATGGCTAGAGGATACGGCTTATTTGCAAAACGTCCACTTTTCATAATGTACACCGCACTTTTCTATCTATATTTTATAAAAAAACCTGGATAACGGTGACTGACTCACTGACTCATTGTTCTAGGTTTGTGTTTAGTTTTTTAATCAGACTCGGGGAAAAGTCGCCAAGCTGTTTTGGTCCTGACCAAAACAGTTCTTTGAAACGGTGACCGATCGGATCCGTTCAAACGACGCATCCTACTGTTTTTTGGGAAAGATTAAAGAAAAATGTTACAAACAAAAAAAAATAGAAGGCTGCTCTAAAATGTCTCTTTTAAACAGTCTTGTCTGACTAGACTTCGGTGAATTAAATCCTTTTACCAAACTTAACACTCGAAAACTTTGTTTATGCAGAAATGTTGCCAGCATCTCGGTGAATATAGGAAAATCCTAACTTTTTTCAAAACCAAGATGGCGGATGGTGTAGTGGCCATTTTGTAAAATCGTGGAAAATAAAATTTTCCAATTGAAAAAAAGAGACTGCGGGCAACACTGAGCTTGATGACTTGTATAGGGCTGTTGTGTGGGAGGACAAGTGGTGTTGCCAGGTGGAAATATTTTCCTCATTTTTAGGGTAATTTCCGAGATTTTCCCCAAATATATATAAAAAAATTAAGTTTTTGATAATAAATTGTATGTGGTATTAACCTTGGTTAGAGGCGCACTTTAAAAAAAAATACATTTGGCTAGAGGGTACGGGTCATTCGCAAAACATCCACTTCTCATAATGTACACCGCACTTTTCGAACTATTTTTTTTTTCAAAAATGCTGGTTATGGGTTACTGGCTCACTGACTCATTGACATCGTTATTCTCCTAGAAGGAGTCGTTTTAGTGATGGGTCATGTTCTAGGAAAGTGTTTAGTTTTTTAATCAGACTCGGGAAAAAATCTGTCATTTCAAAAATCCAAGCTGACCAAAACCGTTCTTCGAAATAGTGACCGATCGGATCCGTTCAAACGACGCATCCTACGGTTTTTTGGGATAGATTAAAGAAAAAAAAAAAAAAAAGATTGCTGCTCTAAAACGGGTTTTTTAAACAGACTTGTCCGACTAGACTTTGGTGAATTAAAGTTTTTTACCAAAGTTAACACTCGAAAATTTGGTTTATATAGAAATGTTGTAAGCATCTTGGTGTATATAGGGTGCAAAATCACAACTTTTTTTAAAACCATGATGGCGCATGGCGGATTGTTTGGTGGTCATTTTGTAGAATCGTAAAGTTTTCAATTTTCAAATTGAAAAAAAAGACTGCGGGCAGCACCGGAGCTTGATGACTAGTAAAGGGCTATCGTGTGGGAGAACAAGTGGTGGTGCCTGGTGGAAATTGCAACTTTTTTACTTTTCGTTACATTTTACTTGTATTTATATTTTTTTTTAAAACCAAGAAGTAAAAATGTAATCATATGAAAAAAGTAAAAAATATAAAATATAAAAAGTCAAAAAGTCAAAAAAAATATTAAGTCATTTTATGAAAAGTCCTGTGTACATATTGCGAATAAAGGAGATGTCCAGAAGTGGTATAATATTCTGAGAAAATTCCAGAAGTTATGAAATATATCTAAAAAAAGCTTATTTATTGGGCTACTCGATTATATAAATTTTATATATTATAAAACCTCCATTTCCGAGAAAATAATAAAATTGTTCTTGAAGGGAAAACATAATGAAACAAACATACCAAATCCACACGTGTGTAATAAATAAATAAATAAATAATGCTGGACAGTTCACATTACACATTTCACATTTTTTATCTAGCCCCAAGCTAAGCAGACCTTGTGTTATGTGTACTAGATAACTGATATACTTAATACAATATATTACATAGATAGATATTTTTATTATACATAAAAATACCCAGAACACCCTAAACAAATATCTGCGATCGCACATAAAAGAAATTATTCTATTTCGTCTTCTTCTGCCTGTGCCCAAAGATATGATGACTAAAATATTCTCTAACACGAATATATGCTATTTCGTCTTCTTCTGTCTGTGCCCAAAGATATGATGACTAAAATATTCTTCTTGAATGGAATACGTGCTAACACACAATTTACAATAAATTTATCTGTGCCCTGAGCTACCTGAAAAATACATATGTTTATAAGGAGGCGAGGAATGTAGGTACCTATGCATATTGCTAAAGGTACTATTATCATTACAGGCAGCTCCTATCTATTAGTGAACTCTCCAACAGTGTAGGTAGATATCTACTTAGAATGTATCCTGAACCTACACAGAACGGATAAACTAATAAGTGAAGTATTAGTAATAACGCGACAACATGGAACGAAGGTAGGATAGTCGTATGAAAAGTTCTTTGTGGTTGTCTGTCTGCGGCCTGTCTCGCTAGCTAGAGAGTATCAAAATTCCTTAGTCTGCCTGCCAAAGAGCGTCAAGTTCACCTTTTGGGAGTGTTACAAGTTCTAACTTTATTTTGAAAAACACAACATTTGAATCAAGTTTAAAAAAATTGAGGTACATTTATTATTTTTCATTAGCTGAAAAATAGCCAAATAAATGCCCTTTCTCCGTAAATAACTATTATGTTGCTTAGAATTTCTAGTTATTTTTATACCGGCCTTCATATATTTTTTGAACATCTCCTTTAGTCTATTTGAGCAAAAAAATTGAGTGTATATTTTGCGAAGTGGAGGTTATGCGAAGTGGTCATATTGAGAATAAGTGCGGTGTACATTACAAGAAGTCGACGTTTTGCGAATGAGTTGTATCCTCTAGCCATAGCACAATAACTAGTGGGTCGGTGGTGCGTGAGGTGCGAGCAGCTGGCGTACAGTTTTCCTTTGCCGCTTACTCGCGTGTATGCACAAACCTCTACAAACCCCTGCAAACCCTACCAACACTACAAACCCCAACAAAATCCTACAAACCCTACAAACTCCTTCCAACGCCTACGAACCTCTATAAATCTACTTTGATTTTGACCCTTAATTTTGACCTTGACCTGTACCTGTACCTGTGTTCCTGTACCTGTAATTATACCTGTACCTGTACATGCTCCTGCACTAATTAATACGAATGTCGCCTCTTCGTGTATCTCACTCACTCGACAATCGTTCCACTCAGTGGAATCGTTCCACTTCGTGTCATGCTGGTCTCGTTAGCTCGATAAGCTACAGCAAAGTTAATTTGAAGAGAGAAAACTAACGTAATATTCGTAATCAGCACCCACAAATTACTTGAAAACGACACCCATATTAGTTTTTTTCTGATCTTACCATTTTATAGGGTTACCAGCTTACCTACTAACTTACCCACCTAACCGAAAAATTTAAGTAATATTCGTAATCTGCAACTACAAATTACTCAAAAACGACATATTAGTTTTTTCTTATATTACCTTTACGCAGGGTTGCCAGGTTACCTTCCTACTCACTTACATACGTACCTGACTGCAAATTTGATGATGTATTCGCAATCAGCACCTCCAAATTTCTCGAAAACGCCACCCATATCGTTTTTTTCTGAAAAAAAAAATAAAGAAAAAAAAAAAATATTATTATTATTTTTATTATTGTTTTTTTTTATTTTTTTTTATTTTTTTTATTTTTTTTCGATTATTTCTAATTCAGGAATTATTTTTAGAACTATATTTTTTTTATAGAAGGTTTTAAGTTAAATTAAACTAATAATCTTCAAAATTATTTATAAAGAATTATTCCCTCCCAGGGTTACCAACAATATACAAATTTATATAGTCAAAGGTTATTTTTAAGGGCTTCCTTCATAATACCACAAGAAGAATTGCGCGATATGTAATGGCGGCACTTCACTTGGCGCATTGGTGAAAAATCAACCATATGTCCAATAACACATGGTACTATTTAGCTTCACAAAATAAATCAAAGGTTTGCGCAAATATACCAAGCGAAGTGCTAGCATATGAGTTGCATGGAAAAATACGCGTGAACTTTGAAATGGTCGCGTATTCACGTTAAATTAAGACGAAGCCTCGCACCACATTCCGACCCGTGGGATATTATGTTATCTGGGTTGCCAACGCTTCCTATTAAAATAGGATTTAAAAAAAAACTGGCTAGTTCCAAGATTTTGTTGGTATTATTGTGTTTCCACATTTTGATGCTTGATAGAAAATTATTTTGAGGATATATTTCTATGTATATTGTAGTAGGGTCGCGCAACGAGTTATGAGCTCTCGGCGAAAGTTGTGGGGTTGATTGCGCATGTGTAGATTCGCGAATTCACTAAAGATACCCCAAAAATTACTACTGCGCATTGAAGGTCAGCGCTCATAACTCGTTGCGCGACGTATACTTATAATTTTTTATGCAATGGTTCCATCGCTCTGTGTTTCGGAGGGCACGTTAAGCTGTCGGTCCCGGCTGTTATTGAGTAATAGCAGTCGATAAGCCATGTCAGAGGCCCTCGGGCGGCTTGACAAACTCTGACCTCAGAGGCCAGCACTACCTCATACGAAACGACGACGATAATACCACATACATTTTATTATCAAAAACTTATTTTTTTATATATATATTTGGGGAAAATCTAAGAAATTGCCCTAAAAACGGGGAAAATATTTCCACCTGGCAACACCACTTGTCCTCCCACACAACACAAGTAGGTAACGCCTACCGAGGATAGACATACAATAATAACTAACACTAACTACTTGCATTAAATATTCTCTAAAACAAGCTGCGCCATTTCCATGAGCTTCGGCAAGCTATGACAAAAAATGTCAACATTGTTCTCTGAGAGAATATTAACTAAACGGATGGCGTGTGACATTGGGGCAAATTTTAGCAAGTTAGTTCTAGATGTTGGCTGACTGAGCATAGCGGGGCGGCGGCGCGCGCCCACGTACTCGTCGGGCGCGCGCAGCCGCAGCGCCGCGAGCACCTCCTCGTGATGCACGAGCCCGCGCAACACTCGCACCACGTACTTGACCAGCGCCACATCCCTCCTCACCGACAGTCGACAGTACCCGACCATACCCAATACAAACAAACTCGGGTACATCAGAGGGTAGTAAGGGTATACCCCGTACTCCTTCAGGTACAAAAAGCGTGCAAACTTATTTTGTATTTTCTCAATCATTAGCCTGTACTTGGCTTCGTGGGGATTCCATATTAAGGCATTCGTTTCTAAATGGCTCCGCACCAATGCATTGTACAGAGTCTTTACAATAAAAGTATTCCTGAAGTTCGTACTTTGCCTCAGAATAAAACCCATACTTCTGAAGGACTTGGCGCATACGTTAATGATGTGTTGGCGAAACGTTAAATCTGGTACCATTTCAAGGCCTAGGTCACGCACTCGCGTCGCTCGCGGCAGCATCTCGCCCGCGACCTCATACAGATGCCGCAGCGGCACGCGCGTGCGACTGTAGCTCACCACACAACACTTAGATACATTAAAACGCAGCTTATTTCTTTCACTCCATAGAACCAGCCTATCTATATTCCCCTGGAGCCGTTCACAATCTGAAGTGTCTGCTACTGTGAGAAATACCTTAAGATCATCCGCGAAAAGCAAACACTTTGCCTCCTTAATGACCTCAGGGAGATCGTTTACCATGATGATGAACTCCAGGGGGCCAAGATTGCTCCCCTGGCTCACCCCCGAAAAAGTGTAATATGGGCTTGAATTGTAACCCGCATACTCTACGTACTGCCGGCGCTCACCCAGGTAGCTTGCAAAGAACTCAAGGAGATGGGGTGTGAATCCGATTGCAGACAATTTCGAAAGTAGGATGTCATTATCGACAGTGTCAAAAGCTTTTTGGAAGTCGAAGTACGCGGAGTCCACCTGCCCCCCCGCATCGACGGCTGGCAACAAGTGCGACACGAATGAAAGCAGGTTACTCCCCGTACTTCGACCTGGCCGGAAACCATGCTGCACGTCCGTGAGTCGCGCATTCACTTGCGAATAGATACACTTGTGTAAAACAGATTCAAAAACCTTAGCGAACGCCGACAGCACAGCGATCGGCCGGTATCCACTCACATCAGCTCCGCCGCCTCCTTTGGGTACCGGGATAACTCGGGTCGTTTTCCACCGATCCGGATAGTGGCATTCTTTTAAGCACCGGTTAAAAACGTGCAACAACGGCTTCTCTAAAACCACACGACAATCTTTAATTATGTAAGGAGGTATACCGTCGGGACCCACTGAATGCTTTGGCTTAAGTGTACGAAGCGCAACGCGAAGGTCACTTGGAGTAAGTTGGCCAACATGTACCCGCGCGGAGTCCGCGCCTCGACTCGCCGCGCGCTCCGCCTCCCTCGGGTCGAGCCTCGGCCTGCTCGGACTATACACCGAGTGAAAATATGAGGCGAAGCACTCGGCACACTCCTCATCTTTTAACTCCACTCCGTCTTTAGTAACTCGAGTTTTATCACGCTTTGATTGTTTACGCCTAATAAAGCTCCAAAAAGACTTAGGATCATTCATAAAATTTGATTGCAACCTCTCCTGGTAAGCGTCGAAAGTTGCAGTTAGCTTCTCCTTTACTATAGACCGATATTTGGAAAATATTGCGTAATCGCTTTTAGATCCTGATTTTTTAAGTAATTTGTGATAACGCCACTTTCGCTCAATATCTCGAATCAAATCAGCCGTGAACCAATCCGGGTAATTAAATCGAGACCTATTTGTGCTCGTAAGTATATCAGGACGCTTTCTCGGTGTACAATCGTCAATAGCCTCATTAGTTACTTCATACAGATAAGCCAAAGCCACCTCAGAACTATCAATATCGTACAACTTATCCCAATCAATACACTCAAGCTTATAGTACAACATAGAAAAATTACATTTAGAAAAGTTCCAACGATAATGGTCAAGAAGCTCGTTAGCAGGAGGGTTCAATAGTGATCGGTGGCCCGCTCGTGGGGTGCCTGCTGACGTCATACAGGCGACCAGCGGCGGGTGCTGCACGTCTATAGGCACCAGGGGCTCGTCAGACAAATATACCTCCAAGTCACCTGCCGGTAATGCCGACAGCACTAAGTCTAAAGTACGGTTATTAATATTATGTACATTATTTACCTGCCGAAATCCACAGAAAGCATTCACATATTCCATATAACTTTGTATTTCCACCGACGCCGAAGGCATATTAAAATCACCCAACACTATAACCTTATCGAACTTAACACATATTGATTCTAAAATATGAAATAAATGCATATACTCAGTGGCATCACTTTTAGGTGGAATGTAAATTAGACAGCACATAAACAACAAAACATTTCCCAGGTGTACCGTCGCACTGACAATCTCAAATAAAGCAGTGTTCACATCGCCGACTGGAACGGGCTTCAACTCATAGCGCGATGACGCCGCTAGAAACACGCCTCCCTGTTTACGGCCATCAGCTCGATCACATCGCAGTATCTTGTAGTCAAGTGGAATAAGTTCTCCGTCATGTATTGAACTATTTAAACCGGATTCCGTAATAGCGAATAAGTCATATGTGGATGACAACAAATTGGTAAAAAATGTAGTAGTTTTTGTTCGAAGCCCTCGTACGTTCTGGTAGTAAACCTGAATTAATCTATCCTTAGATTTCGCTGCCTTTAGTTGGTTTACGGGGGACTCGAAACCACACCCATTCATTGAAATTAGCATTTAATGGCCAACATTCAGCGTTATTAATCTTTCCGAAATCCGATTCCGGAACCCCGACCATAAATGAAGAATAGTCTCTTTTGGTTTTAGGGATGATTTTCTCAACCTTTACATCCGTAGAACCACAAGTTGTAGTTATGTGCTCGGTAATAGCCTCCTCAGTAGTATCCAGGTGGAGCGACCATACGTGCAAGAATTTCTTCTTCTTGATCGCCTGGAAAGTAGAAATTTGTGCGTTCCCTCCTTTCTGAACAGCGTTAAGCTGAACCTTATTAGCTTTCTTCTGGTAGTCCACCACCGTCCACTTTTCCGGAGCCACATTAGCTGGTTTATCCCCCAAGACCATGTCACTATTATCTCGAATGACATCTGAACCAGGCCTGCTATTAGATAAACCATCAGCAATCATCCTTTTGGACCACTCAGCTGCCCGGTGTGGACGCACCGTTACATTCTGCGATACAAGTTCCGAGTCAACACCAACACAAGCCGTCTCGCTCACTTGTGGTGCAGTTACCGGCGCAGTCCGTACATCCATCCCGCTCTTAGCCGCCTCCGATGATTCAATAAGTTCTTCAACTTTGTTGGAGAGATGTTCTAATACCCTCTTTTGTTTAACAAAAATGGACGAAAAGTAGTCAATCGCCCGCTGTTGATCTTCAATTTTCTTATTTTGGGACTCAATCGCAACCGATTGCGTTGTTATTTTTGAAGACAACACTTCCACCTTCTCCAATAAATCGCCAAAAGCACTTTCCAAGTTGAACTTGGACATTTTTACCGCGAAACGGAAATAAAAACACAGACACAAATGATCGCGTGCCAAACGTTACACGCATATCATAAATATGCATATATTTGTAAATTTTATATTCCACCATTTAACAAAATGGCCGCCACACCATCCGCCATCTTGGTTTTGAAAAAAGTTAGGATTTTCGTATATTCACCGAGATGCTGGCAACATTTCTGCATAAACAAAATTTTCGAGTGTTAACTTTGGTAAAAGTTCACCAAAGTCTAGTCAGACAAGTCTGTTTAAAAAAGCCATTATAGAGCAGCCTTCTATTTTTTTGTGTTTGTAACATTTTTCTTTAATCTTTCCCATAAAACAGTAGGATGCGTCGTTTGAACGGATCCGATCGGTCACCGTTTCAAAGAACTGTTTTGGTCAGGACCAAAAGTGCGGTGTACATTATGAAAAGTGGACGTTTTGCGAATAAGCCGTATTCTCTAGCCATTTATGTACAGTTTTCAAAGTGCGCCACTAACTTGAAAATAAAACTAAATGGTGGCTGACGACTATGCCAAAATCGTCAACGCCCTTTGGATGGTGGTAGCCGGTAACACATTTACTACCATACATTTTCTGTCCTAGTAATCAAAATGTAGTTAACATTGAAAATCGTATCCCAATGCAATAGGTAGAATTGGTACATTTATGTGATGCTCATTGCATCCATGGGAGGAGACGTAGAGGTTTTTTTTTTGGCTGGACACACACCACAGCCCTCTTTCATGGGAAAAAACGGAGGGTTACTCTTAGGCCGGACATACCACGTTACATATCCACGTGAGGTGACGGACAGGTATTTTCTTAGGCCGGACAAACACCACAGCACTCTTCCATAGGAAAACACGGAGAGTTACTCTTAGGCCGGACATACCACTTCACACATCCACTTGAGGAGACGGAGAGGTATTTTCTTAGGTCAGACAAACACCACAGCACTCTTCCATAGGAAAAAAACGGAGGGTTACTCTGAGGCCGGACATACCACTTCACATATCCACGTGAGGTGACGGACATGTATTTTCTTAGGCCGGACAAACACCACAGCACTCTTCCATAGGAAAACACGGAGAGTTACTCTTAGGCTGGACATACCACTTCACACATCCACTTGAGGAGACGGAGAGGTATTTTCTTAGGCCGGACAAACACCACAGCACTCTTCCATAGGAAAACACGGAGAGCTACTCTTAGGCCGGACATACCACTTCACATATCCACTTGAGGAGACGGAGAGGTATTTTCTTAGGCCGGACAAACACCACAGCACTCTTCCATAGGAAAACACGGAGAGTTACTCTTAGGCCGGACACACCACTTCACACATCCACTTGAGGAGACGGAGAGGTATTTTCTTAGGTCAGACAAACACCACAGCACTCTTCCATAGGAAAAAAAACGGAGGGTTACTCTGAGGCCGGACATACCACTTCACACATCCACTTGAGGAGACGGAGAGGTATTTTCTTAGGCCGGACAAACACCACAGCACTCTTCCATAGGAAAACACGGAGAGTTACTCTTAGGCCGGACATACCACTTCACATATCCACTTGAGGAGACGGAGAGGTATTTTCTTAGGCCGGACACACATCACGGCACTCTTCAACGGGAACAGACGGAGGGTCTACTCCTAGGCCAGATAGACCACTGCGCACATCCACGTGAGGTGACGCACAGGTATTTTCTTATGCTGGACAAACAACACAGCACTCTTCCATAGGAAAAAACGGAGGGTTACTCTTAGGCCGGAGATACCACTTCACACATCCACTTGAGGAGACGGAGAGGTATTTTCTTAGGTCGGACACACATCACGGCACTCTTCCACGGGAACAGACGGAGGGTCTACTCCTAGGCCAGATAGACCACTCACACATCCACGTGAGGTGACGCACAGGTATTTTCTTAGGCTGGACAAACAACACAGCACTCTTCCATGGGAAAAAACGGAGGGTTACTCTTAGGCCGGACATACCACTTCACACATCCACTTGAGGAGACGGAGAGGTATTTTCTTAGGTCAGACAAACACCACAACACTCTTCCATAGGAAAAAAACGGAGGGTTACTCTTAGGCCGGACATACCACTTCACACATCCACTTGAGGAGACGGAGAGGTATTTTCTTTGGCCAGACAAACACCACAGCACTCTTTCATAGGAAAAAACGGAGGGTTACTCTTAGGCCGGACATACCACTTCACACATCCACTTGAGGAGACGGAGAGGTATTTTCTTAGGCCAGACAAACACCACAACACTCTTCCATAGGAAAAAACGGAGGGTTACTCTTAGGCCGGACATACCACTTCACACATCCACTTGAGGAGACGGAGAGGTATTTTCTTAGGCCGGACACACATCACGGCACTCTTCCACGGGAACAGACGGAGGGTCTACTCCTAGGCCAGATAGACCACTGCACACATCCACGTGAGGTGACGCACAGGTATTTTCTTAGGCTGGACAAACAACACAGCACTCTTCCATGGGAAAAAACGGAGGGTTACTCTTAGGCCGGACATACCACTTCACACATCCACTTGAGGAGACGGAGAGGTATTTTCTTAGGTCAGACAAACACCACAACACTCTTCCATAGGAAAAAAACGGAGGGTTACTCTTAGGCCGGACATACCACTTCACACATCCACTTGAGGAGACGGAGAGGTATTTTCTTTGGCCAGACAAACACCACAGCACTCTTTCATAGGAAAAAACGGAGGGTTACTCTTAGGCCGGACATACCACTTCACACATCCACTTGAGGAGACGGAGAGGTATTTTCTTAGGCCAGACAAACACCACAGCACTCTTTCATAGGAAAAAACGGAGGGTTACTCTTAGGCCGAACATACCACTTCACACATCCACTTGAGGAGACGGAGAGGTATTTTCTTAGGCCAGACAAACACCACAACACTCTTCCATAGGAAAAAACGGAGGGTTACTCTTAGGCCGAACATACCACTTCACACATCCACTTGAGGAGACGGAGAGGTATTTTCTTAGGCCAGACAAACACCACAGCTCTCTTCCACGGGAAGAAACGGAGGGTCAATTCTTTGGTCAGACAGACCACAGCACATCCCACATCCACTGGAGGGGACGGAGAGGTAATTTCTTAGGCCAGATCTCTACTCCTACTAGGTATGTAGCTATCTAAAGTAACAATATGAAGTCAGAGTTTATTCGCAAAACAAATCGGATAATGTATTTGTTTACCTAGGTTTACTTTTACTTACCTTTGTCACAGAATAAATAATAGTACAAGTACCTATGTTGGCTCTTTTCATAATTATGATTTGCGAGTTGATAGTTTCCATTTCATCCGTAGTCACGTGACCGATGGCGGGAAAATTGACACAGATCCTGCCTCGATGCGGTCTGCGACCGGTCTGAGCAAGCCGAGCGCACGCTCTGGTACTTATATTTGTGTTTAAAAAATTATATAAAAAAAATACTCTTAGTTTTGCTAAATTTTTTTAATGACTTCACTAATTTAAATAAAAATGAACATGACACCAAGTGTTTCATAAGTTAAAACGTGAAAGAAGTAAGTCAAAAATATGATTTCAATTTTAAAAAGGTGGTATCTTTGTGTTTTTTTTTTATTGAGTGAAGTGATTCAAATAGTGTATTGAATTAATGATTTCACTAGATAAAATGATCAAGAATATCATATATTTTTTTCTTCATAGAAAACTATAAGAATTCTTATCAAAAACTTTAAAATTCTAGAGACATTTGAGAACCTATGGCGTCTTAAGTAATAAAATCTATTTAAAGTATTTTTTTTACCCGTAACGGAAGGCACCGGTTTATGTATTTCAGATCAGCGGTTGTTCGTGTGTTTGGATGTTACTATTTATCGCGAAAAAGGCCTAGCCGACTAACTTAGTTCTATAACTGGCCTCTTGTAATAAATAGGTAATAAGATTAATGTTAAACTGTTACTGATACTGTTATAGCCTGAATCATCCCATTGTTGGGCAACGGCCTCCCTCCATATCCTCCAATGGGAAAAGGAGAGGCTTCCCATCCTGGAATTGTGCTGGACATGTCTGTCGCATGCCTGATGAGCTGTGGGCCAAAATAACCACTATGTGGAGCCCTGACACAGCGAGACGGCGTCGCGGCAGACCACGCAGGAAATTTCGCAATGAAATGGACACTTTTTTTTTGCTGTATAGTCCACACAACATTATCTAGCCCCAAGCTAAGCAGAGCCACCGGACCCGATGGCCATTCCTGGGGGGGTTCGGGCGTCCCCGCAGTCTCCAGTCTAGTCTCCCACTGGCGCAGGAGCCTGCTGTAAGTCTCTAAGTTTTCGCTGGTCAGTGCCTCGCTCAACAGCCGTTTTTCCCACAAACCTAACACTCAAAAACCTATATGAAAAAGTCCAGAAATAATAAGTTGTCTTTACAGCGGAAGCACTTCCTCTCGCTTCAAGTGCACTCCTCCAATATTCGAGGACTGCACTCCAATCTCGATCCGGTCCACCACCACCTAGAGACCACTAAGCCACACTTATTATTCCTCACGGAGACGCAGATTCAATGTCCTCCCGATACAGCTTACCTTACATACCCAGGCTATGCCCTGGAGCACAACTTTAAACCCAAAGCTGGTATTTGTCTATTTGTCCGCGAGGACATTTGCTGTCTGCGTCTTCGTGACCTTGAAGAACCCGATTTTTCCGTTTTATGGACTTTGGTGGACACCGGCTTAGATAAAATTATCTATGCTGGTTTATATCGGTCTCACTCTGGAGACTACGAGACAACCAGGTTGTTCAACTACATCTGTGAAGCGGCGGATGTGGCCCAACAACGTTATCCTGGTGCCCAACTGGTGATTCTGGGGGACTTTAATGCCCACCACCAACAGTGGCTGTTCCCATACCAGTTCACCGACCATGCTGGGAGAGAGGCGTGTAAACTTGCACTCACGCTAAATCTCACTCAGCTGGTCAATGAGGCAACCAGAATTCCAGACGTTGAGGACCACACAGCCAACTGCTTGGACCTTCTGCTGACGAACGTGTCGGATCACCACTCAGTATCAGTGTTGCCTCCTTTGGGTACATCTGATCACTGTGTGGTGAGGTCTGTATCGTCATACTCGCCACCCGATCCCTCGCCCAGAGGTAGTAGACGAGTGTGGCGTTACAAGTCGGCAGATTGGGATGAGATGCGACATTTCTTCGCTTCTTATCCTTGGCGGCAAACCTGCTTTTCTTCTTGTGACCCGACGGTCTGTGCTGATGCCGTTTCGGAGGTGATCAAAAGAGCAATGGAGTATTTTATTCCATTCTCCGATGCTTCACCTTCAGGCAATGCTCGCCCATGGTTTAGTCCCGCGTGTGCTAGCGCAGAAGCGCTTAAACATGCGGCTTACCTAGCCTGGGTCGAAGCAAGAAACGGTAAAACCTCGGATGCACGGATTAAGAAGAAAGCCTTTAACAAAGCCGCCAAGTCTTGCAAGAAGGTGATACGGAAGGCTCGCTTCGATCGGATTGGCCGTCTGGGGGCTAAGCTTGCCGCATACCCTGCAGGAAGTAAAGCTTTCTGGTCTCTGGCTAAGTCGGTGGAAGCGAACTTCAGCCGCCCTTCACTCCCTCCACTACTGAAACCGGACGGGTCCTTAGCTCACGCTGCGGTTGAGAAAGCAAATTTATTTGCTACTCAATTTGCGGAGGCTTCGCGTCTTGACACCTCTGGCGAAACTCCACCCAGCCTTCCTCGGTGCGAAGCTTCAATGCAGGAAATTCGCATCCAGCAAAAGGAAGTGCTCAGAACGCTACGTAGTCTCGACGTGAATAAAGCTAGCGGTCCGGATGGTATCTCGGCCATAGTGTTGAAAACCTGTGCCCCTGAGTTGTCTCCAGTATTAACGCGTCTTTTCCGCCTCTCTTTGAAAACTGGTGAAGTCCCTAAATCTTGGAAGCTCGCTAACGTGCAGCCTGTACCCAAGAAAGGCAGTCGTGCTGACCCTTCAAACTATCGCCCTATTTCAGTCACCTCCCTACTTTGTAAATGTATGGAGCGTGTACTGAATAGGAAGCTCCTTGCATACCTCGAAGGTAACGACCTCCTCAGTGATCGCCAATACGGGTTTCGCCAAAACCGGTCTACTGGGGACCTTCTTGTGTATGCCACGCACATTTGGAGCGAGGCCATCGAGAAATATGGTGAAGCACTGGCTGTTTCATTAGACGTCTCGAAGGCTTTTGATAGGGTTTGGCACGCTAGCCTTATTGGCAAGCTTCCTGCCTACGGACTGCCAGTTCAATTCTGCTCCTGGCTCGCAGACTTTCTGAGGGAAAGATCCATTCGAGTAGTTATTGACGGCTGCTCGTCGGATCAATTGGCTATTAACGCCGGGGTACCTCAGGGGTCAGTGCTATCTGCCACACTGTTTCTGCTGCACATTAATGATCTGCTAATGCCCGGTATCATTGGGTATGCAGACGACAGCACAGTTGTGGAGAGATATGTTTCCACTGCGCGAGCTAGGCAGAATGAAATTCAGGAGTTAAGAGATGAGATGCTGCAGCGTCTGAATTTGACTCTCAAGGCTGTATCCGACTGGGGCGATGCCAATTTAGTCATGTTCAACGCCTCTAAAACGCAGGCTTGTCTCTTCTCGGCGAAAAAAAGTCCGTTTCTCCAAGTTCCTGTATTCCGAGATGTACCTGTTGCTATAGGAGATCACCTCGAGCTCTTAGGTGTTTCGCTCACGCCTACTCTCAACTTTGGCTCCTACATCGAGTCTAAGGCAAAAACAGCTGCCATGAAGCTAGGCATCCTGAATAAGGTAAAGCGTTACTTCACACCAGGACAGCTTCTCAGTTTATATAAAGCACAAGTCCGGGCTGGTATGGAGTACTGCTGCCATGTTTGGGATGGCTCGGCCAAACACCAGCTTGCTGCCTTGGACTCGATCGAACGTAGAGCTTTCAGGCTTATAGGTGAGCAACATATGGCGGAGACTAAGATCCAGAGTCTCGAGCACCGCCGTAAGGTTGCATGCCTTGCGATCTTCTATAGGTTACATTTCGGTGAATGCTCCCAGGAACTGCACGATCTGATCCCACCATCTCCTTTTCATCATAGGACGAGCAGGCGTACGGCTCAGTACCATCCTTACCTCATTGGTATACCTTCTATTCGCACAAAACGTTTCAGTTCTACCTTTATAATGCGAACTGCTAAGGAGTGGAATACACTACCGTCGTCTGTCTTTCCTGAAAACTATAATCTGGGTCTCTTCAAGTCAAGAGTGAATAGGTGCCTTCTAGACCTTTGTGCTTCATCTTCGGCCACATCGTCACTTACCAACAGGTGAGATCGTGGTCAAACAAAGGTCTATCAATGTTAAAAAAAAAAAAAAAAAAAAGAGCAACTATTCCGTGTTGCTCGATGGTAAACTACAATTTTGGAAAACTTCACTATCTATGACTGAAACTATATAAATCAATAAATAATGCTGGAAATATCACACATCATTATCTAGCCCCAAGCTAAGCAGAGCTTGTGTTATGGGTACTAGAGATAACTGATATACTTAATACAATACATTATATAGATATATTTTTTTTATTATACATAGAAAATACCCAGAACACCCTTAACAAATATCTACAGATCGCACAAATATTTGTTCTGAGGCGGTAATCGAATCCGCAACCTCCAGCGTGGCAGGCGACCCTTCGCCCGCTGCGCCTCAGAAGTCGTCAATATTTTCTCTTATTCCATCTTCATAGTAAACTGAGCTGTAATATCATAAGTCGTAAGGCATATTTTAAGAACGAGATGTTTGTGTATCATGGGAGACAATGAGTCTATAAATACCGGAGTAATAAAAGGTCCGGTCACATGGCCGGCTGTCTATTTTACCCTACAATGACTCTTTTGATGATAATTAGTTGGGACTTAACAGATCCCAATAAATAGGACGAATCATTTATTTGAGGTAAAGTAGAGCTTTTGTTACAGAAATAGATTTAAGATGACAGGGCCTGTCTTCTAGGAACATTTTTTTATTTTTCACTCATGATTTTAACCCCTGACGCAAAAACGACGGGGTGTTTTAACCCTCGATGCAAAAACGACGGGGTGTATAAGTTTGACGTGTCTGTGTGTGTGTCTGCCTCTGGCATCGTAGCTCCTGAACGGATGAAACGTTTTTTTTTTGTTTGAAAGGTGATTTAGTCAGGAGTGTTCATAGCTATGTTTGATCAAAATGTGTTCAGCCGTTTCATTGCGTTGAGGGTTTTTTTTTAATTTTTTCAAAATAAATTATTTATAATTGATAGTATCTCATAAATATCATCAGTCTACGATACCCCTAAATCACATTTTTACAGTATTTTTTTTTGTTTAGGTGTATTTTAGCTAAGCTGATGATGTTCTAAGATACTATCAATTAAAACATGTGTGTTAAGTCTCTTAGTTCTTGCGAAATCAACTTTCACTATCTGAAGAAGTATTCATGAGCTGTAATGGGCGTTTAAAAAACTAAAAAAAACACGCTTTTATAGCTAACCGAACTAAAAAATAGAAAATAATTTTGAATTTCAAAGAGTTTATATAACAGTAGTAGAAGATCGAACAATCAATTTTTTTTTTAAAGCGTGGTTTGCGTTTTACTACTTTTCATAACTCTAGATAGATAGAGATTTTTTTCTCTCTCTCATAGATAGTTGCCAAAAGAATGATTGTTACATTTACTTTATCAAGCACCCCACGCTGTTTAAAAAAAAAAAAAAAAACCTGATTGATTGTTCGATCTTCAACTATTGTAATAAACTCTTTGGAATTGAAAATTATTTTCTATTTTTAGTTCGGTTAGCTATAAAAGCGTGTTTTTTTTAGTTTTTTTAAACTATTTTTATTTTTCATTTTTTAGTTCGATTTATCAATTAGTTATTTGTTGACATGTGGTATTGAAATTTCTCACAAATCATTTCGCAATCTCATCATTTACTACAGAGGATCTATCAAAGAATTTATTAATCCTGGCGGTCCTAATAAGGATAACGGGAAACTGTTATCAAATTATTGCATTGTCATCGGTCCTTGATACGTATGCAAAGTTTCAAATTAATCAGACTTCTGGAAATTGGTGAAAACTATGCTCAAAGATTCCGTTACATACATACATACATACGTACTTAGATACAACCCAAGGTAATATAAAAGCGTGTTAATAAAAATAATTTCGCGCCTCAAACGGGAGCATCCACCTAAGTGCAAGGGTGCCATAGACACATAGCGGTCAAACCTCTACCCCTTTTTTGCGTCGGGGGTTAAAAAAAGCTCTACTACTACTAATCTATGGTGCTACATTACTTTCTTACTTAAAAACTTTTAAGCAATAACAGACATTCAAAATGATTTTTGTTTTAATTTATTCTTTAATATATTTTTAACCCCCGACGCAAACACGACGGGGTGTTATAAGTTTGACGTCTCTGTGCGTCTGTGTATGTGTCTTTTTGTGGCATATATAGTAGCTACCGAAAAGATGAACCGATTTCGTTTTATTTTTGGTTGAAAGCTGAATTAGTCGGGGTGTTCTTAGCTATGTTTGATCAAAAACGGTTCAGCCGTTTCATTGCATAGAGGGTTTTGAATTTTTACAAAATTAATTACTTGTTATGGAAGGATACGATAAAATTATGTGACATTTTAAGAAAACAGACCCTATTCTTATGTAAATTAAATTAAACGAAGTTGTCCACTGGTAGGTCGCTTGTAAGATAAATTAGATCTGCCCGAATGGACCGAGACATGTTCGACACGAAGCGGGCAAATAGATTGGAACCTTTACTTTGGTTTATCTTCAATGTTTTGAAAATATCTCAAATGTTTACCTAAGTAAATATCGGACATAAAGTAAAGTAAATATTTATTGCCAAGAAAAAAAAAGTTTGCAGAGTGACTTAAGTTAGGTACTTACAGGTACACAATGATATCCTTAGTCCTAAAGATTAACAGTAAGGCCCAAACTAGGCGTAAATGCCTATCTAAAGTGAATCTTGGGCCTCAGGAACATAACGAACCAATGCGTTAAGCTGCTGCTGGTAAGGACGGCCTCTTTTGCGCTTCGGGCGCGTAGTCGGCTGAGATGCTAAAGGTTGCGGGCTCGATTCTCGCTGCGTGACAAATTTTTGTATGATCTGCAAATATTTGTTCCGGGTCTAGGTGTTATGGTACCATGGTAACAGTTCTGGTAGTTTCTGATACCCACGCCACAGGGAACTCTAGTGTGTAATCAGGACTATGTGTGTGACTATTGTTGGGTGTTATTTCATGTTATGTTATGTTATGTTATGCTTGGAATCGTTGCTAACGAGTATTGCATAATTTTTTGTCATGCCCCCTTATTCGCTATGACCAAACGTGATGTAACGCGGGCTCGTTATGATATCTACGTGGAATCATCTTTCAGAATACATTGTGACGTCACATGTTATTGTCAAGTAATCTTCCATGGTCATAGCGAATAACAGCCATGGACTAGTTAATCTGTCAAGAAAAATCCCAACTTATTACGATAACCCAAAAACTGGAAGACAAAAATTTTAAGCATTAAAAAACTGTTAACGCGTGCCTGTTTCATGATAAGGAATTACAAAATATTGTAATATATTGCCAAATATATCTCCTGTAAGCTAGGGCGGCTCATCTCAGGGCGGGCGGGCCGCGGCTGGAGGGCGGCTCATCCGCCGGAAATGCTAGTAACGGTGCCTACACATCACTAATTGCAAATCAAGTTGGTTAATATGATTTCTGATATTGCGTGGTAGTCATCTAAGGGTAGGATGTCATTGCGACATGATTTTAGTTCCTATTCTGTTCAATCAAGAATTTAAATCCTAATCACACTCACTCCTACTGGAATTAACAAGAACAAAGGGGTGGATGGCCCAAAGCTGTTTCCCATACAGACTTTGAAATATATCCCATACAAAATATAGATCATTTTACAAACCCCTACCCTTGGTTTTGTTGTATTGATTTTATTTATATAAGTTGTTACCCAATAATATGGATCATTTTAATAAATTGAAATAGAAGCAATTGAATCTAAGCAAAAAATAGAGGTAACTTTGGGTTTTTTTTTTATAGAGAAAATATTGTTCTATCTTAATTCTGGTACAGTGATCCCTCGGAATTATAATATAGTATCCACGCATATTTTTTATTTTAATATTGTACTTGATTTAATCTGTTCAAAATCAAATCTAAGATTAGGAATTTTGTGGCTTAACTCGTATGTTTGTTTATACTGTTCACATCAAGTAATATAATATGTATTTTAGGATTTTCTTTAATTACTAGCAGCGACAGGGTTCCTATACACGCACTCACATGAAGTCACGAGCCAGTCAGCTAGTTATACCTACATATTCGATCCATAGCGTCCCAGCATGGAAATATGCTCATGAGCGACTGCAGAGGTAGATAACATCACATTCCCTCCGCCCACCGTCTGTCGTCCACTTATCAGTTGCGAAGTACCTACTTGTGAACTAGATATAACTTATGCTGTGGTCCAAGAGTATGTACATTATAAATCTCATACATTTAGTATCTTGCTCAACGCATTAGTGTTGCCATTCAGCGTGGCAATGCAGCCAGAATCTTCATTAAATTGAGTAACTCAATTAATGTTTTGATTTTTCAGATCGTAGACTTGTAAGATTCGTTGGTACTAATAAGAATTACCCGGACTTGTTGGTCTATAAGATTCGTTGATCTATGATTTGTCCTGGCTGCTAGCTTATTAAAGAATGTGTTATTACTGGAAAAAGCCGAGCACATACACCAGTTCACCAGTTCACCAGTTCAGTTTTCACCAGTTTAGTCATTCGTGGGAAGTAATGACGGCGATGAGCTCACCACTTGTCAAGTCCGTATTTCCACCTTCGTTGTGTATTGTTACCATAACACAAGCTTGGGGCTAGATAATGTTGAACGAACTGCCCAGCATTATTTATTTATTTATTGTTGATTGAAGATTTCCACAGTGAAAAAAGCTCCATTGTAGTTCTGCCTACCGCTTCGGGGAAAAATGCGTATGTATATTTTATTTATTTAAAAACAGACATAGTACATATTATTACACATTCAAAAAATTACAAGAATAAGTAGTAAGTATGTTTGTGTGTTTATTTGAGTTTTGTCTCATATAAAAATAGTAGCATTTCCAAAACCTGAGTTTCAATGATTTAAAATGAAATTAAGAAGATTGAGATGCACAGGATTATACACAAATCATTCCAAATTGAACATGCCTTCCTTTTTACATTTTTAACCCCCGACGCAAAAACGTTATAATTCAATTCAACTCAAATTCAAAATCTTTATTTCAGGCATACTGAGAAATGCACTAAGCCTAAACAGTAAGCCCATATTAACATAAATACCTTAGAAACTAACATACACATAAAAAAACACGTACGTACGTGTCTGTGTGTGTGTGTGTGTCTGTGTATGCGTCTGTGCGTGTGTCTGTGTGTGTGCCTGTGTGTGTGTCTGTCTGTGGCATCGTAGCTCCCGAACGGATGATCCGTTTTTTTTGTTGTTGTTTGAATGGTGATTTAGTCGGGAGTGTTCTTAGCTATGTTTGATCAAAATCGGTTCAGCCATTTCATTGCGTTGAGGGTTTTTTAATTTTTACAAAATTAATTACTTGAACATTCCTAATTCGTTTCTTTTTACATCCTGTATTTTTAACGCTGGCGCTAGTGAATTGCGCCAGTGCCTCGTCCGGCAAGTAACTCGTCTCAGCAGGTCGCCGCCTTCAATAGCAGACTCGCTAGGTGGATCCATCACACGCATCGCTTGACCATAATGCGACTATGAAAATGAACGGGACTATCTCTATATTAGTTTCACTGATCATTATGTTTGTCTGATAAACTTTTGCTATGGTGTGTCCAGTCTAGAATATACTCCTCCCTCTTGTCATGTGGATGTCGAATCGTGCGAGTATAGGTTTTTATTTACTTATTTATAAGCAGCGCCCCGCGGTTTCACTCGCGTAAGTCTCGATCCCGTGGGAATATCGGGATAAAAATGTGCCTATGTGTTATTCCGGGAGTCCAGTTATCACCATTCCAAATTTCATCCAAATCCATCAGTAGTTTTTACGTGAAGAGTAACAAACATGCATCCATCCAAACCAACTTTCGCGTTTATAATATTAGTAGGATAGACGAGCAGCTTTCGCTGATATGTCTACATCAAAACAGTGTGGAATGTCTCATTTTGGGTCACTTTTTAAGTTCTGAATTGTCCTTTCGTAGCCAGTTGTCGAGCTTGTTTTTGAATGCATTTACAGACGTGGTAGAAATAACATCGTCTGGTAGTATGTTCCAATTGTGGACCACTCTGTTACTGAAGAAGTGATGAGCAACAAGTGCGTCGGCAGGATCTCGAGCCAGTTTAAATTGGTGGCCAAAAAATGATCTTTCTTTCTTCACAAAGGTATCATGTAGGTCTGTAGGTTGTATTGGTAAGTCAGGATTTTATATGTCTCTATATGAGGTCACCGCGAAGGCGTCTTTCTTCAAGGGTAGTGAGGCGTAAGGCTTGTAATTTCTCTTCATAAGATTTTCATAAGGTGCAAAAAGAAAAGCGTGCAGGGGAGGGCATCTGCACGCTTTTCTTTTTGTGTTATGGGTACTAGATAACTCATATACTTATAATACAATATAATACATAAATATATATTTTTTATTATACATAGAAAATACCCAGAACACCCTGAACAAATATCTGCGATCGTACAAATATTTGTTCCGAGGCGGGAATCGAACCCGCAACCTCCTGCGTCGCAGGCCAACCTTCACCCGCCGCGCCACAGAGGTCGTCAATTAATGAGATAGATATTGACAGTAACAGAATTTGGCGTCTATCGACGCCTTAACTAGTGTGCTCTTTTAATAACGTGTGTATTCCGGCTTTAGATACATATAAATACACGCTTGTCTGCTTATTGAAATTTATGTTTAGACGATAATCTTAGACTCCCCCATTGCAAAATGCCGCGGTCTGCGGTCGTTCGTCGTATCCAAATTATCCAAATATTGAAATTGATCAGTTATGGTACGGGAAGACACCCTTTGTTGAATAGTTGCTATGATCTATTTTATATACATAGGTATACAATTTTATTCAGAACTAGTGGAACGTACGCGACTTCGTCCGCGCGGAGTTTTATTTAACTTTACAGGTAAGTATAATAATAATATTGGACTATCCCGCATGATGCTAATCTCGTGAAGGCCAAGAAAGACAAGTTAAGTTAAGCAAGTTAAGGCTCACGAGATCACTGCCATGTGGGATGTGGATTCAACGATTATCGTCCCGATAGTCATTTCAGTTAATGGACTGATAGCGAAGAGCTTCAGTCGCTAAATGGTTGGATCAACGGTCAGATTCAGAAGGCGTTACTCCTGGACTCGGCACGCATAGTCAGGAGGTTCCTCTCTCTACAGCCATAGCCCCCGACCGTTTGGGCCTCGCTCCGCGGTTGGTGGTTCCCCGCTATGATATATATTTTTTACTGTAATGTTTTTTATACTATTTATGTTTTGTAGATATCTAGGTAGGTATATTCCTTTATAGTGAAAAATATATTTTTAACGAGATTTTAAATAAATTTGTGTGATAATATTGATAAATTCATTTATTTATCTTTACAAAGGTCAAACGGTTATAAGACATTTTGTGAAAGCTGGTCCCTGATATAGGTTTATAAAAACCTGTGCCACAGGTCACCGGAATCCACTCTACTGATCACATAAAATAAATTTGGTAAGAGAAGCGGACCTATTCCAAATAAAGCTAAGAGAAACGAAGACCCGTGATGTTAGTGTTTGTGTGTAGACAAATCTTGAAACTGAATTTTGAACCAGTTAACCTTGAACGATTGAGCTGACATTTTACATACTTGTCTAGTTCCGATGACAATAGAATATTATAGTGACATTGAGCTGATCTGATGATGGAAACGGAAGGTGGGTAACGGAACCTACTCGGTGGATAATAGTAGACAGGCCGTGTTAGGCTCAATTTGGTCAGCACACGGTTCCTATCACAAATTTTATAAAACCTTCAACGGGATTCTAAGGGATTACACCAGGGATAGGCATCAGAATCCACCTGAGTACTCTCTACACCATACTGCGATCCCCGATCCGCCTGCCAAGTGGGGTGATTATAACAAATCTTCCCATTGCATTCTATGGGATGGCCTCGTCCATCAGTGGGTGGTGACGACTGTTTATGATTTATACTTAATTATTCAGCGATAACATATCATAACTAGGTATAGACATACTTTTCATCAGAAAAAGGATATATACCATGATTTTTGAGTTTTGATTGTTCCCGATATTTCGACACAAATATCGTCGAAATATAAACATTAGATATTTATACAAAATCGGGAACAGTCAAAACTCAAAAATCATGGTAAAAACCAGTTTCTAGTGAAAAATATGTACAAAACCTTGATCGTTTCAAAAGTTATACTACCTAGGTATTTTACGTAATAATGCGTTGTTAATTTAGTGAGTGAGTGAGTGAGTGACAATTCGACAATTCACCTGATTGAATAAGTGGTATGTGGTGGTTCACCTACTAGATTAATAATTCCTTTGTTCGCATCAAAAAGACAGATTCGCATTAGGACAGATTCTCAAAAAGATGTCACCCAAGCTAAATTAACAACGCATTAGAAAAATACTCTTATAAACATGAAGTTCAGTTTTAAGTTAGACTGTCTTATGGATTCCTACGTAGGTACGTACATACGATTATTTTGGAGTCTTTAGCTATGAAGCTAAAAAACTACGTATTCTAGACAAGAGTTGTTAAAATTAATACTACATTCTGTCCTTCTTATAAGACGTGGCTTAAATCAAACAAAATCTGCAAGCAAAGGGTTCCCTTGTACGCATTTAGCCCTTCCAAAAGTAAAAAATCCTCAAGACGCAATTACTGCTCGGCCAAAATATGATTGAAGCTTAACAATATTCTTCTTCTGTTCTATCAAAGTAATAAGGTTGAGAATTGCGTGTCTGTGTGGTATTTAAGTGGTTTCGTAGCCCGCTAAAAGCTGGGCTCTATCAAAGAAATGCTTCTAATGAATCTATTGATAGCTCAGCTTATGTGTGTACTGTGTATGTTTCAAGTATTTTTTTAGATACACAAATGGAGGCTGCGCCTGTGTGCAAGAGAGGGTGATGCTAAGAGATGCTTTCTTCGACCCCTTGTTTCTTATAGGAGGTGTGATGTGACTTGGTGGTTGCGTTCAATATTTTTTGATATTGAATAAAACTATCGGTACTCGGTTTTGACGCGAAATTCAAATTTTATTGTTTTTTTGCTAATCACAGCTCATAAACACATCTTGAGATAGCGAAACCTGATTTTGCGAAAACTATGAGACCTAACACACATTGTATGTTTTGATTGATAGTGTCTAATAAATATCATTAGCTTAGCTACGAATGCCATTCAATGATTTTTACAGTGATTTTTTTGTTCATTGACATTCGTAGCTAAACTAATAATATTTATGAGACACTTTCAATCAAAAAATGCGTCTTAGGTCTCCTAGATTCCCGCAAAATCAGGTTTCGATATCTCAAGATGTGTTGATGAGCTGTAATTGCGATTTGCCAAACGATCAAGACCTCACGATCCAACGACAAATCACTCCCCTTATTTCAGTCGAGTCGGCCGATCGTCTCGGCACACACACACGCTCACACTATCACGCACACACGCGCACACAGGGGTGCGGGCCCTTGCACAACTCCTCCTTTATATTTTCTTCTTTGTTATGTAGAAAAAATTGCAGAAAAGGGGATGCTAAAATCGATATTGAAAACGGTATGTATTGAGTGTTTTGGTTTTTTTTTGTGACGTTTTTGTGGTATTATTGTCGCAGATAATGTTGTTTTGATCGCATATTTTATTTAAGGCTGGGTATGCCGCAAAATTCCTAATCTTAGATTTGATTTTTCAGACTAAATCAAGTACATTATAAATACAAATATGCATGGACACCACATTATAATTCCTAGAGATCACTGTACCTACCCAGAAACATAATAAGACAATATTTTCTCGATAGAAAAACAAACAAAGCTACGCCTATTATTTGCCTAGATTCGATTGTTAATTAAAATGGTGCATATTATTGGGTAAAAAATTAGATAAATGAAATCAATACAACAAAGGGCCCTCCCCTTTGTTCTCCTCCCGATAGTTTTATCTATATTATACGAAATATACAATAAAAACAGCTAATTCAAGTTGCGCGAGGCGTTTTTTTATATGAAGATTTCTGCCAGGGGCTGGCGCAGTCTATGCTAAAAGTTCTTAGGCCAGGTATCACAAAAAATAAATTGAATAGAAGATTTTGAAATCTGAGTGTGCCAGATTTGGTAGTAGAATAGTTTTTTTTTGCTTTTATACATATATATAGACACACGCCCTTTTCCCCGAAATAGACAGAGCCTCAAATGGGCCTCTTTTCACGTGGGTAACACCATCGTGGGAAATATACGTAACAAGTGGTGAGCTCATCACCGCCATTGCTTCCCACGATTGACTCTACTAACGCTTTCCAGGCCTCCAGTAATAACACATTCCTTAAATAATCTAGCAGCGGACACAATCCCTTAACCGGCTCTTACGAAATCCACTGGAGGAGATGGAGGGGTCTATTCTTGGGCCGGAAACACCACTTTTTCGCTTTTATAATCTTAATTTGAATTTGTCGCTCTGTACTAAGGATACAATTACAAACTCAGCATACTAACTTCTTACTTATAGGTATGTTTTTTTTGTGGAAAAGTATTTTTTTAAATAGGTGTTAGCTTTTGACATGGCTTCTTTCATTATCATATGATGATACTGAAGACCTCTTCAAGGTTATATCTTAAATTTCTAACAAGTATCTCCATGTGCATCTAAACATGCATAATAATTGTGCATGTCTTTATGTATAAAAATAACACACTTATACAAACACACACAAACCACACACAAAAACACACACATTCACACACAAACACATACACACAAACACACACACATTTTGTTTCGTTTTTTTTTTTTTTTTTTGTAAACTCTAACTTTATTTGTTTGTAATCATTCAATTTACTTTGAGGGTGGGCGCTGATGCCTGTCATACAAGATATTATTATCTTAGTTTAGGCATCAGCAGCGACACTAAAACTGTATCAGTAGTTACCTTAAACCTGTGTTACTAAGTCCTATATATTGCTTAATATGTTAGCTTAAGGTGCCAATAAATATATTTAATATTTCATTTTATTAAATTAGCTATAGGAACCGTGTGCTGATCAAAATATATCAAAGTTCATACATAAATCATCCACCTTGTCCACCTTCCGTCATCAGTTCGCTAGGTTATCATAATATTGTATTGTCAACGGAACTTGACAGGTACGCAAAATTCAGTAGAATAGACTCTCTATTCAAAAAGAGAAGCGTCGTGGCCAAATTGTGAACTAATGTTTTATTCAGTTTATTTTACTATTTCTTTAGCCTAGGATTCAAAGTCGGCATTTTGAATTTTATACTAAATAAATAGTTACAGTTCCAAAATAATCAAAATGGAACACACGCGCTATTGTATTGGCCGCTAAACAAAAAAGGTATAAATAAGCACAGCTGCGCCCTCCAATCCCACGACGCTTCTCTTTTTGAACAGACTCTTAGATTTGACCACATACATTGACAAGTTAACTATTGGAGAAAGATGTTCCGCGTACTTAACTGGGAAACAACAAATGTGTCCATTTTAAACGAATTTAAAATATCTAATAGGCTTTAGACCATTTGCCTACGTCGCACATTAGTATACACTTCAGAAACATAATAAGACGCAGCCCTGACAACCTGGAAAAACTGAAATTACTGTCACGGGTAAAATCAAAGGCGTTGAGCTAATCAGTGGGGTTATTGCGTAGCAGACTGACGTTTGATTTCGCTGTTCAGTTTGCTAATTATTGCGCAGCGTGGTTTTAAATATTTCTGTTCTTGTAATAAAGCTAAAACACGCTGCGCAATGAACAGCAAACTGGTAATCGACATCAAACGTCAGTCTACTACGCAATTCCCCCGCAGATCTGCACCACTTTGGATACCCAACTACACAACGCCATTCATGGCTGGAGGTAGAAAACAAAGGAAAAACATCATTAGAGAAAAGATCATGCAAAGACGTCGCCACCCTCCCTACCTTGAGGAAACGATGCACAGAGAGAAGTTATATAACTAGAGCTTGTAATTTACTTCAAGTAAGTATAAATTAAATAAATAAATAATGCTGGACAGTTCACACAACATTATCTAGCCCCAAGCTAAGCAGAGCTTGTGTTATGGGTACTAGACAACTGATATACTTAATACAATATATTACATAGATGGATATTTTTTATTATATATAGAAAATACCCAGAACACCCTGAACAAATATTTGCAGATTGCACAAATATTTGTTCCGAGGCGGGAATCGAACCCGCAACCTCCTGCGTCGCGGGTGAACGTACGCCCGCCAGGCCACAGAGGTCGCCATTAAATGTGATCTTCAAATTGTATCTCGCAGCATCTCTAGAGTGAATGCATTTACTTCAATGCATGCCTTTCAATTCTACTAGGTATATTGTATTTGTTTTTATATATTATTTTATTTATAGACGTTTATTTTATTATAATTGTTATTTTATTTTTATTGTTTCATCACCTCCCCTCACGTTATTTACAATCCTGTCCATCCAAAGGTTGCCTGGAAGAGATCGCTCTTATCGATAAGGCCGCACATTGTACAACCGTGAACTAGTTTGTAAGATAATATAGTATGTTGTGATTTTATTTTATGGTGAGTACAATAAAGAGTTATCTATCTAGCCCCAAGCTAAGCAGAGCTTGTGTTATGGGTACTAGATAACTGATATACTTAATACAATACATTACATAGATAGATATTTTCTTAATTATACACAGAAAATACCCAGAACACCCTGAACAAATATCTGCAGATTGTACAAATATTTCTTCCGAGGCGGGAATTGAACCCGCAACCTCCTGCGTCGCAGGCGAACCTTCGCCCGCCGCGCCACAGAGGTCGTCAACAGTTGTAAGGCAGTGGAAACAACAGGTGTGCCAGTTACCAGTTCACACTATTACACAAATAACAAATAATTAATTTTGTAAAAATTCAAAAAACCCTCAACGCAATGAAACGGCTGAACCGATTTTGATCAAACATAGCTAAGTACACTCCCGATAAATTCACCTTCCAAACAAAACAAAAAAAACCGTTCAATAAATCTGTTCATCCGATCGGGAGCTACGATGCCACAGACACACACACACACACACGAAAAGACACGTCAAACTTAGAACACCCCGTCGTTTTTGCGTCGGGGGTTAAAAATAAATTAAAACATACCAACTTTTGTCTGGATCACGAGGAAGATTAAAATATTTTACTGAAAAAAAACTCCAACTTTGTAGGAAGAAAATCCCAGCTCTACAAATACACTAATTGCATAACTTAAAATCAACTTTACAACACTTTTTTCCTGTTACAAAAACATCTTCCCTCATCGAAACATATCCCAAACTGATTGGAATCCGGACCCGCGAACTAGCCGTTGCTGACCTAAATACCCTTACAAAAATATTATAAAAAAAAACCGGTTCATAAAACCACTTTGTCTTTTCAATACGCACAAAAGATCAGTTCAGATGTCCGCGGATGCTGCGGGCTTCATCCGTATAAAAAGAATTTAAAAAAACTGGTTTAAATTGTGAATGAGCTTTTGTCCCGTGATCGGTTATTTTGATTTATTCGATTTTTAGTACACGAATGGAGTATGGGAAAATAAAAGATGACGCGCGTTCAACAGGTACTGCTGCATCGAAAAGTGTTGAATAAAATCTCAAATTACGACTCTTGAATAATTAGTTAATTAGAGATAGCAAATAAAAAAAGCTGCAAAATAAAAATTAATTTAAAATAAAATTTTATTTGGCGAAGAAAATGTAATGAAAATAGTATTAGTTACGTAAGGGTCCTAAGAGGGTTTAAATATCTCTATTTGACCTTATCTTGGGGGGAAAGGGTGAAGCTATTCTTACGTAATATTTTACAAGTCGGAATGTTCGTTTTCCAATGAATAGTGATGGACATTTCAGAGCAAAACGATAGGTAGGTAAAGCAAGTATGAAATCTATATTTTCATTAACCATTAAGGAAAACTAGATATAAATAAAGGGAGGAGGGGGGCGGGAAGGTCAATAATTGCTAAAGTCGTCTAACCGTAATCAATGAATGACCCCTTACATACCCACCTGCTTATATCAGGTGTAAAGAAGTAATTAATTTTGTAAAAATTAAAAAAAAAACCCAACACTGAACAGCTGAACCAATTTTGATCAAAAAAAGCTAAAAACACTCCCGACAAATACACCTTTCAAACAAACAAAAAAGGACGAAATCGGTTCAGCCGTTTGGGAGCTACGTTGGGACAGACAGACACACACACACAGACACGTCAAATTTATAACACCCCTTCGTTTTTCGTCGGGGGTTAAAAAGACAGATGACGAAACCGAGGGCAGATCAGTTTTCGGTATCAAAAACTGTACTTAATCCACAGCCCTAAGCAGCACAAGCACTTTTCTCACTGAGTGTATCGAAACCAGATTTTTATTATTTTCTTGTATTTCGGTATCAAAGTCTATATTTGCCTTTCCACAGTGCTATCAAAATGACAATATTTTACACCAGTGTGTTACGGATATTTAGTACATTCTATTTGTTTTTATGCGAAACCAGTGTTGGTTGTTATACAATTGTTTTGAACCCTTTTCTGATTAAAGTCAGAGTCAAAAGTTATTTGTGTTACAAGGGCCAAAGAAATATTTAGTTCTTCGAGAGCGTTCTTTTGAATTCAGAGCGAAGCGAAGGATTTTTATAGTACAATCCTGAGTAGCGAGGAATTCAATATACGCCGCCCGAGAACAAAATATTTTGGCCCCGAGTGATATAAACACACTATTTTTCATCACTACCTATGAGAATTGTAAGTGTACCTATGAGTAGTGATGAAAAATAGTGTGTTTATATCACTCGGGGCCAAAATATTTTGTTCTTGAAAATACTCATAGCTTTTCCGAAAAGCTATGAGTACATTTCAGCGCGCATTGCCGCCAAAGCCTAACCGGCCAGTAAAATTTTCATAGATTAGGTATATACGTTCCCCTCTTTGGTTAACATAATATTCTAATCAACAAAGAGTTATTATTTAGAACAAACTCCTTGCTAACCAATCACAAAAATGAGTTTATACCATTCCCCCCCTAAAAAGCTTATTTTATTCACTAAAAACAGTGAATAAAATGCACGATTTTTTGGTGTTTGAATTTAGAACGCACCAATATATATTCGACCTCCATCTCAATGCAACACCCTCCAATAACAACTCCTATACAACCTCCTTGCGCAAAAACTACTCGATACAAAATCCTTGTGCAAAGAATACGCGACATACAAACTTCTTGTGCAAATAACTCTTTGAGATTTTATTGGTCGACATTTTCGACAAAGAGCATTTTTGGCATTAGAATAAAAACTGTTTTGTGTTCTTTGCAACACAAGTACAGTGAACATGTACATCGTGCTTTTTGTTCACTGTTTTGATTAGTAAAAATACTGTAAGTTTGTACGAACACATAGTTAAGTGGTACTTAATAATAAATCGATTCAAAATGTATTCAACTGATGAAGTAGATGTCTATTTTCGCTTAAATCTTTCTTTTTCATCTTAGTCATGGTATAAAGTATAGTATGCAACTCTTGAATAAAACGGATTTATATCGAAGCCCATGAATCACTCGCATCACTCGCTACGGTCGTGATTCAGTCGTTAGAATCCTTCACTTGCTCGTGATTCATCTATAGCCCTCGCTTTAAATCCGTCTTTTATTCACTAATTGCATAATATAGGTACTATTATCACCTTAGATAATTGAATGTCAGTCAGTGATATTTTTACATTCATCCTTCACACAAGCGCCTCCAATCTAACTTCGCTAATAATCTATCAGAAGCACGGATGTTGACCAATCAGAAGAGAGAAACCATAAACTCTTTTCGAATAGGTATCATGAAAAAGTATTATATTAATTGAAGTCACAAGGATCATTTTTCGTGAGACGCCAAAAAAAAAAGGGATCATTTTGAATCGTATTATAATAGTACATTATGGTATTAGTGTGTAATGTTGGTGATTACCACTGAGGCGCCATTGCGACCCGAGCCGTTAAGTGAGGGTCTTAAGAGAGCCGAGGACGGTAATCATCAATACACACGTGTATCATACGACGTTTTTCAACACACTTGTGAAGAAAATAATAAAAAACAGAAATACAAACTCTGTGTAAATGTTCAACTGTCTCTATAACTCACTTGTGAATAATAGCAAAAAGTCACAGTTTGATTACAGTTTTTTTTTTTTTTTTATACTACTAGATTGACGGAGCAAGCTAATAGCCCACAGTGCATTACCTCATAGGTCACGTCCACCTAGGACGCGCCCTATGTGCCATTGCACTGCGCCTGCCACCCTGAGACATAAAGATGAAAAGTCTCATGTGCCTGTAATTTCACCGGCACCCTTACCCTTAAAACCGGAACACAGCAATGCGAGCACTACTGCTTTGCGGCTGAAATAGGTATGGTGGTAGTACTTCCCCGGACGAACTCTTTCACAAAAAAGCTCTACTACTACGACTCTTCTACTACTACAGGACAGGTGTCGCTATGTGCCTAATTGCGTTGAAATTAGAGCCACTTTATGAGCAAGTGTATTGAAAAATAAATTAACTAGGTACTAGGTAAGGGAATAGCCAACGCAACCAAACCTATTACCTAGTTAGTTGTCATTCATGACTGTTTACATGAATGGATTGCCAAGGCCATTGCCATTGCCTTGTTTTTCTGATTTCATTTTACAACACTTAAATATGAAACAGTATACCCCGCCCCGTAGGAAATGCGGTTAACCGATACTTCTACCGTATTATTTTATCTGTGCTTCTACTTAATTAGGTTCAAATAAACTAAGGATCCTCTGCGACGCGCACTGAAGCCTTTCACCATACTGGTTCTTTCACCATCGGTCACTGGGCCCTTTTCAAGGCCCCATACCTCAACTGATCTCTGATAATGCAGAGTGACCATGAAAGAAATGGTGGCTCCAAGTAGTAACCTAGGTCGTATTATTTTATCTGTGCCTAGGTGTGAGTGACAACATGACAAAAAATTAAAAAGTTATGACAAGTTCCTATCTTTGTTGCCTTTACAAATAAAAGCGTCGCTCCACACAAGCCTGTTCGATAATAATATCTATGTGTGTGTAGAGAGGAGGAACGTTTCGCTTATTACACATAAGTTTTTTTTTTTTAAGTAAGTAAGTAATGTAAGTAAAACTTTTATTTTGACAAAAAACTATACACAACACAAATAAGTAAATAAAACAGATAGGCTTTGACAGCGTTTAACATTGATAGACCTTTGTTTGACCACGATCTCACCTGTTGGTAAGTGACGATGTGGCCGAAGATGAAGCACAAAGGTCTAGAAGGCACCTATTCACTCTTGACCTCTTGACTTGAAGATACCCAGATTATAGTTTTCAGGAAAGACAGACGACGGTAGTGTATTCCACTCCTTAGCAGTTCGCATTATAAAGGTAGAACTGAAACGTTTTGTGCGAATAGAAGGTATACCAATGAGGTAAGGATGGTACTGAGCAGTACGCCTGCTCGTCCTATGATGAAAAGGAGATGGTGGGATCAGATCGTGCAGTTCCTGGGAGCATTCACCGAAATGTAACCTATAAAAGATCGCAAGTCATGCAACCTTACGGCGGTGCTCGAGACTCTGGATCTTAGTCTCCGCCATATGTTGCTCACCTATAAGCCTGAAAGCTCTACGTTCGATCGAGTCCAAGGCAGCAAGCTGGTAGCTATTAGGCAGCTATTAGTGGGATTCTTGACGTTTCAAATGCTTAGGATAGAGGTAAGATACCCACAGCCGTTTATGCTGCTTTTCGACACTCGCAAGTAGTCGCAAGGGAAACAAAACCTACAGGGTACTTCCCGTGAACTCAGAATCTTGGAAATTGGTACGAAGCAACGTCTTATAACACATTTATAGGAAAAATTGCGAAAAGCTTAAATTATAAGTTACATCATATGAAAAATATATTTTAATAATATTAAATTTACTGCCCGTTTCCTCATGATGATTAAATACCAAAACTTTTACTTATATACCTACACGTTTGTACGGAACCCTCGGCACTAGGTGCTACGGTCCAATATTGTATTTATCGAAAACGTTCCGATCCTACGCAATAATCACACGCTGCATCCTGAAATCTTTAAAGTATTTCATTGTTGTTAAAAAACCGAAGGAATTCACGGAAACAATTTATGATGTTATTTAGGGATAAAACATAAACTTATTTAGAGGTTTTGAAAATACTCCGTTCACAGGTGTGTTGTGGACCGGTCCGGCAGCTGCGGCCGATGTCCGTTCGTTTGTTATTCTAATGCTACTCCCATTGTGACCGGGGAGCGGATATGGAGCTTTGTGTTTCGGATAGTTTACTTATTTCGATAACCACTATAGCTATTACGTATTCTAATGAGATTACATCTACACATTTGTGATTTTTTAACCCCCGACGCAAAAACGACGGGGTGTTATAAGTTTGACGTGTCTGTGTGTGTGTGTGTGTGTCTGTCTGTCGCCTCGTAGCTACCGAACGGATGAACCGATTTCGATGTTTTTTTGTTTGAAAGGTGAATTTGTCGGGAGTGTTCTTAGCTATGTTTGATCAAAATCGGTTCAGCCGTTTCATTGCGTTGAGGTTCTTTTTTTAATTTTTACAAAATTATTTACTTGTTGGATAAAGAAGTTGTTTTATACAAGCTTTTATTTAACTTGAGCTGTTAGTTGTATTATATTGTAGATGGCGTGACGAGTTGGATGTGGATGCCAGACTGGCCCAATGCAGCAAGGGATTGGAGAACTGAAAATTTGGGGGAACTGGAAAAAAGGGAGGCCCTACAATAGGACAATAGGCTGAAAACAAATAAATAAAATAAAATGTTAGTTGTTAGTGTGGGACAATACTTGAAACTGAACTAATAAACATAAAAACAAGTAATTGTGATAAATACAAGATAATTAATAAACATATTTAACAGTTGAAAATCTTTATTACAATAAATCTGACAAGCATCTCCAAATAACAAGAAACGTAAACAACAGCCTAATTCAAAATAACATATAAATCACAATAATATTCTTAAATATTTGGTTAATTCTAGTACTTAAGTTGTATTGTTCTTAGCCCACTACAACTTTATAAAAAATAAAATTTCTGTTGTAAAATATATTTATAAATACAAGCTTTTATAAAATTAGTGATCAGAACCGTGTGCTGATCAAAATGAGCCTAAACATGGCCTGTCTAGTATTATCCATCGAGATGTCCCGTTGTCCACCTTCCGTTCCCACCATCAGATCAGCTCGTTATACCATAATATTGTTTTGTCATCGGAACTTGACAGGTATGCAAAATTTAAGCTCAATCGTTCGAGGTTAACAGGTTAATGATTCAGTTTCAAGATTTATAAAACACTAACATACTAACAGGCCAAGTTAAATAAAATCTTGTAAAAAATGGAGTCGGACAAAAAAAATCTCGGATTGTCTACATATTTGTATAGTTTCAAAAGAAATTGTTTTTTACAATTTATTTATTTTTACTACTCGACGCTAGATGTCGCTTATAAATCAGTAACGACGCTAGCGCCTCCTACGGGGTAGCTTAGTACTATAGTTTAATTGGGCGTCATCTGTCGTGGAGCAGCTGACCTATGAGTTAGCTATTCGTCCATAGATGGCAGAACGTGTTTCTGAAAATAGTAAAGCAACATTTACTTTTAAACTAAGGTTCCATTTCTGTGCCTTTTTGCTATAATGCTTAGTTATTTGCTTTGTTTTGTGTCACTATCCAGTGATGGATAAAAGCTATAGATCAGATAGTCAGAAATAATTACAAAAAAAAACGTAGGTTTTTCGCTACAAGTAGGTAGGTATTTATGTTGTTTTTGTCCTAAGGGCTGTGTGTAGTTTTGTCCTACACAAACGAAAAAGCTTAGAGCATTGCAGGCCTTCGCGATGCGAAAAAGAGATATGCGTGACTCTAGAGTTATTATAGAGTCCTGCATGAGTGAAGCGAGGGGTTCAAGTTGCCCAAAACGAAGACAGGCTTTATTCCAGAGGAGCATACTCCACTTTCCACACCTTCTGCGAGACAGTAAACATTCACTGAAAATCACAGCACCAAACATTTGTTTCCATTCTTTGTTAACGCACTTTTTTCTTTTTTTTTGTTCGTCGTCGTTTCGTATGAGGTGGTGCTGGCCTCTGGTGTCAGAGTTTGTCAAGCCGCCCGAGGGCCTCTGACATGGCTGCCTTTTTTTTGTTGAGTTCTGCTTATGGTGGCCAGTTCGATTTTCGAACAAACCTCTTCACAATACCATAAGGGCATTTTTTTACTTTAGTTTTCAACGAATTTCTATACGAATTTGAATTTCCAAATTCAAATAACTTTATTCCCTAGGGAGTTTCATACAACTTTATATCCCTTAAGGGATAATGCTTTACTTTACGTTGAGGTTGCACGATATGTAATTGGACATTGTCGAGCAGGTGGTGTGAAAAAACCTACCTAGGTAGGTACATAAGGTATTTTGTTGTATAAGGAACTTTAGTTCTCGCGTTGGAACTGGGGTAAATTAATAAGACGATTTTAAATGAGCCTTGTGATTTTAATGATTATACCTAATACTTTTAGTTTTGTTAAAACGCAAATTCAAGTGTTAATCGGCTTTAGTCTTTCACTTTCCGGCGCTGCCAACTTGAAAAACACAATTTTTCGCACCATCAGAGCGTTCCAAAGAAAATTACCGGACCGACATGTCGAAAATACCTCAGCAAACATGTTTTTACTTCTAGTTTAGTTTATATTAGACCTAACTAACTGGCTTTAGAGTTCAATTTCCGTTGAGATTTTGGAAGGAGTGTTTCTCTAATGGTAGTATTTTAGGCATTTATCTATCAAGCATGACCTGAAACACTAATGCGGTTGCAAACCCCTTATTAGGGGTAATTTTCGCAAGGGTTGTGGTAGTTTATTAATAGGTATTCAATAGTCTTTCGTTGCGGTTTTTGTAGGTACAGTTAACGCCTTTGTGCGAAAACAGCAGTTTGCAGAATGAAATGAATAACTTTCCTTTTTTTTATGTATCACTAGCAGCGCCCCGCGGTTTCACCCGCGTAAGTCTCGATCCCGTGGGAATATCGGGATAAAAATGTGCCTATGTGTTATTCCGGGAGTCCAGTTATCTCCATTCCAAATTTCATGCAAATCCGTCCAGCCGTTTCAGCATGAAGAAGTAACAAACACTCTACATACACACACACAAACTTTTGCCTTTATAATATTAGTGTGAGTGTGATACCAGAGGCAAGCATAGCTGGCCGCCAGTGGAGTCGTGATACCGGGAACAGAGCAGACTGGAAGAAATTAGGGGAGTCATATTTCCAATATTGGACGGAAAGATGCTGATAAATGATGATGATGATGATGATGATGATACCAGGGGAACGTTTTGCTTGAGTCATGAAATTCAAATTTCATCAAAAATTCAAATCTTATACGAATTTAAATCTTATACGAAACTATAGGATTTCGTCTAAAGTCGTTTACGCTAAAAACTATTTTTTGTCTTTAAATTAAAAACTACGATTAATTAAAAAAAAACATACTATTATATTGAAGTGTGTGTTTAGATACACCAACCTAAAAATTTTAGAGGCTTAAATTGGTCCCATTTGCCTGTAAAATGTAAATCTTTGTTTTATGAGGTTTTTGTTTTTTCTCTGCTATAAAAGTAAACCAATCGAGAAATGCTACTACAAAAAAAAGTCAGTGATATGAAGAATCAGGTCACCAAATATCACTTTCATATGTTTTGTAATGAATGAGAAAAAGGAGAAGTCAAAAGTGGTATAATATTCCGAGAAAATTCCATCAGTACAAAATATATCTCAAAAAAAAGCTTATTTATTGGGCTACTCGAATGTATTAATTTTATATTTTATAGAACCTCCGTTTCCGAGAAAATAATAAAAACAATCTTGAAGGGAAAACATAATGAAACAAAGATGCCCCAACCACACGTGTGTAATTGTGTAGTCTATGCAATACTTCCAACATACCTACTTTGAGGTTTTACTAAAACGAAGTAGGTACGGAATAATCACTCAAATCAAGCGCGGGAAGATATTTAATAATAACGCGACAACACGGTACGAAGGTAGGATCATAGAGGAAAGTAATATATGGGGGGTAGGATAGCCGTATGAAAAGTTATCTGTGGTCTTCTGTCTGCCGCCAAATTCAAGCATCTTGCTGCCGCCTGCATGGACGTAGTATGCCGCCTGCATACTACGCCTGGACGTATGAATACCTCGGAATAAAAACTAAAGCAACATTCATGATGAATATGAATACTAAGTCCATGGCCGCCTGTCTCGCTAGCTAGAGAGTATTAAAATTCAATAGTCTGCCTGCCAATGAGAATCAAGTTCACCTTTTGGGAGTGTTGCAAGTTCTAAACTTTTGTTTGCACAACACAACAGTTAAATCAGGTTTTAAAAAAAACGGAGGTACCTTTATTATTTTTCATAAGCTTAAAAATAGCCAAATAATATGGCCTTTAGATCCTTGCCACCAAAATTTCCAATGCGTCATTTATTAATAGCAGTTACCTACTTCTAAATCACAGACAGTTACTTAAATTTATTATAGTGGTAAATATAATAGTAGTCTCAATATAATAAAGTTGACGTGTCAATTTTTCGAATTTTTGTCTGCCTTTGTGTCTGAACGTTTCTGTCCATTAAGCCTAAGTAACCTAGATAACCGAGTGGTAATCTACTTATTCTCAACGGCATTCGGTTGAATGTTATGGACTTTTGTCTATATTGCTTGCTTATACAATACATTTGCTTATACAATATTGCTGCAATGTAACTCAGAAGGGCCGCCACCTTTCCTGATTTATTCTTTTCTCTTCCGACGTTCGTTGTCATTATGCTAATAACGACGTTGAACTCCGACTATGCTTCATTTATCATTATCATTGTATTGTTACTTACAAACATATTACGATATAAGTATATATTTATCTACTCTTACATCGTAAAATTCGAATTATAAACTTCAAGACGAGTTTATATTGGCATGCTTTATATATACAAGACAAGTTTAAAAATAGAATCATATTATAACACTTTTTCTCTAAATAACATTAATAAGTAACTTTTTTTCAATTATAATACACAACGGCCAGATCAAGGAGGATTCATACTCTTATACGTTTTTTTTTAAATAGTCTATGGTTACGCGCACTACTTGGTATGCGCGGAATCGTGTCTTTTCTTTTGCTTATTGATTTGACGCCTTTTATTTACTTTATTGATTTTCATGTTCTTTGTTGGTTTGGCAACAGTTTTATTGCACGAGTGTAGATAAAGTAGTGTATGAAACTGCACATAACTAGGTAGGCACCTATATTAAAACACTCTTATATAAGATACTAATTATTAAAAATCTCGTCATGGCTCTGTTTTTAAACTCACACTCGTGTTTTAATAACCCCCCTGTTATGTGACAGTTTCATAAACTGCTATTATAGAATTCAGCATGAGTAAAAGAATATTTTTAAAATGAATTGTTTTTTTTTTTTTCGAACTGTAAACGAACCAAAAAAAAAATTAAGTAGCTGAGAACAAACTCACTTTCACAAAATTCTTTGAAACCTTCTAAACCTCTTCAATTAAAAACAATCACACTGGTAATCGAAAACAATAATAAATGGTTCTAAATTCAATCGAAATCGAATGGAAAACAACACCTGTATAAAGTTTTCACACTTTTCAAACTTTTTCCACTTTTTGTCCCGCAAAGTGTCCCGGACACCGCAATGGTTTCTCCTCGCGTCATTAAGGAATATCCACACACAAACATCCTGTGTTCGGGACATAATGTTTGTACAAATATGTCCCATGGTTTAGTTTACACGAGACGCTGTGTTGCTTGCACAACGATGTTCTGAAAGAAAAAGAAAGAAGGAAAAAATATGTATTTGTGGCAACGAACGCAGATAGGTACAGATTTAAAACGACACACATAAATAAAACTACGTAGAAACAAGCACTAAACGACGACCTCTGTGGCGCGGCGGGTGAAGGTTCGCCTGCGACACAGGAGGTTGCGGGTTCGATTCCCGCCTTGGAACAAATATTTGTACAATCTGAAGCGACACAGGAGGATGCGGGTTAGATTCCCGCCTCGGAACAAATATTTGTACAAACTGAAGACATTTGTTCAGGGTGTTATGGGTATTTTCTATGTATAATAAAAATATATCTATCTATGTACTGTCACAGAATATATAATAGTACAAGTTGTATTAGTAAGTATATTAGTTATCTAGTACTCATAAAACAAGCTCTGTTAAGCTTGGGGCTAGAAAATTTTAAGTGAAATGTCCAGCATTATAAAAAAAAGTGACCCGACTGACGAGTATTATCTCGTACACATTTTTTTTATTCTACTTCGAATGACGGATCAAGCAGATGGCCCACCTGATGTTAAGCGGTACCCTCTGCCTATGAACAGTGCATTACCACATAGGTCACGTCCACCTAGGACGCACCCTATGTGGCTTTGCACTGCGCCCGCCACTCTGAGACATAAAGATGGATAGTCTCGTGAAATGACATGGCTTATGTCACATTCTATCTACGTCCCGCACACGTCACCATGTGTGGTTGCCCCTTTAAGTGTGACTGCCGGCAATTTGCGTTAGAGCTCCTCTTATTGGAACTCTTTATCTAATTACAACTTTCGTATGCATTACGGTTCCTTGCCTGATAGGCACGCTTAGTTTAAGTGTTTCTCTTTAGTTTGCGAAGTTTATTTTTTACAATAAGGTTTTGAAAAATCTTTTTAAACGAGTAGTTTGATGAGAGTAGGTACTTCGAGTACCATATAAATATTTCCATGAATCTGGTGGTCGCAAAAACCAGTGTGCAAAAGGTAAGTTTAGCAGAAGTTTTTTGTGAAAGAGTACTACCTCCATACCCATTTCTGCCGCAAAGCAGTAGTGCTCACATTGCTGTGTTCCGGTTTGAAGGGTATGGTTGCCGATGAAAGTACAGGCACATGAGACTTTTCATCTTTATGTCTCAGGGTGGCGGGCGCAGTGCAATGCCGCATAGGTGTGCGTCCTAGGTGGACGTGACCTGTGTGATAATGCAGTGTTCATGGGCAGAGGGTACCGCTTAACATCAGGTGGGCCATCTACTTGATCCGTCATTCAAAGTAGTCTAAAAAAAATAAAAAAAACAGACAGTTTGTACTAAACGATCCTCATCATAGTCATCAGCTTGCTGGAGATAGGCCTCCTCCATATAATCCTTTGATGGCTGGTCGTGAGCCACCTCCATCCACTGACTTCCTGTGCCCTTTGGTAGTACTTCCCCAGACGAACTCTTTCACAAAAAAGCTCTACCACTATCTACTATCTGTGATTATCATCTATAATACTGGCCTCAATTTGAATCTTCCGAGAACGAATTTTCCCCAGAACCTTTCCCTAGTCCCTATATTAACTGTTTGAAACTCCCAACAAAAGATAACCCGGGCATTATTGATGGAGGCCTGAAATTTAATATGAAATATTTGGAACTAACATACTACCACAGCCCAACTATACGAACGCACGAACTAAACACACACAGGCTCAATAAAACTACACAAATACATTGAAGCGTAAGAGGGGTGTCTTTGTTACACATTAAGGAAGAAGGGCATGAAGGGGAGACGGGTGTGGGTGGGTCCGGCCTGTTTTGTATTCAACCCGCTTGTCCGTTTACGATTTCGCGCGGGACACTTAGAGATTTCTATTGCTGAGCGTTGCGTTGTTTGCTACTATTTGGAATTTCTTTATTAAGTGTGCGGTCCACTGTTCAGTATAGTCGAGAGGATAGGAATGTAGCTGAAAATGCGGCGGCCGTTTATCAATTCACATCCTTGTAGGTAATATTGGTAAAACTGTCGGTGAAACGAGGAACAGCAGTAATTTAATAATTTTTACCCGGACTTGTTTGTAAGATACGTTGGTATATTTGTCCTGGCTGCTAGCGTATTACTGAATGTGTTATTACTGGAAGAAAGCGTTAGCAGAGTCAGTTGTGGGACGCAATGGCGGCGATGAGCTCACCACTTGTCACGTCTATTTCCCACGATGGTGCACCCACGGTGAAAAGTAGCTCATTTGAGCCACTGCCTACCCTTTCGGGGAAAAAGGCGTGTGTCTATGTATGTATGTACTACAGCTTACATAGTTAACTTTACAATCAAATGTGTTTATGAGCATTAATTATGAGATACCATAGATATTAAATATTTTATAGTCTTTTATGTAAGACTTTAATGTAAAATTATGTGCTTTGAAATTGCTGATTTCAGATGAATAAAACATGGTATTTAGCTTAAGATGGAATTAGCATTTACCCAGGAATCCACTCTCGCAAATAAGACTAATTTGAAAGGCGAGAGTAGAAAGAAAAAACAAAAGCATAAAAAGTTAAACGATAAAAATATTCAGCGCATTAGCGTCGAGACTGGACCTTATAAGAAGACAATTTTATGCAAATCTTTTTCCGCTACTTTAGCATTCTGCAACAGACGTGGTTGGGCAGGGCTACCAGAGACGCAGCAGGAAGTAACTATCATTTGAAAACTATCTTTTATCAAGCAACGTTCTCTTTATCAAGTGTTCTTGCATGTAAGTTCTATCTGACTTTGTATACCTACCATCTGAATTAGTACACTTACTTGCTTATATAAATTTTTGCATTGTTTATCCTTCATACCTACCTAATTTAGAATCAATTTACATACTAGACTCCTGGAGGAGACTAACCACCCACAACACAGGGAATCCTAGTAAATAAATAACCTACTTACTTAGGTATGAACCTGTTAACCTATCTTTAGTTGAAATCAAAATATTTTTTAGGAAACTTTTACATAATTAAGTATTTTTTCTCAGTGTTTATGATACAAATAAATGAATTATGAATTTGAATTTGAACAACTTGATCGTATTTCGACTAAAACGCGTGTATAAGTATACTCAATCCCAGACGGTGATTTGATGACTTGATTTGGTCCCACATCCCACTTTACGTTATTCGTTTTTGTATGTGTTTTAAATAGAACTTTGTTTGACGAAAACGTTTGAACCGTTGATACAATCGAAATTGGTAGATACGTTTCCAATACATTGTCTAGTTAAAAAATGAGCTTAATCGGTAAATAATTTGTTGTGATAGGGGTAGTCTCAGTTCAGAGAGTGAACTAGTTATAGATGATGCAAACACTCAGCTCGCTTTGCTCACTAGTCAAATAACGCATTGGCAACACTTCGCTCTTTTCATACAATAAATGTATAGGTAAAACTGGAAAGTGGACAAGCGAAGTCCCGTTGTCCCCCACGTTTTCGGGTCCACTAAAGGAACTAAGTATAAAATTCCCACTGTCCCCCATTAGGCTTAACCGGGTTAGCTAGTTAAATTCTTTATTGGACACCGCCTAAACAAACCATACAAATTTCATTTCGGGGAATGTGCCCAGGAGCTACATGATCTGATCCCACCATCTCCTTTTCATCATACGACAAGCGGACGCACGTCGCAGTACCATCCTTACCTCATCAGTATACCCGCAGTTTGCACAAGTTTCGGTTCCGCCGGGAACTGCTAAGGAATAGAACTCGTTACCGTCGTCTGTCTTTCCTGAAAACTATAATATGGGTCTCTTGAAGGCAAGAGTGAATAGGTGCCTTCTAGACCTTCGTGCTCCATCGTCGGCCGTATCGTCACTTACCAACTGGTGAGATCGCGTTCAAACGAGGGTCTATCTTTGTTAAAAAAAAACAAATGTAATACGTACAATGGTCAGTAGGCATTCTTATCGCTAAAAGCGATCTCTCCTAGACAAACATAATTAGATACTTTTATCTAGAAACGGGATATTAACCATAATTTTTGATTGTTCCCGATATTTCGGCACGGTTGCATGCGCCATGATCACGGGAGAACTAACTATAAAGTCTAGTTTAAAACAGAATAGATTAAAATGGAAGTAAAACAGCAATGGTAGTGTATTACAACAAAAAAATTAAAATACGTAAGTGATTCCTTCTCAATTTCGGCCACTATCTTTTTTAGGAGACAAAAAGTGTCTCCGCGGCAGCCCTACGTAAACTAAGCTCAAATATACATATTTTTTCCCAGACTCGGACTTGTATGCAAATGTACTCAAGTTTTCCTTCTCAGATTATAATTATTTTTTATCTTATGCATTCTCTACTAAGGTAGTGAATGTGAGACCATTTCTTTGTTTTGTGTTGTAAAGAGAAGAATTTAATTTCTTTGTCCGAGGTAAGTAAAAAAGTAAGTACAATTTTGTTGTTTGTTATGAAGTCATCTAATGCTTTGGTTTATTCTTCTTTATTTTTTTTCTCTATCATGTTTATTTTAAAATGACTATGGCCTAGGAAATTTATTTTGCTGACCTTAAATCTCGTTTTTTTTATTACCCAAAGGAATGTTTATCCGTGTTTTTCATCCCTTAATGCCTGCGCAATCAAACCTGTCCTAGTTATTAAATTGGACCATAAGCTTACGAACAGTGAAAAATTCATCAAAATTGTTTTTTTTTACGTGATGTGAGAACTGTTAACATACAGATTGAAGAGATTCTTTGTTTAACCAAAATAATCTAATCGGATTCCCCATTACAAAGACTATTATTTATATTTGTTTTCACAAATACAAGCATCAAGTTTTCATCGGAACAAATATTTGTACGATCTGCAGATATTTGTTCAGGGTGTTCTGGGTATTTTTTATGCATAATAAAAAATATCTATCTATGTAATGTATTATATTAAGTATATCAGTTATCTAGTACCCATAACACAAGCTCGGCTTAGCTTGGGGCTAGACAATGTTATGTGAACTGTCCAGCATATTTAACATTTATATTTTTTTCGTGATTATGTAGTTCTTGTTTTTTATCAATTTGTTAAATAAATTCTAAACATGAGACTATTCAAAGCGTTTATAAGTCCAGTTTAAATTAAAGAAGTGCTCGCGTCGAGGGCACAATTTTAATGTGTTAGGGCTTAATGGCGACTGCATAATTATACCTATAGGGTGATGTGTATAGCGGCCAAATTTAAAAGCTGTACCAATAGAAACACCATATTTGATTGCCCATTTAAGCTAAATACATACTTTATAGAATATATAAAGAATAACCGAAAATATTAAACTAAAAAAAGAAAACGCATGGGTATCCTAAAAACTTGGACGTTTTGTTACATAAGGTGTTTCCTCTGTTATATAACTGGCTATCCGTTATTCGTTATCCTTTCTTTGTTCCCACAAAATCAACGAGCTAAATCAGATAAAAACATGATATAGGTATTAGTTGGTCTTACGATAGTAGAACAGGATTTATTTGTACCTAATAGTAAGGTTCTTCTTTTTATTACTTTCATCCTCAAGAAATACGCATACCTAAGAGGTACTAATTCTAGTACCTACCATACTACCTAGCAGCTTCTTAAGATCAATCTTTAAATTCGAGTAAAATATAAATTAGCTATGGTGTGTCCGGCCTAAGAATAGACCCCTCCGTTTCCTCCCGCGGATGTCGTAAAACCCGAACTAAGGGATTACTCGGACTTATTGATAAGATTCGTTGGTATAAGATTTGTCCTGGCTGCTAGCTTATTAATATGGAATGTGTAAACTGGAAGAAAGCGTTAGCCGAGTCAGTCGGGGGAGGCAATGGTGGCGATTAGCTCACCACTTGTCACGTCTATATTCCACGAGTCTATAGTCCACCCACTGTGAAAATAGGCCTATTGAGGCACTGCCTATTTCTTCGGGGAAAAAGGGTCAAAAACGTCTATGTATGTATTTATGTATTTTAAGGTCAAATGGGTTCTATATTATCTAACCAGATCATACCCCGAGACTTTAAAACAAACGGACGGCTCACCCGCACCAATCAATACAAATTAGCCGTAACAATGATCAAACAGTGTACTAAACAAACAAAACTAGAGAAACAAGCGATAACCATCCTATAATGAAAAGCTCCGGTTCTGATTGCGACCCGCTAACAGTCTTAAAGTTGAGGAGAACTCACACAGACGCAAACTCCCACCACCCACTGTAGAAGAAGATATAACAGCGCCAGTGTAAGCTGAACTTTCCAACATCGTCAAAACTCGCGATAAAGGCAGAGAGTACGTATTTTGACAGGTCTGGGTTACTGGCTGTGGAGGGGTTGACTACCTAAGGAGCGCAAGAAGAAATACCCACGGGATGCCGCAGAGAACGGTACTGTCCACCCGCAATAGGGTAGGCACAAGTCCGGTTTTAAATATTTGCCCGGTTACTTTGACGACCTCTGTGGCGCGGCGGGCGAAGGTTCCCCTTCAACGCAGGAGGTTGTGGGTTCGATTCCCGCGTCGTAACAAATATTTGTACGATCTGCAGATATTTGTTTAGGGTGTTCTGGGTATTTTCTATGCATAATAAAAATATCTATCTATGTAATGTATTGTATTAAGTATAACAGTTATCTAGCACCCATAACACAAGCTCTGCTTAGCTTGGGACTAGATAATGTTGCGTGAACTGTCCAGCATTATTTATTTTTATTTTATTTTTATATGGAGGTTTTTGGTTGCAAAATGTTGAACTTGTATAAATGGGATGAAACCGTAAATAATACATACATACACAGACACACGCCTTTTTCACGAAAGGGTATGCAGAACCTCAAATTGGCCTCTTTTCACTGTGGCTTGCACCATCGTCGGAAATAGACGAGACAAGCGGTGCCGCCGCCATTGCTTCCCACGATTGACTCTGATAACGCTTTCTTCCAGTATTAACACATTCCTTTTATACCAACGAATCTTACAAACAATTCCTGGTAATCTCTACGCTACGAAGCGATTATTTTATTTTCTCGTAATATTTAGATTTAATTTAATATAATGAAATTTTAATTTTTAAATTTCTGATGACTAATAATTGAATTATTGTTGTTTTATTGTTCTTTTTCTTTATGTTAATATTATTTACTCATTGTTAATTTATATTGTACCTACTCCTCACTGCAGTATAGGAAATATATTATGAATGTGTACGTGTAATATTCTTACCAAATAAATGATAATTGATTATTGATTATTATTGATTCCATTTCTACATTCGTCATACAATACAATAGACCACGTGACATTTCGATAGCTAACGTCCATCTCATAATTGTTGGCTTTATTATAGCATATTCGCCAATGGAATGTTACTTTGTCTACGGCCTCTGGTCACCTAATCTTCAGAGCATATGTTTGATAAGTCCAAACGTCATTAGAAGTTATTAAAACATTTTGTTAATTCATCTGCATTTTGTTCGAAATCCGGCAAAATGGCAGAATGTTTACGGCATTTTGCATTCTTTATACAACCCTACCCCCAAGGAACCTTAAAGTGGACCCGTATCGATCGGGGGGAGGGATTCTTAATGCCCAGTTCGTAGGATGTCCATTAATTATGCGGGGCCGGAGACGATCGGACGATTGCGAAAAGGGTTGGGCTCCAAATTCGGTTGTCGCATTGATTCGTAAATAGGTTTTTGAGAGAGACTGGAGTACTGAAAGTATTCAATGACTATCAGTTTCTAGGGGCACATGTCCTCGGTATGATTCTTACGTGCCGTCACACACAGCGCTAGTATTTTCATATTTTAACTTTGGATAATTGACTTTATTGATATAGCTGGAGCTTTTACAATAGCGTGGCAAGAAGGTGCCCACGCGAAGAAAACGCATTGTTTACCAACGCAGTTTTTATTGAATATCTCATAAAATATAGATCATTTTACAAAACCCCTACAGTAAACCCTCAGCTTTGTTGTATTGATTTTATTTATCTATTTTTTTTATCCAATAACATGATCCATTTTAATAAACAATCGAATCTAGCTAAAAGTTTTTTTTTTCTTTAGATAAAATATTGTCCTATCGTGTTTCTGGTACAGTGATCCCTCGTAATTATTACGCCTATATACAATTTGAATATTGTACTTGATTCAGTCAGTTAAAAATCAAATTTAAGATTGGTAATTTTGCGTTCAATTAAATTAAAGTTAAATTATCGTTCAGACATAAAATTAAAACCTTTAGTTTATTTTTGAGATTGAACCATCTGAAATTGTATGAATTCGCAGACATTACCTCAGTTTTCCCGTTATTTCTCAGGCTCAAGTAGCAGCCCTAGCACTCTGTAGGTCACCCAAGTACTAGATAGAGGATCAAAGTCACGCCGGCATCTCGAGTGTGATGAACTGTGTGTGCGTGTACACACATTAATCAAGTGGAGTGCGTAAGACGAGAGCGGACGAAAGTATTGCGTTGCGGCCGTGCGGGCGTATTCTGGGATAATTATATGAAATTATGATCGATAATAACAGTGAATCGGTATAGAACTTAAGGTGAAACATAGCCCGCGAAGCTCAGCCTGCATCTATGAAGATTAGAGAGTTTTGAGATAAAGGCATATAGAACAGCCAAATACCGCCACTTTCTAACTCATTAAAGTTCTGGTAAGTTAGAAAGTGACAGAATAGCGCTCGCAGAACGAAAAGTAAGTGAAAATCACGAAAAACAATTATTTACCACTTGAAAAACCGTCGCATCACAGAATCATACCTTCAACTAGAAGATAAAGTCTTTGCCGACATTTATAAGAAAGAAAAAGTACAAAATTCTATGTTGTTTTTTTTTTTTTTTTTTTTTTTTATACTACTTGGATGACGGATCAAGCAAGAGGGCCACCTGATGTTAAGCGGTAACCTCTGCCTATGAACAGTGCATTACCTCATAGATCACGTCCACCTAGGACACAACCTATGTGGCATTGCACTGCGCCCGCCACCCTGAGACATAAAGATGAAAAGTCTCATGTGCCTGTAATTTCACCGGCACCCATACATGTACCGGCATGTTTAGAAGTTGAATCAAATTTTCAGTCGAAAAAAGCTCCAGTTTGTTATATTTTTTCACATGGTTCATGAACAGGTAGGACATTTTTGTACGTTCACTTTACAGATCAAAGAATGATATACTTATTTTTAGCTCATAATATTGATTTATCTATGAGGAGAATAATGAGAGGATATATTATTATCTTTATAGAATTGAAACTATCGTGGTCGGGAATCATTTTAAAATAAATAACGGCTTATTACCACTGTATTTCGATGTAAAGCAACGAAATACAGTGGTAATAAGCCGTTATTTATTTTAAAATATTATATTATCTTTGTTTGCAATTAGGGCTCAGTTTGGACCCCTTACGTTCGGAATCCTAAAGAGTATCATGTACAGTTTTTTTTTGCAATTCAGTTACTTTGTATTGTGTAAGAATGTAGAACAAATTCTGTTTTTTTTTGTAAAAAATTCTAGACTGAATGTCGGAACGAGCGGATGGGGCCCACCTATTGTTAAGCTAAACTCTGCTTGTAAAAATGCATTAGGTATCTCAGGTCACGTCTACCTAGGACGCGCTCTACGTGACATTGCGATGTGTCCGCAACCTTTAGAGATAAAGATGAAAAGTCTCACATGCCTGTAATTTCACCGGCACCCATTCCTTTAACCCCATATTTTTTTGAGAGCAATAATTCATAGCTATTGGAAGATACTGGATAAATAGTAAATTTAGTTTTAGCTAGAGTCTATAAATCGATTTTTGCCTCGCAATTGGTACATGGTAGCAATATGGGCATGTTATGAGGAGGGATGAAACGCATGTAATTTTAGAAAGTTATGAATATGAATGTTAGTGGATGGAAAGGAAGAGGAAGACCTAAGAAAAGATGGATGGATTGCGTGAGAGATGATATGAATGAGAAGGGAGTGAATAAGGTGACGGCTGACAGGGGAGAGTGGAAGAAAAAGACGTACTGCGCCGACCCCAAATAAATTGGGAAAAGGGCAAGACAATGATGATGTATCATACCTATGTATAGACCTACGAATGTATCAGAATACGGGCGCGTTCCTAATGTCGTACCGTTAATATCTCAAGGGTTGCCTCTCAAGTATCACGTAGCGGTAATAGGGTTATACGTTAATTTATATGGGTTTACTGCGTAAGTTAGATAACTTTGCCGTTAATGCCGTCTCTACACAAACCAACCACCGGGAAAATGATGGCTTCAACATTTTCCCTTGACGACCTCAGTGGCGCGGCGGGCGAGCAGCCGGCTGAGATGCGAGTTGCGGGTTCGATTTGCAAATGTTCGCATGATCTGCAAATATTTGTAACAGGTCTGGGTGATATGGTACCATGGTACTCCTAGTTCCGGATTTGTGAGATCAGAACTATGTATGTGACTGTTGGGTATTATTGTATGTAGTTGTTTTTGTTCCAAATAAATATACATTTGATTTGATTTTTGAATGTTATTATTTTGACAACCTTCGTAGCGCGTCGGTCGAGTAGCCGGCTGAGATGGGAATGGTTGCGGGTTCAATTCCCGCTGCGGCACAAATGTTTGTATGATCCGCAAATATTTGTGTCGGGTCTGGGTGCTATGGTACCATGGTACTCTTAGCTTCTGATTCCCACAACACCGGGACTCCTAGGGACTATGTTTGTGACTGTTGGGTGTTATGTTATGTTATGTAATACCTACTCTTTTAAACCCCAATAAATTTAAATACTCGTAATTACAAGTAGGTGCTTTTGAATAAGGTTATCCATGGAAGTAATACCAGCATATCTATTTCTGCTATTCCTGTGTACCGGTTGAAGAGTATGGTTGCCGGAGAAATAACAAGCACTGATGATTTTACAACTTATGTCAGGGTGGTGGTTGCAGGGAAATACCACGTAGGGATCCTATAGCTGGATGTTACCTATGTGGTATTGCAATAGTAGTGGGAACGGTGGGACAAATTAAACAACGCAAATTATTTAAAAAAAAGTAGGCTTATGATATATCCGTGTTTGAGGATTTTACGTGAAAAACTTCATATAGAGCTTTGATTTTCGTTATTAAAGCCAATAACGCATGGGCGCTTTTCGGGTTTTCTTTGATTGACCCTTTCCTCTGCTTGCCATATCCTTTTCGATCACATTTTTGTTTCATCTATGCCAATATTTCTGAACAAGATAAAGGTGAAAAAAAACTCAACTACGGATCTTCACCGGAAATCTTTCCTGAAAAGTATGAACATGCTTTTGAGACCATTTGATAAGAAATTAAAAACATTTATATATATTTATATAAATATTTAGAATGTGCTCATCAAGACCTTTCTTTTGATACCAAACATGATTATGATTATCTAAAAAAAAATGACCTAGCTAAATGTTTTCACGTCGAAAATTGAGTTTCGCTTAGAAGGTTTAGATGTTCCTCGCTAAAATTACTCGTGTTACTATTTAATTACGTCAAAGTAAAATGTTTTATAATCGCCGTAATCATAAGGATTATTTTCAAATGTAAAGTTTCTGTAAAGTGCTTAGTAAACGCGGTGGAGGGGAGAGTTTGGAATATCTCTATTGACGACCTCTGTGGCGCGGCGGGCTAAGGTTCGCCTTGCGACGCAGGAGGTTGCGGGTTCGATTCCCGCCTCTGAACAAATATATCTACGATCTGCAGATATTTGTTCAGGGTGTTCTGGGTATTTTCTATGTATAATAAAAAATATCTATCTATGTAATGTATGTATTAAGTCTATCAGTTATCTAGTAGGTACCCATAACCCAAGCTCTGCTTAGCTCGGGGCTAGATAATGTTGTATCAACTGTCCAGAATTTTGTTTTAAATTTATTTATTTATCTCTACATGTTTTACCCAACCGGAAATCTTTCCAAATACTAACTACTTACATACACCGATTTTGAAAGTGACCTAAGGCGCTGTCTCAACGAGCGAGAGAATCGCAACGAGTCCGCGCTCGCTCATACAAATTATCGCCGAGATAACATCGCCGTGTGGAGACGCGTTCATAGAAATACATGGCACGACGTTAATATCGCCGCGATTCTCTCGCTCGTGGAGACAGCGCCTAGTTGATATTCGGTAGGTACTGTACCGTACTTGGGTTCCATTAACCTTCAATAGTGACGAGTTTCTAAAGTCTGAAGTCTCAATAGCCTACCCTACGCCTACCCAATATAATACTGACTGAAATACGAATTTGATGTCTTTGTATATCTGAATACATTTATTTTACTCATCGATGTAATCCAAACAGTGGTATACAATTAACTAAGTAATCATTTAGTTTATCTTTCACTTTCAGAATATTTTCCATTAAAGTCCATTTTTTTTTATACATTTTAGTTATTATATAAGTAAAGTTTAGTCCTGCCTGTTACACTAGCAGAGTGCACGTTACATTACCACCAAAATACATACATACATACACATATAGACACACGCCTTTTTCCCCAAAAAGGTAGGCAAGGCAGAGCCTCAAATGGGCCTCTGTTCACAGTGGGTTACCTCCACAGTCATTATCATAATTAGCAGTTTTTTCGTCTACCTCCCCCCCAGAATGCAAAATGGGAATTGTCATAATCAACCACGATTGGCGATGCCAGAATTGGCATGAAGTACGCAGGAGGACGCTGCTGCCCATCCCCTGGCGTAATCCCTTAGTCGGATTCTACAACATCCACGAGAGGAGACAGAGGTGTCCATTTCTAGAACGATACACAACAGCATTAGATTTTTATAAGAATCTTGCTTACGTAAACGATTAGTTCCACCAGTTACTCGCAGAGTGTGCGATACCCTAACTCTCTAATAAACTAAAACAATACCCGCTTTACCAGAGTACACTTGTACCTTAAATTTAAGACAGAATTGGGCGCTCCTTACGGGCCGGGGCGGGCAAGCGGGGGGAAGGGGAGGGGGTAAGACACTCGATCAATACCGACCCGACTTTCAAACTGTTTTCACCCTCACGAAAGTCGCTCGGACTCTACTCGGGTGAACCCTGGCATAAGGACATGGAGCTGATAATACCACACATTAAATTATTGGTTGGACTGAAACACTGCTTGTGGTTATGTTTGGTATATCCGACGTTTAATTCTTGAATGATAGTAATTTATAATCCTCTAGAAAACTTATCTTTCCTCATAATAATATTTTTTATGTGAGTTGAGGTGATAATTAAATAATTGGAAAACTATGCAGTAAGCAGCCAAAAGGAAGTTTAAAAAAAAAAGTTATAATTACATCCATGCTAATTTTGACATATTAATTTTGTACAAAGACAACTATATCGATATCTCTATTTATCATGGAGATATAAGACGTCTAATACAGCCATTTCATCAAATATATTTGTAAAAAACTATCATCATGGCGTGAAATGTGGCCAGTTTAGACACTAACTAAAATACATTATATTGCAGAAGTTAGCCTAACTATATACATATATGGGTGTTCACGTTACGTCATAATCTTGTTATGTTATGAGTACATGGAGAATTTCCATGGAAGTCTCTTCATTCTAGATACATGGTGAGTTATAGGAGGAGTTTGCATCAGTTAAAAACTTTCTCATTATTGCTAATAGAAATGCACAACTGATGACACAAATTGATGCTAAGATCACGAACTCCCATGCACCTTAAGGCTAGCTTTAAAATTTATTTTTATTTTCTCAATTTTTTCCTAGGCAGGCACAACAAAACCTGTCTTCTTTTTTCTACTTAAATCAAATAATACCAGTAAAAAAAACTACCCTATCTTAAAAACTGGTTCGTAAGTATGTGTTGCTCTTTCTTTACATCTTAGTCGCTATCTTCTTCTTTATATTTATGTTGCAGTTTATCAGTTACAGTTCCTTTACGTTGATGCTCATTAGTCATGGTCGTGGGGAAAATCTGAAACAAGAAGAAAATCTAAAATCATGCACAGAATGTGTTAACAGTGGTATTAACATCTCTGTACACACACGTCTTCGCAGCGGTGTCTTCACGTACGCCTCAACCCCCTACGCTCCCCCCCAGGTCTTATCGGCCTTACTATACACGATCTAATTATATATGTGTACGTTGGGTTACTTCATTTTGAATGAGAACATTTTAGAATTTCTGTGGAATATTATTGAAAATTTGAAGCAGTTATTGCACAGTTATTGGATATAGCTTAAGTCATTGAGTAGATAAATAAAGACAACAAAATTTTCAAAATAGTATTCAAATCACTATAGTAAAAAAATAACAAAAAAAAACCAGCCAAGTGCGAGTCGGACTCGCGCACGAAGGGTTCCGTACCACTATCTATAAAAACGGCATCAAAATCACGTTTGTTGTATGGGAGCCCCCTTAAATATTTATTTCTTCTGTTTTTTAGTATTTGTTGTTATAACGGTAACAGAAATACATCATCGACTATGCATGCCGAGTCCAGGAGCCTTCTGAATCTGACCCTTGATCCAACCATTTAGCTCCTCATTAAGCCTCTCAAGGCTTTTCACTATCAGTCCATTCACTGAAACGACTATCAGGACGAAAATCATTGAATCCACATCCACATGGCGGTAAAATCGTGGGCCAAGTCAAGGTGCTTACTTAACTTGTCCTTCTCGGACTTCACGAGAAGTATCATGTGGAATGTGACGTCAACAAGCACCTATAGCGGGCGTTCCGTGCTGTTATCTGTATGGCAAAGGCCTTCCATACTTCTCTTCACCCAGTTAATTCTGTTTTGGACAACGGTGGATGAATATAAAAAAAACATATTCGGATATTTCGGCACAGTTGCTTCCGCCATAATCACGGGAGAACTAACTAAAGTCTTTGCGAGTAGATGTTATTGGCAGATATATCGATCTTACCTTCTTTCTCAACCTTCTCACTGTTTCTAGTGAAACGTATGTATAATGCGCGTCATGTAAAAAGAACGCTGCATGGCGGTCAAGCTTCTTCAGGCGTTCCAGCGTTCTTATTACATGACGCGTAATATACATAATGATGGTTTCAAAAGTCATAAATGATAGTAATAGTCGTTTAGTTTTTTTGCACTAACTAACTAAAATTGTTAATATTTATTACAGTTTATTTTGTGTTACTGATCTACAAAACTCTATATACGCTTTTGTAACCTACTAATAGTCATCTTGTAAACGTAAATCTCCATCGTCTCGTTTTTAGGGTTCCGTACCCAAAGGGTAAAACGGGACCCTTTTACTAAGACTCTGCTGTCCATCTGTCCGTCTGTCACCATGCTGTATCTCATGAACCGTGATAGTTAGACGGTTGAAATTTTCACAGATGATGTATTTCTGTTGCCGCTATTACAACAACAACTAAAATACAAAATAAAAATAAATATTTAAGGGGGCTCCCATACAACAAACGTGTTTTTTTGCCGTTTTTATAGATAATGGTACGCAATCGTGCAATGGTGCGAGTCCGACTCGCACTTGGCCGCTTTTTTAATATTCGTGAGAAAGTAATATTATTTAAAACCAGAAGTCGATTCAAAAGAAATAATTCCCAAAATCATCTTGTAAAACGAGATTCAACCCTTCCCAGAAGCTGCGTTTCTCGTGAGATTCTGGGAGATGAAGGGGTCTGCGTGACCTGCAGGTCACTGCTGGACAAACGTGTTAGTGTGAATGGGAGATATCGTTTCTCAACTCTACAAATTGTATTCGTGTTTATTCTTAAAGATTATATTACGATATTAGATAAGTTGACTATTCTGTATTTTTTTAGTCTATGGAGTATGTTTTTTTTTAAAATGAATATATTTAAATAATTGACACTTACTATCTACGAGTATATGAATATTGTACGAGTAAAGAGGTAAACTTTGTAAGTTTGTTGTAACGGTAATCTCTGGAACTACAGATCGGATTCCGAAAATTATTTCCCTAACAGGAAGCTACATTATTCCTGAGTGCTATAGGCTACGTTTCATTAGTTTTCGCTTGCGGCTACGCTTATTTATGTATTACTTACTTTATTTGTGTAGTTCCATCCGACTCCGTAACGGTTGAGCGTTTTGTATTATAATACGCGTCATGTAAGAAGAACGCTGGTGGTCATACTTCTTCAGGCGTTCCAGCGTTCTTTTTACATGACGCGTACACTAACTATTATAAACCCTCGATTGATCGCGATCTTACCTGTTGGTATGTGACGATGCGGCCGACGTTGGAGCACGAAGGCCTTAAAGAGACCCATATTATACATAGTTTTCAGGAAAGATAGACGACGGAAACTTGTTCCATTCTTAGCATTTCGCATTACAAAGGTACGAAACGCTTAGTGCGAATTAAATAAAAAATAAATAAATAAATAATGCTGGATAGTTCCACACAACATTATTCTAGCCCCAAGTTAAGCAAAGCTTGTGTTATGGGTACTAGACAACTGATATACTTACTACAACATGTTATAAAGATAGATATTTTTTATTATATATAGAAAATACCCAGAAAACCCTGAACAAATATCTGCAAATCGCACAAATATTTGTTCCGAGGCGGGAATCAAACCCGCAACCTCCTGCGTCGCAGGCGAACGTTCGCCCGCCGCACCACAGAGGTCGTCTAAAAATTGCGTCTAGGAATTGCGGTTATACTGATGAGGTAAGGATGGTACTGAGCCGTGCGCCTGCTTGTCCTATGATAAAAAGGAGAAGGTGGGATCAGATCATGAAGCTCCTGGGCACATTCCCCGAAATGTTAACCTATAGAAGATCGAAAGGCTTGCAACTTTACGGCGGTGCTCGAGACTCTGGATTTTGATGATATGTGGTCTTTGGATGGATGCTGTGGTCGGGGGGAATGCGTTTTATCCCGACACCATGCGTGTGAAGCCACCGGCAAACGGCTAGGTAAAAATAAGTGCAATGTCTTATCAAACTGCCTAAATTTAACGCCATATTTTGTTGTTTCAGATTGACCCGCGTCCTTCATGATCTGTGATGTATCCGATCATCAACCGTCAATTCCGTGAGGTCAGCGAGGTCAGACCGGCGGGTCATTTTTGACCGAGGACGGGTTATAAAGGGTTAAAAAAGGGTTTTGGACTAGTTCTCATGGAAACCAGTATAAGAATATTTGAAAAAAAAAAAAAAACTTATGACAAAATGCTTAGGACTGGCCATTTAATTATAAATAGATAATTCTTTATATAGCCACAGATAAAAGAATACTATATATAGCTAAGAAAAAGTAAGATTACACAGTCACAAAAATAACTAACTAACAATGTAAAATGGTCGGTGTTATCGCGAAAAGCGATTCCTTCTAGATAACCTCCATAAATAAATAAATAATGCTGGATAGTTCACACAACATTATCTAGACCCAAGCTAAGCAGAGTACAATTCATTACAATGCATAGGGTGTTTTCCACTAGCCGGCACGGTGACGTAACGGCACCGCCGCTGGTTCCATCACCGTTGCCGTACCGGCACTGAAAAAACACCTATTTGCCTGGTGAGCATTTTTTTTTTATTACATTAATATACCTTTGTTTGACCACGATCTCACGTGTTGGTAAGTGACGATGTGGCCGAAGATGAAGCACAAAGGTCTAGAAGGAACCTATTCACTCTATAGCCTTGAAGAGGCCCAGATTATAGTTTTCAGGAAAGACAGACGACGATAGGGTATTCCACTCCTTAGCAGTTCGCATTATAAAGATACTCAAAAACAAAACACAAATATCATCACGCATAGATCAAAAGACTAAAGCGTCAACTCATCGAAATGTGTATCCTGCCCGTCCTAACCTACGGTGCGCAGACATGGTCGCTGACCGAGTTACAGAAGTCCAGGCTCAAGATTTGCCAGAGAGCAATGGAACGCAGCATTCTCGGCCTTAAACGCATTGACTGAGTGCGGAACACCATGCTGCGTTCAATAACTGGCATTGCCGATGTGGGGAGCAGGACAGCAAAGCTCAAGTGGGAATGGGCTGGCCACGTCAGTCGGATGCACCCCGAGAAGTGGGTGAACGTGGTGACTCCTTGGATGCCTGAAGACGGAAGGCGAGGACGGGGCCGGCCGAGAAGGCGTTGGCGGGACGATCTCGAGGCTTAAGAGAAGGAGTGGTGGGAAACTGCCAAAGGCCGGGATGCCTGGAAAATTTTGGGGGAGACCTTTGCCCAGTTATGGGACACAAAAAGTTGACAAAAAAAAAAAAAAAAAATGTTTACATTTTATTTGAAGTTAGGATTATTATTCGCGGTTAAAAATAAATACTACTACTTCGTATCACCGGCTCTTTCTTGGTCACTCTGCGTTAAGTCACAGCAGCTTGAGGTATGGTGAAAGCATCAGTGTGCTTAAAGGATCTCGCAGTTTAATAATTACACATTTGAATATTTATGAACTTCTTAGGGCGCATACACATAGAACGTACGTTTAACAGGTCCGTTTAAACGTATATGTTATTAGCGTATGTAGTTGTATGAGCGAGTTCACACAGAATACAGTATTCCAGAACCAGTAATCCGACAAAATAAGCAGCAATCCGTCAGTTAAAAAGGTCCTGTAAAATCGAACGGTCTATGTGAACTCACCCTTATTTTTATTTTCAAATTTCACAACCATATTTGTCCGTAACTGTATCGTGGTGTGTCCGCCCTAAGAATATACCCCTCCGTCTCCTCCCGTGGATGTCGTAAAAGCCAACCTTAGTCGGCTATGATAATCACTTATGATTACCCGGACTTTTTAGTAAGATTCGTTTGTAGGTTTTTCCTGGTTGCTAGCTTATTAAGGAGTGTGTTTATTACTGGATGAAAGCGTTAAAAGAGTCGTGGGAAGCAATGGTGGCAATGAGCTCACCACTTGTCACGTCTATATTCCCACGATGGTGCAACCCACGGTGAAAAGAGGCCAATTGCCTATCATTTCCGGGAAAAAGGCGTGTGTCTATCGATGTGTGTATTGTCTTTGCAGATAGTACCAAAAATAAGTAAACAAACACCAAAACGCCCTCCATAAATATAGGCTGAAAATTTAATAGTAGACACTGAGACGATAAATCTAAGAGCAATTAAACTAATCGCTGAGTAGAAAGCGCACAATCTTCCAACGCTGCACGATCAATATCAGGGCTTTGCAACATTTTGGAGCGCAATAATTTAATAATTTTGGTAGAAGGGTTTCTTGGCAATCCTTTCATCTTCTAGGATATATGGAGCGTTACTTGATGCGTGACTGTTGTGTTATGCTCAGCCATTTATGCCCGACTACTTTAGTGAGGCATAGCGAAGCTATGTCTCCGAAAAAGTGGCCACCTCATTACTGACATACATACATATAAACATAGACACGCGCCTTTTTCCTGAAAGGGTAGACAGAGCCTCAAATGCCCTTTTCTCTTTTCTTGGGAAATAGACATGACTAGTGGTGATTGCTTCCCACAACTGACTCGGCTAACACTTTCTTCCAGTAATAATACATCTAGTAGCCAGGACAAATCTTATATTAACGTATCTTGTATCTGGGTAATCCCTTAGTCGGCTTTTACGACATCCACGGGACGAGACGGAGGGTTCTATTCTTAGGCCAGACACACCACGGTTACTGACATTATTGTGATATTATGATACACTTTGTAGTCAGACTAAAGTTTTTTAACTGACAATTTCTTGGAACTGTACGCTGCACGTTATAATAATTAGCAGTCAATGTATAGTTTCACCAAAATTAACTTTTTACGCACTAGAAATTATAGAACATTCACCATAGAAAATTAAATCTAAGTAATTTTACATTTTAAATTTTTAGGTCACATAGGGCGCGTCCTATGTGGACGTGACCTATGTGAGAATGGACTGTTCATAGGCAAAGGTTACCGGTTAACATCAAGAGGGCCATCTGCTTGTTCCGTCATTCAAGAAATATAAAAAAAAAACTGAGGCCTCGTGAATACACGCGATGTAGGTAGGTTATCTACTTTATTTACCTTTCTAACCGACTTCTAATAACATTTAGCGGTTACTTAACAATTTTATTACCCCCGGTATACTCGGTAATTGCGTACCGTGGGTCTTATAGATGAAATTCGATTCGTAAGGAGTAAACTCCAATTAGTTCACGCAGAGAAAATCACTGGCGTTCCTTATTCACTTGGCTTTCATTTTAACCACCCAGAAAGAACGTTACAGGAAGTAAGTGACGGTTGGCGACCCCTGCCTTACTTTATACAGCAGCACTATATAACATGGTTTATGGTTTCTCCCAGGCTCTTGGAGTGCAATAAAATCTTGCCGGCGACTGTCGCTTTATGAATATTGCCTAGTTAAGGTGCCAAGCGAAACCAGAGTTTTTCGCTAGTTCAAGATAAAATCCGTAACCTGCGTTAAGCCTGCGCCAACACCAGGCAGAAATCTTCATACAAAAAAAAACGCTACGCTCCTCTCGAAAAAGAGGTTTTTATTGAATATCTGTTAAAATATAGATAATTTTACAAACCCCTACTGTAAACCCTCGGCTTTGTTGTATTGATTTTATTTATCTAATTTTTTACCCAAAAATACAAGTATGCACCATTTTAATAAACAGTTGAATCTAGACAAAACATCGACGTAACTTTTTTTTTCTTTTATTGATAAAATATTGTCTTATCGTGTTTCTGGTACAGTGATCCCTCGGAATTATAATGTAGTATCCATACATACTTTTAATTTGAATATTGTACTTGATTTAGTCAGTTAAAATAAAATCTAAGATTGGTAATTTTGCGTTATACCCCACCTTAAGTCAGTAGGTGACCCTGAAGGGACCTAGTGACGAATGGTGGAAGAACCAGGTGGTAAAAGGATTGAGGGCACCACGCAGGTTCCTCTCATGCACATGTCTTAGAATTGTTGGTTCTATGCCGGTTTCCTCATATTTTCCTTTACCGTTTGAGAGCTCGTAACCACTGCACACATAATTTTTCTAGTAGAAAAATCCATTGGTACACGACCGGGATATGAACCCACGACCTTGCAATCGTAAGTCGGGGTCCCTCCCACTAGACCATCAGTGCTCTAAAATCTCTATTTTGATGGTAATGTGGTGTGTCCGGCCCAAGAACCCCTCCGTTTCCTCCCGTGGATGTCGTAAAAGCCGACTAAGGGATTAGCCGGACTTGTTGATAAGATTCGTTGGTATAAGACCAACTTATTTGTCACTAGCCGAGTCAGTCGTGGGAGGCAATGGCAGCGATGAGCTCACCACTAGTCACGCCTATATTCCACGATGGTGGAATTCTATATTCCACCCACGGTAAAATGAGGCCAATTGAGGCTCTGTCTACCCTTTCGGGGAAAAAGGCTTGTATCTATGTATGTATGTACGGTGTATTTTTGATTTTCATTTGTTTTTTTATTCTAGTTTTCTGTTGATGCTACGAGCAGTGCTACGAGAAATGCTACGGGAAATTGCTACGAAACCATTATTATTATTATCTCATATGACTTGAATCTATTACTGAGCTTTTTTTTAACCCCTTATGAAAAGGCAATCTATAAACTGGCGCAAAGTCCGTCCACGAGGTGGTTACGAGCCGCCCATCATCCGAAACGATGCTAAAGTCGTTTATCTGCAGACTCCATTACCATTTTACTACTTAGATATGCTAGTGGGCACTAAACTCAAACAACTGTATAGCTAGAGGGCCGGCAGATTTATATTACTACCCAACTAAGATCATAAAACTATACATATACCGACCCGGGTATTAATATTGTGCTATTTATCATGACCCGCCCCACCTCCCATCTTTTGTATAAGAAAACACACCCAACAGCCCGCGGAACAAGTTTCGACATCGAAAACTATTCAAACGTTGCTGCTAACAGCGCAACTTGTTCGTGGATGTTCTTAACTCGGGAGCTTCGGCGGTCGTTCGAGGAAAATTGGAAATTTCAACTTCGCCGCTTGAAAACCAACTTTGACGTAACGCAGTTAAGTCGTTGTTTCTTCGATGGGCATCGATAGTGGGTTCAACAGCGCTTTGAAGTATACTCAACTTTGTTTGTTTAGGGCTAAAGTTTGCTTTCACTTGCGGTTATATGCTAGCAGTTAGCCGGAAGGGTAAAGTCGTAAGGAAGTTCGGCGATTATGTTTAGTCAGCGCTGGCTGTGTAATGGAAAGGAAGTAGGAATTGGGGCCTGTAAGATGTGGTCGTATAAGGCGGCCATGTTAAGGCCCGTGGGGGGAGGAGGAGGGCGATTTGTTTGTTCCTAAGGTCGGTTCTGTTCCGCAGCTGCGGGTAGGATTTAAATTTCGCACACGGCCCCCCTTTGTTGTTCTCCTTAGTCCAGATGAGGCGCCTCTTTGAAAACTTTAAATTGAGGCCTTTTGTATTCCCGAAACTTCGGAACGGAACCGCGCCTAATTTGGAAACAGAACTTTTTGTAATTATTTTCACTTGCAGGGTGAAATGGGTTTCTGTTTTTTTATTAATTTATTTATTTATAATACACAGGCAGCTCTCGGAGCTGATGCGTGTATATCTTAGTCCTTATCAGTGCACTTTAAATGTTTGTCAAGTCTATTTTTGAAAGAATTCACTGAGGGTGCACTTATCACTGAATCTGGTAGCCGGTTCCAAGTGCGCACGACGCGATTAGGCAATATGTGCATCCTCGGATTGCTGGTACTTGGCCCGCGTTGCAGCGTCAGCGAGTGTCCTCTGAGTCCTATATTATTGTTCATGGTATATAGTGTCTGTGATAAATATATACTGTAGTGGTTGTTTAGGATCTTGTAGGTCTCTATTAGGTCTCCACGCTCTCTACGTTGCTGAAGGGTAGTAAATCCAAGTTCCTGAAGTCGTTCTTTATATGTAAGTGCTTTAGCATTACCATTTTCATAGCCCTACGTTGTACTCGTTCGAGAAGGTTAATATCTTTTTTGAAGTACGGGCTCCAAATCTGGAATGCATTCTCTAATAATGGCCTCAGATATGTTTTGTAAAGTTTTATAAACAACTCCCTGTTAATGCATGTCAAAGCCTTCCTTATTATGTACATTATAGAGATGATGTACATTATGTACAAATTTTCGCAAGCGCCAACAAAAAAAAAAAACTAAAAGTTCTTAATGTCTTATACCTACTTGTTCTTGTAGCAACGCAATCTGAGTTTTTTACAAGCTTTTATTTAACTTGCAATGTATTATGTTTATCCGGGTGTAATCTTGCAACTGAATTTTAAAGCAGTTATCCCCAACCGATTGAGCTAAATTTTGGCATACCTGTCAAGTTCCAATGACAATACAATATGATGGTTACAGCGAGCTGATCTGATGATAGAGACAACGGGCGAGGAAAGAAGGCGAACAACCATGTATTTGACCATGTGGTCAATGTGTCTTGTTTTTTGCCTGAAGGTGGACAACGGAACTCCTCTATGGATAATAGTAGACTGGCAGTGTTTGGCAATTTTGATCAGCTCACGGTTCTGATCACTAATTTTATAAAAACGTGTTTTGAAAAAATATATTCAATTAAAAACTTATTTATGATAACATCATTCAGTGGAAGCCAGTTTTGGGTTTAGCTACCAAAAAGTAATTTTATACTGCTCAACACCATCACAGACACGTCCTCTGAGAGTTTGAAAGTAAGTTAGTTTTGTATTAACTGCGATGCGAGAATATAATAGCTTGGATGGTCGCTCCGCTAGTTGGCTGTGTTCAGAACTTCTATATGGACTTGCTTTTGCCTTAAAACATGTTTATACTTATACATACACATACATACATAGACACACGCCTATTTCCCCGAAAGGGTAGGCTGAACCTCAAATGGGCCTCTTTTCACCGTGGGTTGCACCTTTATGGGATATATAGGTGACAAGTGGTGAGCTCATCAAATCATTGGGTTCGAAATGAGACCAAGTTGACGCAATACACTTCCATTTGATTTCACCACATTTTTCTCCATAGACGAGCGACATTGGTTAAAATGACACCAAAGTTACACAAAATAACTCAAAAGAACACTAGGAAATAAAGACAAATAAGAGAAGACCACGTCTCTTTTCAAAAAGCGGCCAAGTGCGAGTCGGACTCGCCCATGAAGGGTTCCGTAGCAGCAAGTAACATTATATAATAGTTCTTATAGTTCGTTGTAACTTTGATCGATGTTTTAATAATAGTGTATTAAAAAAAAACTACTTGCTAGATCTCGTTCAAACCAATTTTCGTTGGAAGTTTACATGGTAATGTACATCATATTTTTTTTTTAGTTTTATCATTCTCTTATTTTAGAAGTTACGGGGGGGGACACATTTTAACACTTTGAAAGTGTCTCTCGTGCAAACTATTCAGTTAAGAAAAAAATATAGAATTAGCATATATTAGAAACCTCAATATCATTTTTGAAGACCTATCCATAGGCAACACACACGTACGGGATTGATGAAAAAAAACGAGTTTCAGTTCTAAGTATGGGGAACCCCATTTTTTATTTGTTTTTTTTTCTATTTTTGTGTAAAAAATTTAATGCGGTTCACAGAAATACATCTATTTACCAAGTTTCATCAGCATAGCTCTTATAGTTTCGGAATAAAGTGGCTGTGACATACACGGACAGACAGACTGACAGACACACAGACAGACAGACAGACATGACGAATCTAGAAGGGTTCCTTGTCTTGTTGACTACGGAACCCTAAAAATGGCGGGAAGAAGTCTTGACGTTGCGCATGTCATAACTATGAGTTATATTTTTAGCTGTATTAGAAAGAAAGAAAGAAAGAAATAATATATATTTATTTGTGTACATGAGCTACACAGAAACACGTATTAAACTAAGAAGAAACAGATATGAAGGTACGAGGTGTAACTCAAGTAACAAAATGGCTCTGCCTCAGCATGAGTTGGTTGACAGCAAGCTAGCAACCAACGCTGGTCTTCCGGCAGAACCACTTGTGTGCTTATTACGTCACACTAAATTCAATATGGCGGATGTTAAAAGCCATTTTCTAACCTCGAAACTTCCTCGAAATATATAATTAGAAATTTAATAAGTTTGGTATCAAACAAACGGCCTTGAGCAGTTATTAAAAAAAAAACACACTAATTAATCACTCGTAAAAAGTTGTAAAAAGTTGAAGTTTTACATTTCTATATTTTTACATAGGGATTAACCAGATTAAAACCTAAAACAGTGAATGCAGTAATTTTGCCAGCATAAATAATCATCTCGCAAAACGTAGCTCAGCCCATAAGATTGACGCGCGAACTAATAATCGGAGGGTGGCTGCCACCCCAATATTAAGGCGGGTAAGAGGCGCAGTTTTACGTGGGCGTCGACCCCAGATGTGGGGGTAAGAAGGGAGGGGGGTTGAGAAACTTCCCCCTAAGCTAAGAATACTCTACCTACTCGTTGATATTGAAGTTTTGAAATCGTCAGATTGTAAAAGCCTGAGCTTATAAAATTTATTCAGCATAGAATTTAAGTTTGTGTAATCCTGTACTAGGTACTATTAATAATAAATGCAATAGTTTGGATGTTCATTGTTACGCCGCCGTAACTATTAAACTAATTTCTATAAAACTTGGTGCACAAGATAGATAATAACTTTGAGGCAATTTTATCCATAACGCAAGCAAAGCCGGGATGGACCCTGGTTTAAAATATGCCCTCCTACAAGGCATCTATCTATATCAATTAAATTGTGCTTGAAGTGCCTGTCTGTGATTTATAAATTGCCTTTTTGTCAGTCTGTCTGTCTGAATATTTGCCTCGAATTAGCTCAGAAACGGCTCAACGGCGTTCAGTTAAAACCCTTTAGGACCATTCCGTTGACTTTGCAAAATGATGAAATCCCAAAATATATAATTTCCCAGAATTGATGAACTAAAACTGGAACTTTAATTGAAATTTTAGTGTGTTTTAGTATTTTTGTGTGTTTTAGTTTATTTCAATATCTTGCAGGGTTTATATCAATGTAACGCGCAAACGAAGTCGCGAGCACAGCTAGTGCAAAATAAGGCATAAGAAGCATCTTTTTAAATTTTATAGTACGTTTATTGGTCACACAGATGGCGTGATACAATTTTTGTCATAAATTTATTTCGTTATCAACCAAAATATAAGTACCTGAGTAGGTAACTAGCTCAGATGACGAATTGAAAGACACAGCAGGCCCTCCTCTCAATAGACCAAGGATATTATAAAGGTCGCAGTTCTGTGGATGGAGGCGACTCAAGACCATTCATCGTGGAATTCTATGGGCGTGACCTATATCCAGCAGAAAACTTCTACAGTCTGGATGATGATGAGTAGGTAACTTGAAACTAGTTGAGCATAGCCTCTTCTACAGATCAGTGAAGTGAAACAAAAACCAATCTGCCATAAAGTCTCTGACGGGTTGGGAGCGACTGATGACCCAATTTCCTTGAGTGTTCTGCGGCCCTTTGGCAACCTTCACTCGCCCGTGAAGAGTGAAAGAGCCAGGTGAACTGTATTCATGATAATTAGTGATCACGAAGAACCAGTCGTGATACAGTTCACTTGCTGTAAGAGAAAGAAAGAAAGAATGAAATAAAATTTATTTTGACCAAAAAAAAATGCACACAGTATCAATAAAAAATAATCCATAAATATGTAAGTATGTAGATGAGCTGTGTACAGTACGGTCAAAAAAGGTTCGCGCTCAGCATAATGCTGCAGTTACCTGCAGCGCTGATTTAATGAGTGAAAGAGAGAACTCTTTGACTCATTAGAACTGAATGGAGCCTCTAAAACTAACTAGTACTGGAGGCTTTATCATGAGCTCTTTTAAGTTCAAAAACTATTCAGTCAAAAATATCGATTCATGGATGACATTCTTCATCATTGAATAGCTTTAATCGCAGAAGTCTATAGACCCTCTGCGACTGTACCTTTGAATATAGTTGCGGACATACGGAACCGATATTTTCTACTGAATACTGAATTTTGAACTGAATGGCTATAAGAGCTCATGGAAACCCAGCTGAATCTTTTACGCCACTGGTTACTTTACCATCAACAGTTAAACATCTTGGAGTAGCGATGATGGTGCAGCGCTACCTCACAATGAGAACTAGTAGAGTACGCGTCATGTAAAAAGAACGCTGGAACGTATGAAGACGTATGACCGCCAGCGTTCTTTTTACATGACGCGCATTATAATTGATTTTGTTAATTGTGTATTCCGATACCATAACCGCTGTAATAACTACCTACATGACATAAATGTGAAATAAATGATTTGAGATAGTTGGTCAACCTGCCTGGTCAAGAATTCGAGATATTTTTTGTAAACAAACAAATGTCACCTACAAAGAGACAAGCCAGTGGTAAAATATTTTTTTTGCGTGGATCATATTTTACTAGTACCCGCGGCTTCTCCTACGGTATTTGTTTTTTGTAATATCCGCCAGCGGGTTCGCTCGCGCGGTGTGTACCTTCAATTTGCGGCAAATAAACATAAACCCACTGTCTACCTAAGTTTATCTGACGAGTCAATGTGTAAACGGCAAAATGTTATTTATAACTCTTACCTATTGATACAGTATGACCATTCCATTGTAAAACTATGCGAAAAGCACATTCGTATTCGGCAAATGAGGAGAAACGAATGAAATTAACAAAATGGGGACTGGCTTTCAAAACAAAGCCCATTGTTTAGAATCTCTGAAGTATTCCCAGCAACATGAAATATTTTCTACTAACAATTATATTTTTGCTTGATAACTTTGTTAATAACCGAAATAACAAAAAAAATATATACGACAAAATATTGATTACTTTATAGTTTATCAGATCTGAGTTAGAATAACATGCCCTAGCCTGTTTATTGGCCTAATTTAATAAACTACCATAGAGCACCTATTTTTTTGCTATGGTATCCCCTTTGTTTACAAAAAATATCTCAATTCTGAACCAGGGTATAGACTACTATCTAACTAAAATACTAGTTCATCCCGAACGTGACCAATTTATCGTAACGATAAATTGGGAGACCTCTTGGACCCCGTACCTCAAAAACACAAGTAACGCTCAAGTTCAAAATTTAAAATTTTGGTCCTCCATCTTCGGCCACATCTTCACTTACCAACACGTGAGATCGTGGTCAAACAAAGGTCTAAAAACCTTAAAACAAAAATAAAAGTAAATGTATAGTATAGTTGAGCATGATACAATTTAATTTAATTAGCTCAAAAAACTGAGCTGAATACTTGCTGTGAATCCTTTCTCATGTTATTTGTCCAACTCTTTCGGCTTCAAGCAGTTTTTCTACACTCGTAAGTTCTAATGGATTTTTGTTAGGGTAGCTACAGATTTGGCCTACTTGTTAAGAATCTGGAATAAGCATGTTAAAAAAAGTTCCAACTGATTGCCCACCCGGTAGTTTGTGGATGTAGTTCCTATGTCAATGTTATAAGGTTTATTATAGCGCAGTTTTTTCCTTGAGGGTAACTACTTTTACTAATTTTGACCGACACACTGCCCTAATTGCTTCTGAAATGGAAGGGTCATTCGAATGTTTCGAGAAAAGGAAAATTGCCATGGCCGAATGTGTAACTTAATTTAGGTACTTTAAGGTACCTTTACAGGGCAAACTATAATATATATTAAAAATGGAATGCCCGCGAATTCATCCACTTGGTGTTTTGCCGTACAAACTGCAACACCTCGCTGCATCTCCTTCTTCTTCGTCGTACTCTTCTTTACTGAAGGTCGTGCCCATCTTGGAAGGATTTAGTAGACGCAGACGAGCTTCTTCCACGCTGTTCTATCCTCGGCTTGTCTCAGGGGAGCGGTGATAGGGCGGCCAGTGAGTGCCTTGACTTGATCAGACCAGCGACTATAGGTGATCGGCCGCGCGGTCTTTTTCCATCCACTTTTCCCAATACAACCAGTTTTTAAAGGTTATCGGGCTGTCATCGGGCTGTGTCCAAAATAACTGAGAACTCGCTGGTAGCATATGGTGGAGAGTCACCTCCTTATAGGGGGTGAATTACAGAAATTCCTTTCCTAGTGCACTCCTAGACCACAAAAAGACTGTAACCTCAAATTTCAGTCTAGAACTTTCGGCTTAGGTGTTGCTTTGGTAGTCAGTCATAGCTGACTATCATTGTATCATTCGTAGCGATTCTATCTACAGAGGGGTACAAACAGTGACGTTCAAAAAATTATTGAATCTCCTAAATACCCAATCTATGTTCTCCGATTTTTTTGTGCTCATAACCATTTTTTTAATACTATTTGGATTGGCGGGTCAAGCAGATGGACCAACTGATGTTAAGTGGTACCCGCTGCCTTTGAACAGTGCATTACCTCATAGGTCACGTCCAACTAGGACGCCACCCTGAGACATAAAGACTCATGTGCCTGTAATTTCACCGGCACCCTTACCCTTCAAACCAGAACACAGCAATGCGAGCACTATTGCTTTGCGGCAGAAATAGGTATGGTGGTAGTACTTCCCCGGATGAACCCTTTCACAAAAAACCTCAACTAATACTAAATCAAATATGGAAAAGGGTTCACGTATAATCATGTTCTAATGAAGTAGTTGGATCATCACATCGAAACTAGTAGATTTATCATCTATACAAATACCGTAAACACTACGAATATTCCTTCCATCCGAACATTCTCTAACAAGATTATTCCGAAAGGAGCTTAAAACCGCCACATAAATAAGCTCAAACAGTGTCCTTAAGTTCCTTATCGACCCGCACATTACGGGCTTAAGGCTCCTTTCTCCCTCCCCCTCGCCCCCAAGACATATTTCATCGAGAACTCCTCCTTAACTACCGCCCCGGGCTACCAACTTTAAGCAATATTTCACCCTGTATATAATATACAGGGTACGTGAGCCGACCTCAACAATAGATACTTTAGTTTTAGGTTTTGTAAGTACGATGTTGGGTAAGTGAAATTATATGGTTCAAGCTTTCACTAATTACTTTCATTGGTGTTGGTAAGCGGCTGATCTCCGACTAAGGGATTACCCGGACTTGTTTGTAAGATTCGATGGTATAAGATTTGTCCAGGTTGCTAGCTTACATAAGGAATGTATTATAACTGGAAGAAAGCGTTAGCAGCAGTAGCAGGAGTAGCAGCTTCTACTCGTGGGAAGCAATGGCGGCGATGAGCTCACCACATGTCACGTCTATATCCCACGATGGTGCAACCCACGGTGAAAAGAAACCCATTTGAGGCTCTGCCTACCCTTTCGGGAAAAAAGGCGTGTGTCTATGTATGCATGTATGTATGGTAAGCGGCCTGACGGCATGACATGACTCCTTGTTCAGGGCTTTGACGTGGGACGTATACCCTTGCGCCGTCTCATCTCTCCGGGACATCAGATAGGGCCGGTGCAGCAGACGATTTAACTGCTTATCTGATTTATATGCTATCTTAAAAAGCACAATTATGAAAGAAGAACTTACGTATTTGAGCCTTCGGGGTAGATACTACGATAGGCTACGGTAACCGCTTACCAACAGGTGGGCCGTAAGATTGTTTGCTACCTTGGTAGTATAAAAAAAAAAAAAAAAAAAAAACTCTGGTTCCTTGGGACACCAAGGTCTGGGTCTTTAGGGCGTCGTCGAATTGACGCGTGGCTGGCTTTTATCTGACTCATCGCATTGGTATTACCATTCAGAGTAGCAATGCAGCCAGTGTCTTAGGGACACCTTCCTACGTTTTCCGATTTATTATCGCCACTCAACAACCTTTATTCTCCAACAGTTGTCATAGCTCTGCGAGCTATATGGCCTGCCCATTGCCGCTTCAATTTGTTTAATCTGATAGCTATATCGGTGACCTTCGTTTTTCTAAGGATCTCCTCATTTAGACCAGCAATAGCATGGTTCAAGTAATAAGATGATTTTCCATTCAACACTATTGGCTGGTGCATTGATGGTTGTAGTATTGGTGTTAAGTTTTCAGATGGATGCTGCTGCCCATACCCTTATTTGGCTTTTTTGACATCCACGGGCGGAGACGGAGAGGTCCATTCTTAGGCTGGAGACTACGGGAAATAGTCAGATTCAATGTCTATTTAATAAAACCAATGCTTGGTTTTACATAATGGTAGGAAACTAACTAAAAACTGCATTGCAAGAAGTTGTTTAATCGTTTTGAGTGCACATTGTACATATATCTACCTACATATATAATTTTTGAACATTAATCGATATTTTAATCGAAAGCTACCAGTTTTCATAATTATTTTTTTAACTGCTTGAATGACGGTACTATCAGATGACCCATAGATAGATAGAAAATTCTTTATTGAACATAAAACAAAGAAGTACAAATGCGAACTTAATGCTAGAAAGCATTATCTTCCAGATAACCTCATCCAGACACCCATCTGAATGACCTCTGCCTTTATACAATGAATTACCTCATGAATGTATGTTCAAGATATATAAGTACCAGCTGTCTTGATATCCTATCCGAGTAGTCGGCCAGTTGTATAACTTACCAGCGGGCGGCATCGCCGAAGCCAAACAAGCCTTAATGAAAACGCTCAACTTCCGATCTACATATACCTATCTAGGTGTGTATGTATGTTTAAATGTGTATTCAATATTCGCGTTAGTAACTATAAATTAATCTTTGATACGGAAGTGTCGGTTGGTCTGTAATAAAACAGTTTTTTTTATACTACTAGAATGACGGACCAAGCCAATGGCCCACCTGATGTTAAGCGGTAACCTCTGCCTATGAACAGTAAATTACCTCATAGGTCACGTCCACGTAGGACGCGCCCTATGTGGCACAGTGCGCCTATTGCACTGTGCCCGCCACCCTGAGCCATAAAGATGAAAAGTCTCATGTGCCTGTAATTTCAATTGTAAGATTCCTTACAGTCTACGAATCTACTTCTACGAGAAAGTGCTACGAGTCGTAGACACCTACGCCATTTACTTGATAGATACTTACTTATACCACAGAATAAATAATAGTACAAGTACAGAAGGCTAACTTCGCGAACAAAATTATTTAAATAGCGACTCTTGCCGGGACGCAACAAACTGCAATTCAGCTCGCATAAGCGCTTAGTGCCTAACGCGATATTCACCTAAACATTTCCGCTCTCTTCTAACGCGTAGCTCTGTCGCTGTCTGGCGCGGAGTGACGAGGCTCGTAAGGGTTGTCGACTTATCGCTTACGATAACGATTGTAGCCATAGTAGGTATGGGTGGCATAATTATATAAAAGCATAAATATTCCAAGCGCTGGCTCTTGGTCTATATTATGTAATATTTATTTGTGTTTCATTTAGTCCCCGTTTTTATATTATTTTATGTATCTTATGCATATATCATCATATGCATTAATTTTCCTGATAATGATGATTCCTGCCCCCCTATTCCCTAACTGAAAGTCACTCGGTGACTAACGTTTGACAAGAAGAATGATCATCAATTAAAAAAAAATACTATTAAGAATTGTCAATTGATGGTAATTTTACTTGTCAAACGTTGGTCACTGAGTGACTTTCAAGATAGGGAATACGGGGGCTGATCGTTACAATGAATTTTTCCTACCTTCAATAACTTGATGGAATCAGAAATGAGGAGATCTGTGGTACCAGGAGCACCGGCACAGCTCTTAGAATTAGCAAGTTGAAGTGACAATGAGTGAATACAGCTTGCAGAACTGACAACCGCTGGGGTTCTCGGGGTTCCGAGGTTTTGGAGTAACAACCACGAACCGGACGCCACAGTCTAGGAAGGTTCTCTCCTCGATGTACTGACGCAATTATAAAAGCTGCAGGAAGTCTGTGGATAAAGGTGGCTTAAGACCTTCCGCACCTTGGTGTTCAATGGGACTATGTCCACTAGGGGCCCAATTCTACTATTTTTAAAGCAAATTCTTAAATTATGCAGTTACGATTCAATTACAATTGTCATTAAAATTGTATTCTGATTTTATGATTGTATCTAATAGTGTATGTAGATGTTACGATTGTTTATAAATGGTCATAATTATAATGCAATTGAAAAACCAATGAAGTTAGCAGAATACCAAAAGTGTCAAAAGTGACAATTATGAGACAACTGTACTGGATTACTGAGACAACTCTGACACCAGAGGCCAGCACTGCCTCAACCGAAACGAAACGAAACTGGATTGGAGATTAGAGACATTTGTACTAAGGACTCGTAGAGTATTGTAGGCCTTCTGCGTATGCCTGTGTGTACAGCGATGAACGGGGGACCTTGCCGCGACCTAGAACACTGCCTAGCCATCCCGGGACGATACTAGCACCATTATTTGGTCTATGTGTTTCTAATTGATGTACATTTCTTATTTTGTAATCTTGCTTGTGAATTATTTTCGACGCTATTTTAACTTTTGATATAAATATTATAAAAATCTAATTCTAAATCTAATTCAGTCACAATTTAAATACTATTGGTTTAGTAGAATTGGGCTCCCAGAGCGTGTGGCTGATGATGCTAATGATGATGGTTTAAATGACTACTTCTGTAAGCCACGAGTGAAATCGCGTGCGTCCGCTAGCTCCACACGTAGCTAGATGGTAGTTTGTCTGAGGGCGGAAGGGTGGGCACCGCAAGATTGCTGTCATTCTTTAGGGCTTCGTCCCTTGACCCTCGCTTAAAATGTATGCGTATAGCACTGAAGTCGTGAGAAAATTCTATTATCACCAACGTGAGGGTTTCCAAATAAGGTTTGTTAAACCTATGGTGCGAATTTTGGAACAATTTGAGAAGTAGTTCGAATTAGATGGATCACTATAAAAGGGATGCTAAGTACAGTACGTACAGTAACCTTTGACAGGCGCACTTCTTTAAATTCCAGACACGCAGGAGTTCGTTGTTCGATTTATTTATATAAAATCTACAATAATATTTTTTACGACTAATACTTGTCTACGGATACTTGGTTTTCAACAATGTGATTTTTCTATGGCAATTTAACCACTTCCTTTTTTTTTTTTTTTTTTAATCACAGAAATCTTTTTTTATTTAGTTAAACGAGCGCAGCGAAGCGAGTTCTCTGAGTCAACTTGGAAGAATCGGCGTTTGTATGTATGTATGTAGGTATGCATGTTTGTCCGAGCATAACTTCCGAACCGTTAATCCGATCTTCATGAAATTTTATTTGGGAATAGATAGTATTAGTAATTTTTTTTGGTAAGGTTATGATGAGATATATCGGTTGTTGAGATATTGGGGTCCAAGAGGGGGTAAAAAAAAAAGTGAGGATATTAGATCAAATGGGGTGTCATATGAAAGCCCTTCACGTCAAAATATCTATTTTTTTTTAAATATGTAGTTTTTGAGATATTAGGCTAAATCGAAAATGTAAAAAACCAAAACCTCTAGGGTACTTCCACTAATACTACAACGCTGAAATTTGGTATGTTTGTAGCTTTTATGACAAAAATACAAGGAAAAGTCTAAAATTGAAGAATTTCGAAACTGGTACTCTATAAAACAGTAACCAGCATAACATTCATTGGTTGACCTCCCGTTTCTAGGAATTTGAACGACGTTGTGAGTCTAACTTTTCGAACTGACAAGTACGTTCATTTTATGTGGATATACTCAAGTAAATAGATATTTTTTCGAAAGAAATAAGGTAACCTACCTAATTCGTGTGTATTCGCGAGGTCTAAGTTCGGGGTGAACCACTAGTTTAATAAGTGATCTAGTTCTAGCTGAAATCACTCGGTAAGTTGAAAGCAATGCTCCACAATCTTTAACGAAAATCTACATCGAAAATATATAATCCTAGCATGACCTCTTGTTTCCATTATTTTTGAAATAACTTAAGTTGTAAGGAAAAAATTGTAATTGAAATAAACTATCAATCATAAGATGTTGTTATTGCCTTCAGTATATTAAATAACACAAAGCCGAGAGGACATACTTTTGAAAATTGATTTCCTAATAATTGTACAAAAAAAAAAAAAATGTGTTTTTGAAAATTACTTTTCGATTTGCGAGCGCTATTCTGTCAATTAGTAACCTACCTGAACTTTATTGAGTTACACAGTGACAGAATTTGGCGTCCATCGACGCCAGACTAAAACTAACAAATGGATCCTCAAGAGATCATATAGGATCTCATGTATCAACCACGAACTGCAGTTTTGGAAGGTCTCCCTCTCGGTGTAATTACCAAATTTGAACATGAAGCTATGATAATAATGCGTAGTTCCACCACACGGCATCTTTCGCCAATCATTGAGACCTCTACGGGTACTCAAATTTCACACATCCCCTGAAACCTTACGAAATTCTTCTACCTTTCAACCCACCATATATACCCAGCTATGTACACTACATTTACCTAATTGAAGCTTAGTTCAACCCTACCTATTTATAGCGAACTAAAGGTGCCCACCCAAAATGTTTACAAAGCATTTGCTTAATAACTGAAACTTCGGGGCCGGGGTCGAATTCTCCTAATACCTAGTGTTGTTGACGATAGTGTGGGTTAATAAGGAGGGGAAAACAAGACTGATAAATCTTGCGCACGGAAACTCTAGTCGATGGAAGCGCTTGTGACAGTTTGTCTTTGATATCTTGATTTTATATCTTGATGAAGAAATCTGTAAGTAGCTTTATTTATTTTTATATAGTTAGGTCAAATACTTTCTACTAAGTATATTATGTACTACACTAAGAATGCCAAAATATGGCACCTTTGAAAATACGAACATATGAGTTCTACACTGCCCTTTCACACTCTAGTCCTTCAAATGTGTTCAATAATCAAGCCAGCAATGGACGGATACAACTTGTCAGAATTAGCCTGACTGAATGTCCACTCGCACTGGACATGGCACTGAGTTGCATCAATTATAATAGTAGATTGTTATACAGCTAAGCTAAAATTACCCATTATATACGAGGTAGTTTTAATCCGAGCTTTAGCGAGGGAGTAAATATAAACCGAGTTTTAATGGGTTTTTAGCTTTTTTAGCGCCGTGTGTTACTCTACTTTTCACTACGATTGCGAGAAAATAAAATAATCAAATACAATATGAAAAATTAATTACGTCACTACCAATTCAATTTGCAATTAGAGAAATATTCTAAAGATTTTGCGCCAATGTCTTTTTTATATTTCTTCTGTAGCCGCAACGCATTGCATGCATTCTACCAAAGAGATCGCCGATTTAGTTCCATTTTCAAAATTAAAATGTTCTTCTTTCATTGTTGCCACAATGACGGTCTTTTTGAGCAAGAAGAGTGAAAAATAAATTAAAGGTAAGATTATTTTAGCAGAGTCCGATTAATTAACTCGCGTAGTCTCGCTCAGTCTCGGCGCAGTCTCGCGGCTCACACCCTCACTAGCCAACTATCATTAAACTAGCGATGGCGCGCGTGTGCGTGGGCCACGGTTGCCATGGCGACGTATCTTAAAGATCTCCCTCTCGCCGTCTCAGTTTTCTCCTTTCTCCTTTGCACGCGTTTCTTGTCGGGAGGCGTGAAAACGTAGCGTTTGCAAAAACATTACTTATTATTTTTAGTCGTTTATAATTGTGTTTTAGTGCTCGACCAGCAGTGAACGCTGACGTAAGTCAAGCGTAGCTATATCAATTAAAACATAGGAACATCGCTGATGAATTGCTACGTGCGTACCCTACGCAGCGCTGCTGACGAGAACCGTAGGTCGAGATCATAGGTCGACTAACGTAGTGATTACATGCTCAATGGGTCGACTGACAGTCAATATATATACGCGCGTTTAGTGCGACGCTGACGAGCTATATGCGTAAGTAGGTATTTTCCAGATCACAGACTTCTAAAACAACTAAAACAGTGAGCCTCTCTCACTGATGAAAATTTCAACTCTTTAAGACAGAGCTAACCCCAGGCAGAAATCGTTATACAAAAAAAAAATGCCTCGAACCGTTCGAAAAAGGCGTTTTTATTAAATATTTCTTAATATATTTACATTTTTACAAAACTCCTACAGTTATCCCTCGGCTTTGTTTTATTGATTGTATATATCTAAATTTAATGGTTTCCCTAAGATATGCACCATTTTAATAAACAATCGAATATAGGCAAAAAATAGATGTAACTTTGTTTTTTTTTATCGAGAAAATATTGTCCTGCCTTGTTTTTGGTACAGTGATTTCTTGAAATTATAATGTAGTATCCATGCATATTTTTAATTTAAATATTGTACTTTATTTAGTCTGTTAAAAACATATCTAAGATTAGGAATTTTGCGGCATACCCCACCCCTCACCCTTATTCGCTATGACCAAACGTGACATAACGCGGGTTCGTTACGATATCTGCATAGAATCATCGTTCAGAATACATTGTGACGTCACACGTTATTGTCAATTAATCTCATAAGGTCATACGTGAAACCATTTTTTTTTTATACTACTTGAATGACGGAACAAGCAGATGGCCCACCTGATGTTAAGCGGTAACCTCTGCCTATAAACAGAGCATTCTCACATAGGTCACGTCCACCTGGGACGCGCCCTATGTGGCATTGAACTGCGTCCGCCATCCTAAGACATAAAGATGAAAAGTCTCATGTGCCTGTAATTTCACCGGCACCGCTACCCTTCAAACCGGAACACAGCAATGAGAGCACTACATATTTATTCTGTGGCACTACTGCTTTGAGACAGAAAAAGGTATGGTGGTTGTACTTCCCCGGACGAACTCTGAGACATAAAGATGAAAAGTCTCATGTGCCTGTAATTTCACCGGCACCCATGCCCTTCAAACCGGAACACAGCAATGCAAGCACTACTGCTTTGCGGCAGAAAGTTTAATCTATCATAAGTTAGTTAAGTTTATCATAAGATAGTAATAACTACATATTCTTTTTTCAGTACCTGAAATCCCACACTGCACAGCCACATTCCCTTTCTTTGCTAACCCTCCCAGAGAGTTACCCGTGCCGCGGGGGGTCAGCACTAATGGAGTACCGGACCCCCCCACCTCCCCATAAAATTGTAAATTAGTGATGAGCCGGCAGCGACCCTATCGATTTATTGATAGTTTGTCGAGATGACTCCAAGATTTCATGATGCTGACAGCTTTTTGGGAAAACTATTGAGTGGTGGGCAAAAAAATTGGTGGTGCCGCAAAATTGCAAATCGTCTAAATCAAGTACAATATTCACATTAAAAATATGCGTGGATACTACATTTTTAAGGTTCCGTACCCAAAGGGTAAAACGGGACCCTATTACTAAGGCTCTGCCGCCCGTCTGTCTGTCAGTCCGTCTGTCACCAGGCTGTATCTCATGATCCGAGACAGTTGAAATTTTCACAGATGATGTATTTCTGTTGCCGCTTTAACAAAATATACTAATAAATAGAAATAAATAAATATTTAAGGAGGCTCCCATACGTGATTCCTCTAAATGTATGCTAAGCTATGCTCTTCGGGGTCAGTTTTTGGATGGGAGACAAAAATAAAAATTGAACGCAAAACATTATTTTTTTTTTTTTTTTTTTACAATCTTGTTTTTTTGCCGTTTTTGTAGTTAATGGTACGGAACCCTTCGTGCAAGAGTCTGACTCGCACTTGACCGGTTTTTTATTTCGAAGCTGTTTCTTCCCACTGCTGGGGAAATGTCTCTTCTGAATCGTTCCAATCTCCTTCTTCAACGTCTCCCAAATCCCTTCGATCGAAGGAGTCGGGATCGTTTCTCAAACGCGTTCTCGGCTGACTACGTCACGTCAGCTGTCCTCAGGCTGCCAAGGATTGAGCTAATGATCTAAAAACTTACGCAGATTTTAATTGGCAACCTCTGTGGCGCGTCGGGCGAAGGTTTGCCTGCGACGCAGGAGGTTGCGGGTTCGATTCCCGCCTCGGAACAACTATTTGTACGATCTGCAGATATTTTTTCGGGGGTATTTTCTATGTATAATAAAAAATATGTATTGTATTGCATTAAGTATATCAGTCATCTTACCCATAACACAAGCTCTGCTTAGCTTGGAGCTTGATAATGTTGTGTGAACTGTCCAGCATTATTTATTGTATTTTATTGAATTAAGATTTTGACACTAGAACTTTTAAGTTTGTTGGCTGCATTTTAGTTACAGCTTCACTTCACTGTATCACATCACTGAGACTACTGAATTGTTACCTTCAAAATCGTTCGTTTTTTCATAAATATTAATAGGTGCCTGGTCAAGGAGTTATGTTAATAGGCCTTACTATTGTACATTGAACCGGTTATCCGGACAAATTAAGGGTGCTGAGCAAGTGACCCATTGATGATGTACCCCATATCCGATTGGTATGACTTCTAATGCTGAAAAAATAGGGTTTATATTTCAATGATTTTTTGTATTTAGATGGTGTTAGGTTAGTTGGTGATGTGAAAAGGTGTGTGCATATAAATAAGATAGAGAGTGCAGCATCCCTCGTTTTGGGCAGATTTGACCTGTGGCCAGGTTGACCCTGAGTGTTTGGAGTCGTGGGATTCTAGCTGTGATGGGATTCTCTCGGAACTTTATGATTTTGTACACCACTTAAAAATCTAAGAATTGTAGAACTTCTATGTCAAGTGTCGTTAAGATTCGTTGAAAAATACGAGCATTACGCGAGTACCAACGTACATACATTTGGACAAATTAAAGAATTTTCCAGTTTTTTCTCTCTCTATAATTGGCGTCGCACAGCTTTTGGATTTGCCATTTTCAAGTAGAATCATTGTATTTTCAATATAATTTGCGACGTTATAATCCTTACAAGTCGTCAAAGTCACAGTCAAGTCATGTTTTAGTAAAACGGCCACCGTTTTACTAAAACATAACACTAACACTAGGAAATTAAATTTAATACAAGTAATTAATTTAGTGAAAATTAAAAAAAACCCTCAACGCAATGAAACGACTGAACCGATTTTGATCAAACATAGCTAAGAACAAACCCGACAAGTTTACCTTTCAACAAAAAAAAAAAAAAACGTTCGGGAGCTACGAGGCGACAGACAGACACACACACACACACACACACACATACACACAGACACGTCACACTTATAACACCCCGTCGTTTTTGCGTCGGGGGTTAAAAAGTAGACGACATCCCTTTTCGAAAATGGCACAAAGAGTCCATTTGCTTGTTATTGCTAGAAGTTTGCTCACTTCACTCGCTCGGTCAATTAACAATGTATTATGTTGGTTCAAATAGGTACCTTACAACTCACTCTATACACCTTCCAAGCAATAACGCGATGGATACAAGACGATTTGCAGCCGGAAATGAACCTGAACAGAGGTAGGAGTGGTCCGAGGTTGTGCGCTGTGGACTCACGCTGTACCTCTTAAACATACACATGTATATACATAGACACATGTTTTAGTCTCCCTTGAGGGGTAGGCTGAGCCAATACTCTAAGAATATACCTCTCCATCTCCTCCTGTGGATTTCATAAAAGCTGACTCAGGGGATGGGCAGCAGCATCCACCAGAGTACTTAACAACAATACTGTAATTATCAATCTGTCTGTCAGGTGAGGTAATTATGCAAAGTCCCTCCATTGTGGGAACTGTCCAGCATTATTTATTTATTTATTATTATTTATTAATATTATAGTCCTAGATAGCTGACATTTGGAAACATTCAGTTTAAAGTCTATGCTGGGTACATTCAGAAAAGAATTTCCGAAATACAATATTGTATGGAAAAAAACACGAGTCGCAGGCGTTCCAATATTTTTTTAAAATAATTTAATTTGACATTGCTTTTAAATGTCTGAAAACTTAATTTAACTTTTGGGAAATCTGCGACTTAAATTTCACAATGTATACTCGTAAGTAAGCAACTTATCTAGTAGTAGTAGAGCTTTTTTGTTTAAGAGTTCGTCCGGGGAAGTACAACCACCATACCTATTTCTGCCGCAAAGCAGTAGTGCCACAGAATAAATATTAGTTGGTGTTCGCATTGCTGTGTTCCGGTTTGAAGGGTAGCGGTGCCGGTGAAATTACAGGCACATGAGACTTTTCATCTTTATGTCTCAGGATGGCAGACGCAGTGCAATGCCAAATAGGGCGCGTCCTAGGTGGACGTGACCTATGTGATAATGCACTGTTCATAGGCAGAGGGTACCGCTTAACATCAGGTGAGCCACCTGCTTGACCCGTCTTACCAAGTTGTATTATCATTATTATTAAGAGCCTGTGGTGTCCCACTGCAGGGCAAAGGCCTCCCTTCCTTCTCTCCAGTCCTCTCTATTTTGGGCCACTGTAGACCAATACTTTAAATAGGTCTCTATTTCGTGTCTCCACCTTCGCCGCAGTCTGCCACGAGTTCGTTTTCCGTTCAAAGGCGTCCATTCTGTTATGGCTTTAGACCATAACCCATAGGTTTTTCATTTACCAGTATCCCTTCCGGGCATTTTCAGTACGTCTAGATCTTGTTGTCCCTGGAAGGATACTAATTGGCCTAGGTACAGGTATTTTTTGACGTATTCCACATTCCCACCCCCTACTTGTACCATGTGCTGGGTGCTATTTGTTATCAGCTTGGTCCTTGATCTGTTCATACTAAGTCCAACTTCGAGGCTTGCCATGTTTAATTCGTTCAGCATAGTCTCAAGTTCTGAAGCAGAAGAGGAGAAAAGGACAATATCATCAGAAAAACGAAGGTTAGTCAACCTCTTTTTACCGATAATAATGCCCTTTTCCCTCCAGCTTGTTGTTAATTTTTTTAAAACTTCTTGTAGGGTAAGTGAAGAGTTTTGGGGACAATGGGTCTCCTTGTTTTACTCCTTTTTGGATAAGAAAGGATGGTCCTACAGTGTCTATTTTATACCAAGTTGTATACAAAAAAAACTGTACTTATGTCTGAAAAGCCACATGTAATTTAGCTGCTTTGCTTTCTTACTATATATAATGTAGTACTTTGGATTCACGCTGCTGGATGATGATATTCCGAGCCCACTAAAGACATTGTCTCGCACACACACCGCCCCAGGCCTGTTGGAATGTAACTTGGTCCAGCACAAATTAGGAACAACAATCTAACGATACTTTACTATCGCTCCGTGCAAATTACTTCTTGTGAGTGGCAAGTCATAATTTGGTAGCGGTTTGAAGATTTTTGTAATATTTTTGTTACCATCTATATTTAGTTATTACGAGTATATCACAAAAAGGGTAAATTACTTAAATATAAAATATTATGATAACTTACTATACAATAAATTATGTACCTATTATAAAAAACCTAAAAACCTACCATAGTCAATGTTTTTTTTTAAATTATTTAGTTAGGTATATTGAATTTTATAGTCTTTTAATAAATTGGATAAAAAAAAAAAAAGTCGCAGCCAAATTAAACAACGAGATGTTGATCGACCACTTAGGTATTTTTTATTAGGGAATTATTTTCTCTGTTGCTTCTGCGCACTTGGATATATACTAAGGTTACAAAGTACCCAACCACCTATAAGACACCCGACGCACAAGCTTCTATTGGATTTTTTTTATTGACGTTATTTGTATAGCCTCTAATGGCCTCCATGCCATAGAATAACTCTCTCTCAATACTTCGCTGGAGATCGTTTGAAGACACGTCAGCTGTCTTGATGAGATGTCAGCTTATAGCATAAATGGAATCCAAACTAGGGTGCTCACAGAGCAGATGATCACCAAACTGCAGGTTAATCAAAGAACTGAGGCTATTCTATGAATATATCTCTTTGATCGTATTTGAAATAAAGAAATCAGGAGAAGAATCAAGATGCCTGTGGTGTGGAAGAAGTGGAAGTGGATGTGATGTGGATATGTTAAGTGAGTGTGTGTGCTAAAAAAATTAATGTTTCTTTTTCATATGTGGCAGATCAAACGAAGAAGGGGAAGAAGGTGTGGATACATAGGAATGGTTGCAGAAATGAGGGCAGACCACACATGAGATGAACCGCGGACGTGGTCAAAGCAGGAGGAAAAGACTGCATGCAGAAAGCTCAACAACGACAAGGATGGAGTGCTGTCGTACAGACCTGCACTCAGCATTAGGTGGCAATAGGTTGAGGAAGCGAAGGAGGAACAGACTTAGGCGGTAGCCGCTTGTTACATGCCCCACACGCCCGCCCTTCGCCCAAGGCAGGCTGATAACCAGTTTATGTGCGTGCAGGTCCTTTATGTGCGTAGTTCGACTATCGCGATCAACGATAGCTAAGCTACATTTTATTGCCTTTTAGCCTGAGTTTGTTAGGATTCCTAGTCGATTGTAACCAAATTATCGACCAACAAACTTGCATAAGCTCGTGCATCTTTAGTAATATACAAGGTCTTTCGTAATATAGACGGTAAACATATGGAACCGATGTTGACGAGGGTTTGTCTCCTGAACAGACAACTCTTCAACATCGGAGCCACAGACAGCCCAGAGGTCCGCCCAGAGAGAGAGCCGCAGGGGGTGTCTGACTGAAGAAGAATCGGCTGCACACGTAGTCCTGGAATGTGTGGGAGTAGCAGATCAACGTAAGTAAAACCTCAACAAACCCGAGGTCATTCCGCTAAGCCTGCGAAGACCCCAGGAAACTTCTGTGCTTGTGGACGGAGTTATTCAGTCAGTTTTCTACCTAGTCAGACAGCTCTCACGCATAATGGACCACCCATAAAGTTCGAATGCGGAAAAGGAGTTCTTTAACCAAACAAAAAACACTAAAATAAAATAAAAACTACAAGTTAAATTTTTGAAGTAAATAGATATAAGTGAACAAAAAAAAAACAAAAAAAACTTTGCCCACAAATTGTGCAAACCGGTTTGTTTAGCGAATGGGCGTAATACTAGTTAGATATCATCCATTATGCAATAGCAAAACAGAAGTTTAATGTTGTTTTTTGACATGGTGAAATCCTTTTTTACATGCTTTTATTTAACTTGCAATGTATGTATGTTTGCCTGTGTGGGATCTTGTAAATGTCTGTCCGGGTGGAATCTTGCAACTGAATTTTAAAGCAATTATCCTCAACCGATTGATCAAGTTCCGATGACAATACAATATGATGGTGACAGCGAGCTGATCTGATGATGGAGACGGAAGGTAGACAACCGAACTCCTCGATGGATAATAGTAGACTGGCCGTGTTTAGGCTCATTTTGATCAGCACACGGTTACGATCACTAATATTATAAAAGCTTGTATTGAAAAATATATTTTTCGCAAAAAAATATTATGATAAACATTTGAGAAACTTCAGTCCAGGGAAGTACTACATCCATACCAATTTCTGCCGCAAACCAGAGTGCTCGCATTGCTGTGTTCCGATTTGAAGGGTATGGATGCCGGTGAAATTACAAGCACCGCAGTGCAATGCCATATAGAGTGCACCCCTGCGCGTGACCTATGAGGTAATGAATTGTTAAAACCAGAGGTTACCGTTTAACATCAGGTCCATATGATTGTTTCAAAATTAACGAAGTTAAAAAAATAATGCGATTTTTTAACATTAATAGACCTAAGTTTGACCACGATCTAACCTGTTGGTAAGTGACGATGTGGCCGAAGATGAAGCACAAAGGTCTAGAAGGTACCTATTCGCTCTAGCGTTAAAGAGACCTAGATTATAATTTTCAGGAAAGACAGACGACGGTAGTTTATGCCACTCCTAAGCAGTTCGCATTATAAAGGTGGAACTGAAACGTTTAGTACATATCGAAAGCTCGAAACTCTGGATCTTAGTCTCCGCCGTATGTTACTCACCAATAAGCCTGGAAACTCCGCGTTCAATCGAGTCCAAGGCAGCAAGCTGGTGTTGGGCCGAGCTACCCCAAACGTGGCAGCAGTACTCCATACCAGCCCGGACTTGTTCTTTATATAGAGTAAGAAGCTAACGCGGTTTAGCTTAAATGGTATGTGCATTGTAAAAATAATAATCTTGAGGTTGACGCTACAGTAAGCTACGCAAGTGCGTGAGTGCGGATGGTCGCACCGACCTGGATACTAGCTGAGCGTGTAATCTGCTGGGGTCCGCTAGCTGTCTTACTGTATTTTAAACATAGCTTAAAATAGATAAGAGTTTACGCGTGGTGGTTATGTAGGTCTACGCAGAACGGAGGGTGGATAAACGAGAGTAAATAGAGTTACCCACAGATAATTTCTTTTAGCAAAAAAATCTGCCTAAAGATTTGGTCAATGTGAAAATATAATAGAAATGGTGGAATTCTATCTGCTAATAGGTAATGATATCTCGTAATCATACGTAATCCTACCCCGAATCGTAAGTCCTACAGGATTTACGATTCAGGATGTGCGTCGATAGTCAGCCAGTCAGTGAGGATTTTATATACATGGATATTGATGAACATGATTTACTGAAGCAAAAAACAGGTGCCTGTTGTGAATCCGTGAGTTGATGTTGATGAAGATCTTGTGATCGCTTTTAGCGATAAGACCGCCCATTGCACGTTACCTTTATTGTATTTTGTTCCTTTTTTTTCTGTTTGGTCTTTTACTACTTATTCTGTGGTTTGGTGTGCAATAAAGGGTTTATCTATCTATCTACTTTTGACTACATAAAAAGGTTTGATTGATAATCATGAGATTCCGATAGACGTTATTTGAATGCAATGGGAGGATTTGCCATAGCTAATCACCACGCTTGGCAGGCGGATTGATATTGATGTTGAGTTCTCAGGTGGATGCTCCATCCCCTGGTTTCAGCCCTTAGTCTGGTTTTATGACATCCACGGGAGGATACGGAGGAGTCAGTTCTTAGGCCGGAATCACCACAATTTCTCAAAATCGCTCAATTCATGCTTTTAATAATTGATTTGTCATAAATTACTCACACATCACGAGATCGTTAAGATAACTCTTTCGACCCTAGGATTATGTTAATAAGCAGCACTAAACGCAAAATCCTCTGGCTAGACGGATAGTGATAAGAAGATTTTATGAGCTAGACGTACTTAGGCCAGACCTAGCTCAGAAATGGTTAAATTTACAAATTTTAGTCTGACTGTCCATCATAGAGTTTGACAAAGTACTACGCAGTGAGTTTTTTAATTCATGTAGAAAATCACGAATTAGCCATCCATTCAAAGTCAAAGTCAAAGTCAAAAGTATTTTATTCATTGAAATCACAAGGATCATTTTGAATAGTCTTAAAAAATAAATTTACATTTACTCCTGTTCCAACGCAACCAGACCTAGAAGAATCAGGCAAAAAATACGGTCTGTTTTTCTTTTGATGATCCTTATTTATTATTTATTTAAAAACTTTCACACAAGACAATAGTGCAAGGATCCTTCTTACTACTAGGTAGGAGCGCCTGTGTAGTGCCTCGAGAACAAGTGGAAGCTGATTCAAGGAAAAAAGGAAAACCAAATTAAAAGCCTTACTTAGGTAGGCAGTCAAAAGTAAGATGATAGAGAATCAGCAAAAGTTCATAAGGCAGCACACACTACGCTTGATATACTCATAAATAACACATCAGTAATAAATTATATGCAGGTACAGACATTGCAAATTGACAAATTAGGTGTCGAGGGGCAGAGCGACATCAGGCCACGCGGCTTTATCATTAACATAGTCATGTAGTGTGTTATACGCTTTCTTAATTAAATTATTCTTTATGTAAGATTTAAATCTTCGAATCGAAAGTTTAGAAGCACTTTCTGGAAGTTTATTATAGAACCGAACAGAATTCCCCATAAAAGACCCACTTATTTTTTTAAATCTAAATTTGGGAATACTCAGTTTATTTTTATTTCTCGTTTTAAAACAATGCACGTCACTTTTTTTCATAAATCTATCTAAGTGTTTATGTGTATATAATAAGGTTTCGTAGATGTATTGCGATATTACCGTGAGAATGTTAATTTCCTTAAAACGCTCCCTCAAGGAGTCACGTGGCTTCATTTTATAAATGGCACGTATTTCCCGGTTTTGTAAAACAAATATTGCTTGGATGTCTGCTGCTTTCCCCCACAGAATGATGCCATATGACATAACACTATGGAAGTAGCCAAAATAAACTAGCCTAGCTGTAGCTTCATCAGTAAGCTGCCTTATCGTACGAACTGCATATGCAGCGGAACTAAGTCTACCCGCAAGTGCCTCAATTTGTGGTCCCCACTGCAAACTTGCATCAATATTAAGTCCTAAGAAAACAGTAGAGTTTACAAGATTGAGTGTCTCGCCATTTACTTTAATATTAGTTGGGTAATGTTTTACATTTGGCAAAGTGAATTTAATGCATTTCGTTTTTTTAGCATTAAACAACAGATTATTTACAGTGAACCAATCAAGAACTCGCGATAGTGATTTATTTACATCATCGTAATTAGCTTTTGACCTATCAACATTGAAAATTAAAGACGTATCGTCAGCAAATAAAACTATATCACATATGTCTTTTACATAAAAAGGGAGATCGTTAATGTATACTAAAAATAGAAATGGGCCTAGTATTGAACCCTGGGGCACTCCCATGACAATAGACGATCCTGAAGACCTTTCACCACCATCGTCAACTTTTTGTACTCTATTGGATAAGTAAGAATTTACAAGGTTAATTGCCTGATTTTGGATGCCATAATGTTTTAACTTCAAAATTAGAGTAGCATGACTCACGCAGTCGAATGCTTTGGATAGGTCGCAGAATACTCCGATCGCGTCTTGCGAGTTTTCCCATGCTTGAAATATGTGTTCCAAAAGCATGGTACCAGCATCAGCTGTTGATCGACCCTTGGTAAATCCAAATTGATGACTATGAAGTAGTCTGTGGAAGTTAAAGTGTGACAATAATTGAGTAAGAATAAGTTTTTCAAAGATTTTACTTAACGCGGGCAATATAGAAATCGGCCTATAATTAGCTGGATCTTTTGCATTTCCAGACTTGAACAAAGGAATTAATTTACTATGTTTCATAAGATCTGGAAAAATTCCGTCGTCAACACATCTATTAAAAATGTAGGCTAAGCATGGAGCAATATCAATAATTATAATACCTAACACCTTTGTGGATATTCCCCAAAGATCTTCAGTATTTTTAATATTAAGTGACTTAAATGTCTTAACAATACTATCGGCATTTACGCATCTAAAGCTAAACGCGATCTCACATTTAGCGACACTTAGTTCCAATAAAGTAGATGCTCCAGAGGCAGATGATTGTAATGACTGGGTTACAATAACTGGTATATTAGAGAACAAATTGTCAAAGGCATTCGCGACATCAATCTTTTTTGTCAATATTGTATTGTTTATGTTTAATTTGATCTGCTTATTGCGTGGCTTAGATTTACCTGTTTCATTATTAATTAATTTCCAAGTTGCCTTAATTTTATTCGATGATTTTTCTATTTTTTTTCTCAAATGTAATGATTTAGCTGCACGACAAACTTTTTTTAAAGTATTTGAATAGTTCTTTATATACAAAATAAACTTTGGGTCATGCAACATTGATTCCCTAGCCGCATAGAGATCATATAATTTATTCCTACTTCTATAGATACCGGGTGTCGCCCAATCAGCTAACCCGACATTAGATTTAGCTATACATGTTTTTAACTGAAATATCTCAGTATGTTGCTCATTTATCAAATTAGACAAGGAGGTAAAAAGGTCATTTGGATCATCTACGCATGGTAAAAGGGGTATTTTAAGTTCAATACTGCTCTGAAACTTCATAATTCGACTCCCTGTGATAGGCCGATAAGTGAATTCCTTAGGTTCATCTACCAAATTACAAGTAAATATAGCACTGTGACCGTAATGATCCGAGGTGAAATGTTTAATTACTGCTTTATCAATTGGAACACTACTGCAATATATATTATCCAAACAGGTGACTGATGTAAGTGTCACCCTTGTAGGTTCTTCGAAAGGTGACGTAAATTAAAACATTTAAATAATTCATCATTAATTTAAACATTCATCTTCTTTTGTTCTCTTTTTCTTTATACATAATTGGCGCCGCACGTGCATTTTGGGGCTGCCTCGTTTCTGTAGCGCGTCAGGAATGTGTGCAGAATCTAGTGTAGATGGATTCCACGCGATCATGCGATAACGAGTTGGCTCCTTGATGAGCCGCGTGCGAGGTAGTACCAATAGCCTCCCCGTCACCATCCTGGACAGGGTTGACTGTCCCGTCGAGAGGCACTGGAATGCCGCGTAGCGAAAGTCTATGGGAATGCCATACATATGGCTTCCAGAGCCACTATGTTTAATGTGCGTTAAGTATGTAGTTTTGTTTTGGCTCTTTAAAAATTGTGTTTTCTGTATGGTCTTGATCTGAAATAAATGAATTTATATTTATATTTATATTTGTCAATTTTAAGTTTAATTGTTGTGTTTTTAATATAATTTGCAACGTTACACTCTTTACAAGTCGTCAAAGTCACAGTCAAGTCATGTTTTAGTAAAACGGTGGCCGTTTTACTAAAACTTTGGTAGACAATTTACACCAATTTGAAAAGTCACGCAATACACTTCCATGTCATTTCACTACACTTGTCCTCTTTAAACGAGCTACATGGTTAAAATGCCAGCAAAATAACTCAAAAATGGCGGAAACAACCGCGTCTCTCCTTGAACCAGCATAATATAAGGTTACAAAGTTTACTCAACTGAAGACTAGATGCCACTAGTAGATTAAAACACGCTTCATGTATCATTCCTTATTATGGAATGTGTTGTTACTGGAAGGAAGCGTTATACGAGTCAGTCGTGGGAAGCAATGGCGGCGATGAGCTCACCACTAGTCACGTCTGCATTCCACGATGGTGAAACCTACTATGAAAAGAGGACCATTTGAGGCTCTGCCTACCCTTTTGGGGAAAAAGGCGTGTGTCTACGTATGTATGTATGTTTTAAACATCTGTTTCTGGTTGGTAGTTAGACAATTTTTTTCGATGTAACTGTTGAAAGTAAATGATGTAGAAAGTTACTTTTTTAAACTAAAAATCTACGACTCAGACACACTGAGCTAATTTATTAGGGTTCCGTACCCAAAGGGTAAAACGGGACCCTATTACTAAGACTCCGCTGTCCGTCCGTCTGTCTGTCTGTCCGTCGGTCACGCAGGCTGTATCTCATGAACCGTGTCAGTTAGACAGTTGAAATTTTCACAGATGATGTATTTCCGTTGCCGCTATACTAAAACCAGAATAAAATAAATATTTAGGAGGGCTCCAATACAGAACGTGTTTTTTTTGCCGTTTTTATATATAATGGTACGGAACCCTTCGTGCGCGAGTCCGATTCGCATTTGGGCGGTTTTTTTTGACGTTTTTAACTCTGTAATTTGTGTTTGTAGCGTATTACTGCATAACAATCAAATTCATACAAGTACCTGGTGCAAGATAAACCCGAAGCAGTAAACTTTGGCTTGTATTGCAGGTGCCCAACTAAACTGAACTGGCTTAAACTAGTTATAACAAGTTAAGGCCAGGGGGAGGGGGCTAACTAGATTCCTCATAACTTTCCCGTACTAGATAATGATCTTCGCTACGTGGGTGCTTGAGGTCTCCTATTTACGCTGCACGCCACATTTAGCGACGGTACAGTATTCAGCGTGCTGTGTAAATAGGGAATACGACCATGTAGGAAACTATCATTATATTGTTTAGCCATTATATAGATAGATAGAAAATATTGTATTGTACACCTTAATAAATAAAAATACAAAAAAAGAGAATCTTAATTAAAAGTACAACGGGCGGTCTTATCGCTTAGAAGCCATTATTGTCCCACTGCTGGGCAAAGGCCTCCCCTCCCTTCTTCCACTCTTCGCGATGTAACGCTAACGATGCGTCGCTGACTTGCGTTGGGTGGGATCTACTCTGTGGTTCTTTTTGCCCAAAAGTCGCTTGGCAGGCGGCAAATGTGTCCAGCCCAGTTATTTTTGCCCACTAGTCGCTTGGCATGCGGCAAACGTGTCCAGCCTAGTTCTTTTTGCCCACTAGTCGCTTGGCAGGCGGCAAACGTGTCCAGCCCAGTTCTTTTTGCCCACTAGTCGCTTGGCAGGCGGCAAACGTGTCCAGCCCAGTTTCGCTTTAGGCTGGCTGCTTTCTGATCAAGTCAGCGATTTGTGTTTTGAAGCGCAGTATACTGTTCTTCAAACGGTCTGATAGTTTGACTCCTAATATACTGCGCTCTGGCTCGCGGGCATACCCCAAAGGAGACTTCTGACGCTTCGTCAAAGAGCAAGTCTGAGCTCCATAAGTGAGGACGGGGAATGGCGCACGTCAATGAGTTTCTTTTTAAGGGACATTGGTAGCTTACCACTTTTCTAAGGTCTTTCATTGACCAAAAGCTCTTCCAGGCGTTTTCTGTCCTCTTTTTCTGTTCCTGCCCGGAAAGAGACTATTAAATTTTTGACCCATAATCTGTACCATATTGACCAAAACTCGAATCTTGCCAAAAGTTAGAGGTAAGTTTGTGTTTTTTTTCTATCGATAAATTTTTGTCCTATCGTGTTTCTGTCTGGATGATCCCTCGCTATTATAACTATATCCATGCATATGCATATGCATACGGTATTATCCATGCATATTTTTAATTTGAATATTATACTTGATTGAGTCAGTTAAAAATCTAATCTAAGTTTGGTAATATTGCGTTATACCCCACCTTAAATAATGTATTCTTAGCAACAAGCTCTCATTCTATTTGAGAATGATATATATAATAAGTAGCGGTATTTTTTTTCTCTCATTATAAGTAAAATACGTAAAATAAAAAAAAAAAATGAAAATAATTAAATAATTCGTAATTATGAAATTTTTGTCTACTACGGTCTACTAAGCTCAGGTCGGCGAAAAACTAATAAAAACTTGTATTAAGTTTGCAACATGTGATAGATTTTTCATCCCATCTATTCGAAAAGGACGACTGGGTTCGCCTTTAAGTGCACCCAACGGTGGTGTTTTCTATGAGAAACTTTTTGCGGGCAGTAATGAGTTTTGCGGCGCACTTATTAAGTTCCTAATTCAAAAAGTGCGCGGCAAAGATAATTGCGGCGCACTTATTGAATTTGGAACCAGCGCCAAATAATTCGAACGCAAATATTGTTTGAATAAATACTGGCTGGTACGACGGCCCAAAACCCAAAACAAAAAAACCCAAAACACACAAAAAACACAAAACACAAAAAAAACACAAAAACACAAAAAAACACAAAACACAAAAAAAACACAAAACACACAAAAAACACAAAAAAACACAAAAACACAAAAAAAAAACAAAAAATACAAAACACACAAAAAACACAAAACACAAAAAAACACACAAAAACACACAAAAAAAACACAACACAAAAAACACAATACAAAAAAAACACAAAACAGCACAATACACACAAAAAACACAAAAAACACAAAACACAAAAAAACACAAAAAAACACAAAACACAAAAAACACAAAACACAAAAAAACACAAAACACAAAAAACACAAAAAACACCCAAAAAAAAAACAAATAAACAAAAAAACACAAAAACAAAAAAACAACCATTTGTTTTATTAAATAATAATATTACAATAACATATGAGGCGCCTTTTATTTTCTCATAGTGGGTGATGAAAAGCAGAGTGTATCACACGGGCGCAACATATATTTTTGGCTCGGGCGACGTACTTTGATCCCTCGCTACGTTCAGGATTCTACTAAAGAATCTCTCGCTACGCTCGGGATTCTACTCTAGAATCCCTCACTTCGCTCTGGATTCAAAAAAGCGCCCTCGCTGTAAAAATATTATGTTGCTCCCTTATGATACAATCTACTATTACAGTTTACAAAGCGAAAACAAAAAAAAAATGGATATAGGCTTAGCACGCACTGCGGTTAAACGCGAGCGGTTTAGGAATAGCTGAAAACGCAAAACCGCATACAAAAACGCACTGCGGCTGGCATTTTGCTTAATTATATATGAGTACCACTATGGACTTCTGGTGAGTAGCATGTGTTGTGGCTCTGCGCTCGCCCAATCGAGACTGAATAAAGACCCAATGCGGTTAAACGCTGAGCGAGCGCCACTATTACTACGGGACACAAAAAAAACGCGCGGTTACAAACCGCGGTCAAAATGTAGCACTTTACGTTTTTTAAATCAGTCATTGAAAAAAGTCGAAAATGTGTGCGTTTGTAAACTTATGTGCTACATTTTTCTGCGGTTTCAGACCTGCGAACGTGCGCGTTTTATCGCAGTGCGTGCTAAGTTATAGTTAGAAACTTACTCTTTCTTGCCTGACATGACAGATCTCTCTCCGCCCAAAAGCGCGCACTTTGCCATAGACTATATCTACTCTGTTTCGTTCTGAAACCTTCTAGGCACTCTGATGGACTGTGCAGGTCTAAGGACCATGGCATACGCTATTAAATTAAGAAAGTTTGTGTGCAAATAAAGTGTAATTTCTATAGGTACCAACATTTCTATATATAGAAGTTCGTACGAATGCATTGCTTATCTACTTGAAGTTATGTAAGACAAACATGAGTCAAAAGCTTTCACGTCCAGTTCGTACGTCTTGAGTCTTAATGCATTGAAATAAGAGTGAAACCTGGTCAGGATTATTCTGTGGTTGTTGAATGAGAGTCGTAGCTCCGTAGATGTCTCTACGAGTCTCGTAGACGAGGCGTAGTAAGTGTTTGTTCTTGCTACGTTTGTCTCTTACTCATTTCATTTGGGATACCAACTACTCTTCAATCTACGTCGTGTTATGTTTTGTTTATTCAACGAAATCGTTAAAAATCAGATAGACTATGTTCACACGATAATTCACTGGACGGTTTTGTGAGTCTTGGCTATTGGCTATCTCCTAACACAGTATAATGAAAAAAATAAACGTAGGCAAAGAAAAAATAGACATAGTACATAGACAAGCTGATCAGTAATAAAAGCGGATGTCGTAAAAGAATGTAATTTCTAAGTCAGAAAACAAAAGACTTAGTTATACAAAGGAATTCATGTCTCATTGGTAAACAGTGAGGTGTGGCCTGAGTTGACCAAAGAATTCCAAAAAATGGGCGGACCTAGTTTACGGTCATTGCTGCAAGCGAAAATGTTTTAAAACTGGTCAGGGACTTACGTTGGTGATAGAATGTCTCCTATTAAGACCAGCTTCCTAACATACTACTCACACGCCATACCTACCCATAAGATATCCCATTAAAGTAAAGTAAGGTCCCTGTCCCCGGGCAACTATCTCCGGGTCGGCATTAGCATATCTTCATCAGTGAAAATGCGGGGTGAAGATGATTCGGCAAATTGTGCGGGCAGCCCGCCCGCCCCCGTGGGCGGCGGGCGGCACATTACACTCTATGGTGCCATCACACAGGATGTATTCCACTGAATCACTTAAACCGATTCGTTCAATCAAAGGTTGAATAGAATTTTATCTACTCTCATATCGTAAAATTCGAATTATAAACATCAAAATAAGTTTATATTGACATCTATTATTATATAAAAGAAAGTCGTGTTAGTTACACTATTAATAATTCAAGAACGGCTAAACTGATTTGGGTGCAAATTTATGGGGAGGTAGCTTAGAACCAGGAGACGGACATGCGGGGGAGGAGGGGAGGAGGGGGGGGGAGGGGGGGGGAGGGGGGGGGGGGGGCTGTTTTTCATCCTGAAACTACCCGTGCGAAGCCGGGGCGAGTCACTAGTACTTTATATACACAATACCAAAATTTAAAAATAAAATCATTATTATGACATTTTTTCTCTTATTTTTTCTTTTATGATAATTATGATGTTGAAGCCTTTTTTTAGTAAAATGTATGTACCTATAAAATGTCAAATCAAGTGTAGCACGACCTTTACGGACATGAAAATAGAAGAATGCGACTTCACTCGTGACGTTTGTGTAATTCGATTGGTTTCGCTGTAATTCACTTCCTACGCTTTACAAAATAATCGCATTTAACACAAATTAAATATTTAAGTATTAGGGAGGATGCTTCCCAGTTTCCCTTACTAAACATTGAGGAACCAACGTCAGTGATAGAATAGGTACCTATAACTTAATCACTAGGTGTTTTATTTTAGTAAACTACTAACTTATTACAAAATGGCAATTACACAGATTTAATACAAAAATATATAATAATTATAGTATTCAAATTTATTTTTTAAAGGTTTTGGACAATCTACTATAACATTAAACTTTGTAAGGTTTAGAGGTTGCTTTCGACTTGGAATGTGGTTAGGGATTAATGTTACATGCGATTATTTTTGACTAGCAGCGTCCCGCGGTTTCACCCGCGTAAGTCTCGATCCTGTGAGAATATCAGGATAAAAATATACCTATGTGTTATTCCGGGAGTCCAGTTATCTCCATTCCAAATTTCATCGAAATCTGTCAAGCCGTTTGAGCGTGAAGAAGTAACAAACACACTACAACCACACACAAACTTTCGCCTTTATAATATTAGTGTGATTAGTAACATCATGACTCATACCCATACTTCACCTCTAATGGATCATTAGATAACGTCAACAGCTTGTAAATGTTCACTGCTGGACATAGGTCTCAAATAAAATGCCGTAAGTGGTCTTGAACCGCCTCGATCCACAGACTTCTTGCGACCTGATGTTAGTGAATATGGTCTATAATTGAATTTTAAATAAACCTCATTGAAAGACGTATCTAAATAGAATGTGTAAGGTTTGTAATTCTGAATTATAACAGGAATTACAATCTGTATTGATGCGTTACAAACTGAACTTATAGACTGTAACAGCGTGCCCTGCCATCTGTTGTGGAGTAGCAATACTTAACACGTCAAGTATGAAATTCAAGTTTGAAATAGAAGTTTGAATTTATTAAATCCTAAACCCAACACTAAAAAACTGAATATTTAATAAATAAATTTTTTATTATAAAATCTACTATATTTATTTCTGATTTTTTACTTCTACTTGTATCTGGCAATAAAGCAATGAATATTTTCAATAGATAGTGCTGCCCTCTGATGTACGTAATAAATAGTAGTAAGGGGATATTTAATTTAAGTTTCAAGCAGCAATTTAAATTAATAAAAATAAATAGAAACTGCAGCAGATATTTAAAAAAAAAATATTATACTAGTTATGTCATTAGTGAACAAAATAAATTAATAAAATAAGTAACATGAACAATTTGGTGAATCTACTCGCCGATAGATGGAGCTACATATCCACTATTCAGTTACGCTTGATATGGAATTAATTTCTTCATAGAGTTGTTTTTTTTATACCTAATTTATATTTTCTTTCTATCTAGAAATTTTTGGTATATGAGTGGGCTGGTAGAACCGTCTTTGCTCGTATATTTTAAAATTTTATTTTAATCACTTGACGTGCTAACGGATAATTTAGTTACTTCACAGATTCATCCCTTTTCAGAAAAAATACTAACTTCTAATCATTCTGAACAACGAGAACGACCTCCATGACGCGGCGGGAAGTAGTCGGCTGAGAAGCGGCAGGTGTCTGTTCGATTCTCGCTGCGGGACTGAATTTGCGTATTCTGAAAATATTTGTTTCGAGTTAGGGTGTTGTCGTACCATGTCGCTAAATTAGATTTATAAAATGATTATGAATATACTATTATTATTATGTTTATATATTATTATATTATATACTGTATTATTATGTTTAAGTAAGCTGTTGGTTCTCCTGATAATAAAATAATAATAATAATAAATAATAATACTCGGGAGGAGGTCAGACTCTACAACTACGATGCGAAAGGTTAGGGGTTCGATTCCCGGTGCGGGACGAATGTTTGTATGATCTGAAAATATTTGAAAATTATTTTCTTGACTTGACCTTACAATAATTTATCATCATCAACAGCCTGTAGAAGTACACATCTGATTGAGGTGTTTTTTTTGTCAAGTTCTTAATTTTAATACAAAAAAAACCACAGCCTCATTTTTAACCGACTCCAAAAAAGGAGGAGGTTCCCAAATAGTGTGTTTTTTTAATTATTATTTTTATGTTTGTTTCCTCATATCTCCGCCATTTATGAACCCATTTGTTTGTTTTTATTGACTCGATATGCTTCCAGATTGTTCCCACTTTCATCAAAATCTGATTCTGATGATGGCATCCCTGAGGAATGGAGGGAAGTCCTCAAATATTATAGGCACACATATAGCGATTTCGGTATTTTTAGCAACAAGTCAAGCATGTGTATTTAGAAAGTTCCATTTGATGAAATGGAACTGATGAAGAAGACCAGAGATGGCCATTGAAACTAATCAATGATAAGTATTTCACGGGTGGCGATAAGGGTGACTTTCCGATTTCCGAATGAGCTGAAATTTGGCATACCAGTCAAATTCCGATGACAATACAATATGATGATGACAGTGAGCTGATCTGATGATAGAGATGGAAGGTGGACAACGGAACTCCTCGATGGATACTAGTAGACTGGCCGCGTTTAGGATCAATGTGATCAGCGCACGGTTCCGATCACTAATATTATAAATAAAATATATAAATAAATAATGCTGGACAGTTCACACAACATTATCTAGCCCCAAGCTAAGCACAGCTTGTATTATGGGTACTAGATAACTGATATACTTAATACAATACATTACATAGATATATGAATAAATAAATAAATAAATAAATAATACTGGACAGTTCACACAACATATTTTTTTTTTTATTATGCATAGAAAATACCCAGAACACCCTGAACAAATATCTGCGATCGCACAAATATTTGTTCCGAGGCGGGAATCGAACCCGCAACCTCCTGCGTCGCAGGCCAACCTTCGCCCGTCGCGCCACAGAGGTCGTCAATAATCTTGTTTTGGGGAAAAAGTACGAGCTTCGAAGTCGGTTTTTTTTTCGAAAAGATTTATCACTTGCCAACAGGTGAGGTCGCGGTAAAACAAGGTCAATTAATGTTAAATAAGAAAGTTACTTGTTCCTTTATCCCCAGCTGATTTTAATTATTTATTAGGTAACGCCAACAGCATACTTCATAATGAACACTATAAATAACACTCTTAGAACTATACTATAAATGTGTAGGATTATATTACCTATCTGAAATTACATGAATATGAGACTTATCATCTTTATTTCCCAGGGTGGCGGGCGCAGTGCAGCGCCTAGGTGGATGTGACCGTGAGTTAATGCGTTATTAAAGGCAGAGGATACCGCTTAACATCAGGTGGGCCATGAGATTGTTCCGTAATCCACGAAGAGAAAAAAAAAACTGTTCCTGGTCGTTCAATATAGTGTTGTTAATGGCTCTGTCGGAAGACCAGCGTTGGGTGTAACGTGTTTACAACTGGCTCATGCTGAGACAGAGACCGTTTTGTGACTCAATGCAAAAATTTGTAAGATTTGTCTTTTATTTTTAATTATGCTTGTTGGTTGAGGTGCAAATAAATTATTATCTTTCCCTTTCTCTCCTTCTTTCAATACGATCACAACGTGATCCGAAATGGGGAGAGCCGTAGAAGAACCAAGATCACCGACATAGCTCTCAGAATTAGCACGTTGAAGTGGCAATGGGCAGGCCATATAGATCGCAGAACCGTTGGGGAATAAAGGTTCTCGAGAGGCGATCACAATCCAGATGACGCAGTGTAAGAAAGGAGGTGAATAAAGGGCCCAGGAATTCGGTGGATGGAGGTGGCTCAGAACCATTCATTATAGCATTCTACGGGAGGCCTATGTCCAGCAGTGGGTTTCTACAGGCTGTGGTGGTGTTTTTTTGTTATGATATTATTATCTGAGTATATATTATGTCAGGAGTTTAATAGTTTAGTTACCTTTTTTGTGAATTCCAAGGATCCTTATCGTTTAAATTCTACAACCGCGGTAGTTGTCAGCCCGAAAATCATTTAAATAATATAATAAAACGCACAAACATGTAAGTACCGGTTGCAGAAAGTCGGTGGATGAAGGCAGCTCAAGATCGTTCGTCGTGGAATTATATGGGAGAGGCCTATGTCCAGCAGTGGACTTCAACAATGTGACAAGAGTGAATGAAGCAAAGGTGTGTCAGGATCGTCGCAAGTGGAAACCATGGTCTGCCTACCCCGACGTAAACAGCCGTGAATTTTAATATATTAACACTAGTGTCCACCTGTGGCTTTGCTTGTGTTTTACCAGGATAACTTAGATGTAGCCTTGAACGAGGCCTGCAGGATAATTACAGGCTGCTCAAAACCTGAGGTTTTAAGCAGCCTGTAAAGCACCCTGTCAGGGTGGCGGGCGCAGTGTAGTGCCACATAGGGTGCGTCCTAGGTGGAGGTGACCTATGTGATAATGTCCTGTTCATTAGGCAGAGGGTACCACTTAACATCAGGTGGGCCATCTGCTTGATCCGTTAATCAAAGTAGTATAAAAAAAAAACTACTGTATCCCATTAGCAGGGTTAGCCCCACCAGAGATCTGCAGGGATGATGCTTGCTGCGTAGAGAAGCCTAAGCAGGAAACTGATCCAAGACACCCACTTCTCGACACCAATGGCTGTGGCAGAAGACTGAAGAGCCAAAATAGTTTCCTTATAAAACCTTGCCAATTGCCGACCACCACCATAGTGAGTCCAGACTTAAACAGTGGCTAGAAAAACATCATCCTTCACCAGAATATGTTGTACCTGCAGAAGAGCTTCGAGCTACTTCTACCTTGGTCAACCTGGAAATCGCTCAACCGACTTCGTACCCAGGTTGGCCGCTGCAAGTACAATTTGTGCAAGTGGGGATACACAAATGAGGCAGAGTGCGATTGCGGAGTCTCACCACAAACAATGCTGCACCTACTCTCATGCACGCAGTGCCTTCACACCTGCACACTGAAAGACCTTTACGAAGCCACTGATAATGCCATAGCCGTGGCAGAGTACTGGTCCAAAATAATTTGACAGAGAACCATCGACACGAAAGAAGAAGAAGAAGAACCAGGATAACAAGTAGCCTATGGCACAAGCCAGGTCCTAAACTATCTGTGTACGTATAGTTGTTTACCAGAGGCCTGCAATGCTCTAAGTTACCAGTACATAGCGAACTATTAAGTGGAGCTAAAATAAATTTTAGACAGTTGTATGGCACAAATATTTTGATGAACGGTCACTAATTAAAGGCAATATTGTAAATATAACTCTTTTAAAAAAAAACGACCTCGAAGTTAGGAATTTATCACCAATACAAGATTTTATAGTATTAGTGATCGGAATCGTGTGCTGATCACAAAGAGCCTAAGCACGGCCAGTCTATTATTATTATCCATCGAGGAGTTCCGTTATCCACCTTCCCTCTCCATCCCCAGATCAGCTTGCTGTCACCATTATATTGTATTGATATCGGGACTTGACAGGTATGCCAAATTTTTACTCCAATCGGATATTGAAAAGTCACCCATTTCACCACGCCATATCGTGAAATACTTCATTGAGTAGGTCTCTGGTCTTCTTTATCAGTTCCACTTCACCAAATGTCACTTTCCGAATGCACATGCTTGACTTGTTGCTGAAAATACAAAATTTCTATATGTGTGCCTATAATATTTGAGGAGTTACCTCAATTCCTCATGGATACCTTCACCAGAACCAGATTCTGATGAAAATGGGGCCAATCTGGAAGTAAGTCGACAACTATACAACAAATGTGAAGTCAGTAAAAAAACCATATAGCGTCGACCTCCTCTTTACCCGTGGTTTGACCACCAAGAAAGAAATAGGAGATAATTATATTGTAGCACTGTCTATACTTCGTTCCGTACACATTACTACTACGAGTACAGCTAGGTCACCGTAAGATGTCTCCTGCCTTCTTATGGTGAACGGTCTGTAACAAGTTTAGATTTTTGCTCAGAGAATAAATAAATAAATAAAATAAATAATGCTGGACAGTTCACACAACTAGAAAACGGATATACATAATACAATATATTACATAGATAGATTTTTTATTATACATAGAAAATACCCAGAATACCCTGAACAAATATCTTCGATAGCATAAATATTTGTTACGAGGCGGGAATCGAACCCGCAACCTCCTACGTCGCAGGCCAAGCTTCGCCCGCCGCGCCACAGAGGTCGTCAAAATGAATGATTGAATTTTAAAAGTGATGAAAAATAGTGGTAATTAGCCGTTTATCTTTTTAAATGATTCCCAACCACGATAGTTTCAATACTTAGAGCATTGCAGGCCTCCGGTGCTCGATGTTTCAATATAATGATTGAATTGCTCAGAGTGTAGTGTAGAAGAAGACGTTCATTGCTGGCGGAGTGTGTTTGGAACGAAGCTCAACGACATAACATAAGATTTATGTTTGATTCTAATGCAGGGATTTGTAATGAAGTCTTGGCTTTTCCACTTTCTGAGGAAGCCGAGATGCTCGTCAAACTATCAAAAGTCAAAGTATTTTTAATGCTTAGTTAGTTAGTTGATTATTCATTTATTCGCTTAAAAATATGGTAATTACAATGTTCTTAATAGATATTTAGTATTTAAATAGTTTCTCCATCGTTTGCAAGCCTTGCTTACTACGTGACATTGGCGATCTAGTGGCAACACCACTCCAAGCCATTTATTAAAAATTGAATTGAATTATTTAAATAGTTTTTTAATATATTGGTATGGTATGGTTGGTTATGGTTGCTGGTGAAATTACAGGCACAATGAGATTTTTCATCTTTATGTGTCAGGGTGGCGGGCGCAGTGCAATGCCACATAGGGCATCCTTGGTGGACGTGACCTATGAGGTAATGCACTGTTCATAGGCAGAGGCTACGCTTAACATCAGGTCCATCTGCTTGATCTGTAATACCAAGTTGTATAAAAAACAATTTATGTACGCGGGAGCGACGTTGTCTCTTATTGATAAAACTCCTTTAAATTAATAAAGAAAAAAAAACGAATTGGTCCATCCGTTTCGGCGTGATTGTGATACAAACGTAACATTTATAATTAGTTACGAGATATTAATAACGATTAGGTCTTGTACATAAGCCTAGGAATTAGAATTTAGTTTACAATTTATTTTATTAATATTAAAATAAATTTTGATACAACAATTCGATTTGAAAATGCGTCTCTATTTGTGGTGTTTGTGTTATATTTCATAGCAATAAAATACTCAAAATCAGCGCGCGAATTATGCCAAAATTAATACGCAGTCTTCGTACGCCGTCGGGCATCATGGCAGCCACTATTCTCCCCCTCCCCCTGCCATCTAAACCCCCCACCCCTTGAGGGCTTGCTTTTTTGCGAGCGAGCGAGACCTACACTCCCTAGCGTTTTGCATTCTAAAATATTTTCAAACCTCATTATTCATCAACACAATTTGTGTCCTAACACTTCGATATACAGTCGATATTAAATTCAACCACATGGGTTAGTAACAACCTTTTGAAACTAAACGGTTGGTATGAAAAGTGTGAAAAAGTGAGAGAGACGGATAGAGGCGGGCGTCTCGGGCGGGGCGCAAGTTTTCGTGAGTCGTTCATAGCTTAGATGTCACACCGCTCGCACCTATGCTATTCACGCGCGCCAGAAAGTGGCAGAGAGATTTTCCGCGTTTTCTTTTTTTATTTGGTCTTTAACTTGCGGGGAGAAAAACGGTGCGTTGGGGGGTGTCGGGGTGAGCGGGTAATGACCGCGTTGCGTGCAATGTTTTAGTATAGTGTATCTAGATAATGAATAGTGGTGTAGGATGCTTAATCACAGTTTCCGAGTACTTAGTTGAAACACTATTAGAAATATGGGGTAATTACAGGCAAAAATGATTTTCGAATTTCGTTCATGAAAATGATGGATTCGCGTGTCCGGTATCTACAAAGGCTTACATCCTAATTAATTAGTAATGCGCGTAAAATTTACATTTTATGTTTTACAAACCACAATAGGCTAGTGTAAAATCGGTTTTGGTTGATTTTCATCAACTATAAGTAGATTTAAATCGGGTCAAGTTAAGCCTCCACTAAAGCAAAGTATAGCCTTATTTATTAAATACAGTACTGGGATAAAAAGTAGCTTATAGCTCAATCCAGATCTTAATCTATCTGTATACCAAATGCCGTTTCGGCGTGATTAAGTAACAAAGATCCATTGAGTGACTTTGACATTTATGATAATGGAATAAAGGATGAGATAGAATCTATTAACAGAAGAGAAATAGTAAATGATGGTACTAGTGTGTAATGTTGGTGATTACCGCTGAGGCGTCTTAAGAGAGCCGATGATGGTAATCATCAATACGCACGTACATCATACGACGTTTTTCAACACACTAGTGAAGAAAATAATAATAAAACAGAAATACACACTCTATATAGATGTTCAACTGTCTCCATAACTCACTCGTGAATAATAGCAATGAAAAAGTCACAGTTTGATTACAGGTGTCATTATGTGCTTAATTGCGGTGAAATTAGAGCCACTTTATGAGCAGGTGTGTTGAAAAATAAGTATTTTAATTACTGCCATTTTTTTGGCAGCAGGTATATTCAGAATTTTATCATCTTCAACCATAATCCAGCCGTGACCAAGTGTGTACGAATATACCACACCGTTTCCTCCCGTAGATGTCGCAGAACTAAGTCCGACTAAGGGATTACACTAGGGGATGGGCAGCGTCCACCTGAATACTTAACACCAATAATGCAATCATAATATTGGTCTTAAGACTGAGCCAACCCCAGGCAGAAATCTTTATAAAAAAAAAAGCGGCCAAGTGCGTGTCGGACTCGCCCATGAAGGGTTCCGTAGCAGCAAGTAACATAATATAAAAGTTCTTGGATGGATTACGATTAATGACGTATTAAAAAAAAACTACTTACTAGATCTCGTTCAAACCAATTTTGAGTGAAAGTTTACATGGTAATGTACATTTTTTTTTTTTTAGTTTTATCATTCTCTTATTTTAGAAGTTATGGGGGGACACACACACTTTTTACCACTTTGGAAGCGTCTCTCGCGCAAACTATTCAGTTTAGAAAAAAATGATATTAGAAACCTCAATATCATTTTTGAAGACCTATACATAGATACCCCCACACGTATAGGTTTGATGAAAAAATAATTTCTGAGTTTCAGTTCTAAGTATGGGGTACCCCAAAAATAAAAAACTACTTACTAGATCTCGTTCAAACCAATTTTGAGTGAAAGTTCACATGGTAATGTACATCATATATTTTTTTTAGTTTTATCATTCTCTTATTTTAGAAGTTACGGGGGGGGGGGGACACACTTTTTACCACTTTGGAAGTGTCTCTCGCGCAAACTATACAGTTTAGAAAAAAATGATATTAAAAACCTCAACATCATTTTTGAAGACCTATCCATAGATACCCCAAACGTAAAGGTTTGAAGAAAAAAAAAAAATTTTAAGGATCAGTTCTAAGTATGGGGAACCCCAAAAATAATTGTTTTTTTAAAAATTTTGTGTAAAAATCTTAATGCGGTTCACAGAATACATCTACCTACCAAGTTTCAACAGTATAGCTCTTATAGTTTCGGAAAAAAAAGGCTGTGACATACACGGACAGACAGACAGACAGACATGACGAATCTATAAGGGTTCCGTAGTTTTTTTACGGAACCCTAAAACGCTATTCTAATAGTCAATGCATATACAATCGTTTGCTTCACTGACTGACAGACTGATAGCCTAAAGTTAAAGCTAGGTTAAGGCCCTAAGTCAGTTCTAGAGACCTACAATTTGGAGGGTACATTCCAATTGTGGTCCAGAAATACACTAAGTAATAAATGTCTGAAATTTACCACCTGAGGGGGGATCCCTCCCCGCTCAGGTAGGGTGTTGAAGTTAATGAAGTCGCGGGCATTCAAATAGTCTTCAATAATTTTACATACCAGTAATAAAAATCATCATATTAGTTCACCTTGCTTCAATTAAGTGGTCTTCCAGCAATTATAAGAGGGGTTACTCGTGGGAACAGTCTGAGCACGGTAGTACTAGCTATTACCTATTCTGTGGTCAGGGGTCAGTTGACCTGTTCTACGAATATTCATAGAACGTGAGAAGAGGTCAAGACCTCTGACCCTACGTGTGCCGATTACCATAAATATGACCCCATATTACCATGAAGATGATCCTTTGTGCTTGAACTGATTTGCATGAAGCTAAGATTCTGCAGAAGCAAATTAATATGCGAAGGGAACCGTTTTAAACGGCGGTTTTTATTTTAAGAGCTTTAAGGTCAGTGGGAAGTTCATTTGAACAGCAGTAGAAGGAAGAAAATCAACAAAATCAATTATATATGATGCCGCAAAGCAGTAGTGCTAGCAATGCTGTGTTCTGGTTTGATGGGTATGGGTGCCGGTGAAATTACAGGCACATGAGACTTTTCATCTTTATGTCTCAGGGTGGCAGGCTCAGTGCAATTTTATATAGGGTGCATGCTAGGTGGACGTGACCTATGAGGTCATGCATTGTTAAAGGCAAAGGTTATCGCTTAACATCAGGTAGGCCATTTGCTAGTTCAGTCATTCACGAAGATAATAAAAAAAGGACAATAAAACTTTTATTTGTTTGTTATTTAATCAAAATGTTAATTATTTATTATTAAATAAACGTACTTAACTTATAATATCTTTAGTTAATTTTTATTTTATTTTATAATTAGTGCAGGCTTTCTAAAGACTCGTACAAACGATCTATAGATAGCAAAACTGTTCCCAATCACTATAGTTTTATTATTATTAGATAACTACTGTTGTTTATTGTCTGCCCGTGAATTAGCTCGCATTAAAAAGTGATAAAATATGCTCAATCCAGGTCATCATCTATCTGTGTACCAAAATTTCATTGAAAACTATTATCAATTATCCCGTGACTTAACTAGTAACAAACATTCAAACAATCGGATTTATGTTATTAGTCATATTTTTTTATAAGTATATCTCTTGTAATAATTACTTACAATAGTAGGTATCTACTCTTAACCGAATAAATTAAGTTCCAATCTACCTACAGAACTCTAGCAAAGCCAAAACGACCCACCTTAATACAATCAAACCTTAACTAACAAAAAATAGTTCACACATATTAAAAGTCACAGAATCTCAATTAAACACGAGATAAATGCACAACTGCAATTCTCACAACAACATTTAAAACACCCGTGTGAATTCACAAAACGACTGAATTTGCAATTCTAATTGCTCTTTGCTGGCAAAATGTCTTTAGAATCGACCCCTTTGCTTGACCCCACCTGTTTAACACAAATAATTCTGTATTTTATACAAGTTCTTAATGCAACTTTTTCTCATAAAATTAACATGATAATGCCTGTCTTTTAATTTTCGCTGGACCGTCTGATGCTGCAGGTTTGTTCGTTACTTTTAACGATTTTCGTGACGGGGTGAAAGTGTATGCATAGTTTTTAGTTTCTTTATCGTGGATAAGATGTCGTACAATTTTGGGGTGGCTTTATGTCGCTCGGTGTAACGTTTCGCTTGTGGCGCTAAATTCTGATTTATTGTGTTTTTTGCTCATCACAGCTCATCAAAACTTAATGAGATAGCGAAACCTATTTTGCGAAAACTAGGACACCTAACACGCATATTTTGATTGAAAATGTCAGTTTAAATCAAAAATCGTTTCGTTTATTTATTTATTTTTCGTTAATTTAGAAACGAATCAAAAATCAGTTTAGACTATCTCAAAAGGTGCTGATGAGCTGTGATTAGCGAAAAACACAATGTGTACCGCAGAACAAAAAGCTGCGCTACGGCGTAGCGCCGGCCGCTACACACCTGCGCCAACACCAGGCAGTAATCTTCATACAATAAAAAACACATCGCGCAGCTCAAAAAAGGCAATTTAATTGATTATCTCTTAAACATAAATAATTTTACAATACTCCTGCAGTAAGCCCTCGTATTGTATTCTATTGATTTTATTGTATTTATAAAAAAATAACCAGTATTAAGCACCGTATTGAGAAACAATCAAATCTAGCCAAAAGTAAGAGTTAATTGTGTTTTGTTTCCTAAAAATAAAATATTGTCCTATCGTGTTTCTGGTACTGTGGTCCCTAGGAATTTAATGTAGTATCAATGCATATATTTAATTGAATATTGTACTTAATTTAGTCAGTTAATAATCAAATCTACGGTTTGGAATTATACGCCATGCCCTTAGCTTTCCGGCTGCAAAAACATCTAAACACACCACTCGACGTTGCCTTCATTTTTCTGCTTCACTATGTACTCATCTCTGTCCCAAATGTTGAATCACATTTAACGTCAATTGAAAACATTTCACTTCCAGAGTTTCTCACAACATCCTATCGCTACATACAAACATACTAGCTACACGCCTTTTTACCGAAGGGGTAAGCAGAGCCTCAAAAATCCTCTTTTCAGCGTGGGAATATAGGCGTGACAAGTGTAACATCCAGGAGGGCAATTCTCGTGCTTTAGAGATTAAGTCGAATTAGACATATGTAGAAAAAAGATGGCGAATGTCGAATAAAATCTCAATTTGCTATTCTCGTGATGTCGCAAATAGACATAAGTCGACCAAAATCATTCAAATCGAATACAATTTGATGGTTATTGTGACATTTTCGTGAATTTTTTTGTAGACATTCATGCTTCGACATTATCTCTAATTTAGAGATAATCTCTACAATCCGAGAATTGGCCTCCTGGACTGTTATTCGCTATGACCATAGGAGATTACTTGCCAATAACGTGTGACGTCATAATGCATTCTATACGATGATTCCAGGCAGATATCGTAACGAGCCCGCGTTGTGTCACGTTTGGTCATACCAAATAAGGGGGCTGTTAATGAAGCCGATTATTATCTACAGGATATGTGCTGGATAATGTAATCGACTCAGCCTAGACGGTGTAATAAAGTATTCACCGTGTGTGTGAATGCACTGTACGCACTCCTATCTGTTTGTCTCACTCATTTCGCTAATAGCTTTGAATGCGACTTCGTCTGCGAACATTTCAATGGAATGGATATTTGGTTGGTGAATCCGTACAGGTTTTAAACAAAATGTGACTGCATAGCTTCAGTGGAATTCAGCTGAGCTGAACGGCAATTTGTGACAATGAACTGCTATTGATATCTTGCTATTTATATTTGTATATCAGTTATCTAGTACCCACAATAAAAACTCTGCTTGAAAAAAAAAAAACAGCATTATTGAGAATTGCACTAAACCTAAAAAATAAGCCCATAGAAACATAAATACCTTAGAAACTAACATATATATAAAAACACTTTATTTATAACTTAATCTAACACACGTGTGATCGCCAACGCGTCGCGGCCCGGGGTATCACGTGACAGATGGCCCTTGAACTGCCGGAACTTCACCCCTTTCGGCCAGTAGTCAGCTTAGCTTGGGGCTAGATAATGTTGTGTGAACTGTCCAGCATTATTTATTTATTGATATTACGTGCCTAAGATTTTTGGGCTACTCAATGATAGTTTTGCATTACTAGGTATTTGTGAGATGTATATGCTGCTCATATAGTACTTACTTATAAGTACCGACGATCTTTAGATAGATAGATAGATTAACACTTTATTGTACACCAAAAAAATAAACACAAAAAAAAGGATTAATTAAATCAAATTATAGTACAATGGACGGCCTTATCGCTGAAAGCGATTTCTTCCAGGCAACCTTTAACCAGGTTCTTTGAACCGCACCGCCGAGTAGCCATTGAGATGATAGTTTCATGATGTTTGTATGATCTGCAAATATTTGTCCCTGGTTGGGGTGTTATTAGATAAGATAAGATAATATAAGTTTATTTCACTTAGAATAGGTACAACAAAACATAAAGATGTTCGTAAGTATATGAAAATAAGAGAACTTTGCCTTCAATGCTAGTTAAGGTACTCGCTGTTCCTGAGACCCTCGACACAGGGAATCCTAGCGTGGTTTCAGAATTATGTATGTGACTTTTGAGTGATGGTACCTTTTTAGGGTTCCGTAGTCAAAGACAAGGAACCCTTATAGATTCGTCATGTCTGTCTGTCTGTCTGTCCGTGTATGTCACAGGATTTTTTTTCCGAAACTATAAAAGCTATACTGTTGAAACTTGGTAGGTAGATGTATTTGTAAACCGCATTAAGATTTTTACACAAAAATTTAAAAAAATACATTTATATTTGGGGTTCCCCATACTTAGAACTGAAACTTCATTTTTTTTGTTCATGTCTATGGATAGGTCTTTAAAAATGATGTTGAGGTTTCTAATATAAATGTTTTCTAAACTGAATAGTTTGCGCGAGAGACACTTCCAAAGTGGTAAAAAGTGTCCCTACCCTCGTAACTTCTAAAATAAGAGAATGATAAAACTAAAAAAAAAATATGATGTACATTACCATGTAAACTTCCACTCAAAATTGGTTTAAACGAGATCTAGTAAGTAGTTTTTTATTTTTGGGGTTCCCCATAATTACAACTGAAACTCAAAAAAAAAACATCAAACCCATACGTGTGGGGTATCTATGGATAGGTCTTCAAAAATGATATTGAGGTTTTTAATATAATTTTTTTCTAAACTGAATAGTTTGCGCGAGGGACACTTCCAAAGTGGTAAAAAGTGTGTCCCCCCCCCCGTAACTTCTAAAATTAGAGAATTATAAAACTAAAAAAATATATGATGTACATCCATGTAAACTTCCAACCAAAATTGGTTTGAACGAGATCTAGTAAGTAGTTTTTTTTTAATAATTCATGAATCGTAATCCATCCAAGAACTTTTATATTATGTTACTTGCTGCTACGGAACCCTTCATGGGCGAGCCCGACTCGCATTTGGCCGCTTTTTGTTTTAACATAGAAAGACCCTCGTTTGACCGCGATCTCACCTGTTGGTAGAAGATGCGGCCGACGTTGGAGCACGAAGGTCTAGAAGGCACCTATACACTCTTGCCTTACAGAGACCCACATTAAAGCGGTTCAAGGGCCGCCTGTCACGTGATCCCCCGGGCCGCGTCGCGTCGGCGATCACACGTGTGTTAGATTAAGTTATAAATAAAGTGTTTTTATGTGTATGTTAGTTTCTAAGGTATTTATGTTGATATGGGCTTACTGTTTAGGTTTAGTGCATTTCTCAGTAAGCCTGAAATAAAGAATTTGAATTTGAATTTTTGAATTTTAGTTTTCAGGAAAAACGGACGACGGTAATTTGTTCTATTCTTACCACCAAAAAAGTTGAAAGGTAGGCACCTAAGTAAAACAGATAACTTAAGAAAAAACGATGAATAATCTCACCAAAAATCTACAGATGTACAGACAAACATAACCGCTAAATCGTTCGCTATTGAAATACATATAAGATCTCTCTCATCCGTCGTTAATCGCTACAAAGCGATTATTTAGTCGTTTCTCTGCCTTTCTGATCGCTGCACGAGTTTAATGGAATAGGCAATTTATAAGATAATTTGATTTCCGATTGGTTTTATAATGGACGACTACTTACAAAATGTTATTTGTCGAGTATGAGAAGGGGTTTAGGTTCGATAGGAATATTAATTGTATTGTGTTAAGAATCAATAGGTATATTATAGCAACTTCTCAGGATAAATCGTTTTCGAAAAATATATGACTAAGTTAATTTGTCTTGAAGGTTACTAATACTCGTAAACAAATATGTTTTCATCCCGTGGTGATGACCAGACCTCTATGTTCCCCAATGTACCTCTACGTGTCCATGTATGTATACATCAATACAAAAACCTTTTCCCAAAAAGGGTAGGTAAAGCCTCAATGGGCTTCCTTTCACTTTAGGTTACACCATCGTGGAAATATAGACGTGACAAGTGTTGAGCTCATCGCCGCCATTGCTTCTTACGACTGAATCGGCTAACGCTTTCTTCCAATAAAAACATTTCGCCAGGACAAGTCTTGAACCAACGAATCTTACCAACAAGTCCGGGTAGAATGGCTATTAGTTATAGATGAAATACACCTGCTTATTGTAAAATTGGGAGGGGAGGATAGAGTGGAAATCACCTAGCCGCTGGTCTGACCAAGTCAAGGCATTAACAGGCCTCCCAGTCAGTACCACCCTCAGACGAGCCGAAGACAGGCTGGCATGGAAGCAGCTAGTCAATTCCTCTTCCAAAGCATTTCAAGACGGGCACGACCTTCTGTAATAAATAAATAATGCTGGACAGTTCACACAACATTATCTAGCCCCAAGCTAAGCAGAGCTTGTATTATGGGTACTGGATAACTGATATACTTAATATAATATATTACATAGATAGATATTTTTTATTATACATAGAAAATACCCAGAACACCCTGAACAAATCTCTGCGATCGCACAAATATTTGTTCCGAGGCGGGAATCGAACCCGCAACCTCCTGCGTCGCAGGCGAACCTTCGCCCGAATGAAGAATGTAATGATGTAAAATGACAAATAAGAAGATTGCAAAAAAACATTTTCAATTCTTGTTATTGATCAGTTGGTAGAAGAATAAGTGTGATTTCTAGCAAATATTGTAATCGCATTTTTTTGTCTATAAGCTTCAGGATGTGCACCCTTTCTGGACGCAAATATTGTACTGTCCCTACTGAACTGGCTAAACATTGCGACAATCCTGAATGCAATAATTCTCCATTCAATATTCGAATTTGAAAAAAGAAGTTGTAGTGATGTGACCTTGCTTTTCGTAGATTCGTTTTTCGTTTAGCACGCAGGCGCGATGCGGTCCGGATCAATGCCGAATGAAACGGGGGACAGTGGCCCCAACCGCCCTCGAAAAGTAAGCTTGTAAGCTCGCGGCATCTGGAGGGTTAGAAGGTAGGCCCTGGTTGCTAGGCGACGGTTACTTGGGGGGTCGATAATGCCCGCGTCATAATTTTCTTTAATCGCGGTAGGCGCGGGCGGGATTGCCGATTCTGTTTTAGATATCTTTGTTACGGAGGCATGAATTGCTTTCGGGTGATGAGGATTTTAAGTAGAATATATGGCTTGGTATAAAAGTTTAGAATTTAAAATGTTTTCCAACGCTTTTTCTTTTCTTTTTTTGTGTTTATAATTGGCGTCGCACGGCTTGTGCATTTGCCATTTTCAACTAAAATTTATTGATTTTTCAATAAAATTTGCAACGTTACACTCCTTCTAAGTCGTCAAGTCATGTGTTAGTAAAACAAAGAAATAGAATAAAAGTAGACGACGTCTCTTTTCGAAAGTGGCGGATAGAAAGCTTGCTATGTTTTAATAATTTTCATAATTTAAAACTTTTTCTCAGGACACTTGATACACGCTTATTTAGCTTTTTGTGAAAAGATGTCAAAGTTTACACAGACTGTTACTGGTTGCGACATTTTTCCCAGCACTCCCAACGAGTAACACCCAGGTGAACAGTGTGCCTCGATGCGAAAGAAAAATCCCAACGAGGTACGCTGCGCAAAAGATAGCTACGTTTTCTGAAGTTTTACCGCATATGAGACTGTATGACTGTGAGGTATACTTAAGACTGCGCCACCGCCAGGTAGAAATCTTCATACAAAAAAATGCCACGTGCCGCACGAAAAAGCGGTTTCTATTGAATATCTCGTGAAATATAGATAATTTAAAAAAAACTCTTTTTATTTTGTCCCAATAATCTGTACCATATTGACAAAGAATCGAATCTAGCCAAAAGTTAGAGGTAACTTTTGGACTATCGTGTTTCTGTCTAAGTGATCCTTCGGTATTATAATGTAGTATCAAAGCATATTTTTAATTTGAAGTCAGTTAAAATTCTAATCTCAGATTGGTAATTTTGCGTTATATTCCACCTTAACGTATACAAGCGTGTCAGACACATCAAAGACAGTGAAAGCGATGCCTTGACTGACCCAGACATTAGTACACTCTATGCACATACGCGTAGTGTGTAGAGGAGAGTGAGAGTGCTATTTGAACGGTGTTAGGGCGATAACGTCGGTCTGCGGTGAGCGGTCATGTGTTTAGTTATAATGAATTGGGTTGGAAACTAAACATACTGAATTAGATTATTTAGTGCTGGCAACTCTATTAATTTGTCGATGGAGTGTAGACTACGTTCAATTTGTAAATAGAATCGGATGTATACAAAACAAACTTATCTGTGGTTTGTTTGTTTGTGGTTTTCAATTCTGTCAGTGGTTATTTTAGTATTTGTGGCCTAAACAAACTTACTCTTTTAAAGAAACGTATCTGGCTCGCCTCAGATTTATTCGTTATTAATTTGCCTGATTGTTCTAAATATTATTAAACCTCAGCTTTTTGCAATTTCTGATGCAGAAAAATATATACAATATATTGAGTTTATTATGAAAATTGTTATGAATCTATTCCTAACCCTACTACCACTAAATTGGATTTAAACGTAAAGTCATTTAAGTAATTCTATTCATATTTATTAACTCCGCATTATCAAGTTTTATATGTAAGAGATTTCATTTCATTTATTCATGCTAAATGTAGGTAGGTACATAGTTTTATAAGCTTAGATGTAATTCCGTAGCTCAATGTAATTGTAAAGTACATTGAGATTATATTATTATTACAAGTAGATTTATCAACATTTGATATCATGACTGTTGGTCCCTACATATAAATAAAATAAATAAATAATGCTGGACGGTTCACACAACAATATCTAGCCCCAAACTAAGCAGAGCTTGTGTTATGGGTACTAGATAACTAATATACTTAATACAATATATTAAATAGATAGATATTTTTTATTATAGGTACATAGAATATACCCAGAACAGCCTGAAGAAAAATCTGCAGATTTTACAAATATTTGTTCCGAGGCGGGAATCGAACCCGCAACCTCCTGTGTTGCAGGCGAACATTCGCCCGCTGCGCCACAGAAGTCGTCAAATACCATAACCTGCATTAGCATTAGACGAGGCGGGGCGGGCGAACATTCGCCTGCGACGCTGGAGGTTGCGGGTTCGATTCCCGCCTCAGAACAAATATTTGTGCGTTCAGCAGATATTTGTTCAGGGTGTTCTGGGTATTTTCTATGTATAATAAAAATATCTATCTATGTTATATATTGTATTAAGTATATGAGTTATCTAGTACCCATAACACAAGCTCTGCTTAGCTTGGGGCTAGATAATGTTGTGTAAACTGTCCAGCATTATTTATTTATTTATTTATTTGATCGATATTTTCAAATCATCGATATTGCTGACAGCACTAGACCACACGCTTGAATGCAAGCTAAGTGCCTAAGATATAGCCTGTGACGTAAGAGCAAGGTCATCGATAGAGAGAGTACATATTGCTATGTGTTCTCGGCTCTATATTATTATGAACGGTTGGATGAGCGAAGTGAGTTCTTTGGGTCAACTTGGACGAATCGGTGTTTGTATGTAGGTATGTGTGTTTGTCCGACGATAACAACAGATTCACTAAGGTGATTAGTCACCCCAAATTCTGTCACTGTCTAACTCAGTAAAGTTCAGATAAGTAAGAACGGGGCAGAACAGAGCACGCGAAAAAAAGTGAGCGAAAATCACGAAAAACTGCAACTGTCAAAACAAATGAATATTTTCAAAAATCTAAACTCCTTTTTTTTTAACATACACAAATAAACTCGTGCCTTTTTCCCGGATTTCCACTTTCTACGATCCTGACACACCTTTTTTGCTTCATTCACTCGCATTACATTCTTCATACATGCTCGTCGGTTGACCTGGCCTTTTTCCAGAACGTCTCCAATCTGGTCTGAATACGTTCGCCGAGGTCTTCCCCTTCCCACTGTCCCATACACGCTCGTATTATGTACCCGTTTCGTCAATCTACTCATCGACGTAAATAAAATGAATTTATTTTACTTTGGTCGAAGAATCTACTATCGTCCATCCTTTCTAAATGCCCAAACCATCTAAGCATACCTTTCTCAATCCTAGTCACTACGTCTTCTTTGACGTACATCTTTTTATAAATCTATTAATTAATTACCTTTAATATTGTGAAATAATCATTAAAATCGCTTCAGGCGTTTGAAAATAGTCTTTTTTTGTGTAAACCGTAGGAAATTTTGGAGATTTTCATGTCTAAATTTTTGATCTATTCTTGACATACTATACCTATAATATATTTTTTAATTATTTGGGCCATCCATTAAGGAGAAGTAGGCTTTCTAAGATAGGTCTATGTTGCTGTTTTGGGTCTATTATCGCCTTAAATCTTGAAGAATCTTGGTAACAACCACAAGTTTTTCAAAGAGCTATAAGCGTTGATTTCAAATTATAGCCTAGCATGCCATCGACCGGCCAAAATCACCAAATAAGGTAAGCCACGACGTATCACCAACTAATATTTATTTATATATTAGCTTTCTATAAATACATAAAAAACAGAGTTAAAAAACAAAAAGCCAATTACAGGTTTTCACGTGTAGAGAACATCATAGAACAAACTAGTCAACAGTAACGAAGATACATAAATACATAATTAACTAAGGTACGGTTACAAAATAAACTTAACTATGAAAAAGTTTCTGCTGAGCCGCTGACGGGCTGAGCTTACACTCGTGGAGTAGATCGAAGTCCATTGGTTTACACAGTTTATTGAAATTGATGCTTGCACATTGTAGAAATGCATATTGCTTCGTATTAACAATAGGAGTATATAAAGGATAATAAGTAAATAATGTACCACAATACCTACATCTTATACATATACATGTCTAGTACCTGTTGTATGTGGCGGGTGAAAGTGGCCGGACGTGACGTCATAGGTCGGTGATTAGAACATTAACTGTGTAACGGTTAACTTCTACTGATAGTAAAAACAGTAGGAAGCATTTGAGGAAGCAACTATAATCGGGTCTCTTCAAGGCTAGAGTGAATAGGTGCCTTCTAGACCTTTGTGCTCCATCTACGGCCACGTCGTCATTTACCAATAGGTGAGATCGTGGTCAAACAAAGGTCTATAATAGTTTTAAAAAAAAAGTCTTAAAAGCGGTGTCGATAGAGCAACGTTCAGGAAAGTAGTTTATCTTCATCGCGTGCATTCGAGAGGTCTCAGTTCATGGCGAACCACTAGTTATCTAGGTAATGTAGTACCCTAAGAATAGACCCCTCCATCTCCTCCCGTGGATGTCGTAACATCTGACTCAGGGCTTGTTTGTAAGATTCGTTGACTATAAGATATGTCCTGGCTGCTAGCTTATTATGAAATGTATTATTACTGGAAGAAAGCGTTAGTTAAGTCAGTCGTGGAAAGCAATGGCGGCGATGAAGTCACCACTTGTCACGTCTATATTCCACGATGGTGCAACCCACAGTGACAAGAGGCCCATTTAGGCTCTGTCTACCACTTCGGGGAAAAAGGCGTGTGTCTATGTATGTATGTAGATATTTCTAATCACAAGGTTTCTGCTGACGGTCCGTTTAAGGCATTGTCGGCCCGGGCCGTTCGACTGCCCTCGCATCGATTGTCCTAGCCCATTACCTATGCATGGACCAATTCAGTAGCTAATGTTATTATGGGATACAGTTTAGGAAATTAACTATATAATTAACCGAACTTAAACGCTTATGCAATCAACCATAGAGGAATAAAGAAGGTGCTTGTGAGTACGAAGGCTTTCGACAGATTGACAACATTTTAAAGGTCGCAGGAAGTAGGTGGATGAGATAGCTCAAGTCCGTTTGTCGTGACATTCTATAGGGCAGACCTATGTCCAGCAGTGAGCTTCTATACCTCCTCTGTGGCGGGGCGGACGAACGTTCGCCTGCGACGCCGGAGGTTGCGTGTTCGATTCCCGCCTCGGAACAAATATTTCTGCGATCTGCAGATATTTGTTCAGGGTGTTCAGGGTATTTTCTATGTATAATAAAAAAATATCTATCTTTGTAATATATTGTATTAAGTATATCAGTTATTCATCTTTATATGTCTCAGGGTGGCGGGTGCAGTGCAATGCCACATAGGGTGCGTCCTAGGTGGACGTGACCTATGTGGTAATGCACTGTTAAAGGCAGAGGTTACCGCTTAACATCAGATGAGCCATTTGTTTATACCGTCGTCCAAGAAAGATATTGATCACAAATAAAGATATAAATAAATAAATAAATATTGCTGGACAGTTCACACAACATTATCTAGCCCCAAGCTAAGCAGAGCTTGTGTTATGGGTACTAGACAACTGATATACTTAATACAATATATTACATAGATAGATATTTTTTATTATATATAGAAAATACCCAGAACACCCTGAACAAATATCTGCGGATCGCACAAATATTTGTTCCGAGGCGGGAATCGAACCTGCAACCTCCTGCATCGCAGGCGAACGTTCGCCTGCGATGCAGGCGATGCCCGCGACACACATATTGAATTGAATTGAAGAAGATAAAAAAAACGCTGGACTTCGGTGGATGGAGATAGCTCAAGTCCGTTCGTCATGACATTCTATAGGGGAGGCCTATGTCCAGCAGTGGGCTTCTACAGACTGATGATGTTTGATGATCAAACGTATACTCGTAAACCATATAAACGAATTATTACGTAATTTATGGTAATTGTCGATATCCTAAAGAAGCAGGTTTTGTGTTTAAATTTAAGTTGTACTTAATTAAATATTGTTATTTTGTTTATTATCATCACAGACCATATATCAAGATAGACACCGCAAACAAGTAAATTTGTATGAAACCAAGCGTGCTGTTTTATTTGGTACCTACTATATGCTACAAAATATCTCCATCCGCACGGCTAGCTGGATTCAATATATTTTTCTGTTCAGTATAGCGCAAATGGGCATGTCAAAAAAATTTTTGTCTATTTTAAGTGTTTAAAAATTAATTTCTCAAAAAATATACATTCGCTTATAAAGAGAAATACAAGATTGACTTACAAATTAGGGTGGGTTGGTTATTTTAAATTTGAATATTGTACTTGGTTTAGTCAGTTGAAAATCAAATCTACGTATGGTTAGGAATTTTGCAGAATGCCGCACCTTAAAGCTCAACTGTTTCATTTGTTGTTCTGGTTTGTGTTTTAGAGGTTTGACGACCTCTGTGGCGCGGCGGGCGAATCTTCGCCTGCGACGCAGGAGGTTGCGGGTTCGATTCCCTCCTCGGAACAAATAATTATACGATCTACAGATATTTATTCAGGGTGTTCTAGGTATTTACTATTATTATTATTTATTTATTTTATCTATTTTTATTTTATAATAAAAAATAGCTATGTATGTAATGCATTGTATTAAATATATCAGTTGTCTAGTACCCATAACACAAGCTCTGCTTAGCTTAGGGCTAGATAATGTTGTGTGAACTGTCCAGCATTGTTTATTTATTAATTTATTTACCTTAAGATGTAAGGTACCATAATCTCCATTAGGGCTCCAATATATCAAAATAGCTAGATATAAAATTAAGTAATTGATATGAAAAATACTTGATTTATTTATTTGGTTACATAAACATCACTAGAGCACACCCAGCGATCCCAAACATGCTATTAATTTTGTACACGTCCGTACAAGATCCTGCCTAATGACGGACACACAACACACCTACCCAGCTACAGGGGTAGCAAAGTACCCCTGCGCGAAAAGGATCTATTTTCAACTGCTAATATAATTTTCCGATGGATCATCAATCACTGGAGGGGAGTTAAGTCGACACATGTAAATTTCCAGCGCAAATTATACGGAAGGCAGGAAGGCCCTATCTAAACAAATTTGTTTTAAAACTGCCCGAAAAAGGTACGCCGCATTTACAATGAAAGCTGGGTTCCAGTCTTAATAAGCACATGAGATTTTCGAGAATGTGGGTTCGTGGAGTACCTTGCTCTTCATATTTTCGAATACCTGTACAAGAGTCACGTCGAAGTGACGTATGACCCGCAGAGCTGGCTCTTATCTGGCTCGACGTATTAGTATTTGGGGATTCAGCGTGGAATGCAGCCAGCGTCTTAGAAACATTTCTGTCATGTATTGTTTGGATCAGTTGAGTATCTTTCGATCGTTTCCAACGCTCTTTTGACAGTTCAACTGTTTCAATTGTATTTTTCATATTTCAATATTCCAATATTTGTTGTGTTAGTTATATTATTCCATCTCTGAATAAACTTTACCATCACATACCCACAATACATAATACTCACCTGTCAACTAGATAATCCAGATCCACACTATGATTCTTTGCGGTACTACTCAGGAGGCCTGCAATGCTCTAAGGGTACTACTACATAGGTATCAACTAAATCAGAAATAACTAGTAAAGCCCCGAACTGAGAAATCGCGAATACACGCGATGTAGGTTTCTAACAAACTTCTAAAAACATTTACTGAGATCAAAATTTTACGGGGCTACCTCGAAATAATTTCCTACACATCATCGAAAGAACCTTTAAATATGACTAACCAACAAAGCGTAAACATACCAGTAAAGTTAGTATAAGTAGCGAAGAATTAATTGATAGCCTCCTTGTGTGAAGTCAGTTATTATCCCAAATTAATCTAGGAAGTGTGTCATGATGGCGTTGGTTTGCATCAATGTGTTACAATATACTTGAATACCTTACCCGGACATGTTTGTAAGATTCGTTGGTATAAGATTTGTCCTGGCTGCTAGCTTCTTTATGGAATGTGTTACTGGAAAAAAGCGTTAGCCGAGTCAGTAGTGGAAAGCAATGGCGGCAACGAGCTCACCACTCACCACTCACCACGTCTATATTCTACGATGGTGCAACCTTCTGTGAAAAGTGGCCCATCGAGGCTCTGCCTAACCCTTCGGGGAAAAAGGCGTGTGACAATGTATGTATGTATGTATTACTTTACCACCGCATGCAAGTTTATGCCATTTTATATATACCACAGAAACAAAAGACAACTGTACAGGTGTAGGTGTTTATGATAAATAAATACGCTGTCAGGATTTCTACTCAATAATTACAAAGTTATTAAGGTTTTTTTTAATGCATAAAATCAGCTTTGATGCGAGTTTCCCGACACTTATCAATGAAAACTATTTCTCAGAATCAACTGATGCGAGGCGCGGTACTAACGCTCGCGTAGAAAACGAAATTTATTGTGTTATCAAAGTTTTGCATATTGCAGAGTTTTTATTTTTTGTTTTCATTTTATTTTTACTTTTATTTCGTAGACGTGATTCAGTCTTTGTCCTTCCTTTGCCTAACCAATTTGTTAATGGTATTTTTAGATATGCCTTGTATATAAATGGTTTACAGCTGTAAGCGTCACAGGTGGAAATTCGGCAAACTGTTTTATTTGTAAATGCGCCCGTAGGAAAGGGTTTGGCAGAGTAAAAGTCATTATAACTTAGAATTAAATTGGGTTGGGCTCCGTAGGGATAAAAGAGGAAAACTCATAAGTACCTGCTTAGTTAATTTAGTTTATAACGAGAACAGTTTTCATGACTTTAGAAAGGCTTATTAGGACAAGGGATAAATTCCTTCAGGGTAGGCAGCGCATCGACAATCCCCCGGTGTTGCCGGTGTCTATAAGCGACGGCAATCACTTTGCATCAGGTGGGCCGTGAGATAGTTTGTATATTAGCATCATTAAAAAAAGAAAAAAGATTTTTACGTAATTATAAAAAAAATGCCCGGAAGAAACCGCTTACAGCGATAAGGCCGCCAGTTGTACTGTTTTTTTTTTAATTAATCTTTTTTCTTTTCTGGTGTACAATAAAGTAATAATCTACAAGTACAATATTCAGATTAAAAATATACATAGATACTATTAACGATAATTATACGATTATAATTACGAGGACTTTACTCTTATTGAAATAAATTTATCAATGTTTTGTCAATACAAAAAAAACACAAGTTACCTCGAAGTTTTGAGTAGATTCGATTTTAAATACTGTGCAAATTATTTGGTCAATTAAATTTACAAATTACGAGTTAAATTACATAAAATTTAACAAAATTAAAGACGTTTTAAGGTTTTTGTAAAGTTATCTATATTTTACGAGATATTTTGTAGAGTGGTACGTTTTTTTCTTATAAGCTCGTGGAATAATTATGTTGGGTCTGTTAGGCTAGATAACCTTAAAAAAAAGAGCTTTTTTAAAAAAAAAAATCGTTTTCTAAGTGTAAGTGTGTGTGTGTGTAAGTTAATTCAAAAATATAACACAGTTAAAGCACTTCAAAAACCACAAAGGTAAAAAATAATGGTTTATGTGAGTCCCATTGAAACTAATAATACAGTCAATCGAGTAAACAATAGATAGATGCACGTTTAGATTATATACAACGAGTGTTAGTAAATAGGTACAAAAATATAGATATAATGTTTACATTATATTAAACCTGATTTCTGGAACTAGGTAGATGCATTATTATTATTGTTGGAAGATTTACATGTTCGCTAGAAAAATAAAAATATAAAAAAATAACATTGAGCATAGTTCTCGAATACAAGCCTACAAAACATCCCCTCAACATATCGTGAGGGTTTTGTCAAAATATCCGTTTAAGAGGAACGGTATCCTATAAAAACATTTTCACGGTCGACTACGCCCTCTGTATACATTAACCCAAAATCCCCAAAAGGGGGCTCTCGCGTAACCAAACCCCAAAAAGATATTTCACTGTAAAGAGACTATTAGGTACCTACTAGTCTTGGGTACGCATAAAATAAGCCGTCGGTTTGAATTTGTTTCCTCACGGATAAATCAAATAGTACTCGAATTTTATTTCTCATGTCGCTGAATTGTGGCTGTAATAAGAGCCACTCTACGTTGGCTGTGAACTGGCGATTGACTGGCCATATATGCCAAAGAACTGAAAACCTTTTGGGGTAAACAACAGTCAATAAAAAAAATATAAATTTCTTATTATTCTTAAACGAGTTTAACTTGGGGTGCCTTTCGGCTAGGTGCGATGACTTACGAAAGGCGGCGGCAGAAAGTGGATGAGAAGAGCCGAACACTAGGCTCAGTGGCGCCTATTGGGAGAGACCTACGTACATTTGTGAAGCGCTACAATAGCGCTTCAGGCCCATAAGATGTCTAAAGATGTTGTTATGCCACCCTAATACCATCGTGCGACTTCTTAGTATAATGGTCCAGAGTTGACACGTGTAAAATGATTGACTGAAAGATCTGAAAAGTGTAATTTTCGCACCAGGCGATGACTTGTAAAACTTTATATTGCCCACAACGCACAGAGCCCTACGTTGATAATGCCAAACATTCGTAAAACCTTCGTTAGACCGTGATCACATCTTTTGGTAAGTCAGAGGCTGAGGAAGAAGCACAAAGGTCTAGAACATAGAAATCTGTTTGTTTTCAATGATCTAGAAGGCCTTTTTGTCAATTTAATTCTATGAAGGTATTTCGATGGAGGGAGAGCCTGTGTTGATTCTTGGGTAAAAAGGCCGGGGTACCATCAATTAGTGCAGGCGCGGGGAGGGCAAACAGGCCCGCTCGGCAAATAATCGGAGCCTCATTTACGGCCGATCCCAAATGCCCCGTGTTTACTAGTCATTAGACAGGAAGATCGTAGCAGGGCTTATTCAAATAGATGCCTCTCGAAATAAGGGTATACTGCAAGCCTGGTATTATTTTCTCTATTTGTAAGCGAAATCTTGTATCATTACCTCTCTGATAACCTCTATGACACGGCGGGCGAACGGTCGCCTGCCACGTTGGAGGTTGCGGGTTCGATTCCCGCCTCGGAACAAATATTTGTGCAATCTGCAGATATTTGTTCTGGGTATTTTCTATGTTTAATAAAATATATCTATCTATGTAAAGTATTGTATTAAGTATATCAGTTATCTAGTACCCATAACACAAGCTCTGCTTAGCTTAGGGTTAGATAATGTTATGTGATAATATGTCCAGCATTATTTATTTTATTTATTTATTACGTGAGATGGTTCTAACTAAGTTTTCTTGGTACCAAGATCTTGGTTCTACGGATCTCCTCGTTTTGATTATCTTCGTCATTTGTTCTACGGATCTCTTTATTTCAATAACCTGCTTGATTTAATTTACTGTTCTTTCGTTTTTGTTGTCAGAATAGATTTTGATCGTCACATGTAAATCAAGACCATCATAGGAATGCAGGCTTATGAGCTCGTATTCAAGATCTAGGATCTGTAGATAATTAGATAGAAAACTCTTTATTGCACAAGATTAAAAACCGGCCAAGTGCGAGTGGGACTTGCGCACGTAGGGTTCCGTACCCTTAACTATAAAAACGGCAAATAATCACGTTTGTTGTATGGGAGCTGCCTGAAATTTTATTTACATACATACATACATAGACACACGCCTTTTTCCACGAAAGGGTAGGCAGAGCCTCAAATGGGCCTCTTTTCACTGTGCACCTGAATATTTATCTTATTCTGTTTCTTAGCATTTGCTGTTATAGCGGCAACATAAATGAGATACAGCTTGGTGACAGACGGACGGACGGACAGCGGAAGCTTAGTAATAGGGTCCAATTGGCACCCTTTGGGTACGGAACCCTAAAAAGCAGTACATAGGTGAACTTAATGCTAGATAGCATTTTTTTTCAGCTAACCTTTGTGTAATGTAGAGTAGAGTATATCTATCATCTAGGTATACAAATGTTAAGTCCAGAAAGAAGTGCACATAAAAACGAAGAGTAATGTAAATGTTTCCGTGATGTTTTCTAAATGAGAATTTTCGAGAACACAAAACACATTAACCCAAGAATGGTGCACTGGAAACACAACACTTGAAAAGTAACGCTCTTAATTTCCGCGCGTGGTCGCGACAGGCGCAATTTTTTCACGCCATTTACTCAGGCGTCCGTCATTTTTGAGATTTTTGCCGTTACAGCGAAGGGAGAAATGCAAATCACGTTGTATTTAATATTATCATGGAGTATGGATGTAAATAAATCTACTTTTGAATACCCTGAGCTCGGATTTGATGGATAAAATGAGTGTACTGCATAAGTAATAGCCTAAGCAAGTAGCCTTCATGATATTTAGTCTTATTTATTAAATGGTGCTGTTTACAGACATAGTTTTTATTAGTTTCATAATTTATGCATACATAACCCTTTAGACATCACATTTTTAGGGTTCCGTAACTAAAAATTACGGAACCCTTATAGATTCGACATGTCTGTCTGTTTGTCTGTCCGTGTATGTCACAGCCACTTTTTTCCGAAACTATAAGAGCTAGGCTGTTGAAACTTGGTAAGTAGATGTATTCTGTGATCCGCATTAAGAATTTTACAAAAAAATAGAAAAAAAAACTTTTGGTAAATTTTTGGGGTTCCCCATACTAAGAACTAAAACTAAAAAAAAAAAACTTCTAACTCATACGTGAGGGGTATCTATGGATAGGTCTTCAAAAATGATATTGAGGTTTCAAATATATTTTTTTTCTAAACTGAATAGTTTGCGCGAAAGACACTTCCAAAGTGGTATAAAGTGTGTCCACCCCCCCCCCCCATAACTTCTAAAATAAGAGAATGATAAAACTAAAAAAAAAATATGATGTACATTAAAATGTAAACTTCCAACGAAAATTGGTTTGAACGAGATCTAGTAAGTAGTTTTTTTTAATACGTCATAAATCGTAATCCATCCAAGAACTTTTATATCATGTTACTTGCTGCTACGGAACCCTTCATGGGCGAATTTAACTCGCACTTGACCGCTTTTTATTTTAACATTGATAGACCTTATTTGACCACGTTCTCACCTGTTGGTAAGTGACGATTTGACACATACGACATACATACTCTTTTTTCCTCGAAAGGGTAGCCAGAGCCTCAATAGGCCGCCTCTTTTAATAATAATAATAATAAATAGTTCTGGACAGTTCACACAACATTATCTAGCCTCAAGCTAAGCAGAGTTTGTTTTATGGGTAATAGATAACTGATATATTTAATACAATGTATTAAATCGATAGATTTTTTAAATTATACATAGAAAATACCCAGAACACCCGGAACAAATATCTGCGATATGATCTATATGATCCCAGATTTTCAATGTGGGATGCAGCATCGTGGGAATATAGGCGTGAAAAGTGGGAGCTCATCGCCGCCATTGCTTCCTACTACTGACGGCTCAAGCTTTTTTAAAAACACAAAAGTAAAGCAGCAAGGACAAATCTTATACCAATAAGTCCGACTGTTAGTTTACTGCCTAGTTCTTGAAATATCAAAGATGAAAGCAACCAACAGAGCAAATAAATATAGCTCATACATTCCGAATTGACACATCACAGGTTTGAGTCTTAATGTCCTCAGTGACCATTAATTACATTATTTGTTAATTTCTAGGTGCATCCATTTCGACACATCACGTTAAAGCTCCAAAATGATTACACTCACAAAAGTAAGAACGAAAACATTAACCGGTAAATGCTATCCGCGTTTCCAGACCCCTTCCCGTACATTTAGCAGGAAGATGCACGCGCGAGATAGTCCCGTAATGGCCGGCGGTAAATGCCTTCAATGGCGTCGTTAGGGTTAAAATTAAAAATGACCGTGATGCAGCGTTTTCCTTTTTATCCAAAAGGGACTGGAAATTCTGTTGAAAGAATATTTGAAGGGACGGCCTTTATGACCCTGGGCGGGGGTGGGTTATTATGTTAGAGGGTGGTGAAGGGATAGGTACCTGACGCTGCTAAGGTATAATGAGTGCTTTTATGTTTTCGTATAAGTGGTAATTTTGGGTGCCGGCAAAAACCTTATGGTGTAAAAAAATATTTTTATTTTTACAACGAAAAATTGTTGGGAAAGAAGAGGGAAAGTTTTCTTTTTTTTTTAAATAAATTCTGCCAGTTTCCTATTCTATTAATTAGTTTATAGCTTTATGTACTCGTACTCACACCAAGCAGAGTGTTAAAGAACGACATTAAAATAAATAAGTATTTTTGTGAAAAATTTACCCTTAACACGGCCAGTCTACTATAATAATAGTAGGGATACCTCGAGGAGTTCCGTTGTCCACCTTCCGTCTCCATCATCAGATCAGTTCGCTGTCACCATAATATTGCATTGTCATCGGAGCTTGACAGGTATGCAAAATATCATCTCAATCGGTTGAGGATAACTGCTTTAACATTAAGTTGCAAGATTCCATCCGGACATACATACATACATTGCAAGTTAAATAAAAGCTTGTAATAAAAAAACGAGTGAGCCTTACAGTAGTCGCATATAATGTAACATCTGACATTTCACCTCCTTGGTAATATGCGACATGGCTGATAATACCAACCTCTCGGAAAAATGCGCGCTTCCTGTACCTTTTCACGAAGTCACTCGCACAGATTGCAGGAAAGCGAGAGGAATGATGTTACACATTAAAAAACTGATAATATAAAACAAAACCTTGGTCTAACTTAAAATCTACGGAATTTAACAACTTTAAGAGGATTATCCGTTTACATAATCAGCCCAATTTTTTGTTTAAAAAATGAAGCGGCAGGAGTCGTTACAAAAATTTTAATTGATGGAGTGGGTAAAGAATATTTTTGCGAGACCTTCCTAAGCCGCTGTTGCCAGATTCAAACAAGATATTTGGCCACTTTTCTTTTAAAATAAACTATAATTTTTCCGTACCTTCATAAGTTCTTTTAGAGGTAATTTTAATGTTTTTTCTAGAAACAATTTTATTAGTTTTTTTACCATTCTGGTTCATATTGATACGAATTAGGAAGAATCTTTGTAATCAGTTTTAAAAAAGTTTGATTATAGACCTTAGAGCATTGCAGGCCTCCGTACGTTTTGCTCGATGTTATAGGCACATAATCTACCAACCTCAAAATTATTGATGGCATAAAAATAAAAATAACCAATTTATATTATAAAATGTCCTATATTTGTCTAACAAATACAATTATTTTGTATTTTACTTCGACTACACGTCTAATTGTAATGAAATTATTTAGATAATAATGCCTTATGAGACAATGCGTAAGCGCAAGTCGTGTTAAAATGAAAATTAGTAGACTTGTTGAATAAATAGGTGAAAAATAACTGTGAATTTAAAAAAGTACCCGATTTCTCTATATTTATTGAGAGGTGTGCGCTGGGAAAAGTACTGTTTTCTGTTTTTGGTGCAACTTGAAGGGTCTCTTAGAATCCGGTCAGATTATTCCGTCATTTACGCAGTTAAAAAAAAACAAATATGATTATTATTAGAAGAAACATATACACCTTACAAGACTAGTTAGTAATATAAGTAGGTTACTCATTACTTGTTGAAGTGGCAATAGGCAGGTCACAGTTGCAGAACTAACAACCATTGGTAAAGGTTCTCAAATGGCCACCACAAAGCACACAGCGCTGTGTAGGAAGGCTCCCTCGACGGACCAATGACATTATAAAGATCGAAAGAAGTTGGTGGATGGAGGTGGCTCAATACTGTTCGTTGTAGCATTCTATGGGGGAGACCTCATCCAGCAGTGGACTTCTACATGATGATGGACATGGTGCCTTAATACTTTGACATATTTTTTTAAAAGTTTTTTGAGTGAATGCTTGAACTAATGAATGTAGTGTCTCAAGGTATCTGAAAAAGTGGCCAGATTTAACAAAAATAAACTAAGTTGGCAAGAGCACCAAAGCTGGGTGCGGCCACACCGAGGCGAGACTGGGCAATTTAGCCTGTCGCACCCGCGTTAATTAGTATTTTAATTAAAATTAATAGGCGATTATTCCAATTTTCAAGAAGATAAAATTTTGCTGGTCACGGCTTTATATTGTTGGGTAGATTCCAGTGGGTAGCTAAGCTATCGTATTGCCAAGGTGAACAAAATTTTATGAGCCAAAAGATTATAAACCTTTTTTTGTCCAGACAAGGGCGTTTAGTGATTCATCTTTAACCACGTGTACTCTAGCAGTTCCCTAAAATACAAACGTATTTTTTTTAACTCAAATAACGCAAACATGCAAGACTCGACAGAGCTTACTTACTTACCTTTCAGGGTCGAAACTCTGGGACCGTGGGGTACAGAAGCCCTTCGCGTTTTCAAAATTATTTTAGGGCGTCTGGTCGAATCGACGTGACCTGAGTGCTGGCTCTTAGCTGGCTCAACGCATTCGTATTGTATTCGGCGTGGCAATGCAGCCAGCATCTGAGGGATGCTTCCGTCTGGTAGTGATTATAATTAAATAAAATGAATTAGATAAAGATATACATTTATTTACCTTCAGAGAGAATAATGGAACGCATTACTGTGTTCCGGTTTGAAGATTACAAACTATGGGTGCCGGTGTAATAACAGGCGCATGAGACTTTCCATCTTTATGTCTCAGGGTGGCGGGCGCAGTGCAATGCCACACATAGGGTGCGTCCTAGGTGGACGTGACCTATGAGGTAATGCACTGTTCATAGGCAGAGGTTACCGCTTAAAACCAGGTGGGCCATCAGCCTGTTCCGTCATTCAGTAGTATAAAAAAAAAAACCTAATAAAATACATATGAAACAGTTGTGCTACCTGAAGACCGCTGCTAGCGATCTAAAGGTCGCTCAACTGATCCAAATCACTACCAGACGGAAGCGTCCCTAAGATGCTGGCTGCATTGCCACGCTGAAAGGCAATAAATAAAATAATATATAAAAATAAATACAAGATACCCAGTAGAATTTTCAGGAAAGAGTAAACGCATTCACTCCAAGAGATGCTGTGACATACAATTTGAAGATTTCATTTCTACTTTTCTCCATTTCTCTTTCCCTCAGATTTCTATGAATTAATCATTCACATAAACAGAGCCTCTATGAGACACACTGAATCCTTTCAACACATTGGTTCTTTCGCCATTAGTCAGTAGGCCCTTTTCAGGGCCACTGCACTTCAAGCTAGTTACTGACCTAACACAGGGTGATCAAGACAGCACCGGTTATACGAAGTACCTATAGTAACCCTTCAATATCAGTTATGCGGTCGCAATAACCGCGCCAAACCTTAAAAATCCAAAATTCTCACGCGTGAAAGTGCCGTGCTTCTTTTACCTTTTTCCAATGGGTATCGACGAACCGCCTTTCGATTTCATTACGGACGTCCGAAGTTTTTTATTTTTAAATCACGGCCGTGCACCACGCAGCCACTTTTTTATTTCCCGCCGTTTCGTCTGTATTTTTTCCGCGAACTCGTTTTGGTTTTTCATGCACGCGGCCCGCAAACAATGCCATCGCGGCCACAGAATTAACTCCCGACTTTTTGCCTTTCGGCGCCAATAAAAATACTATAATTCGACACAGCGAGCGTTAATTATTAATTAATATTTTTCAACGGCCACAGTTTAATGGCCTCGTTTAACACGTGTTCGAAGCGATTGTTTTTTCGTTCATCGTTTCATGAATGGAATGATGACGTAATAGGATAATGTCAGTGTTGGCAATTTTACGTTTTTATTGGGCTGCGTACTGGTTTTTTCGAGCGGTTACTGGTCAATGGGACGATGCATCGGGTTTTAATTTTCAATGTCATTATCACTTTCACAATGAGCTCACTCATGATTGTAAATGTTCGAGTTTTTCACTGCTTTTTAAAACGAATGTTTTGTAGTTGTGTTGCTGTTCCCCGCTTGTACGAAACTGCGAAGACGCAGAGAGTTGCCTTCTGTTTGCATCTATTAAAAACCTGTATTTTAATAGCAAGGAAAGGGGCAGAGTGTGAGGTCAAAAAGTCGGCCTTAGTCGCGTTTGAGCTTAGATCCCTGACCGTTTCGACCGGTTCAGTCATTTGTGACACGCGCTGACGTTTAAGGGTTAATCAGTTATTTATTTTTAGCTCGGAGTCCGTTAGTTTTTAGTTTTAAGATGAGAAAATTTATTAGAATTTGTTTTCAGTTTTTTGAAGTGAAGTGGTGTTTTTTGGGATCGGTGGTCCTTATAACCATAATAATTCAATTATTACCACTAAATCGTGTTCGTTATTTTTTTTCATATTGGTTCTTTTTGTGTTAGTAGGTTAGTTTTCCTATATTTCTAACCCTGATCTAAAGACAAGGTACCGATGGTATCGTGGAGGCTAGCACCTTACTCTTACTTATTAAAATGTATGAAAATGAATACACGCTTGGAAATACATGCCCCTGAACGATGGAAGGCGTGGGCGTATGTTCCAAAAAGACTTAGACACTTAGCCTAGAACGGTAACATAATATATTTCCAAATATACCCATAGTGATCGACGCGTTGTGTAAGATAGGGCAAACCCTGCCAAATAAAATTGGTGTCTGTCAAGAAACCTGCCTTAAAAACAGGTAAGTACAAACTCTTCAAAATTTGTAATCCTGACAAGTGAAGAATGACGGACATGGATTTTCGTTTAATCCTACTTATATTATAAATACAACATACATACATAGAGACAAGCCTTTTTCCCTGAAAGGGTAGGCAGAGCCTCAAATGGGCCTCTTTTCACCGTTTGCACCATCGTGGGATAAGACGTGACAAGTGGTGAGATCATCGGAGCCATTGCTTCCCACGACTGGCTCTGCTAACGGTTTCTTCCAGTAATAACACATTCCTTAAATAAGCTAGCAGCTAGGACAAATCTTATACCTAATATACTAATCTTACAAACAAGTCCGGGTAATCCCTTAGTCAGATTTTACGACATTCACGGGAGGAGATGGAGGGGTATATTATTGGGCAGGACACACCACGGATATAATACACACGGCAAATTTTAGTTTGTAAAATTTGTTAATAACTTTTCGATAATTAGAGGCTTCTGTTTTTTTATTTTATTTTATTTTATTTATTGGATTTACAAAACAGATTACAATCACCTTAGCTTACACTTACATGCATATTTAGTTCTAATGTTCTATTTGCATGTTTGTCTCTTTCTCTCTCAATCTCTCTGGAAGATACTACATACCGAAGTGGAGCTGTGGGTGAATATGAGTTCGTTATTAATATGATGTTTTAAGCTAGAAAACTCGTAGATAAGTCTCAACACGTGCCATCGCATTATCCTCACTCATTTACTCGTACCTCCTCGTAGGTACCAACTGTTGAAAACCGAGGAGGTAGGGGCGAGAGGGCCACCCCGAGCCTTTACAAGGGTTTCCTCAATCGACCGCTTTTTACGACGTAAACACTCGCCCGCAGTGGTTCTCAACATTGACCTTTGTTAAATAAATTAAAATAGTTGAAAGATGAACTTTATAGTATCTAAATATAAAAATAAAATAAAACTTTCGTATAGAAAAGGAAAGATATATAGATAGATAGATAAAACGTTTATTTATATCTCCAATAACACACGTACATTCAAAAAAGAACTGAAACATCGTGCACAAAAAACTAGATAACTAAACCATTATACACAGAAACAATGCAGTGCTCAAAAAACATTTAAACCTATATACACACAAAAACGAAGGCTATAAGGCTGTGACGTGTTCGGCCTAAGAATATACCTCTACAAAGGTTGTCTGGAACAGATCACTTTTAGCCATAAGATCGCCCATTGTTCGTTGTTAATTAGTTAGTTGTTTGTCACTTTGGTTTTTACTTTTCTTAGGTGTACAATAAAGAGTTTATCTATCTATCTATCTTTCCGTTTCCTCCCGAGGATGTCTAAAAAACCGACTAAGGGAGTACTCCAGGGAATAGGCAGCAGCATCCACCTGAGTATTCAACACCAATACTGCGATCACTAATCCGCCTGCCAAGCGTGGTAGTTATGAAAAATCCTCCCATTTGATTTAATGGGGGAGGCCCCGATCATCGTTGGATGTATAATGGCTGATGCATCGTACCTTATTGTATGTCTGTCTTTATTTGTACAGATCTAGCGCTTAATTGAGTCAATCCCTGAGGTATGGGAGCGGTACGGGAGGGGTGTTTTCGTTACGTCAAAATGAAGCGTGGCTTCATGTTATCTGATAATTTGAGAGACGAAAACACCCCTCCCGTACCGCTCCCATACCTCAGGGACTAACTCAGTTAAGCGCTAGACCTGTAATTGAAAGGATGTTTTTATTTTTGTTTTGAATTCTTAATTAATTAAGATGCTGGCTGTATGTTTGTAGACTTATACGTATCGTAATAAAATCTGTTAGAAATTAAAACAATACAAATCAAACTATAAACATTGAGAATTTCAATCACAAGGGTAGGTAGGAGTGTTTGGGACAAATCGCCAACGGGCGCGGTCCGGCACGCAACGCCGTTTGCAAGACGCACCCTCATAATCCTCTCCCTCATTACATACAAGGATAGTTAATATTACCCCACCCTCCCCCGCGTCGAATTCAAAGGTTTTATGTCTTTAATAAAACGGGGTTTGGCCGGTGCTTAAATTTGAGTGCGTTGACTGGTTTACGAGTCTGAGTGCGCCTACCGATGCAAAAATAAAGTTAGTTTTGTTGAAACTACACACAGTTTCAATATAGCGACAAAAAAAAACTCTCTTTGAATGTTGAAAAAAACATGGTATGGTTTTAGGATATCGTTTATTGCCCGTATTACAGTATTACTACCAGTAGTACCACGGGTAAAAAAACTCCCGTAGAACTACCAAGCGATCCAGTAGTACCACGAGTTATTTTTACCCGTGTTACACTCATTATTTGTCACTTCTTTGGACAAGTTTCTGCACTTGGCTTCGCTTGAGTTTTACCCAAATAAAAAGTAGTCTATAGCTGCTGCTCCATCCAGGTCATAATCTATATGTGTACCAAATTTTATCGAAATCGGTTAAGCCGTTTTTATTAATTGAGTAACAAACATCCAACACCTTAATTTTGACATTTCTGTACCTACTAATACAAATATGTAAAGTCAGAATGAGGTAAACTTTCTTTGTAATGGATAAACACAAAAACTACTTAACCATTTTTAAAAATTATTTCACACATAGGAAGCTAAACTACCAGCGAGTAACATAAGTTATATTTTGTTAGCTTTCTCCCCCGGCTACGCTCGCGTATTTGTATGTTTGTTTGTGATGGATAAACTCAAAAAATATTTATCATATTTGAAAATATTTCACTTATAGTAAGTTATATTATTGCTGAGTGCTATAAGGTATGATATATAAGCTACCGCCAGCGGCCCGCATTATGTGTTGTTCTACTCAACTCCGCAACGGTCTAGTATATAGAGTATTTTGGTGTAAGGTATGTGTGGATGGATAGTAGATGACACTACCAGAGTGAAGACGGGGTGAGTCATCACTAGTATGATATAAATGGGATTAGGTACCATATAATTTAACTCGAGCTACGAGTTTTTGTAAAGTATTTTCTGAATTATTACAAGCTTCGTAAATAAAGGGAAAACATCGCGAGTAAACCGTATCTACGCACAGCAATCCCATAGGGACCACAGACAAAATTAAAGACAATAATATTATACCATCCTCATCCCAAACCTCCCGTAATTTCAACTTCAGAACTCCCCACCGGACCCAGGGGCAAGGGGGAAGACCGCATCCCTTCCTCCCTGGATTACGTGGAAGATAGTTAAATCCACCCTGAATAAAATCCCGCTCGTCAATAAAGGGCTTTTGTCCTTGCGAATAAAGGGCTGTTTTTGTTATCTTGAGGATTGCCTAATTTGACAATAACAAAAGGGTTCCGCTGGGGAATTGCGGTTATAATCAAATTTTTTGTATTCCGCTTTGGTGGATACTGGGCCTTACATTTGGATGTGGGTCGGGCCGATTTCGTTAGCAATAATAAAGGTCTGATTTTTCGGAAGCCGCTCCCAGATTACGAACTCTTTGTTCGAAATAGAAAGTAGGTTGTGATGTATTGTTTTTGACTTCAATATTATCTGAGATGGATGGCAACCTATTTGTTACCTACATTTAGGCTGAGCGCACACTACGAATTTTAATATTTTAATGACCTCTTCTGACCTAGGCCTCCCCCATAGAATGCCATGAAGAATTGTCTTGAGCTGCCTAAATCTACCGACTTCCTGCTACCTTTAAAATTACGTCAGTCAACTGATAGAGGGTAGTATACAGGGTGTAATATAATATCGCTATAAGACTGGGTACCCATCATAGCGAGTAACTTTAGTTCTACAACTTTTTAAAGTTCGATGATTTTCATTCATGAAATGCCTCGTAAAAATCCTAAAGTCCTTGAGAAATTCCTGAAATTCCTCCAGAAATGTGCCTAACACAACATGAGGCAGCCCTTCGTGAGGTACCTTAACGTACCGCAATGTCCTCATACTGTGTTAGGTACATTTCTTAAGGAATTTCAGAGTTTTTAAGCGGCATTTCATGAATAAAATGAATAACCTTCTAAATTTAAAAAGTTGTAGAGTTAAAGTTATTCGCCTTGATATGTAGAATACGCTCCTATATGGGCTTATGGAAATAATTAGTAACTATTAACCTGTATATAGGTTTAGTTAAAGTAGAATTCCTTGAAATTTCATACGACTTTGGTTTCAATCATTACCAATACCAACTAATCAGTAAGCACGATCCAAAGGTCCATCTATTTGAAGTTGTATCAGAAACAGAAAGCGCCGAGTGTTATGGGTCGGCGAGTGGTCCACTTCCGCAGCGCTCGATATGGCGTGCTTTTATAGGGTTCCATTTTTATTTTAGGATGCTTTTCGAGTTTGCACATCTATTGCTTGTAGTGTTTTATATAAAAATCAGTCTAAGAAACTTTTTATGAATCATAAAAAGAGATTATATTACAGTTTTTTTGTTGTTATTTAATAACAAGGAGAAATTTGAAAAATTTGAAAAACCCCAACTCAATTAAACGGCTGATCTAATTTTGGTAAAACATTTCTGAGAAACATTGCGACCTCTGTGGCGCGGCTGGCGATGGTTCGCCTGCGTCGCAGGAGGTTGCGGGTTCGATTCCCGCCTCGGAACAAATATTTGTGCGATCTGCAGATATTTGTACAGGGTGTTCTGGGTGTTTTCTATGTGTAATAAAAATATATATTTATGTAATATATTGTATTAAGTATATCAGTTAACTAGTACCCATAACACAAGCTCTGGCTTAGCTTGGGGCTAGATAATGTTGTGTAAACTTGTCCAGCATTATTTATTATTATTATTTATTATTATTGCTAGAAAACCCGCTTTCTAATAAATAAAAAAACTACATTCCAATCGGTTCACCAGTTCAAGAGCTACAGTGCCACAGGCAGACACACACACATAATAGCGGTCAAACTTATACCCTTCTTTTTGCGTCGGCGTTTAAAATATTTAAGGCCGCTAAACTTCGTAGAACGTCTACGTTGCTGTGGTTGCTACGACGTAGATGCGTAGGCGTCTACGTATGTTTAATTTGTTATAGCAAGTTTCAAGTACACTTTCTTATCATACATAACTACCTAACTATAAACAACTTCTACAGAATTGAGATTGACTATAACTATGTGAGATTGAGTTATTATGAAAACGTATATGTATATGCATAAATCTTGCAGTGATATGTATTTCACTTGTACACATCAGCACGAGCATCTATTGTGGGTTATTTCCTAATTAACCACTAAATATATAAATACACTTAACTAAATTGAACTCTTTTTTTTTATGTTATGACTCGACAAACTGGCATACGGCTGCCTGATGGTAAGCGGTTACCGTCGCCTATTGACATCTGCAACACCAGGGGCATTGCCAATGCGTTGCCTGCCCTGAAGGACTCTCTCTCTCTCTTCATGTTAGCTAGTCCAATTTGTATAGTTTTGTCTATCATGAATAGATTCATGAAAATTTCAACCAATTTAAAAAAGCTTATCTTATCTTAAACTTAACTCTAGAAAAAATATTTTTCCTTTGGTTTGATAATTTATCTAGGTATACATTATTTATTTCGATAACTTTTCATAGTGCTCTAATAAATCTTAATAAATACAATAGTTTTGTAGTGGCTAGAAATAAAATTTATCTGTCAATCATTGCACAAACTACTTTCGATCGAGAATCCGTAGTAGTGGTAAACGTTTGAACTTTTTTCCTTAAACCAGTACACAGCGAGTTCAAGAGCGCGCTGACCTCCGCTACTATTTGAACTTCAACCTTTTTGGCTCTCCTCCTTTTTGAGCTCCGACACAGGCAGTTTATTGACCAAGTTGATGGACTGAAATAGGAAGAATAAACTGAAATACTGTGTGAGTGATCGGATTTGCGATTGCGTTGCAGATTGTTTTGAAGTCATAGAAAAACAAAGTAATTATTCTATTTTTCCGTCATTTTATATCCATAAAAGAACTAATGAATGACACCTGTGGCGTGGCGGGCGAGTAGCCGGCTGAGATGCATGAGGTTGCAGGTTCGATTTCAGCCACGGATAAATGTTTTATATTTAACTGCTTGAATGACAGAACAAGCATATGGCCAACCTGATGTTAAGCGGTAACCTCTGCCTTTAACAATGCATTACCTCGTAGGTCACATCTCCGTAGGACGCATACTATGTGGCATTGCACTGCGCCCGCCACCCTGAGACATAAGGATGAAAAGTTTCATGTGCCTGTAATTTCACCGGCAACCATACCCTTCAAATAGGAACACAGCAAGGCGCGTACTAATGCTTTGCGGCAAAAATAGGTACCTATAGATGTAGTAATTCCCCGGGTGCTCATTCACAAAAAAGCTCTGCTACTACTGTTTGTATGATCTGTAAATATTTGTTCCGTGTCTGCGCGGTAGTTGTGTTACCATGGTACTCGTAGTTCCTGATACCCACGACGCAGGGGTTCTAGTGTGGTATCAGGACTATGTGTTTGACTGTTGGATGTGTTATCGATCACCGACATAGCCTTCAGGTTTAAGAAGTGGCAATTGGCAGGTCATATAGCTCATAGAACCACAGAATAAATAATAGTACATACAAGTAATAGAACTGACAACCGTTGGGGATAAAGTTGGTGACAAACAACCACGACCCTGAAGACGAAGTGTAGGAAGGCCTTCCAAGAACAATACAAAGGTCATAGTAAGTTAATGGATGGAGGCGGCACAGGAACATTTGCCGTAGCATTCTATTTAGGAGGCCTATGTCCAGCAGTGGATTTCGGTTTAAATAAATTTATTCTCAAAAATACATTTTGTCACTTACATGAGAAAAACATTTATCTTATAAGTAGTAGGTACATTAAACATATAATTTGGACCTTCGAGTATGTAAATAAGTAATATTGTACCTACATTATTTGTAGTAAACTAGGTAAGCACTCATTCAATGCTTATGCATGATTTGCATCTCTTAAACAAGTAGTACGATCTTTAAAAGTAGGTATCTACAACGTACTGCGTAAGTTTTTATGTTGTGACTCCGCTTCACGTGACGGCCAACTTTTTTTTCGTTTTGGTCTCTCAGTGAAATCTGGGCACAGCTCACTCTCCTTAGCCAATTGCATGACCAAGAAGTGACAAAATGGTACCTTAGATATAAAAAGAGAAGTAAAGGCAGATATGGTGTCGAAGATGGGAAGATGAAGATGACATTAAGAAGGTGGCAGGAACATGTTGGACGAGAGAAGCAAGGGAAAATCGTTGTGGGAAAACACTTGGGGAGGCCTATGCTGGAGAGCAAGATAATCGAAAACCAGTGTCTAATATGAACATTATAATTTACATTTACTTCTATAAACAAAATATCATATCAAGGAGACTTAACACACATGTTTTAATGGATAGTATCCCATAAATATCATCAGTTTAGCTACGATACCCCTAAACAAAAAAAAAACAGTGTAAAATGTGTTAGGGGTATCGTAGCTAAACTGATGATATTTATGAGATACTATCAATTAAAACTTGTGTGTTAAGTCACCTAATTCTCGCGAAATCAACTTTCACTATCTGAAGAAATGTTGATGAGCTGTAATGGGCAAAAAACACCAAGAAATTGGAATATCGCGAATAGTTAGAGTTCTCGGTACTATAATCAGTTCAGCATTTATCAAGTTGCGTTGATGCAAACCCTTATTATAGGTATTCATGTTAGCTAAAATCACGCACATTCAACAGAAGTTGGTTAGATAGTCAGATAGTCATTTAATCATACAAAAGGTACACGTCAAACAAATAATTATCACAAAATGAGTCAAAATAACAAATAGGTATACAATAAACAAAAACATGTCACATCTAGGATTACCTAGGTAATTAGATTAATTTCAGGCTAGTGAACTCATCGAATAAGTAGCAGGTCTGCTCAATAAGCCAGCGCTTCAACCTGGACTTGAATATGCTGATATTAGGAGCATAGTGATATTTTTAGGCTGCCGGACCCATGACATGCGTCAGTTTGTTGGATTTCGCCAACAAACTGCGGTTAGCGATGAGTCTTACGAAGCGTCCACTTACGATTGATTGCTTTAACAGCCCTAGCAATCACCCAAAACCACGTAACGAGCACGCACACAGGTGCAAAACAAGATTAATTAATCGGCGGACGTGGGGTCCATTTGACTCCAACACTTGAGGAGGGTTGGCGCGTGCGTGAGACACCTGTCCTGACATCTTCGATAACCCTCACGTTGCTGACAGCCCTGCCAATTACCTTCACTCTACAGAATGTGCTTGTAGAAATTCAGGTATCCAGAGATTAGTTGGATATAGAATAACGTATTAGGGTAGTAGAGGACAGAGGGCGAAAGTATTAAACACTAGTGGGATTCCCGCGACTTCACCCACGTAGACTAAACCATAGAAACTGCAAAACCCCGCTGCACTCCCTTATGGGTCCCCGAGACGATCAAGTCCACTTGACAAGTCTACGTGCTGTCAAGTATGGTCCAGCCCGTAGATACATGACGGGACTTGTCAAGTCAACGCTGTAAACGATCAATATTCACTTCAAGCACGTAGACTTGTCAAGTGGACTTGATCGTCTCGGGGACCCATTAGAGGGTAAATTTTATAAGTACCTCTATACTACATAGTCAATGCACCCTCCAAATTTCAGGTCTCTAGCACTTACGGTTTAGGCTGCGCTTTGATAGTTAGTCAGTGAGTCAGTCAGTTAGTCACGCAACGATGTTATATATATTGGCTAGTGGGATGCCCGCGACTTCGTCTGCGTCGAATTTTTTCATACAAACTTTAACAACCCCTTGTAACGACTTAAGGGTTGAATTTCGGGAATTCATTTCTTAGTGCAACCCTAGACCACAAAAGGAACATCCTCAGGTCTCCAGGATTTACGGTTTAGGCTGGGCCACAGAATACAAAGCGAGTCTTGCACTCACACCAAGTTCAATTCAGGTTGCACAGCGTAATTACCTACAGCTAAATTCACCTACTAGTTTCTTCTCTTTCTATCGCGGAACTCTTATCTTGTCTGACTCACTGAAATTACTCGACAAGTTGAGCACGCCGGTACTTATACTAATATTTATTCTGTGACGCCGGGTACTTGTAGCTTCATACCTAAAGTCCGGGTGCGCCACGCCTTGTTGTGCATTGATAGTCAGTCAGTCAGTCAGACACGTAATTTTTTTTTTTTTTTTTTTTTTTATCGCCGGGAAGCCGTCGCGTATACTCCTTGAGGAAGGGGGTATTAAGTCCCAGAAACTCGAGTCGGGTGTTTGACTCGGAACAAGTACCTACGTGAGTTATTACCGGTTTTTTTCAATTATGAATATTACTCACGGAAGTTTTAATAGTAATTTTATATATATTGATTTTCACTATGAGACAGGCTTAGTGAGCTGCTAACGATATGTACAGTTAGGAAACCATAATTAATGAGTTAAAAGTATTTTATAGCAAAAACATTTCTACTTAATCCAACCTAACAAAGTACAGTTAGCCGGTTTTTTTTGGCGGTTAAATTACCTAGGCCTATGCATACATACCTATACACAAGAGGTTATGTAGAGCGTCCAGGGATTAAATAAACAAAGTTTTTGTCGAAATCCTGTGAGTAAAAACATCAAACAGATTAGGTGGGTCGGGATCGCTACATTTGCCTTGATTAAAGGCCCACTAAGGGCCCTCTGGCCCTTATGCAGAGAAATGATAATAGAACGATATGGTTTGAAACGGCGCGTATTTTAATAACGCAGTTTTAAAGGTGGAACTAAGCAGTATTTAATTTTTATTTTTTTCTTAGGGACAACAAACATTTAAAAGTAGAAAAAAAAACTAGAATAAGATAAATTGATGAAGAACCAAAACAGTTATCCGCAACTAGCAGTAAAAAGTCCTAAGAAAAATGATATATTGCATAGCGTAGTGAGTTGCAATTATGTACCGTGTACTAAGAATAAAACTACATAGTATCGCAAATGAATCAACTTTATTTATGTTTATTATAACACCCATCACTCACACACGAAGTCCTGACCTCGCAATGGGATTCACGACACGGAATCAGGAACTATATGTATCGTGGGATCAGAACACACAGACCCGGTACAAATATATGCATTATCATACAAAAATTTGTTAAATCTATATCATTAAGATAGAAGTTTTTTTCAAAATGAATTAACCTGCTAATTTTTGGTTAACTATCGCCTTAAACGCCAAGAGTAAGAATACAAAAATCTTGTTATTTAAAAAAAAAAATGGTGTTCGTTAGTCTCGCAAAATCCCAGAAACGGCTTGACCGATTTTGATGTTTTTTTGTGTGTGACCACAAAAAACCACCCAAATAGTGTGGGAGTTTGGGACCCACCCAAATAGTGTGGGAGTTTGGGACCCACTCAAATAGTAGGTCCCTGGATGGTTAACAACTGGACCCGGTAGGTGACGCTCCAGGGTCTCCGGAACCACGAGAACGAAGTCGCAAGCGGGCCACTAGTAAATTATAATTTCAATTCTGGCCTCGTATAACGTTTTAAAATCATCCCTCAGTATCAGCCCAATGAAACTGGGCCGAGTTAAATCTTGTCTGTTTTTCGAGCTATTTTTCTCAAGGGCCGCGCATGGCGGGTGAGTTATCGCGGGTTGAAGGGGTGGTGGGCGTAGGGGGAGGGTTGCCCTAATTTTTCACGTGGAACCCTCTGAGGTTTCCAAAGAGGTTGGGTTGGCGTGTGATGGCGTTATCTACGAACGATCTTGAACAATAAAAAGAGCTTTTCATTTTGGATTCTTTTATGTATTTTGTTTGAGCCTGTTTGTTGTGCCAGATGATTTAAATGTTAACACGGGGCTTTGAAATGTCTTCATGAAGTATATTAATTAGGCGGTATTTGTTTACAAAACTTTTTTGTTAGGAAACATGTTTTTTTTATGTGAATGAATAACAGACCCAGCGGTAATCTCTGCCTCTAACTATATGCGTTAACGCATAGCTCACGTCCACCTAGGACGCGCCCTACGTGGTGACGGAGTGCGACCGCGACGTCGATGCTTAAAAGTGAAAAGTCTCATGTGTCTGGACCTTCAAACCTGAATACAGTTAGGCGAGCACTACTGCTTTGTGGCAGAAATTTGTATGGTGGTAGTACTTCCCCGGAAGAACACATCCACAAAAAAACTCTGTAACAAAATATCCAAACATTGCGACATAGCACGAGACTAAAATGCGAAATAAATACCATGTCGTATCTCAGCTAGTTCACTGAGACACGACATGGTATTTCAAACATCGACACATCGGCGGCTTATTATTTAGGAGATTAAGGCGATAATAGACCCAAAACTGCTATAAAGACCTATCTGTAAAAGCCTACTTCTCCTAAGAGGACGGTCCAAATAATTTTAAAAGAAAACATATACTTAATAGGTATGATATATTAAAACAAAAGGAGAAAAAAAAAACAGGAAAAAATCCAAAGTTTCCTATGGTTTGCACAAAATAAGTGCAAACCTTCCTTTTTTGTGCAAACCATTCTGTCAAATTCTGTCACTATCTAACTCAGTAAAGTTCAGGTAAGTAAGAACGGGGCCGAGCACGCGAAAGAAATAGTGAGCGAAAATCACGAAAAATCTCAACTGTCTCAAATAATTACTATTTTCTAAAATCCAAACTTGCAAACGACTTGCAAACTTGCAGACGAACGCCTGAAGCTATATATTCATGTTTCATTCACAATATTGAAGACAATTTAAAATTTAATTTTTTTAATTTTTTTTTTTGATGTAAAATCATTAGTTTAGATTTTTGAAAATAGTAATTTATTTGATACAGTTGAGATTTTTCGTGATTTTCGCTCACTATTTCTTTCGCGTGCTCGGTTCTGCCCCGTTCTTACTTACCTGAACTTTACTGAGTTAGATAGTAACATAATTTGGGGTGACTAATGTGTAGTAACTACGACACATTTGTAAATATCGAAAGTAGCCTCAGTACAATACAAACACAACATTACCACCCAAATTAAGGTCTTAACATCAGACTATGCCTAGCTCAGTAAAACCTAAAACCAACCTTTATCCAGAATTAATTCTGCAAAAACGATAAATCACACACACATGCTACACTGGCGCTCGTAAATTATGAAGATTGAATTAATATTACCGAACGAAATCTTACGCCGCCATTTTGGAACCCTTATCCACCCTCTGCCTGAAACAGACGATTACAAGAACAAACTTAGCACTTGCAGTTTGGCAAATATATTTTTGGAAACCCCACACTTATTTCGAACAGAATAACGAATAGAATCGGTTAAGAATATATTTTTGCAGCTGTTTGGGGTGATTTTGCCTCTTTTGTGCTCGGTCCTTTCGTAGGCATAATTAGGGACGTACCCTCAGAACCACAGAGCTCTGCTACATATAGAGCGAGTACAAAAATCTTGCCAGAAATAACAGCAGTATGTTAGATTTCTTAATGACGTTTCATCAGTAATTAATAGTAATTAAAAAAAAAAAAAACAATTCGTTGACTTGATTTTAACTTTTTTTTTTATTTATTTCATACACAATATGATTATCTTACACAGTTCATTAGGTCCATTACCCGAAAAACCTCCAAAGGTTTGACTAGGTACTCAAAATGGTCAAAAAGACAACTGAGTAAATCAAGAACAATATTCATTTAAACTAAGCATGTATTGATTACATTATAATTAAGAATGGTTGTACTAAAAACACGATAGGGTAAAATTTCCTGGATATAAAATAACACAAAGTTACCTCTAACTTTTAGCTATCTAGATTCGATTGTTTCTCAATATGGTGCAGATTATTGGGACATACATACATACATAGACGCCTTTTTCCCCGAAGTTGCACCATCGTAAAATATAGACGTGACGAGTGGTGAGCTCATCGCCGCCATTGCTTCCCACGACTGATTCGGCTAATGCTTTCTTCCAGTAATAACACATTCCATAATGAGCTAGCAGCCAGGACATATCTTATACCAATAAATCTTATCAACAAGTCCGGGTAATTAAAGATAAATCAAATCAAAACAACAAAAATCAAGGGTTTCTGTGAGCGTTTTGTAGAATTATATATATTTTATGAAATATTCAACTGAAATGGTTCGAGATGCGCGAGGCGTTTTTTGTATGAAAATTTCTGTTTGGCGGATGCAGAATTTTCAAATTTGCTTTCTTTTGTTTTTTTATACTGATCTTACTCGTTAGTGTGCTTGAAGATAGTATATTTGCGTGTGTTCTATCAGAAAGTAATACAATTCATTCTTATACACACATCAAAAGCGTCTAGGGATCAAGTAGGTACATTTAAACTTTAAAAAAACTCCAGTCTTCCAGACCGGCTTCTTACTTTAATTCCTATGTTTATGTTAACAACATATCCCTATATTTTGAAAATATTAAGAAAAATTTAAGTTATTGCAAACTGTGAGAAATTAACCTGAGTTAATGTCGTCAAAATAAGGCAAAAATTATGATGTTTTCAAATTTTATTGTATAATTCGAAGAAAAGTTGTATTTTTATTGTAGATTGTAAAGATAAAAAAAAAACTGTGTTTCCACCTTAGATAAATTATTGACTATCTAAGGTTTCCACCATTGCACATTGACACGAATCACACAATCACAGCGATTTGAGGCACTTTTGACATATTTACTGTGCTTTTAATGTGTGTAGTTCATACCTCGTCGTATCTACATCTTGTTACAACCCTTGCACTCTTTTTCTAGTACAGACTACGTATAGATGGGATTTGGGTTCTGGTATAAATTGATTCAATCGAGTCGCGATGTTTCGCACGAAAAGCTTCCGGTTTTTGCCGTTTTTCCTTTTACGGTTTTAGGTTTATTGGACAAGGAATTAATTAGGGTGATCGCAAGTGACGTTTGATCAGGCGCCGGATACGGGCTGTAATGAACTCTTTTATAGATGGAGGTAATTTTGGTACGACGGGTATTTGGGCCCTATTTAATTCATATCAAGCGTAGCGTATGCTGACTTTATAACTTTTGGCGATACTATTTACAGCTTAGCTTCATCTTATGTTGTACTTTTATTGTAATTTCTAAGGTTTCATACTACTTATACTGTATACTTTTAACACGCGTTTTATATGCAGAAGAAGAAGCAGTAACTTCAGTGACAAGTTTCTACCGTTCCCTCCACCCCCTTAATCACCTAATACCCCCTTTTACGATGTGCTGTAGACTCGTAACAAGTCCGATCAGATCACATATGCAGCAGTTTTAATCGTTTCCTCAACCCCTGCAACCACCCCAAACTTTACAATGTGCCGTAGACTCGTAATTAGTCCGATCCCGTCCATATCACATACGGTCTAAGAAAAGGTCCAAATCCTCCCCTCCCCCCTGCAATCGCCCCAATCCCCCCCTCTTACGATCTGTCGTAGACACGTAATGAGTGCTATGGGGCTCAAAAATCCTTCCCTACACTCAGCTTAACCCTAACACTAAGGATTGAGCTTCTACGCAAAGTTAATAGTAAATCATACCTGCTTGAGTTTCATTAGTCTTTTCTCATGCCTTAAATATTAAATGTTAAAATGAAACAAAGCAATGTTCCTCCGTAAAACATAATCCAACCACAAAATTCTTGTTGAACTCATTAAATAATATGGCGGGGCCGTATTTAACTTCGTCTACAGCTAACTAGAGGCAGTGGATATATTATTTAACTCCGAACTCTCGGCTATTTCCCGGGAGCACAAAAGCTGGGTTAGAATTATATATGAGTGGAGCTTAAAGTTTAGAAGCTGGCTAGTGCAAGTCTAAAAGCTTAGGTAGGTCCGGCTTACCAATGGGTAGAGACGGCAATTTCGAAGCTTACATAATTATAGCTGTATATTATACAAAACTAGGAATGATAGATCAATCAGATGGCCCACCTGATGTTAAGCGATAACCTCTGTCTTCAACAATGCATTACCTCGTAGGTTATGTCCGCCTAGGACACGCTATATTTGGCACTGCAATGCGCCCGCCACTCTGAGACATAAAGATCAAAAGTCTCATGTGCCTGTAATTTCACCGGAACCCTTCAAACAGGAACACAACAATCCGAGAACTTGCTTTGCGGCAGAAATAGGGAAGTATGGAGCTATGGAGGTAGTACTTCTCCGGACTAACTTTTTTTAAAAAAAGCTCGACTACTAATACTTACTAATATACTATCAATTTTGTCATACCGTTAGATTAGGTACACACATTATATCATAAATGTCAAAGATTTGATGTTAGTATGTTTTTTAGTCAATCACGCCGAAACCGCTGAGACTATATCGGTGAAATTTGGTATAGGTACAGATAGATTCTGGCTTGATTTTAGCCACAGGCTATTTTGTATCCCAGTAAAGTGCAAGCGAAGCTGCAGGCGGACATTAATTAGTATCACTTCTACAGCTTATGTAGTCTGAGGTGAGGCGGTATATCGTCAGCAAAACATTAGAGGGCGCGCGGCTGCGGCCGACTGTCACGGGCTAAATGTGAATAACAGTTTGTGTGTGATTGTGCTCAGGAATAGGGAAAACCAAAGAATACATTAGGGATCAATCTAAGCAAAATAGGAATAGCTACTTTCTGATTTTGAATTCAAATTGAAGGAAAAATATATAAAATAGGGTTGCTAATAGAGAAAATTGCGTACTAAAATGATTTTGTAATATTATGTTAAAAAAGTGTTAAGCCTGGAACGGATGTAATAATTTAAATTTATTTTTTATCTTAAAGTGGACGCTCTCGCTTGAGGCGTGAAATTCAAATTTTTTGGTGTGTTTTGCTCATTACAGCTCATGTATACTTCTTCAGATAGCGAAAGTTGATTTCACGAGAACTAGGAGACTTAACACACATGTTTTAATTGATCTATCTCATATAAATCATCAGTCCTCGGTCCTACGATCACCCTAAACAAAAAAAAAAACACTGTAAAAATGTGTTTACGGGGATCGTAGCTAAACTGATGATATTTATGATATACTATCAATTAAAACATGTGTGTTAAGTCTTGTTCACGCGAAATCAACTTTAGCTATCTGAAGAAGTGTTAATGAGCTGTAATGAGCAAAAAACACCAACAAATTGGAATTTCGCGCATCTAGTGGGAGCGCCCAGCTAGTGCTATAAAAGCTGCGGGCGTTTTTAAAGAATATGTATAAATAAATACCTGTGAATATATATTTGCGTTTAGCATCCTATTGTTCTGTGAACCTTACTCTATGCGGGTAAAATTCCCCACAGATATGGGGACGTGGTACTTGCCGACGCACTCTGTGGGCAGGATAAAACTTATCAATATTGGAGCAGGCTAGCGGTGGAAAATCTATTTCAGTTGATGGAGAACTTTGGGATGATAAACTGAATTATAGGTACCAAATGGTAGATTGTAGATACTACTTTTCCTAGACATTATGACTGTATAGATTTGCCTCAAACTCAGTTGTATGTCAAACTAGTGCCCGCCCGCGGCTTCGCTCGCGTTTTATCGGGATATATATGTTTTTTAGTGAAAAAGTATTTATTTTATTTTATTTTATTTTTACATATTTGGAAAACAAACAGCACTTTCGATCATGGAATACATATTTTAGAACATATTGGCCTTGAACCGTCTTACTTATGGATAGGTACAAAATAAAAGTAAAGTTGTCCTAATTAGTTGTTTTTCAATACAAGTTTTTATAAAATAAAAATAATAACCATAACATAATAATAATAATCATAACCGTGTGCTGATCAAAATGAGCCTAAACTACTATTATCCATCGAGGAGTTCCGTTGTCCACCTTCCGTCTCCATCATCAGATCAGCTAGCTGTCACCATCATATTGTACTGTCATTGGAATATGGCAGGTATGCCAAATTTCAGCTCAATCGGTTGAGGAAAACTGCTTTAAAATTCAGTTGCAATATTCCACCCGGATTCCACCCATACAAACATACCTACAAACATTGCAAGTTAAATAAAAGCTTGTAAAAAAGTAGCTCAATCCAGGTCATAATTTATCTGTTGAATTTAATTTATATTAAGTATTTTTCCCATTCATCATTCCGAAGAGATCTGTTCCGTGCAAACAAAGAATTTAGCCCAAGCGGAGAAAATAAAGAAAACTATGGACTTGTAAGAATTTATTACGCTCCACGAAAAGCAAATCCTTTGAACTGCAAAGCAAAGACTTGGAGTAAACCGTTTCGTTGTCTAGAGCCTAGCATAAAATCTAGACACTTGGAATGAGCAATTTTAAGTCTTATTGTGTAGGTATTAAGGAGGAGGTATGTACAAGGATTGGTACATAGCGTGTTTGTTTTATCTTGAGGTTTTATGAAAGCAGATGCTGGAGGACTCGGCGTACTAAGCCGGAACGCGATGGCGAAATTTTAAGAGGATTACGAAGATTTATAAGAGTGCAATAAGAAGACCAACGGTATTTCATTGCGAATTTAATAGAATTTTTAATGTTATACTGTTTTAAGGAAACATACTTAGAGTCTGTTCAAAAAGAGAAGCGTTCTGGGATTGGAGGGCGCAGCTGTGCTTATTTACTTTTTTGCTTAGCGGGGCAACACAATAGCGCGTCTGTTCCATTTTGATCATTTTACAACAATAACTATTTATTTAGTATATAATTCAAAATGCCGACAGTTTAAATCCTGGGCTAAAGAAATAGTTAAATAAACTAAATAAAACGTTAGTTTACAATTTGGCCACGACGCTTCTCTTTTTGAACAGACTCTATCAGCGCACCAGCTCTCGTATTGCGTACATAATGATGTGACCTTTTCTTGGCTTGTAAAGTTATTACGGACAGAAACATTGATCTATAATTCTATTTTCAGGCCTTTGTGGCCCACTGCTGGGCAAAGGCCTCGCCCACTCTTTCCAGACATCACGATCCTGAGCTATGTTTGTTTAATTTCGTCTTGCCATCTCCGTTTTGGTGCAGCGTCGCCTTCTCGCTGGGTCAGGACGCCACTCGGAGGCTACCTTCGCTCACAGCTCGCTTGGCATGCGATTTATAATAACAAACCAAAATATTTAAACCAACGGGACACGAACCGGCACCTTAAATTTTATAAGTCGTTCGCTAATTACCCAGTCTTATCGCAGTTCGCTATAACCCCAAGAGATGGCGATGTTAGAAATCAATAATATTTTTTTATGTAGTACCCAACTATTTCCAAAGATATCGCTTTTCCAATACTGCGCTTTGCGAGATAATTACAAAAAAAAAACTAAATTATTATTTATTTATTATTTCTTTACTTTATCGTTTCAGAATATAGAACGTAATTGTTTCAGGACTTTATCCTAAGGAAGATTGAGGACGAAATGATGTAAAGCGATGAAAATGTACCTATAGGGTCACATTTAAAGTTCATTTTACCGTAACTTAGACTAGCGTAACCTACACATATCTATTTGTTTTCGAGACAAAACTTACGTGAGTTATAAGTACGTTATCTTGCCGTGGTGTGTCTGGCCTAGAAGAGACCCCCCTCTGTCTCCTCCCGTGGATGTCTTAAAAGCCGACTAAGGGATTACACAATTAAGGAGATGGTCAGCAGCATCTAGCTAGTAGGTACTGCACATCAATACTGCGATCACCAATCCACCTGTAAGGCGTAATGATTATGAAATTCCCCCCATTGCATTATAGGGGGGAGGCCTCGTCCAGCAGTGCACGTCTAAAAAATTATGATGAGGTGAAGTAGTACGTTAATGAACTTCATTGAAGACCTCGCTCTAGCCGCGGCCAATAGTTTTGAAATCGCGTAAGTAGGTAACTGACTTTTTTACACGCTTTTTACATGTAGTACTTGTAAGTATGCTTCGTATTTATAGGTAAGTATGCTTGTTTGGGTCAAATCTTTAAACTGAATTTTAAAGCAGTTATCCTCAACCGAATGAAATTAAATTTGGCATCTACCTGTCAAGTTTTGATGACAATACAATATTATGGTGACAGCAAGCTGATCTGATGATGGAGAAGGAACAACGGAACTCGTCGATGGATAATAGTAGACTGCTATTTTGATCAGCACATAGGTACGGTTACGATCACTGATTTCATAAAAGGTTGTACATATTGAAAAAATAATTTTTTCAACAAAAAACTTATATGTTTCATCCGCTTTCAGCTAAGATTACATACAAACATATTATACACACGCCTTTTTCCCCGAAGGGGTAGGTAGAGCCTCAATGGGCCTCTTTTCACAGTGGGTTGCACCATAGTAGCATATAGATGTGACAAGTGGTGAGCTCATCACCGCCATTGCTTCCCACGACTGACTGGCTAACGCTTTCTTCCAGTATATAACACATGCCATAATAAGCTAGCAGCCAGAATAAATATTATACCAACAAATCTTATCAACAAGTCCGGGTCGGCTTTTAGGACATCCATGGGAGGAGACGGAGGCGTCTATTCTAAGACCGGACATACCACAGCAATCAACTAAAATTATCCCTGTATGTCATTTTTACTGATTAACAGTTCAATTTCAAAATAGAAATCATACGTCTATGAGCTGAATTACTGATGAAAGGTTCAAGCACTAATTGGAAATGATTTCAGTCTCTGTCAGTCTATTTCAGATATGAGTCTTATCAAATTATTAATCGACAAGAGGCTACGATCAATGTGTCTGAAGCTGCACTGGTGCGGTTTAAATCTGGACAGGATTGGAATGGAGGGGAGACGAATTTATTGTCTCCAGGTATTCCCATGTGGATATTAAAGGGGTCTGGATTTTCATTTCATTCATTTCATTTCATTTATTTAATTCAATAACAATTTACAATCGTGTCTGAAATCACATAATAAAATAACATACAATAAGGACTTTATACAATTAAATATTGAATATTAATATTTTTATTAATTTAATATTTTATTCTGATAATTGTTAGTTATTTGTTAGAAAGCAGTGTCAATTATAGCGGCTGCAAGCACTGCATATACATATATTTCAGAATAGGCATAATTACAATAACAAAAAAAAACAGGTCAGTCGTGGGTAGCAATAGTGGCGATGAGTTCACCACTTGTCACGTCTATTTCTCACGATGGTGCAACGCAAAGTGAAAAGAGGCCCATTTGAGGCTCTGTCTATTACCCTCCTTCTTATTCCTTTATAATACGTATGTATTTAAAAAAGAACAATTGAAATTATTTATTTAAAACGAAAATAGGTAAAAGAGATTCAAAAATGTGCGAATTGTGTTACAAATTGAAAAAAAAGTTATTTTGTTTAAATGGGTATAGGTACTCTAGAGTGGTTCTCTAGAGTATGTTCTATTAGCCAGGATCTGATGATGGAATTGAGATTCCATCATCATTAGAAATCGAGGTAAAACCTCTAAAATGAATGGCACGTATTAGCAGGTGTTTGCGTCTGGGAGTCATCATCCCATGGTCGTGAGCTGATGATGAAAACCACAGTCGATTAGGAGCTAAGAGATAATTAACTAAACAGACCCTTGACTTTTTAATGAAAGCTTTAATGTCGGTTGTTTTTTTAAACCCCGACGCAAAAACTAATTAATTAAGTTTGACGTGTCTGTGTGTGTGTGTGTGTGTGTGTGTGTGTGTGTGTGTGTGTGTGTGTGTGTGTGTGTGTGTGTGTGTCTGTGTGTGTGTGTGTGTGTGTGTGTCTGTCTGTCCCATCGTAGCTCCCGAACGGATGAAGCGATTTCGATTTTTTTTTAAAGGTTAATTTTTGGGAGTGTTCTTAAGCTATGTTTGATCAAAATCGGTTCAGCGGTTTCATTGCGTTGAGGGTTTTTTTAATTTTTGCAAAATTAATTACTTGTTTGTATAGATGTATACTTAGGTACTTTTTAATATCGCACTTCGTAAACAAAAGCCTTGCCAGTGTATGTTGGCAGTCTGTCTTGTCGTGGCTCAGATGCGCCGGTTCCGCCGGCTAAATGAGATGGCTTTCATTGAACGCGCCCGACAAATAGGATGAATTTATTTTGCATCTTGCTTACGGTACGAGTACCGGCATTGTACATTGTAGTAGTTAATCTATTGTTTAAATTACGTTTTATTCAGAGTTGATATTCTGTTATAATATGAACAAAAATGTGGATTCTAATTACTTTTAGAGCAGCATTAATATTTATTATATGCCATCGGAACTTGATAGGTCATGTAAATTTTTAGCTCAATCGGTCGAGGCCGTGTTGCTCGATCGTCGAGGTTAACTGGTTGAAAATTGAGTTAAAAAATTAGTCCTACACTATCTATCTAACAATCAAGTTAAATAAAAGCTTCTTATTAAAAGTACAAGAGAAGATAATCACTTCAAACCAACTAGCTTCATGATGGAAATGACATTTCGAGAACGTAAATATCCATACGAAATCCGTGTAGTGTACACCTAATAGCCTAGTAGTATATCTTTTCCAGTTTGGCTCTGGTACGAACGAGCCTGGCAGTCGTAATACGTCTGATCCCACTCAAACTCGTTCGGACGGTAGGGGTTTTTCGAACTAGTCACCTAAGTCACTAGTTTACAGTCATGAGCTGGCTCTTATCTGGCTCAGCGCATTAGTATTGCCATTCAGCGTGGCAATGCAGGCAACATCTTAGGGACGCTTCCGTTTGGTAGTGATTTGGATCAGTTGAGCTACCTTTAGGTCGCTAGCAGCGGTCTTCAGGTAGCACAACTGTTTCATATGTATTTTGTACATACCTTGTCTTAGTCGTATTATTCTTTCTGTAAATAAATATATTTTAATTACCCAAGTCATAATCATCTGTTTAATCAACTAAGTATTAATATATAATTAAGTATATAATATTTCATCTTTTCAAAGTGATCGCAAGTATGAGTATACACTTCGACCAAAGTAAAATACACCTACATACTTAATGTTGTAACCATCTTTTTTTTCTAACATGTTCCTTTGAACAATGATCTAATTTATTTCGAGCGAAACCTATCGTAATATATTTTTAGACAAATAAATGTTTTTACAAGCTTTATATTAACTTGCAATGTATGTCCGGGTGGAATCTTGCAACTGAATTCCTCAACCCATTGAGCTGAAATTTGGCACACCTGTCAAGTTTAGATGACAATAAAATATGATGGTCACAGCGAGCTGATCTGATGATGGAGACGGAAGGTGGACAACGGAACTCCTCGCTGGATAATAGTAGACTGACCGTGTTAAGACTCATTTTGATCAGCAAACGGTTACGATCACTAATTTTATAAAAGCCAGTATTGAAAAATATATTTTGCACAAAAAACTTACTACTTTTACACAGATATACAAGAGGATGATTGCACAATGTTCCGTTGTCCATTTCAGGATCATATTCCTAAAAACCTCGCCACAAAGAATACCTACAGATATATCTACGAAGGCATTAAGAAATAAATTACACAATCCAACATCAGAGTGACAAACCCATTGCAAAAAGCGCTTGCAGCTGCCGGGCAAATTGAAATCTCCCTCACTCATTAGGCACCGCCTGACCACATGCTGCGAACAACTTGGAGTTAATATATATCTGGAAAAGAATATAGGTATTATGAGCTAGGATTTAGGTTAAAATAATCACACTGAGCTTCTGCGGTCTTATGGGCTGAAGGCTGAAGTTCGATTTCGAAGTCCATTTTGCTATTAATTGCGCTGCGTGTGTGAGCCCCAGGCAGAAATCTTCTTACAAAAAAACGCCTCGCTTCCTCGCGCCGCACAAAAAGGTAGTTTTTATTTAATATCTCGTATAAATAAAGATAATTTTACAAAACCCCTACAGTAAACCCTCGGCTTTGTTGTATTGATTTTCTTTATCTAATTTTTTGAGGAAAGATCATGTGAATTGGTCGGGACCTTGAGGAACCGATGCTCTTCGAGCGAGCTTTATTTTATACCTCAACTAAAAACCTTAGAATGTTCTACTAATATCGACCAGTAGGGCCACGATGAAGTAGTATATCAAGCTAGTAGTATTGAAGATTCTAAGCTTAGTTACCTAGACATTCCAGAAGGTTTAAATATACATTTATTTACAGAAAGAATAATACTACTAATACAAGGTATGTACAAAATACATATGAAACAGTTGTGCTACCTGAAGACCGCTGCTAGCGATCTAAAGGTAGCTCAACTGATCCAAATCATTACCAGACGGAAGCGTCCCTAAGATGCTGGCTGCATTGCCACGCTGAATGGCAATACTAATGCGTTGAGGCAGATAAAAGCCAGCTCTCGGGTCACGCGTCGCTTCGACCAGATGCCCTGAAATAATTTTCCAGAAGGTTAACGATGTTTGTCGAATGTTCTGAAGTACCTTAGATTATTCTGGACTTTCCAGGAAAGAACATTTGCACATCATGCAAACATTGTCCCGTAGCGGGAATCGAACCCGCTTGCGTCTCAGCCAGCTACACGTCTGCTACTCCACAGAGTTCGTCAGGTCATTTAGTGTTATTTTAATCTACTCGCCATTTTTCAGCAATAAATAAATTGTTTGTATATTTTTCAAGAACCATTTTTGTACAGTCACCGTTGGGTGTACCTAAAATTGAAGCTAACAGATTTATAGTACGCTTTTGAATAACAATTTTCTCCTTTTGAGAATGTAAAGCGCATTCTTAATGAAAATTGGGGGGCATATTCCAAACAATGGCTGCTTCATTAAAACAATAGTCCAATTCTCTTTGTATTATCTCTACAAAGAAATCGCTGACGCTTCATCGTGTAGCTAGGTCTCCTGGACTTTCTGTGGCGTCAGTGATTCTTCCTTTGTGTAGAATCTCTGTTTAATCACATAGTTGATTAAAACAAAGTTATTTTATTTAACAAGTACATACAAGTATATACAAAAGTTAGAAAATACATATGAAGCAGTTGAGCTGTCCAAAGACCGTTGCAGGCGATCTAAAGATATTTCAAATCCAAATCACTACCAGACCGAAGCATGAGAATGAATGGCCTATACCAATCCGAAATAAGGAAATACCTCACTCGCACTTACCAACAGGTGAGATCGTGGCCAAACAAAGGTCTAAAATGCGGCCAAGTGCGAGTCGAACTCGCCCATGAAGGGTTCCGTAGCAGCAAGTAACATAATATAAAAGTTCTTGTGGTTCGTTGTAACTTTAATCGATGTTTTAATTAGTGTATTAAAAAAATACTACTTACTAGATCTCATAATTTTCACTAGAAACTGGATATTTACCATGATTTTTGAGTTTTATTGGCGCATGCAACTGTGCCGAAGTATCGGGAACATTTAAAACTCAAAAATCATGGTAAATATCCCGTTTCTAGTGAAAATTATGTACATAACCATGATAGTTTCAAAAGTTATATTACTAGATCTCGTTCAAAACAATTTGTGGTGGAAGTTTATATGGTAATGTACATCATATATTTTTTTAGTTTTATCATTCTCTTATTTTAGAAGTTACAGGGGGGGAGGGGGACACATTTTACCACTTTGGAAGTGTCTCTCACGCAAACTATTCAGTTTAGAAAAAAATTATATTAGAAACCGCAATATCATTTTTGAAGGCCTATCCATAGATCCAAGGACGGGTTTGATGTTTTTTTTTGTTGAGTATCAGTTCTAAGTATACAAATACAAATACAAATACAAATGTTTTATTTACAAATAATAGTGGCTATTGATAATTAACAATGGGTACCGCACTAGGACAAGCCTGTATCGCGGATACCCGGGACACAGATAAAAGAATACTATACTAGTACCCGGGATATGTATGTGCGGGAGTATGGGGGAACCCCCAAATTTTATTGTTTTTTTTTCTATTATTGTGTGAAATTCTTAATGCGGTTCACAGAAGACATCTACTTTAACAGCATAGTTCTTATAGTTTCGGAAAAAAGTGGCTGTGACATACACGGACAGACAGACAGACAGACAGACAGACATGACGAATCCATAAGGGTTCCGTTCTTTGCCATTTGGCTACGGAACCCTAAAAATCTCCTATATTTCGCAGAACCGACAACCGTTGGGAGTAAATGTTTTCGAGTGGCGACTACGAATCCAGCGTTGAAGTATAGGGCAGCCCTTCCCACTCGATGGGCCAACGATAATGAAACGATCGTTGGATGTCTGTGGATGGAGGTGGCTCAAGCCCGTTCATCGTGGCATTCTTTGATGATATTCATCCAGCACTGGACTTCAACCGCCTGAAATAATATTAATGATAATTAACAAAAATTACATAACATAACACATAGTCATATACAGTGGTGGCCATATAATTAAGAACGCTGATATAAAGGGAAGATTTTTTCCAACTAAGATGCAAAACTAATTGTATGCATTTGTTTTTATTTCTCTCGGTATCGTAAAACATTTCCATATTACCACCGTATTCATTGATACACATGATTGGCTAAAAATCAATAGGCAAACTTTTTACACTACTTTTAAACAAAGTATTCCTTATTACTGGCTGGTCACGTAATTAAGAACGCTAAGTAGTTTATACCTTTATTCAAATTTAAATAGAGAACACTCAGTCGATTTGTTACTGTTTGTATAATTTTGGCGCCATTACGTGCTGTAAAAGATTAAAGGTGATTGCTTCTTTAGAAAAAACAATGGGAAAAAATAAAAGTTGTGATAAATCTACAAGGGAATTAATAATAAAACTTCGCCGGAAGAATTGGTCTTATAAAAAGATAGCCGACCATCTGCAATGTTCAAAAACGATGGTTTTCCACGCTGTAAAGCATTTTGCTACGTATCAAACTACTTCGAATGTTCCACGTGTACCTAAACAGAGAAAAACAACTCCTCGAGATGACCGAAACATCGTTCGTATGGCAATACAAAATCCTTTTAAAGGGTCCAATGAGCTTAGAAAATAATATTTTGGTGAAAACAACCCTTTAGCAATCTCAGCACGCACTATTCGAAGACGTTTGGTAGAAGAAAAATTGCACGGTAGGATAGCAAGAAAGGTACCCATGTTAAAACTTTGCTACAGGCAAGCCCGGCTTGCATTTGCGAGAAAGTATGAAAACTGGACTGTGCAACAGTGGAAAAATTTACTTTTTTCTGACCAGACGAAAATAAACAGAGTTTGTTCTGATGGAAAACGATAAGTACGACGTCCCCCGAATACAGCATTTGTACCCAAAGTACACGAAAGTTACATTAAACCACGGTGGTGGAAATGTGAAAATTTGGGGTTGCTTTTCTGGACATGGTGTAGGACCTGTAAAGTTGATAGAAGGTAACATGGATCAGTTCCAATACAAAAATATACTGGAAGAAACAATGTTACCATACGCTGAAGACGTTCTACCGGTCATTTGGACATTCCAGCATGACGATGATCCAAAGCACACTGCACGCACCGTGAAGGAATTTCTTACAGCGCAATTAGTTTCTGTCTTAGACTGGCCTGCTAGCAGTCCAGATCTAAACCCAATAGAGAATCTGTGGTTTGAAGTAAAGAAAAAGGTTTCAAATACAAAGTGTTAAAATTTAAGAGAGTTGTATGACGTTTTTTTAGAAGAATGGAACTCTATTACTCTTGCGAAATGTTAAAAATTAATAGAGTCAATGCCTCGCCGGTGTAAAGCTGTAATTAAAAGCCGTGGATATGCTATTAACTATTAATTTTAGTTAAATATTTATTAAATTTCTTTTTATGTTTCCTGTGCTACATAATATTGTGATTTTTTAAATCTAAGTGTCATACAAAACGATTCCCGAGCAGTTAAATAAATCGTTCTTAATTATTTGTCCACTTTCAGTACTATTTAAATGTGTTACTTTGATAAAATCAATAAAATGTGCAAAAAATAGTTAGCGATTTCATACTTTATTCTTAAGTCAGGTTGCTCTATTAATGTGACTATTATATAACATAACTAGTTGCTTCTCAGAAGGTACACATCTCTGTGTATGATACGATTTAAATAAAAAACTTCTAGAACTTCAAATCGTTCTTAATTATATGACCACAACTGTATATTCCTGATCCCACACTAGGATTCCCTGTGTCGTGGGTCTCAGGAACCACGAGTAATATGGTACCAATAACACCCATACCCTTTAAACCGGAACACAGCAATGCGAGCACTACTGCTTTGCGGCAGAAATAGGTATGGTGGTAGTACTTCCCCGAACGAACTCTTTCACAAAAAAGCTCTACTCTAACGAAAACATATACATAACTACATTTGCTCCGCAGTGGGAAATTGACCGAATTATGCAGGTCGTTTTCCTCCACACAACACCGCTAACTATAGCAGGTTGTTTTCCTCCACACAACACCGCTAACTATAGCAGGTTGTTTTCCTCCACACAACACCGCTAACTATAGCAGGTTTTTCAATTTAGCAACGCTTTGAAGATCTTATTAAAATAATTAAACAGCATTAGTAAGCATAAATTTAATACTAATTAATTATTTCCACAAACTCCAATCATGAAACTTGCTCCCAAAATCCATTCCATTACATAACGATATAAGGTAGCTGTGCCCTGGCGTCCCAAACCCTTATTATCTGCGGGTACTTGTTTATAATTCCTTTTGTCCCACACAAAGCCTTCGGCCGGAAAATTCATATCAATTTATCCCCTTTCAACGTCCTCATTATGAATTCTTTCATAAGATATATTCATGCGAGGTTTACAGCAACGCGAGAAAGGATGAAATTATGCTGACGTGCGTGGTAATAGTAGATTGAATAAGTTTTTTGTGAAAAATGTATTTTACAAAACAAGCTTTTATAAAATTAGTGATCGTAACCGTGTGCTGGTCAAAATTAGCCTAAACACGGCCAGTCTACTATTATCCATCGAGGAGTTCCGTTGTCCACCTTCCGTCTCCATCTTCAGATCAGCTCGCTGTCACCATCATATTGTATTGTCATCGGAACTTAACAGATATGCCAATATAATATACTGAATATATCTTAATCGGTTGAGGATAACTGCTTTAAAATTCAGTTGCAAGATTCCACCTGGACAAACATATTCCACCCAGACAAACATATTCCACCCATTGCATACATTGCAATGGGCATACATTGCAAGTAAAATAAAGCTTGTAAAATGGTTGGTGGCAGTTGGTCTCTAGTACTTTACAAATAAGTTTTTAATTGCAAAATGTATTTTACAAAACTAAGAAGTCCACAGTGTGGCCGATTGCCAACTGATAATGATGATGATAAAGATTATGATGAAGCAGTACTAAAATGAAACATGCCAGTGAGCGTCATCCGGTACAGTTTTGGCGAAAACTTGGTACATTGCGAACCAAAAAGACTGCAGTAGCGTTTCAATAGTTAGTGTGAATCGTGTACAGTCGGGCGCAAATTATGTAGGTACCGTAATATGGAAGCACCCGTGTCGCTTTAATGAGGAATTGTGTGCGACATCACGACGCGTGCTGTGGTCCGAGTTACAAGAGAGAGAGAGAGAGAGACAGTGGTCCCAGTACCTATAGGAAAAGTAAATATTTACCCATTTGCTCATCACGGCGATATTGCCGCGTGTACTTCGATGTTGCACAACTATCGTGTAATATCGTGAACATATTACGCAGTGATGATGGGTAAATGGGTAAACATTCACTTTTTCTACCTTAAGTTCTTATAAGAACGCAGTAACTATATAAAACGTCATGAGACCGCAGATACTGTTCGTGTTTAATAAGCTTTTACCGTGCTACTCTGCGATCACGTTGTATCTGTGATCGAAGGTGCTACTATAAATCTCGAATAATTTTTGGAACAGTTACAGTTTTGTCTTTTGCATTGACAGGCAGTTTTAAATTCAATCGAATGAGACAAAACACGGTGTAAAGATTTCAAGGAAAAATTATGTTAATTAGTGGCAAGTAATCTCTTAGTAAAACATAATTTTTGTTTCAGGAAATGCACCAGTGAATTAACTCTTGGTTGCATTGAGCGTGACAAGAATTTTCTCTAATCGGAAAAATCGGATGGCACCTGGAGTTGAAATAACACTACGCACTGGAAGCCGGGTCTTACTAATTGCAGCTTAGAAGAGCAGCAATATCGCAAAAAAACCTATTTATTTTATCAGTCAGTAATATTGAGCCGAAAAGTACTGTCCGTAAACTCCCGCTAGACTTTAAATGAAAATCGATCCAAGTTTACCCTTAACATTATCACAATATGTTTTTGACTGATGACGAATTAACACAAAGTTTTTACGATGACGGAATTACCAGATGAAGAAATACCCCCTAGCTCTCTCAAACTACAAGATACATTCTTAATACACAAGATTATTACAAAACATACATACATACATAAACTCTCTCCTGTTTTCCGGAGAGGTAGGCAGACACCGCTTTATTAGGATTTCCGCTTGCTACGATCCTGACATACCTCTTTTGCTTCATTCACTCTCATCTTAATCTTCATACATGCTCGTCGGGTAATGGTACTCTTGACCTGGCCTTTTTCCAGAACGTCTCCGATCTGGTCTGAATACGTTCACCGAGGTCTTCCCCTTCCATTCACGCTCGTCGTATGTATTCGTTTCGTAAATCTATTATCTTCCATCCTTTCTAAATGCCCAAACCATCTAGGCATTACAAAAATATCTCTGAAATCAACTCTCTCTTCGCTCATGCCTCACACCTCAAACAAAATATCTGTAAAGTGCTCGCACTTGCCATGCTTGCGAGCAGTTCAAATACGTCTGTTTTTCGGAGATTACTGCAGAAACGCTGAAACGGTAATACATTATGTACTTGCTTGTACTGAAATATTGCCCGATGCTGACGTAAGGAGACCTAACCAAATATTTGTGACGTCAAAATTGTGGACAACTTATCCACTAATTTAGGGATTGTGTTTTTATAAAAAAACATTATTTAGCTTTGAAAAAAAAAACAATTGGGATGTATTTAAACATACATTTCTAACTCTCCCGTGGATGTCGTAAAAGCGACTGAGGGATTACGCTAAGTGATGGACCGCAACATCCGTCTGAGGACTAACATCAACACTGGTCACCAATACGCCTGCCACGCTTGGTATACATGGCAAATACCCATATATAGCATCACCATCTATGGGGAAAGCCTCGTCCAGCAGTGGGCGTTTACTGGCTGAGAGGAATATGCACAGAATTTCCTTAGATAATTGATTATCTAAGAGAATTTCATTAATTTATGCACTATGGGAATAAAGCAGTGACTTACGTCGCGGGCGGCATATTGAAAGTCCTAAGTGAAGCGAGGGGTTCAAGCTGCCCAAGACGAAGACAGGCTTTATTCCAGAGGGGCATACTCTACTTTTCACACCTTCTGCGAGACAATTTAAATTCACTGAAAATCACAGCACCAAACACCGTCTTTTGTTTTAAATTTGTAAACGCACCTTTTTTTTGAGGTCTGCTTATGGTAATTTTCGAACAAACCTCTTTACAATGCCATATAGGCATTTTTTTACTCAGAGTTTTCCCCAAGTTTCCACACGAATTTGACGTTACAAATTCAAATCACTTTATTTCATACAACTTTAGAGATAAATTCTTTACTTTACGTTGAGGTTGAATGATATGTTATTGGACAGTGTCGAGCAGGTGGTGTGAAAATGTTATTTTTACATAAAAACTCGTTTCAAAGTAAATAAGTAATATATCTAAAACAAAAAGGACGGACCGCATACTTACCAACCGACCTATTTCACATGGGGGGTTTCAAACCCTTACTTTTACGTCTTTCCCAGGATTTATATTCAGTGGGCACTTCACCGGACCCGAGAGGCCCATAAATAACCGCCGCAGAGGTCTGGACCCCCAACTTTTACCCAAAACCCCCCACAACCCTCGGCCACCCCCTCAGCTGAACCCGCAAACGACTAAGGTTACATTGGGGGCTATTACGTAGGTTGTAATAGTAACCGGTAGTTCAAAACTACTAAGGTCACTAGTCTGTTCAAGCTAAAGGTGAATTTGGTGTGTAAAGTGGCTAGTCGTACTGATGACAGCCCGACCTCTGCCTATGAACAGTGCATTCACTCATAGGTCACGTCCACCTAGGACGCACCCTATCTCTCAATTTTTTTAAATTGAAATACTTAACTAACTGGTTTGATTGAGGCTAACAGTAACAGTAACAGTCACTTAACTAAATATGTATGTATAGATGATGCATATAGATTAGTCACATTATGTTCATAGTCTTTTTTAACCCCCGACGCAAAAACGACGGGGTGTTATAAGTTTGACGTTTCTGTGTGGGTGTGTGTATCTCTGTGCGTGTGTCTGTGTGTGTTTCTGTGTGTGTGTCTGCCTGTGGCATCGTTCATCGAAAGAATGAACAGTTTTTTTTTGTAAGGTGAATTAGTCGGGAGTTTTCTTAGTTATGTTTGATCAAAATCGGTTCAGCCGTTTCATAACGTTGAGGGTTAAAGATAAAGATAAAGATAAGTTTATTTCACTAAGGTTTTTTTTAATTTTTACAAAATTAATTACTTGTTTGTTGTACTATTCCGCTAACTATCCGTGAAAACCTTCAATAAGCTTTCTAGTATTTTTTCAATTTGTAAGTCTGTTAATATTAAGCCTTTGATTTTCTCTCAAATAAATATTTATTATTTATTTAATTATTTAAAAAATTTTGGAGAAACTTACAGCTAGGTTTACAAAAATTCTGATTAAATATAAAGAACATGCCTGGATGGACAAGTGCATGTTTGTTGACGGCTAATTACAAGTTTCCGCAGATAGAGATATATTATATAAAAAAATAGCATTATACAAAGTAAGTTGACGACTTATTGGAAATAAAATAAAAATAATGATAAGAAAAATACTGAATAGAAATAAAAAACAACTCAAAATAAGTTATGTTAAATTAAGAGTAGCTTACACTTCAAAAAATGTATCACTAAGCAAGCGTCTATATATAAATTTAAACTGTCATCATCTGGCTCGTAAGACTCATAGTGAGCGTATGAAGGCAATAGCAATCGTTTAGCCACAGCAATTGCGATGGAGTTACGTAATAACGTAGTAACCCGCGCTGTAGGTACAAGATGAAAGAATACCCTCATATATCTTTTTCAAAGTGTGGATTGTTTGAGAATTTTAATTTTGCGCGGGAAAAGGTCGAAGTGAACATAGCGCTGGTCCGCGGTTTCACTTGGGGCGGTTCGTTTTTTAGCTTAATGTGTTGGAAATCTATTTGGGGAAGAATGAATCTATGGCGATACTTCACGAAGCGTGTCATTAATGAAGGCTTTTATCCGGGTCCTGATCAGGTAGGTAGTCTCGCTGGAGTATGTTTGGTCAGAATACGGATGAGAGTTTTCACCTCAAATTATAGCTGTAACTAATGTATTTCTAACATAGTTTTTAAGAATAATACTAACAAATAATGGACCTATAATGTCTGATTTAATAAATTAATTATATTATATTATATATATTAAAGTGGTTGCTTTCGCTTGTGGCGCGTTATTTTTATAGTGTTTTTTGCTCATCACATCTCATCAACAATTCTTCAGAAGGCGAAAACTAATTTGACGGTAGTTATATGACCTAACACACAAGTTTTAATTTATGGTATCACATAAATGTCATTAGTTTGGCTATATAATATGTGCTTGAAACAAAAAAACACTGTATATACCATTGAAGCACAATCGCAGCTATAATAATGATACTTATGCGATACTATATATAAAAACTTGTGTCATTTAATTACCGTCAAATTAGTTTTCGCTGTGTGAATAAGTTTTGATGAGCTGCGATGAGCAAAAACACGACAAAATTTGTTTATAGCACCTCAAGCGAAAGCAACCACCTTAAATAACATGATGCTCTATGGATGTTTTTTTTTTAGGTTGTACACTTGGAATAATTTATTTACAGAAAGAATAAAACAACTACTACAATCAGGAAAGTAAAAAAAAAGAAAAAATACATATGAAACAGTTCTGCTACCCGAAGACCATTGCTAACGATCTAAAGGTAGCTCAACTGATCCAAATCACTACCAGACGGATGCGTCCCTAAGATGCTGGCTGCATTGCCACGCTGGATGGCAAAAATAATGCGTTAAAAAGAGACCCATTGACGCTCTGCCTACCCTTTCGGGGAAAAAGGCGTGTGTATATGTATATTAGTAGTACGCATTCAAATATCTCTCTTTAACTTCTCTATTAATTATCAAGCAATCACTCAATGTGACATGGCAACAGTTACTACTTTTACGATTGTAAACACATTTACTGTAGCATTAACTAACTTACATAATAATAATTTCATATAAGTATTTTCAATTCAAAAGTACATTGATATAAATAAATCAATCAATCAATAATGCTGGACAGTTCACACAACATTATCTAGCCCCAGCTAAGCAGAGCTTGTGTTATGGGCACTAGATAACTAATATTAGCATAGATAGATATATTTTATTATACATAGAAAATTCCCAGTACACACTGAATAAATATCTGTAGATTGTACAAATAATTTTTCCGAGGCATGAATCGAACCCGCAGCCTCCTGCGTCGCAGGCGAACCTTCGCCCGCTGCGCCAGAGAGGATGTCAGTTATGGTCATAGCTGTATCTTCATCTGCCCAAATGAGCGTAGTCCATCGCATTATGATTCTATTTCCGAAGGAAATCGGGTCTTTTCTTCAATAAACGCCTAACTCACATCGGAGCCTAAAATCTCATTACCGGTCCTTACAAATTGCGAGGGATCAGGGCTGTACTAAATCTCGAATTCAAATAAAAAAACAGAAAAAAGTAAGGATTCCAAAAAATCTTATAAAAAAACCTTTATAAACTTGTTGATAAGATTCGTTGGTATAAGATTTGTCCTGCTAGCTTCTTGTGGAATGTGTTATTACTGGAAGAAAGCGTTAGCAGAGTCAGTCGTGGGAAACAATGGCGATGATTAGCTCACCACTTGTCACGTCTATATTCCCACTGTGAAAATAGGACCAGTTGAGGCTCTACCTACCCTTTCGGGGAAAAAGGCGTGTATCTATGTATGTATGTATGTAAAACAGATATTTACGTGTATAAGCAAACAAGACCGATTTAAGCCTCAAATTTGTCCAAACTTACACTTCAATATTGTAGTCGGGTTTTATATAATCGTCATTTTTATTTTAAGGAAAAAACCATATTGTCGTGTACTGCCTTATACTACTAGTATAGTATTATTTTATCTGTGCTTATACGAATCGTTTACGAAATAACAGTTAATTACAGTTAAATATATTATAATAAATAATCATTAAAAAACAAGACGTTCAGGCAAGTCAATCAGTAAAGCTAGTCCAAGATAAGGAATTGACCTCTACATTATTGATATATATTGCTCAGTATCTTAGAGCATTGCAGGGCTGTTATTATAGACCCTATGAGATTACTTGCCAATAACGTATGACGTCACAATTTGTTCTGAACATCGAGCTCCGGTACGGAGGCCTGCAATGCTCTAAGATTCTGAACCATGATTCCACGCAGATATCGTAACGAGCTCGTGTTATGTCACGTTTGGTGAAAGCGAATAAGGGGGCTGGCCCGCTCAGTATAGTACGCAAAATTTTAGCTTTGGTCAACAATTTTAGCCAACAGAGTAATGTATATGTAATAAAAAAAAAATATAGACATATTCTGCACTGGCTTTTTCTATCTCGAGATTGTGTTTACAAAGTTCCTCTTATGGCCCAAGTGGGTCCGGTTATAGTTGACACGCTTTCTGTGCCCATTCCACTGGAGATAGGGCTGGCATTCATTTTGAGTAGTTCCTGCTTGATCCATTGAGATTGATCCATTGGACTTTAATCGTCCAGTTCGATCCATTACAATTTTTAGGCAACTTTCAAATTCCTTTTGGATCCCTTGTCGGTTTTGTTAGTGAAGTACAGTCGGCGTAAAAATAATAAATATCTATAGGTTGTTGTTTGCCAATAAAAACTTTGATGAAATTATTTTGTTCTTTTTTTTGTCATGTAATATGATACCATAGATAAAAAGTTGAAAGTATGTAGCTGTGCAAAGAATTCACATTTCAATTTTGGTTGCCACATTTGCAGCCATGTCTAAACGGTAGCTGTAGGGGTAACGGTGGATTACGTACTTAAAATACAACCGAAAAAATTACATATAGGGTAATAAAAAAACCAGTCAAGTGCAAGTCGGACTCGCGCACGAAGGGTTCCGTACTATTATCTATAAAAACGGCAAATAAACACGTTTGTTGTATGGGAGCCCCTTTATATATTTATTTTATTCTGTTTTTTAGTATTTGTTGTTATAGCGACAATAGAAATACATCATCTGTGAAAATTTCAACTGTCTAACTATCACGGTTCATGAGATACAGCCTGGTGACAGGCGGACAGACGGACAGCGGACCCTTAGTAATAGGGTCCCGTTTTACCCTTTGGGTACGGAACCCTAAAAACCAACCTAGGATCTGCTAACAAACATTGGATCGTGCGTCTAAACAAGCATGCGGATATAAGATGTTTACTCTCATTTAATACAGTATCTAACTGTAATTATTAGCTTTTGAATAAAGTACATTTATATATCCAGAGTTTGCCCAAATCGGCTCTTGTGTGATGTGTCAGTTTTTTTTAATACTACTTACTTGTAAACGAGTTCTGAAACTCCGGTTCTGTAGACGGCCGAAGGGGTGATGACGGGTCAAACAGATGGCCCATCTGATGTTAAGTGGTACCTACCCTCTGCCTATGAACAGTGTATTACCTCATAGGTCACGTCCCCTAAGACGTCCCCTAGGACGCACCCTATGTGGGATTGCACTGCACCCGCCACCCTGAGAAATAAAAATGAAAAGTCTCATGTGCCTGTAATTTCACCGACACCCTTACCCTTCAAACCGGAACACAGCAATGCCAGCACTACTGCTTTGCGGCAGAAATTGGTATGGTGGTAGTACTTCCCCGGACGAACTCTCTCACAAAAAAGCTCTACTGCTACTAAAATTATTATGTGGAATTATCACGTTTCAAAGACCGTAAAAGCTAGGTTAATTTAGTATTCCTAGAAGGATGTCCAAAAGTGAATGACAAAGCATCCCCACCAAAATAAAGTGAACATCACACAAGCAAATAGGTGACGAAAAAAACCTACTACCTCTTTAGGTAGCAAACTTTTTTATTGCATAGCAGCCCTGGGCAGTGGAAGTTAGGCAAGCGGTGGACTGGGCGGGTCTTGCGGGCAGGGCGGGTGGTAATGAGTTGAGGCGAGGAGTTAGGGCAGATGGGCCAGTGGAACTTTCTAATGGAGTGGGCAGTGCTGAGTAGTTTCAAAGCGTAGTTTACGTTGATTGGTTACTTGGAACTAACTAAATGTTACCTGGGTTAACTATCGAACTTAGTTATTGTCAGAAGATGAAATGCGGTGAACGTTTGATTCTAAATAACTCCATAGTGCATTTTTTAAGTTTTTGCTAATGTTAAAGAACTCACTTTTCCGCATTCAAACTCTATGGGTGGTCCATTATGCGTGATAGTTGACTGACTAGGTAGTTAGCCAGCCTAACTCCGTCCAGAAGCACAGAAGTTTCCTGGGGCCTTCGCAGGCTTGGCGGAGTGACCTCGGGTTGTTGAGGATTTGTTTATAGAAAGAAAGAAAGCAAAAACATTTATTTGTGCCAACAAACAAAATTCCACACAAAATTCCACACACACACACACACACACACACACACATACACACACACAGAGAAACAAAGAAAAATAAAATCATTGTGTGCCTCTTAGTACCAGTCACGCATCACTGGCACAACGAGTTTACGTTGAGCTGCTACTCCCACACATTTCAGGATTACGTGGGCAGAAGTTTCTTGTTCGGTCAAACACCCTCTGCAGTGGGCTGTCTGTGGCTCCGATGTTGAAGAGGTGTTTGTTGAGGAGACAGGGTCCTGTGAGTGTTCCCACGATGGTGCGAAGGTCTATTCTTTGAAGGTTGAGCAGGTGACGTGTCAGTTGTGGTAAGGCAGCCGGTAGGGCATACTGTCAGTAAGTCGTAAGTTATTATAGTTTAGCCGTTTTTGTTAGTTTACGCTTCCATCTGGTAGTGATTTGGATCAGTTGAGCTACCTTTAGATCGCTAGCAGCGGTCTTCAGGTAGCACAACTGTTTCATATGTATTTTGTGCATACCTTGTATTAGTTGTCCTATTCTTTCTGTTTAGCCGTTGGCTTAAACTATATTACATCTTGTTTTCAGATAAACAAAGGTTGGTATAGATTCCAGATCATGCCTGTTAAATCGCGACTAACATGCAAATAAGGGGAATATATTAAAAATGCCTAGTTGGCATAAATTGTACTATTGAAATTACCTAATGTGGTGTCTGATCTACATTTTTCTTGTCACTCTTTGTCCGAAAGTTGAAATTCGGCTCTGCTCTCGAGACTACAGATATTTATCAGGCCGTGGCCGGACTTTTTTAATATAAATGTTCTTTGTTCCTGACGGGAGAAAGTTTTAATGAAAATTCAAATAAGGACAACTTTTAACCTTTTATTTTTTTGTGTAGGAATTGTTTTTTGTTGTTTCAAGTGTCGGTGATAAGGACCGTTTTGTTGGCTTTGTTTTCTATTATTTTAAGCAATTTTGCGGCTTTATTTTTACACTGAGGTGATTATAAGCAAAAACTAAGTCCCAACTAAGTCTTTGATAAATAAATAAATAATTCTGGACAGTTCACGCAACATTATCTAGCCCCAAGCTATGTAGAGCTTGTGTTATGATAATTGATATACTTAATACAATACATTACTCATTTTTTTTATTATACATTGAAAATACCCAGAACACCCTGAAAAAATATCTGCAGATAACATAAATATCTGTTCTGAAGCGGGAATCGAACCTACAACCTCCTGCATAGCAGGTGAACCTTCGCCCGCCGTGCCTCAGGGGTCTTCCGTCAGACAGGGTCTGTTAGAGGTGATGATGGCAGATAAATTGAATATTTTTTTAGGCATTGGCCTAGGTTTAAATATATCAAGATGCGGGCGATGTACTTTGCATTTTGTCAAAACACCAAACACCACCCGATCGCGTGTGAACTATGTCATAGACTGGATGTCATTGGTGTATCGCATCCGATATGGGCAATGAAAAAATGCCATTTATGCTCCCTGTCTTTACGCCAGCAATGTCTATGGCAGTGGCTCTAATTAAATGAACATCTTTTAAATGGGGACTTCAATCTGTCAATTTTGAAAGAAACGTCGTCATTTTTATTTATTACATTTTAATGTGTTTTTTAGAGTTATTTCGTGTAATTTTAGTGGCATTTTAACCGATGTAACTGGATAAATGGCACATGTGTGATGTAGTGAAATTTAAGTGTACTTTCAAAATGGTGGATTTTTGCCCGTAAAAACTCAGTTTTTCTGCCACTATTTAAACTGGGTTATGACTTGACGGAGACTCTTGACGACATGACTATAGAAATATAATTAATTATATCCCTTGACATTGGCTTAATTATTGCTAATAATGCACGGAAGCCTAAGCTAAGAAGAAGATCTTTTAAATTAATATTTAATTTTAATAGTTGAAGTAAGTCCTACTACCTAATTAACTTAGTATGGCCCAAACCTACAGGGGCACATGATTAAAATGTACGCTGCATAAATAAATAAGAGGGCCTGTATTTGCACGGTGTCCCCGAGGTAGGGACTTTGTAAATAAAATGTATAAATAAGGCTGGAACTCATTAACGGAATTCTTTCTGGTAATAGGGGGGTTGACGAAATATGAGAGGAATGTGTAAACAGTGTGCCTAGTAACAAATGAAGGTAGGACATGATTAGGGTTTTATGCCCACTGTTATGGACCCTCACCGTGTTACTAATAAACGCTGAATATCATTAAAATAGTTACTCCGCGTTTTGTCTCTTTCGATCGAATTTAAAAGTGCTTGTCAATGCAAAAGACAAAACATCGTGTAACTGTTACAAGGATAATTCTAGAACTTCTTTTGAACAATGATCCTAAGACTCCAGAAACATACGTGTGAACGCTGCGTGCCTCCCGCCAGTTCGTTCCACACTGAGTAAGGAAAGGAAGTGTGAACAAATTCACCATCGCTGAGGATGGTAACTTTTGCACAATTACCGCGAGGCCGCCGCCTAGCGCCAGTCGTACGGTATGCAAATAAATTGACTTATTCAAAAAGGTTACTCTGTGAAATCTTCAGTAAATAATACAGTTACATTTGCGACCCATACTTTTTTTTATTAAATACATAGAAACACGCCTTTTTCAAGGGTAGGCAAAGCCTCAATAGTCCTCTTTTCACCGTGGGTTTGCACCATCGTGGAAATATAGACGTGACAAGGGGTGAGCTCATGCCGCTGTTGCTTCCCACGACTGACTCGGCTAACGCTTTTCTCCAGTAATAACACCTTCCATAATAAGCTAGCAGCTAGGACAAATCTTATACCTACTTTTATAGGACCTTACTTTTTTAATATTCATAGCCTGTATCAGTTAACTGTGACGGCAGGGCAAATAATAGAATAGAAAAACGTTAATTTGACACAAAATAACACATGAATACAAAATACAAAGTCGATAATACAAAAGAAGGAAACACACAATTAAAAAAAGACCTCCCTTCCTTCCACGCCTGTCTATTGAGTGCCTGTGTTGGCCAGTCTCTCATATAGGAGTCTTGTTCGTCTCTCCATGTTCCGTCGTGGCCGCTTTTTGTCTTGTGGTTTCCATTAATTGGCATCCTTTGCCCACATCTCATCTGTCATTCGGCAGACGTGACCTTCCTAGTACCATTTTAACTTGCCCACTTGTTGCCCCACGTCCAGGATTTGTGTTCTGAATCGCAGTATACTATTTCTCGGTCTGTTAATTTAACTCTTAGGATACTGCGCTCCATCGCTCGCATGACAAACCCTGACTTTGGATTTTATTTGGTTCACGATAAAACAGTCAGTTTTTCTATGCCGTCCACGGTGTTTGTATCAGTGACAAACTACTTATGATTTATTAGGTATTCTTAACGGTAGTAAGAACGGTATTACGGAAGTACGGTATTGGTTATTGTTGTTACCAGGTATGGTAACAACAATAACCAAAGATTTTTAGCCAAGTTGTAAAAAAATATCACAGGTATATTTTAAAATGCAAATATATAGCAATATTAAAAAGAGCCGAATGACCACAATATGTGAATCCTTTGACCACACTGGTTAACAAAGCATTGTTTAGCAAACGGTGGACTGCTGTTTATGAGAAAACTGCGAGTAAAAGGCAATTTACTCGCAGTCTACTCAAGTCTAGATAAATAAAATCAAAAGGTAGCACTAATACTCAATTTCCTGGAATAATGAACCAGTACATACTCAAGCTTTATCTTTATCAGCTCGATACCGGATTATACCGGTACCAGTTGTTCATTTGCAAACATCGTTTTGCTATTTACAAAACTCTTTCCGTTGTCCATTAAGCCAATTATACGGGTGGAATAATCGCACAAGCGACCAAGCCCTTTTTCTTGCATAAAAAAGCCAATTTATACAACGAAGAAACTTGCGAATTAGCATTAGGTACATATTATACAAATTCAAATTATGTCTTTATTAATTGAAATCCCTGAGATCAATTTGATCGTATACTAAGCCAAGTTTACTCATGTTCCAACGACCTAACCTAGAAGAATCAGGCAACAAACACGGCTTGTCTTGACTTGATGATACTACTAAGTGGGAACCTCCTATGTGGTGCCTCAAGAACTAGGAGTTACGAGTACCCAAGTTGACTACCATATCGTAGTCAAAAGTAAAATATAAAAAGAAACAGCAAAAGTTCCTAAGACCACAGTAACATGGTACGCTTGAGTTATGTTATATGATACTACTGAAATGCCCGCGACTTCGTCCGCGCGTGTACTTTTCCATACAAACTTCAACATCGGAATTCCTGTCTTAGTGCACCCCTAGACTACACAAGTAGGTAATTAAATTTGTAAAAATGTATAAATTCAAAAAACCCTCAACGCAATGAAACGGCTGAACCGATTTTGATCAAATATAGCTAAGAACAATCACGACAAATTCACCTTTCAAACAAAAAAATAACGAAATCGGTTCATCCGTTCGGGAGCTACGATGCCACTGACACACACACACACACACACACACACACAAACTCACACACATACACAGACACGTCAAACTTATAACACCCCTTCGTTTTTGCATCGGGGTTTAAAAAGGAACGTACTCTCCAAATTTAAGGTCTCTAGGATTTACGGCTTAGGATGTGCGTTGATAGTCAGTCAGTCAGTCAGTCAGCCACGCAACGATTTTATATATATATTAATTATGTTATAGGTGCAGGTGTTGCAAAACATGCTAGCTGTCGAGGGTCTGTCTTTTGTTACTTGTTTTTTCTTTTGTTGTCGAACTTCAAACGGATTAGGGTCTACGTTATTCAAGCTAGTCTTATATTACTTGAATCTCTATTTAGGTAATTAGATATTTATCAAATGACATTACTTTCCTATTGTTTTTTTTATAGGAAGAGCAGTTCCTGTTCGATCCATGAACGCCACATTATTATAAAATCAAAATGACGCCAACAATATTAGTTCCTTGATGTTGACTAGATAGCACTGTTGTACAAGTAATTTAATGTAACGATTTTTAATGCCGTTCTTTGCCGTATATATTTACAGACATATTTTAAAAAATATTAAATATTTTTCTTCTGGTAAACAGAGCCATCTGTAGACATAAGAAGAACTATAAATAACATCTGCCATGGAATGATAAGAAGACCTCTCGTTTTGTTTGGAACTAAGAAATTAAAAAAAAAGTCAAGCGTTTGACCGCCATCTTACGTGATACAAAGATAAAATAATACTATACCTACTTTTTTTTTTTTTTTTTTTTTTTAAATTATACTAGGTACTTAAATGACGGAACAAGAAGATGGCCCACCTGATGTTAAGCGGTAACCTCTGCCTATGAACAGTGCATTACCTCATAGGTGACGTCCACCTAGGACACGCCCTATGTGGCATTGCACTGCGCCCTCCACCCTGAGACATAAAGATGAAAAGTCTGATAACTTAGTCCTGATAGGAAGTAATCTATGCGGTCTTAGAATGGAAAACGCTTTAAAACCTGTTCACTCTCGTCTTAAAACTGAGGGCGCCATGTTGAGCAAGTGAAGCAGGTGACGTTTTTTTGAAGCTTTTCAGGCTCCTTATTGTTCCGGAATGACTGACGCCAGCAATGAGTCACCTACTTGGAATTTTTTGTCTTTCTATGCTGTCGGTACGTCTAGAAGTTGCACACACATAAATTATAGCCACCAAAGGATAGGTCGGTCTAACTTCGCACTTTGCTCGTATTTTATACTAATGGATATATATGTGGGGAAACTTTCCAGGCATTCAGGCAACTCACTAATTGAGAGTGCGTTACTAGAAATAGTAACTTATATTAAACAGCCTGTCCTAGAATGTACGATAAGTTTTTTGTGAAAAATATATTTTTAACCCCCGACGCAAAAACGACGGGGTGTTATAAGTTTGACGTGTCTGTGTGTGTGTCTATCTGTCTGTGGCATCGTAGCTCCCGAACGGATGAACCGATTTCATTTTTTTTTGTTTGAAATGTGAATTTGTCGGGAGTGTTCTTAGCTATGTTTGATAAAAATTGGTTCAGCCGTTTCATTGCAGGGTTTTTTTTAATTTTTACATAATTGATTACTTGTTATTCAATACAAGCTTTTATAAAATTAGTGATCGTAACCGTGTGCTGATCGAAATGAGCCTAAACACGGCCAGTCTACTATTATCCATCGAGGAGGTCCGTTGTCCACCTTCCGTCTCCATCATCAGATCAGCTCGCTGTCACCATAATATTGCATTGTCATCGGAACTTGACGGGTATGCAAAATATCATTTCAATCGGTTGAGGATAACTGCTTTAAAATTCAGTTGCAAGATTCCACCCGGACAAACATACATACATTGCAAGTTAAATAAAAGCTTTGTAGCAAAGGGAGTGACTTCGAAAACTTGTTTACTTATAAGTTTTTTAAGTTTTCAGACATTTCATTTAGGTATTATAATATCCGTTATTTAAGCTTTTATAAAAAGTTTTTTGCAGTTCTCATATCATATAAACGGTACGCAAATAGATGGGGAGTAAAATTGTTTTTTTTTTTGTATCTTTCTGCGTTAGTAAAAATTGAAGTCGTTATGTTTTATGAATAGGACCGGAGTAAACTCTAGTCGCGCGTCGGAACTGATACACATAATGTTTTTTGTGTACGCCTCTATTCAGATGTGGGTAATTTAAATTGTTTTAATTAACTTGCTTCGTTTGTATGTCTGTCTTTCCGGTTCATTTGTAATTCATTTTAAAGCACTTTCTGGCTTAGACAGCTTCAGATGACAATACAATATTATGGTGATGGTGAGCTGATCTGATGGTGGGACGGAAGATGGATAACGGAACTCCTCGATGATTAATATTAGCCCATATTATACAATAGCCTGGCGGTGTTTGGGCTATTTGTTATCAGCTCACGGTAATAAATAATATGTCTAAAATTTGTTTTTAAAACAATATTATCAACAAAAAAAAACAACACAAACCCCTTGAATTGTGTTCTTCAACAAAAACTTTCAACTAATTAAGGTCATCGACATAGCTCAGAGAATTAGCAAGCTGAAATGGCAATGGGCTGGGCATACTCGTATATGCCGAAGACGACAACCGCTGAGCTAAACGTGTTCTAGAGTGGAGACCACGTCTTGGTAAACGTAGTGTGGGGTGCCCCCTGGCGAGGTGGAGCGACGATCTGCGTAAGGTGGCTGGTAGAAAGTGGATGGGAAGAGCTGGAAATCGGTCTAATGGCTAGCATTGGGAGATACCTAGGTCCAGCAGTGGACTGATACAGGCTGATGATGATGATGAACTAAAACTATTTTAAGTAATACCTATCATAATATATGTAAGTTTTACTTCTAGATTAATGCCTAAACCAACTTTACAGATATTCCAAAATACTCCTGGATAATATTGTTCTAGTGAAAAGATTGAATTTCCAATGTTCATAGAACCTTCGTCAATAGAACAATATTTGTTTGATTGAATCACTTAATTTTGTAGTTCATATTTTGGGACACCCTATAGAACTTCTGTGGTCAATACTCGAGGAAGGAAATTTGATTGAGGACGATTTCCTGATTCGAGATTGGTTTCGATTTGTACTTTGTTTGTTTGTTGAAGGTTATTGAAGATCCTGAGCGACATTAGTAGGTACTGGGATGCAAGAGGTTGCAGGTTCGATGCCAGCAGCGGGAGAAATGTAAATCTGCATAATATTTGTTCCGAGTCTGGGTGTTGAGGGACCATGGTACTTACGTACGTACTTAGTAGTAGTAGAGCTTTTTAGTAGTAGTAGAGCTTTTTTGTGAAAGAGTTCGTCCGGGGAAGTACTACCACCATACCTATTTCTGCCGCAAAGCAGTAGTGCTCGCATTGCTGTGTTCCGGTTTGAAGGGTAAGGGTGCCGGTGAAATTACAGGCACATGAGACTTTTCATCTTTATGTCTCAGTGTGGCGGGCGCAGTGCATTGCCACATAGGGTGCGTCCTAGGTGGACGTAACCTATGAGGTAATGCACCGTTCATAGGCAGAGGTTACCGCTTAACATCAGGTGGGCCCCTTGCTAGTTCCGTCATGCAAGTAGTATAAAAAATAAATTAAAAAAAAACGACTCGGTATGAACGATGAAAGGGGATTAGGATTATTTCTGTGACTGTTTTATATCTAACAACATTTATTTACAGAAAGAATAATACAAGGTATGTAAAAAATACATATGAAACAGTTGTGCTACCTGAAGACCGCTGCAAGCGATCAAAAGGTAGCTCAACTGATCCAAATCACTACCCGACGGAAGCGTCCCTAAGATGCTGGCTGCATTGCCACGCTGAATGGCAATACTAATGCGTTGAGCCACATAAGAGCCAGCTCTCGGGTCACGCGTCGCTTCGACCAGATGCCCTGAAATAATTTTGAAAACGCGATGGTCCGTTTATATTAACTAATCAGCTGATTAAAATAATTATTTTCTAAAAAAAAACTTTTTTTTCCCATATACAAGATTTTATAATATTAGTGATCGGAACCGTGTGCTGATCACAATGACTACTATTATTCACGGCTAGTCTACTATTATCCATCGAAGAGTTCCGTTGTCCACCTTCCATCTCTATCATCAGAATCAACTCGTTGTCACCATCATATTGTATTGTCATCGGAACTTGACAGTATGCCAAATTTCAGCTCAGTCGGATATCGGAAAGTCACCCTTATCGCCACCCGTTAAATACTTATCATTGAGTAGTTCCAATGGCCATCTCTGATCTTCTTAATCAGTTCCACTTCACCAAATGGAACTTTCTGAATACACATGCTTGACTTGTTGCTGAACACACGGAAATCGCTATAGTGGCTATAATATATACCTATGTGGCTATAATATTTGATGAGTTCCCTCAATTCCGTATGGATCCGATTAACGGTACCAGATTTTGATGAAAATGGGAGCAATCTGGAAGAAAATCAAGTCAACTAAAACTAGACTTTTTTGAAGTCGGTTAATAAATTAGCGAGCCTTATTTTTTTTTTTTATTTTTTTTTTTTAATTTATTTATTCACAAATATTTCCTTTATTTAACTAAAACGTCTATAAAACCTTAGAGGCTTGTCTAAGACGCGAAAAAGATTCCTCATACTAAAACTATACATACAATTACATTAGTCACATATGATGTGTAACATCTGACATCTCACCTCCTTGGTAATAAGCAACATGGCTGATAGTACCAACCTCTCGGAAAAATGTACCTACGCTTCCTGTTACACACTTCCGTCTCTTTTCACGAAATCACTCCCAAAGAAAGCGAGAGGAAAGATGTTACACATTAAAAATAATATTAAAAACACTAACGTAAAATATACTACTCTTTAAAACACGCTTAAATAACCCGCCAACTACTGAAATTCATATTAACATGTAGCATCTAATTTCAGAACCCTGCAACTCCTTACTTACCGTGCACACTGGCATGTTAACACAACGCCGGGTTTAGCTTCAGCGTTTTAGTTAAATATTTCGGTGTAAGCTGAAATTTCCATTGTACCAAACTCCGAATTTAGTCTCTAATTAAGTTATTTGTGGCCATAATATCTAACTTTCTCTATATTCATGAAGATGTTTTCCGATTTGTGCTGCATTTACATACAAATATACATAGACACGCGCCTTTTTCCCCGAAAGGTTAGGCAGAACCTCACTGCGCCTCTTTTCGCCATGGATTGCACCATCGTGGGAATATAGACGTGACAAGTGGTGAGCTCATCGCCTCTGAACATAAAACATATTATCAACCGGTAGACGTCCATTGTTCAACTTAGTAAGCTATGCTTAGTGTGCTTCTTAAGGAGAATTCAACTTACATAGGTAGGTATTGTGACTGTTAGAACTATGTATTTTTCCGTATATTTAGGCTCAAACAACGAATGTTTCTCATAAAAGCTAAAATTCGAACTTATTTACTGGTCGAATATACATAAGAACGCTTTTTTTGGGAGACCGAAAAATTAATGATCTATTTTTTTCGCCAATAAAATTCAAGGTTTACTGAAATTAGTATCGGAACCGTGCGCTGATAAAAAAGAGCCAAACAGTCAGGCTACTGTCAAGGATTTCCGATGTCCACCTCTAACAGATCAGCTTGCTATCACCATAATTTTGGATTGCCATCGGAACTGAACATGCATGGAAAATTCGGTTGGGTGGAAAGGGTTTAAAATTCAGTTTCAAGATTCGACGACATATACGTAGCTTTTTTATTTATTTATCTTAATAAAATCTTATACATACATACATACATAGACACACGCCTTTTTCCCCGAAGAGGTAGGCAGAGCCACAATAGGCCTCTTTTCACAGTGGGTTGCACCATCGTGGAATATAGACGTGACAAGTGGTGAGCTCATCGCCGCCATTGCTTCCCACGACTGACTCAGCTAACGCTTTCTTCCAGTAATAACACATTCCATAATAAGCTACCAGCCAGGACAAATCTTATACCAACGAATCTTATCAACAAATCTTATAATACCTAACAAAATAAATTTAAAGCGGTTACCTAGTTAAAAATATTCAAACATGACTACTAGGTTTTAGTCCGACATACATAGGTATTATCAAGAATGTGAATGTGAATGTGTCGCCATCTATCGTCGCTGGCGTGAACCTTGCGGCGGGTCTGGTGAAGGGTCCTGGCGACTCGGCTATTAATTTCCTAAGGGAACTCGCACGCGTCACCCCTTACCACGATACGTAGCGACAGAAGGACAAGGATGCGTTTAGAAAAACCTGAAATAAAAAAATTTTCACAAAATTCTCATGGGATCGAGTCTTAAGTGGATGAAACCATGAGACGCTGCTAGAATTTGATAATTTATAAGTACTACTAGCATATTTTCAAGGCTCCGCCCGCGTAATGTTGTTGCTTCCACGGACATTCTAGACCAGGGGTTCCCAAAGTGGGACCAAAGTGGACCCAGAAAAAAAATGGGGGGGTCAAATCAGACACACTTTCGCATTTTTATCAGTATTCCTAGATGGGTCATTTTCGTAGATAGATAATAAACCGCGGGCAATCATGTTTCAACAAGTTTTCGTTAAATAACATGCATGATAGACGAGGTATGATGATGACTTATATATATAGGTGACGTATAGTGACAGACAGACAGACCAACAGGTAGACATAGATAGAGATAGATAATTTTTCGTTTATAAATGAAGAGAATACAATATTTTCGGGGAATACTCCAAGGAACTTCACGATCTGATTCCACCATCTCTTTTTCATCACAGGACGAGCAGGCGCACGGCTCGGTACTCATTAGTATCCTTACCCTGTATTCGTACTAAACATTGCAGTTCTACCTTTATAATGTGAACTGCTAAGGAGTGGAATACACTAACGTCGTCTGTCTTTCCTGAAATCTATAATCTGGTTCAAGGCTAGAGTGAATATTTGACTTCTAGACCTTTGTGCTCCATCTTCGGCCACATCGTTACTTACCAACAGGTGAGATCGTGGTAAAACAAAGGTCTACCTATTTCAAAAAAAACAATCAGAGGTTTTATTTTTCATTTACACTGTGACAACTACTACTTCTTACTAGGTTTGCTCATAGCTCCATCTACCAGAGAAAATTAAGTGTCAAAAAATGCATGATGCTACAGCGCCATCTAGTAAGCATAGCAGTAAACTGGTCTGCTACAAATAAAAAAACAAAAAGAAACTCTTTAAATTTTCCTAGTATTTTTTTGAGTTATTTTGTATTATTTTGGTAGCATTTTAACCAATGTAATTGGAATTTGAAATTGTCTTGAATGTGATTTTGACTACTTGTAAGGAGTGTAACGTTGCAAATTATATTGTAAAATCAATAAATTTTACTTGAGAATGGCAAATGCACAAGGCGTGCGATGCAAATTGCAAAAAAATAACAGCTTTTTCATCGTTAAAAATAGATAAACCACAGGTCGGTTCTTTTAGCTCTTTCTTATGTCATATTGTTTCGAAGAAAACTAGCGTAGTGGTTGGCGTAGCGTATATGATTTACAGCAACTAAAGACCAATATAAAACCCAACAACAGTAATTTCAGTTCATAATTATACTATCTTCAACCATATTAAGAAAAATACAACAGCATGAAAAGCAACCACCTTAAAGATTAAAAAAAAGCTATCGTTTATCCTTCGTTGGAACTTGGTACGGGGGAGGGTCTGTTTTATCTTCACGCTCACACGACTGTTCCATGGAAATGTAATGAAAAATTACGCGCGCTTGATACCGCTCGTCTCCAAACCTTTGTTCCTGAGATCTCATTTTAATAATGATCGCGAATAAGATTTCAGTTAGTACCTAAGGTTTATTATTTTAATACTCAGTTGCAGTAAAGGAGGTAAATACGGTAGGTACTACTAAGCTTTGTTTCTAAATATGTTGTAAAAATAAAATAGGTAAATAATACTGGGCAATTTACACAACATTATCTAGCCCCAAGCTAAGCAGAGCTTGTGTTATGGGTACTAGATAACTGATATACATAACACAATACATTACATAGATAGGTAAATGTTTTTTATTACGGCTCCGTAGCCAAATGGCAAAATACGGAACCCTTATAGATTCATATTAAAAGATAAACGGCTAATTACCACTATTAATATGATTCCCAACCACGATAGTTTCAATTCCTTATAGATTCGTCATGTCTGTCTGTCTGTCTGTCTGTCCGTGTATGTCACAGCCACTTTTTTCCGAAACTATAAGAGCTATGCTGTTGAAACTTGGTAAGTAGATGTATTCTGTGAACCGCATTAAGATTTTCACACAAAAACAGAAAAAAAACAATTCATTTTTGGGGTTCCCCATACTTGAATTGAAACAATTTTTTTTTCATCAATCCCATTCGTATTTGGTATCTGTGGATAGGTCTTCAACAATGATATTGAGGTTTCTAATATAATTTTTTTCTAAACTGAATGGTTTGCGCGAGAGACACCTCCGAAGTGGTAAAATGGGTGTCCCCTCCCCCGTAACTTCTAAAATAAGAGAATGATAAAACTAAATAAAATATATGATGTACAAAATAACCATGTAAACTTCCAACGAAAATTGGTTCGAATGAGATCTAGTAAGTAGTTTTTTTTAAATACGTCATAAATCGTAAACCATCCAAGAACTTTTATATTATGTTACTTCTGCTACGGAACCCTTCATGGGCGAGTCTGACTCGCACTTGGCCGCTTTTTATACATAGAAAATACCCAGACCACCCTGAACAACCCTTGTGTTCTTCGTATTATAAAAGAGATAAAAAAATAAGGCAGTTATTTTTTGCCTGCACCTGACGGCAGCGTGCCCAGAATGCTGGCTGCCTTGCCATGCGGGATGGCAAAGCTTATTCGTTGGAATTTGGTGTTTGGAATTTCTTAAAGGGTCGGCAACGCGCGTTTTGTGCCTCTGGTATTGCAGGCGTCCATAGGCTACGATAACCGCTTACCAACAGATGGGTCGTATGCTAGTTTGCTACCTTGGTAGTCAAAAAAAAATACCCGAGAACCTGCTCTGAAGCCATACACATCCCATGGAAAAAATGCATTCAAATCTGTTAGTCAGTCAGTCAGTAAGTCAGTCACGCAACGATTTTATATATATTGATTAGTGGTTTGCCAAGTTTAAATCTATAATTGTTTATTCTTTCCAAACATTTGTCTCGCAGCGGGAATCGAACCCGCAACCTCTCGCATCTCAGCCAGCTACTCGCCCGCCGCCACACGGAGGTCGTCGAGAGGTAGGGAGGGACGTACTTTATGTTTCATGTCCGTATGACGCAGGGACTTTATAGAAGTCACAGGAAGTCAGTGGATGGAGGCGGCTCAAGACTGTTCGTCGTGGTATTTTATGGGGGAGGCTAACATGATGATGAGCTAGACTTGATGATGATGATATATACAAAATAATATTTTCACTCCTCTTGCTCAAAAAGACCGTCATTGTGGCGTACCAGAGCGAAGAAAAAATAGCAATACTTCATCTGGGGGTTCTTTTTTTTTTTTTTTTTTTTTGTCTGTCAGTTTACAATGAGCCTACAAAAACGAAAAAGTCTGTAGTCATAAGTAGAATAATCATGAATAAAGACTTGACTTATTCTGTTTACACTGTCTTACACTGTTTCATAAAAAAAGATTACATTTTTACACATTTAAAAAAAAAAAGAAGACGTTGGCGCATAATCTTTAGAATTTTTTCTCTAATTGCAAATTGAATTGGTTTTGGTAGTGACCGTAATTAATTTTTCATATTGTATCCATTAAAACTCGGTTTCTATTTACTCCCAAGCTAAATGTATTCTCCTTAAACACGTCTTTCAATCTCCATAGTTATCCGAGCAATGCGTCTTGGACCCCTTGCTATGAGACTACATCTATCCCCTCCCTTTTACACCCCAACCCAGTGGTTATTTTTGAATACCACCGCCTTTACAAGCCCGCTCCGATCTCAAAAGACGAATTTTACGTAAAGAAACATAAGCGAAATTAAACCTTATTTTACAAAAGAATACAGTTTTTAGTTGAATGGGAACAAAAAGCAAGTTAGATCAGTATCTAATGGGATAGAGGATCAGCTGGACAGCACGTTCTTTGGAGAAGCTTGTTCTTACAATTATTCAACTGCCTTTATTTTCAGCTTTATGTGAGAGTTTTTAGGGTTTGTTTTAGTGGATCTGACGAAAGTTTGGCAGGAGAGGTGCAAGCAATAATTTGAGCAAAGGGTGGAATGCGACAGAGAGTTCTTTTTGGAGTTTGTGCGAGTGAGACGTGCGTAGGGGTTGTGAGGGTGCGGGTTTAACGCATTCCAGAGCCGGATTAAGGTAAGTAAATGGCTTTATAGTAATACGTAATACTTACTTTACTTTAGGGTAGGCACTGGGCTTTCCACAGTGGGTTGCACCATCGTGGAATATAGACGTGACAAGTGGTGAGCTTTTCAGTGCCATTGGTTCCCAAGACTGACTCAGCTGACGCTTTCTTATAGTATTAAGGCGCAATAGGTTCACAGCATATCCACAGAATATAAAAGCATATCTATAATGAGCTCTACAATTTTTAAGTTTTTGATAAGAGTTCTCACAGTTTTCAAAAAGAAGTAAATATTTGGTATTCTTAATATTTTTATCTAGTGAAATCATAACTGCAATTCACAATTTGAATTAATTAACTCGGTATTTTTTATCAAAGGTTTTAAAATTAAAATACCGTTTTAGACTTTAGTTTTCGAAACATTTGTTAACTTTTTAAATGTTATTTGAGTTAGTGAAGTCATCAAAAAAACTTAACAAAACTCTAAAGGGCATTTTCATATTATTTTTTATACACAAAAACACAGTATCTGAACATTCGCTCGCCTTCTTCGTCTTATAGAAATTTTTTCTTTGAAACTGGTTGAACCTATATCGCCTTAACACGTTCCTTAATAAGCTAGCAGCCAGGACAAATGTTTTGAACAAAATAATAAAATGCTTACTTCTTTCAGTCCATCAGATTCTAAACGTTTTTTCAAGTTGTTGAAGCAGATTCTATGTGGAGGTCTCGTCCAGCGGTGGACGTCTTAGGCTGATGATGATGATGAAATGTCACCTGAAATGCATACAACATAATATAGAGTTAAACATTTTAAATAAAATACAGGTCCATAATCGTTTTTTTGACTAATCTGTGTATATAAAAACCGGCCAAGTGCGAGTTGGACTCGTGCACGAAGGGTTCCGTACCATTATCTATTAAATATATTGTTTTTTTTAAGCATAGTTATTTTTAGTTTACTTCAATTACTTCCTATGTTTTATTTAGTATTAACTTTCTCTTTTTTGTGTAAGGTGTGTGTAATGTGTGTAGGTAACTTGTCTACCTTTTGTGCCCCCGTGTTTTTTGAAGCAAATAAATAAATAATGCTGGACAGCTTACACAACATTATCTAGCCCCAAGCTAAGCAGAGCTTGTGTTATGGGTACTAGATAACTGATATACTTAATACAATACATTAAATAGATAGATATTTTTATTATGCATAGAAAATACCCAGAACACCCTGAACAAATATCTGCGATCGCACAAATATTTGTTCCGAGGCGGGAATCGAACCCGCAACCTCCTGTGTCGCAGGCCAACCTTCGCCCGCCGCGCCACAGAGGTCGTTAAATTTTTATCTTTATCTTTAAACGGCAAAAAAATCACGTTTATTGTATGGGAGCCCCTTAAATATTTATTTTATTTTGTTTTTTAGTATTTGTTGTTATATCAGTAACAGAAATGCAACATCTATGAAAATTTCAACTGTCTATTTTTGAACTGAATTTTTGAAATCGGCACAGTAGTTTTTGAGTTTATTCATTATACGAATTCATTACACACAAAAATACAAATCTTTCCTCATTATAATATTATATAGTGTAGATAGTGTAGATGTAGATGTAGATATAGATGTAGATAGTGTAGATGTAGATTACCCGTGGATTTGTAATTCATGCATTCAAATCAAGATCCTACTATTTACACTCAGTAAGTAAGCAGTCATATAGCCAAAGGTGGTTCACAGACACACGCCTTTTTCCCGAAAGGGTAGGCAGAGCCAGAAATGGGCCTATATTCACCGTGGGTTGCATCGTTGTGTAGTTTACATCGTGGGATATAGACGTGACAAGTGATGAGCTCATCGCCGCAATTGCTTCCCACGACTGAATTTGCTAACGCTTTCTTCTAATAATAACATATTCCAAATAAGCTAGCAGCCAGGACAAATCTTATACCAACGAATCTTACAAACAAATCTGGGTAATCTCTTAGTCGGCTTTTACGACATCCACGGGAAGAGACGAAGGGGTCTACTCTTGGGCCAGGAACACCACAGCACATCTTCCTCTATTAGATTTCGACTCCTAAAACGTCACTCCTGTTAATCCAATCCGTCCCTGCCTCCATCAACACCCCAAATAGGCCGGCTGCGACGCAGCAAACGCTAAAAACGCACCCCTTTGCCCCTCACCCTGATTTTTAAGCCTACTCCCACACCCCCTAACTCCCGGGTTAGCCAGAGGTACATTTATGCGCAATAAATTTTGACCGCCGACGGCCAGCCAAAATGGCGTCACTGCTACGTCACTCGCCATTCAAAATCCCACTCTGACTGCAGTGCGTAAGACTGGAATTTGCTTGCGACTAGTTGTGAAACATAGCCTATGTAAAAGAAAATGCCTCTGAGTTTTGAAGCTGCAGTCTTTCAGTTCAAAAATTCGCTTTGTTTCTTGCAGTATAGGGGTCAGTTTCGTTCGATTTTAATCGTATAAAAGAAGGTGCCACTTTTGCGGGTAGGACAGGGACAAAGCTAGGCTATTTACCTAGCTTAGATGTCTATGTCTCATTTGTCTTGGTGATAGTTCGGTAATAAAATCTATTGTTCTGATGCCCAATGCTCTCGAAAGGTTCCCGGACTTGCGGTTCGTACAAAGGGGTTCACAAAAGGGTAGATAATGCAGAGCCTAATCTATGTATAGAGCCTATTATCTTTGTGAGCGAATCATAGTGTCCGATGCAGATATTATTGATTTAAATTCTGAAAAGCATTATTTTGAAGTGTATGCAGTATTGAACAGTATGTCATAACAAAGGCACTTCAAAATAGCAGATTATGCTCTAAGGGAATAAAGCAGTGTCTTACGTCGCGGGCAGCATATTGAAGCCTGAGCGTAACGAGGGACTCTAAATTACATAGAGTCCTGAGTGAAGCGAGGGGTCAAGCTGCCCAAGACGAAGACAAGCTTTATTACAGAGGTGCATACTCTACCTTTCACTACTTCTGCAAGACAATAAAAATTCACTAAAAATCACAGTCGCCGCTGCCTTGACTCTTCCCGCCTATTTCGAAAAGAGACGTTGTCTACTTTTATTTTATTTCTTTTCCTAGTGTTTTCTTGAGTTATTTTGTTTTATTTTGGTGGCATTTTAACTAATGTAGCTCGTTTAAAAAGCACAAGTGTAGTGAAATGAAATGGAAGAGAATTGCGTGACTTTTGAAATTGGTGGAAATTGTCTACCAAAGTTTTAGTAAAATTGGCCACCGTTTTACTAAAACATGACTCGACTGCGACTTTGACGACTTGGAAGGAGTGTATCGTTGCAAAATATATTGAAAATACAATAAAGTGAAAATACAGATACTTGAAAATGGCAAATGCACAAGACGTGCGGCGCCAATAATAAAAAAAATATTAAAAAAAAAAAACACCGCCTTTTGTTTCACATTCTTTGTAAACGCACCTTTTTTATTGCGTTCTGCTTGTTGTGGATAGTTCCATTTTCGAACAAACCTCTTTACTATACCATATGGGCAATTTTTTACTTAGATTTATCATGGCTGCTAATGGTTGTTACTGGAAGAAAGCGTTAGTAGAGTCAATCGTGGGAAGCAATGGCAGCGATGAACTCACCACTTTACACGTCTATATCCCACGATATGGCAGCCCACGTTGAAAAGAGGCCTATTTGAGGCTCTGCCTACACTTTCAGGTTAATCGAATTCCCGCGACCTCCATATAATATTATTATATGAAGGTCGCGGGAATTCGATGAATGAAGGTGATCTAGGACCGTATCTCGTGAGATATTATCTCACATTCACCTCATCTCGATCACACCTTCTACTATAGCTAAGAAGTAAACGGTCTTTGGTATTCGTAGCCTGGTGCTTCAAGACTGCTACAAGAAAGCTGTTCTATTTAGGACTAGACTCTACGACTGTTTGCCTTCAGTGCTACGACTTGAGAAAGTGGCTCTACGTATGTGCTATGAATATTTTTCTTGAAGGTAACCTATAATAACTACTTTCTTAACCCCGACTTAAATGGGGGCGGGGAGAAGGTTGTATTAGAAGTTTGAGACCCCAATTGATTCTATTTCTTTGTTTATTTATATGAAAACTGGTGTAAGAACACTAGAAATTTTGTCGGGGGAATAGAAATAGAAGCTCTACCCACTCTACTACCTACTTATAAGGTGTGTGAAGGTACTACAGGGTCGTAGACCTACCCTCCTTGCATACACGGGGAAAAAACAAAGCACCATTACCATCGGAAGTGAGGGCCTCATCAAGATAAATAGAAACGTCACCATGATGGATTACCCCCAGGGGACACAAACAACATTACTTTTACATCCCATCAGAAAGATGACATACTTAATCTAATTGATCTAAGGTTCAAAACTCATTGACAGAGTTGGAAGGCTTGGTAGGTCTCGTGGTTTCTGAAGGCTGTGTCGTTATCTACAGCAAGTAAATAGGTGTTTGTGTATGAGAAGGAAAATATAGGGTCGTGAGTGTGTTTTAAAAATATGTGAAAAGTTGTTGATTAGAGAACATATTCTAAATTGTTATACGAGTAAGAAACAGTTCCATCACCAGAGAGCGTGTTTGTATAAATTGTTTGTTATTTTGAGTAAAGAATAATATTTTTTGTATAGAATATATTTCTACTGAAATATATTCTAAATATATAGTGAATATATAGTGTTTAAAAATAACTACGGAGATGATAATAGTCCAGTCAAGTTAAACATGAAAAGTGGGTAGTGCTTGCAAAAGGTCCAGTCATTCTGAATTTGTATATTTTGTTAGGAAAACCAATATAAAAAAAAAGCGGCCAAGTGCGAGTAGGACTCGCCCATGAAGGGTTCCGTAGCAGCAATAAAAATATACTATTATATCACTTGACAATGGCTAAATTGTTGCAAATAACGCACAGAAGCCATTACCTAAGATAAAAAGGAGAAGAAGGAGGTTATCAATTAATTCGTCTGCTACTTATGCTAATGTTTACGCCCCCGGTTGGTTAGACATATTTAAGGATTCTTTCGATGATGTGTAGGAATTATTTCGAGGTGGACCCATGAAATTTTGATCTTAGTAAATGTTTTTACAAGTCGGTTAGATAGATTAATAAAGTAGGTAACATACCTACATTGCGTGTATTCGCGAGGTCTCAGTTTGGGGCGAACCACTTGTTTATAGGGTGAAGAAAGTATGTACATACGTCGCGTGTATTTGCGAGGTTTTAGTTCGGGACGAAGCAAAACCTAAAGTAATAATCAGCCTAGTAATTCATCCACGAACTAAATACGAATCAAACTACGAAGACAGTCACAGAAATGAGATAATGAAAGGTTATCCTGAACCGGTCCCGGGAATACTACTGACAAATTATGGAGAGAGCAATCAAAACTTCGATAGCGGGTTTAGCTTTGTGCGTGTCAGTGTCGGCGTCTATGAGATCATGAGGCAACTGTATTAATTTTGTTGGAAACAAGTTATTAATTTTGTAAAAATTCAAAAAACCCTCAACGCAATGAAACGGCTGAACCGATTTTGATCAACATAGCTAAGAACACTCCCGACAAATTCACCTTTCAAACGAAAAATCGACGAAATCGGTTCATCTGTTCGGGAGCTACGATGCGACAGACAGACATACACACACACACACACACACAGACACGTCAAACTTATAACACTCCGTCGTTTTTGCGTCGGTGGTTAAAAACAGACGTAGCGAAGAATATATATATACCAACTTCTCTTTTTTTTTTTTAATTTCAATTTTCTGCATTCATCACTCTCTTCCTCGTGACCTTCAGGCAATTTAAAGATTAAAATTAAAGAAAAAACTGTAGGTTACAAAATTTTATGACGAATGGCGGAACTTTAAAAGGAAGTCTTTGGTATTCAAATAAATTAGTTAACGATCGCCCGATCGTTAACTTATTTTTCTGAACCCATTTTTCAGGATTTCCAAATGTTCAAATAACCGGCAGGTATATTAATTTTGATTATATGAAAATCCTTAGGTTAATTAACAACACTTTTGGTAGCTTTGACGATATGTATGCCTATGCATAACGGTAAATCATTTTACTGGGTATTCACTAGTATTTTTACTTGGGTACTCCTTCATGTGTCATACATCTCACCTGCAGGTTAAGTGACGATGCGGCCGACGATGGAGTAAAAAGGTTAGAAAGCACCTATTCATTCTAGCCTTGAAGATACCCAGATTATAGTTTTGAGGACGACAGTCGATGGCAGTTTATATCTAAACTGAAACAAAAGAAAACGGTTATATACACCACATACTTTATATTCTCCTGCTCACATTTCGTAATTAAAGCAAAATTATAAACAAATATCAGAAGCCCATCTTTAGCATTCGTACAACGCCCACATAAAAAGTGGTCCAGCGAAAACTTAAAGCCACAAAAAACGAAACAAAAAACAAACGATTACGCAAAAACAAAATGGAAGACCGCGGCTTAGGTAAGGTGGGGCCACCACGCATGTGCGTGTGGGGAGGTCGGGTAAATCACACACCCGCGGCCCGCGAGGTTGTGGGTGGGCCTTTTGTACTAGGCAAAATTTTTTCGACACTTCCTCAGGCATTTATTTCCCTTTGAATTATTTCAGTGTAAACCGGGGAGAGTCATGGTTTGTAGAATGAATTAGAAGGACCACCCTTCATGGTGCATTAACTTTGAGGTAATGCATAGTTGAAGGCGGAGGTTACAGCTTAACATCAGGTTCACCTGCATGTTCCGTCACTCACGCAGTTATAAAAAAAAGCGGACTCGCCCATGAAGGGTTCCGTAGTAGCAAGTTACATAATATAAAAGTTCTTGGATGGATTACGATTTATGACGTATTAAAAAAAAACTACTTAATAGATCTCGTTCAAACTAATTTTAGTTGGAAGTTTACATGGTAATGTACATCATATATTTTTTTTAGTTTTATAATTCTCTTATTTTAGAAGTTATGGGGGGGGGGGGGGGGGGGGGGGCGACATTTTTTACCACTTTGGAAGTGTCTCTCGCAAACTATTTAGTTAGGAAAAAAATGATATTAGAAACCTCAATATAATTTTTGAAGACCTATCCATTGATACACCACACGTATGATGCAAAATGAAAAAAAAATTGTTGTCTTTCATTTCTAAATATGGGGAACCCCAATAATAATTGTTTTTTTTTCAATTTTTGTGTAAAAATCTTAATGCGGTTCACAGAATACATCTACCTACCAAGTTTCAACAGTATAGCTTTTATAGTTTCGGAAAAAAAGGCTGTGACATACACGGACAGACAGACAGACATACAGACATGACCTTGGTGGACTTGTCTTTGACTACGGGACCCTAAAAAGGGTACTTTGTATTGTTTTGGACTTTTCAGGAAGCACCTTAAAAGTTACTAAGTTAATTTTAATGAGTAGGTAAGGAAGTTGATGAAAACGTGTAAAAACTTTAGTAACTATTGTTGCTAAAATGGTTACTCAAAACAGATACATACGTAAATGCTTCACTCAATTAACTACAAATAATATGATGTGTCCTGTTCATAAAATTTATAGGTACCCAATTGAGTTGAGTATGATGATTAAAAATGTTCAGAGTAAAATCTTAACATGATATTATCGTTTTTACGCATTTTTTATGTCATTTTATTAACATCGTTTAAAATGAGTAAATAACTACGAGCAAACTATGATGATTTCTCTAATTTTTATCACATTCACTACTCATCACCGAAATAGAAGGACTATGATACGCATATTGGGGCTAGATAATGTTGTGTGCACTGTCCAGCATTATTTATTTATTTATATGCTGCCTAATATGCAGTGATTTTACATAAAATATGGCAACATTAATCCAGAGAATCGTTATAAGTTATAAATTTAACTAAAATAACTCATAAACGAATGAAATATTAATTTAGACAAATAACTAACTCCGACTCTTCCAAATTACTAAAGTCCAATTATTCACATTGACGTCGGCCGTAGATAATCGTGTCATAGGATGCTGAACGAGAAATGGTCCAGTTTAACCAGACCTCCCATTCATACAACTTCTACTTTCCTATAATATTTCCAGGAACTAGGGAAAACGGGAGGTCCAGTTAGGGTGGTACATGAAAATGGAAAAGCTAAGTGTGGGACAGATTTTGAGTCGGGCTATATTTGTGCGTAAAATAAGGCTGTGAATGACGTTTTTGGGAAGGCCTGAGTACGTTGAGATAAATGAATGTCAATCTTTGCTGAGCGTTTCATTTTAATAAAGTTCACGCCATTATATACTTATGAAGGAAACCCCCCAGTATCAATTTGGTGGTTGCCCCTTTACCTACCTATACGCATAGTTAGTTTTCATATAGGTATTTTTATTAATATCCTTCTTAAGGAATGTGTTATTACTGAAAGAAAGTGTTAGTGTTAGAAATGGTGCAACCAACGGTGAAAAGAGGCCACTGAGGTTCTACCTACCCTTACGGAGAAAAAGGCTGTGTCATCTTAAAACTATACTTAGAATATATTTCTATTCCCGATAACAAGCCCTTGGTCCACAGGGTTTCATTTGATATGTCACTTATTGCAATTAACACTAGTTTTTCTATTTTCCCCCTTGATTAATTACCCCCCAAAATTAGAATTACTTTTACCCTATACGTACGTGATTGGGTTACCTAACTCTGTATATATGCCTCAGCTGTTTTTGTTTAGTATTAGGAGAAAATAGGCTGTGACAGACAAACAGACACGAGAGTGATCCTCTTTGGTTCCGTTGCGGTGGTATCTTTTGAGGTTTAAAATTCTAAAAAATTGTCATGAAGTAAGAACTTCTATAGCAATAACAATAATCGACTTAATTAAATAATATATATATAAATAATGCTGGACAGTTCACACAACGTTATCTAGCCCCAAGCTAAGCAGAGCTTGTGAGATAACTGATATACTTATTACAATACATTACATTGATAGATATTTTTTATTAAGAAAATACCCAGAACACCCTGAATAAATATCTGCAGATCGTATAAATATTTGTTCCCAGGCGGGAATCAAACCTGCAACCTTCTGCGTCGCAGGCGAACCTTCGCCCGCCACGCCACAGAGATCGTCAAATTAGCTTTACGAAGTCTCAAAGCTCCTAAAAATTCAACGTAATTAGTAATTCTAAAAATCTAAAGCTTTTTATCCATGTAACTTTCTGTACCTAGTTAAAACTTGATACGTGGGGTTCATGTTATTAGGTTACCGTGAGAACGTATAGATAATTGAATATCCTCGTTGGGCAAACATGGCTAATGGATCGAGTCGGCAATCCCATTCCCAAGTACCTTATTCTTAAATCCTGTTCAGGACTATATACGCACATTGCAGCTGCTCGTTCGTTCGTCGAGGCTTGACACAGGTTCTTTGTCGGTCCCCGGACATTGGAGCAGTGACCAGGTCCTGAACAGAGCCTGGTGACCGATGGTGATATAGTATGGTGAAAGGGTTAATTGCATCTCAGGCTACGTTGATGCATATATCGACATATATTTGACGACCTCTGTGGTGCGGCGGGCGACGGTTCGCCTGCGACGCAGGAGGTTGCGGGTTCGATTCCCGCCTCGGAACAAATATTTGTGCGATCTGCAGATATTTGTTCAGGGTGTTCTGGGTATTTTCTATGTATAATTAAAAATATCTATCTATGTAATATATTGTATTAAGTATATCAGTTATCTAGTACCCATAACACAAGCCCTGCTTAGCTTGGGGCTAGATAATGTTGTGTGGACTGTCCAGCATTATTTATTTATTTATATATTTATGTAATATAACATGCCCGTATCCTCACGATGTTTTCCTTTACGAGTCTTGGTGCGTCCGGCCTATGAATAAATCCCTTGGTCTCCTCCCGGTGAATATCATAAACGCCGACTAAGGGATTACCCGGACTTGTTGGTAAGATTAGTTGGTATAAGTTTGTCCTGGCTGATAGCATACGAATAGGTACCTACTATGGAATGTGTTATTACTAGATGAAAGCGTTAGCCGAGTCAGTCGGGGGATAAGCAATTGTAACGATGATCTCACAACTTGTCATGTCTTTTTTTACTTTTTAAATGCCGGGGAAGAGGAAGGGAATAGTAACGGAGGATGGGGAGGGGAGATCCCGACACTAGCCGGTCGAGTTGCTAGTCTGTAATAAGGAGATATACCGTATAGTTTTCCGAAAGCTGCCTCTCCGGGTTAGATTCCTAAACTACTGCTCTGATGAAAATGGTGATAAAGGTGTCTCCAATATTTGATATAAGGTTTGAACATTAATCTGAGTACCTACTATTGGGCAAAGTTACTGCACAGCAGAGCAGATCAGGATGCAGAGCTCTTATTTTCAGCTTTGTGTTAATATTTTGAATATAACAGGTAGGTATATATACCCATGCTGTTATGTTTTTACATACGTATCAAAGTACCTCGCACAAAGCGGAACATTAATCGAAAAAGGGTAAAAGGAAAAATATACAGAAAAAAGAGAATATCACACCTATACTTTTATATAATCCGGATAAGCTGAATAAAATTTTAGCACGTGGTAGGCAGAAAAATTGGAGACCCAAACAGCCCTTGCTCCGGTGAATAATGGAATATTTCTTTTTGATTACAACAATATAAATTCGTGCCTTCAAGCGGCTTTAAGTTAGAGACTTGAGGCGAAGATGGATGTGCGACCTAACACTCATTTTGGGAATATATAGTCCAGTAGTTCTATTTTACATCGCATATATCTAGTATAAATCAATAAATGAAATGGATCAAAACGCTAGTCCAAGCTTAAAGTTACCACCTCGCGATCATAATGCACAACGCTGCGGTATGCGGTATGCAGTGTCGGACATAAATGTATGAAAAACGTCTAGACTGGTCTCTTGTTCCGTCGGAGTATGTCAGCGATGAGAAGTAAGTCGCGACGCTGCGGTGGAGCCGCGTACCGCAGCGGGTGAGTTATGATCGCGAGAATAAAGCTTAACTAAGCACAAAGAAAGAAAAAAATGAGCGACTTCACAACACCCAGACCCTAAAAAATATTTACACATCATACAAACATTTGTTCCGCATAAGGAATCGAACCCGCAACCTCTCGCATTGAGATGCGAGCTGAGGCCAGCTATTTGCCCGGAACGCCACAGAGATCATCAAATTACTTAAATCCACACTTAAAGTTGACCGAATCGAGACTGCATTGTGAATTGACTGAAAATTGTTATTCTACTTCCTCATAATAATAATTTAGTCTACTTTCGATACTTGGCGATTTACCGTAGATCAGGGTTAGTAACTTATATCAATGACGAACGTATAACGTGACGGAACGACACGCGTAGGTAATTTTCCTAGAAAAAAAGTGTAACTGTTAGATTTTATCTTTTCAATTAGAAAATATGTTGAACCCACCCGACTAGGCACATAGTCGAAGTGTTTTTATTTTATGTTTGACGAAAGAAATGTTCTTTTTTAAATAAAATAAAAGATGTTTTGTTGTGTATTCTTATTTTAATTAATCCAAAATGCGAGTAAGCCCGGGCGGCATCCTTTGGTACAATTGGGACAAATCGGTGGCAATTGTACCATTAATGGTACTGCCTAATGGTACAAGTAGTCTGGCGGCGTCATGATCTTAGGGTTTTTATTTGTAACTGGGTTGATGCTACGATTCTACCCAAAATTCTCGAAAAAACTTTGAAGTGTTCAGACACATTTCTATGTTACAAACACACATATCACATATATATTATGGATTACATTTCCGTATTAAATTGTCAGTTGTATTGAACCATTTGTGACATTTATGATATCGACACTAGATCGGAGCATGATCCGAATTCCACTACTTTTATTTAGGAGAATTGGGCGTCAAATTTGCTCTCAAAAGGCGAAGGAAATCGTCTTACCGACATGTCTTAGAACTCCGTTCACCCAACTGGTTCTTTTTCCTTCATCAGCTTCTTTCTTATACCATCACATTACCCTTTTCCGAGTCCAGCAAATTAAGCAGGGACGCCCTTTGCGGCTCCAGGCAAAATTCAATTACAAACTTTGGGCCATCCCAGGAGCACGCCTAAAGGGTCGTAGGTACATTTTTTGCCTCTAAATTTTTATGTGGCCCTTTACAAGGTCGTAAAGGGTGGTTTTATGAATATTCCATTTACGAGCTCCAGGATCTGAGGATTATATATCAGAAGTTAACGGAAGGGGAAATGAGTACATAGGGTAGCGTGTGCTCCTTAATTAGAACCTGGTGATTGATGACCTTTTTGGATGGACCTGATCAACCTCTTTTCATTTTATTTTTTTGTTAGTATTAGATCTTTTTTGTGAAATATTTCGTTCGGGGAAGTACTACCACCATGCCTATTTCTGCCGCAAAGCAGTAGTGCTCACATTGCTGTGTTCCAGTTTGAAGGGTATGGGTGCCGGTGAAATTACAGCCACATGAGACTTTTCATCTTTATGTCTCATGGTGGCGGGCGCAGTGCAACGCCACATACGGTTCGTCCTAGGTGGACGTGACCTATGTGATAATGCATTGTTCATAGGCAGAGGGTACCGCTTAACATCAGGTGTGCCATCTGCTTGATCTGCCATTCCAAATAGTATAAAAAAAATAAAAATAAAAAAAAAAACAATTAAAAACATAAGTTTGGGTGGGTTAACACATTTAAGTCCTCCAAAAACTCAGTATACATTTAAAGTACAGCATACAAGAGTCTCTAAGAATTAGCAAGGCAAGTGGCAATGAGTAGGCTATATACTGCATATATACTATAGATAGGCTGTACCAACAACCGTTGGAGAATAGAATAACGTTGGAGTTGGGTTCGATTCCCGCCTCGGAACAAATATTTGTAGGTATACGTTCTGCAGATATTTGTTCAGGGTGATCTGGGTATTTTGTATGTAGAAAAAAAAAATACGTTGGTATTGTATTAAGTATATCAGTTATCTAGTACCCATAATACAAGCTCTGCTTAGCTTGGGGCTAGATAATGTTGTGTGAACTGTCCAGCATTATTTATTTATTTTGTGGTGTAGGGGTGCACTTATCCGAATGGACGGTTGCGGGTTTGTTTCCCACCTTGTTGGTAATTTTTGGGATATTCTAAATTCTTAGTATCTTGGAAGAAATAACCATACAAAAATATGTAATTTTCATCAATTCCTAATTTAAGTGCAGTTTTCATGTTAAAGCTGTTAAAGAGATAATCCAATTAAATTGAAGTGTTAGTATACTTTATGACGTATTGACGCGTTCGTCGTCAGTTAGCTTACTTGCCCACAGCTGGGATTTACTCACGATCAGTGCAGCATTATGTCGTCTAACATAAGCTACAATTCTCTGGAACTACGCCTATTCCGCGCAAAAAAGCGGCCATTTCCGACCGCATTTTATAGCTGTATTGTCAAAGCCGCCGAAGCGGAAGCAATTAAAGCCTTAATGATGCAGAGTGTACGTATATATCTCAATTTTACATGAAAGCCGCGTTTTAATACCTAAACTTGTACCGAAAAGAAAATTGGACAAGTGCGCGCGGGCTTGAGAAAAGTAAGGGTTCTGTACTAGGTACTCAAGCTTCTTAAGGCGACATGTTAAAATATCGAATGGGCGGAGTCTATCAAGAAAACAATAGCTGCAAGACAGTGACAGCGTTATTACTCACTTGAACCCGTGAAGAGATGAGGTATAGATTTCTGCCACTCGGAAGTTACTGACGTCAAATGATACAACTTCGTTTTGCTTCTAAAGTAGCAAATATTTTTATTATAATTAATGTAATTAATGTAATTAATTAACCTACTGAATAGTATAAAAATTTACGCTTAATATTTTCTCTAGTAGAAGGGCGGTCCTAAAACGGGTTTTAGGAGGGCCAATTTAAAAAATAAGCAATAGATGAAAGTTTCACCAATCGTGTTTCGAGTCTATGATTACTTACATTCGCATTTATTAAATTAAAAGTTAGGTATCTACTATGTTATTACTGACATAATTATGTAACCTGTAATATTTAATTACCAATAAAATAATACTAAATGTTGTTTTTTTTGTATTGTATTTGCCACTAAATTCGTTTTTTTTAAACCACCATGGATTTGTCTAGGAAGGGTATGGACGCACTAGAGCATGTAGAGGTTTTCCTGTTGTTAATTTAACAACGGACCCCCAAAAAAGCTAGCAGCAACATTTACATAATGACTTTATATTATACACTGGTCGACGTCAGAATTTTAATGATCCGAGCGCTGTTTTTGAGTTTTAATGCATAATTACAAGAAGAATAAATGGCGTAATGATGAATCAAAATAATATTATGTTACTTTTTACTAGAAACGGGATATTAACCATGATTTTTTGAGTTTTGATTGTTCCCGATATTTCGGCACAGTTGCATGCGCCATGCGCCGTTTCTAGTGAAAAGTATGTACTATATATAACAATGATAGTTTCAAAAGTTATATATTTGAACATGAGAATTATAAAACAAGATACTATTTATATTTTGCGTATGATGATGCCTGATATAGTTTTAACCTGTACCTCTATACCTATCACACTCTCACGCCTCGAAATAATAACAGTTTTTTTTTCGAATTTTTGTGACAATATGACAAATATATTGCAAACCTATTCTTTATACTCTTCATTGTGTATGAACCAATACCTACCAATATAGATAGAAAATACTTTATTGCACACCATAATATAAAACAATTTACAAATAATAAAACTAAAAATAACTATGTTGTACAATGGGCGGTCTTATGGCTTAGTATCGATTTCTACCAGACAACCTTAGGATGGATAGGACTGCATAGAACTAACAAAGGGTATCAATGGTCTACTTATTTAAATATAGATACGTTGATGTGCAGTGACATATATAAGTACGTACTAATAATAAACAAATACCTACTATAATATAATAAATAAATAAATAAATAATGCTGGACAGTTCACACAACATTATCTAGCCCCAAGCTAAGCAGAGCTTGTGTTATGAGTACTAGATAACTGATATACCTAATACAATATATTACATAGATAGATATTTTTTATTATACATAGAAAATACCCAGAACACCCTAAATAAATATCTGCGATCGCACAAATATTTGTTCAGAGTGCGGGAATCGAACCCGCAACCTCCTGCGTCGCAGGCCGAGCCTCGCCCGCCGCGCCACAGAGGTCGTCATATACTAGTGCTTATGATAAATTTAATGTTATATACATATATGTATTTATTTAATACACTTTGTTGACCATATTTTAATATTCGTATGATATTGAGTTATGTATAAAAATGTCTTATATTTATTTAAATTTATTATTGTGTCTATATAAATCATATTTATAAATATTGTTTCGAGTTACTAAATTATACTTAACCATGCAATACATTTTTCCTAAAATCAATATAAATCCAAGATTGTTGGAGTACTTTCTGAATTTTGGCATACGACCGTCTCTAGATGGCGATTTCACATAGCAGGGTAGAGAAAATGACAGTCGGAAAATGGAAAGGAAACTAATTTCCGGGGAGACCCTCCTAACAACATTTCTTTCCAATGAGCGATAGTCTCCGGCAGAGAGTACGGAAGGACCCAGTGGATTCAAATCCCGTCGTTCACTCATCGTTTTTTGTTATATTTTTTTTAATTTTATGTGCGCTTTTTTACTTGTTCTCAGCCGGTGAAGGAACACATCGAGAGGAAACCATTGAGGAAATAAAAGCACTGCACAGACATAGACACACACATTTTTCACCAAAAGGGTAGGCAGTGCCTCAATTGGCCTCTTTTTACTGTAGGTTGCACCATCGTGGAATTATAGACGTGACAAGTGGTGAGCTCATCATCGCCATTGCCCACGACTGACTTAGCTAACACTTTCTTCCAGTAAATAACACAAGCTAACATCCAGGACAAATATTATATCAACTAATTTTACTAACAAGTCCGGGTAATCCTTTAGTCGGCATTAACGACATCCACGGGAGGAGCCGGGGGGGTCTATTCTTTGGCCGGACACCACGGTACTAAATATACATAAATAGAATAATAAAGATTCAGCTTCATCCTTTAGATTCAGCCCTAGGACCAGTTCATCCTATATATGCTGATACGAGTATGATATGATATTTTATAGGTCGCAGGAAGTCGGTGGATGGAGCTGGCTCGATACTGTTCGTCGTGGCATCTATCGAAGAGGCCTGAGTCTAGCAGCAGACTTTATAGGCTGATGATGTTGATGATACCATTATCGGTTACACTTCCAGCGACCATTTCTAGCAAAGGGGTATTTAAGAGGCTTACTCATGCGGCGTGCCTACAGGTTCGTAGGGCGGGTACAAAATGTACGTGGAAGTTAGTTAAGGGCATACTAATCTGCTGGTTTTCCGTTCAGTCACGATTCTGTATCGGAGTAAACTTACTAAAGCTAAGGCCGTGGGCAGTTTGGACACGTTTTCGTACGAATTTTACTCGTGCGAATACGTACGACCACGCACGAACAATCCCGACCTTCCAAGTACATAGGACCGCGCACACAGCTGCGAGTTAGTCGTACGTATACGTGTACGTGCACATCCGACGTCCGAATACAATCCGGACCTGTTGGGATTTTAAAACACGTTCGTGCGTAAAAATATGTTGAAATTCACCGAAATGGTGTCTTTTTAAATTTATCTCACGGACCCATTTGCTTCTACGACAGCGACGACGCCGCCGCAGTCTCCGAGTTATAACAGAATTATCTTGAAGATACCGATTTAGATTATTCATTGTGCTCCAACCAAGATGGCTTCACTTCACGAATGCGATATCTGTACCTATGTAGCGGAGAAAAACGTATGCAGTGTGTGCACTAAATTCGTACGACCACGAGCGTACGTTTACGTACGATGCTACTTCGTGTCCAAAGTGCTCACAGCCTAAGGCCAAACCAAACACGTTAACCCGCGTCCGCGGTGGCGTGCACGGTGGCGATCCATTGTCTAACCATTGATCGCCAACGTGCACGCCACTGAGGACGCGGGCTGAACGCGTTGGTTTAGCCTTAGCTTAACAGTTTATTGGCAGTTACTAACCTGTCGGTTAATCGGTAATCTACCTATAGTTTGCAATCTTTCGTATCTTGTCATATCTATTGCAGTGAAAAGATTTTTTTATAAACAACTTTAGATGACAAAGCAAGCAGATGGCACACCTGATGTTAAGCGGTACCCTCTGCCTATGAACAGTGCATTATCACATAGGTCACTTACACCAAGTACGCGCCCTATATGTGGCATTGCACTGCGCCCGCCACCCTGAGACATAAAGATGGAAAGTCTCATGCGCCTGTTATTACACCGGCACCCATAGTTTGTAATCTTCAAACCGGAACACAGTAATGCGAGCACCACTGCTTTGAGCCGGAAATAGGTATGGTGATAGATATTCCCCGGACGAACTCTTTCACAAAAAATCTCTACTACTTCGCTCTAAGATTCGGTTGCGCCTCACAACGGAAGCTCTTTTTATCCATAAACTGACAAAATTCTACAAGCTTAAGTTTAAACTTTGAGATGGCGTACTATTTTCTTTTCTCATAAGAAAAACAAACCTCTAAAACCTTTTTGAAATAGGCTTGTGTCATTTATGTATGTATGGTAGTGGTCAGGATTTAGAAGATAGCAGTAACATAAATACATTCATAATACATCTAAAACGTCAATGTCAAAGTCAAAAGTATTTTATTCATCACAAGGATCATTTTAAATCGTCTTATTTAAATAAATTTATTCCTGTACCAACGCAACCTAACCTAAAAGAATCAAGCAAAAAACGCGGCTCGGCTTTATTTGATGATCTTTCTTACTACTAGGTGGAGAGCGCCTGAAGGGGTGCCTCGAGAACAAGTAGAAGCTGATTCAAAGAAAAAAGAAAACCAACTTATTAGCCTTAGGTAGGCGGTCAAAAGTAAGATGCTAGAGAGAATCAGCAAAAGTTTGTAAGACAGCACACGCTAGGCTTGATATTCTCATAAATAACAAATCAATAATCTACATCTACACTAATATTATAATGAGGAAAGATTTGTAATTTTGTGTGTGTATGTTTGTAATGAATAAACTCAAAAACTACTGTGCCGTTTTCAAAAATTATTTCACCTTTGGAAAGCTTCATTTACCCTGAGTGACATAGGCTACCAGGGGGGGGGGGATAGGAGAGGGGGCTGTTTTTCATCCTGAAACTACCCGTGCGAAGGCGAGACGAGTCGCTAGTAAATTATATGTAGGTACAGACATTGCAAATCGACAAACTGTTGAGTAGGTACATAAGAAGCATACATAAGGAGATACCTGTAACCGCCCTACCCATAGCCTGAGGATCAAACTCATTCCAAACACGAAGGCACATAAAATATGCATACAAACAGACAAGGGGTAAATCCCTGCGATTTACGTCACGTCGTTAGTCATTACGCATTCCCGCGAAGGCTTTGAAGGTAAAATTACTGGCCCTTGAGGGTGAGGCGGGGTTGGGTGGATAATAAATGACACCACCCACCCCGGGGGTGAAGTTGCCAACTTTTTGTGACAAATTGCTCCAAAAGTGCGTGCGCCTAAATTGGTGCTTTTCCCTGTGTTTGTGTGAAATATGGCGGTGGAGCGGAATATATATTAGTTGTTGTGCTAGTGGTGGTGCGTGGAGGTTACTTTATTGCGAGACCGTTTCGTTGTTTCTATTTTATGCGTTCGTTAAAGCGAAATCTATTGTCGTGGAATGAAATACATACTGCAAATTATATTTGGAATACCAGTGAAACCTTTTTTTAAAAACATTGTTATCATTGCCTTTTTTTCCAATTTGTTTGTGGTCGGCGCTGTACGTCTTTATCTTCCACTGTCCCCTATACGTCACCTCATCTTTCTCTCCTTTCTCATTCATATCATCTCTCACGCAATCCATCCATCTTTTCTCAGGTCTTCCTCTTCCTTTCCATCCACTAACACTCATATCATAACTTTCTTAATTACATACGTTTCATCCCTCCTCATAACATGGCCATTGCCCATACCAAGCTAAACGATTTCCTTTTAACTTATTTTTATAAACATTGTACCTGAGAACTATTATTTGCTTGGGATCAATGATAACCGATCAAGGGGTAGCGAACGATAAATTCGGTGACGCACTTAGTTATCCAAACCTGCGATGAGAGAACTTACTAGAATCACAGAATATATACAGGAATTTAGAATAGGAAGGTTTCCAACGTAACCAAGAAGTGACTAGTACGTTCCTTAGTTTTCTACATTTTTCTATACGGTTCCGGGTCCTGGACTACCAGTGCTGTGGACTGCAAAATGAACTAACAATATAATTTTTGAAAATATCATTTTTATGCCGAAGTTTTCGATATTGAAATCTTTGTTTTATGCACATTCTTTTAAAAAAAAACGGGGAAATTGATATATCTGCCAATAACATCTACTCGCAAAGACTAGTTAGTTCTCCCCCGTGATCATGGCGCATGCAACTGGCCGAAATATCGGGAACATTTAAAACTGAAAAATCATGGTAAATATCCCGTTTCTAGTGAAAATCATAAGTCAACAAGCAGTCGATAAGCCATGTCAGAGGCCCTCGGGCGGCTTGACAAACTCTGACACCAGAGGCCAGCACTACCTCATACGAAACGACGACGAGTGAAAATCATGGTATATATCCCGTTTCTAGTAAAAGTATGAACTAACAAGTCTATTCTCGACCAACTGCTGATTAAAACCAGACTCCACTATTTGCTACCAATGAATCTTGAGCTACTTTGGTCACATCGCTCGGAGGTAACCAGATAACCGAGACAAATTGGTTAAAAAACAAAGATAGTCAAAGTCAATAGTATTTTATTTATTGAAATCACAAGGGTCATTTTGAATCTTCTTATGATAGTAGATTATGCACTTATGCAATAAAGCAGTAACTCACGTCGCGGGCGGCATATTTAACCCTGAGCGTAACGAGGGAATCTAGAGTTAACTCCCGTCCCGAGCGTAGAGAGGGATTACATAGAGTGCTGAGTGAAGCGAGGGTTCAAGCTGATGCCCAAGACGAAGACAGGCTTTATTCCAGAGGAGCATACTCTACTTTTCACACCATCCAATTTATCGCACTAGCGTGCATCGAAATAGTGTGTTTCGAACTTACGTAGTTCACCTTCTGCGAGACAATAAAATTCACTGAAAATCAGGGCGACGACCAAATCACAGCACGAAACACCGTCTTTTGTTTCACATTCTTTGTAATTGAACCTTTTTTTTCGAGTTCTGCTTATTGTGGCCAATTAAATTCTCGAACAAACCTCTTTCAACTGATCTTTCTTCGTTATAGGAACAAATCAAATTCGTTAAATTCAGTAAGATCCTATACGATCGTACTGAATTTGGGAGGCCTACTAGTTAATAATACTAACCATATACTAATGAATAAAATACCTACTGCACATTTAGGTATATAGTAATTTATATAACCGCGTCTGTTTTCTATTCCTGCCGTGTCCCAAACAAAGCAAGGCAAATCCTCCGGCTGTTCCTGGCTAATAGGAAATGAGAAAATTAATTAAGTGGGGACAAACCTACCTTGTTTATTTAGGCCCCGATCTACCTACGTGTTTTCATAAGATTTCCCTTTTACGGTGTTTGCACTACGCGCCCTTATGTATTCAGTTCAAACATGTTTGTTTTTGTAAATTGGTGAGGCCACTTTCAATTATATTGGAACATTTATTCAGAGTATACATAGCTCTTTGAATTAGCAAGTTGAAGTGGACAATACGTAGGCCATAGCAATGTATAGCTCGCAAAACTGACAATCGTTGGAGAGTTAAGACTGCGCCAACACCAGGCAGAAATCTTCATTCAAAAAAAACGCCACGCGCCGCTCGAAAAAGCGGTTTTTATTAAATATCTCGTGAAATAGAGATAATTTAAAAAAAACCCTAGAGATCCCTCCGTTTTATTGTATTGATCTTATTCATCCAATCTTTGAACCATCAATCTGTACCATATCAGTAATAGTTTATCTGTGACCATATTGACAAACAATCGAATCTAGCTAAAAGTTACAGGTAACTTAGTGATGTTTTTGTTTCGAGAATTTTTTGTCCTATCGTGTTTCTGTCCTGGAGATCCCTCAGTATTATAATGTAGTATCCATGCATATTTTTAAATCGAATATTGTACTTGATTTAGTCAGTTAAAAATCGAATCTAAGATAGTTAATTTTGCGTTATATACCACCTTAAGGCCCTAACTGCCTTAAGATGCCATGACAACGTCGCCAGCTACGTATCATTGGCTACCTCTGGCTACCATCGGTTGCCAAATGGAGTAGCCAGTGGCTAATTGGTTGTCTCAGTTTTCGTATCTCGTTGCGCTGTGCGTCGGCCTTGGTGACCGGTTGGACACCGAGTGAGACGCAGCTTGCTAGTGTATATTTTATTGGCTACGTCGCGTCGCGTCGCCATGCGTGGCAGGTATTTAGTCTCCACAAAGTGACCCGTTGGTTGTGGCTAAGCTTCCAAATTGACGACGTTGACAATGTGTTGCCAAGTGACTTATCTGCCAGAAATTAAAACATGAATTGTTTGGATACGTAGCCGCCAACGTCGCCATGGCATCTCGGTGAGTTAGGGCGCGTTTTCGAGTGGCAATCATGAATTGGACGGCACCATGTAAGAAGGTCTTTTCGATGGACTGACGACATCTTAAAAGGTCGGTCGTCGTGGCATTTCTATGGCCGTTTTAGTCCGGATCCTGACTCTGAGGCTAATTGTTTAAAGAACTGGCAATCGCTTTCGATTACAATTTACAATACATTGCGCAGTACATACATACATACTTAGATACACGCCTTTTTCCCCGAAGAAGTAGGCAAAGCCTCAATGGGCGTCTTTTCACAGGGGGTTGCACCATCGCGGAATATAGACGTGACAAGTGGCGAGCTCATCGCCAGCATTGCTTTCCACGACTGACTTGGCTAACGCTTTCTTCCAGTAATATTAAACATTCCTTATTAAGCTAGCAGCCAGGATAAATTGCGCAGTATGTTTGTATATTTACTGCTCTTGAAAAGACGCATAAGCGGTACTTAATCGTGATGGAAAGCGAGGGCCGTTGTGGTCTTTTGAATTATATTCTAATTAAACCATCACGAAAATGTGATTTTACCCAAATTTTACCGAAATTTTAACGCTTCAAAATTTTCAGAATTTCAGCTAGTTTTAGCATAATAGACGCATCCTCTCTTCACTCTTTTGTCTATCACTTTCCTACTCTAATCGATGGTCCCTATGAATCCAAAGTTGACTAAATTGTTTTTATGAGGGAGCAGAATACTAATGTTCAGTAAATTCACAATTCAGTCTCGATTCGGTTAGCTTTCAGTGGTGGATTTAAAATAATTACGACAATTGTTCTAAAACAAAGCCTAAGTGAACCTAATATAGTAAAAAATATAAGCCATTCTTTTTCACAGCGAAAAGCGCTCCACTCCACATTCCAAATAATTGCCATTATATAAATTTTAATGGGCAAGTAGGAGTATAATTGCTTCCATTACGCCTCTCTCTAATGCTGGCCTTAAGCTCAACCCTTTGTAATTGGAGGCCTCATAAAGGGGACGGAGGGACCGGAAAAGGGGGCGAAAACGGGCATAGAGGGGGGAAATGTTATGGAAATGACGCACCACCATTTCCCCGTTTTTGTATTTGATTATCCTTTCAAGACAATATTTTGCAGGGTCCGGAAATTAATGAAGGCAATTTATGCGACACAGAACGCTGGCGTGGGTTTTATTTAAATAACTTTTTGTTTTTTTTAAGCCGAGGGTTTTTGGGTCTGCCTTTTGTAATTGGACCGTTGTCTGTGGCTTTTTGTTCTGGAGCTTACGAAAAGTTATGTTGAGGTTAGAACAGGCAGCCCCGGCTTGCCGCTATGGTAACGCAGTCACGCAAACGGTCGTTGGGGTAATTCGCTACGGCTATATTTTTTCAGGTTTTATTTATCTATTCTCATTATATACAGGGACTTTTGTTAGATCTTATTTATATTGTTTATTGGTGGGAATTTATATATAATATTTGGAATACTTAAAACAACTCTTTGTGCTTTTTTTTGGTTGCAATGAGAAATAGTCCTATGAGCCGTCTCCATCAATTACCTTCTTGAAACCTTTACATTCTAATCAGTCAGAAAACAAATTCAAAGGTATTCACTGAAATTACAAGGATTATTTTAAATCGTCTTTACATCAAAATCAAGTGATTGAATAATCAGAATTATTTAGGTGTATAATTTTATTAATCATTTATTCTCTTAAAGATAATAATTATCACTTACATGAGAATCAATTATACATTGTAATATCACTGTATTAGAGTTTAATCCAGGTATCGAATTGACGGTGTGAAAGTTTCGATACATTTTATTCATCCATCTAAAAAAAACATCTAAAGTATTTTAGTACATTATTGTACAAGTGTGTAATATTGGTGATTACCGCTGAGGTGAGGGTCTTAAGAGAGCCGAGGACGGTATCTTCAATACACACGTGCATACGACACACTTGTGAAGAAAATAATAATAAAACAGAAATACACACTCTGTGTAAATGTTCAACTGTCAAACTAAAACTTCTGCTTCATAGAGTGGGAGGCCGTTTTTTTACAAGATTTTATTTAACTTGCAAAGTATGTCCGGGTGGAATCTCGCAACTGAATTTTAACCATTAAAACAATCCCGAGCCTAAACCAGATCATAGCATATCATTAAAGTTAGTTATTCCATTAAAATAAACAATTATTTTCGTAAAAAAACTTCTAAAATAATCTTCTGTGTATTGGTAGAGGCACAGATAAAATAATACTATACTATGGACAAGTATAAGGTAATTATAAAGCGTCGAAAACTGGCGCAGGCCGCGCGACCAAATCCCTCTGCTTAACATTCTGCACCAGCCATACCTTTGTATACAAAAACCAACTCTTTCCACCCGTCTTCCAGCACACAAACAACAATCTTATTTTCATACGAACAAAGTCTATACTCGCTAACGGTTCAAAGTTAACAGTTTAGCGAGGCCACAATAGAAACTCATTCCTATACATAGAGCGTGAAAGTTTGTTTTTGCGAATTTACCCAATGAGATTTCGAGAAAACTCGTATTATGTAATAAAAACATTTATTTTGTCCGAATCCAAGTAAATAGGGCCTCTTCCCCTTATGTACAGTGATTTAGTGCGCGCGAGATTGTGTAGATAACTCCTTTCATATTTCGCTCGGCGGAGCGTTATCTTAGCAGGAAATGTGAAAATTACGTTTTAAAAAATGGTCTTTTGTTTTTTTACTTCTTCCATCTCCTTTCTTTACTTAGCTGTTTGAGCTTTTGAAACAAAGAGCAGAGTTTCGTAAAAATAATATTTCCGTATAATTAAAGTTAATTTTGGAAATGAAAAGCTTTCAATAAATGTCATCATCATCATCCACAGCCTGACTTCACCCACTGCTGAGTATAGGCCTCTCTTTGCAAGTGCCATTCCTCACGGCCCCGTGCCAGTCTCGTCCAGGTTCGGCCGCGATGCATGCGATATCGTCTGCCCATCTCGCTCCTGGACGACCAACGTTTCTGTACCCAGTTCTTGGGCACCATTCTGTTAGCGCCTTACTCCACCTATAGTCACCTCGTCTCGCCAGGTGTCCTGCCCAACTCCATTGTAGTTCCGCTATAAGATTCCCAACATCGTTGAGCTTCGTTCGAATTCGTATCTCGACATCCAAAAAATATTTTCAGGTTTTTTTTTTTTAATTTACTATTTTACGAAGGAATATGGACTTGTTTTCGTAATAAAATTGGTAATTAATAACAACCTGATTTAAAAAAAAGGTACAAAAGCACATTAGCAAAAAAATTAGAAGCGCACAATTGTGTTCGGACATAAGGGCAATGGAATGGGGTTTGCATTCCAAAACTTGTTCTGAGCTAAGACCTGCAGCGTGATGTCTGCAATGGATTGTTGCAAAACCCTTTTACGTAACTTGTTTTACCGATTATTTAAAACGATACTCTGATTGTGAATTAAACAGGTTTTTGCAGAGATTGCAGCTCCAGAGTTTTGCACGGAGCTGTATGAGAAGGGTGCAATTGACAATTGAATTGGCTTTGAGTATTGAAGCCGTTTGGAAGAAAAAAATCTATATACAACAAGCAGATGCTAATAATGGCATATTCGTGTTTAGTGTCATGGAAATAGCATGAATTGTCCTGCTGTTCCTTGTTTTATCAATCATTGTTACATAGTTTTCACTTTTATTTGGGAACAGCGGATAGCTACCGGGTATCATGGCTGCTGTGACTACAGCAGCATTCTAAGTCGAGGCTGAAAAACAGCGTGGCTGAGCCCTTGACCTTTTCTCTTACACTAGACTAAATATTATTTTTATACTTATATCCTTTGTTTGTTAGTAATGATAGTATAAGGAATAAATGCCCCTTTATTTTATTTTATTTTTTTGAATGGCTTCACAACATGTATGCACCTATACATGAAAAATATTTTTTTCAATACAAGCTTTAATTAAATTAGTGATCAGAACCATGTCCTAGAAATTATCCTGAACAAAGGCATACCTATCAAGTTCCGATGACAATACAATATGCAGATGACAGCGAGCTGATCTGATGATGGAGACAACGGAACTCCTCGATGGATAATAGTAGGCTGACCGTGTTTAGGCTCTTTGTGATCAGCACACGGTTCCGATCACTAATATTATAAAATCTTGTATTGAAAAAAAAAAAAAAAAAAAAAAAAATGGGAACTATTGGGGATAAATTCCTAACTTCAAAGTTTCTTTTGTAAAGAATTGTATAAGAATTTTGAAATTTGAATAGCCTGTTTAGCGCTCGACTGACGTCAGCGCTCACCGATGCTAGTATAGTATTACTTTATCTGTGCCGATGGAAAGTAGGTATATTAGCAACAAGTATCCACCCGTGGTTTCGCTCGCGTTTTAACTGGATTCAAGTTAGCGTTATGCTCAATCGAGTCCAGTAAACACCTGTGTTCCAGTTTTATTTCTAAATTAATAGAAAGTATTAAGGCGCTATAGGTTCAACCAGTTTCAACGAACATTTTTGTATGAGGCGAAGAAGGCGAGCGCACGCTCTGATACCGTGTTTTTGTGTATACAAAAATAATATAAAAATGCCCTTTAGAGTTTTGTTAAATTTTGCTGACGACTTCACGAACTCAAATAATAATTAGGTAATAAGTTACTAAATGTTTCAAAAACTAAAACGTGTATAAGAAGTAAGTCTAAAATGGTATTTCAATTTTAAAAAGGTGGTATCTTTGTTTTATTTATCGAGTGAAGTAATTCAATAGTCTATTGAATTTATGATTTCACTAGATAAAAAGTTTAAGAATACCATATATTTTCTTCTTCTTCAAAACTATAAGAACTATAATCAAAAACATAAAAAATCTAGAGCTATTAAGCCTTTTTATTTACTAGTTCTTCCCTATTGACGACCTCTGTGGCGCGGCGGGCGAACGTTCGCCTGCGACGCAGCAAGTTGCGGGTTCGATTCCTGCCTCGGAGCAAATATTTGTGCGATCCGCAGATATTTGTTCAGGATGTTCTGGGTACTTTCTATGTATAATAAAAATATCTAAAAAAAAAGTATTAAGTACCTATATCAGTTGTCTAGTACCTATAACACAAGCTCTGCTATCTTGGGGCTAGATAATGTTGTGTGAACTGTCCACCAATATTTATTTATTTATTTATTTATTTAATATCTTACATATCAGGAACCGTACGAGAACGTGCTGTTATAAAAGAACACTAAACCAAGGAGGCCCAATTTAGTCCTGATAATGTGACTACTTCATTTGCATATAGATTCCGTTCCGTACGGGTTTCGCGGTAGGTAGGGTGCTAATGCTTTTTCAGATAAGTGCTCTTTCAGCGGCGGCTCTATTTGCTCTGAACCCTTTAGCCGTAAACAATCCAGAACCCGCCCCTTGAATCCAGCAGCGAATACCAATCATCAATAGTAATTAACATAACATAACACCCAACTGTCACAAACATAGTCCTCACACTTTACGATTTCCTGTGACGTGGGTATCAGGAACTACGAGTACCATGGTACCGCAATACCCTAGACCCGGAACACATATTTGCAGATCATGCTAACATTTATCCTGAAGAGGGATTAAAACCCGCACCTCTCACATCTGCTGGCTGCTCGCCCGTTGCGCCATGGAGATTGTCAAAACATTATTTACAAATAAATTGTGAACTTTTTTTGGAGTGTCCTTTTTTACCCTCTCTTGGACCCCAATATCTGAACCCCCGACCGATATAGCTCAAAAAATTGTAACCTTACCAACAAATTGTACTAAGACTGTCTACCCCCCCAATCAAATTTCATGAAGATCGGATTAACGGTTCGGAAGTTATGCTCGGACAAACATACATACTTACATAATACATAACTACATACAAACGACGATTCTTCCAAGTTGACTGAGAGAACTCGCTTCGCTCGTACAATAAAAAAGTAAAACAGTATAGGGTGCATTGAGACTGCACGCGTGATCGTATATTAGCGAGTAATGTTAAACAAATTCATAGAGGTAAATAAATGTTATATGTACAAAAACGAGCTAAACCCTAAACATTGTTTACAGGAGATATTTTTGGCAGAGTAAAAAACGTCAGAAGAGAGTAACATCGCGTCGATATTGGCGAGTTGCCAGCCCAGCGAGACGGGACTCTTACGTGAAATTGATTTTTAGCTGATTACCGGTTAAAGTGAAATTGATTCTTAGCTGATTACCGACTTAAGTGAAATTGATTCAGAACTGATTAACGGCTTATGTGAAATTGATTCATAACTGATTACCGGCTTCTATGAACTTGATTCATAACTGATTACCGGCTTATGTGAAATAGATTCTTAGCTGATTACCGACTTAAGTGAAATTGATTCTTAGATGATTACAGACTTAAGTGAAATTGATTCTTAATTTATTACCGACTTAAATGAAATTGATTCTTAGCTGCTGTTTATTCAGACTACGTATGAAAACTAAATGAGTGTTTACAATTTGGTCTAAGAAATTGTTTAAGAATTGATAGCTTGTTGTGATTACCGGCTTACGTGAAATATAACTTTAGCTGAGTACCGGCTGAGGTTAAACTGATGTTTAGCTGATTACCAGCCTAAGTGGAATTATTTTTAGCTGATTTCCGGTTTATATGAAATCCATTTTTCGGTAAGGTGATATTGTTTATCTAATTTTATACCCAATAATAATTCTCCATTTTAATGTACTTCTCATTAGAATCAGGATATTTATAAATATCCCGTTTCTAGTGAAAAGTATGTGCATATCCATGATAGTTTCAAAAATTATATCCATTCGAATCGAATCTAGCTAAAAGATAAAGGGAACTTTGTTTTTTTTTTCTATCGGGAAAATATTGTCCTATCGTATTTCTGGTACCTACAGTGATCCCTCAGAATTATAATGTAGTATCCATGCATTTTTAAAATTTGAATATTGTACTTGATTTAGATAGTTAAAAATCTAATCTAAGATTGGTACTTTTACGTTATGAAACCAGTAAACATTTGTACTTACCAGAAGCTCTCCATATCCAACTGTCCAAACTTAACTTACCACAACTCTTCAAAGATTTTGAGAATTGATCCTATTTACTATTTATACATATTTTTCTATTCACAAACTGTAACCAAACCCAGCCAAGCTTCGAGGCCAACTATGTACTACCAACAGTATGACTACCAATCCCCAAAGAATACGCGCCGGTATTAAAAGATATTTTACATAGTCACAGAGGGTTGGACCCTCGCGTCGAGCTCGATTCTGCAAACCAATGCAGCTATGTATCGCTAGTTATATAAATTGCAGGCAATTTTAGCTGGATTGAAAAAACCTGTTTTTATAAAGCAAAAAGTAACATTGGCAATACATTTAATTTTTAGACAAAAAGGCGTTTTTTTTGCCTCTTTTTGAAGTGGTGAATGATGCTCACGCTAGAACCGCAAAATTCAAATTTTATGTTGTTTTTTGCCCATTACAGCTCATCAACACTTCTTGAGATAGCGAAGGTTGATTTCGCGAGAACTAGGAGACTTAAAACACATGTTTTAATTGATAGTATTTCATAAATATCACCAGTTTAGCTACGATACAAAAAAACACTGTAAAAATGTGTTTAGGGGTATATATCGAAACTAAACTGATAATATTTATGAGACTATCAATTAAAACATATGTTAGTTCTCACGAAATCAACTATCGCTATCTGAAGAAGTGTTGATGAGCTGTAATGGGCAAAAAACACCAAAAAAAATTAGTTTCGCACCTCAAGCGTGAGCATCCACCATAAACGGTCGATTTTAGATGCGGCCAGTCGATATATTTTGATAAAGTAGTGTGAAAATAGATTTAGAAGAGTACTCTATGTAGGAAAGATTAGATGTAAGATTAGATTGATTGATTTAGGTCAACCTAAACAGCCACCTACTTCTACTAATAGCTACACTGATGAGGTGATGACTCAAATCTACACTAATAAATGAAAATTAACACTAATTAACGAGATAATTCAAAAAATTCAACAAAAAAACATTAATAAGTTTAAGCTCAAGACAGATTAGAATATACCAAATATAAAAACATCGACGAACCAGTGCAAGAAGAGTATAAACCACAAGTTAAACATTCTGCTTGTTTGCTAACAGGCAGACGCATGGCATATGGCGGATGCGAGACGTACGCAAAATGACAACAATTGGACATCGGACAATTGTTGTTGTGTGCTCAAGCCGCTATCAAGTTCATTTTTTGTGTTTTTTCAGTTATGTTGTGTTGCGACTCGGCGGACGAGGCCGGCGGGCTATTTATTTATAGATTATAAATGTTGGTCTTTGTGTTAGGGTATTGTTGTCTAAAGTTGAATGGAGGCAGGCTAGACGAATGGCTAAAACTAGGTACAATCATCAACGTAAGTCCCTGACCAGTTTCAAAACATTTTCGTTTGCAGCACTGACCGTAAACTAGGTTCGCCCTTTTTTTTGTTTACCAATGAGACTTGATATTCTTTGTGTAAGAAATTCCTTTGTTTTATGACTTTTACAAATTTTATTATTTTTCCACGTTTGGGTAATTCACCTTAAAATAAGTTACCTAGACAATTACTTATCTACACCCAATTAGTAGTGCAAAAGACGAATGGTAGGTATAAATATTGTATCAGTTAAAATTACCACTAATTTGGTCGCCAATGTTCAAAAAAAAAATTATGGTAGTGCCCCGAAATACTATGCTTCTTTGGGTGTTAAAAAGGCGTATCGTCACTACGACTGGTCACTTTGACACCAAATTAACCTTGAGAATGGTCAGGCAGAAACGTTAGTGACAAATATGTACCATGGTGTACCATGTAGTTTCTAGATACTTTACTTACTAAGGTTGAAAGGCTGGAAGAAATCGCTATAACCGATAAGACAGCCAAATGTCCATTTCATTTATTTTTTGTTATATAGTTAAGTTCTTTATATATCGGTATGTACCTACTGTTATGTACAATAAAGAGTTTATTTATCTATCTATCTTCTAACATAAATGTTAACTACGCTTTTTTGTCACATACTTTTTTATGCAGCTAAATAAAATAATGATTTGCAATGAAGCCCGTTTGCAGAAAGTAAATGTTTCGAATGCTCTACATTCGCGATCATAGCTCTGATAACTGGAATATATAAATAAATAATACTAGACAGTTCACGCAAAATTATCGAACCCTAAGCTAAGCAGAGCTTGTGTTATGGGTACTAGATAACTGATATACTTAATACAATAAATTACATAAATATATATTTTTTTATTATACATAGATAATACCCAGAACACCCTGAACATATATCTGCAGATCGTATAAATATTTGTTCTGAGGCGGGAATCGAACCCGCAACCTCCTGCGTCGCAAGCAAACGTTTTCCTGCTGCGTCACAGAGGTCGTGCTATTTTTCTAAATAGGAAAATTACAATTAAAAGTAGGGACAACTACCTACTGATGTTGGTACGTAAATAAGTTTATAATATTGTCCTACCTTACTATCGAATAAAAAAAGTCATGTAGGTACTTGAACCCTCAGCCCAAAACGTTGTAAAATCAAAATTATTGGAAAAATTGGTGCGAATTTGAAAATAGAACAATAACCCCTTACTCGGCCACGGGCGCCGATATCGAAAAAAGAAAACGCGCGCCAATATTTACTCGGATCGGCATTCGACACTTCGCTTGAAAAGCTCTATCGATACGTGCAATCGACCGCGTCAGGGAGATTGCATCGGAAAGTCTGTTTGTTTCTTGAGTTTTGTTTTGGTGCTGTCAACATGATTTGATGTTATGGGGTTTGCATAAATAGAGGGCCTACCGCAGGTTTGTAATTTGTTACAACTCGGAATAACGAAAACCGAGGACTCTTCCCGCCATTTTCGAAAAGAGACGTTGTCTACTTTTATTTTATTTCTTTTCCTGGTGTTTTCTTGAGTTATTTTGTGTTATTTTGGTGGCATTTTAACTAATGTAGCTCGTTTAAAAAGCACAAGTGTGGTGAAATGAAATGGAAGTGAATAGCGTGACTTTTGAAATTAGTGGAAATAGTCTACCAAAGTTTTAGTAAAATTGGCCACCGTTATACTAAAACATGACTCGACTGTGACTTTGACGACTTGGAAGGAGTGTAACGTTGCAAAATAGAATGAAAATACAATATAGTGAAAATACAGATATTTGAAAATGGCAAATGCAGAAGCCGTGCGGAGCCAATTATAAAAAAAAAAAAAAAAAAACAATAACCGAATTGCGTGTCGAAATGACGTTTTTGTATGTAGAAAACCATGAGCGCCCCTAGTGGACTTGTTGAGAAACTCAATATAACCATTCATAAAAACAATTATCGACTCGGAAATCGATAGTTGGGATACCGTATGCAAAGCTTAGACAAACCTGTAGTAGGCCCTCAGTTGTTTTTTTTAATCCCGGCGCAAAAAGAGTGGTGTCATAAGATTGAACGCTAAGAGTCTGGTCTGTGGCACCGTAGCTCTCAAACGGGTGAACTGATTTGAATGCGTTTTTTTTATTTGAAAACAGTTTTCTAGCTATGGTTCTTAGAAATCGTCAGCGAGCTCATTGTAGATGCGTGGATGTCTCGCACAGTACGTTTCACGCGATCATTTCTCCCGCGCACCTTTGAAGCGTGGAATGAGCTCCCATTGGATGTCTTCCCACAGGGCCACAATATGGGTAAATTCAAAAGAAATATCAATAAAGCTCTTAATGGTTGGCAGCGCGTTTGCAATACCTTGAGTATCGCAGATGTCCATTAGGCGGCGGTGACTGCTGTACAGGCAGGCCGTCTGCTATTTTGTCACTTTATAATATAAAAAAAACATACTTTATCGAAATCGGTTCAGCCGCTTCATTGCATTGATAGCTATTAAATTTTTAAATTTCTTCTTGTTCTATAACCGATTACTTCTTTTACGCAAGTTATTCGATATCTCAAAGAAAGTTATTTGAATCGATTTACCAACTTTATCCTACTAATGTTATTAATATTAAAGTTTGGATGTTGTTATACAATCACGTTGTAACAGCTCAACCAAATTCAGTGAAAAAGGATATGCACATAGATTAGGTATGATCTGGATTGACAGAAGAAGCCAAACATTTTATTCCAGTTCTACGTGAGTGTTGATAATAGTTGGTTCATAGTAGGGATTTACCGATTCCGATACCGATATATCGGCCGATATAATCAGCAGGCCGATATATATCTGCATCGCCGACTATAAATAACCGATTTGCGTAACAGATCATCTGCTAATAATATGATCAAACTATGTTTTCTTAACAAAAACCTACCAAAAGTTAACTTTAAATACGGACTGTATCATTTGTATCGGCTTACTATACCACTTTGTGTAATGATAATTACTTTCTTAATTAGCGCTTTGATTGCTTGATAATATTCTTGATTATTTTATATAAATAAATGTTTTCTTTGAATTTTGATTGGACATTTTGGTTTTCAACCTTCTCAAGGTTCAGACTACGATAAATATTGGTAACTTCTATGCATAATAAAGAAAATTATTCATTATTTATTTGTTTTTTTTCGTATTTGTACTAAGCCACTGATATCGGTATCAGTACCGGTATCGCCGATTATTTACTACAATAATCGGTATAGGTATAGTGACAGACAAAATAATACTATACTAGTAGTATCGTTATGTAACCGGCAAAATTATGTATCATTACAACCCAGCTCATAGACATAATAAGTTCCCTCACAGATAATCAGAATATAAATAAATAAATAAATAAATAATGATGGACGAGTTTAGACAACATTATCTAGCCCCAAACTAAGCCAGAGCTAGTGTTATGGGTATTAGTTAACTGATATACTTAATACAATACATTACATATATAGATATTTTTTATTATACATAGAAAACACCCAGAACACCCTGAACAAATATCTGCAGATCGCACAAATACTTGTTCCGAGGCGGGAATCGAACCCGCAACCTCCTGCGTCGCAGGCGAACTATCGCCAGCCGCGCCACAGAGGTCGTCAAATATAAGTGTCTAAGAGAGATTCCGTGTGAAAACCTTCTGTTCTGAATAACACATGACGTCATGTTTGGTAGAAATGTATAATGGATAAATTCAGCTAGTTATATCATAGAATGAATGGGTCGCTGTATTTTCTATTTTTCTGTCATTTTTTAAAATATTACAGAAATTAGAAATAAAAGGCACATGGGTCTTTTCATATTTATGTCTCAGGGTGGCGGGCGCAGTAGAATGCCACATAGGGTGCGTCCTAGGTGGACGTGACCTATGAGTTAATGCCTTGTTAAAGGAAGAGGTTACAGAGATTATCTGTTTGTTCCGTCTTTAACGTACATAAAAAAGAACCTAGGACCCTAGTCTTTGTTCATAAAAAGCGGAGATTGTCATGTTACGTTATTTACTTTTTACTCACCGATCTTTTCATATAAAAACCTACAAAAAAAATAATGTTAAAAGCATGTCTTCTAGGTTTTAAAAGATTGAAAAAATAACTTAGAATGTAAAAACAAATTTGCAACGTAGCCTCTGTTTTCGTAGTTACAACCATTTTTTGCTAAACTATCAAACATAACATGTTTTTATTGCCTTCAGTATATTAAATAACACAACGCCGAGGGAACTGTGGTTTTGTTTTTGGAAATTACTCTCCAAATAATTTTTAAATTAAAAAAAAACTTGATTTTAGCTCAGATTTCATTCGCGAGCTCTATTCTGTCACTTACTAACTTATCTGAACTTTAATGAGTTAGATAGTGACCCAATTTAATGAGTTAGATAGAAACACAATTTAATGAGTTAGATAGTGACACAATTTAATGAGTTAGATAGTGACACAATTTAATGAGTTAGATAGTGACACAATTTGTCAAAACGCAGCAAACGTCTGTGAAGTACCTAAGGTTTAAAGTAAGTTCACCGCTATTTTAATACACTCCGTTTTTTAAGAAAATAAAGCTTAACCAAACAGCTGTTTCAATAGCCATCGGTAGTAATTATCGGGAGGTATCGATAATCGAGAGATATCGATTACCCATGATACAATCAATATGAAATCAATAGGGTCACTATTGGTTTATCAATACTGGTCATTAAAGGCAGTTGTGTTTACGGTAGTCATATTGACATATTTTTACATCTGGCCAAATATTGATTGAGTTTATACGGCAGCTAACGTATGGGAATAAACTCTTACGCCACATAATTAATAAGCAATTTGCGTTTGCGACGCGAGACCCGAGAACTGGCTCTTTTCTGGCTCAACGCATTAGTATTGCCATTCAGCGTGGCAATGCAGCCAGCAGCGTAGGGACGCTTCTGTCTGGTAGTAATTTGAATTAGTTGAGCTACCTGTAGGTAGTTAGCAGCGGTGTTCATGTAGCTCAACTCATTCATATGTTTTTTTAAATATTGTACACAAATTGTGTTATAGTTGTATTATTCTTTCTGTATATAAATGTAGTTTAGAACCATAATCAATGAATAATAGGTAAAACAATTTAAACAACTGAAAAAGGCGATTGCTTGATTCACTGTCTTTTTCTACCTTTTTATACAAATTAATGTTTCTTTGTCCCGTATACGTTCCGAATCCACTATGCTGTTAACGATTAACTTTGGTAACTTATTGTCCGCACGCCAGGGTAGGTATCTGACTACGCGCGGACTACGCGCGGACTGGACGAAACCGCGGGCGGGCCACTAGCACATAATTTACCTGTTTGAAATAGCCATAAAATTCATAAAGACTCTTATTTTAATACTCCCAGCGATGAGTTTAACAGTTTTTATAAAAAAAAAAAATGATCTTGGAGGCCACCATATTTGTTTTTTGACTCTTTTTCCAACAACAGAAACATCTAAACTACAGGCAAAACGCGGATTAGAGCATGCTTCGTTCAATACTTTGGCCAAAGCACATGTTGATATAGATTTATCTAACTCTTCAACCAGTAGCCTTAAACGCTTACTTTGTGATTTGTTTTTAGTAACTTTCTGAGTTCAAATATTCTTTAGTAACTAGTTTTTGAATATCTTCTTTTTTACGTCTCTTGTAACTGTATTGTTTTTATAACTAATAATTGTGAATGTTTTAATTGGTCGTTGGCAGGATATTTATTTTGTACTCATACAAGTATTCTTATATACCTACGTGTAAGTTGCAAGTTTTCCTAAGATTCAAAAATAAAATAAAACACTCAAAATCCTTCAAGCCGGTTGGCGTCTACGAGGTAATAAGTAATAATACATAGAAACACATACAGGTACTCGCGGTAAACATAACCCTTGTCGGGCAAACAGCCCAGATTAGATTGTTGGAACATGAATTAGAAATTAATTTTGAATTCAGCATTACTTCCCCCTGTTTTCCACACCACTCCTTTTCAACTGGGATCAAAGCAAACGGAAAAACAATCAAGCTCTAATTCCACATGATTTCACCCGCGGACAACATATGTAGCCGATTTTAAAACTCTGAAAAACAAATAATTACACGCAAAAAGTAGACTGAGCGACGCCATCTTGGTTCGCGAGGCGTCACATTCACTTGTTTTGCAAAAAAGGCCTAAGTACCACGCTATCTAAGCATACGTAGTGTTATACCGGAGACAGTGGTGATTAAGTGATGATAGAAACGCAATTTACTCTCAACTCTTGGAGCTAAAGAACAGAGTTCAAAATGGGGTGTTGGTTTATTTTTTTATTTGTTTTAGCGCGTAGGGATCGAGGCACATTTAGCGGACCCACCCTCGCCCTCACAGAGTGAGATTTCTTACTGGGTGATATATTATTAATATCCCTGGGGTAGAGTAGAGAAAAATGGCGAGTTTTGAAGGGAAATGGTGTACTGCTGGCTGTGTAGAATGGAATGTATTGTTATGATACGAGCGGAGCGGTAAATAATTGGTAAGAAGATACCTACCTACTAAGTACCTATACTAAGTAAGACGCCTTCCGTGTTATTACAATGGGTGAGTAGCCGGATGAGATGCGAGAGATGCAGGTTCAGTTCAGCTATAGTGGATTACATTAGGTACTCTGTTGGTAAAAAACACGGTATCAGGTAAAAAATAATATAATAATGCCCTTTATAGTTTTGTTAAATTTGTGCGTTAAACTAACTGGCCGCATCCGAAACACGATACTGCGCTCCAAAACCAAGGTCGCCGATGTGGGAGAGAAGGCCGCGCGGCTGAAGTGGGATTGGGCCGGTCACATTTGCTGCATGCCCGACGAAACTTGGGCCAAAATCACCACGGCGGCATGGAGCCCTAATACCGCCAGGCGGCGTCGCGGCAGACTACGCGTGGGATGAACTGGACGCCTATGGGAGTGAATGGGAAACGGTTGCACAAAACCGTAGTGACTGGCGGAAATGGGGGGAGGCCTTAGCCCAACAATGGGACAGTATGGGCTATTAGTAATAGTAGTAGTCATATGTTGATGACTTCATACCGACTTCACTAACTCACATAATAATTAATAAGTTACCAAATGCTACAAAAATTAAAACGTGAACGAAGTAAGTCTAAAATAGTAATAAATTTTTTTCATTGAATGGGGTAATTTATGGAATGAATTTATGATTTCACTAGATAAAAAGCTTAAGAATAACCATATATTTATTTCTTTTTGAAAACTGTAAGAACTCTTTTCAATAACTTAAAAATTGTTGAACTCATTATAGACATGCTGCTGTTAACCTATTGCGCCTTAACCAACGATTAACCATTCTATCACGTAGCGGAACACTGAGCATAGGTCTCTCCATAGCCCGCTGCGCCACTTTGAGCTTTTGTATGCGGACACGTCATAGTGCGTGTAGACAATACTTCTATCTTTCTTTTCTATTTACAAATGAGTGCATCGTTATACTGAATTATTATGTACTAACCGACAAAAAGTGAAACTTCAAAGTCAGTCTTTATATAGGTTTTATTTTACATTGTGTGGAGTTGACCCCTAACAACTAAAAAGTACATCTACTTATGTAACCAAAATAAAATAGCCCACAATATAATGGGTTATAGTTATAAAACAACCAATGATATACCGTTTTATTGAATAAATTAAATTATAAATAGGCACTTGCATTATTTCAATGTCCCCTTTACCGTGACACAGACTCGCCCTCTTAACTATTCCTAGACGAGGGTCTCTGTGAAATTTTTTGTTCGAAATTTACCCTTATGTCTGGATATAGATTCCATGTAAATATAACTTTGAATATATGGCCTATAAGGATAAAGGCCCAGATATTCTATAGGTAAATTAATACATAGTAGCTGATAAGTAGGTATCTAGCATTTATTTAATAAGTTTTTGGTTGCATTATGTGGACTACCTATAAGTTTAAGTTTACGCAGTGTCTACAACACAAGTCTAGCGTCATAGGGGGATACTTATAGGACAACACCAATATTTTTGACATTAAAGGATGAGACTTGGTACACTTGTTCCTTAGGTGGACCAGAGTGGAAAACGCCCAGGAGACACCGGGAGCCACCCTGCTGGGGGGAGGGGGAGGGGGTGAAGTTTTCTTACGCCGCGCGTACTTTTGGACGTTATAACGGCTAATTTATAGCTACTAGTAAGGTATCATTATCGAATAAATTAATGATGGCCAATCATTTTCTGAAAAAAAAAACCTTTTCTCACAAAAAATAATAATTACCACCTAAAATCAAAAATATTATGAACAAATTTTTTTTCCATTGGCGATAAATTTCGATCGATTAAATATATCGGCTTAAAAAAAGCCATATTCATGCAGAATCCAAAAATATAAGATTTATTGTAATTATTTATGTAAAAATGTTGGAATAAAATATTTACTAGAGCGCGGCAGAGCACCGACTAACTTTTCTTGGAAAAATATTGACAACAGAAACTACTCTTATAGGCGGTACAGGTTACTGTTGATAGTAATAAAAACCGCACCATTATCTATTAAAACGGCAAAAAAAACACGTTTGTTGTATCCCATACAACAAACGTGTTTTTTTTTGCCCCCTTAAATATTTGTTTTATTTTAATTTAATTATTTATTGTTTAAGTGAATATATAACCAAATATTCTGTGAATATTTCAAGCGTTTACCTATTGCCGTTATTAATATAAAGCAAAAACAAACAAAAAAAAACACGTTTGTTGTATGGGAGCCCCCTTAAATATTTATTTTATTTTATTTTTTAGTATTTGTTGTTATAGCTCATCCGGAGCCTAGGCTTTACTATATTCCTGCACGGTGCAGAAACCAAACCCTCAAAGCTAAGGATCGCGCTTGTTTACCAGTTTTGGTAAACTTTCTCTATTGTCACTTTCTCCTCTGAGTCTTATTTTGGTCCTCTTGGTGATTCTCCTATCCTTCCATATTCCCCCCAGCTAACTCATTGCGTTCTTGTCCATCCCAACCCTTCTTCGAACTTGCTGGAAAACATACCACCCACAAAAGGAGCTATGCACCAGCATTTCCTGCGAGCAGTGTTTCAAGCAATCTATATATCGGGTCACCATTATTTTTATGGATAATGGTGTCACCAGGCTGTACCTCATGAACCGTCATATTAAGACAGTTGAAATTTTCACAGATGATGTATTTCTGTTGCTGCTTTAAAAGCAAATACTAAAAAAAGAATAAAATAAATATTTAAGGGTGGCTCCCGTACAACAAACGTGTTTGTTTTTGCCGTATTTATAGATAATGGTACGGAACCCTACGTGTGCAAGTCCGACTTGCACTTGGCCGGTTGTTATTACTATCAACAGTAACCTATACCGCCTATAAAAGTAGTTTATGTTGTCAATATTTTTCCAAGAAAAGTTAGTCGGTGCTCTGCCGCGCTGTAGTAAATATTTTCTTCCAACATTTTTACTTAAATAATTTCAATAAATCTTATATTTTTAAAATCTGCATGAATATGGCTTTGTAATCATATTTTTTTTAAACCGATATATTTAATCGATCGACATTTATCGTCAATGGAAAAAAAATTGTTCATAATATTTTTGATTTTAGGTGGTAATTATTTTTTTTTTGAGTAAAGGTGTTTTTTTGTTTCAGAAAATGATTGGCCATCTTTAATTTATCTGAAAATGATACCTCACTTGTCATAGTAGCTATAAATTAGCCGTTATAACCTTGTTATAACGACCAACAGTACGCGCGGCGTAAGAAAACTTCACACCCTCCCCCTCCCCCCCAGCAGGGTGGCTCCCACTGTCTCCCTAGCGTTTTCCACTCTGGTCCATCAAAGGAATAAGTGAGCCAAGTCTCATTCTTTAATGTCAAAAATATTGATTCCCTTACATTGAGTGGCTATAAGCACAGATAAAATAATACTATAATTATTAAGTAGACAAAGTGTGTTCGATTACTTTTTCTAAACTAGTAGTTCTGCAAACAAATCTAACTTGCGAGCACACACTTTTTTGTAAAAACTGTTCAGTTTACATCCAAACATCATCTTAAGTTTTTTATTAGCACATAACATAGTAAAAAAGTTGTCCATTTCAAAAAACAACTTCAAAAAACCCCACGAGATAGTACAAGTTCAAATCATTATAATAATATTATACTACAAAGAAACAGCTATTAAACCTTACGAGGGTTTTAAAGGCGGTAACCTACTTTATAACCATAATCTATACATTGACAACCTATTGACCGATTTTGCTCTTATCCAAATTTTTTGTTTTAGAGTACCAAATGATTCTGCCAAATGCTATCATATTCGGCCGATAAGTGGCGCTGCAGCAAACTTCGCCCCTTTTTGGGGAAAATACCCCACCAATCAAAAATCAGCCACGACAATTAAAAACTATGAAATTTTAGACTTCGTGGTGTATCTTGCGGTGAACAGTGTAGCTTATTATGGAATGTGTTATTACTGGAAGAAAGCGTTCGCCGAGTCAGTCATGGGGAGCAATGGCGGCGATGAGCTCACCACTTGTCACGTCTATATCCCACGATGGTGCAACCCACAGTGAAAAGAGACTCATTTGAGGCTCTGCCTACCCTTTCGGGGAAAAAGGCATGGGTATGTGTATTTATGTATGTATGTATACCAAGTTTCATCAAGATTAGTTGAAAATACAACTTATTAAAGCAAATCTAACCATAATTTTCACTAGAAACGGGATATTTACCATGATTTTTGAGTTTTATATGTTCCCGATATTTCGGCACAGTTGCATGCGCCATGATCACGGGAGAACTGACTAAAGTCTTTGCGAGTAGATGTTATTGGCAGATATATCGATCTACCCTCTTTCTCACTCTTTTATTACGAACGATACCACTACCATCGGTTTCATTGTCACAATTCACACCAACTCGACACACAACACTAACGGTGTCCGGACGCGTAGCAGGTACCACACTTTTTTGATTCTTACACATTCTTACCACAGGCTTCCATACTCCAGATAATTGAAAACCATCTTCTCTATTGAAGTTTCTGTACTTAGTAATCTCAATTGCCTCTTGTACCATTCTCGGTATGTAATGTCGCTCTGTCGAGATTACCTGCGGACTGTGTAGCTCAATCCAATGATTTGAGCCCGATTCCAAAAGGTGTTCTGCTATGGCTGACTTATGTATGTCCCTGTTCTTGACCGCTCGTATGTGCTCCTTAACCCGACACGCTATCGTACGTTTCGTTTGGCCAATGTACGAACTCCCACAGCTACAATCAATTTTATACACCCCTGGCTTTTCAAGTGGAAAACTGTCTTTTGGTGAACGCAAGTAGTGCGATATCTTCTTTAAGGGAGTGAAGATGGTCTTTACGGAAAACTTTTGCAGGACTTTCGCAATTTTGTCCGTCACCCCCTTAACATATGGCAGAAACGCTGGCCTACGTTCTACTCTACATCTGCGGGATCTTGGCCTAGGTCGGGATGGTAATGACCGAAGCTTATATCCATTCTTACGCAACACATGCTGGACATGAGCTAGCTCACTTTCAATGTGATTCTCATCACACAGGTCAACTGCTCGGTTGGTGAGAGATGTTACCACTGAATTGAGCTGCCGAGGGTGGTGGTGCGAATCAGCATGAAGATATCGGTCCGTGTGTGTAGGTTTTCTGTAAACAGAGTGGCCTAACCCACCATCTTCTCGGACCTGTACCAATACGTCTAGGAAAGCCAAACGTCGATCACATTCCATCTCATACGTAAACCTCATCTTCGTATGTACTCCATTAAGATGTGCCAAAAGTAGTTCTATTTCTTCATTCCTTCCTTCCAAAATACAGAAAATGTCATCAACATACCTCTTCCACAATTTAATCGGTAAGGGGGCAGTCGAGATATATATTATATATTTATATATAATATATATTGATATATTCTCGAAATACTCCATCCAAATATTTGCCACTACGGGAGCAACTGGACTTCCCATAGCTACCCCATCTATTTGGAGATAGTAATTTCCCTTGTATACAAAATAATTTGTGGAGAGTATATGATGCACAAGCTTGGCGTACTCTGCAGGGATGTCATTTTCCTGTATGCTCTTCTCAATCACCTTCATACAGTCAGCTAAGGGGACGTTTGTGAAGAGGGATTCCACATCGAAACTCACCATCTTCTCGCTGTCATCCACCTTTGTCTGCTTCAGAATATCTATGAAGTGACGCGAATCCTTCACGAAAGAAGAAGTGTTTCCCACCGTTTGTTGCAGTACTCCTGCTACATGCTTAGCTAACTCATAAGTCGGTGAGTCAATTTGACTCACGATGGGTCTCACCGGAGCATGCTGCTTATGCACTTTTGGTAGACCATATAGTTTAGGTGGCTGGATGTTTCTAGGACGCAACAGGTATTTCGTTACTTCCTCTCCGATAGCATGTAGGCTCTCCTTTATAATTTTCTGGGTACTACGATGTGTTCGGGCTGTCGGGTTGTAGTTCACCGGTTTGTATATACTGCCATCTTCCAACAAACTAAGGATTTTCTCCTCGTATTGTGTGACGTCCATAACCACTGTCGCATTCCCTTTATCCGCCTTCAGGATCATCAAGTCTGTATCCTGGCGCAAATCCCTTAACGCGACTAGTTCTTCGTCTGTGATGTTCGGTTCAGGTGGTTTAGCATGACGTAGAATGAAAGCAATGTCTTGTCTTAGACACTCCGAGTCACCTAAAGGTATCATATTATAACGAATAACTTCTTCTACGTTACCGATCACTTTTTCATACGGGATGCGTTTCGTGGTAGGGGCAAAATTCAAACCCTTTTCCAACACTTTAAGAGCAGAGTCATTCAAAACCTTCTGGGACAAGTTAATTACTGTTCGAGTTACCAATGAGTTATCACCCTGGTAGGGGACAACTCGCTTTTGTTTACTCAGTAAGGATTCGAACTTACGATTCTGTTTGAAAGCACTCAATTCCCCAGAGCGTTGGGCTTGCAAGTATGTAATACGGTCACAAATATCAAAATCCGTATGCACTACCACCCCACTGCACTTAGAATGTACCCTATACAATTCCTCTTGTGACGAATGAAACCAATGTCTAGTGTTCCGTATTGACTTACGTAATAACTTAACACTCGCTTGTCGCAGAATACTCGCGGATCCCGGAATGTCACTGCGTGATTTAATCCGCACGCACAGAGGTATTAGGTCTGCGTCACGACACTTCACTAAGAAGTTCACAGACTCACGCAGGCACTCACACTTTTTCCGCAAGCGTTCTAGTTCTTTCACCACTATGACGATATCCGGCCCGTACCGGTTCGCGATATAACTTTTGAAACTATCATGGTTATGTACATAATTTTCACTAGAAACGGGATATTTACCATGATTTTTGAGTTTTATATGTTCCCGATATTTCGGCACAGTTGCATGCGCCATGATCAAATCTAACCAGTTCTGCAAAAACTACGCTCGCTTCGCTCACTCGGTCAACAACGCAACGGATTTCGATGCGGTTTTTACTATCATTTAGATCATTTAGGTTATTCATTTTCACTATAATTTTAGATCATTTAGGTTATACATTTTCACTATAATAATAAATAAATAAATAATGCTGGACAGTTCATTGAGGCTCTGCCTACCCCCCTTCGGGGAAAAAGGTGGGTGTCTATGCATTTATGTATGTATACAACCACTAAAATGGGCACTGTGTGTGTGTCATTTGCTCCCACCATTTATTTGATAAATAAATAAATAAAATAATAAATGCTGGACAGTTCACACAACATTATCTAGCCCCAAGCTAAGCAGAGCCCGTGTTATGGGTACTAGATAACTGATATACTTAATACAACACATTAAATAGATAGATATTTTTTATTATACATAGAAAATACCCAGAATACCCTGAATTAATATCTGCGGTCGCACAAATATTTGTTCCGAGGCGGGAATCGAACCCGCAACCTCCTGCGTCGCAGGCCATCCTTCGCCCGCCGCGCTACAGGGGTCGTCAAATCATTTAGATCATTTAGGTTATACATTTTCACTATCATTTAGATCATTTAGGTTATACATTTTCACTATCATTTAGATCATTTAGGTTATTCATTTTCACTATCATTTAGATCATTTAGGGTATACATTTTCACTATCATTTAGATCATTTAGGTTATTCATTTTCACTATCATTTAGATCATTTAGGTTATACATTTTCACCATCATTTAGATCATTTAGGTTATACCATTTTCACTATCATTTAGATAATTTAGGTTATACATTTTCACCATCATTTAGATCATTTAGGTTATACCATTTTCACTATCATTTAGATCATATAGGTTATACATTTTCAGTATCATTTAGATTATACATTTTCGTGCGAAGCTATTAAATGCTGTATGTTATGCTGTGCCTGTGCTGTGCGTGGTATGTGTGGGTTGCTAGTGTAACATTTAACTTAGTTAGTATTACAGCTTTTTTGTGAAAGAGTTCGTCCGGGGAAATACTACCACCATACCTATTTCTGCCGAAAAGCAGAAGTGCTCGCATTATTGTATTCCGGTTTGAAGGGTATGGGTGCCGGTGAAATTACTGGCACACGAGACTTTCACTCTTTATGTCTCAGGTTGACGGGTGCAGTGCAATACCACATAGGGCGCGTACTTGGTGGACGTGACCTATGTGGTAATGCACTGTTCATAGGCAGAGGGTACCTCTTAACATCAGTTGGGCCATCTGCTTGTACCGTCATCTAAAGTTGTATAAAATAACTGTCATCTGCCTGCGGCTTCGCTTGCTTGGTACGAGGGTAAAAAGTAGGGTAACTAAGGTAAAAATATTATATGGTCCTACTTACGTATGTAAGTACGTAAGTAGGACCATATAATATTTTTACCAAGCTTTTATTTATTTATTTATAACATAATATGGCACACAAAACAGAATACAACCGAAAATTGTTATAAAAGTACATAACTTAAATTTTTAACAAGGTAATATTCCAAAACATGTGTACACTTCACGATTATATAAAAACAAACAGTAAACTTTATTAACAGTTAACTTTTATTTAACTTGGTCTAACTTTCCAAGATGGTGCAACCCTCTGTGAAAAGTGGCCCATTGAGGCTCTGCCTACCCCCCTTCGGGGAAAAAGGTGGGTGTCTATGCATATATGTATGTATATAACCACTAAAATGGGCACTGTGTGTGTGTCATTTGCTCCCACCATTTATTTGATAAATAAATAAATAAAATAATAAATGCTGGACAGTTCACACAACATTATCTAGCCCCAAGCTAAGCAGAGCTTCTGTTATGGGTACTAGACAACTGATATACTTAAAACAATATATTACATGGATAAATATTTTTTATTATATAGAAAATACCCAGAACATCCTAAACAAATATCTGCAGATCGCACAAAATATATATGTTCCGAGGCGGGATTCGAACCCGCAACCTCCTGCGTCGCAGGCGAACGTTCGCCCGCCGCGCCACAGAGGTCGTAGATTAGTATAGAGTGAAATTCCCAATATGTAGCGACTGCTTAGACTAAACACAATTTTTTTATGGTATATTTGAAAAAGCCAAATATACCATAAAAAAACCTGGATAATCAGTATTCGATAAAGATTCAAGCTACGCAAAAAAGTAACCAAATAACAATTTCTAGGAATATCCATAAAAATGGGAACAATTTGTCATAATGCGACATAGATTACTACCAAGTTATTATTACACCGCCCTGACACACGATTGTCAGAGCGGTGCGTAACTCAAGCACGAGTATTATGTACATACTAGCAGCGCCCCGCGGTTTCACCCGCGTAAGTCTCGATCCCTTGGGAACATCGGGATAAAAATGTGCCTATGTGCTATTTCGGGAGACCAGTTATCTCCAATGCAAATTTCATGCAAATCCGTCCAGCCGTTTCAACGTGAAGAAGTAACAAACACACACACAAACTTGCGCTTTATAATATTATTGTGATAATTCGAATTTTGTGAAGAAAACAAATGTTAATAATATCTTTTTTAATTCCATTTGAAAAATAATATTAATTACGCAGATTTAATTTGTACCGTATACCTACTTAATATCCAGTTTATTTTATTATGGTATATTTGGAATAGTGGTGTATTCACCACCACACGGAATCATAAAAATATATTTTCAGCATAATGGATAATAAACAGCCTTATTTTTCTCGTATTAGCGATCTCTGCCGGAAAAAAAATGATCAAAATAACGGAAAAAAACGTATTATTTCGAAATACACCCAACATTTATGAGCTTAACTGTACTTAAACCTTTTCAACTTGAATGTCCCCGCCAAAACCAGTTTTCACCCTACAGTTATTTGTGTTTCAGCTACTCGGCAACAGATGGCGCTATAAACCATCAACATTTGGTTAAATTCCATGTTCACACTATTTATTAATAATTGTTAAACCAATAAATTTCTCAGGTTTTAATGGGTTTAAAATACCTAAACTATATTTTTTATCAAGGACATGCACAATAAGTTGATTAGTTTATGTCCAACAAAATAGATGGCGCTGCTTAGGGCAACTGCTACGTCTCGTAGACATTTGTAGCGTCTTGAAGACTCGCTCGTATGTGTTTTAAAAATATGCCACAGCATTCGCCCCTACTATTTCCTACCATTTTAGTTTTACGTGAACCCGTAGTTTTTATAAAACTTTATCAATATGGAGTATTTTGAGGAAAATATCTTCAGTTGTGGCATAAAGGTAGGAAATAAATTACAGGCGCATGAGACTTTTCATCTTTATGTCTCAGGGTGGCGGGCGCAGAGCAATGCCACATAGGGTGCGTCCTAGGTGGTCGTGACTTATGTGGTAATGCATTGTAAAAGGCAGAGGTTACCGCTTAACATAAGGAGGGCCGGGCCATATGCTAGTTTAAAAACAAACAGGAGTGCTTTTATTTTTAAAATGTAATTTGCGTATGATGTTATCTGTGCCATAAGTAATAAATACCTCAATGCCTTTATTACATTTTAGATTTTTACATTTTTCGTTGTACACTTTAGTTTTACGTGAACACGTACTTTTTAGAAATTTTTATCAATGTGGAGTATTTTGAGGAAGTGCAATGCCACATAGGGTGCGTCCTTGGTGGACGTGACCTATGAGGTACTGCACTGTTCATAGGCTCTTAGCATCAGGTGGGCCATCTGCTTGATCCGTCATTCGAAGTAGTATAAAAATAAAAATAATAAACTTACATCTTAGCGGCATAGGTGGGGCCAGACAAGTAAGTAAGTCACGCTTATTATTTTTGGCTCTGAATTATATATAACGGTCTTAGTTTTAGTCCTACTATAATTAAGGTTTTATTATTCATCCGACTGCTGGGCGCCTATGAGTAAGAATAAAATAATTATTATTTGTATAAACATTACTGATATTATTATATTTTATTCGCCCAGCTTTTCTATTTATTTATCTAGATCTATTTCCCATGATGGTGCCAACCCACAGTGAAAAGAGGCCCATTTGAGGCTCTACCCTTTCGGGGAGAAAGGCGAGTGTATTATGTATGTATGTATTTGCCCAGACCTTTGTAGGTATTAAATGTCCAATTGCTATTTTTAAGATTTATTTTATAAAAATTAAATCTTTAGTCTTCAACATCATCGTGTTTTTCTTGGTCACACTGATTCAGATCAGTGACCAGCTGGTGTCTTAAAAGGGTCCTTGTGATTGGTTTTCAAAGAACCTGTGTGATGATAGGATTGAGAACGCCACGCAGGGATTTTATTTTTACGCAAATAACACTTTTTCTATGTTTATTATTCTAGGACATGCCTGTTTCCTCACGATGTTTACCTTCACCGTTTGGAAGTACGTAATATTCCAAGCATAGTTTTTTAAGAAAAAATACTTTCCATTTTTCCTTGGATTTGAACCCACGACCTTAGTAACGAAAGTCACTTACTAGTGCTCATCGTGTTTAGTGTTTCAATCTTACTGTGTTAAACCTAACTTACCAGTTAGCTATCACAAAAACGTTTCAGCAATCTAATCGCCAGTTAGGAGCTAATATTCAATTACAAATAAATAAAAATAAAAAAAACGTTTGGTTGATAATGTAATTAAGCAGATAATAAGTATGTCAGATCATAATGATTATGGATAGGTCAGGTAAGCTAAATGGATTTCCAATCTAGTTATATCGCACTAGACACGCGCGCAGAATTATGAAAGACCATGATTAATCAGCGACAGCGTACATAAGCTTTGTTCCACAGCTCTATTTACCCGTATATAACGTTGACATCTCATTATATATCACGCGAATACTATACAACTGCTATCTAGGAAGTTTGCACGCAAAAATCTAGTGCTGCTATATAGGAGTTTGCCCCCAGCAGACACGCATACAAGTGAACAACCCCTGTCCATACCATCCACACGCAAACGGTCAAGGAGAGAGACTGCGTGCTAGAAAAAGACAGAAATAAAAAACACCCCGTGGTGTGAGGTGATGCCCCCAAAAAAAGCACCAAAAACGCAGTCTGCGCAACTTTCCGGCGCAGAATCGTTAACGACTCCCGCTCTCTTTATCGTACACGCCGTGCCTCCTATATTTCTATTTTTTCTCCGTCCGCCATTAGACGTAAGACGGTTGGTTGCTCGACTGAAAATAGACCTAAACTCTAAAGTTATAGATTCGAAAATAAAACAGTAAAATCGTGGCGTATATCTTACGGTCCAGTCGCTAGACACACACAGTCACACCGGAACAGAAATAACGATCGCATTTTTGACCGAAAAGGACAGACAGATGGCTGAAAAGAGAAGAAAAAAATGACGACCATTTTGCTTGGCGCACCTACGACGCCGGCGAGGTGAGCGGCTATGTATGCGATCTTTTTTCAGAAAAAAGCCAACCAAAACAAATACACGTGGTCCAGTGTTATGACCGGGGCTTGGAAAAATTCTGGCAGCGGCTAAGAGATGACGTTACTGGCGCGCATTTTTTTCCACACTCCTTTTAGTTATGGATAAAGTTACGCGGTGGCGCTATTATGATAAAGAGCTACCCTAGGGGTAGAATCTTTGTATCTATAGGTATATGCGTACATGCAATAAGTAATAATTGTGTAGATAGGAAGCTAGAACATTTATATTATTGATAGGTAGTTAATTATGTGTCTGGTTAGGAGTTTTTTTAATTTTGTACTATGTTAATCAGTTTTAGTTTTCTGATAAAGATTTAATATTTTAGTAAATATGGTACCTACCTACAATTGGCCATATTGAGTCGTTGACACAAGTTATTCATGAAATAGTTCCGAATTCAAACATATGTTATAGTTATATGTAATTCCTACTAATATTTCATTACTATTATAGGAGTCATTATAATAAATTGACAATTACTTACTTATAAACCATAAAGTGCCCTTCGTTTCCTAACTTTATTATGTCTGAACGTATAAAACGGTAAAAACAAACCACAAACAACCGTAGACAATTTTTTTTTTAAATGCTGAATTTTTTGCTGTTTACAATTCACTTCATGACTCAATCACGTCAAAACTTTATTTAAGTAACTTGTATTAATTATATTAAAATTATTAAGCTATGATCAAAGACATGAGGTGTTTGGCTATGATCTCCAACTGGAAACGAATTTATTTCCACGATATCTAAATCTGATCTGAGATCATTGATTTGAGAAAGCATAGCAAAGCGAGTGGTAGCCGGCAGGTTTCGCATTTGGGAGATAGTAGCCTACTTACCTACGTTGAAAGCATAAAAGGTAGTAAATAAAACATCAGGTTGGTATCTAAAAATATTTTATTAAAGCAACTTCAGAAATGAAATCTGTAGGACGAAGTTGTAATCAATCATTTTATGGTTTAGTTGATGGCTAACATACATAGGTACATGATAAATACAAACAATAACTACCAACAGTCACATACATTAGTTCTGATCGTACACTAGGATCCCCTGTGTCGAGGGTATCAGGAACTACGAGTACCATGGTACTGACATATAGCCGGAATAAATATTTGCAGATCATACAATCATAATTGTCCCGCAGCGGGAATCGATACCGCAACATCTCGCATCTCAGCCGGCTAATCGTCCGCCGCGCCACAGAGGTCGTGAAAATAATACCTAACTCTTTCAGCTTCAGAAATAACTGCTAAGTAGCCAAATATTTATGCAAACTTCTAATTACAACTAGCATAAAACAAAGCATTGTACGGGCTTGTAATTTAAAAAAAAAAACGTTATTTTGAATGACTTATGTTAAAATACAAATATATAGTTGTTATGGTTTTTTCGTAAAGTGTACCACAAAATGCATACGTTGTGGGTTAGTAGAGGACTCGCTTCGCTCACCCTAATAATATAATTGAAAGTAAGCAGTTTGATTGTATTGACGAAACAGTCTATTATAACATAGGTACCTATAATCCAATGCAGCCAATTTGTTAAAAGATATATCAATTTGACTGTCCTCTTTAGGTCTTCAGGTAGGTACCTACTCTCAGACTGAAAGAGCCTGAATCTATGAGAGTTCGAGTTTTGTTTTCATACGCTTTTGGTGCAACGTTTCGCTTGTGGCGCGAAATTCAAATTTTATTGTTTTTTTGCTCATCACTCTGTATGAGACACTCTCAAAATATGCGTGTTTCATCTCCTAGCTTCCGTTAAATCTGGTGTCGCTATCTCAAAATGTGTTGATGAACTGTGATGAGCAAAAAACACAATGAAGTTTGAATTTGCGCCTCAAGCGAAATATTCCACCTTAAATCAGTTCCACCAAACCGATTGAGCTGAAATTTTGCATACACCTAGGTACCTGTCAAGTTCCGACAGTACTGACCTGCAGGTCTAAAATGGCCACTTTGGGTGAATCATCTCTAATATGTTTCATTAGCAGCTTTGCAGCAGAACATATTGTGTTCCTCTATTATTCGTAAAATGGCGCTCATTTTAGATGAATCGGATACGAAACATTTCCTAATATGAATCATAGTAGGGCCCACTATTGCCAGCTAGTAGACAGTAAAAGTGAGCTTATCTGCTGATGGAGATGGAAGGTGAAAAACGGAACTCTATGGCAGTGTTTGGGCTTATTTATTTACTTACGGTTCCGATCACTAATTTCATAAATGCTTGGTATGAAAAATATATTTTTTAACTTAAAACTTAAATTAATGGAAATATTTTGTTTCGTCTCATGGAACAACTTTTCAGGTTTTGTATTTTGTAATACGTGCCTTTTAGTTAAATAGGCTTTTTATTAATCAACGGGAATGTAGATTTTATAAAATATGGTTCAAAGTATATTCGAAGCGCAGTGTCAAGCAGAAGCGTAGCGAAGCACTGCGAAGCGCTGCGAAGCGATCTACTGAAAATGCTTACACATTTTCTGACGCCTCAATGTCTGGCAACGCTGACTTTGTAGAGGCTCTGGTGTATATTGTATCTGGAATAAGAAATAATTACATTTAGTTATGGTTGTTTCATATAATACTTAGGTACATACCTACCATAGACACACGCCTCTTTCCCCGAAGGGGTAGGCAGTGCCTCAATGGGCCTCTTTTCACAGTGGGTTTCACCATCGTGGAGTATAGACGTGACAAGAGGTGAGCTCATCGCCGTCATTGCTTCCCACGACTGACTCAGCTAATGCCTTCTTCCACTAATAACACATTCTATAATAAGCTAGCAGCCAGGACAAATCTTATACCAACGAATCTTATCAACAAGTCCAGGTAATCCCTTAGTCGGCTTTCACGACATCCACTGCAAGAGACGGAGGGGTCTATTCTTAGGCCGGACACAGGCTTATGATGATGATAAAGGAGGGAAATATTTTTTTGAGACTTACCTTTAACGCAAATTGGTCATAATCGGGTCTGGACGAATGTAACTGATATTGTGCCGACAGGGGTGACCTGGAATTGCAAAGCATTAGTGAGTTAGTACAACAAGTCATTTAGAAAATGAAAGACAAACGAATATTTTAAATCAACAAAAAGGTTATTGGTCGAGTCCAAATACATAACAATTACATATCATAACATAACACACATACATACATAACTTAACACATATGTTATGTTAAGTGTGATTAGGTGGATGCTCTCCTTAGGTGATGCTTGTGGCGCAAATTATTATTTTTTTGTTTTTTTTTGCCCATTACAGCTCATCCGTACTCAATACTTCTTCTGATAGCGAAACTTGATTTTGCGAGAACTAGGAGACTTAACACACATGTTTTAATTGATAGTATCTCATAAAGATCATCAGTTTAGCTACTTTTATATAAACATATTTTTACAGTGTTTTTTTGCCCTTACATTACATATTGGGATTTGTTTCACAATCAATATGTCTAGGTTTCCTCCTCCTCGCGTCATATTCCTCAATGCTGAGGGTCGTGACCCCCTCCATGGATCACTTTCTGCCGGACGATGTTGCGCCAATGAGATCTGTTGCCAGTGAGCTGCACGGCTTCATGCATTTTGTCCCTGCCTTTCTGTGCTATACGACCAAAATACTCAAGGTCTCGCTGGAGGAAGATGGAAGAAAGCCTAGTAGTTATCTTGAGTTCCTTGAGTATTGATATGTTCGTCCTACGGGCTGTCCAGGGGATTCGCAGCAAAGCAAAGCAAGCAGCAGTTAGTAAATATTTAAGTACTAATTACAGTTAATTTCTATTTGAAGTAGCTTCCTTAGAAGTTAACTTATTGATTGTAAAACAGAGTTTTTCATAGAGAAACACACATTAACTGAAGGTTAAGGAACTGCTAAGGAATGGAACAAGTTGCCGTCGTCTGTCTTTCCTGAAAACTATAATATGGGTCTCTTCAAGGCAAGAGTGAATAGGTGCCTTCTAGACCGTCGTGCTACATCGTCGGCCGCATCGTCACTTACCAACAGGTGAGATTGAGGTCAATCGAGGGCCTATTACAGTTAAAAAAAAAAGGTTACTCACAGGGAAACGAACAGTAGTGGAAGCCAGCTATAGGTTCAGCCTTCATCGGGAACTAGGAGTCATGATGGAAGCAATAGAATACCAGTTTAGAATTGCATCTGAAAGGAGATAAAAAGATAGATAAACTCTTTTTACGTTCCGTTACCTAAAAACAGTTCAAATCATCACAGATTATGTGTTGTTTGAGCATGAACCCGGGCTTTGCAAATAATTCAAAGCTAAAAAGCCCAAATACCCGTGTAAGAGTTCTTCTATCAAGGAATAGGGGGGGTATCGGCAGCCGTAAGAGTCGTAAACAGACCAGACACCATAGCAGAAAATTTAATGATACCTCCCTCTTCACAATCTACCTTAAAAATGTGAACAGTTAATAATAAAATAACCAAAATAAGTACATATATTTAATATTAGCCGTGCCCTCGACTTCGTTCGCACACTACATTCAACTACGTTACATGTAGTAATTTAAATCATCTGAGGCTGGAGTTTAGTCCAGTATAAGATGCGCGAGTATGTTGCGCAGAGGGAAAACATAACGACTTCACTTTTTGTTTACGCTCGATTTTACTCCCTATCTATTTGCAATGGGTCCTTAAATAATACAGTACATTATACATAGATATATATTTTTATTAAACGTAGAAAATATCCAGAACACCCTGAACAATTGATCTGTAGATCGTACAAATATTTGTTCCGAGGCGGGAATCGAACTAGCAACCTCATGTGTCGCAGGCAAACCTTCGCTCGCCGAGCCACAGAGATCGTGTATGATATAAATATATACATTTGCTATAGTGCAAGCATTAGTCATAAACAGAACACGCTGTGCACAGAACTACAAGTTTTAACGATAACTTTGACGGCGAGATATAACAAATTAATTGGTCTCCAGTGCGTTTTAATTGCACCAACTTTTAGAGCATTACGAGTATTGTGTTTAATGATGAACAGAATATACGTTAGAAATTGTGATGGCTATACAGAGGTAGAGTTTTGTTGAGGTTGCGCCAACACCAGGCAGAAATCTTCATACGAAAAAAAAACCTCCTGCGCTGCACCAAAAAGCTGTTTTTATTGAATATCTGGTAAAGTATAGACAACTTTACAAAACCGCTACAATATACCCTCGGCTTTGTTGTATTGATTTTATTTATCTAAATTTTTACCCAATAATATTTTAATAAACAATCGAATTTAACCAAAAATAAGAGGTAATTGTTATCGATTTTAATACCTAACCTTCACTGAACATGTGAGGAAATGTTTTGTCAAAACTTAGGGCTGATTTTGGAACAGGCAGAGTTGTGTTATGTGTACTAGATAATTGATATATAAATTACATAGATAGATATTTTTTATTATACATAGAAAATACCCAGAACACCCTGAACAAATAATTAAATTATTTAATATTTGCATATTGTAAAATATTTGTTCCGAGCCGGGAATCGAACCCGCAACGTTTTGCGTCGTAGGCGAACCATCGCCCACCGCGCCACAGAGGTCGTCAGGTATGTTTTTTTATATACCTACAGTAGAGCGGATTTTTGAAATATGGGAGAACTTCTGAGAATGTATATTTACTCTAGTTTACTCTAGAGGTGTTTTAAAATGCTTAGTGTCCCAGGAAACAGTAGTAATCAGACACAGGGAGGAATAGAACCGCATCCGACTCATCCTCACGTTCTATATACTTGCATTTTTGGTACAAATTTCTCTAACACTTCGTTTTGTTGCCCGAGATTCCAAATTATCAGAGTCTAATTGCAGGATGCAGTGTTTGTATGTATGCATGCATGTTTATAGGTATGTGTGTTTGTCCAAAGATAACTGCAGAACTGTTGATTGGAAGGTAGATAGGTTATGTGAATATAATTTTTAATTGCAACAAGCTCTAATCCTATGCCAAACGAATGTAGTAACACTATATAACCAGCTTGCAAACAGTCTCATGAAAAAGTCCACAACTTTCAGAAGGATAAAGAGGAGAGCCCCTCAAGACATCATATAGTATCTAAAAAAGAAGCACAAATCTCAAGCTCAATTCCCGGAAAGGCAGATTACAAGAAATAAAGGAGACTTTAAAAAAATGAGATGAAACGGGGTTTTGAGATAATGAAGTCCACGCGAGGTCACCGGTGATCGTTCGGCGGTAGGTCCGGGGCGAACTACCGGGCCCAATTCTACTAAACCAATTGTATTTAAATTAAAATTAAATGTAACCCAAAAATTCCGTGGCAAACGTACATTTAAATTTTAAAAAAACTTTGTACATAAATTGTTAATGAATTGTCTCATACTTGTCACTTTTGACACTTGGTATTCTACTAACTTCAATGGATGTTCAATTGTATTATAATTGTGACCATTTAGAAAAAATCGTTAAATCTTTCTTCGTATAATTTGTACTATTATTTATTCTGTCATAAAATCATAAATTTAGCCGGTTACCATTTTGAATGACAATTGTAATTGCGTAGTATAATAATGGTTTTTCTTTACAAAATAGTAGAATTGGCCCCAGAAAGTAAGTAGGTATCACAAAAAATAAAACAAACGCGCCTTGCGCATTTCGCAAATTGACATGGGTACACTAACGAAATTGCGTCAAACCGATCCCCGCACTAATTGACGTAAATTGCCGATCACATTAAAAAAAAACTTGCTTACGCCGCCTTCAACAAATTCGATTATGTCCCTAATGTGGAAAAATTGAGCTTGGTAAGCAATACCAAACCTTGGTGATATAGGAATAGGTAAGTTTTGTAAAATTGATAATTTTCCGACGAAACCCTCGTGTCATGTTTAGGATGAAAATTGTAGGTAACTCATTGGTGTAACACAGAATTTGCATCGCACTGACTTAATAGTACATTGTTTATCGAGGGACTAAAACGAGTCATTCCATACGAGATGTTTAGCCTCCCGACCGACAGCGAGGGAGGCTATAGAATCGAGTATGAATGGGTTTAGTACCGAGTTAAACACCTTACTTTTCACTTCGATTGCGAGAAAACAAAATAACTAGGTACAAAATCCCTCAGCAAACGAATTCACAGATTTTTCACTGAGTAAGATTTAATTTTCACATGATTACATTCACAAATAGATAGGTACGTTCACTTTCACCTCAATTTGAATTCCAGAGATTTCGCGGCAATACTAACTATTATTAAAATTCCTTCTTGTTGACAAACGCACTGCATACAGCCACGAGCGCAAGAAATCGTAAAGAAGCTAGTGCAGCAGTGTAGGTCACTTTCAGTACTTGTACTATTATTTATTCTGTGCTTTCAGTTCCATATTCAACAAATCATTTATTTTGTTAAAATTAAAAAAAAACCCTCAACGCAATGAAACGGCTAAACCGATTTTTAACAAACATAGCTAAGAACACTCCCGACTAATTCACATTTCAAACAAAAATAAATAAAAAATAATCGGTTCATCCGTTCGGGAGCTACGATGCCACAGACAGACACACACACAGACACATCAAACTTATAACACCCCGTCGTTTTTGATCGGGGGTTAAAAACAAATTCAAAAGAAAAAAAAACTTGCAAAAATGGATCTTCGAAAAGTCGAGTTATTAAAAACTACAATAATATAAACTAAAAATTATCCACGCTCTGGTACGCTACAATGACCACCACCAATGAAACCACGTTTTTTTTGCAAATTCGTATTTGCTGTGTGTCACGATACCCTTATCGCAATTACTGTATTTTCTACATACATTTACAACCTTTTAGTGTCTGTCTTCAGCGTCGTCGTCGTCGTTTCGTATGAGGTAGTGCTGGCCTCTGGTGTCAGAGTTTGTCAAGCCGTCCGAGGGCCTCTGACATGGCTTATCGACTGCTATTAATCAATAACAGACAATAACTATTATTGTCTTCAGCCAGTATCATCTATTTGAATTTTCAAAATTCGTATTCTGGCGCTCTGCCGAGGAAACGCATACTATTCAATACTCTGTGACCTTCGCTCGGGTTTTCGGCAATACCGACATGTAATAGTGGCTCCGTTCTCAATTACCTATTATTATAATTTCTATAAAATAAGTGTTCATCAAATTGCACACTTGTAGCGAATTGCACTTTGTGTTATTGTATCTCTTCTTCGTCTTCTTTTCTTATAATGGCTTCTGAGGAGCGCTCCATACAATTTCGCCAATGTCAAGTAGTCAAGTCGTCAAGAGTTTCCGTCAAGTCATAACCCAGTTGAAATGGTGGCAGAAAAACCGAACAAAAACTAAGAAAAAAAACCCTAATTCGAAAAGACACGCAATGAACTACATCACACATACACACAAATAAAGTATCGCACATACGCGTATCCAAGTTACACCGGTTAAAATATCACCAAAATTACACTAAATAACTCAAAAAAACAGATTCAAATGTAATCAAATAAAAAATTCACATCTTTGGTCATCTTCCAACCGTGACGTTCGAGAATTTTAATTACCATTTCGAAATAATTTGTCCATAGTTACAAATATTGCAAAAAGGGGTGTTAGAGAAGGGGTAGAAAGCTGACGAAACGAAATATGAGAGTGTGAGTGTAGTTCCGAAATCGCGAGATGTGGGCGGGCGCGCTGTTCTAGGCAGTATACTTGAAATGTTCAGATTATTTTTGGTACCGACAATGACTTTTATTTTTATTTTATCTCTCCTTTTTGACTATCGATTGTATACAAAGATTCGATTTATTTTCATAAAACCAAACTAATTTTTACAAAACTCTAAGGAATTGTTAAATTGTACCTAGCGTAGGTTTTTTGTAACTTAAGTTTTAAAATAAAGTTCCTGCTTTTTAGGAGTTTACCCCTTAAGAATCGATTATCATATTAACCCACGGTACGCAAATAGATGGGGAGTAAAATCGAAAAATAGAGCGTAAACAAAAAGTGAAGTACGATATATATGAACAAAAGTATTCATTTCCTTTGTACATAAGAGATTGAATTTTTTAGTTGAATACTTTGTACCAACCTGAGTCACAAGCACTTTCAAATCTCATAAACGACCAAACCACGATAAGACTCTTAATTCTGACATAAATCGAAGAAGCACGTGCTGTGAAAACATCATTAAACTTAAAACTGCACCACCTATCAACTACACGTTTACCGGGCACGAAAGTTAACAAGACTATGAAGCCACGAAAACATTTAACCTTAAATCATCTCAAAAACCGTGAGAAACTCAGTATCATCTCCGTAGATTTCCACAATAACCAAAAAGTATTTTAATATAAAAAGAATAAATTAATCTTTAATTTGAACTATAACCGGTCATCGTGAGATCGGCAAGAGATCATTCTTACAATAGGGGTCGCGTTCTCATGATCACACATGCGCTGACCTTGGGTCACACAGGGCAGCGCTGACTTGACCGTTGATCTTCCAACCAGTTTCAAATATATGTGGAATGATCTCATAAATTATTATCATCAATAACAATTTTGTAATCTATTTGCATTTTCGTATAATTTACTTAACTAAGTTTTGACGTTTGTATCCTTCTGGGTTTTTATTCTTCCAACTGTTATTTTATGTTTTTATTTTTTAATAGTGTCCGCCCGCGGCTTCGGTCGCTTATTTAAAAGTTGCGTAGAGCATAATTCAGGTTATAATCTATTGTGTCTATCTATCTATGTGTACCAAATAATCTAAGTAACTACCTAGGTAATCGTAGATGTGACCTGTTTTTTGTTTATTTGTTATTTTTGTTATTGTATAAATACGATGTACTTTTGACTCATTTTGTGATCTATTTATTTTGACGTGTACCTATTATTTGTATGAATAAATGACTATCTGCAAATTCTTCAAAATTAATTCAGCCGTTTTGGTTTGATGAGTAATAAACAACCGAACATCGTAAATTTTTCATTTATGATGTTAGTGTGATTAGATTTGGATTGTATTTTAAACTGTTGTATTTACCTGCATGTATTATCGGTATTATTTCTGTCATTTTCAAGATCAAAATTCAAAGCGATATATGTTTTTTTTTGCAACATTGAACTGGGACTGGAATAGGTAGTCATAATCACATAATGCTTTAATTAAATCAGAAGTTAATTCCATCAAGATCTTTAATCTCATGTAGGTATAACATCAGGTAGGTAGGTGTGTCATTAGTAAGGAGCCACAGGAGGTCAAACTGAAACAGAATGTTTCTGGAGAAAGTGTTTGCATTTTTTGCATATACTATGAAGGATTTACATCAAGCTAGCTGTGAAGGCGGACCACTTGAGGATACTTGTGTCTGTGTGTGTGACACACACAACACAGTTTATGTATTAGATTGAAATTCTTGTTTTAGAATATTGTGATTTTTGAGAGACTAGTCACTTTTCTGTTTTTGTTATTATACCCCAGATAAGCAGTGGCTTCTGGAAGCTGTGGTGTTTCCAGCCTAAGAATAGACACTTTCGTCTCCTCACGTGGATGTGGCTGACTAAAGAATTACACCAGGGTATGGGCAGCAGCATCAACCTGAGTACTCAACTCGAATACTGCGATCACCAATCCGCCTGCCAAGGGTAGGTATTTTGGCGATTCTAATTGCATTCTATGGGGGAGGCATCGTTCATTAGTGGACGTCTAAAGGCTGCTGTTGATGATGATAATGACGATGATGATGATGATAAAGATGATGAAGATGATGTAAACCTATGTTAATACATTTTTGGGTGTTATAATTTTTTGACTTTAACTTTGCTAGATTTATAATTCAGTACATACATAGGTACATACAGACACACGCCTTTATATAGGCAGAGCGTCAGTGGGCCTCTATTCACCGTGCACCACCGTGGGAATATAGACGTGACAAGTGGTGAGCTCATCGCCGCCATTGCTTCATTGCCATAATTCAGTATAGCCTGATAAATATTCGTTTAATTAAATATATTATACCTGCTACGACGTTGTTGAAAACTGCTCATTTCAGTCTTCTCAAAACCTCTAAACTAGTCTGCAATTAATTCCTTTACATCAAAATACCCTGCAGAATACGAATTTACCTAAAACTACCAGTTTCTAATTCTCCACTTTCTCCAACCAATATTCTGACTTCGTACGACGGCATAGTGTCGAAAATGTAATATTCAGTGGAAGGAAACTTGTGTATGATGGAAACCAGCGAGCTAACTTAGGAGGGGTGTACTGCTACGGCGCTTGAGCACTCTGCATACAAACCAACTTTGCTCCTAATTTGGATAATATCTCATTAAAACCCCATCAAATTTGGTAAACGTGATCAATGTAATAGTATCTAGGTCCGTAGTTTGTCAGTTTCATATAAAACTAGCAGCACCCCGCGGTTTCACCAGCGTAAGTTTCGATCCCGTTAGAATATCGGGATAAAAATGTGCCTATGTGTTATTCCGGGAGTCCAGTTAACTCCATTTCAAATTTCATGCAAATCCGTCCTGCCGTTTCAGCGTGAATAAGTTACAAACACACTCACATACACACAAACTTTCGCATTTATAATATTAGTAGGATAGGATTATATAGTTTTAAAATCACACTGTCATAAAGATATGTATGTTTTTTTACCATTAGATAATAAACCTTCATTTAACCACGGTCAAATCTGTTGGTAAGTGAAGATGTGGCCGAAGATGGAGCACGAACTACTTCGAATGACGCAACAAACAGATGGCCCAACTGATGTTAAGCGGTACCTTCTGCCTATAAACAGTGCATTATCATATAGGTCACGTCCACCTAGAACGCGCCCTATGTGGCATTGCACTGCGCCCTGAGACAAAGATGAAAAGTGCCTGTAATTTCACTGGCACCCATACCCTTCAAACCGGAACACAGCAATGCGAGCACTACTGCTTTGCGGCAGAAATAGGTATGGTGGTAGTACTTCCCCGGACGAACTCTCTCTCAAAAAAGCTATACTTTTTTACTAAAATTATATGGTTTTCAAATCACACTGACTTAAATACATGTATTTTAGCCTTCTTTTAGCCGCGATGTTGCTGGTTCGATTCCCACCTCGGAACAAATATTTGTACGATCTGCAGATATTTGTAAAGGGTGTTCTGGGTATTTTCTATGTATAATAAAAAAATATCTATACAATGTAATGTATTGTATTAAGTATATTAGTTATCTAGTACCCATAACACAAGCTCTGCTTAGCTTGGGGCTAGATAATGTTGTATGAACTGTCCAGCATTATTTATTATTATTTATTAAACTAACAAACTACAGGCCAAGATATTAGTCTCTAAATTGTGCCTACAAAATTTAATTGTCATAAATTAGTTAGTATCAAAATGAGGTGAGAACTTGTGTTTGTACCAGCGGGCAAAGATACAATTCTCTTAACGAATCTAATCCCGTGTGAGCGCCGCGTTACGCTTGCGGCGTCACTCTCACGTTACATTATGTGTTAGGGAGGGTGTGTGCGGGCGGTGCGGGTGTGTGTGTAAGGCGAAGTTAGATCGTCCACACTTTACCGCGGACCTCGATAGGAGACGTACCGGCGCAGGAGGTTGGTGCGTTTCAAGAAAACTTGAGATATTTTATTTACTTAAACACGATTTTTGTGAATATTTTTTTCTTTTTTTAATTAAACCATTAGACAATCTTCCATACCACCTTATGTAAAGTGGTCACCGTCTCTTATAGACACCGACAACACCGGGGGTATTGTCGATACGCTACCTACCCTGTTCACAGCATGTCTATAATGATAATTTTTAAGATTTTGCTATGTGTTCTTACAGTTTTCAAGAAGAATCAAATATAGGGTATTCTTAATCTTTTTATGTAGTGAAATCATAAATTCAATACACTATTTGAATTACTTCACTCGATATTTTTTGTATCAAAGATACCTTTTTAAAATTGATATACCATTTTATACTTACTTCTTACACGTTTTAATTTTTGACACATTTGCTTGCTTATTAATTATTATTTGAGTTAGTGAAGTCATCAACAAAATTTAACAAAACTGTAAAGGGCATTTTTGTATTATTATTTTTATACACAAAAACACGGTATCAGAGCGTGCGCTCGCCTTCTTCGCTTCATACAAAAATGTTCGTTGAAACTGGTTGAACCTCGCTTAACATCGCTTGGTCGCTTTAACATTTTTCTTGAAGCGACACATGTCGTAACTAAGCGGAAAAACCTCAGATGGAAGCTCATTCCATAGTTTGTAGGTATGGGGAAAAAAAGATCTCGAGAAACGAGTCGTTCCAGAAACCCAGGGATCTATGATGTGCGGATGAGCTTTGTCACGGTGCCGGGAAGAGCGATGGTAAAATCTCGTTGCTGGGATGAGATCGAAAAGCTCGTCAGAGCATTGTCCGTTGTAGAGGCGGTAGAATACGCAAAGTGATCCGATGGCTCTGCGTTGGTTGTGCGGTGGTTAAGTATACCAGTTATAAATAAATGCCAGTCGCAGGCGATATGATAAATGCTCTGTCAGGATTGATTATTACTCAATAACCACAAACAACACCCAACAGTCACACCCAACAGTCCTAATCCCCACTAGTAATCCCTGGTATGGTGCGTATCGGGAACTACGAGTGCCATGGTACCATAACTCCCAGACGTGGAACAAATATTTGTAAATTATACAAACATTTGTCCTGCAGTGGAAATCTATAACCCACATCCTCTTGCATCTGATGCTAGCACTTCACTTGGTATATTTGCGCAAACATTTGATTTATTGTGTCAAGGTAGGTAGTAACCATGTATTGTTGGATACAACGTTGATTTTGCCTTGTAAAAATAACGCGAATATTGGCGCCAATACACCAAGTGAAGTGCCGCCATGACAGTTCTGTCATTCACGAAGTAATTTTTTTTTTTTTTTAAACTTTACCAACATCCACGGGAGGAGATGGAGGGTTGGATTGGTTCTTATGCTGGAAACACCACGCAGACTTCCAGCTAACTTAAAATGTCGGATTTCTTAAGAAGAATGAATTTGTTGCCAAAATCCACGATCGCTTTCGTCCATACGTTGGTCGGCTCCTAACATCATTAATCTAACTTTCGTGCTACCCTTTATAATAGTTCGCCCCCCCCCCCCCGGGCGCGAGGGTGCAAGACTGGGGGTGGGTGTGTGGGGGGGACGTATTAACATACGAATTTGGAGCCGTACTCAGCTTCTTGGGGGGACAAAATTTAAGTTTCACCCTATGTATTGATCCAACGCTTTCATTTAGTTTAGATGACGCGTTAGATATTTTTGGTTGTATTGTGACTATGATGACTAGAAGAAATTGAGTTGCTATACTCAATATGTATTTTGTGAAAAATATTTTTTTCAATACAAGCTTTTATAAAATAAGTGAACTGCTAAGGAGTGGAATAGCCTACCGTCGTCTGCCTTTCCTGAAAACTATAAAATCTTGGTCTCTTCAAGGCTAGAGTGAATAGGTGCCTTCGAGACCTTTGTGCTTCATCTTCGGCCACATCGACACTTACCAACACGTGATATCGTGATCAAACAAGGTCAATCATAGTTTAAAAAAAAAGTAACGATGTTCTGATCAAAATGAGCCTAAACACGGCCAGTCTACTATTATCCCTCGAGGAGTTCCGTTCTCCCTATTTCGTCTCCATCATCAGATCAGCTCGCTGTCACCATAATATAGCATTGTCATCTGAACTTGACAGATATGCAAAATATCATCTCAATCGGTTGAAGATAACTGCTTTACAGTTCAGTTTCAAGATTCCACCCGGCAAACATAGGTACATACATTGCAAGTAAAATAAAAGCTTGTGAAAATACTTGACTTATTAAGTCATGCATGAGATTCAATTCAAATTCAAAAGAATTTTAGTCATTGAAATGACAAGGTTAATTTTGAATCGACTCAAAAACTAAAATTACTTCAGTTCCAACGCGACCAAACCTAAAAGAATCAGTGCAACATATAAGGCTTGGCTTTTTATGATCTGTCTTACTTCTAGGTGGGAAGTGCCTGTGTGGTGCCTAGAGAACAATGAAAAGCTGATTCAAAGAAAAATACAACCTAAGACCTAGTTCTACCTTAGTGAAAATACAACCTAAGACCTAGTTCTACCTCAGTGAAAATACAACCTAAGACCTAGTCCTACCTCAGTGTAAAGTAAAGAGAATCAGCAAATAAGAAAGCCCACGCTACGCTTCTTTAACTTATATGTAATAAACATAGGTAATGTAAATTGAAATATTAGCTGTTCAAGTGCAGAGCGACATCAGTCTACGCGGCTTTGTTATTAATACAGTTCCTAAATCATCAAATCTTTTAAAATGCATACAACTGTTTAATTATTAAAAAATAAGCGTTTGTATTGTAGATTCTATACATTATTCTATTCTATCATAAATTATCAAAATTACGATGTTTGGATGTATTTAAGTACTCAATTACGCCGAAACTTCTGAACCGATTTCGATGTAATTTAGTACCCAGATAGATAAATTTATTGAGCTATAGGCTAATTTTATCCTGGTAAAATGTGAGCCAAGTCGCGGGTGGATAATAGTATGATTTTTTTTTCTTTGAATGTGCGAAAAGCACACGTATGTATATGATGCTCCAAGTCTATGTCACGTATTAAGATAAAACTGATTCGATCTCAGCGAAGAGGAAACGACGCAATCAGGTGCAATATGGAATCAATTTGATTCCGCCGAGGCATTGAGGCGTAGGTAAGCCTCGACTACACGGATAGTAAAGTTTAGCCCAACAACGGTAGAATATTACAAGCTTTTATCTACACTCAAATCGAAAAATTCGAATTACGAATTCAAAGACGGTTCTATACAGACGCACTTTATACACGCATATACATAAAATTAAGAATAAAACTCATTATAGTACCGCCAACTGTATCATAAAACTCATTATAGTACCGCCAACTGTATCATAAAACTCATTATAGTACCGCTATCTTTTTTTTTATTAATAAATTATACTAGTCTATGGTTATAGCCTGAATATGAAAAAAAGGCGCACGCATGCGCAGTTCGAACTGTGAAAAAATGGCGCACGCATGTGTAGTTTGAACTTAATTTCCCGCGCTTCCCATGCATTTTTTTGCCGATCGTGTTTTTCTTTGTTTTATTTCAATTTTTCCTATGAGTGAAGATAAAGTAGTGTATGAAACTGCATATAACTTAGGTATTAAAACACTAGAGTCAACCTATTATCGCATTCGGCTTCGCCTCATGCGATAAACACTCTCGTGTTTTAATACCCCTTCTTATATGACAGTTGCATAAACTATAATTTAACTTGCAATGTATCTATGTTTGTCTGGGTGAAATCCGGATGGAATCTTGCAACGGAATTTTAAAACAGTTATCCTCAGACGATTGCGCTGAAATTTGGCATACCTGTCAAATTCCGATAACAATACAATGCAATGGTCACAGCGAGCTGATCTGATGATGGAGACGGAAGGTGGACAACGGAACTCCTCGATGGATAATAGTAGACTGGCCGTGTTTAGGCTCATTTTGATCAGCACACGGTTACGGTATTGAAAAATCCATTTTTTTACAAAAAACTTATTTTAATTTAATTATTTTATTTTTAAATTTTATGAAAGCTTACTGTTAGGTACGCAAAAAACAATAACCTAGGTAAGTAATTAAATACTTACATGCAAAATACATGTATGCGGAAGGCCAATTACAATTTCCCTTGATAGGTTAACAAATAATTTTATTTTAGAGCTAAAAAAAAAATGCAAAAACAAAAAAAACAACAAGAAACAAACAACCATGTGGTTGATTTATATTTTCGATTACGCAGCAAATATTTGTTTAAATACCGTTTTTTGTGATTTTCATTCACTTTTCGTAGCGCCAGCGCTGTTCTGTCACTTTCTCTCACCTGAACTTTACTGAGTTAGATAGTGAAGGAGTTTAGCTGTTATCGGCCTCTAAATGATGATTAAAAAAAAAAACAATTTACCGTAGGTGTTTTTTTTATTTTTTTATAGTTTTTTTGCTCATCCGCACTTATTAAGATATCGAAAACTGATTTTCCGGTAATTATATGAACTGACACACAAGGTTAATTTATAGTATCCCATAAATAATATAATTAGTTTAGCTATGATTGTGCTTCAATGGTTTTTACAGTGTTTTTTTGTGTCAGGCACATTCGTAGCCAAACTAATGATATTTATGTGATGCTATGAATTAAAATTTGTGTTTTAGGTCATATAATTACCGGCAAATCAGTTTTTCCTATCTGAAGAAGTGTTGATGAGCTGTGATAAGCAAACAACACGAAATAAAATGAATTTCACGCTATAAGCGAAAGCAACCACCTTAAAATACAACAAGTATGGCAGAGTAGAGACGTGATCGCATTCTGTCCGGTTCATTGCAGACGGTGGCCACTGAGCCGCGACGATCTGAGATCAAAAGATGCACCACTCTGCCGCCTATAGTGTCAGCTACCAGCACTCGTGTTTATAAATGCTGTACATTCATGGTGTAATACCTATGTATAGTACCTATACTTATAGGCTAGAATTGGGTCACAAGATGTGACCGATTATTTTTAGGCCTAATTTATACCTACGCAAGTCAATGCTATTGCAGTTTTTTTTTAATTATTTTTTATACTACTTGGATGACGGAACAAGCAAGAGCCTGATGTTAAGCGGTAACCTCTGCCTATGAACAGTGCATTACCTCATAGGTCACGTCCACCTACGACGCACCCTATGTGGCATTGCACTGCGCCCGCCACCCTGAGACATAAATGAAAAGTCTCATGTGTCTGTAATTTCACCGGCACCCTTACCCTTCAAACCGGAACACAGCAATGAAAGCACTACTGCTTTGCGGCAGAAATAGGTATGGTGGTAGTACTTCCCCGGACGAACTTTTTCACAAAAAAGCTCTACTACTACTAAAACACTGTAACTAATACTGTATCTATTTATATTGACTGTATATTTTTTATAATTATACTAGTGGAATTCCAGCAACTTTTCCTTAAAAAATAGAGTGATTCACAGTCACAGAATAAGGCATCTGACACTTCACCTCCTTGGTAATAAGCAACATGGCTGATAGTACCAACCTCTCGGAAAAATGCGCGCTTCCTGTTACACACTTCCGTCCCATTTCACGAAATCACTATCACAGATTGCTGGAATCACACACACAGGAAGATGTTACACACAATGATTCACAAACGGCTCGCAATATCAACGCTACGTTTGGAGAGGAGACTGCTAATGAACGCACCTTACGTTTTTGGTTTGAACGCTTTCGTAATGGAAACTTCGACTTGAAGAACAAACCATGTGGAAGACCGCCCACACAGGTGAATAACGCTGAATTGAAGGAGATGGTGGAAGCCGATCCGAGTCAAACTACCCAGAAAGGAGCGACATAGTTTAACATTACCCTATCTACAATATTGACTCATTTGCATCAAATCAATGAGATATAAAATATGAAAAATGGGTGCCTCATGATTTGACTGATCTGCAGAAAGAAATACGTGTTGAAACTTGTGTTGCCTTGTTGAATCGGTACAGAATTAAAGGAATATTGGATCGAATTGTGACATGTGATGAAAAGTGGATTGTTTACGTTAACCATAAGTGAAAAATGCAATGGCTGACCCCAGGTCAAACGCCGCAACAGTGCCCTTAAAGCAAAGCTTACGGACAAAGGAAATGGTAACTGTTTGGTGGTCTCGTCATAATGTTATTCACTATAGCTTTCTTAGGTCTGGTCAGGCAGCAGCATTGGCGGATAACAGCAAATGTATACTGTGCCGATATTCGAACAATGATGGCGAAACTGGCAGTGAAACAGCCCCGACTCGAGAATCGATCTTTGCCATTATTGCTGCATGATAACGCAAGACCTCACACTGCACGAGAAACCGTTGTAACTCTACAGGAGCTGCAGTTAGAAACCATACGTCATCCTCCGTACTCGCCAGAAATTTCTCCAACGGTCTACCATTTTTTTCTCGTCATTTGGTAAATATTCAACGTGATAAATAAAAATCTTCCTTGGAGGCAGTACAAAATGCTTTCGCACAGTTTGTCGAATCTAGATCCCAGAGTTCTATCGTAAAGGCAAAAATGAACTTCCGGTTAGATGGCAGCAATGTATAGATAATGAGGGTAAATGTTTTAATATGTTACATCTTAGAAAAAAACGAGATTCAATTTTTCAGTACAAATCCGCAATTTCATACTTTAACCCCTAATATTATGTGGTATAATGCTTTATTCATTTTTTGAACACGAGTGTTCATAATGAATGAGTATCTATGAGGAAGTTTGAAAATTGCACCAGTGACAGAAAAGTTGAAAGGAAATTGTTTAGCTTGGTATGGACATGTTAAGAGGAGGGATGGAACGAATGTTACTAAGAAAGTTATGAATATGAATGTTAGTGGATGGAAGGGAAGAGGAAGACCTAAGAAAAGATGGATGGATTGCATGAGAGATGATATGAATGAGAAGTTATGAATATGAATGTTAGTGGATGGAAGGGAAGAGAAGAAGAACCTAAGAAAAGATGGATGGATTGCATGAGAGATGATATGAATGAGAAGTTATGAATATGAATGTTAGTGGATGGAAGAGAAGAGGAAGACCTAAGAAAAGATGGATGGATTGCGTGAGAGATGATATGAATGAGAAGGGAGTGAATGATGAGGTGACGGCTGACAAGGGAGAGTGGAAGAAAAAGGCGTACAGCGCCGACCCCAAACAAATTGGGAAGAGGGCAAGACAAAGATGATGATAATGATGATGAGTGTTCATTAGTTCGCCACCGGTCATTGAGGTCTCGTGAGTATTTTACAACAAAGCAATCTTCGTTTCAATATCACCCACGTAGGAATGGTATGTCTACGTAACAGTGAGTAATTGAAACAATCCTATACGTCCACTAGTTCTAGTATTATGTAAGGACCATTTAAACTGTCGGGTTCACCGTGTTTTCAATTACAGGAGGCTCGCGAGATATTTGCCCCGCTTAGGGTTGTCACTTGTACGGTCTTTATAATAAATAAATAAATATTGCTGGACAGTTCACACAACACTATTTAACCCCAAGCTAAGCCCAGCTTGTGTTATGTGTATCAGATAACTGATATACTTAATACAATACATTACATGCATATATATTTTTGATTATACATAGAAAATACCCAAAACACCCTGAACAAATATCTGCAGATCGTAGAAATATTTGTTCCGAGGCGGGAATCGAACTCGCAACCTCCTGCGTTGCAGGTGAACCTTCGCTTGCCGCACCTAGAGGTCGTCAAATAAAACGTGGTCGTCAAAATAATCCTACTAATATTAATGCATGTTTTGATGTTTGTAAGTTATCCAATTACGACGCTATACAGCTTAAGATCGGGCATGGCGCAAAATGTATAGAAGTAGATTAGATTTTAACTTACAAAATCAAGTACAATGTTCAAATTAAAGATATGCTTGGATACTAAAGTATAATTCCGAGGGACCAGAAACACGATAGGACAATATTTTCTTTGTAGAAAAAAACCCAAAGTCACCTCTAAGTTATGGCTAGATCCGATTGTTTATTAAAATGGTGCATATTGTTGGATACAAATTAGATAAATAAAATCAATACAACAAAGCCGAGGGTTAACTGTAGGAGTTTGTAAAATTATCTATTTTTTACGAGATATCCAATAAAAACTGCTTTTTCGAGCGGCGCGAGGCGTTTTTTTGTATGAGATTCAATCTATACTATCTCATACTAAATACTATTGTTGATTTCGTATGTAGGGGGGGATGTAATCTCCGGAACTACTGATCCTATTCTAAAATATTTCATGACAAGGAGGAATCTACATTATCCCTTGGTGCCATAGGCTATGTTTTATTAGCTTCCGCTCGCGGCTACGCTCACGTTATGTGTAGCTCCATTCAACCCTGTAACGGTTCAGCGCATTTTGATGATAATTTGGTAAAAAGGCTAGTGACATTGATGTTATGTTTAGGGACTCGCTCCGCGGTTTCACTCACGTTATACACATACAAATTAGCAATTATTAAGATAGCAACTTTTTTTTTGTATACCTACTACTTTTTTTTTATACTACTTGAATGACGGAACAAGTATATGGCCCACCTGATGTTAAGCGGTAACCTCTGCCTATGAACAGTGCATTACCTCATAGGTCACGTCCACTTAGGACGTACCCTATGTGGCATTGCACTGCGCCCGCCACCCTGAGACATAAAGATGAAAAGTCTCATGTGCCTGTAATTTCACCGGCATAAAAAATGAAATTACCTACTACTTGGAATGACGGTTCAAGCAGATAGCCCACCTTATGTTAAGCAATACCCCCTGCCTATGAGCAGTGCTTTATCACATAGGTAACGTCCACCTAGGCCGCACCCTTTGTGGCATTACGCTGCGCCCGCCACCCTGAGACATAAAGATGAATGTGCCTGTAATTTCACCGGCTACCATACCCTTCAAACCGGATCACAGCAATGCGAGCACTACTGCTTTGCCGCAGAAATAGGTATGGTGGTAGTACTTCCCCGGACGAACTCTTTCACTAAAAAGCTCTACTACTACTAGATACCTACATAAATACATACATAAATGTTATTGCTTCAGGTAGGTTTTAGCAGCCCTAACCGAGCCCGACGGGGCGTTGGCGTGCCTTTGCCATTCCTCCATGGCGCCATTCAACGCCATTCACGACGCTTTTTCCCACCTTTTCCTCACTTCGGCAAATGACGAATTGTGTGTTTCTAATTTATTTTCTAGTTATGTTAAGGGACGTTTGTTTTTGTCTTTGATGTTGGTTTTGTAGTGTGTGATTAAGCTACTTGACGGAGACTCTGGACGACTTGACTATAAAATAAGTATTTTGTGAACAAGTCATTAATTTTGAAATAATTAAATAACCCTCATTGCAGTGAAACGGCTGAACCGATTTTGATCAAACATTACACACCCGACTAATTCACCTTTCTAACAAAAAAAAAAACAAATTCAAAATCGGTTCATCCGTTCGGGAGCTACGATGCCACAGACAGACACACACACAGACACACACCCACATACACAGACACATCAAACTTATAACACCTCGTCGTTTTTGCGTCGGCAGTTTTAAATATATTTTACAATACTTACAACCCACATGGATCCGGCGGAAGACCAGCGTTGTGTAACTAGTGTACACAACATCATGCTGTGTCGGACTCCAATTTATGACGTTGCTGCGTGGATGGCACTGAGAGACACTCTATTAATTGTAGAAGTACTTAGTTTTTGCCTTTTGTATGTATTACCTATTATTTTTTATTTTATTTGTCGAGTGTTTTTTGTCCTATCCATGTGTGCCGTTACAAATAAAGAATTTTTCTTTCTTTCTTTCTTTATAAAATTAGTAACCGTGTGCTGACCAAAATGAGCCTAAACACGGCCAGTCTACTATTATCCATCGAGGAGTTCCGTTGTCCACCTTCCGTCTCCATCATCAGATCAGCTCGCTGTCACCATCATATTGTATTGTCATCGGAAGTAGACATGTATGCCCTTCAGCTCAATCGGTTGAGGATAACTGCTTTAAAATTCAGTTGCAAGTTAAATAAAAGCTTGTAAAAAAATAATTGTATTACTTGAAATTGTCAAAATTATTTGGAGCACTCCTCTGAAGCCAGAAGAAGAGAAGAAGTAGAAAAAGCTTAGCGTTATTTCCTTTCGTTGTGATTTCCTCCACCTTTGGACAGGTAACCTTAGAATAACTACATTTGTTTGTCAGTAACCATAAGATGGCAATTGTGACTGATAGTGCGAGAACTGGTGTAATGAATGGATCGAATGAACAACTCAAGGGAATACTTACAAGCACATTTAAATTCAAAATATAAATTCGTGTTGACGGCTTTTTAATGCTTTTTTCACACTAAAATACGAAAGTTTGTGTGTGTGTGTTAGTGTGTTTGTTACTTCTTCACGCTGATATGGCTGGGCGGATTTGGATGAAATTTGGAATGGAGATTACTGGACTCCCGGAATAACACATAAGCACATATTTATCCCGATATTCCGACGGGATCGAGCTTTACGCGGGTAACACCGCGGGGCGCAGCTAGTATTAAATAAAGTCAAGCTTAAACTACCAACATGCTTCTACACAATTCAGACTAGCACACTACGTGCTTCTTTTCATTCTCTATACATTAGTGGAACGCCTATGACTTCGGCTACATGGAGCTTTTTCCATACATACTGCGACAATCCGTTGCACTCCCATCGGAGGTGAAACTCGAAAATTCGATAAATAAATTCCCTAAACCGTAAGACCACGTTCACAAAGCTCATTTCTATTCTAGTCCGAACGAATGCTGACTTGTGGTATTCATTAGCTCCCTAATACGTGTTACTTTATCCTAATCTTCCTACAAAACGGTGCTTCAAGGCTTCTAAAAACTGCTTTAGGGATTTGAATATAGGGTTTAAATTGTTTCGTAACAAAATAGTAATTTAATGTCGATTTGACAACTCGGGACCAAGTATTTCGCCACATTGTTTCGCATTCAGCAAAATAATAGAGAATTCGTTAATTCAAATGATTTTGTTTCAAAATGAAAATGTAGTGTTACCACAGAATAAATAATAATACATTAGAATACTTTGGGTTCATCCATTTATTATTATTGTTGTTTTTGGTTTTAATTAACTCGGCTCAGCAGAACCGGAAAATCTAAAGCGCACGGGCCTAGGCCAAGTGCGCACCAGTTGGTTCGATTGTTGTATCAGAGGAAGGCGAAACGTCAATTTGTAAAAATTTACGGACTATCCTACAAGAATTCAGAATTACGGCTTTTGAAGGAGAGTTTAAGTGTGCTTTGTTAGATCTAATAGAGCGAGGGCCTGGAACAGTTTATTCCTTGATTGGGGATAACGCCTCTTGAAGATAAAACTATTGGTATACTTACTGTAAACTTTCTCTAATCATCATCTTTCATCCTGGTGATTTCTCCTTCAATTCAACGTATTTAGAGAGTTTTTCTGCTATTGTGCCTTGCAAGTTGTGTGTGTTAGGAATGGCTATGTTTATAATAAATGCTGATTTATTGGTTTTGTTAATGAGGATTAAATCAGGCCTATTGTAGTATTGTTTTATCTGTAAGGATCGCCCTATCAAAGTAAAGTTTGTAAGAAGAATTTTCCAGCACAATCTCAGAGGTGTACTTTTAATAAGGCGTTGGTCTTATTGCTGAATTAATGAGGTAATATTTTATTACTATTTCGATCAGTGAGCTCCCTCTGGATCATTTGTCGCATCTTAAGGATGTGACGTCACATCAGGGTTTAGTGTCTGATCCCTATGATGTTATCTTAGATAGCTACAACATTGTACATAGGCGAACTTAGTGCTTTAAGTTCGCCTTTGTATAGTACTTTTTAAGTTGTACAATAAATAGTTTTCTATCTATTTATCTATCCCTAAGAGTATGCTCTAGACACTCATATGCAACTCGTTGTATGAGTGTATGTGACACTCATGCAACTCGTTGTATGAGTGTCTGGAGTCCGGTATTTGTGGAAGGCCCATCACTTCATTCTTAGTACTAGTATTTCTTCTGTTAGGTTTAATATCCAAACATTCTACGTTAATTTAACAGAAAGTCCAAAGATAAGCATAAAGAGGGTCCAAAGGATCCGGCTGTAATGATTCCGGGAGTCACAATTAGGGAGGGGAAGTGCGTGCGGCCGATCTTAGAGGATCCAGGGAGGGACGAGATTGGTACTTGTACAGACATTGTTAGTAATAAGGAAAAAGTAATTTCTTTTTATAAGTAAAAAAACGAGCGAGACTATGGCTGCATCCCAGTTTAGGCAAACTGTGAGTAGGCTGAGACTGAGACAGCGCGCGCGTAACGCTGCAAACTGCGTAGAGTGAGCCCAAAACTAGCAAACTAGCAAACTGTGAACACTCCATTTCAGATAATATGTAAGGGCTTACTAAACCGATACGCCACTAACTCAGTCGGCGGCGAACAGTTTGCCTACTGGGGACGCAGCCTTACAGTATTTGCATATGATGTGTAACATCTGACATCTCACCTCCTCGGTAATAAACAAAATGGCTGATAGTTTGATACCATTTTCCTCCATTTTGCCATTTTGTCTCTCGAAAAAATGCGCGCTTTACACACTTTCGTCCTTTTTCACGAAATCCCACAGATTGCAGAATGCGAGAGGAAAGACGCGAACTACGCGCGTACGATCAGCGCTGCAGCTCACCGTCGGTCGAGATCTGAAAGAACATGGGCAACTCCCCATACATTGTTTGACCCAACTTTTTGTCTAACGTAACGTGCAGTTGAAACACTTTTGGTTATTGATAATATAATATGTTAAGATAGTAAAAAAGCTAATTTAATTTCTTGCGTAGAAGTTGTGGGTAAGTAATGAAGTTTGTTGCATTTTGTTTCACGCAAATGCAATGCTTGAATTAGATGATTTATTTAATTATTTAGAAACGCAACTTTTCCTTCCCAACTTCTAAAAATATACAAGTTCTTTAGAAATATTGGTCAAAAAACAACATTTAGAACCGTACTAATTACTTCCATGGTTCATTTATTTTTGAATTGTGTCAGCGGTTGCCCACCTCCTTTGGAGGGTACATTCCTTTTGCGGTCTAGAGTGCAATAGAAAATTAATTTCCGAAATTCAACCCCTAAATGTGAGAAGCGGGGTGTTGCAGTTTGTTTGAAAAATCTCTACAGCCGAAGTCACGGGCGTTTCACTAGTAATGGGATATTAGTTTGCATATCTGTACATTGCCATAGGGTGGCCTCGGTTGTCAAGGGGACGCTAGATAAAGCGACGTTATTACGCCAAAGGATCGTAATTTCTTGAATGGACCGGGATTTTCAAGTTAAAGGGTTCATCCGCGCACACTTGTCTTGTTTTCGCGAATTAATTTCACTGTACATAGGGGTTACACTGCTCTCTCCCTTTCTATTCATTTTCTATCTCATGTTAATTTTTGGGATGGAATAGGTATAAAAATGTGCCTAAAACATAGTGTGTTTAAATTATTATTTAAAGTCGCTACCAAAACATATCCCGCGAAAGGGTGTTGTAACCTTAGTGCTGTTCGCTTTATCAAACGGCAATGAAGATTTTATAGTCTACAGACCGTTCACCGTAAGATGGCACCTGCCATGGAGTATTTATTTTTCTATGGTTGGCCTATTCCCAAGGCTAAACGAACACATACTAAGAGTATAACGCAGGGGACATCTTACGGTGGACGGGCTGTAGCTCATAGACTTGGAATTTTCGCTACGCTGTAGGTCTACGGTCTAGAATCTGGCTACAGATCGTTCACGGTAAGATGGCACCTGCCTTGGTTGGCTGCCAACCAAGGCAGGTGCCATCTTACGGAGAACGAGCTGTAGAGTATGGCTTGTTAATGACGGTGTAGCGAATTCAGCTGGCCACAGATGCCATATATATATACTAAGAAGTGAAGTCAGGGTTATGACTTGACGGAGACTCTTGACGACTTGACTAATTTTATTCCTTGTTTGGAGTATTCCATAAAATGAAGAGCAGAAGAATATTCCTCGAAGTAGTGAATACAGGCAAATACGACCATTCTAATGCCACAGAAGATTCAACTGATTGACTAAGATCTATAGAACGTTTTATAAATCGTACTTACTCTGAAACTGAAAAAAATCTTGAGTGTTCCAATTTCAAAATTCCTATACAAAAATTTATTTTTTAGTGAACTTTCTCATACGGCCTTTACACTCGCGCTTCATCCCTCGCCTCGTGGCTCGCCTCGTCCCTCGTGCGAGGCTCGTGTTGATCGATGGTGAATGAGTTGCCTGTTTACACTCGCGTGCTGAGTTCAGTCGTCTTTGAGCTAGCAACAATGGAGGACGTCGAAGTCTTAGCAGCAACAACAAGTTACACTCGTAAATGGATGCCAAAAATGTTTCCATAGCATCGTAATACAACCACACTGGCTTGTAAATATCATCTTCTCCTGCGCCGGATCTTACTGATTGTTTTTTGCGCCGGAGTAGCTGGCGAAATGTAGGCATGAGATAATTTTTCTTATTTTTTAATTCTGTTTGAGATCTTCCCATTTGTTCGGACAATCTCGCCCATGCATCGCTTACTTTTTGGCTGTTCTTGTGGCATTTATGTTAAGGGTCCCAAATTATTCATTCTTTTTGAAATAGTTCTATGAACTTAAATGTTTCGTCTTGCGACCAATCCATTATACGATTACTGCGTTTTTGTTTTTGCGTATTTGTTAAAACTAAACACAACCTGCGCGGCACGATGTAGAAGCCAGAATGAAGCGGGAGGGCGAATGTAAACATCCACTCGCGTGCGACGCGAGGTCCTTTGACTCGTGCCCCAAAAACCGCTCCGGACGCGAGCGCCGCGAATGACGAGGCGAGGGACGAGGCGAGCCACGAGCGTCTGTTCACACTCGCAACTCGCCCCTCGCCTCGTCCCTCGCCTCGCGACTCGTACGCGAGTGTAAATGAGCTATCAGTGTTTAGTTCTATGCACTGAGCATGTGATAACTACGTTTTAGTTCTATCTATTAATACAGGCCAAAAGCTAATGTTAGGATGTTTGTAGCTTAGAATACAGAGTAGGTAACCTAAACGTTTAAACCTAAACTTAGTCGTGTTAAAATTGCTACATTTAAAACTTCCTCTTACATGGAGACAAAAAACCACCTAGGGGGTTAGTACGAGTTTTGATAGTTTTCGAAACTATATGAAGTTTATTTTCCTTCCATATACATTTACAAGCAGCGCCCCTAGCGGAAACGAGGAGAAAACAAGGACGCTGTCAGTAAATGTATTGAAAGAAACGAAACTTCATTATAGTTTCCAATAATATCAAATTCTCGTACTAATATGATAGGATTCGTTTCATTTAGGTTCAAAATTGTGTTTTTGCAAGATTATTTTCTATAAACAACATAGAGTATCGGTTTCATAAAATAAAAGGATTTTATTTTATTTATACTGCGGAATATAAAACTATTTACAACATAACAATAAGTATTATCATATCAAAAGATATTTCTGTAATGTTCTCCATTACGAATATCAAATGTATTTCACGTTGTAGATCGATTCAGCTAACAAACTGTCTAACAAAGCGCATCCGATGCACAGAACCTACAATTACTTGTGCTATTATTTATTCTGTGCTACAATTTAAAACATAATTTAAACAATAAACCTAACTAAACGTTCAAAGCGTACAAACTCAGAACTTTGCGGGGCCTGCTTAGGTAATTGTTAAACGTACCGCGAGCGCTTTTTGCCGCAACATTACGCCAACTTCGCGAAAGTTGCCAGTTGCTGGCGGAGCTGCCATCGCTGGCGGAACTACAGCTGTGCAACTTTCTAGACTACATAGAACCCACAGAGGTACGGTATCAGCGAATCAACACTATCTGCTTTTGAATGCAAATGAGTTGGAAAACTCGGATGGGTAAGAAAACAAGCTGTCCGTTGGGCAGGTAAAATGTTGCTTTTACAGGTCAAACATATATAAGCAGTACCTACAGTCTTTGAAGATCCACTTGTCGAAATGTCCTTATCGGTCTCCTCCGATTTTCGTTACCTAGGGTCACTCTTTCCGGGGGTTAGTGAGATTGACCCGGATGCATCGGATCAACTCAGGGTGGCTGAAATGGCGACAGGTCACATCAACAACATGTGACCCACGGATGCCACTCAAGTTGAAGAGAAACATTTACAAATCCGTAATAAGACCAGTCGTTATGTATGGATTGGAATGCTGGGCCATGAAGAAGAAGGATGAAAGAAGACTGCATGCAGCAGAGTTGAGAATGTTGGGATGGATGTGTGGAGTAACAAGAAAAGATAAAATAAGGAATGAGTATATGTGGGGAAGTTTGAAAATTGTACCAGTTTCAGAAAAGCTGGAAGAAAATCGTTTAGCTTAGTATGGGCATGTTTTGAGGAGGGATGAAACGCATGTAACTAAGAGAATTATGAATATGAATGTAAGTGGATGGAAGGGAAGAGGAAGACCTGAGAAAAGATGGATGGATTGCGTGAGAGATGATATGAATGGGAAGGGAGTTAAATGACGAGGTGACGTCTGACAGGGGAGAGTGAAAGAAAATGACGTACTGCACCGACCCCAAATAAATTGGGAAAAGGGCAAGACAATGATGAGTCTCTGAAGATCCAGGGTGTAGGTGTATAAATTGTAACGATTAAGTGGACATGAGGACTTGGCTAGGCAACAGGGACAACAGGTGCACTACGTCAGTCGCCAAGTGGTGGCCGACTGATAGACAATGAGCGCAGAACAGACCCCCTGATGGTCCAATTATCATAACGATAGTTGAGCAGTAATGAAACAGACATGCACAAGACCGTATAACATTGGGGTGTTATACAGGCCTGTAACCCATGGGTGCTGGAGATGGTTAGTAAGCATGTAAAAGTATTTTGTCAAACATGTTTGGATATTCAAACTTTAAGATAAATCAACCTTGCCATAGGCCGGCAATGTTAGTATTAAAAGCCACATCTGCTTATAAGCAATAAAGGGTACATGGACTAACTTAGGTATATGAGTGCAGTCCACATTATCACGCTCGTCCTTATTTGCCACCCTGTTTTGTAGCGTGACAATATCGACTTCGTCGGGCAGCATGACTCTATCATATTCTTTACTATCATTAAGGGTATCGCTTAATCATGGTGTTCAGTTTTAAAATATCCAATACGCCTGCGACTTTCTCTGCGTGGAATTTGTATCTCTATTTTAAAACGGCATAGTGTGATGATGTTGCTCCTTGCAGCGGTACAGTAGCGCGCCACACGGCGCAAGGGTGGCCTCAGGGAGAGTAAAGTTCCCGCTATAGTTGTGTGCCTTTGTGGGCACACGCAAGTTCTCTCCACAGTGCTTCCATTAATAATGAAATTTATAATGTTGGATTTATAGCAAAGAGTTTCTGAAAATGCAAGAAAATGATTCATCATACTGCATACGTCGATTCTTTTGAATCGAGAGGTCTGACCAACATAACGGGCTACGGCCTCGTGGCCTTTTCCCCTCAATTATCTGTCCCTGCGTTTCCGTGCTATATGACCAAAATACACAAGGACTCACTGGAGGCAGACGGAGGAAAAACAAGTAGTTATTTTAATTTCCTTGAGTATTGACACGTCAGTCCTACGGGCGGTCCAGGGTTTTGCAGCATCCATCGCCAACACCACATCTCGAAAGTGTCTATGCGTCTGCGATCCTTCGCTTTGAGAGTCCAGGTTTCTGCACCGTACAGGAATATAGAAAATACTAAAGCTTGAAAAGACAGAACTTGTAGGATGATCTACGAAGCCGTACAGCTCGTTGGCAACAGAACTCATTGGCGCAACATCATCCGGCAGAAAGTAATCTATTGAGGGGTCACGACCCTCAGCATTGAGGAATACGACGCGAGGAGGAGGACAAGTTCCGTAGACAAAGGGTGCCAAACGGAACCCTATAACTTAGTTGGTTGTTATTAAAGAGGATGAAGAAAAAATTGCTATCTGTCAACGAAAAATGGAAAGAAGTCTCCTAGGTATTATCCGGAGCGGAGAAGAATCCACCAAAAATGAGATAACTAAGATCGGTCCAGCCGATCTTGAGTTATAAGTGGTGTAACTAACATGACTTTGTTTTATATATTTGAGAGAAAAATAGGAATAAATATAAACAAAAGAGAAGAAAGTTTATACGTCATCTTGACTAGATATTTATGTATATTGTTTATTATAGTAAGTTTGTTTTTTAGTTTCATGTAGTTTTTAAGTAGTAGAAATAAAGGCTTTTTTATTTTATTTTATTAATCTCAGAATGCATTACCCTAGTAGATGAATACTGAATAATAATGAATGACTTTAAACCTGGTACCGAAGTACCTGGTACCTAAGTACCTGGTACCTAAGTACCTGGTACCTATGTACCTGGTACCTGGGCAAAGCCGTATTCAGACACAAGTTTTATACAAAATGTATTACCTACGTAATTTCTGCAGTTGTTTGCGACCACTGTGGAACACCTTCAGCTATCTGAGAAAGTAATTTATAAAGTTGGATGGCTCGACGATAGCAGCGCGCATTATTTATATTTTCCATACATTATGTACGAGTATATTACATAGAAGTTTATGTAGTCAGAACTTTGATGACTGCATAAACTATACCTATACTATAACTATATTTCTTTGACTTTGACTTTTTTTTCATTTTTTTTTTCATACATTACCATGATTACCTAACTGTCTTGAACTACCTCCATCCACCAAATTCCTGCAACCTTTTTAGTCCAATTTTAAATGCTTTGAGAGCTTTCCGCCATTTTTGGAAAGAGGCGTCGTCTACTTTTATTTGATTTCATTTCTTAGTGTTTTTATTGAGTTATTTAATTGTAATTTTTGTGGCTTTTTAACCAATGTAGCTCGTCTATAGAGCACATGTATAGTGAAATGAAATGGAAGTAAACCACTTATATACTTATAAAAAAATTAATAAAAAAAAAAAACAAGAAAAAAAAAAGTGTATTGCGTGATTTTTCAAATTGGTGGAAATTGTCTACCAAAGTTTTTGTAAAACGGCCACCGTTTTACTAAATCATGACTTGATTGTGACTTTGACGACTTGGAAGGATTGTAACGTTGAAAATTGTATTTAAATACAATAATTGTAGTCGAAAATGGCAAATGCACAAGCCGTGTGACGACACATAAAAGAAAGGCAGGTAAAGACTGCGCTTTTCAGAGCTTACTGCCAAGCATTTTAAATACATTCAGGGTTCTGATGAGGCTGCCACGCTTCTGCAACGCATCGGGAATGTTTGCTGACGCACGAGTAGACGGATTCGCGGCGATAATGCGCAAAAGATCTGCGTCCCTGATGCGCTGGGTACGCGACAGCTCCAACAGCTACCTATACACCTGATCGCACAGAGGCTGGACACTGACTGTCTATTTATGGAACACTGGACAAGACCGTATATTGTGCTCTCTTGACCAGTGTTCGACAAATAGTTTAAATTTCAAATATTTTGAATTTTAAATTTAAATTGAAAAAAATCTAATTTATTAAAATTTTTGATTTTGAATTTATTTTGAATTTTATTTTTAGTTATGGTTTTACTCGAAATATGGACACTTTAACTTATTTTTATTATAATGTATTGTTGTTTGAAATAAACATATTGAATTGAATTGAATAAAGAAAAAAAAACTTTTGTTTTTTTTTGGTTCAGAGAGCTTCAGGAAACACATTCTAAAGATTGCATTGCCCTTACTTCCCATCTTAATTCGGTGTCAGTGACCCCGGCCCCTCGCGATTAATGTCCAAGGGTGCAAGACTCACTAATACGACGAAATTAAGACGACCCTACGACCCCTAGCGGCCATCTGTGACCCCCCAATACACGAATGGTATTTGCAAATGGTAGCGGAAGTTTCGCCTATTGTGTTGAAGTAGCTAATGTGGCATGCATATAATGTACAAGCGTATTTGTTATACTAATGTGGCATGCATATAATGTACAAGCGTATTTGTTATACTTGGGGCCTTTTTCACAAATTACGTTCATGAGACTGCTAGACTATAGATTAGATATAACTCGCTGCCTGTGATGACTTATGGCACCGAAACGTAGCCGCTAATTAGCTTGTAGTCCGGTCATATTAGACAATTGAAATAAAGAAAATTCCGACACAGCCAAATCTTCGTAGAGACCTTAGGTTTACGACAAGGAATACAGTGTCAAAAGTCCCCATCAGTCCCATGTGAGCTTAGGGACTTATTCGGGGCCCAAGGTCAAAATTTTAGGTTTTTTGGATTTTTCTCGAAAACGGTAAGTTTATCGAAAAAGTACCTCAGAGCAATTTGTAGATCTTAAAATTCTCTATAAAAATGGTCCCTATGATTTTTTCTCTAAGACCCACTATTTCCCAGATATTGCGCTTGTAAGAATCATGTTCTACATAGTATGCACACATATGCCACGTATATACATATTTAGGTACTCAAGCAAGCAAAAATGCCTACTCGTGTCTCTTTTATGTATACATTATACTATTCTAAGAAAATTTACTCTAAAATGACCGCCGGTCCCTTACCGAATCCCCTCTACTTGAATAACATCTGGCGTTGAAAAACATCTGCCTATTCTATTTCCGGGTGTATGATTTTCTGCAATCCACGTGAATTGTAACGGACTTTTGGCTTCTTAAATAATCAGCAAATTCATCACTTCTCGCGACACTTGCATCGATTAAAGTTGGCATTCCACGACTGACCACAACAGTTTCATCTTGCAATCGATGCAAGTGTCGCGAGAAGTGATGAATTTGCTGATTATTTAAGAAGCCAAAAGTCCGTTACAATTCACGTGGATTGCAGAAAATCATACACCCGGAAATAGAATAGGCAGATGTTTTTCAAGGCCAGATGTTATTCAAGTAGAGGGGATTCGGTAAGGGACCGGCGGTCATTTTAGAGTAAATTTTCTTAGAATAGTATAATGTTTACATAAAAGAGACACGAGTAGGCATTTTTGCTTGCTTGAGTACCTAAATATGTATATACGTGGCATATGTGTGCATACTATGTAGAACATGATTCTTACAAGCGCAATATCTGGGAAATAGTGGGTCTTAGAGAAAAAATCATAGGGACCATTTTTATAGAGAATTTTAAGATCTACAAATTGCTTTGAGGTACTTTTTCGATAAACTTACTGTTTTCGAGAAAAATCCAAAAAACCTAAAATTTTGACCTTGGGCCCCGAATAAGTCCCTAAGCTCACATGGGACTGATGGGGACTTTTGACACTGTATTCCTTGTCGTAAACCTAAGGTCTCTACGAAGATTTAGCTCTGTCAGAATTTTCTTTATTTGATCACTATTTTTATGTCTAAAATGACCGGACTATTGTTGAGGTAAAAAAGTCTTATTCACGTCAGCACCTCAAAAACATAGGTTTTTCTGTGTAAAGACAGTGTGCGAAATTCGATTTTGCTGCGAGCGTGAGACAAAGTAACTTTTTTCTTTAAATGCCGTGAACTTTGCTGAGCTACTTACAAAATTCGTAAGATTTTACTTGGCTTTGTTTTGTCACCTTCATTCAGTTCAATACGAAAAGCTTGAACAAGTGATTGAAGGAAGAAACAAGTTGAAACAAGACGATTTAAAGTTCGATACACGTTGAATAATAGAAAATAGTTACTTTTTCACAAATATACCTGTGGGTTAATTTTTATTATGTTGTATTTTTTGAGCTTTAGTTTCTCGCTGCTGAGGTGAAACGTTGTATATGTCACACGAGACCAAAGTTATTTACCTACTTCTCGTGTCTTTGCATCTCTTGCTGCGCTCAGGATTCTAACCTAGAATCACTTGCTACGTTCTTTATTCAATTATAGAATCCTTCGCTTACTCGGAATTCAAAATCAACACTTGAAGCAAATAACAACTTTGTTCTCTTGTTGAACAAATAACTACTGCAAAAAGATAACAGCAAAAAATATTGTTACATAATTACCAAACGAAACTGAGCAATCGCTCGAATACTAAGTATATTCTATCAACAAATTAAATAGGTCAGTGTACAGCTATACAAAGTGTTATCTCATAATGCCTTTCCCTCTGCAAAGCCTCAAAACCTCAAAGACGGGACAAAGCGCAGAGATGTCACCCAAACAAGTAACCTTTATCACCGCTAGCTGGCGCTCCACAGGGAAAGTTTTCCAATTATGCTGAGTCAAGTGACCTACCCCTCCCGTAATGGGGGGAGGGCCACACAAAGAAGTTTTAATTGCTTGCCTTTGAGTTTGTAATCAACTGCACTATTTAGAGTTATTCAAATAGTGCCTTCGATGGGGGTTTGAAATAACATTTCCTACATCCAGGTATTTTCAAGTAGCTGTGGTATATGTCCGGCCAACACATTGACCCTTTGTCTCCTCCCGTGGATATCTTAAAAGCCGACTAAGTGGTATATGTCCGGCCAACACATTGACCCTTTGTCTCCTACCATGGATGTCTTAAAAGACGACTAAGTGGTATATGTCCGACCAACACATTGACCCTTTGTCTCCTCCCGTGGATATTTTAAAAGCCGACTAAGTGGTATATGTCCGACCAACATATTGACCCTTTGTCTCCTACCGTGGATGTCTTAAAAGCCGACTAAGTGGTATATGTCCGACCAACATATTGACCCTTTGTCTCCTACCGTGGATGTCTTAAAAGCCGACTAAGTGGTATATGTCCGGCCAACACATTGACCCTTTGTCTCCTACCATGGATGTCTTAAAAGACGACTAAGTGGTATATGTCCGACCAACACATTGACCCTTTGTCTCCTCCCGTGGATATTTTAAAAGCCGACTAAGTGGTATATGTCCGGCCAACATATTGACCCTTTGTCTCCTACCGTGGATGTCTTAAAAGCCGACTAAGTGGTATAATTATGTCCGGCCAACATATTGACCCTTTGTCTTCTACCGTGGCTGTCTTAAAAGCCGACTAAGTGGTATATGTCCGGTCAACATATTGACCCTTTGTCTCCTCCCGTGGATGTCTTAAAAGCCAACTAAGTGGTATGTGTCCGGCCAACACATTGAACCTCTGTCTCCTCCCGTAGATATCTTAAAAGCCGTCTAAGTGGGTTACACCAGGGGATAGGCAGCAGCATCCACTGAGTACTTACAATACTACAATAATGGGATCAACAAATGCGTGCTACACCGTAGCAACTGTCTACGAATTTTTAGAGCAAGAACTATTTCAGCGATTTGAGGAGAGCTTTAGGTGTCTTTTAATGGTAGTTTTTACTAAAATAAGAGTTTTATCACTGTAATAATGTTATATGGTCGCCCCGGGAAATATAAATAGTACAGGCAAATTAGCAAAAAGTGTTGCCCTAAGTCGAGTAGTCGTGGATTCTTATGGAATCGATAGATGACACGAAAAGAAGCTTATCCCAGGTTTGCACCGTTTCTGGCGCATACGGAAGGCTTTTAAATATTAGGTACAAACTTTGAAAAATTGTAACTTTTGAAAAAACAAAAAAGTGTTAAGTGCAAGTTCAATTACTTATAGAGACAGTCTTAGTGCGTTATGGATTTTAATTAAAACTACGTGCATAGTGGGAAACACTGTGAAATTGTTTTTTTTAGTTTGCGGCTCGGGGGAAATTTATGTACTCGGTGCAAACTTACACAAGGTTTCTATAAGTATTATAAACACTATATTAGTTTTGCACACCTCAGCGATTTACGGAACATAGTTTTTTTTCTTTTTTTGTAAATAGTACTTCGGGGGAAACTTATGTAGTCGTGCAAATTTTATTATGGTATATACTATCAGTTTACCACATTCGCACGTAAAAAAAAAACACAAATTTCGTACCGGAAGTACTTCTTAATAATATATCTTAATAAGAAATTAACAGCGTGGGTGGGGTGCAGATTCATACCAAAATGTAGCCCGTATTCATCCCACGAATAATAAAATTGTATATTTGTCCATATTAATCGCAAAATGTAGTCCGGATTCATACCAAGCCATGACCTTTAACAATGGATATTAGTACGGTCAGACAGAAAAATGCCTTACTATCATTTTCATATATTTTTGTTGGATGCAAATTATTAATAATTGGCGTTCGTATGTTTGTATGTTTGTCTGAAGATAACTTGCGAACTGTTGATATATTCTTTATAAAACTAGTATTCTTTATACAATTTGGTAGATGGGTATATAGAATTAGTACAATTTGTGTAAGGTTATGAGCTAAATTGGTTCGGGGGTTGTAGAAGATATTGGGGCCAAAGAAAGGGTAAAAAAGTGAAACAATCATAGACGTTTCAAAACTAGTTTTAATTTAATTTTAGACTGTGTAACTTTTGGGATATTAGCAAAGAAGTAAAAATAAATAACCTCTAAAGTTTTTCCAGTAATCTACTATCATCCATCGAGGAGTTCCGTTCTCTCCATCATCAGATCAGCTCGCTGTCACCATCATAAATAAATATTTAATAAATAAATAATTCTGGACAGTTCACACAAGCTTGTGTTATAGGTTCTAGATAACTGATATACTTTAATACAATACATTACATAGATAGATATTTTTTATTATACATAGAAAATAACCAACGAAAACATATAACATAACATTAATAACATCCTGAACAAATATCTGCAGATAGTACAAATATTTATAAATTATACAATATGGGTAAATTCAAGAGAAATATCAATAGGGCTCTTAATGGTAGGCAGCGCGTTTGCAATACCGTGGGTGTTGTCCATAGGCGGCGGTGACTGCTTTACATCAGGCGAGCCGTCTGCTTGTTTGTCACGTTTAGGGCATGTAATATCGGAAGGTTTTCAATTCCTATACTGATTTCCGATATTAAATCTCAATATTGGCATTCCGATATTAATATCGGAATTTCGTTATTTATTTAGAAATTGCACATTTTATTTATAAGTTGCAAAAATTCGGTATTAGGTTGGATTAAGTGCAATACAAAATATTTTTAAATCATATTCTAATCGTATCTGATCACGGGAGAACTAGCTAATGTCTTTGCGAGTAGATGTTACTGGCAGATATATCAATCTACCCTCTATCTCACTCTTTTATTATGAACGATAACACTACCATCGGTTTCATTGTCACACTTCACCCCAACTCGACACACAACACTATCGGTATCCGGTCGCGTAGCAGGTACCACACTTTTTTGATTTTTACTCATTCTCACCACAGGCTTCCATACTCCAGATAATTGAAAACCATCTTCTCTATTGAAATTTCTGTATATAGTAATCGCAATTGCCTCTCGTGCCATTACAAATATTTATATAATATACGAATCTTTGCTCGTTGTATAGGATATTGATGTTATCTAAAAGCTTATGTTATAAATAATTGTATAATTCTGATTCTCTGAAACGATTTCTACACTAGTCCGTGATTTTCCTGAAAAAATATTTAAAAAATGGCTTCCACTTTATTTTAAATGTTTTATGCTTATTTTTATTTGTGATGACAGTAAACCTCAGATATCGGTTTTTAAAGTAATCGAAACAGTAACAAAAAAAGCATTTACATCCACAGCACGAACCATTGCATTGAAATAAAATAAAAAATATGGAAAAATTAAAAATTCTGTTTAGTCCCTTACATTCTAAGGACATTTTAAAAGTAAAGTCACACAAACTTTTTCTTCCAAACCTATCTTAAAAATTTGGTCATTATGTCAGCTATTTATCATGTAAATTTGATTGAGATTCTTTTACGGGATCATTCATGATATTCAATTTAAACAGTTGAATGCGAAATTCTGGTTTTTAAGATTAAGTGAAATCTTAAATAAAACTAAATAATAACTTTCAGCATTGCATGTATTCAGTGAATCATCACAGTAAATTTTCGAAATGGCGACCTTCTTGTTCCATACATAATCAGCATCGTCTAAAAAAATTATCTTTAAAGCGTAGAAAAGCGATTCTGTTGCTTTTGAATTGTTGCTTCTGCCTGGGTCAACCTTTTTCGCAATTTTTCCACATTTCGGCACTCTCGAGGGTAAACAATCTCTTTATAATATCCCCAAACAAAAAAGTCAATGGGGTTTAAGTAGAGAGATCGTGGGGGCCATGCGTTATGCCCGCCTCGGCCAATCCATTTATCACCAAGTATCGCATTTTGTTAGTAGTAGTAGAGCTTTTTTGTGAAATACTTCGTCCGGGAAAGTACTACCACCATACCTATTTCTGCCGCAAAGCAGTAGTGCTCGCATTGCTGTGTTCCGGTTTGAAGGGTATGGGTGCGTGCCGGTGAAGTTAAAGTCACATGAGACTTTCATCTTTATGTCTCAGGGTGGCGGGCGCAGTGCAATGTCACATAGGGCGCGTCCTAGGAGGGCATGACCTATGTGATAATGCACTGTTCATAGGAAGAGAGTACCGTTTATCATCAGGTGGACCATCTGCTTGTTCAGTCATTCTTAGTAGTATTAAAAAAACCTGTCATTAAGATATTGTCTAACTTTTGACGCAAAGTGACATGGTGCGCCGTCGTTTTAAAAAGTCATGTTTCGGCGTGTTAGTAAAATGATGTCTGTGGATTATCCATTTAAATCTTCTCTTAAAAAGTTCAAGTATGACTCGCCATTTAGGCGATCTGGCAGTTGGAATGGGCCCACCATCTGTCGCAGGTTTCTGCCTCGTATGTAGAAAATAATGTCCTTGAACAACAAAGATGGGTTGTTTTCCTATTGCTTATGTGCAATACAATCTTCAGACTGTCACATTTCTTTTTAATTCCGTCATGCAGAACATTTTCTTAAATTGGACTAACTTTTATTAAATTGAGTGTTTTTATGATCCTGTGCAAGAATCTGGAACGAGGTTAAATGAGTAATAGCTGTCACATCAGCCATGTTTTTAAGATAGATTTGGATTACAAAAATTATGTGGCTTTTTTTTTAAACGTTCATTGAAAGAAAGAGTTTAGGCAAAAAAAAAAAAACTTCATATTATTATTTTTATTTTAATGCAATAGTTGGTGCTATTGATGTGAATGCTATCAGACACGGTAGCCCTAGTATTTAGCTTATTTACAACAACAAAAACAGGCCTCTACCTCAACGAATCGAGTCCCAATGGCCAAAAAAGTGTAAGAGCTCCGATTGTCTTAAAAACACATAACTCGAAAACTACTAAACATCGCGAAATGGGGGTGATTCGTGTATCTCTGGGGGTAACCTTTCTTTGGACTTCGGCTTGACACTACTTTTTGGGACACACTGTATATATTATTACTTTGTTGATTATTTTATACCAACAATTTTATGAAATAAATAGATGTTCCATAATAACATATTTTTTTGCTGACGTTACTTTCACTCGTTTTAGGTGTAGTTATTTCTAGGTGGGATAAATACGGACTCTAAAAATGAAATGAATATTAATTGTATGAATCCGGAATAATTATTATTACTTTCAGCTCGTGGGATGATTTTCTGGGATCAATACGGATGCACCCCGCGGTCGGGGGACAGTGTTAGCAGTGTAGCGCCACAGTATATATATTAGTAACTTAGCACCGCACTGAACTTACATATATAATACTTAAAAAATGCATGTTCCGTATATAAATTCCAGTATTAAATGGCTGGCGAATGTAGTACTAATCAAATGAATAAGTTTAAGTGAAATTCCAGAATTGCCTGAAATTTCCCCGAAGTAGAGCGACAATAAAATATGGAAAAAGTGACTTCCGTGTGAGGTACCCAGGTGCAAACCTGGTAATTTATTTGGCCCATTTTTCTGGTAATTCTGTCAATTTGCACCGACTACTTCGATTTCCCCCGAGCCGCAATACAGAAAAAAAGTTTTTTTTAGAAATGTTTTTTTTTTCGTATGTTCCGTAAGTCAGATTAATAAAATACTTGGTGCAAATGGAGATCATAACGGTCTTAAGTGTATGCCAAATTGCACCGACTACATCTATTTTGCCCATTAAGTTACGGGTATTATAAGGTTTTCACCCTATTTCACCCTGTTCCGGGGGGGTGAATTTGCTGAAAGTTATATTAGAGGTGATTTTCAAGCCAAACAAAACCATTAGAAAAGGTTTTGTGACTACATCTAATTACTTCCACACTTTTGCTAAAAATCACCTAATTTGCCTGTACTAAAATGCATTGTAGAAGGGACGGCCACTCATTCTAGTTACCAAAGCATACCCTGTGGTATTGGAAGCGTATCTACGTACTCGCAGCAGAATGAAAGGGTTCGAGTTTCAAATAATTAATTTAAACCTTTTGGAACAATAGTTAATCTTTCTCAATAAACAAATATATTGTTACTTTCAATTCAAGTCTTAACAAGAAGTTGTAACAGGTGATAAGAAGTTGTTACAAATAATATATCTCTATGACTCACTAGGATCCCCTGGAGATCAGGAACTACGAGTACCATGGTACCACAACACACAGACCAGGAACAAATATTGTTGTAGATCATAATATGCATTTATTAAGTAAGTAATATCTTTATTTCAGGCTTATTGAGAAATGTAATAAACCTAAACAATAAGCCCATAGCAACATAAATACCTTAAGAAAGTAACATACATATACGTATTAAAACCTTTGTACTGCAGAGGGAATCGAACCCGCAACCAGCCTGCTACTCACCCGCCCCAACGCAGAGGTCACACAATGTAGTAGTACCTACTAGGTCCCTTATAACCTATCGGTTTATTCGAAAATGAAATCCCCCTCTGAAGACAAAAAAAAGGTCCCTTAAAACCTGATATTAGGGTATTATAGCAACACGCAGGCCAAATCATTTTTTTAACAAATATTTTATTTCTGAATGTTATTATTATATGTTCATTAGGTACTTTTAAGTTATTTTTCAAAGTATTTCAAAGGTTATTTGTAATAAACCACGATAGCTTCAATTACCTACATAATTGAAAACGACGACGTAAAAGGCATTTTGAGTATCTAATGAATTAAAATTGTCATCTAAAAGGCATTGGCTAATGAAAAAATGAGTTGTATATTTTTAACCATCCATTTTGAACCCCCGGCGCAAAAACGACGGTGTGTTATAAGTTTGACGTGTCTATGTGTGTGTGTGTGTCTGTATGTGGCATCGTAGCTCCCGAACGGATTAACCGATTTAGTTTTTTTTTTGTTTGAATAGTGAATTTGTCGGGAGTGTTCTTGTTTTGTGTGTGTTTTGTGTTAGCTATGTTTGATCAAAATCGGTTCAGCCGTTTCATTGCGTTGAGGGTTTTTTTTAATTTTTACAAAATTTATTACTTTTTACTAAACCAGTACGATTTTTGCTTTCATTATGCAAACTACGACACCACTGGCCGTTTCTAAACAATAACTATTGTTAACTTGCCACACGACAGTGCGGTAGATAGTGGGTGTGGCATAAACACATTACAAGCAAACTTTCTCAAGACAATGGCCAGCCTCCAATAGACGTCGCCTCGAAGACAAAAGGCCTGGTGCGAATGGTCGCCGTAATTATAGTACTAGGAGATAGTCACGTAGGTAGGTACCTACCTACGTGACTATCTCCTCACGTATTGTTATATTGGAGACAAAGAAAATTAATAAACAGACCATGCATCTTCTGTCAAGCGACGCAAAGTGTAGGGTTCCGAAGTTAGGTCACAACCCTCCGTGGCTGGAGAATCCAAGATATTTTTTAATGAAAATCACTAAGGGCGATGGACGCCAAATTCTGTCACTATTTAACTCTTTAAAGTACTGGTAAGTTAGAAATTGACGAAAAGTGAACGATAACCACGTTATTTTATTTATAAAACATAAGGAAAGTTATTTTCATAAATAAAAGGTAGATCCTCTCGGCGTTGTGTTATTTAAAATACTGATAAGGCAATAAATACATCTTATGATTGTCAGTTAAGGAGAAATTTGGTTGTAACTACGAAAACAGAGGCTACTTTGCATATTTCTCACATTTTGACTTGTTTTTTCATGTTTTTTTAAAACAAGAGGACATGCTTTTTATTTTGAAGATTAATATATTATATTTGACGACCTCATTGGCGCGGCAATAATGTTTCCGTATAATTAAAGTTAATTTTAGAAATGCAAAAATTTCAATAATTGTCATCATCGAACATTGACGACCTCTGTGGCATGGCGGGCAAAGGATCGCCTGCCACGTAGGGGGTTGCGGGTTCGATTCCCGTCTCGGAACAAATATATTTACGATCTGCAGATCTGTTCAGGGTGTTCTGGGTATTTTCGATGCATTTTTTTTAAAATTCTTAGTGAATAAATAAATGGAATGAAATTAAATGTATTAAGTATATCACTTATCTAGTACCCATAACAGAAGATCTACTTAGATTGGGCTGGATAATGTTGTGTGAACTGTCCAGCATTATTTATTTATTATTTATTGGTTAATTTTCACGAAAGCATCCGACCGTGGAACCATGTAGTTAGAAATGTAGAACATTAAATTATTCTTGGGCAAACACTAGACAAAGCAAATAACTTATGAACTAAATTATTTACCCACGTTTAATTTTAACATGTTTACCGGTAAACAGTTAATGTGTAACGATTTCCCAGTGGTACTTTGTGTATACTGTTCATAATTTATTTTGTGAAAAACTTCCCCGTACTTTTGGGGCAATTTTCGTTTGTATTGTCCTGGCTACTGGCTTATATGAATGTGCTGGAAGAAATCGTTAGCTAAGTTAGTCGTGGGAAAGCAATGGTGGCGATGAGCTCACCACTGGTTGCATCTATGTTCCTAAGATTGTGCGACCCTCAGTGAAAAAAGGTACATCGAGGAAAAAGGTGTGTTTAAGTTTGTATGTAATAAACCAGTGTTTTTCAACCTTTTTCATGATGCGACCCTGGTATCAACTATCAGTATGTTTTGAAAAGAAATTGCCCAATGGATTGAATGGAGTCGTGATCGCTAACTATTGGCCTTATACACAAGCTCAAAGTCGCGCAGCGGGCTATAGAGAGAGCTATTTATAAATTTCACTACTTCGTATAATTGGAAATGAGAAAATCCGTGGTAGAACTAACCATTGACAAAGCCCTCAGAATTAGCAAGTTGAAGTGACTTTGCATGGCATGTCTTACAGAACTGGCAACCGCTGGGGAACAAAGGTTCCCCAACGGAATCCCGAGTCACGAGAACAAACTGTGGTCGGTGGTGGTGGTGGGGCGGTGGTCTCGAGTGCTGACCACGAACTGGACAACGCAGGGAAGGCTCTCGATGGATTAAGGACAAAAAATGGATTGCAATACGTTTCGCTCGGGACTGAATCCGCGGCAAGCACGTTCGTAGGGCATAGAACACATTTAATTTTGGAATGGTTTCAAATTTCACATTGTAAGGGCCGTTATATCTCACATTTTCTACAACATTTATTTTGGTATGAGCTTTATCGTCCAAAACTGAATATGACTCAAATAAAACATCTGGTCGAAGCGACGCGTGACCCGAGCGCTGGCTCTTATCTAGCTCAACACATTCTGGTAGTGATTTGGATCAGTTGAGCTACCTTTAGATCGCTTGCAGCGGTCTTCAGGTAGCACAACTGTTTCATATGTATTTTGTACATACCTTGTATTATTCTTTCTGTAAATAAATGTTTTTATTAAAACACCAATTAAATCGCAATTTAGACTTATCTTTGCGATTTTTTTGATGCAGAAATATGTTAGTTATTGTGTGTTGGAAGACCGATTTTTTAACACCAAAGAATGCAAATTGTTTTTTTTTCTTCAAAATTTAAACTCTTATTAATTACGAATAAAACACAAGACAAAACGCTGTTTCTTCAGGCTAGCAAGCAATGACACAGGATCTTAGTGACTGGAGGAAATTGGGGGAGGCCTTTAATTGGTTCATAACACATTTTTTTTACTGTTTTTCATCCTGAAACTACCCGTGCGAAGGCGGGGCGAGTCGCTAGTTATATATATAAATAGTAACTATAATCTCTGCATCTGTTAATTTTACACATAAAAGCAGAGTTTCGCTAAAATTAAATTTGGCCACCCTCGTTACTACGGTCCGAAACTAGCAAATTAATTATAAAGCACGTCAAAACAACGCGCAAAGTTTGGGCGACCCATCTGAGAAACACAAAGGGTGGCCTTAATTCATGGAACCCTTCTACCCTTATCGCAAAGTCTAATCTGCTACCCCACCATCGATCTTAAGTAGGGTGACTTGACCCGTCCAAGGGGGGATGAAAGAAAATGTGGGGGCGAGGGATTTTGAGGGTGGTAATCGTAAGGGTTAGTTTTGTCATGTCACGTTTTTGGTTTTCGGGCTGCTTTACTCTGAATATATTTAAAAGAGAGTTCCTCACATCAAAATTACGAAATGGTTCTGTTTTTTTTGTATTAACGCATACTTACATACATACATAGACACACGTCTTTTTCCCGAAGGGGTAGGCAGAGCCTCAATGGGCCTCTTTTCACAGTGGGTTGCACCACCGTAGAATATAGACGTGATGAGTGGTGAACTCGACGCCGCCATTGCTTCCCACGACTGACTCGACTAACGCTTTCTTCCCAGTAATAACACATTCCACAATAAGCTATCAGCCAGGACAAATCTTATACCAACGAAACTTATCAACAAGTCCGGGTAATCCCTTAGTCGGCTTTTACGACATCTACGGGTGGAGACGGAGGGGTCTATTCTTAGGCCGCACACACCTCGGTACTCCGGTAAAAGAGAGTTCGTCACATCTTAATTACGAAATTGTTCTGTTTTTTTTATTAACGTATTTTTTTAATTATTTCCAATAGACAAATACATAGTCCTGATCTCACACTAGGATCCCGTATCGTGGGTATCCGGAACTACGAGTACCATGGCACAGACCACATACAGACACAGTTCAAGTATTTGTAGATCATACAAGCGGTACAGCGGTAATCGAAACCGCAATATGCCATTCAAATCATCGGCGACCCTAAGCTCTCCGATACTCTAGAACCGCTAACTGAACGTAGAGCCATTAGATCTCTTAGCGTGTTCTACCGCCTCTACAACGGGGAATGCTCTGACGAGCTTTTCAATCTCATCCTGCATCGAGATTTTACCGTCGCTCTTCCCGGCGCCGTGACAAAGCTCATCCACATATCATAGAGCCCTGGGTTTCTCGTACGACTCGTTTCTCGAGATCATTTCTTCCCCATACCTACAAACTATGGAATGAGCTGCCATCTGAGGTTTTCCTGCTTGGTTACGACATGTTTGACGACCTCTGTGGCGCGGCAGGCGAAGCTTGGCATGCGACGCAGGCAGTTGCGGGTTCGATTCCCGCCTCGGAACAAATATTTGTGCGATCGCAGATATTTGTTCAGGGTGTTCTAGGTATTTACTAAGTATGATAAAAACATATCTATCTATGTAATATATAGTATTAAGTATATCAGTTATCTAGTACCCATAACACAAGTTCTGCTTAGCTTGGGGCTAGATAATGTTGTGTGAACTGGCCAGCATTAGTTATTTATTTATGTGTCGCTTCAAGAAAAAATTTCATAAATTCCTTCAGGGTAGGCAGCGCTTCGGCAATACCGGTGTTGCCGGTGTCTATAAGCGACGGTGACCACTTTACATCAGGTGGGCCGTAAGCTCGTTTGCTTATTCGTTGTCATAAAAAAAACCTCTTGCATCTCAGCCGGCTCATCGCCCGCCTTGTCATAGAGGTCATCGAAAATGCTAACACACATTTTTATTTTATCACCCGAATTGTTAGTTTGAATTTAAATTACATTCTGTGGATCTGACTGAATGGTTATTCTAATAAGAGTTCGTGAGAACTGCGAGGGTCAACTGAATAAGTACAAGACGTTAGAATAAATTATTAAACTCGATTTGTCCAGCTTCACCTTAATTTACATAATATATAAACGTACAGACTTTTAATTTAAACTTTTAAATTATAAACGAAATTATTAGAATTTGTTCAAGTTTTTGATTTTACTTATTTTCCTTACGATTTGACGTTATATTATAAATTAAATTTATTTATTGCATAAAATGTGGTTAAATTAAATATATTAAATAATTACGTCCGATACTGCAATTATTATTATATTGTAATTAATAAAGCTCCATGTCAAATAAATTTTGGTCACGAAATATTTGACATCAAAATCACATAGTAACGCGACATGCAATTATACCTTGTTGTATCCAGATGACATAATTTTATTTACTTCTGTCAGTTTTATCAAAAACAAGGGCGTGTGTAGTCAAGGGTTAATAATAAAGGTTATTTATTTTAATGAGTCATTGCAATTTTGTATTTAATGGAAAAATTCTAAAATGTGGCAATTCTAAAATAATTCTAATGTTACACGAGTAAAATAAAACGTTCACCGCTCGCTCGTAGCTAAATTGGCAAGCGAGTCACGAATTCTCTACGTACGAAAATTTGTTCCAATATACTCACATCCAGTCGTCATCTTAGTGTGGGTGGGGTGTGAGGGTTGGCGGGGTGATTCGAAGGAGGGTTTTATTATAGGTCCGCCGAGCGGTTTGCGGCTAGGACCCGCGCGGGGGCGTACTTCTTACAGCAATTGACGACAGGGCTGCCATTTTGGCTTTTTGTCTAGTTTCGCAAATTAGTTTTATTAGTTTGCGAAAATAACATCGAAATTTTAGTTCGTACAAGTAAATTCGATGATATTTTCGCTATTAATCCAGTGTTTTCTTCAGCCAATTAGAATTTGCCTTCGAACATCGAAATTTTACTTTTCACTATAAATACACTATATTTACGATGATTTTCGAGTTTTGATTGTTCTCCCGTGAAATATGTAACGAGGTATTGCTTTACCATGATAGTTTCAAAAGATATATCGACATTTTAGTCCGTACAAGTAATTTCGATGTTATTTACGCTATTAATCCAGTGTTTTCTTCAGCCAATTAGAATTTGCCGCAAATAATGAGCAATATAAAGCCAACAAGTCATTTCAGGTTAAAATTATACCTACATAGCCCATATTGGGTAGAATACGTTAGTATGGAAAAGCAAACATCTTAAGCCAAAATTTGAGGTTTTGGCATGAGACGTCCACCAATATGTTATTTATTTTTGTTGTATATTATTTTACTATGTACTATTCAAACACGATTGTAATTTGTTGTTTCTGAATAAATAAATGAATGAAAGTTTTGGATTTGGCCCGTGTGATGGTAGAGTACTTCACTCTCACTAAATTGAGAGTATCCTTGGAAATATATAGGCTCGTGATGATGAAAAGTCAATGGGCAGGTCATATTGCGCAGAACTGACAACAGTTGGGGAATAAAGGTTCACGAGTGGCGACCACAAGCCAATGACGCAGTGTAGGAAGGTAGGACCTTCTTTCGATGGGCCAAGGAAACTATAGGAACTCGGTGGATGGAGGTGGGCAAGATTGTACGTCGTGGCATTCTATGAGGCCGATGACGATGGAGTTGGTAACACTAAAATAATTTTGCTGATTTTTTTATGCTTTTTGCTTTTGTAATTTGCTTAAAATTTGAGCTTGGCTTCCAACAAGAAATAACAGACGATTTAAACTTCAAAAAATCTAACATTAAAATGTTAGATTTTTCTAAAGACAGCCCTAAAATTTCTACGCCATAAAACTCGCTCGTATTCGGGACAAGAAATTACATACTTTAATCTTATCGTCGGAATAAAATAGAATATTAAATTGGTGTGTCGCCGACGAATGGCGGACTGACCGTACTAAACAACGCGTCGGGTCAACGTATAAACACATTCGATTAAACGGGTCGGCCTAAGAATTCAAAGAATACGTATAATTGCACGGTTTGTGCTGTGTGTTCTTTATAATATAACTAGATTTTACCCGCAGATACACCTGCCGGAGTGTTTCATTTGTATAGAAACCTAACGAAAGCGCAAAACAAAACATTATGAAAGGTAGAATTAAACTATCGTGGTTGGGAATCATTTGAAATAAATTACGGCTAATTACGAGAACCACTGTATTTCGTCGCTTTGTTGACGTTTCGAGACTGAATTCAAAATCAAAATTTAAACATCTTTTTATTTTTTATTTTTTAAATTAACACAAACATGGTATTATACACTCAAAAAACCCCGATGGGTTTGTTCAGAGTGAATACAAACCTCCTTAGGTGTAAATACATAATTTTACTCTGTAATTTAAAATGTGAAAGGTAATCTATTAGCCAAGTTACATCAAGTAAGTACCATAAATACCTCGTTAGTATACCCTCTATTCGTACTAAACGTTTCAGTTTTACCTTTATAATGCGAACTGCTAAGGAGTGGAATACACTACCGTCGTCTGTCTTTCCTGAAGACTATAATCTGGGTCTCTTCAAGGCTAGAGTGAATAGGTGCCTTCTAGACCTTTGTGCTTCATCTTCGGCCACATCGTCACTTACCAACAGGTGAGATCGTGGTCAAACAAAGGTCTACCAATGTTAAAAAAAAAGGTGGAATAAGATCTAAACATAAAATATTCGCGGATCGCTTCAATAAGGCTAATTAAATAAGGCTGGACACAGTTCACACAACATTATCTAGCCCCAAGCTAAGCAGAAAGTATCGCACAAGTATTTGTTCCGAGGCGGGAATCGAACCCGCAAGCTCCTGCGCCGCAGGCGAACCTTCGCCTGCCGCGACAGAGAGGTCGTCAAATACGGGTTAGGTTCATGTCACCCCAGGTTCAATTCACCCCGAAAAAGATTACAAAATAGTTTCTATGCGCGAAATCAAATTCAGTACTGTCGCGGAACAAAACGTTACAGTACTGTTAAGATAACTATTTACGTATACGTACACTACAAACATAAAAATAAACTCTATAGGTAGGTACCTACTTAAATTATTTGAATGAAAAATCTCGAATGAAATATCTCGAATGAAAAATCTCGAATGAAAAATCTCGATTGAAAAGTCTCAAATGAAAAATCTCAAATGGAAAATCTCGAATGCAATATCTCGAATGAAAAATCTCGAATGAAAAATCTCGAATGAAAAATCTCTATTGAAAAGCCTCAAATGAAAAATCTCGAATGGAAAATCTGGAATGAAAAATCTCAAATGGAAAATCTCGAATGAAATATCTCGAATGAAAAATCTCGAATGAAAAATCTCGATTGAAAAGTCTCAAATGAAAAATCTCAAATGGAAAATCTCGAATGAAATATCTCGAATGAAAAATCTCGAATGAAAAATCTCAAATGGAAAATCTCAAATGAAATATCTCGATTGAAAAATCACGAATGAAAAATCTCCATTGAAAAATCTCGATTGAAAAATCTCAAATGAAAAATCTCGAATGAATTATCTCGAATGAAAAACTCGAATGAAAAATCTCGATTGAAAAGTCTCAAATGAAAAATCTCGAACAGAAAATCTCGAATGAAATATCTCGAATGAAAAATCTCGATTGAAAAATCTCAAATGAAAAATCTCGAATGAAATATCTCGAATGAAAAATCTCGAATGAAAAATCTCGATTGAAAAGTCTCAAATGAAAAATCTCAAATGAAAAATCTCGAATGAAAATCTCAAATGAAAAATCTCAAAAGTTAAATCTCGAATGAGAAATCTCAAATGAAAAATCCCGGTTGAAAAATCTCAAATGAAAAATCTCGAATAGAAAATCTCGATTGAAATATCTCGAATGAAAAATCTCGATTGAAAAATCTCAAATGAAAAATCTCGAATGAAATATCTCGAATGAAAATCTCGAATGAAAAATCTCGATTGAAAAGTCTCAAATGAAAAATCTCGAATGAAAAATCTCGAATGAAAATCTCAAATGAAAAATCTCAAAAGTAAAATCTCGAATGAGAAATCTCAAATGAAAAATCTCGATTGAAAAATCTCCAATGAAAAATCTCGAATGAAATATCTCGAATGAAAAATCTCGAATGAAAAATCTCAAATGAAAAATCTAAAACGAAAAATGTTTTCTAAAACACGAAAAGTATTTTTCTTAAATTTTAATTTTGATCGGCTATTTTGAGTGTTTCGTCGATCGTTTATTTATAATCAAATATACGATACAAATAACAAATAGTTATCAAATACGATATTTTCCATAAAATTTAAATAGTTTCATAAATCATAAATCATTTATTTGTTATTAGTTGGCTAAAACTTGCCCCGTTTTCCAATTAACGATCGGCTATTTTCAGTAATGTAGTTTTTTTTCCACAAAGTTAACCTTTTTCTATTAAATTAAGTATTTATTATAAAGATTATTATAAAAAATACAAATAATAAAAAGTAATATAAAACATTAAAAAATCAACAAAAGTTTCAGTATTCATTACATTGGCTATAATTTACCTCTTAAAACTTAACAACACCCAAGAGTGATTTAGTCGTAGTCACTGAGTCCCGGGACCAGTCTGAGGGTCAGGACTATTCATGATCCTACAATAAGATCCTCTTTATCGTGGGGCTCAGGAACTACGAGTATTATCGTAAGTACTGTGTTACCATGATACTCGTAGCTTAAACCCGGAACAAATGTTTGAAGATCTTGTAAACAAATTTCTAACATGGGGAAAGTTTTACTAATTAAATACAGTAATTATTGTAAAACGTTTATATAACAAATAGATGTAAAAACACTCATTAACAATTTTTTTTACATAAATTTAAATATAGGCTGTAATTTGCCTACCTTAGAAACAAACTAGTTTTTCAAAAAAAGTTGGATTTATAATATATTTGCTTATTTCACTTTTTGTATAACATATTTTTTAACTACACAAACAAGAAATTACAAGAAGATTACAAAATTTTCCATTAATTTTAAATTTTGCTAAAATGAGAGAGAGATTTGAGATTTTTGATTCGAGATTTTTCGTTTTAGATTTTTCATTCGAGATTTTTCGTTTTAGATTTTTCATTTGAGATTTTTCATTCGAGATATTTCATTCGAGATTTTTCATTTGAGATTTTTCAATCGAGATTTTTCATTTGAGATTTCTCATTCGAGATTTTACTTTTGAGATTTTTCATTTGAGATTTTCATTCGAGATTTTTCATTCGAGATTTTTCATTTGAGACTTTTCAATCGAGATTTTTCATTCGAGATTTTTCATTCGAGATATTTCATTCGAGATTTTTCATTTGAGATTTTTCAATCGAGATTTTTCATTCGAGATATTTTGTTCGAGATATTTCATTCGACATTTTTCATTCGACATTTTTATTCGACATTTTTTATGCGAGATTTTTCATTCGACATTTTTCAATCGAGATTTTTCATTCGAGATTTTTCGTTTTAGATTTTTCATTCGAGATTTTTCATTCGAGATTTTTCATTTGAGACTTTTCAATCGAGATTTTTCATTCGAGATTTTTCATTCGAGATATTTCATTCGAGATTTTTCATTTAAGATTTTTCAATCGAGATTTTTCATTCGAGATATTTCATTAGAGATATTTCATTCGAGATTTATCATTTGAGATTTTTCATTCGAGATTTTTCATTCGAGATTTTTCATTTGAGATTTTTCATTCGACATTTTTCATTCGACATTTTTCAATCGAGATTTTTCATTCGAGATATTTCATTTGAGATATTTCATTCGAGATATTTCATTCGAGATATTTCATTCGAGATTTTTCATTTGAGATTTTTTTTCCAGATTTTTCATTCGAGATTTTTCGTTCGAGATATTTCATTCGACATTTTTCATTCGACATTTTTCTTTCAATAGACTAAGAAAAAACCAGTGAAATAAATAGATGAAAAAACCTACTCACCATAATTCCCATTAATTTATATCGCTGCTAGTACCGTCGACTGGCGCCGTAGTAACTATATTGTAATCTTTTTCGGGGTGAATTGAACCTGGGGTGACATGAACCTAACCCTCAAATACTTCCTTATTAATGACCATGGTGTGTCCGGCCTTAGAATAAACCCCTCTGTGTCCTCCCGTGGATGCAGTAAAAGCCTAAAAGGGGAAGTCAGCGGATCAGCAGCATCCTCCTTGTGGTCACCAATCCACCTGCCAAGTGTGATGATTATGACCAATCCCCCATTGTATTCTACGGGGGAGGCCTTGTCCAACAGTGGAAGTATACTGGCGATAATGATGATGAATAATTAATGAACGGATGAACCAACGGACATAGGTTACATTTCAGGAAAATTTGTAAGATGATCCCTCGATCAAAAAGAGGGGTGTTATATCTATGACTAAATTACGTAAAAACCGGCATTCGTGGCGAACTGAATTCTATGGTGATGTTCACAAGCTAAGGCCGCTTCCAGAGTGTGTAATTATATGTAATGTAACGCTAATATTGTTCTTGTGGATGGCACAACGAGCACGACACGTTACGTGACGTTTAATAACATTAGCGAGACGCTAACATGGCGATAGTAAATTTTAAATATTAACCAATCAAATGATTGAGATTTCTAGTCGCCCCGATGTCATTGGTAAATTTTTGACGTTGACTATCGTCTCGCTAACTTTAATTATTTGTGCTTGGACCAATCGCGTTGATACATCGGAGATCGTGACGTTGGTTACGTAGTCCGCGGAACTAAAGAAGTCGATCAATGTACCATTTTTGAAAGCAACGTCGTCATTTTTATTTAATTAAATTTCAATGTGTTTTTTTGAGTTATTTTATGTATTTTTGGTGCATTATAACCGGTGTACTTATATAAATAGCACATGTGTGATGTCTTGAAATTTAAGTGTATCGCACACGCAATAGTGGATTTTTCGAAATAGTGGATTTTTAATCCAAAAACTCGGTTTGTCTGCCTGGGTTATGACTTGATGGAGACTCTTGACGACAAATAATTTTATTACAAATTAATATCACTTGACATTCGTGAAATTGTTTGGAGCACTCCTAAGAAGCCATTATATGAAGAACAAGAAGAACTAAAGAAGTCCCACGGCCAGGAACTAATTTTGCACGTTTGAGCTGAGCATAAACTAGCGACACAGTCACGGGACTTCTTTTATCGCGCTGACTCTAGTATAACATAAACTAGCGACACAGTCACGGGACTTCTTTTATCGCGCTGACTCTAGTATAACATAAACTAGCGACACAGTCACGGGACTTCTTTTATCGCGCTGACTCTAGTATAACATAAACTAGCGACACAGTCACGGGACTTCTTTTATCGCGCTGACTCTAGTATAACATAAACTAGCGACACAGTCACGGGACTTCTTTTATCGCGCTGACTCTAGTATAACATAAACTAGCGACACAGTCACGGGACTTCTTTTATCGTGCTGACTCTAGTATAACATAAACTAGCGACACAGTCACGGGACTTCTTTTATCGCGCTGACTCTAGTATAACATAAACTAGCGACACAGTCACGGGACTTCTTTTATCGCGCTGACTCTAGTATAACATAAACTAGCGACACAGTCACGGGACTTCTTTTATCGCGCCGACTCTAGTATAACATAAACTAGCGACACAGTCACGGGACTTCTTTTATCGCGCTGACTCTAGTATAACATAAACTAGCGACACAGTCACGGGACTTCTTTTATCGCGCTGACTCTAGTATAACATAAACTAGCGACACAGTCACGGGACTTCTTTTATCGCGCTGACTCTAGTATAACATAAACTAGCGACACAGTCACGGGACTTCTTTTATCGCGCTGACTCTAGTATAACATAAACTAGCGACACAGTCACGGGACTTCTTTTATCGCGCTGACTCTAGTATAACATAAACTAGCGACACAGTCACGGGACTTCTTTTATCGCGCTGACTCTAGTATAACATGGAATTTCGTATGAAGACACTGATGATTGCCCTAGTGTAGAGATAAACCAACCTGAAACTGAACACAACACTATTTAATTACTTTAAAGGAAAATATTCCTCATTCCGTGCACACAAGGATCATTTTGAAACGTCAAGCTTGTATCAAGTGCCAAGTAAAAGCGGTCAAATGGCGATCAGTTTAAGACTGGTATTCTGTACACTTAGTGAACCTAAATTTCAATATTAAAATGCGTGTTTCTGTGTCAATTACTGGCCTCCTGTTTCCGGTTTTTTACGCGAACGTAAAGGCGATCGTCGTTAGCGTAATTTACGCGTCATTTTCGTACCACGTACCATAACCGCAATTTAAGTGACATTACATTACACATTACATTACAGTAGCAGTAGAACTTTTTTGTCAAAGAGAGAGTTCGTCCAGGGAAGTACTACCACCATACCTATTTCTGCCGCAAAACAGTAGCGCTCGCATTGCTGTGTTCCGGTTTGAAGGGTAAGGGTGCCGGTGAAATTACAGACACATGAGACTTTTCATCTTTATGTCTCAGGGTGGCGGGCGCAGTGCAATGCCACTTAAGGTGCGTCCTAGGTGGACGTTACCTATGAGGTAATGTACTGTTCATAGGCAGAGGGTACTACTTAACATCAGGTGGGCCATCTACTTGACCCAACACTACAAGTAGTATAAAAAAAACACGTCTGGATTCGCCTTTAGAGCCCTAGTGGCTCTGAATAAGGTTGCTATAGTCTTGGTTTTGAATCTAGAGCAAAAACAAGATAACCTGTATTACGTACGAAGTACCTATTCTTAGTTTTGATGTCCTTACATCAATAGTAATAACTATTATTTACACAGCCTGGCATTCATGTTTGTATAGACTAACGAGGTCGTGATCATTTACGTAGTATTATTTGCTACTTCGAAATCATTTTCCTAAAGGCTGTGATGTCTAACTTAGAATATAGAACAAACCAGATCCCGTTTCACGCGTAAAAACTGTCACCACGCAAACTACTCTCAATAAGAATAGTTTCACCCAGTTTACAGTCGTCTGTGCGGCTAGTCGTGTCAAACTCGAAAGATTTTCTTGTGAATATGCCGTCGTTTGTATTTCCCACAAGTAAAAATTCTGCTAGGCGTAAAAGGAAAAAAAGATAATATAGAAGCACATTTCATACGTAAGTATTACATTTAAATATATTTTTGGTTTAAATCATTAATTTTGTTTACTATTCATGCTTTCAATTTCTTTGGAAAAAAGTCATGCGTCCATTTTGTCATTGTTGAAAACATCACCAAACCCTACTGGTGGGTAGTATGATAGGTGCGGGGAGGCTTTGTGTTTTGGCGACACAGCGCCCCGCACTAATAGCATCGTACGCACCTTCTGGTTCATTCGACATTCTAAGACAGTAACATCATCATCATTGGCAGCCTTTAGATGTCCACTGCTGGACGAGGCGTCCCTCATTAACAGCAATGGAGGGATTCGCATCATCCTGGTGGATTGGTGATCGCAATATTGGTGTTAAGGCTGCGCCACACTAGGCAGAAATCTTCATACAAAAAAAACGCATCACGCCGTTCGAAAAAGTAGTTTTTATTAAATATCTCTTAAAATATAGATACACAGACACACGCCTTTTTCCTCGAAAGGGTAGGCAGAGCCTCAAATGGGCCTCGTTTCATTGTGGGTTGCAAAATCGTGGGAAATAGACGTCATAAATAAATAAATAAATAATGCTGGACAGTTCACACAACATTATCTAGCCCCAAGCTGAGCAGAGCTTTTGTTATGGGTACCAGATAACTGATATACCTTCTTAAGTACATTACATAGACAGATATTTTATACTATACATAGTGAATACCCAGACCACTCTGAACAAATATCTGCAGATCGTACAAATAATTGTTTCTAGGCGGGAATTGAACCTGCAACCTCCTGCGTCGCAGGTGAACCTTCGCTTGCCGCGTCACAGAGGTCGTCAAAATGCGCAGCGAAAATTCTAAGTCTATGATCAAAACACTTACGTATACGACATACGCTCACGTATAGTTTAGTTTGATATAGAATTCACCCTGTAGCCATCCCCAACTACACCTCAACTAAACATTCTACCCTCATTATTTTACAAAGCTTTCTAAACATCGTCACTGGAGAATTCGCCTTTCATTATACACACACAAACGCAGCGATCCGTATCTTCTGGGGCCCGCATCGCACAAATATATCTAAGTGTCGGGGGTTTCGGTCAGCTTCTCCTTATCCTTTCCCCCCTTTCGGCACTATAAGCCCCCTCCCCGCACCGCCCGCCTCCCCCTCATAAACACCGCTAAACACTGGCGCGCAAAATTGTAAAATTTGGAGTTACCCGCTTTTGTCTCGCTCTAGGGTGGTGTCAATTTGTTAAGATAATATTATTTAGAGTTTGGTTGTAATTTATTGGGAAATTAATTAATCTAGTTTGTCAAATTGGTCGGATTCCAAAAAGGGATTTCCTTGTGGACTTTTGGTTGCTTTCTTTCCAAAACAGTTTCCCATACCACTTAATAAATAATAGTACAAGAACATACAAACTTTGAGGAACCAATGTCAGTGACAGAAAAGATATCATTTCATCACTAGTGTTTTATTTTAAGTTAAAACACTAACTTGAAATTGCTATTTCCCTGGTTTATTACAAAAAATAAATGTTAATTTATTTAATAACATTAAAATGTATTTTTTATACAAGTTATTTTTTTAACAATATATTTATTTTAATAAATCCAGTTAAATTAGTCTTTGACTTAAAATAGTTTCTTTTGTCGTGGCGTGTCTGGTCTAAGAATATACCCCTTCATCTGCTCCAGTGGATGTCGTATAAGCCGACTAAGGGATTACCCGGAGTTGTTTGTAAGATTCGTTGGTATTAGATTTGTTCTGGCTGGGAATGTTATTACTGGAAGAAAGCGTTAGCATAGTCAGTCGTGGTAAGCAATGGCGGCGTTGATCTCACCACTCCTTACGTCTATATCTCACGATGGTGCAACCCACGGTGAAAAGAGGCCCATTTGAGGCTCTGCCTACCATTTCGGGGAAAAAGGCGTGTGTCTATGTATGTATGTATGTTAAAATCAAATACTAATGATTAATTTATGTCTATTCTATCACCGACATTGGTTCCTCGAAGCTTTATAAGAGACCTTAAAGTGCTTTGATACCTAATAAGATCCCGAAAGTTGAAAGGGTGATTCCAAATATACCATAAAAAAACCTGGATATTCAGTATTCGATAAAGATTTCATCTACGCAAAAAAGTTACTAAGTAGATAATAATTTCCAGGAATATTCATTAAAAATGGGAACAATTGGTCAAAACTATTTAATAGTGTATGCGCCATAGATTACTACCAAGTTATTATTTCGATTTTATTATTTTATTTCGTCACCGCACAAACTCAAGCACGAGTATTATGTCCATAAATTTGTTCGAATTTTGTCAAGAAAACAAATGTTAACATTTTTAAATCCATTCGTAAAAAAAAACATAATATCCGGTTATTTTTTTATGATATATTTGTAATAGTGTTGTATAACATAATATCCCAGACATAAATATCAATCTGGAACCGGTATTCAGAGGAACACCATGGCCTATCCTAATTACTACTATTTATTTCTTACTAGTGCCCACCCGCGGCTTCACTCACGTTTGACCGCGATAAAAGTAATCTAGGTCAATATCTATTTGTAACCAAACTTCACCGAAATCGGTTCAGTCGTTTCATAATTGAGTAACAAAAATTAAAACATCCAACCATCCATAGTGGGATGCTGTAAAATTTTAAGGTCTAATAGTAATTTTCACCAATTTATTAAGTTAACTAAGTACCTACACCTAACTTCACTCTCGAACTTACTTATGAGATACCCAATCCATCTCAAAATAGAGGTTTACCTTAGAAAGTTTGCATTTTGTCATAACACCAAACAACCGATCGGGTGCGTACTAAGTCGTAGGCTTGCAAGGTTGTCTGGCAGAGATCGCTTATAGCGATAAGACCGCCCATTGTACTTCCGTCTTTAGTTTAATATTAATTTAAAAATAGCTTATTTTCTGTGGTGTGTAATAAAGTGTTTTCTATCTATCTATCTAGACTGGTCTACTGGACTGGACTGCTCTAAAGTTGGTGTCTTGATCCGATTTTGACACCGAAAAATTGTCACTTTGCATGTCTTCCGTCCTGTCCTATATAAATGATGCCTATATTATATCTATGGTACCTACCTTCCTTAGTTAATCCTTTTTGGTGTACAATAAAGTGTTAATCTATCTATTCTACTTACATTTTTAATTTTTATATTTCGAAATTGCTAATTTTACTTGCAAAAAAACACAAAGTCACTCTGAGAACAAAATCGATAACTCAAAAATATTCAATTACGTAGGAACATTAATATTCTAGCGTCGCGGTCGTCAAGTGCCGCAGGGGGATAGTGCAGCCCTCCTCTCCCCCCTTGTAGCGGGGGTGGGGACGGTGGCCGAAATTCACGTTTTTAGGCCTAACCAACCTTTTTAGTATTCACATAAGCCTTTGTGGCAGTTTCAATGGCTATTTTATGTTACATCGAATTTATGAGGTACCACATACCTCGAGGTATATAACTATGGTAATTGTGAATTACACGTTAAGCACGTATATAGTATTACTTAGCCGTGGTGTGTCCGGCCTAAGAATATACTGCTCCGTCTCCTCCAGTGGATGCCGTAAAAGCCGACTAAGATATTACCGGGACTTGTTAGATAGATAGATAGATAGATAGATAGATTAACTCCTTATTGTACACAAATAACACACAGAAATACAAAACATAACATAATAACAAAAAATAACAGAAATGTACAATGGGCGGTCTTATTGCTTATAGCGATAAGATTCGTTTGTTAGATTCGTTGGTATAAGATTTGTCTTGGATGCTAAGCTTATTATGATTTTTGTTATTACTAGAAGAAAGCGTTAGCCGAGTCAGTCGTGAGAAGCAATGGCGGCGATGAGCTCACCACATATCACGTCTATATTCCACGATGGTGCAACCCATGCGCTATAGCCGAGTTGATAGTGCCCACAAATTTCGTCTTCAGCGTCATAGTGTTCTATGGCCGAACTGGTAAAGGCATTGCCGATCACAGGCAAGGTTGCGGGTTCGAGTCCCGCTGGAACGGAATTTTTGGGTTACATTTAAATTTAATGTTATCCATAAAGTGTGGTTTACACTTGAAAAATAATAAACTATGGTGCAACCCATTGTGAAAAGAGGCCCATTGAGGCTCTGCCTATGGTTTTCTTTCAATACTGCATGAATATACTTGCTATATTATTTTGAGATGATATCTGACTCCACAAAAGGAGGTATTAATTCGTCAGCTACATGTCATACTTAGAGCAGAGACCAGCTAATAGGTACGTTTACGCCCGTTGGTTAGTAATTTCAATGATGCTTAGGAAAGTATCTCGAGGTGGACCCGGTTTTTTTAAATCTCATTATAGGTTTGTAGAAGTCGGTTAGAAAGGTAAATAAAGTAGGTAGCCTAGATCGAGTGTACTAGCCACGTCTCAATTTGGGGCGAACCACTAGTTTTAATGGTTGAACATGAGCTTGATCGGTACTGGGGTTTTTGAGCTACTGGGGTCGAACAGGTCCTCCAAATAGGTGTCATAATAAGGTCATGTTGTGATATGATTTGAAGGGGAAAAATTCAAGAATGCAAATACATCGCTAGGTTAAAGAACGCAAATACATCGCGAGGTTAAATTCAAGAATGCAAATACATCGCGAGGTTAAATTCTAGGCAAACTACAAGTTTGAATAACTTTTAATACTAATAACTCCTGAACCGATCTCGATAAAATTATAAACAGAGATAGATTATAAAGACTGCAGCCATTGGACCTCAAAGTAGTAATTGGAATGTCTTTGACTGCAGATAAACAAGCCAGCATGTCACCAACGGCACGGCACGGCACGTCACCAACGACACGGCACGGCACGTTACCAACAGCACGGCACGTCACCAACGGCACGGCACGGCACGTTACTAACGGCACGGCACGTCACCAACGGCACGGCAAGGCACGTTACCAATGCACGGCACGGCACGTCACCAACGGCACGGCACGGCACGTCACCAACGGCACGGCAAGGCACGTTACCAATGCACGGCACGCCACCAACGGCACAGCACGGCACTTCGATGGAAGAAAATCTTCACATATTTCTTTAAAACACAAAAATGCATAAACATAGCAAGGTTAAATTCTAGGAAACTACAAGTTTGTTACTCAATCGAGTACCGCATGAACCGATTTCAATAAAATTATAAGCAGAGATATATTATAAAGATTGCAGCCATTGGACCTCAAAGTTGTTATTGGAATGTCTTTAACTGCAAGTAAACAAGCCGGCACGTCACCAACGGCACGGTACGTCACCAACGACAAGGCACGGCACGTTACCAACGGCACGGCACGTCACCAACGGCACGGCATGGCACGTTACTAACGGCACGGCACGTCACCAACGGCACGGCATGGCACGTTACTAATGGCACGGCACGTCACCAACGGCACGGCACGGCACGTCACCAACGGCACGGCACGGCACTTCGATGGAATAAAATCTCTACCTATTTGTTTAAACGTATGCATTGTAAACGATCGACCAAACATAACTATGTAGGCTCCAGCAGACGAGTCGTTCGCCACTATTAATCATAGAACTGACAGTCAGCATTGTACCACTCGGCCAGACTCAAAATTGTGAAAACCTATCCCGTCGGCGTGCACTGAACTAATAACCTGCTCCGCTCACACTTCGGAAAATGCCAAGGGGGGTACTGAATGCACACAAAATTCTCAGGCCTCATCATCAGCCTATAGAAGTCTATTTTTGTGGTCACACACAACCACAAAAACATTTTTGAAACTACAATAATGTTGTGGTTAGTGCTGTTGTACCATGGTATTCGTAATTAATGATACCCACGACACAGGGGACCCTAGTATGGGATCATGTATAGTAACTGTTGGGTGTTATGTAATTTTATTTTTAACACACTTGCTCGCAAAGTGGCTCTAATTTCACCGCAATTAGGCACATAATGACACCTGTAATCAAACTGTGACTTTTTCATTACTATTATTAACTAGTGAGTTATAGAGACAGTTGAACATTTACACAGAGTGTGTATTTCTGTTTTACACCTGTAATCAAACTATGACTTTTTCATTACTATTATTAACTAGTGAGTTATAGAGACAGTTGAACATTTACACAGAGTGTGTATTTCTGTTTTACACCTGTAATCAAACTATGACTTTTACATTGCTATTATTAACTAGTGAGTTATAGAAACAGTTGAACATTCACACAGAGTGTGTATTTCTGTTTTATTATTCTTCACAAGTGTGTTGGAAAACGTCGTATGATGCAAGTGTGTATTGGTGATTACGGTCCTCGGCTCTCTTAAGACCCTCACCTAATGGCGCCTCAGCGGTAATCACCAACATTACACACTTTTACCATAATGTACTATTACTTGCTCGTAATGTACTATTATATTTAGTCAAACTAAAATAATCCTTATTTGTAATCTCAAAGAGCATTTTAGAACAACTGTCTAAATAATAGCCAAGTTAGTTAAATTAAAATGGATCTAATAATGAGAACTCGCTTAAATCATAAGAAAAAAAACAGTTTTTTTTCTACTATCCGTACCCCCACAATGCTTGATGATGGGCGCGCTTGTGTGCGTATAGACTTTTGTGTGTGTGTGTGTGTGTGCGTGTGACATTCTGCATTGGACGTGATATATTGAGAACTTCAAAAATCGTCATAAAGGTTAACGCCCACTAATGCAGGCGATTGTACTCACTAATGCAGTTTGAAATTCACGTGACACTATCTATAATCATAAGAATTTTGATAACGGTACTAAAACGTGCTCGCTAACTAATTGGCCTTATACACAAGCCCAAAGCTTATGGAGAGAACTACGCTAGGAGTTTCACTAATATAGCATATCAATAACTTATTAACGTGATAAAGCAGCATCCGTCACTTTCTAACTCATTAAAGAACAGGGCTGTTATTTGCTATGACCATAGGAAATTACTTGACAATAACGTGTGACGTCACAATGTATTCTGAACGATGACTCCACGCAGATATCTTAACGAGCCCGCGTTATGTCACGTTTGATCCTAGCTAATAAGGGGACAGGTAGGTTAAAAGTAACGCAACGCAAGGGAGCTCATCCACACATCATCGACATCACGTGGGTCGCTTTACGAGATCTTTTCTCCCCCATATAGTCCAGTCATTATGTTACATTGAAATTGCAATAATTGCGGTAAACTTGCTTTTTTGGTATGTTGTTTGGGTCCATCTAGATAGTATTTATCTAGATTTGCAGCATTCTTAAAAGTAAGCGCGCCATTCTTGGCCATCTCCGCCATACAGAGCATTTAAAAATGCCTCGCCTGCACTCTCGATTTCTTCTGGAAGCGAATCTGGCTGCAAGAACACTACCAGCTGGTGAACGAGGTTGAGGTTTTTTATAAAAATAGAGAACATTGGGAACCCTGTATCTTGGGAGCTATTAGACCTAGAAAATTGGATTAGAGCTCAAACTGTCAGGAATTTTGATTAAATAAAAAAAAGTCATAGAGACCTTTTTCGTCAGAGCCTTCCTATGTCGTTTTTTTTTTGCACAAAACTAATAGAAGTTAAAAAAATTGCGGTTTTTCAGCTATAACTCACTCGCTTACATTTTAGAATGCTGCAAATCTGGATAAATATTACTATCTGGGTGGACCCAAACAACATACCAAAAAAGCAAGTTTACCGCAATTATTGAAATTTTAGCGTTTTTTATTTGTACTATATGACTGGCCTAATACATGCCAGTTGTGGAATGAGCTCTCCATCCTGGGGTGTATCCGCTAAACTACAACATGAGCCGCTTCAAAAAATATGTAAAAAGAGTCCTTCAGAGCAGGCAACGCATTGGCAATGCCTCTGGTGTTAAGACTGCGACTGCGGTTCTGCCAGGCAGAATTCGTTCGTTTTTTTTGTGTGAAGATTTAAATCTTTTAAGATTTAAAGATTTATCTTTATGAAATGTTGATAATTTAAAAAAAAACATTGAGTGAACCCTTTGCTTTATTGTATTGATTTTATTTATCAAATTTTTGACCCAATTATCTGAACCATATTGACAAACAAACGAATCTAGCCAAAAGTTAGAGGTAACTTTGTGTTTTTTTTTATCGAGAAAATTTTCTGTCTGGGTGATCCACCGGTATAATAATGTAGTATCCATGCCTATTTTTAATTTTAATATTGTACTTGATTTAGTCAGTTAAAAATCTAATCAAAGATTGGTAATATTGCCTTATACCCCACCTTAATAGGCGACGGATACGGTAACGGTAAACCTAAACATTGTTTTGGTGACAAAGCTCAAATAAAGTGCACTATCTCATTTGCGGCTCGAGAGCGGCACAAACAGCTACTATATATATTTTCGAATTTTATGCCTACCCCGTCACTATGCGTGTATGCGTGTAGTTTTTGGTACGTGGTCGCCAGTTAAGCGTGACACCGCTGCGCGGCCGGGCACTCTGCAACAGCGAAGCCCCAGCCAGCCGGCGAGGAGCGTCGGATGTCGAGTTACAGTGGTACCTACAATATGCATGTGAGAGTGTAGTTGATAGTGTAGGCCCGCCCCCGGCACCCGTCATCGCTGACTACTGCGTCTGTGTTAGAACATTTAAAATGCCCACCCCTTGACGATCAAGCCGCCATTTTTTTTGCTAGTTTTTTTTTTGCTTATTGCATTTCTAGTAAGTTTTTTTTCTATATAATTCGCGCCGCACTTAGGAATTTACCTTTTTCAAGTAGATAAGTATAATTATTGTACTTCATCGTATCTTCTTTACTTTACTTTACTTACTTTACTTAGGCCTCTGTGCATTATTTGCAACAATTTAGCTAAGTAATGACAAGTGATTTATTTAATTATATTTTTATAGTCAAGTCGTCAAGAGTCTCTGTCAAGTCATAACCCAGTTTAAATAGTGGCAGAAAAACTGAGTTTTTACAGAGAAAACACCACCATTTCGAAAAGACACGCTATAGGTACACATAAATTTCACTACATCACACATGTGCCATTTATCCAAGCTAGGTTAAAATGCCACTAAAATTACACGAAATAACTCAAAAAAACACATTAACGTGTAAAAAAATAAAAATGACGGCCTTTCTATATAAATGGCAGATTCAGATAATTATTGTTTTTTCAATAATATATTGCAACGTTACAATCCATACAAGTCATGTTTTAGTAAAACGGTGGGCGTTTTACTAAAACTTTGTAGACAATTTCCACCAATTTGAAAAGTCACGCAATACACTTCCATTTCATTTCACTACACTTGTGCTCTATAGACGAGCTACATTGGTTAAAATTCCACCAAAATTACACAAAATAACTCAAAAAAAATACTACGAAATGAAATAAAACAAAAGTACGTAAACGACGTCTCTTTTCGAAAATGACGGAAACAGTAGCTTATATTAAGTTAGGTACCCAACATTCTGTTTTACCTTACCTACCTCTATTCTTTTATTTTCAAAATATAAAGCGATAATTTCCTTAAAACATTATTCAGCAAGTCAATTCAATCCGTATTTATATTTTTTTTAGTAATTATAGAAACATGATGATATAATAAAACACAATAGTAAGTATGTATGTAGTAAGTACAAATGGTGTGTGCTAGCTCCGACGCGCGACTGGAGTTTACTTCATTTCAGTTCAGTATAAGATGTCAGAATATGTTGCGCAGAGTGAAAAAATAAATACTTCAATTGTAGTCCATCTATTTGCGTACCGGTGGCCTCATATAAAAATCGATTCGTAAGGAGTAAACTCCAAAAAACCCGAGAAACAGCTCGGAATATCGCGAATGTATTACTTAAGGCTGCCAGTAATCTTCATACAACAAATTTTTTTTTTTTAAGTAAATACACCCCCAACGCAATGAAACGGCTAAACCAAATTTGATGAAACAAAGCTAAGAACATTCCCGACAAATACACCTTTCAAACAAAAAAAAAACGAAATCGGTTCATCCGTTCGGGAGCTACGATGGGACAGACAGACACACACACAAACACACACACACACACACACTTGTTATGTAGTATCCATGCATATTTTTATTTGAATATTGTACCTATTTGATTTAGTCTGCCAAAAATTAAATCTAAGATTAGGAACTTTGCGGCATAACCCCACCCCATCTTATACAAACAATCTAACGTACAAATATTGCAGGCAAAACAAAAGCTTGTAATAATTTAAAATCCCTTACCAGTTATTAACACTGTACAGAACTCCTTCAGAGAAAAAACAAAAACGCAGCACAATTTAAAAAAAATACACTCTAATTGAGAACTTCGTCCTTTTTTGATGTCGGTTATAAAAGAGGCCTTATTGCTTCGACCAAAGGACTTTTTACTTTGGTCGAAGCCTTATTGTACCTACACTTCATGGTTTCAACAAAAAAAAAACACCAAACGGAACACATTCACAGGACAGCGGGCAAAGATGAAATGTCAAAATCTCACGGCAATGTTAATGGTCAGTCGGGAGTCGGGTTCCCACATAAATTTGTATGACATTAGTATTGAAATAATTCTTCAAACCAGATCAAACTGGTTCTAGTGTGAGGAGGTAGAGATCAACACACGTTTTTTTTATCAGTTTATATAGAAATTAATTTATTATCCATAAATATTACGCATACTTCTGGTCTGAAGATACACTACCTTCGCTGTATACAGGGTGTATCATAATATCCCTAGAAGCCTGGGGAAGGGGGTATTCTACACATCATGGTGAATTTAGTTTTACGATTTTTTTTAATTCGAAGTTTTCATTCATGAAATGGCTCGTGCAAATCCTGAAATTCCTCCAGAAATTCCTGTAATTCCTCCAGAATTGTACCTAACACAACATAAGGCAGCCCTACGTAAGGTTCTTTAACGTATGCCCTTACGTCCTCATGTTGTGTTCAGGTACATTTCTGCGGGAATTTCAGGTTTTTTCAAGACATAACAAGAATGAAAACATCGAAATTTAAAGAGTCGTAGAACAAAAGTTATTATGATGTGAGGAATTCGCGTACCTACGTTTAAAAATTAATAAATTCAAAATATATAGAGTCCGCGCCACGACTAAAGTCCGGTGACTGGAGCGCTAGTTTCTATGCGCAAAAGTGCAAAAGCGAAAATCTACCTCTGTTAGATAGATAGATAGACAGATTAACACTTTATTTTACACCAAAAAAAAAACATAAATATATAAGGATCTGTTATCCGTTAGTTCCTCAAAAGGCCGTCGGACTTCAGTCGTGGAGCGGACTCTAACTACGTTTAGGATTCAGAAGTTCAAAGACATAAATTTAAAAAACGTAATGGTTTGAAATTTATAAAATACCGTATGGTTCAAATAAATAAATTCAATATCCCTGTTGTACGGTTGTTATAATGGTTGATATACAAAAAAGCAGCCAAGTGCGTGTCGGACTCGCCCATGAAGGGTTCCGTAGCAGCAAGTAACATAATATAAAAATTGTTGGATGGATTACGATTAATGACGTATTAAAAAAAAACTACTTACTAGATCTAGTTCAAACCAATTTTGAGTGAAAGTTTACCCCAAAAATAATTGTTTTTTTTTAAATTTTGTATAAAAATCTTAATGCAGTTCACAAAATACATCTACCTACCAAGTTTCAACAGTATAGCTGTTATAGTTTCGGAAAAAAAAGGCTGTGATATACACGGACAGACAGACAGACAGACAGACAGACATGACGAATCCATAAGGGTTCCTTGTCTTTGACTACGGAACCCTAAAAAGAGTGTCAGTTTGTTGGCTTCAGCTACAAACCTGAAAGGCATTTGTTTGAGATTATGGCTTCAGGCATTTCGACCGTTATACATAAAAATAATGTCAGAATAATGTCTGACTTAATAAATTAATTCTAATATTAAAAACTTAATGGATTATGTTTATTTATTTTCACTATTAGGTTATTTAAACTTATGGATTTTAAATTTATGTATTCTAAACGTATGTATTTAGAATTTATGCAGTTAGATACGTACCCGTCGAATACTCCCTCCCCGGGCTATTAGGGATATTATGATACATTCTGTATAAGTGAGCTTGCCGTGTTTGTGAGGAGTAATCAGTAATCAGTACCCCACCGGCAGCCGGCGATAGAACAATTTGTATAAATACTGATTTTCGTGATTTTCATTCACTTTTTGTTGCGCGCGTGCTATTGTCACTTTATAACTTACCTGATCTTTACTGAGATAGATAGTGATGGAATTCGGATGTTGTCTGCCTCTTCAACCTCGCACTTTTGAACTCCATCGCATTTCTAATTGAACTCCAAACGCATTTAAATGTAAAAATATATCTAACTATAGCGGCATCTACAATATATGCATTGAAAAGATGTAAAAGATAAATCGACCCTTTTTGTAGTAGTTCACTAGCCCCTCGATAGATGTCGCTGTTCTCGTCGTCTAGGCACCAAACGTAAGATGGCGCTATTTATATTAAATGAGTCGACATAATGATAAACTTGAATGAAAGTACAAGCAGTGGCATCTACAAAACTAGCATTCAAATGATATGTAAACGATTAACTGACACTTTTTAGAGTAGATCAGTTGTGCTACTAACTATTACGGTTCATACAGACAGACAGACAGAATGAAAGCCGAGCCTTAGTAATAGGGTCCCATTTTACCCTTTGGGTACGGAATCCTAAAAATGGATAAAAAATTATAATTCTTCTTGAGGCGCTATAGGTTCAACGAACATTTTTGTATGAGGCGAAGAAGGCGAGCGCACGCTCTGATACCGTGTTTTTATGTATAAAAAAATTATATAAAATGTCGTTCAAAGTTTTGTTTAATTTTTTTGATGAATTCACTAACTCAAATAATAACTAACATGTAACCAAATGTTTCAAAAATTAAAACGTGAGAGAAGTGAGTGAAAAATAGCGTCTTTGTTATTTGTTATTGAATCCATAACTCTTTTCTTAAGTTTTAGTGGCAGCTTGGATTTTAATACGTCTTTAAAACTCCAATACTTTCTCCGGGCCATATTTCGACGGTGGTTTCAAATGTCGTAAGGGACAAACCCTGACTTTACAGGAGAGCCAAAAACAAAATCATACCTTTAAAAACGTCACAACTTTTTGATTTTATTTCCTATTTAAATGGTTTCTGGACAGATAATTTTAATATTAATTTATATATAGCAAGCTATAAATTAAACCTCGTAAAACTCAATAGTTTAGAAGATGGTGTCCCTTACACATATAAATTTTGGAAGAGATGTCCGTTATGACGTTGAAAAAATTGCGATAAAACGTATACGAGTATGTAATTAAATGTATGTACAACCTTAGCCTAATGAAAATCATTTGTCGTCACTGACTAAACAGTCTTGGTCACGCTTGAATTTAATGCTGTAACGTTAAGATAATAATTAGATTAACGAGGTAAGTTACCATAACAATATAGTTTCCAATGAAATGCATAGAAAATTGTAGTAACTAAATAGGATTTTTGGTTGTAAATAAAAAATGGCTAAGTTTAGTACTTTTTATTAGCGACTAAAAGGGTGAGCCACACTGACACAACAAGGTTTATAACACTTAGAGTTAAAGTAAGACTTTAAGCAATGCTGCACACTGCAATCAGGATCAGCAGTACTGCTGCAGTCCAGTAATTTGTGGTTTCTAGGTTTGTAGTTATGTTTATCTATGAGAAAACGTATACTTACGTACTTATAATACGGCACCTCGGTACCTGTACTAATATTTATTCTGTGACCTCGGGCCCGACAAGGTCATATCGGAGATCAAGTTGTAGGTGGATGATTCTGACTACTTTGTTGTATGTATCTGTGCAAATGCTCTGAGTTAGCAAAATACGAACAACCCGAAAACACATGCCTGAGGGCTTCTCCGGGACAGTGGCATGCCCTAAAGATGTCAGCCGTCCCATCCTTCATGATGTACTTTCGATAGTTGTTCGTCTTGATAACCTCATCCATAATCGCACAGACAAAACTCTGTTTCCCAAAAGAGGTCACCGAAACGTTGCCAGTTCACTGAAACGAGCAGGTCCACATAGGGCCCTGTGAGGGCCTTGCAGAATCGCCCGTGCAATTCCTTGCTCTCCCATACAGCTTTGCGATCCTCAAGTGCTCAGCACGGGTGGTTGGCGCCAGTTCTCGTTTGCTTAGAAAAGCGGGATAAAGTTCTTGTCAACTGCATCGAGATGCATTCCGCACTTGGCGTGGAAGAAGTACTCCCTGAGATTGCTCACCTCGTCGTGGAGGGTCTTGGCCCAAACAGCCAATTATTGAATTATTATTGGTTTATTATTGAATTTACATGACTTCCGCGGGATGTACATTCTCATTACCGACGAGCACGGATGTCAAATCTGGTGGATCGCTCGCGCAGTTCACTAACTCAATAATCCATACAGGGCATCTAACTCTGTCTGGGTCCAGCTTAGTATGCCCAAGGTGTATATGAGCAGGGGCATAACCCAAACGTTAAACGAGCGAAGCTTGTGGCCACCCGACTACAAAATAATGAGTAATTTGTCAGGCGGCAAAAAAACGCTCCTTCGCTGACTGCTCTATGGCCATCGACCATACCTAACGACTCCGACATACCAATATATTTTTAGGTTTCGACTTTGGAGAGAGATCCAAGGGACATAATCTCTGAAAGCATCAAATTCGTAGAATTTATAACTTTTTCCCGCTGCACTTTCGTGACCGCACACTTATCTACACCGAATTCCATGCTTATAGCGTTGCTGAATACCTGTGTGATATTGAACAACATTACCAGCTTTAGTTTTTTCGGTACAAAAAGCTTGAGGTCATCCATGTTTCTAGTATAGTATTATCTGTGTCCATGTACAGCAGCAACGAGATCATCTCTCAACCTCTCTTCGAAGTCGATAGCCTAGACTTGAATCCTTCGGTAGAGTGCTGAGAGGATTCAGTGCCAGGTCTGTAGAACCTTACCATAAAAGAACTCAGACTATTGCCCTGGAATAGGTATAGCCCGCTCAATATTATTATTTAGACACACATAATTGTCTGTCATGCTTTAACAAAAAAAAAAAATTAACTCTAGTACAGTAATACTCGTAATTACAATAATTATATTTTTAATAGATAATATTTTTAATTATTTTGGTGAACATAATGTCGTACCGGACATAATTAATGATTAAAAGAACTTACCCTGTACGTGAAGTTCAATCATAATTATACGAAGTGCTTAGTCTGAATAGATTAGTACTTTAGTAATTATTTAACACAATGTTCCCGGAACGGTAGTCACGCATAAGTGATACCACTTCAGCACTATAGTTTAGAGAATTGTTGACATGAAGTCAACAAGGAATCTCTTTATTTTATTTTTTCCCATATACCCCCACTCAAGCTATACTTTACTTGCGATAGGCTCAGTCGTTTGCTCTTCATTGAGTTTAGAGAATTAAGATATTTCTGAAACTTCTTGGGCTATCCAGGGAGGGCGGGATTTAGGTACTAATCTATTCAGACTAAGCACTTCGTATAATTATGATTGAACTTCACGTACAGGGTAAGTTCTTTTAATCATTAATTATACTCGTGCTTAGTCTTCTAGATTAGTACTTTAGTAATTATTTAACACAATGTAGATGTTGAGAGCAAGTGAAAGAAATATCGTAGTAAATAATTAAACAACAATGACTTGATCATTATTTTACATTTATTTCTTATTTATAATAAATGATAATCAACTAACTAATTACAAAATGTTTAGTTATCATTACTGAGAACAGATTGTTCTTGCTAATAATGCTATGTTATCCTCATTGTGGATAATAGGCCTGTTATAAAATTTGGCAAAGATACTGGAATTGTCGCTCCACCCTGCAGTTTGCCTTAAGACATCAATATTCACTCCTAGTTTATAGGCTTTTGATGTAGCAGCGTGGCGTGCGCTATGAGAAGAAAACACCGATACGTCAATTCCACTATCTTTTAGCGAATATTTTATCCATCTACTAAGTGTTTGCGATGAGACACTATTGTGTGGCTTACGACTACCAATAAAAAGTTCATTACACTTTCGTACGATTTTACTTTTATCCATATATGCAATAAGGGTCTTTGCAGGGCATATGCCAGGTCTTTCTTCAATGAAAGGCAAGTGTAGTGTTGGTTGTTTGGATCGTACATTCGATGTTTTAATCAAATCTGTTATTTTATAATAATTTGATTGCTTAAAACAGTTATTTGGTCAGTTTTAATTTTTGACAGTGTTTGTTGAGGACTGGCTGGAAGACGGACTCCTTGTTTTTGATATTGTCAATGTTTTTAAAAGATATTGTTTTGGCACTTGTGTGTGTTGTCAGTTGACTGTTTTGTACGTAGACTTGTGCAGTGAATTTATGTGTATTTTTAAATAAACTACCATTTTCTTTTAAACCATTATACAGTCCTATCACTCGTTAACATTTTTGGTCCTTTCGTCGCCTAAATTGTACCATTTTTTATCATTTCACATTTTTTCCATAAACGTCATATAATTTTCGTATCACTAAATATCATTGATAACGGTAGTTACACGTAGTCAAACGCGGTCAATAGTTCGCTCAACCGTCCCAGATCATAGTGCAACACATCGCGAAGAGCATATTATGCCGCCCTCGCTTCGCGATTCCGATCAGACAGGGCCGTCTAGAGACGGGACGAGTCAAGTGACCATCGCGACTGAGAACTTGCAACATACAGGGAGTAAGAACACTGCACAGCAGCTTGATGTAGGAGTGCTCCCGACGTGTTCCAGTCGTCAAACACAGTCAACCTTCAAAAATCAGTCCAAGCATAGCTCCAAAAATTCGCGAACGTCAAATTCAACTGTGTTAGCTCAGAAACTGGCCATTGAAGCAGAACTGCAGCAGCGCCGCGTAGTTCGTGAACGCGAGCGAATGGAGCGTGAACGAGAGCGCGAACTTGAACGCGAGCGCGAACGTGAGCGTGAACGTGAGCGCGAGCGCGAACGTGAGCGTGAATTTGCACTTCTTCAACAAGAAGCGGAGGAGATGGAGCTGCGAGCAAAGCTCGCCGCTCTCGAGGCACATTCAGATAAATCTTCCACACGTAGCTCTTCTCATAAATCTCGTAACGAACATGTCGCATCGTGGGTATGTAATCAAAATACACCTAATCTCGTTGCTGTTAACGCCCCTTTGCCGTCTGTTGCACCCACTGTAACCTTGGTTAAGCCCCAAGGCGCTCCTGAACGTTGTGTGCAACTGACGACACCTTACAGCACCGAACCTTGTCACATACGTCCAGACAAATCAGTTATTCCCGTTTCGAACTGTAAAACTCAAGAAGATCCTATGTCACAACTTGCGAAAGCTATTTCATCATTATCCGATCGCCGCAAAAGACCAGAGCTAGTTTCTTTTTCAGGCAATATTAATGAATGGCTAGCATTTAAATGTACATACGAGCGAACTAAAAGCTTTTTTACACCCGCAGATAATTTAGCACGTTTAATCGCTGCCGTTCGTGGAGCGGCCCAGGTAGCTGTTTCATCAATCTTGTGGGAAGCTCAAGACCCAGAAGAAGTAATGAGCGCTCTAGAACAGAACTTCGCACGACCTGAGCTGTTGGTAGCACATGAGATTGCCAGCATTCGCAGTTTAAAGATAAGTAACGCAGAACATTTAAATACGTTAGCAAATAAATTGAGAAACTGCGTAGCTACTATAAAACTGCTCAAACAAAACGAGTTTCTGTCCTCAATAGAACTTCTTCGAACAGTACTTAGCGAACCACTAGAGATCGATTCACTGACTACGCCGCTACGAACAAACCTTTCGAACCAACGGTAACTAAGCTTGAACTACTTTCTCGGTTCTTGGTGCTCGAGGCCGAGCGACAACTGAACTACAATTTCCTTGTTGACGTGACACCAAGCACCTCCACGAGTAAGGTTTCCTTTTATAAATCTACTACTATGTCAAAAGATCTTGTACATACTACTGTATCTTATGATAAAAGTAGTGATAAAAATGCGGAGTGTTCATATTGCAAACAAGGTCCGCACTCAATCAAACTATGTAAGGTATTCGCGTCCCTTTCCGTAGACGATAGGTGGCGTTGGATCAAAGAGTCAAAGACATGTTATCGGTGCCTGAAATCAAACCCGCACAAGTGGAACGACTGCCGTGCTAAGCGTTGTGGTTTTGATGGCTGTGCCAGGCGCCACCACTCCCTTCTCCATGGCGATGGCACATCGCAATATAAGGGAACAGAACCAACTAATACATTTCTTTCGTCACAGGATACAAGTCATCACACCATCGTACCTCATAAAGACGGTGGCGTTGTAGCCGCTGCGTCTACCACTGAGGCGAATATTTCCGAAACCCAAAACGTTACCAACTTATTGGACGGGTCGGGAACAATCCTAGGAAAACCTGCGACTCGTTCTCGAGGTTTGTTAAAGGTGGTACCAGTAGTGTTGGAGGGGCCGCATGGCTCACTCGATACGTTCGCTTTACTAGACGAAGGTAGTACCGCTACGCTTATTGATGGTGAGATAGCCACACGTATCGGAGCAGAAACTAATGAATGACAACGACTACGTATCAACGGAGTAGGTGGTATGTTCCTTGATACAGAGGTAGACTTAGTAAACTTTTTTATACGGGGGCGTGCCTTATCTGAGCGCCACCTTGTTCAAGGCGCTCGCAGCATCACTCCACTTCGCCTCGCACCGCAAAGAACGGACACTTTTGACCTTTCAGGGTTCGCGCACCTGAAAGGTCTGGCTGAAGTATTATCATACGAAACAGCAACGCCGACTGTTCTTATTGGGGCAACAGACTGGTACCTATCACTTAGTCGTGAGATGCGAGTAGGTAGAAAAGATGAACCTGTGGCCTCAAGAACTACATTAGGTTGGGTTTTGCACGGCGCCGTATCTTCATCATCTAAGCCGGTGGTATTTGCACATCATTGTACCGACTATGAATCGCGTACGATCCACGACCTAATTAAACAACAATATGAGCTGGATTCTTTAGGTGTTCTGAAGAATGCCCCGCAGCATAACAAAAACGACCAACGAGCAGTAGATCTAGTAGAATCATCGGCCCAGAGATTAGACTCCGGACGTTTTCAGGTTGGATTACCATGGAAACAAAAGGTGACAAATAACGTTCCAGATAGTTATCATCATGCGCTGTCACGCCTGAAGTCCCTCGAGAGGCAGATGACAAATGACAAATCATTCGCTTCAGATTATAAAAACTTTATTGACGGCATTATCCAAAAAGGTTACGCGGAAGAATGCGATCCGTCCTCATACCATAAAACGTTTTCGAATTTAGAGGTTTCAACTGACGCTCCAATAAGATGGTACCTACCTCATTTTGGCGTGTCCCATCCACAGAAACGGAAACTGAGAGTTGTCCACGACGCTGCGGCTGCCACTAGGGGTGTCAGTTTAAACAGTTTGTTACTGCAGGGCCCTGATCTTTTGCAATCCTTATTAGACATTCTTTTCCGTTTTAGGGAGGGACCGATCGCATTTAATGCAGACATAAGAGAGATGTTTCCTCAGATAAAGATAAGAGAAAGCGATCGAGACGCACTAAGATTTTTATGGCGCGACGGTAACATAGAAAGCGATCGAGACGCACTGAGGCGCGACGGTAACATACAAGTAACGGTAAAAGAATATAGGATGTCATCGTTAGTTTTTGGTGCTGTTTCTAGTCCTTTCATAGCTTTGTATATTAAAAATAAAAATGCTAAAGAACTTGAGCACATATATCCCGCGGCTGCGCACTCCATTATTTACGACCACTATATGGACGACTATATCGGAAGCGAATTTAACCTTCCTGATGCCGCACGTTTAGCGTCCGATATAGTCACGGTTCACAAGTCGTGTGGTTTTGAGATGCGTGCATGGGTATCGAACGTACAAGAGGCGCTTGAGCTAGTTCCAAAGGAATTGCATAGTAACTCCAGTTTTGATGTACATTTTCCACCTAATAATGACGTAGGCGCATTAGGCGTGAAATGGAATCCTTTTGAAGATACTCTAGGTTTCATTTCAGACCCACGGTACCCCTGGCCATACCCCTGGCGGTACCGTAGGTCTTTTAAAGTTAAACGGTACCACTGATTAATAGTGATGTAATGAGTCCGGACCCGTGCTTCACCTAAGTTCTTCACCTTAGGTACCAACTCCTACTATATTTATTATTATTTTAAATGACTAAAAATACATTTGTCTATGAAATCAAAGCACAACTTGGCCGTAAATAAAATGAACCAAAACGGAAAATAGTAAATTTTTGAAACCACTCGCTCAAAAAAAAAACTATCTATCTATCTATCTATCTATCTATCTATCTATATTATATAAAGCTAGACAACGGTGACTCACTCACTCACTCATTGACATGGTTGTTCTCCTAGAAAGAGTCGTTTTAGACATGGGACATGTTCTAGAGATGTGTTCGGCTCTCCGATGTGACCCCGGGAAAAGTCTGACATTTTGAAAAAACCAAGATGGCGCCCGTTTTCAAAACCGTTCTTCGAAACGGTGTCCTATAGGAACCGTTCAAAGGGCGTATCCTATTGATTTTATACACAGATTACAGAAAAAGTAAAAAAAAATCAAAAAAAACAATATAGAGGTCCAGAAATGATATTTAAAAAAAAAAAAATCGTCCGCATCAACTTTGACGAGTTTAAGTGTTCTACGAAAGTTGATGCACGACAATTTCGTTTATGCAGAATTGTAGCCAACATCCTGGTGTATATAGGAAAACCCCAACTTTGAAAAAAAAACAAGTTTTCGAAGTTTTTTTAAGGCATTTTGTAAAATCGAGAAATTGACAATTGGCCCACAATCCATACAAAAATCGATTACGAAGGTTAAGCAACGTTCTGCGCGGTCAGTTTTTGGATGGGTGACCGTTTTTTTCACTTTTTGCATTATTTTTTTTTTAAATTTGTTTTTTTAGTGTTTTTTGTAGTTAATGGTACGTAACCCTTCGTTCGCAAGTCCGACTCGGTGTTTTTTTTTTTGTTACAATAATTCATCATTTCTTCATAGTACCTACAAACATCGTAGTAGGTATATGGTGCTTCTTTTCAACATCTTTTTTGACAAGTTTTTGATTGAGATTGAATAAAAAAAACGGACAAGTGCGAGACCTACTCGGACACGAAGGGTTCCAGAACGGCAATTTAGTCACCCTGATGAGACCCATACCTATTATTTATTCTGTGCCCCTACACTTTAAAACGGAACACAGTGATGCAAACACTACTGCTTTGCGGCAGAAATAGGTATGGTGCTAGTATTTCCTCGCACGAACTCTTTCACAAAAAAGCGGCCAAGTGCGAGTCACACTTATGGTTTGATGAAAAATATTTTTTTGTGTTTCAGTTCTAAGTAACCACAAAAATTTATTGTTTTTTTCTATTTTTGAGTAGAAGAGCCGAACACCGGGCTCAGTGGCGCGTATTGGGAGAGGCCTATGTCCAGCAGTGGACTAATGTGGGCTGATGGTGATGTGTTATTCCGGGAGTCCAGTTATCTACATTCCAGTTTTCATCCAAATGCGTCCAGACGTTTCAGCGTGAAGAAGTAACACACACACACACACACACACACACAACAAAAAAACACATTATATAATCCATTTCACGTCTATATTCCACGATGGTGCAACCCACTGTAAAGAGGCCCATTGAGGCTCTGCCTACCCCTTCGGTGAAAAAGGCGTGTGTCTAATGTTTGTGCCTATGTACGTATGGGAGATGTATCTGTTACGTAGTAAATAATATATAATCTGTGATAATAAAATTTACTATGTAGGTCAGCTTTAGAGAAGGTAGGTCTCAGTATACCTATAATAGGTAGGTACCTACCTACCTACCTATTATAGGTATACTGAGAGCTGAGAGGTTTTTGATTGACATCAATCTACTTACTTAAAATAATAATAAAAAAACGGACAAGTGCGAGACGTACTCGGGCACGAAGGGTTCCATAACAGTAACTACAAATAAGGCAAAAAAAAGTTTTGACCTGGATGACCCTGGTACCCTCTGCCTATGAACAGTGCATTATCCACTAAATACGCGCCCTATTTGGCATTGAAATGCGCCAGTCACCCTGAGACAAAAATGGAAAGCCTCATGTGCCTATAATTTCACCGGCAACCATACCTACCTATTATTTATTCTGTGCCCATACACTTTTAAACGGAACAAACTAATGCAAGCACTACTGCTTTGCAGAAGAAATAGGTATGGTGGTAGTACTTCCTCGGACGAACTCTTTCACAAAAAATCTCTACTACCTACCTAGGTACTAACAAATGGTGCCAATAATAAAAATACATTTATTTACAGAAAGAATAATACAAGGTATGTACAAAATACATATGAAACAGTTGTGCCACCTGAAGACCGCTGCAAGCGATCTAAAGGTAGCTCAACTGATCCAAATCACTACCAGACGGAAGCGTCCCTAAGATGCTGGCTGCATTGCCACGCTGAATGGCAATACTAATGCGTTGAGCCAGATAAGAGCCAGCTCTCGGGTCACGCGTCGCTTCGACCAAATAATATATATATATAGATATATAGATATAACTAATATAGGTACAGGTCGTCCAAAGATTATGTGACATGAACGGAAAGTAGGTAGGTATCTTAAACATTTTAGATAGGATATTTTGCTGAAAGGAGACTTTATTAACTGCGTTGAGCCAGATAAGAGCCAGCTCTCGGGTCACGCGTCGCTTCGACCAAATAATATATATACATAGATAGGTATATAGATATAACTAATACCTACAGTAATAGTTATGCCTACATGGTAGGTAATACCTAAACGTTTTCTCATTTTACTCAGGCAGGTAGGTAGGTACCTATAACTAACTACTTACCTGTTCCACGGTTTCGGCACAGAATATATACCTATACAGTAAGGTTTCGGTAAGTCAAGCGCTTTATACCTACTCATTTTTGTGTGATTTTTCTTACATTGAGATGAAGCATAGGTAGGTATTTGTTTTTTCTAAGGGAGTGATCTAAATGGCGCTGTTTGCTATTCGTTGAGTTATTTCTGTGCTGTGCTATGTCAGGCCTAAGAATAGACCCCTCAGTCTCCTCCCGTGGATGTCGTAAAAGTTGCAACAACCAAGTGCGAGTCGGACTCGCGCACGAAGGGTTCCGTAACATTATCTATAAAAAGTGCTTAAAAATTAGGTTTGTAAAAAAATAAAAAATAAAATTGCACGCAAAAAGTGGTCACCCATCCAAAAATTGACACGGTAGAGCATTGCTCAACTGTAATACCATACAAAACATACATACCCCAGAACACCCTGAACAAATATCTGCGATCGCAAAAATATTTGTTCCGAGGCGGGAATCGAACCCGCAATCTCCTGCGTCGCAGGCCAACCTTCGCCCGACGCGCCACAGAGGTCGTCTAACGTCTAACTACTAATATTTATTATGTGGTCTAACCTCGTAAAGAGGTAGTATAACTCATATATATAATCTGTGATAATACGATTTAATAACTAGGTCAGTTTTTTTTTCTTTATAAATGGCGTAGTACGACTTGTGCATTTGCCATTTTGAAGTAGGTATAATTTATTATTACAGTTTTATATCAACGTTACAAGTCCTTCCAAGTCGTTAAAGTCACAGTAAATAAATGTTTTAGTAGGTAAACTGGTGGCCGTTTTACAAAAAACTTTGATAGACAATTTCCACCTATTTGAAAAGTTTTTAGTAGTAGTAGAGTTTTTTTGTGAAAGAGTTCGTCCGGGGAAGTACTACCACCATAGGTACCTATTTCTGCCGCAAAGCAGTAGTGCTCGCATTGCTGTGTTCCGGTTTGAAGGGTAAGGGTGCCGGTGAAATTACAGGCTCATGAGACTTGTCATCTTTATGTCTCAGGGTGGCGGGCGCAGTGAAAAATAAAAAAATAAAAAATTGAAAAATTGAAGTGAAATTAAGGAAAAATTATACTTTCCATCTTTATGTCTCAGACGCAGTGCAAAGCTACATAGGGTGTATCCTAGGTGTAAGTGACCTATGAATGAGGTAATGCATTGTTAAAGGCAACGGTTAACATCAGGTAAGTCATTTGAAAACTATGTGAATACAATATTTTTGTGGATAAGTAAGTTGTCAACTAAAAATTTATACATTATTAATATAGATAAATACCTACACTAAGGTTATCTGGCTTTCTAGCATTAAGTTCGCCTTTGTAGGTACTTCTTTGTTTAATGTGCAATAAAGAATTCTATTTATAGATTTAATTTATTGATATATATCCATTTGATTAGAAAAACAATACTTTTCACACCACCTGCTCGACAATGTCCATGCAAACTCAACTTAAAGTAAAACATTATGTCCCAAGAGATATAAAGTTGTATGAAATTCTCTAGGGAATAAAGTGATTTGAATTTGTAACGTCAAATTCGTGTGGAAACTCGTAAAAAACTTTGAGTAAAAAGAAGCTTATTGTAAAGAGGTTTGTTCAAAAAATAGAACTGGTCACAATAAGCAAAACTACAAAAAAAAATACTTTTATCACAGCAGAAGTACCTAATACATTACAAAGAACACAGACCGAGTGTACTATTACAAAGAATGAAAAACAAAAGACTGTGTTTGGTGCTGTGATCCTCAGTGTGTTTTTATTGTCTCGCAGATGATGTGAAAAGTAGAGTACCTATGCAGTATGCTCCTCTGGAATAAAGCCTGTCTTCGTCTTGGGCAGCTTGAACCCCTCGCTTCACTCAGGACTATATATAAGTAAAGTATGCTCCTCTGGAATAAAGCCTGTCTTCATCTTGGGCAGCTTGAACCCCATGCGTTGATACCCTTGTGCCATCTCATCTGTCCGGGACATCAGTTAAGGCCGGTGGGGCGGCAGATTCCGCTGAAGACCTTAAAAATGACTCAAATATGCAAATCTCGACAGAGCTTACTTATTTGAGCCTTTCGGGGTCGAGACTGGGTCCGTGGGGTACCGGAGCTCTTCGAGTTTTATCTACCGACTGGCTGTGCCTGTCGGTTTGGCTGGCTGAGGGGTTTTTACGGCCGTTTCACATCATGCTTATAGCTTTGAAAATAGATGGCGGCAGCTCTGTACTAAATAAAGTGAAACGTCAAAGTCAAGAAAGTAGTTATATATTTTCGTGGAAAACGTGACATAACGCGGTCATTTTATTTACGATATCTGCGTGGAATCTAAGATAGAATAACAATAGGACGTCACACGTTATTGGAAATGAATCTAATATACCTATACCTAGGTAGGTACCTACCTATCTACTTCAAGAGCCGTCCGTTCTGCGTGTGATATGGGCTATAACGCGTAGGTAGGGAGGTAGGTACCTAAGGTACTTACTAGGTTCTGTAATAGGTATGCCTACATGGTTCTATAAAGGTTTTCTCAAATTACTCAGGCAGGTAGGTATTACTAAATAGGTAGGTATGTAGGTACTTACCTGTACCACGGTATCGGTAAGTCAAGCGCTTTACAGGTAGGTACTTACTCACTTTTGTGTGATTTTCTTACATTGAGATGAAGCATACCTAGGTACCTAGGTAGGTAGATATTTGCGTTTTCTAAGGGAGAGATGTAGGTAATCTGAATGGCGTTGTTTGCTATTCGTTGAGTTATTTATGTGCTGTGTTGTGTCCGGCCTAAGAATAAACTCCTCAGTCTCCTCCCGTGGATGTCGTAAAAGTCGAATTAATGATTAGGTACCCGGACTTGTAGATAAGATTCGTTGGTACCTACCAGAGACATGCTATCAAGTAAATTAGTAAATCGTTGGTTGGTACCTATAAGCTGTGTCTTGGCTGCTATTTTTAACCCCCGACGAAAAACGACGGGGTGTTATAAGTTTAAAAATAAAAAAAACATAAATAAGTCTTTATTTCTACATAATAACAATATTGATAATAACATGTGGTACTTTCGTAATTCGTAGGTACATAATATGTACCTAATATGTACCTATTTTTCAAAATGAAGGCAGGTAGGTTTTTTGTACTGATTACGAATGTTACGTTAGTTTTCTATTTCCAAATTAACTTTGCTGCGGGTCATCGAGCTATCGAGGTGTTTGTTTAATCGAGTAAAGTTAAGTGCACTGCGTAAAGTTAGGAAAAAACTAATATGGGTGTCGTTTTCGAGTAATTTGTAGGTGCTGATTATGAATATTACTTCAGTTTTTGGGTTAGGTGGGTAGGTTAGTAGGTAAGCTGGTATCACTGCGTAAAGTTAGGAAAAAACTAATATGGGTGTCGTTTTCGAGTAATTTCTTGGCACTGATTATGAATATTACTTCAGTTTTTGGGTTAGGTGGGTAGGTTAGTAGGTAAGCTGGTAACACTGCGTAAAGTTAGGAAAAAACTAATATGGGTGTCGTTTTCGAGTAATTTGTAGGTCGGTCGTGTGATAGAACATTTAGTGTTGCCTGGTTTAATAAAATTTCCCCATTTTTAGGGTAATTTTTAAAACATCCCGAAAACCATTTTCAATGCAACAACAGACACGCGAGCTGCTTGCAGCTCGCGCACAACCCACCCACTAGTCTATCTATAATATATAAAGCTGGACAACGGTGACTGACTCACTCACTCACTCATTGACATGGTTGTTCTCCTAGAAGGAGTCGTTTTAGACATGGGACATGTTCTAGAGATGTGTTCGGCTCTCCGATGTGACCCCGGGAAAAGTCTGACATTTTGAAAAAACCAAGATGGCGCCCGTTTTCAAAACCGTTCTTCGAAACGGTGTCCTATAGGAACCGTTCAAAGGGCGTATCCTATTGATTTTATACACAGATTACAGAAAAAGTAAAAAAAAAATGAAAAAAAACAATATAGAGGTCCAGAAATGATATTTAAAAAAAAAAAAATCGTCCGCATCAACTTTGACGAGTTTAAGTGTTCTACGAAAGTTGATGCACGACAATTTCGTTTATGCAGAATTGTAGCCAACATCCTGGTGTATATAGGAAATCCCCAACTTTGAAAAAAAAAAAAGTTTTCGAAGTTTTTTTAAGGCATTTTGTAAAATCGAGAAATTGACAATTGGCCCACAATCCATACAAAAATCGATTAAGAAGGTTAAGCAACGTTCTGCGCGGTCAGTTTTTGGATGGGTGACCGTTTTTTTCACTTTTTGCATTATTTTTTTTTTAAATTTGTTTTTTTAGTGTTTTTTGTAGTTAATGGTACGTAACCCTTCGTTCGCAAGTCCGACTCGGTGTTTTTTTTTTTGTTACAATAATTCATCATTTCTTCATAGTACCTACAAACATCGTAGTAGGTATATGGTGCTTCTTTTCATCATCTTTTTTGACAAGTTTTTGATTGAGATTGAATAAAAAAAACGGACAAGTGCGAGACCTACTCGGACACGAAGGGTTCCAGAACGGCAATTTAGTCACCCTGATGAGACCCATACCTATTATTTATTCTGTGCCCCTACACTTTAAAACGGAACACAGTGATGCAAACACTACTGCTTTGCGGCAGAAATAGGTATGGTGGTAGTATTTCCTCGCACGAACTCTTTCACAAAAAAGCGGCCAAGTGCGAGTCACACTTATGGTTTGATGAAAAATATTTTTTTGAGTTTCAGTTCTAAGTAACCACAAAAATTTATTGTTTTTTTCTATTTTTGAGTAGAAGAGCCGAACACCGGGCTCAGTGGCGCTTATTGGGAGAGGCCTATGTCCAGCAGTGGACTAATGTGGGCTGATGATGATGTGTTATTCCGGGAGTCCAGTTATCTACATTCCAGTTTTCATCCAAATGCGTCCAGACGTTTCAGCGTGAAGAAGTAACACACACACACACACACACACACACACACACACACACACACACAACAAAAAAACACATTATATAATCCATTTCACGTCTATATTCCACGATGGTGCAACCCACTGTAAAGAGGCCCATTGAGGCTCTGCCTACCCCTTCGGTGAAAAAGGCGTGTGTCTAATGTTTGTGCCTATGTACGTATGGGAGATGTATCTGTTACGTAGTAAATAATATATAATCTGTGATAATAAAATTTACTATGTAGGTCAGCTTTAGAGAAGGTAGGTTTCAGTATACCTATAATAGGTAGGTACCTACCTACCTATTATAGGTATACTGAGAGCTGAGAGGTTTTTGATTGACATCAATCTACTTACTTAAAATAATAATAAAAAAAACGGACAAGTGCGAGACGTACTCGGGCACGAAGGGTTCCATAACAGTAACTACAAATAAGGCAAAAAAAAGTTTGGACCTGGATGACCCTGGTACCCTCTGCCTATGAACAGTGCATTATCCACTAAATACGCGCCCTATTTGGCATTGAAATGCGCCCGTCACCCTGAGACAAAAATGGAAAGCCTCATGTGCCTATAATTTCACCGGCAACCATACCTACCTATTATTTATTCTGTGCCCATACACTTTTAAACGGAACAAATTAATGCAAGCACTACTGCTTTGCAGAAGAAATAGGTATGGTGGTAGTAGGTACTTCCTCGGACGAACTCTTTCACAAAAAAGCTCTACTACCTACCTAGGTACTAACAAATGGTGCCAATAATAAAAATACATTTATTTACAGAAAGAATAATACAAGGTATGTACAAAATACATATGAAACAGTTGTGCCACCTGAAGACCGCTGCAAGCGATCTAAAGGTAGCTCAACTGATCCAAATCACTACCAGACGGAAGCGTCCCTAAGATGCTGGCTGCATTGCCACGCTGAATGGCAATACTAATGCGTTGAGCCAGATAAGAGCCAGCTCTCGGGTCACGCGTCGCTTCGACCAAATAATATATATATATAGATATATAGATATAACTAATATAGGTACAGGTCGTCCAAAGATTATGTGACATGAACGGAAAGTAGGTAGGTATCTTAAACATTTTAGATAGGATATTTTGCTGAAAGGAGACTTTATTAACTGCGTTGAGCCAGATAAGAGCCAGCTCTCGGGTCACGCGTCGCTTCGACCAAATAATATATTTATATAGATAGGTATATAGATATAACTAATATAGGTACAGGTCGTTCAAAGATTATGTGACATGAACGGAAAGTAGGTAGGTAGGTATCTTAAACATTTTAGATAGGATATTTTGCTGAAAGGAGACTTTATTAACCCCCAACGCAAAAACGACGGGGTGTTATAAGTTTGACGTGTCTGTGTGTGTCTGTGTGTATCTGTGTGTGTGTCTGTGTTTGTGTCTGTCAGTGGCATCGTAGCTCCCGAACGGAAGTGGGGGGCTTAATACAGAGGGCCTATTATAGATTTGTCTTAGTTTTTTACACCCGACGCAATAACGGCGGGTTGTTATAAGTTTGACGTGTCTGTGTGTATCTGTGTGTGTGTCTGTGTGTGTGTCTGTCTGTGGTATCGTAGCTCCCAAACGGATGAACCGATTTTGTTTTTCTTGATTGACAGCCATCGTGATGGGGCCTTCCTATACGGCTAAACCCTCAACGCAATGAAACGGCTTAACCGATTTTGATCAAACATAGCTAAGAACACACCCGAAAAATCCACCTTTCAAACAAAAAATAAATACCTATGTGCACATGTGTTATTCCGGGAGTCCAGTTATCTCTATTCCAAATTTCATCTAAATCCGTCCAGCCATTTAAGCGTGAAGAAGTAACAAACACAAGTACACACACACACAAACTTACAAATTTATAATATAATAAATAATAGATTATTTTCACTAGAAACGGGATATTTACCATGATTTTTAAGTTTTATATGTTCCCGATATTTCGGCACAGTTGCATGCGCCATGATCACGGAATAGATTATTTCTTACTAGCGCTATCTACCTTTTTGCTTACACACTAAATCATTTATCACAGATACAGAACACATAGGTACCTACCTAATGATTTAATATTTTTTACAATCACAGTTGCGACAGAGCCATCTATCGAGCCAAATCGCATAATTGTTTTTTATCACTGAACCCTTTTAGAAGTTTTTAATTATTTAGTTGATTTGTGGTAAAGAGAACGATGATTTAGTCGCAATCTATTTTAAGCATTCCGAGTAGTTCAAAAATACCTACAAACCGTAGTCACAGAATAAATATTACCGCCTACTATACCGCCTATATTACTCAGGCAGGTAGGTATTACTAAATAGGTAGGTATGTAGGTACTTACCTGTACCACGGTATCGGTAAGTCAAGCGCTTTACAGGTAGGTACTTACTCACTTTTGTGTGATTTTCTTACATTGAGATGAAGCATACCTAGGTACCTAGGTAGGTAGATATTTGCGTTTTCTAAGGGAGAGATGTAGGTAATCTGAATGGCGTTGTTTGCTATTCGTTGAGTTATTTATGTGCTGTGTTGTGTCCGGCCTAAGAATAAACTCCTCAGTCTCCTCCCGTGGATGTCGTAAAAGTCGAATTAATGATTAGGTACCCGGACTTGTAGATAAGATTCGTTGGTACCTACCAGAGACATGCTATCAAGTAATTTAATAAATCGTTGGTTGGTACCTATAAGCTGTGTCTTGGCTGCTATTTTTAACCCCCGACGAAAAACGACGGGGTGTTATAAGTTTAAAAATAAAAAAACATAAATAAGTCTTTATTTCTACATAATAACAATATTGATAATAACATGTGGTACTTTCGTAATTCGTAGGTACATAATATGTACCTAATATGTAGGTACCTATTTCAAAATGAAGGTAGGTAGGTTTTTTGTACTGATTACGAATGTTACGTTAGTTTTCTATTTTCAAATTAACTTTGCTGCGGGTCATCGAGCTATCGAGGCCATCGTGACACGAAGGGGGGAAGTGGCGAGCGAAGCGAGCCACTGACCAAATGAGATATCGAGACCATCGTGACTGGAGCCACTGACCCCCTGAGTGGAATGATGGTCGAGTGACTGAGTTTAACGCAGGGGCGACGTATTAATCGTATTAATTAGTTTGAGTGTACTGATTACGAATATTACGTTAGTTTTCTATCTCCAAATTAACTTTGCTGTAGGTTATCGAGACCATCGTGACACGAAGGGGGGAAGTGGCGAGCGAAGCGAGCCACTGACCCCCTGAGTGGAGTGATGGTCGAGTGACTGAGTTTAACGAAGGGGCGACGTATTTATGGTATTAATTGTATCGTATTAGTTGTTGGCAACTCCTTAGCAGGATGACTAAATGGGTCACTGCACCCGCCACCCTGAGTAATAAAGATGGAAAGTCTCATGTGGCTGTAATTTCACCGGCACCTATACCCTTCAAACCGGAACACAGCAATGCGAGCACTACTGCTTTGCGACTGAAATAGGTATGGTGGTTGTAGGTACTTCCCCGGCCGAACTCTTTCACAAAAAAGCTCTACTACTACTACTAACAAAACGCATATTTGTTACCTAGCTAAACTTATATATATGACATGTTTAGTTTAATTGACAAGGTACACACTAACGTATACTATTAGATAATGTATATAATATTGTTGTCGTTAATCAGAGTCCAAATCAAGCGGCTCGCCCCGACTACGCACGGGTAGCCCCCGGTGAAAAAAAAAAAAAAAACGGTTCAGCCGTTTCATTGCGTTGAGGGTTTTTTTATATTTTATATATTAACTACTTGTGTATTAGGTATACCGCACGACTATGACGTATATATTATCTATTTAAGTAGTATAATGTTGGCAACAATGGGAGAAAACGGTGTTTGTGTAATCGAGGGATGAAAAAAAAACGATATGGGTGGCGTTTTCGAGAAATTTGGAGGTGCTGATTGCGAATGCATCATCAGTATTTCAGTCAGATACGAAGGTAAGGTAAGCTGGCAACCCTGCGTAAAGGTAATATACGGAAAAAACTAATATGGGTGTCGTTTTCGAGTAATTTGTAGGTGCTGATTATGAATATTACTTCAGTTTTTGGGTTAGGTGGGTAGGTTAGTAGGTAAGCTGGTAACACTGCGTAAAGTTAGGAAAAAACTAATATGGGTGTTGTTTTCGAGTAATTTGTTGGTGCTGATTATGAATATTACTTCAGTTTTTGGGTTAGGTGGGTAGGTTAGTAGGTAAGCTGGTAACACTGCGTAAAGTTAGGAAAAAACTAATATGGGTGTCGTTTTCGAGTAATTTCTTGGTTCTGATTATGAATATTACTTCAGTTTTTGGGTTAGGTGGGTAGGTTAGTAGGTAAGCTGGTAACACTGCGTAAAGTTAGGAAAAAACTAATATGGGTGTCGTTTTCGAGTAATTTGTAGGTCGGTCGTGTGATAGAACATTTAGTGTTGCCTGGTTTAATAAAATTTCCCCATTTTTAGGGTAATACCAAACATACCGTAGGGCAAACCATTTTCAATGCAACAACAACAGCAAGACACGCGAGCTGCTTGCAGCTCGCGCACCACCGACCCACTAGTCTATCTATAAAAATGCCAAAAAATACACTTGTTTTATATGGGTAATATCCCTTAAATATTTATTATATTGTTTATTTAAACTGTCTTACTATCAGGGTTCATGAGATAAAGCCTGGTGACAGAAATAATAAATAAAACAAAAATAACATTTTGACAGCTGTCATCCAAAATGTAGATTTTGTCATCAGCTTTCATTTAAGCCATACAACGAAACTCTAGCAAGAGTAGTTTCCAAAATATGACTGTTTCAATTTTGACAGCTGTCATCCAAAATGTAGATTATGTCATCAGCTTTCATTTGAGCCATACAACGAAACTCTAGCACGAATAGTTTCCGAAATATGACTGTTTCAATTTTGACAGCAGTCATCCAAAATGTAGATTTTGTCATCAGCTTTCATTTGAGCCATACAACGAAACTCTAGCACGAGTAGTTTCCGAAATATGACTGAATCAATTTTGACAGCTGTCATCCAAAAAAACGGCTATAGTTGCGATTTGCCGGTTGCCGCAACTGAGAGTTCAAAATTTTGTCGTGTTCTGAGCGCCTTAGAGATTGATAAAACTATGTGATCCCAAAAAAGTCAACATTATAGGAACACAACTTTAAAACAATACAACACTAAAAAGAAACAACATTGCGGGAAATTATACATTTTGGAATTTCAAAATTTTGCAAAGTCAACCGAATGTTCCTAAAGGAACTTGTTTTTTGGTGAACATTCTATCCAAAAAACCATGTCAAAAACAAACGCTAAATAAACAAATTTTTATGGCGAGAAAAGCAAGGTTAGTAGGTATGTTGTATCAAATTGAATGGTGCAAACGTAACCACGGGGCTAGGTCAACACATCACTAGAGTCACTTACTCGGTGGTACCGTTTAACTTTAAAAGACCTACGGTACCGCCAGGGGTATGGCCAGGGGTACCGTGGGTCTGAAATGCTAGGTTTCCGTACTGGCTGCAAAACGGTAGGTAAAAATTTGACCAAACGCGGTTTACTTTCTAGTGTTATGTCGATATATGATCCCATAGGTTTGCTCATGCCAGTAGTGATTCAGGGTAGAATTATTATTCAAAAACTATGGAGAGAAGGATTTGCCTGGGATTCACCTATCCCCTCAAAATATGAAGCTGAATGCTATAGCTGGTTTGATCAGCTCGCGTCGGCAGCTAGTCTAAGAATCCCGCGCTGGTACGTAGGCAGACCAGAGCAATGCGACACTCAGCTTCATATTCTAGCCGATGGGGGGGGAACAAGCCTATGCTTGCGTTGCATATTGGCGTTATACTTTCATAGACGGCTCAGTCAGACTTGCTTTAATAGGGAGCAAAGCGCGTGTTGCTCCCTTGAAGCCACTTTCTATTCCGCGTTTAGAATTACAAGCGGCCCTAATTGCGACACGTTTTGCACAAAGTATTTTGCGGGCTCATCGTTCACAACCTTCCGCTGTCTACTACTGGACTGATTCCATTACAGTTTTAAAGTGGATCCGCAGTGACGCGCGTAATTTCAAAGCGTTTGTAGCCCATACATTAGGAGAAATTTTAGAATTTACGAATCCATCCAATTGGAACTGGCTTCCTAGTGAACTCAATATCGCAGACGATGCTACGAAACCAAAACGTTCCAAGCTATCTATATCGCATAGATGGTTTACTGGCCCATCGTTTCTTGCTGAACCCTTCAAAGAATGGCCCCGTGAACCAAAGTGCAACACCGATGAAGTTTCACGAACGTCTGAGCTAAAACCCGAGTTCGTGGGACTTCTTGTGAATAACCCGTTACTTGAGCCGCCGGTTCCTGATGTTACTCGTTTCAGCAGCTGGCTGCGGTTATTAAGAGCTACCGCCCGCGTTTTTCAGAGCGTAAGAATTTTTTGGTCTAAGTCTCGTTCACCGCGTTTAATCTCGAAATCTGGTGACGATACTACGTCCCCCTCGCAACTTTCGGCAGCGGACATGCTTCAAGCAGAGAAGATGCTCTTCCAACGTGTTCAGGTAGACAGTTTTGCAGAAGAACTAAAGTTTCTAAAAAGGTCTCAGCCAATGCCTAGAAGCAGCCGCATAGCAGCGCTCGCCCCGGTCCTCGACAAAGATGGTCTTATAAGATTATATTCGCGCATAAAGTTCGCTCCCGGGGTGGATGAGAGTGTAAGGTCGCCAATTATCCTAGATGGCTGTCATCGAATCGTGCGCTTGTATACTTTACATAAACATGCCGAAGCAGGTCATGGCAACCACGAGCTTGTCCTTAACGAACTCAGACAGAGGTTTTGGATACTTCGAGCAAGAGATACCATTCGCAGTGTAGCTAAAGCTTGTTTACAATGCAGAAAACAAAAGGGCCGACTAGAAACGCCGGCAACAGGTGATCTTCCTTTGGAACGCCTTGATCACCATACAAGGCCGTTCACTCATATAGGCCTAGATTATTTTGGCCCGATAGAAGTGTCAGTAGGAAGACGACGGGAAAAACGATATGTGGCGTTATACACGTGCCTAGTAACAAGAGCCATACATTTGGAGGTTGCTACATCGCTGACATCTGCTTCCGCCATAATGAGTCTTAGACGTCTGATAGCCCGAAGAGGATCTCCTACAACAATATTCTCAGATAACGGCACAAATTTCGTGGGAGCCAGTCGAGAACTTTCCTCGTTTTACGATGGAGCAGTTGAGAATTATGCAACCTGTCACAAGATTTCATGGCGTTTTATCCCACCCGCTTCACCTTTCATGGGCGGCGTATGGGAAAGATTGGTGCGCTCAGTTAAAGCTGCACTGCGTGCCACCCTCAAGAACAGAGCGCCACGAGAAGAAGTTTTTACCACTTTACTTCTTGAAGCAGAGTCCATAATAAACTCAAGACCGCTCACCTACGTTCCAAACTCTCCAGATGCCCCCGAAGCTATAACACCCTTCCACTTCCTCATTGGCTCCTCGTCGGTGGATCCATGGCCTGTCCAACTCTCTGACGCAGATCTTCTACGCAGGTGTGATTGGCGGCGCGTCCTTAGGCTTGCTGATAATTTTTGGGCGAGATGGCTGAACTAGTATCTACCCACACTTATTCCACGAGGACGAAACAGAAGAGAAACGAATTTTTGCGAGGGTGACGTAGTCCTCATTGCCGATAATACTCTAACACGAGGACTTTGGCTTCTAGGTAGGGTGATAAAAACTTTTGTGGTACCTGACGGACTGGTTCGGGTTGTAGATGTGGCTACCAAGGGCGGTATTTTACGCCGACCAGTCCGTAAGCTCGTACCACTTGTAACTGAACCCCAGCCAGTCATCACCAGGGTAACCAGGGTTTAGTGTTCCACTAGGGGCCCGGAATGTTGAGGACTGGCTGGAAGACGGACTCCTTGTTTTTGATATTGTCAATGTTTTTAAAAGATATTGTTTTGGCACTTGTGTGTGTTGTCAGTTGACTGTTTTGTACGTAGACTTGTGCAGTGAATTTATGTGTATTTTTAAATAAACTACCATTTTCTTTTAAACCATTATACAGTCCTATCACTCGTTAACAGTGTTTGTATTCTATGTGCAGTCACAAGCGCTAGCAATGTAACACACTTTTTGGAAAGATATTCGAGGGAAAGAGTCTCATCAGGATACAGGGATTCTAGATGATTTAGGACTACACTTGTATCCCAAGTAGTGTTATAGCGTGGTAACGGTGGTCTTAACCTATATACGCCCTTGCAAAATCTGGTAATTCTATCATCATCTGAAATGGTTCCTATAATTAGGGAAAGCGCACAGCGGTGGGTATTTATTGTACCATATTGACCACCATCATTATATAATTTAGTAAGAAACTCGATTATCATTGGAATAGATGGCTGGTACATGTTAATATTGTTTTGATTACTAAAAATAAACCATCGTTTGAGACAAATGTCATATTGCTTCAGAGTGTTGTCTGACAGGGAGGCCAGCACGATGTCCAGGGCAGAAGGCGGGACTAGTCGCTGCAGCATCGCTGTCCGGACAATATTTCGGCAACCAGGGTAGTGTGGATTTGAATGTTCTGGTTGCTGCAATTAGGAATAATGACATCATTAGATTTCAGTTTTATTAAATCTGAAGATAGAAGTCGCATATAAAGAGGGTACCACGGTTGTGCGGGCCAATCAGGAACGACTACGATACCGTTGGCTTTATCTGTTATGATTTTTCTCAAGGTTTTAAGTATTACTGCTACTGGAGGAAAAGCATAGAACGAATGTCTTGACCAGTCTAATGTGAACGCATCAATAGCAAAATTAAATGCTTCTGGATCTTTGTGCCAAGACACAAATTTTTTACATTTTTTATTAATGCGGGTAGCGAACAAATCAATCTGGGGAACTGTGAATTTATCAATGATTTTTCGGAAGCCAGTATCTGATAGTTCCCATTCAGTGTCAGGATGGGATCGCCTAGACTCCTTATCAGCAGTAGTGTTTTCTGCAGATTTTATATATGAAGCTACGACAAAGATTTTTCGTGACTCACACCACTGCCATATGTCTTTCGTGACTTTGGTTAGGTGAGGATATTGGATACCCCCCATACGATTGATATAGCTGACAGCGGTTGTGTTATCAACCCTTAGTAGTATTTGACAGTCATAGCAGTTTTTTGCAAATACTTTGAGAGCAAAATAAGCTGCTAAAAGTTCGAGATTGTTTATGTGCAATAGCAGTTCACTATTCGACCATTGGCCATTAGCTGTTTGCTCATTGCAGGCTGCGCCCCACCCAGTTGTTGAGGCGTCAGAGAATATTTCTAAAGCATATTTATCATTTCTTATTTTTAGGACGGAATGATCAATGACATTTAGCCACCAGTCTATGTCTGGTAACAGTGACCTAGGAAAAGTCATGTATCTGTCATAATCTCCATTTTCTTGTAAGTTGAGATACTTGCAGCGTTCTAGTTGCTTTGTGTAAAGCCATCCGTACTCAATGGCAGGACAGGCAGAAAACAATAATCCTATAAGTTGGGCAAATTTTCTAATTTTACAACGCTTTAGTTTCTTGATGTTTTCCAGTTCTAATTTAATACGATTTCTTTTCTCTGTTGGTAAACTCAGTTGCCATTTATGTGTGTTTATAATATATCCTAAGTACTTGCAAGACTTTGATGGTATTTTTATACTTTTTTCGTGATTGATAATAAACCCTAGAGCCTCTAATAACATTTGAGTGGTCTCTATGTTTTGCAAACATTCTTGATAAGTTTGACCAGTTAGAAATAAATCGTCTAAGTAGATAGAGGATATATAACCACAAGACCGTAATAACTGGACAACTGGTTTCATGAGTTTGGTGAAAATATATGGAGCTGATACAGATACCAAATGGTAAAACATTAAATTCATACATTTTTCCATCAATAATGAACCGTAGGTACTTCCTTGACTCCGGGTGGATGTTAATTAGAAAATATGCATCTTTTAAATCCAAGGTTGCAATATAACATTCCTTAGATATAAGCTTAAGAGCTGTACGAATGTCTTCTAACTTAAAATGTTTTGTATTGATGAATTTATTTAACACTTTTAAATTCAGGATGAATCTCATCTTGCCATTTGGTTTCGGTATCATAAATACACGCGATATATATTGGCTTGAACAAGGTAGGCACTCAGAAATTGCTCCAATAGATTCTAGATTTTGAATGGTATCTACTAAGTGGATTCTTTCTGTATTTCCAAAACTATTCGATGCTGGTAAACAAGATTGATGTACAGAGTGATCTAAATTAATTTGGTAACCGTTTATCCATGATAATATAGTACGGTCCCTGGTTATAAGAGACCATTGTTTATAAAAATGGGTAAGTCTGCCAGTATAGCGTACCGGGTCTACTGGCGGCGGGTTTGCTTGGGCCGCTGTTTGTAGGTGTGCGACAAGCTGGTACGCGGCGCCCGTGCCGGCGGTGCGTTCTGTGAGGCAGGCGGCTGGTGACGTGGCGGTTGGCCCATCGGCTGCCTGCGAGCCGGGGTCCTCGCCCTCCAGTTTAAATACTTGCTCGATGTATTTGCAGAAGTAGCAGGTTTGGTTCTTTGGTTAGGATCTGGTTTCAGATCTGAGGAAGATTTTGAAACTGCCTTTGCCGTCTTTATGGTTTCCGTAAAGTTGTTACCAAACAAAAATTTATCTACTTTTGTGGTAGACAACTGTTCCTTCATTTCTTTTTTGACGCTGTAAAGGGCAAAGTTGCGCCTTGCTTCAGATTCTGAATGTTGAATGTCGCAAAATATTCGACCAATATCCATAAGATTTTTTATCAGGTCGTTGTTTTTATCCTTGGTACTAAGTTGGTCAGATATTACTTTTCCTAGTGCGGAAATTCCGGCTGCTATTTGCTTTTGCCTTGTTTCAATGGCTTTGTCTCTCTTGACGACCTGTTCAGTTAAGGCTGCTTTAATTTCAACGTTTAGTTGCGGTGCAGCAATATTAGTAAAGTTACCTGGTACTAAAAAAATCTTAATGAGGTCCTTACGGATCTCTTTATCTAAGCCAGATGTCGTTATATGCGCAAATCTGGTTGCAACATCTTTATTGATATCGTGTCCGTATTCTTGCGTTACTGACGGATCAGCCCCCAATATCTCTAATATTTCTGTGTTTGTGGACGTATCCTCACAAAAACGTGGAGCAGCAGAGTTCTCTAGAGAATTATCGAGTACCAGAGGTATTTCATTAACTTGCACCGAAAGGACTTCATTATTTTCCGATGCGGGTAGATCGATAACATCTTCCGAGTCTGGAACAAGGAAGTGAGTTGTAAATCAAAAATGTTGATAACATATTGATTAATGGGCATGTGACTCGGGTAAGATTTGTAAACGACTCAGTATCCACTGATTTAAATGCGGCGGTATAGTCCTTCAGACTACCCTGATGCATTAATTTCAGTAAAGGCTTCTACAGCCGTTATCTTTATGCTGCGAGATAGTCCCGCAGACTACTCTGATCCAATTTTATCAAGCTCGGCGTTTTATTGCCATTTATTTAATGCGGCGAGATAGTCCCGCAGACTACTCTCATGCATATAATAGGCATTTGATAGCCATATATTCAATGCGGCGAGATAGTCCCACAGACTACTCTGATGCAATTTTATCAGCTCGGCGTTTTATTGCCATTTATTTAATGCGGCGAGATAGTACCGCAGACTATTCTGATGCAAAAAATGTAATGTGGCGTTATGGTGTAACATTTTGTATGTAGGAAGGTAGGTACTTACTGTCAGGGTTGTTTGGCGACGGTGGCCTCGAAGAATCCGAAGGGCTCGACGACCGACTGGAGGATGAGGATGACGAACTTATCGGAACATGGTTACGATTTCCACGACGCGATTGACTTCATGTCAACAATTCTCTAAACTATAGTGCTGAAGTGGTATCACATATGCGTGACTACATTGTGTTAAATAATTACTAAAGTACTAATCTAGAAGACTAAGCACGAGTATAATAATGTAACGACTATTGCTATTTACGACAATTTTCATCAACAAAACTATATTCTGAACAAAATAATGTAACGGACTTGATGTAATAAATCGTTGCTACTTAGACCAACGGATATGCAAAATTTTAAAATATTTGATTGGATTTTATGTCGTAAAGGATTTTTAATTTTTTGTATGACCGTTACATACATACATACATAGACACACGCCTTTTTCCCCGAAGGGGTAGGCAGAGCCACAATAGGCCTCTTTTCACAGTGGGTTGCACCATCGTGGAATATAGACGTGATAAGTGGTGAGCTCATCGCCGCCATTGCTTCCCACGACTGACTCGGCTAACGCTTTCTTCCAGTAATAACACATTCCATAATAAGCTACCAGCCAGAACAAATCTTATCAACAAGTCCGGGTTCATGACCGTTACATCGTTTAAATCGCACAGCTATTTAGATTTACGACGTTGCAAAGAACTAAAAAAAGTTAGAATCCAAAACTTGACCTATACGACTCAAAGTTTTATTACTAAGTATGTGACTTACTACAAATAAATTTGACGTCGTAGCTCCTTCATTTGAAGATAAAACAAAATTTTAAAAATAGTTTTCGATGGAGAACTATATTTCCAGTTCAGTGTTATAAAGAGTGTGCTTACGACAAAATGTCTCTTACGACATTTGAAATTTCCATCATCGATTTATTCTTCGTTCCATTTCGTCTTGGCGTCTAGAGTTCTTAAATTATATTTGTTTCCCGAGGTAGGTATACCTAGGTATCTACGTACTTTATCTGTATTTGGTTGACAAATACTAGATTTTTAATACAACACACATCAAAAAAGTCTAAGCAACTTGAACTAATTAAAATTTTAGGATGGTTTTTCACATTATAACGTTTGTATTTTATTATTTAAATATTTTTTTAGGGTCTTAATGATATAAAAATAACAGCTTTTGTCTTCAATAGTTCTTTTAATAACATAAATTAACTATAATATAGTTAATTTGTAGGTACCTTAATTTGTACAGTACATTATAATATAATGTACTGTACGAATTAAGGTACCTACATAAGACACAATTTTTTTTTTTACAAAATGAAATTTCTAAAGAAAATTAATTTATTGTGAAAGAATTGGATAATTTAATACAAGGTATGGCCTCCTCTGCTATTCAGAACTTGTCGGCAATGATTATTCATAGAATTAATGAGACTGTTTATGTCATCTTGCAGCAATCGCTCCCAATGGAATTGTAGCAAATCCTTCAGCTGTTGGGTTGTTGTCACTCCGTCCAAGTCCTTCAAAACAAGTCTCTAGAGCATGTCCCATCCGTGCTCGATGGGGTTGAGGTCTGGCGATTGTGCAGGCCAGGGCAATACCCGGATGTTCTCCATTGCCAAGTATTCACTGTTTAGTGAACTAGATGACTGTAGTATTACGGACGACCGTAGTGTATCGTCCGTAATAAATAAAACTAAATAAATTGTTTATGTACAGTCTATATACAGAATATTTACACAACGCTATACTATTTACAAATATCACTGCAATCCAATCATATAGGTAGGTATGTACATAGTTCACTATAGTTTAAAATATATACACAAGGAGTAGGCAGTCACAGTGCAACAACAACATAAATCAATACAATCGCGTGAACTCGTAGGCGTCTGGAACGCGCATTCAACCAGTGTCTGTCGTGAGCGGGACTGGCTGCTCGCATGGGCACTTGCGGGCGAGCCGAGGGCCGCACGGGGGGAGAGTACTTCGTGTCAGCTCCCGCGCGCGCGGCCTTCACCTCCGCGGCTCTCTATGCGCGCGCGTGCTGTGTGCAGCTTATAAGCACAAAATATTATTTGGTAATTCCAGGCCAGAGCCGTTTCTACAGGAGTGGGATAAGATGGATAAACTACTTAAATATGAAATGCTTAGGTGATGTGTTGTATATTATAAACTACGTAAACCATAATGAATATGTAGCTAAGTCGGCTACATCACTCCCCCCCAGAGGCCGTGACTACGGAAGATAAAAGTTGGGAAAACGGACTCGCCTCCCTGATCTGTTCGTTTTGTCCGGTACTGTTGGGATAGTTGTTGTTTTGGAGGCCGGAGCTGTAAGAGTCGGAGCTTGAGGTGTCGGAGCTGTAGGGGTTGCCGTGTTAGCGCGAGGTGGAGGGAAAGCTATGCTTGGATGGGGATCAGACAGTAGGTAGGCCGGTTTCAGGCGGTCTATTGATACCGTGACCGATTTTCCCTTAACATCGATTTTAAAGGTTCTGTCCCCTCTGCTTATGACTTTATATGGTCCAGTGTAGGGCGGCTGTAAGGCGCCTCGCAACGCGTCATCCCTTAGGAGTACGTGGCTGGAGGTGCTGAGGTCCTTGTGGACGAAAACTTTCACACCACCGTGGCGGGATGCTGGGACTGGTCGTAGCAGTCTGGCATGGTTTTGCAAGCGAGCGGTAAAGTCGGTGACGTCTGTGATTGCTGTTTGTGTATTTTCTTCGACGAATTCGCCTGGCAGCGTGAGTGGTTCCCCGTACAACAATTCTGCAGACGACGCCTGGATGTCCTCCTTAACCGAGCTTCTAATGCCCAGAAGAATCAGAGGAAGACACTCGACCCAATTTTCAGTGGCATGACACTTAATAGCGCCTTTCAGTTGGCGATGGAATCGTTCGACGAGGCCATTGCACGCCGGATGATATGCGGTGGTCTTCTTGTGCTGGAATCCAAAGAGGCGCGAAAGAAATTGAAACTGACGATTCGAATTGTCGTCCGCGGTCTGTAACAATTTCGATGGGACACCCGAATCTAGCTATCCAGCCTTGTAAGAGTGCCTTGGCTACTGTCTCGGCAGTAATGTCGGCAATCGGGATCACTTCCGGCCGTCGCGTAAAGCGATCGATAGCAGTTAAACAGTAGCAAAATCCTTGAGACACTGGAAGAGGACCGACTAGGTTTATATGCACGTACTTAAAACGTGCACGAGGTAAGTCGAACGTTCCCAAAGGTGCGGAGACATGGCGATTTACCTTGGCACACTGGCATGCAATGCAATGACGTGACCACTCGCGGCAATCCTTTCTTACCCCGGGTCATACGAAACGCTGGGCGATTAATTTTGCTGAAGAATTGGCCCCGGGGTGACTGAGGGAATGGAGGCTGTCAAAGATTTTCTTCCGACAGATCCTCGGAACGAATGGTCTGCCAGTCGGTGTACTGACATTGCCATAAAGTTCAATACGACTTCCAGGTAAGGACATTTTCTTCAGACGAAGAGAGGAATCACCCTTGAGTAACAGCTCCAATTCGGGATCAGCACTTTGGGCTTGTGCAATGTTCTCCAGCTCGATAGGTTTCTGCAGTTCTTCTACGCGTGACAGAGTGTCGGCGACGACGTTATCTTTGCCCGAAATATGACAAACATCTGTTGTAAACTGCGAGATAAAGTCGAGGTGCCTGAACTGGCGCGGGGAACAAGCTTTTTTGCGTTCACTGAAGGCGTAGCACAATGGCTTGTGATCGGTGTAAATCACAAAATGTCTAGCTTCTACCATGTGCCTGAAGTGTTTAACGGCTTCGTAAATAGCAAGAAGTTCACGATCGTAGGGGGAGTATTTAACCTATGCTGGATTAAGCTTTCGCGAGAATAAGGCTAGCGGCTGCCAAACCCCCTCGTGCATTTGCTGCAAGACTGCTCCGATGGAATTGTCTGAGGCATCCGTTACCAGGGCAAGTTGGGACTTACAGTTAGGATGCGCCAGAAGTGCAGCGTTGCAAAGATCCTCTTTGCATGCCTTGAAAGCCTCCAGAGCTTCCCCAATGAGGTGTACTGGGTGAGAACCTTTTACCGAACCTATAACCAAGTCGTTCAAATGCCCTTTTTGAACTTGAGTGACTGAACAAGCTGATGGCCCACCTGATGTTAAGCGGTAACAGTGCATTACCTCATAGGTCTCCTAGGACGCGCCCAATGTGGCATTGCACTGCGCCCGCCACCCTGTGACATAAAGATGAAAAGTCTCATGTGCCTGTAATTACACCGGCACCCTTACCCTTCAAACCGGAACACAGCAATGCGAGCACTACTACTTTGCGGCACAAATTGGTATGTTGGTGGTACTTCCCCAGACGAACTCTTTCACAAAAAAGCTCTACTACTACTAAACACCTCCTACTACGGTACTACTAAGTACCTCTCTAATCAAAAATCCCCGACGAAAAAAGTCTAAAGTCATAAAACCTTGTGTACCAAGTTTCACCCAGATCGGTAGTAAAATACGACCTGTGTACCAATAGACTGACAGAAGAATGCAAATTGAACTTGGAGCAGAGACGCTTCTCTCGCTCGGTCAACTAGTACGAACTGCTTCCGAAAACGCGAATACATTTTTTGGAGTGTCGTGGTCGCGTCGTCAGCTCGGGTTTTCGCAGAATAGGATATAATAGTTTTTTAGAATCCCTCCCTGGAGACCTTGCTGAGGTGTTTCCGGCCTAAGAATAGACCCCACCATGACGTCTCTTCCCGTGGATGTCGTAAACGCCCACTGTCTCCACGAGCGAGAGAATCGCGGCGATATTAACGTCGTGCCATGTATTTCTATGAACGCGTCTCCACACGGCGATGTTATCGCGGCGATAATTTGTATGGGCGAGCGCGGACTCGTCGCGATTCTCTCGCTCGTGGAAACAGCGCCTTAGGGATTACCGGCTAGCTTATTACGTATCGATACGTTAGATATGAAATACTAATTTGCAATTTGGATGCGATAATCGCGCAATTCTTGCTATCGCGTTGCTATTGCAAGATACGTAATAAGCTAGCCGGACTTGTTAGTAAGATTTGTTAGTATAAATAAATAAATTATAAATAATGCTGGACAGTTCACACAACATTATCTAGCCCAAAGCTAAGCAGAGCTTGTGTTATGGATACCTACTAGATAACTGATACATACAATACATTACCTATACAGATAGTTTTTTTTATTATACATAGAAATTACCCAGAACACCCTAATCTGCAGATCGTACAAATATTTATTTGTTCCGAGGCGGGAATTGAACCCCCAACCTCCTGCGTCGCAGGTAACCTTTGCCCGCCACGCCACAGAGGTCGTCAGGGGGAGGTTTGTTTTTACATGCATAAAAACTAAAAACAAACGCGGAATCTGCGCTAAAAGATCCACTGTTTTCTTATTGTCTTATTACCAAAGAAATAAAATACTAAGGTGGTGAAAGGTGCACTAGAAATAAAGTGGTATAAACAGTTTTATTCATTTATTGCTTAAAATTAAAATTAGTACAGCCTGCGGTCCCCTAACTACCTCTGTGTTGAATTTTGCGTTCCTATCCTAACTCACCAAAGGAACAGATGAATGAAAACCACCTGGGTGTGGGTGTTATTCCTTTGTCCCGGGAAGGCGGTTGTACTTAGCAATCCATAGATAAAAACAGAAGCAAAACTAACTAGTAAAACATCCCTTTACTCTTACTACAAGATGTTTGCGGTTGATACAGCAGATCCTCGGACTCCAAGATCTTCGCGGAAATACAAACTCAGTAGCAGAAACTGACGATGGATTTGAATGTTTGGAACTTATATCGATTGTATTTGCCATTGACGCACCACTTTCAGTAGCTAAAGAGCTTCTAGTACCTGATCTGTGAGGGCCCTTCAGTCCTTCTGGTCCGGATCCACCAGATGAAGCTAACGATGATCCTGCCAAGTTCTTTTGAAGTACGACCGGCGTCAAGCTTTCTTCGTTGTTTGAAGATACGGCAGATTCACTTGAGCTACTTGCTAGCCTTTTTACTCCATTATGTTCAACCGGTCGGTATGGATTGTATAGTTTACTTGGTCTGTATGATTTGTTACTGGCTTCGTTTGATGCAGCTCCAGATGATGAATTTTCTGACCTATGCTGTCCACTTAGGCCGTATGGTTCTCCTGGTCTGTATAGGCCGTTTTGATTGTTGCCGGAACCACTTGATGTTACTACTGCTGAATTGGAGGTTGAATCTCCAATTACTAAGACGGAACTTGATGGATTTGACGAAGATGCTCCAGCAGAACCAGGTGTTCCTGGTCTATACTGGTTATTTAGTCGACTTAGTCCATCTGAGCCCGATGCATCACCACGGCCTAATGAATATCCAGGGCCTTGTCCGTTTAGTTCAGTTGCTCCGTATGGTATTCTGGGGCTAGCAGAATCGGCTGCAGCTAAAGATGATGAGGAGTCTGATCCTTTTTTTGTGAATTGGGTTGTCCCAGAGGTCTGACCGAAGGTGGATGGACTGGAGCTACCTTCTGTGTATTGTTTATGTGAGTCTGTAGGTCCATAAGTTCCATCAGCTCGTGTACGACCTGAGGATGCTGCTCTATCATCAGAGACAGTCTGTCCAGATTCATACTTTCGTTGGTTATATCCATATCCCTTTTCGGCAGGTCCGTTATCTCCACGACTAAAACCGAAACCTCTCTGGCCTGATCCATAATATCCTTGATAAGGAACGATACCATCGTGGCCTTTTCCATATTGCCTCTGTCTTGATCCATGACCTTCTAGGTCTAAAACAGCATCCGAGCTTGAGGTTGCGCCAGATTCTTGTACTTTTTGGATTGATTCATTGTCTGAATCAAATTTACTTGCAGCCGAAGGAACAGTCGAAGCTGATGACAGTGATGTACTACCTTCAATTACATGTCCTGAGCTGGAAGTTAGCTTGGAGGCTGTTGGAGAGTTTCCTTGTCCACATGAATCACCTTGAGCTAGACCCTTAGGTATATTTGCCCCTGGGCCATACTTTTCTTGGTTAGAAGCAGAAGTAGTGGCTAACGACGAAGTAGAGCTATACTGTCTTGCGTCTGAGCTTGTGGACGAAGCGGCCCCGGAAGATGTTTCTTGTTGTTCAGCAGGCACTGATGTGATAATCACATCTTCTTCAAAGATAGATACATTACCAAATTCGTCAGTTGCTATAACGAAGCTCTTAACAACCTGTTGATTGGAAGGGTTGTGAGATACTCCTTGTTCTTTAAATTCTGTGAAAAGATGCTGTACCTTTTCCAAGGTACCTTCTTCGTTTTTTTTTATTATATCGATGTTTTTCAGCTTTTCTTCCGTGTAGTTATTTTTGCTATTAAATTCTTTATCGAAGATGTCTGCAGATATTAACTGCAAACAAATATTTTATTATTAGAAGCATATTTGTAAACTTAATATCAAAATAATTTGAATAACCAGAACTTTAAATTAAATAAATAACCATTAATACAATTGTAATTTAAGTTTTCACGCCGACGGGAAGCTATCCTAGCTAGCTAGCTATATGTGTTACGTGTGTGTTGTGTTCTTTGGGGAAAAATAAACGAATTTTCTTTATTTTTTTCTTTTCTATCCAGATGAAGACATATAGTACATCAAGATGGGCCTCACCATGGCATTTGGTAGTTTCAGGTAAGCCAAAAAACTGTGACGAAATAGTGATAAATAGTGACGCAAATAAATAGTGACACAAGGAGATATGTTGGTCATTCACTGAGGCTTCTAACTTGAAGTCGGAAGCCTCGCCAAGACCGGCTGCACGTATCGTTAAGATTTATATATAAAAAATATAAAAAAAACTGTGATGAAACAGTGACCTGTAAGTGATTCACAGAAGTAGATAAAACATAGATTATAGTTAAGTTCTAGCTATATTACCTTATGGATAACGCTAGTTATGCTAGTACACACAATGAATCCTAGAGAGAGAGAGGTCAGATGTCAGGTCTGTTAGGCGGATAGAGATAATGATACCCTGATGAGATTCCAAGACTTCCTTTTAATCTACGATGGGAGAGGTTTATGTCAAGCGGTAGTTCTATTCGAGCCTAAGCGAAAACGATCATGCAAAGTGATTGAGAATAATAATCAAAAACTTACCTGCAGAGCGCAGAACAAAATCACTAAAGTTTTGACTCTCATTTTGAGAGTATTCACATAACTGATGCGGATAGCTATATGTATTGCCTTTTATACAAAAATTGCGAGACGTTTTAACAAATATTGGTAGTATCAGATCAAATATTGACAAGCTTAGAAGAAATGAAATCCCTCTTATTTTAACGCTAATATTAATTAAGCTGAAATTGACATCCATTGTGTGGGATGACAATTTCAGCTTTGTATGCATATTGAGATACCACAATTACGGTAGTTATTGTTAATAGAACAATACTAAGCACGTTTCGCAATCAAGGTACCAAAAGTGAAGCGTTGTGTGGCCCTCAACGGAAGTTTTTTTTTGTTGTACTACCAAGGTAGCAAACAAGCACCTGTTGGTAAGCGGTTACCGTAGCTTATGGACGCCTGCAATACCAGAGGCATAACAAGCGCGTTACCGACCCTTTAAAAATTTCCAAACACCCTTTTTGAAGAACCCCATACTGTAGATCAGTAGATCAGCGCTGGGTTGCCAACGCGGCCTAGCGAATGTTGAGTTGGGGACTCTTGTGGCTTACGTCAGCACACGCAACTTGTCATTGTTTTGTTTCTGTGTTGGTAATTTTTTATTTTGTTGCTGTTGTTGTATCTTTTTGTATAGTCACTAAAAAAGCATTTTATTCTTTCTTTGTTTAGAATAAAATTCTTAAATTTCATGTAGTCTTTTCTCTACTACTACCTTCATCGTGTCACCGATTCTGTCTTGAATTCTAGTTGTGCCGTTGTATGACGATTAGACCATAATAATGAGAAATAAAAAATTGAACTGAGGATCTATTATACCACATGTCAAGTACTAGTAAGCTAGTGAATAGATGTATCACTTCAACTACGTAGTTTTTTCATTACTGAAAATCGTGCCCTCCTTGAAAGGCTTTGTAAGAGGAATTGATAAGCTGCTTCCACGCAACTCTGTTTTTGGCTTGTCTCAGGGCGGTTGTGACCGAGAGGCCCGTTAGTATCTTAGTACAACTAAATAAGGTTTTATTGTTTACTTTCTGATCACTTCTTAAAGTTGTTTCTACTTATATGACCAGCGGTACTGAAGTTAAACAGCTACAAACACAGAGGGTTTCTAATATTCATTTATTATGTGAAGAAAATAGAAAATGTGATGTCCGATATTATAATGAAAAAAAGAGCAGATGAAAATGAAGACAAAACTTTAACGTTTTCGTTTCCTTCATTATGCTTCATAACATATGCGTAATTATATATATATTGCCTTTTATATATATGTGATGTCTATGACATATACATATGCATATGACTGTACTAAACATTGGTGGTGCAGTAAATTATTTAAATAACGGGACAGGAGATACAAAATAATAACAAATTAGTTAAATGCCAGATTATTTAATAATTGAAGTGAAAAGATGTATCCATAGCAAAAATCAAAGGCATACACACATAAATTTACAAACTAACAATTACTAATCTTGACTAACAACTGGGGCTTTCTTTCAAAACCCTAACGACAAGGTGTTTGCGAGACAGACAGCACAGTCTTGGGCCTCGAGAGCGTCCACCAGCTCCAAGTCCAGAAGAACGTCCACCAGCTCCAAATCCAGAAGACGAAGATGAGCTCGAAGAGGATGACGAAGAGGAAGATTGATTACCTTCTTCGATTATGATAACCACAGGGGAATCACCTTCAGATCCAGGTCCACCTGATGCGGCGGCAGCTGCTGCTGCACTACTTGCTCCTGGACCTGATGGTCCATATGGTCCATATGGTCCGTTTGGTCCCTCTGATTCGTATGCTCCATTAGGTCCGTATGGTCCTCCTGGTCCTGATGCTGCGGCAGCTGCTGCTGCACTGCTTCCTCCTGGACCGGATGGTCCATATGGTCCATATGGTCCATATGGTCCGTTTGGTCCCTCTGATTCGTATGCTCCGTTAGGTCCGTATGGTCCTCCTGGTCCTGATGCTGCGGCAGCTGCTGCTGCACTGCTTCCTCCTGGACCGGATGGTCCATATGGTCCGTTAGGTCCGGATGGTCCTCCTGGTCCTGATGCTGCGGCAGCTGCTGCTGCACTGCTTCCTCCTGGACCGGATGGTCCATATGGTCCATATGGTCCGTTTGGTCCCTCTGATTCGTATGCTCCGTTAGGTCCGTATGGTCCACCTGGTCCTGATGCTGCGGCAGCTGCTGCTGCACTGCTTCCTCCTGGACCGAATGGTCCATATGGTCCATAAGGTCCGTTAGGTCCATTACCTGATGATGCGGCTGCTGCTGCTGCACTACTTCCTCCTAGACCGTATGGTCCATAAGGTCCGTTTGGTCCAGTAGTACTTGATGATGCTGATGCAGCAGATGAAGAACCACCTAATCCCTCTTCAATGATTATAACTGGTCCGGGCCCATATTGTCCTTCTGGTCCGTATGGTCCGTTAGGTCCGGATGGTCCTCCTGGTCCTGATGCTGCGGCAGCTGCTGCTGCACTGCTTCCTCCTGGACCGGATGGTCCATATGGTCCATATGGTCCGTTTGGTCCCTCTGATTCGTATGCTCCGTTAGGTCCGTATGGTCCACCTGGTCCTGATGCTGCGGCAGCTGCTGCTGCACTGCTTCCTCCTGGACCGAATGGTCCATATGGTCCATAAGGTCCGTTAGGTCCATTTGGTCCTTCTGGACCTGATGCTGCGGCAGCTGCTGCTGCACTACTTCCTCCTAGACCGGATGGTCCATATGGTCCGTTAGGTCCGTATGGTCCTCCAGGACCTGATGCTGCGGCAGCTGCGGCTGCACTACTTCCTCCTGGACCAGATGGTCCATATGGTCCATATGGTCCGTTTGGTCCCTCTGATTCGTATGCTCCGTTAGGTCCGTATATTCCTCCTGGACCTGATGCTGCGGCAGCTGCTGCTGCACTACTTCCTCCTAGACCGGATGGTCCATATGGTCCGTTAGGTCCGTATGGTCCTCCAGGACCTGATGCTGCGGCAGCTGCGGCTGCACCACTTCCTCCTGGACCGAAAGGTCCATATGGTCCATATTGTCCGTTGGGTCCCTCTGATTCGTATGCTCCGTTAGGTCCGTATGGTCCTCCTGGACCTGATACTGCGGAAGCTGCTGCTGCACTGCTTCCTCCTGGACCGGATGGTCCATATGGTCCGTTAGGTCCGTATGGTCCTTCTGATTCGTATGCTCCGTTAGGTCCGTATGGTCCTCCTGGTCCTGATGCTGCGGCAGCTGCTGCTGCACTACTTCCTCCTGGACCGGATGGTCCATATGGTCCGTTAGGTCCGTATGGTCCTTCTGATTCGTATGCTCCGTTAGGTCCGTATGGTCCTCCTGGTCCTGATGCTGCGGCAGCTGCTGCTGCACTACTTCCTCCTGGACCGGATGGTCCATATGGTCCGTTGGGTCCGTATGGTCCTTCTGGACCGGATGATGCGGCAGCTGCTGCTGCACTACTTCCTCCTGGACCAGATGGTCCATATGGTCCGTTAGGTCCGTATGGTCCTCCTGGACCAGATGCTGCGGCAGCTGCTGCTGCACTACTTCCTCCTGGACCGGATGGTCCATTTGGTCCATATGGTCCGTTTGGTCCATATGGTCCGTTTGGTCCATAAAGTCCGTTTGGTCCCTCTGATTCGTATGCTCCGTTAGGTCCGTATGGTCCTCTTGAACCAGATGCTGCGGCAGCTGCTGCTGCACTACTTCCTCCTGGACCGGATGGTCCATATGGTCCGTTAGGTCCGTATGGTCCTTCTGATTCGTATGCTCCGTTAGGTCCGTATGGTCCTCCTGGTACTGATGCTGCGGCAGCTGCTGCTGCACTACTTCCTCCTGGACCGGATGGTCCATATGGTCCGTTGGGTCCGTATGGTCCTTCTGGACCGGATGATGCGGCAGCTGCTGCTGCACTACTTCCTCCTGGACCAGATGGTCCATATGGTCCGTTAGGTCCGTATGGTCCTCCTGGACCAGATGCTGCGGCAGCTGCTGCTGCACTACTTCCTCCTGGACCGGATGGTCCATTTGGTCCATATGGTCCGTTTGGTCCATATGGTCCGTTTGGTCCCTCTGATTCGGATGCTCCGTTAGGTCTGTATGGTCCTCCTGGACCTGATGCTGCGGCAGCTGCTGCTGCACTACTTCCTCCAAGACCGGATGGTCCATATGGTCCGTTAGGTCCGTATGATCCTCCAGGACCTGATGCTGCGGCAGCTGCGGCTGCACTACTTCCTCCTGGACCGGATGGTCCATATGGTCCATATGGTCCATTTGGTCCCTCTGATTCGTATGCTCCGTAAGGTCCGTATGGTCCTCCTGGTCCTGAAGCTGCGGCAGCTGCGGCTGCACTACTTCCTCCTGGACCGGATGGTCCATATGGTCCGTTAGGTCCGTATGATCCTCCAGGACCTGATGCTGCGGCAGCTGCGGCTGCACTACTTCCTCCTGGACCGGATGGTCCATATGGTCCATATGGTCCATTTGGTCCCTCTGATTCGTATGCTCCGTTAGGTCTGTATGGTCCTCCTGGACCTGATGCTGCGGCAGCTGCTGCTGCACTACTTCCTCCAAGACCGGATGGTCCATATGGTCCGTTAGGTCCGTATGATCCTCCAGGACCTGATGCTGCGGCAGCTGCGGCTGCACTACTTCCTCCTGGACCGGATGGTCCATATGGTCCATATGGTCCATTTGGTCCCTCTGATTCGTATGCTCCGTAAGGTCCGTATGGTCCTCCTGGTCCTGAAGCTGCGGCAGCTGCGGCTGCACTGCTTCCTCCTGGACCAGATGGTCCATATGGTCCGTTTGGTCCATATGGTCCGTTTGGTCCATATGGTCCGTTTAGTCCCTCTGATTCGTATGGTCCGTTAGGTTCGTATGCTCCTCCTGGACCGGATGATGCGGCTGCTGCTGCTGCACTACTTCCTCCTGGACCGGATGGTCCATATGGTCCATATGGTCCGTTTGGTCCCTCTGATTCGTATGCTCCGTTAGGTCCGTATGGTCCTCCTGGTCCTGATGCTGCGGCCGCTGCTGCTGCACTGCTTCCTCCTGGACCGGATGGTCCATATGGTCCGTTAGGTCCGTATAGTCCTCCTGGACCTGATGCTGCGGCAGCTGCGGCTGCACTACTTCCTCCTGGACCAGATGGTCCATATGGTCCATATGGTCCGTTTGGTCCCTCTGATTCGTTTGCTCCGTTAGGTCCGTATGGTCCTCCTGGACCAGATGCTGCGGCAGCTGCTGCTGCACTACTTCCTCCTAGACCAGATGGTCCATATGGTCCGTTAGGTCCGTATGGTCCTCCAAGACCTGATGCTGCGGCAGCTGCGGCTGCACTACTTCCTCCTGGACCGGATGGTCCATATGGTCCAAATGGTCCGTTTGGTCCCTCTGATTCGTATGCTCCGTTAGGTCCGTATGGTCCTCCTGGTCCTGATGCTGCGGAAGCTGCTGCTGCACTACTTCCTCCTGGACCGGATGGTCCATATGGTCCATATGGTCCGTTAGGTCCGTATGGTCCTCCTGGACCTGATGCTGCGGTAGCTGCTGCTGCACTACTTCCTCCTGGACCGGATGGTCCATATGGTCCATAAGGTCCGTTTGGTCCCTCTGATTCGGATGCTCCGTTAGGTCCATATGGTCCTCCTGGACCTGATGCTGCGGCAGCTGCTGCTGCACTACTTCCTCCTGGACCAGATGGTCCATAAGGTCCATATGGTCCGTAAGGTCCGTATTGTCCTTCTGGACCTGATGATGCGGCTGCTGCTGCTGCACTACTTCCTCCTGGACCGTATGGTCCATAAGGTCCGTTTGGTCCAGTAGTACTTGATGATGCTGATGCAGCAGATGAAGAACCCCTTAATCCCTCTTCGATGATTATAACTGGTCCATCACGTGATGTGGAAGAAGATGCTGAACTAGTGCTACTTGTTGATCCTCCGGGCCCATATTGTCCTTCTGGTCCGTATGCGCCGTTAGGTCCGTATGCTCCGTTAGGTCCGTATGGTCCTCCTGGACCTGATGATACGGCAGCTGCTGCTGCACTACTTCCTCCTGGACCGGATGGTCCATATGGTCCATATGGTCCGTTTGGTCCATAAAGTCCGTTTGGTCCCTCTGATTCGTTTGCTCCGTTAGGTCCGTATGGTCCTCCTGAACCTGATGCTGCGGCAGCTGCTGCTGCACTACTTCCTCCTGGACCGGATGGTCCATATGGTCCATATGGTCCTTCTGGACTTGATGATGCGGCTGCTGCTGCTGCACTACTTCCTCCTGGACCGGATGGTCCATATGGTCCATAAGGTCCGTATGGTCCTTCTGGACCTGATGATGCGGCTGCTGCTGCTGCACTACTTCCTCCTGGACCGTATGGTCCATAAGGTCCGTTTGGTCCAGTAGTACTTGATGATGCTGATGCAGCAGATGAAGAACCACCTAATCCCTCTTCAATGATTATAACTGGTCCGGGCCCATATTGTCCTTCTGGTCCGTATGCTCTGTTAGGTCCGTATGGTCCTCCTGGACCTGATGATGCGGCAGCTGCTGCTGCACTACTTCCTCCTGGACCAGATGGTCCATTTGGTCCATATGGTCCGTTTGGTCCATATTGCCCGTTTGGTCCATATGGTCCGTTTGGTCCATATGGTCCGTTTGGTCCCTCTGATTCTGATGCTCCGTTAGGTCCGTATGGTCCTTCTGGACCGGATGATGCGGCAGCTGCTGCTGCACTACTTCCTCCTGGACCAGATGGTCCATATGGTCCGTTAGGTCCGTATGGTCCTCCTGGACCAGATGCTGCGGCAGCTGCTGCTGCACTACTTCCTCCTGGACCAGATGGTCCATAAGGTCCATATGGTCCGTAAGGTCCGTATTGTCCTTCTGGACCTGATGATGCGGCTGCTGCTGCTGCACTACTTCCTCCTGGACCGTATGGTCCATAAGGTCCGTTTGGTCCAGTAGTACTTGATGATGCTGATGCAGCAGATGAAGAACCCCTTAATCCCTCTTCGATGATTATAACTGGTCCATCACGTGATGTGGAAGAAGATGCTGAACTAGCGCTTCTTGTAGATCCTCCGGGCCCATATTGTCCTTCTGGTCCGTATGCGCCGTTAGGTCCGTATGCTCCGTTAGGTCCGTATGGTCCTCCTGGACCTGATGATACGGCAGCTGCTGCTGCACTACTTCCTCCTGGACCGGATGGTCCATATGGTCCATATGGTCCGTTTGGTCCATAAAGTCCGTTTGGTCCCTCTGATTCGTTTGCTCCGTTAGGTCCGTATGGTCCTCCTGAACCTGATGCTGCGGCAGCTGCTGCTGCACTACTTCCTCCTGGACCAGATGGTCCATAAGGTCCATATGGTCCGTAAGGTCCGTATTGTCCTTCTGGACCTGATGATGCGGCTGCTGCTGCTGCACTACTTCCTCCTGGACCGTATGGTCCATAAGGTCCGTTTGGTCCAGTAGTACTTGATGATGCTGATGCAGCAGATGAAGAACCCCTTAATCCCTCTTCGATGATTATAACTGGTCCATCACGTGATGTGGAAGAAGATGCTGAACTAGCGCTTCTTGTAGATCCTCCGGGCCCATATTGTCCTTCTGGTCCGTATGCGCCGTTAGGTCCGTATGCTCCGTTAGGTCCGTATGGTCCTCCTGGACCTGATGATACGGCAGCTGCTGCTGCACTACTTCCTCCTGGACCGGATGGTCCATATGGTCCATATGGTCCGTTTGGTCCATAAAGTCCGTTTGGTCCCTCTGATTCGTTTGCTCCGTTAGGTCCGTATGGTCCTCCTGAACCTGATGCTGCGGCAGCTGCTGCTGCACTACTTCCTCCTGGACCGGATGGTCCATATGGTCCATATGGTCCTTCTGGACTTGATGATGCGGCTGCTGCTGCTGCACTACTTCCTCCTGGACCGGATGGTCCATATGGTCCATAAGGTCCGTATGGTCCTTCTGGACCTGATGATGCGGCTGCTGCTGCTGCACTACTTCCTCCTGGACCGTATGGTCCATAAGGTCCGTTTGGTCCAGTAGTACTTGATGATGCTGATGCAGCAGATGAAGAACCACCTAATCCCTCTTCAATGATTATAACTGGTCCGGGCCCATATTGTCCTTCTGGTCCGTATGCTCTGTTAGGTCCGTATGGTCCTCCTGGACCTGATGATGCGGCAGCTGCTGCTGCACTACTTCCTCCTGGACCAGATGGTCCATTTGGTCCATATGGTCCGTTTGGTCCATATTGCCCGTTTGGTCCATATGGTCCGTTTGGTCCATATGGTCCGTTTGGTCCCTCTGATTCTGATGCTCCGTTAGGTCCGTATGGTCCTTCTGGACCGGATGATGCGGCAGCTGCTGCTGCACTACTTCCTCCTGGACCAGATGGTCCATATGGTCCGTTAGGTCCGTATGGTCCTCCTGGACCAGATGCTGCGGCAGCTGCTGCTGCACTACTTCTTCCTGGACCGGATGGTCCATATGGTCCGTTTGGTCCGTATGGTCCTTCTGAACCGGATGATGCGGCAGCTGCTGCTGCACTACTTCCTCCTGGACCGGATGGTCCATATGGTCCATATGGTCCGTTTGGTCCATAAAGTCCGTTTGGTCCCTCTGATTCGTATGCTCCGTTAGGTCCGTATGCTCCTCCTAGACCTGATGCTGCGGCAGCTGCTGCTGCACTACTTCCTCCTGGTCCGTATGGTCCTCTTGATCCAGGTCCACCTTGAACCAGGCGTCCATCTGGTCCGTATCTTTCTGATCCGTAGCCCCCTTGGCCTTGTCCATAAGCACCTGGGCCTGAAGCTGGACCTGCAGCTGCAGCCGCTGATGGTCCAGATCCGGAGCCGTCGATGATTATGATTTCTCCTGGGCGTGGGCCTGACGATGAGCTAGCGGTGGCAGTGCTTGTTACTCCAGACGGAGCTGGTCTGCGCTGTCCTGCTCCGGCGCTTCCGTATGAAGCGCCCGCGGAAGCGGTTGCGGTGGAAGCGGCCGAAGCTGATGATTGTGCTTCCACTTCAGGCACAGTACTAACGATGTCATCTTCTTCGACGATACGCTTGTTACCATACTCATCAATAATAACTTTAATATTCTGTACAATTTGTTGACCGTGTTTCGCATGAACTTTACTCTTTCCTGTAAATTCCGTTACCTTGTGTTCAGCAATAATCTTTTGTCCATTTTGGTATGACACTCTCTCAGTGTCATCTAGAAGTGTCTTCTTAAGGCCATTGGTATTTAATACACTGTCATAGTTATCATAATATCCCGCAGATACGTACTGTAACAATTTGTTCAATGTTAGTTATTTATTTTTGTCGGGGTCACATTGTTTTTGTGGTTATTTGTTTATTCATTTAGCGCCGTATGCAAACGATACAATATAACAAATATTCCACATATCGTTTACAGACTAGAGTGTTGTTTAAGAGCCACTGGGTGCAATCAATGGGCTCCTGTGATCCTGACTAACAAAAGGGCACTGACTGATCATAAAATCTCCAAAACTGCTATAACTAAGCCAACTTATACTATTAACTTGAAATTCGGCATGTAGGTATATATATTCCTTCTATGGCTTATATGTGCTCACTTACATCAGATTACTTATCACACTTAGGCCCGTAATATCAATAGCAGTTTAAGCTATAAATGTCAGTTTAAACCATTTTAGTCCATTGACAGAAATAGTTTAAACTTAGAATCATGGGTTCTAAGGCCGTGATGAGGATTGTACGGCTGCTATTGATATTACGGGTCTAAGGCTTGTAGTATCAATAGCAGTTTAACCCATGGTCGAATATGGTTTATACTGATAATTACAGCTTCCAATGATTCCAAGTTTAAATTATTTCTGTCAATGGACGAATATGGTTTAAACTGATAATTACAGATTACACTGCTATGATATTACGGGACTTATACATGCATGAATGAAAAAGTAACTCTGTTTGTATTTCTGTCTGTTTGTACATGTTCGCGCCTTAACACTTCGTGGCTTTTCCGTCACCTATTTTTATTAGCATATTTATTAAAATTATTGCATTGAAAATAAGCTGTTGTTTCCTTAATTAATAACAAAATAACAGCTTGATGAAATTTCACAAAGATATAGTGAGTTTTATGTATGGCGAAGGACATAGTACACCATTTTAGGAAAAATAAGTATTTTGGTCATTAATTTTTGAGAAAACTGAATAGTGCGCACAGAATAGAATATTATAGTAAATTATTTGTTTCAAACAAGACTGCATAGAAGGTATTTTGAGTGGTTCTCGATGTGGCCTTAAAATTAAGGATAATCTTGTTGTGGCCGTAATTGCGCTACTTGTGGTTCTTGCCCACCCAAATAGATGTACCGGGTCTATTTTTTTTTTATAATTGTATTTTCAGTAGTGGATAAAACACATCGAGACATTACAAGGACTGCTTAAGAATCTTATAAATTTTGGTGAAGAATTATGTATAACTAATGTTTTAGTTAAAACGAACTGGGTGACTTACCTGCAGAGCGCAGAGGATCACAAAGGTCGCTACTCTCATCTTGAGAGTTGGAACCGAACTGATGCCGATACAAAATTTATTTGCCTTTTTATACTTTAAACTGTACGAGTCATTTGCGTCAAATATAGAATTTAACAATTGCAAATTGATAAAAACAAATATTGACAAAATTAAAAGAAATGAAGCCTTTACAACTATAACAATGACTAGTTGTATCTAGAGAAGAACAATACGTAGTTATTAATGCTTCATCTACACATGAAGCACTGGAATATGGTGACAACTGAATCAATAAACCTTTTGTGCACATTACAAGACCATTGGTTTGTTCAATACAAATCAAAACAGATTGATTTTATAATCATTCGCTGACTGATACATTCAAGGGCCGGAGTCCGGATTGTATGGCACGAAGAAGTCAGCTTGGAACAGCCTATTTACCCGACTACGGCAAAAGATAGAATAGTTATGATTTTAGAAGTATCTGGCTCAACAAATTAGTATTGCCATTCAGCGTGGCAATGCAGCCAACATCTTAGGGATGCTTCCGTCTGGTAGTGATGTGGATCAGTTGAGCTACCTTTAGATCGCTAGCAGCGGTCTTCAGGTAGCACATCTGTTTCATATGTATTTTGTAAATACCTTGTATTAGTTGTATTATTCTTTCGGTAAATAAATGTATTTGTTTTAGGAGTATTATGTTGTATTAAGATGGGGTAAAACGCAAAATTACCAATCTTAGATTTGATTTTTAACAGACTATTAAATTAGGTATAATATTAAAATTATAAATACTGGTGCTTCCTAACTATTTTATACTGTAACAAACAAATTATAAATACTGGTGCTTCCTTACTATTTTATACTGTAACAAACAAATTATAAATACTGGTGCTTCCTAACTATTTTATACTGTAACAAACACAGAAAAACCGAAAAATCAAGTACTTCTTTAAATACATGCATACATACCTACATACATAAACTCACGCTTGTTTCCCGGAGGGCTAGGCTACGGACTCCCAATTGCTACGATCCTGACACACTGATCCTGATTGTTTCATATGCATGGATACTACATTATAATTCCGAGGTATCACTGTACCATAAACACGACAGGAATATATTATTTTCTCGATAGAAAAAAAAAACAAAGTTACCTCTAACTTTCTTAGGGACGCTTCCGTCTGGTATAGTGATTTGGATCAGTTGAGCTACCTTTAGATCGCTGGCAGCGGTCTTCAGGTAGCACAACTGTTTCATATGTATTTGTACATACCTTGTATTAGTTGTATTTTTCTCATTTATTAAATTATTATTACTTTTGCTAGATTCGATTGTTTATTAAAATGGAACATATTATTGGATAAGAAATTAGATAAATAAAAACAATACAACAAAGCGAGGGTTTACAGTAGGGGTTTAATAAAATTTTACGAGATATTTAATAATTATACACTGCTTTTTCACTCCTCTTGCTCAACAAGACCATCATTGTGGCGTACGTACCAGAGCAAAGAAAAAAAATCATTTCTACATCTAGGGGAAAAGTGTTTTTATTTTTTTTTGTCTATTAAATGACAATCAGCCTACAAAAACGAAAAAGTCAAATTTAGAATAATCATGAATAAAGACTCGACTTACGTATTACTATTTCATAAAAAAAGACCATTTTTTTTTTAAATGGAACTAAAATTGCCGATCTCTTTGTTAAATGCATGAAATGCGTTTCGTGCGGCTACAGAAGAAATAAAAAAAAAAGACATTGGCGCGAAATCTTTAGAATTTTCTCTAATGAGGGGTTTTCACGGACGTTTCAAATCATGCGCTAATAGATGGCGCTGCTTTGAACCTAGCTTTCAAAATAAAGTGAAATGTCAAAGTCAACAACGTAGTGATATATTTTCGTGGTATTTTGTTACCATCACACAAAAGCACAAACAATGCATTTGTTAATTTTGACAAGCATACTTGAGTCAGCGCCATCTATCGAGCCAAATTGAACTACTCTTATTTTTTTAATTCGTTATTGAAAAGCCCTCATTGCAAATTGAATTGGTAGTGACCGTAATTAATTTTTCATATTGTACCTCAATAGGTACAATAAAATAATCCAATGATTATTTTATTTTCTCGCGTTGTGAAAAGTAGAGTGTAACACACGGCGCTAAAAACCCATTAAAACTCAATTTCTATTTACTCCCTCGCTCCTCTTTGTATTAGCAATCTATACTATTTCGTGCGGCGCGAGTCGTTTTTTTTTTGTATGAAGATTGCTGCCTAGTGTTGGCGCAGTGTTAACCCCGACGCAAAATGAGGGGTGCTATAAGTTTGACCGCTATGTGTGACTGTCTGTCTGTCTGTCTGTGGCACCGTAGCTTTAAAACGGGTGAACCGATAATAATGCGTTTTTTTTAATTTGAAAGCAGGTTTTCTAGCGATCGTTCTTAGACATGTTTTATTAAAATCGGTTCAGCAGTTTAATGATACATTTATATTTACAGAAAGAATAATACAACTTAATACAACTAATACAAGGTATGTACAAAATACATATGAAACACTTGTGCTACCTGAAGACCGCTGCTAACGATCTTAAGGTAGCTCAACTGATCCAGCAGTTTAATTGTATTGGGGGTATATTTTTGTGTCCGCTCTAAAATAATCAAAATGTAGTTTGTTAGAACGTCGAGTTGGACGTAACGGAGTTATTCAATATTCAATAAATACATGGATATGTAGCTCGAAAACCTTTCTTCCCCAAAGGTCAGTTCTGCGAGCAATATGGCCGGCCCATTGCCACTTCAACTTGCTAATTCTGAGAGATGTCGGTGAGCCAGGTACTTTTAAAAAAAGCGGTCAAGTGCGAGTCAGACTCGCCCATGCAGGGTTCCGTAGCAGCAAGTAACATAATATAAAAGTTCTTGGAGTTCGTTGTAACTTTGATCGATGTTTTAAGAATAGTGAATTAAAAAAAAAACTATTTGCTAGATCTCGTTCTAACCAATTTTCGTTAGAAGTTTACATGGTAATGTCCAACATATTTTTTTTTTTAGTTTTATCATTTTCTTATTTTTAAAGTTACGGGAGGGGGGGGGGGGGGGGGGGGGGGGGACATTTAACACTTTGGAAGTGTCTCTCGCGCAAACTATTCAGTTTAGAAAAAATATGTAAGTTTTTGTTCTAAGTATGGGGAACCCCATTTTTAGGGTTCCGTAACAAAAATTATGGAACCCTTAGGGATTCGTCATGTCTGTCTGTCTGTCTGTCTGTCTGTCCGTATATATCACAGCCACTTTTTTCCGAAACTATAAGAGCTATGCTGTTGAAACTTGGTAAGTAGTATTCTGTGAACCGCAATAAGATTTTCACACAAAAATAGAAAAAAAACAATAAATTTTTGGGGTTCCCCATACGTAGAACTAAAACTCAAAAAACTTTTTTCATCATACTCATACGTATCTATGGATAGGTCTTCAAAAATAATATTGAGTTTTCTAATATAATTTTTTTCTAAACTGAATAGTTTGCGCGAGAGACACTTCCATAGTGGTAAAATGTGTCCCCCCCCCCCCGTAACTTCTAAAATAAGAGAATGATAAAACTAAAAAAAAAATATGATATACATTACCATGTAAACTTCCACTAGTAGTTTATTTTTAATACACTATTATTAAAAACATCGATCAAAGTTCAATGAACTACAAGAACTTTTATATTGTTACTTGCTGCTACGGAACCCTTCATGGGCGAGTCCAACTCGCACTTGGTCGCTTTTTTTTCTATTTTTGTGAGAAAATCTTAATGCGGTTCACAGAATACATCTACTTACCAAGTTTCAACAGCATAGCTCTTATAGTTTCGGAATAAAGTGGCTGTGTCACACACGGACAGACAGACAGACAGACAGTCAGACAGACAGACAGACATGACGAATCTATAAGGGTTCCTTGTCTTGTTGACTACGGAACCCTAAAAACGGACGACGTAAAAAAGAAATGCTTCACATTCGATGGACCGGCTATGAACGCGAAATCCGACCGCATAGTCCGCTCGATCGGACGTCGTGAACTTTTTTCCTGTTGGTCCTATTCATTGGACTGCGAGGAATCAATTATTCTCATAGCCCGACTGATCGCAGTAAAAGGAAATAGGTGTATCCATGGTTCGACTCATAGGACAAGAAGGAAACTCGAATTCTCATAGTCCGACTCATTGGCCTATGAGGAAATACGGGTTTTCATGGTTCGACTTATCGAAAGACGAGTAAAATGTGAAAACTCAAAGAACGACTGAGACGTTGGACTTTCCAACACTGTTCATTGAACGATTCAATTAAATTATTATTATATCTTACTTTAATAAATTTTTTCGTCATCATCATCCACAGTCTGACTTCACCCACTGCTGAGTATAGGCCTCTCTTTGCCTGTGCCATTCCTCACGGCCCCGTGCCAGTCTCATCCAGGTTCGGCCGCGACGCATGCGATATCGTCTGCCCATCTCCCTGCTGGACAACCAACGTTTCTGTACCCAGTTCTTGGGCGCCATTCAGTTAGCGCCTTGCTCCACCTACCGTCACCTCGTCTTGCCAGGTGTCCTGCCCAACTCCATTTTAGTTCCTTTATACGATTCCCAACATCTTTGAGTTTCGTTCGACTTCGTATCTCGACGTTGGGAACACGGTCTATAAGCTTAATGCCGAGGTGCATTCCATGACTCTCTCTCAATTTTTTTATTATTAATTTTTAGGCTAAGAAATGCCATAATAACATGTTATGTTACAAATATTTAAATCTTATGGACCAAGTTCAATACCAAGAACAATCGAATTTCAATATTTCCATTGCATCTTACGAAGTACCAGGAGAGCAGTCATAGGAGATGAACACTGCCGACCACAAGTTACTCTTTAATATTCATGAAAATAACCAAGCAGTGAAAATTGGGAGTGGTCTTGGTCCACTTACCTTAAAGGGTCAACAGGAAAAAAAAGTTCACGTCGTCCGACTGAGGGGACTAAGTAGCCGGATCACGTTAGAGTGCTCGTGGTCCGCTTATCGCATAAGACCAATAAAAAAAAAGTTCACGTCGTCCGATCGAGCGGACTGTGCTGTCGGACCACGCGTTCACAGCCGATGTACCAAAGACATTATGGAGGTAGCAAGGAGGCGGTGAATGGAGGTGGCTCAAGACTTTTCGTCGTGTTATTCTATGGGGGAGGCCTATGTCCAGCAGTGGACTTATGTAGGCTGATGATGAAGATGATGGTAACTAACGTCTATTTGTAAATATGTATTTATTTGTATGTATATATATAATATCAAGTATGAAGAATACGAATAATAAAAGAAGGTATGTACAAAATAAAAATAAACATATGAAACAGATGAGCTACCTGAAGACCGCTGCTGATTGAAAGGAACAAAAAAAAGGAAAGTAAAAGAAAAAAAAGGAAAAAGGAAAGGAAAGGAAAGGAGAAAGAAAAAGGAGAAAGGCAAGGAGAAGTTGAAAGGAGAGTAAATGCTGGAAACCAAGAGAATGGGGCAAACCAAAACATTTTTTTTTTAAATAATTTTTTTCGTAATATATTTTTAATACGCAATTTTTTTTATTTTCAAAATTGAGCCTGTAACTCCTAATGTCACTTTTCGATAACTCTCAAGGTTCCAGACTTCACCTTATGGGGCACTGAAAATCATTAATTCTGTATATCTAGACAACCTCCTTTTTGCTCATAATCGAAATTCTTGTTTAGGATTGACTACCGACTGTTTCTGGCAAATATTATCAAAATTAGCCAGTAAATAGAGTGCAGCAAAACTTCTCCCTGTTTGGGGGAAATACACCCTCATCAAAAAATCCTAAAAAAAAACTATCACATGTTGGAACCCGCATATGTAATTTCGTCAAGTTGAATAATAAGACCTGTACGCGAGTACCAACATACTTACGTACATACATACGGACAGATGAAAGTAAATTTTGCCGGTTGTCGCATGGACGCTTCGCTCGCTCGGTCGATATTTGGATATGATAGGCAAAGTTGTTTTTGAGCTGTTAGGTAAGCATGTACCTACTTGCTAAACATTAATGGAGATCTGGAGAATGCGGGCAACTATGGTTGCCACTCGAGAACCAAGTTCATCAGTTCTATAGGCCTGCCCATTGCCAACCATTGCCAGAGGTACTGTATATATTCTGTGCTAGAGTACGACCTCTGTGGCGCGGCGGGCGCAGGTTTGCGGGTTCGATTCCCGCCTCGGAACAAAAGGGAGAGATATTCCAGCACGGGTTCTACAAAAGGGGTGTTTGGAAATTTTTAAAGGATCGGCATCGCGCTTATCATGCATCTGGTATTGCAGGCTACGGTAACCGCTTACCAACATTTGAGCCGTATCATAGTTTGCTAAAACAAAAACAAAAAAGAAGTTTTTTTGTTTGTAGTATAAAAATAAATAAACAAAAAACTGCAGATATTTGTGTTCTGGGTATTTTGTATTTATAACACAAAATATATATCTATGTAATGTATTTTATTAAGTATAACAGTTTTCTAGTACTTACTTACCCATAATCCAAGCGCTGCTTTATTAGCCTAGGGCTGGATAATGTTGTGTGAACTGTCCAGCATTATATATTTATTTATTTATAATTTTTCGACGGATTTCCTAATTTGGTTAGTATCACGTAGTGAATTTCCAAGCATACTCCGAGAACCACAGTTGCCTAGGAATCATTTATAGAAGGTTTCATGCTAAGAAATAAATAAATAAAATAAATAATGCTGGACAGTTTACACAACTTTATCTAGCCCCAAGCTAAGCAGAGCTTGTGTTATGGGTACTAGATAACTGATATACTTAATACAATATATAACATAGATAGATATTTTTTATTATACATAGAAAATACCCAGAACACCCTGAACAAATATCTGCATGTCGCACAAATATTTGTTCCGAGGCGGGAATCGAACCCGCAACCTCCGGCGTCGCAGGCGAAAGTTCGCCTGCCCCGCCACAGAGGTCGTCAAACTCGAGACTTTCAGAGAAAGCTCATTTTTAGTGCTCTTGACTGCTGCAAACTGGAAGCCAGCTCTTGTGTATGGCACCCGCATGAGAGTACCTACGCTTTTTTAATTGAGAAGGTGTAAAAAGATTTTGTACACTTTCTCTATAAGCGCTTGTATGGGTATTACCCATACTGTATCCGACAAAGTTTATCCTGGGCTGCTTAGGGTATAATAGTTTAGAGGTAGGAAGGGCCAAATGATAACCATGGTTCTTCATGGAAATATTGCGGCCCAGCCGGCAAACGAAAACAAGGTAGACCACTAGAAAGGTGGGAAGACGAACTCAAAGAAACTGCAGGAACGGACTGGACAAAGATGGCGACAGACAGAGAGACTTGGCACAATCTGGAGGAGGCCTTTACTCGGATAGAGATCCTTGAATGAAATAAAATATACATACCTATAATAAACAATTTTTTTTTATGCTACTATAATGATGTAACAAGCAGATGACCCACCTGATGTATTATGTATAAATACAGTAAAAAAGCTAAGAAAAAAAAATGGTCTACGTCTTACATTAAAATTAAAATAAATAAATAGAACAGTAACTATAAAATACAGATGATAGCACAATAGCACGATAGCATATATAATGCATAGTCAATAGTTTGTTATATGATTAATAAATTACTATTTACAATTTACACTGAAACAATAACAATAATTAATATTATTAAATACTTAAAATTTTTGTTTAGTACAATGGGAAATATTTACCTATAATATTAGAAAAAGGCATATAGACATACCACCTTACCACAGGAAAATATAATTTAATAACACCTAATAATAATGGTTACCTATGGGGGTAGAGTGCCATAATTAATTTTATTGGCCTTGTATAAAAACAAAATTAATAAATGTGCATGAATATTTCTTTCATTATGTAAAATTAAGCATGATCATTCTTATTTAAGTTTTATTGTATGCTTATAATTGTTATGATAACATAATTGTTATGATAACATAATTTTGCACCTATTCAATAAATACAAATAGAATAAATAATGCTGGACAAGATCACACAACATTATCTAGCCCCCCAAACTAAGCCAGAGCTTGTGTTATGGGTACTAGATAACTGATATAGGTTCTTAATATAATACATTACATAGATAGATATTTTTTATTATACATAGAAAACACACAGAACACCCTGAACAAATATCTGCAGAACGCACAAATATTTGTTCCGAGGCGGGAATCGAACCCGCAACCTCCTGCGTTGCACGCGAACGATCACCAGCCGCGCCACAGAGGTCATCAAATAAAGGTTTTCATTTATGGAAACCATCCATCCACGATCCATGATGAGCTGGCGCGGTTCTACGTCCCCACAGCAACTATTGCAGCGGCAGGAGACATAAGTTGTTCTCGGTGCCGTTTTCCCCGCACGGTGGCGTGCGCCCATTCTCCGATCCCGCGTGCACTCACTGCGCTCATTGCCCTCCTGGACGCAAATCGTGAATGCGATGTGTTTGCGGATAGATGGAAGGTGATCCTGTCGGAGTGCTTGGGGTTCTGAGAGGAGAATGTGTGAGAGGGATGTTTTACATTTTGACATGTAGGTATAGTCCAGCAGCCACCGCCTGTTTTTTAAAGTGTTTAATAACAAAAGAAAGAAAGAAAAGAAAGAATATAAATTTATTTGTATACAAGAGCTACCTATAAACACAGAACACACTAAGAAGAAACAGATATGAAGGTACTAGGTGTAACTCAAGTAACAAAATGGCTCTGCCTCAGCATGAGTTGGTTGACAGCAAGCTAGCAACCAACGCTGGTCTTGGTAACAGGCTGAATCTTCGTGAGTTCGTTCGGTTCGACGACACGCCCAAGTTTTTCCTCTATGCACATTCTCAAAGAGGTAGCTAATGAACTGCGCAGATGTAAAACATGCCGATTTGGTAGGGTATCGAAATTGTCTAACTAACAGTAATTTTTTTATTTAAATCTTAAGATAATATGGTAATAAACTCGGAAAAACAATAATTGTCCTACATAATCGATGGTTTGAGATGGTTCGTCAGGCGGTGGCTGCTGGACTAGTACCTATTGCTTGCTTTTATTAATTTTAGGTTTTATTATTATTATTATTTTTTGATTTTTGAAATGTTATTTATTTTTTATTTTTTACTTTTCCACTTTTGACGTGTACAGGCAAATTAGGTGATTTTTAGCAAAAGTGTGGAAGTAATTAGATGTAGTCACAAAACCTTTTCTAATTGTTTTGTTTGGCTTGAAAATCACCTCTAATATAACTTTCAGCAAATTCACCCCCCCGGAACAGGGTGAAATAGGGTGAAAACCTTATAATACCCGTAACTTAATGGGGAAAATAGATGTAGTCGGTGCAATTTGACATACACTTAAGACCGTTATGATCTACATTTGCACCAAGTATTTTTTTAATCCGACTTACGGAACATAGGAAAAAAAAACATTTCAAAAAAAAACTTTTTTTCTGTATTGTGGCTCGGGGGAAATTGAAGTAGTCGGTGCAAATTGACAGAATTACCAAAAAAATGGGCCAAATAAATTACCAGGTTTGCACCTGGGTACCTCACACGGAAGTCACTTTTTCCATATTTTATTGTCGCTCTACTTCGGGGAAATTTCAGGCAATTCTGGAATTTCACTTAAACTTATTCATTTGATTACTACTACATCCGCCGGCCATATAATGCTGGAATTTATATACGGAACATGCATTTTTTAAGTATTATATATGTAAGTTCGGTGCGGTACTAAGAAACTAATATATATACTGTGGCGCTACACTGCTAACACTGTCCCCCGACCGCGGGGTGCATCCGTATTGATCCCAGAAAATCATCCCACGAGCTGAAAGTAATAATAATTATTCCGGATTCATACAATTAATATTCATTTCATTTTTAGAGTCCGTATTTGTCCCACCTAGAAATACCTACATCTAAAACGAGTGAAAGTAACGTCAGCCAAAAAATATGTTATTATGGAACATCTATTTATTTCATAAAATTGTTGGTATAAAATAATCAACAAAGTAATAATATATTATACAGTGTGTCCCAAAAAGTAGTGTCAAGCCGAAGTCCGAAGAAAGGTTACCCCCAGAGATACCCGAATCATCCCCATTTCGCGATTTTTAGTCGTTTTCCAGTTATGTGTTCTTAAGACAATCGGAGCTCTTACACTTTTTTGGCTATTGTGACTTGATTCGTTGAGGTAGAGGCCTGTTTTTTTTTGTTGTAAATAAGCTAAATACTAGTGCTACCTCGTCTGATAGCATTTACATCAATTATATTATTATTCGTGGGATGAATACGGCCTACATTTTGGTATGAATCTGCACCCCACCCACGCCGTTGATTTCTTATTAAGATCTGTTATTAAGAAGTACTTCCGGTACGAAATTTGTGTTTTTTTTTACGTGCGAATGTGGTAAACTGGTAGTATTTACCATAATAAAATTTGCACGACTACATAAGTTTCCCCCGAAGTACAATTTACAAAAAAAGAAAAAAAACTATGTTCCGTAATTCGCTGAGGTGTGCAAAACTAATGTAGTATTTATAATACTTATATAAACCTTATGTAAGTTTGCACCGAGTACATAAATTTCCCCCGAGCCGCAAACTAAAAAAAACAAATTCACAGTGTTTCCCACTATGCACGTAGTTTTAATTAAAATACATAACGCACTAAGACTGTCTCTATAAGTAATTGAACTTGCACTTAACACTTTTTTGTTTTTTCAAAAGTTACAATTTTTCAAAGTTTGTACCTAATATTTAAAAGCCTTCCGTATGCGCCAGAAACGGTGCAAACCTGGGATAAGCTTCTATTTGTGTCATCTATCGATTCCATAAGAATCCACGACTACTCGACTTAGGGCCACACTTTTTGCTAATTTGCCTGTACTAGTGTGTTTTTTGATTGGATTGTGTTATTGTTTAGTTGTTATTTTTGATTGGGTTTTTCTCTGTATCAATTCTTCAATGTATCATGTATTTTGTTCAAGTAAGTGTGTATAAATTGGTATAACAGGCCCAAGCCGTACTAGTTGTATAAATCTATATATATAAAACAAAGTTGTGTTAGTTACAACACTTATAACTTAAGAACGGGTGAACCTATTTGGCTGAAAATTGGTGGGGAGGTAGCTTAGAAACAGGAGATTGACATAGGGGGAGGGGTAGGAGGGGGGGGGTTACCGGGGGCTACCCGAAGCGGGGCGAGTCGGTAGTAAGTAATAAATAATAAATTATTTATTTATTTATTTTTATTTATTTAAAAACTTTCACACAAGACAATAGTGCAAGGAGGACTTAATGCTAACAGCATTATCTTCCAGTTATCCTGGACGTGCAGAAAGATGGCGAGGCGTGCCTTACAAACAAGTACCACAGAAAATAATAATAACAATACAAGTTAAAATATTAATCTAAAAGGATACCTGAATATAATATACTAATAAATACAAATACCCAAACAAAACATAAACAAAAATAAAAACAGTTTCACAAAATAATAATAATATACATAAAATTACCGTGACAATATCTCCACAGCCAGCTGCGTGGAGTTTTTGTATTATACGGCGAAAGTAAGCAACTACATCTCAGTCCGACACTGAGTCCGTCTCATGTTCTAATATTTGTCAATATCATCGTCCCGGCGAGGCCTTTTAATAAAATCAGGCAAATATTTCCACAGCAGGTAAAAACCGCCAAGGAAAAGCACCAATTGTTTGAAAAGGCGTGCCAACATCGTAACCTTTCGTCGTAAAACGGACCCTCTGTTGGCATATCTCCTTCAGGGAACTTTAATTAAGCCTAGCCAAGATTTATCACCTCCTTATAAAAATATATACGTATAATTAATAGGAGTTTGCCCCACTTTTGAGCTTCAAACAAATCATCAGCCGGGAGAAGTCCACTGATGAACATAGACTTATTTTACAAGCTTTTATTTAACTTGCAATGCATGTATGTTTGTCGGGGTGGAATCCGGATGGAATCTTGCAACTGAATTTTAAAGCAATTTTAAGTTTTTTTTTAGTGATAGATTTATTCCTGGGAAGTGCTACCACCATACCTATTTCTGCCGCAAAGCAGTAGTGCTCGCATTGCTGTGTTCCGGTTTGAAGTGTACGGGTGCCGGTAAAATTACTGGCACATGAGACTGGCTTTATGTCTCAGGGTGCATAAAGCTAAAATGGCGCAGGGTGCAGTGCAATGCCGCATAGGGCGGATGTGACCTATGTGGTAATATACTGTTCATAGGCAGAGGGTACCACTTAATATCAGGTAGGCCATCTGCTTGATCCGTCATTCCAAGTTATATAAAAAAAAAAAAAAAAATGCAGTTATCCTCAACCGATTGAGCTGAAATTTGGCATACCTGTCAAGTTCCGATGATAATACAATATGATGGTAACAGCGAGCTGATCTAATGATGGCGACTGAAGGTTGACAACGAAACTCCTCGACGGATAATAGTCGCGTTTTGTCTCATTTTGACCAGCACACGGTTACGATCATTAATTTTATAAAAGCTTGTATTGAAAAATACCTATATTTTTACAAAAAACTTATTTACATTTATTATTATTATTTTATTTGACAGTTTTAAGAAAACTTACTTCTAGTAAGAATATTAATTAAAAAGCAATGGTAACCTGACTGAAATTTTTTCTCATTAAAAATAACAGTCATGCATAAATACAAAAATTACATACATTCTGAATTTAAATCTACCTATTTATCAAATAATAAATTACTCATCAAGCGTTTAAGACGCTTGGAGGAGGTATCTTATTCGACATCCGCATTCTTACTATCTGTGAACACAATATTCGCAGTACTGCCTTGACAATGATAATCTCAAATTCTGCGATAAACAATGATAGACCTTCATTTGGCTGCGATCTCACCTGTTGGTAGAAGATGCGGCCGACGATGGAGCACGAAGGTCTAGGAGGCGCCTATGCACTCTTGACTTATAGATACCCATATTGTAGTTTTAAGGACAGTGACGACGGTAGCGAGTTCCACTCCTTAGCAGTTCGCAGTATAAAGGTGGAACGGAAACGCTTAGTACGAATAGAAGGTATACTTATGAGGTATATTTATAAGACCAAATTTTAACACTTATTTATGCAAATAAATATCTTGTATCTTGTATCTTGTATCTTGGTAAGGGTGGTACTGAGCCGTGCGCCTGCTTGTCCTATGATGAAAAGGAGATAGATCTGATCTTGTAGTTACTTGGGCACATTCCCCGGAATGGAGCCTATAGAAGATCGAAAGGCATGCAACATTACGGCGGTGCTCGCGACTTTGAATCTTGGTATCAGCCATTTTGCTGACCTATTATCCTGAAAGCTCTGCGTTCGATCGGCCTTGAGCTGCCTTAATCTACCGACTTCATGCAGACTGTAAAATGCCTTTTTTTGGGGCAGTCGTGTAAAATGTCATGTTTCTCCTAATTAAATAATAATAAATATTAAATAAATAATGCTGGACAGTTTACACAACATTACCTATCTGTTTCATTCAATAATTTACAGCGAGATGGTCTGATGATCGAGACGGAAGGTGGACAAAGGCACTCCTCGATGGATAATAGTAGACTGGCAGTGTTTGGTTTGGGCTCATTTTGGGCAGTACGGTTCCGATCATTAATTTTACAGCGAGATGGTCTGATGATCGAGATGGAAGGTGGACAATGGCATTCCTCGATGGATAATAGTAAGTACCTAGACTGGGGTACATTTTGATCAACACACGGTTCCGATCACTAATTCTTTAAAAGCTGGTTTTGGAAAAAAAAACAATGATAAACTAATTTATATATAACGAGAATTAACTTTCTGTTCCAACGCGACCACACCTAGAAAAATCCAGATTAGAATCGATCAATCATTCAATAACAACTCGATTATTTGTTGGTGAACTTAAGGGCGTTAAGTTAACCTAACTTAAAGTCAAGGGCGACAAATCACTCTACAAGTTGAATCGGTACAGTTAGAGTCAGGCGAGAAATCCGCCCCACTAATTGGAACGTGCACTTGCAACTTATTACTAACTTGGACAACGAGATAGTGCTTGGCAAATCGACCATTTGACAAGCGTGTTACCGAGTTAAGTTGGTTGCTTATTTATACTAACCTATTTTACCAAATATGGGCGAACACAGAATAATTTTACTCTGAAATTACTGTTATTGGCTTTTATATTGGTTATTATTTGCAGCAAGTTATATTTGGTTGAAGAAACCGAAAATAACATCAAAATGACTTGTATGTACTTAAATTTTGATCGTATTTTAGCTATTCCAAATTACGGGGAATAAGTTTAGTTCATAATCCAAGAACCCGGCATCGAATTCAAAGTATTTTTTTTTCTTTTTTTTTGGTAAGTGACGATGGGGCCCAACTTGAGCACGAAGGTGTGAAAGCCCTTATCACTCTTGCCTTAAGAGCAGTCAATTCCAGTACTTTCGATAAAAACGCTGGTGCTCAGCTCGTACGTGATTATAAAGTTGTAACAATTTTTTCGTCAGATGTTTTGTACAAATATGTATCTTGAAGAATATATCTACGTACTTGATCTTTTTTTGTTTTTTTTTGTTTACCTCTAAATTCTGTATAAGCTTTCAAAAATCAGCTTATTTGCACAATTTTACCTGAACTGTGTATGTTCATAATGTTCTTACAAACTGTAAAAGTAAAAAAAAAAAAGATCAGGTATCTAGCCCATGTTATGTAGAATCTAAATTACAAACATTTTTTTCACAAACTTGAAAGACTTTTTCAAAAAAACGTACATGCTGGAACAAGTTTTAGAATATTTTGCGCGTTTATTGCCGTTTCGCAAGTAAGTAGCGGAATTTTCCGAATTCTAACCACAGGATCTGGCACTAGCTCCCATTTTACACAGTGCCTCTCTTTCAAAAATTGAATTGTACGAACCTACAAGATTTTAGTTCAAATCGAATTGGGGCCCCTTAAGGTGGGGTATGCCGCAACATTCCAGATAGTAATATTACTTTTAACTGACTAAAATCAAATTATAAATATACATGGATACTACATTATAATTCCGAGGGATCACTGTACCAGAACACAATAGGACAATATTTTCTAGATAGAAAAAAATACAAAGTTACCTCTTACTTTTGGTAAAATTCGATTGTTAATTAAAATGGTGGATATTATTGGGTAAAAAATCGATAAATAAAATCAATACAACAAAGCCGAGGGGGCTTTGTTGTTTAACTGTCGGGGTTTTGTAAAATTATCTATATTTTACGAGATTTTCAATAGCAGCCCTGAGGCTATTTTTTTTGTAAAAAGATTTGTGACTGGGGTTGAGAGACCCTAGGTATTATAGTTTTCAGGAAAGACAGATGACAGCAAGTTGTCCCATTCCTTAGCAGTTTGCATTACAAAGGTGCTGGAACCGAAACGCTTAGTGCGAATTGCGGATATACTGATTAGGCTGCTTGTCATATGATGAAAAGGACATACATACATACGTAGACACACGCCTTTTTCCCCGAAAGGGTAGGCAGATTCTCAATGGGCCTCTTTTCACTGTGGGTTACACCATCGTGGGAATATAGACGTGACACGGGCACGGGGTGAGCTCACCGCCGCCATTGCTTCCCACGACTGACTCATTCCTCCAGTAATAACATAGCAGCCGACAAATCTTATGCCAACGAATCTTACACTATTATTTATTCTGTGCTAAACATAGCAGCCGACAAATCTTATGCCAACGAATCTTACACTATTATTTATTCTGTGCTAACAGTCCATGTAATCTCTTAGTCGGGTTTTTTGACATCCATGGGAGGAGACGGAGGGGTATATTCTTAGGCCAGACACCACGGCTCCGGCGGTGGTAATAAGTAGGTAGGTATTCAAAAAGAGTTAAAGTATTTTTACATCATGAAGCTCGACTTACTCTTGGCCACTTTTTGTGAACGTTACAAGTCTGCTAACATCTGGCGCGCGCTTTTTTAGGGTTCCGTGAACCACAAGGAATCCTTGTTAGATTCGTTCAGGCCAGTCGTTGCTTCTCAGTTTATCTACCGAACATCCAACAGTCACATACATAGTCCTGTTTCCCAAGTCAGAGTTTTGCACACACTAACGTAACAACGATCGTGCGTGTATTAAATAAATAAATAAATAATGCTAGACAGTTCACACAACATTATCTAGCCCTTAGCTAAGCAGAGCTTGTGTTATGGGTACTAGATAACTGATATACTTAATAATTATACATTATATAGATAGATATTTCGTATAATACATAGAAAATACCCAGAACACCCTGAACAAATCTGCAGATAGTATAAATATTTGTTTCGAGGCGGGAATCGAACCCGCAATTGAATCGAAAGTTGCCTGGAAGAATTCGCTTACAGTGATAAGGCCGCCCATTATACTGTAATTTGATTTAGTTAATCCTTTTTTTTTAGGTGTACAATAAAGTGTTAGTCTATCTAATCTATCTATCTATCTATGCTATTTTGTCTGTAAACGTGCGTTTGCAGTAGTTTCACGTGAGGGTATTATTTTCATAATGGAACACATGCTAGAAGGTGGATTCGGAACCCAACATACGTGGTCCAACAAACACTTGGCCAGTTATTTCAACGTCTTAAGAATAGGGTTGTCACCCTTGAGCTAACGCACATCCTGTTGATTTCTTAAACTAAAGACTGTGAAGGCGCGTGCCGTGACAATAATTACTGAGCGGTAACTATCCTCTATTTGAAGGGGATATGGTTGAGTTTTGAATGTAGTTTTTCAAGAATCCATAGGGTTATCATATTTATGGAAATTGGAGACATCCGTTCGTGTGGCGAGGCACGCGTTGTGTTTTATGAAGCGCGGATATGCATATGCATTGACCTGGCCAGGTGGACTAGTTTCTTTTTTTTTAAATTTGATGTCTTCTAATTAAAGTCCTGTGTATTTCCTTGCAACGGATTTGTGGTATTTGAAGTTACTAGGGCTCGCAATGGCATCTACATATTTTTTTTTTATCTTTGATAGACCTTTGTTTGACCACGATCTCACCTGTTGGTAAGTGACGATGTGGCCGAAGATGGAGCACAAATGTCTAGAAGTCACCTATTCACTCAAGCCTTGAAGAGATCCAGATTATAGTTTTCAGGAAAGACAGACGACGGTAGTGTATTCCACTCCTTAGCAGTTCGCATTAAAAAGGTAGAACTGAAACGTTTAGTACGAATAGAAGGTCATACTAATGAGTTTAGGATGGATACTGAGCCGTGCGTCTGCTCGTCCTGTGATGAAAAGGAGATGGTGAGATCAGATCATGAAGTTCCTGGGAGCATTCCCCGAAATGTAACCTATAGAAGATCGAAAGGCACGCAACTTTACGGCGGTGCTCGAGACTCTGGATCTTAGTCTCCGCCATATTATTATGTTGCTCACCTATAAGCCTGAAAGCTCTGCGTTCGATCATTATTGACATTTATTTATTTAATTTGTAATTGTTTTATGGTTATGAAGTAGTTATTATCTTTCTAGAAATAATATAGAAAAAATATGGTTAGGTTATTTTGGTTAGGTAGGTATTTACAACATTTCGTAAAAAAACGTTGCAACTCGGTCTCACTGACCGCCCAATTTCAAATTTGAAGACGCATAACGTTCGGTCTTAACGAATAGACCTAAGGTTGTCAACTCGGGGCCCGCTGTGATTTAACACACGGTGAAATAAGGCCTATTTGGGGCTCTGCCTACCCTTTCGAGGAAAAAGGCGTGTGTCTTTGTTTGTATGTATGTTGTTAAAGGAGCTTTTAGTATTATTCACTTTAAGAAAATGTAATGTGTTTATTACGGTTCTAGAGATACAGCGATTGTTAGGGTCGAGCAAAAATCACGGCACTTTTTTTTTAATTTAATTTATTTTTTATTATTTGCTGTTATAGCGGCAATAGAAATACACACTTTGTGATTTTTTTAACTCTCTACTTATTGCGGTTCATGAGATACAGCCCGCTGACAGACGGATGGACGGACAGACGGACGGACAGTGGATGCTTAGTAATAAGGTCCCGTTGATAACCTTTGGGTACGGAATACTAACAATTACAACCAGCTCTTCTGGAAATTTGTTATTTAAAGTATCTAACGTAAACAAAGTTATTTAAAACCATATGACGTATTACGTAAGCTTTTGTTTGATCATTAACGTCATATCGAATAATCTAAGCGATTTAACTATTTATAACAATTTGATCAGAAACAATAGGTAAAGTAAACTTTCTTTAATTTCTTATTCATGGTGCCTTGTGACGTGAATAAATTATAACACTTGTATCAACAAAACAATGATATACTGTTGTCTACCTAAGTTTGTACAAATACCTACAAAATGTTGTTTTGACAGCATTTCAGGTTAATTCATGAACATTACTTGAAGACTTCGAGTAACTAATGTACCATTAGCGAAGCCTGTAGTGTCAACCACTGACAGATGTCACACGGGTCATAATATGACTGTGTTCGTTTTGACATTGGCAAAATTGTGGAAAATAAAGCCACAGTAGCCACAAACAAAAGAAGAAGAAGACTGTGTTTGTGTGTTACTATTTACAGTAAAGTAAAATATTAATCTTCGTAAAGCCGTGGTGTATCCGGCCCAGGAATAGAACCCTCCATCTCCTCCCGTGGATGTCGTAAAAGCCGACGAAGGGATTACCCGGACTTGTTTGTAAGATTCGTTAGTATAAGGTTTGTCGTGGCTGCTAGCTTATTTAAGGAATGTGTCATTACTGGAAGAAAGCGTTAGCAGAGTTAGTCGTGGAAAGCAATGGTGGCGATAAGCCATGATGGTTTGGTCACCGCATGTCACGTCTATTTCCCACGAGGGGGTACCCACGGTGAAAAGAGGCCCGTTTGAGGCTCTACCTTCCCTCTCAGGGAAAAATGAGTGTTTCTTTGTATGTATGTATTTAATCACAAATTCACAACTGACTGATGGTCTGGACGATGTAGAGTTCGTAGAGGGAAATACCTGAAAGAGCGAATATCAAAAACAGATTTAAATGGCGATTTAGGGACGAATCTTATACACAGAAGTTGCTTTTTATTTGCGCTGCCAATGATGATGATGATGATGATGATTATGATGATTTAATTCACAAGGAATAGTTTAAAACGTCACTCGGCAGAGATCCGGTAATTTTTGTAGTGATGGCTTTCAGATATTTGTGAAAAGATCAATTCGACAGGACACAAAAATTCAGCAATGATGACAATATATTTATCTGAAGTATAAATAATCTTACATGGCACATATATACTTAATATGCTATTTGTGCTCTCTATACAGCTGCACCTTTAAATACAGAAATTCAATTGAGATTCTGTGATTCAATTGATATACATACTTCACAAACATACATTAACAAAAAACTAAGGTCAAATAGTTAGAAAATAATGTTTATAATCTGTTGATAATATATAAATATTTAGTTTTTTAGTGAAATTGAAGTACTTACCTAATGGGTTATTCTAGTAAGTTTGCCTACAAAAAGTCGTATGTAACTACACTCTTTATTTGTAAAAGTTACGACACTAGTGATAAAAATATTATTTTCTTGTGTTCTCCTAATAAGCCTGCGCTCGCGTTATGCTTTAAAAACAGGCTTAAGCTTAAACTTAATCCAGGCAATTCAATTCCTGCAATTTTTTGGAATCAGTTCATTCGTTAGGGCTGGTTTGATTGTCGAAGCGTCTCTGACTGGCTGACTGACTCACTGACTCACTATTAAAGCAAAACCTAAACGATAAGTCCTAGAGACCTGAAATTTTGAGGAAACATCATTCTTTCTTAGTCTATCTAGCGAGTAGTTACTAACAGATACGTTGGCTTTGAGGGCACATTAGGAAAATTATTTCGGAAACTCAAACGAGCGACAAACCCTGTCATACTTTCTATACATACGCTCATTCGAAGCTCATAAGTGATCATGGCGTTGGTTGTAAAAAAAAACTGTAGATGTTTTGTATAATTAGTTGCCTACGTTTCTTAGATAGCAACAATAAAATAAAATTGAGAAACGAATTTAGTATAAGCCTCCGGAAATCAGGTTTATTGCACAAATTTTACCTGAACTTTGCCTGTAACCTACAAAAGTAAGGAAAAAAACTCAATACCAACCACGCACATATAATAGTTATTCTAAATAACAAATGTTTTTCTTACTAACTATCACAAAAAACCTATCCTCGAAGAAGATTTGTAAAAAAATTGCGCATTTATTGCCATTTCGTGTAAGCAGCTGAGTTTTCCGAATTCTAAATAAGGGCTCTGATGTTGTCTCTCATTTTTCATAGCAAATTTTTTATGAGACAAATTATCAAGATTTTTGCCAAAACCGCAAAGGGCCATAGGGAGAGCGGGGTGTTGAAGTTTTTATGGAAAATACTCTATGCGGACGAAGTTGCGAGCGGTCTACTAGTTTATAACATTATAGGATGGTATGAAACATGCAGCCCGCGGTTTAGCATCCCTTATAAGGGCGCGCGACGATATGACCGTTAAAATAAGCCACCGTGCAATACTTCCTAGGACAGAGACGGATTCAGACGAAAGGCGATGCATTCTTGTATGATGTGTTATTATCAAGTTATATCTAACTCTATTAAAACTTAAATTTTAAAGGTTCTTTATTACATAATATAGGTATAAGTACAAATTCCAGTGTAGGTATCCTAGAACTATACAAAATTAATAAAAAACTAGGTACGTTTATCAAGCTGCATAGCTTACTAAAAACTTATAAAAATAACATAAATAACAATAACATAGTCATACATATTTAAGTAAGTATATAATTTATATTTGTATAAAGATAGGTACCTAGGTATAGGCATGTAAGCTTTGTAAAGCATTACATATTGTGACAAGTCTAACTCTGTATCTAACTCTATTGGTTGTTTAGTAGTAGTAGAGCTTTTTGTGATAGAGTTCGTCCGGAGAAGTACTACCTTCATACTGTCTCTGCCGCAAAGCAGTAGTGGTCGCATTGCTGTGTTCCAGTTTGAAGGGTATGGTTACGGTGAAATTACAGGCACATGAGACTTTTCATCTTTATGTCTCAGGGTGGCGGGAGCAGTGCAATGCCACATAGGGTGCGTCCTAGGTGGACGTGACCACATTGACGTCATTGTTAACTTCTTGAATTACGGAACATGCAGATGAGCCCATCTGCGATGATAAGCGGTAAGCCTCTGCCTTTAACAACGCATTACCACATAGGCCATCTTGACCTAGGACGCACCCTATGTGGCATTGTACTGTGCCCGCCACCCTGAGACAAAGATGAAGAGTCTCATGTGCCTGTAATTTTACCGACACAAACCGGAACACATCAATGCGAGCGCTACTGCTTTGCAGCAAAAATAGGTATGGTGGTAGTACTTCCCCGCACGAGCTCTTTCACAAGAAAGTACCACAACTACTATACTAATTACTAATAAGGTAAGGATGGTACTGAGCCGTGCGCCTGCTTGTCCTTTGATGAAGAGGTGATGGTGGGATCGTCCCCGCCTTATCTATGTTGCTCAGCCTAAAAGTTCAGCAGTTGATCGAGTTAGGCAGTAGAATATTTGATCATAGTACTAAATGAGTATTGAAAAATTACTTATTAAAAGTCAAAGCATTAAACCCTGATAAACTATTATTCTGAATGGTTTCGTCTAGGATTTCGTATAAGGTCGCATACGCTGAAAACAGTTTTTGCCTTTAACATAAAAACTACGATTCATTTTAAACAAGTAATTAATTTTGTAAAAATTAAAAAAAACCCAATGCAATGAAACGGCTGAACCGATTTTGATCAAACATAGCTAAGAACAATCACGACAAATTCACGTTTCAAACAAAAAAAACGTAATCAGTTCATCCGTAACTCCCCTTCGTTTTTGCGTAGAAAATTTCCTAGAAAATTTACAGACTTAAATCGGTCTCTTTTGCCGGTAAAATGCAAATCTCTGTTTTGTAAGAGGTGTCTTTGATAATTTTTCTCTGCTATAAAAGTTAACCAATCGTAAAATTTTACTACAAAAAAAAGTCAGTGATATGAAGAATCAGGTCACCGAATATCACATTTAAATGTTTTGTAATGAATGAGAAAAATCTAGATCCAAAGTTTCCAATGCGTAATCTTAATGCTTAGTTCTCCTGAATGCGTCTCTGTATTTTGTCGTCTTTTATGTTTACGAACAACAGGAATAATCGTGAAGAAAGCTCCCCTCAAAATACGTTTATTCTTACCTGGCCGGTTAACCAGTGGTGTTTATTACAAGGGTATAAGAGTTATTTTGCTACAGTACAGCCAAAACATTAGACCTTGACTATTTGAGAAACCGTGGAGCCGCTTACATTGTGCTACATGTAAATTAAGTTTAATATTATGAACATTTATGAATTTTAACTTATTTATGAAGGATAATAAAGTCGACGACCAATGCGGCGCGGCAGGTGAAGGTTCGCCTGCGACGCAAGCATCATTCTACAAGCTTATGATGATGATTTTGATGATTATGATTGGTATATTATGGGGGAGGTCTATGACCAGCAGTGGACTTCTACAAGCTTATGATGATGATGAAGATGATGATTATGATGATGATGATGATTTGTATTTTATGGGGGAGGTCTATGACCAGCAGTGGACTTCTACAAGCTTATGGTGATGATGAAGATGATGATTATGATGATGATGATGATTGGTATTTTATAGGGGACGTCTATGACCAGCAGTGGACTTCTACAAGCTTATGATGATAATTATGATAATTATGATAGGTATTTTATAGGGGACGTCTATGACCAGCAGTGGACTTCTACAAGCTTATGATGATGATAATGATGATGATGATGATTGTTATTTTATGGGGGAGGTCTATGACCAGCAGTGGACTTCTACAAGCTTATGATGATAATTATGATGATGATTATGATAGGTATTTTATGGGGGAGGTCTATGACTGGCAGTGGAATTCTACAAGCTTATGATGATAATTATGATGATGATTATGATAGGTATTTTATGTGGGAGGTCTATGACCAGCAGTGGAATTCTACAAGCTTATGATGATGATAATGATGATGATGATGATTGTTATTTTATGGGGGAGGTCTATGACCAGCAGTGGACTTCTACAAGCTTATGATGATGATAATGATGATGATGATGATTGTTATTTTATGGGGGAGGTCTATGACCAGCAGTGGACTTCTACAAGCTTATGATGATGATAATGATGATGATGATGATTGTTATTTTATGGGGGAGGTCTATGACCAGCAGTGGACTTCTACAAGCTTATGATGATGATGATGAAGATGATGAATCTTTATACTTCGCCCTTACGGTACAAACAACAATCAAACTAATTTTAACTTACCAAACAACTGTTTCAATTTATTTCAACTGTGTCCTCGCTCAATTTAAAAGTAGCAGAAAGTCGGTGGATGGAGGTGGCTTAGGACATCTTCCAACTGATGTAGATAATGAAACAGCTGTTCCAAAAAAATAGTGCGGAGAAAAAAAGCACTACTCCATTATTATCACAAAATCAACAAATGCAGGGATCGAGGGTCGAAAATAACGTCTTTTTGCCCTTTCAAGACGCTATGAGTTCCTTGTAGACCGTGGCACGAGCGGGCGAGCTTTAAGCTCTGCATTTAAATAATAAACTAGAACCACAATAATTCTTACAAAACAAAATCTACATTTTGACTTATTGATTATTCATTATAGTTACAACTTACAAAGCTTTTTATAAATAACAGTTTTCTTCAATTAATGAAAGTGACGAAGTATTTGAATTGACGGAGCCAGTTCCAAAATCAAATTCAAATTGATGAAGTAGTTTTTTTTTTGTGAGGTTCATTCGTGTTTGTTTTGTGCCAGTGTTTACAGTGTTGTGCAATAAGATGCAATTTATTAAAAGTGTTCCTTAAATCGTAAGTCTGAAAAGGTGCTAAGTTGTTCCTGTTGTTATATAGTTATTGTTCTTGTTACTAATATATGTTGGAGAGGATTGTCTGAGTCAACATTTTACTTGGTAAGTGTTTTTTTTTATCAGCCGTTAGCTGTTTTAAATAAAGTAAATAAATAAATAATTAATTACAACAGCTTACAAAGCTTTTATAATTAAGTATTACAGTTTTCTTCAATTATAAAAAGTGTCGAAGCATTTGAATTGGCGGAACCAGTTCCAAATTCAAATTGATTATGCAGTTTTATTTTTTTGTGTTAAGGTTCGTTCTTTTTGCCAGTGTTTACAGTGTATTGTGCAATAATATGAAATTTATTAAAAGTGTTCATATTATCGTAAGTCTGAAAAGGTGCTAAGTTGTTCCTGCCCTGTTGTTATAATATTTTTCATGTTACTAATTAATGTTAGAGGGGAAAACATTTTAATTAATAAGTGTTTTTTTATCAGCTGTTAGCTGTTTTTCTCTTAATGTAACAGTTTTTTTGACATACCTCTGTTACGCGTCGGGCGAGTAGCCAGCTGATGCGTACGATTGCGGGTCGATTCCCGCTGCGGGACAAATGTTTGTATGATCTGCAAATATTTGTTTCGGGTCTGGGTGTTATGGTACCATGGTACTCGTAGTTCCTGATACCCACGACACAGGGAATCCTAGTGTGGGATTAGGAGTATGTATGTGACTGTTGGGTGTTATGTTATGTTATGTTTATTTATCTTGCTTTCCTGTCTGTCTGTTAGTGGGGGACAAATCTCGCAACGGATTTTTAAGCCACTTCCACTCAACCTATTGAGCTGTTTTGCATACCTATCACCTACCATACATACATACATCATAGACACACGCCTTTTTCCCCGAAGGGGTAGGCAGAGGCTCAATGGTCCTCTTTTCACAGTGGATTGCATATGTACGTGACAAGTGGCGAGCTCATCGCCGCCATTACTTCCCACGACTGACTCGGCTAACGCTTTCTTCCGGTAATAACACATTCCATAATAAGCTAGCAGCCAGGACAAATCTTATACCAACGAATCTTATCCACAAGTCCGGGTAATCCCTAGTCGGTTTTTACGACATCCACGGGAGAAGATAGAGGGGTCTATTCTTAGGCCAAACACACCACCACTACCAATGACATATAAATATCATTCTGACAGTTAGCTGAGGGCTTAGTACAGGTTTGTAATTTGGAACCACTCGGAATAACGAAAACCGAATTGCGAGTCGTTTTTGTAAGCAGAAAATGGTAAGCGCCCCTATAGCGGACTTGTCGAAAAACTTATTAAAACCATAAGTACTAAAAACAAATATCGACTCGCAAGTTGATAGTCGGGTTATCGAATGCAAAACTTAAACAAACTTGTATTAGGCCCTTTTATGATGGAGACGGAAGGTGGAAAACGGAACACCTCTCAGCTCGGATAATAACAATAATTTTTTTTTTTTTTTTTAGGTGATTCCTGAAACAAAAGTGTACTATCGCGGTCTGAGAATGTTTACCACCTTATAATTGCATGCACACATCTATGTCACAAGGAAGATGATATTTGATTAGGAATACTTTTTTTTTATTAACGTGGAAATTGGTTGGTCTTGAAAACCTTTTTTCACCAAGTGAGGTCGAACTTGGCCCTTATTCGCTATGGCCATAGGATATTACATGCCAATAACAAGTGACGTCACAATGTATTCTGAACGATGATTCCACGTAGATATCGTAACGAGCCCGCGTTATACCAAGTTTAGTCATAGCGGCCCAGGTTACTAAAAATGCAAAAATAGAAAGAAATAAGCAAATAGAAATTCAAAACATTTTATATTAGTAAATTAACAATATTTTATTGTTTTAATAACTAGTTTAGCCTTAATTTTCACTAGAAACGGGATATTTACCATGATTTTTGAGTTTTATATGTTCCCGATATTTCGGAACAGCATGCAGTTGTTTCTAGTGAAAATTATGTACATAACCATGATAGTTTCAAAAGTTAGTTTAGCCTTCATCAGCAGCTATGCCGGCACGTAGTCTATCTCGCATAGATGAGACCAGGCACGCGCATATAATATATAAGTCCCATGATATCATCCCATACCCGTGCACAATGTGATCTAAGAGCTTCAGGGTTTCTTTCGTTCTGACAGTCCCAGCGTTGAACCACACAGATTTCCAATCGAGTTCATATCTGCTGGCCGAGCAGGCCACTGAATGAGACGAATGTCACGGTGCATGTTGAACCACGCCATAGTAGCCCAGGCCTTATGTGATATCAACATCCTTGTAACTCGTGATATCGCACTAATATTCAAGCCATCTCTGTGGAGAATAATATTTCAGGCCTTTGTTGCATTTTTTTTTAAATCAATGTATATTGACTAAAACTCAAACATATTTTCTTTGTTAGATGTCATTATGGTAATGTGTCAACTTTAAAATTAAGAAATGAATGGTTTCATCATCAAAAATTCCTTTTTTTTTTTGGTATCGATGCTAAGAGTATTAAAAAGTTATAGGTACCTAGATATAGCATTTTAGACATTGCTGCAAACAGTGCGGTAAAGAATCTGATTTGAAAACTGGTAAACATATTTAGACCGCGACCGTACATAATGTTCAATCTTGTACAATGGTATGGGACCCTTCGTGTGCGAGTTAGACTCACACTTGGCCGATAAAACATTTCTAAGTACCATCGCTAGAAAACCTACTTTCAAATAAAAAACACACCGTTTAAGAGCAACGGTGCCACAGACAGACACATAGACAGACAGACACACATAGCAGTCAAACTTATAGGTAACATCCTTCTTTTTCCGTTGGGGGTTGAAAACCTTCTTAACCTCTTGTAGTTTTTAAAAGGTCATCATGAATGAGCTTCCATTATTGAATTTAAAGTTTGATTCATAAAAATTAACAGCAATAATACGGAATCGCACCCCGAGTGACGTCATAATTGGCCGCGACACCCGCTTTCACTCAGTACGTAATTGGGGCGAACGCTCGCGGAACGCAAAAAACACGTTATTTTTAAACGTTTAAAACGAAATAAAAAAGTAATGAGTTATTGATTCTGGCGGGTCATTGCACTCGCGACCTTGTGATAGCGCGTGTCAAGGACACTTTTGTTTACTGCGGGCTTCAATGGCCAGTGTTCCTTTTTTAAAATAAGTTTGGGTTTGCGCATAGAGGATTTATTAAGTTGCAAAAAGTTTGCATTGGAATTTGGCATTAGGCTACGAGATTATTATGAAGCAAAATAAAATAGACCCCTCCATCTCCTCCCGTGGATGTCGTCAATGCTGACTACGGGATTACCTGGACTTGTTTGTAAGATTCTTTGGTACTTATAAGATTTGTCCTAGCTATTATTGGAAGAAAGCGGTAGCAGAGTCACTCGTGGGAAGCAATGGCGGCGATGAGCTCACCACTTGTCACGTCTATATCCTACGATGGTGCTATCCACGGTGAAAAGAGGCCTATTTGAGGCTCTGCCTACCCTTTCGTGGAACAAGGCGTGCGTCTATGTACCTATGAATGTAAATAAAACAGGGGCTATAAATACATTGCCGCAATGAGTCCGGCCTAAAAAAAATAACCCGCCGTCTCTTCCAGTGGATGTCGTAAATGCTAAATAAGCGATAAATTACACCAGGGGATTGGCAGCAGAATCCACCTGAGTACACAACACCTATACTGCGATCACCAATCCACCTGTCAAGCGTGGTGATAGCGGCAATGATCCCCTTGCATTCTATGGAGGTTATACGTTTGCGAAAAAGTTATTTATTCTATCTTACCGAATATCGTAAACTTAATTTGAAAACAGAATCAGTTTTATCAGACAATTATTCTAATTTCAAATTGAGATATCGTAGCTCCGCCAGGGGTGTTCAACCGCAGGGCCACAAGAAGCCGTTTAATTGTCGTCGAGATTTACGAGCCGGGGATGTGTTTGCAAAATTGAAAGTTGACTATAAATTAACAGCTGACCAGCTTAGGGCAAGGACTGCTAATGTAAATTACTTAGTGATTTACTATAAGGAGTCAGATTTAGTTGATACTTAAGAATCAACAACTCTGAAAAATATATATAAATTACTGGTTTTTTTTAATAAACCTATTTTGTCCCACTGCTGGGCGAAGGTATTCCCAAAAGTGTCCACTCATCTCGGTTTTTGGCAGGTTCCCAGCTCTTTCGTAAGCCTTTCTCGTAAGGGACGACCTCTGTGGCGCGTTTGCGTACGCGTTGCTGTTCGCCTGCGATGCAGGAGGTTGCTAGTTCGTTTCCCGCCTCGGAACAAATATTTGTGCGATCTGCAGATATTTGTTCAGGGTGTTCTGGGTATTTTCTATGTTTAATAAAAAATATCTATCTATGGAACGTATTGTAAACGTATTGTATTAAGTATATCAGTTATCTAGTACCCTTAGCATAAGCTCTGCTTAGTTTGGGGCTATATAATGTTGTGTGAACAGTACAGCAATTTTTTTTTTTTTAATTATTATTCGCACTTAGCTTTTCGGTTCCACCTAATAATGTAAATAATGTAAATTGTATATAATATTGTGAAAGAACTAAGAGAATTAAAAAAAATTGTCTGGATATATAATCAAAGTGAAAGAATCATTAAAATAGCTGCAGGCGTTTGGACGGAAAAGGAATTCTTGCGTAAATTGTAATATTCAGTTTTATGTTTTATTTTATTTTTTTACTGTCAAAAGCAACAGCAATTTAAAAGCAATTTAAAAAATTTAAACTTATGTTATGCTCGACTATAATATTATGCCTATTTTTTATTTTTTTATTTTTTGGTACATTTTTGTTGGAGGCTTTCTAATATTATAGGTCTATATTGAGTTTCGGGAAAACTAATCACCTTAAGCCTCGAGATCGTCCCGCCAACGCCTTCTAGGCCGACCCCGTCGTTGCCTTCCGTCTTTCCCAAGGAGTAAAATATTATTATTCTTTCTTTTTAGTACCACGCCTTTTAAAGAGCTAGATGAGGGTGAGCTATTAAAGTCCATGTAAGTCCTTCGTTAAAATTGCATTATTATTCTCATTTCACAGCTTCTAGCTAAAAGAACCACAAAACAATCCTTTTCAAAGTTCTTTACAAAACTTCTTTCGTCATAAAGTACTTACTTACTTATTGTACGGGCTTTCCGCCCCTTCTTTGTCAGAAACAAACCTCATTCCTTTTTGAAATTAGAATCTTAAAAGTTTACGGATCATAAAAAATATTGCGTGATCTCTTTTACTCCCGTTAACGACATCTTATATCGCACCTCTTTATAGGGAGCTTTTTAAAATAAAAGGTACGGATATAAAAACTTGGATTCGTTTTAATGCAAACAAAGGTCTCATAGGAAAGTCATAAACGGACTTTGGGTTTATCACTTTATCCCCAAACATTATAAGAGTGAGCACAATGTTTCGTCACACAACTCGTCACCATCAAAAAAGGGTGACAATATTCTGAAACAAAATGTGAGACTTCCAAATCTTCATTTATTTGCTTTAACACAAGACATGAACACTGAGTATTCAAAAATAAGCTTTATCCCATTCCAGTAAAAAACCTTTTCATGTTTAAAAATGCATAGTCGTTACGACTTATCGTTGACGGAAAGGAAAGTTTTTATTTATTGCTGCCATTCCGTTTCATTTGAACAGCAATAGAATATGAGCCTTAGAAATTTGCGTTGTATGGTTGATTTTGCATTGTTTAAAGTTAGGCAATAATAAAAACGTTCGAAATCCAAAGTTATTCGAAATGCGAAAACGTTAAAGGTGTGCCAATAAAAAAGAAGTTAGCTTCTTACGTTACGTGCCATTACGAGGTTAGGATATGGGCCCAGAGGTGACAATTTGGTTTTAAAGAGGGGTTTATGTTTTTTTCTTGATCGAATTCACCGTTGTTAAGATAAATTGTGTACCGGCTTACAGAACTTAAGGTGGTTGTTTTCGCTTATGGCGTGTTTTTTGCTCATCACAGCTCACACTTCTTCAGATAGCGAAAACCAATTCGCCGGTAATTATATGACCCAACACACAAGTTTTAATTTATAGTATCACATAAATATGTGGTATTCCAGGTAGCACAAAAAGTTTCATATGTATTTTTATAGAGACACTTGAACATTTACACAGAGTGTGTATTTCTGTTATATTATTATTTTCTTCACAAGTGTGTTGAAACACGTCGTATGATGCACGTGTGTATTGATGATACCGTCCTCGGCTTTCTTAAAACCCTCACCTAACGGCTCGGGTCTCAATGGCGCCTCAGCGGTAATCACCAACATTACACACTAGTACCATAATGTACTAAAAATAAATACTTTAGATGTTTTTTTAGATGGATGAATAAAATGTATCGAAACTTTCATTAGTACGTATTCACACCGTCAATTCTATACCTGGATTAAACTCCAATACAGTGATTTTACAATCTATAACTGATTCTCATGTAAGTGATAATTATTATCTTTAAGAGAATAAATGATTAATATAATTATACACCTAAATAATTCTGATTATTCAATCATTGATTTTGGTGTATTAGAGTTGAATACACCAAAACAATTATGTTTTTTTTTAACAAAATGTTATATGGATCCAAAATATTAATATTTTGTTTAGTTCGCTATTTATCTATCTATTTATTAGCAATGCAAACCCACTGCTGAAAATAGGCCAACGTTTCTATTATTGCTTGACTTGTAATAATGCAAAATCAACCATTTATAGCAATTCCATAGATATAAAGTTTCTAAGGCCCATATTTGCTGTGATTTACTCCAGTTTGATTATTCTATACTAAGGTGAAATCGTTTTCTGGAAGAAAGCGTTAGGTGAGTCAGTCGTGGGAAGCAATGACGGCGATGAGCTCACCACTCGTCACGTCTATATTACACGATGGTGCAACCGACTGTCAAAAAAGGCCCATTGAGGCTCTGCCTACCCCTTCGGGGAAAAAGGCGTGTGTAAAAAGAATAGAAGCAGTGTCTAAAAGTATAGGTAGACATAACATACGTTGTGGTCATATAATTTGAATAAGAACGATTTGAAGTTCTAGAAGTTTTTTATTTAAATCGTATCATAAACAGAGATGTGTACCTTCTGAGAAGCAACTAGTTATGTTATATAATAGTCACATTAATAGAGCAACCTGACTTAAGAATAAAGTATGAAATCGCTAACAATTTTTTGCACATTTTATTGATTTTATCAAAGTAACACATTCAAATAGTACTGAAACTGGACAAATAATTAAGAACGATTTATTTAACTGCTCGGGAATTGTTTTGTATGACACTTAGATTTAAAAAATCACAATATTATGTAGCACAGGAAACATAAAAAGAAATTTAATAAATATTTAACTAAAATTAATAGTTAATAGCATATCCACGGCTTTTAATTACAGCTTTACACCGGCGAGGCATTGACTCTATTAATTTTTGACATTTCGCAAGAGAAATAGAGTTCCATTCTTCTAAAAAAACGTCATACAGGTCTCTTAAATTTCCACACTTTCTATTTGAAACCTTTTTCTTTACTTCAAACCACAGATTCTCTATTGGGTTTAGATCTGGACTGTTAGCAGGCCAGTCTAAGACAGAAACTAATTGCGCTGTAAGAAATTCCTTTACGGTGCGTGCAGTGTGCTTTGGATCATTGTCATGCTGGAATGTCCAAATATACAAATACAAATACAAATACAAAAAACTTTATTGACATAATACGATGTTCTATATGATAATGAATCCAAAGGCTCCCAAACTAGTTCAAAACTGTATTTCAGGAGCCAGTGGCTTCTCCCACCTTATACAAAATATTAAATTATGTCCTAGTTAACTAAAAGCTATAAAACTAAAACTAAAACTAAAAACAAAACCTAAAACTAAAAATAAACAAAACCAAACAGAAACAAAACCAGCCCTCTAAAAATAGTATTAAGTAGATAAATAACAATGAAAGGAATGAATAATATAAACGTACTAAATTGTACTTATATGTAGGTAAATATAAATCGTTACAAAATATATATGTATATATATATATATATATAAGAGACTTAAAAAATATATATTTTATATAAAATAATGGATATTTATGTAAATGTGTTAGAAGTAAAAATCGGCTATCATTGACTCAATGCCCTCATAATCAAAGTCACTAATCCAGGTAAGTTATTTTTTTTTATTTCATTGTTGCTCGTTTTTTTGACTCTGAGCGCTTTATTTAGTACAGTATAAAGATGCGGTGCAACAACATTAAACTGCTTTTGTCCAAACCTAGTCTTAGCTTTGAGAACAGGACAGCGGTCAACTCTTTTACTTAATTCAGGTAAGTAAGGAACTACTTTTTTGTGGTATCTACGCAAACTCTCATAAACAAATAGTTTTCTTACGCTTAGAACATTAGCTTTCTCATAGACAGCCGTGGTCGGATGCCTAAAAGGGAGGTACAGTAAGACTTTTAACACAGCACGCTGCGCACGTTCTGCAGTAATTAGATACGTTTTAGCAACCGTCCCCCAAGCACAAATGCAGTATCTGATAATGCATTCACACAGTGCCTTATAGGTTTGGATAGATAGATTAAAATCAGCTACTGTACGGAGGGCTCTGAAAACGTATATAAGTTTTCTTATCCTCAAAGCCAACGACGCTATGTGGTTACTCCAGTTTAGTTTGTCATCTATCAATACTCCAAGATATTTAATAAAAGAAACACGGTCCAAGATAGAGCAACTACAATTAGCAGGACGGCTGCTGCGGTTACGGGGATAGGTATGAATCCTGACATTTAAATCAGATCCCGGCTCCCCAGCAGCTGTTATACTATAGCACATGTACTTAGTTTTGCTAGTATTTAGTGTAAGGAGGCTATTCTCCAACCAATTCGTTACCACTGAAAGACAGTTCTCAGCTAGCTCTATAACGTTTTGCCAGGTTTTTTCATGAAGGAGCAGCACAGTGTCATCTGCAAACATCAGCAAGTCCAGACCAGGCAAGGTAGTATTACATAGGTCATTTATGTAAATGAGAAAAAGCGTAGGTCCCAGAGTACTACCTTGAGGTACGCCATATGTACACACTGCGCTATCACTTTCATGACCCTCAACACGAACCCGCTGAGATCTACCCGCCAGATAGTCCCTAAACCAGTCAAGAGCCAGCCCTCTGATACCAACATTCTCCAGCCTAGTTAACAGGATTGGGATGGAGACGGTGTCAAATGCTTTCTGGAGATCCAAGAATACACCCAAGCACTTGTCTCCATTATCCAGATAGGACTTTATTTGAGACGTTAGCATCAGAACTGCATCCTCAGTCGACTTACCTTCTCTAAAGCCGTATTGGTATTTACTCAGTAGGTTATTTTTTTCTAGATACCGCATAACCCGCCTTTTTACAAGCTTTTCTAAGACTTTCGATAGGGTCGAGAGAAGGGAGATAGGCCTGTAATTTGAAGGACTCTTCTTATTACCCGCCTTAAAAACTGGACATACAACAGCTGTTTTAAGAGAATCAGGAAATGTGCCTGTTGCAAAACTTAAGTTGCATAAGAATGCAATAGGTTCAGCAAAAAAGATGATGAATTGTTTGAGTAATGTCGCTGTGATTTTATCCCAACCGGGCGCACTATTAGATTTAAGTCCGAAGACCACACTTTTAACTTCAGCTGGATCAGTTGGAAGAAGGGACATAGAGTTGACAGGTGAGTTCGATGCTTTCGCAAGTATTGCAAGTTCACTTTCAGTGGTTTTTATGTTTTTTAGAGTCACATTCGCAAGAGTTCCCCCGACAGTAGTAAAATATGAATTAACCTGATTGAGTGACTGAGTTGGATTATTACTTATGTCTAACAAATCACTGGGTGATTTCTTTCTTTGATCAAAATTACAAACTTCCCTTATTACTTTCCATGTTTCTTTGATATAACCTATAAACCTATATAACCTATATAACCTTGAAATGACCGGTAGAACGTCTTCAGCGTATGGTAACATTGTTTCTTCCAGTATATTTTTGTATTGGAACTGATCCATGTTACCTTCTATCAACTTTACAGGTCCTACACCATGTCCAGAAAAGCAACCCCAAATTTTCACATTTCCACCACCGTGCTTTAATGTAACTTTCGTGTACTTTGGGTCGAATGCTGTATTCGGGGGACGTCGTACATATCATTTTCCATCAGAACATACTCTGTTTATTTTCGTCTCGTCAGAAAAAAGTACATTTTTCCACTGTTGCACAGTCCAGTTTTCATACTTTCTCGCAAATGTAAGCTGGGCTTGCCTGTGCCAAAGTTTTAACATGGGTACCTTTCTTGCAATCCTACCGTGCAATTTTTCTTCTACCAAACGTCTTCGAATAGTGCGTGCTGAGATTGCTGAAGGGTTGTTTTCACTAAAATATTCTTTTCTAAGCTCATTGGACTCTTTAAAAGGATTTTGTTTTGCCATACGAACGATGTTTCGGTCATCTCGAGGAGTTGTTTTTCTCTGTTTAGGTACACGTGGAACATTCGAAGTAGTTTGATACGTAGCAAAATGCTTTACAGCGTGGAAAACCATCGTTTTTGAACATTGCAGATGGTCGGCTATCTTTTTATAAGACCAATTCTTCCGGCGAAGTTTTATTATTACTTCCCTTGTAGATTTATCACAACTTTTATTTTTTCCAATTGTTTTTTCTAAAGAAGCAATCACCTTTAATCTTTTACAGAACGTAATGGCGCCAAAATTATACAAACAGTAACAAATCGACTGATTGTTCTCTATTTAAATTTGAATAAAGGTATAAACTACTTAGCGTTCTTAATTACGTGACCAGCCAGTAATAAGGAATACTTTGTTTAAAAGTAGTGTAAAAAGTTTGCCTATTGATTTTTAGCCAATCATGTGTATCAATGAATACAGTGGTAATATGGAAATGTTTTACGATACCGAGAGAAATAAAAACAAATGCATACAATTAGTTTTGCATCTTAGTTGGAAAAAATCTTCCCTTTATATGAGCGTTCTTAATTATATGGCCACCACTGTATATAAGAATGGCCGCACTTTCACCTTTATTGGCGACGTGTTGCTTTGCTTTGCTATCTTTCCATCAATTTTAAAAGTCACGCAATACACCTCCATTTAATTTCACTACACTTGTGCTCTAAAGACGAGCTGCATTGGTTAAAATGCCACCAAAACTACACAAAATAATTCAAAAAACACTAGGAAATGAAATTTAATAAAAGTAGAAGATGTCATCGACGTAAATAAAATGAATGGACGGGCCTTAGGGAACGATAGTTTTGAAGCTTCTAAACAGACCTAGCTAGTACACTTCGCTTTAGTCAGTCTTTGTCACGGCAACGAGTGACAGCTATACTGAAAAATACCAAAATTAGATACCTTGGTGATACAATGCCTTCCTGTGCTTTTCTGCAAGTGCAAACAACACAAGAAATACAAATAAAGCTTCAGGCATCGCATTTCATTCGTAAGTAAAGGTTTTGTAATATAATTTTCATCAATTGATAAAAAACTTATAAATCGTCGTGTAGTAGGAAAACTACATAAGTAACACATTTTGCGAAATCGACTTTATTGCATGGTTATGATGGCCCATACATGTCGATGGACACGTCTTGCACTAGAGGACGAGCGACAAGGAGGACATTATCTCAATGTTCCCCACTCTGAATGAAAGTTAACAGACACAAGTTTATACTCGTAGATAGTTTTAATTTTAGTCGACATACCTTTTTCTTTTTGATACTTAGAATTATTGTGTTCCACAAATTTATTTCATTTTGTTGATTTTATAAGCAATAGTCGTATGATAAGTTTGTTATGTCACTTACTTTGAATTTAAAAGTCTGCTTAAATAATGTCGGTGTTTCAGTATTTTTCTAATATTCAGTCTTGATAAAAAGAAATGATTATGAAGACGACCTCTGTGGCGCGGCGGGCGAACGTTCGCCTGCGACGCAGGAGGTTGCGGGTTCGAATCCCGCCTCGGAACAAATACTTGTGCGATCCGCAGATATTTGTTCAGGGTGTTCTGGGTATTTTCTATATATAATAAAAAATATCTATCTATGTTAATATTGTATTAAGTGTATCAGTTGTCTAGTACCCATAACACAAGCTCTGCTTAGCTTGGGGCTAGATAATGTTGTGTGAACTGTCCAGATATATTTATTTATTTATTTATTATTATAAGTTGGTTTTATTTTAAAATGTATTTTAATATTATTTTTAATCTATACCCATGGAAAGGATTGTCATATTCAAATAAGTAAATAATAGATCATTTCATGATTTCACTATTATGGGAAAATTAAATAATGGCACTTATCATTAGCTTTTTGAACCTCAGTGGAGATCATTGACGAAGGAAAACTAAACAATTGACATGCAATAATAAATAACTGCATCAATTATTCAAAACTTTAGCGAGGGAAAAATACATAGTCGTTTTTTTTTTCTTTTCTCTTAATCAAAAGAACTAAAATGTATTATCATTAAATTCGAAAATAGATACAGTACCAATCTATAACATATCAAAACACGGACTGAAAAATTAGTTACGATAAAAAAGTTATTGCCATTTTTGACGCAATAAAACAGTAAATCGCGTTTTTCTCGCGATGTTGGTTTTGTTGTTGTTATTACTTATTTAGTTTTCCAACTACAGCGACGAAATATTTGACAAGACTTCACGCATGACGGATGGTCCGGTACAGACTGCAAAAAAATCTGATGCCTAAGGGGTATCGTATTGATTTAGAATTGTAATTTGCATTATTTACGTCAAAACATTGCTAAGCACGTCGCTTTAGGTAATTGCATATCATATGTAATGGCATGTTAATTAACCTTATAGCTTTCCAAAAGAAATCTAAGGTAAACAAAAATGGATAGAAGTTATTTGACGAGCAAGAACAGACGACTTTTGGAAGTGGAATACATTTTCCCGTATTTGCTCTGATAATTTTCTACACAATGAATTTAATACGCCAAAAAACGGTTAGTAGTAGTAGAACTTTTTTGTGAAAGAGTTCGTCCGGGGAAGTACTACCACCATACCTGTTTCTGCCGCAAAGCGGTAGTGCTCGCATTGCTGTGTTCCGGTTTGAAGGGTAAGGGTGCCGGTGAAATTACAGGCACATGGGACTTTTCATCTTTATGTTTCAGGGTGGCGGGCGCAGTGGAATGCCATATAGGGCGCGTCCTAGGTGGACGTGACCTGAGGTAATGCACTGTTCATAGGCAGAGGGTACCATTTAACATCAGGTGGGCCATCTTCTTGATCTGTCATTCCAAGTAGTATAAAAAAACTCATTGTGCAAAAGTCTTAAAACTGCACTCTACAGTTTCTTAAATACTGGAATTTTTATACATTTATGTTTCCGTACGATTTTTATGATATTTTCTTAGTTTATTGTGTGATGAAAAATATATTTTTCACAAATTGATTGAGCTGAAGACCTTAGGTGGACTTGCTTTTTTATTGATTTATATTGTGTATATTTGAGAGCTGAAAAATAGATACGTAACTACATAAAACAGAAGGGAACCATGTATTTTTGTAAAAGCTTCATTCAATAATTGCATTTTTTTCGGCGATTTTTTGTACTATAAACCTACTGAAATAACTTTAGAAAACACATTGCATCTATTAAAGTATTAAGTATTAAAAAAATACAGTTTTTAAGAAGTTCAATAATTTAATTTCACCTAGTTTATTTACAAGACCGCCAGGAGTGGCGCTATAGAGAAGAGGCCTTTACTCAGCAGTGGCTGGATAGATAGATAGATAGATAGATAGTTTATTTGTTGACCGTACCCTAAATCCGAATTGTCTTATTTTTCACGGACGTTTTGCACGGGTAAGGCCAGTCCATTTATTTTACTTTGGTCGAAGGAAGATGTGGTGTCTTTTCAAAAATGACTGAAAAAACGGAAGGTTTCCGATCCAGAAGTTTTGTCACATTTTAGGGTTCCGTACACGGGTAAAACGGTACCCTATTACTAAGACTGCACTGTCCGTCCTTCTGTCTGTCTGTCCGTCTGCCACCAGGCTGTATCTCATGAACCGTGATATTTAGGCAGTTGAAATTTTTACAGATGATGTATTTCTGTTGCCGTTATAACAACAAATACCTTCTAATAAATAACAGAATAAAATAAATATTTAAGGGGGCCCCCACACAACAAACGTGATGTTTTTGCCATTTTTATAGATAATGGTACGGAACCCTTCGTGCGCGAATCCGTCTCGCACTTGGCCAGTTTTTTATAGTTATGACATCGTAAATAACCCCATCGCGCTTAGCAGGCTAAGGTAACGGCAGTTGATGTGAATTTCCCTCTTGACGTCAAGTCAATCTCGTGAGTTAAGTAAAGAAATGACAACAGTTTTACGACACACTTCGCGGTATAAATTACTGGGGTAGGTTTATGGGCCCCTGTGCCGTCTTTACGGGGTTGTTCTACTAGATGACAATACGATTTACTGCTAGGAATTTGCTACAACATTTTCTGACCATCTGTACGTTCAGTAAATGTTTTTTTACAATGAGGGGGTTTCACATCATGCTTCTTCTTCTTAGCTTAGGTAATGGCTTCTGTGCATTATTTGCAACAATTTAGCCAATGTCAAGTGATATAAATATTATAGTTTTATAGTTAAGTCGTCAAGAGTCTCCGTCAAGTCCTAACCCAGTTTAAATGATGGCAGAAAAACTGAGTTTTTTACAGGAAAAAAACCACCATTTCGAAAAGACTCGCAATACACTTAAATTTCACTACATCACACATGTGCCATTTATCCAAGTTACACCGGTTAAAATGCCACTAAAATTACACGAAATAACTCGAAAAAACACATTATTTTTGTTTAAGTAGGTATATTTAGTAAAGTAAGTATATTTTACTTATAATATTTAGTAGTGTATTTTAAAAGTTAGCTTGGTATTAATATATGTATGTTTATAGGTTGTTTTATTTTTTTCTGTTTTTTGCTGTATTTTTACATTCTTCCTGCCATCTTTATCATCTCTCGCTTGCCTCAAAGGTTTGCTGTCAGAAAACTCTCTAGGGTTAAGCTCGCCTTTGTACATATCTTTTATTTTTATTTTATTTGTAATGTGGTTTTCTGTGTACAATAAAGAATTATAAGAATTATAAAATGTAATAAAATAAAAATGACGCCGTTTCTTTCAAAAATGGCAGATTTCAATAGCATCATGCTTATAGCCTTGAAAATAGATAGCGCCAGCTCTGTACTTAACTGTCAAAATAAAGTGTAATGTCAACGTCAACAACGTAGTGATATGTTTTCATGGTATTTTGTTACCATCACACAAAAGCACAGACAATGCATTTGTTAATTTTGACAAGCACAGTTGAGTCAGCGCCATCTATTGAGCCAAATTGAACTACTTTTTTTTAAAGCCCTCATTAATTGAATTATCATGCAGACCTGCCTCATTATTTTGCAGTAGCAAAATTTTTTTGTGTATATAAGTTTTGTTTTTACATACTAACATATTGATTTATTGATTATCCTCCCCCGTCGGTAGTTTATTGATGTTCATGGCATCACCTTGTTAGGCCCTGTCTGTAAATCAGCGCTGCACTAAACCTAGGTCTGGTGCAGCATATCCTGAGACAGGGACCTGTTTGACCCCACACAACACACATCAGTGCCTTTCATTCACCAACTTACCAACTAGTTTATACCAATTAGTTTTTATTTATTTTTAGGGTTTTGTAACCAAAAATTACGGAACCCTTATAGATTCGTCATGTCTGTCTGTCTGTCCGTGTATGTCACAGCCACTTTTTTCCGAAACTATAAGAGCTAGGCTGTTGAAACTTGGTAAGTAGATGTATTCTGTGAACCGAATTAAGAATTTCACAAAAAAATAGAAAAAAACCAGTAATTTTTTGGAGATCCCCATACTTAGAACTGAAACTAAAAAAAAAAAACCATCAAACCCATACGTGTGGTATAGGCCATAGGTCTTCAAAAATGATATTGAGGTTTCTAATATAATTTTTTTCTAAACTGAATAGTTTGCGCGAGAGACACTTCCAAAGTGGTAAAAAATGTGTCCCCCCCCCCCCGTAACTTCTAAAATAAGAGAATGATTAAACTAAAAAAAATATATGATGTATGTCATGTAATCTTCCACTGAAAATTGGTTTGAACGAGATCTAGTAGTAGTTTTTTTTAATACACTATTATTAAAACATCGATCAAAGTTACAACAAACTACAAGAACTTTTATATTATGTTACTTGTTGCTACGGAACCCTTCATGGGCGAGTCCGACTCGCACTTGGCCACTTTTTTTTTTGTAGGCTACCTACTCACTTGATTTTTGTTTATTGTTTTTGTGTTGTAAACTTGTAACATGCGTGTTTGGGGAAATAAATAAATTTTCTTTATTTCTTTCTAAGCTATTATTTAACTTGCTATGTATGCCATGTATGTTTGTCTGAGTGGAATCCTAAGCTATTATTTAACTTGCTATGTATGCCATGTATGTTTGTCTGAGTGGAATCCTAAGCTATTATTTAACTTGCTATGTATGCCATGTATGTTTGTCTGAGTGGAATCCTAAGCTATTATTTAACTTGCTATGTATGCCATGTATGTTTGTCTGAGTGGAATCCTAAGCTATTATTTAACTTGCTATGTATGCCATGTATGTTTGTCTGAGTGGAATCCGGGTGGAATCTTCCTACTGAATTTTAAAGCAGTTATACTCAACCGATTGAGATTAGGTGTATTTAGCATACCTGTCAAGGTCCGATGACAACACAATATGATGGTGACAGCGAGCTGATGATGGAGACGGGAGGTGGACATCGGAACTCCTCGAGGTATATAGTAGACTGGCCGTGTTTAGGCTCATTTTGATCAGCACACGGTTTGATCACTAATTTTATAAATGTTATATCACACTATCACATCACATCACATCACATCACATCACACTAATATTATAAAGGCGAAAGTTTGTGTGTGTGTAGGGTGTTTGTTACTTCTTCACGCTGAAACGGCTCAACGGATTCGGATGAAATTTGTAATGGATATAGCTTGACTCCCGGAATAACACATACCTAGGCATATTTTTATCCCGATATTCCAACGGGATCGAGAATTTAAAAAAAACTTATACCTACCGTGTTCTTTTTTCGCACTGAGTCGAAGTATCTGCGCTGGCAAAAGTAAATAGTTTTCCATCCAAGTTTAAAATACACTCATTTCTTTTTCAAAATAAACTATAGGCATATGAATAATATTATGTTCTTTAAATAAACGGATATAGTTTTAATTAAACATTTCAAATAAAATTGCTCGCATTTCGAGACAAGTAGCGCCATCTATTATAATTAGATTGATACAAATAATTATGAATTTATCTCCTGTTAAATTTGATAAAAATGCATTTTTATTACATGTAACTAATAAGTAAAAATGTCAAAGCCATTTAGGCACAGAAACTGAAGCCCGAATGGTGAGAACGTATCTGTTTTCCCTACATTTATTTGAAATGTTGGGTATAGAGACAGAAGCGATCAAAACGTGTGCTAAAATCAAATGAGAACTAAAAATACAAAGCAAACGAAATGGCCGTTGAATGCCGGGCGAAGTGCAGGTTGCACTTTCACGATTAAAAAATACAAAAACAGTAAAAATAAACCCAGCGTTAGATATGAACCACCCGGATAGTTCTCATTACCGCCAGCGAAAGTGTCGTAGCGCTGGGGTCGCCAAACACCGCGATTAGATGATTAGTTCCGCTACCCGACGCCGCGTGATTACGGCAGCACTAGGATTCTTATTGGAAAACCCTAATATTCTTGTAACTGTAATATAACTGAATAGTTCACTTTACTTGTTTAATCATCATTTTATAATGAACTAGACTGTTGTATTGTATGGTAGATGCATACGTTAAACAGTAGAGAGGGAGAGAAAAGTTATTGCTAGATAGAACTGGAATAGAAAATTTTATTGGCACCCAAACACAAATAAAGACAGCAAAAATAATCACAACGTGTTAAAAAAGTATCGAGAGCCGTCGATCACATGATCGCTGCCGATCGAATCGGGTCAAGCACAACAGGTGAGTTGTGGAGCGCATCAACTAAAAAATAAAATATCGAAATGCGAAAAAATAATAAAAATCAGCAAATATAGTAAATTGAAAAAAGTGTAGTGTCGTCCTTCTCGTTTGTGAGGAGAGAGGGTAGTGCGTCCCTGTCGCGGCGCGCACGTGGCGTGCTGGCGAGGGCTCGTCCGCCACATCTCGTCGCGGCCCGCGCCGACTGGCAGCATTGCCCGTTACCTCCGAATGACCTCAATTTTTTTCACCAATGTAAATATTCGGCTCGTTTTGCCGCATAGTCTGTAAGTGGTATAAGTTCCTCCGCGTTTTTATTTTTTATTTTATTTTATATTTATTTTAAGTGAACGTTCAAATTAACTAATTTTAGTGAAATTTTGTGAACTTCAAGAACTGGATTTATTTGATTTCGTCGCTTCACTTTGACGAACTTTCAGAACATTTGTCGGACATGTGTTTGTGTGGTTAAAACTGAGAAAAAATCAATTCGTAGCGATTGCGTGAACCTCAAACTGTAAACAGGTAATTTGTACAAAAATGCTTTAGGTCAAAGGTTTTGTTTTGTATTATTATTTGCCTGTTATTTTTTGTTTTGTGAAAATAATAATAATCTCAGTTGCGCTAAGTTATTGAGCAGAAAATCAGTATAAGATCGCAGAAATTTGTAAAATAAAGTAATTACCGGTAAAACGACAGCAACACAGAAATACCGCTAAAAATAATATAAAGATAACTTAAAAATCTTTCAGATTTTGTAAAACCATATCGTACAGCAAAGTTACTTTGATGGGAAATTTACGGCGTTTTTGGTGGTTATACATATTCTTTTAAAAACCTAAGTCGGTGTTGTTTTCACATGAGCTTTTACTCCAATTTTAAAACAATGAACGCAATATTTGGCACTATTCCACATATGTGTTACAAATTTAAAAAATAAAAAATGAGTGAAAAAATATTCAGTGAAAGTCTATTCTATTCTATTCGAAAAAAAGGCATGCAAATAATAAATAAAAATATTTCCACATGCTTTAAATTACCGCCACTTTCACTCGTTGCTTTAAAAAATAAAGAGAATAAACTGGCACTCATTGTAAATAAAAATCGGGACTCGTTAAAAATCGTTGCGGGTTCGTTGCCCCTCAGCAGCTGGACCGGCTGATAAAGGAATATTTAAATTGATTCATACCGTTTCCTGACGTTTAGTGACATACATTTTATTTTGGAAAACGTTCAAATTTCAAAATTACTAATCGAGCTTTTTTCTTCGAAAATTTGTTTTTTGTAAAACCACATAATAAATTGTGGTGTTGGTGCAAGATGGTGCAACCCACGGTGAAAGGGGGCCATTGAGGCCCTGCCTACTCTTTCGGGTCAAAAGGCATGTGTGTGTCTGTCTACAAAATAAATTCTCAAAGCAACACTTTTTTCCAATTTTGTAATACCAATAGAGTTAGTAAGCCTTTTGTCTGAAAATGAAAAAGGCCATAATGCTTAGAATCTATCTCTAATCTCTATAATAATCTCTATGCATGCAACCCCGTATTTGAAACAATAAGTTGCATGCAAGGTATGTAGATTCTAACAGAATATTGAATAGGAAAACATATATTGGTGAATTTTCATCCTTCATCCTGTTTGATTTTTAATTTTGCTTACCGAAATATTTGTTTTTTGTTTTTAACAAGTCTTCGCTATCAAAATTCGACGAAAAAAGCGTTTTGTTTTTACGGCCCAATTTTAAATGCCAGTAAACGCAAGTATACAAAAAAGACATGATTGCCGAATTGACCATCTTTTTTTATTTTGCCCAATGTTTGCCAATAATAGCTTATTTCCTAGGTCAGTTTTTTGGGTTAAATGTTGGATTTGTGTAATAATTCAAAGATGCCAGTTTTAAAATGAAATAGAAAAACCGTGTTCGCTGTATTTGCATGTTCTTTCATGGTTTAGATTTAGCTATGATAGACACAGACTACAAACTAAGAAAATACCTAGTTATCGTCCTGCAAACTGCTCTGAGTAGCTAATAAGTCAAATTAGAAAAATGGAAACTTGTTCACTATTTGTTTAGAATATAATATGCTATGATAGACTTAGGCTTTGTTTAAAAATCAGTAAGTAAAGTTCTAAGTAGTTACTCAGTTAACTACTTAGAGGTTAAATCATTTCGTAAAATTTTACCTTACTGAGCATATGCAAATTATCCTTGTAATTTGAATTAATAAAATACTTTTGACACTGACTTTGACTTCGAGATAAAGTGTATTAACACTACTGAGGGATGGTGAAACGCAAATACTAGTTTACTGAGCAGTTATATTTGAAATAGCTTACTTAGAACTTTACTTATTGATTGTGAAACAAAGCCTTACTGAACAAAATAGAAAACAAAATGAAGCAGAAGATCTACATGAAAATAAAATTATAAATAGTAGTTGTCATCCGCCAAAAAATATTTAATGCCTACAGTCTGAATACATATCTCCACTGTTGATTTCGAGTGCCAATTACGGATTTTTTTGCGAATGATTGAATTTTATTTACAATTAACCCCAACTCCGGCTCGCGGAGAGCGAGAGTGACTATTAAATGCCATTTTAAAATAAAACAGCTCGTCCCGAATGCCGATTGTTTATATTCATTTTATTGTGGTGAAAATGTTTTTCAAGTAAAAAATGCTCTTATCTATTCTAAATCTAAAAAGCAAATAGTCAAAAAAATATAAGTAATTTGTACTAACGTGGGGATTCGCTGTAAGAAAAATCGACAAGGCGTACACAAAACCGTCTCAGCTTTAAGAAGCCGCCCAAACGTAAGAACAAGACAGGCGCGGGCGGGCCGCCTAATTTGTCTTAGGCGGAAAAATCCCGCGGTGATTACAAGTGGCTCGTAACGAAGTCGGGCCGGGGGCGGGCGGGCGAGCTAGGCGGGCGGGGGCCGGAGTCGCGGGCGCGGGGTGGGGAGGCCGGGGGGTGCGGTGGCGAGCCGCGGATCCGTCTCAGTCGTCCGTCTGGAGTCGCGCCGGCCGGCCGGGCCGCGCGGCGCAATACACGTTCCTCGTGCATTTGTGATTATTAAATTTAATAAATTCCAAAATTATTGATAAACAAATTCGAGCGCGTCTATCGAAAATATTTTTAGGCTCAATCCCTTCGACCCTCACTTTTTTGATCTATACTGTTGGCGGTAATAAAAAGTTTTGCAAAATTTTTAATATTTACGTCGGTTAAATTTGTAAAGAGATTAAATTAAAGTTCGGCCGTTACTGAGAGTATTTTTATTTTAAATTTATTTTTCATAATCAGCAAGTGGACGAACTATGTTCTCGTAGTTAACGTAAGCGTTGAATGTTAGTTTATTAGATAAAAAGGACTAAATCTGACTACCGAGACGGGACTTGTAGTGTAGATATTGGACTATTGTGACTTTATCGGACATTACAAGTTTTGGTGCCAGATAAAGGAATCCTTCCATTGGACCAAGGTTATTTTACTAAATATTACAAAAACAAGTAGAGCTATGTTTTTTTGGTTTTTGCATTTGTAGTTACTCGTATTTTATTTTGTTAGACTTTGTTGATTATTTTTTGCTTAACTTATGGAGATTTATTATATTCAAAAACCAATATTAATGTGGTTGCTTTTTCATACTAACATATTAATTTAACACTGAAATTACTGTTTTAATCATATTATTTGTTTGAAGAAAACAGTATAGATTAATTTTAGTTCATATAAGAAATTTTGATGTTATTTTCGCTATTAATCCACTGTTTTCTTCAATCAAATACAATTTGCCGCAAATAAAGGCCAATATAAAGCCAACAACAGCCATTTCAGTGTAAAACTATGTTCCTTTCATCCATATTTGGAAAAATACATTAGTATGAAAAAGCACTCACCTTACAGAATAATTTTGAAAATACATAAATGATACTATCTTTGTGTAGTATAATTTATGTATTTATTTCAAACTTACGTCACGAATTTATTTTCATGTAACTGTATTTCTGTAACTTTTAATTTGCCGTCGGACTACGTTAAACTGTAAGCTCAAATTCCTTTTTAATAATTGTTTTCTATTTATTATTGTTGAGCTAAATACTTGTATTCATTTTTAATCTTGTTTTCTTTTATTTAAGTTTTCTTATTAGCTAGTTTACCCTTGTTTTTTGTATTGTTTTTAATAAAATGGTTTATTTTTCGTTTTGTGTTTTTATTTATTTGTTTTCTGAGTGAATGTGTATTTTTCTTAATTGTTTTCAGTGTAGGCACCTCCTTTTAACTTGATGTTAAATGTTTCGTAAGGAAATTAAAAAAAAAAACTGAAATAACTTAGCTATAATATTGTTATGTGAAATACGGTTATTTATGGGTTGTTTGATGGAATTCTAAGAAGTTCATAGCATCTGTGAACATAGTCGGTAAAAATTAGCAATTTTTTTTGTTTGCTTGTGTTATTTTTCATTACTTATAATATTAATGGTAATTTTCACCAATCAATTCTTATATTACGGAACACTTAACATCATGTCAAATTGATAGGTTTCCATGAAAACCTGTCAAATGATCAACGTTCAACATGAGTACTTTGTGAAAGTGTACATCAGTTTAGTTGAAACATAGATACATAAAGTCACGCCTGTTTCCCGGAGGGGTAGGCAGAGACCACCGATTTCCACTTGCTACGATCCTGAAACCACTTTTGCTTCATTCACTCTCATCATATATGTATATTTATTGACCTAAGACTATAACCCACGTTTCCTCCCTTGGATGTCGTATTAGCCGACTAAAGGATTACACCAGGGGATGAGTAGCGGAATCTACCTGAGTACTCAACAACAATAACTGCGATTACCAATCCGTACCAGTGGTGAAAATGAAAAATCCCCCCCATTGTATTCAGTGGGAGAGGCCTCGTCCAGCGATGGACGCCTAAAGGTTGCTAATGATGATGATGATGAAATTGACTATTTAAGTCCAGTCCAGTTCCGTATAAGATGTAATGATGAAAAATGTTGAACTGATGGAAAACATAACGACTCTGACGACCTCTGTGGCGCGGCGGGCGAAGGAGGTTTGATTTCCGCCTTAGAACAAATATTTGTACGATCTTCAGATATATTTTTTCAGAGTGTTCTGTGTATTTTATATGTATATTAATACAAAATATCAGTTATCCAGTTATATTTACGAAGCTAGATAATGTTGTGTGATTTTTCCTTCTTTTATTTTATTTTATTCTTTTAACTGATATCGCTTTTTTTCAAAGCTCGATTTTACGATTTTCCCGGCACCCATTTGCGTACCGTGGGCACTAAATGAAAATCGATTCTTAAGGAGTAAAGAGGATTGTTTTGATCAATTTGTAGCGAAACGGTAATCAACAAGACAAACGTGGCAAAATACATTATTCTCAACAAAATTATCACCGTCGTATTTTGACGTACCTTAACTCAATTATATACTTTACCAGAATAGAATATAATTATATGTATTTGCAACAACATTCGACAAAACTATACAAAAACATCAGGTACAAACAACAGAATCAGATATGCAAAAAGGACTCTAACTCAGCATAATTATGCAGGCTGCATATGCTGAGTATAAACAACCTGTGCTGGTCTTCCGTTAGATCAATTTTGCTAAAATAGTATATAAAAAGTCGCGGACGTGTAGGTACGATACAATACGAGTACCTACACACACAATAATAAAATACTAACTTTATAAAATTAGGGGAAAATGGGACAAATGGGTACGTACATATTTTTTTTAACAATAAACGTCGTAAATACACAAATTTAAATAAATTTAAACAAATTATACACAGCTATATTCAATGAAACATCCAAATGATTAAATCAAGGCAAGTGGGATTATTTTTTGACGTTTGTAGATCATGGTCTGATGGTCAAATGGTCGTCAGCTCTAAACTGTCCTAAAAACAGCCATGCATTTTATGACATGTTAGAGACAGAGAGAGGTAACCTACCTACATTAGAGAAAAAAAAAACTGTGATAAGTAGATTAAAAAAAACACAAGTAGGTACTACCTAAATATGTGTCATTAGAACAAGTCTTTTATTTTGTGTAGGTAGGTACTACCTAATCAAAATTCAAAATACTTCGATAGGGATATGATTTTGGGATTATCAATGGTTAAGTTTTGGGAAGACCTAAATCTTTATTCCACATCTAGGTATAGGTATCCCTATAAAAAAAAAAAAAAATATTTATGAAAAAAAAAGAATATTAAAATCTACAAAATAAATCACTGAACAAGAAAAAAACGATACTACAAGCTGAACCAATCTATTATAAAAATGTAAAACCCACGACTGTTTACGACACCACTTTTTATATAAATAATGCACTAAAACTAATTTTAACGAGAGAAAAATGTTATTGGCACCACCCCTGGTGAGTTAACACCATAACACCTATCTTAGTACCATCGCTGATGAATCACAAATTATTAACAGAAAACCGTATCTTAATCGGTCAAACAGTTTTGGAGTTAAATAGAAACATTCGTGTGCACACAGTCTCTCTCCCTAAACGCATAAACCTTCTCGTTTCCATTGTGGGTAAAAAACAGGTAGGTAGGTAGGGACATCACGAATCACGCAAAGCGGTACCCCTCTGAAATTAGGCTCTTGCAAATACGAAATACCTACGATTATCAATCAGAATACTTCAATTAATTGTTATTTTATTCGAATAATGATATTTGTAAATGGAGACATCCCTAGCCCCCCCCCCCATGCGCACTCCTCGCTTGCCTTCAATCCAACACAAAAAATAATAACTGCGCTTGTACCTACTTGGGAACGGTACTTGCAGTGAACTTCAGCGTGACAAAGATCCGGTATGCGTACCCCATCAATATACGCAAACAATTTTTTTGTTTAGCGCCATCTCTCATCTACAACTTGAATCTTATTCAGGAGTCTCTCCCTTTCAAACCATGCTAAGCACAAGACAACACGTTATAGTTCTATAAAAAATGAATAGATGGCGCTGCCATGCAACAACGCAAGCGCAGGGGTCCGTGAAACGTCGTCCGTTCATTACTATTGTGTTTATCGAGGGGATGTATAGATGGCGTCCCTATGCAGGCTGATTCTTTTAGGAACTTATTCTAAGAAATTAGTTTTCATGGCGTTTTTTGTACAATCAAATATAGTTGGAAATAAAAAAGGTAGTTACCTACATTTTTTTTAATACTGAATTCAAGTTTCGGGAAGGAAGATAATATAATTCCTAATTGTAAATAAGTACGTGTAGGTACTGTCATCTATGGCCAACCTATGTAAGCACCAATAACTTTTGTTTCAAATGATATGCAACAGATGGTGCCAGTAGCAAAATGTACCTGATATTATTAAGTTATTTAGGTTAGATTTTCATTATTTATGTGACGTAGCTCTCTTTTTTGTGGAATAACCAAAAGTCTCATTTTATTCCTAATTAATTTGCAAGATTAATCGATTATTTACCTACTTATTTATAAAAAAAACGACTCTACATTGACTCTATGCAAGATTATATTTTATTGAATGTAGGTAAGTTTTAATACTATCAGTTGTAAAAAAAAACCTTAGGATTCCATATTTTATAAAATTTAAATGTGTGATGATAAAAACTCTAAAGCCAATTTCAAACATTAAAATTAAAACATGTTTAGATATTTAGTTTTACAATTAGAGACTTAAGTGTGTCTTATTTCAGTTTATTTATAGTCGTAGTAGGCGTATAGTTGGTTTAGATAGGCGTCACACCTAAACTTCTAAGAAAGTGGGAGCGGCTAAGACGTAGGCAGGGCTTACCTCTATTGGTCAGTAAACTTAGCGTTAACTTCTAAGTTATAATCAAGTTATTGTATTGCCTTTCTATTGGTTGATTTTTAAAAGAAAAATGCTATTGGAAGTTTTTATAGATACCTACTTATTATGCGCAAATACCCAAATAGGTATTGATTATTTTACCATTCAATATAACTTAATTGACAAATTGGAATTAGATTAATACAAAAACAAATAAGATTAAATAAATATGTAAAACGAATTATAAATTAAACAATTTCAAACGGATTCATCACGTATTTTACTTATTTAATAGAAATGCCGTCTAGTTTTTTTTTGTCATCACATACTCAACCTTTAGGCGCCAACTTTTGGAGAACTACATCACCTAATATAAAAAAAGGTCTTTAATTCAAAATAATTGCTATAGTCGTTATAACTACTGCATCAAAATCCTAATCGTTTGATTATTTACCTATGTAAGAATAAAACCAATTTTTAATCTTAAAAAAATAAATTGATTTTATTAATACAACACATATAAACACTATTATTACTTGTACTAATAAAAAAAAAACATATGTAAATATTCGTGCTATTATGGAGTGAATCTGTTATAATAATGTCTCAGTCACGTCTTAAGATTGTTCCAAGTTTCCAAGAAGGCGGTATAGGTAGGCGTGTGGCGCACAAGACGAAAGGCGTGCGTGTAGATGCGCACAAGACGCCGGCGGGCGGGCACAGGTGTGCGCAAGATGGTGGGCGGGGCCTAACTCTAAGCAACTTGTGACCATCTACAAAGGCCTCCAATAAACTTTTAGTTACTTTGAATTATGTTGCGTGTGGATGTGTGTTTATGGTAACAGAAAGCCGTCCCATATGAGCATGTCTATATATAAGCATTTGAGCCCGTATTAACCTATATCTGAAGAAGCGTTTCGATGGTATATCTAGCACACCGGATACTTTCATTTCTTGTAGTACCTAAGACGGGCAATAAAATATTTATTATTTATTCAAAACTTTCGCAACTAATGCTTAATGCCGTGTAACCATGTGCCATGTGCCATAGTAACCCATGTTACTACTGGTAGTACCTACCTACTATTGGTAAAACTATCCTACTCCACTAATATTATAAATGCGAAAGTTTGTGTGTGTGTAAGTGTGTTTGTTACTTCTTCAAGCTGAAACGGCTGGATGGATTTGCTTGAAATTTGGAATGGAGATAACTGGACTCCCGGAATAACAAAAAGGCACATTTTTATCACGATATTCCATCGGGATCGAGACTTACGCGGGTAAAACCGCGGGGCGCTGCTAGTTGGTAATAAATGCTTTTTTTGACGTTTTGTCACGTCTTGTCAATCTAAACCCGTGGCTCCCAACCATGGTCCGCGGACCACCAGCGGTCCGCAAGAACTAAAATATGGTCCGCGAAAGAGTGCGGCGCGTGGTCAGGTGACCGATTGAAAGTAAGTGACGATATGCGTGTAGCTTTGACCAAAAATATCACCCCTAATGATAGATAGGAATAGTTTATTTTTTAACCTTGTGGTCCCTGTTAATAATAAAGAAATAAAAGTGGGCCTTGGTCAAAAAAAGGTTGGGAGCCGCTGATCTAAACAGAAATAAAGCAATCTTTCAGATAAATTTCCGTGGTGTGTCCGATCCCGCTTCTACTCAGTCTGTTCGAAAACAGAAAAGCCGTGTTGCTGTGCCTAAATAGGTATAGGTAGTTTTAGTAGTAGTAGTATTAGAGCTTATTTGTGAAAGAGTTCGTACGGGGAAGTATTATCTCCATACCTATTTCTGCCACAAAGCAGTATTGCTCACATTGCTGTGTTCCAGTTTGAAGGGTATGGTTGCCGGTGAAATTACATGAGACTTTCATCTTTATGTCTCAGGGTGGTTGGCGCAGTGCAATGCCACATAGGGCGCGTCCTAGGTGGACGTGACTTATGAGGTAATGCATTGTTAAAGGCTGATGCCGCTTAACATCAGCTGGGCCACCTACTTGTCAGTCACAAAGTTAAAAAAAAAGAAGTGTTTTTCCTCCGGCAGTATTTCAAATTGATTTAGCAATATTTTATTAACGAGTAAGTGCTTTTCAGACAATCAAGAACTGATGCAGCTCTAGAACATCCAGCTTGGTGTGACTACCGTCATCAAAAAATCAAGGTATGTTTAAACACTATTTAAGATTTTAAAAGAAAATGGGCAAGCCCTTGTGCTCGTTGCCCCAACTTAACTTTGCAGGTTGAGCGCCATCTGCGCTCACCAAAAGCCCGGTAACGCAGTCATGGCCCCAGGCGGTCAACTGCATTAAAATCCATTCGAAATACTAAAATACTAATGAACATGGGCAACTCGCCATACATTGTTTGACCCAACTTTTTTGACCAACGTAACGTACAGTTGAGATACTTTTGGTTATTGATAATATATACTAAGATAGTGAAAAAGCGAATTTAAGTTCCTGGGTTGAAGTTGTGGGAAAGTTGCGTGCAAGCTTGTTGCGTTTTGTTTTATGCAAAATGCATAGAGTTAGAAATACAACTTCATGATTTATTTAATTATTTAGAAATACAACTTTTGCTTCCCATCATCTAAAAATATCCAAGTTTTTCAGAAAAATTGGACAAAAAACAACGTTTAGAACCGTATGAACCTTCCATGAAGGCTAATTTATTCATTTATTTTATTTGTTTATTTATTTTTGACCTGGATCAGCGGTTGCCCATCTCCTTTTGCAAATAGATGATGCTGTACTGGATTGAGCTATAGGCTAATTTTTATCCTGGTAAACAGCGAGTGAAGCCATGTGCGGACACTAGTACTAAATAAATATAGCTTGTACTGTGGTACCCGTCGGGGTATCTCCATTTCACCTATTGTGTTTCATTAGAAAGCCATAATCAACTACGCTCATTGAACCTACGTAAGTACCTACACGTACCTACAGGTGCACCAACCTTTACAAAATAATAGCCGTGACTTCAGGAAACGGAAGTACTGACCAATAGGAAATCGTCACGGGATGCGATCACGTAGAGGGAAAATATACGACAAGGCCCACGCCCCGTGTTAAGTTAGGCCAAGCGTAGGCATACATCTCTCAAGGGCATAATCTACAAGCAACTACACGGGTTTACGTGGTGCTACGCTAATTACTAGAATTCCGTGTCTTGGGTACCAGAAACTACGAGTACCATGGTACCATGACACCCAGACTCAGAACAAAAATTTGCAGATCATACATACATTTTTCCTGCAGCAGGAATTGAACCTTTCGCGTCTCAGCCGGCTACTCGCGCACAGAGGTCGTCAAAAAATCGTCGGTGGAAAACAAACAAATAAGATTAGGTATTATCATTGAAATATAGATACATCTGATTATTTAAAAGCATTCGGGCCGGCGCCCACTGACGGGGTGGCACGGCATGGCACGGCAAAGGATTTTATTACTAATCAAGTTATTTTGAATCTTATTTAAATGAGTTTAGAATTCATGTTACTTTATTTCGATACCACGATGCCGCAAAATGACGCGACGCGCCACGGGATGCTGCGGCATGACGTGTCATGCCGTTTCATTCCACTGGGTTGCCACGGCGCGCCATTGCAACCCGCTAGACGTGAGGGTCAGTTTATGTCTTTTTTTTATACTACTTATAATGACGGAACAAGCAGATGGCCCACCTGATGATAAGCGGTACCCTTTGCCTATGAACAGTGCATTACCTCATAGGTCACGTCCACCTAGGACGCGCCCTGTGTGGCATTGCACTGCGCCCTGAGACATAAAGATGAAAAGTCTCATGTGCCTGTAATGTCACCGGCACCCAAACCTACCCTTCAAACCGGAACACAGCAAAGCGAGCACTACGGCTTTGCGGCAGAAATAGGTGTGGTGGTAGTACTTCCCCGGACGAACTCTTTCACAAAAAAGCTCTACTACTACTAAATTATGTTGGTATGTACTAATAAATATGATTGCTAAGCTAGTCGAAATAAGGTTGAAACTTGTGCAGCGGTCATTTCGGTTGCCGAAATCCGCGGGTTGCCGCAGCACAACCTGCCATGCCATGCCGTGCCGAGTCGGCACTGGGCGCCGGCCCTAAGTCAGCAATCATCATTTTATTTCATTGTTCATGCAGTAAGCGCGCTGTACAGTATTTACCCTCTGAGCGTTCACATATTAATGTTGTTCGAATAAGATCCGGTCACCGGAATCAGTGTTGAGGGAAATAAGCTAGTTTTGATGATTGCCTGAGAATAGAATACAGAGAATACAGTTCACACAACATTATCTATAGCCCCAAGCTAAGCAGAGCTTGTTTATGGGTACTAGATAACTGATATACTTAATACAATTAATTACAAATATACTTTGACCATCGTTCCCTAAGGCCCGTCCATTCATTTTACGTCGCTGCATATATACATATTTTTTATTATACATAGAAAATACCCACAAATATCTGCAGATCGTATAAATATTTGTTCCGAGGCGGGAATCTAAACCGCAACCTTCTGCGTCGCAGGCGAACCGTCGCCCGACGCGCCACAGAGGTCGTCAGAGAGATAATATAGGGTTAGTCACTACGTAGGTTGTTGTTTATTCATCATCATCATCATCAGCCGTTAGACGTCAACTGCTTGACAAACCATAGACAAGCAATCGGGGATTTGTCAATAATCACCACGCTTGGCAGGCGGATTGGTGCTGATCCCAGTATTGGTGGTGAGTACTCAGGTGGATGCTGCTGCTCATCCCCTGGTGTAATCGCTTAGTTGGCTTTTACGAAATCCACGGGAGGAGACAGTTGGGTCTATTCTTAAGTTGAACACGGCATGGTTATGTCTATTAAGGAATAATGTAGGTATAATTCGGAATTAAAACTAATAGGATCAACTCGGCCCAATAAATCAAATAAAAAAGTTCAAATTGGAATATTTTTGTCGAAGTCGTTAGACTAGTACAAATATTTGAAATAAGTGGAATAGATATTCTATAATGTATTACGACCTCTGTAGCGCGTCGGGTGAGTAGTCGGCTGAGATGCGAAAGGATGCGAGTTCAATTCCCGCTGCGAGACAAATGTTTGTATGATCTGAAAATATTTGTTCCTGGTCAGGGTGTTGTGGTACCAGGGTACTAGTAGTTTCTGATACCCACGACACAGGGGAACCAGCGAGTTCTCAGTTATTTTGGACACAATAGCCCGAAGACAGCCCTTAAAAACTAGTTGTAGTGGGAAAAGTGGATGGAAAAAGACCGCGCGGCCGATCACCTAGTCACTGGTGTGATCAAATCAAGGCACTCACTGGCCTCCCTATCACCACTGCCCTAAGACAGGCCGAGGATAGAACGGCGTGGAAGATGCTCGTCTGCATCTCTACTAAATCCATTTTTTTTTCTTTTTTTTTTAACATTGATAGACCTTTTTTTGACCATGATCTCACCTGTTGGTAAGTGACGATGTTGCCGAAGATGGAGCACGAAGGTCTGGAAGGCATCTACTCACTCTAGACTTGAAGAGACCCAGATTATAGTTTTCAGGAAAAACAGACGACGGTAGTGTATTCCACTCCTTAGCACTTCGCATTATAAAGGCAGAACTGAAAAGATTTGTGCGAATAGAAGGTATACTAATGAGGTAAGGATGGTACTGAGCCGTACGCCTGCTCGTCCTATGATGAAAAGGAGATGGTGGGATCAGATCGTGCAGTTTCTGGGAGCATTCCCCGAAATGTAACCTTTAGAAGATCGAAAGGCATACAACCTAACGGCGGTGCCTTTCAAGACGGGCACGACCTTCAGTAATGAAGAATAAGACGAAGAAGAAGATAAGAAGACTTAAAATTTCTAAGCCTAACGATAACATGTTCTTATTAAGAATAACAACTAACGTTTCATTTTGCTTAGTAGCTAAGCACAAAACCCGCAAGATAGCAATTTCTCTTTATTTCAGTGCCATGAGTCAGGAGTCAGGAGTCCTTCAGCAAAGTGTTATGTTAAAGAAGGCGTAATTACTTGCGCGGTGTCGCGCTAATGCGAAAACTTTAAAATTCTTCTCGCAGGGACGAGGTGCCCAAGTTGCCGTGTAACGTGTGTGACGCGTGGACATACGGGACGGGGTTATGTGCGAGAACGCGGCGGCAAAAACGCCGGAATACCAACTTAAGCGCCAACGCCAGGCAGAAAACTTCATACAAAAAAACCGACTAGTGCCGCCCGAAAAAGTGGTTTTTATTAAATATCTCGTAAGATATAGATAATTTTACAAAATACCTGCAGCAAACCGTCGGCTATGTTGTATTGATTTTATTTATATAAAAAAATATGCACTATTTTAAAAACAATCGAATCTAAGCAATAAATAGATGTAATTTTGGCACGTATCATTCAACGATTTTTACAATGATATTTTTGTTCATTGATTTTTGTAGCTAAGCTAATGATATTTATGAGACACTTTCAATAAAAATATTTGTGTCAGATCTCCTAGTTTTCGCGAAATCAGGTTTTGCTACCTCAAAAGGTGTTTATGAGCTGTGATTAGCAAAAAACACAATAAAATTTGATCGTTGAATCGTTCCACCTTAAGTAAAACTTTTAGGTAAATGCTTAAGTTGCGTCTTTTCTTTCTGTGAATCTTTTATTCTGTGCTTTTAAAAATACCTTGGTATTATAGAGAGATAAAATATCTTTCGCCTAAAGTTCGAGGATTGAGGAGAATGATCTTTTCATGATAGAATAACAGAGATTAATAGTATCACACGAGTGTTTTAATACCTAGTTATGTCTAGTTTCATACACTAGTTTATCTACACTCATGCAATTAAACTGTTACTTGACCAACAAAGAACATGAAAAACAATAACGTAAATAAAAGGCGTCAAATGAATAAGCAAAAGAAAAGATACGATTCTACCGCGCAACCACAAGCTATTTAAAAAAAAAACAACTGAAAAGCGTATGAATCCTACTTGGTCTGGCCGTAGTGTATTATAATAGAAAAAAGTTATTTATAACATTATTAAGTTAGAGAAATACAATATGTTACAATATGATTTTATTTTTAAATTTCGGTATTGTGTATATAAAGTATGTCAATATAACCACGTTTTGAAGTTTATAATTCGAATTTTATGATATCAGAGTAGATAAAACTGTTTTTCTATTTTACAAGTCAATAGTGTGTGCTACGATTGTGCTACGCGTGTCGTAGCACGCGTAACCTGATACCGAAATATTTAACTTTACGATTTTTATCAGTTTTGACAAGCATACAAACGTAGCGTTTAGCGTTAAGCTTGTGATCAGGACTGTTCGTATAACGCCCCGTGTGTTTCCACCTCACACCTCGGGCATTCAATTTGCGTGGCGTCTCGCGAGCAATTCACGCCATGCGCGAACTTAGCCTATTGTGTAGACTTTCTTTGTAGCACGCAAGTCACTGGGAGACCTTCTTTGTGGCATTCCAGTCACGCGTTTAGTGGGGTTAGCGGAATGTCTAAAATTACTTGATATTACATGTAAAATGATATTTTGGCTATTGTTTTTAAGACTGATTCTAATGACTATTGAAACCATCGATTAAAATACCCGCACCCTGACCAAATTCCACGTAATAAATGCAAAAGTTTGTTTGGTATGTTTGTAACTCAATCACGACAAAACAGCTGAACCAATTTCGGTTTAGTACAATTTAGATTATGACCTGGGTTGTATTTATAGCATGGTCAAACGCGAGAGAAGCCGCGGGGGAAGACTAGTTATTAATTAATGTGCTCTAGCCTTAGTCAGTACAGTTTAGCATCGATTTACCTGTCTTTGAATAAAGTTGTAAAATAAACAAAAAAAACTTATTTAAAAAAAAAAAAAAAACATCAAGCATTACCTACGTTGAAGCTACCTTTAGATCGCTAGCAGCGGTCTTCATGTAGCACAACTGTTTCATATGTATCTATACCTACCTTGTATTGTTCTTTCTGTAAATAAATATTTTTTTTCATAAAAAAAACAAACATTATAAATAGCAGTACAAACATAATATTATAAAAAAAATATCATAAAGTAGGTACCTATTTCATAGTTTACCGGTATTGCTACTAAAACTAGGATTACCTGTGTCACAGATAAAATAATACTATACTACCTGTGTTATGGCGTGCCAATGCTATGCAAAAATTGATGCGATTTTACCTATTGTCATTTGCTAAGAATAATATCATATCTTCTCAACATTTGATATTATGCTTAGGTACAGTCTGTTAAATACTCTATCAAACCTGCTTGTATAGGTACCTTTTGCTCTACCGCAGTATACTCGCCGACTTTACCTTTAGTTCTTAATCGTCGCATCTCACTTGAGCTCGTCCGTTAATGGAGAGAGATGTCTTTGAGAGAGCTTTCAGTTCTTTTACACAGCTTGCTCTATGGAAAATGTAGTCAGTGTTGACATAGTTTGAATATCTTCCTATTATCTGTTATCCTGTCCGGTTTTTTGTAAGTTTAACATCTTTTTATCACTAAAATTAGCTTCCAGACGTGTGAACAGCCGGTTTGAGACCCGCCCTGCTGTCCATCGAACGTACAGACCATTCACCGTAAGTTGGCCGCTGCCATGGAGTATTTACAGGTGCCATCTTACGGTGAACGAGCTGTAGATTTTGATGGCTCACAACCGCCAAAACACAGTAAAATGGCCACTGTATTACTAAAATTTTACTTGATTGTTACTTTAGGAGTGTAACGTTGCAAATTATATTGAAAATATAATAAATAAATATAATATAATATAAATCCTAAATAAGTATAGGTACTTGAAAAAGGCAAATTCACTAGCCGTGCGAAAGCAAGTATAGAGAAGAAAAAAAAAGAAAGAAAAACAACGCGTCAGCAAGAAACAAAGTTTATTTAGAAACGAGAAATAGATTAAAAAACACTTAAGAGCGATTACTCGAAGAAAACAAGGCTTTCTTTTATGACGTTTTATTTGTACGAAACAAAACCTCCATAGCATAACCCACTAACGAAATTAAAAACACATACACATGGATTCCACACCGTCATTACTTACGCTGCATCTTTTTAAACGTTACCACTATGCCTGAATAGACGCGACTCTTGAAGCGGTTTGGAAAAAAGAAATAAAAAAGAAAACTCACGCACCGCGTTCCATTATACGCAAGTACAGTGAAGGTGGATCTCATTAAGAGAGCGTTCGAATTAAGAACCGGGCTCGATGGAGCGGGAATCTTAGCGATCATTACGTGAAACGGAACGATGGAGGTGTCATGGCGGCTTTTTCATGTATTCCGGTTTAGTTGGTGCATTTTTAGATATCGTTATGAACGTAGTAGTCACAGTTCTTTAAAATTATGAACTGTCGAAAATTTGCGAGAAAATTTGAGATTTTAAAAAAACATAGATAAACGCCTTTCAACCAAAAGGGTAGGCAGAGCCTTAAATGGGCCTATTTTCACTGTGGGTTGCACCATCGTGGAATATAGACGTGACAAGTGGTGAGCTCATCGCTGCCATTGCTTCCCACGACTGACTCGGCGAACGCTTTCCTCCAGTAAGGTACCTAATAACACATTCCTTATAGCAGCCAGGACAAATCTTATACCATTGAATCTTACTAACAGTCCGGGTAATCCCTTAGTCGGCTTTTACGACATCCACGGAAAGAGTCCGGTATTAGGCCGGACACCACAAACATTCAGTCAATTATTTTTGCATTTTACAATATTATTTGTACTCGTAACCGTCTCCTAAGTTGTAGAGGTCGTGTTATCGGCGGATGTCGCCTATCTCACACCGGACGGGCCGGCACGATATGCCTGTATTCCCAGCACTATTATCTTTGGACTTACAAGTTACTTTCTGGACAAGTTTTTTAAACATAGCGACCTCTGTGGCGCGGCGGGCGAAGGTTTGACCGCGACACAGGAGGTTACGGGTTCGATTTCCGCCTCGGAACAAATATTGCTACGATCTGCAGTTATTGGTTCAAGGTATTCTGGGTATTTTTATGTATGATAAAAAATATATATCTATGTAATGTATTGTATTAAGTATATCAGTTATCTGGTAAGTACCTATAACACAAGCTCTGCTTAGCTTGGGACTGGATAATGTTGTGTGAACTGTCCAGCATTATTATTATTAGCATTATAAATTTCCATTAAATTTGGTAGGTAAGATGGAATATGCTACTTCAAATTCAAAATTCTATTTTTTTGTTTTTTTTTGCTCATTTCAGCTCATGAACACTTCTTCAGATAGCGTAAGGTGAATTCGCGGGAACTAGGAGATTTAACACACATGTTTTAAAGAAAGAAAAGAAAGAAAAGAAAGAAATAAAATTTATTTTGACCGAAACTGCACACAGAATCAGTAAAAACTACCTAAAACAAATGTAAGTACAGAGCTGTGTACAGTACTGTCAAAAAAGGTTCGCGCTCAGCATAATGCTGCAGTTACCTGCAGCGCTGATTTTCAGCGCGAACCTCGATTAATTAATAGTAATTAATTATTTTTTTTAATTGATAGTATCTCGTAAATATCATCAGTTTAGCTACGATCCCATAAACACATTAGTGCACTGTTTTTTTATTGTTAGGGGTATCGCAGCTGAAATGATGATATTACAAAAAAGTGTTCATGAGCTGTAATGAGCAAAAAACTCCAAAAAAAATGCATTTCACTCCACAAGCGTGAGCATCCACCTTAATCAATAGTGTTCGTTGAGACAGGCGAAGTCTCCGTTCGGGCGAACTACTTAATATATTTTTCGAGTAAAAAAACATTTCAAGTCAATAACCTAAGTATCAAGTACAAACTAGGGTGACTACACTCCAGGTGCAAGCAAAGACAGATGGCAGTGGCTTACTGCACGCGCGTAGCAAGTTCCTTTGTACTGGAATGGGGTCGCAACTTTGAATATGTCTAATTTATTCAGAAGGTTCCAAACTAACAATAATTATACATTAACTTACCCGGACTTGTTTGTAAATAAGATTTGTCCTGGCTGCTAGCTTATTTAAGGAATGTATTGCTGGAAGAAAGCGTTAGCTGAGTCATTCGCTTGAAGCAATGGCGGTGCTAAGCTTACCACTTGTCACGTCTATATGCCTACGATGGTGCAACCCATGGTGAATAGAGGCCCATTGAGTTTCTGCCTACGGGAATAAAGGCGTGTATCTGTATATGTGTACATTAACTATAGAAAAAGTCATATAATCACCGCGTAAAAACAGGCGTGTATCTGTGTATGTGTACATTAACTATATAAAAAGTCATATAATCACCACGTAAAAACAGGCGTGTATCTGTGTATGTGTACATTAACTATATAAAAAGTCATATAATCACCACGTAAAAACAGGCGTGTATCTGTGTATGTGTACATTAACTATATAAAAAGTCATATAATCACCACGTAAAAACAGGCGTGTATCTGTGTATGTGTACATTAACTATAGTAAAAGTCATATAATCACCACGTAAAAACAGGCGTGTATCTGTGTATGTGTACATTAACTATATAAAAAGTCATATAATCACCACGTAAAAACAGGCGTGTATCTGTGTATGTGTACATTAACTATAGTAAAAGTCATATAATCACCACGTAAAAACAGGCGTGTATCTGTGTATGTGTACATTAACTATAGTAAAAGTCATATAATCACCACGTAAAAACAGGCGTGTATCTGTGTATGTGTACATTAACTATATAAAAAGTCATATAATCACCACGTAAAAACAGGCGTGTATCTGTGTATGTGTACATTAACTATAGTAAAAGTCATATAATCACCACGTAAAAACAGGCGTGTATCTGTGTATGTGTACATTAACTATAGTAAAAGTCATATAATCACCACGTAAAAACAGGCGTGTATCTGTGTATGTGTACATTAACTATATAAAAAGTCATATAATCACCACGTAAAAACAGGCGTGTATCTGTGTATGTGTACATTAACTATAGTAAAAGTCATATAATCACCACGTAAAAACAGGCGTGTATCTGTGTATGTGTACATTAACTATAGTAAAAGTCATATAATCACCACGTAAAAACAGGCGTGTATCTGTGTATGTGTACATTAACTATATAAAAAGTCATATAATCACCACGTAAAAACAGGCGTGTATCTGTGTATGTGTACATTAACTATAGTAAAAGTCATATAATCACCACGTAAAAACAGGCGTGTATCTGTGTATGTGTACATTAACTATAGTAAAAGTCATATAATCACCACGTAAAAACAGGCGTGTATCTGTGTATGTGTACATTAACTATAGTAAAAGTCATATAATCAGCAGGTAAAAATATAAGTCATATAATCACCACGTAAAAATCATAAAGTCACCTATGTTCTTAATTAATTAAAAATATATAAAGATTAAAATTAAGCTGCTAATTTTATTTTTAGTGTTTAAATTCCATTAATATTTATTTATTTATGCTGTAATTATATATAAAATATAATAATATATAATTGCTTTTATATAATTTATATAAAAGCAAAATGTTCAGGCGTCACAACAGTTTGTGGGTAATTAATATTTTTGGACGAAATTAAAAAGATCAGCAATATGGCAACTTGCAGCCAAAAATGCTCAACAAAACTGATAGATTTTTCCTAGTAATTAAAACAAACAGGTATTGTTATCTTCACAAGCTCCAATTAAACAGGAACACAAGAACACGACAAGAGTGGAAACATAATCCAACCATCGAACACAATTCAATCGAATCACATATTTTCCAATTAAGACCACAGCGCACCGTCCCGAATCATATTCTTATAAACGCAACAGACGAGGGACGCGTGTCCCGCCAGGTGCGGGTTTGGAGCCCCCCTACTCTGTCATCTCTCATAATAATACTTATTATTACAACTCCTTATTATTTCTTGTTTTAATTGTGCCCTGACTTGCTTTTTACTCCTTTTGTTCGCGTTTAATGGCTTTTATTGTTTTGAATACTTTTTTTAATGCGACGCGTGCCGGCTGCGTCTGCAAGATTTTAGGTTTTTTGTTTTTGTTGCATTTTCTTTTGTTTTCAAAGATGTAATAGGTTTATTGAAAAAATATTGTCCCTTACGCTTTCGAAGTGTTTGGGAAAATCTCCTGTAGATTATTGATTTACAAAGTTAAATTTGCCTTTGTGTTATCACTATTTCTCTTTGATTATATCAACATGTTCTGTTACTTATTAGTTGCCTATAGGCTGACTTCCATCGATGGATTGTTTTTTTTTATACAACTTGGAATCACGTCCACCTAGGACGCACCCTATGTGGCATTGCACTGCGCCCGCCACCCTGATACATAAAGATGAAAAGTCTCATGTGTCTGTAATTTCACCGGCACAACAATTTTACCCTTCAAACCGGAACACAGCAATGCGAGCACAACTGCTTTGCGGTTGATAACCGTTTATGTGTAGTATTATTTTATCTGTGCCGTTACCAACAATATCACCTTTACAAATGTCAAAATCAACTGACACATATCGTCTTTCTTAAACCATAGACACATTGTAGAGTACACCGCCCTCTGGCCCGCTCAAGATCTATCGAAGTTTAATTGGTGAAATTCCTCACACACCGCACTGTGATTGCCTATCCAAGTCTCGAAGACTCTGAATGTGGAATTTGTGGTTTTGTTCTAAATTAGTTTGCGAGTAAACTATTCGATACAAGCTATCGAATAATTATAGTGAAGATAGTTCATTTTTAGGCAGCTTTTCGGTGTGTCCGGCCTAAGAATAGACCCCTCCGTCTCCTCCCGTAGATTTCGTAAAAGCCGACTAGAGATTACCCGGACTGTTAGTAAGATTTGTCCTGGCTAGCTTATTAGGAAATTTGTTATTACTGGAGGAAAGCGTTAGCCTAGTCAGACGTGAGAAGCAATGGCAGCGATGAGCTCACCACTTGTCACGGCTATATTCCACGATATAATAATAATAATAATGCTGGACAGTTCACACAACATTATCTAGCCCCAAGCTAAGCAAAACTTGTGTTATGGGTACTAGATAACATATACTTAATACAATATATTATAACATAGATAGATATTTTTTACACATAGAATTATACATAGAACATCATAGAACATTATACATAGAAAATACCCAGAACAAATATCTGCGATAGCACAAATATTTGTTCCGAGGCGGGAATCGAACCCGCAACCTCCTGCGTCGCAGGCCAACCTTCGCCCGCCTCGCCACAGAGGTCGTCAAACGATAGTGTATCCCCTGTGAATAGAGGCCCATTGAAGCTCTGCCTACCCCTTCGGGGAAAAAGGCGTGTGTCTATGTATGTATATTTTCCCAATAAAATAAATTATACAAGATATTTAATCAATTATTTATTTAATTTCGGTGACAAGATTCTGGGTCCGGGGTAACGGGGCCCTTCGCGTTTTCAAAATACTTTCAGGGGGACTGGTCAAAGCGACGCGTGACCCGAGAGCTGGCTCAACTCAACGCATTAATATTGCCATTCAGCGTGGCAATGCAGCCAGCGTCTTAGGTAAGCGGTGATGATAAATAAATACATAAATAAATAAATATTGCTGGACAGTTCACACAACATTATCTAGCCCCAAGCTAAGCAGAGCTTGTGTTATGGGTACTAGACCACTGATATACTTAATACAATATATTACATAGATAGATATTTTTTATTATTATAGAAAACACCCTGAACAAATATCTGCGGATCGCACAAATATTTGTTCCGGGGCGGGAATCGAACCCGCAACCTCATGCGTCGCAGGCGAACGTTCGCCCGCCGGCCCACAGAGGTCGATGACAAGATGATGAAGAGGATGATGATGATGAAACGCAGCAGAATAAAATGACTCAAAAAATTTAAGATGGTAATAGAGGGTTAAAAGGTCATTTTAACCCTTTATTTAATCTGTTACCACTTTGTAATCAGAGACATCAAACACATTAACTCTCACGGACAATCTGTTGAAAGAAACACTCAAAGAAACATCTGGTTTCGATTGAGATGGTTTAAAAGTACAACCAATACTTTTAATAATATTTTATGAACCAGATAACAAAATCTTACCGAAGATAATCCCAATCCATCCAAATCATAGAGCAACATGGAACGGAGGCAGTATTGCTCTGAGATCCATTTTTTTTACATTGATAGACCTTTGTTTGGCCACGATCTCACCTGTTGGTAAGTGACGATATGGCCGAAGATGGAGCACAAAGGTCTAGAAGGCACCTATTCACATTAGCCTTGAAGAGACCCAGATTATAGATTTCAGGAAAGACAGACGACGGTAGTGTATTGCACTCCTTAGCTGTTCGCATTATAACGGTAACTAAAAACCAAACTAAGGTGCTAAGGTAACCAAATATAATAACATCCAATGAATCTAAGCAAAAAAATGTCTGTTACAACTTTACATAACAAAACAAGCAGATGGCCCACCTGATGTTACGCAGTACTTTCTGCCTTTAATAATCCATTACCTCATAGGTCACGTCCTCCTAGGACGCGCCCTATATGACATTGCACCGCCCCCGCCACCCTGAGACCTAAAGATGAAAAGTCTCACGGGCCTGTTATTTCACCGGCAACCATACCCTTCAAACCGGAATACAGCAATGCGAGCACTACTGCTCTGCGGCAGAAATAAGAATGGTGGTAGTACTTCCCCGGACGAACTCTTTCACAAAAAAGCTCTACTACTACCAAAATTAATATTGTAATAATCTATATCGTGCACGCCCTTTTTCATACTCATAAATTTTTATTTCCTTGATTAAAACTGCATTTGTTTACAGATTTAAACAGTTATTTCAGAAATCGTATCAAAATAATCAAATAAGACTTTTCCCACTTCATCCTAACTAATCTATCAGTTCCCAAATGTCTTAATGAGCGCTTAAAATGTGTACACCTACTTACAAGAACGATAAAACAGAATTAGGGTGAGAAAACTCACAGAAGACACTTCAAAAAGACATCCAGCCTCTCCCCGATACTCTCAGAGGATATTAAGATAAACATCCTCAATCTTTATAGGGTTGTCAATGAAAAGGTTTTAGACAAACGTATTTAAATATGGGCGAACAGAGTATAATTCTACACTGAAATGACTGTTGTTGGCTTTTATATTGGTCATTATTTGCGGAAAATTATATTTGGTTGTAGAAAACACTGGATTAATAGCGAAAATAACATCGAAATTTTAGTCCATACAAGTAATTTCGATGTTATTTTCGCTATTAGTCCACTGTTTTCTTCAACCAAATATGATTTGCCACAAATAATGGCCAATATCAATATGCCAACAACAGTAATTTAAGTGTAAAATTATACTCTGTTCGCCCATATTTATGCAAATACGTTAGTATGAAAAAGCAACCACCTTAAGTGCAAATTTGATGTGAAATAAAAGTAGTAAAGGTCGTGAGAGATTGAGGCGCCTCAAAACCGTACCTCGTCAAATTCTATGCGAGAATTTGATAAATCTATCAAATGATTTAACAGAGCATTTCTTATTATTAATGAATACACAGACCATACTTTACTATGAAACTAAGATTAATTTTAACAGAGACCAGTAAAGTAGTCTCTTATATAAATAAACATTAAAATAGACATGGTTTTATATTAATCAAAAATAAGCGAGACATAAATAGTAGTCGCATGCTTAGAGCATTGCAGGCTTCCGTCCCGTGTTGCTCGATGGTCGCTTGTAATTTGTAACTTCTGACATCTCACCTCCTTGGTAATAAGCATCATGGCTGAAAGTACCAACCTCTCAGAAAAATGCGCGCTTTCTGACATCTCACCGCCTTGGTAATAAGCATAGATAGATAGATAGAAAATTATTATTGCACAACTTAAAAAGTACTGCACATAGGCGAACTTAACTAGATAGCATTCTCTTCCAGCTAACAACCGAATTCGCTTATTTTGCAATGCAACCTTTGTGTATTGCGTAAAACAATTAAGCATACCATGCATTTTAACAAGCATCTACTTGGTAATAAGCAACATGGCTGGTAGTATCAACCTCTCGGAAAAATGCACGCTCTCACCTCCTTGGTAATAAATAAGCAACATGGCTGGAAGTACCAACCTCTCGGAAAAATGCACGCTCTCACCTCCTTGGTAATAAATAAGCAACATGGCTGGAAGTACCAACCACTCGGAAAAATGCACGCTCTCACCTCCTTGGTAATAAATAAGCAACATGTCTGGAAGTACCAACCACTCTGAAAAATGCACGCTCTCACCTCCTTGGTAATAAATAAGCAACATGGCTGGAAGTACCAACCACTCGGAAAAATGCGTGCTCTCACCTCCTTGGTAATAAGCAACATGGCTGGTAGTACCAACCTCTCGGAAAAATATACGCTCTCACCTCCTTGGTAATAAGCAACATGGCTGGTAGTACCAACCTCTCGGAAAAATGCGTGCTCTCACCTACTTGGTAATAAGCAACATGGCTGGTAGTACCAACCTCTCGGAAAAATGCGTGCTCTCACCTCCTTGGTAATAAGCAACATGGCTGATAGTACCAACCTCTCGGAAAAATGCGTGCTCTCACCTCCTTGGTAATAAGCAACATGGCTGATAGTACCAACCTCTCGGAAAAATGCGCGCTTCCTGTTACACACTTCTGTCCCTTTTCACGAAATTACTTCCACAGATTGCTGAAAAGCGAGAGGAAAGATGTTACACATCACAAACTGTCATGCAAAAAAAAGGGTAAACTATATACAAGCACACTATCAATCATAAATTATCACCTTGTTACCCATTACGGAAACGGTGATTGCGTGCGCAAAGTGTGAACAAAACGAATAAACCACAATCGCGTGACAGCCCTAACCCCGTCTTGGCTGACCCTTGTTCTCAAGACACGGTGTAAACACAGTTTACGACAACAAGGTACAGTGCGAGTGTCAGCGATTACACAATTTATTTATTTGTGCACACAAAGTATAAACAGAACGAATAACCACAATAGCCCTATAAACCACCTTCTTGGCTTACCCAGGTCCTCAAGAGTTTACTAAAGTGGGCATTGGTGCCAGTGTGAACGATTTCTGTCTATTTTGGTTCGTCAAGAAAGGCCTTCCTACACTGCATCGTCCGGTTCGTGTTTGCCACTCGTCATACTGTTATTTCCTATACATACTATGTTTAAATCGTCTAATCTAACCATCTTCATCATCATCAGTCTATTGAAGTCCACTGCTGGATATAGATAGATAAACACTTTATTGCACACCAAATAGAAAATAAAAACAAAAAAAGAACAAAAAACAATAACAGTTTTGTACGATGGGCGGTCTTATCGCTAATAGCGATCTCTTCCTGACAACAGATACAGGCTCTCCCATAGAATGCCATGGCCCACGATCCCAGGTCACCTCCATCCACCGACTTCCCTCGATGCACTAAGGGTGGCGTCCAGTTTGTGGTAGCCACTCGAGAATTTTTCCTCCACAACGGTTGTCAGTTCTGCGAGCTAAATGGCCTGCCCATTGCCACTTAAACTTGCTAATTCTTAGACCAATGTCGGTGATCGTGGTTCTTCTACGGATTACCTCGTTACTGATCTTTATAGATATTTAGATATTTATCTATCAACCATCTCGTTACATTTCATAACATTGGCATGCCAAATTGGTACATACATTTTAATTTTAATACTATATAAATAATAATATAAAATATAATACGCACAATTACATAGAGAAGATATAATATAATACTTCACTTTAATTAAAACGCCCTATTCAAACTGCATTTGTTTACAGTTTTAAACAGTAATTTCAGAAATTGAATCAAAATAATCCATGAAGTTTTTTTTCCATTTCATTCTTATTTCACGAATCAGGTTCTTTTTTTTTATCATACCCTCGTTTAACCGCAATCTCACCTGTTGGTAAGTGACGATGCGGAGCGGACGTTGGAGCACTCTTGCCTTAAAGAGACCCAGATTATAGTTTTCAGTATAAGGACAGACGACGGCAACGAATTCCATTCCTTAGCAGTTCGCATTACAAAGCGATCCTTGCACACTTGTCCGCTCTGTGTATCTTATTATTTGCTTAGGGTTCACAACAAATAATCTGTGACAATTTCAACTAGTTTTTTTTTCTTTATTGCTGCCGAGTTATGTCTCACTAACAGAATACAGATAGAGACAGACGGGCGGACGGCGTAGGCTTAGTAATATGTTCCCATGGGCAACTTTTGGGTACAGAATCATAAAAATAAACTTTAAGATCATGTTTTGTTTGTCTTTTGTCTTTTTTATCATTTTTACCGCTAGCAATTGCACCGAACCCTCTAACTTAAGTGGCTGTTTCTTGCTCGGGGGAGCGGGACATAGTGTCTTAAGACGACAAGGTCGGGAAGTTACGTTCTAACATGGTTCAAATAGGTGGCATTACTCCTATCTTGTGGCCTTTGATGATGTCATTCTATTTGACGACCACTGTGGCGTGGCAAGCGAAGGTTCGCCTCCAACGCAGGAGGTTTTGGGTTCGATTCCCGCCTCGGAACAAATATTTGTACGATCTGCAGATATTTGTTCAGGGTATTCTGAGTACTTTCTATGTATAATAAAAATATCTATCTATGTAATGTATTTTATTAAGTATATCAGTTATCTAGTATCCATAACACAAGCTCTGCTTAGCTTGGTGCTAGATAATGTTGTGTGAACTGTGAACATCATTATTTATTTATTTATTGATACACCTATAAATATTACGCGTTATTTTTATTTAATATGAAGATCGTGGTGGTCAAAGGAAGGAAGAAGGTAGATGGTGGTAGGAAAGGAAGGAAGAAGGTGGTAGGAAGAAGTCGTGGTGGTCACTCAGTCTAAGAATTGGGCTCCTGCAAGACCTCCCATGGATGTCATAAAAGATTATTAAGGGATTACGCCAGGACGAAGAAAAACTTAGATAAATCCGAAAAGGGGGTGAATATTATAATTTGTATCGATTTAAAATTTTGTACACAAAATCAGAAAGGGGGCAAATAGCGAACAGAAAATAGTTTTAATTGTCTTGAAGTCGAATAAAATGTGTAATAATTAAATTGGATCTTCATTTAATTAAGCATCAAATTAGATAGATGTGGATAATCCTGCCTTAATTTTTTGAATAAACTCTCTGTTTTTAACTTTTTGAATGACGGAACAAGCAGATGGCCCACCTGATGTTAAGCGGTAACCTCTGCCTTTAACAATGCATTACCTCTTAAGTCACGTCCACCTAGGATGCACCCTGTATGGCATTTCACTGCGGCCGCCACCCTGAGTCATAAAGATGAAAAGTCTCATGTGCCTGTAATTTTCTGTATTCCCTTTTAATAACATATAAATAAATAAATACAACTAATACAAGTAGGTATACAAAATTTATTAATTTTGTATATACCTACAGTATTAAACAGTTGAGCTATATCTAAAAGGGTTTAAATATAAAAAAACGGAAGTTATCAAAATAAACAAAAACGCAAAAGAGCAATTTAGTATCTCGCAAAAAGTCCAGCAAAAACAGATTAAAAACACCTTGACGGATCATCTTTTTTGCGAAATTAAATAAATATCGGCCATAAGTTGCAGATGAAACAGATGAAACCCGGAGCGCGTGCGCACTGAACACCTTTCGACATTTGCAAGCATGAATGAGTGTGCAGAATGAATGAAGTATTATCAATCTTTAAAATGTAGAACAGTTTTTTTTCTTTATGATTGGCGCCGCACGGCTTGTGCATTTGCCATTTTCAAGTTATTCGTCCTTTTTATTAATGTATTTTCAATATAATTTTCAACGTTACATTCCTTCCAAGTCGTCAAAGTCAAAGGAAAGTCATGTTTTAGTGATCGGGTGGCCGGTTTACAAAGTAATTTTGAAAAAAAAAAGCACTTGGGTTTCCTGTACAGTATATTAGGTGACAGTTATAATCAGCTAAGAAACATCTTTGTTTGTTTTAAATCGGTTAAGCACTTATATAAACACAATCAAAATTGGAGTGCTTCTTTGGTTGAGCCATTTTGGAGATAGGTACAGACGAATAAATACTTACAAATATTTTTTTATTCAGACAACTGTTTTTTTTTTTTAAATTACCTACTTGTAATCTTGTTATAACGTAGGCACACTCGCGGGCGTAAACACCAATACAGTACAATACAGTTACAAAATATAGTATAATAGATAGATAGATAGATAGACAAACTCTTTTTTGTACACCTAAGAAAAGTAAAAAAATAAAGTGACAAACAACAAAGTAATTAACAACGTTCAATGGGCGGTCTTATCGCTAAAAGCGATCCCTTCCAGACAACCTTTGGATGGACAGGATAAAACAATAACATAAGACGGCGGTGTACAGGTAAAATATACATAATAATATAACACACATACTTTAAAAATAAAATAAATATAGCCTAACCTACACATTTAACAACACAACACACTATAACAATATTAATACACACCATACATAGTGACATGACGATAACTAGCAGTTGATAGACAAGTGCCTGATGATCATATACCTTGGTTTTAAATTTTGTATGTTTTGCTTCTGGTCTATTTCCATGCAACCTCAAAACACACAAGAACCTTGTACAAAAAGCCGAAACCCAATCCGTCTGTACGTTTGTCCTCTAACAGTATTGGAAAGTAACATTTGTTTACACGACACACAGGAACACATTGCGCTCCACAGAAGGCACTTCACAGGACGATGAACCTTATTTTTTTGGTGCGTTGAGTGTGGAAGCTGCGGAAGTTAAGCTACGTCAAAAATTAAGCTATTTAAAAAAAAGGCGGCCTAGTGTGAGTTGGACTCGCGCACCGAGGGTTCCGTACAAACCTGTAAATATATAAGTAAAGTTATGGTATTTTTATTGGGAAATTAAATAATCATGAGGAAAGGGGTATTAAGTTGAAACCTATTAAAATACTTTTATTATATCATCATCATCATCATCATCATCATCATCAGCCTGTATCAGTCTACTGCTGGACATAGGCCTCTCCCAATGCTAGCCATTAGACCGATTTCCAGCTCTTCCCATCCACTTTCTACCAGCCGCCTTACGCAGATCGTCGCTCCACCTAGCCAGGGGGCGCCCCACACTATGTTTACCAAGATGTGGTCTGCACTCTAGAACACGTTTACCCCAGCGGTAACGTGATACGTAAGACGTTTTTTAAATGATGTAACTAAAAATTTGTGCTTTTCGCAATTTTTCCTTTAAATCTGTGCTATAAGACGTTGCTTCGTACCAAATTTCAAGATTCTGAGTTCACGGGAAGTACCCTGTAGGTTTTGATTGCCTTGCGAGTCTCGAAAATTTGCTGCATAAACGGCTGTATCTTTTGATTGCGTTGGCTTAGAAGTTAGATTTGTTTCACAGCTTTAAGGGACAGTAGATCTGAGTATTTGATATTAATTTCAGCTTGATTCCTCCACGCGTTCCTGAGAAAAAGGGTCTTGACAGACAGACAGACAGACGGAAAACAAAGTGATCCAATAACGGTTCCGTTTTGCCTTTTGAGGTACGGAACCCTAAAAATTATCAAAGTCAAAGTCAAAGTCAAAAGTATTTTATTCATTGAAATCACAAGGATCATTTTGAATCGTGTTAAAAAATAAATTTACATTAACTCCTGTTCCAACGCAACCAGACCTAGAAGAATCAGGCAACAAACACGGTCTGTTTTTCTTTTGATGATCCTTCTTACTACTATCTATTTTAATTGATTTACTTACCTACATTCTTTGCGTAGATAACATTGCCCAGTTGTGGGATATGATTGTTTATACTTAATGGACGGTAGGACGGGTCCATAAACATAAAGTCGCTCAGCGAACTATGGAAAGGGCTATGCTTAGAGTCAGAAACGAGGTTATCCGACAGGGAACCAAAGTTCTCGACATAGCCCAGAGGATTAGCAAGCTGATCTAGTCAGTCTGAGATTATTAAGTTCAAAAGTAAATCTAAGATTAGGAATTTTGCGACATACCCCACCTCAATGATTCATAGGAAATAATCCTATGCATCTGTATGGAAATGAAAATACTTGGATATTAAATGTTATATTTATAAAGACTAGTTTATAAAAATAAAAATAACACAAACACTTTTAAGGATAGTTAATTAAAACTCATTTTACTACACGTGTAATCATTGATCGATTTGAATCAATCTACCGGTGAAAGTAACTACCTCTCAAATTAATTTCCTCCCAACTTTCTAAACCCTCTCGGAGGGTGATCCCTCCATACTATCTCATTACAATACTGTGCTTTAGATTTTAATCAAAATTAAAAATATAAGGTCATCAGAACCAATTTTACCATCATATGAACGACGAGGCAATCTAGCTTCTCGACAACACGGGTATACTGTGAAGACGCAAGAGAATGAAGCCCTATGTAAGAAAGTGTAAAATAATGTACTAATGTAGTACTTTCCAGTGCAAGCTAATACATACATACATAGAAGTACGCCGTTTTCATTGAAAGGGTAGGCAAAGCCTCAAGGGCCTCTTTTCACCATGAGTAAATAGACCAGACTAGTGGTGAGCTCATCGCCACCATTGCTTTCCATGACTGACTCGGCTAACGCTTTCTTCTTTAATAATAGCTACTAAACCCTAGATATGCCACAAATTAATGACTGAGTAGCTACTAAAGCCTAGATATGCCACAAATTAATGACTGAGTAGCTACTAAACCCTAGATATGCCACAAATTAATGACTGAGTAGCTACTAAACCCTAGATATGCCACAAATTAATGACTGAGTAGCTACTAAAGCCTAGATATGCCACAAATTAATGACTGAGTAGCTACTAAACCCTAGATATGCCACAAATTAATGACTGAGTAGCTACTAAACCCTAGATATGCCACAAATTAATGACTGAGTAGCTACTAAAGCCTAGATATGCCACAAATTAATTACTGAGTAGCTACTAAAGCCTAGATATGCCACAAATTAATGACTGAGTAGCTACTAAAGCCTAGATATGCCACAAATTAATGACTGAGTAGCTACTAAAGCCTAGATATGCCACAAATTAATGACTGAGTAGCTACTAAAGCGTTGATGTTCTACAAATTAATTCAATTCAATTCAATTCAATACATTTATTTCAGGCGACAGTGAAATATGTACATTGTACCTAGACAAAGGCCCATAGTAATATATACCTCACAACTAACATACATATAAAGATATTTATAACTTAATCTAACACACGTGTGATCGCCGACGCGTCGCGGCCCGAGGGATCACGTGCCAGACGGCCCTTGAACCGCCGGAACTTCACCCCTTTCGGCCAGAAGTCAGGGCTCAAGTAGATCTTCAGATCCTCCGTAGGGACCCTCACCATAAATGAGCTAAAGCCCACATTATGAAGAGAGTCCAACTTCACGACCCTCAATCCCACTCCGACTTTCCTCTTGACGTACTCCACCACTTCTGCGGCCTTCACATCGAAGAAGACGCGGGACACGTAGATCTGCGTAGTGGGTACCTCCGCTCGGAAGTGCTGCTCACTGGATAGATGGTGAGTACCACACTGGTTCCGGCTAGAGGGTTTCCGTTTCTTCCTTAATTAATGACTGAGTAGCTTCTAAGGCGTCAATATTCTACAAATTAATGACTGATTAGCTACTAAAGCCTTCATGTTCTACAAATTAATAGCGGAGTAGCTTCTAAGGCCTTTATATTCCACAAATTAATGGCCGAGTAGCTATTAAAGCCTAGATATTCCACAAATTAATAGCGGAGTAGCTTCTAAGGCCTTCATATTCTACAAATTAATGAGTGAGAGCTACTATAGTGTAGCTGAAGACACATTTTAATAACCGAGAAGCGATGGAGACAATCCTCTTAATCAGCGCACAGACATTGTTTAAAACGAGGCCACGCACGCACATACAGAATGATTAGTCTCTTTGTGTGAACACGGCCACCGCACTTTTGTTCAGAACTGTACGTACCAACTTTGGACATTGTTCTGTTATGAACAATTTTGCGGGGTTTTTTTATTAACGCTTTCGGCGCTTCTAACGGCGTATATACAAACAGCTTGGCGCCGCGATTCTTCCGGTTAGCGGCGTAACGCCGTCTTGTGCCTTCTTGTGCCTTGTGCCTCTTATACCTACTTCTTAAAAGTTAAAAGATAAATATAGTACTCACTAAATCATATAACACTCGTTAGTAAAATTTTAAAACGAGAATCATTAAAATAACTAAATAAAATAAATAAATAATGCTGAACAGTTCACACAACATTATCTAGCCCCAAGCTAAGCAGAGATTGTGTTATGGGTACTAGATAACTGATATACTTAATACATAATAATACATGGATAGATTTTTTTTATTATGCATAGAAAACAACCAGAACACGCACAAATAGGTATTTGTTCCGTGGCGGGAATCGAACCCGCAACCTCCTGCGTCGCAGGCAAACCTTCGCCCGCCGCGCCACAGAGGTCGAGACATTGGAATAGATTATACAATATTTTGCCTTTTGCATTGACAAGCAGTTTTTTTGATCGAAAAAGACAAAACAAGGTGTAACAATTTCAAGCTTCGACCAATATAAACTTTGGTCGAAGATTTCAAGGATAAAGCGCGTGTATTTACTAGCACAGCTAGTAATTCAGTTTGCAAGTTTAATAAATTGTTTTAAAATATATAATTATATATATTTATTTACATAAATAATAATACAACTAATGCAAGAAGGTATGTATAAAACTAAAAAAAAATACATATTAAACAGTTTTGCTACCTGCAGACCGCTGCTAACGATATAAAGGTAGCTCAACTGATCCAGATTACTACTAGACGGAAGCGTCCTTAAGATGCTGGCTGCATTTTCAGTTTGTAAGTGTAATAAGTAGTGGGACTTAGTTAAGTTTATTTATTGAAGAATACTAAGTTTAACTACTATTTCTTTATTTATTATAAAATATTTTACTTTCGTGGAAAACTATGGTGGTAATGAGCTCTCCACTTACCACGTCTATATTCCCACGATAGTGCAAGCCACGGTAAAAAAAAAGCCCCGTCGAGCTCTGCCTACCCTTTCGGGGAAAAGGCGTAGGTATGTTTTTATCGTTTTCAGTACAAAACAGCCCATATTGCTTCTCTTTTCTTCAGTTTTTTTTATTATTTATAATTGGCACCGCACGGCTAATGAATTTATCATTTTCAAGTTATTTTCCATTTTCATTAGGTAGCGTATTTTCAATATAATTTGCAACGTTAAGACAAAGTAGAGTCATGTTTTAGTAAAACGATTTTACTAAAACATTGGTAGACTTCCACTAATTTAAAGAGTCACGCAATCTACCAACATACATCACAAAATGCAAATATAATGCAACTAGAGACTAATCTAATTTAATTATCTACCCACACAAGCGCAATCTACAAAAACTCAAAGACAAAGGCTTCAGTTTTATTGCCTCGCAAAAAAATGATTACGTCACATAGGGAAGAAGCAGCCGAGCAAAAAACACAATAAAGTTACAATGTAAACAAGTTATGGCGTACTTGAGTAGCTCATTAGAGCGCAGATGCGGCATTAGCCGCTTGGCTCGCCGGCTGCGCTCGCTGGCTCCAGCTAGAGCCACGCCTGGCTAGAGCCAAGAGCGGACTACAGACGCAAGCCTTTGTTTAACCTATTTCAGTTTGGATTACGCTTTTACAGTGATGAGGAGTTTAATTAATTAGATGTGTTTATTTTTATGTTGCGTCTTATTTTGCAAAATAGTTTTTATTTAGTGTCTTAAAGATTTTGATGTTTTCGTACGACCAGACGCCCAGAAATAATTGTGAAAAAACGAAGGGCGCAGTTACCCCACGCCCCCGAAAAAAAAAGCAAGGTATTCCTATTTTGAATACAAAGGTTCGAATTTTAAAAACCTTTTCCACGTTAGCGGATAACAAAAAAAACAGGCCAAGTGCGAGTCGGACTTCCGCACGAAGGTTTCCGTACCATTATCTATAAAAACGCCAAAAAAATCACGTTTGTATGGGAGCCCTTGCTTGGGGACCCTTAAATATTTGTTTTATTTAAATTTTTGTATTTATTTTTAAAGTGAATATATAACTAAATATTCTGTGAATACTTCAAGCATCTGCCTGTTGCCGTTATCAATATCGAGCAAAAATGAGTTAAAAAAACACGTTTGTGGTATACGAGCCCCCTAAATATTCATTGTATTCTGATTTTTAGTATTTGTTGGTATAGCAGCAACAGAAATACATCATCCATAAAAATTTAAACTGTCTAACTATCACGGTTCACGAGATACACCCTGGTGACAAACGGACAGACAGATAGACAGACGGACGGACAGCGGAGTCTTAGTAATAGAGTCCCGTTTTACCCTTTCAGTACGGAACCCTAAAAAGCAATTTTGCATGCAGATTTCGAATGACTATAATGTTCTATAGCGGTTGCAGAAAGTGACCCTTTGAAAATGCTAAAATAAGACAAGTCACGTGATCCGATCACTCGTGCATTGTTCAATTCAATCCCAAATAATGAAATGTTCAAAGTTTGATCACGTAAGCCCTTTTCACTCTTTTTCGGTTCACCTTTGTCTATGGGCTTGTTTAAAAGTTGTCTCTTTGTATATGTTCTAGTGGAACGCCCGTGACTTCGTCAGCGTGGAGTTTTTGTACAAATTTTCTCTGCATCCCTTTAGGTGGTGAATTCCGGAAATTCCTTTCTTAGTCCCCTAGACTAAGAAATGTACCCTCCAAATTATCTGATTGCTCTTATCTGGCTTTGCCATTCAGCGTGGTAATACAGCTAGATCCGTCTGGTAGTTATTTGAATCAGTTGAGCTATCTTTAGATCGTTTGCAACGTCTCAACTTTTTGTATACTACTTAGAATGACGGATCAAGCAGATGCCCCACCGGATGATAAGCGGCACCCTCTGCCTATGAACAGTGCATTATCACATAGGTCACACCACCTAGGACGCGCCCTATGTGGCATTGCACTTCGCCCGCTAGCCCGAGACATAAAGATGAAAAGTCCCATGTGCCTTTATTTTCACCGGCAATCATACCCTTCAAACCGGAACACAGCAATGCGAGCACTACTGCTTTGCGGCAGAAATAGGTATGGTGGTAATACTTCCCCGGACGAATTCTTTCACAAAAAAGCTCGACTATAACTAAAAAACAACTGTTTGTATTCATTAAATATTGTATAATGTATTAGTATTACCACAGAGTAAGGAATAATACTAACGTACAAGTATTACTATTTCTGTCAATAAAAGTAATTAATTTTGTAAAAAATTAAAAAAACCCCCAACGCTGAACGACTGAACCGATTTTGATCAAACAAAGCTAAGAACAATCCCGAAAACTACGCCTTTCAAACAAAAAAATAAATAAATCGGTTCATCCGTTCGGAAGCTACGATGGGACAGACAGACACACACACACACAGACACGTCAAACTTATAACACCCCTTCGTTTTCGTCGGGGGTTAAAAATATAAGAATCAAATATGTGTAAAGTAATATAAACAAATTAATAAACAACTGTAAAGTAAGCACGTGGTAAGATCGCGATAGGGACAGGAAGCGCTTTCATATAGCACGGGACGCGCCGTGCGCTTCCGGCGTCACGCACTAAGGAGCCGCAGTACTGACCGCAACTTGGTTAAAGATTTTTACAAGCTTAGCCGAATTTACCTACCTATTTCTGCCGCAAAGCAGTAGTGCTCGCATTGCTGTGTTCCGGTTTAAAGGGTAAGGGTGCCGGTGAAATTACAGGCACATGAGACTTTTCATCTTTACGTCTCAGGGTGGCGGGCGCAGTGCAATGCCACATAGGGTGCGTCCTAGGTGGACGTGACCTATGAGGTAATGCACTGTTCATAGGCAGAGGTTACCACTTAACATCAGGTGGGCCATCTTCTTGTTCCGTAATTCAAGTAGAATAAAAAAAAAAAATTACTTTACAAAACTAGTGGCATGAAAGTAGTTCCGTGATATTATAATTTCATCAACAATTTCACGTGTAAACGCCAAGTTTCACAATGCCGAGTCATGTTTAGTAAAACGGCCACCATTTTACTAAAACATGACTTGATTGTAATGTTGCAAATTATATTAATTTTAATATAATTTTTTATTGTAATTTCTAATTTTGTGTTTAATTTTTTTATTGTATTTACAATAATTATATATATTTGAAAATTCCAAATGCAAAAGCCGTGCTACGCCAATGATAAAGAAAAATAAATAAAAATAAAAACACTCTTCGCATCTACAAAACGTAGCAATTAGCTACGAAATATGTAGCAATTTTCGTAGCATTAATTCAAGAAAAACAGCCTTCTTATGGCTAAAGAATGGGTCTTCTCCAACTCCTCTCGTTGATTTCGTAAAAGGCAACTAAAGGATTACGCCGGGGGATGTTCAACAGCATCCATTTGAGTACCTAACACCAATACTGCGAACACCAACTCGCCTGCCAAGCGTGGTGACTATAGCAAATTCCCTTTTATCTATGAGGAAGTTCAACCAGCACTGGGCATATACGCTAATAAACAAAAAAGAAAGATTGCCTCAGTGCATACATACATACATAGACACACGCCGTTATCCCCAAAAGGGTAGGTAGAGCCTTAATTGGTTTCTATTCACCGTGGGTTGCACCATCGTGGGAACATAGAAGTGAAAAGTGGTGAGCTTATCGTCGCCATTATTTCTTACTACTGAGTCGGCTAACATTTTCCTCCAGTAATAACACAATCCTTACTAAGCTAGCAGCCAGGACAAATCTTATACCTACCAACGAATCTCTCTAACAAATCCGGGTATTCCCTTAGTTGGCTTTTATGACATCCACGGGAGGGATGGAGGGGTCTATGCTGGACACACCACCTATAATAACTCAAAAGGCTTCGTGTAGCTTAAAGAAAATTGATACTAGTTAGAGAAATAAAGAAAATAGGGCATTGTACGTTGGGGATGGTAGAAATGGCCCTACGTCCATATTTTATTGAAATATCCATTACATTCAACAAGTAGGTAAATTACTTAAATCAATTGTTTTCCTGTCGCTACAACAGGTGTAATAAAATAAGGGGAATTGTGGGAAACGGAAGCAAATCCGAGTAATAATGTTAGCTTCACCCTTCGATGTGACTACTCTTACATACCTATGCATATTGTACAGGACATGCGCACATAATTGCCTGTTTATAGAAACAAGTTTAGACGAGGTTTATCTTTGTAATAAGTTAATTTTGTAAACATTTTAAAAAAAAACACCGCACTGCAAGTTTTGAACTGATTTTGATAATACTGCTTTCAAATAAAAAAACTTATTCAAATCGGTTCACCTGTTGATGCTCTCGGATGTGACCACAAAATTCAAATTTTTTGATGTTTTTTGCTCATCTGCTCATGGACACGTCTTCAGATAGCGAAAAATGATTTCGCGAGAACCAGGAGACATAAGACACATGTTTTAATTGATAGTTTTTTATTTTTATTCTTAATGACGGAACAAGCTGATGGCCCACCTGATGTTAAGCGGTAACCTCTACCTATGAACAGTGCATTACCTCATAGTTCACGTCCACCTAGGACGCACCCTATATGGCATTGCACTGCGCCCGCCACCCTGAGACATAAGGATGAAAAGTCTCATGTGCCTGTAATTTCACCGGCACCCTTACCCTTCAAACCGGAACACAGCAATGCGAGCACTACTGCTTTGCGGCAGAAATAGGTATGGTGGTAGTACTTCCCCGGACGAACTCTTTCACAAAAAAGCTCTACTACTACTAAGTATCTCATAAATGTCATCTAAACAAGAAAAAACACTGTTAAAATGAGTTTAGGGGGATCGTAGCTAAGCTGATGATATTTATGAGATACTATCAATTAAAACATGTGTCTTAAGTCTCCTAGTTCTCGCAAAGTCATTTTTCGCTGTCTGAAAACTTGTTCATGAGCTGTAATGAGCAAAAAACACCAAAATAAATAAATTTCGCGCCTCAAGCGAGACCATCCAAGTGCATCATAGTGCATCTATGTTTTTACTACTTTTTTTTTTCTTTATAACTGGCGCCGCACGGCTTGTGCATTTGCCATTTTCAAGTATCTGTATTTTCACTATATTGTATTTTCAGTATATTTTGCAACGTTACACTCCTTCCAAGTCGTCAAAGTCACAGTCGAGTCATGTTTTAGTAAAACGGTAGCCAATTTTACTAAAACTTTGGTAGACAATTTCCACCAATTTCAAAAGTCACGCAATTCACTTCCATTTCATTTCACTACAGTTGTGCTTTTCAAACGAGCAACATTAGTTAAAATGCCACCAAAATAACACAAAATAACTCAAGAAAACAATAGGAAAAGAAATAAAATAAAAGTAGACAACGTCTCTTTTCGAAAATGGCGGGATGAGTCCCTTTTTAATTCTTATACCTACATTCTAAGCAAATAAATAATTCATTCATTCATTCATTCATTCATTCAAGACAACACAAGTACAAGGACAATAGAAGTATTTTACCAAATTCTTTTCCCAATAAGGCCGGGTATGACACTTTTTTATAAGAATTACCTCACAAAAGGTATCAAAAAGGATATAACAAGTTGGAATAAAACGCCCATAATTTACAGACTTGTTAAGAGGATGTGTTCAACTTGTTAAGAGGATGTGGCAAGTGAGGCACTTGTCATTTTCCTTAGTCTTGTTCCGTTATGCTATATCGTAATTATATGTTTCCCGCTACTCTTTGTGGAGCGCGCGTGGCTTCCTGTCTACTGTACGGGGACGTGACGTAAGCCATAGACTGCGTATGCAAAATTTTATATATATTAAGGGACAATACAACAACAACAAAAAAGAAATGTTTTGCGAGAGAGAGATTGTCCGAGCCGTAGGTTTTTCGTTTTAAACGTCATTCCCTTGCATCCATCGAAAAAAAAACTTTTTTTGCGAAAAATTTCATTATTTATAAAATTAGTGATCGGAATCGTGTGCTGAACGAGGAGTTCCGTTGTCCATCTTCCGTGACCATCATCAGATCAGCTCGCTGTCACTGTATATATTGTCATCGGAACTTGCCAGGTAGTGTGCAAATTAATCTCAATCGGTTGAGGATAACAGCTTAATTGCAAGTTTAATAAAAACTTGTAAAATGTTGGCCTGGCTTCTGTGGCCTGGCTACCAACCCAAAATTACAGGCGAAAAAACGAAAAAACTTCAAAAAGTGTTTTGTTTTATGTAGTTAGGTAATGTTGATTGATACCGTAGTGTGTCCGGCCTAAGCATATACCCCTCCGTCTCCTCCCGTGGATATCGTAAAAGCTGATTAAGAGATTACAAAAATAATTAAGATAAAAAAAAAAAAAACTGGACAGTTCAAACAACATTATCTAGCCCCAAGCTAAGCAGAGCTTGTGTTATGGGTACTAGATAACTGATATACTTACTACAATATATTACATAGATAGATATTTTTTATTATACATAGAAAGTATTCAGAACACCCTGAACAAATATCTGCGATCGCAGAAATATTGCCCGCCGCGCCATAGAGGTCGCGTCAGAGGAAGATAAATTAAAACTATTCGGATTCATTCATGCCTTGCACCACACATGGAATGCATCCTCTTAAATTGAAAAGGGTATTATGATTTAATTTATTTTATGCCTAAAATTTTCCGATTTATTTCTCGAAAATAAAAGCATATTACACGCATTAAGGTGGTTGCATTCGCTTGTGGCGCGAAATGTAAATGTTTTCGTATTTTTTGCTCATCACAGCTCATCAACACTTCTCTAGACAGCGAAAACTAATTTGCCGGTAATTATATGACCGAATACGTAAGTTTAAGTTTATAGTATCACATAAATATAATTTGTTTTGCTAAAAATGTGCCTGAATCAAAAAACACGATAAAAACCAATGAAGCACAATCGTAGCTAAACTAACGATATTAATGTGGTACTATAAATTAAAACTTGTGTGTTAGGTCAACTTAGGTCATATAATTACCGGCAAATCAGGTTTTGCTAGGAAAATTTAGATTTTTTACTGGCAAAAGCAAACAGCATGTTTAAAATAAAACCATTCTAGACTACGTTATACGTATATGTATTGTTTAATTATTTAGGGCATCCGTTAAGGAGAAGTAGTCTTCTAAGATAGGTATATTTTGCAGATTTGGGTCTGTCGCCTTGAGCGTATGATTGTGTACACATTTAAAATACTTCATAGTGTATATTATGTACCATAATACTGCTTTAACAATAAACAGACAATGGTAGCACCCAAATTCAAATATATTAAAGCTTAAATTATCGATAGGTATTTATTTATATCAAGAGTGCGCGATTAAAAAACCTTTAGCGGCCATTTAAGGGTTGATGTACCAAATGTCACGCTTTTCGAACTACCCCCATCTCCAAACAGATGCTTATAAGAGAGATATACCAAACACTTCTGTAATTCACAAGAATTATCCTGCTAAGGTGTTTTAAACCTTACAGTCAAGTCAAAAAAGGTCATAGCTCAAAATTCAAAAAAGGTAGCTCGATTATCGTTATTAAAATCAAAATTGAGCTCTAGAACGACAAGGTAAAGTCGATTTTTGATTGATTAGGGATGGGAAGGGGTCGCGTGATGCTTAATAGCTATCGATTATGGGATGCAGATTGTGGCATACTGACATAAATAATTATAGTCAACCTTGGGCTCCCTGACTATAAATCAATCTATGAACTTGTGTATTAATTGTTTTTATAGGTTGAGCTAGAAATGGAATAACTGTGCCTAGAATATATAAATAATTTAAGGAATGTGTTCATTCATACAAATAAAACCACATGGAAATCAGAGCTGCCGTTCTGGAGCTATGAGGACACAGACAAAGAGACAAACAGTCAGACATACACACTATGCCTTCAATCTTTTAACTCCCCTCCTTATTTTTTGGTTGGGGGTTACAAATGTTCTCATTTACGAGTGGGTACGACAAATCGCAGGTAGAAGATATCAACCAAAGAAAGGGCTGTATATACAAATTAAGATGACCTACTCTAAAATTTGCACCTTTCGCCAGAAGTGTACCATTGTGGTATTGCACCTTGCCGACATATGTTACCCGCATGTCTTGAGTTCATTTTTTTTTCTATAAATATGTTTTTGCGATGCCGTCCTTGATTGAACTTGGAGAAATGAGCATTGATGCCTACGATTTGAGGAAAAAATCTTACTACCTTTGCTGTAGGGTCCGGGTAGTTTATTTTTGTACTAGTTAACTTACCCAGCCATAATATAATATATTTCTTGTAATAACTACTTACTATCGGTACCTATGTTTTTTTATGGAAAAAAAACAACATTATAATATATGTTCAGGGTGTTCTGAGTATTTTCTATGTATAATAAAACATATCTATCTATGTAATGTTTTGTATTAAGTATACGAGTTACCTAGTAACCATGACACAAGATCTGCTTAGCTTGGGGCTAGATAATGTTGTGTGAACTGTACAGCATTATTTATTTATTTATTTATTTAATATGTTTCTTTTTAGGGTTCCGTAAAAAAACTACGGAACCCTTATAGATTCGTCATGTCTGTCTGTCTGTCTGTCTGTCTGTCCGTGTATGTCACAGCCTTTTTTTTCCGAAACTATAAGAGCTATACTGTTGAAACGTGGTAGGTAGATGTATTCTGTAAACTGCATTAAGATTTTTACACAAAAATTTAAAAAAAACAATTATTTTTGGGGTTCCCCAAAATTTTTTTTTCATCAAACCTATACGTGTGGGGTATTTATGGATAGGTCTTCAAAAATGATGTTGAGGTTTCTAATATAATTTTTTTCTTAACTGAATAGTTTGCGCGAGAGACGCTTCCAAAGTGGTAAAAAGTGTCCCCCCCCATAACTTCTAAATTAAGAGAATGATAAAACTAAAAAAAAATATAATGTACGTTACCATGTAAACTTTCACTCAAAATAGGTTTGAACGAGATCTAGTAAGTAGTTTTTTTATTTTTGGGGTTCCCCATACTTAGAACTGAAACTAACAAATTTTTTTTTCATCAAACCTATACGTGTGGGTTATCTATGGATAGGTCTTCAAAAATGATATTGAGGTTTCTAATATACTTTTTTTCTAAACTGAATAGTTTGCGCAAGAGACGCTTCCAAAGTAGTAAAAAGTGTCCCCCCCCCCCCCCCCCCCATAACTTCTAAAATAAGAGAATGATAAAACTAAAAAAAAAAAATAATGTACATTACCATGTAAACTTTCACTCAAAATTGGTTTGAACGAGATCTAGTAAGTAGTTTTTTTTTAATACGTCATTAATCGTAATCCATCCAAGAACTTTTATATTATGTTACTTGCTGCTACGGAACCCTTCATGGGCGAGTCCGACACGCACTTGGCCGCTTTTTTAATATACAATTTGTACTTTTAAGCAATATGCCACATAATTCAAATACACTCAAAAAACTAAAATTAACTTATTATTTTTTTTTTTTTTTTATTAGCTGATTGTGGCTTTGATATCACTGCGACCAGTTAGGCCTATTGTGAAAATTAACTTAACAACTAGCTTAAAAAAATCCTAGCCAAAAAAAAGTGGCGTACTTTTTACCAAGTCTACTAAGACATTAATTCTTCCGTTCATGCTAGAATTACCACAAGCCTATACAAACATTTTAATCACGACTAGCTTTCATACATTGTCTTTAGCCTTTCCCATCGTCCGTCCGTCCGTCCGTCCGTCCATAGTAATCAAAGGTAGACAACAAAGGCTCTTTTTGAGCTTGTCTCGCGTTCCGTAATTGGCTTTCGATTTTATTGAGGTACTTTTATTGTGGATTCCTTTTTAGTGTGGTCGGAAGCTGATCTTATTTGGTATTTACACAATTGTATTTTCCAAAAAGTTTTGTTTAATTTTATAGTTCGCTGCACAGACACTACACGTAATACTAATACTAATACTGAACGTAATAGTAGATTTTTATAGTTCGTTGTACAGGGATCAAGAGTAAGTAACATGTATTTTTTGAGCGAAGCTAGGCTTTTTTTTTTTATAATTGGCGCCGCACGGCTTTTGCATTTGCCATTTCCAAGTATCTGTATTTTCACTATATTGTATTTTCAATATATTTTGCAACGTTACACTCCTTCCAAGTCGTCAAAGTCACAGTCGAGTCATGTTTTAGTAAAACGATGGCCAATTTTACTAAAACTTTGGTAGACAATTTCCACCAATTTCAAAAGTCACGCAATTCACTTCCATTTAATTTTACTACACTTGTGCTTTTTAAACGAGCTACATTCGTTAAAATGCCACCAAAATAACACAAAATAACTCAAAAAAACACTAGGAAAAGAAATAAAATAAAAGTAGACAACGTCTCTTTTCGAAAGTGGCGGGAAGAGTCAAGGCGTTGTTACTTAGAAGAAATTTCCTACCTCACCATCACAACATCAGTGTGAAAAAGAAGCGTAAGGTGTTGAGGTTAGGAAAGCTTTTTCCTATCTTTAATACTAGTGTTACGTGGAGGAAATTGTCTTGCTAACTATCACACCAGAGTGTGACAGAGCGGTGTGAAAGTGAGTCGGACGCGGTTTTTTTAATGAAGATTTCTGTTTGTTGTGGCCACATCCATAAGTATAAAGAAGCGTCATCAAGCTTGCCACAATGCAAAGATGCCAAATTTCAAAATGTGAACGTTACCGCCATAGCGACGCGTGCGCCATATCGCCCCTCGCTAAAGGTGCGCGCACGCACAGGGGTGGACCCCTATTATCTTTAACATTCAAGTCTGTTTGCAAGATAAAGGCAAGGGGAGCAGGGGGTGATTTTCTTTATTCTTCACCCGGATTTATTATTATTTTTTACATTATTATTACTATGATTGCCGGGTCGCGTGCGCACATGTCCCACCACCCCTCTGTTAAAGAGGAATAATGCTCCTACTTGTATTTATTTTTTATTGTTAGAGGATTACTGAAAGTTACATTAGTGGTGGCTTCGATATTATTATTATGATTCATGCTTTTAAAACAAAAGATATCGCATTTTTTTCTGTCTTTTTTTCTGTCTTCTTATCTTGGGTAATGGCTTCTGTGCATTATTTGCAACAATTTAGCCAATGTCAAGTGATTTATTTATAAACTACACAAAATAACTCAAAAAAACACTAGGAAATGAAATATAATAAAAGTAGTCGACGTCTCTTTTCAAAAATGGCGCAAAGTACAAACCGCATCTCGGTTTTAAATGTAGGCCACGCTGTCGCATCAAGAATGTGGGACAAGAATTCATGAGCCAGGGTGTCAACATCCCTTCTATTACATCTGTTATTAAGAATCCTTATCTAAACAAGTTTCTTTTAAGACTCTTTCAATCTTAAAAGCTTTGTTGTGAAGTCGTCGACCTACAAACATAACATTTATGGCAATATAACCTTTATTGCCACGTGTTTAAGCCTCATTCTTATTATCACGTCTTGATTGAAAAGAATCACCTGAACAGCTGATTTCACGTCCGGCACCTTACTACGAAACGTAGTATTTTTTTCTTCAAAGAAATACATATTCTTATGCTTGAGAAATAGAGTTTCTTACTGCTTACAAAGTCGTAGTCATTCAATGTCTTAGATGGCTATTTGCTATGAACAAATTGAGTTGTATGTCTTAGTTGTTATGGTTGTTTTCTGGTTTGTTTGAAAGAAAGGCACGTGTTGTAGAGATACCATCGGTGCACATGTTAGATCCGCGATTTAATGTATTTGTGGGCGTATCGAATGACTTATGAAGATGGTACTATTGTTAATCTGTGGCAATGTGGCGCCTCGATACTTTTCACCGCTAGGTATGTGTTCGTAAGCCGCTAACTTGACTATAGAAATGAACGACGTAATGGGAAAGAGAGGGATGACATGCGGAGCTTTTCAATCTTTATATTCAAAGATACTTTAGTTAGTCGTCCGGGGAAGTACTACCACCATACCTATTTCTGCTGCAAAGCAGTAGTGCTCGCATTACTGTGTTCCGGCTTGAAGGGTAGGGGTACGAGTAAAATTACAGGCACATGAGACTTTTCATCTTTATGTCTCAGGGTGGCGGGCGCAGTGCAATGCCACATAGGGTGCGTCCTAGGTGGACGTGACCTATGAGGTAATGCACTGTTCATAGGCAGAGGGTACCACTTAACAACCAGGTGGGCCCATCTGCTTGATCCGCCATTCCAAGTAGTATAAAAAAAACTTTATTTAGCGACTGTGCTACGCAAACTTGTGCATGGTCACCTTGTCTATCGGTCCAGGTGTGCGTTTGGGATATCCGTATCGATGTGGTGTTGACTTGCATTTTGCAATCAAAAAGCTGAACTTTTGATAAGTTTTTGTCTGGAATTTATAGAATTTATTTATTATTTAACTTGTTTCGTTTGTCTGTCTGTCTTTCCGGTGAAAATTTTTAATTGCAAGCACTTACCGGCATCCGATTAAGTTGAAATTTTGCATACCTACATGTCAAGTTCCGATGACCATACAATATTATGGTGAAAGCGAGATGATCTGTTTTATTTTGTATACAACTTGGAATAACGGATCAATTAGATGGCCCACCTGATGTTAAGCGGTCACGTCCACCTAGGACGCACCCTGTGTGGCATTGCACCGCTCCCGCCACCCTGAGACATAAAGATGAAAACTCTCATGTGCCTGCAATTTCACCGACAACCATACCCTTCAATCCGGAAAACAGCAATGCGAGCACTACTTCTTTGGGGCAGAAATAGGTATTGTGGTAGTACTTCCCCGGACGAACTCTTTCACAAAAAAACTCTACTACTGCTAAATGATGATGAAGACAACGGAACCCCTGCATGATTGACAGTATCCTGAAAGTGTTCAGGCTCATTTTGGGATGAATACGGCGTACATTTTGGTATAAATCCGGAAATAAATATTCGTGGGATGAATCCATGGGATCAATACGGATGCACCCATTATGATCAGCTCACGGCTATAATCACTAATATCATAAAACATTATTTTGAAAAATCATTTTTGTATAATTTATTTCTCCGACAGTTACCAAGCTACTTGAAAACACCAGTATCGATCTATAATGTCGGTAATCCCTAAGTTTGGAGTACAATACGTAGAAACATGCCCCCGCGCCTTTGACCCGCGCCTGCGCAGCTGCGCAAAGATCGAGAGGGGTGCACCGCGATCGATAAACCGATGCGGTGGCGTCGAATCGAGGGTGTGTTCAATCAGGAAGAATAATTTCCATCGAGTTGTTAAACTTTAACTTAAACTTTAGCTTTAACTTTTTATACCTTGAGCCCTCGGCATGATTATTAACACACCCATTTTTAGTAGTAGTAGAGCTTTATTGTGAAAGAGTTCGTCCGGGGAAGAACTACCACCATACCTATTTCTGCCACAAAGCAGTAGTGCTCGCATTTCTGTGTTCCGGTTTGAAGGATAAGGGTGCGGTGAAATTACAGGCACATGAGACTTTTCATCTGCAGTCTCAGGGTGGCGGGCGCAGTGCAATGCCCCATAGGGTGCGTCCTAGGTGGACGTGACCTATGAGGTAATGCATTGTTTATAGGCAGAGGTTACCGCTTAACATCAGGTGGGCTATCTGCTTGTTCCGTCATTCAAGTAGTATTAAAAAAAAAACATTAATTAACCTGCCAAATCTACATGATATCCTTGTGAAGAAAGAGAGATCATCTCGTGGCCACCAATAGAAACTGGCTCGAGATCCTTCCAACGCACCTGTTGCACATCACTTCTTCAGTAACAGAGTGGTCCACAATTGGAACACACTAACTAGACGATGCGATATTGTTTCTGCCACGTCTGTAAATGCATTTAAAACAAGCTCGAGAACTGACTACGAAAGGACAATTTAGTACTTAAAAAAGTAACCCAAAATTCCACATGCTACACTGTTTTGATGTAGACATATCAGCGAAAGCTGCTCGTCTATAAATAAATAAATAAAAACTAATTTTGATTAACACACCTTGAAACCTGTAGGTAGTTCACTTTTTACAGTGTAGTCCGATTTTGATAGTGTTTTTATTGTATAGGGAAGCGACACAGACTAGTGAACTAATAAAAAGTGTCTACTCACAATACACTAATATTATTTATTTTCAGAAATAATATTACAACTAATACAATAAAGTATATACAAAATACCAAGAAGTAATTTCTAAATTTAAAAAAACCCATTGCTATGAAACGTCTGAACCGATTTTCATAAATCATGTCTAAGAACAATTGCTAGAAGCAGCTTTCAAATAAAAATCACATTCAAGTTGGTTAAGAGCTATGGTGCCACAGACAGACACACATAGCGGTCAAACTTATAACACCCCTCCTTTTGCATCGGAGGTTAAAATTACGAATGAAACAGTTGAACTGTATAATGACCGTTGCAAAGTATCTAAAGATATCTCAACTGATCCAAATCACTCTGACCGAAGATTCTCTAACACGCTGGCTGCATTGCCACGCTGATGACAATACTAATGCGTTGAGACAGATATAAGAACCTCTCGGCGAACTTCGACCAGACACCCTGAAAGAATTTTGAAAACGCAAAACGTACCAATAATGTATTAAATAATTAAATTGAATTATCGACTCAAAAAAACATGCGAAGGGGTTTTGAAATAAAGACGGTCATTCATCGTTTATCATATTTTGCATTTGGCAACGCACGCGCCGCAGATGCGCACCGGCGCAGCTTTTGCAGTGAAAAGTTAAGGTGCATCTTCTCTATATATAAAAGCCAATGTCTATATCTGTCTGTTTGTAAACTAATAAGATAACACCCTTTTTTATTATTATTTTTAATAGACCTTTGTTTGGCCACAATCTTACCTATAGGTAAGTGACGATGTGGCCGAATATGGAGTATAAAGGTCTAGAAGGCACATTCACTCTAGCCTTGAAGAGATCCTGATTATAGTTTTCAGGAAAGACAGACGATGGTAGTATATTCCTCTCCTTAGCAGTTCGCATTATAAAGGTAGAACTGAAACGTTTAGTGCGAATAGATGGTATACTAATGAGGTAAGGTTGGTACCGAGCCGTGCGTCTGCTCGATAACTAACTAATTATCAACGTACTTACAATGGGATATTATTTAAGTACTTCCACGCGGGCGGAGCCGCTGGCAAATGCTTGTTGATAATATGTAGCGATTTGTACTAACCCCTATGAGTCCAATGTATGCAGCTTTAACAGACATTTAAGAGCATCTCCAGTAAAACTTTGCACACCCCTAATATGATTGTGTTCGAGAATTGCAAATCCTTGATATCGATAACGCATCTGTTTTATTTATGAAATGACTTAGATCAGGGTTGGCAAAGCAGCTGTTTAATATAGGAAGATAATTATTCAGTTATTTATTTATAGACGAGCAGCCCTGGCCTGTTATTCGCTATGACCATAGGAGATTACTTGACAGTAACGTGTGTCGTAACAATGTATTCTGAACGATGATTCCATGCAGATATCGTAACGTGCCTGCGTTATGTCACGTTTGGTGATAGCGAATAAGGGGGCTGCTTTCGCTGATATGTCTACATCAAAACATTGTGGAATGTCTAATTTTGAGTAGTCCCTGTTCGATCCCTTGGGTCACTTTTTTGAGTTCTGAATTGTCCATTCGTAGTCAGTTGTCGAGCTTGTTTTTGAATGTATTTACAGACGTGGCAGAAACAACATCGTCTGGTAGTATGTTTCAATTGTGGATTGTTGTTCACTGAAGAAGTGATGTGCAACAAGTGCGTGGGCAGGATTTCAATCAATTTAAATTGGTGGCCACGAGACAATCTTTCTTTCTTCACAAGAATATCATGTAGGTCTGGCAGGTTGTATTAGATACGATTTAGATTCAAATTCAATCGAAATACCTACTTATTCCGAGCATTTATGCTCTGGTCTTAAGACCCAGACTTGTCCACCCGTGAATTCGCTCGCACTTTACCAGAGTAAAAAATAGCCTATAAGCTTAAACTCATAATCTATCTGGGTACCAAATTTCATAGAAATTGGTTAAGCCGTTTCGGCGTGATTGAGTAACAAACATCCAAGCATCAATAGAAAATATCTGTTTCCTACAAGGTGCAATATCCGTTTACCATATTTACATCACCGGGCACGCGACATTATGTCCCGATACGACGCTAAAGGTGCAGAGCGGAACCCCTTTCTCTATTATCGACAACCCTAGAAAAGTATAGGGGATCTTAACAATCGAATCGAACAATTGACGGCCATCCCTAGTAAGCTGTGATTCTTAATTTGTAATTTTGAATTTAGAACTTTGTAAGGACTACACAATAGCCTTATTGTCTAGAGGCAGACGGCTATTTGAATTAAGAATAAAGAGATACGCATGACACTATCCGCCATTTTGGAAAAGATACGTCGTCTACTTTTATTTTATTTCTTCTCCTAGTGTTTTTGTGTTATTTGGGTGGCATTTGAACCAATGTAGCTCGTTTTAAGTATGGTGAAATGAAATGGAAGTGGATATCATGAGTTTTCAAACTGGTGGAAATTGTCTAGTGAAAGTTTTAGTGAAACGGCCACCGTTTTACTTAAACATAACTTGACTGTGTCTTTGACGACTTGGAAGGAGTGTAACGTTGCAAATTATGGTGAAAATAAGAAAAAAATAAAATGTTTTAACCTGAAAATGGCAAATGCACAAGCCGTGCGAAGCCAATTATAAAGAAAAATAAATAAATAAAAGACTAAACAATATAGCCTTAGTGTCTAAAGAGGCAGACAGCTATTTGAATTAAGAATAAAGAGATACATAAATAAAGTTTTAGGTATTTATTTTGTAACGCTGATGACTAAATTGGTATTTTAAATTATTCTGCCAGAGTCAATGACTAGCGAGTAAAAAAGTAATAATAGACCGAGTTCATCGCCATTTCCGGTTTTCTAGTTCTCTATGCGAAACGATGCCCGTAATGTTATTGTAAATACCTATCTTTTTTTGCCACATTTTAGTATCATTACTGTCATCAAGATACATAAATATAAATAGAAAAACGTTTATTTGACACAAAATAACACATAAATACAAAAATAAAAAAAACACAAAAGACGGACACACCAAAAAAAAAAAGTTGTATTCGGATACAAACAGGAATTGACAATTCCTATATTTCCCCGAAAGGGGACAGATTCGAGGACATACAGAAACTACTCAAAATATCGGTTCCGTATGTCCGCAACTATATATTTAAAGGGACAGTTGCAGAGGGACTATGGACTTCTAAGATTAAAGTTATTCAATGATTTAGAATATCAACGAAGAACCGATATTTTGTAATGAATAGTTTTTGAAGTGAATGGCTATAAGAGCTCATATTATCCCCCTGATGCAAGAATAACATGACGTACGAATTGACGTAGCAAAATGAAGTAGGAATTGACGTAGGAAATGACGTGGGAATTGACGTAGGAAATGACGTGGAAATGACGTAGTAAATGACGTGGGAATCGACGTGGGAAATGACGTAGGAAATGACGTGGGAATTGACGTAGGAAATGACGTGGGAACCGACGTAGGAAATGACGTAGGAAATGATGTGGGAATTGACGTAGGAACTGACGTAGGAACTGACGTGGGAATTGACGTAGGAAATGAAGTAGGAAATGACGTGGGAATTGACGTAGGAAATGACGTGGGAATTGACGTAGGAAATGACGTGGGAATCGACGTAAGAAATGACGTGGGATTTGATGTGTGATTTGACGAAGAAAATGTCCTAGGAAATGACGTGGGAATCGACGTAGGAAATGACGTGGGATTCGATGTGAGATTTGACGAAGAAAATGTCATAGGAAATGACGTGGGAATTGACGTAGGAAATGACGTAGGAAATGACGTGGGAATCGACGTAGGAAATGACGTGGGATTTGATGTGGGATTTGACGAAGAAAATGTCCTAGGAAATGACGTTGGAATTGACGTAGGAAATGACGTGGGAATTGACGTAGGAAATGACGTGGGAATTGACGTAGGAAAAGACGTGGGAATCAACGTAGGAAATGACGTGGGATTTGATGTGGGATTTGGCGAAGAAAATTTCCTAGGAAATGACGTGGGAATTGACGTAGGAAATGACGTGGGAATTGACGTAGGAAATGACGTAAGAAATGACGTGGGAATCGACGTAGGAAATGACGTGGGATTTGATGTGGGATTTGACGAAGAAAATGTCCTAGGAAATGACGTGGGAATTGACGTAGGAAATGACGTAGAAATTGACGTAAGAAATGACGTAGCAAATGACTTGGGATTTGATGTGGGATTTGACGAAGAAAATGTCCTAGGAAATGACGTGGGAATCGACGTAGGAAATGACGTGGGAAACCTATGGCTCGGACAAACTGAGCCCATTTATATATGCGTCTGTCAAAATCAGGTGTTCCATCTGCCAATTTGACCCTAACTAAAGGTGGGCTTAGGAACAATCACCTTATCTACGATAACTCAGCAATCGATAAAGTAGCAACACTACTTATCGATATCGATCAATACGGGCCGGGCACGTGCTACACTAGAGACCACCGGCTGCGCGGGCGCAGATCCGTCTAGTTTTTGTGTCGATACATCTTATCTTGGGGTTGGAGACCCGTATGTTAAACAAATATTTTATAGAATTCGTTAAAGGGTTGAAGTTTTACGCATTTAAATGTCAATAAATTCAGAATGCGTTCTTCTTCTTTTTCTTAGCGTCGTTCGCCCATACATAACTAAATTGTTTTAGAGCAAATAGAGTGTCGTTTTCTTTGATATGCGTGAATATGGCCATAATTTTATTAATGCTGTGGTGTGTCCGGCCTAAGAATAGACCCCTCCGTCTCCTCCCGCAGATGTCGTTAAAGCCGACTAAGGGATTACCCGGACTTGTTGATAAGATTCGTTGGTATAAGATTTGTCCTGGCTGAAAGCGTGCCAAGTCAGTCGTGGGAAGCAATGGCGGCGATGAGCTCACCATCCTTACCTCATTAGTATACCTTCTATTCGCACAAAACGTTTCAGTTCTACCTTTATAATGCGAACTGCTAAGGAGTGGAATACACTACCGTCGTCTGTCTTTCCTGAAAACTATAATCTGGGTCTCTTCAAGGCTAGAGTGAATAGATGCCTTCTAGACCTTTGTGCTCCATCTTCGGCCACATCGTCACTTACCAACAGGTGAGATCGTGGTCAAACAAAGGTCTATCAATTTAAAAAAATATTAAAAAGCTATGTGAATATTTAGACTGTGCATTGAAAGTTCGTCAGTGAGTGAAAAAAATATATTTTTTAAATTTTGCTTAATGTTACTCGTATTAGTTTATACATTTATTAACAGAAAGAATAATACAAGGTATGTACAAAATACATATGAAACTGTTGTGCTACCTGAAGACCGCTGCAAGCGATCTAAAGGTAGCTCAACTGATCCAAATCACTACCAGACGGAAGCGTCCCGAAGATGCTGGCTGCATTGCCACGCTGAATGGCAATACTAATGCGTTGATTAATACTACTCTCATTACTTGTATTAATCTTTCTGTAAATAAATATTCTTATTTGTTTATTTTACAAAATTGTATAGCTTTGTAGGTTACGCCACCAGGTGTCGGGGGCGTGCGTAGCATGGCTTATTTACGGTTAACCAGTTTTTTTACGGCTAAAGTGTCTTTAAGGGCCTGATTGTCAGGTAAGGTATAAAGGAAGTCCTTGAACGCCGGAAGTAATTTGTACTGTACTCTTTTGAGTACAAAATTGATTTATTATTAGTTTTATAGTCTGTTAAATTGTATCGCTTAGTAACAATTTGTAACAATAGGTTCGAAGTTCGATGCTCGGGAAAAAAAGCTGCAACACAACTTTTAAAGCGGTATATGTTGATTTCTCTGTTCCCGTTATCAATATATTTTGAAAACCCTTTGCGTCATTGTTTGACTGATTAGACTGACTCACTGACCTTCACTGACGGACTATCAATGCACAGTCTAAATATTCACAGAGTTTTTTTTAACTTTGATATACCTCTGTTTGACCACGATCTCACCTGTTGGTAAGTTACGATGTGGCCGAAGATGAAGCACAAAGGTTAGAAGGCACCTATTCGCTCTAGCCTTGAAGAGACCCAGATTATAGGTTTCAGGAAAGACAGACGACGGTAGTGTATTCCACTCCTTAGCAGTTCGTATTATAAAGGTAGAACTGAATCGTTTAAAGTACGTTTGAGGTAGAAGTATTGTGGCTTTGAAGAAGGCATTTTAACTGATAGCGAATTTAAAACTGCAACAACAAAATTATAGGTATACGGAATCTATTAATACAATGGATTGCCAAGGATCGCGAGTCTACTTCAGTGGAGGTGTTCAGGTCTAGAATGTATAATCATTTCCTCAGGAAATACCTCAGCGATTAATGAGCAATTTTATTTTATTACATAATTTTTTTTTATTATATTAATGGTAAGTATTATAATATATTAATGATATGTATTAGTTTATTTTATATTTTAGGCATTAAGTATTAATTTAAGTACGTATTTTTTATTATATTTTGTTAATTTTCCAACTTTTCCCTTCTTGTGCACTACCGATACATCTTTTTTCCGCAATACTCCAAGGTTATCTGGAAGAGAATGGTTTCCAGCATTAAGTTCGCCTTTGTACTTCTTTGTTTTATGTGCAATAAATAATTTTCTATCTATCTATCTATCTATCAAGGTATCTTTTAGGAACTACTCATTCAATCAGTGTGGTGAAAGGATTTATTGCACCTCACAAGGGTTTCCTTCATGAAATGTAATTGGGTGCATCCGTATTTATCCCAGAAATTCATCCCACGAGCTAAAAGTAATAATAATTATTCCGGGTTCATGCCATTCATATTCATTTCATTTTAAGTGAGGCATTTTTATGGTACCCAAGTAGTTTAATTAAATTAAAAAAAACTTCTAGTTCGACCAATTTACCGACACTTTAAAATCACAATAGATACGTGCCCATATTAGCTGCAATTCGGATCGCTTTTGCACAAATACAAAAAAAAACAACAAAAAATCTATAGAAATACAGATGTTTTTACTTTCCTTATCGATTTGACTTCTGTGGGATGTATATGGATCTTTTGATCCGATTTCGATGACGGTTGCAAGGTGTGATACTTATTTTTGGATATTAGTCAGATGAGTTTACAGTCAATAAAAGTTATACAGATTAAAGATTCACGAGATGTTTTTTTATTTATATGGGCTCCCGATATTTCAGCATAGTTTTTTAGGGAGATTTGGTAAATTAAATGTTCTAGTTGGGTCTATTTGAGGACAAAATATTTTAAAAAGTTTATAACTACTAGACTGGCCGTGTTTATACTTATTGTGATCAGAACCTAGTTATAAATCTTGTATCGGGGATAAATTTCTAGCTTAGAAGTTGTTTTTTTTTTCGTAAAGAATTATAACAAAAGTCGTTCGAATATTCATCTTCTCATTTGACAAACTCACAAGGAAGCTCTTAAAGGAACATTAATATATATTCGCCTGACCGACTAGCATGCGGGCGATCGCACCAAATTGAAGGAACCATTCTTAGTGCCCTTGAGGCACAATGGACCACTAAAATAGTCTACTCGGGCCAAATTACCAGTATTTCGTCCCGCATCCTCGGACCCCTGCCGTCTAACTGACAAATTAACTGCTTTTTGCCAAGACTGCGTCCGGAAATCTTTACATTTAACAATGTGTGTGAATTAAACAATTTAAATAACAAACAAGTCAGTAAGTCAGTCCTAACCCTTTACTTATCGTGTCATCGGTAAAACGCGAAACGTCAAAACATAAGACGTTAGGGAGCGTTCACACGCCCACTTGTAAGAGCTTGTGACGTCGAAGGATGTGACGTAAGAACAGACGTCTTGAATGAACTCGCACACAGCCACACATCTTATGTTTGTGTGAATGAACGTATCGTACGCGAACGAGATTGCGAGATACATCGGCATTGAGATTGACGGCCCGACCACAAAATACATAGGATAGAAGGTCAGTTCCGGCTGAATTTGATTTTCATTACCTACGCTCGGCCTTATTGCTAGGGCTAGCAAAGGCTAAAGTTTACATTTCGGAACGTCAATTAAAGACATTTCCAGCTCCGGCCGGTTCGTATTTTAATTACCTACGGTCAACCGTAGCACTAGGGCTGGCTACAAAAAGTCAATTCTTTTGTGTTCAGTGTTGTGTGTTGTGTTTAGACAGCCAAACATAGAGCAATTCATGTACAATAGTGCATTGCAGAATTCAAAGTCACAAAACAACAACAATACCTTAGTGATAAAGCACAAAATATATAGGTACCTAAATAATCACGTCTATTCGCCAAAGCGCGGGGATTCGCTATTGGCGTTTGAAAGACCGAGTTTCACCGAGATAGTCGTGTATACGCGTACATAGGTAGGTGCGCCTATTATCGCTCGTTGTATTGAGCTGACCTTCTGTACTTAGTATTTTGTACAGGGCGCTGTTTGCCTAACTGTGGCCAAACAGCGCTTGATAGTTTGACATCCAGCTAATTGAAAGATGTCTGTTATTGTTCCGGACAGGAAACGCCCGGACGGCTGATAGCAACTTCTACCTAATGAGCGAATACACGAGAACACGTCATAAAGTCTCACTTGACCGAGCCTAGAACAATTGGAGTTGAAAACTGTTAGTCATTTCCGAAATATAATGAGTGAATGTTGAAATAGAATTGGTCGTTTCGCTAAAACCATATTACACGACAACATTAACTTTTCTATCAAAAGAACCTTACACCCTTGTAATAGATTCTAAAATTATTTTCGATTAAAGTGGTAATTTTAGTATCGGTATGGAGGGAATGCGTTCGGCGCGGGCAGGTGTGAGTATGAGGCCAGATGTCTTGAACAAATTGCCGTGCCGCGCCGTGCCATAAGGTTTGGTGGACAGCCCTTACTTTTGTATTGGGTTTGTTGGACCGGCGTGTGCCAAGTTTTAATTTTATGCTTGATTACTGCTGCGCCGGGATCTCTAATTAACGGTTAGGAGATGGATGCAGCTTCGATTGCTGTCGTAGTTTTTGCTTTTAATTGCGATCGAGGTGAATTGTATGACGTAATCAATATAACTGACTGACTGACTGACTGACTTTCAACGCACAGCCTAAACCATAAGTCCTAGACACCTGAAATTTGAAAGGTACGTTCCTTTTGTGGTCTAGGGGTGTACTAAGAAAGGAATTACAATATATTCAACCCCTAAGGGGGTGCAACGGGGTGTTTAAATTAGTATGGAAAAGTAAACGCGGACGAAGTCACGGGCATTCCACTAGTATGAAATAAAATAGTGCACAGTATTCCACAAATAACCACAAAATGAGTCCACTACATAATGGTACAAAATACTTACACACGCCTTATTCCCGAAGGGGTAGGCAGAGCCGCAATGGGCCTCTTTTTACAGTGAGTTGCACAATCGTGGGATATAGACATGACAAGAGGTGAGCTCATCGCCGTCATTGCTTCCCACGACTGACTCGGCTAACGCTTTCTTCCAGTAATATAGCAGCCAGGACAAATCTTATAACAACGAATCCTACTAACAAGTTCGGGTAATACCTTAGTCGAATTTTACGACATTCATGGGAGGAGACGGATGGGTCTATTCTTGTGGCGCGGCGGGCGGGGGTTCGCCTGCGGCGCAGGAGGTTGCGGGTTCAATTCCCGCCTCGGAATAAATATTTGTGCGATCTGCAGATATTTGTTCAGGGTGTTCTGGGTATTTTCTATGTATAATAAAAAAAAACTATCTATATGATGTATATCAGTTATATAGTAGGTACCCATAACACAAGCTCTGCTTAGCTTGGGGCTGGATAATGTTGTGTGAACAGTCCAGCATTATTATTATTACACTCATTTATTCAAAATCATGTTAATATTTTTTTTCTCTATAAAGGAATACTATCTACAAAAAAAATTACAATTATTAATATTATGATTACCTATTTACTATTATTATTATTTGTTTCAGATCCATCGGAGGCCACGGGCTTATTTTTCACCGGATAAGTGTACAAAAACTTATTAATGGTGAGTTTTTTAGTCTGTTTTAGCAATATAAGCAACTTCCCAAAACGTTTTGTAGATTAAATGTTCAATACGGAAAAATATGTTAAAATTACTTAAATACGTATTAGAAATTCGTTTCCTGGTGAAATACCTAAGTTCTTAGTAAGGATAGAGGTTTTCCTGCTTGACTAAAAACTGCTTATAGGTACCTACTTTTAGAAATAACCCAAAAATATTTGCCTATTATGGGATTGTGGGTAATTCCAAAAATTAAATGTAATTTCCAGTGTTTTATTATTTGTAGGTAATAACATAGACCAACAAAACACAATAGACTGCCAATCTCATACAAGAAAACGTGACTCAAAAAATTTCAAATTTCAGGCTATTTCTAGATGGCACTAGCAAATAGCCTGGGAATCATTCAACCAGCTTTTTAAACCAATTACCTAATATCTTTTAATTCTTTAAAAATAAACATTTAAATTAATATTTTATTTTTTAATTATGAAACTATGGTCGATCTATTCGAATTTAAAGCATTACAATCGTTTATAGCAGATTCAAAACACTCGGCGACATCTAGCGTCATTGTAGGCAATCATTTATCGATGCACGTTTTCTTGTATGAGATTGGCCGTCTATTGTGTTTATTTAGTCTATGGTAATAAGTTGTAAGATCAATGGACATTTATTTCTAAAAAACGTGCGCAATTAAACGTGCTCCCAAACGGTGAAGGGAAATATCGCATTTAGTATTAGAGCTTTTTAGTAAAAGAGTTCTTCCGGGTAAGTACTACCAACATACCTATTTCTGCCGCAAAGCAGTAGTGCTCGCATTGCTGTGTTCCGGTTTGAAAGGTATGGTTGCCGGTGAAATTACAGGCACAATGAGACTTTTCATCTATATGTCTCAGGGTGGCGGGCGCAGTGCAATGCCACATAGGGCGCGTCCTAGGTGGACGTGACCTATGTGATAATGAACTGTTAATAGGCAGAGGGTACCGCTTATTATCAGGTGGGCCATCTGCTTGATCCGCCATTATAAGTTGGGCTACTTTGTATACTGGTCAAACATGTAGTATAAAAAAATTAAATTAAAAAAATTCATACAAAGTCGCGTGCGGACACTAGTTTTTTAGAACTAACTAAATCAATACCTACAGTTATACTTGCTGAGTGTTTTTGGAAAATTATGTGTTTTAAGAGATATTCAATGTAAATGCGTTTTAGAGTGACGCGGGGCATTTATTCAATAGTTTTAGATACATATAACACTCACACTTTCTTTGTCTTGTTTTATGATGCGCTATTCTGTCACTTTCTAACTTACCTTAAATTTACTGAGCTCGAGAGAGACGGAATTTAGCTGTTCTCTGCCTATTCAACTAGCAAAAAAAAAACTACTTGTAATGATGGGTCAAGCACCTGATGTTAAGCGGTACCCTCTGCCTATGAACAGTGCATTACCTCATAGGTCACATCCACCTAGGACGCGCCCTATGTGGCATTGCACTGCGCCCACCACCCTGAGACATAAAGATGAAAAGTCTCATGTGCCTGTAATTTCACCGGCAACCATACCCTTCAAACCGGAACACAGCAATGCGAGCACTACTGCTTTGCGGCAGAAATAGGTATCATGGTAGTAATTCCCCAGACGAACACTCTCACAAAAAAGCTCTACTACTACTACTCAAATACTAACTAGACAAAAAATACAAATACTACTAAATCAAGCAATATGAGTATCACAGATACGTACTAGAAAATATTACAAGTTATGTACGATTTAATTACATAATACTTTACGTTAAAACCAATTCTGGTTTAAATATTAAATGGGCTCATTTCATTAAAAGCCTATCTCCGTACACACTACTTAATCACATTGCGTAGTACATTAACACAGTACAGACAATGTAACTGAATTTCCAACGGTCAGTTTTTTCCATCTACCCTCAGTTTGGAAAAGTTTTGAATATTTCAATGGGGAAGCTTCCCGGAGCGACAGACAGTAAGCGGTGGTCGCTTATATATACATACTTACTTATTGTAGAGCTTTTTATATATGTATCGATTAAGGTGGTTGCTTTCGCTTGTGACGCGAAATTTCAATTTGTTCTTGTTTTTTGCCCATCACAGCTTATCAACACTTCTTCAGATAGCGAAAACCAATTTTCCGGTAATTATATGACGTAACAGACACGTTTTATTTATAGTATCACATAAATATCATTAGTTTGGCTATGAATGTGCTTGAAACAAAAAAAACACTGTAAATACCATTGAAGCACTATCGTAGCTAAAGTTATGATATTTATGAGATATTATAAATTAAAACTTGTGTGTTAGGTCATATAATTAATACCGACAACATAGGTTTCGCTATCTGAAAAAGTATTGATGAGCTGTGATGAGCAAAAAACTCGAAAAAAATTGAATTTTGTGCAACAAGCGAAATCAAACACCTTAATATGAACTTCCAGGAATCATCATCATTATCAGCCTACATCAGTACACTTTTCCAAGTCCAAGACATGGTCTCCACACGTTTACACCAGCAGTTTTTTTTTGATGCCACTTGAACGACGGTTCTATCTGATGGCCCACCTGATGTTAAGCGGTAACCTCTGCCTATGAACAGTGTATTACCTCATAGGTCACATCCACCTAGGACGCATCCTATGTGGCATTGCACTGCGCCCGCCACCCTGAGACATAAAGATGAAAAGTCTCATGTGCCTGTAATTTCACCGGCACCCTTACCCTTCAAACCGGAACACAGCAATGCGAGCACTAGTGCTTTGCGGAAGTAATAGGTATGGTGGTAGTACTTCCTCGGACGAACTCTTTCACAAAAAAGTTATACTACTACTAAAACTAAATTGTCGGTTCTTCGGCATATATGCCCAGCCCATTGCTATTTCAGCTTGCTAATTCTCTGAGCTTTCAACGACCTTAGTTCTCTGTCGGATAACTTCGTTGCTGATTTTATCCCTACGAGAAACTCCGAGCATAGCTCTTTCCATAGCACGCTGAGCGAGCTTGAACTGATGGACCAGGCGCACCGTGAGTGTCCACGTTTCGGCACCGTAGGACATTTAGGGGTAGGGCGCACTGATTGAAGACATTCGTCTTCAGGCATTGAAGTATAGGAGACAAAAAGACTCGACGTAGATTGCTAAAGACAGCACAGCCCACCTGAATTCTTCGTTCTAGGTGAAGAAAATTATAACTAAATTTGGCACCATATTTTATTTGTCACTTCTGGTTTTCTTCATCATTGCGATCATCATCAACTATTTAGCATTTAGACATCCATTGCTCGAGTAGACCTCCCTCTATGGGGTAATTTGCCACGCTTGGCATACAGATTGGTGATCACAGTATTGGTGTTGACTACTCATGTGGATGCTGCTGTCCATCCCCTGGCGTAATCTCTTTGTACAATTTTACGACATCCACGGTAGGATACTAATGCCCGTCTGCACTAAAGTCAACAAAGACAAAACTTAGTTAAGACAACACCTAAGCTATGTCTGCATCACATAAGCATCCCTAAGCATCAACTTCGTCTGCGCCAACAAGTTTACGTAAGCGACTCCTAAAACTGACGTTTCGTAAGCAAGTGAATGAAAGAGTGAACATTTTTATATTTGTCTATGATAGTTGTTGTTTTGACACTTGACTGACAGCTGACAGCACAAGCAACAGCGACCTGAGCGACCATTCGCGCGCTTTTCTTTCGAAGTTGTGGTGTTTTTCAAATTAAACAAAAAAAAAAAAAACTATAATGCAGAAGCAGATAGAAAAGAGGAAAAGGACAACGAATTTCTCCGAAGAGGAGAAATTACGGTCTTGTCGAGACTGTCAGTCTTGTTTGACACTTCTTAGCGCTTGCTTAGTGCTAAGATCGCAAAATAGAGGCCGTAACGTTAGGACATGTCTTAACGCATTTAGGAAACATAAGAGTTTGGTGCAACGCATTTTACATCATTAAGAACGTCATAAGAGATAAGCATGAACTTAGGAGCTGTCAAAGTTTAGTGCAGACGGGCATTAGGGGTCTTTTTGTAGCACGGACACATGACAGCACCTTCGTGTAAGTTTGCGTTTTATGAAATTTAAAAAGAAAAACCTATAACTAAATTGTTTTTTTTATTGAATATCTATATAATCCAATCTTATATAATCTATTTATCTATTAAAAAAAAGTTTACATGCGACACAGGAGGTTGCGGGTTTGATTCCCGCCTCGGAACAAATATTTATGCGATCTGCAGCATTTTTTTTTGTATCTATTGTGCTTTTCTACCGTTATAATGCGAACTGCTAAGGAGTGGAATACACTACCGTCGTCTTTCCTGAAAACTATAATCTGGGTCTCTTCAAGGCTAGAGTGAATGAGGCCTTCTAGACCTTTGTTCGCCATCTTCGGCCACATCGTCACTTACGTTTAGGTGAAATCGTGGCAAACAAAGGTATTACAATGTAAAAAAAAAAAAAAAACTTTCCTGAAGATATTCTGAAACTCGATAGATTTCCGCACTAGTAAATCGAGTTGTAACAAAACCGATAAACCGAACATTAATCAAGAAAACAGTTTTGAATATCGAACGAAGCCAAAAGCGTTGTTTGCTATCGCATCCAATGCATAGTCATCGCAAATTCGAGGTGCAGCGTGGGGCCATTAATTTCAGATGAGCGATTTTATAGGCTTCTTTCTTTCACCAAATTACCAATTATTTTTGTAGTCTTTTCCCATTACTCATCAGTCTGTAGAAATCAACAACTGAACAACTGTAGTCCTCATAGAATGCCACGACGAACAGTTCTAAACCAACTTCAACCACTGACATTCAGCTATCTTTATAATGTCTCTGGCCCATCTAGAGGCCTTCGTCTTTTGCGCCCGGTTGTGTTTGCCACTCGAGAAACTTTATTCGCCAATGGTTGTTAGTTCTGCTAGCTATACCTATGGCCTGCCCATTGCCACTTCAACATGCTAATTCTGAGAGTATAGGAAATTTATTGGTTACTAAGATTTTTAGATTTACAAAAATGAGCATAGTTTATGGTTATTTTAAAAGGCTTAGACTACATTGGGAAAAAAATGAGCCGTTGGTACCATACCAAATATTCGGCCTGACGCGGAGACGACCGATGGCGCAGTTCCGGGTTCGATCTCCACCTGGATCCTATTACGCAATACGATCCCAGGGGTAATAGACTAATGCGTAATAGACCGAAGTTCGATTTCGATGTCCAGTTTGCTATGCATTGCCCTGCGTCATTTAAATATTTCTGTTTTTGATAAATGCTATAAGACACGCAGCGCTTTGAACAGCAACCTGATGATTGATATCGATTAGACAATATGACAACTGGTAATTTAATGTTTTTTTTTACGTTTTAAACTTCTGTATTTTCGGGTTGGTAGGCCAGCATTTTTGATGCAACGGATGCAAGACTATGACGTAGGAAATGATGTTTATAACTAAAATCTACTACTCGTACACATTGAGCTCATTTCTTTTGCAGTTTATAGAAGCAGTTTTTATAAACTCCAACTTAGTGGCTCCACGCGTCGCCTCCGATAAGACATGACGTGTCCGTTATGAGTTTCTGATCAGAAACCTTCTGTTCAGAAACGCCCACAAACATGTTATGAATTCGTGAATCACGTTCCAAATACAAACGTGATCCGTGTCTGATAGCACTGATCGTTTTCAAGACAACACGCAGGGTTGGCAATGTTTAAAACATTTATTTATAACAAGAGTTTTAAACACCGTTTAAAACACTGGGAAAAATGCATGTACTTGTTTAAAAAATGTTTCAAAACGTAAAAAACATATGTATTTAATATCAAATTTTATTAGTTTATTTTTTGTTCCTATGTTTTTAAGTGCGTTGAAAATCACGATCAAAGATTACGTTACATACATACAAATAATAAGACCAATCTATTATGCGTGTTAAAAATTAGCATTTTTTTTAAATGTGTTTAAAACATGTTTAAAACTCTACACAAAAAAAACATAGAATAGAAATTGATTTAAAACATGTTTTTTTGTTTGCAGATTAAAAACAGTGTTTTATTCTTTTTTTTAACGTTTTTTTCCAACCCTGAACACGGTGCAGTTCACACTGCCCTCAATTTCCTTGGATTCACATAAATTGAACTCGACTCTTTGGGCTTACTTATGACACAGATAAAATAATACTATAACCTTATGGGCAGTCAACTTTATATTCTGTTGCGTTTGTCTATGTATGTGGTGGCCATAAACTGGACTAAACAAGAAGAGCTTAGAGCATTGCAGGCCTTTGTACCTCGATGAGTAAAACCGAGCAGTGGAAGGCGGCAATGGACTAAAGACATTTCACAGATCACAGCAAGACTGGTCAACGCGATCAGGGGGGAGGCCATGCACCAGCAGTCTACTTCTACAGGCTTAATTATGAAGATTTTGAATTTTGAACGCATTCTAAATTACTCTCAGAGTTGTGTTCGATTTTATACATACCTATATAACATTTGACGACCTCTGTAGCGCGTCGGGCGAATAGCGGCTGTGATGCGAAAGGGTGCGGGTTCGATTCCCGCTACGGGACAAATGTTTGTATGATCTGCAAATATTTGTTCCGTGTCTGGGTGTTGGAGTACCATGGTACTCGTACTTTCTGATACCCACGACACAGGGAATCCTAGTGTGGGGTCAGGACTATGTATGTGACTTTTGGGTGTTATGTTATGTTATGTTATAAGTAGGTACGCATAAATATGCATAAACACACGCCTTTTTCCCCCGAAAGGGTAGGCAGAGCCTCAACGGACCTCTTTTCACCGTTAATTGCACCATCATGGGAATAAAGATATGACTAGTGGTGAACTCATCGCTGCCATTGCTTCCTACGACTGACTTGGCTGATACTTTCTACTCACATTTTATAAGCTAGTAATACTTAATACCAACGATTCTTACTAACAGATCTGGCTTATCGGCTCTTACGGCATCCATGGGAGGAGACGGAGGGGTATATTCTTATGCTGGACACACCGACCAATATTTAATTTACGAGAACCGGAATCTGTGAAAAACTGACAGATCTGATATGCGTAGGTATAGTATAGTATTATAGGTACTAGTATAGTATTATTTTATCTGTGGTATTAGGTAAGTACCTATCTCTTAAGCGTTAGGTATCCCGTAAGTAATTGGTTAAATTGATAAGTAGACAACTTTCGTAGGCATAAATAAGCTAAGTCATTTTAGGCGACATCAAGGACATATAGGTCCGTTTGTAGGTCGCGTCGCATATAGGCACCCAGACAAAGCCTAAATATTTGATTCGAGAAAACTTTTTGGGGCCAGAATTTTCTAGTAGGTAAGCTTCGAAATAATTTCCACACGCCCTATGAGTTTGCTTTACCAACTGATTAGCCGGCGTCTGATTTTAGTCGAAATCCTTCAACAAAAACAAACTCATTTCCAACTCAAGCTTTTAAACTCAGAAACCGAACTTTACGTGCGTTTACTGCACAGACCTAATCAATATAAGTAAGTTCTAAACTCATTCAAAGGCCATAATTCTGCATATAAAAATACAGCGAGGTAGGCTTATGGGGGGTGGTCGGGGAAATTTCACCCAGAATGTTGAAGCGCGGCGATAGACAACCAGCAAGGCTGAGCCCCCCCCCCCGATTATATTTTAAATACTAATTAAAGTTAATTTTATATTCGGAGCTGCACAAGTCAATTTGCTGCGCCAATTATAAAAAAGACAACCTTCTTCCTATTAATTTTCACTAGAAACGGGATATTTAACATGATTTTTTAGTTTTAAATGTTCCCGATATATTTCGGCACAGTTGCATGCGCCATGATCACGGGAGAACTAACTAAAGTCTTTGCGAGTAGATGTTATTGGCAGATATATCGATCTACCCTCTTTTTTTTTATAATTGGCGCCGCTCGGCTTGTGCATTTGCCATTTTCAAGTATCTGTATTTTCACTATATTGTATTTTCAATATAGTTTGCAACGTTACACTCCTTCCAAGTCGTCAAAGTCACAGTCGAGTCATGTTTTAGTAAAACGGTGGGCAATTTTACTAAAACTTTGGTAGACAATTTCCACCAATTTCAAAAGTCACGCAATTCACGTCCATTTCATTTCACTACACTTGTGCTTTTTAAACGAGCTACATTAGTTAAAATGCCACCAAAATAACACAAAATAACTCAAGAAAACACTAGGAAAAGAAATAAAATAAAAGTAGACAACGTCTCTTTTCGAAAATGGCGGGAAGAGTCATCTACCCTCTTTCTCACTCTTTTATTACGAACGATACCACTACCATCGGTTTCATTGTCACAATTCACACCAACTCGACACACAACACTAACGGTGTCCGGACGCGTAGCAGGTACCACACTTTTTTGATTCTTACACATTCTCACCACAGGCTTCCATACTCCAGATAATTGAAAACCATCTTCTCTATGAATCTTATGACGACTTCTGTGGCGCGGCGGGCGAAGCTCGGCCTGCGACGCAGGAGGTTGCAGGTTCGATTCCCGCACTCGCAACAAATATTTGTGCGATCGCAGATATTTGTTCAGGGTGTTCTGGGTATTTTCTATGTAGAATAAAAAAAACTATCTATTTATCTAGTACCCATAACACAAGCTCTGCTTAGCTTGGGGCTAGATAATGTTGTGTGAACTGTCCAGCATTATTTATTTATTTAAATTTCTGTACTTAGCAATCTCAATTGCCTCTTGTAATGTCGCTCTGTCGAGATTACCTGCCTGATAACCTTTTTCTTATTATTTATTTGCTTCTTATAATAGCTTCTGAGGAGTGCTCCAAACAATTTCGCCAATGTCAAGTGATAGGTATAATTAATTTTTTATGGTCAAGTCGTCAAGTGTTTGTTGTGTTCCAGAAAAACCGAGTTTTTACAGGAAAAAATCCACCATTTAGAAAAGAAACCCAATACCTATACTTAAATTACACTACGTGATGTACATGTGCTATTTATCCAAGTTACACCGGTTAATATGCCACCAAAATTACACGAAATAACTCGAAAAAAACACATTAAAAAGTAATTAAAATGACAACACTTATTTCAAAAATGGCTGATTGAATCCTTGGCGCTACGGAACCTAACAAATCCATCCATCGACCGATTCGATTTTCAAACGTGTTTATTTATAAAATCGCTTTCCAGCCAGCGCTGAATTTAATAAAGCCTCAACACTCACAGTGCAACCGTCAGAAACAAACGTATCTTAGTAAAGTTTGCGCGGGATCGCACAGAGAGGTTATAAATCTCGTCGACACGAAATGGCTGACCAGCCCCTCCCACCCCCCTCGCAGGTCTAGCTATACCAGCTCTGCAAAAGTGTGCACCATAAATTTTATACAAGTACGTGTGCGGTAAAACTAGGCGCTTGTGTGTGTGCGAAAATTCGTGTTTCGTCCCGAGGAGTGGACGGTGTCCATTGCTCTGTGTATATGTCGTGTACTACGGGAATGGCACCGAGCCTACCAGACACGGCATTGTAATAGATTAATCAAAATGAATTTTACAGTGGCTACTGTGTTGGGTTGAGGTGAGGTTAGTTTAATAAGGTGTTATATGGAAAACCGCGTTTTAACAAGAATTCAGTTCAATTTATGTTTTGAATGCTCGATTAAATAAATAAATAATGCTGCACAGTTCACACAACATTAACTAGCACCAAGCTAAGCAGAGCTTGTGTTATGGGTACTAGATAACTGATATACTTGAGCTATACTGAGGTTGTCTGGAAGAGATCGCTCTCAGCGATAAGACCGCCCATTGTACTTCCATACTTTATTTTTCTGATTGTTTTTCATGTGTTAATTTCTTTTTTTTTGGTGTACAATAAAGTGTTATCTATCTATCTATCTATCTATCTATCTATCTATCTATCTATCTATACCTAATAAAATACATCACATAGATGATATTTTTTATTATACCTATACATAGAAAATACTCAGAACATCCTAAAAAAAGATGTGCAGATCGCACAAATAATTCAAACCTGCAACCTTCTGCGTCGCAGGCGAACCTTCGCCCGCCGCGCCACAGAGGTTGTATAAAAATATTATCTTAACCGCTAATTCGACAATAAACAATACCTGAACCAGAACGTTAATGATAGTTAGATTTATGGGATACCAGGTAGGTTCACCGTAAGATGTCCCCTGGGCTGTTATTCGCTATGACAAGGCTATGACCATAGGAGATTACTTGCCAATAACGTGCGGCGTTACAACGTTTGTTCATAGCGAATAAGGGGGCTTCCTTGGTTGGCGTGCCAACCAAGGCAGGGGACATCCTACGGTGAACGAGCGGTACACGAAGGCGGCTCAAGACTATTCGTTGTACATTCTATGGGGCAGGCCTGCCCAGCAGTGTAGGTACTTCTACAGGCAGACGACGACGAAAATGTTTGAAAAAATATACGTGCAACTTTAGTGCAAAAACGTGCTTCCGATCCGGGGCCTTAGTACGAGAATTTGACAGTATTCGAAACTATATGAAGTCTTCAATACATTTACTGACGTTACCTCGTTTCCGCTAGGGGCGCTGCTAGTATGGAAGGAAACTAAACTTCATATAGTTTCGAAAACTATCAAAACTCGTACTATATACATACATCAAATTACAATCCAAAACGCCGAAAAGCCAATAAACGTAGCCGTTTACTTTTTTCTTGAAGCCTTTCATGTGGGTGAAATATGTGAGAACCGGTTTCATCCGGATGAACGAAGTGTGAACCGGTCCGGGAGAATGGTCAGTCAGGTGGAAAGCTGCAGACTTCCCCGGGTCAGCCACTTGGCCTGACACTAAAAATATTTATTTTTTATTATAAAGCCTATTCAGAGACTGGACATTGTACAGTCATGGGTAAAAGCTATTTTGATGGATTCGAATTATTTTTGTTTTCAGCCGTTGTACAGTTTTTTGTTGCATATTGAAAACTCTACACTAGAGATTGAAACTCTTTTTTATAATGTGAACTGCTAAGGAGTGGAATACACTGCCGTCGTCTGTCTTTCCTGAAAACTATAATCTGGGTATCTTCAAGGTTAGAGTGAAAAGGTGTCTTCTAGACCTTTGTGCTTCATCTTCGGCCACATCATCACTTACCAACAGGTGAGATCGTGGTCCAACATAGGTCTATCACAGTTAAAAAAGAAACTCTTTAAGATAACATATAGGTATCTTAATAACAACATAACAATACCACCCAACAGTCACATATAGTCCTGATCCCACACTAGGACCCCTGTGTCGTGGGTATCGGGAACTACAATTACCTTGATACCACAACACACATACACGGATCAACAATTTGCAGATGTTTCAAACATTTTCCCGCAGTAGGAATCGAACCTGTAATCTCTGGCATCTCAACCGGCTACTCGTCCGCCGCTCCACAGATCGCCATAGCCTAAATAAGCCTTGTCCATGCTTTCAAGCAGGTGAAAAGGAACGCAAGCTTGTTTAAAATAAAACAGAATTTACGTTTTTTAGAGGGTAAGCGTGAATAGTGACAGCCCTATTGTGAAGACAGTCCGTACATCCAACATCGGCAGACATAATTGGGTCCAAACCGGGGTGACTACCCGGTATGGACGTTATCGGTTACGCATTTATATTTACTCATAAACGTAGCTACGCTTAGTACTGCACAAAAACGCATCTTTACCCCCCAGCCTCCCACTCCCCATCCCTAAAGGCCTGCGGGCGAACGAATACATTCGACTAGCCCATTTGCAATATCGCATTGTGTGTGTGACTGTACATGCTTGTGTGGAGCAGTGTGCGAGCACACAGAGAGTTTACTTAGCTGGTGCGTAGTTTTACCGTTTATGTATATGTAGGTACCTGTATTGGCTTTTTGTATGGGCTTTAACAAATTTCAAATTCACAAAATAGTGATTGGTCGGTATTTTGTTTGTATAAGCGTCACGGTAGGCTTAAATTTTGCCTAGCGGATAATTCGTTTAGGTCAAAATGATGAGTTTTATCCAATTTTGTTGCACCGCTGTGATTGTTCTATTGGAGTTGTTGATAGATTAGTTGTTTTTGCTGATGGATGTGTCGCTTTATTACTTGTTTATGGGATACTAGAGTTCGCACGTGGCTTCGCTCGCGTTTACCATGGTAAAAAGTAGCCAATAGCTCAATCCAGGTCATAATCTGTTGGACCTCATGGCAATCGCTTCAGCCATTTTGGCGTGAGTCAATCATACAACATAGAAACATTCAAGCATCGTAACTTTGACGTTTATGATATTATGTAGTCCATACAAAATGAAGTTTGACCCTTGGATATTAATTAAATCAAGTGAAATTTATCATAGAAATCCACTGCTGGACATAGGAACCAGTGTGGTACTTATGTATCCAGTGAGCAGCACTTCCGAGCGGAGGTACCCACTACGCAGATCTACGTGTCCCGCGTTTACTTCGACTTGAAGGCCGCAGAGGTGGTGGAATACATCAGGAAGAAAGCCGGAGTGGGTTTGAAGTTAGACTCTCGTCATAATGTGAGCTTTAGCTCATTTATGGTGAGGGTCCCTACGGAAAATGTGAAGAATTACTTGAGCCCTGACTTCTGGCCGAAAGGGGTAAAGTTCCGGCGGTTCAAGGGACGCCTGTCACGTGATCCCCGGGCCGCGACGCGTCGGCGATCACACGTGTGTTAAGTAATAAATAAAGTGTTTTTTTATGTTTATGTTAGTTTCTAAGGTATTTATGTTGATATGGGCTTACTGTTTAGGTTTAGTGCATTTCTCAGTAAGCCTGAAATAAAGATTTTAAATTTTTGAATTTTTGAATATGGCTCCTTCATAGAATACCAAGACGAACAGTCTTGATCCACCAACATCCTGCAAGCTTTAATCGAGAGGGACCGTCGTTCAAATATTAGCACAGAATAAATAATAGTACATATTAGTAGGATAATTAATTTTTGTTCTCGGCTAGTGGAGCGTTACAAAAAGGCATCGATGACGCATTAACCCTGCAAATGAAGCAATTAAGGCACGCGCCCTAACCATAGACAGGCCGGAAGACAGACGGTCTAATAACCGTCTAAGATTCCAAATATCAATTTCTATTGACCGTTCGAGCGAATCGACGTCATTTCTAGTCAATTTTGAAATAGGAACACGACAACCCGGAAGTGCGCTACAAAAAGCAAACCAATCAAGCCAAGACTTCCGAATTCAAAAGTGTCCATTCATAGTTCCTTTGGGCCAGCATGACGGGACTAATTGAAACGAAGGAAACGATCACACTCGATCAATAATTTGTCTTATTTGGGGAGAAAACTATTCAACTGACAACTTATTTTAAAAGAAATGTTTAATTATAAAGGGTGGACTAATGAGAACTTTTGATCGCTCAAATGTATGTTGTACTTTTTTTTCTTTATAACTGGCGTGGCGTCGCACGGCTTGTTCACTTGCCATTTTCAAGTAGGTATAATTTGTTATTGTTCTATATAATTTGCAACGTTACAATCCTTCCAAATCGTCAAAGTCACAGTCATGTTTTGGTAAACTTTGGTAGACAATTTCAACCAATTTGAAAAGTCACGCAATAAACTTCTATTTAATTTCACTACACTTGTGCTCTATAGACGAGCTACATTGGTTAAAATGCCACCAAAACTAGACAAAACAACCCAGAAAAACACTAGGAAATGAAATAAAATAAAAGTAAACGACGTCTCTTTTCGAAAATGGCGGGGAGAGTCTATTGTTGTACTTTATTATTATTGACAGGAACTTCGATGCGTGAGAAATAAAATGCAGTGTCATCTAGCACATGGTACCAAACCTTAATCCAACATGTCTTATTTAATCAAAGAATTAAATTAAAATTCTCATCAAATATCTCTCATCTGTTGCTCTCTAGAAAGGTTTTTTTTATACAACTGGGCAAGCGGTACCGGTGATAGGCAGAGGCCTATGCACAGTGCATTACCACATAGGTCACGCCCACCTAGGACGCATCCTATGTGGCATTGCACTGCGCTAGCCACCCTGAGACATAAAGATGAAAAGTCTCATGTGCCTGTAATTTCACCGGCAACCATACCCTTCAAACCGGAACACAGCAATGCGAGCACTACTGCTTTGCGGCAGAAATAGGTACGGTGGTAGTACTTCCTTGGATGAACTCTTTCACAAAAAAGCTCTACTACTACTCCAGGGTTCCAGGTCTTTGATCATCATCATCGACAGCGTACAGAAGTCCACTGCTGCATATAAACCGCCTACGTAGAATGCCACGACGAACGATCTTGAGCCGCCTCCATCCACCGGTTTCCTGCAACCTCTATAATGTATTTAGTCCATTGTTCTTGCGTCGTCCTGTTTGTGGGCGCCACTCGAAACCCTTTATTCCCGAACGGTTGTCAGTCCTGCGAGCTTATGGCATGCCCATTGCCACTTCAACTTGCTAGTTCTGAGTGCTATATCCGTGAACTTGGTTCTTCTGGATCTCTTTACATCATTTCCGATTATATCACGTGGTAAAGCTATGATAAAAAATTTCATTAAATATAAAAATATAGTTTTTTTTTCTTTTAATTTTTGAATTACTGGACTATATCTGATGACCCACCTGATGTTAAACAGTAACCTCTGCCTTTAACAATGCATTTATTATTAACCGATCATTGATAGGTTACAAATATTACAAGAAGTTCAATGCTTGTATTTTTGTTCGTAGATAATCAAAATTAATTTTCTTTACAGTGTATAATATTACAATGGAGGTTGCGTTCTCTAAAGATAAGGCTAAAAATACAAGCCCAGTCCTTTGCTTTTTATATGCAAAAGAAAAGGATGGCGATACGTTTAGTTAGCTTTGGCACAGATAAAATAATACTATACTAGTAGCTTTAGGCACAGATAAAATAATACTATACTAGCAGCTTTAGGCACAGATAAAATAATACTATACTAGCAGCTTTAGGCACAGATAAAATAATACTATACTAGCAGCTTTAGGCACAGATAAAATAATACTATACTAGCAGCTTTAGGCACAGATAAAATAATACTATACTAGCAGCTTTAGGCACAGATAAAATAATACTATACTAGCAGCTTTAGGCACAGATAAAATAATACTATACTAGCCGCTTTAGGCACAGATAAAATAATACTATACTAGCAGCTTTAGGCACAGATAAAATAATACTATACTAGCAGCTTTAGGCACAGATAAAATAATACTATACTAGCAGCTTTAGGCACAGATAAAATAATACTATACTAGCAGCTTTAGGCACAGATAAAATAATACTATACTAGCAGCTTTAGGCACAGATAAAATAATACTATACTAGCAGCTTTAGGCACAGATAAAATAATACTATACTAGTACTTTAGGTTTAGAGAATGCAAATTCAAATCGCTGCCACTGGTAGCGATTTGAGATTCTATTCTTTAAAGTTAAAACTAAAAATAGACTCGCTGTCCTTTGCTTTTTATATACAAAAGAAAAGGATAGCGATACGTTTAGTTAGCTTTAGCTTTAGATAGTGCAACTTCAAATCGCTACCAGTGTGTTATTATTATAGTATTATTTTAGTTAAATTCCAAAAAGAACAACATTCCAACAATTTACAAATTCTTTTGTTTTAAAAATGGAACGCGTCTCATAAGGCCCGTACACACGACAGATGCGCCGCGACCGGTACGGCACGACAGACGCGCAGACCGTTGCGTTGGTAATTACTCCGCTAAAACTGAAGGCGGCGTACGAACTAATAGACGTGATCAAATTAGAGCTGACGTGTAGGGTTCGGTATACAGTCAGGAATGTCGGATATAAAACGCGTTGTCTGTTGACTGATTGGTGTGAAATAAGCTTTTAAAATGGTAAATTTTATTTTATTTTTTAAAAGAACGAAAAAAAAAAGATTTAAAAAGACTAGAAAACTTAAATGTAAATGTAACCCTAAAATTCCGTCCAGAGGAACTCGCATCTTTACTTAGCTCATACACAAAAATATACAAATTTACACACACAAACACACACAAAAATTACATAATTATCATACATATCAAATTGACATTATTTAAATTGAATGTTATCCATAACGAGTAGTTCCTGTTTGTCCCCGAATCTGCCCCCATTCTGGGACAGACAGGAATTGGCAATTCCTCTGTGTACCCGAACATTGAATTGAATTTGGATTGAAGGAAAAACACTGTGGTTTACTTAAGAAACAACAAGCGTTTTGTAAACTTGTTTATTATTCCTACCAAAATTGGTTGTCATTTATGGAATCACTCAGGTGTAAGTTCGTCTGTTTGTCCATCTATCTGTCTATCACACGCAATTTTCTCCAAATTTAATTAATATATCTTCTAAGATAGCGTCCGTCTAATAAAAGGAAAATTAAAGCCAAGTTTGTATTTTGTTTTCGGGGTTGATTAAATCCAGTCCATTACTAAAAAGTAATAATATTAAATACATACGTACATAGACACACGCCTTTTTCCCCGAAAGTGTAGGCAGAGCCTCAAACGGGCCTCTTTTCACAGTGTGTTGCACCATCGTGGAATAAAGACGTGACGAGTGATGAGGTCATCGCTGCCATTTCTTCCCACGACTGACTCGGCTAACGCTTTTTTCCAGTAATAACACATTCTATAATAAGCTAGCAGCCAGGGCAAATCTTATACCAACGAATCTTATCAACAAGTCCGGTTAATCCCTTACTCGGCTTTTACGACATCCACGGGAGGAGACGGAGGTTTCTATTCTCGGGCCGTACACACCACGGCATTCAAATAGGAACAAATCAGTCTCATGTTTTTTTACCAATCTCCCTAAAAAACTATGCTGAAATATCGGGAACCGATACAAATAAAACAGTTATGGTAAAGGTGCATGCTCTCGCTAGAGGCGTGAAATTTTTGGTGTTTTGTGCTCATTACAGCTCATGAACACTTCTTCAGATAGCGAAAGTTGTTTTCGCGAGAACTAGGAGACTTAACACACATGATAAACCAACTAATCTTAAAAACCTCCTCCTCGCGTTGTATTCCTCAATGCTGAAGGTCGTGACCCCCTCCATGGATCACTTTCTGCCGGACGATGTTGCGCCACTGAGATCTGTCGCCAGCGAGCTGCACGACTTCATGGAATTTCGAATCGAGAGTGCTGCGGATCTGGTCTGACCAACATAATAGGCTACGGCCTCGTGGCCTCTTTCCCTCAATTTTTCAAACTTACAAACAAGTCGGGAAATATTAATAATATTAATAATATTGATGTTTACATATTAATCAATTAATTATTTTTTATTAAATCTCAAAGCTCACTGTTTTGTTTGACCAGGAACACATTTATCTATTTAAACAGTGTCCGGTCTATGCGTTTGTACATCAAACCCAAGTTTACACGGTAAGCGATCACAACGACCGCGCAATATGGACGGTGTGGACGCGCCCTAATGACACACGGACACGCGATGATCGCTATCTTGTAAGATGATCTATTTTCTTGTGATTACACTTTTATGAATGCTTTCATTCTAATAAGTCCTTTGAAAGTACAAGGTTTAGGGTCCGATTTAGCTTCTCGTAGGGTTTATATCTAGTCACTCGTACATTGATGTGCCGAGGTGACTCGAACTGACTGATTGAATCGTATTTATGTGTCGTTAGTGGTACGCCCGTGTCTTCGACTGCATGGTACCTTATCCATACGTATAGTATTATTTTATCAGTGTCCATATTTTTTTTTTAGTACCTACTTTTAAATTTACCGGCACACATCGGCAATGTGGAGGGTATATTTCTTATGTGGTCTAGGGGTGGCAGCTAAACAGAAATTAACTTTTACCACAGGGGGTGCAGGTGGCTGTTTAATTTTATATGGAAATACCTCAACACGTACAAAGTCACGGACGTTCGACTATCTTCATATAAAATACATACATACATAGACACACGCCTTTTTCCCTGAAGGGGGGTAGGCAGACCTTTTTTCACAGTGGGTTGCACCATCGTGGAATATAGACGTGACAAGTGGTGAACTCATCGCCGCCATTGTTGACGACTGACTCGGCTTACGCTTTCTTTCAGTAATAATAAATTGCAGCCAGGACAAATCTTATACCAACGAATCTTATCAACAAGTCCAGGTAGTCCCTTAGCCGGCTTTTACGACATCCACGGAAGGAGACTGAGGGATCTATTCTTAAGCCGGACATAGCTCGTTAAACATAAATTGCTAATTTTGATAACCGTTTCCTACAGATTTTATTTGGAACACTGTAGCAACTTAACCCTTCCACTTATTACCCATTTGAAGCTAGTTTAATTCTTTTGTGCGGTTAAGGAGGCCATTGTTTTATCTGTGGTCCCACGGGCCCTCGTCTTGGCAAACAGGCCATAGTACACCTTTTGTCTTTACATTGTTTGAACGCGATGTTCCCATGGAGAAATGGGGTAAGAATTTGTGGCGACATTATATAATGGTTTTACTTCCGTAAAAAGAGGGGAATGTGCCCAGCAGTGGGACAACGTAAGTTTGCTGAGGACCTCAAAAGACGCAAATATGCAAGTCTCGACAGAGCCTTGATTGAGCCTGTCGGGGTCGAGACTCTGGGTCCGCGGGAAACCAGGCACTTCGCATTTTCGAAATTCTTTCGGGTCGTCTGGTTAAAGTGACGCGTGGCCCGAGAGCTGGCTCTTATCTGGCTCAACGCATTAGTATTGCCATTCAGCGTGGCATTGCAGCTGGATGCTTCCGTCTGGTAGTGGTTTGGATTAGTTCAGCTACATTTAGATCATTTGCAGCGGTCTTCAGGTAGCTAAACTGTTCCATTTTTATTTTTTAAATTATACATTCGTAAGTTTTATATCTATATTTAAATAATATAGTCAATCATATAATTAACTTTTGAAACTATCATGGTTATGTACATAACACCAATAATAAAAGAGTGAGAAAGAGGGTAGATCGATATATATCTACAAATAACATCTACTCGCAAAGACTATAGTTAGTTCTCCCGTGATCATGGCGCATGCAACTGTGCCGAAATATCGGGAACATTTACATACATAGACACACGCCTTTTTCCCCGAAGGGGTAGGCAGAGCCTCAATAGGCCACTTTTCACAGTGGGTTGCACCATCGTGGAATATAGACGTGACAAGTGGTGAGCTCATCGCCGCCATTGCTTCCCACGACTGACTCAACTAACGCTTTCTTCCAGTATTAACACATTCCATAATAATCTAGCAGCCAGGACAAATCTTATACCAACAAATCATACTAACAAGTCCGGGTAATCCCTTAGTCGGCTTTTACGACATCCATGGGAGGAGATGGAGGGGTCTATTCTTAGGCCGGACACACCACGGCAAGTTTAAACATTTAAACTCAAAAATCATGGTAAATATCCCGTTTCTAGAGAAAATTATGTAATAATATAATTGATCCATGAGATCCTCAAACCCGACCAATTTGGCTATGCATCGAGCTGATGCTGGCTTTGACATTAGTGGCACAGAATAAATATGTTAGTGTGTACAACACTGACAAATATTAGCAAAAAAAACTGCTTACATAACATTTTTGTGTTCTTCAACCAAATAATCTTATTTACAAATAGTAAAATATAAAAAAATACGCACGTTAGTGTGCGCCAACACCAGGCAGAAATCTTCATACAAAAAAAACGCCTCGCGCCGCTTGAAAAAGCAGTTTTTATGGAATATCTCGTAAAACCTAGGTACATAAATTTACAAAAGCACTAGAGTAAACCCTCGGCTTCTTCTTTCTTCTTCTTTGTCCTCGCTAAACAATCGAATCTAGCCAAAAGTTACAAGTTACTTTGGGTTTATTATCTTTCGAGAAAATATTGTCCTATCGTGTTTCTGGTATCCCTCGGAATCAAAATGCATATATAATTTGAATATTTAACTTGATTTAGTCAGTTAAAAATCAAATATAAGATTGGGAATTTTGCATTATACCCCCAAAGACTTCTATTAAAATGTCAGTTTTAATAGAAGTCTTTGTATACCCCACATTAACTTTCAAAGCTCCATAGAGGAAATGCTAATCTCCAAAACCCAAGCACCAATTACCGTACAATACACCTCGCACTTCCTATCCTTCGAGCCGGATATTCCTAAAGGATAGTTCTCACAATCAAAAAAAGATTTGTCACTTAAGGGTTATACCGGAAGACGGGGTGTTCCCAGGCGCCCCCGGCCGGCAAATGATTATGGAGATCACTTACAATACCGCTGACCCCTGTGGTCGAACTACCTACAACCTTTACGTAGTATTTAAGAAGTAATTGTTGTAGGTAATTAATCACAGAAGGAATTCATTCAATAGGCATAAATGATTGATTTTGAAAAACTATTCTCGAATGTTACGGTTCTACTAATAATATTAATGTTGTGTGAACTGTCCATCATTATTATTATCATCACACCATTTTATTTAAAATCTCGCTAAAAAAAAAATTCACTATACAGGGCGTCCGAACACTTTGCGACATGAAGGGAAAGTACCTTAAATATTGTAGATAGGATATTTTGCAGTAAGGAGACTTTATTTTATTTTTGAAAGTTAGTTAAACTGCATTCTAAGATTTTCTAAAAATTATTTGTTTCGTCTGGTCGTAATCTAACCAACATAAATGTGAAAAAAAACCCCCCATATTTTTATGATGCCAATCAAAAGAATGCATAAAATATAACAATTCCTCTTGATATATGGTATGTTAAAACAAAGGAATACCGTAAAATTATTCATTTTAATGTTTCGTTTAAGTTGGTTCGATTCCCAGACGAAGCAAGACATTTTAGAAAATCTTTGAGTGCAGTATTACTGAGTTTTAAAAATAAAGTCTCCTTTCATTAAAATATCCTATCTACAATATTTAAGGTACTTTCCCTTCATGTCGCATAGTCTTGGGACGTCCTGTATAGGATACTATCTACAAAACATAAATCTGCTTGGATTTATGTTGCTTTGGATACCTCAAAATAATAGCCAAGGTCATGACTAATAGCCAAAAAATACCTATAAATGTTATTAATATCTCGTTAGAATACGTACAAAAATATCTGGGTAAATCCAGACACAGTGTTGAAATAAATAGGGGGAAAACCCTCACATGGAATAAATTCGTCGTCTGTCTTTCCTGAAAACTACGAGTACCTATAATATGGGTCTCTTTAAAGCAAGAGTGAATAGGTGCCTTCTAGACCTTCGTGCTCCAACGTCGTCCATCGTCACTTACCAACAGTTGATCGCGGTCAAACAAGGGTCCACAATAGAATAAAATAAATAAAAAAATAACGAACTTCTCAAATCAAAACTCCCAGTAAAGCTCAAAAAAGTTCTCCGGTACGGAGGCTGCAATACTCTAAGCTCCCATACTACCATGTCTATCTTATGGAAAGACCTGCGGAAACCGGTCTACCTCCGGTCTACGGAAAGTGTAAAGACTTACTTGAGCCCTGACTTCTGACCGAAAGTAAAGTTCCGGCGGTTCAAGGGCCGCCTGTCACGTGATCCCTGGGCCGCGACGCGTCGGCTATCACAAGTGTGTTAGATTAAGTTATAAATAAAGTGTTTTACATGTATGTTAGTTTTTAAGGTATTAATGTAGATATGGGCTTATTGTTTAGGTTATGTGCATTTCTCAATAAGCCTGAAATAAAGATTTTGAATTTAAATTTGAATTTATGGTTGTCAAACGGGTATACAATAACTTCACCAAAAACGGGACCACTATTGCCAAAAAAAACTTATTTCTGTTATCTTATCTTATTGTTTGCAACGGTCTATAGGTAGCTTAGTTGTTCCATACAAAGGTTGTCTGGTAGAAACCACTACTAAGCGATAAGACCGCCCATTGTACAACATAGTTGGTTTAAGTTTTATTATTTGTAAATGGTTTTGTTTGTTATTTTGTGAAATAAAGTATTTTCTATCTTCTATCTTACATTTGTATTTTCGTTGTGTTTCTATAATTAATAATATACCTTATAATATACTCGTAATACTTCGATAAAATAACATACAATAATTGTATTTTTTTTTTCTGTATTAAAGTCTTTGGTATTAAAAGTGAAATTAATTATAATTCATAATCCATAATCATTTATTTGACTAATAGGTCATTTATAGACCAATATTTAGGTTTCACAGATAAAGTTGAAGCCATGTCTCCCGGAAAAGCGTAAGCTGTGGCCCAGGATACAATTATCATGATGTTTGTCGTGCTATCACGACAAAACAGCTAGGCCAATTTTAATGATATTTGGTACATAGATAGATTAAAACCTGTATTAAAACAAAGGATATTTTAAATCCTAAAATTCAGTTCTCTCGGCACTAAAACACGGGTGATACCGCGGGCAACCGCTAGCCTTTTAAAAAGTTCGGTTTTTTGCCACGGCACAGACTCTAGACCGGAAGGCGGGATTCCCAAGTGACCGGCAAATTATTATAGATAGGTATCACTTACACTTGTGGCACTGTAACCCTTGCGGTGAGGTATCAGAGTACCTTTAAATTGTAAGAAGGTGGTTTTATTTATAATGTTAGCATATAAAATCGAATGAAAGGAACTTAGGTATGTGAAGAAGGGTACGTGGGTGCCGGTGAAATTACAGGCACATGAGACTTTTCATCTTTATGTCTCAGGGTGGCGGGCGCAGTGCAATGCTGTTTGGGCGCGTCCTAGGTGGACGTGACCTATGAGGCAATGCGATGTTAATGGCAGAGGTTACCGCTTAACATCAGGTGGGCCATCTGCTTGTTACGTAGCAAGTAGCTAAAAAAAAGGAAAAAAAAAGGGTTATGTAGAATTTGTAAAGGGTCAGTTTAGTCGGTAATCTTGACTTGTCTAAGTTTATTATGTGTTTCTGTGTAGCTCATGTATACTAATAAATATATAATTATTTATTCAATATAACCAACTTACAAAAATAAAACCATTTTTTATTCAATTAAAACTAAGACAATAAAACAAAAATAAAATAAAAACCTACCTGTTAGATCAGCAAGCCGTCACCCGATGGCAGCATGCCCAGAATGCAAGCTGCATTTCCACGCTGAATGGCAATTATTATTGCTTCATTATTTATTATATCATTTATTTACAGAAAGAATAATACAAGGTAATCAACGCTTCCGTCTGGTAGTGATTTGGATCAGTTGAGCTACCTTTAGATCGCTTGCAGCGGTCTTCAGGTAGCACAACTGTTTCATATGTATTTTATTATATCGTTTCTTTCTTTGTTTAATGCACCACATTACACATATATCTACACCATTCATTATAAATACTAATAGTTGCATATAGATTATAATCTAAAACTGTTCAATAAGCCCTGCTACACTGGCAGGAAGGAAGTGTAAGGCGATCGCGTGAGAAGCAGGCCTCTCGCGTGGGAACCCGCCCAGCATAACCACAGGTGTTTTATTCAATTATAACTTGAACTGAACCCTATTGTAAGGTGATCTTGGATCTGGACCGCAGACGGATGCAGAGCCTATAAGGAGATGTGGTCTGCAACACAGAATAACTAGTGGTTCGCCCCGAACAGAAACCTCGCGAATTCACGCGATTTAGATAGGTTAACTTATTTCAATCAAAGTCAAAGTCAAAGTCAAAGTCAAAAGTATTTTATTCATTGAAATCACAAGTATCATTTTGAATCGTCTTTAAAAATAAATTTACATTTACTCCTGTTCCAACGCAACCAGACCTAGAAGAATCAGGCAACAAACACGGTCTGTTTTTCTTTTGATGATCCTTCTTACTACTAGGTGGAGAGCGCCTGTGTGGTGCCTCGAGAACAAGTGGAAGCTGATTCAAGGAAAAAAGGAAAACCAAATTAAAAGCCTTACTTAGGTAGGCAGTCAAAAGTAAGATGATAGAGAGAATCAGCAAAAGTTCATAAGGCAGCACACACTACGCTTGATATACTCATAAATAACACATCAATAATAAATTATATGCAGGTACAGACATTGCAAATTGACAAATTTGGTGTCGAGGGGCAGAGCGACATCAGGCCACGCGGCTTTATCATTAACATAGTCATTTAGTGTGTAATACGCTTTCTTAATTAACTTCTTCTTTATGTAAGATTTAAATCTTCGAATCGAAAGTTTAGAAGCACTTTCTGGAAGTTTATTATAGAACCGAACAGAATTCCCCATAAAAGACCCACTTACTTTTTTAAATCTAAATTTGGGAATACTCAGTTTATTTTTATTTCTCGTGTTAAGAACGTCAATTTTTTTTCATAAAAAAAAAAAAAAAAAAAAAAAAAAAAAAATTACAACGAAAAGAGTAAAAAAAGAGTATAAATCTATCTAAGTGTTTATGTGTATATAATAAGGATTCGTAGATGTATTGCTCAATAAAATAATCGATAAAATAACAATGTACGTGATTACATCAACATTAAATGAACGTACTTGTCGGTTCAAAATCAGAAAACTCTTTTCGCTCGTTCAATAAAGGAATAGTGTCTTAAAACTTGTCTTATGACCATTCAGTTCTACCTTTGTAATGCGAACTGCTATGGAATAAACTACCGTCGTCTGTCTTTACTGAAAACTATAATCTGGGTCTCTTCAAGGCTAGAGTGAATAGGTGCCTTCTAGACCTTTGTGCTCCATCTTCGGCCACATCGTCACTTACCAACCGGTGAGATCGCGGTCAAACAAAAACTTACCAAAGATTAAAAAATCTAAAAAAAACTTTTACGAGCCACTTACCGGGCCATCTAACGCATATTAAGAGACACTTAGCGACTGTAAAATTGTACTGTTTTTCATTATAACCTGTCAATTTGACAGAGGTATATGACCGTAAAATTAATAATAATAAATTAATTAATTATTATTAATTGACCCGAGAGCTGGCTCTTATCTGGCTCAACGCATTAGTATTGCCATTCAGCGTGGCAATGCAGCCAGCATCTTAGGGACGCTTCCGTCTGGTAGTGATTTGGATCAGTTGAGCTACCTTTAGATCGCTTGCAGCGGTCTTCAGGTAGCACAACTGTTGCATATGTATTTTGTACATACCTTGTATTATTCTTTCTGTAAATAAATGTATTTATTAATTAATTAAGTAATTAATTGGTGGTGGTAATTGGTGTGTGAAAATGGAAGTTATTCTTATCATTTATTTCTAAGATTTGTAACCCGCCGTTTATTTAAAAATAAACAAAATTGATAAATTATTTTTTGTGCCGTATTGTGTCGCGCCTAAAAAAATACATCTCCGCCTCCTCCCGTGGATGTCGTAAAAGCCAACTACGTAAATTCAAGGATATTAATACTGATATAAGGTTCAGGTGATACTTACTACTAACTTCATACAGGATTTATGCATATAACTAATCTTAACCCCTCAAATGCTACGCTAAACATATTAACCTCAAACGGAAACTCTCCGGATCGAATAGCGCTCATAAACAAAAGAGGTTATCACAAACTTTCCCAAAGAAATCATCTCATTTACCGATGATAAATCACACTCACTTGAAGTCTGACGCATACATCCATTCAAAAATAGCCCTTACTCCCCTGTAACAAGAGCAAGGATGTTAAATTACGTGTGGTCGACCATACTGGGTGATATGAGTCTAATAAAAAAACGGCACCAATCGTTCCGTACTGAAGATCAGGGAGCGACGACCTTGTGGTGAGGGCTTTGTCATAAGCGGGAGCGATAAAGATTTTTGGCGGCTGTTAAATACTGATTTTGTTCACAAATAAACCAAAAATAACAATAATAGCATACAACAAAAAATATTTTAATTGTATCTACAACATTTTCACATCATACACAGCAAAAAATACCAATTGAGTTTACTTTTAGAATTGAAATTATAGAATTGAAACTATCTTTTAATATGAGTTTTATTTTTTCAAAAATCTATCTACTCTCACTTAAATCAAATTAATAAATTGATTAATAATAATTAATAATTAGTAAACACGCACTTTCACCTGCTTTAAACTATATATTATTATTTCACTAAACTATAGCTGCCTTACAAGATCGTTTGAATAACATAACTTAACCCCCAACAGTACAATATAGTCCTGATCTCACACTAGGATCCCCTGTTATTCGTATCAGGAACTATGAGTAGGTACCATTTTACCACAACACACAGAACCGGAACAAATATTTGCAGATCATACAAAAGTTTGCCCCAGGAATCGAATCAGCAACCTCTCGCATCCCAGCCTACTACTCATCCGCCGCGCCGCAGAAGTCATTCTAGTTAGAGGATAGTTTTTTTATACCTTCCACCATCGAGCAACATGGAAACGGAGACCTACAATGCTCTAAGCCTTCCACGATCCTTAGCTTGGTTTTGTGCGACTTTTACTAGCATTTCAGTGCGCAGGTGTGAGGGCACTGCGTGCACGAAAGAAGGTGCAGCATTGTTTGTGGTGAGACTCCGCAATAGCATTTTGTCTCATTTGTGTATCCCCACTTACTCAGATTGTACTTGCAGTGGCCAACCTGGGTACTAAGTCGGTTGAGTGATTTCCAGGTTGCCCAAGGTAGAAGTCGGCCTGCTGGAAGCTCTTCTGCAGGTACAACATATTCTGGTGAAGGAGGATATTTTACGACCTTACGAGACCTTTACGAAACCACTGATAATGCCATAGGCGTGGCGAAATACTGGTCCAAAATAATTTGACAGAGGAGAACCATCGACACGAAAGAAGAAGACTGGCATTTCCAAGTTCCTTCTGTAAATCATACATAAATAAATATTGCTGGACAGTTCACACAACATTATCTAGCCTCAGCTAAGCAGAACTTGTGTTATGGGTACTGTACAACTGATATACTTAATACAATATATTACATAGATAGATATTTTTTATTATATATAGAAAATACCCAGAACACCCTGAAAAAATATCTACGGATCGCACAAATATTTGTTCCGAGGCGGCAATCGAACCCGCAACCTCCTGCGTTACAGGCGAACGTTCGCCCGCCGCGCCACAGAGGTGTCATATCCACAAAGTGCATCGCGTCAGTTTATAACTTGGTCCTTAAGGAGGTCCGTCGCTTATGGCTTGGGCCGGTCTAAGGTCCGGAAGGAATCAGGGCTGGGGCCACAATCTCGCCGTCCGGTCCTCTTTCCGGCGGCGCACCGTGACCTGCGCACGCGCTGCCATTCACCTTAATTAGATAGGTGCAGTGATCAATGGGATGTCCGGTGCTATATGGCCGTTTTGTATGTTATTATTTATATTTAAAAGCTCGCCTTTTACGAAGCTTTTAACTTTAAAATGGTCGAGCAACTTGGTAAGGCTATGTGAAACTATTAAAAATATCCACGGATATGTGACCACGATCTCACCTGTTTGTAAGTGAAGATGTGGCCGAAGATGGAGCACAAAGGTCTAGAAGGCACCTATTCACTCTAGCCTTGAAGAGACCCAGATTATAGTTTTCAGGAAAGACAGACGGCGGTAGTGTATTCCACTCCTTAGCAGTTCGCATTATAAAGGTAGAACTGAATCGTTTAGTACGAATAGAAGGTATATACTAATGAGGTAAGGATAGTACCGAGCCGTGCGTCTGCTCGTCCTATGATGAAAAGGAGATGGTCGGATCAGATTGTGAAGAAGTATTTTATGCAAAATCTGCACAGGTTATGACAACAAAAAATATTTTAATCTTCATCATATTTCCAAGGGCATGGAAAGGCCTATGGAAATATCATCATAAAATGCAACAGAGCATATGCCATAATACGCTTGGCAGACGGATCAGTGATCGCAGGATTAGTGTTGATTACTCAGGTGGATGCTCCGGCATATTCTCTAGTGTAAACTCTTTTAGTCGGCTTTTACGACATCCACGGGAGTAGACGCGGTGTATTCTCAGAGCCAACACACCACGGCAATTTAAATTTTCTAAAGGCTTGTTTAGAATGGGGCTTTCCTACTTATCGTAATATAAATCTACATGTTTGTTAAACTATAAACAAATAGTGATGTGCGCGACAACATCGATAATTGCTTCTTACGTAATTATAATTGGCGGGAACATGCACATTAATTATTCATTACAGCTCACCCCTCATTTTCCTCGACTTGAGAAACGCTAGTTAAGCAGTCGAGTGTGCCACTATTTTTCTATCGCGGCTTATTTTTTAATTACGTGATTATTTTTCTATCGATAACTTTTATCGATATATTTTACTAGGCACTGCTTAAAAAAAACCTTATTTTGATTAATTTATATTAAGTTGGTTGCTTTTTCATACTAATGTGTTTTACCAAATATGGGCGAACAGACTATAATTTTACACTGAAATGACTGTTGTTGGCTTTTATATTGGTCATTATTTGCGGCAAATCATATATGGTTGAAGAAAACACTATATTAATAGCAAAAATAACATCGATACAGTAAAAGTCAGAGTAAATTCAATAAAGAGGTTGAAGAGGTAGGAGTAGGAAAGGTTGCCTGGAAGAAATCGCTTTCAGCGATAAGGCCACCCATTGTACTGTTATTTGATTTAGATAATCCTCTTTGTGTTTTACTTTTTTGGTGTATAATAAAGTGTTAATATATATCTATCTATCAGGTTCAATTCCCATAATACAGTTAGAAAATTGTGTTTACCAGACGCTATCTTTTCAACGATGGAATCTGTTTTATTGATTCACTAGTTAACTAAATAAAGAAGAAAAAATAACAACATTATCATCATCATCAGTCTGCAGAAGTCCGTTGCTGGACATAGGCCTCCCCATAGAATGCCACGACGATCGGCCTTGAGCCGCCTTCATCCACCGCCTTCCTGGCAGAGTCTATAATTTTCTACATACGCTTACTCAAAACTATCTCATCTGCATTTTTAAATTCACTCCAACTTCGCTGTGTTTACACGAGACGGTATTTATAATTCCGATGTTGTTCTTGAGGCGATGAAGGGTTGCAGGGTGGTCAAGTACCACCCCCACCCTTCCCCTAATGCGTAGCTCGGAGAAAATGTTAAATTACGGGGAAAATAAACGAAGACAACTCTACTTTGAGATTATGGAACATTTACACGAGGCTAGTACAACTAACCACTGCTGACTTGCCACTGAGTCTAGTAAACACATCAGTTGAACTGTCACTTGAAAGTTATTGCTTGTACTACGTCCGTGGTCATACGAAGTAGGTACGTGCTAAAAATCACCGGTACATTTTTATTTCATACTACAAAGGTAGCAAACAAGCAAACAGCCCACGTGTTGGTAAGCGGTTACCGTATAGCCTATGGACGCCTTCAATACCCGAGGTACAACACGCGCCCTTTAAAAAATTCCAAACACCCCTTTTGAAGAACCCCGTGCTATAAGTCACTTGCGAAAACCTCAGCAGGGAGATCATTCCACAACCTGAGTGTTCGCGGGAGGAATTTCCTCTGAAGCCGCACAGTCCGGGACCACCCTGGCTCTAAGGTGTGCTCCTGCCGATGGCAAGCGGTGCGGTGAAAAAAGGTTGCTATTGGCGTCATGTCAAACAATTTCTCGGAACAAAACCCATTATACAAACGGTAAAACACGCAGAGAGAGGCAAGGTCTCTCCTCAGACTTAAGGGCTCAATACCGTTCGTGAGCTTGGGATTGTCGACAATTCTCATTGCACGCCTTTGAACCGAGTCAAAAGGTCCAAGCTGGTAGCCAGGTGCTCCTGCCCAGAGGTGACAGCAGTACTCCATGTGGGGCCGGACTTGCGACTTATAGAGAAGAAGCCTTGGCCCCATAATGCCATATCTGCAGCATAATGCTGAGCACGGACCTTTTTTTACAGCACATTATAATAATTAACTACTAAAACATTTATTTATTAGATTCTTACATAATAAAGTTGAAAATCGCGCCAAAATTTGATAACTGGGTCCAGTTACTGCCCCATAACAAAACTTGCATTATTCGGTGACCCAAAAAGTTAAACAGAAATAAAAAAAAAAGTTTTATCCAATCTCTTTGGTGAAAACAGTGCAGTTCCTTCAAAGATATTTACCACAGAGCAGAGAAAGTTTTGCAAGAGTTGAATAAATATAAAATGTTAAAAGAGGCTAATGATGTGGTTTATAAAGACAGCGCGAAAGTTTCGATACTTTCGAAGTGTTTGGAGGACTTTAAAAGGATTCAAGAGTTGTAGCTACTTTGTCTTTGAAACCGAACGCTTGTTTTGTGAAAATAATTTACTCATCAATGGAATGAATGCGAATCTTCAGGAATGCGATCGGAATAGAAGCCGCCAGGGTTTTGATTTTAACTTTTCATTTGTACGTACTAACAAAAAAATAGAACGCAAAAATCTACTGTTTTCTTGTAGGTATTATGCATTATTTGGAAGTAGCCTTATAAAAGGCGATATGCCTTTTGTATGTAGTGACTACTCCAAATTGTGATGGCGAAAATCATGATCGCCATCACAATTTGGGGTATTTACAAGAGATACAAATCGTATATGTTTGAGGCCATACCTAGTATGTTTGTTTTATTGTCAGTATCCAAGAACGGAACGGATGCTTTGATAATTGATTTAATTGTCTATGATGGTGAGAAAATTGCTGTGTCCAGGATCATTAGCTTATTGTGTATTTCTATCCCCCCCCCCCCCCCCCCCCCCCAATAAACGTGTTTTTTTTTGGCGTTTTTTCTCGACCTTAAAAAGTATTTAGTGTTTAATCTTGTGCCTTGGTACGAACCCTCTCCAAACGAGTCTGACTCGCGCTTGGCCGGTTTTATTTTTTTATTTTAATGGATCACTGCAAACAATCGTTGGTATTAACTAGTGATGCAACGAATACGAATACGAATATTCGTATTCGCCGAATAGCAGATATTTACCGAATATTCGTATTCGGCGAATACTAATACGAATATTTAAAAAACTAATATTATACGTACAAACGCAACTCTAATTACTGACAGACTTGGTAAACGCGCGTCGTCGGCACGTAAAAATACGCACGTGTGCAGAGGGCCTTAACCGCAACGACGACGCGACGGGGGACTCCCCGGCCATAGTTTATACAGTACCGCGGCTCCAGGAGTTTCCCTATCATTACAATTTACGACCCATTGATTGACTTGTGTCAGTCGAAATCACAAGTCAAGCGAGAGAGTATTGTTTTATTTATTTTCTTTCTGAGGTTGCTGCGAAGTGAAAGAAGTTAAAGTTGAGTTGAAAATGTCTGATCCACTGGCCTTTTGGCGAGAAGATGTCCATTTTCCAAGTCTGAAAAAAGTCGCTCGGAAAGACTTTTTTCAACGGCAGGGAACATCCAGACTGAAAAAAAAAACGCCTTAAACCAGAAAATCTTCAATTTTTTTTTTATACTAAAAATTTGCTTATTGTACATTTTAATTATTAAAAGAATATAAATTTATCAAATAAAATAGTCTTTTATTATCATGGCATGATATTCGTATTCGTATTCGTATTCGCCGAATTATAGGTTTGATATTCGTATTCGTATTCGTATTCGTAAAAGTACTATTCGTTGCATCACTAGTATTAACCGATTAAAAAAAAAGGAGGAGGTTCTCAGTTCCTAAGTATACCTATTTTTTAATGTTGTTTACCTCATATATCTATGTCTTTTATAAACTGATTTGGAAAATAGTTTTTTTAGTTGGCTCTCCAAACTTCCAGGCTTATCCCATTTTCATCAAAATCTGGTCCTGATGATGGGATCCATGGATCCATGAGGGATTGAGGGAACTCCTCAAATATTATAATAAAACACATAAGCACACATAAATATATCGATTTTGGTATTTTCAGCAACAAGTCTAACATGTGCATTCAGAAAGTGCCATTTGGTGAAGTGGAACTGATGAAGAAGACCAGAGATGGCCATTGGAACTACTCAATGATAAGTATTTCACGGGTGGCGATAAGGGTGACTTTCCGATATCCGATTGAGCTGAAATTTGGCATACCTGTCTAGTTCCAATGACAATACAATATGATGGTGACAACGAGCTGATATGATGATAGAGAAGGAAGGTGAACAACGGAACTCCTCGATGGATAATAGTAGACTGGCCGTGTTTAGGCTCATTGAGATCAGCACACGGTTCCGATCACTAATATTATAAAATCTTGTATCTAGCTTCGAAATCGTTTTTTTCGAAAATACTTAATTATAAAATATTAAGATGTAGAAAAGCAGTATGAGATGTAAATACCTCTATCCTTATACAAACTGGCCGTCTCAGGTCCGTTTCAGAGTTTTAACCATCCTAGGCAAGTTTCAACATTGATACGCGAAAGAGGCGCATCTCCCAGACGAACTAGATCTTTTAAAACCTGTCTCCGAAAACCTCCTTATCCACGCATGCGTGGCATCTCCCGTACACCACAAAAAGCGACCAAGAAAGCTTCACAAAGGGCTGGCAAGGTGCGTGAAAGGGCACAATGTCATGTATCAAGTTCACTCCAGGCAGGGTTAGCCGAGCGGCGCTGTACACTCACACCGAAAAACGTCATATAAGTCGTGAAAATAATATGGGCGCTCTTGTTGTTTTATTTTTCTACCCTATATTGTCCCACTGCTGGGCAAAGGTCTCCCCTAAATTCCTCCACTTGTCCTTGCTTTTGGCAGTCTCCCACCACTCCGTCTCAAAATTTATAAGATCGTCCCGCCAACGCTTTCTCGTCCGAGTTGCATAAGTAAATTACAAAAAAAAACGAAGATATTAGTAGTTAAACTTTAGTAGTTAGTTGTTTTATATGTAGTACTTAAGTAAAAAACTAAGGTGCAGTTTAGTTATTATTAACTAAGCGCCCTCAAATAAAATGCGATGCATGCAGAGGGCAAATAAGTCATAAGTGCTCACAAGTTTATAAGACCAAATTGTTACACTTATTTATGCAAATAAATATCTTGAATCTTGAATACATAGATAGAAAATTATTTATTGCACAAGACAAAAAAGCAGTACATAGGCAAACTTAATGCTAATTAGCATTTTCTTCCAGCTAACCTTTGTGTAATGAAGAGTGAATTAAATCTTGTCAGACACGTTTAATGTCAGCTTTTAATAACTTTAGAATTTCATTAAATAATTAACACTGTTTTACAATTAGATTAACTTATAAGACCTCACCTGGAGCATATAAATGTATGAGTATGCATTACAACGCGTTGTAAGAAAAATCAAAAACATACAATACCATCATCTTCAAAAACATACAAGTCACACACAATTGAACATAGGCCTTCCCCGCAGAATGCCGGCTGCACCCCATAAGGGGATGAGTGTATCCTTAGACAACAAAAGGAATGTGTCCTCCAAACTTCAGGACTTACGGTGTATGGTGTGGCGATAGTACCTAGTCAGTCATTCAGTCGCGCATCGATTTATTTTACGGTTAGACGCGATTTTGCCGCGAAATCGATTAACCAATAATAGCGCAAAATGTTAGCGCGCGATTACTATTGGAAGAAAAAAGGTTCCCGCGCTAGAGAAATTGGTCCACGGCGCAGTTAACATCGGGGCGACTTATATTTTGGGTAAAACTTTATCTACCTACCTATATTTTCACTCATTTTTAAGACTGAGTGTACTCGAAAGTGACTTCAACTAAGATTTAGAAAAACACCAGCACCACAATGCAAATGTAACAGTATATGGTAGCATTGTAGCAAGCACAGCAAGTGTGGGAATTACTAGAGCATCGCCAATTCTCAGACTATTTGAGACAGTGGTTTAGTAACTATTATTTAATCTGTGACGTGGACATAGCACTTTCCTTAATTAAACTTTTGTTAAAAAAAAAAAAAAAAAAACTTTAAGGGGCTAGAGGTTCAACCAGTTTCAACTAACATTTTTGTATGAGGCGAAGAAGGCGAGCGCACGCTCTGATACCGTGTTTTTGTGTATAAAAAATAATATATAAATGCCCTTTAGAGTTTTGTTTAATTTTGTTGATGACTTCACTAACTCAAATAATAATTAATAAGTTACTTACTAAATGTTTCAAAAATTAAAACGTGTAAGAAGTAAGTCTAAAACGGTATTTCAATTTTAAAGAGGTGGGGTTCTTTTTTTTTTAATCTAGTGATGTAATTCAATTATTTCACTACATATATTTTTCTTCTTGAAAACTATAAGAAAACTTATCAAAAACTTAAAAATTCTAGAGCTCATTATGGACATGCCGTGAACTTATTGCGCCTTAAAGGGCATTTTTATATTATTTTATTAAACACAAAAACACGGTATCATTGCGCTTGCCTTCTTCGCCTCATACAAAAATTAACGTTGAACTTATATCGCCTTAAATTACCCTCTTAATGCTTTCTTCCAGCACGCTAGATCGAATCCTATCGCTATCCCTTTCCCGGCTTTCACGATTTATTATTTCTTCCACTAAAGTCTAGACTTGGGGGTTGTCTTACCCCTTTTGGGGGGTACTTGGAGCCCTTATCTGTTAAGTTTGTATAGTGTAGTGGATCGTAGGGGAGCCAGATTCTTGAGTTGAATGCCGCAGTGAATACAGTTTTATAGGAATGATAGAAATTACTATTTTCATTATTTTAATTAATATTGTAAAACTATTGTGTCTATTCGTTTTTATTTGAATAGATATCAGTATTATTAAATTTAATTTTTTAGTATCCTGTGAGAAGAGGCCCATTAAGGCTCTGCCTACCCCTTCGGGGAAAAAAGGTTTGTGTATGTATGTATGTATTATTATATTAAACCCTACAACTTCTGCAAAAGCAGTTAAGTAGTACTTACTTTACTAGACGACCGCTGTAGAGCGACAGGTGAGATGTGAGAGCTTGCGGGTTCGATTCCCGCTGCAGGTCAAATGTTTTGTATGATTTGCAAATATTCGTTCCGGGTCTTGTGTTGTGGTAACATGGTACTCATAGTTCCTGATACCTACGACAAAGGGGATCCTAGTGTGGGATCAGAATTAATGTATGTGACTGTTGGGGTGTTATGTTATGTTATGTTATGTTAGTTAGCACAAAAAGCTAAGTTAAGTTTTTTTTTTCTTTAAAATTTAAATTTTTCCATTTGAGATGCTGGTAATCTCTATGGTCTCTGTAACTTATATTATTATCACCCTTCATTGCGTTGAGATCTAAAATATGTACTGCAGAATCAAGTCAACAAGAACCTTATTAAAACACATAAACGAAGTATGTGATTTTTTCTAATATAAAAATAGTATGTTGGTGAAACCCACAGTGAAAAGAGGCCCATTTGGAAGCTCTGCCTACCCTTTCCAGGAAAAAGGCGTGTGACTATGTATGTTTGTATATAGGAAAGGAAGGAAGTCAGGAAAGCCACTTCCATGGGAGTCTTCAAAAAAACGTACAACAAAATTGAGCGCATATGGTATTTATATATATTATATTATGTTAGGTATTTATATAGCTAGTTGTTTAGAGTAGGTATTTAATTTAATTATGTTAATCATTTTATCTCGACCTTTAATGATTCACAATAGCACTACCAATTACACAAAGGTTAGCTGGAATAAAATGCCATTAACATTAAGTTTGCCTATGTATACTGCTTTTTAATCTTGTGCAACAAAGAATTTTCTATCTATCTTATCTATCTATGTATGTAATTTCAAAACTATCCAATTCATGAGTGCTTCTTGTTTTAAGACTTGCCGGAACCTCCTACTCTCCCTGTAACATCTACTTACGCGTGTGCAACTTGAGGGTAGGTATATTTTTTATTTTCTTCTCCCCCATGGACGTCTGGTCTTACATTTTAGCTGAGACTTCAAACGAGTCCACAATGCGTTGATTAATACCTAGACGTTTTGAAAATAGCCTCTTTTGACGACTGCTGCCCGTTGCGTTGCGTTTTTTGCTTTTATTTTAACGAGATGTACCTTTGTATTTTTACGTACAAAAGTATATAATTTAGATAGATAGAAAAATCCTTATTACACATAAAAAACAGGTACAAAGGCTAACTTAATGCTAGAAAGCATTCTCTTCCAGTTAACCTTGGTGTATTGCGGAAAAAAGGTGTATAGGTAGTGCACAAGAAGGAAAATAGTGAATAAAATAAATAAAAAAACCAAAAGAAAAACGTACATACATACATAGACACACGACTTTCTCCCCGAAAGCACAGATTACTTAATAGCCGAAAGGGTCAGTCTCTTTTCATAGTGGGTTGCACCATCGTGGAATATAGACGTGAAAAGTGGTGAGCTCATCGCCGCCATTTCTTCCCACAACTGACTCGGCTAACGCATTTGAGATGACCTCTGTGGCGCGGCGGGCGAAGCTTGGCCTGCAACGCAGGAGGTTGCGGGTTCGATTCCCGCCTCGGAACAAATATTTGGGCGATCGCAGATATTTGTTCAGGGTGTTCGGGGTATTTTCTATGTTTAATAAAATATATCTAGATCTATGTAATATATTGTATTAAGTACATCAGTTATTTAGTGCCCATAACACAAGCTCTGCTTAGCTTGGAGCTAGATAATGTTGTGTGAACTGTCCAGCATTATTTATTTATTTATTTATTCCATAACAAGCTAGCAGCCCGGACAAATCTTATCAACAAGTACGGGTAATCCCTTAGTCAGCTTTTACGACATCCACGGGAGGAGACTTATTTGTTATTATAGCGGCAATAGAAAAACACATAACATTCCAGTACTCAATTTAAGTTCGTTTGTTTCTCATACAGATATTGTATTTCACAAAGGCCCTTTTGTCAATTACTTTTTTTGTGTGATAAATATATTTTCCAATACATGCTTTTATAAAATTTGTGATCGGAGCAGTGTGCTGATCAAAATGAGCCTAAACACGGCCAGTCTACTTTTATCCATGGAGGAGTTCCGTTGTCCACCTTCCGTCTCCATCATCAGATCAGCTCGCTGTCACCATCATATTGTATTGTCATTGGAACTTGACAGGTATGCCAAATTTCAGCTCAATCGGTTGAGGATAACTGCTTTAAAATTCAATTGCAAGATTCCACCTGGAATCCACCCAGACAAACATACATACATTGCAAATAAAAACTTGTAAAATGCTTAGTAAATAATACCTTTTAAAAATAGAAGCCTTTCATACTACTCGTCGAAAGCCCACAAACTATCCTCATGAACCTTTAAAACGTAAAATCATTGATTCTGAGTTTCCAACCTATTAAAACTGACGATGGAAAATAAAAAATGTGGGCCTAGAACCTTCCCTAAGATTGACAGACGGAAGGGATGAGGCGGGTGGTTATGGGGGGTGAATTAAAAGAGAGTAGAAAAATTATACGCGGCAAGCGACGCATCTTAACTTCCGAGCCCCTTCCGAGGTGCGTTCAGATGGTCCAGTCGTTAGTCAGTTTTTACAAGCTTTTATTTAACTTGCAATGTATGTATATTTGTCCGGGTGGAAACTTGCAACTGAATTTTAAAGCAGTTATCCTCAACCGATTGAGCTGAAATTTGGCATACCTGTCAAAGTTCTGATAACAATACAATATGAAGGTGACAGCGAGCTGATCTGATGATGGAACGTAAGTTGGACAACGGAACTCCTCGATGGCTGTGACTAGCCGTGTTTTGATCAGCACACGGTTACGATCACTAATCTTATAACTTGTATAGAAAAAATTATTTTTGACAAATCTTATTTATTCTATATTTATTCGATTTCGTGTTAGTGTACTAGCAGATACAAATGCCAGGTGATATAGCTAGCAGAACTGATACCCGTTGGGAAAAAAGGTCTTCGAGTGGCGACCAAAACCCGGACGACGCAAAAGAGAAAAGCCCCCTTTTTTAGAAACCAATAGACACACTATCTTACGGCCCACCTTATGTAAAGTGTTCACCGTCGCTTTTAGACACCGGCAACACCGGGGGTATTGTCAATGCGCTGCCTACCCTGAAGGATTTTATGAGCATTTTTCTTGAAGCGGCACATGTCGTAACCAAGCGGGAAAATCTCAGATGGAAGCTCATTCCATAGTTTGTAGGTATGGGGAAGAAATGATCTCGAGAAACGAGTCGTTCGAGAAACTCAAGGATCAAAGATATTATAGAGGTTGCAGGAAGGCGGTGGATGGAGACGGCTCACGACCATTCGTCGTGGTATTCTATGGGAGAGGCCTATGTTCATCAGTGGACTTCTGCGGGCTGATGATGATGATGACTAGAAGATAGCCAAAGAGTAAGCAGTAAGTCTATAACAATGCATTACGTCATAGTAACGTCCACCTAGGTCGCGTCCTTCGTGGCATTGCAATGCTCCAGCATATATTGAGGTCACAGGAAGGCGGTGGATGGAAGCGGCTCAAGACCGTTCGTCGTGGCATTATATGGGGGAGGCCTATGTCCAGCAGTAGACTTCTGTTAGCTGATGATGAAAGATTACCAGGGGCCCAATTCTACCATTTTTTAAAGAAAAACCATTATTTTACTATGCAATGACAATTCAATTAAAATTTTGTTATTCAAAATGGTAGTCGCCAAAATTTATGATTTTACGAATTCTTACGAAGAAATATTTTAAGATTGTTTCTAAATTGAAACAATTATAATGCAATTAAATAACAAAAACCAGCCAAGTGAGAGTCAGACTCGAGCACGAAGGGTTCCGTACCATTATCTATAAAAACGGCAAAAAACTCAAGTTTGGTGTATGGGAGCCCCCTTAAATAATTATTTTCTTCTGTTTCTTAGTATGTGTTGTTATAGCGGCAACAGAAATACATCATCTGTGAAACTTTCAACTGTCTAACTATCAATGTTCATGAGACGGACGGCCAGCGAAGTCTTAGTAATAGGGTCCCGTTTTACCCTTTGGGTACGGAACCCTAAAAACCATTGAAGTTGAAACCATTGAATACCAAAAGTGTCAAAAGTGACAAGTTTTAGTAGAATTGGGCCCCTGGAATAAGAACAATCCGGGGACTAAACGAGGCTCAATAGTCGTAGTTCCGCTAGTTTCCGCAATCTAGTGTAATTAATTGTTGTCTGGAAGTCAGTTCCATTCAAAATAATTATTACATCAAACTCTTTAAAGACGTAGAGTCGCAACTTTGTGAATAAAATCGAGAATAGCGGCCCTATTATACGTAGAAATAGTTTATTGGCCGTGGAACCAGTAGAAACACGGCAATTTTTTTTTTTTTTTTTTTTTACTTGCAATGTATATCCGGGTGGAATATAGCAACTGAATTTTAAAGCAGTTATTTCAACCGATCAAGCTGAAATTTGGCATAGGTACCTGTCAAGCTCCGATGACAATACAATGCGATGGTGTCAGCGAGCTGATCTTAATGATGGAGCCGGACAACGGAACTCCTCGATGGATAATAGTAGACTGGCCGCGTTTAGGCTCATTTTGATCAGCACACGGTTACGATCATTAATTTTATAAAAGCTTGTATTGAAAAATATATTTTTCACGAAAAACTTATTGATATCACTCCTACTACCGATCGCCTCAGTACTAAGCAGACTAAAAGTTTGGACTTCATTTGATATAAAATGGATGTATTTTATCTTGATGATTCAAGATATCGTACTGCTAGTAAAACTCACTACCAAGTAGGTATTACATACATACATACATAGACACACGCCTTTTTCCCTGATAGGATAGGCAGAGCCTCAAATGGGCCTCTTTTCACTGCACCATCGTGGGATATAGACGCGACAAATGGTGAGCTTCCCACGACTGACTGATTTATGATTTAGGGCTATGCTAACGCTTTTTTCCAGTAATAACACATTCCTTAAATAAGCTAGCAGCCAGGACAAATCTTATACCAACGAATCATACAAACAAGTCCGGCTAATCCCTTAGTCGGCTTGATAGGTATTAGTTTTATATATTTACAAAGATAGATGAGAGAAATAAAAAAAATACAAACATTACCTACCGAACGACCAACACAAATTCTATAAAATAAAGAAAAGAAAGCACCCTCATTGGTGATGCAATAGTAATTAAAAAAATAAAAGTCCATGTCAACTCCTTGCAGTTTCCTAAGTATGAATTATGCCGCTCGGTGTATTCGTTAAGGGGCGGATCTATTCATTCTTTTTGTCCGCTGGCAGCAGTTAAGGAGGTCCGTAACTCCGTACTGTACCTAGGGGGGAGGCTAGGGGACACCCCCTCCCACTGAACTTGCTCGAGAATATTTTTTTCTAGACCCTCGAGAACGCTGGAATCGACACACTTGCCGTAGTTTGTTGCGCTCGTTCCAACGATGATAGTTCGAGTGACGTTGAGCTTGACGTCGGATTATTTGAGTCGGTTATTATTTTGAGTCCTACATTTGTACATTGCAAGATTTTTTTAATGAGTAAGATTTTAAGTGTCTTCCTCTTAACCTGCACTCATTAAACTCATGCATTTTTATATTCATTCATAAGTAGTTAATCATTTAAAAACCGGCCAAGTGCGAGTTGGACTCGCGCATGAAGGGTTCCGTACCATTATCTATCAAAACGGCAAAAAAACACGTTTGTTGTATGGGAGTCCCCTTAAATATTTATTGTATTGTTTGACCACGATCTCACATGTAGGTAAGTGACGATGTGGCCGATGATGAAGCACTAAGGTTAGAAGGAACCTATTCATTCTAGCCTAGAAGAGACCCAGATTATAGTTTTCAAGGTTACACGGTAGTGTTTAGTATGACGACGGTAGTGTATTCAGTTTCAAGAAAATGTTATGGTTATATTACACACTAGTAACTACCAACTAATCTACCCAAAACAACTCAAAACTCCTTTAACTGTCGCAAAACCAACAACAAAACTACATCTCTACGAAAAGTAATATATTCGATTTTATAAAATAAAATTACTATCGATATCACTCCGTCTTCACTTTCCCAACACTAGTTAGTCGAGGAGCTCGCAAGACGGTAATGAACTGAATTCCGCTCTTTGAGTCCGCGCTAAGATCTTCAGAGGCGTCAAGACGTGGGTGGATGGAGCTCCTCGGCTATTTCAAATGGAAATATGTTTATGAATTACAAGCAAAAGACGTAGTGAATATAAGCTAGTTCCGATATGTTTCTGCTAGTTCTTAGCTAAAAATATTTCTTTATTATTTAATTCTTTATTGCACAAAAAGCACAAGGAAATTGTACAAACGGAGGACTTAATGCAAAGCAGATTTGCTTGATATTATTTGATATGATAAACAGTATAAATTCAGTTACAAACTACATACATTTTGCGTTAAAGTTATCAGTACAAAATCTTGCATGAAATTATCAAATCAAAACTAACAAAGACATTCCAAAACAACTTAAACTAAGTGCGGAACTTAATCCTAAACACCAATAAACCCGACATTAAGCTAAACTTGAACTTCCGACAAAGATCTTGTCTTAATCTCGACGTTAACTTAACTGTAACTTAACCTGACTTCCTCGGAGGGGCAGTTTAGTGCGTTAACTTGATAGTGGACTCGTGTTTAGATAAGCCTGCGCTTATAAGTTCAGAAACTTAGGTTTGGACTTTGCGATACTTGTGCTTTTGTAATGACATTCTATTCGTATATTTTTGTCGCGGCCTAGGCCGTCGAGATAGAATTGAATATCAATGCTTAATGTGCAAATAGTGAAAAAAGGACGGATTTAAGGCGTGGGCCATAGATCAATCGTGATCGACGCGTCTGATGCATGGCCCTCGATATAAACCCGTTTTATTCAAGAGTTGTGTACTGTATACCATGACTACGAGAAAAAGAAAGATTTACAGACCGTTCACCGTAAGATGGCACCTGCCATGGAGTATTTATTTTTCTATGGTTGGTACTATTCCCAAGGCAGTGACCCAGACTAAGAGTAGGTATAACGCAGGGGATATCTTACGGTGAACGGTCTGTAAGCGAAAATAAGGATGGTTTAATGAATTAAAATGCACGCGCAAGGAGGTTATATAGCAATGAGATGGGGGTCCAATGTATTGGTGAGTTCTAAATTCAAATACCAAAAAAGTGATTAAAAGTACTTTTTATCCACTGTTTTCAGTGAATATAATAAGCTATTTTGAGGGGGAATGGTAGGTATATTTTTTTTTGTTCATTCTTTAGTTTGTGGTATTTAAAGCTTTGTAGCACTTCCACCGCACATTGGGTTCAGTGACTGCAAGGACATCTGTCGGTCAAACTTGCAGTAGTCTCATCAAATAGACCTACTCCGAATGCAGTCTTAATCACTCATTAAGGATATATCCTTTTCAGTAATTGGTAAGCGTGCTCAATTCACGCGACTCACTTTCGCGTCTGTTTACACACATGGATAATATTATAATTAGAGTATCAGCAGGAGGAAAAACCACAGAGTTAATAAAGGCGATTTTTAAGCCGCCTCCATATCGCCCGCCGCGCCACAAAGGTCGTTCGCCTGCGATGCAGGAGGTTGCGGGTTCGATTCCCGCCGCGGAAAAAATATTTGTAAGATTTGCAGATATTTGTGCAGGGTGTTCAGGGTATTTTCTAATGTATAATAAAAAATATCTATCTGTGTAATGTATTGCATTAAGTGTATCAGTTATCTAGTACCCATAACACAAGCTCTGCTTAGCTTAGGGCTAGATAATGTTGTGTGAACGGTCCAGCATTATTTATTATTATTATTTCTTCCGACATTGCAATGTCATCAGTACATCGGGTTAGAGGATTCGCAATTTTTTTTCGTAACTTCGTCAATGACGGAGCAAGTATATGGCCCACCTGATGTTAAGCGGAAACCACTGAATTTAAAGATGCATACCTCATAGGTCAAGTCCACCTAGGACGCACCCTATGTGGCATTGCACTGCGCCCGCAACGCTGAGACATAAAGATAAAAGTATCATGTGCCTGTACCTAATACGTCGTGTTACGTTTTTTATAACCATTGTAAACCATGATCTCACCTCGGCTCTGTCTACCCCTTCAGGGAAAAAGGCGTGTATATATGTATATATGATTTAAATTTGATATTGCTGTAAGAAGTATTATTCTACTAAGTAGGTAGGTACCTAGTACTTATCCTACTGGTTCCTTCTTGGTCTGGTTATTACCTAAGCTTTGCTCCACAAATCAATTTATTTTTTGACTTTTGTTAGAGAACCAACGTAAGCCCGCAAAATATAGGTACCTACAGCATTTAAATGAAAGATCTCGTACGCGAATTAATCATCTAAATGCGTACGCGCACCAACAATTAACACATCGCTAAGCAGGAAGCGAGCGAGGATGTGACGATATGGATTTAACCTTTGCCACATCCTAAGTCTTGGTTTGTCGCAATATTTAGGACGGGATAAGTTGACTCACTGGACGTCGAGGCCACTGTGTCACTCAACTTCTCAAGTAGGTAAGTTGACTCACTGTTTGGATTTTATCTGTGACTTATAGCAGACGGTTTTACTTACTCTTGTGACTCAGGCTGGATTATCTAGGGTTCAAAATCTAGTGTGTAAATAGAATTATTAAACAATGCGTAAGCATCCTCTTTTTGCTGTGCCTTCATGTTTCTAGCCTAAGAATAGAACCCTCTATCTCCCGTGCATAGAGTAGAACCTTCTGTCTCCCGTGCATAGCGTAGAACCTTCTGTCTCCCGTGCATAGCGTAGAACCCTCTGTCTCCCGTGGATAGCGTAGAACTCTCTGTCTCCCGTGGATAGCGTAGAACCCTCTGTCTCTCGTGGATAGCGTAGAGCCCTCTGTCTCCCGTGCATAGCGTTGAACCCTCTGTCTCCCGTGGATAGCGTAGAGCCCTCTGTCTCCCGTGCATAGCGTAGAACTCTCTTTCTCCCGTGCATAGCGTAGAACTCTCTGTCTCCCGTGCATAGCGTAGAACCCTCTGTCTCCCGTGGATAGCGTAGAGCCCTCTGTCACCCGTGCATAGCGTAGAACTCTCTGTCTCCCGTGCATAGCGTAGAACTCTCTGTCTCCCGTGCATAGCGTAGAACCCTCTGTCTCCCGTGGATAGCGTAGAGCCCTCTGTCTCCCGTGCATAGCGTATAACTCTCTGTCTCCCGTGAATTATTCCTATATCAGTTTATAAATTGGTATCTAAAAAAATACCATGATGTAATTTACTCTTATTCACCACTTTTCCAAAACTTGTATCTAACTTCCACTGACAAACCTGATAACGCCATAGATTTAGCGAAGTATTGGTAAAAAATGTATATAAAATAACCACTACCGACACGACTACAAAAAACTTAAAAAGTATGGTCCCTTGAGGGGTTTTAAACCCTAAACTATCACTATCTAACTCAGTAAAGTTCAGGTAAGTTAGACAGTGACAGGACAGCGCTCGCGCTACGAAAAGTGAACGAAAATCACGAAAAACGGTATTTAAACAAATATTTGCTGCGTAATCGAAAATATACATCGACCATGCCCTCTCAAATAATAATATTTGTAACTCTTATTAATTGTATCAGTGTACGCTGATAGGTAATAGAGATACAATAAGGATTACATTAATATAATAAATACGTACGTATTACGTACATATTATTTACGTTCTAAGCGCATTGTAGAGCTAAGATTACCATTTTTTTTTAAATAGAAAACTTATTGTAATCATAATTTGGGCTCGATCATGCCCTCGTAAATATGATGAAGATTATAAATATATATTTTTTGTTGTCTTAAACTTTGTAGATTCTGCTAAAAATAAGTTTAAAAAAGCCTATTTGATGTATTGTTGCATACGAATTCTATCTACCCTAAAATAGTTTTTCTAGACTTAGTTTTGTTAATAGATCTAGACGCACTTTAGAAGGGTGCTAAACGAAGTGAAACTTCGACGTAAACGGCTTATCAGCGATCAAACGATTCACTTGAACTGTTTAAAGCTACGATCGAGGATAAGTATCCTTAGCACGCGAAATAAATACGTTTTGGAAATGGGATGTAAGTTACCTCTACAGCAAAACACAGGTAATTTATGATATTAATGGAATCGCAAGAATGTCCACTCAAATACTTTCTAATTAGTCTACGATGTACATACACTACATACACAGTCACTATCAACGCCAAAATATAGCACGCTTGAAAATTCGAACGATAACAAAACAAGCTCAATACACTGCCGGTTCACACTCTAGTCATTCTAATGTGTTCAATAATCAAGAAGCAATGCACGGATAAACTTGACAGAATTGTTTATTTTATGCGCCGAGTCCATTTACTTTGAGGTCAGGATGTCCACGTGTAAATTTTTGGCCTACCCTGATTTTATCTTGGATTTGTCTCGTGAGACCGTTTAATTCTTCTTCTGCCAGATAATCATTCACACTTTGACCCATTAAAAACGAATATTTAAATTATTTCCTTCAAAACCCACTAAACTAAGATACAAGGATATAATTGCCTTAAGCGGCTTAATGGGTTAAATTGCGCTAAATGGGTCTAAATTGAGCTCCTTCCATAGAATTGAAAAACATGTTAATTTTGCGACGCCGCACCTAACCCGCTATAAATAGCAGACGTCGGTTGACGTGAGCTAATTAGTCTAGTAACCTAAATAAGATAAATAGATGAAGTAGATAGCAGTACCTATAGGTGAATAGTCTTGTACATGAAAAAAATTTTTTTGTTGAAAAATATCTTTTGCAATACAAATTTTTATGTAAATATTGAATGTAACAAATAATAAACATACATACATAGACACATGCCTTGTTCCCCGAAAGGGTAGGCAGAGCCTCAAAAGGCCTCTTTTCACAATGGGTGCACCATCGTGAGAATATAGACGTGACGTGGTGAGCTCATCGCCGCCATTGCTTCCCATAACTGACTCTGCTAACGCTTTCTTCCAGTAAATAACACATTCCTAGCAGCCAGGACAAATCTTATACCAACAAATATTTCTAACAAGTTCGGGTTATCTTATTAAATATACTATAATGTATTGGTGCGAGATGAGCGGCGAAGGATTGTGAAACTAAGGATTGTGTGTTAGATTAAGTTAAAAATAAAGTGTTTTTTATATAATGCTAGTATCTATTTCTATGGACTTATTGTTTAGGTTTAGTGCAATTATCAATAAGCCTGAAATAAAGGGTTTGAATTTGAAGCAAACCACAGACTCTGAAGTGACGACCACGACCACTCTGCCAAGAGTGTAACGACGAAGAAGAGAGATTGGCTTCTGAACCAAAAATGTTATCATCAGTGTTATGTTGTCAGCGAGATTTGATATCGGGAAGTGGTTGAAAATTATATAGCTAGATTTGTCCACCACATACAGGAAAGCAAGATAAGCAAGCAAGCTTGTAATACCTACGTGAAAAACATATTAAACCAAGCTTATATGAAATTAGTGAACGGAACCGTGAGCCGATCAAAATGAGCCCAAACTCTGCCGTGCTATTATTCATCCTAGTTGAGTTCCGCTGTCCATCATCAGACGCTCACCGTCACCATAATATTTTATGGTCCTCGGAACTGGATACGTATGCAACATTTCAACTCCATCGAGTTTGGAATTGGTTAAAAATTCAGTTGTAAGATTTATCCCTCACAGACATTGAGAAAGGAAAGCAAGTAGCTATAGAGTTAGTCTATTTTCGTTTTCTTCAAAAAATAATTAAAATAATTCAGTAAAGAATTAGATGTTTAATAAAATCTGTTATAGGTATAAATGATTGAGGAGGAGGATCCTGGAGATTTTGTAAAATTATCTATAGGTACTTTTTGAGTGGCGCTGGACTTTTTTGTATGATTTTTGTTAGCTTTATACCTACGCCATAAAGCCACAGCAATGTTCAACTTGGTCCGGAACTTCGAACGCATTTGAGCCAGCCTCAGATATTACACTTAGGAAGTATCGCCATTAGGTACTGCAACTTAGACCATTACATATGCATGCGCTTCTACTTGGCCCATTCGTAACTTGAACACACGAGAATGTAGTGTGGCGAGCCAAAGTTGGATTATGGTGGGGTATAACGCAAAATTACCAATCTTAGATTTGATTTTCAACTAACTAAATCAAATACAAATATTCAAATTAAAAATATGCATGGATACTAAATTATAATTCCGAGGGATCACTGTACCAGAAACACGATAGGACAATATTATCTCGATAGAAAAAAAGCACAAAGTTACCTCTAACTTTTTGCTAGATTCGATTGTTTATTAAAATGGAGCATATTATTGAGTAAAAAATTCAATAAATAAAATCAATACAACACAGCCGAGGGTTTACTATAATAGGGGTTTTGTAAAATTATCTATATTTTACGAGATATTCAAAAGAAACAGCTTTTTAGGGCGGCGCGCGACGTTGCCTGGTGTCTGCGCAGCCTTAAGACCATATTGCATTTGTCATGGTAATTTTGTATGTAATTTTTACCTAATGCACCGCTTCAGAAGGTTTAATTGTGTGGATTTGCTGTAGACCGTGTGTCACATAGGTAACTGCGTTCACAGACAGACTTCAGCACACTTTGGACGAGGTCCAGGTCTCTTTTTGGCTTCAAGATCTCGTTTGAACTTCTGCGGTATGAAGCGTTATTCGGAATTGTTGTGTAATTTGTATGACTGTGTGTTCGCTGATATTGTTGTTTTGTAGCTTTTGTAGAGTACTTAAGAAGTTTAGGAATTTCAGGGATTTCTGTATTATTACGTTGCTGCAATAGACTTCATACTGCGGTTTTAAGAAACCCATTTTCTTAAGAGAGCTCGGATAATTTTATTTATTTTATTTTATTTATTGAACAAAATCCACAGCCCTTAATATAAAAACAGTAATTTCTTAATATGTTATCATAGGGCAAATAAATGATTGTGAAATGAGAAATTAAAATTAAAATTTGATCCAATAATTACAGAGATTATTGAAGAAAAACGTGAATAACATCTTACTAGGTTAGGGTTTTGTCCCATAGACTCTGATAATTTGTTGGTCCTCGTCAGCTTCCCTCGTTCTCCAGGCACTACACAAGCACTTCCCACCTAGTAAGAAGGATCATCAAATAAAGCCAAGCCGGGTTTGTTGCCTGATTCTTCTAGGTTTCTTTGCGTTGGAACAGGAGTTAATTTAGTTTGGTTTTAAGAAGGGATTTTACGAAATAGCGAATATTTTATGGTAGTATTTTAGGTTTGACAGCTTTGATATAATTGTAATCTGTTTTTTTTTGTTAATGTTGTTTTTTTGTTAGTCACTAGTTACACTACTAATCTTATAACCCTACTTAATGTAGGAAAAATAGTACCAATGACTTGTAAAATCTAAATAATACTATTGACTACTATTGACTTTTGACTAAATTGTATGAATTAGGTCATAGCGCCGAGTTGAATTACCGAATTATAGCATAGTTACAATGAAATACGTTTTGTAAAACGATATCATTTTGAAAAATCGGGTTGTCTGTTCAGGCACGTTTTAAAAGTTATGTAAAAGCTTTTTTTGTGCTGGTTAACAATAAGTTCTGATATTTTTTAATTTAAAAGTGAAATTGAAGTTTTTTTAGTTTTTATTGTAGGTACCTATGGACTTTCAAAAATTACTCGCAGACGAAGTCGCGGTTAAAACTGGTAGTTTCCGGATAATTTCAATAAATACACTATCGACTTGGTTTGCACTTGTAAAGTTGTCATTGTCACACAGAATCTTGTTTTTTTTTTCTTTATTTGTTTAAAGGAGATTTATCACTAAGTGACAACGTCACTCCCGTACAGAATATAAACAATATATACAAATACTATTTACACTACCCTTAAATAATAGTTTGAAGAGCATCTCGGCTTAAAGGCACTCTTTTCTAGTTCACATCAATAATAAAAACATTAAAATTAATAACTTTATATTATTTCCAAGTCGTTTATTTAATTCCAGCTAGTTGCACCAACTAAATCGGGAGCAAACAAACCTCGCGTTTTAAAACACTTGATCAATTTGTCGTCCGGAGGGTTCCAAGGAACGGAACCCTAAATTGGCCGCTAACGAGGAAACGATCTTGTACGCGCACCGCTCTACGGAACACTAGTCAATCTCAGCTCCGGCTAAGCTGTGTTCACATCGAGGTTCATGGGTACTATAGAACCATCATCATATATATAATCGCCTTAAAGAGTATACAGCAGCTGATTGGTCTTATTTGGAGGCTTACTCCTCAAAGAGGAGCCAATGCTATGAAAAAAAAAAAACAATTAACTTTTTTTCTGTAAATTGAACGTACAGAAATGTACTACCAGTTCATTAACAAAATGAAAAAAAAATAACAAAGTGCAGCTGTTTTCGACTGAAAATTTGATTCAACTTCTAAACGAATCATGTACTTTTTTTCAGCTAAATATCAAAGACTTTGTCTTCAAAATGGACGTATTATTCTTTGATGCGTCGGTTTTTCACGTGGCAATTAATTGTTTTTCGTGATTTCCACTTCGTGATGTTTGTCTTGTTAATTTTAAGACCAGCTGGAAGACGGTATTAAGGTCTCTTGGTATTTAAATTTGACTCTATAATATGCACGAATCTTTACCTTGATAATGATATCGTTTCCAACGTGTACCGGCACAGGTGTGTTAGGGACATTTGACATAATGTTTTGGTCTGCCTGTTGGGAGACGGTATTGAAATCTCTTTGCATTTAAATTTGACTGTACAATGTGCACATAACTTTACCTATCCGTAGAGGAAGAGACAATTTGAATCACAGCTGCAGTGGAAGTAGCGCTGTAAGTACAAGTGGTTACTAGGTAATGGGTTGCTGTTGTGACGGCCCGCGCTAGGATGTCTCTATTAGCACAATTGATAGAGCAGACGACAGACTCAGCATACAAACTTACTAGATACAGAGTAGGAACTTTATAATATGTTTTTTGTTGAGAAATTTAAGTGCCGTTGATTGCCCGTCCTAAGAATAGATCCCTCCAGCGCCTCCCGTGGATGGCGTAAAAGCTGAATAAGGGATTACCCACACTTGTTAGTAACACACACACACACACACACACACACACACACACACACACACACACATAGTCCTGATTCCACACTAGTAATTATGGTGACATTATTAAAATTTTATTAAATTTTCCAAAAATTAAAGGTAATCTGGACTTATAAGTAAGATACATTGGTATGAGATTTGTCCTGGCTGCTAGTTTATTAAGGAATGTGTTATTTACTGTAAGAAAGCGTTAGCAGAGTCAGTCGTGGGAAGCAATGGCGGCGATGACCTCACCACTTGTCACGTCTATATTCTCACGTTGGTGGAACCTACGGTGAAAGAGGCCCATTGAGATTCTACATACCGTTTCTGGGAAAAAGTCATGTGTAGTATGTTGTGAAATATCTTTTTAAAAACAGGCTTTCATAATAATAGTGGTTAAAACCGTGAGCCGTTCAAAATGAAGACGGCCACGCTAATATTAATCACCGAAGAGTTGGTCCACTTGTTGTCTCCATCATCAGATCAGCTCGCTGTAACCATATTGTATTCTCATAGGAACTTTATAGATAGGTATGCAAAATTTCAGCTCAATTGGCTCAGCTGCCCAATCGCGCTTATTCAAACGTTCCATCTAAAGCTTTACTGCTTACGTCTGGATTGATTATGTTTGGCAACCGGCAATAAACATCAGGGTCGAGACTCTGGGTCCGTGGGGGGGCCCTTCACGTTTTCAAAATTCTTTCAGGGCGTCTGGTCAAAGCGACGCTCGACCCGAGAGCTGGCTCTTATATGGCTCAACGCATTAGTATTGCCATTCAGCGTGGCAATGCAACCAGCATCTCAGGGATGCTTCCGTCTGGTAGTGAATGGATTACTTGAGCTACCTTTAGATCGTTAGCAGCGGTCTTCGGGTAGCACAACTGTTTCATATGTATTTTTACCTTCTATTAGTTGTATTATTATTTCAGTAAATAAATCAGTACATAAACATGACCAATCCAGATGCAGTAAAGTTCGAACGTTCGAACTTTAGTTGGAACGTTCGCGGTTAGGGCCCAGGATTAAAATTTATTTGCAAGATTTCATCCATAAAAAATCTTGTAAAAAAATAAACCCAACTTGAGTATATTTTTCCTGAAGTTTTGATCATTTTGCTGCATAATATTGTCTCAAACCTAAAAAAAACATACGTCGCAGGCAAACAAAACTAGGATTCTCGGTAAAAAAATAATTTGATTGACAACCCATAATCCTTTATCTCATCTATCATAGAAATATTTGACACCAAAAACAACCACGGGGGTCGTCTTAAACATAAACATGGCACCAACCTAGGTCATAATTCCCAAGGGCCACACAAAAACTTACCAACGGTCCCACCCATAGTCCTCAATTACAGTTAAGGTTCATTCAATTATCAAGGTTAAAATCTAGATAGTCGTATCTTCCAACAACGGTCCCCACACAGTCTCCAATTAAAGCTATGGATTAAATTTATTGTTTCAATTAAAAACTACCATAAAATTTTGGCTATAAGTGTGAATGTCCCAAGCACACAATTTGGTTTTGCCTCTGACTACCCTCTTGTGAGATATCTACACGGATCTGATTAAGGACAATAATTATGGAGATGAAAAATGTAAGATTATGTTTATGTTATATTATATTGTTAAATATATTTGATTTAATTTGAAACGTTTATAGAAAGATATGCTCTCGCTTGAGGCGCGAAATTCAATTTTTTGGTCTTTTTTGCTCAATACAGCTCATCAACACTTCTTCAGATAGCAAAAGTTGATTTCGCGAGAACTAGGAGACTTAACACACATATTTTAATTGATAGTATCTCATAAATATCATCAGTAGCTACGATACCCCTCCCCTAAACACATTTTTACAGTGTGTTTTTTTGTTTGGGGTATCATAACTTGATTGGTGATATTTTTATGAGATACTATCAATTAAAACATTTGTGCTTAGGTTCTCGCGAAATCAAGTTTAGCTATCTGAAGAAGTGTTCATGAGCTGTAATGGGCAAAAAGCAAACTGAATTTCGCGCCTCAAGCGAGATCGTCCTTTTAATCCAGTAACTAGGTACGTTAAAGTTGTGTTGTGACGTCTCTGAGTATCGCCACAAGTCCCCCTTATCGGCAGGAAACAGTTAAAATATCCATTATTCGTATAAGTCAAAGCGTTAAATTAACATTTTAATTCCCTAATGTCACTTTAGAAGTTAGGACGGCGGATGTGTTAACAATATGGCACGCGATAACTTGTGTGTTTTCCTTCAAAACATTATAACTGGTTGATAAGAAACCAACCAGATGTCGAGTGTATTCGTCATTGGCAGTATAACATGCGCTGTTAGCGGCCACAAAAGAAACAAAGGAACAAGTCATTAATTTTGTAAATATTAAAAAACCCTCTACGCAATGAAACGACTGAACCGATTTTGATAAAACATAGCTATGAACACTCCCGACAAATTCACCTTTCACACAAAAAAAAAAACGAAATCGGTTTATCCGTTCGGGAGCTACGATGCCACAGCAGACACACATACCGACACACACACTGGCACACACACAGACACGTCAAACTTATAACACCACGTTGTTTTTGCGTCGGAGGTTAAAAATTAACAGACATTTCAAAAAAGAATACCTCCCATTTTTTAGCATAATCCTCTGTCATAGTTTTATCAATAATATATGGTAAGAATAGATCCCTCCGTCTCCTCCCGTGGATGTCGTAAAAGCTGACTAAGGGATTACCCGGAATTGTTGATAAGATTCGTTGAATTGTGCTGGCTGCTAGCTTATTGTGGTATGTGTTATTACTGGAAGAAAACGATAGCCGAGTCAGTCGTGGGAAGTAATGGCGGCGATGAGCTCACCAGTCGTCACATCTATATTGCACGATGGTGCAACCCACTGTGAAAAGAGACCCATTGAGTCCCTGCCTCTATGTATATCAAATATTTTTTGTTAATTATGTGATGCGAAAACACGATTCCATAAAAAACTCGATATGGTCAGGCATGGTAAGTGCATCGTACGATTGGGTCAGGTAGGGTAAGTGCATCGTACGATTGGGTCAGGTAGGGTAAGTGCATCGTACGATTGGGTCAGGTATGGTAAGTGCATCGTACGATTGGGTCAGGTAGGGTAAGTGCATCGTACGATTGGGTCAGGTAGGGTAAGTGCATCGTACGATTGGGTCAGGTAGGGTAAGTGCATCGTACGATTGGTTCAGGTATGGTAAGTGCATCGTACGATTGGGTCAGGTAGGGTAAGTGCATCGTACGATTGGGTCAGGTAGGGTAAGTGCATCGTACGATTAGGTCAGGTAGGGTAAGTGCATCGTACGATTGGGTCAGGTAGGGTAAATGCATCACACGATTTTCAAAGTTGAAATGCGGCTGGTGCTGCACTTTCCCCATTGCCACACTATAAATAATAGTAAGCTGATCTCCCCCCACCGGACTATATAAAAAAAAACAAGTAATCAAATTGTACCGTTTCAATGAATACATTAAGGCGATAAGGTTAAGGTTGTCCTGCTGTTCCTTGTTTTTTAATCATTGTTACATAGTTTTCTCTTTTGTTTGTGAACAGCGGATAGCTACCGAGTATTATGGCTGCTGAGACGACAGCAGCATTCTAAGGCGAGGCTGAAAAACAGCGTGGTTGAGCCCTCGACATTTTCTCTTTTCTAGACTAAATACCTATGTTATTTTTATACTTATATCTTGTGTTTGATAGTATAGTGTAGCCCTTTTATTTTTATTTATTTTTTATATGTTAAAGTTTTTGAGTCGTTGCGTTACACGCTCTCTCAATAACGATAAAGGTTACTAACTCTTTATTAACACAGTAATTATTTGAGGATGTAATATAAATAAATCAAGAACAGAAACACGATTGGTAAACCTATTCTCGGTTCTCCTATAAAAGGTCTCGTAAAACAATCGTAATGTAAATTACGCAACACCGCAGACTTTTCTAACTTGAACCACGTTTTATTAAATTGTAACCAGATATATTTTATCATTTTTCTGTGCAGGACAGACAGACAACGATAAGACCGAGTGTTTGAGGCGTGTGGTGGTTTCGCAATAAATTCATATTTGTAGCATACAGGGTGGAAAAGACCGGATTGAGACAAACGGTTGAAAAGTTACAAACTAATAAGTACAAGTTCCTCTTGCACTGGATTTACAAATGGTTTACAAGACTATCTGGCCTCCTTAAGCAGAATAAAGTATTTTTTTTTATGTAACTAGAGGTACGCACGCGTCTAATTTCGCGTGAAGTTTTTTCCATGCAAACTTAATTCCTTGCTTAGTCCACCCCTACACCACAAGAAAGACTAGCCAAACTGCAAGTCTCTAGGACTTACGGCTTAGGCTGTGCGTTGATAGTCAGTGAATCATTCTGTTAATCACGCAACGATTTTATGTATATAACGCGCGTCATGTAAAAAGAACGCTAGCGGTCAGGCTTCTTCAGGCGTTCCAGCGTTTTTTTTACATGACGCGCACTATTCTTTGAAGATTTTCGCAATAACATATTCGGCATAGGCCGGCAAGGTCAATTTATCTCGAAGAAGGTTCTCTAAATAATTATATATCAATTTGAAGAAATCAGAATTTCGTACGCGATTAAAAAAACATCTGAATTTTATCGGGATGTAACGATTTTTGTTTTGTTAGATGGTTTGTCTGTGTAGTTGACTCTGTTTTCAGTTGTGTTTTTCACCCTGTATAATAACGGCCATTTATACGGTCATTTGGTGTTAATTGTTGGGCGTACAGGATATTTGAGAGCACTGATAAAGCTATTGAGATAATAGTGAAGTGGCTCAGAGTGATCACTGATCAGTGTGATGCGTCGATGATTCGTCGTAAAAGTATCGGAACACGTGTTAGGCATGTTAAACATCGGTGCAGAACTGATTATAAATTTTGAACAAATCTAATTTAATATGCAGACAAGTCCGAGTAGAAATTACGTCTTGAGGCTTACGTACCGTTGCTTTGGCATAATTTATCCTAAGATGCTGAATTATAGTGATTTTGTAGAGCTTTTTCCTACAAGTTTCACCACCCCATTTCAGAGATAAAAATTCAAAATTACTCAAGGTTAAACTTCTTACATTATTTGTGTCACAAAGCCTCCTAGCATTCCAAATAACCGTGCTACTATAAAATGCCACTTATCTTTGGAATAGTTACACAGTATTTTGACTTTTGCATTCACAAGCCAGTTTCAAATTAGATTGAATGAGACAAAACACGGTGTAACGATATATTGTACTCGTAATAAGTACTTACTGACTTGTTTATTATTTATGTATACAATAGGACGATGCTTTTTATTAAATATTTTGAGATAGTTATCAAGTGTGACTTTAGAACATTGTCTATATAGGTAATATTATTTGGTTTTGATGACTTACCACACATTTTATGATGTCTATGGATAAATAAATAAATACAATACAATACCACTGAACTGATTTTTATGAAAGAAGAAAAGCAGATTGCTATACATTTTCAGCCTAGGACAAAGGAAGCCGCGTATTTTTCCTTTATATGGAAATACTGGCAATAATTAAAATAAAAATAAAATAATACTATAGGTTTCGTAATACTCCCACTTCCATACATGGAACTAGTGAGTAGCATTAGTTCCATGTGGAACTAGCCACATGGAACTACTGGAAAAATTTGAATGAAACTTGTACGTTTCGATGAGTCTCGAAGATGTTCCCTTAAATCTATTTATAAAGTAAATTACGTTGTTTCTCTAGAAATAGGCTGAAAAAAGATAGGTGTTAGTTATCAGTTAAAGTGTTAGTTATCATTTTAAGTATGACTAACTCTCGGGCCATGCTGTCACGTCTAAAAGTGTGGAAGAGAAATTCCTTTGTCACACAAAGACAAGCCGTTTCCGCACTTTGCTTTGAGATACGCCGGTTGTTTAACGAGAAAGGGCGTTTACTTTGAGACGCCTACTTTCAAGCCAAGAAGCCTTTTTCAGTTAGTTTTTTTTTAACAACTTAAGTGGGTATCAGCGAAACGTTGATAAATAGCCGATGTAGTTTTTTTCTGAACTGATAAATTAAATGCACCAAAAAGGTTTTTTTTATACTACTTGGAATGATGGGTCAAGCTGATGGCCCACCTCGTGTTAAGTGGTGCCTTTCTGCCTATAAACAGTGCATTACCTCACAGGTCACGCCCACCTAGAACGCACCCTATGTGGCATTGCACTGCGCCCGCCACCCTGAGACATAAAGATGAAAAGTCTCATGTGCCTGTAATTTCACGGGCACCCTTACCCTTCAAACCGGAACACAGCAATGCGAGCACTACTGCTTTGTGGCAGAAATATTACTGGTAGAACTTCCCCGGACGAACTCTTTCACAAAGAAGCTCTACTACTACTAAATAGTTTTTCAGTTTTTCAAATTTTTCTACCTAAAAGTCCAAAAGCTCTCAAGGTTTCATCCATTTTAGTAGTAAGACCATAAAATCGATAATGTTACGTCATGGAGAATTCCTCACCAGATTCTGCACAAAATATTTGCAGATAAGGCAACACTTGACCCAATAACCTTTTATATTTTTGGTGTTTTATATGTCTTGTGTAACCAACACAAGACATATAAAACACCAGTTAATTATAAATTTACGTTTTTTACAGATTACTATTATTTTTCTGATTATGAGCAATTTCATCACGGCTTCAAGAATCCGGTATTAATGAGCACTTACGGGCCTAGGCCAACTGAGTGTCATGGTTATGGGTTGTTTGTTGTTGTTCCTGTTGAGTTGAGACGTGGCGTAAAGATGATCGGTTTGCAAGAATTATTATTGAATTATTAGAATTATTGAATAATTATTAGAATTATTACTGCCTGTGGTGTCTCACTGCAGGGCAAAGGCCTCCCTTCCTTCCTTCCATTCGTCTCTGTTTTTGGCTATTTGGGACCAATCCTTCAAGTAGGAGACTACTTCATCCCGTCATCTCCGTCTCATTCGCTGTCTCCAAAAAACAATAAAAAAATATGTACTTGCTTATTTTGAGAGCTTTATCGGTGATTTCAGTTTTTCTACTCATCTCCTCGTTTCAAATTCTATCACGAAGTGAAACTCCGAGCAAAACTCTCTCCTTAGCCCGCTGCATGACTTTGCTCTTGAATAAGGCCAATAGTTTGTAACTACGTTTGTAGTTTGTGTTATGTATTTATTTTATGTATCATATGTAGGTTTGCGTACATATAATGATATGTGTATTTGTCAAGGTGATAACACCACTGTCCCATTCTTCCATATAGTCCTCTCCATCCTAAGGTTGTCTGGAAGAAATCACTACAAGTGATTGCACTTTTCTGTTATTTTTGTTATTTATGTTTTGTATTTATTTATGTGTGTTATTTAATCTTTAATGTAAAATAAAGAGTTAATATCTATCCATCTATCTATGTCTCAACTCTCAGTGCCGTTCACCACGTTTTCCTTTATGTGAGAGTAAAACCTATGATCTCGTTTGTCTACAGAGTATTTAATTTAGTCCCAAATCCTTATTAAGATCTTTAGATGATATGAAACCGATACTAAAATCATCGTCATTAAGTTAATATTACAGACAGTAGCATGTCCAGTAAAGGGTGAAGTCGGCCAATCAGCATACATAAGTTATGAAGCTAGCGTGCTTCTGGGCCCATTACTGGGCTTCTATGAAAAAGGACATTTCAGCCTTATCGTCGGATATCACGAGAATAAAAACTGCTGATAAGATCGCGTAGGGGTGAGCGTGGTAGAGACTGTCGATATCGATGAAAGTTCACGATGTTGTATCTCTATACTATAAACATGGGCTATTAAATATATTTTAAAAATATTTACAATCAACGTTATTATACGGTAATTATGCATTATGGCATGTATAATTATGCTAAATACATGAACATTTCAGCTGCTTGAGACATTTTATAGTAATTTACATATATTTTTTACTTTCTATGCTGGAACCGCTACATGAAGAGAAAAGCAAGGCTTTTCACACATTTTGCTCTCTGTAAACTTATGACAAGCCGTGGTGAGTCCGGCCTGAGACTAGATCCCAGCTGTCGTAAAAACCGACTGTTATATTACACCAGGGGATGGGCAGCAGCATTTACCGGAGTACTTAACACTAATACCACGGCCACGAAGCTGACTGCAATTGCATCTTAAGAGGCTATCAAGAGTCAAATACACAGATATAGATATAAATAAATCTGTGGTCAAATAGGCTTTTTCAAACATATTTTTAGCGAAATCTACACAGTTTAAGACAACCAAAAATATATATGTTAATCTTCATCATATTTCCAAGAGCATGTTTGAGCACAAAACACGATTTCGATAAGTTTTCTCGATAAAATAAAATCGTGAACTTACCTCTACAATGCGCTTATAACGTAAATATCTCTATTACCTATCAGAGTACATTAATAAAATTAATAAAAGTAACAAATAATATTATTTTAGAGGGCACGGTCGATTTATATTATTGATTACGCAGCAAATATTTGTTTAAATGCTGTTTTTTGTGATCTTCGTTCACTTTTCGTAGCGTGAGCGCTGTTCTGTCACTTTCTAACTTTCCTGAACTTTACTGAGTTAGATAGTGACGGAATTTAGCTGTTGTTGTTTCGCCTGGGACGCAGGAGGTTGCGGGTTCGATTCCCGCCTCGGAACAAATATTTGTACGATCTGCAGATATTTGTTCAGGGTGTTCGGGGTATTTTCTATGCATAATCAAAAATATCTATCTATGTAATGCATTGTTTTAAGTATATCAGTTGTCTAGTACCCATAACACAAGCTCTGCTTAGCTTGGGGCTAGATAATGTTCTGTGAACTTGTCCAGCATTAGATAGATAGATAGAAAATACTTTATTGTACACCTTAAAAAAAATACGAACAAAAGGAAAACTAAAACTTAACTATATAATTATTAGCATTATTTATTATTTATTTCATTATAATAATCGAGTAAAGCCCATCACTAGCCTGGTGTATGGAAGACAGGCGCTTATTAGCCGTCATTATCTACACCAGTATCGGGGTGACATATGGCCAATATTAGACTCATATCTGCATGAGGACATGCGAGAAAGACCCACGCTAGCCTTCGTGTACAAACTTTAATAACTCTTTGTTACATACACATAAAGGGAATAGAGTTCGTTTTTCTTTGTCGCTGAAGATATGAGGATTCATATAGCGGTGTAATGAGTTTTTATTGAAGTAGCTGGAAGAAATTACACTACATTGAGAGTAGGAAACTCAAATCAAAGTTCAACTGGGAATGCCTCGAGCTTTAATATGACTTTTGTTGGAAGATAGGGTCCTACATATACATAAATCAGTTTTTTTTTTCATTAGCTGGTAGTCGTCTACTACTGGGCGAGCCCTCTAAAAAGGGGGTAAAGGGAGATTAGCCATAATCACCACGCTTGGCAGGGGGATTGGTGATCGCAGCATTGGTGTTGAACCAGATGGATGCTGCTGCACATCCTCTGGTGTAATCCTTTAGTCGCCTCTTACGACATCCACGGGAGGCGTTGGAGGAGTCCTACACCTAAGCCGAGACTACCACAGTAGGAGGCACAGGAATAGGTACTGGCGGGAAAAATTGCAATTTTTAAACCTCTTACTTCATAAGCGTCCTTAATTTATTATTATAATTAATTGGTCAACCTTTACTGGTGGACTTAGGCCTCCCATGTCGCATGCTAAGTTGATCAATCTGGGCTTACTGAACATGAACTTTACTGAGCTAGATAGTGTCATACCCTTCAAACCGAAACACAGCAATACGAGAACTACTGCTTTGCGACAGAAATAAGTATAGTGGTAGTACTTCCCCGGACGAACACTTTCACTGAAAAGCTATACTGCTAACGAAACCTGTACCTACCTACTAAGTAGGTACGTACAATAATTTGTATACCATGTCCTTGCCTTGTTTATCGTTAGAACCATATTGCATTCTCTTGTAATACCGATTAAGTAATTTATCGCATGAAGGTCTACAATATAGAACTGACATACGTGCATGTCTAGGAGTTATTATGGTTTGTTTGTCCTCTAGACTATCTGGCAATGATATCATGGTAATTATTGACTGACAACTGTTCATACTAACAGTAAGTTTTTGACTCAAAACCACAAGAACCACCGAGAAAGATTTTTACCACTTTTATTTATAGAAGCCCAGCAAACAAACACCAGCTTGCTGCCTTGGACTCGATCGAACGCAGAGCTTCAGGCTTATATAGACTTGTTTGCAAGATTAATTGGTATAAGATTTGTCCTGGCTAGGATGTTATTACTGGAAGAAAGCGTTAGCAGAGTCAGTCGTGGGAAGCAATAGCGGCGATGAGCTCACCACTTGTCACATCTATATCCCACGATGGTGCAACCCACGGTGAAAAGAGGCCCATTTGAGGCTCTGCCTACCCTTTTAGAGAAAAAGGCGTGTATCTATGTATGTTTGACGTGGCATAATAAATGTGCCAGCCACACCTGACCTACCCCTAAGTGAACGGTTTCAAAGAAGCGAAAAAGTTATTATTATTCCACATATAGCATATGGTGTTTTTTGACCATAAGTCACATAATAAGGTGAACAATACCGATAAACAAAATGCACGAAACTAGGGTGAATACTTCCCACGCATTCCCATGCACTTTCTAAGGGGTGGTTATGGTCAAGTGTGAGTCGTGGACGGACACACAAGCGTACAAGCGTAGGTATTTTGATCGTGAAAAGTCTAGTTTGCAAACTAAAATAGAATAGAGTTCTTAAGATCCATTTTGGGGCGCGTTTTTTTTTGTGGTTTTGCTTGTTTCAGCTCTTCAGATTGCAAAAACTGATTTTGCGAAAACTAAGAGACACATGCTGCTATTAATAGTTTCACTATTTATATATTTACTATATTTATAGTGTTATAACATAACATAATAACGTAACTAACATATCATATAATATAACATGTGTGTTTATGTCTCTTAGTTTTAGCAAAATCAGTAGCGACAAAAAAAAACAAATTGTCCATCCATATTTTTCTCCGCTTGTTGCCCGTAGGACGGTTCAGTTGTCCGGTCTACCCATAGATCTAGAATATACTGAAATTTTTAAGTCTATGGGTCAACCAGACTACGGGTAACACACAGTTTTATTGAATTCGGTTGGCAACCAATACAGCCAAAGTAGTGTTTTCTTAAATCTATGATTGTTTTAAGTCTTGTGTCTGTTTTTTAATACTCGTCTAAGTATAGTAATAAAAAGTTCTTTATGTGTGATGTCTTGTGGGAGCTAACCCCAAAATGATTAAGGACATTAAGTGCCATATGTCCCACGATAGTATCGAGTCTTATTATTACAGCATTTAGATAAACTGTCCAAAGTTCAATGACAGTTACGGTTCAAGGTACAGACCAACTATTAATTAAATTAAATAATACATACATAGACACATGCTTTTTCCCGTAAGGCTAGACAGTGCCTTAATGGGCCTATTTACATCGTAAGTTGCACCATCGGAATATAGATATGACAAGTGGTGAGCTCATCGCCGCTATTGCTTCCGACGACTGACTCGGCTAACGCTTTCCGCCCAGTAAAAACACATACACACATACATAGACATACGCCTTTTTCCCCGAAAGGGTAGGCAGAGCCTCAAATGGGCCTCTTTTCACCGTGGGTTACACCAGCGTAGGATATATATGTGACAAATGGTGAGCTCATCGCCGCCATTGCTTCCCACGACTGACTCTGCTAACTCTTTCAGTAATAACATGTTAGCGAGGACAAAATTAAATCTTATACCAATTAATCTTACAAACAAGTCTATATAAGCCTGAAAGCTCTGCGTATGATAGAGTCCAAAGCAGCAAGCTGGTGTTTGTTTGCTGGGCTTAGTCTAGAAATGAAAGTGGTAAAAATGTTTCTCGGTGGTTCTTGATTTGGTTTCATAATACATTCCATAAGTAAGCTAGCAGCCAGGACAAATGTTATACCATCGAATCTTACAAACGAGTCCGAGTAAGACTAACGTAGACTTTCGTACGTATTTTATTGTTGCATTTTATGCAACAAATAAAAACTATAAAAACTCCTCTTACTCATTTTATCAACTTAATTATAGACTTCTGTTTACACCAAAATGATCCAACAGTTGTCCTCAACCAGTCAACCAACAATTTATTAAATTAAATTTTAACTAATGACGTAAACTTTTGCGGTTTTCAGCCATGGGAAAGGAAAGGTAAACTTGAAATCCCATATCCCATACCTATTTCTGCCGCAAAGCAGTTAGTTTTCGCATTGCTGTGTTCCGGTTTAAAGGGTATGGGTGCCGGTGAAATTACAGGCACATGAGACGTTCGATCTTTATGTCTCAGGGTGGCGGGTGCAGTGCAATGCCACATAAGGTGCGTTCTAGTTGGATGTGATCTATGAGGTAATGCATTATTAAAGGCAGAGGTTACCGCTCAACATCTTAAAAGGTTTGCTTGTTTTTTAAAAATTATCATCATCATCATCAGCCCACACTAGTCCACTGCTGGACATAGGCCTCTCTCTCCTAATACGTGCCACTGAGCCCGGTGTTCGGCTCTTCTCATCCACTTTCTGCCCGCCCCGCCGCCTTTCGTAGGTCATCGCTCCACCTAGCCAGAGGGCGCCCCACGGTACGTTTACCAAGACGCGGTCTCCACTCAAGAACACGATTGCACCAACGTTTTTTTTTTTAAATTGTAACGTTTTATGTTGAAAAATTTACCAATTAATAGTAATTTATTGTCAGTAATAATCGATCTATAATCATCGTCCGACTGAAATATTCTATCTAAAATGTAATTTTTTTCAGGAATACAATTTTATTTAAGTTCACCTATAAATGATAGAATTGTAAACATATGCATTCGGTAATAATTCCGCCACTCTCAATCGAAAACTGCGTAAGAATTCGATACGAATGACTCTCCACGAAGCATCCTCAGGAAAAAATTTGACTCGCTGCGCTCTAAAATTATATAGAAACAAAACAGCAAAAATAATGTTCTTGTTTTGTGTCTAGTGCAGAAAAGCATTTTCCATAAAGATATTCACTCTAGCATTGAAGAGACCCAGATTATAGTTTCCAGGAAAGACAGACGACGGTAGTGTATTCCACTCCTTAGCAGTTTGCATTATAAAGGGAGAACTGAAACGTTTAGTACGAATAGAGGGTATACTAATGAGGTAAGTAAGGATGGTACCGAACCGTGCACCTGCTCGTCCTATGATGAAAAGGAGATGGTGGGATCAGATCATGAAGTTCCTTGGAGCATTCCCCGAAATGTAACCTATAGAAGATCGAAAGGCAAGCGACTTTACGGCGGTGCTCGAGACTCTGGATCTTAGTCTGCGCCATATGTTACTCACCTATAAGCCTGAAAGCTCTGCGTCTAAGGCAGCAATATGACCAATATGATAAGTATATAACCTTAATAGCATTTTTGACATGTGTAGTTGATTATAACACGTAGGTACCTATTAATCTTGCTAATGTTTTGAATCTTCTGGATATTTCCTTGAATGATTCATTCAAGCCGATTGTATTATTTTCCCTGAGCACTAATTTAGAACGATATCGCTTAAATATAACCAGCGAGCGAGTCTTCGCAACAACTGGCAAAACTTGCTTTCATCTGTTAATTAGTTGTTGTAGTTTATGTAACTAAAAAACAATTACTTTTCATACATTAAAGCAATAACAATAACAATAAAAGCCTTTATTCAGATTCCTAATATACATAAGGCTTTACAATAATAAATAGTTTAGACATTGACAACAGAATCTGTTTGCTCAAGTTTGGCAAATGCCTCTTCCAACTTCTTCCACTTTTCTCTTGCTCTGGCTGTTCTGGGCCATGTCTGTCCAGCTATTGCTTTTATTTCGTCTTCCCATCTTTTAAATTGTCTCCCAGGTTTCCTTTTCCTGTTTCTTGGGTACCAGTTTATAATATTTTTGCTCCACTTCTCCGTTCCACGCTGTGTGTCCGGTCCATCTCCATTTATGTTTTCTTATTACATATATAACATTCTCTATTTATGTTAATATCCTGATCGTTGTGTTTAATACTTTTTCTGATTTTCTAATCATAACTAACTTCAAACAAAAATCCATCATCTTTATTTAACAATCAAACTGAGAAAGTGCTTTACCATACTTTATCGATAATTCAACTGAGCGGTGTCCCATCCCTATCGTACGATATGGATACCAATCAACAGGTACGGGGCAGGCCTGCAGCGCTCGTGTGAACACGCCTTTATTCTCACGTCACTATCTTAGATGAAGATACTAAGGTACGGCTACGTTCTACGGAGCTACGGAGCTACGGAGCTACGGAACTACGGAGCTACGATCTTTTGGAGCCTTTCATACCATCCCATAATATTTGCCAGTCCAATAATGAAAATAATGAAACAATGGGACGCGCTGTCAATGGGCCGCGTACTGTGGGCCAGTCTGTCAACATCCCAGGATTCGGCCAGTGACGTGGCCTCTGATGCGTCAGCTGCGCGTGCGCAGGGTTCCTTACCGTAGAGTGCCAACAAGACTCTTTTACTAAGCCTACGTCCATACGTCTGTCTTTCATTCCAACTACCTGTCTGTATTATGGGGGCTTAGTACGAGAATTTGATAGTTTTCGAAACTATGATATGAAGTTTCGTTTCCTTCAATACATTTACTGACAGCGTCCTTAGTTTTCTCCGCTCGTTTACTTCCACTGCAAGTAAATGTATGGAGGGAAACGAAACGTCATATAGTTTCGAAAACTATCAAATCTCGTACTAAGCCCCCTCGTCGTCGTTTCGTCGTTTCGTATGAGGTAGTGCTGGCCTCTGGTGTCAGAGTTTGTCAAGCCGCCCGAGGGCCTCTGACATGGCTTATCGACTGCTATTAATCAATTACAGCCGGGACCGACAGCTTAACGTGCCCTCCAAAGCACAGAGCGATGGAAATCCACACATAACTTAGAAAAGTCATTGGTGCGGAGCCTAGGATCGAACCCGGTATCGTTGGATTCTGAGTTGCACTATTGAACCGTTAGGCTACCAACGCTGTTACTTGGGTATATCTCGGCAGCCGTATTCACAGATTACATGTTGTGAGAGATGAACACTAATGAATATATACTGTGATGAAAACTTTGAGCGTTACGTAATTATATTTTTTACTGAAGTATATACCTAAATAACTATTTTGTACTCAGTTCTATTAAACCACGCTCTAAATTAGGCTCTAAAAGTACCCACTTAGGTACACAAAACATGTCTATATGTCCAAACAAAATTTACAGAAAATTAAACAATAATAAAGAAGCGGAAATACCGGAACAATTTCGAGATGGTCCAGCGACTCACATTTTGTACAACCCTGAACGCATAACCATACAAAACATTTAGTGAAAATAGACTCTATTCCAAAGGTGCAAAGCTGATTGTCAAATAACATTTTGTGTGTAAGTTGTAAGGTTGTCTGTACACATCTCGCAATGAAAACTACTACAGTGGTCATGAATAGTCCATCAAATCACTGAAAATACAATGAGTGGAAGGCAATACTTAGAAAATACAGCATGTTTTATTTGCAAACAATTTTTTTTTTTTTTTAATCTTCAGCCTATAGACTTACACCACTGGACGAGGTCTCCCACATTATATGGAAGGGGGATTGCCATAATCACTACGCTTGTCAGGTGGATTAATGACCGCAGTAATAGTGTTAAGTACCAAAGTGGATGCTTCTAACAATCTCCTGGTGTAATCCCTAAGTCAGCTGTTACGACATCCACTGGAGGAGACGGAAGGGTCTATATTTAGACCGGACACACCACGCTACTAAATTTGTCCTTTTCCAATAGCATAGCTGGACCAGTATTGCTGATACCGTTTACACGTTAGCGAAACAAAAAGGCTGGGCCAAACGTTGGCAAAACTTTTGTTAAAAATAACCCTCCATCGTCGACGTAAGTACGCCCGCTTAACGCTTGGCCATCGTAAGAAAACATTTGTCGCATTACCACCAATATCCTAAGATGCATGGGTGAAACAACTCAGCACGGTTGGTTCACCAACGTCGGCCGTCAACGCCAAAACTACGCCAAGCATCCACCAGTAGCATCAAACTACGAACCGGACTATGCAGTGTAGGAAAACCCAATGAACCAAGGACATAATAGGTCGCATTAAATCGGTGGATGCAGACGGCTGAATACCGTTCGTCATGGCACTCTATACAGGAGACCTATGTCCAACAGTGGACTTCTATAGGCTGATTATGGTGATGATAATTGTGTAAACATATAAGGCAAGTTAAATGAAGGTTTGTTAGAAAATAGTTCGCTTTTAGTACGAGAAACTTTTTCCTCCCTGTAAATCTAATTGGATCTCACGTAAACCAATGAGGATTGAGATGACACACATCTGTAGGTAAACGTCTCTGTGTGTGTTAATGCTGAGATGAAACCAAACTGTGTTGTAGGCTAAGTTAGCAAACGACCAAGAGCAAGAATGTCAGGAAAGTCTACAGTCGGATTTAATTACATATACAATTAAATTAATTAAAAATATTTGATAACACGACTGTCTTGATTTTCAACTAAGTTTTTTTTCTTGTGAAACACGTGCATTAGTTAATACCTATCTGTTATATATTTTTAAAACCTACTCCCTAAGTTTTACACATTGATTACAAATACGATCAGCTTCAGAGAAAATTTAAAAGAATGTTTTTTTTAATTAGAGTATCACGGTCACTTTTTTTAAAAAAAAAAATCTTATTCATTGCATATCGGGATAAAGATTTTAATGATACCCCATCAAAATCGGTTGACGCTTTTAGAAGATATGAAATAAAGGAACATACATACATAAAAACCCTGAAAACAATACCTTCCCTCCTTTTTTGGAGCACTCGTGTAAAAACAGAACTTGACGAAAATCGCGAGAAACGCGTTTAAGTCTTTCGTTTTGATTTATCATTTTATTTTTATTTTTATTTCATACATAGTATTCATAGTAATTTCATACTCTTCATAATATTATGAAGAGGAAAGATTTGATTGTTTGTTTGTTTGCATTGAATAGGCTCCGAAACAACTGAACCGATTTGAAAAATTATTTCCCTGTTTGGAAGCTACACTATCCCCGGGTGACATAGGCTGTATTATATTCTAAAAACAATTAGGGATCCTTACTAAAACTACAATAATGTAACCCAAGGTGTAAAAAAATTACCTAAAATATTATTTACATCGCGTGTGCTGCGAAAAGTATGCATGATAGAATAAAATAATAACGGATAAACAAAAAATACACTACATTATCGCTGAATGCTATAGGATATGGTTTATTAGCTAACGCCCGCGGCTACGCTCGCGTTATTCGTGGTTCTACTCCGTAGCGGATTTTGATGGCATTTGGTATGTGGATGGATGCGGGGGGTAGGAGGGGGGGGGGGCTGTTTTACATCCTGAAACTACCCGTGCGAAGCCCGGGCAAGTAGCTAGTACATTATATATAAATGACTTTAACGCCCAAATTCCATCTTCTTCTGCAACATAAGCAGGTCACCGTGCGTGACGGCTGTCGCAAGTGGATGGCACCGCGCGGTGGATACCATCGGAAGTCATCCGCCATTGATACCATCTCATTGTGCGCGTATGTTAAATTGCGACCGGATGTTGCCAGAGACGCGAGATCTGTACGTTTCCAATGCACGTGTTTCTACAGATTATAATAAATTCTTACTTTAAGGGTGGATGCTCACGCTTGTGGCGTGAAATTCAAGCTCATGGACATTTCTTCAGCCGTGGTATTCGGGGCTCGGTGAACTCGCTGAGCGAGTCTCGGTTGAAGTCACGCGTTGCGCAGTAAGATAACATTTGACTGCGGTAAAGTTTTTCGTGTCAAAAATTAATGGTCTCTCATGGCTGCCTCGATGACAGCATTATCTATGGATGACACTTCACTTCACTTAACCACCTCACTTGTACCCCGAATACCTAGGCAGATAGCGAAAGTTGATTTCGCGAGAACTAGGAGACTTAACACACATGTTTTAATTGATAGTATCTCTTAGATATCATAAACAAAAACAAAAACACTGTAAATGTGTTTAGGTGAATCGAAGCTAAACTGATGATATATATGAGATACTATCAATTAAAACATGTGTGTTAAGTCGGGTACATATCAAAAAGCATAAATTAAAAATACATACGTTTAAAATACATAAGTTCAAAATCCATAAATTTAAAAAACCTGATGGTGAAAATAAATAAGTTTTATAATCGATAAAGTTCTATATGTATTATGGTTGAAATGCCTAAAGCCATAATCTCAAACAAATATGCATGCCAAATTTCAAGTTTGTAGCTGGAGCCATCAAATTGACACTTTTATGTATTTCAAACATTATGAAAACCGTACAATAGGGATATTGAATTTATTTATTTGAACCATACGGTATTTTGATTTTAGGTATTTAAAACGTATACAATTAGGGTACGTATCAAAATACATAAATTTAAAATTCATAAATTTATAAAACCTAATACTGAAAATAAATAAATTTAAAACCCTTAAAAGTTTTTTATTTATAATAGTTGAAATACCTGAAATCAAAATAAATAATGATTACAATGTATACGTTTAAAATACCAATGTAATAATAGCTTATAGCTCAACCCAGATCATAATCTATCAGTGTATTTGACGACCTCTGTGGCGCGGCGGGCGAAGGTTCGCCTGCGACGTAGGAGGCTGCGGGTTCGATTCCCGCCTCGTAATAAATATTTGTACAATCTGCAGATATTTTCAGGTTGTTCTGGGTATTTTCTATGTATAATACAAAATATCTATCCATGTAATGTATTGTATTATAAAGAGATAAAGAAAAGCTCTGCTTAGCTTGGGGCTGGATAATGTTATATGATGTCCAGCAATATTTATTTATACCTTATGGGAATCCGTTCAGCCGTTTTGGCGTGATTAAGTTACAAACATCCAAACATCGTACCTTTGACATGATGTAGGTATGATATTAGTGGGATATAATTATAGCTACATCTGTGATGGACTTAATGCTTTTTTACCGTTATACATTTTGAACTTCAAGTATTTGACTATTAAGCTATGTAGCCATTATTCATAACAGCTGTTATGTGTTGTTGACATTATGTTTTTCAAACTTCGGTATTCTAAACTTATATCAAATGAAATAATAAATTTTAAACCCAACAAGTGCTTACTTCCTCAATGTTTAAACCTTTAGGTTTTTCAAATTTATTTGTAATGAACTTATGAATTCTAAACGTATGTAACAAAATTTATAAATCCAAAATGATTTATAAATTTTGATACGTACCCGTTAAGTCTCAGGAATAAGGAGAATTTTTCATATAAAAAAACACAGTAGTTTTAGTAGTAGTAGAGCTTTTTTGTTAAAGAGTTCGTCCGAGGAAGTAGTACCACCATACCTATTTCTGCCTCAAAGCAGTAGTGCTCGCATTGCTGTGTTCCGGTTCGATGGATATGGTTGCTCGAAAAAGCGGTTTTTATTGCATACTAGTATCTCATAAATATATAGATAGATAATTTCACTAAACCCCTACAGTAAACACTCTGCTTTATTTTATTGATTCTATTTATCTATTTTTTTACCCAATAAATATGCACCATTTTAATAAACGATCGAATCTAGCCAAAAAATATACGTAACTTTGTTTTTTTTTCTATCGAGAAAATATTGTCCTTTCGTCTTCTTGATTGAGTGTGTTCAAAATCAAATCTCAGATTAGGAATTCTGCGGCATACCCCACCTAAAAAGACATGTTTTTTTTATGAATAACTTTTGGTTAAGTTGCTACATGCTGCATTATGGCCCTAAAACACAGCAATAAGGGCCACTTTGCGAGCAAGTGTGTTGAAAAAATTCTTATAAGAACTTTACCGTCACTACTTAGTATCGATTAGGTACTTGTAGAGGGCGCAACAATAGGTCCCGCTCTAGAGTATGATCTTCCTACTTTATATCCCACACACCATGCATGATACTCCAAATCAGCGTCATCTAAGAGTTCCATAAAAAAAACAGGAATTATTAGATCATATATTAGTAATGTTTATGTTTATTTATTCTCAAGAAAAATACAAAAAATATATAAATTGTATATATAAATAAATATCTTGGGGACTATGAGGCGAATTTCACCACCGAATAACTCTACAATATATGATATAACTTTTGAAACTATCATGGTTATGTACATACTTTCACTAGAAACGGGATATTTACCATGATTTTTGAATTTTACGCAAATAACGAAATATGAGAAACAACCAAAACTCAAAAATCATGGTAAATATCCCGTTTCTAGTGAAAGTATGTACATAACCATGATAGTTTCAAAAGTTATATCATATATTGTAGAGTTATTCGGTGGTGAAGTTCGCCTCATAGTCCCCAATATGCTACTCAGATTTGTGAGGAAATTCTACTACGGGGTAGTCAGAGGCAAGTCTAAACGTAGAATTTGCCATATGACACTTTTTGAAGGAGCAACCTTCAAAAAATGGGCATATGTTTTCTGTCACCATTTGAGTAGGCCCACGTAGTTTTACGCACATATTTTTTACTAGTGGAAAAATTATTGGTACATCATCGGGAATTGAACCCACGACAAAAGGTTTAGAAATAGGATGGGGGATCACTAGCCACTAAACAAAGAACTCCTAAAACCACCACCAGTGTTTTTTTTAATACATTTAATAAAATGCAAAAATTTATTTTTTATAAAGAAGTTGTGCTCGGTACCTATTCTTTATGTATATACCTACATGGCATTTTAATTATTCAACGATATATTCTCGTATAATCATTGACAGTGGATAATCACCAAACACGCGTGTCTCACAGAATTATATCTGACATTTTTAGCTTCATTGTCCTCCTGAATACAGAGTCACGCTCCAAAAGAAATTAATGCGTTGTTAGTTGATGCTCAGCCTTTTGTACGTCGCCACCAGCGTTACACATTGTACTTGTCTATAATTATTTGATCTATGGGCGATTGGAAATTGACCACATACCACCACACACCGACAATTTCAACAAGCCAAGTCTTATACCTAACACACATCGACAATCCCAACAAGCCAAGTCTTATACCTAACACACACCGACAATCCCAACAAGCCAAGTCTTATACCTAACACACACCGACAATCCCAACAAGCCAAGTCTTATACCTAACACACACCGACAATTCCAACAAGCCAAGTCTTATACCTAACACACACCGACAATTCCAACAAGCCAAGTCTTATACCTAACACACACCGACAATCCCAACAAGCCAAGTCTTATATCTAACATACACCGACAATCCCAACAAGCCAAGTCTTATACCTAACACACACTGACAATTCCAACAAGCCAAGTCATATAAGTTTTTCTTTTAAATACGTTTGGTCACTTATGCGATTAGGTATATTAGTTAGTGACTTCGACTGCGTGTACTTTTCCATATAAACTTAAACACCCCATTGCACCCCCTTAGGGGTTGAATTTCTAGAATTCCTTTCTTAGTGCACCCCTAGACAACAAAAGGAACGTACGCTCCATTTTTCACGTACTGTCTCTAGGACTTATGGTTTAGGCTGTGCGTTGATAGTCAGTCAGTCAGTTAGTCAGTCAGTCAGACAGTCACGTCAAGATTTTATATCTAAAAAAAAAAACATATATAAAGAAAGAAGAAGATTGATTATTAGGTAAATGGCGTCTGTCTTATAAGTCCACTAGCCTTTTTCCCGCAACTTCGCACGCGTGGTGTCGGTTTTAATAGGCCCGGCAAGCCCATCCGCACTGAGTGGAACTGCACATGTATATAACGTAAGCAAAGCCACGGCCAAAGCCGTCCGGAAACTCACAAACATTACCTTTTTATAATACTTATTATAAAAAGGTAAAGTTTGTGAGTTTCCGGACGGGGTAATCTCCGTAACTCTGATCCGTAATTCTGGCAATAACAGGAAATTGCATTATTACTACCTAGTAGGTATAGAAATAAAGATTCCATATAAATTGGACGGTATACTTATACATTTTGGAAGATAATGTGGAGTTTGTTCGCCCAGGAAATAAGGCTTATCTGTAGAAATAATCGAACTTTCCTCATTATTCTAACTTCGACATATTATTATTTTATCCGTGCTTCGACATACCAATTTATTGTTTTATGTTCGGCCATTATGAGAAATCATTCGTAATTTACTATTATTTTTAGGCGTAAGTGATCGATTGCAAGATAGAGATCTAAATAGTTGAAATAACAGAAAATTAGGTTAGCGGTTTTGGTGGCCTACCTGTTCTAGATGGCTTAATTAATTTGATACGTTGCCACAAATTATATCAAATTAATGTTATAGCCTAGTTTTATGAGAACATACTAATTAAAATGATTCGAAGACAATATAATTTGGGAAGTTGCTCTTAGTCTAAATATATTCTAAGTTCATTTAATGATTTCTATACTCGCTGTCGCGTCGTAGCAAATTGTCGTTCGGTGCGCACACGTCGTGTGTGGAGCGCGCATAGGCAGGTGTGCACACTGACGCTCCCCTCCTGTTGCAGAGCGGGCGATGCGGCTCGAGTAGCGCGGGGGCCTGCCCGCCGCCCGCCCGGCCAATCCCGGCCCGTCTAGCCTGTGATGTCATCGGAGGAGGAGGCCGACGCACGCGCGCCCTGCTCGGATAGACTTCTGAAGAAACAGAAACGCGCCAGACAGCGCGTGGACGCCGGCGAGCCGCGCAATTCTTACTCGACTCTCGCGACGAACGGACTCGCGCCCGCGTGCGCCGCCGCACTCATGAGTGGAGGACTCTACGGTGCCATCTTCGAGGGCCGCCAGCACTTCAATCTCTTCGGGCCTGGATACGCGCCCGCGGAGATGCTCAACGAGCTCCTCAGCCGCACGCCCAAGCTGGAGGAGACCGGCGACGAGGCTGCCGGAGGACATATAGCGCACAGGGTGCTGCGTGACATCCTTCAAAACCGTAAGAAGGAGCTCATGCGCCTTTCGCCCGATAACAACAATGTGCTCGCGAACAATAACAATGACGAACCCAAGGTGAAGACATCTCCGGAGCGACCCGCGTCCCGAGACTCTCGACCGGATTTAGACGACGCGCTGATGGCGTTGGACAGCGCTGGCGACTTACGGAACTCTCCACCGCCAACGCAAGATTTGGAAGATGCTTTGCTCAATCCGAAATCAGAGCCCGAAGACCGCGACAGTGACGTGAATCGTTCCTCCCCACGACCTAGCCTCGATGTGAAACGTGCCCGTGTTGAGAACATAGTGTCGACGATGCGCTCGAGCCCCGCGCCGCCGCAAGTGCCGCAAGTGAACGGTTGCAAGAAGCGTAAGTTGTACCACCCGCAGCAGCACGAGGCGGAGCGGTACGGGCCCTCGCGCGCCGGCTCCGTGCAGACCTTGTCCGAGGACTCCGATGACGATGGCGACCGACCACCCATACAACAAAAGTTAGTAGAAAAGAACGCTTTGAAATCACAGCTCAGAACGATGCAAGAGCAACTCGCTGAGATGAGAGAAAAGTATTATGAACTGCGCAATCGTATGGGACAGGAATCTGAGACTGTTGATAATGATGGAGCGTCGAGTGACATCGAGCAGAACGAGGATACGGTGCCTAAATCAGAACCGGCATCACCGGCCAAAGAGGCATCAACACCGACGCCGCTACCACCCGCGACGACCCCTAACATGTTGCACGAGATGAAGAAGATAATGACGGCTAAGATGCACGCTCACGTGGCGGCCCAGGGGCACCTCCCGCCAGGGTTCAACGGAGGCTTGCCGCTTCTGCCCCACCTATCCCAAGAGCACATGCACCCACAGCACCCACACCAGCACCTGAACAATGCCGCTGCTATGTACCTCAACGTTAGCCAAAAATTATTCCTAGAGCAGGAGGCTCGCATGAAAGAAGCGGCTGAACAGCACCAACAACAACAACAGCATCATCAACAACAACAACAGCAACACCATCAGCAGCAACAGAATAGCCAACTGCAGAGGCCTCAGTCCAACCAGCACTCACCGCAGCACAGACAGCAGCATGGCCCCACACCGAAAGCACCTATGAACTCAGAACTGGCCGAACGCCTAGAAGCGCTCCGAAGCAATGCTGGCTCAGTCGTGCCGGTCCCTGGCGCTGACTTAGAAGGGCTCGCAGAGGTGCTTAAGAGTGAGATCACATCTTCGCTCGCCACCCTCATCGATTCGATCGTAACCCGCTTCGTGCACCAGCGCCGGACCATGGGCAAGCAGTCGGAGGCGGCTGCCATCGCTGCAGAACGGCTCAACAAGGACATCATGCGAGCGACGAGATTACTTGACGGCCCGAAGTCCCCGGCGTCGAAGCCCCCCGAGCGGCCCACCCTGCAAATGCCAGGTAACCATCCCGTCCACCATAACCACGTGCCGAACGGCAACCCGTTCTTGACGCACAACCCGATGCTGATGAGCCAGATGAACGGCCCCCGCGTGCCCGGAGCAGCCTTCCCGCTGCACGGCGAGACGGGGGTGACGCTCGGCACTCACCGGCCCCCGACAGCCTTGTTCCAGACGCCGCCGAAGCCGCTGGCACCACTTTACGGCATGAACGGCCACTACGAGCGCGACAACGCCGAGCAGAACGAGGCGCTCAGCTTGGTCGTCACTCCCAAGAAGAAGCGGCACAAGGTGACCGATACGCGCATCACGCCACGGACCGTGAGCCGGCTCCTGGGCGAAGGCGTGGGACATTCGCCCGAGAGTAAATTCCCCGAGTCACCGTCGCCAAGGCTGTACCCGGGGGGCATGGCGCTGCCGACCTCAGTGGCGATCACGAACCCGTCGCTCCATGAGAGTCAGGTGTTTTCGCCGTATTCTCCTTTCTTTGGAGCGGGAGGTGGTATGGGGCGGTCTCCTCCTTCGGTCCCCGAGCGGGAGTCACCGCCGCTGCCGCAGCCCCCAGCGCTGCTGCACCCGGCATTGCTGGCGGCCGCGCACCACGCCTCGCCGGACTACCTGCGGCACCATGCGCATGCGCACGTGCCACACCACGGGCCCCCGCCGCACCACCCGCACCACATGGATGCGCAGGACCACTCCGACTGCAACTCCACTGACCTGCCTTACGACGGACTCTTGCCAACTATATCCTTTTACAATAGACTATAGACTACAACTCTCACTCACATACCATTCAAGTAGTCATTTAGGCTTGCTATCCAAGCAACGACCTCTGATTTCTCAGCGGTATCGCGACCGAAACCTCAAAGGTCAACTTAAGTAACCCGAGCTAACGGTAGGGCACAAATCCAAACACACATATCTTATTTCTGTAGTGTTTAACCTTACGACTGCTACTTCCTACTTGATGGGTATTATTGCTGAAGCCCTACAAACGCTGCGGTTTCTACGATTCCACGGTACTTCGGCGAATGAAAACGAAAGAGCAAACGTTCCTTTTGAACTCCATAGGCAGTACCTACTTTGCCACAAAAAATACAGCAATGAGTCTATGAATTTAACTAGCCATTTAAATTTGCTTCATATCCGTAACATTCTGGTATTTTCCTATACCTAATTAAAAACTATAGATTACGTTTGTAAATATGTACCTACATGTTGTTGCGTAGGTATAAATGCACATATCTGCTAAGGCACATTATAAGATTAGAAAATGCAAACGGATTAAGTATTTGTAGTGCTTCATCGAGCCTACGAGGATTTAATGAGATTTAAAACCTTTTCTTTCCATCCCTACCTGTATACCAACCTACTTGTAAAGTTGTAGCACCAGGAAAATTATTTACAAAATTCTATAGGTAAATTATGGCCAAAATTATCGGTTAACTAACGCTTATTGTTTAAATTCGCTTCGGTTATCTTGGGTTATTTTTGTTGGCCAACTTAATGATCAAATCATTTTATTTACGTAGTACTGGTTCTACAAAGAAAAACATTGAGAAGTGCGTAATTAGGACACAATTTTTTATTTTTTTTATGCGTTCTGTATAATTTTTCCATTGAGCCTTTTTTTGAATTTACGTCTAATGAAACCGTTATTTATTTTAAAAAAACTTACGTTAAAAAAACCCTTAAGTTTATCTATGAAAATAACTTAAAAAGTAGAGTATTAACATTTAAGACACTGTAATGAAATAAATGTCCCAAAATATAGTTTCTTAACTTTTATATATATTTTTGTTTAAAAAAAATACATGTATTTTCGTAGTTTGCGTTTACTCTTAAGTCACTGTAATTAAATAAAATAAAAGTTAAGAAATAAATTTTTTTTTTTTTTATTTGAAACCTCTATAAGTCTCTTTTAGATTTGGAGTAAAACACGGAGTTCCTTAGTCTTTTAGCCAAAATACTTTTATTTATGGATCTTATTTTCCTAATAAAAATATTTGTATCTCTATATTTTATCTAATAAGTCCATCATTTTCTGTCTTAAGGCAATTACCCAAAAAAATAAAAAAAATTCAGCGCCAGTATGCTCCCTAACTCCTTAGCACAGTTCAACCCTCACGCCCATGCACCTCCGGAAGGCCAAGCTGATGTTCTTCTGGGTGCGGTACCCGAGCTCAGCGGTGCTCAAGATGTACTTCCCAGACATCAAGTTCAACAAGAATAATACGGCGCAGCTTGTCAAGTGGTTCTCAAACTTCCGGTAAGTGACTTTATATCAATTGACGTTGTTTTCATATCACGCTATGAAGAGGCTTTTTTTAGGCTCTGCCTACCCTTACATAAATAAAAGCGTGTGCCTATGTTTTTTTTTTTTATATTTCAGAGAGTTAACTAAGATAGTGTAAATAAAAATAGAAAAACGAATATAAATAACAAGACAGAAGAAGAACATTGTCTGCATAAATTCTACATAATGTATTACCCGGACTTGTTTGTGGGATTCGTTGGTATAAGATTTGTGCTGGCTGCCAGCTTATTTAAGGAATAAATAACAAAATAAAAACGTGAAAACGTGTGGAATGTGTTATAACTGGGAGAAAGCGTTAGCAGAGTCAGTCGTGGGAAGCAATGGTGGCGATGAGCTCACCACTTGTCATGTCTATGTTCTATTGTGCAACCCACAGTGAAAAGAAGACGATTTGAGGCTCTGCCTCAAATAGGAAATTTCTTCCGGGAGAAAGGCGTCTATTTATGTATGTATGTATGTATTAAAATAAGTTAAACACTCCGAGGATTATAATCGCGTAATATTTTGAGTTAAAGTATCATTTAATTAATTAGACTTAAGCGGTTAATCAGCCACTATCTTAAGGTCAGTTAGAGTTATTATTGAGTTATTTTCCGGTATTGAAAATCATCTATACCTAATTAACTAAATATTTCAGTTTGCGGTTTATATTCCTTATCCTTAAAGTGCATGACTATTCTCCAGTTTCCATGCTGAAAATTATAATTTTACGCGTCAATTAGTCATTAATTTGGAATGCCTTAAGGTACAACATCATTTAAATTTTGTTCCTAACATTGGGAGTTACCTACACGTCTTTATAACATTTTAAAATATAGGATGTGCATAACACACACACGAAAAAAACAATAAAACTTTAATCAAAAAATTGATACATTATTTCCACACGACAGCAGATGATTATTTTGATAGAGCTTTCGATAATAATACAAATTACAATAAAAATAATATATATGCAATTCAAATCTGTGATTTTAATGAAAATGCAATAAATACACTTCAGATTGGTATCTCTAATATGCTATAAAATTGTTTTTTTCTTGATTTTCTTCCTAATATTTTTTTATTTTAATTTTATTTCATGATGATATTTTTTTAGAATTCATCTAGCATTCATCATCATAACTGGCCCAGCCACTGTGAAAACAAACCTTAGAAGCAACCTTTGAAGTGAAAACACGATATACAGTTATAGTTTATTTATTTATAGAATGATGATAATAACACGTATTTTGCACTTTTATGGAAAAAAAGGTTGCTATGTTATGTTGACAACCTTCTAATTAATTTTATGATGATAGGGATTCCATAGTTTCGTTAAAAATATATGTTTTTTTGGTAATAAATCAAACAACATTCGACGACATGGGATTGGTTCGATACCATGTCTTCTAAGAGAATGTTATTTTCGTGATGTTTTATTTATTTCGGAGCCACTCAAATGTTTCATCTTCGCAACGCAAAGGCTTTCTATTTTTCTTTTATAAACTGACAAAAAGGAGTTATGACGTGTACCGGCATAGGTACAGGCGGTAAATATAATTGGATACCCCCGCGTCACAGATGAAATAATAGATAATCCGTACCGCGTGCCATATATTTAAATTGTTGTATAGGCCATTAACTCATTTCATATTTTTTTCACATTAATATAGCTATGCAAATTATGATAAAAAGTACAGAAAAAAAAATGTTTTTTTTTCTACTTCAATATATAAACACACTGTAACTAATTAGCTTTTTCGTCTTTACAGTTTCGGAACTTTTTTTTTTTTTTTATAATTGGCGCCACACGGCTTGTGCATTTGCCATTTTCAAGTAAGTATGTGTATTTTCACTATATTGTATTTTCAATATATTTTGCAACGTTACACTCCTTCCAAGTCGTCAAAGTCACAGTCGAGTCATGTTTTAGTAACACGGTGGCCAATTTTACTAAAACTTTAGTAGGCAATTTCCACCAATTTCAAAAGTCACGCAATTCACTTCCATTTCATTTCACTACACTTGTGCTTTTTAAACGAGCTACATTAGTTAAAATGCCACCAAAATAATACAAAATAACTCAAGAAAACACTAGGAAAAGAAATAAAATAAAAGTAGACAACGTCTCTTTTCGAAAATGGCGGGAAGAGTCCGTTTCGGAACTTTCTACTCAATCTTCAACGATCTCCCCAAAAATGGGGTAAATTTGCTATCTACAAATTGGGTTAAATCCAAATTAATAGCAATGCCGTCATCTTCTAAACCGTTAAAGGGTTTGATTCACTATTTCCTAATTATCAAATAGGAGGGGTGTCACCCTCAACTCAAATCAAATCCGAAATAGTGTGACTAAACAAATGGTTCTTTGTGGTGCTGTGTTTTATTTTGATGAAGTTTAGTGTAATTTACCTGATCATTATTACCGTATCATTAGTTACCAGTAGAGCAGTATTCAAAATAATGCACAAAATATTAATATAAATATGTATTGTTTTGAATTTACCTATAGGCATACAAATTACGTCAACAAGTTACAAGATTAGTTTCCTCCACTAATAAATATTTATTTTGCTAAAAAGTATAGGTACTAACGTTTAAAAAAAAGCTTTACTGATGATATTTATACCTAATCAGAAAACATCAACTAAGAATACCCCACGATATTGGAATACCATAAGCCATAGAATGCCACAACTAACGACCTTGAGCCGCGTCCATCCACTGTCTTTCTGCGACCTTTAAAATGTCGTTTGCCCATCTGTGGCTTTCTCGCACTGCGTCTTCCACGTGCTCGCCACTCGAGAACCTTTATTCCCCAATGGTGCGAGCTATATGGCCTGCCCATTGCCACTTCAACTTGCTGAAAGCTATGACGCAAACACATCACGTACCTACATAATAGTTTACCAACATACAAGGAAAGTTCGTTAAAAATTATGAGGCGCTTAAGTTATTTTACAATGGCAACATTCACGCCGTACACGCGTACACAGAAATAATTTCCAATGAAGAAATTAGAATAAATCATAAGAAAATGTATGGTTCTAGTTTCATCATACAGACTCTAATCAAAATAACTTTTGAAGAGCGTGACAAAATTACGGCAAATATTTTTCATTGCATCGTAGGTAAGGTACCTAAATACCGTAATTTATCCACCCTTTACAAATTGAAATATTACTGTAATTTCCAAAGGAATTTACGGGATAAAATCTGGATGGCTAGAACGAAACGTGACTACAAACGGTTTTCAACTTACTCAAAACTCGACTGTATTCGAAATACATAAAATATAATAATGATCATCATTACTGTCCGGAGGTTCATGACTCCAACACTACAGAAGTGATAACCGTTGGGAAATAAAAGTTCTCGACTAACCACAAACTGGACGACGCAGACGCTGGACCGACGACATTATAGAGATCGCAGGAAGTCGGTGACTGGAGGCGGCTCAAGACTGTTCGTGGTGGCATTATATGGGGAGGCATATATCCAGGAGTGGACTTCTGTAGGCTGATGATGATTATGAAACTTACACTGCTTGACGAGGCCTCTCCCTTAGAATGCAATGGGGACAGGTTTATGGTGATCGCAGTTTTGGTCTAACGTACTCAGATGGATGCTACGCAGTGTAATCCCTTAAGCTTTTACGACATACACGGGAGGAGATGTACAAAAAACTTATTGCACCTTTAAAAAACAAAGATAGATCATCCATAAAGAGGTTTTTGGTAATACTTATGAGTGAGGCCTCTAAAATAAGATCGTTGGCTCCAGTATCTAAATGGGAACAAAACACTTCAATATTAGTAAAACCGCTAGTATACCAATCAATGGACCCAACAGTGCAAAACCATCTTCACTAACTTCATCTTCATCTTTCATCTTGTTTAGTAGTAGTAGAGCTTTTTTGTGAAAGATTTCGTCCGGGGAAGTACTTCCACCATACCTATTTCTGCCGCAAAGCAGTAGTGCTCGCATTGCTGTGTTCCGGTTTGAAGGGTAAGGGTGCCGGTGAAATTACAGGCACATGAAACTTTTCATCTTTATGTCTCAGGGTGGCGGGCGCATTGCAATGCCACATAGGGTGCGTCCTAGGTGAACGTGTTCTATGAGGTAATGCACTGTTCATAGGCAGAGGTTACCGCTTAACATCAGGTGGGCCATCTGCTTGATCCGTCATTCATTAGTATAAAAAAAAAAAAAAAAAAAAATATGGATCAATAAGTTTTTATACCAACGGAAAAATCCCGCGAGTATTGATTTGTACTTGACTAATTTTTGTTATCGAGTCCATACGATAGGGCACCTGCCATAAGTGTCGTGTCTGCGATAAACGCCTTCCCCTTCAGCATAAAGCGTTATCCTGAGAGCCTGATTAGTTATCGTATTTAATATTTAGTTTGTATACTACAATAAAATATTGGTAAAGTGTAAGAGAGAAAATAAAGAAAATAGATTTAAATTTCCTTAAGTTATCACACTTTGCACTCCCCGGTACGTAACCGATAACTATGACAGCTAGGAAGTTTTTTATAGGGTTTCTATGAACAGCTCTTTCAAAAACGAGTAGAGGTTATTTGAACAAATTTTGAACCAGTCCCAGTTAGGATATATTAAAAACATTGTGCGTCAGCAAACAGAAACTTAATTTAGGAAAATAAGAACATTCGTTCAATAAGAACTACGAAGTAAATTATTTTTTGGTTCAAGAAAATGGCGATACAAAGACGAGAACGAAGTAATATTGCTATCATACCCCACGTTTAATCAGAATAGAGCGATCACGCGCCTGTGTGCAAACACTTCACAACTCCTGATATATCGACTCACATATTAAAGCTTTCTGTTCTATCTCAAGCTTGTATTATCATTATCTAAGTCTTTATCGAAGGCCGATAAAAGGGCTGAGTAAAAGCTTTGATAAAACAGTACAAATAAAAAGATAAAACTGTTATAACGCAAAGCAACTGAAATCGATGACGACATCCGCAAAGTGGCGCATACTCCGAGTACAATTTATCACAAGTTCAAAATATGCCTGTTTAAAGCCCTTCTCCCATTACGATACGCACAGGCGATTCAAGTATCCTGCAAGTCTCGGAGACTAGTCGAGCCTGCATTTAAATGTATATGAGATACTTAGCGGCGACTAGTCTCCGAGACTTGCCGGATACTTGAATCGCCTGTGCGTATCGTAATAGAGAAGGGGTATACGTTAAGGTTCAACGTTTCGCATTTATGGTGCGAAATTCATTAACATTTTTCAAAACAAAAAGACCAAAAAACACACTGTAATAAATAAATAAATAAATAATGCTGGAGAGCTCCAACAACATTATCTAGCCCCAAGCTAAGCAGAGCTTGTGTTATGGGTACTAGATAACTGATATACTTAATACAATATATAACATAGATAGATATTTTTTTATTATACATAGAATATACCCAAAACACCCTGAACAAATATCTGCGATCGCACAAGTATTTGTTCAGAGGCGGGAATCGAACGCGCAACCTCCTGCGTCGCAGGCCAAGCTTCGCCCGCCGCGTCACAGAAGTCGTCATTGAAGGACCCTCGTAGCTAAACTTTATATGATACTATTTATGTGATGGAGGCAGCTCGAGACTATACTCCATGGCATACGGCATTATGGTTCAGTAGTAGAGTTTTTTTGTGAAAGAGTTCGACCCGGGAAGTACTTCCTCCATACATATTTCTGCTGCAACGCATTGCTCGCATTGCTGTGTTCCGGTTTGCTGGGTGCCGGTGAAAAAACAGGCACATGAGACTTTTCATCCTTATGTCTCAAGGTGGTGGGCGCAGTGCAATGCTACATAGGATGCGTCCTAGATGGACGTGACCTATGAGGTTATGCATTGTTACCGCTTAACATCAGGTGGGCCATCTGATTGTTCCCGTCATTCAAGTAACTAAAATAAATATGAAGGAGGTCTATGTCTAGTAGTGGACTTCCACTGGCTGATGTTGATGATGATTAAGACAAAAATAGTATTTGATGACAAATCAGAACAAATTTTCTTCGGGACAGGTCAGTCCATTATTGTCACCGCTAATGGCCATATTGTGGACAACGGAAAACGACCATTTCCTTCGCGATAAGCATCTCTGAAAGGCCACTGAAAGGGTGAGGGTAGTCTACAATCGCACGAACATAATTAGAGGGTAGTTGCAAGAAAGGTGTCCACTTTCCACAAACTTGAATAATTGCCTTTTAAATTTTAAAGGAAATCGCCGATTAGGCACGCTCCTTAGGGCGGGGTATGCCGCAAAATTCCTAATCTCCGATTTGATTGTAAACAGACTAACTCAAGAACAATATTCAAATTTAAAATATGCGTGGAACCTACTTAATTATAATTCCGAGGGATCACTGTTCCAGAAACAAGATAGGACAATATTTTCTCAATAGAAAAAAAAACAAAGTTACGTCTATTTTTTGTCTAGATTTGATTATTTATTAAAATTGTGAATATTATTGGGTAAAAATTTAATAAATAAAATTAATAAAACAAAGCCGATGATTAACTGTAGGGGTTTTGTTTAACTATCTATATTTTACGAGATATTCAATTAAAACTGCTCTTTCTCGCGGCGCGAGGAGTTTTTTTCCTTGAAGATTTCTTTCTACCTGGGGTTGGCGCCTAGCAAAACTTTTATACCAAGTAGGTATGTATATAAAGTACAAGTGCCCGCTCGCGGCTTGACTCGTGTTTTACCGGGATAAAAGTAGCCTATATATATCTCAATCCAGGTCATATCGAAAGGTTTATTGCATAGATATCCAATCCAAATTTCACCGAAATCGGTTGAGCCGTTTCGGCTTGATTGAGAAACAAAACAAACATCGAAATTTTAACATTTATGATATTAGTGGCATACTGGGGTTTCGATGGGCCGAGGATATTTTGAAGTTAGCAGGAAGTCAGTGTATGGAGGCGGCTCAAGACCAATATGGTTTCTATGATCTTATAGAGTGATGATAATACGAGTAAACTATGAGCGATGTCCACCAAAAAAGCTAATCTTATATTTTTTTGCATATGTGTACATTGCGTTGACAGAGTTAAAATGGTGTAATAACAAATAATGCTCTCCATATATTAATAATTTAATTATTCTGTCCTCATTAGAGAGAGTTCATTAAAAATTTAATAAACAAACGACAAGTTTATAACTATAAGTTAACGATAGCCTTTTTACAACCGATAACTTCAGTACCTTGATAAAAAATAATATCCAACTTTTTAATGAAAGTACCTAGCTTTTATCTGAAACTATTATATGATAATGGCTAGCTATAAAAAAGAACTCTGATTTAAAAATAAATTACGTTCTTGATTCAAATTTTTCAAATATAGAACACAATTCGAAGATTAAGGCCCTTGCACAATTGTATGACATTTATTTACAGAAAGAATAATACAAGGTATGTACAAAATACTTATGAAACAGTTGTGCTACCTGAAGACCGCTGCTAGCGATCTAAAGGTAGCTCAATTGATGTAAATGTAATTGTATGATATAAAAAAAGCTATAACAAAAGAACTCTGATTTAAAAATAAATTAAATTTTATTTAATTCAAATTTTTTATATACCGAACACATTTCGAAGATTGAGGCCCTTACACATGAAGATCCACTTGTTGACGTGAGTCGCGTAGACTTCAAGAGCCCTGCTGCTAAGAGCCTCCTTGTGTCTTTTACGGGACTCCTCGACGCCTTAACACATAATATATGTACCTTCTATAGACATTTTATTTATAATATTGGGCTGGAAGCATAAAGGAGTGGTTTTTAATATTTTTTGTATCGACTAATGTAACTGCAATAGTTTGTATGACACGAAGAATAAGACCTGGATCTACTAAAATAGGTTATTTTTAACCCCCGACGAAAAACGAAGGGGTGTTATAAGTTTGACATGTATGTGTGTATGTGTGTGTGTGTGTGTGTGTCTGTCTGTCCCATCGTAGCTCACGAACGGATGAACCGATTTCTTTTTTTTTTTTTTGAAAAGTGTATTTGTCGGGAGTGCTTAGCTTTGTTTGATCAAAATTGGTTCACCCGTTCAGCGTTGGGCTTTTTCAATTTTTCAAAATTAATTACTTGTTTAAATACCGAAACTACGTGAGTGAAATCGCGGGGATAGCTAATATTATATAAATTAAGTAACGATATAATTCCAATTAAATATAATAATTATAATTTGCTAAAATCTCGCCATAGCTATAATTAGTCCCACCATGAAACAAACTTCAAACCAAACAAAAGTATTACGTCTATCTAAAACGCAAAAAGTTCTCCCTGAGTTTTCACTTCTTCATAAAACAGACCACAGCAAAGTTCAACAAACACAAAAGTGTTCACAGAAACCACCCTAGGCAAAACAAACATCCTTACTCAAAGTCGATGCAAAGACAAATTCTTTTGGCGCGCAAACTCAAAGAAATGCGCGGGCCCGCAAACAAAGCGTCACTCTTAGAATTAGCTACTATAGCGCTAATTAGCAACGGTAACTTAAGTTATTTCACTTAATTAAGTTGTGCAGAAGTGGTCTGCGGCCGGCCCGTCACAGAAGGCGTCGTAAATTGTTAGAAACACGGCCAACACTCCAATTAATCTTTTTACACATCCAACTAGTCGCACAAGGGTGTACTTAGACCAGCCGAGGTAAACCTTTTAAGCGTTTACACACGAACGGGCGCAGCTGACGGATGCAACGCAACGCACTCGTAACGTTTAGCACAAAATATTTCTAATTATAACAAATTCTAATGACAATAAGCCTTATAATGCATAATAATTTCCACGATCACGAAAATAAAAATAATAAATACGTGGTCTCTACGTCGTAGAGTAGCTAAACCACATAGTTTCGCTAAAATTAATTTTCAGCCGTAATAAATAATTTATTGGCACAGGCATATTTTCGACGGAGATTGAAATCTCTCATCTGTAAGGACTCTTACAGTCGGTTACGGAAATGTTGCCAGCCTTACGTCGCAATTGCGACATGCCTTTTTAACTTACCGTGTTAAATAGCGTACGTATTTACTTCAATATTTACCGTTATAATTAATAAAAACGAGAATTAATAACGAGTGAATTTTAACTTAAGAATTTTCGAGTGAATCAAAGGACGATGAACTAGACATATAACCGCCATTTCTAAACTTAAGGGCAGGTGTAGACCGGCCTTAGCCTAGGGGCCCTAGCGAGTGTCACATTCATCCCCCGACTTGTAAAGTCACGTCGCGCGCATTGTGCCGGAGACTGTAAAATTTAATTGGTTAGCTAATACACTGCAACGTGCAGAGTCTAATTTACGTGTTAACATTTTTAATAAGGCCGGCGAGGCTAGGGCGCCAAGTGGCCGGCCATTTATATCGCGCCACGCTCATGCGAGCACCTCCAGTAATTAATACGACCCTTTCGAGGAAGCTTATGAGTAGTTTTCCTTCAAAAACCTGCTAATTACACGTAACAGAAGTTTTTCAGTCGGTGCTGAACGTCGCAGAGGCCACTCCACACCCAATCCTATTAGCGCACCTGTTTATTTAGCATAAGAATTCGTCTAAAGCCCGTGCGGTAAAAGGAACATTACGCCTCGGTACTAAATTCCGGCTTACATGTCTTTACTTCCGAATTAGAGTTCACACGCACGCGACGTCGTACGTAATAGACGTGGGGCGCGGCAGAATATTTACATATCATTGCGATACGTGGCCATTATAAAATATTAGCCTTTCGCCGGCCATCGTCGTTAATAATATAATTAAAACACGCGAAGGCGCGGTTCTACTTATCTATGATCAAGGAGTAGTATGCCCCGTGTCATGCCTCGTGTCATGCTTATGGACCGTGTGTAACCCACTTTATTTATTATTTTTTTACTTGACTTTTTTTTTCTATAGCATTGGCGTCGCACGGCTTGTGCATTTGCCATTTTCAAGTGTAATTAGTGTATTTTCAATATAATTTGCAATTTTACAATCCTTCCAAGTCGTCAAAGTCACAGTCAAGTTATGTTTTAGTAAAACGGTGGCCGCCAAAAACTTTGGTGGACAATTTAAAAGTCACGCAATACACTTCCATTTCATTTCACTACACTTGTGCTCTATACGAGCAACATTGGTTAAAATAAGATAAGATAAGATCATATTTATTTCTGTAACTTAATGTAACATAGTAATATCCGTAGTTGAGACCACCTTTTAAGTATAAAATACCTGTGCTAGGTGATCTCGCTCTTCCGTATCATAGATTAAAATGCCACCAAAATGACACAAAATAACTCATAAAAACACTAGGAAATGAAATAAAATAAAAGTAGACGATGTCTCTTTTCAAAAATGGCGGAAAGAGACGAAACTCACTTTATTTTGTATGTGTTCACTTGACATTAATGATGTAATTTGCCTCACCAATCTATTTCCGTTACAGTATTCGTGTAGTAGGTATTCATACTCTTTAATGACACATTAAATTGGAAATTCCACAGTTTAAAAACAAATAAATACCATTGTTTCTTAAGTTAGTATGATACCTATATTATGTACATAAAGGGAAAATCCAGAGAATCAATTGTTTTGCAATATCTAGATGGTGAATGACCGCACGTAGGCAGTATGTGGCAACGCTCGTGCCATTCATCAGCTAATGGACGCGTAATTAGAAAAGTGGCGGTTTCTTCCTACTGCCGACCTTATCTTGTCTTCGATAGGGCATTAAGTTTTTTAATTACTCCACTTTGGTGGGGCTGTAATCATTTACAGCGCTTCCGAACATCGAAAGCGTCATTAAGCTAACTATTATTCTGGTGGGGCAGAATCGACGAACATTTTTACTAGTGGATTCTGCCCCACCGGTGGGGCAAAGTGGGATATGCCCCACCAGTAGGGGACGCCTTGGTAAGGCAAAGTGGAAACTCTAATTCAGGAGTAGGTTGTTGTGAATCATGCTTCAGGAAATATTTAAGTATATTTTAGGTATGAGGTATATGCTCTTTATTGTGGGTAAGTCGATTAAACGGGTAACGCCGTAGCTGTTGTAAATCGGTATGTAGGTGACTTTATACTGACTTTGACCATGACAAAAAGACCAGTTGATAATCGCTTTCGATTACGATTTCGCAGTACATTGCGCCGCGTGTTTTAGTTTCTTTTCACGAACAGATAAATTCGAAACATAATACGCAATGAACTATAACATCGTATTCGAAAGCGGTTACCAGTTCGTTAGGCAATAAGGGGGCGTGCCTATGGTCACGTAACAGGAGCTTAACTTCGAATGAGTAAGTAATTCTCTCTGGTATCATCATACGCTCTCTAAAATATGGTTCATGGGCAATTTATACATGAATATCTAGCAAAAAACATATTTCGTATGTTAACGAAATATTCTTAGTGAGTACACTTTTTTGCAGGAAAGTAGTAAAAATCTAGTAACTTACCTAGTGACTTTTGGGACTAGCTCTTGATAAATAGCAAAAAACCCAACAACCTACCTAGTGATTTCTAGGACTGGCACTTGATAAATAAATAAAAAATAATAATAATAGTAATAAAACTAACAACCTACCTAGTGACTTTTGGGACTAGTTCTTGATAAAATATATAAAAAACCTTAGCACCTACCTAGTGACTCCTGGGAAAAATAGGTACCTAATTGAACATTGATTGACCCTCTAGGTTTGGTCGCGTTGGAAAGGAGTAATTTTAAGTTTATAAGACGAATCCAAATAATTAATGAATAAAATACTTTTGAATCTGAATTTGTCTTCCGATGGCATTGAAATAAATAGTAATTGACGACCTAAAATAACAATACAAAATAAAACTTCTCATATAGGTAGGTAAAAACATGTAAAAACTACGGTAAAATAAGATTCCTTTTTAATTACAAACATTTTACCCTTGAGTTGTCACGTCAGTCATGCGAGGTCGTGCGAGGCTCAGGTCTCGAAGGAGCGGGCGTTCTTTCATTAGTGTAGCCTACGCCTTAAAAAACCTTATGACATTTCTAATGACATTAATTTGGGCGGGAACGTCACGCGACTTTTGTTTTTTTTAACCCCCGACGTAAAAACGAAGGGGTGTTATAAGTTTGACGTATCTGTGTGTGTGTGTGTGTCTGCTGTCCCATCGTAGGTCTCGAACGGATGAAACGTTTTTTTTATTTTTTTTGTTTAACAGGTGATTTTGTCGGGATTGTTCTTAGCTATGTTTGATCAAAATCGGTTCAGCCGTTTCATTGCGATGGGGTTTTATTTTTAATTTTTACAAAATTAATTACTTGTTTATTCACTACACGGGATGGAAATCAATCTGACATTTTTGAAAGACGTGATTTTTATTTATTGTCATTTTAATGTGTTTTTCGAGTCATTTCGTGTAACTTGGATAAATAGCACATATTGTGTGATATAGTTAAATTTTAGTGTATTGCGTGTCTTTTCGAAATGGTGCATTTGTTCCCGTAAAAACTCTGTTTTTCTGCCACCATTTAAACTGGGTTATAGCTTGATGGAGACTCTTGCTTAACGACTTGACTATACAAAATATAATTATATCACTTGTCATTAGCGAAATTGTTTGGAGAACTCCTCAGAAGCCATTATTATAAGAAGAGAAGAGAGATGTACGGGATGGGATTGAGTCCGCCATTTTCGACAAGTTTTTTTTGTAATAGTTTTCTTTATAATAATCCTGTAATTGGTGGCATTTTAAACGTTGTAACTTAGTTCAAGGACACAACTGTGCCTACTGATTTTAAACATAATATCCAATACCTAGTTAAATACCTACGTGGTCCTGATCCCACACTTTACTTCACTAGTGACTTCACTAGCTCAAATAATAATTATTAAGATACAAATGTTTAAAAATTAAAACGTGTAAGAAGTAGGTAGCTAAGTCTATTTTTATAAATTTGATAAAAAAAATATCGAGTGATGTAAAAATAGTGTTAAAGTAGTTAAATGTTCAAATAGTGAATTTATGATTTCACGAAATAAAAAGCTTAAGAATACCATATATTTTTTTCTTCTTGAAAACGGTAAGAACTCATATCAAAAACTTAAAAGTTCTAGAGCTCATTATATATAGACATGCCGTGAACCTATTGCGCCTTAAACCTTAACATTGTAAGTAATGAAGCTTCTTAGAATCAGATGCATTACAAAAACATTGTTGGTTTCTACTGACCACTATCAGTGGAAACGGAAGCCCAGCTCCAACTCTTATCTCCTGCCTGAAGCCGACCAGCCAGGTCTTGGAGAACCCTCACTGGTGAACGTTCTTGGCATTATCGTTTGTTGTTGAATTACAGGAAGATCTAGTTATGTTGGTTATTACTTTAAAAGACCAGGCGAAGTCCTTATTGCCGTTGACTTTATTCCATAGAATTTTACATACATACATAGACACACGCCTTTTTCCCCGAAGGGGGGTAGGCAGAGACTCAATGGGCCTCTTTTCACAGTGGGTTGCACCATCGTGGAATATAGACGTGACAAGTGGTGAGCTCATCGCCGCCATTGCTTCCCACGACTGACTCTGCTAACGCTTTCTTCCAGTAATAACACATTCCAATTATTAAAGCTAGCAGCCAGGACAAATCTTATACCAACGAATATTATCAACAAATCGGATTATATGATAGAAAATTATTTCATCATCGGCCTGTAGAAGTCCACTGCTAGACATAGGCCCCCAAAAATGTCAAGATGAACGGTTTTGAGCCACCTCCATCCACGGACACCCTGGACCTTTATAACGTCATTGGTCCATCGTGAGGACCATCCTACAAAGCATCGAGAAAAAAGAAAAAAAAAATGAGCATACCTTACTTTTCTTTACCTTATTCTTATTATTAGTTTTCTTTATGTTAGTTGTGTGTATAGACGTTGCGAATGGTTAGCCGTAACGCCAACAAGTGGTTCTGCCGGAAGACCAGCGTTGGTTGCTAGCTTGCTGTCAACCAACTCATGCTGAGGCAGAACCATTTTGTTACTTGAGTTACACCTAGTACCTTCATATCTGTTTCTTCTTAGTGTGTTCTGTGTTTCTGTGTAGCTCTTGTATACAAATAAATATATATTCTTTCCTCTTTTTCTTTCATCGTCCGGTTCGCCACTTCAGAACTGTTGTCAGTTCTGCGAGCTATATGGCCTGCCCATTGCCACTTTATCTTGCCTTTTCTGAGAATCGGTAATTTTGGATCTTCTACGGAGTTCCTCATTTCGGATTCTATCACCCTATATTTGAGAAATCCCACTAATATCATAAATGTCAAAATCAATGTTTGGACATTTAGATGTTTGAATTTTTATTACTCAATCAATCACAACAAAACGGCTGATTCGATTTCGATGAAATTTGTTACAGTGGTAGATTATGACCTGAATTGAGCTATAGGATAATTTTTATACCAGCACGCGAGAAAAGCCACAGGCGGACCTATAGTACCTTTCAAGTCGATAGCAATGATCGTTGGCTCAGACACACACTACGGACTGACAGACGGACAGACAACCATAAATGATATAAATAATTGTAAAAAATGCTGGACAGTTCACACAACATTATCGAGCCCCAAGCTAAGCACCTTTATGGGTATGTTATGGGTACTACTAGATAACTGATAAACTTATTAAGTACAATACATTATAGATATTTTTAATTATGCATAGAAAATACCCAGAACACCCTGAACAAATATCTGTAGATCGTCCAAATATTTGTTCCAAGGCGGGAATCGAACCCGCAACCTCCTGTGTCGCAGGTGAACCTTCGGCCGTCACGACAGAGGTCGTCAATGATGTCTCGCTATTTTATACCTTATAGTAACGTACCCAAACAAACACAAGGTAAGGAGTGATATACGACATGCGAAGGTAAAAAGGCGCGACATAGGCCATATTCACATGGGAAATCACTCAAGTGCGCCAACACGTCGTCGACACGCCCTAAGACATAATTAATTAATATGTACTCGGCCTTACTGCGGAAAAATACTTAAATTATAACAAAGTAGGCATATAACCATGGTTCCTAACGGGTACTTCTCGAAAACAAATTATCTACATACCTAACAAAATGTTGGTCGAAGCCTACTGCCTCTCTTTATTAGGGTAAAGTTGCTGCTGGATTAGGTATTGTTTTTTTGTCAAATTCTAACATAGTAGGCAAACGGGTAAGTTATTTTACGGTTGCTTACGTCATGTAGTGATAATGTAAACTTATTATTCTTTCTTCTAATATAAAATTGTCATGAGAAAAAATTTAAATGTACAAAAAATATTTTTTAATACCATTCCCCCTCTAAAAAGCTTATTTTATTCACTGAAAACAGTGAGTAAAAAGAAAAAACTATTTTGGTGTTTGAATTTAGAACCCACCAATATATTCGACCTCCATCTCAATGCTGTACAACCTTATTGAACCTTCCTTTTTTCTTCATTAAATGTCTATTTTCGCTTAACTCTTTGTTTTTCTCGGTCATGCTATAAAGTTTAGTATGCACCTCTTGAATAAAACGGATTTATATCGAGGGCCATGAATCACTCGCGTCGTTCACGATTCTAACTCTTGAATCACTTTAAATCCGTCCATTATTCACTAATTGCATAACATACTATTTACACTCTTTTATATTGCCTTTAATAATAAAACAAAAATATTAACCTGGCCTACCTTTTCGGGGGAAAAGGCGTTTGTAGGTATAATATGTATGATGTACGTATGTTTTTTTTTAAGGAATATCTTTATTTCTCCAATTTAGATAGTTTCAAGTATAATAGGAATTATACTTGATATAATAATATAATAGTCCTTATAGTCAAATAATGACCCAGCAATACAAAGGCAGTATTACCAAGACTTCGAAAAGACACGCCACTTACCAGCCAGGTAAGATCGAAGTCAAACGAGGGTCCATCTATGATAAAAAATACACAATTCTAATAAGTATTTAATACACATGTGCTCGTTAACTGAGCCAAACCGGTTAAAATATCACCAAAAGTTAATTCAAAGAACACGAAATTATAATTAGAAAAAAAATACGATATTTATTTTTTAAAATGGCGGAAGAAGCCCGTAATTGCATTTAATAAAACCACATCAAAAATCTTTGGCAATATCGTAATCTCGAGGGAAATAAGCATAAGTAAAGGTACGACACGATGCGTAAATTACATCTAGCATTAAAGTAATTATCGTTAGACATGAACACGCCCTGTGTAATACGGTTACATTGTAATATATTTAATTAAAGTGACAGGTTTTGCGGTAAGTTTATGATATTTGACACCATAACATAAACAATATTACGCGACCTGACACAGCGACGGCAGATAGTTTTTTTAGGTAACTACATAATGTATTTCGATTATAACAATAAAAATGTAGGTGCCAGTGTAATAAAAAATAAAATAAAAGCCTACTACGCTATGAACGTGAAAACATTTTGAAGAAAACAAAATAAATCTGTCGTAGAATAAAATAAAGTGTGTAGATGGTTATGGTAAGTTAGCTTACCATACCACCGAACCGAACCGATTTTGATAAAACATGTCTAAGAACCATCGCTAGAAAACCTGCTTTCCAAATAAAATAAATTAAATAAAACAATAATGGCTTAAACAACCACAGTTAAAACGACGACGATTCTTTTCAAAAATCGAATCGAGTCGAGACGAATCTCTACATTCTACATTCTAACTATTTGACATTAACTTTGACATCCCAAACGATACATTGTGACTTGACTGTGACTTTGACGACTTGGAAAGAGTGTAACGTTGCAAAATATATTGAAAAAACATTAAATAAATACTTGAAAATGCCAAATGGACAAGCCGTGAGAAGGCTAAGATACCTATAAAGGTATCTTTGCCTTATAATTATACAGAAAAAATGGCAAAGATATCGCCATCTATGTAAATATTATGGAAGCTTCCGGGAAAACGGCTCATTCCATTTACAAAATAATTATATGCCAGTGTCCCGATAGGTTTTACCAAAAAGTTCCCAACTGCACTCATAGCTTTTTATCAACCTCCATAGTCCAAGAGATGAGACGATGACAGAGCTATGCCATGGCTAAATAAGGACACTCGACTATGAAACTGGGAGACAGTTTCAGTAATTAACGAACTAATTCTGAGATCAAGTAGCGTGGATGGTCAACGGATGCCCTTTGGCTGCGTACGTTTAACCCTTTTTTGAAATTTTTAATACCAAAGTGAGTAGTTGGGGGGGTTGGGGGTAATAAAATCTCAGCGAGCACTCAAATGAGCTCAACTTTTGAAGCCTGGGGTACAAGACAGGCGGGTCAGCGTGGAGGGAGTCATTAGTCAGGGCCGCATTGGGGATTTTGTATTGATTTCTTCGGTGTATAAATACTGTTGGAAATGGGTTATTTTGATGACCATAATTAAATAAGTTTGTCAAGTTTATCATAACAAAGCAAAATCCATTTTATCATGTCAAAACATTATTTTATAAAAAAAACAAACAATCTTATTTTTTGATTGCTTACACGAAAGAAAAACACCGGCCAAGTGCGAGTCGGACTTGCGCACTGAGGGTTCCGTACAAACCTGTAGATATGTATATAAGTAAAAGTTATGGTATTTCTATTGCTATATGAAATCATCATGAGGAAAGAGGTTAGTAAGTTTAAAATTATTAAAATTATTTTTATTATTATGATGTAACTAAACATGTATGTTTTTCGCAATTTGTCCTTTATCTGTGCTATAAGACGTTGCTTCGTAACAAACTTCAAGATTCTGAGTTCACGGGTTTTGATTCCCTTACAAGTGTCGAAAACTTGCAGCATAAACGGCTGTATCTTTTAATTGCGTTGGCTTAGAAGTTTGATTTTTTCACAGCTCTAATGGACGGTAGACCTGAGTATTTGATATGAATTACAGCTTCATCAAAAGATAAAAAGAAAAAAGGTCTTAACCGACAGACAAAGTGATCCTATAATGGTTCCTATTTACCTTTAGAGGAACCCTAAAAAAACTCTACTTTCCACAGACACCACATTTTTATAAGAATTCAAGAAAAGCAAATTTAAAGCATAGGTACCTTTATATGGTTAACGGAACATTTGCGAGAAAGTTGCGAAAGGTTCATAGCGGTAAACACTGCGCGCCCGCATCATACTTCTAAAGATACGGTCGTTTTATGGTTAGTAGATCTTTTTTTTAGATGTTTCCTTTTTGGTCTTAAAGGCCGTTACTAATAAACATGGTGTAATCTTCGAATAATTACTACATTGGAATTGGCAAAACAACATTCTAATTCGATCGAAAATTCGTTGGTATAAGATTTGTCCTGGCTGCTAGCTTATTTAAGAAATGTGTGTTTACTGAAAGAAATCATTAGCAGTCAGTCGTGGGAAACTTGACACGTATTATTTTCCACGATGATGCAAACCACGTGAAAAGAGACCCATTTGAGGCTTTGCCTACCCTTTCGGGGAAAAAGGCGTGGGTCTATGTATATATGTATGTATATAAAACATGGCGTTATCTATTCTTTTTTTTTTTTTTTTTTTTACCTAAAATAGGCTTGCGTTTGGCTACATCTCACCTGATGGGAAGTGACGATGAGGCCTATTTAAGCACGCTCGCCTAGAAGATGCCTATTAACTCTTCGTTTGAAGACGCCCAAGTTGTATGATAAAGGGAACAAAGAAGCCGGAAGAGAGTTCCAGGCCTTTGATGTTCGCATGATGAAAGAGTTTGAGAAACGGTTTGTACGCGACGGTGTTATGTCAACAACAAAAGGGTGAAACGCCTCTCCACGTCTGGTCGTCAGGTGGCGGAATGGAGACGAGGGGATCAAATCGTGCAGCTCCTGAGCACACTCACCGAAATGTATGCGGTAGAAAATACACAAACACGCAACTCTTCGACGATGCTCTAAGCTTTGTAACCTTTTCGCAACCAGTGCCTCGTCATTAATTAGTTTTATGGCACGGCGCTCTATTGAGTCCAAAGCAGCAAGCTGATATTTTGCGGAACCATCCCATAGGTGGCTGCAATATTCCATGCATGACCTCACTTGAGCTTGGTACAGCGTAAGTAACTGCTGGGGCGAGAAGTAGTATCTTACCTTAGACAGAATACCAAGCTTTCTGGCCGCAGATTTTGCCTTAGACTCAATAGAGAGACCGAAGTTGAGGTTGGAAGAAATTTGCATGCCGAGTAATTGGATATGGTCACTGTACGGCACCGATACACCTCGGAATAGTGGGGCAAGATCAACCGAACTCTTTTTTGCCGAAAAAACACACGCTTGGGTTTTGGTTGCATTAAACGAGACCAGATTAGCCTCACCCCAACTAGAAACCGCTCCAAGAGACTCGCTCGTCTGCCTAACCATATCACCCCTCAGGTCTACTAGCTCAGCACCGGACGTTCTTGGACTAGAAAAGTACCTAGCAACAACAGTACTATCATCAGCATACCCGACGATGCCTGGTAAGAGCAGGTCATTGATATGCAGAAGAAACAAAGTTGCAGAGAGTACACTTCCCTGCGGAACGCCAGCATTGATTTCCATGAGGTCAGACGCACTGCCATCAATGACAACACGTATGGATCTATTTTTAAGGAAATCAGCTATCCAGCTGCACAGTTCAGGAGGTAGCCCAAATGTCGGAAGTTTGGAAAGAAGGCTTGCGTGCCAGACCCTGTCGAAAGCTTTGGAAACGTCTAGAGATACAGCAAGGGCTTCTCCACGGCGATCCAATGCCTCACCCCAGTAATGCGTGACGTAAACTAGAAGATCCCCAGTGGACCGGTTTCGGCGAAAGCCATACTGCCGGTCACTGAGGAGATCATTATCTTCTAGATAGTCAAGCAGCCTAGTATTAATGACACGCTCCATAACTTTGCAGAATATGGAGGTGATGGCTATTGGTCTGTAGTTACTGGGGTCGGCTCGACTACCTTTTTTCGGGACTGGCTGCACGTTAGCCTGCTTCCACACATCAGGCACAATCCCCGACTCAAAAGAGAGACGATAGAGGCGAGTGAGAATGGGTGACAACTCAGGTGCACACTGTTTGAGTACGACGGCAGGAATACCGTCAGGTCCACTGGCTTTGTTAATGTCCAAAGTTCGGAGAATCTTCAATACCTTTTTCAATACCTTTTCCAAGGTTATATGCCCAATAAATCATACTGGAAATAAATTTAAAATTACATTTATGTAAAGAGAAAAGCCTGAATACTCTTAAATCTATTTTTTTTTTATTTTTTATGTTTTGTAATTGAAAATGAACTAAAATTCCATGTCTCGTGGGTATCAGAAACTACGAGTACCATAAGTAGCACAACCACCGTTTTCTCGTGGTACTACTATTTTGTCCTACTAGTAGGACCACGAGGGAGACCAATTTCTTTTCGGCACGGAACAAATATCATACAAACATTTGTCCCGTAGCGGGAATCGAACCCGCAACCTCTCGCATCTCAACCCAAAGTTTTCATTATCTAGTGGTAGGTATACTTTAGCCTACTTAATTATTATTTATAAATGCGAAAATTTCAATATTTCGTACTAAATCACTACATAAAGGCAGAATCGGTTTCGATTAACTTTAGTAGAGATTAGTAGAATAGATTGTGGCCTATGATACACCCTGTGTGGCATTGCACTGCGGGTGCAGTGCCACATAGGGCGCGTCCTAGGTGGACTTGACCTATGAGGTAATGCAGTGTTAAAGGCAGAGGTTACCGCAGGTATGCTTGTTCAGCAGATCTACTTGTACCAAAGTAAAAAAAAAATGTGCTACTAGATCGATTTTTCTATAATTTCTCTTTTGTGGTAAATAATATAATTAAAGCTAGTTTTCCCTATATAAACCTTATACAAACGGGCTACCTATAATGTTCATTAAATATTATTGATAAGTTATATATATAGTATACCTTACCTACCTACTTGTGCAAATATTACAGTTGTAATTCATGACTTATAACTCATCAGTCTGCGGTTATTAAAAGGAAATCACAATGGAATTTTCTAGCAAATTCAAAGGAATCGGATAATTACATAACCAAATAAATATTAACCACATCATTGACCTCAAAGTAGATGGACTTCGGGTCAGCACTCAAAAAGCTTCCGAACCAAAAGGAAGACAAAACGGAAAAAGAGGAACAATTCTGACAGATTTTATCCGTCCATTGCTGCTTGATTATTGAATACATTTGAAGGACTAGACTGTGAACCAGCAGTGTATCGAACTCATTTGTCATCGTTCGAATTTTCAAAGGTTCCATATTTTGGCGTTCATAGTGTATGGTATGCTAAGTCCATCGTAGAGTTATTAGAAAGTCTTTGAACCACATAGTCCACCAGTGGAAAGCGCGCGACTTCGTCCACGTGGAAAATATTTTAATCTTAAAAATCACACTATGACCTTTGAAACGACACCACACTCGAGTTTTTCATTTAGGGGGTCCCATTTAAACCTTGAGGTCCTGAAAATATTGTAATCTCAATAACTACACTGTGAAACTAACTTTTACTACGTCGAAATATACTGAAATCAGGCAGAAACGTCAAGAAAACGTTCCCGTGCCTTTCTTCAGGAAAACTTCAGGTACCGCTTGATCATGTCTGCTAATTTTATTTGAGGAATTTCCATCTTAAATTTCAAGGTTCTACTTCCATCTGTTTCTGATATACAGAGCAATTTCGTTTTATATTAGAACCCCATTTTTAACCACTTAGGTTGCGAATTTTCCTTTTCTTAGTACAAATCGCAACGAGACACACTTTTCAAATTTCAAGTCTCTATATATTTCTTCAATATATTTGAAGGTTTTATATAGGTGAAGTTCCGGCGGTTCAAGGGCCGCCCGTCAGTGATCCCCCGGGCTGCGACACGTCCTCGATCACACGTATGTTAGATTACGTATGTTATATTAAGTTATAAATAAAGTGTTTTTATGTGTATGTTAGTTTCTAAGGTATTTATGTTGATATGGGCTTACTGTTTAGGTTAAGTGCATCTCTCAGTAAGCCTGAAATAAAGATTTAGATATACAATATATAAAAACTTGTATAAGTGCTTTGTAAAGATAAACGTAAAAACAATGAAATGACTATACTTAGCCATTTATTATATAGGTACCTAATTACATCATCTACTTTACCTGCATTGCAATCAAAATAACAAAGTCACGTAACATAGTTACATACATAAACATACGCCTTTTCCCCGATGGTATTTTATTCAGTGGGTCGCACAATCGTAGGAACCTAGACGTGACCAATGGAGACCTCATCGCCGCCATCTTACCCACGACCAACACAACTAAGCTTTTTTCAGCAATAACATATTCTTAGTAAACAGCTAAGATACAATACTTCTTAGTATACAAATCTTACGCCAACGATTTTTTTTCAATATATTTTGTTTAAATAAAAGGGACCAGAATAACAGAAAGAAACTTTCGTTTTAAGTTACCATTATGGCATGTCAAATCCAATCATTTACACAGAATACTGTATAGTTTATAAGAACACTGGTGATATTGTAGCTTACGTACTTTACGTCCGATCAATGTCTCGGATTCAAATTCCAGTTGTGATTTTTTCCATTAGAAATACCTACCTATTTGTGCGTGCTCTCAATCTTGAGAAAACCGGCATAGACATGTTTTTGTTAAACAAGGTGATATATTGCCATATTCCGAATATATTGCCTATTTGCCGAATTCCTTTTATTAATTAATAAAATTAAAAAGTAAACTTTAAAAATAAATATGCCTACTAATTTTATGATCAATTTTTATCAATGTTTTTTAAATTTGTTAAATCTTTAATAATTCAATATTTCAAAAAAATACTGAGACAATTTCACTAGTTACTTCGAAACGAGTCCAAGGTCACAAGACCCTTCTTAGGGCCACCAGACCTCACTATGCTGGTCACTGACCAGGTTGAACGAAGAAACGCCGAAACTAATCAATAAATAGTGTTCCCAGTCCGTGCCTGCACCGGACGGCGCAGCCTGAAAAAAGTTTTTTCACTAACTGAAGCATTAATCCAGCCGGTATTAGTTTACTCGCTTTTACCCGCCGATGTGTGTGTGCAGTTTGCATGTGTGCGGCACGCCGTACAACTTTTTACATAGGGCTATTGAAAAATAGAGAGTGCATTAAAAAGCGTCGCTTTGTTGGAAATAAAATCTTTGACAGTGACGTTATCCTGAAAGTTGCGTGTCAAACTCTATTGAGTTTTGCGGTCTGTTACAAAACTTATTCGGTCTTTTTTGAGTCTAAAATACAATATGTAATGGACGAATGGATTCCCAACAACTTCTTTGACATGACGGCATTTGGAAACAGTTGGTCACTCACTAATAGGTAGTGGTTTTTACGGGAAGTAGTTTAAACTACCTATATTTTATTTTTGAAACTGTGTTTCCTTGTTGCTAAAATACATATTTTTTTATTTATTTGTCAAAATCCACAGCTCTTAGGTATTAATTACTTAGTCTAATAAATACCTAATGATTACAGCCAATAACAGTTTTTTTTTTTTTATACATTCATATCTACACGCCTTTTTCCCCGAAGGGGAGTAGGTAGAGCTTCAATGTGTCTCTTTTCACAGTGGGTTGCAGTGTTTTTTATTATTTATTTTAAATAATACAAAAGTCGTCAAATTAAACTTTTGTGTTCTCATAAAACTTACTAAAAACACGGTTTCTTTAGTTGACCGAGCGAAGCAAGGTTTCAGAGTCTAATTGCAGGATGTGGCGTTTGTATGTATGTTTGTAAGTATGTGTGTTTGTCTGACGATACCTGCAAAACCGTTGATCCAATCTTGATGAAACTTGTTAGGTAGGTTATGTGAATATAATTTATACTACTACTAGTAGCTTTGTTTTGAGTTACTTATTGTGGGATTAAATAATTCCATACTTAACAAACTATAGACTAACCTAGACTTATCGGGCCCACTATAAAACTATGTGGTTAATATACACACGTATGTATATTATACATATACATAATTACGTGTGTATGTGTTAACATACACACGCCTTTTTCCCCGAAGGGATAGGCAGAGCCTCAATGGGCCTTTTTTCACAGTGACAAGTGGTGAGCTCATCACCGCCATTACGTATAAATAATCGTGTTTTGAATAATCTAAAAATAATTGCGAAAGTTTAGATGTTGAGGTGATTGTCACTCAATCAGGCCGTAACGGCTCAACCGATTTCGATGAAATTTTGTACTTGCAGAGGAAAATTATGCCATGAACTGTAAAACTGGCTATTTTACAAGCTTTATATTAACTTGCAATGTATGTCCGGGTGGAATCTTGCAACTGAATTTTAAAGCAGTTATCCTCAACCGATTGAGCTGAAATTTGGCATACCTACCTGTTAAGTTCCAATGTCAATACAAAACCATGGTAACAGCGAGCTGATCTGATGATGTAGACGGAAGGTGGACAACGGAACTCCTCGATGGACAATAGTAGACTCGCCGTGTTTAGGCTCATTTAGATCAGCTCACGGTTTCGATCATTAACTTTATAAAAACTTGTATTGTGAAAATATATTTTTCACAAAATACTTATTATATCCCGGTACCACTCAAGCAAAGCCCAGGGACGATGCTTCAATAGTAAAAAAAAGTTTATTGTTGTCTTCTCTGTCACATCATGTATCTACAAACTGCAGTCTGCTCATTCTACCGTGCTCGTCGAAAGCTGGCCGGCGTCCACTCACACACACAGATGCAGCTTACCTCCCCGTATCATTACGTACGGGCTACGGAGGTTCGCATCACTTTTAATAACCATTGTATTTGGCAACGATCGAAATGAGTGTTTGGAGTCGGGAGCAAATTTTTATCGCCAATTTTATCTTTCATCTTTTTGAGCGGCATTTTTTAATGGCGTGTCACTCATACGTACGGGTGTTTTTAGCTTTTTTTTTTTAACTTCGTGAGCTACAGTCACCGGATGTTAAACGGTAACCACTGCCTATACCTCATAGGTCACGTCCACCTAGGACGCACCCTAAGTGGCACTGCACTGCGCCCGCCACCTTGAGACATAAACATGAAAAGTCTCATGTGCCTGTAATCCCACCAGCATTCATACTTTTTAAGGAATGTGTTATTACTGGAAGAAAGCGTTAGCAGAGTCAGTAGTGGGAAGCAATGGCGGCGATGAGCTCACTGCTTGTCACGGCTATTTTCCCACGATGGTGTGACCCACTGTGAAAAGGGGTCCATTGAGGCTTTGCCTAGCCTTTCGGGTGAAAAGGCGTGTGTCTATGTAGGTATTTATTAATTATTTTATGTATCAAAATTAATGTATAAATTTATTTTTCTAGATGAACCATCTTAGTTACACCGGAATATTTAAAATGCTAAATAAATGTATTTTCAAATAAAACTAATTTTGAAGTGAGCTAAGAAATAAAATAATTTTCAAATATTTATTCCTTCCATTGTATAAGTATGTTGTTTATCAATGGAATATAATAAATTACAATGGAATATAAAAATAGAAGTGATCGCCGTGTATTTTCCTATGCTGACCATCTAATTAGCTAATAATCTTTTGCGTACAAGGAAAATACTTTGTTACTTACCAATTTAATTGAATATAAACATAATAAGGGTACCTGTTATCGAGCGGTGCATTTTAATTAGTACCCACTTCTTTATTTAGGTCTTAGAATGATAACATTGTCGATGTAATACAAATATTATTGTTTACGACAAAAATTAAACTAAATACAGCGAGCGCACGGCTCGGTACCATCCTTACCTCATTAGTATAACCTCTATTCGTACTAAACGTTTCAGTTCTACCTTTATGATGCGAACTGCTAAGGAGTGGAATACACTACCGTCGTCTGTCTTTCCTGATAACTATAATCTGGGTCTCTTCAAGGCTAGAGTGAATAGGTACCTTCTAGACCTTTGTGCTTCATCTTCGGCCACATCGTCACTTTCCAACAGGTGAGATCGTTGTCAAACAAAGGATAAGTCAAACCCTATGTAAAAAAAAAGAAGATCAGTTTGCTGATCTTTCATACAAGTCAGTTTGCTGCTCAAAGAAATGCGATGTCAATTTTATTGATCAGATAATTTATTTGAAGACTACATAATTTCCAGTTTGACTCTCTTCATCCAGTGCTGCCAGATGATGGACTTTTTACCTATTTCCTACTAAAAAAAATCACTCTTGAAGGTAAACTTTCCCCAAACAAAAACTTTTTTTAAGAACTGAAAAATAATTATAATACGTAGGTAATATCTTTTGGGGGATTTTAATACAGCAATAGTGCTTTAATTTATCAACCAGCTACCTGTATTTCACCATCATCATCAGCCCACAAGTCCATTGCTGGACATAGACCTCCCCTATATAATTTCACGACGAATATCTTGAGAATTGGTGAATTGTCTTCATCCACCGTTTTGCTGCGACCATTAGAATGTAGGTATAACTGGTCCATCGATACCTTACCTTGGGGCCAGTATACCTTTATTTACCAGAACATTTATAAGGTTTTTGTTATGAATACCTAACTGAAAGGTATAGTATTATTTTATCTGTGCTGAAAGTAAACACTTCGATTTCTCTATGCAAAACAGCAGTATGTAGGGCAGTCGTGCGCTAATCTTTATCTCAGTGTTCAATGCGGGCGCTCACCGCTACTCGATAAGAGGGTAAGAACCTCGCGTTTTTCTACTGGTAGAAGATTTGTGTCATTGGTAAAGAAATATAATGTAGAGTCGTCGAAACATGGTTCTACATGTACCTGTTTCCATGTCAATACATTTATGAAAACCTGATAGTATGTTCGCTTAAGTGTGAATACCAGAAACAAAGGTAAACTCGCTGTTCCCACTATTAGGCTCCATGAGGTGAGTATATCGTTTATAGGACAATGTGTACCTACGCTTCTATAATAAAATCCCAAGCGACTTATTAAAATTGACGATTAATTATTTTTATTTTTTGATTATTTAAATTGACCAAAGTTGTATTAGACACAAACTTTCTAAAAAAAGCGTAGGTACCTACTATGAAATCTCAGAATATTTAAATGTCAATAAAAATTAGTCAATAATAGTTAGTTTAATGGTAGTAGGAGGCACAACTTAGTTTTATATTTCTTTGTTTCTGTGTGTGTGTGTGTGTGTCATTCTGTGTGGAATATTCTTTCCATGGTTTGTTGACACAAATAAATGTTTTTCTTTCTTCCTTTCTTTCAATAAAGATTGGGACTGAATTTATTCCAACACGGTCCAAAAAACATTAATCAATAAACTGTCGTGTTTTTAAAAACCTATTAAATGAATAATTTTCGATTTTGATTTTGCCTACTTCCCAAAAATCACTCAGTTTTGGTCAGTTTTTAGATCTGTTAATTTAAGTTGTACGTCAAAGTTTTGAATGCTTTTTTTTCAATTATCTTTAAATTCCTGCTTCAACCAAAAAAACACCGTTTTATCGGCAAAAACCCGCATTTATACCCATAAAAATATGAAATAGTGACATATATGACGTTGTCAGGGTGCCTATGATTAAAAAGCATTGCAATTGCGATAGCCGACTTTAGTAGTAGGTACCTAAGTAACTAATAAAATTGTAACAAGTAACAAGTGTCAAGGCCAAAATAGCCACTGTATAAAATAAGAAAAACAAGTTGGTAAACCTAGGGTGATTCCAATAGAACATGTTTCAAACATTTAAAAATTCAAGTTTGGAATCAAACAATGTATATTTCGCGCCAAGTAAGTCAACAAAGGGAAGGCAAGAAAGAGATGAAAAAAGAACAATTTAGGTATGACCCCTCAGATGGCAACGTCTTGGCGGGGAACGTAGAATTAACAACTTGCAGACATGGCAAATACAATTTAAGGACCCTTTTAATCTTCTCTTTTCTTCATAATCACTTGACGTTCATATAAATCTACTAAACGTTTCGATTCTATCATTTTAAAGCAAACTGCTAAGGAGTGGAACACACTACCGTCGTCTGTCTTTCCTGACAACTATAATCTGGGTCTCTTCAAGACAAGAGTGAATAGGTGCCTTCTAGACATATGTGCTCCATCGTCGGCCACATCGTCAGACAGATCCTGTCAGTAAAATAGGCTATTATCAATATTTAGGGTACTTTCCCTACAACCACGTTTTCTTTTCCACCCCGTACATGGTGGTTACGATCTAAAGACTTCGATTTTTTTTATCTACAAAGCCGCTATCTTTGTCGAGAATTAAATGACCACGGGCGACAGTGCTTTATGTAGATACTTCTGAATTGTACATAGAAGACGATAAAGATGGAGTTGATAAGGTCTTATCAATCAATAATTTGGTCTCTCTTTTCCTCCACCGTGTCTTTTTGTTTTGGTTATTTTTGTTTACGCTCAAATCAGTATTTATAGAGTAAGACAGCAATATATTATTTAGTTCGTTTAAAATCATAGGTGTAGGTCTCTCTCTCTTCTCTTCTTATAATTATGGATTTTGAGGAGTGCTCCAAACAATTTCGCCAATGTCAAGTGATATAATTATATTTTTTATAGTCAAGTCGTCGAGAGTCTCCGTCTCATAACCCAGTTTAAATGGTGACAGAAAGACAGTTTTTACAGGAAAAAATCCACCATTTCGAAAAGATACGCAATACACTTACATTTAACCACATCACACATATGCTATTTATTCATGTTACACCAGTTAAAATGCCACCGAAATTACACAAAATAACTTGAAAAAACATATTAAAGTGTTCGTTTAAAAAATCGCTGTAAAATGCAATTACATTAAAATTACGTCGTTTCTTTCAAATAAGTTTTTTGTGAAAAATATGTTTTTCAATAAAAGCATTTATAAAATTAATGATCTTAGCCCTGTGCTAATCAAAATGAGCCTAAACACGGCCAGTCTACCGAGGAGTTCCGTTGTCCACCTTCCATCTCCATCATTAGATCAGCTCGTTGTCACCATCATATTGTATTGTCATCGAAATATGACAGGTATGCCAAATTTCAGCTCAATCGGTTGAGGATAACTGCTTTAAAATTCAGTTACAAGATTCCACCCAGACAAACATACATATATTGCAAGTTAAATAAAAGCTTGTAAAATGGCAGATTAATTATTCTCAACACAAATTAGCTATGTCTGTTCGGGTCTTTTCTTAAGTCTACGTCAGCACCGTTTAAGCGTAGTTCACACGGGAACCGGGCTTCTTGAGGGGGACCAACCGCAGTAAGAACGCTGAGATTTCTTTAACCCCTGGTTGAAAGGACTTTTAAGACGCTTGAGCACCTCACTTTAGCAGCAGACTTTTATAGGATAGCAGACAAAATGCTATATTGAAAAGTACTAGGAAGCATTAAAAAATATACTGATATAGTTTTTGAACAGCTTTTATTTATAAAATAGTATGTTACTTACTCAATTATTAGTTATAATTTGTATATAAACCCACTTTTTACTCGTACCTAGTTTCAAATGACTTAAATCAATATACCTAATTAGAAAACTATTGAGGGACTGGCTGACTGGCTCACTGATCAACGCACAGCCTAAACCTAAAGGCCTAGGGGGGTCTCTAGAGACCTGAAATGTAGGGGGTAGATACATTCCTTTTAAGGTATAGGGGCGCACTAAGAATTTCCAAAATTCACCACCTAAAGCCGGATATTGTAGTTTGTATGAATTTCCCACGATGGTGCAACCCACGTGAAAGGAGGACCATTTGAGGCTCTGCCTACCCTTTCGGGGAAAAAGGCACATGACTATGTATGTATAGAAAAAATTACATGGAACAAAGTCGCTGGTATTCCACTAGTTTAATAATAAATGTTAATTTTACATTAGCGGCCGTTATTTACCTGTCACAGATAAAATAATACTACACTAGTACTATGTATAAGGCAAGCAGGCGATGCAAAGATACATCAGCTAGAAACTCGGAGAAGTACTGTATAGGTATCAAGAAAATGTAGAGCGAAATACCCAAGTAGGTAATCCTTGATCGACTATACTTTTTATATCACATCAAGTTTTACATTCAAAAAGAAATTTTAAAGCGAATTTTTGCAAAAAAAACCTCTAACAATACGCCAAGACGTTGCCAGGTAGACGCAAGATGTTCGTTCAATCTTAAGAAAGAGAAGGATTTGCCATTCAATTTTATACCCTAAGCTTAGCAATATAGACTTTAAAATATCCTAAATCAGCTCCACAGAAAAATCATCTATTGTCGAACACAAGCATGATAATTTATTTCGTATTCCTAAATAGATAGAGTTGAATTCGTCTTGCGGAATTTTCGCCGAATTCCGTTAAGGGTGGACAATGATATTGTTGAAAACAGCTGATTGCCTCTGTAACGGTTTTCGGTTCAGAAGTAGGTAAGTAGGTACCTAAATAATACCTACTGTGAGAATTATAAATTTAAGGGAAAAATAAGATTACTTTGCATCCAATCAGGCAGATCTACCATATCAGACTTTCACACTGGTGAATAACGTCTTATAACTAAGTAGAAGATTAGCCTTGCTAGAATTTAGTAGTAGTAGAACTTTTTTGTGAAAGAGTTCGTCCGGGGAAGTACTACCACCATACCTATTTCCGCCGCTAAGTAGTAAGTGCTCGCATTGCTGTGTTCCGGTTTGAAGGGAATGGTTGCTGGTGAAATTACGGGCATTTTCATCTTTATGTCACAGAGTGGCGGGCGCGGTGCAATGCCGCATAGGGCGCGTTATAAGTGGACGTGACCTATGTGATAATGTACTGTTCATAGGCAGAGGGTACCGCTTGACATCAGGTGGGTCATCTGCTTGATCCGTCATCCAATGTTGTACCTAAGTATATAAAAAAATTAAAAAAATAGAATACGCCGTAAAGTTGCATGCCTTTCGATCTTCTATAGGTTACACTTCGGGGAATGTGCCCAAGAGCTTCATAATCTGATCCCACCATCTCCTTTTCATCATACGACAAGCAGGCGCACGGCTCAGTACCATCCTTACCTCATCAGTATACCCGCAGTTCGCACTAAGCGTTTCGGTTCCACCTTTATAATGCGAACTGGGAAGGAATGGAACAAGTTGCCGTCGTCTGTCTTTCCTGAAAACTATAATATGGGTCTCTTTAAGGCAAGAGTGAATAGGTGCCTTCTAGACCTTCGTGCTCCAACGTCAGCCACATCGGCCGACCTCACCTGTTGGTGAGTACCAACAGGTGAGATCGCGGTCAATCGAGGGGGTCATAGTTAAAAAAAAGTGCCTACCTAGATATCGAAACACGTAAGTAGGTACCTACCTACGTACCTACTTATTAGCAATCCCAAGCGCCTAGTTCTTTTCACTTCACCCGCATTTTATTTGCATAACGTGAACTACTTACAAAGTCTATTCGACCTGGTGATCCTTATCTTATACGTTCGTAGAATAGGAATTTTTACATCGAAGATTTCATATTTTTTTTGGAGTTGGTTTAAATTGAATTTAGCTAGGTATAAGTACCTACCTATTTCCACCAAACCTAACCATCCAAAGACGGCCTGGAATATATCGCTCTGAGCGATAAAGCCATTGTAAAAAAATATATAGAAAATACCCAGAACACTCTGAACAAATATCTGCAGATCGTACAAATATTTGTTCCGAGGCAGAAATCGAACACGCAACCTCCTTCGACGCAAGCGAACCTTTGCCCGCCGCGTCACAGAGGTTGTCCTCTGAGAACCTAGCTTCGCTAGTAACATAATATTTCCACCAAAACAATAAATACAAGATTCATTTGACACAAATTAAAACAAAATATCGCATTAAAATAAACAACCTACCGAAAATAGAGACGAAAGAACAATCTCACAATTAGGTTTTTTATTTTCTCATTAAGAGACACTTGAAAAACCCAGCAATATAATCCGTGACGTCACTTGCAGGGTCGTGAAAAACCGAATTAGCTCGTCTGAATGCGAACTCGTAAGTAATTAGCCTCGCGAGACTCTCGATGCGCTCAGCTCGCTCTCGTAAGCGAACCGAAGCGAAGATAGCGAGGCGACGCGACGCGACTGGAGACCAAAAACCGGCCAAGTGCGAGTCGGACTCGCGCACGAAAGTTTCCGTACCATTATCTATAAAAACAGCGAAAAAAACACGTTTGTTGTATGAAGCCCCCTTAAATATTTATTTTATTCTGTTTTTAGTATTTGTTGTTAAAGCGACAACAGAAATACATCATCTGTGAAAATTTCAACTGTCTAACTATCACGGTTCATTAGATACAGCCTGGTGACAGATAAAAACGGCAAAAAAATCACATTTGTTGTATGGGAGCCCCCTTATTTTTTTTTTTTTTTTTTTAGTATTTTTTGTTATAGCGGCAACAGAAATACATCATCTGTGAAAATTTCAACTGTCTAACTATCACGGTTCATGAGATACAGCCTTGTGACAGGCGGACGGACGGACAGCGGAGTTTAGTAATAAGGTCCCGTTTTACCCTTTGGGCACGGAACCCTAAAAATGGCTAATCAAATCCTTTCCCGCTCTCGACGGTATTCGAGTACCTTTTTATTTTCATTGTGCCGTGAAGTGTCACACTGATGGGTAGACGGATAGACTGTAGGCATAGGCCGTAATTCAGAATCGTTTTTTAGAGGGGAAGTGAGAACATTTTTGCTAGACATTTATTCGGCCAATTTCAGCTTTCGACGTCGCTTCAAAAGAAACCTAGACTACAAAACTTAGATGAGAAACGTTTTAACGACATTGTGACGTATAAAACAGACAAATCAGTTAGACTTAATAGCTTTTTTATGAGAGTTCGTCCGGGGAAGTACTACCACCATACATATTTCTGCCGCAAAGCAGTTGTGCTCGAGCATTGCTGTGTTCTGGTTTGAAGGGTAAGGGTGCCGGTGAAATTACAGGCACATGAGACTTTTCATCTTTATGTCTCAGGGTGGCGAGCGCAGTGCAGTGCCACATAGGATGCGTCCTAGGTGGACGTGACCTATGTGATAATGCACTGTTCATAGGCAGAGGGTAGGTAGTGCTTAACATCAGGTGGGCCATCTGCGTGATCCGTCATTCAAGCCGGAAGTTTCCCACTTTAGGGCAAAGGCCTCCCTTCCCTCGTTCCAATCATTTCTATCCTGAACTTTTTGTGGCCAGTCCTTGTTGTGGGAGTCAAGCTCATCCCGCCATCGCCGTCTGGGTCTGCTACATGCCCGCCGCGCGTTCGGAACCTACTCAGTGGTTATCTTAGCCCAGAGGTCCTTAACGTGTCCAGCCCAGTCCCACTTTAAATTTCCAGCTTTCAGAGCTACATCGGCTATTTGTGTTTGGGAGCGCAGTATCGTATTTCTAACGCGGTCTATAAGTTTGACTCCTAAGATAACTCCATAGCCCGCTGGCTCACCCCGTTCCAAGAAGTAGTATGACAAAAAAACAATGAACATGTATTTATAGGCTTTTTCTTTGGTTACAGGGAGTTCTACTACATCCAGATGGAGAAGTACGCGCGTCAGGCGATCAGCGAAGGGCTGAAGGTAGCTGAAGACCTTCACGTCGCTGGAGACTCGGAGCTGTACCGGGTCCTCAACTTACACTACAACAGAAATAACCACATTGAGGTAAGAATTGTATGTATTGTAAATCATTTTATTAACCTTTAATTAGAGAATAAATCCCCTAAACGTATTATTTTATCTGTTCCTAAAATAAATTCGATGAAAGACCAAATTGCAACATACATAGGTTTTCACGTACGAGTTAGCAGGTCAGCAGTGAATAGTCGGTTTTGCGTGATTCCTAATGAATAAATAAATAAATAATAAATAATGCTGGACAGTTCATACAACATTATCTAGCCCCAAGCTAAGCAGAGCTTGTGTTATGGGTACTAGATAACTGATATACTTAATACAATATAATACATAGATATAGGTAGAATAAAGCCAATGCTCTTATATAGTTGAACGAAACGTAATTCTCTCTCTCCTTCTAAGTGCCTCTGAACAAATATTTGTACGATCTGCAGATTTGTTCAGGATGTTCTGGGTATTTTCTATGTATAATTAAAAATATGTAACGTTTTGAGTATATCAGGTATCTTATACCCATAACACAAGCTCTGCTTAGCTTAAGGCTAGATAATGTTGTGTGTACTGTGAACTGCCCAGCATTATTTATTTTTATTTATTATCCGGACTTGTTTGTAAGATTCGTTGGTATAAGATTTGTCCTGGCTGGTAGCTTATTTAAGGAATGTGTTATTACCTACTGAAAGAAAGCATTAGCAGCGTCAGTCGTGGGACGCAATGACAGCGATGAGCTCACCACTTGTCACGTCTATTTCCCACGATGGTGCAACCCACTGTGAAAAGAGGCACATATGAGACTCTGCCTACCCTTTCGGGGAAAAAGGCATGTGTCTATGTATGTTTGTATGTATTCATAAATATCTGACATCTCTTTCATAGTTTAATGTGGTTTCAAGGATGATCCTAAAAAGATTAATGACCCAAAAATTACATAAAATATAGTCCTGATCCCACAAAATTTCACAAAAAATATCTAATACAGAACATTCACCGTAAGGTGGCACCTGCCGTGAATTATTTATTTTTCTTTGGTTGGCATTATTCCCAAGGCAGGTGACACTGACTACGAGTATAATAGTATAGTATTTTAGTAGTAGTAGAGCTTTTTTGTGAAAAAGTTCTTCCGGGGAAGTACTACCACCATACCTTTTTCTGCTGCAAAGCAGTAGTGCTCGCATAGCTGTGTTCCGGTTTGAAGGGTAAGGGGTGCCGGTGAAATTACAGGCACATGAGACTTTTCATCTATGTCTCAGGGTGGCGGGCGCAGTGCAATGCCACATAGGGTGCGTCCTAGGTGGACGAGACCTATGAGGTAATGCACTGTTCATAGGCAGAGGTTACCGCTTAACATGAAGTGGGCCTCTTGCTTGTCCTGCAATCCAAGTAGTATAAAAAAAAAAAAAAACGCATGGGACATCTTACAGTGAACGGTCACTACAAAACTTCTACTGTCATGGTACGGCATAAATCAACTAACATGATCTTTCCATCATTCCAGGTGCCATCGAACTTCAGATATGTGGTAGAGCAGACTCTGCGCGAGTTCTTCCGCGCCATCCAAGGCGGGAAGGACGCAGAGCAGAGCTGGAAGAAGTCCATCTACAAGGTGATCTCACGGCTCGATGACCCCGTGCCCGAATACTTCAAGTCACCCAACTTCCTCGAACAGCTGGAGTGAATCGACGCAACGCACATCCGCAACGCACGTTTCGGCATAACTAATTTATTAAAAGAATGGACGATATGTTTCGCACATCAAAATTTTACGACACTCGCATTTAGGCCTTCAGATTCAAAATTATTGATAAAAGTTAAATTAAATTATTAAAAAATAATTCGTACGTTGGACGTCGAGTGGCGTGGCGACCGCGCGCTCGCCACGCCACACCCACTCTACTAGGAAATTCATTAGGTTAAACGATTAAGAGAAAATTTAAGTCACCTAGAATTTTATTTCTGCACATAATATATTTCGCTATATATAATTATTATTATATTATTATTAAGTATTATCTTTAAATGGTTTTTTATAGTTGTGTATATCTTAAAATCATTTATGGATTTATCATTTAAGGAAAAAACGATTAATATATTTAACTGCTTAAGTTTTGAACGTTTAGTTGTTTTTTATTTTTGTTTTATCCTTGTTTCCTTATCCTTTAGAGCATGTTTCCGTTGAGTTGTTCCCGTAATGTTTGTGTTGTTCCCGTAATGTTTGTGTTGTTCCCGTAATGTTTGTGTTGTGGGCTCGCCTCGGCGGCCCAAAATTGACAACCTTTACCTCGTCACACCTACTTATTATAGGAGTAATTGATTAAAGTTAACCATAGTCGTTAGTACAATAGAGCAGGGTTATTTTACGATCCACAAACAAATAATAATTAATAGATTATTTTTATACGATAACCGGTTTTATGTTCTTGCAGAAGATTTTCAATAAGATAAGACAGTCACAAAATTTTAAAACAAATTATTACATCCTCAGTTCTAGTTAAGGTAAACATCCTTTGTTGTATTTACAATATTTCGGCAAAGTTCGGATAACATTTCAGTTTATGGTTCCGGAATAAGCGGCATCGACCCCGCCCGGATTAGGATTAAGTTTATTCGTTAGATAAATACTTCAAAAAATTTTGCGTGGGCCTTTCAAGTAAACAACAGCGCGTGAGCGGAGTGCCACACCACACAATCAGTAATTCAAATATCAGTTAGCTAACTTTAATTTCCTTAGCACAGTAATTGCAGATAACAACAATACAATAGTGTTTGGTTTACTTTTCTGAATAAATATATTTATTTGTAATTTAACTCTGGCCACAGTTTTCGAAGTTATTCCCACTGGTGTTGTTCGCTCCGCACGCGGGCGCTTCGCGGCGACTCTCAACCTCATAGACATTTCGATCACATCCAAACAGTATGCAATAGAATCTAGAAAGGCTACACATCAATAGTCACTCAAATATCCACTCCAAAAATTGCAGTTCTCTTTTGGTATCAGATTACACACAAACGCACGGGGCCAACTCGTCCGACAGAAGTGCCTTCAAAAATTTTGAATTTTTGCATAAAAATAAAATGGAATTATTCAAAAATGGGCCCTCAATAGAAACTGTAGCCCAACCAAAGTCCCCCGCAAAGCGTCCGTGCATCCGCAGCCCATGCACACGCATCGCAGATCAACCGATACGAGGAACGTATCGGTACCAATACAACAGTATCTATACATACACACTTTACTATTATACTATAGAAGAATAATTAGTTTCATTCGTAGTTATATGTAGCGCGGCGCTCGAAGCTTGCTCCCCGGCGAAATCGGGAGATCAGCGCAGGAGGGTAGTTTTGAAACGTTACGCCGGTTGGAGACGCCGAGAAGCAAGCTTGACTATTCCGCATCTCGATGTATTTGTTATAACAAGTAGATACCAGCCGTCGTCCCAGCAATACGGAAACACTTTAAGTTTACATCCTTAGTTCGACAAGACACAATAATAATAAGTTGTGCTTCTTATAGATATACTACGGTAAGATAGCTAGTTTGTACAGAGATGTATAACATGTACATAATACTATAACTATAGTTTTAATACAGAAGATATGACTAAACCCTATCTTAGCGATAACGATATTAATTAAGGAATCAATAAAACTGGACAATTGAGAATTGATTTGCGGAATTGTAAGAAGTTATTCCATCCTGAGTTCAGCGTTCGTATCCGCGCAGGGCCGACGGCAGGTCTAGATGCAAGTGTAAGCATTTTAATTTAACATTACACATTTGTTATCGTTTAGTTTGTAACCATTTTAACTATTACGATAATTAAGAGGTATCTCAGTTTAGGATGGACCAGGCGTCGACTGGTGCATAGTAGGAGGTTAGGAGAGTTAGAGAGATACGAAGATTTTAAGACATCGACACAGAACAAACACGCAGCCTCCCCCTTCCCGTTTGGATATCCGGTTTTTTGTTCTAAATTATCCCGGACGGTTTCGGAACGATTCAAGTTTCAACTTCCGCGTGCCATCGCGCCAATAGTCCGATAAGAGCGTCGGGAGCTAAGATTTGAATGTTTTCCAAAGACGGACCACCCTAACACAACCAGCAGCAACCTTTCACAGCAATAGCCCGGTTTAAGTTTCCACTATTACGTCGATTTGCAGGCATGAAAGCAACGCAGTCGCCGCAGGGCTTATTCGAGATTGAGCACTGTCCCATGTTACGTTAATACTATTCTGTTATACGTTGTTTGTTTCTCCGTACCAGGCAGTGGCAATTTAGAGCTAAGAAGATTTTTTGTACATAATTTTTGTCTCTAGCCAGTGACGCGATATACCACGAATTGAATTGGGACAGATTACATTGACCGGCTAGAGTCAAGTCACTTAGATTGTTAACAAATAAGTATAGCCACAGTAACACTCCTAAATAGTCTATTTTTAGCTCTAAAGTGACAACCTATCGACTATTTATTACATGTATTAGTAAGTAATGAATTCGTTATTCCGATCTCTACATAGATTTCTTCATTATCTAATATTAGTGCAGGCTACAAACACATATTACAATAGAAATGTATTGATTTCCCATCAACAGTATCCAACCGACATGCCGTAATTTGCAGATACTCGGAGCCGTTTAATGTTTTAGAACTTATAATATTTTCTGACGTTTTGTAAGTTTTGTTACGTATTTAGTCCGGATTTTTTATTTGAGTGACTCACTGTGCACAGCCGCTACAAGACCACAATGGATATAATTATTATGATCGAGCCGATTAAAAAGTTTATTCGATGTTTGGATTCTAAGTTATCGGTTGACAATTTTTTCTAAATTAATAAGACTCAATTTTAAAACATCGAAATAAATTAGTCCACAGTGATCATGGGGCTATCCCACAGAAAAAGTACAAAATTCGGTGTTTAGAAAGCTCATGTTTGTATCTATTAATATGTATGTAGATTTGTAGAAATTGTCCTTTTCGGCTAATATCTTACTTATTACGTTATGCCTAGATGATAGTATACTTCGGTTCCAAAAATGTTCACTAAATATTTATTTTAACATTTTTGTTATTCTCGAATCCGTCTATGAAATCTTTGGATAAACAATTTAAATTATATAAAATATGTAATTATTTTTCAAAATTAATAGTAAAAAAAACAATATATATGTAGAATGTATTTGGTTCAACGTTTGGGTGTTATGGTTCCTAAATTTCAAAATTGTAATAGACTCTATTGTACGTAGCATTTCATTTTTGGAAGTTAGATGACATTTAGGTGTACCAAATAGCTGTATCAACTTTTCTATAAGTATGAGAAAATTCGGAAAATTAGATATTTATGAAGGTAAGTGTCATTCTTATATATATATATATTACCTATATCTGATAAATGGACAAAAATGAGCACGGAAACACTATTAGGATGTCTTGATAAAAATACTGCCGATGCTTATCGATAATAATTAAGTAAGATAAGCCCAAACGCCCCAGTATGATATATTCATACAATTTTCACGAAAGATGTCTAATGTCTATGGACTATGTGAAGCGTTCGTAAGTAATTTTGTATTCAGAATAGGGACTAAGTAAGTCTCTATTTTTTAATATCCTTGTGGTCTTCATTCGTAACAGCGATACACGTTCTTTTCGTATTGTGTTGGTATGAAAAAATTCTTTAATTTAAGTTTAGGGAGCCACAGTCCATATGTGGCGCAGTTTCGGTATGATATATTTGTAAACTACAGCGAGCGGACGCGGATGCCGGTGATAAAATTTAGTGACAAAATTTAAAAAAACGAAATTATTTTAGTAAATTTCACGCGAGTTTTTGTGCACGACGACGCGACGAGCTCGCACGGCGCTACGTGGATAAAAAGTCGCGTGAACAGTAATTTGACTAGTATTTAGGCATCGTTTCGGTATCCTCGCATTTCGGCTAAGTGATAATGGCGCCGCGTCCGCTGGTTTTGATATATTTAGTACAAATTTCATGATGTTAAGGTTACGAGGCTCAAAGCTTTTCTTTTGTGGCGGCCGCCCCGCCGCCCCGCTCCGCGCTGACGATATAAAACGAGTCGTGTATAAAATTTTATTCAAAAAAGTATTTTTGTATCGAATATTTCTAAAGTTGGTGTAATGGTCAAAATTCATGAATTATAGCGGTGACAAAATGGGATTTAGGTGAGTTTAGAATGTCATACGTTTTTTGTATTTAATTTTAAGAATAGCGTTGGAATGAAATGTTTAGGCGCATTAACCATTTGTATATAAAAAGTTAACTGGCGCAGCCGGAGCGGCGGCGCGACCCTCGATTATATAGGTAAATATTATAATAACTCAAAAGATGTTTATATGGTTCTGGATGTAAAAAGATAAATTAAAACAATTTAAGGTGAAACGTGAAAATGTAAGCGTTTCCTCGGTATTTGTCTTAGAATGGCGTCAAGGTCACTATTGTAATCTGTGAGCCTCAGACATGTCGTACCCTACACACTAACCTAACCTAACTACGCATTAATTATTACGGTTATTAATACAATACTTATACATTAATATAATATCACATTGTCATAATGCTTATAATTTACGAGCGTGTGTCTTTGTCCGTGAATGTTTAGGAACTAAACCACTGTTTGGTGTATTAGGCATGTAAAGTGAAATTATTGTGGATTCAAAGAAATTTTACCTCTAAATTAAGTCTCTCGGCCTCGGTCGTGGGATTGTTGCAAATAGCAAAGGTAGGTACATACCTACATACCTATATTGAACAAAATTGGCGAAAAAAAATTGTTAATCAAAAATATTCAAAATTATCCGTTTGGAAATACGGTGGAACATGTAATAGTATCTCTACTAGCACTGTCAGCGACTTGTTGATACCGGTGAGGGATGTTTCTTCGTGGATATAACAAGTAATAAAGCTAAGCTTTTATTTGATTGTGGTCTTTTATTTACTACGCCTTACCATCTTTAGTAATCCCTATGTCCAGAAAAATCTATTTCGACTGTACTGTCCTTATGTCCTGAAAAATAAATTTGAACCTAATGCGCATCAAAAATACACTTGTTTTATTAAAACAGATAGATAAACCAGCCGACGGCCCATCTGATGTAGCGGTCACCGTCTCTTATAGACACCGACAACCTCAGGGGCATTGTCGATGCGTTGCATATTGAAGAAGTAAGTAGGTAAACATAAATCCCACTCAAATTCATCTACAAAGGCCATTTGTTAAAACAGTTATATACCTAAATTAAATATTTTCTATCAGCTAATAACAATGTAGGTAATATTTTTATCACTATAACCATCGACGTAAATAAATTTATTTTACTTTGGTCGAAGACTATAACGTCCTTTGCTCCTGCCTGACAAAAAAAACATAGCAAAGTTATAGAAGATTTGTAACATCGGATGAAGAAGGCGTTCTATAAACTATAAACGGCAACGTTCTAAAAAAGGAGCTTACTTATATTAATTAATAAGTGGAACAAGTAGGTTTATTTAGGCATACTGGTTCAAAACTGTTTACTTCTGAGAAACCAGGGTCGTTGTAGAATAGTTTATAATAACATCACCAGTGTTGTATGTTAAGTAAAAACAAATTATAAAATGCATTGACCTCAAAGTAAATGGACTTCGGGTCAGCGCTCAAAAAGAATCTGCACAAAATAGAGACAAAACAGATAAACACAAGTTTTATTCTATCATTGCTACTTGATTATTAAAAACATTGGTATGACTAGAGTGTGAACTGGCAGTGAATCGAACTCATTTGTCACCGTTCGAATTTTCAAATGCTAAGTCCATTGTAGAGTTATTAGAAAGTCTTTGATAAAATGGCAAATTCCCAGTTTTATCACAAAATTAAATGTATATTCTATTCTGTCACCGACATTGATTATATGGCTGTACGAGAATTTGATAGTAGGTATTCGAAACTATAGAAAGTTTCGTTTCCTTCAATGTTTCTCATTTTACGCCTTCAATACATTTTCTGACAGCGTCCTTAGTTTTCTCCTCGTTTCCGCTAGGGGCGCTGCCAGTAAATGTATGGAAGGAAACGAAACTTCATATATAATAGTTTCGAAAACTATCAAAACTCGTACAAGCGCCCAGTTTTGTATTGTACCTATGGTAAACGGTTTTGGAACTTTAGGGCCATCATCATCATCATCAACCTACTGCAGTCCACAGCTGGTCATAGGTGTCTCCTACGGCGCGTCACTGAGCCCCGTTTTCGGCTCTCCTCATCCAGTTTCTGCCAGCCACCCCGCGCAAGTCGTCGCTCCACCTAGCCAGAGGGTGCCCTACACTACGTTTACATTAATAAGGGATCATCATTAATAGGGGGCCATCGACGTAAGGTAATTAAATTGGCTCTTTGATTATTGTATGGCTTAGGTCACCTATATACGTATACTACCCTGTGTGCACCCCACTCGCAATTGGCTGAATTGACTATCAGTCATCATCATCATCATCATCATCATCATCATCATCACCATCATTAGTATTTAGAAGTCCACTAAACGAGGCTTCTCCTTCAGAACACAATGGAGGTATCTACTATAATGACCACGCATGGCAGGCGTAGTGGTGATCGCAGTATCGGTGTCGATTACTCAGGTGGTACTGGGAACTTTCACCACACTGGTTCTGGTTTCAAGCTGTCACTGACAAGCAGGATGATCAAGCACCGGTGACAAGAAGCAGTCAATAGTTCATTATCAGTATGCTAATCTATTCAAGTTTTCCAATGAAACGGGTTATAAGAGGGTTAAGAGACCCCTAGATCTTCAGCCCAAATATTCAAATTGCCCCTAATTCCCCCTTTAGGTAGATCAGAGCTGATTACTAAGATCTAGGCAATTGAATTTTTTATTGGACTCTTGACTTGGTAATATGCCCTTATTAATGTTTGAGGAGAATTTGAATGCTTACTTATTAAGGCGCTATAAGGTTTAACGAAAATTTTAGTATGAGGCGAAGGAGGCGACAGCACGCTCCGATACCGTACAAAAAAAATAGTTTCTTTTTTGTATTTTTTAAATAGAATCAGTATGAATAGAAAACAAAGTTTTTGTGTACTAGAGACATGGCCATTAGATATCTTACTTCGTCATAAATGTAATGCAGTTCCACTGGTTAGGAATACCTAACCTTGATTCTACCACAGAATAAATAATAGCTAAAACAACTTTCAAATCATCATCATCAGCATTTAGAAGTGCACTACTGGACATAGGCCCCCATAGAATGCCATAACGTCTTGAACCACCGTCTTTTTTTTATGTATGTTTATCACGAAAAAGCTTATGATCCACCTGATGTTAAGCGGTAACCTCTACCTTTAACAATGCAGTAGATAGATAGATAGATAACACTTTATTGCACACCACAAAAATAAAAATAACATTAAAAACAATCAGAAAAATAAGTACCTATGGAAGTACAATGGGTGGTCTTATCGCTGAGAGCGACAACCAGACAACCTTGCAGTACCACATAGGTCACGTCCACCCAGGACGCACCCTATGTAGCATTGCACTGCACCCGCCACCCTGAGACATAAAGATGAAAGTCTCATGTGCCTGTAATTTCACCGGCACCCATGCCCTTCAAACCGGAACACAGCAATGCGAGCACTACAGCGATGCGGCAGAAATAGGTATGGTGGTAGTACTTCCCCGGACTCTTTCACAAAAAAGCTCTACTACTACTAAACTTGCTTTACAATGACATCCGACCACTAACTCGGGGCGCAGTCCTACATTGCTTGCTACTGTCAAATACAATCATTCAATACTTACTGACTGTCTTTCCCATGCATTCTATCTATCACCATTCAACCTTAAAACTCCAAACCATTCCACACTAAGAAGTAGTAGAGCTTTTTTGTAAAAGAGTTCGTACCTATTTCTGCCGTAAAGCATTCATTCTGTGTTCCGGTTTGAAGGGTATGGTTGCCGGTGAAATGACAGGCACATGAGACTTTCATCTTTATGTCTCAGTCTCAGGGTGGCGGGCGCAGTGCAATGCCACATAGGGTGCGTTCTAGGTGGACGTGACCTGTGATAATGCGTTGTTAAAGGCAGAGGTTACCGCTTAACATCAGGTGGGCCATTAGCTTGTTCCGTCATTCATGAAGTTCGTAAAATATTTCATACTTCAAAACTGATTTTATTTCAAGCATGCTGAATCCTGAAATAGTATGAAACAAAAAAATAATACAGTTTTAGAAAATTCATTGCTTTGTTTATTTTTTATTTTTAAGGTAAAACTATTGATACAATCTTATTTAAATGACACAGCAACTATCACAGAATTAATACACTTTACAAAGTTGTGCAAGTTTAGTTAAGTTATGTTGATGGGGATTTTCACAAAGCCGATTAAAAAACAGTTTACAAAATGACCCAATGGATGGCGTTAGCAAACAATGAAGTGATAAAAAGCGAGAAGAACTGCCATCAATTTAAGTCAGTCACTGTCCTCTTTGGCTGTCACAGAGTACTATCGGTATACGCTGCTCTCTTATCACTAACAAAATTCTGGATCTATCGAGCCAAACAAAACTACTTTTTCTTTTTATTCGTTAATTAAAAGTTCTCATTTGTCAGTGTGCTCGACGTGTTTCATTCAACTTAAGGGAAAGTAAGCGTCCTATTTTAGTGCAGAAAGGTTGGAACAAGTGGAGCCATTTCCAAACAGTTGCTAGGCTCCACCCATTCAATATTTTAACATATCGCCTTAAAGGCTGAAAATAGTATTAAACAAAGACTATTTTCAGCCGCCTAAAAAAGGCACCGTATAAACAATTTCGGTGCCATTTTTACGCGGCATGCCAGCGCTGGCACGGACAATTTTTTAGCGCCATTGACCTCCGCCCGCGTCTCTCGCTGCCCTCGCGCCTATTTTTCGGACTCGTGTAAACACGTCGCTGCCAGTCGCTAGCACGCCTCCGTGCCGTACGTAAAGTAAATTAGGGTGTACCCAGTGGCGTAACAATAGGGTGGCAGGGCTGGCAAAATGTCACGTGCCCCCGACCCAAGAGGGCCCCGGCCCAAGAGGCCGCGAGCTCAAAAAGCGCCGGCTGTGGCAGCGTGCTAATGACTGGTACTGAAAAGGCACCGTGTAAACGACTAGTGTCGGTTTGCTGGTCACTGGCGGCGAGATTTATTGTACTTCGCCACTGTACTTTTTTTCCTTGTACTTATATTTATCAAGTTTCAATAGTTTTGGACAGAACTGACTGTCTGATCCCATTCTGTGTCCCTATCTACACGACCCGAGTAGATAGGGTTCGCAGCGGAAACTACGGGTTCCGCTGTTTGGACTAGGGTACCACGGGCGTCAGGAGAGCCGCCTACTGGGTAAAACCGGTAGGTCCTGACTTGGGTTCGGTTTCGTGGTGGCTTTGTGGTTAGTTGCAGGGGGTGGGCATGTCGTCTTCCCGGTACATTGGTGGATACCGGGGTCCCCCCCGCGCGCAACTAGCTGGTGTCTTCACAGGTCTAAGGCGTCGGGCCGTAAGGTGGGCACTAGCGGGGTCAGTGAGTGATCCTTTAAGCAACAACCTAACGGTGCGTTGTAATCTCCGGTACTTACCTGGATAGTAAGTAGAGACGTGAGCTGGCATGGATCCGGCCACCCAGCTGCAGGACCTGGGTAGGCACATGTACGTGTGTCGAGAAGTGAGCGTGCTTTACAGCTCCGGTACCATTCTGGAGAAATGGTAGTTAGCCTCTCTGACGCCCCTAGCTGGGGTTGAAGCTAGCATCTTTGCGGGTGCGGGTGGTGAGCGACCACAATTGCTCCGATACCATTTTGGATAAATGGTAGTGTTCTGTATAGTTCACGAGCAACTCGCATGAGTACCTGGAGTGTGTAAGCATGAAGGGCGGCAGGACCTGCCGCAACTGGTCCTGGCCTCGGCCAGATAAAGTGCGCTACCGCGTATAACCGCAAAGGTTGGTCGGGCAGCCACTTTAAACACGTATAGCTGATGTGGGTTTGTCTGATCCCATTATTTGATTCCATTGTCATTTGCTATTGCGGTTGGGGAGCGGTGCATATAATACACACTCCTTAACAATATTTTCACTGGACATCATTGAATAAGTTTACTTTGCTTGGCTTATTGTCATTTATTTATTTATTTATAATACACAGGCAGCTCTCGGAGTTGATGCGTGGTATATCTTAGTCCTTATCCTAATCCTGTCCTTAACTGTTTGTGGCATCATTTAATTAGGCCCTGTCTGAAAACCAGCGCTGCACTAAACCTAGGTCTGGTGCAGCATATTCTGAGACAGGTACCTGTTTGACCTCACACACCACACACAACCTATCAACTTACAAAAGTTTATAACAGTTTTTATTTATTTTTTGTTTTTCTACTTGATCTTGTAGTACCTACTTAGTAGATTTTTGTTTTGGTTTTCATGTTTTATGTGTGTGTTGTGTCGTGGGGTAATATAAATAAATTTTCTTCCTTTCTTTCTTCTTTCTTATCAGCACTTTAAATGTTTATCCAGTCTATTTTTGAAATAATTCGCTGAGGGGCACTGATCACTGAGTCTGGTAACCGGTTCCAAGTGCGCACGACGCGATTGGGCAATATGTGCATCCCGGATTGCTGGTACTTGGCCCGCATTGCAGCTTCAGCAAGTGTCCTCTGAGCCTTATATATAGAGTTATATTAGTTCATGGTATATAGAGTCTGTGATAAATCTGTAGTGGTTGTTTAGGCTCTTGTAGGTCTCTATTAGATCTCCACACTCACTACTTTGCGTTATTTACAATCATGAAAATACTCACTTTCCTCATCCAATTATTACCAGGATTCTTTACTTATCATAATTTGAGGATGAGACACTTCTTCAAGGTTGGTGTAACACCACAGCTACTAGCATAGTAACTGAAAATTATAAGAAAAGTATAATTAAATTATGGAAAATATGTGTCATGGACGTTTTCCCAAAAAGCTTGATATCTCCACCCACGGAAACCCACATTCCACATTCCCATATCCCACTTTTGCATTCCTTTTGTAGATGTAAAAGGAATCTACATTTGTATTGGACGAATTTTTTGCTTTAATTTTGATCACTCTTTACCTAAAGAGATAGTACATTTACAGCCATCTTACACCCTGTAGATGTTCACTGCTGGACAAGACTATATTACATAATCCCTCCTCAATACAAAAAGGTGGAAAGGTTATAGAAAATTGGTGTTAAGTACTCAAGTTGATCCCTGTGCAATACTGTGACAACGTCTGTGGCGCGGCAGGCGAAGGTTCGCCTGCGACTCGATTTGAGAGGTTGCGGGTTCGATTCCCGCCTCGGAACTAATATTTGTGTGATCTGCAGATGTTCAGGGTGTTCTGGGTATTTTCCATGTATAATCAAAAATATCTATCTATGTAATGTGTATTGTATATCAGTTATCTAGTACCCATAGCACACAAGCTCTGCTTAGCTTGGGGTTAGATGATGTTGTGTGAACTTGTCCAGCACTATTTATATTATTTATTTATTATTTATAATCAAATTAAATCAGCAGATTTGCAGCAAATATAGATAAATAGAACAAATATATTGGGGTGTAGATAAGGGGGCAGTGAGGAAATAATACCTTGTTTTTAGCCTTTTTAGCGTTTTTCTTAGCGTTCAATTAATGTTAAATGCATTTTTTTCATACGACTTACCGTTTATGAGATATGAACTCTGAAAAATTTATCTGTTCTCTATTATTTTAAATCCATGTTGAAAGACCGACATGGATTTAAAACACTATAGAGAACACTGATCACTACTACCCGGTAGAGCCCGCAGCGAACCAGAACCGACACCTGCATGCCAATGCCCATGTAATATCATAGGACTTATTCATGGTATTTTTCCTCAGTGTAGTGGTATGTAGATTCTGACCGAATTACGGTCACAAATACGGTTTCAAGGATCTTAAATATATCCAAACAGTAACATTCTATGTTATCATTTAGAATGCTACAACAATATTTTGCATTAGAATTACCTTTTCATCAACTCAAGCACTCATCACTCCGTAGAGCTCGCCAAGGTTAAACAACATCAACTTTATATGCGCTTTTGTCTCCGCAGCCTTATTAGTTAGTTCTTCAGCCTTCGTCTCATATGCTTTTATCCTAACATCCAGGTATTTACTACCTTCTTCTGCAGAAAACTCCAGGAAATGATTCAATCCAATGTTTATGAGTAAGTTTGAGGTATCTGGTACTGATGCTTCTAAGAAGAAGTTGCAGCCGATGTTTACTTGTGCTTTGAAGCCATCAGGGTGTACTGCCTTATTAGTGACTACCTTCAATGCGTGCCTTTGTTGGATCAGGTCGGATATTTCAGCATTTATGTGTTGTAATCTCTGTTCCAACACACGTAAGTCTTCTTTTAGGACATCATTGATGAAGTGCTCGTACTTCAGTATAGTTTCTTGAACGTTTTCTTTCGTCATATTGAGAACTTAAGTTAGTTTGAGCCAGGTTTGTGCTTGAAAATGTGTCATGTATAAAACCAACCTCAAATATCCGGTGTTTTCGGGGAATTTTTGCAAAATGTATCAGGCAAATCAAATGTTCTCTTTATTACCTACGCTACTTATTAAGACAGCAAAAGAATATAAATCTGCAAAACATACAAATAATTGTAGGAAAACAATCCAAAGAAAAATAAAATAATAATAACAAACCATTAGTTAATGACACTGAGTAACAGAGTACATAACCATAGAGTTTTTTTATATATATAGAAATACATAACTGAACAGACTGTGACTGACTTTGACTGTCAATGCCAGATTGACATCGCAGCTCGTGCTTGGCCTGCAAGCGCCATCTGTGGAAGTATGGATGTAACATATATAAAGGCAGACTCTGGGTAATGAAATGAATGGTACGTAAACTTCACGTCGAACCCTGCCATCTAGAAGATAACACTAGAACTAACATGCACACGCTTGTACTTCTATCTAGTGAAAAATGCATGAACTAAATAGCGAACTAGCCAACTACGTGCGTCGTACATCAACGCAAACCCAGCAGATGTCACCTTCAGGCATTTAAATGCCAACAAGCTAAAAATAAACCCTGATGAAACGTTGATTTATCTCTGTGCACAGTGTGTTAATATTTTGTGTTGCCCTGTATTATTATAATGTAGTAGGCGCTGGCAGAACCTAATAAAATATAATAAAAAATATAATATTTAAATAATTGTAAACTGTAATTACTTACCGCAGAATTTAAGAGTTCTCAAATTTTATCTATTTACAGTAAAAATTTGAACTTTAGAGGCTGCCAATTTTCTTAAAATTAAAAACTTCATAATTTATTTCAAATAAAAACAAGCTAAGCTCCGAAATCTCTTACTCACACGGTGGATCTCTACCAAAACTTTTTTTTAAATTTATAAGTTATATCCAAAGTTTTTATAGATAATGGTGTCTGTTAATGTTTTTTTTGAATACAATTTTAATGACGGAACAAGCAAATGTTAAGCGTTAACCTCTGCCTATGAACAGTGCATTACCTCATAGGTCACGTCCGCCTGGGATGCGCCCTATGTGGCATTGCGCTGCGCCCGCCACCCTGAGACATAAAGATGAAAAGTCTCATGTGCCTGTAATTTCATCGGCACCCTTACCCTTAAAACCGGAACACAGCAATGCGAGCACTACTGCTTTGCGGCAGAAATAGGTATGGTGGTATTACTTCCACGGACGAACTCTTTCACAAAAACGTTAATGTAAAAAAATTTAAAAATGTTAATGTTAATGACTCTATGGGCGGTCCATTTTGTCGCCAGGCTGTATCTGGCGTGATAGTTAGACAGTTGAAATTTTCACAGATGATGTATTTCTCTTTTAGTATATACTCAGCAGTGGGTGAAATCAGGCTGTGGATGATGATGATGTATTTCTGTTGCCGCTTTAACAACAAATACAAAAAACCAGAATTAAATAAATATTTAACCCATACAACAAACGTGATTTCTCCAAAATGTAGGCGATGCTCTGCGAGGTCAGTTTTTGGATAGGTGAGCGCTTTTTGCCTTAATTTTTTTTATAATTTTTTTACAAACCTGTTTTTTTGCCCCTTTTTTAGTTAATGGTGCGGAACCCTTTGTGCACTAGTCCGACTCGCACTTGGCCGGTTTTAGTACTGTAACGAAATCTAGTTTTGACTGTGTGAATTTCAGAAGCCTATATGCTAGGTTCGAAACGAGCTACGCTGGATTAGGTATGGACAGGTTCCTTGTCCTGAACACGTCGGTTGGGCGAAGACGAGCAAGTGGGTCCCACTGTCGGATTTGAACCCACGATCCACGATCAGAGCAGTAAATAAAACATCCTAAACGATAAAGTGAATCGTTTATTTGACAAGAAATAGTTTAAAATATCACTTTTACATTTGAATAAAACCTTCAAATATTTGCTTAGCACTTAAGACAACTCTACGCGCTGTGATCGTGACAGAATCACTTCAATAATAGCTTGTTTTGGATACCTTATAACATGAATAGGTAAATCAATTAATGGCTATTAAAAATCAAAAATATCTCTATGAATCTATGATTTTTAGCCATTTTCAGACGTTTGTGAATACGGTTAAACACCGCCTACAACCTTATTCAAGAACGTAGGATACTTGGCTTAGCAACTTTCGGTTTCTTAGAAGATAAATGTACACTATGGATACGTCACAACTCCTTTTTGACATCATCGTCAAGTTCTGTCAATATTGACAGCCACCGAAACATTACCACAATACTTCATTGTAGTAATGAAATATTGCATTTTCTCATTTTCAAATCGCTGTCAATATTTATTGAACTTTGTTTATGTCAATTACCCAATGTTCTTGAATATGGTCGTCATTATCCAAGGAAATAGACACAGTATGTGGTTCAAAAAAAATTTTTGTTTGTCACACCAAAACCAATGTGTTTAGGTACATGCAAGTTCTTAGCCTACTTACTTATTAAAAAGTTAATTTAAAATACCTACATCTAATGTGATGGACTGATACTTAACCATAATGTGCTCACTCTTATCTATGAAAGAGAAAATCTAATTTTATGGAAGGTTCTTTGTGACATTCACCGAAGTTACGGACGACTGGACAGGATGGTAATATATTTACTTACACAAAACTTGGGTCACTCTGCTTTAGGGACGGTGCAAAAACCGCTGCAAAACTCAATGTGAAGACAAGAAAAATAATTTAGTTAAAAAAAACAGCCGAATTGGGAACCACCTCCTTTTTTCGGAAGTCGGTTAAAAATAGCAGCTTTTTTATCAGATCTCTTTTCTGCGGAAATTATTGTAGTAGGTATTATTTAGTTTTTCTAATCCCATTTTACATTTTAAAGAAAAAGTAGTTCAAATTGGCTCGATAGATGGCGCTGAGTCAAAATGTCTGTCAAAAATCACTGTCAAAAATCATAGGCTTGAACTTTTTTACTGTAAAAAAAACTTAAATCAGCATCACTGCTTAACATAGGTCTCCCAATAGAATGGTTTGAGCCGCGTCTATCAAACCACTTGCTGCGTCTTCCGACGTCGTGTCACTGGTTCATTGGTCAGCCTGCTTTAAGTAGGTCAATGACCAGCCATGTGGTATGGTGGCCTTGAAAAGGGCCTTGTGATGGATGGTGAACAAACCAGTGTTCATTTATAATGAGGGGTATTCACGGCCGTCTCAAAAAATGCTTTCAACGTTGATAATAGATGGCGCTGCACTGTGGATAAACTGTCAGAAGAAAGTTTGAGTTTGTGACATAGTTACAATATCAAACAACAAAAATAAACTAGCTCAGGCACAAGACAGATAGAAACGGCCAGCCATCAGCGCACCTCGTATCTGTTTTGCGCCACGTCACTTTCCTACATATTGTATGAAAGAACATTGAACAGGCGTCGAGACAGGGCGTGCCACGGTGGCGCAGCGGGCGCGCCGCGGGCACGCTGTCCCGTCATGAGCTTGCCACGGGCGCACCCGATGCGCGACGCGCCGCTTCTCTCTGTCTTGCGCCTGAGCTAGTTCAAAAGTTTTTGTTGCTTGACAATGTAACTGTGGCACAAACTTAAACTTTCTTCTGACCGTTTATATTATCCACAGGGCCGCGCCATCTATTATCAACGTTGAGAGCATGTTTTGAAACGGCCGTGAATACCCCTCATTAAAAATGATCACTGGTTTGTTCACCATCCATCACAAGGCCCTTTTGAAGGCCACCATACCATATGTCTGGTCATTAACCTACCTAAAGCAGGGTGAAAAATGAATCGGTGACACGGCGTCGGAAGCCGCTGTAAGTCGGTGGATGGACGCGGCTCGAACCCGTGCGTCGTGGCATTCTTTGGAGAGACCTATGTTAAGCTGTGATGCAGATTTTATGATTTTATTAGAGACAAAAAGTTTCATTAATTGGTATACAATCTTTGTTCTATTGGAGAAAATTCGTAAGTATCTGTGTAGACCTTTTAATGACACTACTCTTTTAACAGAGGTAACTAAAAGGAAAATCACAATATTTTAATAAAGGATGTGTGCAGAGTGGCCCCTATGGAAGCTGGAATTAAATTATTACTAGTATTTAATTTCGTATTAAAAGAAAAGCAGCTAGATATTAAAAACTTTGGCTTTTTACAATAATGCTTTTATTCTAGAAAAATCTAAAAATTTGTGTCTACTAATATCATAAACGGACTTACAAATTGGACAAGCAAATTACAACTAGCTTTGTAATTTTTTTATTAATCATTATCACAAGAATGTGTGATGCCTCGAATCGATGGGCGGTTACGAATTATTATAACATTAATTATAAAGATAAACATAAATAATGACAGCTTAAATCTAACTTAAGAATAAGTTACAAGATCTTAGAATTACTAGGATCCATTCACAATGTACAACTATAAATACCATACAATAAGTAGATTAAAAATTACTTCACTTCTAACGCTAACAAAGACGTTTCATTATAAACGGTCGGACGTGGACTCGTGAATTTGTAAGTTAGGTAACTACTTCGAGGCTCGAAGCTTTCCGTACCATTGACTACTTAACATTCTTCGTTCACTTATTTTCTATGTACAATATTTAAAAAAATATTCACATTTAAATTGATGAGTTCCAGTTAAGGTAGATGCTTTCGCTTGAGGCGCGAAATTCAATTTGTTTGGTGCTTTTGCTCATTACAGTTCATTAACACTTCTTCGGATAGCGAAAATTGATTTTGCGAGAATTAGGAGACTTAACACACATGTTTTAATTGATAGTATCTCATAAATATCATCAGTTTAGCTACGATACCCCTAAACACATTTTTATAGTGTTTTGTTTTGTTTTGTTTAAATGGATCGTAGCTAAACTGATGATATTTATGAGATACTATCAATTAAAACATGTGTGTTTAGACTCTTAGTTCTCGCAAAATCAACTTTTGCTATCTGAAGAAGTGTTGATGAGCTGTAATGGGCAAAAAACACCAGAAAAAATTAATTTCGCGCCTCAAGCGAAAGCATACACCTTAAACTTTAGTGGCAGAATGCACGGGCGTACGCTGCCAGAAATATATATATCACGAATATTTAGTCGCTAGAGGGCACAAGCCTACATACAACATTTTGAAATGTGGTGCAGGAGTTTAACGTCTGGTTTACATTCTTGATCTTGCCGAGTACGGGCCTAGAAATGTTAAAAACATATTTATGAGTTAAGTAGCTAAAAGAAAATAATTGTGATGATTACCTACCTGTTTTAAATTACTGTGCAAAAAATACAGTCGGATCCAAAAATAGAGTCAGTACTCGGCAATGAGTAGCTGACACATACTTTGACTGATTATAATTGTTGGCGTAAAAAACTCACTACAAATCAAGAAAGATTACAGTGTACTTACTGACAGTACCTGTATTTATGACGTGTACGTACATTGCTGCGCCCTCTGGTAAGTTACGACAGTAGCTCATATTAAACAAAGCAAATAGGTAAGTTCTTGAAATATAAATTCAACTTCTCATTGACAATTTTTATTTTATTAAATAGTTTATTTTAAATACTTACGTACATACATGCATAAACATTGGAACCTATAATATTAATTTCCATAGACACACGCCTTTTTCGCGGAAGGAGTAGGCAGAGCCTCAATGGGCCTCTTTTCACAGTGGGTTGCACCATCGTGGTGAGCTCATCACCGCCATTGCTTCCCATGACTGACTCGGCTAACGCTTTCTTCCAGTAATAACACATTCCATAATAAGATAGCAGCCAGGACAACTCTTATACCAACGAATCTTATCAACAAGTCCGGGTCGATGGTGCAACGCACTGTGAAAAGAGGCCCATTGAGGCTCTGCCTACCCCTTCGGCGAAAAATACCTGTGTCTATGTATGTATGTAATATTAATTTGTTGGGTGGCATTGTTTTAAGGACGTACGATGTTCTGTATATACCTCTGGACGACATATCATTCTTTAAACTTAATTTACCTATACAATATACTGGCGTTATTTTATTTTAGTAGTCCTATATGAACACATTAATAAACACACCATGTTAACATGATTTTGAAACTTGTAAAAACACTGAGGAATTGTGACGTAATTTTGAATTAGGTACAACATTAACTTGAAAAAACAGTTTAAAAATGTTATTGCCAAATATTACTAATATAAACTTATTTTTTTAACACAATCAAAACATCAATTTGAGATCAAAATCAATTCTTGAAATTCAAATAATATCACAATATTAAATTTCGATCCTATCCTCCTAATAATTTAAGTTTTCAGGAACACGGATGGAATGAGTCAGTCATATACTTCGTATGATTTTTCAATAATTTTGACATAATACTTGTTAAGATTAGTTACTCAATATGTGTTACTAAAACACTATCATACTTTTTCCACTAGAAACGGGATATTTACTATGATTTTTGAGTTTTGATTGTTCCCGAAATATGTCTGTGCCGAAATATCGGGAACAATCAAAACTCAAAAACCATGGTAAATATCCCGTTTCTAGTGAAAAGTATTATACATAACCATGATAGTTTCAAAATTTATAAAACACTATAATTCTTTGGAGCCAAGCCAATTATATATTATGTTTTTAAGCAATTGACTGTGTTTTTCTTTGGCGACAATATTCCATGAAAACTGTAGATAAAGACTTTAGATACCTACACGAATAACTTGCCAATTTTATGCTAGTTTGCTTACTTGTAGAGATGTATGCACTAAACATATTAAAACTGTCAGGTGTTTTACGCACTAGTTGTATAGGTGTTTATGATTTTATAATTTTCCTTAAATTATCAAACCCGCGACCCTCGCCTTAGGTACTGCAAAAAGAGGTTATAATTTATTAAATCGAACATGGCACCAATCCCTTTTTTTAGAACTAAATTGGGCTTTATATAATCTGTTTTATCAATATTTGAATCAACACAACTGTTTTGGTTCTCAATTATAGTTAAAACAAAATAGTTAATTTTGAGAATAAATTTGTTGACACGTAAGCTGTAAAGGAATTCCTGCGAAGCTCAGTATTATCAGGTACGAGTACCTACTGGGATTCAATTCGTGCTCGTTTGAAAGGGCTTGTCGAATTCAACACACCGCATGGCTATTACGAGTACGATGATATTTGTTGCTATAAAAAAAACTATTTATTTTACTGAAGTTGCCTTTTTTACAAACTTATATTTAAATTGCTATTTCGTCTGTCTGTGGTGGTCAAATAATTATGGCAAATTTTCAATCACTTCCCGATATCCGATCTTGCGAAATTTTGCAATACCTTTGGTTTAGAAGACAATACCTACAATATTGTACTATTCAACTAGTGTCCACCCGCGGTTTCGCTCGCGTTTTACCATGACAAAAAGTAGCATATAGCTCAATCCAGTTCATAAACTATCTGGGTACCAAGTTTCATCGAAATCGGCTAAACCGTTTCGATGTAATTTTTGAGGGCGTTTTGAGTGAATAAAACAATTTTTGTGTTAATTTTTAAGGCGCTATAGGTTCAACCAGTTTCATCTAACATTTTTGTATGAGGCGAAGAAGGCGAGCCCACGCTCTGATACCGTGTTTTTGTGTATACAAAATAATATAAACATGCGAGTTTTGTTAAATTTTGTTGATGACATCACTAACTCAAATAATAATTAATAAGTTACCAAATGTTTCAAAAATTAAAACGTGTAAGATGTAAGTCTAAAATAGTATTTCAATATTAAAAAGGTGGTATCTTTGATAAAAAAAAATATCGTGTGAAGTAAATCAAATAGTGTAATGAAAAGCTTAGGTATACCATATATTTTTTGAACTCTTCTAGTTCTTGATAAGGTCTATCGTATGCAGGTATATCGTAGGTGTATCGTAGCATTCTTCTATTCTATATAACATCCAATGTACCTATTTGTGTAAAAAGGAACATTCCCCAGGGTACACGGGGGCGGTACCTAGCCCCGCCCGATGACGCCTGCGTTCCACAGCCTTACGAGAGGGTTGTATAATAAATGATAACGAGACAGCGCCAACTACGCTTTACCAACAAGCCAATAAGAACAGGAGCCAGCACAAAAAAAAACAAATTTTTGAGAGGTTAGCCACTACTTTTCACTAAAAAAAACACGAACTTCGACTCCATTGATATTTCGGTAACGCGTCCTAGCTCATTTAAGAATATGATTCTTGTGATTTTGGAATATAGCTACCCACATCTCATTAACCTACTTTTATATTTTGTAGTAACTGTGGTAAACGGTGTTGGTCTCACATAAACCATTTTTTTTCTTAATGTTACTTTTGTGTTACTTTTATGTTACCTTAGTAAAAAATATTGTGCTACTGTTTGTTTACGCACATAAACTAAAAAAAGAAATGGGGTTTTAGAGCTTTGTTTGTTCCCGATATTTCGGCACAGTTGCATGCGCCATGATCACAGGAGAACTAACTAAAGTCTATGCGAGTAGATGATATTGGCAGATATATCGATCTACCCTCTTTCTCGCTCTTTTATTACGACTTGATTTTATTTTATTATTATTTTTCCTTTAATCTCAATAAGTTTGATAAATATCCCATTTTTAGTGAACATGACAGTTCCAAAAGTTATAGTTGTAAGTAAGTTGTTATAAAAAACAGGGCAGCGCAAGTATGGCGGCCCATAAGTGTCGATGTTGCCCTGTAAAGTTTGGAACGATTCGGAACTTTACAGGTTTATAACTTTAATTAGAGACATGGTATCGGTATGGCACAAATATATTCGTATTCCAGATATTCAATATGTCTCAAAAACATGAGTATGGCACTTGTTATACACATTCTTTGACACATACAAAATATTGCGCAGTGCAACACCGACAGCTATGGGTCGCTATACTTGCACTACCCTGTTTTTTTATAAAACTGACTATCTTTTCAACAAGTTTTTCTATGAGCTAATCATACGTTTTATTTGTACTGGCTCTTGGATGCTCACTGTTTATTTTAGAACAAAGTCACTCATTAAATATTAAAGTCTGCAACTAACGGATGGAGGAAGGCAGTCGGTGGGTCGAGGCGGCTCAAGACTGTATATCTATCGCCTATGTCCAGCAAGTATCAGGAAAATGATATGATTTTACCAGTGAGATTTGATTTATATTTTTTTTTCAGGCGAAAATGTTTTTACCTAGCTTTACACGTAAAATACGTATCCGATTTCGATAAACTTTTATGGGAGCACCCCGGAATAATTATTTCCCTAGTTTATTGTTGAAAAATATCTTTTTCAAACAAGCTTTTATGAAATTAGTGATCGGAACGGTGTGCTGATCAAAATTACCCCAAACACTAACAGTCTAATATTATATACCGAGGAGTGCCGACTCCATCATCAGACCAGCTCGCTGTCATCATAATATTGTATTGTAATCGGAACTTGACAGGTATGCAAAATTTCAGCTCAATCGAACACTGGGAAGTGGCTTAAATTTAACTTGTGAGATTTGCTTATCCACATACTGGTGAAACTAACTAAATAAAAGCTTGTAAAAACATCCAAAACTGTTCAGAAATGACGGAGATATCGTGAACCAAACATTAAATTTAAATGTAACCCAAAAATTTCGTTCCTGCAGGACTCGAACCCGCAACCTCGCCTGTGATCGGCGATGCCTTTACCAATTCGGCCTTAGAACGAGCTATGACGCTGAAGACGAAATTCGTGGGCACTATCTACTCGGCTATAGCGCCGATGGTTTACACTTGAAAAATAATAAACTATGATTAAAATAAACAGTAAAATTGAGAACCTCCTTATTTTCGGGAGGTGGTTAAAAATAACTAAGCACCTATTCGTCACCCATACATGCTAAAAGCACCTTTAGATAGGTATACGACACCATAACGGTGCGTACAGACTGCTGAAACGTAACATGAAATGTATCATGCAATGAAACAATTTGCCGTACACATTGCTGCAATGTATCATGAAAGGTTTATTTTTTATACAACTTGGAATGACGGGTCAAGCAGATGGCTCACCTGATGTTAAGCGGTACCCTCTGCCTATGAACAGTGCATTATCACATAGGTCTCGTCCACCTAAGACGCACCCTATGTGGCATTGCACCGCGCCCGCCACCCTGAGACATAAAGATGAAAAGGTAACACACTTTCTCATAGTTTGGACGCTATGCGCGAAATTTGTGTTTCACGCGCACGCTACGAGCATTACAAACCGCGTTTGGAGCAATCTTTGATTTGTCTGTTCTCAAACGAACACAAAGGGGCGCGCAGTGTGGAAACAGACGTACGCGGGAGGTTCGTAGGGAATGCGCGGTAAGAGCGCGCTACGCGTCCACGCTTGCAGCGAACATGCAATGAAAGGCAGAATGATACATTTGATGTTACGTTTCACCAGTCTGTACGCACCTTAAGACATCGTATTTACTTAACTGCAAGCCAACGATACGACCAATTGAACTAATTAAAACCTCATATTTGTTCGACGACAAACGTGGGACAAGACAATATCTATTTCGCTTCGTCAAATAAAAATACGATATGTGCGGCGTCAGCCTAAGAGATCTAGGTGTTGTCACATTTTTTGTACTGAAATCTCAAGATTCGTACGACTTGACAGAAGGTTTCTTCTCCATTTTGAATGCTCTATTTACAAAAACAATTGAAATTAATGGCCATCGCAGACCTAGCGAACTCTACCTGTCACAAGTATGTAGGCGATTTTTTTAATGAGAACTGTATCGTTTTCCCGCTCAATACAAACTAGGCCCTAATTTGGATATTAATGAATTCTAGTCAATGAAACTTGGTACACATAATCCAGAGACAATATAGGCCTGTGGTTTGTCAGTTTCCCTTTAAATTGTATATAAACAAACTAGCATGCAATGCCGCCTTTACCATAAAGACACACGGGGTCCGTGGCCAGGGCCCCCGACGGCCCCCGACCTCACGGGGCCCGGAAGGCAAAAACAACACTAAGCGCTCAATATAACACATTTTTTTTCCCGCTGAACTCGCATATTTTCTGTGGTTCACTTCGCTCAAATTTATCACGGTACTTCTTTCTTCTTTTTATTATTATTTTGAAGTAGTAATATTATTGTTGCTTAACACAGACTTTGTTGCGGCTCGCTCTGTTCGCCGTTATAATTACAGATTTAAATATAATTTTTGCTGCACTATTTATGAGCTATGATGCGTAACGCTGCTAACTGCGTAGAGTGAGCGCAAAACTAGCAAACTGTGAACACTCCATTGCAAATATGTAAGGGTGTACTAAACCGATACGCCGCTAACTCAGTCGGCGGCGAACAGTTTGCCTACTGGGGACCCAGCCTAAGAAACTGCCAAATCGCAGGTCCAAATATTAGTGTTTTGATCATGTACACAAAATTTGATCGAGATTAATGAGATAATACACAAAATAGGAGCATATTCGTTTGTTTGTTGGGATAGGCCTAAAGCGGCCTAGCATTACCCTGTAGCAATCCTCAGACAGGGTAGAGCAGTTTTGAAACAATGTTTTCACTAGGTCTGCGCTGATTCTAAGTAGATATGTTATATTATAGCAAGCCCGTAACATTTCCAGTATGCAAGCCTCGATTCAATAAAAAATATTAATATAACACAAAAATTAACTGTGCAACGGAAAATCCCGTAATGTCTTAACACTTTATACAGATCTAATCACTACGGTGTTGTAGTCCAGAATTCACTAATGGAGTCCCACAGACGCCGCGGAGTCCCACAGACACCTGGGAGTCCTACAGGCGCCTAGGAGTCACCGGCGCTTCGCCCCAGGGCCGCCGTCGAAGGCTCGGTGGGATCATGCGCCGGCTGAAATGAGAAAATAAATAAATTAGTAAAAATGGACAGTGAAAATGGCACATCCGTCCGACACTGGTTTTTTTCTTGGTTAGATTAGTAAAAGCTAGTTTAAATTGGAACAAGTAATTAATTTTAAAAATTAAAAAAAACCTCAACGCAATGAAACGGCTGAACCGATTTTGATCAAACATAGCTAAGACCACTCCCGACGAATTCACATTTCAAACAAAAAAAAAAACAAAATCGGTCCATCCGTTTGGGAGCTACGATGCCACAGACAGACACACACACAGACACGTCAAACTTTGTCAAGCTTTTTTGTGAAAGAGTTCGTCCGGGGAAGTACTACCACCATACCTATTTCTGCTGCAAAACAGTAGTGCTCGCATTACTGTGTTCCAGTTTGAAGGGTATGGTTGCCGGTTAAATTACAGGCACATGAGACTTTCCATCTTTATGTCTCAGGGTGACGGGCGCAGTGCAATACCACATAGGGCGCGTACTTGGTGGACGTGACCTATGTGATAATGCACTGTTCATAAGCAGAGGGTACCGCTTAACATCAGGTGGGCCATTTGCTAGTTCCGTCATCTAAGGTTGTAAAAAAAAACACCAACTTCATAAAACCGTATCTAAATCAGTCGACCCGTTATGGAGATAAATGGGAACATTAGTTAGCACAAACAAACACCAACTCTCAGCCTAAACGCATACACCCGCTCCGTCGTTGGTAAGAAATGGTCATGTATATTGAGAGCTGCGCCTTTATTTTTGTTGAACACCTTTTTTGATCAGATTACATTGTTTGTGGCCAAAGGCACAGCCGAAACAAAGGGTTAATGGTCACAGTACTAGAAAGGCTGGTCACAACCAGGGTATGAAGGTTTTTTTTTTGACTTTGATAGACCCTCGATTGAGTATATAAGAGGAAGTTTGAAAACTGCACCAGTGACAGAAAAGTTGAAAGGAAATTGTTTAGCTTGGTAGGTATGGGCATGTTATGAGGAGGGATGAAACGTATGTGACTAAGAAAGTTATGAATATGAATGTTAGTGGATGGAAGGGAAGAGGACCTAAGAAAAGATGGATGGATTGCGTGAGAGATGATATGAATGAGAAGGGACTGAATGATGAAGTGACGGCTGACAAGGGAGGGTGGAAGAAAACGACGTACTGCGCCGACCCCAAATAATGGGAAAAGGGCAAGACAATGATGATGATGATAGACCATCGATTGGCCGCGATCTCGTCTGTTGGTAAGTGACGATGCGGCCGACGTTGGAGCACGAAGGTCTAGAAGGCACCTATTCACTCTTGCCTTGAAGAGACCCATATTATAGTTTTCAGGAAAGACAGACGACGGCAAGTTGTTCCATTCCTTCCCAGTTCGCATTACAAAGGTGGAACCGAAACACTTAGTGCGAACTGCGGGTATACTGATGAGGTAAGGATGGTACAGAGCCGTGCGCCTGCTTGTCTATGATAAAAAGGAGATGGTGGGATCAGATCATGAAGCTCCTGGGCACATTGGTATTTCTCCTGGGTATTTTAACTCACAAACTATTCACAACACCGTCGACCAAAAGCTGGCGATGGAGTGTAGGAAGGACCCCAAATCCGTGGCTGGGGACGGTTAAAGACCGTTCTTCGTGGCATTCTTTGAGGGCCTACGTCCAGCAGTGGACTTCTATAGGCAGATGTTGATTATTATGAACCGGTCACAGGTCGCTAAACTTTATTTGGGCGATAGTGACTCATTCATGTAAAATATTTTTTAACGCCTGACTGGCGCCTTATTTGAGGAAGACCTTTTCTGATCGTCCAAGGCTGAGGAAGCCTGTGTGAACATCTTTGATGGTTAATTGAACGAGGGAAGCGAGTTCTTTGAGTCAATTTGGAAGAATCGGCGTTTGTATGTATTATATGTATGTATGTATGTTTGTCCGAGCATAACTTCCGAACCGTTAATCCGATCTTCATGACATTTTATTGGGAGTTAGATAGTATTGGTACAATTTGTTGGTAAGGTTATGAGCTACATCAATCGGAGGGGTTGTTGAGATAATGGGGTATAAGAGGGGGTAAAAAAAGGTGAGAATATCCATCGACGTAAATGGTCGAAGAGAATATCAGATCAAGTGGGCTGTCATATGAAAGCCCCTCGCTTCGACATATCAAAACTATTTATTATATTTTTTAGCTTATGTAGTTTTTGAGATATTAGGGTATATCAAAAATGTATCAAACCAAAACCTCTAGGGTACTTCCACTAATCCTACAACGCTGAAATTTAGTACGTTTGTAGCTTTTATGACACAAATACTGGGAAAAGTCTTAAATTGAAGAATTTGGAAACTTGTACTCTATCAATGACCTCCCGTTTCTAGGAATTTCAACGACGTTGTAGGTAACTAACTACAACGTCTAACTATTAGAACCTCACCACAGAATATATAATAGTACAAGTACCACACGAACGTTAATTTTTTTCGAAAGAAATAAGGTAACCTACCTAAATCGCCTCTATTCGCGAGGTCTCAGTTCGGGGTGAACCACTAGTTTAGAAATGTCTTAAAAAACGTGGTATGTCCGGCCCAAGAATAGACCCCTCCATCTCCTCCCGTGGATGTCGTAAAAGTCAACTAAGGGATTACCCGGACTTGTTTGTAAGATTCGTTGGTATAAGATTTGTCCTGGTTGGTAGCTTATTTATTACTGGATGAAAGTCAGTCGTGGGAATCAATGGCGGCGATGAGATCACCACTTGTCACGTCTATTTCCCACGATGGTTCAACCCACGGTGAAAAGAGGCTTTGTCTGCCCTGTCGGGGGAAAAGGCGTGTGTCTATGTATGTATGTCTTAAAAAAAATACAGGGGTGGGCAGTATGCACCTGAGTATGTATGTGCTCAACAAAAATACTACAATCACCCATCCGCCGGTCACCTGTGGCGATTAGAGTAAAAAACCCTCATTGCAGTCTGGTGGGAGGGTAGGGCCCCCCCAGACCCAAAGACCAGAAGCCAGAGGGTTATACTGCTTATTATTCCGTCACCACGCGTGCGAAGGCGCGGACAAAAGGCTAGTGTAAATAAAGTGAGGTATTTCAATGACAACAAGGCAACCATGACACGTTTTATTGTATAAAATTGAGAACCAGTCCTCTTTATCATTCGCCAACATATTTCTATACAACCATTCACACGCGGTTTCACTCGCAATTCTCTCAGCTCTCACAAAACGCGCCGGCTGAAAATACCTATCAGCCTTTTCTTGGTAGAAAAACATCACTAGTGAAGTATTACTATCAGTAAGTCTATTGAAATGAAATGAAATGAAATGAAATGAAATGATTTATTTGCGTGAATACAGGTAGTTTGGTTCATAATCTATTTTTAGTATCACTGTACTCGACTAGATTGTCGTGAAAATATTTAATTTTTAATTTTAGCATTATACATAGGTACCTAATAATTCTTATAATAATAATTCTGTGAAAAATTGAAGGAAATACCCAGTAGTTCTACTGGTGAGACTACTTGGTAAGACTTATGGGATTTGGCCTCATTTTCAGCTATTTTCGTTTAGTTTACAATATAATAGAGGACTGTAAGACACACATTGAATTGTTGCCACATAGGGCGCGTCCTAGGTGGACGTGACCTATGAGGCAATGCATTGTTAAAGGCAGAGGTTCCGCTTAACTAACATCATCAGGTGGGCGATCTGCTTGTTCCGTAAAACACAAAAAAAAATAAAAAATAAAGGAGGGTTCGAGCCTTAGTGGAGTTGCTATCTGCGGCCATATTCTTTTTAAAATAGAATAAAATAGCGATGCAACCCTCCACACAAAAACGTCCATAGCCAATGAGATATTTAAATTAAAAAATGCCTTGTGTTGTGGTGTAGGGTTGAGTTGAGTGCACATGAGTACACGGTAGATCGTCCATCAGATGTAGATACTGACTAAATCAGTCATTAGACGATCCTCTGGATGAATGCACCAGGAAAGCCCCAATTTCTTTATTTTTTTATTGTAGGTACTTTGAATTGCGGGTCAAGCCAATAGCCTACCTGATGTTAAGCGGTACCCTCTGCCTATGAACAGTGCACTATCACAAAGGTCACGTCCGCCTAGGACGCACCCTATGTGGCATTGCATTGCGCCCGTCACCCTGAGACATAAAGATGAAAAGTCTCATGTGCCTTGTCGTTCGATTGATTGTAATAACTGGCGCAAGAGGGGGCAGACCTTTGCCCAATAATGGGACAGCATTTTTTAATAGTAATATTAATATATTTTGTTTCGAAATTGCTGTCAAATTCAACACCATTTTCTTGCGCATTTATTCTGGCATACTCGTAGGCCTTATCTTCATTATACAATAGTAGTGAAAAGCCCGCGATTTCGTCCACGTGGAGTTTTTTCCGTACAACCTTCAACACCCCCTTGCATCCCCTTAGGGGTAAAATTTGGAAATTCCTTTCTTGATGCACCCCTAGACCAGAAGAGGAATTCTAGTAGATCCTGTTCGATCCATTGAGATCGATACATTATCCTGTACGATCCCTTATACCTATAATTTTGTTCCCGTTCGATCCTGTCTCCACGGCATCATTTTAAAATGAATATTTTAATTAGTATGTTTGAAAATATCATTGAAACACCCGGTGTTTTTTTTTGTATACAACTAGAATTACTGAACAAGCAATTGGCCCACCTGATGTAGAATGACGGAACAAGCAAATTACCCACCTGATGTTAAGTGGTAACCTCTGCCTGAGAACAGTGCATTACCTCATTAGGTCACGTCCACCTAGGACGCGCCCTATGTGGCATTGCACTGCGCCCGCCACCCTGAGACATAAAGATGAAAAGTCTCGTGTGCCTGTTATTTCACCGGCACCCTTACCCTTCAACCCTGAACACAGCAATGCAAGCACTACTGCTTTGCGGCAGAAATAGGTATGGTGGTAGTACTTCCCCGGACGAACTCTCTCACAAAAAAGCTCTACTACTACAAAAAGTTTTAAGACTTACGGTTTAAGCTGTGCGTTGATAGTCAGTCAGTCAGTCTCGCAACGATTTTATGTATTGATATCGGTCAGTGGACAATACTCGCCGGCGTGACTGCGGACCGGCTCACAGTTGGCCGGATAAAAAACCAATACAACAAATATGTGCTGGCAACAAAGTTGCAAACCAGTTTCGCGCGATACAGGGCCGGACTAGCGCCGAGAAGTGGATATATGTGAAATGTGGTGCATTAAAACCTTTTATACCATTCTCCCTCTAAAAAGCTTATTTTATTCACTTGAAACAGTGAATAAAAAGCACTTATAATCACGATTTTGGTGTTTTAATTAAGAACTCACCAATATATACACGACCGCCATCTCAATGCAACACACTCTAATAAAAACTCCTAAAACACTAACAAACTCCTTGCGCAAAAAATACTCGATACAAAATCCTTGTGCAAAGAATACGCGACATACAAACTTCTTGTACAAATAACTCTTTGAGATTTTATTGGTCGACATTTTCGACAAAGAGTTTAGCATTAGAATAAAAACTGTTTTGTGTTCTTTGCTGTGATTAGTTAAAATGCTGTAAGTTGTACGAACACAAAGTTTAGTGGTACTTAATAATAAATCGATTGAAAATGTATTCAACTGATGAAGTAGATGTCTATTTTCTCTTAAATCTCTCGAAGTCATGGTATAAGGTATAGTATGCAATTCTATAATAAAACGGATTTATATCGAGGGTCATGAATCACTCGCGTCGCTCAGGATTCTAACACTTGAATCATGATAGAATCCTTCACTTGCTCGTGATTCATCTATGGCCCTCGCTTTAAATCTGTCCTTTATTCACTAATTGCATAACATACCATTTTCTCCACAATATTAATCGAAAAATCTACAAAAATATATATTTGTAAATCTGCAACATTAATGAACGACCTCATCTTTTCAAAAATTTAAAAAACAACCTAATATGTAAGAAATATATTTGCAAAGTAGCCTCTGTTTCCGTAGTTACTGTACCATTTTTATCCTAAACTGTCAATCATAAGATGTTTTGATTGTCTTCAGTATATTAAATACACAACACAGAGACAACATTCTTTGTTTTTTAAACTTTAATCATAAATCATTTATTGCTAAAATAAAAAATACAAAATGCATTCAATGATAGGTTTTAGGTATAGGTAAGATCGCTAGATTCTGCTTTTCAGCGTACAAACATCACAAACTTACTTTCCTAATGATTTGTATATTAAGAGAAACGTGTTTTTTGCTCTCTTTTCGTGTCGGGAGCGCTATTCTGCCACTTTCCAACTTACCTGAACTTTAAGGAGTGAGATAGTGGCAGAATTTGGCGTACGACGACGACCGTAATAAGTAAAACCGTCCTAGAACTCAGTATCTACGGGTTCTACGAGTAAAGTACATTTGGAATCTAATTTTTTTATATTTTTTTTATTGGTTCTGTAAGAATTAAAACACGATATGAAAAAAAGTATTTAAAACAAACTTATTAATAAAATAAAAATTAACAATGAGAAGTTGAATTTATATTTCAAGACCTTACCTATTTGCTTTGTTTAATATAAGCTGTCACGTCTAAATTCCACGATGGTGCAACCCACTGTGAAAGGAGGCCCATTGAAAATCTGCCTACCCCTTCGGGGATAGAGGCGTGTATGTACAGTAGTGTGTTGCAGCCTCAATTCCAAAACAGCTTTTAGTGTCAACATGTAATACTTATCCATGATGTTTTATAGCGAAGAGAAAATATTTCTAGGAATCGTAAACTCCAACATCGTCTGAAACACGTGTTCACGTTTATTGATTCTATTTAAAATATTTTCAATTTTCCATTTAAAATGGAAATGGCAAATTGTGCAGTTTCTAAATAAGAAATCCATTGATTTATTAATAGTGCAAAAAGAATTCAAACAACTTTGACTGAAGTATTGACTTTGTAAAAGCTTAAGGTATATTAACTTGCAATGTATGTCCGGTTGGAATATGTTTGTCCGGGTGGAATCTTGCAACTGAATTTTAAAGCAGTTATCCTCAACCGATTGAGATGATATTTTGCATAGCTGTCAAATTCCGATAACAATGCAATATTATGGTGACAGCGAGCTGATCTGATGATGGACAACGGAACTCCTAGAGGGATAATAGTAGACTGGCCTTGTTTAGGCTCATTTTGATCAGCACACGGTTTTGATCACTAATTTCATAAAAGCTTCTATTGAAAAATATATTTTCACAAAAAAAACTTATTTACTACCATTATCGCTTTAGCCATAAATTTAAAATTAGATTTTTTAACTCCAGTCCGTCCCTGCCCCGATAACTGTGACAACGATCGAGTTTTTGTTTAACTGAGCCGCATGGCGTTTAGCCCTTACCTGGAAAGTTTTTCTAGAAATGCCATTCTACCCACCACTACCTACACAGTTAATCACGATTTCTCATCCTGCTTTATTTTACACTTGCACATTAGATAAATTACATTCTTTTTACAATGTTTTCTAGTCTTTTACATACATACATAGACACACGCCTTTTCCCCCGAAAGGGTAGTCAGAGCCACAAATGGGCCTGTTTTCACTGTGGGTTGCACCATCGTGGGAAATAGACGTGACAAGTGGTGAGCTCATCGCCGCCATTGCTTCCCACGACTGACTCTGCTAACGATTTCTTCCAGTAATAACACATTCCATAATAAGCTACACTGTTCACCGCTAGATGTCCCCTGCCTTGGGAATAGTGCCAACCAAGGCAGGGGACATTTTACGGTGAACGGTCTGTATCAGCCAGGAAAAATCTTAACCAACGAATCTTATCAACAAGTCCGGGTAATCCCTTAGTCGGCTTTTACAACATCCACGGGAGGAGACGGAAGGGTCTATTCTTAGGCCGGACACACCACGAAGTCTACAATTTAGGAGCTAGGACAAATCTTACACCAACGAAATATTACAAACAAGTCCGAGTAAAAAATCTGTTCAAACAGTTGTCCCCCTCCAACACCCTGCCCACCCCCCTATGTTACTCGCTGAAAATTTAGCTTTCCAGAGATGAAATAATTTGTAAAATTGGTTTTGAACCAATTTGGTAGTTTTTAAGTATATCCATCACAAACAATCAAATGAAATAAGTCTACTGCTTTATAATATTAAAGTCAGTGCGATCCCATTTCTTACATCCGCTAAACTAAATAGTAGTTTTAGTAGTAGTAGAGCTTTTTTGTGAAAGAGTTCGTCCGGGGATATACTACCTCCATACCTATTTCTGTCGCAAAGCAGTAGTGCTCGCATTGCTGTGTTCCGGTTTGAAGGGTAAGGTTGCCGGTGAAATTACAGGCACATGAGACTTTTCATCTTTATGTCTCAGGGTGGCGGGCGCAGTGCAATGCCACATAGGGTGCGTCCTAGGTGGACGTGACCTATGAGGTAATGCACTGTTCATAGGCAGAGGTTACTAGCCATTCTTGTTCCGCCATTCAAGTTGAATGAAAAAAAAAAAAGTTTGAAACTACATCTACACTGCAAAATACCTGGCGTAATCGCGCCCTGATCTCTTCTAGAAACCTTACAAAGAAGGAATATATTTTGCACAAAAAAGCGATTCCATGCAACGGGCCTGCCATTTAGCTTCCTGTGGGCGATTTAGCCTACATCCAGGCTGTGGTTACCTAGCCTTGGCAATCTTGAGTTAGGTCATTGATCCCGTTACATCAGTTGACTGAGGTTGTTTTGTATCTACAGGGCCGAATCCGGTTTTCCTAAATCCATACTAGCAATATGGGCAAGGATTTGTATGTATATTTTTATTAATGTTCTCGAAAACGACTGTAACGATTTCGATGAAACTTGGTACATGGGGTTTTTTCGAGGAATTGATGTAGTTAGGTCTCTTATTTAAAAATGCGATTTACCACAAAAATATTTTTTTTCCCACCATTTTTTTCAGTTATCTGTGCCAGTCACAGCATATTGAATGATTGACTGCCATTTTTGAAAGAAACGTCGTAATTTTTAATTGCAATTTAATATGTTTTTTCAACTTATTTCGTGTAATTTTGGTGGCATTTTAACCGGTGTAACTTGGATAATAGCACATGTGTGATGTGTTTAAATTGAAGTGTATTGCGTGTCTTTTCGAATTGGTGGATTTTTTCCTGTTAAAATTCTGTTTTTCTGCCGCCATTTGAACTGGGTTATGACTTGACGGAGATTCTTGTCGACTTGACTATAAAAAATATAATTAAGTATGTCACATAAATAAAACTTGACTTTGGCGAAACTGTTTGGAGCACTCCTCAGAAGCCATTATAAGAAGAGAGAGAGAGAGATAGGTGTTGCGGAACCTTAAGGTAATTATTGCAAGCCTGATGCCCTATCTGCCGCTTCATCAGCTTGAGTTAATTATAATACCCTAATTAAATAACTAATAGCATTACGCCTAGCGCCAGAGAGTACATAAGAAACACCCTTTCCCGTAAAAAAAACAATAAAAAACTTAGCAAACACCTACGAATACTCAAAAACTATAAAAAGCACTGGCAAGTCATAAAACAAACGCATTAGATTTATTTACGAGTCTCCTTTCCCACTCCGACATTGAGTGCAAAACTTTTTAGCGGCGAGCTTTACGACCTAGCACCGAATGATTATTGGTTATTCAATGAGACACATTAAAAATATATTCTATCAGTTTGAAATTGGTTTTCTTTGAAGCCACTGAGGTAACTTTCTTAATTTCAAAGCCTGAAGGGCTTTACAATGACAAATCCAATTAACCACCCAGGCTTAGCTAAATCAACCCTTTGTTAGTTTCTAGTGAAATAAGGAGTTAAACAAATAAGAAAGCTATTGTTAGCTACTGATTATTGTTGAAGGTGCTTCTTCACGCCTTAATACGTCTTAATGCCATAAAAGTAAAATGATACGATATAGATATACGATGAGACGAACATAATAAAAACCACATACGTTTCACTATAAACGGGATATTTACCACGATTTTGAGTGATTTTTTGAAAATCCCGTTTTTAGTGAGAAGTATGTATGTACTTCTCACTAAAAACTACATAACCATGATAGTTTCAAAAGTTACCTTCATAGTAAAACCCACACCAATAATGAAAATTATACGACCAATCCTTATTCCAGTATAAAACAAAGTCGCTTTACGCGTCTGTTTGTCTGTTATATCCGCTAACTCCTCCTAAACCACGCAACAGATTTTTATGCGGTTATTACCATCAGTTAGATAATTTTTTACGAAAGGTTTATATATGAATAACCATCGACCCGCCCTCTTCACATTTTTCACCGCTTTTTTTCTAAATTACACCCGTCCGAGGCCCGGGTAGGAAGCTAGTAACATATAACGTTAATAAGTTTTTTTTTTTTTTCCTTTTTTCCTTTTCCTTTTTTCCTTTTTTCTTTTTTTCCTTGAATCAGCTTCAACTTGTTCTCGAGGCACCACACAGGCGCTCTCCACCTAGTAGTAAGAAGGATCATCAAAAGAAAAACAGACCGTGTTTGTTGCCTGATTCTTCTAGGTCTGGTTGCGTTGGAACAGGAGTAACTGTAAATTTATTTTTTAAGACGATTCAAAATGATCCTTGTGATTTCAATGAATAAAATACTTTTGACTTTGACTTTGACTTTATGAAAAATATATTTTTCAATACAAGCTTTTATAAAATTAGTGATCGTAGGCGTGTGCTGATCAAAATGAGCCTAAACACGGCCAGTCTACTATTATCCCTCGGAAAGTTCCGTTGTCCATCTTCCGTCTCCACCATCAGATCAGCTCGCTGTCACCATAATATTGCATTGTCATCGGATCTTGACAGGTATGCAAAATATCATCTCAATCGGTTAAGGATAACTGCTTTAAAATTCAGTTGCAAGATTCTACCCAGACATACAAAGTTAAATAATAGCTAGTAATTTATAAATTTAGTGATCGTAACCGTGTGCTGATCAAAATGAGTCTGAACACGGCCTTTCTACTATTATACATTGAGGAGTTCCGATGTCCATTTTCCGACTCCATCATCAGATCAGCTCGCTGTTACCATCATATTGTATTGTCATCGGAACTTGACAGGTATGCCAAATTTCAGCTCAATCGGTTGAGGAAAACTGCTTTAAAATTCAGTTGCAAGATTCCACCCGGACAAACATATTCCACCCGGACATACATTGCAAGTTAATATAAAGCTTGTAAAAAATGCCTAATTGAACTGTAAAAATTATTCGAAATCAGCTAGCCGTGCGAATGAAGATATTTCGTAGCATAGTAGTTACCAAATAAAAGGGCACGCTTGGTCTTATACAAATTTACGTGTTTGCGGTGTCTATCTTGATATAATGATCTGTGCTCTCAACACACTCCATGTAATTTTTTGTACATATGCTCAATTTACCCATGTTTTTGATTGGTAACTTTGCGTTATATCCCACCTTAAAGTAAATTTTACAAACACTTGTTATGAATAATGGAATAACTGGTGCAACCCACTGTGAAAAGAGGCCTATTGTGGCACTGCCTACCCCTTCGGGGCAAAAGGTGTGTGTCTATGTATGTATGTATGTATGTACTGTTAAAATGGGCAACTATAATGTTTGGATTTGACTCTCACTACCCCTAGTAGATTATCCTAACAGATCTGTAAACTGAGTACAAGATCAGATTTTTAGTAGTAGTACAGCTTTTTTGTGAAAGAGTTCGTCCGGGAAGGTACTGCCACCAAGCCTGTTTCTGCCGCAAAGCAGTAGTGCTCGCGTTGCTGTGTTTCGGTTTGAAGGGTAAGGGTGTCGGTGAAATTTCAGGCACATGAGTTTTTTCATCTTTATGTCTGAGGATGGCGGACGCAGTGCAATGCCGCATAGGGTGCGTCCTAGGTGGTCAAGACCTTGCACACTGCACTCACTGAATTGATTTAGTCAATGGTAGGTCATCTCGGACCGCTGCCGTCTGTTCGCAACATTTTATAATAGAAGCTTAGCTTTATTTTTATTTGAACATTACTTTGTTCTTGTTGTTATTCGTGCTTAGTCCGTGCGTCAACCGAGGTCCGTGCTGAAAACCAGCGCTGCAGTTTACTGCAGCATTATGCTGAGCACGGTCCTCTTTTGACAGCACTATACACAGCCAAAACGCTGTCAAAGCCTATCTGTTTTATTTACTTATTTGTGTTGTGTATAGTTTTTTGTCAAAATAAAAGTTTTACTTACTTACTTTACTTACTTTTTGTCATCAGTTTCTTATAAAATTTGATGGTTTTAAAAACCCACTGATTTAATGATTTGTATTGAAATCTTATTATCACTTTCTATCTTCTTTCATTTTATACAGTGTGTTAGTCAGTCACTTTATACTTTATTTATTTAAAAAACACACACATCATACATATTACACATTCAAAAAAATTACAAGGACAAAATAAGTTCTGATATGTACAACAATAATGGTGTTCTATAACATTTACCACAAACATTGTACACAAAGGGAAAATAAAATAAATAACAGTAAGAAACACTAAATTAAAATAAGAACTAAAAACTAAAGCTAAAAATTACTAAAACATAAAAAAAAAAACAATTACATTTTAAAAACTTGTGATTGAGCCTAAGTGGCTCAAAATCTTATTTTTAAAGATTCGTAGGGGGTCGCAAAATATGTCTATGTCTGGGTTTTTGTTGTTCAAATCATTGTATTGGTTACACATTCGCGTGGTAGGTACTTGTAAGCCCATATTAGTTCTTGATCGAGGCGTATTAAATATATTCTGTATTGGTTGACGGGGATAGTTGAATGGCACGATTGATAGTCACGATTAAATAAATTAATAATAAATAATTCTGGACAGTTCACACAACATTATCTAGCCCCAAGCAGAGCGTGAGGTTGTGTTATGGGTACTAGATATACTTTATACAATACATTACATAGATAGAATCAGTATTTGTATTTACAGGAACAATAATACAACTAATACAAGTAGGTATGTACATTTTTTTTTTAAACATATGAAACATCTGTGCTACCTAAAGATCGCTTCTAACAATCTAAAGGTAGCTCAACTGATCCAAATCACTACTAGACGGAAGCATCCGTAAGATGCTGGCTGCATAGATAGATATAGATATTTTATATTATACATAGAAAATACCCGGAACACCCTGAACAAATATCAACATATCGTACAAATATTTGTTCCGAGGCGGGAATCGAACCAGCAACCTCCTGCATTTCGCAGGCGAACCTTCGCCCGCCGCGTCACAGAGGTATTGATGGTCATATCGTCGCTAATCTGACTAAGTGACGTAACCGACATTTTGGTAATTTTACAGAATAAGCTTTTCTGTTGGCGTCGCATACAATTGTGACTGATTTGTGACTGTAACACGCTTAAATATGAATCGATTAAAATGAAAATGCACACCAATATACTTCTAACTAAGGCCTTCCTGATATCGTGCTTTTGCTATTATTTGAATAATTAGTAAATTCAATAAATCAATTTAAAGCAGATACGACACCTCGTTAGAACTTTATTTTCAAATGTTTGGCTTCAAATTTGAATTATATTACTTGATAATTTCAAGTGTAGTGAAATGAAATGGAAGTGTATTGCGTGACTTATTAAATTGGTTGCAAATTGTTTACCAAAGTTTTTTGTAAAACGGCCACCGTTTTAATAAAACATGACTTGACTGTGACTTTGACGACTTGGAATTGTGACGTTGCAAATTATATTGAAAATACACTAATGAAAATGAAAAATAACTTAAAAATGGCAAATGCACAAGCCGTGCGGCACTAATTATTAAGTAAAAAAGAGTTAAACATTACCTAGAGTCCGCGCCACGACTGAAGTCCGGTGACTGGAGCGCTAGTTTCTATGCGCAAATAAGCAAAAACGAAAATGTACCTCTGTTATCCGTTAGTTCCTCAATAGGCCGTCGGACTTCAGTCGTGGCGCGGACTCTACCTTGAAACATTTCCCTCGCTAGTTGAAACACGTCACTATCCATGTTTCCACAATTCTCTCTTAATATTAGACGTCTGTTTCAAATAACAGACATATTGTTTCATAATATTAGAGAGGTCGATTTACAATATACGGGCTATGTTTGACTAATTCTGTAAACATGGTCGAGAATGTTACGGTAACATTGCATCTCTCCTGATGCTAAATTACACATTTTCATGAGAATACGCGGTTGCTGAGAAACTCGCGTTACATTATGAATAGTAAAAGTGTGTTTTATTTTTACTGTCGGCTACGTTGTTTCACACGCATGGTGTATACATAATTTTCATTGCCTTATGAGTGATATTTAATTGATTTATACAACACATCTACACTAATAATATAATATTATTAATATTTTTGTAGTAGTAGAGCTTTTTTGTGAAAGAGTTCGTCCGGGGAAGTATTACCACCATACCTATTTCTGCCGCAAAGCAGTAGTGCTCGCATTGCTGTGTTCCGGTTTGAAGGGTAAGGGTGCCGGTGAAATTACAGGCACATGAGACTTTTCATCTTTATGTCTCAGGGTGGTGGGCGCAGTGCAATGCCACATAGGGCGCGTCCTAGGTGGACGTGACCTATGAGGTAGTGCACTGTTCATAGGCAGAGGTTACCGCTTAACATCAGGTGGGTCATCTGCTTGTTCCGTCATTCCAGTAGTATAAAAAAAATGAGGAAAGATTTGTATTTTTGTGTGTGTGTATGTTTGTAATGAATAAACTCAAAAACTACTGTGCCGATTTCAAAAATTCTTTCGCTATTGGAAAGCTACATTCATCCTGAGTGACATAGGCTACCAGGGGGGATAGGAGGGGGAGGGGGCTGTTTTTCATCCTGAAACTACCCGTGCGAAGCCGGGACGAGTCGCTAGTTGGTTATAAATTGTAGTGTTTCGAATGTATTAAGATAAACCTAATAGTTGAGAATAAATAATAGTACTTTTTAGGGTTCCGTACGCAATGGGTATAACGCCTACTAATACTAAGACTCCGCTGTCCGTCCGTCTGAATGTCTGTCACCAGGCTGTATCTCATGAACAGTGATAGTAGACAGTTGAAATTATCACAGATGATGTATGTCTGTTGCCGCTATAACATTAAATACTAAAAACAGAATAAAATAAATATTTAAGGGGGCTCCCATACAACTAACCTGTTTTTTTTGCTCGTTTTTATAGTTAATGGTACGGAACCCTTCGTGCGCGAGTACGACTCGCACTTGGCCGTTCTTTTTAACACCCATCTGTCACATAGTCCAGACCCCACACTAGGATTCCCTGTGTCGTGGGTATCAGAAACTACGAGTACCATGGTACCATAACATGCAGGCCCCGAACAAATATTTGCAGATCATACAAACATTTGTCCCGCAGCGGGAATCGAACCTGCAACCTTTCGCATCTCAGCTACTCACCCGACGCGCTACAGAGGTCGTCCCTAATAGGACGGTAGTGTCAGGTATTGATTACTAGCTGTCGCCTGTGGTTTTATTCACGATTATCTCCCGTAGGAACTGGATTAAAGGATAAAAAGTATCGAATGTTATTCAATGATTTTTATAGTGTTTTTTTTTGTTCATTGACATTCGTATCTAAACCTACCTATCTATTTAGCCCGTGTGCACCCACTGCTGGGCATAGGCCTCCTCTCTAATACGCCACTCTCTCCGGTCCTGTGCTGCTGTTATCCATTGTCGTCCAACTTCTTAAGAATAATAATAAGACTATTTTATTTGCTCGCATACAAGTAACTTACTTCTAAGAGGTGTTACAATACAATTATGTCCCTCATATATTCTACCATCTAGCTAGATGGTGTGCAAATGTAACTTCTTCCGACCATCGGGCGGGTGGTCTGCCTCTTGGCTAAGCCTATAGTATTATTTTATCTGTAGCTAAACTAATGATATTTATGACATTCTTTCAACCAAAATGTGGTCTTTTAGTATCCGCAAAATCTGGTTTCGCTATCTCAAAATGTGTCGATAAGCATAAAACACAAAACAATTTGAATTTCACGCCTTAACCTGAAAAGGTTTACAAAAGACGCAATTGATGGTGTGACACTAATTATCAGATTATAATTGAATTATGACATAACATTAATTTATTTGGACCTCACACGAGTTAATCAAAAGTTCATGTCCAAATTCAAGTTGACACTGTATAATTTATAATCAGATTAGGACTCCTATAACGATCTCAAAACATCGGTTCGGTAACTAATTAAAAAGTTGTTAAAAAACCTAATTTGGTTCAAAGATAAGCCGAATGCTGTAAATTAGTATTTATTCTGCGTCCGAACTAAAATGCAACATTCTCAGAAACGAAACGTAGAGACGAAGTAAATGTCATTACTGGACATAAAATTTACGAGTTAAAATGAGTTAAATTATAATTTTTATGACGCTTTAACGACTGGCGTATCTGCGATTGTGTTTTGTACTTTTTGTGGTCTTAGGAAACTTAGAGAGCTTGGAGCGTATGCGCCTTTGTTGTTTTACTTCGAATGAAGCTCTGTAATCTTTATTATTTATTATATACCCGTAAAGTCAACAACTCACCATCCGCCAAGTCGTCCATTGCTGCAAATAGGACTCCCTGTAGTATGCCACGACAAACGGCATTGAGCGACATACATTTTACAAGTTTTTGTGTAACTTGCAATGTATGTAGGTATGTTTGTCTGGGTGGGATCCGAGTGGAATCTTGAAACTGAATTTTAAAGCAGCTATCCTCAACCGATTGAGCTGAAATTTGGCATACCTGTCAAGGTCCGATGATAATACAATATGATGGTGACAGCGAGCTGATCTGATGATGGAGACGGAAGGTGGACAACGGAACTCCTCGATGGATAATAGTAGACTGGCCGTGTTTAGGCTCATTTTTATCAGCACGCGGTTACGATCACTAATTTTATAAAAGCTTGTATACATATATATTTTACATAAAACTTATAACAGATTAATACAGTACTACTCTCTCTCTCTCTCTCTTCTTACAATAATGTGTTCTGAGGAATGTTCTAAACAATTTCGCTAATGTCAAGTAATACATACAAACTAGGATTCATGATTTCTCGAGCTTATCAATTTCTCGGGTCTCGAGAATTCTCGAGGCTAATTTCTCGGGTCTTCTCGTGTTGGCGAGAATTTTACATTTACGTACGTTTTTGCATATTTTTCGCTCCCAATAATGTAAGTAATCATTGTCATTTCATTTAGAATTATATTAATGGTATGTATTATAATATTAATGATATGTATTAGTTTATTTTATATTTTAGGCAGTAATTTAAGTACTTATATTTTTTTTCCTTCTTGTGCACCGATACATATTTTTTCCGCAATACATCAAGGTTATCTGGAAGAGAATGCTTTCTAGCATTAAGTTCGCCTTTGTACTTCTTTGTTTTATGTGCAATAAAGAATTTTCTATCTATCTAAGTAATCAACAAATACAGTGGCATTCAGAAAAAAACCAAATGGAAACTTTTCAAGATCAATTACAAAAATACAAAAAAATACAAAAATTCTTTATTTTCCTTACAAAACTATGGGTTACATGGGTTGGGATCTCCTCTGTTAAGTTACAAAACCTGTATTAGAGGAGTCCCCTCTTTAATTATGGTGGTCTATTGACTAAACTTAATTTTTAACAATTACTTAAGCAATTAAACATGTCAAGCTGAACATACAGGTACGAAACAAGTAGGTCAGCTAACTCTGTCTGATAAAATATGCCTTTAGAAAAACTAAAGCATTTATAGCTTTCCCAGACAGCCGGAAAGCAATACTTTGTACATCGATTCCGAATTTGGTGACCTCTTCCCAGTCTGTTCAAAAATTAAGAACTCTTTCTTTATTATAGACTAGTGGAATGCCCGCGACTTCGTCCGCGTGTACTTTTCCATACAAACTTCAATACCCCGCTGCACCCCCTTAGAGGTTGAATTTCTGGAATTACTTTCTTAGTGCACCCCTACAGCACAAAAGGGACGAACCCTCCAAATTTCAAGTCTCTAGGACTTACGGTTTAGGCTGTGCGTTGATAGTCAGTCAGTCAGTTAGTCAGTCAGTCACGCAACGATTTTATATATATTGATTATAGATATATTATTATTAATAGATAGATAGATTTTATAATTCCATAGACAAAAATATGATTTCTCGAGTTCTCGACTTTTCTCGAGCTTAATTTCCAGGGAACAAAGCCCAACGATTTCCCCAGCGAATGAACCCCAATACAAAAATACAAAGAACCGTCTTTTTTTTTAAAAAGAAGATAAGAAGAAGTAGAAGATACATAAGGTTTTTTCCTGCGATTTGAATAAGGGTAATGATACTATGCTTGAGACCCAACCTTTGAGGAATACTGAAGAAAAAAACAAAGCATGTGAAGAAAATCTGCCATTTACTTTCTCTTGTATTGATTAATGACAAGGTTTACTCTGAAACCATAAGGTTTAATTTCCACTTTCCACCGCATTGTGTAATAATAGCATTGAGTCCAAAACATGCACGTTATTATAATACACGTATCGTAAAAGCACTGGATTCAGCGTTTATGAGCTCGGTTTACGGGAGTTCGTGATACTTCGCATCTAGGGTTACCATGATTAAATTCAATATTAGCGGATGTAAAATATTATTAACTATTTTGATTTATGGACTGAGACAATCTTACATGGGTAAGATTGGGTTGGCGTTTTGGGAACTTAATGACCCGATATACGTTAGTACCTACATAGCTTCATTAACATCTCAGAGGATTAAGGTGGGGTATAACGCAAAATTACCAATCATAGATTTGATTTTTAACTGACTAAATCAAGTACCTACAATATTGAAATTAAAAATATGCAATGCTACTACATTATAATTCCAAGGGATCACTGTTATCAAAAACACGAGAGGAAATGTTGGACTTTAACAGGTTGACAAGGTGTGATATGCCGCAAAATTACCAATCTTTGATTAGATTTTTAACTGACTAAATCAAGTACAATATTTAAATTAAAAATATGCATGACATTACATTATAAAATCGAGGGATTACCCAGAGAGAAGCACGATAGGACTATATTTTTTTGACAGAAAAAATCACCAAAGATACCTCTAACATTTGGCTAGTTTAGATTATTTATTAAAATGGTGAATATTATTGGGTAAAAAATTAGATAAATAAAATCAATACAGCAAAGCCGAGGGTTTACTGTAGGGGTTTTGTAAAATTATCTATATTTTACGAGATATTCAACAACAACAGCTTTTTCGGGCGGCGCGACGCGTTTTTTTTTTTTGTATGAAGATTTCTGCCTTGGAGAAATTCTACAGCAGCATCTGAAAAGTGGTTGTTGAAGGAGGTATTCTAAAAGGATCCGAGCTGTGGTCCGATTGTTGTGATCCGAGCTGTTTAGTAGTTTTAGTTGTAGTAGATCTTTTCTGTTTACGCCGGCTTTTACGACATCCATGGGAGACGGAACGGTCTATTCTTAGGACAGAATTACCACCACACCAAACCTTCTTTTCTTTGCTGAGGCAGAGCCATTTTGTTACTTGAGTTACACTTCGTTCCTTCAAATCTATTTCCTCTTAGTCTAAGTTTTTTATGTGTTTCTGTGTAACTCTTGTATACAAATACATGTATATTCTTTCTTTCTTTCTTTCTTTCTTTCAAGCAAGTAATTAATCTAAAATAAATACGGCAAGCAAAGTCATGTTACTCAGTCAGTTCATCTAGGTTCAATTTGCGCAGAGATGCTCCTTATGCAAAAATCGTAATTCAAACTTGGTTCACGCAATTTAAAGTCCGTCTTTAATTTAAAATGGTTTATTTCTCGGTTTTACGAGCTCGTGCGCCGTGATTGGCACTTTTACCACAGATTATACAAAGCCAGTTTGTTAAGTTTACGGTCTCGGTCGTAAAATATGGATTATGTCGGAAAAAATATTGGATACGATGAGCAAACATGACATTAGGATTGGTTTCATGAATATACATTATTGCTTCTTTGACAGCGCCAACACCAGGCAGAAATCTTCATACAAAAAAAATGCCTCGTAATATATAGATAATTTTACAAAACCCCTACAGTAAACCCTCGGCTTTGTTGTATTGATTTTATTTATCTAATTGTTTATCCAATACCCGGACTTGTTTGTAAGATTCGTTGGTATAAGATTTGTCCTGGCTGCTAGCTTATTTATGGAATGTGATAATGCTGGAAGAAAGCGTTAGCTGAGTCAGTCGTGGGAAGCAATGGCGGCGACGAGCTCACCACTCGTCACGTCTATATTCCACGATGGTGCCACCCACTGTGAAAAGAGGCCCATTGAGGCTCTGCCTACCCCTTCGGGGAAAAAGGCGTGTGTCTATGTATGTATGTATGTATGTTTACCCAATAATATGATTTTAATAAACAATCGAATCTAGCTAAAAGTTAGAGGTAACTTTGAGTTTTTTTTCTATCGAGAAAATATTGTCCTATCGTGTTTCTGGTACAGTGATCCCTCGGAATTATAATGTAGTATCCATGCATATGTTTAATTTGAATATTGTACTTGATTTAGTCAGTTAAAAATCTAATCTACGATTGTTAATTTTGCGGCATCATCATCATCAACCTGTAAAAGTCCAACACTGCCTACCCCATTAGATCCCACGATAAACGGTCGTAGTTGCCTCATCGCTGGTGTGAAGCGTTACTTCACACCAGGACGGCTTCTCAGTTTGTATAAAGCACAAGTCCGGGCTGGTATGGAGTACTGCTGCCATGTTTGGGATGGTTCGGCCAAATACCAGCTTGCTGCCTTGGACTCGATCGAACGTAGAGCTTTCAGGCTTATAGGTGAGCAACATATGGCGGAGACTAAGATCCAGAGTCTCGAGCACCGCCGTAAGGTTGCATGCCTTTCAATCTTCTATAGGTTACATTTCGGGGAATGCTCCCAGGAACTGCACGATCTGATCCCACCATCTCCTTTTCATCATAGGACGAGCAGGCGTCCACATCGTCACTTACCAACAGGTGAGATCGTGGTCAAACAAAGGTCTATCAATGTTAAAAAAAAAAAAAAAAAAAACCACCGACTTTCTGCGAACCTAAATATCGCCTGTCTATAGAAGGGACCTTAGGATTGGTACTAGTATATCACATACTGCCGTGGTGTGGCTGCCTTAGAATTTAACCCTGCGTCTTCTCCAGTGGATGTCATAAAAGCCGAGGATTACACCAGGGGATGGGAAACATTGGATGCTGCCAAGCGTGATGATTAAGGCAAATCCTCCGATTGGATTCTATGACGGAGGTCTCGTCCAACGGTGGACGTCTTACGGCTGATGATGATATCAATGAAAATCCAGTGGTTCATAGAAAAGCTGGAACTCCTAGTCACTAACTAGTAAAAGCGCTTTCATCGAGTGCTTCGGTAGGTACTTAGAGCATTGCAGGCCTCTGTAATACACGATTGAAACTTTCACAAAAGATCAAGCATAAAAAAAATATGATGTTGAGTCGACAACTTATAGACTCAAAATTTACTAATGACTCTATCGATTTTATGTTGTCGACTCAAAACCATTTTTGCGTACTTATATAAGCAAAATAATTTTTTTTGGAGTTCCTTACCCAAATTGTAAAACGAGACCCTATTACGAAGACTCCGCTGTCCATGTGTCCGTCTATGACCAGGCTGTATCGCATGAACCGTGATAGTTAGATAGTTGAAATTTTCACTGATGATGTATTTCTGTTGCCGCTATAACAACAAATACTAAGAACAGAATAAAATAAATATTCAAGGAGGCTCCCATACAAAAAACGTGTTTTTTTTGCCGTTTTTATAGATAATGGTACGGAACCCTTCGTGCAAGAGTCCGACTCGCACTTGGCCGGTTTTTTGTTTTTGGCTTCTGTGGATTATTTAATTTAATAATTTTAATTTAATGAATAGCAGCAAGCATAGAGCATTGCAGCCTCCGTACCGGAGTGCTCGATGTATTTTAACCCTGATGCAGTTTAAACTGACAATTACAGATTAAACTTCTATTAATATTACGGGCCTGAGGCAAGCTAGGCCGCCACTGATACAAACGCCGATTCTTCCAAATTAACAATGAGAACTCGCTTCGCTCGTTCAATAAAATTCTAACACAATAGATTTGCAATAATCCTAACGCATGACAAATCCTCGCTGTAAGGGCCGGTGTACACAGACTGCCCGGCGCGCTTGTTTACGTTAAGATCACGCGCGCGTGACCGCCCGCCACTTATACCCAAAACAATCTTACGAACGGTTGCGCGCTATGCACATTGTTCATTCATGCTTTTAAGTGCTAGTTAGACTGGTCTGTAGCAATATTTCTAAAAATACTTGGATGAAAATACAAATTCGTGTATTTTTTGATCTTTTGGATGGGAAACTATGAATCTCTTGTTCATCGTTCAAAACATTAGTTCCATTGGTCACTCAAACATTAGTTGCATTTACTGGACAAAGTAAAACTTCTTCTAGCCGTGTTCAACAAAAGGAGGAGGTTACTCAGCTCGGCCGTCATGTTTTTTTAATCATCGGACGTAAATGCCCTACAGCAAACTGACGCCAGTTTTCTATGCGTGTGTGCGTGTTTCACAGATAACACATACAACACACCCTTTTTTTAGGTAGGGAGCGATCCCGAGGCCCACTTTATAAGTGTTAGCAATAAAAATCTTGAAATTAGATGATATGCGTAGCCAAGAAGTAAAATCCTATTTCATACTCATTGTGCAACGTTCATGTTGCGTCAAAAAATGAACAATGCTTTTAATTATAAAATTAGCGACAAACATGCGCAAGTCTTAACATTGCTGGTCGTTTTGATTTGATTTAGAGCCATGTTGTTGGCTAGCATCCGGTGGACCGTACACAGCGTGCGTATAGTGCGTATTTACGACGCCTTCAATGTAGCCCTAGCTTTATAAATACGCCACTTATGGAATAAGAACACGTGTTATAATCGCAACACTATCAAAATCTTTTTTTTTAATGTAATTGCTCGACAAACGGCCATACGGCCCGCCTGATGGTAAGCAGTTCCCATCGCCTATTGAAATCTGCCACCTCAGGAGTTAGCCCATATAGGCTTGCACGTATGGGGGAGAAAAGATCTCGTAAAGCGAGCCGTACGAGATACCCACGTATATCGATGATGTGTGGATGAGCTTCCCTTGCGATGTCAAGAAGTGCGATTATAGAACCTGGAAGCGGGTATGAGATTTAACAGCTCCTCAGAGCGCTCCTCATTATAGAGCCCATAGAACACACAGAGCGAGCCGATGTCTCGGGCGCAGGCTTAGCGGCTCTAGTGAACTGGAGAGCTTGGGGTCGTTGACGATTCTAACGGCTTTTCTCTGTAGGGAGGGAGTCAAAGCGAAGCAACTGGTACTTTACAGGTTACAAATGTTTTTTTTATAAAAGATCTATTTCTATTTCTAGCCCTTTGTGTCCCACTGCTGGGTAGGCTCCACTCCTTCCAGACATCGCGATCCAGAAACTTATCAATCTCGTCTCGCCATTGAATCTTAATTGAATTTTGCGTCGCGACGCGGCACTAAACGGAGATGGCGAGATGGCGACGCGCCGCCTTCTCACTGGGTCAGGACGCCACTCGGTGGCTACCTTCGCCCACAGCTCGCTCGGCATGAGGCAGACGTGACCAGCCCAATCCCACTTCAGCTTAGCAGCTTTCGAAGCTACATCCACAATTTGGATTTGCGAGCGCAACGCAGTGTTTCGAATCCTATCCATGAGCCTCACACCCAGGATACTGCGCTCCATAGCACGCTGGCAGACCTTGCGTTTGGACTTCTGAAGCTGCGTCAAGGACCACGTTTGCGCATGCGCACCATATGTTATAAAAGATCGATTGACAAAACGTAACTACTCATATTTTTTTTCGCAATCTCTGAAATCTACCTTAATGTTAAATCATCAAATCACACCAGCATCATAACATTGTATTGTCATCGGCCCTTGACAGGTAAGTATGCCGAATTTCAATCGGATATAGGGAAGTTGTCGAAAATTCGTTAGCCAGATTTGTGCCCCACATACTTACTAAATAAAAGCTTAGTTTTGGTGATAGAACAATACAGCGGAGGTAGGGCTTACTAAGAAAGAAACTTTACTTTGTTGACCAACTTGTACAATCTTAACCCCGGGGGCCATGCCGCTATATCGTAAATATCAGTATAGCGTATCGTAATCTTAGATTAGATCTCAAGTACAATATTCAAATAAAAAAATATGGATACTACATCAGAATTCCGACGGATCTCTGTACCAAAAGCAAGATATGACAATATTTTCTAGATAGAATGTTTTTATTGGGTCAAAAATAAGATAAATGAAGAATATCGTAAAATTGAAGGCGATTTTTCAAAATTATTATATAACGGAACAAATATTTGCAGATCATACAAACATTTGTCCCACAGCTGGATTCGAACCCGTAACCTTACGCCTCTCAGCCGGCTACTCGCCAGACGCGCTACAGAGGTCGTCTATTACGCAGAGGTTACTGTTTATCAGCTTCGGGTACGCTACGACTTCGTCATAATATTCATAGGAAAAAAACTTTTAGGATAGCCCTGCCCTAACCTATGAAGAAACAGATGAGCAAATCCAGTAATAAACATCGTATTTTTATTTTATTCGCATGTGGTCCTACCACAAAGGGCTACAAGGAGACACGCAATAAAAACTACACTCGTAAAAATTTACGATGGTACTACCAAAAGACCGACACTTTTAAATCAACATGCTTCAAGTACCGCGAGTTAAATGTAAAAGTTATGAATATTTTTGTTTACATTACCTACTAAATGTATGTACTTGACACTTTGAAAGGGCTTCGGGTGTTTTACTGAGTTAATATAATATGGAGCTTTGAATATCAAACTAGTAAGAACAGTGAGACTAACAGCGGGACTAAGGATTAGGGGTAGATAGTTTTTTTTTTAGACTACTAGTATGACGGAACTTGCAGATGGCCCATCGGATGTTAAGCGGTAACCCCTGCCTATGAACAGTGCATTACCTCATAGGAAACGTTCACCTAGGACGCGCCCTATGTGGCATCGCACTGCGCCCGCCACCCTGAGACATAAAGATGAAAAGTCTCATGTGCCTTTAATTTCACCGGCACGCTGACCCTTCAAACCGGAACACAGCAATGCGAGCACTACTGCTTTGTGGCAGAAATAGGTATGGTGGTAGTACTTCCCAGGACGAACTGGTTCACAAAAAACCTCTACTACTACTAAAAACGGGGTAATATTTACATCAATAATATGGGGCAAACTTATCACATTTTATTTTATACAGTCTAGTGGGAGTGGAGAACCCTCTACTAGGATCTCCTCCCGGATTTGAATGAGATCTTTCATCGGACCCGTTGAAAAAATTCGTTGGTATAAGATTTGTCCCGGTTGCTGGCTTATTATGGAATGTCGACTGGAAGAAAGCGTTAGCCGAGTCAGTCGTGGGAACCAATAGCGGCAATGAGCTTACCACTTTTCACGGCTATATTCCACGATGGTGCAACCCACTGTGAAAAGAGCCCCATTAAGGCTCTGCCTACTACTTCGGGAAAAATGAGTGTGTCTTTATGTATGTATGTGATGATAAAGTATGTACTTTTCAAATGAATAGGTATGTACTATTAAACTTATAATACTGTAAAAACGTAGCGAAATAATTAAGCCATAATTCAGATGATCTTTATAAAGACATAAAATTAAAATTCCATCATTAAAAAACTTTTTCCGAGGTAATGAGGGGTAATTTGCATGCATCACGAGCTCAGTTTAGTATGTTGATTTATTTATTTTGCCAGATTTATAGAGGGTTTAATTTAAGGTGGATACTCTCGCTTGAAGCGCGATATTCATATTTTTTTGTGTTTTTTGCTCACTTCATCTCATCAACACTTCGTCAGATAGCGAAAGTTGATTTACACCTAAGTTAACGCAAGTTGACACCCTAAACACATTTTTAGTGTTTTTTTTTTGTTGGGATCGTAGCTAAACTGATGATATTTATGAGATACTATCAATTAAAACTTGTGTGTTAAGTCTCCTAGTTCTCGCGAAATCAACATTCGCTAACTGAAAAAGTGTTGATGAGCTGTAGTGAGCAAAATACACCAAAAAATTTGAAATTCACGCCTTTAGCGAGAGTATCCATTTTAATACATTATTTTATATACTGAAGCCCAATTCCTAATAATAAGATAATTTTATAGAATTTTAAAAACCCCTTATGTATTCAGTGTTCTTCAACAGTTTTTATACAAATAAAACCGCATTTAAATCAGAGCACCTTCTGGATCCTAGATCATATTCATCGTGTGCTGGTCTGGTCATCAACAGACCCTGGAGTTCGCGTGAGGAAGACCATTTATGTCATCATAATCTGGAGTTTGAGCTCAAACTTGAAGATTCAGCTTCAGTAGTACCCTAGATCCTGTTAATCTTACTGGAAAGCTCGCGACTTCGTCAGCGTAGAGTTTCCCATGAAAACTTCAACGTTGTTTGCATGGTTCCAATCACCATAATGTTTGTGAGTGTGTTTGTTACTCCTTCACGCTGAAACGGCTGAACGGATTTAGATGAAATTTAGAGTAGAAATAGCTGGACTCTTGGAAGAACACAATACATACACAACACATACACAACACACACACACACACACACACACATAGGTCTATTCCCACGGGTTCGAGACTCATACGCGGGGCGCACCTAGTATTCAATATATATATAAAAAAAAAAAAAACCGTACACCTCTATACTAAAAAAGAAATGTAGGTACTCTCCTTTCAAGTTTCTAGGACTTACGGCTTATGCTGTGCGTTGATAGTCAGCCAGTGAGTCAAGCAGTCAGTCAGTCAGTCACGCAACGGTTTTCTACAATACTATTGTAAAACAAAAATAAATTTAAAAATGTAAAATCCCGCAACGCAATAAAACGCGATAACGCAATAAAATCTTCGACCAAAGTAAAAAGTAAAATAACATGTCTAAGAACCATCGCTAAAAACCTGATTTCAAATAAAAAAACCGTATTCAAATCGGTTCACCTGTTTAAAAGTTACGGTGCCACAGACAGACAGACATATAGCGGTCAAACTGATAACACCCCTCTTTTTGCGACGGCGGTTTAAAAATACTACTCAGTGAAGCCCTGACCTGAAACAGCGAAAAACCAGCGGCTTGCAAACCAAAAACAAGATAGTTTGATGGTTTGACACTTTGACAGAGCGTGAGTCCAATTGGGCGCTTTCACATTGGACGATAACGACACGACACGATATCGTCGACGATACCAGGCAGGGGCGAAGTGAGACGCACCACACGACCACAACACTGGTAAAATATAACAAACAAAGTGCGGCGAACAAATATTATTTTTGTTTTTTTTAATAGCTTCTGTGGATAATTACAACAATTTAGCCAGTTTCAAGTATTAATAATTAATTAATTTTTCATAAATTACAAGTAATCATAAATAGTCAAGGCGTCAAGAGTCTCCGTCAAGTCATAACCCAGTTTAAATGGTGGCAGAAAAACAGAGTTTTTACAGGGAAAAATCCACCATTTCGAAAAGACACGAAATACACTTAAATTTCATTACATCACACATGTAGTAGTAGTGGAGCTTTTTAGTGAAAGAGTTCGTCCGGGGACTTACTACCACCATACTTATTTCTGCCGCAAAGCAGTAGTGCTCGCATTGCTGTGTTCCGGTTTGAAGGGTATGGGTACCGGGAAAATAACAGGCACATGAGACTTTTCATTTTTATGTCTCAGGGTGGCGGGCGCAGTGCAATGCCACCTAGGGCGCGACCTAAATGGGCCTGACCTATGAGGTAATGCACTGTTCATAGGCAGAGGGTACCACTTAACATCAGGTGGGCCATCTGCTAGTTCCGTCACACCACGTTGTATAACAAAAATATACTAATGTCCAAGTTACACCGGTTAAAATGCCACCATAATTACACGAAATAACTCGAGTAAACAAATTAATGTATAATTAAATAAATATGACGACGTTTCTTTTTATAATGGCAGATTGAATCGAACTGACATTATATGTGATGTGTGCTATGGCGTCACCCGGCCCGCTACTCTTCACCCCCTTCTTTTCGTGTCGTGTCGTTATCGTCCAATGTGAAAGGTCCCACTGACACAATACCGAACCATATGGAGAGATACGAGGGGAGGTCTTTAGCTTCACGCAGCTTGGCACATATCAGAATAATCGCAAAATGTTGCAGAAACTCATTTTTTACGCGTTCTCTAGTTGACGCTTGACAAGATGACACCATACCACCCGCGGTGCGTGTCTTTTTTTATTTTAAAATCTTTCTTAGGGCCTTACTACACGGGCGTTTCTCCCGCCGCGGGAATCCGCTTCTGAACCGCCATAGACACAATTAAGGCAGCGTCCCCAGTTAGCAAACTGTTCGCCGCCGACTGAGATAGCGGCGTATCGGTTTAATACGCCCTTCCATATTTGAAATGGAGTGTTAACAGTTTGCTAGTTTTGCGCGTAACGCTGCAAACTGCGTAGAGTGAGCGCTAACTTAGTCGGCGGCGAACAGTTTGCCTACTGGGGACGCAGCCTTAATATGGAAGTTGTATGCTGCATACTACACTGCGCAGTTTTCACTCGCGGTTCACAGGCGGGGGAAATACTACCGCCACATGCAGCGTCAAACCGCCACTGATAACCGGCGCTTCAAACTACACGGGCGGTTTCCCGCTATTGCGACATTCTGCACAGAAGAAGAAGTTCATAGACATAGACATTCTGTAGTAAGAGAATAATTTAATGAGAGTTATCGCGGTGCACTAAACATTGAATGAAATATTCCCGAAGTTAAACAATTACTTAACACTAGTTTCACCAAAACATTGCGATTTACTTTATTAAGGTACCTTAGTTAACGTAAAATTACCAATCTTAGTTTAGATTTTTAACTGACTAAACCAAGTACACTATTCAAATTAATAATATGCACAGATAGTACATTATAATATCGAGGGATCACTCTACCAGAAACAAGATAGAACAATATTTTCTCTATATAATATCGAGGGATCACTCTACCAGAAACAAGATAGAACAATATTTTCTCTATAGAAAAAAAAACCAAAGTTCCGTCTATATTTTGCCTTTATTCGATTTTTTATTAAAATGGAGCACATTATTAGGTAAAAAATTATTAGAGAAATAAAATCATTACAACAAAACCGAGGGTTTGCTTTAGAAGTTTTATAAAATTATCCATATTTTACGAGATATTCAATAAAAACCGCTTTTTCAAGCGGCCCGATGCGTTTTTTTTTGTATCACGATTTCTGTTTGGGGTTGGTGTAGTGTTAATAATAGAGCTAATACTGTTCATAGGCAGAGGTTACCGCTTAACATCAGGTGGGCCATCTGCTTGTTCTGTCATTCAAGTACTATACAAAAAAAAAGAAAAAAAAAGAGCTGCAAGCGCTGTTATCATTTGTAACTTCCCCCCCCCCCCCCCCCTCATACACACTACCCCACTTACTAATTTCTTAACCTCTCAACCCTCGCTAATACTAAACCCGAACAAATACTATAACTACTGACTGCTCTTTAAATCGATTAAAATATTATGTGTTTCCGCGAAACGGAACGATGTGGGTAGATCTCGGCGGCGGAGCGATTCCTAACAGTTACATTATGTATATAATTTTAAAATACTGAATAATTTCAAGTTGTTTATTTATTTTGTTATTCCTAGCATGTTTTACTTGCTAGATTTATTGAACTGCACGACATTTTTAATCTTAAATATGTTTGTGAAGTAAACGAATCATCAGTCAGCACGTTTGATTAGTTACACATTGGCGGAACCATGTTGAAAGGAACAAAAGACAGCGATAAACCGCGTTCCGTGTAGTTTGATGGTCTGCGGCAGCTTTGTCGAGTGGATTCCCGCGGCGTGAAAACCGCCCGTGTAGTATGGCCCTTACATCTTGTACGTAGCAAAGTGTGTGTTTTACGACCGGACACGAATGTAATATAGTACGGGTGCTTCAAGATATTTGTCCCCTCATCGTAAATCATAAACACGACAACGAGTTAGCGACTTAATTACGTACGCTTTGTGAATAGGACCGCTCGAGATTTTTATTAAGTGGATTTGTTAAGTTCTGTGACTGTTGAATAAATTAACAAAGAATAGTCTGTATGACTGTTTCTTTACCTTTAACCGACTGTGAGTCCAAGATAAGTTATTGGGATCAATGATTAAAACATTTTACGAAGGTTCACTTGCGACGCAGGAGGTTCTAGATTCCTAGACTAGAGGACTAGATTCTAGGACCCTAGGTAGGTTTTGAGGTTAACATTTAAAACATATAAAGAACTCACTCGCAACTGTGGCATGAAAAACAGTATTGAGAAAAGCTTGACTAATTCGCAGTATTGACGAGTGAGTGTCCGTAGTGTGTCCGGCCTAAGAATAGATCCCTCATTCCCTCCGTCTCCACCCGTGGATGGCGTAAAAGCCGACTAAGAAATCACCAGGCCTGTTAGTAAGATTCGTTGGTATAAGATCAATCGTGGCTGCTAGCTTATTAAGGAATGTGTTACTACGGGAGCAGAGTCAGTCGTGGGAAGCAATGGCAGGAATGAGCTCACTCCTTGGTTCGTCTTATTCCCACGATAAGAGGCCCATTGAGGCTCTGCCTACCGTTTCGGTGAAAAAGGCTTCCGTCTATGTATGTATGTATGAATGACGAGTGAGACAGAAAAACGAACTTGACGAATAAACAGTAATAAATTAAATTTTTGAAACCTTGTCGAGAATGCAGTATCAATGTGTCGTGAATTGTCCGGGAGTCGGCTTTTATTTTCTGAAGAGCTTGTATTGTGTCGTAACCAGTTCGTCACATTAATGTGTATTCTGTCCTCTGATTATCAACGGGCATAAAACTACTTACGATCGAGCCATTCATGAATGAAACACATTGTACTGCATAGTAAGTCTTTTTTTATCACGTATTTCTTTTAAGCCGCGACCAATGAATATGTGATAGTAACTATAGAAGTTCCACTCTGTGAAGACACTATTACACATCCCTGGTTGATCAATGGTTGGCCTGGTTAATGGCAGAAGAAACGTAAATGCAGTGGAGATGAGACCTTTGAGAAGTATGCGTGGTGTGACTAAGAGATAGAATAAGGAATAGTGTGATAAGAGAGCGTTGTGAAACTTAAAGAAGACGTAGTGACTAGGATTGAGAAAGGTATGATTAGAAGGTTTGAGCATTTAGAGGGGATGGATGATAGTAGATTGACAAAAAGGGTACATAAAACGAGCGTGAATGGGACAGTGGGAAGGGGAAGACTTCGGCGAACGTATTCAGACCAGATCAGAGACGTTCTGGAAAAAGGCCAGGTCAAGAGACCCTCGGGAGACTTCGGAAGAGGATCGGTACCCTTAACCGAAGAGCATGAATGAAGAATGTGATGAGAGTGAATGAAGCAAAAGAGGTGTGTCAGGATCGCAGCAAGTGGAAATCCGTGGTCTCTGCCTACCCCTCCGGGAAACAGGCGTGAGTTTATGTATGTGTGTATGGTTGATCAACCATCCTTTGTTGCATGCACATCCCTTGTGCGCAGGTTACGTAGTAACTATTAAGTAATCTGTGGCGCAGGGTTCGGTCCAGCTCTAACCATGTCCTGAACCATTTTTCACACCTAAGCCATATTGATTCTAAAATCCGTTCAATAAAGCACATTTTTACTTGAAAGGTAATTTGGAGTGACTTACGCGCCGCGAGTAACTTGACTCGCGTTAAAAATGTATAAAACTTAAACCAGGTTTTAAGTACATATGAATTAGGCGCGACGTCATAAAACCACAGTGTTTCTTTGAAAGGTGATGGATGTAACATGACAGCTGCGTCTGATAGGCTCAAGATTTTATGTTTCATAACTATTTTGAAAAGATACGTGAGAATCATCCTGTTTTTGAAGGATGGATCTGATTGACTAATAAAACAGCACAATAGTTAATGCCACACACAAGGACGATGTTAACAGCCATTCATCTTTAATTCACGTTCTACTGGCTTACTCCGACCATTGAATTAAGATGGACGCTCTCGCTTGACTCGCGAAATTATTATTTTTTGGTGTTTTTTGTTCATTACAGCTCAAGAATACATCTTTAGATAGCGAAAGTTGATTTCGCGAGAACTAGGAGACATAATACACATGTTTTAATTGATAGTATCTCATAAATATCATCAGCTTAGCTACGATCCCCCTAAACAAACACAAAAAACACTAAAAATGTGTTTAGGGGGATCGTAGCTAAACTGATGATATTTATGAGATACTATCAATTAAAACATGAATTTGAATTTCACGCCTCAAGAGAGAGGATCCACCTTAAGCGACTTTCAAGAGTCAAATAGGCTTTTAAAAACGTATTTTTAAGCAAAAGCTACACAGTTTAAGACAACAAAAAATATATATGTCAATCCTCATCATATTTCCAAGGGCATGATCGTGCCCAAAACAGGATTTCGATAAATTTTCTGTTTTTTTTTTTAAACTTTCCTCTACAATGCGCTTATAGCGTAAATATCTCAATTACCTATCAGCGTACATTGATATAAGTAATAAGAGTATCAAATAACATTATTTTACGTCATGGATTGATTACGTAGCAAATATTTGTTTAAATACCGTTTTTCGTGATTTTCGTTCACTTTTCGTAGCGCGAGGGCTGTTCTGTCAATGTCAACTTACCTGAACTTTACGGAGTTAGAAAGTGTCGTAATTAAGGTTTTGTCTGCCTCTTAAAAACTGCTTTTACCTCTGGACAAAGTAAAACTTCTTTTAACGCGTGTTCAACAAAAGGAGGAGATTACTCAGTTCGGCCGTCATGTTTTTTTAAATCATTGTGACAGAACATTGCCTTTTAGCAAACTGAATATACTGTAGACACTGTACTGTACACATAGATCTAGCGAAAATTCTAAGTCTATGAATATACATCAATGTCTCTGACAGACCATCAACGTTGAACTCGCCACTGAATTGAGTAAGTACCTACTTTATTAGGACCTCAAAAGAAGCAACTATGCCAGTGTCGACCGAGCTTACGTATGCCTTTCGGGGTCGAGACTCTCAAGTCCGTGAGGAAACGGGGCAAATCGCGTTTTAAAAAATATTTCAGGGCGTCTGGTCGAAGCGACACGTGACCCGAGAGCTGGCTCTTATCTGTCTCAACGCATTAGTATAGCCACGCTTTCAATGCAGCCAGCATCTTAGTGACACTTCCGTCTGGTAGTGATTTGAATCAGTTGAGTCTTTAGGTAGTTCAACTATTTCATTTGTATTTTTAGGGTTCCGTACCCAAAGGGTATAACGGGACCCTATTACTAAGGCTCGACTGTCCGTCCGTCCGTCTGTCACCAGGCTGTATCTCATGAACCGTGATAGTTAGACAGTTGTAATTTTCAAAGATGATGTATTTCTGTTGCCGCTATAACAACAAATACAAAAAAAAAACATTTTAGGGAGCTCCCATACAATAAACGTGATTTCTCCAAATGTAGGTTAAGCGATGCTCTGCGTTTTTGGATGGGTGACCACTTTTTACGTTCAATTTTTTTTTTTTTACAAACCAGTTTTTTTGCCGTTTTTGTTGTAAATGTTACGGAACCCTTCGTGCGCGAGTCCGACTCGCTATTGGCCGGTTTTTTGATTTTGTACGTACTTATTTGTTAGTTAACTTATTACACATACCTATACCATAGTATTATTTTATCTGTGCCTATACTAAGTATTGGAAACCTATTCATACTTTATCCTTAAGTTTTGGTACAAGCACCTCTCTCAAATTCCTCTTTATTTGACAGTTATTGTCAAACTTTTCTCTCTCAAAACGAAAGTCTAAAGACAATCCTTGTTACTAATAAACACGGAATATCCTTAGAATTGTGACACCGTGTGTTGTCTCTCTTTCGATCGAATTTGAAAGAGCTTGTCAATTCAAAAGGATAATCGAACTTAAATTGATCCTATGGATACAGTAGGGCAAGCACAGGCTGACTATCGGAATCGTTTCATTTGCGTAATTTTTACGTAGCGAATCGATTTCGATACTATTTCGCAAGCTCGCGGCAGCACAGGATTTTGTTGTATGCGTATCGACCGCGGAGTGAGTTACGAGAGTGTGCGGGCAACATGCGACTAGAAGAATGAAAATGTGTCCAAGGTGTGTTCCGCAACCTAAAACATCGCAATAAATTGCATGAATCGTAAACTTCCGAAAAATATTTAAATTATATTTTTAGAAGTTTATATGCTACATTATATAGTAAAATGGTGCATAAACCATAGAAAAGTATTTTAAGTTACTTAGTAGCTATAAGAGTTCATAATTTTTCGTATTAAAGTTAGATTTTCTGAGGCCGAATTGTCGTTTGACACAACTTTCTGTATATTCCGAACGTCTTAGGTACAACATTCAATCAAGCTGTCATTACCAAAGACATGCTATACAAGTAGACATGTTACACTCATTCAAACTCCACTGAGAAAGTGGTGTTTTATGTAGGTACTATCTATAGCTGCTTACTTTGTTTTTATACTGACGAAAAGGACCATAAAATCACAGCGCTATACGGAAACCCTGTTGGGAGAAAGAAAAAAACATAATACGTCTATGCAGTAGCATCCATCTGGGTACTCGACACCAATACTGCGATCACCAATCCGCCTCTTAAGCATGTTGATTAGCAAATCCCCTCCATTGCATTTTATGGGGGAGGCATAGACAAAATACATTGATAAAATTATTTTGAGTCAGTGTAGTATATGTTCTAGCTACCTACATAATTTATACAATTAAACCGAATAATTTTAAATAATTAAGATTAATAAAATTAATAAAATTGTTGATGTGATTGTTGACTGTCCTAACTACACCATTCTATCCTAATATCGCAGCCGGCCACGTGCGATCGTGTCTCTCTGTCGTACCTCGGCGAATTGTATATTACCCATCACGTTCGTGTAGGTGTCAGAGCAGCAACGAAACAAATGGTTTTAATGAAATAAATTGTTAAATAAACAAATTTAAATACCTAGTATTTTGTACAAAATTAAATATTTTTTTCTTCTTTTGTGGTTGCCGTAGAATGTTTGTATTGGGCTGGCTTTTAGTATTGGGTTTATCTATTAGTAGTGGCGTGCGTCCTAGTTCACAGAGCGACTAAGTGAACTTGCGATAATTACCTCACTTTCTTGTCTCCATTCTGAGCGCGGAATAGCGTATCTAATGTATAACACATCATTGGTCATTACAAATAAAAGCACAGAATAAATTATAGTACAACCAGAGACAGGTTTGTATGCCAATTTATAGATGGCGTATGTTTAAATTACGATAATTTTACGAAGTTCGTAGGTATATAATTTATTATTTTCTTTGTCTGTCTGTCTGTACAAAATATCAGGAAAAACTGGTCCAACTATTTTGATGAAATAGCATAGAGTAGGACAGGCAGTTTAGAAGCCGAGAAAACTATCTAAGTCCCACAGCTGGGACAAAAAAAAAACCCTGAGCAAAGTACTTTGTTCTATCTATACCGTCTAAAATGGGGTTGTATGGGTTTGTGAGGGTTTTGTTAAAGTTGTTGACTATGCTAGTTGTTCCTCTATGTCTATTTGCGTAAACGATTCATTCAACTAAGAAGGCGTTGGACCTCCGATGGTGAGATTAGTCGACGAATCCAACTCAGATGGGCAGCGTTCAGGAAACTACGCTATATCTTCATATCACAGACAGAGCCTCAACATGATCAAAGTCTAAGTCTGGTATCGGTGCAGTGATGACTTACGGTACTGAGACATGATCGCCTACTATTGGCCTCATACACAAGCTCAAAATCTCACGGCGGGCTATGGAAAGAGCTGTGCCCAGAGATTCCGTACCTGAATCCAAAAAGAAGATACCTATCCGTAGAAGAACCGGGATCACTGACTAGCTCTAAAACTTAGCAAGTTGAAGTGGCAATGGGCAGGTCATCGTTGCATGGAGGCGACACAGGACGTTCATTGTGGCATTCTATGGGGGAATCCTTATGTCCAGCAGTGGACTTCTACCTACAGACTGATGTTTGTACCATCATCTATTTAGAATGCGTAGAACGAGGAGGTACGTACTACCTAATCTACGCGCGGATGAAGTCGCGAACGTCAGCTAGTCAGTAGCCGCTAATAGTTTGCTGTGGAACTTCTAGCCGCTAATAGTTTGCTGTGGAACTTCTTGCAGCGAAAAGCATCGTTCTCATCATATTGAGAACGAATAAACATTAAAATATTTCTACACAAATTATTTTTACGACGATGTCACTGTAAAAATGGCCGTGAGAATCAATTCGAAAGCCAGCTATCGAATTCAAGGATTCGATACATCAAAGTGCAACTTGTGCTATCATTTTCTATACAATTTCCGTTCGTTCATTCACAAAACTACACGAAACTTAGACGTCATCGATTCGGAGTCGAAACCCAGCTCTGTCAAAAAGTCGTGCTTCGAACTATCGAGAATTTCACTATCGAAGGGGGCGTTGCTTAAATCTAGCTAATTTGATTGGTCAAAACATGATACAATAGTTTCAAACGCTAGCTGCAAACTACTCGATACCAACCTGTGCTAGGCCTACAGGATCTATTCCTCCTCGCGTCGTATTCCTCAATGCTGCGGGTCGTGACCCCCTCCATGGATCACCTTCTGCCGGACGATGTTGCGCCAACGAGATCTGTTGCCAGCGAGCTGCACGGCTTGGGGAGTTTTGAATCAAGAGTGGTGCGGATCGGGTCTGACCAACGTAACGGGCTACGGACTTGTGGCCTCTCTCCCTCGATTTTGCCAGTGATAATCAGCTTCTGTAAGTGTTGTCACTGCCTTTCTGTGCTATATAAAAATACTTAAGGTCTCGCTGGAGGCAGATGCAAGAAAGCCTAGTAGTCGTCTACAGCGTGGTGATTATGGAAAATTATGGTAATGGACGAGGCCTGCATATAGAACGCAATGGGGGGCCATTGCGTTCTAAATGCAGGCCTCATCCAGCACGTCCAGGTAGTCCAAACCTCGTCTGAAGGCTGTTGATGATGATGAGTATTTGAATTCTTTGTCAAAAGATTAAATACCTACTTTGAAAAACTAGAATGATACCATTCGGACGCTCGAAATATCAATAGGCGATTCTTGTTATGCCTTAGTTATAGTATTATTTTATCTGTGGCCTTAGTTACTTCTACTGATTGCTCTTATTTGGAGGCTTTCCCCTCATAGTGGAGTCAAATATGTGCTGAAAAAAATGTATCTATACCTTTTATCTGTAAAGTGAACGTACACAACTGTTCTACCTGTTCAGTAATACTCAATGACTCGCTAGAGGCTGGTGCTTATCGAAGTAACATTACCTATAATGTGGCATTATGTAGTGCGCCAGCCAAAACTCTGTGCACTGTGCCATATTTCCCTGAAATAGTTTAATCAAATCTATCTATGTAGGGAAGTAGTTTCAACGTTTAGAGGTCATAAACTGCTTATTGCTAGGATTTTCGAGAATCGAGGTTTCAGTGCAGTACCTGCAGGTTTTATGCGCGGACTTTACCGCTAACGTTAGAGTTCTTGAAAACTTGTATAGGAAATGCGGAGTTACGATCTGAATTAAGTACCTATTGGAGAAAAAACTTACATATCTTGCAGCCATGTAAAAAGGTTATTTTGGGTTTATTCGAAATGATAAAAGAGTAAAGTTTATTAATGAGTATTTTAATGTGCATGATGTGGTGTGTCCGGCCTAAGAATAGATCCCTCCGTCTCCTCCTATGGATTTGATAAAAGCCGACTAAGGGATTACCCGGACTTTTTGATAAGATTATTTGGTATAATATTTGTCCTGGCTATTATGGAATGGTTACGTTTTACCCATTGGGTAAGGAACCCTAAAAAAATATTGATAGAATATAAAATACTTTGTATGCCGTCCAAAGGGCTATGGAGTGTGCCATGCTTGGAATATCTTTACTGGATCATGTCCGCAACACGGATATCCGAAGGAGGACAAAAGTGGCAGATATTGGAGTCCGTGTTGCGAGACTAAAGTGGCGCTGGGCAGGATTTGGTGTGGCAGGTGGTGTAAGGCCCTGCCCGAGTGGTGGCCGAGAGGGAGCACTAGAGGCCGTGGCAGACATCATCCAGGTGGGCGGATGATAGAGGCCGTAGAGGGAAAGACCTGGATGCGAATCGCACAGAACCGACTGGAGTGGCGTTTGAGGGAGGAGGCTTATACCCAGCAGTGGGCTATTATTTTAGCTACCAATTATGTAAACATAAAGATGAAAAAAAACTAAATATAATAATTGAAAGTACAATGGGCGGTCTAAGAAAATAGATACGTGTCTCAGCTCGCTTCCTGCTGAAATAATCTTCTGTCTAACAAAACGCAAAGGTAGAAAGCCTACTGAACTATCCATTTTGTGTCAGCGTTTGCCCGTTCATGAAATAAGACGACACCACCCCAGATTTACCACCCACAAGCCGCAATAAACCAGGACACGTTTATGTCATCTTCTTCCAAGCCACTAAAACTTGATCACAGACAAAGCATATTTTAATGGCCTGCCATTTATTAAGAACAAAGCCGCGAGAGATACCGGCGATGTGTCAAAGGATGTCGCAATGCTAATTCTGCACAAATCACTAGGCAGTCAAACGCGCCTCGCCAAATCCGTGTTGCACTGAATATAGTACTAGTATAGTAGCATAAGCTGAGCGACACCACTTTAAAGTGAAAAAATTCAAAAGCCATTTTTTTTTAAAACATTGATTGATCTTTTTTTTACCACGATCTCACCTGGTGGTAAGTGACGATGTGGCCGAAGATGGAGCACAAAGGTCTATTCACTCTAGCCTTGAAAAGACCCAGATTATAATTTTCAGGAAATACAGACGACTAATGCCGTAATAATAACCGTTCGCATTTATACCGTTTAAGTAAGTAAGTAATATCTTTATTCAGGAGATATAGAAATGAGAAATGTACTTAACCTAAACAATAAGCCCATAGCAACATAAATACCATGACAACTAACATTACATATTTAATAAAACACTTTAATTGCACACGGTAGACGGCGACGTATGACGCAACTGCGCGTTGTCCCGTGTCAGGCGTAAATCGCGTGCGATACGCGAGACTCTCGACTCGCGCGTCTGTAGCGCGTTTGACGCTCGACTCGAGATACTACGGACCCCATTGCTCCGTCCAGTACGGGCGCGATAGTTGCCGCGAGTACGTACGCAGTGTGTAGAACGCTCGCGCGTAACACGCGCCAAACACGCGTCATCAGAGGGGCTAGTCTGCAAATTTGACAAGCAACTTACACGGGCGTGAGGTGTACACTACACGGATTTTTGTATGGAATTAGAGGTTCTCAAGGTGACCGCTAGGGGCGCTCTTCGATTTCTGCATACTAAAATCCGTGTAGTGTACACCTCACGCCCGTGTAAGTTGCTTGTCAAATTTGCAGACTAGCCCCTCTGGCCGCAACATAAAAATCACACGCGCGAGTCGAGTCGCGTGTAAATCGCCTCGTCTGGACAAGCTCTTAGCTTCGTCCAATACATTCGTCTTCCGTAGTTTGACAGCACTAACTGCCTCAAGTAATTAAGTTTTTTTATGTTAGTTTGGTTTGGAACAATGCCAGCTATAAGCCTTGTTTTCATTAGCAGCGGTCATCACATGAAGGCAGAAATTATGGGGAAAAAAATGACGATCGCCACTTTTTAGGAAGCTTTGGTACTTTAGAACAACCTATTGATAGTAAGGTGGAGTAAGTAGACTGCTAGAGAAAGATCTTTCTGAAACAATGGAATGGCAAGCGGTCTTGTGCCGCACAAATCCACCAACCACGGGAAATAAATATTCGTGGGATGAATCCATGGGATCAATACGGATGCACCCCGTGAGACTGCCCTTTGTCATCGGTCTATCGAGGAGGTTTTTATACATATACAATCAATAATGCTGGATAGTTCATACAACATTATCTAGCCCCAAGCTAAGCAGAGCTTGTGTTATGGGTACTAGATAACTGATATACTTAATACAATACATTACATAGATAGATATTTGTTATTACCATGCCTGAAAAAATATCTGCATATCGTACAAATATTTGTTCCGAGGCGGGAAACGAACCCGCAACCTTCTGATTAAAAATACAACCTTTCTTAAAGTAAATGATAAAATAAATGAACTTAAATTTGAATTCTGCGTCGCAGGCGAACCTTCGCACGCCGCGACATAGAGGTCGTCAACATATGCTATAAGACTGCATCTTCCGATTCGTGGCCTCAACACATGAGCAGTGCATTTATTACAACGTTGTATGCGTGCATTTGGCTGACTGGACTTGTATGACTAAGCACAAATAGTAGATTATGCACTAAGGGAATAAAGCAGTCTTACGTCGCGGGCGACATATTGAACCCTGAGCGTAACTAGGGCCTCTACCGAGGGAGTTATATAGATTGCTGAGTGAAGCGAGGGGCAAGCTGCCCAAGACGAAGACAGGCTTTATTCCAGAGGAGCATACTCTACTTTTCACACCTTCTGCGAGACAATAAAAATTCACTGAAAATCACAGCACCAAACACCGTCTTTTGTTTTACGTTCTTTCATTCTAAACGCACCTTCTTTTTTTGATTTCTGCTTATGGTGGCCATTTTGATTTTCGAACAAACCTCTTTACAATGTCATATGGGCATTTTTTTACTTAGACTTTTCCACGAGTTTCCACGCGAATTTGACGTTCCGAATTCAAATAACTTTATTACATGCTTTACTTTACGTTGAGGTTGCATGATTGTCGAGCAGGTGGTGTGAAATTACGTGCGATGCGTAGGTACCTACGATTGCAGCGCATGTAGGTACCCACATTACACGCTCTGCTTGACACGTCGAAGCTTAAAATAAGAGCTATCCATCACGAAGGAATTACATAATGTAGATCGGATACGTTTGTCACAGGAGTCGTAGTTTTGTTTTCAATGGGTGAAAATTTATTGTGGCAACATTGTGTGGAAGTAATATATTAAACAGGGTACCTAATTAATGAACTGGTCGATGGATTAAGGTGAATGCTCACGTTTGTGGCGCGAGATTCAAATTTTTTGGTGTTTTTTACCTTTTACAGGTCATCAACACTTCTTCAGATGACGAAAGTTGAGTTCGCGACAACTAGGAGACCTAACACACATGTTTTAATTGATTGTATCTCATAAATATCATCAGTTTAGCTACGATACCCCTAAACAAACAAAAACACTGTAAAAATGTGTCATAGCTAAACTGATGATATTTATGAGATACTATCAATAAAAACATGTGTGTTAAGTCTCCTAGTTGTCGCGAACTCAACTTTCGTTATCTGAAGAAGTGTTGATGAGCTGTAATGGGCAAAAAACACCAAAAAATTTGAATTTCGCGCCGCAAGCGTGCGCATCCACCTTAAGCAGTAACTAGTAACTGGTGACAATTCTATTGGACTATGAGTTATTGCCATTTTCAATATTTGATCTTTGATCTATAAATATGCTGATGCCTGATGGGTAACTTGCATCATCAAATTTAATAAAGTTTCTGAAGATCAGCGGATTATGAATAGACTAACATTAAGTTTTGAACGTGTCCAGCGTAGGAATAGGTCCCTCCAAGGTACATCCATGGGAGGAATAGGTCCTCCCATGGATGTATTAATATATGTTAAAATATTGGAGTCGTTGCGTTACATATGCTCACTCAGTAACAGTAAAGGTTACAAACCTGATATTAACACAGTAATTACATATTTGATGATGTGATCTTTATTAAATCATACTTAGACAAAAAACACGATTAGTGAAACTTATACAATTTTTTTTTTTTTTTTTCAAAATTGTTCTTCCTAAAACCCTTTTTAGGTCCCTCTTTCGACTAGAGAAAATGTTAAGCGTAATTTTTTATAAAATTCAGTATTTAATTACATTACTTAGATTAATTATAGATAATTTATTTTGTAATATTTGCTAGTTTAGAAGCAAAACGAATTTGTATCATGTGTCGTTACTTCAGAGCTGAAGAAATGTATATCTCATCTCTTCCCGGGTTCAAGTGAGCAGCTATTGCAGCTATTGTATTCTTGCTAGATTCCGCCCATTTGGTATTTAAACATAACGCCATAAAAACTGTACTAAGGTATTCCACCAGAAATCCGCCGCGGAATCGATTTTAACCAACAAGTTAATTGATTTTGTAAAAATTAAAAAACCCTCATCGCAATGAAACGGCTGTACCGATTTTGATCAACCATAGCTAAGAACACTGACGACTAATTCACCTTAAAAAAAACAAAATCAAAATCGGTTCATCCGTTCGGGAGCTACGATGCCACAGACAGGATACACACAAACACACACACATATACGCACTCATACACACACACACTAAGACACGTCAAACTTATAACACCCCTTCGTTTTTGCGTCGGGGGTTAATAACAGCGCGCGTTTGCTATTAGTAGAAAGAAGGTTCCGGCGCTATATAAATTGGTCTACGGCGCAGGTACATCGGGGCGACTTATATTTTGGGTAAAACTGTACCTAGTGGTAAACTGTAAAAAATGGCTGAAACTCACGCTTATTACCTGATCCAGTTTCATCCATATTTTCTATTTAACCTGTCCGTAGTATAGATAAATTTAAATACGCAGACAATATTTTATAGCTTATTTAGGTATGTTTTACGAGCGAAGACGGGCGCGGTGGGTGAATGTCTGGCAAGATTTTATGGAGCTTGGCACTGCGATGCTCTAGAATTGAGATAATGCATTGTATCGAGTGGTGAATTCGTTCACGCTTTCATTGTACTAAGCAATGCTAACTCGCGCCAAAACATTCCGCGACGCCATTATAAACCAACTAAAATGTACCGACTGGTGTCGACTCTAGTCTAAAGCCAAATTTACATTACGAAATTAGTGGCATGCATAAGTGAAATCAAATCACGAAGTGAAGTGAAATCAGTTTCACGAAATTAGTTGCGTTATTGTTGCATGAGGAATGTGTGCAGAATCTAGTGTAGATGGATTCCACGCAACCATGCGGAAACGAGTTTCCTCCTTGGTGAGCCGCGTGCGAGGTGGTACCAATAGCCTCCTCGTCACCATCTTGGACAGGGTTGACTGTCCCGTCGTGAGGCACTGGAATGCCATACATATGGTTTCCAGAGCCGCTATGTTTAATATGCGTTAATGTGGTTTTGTTTTGGCTCTTTTAAAATTGTATTTTCTGTACCTATGGATTTTATGTGAAATAAATGAATGAATGAATGAATTAATTTGCGAAAGTAATTTCGTAAAATAATTTGTGTCGTCAAATCCACAGTATCGCAATGACCATGGCACCATCAGCATTGATATATTTGCCACACCACAGCGCGGGTATTGTCGCGACACTAGTTTCACGTCGCATTTACACTATGAAATTAGTTGCATGACACTAGTTTTATCCAAAAATCGCGCGCGACATGAAACTGTTTCAGTGTCGTAAAATCGATGCATGGATTGTAAAACTTGACGTTAACACGTGAAATTGTTAACGAAATTAATGTCACGGAACTACTTTCATGCCACTAGTATCGTAATGTAAATTCGGCTTATGGATAAACAGCGCAAAAATTTACCGTGGTCCTTTTCATTACGTCTTTTAGAAAGAGAGTGAGATAATTTTAGTGCGGTTCAGTTTCAGGGTATGCACAGAGATTGTACTATTATTTATTCTGTGACACAGGGCTAATAGTCTCGGTCGACTTATCGACATCGATAATTTTAACGGCCCCAACATTTCAGATTCCCTACTTTGAAACACGATAAAAATCTTGCAATGTTTTATTTACTCGACCCCTTCCGTATTTCCGGGTGCATCCGTATTGATCCCGTAGCGTCATCACGCACACTAATGAAATTGCATATTTGCAGTTTGGCTTTACGAGGTTAGTACTGAGATTTCTTAGGTCAGTCGTATTGTTTAATATTACCCACCTATCAAGTTTGTGGACTACATATCAGTTGAAATAATAAGACATTTTAAATTCAGTGTTTATTTTATTTAAATAAAAATTCACAAATAGGTCGTAGTAAAACGTAGGTCGTTCATAATCCTATAAAGGACACAGACAGTTAAAATCCCATGTATTCATCCCACGAACATTTATTTCCGGATTCTGACCAAAATGTAAGACGTATATAACCCACGAAAAATAAAATGGAATTTTTGTACGTATTAATCCCAATATGTAGTCCGGATTCGAATCAAGCTGATGATGATGATGTTGATGCGTATTTTTAGGTGTTTTTAAATAAACGTAAAGAACATGGGCAACTCCCCATGGTTTGTTTGACTAACGTAACGTACAGTTGAAATACTTTTAGTTATTGTTATGTTAAGATAATGAAAAGCTAATTTAATTTCTTGCGTAGATGTTGTGGGAAAGTAATGAAGCTTTTTTTTTTCACGCAAATGTTATGAGTTGATTTATCTAATTTTTAACCCCCGACGAAAAACGAAGGGGTGTTATAAGTATGACGTATCTGTGTGTGTGTGAGTGTGTCTGTCTGTCCCATCGTAGCTCCCGAACGGATGAACCGATTTCGTTTTTTTTTTGTTTGAAAGGTGTATTTGTCGGGAGTGTTTTTAGCTTTGTTTGATCAAAATCGGTTCAGCCGTTCACCGTTGGGGGTTTTTTTAATTTTTACAAAATTAATTACTTGTCTTATTAAGAAATACAACTTTTGCTTCCCAACTTCTAAAAATATACAAGTTCTTTAGAAAAACTGGACAAACAACAACATTTTCACACCACCTGCTCGGCAATGTCTAATAACATATTATGCAACCTCAACGTAAAGTAAAGCATTATCTCCGAAGGGATATAAAGTAGTATGAAACTCCCTATGGAATAAAGTGATTTGAATTTGGAACGTCAAATTCGTGTGGAAACTCGTGAAAACTCTAAGTTAAAAGAAGCCATATAGCATTGTCAAGAGGTTTGTTCGAAAAATCGAACTGGCCATAATAAGCAGAACTCAAAAAAAAAGATAAAAGGAACGTTTACCACAGAAGAAGTAATACATTACAAACAACACAGACCAAGCGTGTACTACAAAGCATGTGAAACAAAAGACGGTGTTTGGTGCTGTGATTTTCAGTCTCGCAGAAGATGTGAAAAGCAAAGTATGCTCCTCTGGAATAAAGCCTGTCTTCGTCTTGGGCAGCTTGAACCCCTCGCTTCATTTAGGACTTTGTATAACTCCGTCGCTACGCTCGAGAGTTAACTGTAGAGTCCCTAGTTACGCTCAGGGTTCAATATGTCTGCCGCAATATAAGACATAGCTTTATTCCCATAGTGCATAATCTACTATTAGAACCGTACTAATTGCTTCCATGAAGGGTTCATTTATTTTTGACCTGGGTCATCGGTTGCCCACCTCCTTTAGTAGGTACCAAATGATGTAAATCATTTACACAATGAAAAAAACGAAGGCTGTATTTTTCATACGTCAGCTGATGTAAATATTGCTCAAAATATTGTCAGTGACAGACCACGGAAACATTGTTTTTATTAATTATTATTAATTTGGAGTTCGTCGACCCGCGCCCAATCAAGCATTATCTGAGCGCGTATTGTACCAGAAAGCAGTAATTGCGCTGTAAATCAATATGGTTACTAGACGGCGGGTACAAAGGATCGCTGCAGCGCTGCATCTGCTCGCAATGTCAACGGTGACGTTTACGCGCGAAAAGTTTTATGATCCGCAGACGACGACGCGTCAAACGAACAGTGACGTAATTTGTCCACTTGCTTTTTATCGATGCTTTGTTCAGAAATGTGTCACAGTTGATAAATACAAGTACGTTATATAAAATGTACGGTGTTGCGCTTTTAAAGACCAACCCCAGGCAGAAAACTTCATACAAAAAAAAAACTCGCGCTGCACGAAAGAGCAGTTTTTATTGAATATCTCGTAAAATAAACATAATTAACATTATGTTTGGGTTTTGTAACCAAGACCCTTAGCTTTGTTCTATTGATTTTATTTATCTGTTTTTTACCCAATAATATGCTCCATTGTAATAAACAATCGGAATCTAGCCAAAAGTTAGAGGTTACTTTGGGTTTTTTCTATCGTTAAAATATTGTCCTATCGTGTTTCCGGTACAGTGCTCCCTCGGAATTATAACGTAGTATCCATGCATATTTATAGTTCGAATATTGTACTTGATTTAGTCAGTTATAAATCAAATCTAAGATTGGTGATTTTGCGTTATACCCCTCCATAATACATTTAGTTACATCGTGATTTTGTGTGACTGTTGCTTTAAAATAGATAAAAACAAGTAATTCTAACGTAATGCTGCAATAATGATGCCTGCTACGCTAGATATCTGCTTCGGTAGTTTCAAGCATACAAATCGGCAAGTTGAGCACATGTATATGCAAATAGAGACAATAAAATAGGAAATAAATTAGATAAGTAAACTGAACGCATTCGATCTTGAGCTCTAAGATAATATATGCATAGAATACATATCTATCTACCTATTTCATGAGGGAAAAGGTCGAAACAGACTAATTTGACGACCTCTGTGGCGCGGCGGGCGAAGCTTGGCCTACGACGCAGGAGGTTGCGGGTTCGATTCCCGCCTCGGAACAAATATTTGTGCGATCGCAGATATTTGTTCAGGGTGTTCTGGGTTTTCTATGTTTTCGGGCTGGTATGGAGTACTGCTGCCATGTTTGGGATGGCTCGGCCAAACACCAGCTTGCTGCCTTGGACTCGATCGAACGTAGAGCTTTCAGGCTTATAGGTGAGCAACATATGGCGGAGACTAAGATCCAGAGTCTCGAGCACCGCCGTAAGGTTGCATGCCTTGCGATCTTCTATAGGTTACATTTCGGTGAATGCTCCCAGGAACTGCACAATCTGATCCCACCATCTCCTTTTCATCATAGGTCGAGCAGGCGTACGGCTCAGTACCATCCTTACCTCATTGGTATACCTTCTATTCGCACAAAACGTTTCAGTTCTACCTTTATAATGCGAACTGCTAAGGAGTGGAATACACTACCGTCGTCTGTCTTTCCTGAAAACTATAATCTGGGTCTCTTCAAGTCAAGAGTGAATAGGTGCCTTCTAGACCTTTGTGCTTCATCTTCGGCCACATCGTCACTTACCAACAGGTGAGATCGTGGTCAAACAAAGGTCTATCAATGTTAAAAAAAAAAAAAATATCTATCCATGTAATATATTGTATTAAGTATATCAGTTATCTAGTACCCATAACACAAGCTTTGCTTAGCTTGGGGCTAGATAATGTTGTGTGAACTGTCCAGCATTATTTATTTATTTATTTATTTTAGATAATGTATTAAAATTATTCACTTAACTTACAGGATATTGGATCATGTTATCGATAACATAAGTTCGGCAAAGAGTACGTCCCTAAAAGGATTTTACGACCGTCGCGCTCGTAGCACCCGTGTTCCATTTTCAAATGGGTTTCTGGTTGTGGTAGGTCTTTGCTTGGATGAATAATTGTTCATGCCATTTTCACAGGTTTTTATTTTTGGTACCTAATTTATTTTTCGATCATTTATTTTAATGTTAAAACTGCTAAGTACAGGAAACCTGCAATTTCTTTCCCAGTAACTGATTGCAAATAGATAGATGTTTAATTTACATTAGTTGCACCGACAACATCAAGGCAAATTTTAATAGTAATAATTATTTTATAATTAGAATAGAAATAGAAATTTTAAATTAGAACACTGAAATTTTAAGTACAAATAAATTTTATGGAGTATTGACACACCCAAATAAGGAACAAATTTTCAAAAATAGAATGTTATAAGGAAGTTTATTTTAATTTTCCGCTGCTGGGTAAGACTTCGTAATTTACGAGTGGCCAGTAATAAAAGTTTTTGTTGCGAAAAGCGACTGGGTGCTATAAAAGTTTTCCATCCTTTTCTAGCGTGAGTTTACGAGCATGAAAATGCGAGATAGGTGTATATTGCACCGGTGGTTTTATCACCGGCATGCAAGTGATGCGAGCGTATGAGGTAGCTTTGCTAGGCATTTTTTTAAATTAAATTTCGATCTCTATCGTGAAATGAGTTTAATAAATCTCTGTGTGAAGATAGTTTAGTATGAAGTGGTATACAAAGCACCTTTTCACACCACCTGCTCGACAATATCCAATTACATATCATGCAACCTCAACGTAAAGTAAAGCATTATCTCATAAGGGATATAAAGTTGTATGAAACTCCTCAGGGAATAAAGTGATTTGAATTTTGAACGTCAAATTCGTGTGGAAACTACTGGAAAACTCTGAGTAAAAAAATGCCCATATGGCATTGTAAAGAGGTTTGTTCGAAAATCGAACTGGCCACCATAAGCAGAACTAAAAAAAAAAAAGGTGCATTTATAAAGAATGTGAAACAAAAGACGGTGCTGTGATTTTCAGTGAATTTGTATTGTCTCGCAGAAGGTGTGAAAAGTAGAGTACCTACCTATTCTCTTCTGGAATAAAGCCTGTCTTCGTCTTAGGCAGCTTGAACCCCTACTCAGGACTCTATTATAACTCAAGAGACCCTCGTTACGCTCAGGGTTCAATATGCCGCCTGCGACGTAAGTCACTGCTTTATTCCCATAGTTCATAATCTACTATTTCAATAGTTGCCCGAAAAGTGTGCTTCATCTTTTTCGGCCCCGGCCCAGCATGAAAGAGTTCGTCCGGGGAATTACAACCTATATTTCTACCGTAAAGCAATGCTCGCATTGCTGTGTTCCGGTTTGAAGGGTATGGTTGCCGATGAAATTACAGGCACATGAGAATTTTCATCTTTATGTCTCAGGGTGGCGGGCGCAGTGCACTGCCATATAGGGCGCGTCCTAGGTGGACGTGACCTATGTGGTAACACACTGCTAGAGGCAGAGGTTGGGCCATCTGCTAGTTCCGAAGTTGGACACGCTCGGATGAATACGTCAAAACATTGGTATTATTCTTTGCGAACAGAGTAGGAGGACGTAGGCAATGCTAGGAATTGGTCATGCACATCGAGCAATACGGAACGGAGGCCGCATTGCTCTAAGGTCATGCATCAGTGACATACAGGGCGTCCCAATGCGACATGAAGGAAAAGTACCTTAAATATTGTAGATAGGATATTTTGCGGACTTTATTTTATTTTTAAAACTAAGTAATACTGCTTGAAAAGATTTTCTAAAAATTACTTGCTTCATCTGAGAATCGAACCGACTCAAATGTGAAAAAAAAAACACTAAGTATTTTTATGACGACCTCAGTGACGCGGCGGGCGAACGTTCGCCTGCGACGCAGGAGGTTGCGGGTTCGATTCCGGCCACAGAACAAATATTTGTGTGATCTGCAGATATTTGTTCAGGGTGTTCTGGGTATTTTCTATAATAATAAAAAATAACTATCTATGCAATATATTGTTTTAAGTATATCAGTTACCCAGTACCCATAACACAAGCTCTGCTTAGCTTGGAACTAGACAATGTTGTGTGAACTGTCCAGCATTATTTGTTTATTATTATTTATTTATTTATGATTAGTATTACTAATTTATAAAAATAAAATAAAGTCTCCTTTCAGCAAAATATCCTATCTACAATATTTAAGGTACTTTCCCTTCCTGTCGCATAGTCTTGGGACGCCCTGTATAGTGGCAAACAGTCTACGCCTACAAAATGACTTTTCTACTCTGCATAGGTATTAAATCCTTGAATCATAAATAATACCTCCCCACACATAACGGCAACTTAATTTAGTTTTCACAAGACCAGCGATTGGACGGTGTGGCCCTCACATTTTATTGGTGAAGGAAAACATTATCATTCTGGTTTGGTGAGATAGTAATGTTATTTAAAAACTTGATAGTGTATGTATCTATTATATGATCTCTAGCTAAAACTATTAAGTTTTCTGTGGCTATGGTGACTGGTTTCTGTTTATAGCGTGCAGAAGTTATCATGGCTAAGAGAAAACTAGGAAATGATTAATAATGTAGATAATATAAGTACCTACTCCTGTAACGAACAATTTATAACTAAATAGAACTAGTTGTTCTGCGAGCAGTAAACCTCGCCAGCACAAACTAATAGTTCTGCGAGCAGTAGACCTCGCCAGCACACACTTGTATGAAACTATGCATCAAGTCGATCCAACTAAAAAATAACCCAAAAAGGGTTTATTTTATAAAAACTTAGTTTTTCACAAATGCAGATATTATTTTTCAAATCCAGCCCATAACTTCTAACATCTCTTATAGATAACTCTCACGGTTAAGACTCCGCATAATACTTGTACTATTATATATTCTGTGGCACAAGTTGCCCTGAAAAAGACTCATCATGTATATCTTGACAACCTCTTGACCGATTTTGCTTATTTCAGTAGTAGTAGATCTTTTTTGTGAAAGAGTTCGTCCGGGGAAGTACTACCACCATACCTATTTCTGCCGCAAAGCAGTAGTGCTCGCATTGCTGTGTTCCGGTTTGAAGGGTAAGGGTGCCGGTGAAATTACAGGCACATGAGACTTTTCATCTTTATGTCTCAGGGTGGCGGGCGCAGTGCAATGCCACATAGGGTGCGTCCTAGGTGGACGTGACCTATGAGGTAATGCACTGTTCATAGGCAGAGGTTACCGCTTAACATCAGGTGGGCCATCTGCTTGGTCCGTCATTCAGTAGTATAAAAAAAAAAAAAAAAAAAAAAAACTAAATTATTAAAATTAGAATTGAGTATCAAATGTTTCTGGCAAACACTATCAAAATCAGCCAGTAAATGTTTATTTCAGTACCTACGCTTTTTTTTAATTCTAAATTATTTATTTTTAAGCAAAAACTGAATTCCCTAAACAGTTTTTCATAGTAATTCAAAGAATCATAAAATAACGGAGCTCCGGTGTACGGAGACCATACTTTTAAAAGTTATTGCATACTTTTTGATTGTGCACGTCTGTCAAAAATTCAAATTTTTTGGTGTTTTTTGTCCATTACAGCTCTTGAACACTCCTTCAGATAGCGAAAGTTGATTTCGCGAGAACTAAGAGACTCGACACACATGTTTTCATTGATAGTGGTAGCGATTTGAAGTTGCATTATCTAAAGCTAAAGCTAACTAAACGTATCGCCATCCTTTTCTTTTGTATCTAAAAAGCAAAGGACTCCCTATTATTTTTAGTTTTAACTTTAGAGAATACAATCTCAAATCGCTACCAGTATCTATAATATATAATCTCATATATATAACCAGTTTAGTGACGATACCCCTTAACAAAAATAAAACATGAAAAATTGTGTTAGGGGTATCGTAGCTAAACTGATGATATTTATGAGATACTATTAATTAAAACATGTGTGTTGTCTCCTGATTCTCGCGAAAACAACTTTCGCTATAGTAGAGGATCCCCACTAGAGACGACCTTCACCCATCTGTTTAATGGATGAAAGCCTAGAGCGATGGTAGCCTAACGGTTCAATAGTGCAACTCAGAATCCAACGATACCGGGTTCGATCCTAGGCTCCGCACCAATGACTTTTCTAAGTTATGTGTGGATTTCCATCGTTCTCTGCTTCGGAGGGCACGTTAAGCTGTCGGTCTCGGCTGTTATTGATTAATAGCAGTCGATAAGCCATGTCAGAGGCCCTCGGGCTGTTTGACAAACTCTGACACCAGAGGCCAGCACTACCTCATACGAAACGACGACGAATGGATGAAAAGTATTTTATATGAAATTGAATATATTAGAAAATATATCTCGAGTGGTTTGCCTAAAAAAATTCCTGTGCGGATCTTAGAGTACTATCTGAAGAAGTGTTCATGAGTAGTAATGAGAAAGAAACACCAAAAAAATTAATTTCGCGTCTGAAGCGTGAGCATCCACCTTAAACCGTATTGCTTTGCTATAGTTTACTATAATAGCACAGTAAATATAGTTTTCGAAACAAATGAACAATAACAGAACCACCAGAACAGTCGTCACAATGCTCAAATTATGCCAATCATTTTGTCATCATTACCTATTGTGTTATTAGCAGTTCATAATTATCTGTGATGCCTTCACTCAATAATTAGCAGGCAGTCTACTAAAACACTTAAATGTAGGTATTGTTTCAACTGTGTAAGCGCACTTCCTTACATACAGAATTATTTTTGTTAAGTAATATTACCTATAGTTAGGCATAGGTAAATACCTATCGTATTTGAGTAACTCGTGTGGAAAGAACACCAGTGTGTTTTGAGTTTTGGTACCCAGATAGATTATGACCTGGATAGAGCTATAGGATACATTTTATCATGGTAAAACGGGAGCGAAGCCACGGGTGGACACTAGTACATAATAAATTAACAATGTTTTTGAGTCGAGAAGTTAGTAAACCAAGTCTTAAGTAAAGGAGTAGTTATTAAGTCAGCTGAAATTCCACAATGTCTGAAGACCCGATTTTATAATGAGTGTGGTCCTATGCGTCGTCAGCGGCAGCAGGTGCGGGTAGTCTGGCGCCAGCACGTACCTGTCGCGGCACGTCGCTTCGCTAGAGGTGCGCGGGCGGGGGCGAGGCGCGCTGCGTCGTCAGCGGCAGCAGGTGCGGGTAGTTCGGCGCCAGCACGTACCTGTCGCGGCGCGTCGCTTCGCTAGAGGTGCGCGGGCGGGGGCGAGGCGCGCTGCGTCGTCAGCGGCAGCGGTAGCAGGTGCGGGTAGTCCGGCGCCAGCACGTAGCGCGGCGAGCAGCACATCGAGTAGGACCCCTTGCGCGCCTGCAGCTCCAGCAGTGAGCAGAGCGACTGCTTGTAGAGCCGCCATTGGTGGACCACCCAGAGGGCTGCAAACATCGATAGCTTAGAGAAGGCGATGGTGACTGGGAAGCTAAGCTGCTCAGGCAATTGGTTCTTGCTAAGGCATTACGGTCAGCAGCCCGAATTGGTTACCTCCCTACGTGTATAGATTTACCATAAACGGGGGTAACCAATTCGCGCTGTTGACTGTACAAACAGTACGCGCCAACCTCAAAATTATAGATTCGCCCAGCCTACGCTTGCAGAACCGAGTAGTTCCTGTCTGTCCCCGAATTTGTCCCCATTGTCAATTCCTTTATGTCACCGAAGTTGCATTCGGGGACAAAAATAAATTAAAAGTTCCTGTGTGCCCCCGAATTTGTATTGAAGAACAAACAAAAATTAACCTTTGTCATCAAATTAAAGTAACTACGATTTCAATAGTAAACAGTTACTGTAGGTATGTTCGAAGATAAGATAATAAATGTAAGTAACTACGATTTGACGACCTCTGTGGCGCGGCGGGCGAAGGTTCGCCTGCAACACAGGAGGTTGCGGGTTCGATTCCTGTTTCGGAACAAATATTTGTACGACATGCAGATATTTGTTCAGGGTGTTCTGGGTATTTTTCTATGTATAATTAAAAATATCTATCTATGTTATGTATTGTATTAAGTATATCAGTTATCTAGTACCCATAATACAAGCTCTGCTTAGCTTGGGGTTAGATAATGTTGTGTGAACTGTCCAGCATTTTTTATTTATTTATTTCAATAATAACAATTACTGTATGTTCGGAAAACGAGTGTACCTACGAGTATATGTAGTACAGGCGTGTTCTCCTTCTCAGCTTTGCCGAGAGCTGACCTAGTGAGTGAGTAACCTTGAATAAACTGTGTACAATGTAGACCACAAAATACATAGTACATAAGGACAGTTCTGGCCGAATTTGATTTGAATTACCTACGCTCGGCCGTAGCGCCAGGGCTGTGGCAAAGGTTTACATTTCGGAACGTCAATTAAGGTGGATGCTCACGCTTGAGGCACGAAATTATTATTTTTTTGTGTTTTTTGTTCATTACAGCTCATTAACACTTTTTCAGATAGCAAAAGTTCTAGTTCTCGCGAAATCAACTCTTGCTATCTGAAAAAGTGTTAATGAGCTGTAAAGAGCAAACACCAAACAATTTAATTTCGCGCCTCAAGCTTGAGCATCCACCTTAAATACATTTCAGCTCCGGCCGATTATGATTTTAATTACCTACGGTCAACCGTAGCACTAGGGCTGGCTAAAACAAAGTCAATTCTTTTGTGTTCAGTGTTGTGTTTAGACAATCAAACACAGATCAATTCATGTGCATTGCACTATTCACAGTCACACAAAACAACAACAATACCTAAGTGACAAGAACAAAATATACAGGTACCTACCTAAATAATCACGTCTATCCGCCAAAGCGCGGGCACTCGCGACTGGCGTTTGACCGAGTTTCACCGTCGTATACGCGTCGTAGATCGTCGTGTATACGCTTATACAGGTAGGTGCGCCTGTTATCGCTCCTTGTACTGAGCTGACCTTATGAACTATGAATTTTGTGGCTCAACGGTGCAAAATCCGTTTCTGATAGGCATCGACGTAAATAAAATGAATGGACGGGCCTTAGGGAACGATAGTTTTGAAGCTTCTAAACAGACCTAGCTAGTATACTTCGCTTCAGTCAGTCTTTGTCACGGCAACGAGTGACAGCTATGCTGAAAAATACCAAAATTAGATACCTTGGTAATACAATGCCTTCCTGTGCTTTTCTGCAAGTGCAAACAACACAAGAAATACAAATAAAGCTTCAGGCATCGCATTTAATTCGTAAGTAAAGGTTTTGTAATATAATTTTCATCAATTGATAAAAAACTTATAAATCGTCGTGTGGTAGGAAAACTACATAACTAACATATTTTGCGAAATCTACTTTATTGCATGGTTATGATGGCCCATACATGTCGATGGACACGTCTTGCACTAGAGGACGAGCGACAAGGAGGACTACGCCCCAGGACATTATCTCAATGTTCCCCACTCTGAATGAAAGTTAACAGACACAAGTTTATACTCGTAGATAGTTTTAATTTTAGTCGACATACCTTTTTCTTTTTGATACTTAGAATTATTGTGTTACACAATTTTTTTTCATTTTGTTGATTTTATAAGCATTAGTCGTATGATAAGTTTGTTATGTCACTTACTTTGAATTTATAAGTCTGCTAAAATAATGTAGGTGTTTCAGTAGTTTTCTAATATTCAGTCTTGATAAAAAGAAATGATTATAAGTTGGTTTTATTTTAAAATGTATTTTAATATTATATAAATCTATACCCATGGATAGGATTGTCATATTCAAATAAGTAAATAATAGATCATTTCAATTATTCAAAACTTTGGCGAGGGAAAAATACATAGTCGTTTTTTTATTTTTTTCTCTTAATCAAAAGAACTAAAATGTATTATCATTAAATTCGAAAATAGATACAGTACCAATCTATAACATATCAAAACACGGACTGAAAAATTAGTTACGATAAAAAAGTTATTGCCATTTTTGACGCAATAAAACAGTAAATCGCGTTTTTCTCGCGATGTTGGTTTTGTGGTTGTTATTACTTATTTAGTTTTCCAACTACAGCGACGAAATATTTGACAAGACTTCACGCATGACGGATGGTCCGGTACAGACTGCAAAAAAATCTGATGCCTAAGGGGTATCGTATTGATTTAGAATTGTAATTTGCATTATTTACGTCAAAACATTGCTAAGCACGTCGCTTTAGGTAATTGCATATAATATGTAATGGCATGTTAATTAACCTTATAGCTTTCCAAAAAAAAACTAAGGTAAACAAAAATGGATAGAAGTCATAAGACGAGCAAGAACAGACGACTTTTGGAAGTGGAATACATTTTCCCGTATTTGCTCTGATCATTTTCTACACAATGAATTCTATACGCCAAAAAACGGTTAGTAGTAGTAGAAGAGCTTTTTTGTAAAAGAGTTCGTCCGGGGAAGTACTACCACCATACCTGTTTCTGCCGCAAAGCAGTAGTGCTCGCATTGCTGTGTTCCGGTTTGAAGGGTAAGGGTGCCGATGAAATTACGGCCACATGGGACTTTTCATCTTTATGGTTCAGGGTGGCGGGCGCAGTGGAATGCCACATAGGGCGCGTCCTAGGTGGACGTGACCTGAGGTAATGCACTGTTCATAGGCAGAGGGTACCACTTAACATCAGGTGGGCCATCTTCTTGATCTGTCATTCCAAGCAGTATAAAAAAACTCATTGTGCAAAATTCTTAAAACTGCACTCTGCAGTTTCTTAAATACTGGAATTTTTATACATTTATGTTTCCGTACGATTTTTATGATATTTTCTTAGTTTATTGAGTGATGAAAAATATATTTTTCACAAATTGATTGAGCTGAAGACCTTAGGTGGACTTGCTTTTCTATTGATTTATATTGTGTATGTTTGAGAGCTGAAAAATAGATACGTAACTACATAAAACAGAAGGGAACCTGCATTTTTTTCGGCGATTTTTTGTACTATAAACCTACTGAAATAACTTTAGAAAACACATTGCATCTGTTAAAGTATTAAGTATTAATTAAATACAGTTTTTAAGAAGTTCAATAATTTAATTTCACCTAGTTTATTTACAAGACCGCCAGGAGTGGCGCTATAGAGAAGAGGCCTTTACTCAGCAGTGGCTGGATAGATAGATAGATAGATAGATAGTTTATTTGTTGACCGTACCCTAAATCCGAATTGTCTTATTTTTCACGGACGTTTTGTATGGGTAAGGCCAGTCCATTTATTTTACTTTGGTCGAAGCTGATAGGCCACCTGAAGTGTCTCTGTGTGGTTCAGTGCTGCCACCTGTCTGAGGCCAATCAGCGCTAAGAGTGCTTGAAATTCTTGAGAAATGCGCTAGATTCCGTTAGATTGCATAAATATATAATAGCTAGAATCCGCTAGATTGCATATATATAAAATAGTGCTAGAATCCGCTAGCTTGCATGAATAAAAAAAGGCATAGTAGTAAGAAGTTTTTATTTATTTCTATAAAAATTGTATTTATCATAATGAACGAAACGGAACCTAAAGGAATTGCGGTGTTGCTGCTTACTTCCTACTTTTTACTGCTAAGATTGGTCTGTCATAAAAAACGGTTATATTTTCCGCTAGGAGTTCATATTAAAATTTCAGCGCTAAGTGACCCAAAATAGCGCTAGATCTAACTCCGAAAGCACTTGGTTATTGATTGGGCATTGTGCTATATGCCAATTTCCCATCACGCTACCCTTAATGTCGTAAATACAATTACTTCGTAAGATACATGTCTTATTCGTTCGTAAGATACATGTCTTATTCGTTCGTAAGATACATGTCTTATTCGTTCGTAAGATACATGTCTTATTCGTTCGTAAGATACATGTCTTATTCGTTCGTAAGATACATGTCTTATTCGTTCGTAAGATACATGTCTTATTCGTTCGTAAGATACATGTCTTATTCGTTCGTAAGATACATGTCTTATTCGTTCGTAAGATACATGTCTTATTCGTTCGTAAGATACATGTCTTATTCGTTCGTAAGATACATGTCTTATTCGTTCGTAAGATACATGTCTTATTCGTTCGTAAGATACATGTCTTATTCGTTCGTAAGATACATGTCTTATTCGTTCGTAAGATACATGTCTTATTCGTTCGTAAGATACATGTCTCCTATAATGGCTGTAGTCATAGGTATATCAATATAATACCAGAATTAATATAATGAAAATTCTGTTCATTAATTCACTCGTCAGTCGACGGAAGCATACGATAAATAAATGCAAAACAGCTCATATATCAGGATAAATTGATATTGATAACCAGAGACGGCGCATAACGAGTCTGTCAACGCTATTCATATCATTTGTCTAGCTCTGCTCATGTCTAAAGGACATGTATCCTATCGACATTATGTGTAACAAATAACTATCGCATCCACACTTTGTTTGTATCAAAATCATGTGACTGAAATCAAAAGTATAGGACTGTACTTCACTAACAAAATCGACAAGGGATCCATCAGGAATTTGAAAGATGCCTAAAAATGTTAATGGATCGAACAGGTCGATCGTCCAATGGATCATTCTCAATGGATCAAACAGGAACTACTCGTTTTAATTACTTTTAAATAATAGGGGTTAAAGCTTAAATAAAAATGTACTTTTTTATTTTGGTCGAAGGGTTAAAGTATGAAATTGCCGTAGTACTAGTATAGTATTATTTTATCTGTGGCCGTAGTATAGTAATAGATACTTTGAATTGTAATAAAACCTTCATGGTGTGAGATTTTCTTGTGTAACTTGTTTCAGAAGATACATATGAGGTTCTTCTTTTTTAAAATGTGCATCGTTCGATTTTCGGCTTTCAATTGTTTAACATCATTTATGAAAACCATAACGAGTTGGCTGTTCTTGCTTCTTTGATAAACCGTATATATAATACATTTAGCCTTGACCTCATACAAAATAACATATTCAACGCACATCACGAGTAGCCAACAAGTATAATTTTGATTGTTTTATTTATAAACTTCCGTACTAGATCGCCAGTATTCAGGTCTTGGCAACAAATCATTGTAACACAATTAGCATCATCTTGTTCATGGAAAATTAAGCGATGATATTTTATAACTTGCAAGCTTGTATTGTAAATTCAGCTTAAGGCTAACTATAAATAAGGGCGAAAGTATGTCAGATAAGCGAAACGATTTGTGGTAGAGCTTCTTCGAAGTTGGGCAAAAAATTAATTAAAATGTATGGATTCCATCCCGTCTGCCAAATAGAGTTACGAGGTCACTAAATTAATTCAACATTGCCAACTTTTTACTTACGTTTTGTGCCTTATTTTTCATACAACCGTACCTTACCACTCAGAGTATAATTTTACACTGAATTTACTTTTGATGGCTTTTATATTGGTCATTATTTGCGCCAAATCATACTTGGTTGAAGAAAACAGACGTCTGAAAATAAATATGAAATTTTAGACCAAGTCATTTCGATGTTATTTTCGCTATTAATCCCTTCGACCAAAGTAAAATTAATGCAGTATTCTTCAACCAAATATGATTTACCGCAAATAATGACCAATATAAAAGCCAATAACAGTAATTTCAGTGTAAAATTATACTCTGTTCGCCCACGTTTAGTAAGATACATTAGTATGAAAAAGCAGGAATTGATGAGTCGAGGCTTGAGCAAAGTTATCTATAGTCACACATTTGGTTAGCTTTATTTTATAGTTTCACCTCAAGTTCTGTCACTAAAAATCGTTAAACTCGTTAAAGTTCAGGTTAGTTAGAAGCGTACATCAAGTTTTTTTATATTTAAAAATCATTAGGAAAGTTATTTACAAAAACAAAAACGGTCCTCATGGCGTTATGTTATTTAAATAAAGTAAATGTTTGTTGCAAAAAAAAAACTAGCATAGTTATGGCAGTAACTACAAAAACAGAGGGTCATACTTTGCAAATTTAGTTCTTACATTTTAAGTATTTTTTTTCAAATTTTTGAAAAGAATTGGTTTGTTTTATGTGATGTAGATTAACACACATATTTTGTTGTACATTTTTCGTGATTTATTCTGGAGAAAGAAGGTTTGAATGCACCACATTTCACATATATCCACGCCTTAATAGGTAGCGGAATTGGCAGTAAGCCCATTTGATGTTATTTGTCAATGCCCTTTAAAAGAGCAATAGCTCTTAGCTTAGGTCACGTCCACCTAACTAGCAAGTTAATTGCTATGCATCAATCGGGATGTCACGCAATGTTTTAGAGGGAGGGGCATAACGGTTTGCAATTTGGAACTCTTTGGAATACCGAAAACCAAATGACGTTATTGTAAACAGAAAATGATGAGCGCCCCTAGCGGACTTCTTGAGAAACTCATACATACATAAACACATGCCTTTTTTCACCGAAGGGATAGATATAGCCTCTTTTCACTGTAGATCGCACGATCGTGTTTTTTTAACTTTGATAGATCTTTGTTTGTCCACGATCTCACCTGTTGGTAAGTGACGATGTGGCCGAAGATGAAGCACAAAGGTCTAGAAGGCACCTATTCACTCTAGCCTTGAAGAGGCCCGGATTAGGTATAGTTTTCAGGAAAGAAAAACGACGGTAGAGTATTCCACTCCTTAGCAGTTCACATTATAAAGGTAGAACTGAAATGTTTCGTACGAAAGGAGGGTATACTAATGAGGTAAGGATGGTACCGAGCCGTGCATCTGCTCGTCCAAAAAGATGAAAAGGAGATGGTGGGATCAGATCGTGAAGATCCTGGGAGCATTCCCCGAAATGTAACCTATAGAAGATCGAAAGGCATGCGACTTTACGGCGGTGCTCGAGACTCTGGATATGTTATGAGCAAAATATGGCGGAGACATATGTTGCTCACCTATAACCCTGAAAGCTCTACGTTCGATCGAGTCCAAGGCAGCAAGCTGGTGTTTAGCCGAGCCATCCAAAACGTGGCAGCAGTACTCTATACCAGCCTGGACTTGCGCTTTATATAGAACCAGAAGCTGTCCTGGCGTGATGTAACACTTCACGTTATTCAGGATGCCTAGCTTCATGGCAGCTGTTTTTGCCTTAGACTTGATGTAGGAGCCAAAGTTGAGAGTACGAGCAGGCGTAAGTGAAACACCTAAGAGCTCGAGGTGATCTCTACAGTTACCTACATCTCTGAAAACACTACATCTCTGACAAACATATAGCTACAGGTTCATCTCGGAAGACAGGAACTTGGAGAATCTGACTTTTTTTCGCCGAGAAGAGACAAGCCTGCGTTTTAGAGGCGTTGAACTTGACCAGATTGGCATCGCCCCAGTCGGATACGGCCTTGATTGACAGTCAAATTCAGACGCTGCAGCATCTCATCTCTTAGCTCCTGAATTTCATTCTGCCTAGCTCGCGCAGTGGAAACATATTTCTCCACGACTGTGCTGTTGTCTGCATACCCAATGGTACCGGGCATTAGCAGATCATTAATGTGCTGCAAAAACAGTGTGGAAGATAGCACTGACCCCTGAGGTACCCCGGCGTTTATAGTCAATTGATCCAACGAGCAGCCATCAAAAGAGGACTACTTATCAATATACTTATTTACTTATAGCCATCAATAGACGTGACCAGCTATCAGTGACCGTCTTCGCCGCCATTTATTTCCAACAACTAACCCGGCTAACGCTTTCGTCCATTAATAACACATTCCTAAATAAGCCGGTACGAGACGGGCACGAGACGACAAAAAAAACTCTTATCAACTGCATGTAAATTGGATAGTACTCTATCCTCTGGATGAATACATACATACATAGACACACGCCTTTTTCCCCGAAGGGCCACGCATAGCCTCAATGGGCCTCTTTTCATAGTGGTTTGCCCCATCGTGGAATATAAACGTGAGAAGTAGTACGCTCATCGCCGCCATTGCTTCCCACAACTGACCCATTTAACGCTATCTTCCAGTAATAACACATTCCATGTGCTAGCAGCCAGGAAAAATCTTATACCAACGAATCTTATCAACAAGTCCGGGTAATCCCTTAGTCGGCTTTAACGACATCCACTGGAGGAGACGGAGGGTCTATTCTTAAGCCGGACACAACACAGCATTCACGAATAAAACACGGATTAAAATGCACGAATGAAATTACACAAGTACCTAATAGTTTTGTAAAAATTAAAAAACCCCCAACTTAATGAAACGGCTGAACCAATTTTGATCAATAATAGCTAAGAACAATCCCGACAAAATCACCTTTCAGACAAACAAAAAAAAACTAAATCGGTTCATCCGTTCGGGAGCTACGATGCCACAGACAGACACACACACACATATACACACACACACCACATACACACACACAGACACGTCAAACTTATAACGACCCGTCGTTTTAGCGTCGGGGGTTAAAAATCAACAAACTCTAGTACAGTCTACAAACTCGACATAAAACTAAGACACCGAAATAAACTTTCCAGAGTTATTTCACATCGAAATAAGGAAGCGTCAAATGAACTGAATAGCAACAAGTACCATACAATGTTGCACATTCGATACATATTGAAATCGCAAACTGATGTCACTATCAAGCTATATGTATTCCCATTGCTGCACTTACACCAACTCCAAATTCATGCAGTTCAAAATAAACCCTTACTTTCCTCATAATAAAATATAATCTCCATTGAAACGCAGAGGGCGCATAAGACGTTATTCCAACACAATAATTATATATTGCATGCAAGTATCATTGATACAACTGCCAAGTCATAGGCGGTCTACGTACCCACCACGTGTCGATTTATTTATATGTATAGTGTATTCTACTCGCCAGTATAATCAGGCATCTCTGACATGACCTACGTATACTGATTAGAAGAGAATAATTATAGGGGTGAGGTAGGTCAGATTATAACGGCTGCTCTTGTTATGACCTTAGAATATAGAATAAACCAGAACCCGTGTCACGCGTAAAAATTGTCCACGCAAACTAGTCTTAATGAGAATAGTTTCACCCAGTCTGTCTGTGGCCGGCCGTGCGGCTAGTCGAGTCGAACTCGCAAGATTTTCTTGTGAATATGCCGTCGTGTATCGTTTCCGCATGTAAAAATATGCTAGGTGTAAAAAGAAAAACGATACAATTACATTTTATACGTAAGTATTACATTTAAATATGTTTTGGCTTTAAATAGCGAATTTTGTTTACCATTCATTCTTTGAAAAAAAAGGTTAGCGTCCATTTTGTCATTGTTGCCAAGATCACCAAAATATTACCCCCCCTACTGGTGGGAAGTATGATAGGCGCGGGGGAGACATTGTGTTCTAGCGACACAGCGCCCCGTACTAATAGCATCGTACGCACCTTCTGGTTTATTCTATATTCTAAGGTTATGACATACTAGGATAAAAATTGTTGTCATTCCGGTACAATTTTGTTGTGATAAGATTAATTGCTACAGAAACTGGTATTTTATTCTGCGATGGGTTAGCTTCCGGTAGTGGTTATGACGTGGGAAACGAGGGTCATCATCATCACCATCATCATCAGATGTCCACAGCTGGACTAGGCCCCGTCCATAGAATGCAATGCGGGATTTTCATAATTACCACTCTCGGACTTGTTGATAAGATTCGTTGGTATAAGATTTGTCCTGGCTGCTAGCTTATTATGGAATGTGTTATTACTGGAAGAAAGCGTTAACCGAGTCTGTTGTGGGAAGCAATGGCGGTAATGAGCTTGCCCCTTGTCACGTCTAAATTCCCACAATGCAGTGGTGCAACCCACCGTGAAAAAGAGGCTTATTAAGACTCTGCCTACCCTTTCGGGGGAAAAGGCGTGTGTCTATGACGTGTATGTGTCGTGTGTGTGGTTCTGCCGGAAGACCAGCGTTGGTTGCTAGCTTGCTGTCAACCAACTCATGCTGAGGCAGAGACATTTTGTTACTTGAGTTACACCTAGTACCTTCATATCTGTTTCTTCTTAGTGTGTTCTGTGTTTCTGTGTAGCTCTTGTATACAAATAAATATATATTCTTTCTTTTTTCTTTTCTTTCTATGTATGTATGTACCACGCTTGGGAGGCAAAGGCTCAACGCATTAGTATTGCCATTCAGCGTGGCAATGCAGCCAGCATCTTAGGGACGCTTCCGTCTGGTAGTGATTTGGATCGGTTGAGCTACCTTTAGATCGTTTGCACAGTCTTCAGATAGCTAAACTATTTCATTTGTATTTTTTATATGTTGTACATACTACTTATATTAGTTGTATTATTCTTTCTGTAAATAAATGTTTCCTTAAGGCTGCGCCAACCCCAAGCAGAAATCATTACACAAAAGAACGCCACGCGCCGCTCGAAAAAGCGGTTTTTATTGGATATCTCGTAAAACATAGATAATTTTACACAGTTAACCCTCGGCTTTGTTGTATTGGTTTTATTTATCTAATTTTGTGCCCAAAAATATGCACCTTTTTATGGTGTGGTATAACGCAGCAAAATTACCAATCTTAGATTAGATTTTTATCTGACTAAATCAAGTACAATATTCAAATTTAATATATGCCCAGAGAGAAACACGAAAGGACAAAATTTTATTAAATATCTCAAACTTTCTCTGGTTCACTGAATAAATATTAGTACACGCTAGATTAGATTGTTTGTCAATATGGTACAGATTATTGGGTAACAAGTTTGGATAAATAAGATCAATACAATAAAACGGAGGGATCACCCTAGGGGTTTTATAAAATTATCTATATTTCACGAGATATTCAATAAAAACCGCTTTTTCGAGATGCGCGTGACGTTTTTTTTATGAAGATTTTTACCAGGGGTTGGCGCAGTCTTAATAAACAATCGAATCTAGGCAAAAATAGACGTAACTTTGTTTTTTTTTAAATCGAGAAAATATTCTCATATAATACATTATAATATATTATTATAATGTAGTATCCATGCATATTTTTAATCTAAGATTAGGAATTTTGCGGCATACCCCACCTTAATTACTGCTAGAGAAATAATAATGAATAATGCAGAATAATGAATAATCGCTCAAAATAAATATATTTACGTATTTGTTGTACACATAATTACTAACACTACATTAAGATACATTGATATGAAGATGGCCTCATCAGCCTTCAATTAATTATCAGTATTTGCATATTATCTTAATGTACTCTGAATTTATCTTCATCTTTAAATAGAATAAAGGCGAAGATTGCGAGAGTTTATGGTTCTCGTACAAATTTAAGAAGAGGCATTGGAAAGGAGGTGGGCAAACGCTGACCAAGGTCAAAAATAAATGACCAGGGCCCCTTCATGAAAGTAATTCTTCGTCACACTCGCTGTTATATGTATTTGTTACTTTTTATTTCTATTTACGTATAATGTTTGTGTTTATGTACCTACTTGCAACCTAATTTAAGAGGAGGAATGTATCGCATTTCATACAAGCCTAAGTAGGTTTTTTAGATGTTTTGAGATAATTATATATAATGTTTTTTTATCAAAAATAAAAAAATAAAAATAATTTAGTTCTAAATGTTGTTATTTGCCTTATCTTTCTATAGAACTTGTATATTTTTAGAAGTTGGCAAGCAAAAGTTGTATTTCTTAATAATTTGGTAAATAAACTCATTTCATTTGCGTGAATCAAAACAAAACAAGCTTCATAACTTTCCCACAACTTCTACGCAAGAAATTAAATTAGCGTTTTCAATATCTTAACATTAAATATTAATAACCAAAAGTATCTCAACTGTACTTTAAGTTAGTCTAAAAGTTGGGTCAAAAAATGTATGGGGAGTTGCCCGTGTTCTTTATGGTTTTCATACAAATATAAGAAGAGGCATTGGAAGCAAGGATCTAGATTTTTTCAGCAATTATTAAAGGAAAGTGATATTTGGTGACCTGATTCTTCATATCATTGACTTATTTTTAGGGTTCCGTACCCAAAGGGTTTAACGGGACCCTATTACTAAGACTTCGCTGTCCTTCCGTCTGTCGCCAGGCTGTATCTCATGAACCGTGATAGTTAGACAGTTGAAATTTTCACAGATGATGTATTCTGTTGCCGCTATAACAACAAATACTAAAAAACAGAATAAAATAAATAAAGTATAGTATTATAGTAGTAGTAGAGCATTTTTTGTGAAAGAAGTCGTACTATTATGTGGTAGTGCTCGCATTGCTGTGTTCCGTTTTGAAGGGTAAGGGTGCCGGTGAAATTACAGGCACATGAGACTTTTCATCTTTATGTCTCAGGGTGGCGGGCGCAGTGCAATGCCTAATAGGGCGCGTCCTAGGTGGACGTGACCTAAGAGGTATTGCACTGTTCATAGGCAGAGGTTACCGCTTAACACCAGGTGGGCCATCTGCTTGTTACGCCATACAAATAGTATTAAAAAAAAATGGTGGCTCCCATACAACAAACGTGTTTTTTTTGCCGTTATTATACGGAATCCTTCGTGCGCGATTCCAACTCGCACTTGGCCGGTTTTTTTTTCTCGTTCGTTTTGATTAAAAAACAACATTATACCTGTACCTGTAATTTTTTATTAAATTGTGTACTTGCAGTAGTTGTATTATTATTTCCATAAATTAATTTATTAAACATACATTATGTCCGAATAAACACCACGCACTTGTTCATTTGGAGGCCTACACCGCTATGTAAAGTCGGTAGGTCAGCCGAATCAAGCGAACGCGAATCGGGCGGCAGACCTCACAAATCAGGCAACACACAGATTAAATAACCAGTTTGTAACCATGTGGAAGCAATAAATACACGTGTTGCACAATTCAATTTTCAAAAAGTCTTGCAATATTACTCATTTTGTAAAACGGGAAATTTGCGTGTACTGTATGTTGGTGATGAAACCGACAGGTTTGAACCCTATGTACCCTTTACACGAGGCCATTTAAGGTGGGGTATAACGCAAAATTACCAATCTTAGATTAGATTTTTAACTGAATAAATCAAGTACAATATTCAAATTAAACATGCATGGATACTATAATACATTATAATACCGAGGGCTCACCCAGACAGAAACACGAAAACACAAAACTTACTCGATAAATAAATTCACAAAGTTACCTCTAAGTTTTGGCTAGATTCGATCGTCATATGGTGATAACAATAATGGTGGTGGTTGTTGTGATATGGTACAGATTATTGGGTCAAAAATTTGATAAATAAGATCAATACAATAAAATGGAGGGATCACCTAGGGGTTTTTTAAAATTAACTATATTAAATAGTTGCGGTTGCGGTTTATATTGAGGTTGCGGGTTCGAGTCCCGCTGGAACTAAATTTTTGGGTTTCATTTAAATTTAATGTTATCCATAAAGTGTGGTTTAGGTACGCTTGAAAAATAATAAACTATGATGAAATAGCAGTGGTGTCATCTGTTGTCAATGTTTCAAACTAATTTCGGACTTTGAACAGAAGGTTTCTAATGAAACACCTGTAGATGGCTCCCATCGGCGCTATAGCCGAGTTGATAGTGCCCACAAATTTCGTCTTCAGCGTCATAGCTCATTCTATGGCCGAATTGGTAAAGGCATTGCCCATCACAGGCAAGGTTGCGGGTTCGAGGCCCGCTAGAACGAATTTTTTGGGTTACAATTAAATTTAATGTTACCCATAAAGTGTGGTTTACACTTGAAAAATAATAAACTATGATTAAGGCGCGATAGGTTCTCAAATGTCTCTAGAATTTTAAAGTTTTTGATAAGAATTTTCACAGTTTTCTATGAAGAAAAAAATATATGATATTCTTGAGCTTTTTATCTAGTGAAATCAATAATTCAATACAATATTTGAATTAATTCACTCGATAAAAAAAAATAACAAAGACACCTCCAATTTAAAATTTAAATGCTATTTTTCACTCACTTCTCTCACGTTTTAATTTTTGAAACATTTGGTTACATGTTAGTTATTATTTGAGTTAGTGAATTCATCAACAAAATTAAACAAAACTTTGAACGACATTTTTATATAATTTTTTTATACATAAAAACACGGTATCAGAGCGTGCGCTCGCCTTCTTCGCCTCATACAAAAATGTTCGTTGAACCTATAGCGCCTTAACTATATCTCACGAGATATTCAATAAAAAACACTTTTTCGAGCGGCGCGTGGCGTTTTTTTTTGTATGAAGATTTCTACCTGGCGTTGGCGCATTCTTAACGAGCCATTCCACCTAAGCATTATTTCACATTGATCAAGTCACTCCATTCAGTTGGAACGGTTTCAAATTAAATGACCTGGCTCAGTGGATGTCTCAGTAATTGACGTCGGTCTGAGCTCTGAGAGCCTGGTACAGGCAGGGGCCCAATTCTACTAAACCAATTGTATTTTGGTATAAAACTAACATCAAAGGTTTTTCAATGGCATTATAATTGTGACCATTTAGAAACAATCGTAAAATCTTTCTACGTAAAAATTCGTAAAATCATAAATTTTGCAGACTACCATTTTTATTGATAATTGTAATTGAATTGTAATTGCATATTGTACAATAATGGTATTTCTTTAAAAAATAGTAGAATTGGGCCCCAGGTTTGTCTAAATTTTGCATTATCCCTACTATCGAATTGCGAGTCGATATCTGTTAATATGTATGGTTTTAATGAGTTTCTCAACAAGTCCGCTATCATTTTCTGCCTACTGCAGACCATGTATTCTGCCTGGTCACCAGGTACTTTTAGATTATTTTAATAGGTTTCCATTATCAGTTTTTGTAAAAAAACGGGTATAAATCATTTTTTTTTTAAATTCTCTGTAATATCTGTAATAACTGGCTGTTTTTACTGAGCCGGATCAATATTTTAATTTTTTTTTCTAGAAATAGTACCGGTGAGAATTTGTTATGGCGCTATAGGTACAACCACTTTCAACTAACATTTTTGTATGAGGCGAACAAGGCGAGCGCATGCTCTGATACCGTGTTTTTGTGTATAAAAATAATAATATAAAATGCCCTTTAGAGTTTTGTTAAATTTTGTTGGTGACTTCACTAACTCAAACAATAATTAACAAGTTATCAAATGTTTCAAAAATTAAAACTCGTAAGAAGTAAGTCTAAAATTATATTTCAATTTTAAAAGGGTATCTTTGATATATTTTTTATCGAGTCAAATAATGTATTGAATTAATGATTTCGCTAGATAAAAAGCTTAAGAATACAATAACAAAAAAATCTCTTGAGAACTGTAAGAACTCTTGTCAAAAACTTAAAAAATCTAGAGTTCATTATAGACATGCTGTGAATCTATTGCGCCTTAAGCTTCTTTCGTACTATCCGAGGATATTCAATATATCAGGCGTGGCGCACTCCGCACTTTAGGTATGAAGCTACAAGTACCCGGAGGGCTCGACTTGTCGAGTCAATTCAATGAGTCAGACAAGATAAAGAGATACGCGATAGAGAGAGAGGTAACTACTACGTGACTTTAGCTGTAGGTAATTAAAGTTGCCTGAATTGCACTTTATTGTATTAGAACAGAGTCGCTATTAAGGGACTATTCACACGTACCACAACCACACCACATCGTAGCGACAAAAAGTGGTCAAGCAGTGGTTACGTGTGAGTCGCAGCAGCTACTTGCAGTTGCGTTGTGGTATTGTAGGTGGCGTGGCTAGAGCGCGGTGTCGCTGGTGGTCGCGTTGTGGTTGCGATGTGGTCGGTATAGACCACACAGTTGCGTTTAACGGCAAAATGTGGTCCTTGTGAATTAAACTATTCATTTTCATACAAATCAACGTCCGCCCACGTGTTGTGGTTGTGGTACGTGTGAAAGCACACTTATTTTAATGATTTTGCGGAGTCAACTTTTTGTTGTTGTTTTTAACTACGATAGACCCTCGATAGCCAACCTTCTGTACCTGTATTATGTGTTCTGTGGTTATGTATATATTCGTGTTATGTAGTTACGCAAGTGCAGGTACGCTTTCGACGTGACTCTTTGGTGGGTACATTCTTTTTGTGATATGTAAACCTCCACATGAACGAAATCACGAGTGTTCCACTAGTGAACGATATAATTCACGAGAGATGCTTGCACTTTCTCCACTTTAAATGTGCTACAAAGTTGCACTACCGTTCAATGGGCGATAGTCTACGATATATTTATCGAGAGACGGCCCACTGGCTCACATTCTAGTTCACAGTCTCTTCCTAGGTGTCCTTTTGACAGGGGTACTTATTTAAACTTCTTGCCAATATAAATCCCGTGACTCAAAATAAATGTAAAAACAATTTAATTCAGGCTTTGTTGACGATAAATATTTGTTTACAGAAATAATAATACAATACACGTAGGTATGGAATATTAAAATACAAATGAAACCGTTGAGCTGCCTAAAAACCGATCTAACGATCTAACGTTGGTAATAGTACATTATGGTACAAGTGTGTAATGTTAATGATTACCGCTTCAGGTGAGGGTCTTAAGAGAGCCGAGGACAGTAATCATCAATACACACATGATACGACGTTTTTGAACACACTTGTGAAGAAAATAATAATAAAACAGAAATACACACTTTGTGTAAATGTTCAACTGTCTCTATAACTCACTAGTGAATAATATCAATGAAAAAGTAACAGTTTGATTACAGGTGTCATTATGTGCCTAATTACGATTAAATTAGAGCCACTTTATAAGCAAGTGTAAGCAAAACATTCTATAACAAACTAGGTTTGGTGCGTTGGAACAGGAGTCTTTCAGAAGTGTCTCTACGAGGAAAGTGTATCTTTAGGAAAAAAAACAATAATTTTATAAGACGATTCAAAATGATCCTTGTGATTCGAATAAAATACTTTTGACTTTAATGAAAACAAGTTTTTATGAGATTAGATGACTTGCACTTTTCTCATTCATTACAAAACATATAAAAGTGATATTTGGTTAACTGATTCTTCATATAATTGTCTTTTTTTTACTTTATGCATTTCACGATTCTATTATAGAAGAGAAAAAATTCTCAAAGAGACCGTTTCAACAGAGATTTGCATTTTACAGGCAAAGGCAAATTTTGTAGGTAGATTTATCCAAACACACACATCAATATTATAGTACGATTTTTTAAAGTTAATCTTAGCTTTTAATACCGTTTTTAGCATATACGACCTTATACGAAATCCTATACTTTCGTATAGGATTTCGTTCGAAATAATAGTTTATCAATGCGTCACCTTAAGACTGCGCCACCGCCAGGCAATCTTAACAGTGCCAGGTTATGAAAACCAAGTGAATGGAGTGAGTTGATCAATGTTATATAATGCTTAGTGGAATGGCTCTTAAGAATGCGCTAACACCAGGCAGAAATCTTCATACAAAACAAACGCCACGCGCCGCTCGAAAAAGCGGTTTTTATTGAATATCACGTGAATTAGGTATAGATAATTTTAAAAAACCCCGTAGGTGAAACCTCCGTTTTATTGTATTGATCTTATTTATCTAATTTTTGACCCTATAATCTGTACCATATTGACAAACAATCTAATCTAGCCAAATGTTAGATGTAACTTTGTGTTTTTTTTTATCGAGAAAATTTTGTCCTATCGTGGTTTCTGTCTGGATGATCCCTCGGTATTATAATGTAGTTCCATGCATAATATTGTACTTGATTAAGTCGGTTAAAAATCTTATCTAAGATTGGTAATTTTGCGTTATACCCCACCTTAACGGTACTGTCAGCAGATAAAAGTGAGCCCAAACACTGTCAGACTTCTATTAATAATCGAGCAGTTCAACTGGTCTCCATCGTGAGATCAGCTTGCTCTCCTATACCTAGCACAGCCTAAACCGCTGGTCGTAGAGACTTGAAACTTGGAGAGTGTATTCCTTTTAGGGTGTGGAGGTGGGCTAAGAAAGGAATTTGGAAAATTCGCCCTCTTATGGGTCCAAAAAGGGCTTTTAATGTATACACTTTGCGTTTTGCAACGCACAGCCTAAATCGCTGGACCTAGATACATGTAATTTAGAAGATGTATTCCTTTTTGGGTATAGGGGTTAACTAAGAAATAATTTTGGAAAATTCACACTGTAAGGGGTCTAAAACTGCTTTTAATGTTAAACTAAAATGCTTCGTATTTAGGAAACAGTTCGTAGTAGATACTTGAAAATTCACAGTTAGATTCCTTGAATAAAAAAATAGCAAACATATCTTTCAGCAGTACTTACCTGAAATTTTACTGAAAAAAAGCCATGGGTACGTTTTTTTTGTAAATAAATACACTTAACGTTTTAGCCAGATTTCAGCATATTTCGACGATTTAAAAGTTAGTTTAACGGTGTAGTCATTGAGATAAAAATATTTTCAGGACCTCAAGGTTAAAATGGGACGCCTTAATTGAAAAACTTGAGTATGGTGTCGTTTCAAAGGTCGTTTCACGGTGTCGTTGTTAAGATTCAATGTTAAAATGTGACCCCTAAATTGAAAAACTTGAGTCGGGTGTCCTTTCAAAGGTTGTTTCACGGCGTGGTTGTTGATGACTAGGAAATAATTTTCAAAAATAAAGACAAGGTGCTCTCGGCGTCGTGTTATTTAATATAATGAAGGCAATACAAACATCTTATGATTGATAGTTTAAGAAAAAAATGGTTGTAACTATGAAAACAGAGGCTACTTTGAAAATTTATTTCTAACATTTTGAGTAATTTTTCCAATTTTTTTAAAACAAAAGGACATGTGTTATATGATGTAGATTAACATATATTTTTTTGTAGATTTTTCGATAAATATCGCGGAGAAGCACAAGCAAGGTAGATGGAAGAAACAAAATGTCAGTTCATTGTGGAATGGTTAGATAGGTTTTCACCAATACATTAACGGACGTTTAAAGGACTGTTTAGCTTAGACAACTCTTTTTGACAGATGTTTTCATACATTATCTGTCACTTTGACGATTGGTTACGGTACTAGTATAGTATTATTTTATCTGTGGTTACGGTAACCACCGATTTATTTGTTCGTGAACTTGGGCCTTAGCTGTCTACATAAAGTAGGGTATGTACATACAGCATTATAGATCACGCGAAGCAGTTTTTTTTATTATTAGCGAAACAAATCCTTCTAATATCAAAAATGCGGAAATTTGGATGTTTGTTAATAAATCCCGCCGAAACGGCTGAACTGATTTCGGTAAAATTTGTAACACAGATTATGACGGATTGAGCTATAGGGTACTTTCTATCCCGTTATAGCGCGAGTGAAGCTAAGAGCGAACATTAGTATTAATGTATATATTAAGATAACGCCAAAATGGCATCACCGATTGCGGTGAAATCCAGGACACAAATAGGTTATGACCTGAATTGAGCTATAGGTTACTTTTATCCTGGTATAACGTGAGTGAATCCGAAATGAGATTATCCGACAGAGAAATAAAGTCATTGACATAGCCCACCGGAATTATCACATTATTATTATTATAGCTGAAGCCAAAGCAAGCTGAAGTGGCAATATACTGGTCATATATGCCAAAGAACCGAGAACCGTTGGGGTAAGCGAGTTCTTTAGTGGAGACCACGTCTTGGCAAACGTAGCGTGGGGCGCCCTCTGACTAGGTGGAGCGATGACCTACGAAAAGCGGCGGCAGAAAGTGGATGAGAAGACCCGGACACCGGGCGCAGTAGCGCGTATTGGGAGAGGCCTATGTCCAGCAGTGGACTAGTGTGGGCTGATGATGATAACGCGAGTGAAGCCGCGTGCAGGCACTAGTCTTTTACATAATAAGAGTTACCATTGTCTTATAATAGAGCAATGTTGAATAAACATTGAAAAACACGCAAGTCATGAATTTATATAAAAAAGAAGATGTCAAGCGCAAGTGGGACCTCGATAAAAGAGAGTTCCGTACACTAGCTATTCAAAAATAAGTATACCTTTCAGTAATAATAATAATTAGCCTTTTTATTTCGTTAATAATAAATATAACAATTCATTTAGTAACTATATATATGCAGTTGAATGAAAATAATATTTTTTTAAATTCATGCATTCTAAATCGTAACATATATTCACCATTATTTTGTAAGTTTTAATTATTAGGGACCGCTCGACGAGTAAAGGCCTCTGGAAGTTAACCTACTAAAAATAAATTAACGGGATAAATGACCACTTGTTCAGTTTTGGTTATTTGAACGGTAATTTCTTCAGGTTGGGTCTTCGTCATTAGGTAATTTTGGAATCAGAAATACACAGGGTATATGAAGGTCAACAGCCAAATGAATTAATAGATACAATAAACATTACAAAGCCTTAAAAATACGCAGAAATATTATGATATATGTGATATCAGACAGTACTCGGGAAAACGTTCACTCGAGTGAAGGTTAATTTTTGTTTCATCCCACGTTCATGACACAGACAAAATTACATAGAAATTAAATGTTGGTCTGCCTCTAAGTACACAAGTAATTAATTTTGTAAAAATAAAAAAAAACCCAATTCAATGAAACGGCTGAACCGATTTTGATCAAACATAGCTAAGAACACTTCCGACTAATTCACCTTTCATACAAAAAAAAACAAAATCGGTTCATCCGTTCGGGAGCTACGATGCCACAGATACACACTACACACACACAGACACTTCAAACATATAACACCCCGTCGCTTTTGCGTCGGGGTTAAAAAGTGTATGCTGTTGCCCATACCCCGGTGTAAACCCTTAGTCGGCTTTTACGATATCCACGGGAGGAGACGGAGGGGTCTATTCTTAGACCAGACACACCACGCTATCATTATTTATTTTATTTTAAACTTCATGAGTCAATTCCTCTGTGCTCGGGCTAGCTGTTAACATTTATCATCATTGTACAAACTGACGGACAACACCTTCCTTGTACTCATATCAACAAGTTGTGACAATTAATTATTAAAAACAATCACTCCGTTGTCCGAGGTTAAGATAAGGATAATTTCTAAATACAATGTTGTTACGAATGTTAATGAAAAGGTTGTTTGTAAGAAAATGTTGTATTATAATCTATTAGGAAGTCAATCAAAGTATACGATTGCCCGTTAAGGTGAATGCTCACGTTTGCGGCGCGAGATTCAAATTTTTTGGTGTTTTTTGCCCTCTACAGGTCATCAACACTTCTTCAGATGACGAAAGTTGAGTTCGCGACAACTAGGAGACCTAACACGCATGTTTTAATTGATTGTATCTCATAAATATCATCAGTTTAGCTACGATACCCCTAAACAAACAAAAACACTGTAAAAATGTGTTTAGGGGTATCATAGCTAAACTGATGATATTTATGAGATACTATCAATTAAAACATGTGTGTTAAATCTCCTAGTTGTCGCGAACTCAACTTTCGTTATCTGAAGAAGTGTTGATGAGCTGTAATGGGCAAAAAACACCAAAAAATTTGAATTTCGCGCCGTAAGCGCGCGCATCCACCGGGTATAACGCAAAATTATTATTAAACTAGATTTTTAACCGACTAAATCAAGTACAATATTCAAATTAAAAAAATGCATGGATACTACATTATAATACCGAGGGATCACTCAGACAGAAACACGATAGGACAAAATTTTCTCAATAAAAAAAACACAAAGTTACCTCTAACTTTTGGCTAGATTCGATTGTTTGTCAATATGGTACGGGTCAAAAATCAAAAATTTGAAAAATAAAATCAATACAATAAAACGGAGGGATCACACACGGGTCTTTTTAAAATTATCTATATATCAGGAGGTATACAATAAATACCACTTTTTCGAGAGGCACGTGGTGTTTTTTTGTTTGAAGATTTTTGCCTGTTGTTGGCGCAGCGCAGTCTTAAGGTGGATTTTCATACTAACGTATTTTACCAAATATGGGCGAACAGAGTATAATTTTACACTGAAATGATTGTTGTTGGCTTTTATATTGGTCATTATTTGCGGCAAATCATATTTGGTTGAAGAAAACAGTGGATAATATAAAATAAAGCGAATATAACATCCAAATGACTCGTATCGTTTAAATTTTCGACTGTTTTATTTTATTTTAAAACACCTTTTTATTATATACAACTATACAACTTGTTTGGCGTAATAGGTTTTGGCAAATGAGTTTTGCAACATAGGCAATTTTTGATGTGTAACATCTTTCCTCTCGCTTTCCTGCAATCTGTGGGAGTGATTTCGTGAAAAGGGACGGAAGTGTGTAACAGGAAGCGCGCATTTTTCCGAGAGGTTAGTACTATCAGCCATGTTACTCATTACCAAGAAGATGAGATGTCAGATGTTACACATCATATGTGACTACTGTAAGTCTGTAAAAACGGCAAAAAAAACACGTTTGTTGTATAAGAGCCCCCTTAAATATTTATTTTATTCTGTTTTTTAGTATTTGTTGTTATAGCGGCAACAGAAATACATCATCTGTGAAAATTTCAACTGTCTAACTATCACGGTTCATGAGTTCAGATACAGCCTGGTGACAGACGGACAGCGAAGTCAGTAATACAGTGTACAGAAGTACAGTGCCGTTTTACCCTTTGGGTACGGAATCCTAAAAATCCTCTCCTAGCCGATAGCCAAAATGAGTATATTATACGGAACTGAACACAGTGTTATTCAAATACCCGTTACACGTGTAAATTATTATTCTGATCGCATATTGCTACACTTGAAGCAGAGGTCACACTCATAATAGGTTAATATCAGTCTACTAGATATCTAGAATGAACTTGACCTTTCTAAGTACATCAATCATGGCCGTTAGGAGTTCGTCTATTCCCAGTTGTCACCATTGGCTCAGTCTACACTGGTGGCAAAAAGAAAGTACAGTTGTGACGAGTGGTGACAACTGGTAAGTTTTCAAGTGGTGATCACCACCCAGTGTTGAAAACTTAGAAGTTAGTACTCCCAACTATTGAAACTATCATGGTTATGTCACTAGAAACGGAATATGTACCTTGTTTTTTGGGGTTCCGTACCCAAAGGGTAAAACGGGACGTAATTACTAAGGCTCGGCTGTCCGTCTGTCTGTCTGTGCGTCCGCCTGTCACCAGACTCTGTATCTCATGAACCGTGATAGTTAGACAGTTGAAGTTTTCACAGATGATGTATTTCTGTTGCCGCTATAACAACAAATCCAAAAAATTAGAATTAAATAAATACTTAAGGAGGCTCCGATAGAAAAAACTTATATATTTTTTGCCGTTTTTACAGATAATGGTGTCACCAGGCTGTATCTCATGAACCGTGATAGTTAGACAGTTAAAATTTTCACGGATGATGTATTTCTGTTGCCGCTATAACAACAAATACTAAAAAACAGAATTAAATAAATGTTTAAGGGGGCTCCCATACAACAAACGTTATTTCTCCAGATGTAGGTAAAGTGATGCTCTGCGGGATCAGTTTTTGGATGGGTGACCACATATTGCGTGTTTTTGTTTTAAAAACCTGTTTTTTATGCCGTTTGTTTAGTTAATGGTACGGAACCCTTCGTGCGAGAGTCCGAATCACGCTTGGCCGGTTTTTGAGTTTTTATTGTTCCCGATAATTCGGCACAGTTGCATGCGCCATGATCACGGGAGAACACGGTTCACGGGGGAATGGGGTTCTTCCAAAATCTAAGAATTAAGAGTTATGCATCAAAAATAGAAGCAAATAAAAATAAAAACAGAGAACAGGCTAAGAGGGTCAAAAATCATTGCAATCAGCTTACGGGAACCCACCCATTCAGACCTAGGAATCACGAAACCGAATCCTTTCATCGAATTCACGTCAAATAGTAGAAGGGTTCCCCGTTTACAGGCATGACCCGATCGTACTTTCGCCCTTTTTCTATACTTATCTATACTAATTATAAAGAGGAAAGATTTGATTGTTTGTTTGCATTGAAAGTCATTTATAGGCTCCGAAAGTCCTGAACCGATTTGAAAAATTATTTCACTGTTTGGAAGCTACAATATCCCCGGGTGACATAGGCTATATTATATTTTCAAAAACATTAGGGATCCTTACTAAAAATCCAATAATGTAGCCCAAGGTGTTCTTTAAATCGCGTGCGCTGCGAAAAGTATCGATGATAGAATAAATTAAATCATAAAGAAGTTAACTTTGTTTGTTTGATTGATTGTTTTTTTGTATGGCTCAAAAACTACTAAACCTATTTAAAAAAAAAAACCAGCAAAATTATCAGGGGTAAATTATTTTATTACTTTAGCAGGTTTTTGTATCTGATGTGTGAACAACAGACGGGGGGTTGGGAAGGGGGGAGGGTAAGGGGGACGGGAGGGAGGGGGGGATCCCGACACTACCCGTGCGAAGCCGGGGCGAGTTTCTAGTGTTTCATAAATATGGATTAACGCTTTAAATGCCAATAATCATCAGATTTCACTTCACAATTAGACAAGAAAACTTATAAATCAAACCTCGGATATCACGTCAGCTGAGAAATCCTGAGTTGTTCCGGGATCACACACGATAACCTAAACTCACAGTCAGTAAAACTCATCACCAACACAGTAACAGCTGACTGCTCAGAAAAATAGCCTCCATTAAATGATCCGCAAGCCTACTCGGAGGAACGAACTGCAACATTGTACGCAACACCTTGACACCGTAAACTTGTACCACATTGCACTTAATTGCATAACTGCACTAATACTGTGCATTTTATAGAGATGGCGGTACTGTCTTGTAAACGTGGATTTGTCCTTGCAAAGCACAAACTCAATTGTGTAAATTTATTTTCAACACACTTGCTCATAAAGAGGCTCTAACCTCACCGCAATTAGGCACATAATGACATCTGTAATCAAACTGTGACTTTTTCATTGCTATTATTTACAAGTGATTTAAAGAGACAGTTGAACATTTAAACATTTACACAGAGTGAGTATTTCTGTTTTTTATTATGTTCTTCACAAGTGTGTTGAAAAACGTCGTATGATACACGTGTGTATTGTTGATTACCGTCCTCGGCTCCCCCACCTTGACCTAACGGCTCGGGTCTCAATGGTGCCCCAGCGGTAATCACCAACATTACACACTTGTACCATAACTGAACGAGCGAAGCGAGTTCTCTGAGTGAACTTGGAAGAATCGGCGTTTGTATGTATGTTTGTCCGAGCATAACTTCCGAACAGTTAATCCGATCTTCATGAAATTTGATTTGGGAGATAGTATTGGTATAATTTGATGGTAAGGTTATGAGCTATATCGGTCGGGGGGTTGTTGAGATATTGGAGTTCAAGTGGGAGTAAAAAAAAAAAGGTGAGAATATCAGATCTAGTGGGATGTCATATGAAAGCCCCTTGCTTCGACATTTCAAAACATTTTTTTATAATTTATGAACTTATTTAGTTTTTGAGATATTAGGGTAAAACAAAAATGAAAAAAATCAAACCCCTAGAGGGTTTGATTTTTTTCATTTTGGTACTTCCACTAATCCTACATCGCTGAAATTTGGTATGTTTGTAGCTTTTATAACAAAAATACTGAGAAAAGTCTAAAAATGAAGAATTTCGAGGGGGGTTGTTGAGATATTGGGGTCCAAGAGGGGGTAAAAAAAATAAAAGTGAGAATATCGGATCAAATGGGATGTTATATGAAAGCCCCTCGCTTCGACATTTCAAAATTATTTTTTATAATTTATGACTTATTTAGTTTTTGAGATATTAGGGTAAAACAAAAATGTAAAAAATCAAAACCTCTAGGGTAGTTCCACTAATCCTACATCGCTGAAATTTGGTATGTTTGTAGCTTTGATAACAAAAATACTGAGAAAAGTCTAAAAATGAAGAATTTCGAGGGGGTTATTGAGATATTGGGGTCCAAGAGGGGGTAAAAAAAAAAGATGAGAATATCGGATCAAATGGGATGTCATATGAAAGCCCCTCGCTTCGACATTTCAAAACTATTTTTTATAATTTTTTAACTTATGTAGTTTTTGAGATATTAGGGTAAATAAAAAAATAAAAAAAACTCTAGGGTACTTCCACTAATCCTACAACGCTGAAATTTGGTATGTTTGTAGCTTTTAGACACAAATACTGGGAAAAGTCAAAAATAGAAGAATTTCGAGGGGGTTGTTGAGATATTGGGGTCCAAGAGGGGGTAAAAAAAATAAAAGTGAGAATATCGGATCAAATGGGATGTCATATGAAAGCCCCTCGCTTCGACATTTCAAAACTATTTTTTAGAATTTTTTAACTTATGTAGTTTTTCAGATATTAGGGTAAATAAAATAAAAAAAAAACCAAAACCTCTAGGGTACTTCCACTAATCCTACAACGCTGAAATTTGGTATGTTTGTAGCTTTTAGACACAAATACTGGGAAAAGTCATAAATTGAAGAATTTCGAGGGGGTTGTTGAGATATTGGGGTCCAAGAGGGGGTAAAAAAAATAAAAGTGAGAATATCGGATCAAATTGGATGTCATATGAAAGCCCCTCGCTTCGACATTTCAAAACTATTTTTTATAAAAACTCAAAAATCATGGTAAATATCCCGTTTCTAGTGAAAATTATATTTTTTATAATTTATGAACTTATTTAGTTTTATGAGATATTAGGGTAAAACAAAAATGTAAAAAATCAAAACCTCTAGGGTAGTTCCACTAATCCTACATCGCTGAAATTTGGTATGTTTGTAGCTTTTATAACAAAAATACTGAGAAAAGTCTAAAAATTAAGAATTTCGAGGGGGTTATTGAGATATTGGGGTCCAAGAGGGGGTAAAAAAAAAAAAGTGAGAATATCGGATCAAATAGGATGTCATATGAAAGCCCCTCGCTTCGACATTTCAAAACTATTTTTGATAATTTTTTAACTTATGTAGTTTTTGAGATATTAGGGTAAATAAAAAAAATTAAAAAAACTCTAGGGTACTTCCACTAATCCTACAACGCTGAAATTTGGTATGTTTGTAGCTTTTAGACACAAATACTGGGAAAAGTCAAAAATTGAAGAATTTCGAGGGGGTTGTTGAGATATTGGGGTCCAAGAGGGGGTAAAAAAAATAAAAGTGAGAATATCGGACCAAATGGGATGTCATATGAAAGCCCCTTGCTTCGACATTTCAAAACTATTTTTTAGAATTTTTTAACTTATGTAGTTTTTGAGATATTAGGGTAAATAAAATAAAAAAAAAACCAAAACCTCTAGGGAACTTCCACTAATCCTACAACGCTGAAATTTGGTATGTTTGTAGCTTTTAGACACAAATACTGGGAAAAGTCAAAAATTGAAGAATTTCGAGGGGGTTGTTGAGATATTGGGGTCCAAGAGGGGGTAAAAAAAATAAAAGTGAGAATATCGGATCAAATGGGATGTCATATGAAAGCCCCTCGCTTCGACATTTCAAAACTATTTTTTATATTTTTTTAACTTATGTAGTTTTTTAGATATTAGGGTAAATCAAAAAAATTAAAAAACCAAAACCTCTAGGGTATTTGGCCGAGCCATCCCAAACATGGCAGCAGTACTCCAGACCAGCCCGGACTTGTGCTTTGTACAGACTTAGAAGCTGTCCTGGTGTGAAGTAACGCTTTACCTTATTCAGGATATCCAGTTTCATGGAGGCAGTTTTTGCCTTAGACTCGATGTAGGAGCCAAAGTTGAGAGTAGGCGTGAGTGAAACGCCTTAGAGCTCGAGGTGATCTCCTATAGCTACAGGTACATCTCGGAAGACGGGAACTTGGAGAAACTGTCTTTTTTTGCCAAAAAGAGACAGGCCTGCGTTTTAGAGGCGTTTAACTTGACTAGATTGGCATCGCCCCAATCGGAAACAGCCTTGAGAGTCAAATTCAGACGCTGCAGCATCTCATCTCTTAGCTCCTGAATTTCATTCTGCCTAGCGCGAGCAGTGGAAACGTATCTCTCCACAACTGTGCTGTCGTCTGCATACCCAATGATACCGGGCATACCTAATCGGTATCAGAAATGCTGACCCAATTATTGGCCCAGTCGTTGTTCCATTGAGTTGGTCTCCCCCGTATAGATGTCGTAAAGGCCGACGAATGGATTGGGGCATACAACAGAAGATGGGCAGCAGCATCAGTGGAGTGCTTACCACCAATCACCAATCCGCCTGCCAAGCGTGGTGATCATGGGAAATCCTCCATTGCATTTATGGGGACGACCTCGTTCAGACGATATGTTAAAATTGTGGAGTCGTTGCGCTACATGCTCACTGAGTAACAGTAAAGGTTACAAACTTTATGTTAATACAGTAAGTACTCGAGGATGTAATCTAAGTAAATCATTTTTATTTTTTATTTTATTTATTTTGGTAAACCAACAGCGATTTATACAATATTACTTTATGTTTAACATTAACAAAATTATGGCCAAAAAAGGTCTACACAGCTTAAAATTAACAAAAGATTCTACTCAGTACGATATATCAAACAAAACTTACTAGTTGCTACAAACAAATTGATCACGATGATAAAAGTGTGCGGGTGCATGAGTATGTATGTGTATGTGTGTATGAATCTATGTGTATGTTCGTGGGTGTGTGGATGTATGTGTGGGTGTGGGTGCAGTGTGGAGTGTTATAAATGTAGGTATGTGTAAGTATAGTATTAGTTTTTAGACATTTTTGTTTTATTCTTGTGATGATCTATGCATGGAAATAAAACTTATACATATGAGCGATGTAGTTTTTTAATTTCCCATTTAAGGGTATCCTTCGAGTGCCTGAAGATGTCAATGCTAGAATATGATTTATTGTAAGTATTAGCAGCTCGACACAGGACCGAGTTTTGTGCATAGTTGGTGTTCACACGAGGGACATGAAAGAGCTCAGTATGCCTTGTGCGACATAACGGCGCCCCCAGCGACACACTACCAAGGAGTTCAGGGCAATCCAAACGACCAGATAATATATCATACAGCAACACGACATCATATTGCTTGCGTCTTTGCACTAAAGAATCAACACTGTAATAATTACATGCTTCCGAGTAAGAATCAAATGTTCTGTGGTCTTTGAAACTGAGATATTTTATAAACTTTCTTTGGATGGACTCCAACCTCTGGATGTGTACAATATAACATGGTGACCAGATACTGCAGGCATACTCAAGAATGCTCCGAACATAGGCAAAGTATAGAACTTTTATACATTCAATACTCCTAAAAGGTTTACAGACTCGCTTAATTATCCTAGCTGTTTATAGGCTTTATCAATGATGATATCGATATGCTCTGTCATTGTCATTTTTGCATCTAGTCTCACGCCAAGATCTCGTATAGAATCAACTTTTTTTATTACAGTATTGTTAATATTGTATGTGAAATTTATTGGTTTGTTTTTACGCGTAAATGAAATTTGCATACACTTCGCAGTGTTAACACTGATCCTATTCATTTTATAATATTCATCAAGGTTGTCTAAATCGTCCTGCACTCCCAGGCAGTCATTAACATTTGCAACTTTCAAATAAATTTTCTTATCGTCTGCAAACATGATATGCTTTGAGATATTGAAACAATTACCTATGTCGAATAAGTAGGCGTTGTATAAAAGTGGCCCCAAAATAGATCCCTGCGGAACACCAGATTTAATGGTTGTATAGTCGCTTCGAGCACTCCCTATCACAACAGCCTGCTTCCTGTTAGCAATGTATGAGCTAATCCATCGATACAGGTCTCCTCGTATTCCCAGCGCATAAAGCTTATGGAGTAGGATGATGTGATCCACTCTATCGAAGGCTTTTTCAAAATCAGTGCAGATCACATAAACCTGAGCCCTATCGTCCATACTCCGAAACACATAGTTAGAAACACGATTGGTAAAACTTTTCTCGATAGTTTTATTTTTTGAAATTTTCCTGAAATGGTCCTTCGATTAGAGAAAATATTAAGCGTACATTTTTATACTATTCAGTCTTTGATTATATATGACAAAAAAAACTCTAAGTATTCAGTAGGTAATCACATTACTTAGATTAATAGTAGAGTTTTTTTTTTAGTTTCTTCGTTTTATCATCTGTCGCTTTTACATCAGTTATTTCCGAGCTGAATAAATCTATACCTCATCTCTTCCCGGTTTCAAGTGAGCAATAGCGCTGTCACTTTCTTGCAGCTATTGCTTGCTAAACTCCGTCCATTCAATATTTTAACATATCGCGTTAAGAAGTGAACGTCTAAGATGATGATGATGATGATGATGATGATGATAATGATGATGATGATGATGATGAAGATGAATACTAGAATGAGGTTAGTGTTTGATGTCAACTAGATTATTAGAGGCAGAAGTCAGGGAATGGCGTCGAGGCCCAGATGGCCCAACTGTAAACAAAACAATTATGCTTCTACCTACGTATAACTAAATAGTGTCGCTGATAATTTTCAGGTCCAATTTTCTGCATATGTGTGGCTCACAACCAGTAAAATATAGGTATTATAGAATTGAAACGACTTTAGGAATATACAATAAATCAGTTCAGTAAGTCGAAAAATTGGTCGCAAGATTTGACCCCAACAGAAATGCATTTCCATTTTCTACCTACCTAGATCATCAGATCAGATCACTGTAATATTGTATCACAACAGATGAGACCGTGGTCAAAAAAAAAAAAAAGACTCGTCATAACTAATCACATGAGCCAAACTCGAAGGGTTTACGAGAAGCCATTGATGAGTTCCACTATCAACCTCCTGGCTCCATCTTCAGATCAACTCTATGATACTAAATTGTAGTATTGTCATCCAAACTACATATGCATACAAAGTTTAATTTCATACGACAATTAGAAGTTGGTTAAAAAGGACTCCAAAAATGTTATTACTTTGTTTGTTAGTTACAAGTGAAGCTAATAAACGCGTACATTGCTCCGTCTGGGTGGCGGGTATTGTCCCCATCGATTAAGTATCTTCTAAATCGACGGCTAATGTCAATGGCTGGCTATAGAATCCGACACATCTGACTTCAGCCGTAAATTACTCAGCTACATCCCTAAATTAGACTATCGGAGACTGTTAGCACTCTCAGACAATGTTGCAACGCATTATTCGCATTATTAGACGTGCAAATAGACGAGTTGACGCGTTGTATTTGTGTTGCAATCCACGCGGTACGTGTTGCATATAGGAAATGAATTCGATTACACTTATCAAAGTTTATTTGTCTTTTTCCCGGCTGACTGACAGGTCAGGCCAGGTATATGTTTCGCGCGTGTCTTTGTATGTAACAAAAATCTTGATTACTGCGTTGTACCCAAACGGCTACATGGATTTTGATGTAAGAGGCATCATTAGACTCGTCTTGACCCGGACAGCGATATAGTGTACTATAAATGTAGAAAAATCATGTATAGTGGCTACCAAATGCAAAAATAACTGAAATTAAGAGATTGTTATGGAGGTTATGTTTATAACCGGACTTGTTGATAAGATTCGTTGATATAAGATTTTTCCTGGCTGCTATCACATGGGATTTGTTATTACTGCAAGGAGGCGTTGGCTGAGTCAGTCGTGGGAAGCAATGGCGGCGATGAGCTCAGCACTTGTCACGTCTATATTCCACGATGGTGCAACCCACTGTGAAAAGAGGCCCATTGAGGCTCTGCTTACCCCTTCGGGGAAAAAGGCGTGTGTCTATGTATGTATGTTATGGAGGTTTCATTCAAACATGTGTACATTTTAGGTATAAAAGTAAAGAATCCGAGAACTAGGTCAGATGGGAAAAACATGAAACACACTTTTGATTTAGATACTGCTAAGTAACTGTTGTATCTAACAACCTTCTATCTTATAGTGATTTGGATCAGTTTAGCTACCTTTAGATCGTTAGCAGAGGTCTTCAGGTAGCTCAACTGTTTCATATGTATTTTGTACATACCTACTTGTATTAGTTGTATTATTATTTCTGTAAATAAATGTATTATTTACAACATTCTAGAGGTAAAAAAAACTGGTTTACAAAAATTTGTAACCTAATCGGTTAAATTCTTTCAGAGAAATACCAATAAAGACAATCAAAATTGGTTGTGCCATTTTGGAGGCACAGACGAATAAATATACAATTGTTTAGTACAGTCTTAACTTACAGAGTTTAAGTTTTTTACATTATTTACTTGTTTCATATTGACCATTAAACCTGTTTAGTTAATTAATGGCGAACACCTAATGGAGCAAGTTATCACAAAATTCAATGAACTGGCCAAAAGCGTTTCGAACTACACATTGTATAGGGTTCCGAAGTCAATGTTACAGTTCATTCATAACTAGAAAGAATATCACAGAATTAATTAATTAAGTACAGACAGTACTTAATTTTATCAAAACTTTTTAAATTATTTATTAAATTAAATTAATAATTAATGCAAGGCAATGACAGCGGTGTAGAAAAGTTATTAATTTTATAAAAATCAAAAAGAAACCTCAACGCAATGAAACGGCTGAACCAATTTTGATCAAACATAGCTAAGAACACTCCCGACTAATTCACCTTTCAAACAAAAAAAAAAACTAAATCGGTTCACCAATTCGGGAGCTACGATGCCACAGACAGACATACACACAGACAGACATACACACAGACACACACACAGACACACACACAGACACACAAGCAGACACGTCGAACTTATAACACCCCGTCGTTTTTGCGTCGGGGGTTAAAAATAAGCTTTTTGTGTTTTTTTTTTTCAAACTACTTTATTTTTATAAAATTTGAAATCGCAACCGTTTGCTGATCAAAATGAGCCTATGAGCACGGCCAGTCTACTATTATCCATCGAGGAGTTCCGTTGTCCACCTTCCGTCTCCATCATCAGATCAGCTCGCTGTCACCATAATATTGTATGTTATTATATATACAGGGCGTCCCACGGATATGCCACATGGAGGGAAAGTACCTTGAATATTGTAGATGGATCATTTTACTGAAAGAAGACATTATTTGAAATTAAAAAACAATTTAAACTGCATTCATAGATATTTAAATATTTACATGGTTGAATCGGGAATCGAACCCGTTACACGAGAAAAAGTAGCTTTATCATACCGATTGAAAGGCTTGATCATAAGGATTATTTTTTTGCTAAATAACATAGTGTCAGAAATAAAAGAAAGACCAAGAATTTTAACATTTGCTGTGAAATTTTGTTCAGAAAAATGAAAAGCTGACATTGCCGTAAGGACATACAACTGACATTGTCATAAGTACCTATTACTAATAAATGTACCCACTTGAGAAGTACGCATCATTTCGCTATTAATAATTTAAGTTCATGATAAAATGATAAAGAGATACGTAATTAGTAGGTACCTGGTTGTATGCAACAAATAAAGCCATATCGTGAGCCGAAAGTCGTGTAAATTATTTTGTCCATCGCAATGCGGCTGGCTGATTATAAAGAAATAATTCAAAAATGTGTTCCATTTTCAAACTTTTATTCTTTTGTATCTGTGATTTTCATTGTAGGATTTTTGCATTGTGAATTTTTTACATAACCATGGCGTATCAAAATAATTTAGATTTAATGGAAGCATACTTTTTGAACCACAAAAACATAACGTTAGCCTTCAATGGCACCGCGAAAGATATCCTGATAGAGATACACCATCTCGATTTATTATGAAACGGTTGGTGGATAATCTGCAAAATTTTGGACGTTTCGATCATCGCTTACTACAACCGCGGCACCAAATGATAAAACCTGACGATGAACTCGACATTTATGTAAAAAAATTAGTTTACAAGAACCAGTATGAAAGTGTCCACGACAGAAGTTAAACGTATTATTCTAAATGTCCACCACAACAAGATCAAAAAATCGACAGGGAGCGAAATAATGCGACTTTGTATTCAACAGGACTCATTTTGAGCATTTTGATAAATTGATTAATTTTGTATTAAAAATGTTAAATTTCATGTTCTTCCTTTTATTTCTGACACTATGTTACTAAGCAAAAAATAATCCTTATGATGAAGCCTTTTGATCGGTATGATAAAGCTACAGGGTGAATATTTTTCTCGTGTAACGGGTTCGATTCCCGGTTCAACCATGTAGTTATTTAAATATCTATGAATGCAGTTTAAATTGTTTAAAAAAATCAAATAATGTCTCCTTTCAGTAAAATGTTCCATCTACAATATTCAATGTGCTTTCCCTCCATGTGGCATATCCGTGGGACGCCCTGTATATTGTTATATTGTTATTGCATCTTATTGTTCATCGGAACCTGACAGGTATGCAAAATTTCAGCTCAATCATTCAGTATCAATATTTATCCCAGACTTTTTTTATTATTAATTTCTATTTCTATTTTTTTTTTACTTTGTGTTATTTTTGTGGCACTTTAACCAATGTAGCTCGTTTAAAGAGCACAAGTGTAGTGAAATGAAATGGAAGAGATTTGCATGGCTTTCCAAAATGTTAGTAAAGCGGCCTCCGTTTTACTAAAGCTGTGACTGTGACTTTGACGACTTGGAAGGAGTGTAACGATGCAAATTATATCGAAAATACAATAAAATTATATTGAAAATACAACAAAAAACTTGAAAATGGCAAATATAAAAGCAGAAAGACACCAATAAAAAAAATTAAGATATGCCACAATAAATAAATAAATAAATAAATAATGCTGGACAAGTTCACACAACATTATCTAGCCCCAAGCTAAGCCAGAGCTTGTGTTATGGGTACTAGATAACTGATATACTTAATATAATACATTACATAGATAGATATTTTTATTATACATAGAAAACACCCAGAACACCCTGAACAAATATCTGCAGAACGCACAAATATTTGTTCCGAGGCGGGAATCGAACCCGCAACCTCCTGCGTCGCAGGCGAACGTTCGCCAGCCGTGCCACAGAGGTCATCAAAACGTGATCTGTGACATTTTTCAACTGGTTACCTCTTACGGCTACCGAGTACCGATACATAATCCCGACAGGCAGACAGACAGGCGGACAAACAGACAGACAAGCGGATAGGCAGACCTTAGAGTAATGCAGCCGTTCCGTGTTGCTCTATGGGACAGACAGACAGACAAAAAACAGCCTCGGAATTGACAGTCGGCGGCGCGGGTGCTTAGTAACAGGGTCTCGTTGATACCCTTTGGAACGGGACCCTAAAAGTAAATACCTACTTCAAATAATTATCTGATATAAGTACATCTACCCACCTATATCGTACGGCACGTTATTTGGTCAACGATCTACATTTTGGGGCTTTTTTTACACATTTGCGATCAATTTCAATAAATTTAAGTTTTTAGGGTATCGTTACATAGCAGTAAAATAATAAGGCGGTCAATTGCGTATCGGAGAAACGCTTAGTGTATGGGGTTCCGTTTTCAAGTTACAGTTTTCACTATAAAACACTCAAATATTTAAATCACAGTAAATTTTTAATAGTGCCTGGAATGCCCGCGTGTTCGTCCGCGTGTAATTTTCCATACAAACTTCTGCACCCCCTGAGGGGTTGAATTTCTGGAATTCCTTTCTTAGAGCACCCCTAGACCACAAAAGGAACGTACCCTCCAAATTACAGGTCTCGAGGATTTATGGTTTAGGCTGTGCGTTGATAGTCAGTCAGTCAGTCAGTCAGTCAGTCAGTCAGTCAGTCAGTCAGTCAGTCAGTCAGTCAGTCAGTCAGTCACGCAACGATTACCTATATATATATTGTAGGCTGTGCGTCAGTCAGTCATCAGCCAGTCACGAAACGATTTTATATATATTGATTATTTGCGTAGGGTTCATGCTCTAACAACACCTACCTACCTAATCTGTGGGAATTTCAACCAGCTACGTCTTACGGAGGTAATTTTACCTGCGTCTACCACCCTGAGGCAAAGAAATGTGCCTGTAATTTCGCCAGCACTCTTCAAACAGGAACACAGCAATGACAGCACCTTTGCGGCAGAAATAGTTACAGTAATAGTGGTGGTAGAAATACCCCGGACGCACTTTTTAAAAAAAAAACAACTACTACTACTATATACCCCTGTGACCGAATACAGACAAACAGACATAGGTCCTGGTGACCTATAGTTTTTACATTGTGGTAATAGGCACTCGTTTGCATCCTTTAGATACATACATACATACATACAAAAACACACGCCTGTTTCCTGGAGGGGTAGGCAGATACCACGGATTTCCACTTGCTAAAAACCTAACACACCTCTTTTGCCTCATTGACTCTCATCACATTCTTCATACATGCTCGTCGGTTAAGGGTACTCTTGACCTGGCCTTTTTCCAGAACGTCTCCGATCTGGTCTGAATAAGTTCGTCGAAGTTTTCCCCTTCCCGCTGTCCTATTCACGTTCGTCTTGTATACCCGTTTCGTCAATCTACTATTGTCCATCCTTTCTACATGTCCAAACCATCTAAGCATACCTTTCTCAATCCTAGTCACTACGTCTTCTTTAATTTTACAACGCTCTCTTTGGGTACAGAACCCTATAAAATAATAAGCTGATTTAAAAACACGTACAGGCAAGGAATTTGGTCAACCAACAACACTTAAAGGCTTTTTTACTCTTTCGCGATGAATATAAACAAATAAACGGATTTAGACGGTTGTATTTGGAATCACGTTTTACTGATGTTTTCATGGTTTCGTTACAAAACGTAAAATTTAATGAAATTAGCGAGTCTTCGTTGTTCGTCTGCCGCGTCCACCTGGGCTGCAGTGTTTGATTTTTAGCATTGCTGATCCGTCAACCAACTTAACCTCTAGTCATACTTGGTAATTTCCGAGGTACACTAATGAAAAAATCATTTAAGGCTGCGCCTAAGGTAAAATGTCAATTTAGAATTACTGTAAGTACTAGTAGTATTCTTTTATCTGTGCTTTAAGCCATCGAACAGAAACATAAAAGCAAGATCACCGACATGGCTCTCAGAATCAGCAAGTAAGTGGAACAGATGTAGCTTGCAGAACTAATAACCGTTGGATAAATAAAGGTTTCCAGAACTAATAACAGTTGGATAAATAAAGGTTTCCAGAACTAATAAACGTTGTATAAATAAAGGTTTCCAGAACTAATAACCGTTGGATAAATAAAGGTTTCCAGAACTAATAACCGTTGGATAAATAAAGGTCTCCAGAACTAATAACCGTTGGATAAATAAAGGTTTCCAGAACTATTAACCGCTGGATAAATAAAGGTTTCCAGAACTAATACCCGTTGGATAAATAAAGGTCTCCAGAACTAATAACCGTTGGATAAATAAAGGTCTCCAGAACTAATAACCGTTGGATAAATAAAGGTCTCCAGAACTAATAACCGTTGGATAAATAAAGGTCTCCAGTGGCAAACGCAAACCGGACGAAGCAGAAGATGAAGGCCTAACGACCCGACGACGAAGGTTCTTTGAAAAGGATCACTCGGGAATGAAATATAATTAAAATAATCATTTTTAACTGATCCTGTGGATACAGGATCTATTAGGAACAAATTATATGTATATGGGATCTATCAGGTTAAGGGATCATCAGCCATGTCAGAGGCCCTCGGGCGGCTTGACAAACTCTGACACCAGAGGCCAGCACTACCTCATACGAAACGACGACGACGAGGGATCAAAGTCAAGGGATCTATGAGGAACTACTCGTATCGATGTACCAACGACATTATAGAGGTCGCAGGAAATCAGTGGATGGAGGCGGATTTAAAACCGGGAGTAGAGCATTCTATACTGTAGGCCAAGTCCAACAGTAAAGGCTGATATAATGATAAAACAACAAACAAAAATTTGTAAACAAAAACATCTCAAAGTTACCTCTAATTTTCGGCTATATTCGATTTGTTTAAAGACGATGCATGTTATTAGGTCAATAATTTAATGAATACATTCGCTTACAAATAATTGTAGGCCGTCTGTCTATGGATCTTTGTAAAATTTACAACATTTTACGAGATAATTTTCACTAGAAACGGGATATTTACCATGATTTTTGAGTTTTATATGTTCCCGATATTTCGGCACAGTTGCATGCGCCATGATCACGGGAGAACTGACTAAAGTCTTTGCGAGTAGATGTTATTGGCAGATATATCGATCTACCCTCTTTCTCACTCTTTTATTACGAACGATACCACTACCATCGGTTTCATTGTCACAATTCACACCAACTCGACACACAACACTAACGGTGTCCGGACGCGTAGCAGGTACCACACTTTTTTGATTCTTACACATTCTTACCACAGGCTTCCATACTCCAGATAATTGAAAACCATCTTCTCTATTGAAGTTTCTGTACTTAGTAATCTCAATTGCCTCTTGTACCATTCTCGGTATGTAATGTCGCTCTGTCGAGATTACCTGCGGACTGTGTAGCTCGATCCAATGATTTGAGCCAGATTCCAAAAGGTGTTCTGCTATGGCTGACTTATGTATGTCCCTGTTCTTGACCGCTCGTATGTGCTCCTTAACCCGACACGCTATCGTACGTTTCGTTTGGCCAATGTACGAACTCCCACAGCTACAATCAATTTTATACACCCCTGGCTTTTCAAGTGGAAAACTGTCTTTTGGTGAACGCAAGTAGTGCGATATCTTCTTTAAGGGAGTGAAGATGGTCTTTACGGAAAACTTTTGCAGGACTTTCGCAATTTTGTCCGTCACCCCCTTAACATATGGCAGAAACGCTGGCCTACGGTCTACTCTGCATCTGTGGGGTCTTGGCCTAGGTCGGGATGGTAATGACCGAAGCTTATATCCATTCTTACGCAACACATGCTGGACATGAGCTAGCTCACTTTCAATGTGATTCTCATCACACAGGTCAACTTTTTTTCTGTATTTTGGAAGGAAGGAATGAAGAAATAGAACTACTTTTGAAAGAAAAAAAGAAAGAAAGAAAGAATATATATTTATTTGTATACAAGAGCTACACAGAAACACAGAACACACTAAGAAGAAACAGATATGAAGGTACTAGGTGTAACTCAAGTAACAAAATGGTTCTGCCTCAGCATGAGTTGGTTGACAGCAAGCTAGCAACCAACGCTGGTCTTCCGGCAGAACCACTTGTTGGCGTTACGGCTAACCATTCGCAACGACTATACACACAACTAACATAAAGAAAACTAATAATAAGAATAAGGTAAAGAAAAGTAAGGTATGCTCAAATTTCAAAAAACCACTGACATACTTTTAGAAAAGGTAAGAAAGTTTTTTGGCACATCTTAATGGAGTACATACGAAGATGAGGTTTACGTATGAGATGGAATGTGATCGACGTTTGGCTTTCCTAGACGTATTGGTACAGGCCCGAGAAGATGGTGGGTTAGGCCACTCTGTTTACAGAAAACCTACACACACGGACCGATATCTTCATGCTGATTCGCACCACCACCCTCGGCAGCTCAATTCAGTGGTAACATCTCTCACCAACCGAGCAGTTGACCTGTGTGATGAGAATCACATTGAAAGTGAGCTAGCTCATGTCCAGCATGTGTTGCGTAAGAATGGATATAAGCTTCGGTCATTACCATCCCGACCTAGGCCAAGACCCCACAGATGCAAAGTAGAACGTAGGCCAGCGTTTCTGCCATATGTTAAGGGGGGTGACGGACAAAATTGCGAAAGTCCTGCAAAAGTTTTCCGTAAAGACCATCTTCACTCCCTTAAAGAAGATATCGCACTACTTGCGTTCACCAAAAGACAGTTTTCCACTTGAAAAGCCAGGGGTGTATAAAATTGATTGTAGCTGTGGGAGTTCGTACATTGGCCAAACGAAACGTACGATAGCTAGTCGGGTTAAGGAGCACATACGAGCGGTCAAGAACAGGGACATACATAAGTCAGCCATAGCAGAACACCTTTTGGAATCTGGCTCAAATCATTGGATCGAGCTACACAGTCCGCAGGTAATCTCGACAGAGCGACATTACATACCGAGAATGGTACAAGAGGCAATTGAGATTACTAAGTACAGAAACTTCAATAGAGAAGATGGTTTTCAATTATCTGGAGCATGGAAGCCTGTGGTAAGAATGTGTAAGAATCAAAAAAGTGTGGTACCTGCTACGCGTCCGGACACCGTTAGTGTTGTGTGTCGAGTTGGTGTGAATTGTGACAATGAAACCGATGGTAGTGGTATCGTTCGTAATAAAAGAGTGAGAAAGAGGGTAGATCGATATATCTGCCAATAACATCTACTCGCAAAGACTTTAGTCAGTTCTCCCGTGATCATGGCGCATGCAACTGTGCCGAAATATCGGGAACATATAAAACTCAAAAATCATGGTAAATATCCTGTTTCTAGTGAAAATTATGTACATAACCATGATAGTTTCAAAAGTTATATTTTACGAGATATTTAAATATAATAGTTAGTTTAGTTAGTTTTACCTAAGTACTTTGTTTTTGCCTTTTGTAGGTATGTTTTATGTATTCTTTTATGTTTTATCTTTTTTATTTGTATTCGTTGAGTGTCATTTCTTTTATCCATGTGTGCCGTTCCGTATAAAGAATTTTTCTTTCTGTAATTGCGGGAGTTTTTTGTTTGATTTAGGTGCTAGATAATCGTTATAATTAAGGAAAATTTTGGGGTGCGTCCGTCATCCACAATTCATACCACAAGCGAAAAGTAATAATAATTGCGAGACCGACTCACCTTCACACCGCTCGGTCACACTGGTGTGATAGTAAGGAATAAAATTTCCTCCACTTAGCACTAGTATTAAAGATAGGAAAACGCATTCCTAACCTCAACACCGTTGCTTGTCTGTCACACTGGTGTGATGGTGAGGAAGGAAATTAATTTTACGTAACATTAGTATTTTGGACCCCATTTCTTTTATGTTCAGCTATATAAATCTAAAAGCTGCTGATGATGATGATGATGACTTAAATCAAATACCTAAATGGTCGACAAATTGATAACCTCTAAATTTAGTCGCTTAAAAATAAGAAGCGTGCCAAGCTTATTTATTTATGAGTTCAATAAATGTCGTCGGCTCTTACAATAACAATAATTCTGGTGAATTCTCTTAATACCATTTAATTTGACATTGACTAATAAATGGAATTTATTTTAAATTTATGTTGGATAAAAATAAAAGTGGTTTTGACTGTGCCAAATGCATACAGAGTTGTCAGAAGCTTTAGACGGAAATATCCCAGCTTTTAGTCTGAAGCCCAATTAAGGCGATATGTCAAAATACCGAATGGGCGGAGTCTAGCAAGAAAACAATAGCTGTAAGACAGTGACAGCGCTATTGCTCACTTGAACCCGGGAAAAGGTGAGGTATAGAGTTTTGCCACTCGGAAGTAACTGACGTAAGCGACAAATGATAAAACTTCGTTTAGATTCTAAAGTAGCCAATATAAAAATAAATTAGCTATAATTAATGTAAGTAATGTGATTACCTACTGAATAATGTAAAAAAATATGCTTAATACTTTCTCTAGTCGAAGGAGGGACATAAAAAGGGCTTTAGAAGAGCCAATTTCAAAAAATAAAGCTGTCGATAAAAGTTTCGCGAATCGTGTTTCTAGTCTATAATTTATTTAGATAACATCCTCAAGTAATTACTGTGTTAACATCAAGTTTGTAACCTTTACTGATAGTGAGTGAGCATGTAACGAAACGACTCCAAAATTTTAACATAGCGTCTTAACTCGTGATCAAATATAGTCAAAATATAGTTCGGATCTAATGTCGATGTCATAGAAGTCACAAATGGTATTCTACTCAACTGACACCACCATGGGCCTTATAGCATCTACGAAAGATGATCAGCTAAGCTTTTGCCCTCTCCGCTGACGCCACATCGCCTGGGACAAATTTTTGCCTTCCATAGTTTATTGATGTTCGTGTTTTCATCATCAGGCCCTGTCTGAAAACCAGCGCTGCACCAAACAGTCAGGGACCAATTTGACCCCACACAAGACATCGATGTCAATCTTTTTTTTTTTTTTATATTTCTTGGATGACTGAACAAGCAAGAGGCCCACCTGATGTTAAGCGGTAACCTCTGCCTATGAACAGTGCATTACCTCATAGGTCACGTCCACCTAGGACGCACCCTATGTGGCATTGCACTGCGCCCGCCACCCTGAGACATAGATGAAAAGTCTCATGTGCCTGTAATTTCACCGGCACCCTTACCCTTCAAACCGGAACACAGCAATGCGAGCACTACTGCTTTGCGGCAGAAATAGGTATGGTGGTAGTACTTCCCCGGAAGAACTCTTTCACAAAAAAGCTCTACTACTACTAAAAATAACTAATCTACTTTCTACTGCCGGTGTTTATTTTTATTTCATTTTATGTTTTGTTTTCTTGTGTTATGTTTATGTGTGTGTGTTGTGTCCTCTTGGGGAAAAATAAATAAATTTTCTTTCTTTTCTTTTCTTTCTTTTGATACCGTAGGCCTTCCCAGAAACCTACGCTACCCTCTCGACCTTGTCGACAGGACCCACAGACAAGGACCCACCTGGATCCGGCGGAAGATCAGCGTTGTGTAACCATACGCAACAACATGCTGAGTCGGACTCCAATTTGTGACGTCACTGCGTGGATGGCACTGAGATACACTCAATTAATTCTAGTTAAGTTACATATAAGTACTAAGTTTTTGCCTTTTAGGTTTTATCTTTTTTAATTTTTATTTTAGTGTCATTTCTTCTATCCATGTGTGCCGTTCCAAATAAAGAATTTTTCTTTCTTTGTCTCTTTCTACAGGAATGACGAGTCAATACGTGTGGTGTCGGTTCAGTTGCAGGTGCCTTACGACTGTTCATAGAAGGATAACTTGACACAAACCCGGCGCTGACAATACTACGCGTATTATAAATGTGACTAAAACTAAATGTGACCGCAACTTGAACGTTTCAGTTTCCCTGACAACTTTAGCATAATAGACGCGTCTCTCTTTCACTCTTTCTTATCTATCTATATATATATATATATATATATATGTTAGTTACACCACTTATAACTCAAGATCGGCTGGACCGATGTTAGTTATCTCTTTTTCGGTGCATTCTTCTCCGCTCCGAATAGCAGAATAAGTAATAAAATATCGGGGGGGGGGGGGGGGGGGGGCTGTTTTTCACCGGGGGCTACCCATGCGAAGCCGGGGCGAGTCGCTAGTTATATATAATTACAAGCAGCGCCCCGCGGTTTCACCCGCGTAAGTCTCGACCCCGTGGGAATATCGGAATAAAAATGTGCCTATGTGTTATTCCGGGAGTCCAGTTATCTCCATTCCAAATTACATCTAAATCCATCCAGTAGTTTTTACGTGGAAGAGTAGCAAACATCCATCTATCCATCCATCCATACTTACAAACTTTCGCGTTTATAATATTAGTGTGGGATAATATATTTGTCGACCTCTGTGGCGCGGCGGGCGAACGTTCGCCAGCGACGTAGAAGGTTGCGGGTTCGATTTTCACCTCCGAACAAATATTTATGCGATCCGCAGATATTTCAGGGTGTTCTGGTTATTATCTATATATAATTTAAAAAAACTATGTAATATATTGTATTAAGCATATCAGTTGTCTAGTACCCATAACACAAGCTCTGCTTAGCTTGGGGCTAGATAAAGTTTTTTTTTTTTTTTTTTATTCTACTTGAATGACGGAACAAGCATATGGCCCACCTGATGTTAAGCGGTAACCTCTGCCTATGAACAGTGCATTCTCACATAGGTCACGTCCACTTAGGACGCGCTCTATGTGGCATTGCACTGCGCCCGCCACCCTGAGACATAAAGATGAAAAGTCTCATGTGCCTGTAATTTCACCGGCACCCATACCCTTCAAACCGGAACACAGCAATGCGAGCACTGCTGCTTTGCGGAAGAAATAGGTGTGGTGGTAGTACTTCCCCGGACGAACTCTTTCACAAAAAGTTCTACTACTACTACTAAACATATTAAAGTGATAGGTATTTGGTGACCTGATTCTTCATATCACTGACTTTTTCTTTGTAGTAGCATTTCACGATTGTTTGACTTTTATAGATTTTTTTTATCAAAGACACCTCTGCAACAGATTTGCACATTACAGGCAAAAATACCAATTTAAGACAATTTTTAGTTATACAATAAAAAAATTGTCTCCTGTCTGAAGGTCCCCCCAATATAAATAAATAAATAATGCTGGACAGTTCACACTACATTATCTAGCCCCAAGCTAAGCAGAGCTTGTGTTATGGGTACTACATAACTGATATACTTAATACAATAGGTAGGTACATTACATAGATATGTTTTTTAATCCCCGACGCAAAAACGACGGGGTGTTATAAGTTTGATGTGTCTTCGTGTGTGTGTGTCTGTGGCATCGTAGCTCCCGAACGGATAAACCTATTTTTTTTTTTTGAAAGGTTTATTAGTCGGTGGTTTTCTTAGCTATGTTTGATCCAAATAAGTTCAGCCGTTTCATTGCGTTGAGGGTTTTTTAATTCTTACAAAATTAATTGCTCTTTATTATACATAGAAAATACGCAGAACACCCTGAACAAATATCTTTAGATCGTACAAATATTTGTTCCGAGGCAGGAATCGAACCCGCAACATCCTTCGTCGCAGGCGATCCTTCGCCCGCCGCGCCACAGGGGTCGTCAATATAACAATAACTAGTACGAAACTAATAACAGACTCTTGACTCGGAAAGCGTCTGGTTGATCTACACTATTGATTAATCATAAAAATGCTACAAATTAAGTTGGCAGACACAACAAGTCGTTATCGCCCCGTGATCCCCTCGACGCGCGACGCGTCACAACGTCCGTTCACTCGTTTGTTTTGATATGACAATGTTCCTCAAAAGACGCCGTCTCGTCATCGCGTGTTATGTTATCAACATTGTTGCAATCCAACACTTTCAATGTCAAGGTCGCGCGACATTGTCGCAGTGGCCCACTGAACGATGGTGTAATTTATTGGGTAACATCAGTTTACGATGCTGCCTGTTATTGTCCATTTCAATGTAACCGGTCGTTGCCTCTGCTGTTGTATTTGTGCTAATATTGGCTTAAAACATTTATTTTTTAAAGTGGGAATCTGTTATTAATTTTATAATATGCTTACGTATTTATTCGGTGCTCATACCAGTTTTTTACAAGGGATTATTTAACTTGCAATGTATGTCCGGGTGGAATCTTGCAACTGAATTTTAAAACAGTTATCCTTAACCGATTGAGATGATATTTTGCATACCTGTCACGTTCTGATGACAATGCAATATGATGGTGACAGCGAGCTGATCTGATGATGGAGACGGAAGGTGGACAACGGAACTCTTCGAGGGATAATTGTAGACTGGCTGTCTTTAGACTTATTTTGATCAGCACACGGTTACGACAACTAATTTTATAAAAGCTTGTTTTGAAAAAAAAAACACAAAAAACTTATTCTGTGAATAGGGCCCACACCTATTTGTGACTTGTGGTAAGTTACACAAATGAATCACATATTGATTTGTTCCTTAAACTCATCCAATTTGTTCAACTGGTTGAACAGATAGTTGAACATATTGGAGTAGTGGTACAATTTTTTGATTCCAGTGTTGTATTAGTTATATATACCTCGCCTGCGGGAATACTGAGAAATACGATATTAAAACATGGATGTCACAGTAACCTAATAACTCACTAAGAGCGTTTGCCTGGTGAGTAGGTAGGTTCCATCGGTAGTATAGGTCAGTACAATAGAGCTCTGTTCAAAAATAAATAGCATATATATAAATTAAAGTCGCTCATCCATATGTACTATTTTCACGATTTGAGACTAATTTACGAGAAAAACATATGATGCTATTTTCACGATTTGAGACTGATTTACGAGAAAAACATATGATGCGATTTTCACGATTTGAGACTGATTTACGAGAAAAACATATGATGCGATTTTCACGATTTGAGACTGATTTACGAGAAAAACATATGATGCGATTTTCACGATTTGAGACTGATTTACGAGAAAAACATATGATGCGATTTTCACGATTTGAGACTGATTTACGAGAAAAACATATGATGCGATTTTCACGATTTGAGACTGATTTACGAGAAAAACATATGATGCGATTTTCACGATTTGAGACTGATTTACGAGAAAGGAATCATCCCAACATATTGTGACTTCGCCAAACGCGCAAAGCCGCAATAACTTTTTAATGTATTTTAAATGGGTACTTAAAAGACATAGAAACTTTCATCCTGAATCAATTTACGAGAAAGTAATTATCCCAAAATATTGCCACTTCGCTCACCCATTAAAATACATCGAAATTTTCATCCTGAATCAATTTACGAGAAAGGAATTATCCCGAAATATTGCGGCTTCACTCACCCATTCCAAATACAAAGAGAAGTTCATCCTGAATCAAATCAAATCAAATATCTTTATTTACTAGAGTATGGTAAAGTTATGGGTTAGGTTATGGGTTTGCTTATAAAGCGTGCAAACATACCTTTACGGTTGTTAACATTGTTGGTATGAGGTACCTATTTATGACAAAGGAAAATTTGAATTTAAATTAAAAAATATGTCAAATTAAGAATTAAGTAAAAAAGAAAAACAAAATATTAAACACAGTAAAAATAAAATACCTATACAATCAAATAATGTCCATTTGTCATAATTATTTGTTAAAATATTAACAATAATTAATTTCACAAAAATAATAATTTTATAAGTCATTTATTACAAAGAATCCAAAATCAAATCGATGTCCAAATCAATTTATGAGAAAGGAAATATTCTGAAATATTGTAGCTTCGCTCACCCATTTAAAACATATCGGAATTTTCATCCTGAATCAATTTACGAGTGAGGAAGCATCTCGATATATTGCGACTTTGTTGTCCACCCATTTAAAATACATCGAAACTTTCATCCTAAATCAATCTATCTGACAACTGCATTAAAATCCTTTCAGTACTTACGATTACGTTGAATAAACGGAAGACGGGTGAACGACTTTATTTTAAAATATTTATTTCAACGGTGCACTATTTTATTGGGACATATTCACTCAATAAACCTACCGTGCTACAAACACAAATTATTCGTGGAATCGTTGCACCGTGTTTTGTCTCATTCGATCGAATTTGAAACTGCATGTCAATAATTAATTTCAATTTAATTTATTTATTTAATTCAAGTTACTTAGACTCATAAAAGGGAGGTACATATACATCAATAACAATAATAACACATGTCACACATACACAACAACACATATAATCAATTAAACAGAAGAAATCAAAATGAATGAAAAAAAAAAAAGACACCGCTTGCTGTCCGTATTACGATTCAGTTCGATCAACCGGACTACGGAAAAAATATATTTACTTTGTAACAATTCTTAGGATGTTTCGCGTTTTATATTAACACGGGTTTTTTAGTCGTGACATTAAGTTTAAAATGGCGTTTTAACCCATGCTGGGGCCCTTTGGGCACACAATAGGACGACCTCTGTGGAGCGGCTGGCGATGGTTCGCCTGCGACGCAGGAGGTTGCGGGTTCGATTCCCGCCTCGGAACAAATAATTTGTGCGTTCTGCAGATATTTGTTCAGGGTGTTCTGGGTGTTTTCTATGCATAATAAAAATATCTATCTATGTAATGTATTATATTAAGTATATCAGTTATTCTAGTACCCATAACACAAGCTCTGGCTTAGCTTGGGGCTAGATAATGTTGTGTGAACTGTCCAGCATTATTATTATTATTATTATTATAATAATTTGGGGCCCTTTTGGAAAGTAAAAAAAGCTAATTATACTAACATTTTTGTACTATGATCTTCTATTCATTATGGGTAATCAATATAATATCAATAATATTAATTTAATATCAATAACCAAAACCAAGCCAAATTTAGACTTGAATATGACTTTTGTTTTGTCTTAAAAAGATCCTTACTAAGCCAAATAAGTCAAAATCAAGTCAAATGTCGTGGAAAATTTATTAAATCTAAAACAAAAATGAGGCAAATTGATTTTGTCTTAATTTGGTTAAATAAAATCGACCTAATTTTGACTTAAATTTTAAGACAAAAAAAATAAGTTTTATTTCCGACCCGGGTGTTCATTACTGTGCCCGACAAAAATGTTATAGAATAAATGTGATATAAATTGTCGGTTCTTCGGGGCCCCCTGATGAAGGGAGGGAGAGCCTGGGCACTGGTCCCGTGTGCTCTTATGATGACGGTATTGGGCGAGGTATAACTAATATTACCACTGCAGTTTAGAGATTCTAAGGAACCACACAACATGTTTTTCATTAATCTTAGAATATAGTTTACTCTATATTCTAAGTCATTCATATAGTACCTACGCCACAAATAGTACCTATGTTCCCGACATCTAGGGGCCTAATAAAAATTGTCTCCTTTACCTATTTATTAATAATGCATTGACTGTCGCATGACTTTAGCTGTGGTATTTGTCAATGGAACGTTATATTTAATGTTATTCTATACATTTTTTTTTACACAAGACGAATAAATAAACCTTGTTTGCCAGTAAGAACATCAAACCCACACGTAACGAGTCAGAGATACAGCGCCACCAACTTATCAGTTCAGGTGGTCAAAATTGGAACTAAAGCCGATTACAATTTATTCACAAAAATGACACTACAAAAACTTGCACTTTTATACTTAAACCTTTTCTATAGCTCTGTCCTGTATTTTAACTTCCCTTTTTTGGTAAATTTCTTAATGTCGATAGCAAAATGGCCGCACTAGCGTCGCTGCCAAATGAACAGATAAGTTTGTGGAACTATAAACGCATCAAACATATCAAACTGCAGCCAAATGGCCATAGACCCACTACGAAAGATGGTCTAAACCAGGCCTACCCTACCAGTCCAGGCTTGAATATCGACCTCAAATACAAACGAATTACAAAGGCAGAAGGTTTGTTTTGCGAAAACAACTCTCGAGCTATAGAAAGTCCGAGGCTATTTCAAAAATGACATAATCTCAGACTTTCTCTGACTGTATACGGACGCACCCATTTTACTCAAAACAAGCAGCCTCCTACTTTAGCAATGATCTAAAAATGAACAGTATGAGTGCTTGGTTCTTCTCTTCTTGGCTTCTGAGGAGTGCTCCAAACAAATTCGCCAATGTCAAGTGATATAATTTCATTTGTATAGTCAGTCTCCGTCAAGTCATAACCCAGTTTAAATGGTGGCAGAAAAACAGAGTTTTTACAGGAAAAAAACAACCATTTCGAAAAGACAAGCAATACACTTAAATTTAACTGCATCACACATGTGCTATTTGTCCAAATTACACGAAATAAATCGAAAAAACACAAATAAAATGAGGTTTCTTTCAAAAATGGCAGATTTAATCGACTGCTTCGTTATAATTTCGACAAAGCGCTTGTGATGTGACACTTTCATACACGATCAGTCAGTTTGACACTTGGAAAATTGGTATAGTAGCGCGAGAATTCATTTCGGAAAACAAACCATCTGCTTTTGTTTTAAAGTCGTATTTACCACAGGACGATATTTAAGCCTGGACTGGTAGGACTGATCTAAACTCAGGTTTAAACCATCTTTTATAACGAGACTGATAGTGTCTGTGATAGTAAGTTTAACCCAAATCCAGAAATCCAGAGCCAATCAGGACCGTATCGAGAGAGGTTCTCTCGCGTCGTGTCGTGTCGGAAATCGAACAGTAACTACCTCGTATCAGCAAAATCGTACGATGTAAAGTGTAAACGGGTCTGCACGACGCGGGTTCATTGTCCCCTTACTTTGTAAGGACACCTTGAAACCGATACGACAGAGCCTGCGAATTCCTCAAACTTTTTCTACAACTAAGTGAAGTATTAAAAGCTCTTTAAGTTCTTTGAAGTATGTTTTATCCTGAGATAAAGATATAATTACGATCATTAAGGCTCTATTACGATTAATACCTAAATAAGTAAACATACGTTTAATTTAACATAAATTATACCATAATTTTCACTAGAAACGGGATATTTACCATGATTAATGATGATGTTAATTATGTACATAACCATGATAGTTTCAAAAGTTATAAATTATACCACCTTTTTACGAGATTGAACAGTACATAAACACAAAACATATCTAGTTCTTAGTAAACAAAAAATGGAAAGAGTTAGACCTTTTATGGATTTAGGTACCGTAAAAAGTTAAGTTAAGTTCGTCGTAAAAGTTTTCGTCGTTTTAAGTTTTTGTTTTTTAAATTAGATGACATATTAAAAAAAAATGACTTCTAATGAAAATCATTATTTTTACCAATTTTATTAAAAGTATATATAAAGGTTACCTAGTCGTTATCTTTGTCAAATCATGTCCCAGCAATACGGAGATCTATTTTTGTTAATTACATGTTTTGAAGGTTTTTTTTTACACTACTTAAAATGACGGAACAAGCAGAGGGCCCACCTGATGATAAGCGGTACCCTCTGCCTATGAACAGTGCATTATCACATAGGTCACGTCCACCTAGGACGCGCTCTATGTGGCATTGCACTGCGCCCGCCACCCTGAGACATAAAGATGAAAAGTCATATGTGCCTGTAATTTCACCGGCAACCATACCCATCAAATCGGAACATAGCAATGCCAGCACTACTGTTTTGCGGCAGAAATAGGTATGGTGGTAGTACTTCCCCGGACGAACTCTTTCACAAAAAAGCTCTACTACTACTAAAATCCCTAATTATGCCAATTTCAAGTATATTTAGAAGTCCAGTCGTTAGAGTCTGAGTCAAGTCATGGAGCTATTTCCAATGATTACAGCTTCTTAAGAAAGATATGACAGGCGTCAGGCGTGCATTCGTACCTGCGTAAAGCAGATTATATAAACGCTGTAATTGCACACTTACGGCGAAACACAGAAAAGGGGGAGTTTCTGCAGCAGGCGGCAATAATAAAGTATTATTTAGCTACTTTTTACTTTCGTAATTAAGCTAAGTAGTGAAAATTATGGTACATTCGTGCGAGACCTCTAATATTACTTTTTAACCCTCGACGCAAAAACGACGGGGTGCTATAAGTTTGACGTGTCTCTCTGTGTGTTTGTGTGTGTGTGCGTGTGTGTGTGTGTGTGTGTGTGTGTCTGTCTGTGGCCTCGTAGCTCCCGAACGGATGAACCTATTTAGTTTTTATTTTTTGTTTGAAAGGTGAATTTGTCGGGAGTGTTCTTAGCTATTTTTGATCAAAATCGGTTCAGTCGTATCATTGCGTTGAGGGTTTTTTGAATTTTTACAAAATTAATTACTTGTGGAAATATCATTATTTTACGCTCAGTATGAAGAGAGAATGAATTAGGAGGTATTTCAGGGTCGTATATAGCAAGTGCCGTGGTGTGTCCGGCCTAAGAATAGACTTCCGTCACCTCCCGTGGATGTCGTAAGAGCCGACCAGCCGGATTACCCGGACTTGTTGATAAGATTCGTTGGTATAAGATTTTTCCTGGCTGCTAGCTTATTATGGAATGTGTTATTAATGGAAGAAAGCGTTAGCCGAGTCAGTCGTGATCCGTAATACACACAGATAAAAAATAAATAAAATCTTTTTTTATGAATTAGTAACCATAAACTAACGCACCATGGGTCAAGATATTAGAGTACAGATCAAAAAAACTTGTTGTTTGACGTATAAATAGCCAAATTAGAAGGAAACTTCGCTTGCGAGAAAAAGGGCGTAAGCGCCATACCATTACCATTACTTCTTTTCATCTTTTGAGAAACTCTTAGAGGATCTTACTCCCGCTTTCAATCACACTATCATCTTAGGTGATTTTAACACGTGCCTTCTTAAAGGTGACTCCCGTACTTCTTATTTTGAATCTCTCGTTAAATCCAGTAATCTTGCCATTCTGCCACTTAGTGCAACTCACCATTTCCCAAATAGTACACCCTCTCTTCTGGATTTGATACTTGTATCATCTACTAATAATGTTCTCAGACATGGTCAGTGCTCGGCGGACGCCTTCTCTTATCATGATTTAATTTTCCTTTCATATAAAACTCGTCCGCCGAAAGCTAAACCCAAAATCATTCTGCAGCGTAATTTTGGTGGCATAAATCTGGAGAGTCTTCGTGCAGATGCATCTCAGATTGTTTGGTCGGATCTAGCTAACGCCAGTAATGTTGACGACAAGATTTGTTTATTTAATGAAATCCTTATAAAACTGTACGATAAGCACGCTCCCTTAAGATCAGTTAAAATAAAGCACCTTCCGGCACCATGGCTGACAACTGAAATAAAAACTGTTATGCATAGGAAAAACGCAGCAAAGTTCAAGTACAAGTGTCGTCCAACGGATGATAACTATAAGAGATACATCGAGCGCCGGAATCTCTGTAATAAGGTGTGTAGGGACGCACAACGCCGACATATTCACAAATCCGTTGATAATGTTGATCCTTCTAAAGTTTGGAAGTTTCTTCGAACATTAGGGATTGGCAAATCTCGTCTTGATAATATACCTAAAGATTTAGACATTGATTTACTAAATCAACATTTCTCTTCTTCTTCCAATATTGATGGATTAACAAAATCGAACACCATTAAAAATATCTCATCACTGCCTCCCCTAGATTCTATTCCTTTTATTTTTTGTCAATTTTCCGATTGTGATGTTAAGAGGAGTGTGACATCCATAACATCCAATGCAGTTGGCAATGACAGCATTAGTCGCAATATGTTGGTACCCATACTTGATGAGGTCATTCATGTCCTCTCCCACATTCTTAACTATTCTATTTCCAGTGGGATTTTTCCTTCTGTCTGGAAGAATGCCCAGACAATTCCTTTACCCAAAAAAATTAATCCTTCCTCGTTTTCCGAATTCCGCCCCATATCCATACTTCCGTTTCTCTCTAAAGTTCTAGAACGCTTAGTTCATGATCAATTAAGTGCATTTCTAAGTAGAAGCTCCCTAATCAATCCTCTTCAATCCGGGTTCCGTCGTGGTCACAGTACCACGACGGCCTTGACCAAAATCACCGATGACATCCGTCAGGGTATGGACAATCAACTTGTGACTGTGCTGGCATTGTTAGACTTCAGCAATGCTTTCAACAACGTAGACTTTCACATTCTTCTGGCTGTTCTTCGCTCTCTTAACATATCTCCAACGGCTATTGAGTGGTTTCAAAGTTACCTGTTTGGGCGCCGGCAACGTATCTTTATTGGTGACACTTACTCATCGTGGTGTGATTTAACTGCCGGTGTGCCTCAGGGCGGCGTTCTTTCTCCTCTTCTCTTTGCTATCTTTATAAATTCAATCTCTGACACACTCTCGTCATCCTACCACCTTTATGCAGATGATCTCCAGATTTATACGCAAGCTCCTGTGAACAACTTAAATGTCGGTTTTGACATCATCAACAGCGACTTAGCGCGTATTCTCGCATGGAGCAATGCTTACGGGCTCAAGGTAAATCCCATAAAAACGCAGGTTATCGTTGTAGGCAGCTTCAGAATGATCCCCAAGATTGACTGGTCTGTTCTCCCTTTAATTATGTTTGATGGTGTTACTATTCCTATTAGTGACACTGTTAAGAATTTAGGCGTGTTGATCGATAGGAATATGACTTGGGGACCTCATTTGGCTGAATTGAGTCGGAAGATGTTTGCTTCAGCCGCTTCGCTGAGGAGACTGCGAAATTTTCTGCCGACATCCACCAAAGTTACGCTGGCGCAATCACTCTTACTCCCTATTCTCGATTACGCTGACGCCTGCTATCCTGACCTCATTGAAAAATACCTCGATAAGCTTGAGCGCCTTCAGAATTTCTGCATTAGGTTTATATTTGGCCTACGCAAATATGACCACGTCTCCGAATTTCGCATTAAGCTCAAGTGGTTGCCTATACGCCATCGCAGGAATACTCACATTCTGTCTCTCTTGTACAGTATTTTATTTAACCCTTCTGCCCCTCCTTACCTCAAGGGGCGCTTTCAATATCTTCATCTCTCCCACCCTTTTGCATTGCGCTCCTCTGAGTCATTGCAACTTAAAACTCCTGAGCACACTTCCACTTTCTACCTTTCTACGGATATTCCTTTACTGTACAAGCTATCCGCCTTTGGAATGATCTTCCTCTGGTTATCAGAACCGCTAAATCTCTTCCTATCTTCAAAAAGCTATTGTTTAATCATTTTTTTTTGTCCATGTCGTAAGGCTGTAAATTCTAGTAATATGTTCAGATATTTTTATTTATTTATTTAGTATATTTTGTGTAGTTATATTATATATTTATGTTATTATAAGTTAGATTGTATGTATACGTATACTTTTATTTATTTATTTGTTTGATCTACACCACCGTCCTTTATCGTTCTCGTCAATTCCAGTCCATCCCAAGGTTGTCTGGAAGAGATCGCTCTCAGCGATAAGACCGCCCATTGTACTTCCATAGGTACTTATTTTTCTGATTGTTTTTAATGTTATTTTTATTTTTGTGGTGTGCAATAAAGTGTTATCTATCTATCTATCTATCTATTACACTCCTCATATTCGTATGGTGTAAACTACACGGATATAGCACATAAAATACAGTACACCATACATAGAGCAACACGGCCACCAGGCGACCCGGAGACAGCGTGCGTCCGTGTCAAGTGCTTGTCAAACTGATACAGCGGCTTCTGAATGTGCTTTGCGCTTACAATGTAGTTTACTCTTTTTACTCCCGACGGACCGGAGCGTCTCCGTTCCGTCGCGATACGATCTTGCATTTTCTGTCGTACCAATATCCATTGTACGACATGTGGAATGAATCCGGACTACGTTTTGGGATTAATACGCACAAAATACAATTTTATTTTTCGTTGGATGAATACGGTCTACATTTTGGTCAGAACCCGGAAATAAATACTCGTGGGATGAATTCATGGGATCAGTACGGATGCACCCGATCGTAAGACTTTAGGATAAGAGGTTGTTTGTGTGTGCAAACTATTGTTCCCGCTTATCTCAAAAATGGTTTAAGGTGGATGCTCTCGCTTGTGGCGCGAAATGCAATTTTTTTTGAATTCGCGAGAACTAGGAGACACACGTGTTTTAATTGATAGTATCTCATAAATATCATCAGTACGATAACAATACGATACCCATAAACAAAAAAATCAGGTTTTTTTTTGTTTAGTGGTATTGCAGCTAAACTGATAGGTGGACGTTGAACTATGTGGTAATGCATTGTTACAGGCAGAGGTTACCGCTTAACATCAGGTGGGCCATCTGCTTGACCCGTCATTCACGTACTTAAAAAAAAAATTATTTTTGTAATTTTTCTAATGAAATGAATAACACATGCCCCCAGGACATGATCTGCCGTGGCCAATCTAGAAATCATGTAAATGTTTTTTTATTTTTTCTAAACTTCTTGGAATGACGGATCAAGCAGATGGCCCACCTGATGTTAAGTGGTACCCTATGCCTATGAATGGTGCATAGGTCACGTCCACCTAGGACGTACCCTATGTGGCATTACACTGCGCCCGCCAACCTGAGACATAAAGATGAAAAGTCTCATGTGCCTGTAATTTCACCGGCAACCTTACCCTTAAAACCTTATGCTTTCTAGCATTAAGTTCGCCTTTGTACTTCTTTGTTTTATGTGCAATAAAGAATTTTCTATCTATCTATCTATCTAAAACCGGAACACAGCTATGCGAGCACTACTGCTTTGCGGCAGAAATAGGTATGGTGGTAGTACTTCCCCGGACGAACTCTTTCACAAAAAGCTCTACTGCTGCTAAATCAGAGATCCCTCCCTGATTGAATGCAATTGCGGTGGGCCTATTCAATGTACGCGCCATTTGCTCACCTGTCCCTTGTGTACCAGCTGCACAAAGGACGACCTGAATAAAGCCACAAAGAGCACAATTACAGTGGCCAAATTGTATTCTAATACCATCTTAAAATATAATAAAACCATCCAAGTGCGAGTCGGACTGGCGCACGAAGAGATCCGTACCACATTATCTATAAAAACGGCAAAAAAAAAACACGTTTGTTGTAAGGGAGCCTTTTTTTTACTTATAGCGGCAATAGAAATATATCATCTGTGAAAATTTCAACTATCACGGTTCATTAGACCCAGCCTAGTGACAGAAGGACAGAGAGTCATAGTAATAGGGTCCCGTTTTACCCTTTGGGTGCGGAACCCTAAAAAGGTGAAACTTTGACACGAAAGAAGAAGAATAAAATGAAGTTATACAAAATGTAATAGATTGTGATACAATATGACCGATAGCACCGCACTGGTCAGCGCTACAATATTAGCAGAGTATATCACTCCACCTGCGCTGCGTGCCAAAACATTTTGTTACAATGGAACGTTCTATCTACTCCTACAATCTATATTTACATTCAAGAACACCATTTTCAAACAATATTTTCTGAAAGAACATGTTTTATTATAATACTGAGTGACTAGGTTACACTAACTTAACTCTACTTTTTATTGTTTGATTCCACAGACCATACATCAAGATAGACACCGCAAGTGCACCTAACAAAACAAAAGAAAACCGTGCAAAACAGCATTTCACGCCAACTCAGCGCTTACTACTTTACAAAGCACAAGTTCGGCCACACATGGAATACTGATCTCACCTATGGCTCGGGGCCCCTAAGTAGGTACCAGCTGCTTCGCTTTGACTCCCTACAGAGAAGAGCCGTTAGAATCGTCAACGACCCCAAGCTCTCCAGTTCACTAGAGCCGCTGAGCCTGCACCGAGACATCGGCTCGCTCTGTGTGTTCTATCGACTCTATAATGGGGAGTGCTCTCAGGAGCTGTTCAATCTCATACCCGCATCCCGGTTCTACCATTGCACTTCTCGACAACGCAAGGGAGCTCATCGACACGTGGGTATCTCGTACTGCTCGCTTTACGAGATCTTTTCTCCCCCATACGTGCAAGTTGTGGAATGGTCTCCCTCTTGAGGTGTTTCCGCTAAAGTACAAAATGAGCCGCTTCAAAAAAAAAATAAAGAGTCCTAACAGGGCAGGCAACGCATTGGCAATGCCTCTGGTGTTGCAGATGTCAATAGGCGACGGTAACCGCTTACCATCAGGCGGGCCGTATGCCAGTTTGTAGAGCCATTACGTAAGATGGTACCTGATTTGGTTGGCCGCCAACCAAGGCAGGTGCCATGTTACGGTGAACGAGCTGTAAAAAGCTTGCGCAATGTACCTATTACGCAAACAAATCTCAAATCAGTTCGCTCTCAGCTGTCTTCGTGATAGCACGTCGGATGTTAATAGAAAAATGCCTAATTGCGCCATAGTGAACTGTAAAAATTCATCAAAATCAGCTAGCCGTGCGAATGGAGATATTTCGTAGCAAATTAGGTGCAAAATAGAACGGAACGCTTGGTTTCATACAAATTTACGTGTTTGCTTTGGGTTTGTTTTTTGTGTGTGTGTTTTGGGTTTTCACGGTCGTTTCACATCATGCTTAGCCTTGAAATTAGATGGCGCGAGCTCTATACTTAACTGTCAAAATAAAGTGAGATGTCAAAGTCAACCACGTAGTTATATATTTTCGTGGTATTTTGTTACTATCACACAGAAGCACAGACAATGCATTTGACAACCATATTTGAATCAGCGCCATCTAACGAGAAAAATCGAACTACTTTTTTTTTTAATTTGAATATGAATAGCCGAATAGCCCTCATTTCACGAAGAGAACCGATCGAAAATATTGATAGGTGGTCTTTGTGGAAAAAAACAGATTCTCCAAATCGGTGCGCTTCGTGGAATGCTTCATTTATTTAGAGGTATCTATTCCACTCCAGTTGAAAAAAATGATTTGTTAGCCGTTCGAGTCCAATTAGTTCAACTTCGTACATTTTTGAAAAGATTTGAACGGAATTGATTTTATTAGTTCAACTTCCTAAATTGTGTAATAAAAAAAAACCTAACAGTCAACCTAGTACCTAGTGACTTGGGCCCTTTTGTAGTTCAGGTAAGTAAGCAAGTAAGAGAATAGCGCTCGCGAAACGAAAAGTGTGCTAAAATCACGAAATTTTCTTGGAGTTGATGACATAATATTCAAAATAGAAGTAAATTCCGTTTGCATACAAAAAGGCTCAAGCGCCCTGACGGTACACTCCCCTCAGGGCGATAACAGCCCCCAAACTGCAATATAGACCTCTCGTTAAAAGCCTACTTCTCATAAACGGATAATCAAAGCAATCAATAACACGAGAAGACGCACGGCTCGGTACCATCCTTACCTCATTAGTATACCCTCTATTCGTACTAAACGATTCAGTTCTACCTTTATAATGCGAACTGCTAAGGAGTGGAATACACTACCGTCGTTTGTCTTTCCTGAAAACTATAATCTGGGTCTGTGAATAGTAGCCTTCTAGACCTTTGTGCTTCATCTTACGCCACATCGTCACTTACCACCAGGTGAGATCGTGGTCAAACAAAGGTCTATGTTTACAAAAACGAAATTTTCGTGAACATACGTTTTATTTAGTTTGTAATGTATAACTATTTATTTTAGTCTAGGATTCAAACTGGCAATTTGATACCAAATAAATAGTTACAGTTGTAAAATGATCAAAATGGAACAAACGCGCTATTCTATTGCAAAAAAGGTAAAAAAGCACAGCTGCGCCCTCCAATCCCGCGACGCTTCTCTTTTTGAACAGACTCTAGTGACAAAGTTTGAGGTGACTTATCACTTCGCACACGTCACAGTAGTAATTATAACACTGCAAAAGTAATAAAAACTAACTACATATAATTAATTCTTGCAATTCAAGGTAAAGGGTGCGCGAAGTACCAGAGGTGAAAGATCAGTAGCAGTTGCATAATTCATAACAATTTTTATTGTTACATTGACTATGCATTACATAGGGCGAAGGTGGAATATAATTGTGCTACTCGCTCTGTTCCAGATAATTAATGCTAAATACTAGTACTAAATATAGGCGTTTATGTGTACATAGTAGGTATAGCGGGTTTAGGTTTATTGTTTTTTTTTAAACTATGGTAGACCCTTTATTGACTGCGATCTCATCTATGGTAAAAGACGATGCGGCGACGTTGGAGCACGAAGGTCTAGAAGGCACCTATTCACTCTTGCCTTGGTGGGGTATAACGCAAAATTACTAATCTTAGATGACTTTTAACTAACTAAATCAAGTAGAATATTCAAATTAAAAATATGCATGGATACTACATTATAATACCGAGGGATCACCCAGACAGAAGAACGATAGGACAAAATTTTCTCAATAAAAAAAAACACAAAGTTACCTCTAACTTTTGGCAAGATTAGATTGTTTGTCAATATGGTACAGATCAATACAATAAAAGGGAGGAATCACCCACGGGGTTTTTTAAAGTTATCTATATTTTACGAGACATAAAAAAAAAACACGTTTTGAACCGGTGCGTGTCGTTTTTTTTGTATGAAGATTTCTGCCTGGTGTTCACGCAGTCTGAAAGAGACCCATAATATATTATTATAATTGTCAGGAAAGACAGACGACGGCATCTTGTTCCATTCCTTAGCAGTTTGCATTACAAAGGTGGAATCTAAACGCTTAGTGCCAATTTCGGGTATACTGATGAGGTAAAGGATGGTACTGAGCCGTGCCCTCGTGAGCTTGTCGTATGATGAACAGGAGATGCAGATCGTATAGCCCCGTCACACTAGCTGTTTCATTAGTTACTTTTTTTTTTACTTCGTGAACGACGGACCAAGCTGATAGCCCACCAGATGTTAAGCGGTAACCTCTGCCTTTAACGATGCATTGTTTCATAGGTCACGTCCACCTAGGACGCACCCTATGTGGCATTGTACTTTGCCCGCTACCCTGAGACATAACGATGACGGGCGGGTGCAGAATACTTATTCTCATTCAGATATAATAACTGGCTGTCTGAAACCCACTCCACAAGCCAAACTATACCCACTTGCAGGTATAGCCCCTCCAGAGATCCGTAGAGCTATCGCCTGTTCAGTTGAGAAATCCAAACAGGAAAACGACAGTAGACACTCACTTTATGGCACCAAGAAGTGCAGAAGTAGACTTAAGAGCCGCAATAGCTTCCTTAAGTCGAACGAAGCACTCACAGTGGACAGCCCTAGCGAGGCGCGAATAAAACTTTGGTCGGAAAAACAACCTCCCCTTGCTGACCACGTTGTACCTGCAGAGAAGCTCCCTTCGGGACATGAACTGCCATGGTCCACCTGGAAATCTCTGAACCGACTCCGCAGTGAGGTGGGCCGCTGGTATAACTTGGTTAAATGGGGGTATTCCGACGAGGCACAATGTGACTGTGGGTTCACTCCTCAGACGATGCCTCACTTGCTGTCCTGTCCATTGTGCACCAACACCTGCACCCTAAATGATCTGTGCGAAGCCACTGAAAATGCTGTCGACGCTGATAAATTTTGGTCTTAAACAATTTAATTATCTATGGGAACCAACGACATGATGAAGACGAATTCAGATATTATTTGCAATAAAAGTTTAAGTCGAAGAACCGCGTTTAATTATAATATTTAAACGGTTTACCGTTTACAAAGTTGCATACAAGTAAATTACGAGTTTTATGGCGCCACCGACATTTTCTCGTCAATGTTTTTGTGTTTATAGATAAAAAGTAGGCAGTTTTAATTGGGTTTTAATACATATTCATTAACTAGTAGTTCACCCCGAACTTGACCTCGCGTTGACCCCGTAGCTCGAGAAACCATGTAACGTTCGAACTTAAAACTGATATTCACATAAACTACCTGCAGTTATCTTCAGACAAACACACATAAAATAAAACATATATATGCTTATACCTACACACATTCAAACGCCGCGTCCAGCGATAACGCTCTGAGACCTCGTTTCGCTCGGTCAATGATATCAAAAACTCTAAAAGGCTTAAACTCTTAATTATGGTACTAGTGTGTAATGTTGGTGATTACCGCTGAGGCGCCATGAGGGTCTTACGAGAGCCTAGGGCGGTAATCATCAATACACACGCGTTTTTCAACACACTTGTGAAGAAAATAATAATAAAACAGAAATACACACTCTGTGTAAATGTTCAACTGTCTCTATAACTCACTAGTGAATAATAGCAATGAAAGTCACAGTTTGATTACTGGCGTCATTATGCGACTGATTGCGGTGAAATTAGAGCCACTGTATGAGCAAGTGTGTTGAAAAATAATATGAAGAACCGTCATCGTGATAAGGCGTGGCGTGGGTGTCACGAATTCTCAATAACTAATTCCAGTGAGGAGTTTGCCTTGTGTCTCCTTATTGGAATACGATTTGTTCATGGTTTTTTATGATAAAATATACCGAATTATACAAAAATATACCTATTGAAAAAATAGAGTGAAGAAATTATCAAATTGGGTTTTCCCATTTACGCTAGGCTCGTTTTCTTGCTAGCGGCCAAAGTTGTGGTTCTATAAAATGCCAGTTTCTCTGCCCAAGTTGGTACTTACTTCATACACAGACAAAACATCAGAAAACATACATACATACATAGGCGCACGCCTTTTTCCCCGAAAGGGTAGGCAGACCCACAAATGGGCCTCTTTTCACCGTGGGTTGCACCATCGTGGGATATAGACGTAACAAGTGGTGAGCTCATCGCCGCCATTGCTTCCCACGACTGACTCTGCTAACATTTCTTCCAGTAATAACATTCCTTAAATAAGCTAGCAGCCAGGACAAATCTTAGAGTAGTTTCTGATGGATCCCTGATGATCCTGTGAATATAAGTAGATCGTCCTGTTCGATCCCTTGAAGTTTTTTTTATATTACTTGAATGACTGAACAACCAGACGGCCCACCTGCTGTTAAGCGGTAACCTCTGCCTATGAACAGTGCATTACCTCATAGGTCACGTCCACCTAGGACACACCCTATGTGGCATTGCACTGCGCCCACCACCCTGAGACATAAAGATGAAAAGTCTCATGTGCCTGTAATTTCACCGGCACCCTTACCCTTCAAACAGGAACACAGCAATGCGAGCACTACTGCTTTGCGGAAGAAATATGTATGGTGGTAGTATTTCCCCGGACAAACTCTTTCACAAAAATGCTCTACTACTACTAAAATAAGTTTGGTGTGAGATTTTGTTAGTGAAGTACAGTCAGCGTAAAAATAATTAATCTCTATAGAAATTTGCCAATAAAAACTTAGATGATATACCAACGAATCTTATAAACAAGTCCGGGTACATTAGAAAAATCACAGATGCAAACGTGACCAGTTTTTTACATAAAGTTATAGACTATGGGATTGAATCTATGGCTGTCCGAGCCTTTAGCATATTATCAATGGGCTATAAAACTTGCAACTTTGTTGCATAAGGCTGGGTATACACTGGGCTAGATTTGCTGCGCGATGGTGAGCGGCATTAGTCATCGTTGCGCGATGTACAATCATGGACAATTCAAACGCCGATTTTAAATTTATTTGGTTGATGATTGGGTTGCCATCCGTCCGGGTTTCCCCGGGTTTGTCCTAGTTTAGAGGGCGTCCGGGGAGCGTCCGGGCGGGGTTTAATTTGTAGTCCGGGTTTATAGATTTCAAGTCTTGGGCCGCCACCGGGCGACGCGACGGCATGGCACGCGCTGCGATCAACCGACTAACCAACTCGCTAGATTCACCGATTTATGACAATTTTAACTGTTTTTTTACTATTATTATTATTATTAATTTATTTCAGGTTATATATACACCCATATAACATAACACATTAAAGCACAATAGACTTAAAACTACTACATACAACTAAATAAATCAGAAATACTACAAAATTAACTACATGAATGTTTAAAAATTTAAAATTTAAAATAAAATTACACAAAATGGACAGCACGAAATTAAAATATGAATTGAATTTAATTGAATTTAGTTGTGAATTGTTGTTTATATGAATTTAAATTTGTTTTTTATTTGTTTTTTGTATTTTTTTACTATACTAACGTAATATAACTTTTAAAACCGAAATATCGGGAACAATTAAAACTCAAAAATCATTTTAAATATCCCTTTTCTAGTGAAAAGTATATACTTACGTAACTGTTGCTATCTATTTCAATGGTGTTTCTATTTCAAAGGATGCTCTAGCGATTACCTAATTATGCAGTCTAGTTGCAATCTAGCTTTTTAGGTAAACTGCGTAAATTGGGTAATCGCAAGAGCGTCCTTTGGGAAACCGCAATGAAACTGATTGCAACAGAGTTACGTAATCCGCTATTAAGAGTAGCTGTTGACATGTCCGGTTTCGGCTCCAAAATCCAGGGGTTTCACGCGTCTTGTCTTGTCTCTTCTAGTTACCCTACGGCGAAAGGAGTGTTAATAGTTATTGTTAATTGTATATTATTGTGTTATATTATAATTTTGAGCTCTATACCTAGATTTAGATCATAATTATTATCGTAGAATGAGGGCTTCTCATTTTCAAATTTTAAAAAAAATAGTTCAATTTGGCTCGATAGATGGAGCTGACTCAAGTATGCTTGTCAAAATTAACAAATGCATTGTCTGTGCTTTTGTGTGATGGTAATAAAATACCACGAAAATATATCACTACGTTGTTGACTTTGACATTTCACTTTAATTTGCTAGGTTCAAAGCAGCGCCATGTATTAGGGCATGATTTGAAACGTCCGTGAAAACCCCTCATTGAAATTAACGTGGCTTGAAAAAAAAAAGTAGTAAAGTACGTGGTGTATAGTCGTAATTTTTCTAAAATCATTATTATCATTTTCGAAGCAGTTAAAAAGTTGCATGCGCCGCTTTTAAGCGCCGATATAGTTGCGAACAACATGTAGCGCAATTGTTGCCTACTGGATATCCGGTTTATGATTCAGAGTTCTCACAGTGGCTAGGCTTTGCTAAGCTCCTAGTTACGCCAAGTGCACGTATCGAGTACTTTTACGTCAATCGAGAGTTTTATATCCCGGTGCAGGAATGCCAGTAACAAGAACGTTCTGCGCAATTTAGCGTTTTAGTACCGCTGTTGATGGGTGGTGACGTAAGAGTGCGACTCGTAAAAAAACTATTTATTTAATACATACATAGACACACGCTTTTTCCCCCGAAAAGGTAGGCAGAGCCTCAATGGACCTCTTTTCACTGTGGGTTGCACCATCGTGGAATATAGACGTGACAAGTGGTGAGCTCATTGCCGCTATTGCTTCCCACTTCTGACTCGGCTAACGCTTTCTTCCAGTAATAACACATTCCATAATAACCTAGCAGCCGAGACAAATCTTATACCAACGAATCTTATCAACAAGTCCGGATAATCCCTTAGTCGGCTTTTACGACATCCACGGGAGGAGACAGAGGGGACTATTCTTAGGCCAGACACACCACGGCAACAAATATGTAGGTACCTATACGCATTTTTATTAATCTTAAATATTGCGGTGCATCCGTATTGATCCCATGGATTCATCCCACGAATATTTAATTCCGGACTCATACCAAAATGTATATTGCATGGAGCTTGAAACTAGGTCCAATTATAACGCGATAATAAAATAATAATAATAATTAAATATTATTAAATAGTAATTAATAATTAGTTCAATTATAGCGATTTCGGTATTTTCATGAACAAGTCAAGCATGTGCATTCCGGAAGTGTCATTTGGTGAAGTGTAACTGTTGACGAAGACCAGAGAAGGTCATTGGAGCTCCTAAATGATAAGTATTTCATGGGTGGCGATCAGGGTGACTTTCCGATATCCAATTGAGCTGAAATTTGGCATACCTGTCTAGTACTGATTACAATACAATTTTATGGTGACAGCGAGCTGATCTGATGATGGAGATGAAAGGTGGACAACGGAACTCCTCGATGAACGAAAAAAAGGAGTATCACTAAAAATAAATATTTACCTACTACGTAATCTAACATATAAATCTACTATGCTCTCTAAAATAATATTATTTATACCATTCCCCCTCTAAAAAGCTTATTTTATTAAATGAAAACAGTGAATAAAAAGCACTTTTAATCACGATACAAAATCCATGTTCAAAGAAAACTCGACATAAAAACTTCTTGTGCAAATAACTCCTCGAGATTTGATTGGTCGACATTTTCGACAATGAGTTTAGCTTTAGAATAAAAACTGTTTTGTGTTCTTTGCTGTGATTAGTAAATTGGCGCTATTTTGAATGCTGTAAGTTGTACGAACTCAAAGTTTAGTGGTGCTATATAATAAAAATCGATTGAAAATGCATTCAACTAATGGAGTAGATGTCTATTTTCGCTTAAATCTTTCTTTTTCTCCTGAATAAAACGGATTTATATCGAGGGCCAAGAATCACTCGCGTCGCTCCGGATTCTAACACTTTAATCACTCACTACGCTCGTGATTCAATCATCATGGATCACTCCCTACGGTCGTGATTCAGTCGTTAGAATCCTTCACTTGCTCGTGATTCATCTATGGCCCTCGCTTTAAATCCGTCCTTTATTCACTAATTGCATAATATACCTACTATTGTTACTTTTATTAATTTTATCGATGAACGTTGATAGAGATATTTACGTTATAAGCGCATTGCAGAGTTTTTCACAATTGTTTATAGAGAAAAATTATCGATATCATGTTTTTGGCTCTATTATGCCCTTGGAAATATGATGAAGACTAACATAAATATTTTATGTTGTCATAAACTGTGTCGATTTTGCTAAAAATACGTTTAAGAGAAGCCTGTTTGACTCTTGACAGCCTCTTAAACTCGTGTTTCTTGGTAAAAGTCACGCGTACGCCATTTTCTAGGCACGTAAACCATGTTGCACACGGATAAACCAGTAGCTTAGTTTTAGCTGTATTCATATAGAAAGCAGATTATACCGGCGCCTGTCTTACCGGTACAAAATTTAGCAGTTTGAAAACTACGCGAAAAATCGACCCCTGCTTTAAACCTGAATGGACCCATCGAATTTTGTTCGGAAAGTAGCTAAAGTATTTTTAAAGGAAAACTTCTTTATTACCTAGTGCTACGCAGTTAAGGCGCGGATTTACGACTAAGAGTGGTAGTGCAATAAATAAGTTTTAATTAGTTAGACCGTTACTGTTTTCCGGATAGTTCGTTGGTCTGTCAGACGGGTTCCCGCACTCTCGAACTCACTATTTAGTGTTCCAGTATGGGACACTAATTATAAAATAAATAAACAAATAATGCTGGACACAGTTCACACAACATTATCTAGCCCCAAGCTAAGCAGAGCTTGTGTTATGGGTACTAGATAACCGATATACTTAATACAATATATGTATAACATAGATAGATATTTTTTATTATACATAGAAAATACCCAGAACACCCTGATTATCAGAATTGATTATCTTTAATGATTAACTACACACTACAAAAACAACACCCCAAAAAAAATTGCTGGTCTAAGAAAAGCCCATGTTTATAAGTTATATTCTCAGTAGTTCAACTAACAGTTCAATTGATTGAACTACTAAGATACAACTAAGAGTGGTAATGCAATTAATAAGTTTGAATTAGTAAGACCGTTATACTGTTTTCCGGACCGTTCGTTGGTCGGTCCAGTAGTTCAATTAACAGTTATATTTATTTAACTGCTAAAACTTTTTAGTCTCATTAGTTCAAATAATTAAATTGATGACACTCCCACTGAAGCTTTTGCCTGATCACACACTAGGATCCCCTGTGTATGAGGATCATCAGTATCAGTGGGTATCAGGAACTACGAGTACAGTACCACAACACAGACCCGGAACAAATACTTGCAGATTCCTCTCGATTGTCGGGAGGCCGATATTGAAGAAAAAACATCGTAATTTAATAATAGATTAAACTATAATCTGGGTCTCTTCAAGGCTAGAGTGAATAGGTGCGTTCTAGACCTTTGTGCTCCATCGTCGGCCACATCGTCACTTACGTGAGATCGTGGACAAACAAAGGTCTATCAATGTTTGAAAAATAAAATGGAAAAGAGGTCATTAATGACAGCTAACCTAATAGAAATAACTCAAAGGGTAGGAATTGAAGCACAGTCTCCGTCCTATCAATATGGCCAACTAGGCGTGCCACAAGGTGAAAACGTTTGTCACTGCAGAGCGGTGGCGAATAAAAAAGCAGTAACTCCGGTTGTAACCCAGAGCGAGGCGCACTCACGGGAATATTGTCTACCTTAAATAAGCAGCCGTCACTTTATGACAGCTTCTGAGCTTTTAGGGATGACACACACACTATTCTTTATTTAAATTTCAGAGTAAAACATTATTTCTTTAATGAAATTGAGGCGAGATTAGCTGAAGAAACAGCGTTTTGTCTGGTGTTTTATAAATCATGTTTTTTTAAATTGATTTTATTTATCTAATTTTGTTACCCAATATTATGCACCATTTTAATAAACAAACGAATCTAGGCAGAAAATAAACGTAACTTTAGATATTTTTTCTATAGAGAAAATATCGTCCTATTATGTTTCTGGTTTATGGTTTCTGATATTAAGTGTCCATCGGAATTATAATGTAGTATCCATTCATAATTTTAATAAAAAAATTGTACTTGATTTTAGTATTTTATAAACCAAATCTAAGATTAGGAATTTTGCGGCATACCCCGCCTTAATAGACACTGGTCACTTTATGTCAGCTACTGAGCTTTTATGGATGCCACACACACTTTTTTTTATAAATTTTAAAGTAAATACAATTTTTCATAAGTGGAAATAAGTGATCACATTTGTTTTTGAAGGGGCAAATAAAAAAAGTGTAACTCCGACTATCACCGCAAGCGAGCCCAACTTGCTAGAATATTGTCTACCAGCAGCCGCAGTCACTTTATGACAGCTCGTAAGGTCTTAGGGATGCCACACTCACTGTTCCTATTCAATTATTTTGACGTAAATTCGAGGAACGTCTTATTTTTGACATATATGGACCTTCGTTTGACCACGATCTCACCTGTTGGTAAGTGAAGATGGGGCCGAAGTTGGAACACAAAGGTCTAGAAGGCACTTATTCACTCTTGCCTTGAAGAGACTCAGATTAATAAGGAAAGACAGGCGACGGTAGTGTATTCCACTCCTTAGCAGTTCCCATTATAAAGGTAGAACCGAAACGTTTAGTATGAATAGAGGGTATACTAATGAGGTAAAGATGGTTCTGAGCCGTACGTCTGCTCGTCCTATGATGAAAAGGAGATGGTGGGATCAGCATTCCCTTAAATGTAATCTATAGAAGATCAAAAGGCATGCGACTTTAAGGCGGTGCTCGAGACTCAGGATCTGGTCTTTAACGTGATCCCAACGAGCATTCCACAAAAATAGCGTTACAAAAAAGTGTACTCTTGAGAGCTTTGTTCTAACGACAGTACTTATATTATGGTGACAACGAGCTGATCTGATGATGGAAACAGAATGTGGATAACGGCACTCCTTAGTCTGACTGTGTTTGGACTCATTTTAATCAGCCCAAGGTTAGGGCTGTCTCTACCCGAGGATGCAAAGGGTGCGCGGTAGCCAGGTGCGCGGTAGCCAGGCGCGAGGTGGGGATCTCTTTGGATGGCGCTGAGCGCTCTACCTCATTTTTGAATTGCATCATCCAGCGGAACTCAAGTCATATGTATACATGTAAGGTTTAGTAATAATAGGCTGTAATTTATAGAGACCGACAGACGTTGCCTTGCAATTTCAAATAATTTATTTAGTATTTTTTGTAAATTGACAACCCTATTTCCGCTACCCAACGCCACCCCATTTGATATCCCCATTACACTACCTCGTAGGAGTAAAAAGTCTAGTTATTAGACAAACCTGTAGTTCAAATTGCAACCAGTTAAATTGCGTTTTACATGTTTTATTTAAAGTGACAACTTTGCCCGTAAAATAATGATTTTTGGAACTAAAATAAGAGTTAATAGAAAAACGAGCGTGTTCAATTTATTGGTTCTTGCTTGAGACTCGAAATTCATATTTTATTGTGTTTTTTGCTCATCACAGCTCATCAACAGATTTTGAGATAGCGAAACCTGATTTTGCGGAAACTAGGAAACCTAACACGCATATATTGATTAAAACGGTCTCATAATTACCATTACTTTAGCTACGAATGACAATGAACAAAAAAATCACTGTATAAATAATTGAATGACTTTCGTACTAATGATAATTAGGGAAGAAGCGTATTTACGCGACTAGGGTTTTCCACCAGGTGTTTGCTGGCAAGTACGCCGACCAGGTGCGGGCCCTACAGACTTGAAAGTAGGAAAATACTTGCAACTTGCAAATAAAGTCGCTAGTTCCGCACGCAGATACTTTATCACCCTGTGCAATCGAATTACTTGCAAGATTTTCGTAGTACTTTTTCGCAGTTATTCTCTTTATTTATAACACGGTTTGGTCAACAAGTATTTTTCCACACGCAATTTTTTTTTAAACGCGATTTTTTTCTTTTATATTCCTACTGCACGGAGCAATTTCCTATGCACAAAAACACCTTGAAGGTTTTATGAGCCCTGGTTTTTGGCGCTGGTTTCTTAAGGCAGAAGAACTTGGAAGCCCTGGTTCTCGATTTTGCAAGTACGACCCATCCCTAATGTTAATTAAGAGACACTTTCAATCAATATATGCGTGTTAGGTCTCTTAGATTCCGCAAAATCCAGGTTTCGCTATCTCAAAATGTGTTCATGAGCTGTGATGAGCAAAAAATACAATAAAATTAGAATTTCGCGCCTCAAGCGAAACGTTACCAGCTGCAGATATTTTCCATGTGGCGATGGGCTTGCCACCTGCCACGTGTGGAATGCTAACTACGCCCTTAATGTTCCTACTAGGCCAAAGTGGGCAAGTGACTAACACATTGTCTACCCTGTAGCGGGACATCTTCACGGGAAGGATTACCACCCACGATGTGGATTAAGGTGGCGAAATTCTCTTTTTTTTTGGGTTTTTTGCCCATTACAGCTCATGAACACTTCTTCAGATAGCGAAAGTTGAGTTCGCGAGAACTAGGAGACTTAACACACATGTTTTAATTGATGCTATCTCATAAATATCATCAGTTTAGCTATGATACCCCTAACACATTTTTACAGTGTGTTTTTTTGTTTAGGTAACCGTAGCGGTATCGTAGCTAAACTGATGATATTTATGAGATACTATCAATGTGAACATGTGTGTTAAGTCTCCTAGTTCTCGCGAACTCAACTTTAGCTATCTGAAGAAGTGGTGATGAGCTGTAATGGGCAAAAAACACCAAAAAGATTTAATTTCGCGCCCCGAGCGAGATCATCCACCTTAAAAGATACATAGAAAAAATAATAGTAAGCTTAGTAAAAACATTCTGATCATTTGAAGCTAACCCAAAAATCCAAGCAATTTCACCAATATCAAGTGATATAATTGTATTTTTTATTGTCAAGTCGTCAATAGTCTTCGTCAAGTTATAACCCAGTTTAAATAGTGGCAGAAAAACCGGGTTTTTAAAGGAAAAAATCCACCATTTCGAAAAGACACGCAATACACTTAAATTTAACTACAACACACATTATGCAAGTTACACCGGTAAACATTCCACCAAAACTACACGAAAAACACATTGAAAATAAAAATGACGACGTTTCTTTCAAAAATGGCAGACTGAATCCCTATTGAGTAATATTTTTTTGAATAGATCTTTGCCACGTTTCTCTCATTGGGCACTTCAAAAACTCCTTAGTCAAGATAAAGTGGCAGGTTGACGCGAAGTGGCAGTTGGCAGCACTGCGGGTTTAACGTGTAAAGTCGCCACTAAAGCCACACTTTATTAGACACCGACCGAGAATCTCGTAAAATAGCATTTATGACGTTCTCCTCAATGTGTAGGTACTTTGAAAGTACTAATTGGTAACAATACAATGGTCTACAGCTCAAAAATGGCTGAGCGTTCGTAAACTTTATAGCTATATTTGAAGGCGTCAAAATTACCCAATTCACATTTAAAGCTGGTGTCTGTCAGTACCGGCGCTAAGGTACCGGTACGACCGGATGCATCGTAAGTGTAACGTTAATTTTATTATTGTTTGACTTATGTAATTGCCTTTAACTATACGCATTAATTTTGTTTTTACTTGTTTAAAATGTTGTAGGTCTGGTATGGCATACACAATATGAAAGAAAGAAAGAAAGAAAGAAAAAGATTATTTTTGAACGAGGCGTTACGCTTACGATGCAGCCTAACGTCTCGTTCAAAAATAATGAAGATTTTAAAAGAACTTGTATGTATGATAATAATAAATGATTTACTGATGTAAGGTAACATTACATAGTTGTTAAAGTCATCATTGTTTTTATTTTATTCGTTGAGTGTCATTTCTTCTATCCATGTGTGCCGTTCCAAATAAATACTTAATTTTTCTTTCTTTCTTTCTTTCTTTCATATTGTGTATGCCATACCAGACCTACAACATTGTAAACAAGTAAAAACAAATAGTAGATTGTATCATAAGGGAGCAACATAATATTTTTACGGCGAGGGCGCTTTTTTGAATCCAGAGCGAAGTGAGGGATTCTAGAGTAGAATCCCGAGCGTAGCGAGGGATTCTTTAGTAGAATCCTGAACGTAGCGAGGGATTCAAAGTACGTCGCCCGAGCCAAAAATTTATGTTGCGCCCGTGTGATACACTCTGCTTTTCATCACCCACTATGAGAAAATAAAAGGCGCCTCATATGTTATTGTAATATTATTATTTAATAAAACAAATGGTTGTTTTTTTGTGTTTTTGTGTTTTTTTGGGTGTTTTTTTGTGTTTTGTGCTTTTTTGTGTTTTTTGTGTTTTTTTTTGTGTTGTGTTTTTTGTGTTTTTGTGTTTTTTTTTGTGTTTTGTGTTTTTTGTGTGTTTTGTTTTTTTTGTTTTTTTTGTGTTTTTGTGATTTTTTGTGTTTTGTGTTTTGTGTTTTGTGTTTTTGTGTTTTGTGTTTTGTGTTTTTTTTTGTGTTTTTGTGTTTTTTTTGTGTTTTTTTTTGTGTTTTGTGTTTTTTGTGTGTTTTGGGTTTTTTTGTTTTGGGTTTTGGGCCGTCGTACCAGCCAGTATTTATTCAAACAATATTTGCATTCGAATTATTTGGCGCTGGTTCCAAATTCAATAAGTGCGCCGCAATTATCTTTGCCGCGCACTTTTTGAATTAGGAACTTAATAAGTGCGCCGCAAAACTCATTACTGCCCGCTAAAAGTTTCTCATAGAAAACACCACCGTTGGGTGCACTTAAAGGCGAACCCAGTCGTCCTTTTCGAATAGATGGGATGAAAATTAATTTGTTTAGTTAACGGCAATTACATAAGTCAAACAATAATAAAATTAACGTGATAAATGAAAAGTCAAATAATAAGAAAAGGTAAAATACCCCCATGATGATAATAATATGACTTATCTGTGCCGGCCACGACACAAATAAAATAAATGAAATGTACCCTTACCACAAGTTTCTGACGTTATTCGATCGCTAGCGAGACGATAGTCAATGTCAAATATTAACCAATCCAGTTATTAAGATTTCTAGTCACCCCGATGCTAGGAAGATGGACTAAAGGCATGGAACTAAGGCTAAAAACGAAACGGTATCGATTATACCAGTCTAATTCTTTTATATGAATGTATTCATGTGTTGGAATGAGACAAGCATAAATCTATCTGTTCTTATTTGTGTAAGTCGTACCAGGCCAAATGTCATATTACTACTACATTCATGGTAACAATCTAGGAAGATGTATATGCGCCAATATTCAGGGTACGGAACGAAAAAACGACTGTCGTGTGACAACACATTTGTTTCTCACTAACATAGGATAGCAAGCTATCTTCTAGGATAGGAGTAAGAAGGAACACTCTATGCTTTTTAGCACTCAATCCATGTACTACTACATTCATGCCCCGATGTCATTGGCCAATTTTTGACACTGACTATCGTTACGCTAGCGATTCGATAACTTCAGAAACTTGTGGTAAGGGTACTGAACTAAGACATAACAACAAAAACACACATTTTACAAAAACTCGTACTGGCAAAATAGTACCGGTACGCGACGCCGGTCGACAGCCATCAACCTGCTTTCTGTGTAAATGGAGCCGTGTTACAGTCTCTGCAGCAACACAGGCTTTTGCTCAGTGTTTTCTGTTTCTTTGCTTTACGTGTTCGCTTTTAGATCTCTGAGAATGGTGAGCTATTAAATGTAATAATGAAATGGAAATCGTGTTTGTTTTGCTGTAGTTGACGTCTGGCGTAGTTTATCGTGTGGTTTAGTTTTCTGAGCGCTTAGGAGAAAGTCATAATTTTCAATAATTGCTCAGGATTTAGAAATCGAAGAATCGCTGTTATATATTGACTATGTCTGACTTCAAAATGCTTTAGAATCATTGTCTGTCATTTGCCTATTTCTGCCGCAAAGCAATAGTGCTCGCATTTCTGTGTTCCGGTTTGAAGGGTTATGGGTGCCGGTGAAATTACAGGCACATGAGACTTTTCACCTTTATGTCTCAGGATGACGGGCGCAGTGCAATGCTACTTAGGGTGCGTCCTAGGTGGACGTGACATATGTGGTAATGCACTGTTCATAGGCAAGAGGTTACCGCATACCATCAGGTGGGCCATCTGCTTGAACCGTCATTCCAAGTTGTATTAAAAAAAATGACTGACCTAAGAATATACCCCTCTGTCTCCTCCCGTGGATGTCGTAAAAGCCGACTGGATTACCCGGACTTGTTTGTTAGATTCGATGTTATAAAATGAGTCCCGGCTGCTAGCTTACTTAAGGAATGTATTAACTGGAAGAAAGCGTTAGCAGAGTCAGTTGTGGGAAGCAATGGCGGCGATGAGCTCACCACTTGTCACGTCTATATTCTATAATGGTTAACTTGACGACCTCTGTGGCGCGGCGGGCGAAGGTTGGCCTGCGACGCAGGAGGTTGCGGGTTCGATTCCCGCCTCGGAACAAACATTTGTGTGATCGCAGATGTTTGTTCAGGGTGTTCTGGGTATTTTCGATGTATCATAAAAAATATCTATCTATGTAATATATTGTATTAAGTATATCAGTTATCTAGTACCCATAACACAAGCTCTGCTTAGATTGGGGCTAGATAATGTTTTGTGAACTGTCCAGCATTATTTATTTATTAATTGAAATGTGAAAAGAGGCCCATTGAGGCTTTTCCAACCCCTCTTCGGGGGAAAAAGGCGTGTATCTGTGTATGTACGAGTATATATTCCCCATTCTATAATTTTATTATAATATTACTATAACAGACCTATGTCATCCCAAATAGACTTCAATGCTAAATAAGCTTTATGTCGATGTTGTTAAGATTTAATATGGGTTGGATGAATACTACCGTAGTTCCTGCAATAGTTGATCTAGGTTTGCCAAATCTAAAATGAACTGCCAAACGCTTACTTTAAGTTTCAGTATCGCTTCGTGCATGCTAGTAAGATAAGATCCACTACGTAGGGTGCCTCCAAGCTAGGTAAAGCTGATAACTCTAGATTACTTTATTAATGACTAGAAACTCGCACGGGTAGAATCAGCATCCCCCTCCCTCCCGTCCCTCCTTTTCCAACCCCCCATCTATCCACACACCAGATACAAAAACCTGCTAAAGTTATTCCCCCTATGTTACATTTTTTTTTAAACATACAGAATAGACGGGGCGCGGACGCAACGCTTTTAAGTCTGCGCCTTGTGTTCAAAACACACAGGAGAGACGGGGCGCGGTCGCGATGGAGGCGAGGAGAGGGCGCGGGGTGGCATGCCTGCCAGGCGGGTCTCGCTCGCTCGCAAAGTCAACGTGTACCACCGCGTGCGCGCCCCGTCTCTTCTATATAGTTTCAAAAGTCGGGTCCGTATCTCGTCTCCGCCATGTCCGCGACGCGTCTTCGTCTTAAGTCTCTTTTGCCTGGCCTGCGCCTTATGATATCATATAAAACATTTTTGAATTCAAATTTTGAATTTGATTATCCCACTAATATTATAAATGCGAAAGTTTGTGTGTGTTTGTTTGTTACTTCTTCACGCTGAAACGGCTGGACGGATTTGCCTGAAATTTGGAACGGAGATAGCTGGACTCTCGGAATAATACATAGGCACATTTTTATCCCGATATTCCCACGGGATTGAGACTTACGCGGGTGAAACAGCGGGGCGCTGCTAGTTTAAAATAAACGAGGGCAGAAAGTGGATGAGAAAAGCTGAACACCAGTCTTAGTAGCGCGTGATTAAACTTGGGCTGATGATGTGTTTAAGTGAAACTTCTGAAGTACTCAATTTCTTGTATGAGTATACCTTCAGTATAACTAGTGGCTCGTAAAATAGCACATATGTTTACCCGAGCGAGGTGCAGTACCTTAAAAGCATTGGTAATATAACAAAACGTCTGAACCGAAATTGCCCATAAAAGTCCGACGGCGTTTTCTAACTAAAGCCATGAAATTCAAACGCTAGAGGAATTTACAATGCCTCAGTCTACATTTAACGTTCGTGACGTACACCTTAGTTTAATTAAAGTGGCTCAACGCGAGGCTTGAGATGTTTTGAAAAGAGCATACGAACATGTTTATCTGGACTTTACTAGAGATGGTCATATCAATCATTCAAACTCTTTATTTCATGCTCATTGAGAAATGTACTAAACCTAAACAATAAGCCAATCGCAACATAAATACCAGTTTTACCCAAAATATAAGTCCGATCGACTGTTTTCGTTTGCGCAGAAAAGCGCAGACTGATAGCCGACAGTAGCCGGACATTATAGTATAGCTCTGTACCGCTGTATATAGCTCTGTCCCGCTCACATCTAAGAGTCGACTGGATGAACAAGATGCCGCGATTTTGCCGCAAAATCGATTAACCAATAACAGCGCATGATTTTAGCACGATTGCTATTGGTAGAAAGAAGGTTCCCGAGCTATATAAATTGGTCTACGGCGCAGGTACATCGGGGCGACTTATATTTTGGGTAAAACTGTAACATAAATATAAAAACACTTTATTTATAACAATCTAACACATGTGTGATCGCCGACACGTCAAGGCCCGGGGAATTACGTGACAGACGGCCCTTGATTCGCAGAGCTCAAGCAGGTCAAAGTCGTTCCTCAGAGTCCGTGCGTTAAAGCTTGCCAGGAGCTGAGATCCTGGGCTTTGCTAGCTGGATCTCTTCTGGAGATTTTTAGCCCCCTGATCCGCCATTACCATGGCTGCTACCAGTACCAGGAATAGCGAAGCCGCCGGGGCCTGGTGACCATGCATATTATGCGTGTTTATCATATTGGGAGGATTTGCCATCATCACCGGTGATCGGTGATTGGTGATCGCAGTATTGGTGTTAAGTATAGGTTACATTTCAAAAATGTTCCCAGGAACTTCACGATCTGATCCCACCATCTCTTTTTCATCATAAGACGAGCAGACTCACGGCTCGGTACTATCTAAGGATAGTATACCGAGCCGTAAAAGACCCAGATTATAGGTTTCAGATTGAGGGTATACTAATGAGGTAAGCCTGGGTCTTTTCAAGGCTAGAGTGAATAGGTGCCTTCTAGACATTTATGCTTCATCTTCAGCCACATCGGCACTTACCAATAAGTGAGATCTTGGTCAAACAAAGGTCGATCAATGTTATAAATACATATTAAAAAAAAAAAAAAAAAAAAAAGTGCTCGTGTTGAAGCTGCTGCGCATCCTGTGCCATCGATCGTAAATCAGCTTTTAAGATATCCACGGGAGGAGAGGGAGGGTCACACCACGGAACAAAAAACAAGTTACTACATTTGAGTTCGGAAGAAGTCGGTGGATGGAGGTGGTTCAAGACCGTTCATCGACGCATTCTGTGGGGGAGGCCTATGTCCAGCAGTGGACTTCTATAAGCTGAAAATGATGTGTACGTATCTTTGTCGACATTACACCGGATTAGCAAGCTGAAGTGGCAATGGGCCGCCTTTAATATGCCGAAGAACCGACGACCGTCGGGGTAAACGAAATCTAGCTTCGACCAAAGTAAAAATTTGGTCGAAGATATCTTGAGTGTAGGCCTCGTCTTGGTAAACGAAGCGTGGGCGTTCCCCGGCTAAGTGAGTTTTGAATCCTGGTTGTGGACCCACCGGCAAATGGCGATAATGATAATAATAATGATTTCACCTCACAAGCTCGGAAAGGTTTTGTTTATCAGTCGAAATCTGCGTGCAAAAGTGCTTTTTATCTGCTAGCGTGGAAAAGGTTTTTACAATTCAAACCTTTCTTTTCAAAAAAGGTACGTATTCACTCTAGCCCACATTATAGTTTTCAGGAAGACAGAAGACGATAGTCTGTTCCACTCCTTAGCAGTTCGCATTATAAAGGTAGGTACACCCGAAACGTTTAGTACGAATAAGAGGGTTTCGACCAAAATTAAAAGTAAGACGGTATACTAATGAGGAAAGGATGGTACCGAGCCGTGCGTCTGCTCGTCCTATGATGAAAAGGAGATGGTGGGATCAGATCGTGAAATTCCTGGGAGCATTCCCCGAAATGTAACCTATAGAAGATCGAAAGGCATGCAACTTTACAGCGGTGCTCGAGACTCTGGAGACCTCTGGTAGATGCTGCTGCCCATGTCCTGGAGTAATCCTGTAGTCGGCTTTTACGATATCCACTTTTTTTTTACTATTCAACTTGTGATGACTGAACAAGCAGTTGGCCCACCTGATGTTAAGCGGTACCTTCTGCCTATGAACAGTGCATAATCTCATAGGTAAAGTCAACCTAGGACGCGCCCTATGTGGCATTGCACTTTACCCGACACCCTAAGACATGGAAAGTCTCATGTGCCTGTAATTTCACCGGCACCCTTACCCTTCAAACCAGAACACAGCAATGCGAGCACTACTGTTTTGCGGCAGAAATAGGTATGGTGATAGCACTTCTCCGGACGAACTCTTTCACAAAAAAACTCTTCTACTAACCAAATGACCACTGTACTGACCAGATGCATCAGTATGTTTTAATTTACACTTATTCCTTCTGAATCTCGTATCTCTGGCTCTCCGAAGAAAGTTTCAAGGTTGCCTCTATCAAGCGCACAGCATGTCGCCTCTCTGGTGCTTTTGAGACGTAAACTTGAATGTCATTCCGCTCATACGACCCTGAAGTTTGGAAAGCATCAAGAATAGTGTGTCAGGAATACTCTTGCATGTCGTGTACTGCCATAAAGAAAGTACAGTGTGAGACAGCTTCGTGCATAGGGTTCCGTACACGATTTACACCGGACATATCAGCCGTAGGAAAGCTTATATCCCGCAGTGGATTTCTACAGGCTGTTGATGATGATTAACATAGATCTTCATGGTCTTATTTTAATAACATAATACCTATATTACAATTTATTAGGTCTTTGGTGTTAATTGTGAAAAAATTGTAAACTTCATTGTCACAATAACTTGGCCAAATTGCATTCACAAACTTTGCTTTCCCAACTGTGTGCTACGCTGTACGTGTTGTCGTGTCGCTGTAAAAACCCGTATAACCGAATACTTCGAGTTTTATCGCCCGGAATATATTTACGAGAATTCGTTTTCAGCAATAGCACATAAAGGAGCATTTTTCATTACTTAGCTTTGCGTTGTGTTTAATGATCAGTTTAAAATTGAAATTATAACAGGGTTTGTGATCGTAACTCATTTATGATAATATTTATACTCAACACCATGCATCATGGATTGAAGTTTCCATTTTATTGTGAGTTATATATATCTGCGGATTCTGATCTAATCTGTTCTATGGTGAGCAACAAAGGGTCTTACAGCGAATACAATCTATGTTATTACTAGTTTTATTACAAAACAACTCGATCTACGCATAGACGAGCTAAATGTAAATGAAAAGTATAAACAAAGATTAGATAATAGTTACTACGGTATAAACCCAAGACCTAGAAATCTAGAATCGCTGCAATATTTTCAATCCAAGGAGCGAAGACGCAATAAAAATATGCTACGCTCCACAAGACACATAAAACTCGCTCGACAATGAATTCCTGAAAAAGATAATACTGCGCTAGCGTCATCTCTTTATAACCGAGTTAGAGTGAGCAGGACAAAAGATTCGCGGTAATAAAAGTTTTGATAGGATCCGCCGGAATCCACGGTATCGGACATAGCCGGTTTTACTGTACGTGGCCCGTTTTACTGTCCTGTCCGTGTATCGTCTCAGCTTTATGGGAGACGTTTTAAAATTTTGAGATTTTTATTGCTCTTTTTATAGGATAAGGTCAGATGGGAAATGCTACCGGATGCAAGATAAGATAAAATGCGGAATTGCAAAAAGAAATGGCAGTGCCCTATCGTTGTTGGTTGACCAGCTTACCTACTAGTTGTTTAATTAATAATCTTGTAATCGATAATGTTTTTATACCTACCTGTAATTTGCATACCTAAAATGGTAAAATAGAGTATTGTTTTTAATCCTATTAAATGAGCAAATAAATGAGTGATGATTGATAACCAGACAAACAGACATCGTAAACGAAAGCAACGGGAAATCGCTCGGCAAAAAGATAGAAGATTGGGATGACTAGAAGGGATAAAATAAAGAAAGAATAGTTACATCCGAGGAATTTGAAAGTAGCTTGATAGAAGTAGTTTAAAGTGATGGAAATTTATGGAGTGACAATTTCACTGTCACTGGTGTCGAGTAAAAAAGAAAAATATCGATCCCGTGGGAATATCGGGATAAAAATGTATCTATGTGTTATTCCGGGAGTCAAGCTATCTCCATTCCAAATTTCATCCAAATTCGTCGAGCCGTTTCAGCGTGAAGAGGTAACAAACACACGCACACACTCCCAAACTTTCGCATTTATAATATTAGTAGGATTTGAATAGATATCGGGAGTTCTAAGATAGATATATAGATATCGGCGATGAGCTCACCACTTGTCACGTCTATATCCCACGGTGAAAAGAGGCCCATCTGAGGATCTGCCTACCCTTTCAGGGAAAAAGGTTTCTATGTTTTGACGACCTCTGTGGCGCGGCGGGCGAAGCTTGGCCTGCCACGCAGGAGGTTGCGGGTTCGATTCCCGCCTCGGAACAAATATTTGTGCGATCGCAGATATTTGTTCAGGGTGTTCTGGGTATTTTCTATGTATAATAAAAAATATCTATCTATGTAATATATTGTATTAAGTACCTATAATATTTATCTAGTACCCATAACACAAGCTCTGCTTAGCTTGGGGCTAGATAATGTTGTATGAACAGTCCAGCATTTTTTTTTATATATATGTATCGTGAGCTAAAAACTTTCAAAAGTTACATTTGAAAGATAAAACCAAAACAAACAGTGCTAGCATCTTCGCTTGTATTCGTATGTAATTTGTGGTCACTTGTTTCCGTAAAGTGCAGCTAAATGAGATATAAACTTGTATTGAGTTCGACCGCAGTAATAATAAACAGTAGAACAGCCCAAACTTCTCGGTCAGTGCGTTGATTGTTTTCCGAAACGCGGTCTCTGTGGTTGGACACTTTCCGAAATTTCATGAACAGACCTCACCAGCTCCATTAAAATATCAACCCAATCGTAAAGACACAAGACTGAGATTCGGTTGAGGGGTAGTATTGACCTCGAAAAGCCGAAAACTTCCAAACACAGGTGAATAAAACCGCAGTACGCAAACTTTACCTATCAATTGTTGCTAACTTGCTGGAGTTGGTTATCTTATATTATAATTAATGTCCGATTTCAGGCGGTTGAGTTCTAGATGTGTTGTGGACATAGAGCAACACCGGAGGCCGCTTTGCTATGCCGTCTTCACCATAAGGGCCCGGGGCCCCAGCCTGACGGGGCCCTGAAGGCTGATGAAACGCTTGCGCTCCATAGCGCATTTTCTTCGAGTTGTTATCACATAATCGTTTTTCGCGGCGCGCTCCGCTCGCCGTTGTATATCGCGGTACTATTTTCTTCTTATTATTTTAAATTATTAATATTATTTTTGCTTAGTAACACTGTTTTTTTTGTTTTTACGCCGACCAGGTGTGGACTCAACAGATATGAAAGTTAAAAAAATATTTGCAACTTGCAAGTAAAGTCGCTAGTTCCGCACGCAGAAACTTAATCGCACTGTGCAATCGAATTACTTGCAAAGCTTCGTAGTACTTTTTTGCAGATGCAATTGTGCTCCTTATTTATAAGATGCTTTTTTCTAATTTCCTATGCAAGTATTTTTCCACTAGAAGTATTTTTTGCAAACGCCATTTTGTTTCCTATTGATAAAATGCACGGATCAATTTCCTATGCGGAAAAATACGAAGGTATTTTTAACCCTGGTTTTTTTCTCTGGTATGTTAAGGTCGTACTTGGAAGCCCTGGTACTCGATTGTACGAATCATCCCTAGTTTGTAGTGATAAGGCGCTGATGCTACACTTTATGAACTTTGTACCTACTGCAACTAAAACTTTCTAATGCGGAGTTTTAGGTACTTGAACTCTTAACGACAACACACACTAACACACACACGCACACACACACACGCACACACACACACACACACACACACACACACACACACACAAAGAGAGAAACAATTTAAATTATAAAACATGTTGGAAGCTTGCAACACATTAATGAGAATATTTTTCTCGTTACTGGCATCCCTTTTTATACGAGAAAATGTCACGACTTAGGGATACTGGAAGTGCCTTAGTCCAGTTTACTGTTTTAATATGGGCCTCTCCGAGGCAAGAGTGTTAAGACTTAAGGTGCCTGTCAAGAGTCAAATAGGCTTTTTTAAATGTATTTTTAGCAAAATTTACACAGTTTAAGACAGCAACCCTTAGATGATATGGAGAACTGAGTATAGTGATTATACATGTCTAAGAAATATCGATAGAAAACCTGCTTTCGAATAAAAAAAACTGCATTCAAATTGGTTCACCCGTTAAAGAGCTACGGTGCCACAGACAGACATACACACATAGCGGTCAAACGTATAACACCCATCATTTTGCGTTGGGGGTTAAAAACATCAATATCATCAATATCATCAAGGACTAAGTTTATGTCTGATAGGTAATTTCTATTATATCTAAAAATAAAAAAAAATAAAAAAAAACTTGCCCTCCAACATACAACACTTAACATTTCAAAAAAACAAGAAGTTAAGTACTAAAAAAAGGAGATAATGTACCTACACTTTAAAACACAAAAAAAACTACATAAACGTGTTGCGTGTTGTGTGGGGTCCAAAAAGGTACGACTAGATCGACGTTGTCCGCGGTGCAGTGTATGTGACACTGAACGATTTCACCCCAACAGGGGGTGATTAATTAGATGACCGACCGATCAATTATGTACTAATTGCTCCAAATCGGTGAAACAATTTATTTTTAATGAGTAGTGACACTAACAAGTTTGACGACCTCTGTGGCGCGGCGGGCGAAGGTTTGCCAGCGACGCAGGAGGTTGCGGGTTCGATTCCCGCCTCGGAACAAATATTTATGCGATCTACAGATATTTGTTGAGGGTGTTCTGGGTATTTTCCATGTATAATAAAAAATATCTATATCCTATTGTATTAAGTCTTCGATCACAGATTAAGTATATCAGTTGTCTAGTACCCATAACACAAGCTCTGCTTAGCTTGGGGCTAGATAATGGTGTGTGAACTGTCCAGCATTATTTATTTATTTATTTTATTTATTCAATGTGCGCGCGCATCACCTTTACAAAGAGATCTAGTCGAAGGCCCGTAATTTTACCGGCGTGGTCTCCCTTACACCCCCGCACAGCCCACGCCCTGACAGTGAAATCCAAAATAGTTTATTTTACGCCACGGACTTTGTATTTCCTTGTTTATTGTACTATTGTTTATTGTATGGTTTAGTTAGTATTGAGAGCTCTTAATAAACCCTAGAATGTTTTTTTTAACTATAAGAAATTAACAAGAAAATTACACGGTAATAAAATTGAATAATCAACACTAAAACTGTTTTTCTTTTTTATGGCTTTAGTCTAATTTTGCTGGCACGAGCACGAAGTGCGTTTCATTCATATACGGAGGCCGCAATGCTCTAAGTACTCGTATTATGCTGGTAGAAGAATAGCATACAATCTCTTTTGACAACTTTCAAATATAAAACGTCCCAGGAAAAAAGTGAGTCGTATTTTTTTTTTTTTAAATTATTAAGAAAGCTTTAGCTATTTCATTATACTGTCACATTCTATATTTAAAAGTTGCATAACTTGAAGAGCCTTCGTCAAGATGTAATATCGCATACCTCTATTGATTCAATGCTACTCAAACAGCATATATAAAAGGAAGGAGTATTGTTCTTTTTTCAAACCTTACAACCAGAGCCACATTGTAAGAGCTAAGATTCGTCCATAAAATAGTTTTCGAGATAACTAGGACCTTCTTTCAGGACATGAATGATGAAAGTTATCTTATTTAGAAGAGTAATATGACACGCCTCGGTATAGAATTCTCAGTACTGGAATACTGGTACTGTTGGCATAAAATTAGTCACAGCAAAATAAGCAATAAACTTAGCCCTTGAAGCTATTCGCGATCTAGTCGTAAAACTGTGCTGCTGTCTTCACCACACTCGCAGGTTTACGCCGCGAGTGAGAGGGACAGGCGATGCAACATTGTAAGGACGTCGATACCGGAATAAGAATTGCAATGTGGTATAACATGGGTCATTTTTGAGTTTTAATTATACTGTATCGCAATTAAGTTAATCATTTGTACGGAGATGATCGATTACTTAGTAGAAGTGTTCTAGGCAGGCAGGTTTAACCTGTTTTGTCAGCTTGTCGTGAAAAAATGTCAGTATGTTTTTATACACTGCATAAGTTATGATATTTTTACAGTGTTATTTTTAAATGATAAGTGATAAGTATAATAATAAGTGATAGTGATAGTCCGTGACAAGACATAGCGACATAGCATAATAGTCCAGTCGTCAGGTCGCAAAAAACGGGGTTAGGTGGAAAAAGGATGTCATTATGTAATTTTTAGGGTTCCGTACCCAAATGGTAAATCGGGACGCTATTACTAAGACTCCATTGTCCGTCCGTCTGTCTGTATGTCTGATTGTCCGTCTGTCACCAGGGTGTATCTGATGAACCGTGATAGATAGACAGTTGAAATTTTCAGAGATGATGTATTTCTTTTGCCGCTATTACAACAAATAGGTAGGTACTAAATAACAGAATAAAATCAATATTTAAGGGGGCTCCCCGTGGATTTTCCTTTTTAACCCGCGACGCAAAAACGACGGGGTGTTATAAGTTTGACGTGTCTGTGTGTGTGTGTGTGTGTGTGTATGTGTGTGTGTCTGTATGTCTGTCCCATCGTAGCTCCCGAACGGATGAACCGATGTCGTTTTTTTTGTTTAGAAGGTTAATTTGTCGGGAGTGTTCTTAGCTATGTTTGATCAAACTCGGTTCAGCCATTTCATTGCGTTGAGGGATTTAAATTTTTACAAAATTAATTACTTGTTATGGATGAACACGTCAAATGTTTTATTTTCGTAAGTTACCTGAAGGTGGTATCCGTCTCGTGGATGTCGTAAAAGCCGACTAAGGGATTACCCGGACATGTTGATAAGATTCGTTGCCATAAGATTTGGCCTGGCTGCTAGCTTATTATGGAATGTATTATTAATCGAAGAATGCGTTAGCCGAGTCAGTTATGGCAAGCAATGGCGGCGATGAGCTCACCAATTGTCACGTCTATATTCCACGATGGTGCAACCTACCTCTGCCTATTGTGTACCTATTTCTGCCGCAAACCAGTAGTGCTCGGTTTACTGTATTCCGGTTTGAAGGGTGGTTGCCGGTGAAATTGCAGGCACATGAGACTTTCTATCTTTATGTCTCAGGGTGCCGGCGCAGTGCAATGCCACATAGGGCGCGTACTTGGTGGACGTGACCTATGAGATAATGCACTGTTCATAGGCAGAGCCACGGATAAAATAATACTATACTAGTAGTAGCGCTTAAGGGGGGGTATAACGCAAATTTACCAATCTTAGATTAGATTTTGACTAAATCAAGTACAATATTCAAATTAAAAATATACACTATTACTACATTATAATACCGAGGGAACACCGAGACAGAAACACGACAGGACAAAAAAAAAATTGGAAAAAAAACAAAGTTACGTCTATTTTTTGCCTTTACTCGATTGTTTGTCAATATGGAACTTATTACTGGGTAAAAATTGGATAAATAAAATCAATACAATAAAACGGAGGGTTCAACCACGGTGTTTTTTTAAATTAATTTACTCGCTATTTCGGGCGGCATGTGGCGTTTTTTTTGGATGAAGATTTCTGCCTGGCTCGCAGTCTTAACATCAGGTGGGCCAACTGCATTTTCCGTCACCAAAAGTTGCAAAAAAAAAAAATGGTTTCATAGCTGCTCGTCAGTTACCCGAAGATGGTATGTGAGTATAGTCATATAATCGTTGTGAATAACCCAAAACCATCAGACAATCCTTGGCCTAGTGAGATAGATAAGTCTCTCCCAAGGCTATATTCGTACAGATCGCTAGTATCTAGCCGGAGACTAGATAAACCAGTGAACAATTATATTGATTTACTGCAAATTATTCCAGTGCATGCCATTTTGTAAACTAAGTTATCTGAGGTCAGAGATATGACCAGAAGTTAACAACTTGATTAATGATAGATGGAGTCAATTATACCTACACGTGTTGATGAGGTATATCCTATTTTGTAATTAATCACGTTCTCGAAAACGTCTCGTACTGAGAATTGTTATATGGGGGTTTTCGGGGGTGAAAAATCGATTTAGCTGGGTCTCATCTCTGGGAAAACAACATTTTCAACAAAAAACAAATTATTACGATTATTATTTGCTAATCACTTATCTGTGTCAGTCACAGCATATTGAATAGTTTGCTATTCCAAAAGGTTCCTCGGTCGAGCACAACAATACAATTTTATTATTCGTGGGATGAATACGGCCTACATTTTGGTATGAATCCGGAAATAAATATTCGTGGGATGAATCCATTGAATCAATACGGATGCACCCGAGCACCCGAATTCTAATTTCGAAAATTCAATACGGTAGCGGGTTCGATTCCCGCCTCGGAACAAATATTTGTACTATCAGCAGATATTTGTTCAGGGTGTTCTGGGTATTTTCTATGTATAATAAAAAATATCTATGTAATGTATTGTATTAATTATATCAGTTATCTAGTACCCATAACACAAGCTCTGCTTAGCTTGGGGCTAGGCTAGATAATGTTGTGTGAACTGTCCAGCATTTTTTTTTAATATATTGTAAGTGTACTGATTCTGTTAAAACGATATTACAAAAAACCCGAACCAATTGATAAAAATAATATAAGACAGCAAGTAATGGAAAAACCGGTCAAGCGCCGAATTTAAAATCAGAGGATTGAAGAAAAAAAATACGTAGTGCCTACTTTTTTGTTACTATTATTTATTCTGTTCCTATATGCTGATTAAGAGTAACACAGGCCTCATAGTAAACTCATTCACACATCCAAACCCACCCACATACCGACCTACCGCAGCTTAGCCAATAAAAACTAAAATAAAATGTCCACTTCTAGTGTAACTATTTCTAACACATACGGGTAATCTTTTCTGTGGTTGTAAAAATATTTTAATGTTGCTACAACTATTCCTATTGGTAGAAAACTACCTAAAGTTTTATGACGATCTACGGATAGTAAACTAAGATAGTAGGCACGGTTGACAAAAGGAGCTTTACAACTTATCTGACCAAATATAACTACGTATACAATTAAAATTACTATTCCGTTTTGACAGTTGCGTTTCTATGAAGTTACGTAACAATTTATGGGTTTAGTAGATATTGCAAAACGATTAAATCTATTGCATAAAAAGTGGGGTTTTAATTGGTCTGTTTTTAACCACAACCGTTGGTGTGAACTATTTTAAGTGTACTGAAAGTGTATTTAATTTTAAATTGCCTAATGGCAACCTATATCCGAAAACACGACGCTCAATTGGGACCTAAGTGGATATCCGTGGTTAACTCTGGACCTCAATGGAATATCAGTGCTTTGTTGTTAACGCGACCTAGCAAACGCTGAGTTGGCGACCCTTTTGTAGCTTACGTCGGACTCACACACAAATTGCCATAATTTGTGATTCTGTGTTATTGTTTTTGTTTTCATTTAGTTGTTTGCTTTTTTGTTGGTGTGTGTCTTATTTGTGTAGAGTCACGAATAAACGTTTTATTTCTTTCTTTCTTTTCTTTCTGATAAAGGTTCTGGAGGGCTGACCAAGAACTGGACGACGCGACGCTGACGACGCAGTGTAGCCAATGAAATTGAAACGGACGCAGGAAGTAGGTCCGAGAAAAAACAGCTTTTCGTGGCATTCCAAGGGAAATTGTAATTCTACCTGCAGATGTGTTTTTTTAACAAAACGAGAACTGGAATAGTCTTTCAGTTCTTGTTCAAATTAAACCTGCCAAAAAGTAGTTTTGAGCGTGTTCCCACTGCAGCAAGTTAGTAGGTAAGCATACAACCTAATTTCTAAACTACATAATTAGAAGTTTTAGAAGTTACATATTTGTATGCGGACGCTATGAGCACTATGCACGTCGCTTAGAATACGTTTATCTAGAACTAGCGTCGCGTAAAAGACCCACAGAGTATGCGAGGATTTTCAAATACACGTGAAAGAAAGTGAGTGAAAACTTGCTCAACTAAGCTGCCATTTGTATTTATATTTACACGAAACCGTCCATTTTGGTACTCTATTTTTGACGTTCTCGTGCTCGACTATCTGTCTAGACTGGTATCTAAACTAAGTACCTATGTTTTGTAATTTTAAAGGTGTTTTTGATCACTTGGGTTATACAGATACTTATAACAAAGTACCTTGCGTCGCAGGTAGTGTTCTAGATTTTACGAGCGATTAGATAGGTTTTTATTGCGTCGCGTTACGGTAGGCATGAGCTATTTACAACATAACATTATTTTTGTAAATTAATGCATGTAGATCGATTGTAAATGATACATTGTAACGAAACTAGGACTGTTAGTAAACTATTGATTTACAAAGGATACAATTCAAATTAACGTTGCTTAGTATCAAATTACAACTATACCTACACCACGTACTCTGTCTGTCTGTCAAAATCCTTTTTATCAGGAACGGCTAAAGGTAGACATGTTTTACAAGCCTTTATTTATATTGCAATTTCTGCAATCTTCCAGATTGAGCTGGAATTTGGCATCCAATCAAATCCATCAAATCCCGATGACAATATGATGGTGACAGCGAGCTGGTCTGATGATGGAGACCAGGTGGAAAACGGAACTCTTCTATGGATGATAGTAGACTGGCCGTGTTTAGGCTCATTTTGATCAGCACGATTACGATCACTAATTTTATAAAATGTAATTGCTTGTATTGAAAAAAATATTTTTCACATAAAACTTATATCAAATATAAGGGGGTATAAAGTGCCCTAAAAATATTAAGCTATAAAAAGATATGGACATAAATGTCTAATTTTTGAATGGAACTCGAGAAAATGAAAGACCAGGGTTCTTTCGGTGACAATTCTGAAATTTGTCATTTTCACCCCTGAAATGGCTTTGTAGGAAAAGTGATTGAAACTCAAAAAGGGTTTTGTCTTAATTATAAAAGCATAATAAAACCTTTTGTAATTTATTTGCAAGCAAGTGACTTTTCTATACATATATAAGTACATATCTACTAACCGCTAAACACTCGCACTAATCAAAGTGTAAACTAGGCCGATAAGCAAGTAGTGCCCGATATTGAAAGTGCATAATAAAACTGTTAATTGTTATGTCACTGTTTTATGAAAACTATAATTGAGGTCAACTCCAATTGAGGCAATATGTTAAAATGTTGGAGTCGTTGCGTTACCGAGTACACGCTCACTCAATAACGGTAAAGTTTACAAACTTGTTATCAACACAGTAATTACTTGAGGATGTAATCTAAATAAATCAAGAACAGAAACACGATTGGTAAACCTTTTCTCAATAAATGTTTTTTTTTAAATGGTCCTCCTTAAACCCGTTTTTGGGTACCTACCTCCTTCGATTAAAGAAAATATTAAGCGTAAATTTATATACTATTCATTAGGTAAACACATAACTTAGATTAAAGGAGAAAGTTTTTTTTTTATACTTGCTACTTAAAAGCACAACGAAGTTTCATAATTTGTCGCTTACGTCAGTTACTTCCGAGCGGCAGAAATCTATACCTCATCTCTTCCCGGGTTCAAGTTAGTAATAGCGCTGTCACTTTCTTGCCGCTATTGTTTGATTATTTTTTATTGCTAGACCAATCGATATTTTAATATATCACCTTGGTGGTTGCTTTTTCATACAAACGTATTAGCACAAATATGGGCGAACAGAGTATAATATTACACTGAAATGACAGTTGTTGGCTTTTATATTGGTCATTATATGCGGCAAATCATATTTGGTTGAAGAAAACAGTGGACTAATAGCGAAAATAACATCAAAATTTTAGTTCATACAAGTAATTTCGATGTTATTTTCGCTATTAATCCACTGTTTTCTTTAACCAAATATGATTTGCCGCAAATAATGACCAATATAAAAGCCAAAAACAGTCATTTCAGTGACAAATTATGACAAAGTATGAAAAAGCAACCACCTTAAACGATAGAGGCAAAAACAGTTTTTTTTTTATATGTTGGTTTGTGTGTTAACTAATTTGATTAATTATTGTATAATGAAAATAACTTTATGCCACGAAGAAAGAGTTCAGAAATTACTCTTGAATTACGATATAGAATCACAATCGCCATCCAAATCAAGACTATAATATCCGGAATTTAACAGGACTAGCAACCTAAGCCTAATTGCTCTTTTATAGTTCCAGGATAGCAACGTTATAAATACAATTTTGCTGTAACTCAGGCCCGGCTCGAAGGACTCAATGTTTGGGCGACTAAGGGCCGTAAGCGACTTCACTAACGGAGGAAATAAGAGAACGGTCTTGTAGAAAAACAAAGAAAATATGTATATAAAATAGTAGATTGTTATACAAGGAACTAAAATGACCCATTATATAAAGCTCGGGAGTAAATAGAAACCGAATTTAATGGGTTTTTAGCGCCGTGTGTTACACTCTACTTTTCACTACGATTGCGAGAAAATAAAATAATCCAATACAATATGATAAATTAATTACGGCCACTACCAATTCAATTTGCAATAAGAGAAAAATTCTGAAGATTTCGCGCCAATGTTATTTTATATTTATTTCTTCTGTAGCCGCAACGCATTGCGTGCATTCTACCAAAGAGATCACCGATTTTAGTTCCATTTTTTTTAGAAAGCAGTTATAATTCCGAGTCTTTATTCATGATTATTCTACTTATGACTGAAGACTTTTAAGTTTAATTAAGTTAAGACGATTAAGTTTTAACTTTTAAGACTAAAGGTTTTTGAACGCTCATTGTCATTTGACTGACAATTAAAAAAAAAACCTTTTTCCCCTTGATGAGCTATTATTTCTTAGCTCTGGTACGCCACAATCAGGTTTTCCTGTTAGTTGATTTTGTGTCAATTTAGGTGTGACAGTTAAATTATGGTGGTAATTTCATCTCCCCCCCCCCCCCCTCTCCCCCCTCACTCATATCATTCCCTTTAGCAACGGCCCTGCGCAGCTCATTACTCATTTTACAACGTACGCCACGTATTTTTACAGTCTCTAATTGCAGATTATAAAACTGTAAACGACTTGTAGTTAAGGCGGGTCTTGGGGGCACGAATTAAATATTTTAAATGGAAAAGTAGTAACAACTGTTTATAGTTATAGAAATAAATTGTGTTTGTTAGGTACAATAAGGGTAAAATCATTTATATTTATTTGAGCAAGCGAAGCGAGTTCTCTGCGTCAACATGGACAAATCAGGGTTTGTTTGTATGTATGTATGTTGTATGTATGTTTGACCGTGGATGAAATTTGGTAGAACTGTATATAGTACATACAGCTAGTACTAGCTGTATACCCGTTCTTTGCTACGCATCACATCACAAAAAAAACAAAAAGTTGTCACCCCTTTTTAAGGGTATATCATGTAAAAAATATTTAGTTTTTAATTAAGGTTGCGCTTACCCCAGGCCGAAATCAAACGAAAGAGCAGTTTTTATTTAATACCTCGTAAAATATAGATAATTGTACAAAACCCCTACGGCCCCTCCCCTACCCTTTTTTACCCTATAATATGCTTCATTTTTATAAGCAATCTAATCGAGAAAATATTGTCCTATCACGTTTCTGGTACAGTGAATTATAATGTAGTTTATGATATTATAATGCATACTTATAATTTGAATATTTTACTTGATATAGTCAGTTAAAATCAAATCTAACATTGGTAATTTTGCAATATACCCCCACCCTAATTTGTTCAGACGTAACTATATGCAAAAAAAAACATAAAACCTTGAAGTTAAGTTACTTCCAGTACTACCACAATGCTAAAATTTGTTATAATAGGATTTCTTGGTTGATTTTTTGTTGTAGTTTGCTGGATTCATGGTAACTTGTTCCAAGCACATTATTTTCACTCTTTTGTATTGTATTCGTACGGAATATCTCAGTAGCAAGAGAAAGGTTTTTTTTCTTTGTAATTGGCGTCTCACGGCTTGTGCATTTGCCATTTTAAAGTATATTTATTGTTTTTACAATATAATTCACAATGTTATACTCCTTCCATGTCTTTAAAGTAACAGGCAAGTCATGTTTTAGTAAAACGGTGGTTGTTTTACTAAAACTTTGGTAGATAATTTCCACCACTTTGAAAAGTCACGCAATACATTTCCATTTCATTTCACTACACTTGTGCTCTATTATAGACGAGCTACATTAGTTAAATGCCACCATATTTTACACAAAATAATTTAAAAAAACACTAGGAAATGAAATGAAATGAAATAAAAGTACACGGCGTCTCTCTTTGAAAATGGCGGGTAAAGTCGATGAGTAAGTTCTTCTTCTTCTTAGCTTAGGTAATGGCTTCTGTGCATTATTTGCAACAATTTAGCCAATGTCAAGTGATATAATTGGTATAGATTTATAGTCAAGTCGTCAAGAGTCTCCGTCAAGTCCTCCTAACCCAGTTTAAATGGTGGCTTAAAAACTGAGTTTTTACAGGAAAAAATCCACCATTTCGAAAAGACTCGCAATACACTTAAATTTCACTACATCTCACATGTGCCATTTATCCAAGTTACACCGGTTAAAATGCCACTAAAATTACACGAAATAACTCGAACACACTTTAAAATGTAATAAAATAAAAATGACGACGTTTCTTTCAAAAATGGCAGATTTCAAAAATCGATGAGTAAGTTTTTTTTCCTTTATAATTGGCGTCGCACTGTTAGCAGTGCGTGTCATCTCATCATGTCATCATGTTAGTAGTGATGTATTATACAATTGTTATCATCGATAAATCGCCGGAAAAAAATCAAGATAAATCAATAAGTATTTAGAGTAGGTGTGGAATGATTACTAGAAAGGAAATTGACAGAAACTACTAGTAAGCTTAAGTTGTGTGTAAATTCACTTGTTGTTTTTTCAGGATGGGTTTTCATCAGGATAAGGTTGTGGGAATATTTGAGATCTTGACAGATATGCTGAAAACAACAAAAGGATAGATAATTTGAAAATAATGATGTAAATCAACTATATTGGTACAAATTCGGCGCTGGTACAAAATTGTACTAATAATTCATCTCAGGGTTAATTTAAATCCATTTATACTTTGATCGTATCATAAAACTGCAATAATCTTTTAATGGGAGTCTAGCTAATTACGTAGTTACAATATAAGCTTGCAAGTTACGTTTATAAAACATAATAGTGTCGATCCGACTTACATTCCGAGAGATGGTCGTAAAATGGTACCATCGCATAGCAAATTGTGTTATTTCGTAAGTAGCATTTTATGTTATGTGTAGACGGTAACATAAAATCCTATTTATGCTTGTAATAAACATACCGTGGATGCCCATTAAAATACATGAATGTTTTTAATTACATTATTTGAAGTGATATGTTATTAATTGAAGATTATAAAAGGTTTATAGCAGCAGTTAGAAATATATAATTATAAGTTTGTCAAACATTCGTGTCATCCGAAACGACTTCAGTAAAATCAAATCTTATGAACTAGGACTTACCAATCAATCCAATGAAGTAAAACTGTTCGTCCATTATCGTTCGCAACACAGCAGCGCACAGCAAGCGTCCATACACAACACTGCACTTGTAATACTAAGTAATTATCATTCGCAAAATAACTTCATCGACGACGATAGTACACCACTTATATTATTAATGTTATTAATTTCCAGCATTTTCCTACAAAAAAGAAAAACACTAAATGAAATAAATATCGATAGCACACACTGGCACATCACTATTAGGGCTGTATAGACTCGATATTCGAATGTCACTTTTAAATTTCGAATTTGGCCACCTTCGTCCGGTCACTGCAAAGTGGAAATCACGACTGGTTAGTTGTTTCGTTCGAATGATTTCGCTGACTTGACCACTTTTATTGATTTGTGTACCTAACTATTTTGTTGTGTTTTGTATGTGTGTGTGAAGTGTTGTCTTCGAAACTGAATTTGCAACAATGTTACACAATAACTGAGCACCAATGTAGCGCCAAGTATTAGCACTTTGGGGTTAAGTTATCTTACCTACTTTATGGTAATTAGAATTAGCAAGTTGAAGTAGTAATGACCATATATCTCGCAGAATCGAAAGCCGTTAGGGATCAAAAGCCATCGAGTTGTGACCATGAATGACGCTGCCTCTCTCTCTACGTACTGACGATATATTTTAAGGTCGCAGAAAGTCGGTGAATGAGGGTGGCTCAAGATGGCATTCTATGGGGAGGCCTATGTCCAGCAGTGGACTTCTACAGACATGATGATGGTGGTGGTAAGACAGTCTGTTGTCAGAAATAATCTCTACACATTCAAGTTTTCAGTAAGTTTTCAGTAAACTTTGCAAACCATTTTTAGTTTTCCGTACCCAAAGGGTAAACGGGACCCTAGTCCCTATTACTAAGACTCCACTGTCCGTCCGTCTGTATGTCTGTCTGTTTGTTACCAGGATGTATCGCATGAACCGTGATAGTTAGACAGATGAAATTTTCACAGATGATATATTTATGTTACCGCTATAACAACAAATACTAAAAAACGGAATAAAATAAATATTTAAGGGGGCTCCCATACAACAAACGTGTTTTTTTGTCGTTTTTATAGATAATGGTACGGAACCCTTCGTGCAAGAGTCCGACTCGCACTTGGCCGGTTTTTAAGTTTTTGACTTTTGTGGATTATTTCCAACAATTTAGCTAATGTCAAGTAATAATTTAATGAATAGCAGCAAGCATAGAGCATTGCAGCCTCCGTACCGGAGTGCTCGATGCATTTTAACCCTGATTCTAAGTTACGAATGGTGCGGAACCCTTCGTGCGCTAGTCCGACTCGTACTTGGCCACCGGTTTTTTATTTCAATAACTGGCTTGTGCACGCATCATCGGCAACGGACGCCCCCGTGTCCGCTGCCTAGGCCCCGAGGTGGCGCGTAGTCCTCATGGAGACAGGGGGGAATATCGTGCTTCACCCCCTGGGAAGGGGTCCCCTCCGTAGGGAGGTCGGGAGTGGAAGGGAGCGAAAGCGTACCCGTTGTCCCGACAAAAGGCGACCGAATGAACAATGTGGTGGTTTAAGCCTGTTCAAGTCCGGCATAACCCCTTTTTTTTTTTTTTTTTTATGCTACTTGAATGTTGGAGCAGGCAGATGGCCCACCTGATGTTAAGCGGTAACCTCTGCCTTGAACAGTGCATTACCTCATACGTCACGTCCATCTAGGACGCGCCCTATGTGGCATTGCACTGCGCCCGCCACCCTGAGACATGAAGATGAAAAGTCTCATGTGCCTGTAATTTCACCGGAACACAGCAATGCGAGCACTGCTGCTTTGCGGCACAAATAGGTATGGTGGTAGTACTTCCCCGGACGAACTCTTTCACAAAAAAGCTCTATTACTACTACCCTCCTGTCACGCCCGAAATAGGCGGGTAACAATGACGGATTTCCCCATTTAAAAATAAAAGGTACTACAGCTAAAATATTTAACCCTCCCCTTAGCCAAGTATAACCTAAATTAATATTCCATTTAAAACGTCTCTTTTGTAATCCCTAAGAAGGTTAGGAAGTAGCAATGACTGGGTTTAAACTTGCAACGCTGACAGCTCAATAGGCACTGGCAGAAGGCAGGGTAGTAACAAGTAGGGCCTCGAGATGAGCGGTTTTACTTAGCCAGTGATACATTCACTGGCTAAGTATGAACTGGCTAACAAATGAAGAAAAAAAAAGAAAAAAAAGAAGTCGTTTGACTTACCCCGACCCTAAAATTTCCCATTCACAAGATAACCAACTTAGTTAGAGAGAACTATCGAAATAGTTAAGACAATAGTAATTTTTGACAAATAATCTTGTAAATACAATGCGTAACGGAAACTCTCGCCTTATTAAACTGAAACCTGGCCTTATTAACCTGAAATTTGGACTTATTAGGCTGAAACTTAGATGTACACTGCTGTACTACGCTGAACATCAGAAAACAAAGCGATCTACAAGGTTCACTTTATTAACTAGAATATTGCAGTCAGAATCTTCGCCCAAAGTTGGTCGAAAGTCAGAATAGGAAATACAGATATGTAACTTTAAATCAAAGAGGCAGCTTGTTGAGTGTAACAAAACAAAGCAGAAAAGATTTTTTGAATGAGCAACAAAACCTTGAGATTCCTAATATAGATAGCAGTCAGGAAGGCAAACGATCAAACGATGATGCTAGCAAAGTTATGCAGAAGAGATTCACTGAATGGGCAAAACTTTGAGACTTGGGAGATTCCTAATAGTAGAGCAGTCAGGAAGGCAAACGATAATAATGCTAATAAGCAATATTATGCAGAAAAGATTCACTAAATGAGCAAAACTATGAGACTTCGGAGATTCCTAGAGTAGAGCAGTCAGGTAGGCAAACGATCGAATGATGATGCTAGCAAAGTTATACAGAAGAGATTCACTGAATGGTCCAAACCTTGACACTTGAGAGATTCCTAGTAGTAGATAAGACACGAAAATAACGATCTAACCAATGATGCTAGCAAAGTTATGCAGAAGGGAATGAATGAATGGAATGGAATTCACTGAATGGACAAAACTTTGAGACTATAGGTAACACAGTCTACGCTGTATCAGTCGAGCAGTCAGGAAGGCAAACAGTCAATAGTAAGAACTAATAGAAGAGCAGTCAGGAAAGCAAACGGTAAAACCGATAGTGCTATAAGTTCTCGCCAAAAAAATTAGCCAAATCTGCAAGTAAGTTGCGTCGCTAACTTCAGAGCCATACAACAACGTCAACGGTATAATTACTGCAGTAACTTAATTATTCAATTAGACTAATAAGGTTTAAATATGGCTTTCAACTTCATGTCAGAATGTAGCATATTTGACGTCTTACAAATAATTCAACCAATTTTTAAAATCGCTCTTCCCTTCACCGTCACTAAGCTCATCCACACATCATGGAACCCTGGGTTTCTCGTACGACTCGTTTCTCGAGATCATTTCTTCCCCATACCTACAAACCATGGAATGAGCTTCCATCTGAGGTTTTCCAGCATGGTTACGAAATGTGTCGCTTCAAGAAAAATGTTCATAAATTCTACTATAAAAACTTTCGTGAACCATATCAATTATTGTATAAAAACGGGTAATTTTCACGTACCGTTAAATCGTTCATAAATTCCGTCAGGGTAGGCAGCGCATCGACAATACCCCCGGTTTTGCCGGTGTCTATAAGCGACGTTGACCACTTTAAATCAGGGCCGTAAGATAGTATGCCTATTTGTTTCATAAAAAAAAACTCTTTCCTAATTATTTTTAGTGCTCCATTCAAATGAATCTGGATTATCCTAGAAACGGCTGCACCAATGTTTACCAAACTAATAACTCACAAAATCCATCTTTCATACAAAAAAAACCGGATTGATATCAAAGTCCCGTCCCGGAGCTACGTAGCAACAAAGAAACTACCATACAGACAGGCAATTAGAAATAAATAAACTTGGCCTATGAATATGACGACCTCTGTGGCGCGGCGGGCGAAGCTTGGGCTGCGACGCAGGAGGTTGCGGGTTCGATTCCCGCCTCGGAACAAATATTTGTGCGATCGCAGATATTTGTTCTGGGTGTTCTGGGTATTTTCTATGTATAATAAAAAATATCTATCTATGTAATATATTGTATTAAGTATATCAGTTATCTAGTACCCATAACACAAGCTCTGCTTAGCTTGGGGCTAGATAATGTTGTGTGAACTGTCCAGCATTATTTATTTATTTATTTATTATATAGCCTCAAACAAAAACACACCTTTTTTAGTCAGGAATAAAATAAATAGCTGTTATAGATTTGATATAGCCTTGTCTTGCATTGTAACAAGTAACAATTACATAAGTTACAATGTTATTGTAAATTCACTGAATAAAATACTTATTCAAATTCAAAGAGTAAATTCGAATAATGTCACTATTTCGCCTGAACAGCATGAGACTGGCATTTCAGAAATTTATTCAAAACAATTTTATTATACAGAGTGTTTCACCGATTGTGGTAGAATACACACTGCCCACTCAAACATCCTATATGTATTTGTAGAAGATTTTGGCTATTTGGTTCCTTTTGTGCACGAAAGACCGGACGAGGCAAAAGAGGAAGCCCCCTCGATAGACATTCTAGAGGTCGCAGGAAGGCGGTGGATGGAGGCGGCTCAAGACCGTTCGTCGTGGCACTCTATGGGGAGGCATATGTCCAGCAGTGGACTTTTGTGGGCTGATGATGATGATTTGCGCGAAAAAATAATTACAAAGAGGAGTATACTGCTAGGGCCCTTTAATCCCTCTACATACGAACGAAGTTTACGAAGTTTGTAAATAAATTGGACTGGCTATACCAGGCTATATTGTCTTCTTGCGTCGCTCGATTCATGGCCAGTGAAATATCCTGTATTACTAGCAAACTTCCATTTGTATGCAGCGGGCAAGCGGTACAGGAAGAAAAGTGATTTTACGGTAGATACATGGGACTGGCGATACCACTGGATACAGTCTTCTTGCGTCGCTCGATTCATGGCCAGTGAAATATCCTGTATTACTAGCAAACTTCCATTTGTATAGAGCGGGCAAGCGGTACAGGAAGAAAAGTGATTTTATGGTAGATACATGGGACTGGCGATACCACGGGATACAGTCTTCTTGCGTCGCTCGATTCATGTCCAGTGAAATATCCTGTATTACTAGCAAACTTCCATTTGTATAGAGCGGGCAAGCGGTACAGGAAGAAAAGTGATTTTATGGTAGATACATTGGGCTGGCGATACCATGGGATACAGTCTCCTTGCGTCGCTCAATTCATGGTCAGTGAAACACCCTGTATTACTGGTATTAGGATACTAAAGCCGTATAGTATTTACGATTTATATTCTGGGAAACTCTGCGACGCGATTAACGTTGCGCATGCGACTCTGTACTTTGTAGCTTTTGACACCGTTGGAGGGTTGCCAGTACTCGCGCCGAAAGTGTCATTTTGTTATTGAAGGCTGGAATTTATGATGACTATGGGATAATTTATACTGTCAACAGATTTGTAACAAGATTTGTTACATTTTGACAAAATACGGGCAAGAAATAAGGAATTTTCAACCATTTTTTCATTTACTTTCGTCTTTAAATTAGTTTAAAAATATTCCAAGTACACACTTAGTGTTGCAATTTCAGTTTCTGTACATATATGATAATCGAACGGTTTAGGCTGTGCGTTGATAGTCAGTCAGCCAGTTTCAGACGATTTTATATATATATATATTGATAAAATAGTACATGCTGCATCTTAAAATACACCTAATATATTAGTTGGTCAGGATAATATCTATGCTGAGGTATATCTATCATCTTTTAATAGATGCTTAGTGATGTGAACAATGACTAGGGTGAATTAAATATCGTAACTAATTTGATATTTTAATCCTTAATGAGATCAATAAGTTTTCAATTACATATTAAATGAAGTCAATACTGATTTTATTAAAGAAGAAATTTAAAAAAAAAAAAAAAATTATAACGATAAAAATACAGCCAGAGAACAAGATGAGACTCGTTAATTCAAAATAACCAAGTTGGAAGAAAAATTTAACAAAACTCATAGATTTGCCGAGGTTATGAAAACCTGATGCTTAATAAGTAAAAATACAAACATACATAGACACACGTCTGTTTCCCCGATAAGGTAGGCAGAGTCTTGACGGGCTTCACCGTAGGTTGCATCATCGCGGGAATATAGAAGTGACAAGTGGTGACCTCATCGCCGCCATAGCTGCCCACGAAAGTAAAAATAAATAATAATAAATAAAGAAATAGTAGTTAAACTTAGTATTCTTCAATAAATCAATAAAATGTTATGATTATTATGAAATTTTCTGTGTAAGTGTATAGTTGTTTTTAAACGATTTAATTGGTTTCTAAGATTTAAAACATAAATCTTTAGCAATGTTGTGTAAAAATTGTGATTTGTTAGTTGTTTGAATGACAATCTCGTTTCAACATTCATTAACTAATCTAATGGTGGTACTTCACTTGGCGTATTTGCGCAAATGTTTGTGTTATATTTCCAAGACAAAATCAACCATGAGTTCTACAGGATATGGTGCTATTTGGCTTTGCAAAATAACGAAAATATTTGCGCAAATACGCCAAGTGAAGTGCCACCATAAGAGATTTCATCACAGATTTTAACTTTTTCCAAACAATATTTTAATTCAACGGTTTTACCGATATCGACACTAGTAAAGGACGTCGCCAGTCTTTGCAAAGAATTTGGTCCAAATGCTGCGCAGAAATGAAAATGCTTCCGGCGGCCTATAAACTCTGATACCAGAGTTTGCTATTAGCTCATACGAATTTACTTACTTTTATCTGATGATGCTGATGATTAATCACAATCCAAGTAGAATCCAAGAGCATAGTAGGCTTAAACACCTTTAACACGTCAAACAGTAACGTATAATTATTTAAGTTAACAAGCCCACAAATGCTGCTAACATTTCAATTGATGAGATTTCATGTCCGACATAATACTCGTACTGCACATTTATTTCATGACGTGCTTGAAATACGTGCCAACTGCTTTCAACTCGGAAATTCGTTTTCAGCATAAAATAAACCAAAACAAAACTAAAAAATAATTTAATAACTACCTAATTTAAATTGACTGAAGAATTACAAATATCATCCATATAATTCATAAAAATAAATATGTATTTTTTTAGTAAGCACTGAAATAGATTTTTCAAATATTTGGTGTGATGATATAAAATAATACAAGGTATCTATTGCAGGGGCTTATTCCACTATTCCCCCCTGAAAATCCCACTTAGGGGGGAAAAGTGGAAGGTACATTAATTTCTGGGCAGCATTTGAACCGAACCCTGGCAATGTCCTTTAACTTGCACATCCCTAGCCAGAATCAAAATAGTCATTCAAACTGGTTAGTAGTGTTCACTGTACCGCACGAAGTGGTATATCTTTTCGAATAGTGGTTTCTTTTTGGAAAACTATTATTACAATTAAAGTCCGTACTGGCGTGTCGAGTTCCTGAGCTCGAGACCGTCGAACACGTTCAGATTGTGCTTCCTGGCGTACTCGTTGATAATCATTTTCCCTGTGGACAAGTCGCAATATTACATTCGCTGGGCGTGTGTAGAAACAAGAGGACAGCATTCTTTATCTAAACAGTTATTGCAACGAATATGGTGAAAGATATGGGAGGTGATATTTATATATCATATTTTATTGGTCGTGGCGAGAAAGCGTTGGCGGGACGATCTTGTTAATTTTGAAAAGGAATAATGGGAGACTGCCAAGGACAAGTGGAAGAATTTGAGAGAGACCTTTGCCCAGCAGTGGTACACTATAGGTTAAGATTTTTAAAAAAAATGTTTTGGGTTTGCCATTCAATTTTATAAAACGGCCTTATAAAGAAATAATAATAGATCTTGGACCCGTATTTCAGAACTAAATTCAAACTGTCAATCTCGAGACTCAATCTTAGATTTAATCCGGAAAACTATAATCTGGGTCTCTTCAAGGCTAGAGTGCATAGTGCCTTTGTGCTTCATCTTCGGCCAAATCATCACTTACCAACAGGTGAGATCATGGTCAAACAAAGGCCTATCAAAGTTACCAGACATAAGGACATAGAGTCTGGCACCATAACTAGTGAAATAATAAGAAAATCTTAGGACCGTATTTCAGAACTAAATTCAAACTGTCAATCTCGAGACTCAATCATAGATTTAATCCGGAAAACTATAATCTAGGTCTCTTTAAGGCTAGAGTGAATAGTGCCTTTGTGCTTCATCTTCGGCCAAATCATCACTTACCAACAGGTGAGATCATGGTCAAACAAAGGTCTATCAAAGTTACCAGACATAGGGTCATAGAGTCAAGGACCATAACTAGTGAAATAATAAGAAATTCTTAGGACCGTATTTCAGAACTAAATTCGAACTGTCAATCTCTAGACTCAATCTTAGATTTAATCAAAGATTCAGGACCAGAGATAGAGACATAGTCAGGGACCATAACTAGTGAAATAATAAAAAAAACTTAGGACCGTATTTCAGATCTAAATTCAAACTGTCAATATCTAGACTCAATCTTAGATTTAATCAAAGATTCAGGACCAGAGATAGAGACATAGTCAGGGACCATAACTAGTGAAATAATAAGAAAATCTTAGGACCGTATTTCAGAACTAAATTCAGACTTTCAATCTCGAGACTAAATCTTAGATTTAATCAAAGATTCAGGACCAGAGATACAGACATATTCAGGGACCATAAATGGTTGAAATCACCATCAAAAAAATTAAAAACAATTGGCTAAACTTTACTAACTTTAGAGGTTACATTTTGTAACCGGGCCAACAAAGTATCGAAATAGCATACAACAAAATAGTTTAAAATAGGTCTTTTTCACTATTCATGTCAAACATGAAAATTGTGAGAAAATATAAATTTGGAAGACAATGACATTAAAAAAAAAGTTGTCTTATGACATATTTTTTCGATTTTCATTTAAAATTTATTAAATATAATATGTGGGTCTAAATAAATGATATATATTCCCTTTCCCATAAATATTCGAAGCAATAGGTAGGTACAATTGTTTCTACACTTAAACGTAATTAAATTAAAAATCTTTTGCTTGATAGTATAATTATGAAACACGAACACAATACACAATGGGAATCTCTTCACCTGAATCAAGATGATTGAGTAGTCTTGATATTATAGATTTTCTTTTAATAGGCATCAAGGATCCATCGGTAAAGCCAAATTAAGTTTCCTTTTAAATTTATTTTTAATTTTGTGCAATCCACACCCCTATCAGATCCACCTACGCCCCTTTACACATCCTTACATACAAAGAACAAACAGAGAGGGACATAAAAGATCATTACATAACCATACAAAGAAAAGCAAAAGAATTTCAATTTCATATTCGCAGTAAGCAATGCAATTACACAATTATTATTCAATTAGCAGTCATTGAGTCTGTAACATATGTAATAAGTACATTAGTAACTGGAGGTGTGAAAACTGTATTACATTTACATACGGAATAAATTATTTATTTTTGTTAGTTCTTTTGTCTTGAAATAAGTTAATTATTGACGATTGGTTTCACTTAGATGCAAACGCCTTGGTAACACGCAGTTTTTTTTACAGGATCTATTTATGCCGAGGTTTATGTCAAAGCTTTGCCTCAGTGGACAACGGAACAAGCAGATGATGATAAACCTCTGCCTTTAACAAGGCATTACCTCATAGGTCACGTCCACCTAGGACGCTCCCTATGTAGCATTGCACTGCGCCCGCAACCCTGAGACAAAGATGAAAAGTCTCATGTGCCTGTAACTTTACCGGCAATTGTACCCTTTAAACCGGAACACAGCAATGCGAGCACTACTGCTTTGCGGCAGAAATAAGTATGGTGGTAGTACTTCCCGGGACGAACTCTCACAAAAAAGCTCTACTACTACGAACTACTCATTATTATTATATCTTCAAGAATAAATTAGACCAATAGAAAGATTTGTCAAATAGATCGGATTTCTATTTTTCTACAATTGAATCGATTCAAAAAAAAAATGGTTTTTGTTTAAAAATTTGCATAGTTTTTGTAACATTATATGTAACTATTGGATTGCCCGCGTGTTCGTCCGCGTGTAATTTTCCCTATGGTGTAAACCCCCTTAGGGGTTGAATTTCTGGAATTCCTTTCTTAGTCTCCCTAGACCACAAAAGGAATGTACCCTCCAAATTTAAGGTCTCTAGGACTAATGGGTTAGGCTGTGCGTTGATAGTCAGTCAGTCAGTCAGTCAGTCACTCAACGATTTTATACAGATAACGATAACGATATTGATTACAGATTTTGGTACATGGTCAAAATACATTTTAATTATGTTACAGACTCAACATTTTTGCGAGATTATAAAATCACCGTCTCTTTACAAGTACGTCAGTGTCAGTTACGAGTTTTTTTTAACTTCCCGTCACAAGTTCTGTCACTTATAAGAAACAGGCAGTTACACCAACAAGAACTAAGACTTTTAGGTACTGTTAAATTGTTACATTCTTAGAGTTTCAGATAATACTGACACGACAGATTTGTAAATAGAAATGATCTACCAAAGGTCCATGAAAGTACTAAATTATTACAAATATATAACGAAGATTACTTGATAATAGACCCTTCATGGACTTGAATTAGCATGAACGTTATCACCATTGAATTGCTATGAAAACTTATTGAACTGATATAGACTTCTTCGGCCTTATCAAACTAATAAACGTAACTGAGCACGTACTAATGCTTAGAATAATAAAATTTAGTCCCCGTCACTCTCTAGCACGCGGGTATGTGATAGTGGTAGATCCTCCGCAAGTGTGCTAGCTAATTGTGCTAACATACTTGCTCAAAAGAAGCCCTCGCTCAATTATTCTAATCGTGCTAGCACACTGTGCAGGCAAACTCATTCACTGTGCCGTCGTGTTTGATGTGTAAGGCCTTTATTCTTTTACACAATAAGGTCTAATTTCATGTGCTTGTTGCGAGAGGGAGACAGGCGGCACGCGATGCGAGGCAGTTTGTCGCACAGAACACACAACACACGTGCATGTCGATGTCAACTCGCGAGCTCCTCCCTCAAATGTGCTTGCGAGCCTCGACTCAAAAACAGACACACTTAACACACTGTGCCTCTTAATAAGTGTGTTAGCACTCACACTGTAAAAACAGGCCTTGCACGATCCTTGCGAAAAATGTGCGTGCTATCCAACTCTAGTGTGTGACAGAGACAGGGGCAGAGCTAGACGTTCGTGCTAAGTCTATTTATCTCGGCCTAGGTATTGTTTTGAAAACAAGTACGTTTTTATAAACACATAAAAAAAATACATAGCTTGTTAAATTGCAAATAATATATAAACTTTACTCAGCACGTACTAAATGCTTATAATTATCCCTGTTACTTTCTAGATCGCGTATTTTAACATTTTTCTGACAGAGACAGGGACTGAGCTAAGCATTAGTAGGTACTCGTGCTAAGTCTATTTATCTCGGAAACAACGATGTATGTATTTATTTTCATATGATAAAAAAATACGTAGTTAGTTAATCAACTACAAAAATGATTCTCATAAAATCGTTTAATAAATTTACACAGCAATTCAATTGGGAAAACTACGCTTGTGGTAAGGTAAACAGTTGCAATGCATAATATTACGCATTCAAGTACAGTTTGACCAAAAAAGTACACCGTCTGTCAGTTTCAGGTAAGTTAATTAAGTTATTTAAAAAGAGAACGAAGGAAACTTAAACATAGACTGAATATTTAACTTTTTTGGCCAAACAATAAATCAGTTAATGTTCAATCACAATTCAAACTTCAGTAGTTAACTGAACATTTATAAATCACATTTGGGAGAAACATTATTAAATAGTTTATGATTTTGGATGCTTTCACCGGGTATGGGTTTGATATTAATTTTGAACTGTGAATATTTGAACAATCGAGATAAGTAATATAAATAGAACGGTTAGTGAATCTAGAACATTAAGCTTTTCTTTTTCATCAAATGTGGCAATACAATGTCCGGTATACATGTTTAAGTATTAACGAACTAGGACATTTTTTTTTACAACAAACCAAACTATACATTTTCGAGATTTTTTAACGAACGAAATTTACTCTTTCTAGAAAATAACTATAACTTACAAGGACTGTGTTACCTTCACTTCCGGTTTTTGAGACAATAATAAAAACTACAAAATAAAATAAAAATCAATAATAAAACCAATAATAAAAATCACAATAAATGATATTTGATTTGATTTGAAACCATTCAGTGAAAATGTAATTTCATATTTTCTTCAAAAGGTTCATCAATAATGGTTCGAGAGGTCAAGTAATAAAAAGGGTTATATACATATTTTTATAGACAGACTAGCTCGTAGAGGCTCGTAGAACCTCGTAGAGGCTCGTAGAACCTCGTAGAGGCTTAGCCCTGTGAGCCCCGCTCAAAGGGAAGTGTCCTACGGAAGGAAGTTCCTACGTTGCCGCGCAGGGGGAAGGTAGGAAACTTTTCCTGGCGTAATGTGGTATGGACTTACTATGAGTCTACGGACAGTCTGATCAGATTAATTGATTAAACAATAATAATTTTGACCGTTCAATTTGTATTACTTATCTCACACAAATCGCTACGCCAATCGCCTGGGTCCATAACCTACCTTCATCAATCTTCCGGGACGCTTCATCCAGGTCGCTGCCCGCGTAGTTGAGTATCACCAGCACCAGCGGCATCATCTCCCAGGAGTAGTGGAACTTCTCCAGGAGCTTGTGACAGTTCTCCACCAGCGACTCGAGGGATACCGCTGGAACAATCGAAAGGAGCTGTGTTTAATAGTATTTGGTACTTTGTGGATGAAAAGCTGCAATGGTGGCTTGATGATGGATTACCATAACATTTTGAGTTATTTGGAAGAAGCAGACGGAGAGAGAGTACATGGGACATAGGTGACAACGATCGACACGGTCCTTGGAGATACAGGGCGTCCCAAGACTATGCGACATGAAGGGATAGTATCTTAAATATTGTAGATAGTACATTTTGTTAAAATGAGACTTTATTTTATTTTTAAAACTTATTATTAATGCATTCAAAGACTTTCTAAAACTTCGAATCAAACCGAATTAAATTAAAAATTAAATGATTAATTTTACGTTATTCGTTTGTTTTAAGATACCATGTTACTCAAGAGAAATTATAATTTTTTGACCATTCTTTCGATTGGCATCATAAAAATACGGGGTGTTTTTTTTCCACACTTAAGTTAGTTCAGTCACAGATAAAAGAATACTATCACAGACGAATCAAGTAATTTTTAAAAAATATTTGAATTCAGTATAACAAACTTTTAAAAATAAAATGAAGAATGAATGTTAGTCTCCTTTCAACAAAATATCCTATCTACAATATTTAAGGTACTTTCCCTTCATGTCGAAGTCTTGGGACGCCCTGTAAGATATGTATCTAACTATTAATTGCGTTCATCTTAAAATATATTAACTTAACATATTCTATACTTATTTGAGCCTTTCGGGGTAGAGACTCTGTCTGGCCCGCGGGGTACCGGGGCCCATCACGTTTTCAAAATTATTTCACGGCATCTGGTCGAAGCGACGCTTGACCCAAGTGCTGGCTCTTATCTGGCTCAACGCATTAGTATTGCCATTCAGCGTGGCAATACAGCCAGCATCTTAACAATAGGATTCATAATTGTTTACAAGTTTATAAACTTTATGATCGTGGGATAAAAGCTTCTTAAACACTACTTACTTCCAGCTAGCTGTCAATAAAGCTAAATATTTATCAACGGCACTTCTGTCAAGTGACACTCTTGGTTAGATGACGACAGGGGTCGGTTCATAACTGCACAATAACATAACAGTGTGACGATTGATACTTTCTAAGAACACAATCTTTGTGAGAAGATAAGGTCAACCAAGTTATTTGAGACTAGCAACTCGCCCCGGCTTCGCACGGGTGGTGTCGGAAAATAAATGAAATGAAATCAGTTTATTTGCTAAAACAGGTAGGATACATGGAAGGATACATGGAAGGATACATGGAAGGATACATGGAAGGCCTTATGTTGTAGTGAGGAGCACATGCTCTTGCTTCACAAGCAAGCAAATGTTTTAAAATAGGTACGTCTCTATTACATCTCCCCATTGGAATCCCCCCTCCCCCTCTTCCCAACCATACTCATAGGTACTCATTTATTTACCGTAGGAACTTTACAGAACACTTGGTTATGTCAAATTTAAAAACTTTTAAGTACATTATGTATACATCCACCAAATACTATCAATCTGCTACAGAAGTTCCCCCTCAATACCCACATCGGAATACCGGAATCGAACCCGCAACCTCCTGTGCCGTAGCCGGGTAAAAGCTTCATTAATCTTGAGTAAGTTTAATTGTTTACTACAATTATAAGGGATAAAGCAAAAAAAAAGTATATTGTCAGATTTAAGCTACCATGTGAAAAAGGTCTACTATGTTAAGGCTATTCATTGCAGGCTAATATCTATATTTAAACAACCATTCGAAAGAAACGGACAATGAAGCACAATCGTCACTATCCATAAAGAGGATTAGTGCTTCACAATCGCACAACACTAGCCGTCATAAAGGCACAACACTAGCTGCCATAAAGGCACACTAGCCATAAAGCGAGGTGCAGGACACTTAGCTTTTATGAGAGCTGTCCCTTTGTGGAGGCAGAGCGTCGACAATAAAATACCTATTCGAAATACGTAGGGACTAGGGATGTAATCAACGAAGTCTTATACGAAATTTAAGCTGATGCTAGGATTCTAGACCCATCCGTTTTATGGCACTGCTACGTCCCTGACCCTGCACGGATGGTTGTGGATAGAGCTTAGGCTTCGGCACCACTGCAGGGAGGACGTACCTACTTCTTGTTTAAAATTGATTACCGAATGTGTCTGCCAAACATTATCAAAAACGCCCGGTAAATGGCGCTGCAACAAACTTCCCCCTTTTTGGGGTAAATACGCCTCCAATCAAAAATCGCAGACGACAAAAAATTCTATGAAATTTAACAACCCGTATATAAAGTTTCGACAAGATTGGGTGCATCCGTATTGATCCAGGGAATTCATCCCACAAAGTAATAATAACTGTTCCGGATTGTGTCCACGTAAATTTTGGAGTCCGTATTTATCCCACCTTGATCTAAAATGAGTGGAAATCTATTTATTTCACAACATTTTCGGTATAAAATAACCTACAAAGTAATAAAATACAAACTATGGAATTCAACTCGACAAATCACATTTTTTGCATTATTTCAGACTCACGCGTCGCTTCCCCTCCATCCCCCCAAATAACTTGCCTCTGTGGTGGCATGCCTGGCATGGGCACGTGAGTACAATACTATAGATTCGTTGAAAAATATGACTTGTACGTGTCTACCAACATACATAACCACAGAATAAATAATATTACAAACACATAACATACATCCGGACAGATAAAAGCAAATGCCAGTTTTTGCAAGTACGCTGCGCTCGCTCGGTCAGCAAATCTGGACTCCGATTTCGGTATCCGATAGCCACTTGCGTCACAACTCTAGCAAGGACATAGACTTGAGCTCTTCGTCACGCCCTCACCGAGTGTGACATAGAATGGTGTTGAAATTGCGTAGAGAGGTAGTCCATTTACACTTCGTTTATTTCAGTTCCTACTGTGCGTTATAACTGGTGAAAGACAGTAACTGGCTACTATTACTGGACGATCTGGCGAAATGGCAGATAGCCCATAACGGCAATAACTGTTGGTGTTAAACCACACAATAAATATGAGTACAAGTTAAACTACGACGGGATTCCGACCCAAGACCTTAGGACCAAGACTCGTGCCTTAGGATCCGAAGTTTGGGTCACTACGCACAACCAGAAGCCCAATTCTCGTAATAAAAACACATCAAATTAATGTTCGGATCCTGTTACGATATCGCGTGGATGTCACAAACTTCAAAAATGTTATTCTTCTCATCTGACAATACAACGCGGTACGTGATTATAGCGAAATATGACTGTAACTTGAACGATTCAAAGATCTGAGAATACTTTATTTCACTCGAAAAAATTATCACAAAAATCGAAAGAAGGAGGTATAATATTATATTGTTGTTATGAGGGAGCAGAATACAATTTTTTTCAGTCAATTCACAATACAGTCTCGATCCAGTCAACTAAGTTTTACCAAAATTGTAAAAATAAAATAAAATAAAATAAAAACTTTCTGTGTGCCTTTCAAATAAATAATTGGACTTCTGTACTCTTTAATGGGTTATCTCCACTAGGTACACTCTATAGTTATGCAATTTTTTGAAATTTAACTCCATGTCGTACTCTGCCTACCAGGACAGTCAAGGAAAGCAGTGTTATGAATCTCGAATGAAACCACAATACAAGTAAATTATATCCGTTCTCCGACATCCGACTCTGAAGTTGGATTGTTTTTGTTTTTCAGTAGAACTAGGGGCTCCAGGTTGATCATTACAAAACTAATAAAGTAGTTTTTGCAAATGTGGTGTACTGTGTCAATAAAATAGAGATTTTTTAATAGAATAACAATTTTAATAGACTATTTGTTACACTTATTGAACAGTATTAAAGTTTTTCCAATGATTTTAAGTGAGGCGCTTAAAATCTTAGATTACTGGCATGAAATTGTGAACCGCCTCTTACCCATAGGACTCTGCACAAAGGGCTCCCCTCCCAGAAGGCGTAGCAAACAGTCTCATTTTAATATTTATCTCAAGAGTACAAGTACCTTCCAATTACTAGAATTCTGGTATTCGATGCTTGGCAGCATATAAAACACGTTATTTATTACAGAAAAAAACACAATGCAGCATTTGCAAGTCAAATGCTAACAGCTACTCATATACAAAGGAACAGTACATCGTTCAAGGGCCGTGCGATGCTTTGAATAGGCAAAGGTTTAAATATATTAATGATCTAGTAAATAAACATCTATTTACAGAAATAATAATACAACTAATACAAGGTATGAACAAAATACATATGAAACAGTAGTGCCACCTGAAGACCGCTGCTAGCGATCTAAAGGTAGCTCAACTGATCCAAATCACTACCAGACGGAAGCGTCCCTGCCATGCTGAATGGCGATACTAATGCGTTGAGCCAGATAAGAGCCAGTAAATAAATAAATAAATAATGCTGGACAGTTCACACAATATTATCTAGCCGCAAGCTAAGCAGAGCTTGTGTTATGACGGAATTTTTAATAGACTAAATCAAGTAGGTACAATATTTAAAATAATTATATGCATTATATGCGAAATTATAATGTAATTATAATTTTAATTACATTATAATTCCGAGGGATCACTGTTACAGAAACACGATAGGACAATATTTTATCTATAGAAAAAAAAAGTTACGGATATTTATAATAGTGTATAATGTTGGGTAAAAAACTAGATAAATAAAATCAATACAACAATGCATAGGGTCATGCAGGGGTTTTGTAAAATTATCTATATTTTAAGAGATATTCAATAAAAAACGCTTTTTAGAGCGGCGCGTGGCGTTTTTTAATGTATGAAGATTTCTGCCTGGTGTTGGCGCAGCCTTTGGTAGCATGTTTCAATATATCATGAAACATGTATCAATGTAGCATGTTCAAGTATCTTCGTAGATTTGTTGATATAAATGATACTCACAAATCTACAAGTCATATAAGTAAATGTATCTAGTTTATTGTAATCTTTGAATAATAACTATTATCTCTAAATTTAATGGCGAAATTCCCGACGGGGAGCACGCGCATAAACTTAATTAAGTAATTCCGCCATCTTAGTCCCAATAAACTACATTGGAAAGCTATAGCCGTAAAGCTGGTGATAAAACGTACCAGTTGGTGCAATGCGACAGTAAGTAGCTGAGAACCAAATCACAGAACAAATATAACTACGTACGAAGTTTTACTCCGATGGAAACAAAATGACGATTACGTGCAGCAATGTGCATCTATCATCTTCAGCCTGTAGAGTGCACTGCTAGACATAGCATAGACCTTCCCATTAAGGTGGTTGCTTTTTCATACTAATGTATTATACCAAATATGGGCAAACAGAGTATAATTAGAGATTAAACGAACTCACCTGAGTGAGGTTCTATCGTAATTATACGAAGTGCCTCGTCCGAAGAGATCAATAACCTGAAATTAAATCATTGCAACAACGTAGTTTCACATAGATGACACCACTAGCACACTAATGTTGAGAGGGTACTCAACAAAACTTTTTACTGCTATGTTCTCCCGTCGCCGCGGTCTTACCCTCAGTTTCATTTAGTTAAGAGCTTTTAAATACAATATTTCCTAAACCCTACATTTGGGTAAGTCTGTATTACATATTGGGAGGGAGGGTGATAGTTATTGATCTCTTCGGACGAGGCACTTCGTATAATAAAATTACGATAGAACCTCACTCAGGTGAGTTCGTTTAATCTCTAATTATACTCGTGCCTCGTCCTCGAGATCAATAACCTGAAATTAAATCATTGCAACAACGTAGACTTTGAGAGTTAGTACTCGTAGGTTTGGGAAATATTAGCTATAGCATAAACTAACAAACCATGAGTTTGATTATTAATACTAAGAACAAACTTAATCATAGCTTTTGACATGTTCATTCATTACAAACAACTTGTAAAACGTACAAGTGTAACTAAAATTAGGTAACAACCATATAGTTGAAACCAACCAAATACATCAGTAAACTAACAATCAAATTACAATGACTCTTCGTAATGAGGAGTCATCCCTATTTACAACCGCCCTGTTGTATAACTTTCCGAATACATATATATGAGCTACAGCTCCAACTCGCTGTTTTGTTGATAATGTGTATGTTGACGCCTTGCCTGTACGCTGTGGACCAGGCGGCGTAACGCGTACTATGAGCTGAAAGTATTCACGTGTCAATTCCGCTGTCTCTGAGGTTGGATTTAATCCAGCGACTAATGGTTCGCGCTGAAACAGACTTGTAAGGTTTTTTGAAGCTCACGATAAGATAGTCCGACTGCCCGAGGTAGGAAGTTTTACTTATGTAGGTAGGAGACTAGTGTTTGACCTGGACATATTTGGGGTTTTTCATCACAAATACAAGGGCTGCCTGATAGTATAATGTTGCCTTAGTGTGATCTGGGATTTTCATAACAATTTCGGTTGACGAAAATTCCAAATTATGAATGTTTATTTTTGATAATGTCTGTACTCTGTCGGCTACACAGATATAGATCTATATCTGTGGTCGGCTATAACTAAGGCAAGTAGTGTATTACACTTTTTTGTAATTTTTCCAGGTCGTGAATTTTCATTATAGGGTACTGAGTACCTACTTATTCTAAGACAAGGGATGTCTCTCATCTCAAGTATCTAGTATTATATTTAGGAAGTGGAGGTTGAAACCTAAGTACACAATCTTTTAACTCTAACATCATTAGGAACTTCTGACCCTAATACGAGTATTAGCGACACTTCTGATCTGCAGCTGTTTAGTGAACCTTATTGGACCATCAAACAGGGTGATCAAATATTTAAGGACATCTGAGACAGAAGCGTTATATGTGTTTAGGTTGCTCTTTTGAAAAACTAAAGCAGACATCATATTGTTTTATAGGATTACTTGCTAAAGATTAAATATTGATGTTTTATGTCGCAAGAGGGTATACCTCGTCGCAGTAGTGCTTCCCGGATAGAAGCCCGGCAACCAGGGAAGGTTCTGTAAAAGCTATTCCGGTTGCTGTAATGAGAAGAAGAGTTGATAATACCTTCACAAGGTTTGAACGTTATCGTTTCTGATAACTAGTAAGTTCGTAAATAATGGGTACCAGGATTGGGTTGGTCAAAGTGGAACAACCACGATTCTGCTCTATTTATGATTATTTTTCTGAGAGATTTTAGTATCACAGAAAATGGAGGAAATGCATAAAAGTACAATTTCAACCAAGATAGAGTAAAAGCATTAATTGCAAAAGCATCAGGGTCTGTATGCCATGAAACACACATGGTACATTTTGTATTTATGTGGCTGATGAATAAATCTATTTGAGATCGATTGAATGTTATGATAAGCAGACTCCGTTAACTCCCATGGACACTCAGTTTCTAGCCACTGACCGCTGGCGGTCTCCTGGCCAGAGGCGGCCCCCCACCCCGTGCGTGTTGTTTGTTGAGGCGTCAGTTTATATTTTGATGGTGTAAGTATCATCTCTAATTCGGTGAACAGAGTTCCGAGTTTTCTCCCGATTTCCAGTGGTTCTGGTGAATCGGTAAGATTCATGTAAGCCATAGTTGTCATGGTTTTGTAAGCTGAGGAATTTGCTGCGTTGAAATGGTTTGTCAGCCATACTCGATGGCGGCAAACGGATACCAACAAGGCTACGAGTTGTTTATCTTGTAGAAGGCTTAATTGGAATTTGTGAGAATCTAAAATGAATACTAAAACTCTTTTATTTATATTTATAAGGAATCCCCTTCCTATGTTTTTATTTTTTATTAACTTATGTATATCGTCTAGGATTTGGCTTTTTGATTTTCCAATCAATAATATATCGTCCAAATATTTGTCGACATGTAACCAGTTCTCATTAGTATAACGATAGTTTCCATAATTTTAGTAAAAATAAGGTGGGTAGATACTAACCAAGTACGTGTCACCCAAATTTTAAACAATTAAACTCATATTACAGTTTTCCAAAATGAGTTTTTAGCAGTACGTAAGTCTTCCAGCTTGAAATGTTCGGTATCAATGAGTTTTTTAAGGCGTTAAATATGAAACGCATTTTTCCGTTCGGTTTAGGTCTGAGGAATACATTCAATACGAGTTGGTTTAGATAAGCTTGACAACTCGATATTCTCGATAGTCGCGTCGCATCTCTGGAATGATTTTTATCAGTACCAGAGTATTAGGGAGATATATTAGATAAGTCTGAGCGATAGGACTAAAACACTCTGGGTTGTATCTATCAATCCAGCAGTATAACATTTGATCATCCGTGATCAGTGACGGTGACCATTGATCGCAAAAGTGTGTAAGTCGCCCCGTCGTACTCAGCGACGCTGCGTTTACCACTGCTGATACTCTGTTTGTACGAGTATAGCGCGCGATGAAGGCGCTGCAGGCTTGCCTGCGAGCTGGGGTCGGAGGCTTCGCATAAATAACCGGAGTAAGCAATGCGTCGAAGCAGGCCCGTAGCCAGTTCTGGTGCATTTTTGGATGGATATCCATTATTTATTTATTTTTTCCCGAAGAAAGTCTTTGTGGAGCTGTTGCTTTCTTCTGGTTCTTATTGCTCGTATCGTTCTTGAGATCGTTGACAGATTTGGATCCTACTGCTTAAGCCGCTTTCAATGTGTCGGGCAGGTTTGCACCGAATAAATACTCGTAAATTTTACTATTTGACCAGTACTAATTCATACCCTTTTGTAGCAAGTAGGTATGTAGCGAAGTTTCGCTTGGTTGTTGATTCGACGTCGGCGTGTTGAATGTCATAGATTATTCGGCCGACATCCATCAGCAGCCTTGCTACTGCATGATATAGCGACGGCTATTTGGCTTTGTCTACTCTCTTTTGCCTTGTGTCTTTTTATTAAATTTTCAGGCAGGGCTGCCTTTAGTTTTAAGTTGAGAATTGGAGCTCCAATTAGTGTCATGTTTTCAGGTACCTATGAGGTGCTTGGCGTTGAGCTTGTTGCTCGTTTCTTTCATCAGTTATCGCTTTTCCATATTGAAAGGTAGATTTGGGATAATTCCTGAAATTTTAGTACGTCAGGATCCAGTACGTCCGCTTCCAATGTAGTGGAACTCTTTTGTCGCCTCTGCTATTGCAAGTTTGCTTGGAGAAGTGACAGGTATATGAGGGATATCCTTGGGCTCATTGGAGGGTCGATTCTTTCAGACGACTGTCTGAAGGATTGAACATCCCACTACATACCGAGACCGACGCACGTTCACAAAGTGTAAGGTAGGTATTTAAAATCGGTACAAATCTCAAATTTGCCCTGAGTCGAATGAGTAAGCAATGCGTCGAAGCAGGCCCGTAGCCAGTTCTGGTGCATTTTTGGATGAAAATCCATGTATATGTATCGAGTCTGTCCCGCAGACAGCTCTGAGTTACGATAATTTCGGTAGGTGTGAATACCTTAGGGTAGGTAACCCTACTTTTACTGCTTGGTAAATCCATGTATATGTATCGAGTCTGTCCCGCAGACAGCTCTGAGTTACGATAATTTCGGTAGGTGTGAATACCTTAGGGTAGGTAACCCTACTTTTACTGCTAGGTAAATCAATGTATATGTATCGAGTCTGTCCCGCAGACAGCTCTGAGTTACGATAATTTCGGTAGGTGTGAATACCTTAGGGTAGGTAACCCTACTTTTACTGCTAGGTAAATCAATGTATATGTATCGAGTCTGTCCCGCAGACAGCTCTGAGTTACGATAATTTCGGTAGGTGTGAATACCTTAGGGTAGGTAACCCTACTTTTACTGCTAGGTAAATCAATGTATATGTATCGAGTCTGTCCCGCAGACAGCTCTGAGTTACGATAATTTCGGTAGGTGTGAATACCTTAGGGTAGGTAAACCCTACTTTTACAGCTAGGTACTAACTCAATTTCCAGATGGAAGTTTAGCATAAAGTGTTTTGTGGTGGTTTTAAACCGATTTGACAACCTAATAAAAGGATAGGTATATATTCATAGATTCATGTATGTACCAAACTAACAAATTTTATCAAAACTTTTCCGAGTGCATGGCGGTGCAGTTCCTCAAACTGTCCTGATATGCATTCTAGTTACTTGATAAAACGCAGATATGCGTAAAGCGCTTGTATGTAGACACGTATCGTAAATATATATTATAGAACACTCAATTACCTTGTGGGTTTAACGGATAATGTGAAGAATCCCGCGATGATGAAGATGATTACACTATTCGTCGTTAATAACACTTTTTGTGCAATTTGCGTTCTAATTCTTTTAGTGTTTTGTTTAAGAAGTCAAAATCACCTTCGTGTTTTATTTTCGGCATGTTTTTTGTAAAAATTAACACTTATTTCGCAAAAATTAAAAAATTTCGTGCGCTGTGGCGGAGCACTAAAACGTGAATGGAACTGAGGGTAAGACCGCGGCGACGGGAGAACATAGCAGTAAAAAGTTTTATTGAGTACCCTCTCAACATTAGTGTGCTAGTGGTGTCATCTATGTGAAACTACGTTGTTGCAATGATTTAATTTCAGGTTATTGATCTCGAGGACGAGGCACGAGTATAATGACCATTATAAAAGCCAACAAGTCATTTCAGTGTACAATTATAGTCTGTTCGCCCATATTTGGAAAAATACGTTAGTATGAAAAAGCAACCACCAAGGCCACACCGAATCGTGAGCCGCCTCCATCCAACGACTTCTTCGTCTCTATGTCTTTGACAAATCAGGATGCAATTTCTCATGCAATCTGGGAAAAGCTTCGATCACAGAACAACCTGTGATCGAAGGGGAAAAGAAAGCTTCTACCTTAGATGCAGGAATACTTAGGATAGATATTGTAAATTTTTGGGAAAAATCTAGTCAAGCTAAGAAAAACATTCCATGAAATTGAGCACATTTATTTTGAGCTATTTGGTGGTTGCCAGAAAAAGGCGAGGTACTTGCGCTTGTTTTCCCGTGTACCCCTGGCTGTTTTTTTGAGGGTACAGGTGGGTATGGAATTAAGTTTTCATTTCTCATACTCGGAAAGTAGTGTTGTTTTGATCTGATTATTGGGTAGCAAACGCTGCTTCCCTCCACAGAGAGGGAAAAACTCATACAAATTACTTCCCCCCTTAGGGCCGGAATGAACTTTAAAAATAGAACTGCTGTCAGCTGTGAAGAGTTTTATGTAAAAAAAAAATAATTAAAAAAAATGCTGCGGCCATGTGACTTTCTAAACAGCCAGTGTGAACTTAGCGCAAACTTCTTTGAGCGGAATAAGCCGCAACAATTACGCGGTGAGTTCCATATTTAAAATTTAAAAAGTCGACGTAAATTGGCGGGATACTAATCTGTTATGTATCTGTGACGGAATTCAAAAAAAATAGGTAATAATCTTTTATGCTAAGATTTGAATATTAAAAATGAGTTCAAGCGATTCTGAAATGTTGACACCAGATTCAATTAAAGACGAGGCAAATTGTGTTATTGAAAATCTTTTGGCAGAAATTTCAAAAGAAAGATATATAAACACATACAATGATATTATGAAGTGGCGAGCAGAGAAGAATATAAAATCGTTTTCCGAAAGTGTATTTCTTACATATTTTAATGGACTGTGTAGCAAACTACAGCCTTCTACGCTATGGAGCCGATATTCAATGCTCAAGAGTACCCTCCATAGATTAATTTTAAATAGATACTACTAATATTATTATATATTATCAATAAACAGTTTAGATAAACAACTAGTTTTATTTTCCTCATATTCGAAATGAAAAGTAGAGTGTTTAACACGGGTAAAAGAATCAATTCCTACTCGGACTATAGTTCTTTCGACCCTCGGTTAACAATCTACTATTTAATGATAGTTTCTGGACCACTTTTAAATTTTGGTACACATTAGAAAATTCCTTTCTGAACTAATTCTAATTTAGTGGTTTTTTTAAAACATTGTCTATCGTCGTTCAGCCTGTAGAACTCCACTGGATGTCTACCCGCCTCCATCTGCTGAATTTCTACGACCTTCAAATCTACGTCGGTCCATCCTTCGACCACAGTTACTGTGGTCGAATAGTCCATCAAGAGGGCAGGCTTCCTACACACTGCGTGTCGTTATTTTATTTTATACATAGGTACATACATACATACACACGCCTTTTTCTTCTAAGGGCAGGCAGGGTAGGCAGAGCCTCAATGGGCCTCTTCACAGTGGGTTGCACCATCGTGGAATATAGACGTGACAAATGGTGAACTCATCTCCGCCATTGCTTCCCACGACTGACTCAGTTAACGCTTCCAGTAATAACACATTCCTTAATAAGCTAGCAGCCAGGACACCTCTTATAAAAATGAATCTTATCAACAAGTCCGGGTAACCCCTTAGTAGGCTTTTACGACTACCACGGGAGGAGACAGAGGGATCTATTCTAAGGCCGGACACACCACTGCCACTGTCATAGATTATTTGTGATGATTCAAAATGATCCTTTCAATAAATAAAATACTTTTGACTTTGACTTTGGCCAGTTTGTGACCGCCACCCGAGAATCTTATTTATCTTGTTGACAATTCTATAAACTATACGGCCTCCTCTGGATAAAGGCCTCCGCCACAGAATGCCACGACAAACGGGCTTGATCCGCCTCCATCTACCGACTTGCTGCGACCTCTATATTGTCTTTGGTGCATCGATAGAGGGGGGGCTTCTTCCACTGCGTCGTCTGATTTGTGATCGCTACTCAAGAACCTCTAAGACTGCGCCAACACCAGGCAGAAATCTTCATGCAAAAAAGCGCCTCGCACCGCTCGAAAAAGCTGTTTTTATTGAATATCTCGTAAAATATAGATAATTTTACAAAACCCCTACAGTAAACTCTCGTCTTCGTTGTATTGATTTTATTTATCTAATTTGTTATCCAATAATATGCACCATTTTAATGAACAATCGAATCTAGGCAAAAAAATAGTCGTAACTTTGGATTTTTCTTATATCGAGAAAATAATGTTGTCCTATCGTGTTTCTGGTATGCAGTGATCCCTCGGAATTAGGTATAATCACAGAATAAATAATACAAGTATAATTAGGTATCTATGTATATTTTAAATTTGCATATTCAATTCTATTCAATTCAATTCAATATGTTTATTTCAGACAACAATTACATTATAATAAAAATAAGTTAAAGTGTCCATATTTTGAGTAAAATCATAATTAAAAATAAAATAATAATTAATAAATAATAATTATTAATTAATATTGTATCTAGATTCAGTCAGTTAAAAGTCAATTGCCTGCCTATTGCCGCTTCAACTTAATAATTCTGAGAGCTATTTCGGTGATATTGGTTCTTCTAATAATTTGTTTCAGGCATTTGAAAATATAAACGTTTTTGGGAAAAGCATTTCAAGATTGGAACGTTTTTTGGGACAAGCATTTGTAAATTGGAACGCTTTCAAGTTCGCTCGGTTGACTTTTTGGCAGCTTGTTCTGAACATTGCGAATTTACGACTTTTCACATGCAAGGCAATAAGGATACACGATTGGAGCACATTGCTGGATCGAAACACTTTGCGAGTGATACGTGATCTTTTAGAATGGAAATCTAGACCCGGGCACAGAATAAATAATAGTTCAAGTTTCGGCCGGTGGTCGAATTGCCACAGAATAAATAGTATAATAGCTTTTTTGTGGAAAGAGTTCGTCTGGGGAGGTACTACCACCATACCTATTTCTACCGCAAAGCAGTAGTGCTCGCATTGCTGTGTCCCGGTTTGAAGGGTATGGTTGCCAGTGAAATTACAGGCACATGAGACTTTTCAATTTTTCATCTTTATGTCTGAGGGTGCCGGCGCAGTGCAATGCCACATATAAAGAAAGAAAGAAAGGAAATTTATTTATTTTCCCACACGCACAACACACACATAAAGCAAGAAGACAAAAACAAAAATCCACTGAGTATATAGGTAGGTACTAAAATATCTTGAGAAACAAAAATAAAAATAAACAAAAACTGTTATAAACTTTGGTAGGAAAGTTGAAAGGTTGTGGTCAAATAGGTCCCTGTCTCAGAATATGCTGCACCAGACCTAGGTTTAGTGCAGCGCTGGTTTTCAGACAGGGCCTAATTAAATGATTCCACGAACATCAATAAACCACATTGGGGGGAGGATAGGCAATAAATAAATAAATATGTTAGTGTAAAATCAGTACATACAAATAAGTACAAAAATATTATTAAGCAACTGAAAAATAATAATGAGGCAGGTCGGCATAGTAATTTAATTCCTTGTCTGTGGGGTCCGGCACGGAGGCAAAGCTCTTAGTCTGTGGGAGAAAGTATCCTCCAAGCCAATAGACCCAAGACACAAACACGTAAACAAAAAAAGAAGAAGAAGAAATCAAGTGAAGTCATTGCATTAGAGTGATTGACATTTTCATCTGTTAGTGTTACTGTCAGTCTGTGGACATAAATTTAAATTATTTATTTGTAACAAACAGGTTTTCAGAAGAGTTGGTTATTTAGTTTAAAAGTGAGAAATTGCACAAAGAAGAAGAAATACATGCCGAATTCAGATGCACGAGACAGGGAACTCAGGCAGGCCAGACAAGAGATGATGCGTCCTAGGTGGACGTGACCTATGTCACAGAATATATAATAGTACAAGTACCTATGTAGTAATGCACTGTTCATAGGCAGAGGGTACCGCTTAACATCAGTTGGGCCATCTACTTGATCCGTCACACCAAGTTGTAAAAGTGAACGAAGAACAAGAAAAACAGTATTTAAAGAAATATTGGCTGCGTAATCAAAAATATAATTCTACTATGCTCCCTAAAATAATATTATTTGTTCCTCTTATTAATTTTATCAATGTTGATATATAGGTAATAGAGATATTTACGTTATAAGCAAATTGTAGAGATTTGTCCACGATTTTTGTAACCGAGAAAATTTATCGGGATCTTGTTTAGGGCTCTATATTATCATGGAAATAAGATGAAAAGTTTTTTTTTTGTCGTAAGCTGTGTATATTTTGCTAAAAATACGTAAGAGAAGCCTATTAGACTCTTAACAGCCTCTTAACCTTTAAAAGCAAATTTCTCATGAAAGCTAATGAGAGAAGATTTTGGTGCACATTTCTACAGATGCCATTGATACAGCCTATTATAATCTATAGAAATGAGCACCAAAATTAGATGGATCTGTCATTAATTTTAATTCAGGGATTTCGCATTTAGTCTACATTTAGACTACCTCTGTGGCGCGGCGAGCTATAAGCCTGGTGTTATCTTTTAGTCGGCTTTTATTACATCCATGGGATGAGACGTGGGGGTGTATTTTACGCCGGACACATCACGGCCACTGTCGTAAATATATTAAGTAATTACCTACCTATGAAATTGCCTTGTACTTGATTTAATAATACCTACTGGCTAGGTATTTATATAGGTAAGTAAGTAAGGAAGCATGCTATTTATAACCGTTTTTCTTTTATAGTTCTAAATTTTATAAATAAAATATGTGTCCGGTCTAAGAATAGTCCCCTCCGTCTCCTCCCGTAGATGTCGTAAAATCCGACTAAGTGATTACCCGGACTTGTTGATAAGATTCGTTGATGGTATAAGATTTGGCCTGGCTGCTAGCTTATTATGGAATGTGTTATTTATTACTGGACGAAAGCGTTAGCCGAGTCAGTCGTGGGAAGCAATGGCGGCGATGAGATAGATAGATAGATAGATAGATTAACTCTTTATTGTACACAAATAACACACAGAAACACAAAACATAACTCAATAACAAAAAAATAACAGAAATGTACAATGGGCGGTCTTATCGCTTATAGCGATTTCTTCCAGACAACCTTAGGATGGAGAGGACTATATGGAAGAATGGGACAGTGGTGTTATCACCTTGACAAATACACATATCATTAAATATATACAAACCTACATTATAATACATAAAAATAAATACATAATAATATAAACACAACATAAAAACAGACAAGAACAATGAAAACTCAACAGGACGAAGATGACGATTGGAGATAAAACAGTTTGACACGATCTTTAAAAGAATGCAACGACGGAGCAAGCCGAATCGACAACGGTAATGAGTTCCACAGCCGAACAGCTTGCACCGTAAAAGAGTCAGTGTAGAAAGAGCTGTGATGAATGGGGAACTTTAGAGCTAGATTTTCTGATGAACGAAGAGAATGAGGGTTGGAACAATGGAGAAACTCAAAGCGCTCCTTCAGATACGGTGGAGCAGAAGGATTAAACAATATATTATGGAGAAGAGAGAGGATATGAGTATTCCGGCGAAGGCGAATGGGAAGCCACTTGAGCTTAGCGCGGAACTGGGAAACATGGTCATATTTACGAAGACCGAATATGAACCTTATTGCAAAATTTTGAAGGCGCTCAAGCTTGTTAAATTGATCTTCTGTGAGATCAAGGTAACATATATCGGCATAGTCGAGAATGGGAAGCAAGAGAGACTGTGCCAGCGCAACTTTAGTGGCAGTCGGTAAGAAGTTACGAAGCCTTCTAAGGGAAGCCGCAGACGCAAATATTTTATTACTCACCGATTGCAGTTGAGGACCCCATGACAAATTTTGATCAAATATTACACCTAAATTTCTCACATTTTTACTAAATTTTACCAAAGTTCCATTGAAAACAACTGAAGGAATTAAGGATGAGCTCACCACTTGTCACGTCTATATTCCACGATGGTGCAATTCTCAATGGAACGAACAGGAACTCCAACCCACTGTGAAAAGAGGGCCATTGGAATCTGCCTATCCCCCTTCGAGGAAAAGGCGTGTGTCTATGTACCTAAGTAATGTATGGCCTATGTTACGTTTGTGCTTCGAGAAAGGTCTCTCGGTCTCTCTTTCGAGGAAGGTTTTATTTTTATTTTATTTTTTCGTTAGCTTTGGTGCTAACGGATTCGAAAAGCTCATTTTATACTCCAAAGCGAAAAGTATTTTATCAATAGCAAGTATAATTTCAACTCTGTATTTTTTCTGGAAATTTACAAAAACTGTCTTCCTTAAAAAAATACCGTAAAACATGTCCCCTTTCTCACATAACATTGTAAATATCATATTCTTTGTTTTGTAGTTTTCCTGTCTGTTACACAAAAACAATGGCGGATTTTATTGCATTAGTTATGAGGGTATGTGATCTGTGACAAACTTAGGTACTACATGCCCCTATTGCAACAATATTTTCTACCCAATATTTGTATCTACTCTCATACAGTAAAATTCGATGATTATGAACCTCAAAACGATTTTATAATGAGATACTTTATAAACACAATACCGAAATTCAAAAATAGAATAATATTATATCACTTTTTCACTAATAAAATAATGTTATAAAATAACTTTTTTTTTTCATTATAATACAAGTAAGCCAGACCAAGGAGGATTTTTACTCTTACCTATTAGTTTTTTTTATATAGTCTTTGGTTACGCGCTCTACAGGGTATGCGCGGTAGAATCATGTCTTTTCTTTTGAATCATTTGACGCCTTTTATTTACGTTATTATTTGTCATGTGCTTTGTTAATCAAATAACAGTTTTATTGCATGAGTGTAGGTAGATAAAGTAATGAATGAAACTGCACATAACTAGCTAACACATAACTACATAAATTCATCAAAGTATTTATTGGCAAATACCTGTAGAGATTTATAATTTCTACGCCAACAGTATTATAGGTATTTCACTAACAAAATTTTCAAGGAATCCATCAGGAATTTGAAAGTTGCCTAAAAAATTTTAAGGGATCGAACATGACGATCATAGTCCATAGGATCATAGCCAAGGGATCGAACAGGATCTACTCATTACGTGTGATACTATTAAAAACCTCGCCACCTGTTATGTAACAGTGTCATAAACTAACTATTATAGGTGATGGGTACTTGAGGTTGGCCACCGCAAAAAGGTGTATAGAGGTGACTAAAACACTTTTGTGAGAGGAATAATAAACATAGGACGTGATACCCTAACTATTCAAGTAAATTTATATAAAAACATACAATAAATTCCTTAAATATTCAATTCAATAAATAAATATTTCTGCCGCAAAGAACTATTACCTACATAATATAGATAGACCAAAAGCCTTCACTTGGAACTTTGGTTCGTCTTGGAATATTTATACAAATGCTACCCATACTTACTATGGCTCCAATCAAGTAAATAAGGAGGTTAGTTAGGTCAGTCGTTACTTCATCGATGGTTCAGTCGGCTCGGCGTAACGCACAACGGGCAACGCGCATATGATAACGCCGGGCGCAACGCGCGTGCGAACTGGCAACGTTGCTGGATCCGAAATTGAATTTTGTAGTACCTAGTAGGTAGAGCTTTTTTGTGAAAGAGTTCGTCCGGGGAAGTACTACCTCCAACCCTATTTCTGCTACAAAGCAGTAGTGCTCGCATTTCTGTGTTCCGGTTTGAATGGGTCGGTGAAATTAAAGGCACATGAGACTTTTCATCTGATGTCTTAGGGTGGCGGGCGCAGTGCAATGCCACATAGGACGCGTCCTGTGTGGTAATGCGTTTGTTAAAGGCAGAGGTTACCGCTTATCATCCAGGTGGGCCATCATATTGTTCCGTTTTTCAAGAAGTTATAGGTAAATAAGTTTTTTGTGAAAAATACATTTTTCAATACAAGCTTTTATAAAATTAGTGGTCGTAACCGTGTGCTGATCAAAATGAGCCTAAACACGGCCAGTCTACTATTATCCCTCGTTGAGTTCCGTTCTCCACCTTCCGTCTCCATCATCAGATCAGCTCGCTGTCACCATCATATTGCATTGTCATCGGAACTTGACGCATGCAAAATATCATCTCAATCCGTTGAGGATAACTGATGCTTCAAAATTCAGTTGCAAGATTCCACCCGGACATACAATAGGTAGGTACATAAGTACATTGCAAGTTATAAACGCTTACGCAACGCTTAGAATAACTATCCGAATAAAGTTTAGAGAAAAGCACTAATTAGATCATCCATGAGAATATAGGCCGATGCAGTGAAGAAAGTTTGTTAGTCTAAGACAATTTCATTAAATAAAAAGTATTTCGCTGCCAAACAGCTAACTTCAGGGCGGTCTAGTTAAATCGGCAGAACTGTAATAGCATTATAATCGCCCGATTCATCAGTTGCCTGCCACGGCATAGCGGCGCGGGCGGCCAATCGCGACGCTCCGCCACGCCTACCGCGCACGCTATTGGTCGATGATTCAACTTTGAATATAGAACCGCTTTTTTTATCTCTAACGCCTACGTAAGCTTGCAAGCTCGTAGACAGATTACGTCGTGGAATGTGTTTAACGAATTCTCGGTAGATAATGTTTTTCTTAACCTTAGAGTATTGCATGCAGGCCTCCGTTTTTAACTTATATGGAAATATATTTGCCATATTTTTTTTAAAGCTTGATAGCAGCTTTTGATAATCGGGTCAGGGGAGTTACGTCATCAGCCATATCAATATAAATACAGCTAATATTCTATTGATAACCCTATCGATTTACTATCCCATCATTGATGGGTTTGTCGATAGAATATTAGCTGTATTTATATTTATATGGCTGATGACGTAACTGCCCTGACCCAATTATCAAAAGCTGCTATCAAGCTTCAACAAAAATATGGCAAATATATTTCCAGGTATATAAAATCGTTGCGTGACTGACTGACTGACTATCAATGCACAGACTAAACCGTAAGTTTTAGATACCTGAAATTTGGAGGGTACGTCCCTTTTGTTATCAAGGGGTGCACTAAGAAAGGAATTCCAGAAATTCAACCCCTAAGGGGGTGCAGCGTGTTGAAGTTTGTATGGAAAATCACACGCGGACGAAGTCGCGGGCATTCTACTAGTGTATTATAAAATGTTTATATTAGTTTATAATTCCTAATATTTTATAATTCTAATATCGAGTTTGTAATATCGGTGGGTTTGAGCACTATTGCACCTCGTCATTTTTATGGAGGTGCGTGACAAATGGCAATAAAAAAATAAGAATGATCCTACCTGAAAGCTGTTGATGGTGCAAGGTTAGACCAAAATATTTCCCTCCCATTATGAGACCTCCCCCTTAGAATAGGGGGGATTTGCCATAAACACCACCCTTGGCAGGCGGATTGGTGATCGTAGATGGTATTGAGTACCGACTAACTTTTTTTTTATATACTTTAACGACGGAACAAGCAGATGGCCCACCTGATGTTAAGCAGTAACCTCTGCCTTCAACAATTTATTACCACATAGGTCACGTCCACCTAGGACGCAGGCTATGTGGCATTGCACTGCGCGCCACCCTGAGACATCTCAAAAAGATGAAAAACCTCATGTGCCTGTAATTTCAGCGGCAACCATACCCTTCAAACCGGAACACAGCAATCCTACTCCACAACTTACGTCCTAGGTGGACGTGACCTGTGAAGTAATGCATTGTTACGGTGGTATCCTAGTTTCAGCAGGTTTCGCTATCTCAAAATGTGTTGATGAGCTGTGTTGAGCAAAACTCATAAAATGTGAATTTCGCGCCTAAAGCTTAACCCATAAATTGTGCACGATAGTTTTGTAAAAGTTTTTTTCACTGGTAAAGTTGCCGCACTTTAAGGTGGATGCTTTCCCTTGTGGCGCGAAATTCGTTGGTGTTTTTTGCTCATCACATCTCATCAACATTTCTTCAGATAGCAAAAACCAATTTGCCGGTAATTATATGACCTAACACATAAGTTATAATTTATAGTATCACATATATATTTTTAGTTTAGCTACGATTGGGCTTCATTGGTATTTACAGTATTTTTTTGTTTCAATGATATTTATGTGATACTATAAATTAAAACGTGTGTGTTAGGTCATATAATTACCGTCAAATTAGTTTTCGCTGTCTGAAGAAATGTTGATGAGCTGTAATGAGCACAAAACACGACAAAAAAATTAATTTCGCGCCACAAGCGCAAGCAACCACTTTAATGGCAGAGGTTCCCGCTCTAACATCAGGTGGGCCATCTGCTTGATCCATCATTCACAAAGTTAAAAAAAAAAAAAACATGGAAGTAGGACTCTGTGGATCTTGCTGCCCATCCCCTGGTATATATAGGAGACGGCGGATATATTCTTATGACAGACACACTAGTCATGAATAATGTGTCATTACCTACACCGATGAGCTGTCGAGCCAAACGCCCATTTGTTAACACTTTAGTTGTCTGTCCATTGCGAGTACTATTAAAAACCAAATTAAAATCCGTTTAGTCTTTCCCGATTCATAAGAATAATACAGAAGCGAGGAGAGAACTCAATAAAATTATACTAGGTAAGTATGATGAGTTATTATGTCTTTGCACCTTTGCATGGACTAATAATTCATACGTAGATAACCCAGCCGATAAGGAAACACTTACCTCTAAAGCATTGGTTCCCTAAAAAGCGGCAACCGCCAATGACGGCCGCAATCAGTAATAGACAGCTTTATTTCATTGAATTGCAGGAAAAAGCCTGGCCCATCTAATGTTAAGCGGAAACCTCTGCCTATAATTGCACTATCTCACAAGACAAGATAGATAGATAGATAACACTTTATTGTACACCACAAAAAAAAAATAAGCAAGCCCACCTATGACACACCCTACGTGGCATTTGACTGCTCCCACCACCCTGTCACATAATTTCACCGGTACCCATACCCTTAGAACCGGGAACAATGTCGGGACATGGTCTATTAGACGTCACTCAGTGAACTGCATGACATCCATTCAACCATTGTAAGCTGATACGGCTGCACCGATTTCCATCAAACACAGCTTAGAAAAATCTCGATCAATTCAATTTTCACACAAACTGAATCAAAATAGTTTAATCCGTTTAGGAATTACGATGCCACAGCAAACACACACATCTCAAACTGCAGCCAGCATCTCATGGCCGCTTCCGTCGGTAGAGATTTGGATCCTCGTAACCCTATTTGTAGCAGATAAACAATCAATTTGATTGATTGATTGTTTTTTTATAATACTTGGAATGACGGATCAAGCATACCCTCTGCCTATGAACAGTGCATTACCTCACAAGTCACGCCCACCTAGGACGCACCCTAATATGTAGCATTGCACTGCGTCCGCCACCCTGAGACATTAAGATGAAAGTCTCATGTGCCTGTAATTTCACCGGCCTTAATCTCACCCATACCCTTTAAACCGGAACACAGATATGCGAGCACTGCTGTTTTGCAGCAGAAATAAGTATGGTGGTAGTACTTCTCTGGAAGAACGGTTTCAAAAAAAAGCTCTGCTACTACTATATTAAGTTGAGCTACCTTTAGATCGTTAGCAGCGGTATTCAGGTAACACAAATGTTTTTTTTATTTTTATTTTGTACTTATTTATATTAGTTGTATTATTATTTCTGTAAATTAATGTATTTCCTCAACTCTTTTTGGTTGGGGGTTAAAAAGCTATTATTGACGTTTGTTATTTCTCCGCTATAGCGCCCGTTATATAATGGCCACCGCTTCTTAGTAAACCGAGGCTATTTATAAGGCTATAACATAACACGCTGCAAAGTGCACCAGTTTCCAGAGACCGACTGACGAACCATAAAGCAATTGATGTTTTATGAGCCTCAGCTGCGGCAGCACTCACCGTATTGAATATTTCATCTGATTCCCATCCCGTAATAAAATGTAGCTTCATGACATAATTACTATTGCTAGAGTAGAAGTTCACTTGAGTTAGTGTGAAGTTTTTTTTTTTTATTCTACTTGGAATGATGGATCAAGCTGATGGGCCCATCTGATGTTAAGAGGTACACTCTGCCTATGAACAAAGTGACCTCATAGGTCACGTCCACCTAGGACGCACCCTATGTGGCATTGCACTGCGTCCGCCACCATGAGACATAAAGATGAAAAGTCTCATGCGCCTGTAATTTCAGCGGCATTACAATTTGTAATTTTGTGTGTTATATCAAACCGGAACACAGCAATGCGATCACTACTGCTTTACGGCAGAATGAATGAATGAATGAATGAAAATACTTTATTGCACACCTTACAAACTAGTTAAAATCAACACATAACCACAGAATATATACAATAACAACTAAACAAAAAACTAAATATACAATGGGCGGTCTTATCGCTAAAAAGCGATCTCTTCCAGAGAACTTTTGGATGGAGAGGAGCTAAACTTAAAAAAATAGCTAGAAATAGGTATGGTGGTTAGTTCTTCCCCGGACGAACTCTTTTACAAAAAAGCTCTACTACTACTAGTGAGTTAGTGTTACTTCACACCAGGACAGCTTCTCAGTTTATATAAAGCACGAATATAAAGTCCGGGCTGGTATGGAGTACTGCTGCCACGTTTGGGATGGCTCGGTCAAAGACCAGCTTGCTGCCTGCCTTGGACTCGATCAAACGCAGAGCTTTCAGGCTTATATGTGAGCAGCATATATATGGCGTAGACTAAGATCCAGAACGGATCCAGAGTCTCTAGCACCGACATAAAAGGTTGCATGCCTTCGATCTTCTATAGGTTACATTTCGGGGAATGCTCCAAGGAACTTCACGGTCTGATCCTACCGTCTCCTAATCTCCTTTTCATCATAGGACGAGCAGGCGCACGGTTCGGTACCATCCTTACCTCATTAGTATACCTTCTATTTGTACTAAAAGTTTCAGCTCTACCTCTATTTTGCGAACTGCTAAGGAGTGGAAAACACTACCGTCCTCTGTCTTTCCTGAAAACTATAATCTGGGTCTCTTCAAGGCTAGAGTGAATAGGTGCCTTCTAGACCTTTGTGCTTCATCTTCGGCCACATCGTCACTTACCAGCAGGTGAGATCGTGCTTAAACAAAGATCTATCAATGTTAAAAAAACAGCCAATTTGTTTACATTTATACAAGTCCTTGTAGTTGACTATCTAGGATAAATCAGAAACAGTTAGGAGCCTTTTAGACGTCCACTGCTCGTCCAGTAGAAAAATCCCGATTTCTTTTTCGATCACATATAGCAGGATTTCCTCCATAATATTGCATGTAGGCCGGAATTAAACATTGAAGAGTTTAGAAAACGTTTAGATAGATAGAAGATAGAAAACACTTTATTGCACACCATAATACAAAACAATTTTAAAATAATAAAACTAACTATGTTGTACAATGGGCGGTCTTATGGCTTAGTAGCGATTTCTACCCGACAACCTTTGGATGGATAGGACTGTATAAAACTAACACAGGGTATCAATGGTCTACTTAAATATATATGCGTTTATGTGCAGTGACATACATACATACTAATAATAATAAACAAATACCTGCTAGAATAAACATATACTATGTACATATTATAAATTTCATTATTTACATTTATTCACAGAATGAACTAATATACTAATACAAGGTATGTACAAAATACACATGAAACAGTTGTGCTACCTGGAGACCGCTGCTAGCGATAAATAAAATTATAAATAAAAATATAAATTTAATATTATATACATAGATATATATATAATATATTATAATTACATATGATTACATTGTACAAAATATTATGAAGATAAGGACAAGCAAAAAGTCAGCGACAACAGGACAAGTAGTGTTCCTTGAGCATGGACTTGAAAACAGAGAGAGATTTAGCACACCTGATAGCAACAGGCAGAGCATTCCACAGACGGACAGCCTGCACTATAAAGGATGTATGATAGTAAGAAGAAGAGTGCACAGGTGTCTGGAGCAGGAGAGTCTCAGAAGAGCGCAAGGATAGAGAGTGGGATTGATGGAGGAAAAGAAAGCGTTCTTTGAGATATGATGGAGTAGAGGAAATTTTGTATAACGATTGAGACAGTTGTAGTCAGACTTCCACTATTAAATAAAGTGAGAAAATTTTAATAGACACATAACAATATAAGTGGCATGAAGCGCGTTTCCAGCCATGTGTAAAATAAACTTAGTTTAAATTTTATTTATTTACCGTGAAACTCATTTAACTGCGTTGTCGTTAGTAATGTGTCCTTGTGTCCGTTTATGTTGGTTTATGGGTTTTTCATGGCATCCATAATTCTATAGTTAATTATGTGCACATTGTAGCAAGTCTAGGCGAGACGTGAAGTGATCGACTAAAATCGTCAGGTGATTATAGACCTTAAACTGCAATAAAGAAGCCTACTTCTCACAAACGGATCAACCAATAACCAAATCGAGCCTTTCGGGGTCGAGACTCTGGGTCAGAGGGGAACCAGGGCCCTTTTTTTTACTTTGATAGACCTTTGTTAGACCACGATGTGGCCGAAGATGGAGCACAAAGGTCTAGAAAGCACCTATTCACTCTAGCCTTGAAGAGACCCAGATTATAGTTTTCAGGAAAGACAGACGACGGTAGTGTATTCCACTCCTTAGCAGGTCACATTATAAAGGTAGAACTGAAACGTTTAGTGTGAACAGAAGGTATACTAATGAGGTAAGGATGGTACTGAGCCGTACGTCTGCTCGTCCTGTAATGAAAAGGAGATGGTGGGATCAGATCGTGCAGTTCTCGGGAGCATTCCCCGAAATGTAACCTAGGTATAGAAGATCGAAAGGCATGAAACCTTACGGCGGAGCTCGCGGCCCTTCGCGTTTTCAAAATTCTTTCAGGGCATCTGGTCGAAGCGACGCGTGACCCGAGAGCTGGCTCTTATCTGGCTCAACCGCATTAGTATTGCCATTCAGCATGGCAATGCAGCCAGCATCTTAGTGTCGCTTCCGTCTGGTAGTGATTTGGATCAGTTGAGCTACCTTTAGATCGCTAGCAGCGGTCTTCAGGTAGCACAACTATGTCATATGTATTTTGTACATACCTTGTATTATAGTTGTATTGTTCTTTCCGTAAATAAATGTGTTTTATATACCAAATACTTTAATATTTGTGTATAGTATGTATATTGTATGTAGGTCGTTATATGTAGTAAGAAGGATCGTCAAATAAAGCCAAGGTGTTTGTCCGCTAGCTTATTACGTATCTTGCAATAGCAATGCGATAGCAAGAATTGCGCGGGAATTGCGCGGGAATCGCGCGATTATCGCTATCGCAAGATACGTAAGCCGATTCTTCTAGGTTGTGTCGCGAATCGCGATGGAACAGGAGTAAATTTATTTTATAAGACGATACAAAATGATACTTTTGGTGCCTTCTACACCTTTGTACTCCATCGTCGGCCACATCGTCACTTACCAACAGGTGTATTCGTGGTCAAACAAAGGTTCATCAATGTTAAAAAAAAAACTTGTGACGTCAGATACCTGGCGAAGTATGTTATTATACCATGATACTGCCCATCCTCTCCTGGTGTAATTCCTAAGTCAACTTCAACGAAACCCACTGGAGAAGACGGAGGGGTATATTCTTAGGCTAGATACTTTGAGTGTCACTCAGAGTCTCGAGCACCGCTATTAAGTTTCATGGCTTTCGATCCTCTTTAATATACAGGTTACATTACCATAGCAGGTGCCATCTTACGGTGAACGAGCCTGACCGTTCACCGTAAACTGGCACCTGCCATGGAGTATTTACTAGTACCATCTTACGGTGAACGAGCCGGACCGTTCACCGTAAGTTGGCACCTGCCATGGAGTATTTACAAGTACCATCTTACGGTGAACGAGACGGACCGCTCACCCTTAGTTGGCACCTGCCATGGAGTATTTTGCAGGTGCCATCTTACGGTGAACGAGCCGGACCGTTCACCGTAAGTTGGCACCTGCCATGGAGTATTTACAAGTACCATCTTACGGTGAACGAGCCGGACCGTTCACCGTAAGTTGGCATCTGCCATGGAGTATTTACAGGTACCATCTTGCGGTGAACGAGCCGGACCGCTCACCGTAAGTTGGCACCTGCCATGGTGTGTTTACAAGTACCATCTTACGGTGAACGAGCTGTAGTAACTTATAGAGAATCGTACGATGTGGGCTCTATTAGGCTTTGTTTAGCACTACCCTGATATCCTTATCGGCTTCCTGCGCGAGCTGCGCGTGCCCAGGCACGTCTACACGCACAATGTATGCGTTAACGATAGTTCGCTCAATGGGCCGTTGTTCATGGTATCGCGCCGGACGCTGGGACATTAGCTTTATTGTGTCTAATGAGGCACTTGATTGGATGTGGTGTGGATGATGGATAGGTCACGTAGATTGTTGGAGCTGGAGTGGAATTAAGATGGTTTTTGAGTTCTAAATCCGGGAAAACTACCTTTGCAGTTAGCATGGTGCGAATCGAACATCGTGAATGGAGCATCGCGAGCTCGAGAAACAAGTTTTTTGTATAATATATATTTTTTATGGTAACGGCCCACCTGTTGGTAAGCGGTTACCGTAGCCTATGGACGCCTGCAATACCAGAGGCATCACACGCGCGTTGCCGACCCTTTAACTGTAGTCACTTGGGAAAACCTCAGCAGGGAGATCATTCCACAACCTGAGTGTTCGCGGGAGGAAATTCCTCTGAAACTGCACAGTCCGGACCACCCTGGCTGGTCTAAGCTTGTATTTATCCACCGCAAGCGACTCATCTATTTAGTGTCGGGATTCGTCTGAATTCAGAAGCCCACAGAAGTCCAGTGATGGACATAATATGTCCCTTTTCTTCAAAAAACAAAGAAGCTTCTTCTCAGAACCGCGTATTTTAAGCCAATGTACTTGGCCTAAGAATATAACTCCTTTAACTCCTCCCGTGGATGCTGTAAGAGGTGACTAAGGAATTACACAAGGGCAGTAGCATCTTCCTGAATATCCAATAGCAATACTGCGATCTCCAGTCCGCCTGCCAAGCGTGCTGATTATAGCAAAGATTATAGCCATTCAAATTCAAATTCAAAATATTTATTTCAGACCTATTGAGAATTGTACTAAACCTAAACAATAAGCCTATAGCAACATAAATACCTTAGAAACTAACATATACACAAAAACACTTTATTTATAACTTAATCTATCACACGTGTGAAAGCGTAGTAGTAGAGCTTTTTTGTGAAAGAGTTCGTCCGGGGAAGTACTACCACCATACCTATTTCTGCCGCAAAGCAGTAGTGCTCGCATTGCTGTGTTCCGGTTTGAAGGGTAAGGGTGCCGGTGAAATTACAGGCACATGAGACTTTTCATCTTTATGTCTCAGGGTGGCGGGCGCAGTGCAATGCCACATAGGGCGCGTCCTAGGTGGACATGACCTATGAGGTAATGCACTGTTCATAGGCAGAGGTTACCGCTTAACATCAGGTGGGCCATCTGCTTGCTCCGCCATTCCAGTAGTATAAAAAATAAAATAAAAAACCGACGCGTCGCGGCCCGGGGTTCACGTAACAGACGGCTCTTGAACCGCCGGAACTTCACCCCTTTCGGCCAGAAGTCGGGGCTCAAGTAGGTCAGATTTTCCGTAGGGACCCTCACCATAAATGAGCTAAAGCCCACATTATGACATGGGGGAGGCCTTACAGTAGACGTCTACTGGCTGATGAAGAAGTATCTTATGCAGGGTGACCCAGAAGAAACCAGTGAGACTAGAGAAGAAAGAAGAAGCTGCTAACTAAATAACCAATAAGTTTTTTTTTACTAGAAACAGGTTATTTACCATGATTTTCAAGTTTTGATTGTAATTATCAGCTAACACTAATAATAAATATAACAGTAATAAGAACTAACTCCAAATGCAATGTACAGACACGTGTAAAAAGCAAGTCGTAAACCGTTAAGAAGGCGTGACCGTCGTGAATTCAAGATGGCGTCGGTAGTAATTAAAAAAATAATAAATTTTACGTTAATTTTCCGTCACGATGGACTTTTATACGGCAGTAAAATGCATAATGAGCCAGGTAACATGACAACGTAAGTCTTTGGCGTGTTTTATCTGCTTCGTGTTTAATAAATGTGAGTTTGTTGTGAGCCGTAAACTTGGCCGTATCTTATTATGAGCACTTCATTTCATTCGAACGTAATTCGATGTTGACTATAAAGTTTTATGAATGCCTCATTCAATTTGTTTCTGCTGATCGGAAATGAATGATTGGTTTTCATTATGTTTGTTTGTTATATAGTTTGGAGGTAGGATTTGCTGAGTGATGACGTTATCGAAGGTATCGGTGAGCCATGGATTTCAATCAATGATAAAAAGTGCGAGTTGATGCTGTTCAAATGTGACCATTAAGAGGCAGACAACAGCTAAATTCCATCACTATCTAACTCAGTAAAATTCAGATAAATAAATAAATGAATAAATAATGCTGAAAAGTTCACACAACATTAGCTAGCCCCAAGCTAAGCAGAGCTTGTGTTATGGGTACTAGATAACTGATATACTTAATACAATACATTACATAAATAATTTCATTTTTATTTTGCATAGATAATACCCAGAACACCCTGAACAAATATCTGCAGATCGCACAAATATTTGTTCCGAGACGGGAATCGAACCCGCAAATGATACGTTAAAAATAAGATAGTTTAGATAAGTTAGAAAGTGACAGAACAGCTCTCGAAAATCACGAAAAACGGTATTTAAACAAATATTTGCTGCGTAATCGAAAATATATATCGATCATGCCCTCTAAAATAATATTATTTGTTACTCTCATTAATTTAATCAATCATTTAATCTCGTGACCCGAGAGCTGGCTCTTATCTGGCTCAACGCATTAGTATTGCCATTCAGCGAGGAATGCTTCCTTCTGGTAGTGATTTGGATCAGTTGAGCTACCTTTAGATCGCTTGCAGGAAGCACAACTGTTTCATATGTATTTTGTACATACCTTGTATTATTCTTTCTGTAAATAAATGTAAGATTTAATCAATGTACGTTGATAGGTAATAGAGATAATAATTACGTAATAAGCGCATTGTAGAGTCGAAATCTTGTTTTGGGCTCGATCATGCCCTATGATGAAGATTAACATTATATATTTTTTGTAAACTGTGAAGATTTTGCTAAAAATACGTTTATAAAAGCCTATTTGACCTTAGACAGCCTCTTAACGGCAACACTCTGAACATCACCTTACTATTTTAAGTATCTGGGTCATGGGTAACCGATAACTTGAGGGATGATCTCGACCTGGAAAGAGCGCGTAGGGCATTGTGTACTGAAATGCTAAAGGTTACGCCCTTTAGAGTGAATGCCAGTCCTTTTATACTTGCAACCTCAGGACCAGCTCTACGGAGACAGCATAATAATGCGTGTTCAGTACAACAACTCGTTCAGGGTGCTGATGGGGCTGCCTCGTTTCTGCAGCGCCTCTGGTATGTTTGCGAAAAGTGGACTTGATGGTTTTCATAGCATCATAATAGGTGTGCGTTAATGAGGAGAAGGGTCCGGGGAAGCCCGAACAGTACCTATAACGCGTTGTCGGACAGGTGGCACTGTCCTACCTGTAGTAAACCACTGGACGTGTCTGCAAGTTTATTTTTATTTGATTGTAAAAGCGCCTTCTCTAATAGCCGATGTAGCTCTGAAAGCTGGAAATCTAAAGTGTGACTGGGCTGGACACATTAGCCGCATGCCCGGTGACCTTGGGGCTAAGATAACCACAGAGTGGGTTCCGAACGCGCGGCGGCCACGTGGTAGACCCAGACGGCGATGGCGGGATGAGGTTGCCTCCCACAACAAGGACTGGCCACAAATAGCTCAGGATAGAGACTATTGGAAAGAGGGAAGGGAGGCCTTTGTCCTGCAGTGAGAAACTTCCGGCTTATAAATAAATAAATAAATAAATGTGCCTCCCTACTAACTTAATTATAAGCGCTACTATATACTAAAGTTATGGGCAATTAAATAAATAAGTTGAATTGAATTGGAATCAGGCACTCTAAGATCTAAGTTGGACCAACTTAGGTCCAAATCCAATTAATTATTTGAGTGTTTATTTAATATCCACCTGCGGATTAGCTCGCGACATACGGAGATAAAAAGAAGCCTATAGCTTAATCCAGGTCACAACCTATTTGTTTGCAAAATTTCATCGAAATCGGTTTAGCCGTTTCGGCGTGATTGAGTATCAAACATACAAAAAACGTCAGAGTAAAAGGGATAAATAAAGACTTTTTTTATTTTAAACTTGTGTCCGCCCACCCCTTCTCTCGCGTTTTACCAGGATAAAAAGTAGCCTATAGCTCAATCTAGGTCCTACCCTATCTGGGTACCAAATTTAATCGAAATCAGTTCAGCAAAAACACCAAAAAATAATAATTTCGCGCCACATGCGTGAGCACCCACCTTAAACCTAATTTTAACACCCCTTTAGAAATTACCATTCTCTGAAAATGATTTACTTTTTACGACCGCTAACCATTGTTAAACCTTGACAAGGTCCTAAATTAAAAAGGAGGATCTTCCCTTCTTCCCATATGAGTTCAAAATATAAAGATCTCGACTTGTGTTCGTTAAGACTGCGCCAACGCCAGGCAGAAATCTTCATACAAAAAAAACGCCTTGCGCCGCACGAAAAAGCCGTTTTTATTGAATATCTCGTAAAATATAGATAATTTTACAAATCCCCTACAGTAATCCCTCGACTTTGTTGTATCGATTTTATTTATCTAATTTTTAACCCAATAATATGCTCCATTTTAATAAACAATCGAATCTAACCAAAAGTTAGAGGTAACTTTAAAAATATAGTCCTATCGTGTTTCTGGTAAAGTGATCCCTCGGAATTATAATGTAGTATCCATGCATATTTATAATTTGAATATTGTACTTGATTTAGTCAGTTAAAAATAAAATGTAAGATTGGTAATTTTGCGTTAAACAACAACACAAAAACTATCAGAAAACATTTTCCAGCATCATAAAACCCCACTCTCCATTAAGAACTTCAAAGAAAAAGTACTCAATATCCACCTTTCAACAAATAATTGACATCCTGCAATAAACTTATATTTACCAAACCGACTTACGCCGTATGAGCGCGACTGTACAAGCATAGAATCATTAATCTTGTCAAGAATAGACCCCTCCCATTTGCGCAGTCACATTACGCTGGTACAACTGAAGTTAGCACTTCTGTAATATTTTGAACCTTATTCGGTTAGAATAAGGCCGTGAGGAAGATAGTGTGATTAAGTGCTAAATTTAATAGTCCGTGACGCGATGCCCCCATACAGATGATAAATGATGGAACTTTGAAAGTGAATATACCTACAATGATGGTAATAAAAGTGTTAAGAAATTGTTTGGGCATCGTAATATCAATTATTTCTGGTAGTATAAATAAATAAAATAAATTTTATTTTTTTCTTTATTATTGTTGTCGCGCGGCTTGTGCATTTGCCATGTTCAAGTATAGCTGTTTATAATTGTATTTGAAATATAATTTGCAACGTTACACTCCTTCCAAGTCGTCAAAGTCACAGTCAAGTCATGTTTTAGTAAAACGGTGGCCGTTTCACTAAAACTTTGGTTAGCAATTCCCACCATTTTGAAAAGTCACGCAATAAACTTCCATTTCATTTCACTCTACAGATGAGCTTGCTACATTGGTTAAAATGCCACCAAAATTACACAAAATAACTCAAGAAACTCAAGGAAATAAAATAAAATGAAAGTAGATAAAAAATGGCGGAAAGAGCCGAGTAATGTTCTGGTAATAGATAAAGTAGATACTTTTTAAGGCGTTAATAGACACAAAACTGTAAAAAAGACCCTTCTACTAAACGGATGGATCAATTTTTTTTTTCATTTGTGAAATTTGGTCAAGAATATAAACATAAGTTTACTTTTTTTGAGTTGCTGTTGATTTTGACAATATAAAAAAAAACTTAATATTATTCTTAATTTATTATATGGTTTACGGAAAAAACCTACTGCTTCCAAATTCCTAGAGCGTTTTTATTTTATTTATTTTATTTTAATTTATATTATGCACCATTTAAATAAACAATCGAATCGTGCTAAAAGTTAGAGGTAATTGTTTTTTTTTTTTCAATCGAGAAAGTATTGTCCTATCGTGTTTTGGTACAGTCATTCCCTCAGACAGTCAGCCCTCGGAATTATACTGCTGTAAGTATTCATGCATATTTATAATTTGAATTGGTTCTAATTGTACTTTATTTAGCCAGTTGATTTAGCTTTTTTATGAAAGAGTTCGTCCGAGGAAGTACTACCACCATACCTATTTCTGCCGCAAAGCAGTAGTGCTCGCATTGCTGTGTTCCGGTTGGAAGTGTATGGTTGCCGGTGAATTTACAGGCACATGAGACTTTTCATGTTTATGTCTCAGGGTGGCGAGCGCAGTGCAATGCCACATAGGGCGCTTATCATCAGGTGGGCCCACTGCTTGTTACGTCATTCTAAGGAAAACACAAAAAAAGAAGTTAAAAATATAATCTACGATTATGAATTTTGAAGCAGAATTGATAACCTCCTTGTTCGAAAATCGTTTAAAAAATAACTTATTCGAGGACACACAAAAGTTTTGTGACCAGCCTTTGCTTCATCACAAATGCAAACAGTGTTTTATTGATAATCGATCTGAGTTGAGCGTCTCGTGTAAGCCACCTTGCAGGCACTTTGAGTTGGCGGCACTAAAACTGAGATAAACTCCAGTTTAACTTAAACCCGCGCTAAAGTTGACGGGGGCCAATGAAAACTTTTTATTGCTGCTATGAAAGTGGGCGAGCGGTGGCCCGTACCATGATCTTTAAGTTGTTACGATCGAGAACCAAACTATAAATATTCTGAGTAAATCAATACTGGGTTACGATTTAATCTAATATAATTCTGGTGAAAATGTGTTTATTTTTAGGGTTCCATACCGAAAGAATAAAACGGGACCCTATTACTAAAGCGGCTGTTACACAAGGAGAGTTTCTCGCAAGCGAGCGGCGAAAACGTGTGCGATTATAGAAGAAATCATCGCTCGCGAAACTCTCCTTAAGAAACCTCCTCCTTTCGTCCTTAAGAAACTCTCCTTGTGTAGCAGCCGCTTAAGACTACGCTGTCCGTCTGTCCGTCTGTCACCAGGCTGTATCCCATAAACCGTGATAGTCATCAGACAGTTGAAATTTTCACAGATGATGTATTTCTGTTGCCAATATAACAACAAATACTAAACACAGAATAAAATCAATATTTAAGGTGGCTCCCATACAACAAACGTTTTTTTTTTGCCGGTTTTATACATAATGGTACGGAACCCTTCGTGCGCGAGTCTAACTCGTATTTGGCCGGTTTTTTAACCCCCGACGCTAAGAGGGGTGTTATAAGTTTGACCGCTATGCGTCTGTTTGTCTGTCTGTCTGTAGGTATGTGTCTGTCTGTGGCACCGTACCTCCTAAACGGGGGAACCTATTTGAAAGCGTTTTTTTTTTTTTAATTTGAATGCAGGTTTTGTAGCGATGGGTCTTAGACATGTTGTATCAAAATCATAGATTCAAACATAGACACACGCCTTTTTCCCCGAAAGGGTAGGCATAGCTTCAAATGGGTCTCTTTTCACTGTGGGTGCATCATCGTGGGAAATAGACTTCATAAGTGGTGAGCTCATCGCCGCCATTGCTTCCCACGACTGACTCTGCTTATTCGCACTAAGCGTTTCGGTTCCACCTAATAATGCAAACTGCTAAGGAGTAGCGTACACCGTCGTCAATTCTAATACATATGTTATTCGGCGACACATGGTAGCGCCCACGTACAGAAGGGGAGCGAATAAGTATGTTGTGGTGTGTATGCATAGACGGGAGATTGTGGCAGTTTCCCTCCTGTTAATGACATTTACTGTGCTGCCGACAATACTATATGTATCTGCGAAGAACCATATTTTTAACCCCCGACGCAAAAACGACGGGGTGTTATAAGTTTGACGTGTCTGTGTGTGTGTGTGTGTGTGCGCGCGCGTGCGTGCGTGTGTGTGTGTGTGTGTGTGTGTGTGTGTGTGTGTGTGTGTGTGTGTGTGTGTGTGTGTGTGTGTGTGTGTGTGTGTGTGTGTGTGTGTGTGTGTGTGTGTGTGTGTGTGTGTGTGTGTGTGTGGCATCGTAGCTCCCGAACGGATGAACCGATATTGTTTTTGTTTTTTTGTTTGAATGGTGAATTAGTCGGGAGTGTTCTTAGCTATGTTTGATCAAAATCGGTTCAGCCGTTTCATTGCGTTGAGGGTTTTTTTTTAATTTTTACAAAATTAATTACTTGTACAGTATAGGTATACTTTGAAATGCACTTAGTCATGAGTTTTTTTTTTTTTACTTATTTGATTGATGGATCGAGCATGATGGCCCCCCTTATTTTAAGCGGTAACCTCTGCCTTTAACAACGCATTACCTCATAAGTCACATCCACCTAGGACGCGCCCTATGTGGCATTGTATTGTGTCACCCAGAGACATAAAGGTTCTCACACTTCTTGTGTGAACACTCTCTGTGTTCCGGTTTGAAGGGTATAGTTGCCGGTGAAATTACAGGCACATGAGACTTTTCATCTGCATGTCTCAGGGTGGCGGGCGCAGTGCAATGCCACATAGGGCGCGTCCTAGGTTCATATAGGCAGAGGGTACCGCTTGTCATAAGGTGGGCCATCTGCTTGTTCCGTCATGCTAAGTTATATAAAAAAAAACTTACTTAATGTTTTTATTTCTACTATCAACGCGTACACTATGAATTTTCACTCACGATTTTTCATCAAAATAAATTCATCAAAGTTTTTATTGGTAAATACCTACAGAGATTTATTATTTTTACGCCGACTGTACTTCACTAACAAAATCTTCAAGGGATCCATCAGGAATTTGAAAGTTGCCTGAATATGTTAATGGATCGAACAGGACGATCAAAGTCCACAGGATCATTCTCAATGGACCGAACAGGAACTTATTTTTTGTATACTACTTAGCATGACGGAAAACAAGCAGATGGCCCACCTGATGGTAAGCGGTACCCTCTGCCTATGAACAGTGTATTATCTCATAGGTCACGTCCACCTAGGACGTGCCCTATGTGGCATTGCACTGCGCCTGCCACTCTGAGACATAAAGATGAAAAGTCTCATATGCCTGTAATTTCACCGGCATCCATACCCTTCAAACCGGAACACATCAATGCGAGCACTACTGCTTAGCGACAGAAATAGGTATTCATTCTAAGAACTACTCTATTCATCTGGTGTCTGAGGATAGAAACATGACAAGAACGAGTAGGTACATAAATGCCTACAATATGTGCATAATGCACTAAACTGGTAGAAAACTGTAATAAACAGTAAAATTAAGCACAAGGACGACGATAAATAGATACCCTCGTGGTCCTACAGATAGGACAAAAAAGTAGGTTAACGAGAAAACTCCTTAATATCTACTAAGTTATATAGTAGACTTGGAATATAGAATAAACCAGAACCCGTGTCACGCGTAAAAACGATCACCACGCAAACTAGTCTCAATAAGAATAGTTTCACACAGACTGTCTGTCTGCCGGTCTGTGGTCAGCCGTACGGCTAGTCGTGTCGAACCCGATTTTTTTTCTTGTGAATTTGCCGTAAAACTTCTTCTAAGCGTAAAAAGAAAAAGGATAGAATCACATTTCATACGTAAGTATTACATTTAAATATCTTTTTGTTTTAAATAAAATAAATTTATTTAAAGAAAAAATAATACAACTAATACAAGGTATGTACAAAATACATATGAAACAGTTGTGCTACCTGAAGACCGCTGCTAGCTATCTAAAGGTAGCTCAACTGATCCAAATCACTACCAGATGGAAGCGTCCCTAAGATGCTTGCTGCATTGCGACGCTCAATGGAAATACTAATGCGTTGAGCCATTAATAATGATTTTTGTTTACCATTCATTCTTTAGAAAATAATCAAGCGTCCATTTTATCATTGCTGTCAACATCACCAAAATATTACCGCTACTGGTGGGAAGTATGATAGGCGCGGGGGAGGCATTGTGTTTTGGCGACACAGCTTCCCGTACAGCATCGTACGCACCTTCTGGATTATTCTATATTCTAATATAGTAGATTAAGTTTAATGGAAATGTAGTCTCAGTCTTATTTTGTTATTTATCCATTTGTTCCTGAAGTAAATTCCTGAAGTAAAACGAAGTTGTGATGATGAAATTCCCCATTGTGTTGCAAATAAAATTTCAAAGATTACCTACAACACTACCGTAGTGTCCCTGTGTTTACAAACAGCGTACGAAACGAGTGTCAATGCGTATTGTAATACAAGTGTGTTTTGTATTTTAACAATTAGTGATGTAACCGATTACCTAATCCCACTACAGAACACATCATTGAGTAGTATCTAGTACACCTTTGTTCATAAGACTGCGCCAACGCCAGGCAGAAATCTACACACAAAAATACGCCTAAAGCTGTTTTCCTTGAGAAATATCTCGTAAAATATAGATATTTTACAAAACCCCTACAGTAAAGCCTCGTTGTATTGATTTTATATATCTAATTTTTAACCCATTATTATGCACCATTTAAAAAAACAATCGAATCTAGCCAGATATTAGAGGTAACTTTGTTTTTATTTTCTATCGACAAAATATTGTCCTATCGTGTTTCTGGTACAGTGATCCCTCGGAATTATAATGTATTATCCATGCATATTTATAATTTGAATATTGTACTTGATTTAGTCAGTCAAAATCAAATCTAAGATTGGTAGTTTTGCGTTATACCTCCAATACCCCACCTTACGCTTGTTTTTCCAGAATTCGTGTTGTTTATATCTGTGGATCGATTATTTAACTCTGATGCAATCGTTTTCAATCGATTTTAATGCTGTTTCTATTTGAAATGACGTTCTTTCGATTACCTAATTTATGGAGCCTAGTTGCAATCTAGCTTTGTAGGTAAACTGCGTAAATTGGGTAATCGCAAGAGCGTCCTTCCGGATAGAAACAGCATTGAAACTGATTGCAACAGAGTTACGTAATCCGCTAGCTGTTATGTAAAAAAAAACAAGTTACCTGCCACCAAAAATTCTACAAATTATTTTTAAATAAGTTTTTTGTGAAAAATATTTTATAAAATTAGTAATCGTAACCGTGTGCTGATCAAAATGAGGCTAACTACGGCCAGTTTACTATTATCCATCGAGTAGTTCCGTTGTCCACCTTCCATCTCCATCATCAGATCAGCTCACTGTCACCATCATATTGTATTGTCATCGGAAATTGACAGGTATGCCAAATTTCAGCTCAATTGTTTGAGGATAACTGGCTTTAAAATTCAGTAGCAAGATTCAACCCGGACAAACATACGTACATTGCAAGTTATAATAAAATCTTGTAAAAAAACCTTTTGATGTACTAAATACAATCATAATTTTTAAAAAGTTTTTCTTTTTTAATAAATAAATATAAAGAAAGAAAGAAAGAAAAACTCTTTATTTGGAACGGCACAAATGGATAGAAGAAATTACACTCAACAAATATAATAAAAAATAAAACAAGATAAAACATAAAAGGTAATATACAAAAGGTAACCTATACAAAAGGTAAAAACTTAGTACTTATAACTAACTTAATTACAAATAATTGAGTGTGTGTCAGTGCCATCCACGCAGTGACGTCACAAAATAATGTGAGTCCGACTCAGCATGATGTTGCGTATGGTTACACAACGCTGATCTTCCGCCGGATCCAGGTTGGTGCGTCACGGAGTCACAAGTCAAAACATAATAAAAAATAATAATAATAAAATAAGCCTTAAAAAAACAAAGAAGTATAAATTAAAGTAAGTGTGCCATGAAAATAGGTGCTTGAAGGAGATAAAGCTGAAAAATTTAAGAAAAAACAAGTTGGTATTAATAAATAAGTTGATGTGACACATCGTTTTCTTGTTATAAATCCTCTAACACAATCACCACCTCAGAGAAGGCCCACCGCGTCGAAACACATATAAATTCCGCACACAAAATGTATTCATATTCGTGTCTCGTCCCCTATCAGAGCGTATGTATATGCGCGCAAACGCTTCGATTATCATCTTAAACGATTCCATGAACTTTTTCGTATTTGACTACGTTTGTATAATATTAAGGATGCACAAACAAGGCAGAAATCTTCAAACAAAAAAAACGCCACACGCCGTTCGAAAAAGCGTTTTTTATTGAATATCTCGTGAAATATAGATTATTTTAAAAAACCCCGTGGGTGAATCCTCCGTTTCATTGTATTGATCTTATTTATTCAACTTTTGACACTATAATCTGTACCATATTGACAAACAAACGAATCTAGCCAAAAGTTAAGGGTGATTTTGAACTTTGTGATTTTTTTCTATCGAGAAAATGTTGTTCTATCGTGTTTCTGTCTGGGTGATCCCTCGGTATTATAATGTAGTATCCATGTATATTTTTAATTTGAATATTGTACTTGATATAGTCAGTTAAAAATTTAATATAAGATTGGTAATTTTGCTTTATACCCCGCCTTAAGTACATTTCAGGTAGGCCATGGTGTTTCCGGCCTAAGAATAGACCCCTCCGTCTCCTCCCGTGGATGTCGTAACAGCCAACTAAGGGATTACCCAGACTTGTTTGTAAGATTCGGTGGTACAAGATTTGTCCTGGCTGCTAGCTTATTTAAAGAACGTGTTATTACTGTAAGAAAGCGTTAGCAGAGTCAGTCATGGGAAGCAATAGCGGCGATAAGCTCACCGTTTGTCACGTCTATTTCCCACGATGGTGCAACCCACGGTGCAAAGAGGTCCGTTTGAGGCTCTGCCTACCATTTTGGAGAGATAGACGTGTGTCTATGTATGTATTTATTCATTTGCAAACATGGGTACTTAGCTACATAACTAAGGGGTCGTTCAAGTATTACGTAAGCGCTTGAGGGGGGCGGGGCGGTCTTTGCTTTGCTTATTTTTGATGACATGGTGGGTGGGGGGGGGTCGATATCGTGATTACGTCAGCAGTTATCATTTACATTTTTGCTCAAATGGCAACCCAGAATTGTCTATGCTTGAAAACAAACACACATGTCGGGGATTCCCACAAATAATGAATACGTTATACGTAATTTAATAATTAATTAAAATTAATTAATTTTACTCGCTTAATTTTAATTGATAGTATCTCATAAATATCATCCGTATTGCTATGATACCCCTAAACACATTTTTACAGTGTTTTTTTTGTTTAGTGGTATCGTAGCTAAACTGATGATATATATGAGATACTATCAATTAAAACATGTGTGTTAAGTCTCCTAGTTCTCGAGAACTCAACTTTCGCTATCTGAAGAAGTGTAGATGGGCTGTAATGGGCAAAAAACACAAAAAAAAAACTCGCGCCACAAGAATGAACTTATAATAAAAATGCATATAGGTACCAATGATTACGTAAGTATGGGAGGGGGGGGGGGGAAGAGGTTTGCTTACTTTTGCTGACAAGGGGAAGGGGGGGGGGGGGGGGGGGGGGGGGGGGGTAAATAATTGTAAAAAATCTGCTTACTTGAATGGCCCCTAACTGTTGACAACTAATATAGTAGATCCAGCCCTGCTTTACCAATTTTGGTATGCAAATAGGATTTTCATCATTTTATTTAAACTTAGTCAAAGTTATATTAAGCATTATAGATTTAGCACAAATTAGATATCAATTCAGAAAACAGTAATTGATATAATATTAATTACCTACATATGAATATAATTTTGTTTTCTCAATATTTAAAGAAGTAAGCTTATTTCTGAAAAAACTGAAGAAACAAAATTATATTCATTTGAGTACTTTATTTACAGAAAGACTAATACAACGAATACAAGTAGGTATGTACAAAATACATATGAAACAGTTGAGCTACCTGAAGACCGCTGCTAACGATCTAAAAGTACATACATACATACATACATTTGATTGCATCAGCAGCAAAAACAAGCATTGACAATGCCCCATAAGGTTTACGAGTGCAACAATGTTGCAAGGCCTTACCAACGGAAAAGCCTTGCTGCAGAATATCGGAATGAACACAAAAAGGGGTCCTCTTAATTAAACAGGTGGCACCGTTTAAGGTGGTTGCTTCTTCATACCAACGTATTTAAAAAATGTGGGCGAACAGAGTATAATTTTATACTGAAATGACTGTTGTTGTATGACTGCTGTTTTTTCGCTTTTGTATTGATCTTTATTTGTGGCAAATTATGTTCGCTTGTAGCGCGAAATTTAAATTTGTTCTTGTTTTTTGCTCATCACAGCTCATCAACACTTCTTCAGATAGCGAAAACTATGTTGCCGGTAATTATATGACCCAACACACAAGTTTTAATTTATCTATCTATGGCTAGGACTTCAAAAATGATATTGAGGTTTTTAATATATATTTTTTCTAAACTGAATAGTTTACGCGAGAGACACTTCTAAAGTGGAAAAAGTGTCCCCCCGTAACTTTTAAAATAAGAGAATGATAAAACTAAAAAAATATGTATGATGTACATTACCATGTAAACTTCCAACGAAAATTGGTTTGAACGAGATCTACATAGTACTAAGTAGTTTGTTTTAATACGTCATTAATCGTAATCCATCCAAGAATGTTTATATCCTGTTACTTGCTGCTACGGAACCCTTCATGGGCGAGTCCGAGTCGCACTTGGTCGCTGTTTATGTACCTACATAGATTCTAAGGGAAAAACATGAAAGTGTTCTTTCTCTGAAAATCATTTAATATTGAATTAAGTAACGGTTTTTATCAGAATGTTAAAAATAAAATTAATACACATATTATAGTTATTCACACAATTAAGGCATCCAATTCTAACAAATTCAAGACTAGGTTCTTTAAGGCGGATGCCTCATTTCCAAAGGATATGAAAACTACTCGCATGCCATCTTGGGAGCATTATTACTGCATTGTCCGTCTCTAATTGCACAATAATACTGCCCCGGAATATATAATAGGGCTTCCGTACAGAAAGCTCAATCTGAAAGCGCATGTTAATGAAATTATATCTTTAAAACTAAAACCTGGCTACACCAGCTGAAAATAAGCTCAAAATATGTTTTTTTTTTATACAGCTTGGTATTACTGATCAAGCAGATTGCCCACCTGATGTTAAGTGGTACCCTCTGCCTATGAACAGTGCATTACCTCACGGATCACGTCCACCTAGGACGCACCCTATGTGGCATTGCACTGCGCCCGTCACCCTGAGACATAAAGATGTAAAGTTTCATGTGCATGTAATTTCACCGGCACCCTTTACCCTTCAAACCGGAACACAGCATGCGAGCACTACTGCTTTGCGGCAGAGATAATAATGTTGCAGGGGAATCCGTGGAGGAGGGCAGGAATCATAGTAAAGGCCTTCTTATTAATAGGTGTAGTCGGAAGACAAAACCTACTATTTTTATTTAGAAAAGCTTCATACTTCAACTTTTAATTAAGTCAAATGCATTTTTCTTCTTCAGGAGTTTCAGTTTTAAACTGTTTTTTTTACAACTTTAACTATAAGCTTGTAAAATCAGATCCGTAGCTTTTTTTTCTCTGATAGTGCTGTGTAAATGCGACCTAAAATAATTGTTATAACTTAATGTATTTGTTCGTCCGTCCGTCTGTCCTCGTATCCGGTGTCGAATTCGCGTTATAGTTCCTGAGAAGCGTTCGAGTGTTTCAGTTTAAATTGAGCTGTTGTGAATAGGAATAAGCTGTTTAAATAAATTATTTAGTTCTCAGTAGTGCTAAGTATTCTAATTTGGTCTCAAGATAAGGCGAGTTGACTGCCGTGCGACCTTCGGTCAGGAATACTTCTTTTTTATTTTACATTGATAGACCATTGTTTGACCACGATCTCACCTGTTAATAAGTGACGATGTGGCCGGAGATGGAGCACAAAGGTCTAGAAGCCCTCACTCTAGCCTTGAAGAGACCCAGATTATAGTTTTCAGGAAAGACAGACGACGGTAGTGTATTCCACTCCTTTGCAGTTCACATTATAAAGGTAGAACTGAAACGTTTAGTACGAACAGAGGGTATACTAATGAGGTAAGGATGGTACTGAGCCGTGCGTCTGCTCGTCCTATGATGAAAAGGAGAATACAACTTCTTACAACTATTGTAAGAATACAACTTGTTGTATTCTTACAATAGTTGTAAGAATACAACTTGTTGTATTCCTGATCGAAGCGTGCGAAGACAAGTGACGAATTTGTGTAGGAAGGATGGTCTTCGATATTTCGCACACAGACACACGCCTTTTCTCCCAAAAGGGTAGTTAGAGCCTCAATGGGCCTCTTTTGACCGTGGGTTACACCATCGCGGGAATATGGACGTGATTTTATTAAAAAGTGCATATTGGAAAAAAATAGATAAATAAAATCAATATAATAAAACCTAGGGTTTACTGTAAAATTACACATTGTGTATTGTGGATTTGTAAAGTTATCTATATTTTACGAGATATTCAATCAAAACCGCTTGTTTGAGCGGCGCGAGAAGTATTTCTAATGAAGTTTTCTGCCGGGCTTAGCGCAGTCTAAATAAGCTAGCTTAACCAGGACAAATCTTATACCTACCAGCGAATCTTACTAACAAGTCCGGGTTATCCCTTAGTCTGCTTTTATGACTTCCATTGCGCCCCGCGTTACGTATGCATCGACAATTTGTGTCAAGCTTAGAGCATTGCAGGTGAGCATACAGGATGGTGTCAAGGCCCAAGATGAGAGTGATGTAGCTATTCTGTGGTACACTGTGTAGTTCAGAGTAATAGACTCAACGACAGATTGTGCATATAAACAATACAGATAAGTTTCATTAAGTTGGCGACAGTACGCGGGATGCTTTATTCTGCTTATTCAGAGAGCCGCCTCGAAGTTGTGTAGAGATACACTGGTTCGAAGTTAGGAAATAATGTTAATTATTGTCGGTTTGAGAATTAATTTCCTCAAAAGATTAATATACACATTTATTTACAGAAATAATAATACAACTAATACAAGGTATGTACAAAATAAAAAAATAACATTTGAAACAGTTGTGCTACCTGAAGGCCGCTGCTAACGATCTAACTAAAGGTAGCTCAACTGATTCAAGTCACTAACAGACGGAAGCGTCCCTAAGAGGCTGGCTGCGTTACCACGCACTAATGCGTTGTGCCAGATAAGAGCCAGCTCTCGGGTCACGCGTCGCTTCGAGACGCCCTGAAATAATTTTGAAAACGCGATGGTCTCCCTTACCCCACGGACCCAGAGTCTCGACCCCGAAAGGCTCAAATAAGTAAGCTATGTCGAGACTTGCATATTTGCGTCTTTTGAGGTCCTCAGCAGAATCTGCCACCGCACAAAACACAAGTCAAAAGATTTAATTGTTGAAATAGAGAAAATACAGATTACTTAAAAAAACACCAAATGTGTGTGTACCATACATAGAGACAATTTTAAATTAAAGGAAAAGGGAAAGGAAAATAAAGAAAGATTCATAAATTTTACGGGAAGTACAATTTAATATGTTATTTATGACACCGACATTAGATCGGAGCGTGATACGAACTATATTTTGAATAAGTATTACGAGAAAAAAAATTGTGGTTCATGAGTTACGGTGTGGTATAACGCAAAATCACCAATCTTAGATAAGATTTTTAACTGACTAAATCAAGTACAATATTCAAATTAAAAATATGCATGGATACTACGTTATAATACCGTGGGATCACCCAGACAGAAACACGATAGGACAACATTTTCTCAATAAAAAAAAATCACAAAGTTACCTCTAACTTTTGGCTAGATTAGATTGTTTGTCAATATGGTACGGGTCAAAAATTAGAAAAATAAAATCAATAAAATAAATCGGAGGGACCACCCACGTTTTATTTTTAAATTATCTATATTTCACGAAATATTCAATAAAAACCGCTTTTTCGAGCGGCGCGTGGCGTTTTTTTTGTATGAAGATTTTTGCCTAGTGGTGGCGCAGTCTTAAAATAATACTTGGGTTGCCAGCTCCAAACCTGCTTAAACAGGTTTGAGTGAGGCATGCCAGGTTTGAAGGTGCAAATTATGATCGAAATTTTCATCCATTTTAGCGAGTACAAGTTTTGATAGAATTATTTGCATACCTAGATTTGATCTCTCACCGAGATAACAGAGGGCACCTACCTACCTAGGAACCTAGAGGGTACCTATATGCTATTGGGCGCTTTCACATTAAACGATAACGACACGACACGATATCGTGACGATACCAGGGGCGAAACGATACACCACACTACACACACGACCGCAGCACGTCGAGTAAATACAGCATATAAAGTGCGGCGCACAGACTACATGTGGTGTGTGCTGCGGCATGTCTCCCCGCACCATTACTGCTAGAATTTGTTTAGAAAGAGACTTGTCGTAGGATTTGAGGGCGCAGCTGTGCTAAGCTTTACCTTTTTTGTTGAGCGGGCAATACAATAGCGCGTCTGTTCCGTATTGATCCTTTCACAACTGTAACTATTTCTTTAGTTTATGATTCAAAATGCCAACAACCTCAAATCAACACGAACAACCAGAAATCGGAACGTTAGTTCACAATTTCGACATAGTGATAGTGACGACCTCTGTGGCGCGGCGGGCGAAGCTCGGTCTGCGACGCAGGAGGTTGCGGGTTCGATTCCCGCACTCGGAACAAATATTTGTGCGATCGCAGATATTTGTTCAGGGTGTTCTGGGTATTTTCTATGTATAATAAAAATATCTATCTATGTAATATATTATATTAAGTACACTGAAAAAAATCGTTCTCAAACAAGCGACCATGTGTCTTGGTTGACCTATTATTGTTTCAATTAAATAAACAATGATTTGCATCGAATAATGTCACTTAGCTAATGGAACCTAGATAACTTGTTAAAAATCGCTGTTTTTTATTTTAAACAAGTCACGTAGCATTTTCGAACCTGAAAAATTGATAGCAAACCCAAACATTACAATTAGATGCCGTAATTAATTTAATATATTGAAGTAATGAAGCGCAATTAATTACTTCTACAAACGCATATTGATCAAGCTAACATAGAATTTTGAGTTATTAGAACACTTCTACTTAGTTGATACAAACATTAGTAGATCAATCCTAACATGTCATAATAACAGATTCAAACAAGAGCCCAACCACTTTCAGTATGTACTCTGTGCTCCTTTTGATCCACCAGTAGTGTAGCCATATACAACAAGGTTCTAGCCTTTTCAGGGTAAAAAATTACTTTACTTTATTTATTTATTAAGACAACAAAAGTTCAACTTTTTTGTAACACAACTTAAAACTAGGTTAGTACTTAATAATTAACAATGATTTAGGACCCGCAGAGCATTGTAAGCTTTACATACTTTTTTTTTTTATGTAATAAGGTGACAAACAAGCAGACGGCCCGCCTGATGTAAAGCAGTCACCGCCGCCTATGGACATCTGCAACACCCACGGTATTGCAAACGCGCTGCCTACCATTAAGAGCCCTATTGATATTAAAGACTAGTGGCATTCCGCGGTTTCTCTCGCGTGGTACATGTCAGTCAGTCAATATTAGATAGCGACTAACTGCGGCTTCGCTAGCATGGTACGTACTCGGATAAAAATGATCTTTTTCAAAATTCAAGCTATCTCCATACCAAATATCTAGGCTCAGTTTTCCAATATCGACCATGAGCTAGTAAGTACATATTTTTATTCCATGTAGGTTTACTTATAAGGCTGAAGCCTGGAGGCTTTATACATATGGTCGATAAAGGCAAATCCTTCCAATCTAAACACTGCGCGTGGGCCGAGTAGCACTTGGCCGTTTTTTTATTTTATTCAATACCTAATTTTTTCTTAGGTTTATTTAAAATCCTTGTCTGGCAACACTGCCGTGGCGCGTCACCCGCCGCCCCGCGATGACGGTGGCGCCCTCGCCGCCGAGCCGGCCGGTTTTCATTCGTTCTCTAGGTAGTAGTAGATACCGGTTGCTATTTGATTTCTTTCATTGCCAATTTTAGTGGTTGTGTTCATAGATAAAACCTAATAGTTGCGTTAACTGCTAGCTAACCCAACAAGTCTGACGGCAACAAAGTCTGAGTGCGACTGGACTATATTACACATAGTCTAGAGTGAAAAGTAGTTAGGTACATAAAACCCTATGGACGAAGTGGAAGTGAATCTGGGAATTAGATGACCTTATCCCTATATTTCACCGTAAGTACCTATTTTATTTGAATCAATTTGCATTATGGTTGTGCTCTGTAGTCTCCGCATCAACAATACATACCTACCAACATACCTACGATACGACACACAACACGCACGGCGCGTCGCGCAACGCCGCCGTTTGGGTTTGGCCGGCAGCCGGCTTGAAACATCCGATGTAGTTTTTTGGTATTTGTCAGTGTGTCACACGTGCCGAATGAATCCTCCCGCGATGAAGTGTGGCGCAGCGCGGCGCAGGCGTCAGATCGAGCGCACTCGACCAAACGACGCTCACAAGCCGGTCGCGGGTCAAATAGGTAATAAGTTTCTAATAAGAGCTGATCAAAATGAGCCCAAACACGCTTAGAATATCATTAACTATCGAGGAGTTCCGCTGTCGACCTTCTGTCTCCATCATCAGATCACATTGCTGTTACCATAATATTTGATTGCCATCGGAACTTGACAGGTATGCAAAATCTCAGCTCAATCGAACAAGGCTAACTGGTTCAAAATTCATTTGCAAAATTTGACAGTCACATATACATATATATACCATTACCATATATACATAGTAAGTTACAATAAAATCTTTTAAAAATGAGGACCGCCAGGCACGTGTGCACCTGAACAGTTACTAGGTACATAGTGTACTGGGACCTGCACATGTAGGTACTCACAGACCCAGTCAGGACCTACTCTGCAGTGAGCGATGATCCCACCTAGGTGTGGCGCGCGGAGCCCATGTCTACTTTGAGTTTATTCAGATGTTTTAAGGTGTTTTCAGCACAGGAGTTTCAGTCACTTATTGCAAATTTTCTTGTTCCACAGAAAACGACATTAATCTGCAATCATTGTCTGCCCTAACACCGGACACTATTAAAGATCTAATACCTAAAATAGGGCCACGGGCCCTATTTTTAAGATGTTGGAAATCGTGGCAAATGGAATTTAGTTCAAATGTAACACTTTCAGTAAGTTTCGATGTATTGGAATGTTTCCATAGAAATAAACTCTCTAACTGTAAAAGAAGAGACTACCTTTGATGTACCATTATTACAGGTTTTCTAAATAGTAATTTACCTATTAACCTTGATGATAGTGTGATGTAACCTGGACTCATATATTATGTTTTTTTCAGGCCCTTGATTTAAATCTTGATGTACAAGAAGCAATTGACAACTCGAGTTTGAACGGATGCGGTGACCAGGTTTGTAATTTTTCAGCCACTTAAGTTACCTGTTACTTTGTACACTAAATCCTGAGTTTCTGATGCTGTGTTATGGGGCAAGTAGTGCTTGCATTGCTGTGTTCCGGTTTGAAGGGTATGGGTGCCGGTGAAATTACAGGCACATGAGGCTTTTCATCTTTATGTCTCAGGGTGGCGGGCGCAGTGCAATGCCACATAGGGCGCGTCCTAGGTGGACGTGACCTATGTGAGAATGCACTGTTCATAGGCAGAGGTTACCGCTTAACATCAGGTGGGCCATCTGCTTGTTCCATCATTCAAGTAGTAAAAAAAAAACCTACTCACATTTGTCTGATTTTTCTTCTCTCAGCCTCTTTAGTGAAACCTTGACCAAGTTAATGTGTTAAATGTTTGTTTTTTTACAGAACCTACCAATATTCATTGAACAAGAATATACAGTCCAGTTAAACGTAAGTTACGCTTGTATCTCTTGAAGAATAATATTTGTAATTGGGTGGAAGGTTGAGACTGGGCAGGAGGGACAGTACCCTTACAGCTACACAATTTTTTTTTCTTAGCAGACTAGCCCTGGCATTTGGCGTTATACAATTTTGCACACACAAAATTGTAAACATCGAGAAAAACGAAACAAAGTTAAACGAGTTAACAGGTTCTGTAAAATTTGCAAACTTAATAATTTGATTACGACCTACTCGATTTTTGTGCATATATTAAAAATGTAGAAATGCAGAAGAAAAAAGTAGTTTGCATTAGTTGCAATGGTTTTAGCAGCTGTCCTTACTGCCCCATCCAAACTTTCCATCCAGTATGTTTTATTTTTTTTATACGGAACAAGCAGGTGGCTTACTTGATGTTAAGCGGTAACCTCTGCCTATGAACAGTGCATTCTCACATAGGTCACGTCCACCTAGGACGCGCCCTATGTGGCATTGCACTGCGCCCGCCACCCTGAGACATAAAGATGAAAAGTCTGAAAAAGTTTCTGTGTGTGTATATGTGTGTGTATGTGTGTGTGTGTGTGTGAGAGAGAGTGTGTGTGTGTGTGTGTGTGTCGTAGCTCCCGAACGGATGAACCTTTTTTTTTTGTTTGAAAGGTGTATTTGTTGGTAGTTTACTTAGCTTTGTTTAATCAAAATCGGATCAGCCGTTCAGCGTTGGGGTTTTTTTTTATTTTTACAAAATTAATAACTTGTTAGACATTGGGGTTTTTGAAATATTAGGAAAAATATAAACCACTAGATTACTTCCAGCGATCCCACAATGCTGAAATTTGGTAAGGAGTGAGTTTTGCACAACGACCTCCTCATACCCTCCCGAAAAAAAAAAACATTCTGTATATAAGGGGACAATGTCGATGGAGGGGAACTGTGTTCAACGTTGCTTGCTAACTTGTAAGATCCCTTTATAATCACTCTCTTATTTATGTTTTTATTTTTACACCAGAACCCGGAGCAACAAAATAGAAAAACCCCAGAAAAAAGTCCCGTTTTCGATTCACCTGAGTAAGTATAAGGTCACTAAAACTTTTCGATCGCACTTGCATGTACTATTAGTGTAATGTTGACCAGTAAACGTTTATAATTTTTGTTATTCTTCCAGGTTTTGAAAAATTAATAAAACTATCGCTTGAAGCGTCTACTCTATTAACATGCAAAGGTGGCGCGATTGGTGGAGATAGCGGAAGAAATCTACTTGTGGCAGTGAAAGCAACACTGTTTTTGCAAAATAGCAAATAACATTTTGTGTCTAATTCCATTAATAATAAAAATTAAAATGTGATATTACATTGATTAAGAACAAACATAATTTTGATGTGTTCAATTAATTAATAATAATATGTAACGTTACGATGATTAGTTTGAGTTAGTAAAAGATCATATTTAGGTTTAAGCATAATTAATAACCAGTAGGTATTGATATTTTGTGTAAGTTTTGTCTTTTAACAGTACCTAAGTACTACTTTAAAGGGTACCTACTTTGAGAATACCGAACTAACCACTTTAAACCACGGTTACCATAATTATTATTTCTCATTTAATAAATGACCCTTGCATTTACTTAGTTGTTTATTTTCTTATCCATTCATCACCAGGTATTAGTTTTTGTATAGATTCATTTAAACGTTCTATTTATTAAGGTCGATTGATTGCTATGTTCTAATTATCAGCTGGAAACTCCGTAAACCAACCTTCATTTTCTTACATTATTGAACAAGTACCTACACAACCAATAAAAATTGGTAACACGGTTTGGTTCGTGTAGGTATTCAATGATGTCGATAAATTAGGGGTGACTCAGGATGAGTGGCTTCCACAGCAGCTAGTATGCATTTTGCACCATAGTGTTGACTCTCACTCGTAACCGTGATCCACGGGTTTTTGTATGGACAAACTGAGTTGCCGCAATGGTCCGCTAGACGTACTGTTTCGGATTTCATGCAAAAACGTGTATCACACTCACGAGTGAGCGTGATGGTGAAAAATGTAGACAAGCTGCTTTGGAATGGCTAGCACCTGTGATAAAATAACAAAGTAATCCTAATCAACCTGAAAAAGTAGATTTGTTTGAATCTATTATGAATCACCAATGTGTGGTCGTATTAAACAAGAAATAATGGCTAATTCAACATATTCTGTTGTTAGAATTAAACCAGGTAAAAGCTTAAAACTATCTGGCAGCTTATTTAAATTAACCATGATGCATGGCTACTGCATCATAGACTGTTGTATGAATCAACCAATATATATGGTTAGTCAAACATACATCGTTGTTAGAATTGAACCAAGTAAAAGCTTGAAACTATCAGACAGCTTATTGAAATTAACCATGATGCATGGCTACTGCATCATAGACTGTTGTATGAATCAACCAATATATATGGTTAGTCAAACATACATCGTTGTTAGAATTGAACCAAGTAAAAGCTTGAAACTATCAGACAGCTTATTGAAATTAGCCAAGATGCATGGCTACTTCATCATGACTGTTGTATGAATTAACCAAGATATATGGTTAGTCGAACATACACTGTTGTTAAATATGAACCAGGTAAAAGCTTGAAACTAAGATATATTTTTTCCAGATAAATATTTGAATGTGCAACTTATTTGAATTAACTTAGATACATGGCTACTGCAATATATACCGTTGTATGAATTTAACAAGATATATGGCTAGAGGAACACGCGCAGTTGTTAGAATTGAACCAGAAAGAAAGGCTAAGAACTAGCTTGCAGCTTATTTGGATTAAACAATAGTTATGGCTACTGTAACATATACTAGGATGTAAATTAAACAAGACGAATAACAGATGCTAACAATTTGCTATGGTTCAAGTAAACCGACACGTTGTTAGGCTCATATGGAATCAAGATGATAGTTGATTTGACCACGGATATGGTTTAATACAACTTATTATTTTTTTCAGTGTATATCAGTTATCTAGTACCCATAACACAAGCTCTGCTTAGCTTGGGGCTAGATAATGTTGTGTGAGCTGTCCAGCATTATTTATTTATTTATTTATTTATTTGGGCACGACGGTTCTCTTTCTGAACAGACTCTAAACGCTTCTTCTTCTTCTTACAATGGCTTCTGAGGAGTGCTCCAAACAATTTCGTCATTATCAAGTGATTTAATTAATTATATTTTTATAGTCAAGTCGTCAAGATTCTCTTTGCCATGAATGTTGTAGTATGTCGATGACACGGTGCGAAGTGACAGAAGAGATGCGGCCGGGGTGACGCCGCAGCACACATATCTATCTGTGCGCCGCACTTTTCTGGCTGTATTTATCCAAAGTGCTGTGGTCGTGTGTGGTGTGATGCATCGTTCCGTCCCAGGTACCGTCACGATTTTTTTTTATTCTAGGTACTTGGAATGACGTATCAAGCCGATGGCCCACCTGATGTTAAGCGGTAATCTCAGCCTGTGAACAATTTATTACCTTATAGATTACGTTTTTTTTTTTTATACTTCTGAATGACGGAATTAGCAGATAGCCCACCTGATGTTAATCGGTAACCTCTGCAGTGCATTATCTCATAGGTCACGTCCACCTAGTACGCAACCTATGTGGCATTGCACTACGCCCGCCACCCTGAGACATAAAGATGAAAAGTCTCATGTGCCTGTAATTTCACCGGCACCCATAGCCCTTCCAACCGGAACACAGCAATGCGAGTACTATACTTCTTTGCGGCAGAAATAGGTATTGTGGTAGTACTTCCCCGGACGAACTCTTTCACAAAAAAGCTCTACTACTAACATATATCGTGATATCGTGTCGTGTCGTTATCGTCAAGATATCGTGTCGTGTCGTTATCGTCACGATATTAAGGCGCCCATTGTGTTGAGCTTCTAAGTAGTATAAATATTATAAACATACTTAGACAAGGCACCAGCTGTCCAGTCTTGAAGCTCGTGTGTCCACTCAGATTACACCGTACGAGTACTAATTACTAAGTTTACGAGGTACATTCAGATGTCGTACAATGTGAGTGATACCACGCTGGCTGTTTTATCGCCATCTTGGATGAAATTGCATCGTTCTCCGTTGTGACGGACAGATGTAATTTGTAGGCGTTTACGTAATCTTGCTTGTTTCAATTGAATGTTGGTTTGTGTGAATGATATCTCTTTTGACTTTCTTAGCTAGCTTGATCTAACAATCGGCTGAAATCAATCTACTTAAAAATAAGTAAAATAAGGTGGATGCCTTATCGTTTTTTTTTTTGGTGGTTTTTGCTCATTACTGCTCAAGAACACTTCTTCAGATAGCGAAAGTTGATTTCGCGGGAACTAGAAGACTTAAAACACATGTTTCAATTGATCGTATCTCATAAATATCATCAGTTTAGCAGTTTAGCAACTTGTAATGACGGATCAAGCAGACGGCCTACCTGATGTTAAGTGCTACCCTCAGCCTATGAACAGTGCATTATCGCATAGGTCACGTCCACCTAGGACGCATCCTATGTGGCAATGCACCGCGCCCGCCACCCTGAGACATAAAGATGAAAGTCTCATGTGCCTGTAATTTCACCGGCAACCCTATCCTTCAGACCGGAACACAGCAATGCGATCACTACTGCTTTGCGGCAGAAATAGGTATGGTGGTAGTACTTCCCCGGACGAACTCTTTCACAAAAAAGCTCTACTACTACTAACATCGCTAAATATGTACATACGAGCTTCGGGAAATATGTTCAGAATTAGCGCATTTGGGGCTTAGGTTTACTCCCATAGTCGGCTTCCTGTATTCCGTGATGTACCTGTAGCTATAGGAGATCACCTCGAGCTCTTAGGTGTTTCGCTCACGCCTACTCTCAACTTTGGCGCTTACTTCGAGTCTAAGGCAAAAACAGCTGCCATGAAGCTAGGCATCCTGAATAAGGTAAAGCGTTACTTCACGCCAGGACAGCTTCTCAGTTTGGAGTACTGCTGCCATGTTTGGGATGGTTCGGCCAAATACCAGCTTGCTGCCTTGGACTCGATCGAACGTAGAGCTTTCAGGCTTATAGGTGAGCAACAATATGGCGGAGACTAAGATCCAGAGTCTCGAGCACCGCCGTAAGGTTGCATGCCTTTCGATCTTCTATTATAGGTTACATTTCGGGGAATGCTCCTAGGAACTGCACGATCTGATCCCACCATCTCCTTTTCATCACAGGACGAGCAGGCGTACGGCTCAGTACCATCCTTACCTCATTGGTATACCTTCTATTCGCACAAAACGTTTCGGTTCTACCTTTATAATGCGAACTGCTAAGGAGTGGAATACACGACCGTCGTCTGTCTTTCCTGAAAACTATAATCTGGGTCTCTTCAAGTCTAGAGTGAATAGGTGCCTTCTAGACCTTTGTGCTCCATCTTCGGCCACATCGTCACTTGATCATCGAGATCGTGGTCAAACAAAGGTCTATCAATGTTAAAAAAAAAGAAAACGTAGGCGTAACTTTGTTTTTTTTTTCTATCGAGAAAATATTGTCCTATCGTGTTTCTGGTACAGTGATCCCTCGGAATTATAATGTAGTATCCATGCATAATTATAATTTGAATATTGTACTTGATTTAGCCTGTTCAAAATAAAATCTAAGATTAGGAATTGTGCGGTATAACCCACCTTAAATAGGCCTCATCGTAGCTTCCCATCAGATGAGATGTTGCCAAACGCAATCCTACATTAGATAAAAAAAATAGAATATACCTACGGTGCCCTCTGCCTATGAACAGTGCATTATCAGGTCTCGTCCACCTAGGACGCGCCCTATTTGGCATTGCACCGCACCAAGTCTCATGTGCCTGTAATTTCACAGGCAGGCAAAGTATTTATCATGAATTGACGATGACCTCTGTGGCGCGGCGGGCGAACGTTCTCCTGCGACGCAGCAGGTTGCGGGTTCGATTCCCGCCTCGGAACAAATATTTGTGCGATCTGCAGATATTTGTTCAGGCTGTTCTGGGTATTTTCTATATATAATAAAAAATATCTATCTATGTAATATATTGTATTAAGTATATCAGTTGTCTAGTACCCATAACACAAGCTCTGCTTAGCTTGGGGCTAGATAATGTTGTGTGAACTGTCCAGCATTATTTATTTATTTATTTAATAATCCTGATTGATCAAGTTTATTTGGAAGTTAAGTCACGTCGAATAACTCCTACAAACCCCATCATAATAAAATTTGCTTTAAATTGTTAGAATGTTGTCAATCGTATCCGACGTCATAATGAGCATCCAAAGAAATAACTTTTTGAATAAAATCGCAATTTGATTTCATTTTATCGTTTTTACGAGCGGGTACACCATGAGTCCTAAAGATAATAGCGGGAGAATAAACTCGACGGCTGTGTGTTGCCAGCTATAGCCAGGCTTTTGTGGCTATATCATTCCTTAATCTCAATCCCACTAATATAATAAATGTCAAAGTTACGATGTTTGGATATTTGTTACTCAATAAAGACGAAACGGCTGAACCGATTTCAATGAAATTTGGTGCACTGATAGATTATGACCAGGATTGAACTATAGGCTACTTTTTATCCTGGTTAAACGCAAGCGAAGCCGCAGGCGGACATTCGTTTAAAATAAAAAAGCTTATATTTATGCTTTTTCAAAACTATAACAAAAAACTTGTCATGTCTAATTTCTCACCCACGGTGTAAAGAAGCCCATTTTAGGCTCTGCCTACTTCAGGGGAAAAGGCGTGTGTCTATGTATGTAAGTATGTATGTATGTATGTATGTATGTATGTATGTATATATGTATGTATGTATAACAAAACAAGAAATGCTAAAATTGCTTTTTACTTCAATTTAATTCATAGTAATTGCCTCAGCAGCGGCGTAGGCCTTAAGTAATAACATAGTTGGAGCAAATATTTGTGCGATCGCAGATATTTGTTCAGGGTGTTCTGGATATTTTCTATGTATAGTAAAAATTTATTTCTATGTAATGTATTGTATTAAGTATATCAGTTATCTAGTACCCATACCACAAGCTCTGCTTAGCTTGGGGCTAGATAATGTTGTGTGAATTGGCCAGCATTATTTATTTATTTATTTATAGACAGACATTTATATGCAGTATTTATTATTTACTTATTTATTATATTTATCTAATTTTTTACCCAATTATATGCAACATTTTAATAAACAATCGAATCTAGACAAAAAAATAGACGTAACGTTGTTTTTTTTTCTGTCAAAAAAATATTGTCCTATCGTGTTTCTGGTTCAGTGTTCCCTTGGAATTGTAACATAGTATCCGTGCATATTTGTAATTTGAATATTGCACTTGATTTAGTCAGATATAAATCAAATCAACGATTAGGAATTTCGCAGCATGCCCCACCTTAACGTTTGGGCCAAGCGGTACAGACTGGATCACTATTCTCGGAATGTGGCAAGATTTAGCCAACATGGATTAGTGGCGTTCACGATAGTTCCACCCTACAGTTTATCGCGCAGTTAAATGGTCCGGCAACTTTTTGCTCGAACAGTTTTTATTTCACGCGAATTTAACGAGCACCAACAATATTTTACGACTTATGACTGTATCGCAACGAGTTGCATCGGTTTTATAATACTTTAATTTCACCGCCAGAAAAACCATAAAAATATGCAAATGACGTATAAAAGTTGTTCGTGAGGAGACAATAAAATGCATTAAACCGAAAGCAGCGCCGATAACGTGTAGATCAAATCGACACTAAAAATGTAATAAAAACTATTAATATAATATTTGTTTAATTTAAAGTAATTACAAAGTTGCGAGAGCGACAACTACAACTCGACAAGTTTGAGTATAATTAACTTAACACCTGAATGAATAAGGACATTTATAATGAATTACTAACTAAATTAAAAATATGGCTTTTTTATTGTAAGTCGTCTTATTTAATTTATCGATATTTTATTTCAATTGTATAAACAAAAATAAATCCAGAGCAGACTTTGATAAAGGAAAATGGTCTACAGAAATAGCAGACCTTGTCATTTTGGTTAGAGAATCCACAGCAGACATTTTGCTAATCAGACTAATACAATAAATGCGAAAGTTTGTGTGTGAGTGTGTTAGTGTGTTTGTTACTTCTTCACGCTGGACGGCTGGACGAATTTGGATTAATTTGGAATGGAGATAACTGTACTCCCGGAATAACATATAGGCACATTTTTATCCCGATATTCCCACGGGATCGAGACTTACGCGAGTGAAACCGCGGGGCGCTGCTAGTAATTCATATTAGGGAAAAGGCTCTAGAAATTCAGAGCAAACTTTATATTTTTGGACACCCTCAAAGCTGTGCTGTTCTAAGTTTAGCGTCTGTTATTATTAGTAACGAGGGACCTAGAAGAATATAACATTAAAAAGTACCTGAAGCCCAATTGTCGACATAAAAATAATGAAAAAAAAATCGGATCATACTCCGATCGATTGTCGATGTCATAAATGGTATTTACTTCAAATAGGAACAAAATTATAGGTATAACGGAGTGGAGGTCAGTTTTTGGATAGAAGAGCACTTTTTTTTTAAATCCGTGCGAATAAAAATGTGTTTTAAATGTGCTCCAGATATTGACCTTTTATGTGCAATCCATTAGTTGCTAGTATAAAACCTTGGCTTCGTAGAAATAAATAGGAGACGCAGGTAAGAATTTTGAGATAATAAGGAAACTTAAATATTTATGAAACCTCTCCGCCATGAGGTGATACCAAGGACTAACAATTTGCTGGGTAACAAGCGTCTGGGCAAAAATCTGAGACATGGGAATTTAAATGTCTACCACAAGCAACTTCATATTTTTGTAACAAAATATTATGAGAACATTTTCGTAATAAAAAACAGTCAAATTAAAGTTCGGATCTAGTGTCATGTCACAAACGTCAAAAATTTTATTTTACTCAGCTGACAATACAACGCGGAATGTGATTTAACGCAATGTGACTGAACTTGAATGTTTCAAAGTTTCTTTCACTCTTTCCAATTATTATATAGCACTATCCTACTCTAATATATGATCGCAAGAATCGAAAGTAGATTATATTGTTGTTAAGAGCAAAAATAAACGTTGTGCTCCCTCAATTTTTTTTGACTACTTTCGTTTCATGGCGACCGTTAATTAGAGTAGGATAGTGTTATATATGATTGGAAACAGAGAAGAGAGACGCGTCTATTATGCGAAAATTTTAGCCAAAATTCTTAATAAATTCTTTAAAGCGTTCAAGTTTCGGTCACATTTTCTGTGTTGTGTTGTCAACTAAGTAGAATACCTTTTGTGATATTTATGACATCATCACTAGATGGGAACGTGACCCAAACTTTATTTTGACTATTTTTATTACGAGAATTGGGCTTCTGCCTAAAACCCAAATTGACAAATCAAAATTTTCGTCAAACTCACAAAGCAATCTGTGACTTGGATCCTCAGTTTTAAGGCATATTTTGTCATACACGCAGTCATGCAAATGGGCTTTGGACAGTCCCTACTCAATTATTGCCTGACCCAATGTCGCTACTAGTACTAACCTATTTCGAAGGAAATTGAGTTTGTCCAATTCCATCAAAATTTGGCGCACACTCTTGCATTGTAAAACAGGTGGCACTTCTACAATCTGACGAAGCTACACAACTTAGTAGGTCTCGTACACAGTTGTGATGTGTGCCTGCGATGCAGGAGGTTGCGGGTTCGATTCCCGATTCGGAACAAATATTTTTACGATGTGCAGATATTTGTTCAGGGTGTTCTTGGTATTTTCTATGTATAATAAAGAATGATCTATGTGATGTATTGTATTAAGTATATCAGTTATCTAGTACCCATAACACAAGCTCTACTTAGCTTGGGGCTAGATAAGGTTGTGTGAACTGTCCAGTTTTTATTTAGTATTTTATTCTAGCCTTTTTTGACCCAGCGAGCGAAGCGGCGAGTCCTTGCAACAACTGGCATACGTTCTTTCATCTGTCCGGATGTATGTATGTATGTATGTATGTTGGTACTCGCGTACGTCGTAGTTTTCAACGAATCTTGACGTAACTTTATTGTCATTGGCGATTTTTGATTGGAGGTGTATTTTTCCCAAAAAAGGGGGGAATATTGCTATGGCGCCATTTACCGGCGCCTTTACATTTTTTTATTTACCTTTTGTTAATATTTGGCAAAAACATTCAGTGCTCAATTCTAAACCAGAATTTCGTAATGAACAAAATCGGTTGAGGTTGTCTAGATATACAGGTGAGTTACTTCCAGGGCCTTCTCAGGGCAAAGTCTGAAACCGTGAGAGTTATCTACTCGTAATAGTGACTTTAGGAGTTACGGGCTCGATTATGAAAATAATTAGTTCTGCATAAACTTTATTTTTCTAATTTCTGAAAAAGTAAGTATACTTTTTGGTATCTTCGTTTAATCATTATGGATCGGCATGATGCGTAGTTTTATACAAGTATACATCCGCGAGGTCTACTGTTCGCAGAACTACTAGTTTTATCCCTAAGCATGCACCAAATGCTTGTTGTGACAATAAGCTGTTGACGCTTCCGTCTGGTAGTGATTTGGATCAGTTGTGCTGCCTTTAGATCGTTAGCAGCGATCTTCAGGTAGCACAACTGTTTCATATGTATTTTGTACATACCTTGTATTAGTTGTATTATTATTTCTGTAAATATATGTATAAGCTGATATAATGATGATGGAGGTGGACAACGGAACTCCTCGATGATAAACAGTAGCCTGATAGTGTTTGGGTTCATTTTGATCAGCTCACGGTTCCGATAACAAATTTGAAAACATTTAAAAAGCGACTCATGACCTTTCGTCGTTGCATCCCATACGGGAAGCCTGTATCCAGCAGTGGTCTTCTACAGGCTGATGATGAAGCTTGGTCCCTCCAGCCGGATATACAAAATGTGATCGACAGCTCTATTCATCCATAATTTCAGTTACGTAACAACCTTGGGAATGGCATAAAAGATTGAAAAATGCCTTTGACAATGGTACCAGATGGATCCATTCTTCGGCCATCAGCCAAATGAGTAAAGGAGCCTAAAGAAAGTTGTCCTTTTGTGCCAAATTAGCGCGTGCGTACAATATGACCCTGAGGGCTGATTTGGTTCATGTGCCGAAATTTCCATACATTGTGATGATTCCCTGACTTATATTACCCATTATTATGCCTTCAGGTCAACTTCAGACAGTTTTGTCCGTTGGACGACAGTTTAAACTTTACGTGTTTTAATTCTTTCATGCAGGTAATTTTACGGAAGAATTTCATAAAATACTGGCGCAGAACACGCCAATTGGGAATCGCCAGTAAGAAAGTTGCCGGCCAAAGGCCTTTTTTTACATTGATAGTCCGTCGTTTGACCGCGTTCTCACCTGTTGGTAAGTGACGATGTGGCCGACGATAGAGCACAAAGGTCTAGAAGGCACCTATTCACAATTGTCTTGAAGAGACCCAGATTATAGTTTTCAGGACATACGATGGTAGTGTGTTCCACTCCAAAGAACGCATAATAATTGTATAACCGAAACGTTTAGTGCAAATAGCGGTTATACTTTTGAATTAGCCTTGTACATACACGATGTACCAGTCACTGTGCCAAACGTTGGCCAAACTTTTGCTTGCAAAACATACCTGCGCCCGCCCGCGAACTTAGCGCTTGGCCAACGGAGAACGCACTTTGCGCACTCGCGCTAACGCGCTAAGATTTTTTGATGTGTTGATGAAAAGCCGACACGGCATGGCTAGTGCACCAATGTTGGCCGCCAACACAAAAGCTACGCCACGCCCTTCTTGTACTCGCTGGGCCAGCTTATACATACCCCATAAGAACTTGCCTTTTAGGATAGTTAAAAGCCTATGGAAAAAAGTCCGGGTAATCCCTTAGTCGGCTCTTACGACATCCACGGGAGGAGTCGGAGGGGTCTATTCTTTTGCCATAAATATATTCGTTTCGTTTCGTATGGGGTAGTGCTGGCCTCTGGTGTCGGAGTTTGTCAAGCCGCCCGAGGGCCTCTGACATGGCTTATCGACTGCTATTAATCAATAACAGCCGGGACCGACAGCTTAACGTGCCCTCCGAAGCACAGAGCGATGGAAATCCGCACATAACTTAGAAAAGTCATTGGTGCGGAGCCTAGGATCGAAAATATATAATAATGTATAAATGATGAAATTAATATTAATATTTTTTTATTAATTTTTATATTTCTTTTTATATTTTTATTAATGATTATGATTTATAATATGGTTATTCATAAAATAACCTGGCGCTAAGGCGCTTAGCCTGACTTATTACTTGGTGTTATTAATAAACATATTGTATTGTATTTAAAACATGTATTTAAGTACATAGGTTCCACATAGGCGGAACCGCAAGCAGATGCAGGTAAGAAATAAATAACTTACGATAATAATAATAAAAATTCAATACACTATAGAAACATTCATCACCAACTTAATAATAACCAATAATTAAGCCAATAATTGCACGATTGCCAACGAGCTTCCATTATGATATTCCACTGATATTTTCGGTTCTGCATGTTAACGATACGACAATAGCTGATTCCATCAAAAATGAACCACGAATATATAAATAACGCCTGGGGTTCCCAAAGTGGGGCCTTGTGGTGTCTCGAGGCGTGAGACGAGTCAGTCTTGAAATTAATGCATCATGCTCTTATTGAAACGTAAGCTTGACAGGCCGTCATATAGTGAGACTATCCTGCGGCTGCGCAGTGTGGAACTATCCTAAAAGTAGCCGAAAACTGTTAGTCCAGGGGCCATCTTCGGATTTTAGGCACAACTACGTTAAATACATTTTCATAAAAAATAGAAGACTAAGCGATTACCCGGACTTGTTGATGATTCGTTGGTATAACATTTGTCCTGGCTACTAGCTTATTATGGAATGTGTTATTTATGAAAGAAAGCGTTAGTTGAATCAGTCGTGGGAAGCAATGGCGGCGATGAGATCCCCACTTGTCACGTCTATTTATATTCCACGACGGTGCAACCCAGTGTGAAAAGTGGCCCATTGAGGCTAACTGCCTAACCCTTCGGGAAAGAGAAGAAGGGCGTACGTATGTATGTAGGTAATAGAGATATTTACGTTATAAGCTCGTTGAAGAAGTTGGATAACGATTTTTTTATCGAGAATATTTATCGAAATCGTGTTTTGGGTTCTATAATAGCCTTAGAAATATTAAGAAGATTAACATATATTTTTTTATGTTGGTTTAAACTATGTACATTTTGCTAAAAATACGTTTACGAGAAGCCTATTTGACCCTTAACAGCCATTTAAGGAGTAAACTCTAAAAAATCGTTCAAGGTCTCGAGGTGTGAAACTAACTACTAGCGTTATCTATGCGCGAATGTAGAACATAATCTTATTTGTTCATAGTGTCAATGTAAATTAGGTTATCGGTATCAATAGTTGCGATATTAATAGTTCTGTTCAATTTCATTCGAGTTTGAACTATATCTTCAGATATGTAGAGACTAGTTAGAATTGTTCTTTTATGTAGAGTGCGTTATTTTGTCCTTGCATTTAATTAAATGAAGAGATTAGGAGAAGACGGTTACTGTGAGAATATTATCTAGCAGTACTTACTCGCCTGCTTATCTAAAAATATCACTTATTGTTTCGACCTCTGTGCTGTGCTACAAGAGCTCTAAAGAGGACAATTTCCAATGATTAGGCCACAAAATGGCGAAAACCCACGAATATTTTTACTTTTATATTATATTTATATTATTTTTAATGGGTGGTTCCATTTAAATTTAAAGAAAATATTTCAAAATGCTAGGAATATTAGGGGATAAAATCCTAGCTTTGAAGTCTGTTTTTTTCGCAAAGAACAATACGTATTCATTTTTATATTATACAGATTGTATTTTTAGATAGTATTTCTATGTAGTAAAAAATAGTACCTAGATTGTTATACAAGGAGCTAAAATAACCCATTATATACGAGGCAGGGAGTAAATAGAAACCGAGTTTTAATGGGTTTTTAGCGCCGTGTGTTACACTCTACTTTTCACTACGATTGCGAGAAAATAAAATAATCCAATACAATATGAAAAATTAATTACGGACACTGCCAATTCAATATGCAACTAGAGAAAAATTCTAAAGATTTCGCGCCAATGTCTTTTTTTTTATTTCTTCTGTAGCCGCAACGCATTGCATGCATTCTACCAAAGAGGTCGACGATTTTAGTTCCATTTTCAAAAATAAAATGTTGTTCTTTTTTTTATGAAAAGGGTTTAATTAAAATAATAATTCATTTATTAAACCAGACATTATTAGGTCCATTATTTGTGAGTATTATTCTTAAAAAAAAGTCGGTTTAAGTCGAGTCTTTTATTCATGATTATTCTACTCATGACTAAATATTTTTCATTTTTGTAGGCTCATTGTCATGTGAAAGAGAAAAATTATCATCATCTAGATGAAGAAATGTTTTTTTTTATCGCTTTGGTACGCCACAATGACGCTCTTTTTGAGAAAGAGAAATAGTTTTGTGTCATAATTTTGTGTAATAATACAATAATAACACAGCTTATTTAACATGGGTTCTTCACTTATCCTTTCATAATGAACTGAAGGGTTATCTCAAGGGCCGGGGTCACTAATTAAATAATAACCATAATTAATACGAATGTATTTCTAGCTGATAGGCAGGCCCAATGAACCGTGCAACAATGTACGTTATCATGGAAAACTGTATGAAAAATACTAATTGACAGAGCGAAGCTAGTCTCAGAGCCTAATTGTTGAGTGTAGTTGTGTGAATATGTGGTTTGCCCAGCTACTACTACTACTTCGTATAACTGGCTCTTTCCTGAAGACCATAATCTGAGTCTCTTCAAGGCTATATAGAGTGAATAGGTGCTTCTAGACCTTTATGCTCCATCTTCGGCCACATCGTCACTTATCAACAGGTGAGATCGTGGTCAAACAAAGGTCTACCAATGTTAAAAAGGTACCTAGTGATTTTTCACGCAACTACTGGTATTTAGCCATAAATGCACCGATAAGTTTCGACTCAAACGAAAGCCTTTTCCCGGGTGAGTTTATGACGAAGAGATTTTTCATCTCATCTATTCGATAACTATGATTAAAAAAGGCCTTTTCTCAACGAAACTTTCGTATAGAGCAGTAATATATATTGTCTTTTTGTGTTCCGCTACCAGAGATGGAACCAAAATATTGAGATACAGTTTTGCACTCAATTGAGTCAAAACCAGTCTGTCAGCGCCTTCAAGATAGAGCGGAACCTGGAAATACCCAGTTATATACAAAACTACTAAAACGCCGGCGACTTTTTCCGCATAGACATTTTTCTATACAAACTTCAATACCCCGCTGCACTCATTAGGTAGTGTTTTTTTTTTTAACAATGGTAGACCCTCGCTTGACCGCTATCTCACCTGTTGGTAAGTGACGATGCGGCTGACGTTGGAGCACGAAGGTCTAGAAGGCACCTGAATAGGTGGTCTTGCCATAAACACAGAAACCCATATTATAGTTTTCAGGAAAGACAGACGACGGCAACTTGTTCCATTCCTTAGCAGTTCGCATTACAAAGGTGGAACCGAAACGCTTAGTGTGAATTGCGAGTATACTGATGAGGTAAGGATGGTACTAAGCCGTAAGCCTGCTCGTCCTATGATGAAAATGAGATGGTGAGATCCGATCATGAAGCTCCTGGGCACATTCCTCGAAATGTAACCTATAGAAGATCGAATCGCATGATGATGATGATGGCGATCCTATTCTCCGCCATATTCCTTTCTTAGGATCACGACTACAAAAGGCACTTTTTCTACTTTTAACCCCCTACGCAAAAACGACGGGTGTTATAAGTTTGACGTGTCTGTGGTGTGTGTCTGTGTGCGTCTGTGTGTGTGTCTTTGTGTGTGTCTGTGTGTGTCTGCGTGTGTGTCTGTCTATGGCATCGTAGCTCCCGAACGGAAGAACCCTTTTTTTTTGTTTTTTTTTTTTGTTTGAAAGGTGAATTTGTCGGGAGTGTTCTTAGCTATGTTTGATCAAAATCGGTTCAACCGTTTCATTGCGTTGAGGGTTTTTTCTTTTTTTACAAAATTAATTACCATATTTCAGGTCTCTTGGTTTAGGCTGTGCGTTGATTTGATCGCGCCGTGCCGCGATTACTGCGTCGCCTATACCGCAATGCCTGAAGACTAAGTCTTCAATCAGTGCGTCCTACCAGTGCCGACCTATGGTGCCGAGACGTGGACACTCACGCTTGTGCTAATCCACCAGTTCAAGGTTGTACAGCGAGCTATGGAACGGGCTATGCTCGGAGTTTCTCTTAAAGATAAAATATGCAATGAGATTATCCGACAGAGAACTAAAGTCATTGACATAGCCCACCGGATTAGCAAGCTGAAGTGGCAATGGGCTGGTCATATATGCCGAAGAACCGACAACCGTTGGGATAGGTGAGTTCTGGATTGGAGACCGCGTCTTGGCAAATGACGAATAAAATGGTGAAGCGATGACCTACGAAAGGCGGCGGCAGAATGTGGATGAGAAGAGCTGAACACCGGGCTCAGTGGCGCGTATTGGGAGAGGCCTATGTCCAGCAGTAGACAAGTGTGGGCTGATGATGTTGATTTGATAGTGAGTCAGTGAGTCAGTATATATATTGATTGAATGACGTTATTCTTGTTAGTTATTTTGGGCCAGTTTGTTGATGCTTTGCTCGTACGTAAGGAAACAAGCAAATCCTCAAATAAATAACCCGTGGGTGTCGTAAAAGCAGACTAAGGGATTACCCCGACTTGTTTATAAGATAGATAGATAGATATATATACAGGATGTCCCATATTTAATGGATAATCCGGCAAGTGCATTTATGGGGGGGGGGGGGGGGGGGGGGGGGGGCAATGTCACTCAGAAAAAGAAAAAAAAACTTATTAAGTCCTGGAAATACGACAGAATAAAAAAAAAATTGCTGCCTATGCGCACATTATTGGACACTACGACCACGAAATGAAGAATAATCAATAGTTTTTTTCTGTGAAATGTTTATGAATGTTGGGCATTGCCAACGTGGTACCCAATGCATGACTAGCTATTACTGTTTTTTACATTTTTACAACTAAAGCAGCAAAATTTTTTTTTTCATAGTGTCTAAAAAAATATATTTTCCAGGACTTTCGGATAATATATTTTTTAAATATTTTTTCTGAGCGGCTTCTTTGCCCCCCCTTGATGCACTTGCCGGATTATCCATTAAATATGGGACACCCTGTATAGATAGATATATCGATGCATAGATAGATAGATAGATAGACAGATAGATAGATAAACACTTTTTGCACACCAAACAAAAATAAAAAGATAAAAGAACAATTCATTTTGTCTTCGAAATTTGTTCAAATTGTTATAACTATAGGAAATAATTATTTTGTAAGCAGTGACTCTTTTCGTTGTAATAAATAAGTTTTCATTTTCATTATCATTTTTCACAAAAAACAATAACAGTGCACAATGGGCGGTCTTATCGCTTAATGCGATCTCTCATAAGACGACGATTGGTAAGATTCGTTGGTATAAGATTTGTCCTGCCTGATAGCTTATTAAAGGAATGTGTTATTACTAGAAGAAAGTGTTAGCAGAGTCAGCCGTGGGAAGCAATGACGGCGATGAGCTCACCACTTGTCACGTCTATTTCAAGCGACCAACCCACAGTGAAAAGAGGCCCATTTGAGGCTCTGCCTACCCTTTCGCGGATATGGCATGTATCTATGTGTGTATGTAAAATAAATAATAGTTTTAAAAAACTAAAAAAAAACTCGCTTTTATAGCTTACCGAACTAAAAAATAGAAAATAATTTTCAATTTCAAAGAGTTTATATTACAGTAGTAGAAGATCGAACAATAAATCAGTTTTTTACTGTAATATAAACTCTTTGAAATTAAAAATTATTTAGTATTTTTTAGTTCGGTTAGCTATAAAAGCGTGTTTTTTTTTAGTTTTTTTAAACTTTTTTTTTTTTCATTTTTTAGTTCGATTTATCAATTAGTTATTTGTTGACATGTGGTATTGAAATTTCTCACAAATCATTTCGTAATCTCATCATTTACTACAGAGGATCTATCAAAGAATTTATTAATCCTGGCGGTCCTAATAAGGATAACGGGAAACTGTTATCAAATTATTGCATTGTCATCGGTCCTTGATACGTATGCAAAGTTTCAAATTAATCAGACTTGTGGAAATTGGTGATAATTATGCTCAAAGATTCCGTTACATACATACATACATAGATAGATACAACCCAAGCTAATAAAAGCGTGGTTAAAATCACAAGTCTAAATAATACCATTATCTCGTAGACGACGTAACAACGAGTGATAAGATGCAAATTGTTACCTCACTTTGTTTAATCTGTAGGTCAAGAAATAAGTTTGCAACCTAAAGGAGTAATTAAAAGATTATGTTGGCGAAGTAATAACAGGTCATCTGTAATTAGTCTTATCTTTTTAGGGTTCCGTTCCTCAACAGAAAAAAACAAGACCCATAAAGGATCACATTTTTTTCCGGGAATTTGACATTGACACGTCCCATTATTGATTATGTTCGTTGATGACGTGGCCCGTGACGCGGGGACACGATGTCAATAGACAAAATAAGTATTTTTTAGCTGACGACGTGGCCCATTCCATTTTGTGGGAACAAACGTATTGTAAGTACAACCAGAGCAAAAATTTAATGCATGTAATTAATCATCAATATATACATAAAATCGTTGCGTGACTGACTGACTGACTATCGGGTGCAGCCGTATTGATCCCATGGATTTATCCCACGAATATTTATTTCCGGATTCATACCAAAATGTAGGCCGTATTCATCCCACGAATAATAAAATCTATCAACGCACAAACTAAACCATAAGGCTTGGACACCTGAAAGTAGGTTACGTTCCTTTTGTTGTATAGGGGTGCCCTAAGAAAGGAATTCCAGAAATTCAACCCCTAAGGAGGTGCAGCGGGGTGTTTATGTTTGTATGGAAAAGTACACGCGGGCGAAAACGCGAACATTCCACTTAGTATTGAGTTTTTTTTTTTAAAACGCATCTGCTCATTGTTACCTGGGTAATAGTATCCTAGTAAGTTACAACCCACCTAAATAGAGTAGCTACTACCTCTCTGCCTGTCTATCTCTCTGCCTGTCTGTCTGCCCATCAGTCAAGAACTAACCATCAGTCTAGAAGAGTTTAGTAGTAGTAGAGCTTTCTTGTGAGAGATTTCGTCCGGGGAAGTCTACCTCCATACCTATTTCTGCCGCAAACCAGTATTGCAGTGTTCGCATTGCTGTGTTCCGGTTGGAAGGGTATGGTTGCCGGTGAAATTACTGGCACATGAGACTTTTCACCTTTATGTCTCATGTTGGGCGCAGCGCAATGCCACATAAGGTGCATCCTAGGTGGTCACGCCTATGAGGTAATGCGTTGTTAAAGGCAGAGGTTACCGCTTATCATCAGGTGGGTCATCTGCTTGTTCCGTCATTCAAGTAGCTAAAAAAAACAGCGGCAAGTGGTAATTGACATGTCAAATCGGCGAAAGTTGTTTCCAAAAATGTCATGCAAATAACGATTTGTGAAACTTTTAATGCTAAGGCGAAATGACTTTTTGCCAGAGACATGTTATCAATAGACATGTTTTACTCATTCCCACTCCACTGAGAAAGTGGCGTTTTATGTACTATAGCTACTTACTTTGTGTTTTTATATTGACGAAAAAGACGTAAAATCACAGCGCTATACGGAAACCCTGTTGTGAGAACGAGATAAACATATGTTCTAAGTTGTGTCAAGCAAGGTTTAGCCAATCGCCAAGCTAGGGTAAGTTGGGGCCATGGAGGGTCGGGTCGATTCATTTTAGCTCGAATGCCAGACACCTGTTTTTAAACATAGATTATTACTATAACTTAAATTTTTTTAAAAGTAAAAACCACACTTATTGATAACTAACATTAAAAAGCGGGTTCGAGTCCCGCGGGATCGGATTTGTTGGAACGCATGAATTTCGTCCTATGAAATATTTGTGCTGTTTCTTTGGTGGGTCTGAGGTAGGAATAGATGATGCACCTATCATCATCATCATTGGACCATTCCTTCCTCCATACCTATCATTGGACCATCTACACCTATGGATTTCGTCTTAAGAAATATGTGTGCTGTTTCTTTGGTGGGTCTGACGTAAGAATAGACCCCTCCATCTGCACCTATGGATAAATATTAGGAAAAAATAACACAATGGATTACAATTAAATTGTTTATTTACAATATAATAAGGCTACGTAATATTATTTACAAAAATTTCTTAGGGATCCCACGTATAACATCGTCGTGCTTTTTGGTTGAATTACGGTGTTTTTTTTCTGGTTCATTGTTTTGGGAATCGCCGACGCGACGAACTTTGATTAGTCTTATCAGATAAAATATCTGCAAAAAAAAATTGTTTTTTCGTTCCACCTGGCTCTAATTTCGCTTCTATTTAAAAGCACAGGTCAGGTCTTCCAGGAATTTCGTATATTTGGTCGGAGTTTGCCTGTTGGGCCTCGTACCAAGTAGACGTGTCGATAATTATTTTAAATAAATTCATAATTTATGTACATACTAATCTGTAGCTTATAATGCTCGAGCCAAGTGTTTAAATTGTGTGATCTTCCGTGTGTTTTTGCAACGTTATCCAACCAAAGACCTGAGGACATCGACGAGGTAACAGCTCTGCACCCCCTTCCGCGGAATAAAGACAAGCTCTTATTTTTTGTCTCACTTACCGCAAGCAAACGCGGCTTCGAACCGGTACGTAAGCACAAGGATAATGAGTGTAACACGCTCACCTACTAGAAGTGGACTCGGTGTGGGGCGTAGTGACTCGCAACCCAATCTCACGAGTGATAGCCCGTTCTCAGAAATGCCCGACTTAAATAGAGGTGCATTGCGTAGTAAGCGAAAATTTCCTGATGATAATGAAATCGTTCTGACAGAATTATCTGAAATGCGAAAACAGATGTCGCAAATGATGACGATGTTAGTAACACTAACTGCAAATCAAAAAGAGTCTATGGACAACATGTCGAAAGATATTACTTCGATCAAAGGAAACCTATCAGACATTAAATCTACGATTGACAGCCTCTCCTCAGAGCAAAAGTCGATGAAATTAAATATAACAAATCTTTCCAACAAGAATTTGGCTACAGAAAACAAAATTGAAGCTCTGAAATCCGAGGTAAAGTTGCTAAAAATAAGCCCTACATCTTCTTCGTTAACTCTACATGAAGATATTATGGCGGAATTAAATGATAGGGAACTAAGAAGCAAAAATATAATTATAGTTGGAGTACCTGAGCCTGTGTCAAAGGAACCAGGAGAAAGGATGAATTTAGATAAAAGTGAAGTAATAAAAATTTCCAAATTGATTGATGCTGAATGCGCTGAGCCAGCGAAAACTTTCCGCCTTGGAATATACAGACCCGACAAAATCCGCCTTATGAAGGTGTGCTTTAAGTCACAAGAGTCGGCTAAAGCCATACTACGCAACAGAAATCTGCTTAAAAGTGACACCATAAAAATATTCTCTGACCAAACACCCAAACAACAAGAGAACCTAAAAAATGTCAAAGGAGAACTGAAACGACTAGCTGACAGTGGTGAGAATAACTTAACGATAAAATATATTAAAGGGGTCCCTAAAATCGTGGAATCTCAGTCAAAAAACTACAAGCAACAGTAACTTTGGACAACAATACTTTAATTAAAACCGAAAATGTTTCATATCAAGTGGTAGATAGCTACCATAAAATAATAACTACAAAAAAACCACCAAATTTTTATACGCTAATGTACGCAGCATTGTTAAAGCCGGAAAATTTGACGAACTAACGTGTGTCATAAAATCCTTTAAAGTACTTCTACATGTAATAGTTTTGACTGAGACATGGATAAAGTCTGAGGAGGAAGCAAAAAGGTTTCAAATACCCGGATATACACACTATTACAACTTTAGACAGAACTCGAAAGGTGGAGGTGTTTCAATCTATGCTCATGATAATCTGAAACATGGTTTAATTGAAGAACAGTGCTTGCATGATGACACTCACTACCTCTGGGTCCATATTGAAAATACATTACTTGATATTGGTTCTATATATAGACCACCAAAATCTACAAACGTCAAAAATTTTCTCGACACTATTGCGAAACAACTATACTATAGAAAACGAGGATTAATGTTTGGAGACTTTAACTTTAATTTACTAGCTGCGGAAACTTCAACAACATTATACAAGGAAACCTTGGAAGAGAGTGGATACATAATCTTAAATAAAATTGATGAAAATTTCTGCACTCGAGAAACTGCTTCAACCAAAACATTGCTTGATCATGTGTGCACTAACTTAAAAGGTAATGATTTCCACCTTGCTATTATTGAAACGCCTATGTCAGACCATAAGCAAATATACTTTGAAGTAAAGAAATGCAAGGTAACGTCCCTGAAGAAAAACAGTTATGAAGCAATAAACTATGACAAATTATATAAGACAGTAGAAGAAAGTGAAATTAATAATGAAGAACATTTATATCATCTGTTAGAAGAAAGATTACTACTTTGCATAAAGAAAAGCAAAACTACGAAGACTAAGTTACTGAATCCGCCAAGACAAGACTGGATCAATAAAACAATATTGGATGAAATTAACATCAGAAATGTACTATGGGCTGGGCACAAACGTAACCCAGAAGATGAAATAAAAAAAGAAATATATATTAAAAAAAGAAACGAAGTCTCTGAACATATACAAAACACAAAGAGCAAATACTATTTAAAAGCATTTGATGGTTGTAAGAAAAAACCAGCTAAGATGTGGAACCTCATTAACAACCTGTCAAACAACAAAATAAAGGAAATCTCAGTCCCTAGCAAACTTGAAACGGGTGATGGATGCATAACTGATGTAAAAGAAATTTGTGAAGCATTTAATATATACTTTTCTAATGTAGGTTCAATCCTAGCTGGACAAATTTCTAGAATACCTCAAGTTGATTCGATAAATAGTGTCATAGAAAGCGCAGTTGGAAGCAATTCGTCTGACAAAAATAAACTCATACTAGAAAAGGCTACCATAGATGAAATAGCAAAGATAATAGATAATCTAAACTGCAACACTAGCTCAGGTATAGACGGTGTGAATACTAAGTCCATTAAATGTGTTAAAAATATAATACTAAACGAACTTACCTTTTGTATCAATAAATGTCTAGAGTTCGGAACTTTTCCTGATAGCCTAAAGTTAGCAAAAGTAACTCCCATTTTTAAATCTGGTAGTAGATCTGACCCTGGAAACTATCGTCCAATTTCAGTGTTGCCAATACTTTCAAAGGTTTTAGAAAGGGTTATTTATAGTAGACTAGAGATGTTCCTAAATTCAAAAAAGTTTCTTTATCATAAACAATATGGTTTTAGACCCAAATCGAATACACTCTCAGCAACAACAGATATAGTTACGAAAATAAAGATTAATATTGACAAAAAACAAATTGCACTGGGAGTGTTTATTGATTTGAAGAAAGCTTTCGACACAGTCAGTCATGAGTTGCTCATAGGTAAATTGAATGATATTGGTGTCACTGGGACTGCAAACGACATTTTTAAGTCTTATCTTTCTAATCGACGGCAGGTTGTCAGGATAGGCCAATCACTGAGTAACCCTTGTGCTATAACATATGGCGTGCCTCAGGGATCAATCTTGGGACCTCTGCTGTTTCTCATTTATATAAATAGTATTCATGAAATTGGGCTTAAAGGTGATGTTACATTATATGCAGACGATACTAGTTTATTTTATTTTGGAAATTCTATAGGTTCTGTTGTAACTGACGCACAATATGATTTGAATTTACTTAATACATGGTTTCAGTCTAATCTTCTCACAATAAATATTTCAAAGACCAACTATAATCTTTTCGGCAAAAAACAAGAAAATTGCAGATTTCACACCTTTAACAATAAATAAAATTACTTTAAATAGAGTTTACCAGGAAAAGTACCTAGGACTTATTTTGGACAGCAAAATGACGTGGAAACCACACTTACAAAAAATTAAATCAAAATTAAAATCACTTACAGGTGTGCTGTGTGGAATAGTTAAATGTCTCCCACGGCAAGTACGGTACACAATTTATAACTCGCTTGTTAAGCCACACATCGACTACCTTATAGAAGTCTGGGGCACAGCTGCTAAAACTAATTTAGATATGCTGCAAAGAGCACAAAATAAGTTGATTAAAAGATTATTTAACTATGACTTTCTCACGCCATCTAACATCTTATATAAAGAAACTAAATTAATGAATATTATGCAAACATATTTATACAACAACTGTATATTAATAAGAAAAATACTAACTAAAGATATGCACATTCAAATAACGTTTACTAGAAAACAGCAAATCCAAAAAATACGATTAAGAAGTGCAAATGACATAAAATTACATGTACCACGAACAAACTATGGCAAAAAAAGCTTAATGTATGAAGGTGCTCAGTTGTATAATAAATTACCAAAAGATATTAAAGAAGCCAAAACCATGCCCACATTTAAAAAAATACTTAAATACTATTTAATGAACAAGTAAGAAACAGCAATCGAATATGTTTGCAATAAATATTGATTTATGTAGCACTGAGATATACCTATTATAAAAATATTATTCTTATTTGGATCCGTAAGTGAGTAATAGCCCAATAGCATTAAAAAACAAAAATTATTATAAACTAAGTACTCTGATGAATCACAGATCAGTCCTTGTCACTTCCAGTTGCGCTAACTCTAAGTATAATAACTTGACCATCCGATTGTCGTAAACCTCAGCACGAGCGAACACTGTTTACATTATTTGGTGCGAGTAATTTTAAACTACCTGCATGTTATTTTATTTGTTATTATAAATTAAGTGAGTAGGTACTATTTGAGATTGGTGTACCTACTTAGGTACTATTAGCCCAACAATTAATGTTTAATTAGTTTTGTGTTTTCTCATATAAGTGAATTCAATTCTTTTGGGAAATAAACGTATCTTAAACCTGATAAGACTAATCAGGATTTGAAGAGTTCTGGATTTAGTCTTCAGTCTTATTTAGCCTATGAAATTTTTTTTTCGTCACATAAACATCTTGAGCCAGAAAATGTTGGGAACAAACCCTAGAGTAGGACGTTGGCATCCAATCATCTTCATGTCTTTGTTTTCTGATGACTTTAATCCATTTCTCTTTTATCAACCCGTCTCGAGGAAGTCTAAAAATACATTAATAACATTATTTTGAGTCAGTTTAGTATGTACTAGCTACCTACATATTATACAAATAAACAGAATAAATTTAATTAATTAAAATATATAATAAGAATAGTGTAAGTAAAAAAAAATTTGATGTGATTATTGACTGTCCTAATTACCCCATTCTACCCTAACATGACGGCCGGCCGCGTGCGGTCGTGTCTCTCTGTCGTACCTTGGCGAATTGTATTATGCATCACGTTCGTGTAGGTGTCAGAGCGGCAACGCCGCAAATGAATTGTTTTAATGAAACAAACTGTTAAATAAACAAATTTCAATAGAATTATGTAATACTTACGAATGAAATGAAATGTCTTTCTTTCCTTTTATGGTCACCGTATAATTTTTGCACTTTTGAAAGACGCATGATGGCATTTTGTGTTGGTCAATCCTAATTGGCCTATCAGTAGTGGCGTGCGTCGTAGTTCACAGTCCGCGAGCGACTAAATGAACTTGCGGCATAATGCCTCACTTTTTTGTCGTCATTCTGAGCGCGGAATAGCGTATCTAATGTAATTTAATATATCGTTGCTTTTTGCTAAGTAAAATTTCTTCTATTAAATTCCGTACATTGCCTACTAATCAAAAAGTCGAGTGTAATCAAAAATGCCACACGCAATTTACAACACAATCAGTGTTCTGGACTAATTACTAACGCGGCTGTAAGAAATTAATTACCTAGTAATCATTAAAAGGTATGTTTGATTTATCGTGACAGAGATAGACCGGGAGCCAACAAAAAAAACACGTATTTAGCTCAAAGCTAAAAATAATAAGCATTTTCACCACAGGCTTCCATACTCCAGATAATTGAAAACCATCTTCTCTATTGAAATTTCTGTGGTTAGTAATCTCAATTGCCTCTTGTATCATTCCTGGTATGTAATGTCGCTCTGTTGAGATTACCTGCGGATTATGTAGCTCGATCCAATGATTTGAGCCAGATTCCAAAAGGTGTTCTGCTTGTGGTTCTGCTATGGCCAAGGGCGTAGCGAGGTACGGGCAGGGAGGGGCAGCTGCCCCCTTTTAGAAATCGGTTCATCCGTTCGGGAGCTACGATGTGACAGGCAGACAGACACACACACACTCACAGACACTTCAAACTTATAACACCCCGTCGTTTTTGCGTCGGGGGTTAAAAATAGAATAAAATAAATATTTTAGGGGGCTCCCATACAACAAACGTGTTTTTTTTTGCCGTTTTTGTCTGTAACCAGGCTGTATCTCAATGACCGTGATAGTAAGACAGTTGAAATTTTCACAGATGATGTATTTCTGTTGCCGCTATAACAACAAATACTAAAAAACAGAATAGAATAAATATTTAAGGGGGCTCCCATACAACAAATGTGTTTTTTTGCCGTTTTTATAATGGTACGGAACCCTAGTCTGACTCGCACTTGGCCGGTATTTTTTTATAACACTGGCTAACTTTTCAGACAGTTTAACCTTTGAGCTAATCATGCGATTACCAGCTCCTTGTCTATGATTATAATGTTGCAAACACGTTTAATGACGCTGTGAATAAAAAATTGGATTTATTAATTTATGATTATCGATGCAAGAAAATTGGTTGAATACAAACGGTTAGTCACACGACAGGTTATATCCATTTCATACACTTTATTGATATGCAAATTGAGGTGGCAATGGACAGGCCACATAGACGACGACAACGACCTCTGTGGCGGGGCGGGCGACGGTTTGCCTGCGGGGCAGGAGGTTGCGGGTTCGATTCCCGCCTCGGAAAAAATATTTGTGCGATCTGCAGATATTTGTTCAGGGTGTTCTGGGTATTTTATATGTATAATAAAAAAAAACAATCTATGTAATATATTGTATTAATTATATCAATTGTCTAGTACCCATAACACAAGCTCTGCTTAGCTTGGGGCTAGATAATGTCGTGTGAACTGTCCAGAATTATTTATTTATTTATTTATTTATAGCTCGCAGAACTGAAAAGGGGGCGTCCAATCATTACAAGAGGCATTTAGGGGGGAAGATCAAAATGCGACCCTCACTGATTGTCACACGTCTTGCTTCTGTATGCACGCGACAACTTAGAGTGACTAAATCAGAGCGAGGTTGAAGGAGCTGATGATTTTACTGAAAATCCAGTACTCACTATTGAGTCCTAGTTCCAGTAGTCACTATTGAGACCACACATGAGTCCCCGTGGATTGAATAAGAATGAATATAATCTTTTACAGAAAGAATAATACAAGGTAAGTACAAAATACATATGAAACAGTTGAGCTACCTGAAGACCGCTGCTAGCGATCTAAAGATAGCTCAACTGATCCAAATCACTACCAGACGGTAGCGTCCCTAAGATGCTGGCTGCATTGCCACGCTGAATGGCAATACTTATTACTTACTTCTTTTATGAATTTTAGTAGTTCCTATTGAAGGCTGCGCCAAAACCAGGCAGAAACCTCAATACAAAAAAAACGCCTCACGCTACCCGAAAAAGCGGTTTTTAATTAATATCTCGTAAAAGATATAATTTTACAAAACCCCTTCAGTAAACCCTCGGTATTGTTGTATTGATTTTATTTATCGAATTTTTTACCCAATAATATGCACCATTTTAATAAATAATCGTATCTAGGCAAAAAATAGACGTAACTTTGTTTTTTCTTTCTATCGAGAAAATATTGGCCTATCGTCCCAAGGGACAGTGATCCCTCGGAATTATAATGTCGTATCCTTGCATATTTTTAATTTGAATATTGTAGGTACGTACTTGATTTAATCTATTAACAAGTAAGTAATTTTGTAAAAATTAAAAAAACCCTCAACGCAATGTGTGTGTGTGTGTGTCTGTCTGTGGCATCGAAGCTCCCGAACGGCTAAACCGATTTTGATCAAACATAGCTAAGAAAACTACCGACAAATTCACGTCTCAAACAAAAAAAAACAAAATCGGTTCACCCGTTCGGGAGCTTCGATGCCACAGACAGACAGACACACACACACACACACACACACACACACACACAGACAAACAGACACGTCAAACTTATAACATCCCGTCGTTTTTGCGTTGGGGGTTAAAAATCAAATCAAAGATTAGGAATTTTGCGGCATACGCCACCTTAAGTGAGTATTTTATTCTTCGATATTCTCACTGTGATTCTAGACTACGTTCTCAGTGGTCTTAAATTCTAGTCTTAACTAGTCTTAAATATAAGTAAGCAAAATATGTTATTTAAATAAATCCAAGCCAAATCTCACGACATCTCACCAAGGGGGAAGGGGAGTCGAAAAATCGCCAAAATCGCCTCACGTAATTAATGGACCCCTAACCAGTGGGGAAGAAAGGTTCCGGACGACGCAGAACAGGCATGCCCTCGATGGTCGAAACATGCATATACCAACAGACAAACAGACAGGCTCAGAAGGTTAAAACTTATCAACCCACCACCACTTTTTTAGTCCAATAAATCTACATACATTCCATAAATCTAAGTGCAAAACTCATTGTGGCGCGTTTTTATTTTTGTTTTTTGCTCTTTACAGATCATCAACACTTCTTCAGATAGCGAAAGTTGATTTCGCGAAAACTAGGAGATTTAACAAACATGTAGTAATTGATAGTATGTGGATGTATGTATGTATTAGTGGATGGAAAGGAAGAGGAAGACCTAAGAAAAGATGGATGGATTGCGTGAGAGATGATATGAACTTGACATGTAACAATAATCCGTTATAAATAAATAAACTATAACTATAACTATATTAATGAAAAGGGAGTGAATGATGAGGTGACGGCTGAGAGTGGAATAAAAATAATTACTGCGCCGACCACAAATAAATTGGGAAAAGGGCAAGACAATGATTATGTAGTAATTGATAGTATCTCATAAATATCACTAGTTTAGCTACCAATACCCTGAACAAAAAAATACATTGTAAAAATCATTTAAGGATATCCTTGCCAAACTAATGATATTTATAGGATAGTACGTATTACAACATGTGTATTAAACTCCTAGTTTTAGCGAAATAAACTTTCGCTATCTGAAGAAGTGTTGATGATCTGTAATGAGCAATATACACCAAAAAATTTGAATTTCGCTCCTCAGGCGGGAGCATTCACCTTAAGGCTAAGAGGTAATGGACACACAATACTTCCAATCACATGAGCAAACAAAACTTGGAAGCGGTTGAAACACAATATTAGATGGGTTCTGACAGGTCCGCACTCAGGGAATGTATGGGTCAGAGACTCGGAACCCCCCCTCCGACATCTACAAGCTATGACCATTATTAACACTGGAATTCATAGTCGAGGAGTGAGAGGTCTCCTTAAATCCATCATTCAGCATTCATGTAGAGGTTGAACGTTGAGTCAATCTTTTTGTCTTTCATAAAAGATAACTGGAGAAGCCGCTGGCTGAACAGAGTTTCATGTGAAACACTGTTCAAAATCATCATATTGTCTAAGAAATTTTACCTATTGACCCAGCAGACAGCATACTATTTTTTTTTAAAAACGGGTAATTACCACTTTAATTACTTTTAAAATGATTCGCAACCACGATAGTTTCAATTCTACAGCATACTATTGTTGGTACACGCAAAACTATGCGACACCCGTAGGTTGAGTGATGAAAACCACCATACTGTCTTAAATTAAGAAAATACCATAGGTAATATTAATGAACATTGTTTAATATAGCTTCTTGTGCTTATTTGGGTTCATGTTGTTTATAAGAGTGTTATTTCAAGCAATATGTACAAACCTGGAAACATAGTATCGAAAGTAGACTAAATTATTATTATACGGGAGCAGAATAAAAAAATTCTGTCAGTTCACATTAGTTTAAATCTCGATTCGGTCAAACTTCACGACAAATTGTCTTCAGCTAGAATAAAAAAGTTCTGTCAGTTCACATCAGTTTAAATCTCGATTCGGTCAAACTTCACGACAATTTTTCTTCAGCTAGAATAAAAAAGTTCTGTCAGTTCACATCAGTTTAAATCTCGATTCGGTCAAAATTCACGACAAATTGTCTTCAGCTAGAATAAAAAAATTCTGTCAGTTCACATCAGTTTAAATCTCGATTCGGTCAAACTTCACGACAATTTGTCTTCAGCTAGAATAAAAAAGTTCTGTCAGTTCACATCAGTTTAAATCTCGATTCGGTCAAACTTCACGACAATTTGTCTTCAGCTAGAATAAAAAAGTTCTGTCAGTTCACATCAGTTTAAATCTCGATTCGTTCAAACTTCACGACAATTTGTCTTCAGCTAGAATAAAAAAGTTCTGTCAGTTCACACCAGTTTAAATCTCGATTCGGTCAAACTTCACGACAATTTGTCTTCAGCTAGAATAAAAAAGTTCCGTCAGTTCACATCAGTTTAAATCTCGATTCGTTCAAACTTCACGACAATTTGTCTTCAGCTAGAATAAAAAAGTTCTGTCAGTTCACACCAGTTTAAATCTCGATTCGGTCAAACTTCACGACAATTTGTCTTCAGCTAGAATAAAAAAGTTCTGTCAGTTCACACCAGTTTAAATCTCGATTCGGTCAAACTTCACGACAATTTGTCTTCAGCTAGAATAAAAAAGTTCCGTCAGTTCACATCAGTTTAAATCTCGATTCGGTCAAACTTCACGACAATTTGTCTTCAGCTAGAATAAAAAAGTTCTGCCAGTTCACATCAGTTTAAATCTCGATTCGGTCAAACTTCACGGCAATTTGTCTTCAGCTCTCAGTAACTTGCCCCTGCGCAAATGATACCTGGCTACAACCCTGGTTTCAGGCTTTGTGTCGAGGGGACGGACAGTCATTCCGCGAACACCGAGTTATAGCCCAACAAAACGTCAGGCGAATCATCAATGTTTAAATCGTAATATATTGAAGAATTTCGCAATTATCATATTTCATACTTATTTACGATGTCTAGGCTTCCAAGTGACGTCTATCCCCGATCCTGGGGGGTCATAAAACGAATAAACCAGAGTAATAAACGTGTTTTATTCCTTGTGTAATTACATCAGTTAATTTTGTTTGGTTGCTTTTTGACTGAAGTTAAAGCCTGTGAACTGCATTGTGTCAATGAAGAATAGACCACTCCGTCTCCTCCCGTGGATATCGTAAGAGACGTCTAAAGGATTATGCGTTTTTTTAAATAATTCTAACAGGCAAACTAGCATACGGCTCATCTGATGTGAATCGGTGACCGTCGCTTATAAACACCGGTAACAGCAGGGGTATTGTCGATGCGCTGCCTACCCTGAAGGAATTTATGATCATTTTTCTTGAAGCGACTTGTGACAAGATTCCTTGGTATAAGATTTGTCCTGTTTGCTAGCTTATTATAGAATGTGTTATTACTGGAAGAAAGCGTTAGCCGAGTCAGTCGTGGGAAGCAATGGCAGCGATGAGCACACCACCTGTCACGTCTATATGCCACGATGGTGCATCCTACTGTGAAAAGAGGCCCATTGAGGCTCTACCTCACGCCTAAAGAGGTGTGTGTTATGTATGTATGTATGTACGTATGTAACATGCGGGTTCGAGTCCCACTGGAACGGATTTTTTTGGTTAGTGCAAAGATGAATGATTCAATTAATGAGTTTTAGAACAAAATACGTCCATTTAAAAGCGCTCAGTCATAAAAGATGGAAAGCCAAGCAATAACTCCGTCTAATATGCCATTGTTGTGGCTGGGAAAACGAATTAAGCCACAAAGATGGCTTCGTTAAGCGAAGCAAGCCAGATATGGCTCATCTATCTACTCCTAACTTTGATACTTACAAAAAACTGAAAACAAATTGCAACAATACAACATTAACAAATTTACACATTATGGTAGCATTTTAAAGACGATATGATAAAAAGTCGTTGCGTTACATGCTCGCTCAGTAACAGTAAAGGTTACAAACTTGATGTTAATACAGTAATTACTTGAGGATGTAATCTAAATAAATCACAGACAAGAAACACGGTTGGTGAAACTTTTCGGGATTGCTTTTTTTTTTTTTAATTGGCCCTTCTAAATCCCGTTTTAATCCTTCGATTAGAGAAAATATTAAGCGTAAATTTTTATACTATTCAATAGGTAATTTTCCTTAAATAAAGACTTTCAATGGATTAACTATATTTCATTGTTCACGTCTGTACTCTGTCCAGTTGCTAATTCGTCCACCTGAGAATCTGTCCAGTTGAGAATCTATCCAGTTGCCAATCTGTCCACTTGCCACGGAGGGATTAAATTAGGTACTTAGATTAATAATAGAAGATAATTGTATGGACTAAAATTTCGATGTTATTTTCGCTATTAATCCAGTGTTTTCTTCAAGCGAATATGATTTGCCACAAATAATGGCCAATATAAAACCGAACAAAACAGTAATTTTAAAGTGTAAAATTATGCTCTGTTCGCTCATATTTGGTAAAATACTCGTACATTAGTATGAAAAAGCAACCACAACGGGGTATAACGCCAAATTACCAATCTTAGATTAGATTTTTAACTGACTAAATCAAGTACAATATTCAAATTAAAAATATGCATGGATACCACATTATAATACCGAGGGATCACCCAGACAGAAACACGATAGGATAAAAATTTCTCGATAAAAAAAACACAAAATTACCTGTATTTTTTGGCTAGATTCGATTGTTTGTCAATATGGTAAAGACTATTACGTCAAAAATTGGATAAATAAATCAATACAATAAAACAGAGGGTTCAACCACGGGGTTTTATTAAAATTATCTATATATCACCAGATATTCAATAAAAACCGTGGCGCGTGGCTTTTTTTTTTGTATGAAGATTTCTGTCTGGTGGTGGGATCGTATTCTTGAGCTGTGAGCATTGATTGACTATGCGCTCGCTGAACGCTTCACTCTCTGCCATCCGATGCAGTATAGAATCTGAAGTCATTAAACCGAGATGCAGCGTGGATGCAGTCGCAAAATCGCTTTAGCACTAAGATTTTATATAGAACTAGCGACTCGCCCCGGCTTCGCACGGGTAGCCCCCGGTGAACCCCCCCCCCCTCCCCTCCTCCTCCTACCCCTCCCCCTCCTACCCCTCCCCCTCCTACCCCTCCCCCTCCTACCCCTCCCCCCTATGTTAATTTCCTGGTTCTAAGCTACCGCCCCACCAATTTTCAGCCAAATCGGTTCACCCGTTCTTGAGTTAGTGGTGTAACTAACACGACTTTGTTTTATATAATATAGACCAGCAGCGCCCCGCGGTTTCACCCGTTTAAGTCTCGATCCCTTGGGAATATCGGGATAAAAGTGTGCCTATGTGTTATTCCGGGAGTCAAGCTACCTCCGTTCCAAATTTCATCAAAATCCGTCGAGCCGTTTCAGCGTGAAGAAGTTCGCACATAATAAACATATTCATATTCATATATTTAATAATTCCTCAGGATCACAGGGAACACTTTGTCACGTCAATTTACAGTAAAGCATTCAATTTAAAAAAACTGTTTGGTACACAAGAAAGATGCAGCTGTATAGAGGCTTTGTCAAATTATAAGGTAAGTCATCTAGAATATCACAGAGGCCTTGTCAAGACACATGCACACACTCACAAACTTTCGCATTTATAATATTAGTATATATACGCTTTCGGTTTTATTGTTAACAATACCTAGTGCTATCATTATACCCTGGAACCCCTAAAATCAATGATTAATATATTAAGATGCGGTCTATAAAATTTGCATTTTGTCATTATACCGAACACCACCGATCGCGTGCGAACTAAGTCATTGAATGGTTGTTTGGTGTCTCCCATCCGATTAAGACACAGAAAAATTGCCACTCATCTGCCCTATCCTATGTATGTATGTAATGCTGTGTAAACTGTCCAGCATTATTTATTTATTTTTATTTTATCCTTACGGTAGTAATACTTACTTAATCTTTATCTTTATTTCAGGCTTCCTGGGAAATGTACAACAAAATTATACCTAAACATTAAGCCCATATAACTATTTACTTTATAAGCTAACAAACATATTTTATATATAACTATCACTTAACGTCAATAGAGGGATTTGGTTTCGATAACGCTTCTCTATAGCGTCGGTAAACAATGCCAGCTGGCCAGAAATCGGGATCAAGGAGCACATCATTGTACTTCGCCTGGACCTGGAGTGCATATGACTTGAAGTCAGTGGCCCTGTTGGTCTGCAGACGCTGGAGAGAGTCGAATCGCCGCCCCCTGAATCCGGCCTTGGCACCTCTCCGTCACGAACCGGAGTACATCATCTCCAAATGTTTTCTCGCATAATGTCTATGCCTAAAATGTATCTAAGTAGAACCATCGTATCTACTTACTGGTTCTTAGTGGTACTACTTTTTCCTCACTGTTTCGGTTTCCACTAATAAATATTCTAAATCTATTTAAACATTTGCGATTCGCAGACATTTTTAATTACCACAAGGTACATACCAACATCTATAAGTCTACCCGAACCCTTTTAGCCGGATGGGTATTATCCAGGGCCGTAAACCCCTTTATGGCCTATAAAACCAAGTGGAGATACACATACAGTGCTCCGAGGGTTCCGTATTACTTGTTGCACTTTTATAACCAATATATTTCGGTTTGATTTGCAACTTCTGGACGGCAGACACTTTTTACTCTATTTGATACTCTCGGGTTTATTTAAGTGCTAAGAATATTGATTTACAGTTCGGAACTGAAAAGGTTTACGTTTATGGTCGGAGATGGAATGGTATTCAGATTATTATTGCAGGAAAATTACATAGTTAAGAGGCAGACAACAACTAAATTTTGTCACTTTCTAACTCATTCAAGTTCAGGTAAGTTAGAAAGTGACAGAATAGCGTTCGCGAAACGAAAAATGAGCGAAAATCACGTTTTTTTAATTAAAAAATCATTAGGAAAGTAATTTTTAAAATAAAAACAAGGTTCCCTCGGCGTTGTGCTATTTAATATACTGTAGGGCAATAAAAACATCTTATGATTGATAGTTTAGGAGAAAAATGGTTATAACTATGAAAACAGAGGCTATATTTTACTATAAAAAACTATACTTTGCAAATTTAGTTCTTACACTTCAAGTAGTTTTTTCAATTTTTTTAAAACAATAGGACATGCTTTATATTTTAGATTGACATATATAATTTTTATTATAGATTTTTTGATAAATATTGTGAAGAAAAAGGTTTTAATGCACCACATTTCACATACATCCACGCCTTAATGCACAGCATACACTAAGGATAAATAAAGGCGATATTTGTATAATAACCAATAGAAATCTAATGGCACACGTCATCCACTCTACATAGATGGATGATGGATGTATACTGGGTATTATGTTTGAGGAAAAAACTGTTGTGCATAATCATATTGGGTCTGAGTGTTATGGTACCATAGTACTCGTGTTTCTGATACACACGACACAGGGAATCCTAGTGTGGGATCAGTGTGCTGAGTCTGGCTTTTTACCAACCATTTGGCACGGGTGTATGGTGTGGTGTAACACGCATTTTTGTATGGGAATATGATAAGCGCCCCTAGCGTACACTTTGAGAACTTATATTCTGAGTCCCAGTTGCCATGCTTACGATCATCGTCGTAACACTATACACCGATCGTATAAGCCGAGCCACGGCCGTCGTATCGCAAGCACTTACGTGCCGTTTTTAACGGTTTTTCATTTATTTCTGAGTCCGAGTGCCAAATTTGACAGCTTCACGCTTGGAATACGATGACACGACGGCGACGATGAGCGTTACGCTCAACACTTGTGTTTTTGGCGGTGAGAGGTGAGCGCTACACGGTAGTGTTTATTTTTCTGTGTAATTGTGGACTTTTGTGGGGTTCTTTGTTATTGAGAATGTCTGCGAGATATTTTCTTGCATAGATGTTGATGAAGAAGAACGGGTTCGTGAGCTACGGGAAATGCGAGACAGTCTTCGGGCATCCTTTGATCCTGTCGAAGATCTCCCGGAGACCGAATTTAGGAATACCGGCTGTCGAAAGAAGCCTTCGTATTCCTATGCGAAGAGCTGTGACAGCGTACCGACCGACCGACCAAAGGCCTAAGCAGCGTGTGAGCCTTGAAGTAAAAGTGAGTACCTATATTACTTTTGTCAATAATTTACCTCGTAGACAGAGTATAGAGGTACGCTCTACGATTTAACTGCTCTAGGCCTTATTTTGCTTGTAGATTGTGGTTTCTTTCTTTACCCCTGTCTCTGGTTCGTTTCAAAGACCTAGCGTGGTGAAAGATTCTTCTTTGATGATACAAATTACCTACTTAGGTACTTAATGCTCAAAAAACTAACTATATGTGCTATACAATATATAATAGAACCCAACCTGGAAGGGATTTCAACATACGGATACATAATTATGAAAACATACATGACGACCAGTGTAACTGTCTCATAATTAACAAAGTCTCCTCAACTAAGTACTTGGGAGTCATGTTAGATCAAAAAATCAAAAATGATTCCTAGAAATTTTTACTTTAGCAATGTTTATAACTTAGGTATGTATTTCTTGTTTCAGAAAATCACGAAGGACACCGGAGAAAAGGTGGCCGTAAGCCTCACATCAGTCATCAAACCCTACGGATACAACTAGTAGAGGATATGATATCATACAAATTCTAAATTCTTTGCATAAAAATAAACATCTGGTTGTCCAAAACGTGGTTTCATTGCGGATAGGTAGATACATAACTAAATCAAGAGAATATAGGACTACAATTATCTTACCCTTGGCTTGCATGTACCTGTACATAAGAGAATTGTGTATTCTTGTGAAACAACACCCAGAATACTTTATCTGATTGCTTCATAGCAATCAGATATACCTACCTAGTTGTAAAAAATGTTGAGCCTAGAAATCCATTTATACTTTATTTACCCAAACTTAAACTGCAGACTTATAGGAGAAATATATATAATAAATGTAAATGCCATACGGGTCTATAATAAAATACCAAATTCATGGATTTGGCATTAAGTATATCAGTTATCTAGTACCCATAACACAAGCTCTGCTTAGCTTGGCGCTAGATAATGTTGTGTGAACTGTCCAGCATTATTTATTTATTTATGTTCTTATGTTTAAAAGCAAGCTAGCGAAAGAGGTGTTATAATTGTATTGTAACACCTCTTAGAAATAAGTTACCTGTATTCGAGCTAGTAAAATATTTTTATTCTTAGGTACCGGATGAAAAAAGTTAATGATCTCAGTAAGGTTAATGTAAGGTTTAAGGTATCTGCGATTATGATCATTAGTGAAATAATATAGGCAACTTACCTGTCCTGTTACCCTGTGTAAATAAACAAGATCTAATTTCTTGGACTTGTCAGTTAGGTCGCTGCTACCATGACTTTACTAGATCTATATATATATATATCTATATTTATATTTTATAGATTTATCTAGATGATTTTTGGTTTCGGGCCTTATATGAATGTGTTTACCAAAAATATTCTTAAAAAACAACACTTCTCCCAATGGCCTAAACTAGGGGGGAAATCATAAGTGATACTAGAAAGTTATGCGCTCCTGCCCAATACGAAAAATTCAGTCATTGAAATTACCACCAAAGTAAGTCAAAAGTATTTTATTCATTGAAATCACAAGGTAGGTACAATCACTCCACAAGCACAGAAGTTTACTGGGGTCTTCGCAGGCTTCTCGGGTTGTTGAGGATTTGTTTACGTTGAGCTGCTATTTCCACACATTCCAGGATTAAGTGGGCAGCCGATTCTTCTTCGGTCAGACACCCTCTGCAGAGTGGGCTGTATGTGGCTCCGATGTTGAAGAGGCGTTGAGACTGTGTCCTATGAGTGTCCCCACGAACCCACGATGGTGCGAAGGGTTATTCTTTGAAAGTTGAGCAGGCGACGTATCAGTTGTTGTAGGTAAGCCAAGCCAGCCGGTAGGGCAGCTCTTGACTGTATGCAGCCCGTGGTCCGTGCCCAGCGTTCATTGTGTTTATTAGTGCTGCGGAGCTGCATCCATGTTTGCACGAAGAGGTTTGTTACTTATAAATCTCTGAATACTTTCTTTGTTTGGAAATTAATGAAAATACTTGAATTTGACTACTACACCTTCTTCTTCTTCATAATGGCGAAAACCAACTTCAACTTCAACTTCAAAAATCAAAATACAATTTGACTTTGACATCTTTACAGTGACAACTGACACATTCAACAATCAAATTCCATAGACAAATACCTTTTTATCAGTTTTAAATTCATTTCGACAACATATCATAGCCAATTTTGGCGTCTTCCGGTGTTATACGATCGTGTCCCTACGATGGGTGGTATACGACGGTGTTGAACCACTAAGACTCACTTATGTCCCACACACACCGGTGTATGGTGTAAGCGTAGTGTAAGTACGACGGACGATTGGTGTCATCGTGTGCAAAACTGCGACTCAGCACTCAGGACTATGGTGACTGTTGGGTGTAATGTTATGTAAGTCCACAGTTGGGTGTTATGTTTCTTCTATCCATGTGTGCCGTTCCAAATAAATAATTTTTCTTTCTTTCTTTCTTTCTTTCTTTTTTTATGTAAGTGACAAACAGTCTTGTTAAAAAACAAAACAAGAAAGAAAGTGATGGACAATCAGACACACATACTGTACGGTTAATTATGAAGAAAATATAGATTCAAGGTTGTAAAACCACAAATTAAGATACAAAGGGCAGAGTCATGGGAGTCTATGTTTATAATTTGAGTTATGCTCATATACTCATACCCAGTCTACCTTGCTGCATGAAACACTTGGCGCTGATGCTTTTCGGCTAAGAAATTAGACTTTGACTGTGATGTCTGTGTTTTTTTCATACCACAATTACTACAAAGTCTAAAATTTCATTAAAATACATTCGATATTTGTAAAGCCCTTTTTCATATGATTTTTTACAAACATTTTTAGAACCGAAATATGTCAACAATCCCTCGACCGAATTATTAGCTTCAATTCTATCAATACTATCTACCCACCTACCAAATTTGATGAAGATCGGATCAACACAACTAAAAAGTTATCCTCAGACAAACATACATACATATTTTAGTAATAGTATAGAGCTTTTTTGTGAAAGAGTTCGTCCGGGGAAGTACAACCACCGTACCTACTTCTGCCGCAAAGCAGTACTGCTCGCATTGCTGTGTTCCGGTTTGAAGGGTACGGATGCCGGTAAAATTACAGGCACATGAGACTTTTCATCTTTATGTCTAAGGAAGGCGGGCGCAGTGCAATGCCACATAGGGTCTTCAATGCCTCCTAGGTGAACGTGACCTGTTAGGTAGAGGCAGAGGTTAGACATGCTTGATCCGTCATTCACGTAGTTAAAAATGCCGATCAATCTAAGATCCACCGGATCCTGATTCACCGGACCGGACCAGGATTCCGGTTCCAACATTGAAATGCTAACAGCTAAGGAATGGAACAAGTTGCTGTCGTCTGTCTTTCCTGAAAAACTGTAATATGGGCAAGAGTGAATAGGTGCTTTCTAGACCTACGTGCTCCAACGTCGGCCGCATCGTCACTTAGCAACAGGTGAGAATATTTGTAGCAAATAAACAATTTGATTGATTGAGATTGCGGTCAATCGAGGGTCTATCTTATTTAAAAAAAAAAGCAAAATAAAAAGAAGAAGTTAACTCACTGCGCTCGTTAAATTAAGGGGATTTAACTTGATCTTATACACAGTAGGAATTGCCCTTTTTAAAGCGGAAACATTCGTAAAAGTCCTGAGCCATTATATACATCTTCAAGTCCGAAGGCTCTGGCGCAATTTCCTAATTAAACCGATGGTCCAATTGCTTCGGTTATAACACGTAACCATTAATCAGACTAACCTTTTTGTTTCGTAAAGAATGGTTTTACGGTTTCAACTGGTTCAGTTTAATGCTTAAAGATTGCGAGGCATTCGTTCTTATAAAATTACTGGTTTCACCGAAAATAATTATCTTGTGTGACATCTTCAGCCCCAAGATCACAAACAAATAAATCGACGGTTACCGTAACCAATCGTCAAAGTGACAGATAACTTATGAAAACATCTGTCAAAAAGAGTTGTTTTAGCTACACAGCCATTTAAATGTCCGTTAATGTGTTGGTGAACAATGGCCTAAGTCTTTTCAGCGGTACCGTCTGCATATGAACAGTGCATTATCACATAGGTCACGTCCACCTAGGACGCACCCTATGTGGCATTGCACTGCGCCCACCTGGAACATAAATATTAAATGTCTCATGTGCCTGTAATTTCACCGGCACCTTTCAAACCGGAACCAATATATTCTGTGCCGGAACACAGCAATGCGAGCACTATTGATTTGCGGCAGTAATAGGTATGTTGATATTACTTCCCCGGACGAACTCTTTCACAAGAAAGCTCTACTACTACTATTATATGTATGTATGTAAAGGCTATAATGAATATGCCATAAGACAGTTTAGGTGCACGAGTACACATTCAAGGATTATCGCCCTGCGGTGATTTTAATTATTCGTTTTATATGCGGTTTTCTGTAGTTTCCGCTTTTCAATTTATTTTATACTCAGTCCACGCTAACCGTATTATTACTATAAAACGCGTATTATCCTTGGAATGTATTTACGTTATTCTGTGGTGTGTCCGGCCCAAGAATAGACCCCTGCATTTCCTCCCGTGGATGTAGTAAAAGCCGACTAAGGGATTACCCGGACTTGTTTATAAGATTCGTTGGTATAAGATTTGTCCTGGCTGCTAGCTTATTGTGGAATGTGTTTAAACTGATCAGCCAACTGAGCTGATTTAACTGGAGGAAAGCGTTAGCAGAGTCAGTCGTGGGACGCAATGGCGGTGATGAGCTACCACTTGTCACATATATTTCCGACGATGGTGCAACCCGCGGTGAAAAGAGCTAACCCGCATCTGTCCACACACCAAATACCATCAAAATAGAAGAATATTATATGTTTGAAAAATACACAAAGGATAAATAGTCTGTCCGACTCCTATAAATAAATCAATAATAATGGACAGTTCACACAACATTATCTAGCCCTAAGCTAAGCAGAGCTTGTGTTATGGGTACTAGATAACTGATATACTTAATACAATATATTACAAAGATAGATATTTTTTATTATACATAGAAAATACGCAGAACACCCTAACAAATATCTGCGATCGCAAAAATATTTGTTCCGAGGCTGGAATCGAACCCGCAACCTCCTGCATCGCAGGCGAACGTTCGCCCGCCGTGCCACAGAGGTCGCCATATAGGAGCTGTGGTATGGATCTATGAACTTCTGCTCTCCTGGTATTTCGAAAGAAACAAAGGAATGCCTTTACTTAGGTACAATTTTAATTCGGTAGCATAGTATTTCTCGGAGGGACACGGGTAAAAATAATACCCGTAGTACCTTCCATTTTACTACATTTTAGTTTGTTACCACGGGACGGGTTACGCAAGAATGACTCGCTGATGTCGTATTACAGTAATTGTAGCTGAACTAACTATGACCTAGAGCGATTATACCGTCGTTTTCACATTTCAGTGTCTAGGATAGTTGAGTAAAGGATGAGAGCGAAAAGCCACGAGCTGTTTTAGCATTTATTTGTATAGATATAAAGTACAGAGTAGAATTAAAATGGTCAGTTACATTATGTCATTTTGGTATGATACAGAAGTGGCGATTGGCTGAGGGCCAGAATTCGCAGTTTACAGCCAAATATGCTTCGAAGTATGTTCGGTAACAGGCCACCATTGAGTAAATTAGTTCTATTTTACAAGCTATTATTTAACTTGCAATGTTTGTATGTAAATATGTATAGATACATATTATGTTCGGGACAAATCTTGCAACTGAATTTTAAAGCAGTTATACTCAACCGTTTTTTTATTTTATATTTTTATGCTACCTGAATGACTGAACAAGCAGATGGCCCACCTGATGTTAAGCGGTAACCTCTGCCTATGAACAGTGCATTACCTCATAGGTCACGTCCACCTAGGACGTACCCTATGTGGCACTGCACTGCGCCCGCCACCCTGAGACATAAAGATGAAAAGTCTCACGTGCCTGTAATTTCACCGGCACCCTTAACCTTCAAACCGGAACACAGCAATGAGAGCACTACTACTTTGCGGCAGAAATAGGTATGGTGGTAGTACTTCCCCGGACGAATTCTTTCACAAAAAAGCTCTACTACTACTTAATGAAATTTTGATTGATGAAATTTTGCATACCTGTCAATTCCCGATGACAATAGAATATTATGGTGACAACAAGCTGATCTGTTGATGCAGACGGAAGGTTGACAACGGAACTCCTCGATGGATAATACTCGTAGTAGACTGGCCGTATTTAGGCTCATTTTGATCAGCACACGATTCCGTTCATTAATTTTATAAAAGCGTGTATTGGAAAATACATTTTATTATTTGAATATTTCATTTTGTGAAAGATACAGATAGAGACAGTGATGTCGTGGTGTTAGGCCTATAGATAGAGCCCTGCGTCACCTCTCGTAGATGCCTTCTTTTTCAATGTTCGTCTTTCTTTCAATGTTTGGGTAAAATCTTTCAAGCTGAATTAGAACCACATCTCGACATCCGATTGAGCTGAAATTTTGTATACCTGTAAATTTCCGATGACAATAGAATATTATGGTGACAACAAGCTGATCTGATGATGAAGACGGAAGGTGGAGAACGGAACTCCTCGATGGATAATAGTAGACTGGCCGTGTTTACGCTCATTTTGATCAGAGGGGCTCGAAGAGCGCCCCTAGCGGGCGCCTTGAGAACCTTAAATCCCGTACAAAAATCCATGAAGTGTACACCACACGGCCGTGTAAGTGGCTTGTCAAATTTGCAGACTAGCCCCTCAGCACACGGTTACGATCACTAATAATTTTATAAAAGCTTGTATTCCACGACCTCTGTGGCGCGGCGGGCGAAACTTGGCCTGCGAAGCAGGAGGTTGCGGGTTCGATTCCCGCCTCGGAACAAATATTTGTGTGATCGCAGATATTTGTTCAGGGTGTTCTGGGTATTTTCTATGTATACTAAAAAATATATATCTATGTAATATATTGTATTAAGTATATCAGTTATCTAGTACCCATAACAAAAGCTCTGCTTAGCTTGGGGCTAGATAATGTTGTGTGAACTGTCCAGCATTATTTATTTATTTATTTTATTGAAAAATATATTTTTCACAACAAACTTATTACATAAAATGGTTCACATTTCGTTCATAGAGTTCATAGTTAAATAATACCTAGTTAGATACATTGTACACTACACAGATTAAATTAAAATAAAACTGTACTATCAAATAAATTAAATTAAATTCATACATCTATTTTTTATACTACTTGTAATGACGGATCAAGCAGATAGCCCACCTGATGTTAAGTGGTAACCTCTGCCTATAAACAGTGCACTACCTCATAGGTCATGTCCACCTAGGACGCACCCTATGTAGCGTTGCACTGTGCCCGCCACCCTGAGACATAAAGATGAAAAGTATCATGTGCCTGTAATTTCACCGGCATCCATACCCTTCAAACCGGAACACAGCAATACGAGCACTACTGCTTTGCGGCAGAAATAGGTATGGTGGTAGTACTTCCCCGGACGAACTCTTTCACAAAAAAGCTAAGTATACTACTAGAGTACGCGTCATGTAAAAAGAACGCTGTAACGCCTGAAGAAGTATGACCGCCAGCGTTCTTTTTACATGACGCGCATTATACTATACTAGTCATCAGGTGGACCATAACACAAGCTATGGCTTAGCTTGGGGCTAGATAATGGTGTGTGAACTTGTCCAGCATTATTTATTTCTTTATTCAAATAAACAATATCATCAGGTCAAATATTCTTCAACCCTATAATAGGACTGCTCGCTTAAACGGATGAGATTGCTTGTAGCGATAAAGCTATTGTACAAGTAACTAATTGATCTGTTTTTTTAAATAAATTGTAACTTACTAAGTTATTATGCACAATAAAGAGTTAATTACTCTATAATTATTTATTCTGTGCCATTCGTATCGTAACTAATGGCACAGAACATATTATTATACTATGTATAGAACTATGTTGTAAAGCATTGCGAATCATAATAACAGGATTTCTACTTAATTAGCGCATGTCTAGGGTTCCGTATACCTGAAAAGGTAACAGCGGAACCATTATAGGATCACTTTATTGCCCGTCTGTCTGTCTGACAAGAGTAAAGGGTCTTGACTCAAGACCCTTTTTTGCAGAAATGGCTAAAAGTATCCTAAAGTGGCTAAAGTAGGGGGGGGGGGGGGGATTTACCACCAGCATTAGCAGGTTGAATGGTGATCGCAGTATTGTTGATGAGTACTCAGGTGGATGCTGCTGCCTATCCTCTGGTGACTAATTATTTAGTCGGCTTTTTCAACATCCACGTGAGGAGACACAGGGCTTTATCCAAGGCCGTACACACCACAACATCACTGGATAAATTTCACATTCATCCCCTACCAGTAGAGATGGTATATTGACGTTGTGGCGTAGGAAATGTGTGTCCCAACTTTTTTATGCGACACTGTGGCCCTCATTTAAAATGCATTTTCAATTTGTCCCAATTTTTGGAACATATACATATATACATACATAAGCACACGCCTCTTTCCCCGAAGGGTTAGGCAGAGCCTCAATCGGCCTCTTTTCACAGTGGGTTGCACCATCGTGGATTATAGATGTGACGAGTGGTGAGCTCATCGCCGCCATTGCTTCCCGCGACTGATTCAGCTAACGCTTTCTTCCAGTAATAACACATTCTATAATAAGCTAGCAACTAGGACGAATCTTATCAACAAGTCCGAGTAATCACTTAGTTGGCTTTTACGATATCCACGGGAGGAGACGGTGTTGTATATTCTTAGGCCGGAGACACCACACATTAGGGTGTTGTTCAATAAAAGGCTAGATTGATTTTATAACATGGTTGATTGAACCATTAAAGTTTAAATAATTTAATTAACAATTTGCACACCGTTGACAGTTGGCAAAAAAAGAGGCATACCAAAATGGCCACCGGAAGTCCTAGAAACCAGAGAATCCGGTGTTGCTGTATTTTATGTTCGCATTGTATATTTCACACTGCTGTGTTCCAGTTTGAAGGGTAAGGGTGCCGGTGAAATTAAAGACACATCAGACTTTTCATCTTTATGTCTCAGGGTGGCGGGCGCAGTGCAATGCCACATAGGGCGCGTCCTAGGTGGGCGTGACCTATGAGGTAATGCACTGTTCATAGTCAGAGGGTACCGTTTAACATCTGCTTGCTCTGCCATACAAGTAGCATTAAAAAAAAAAAAGTATTGATTGTAGTAAAAAATCACTTTCTCACCAGGACGATTCGTTTAGACTTGTGGAACTGCCCAGACTGTTTACACTGTAGCTACCTAATCAGGTAGACGCAAATAGAAATGTATGTGAAGGAACGCAGACTTTGCAAAACAAGTAAACCTATTACAGCGATAGATTGGGAAAAATAGCGACCAGAGAAAATTCAATCACATTAAGATTTCAGCTTTGAAAACGACTGTAAACTTTGAATTTACTTACAAGACAGTTTGAGTCTGGAATAAAAAATATTAGTTTTTTGCAACCAGTGAAGATAACATACCTACTTACATACATACATAAACACAATCCTTTTTCCCCAAAAGGGTAGACAGAGCCTCAATGGGCCACTTTCACTGTGGTTTGCACCATCCTGAGAATATAGACGTGACTAGGGGTGAGCTCATCGCCGCCATTGCGTCTCACGACAGACTCAGCTAACGCTTTTTTTTTTTTTGGCTTTCTTCCAGTAATAACATATATCTTAATAAGCTAGCAGCCAGGACAAATCTTATACCAACGAATCTTACTAACAGTCCGGGTTAACCCTTAGTCCAGGTTTTAATTTTATTGTTATCTAGCGCCTTAATTAAATTTTGTTTTGTAGTGTTTTATTTATAAGCAATTTATTGTACTAACATAATTTAAGTGGTTTTTCTGTTCCTAACCCAATATGGATCATTCGTCTGAAATAAAAATTTATATTATTATTAGTCGGCTTTTACGACATCCACGGGAGGAGACGGAGAGGTATTTTCTTAGGCCGAACACACCACGGACAAGAAGTGAAGATAACACCAAAGAATGACGGAATGACGGACAAGCAGATGGCCGACCTGATGTTAAGCGGTAACCTCTGCCTTAACTTCGCTTTACCTCACAGGTCACGTCCACCTAGGACGAGCCCTATGTGGCATTGCACTGCGCCCGCCATCCTGAGACATAAAGATGAAAAGACCTGTAATTTCACCGGCACCCTTTACCCTTCAAACTGGAACTCAGCAATAGTTTATAGTTTATTTATTTATAACAGATTATTGTTACATGTCAAGTGATGCACTACGATCAACACTGGCAATCAATGCGAGCACTACTGCTTTGCGGCAGAAATAGGCATGCAGGTAGTACCTACTTCCCCGGACGAATTCATTCACAAAAAAGCTCTACTACTACAAAAAAAACTTGTAACAAATGACGTAAATGTTAGAATCAAATTGAAGGCGAATTTTCCATTCAGCTTACAGCCTTAACAGGCGTATGAACATTGAAAGCTAATGCCAAATGAGTCTTTACAATTAAACCGTATCAGGACAAACAACAAAAAAGCGGCCAAGTGCGAGTCGGACTCACCCATGAAGGGTTCCGTAGCAGCAACTAACGTAATATAAAAGTTTTTTGATGGTTTACGACTTATGACGTATTAAAAAAAACTACTTACTAGATCTCGTTCAAACCAATTTTCGGTGGAAGTTTACATGGTAATTAATGTACATCATATTTTTATTTTTTTATTTTATCATTCTTTTTATTTTAGAAGTTACGGTGGGGGGGACACACCGAGAGGGGGAGTGGAATACACTACCGTCGTCTGCCTTTCCTGAAAACTATAATCCGGGTCTCTTCAAGTCTAGAGAGAATAGGTGCCTTCTAGACCTTTGTGCTCCATCTTCGGCCACATCGTCACTTACCAACAGGTGAGATCGTGATCAAACAAAGGTCTATCAATGTTAAAAAAAAAAAAAACAATTTGCCACTTTGGAAGTGTCTCTCGCGCAAACTATTCAGTTTAGAAAAAATATATGTTTGAAACCTGAATATCATTTTTGAAGACCTATCCATAGAAAACCAAAACGTTTTTGATGGGTTTGATGAAAAAAAAATGCGTTTCAGTTCTACGTACCGGAAACCCCAAAAAAATATTGTTTTTTTTTTCTATTTTTGTGTGAAAATCTTAATGCGGTTCACAGAATACATCTACTTACCAAGTTTCAACAACATAGCTCTTATAGTTTCGGAAAAAAAAGTGGTTGTGACATACACGGACAGACAGACAAGCAGACAGACAGGCATAACGAATCCATAAGGGTTCCATTTTTTGCCATTTGGCTACGGAACCCTAAAAAGGTGGCATGTCATATAAAAAAAACTTATAATTCTTTAACGCTATAAAAGCATTTCTCAGCAAGCCTTCGTATCAAATTGGTTCAATCTAGTATATGTCATATGTCAATGTGGTAGACGTCTTCCGGCTGATGATGGAGTGGATCCTTCCTAGTGATAAGTGAACCTTCAAGAAATGTTCTATGATAACAAATGCAGTATCTCAAGTGCAATCATAAAACAATCTATTGTTTATGAACTAAAATAACTAATTACTTATCTTACTTACTTACTATGTCTAGTCACAGACTAAATAATAGTACAAGTCTAGTTTATATCAATAGTTCCTAGCAACAGCAGGAATTTCGTGTTTTCTACCACATAACACATAGCCCGGACTTGCTGAAGGTTTTTTTTGGTAGCAGCGATCTAGATTTTTCTCATTAATTAAAAAACATATGATATATGGTGACCTGATTCTTCATATCGCTGCGTTTTTTTTTGTAGTAGCGTTTCTTATAGCAAAGAAAAAAATATCTAAGACACCTCTTATACAACAGAGATTTGAATTTTACAGGCAAACGGGACCAACTTAGACTAACTTCTTAGTAGTAGTAAAGCTTTTTTGTGAAAGAGTTCGTCCGGGGAAGTACTACCTCCATACCCAATTCTTCCGCAAAGCAGTAGTGCTCGCATTGCTGTGTTCCGGTTTGAAGGTTATGGTTGCCGGTGAAATTACAGGCACATAAGACTTTTCATATTTATGTCTCAGGGTGGCGCATGACGGGCGCAGTGCAATGCCACATAGGATGCGTCCTAGGTGGACGTGACCTATGTGGTAATGCACTGTCCATAGGCAGAGGGTACCGCTTAAAATCAGGTGGGCCATCTGCTTGATCCGTCATACCAAGTTGTATAAAAACAAAAAATACTATTATGAATCAGTAAATTATTCGGTGAAAAACTTTCGTTGCCAATATAACACAGACTCGCTCATTTCATACAAAAGTGCATAATATACTATTTCAAGTGTCCGCCGTTCCATATATTTAGGCGATTAAGGACTGTGGTTTGTATTTTAACTTGAATATTGGATTCAAATAAAGACAGAATTTCGCGCAGAGTAGTCTCCATAAATACGGCGAGAGCACAGAATAGATAAGATCCTGTCTTAGAATATAGAATAAACCAGAATCGCAAAAACAACACGCGTAAAAACGGTCACCACGCAAACTAGTATCAATGAGAATAGTTTCAACCAGTTTAATGCCCGCTTTCCACTGAGATAGGGTAATGAGCGGAAACGGAGCTAGCGAACTGAGCGGACCGGAGGAAATTAGCTGTGCACTTTCACTAAAAAAGAGTTTCAGCATTTGCCTTCCACTGCCAGCGGATCTTGCGGAGCGAGCGAATTGAGCGGAGTCCGTTCAAAACTAGCGCGCGACGCCATGACGCAGCGGACCCATTTTAACTCGCTCAGTCCGCTCCGCATCCGTCAGCGCGATGGATGTACTTGTATGAAAATAAGTGTTGCGTGTCGAGCGGAGACCGCTCGGAATCCGCTCGACACTGCGACCACTTTTGTGACTCTTTGAACTCGTTAAGTCCGCTCCGCTCACTCTTATTCAGTGGAAGCAGTTATATGCAGTTCACCGTTGCGAGTTAAGCAGAGTCCGTACGGAGTCTGTTCCGCTCGCAGTGGACGGCAGGCATAACTGTGGTCGGCCGTGCGGCTAGTCGTGTCGAACTCGAAAGATTTTCTTGTAAATATGCCGTAGTGCGTGTGTCGTTCCCACATGTAAAAACTCTGCTAGGCGTAAAAAGAAAAACGATAGAATCACATTTCATACGTAAGTATTTCATTTCATTTATTTAATCCTTAAACAAAATATATTGTGTGCGGAAATACTTAATTAATCTTAAATCTAAAAACTAAAATATTCATACTATTAATAAATTATAAATTAAAACCTACACTACAAACACAAATAATTACCTAATACAATTTTTTTAAATAATTAACGTGTCAATAAGTCTAAAATCATACATTACATCTAAATATCTTTTTGGTTTAAATAATGCATTTATATTACCATTAATTATTTGGAAAAAAGTCAAGCGTCTATTTTGTTATTGTTGCCAACATCACCAAAATATTACCCCACTGGTGGGAAGTATGATAGGCGCGGGGGAGGCGTTGTGTTTTGGCGACACAGCGCCTCGTACTCATAGCATCGTGGTCACCTTCTGGTTTATTCTATATTCTAAGGATCCTGTTTATTTAAATAGACTGCTTATAAAACAGTTTCGACACGTTTATAGTCGTCAACCGGGACCTATAATTATGGTCAATATTCATAACTACTAATTTTGAAATATTTCCACTAATATTAAAAATGCGATGGTTTGTATGTTTGTATGACGACCTCTGAAGCGCGTCGGGCGAGTAGCCGGCTGAGTTGCGAGAGGTTGCGGGTTCGATTCCCGCTGCGGGACAAATGTTTGTATGATCAAATATTTGTTCCTGGTCTGGGTGTTATGGTACCATAGTACTCATAGTTTCGCATACCCACGACTGGGAATTCTAGTGTGCGATCAGGACTATGTATGTGACTGATAGGTGTTGTGTTATGTTATGTTATGTATGTTTATTACTCATTCACATCGTAACGGCTGAACGTGTCGTTATCATACATACATACATAGACACACGCATCTTTCCCTGAAGCGGTAGACAGAGTCTCAATGGGCTTCTTTTGACAATGTGTTGCACCATCGTGAAATATAGACGTAACAAGTGGTGAGCTTTTCGCCGCCATTGCTTCCCACGACTGACTCAGCTAACGCTTTCTTCCAGTAATAACAGATTCTATAATAAGCTAGCAAGCTAGCGACCAGCACAAATCTTATACCAACGAATCTTATCAACAAGTCCGGGTAATCCCTTAGTCGACTTTTAAGACATCCATGGGAGGAGTCGGAGGAGTATATTCTTAGGCCGGGTACACCACGGCTTTGTCCAATGTGAATCTAAATGTCCAATGTAATGTAAGCCCAATCCGTGGTGACCGAGCTACTCAACCTCCGGTACAGCACTCAATGAAGGTAGGTTACATATCCTCTGGGGTCTGGGGAGGAACGAGGGGTTCGCTTTATGCGAACAGTGACCGACAGGGCCGCGGTAGAATCCAATCGGGACCCCATGACCCTGTCAAGTTTTAGTGCATATCTGAACCAATCGTCAGATAGTGAGTGGTTTGATGATGCGAAGGAAGGAATATCGATTGGTTTTTAGTCGGTATGCCGTTGGGTGCTAGCCCACGGAGAGCCCGACAGACCCCCCTCAGCTCTCCCCGAGCTGATGGACATGCATAATGCATTTTCCCATCGTAAAAAAAAGGTTACATGTACCTCGATGAAAATCTGCACCAAAACTAAGAGCGCCCTTAGGAGAATAATCCGGGTGAACCCGCATGCGACAGCTATTTCGACTAATTAATACAATGGGTACCTACGAATAAGTAATTTAACACTGTTTTCATAGTCCGAAATCATGCATGCGAATTAAGAACCGGACATGGGGATTGTTTATGACTACCTGAATTGATTTAAATATTGCGCCGAGAGTTTTAATTACTTTATTTATCAGCCGTGCGTTGATTTGATTGGTAAATAAAAAATTAGTGCCAAGCCTCTGACGACCTCTGTGGCGGGGCGGGCGAACGTTCGCCTGCTACGCCGGAGGTTGCGGGTTCGATTCCTGCCTCGGAACAAATATTTGTGCGATATGCAGATATTTGTTCAGGGTGTTCTGGGTATTTTCTATGCATAATAAAAATAGCTATCTATGTTATATATTGCATTAAGTATATCAGTTATCTAGTACCCATAACACAAGCTCTGCTTAGCTTGGGGCTAGATAATGTTGTGTAACTGTCCAGCATTATTCATTATTCATTTATTCAAGCTTATTTGGCACGAGTTATTCGGTCCCGCGTACGGCTCCTAGAGCATCGCCGGTCAATGTAAGTACGGCTCCTAGAGCATCGCCGGTCAATGTAAGTACGGCTCCTAGAGCATCGCCGGTCAATGTAAGTACGGCTCCTAGAGCATCGCCGGTCAATGTAAGTACGGCTCCTAGACCATCGCCGGTCAATGTAAGTACGGCTCCTAGAGCATCGCCGGTCAATGTAAGTACGGCTCCTAGAGCATCGCTGGTCAATGTAAGTACGGCTCCTAGAGCATCGCCGGTCATTGTAAGTACGGCTCCTAGAGCATCGCCGGTCAATGTAAGTACGGCTCCTAGAGCACCGCCGGTCAATGTAAGTACGGCTCCTAGAGCATCGCCGGTCAATGTAAGTACGGGTCCTAGAGCATCGCCGGTCAATGTAAGTACGGCTCCTAGAGCATCGCCGGTCAATGTAAGTACGGCTCCTAGAGCATCGCCGGTCAATGTAAGTACGGCTCATAGCTCACCACAAATTGCGATCGCCAAAATTATTACGGTTGACGCAGCGTCTATAATTTGTCCAGTATTTTACAATCAAAATTATGCCATGACCATTTAACGGATGGAACCGCCATGTTCTCTATTTTGTTTTGCTGTGGTTTTAGCGGAAGCCAAGCGCTTAGCGCTTTTTACAGCGCTTCCATGTTTTCTATGGAAGATGTACGTTGGGTATTACTAAGCTCCTGGACATTTTTCTTTTTTGACATTAGTCGTGCAAATCTCATTTATTGCCACATTAATTTAGAAACTGTTTTTGATGAGTAACATCTTTCCTCTCGCTTTCCTGCAATCTGTGGGAGTGATTTCGTGAAAAGGGACGGAAGTGTGTAATAAGAAGCGTGCATTTTTCCGAGAAGTTTGTAGGGCGCATTTTTCTTCTGTGAGGTTGGTACGATCAACCATGATGATTATTACCAAGGAGGTGAGATGTCAGATGTTAAACATCATATGCGACTACAGCTCGCTCGTTTTTTTTAATGTTTTCCCCACAAACATTTCCTAAAATTCTCGGACATAGAATGTACGAATGTTCATACAAGATCTGACTGTTTTGACAGTTTTGTAGCACTGATATTATCAATGTGAGAATTGACCCCCTGGGTACTAGTATAGTATTCTTTTATCTGTGCCCTGGGTGTTTTTCGGATCTAGAGTTTTGCTAATCTGGTGTTTTCGAATCTAGTGTTTTGTGAATCTGGTATTTTATGATGAACGAGGAACATGGCAGAACTATTCCTAAATCTTGCATTAAGATAAGCAAGGCAAAGTATCTCCTGACTGGATAATGTGGAAGGTGGAACCTTATTTCAGATAAGGTTCTAGTAAAAGAGGTTTTAGAAGAAGTAAGCTTGTAACATCGCATAGAAAATGCAAATTGTACTGCAGACGGGAAGCGTTGTCGCGTCGTATCGTCGAAATTGCAAGAATGGCGAGCAAAGCCAGCGGCAATAGTTACTTGTTAACAAGTAATTAATTTTGTAAAAATTAAAAAAATCCCTCTACGCAATGAAACGGCTGAACCGATTTTGATCAAACATAGCTAAGAACACTTCCGACAAATAAAACTTTCAAACAAAAAATAATAGAAATCTGTTCATCCGTTCGGGAGCTACGATGCCACAGACAGACACACACACACACACACACACACATACACCCAGACACGTCAAACTTATAAGACCCCGTCGTTTTTGCGTTTGGGGGTTAAAAATGTTTTTAATTAATCCCCGACGCAAAAACGACTATATAGACGGGGTGTTATAAGTTTGACGTGTCTGTGTTTGTGTCTGTTTGTGGCATCCTAGCTCCCTAACGGAAGATTAGTTTTTTTTTTTTGTTTGAATTGTGAATTATTCTGGATTGTTCTTAGCTATGTTTGATTAAAATCAGTTCAGCCGTTTCATTGCGTTGAGGGTTTATTTATATTTACAAAATTAATTACTTGTTTTGCTAAAGTAGACCTCTATTAGACCGCGATGTCACCTGTTGGTAAGTGACGATGCGACCGACGATGACGAAGATTTAGAAGGCATACTACCCCATACCTATTTTTGGCGCAAAGCAGATAGTGCTCGCATTGCTGTGTTCCGGTTTGAAGGGTATGGGTGTCGGTAAATTTACAAGCACATGAGACTTTTCATCTTTATGTATCAGGGTGGCGGGCGCAGTGCAATGCTACATAGGGCGAGTCCTAGGTGGACGTGACCTATGAGGTAATGTATTGTTAAAGGCCGAGGAATCAGGTGGGCCATCTGCTTGTTCCGTCATTCACAGAGTTAGAAACAAAAAAAACTTTAAAGGTCAAGTTAAATAGAAGCTTGTAAAAAGGTTAACTGAAACCTTTCACCACAGCTGTTCTTTCACCATCAGTCACAAAACACCATACCTCAATACTGAACAAACGCAGGGTGACCAAGAGAGAAACAGTAACATGAGGAACGTACGGACGAAGCTGACTGTACGTTACCTACGTAGGTATAGTCAGCTTCGTCTACCTACGTAGCCTTTAAGTTGCATTTTGCGACCTTGCTCGAGCGATCCACTGCCCGAAATACGGAAACATAAAATGTTAACCCTACCATAGGGCTGCCAACAACAATGAGGGATTTTCATTTTAGATTAAAAAGTACAAAAGTAGTTCCAACTGGCTTGATAGATGGCGCTGACTCAAAATCCACTGTCAAATATTCTCAACTGGTTTATTTTTGTTGAATAATATTAACTGTCTATTGGTTAAGTATGGTCGTGTTTTTTTTTAGCTATTTTATACCCTCGTTTTACTGCAATCGCACTTGTTGGTAAGTGACGATACGGCCGACTTTAGAGCACGAAGCATAATTTGCACGGGTCCCACACGAGTACGATTCGCACTTGACCGGTTTTTTTGTCAAAAAACAGACAACAATTTTACACACATTATACAGTCCGACTCTTTCCGCTATTTTCAAAAAGAGACGTCGTCTTTTTTATATTATTTTATTTCCTAGTATTTTTTTTTTAAATTATTTTGTGTAATTTTGGTGGCAATTTAACCAATGTAGCTCGTTTATCCAGCACAAGTGTAGGGAAATGAAATGGAAGTGTATTGCGTGACTTTTCAAATTGGTGGAAATTGTCTAACATAGTTTTAGACATGTTTTAGTAAAACGGCGGCCGTTTTACTAAAACATGACTTGAGTGTGAGTTTGACGACTTGGAATGATTGTAACGTTGCCAATTATATTGAAAATACAATAAATAAATAATGCTGGACAGTTCACACAACATTATCTAGCCCCAAGCTAAGCAGAGCTTGTGTTATGGGTACTAGATAACTGATACTTAATACAATACATACAATACTTAATACATTACATAGATAGATATTTTTTATTATACATAGAAAATACCCAGAACACCCTGAACAAATATCTGCAGATCGCACAAATATTTGTTCCGAGGCGGGAATCGAACCCGCAACCTCCTGCGTCGCAGGCGAACCTACGCCCGCCGCGCTACTGAGGTTGTATCAATAATAATACTTGAAAATGGCAAATGCAACGCCAATTATAAAGGAAAAAAATATACAGTCATATTTTTGAGTGATAATTTGTACTATAATTATGCCCATTGATACCTACTCATGGCATATTATGTGCTACAAGTATGTATCACCAATTAAAGATGAGTGACTATTTTAGGAGCGTCGACAGGCAACGAGTTGGCGCTCCTTAAATTGGCACTGACATCTGTCAGTATTCGCAACTGAAAACCAATTTGGCGCGTAGAGTTGCTCTAAGATGTTGCATTTGGTTGATCTCAGCGGATGTCACAAATGAGTCTGTTACCTAATAACTAGTGAAAGCCCGCGTCTTTGTACGCGTGTGTATTTTTAGGGTTCCGTACCCAAAGGGTAAAACGGGTACCTATCACTAAGTCTCCGCCGTCCGTCTGTCACCAGGCTGTATCTCATGAACCGTGATAGTTAGACAGTTGAAATTTTCACAGATGATGTATTTATGTTGCTGCTATAACAACACATACTAAAAAACAGAATAAAATAAATATTTAAGGGGCTCCCACACAACAAACTTGTTTTTTTGCTGTTTTTATAGATAATGGTACGGAACCCTTTGTGCGCGAATCCGACTCGCTCTTGGCCCGTTTTTTACATACAAACTTCAACACCCAATTGCACTCTTTACGAGGTGAATTTCGGAAATTCCTTTCTTAGTGCATCCCTACACTACAAAACAAAAGGATTGTAGGTACCCTACTTTCAGGTCTCTAGGACTTATATTACGGTTTAATTAGGGCTTTAGGCCAGTACGTTGGCATTCAGTCAGTCACGCAATGATTTTATATATATTGATTAATCATAATTGCAGAAGGATAAATCGCAAGGAAATAGAGATAGTTCGAGAGAACCTAAGTGCTGTGATAAAATTAATTTACTCATTTTATAGAATAATCTAGATAAGAATCGAATGTTCAAAGCAATAAAATAGAGACGTTGAAAACTGCCAGATATAGCAGATTTCAAGAACTTTATTTTGCTGGAAGATTTTGTTACCAGGCCACTAGGTATATGTAGCTAGTTTTTGAGATATTAGGGAAAATAGAAAATATGAAAAACCAAAACCACTAGCAAAAAAGCAGCCAAGTGCGAGTCGGACTCGCCCATGAAGGGTTCCGTAGCAGCAATTAACATAATATAACAATTCTTGTATGTTCGTTATAACTTTGATCGATGTTTTAATAACAGTGTATTAAAAAAAACTACTTACTAGATCCTGATCAAACCAATTTTAGGGTAGAAGAGAAGCACTCAAGTTTACATGGTAATTTACATCATATATTTTTTTTAGTTTTATCATTCTCTTATTTTAGAAGTTACAGGGGGGGGGACATTTTACCACTTTGGAAGTGTCTCTCGCGCAAACTAAGTTTAGAAAAAAATTATATTAGAAACCTCAATATCATTTTTGAAGACCTATCCATAGATATAGATACAAGTATGGGTTTGATGGAAAAAAAAATGTTAAGATTCTGTTCTAAGTATGGGGAACCCCAATTTTTTTTTCTATTTTTGTGTGAATATCTTAATGCGGTTCACAGAATACATCTACTACAATAGCAAGTTTTCAACAGCATAGCTCTTATAGTTTCGGAAAAAAGTGGCTGTGACATACGGACGGACAGACAGACAGACATGACGAATCCATAAGGGTTCCGTAATTTGGATACGGGACCCTAAAAACGTTTTCTTAAATATATTTTTTATCTGTGTGTATGACGTATCAAGCAGGAAAATTTAAGGTCCTAGGTGGACGTGACCTGTGTGGTAAAGGCAGAGGTTACCACTTAACCCGTCATTCCAAGTAGTATAAAAAAATAGATACGGGTTGTAGGACCATATTCGCACGCCCAAAATAAAACTTTTCGTTTAGTGACCATAGTCAAACTGTTGTATCCTGACCTACAATATACTAGTGCAACTTTAGACGAGGCATAAAAGTGTCGGCCATGTGCCAACTGCCAACCCTAGCGTTTCCTCCCGAAATAGGGAAGTTTAATGACGAGCGGCAACTCGTAAAACATCAAACGTTTCAGGGATGTCAGTTTTAAATAAATTAAATATTTAATTCAACTTCGCATTTTATGGGCTAGATTTTATGATGATTATTTCGCTGTAAGTGGTTTACAACAAAAATGGTGTATATATCTAATTTAGCTTGTCAATAACTTTATATATATTTCATAAATTATATTATTACTATGTCCCTTCATTGCGATAGAAGTATCTAATAATAAAAAACAGGAAGTCTTTGGATGGAGGCTGCTCAAGTTCTTTCGTCCTGGCATCCTATGGGGTGGCCTATGTCCAGCAGTGGGCTTTTACAGGCTGATGATTATGAGTGGGATCAGGTAGGTAGGTAATGTCTCAAAACGCTTATTATTATATAATGAGCGTGTTTTTTAACATCAAAGTCTGTATTTAATTTAATATAAAAACAGTATTTAAATCACTCGAATATTATAAATGTCAAGGTTATGATATTTGGATGTTTGTTAATCAATCACACCGAAACGGCTGCACCGATTTCGATAAAATTTGGTACACAGATAGATTTTTACCTGGATTGAGCTATAGGCTACTTTTTACCCTGGTAAAACGCGAACGAAGCGAACTATATAATTATTTTATTGATCCATAAAATTCAAAGCTCAACTTAAAAGTGCCAACCCTAGTATGACCTACCAGGGTACAACCCTGAACAAAACATCCTATCTTCGCTACGTAGCTCCAGTCACACAAAAATATATTTTATCACAACGACATAAGACACAAAGGAGATAAACAGGAAGCAACCTTGTTTTCTTCATTACCTCCAAATCTTCGAAATTCAAACTTTACTCATTCTAGAAAGCTCTAGAACTACTGAAACCGGTTCGATTCAGTTTTGATGGATGAATCAGAATCGGACTAAGTTTGGGGATCACGGGGTACGATAAAAACGGGGGATTTGAGGAGTTACCTATCGGGAAGGTCTTATAGAAATCTTTGGACACGGAACGAATAAGATTTTATATTGAAGTCAAGAAAAGTAGGTAAAATAATATTATTAGTAAGTAGGAAAATCACTTAGATAGTAGATTATCTAAGGAAAATCACACTAATATTATAAATGCGAAAGATAACAGCTGCATCTTTCTTGTGTACCAAACTGTTTTTTTTAAATTGAATGCTTTACTGTAGATTGACGTGACTAAGTGTTCCCTGTGATCCTGAGGAATTATTAAATATATGAATATGTTTGTTATGGGCGAACTTCTTCACGCTGAAACGGCTGGACGGATTTGGATGAAATTAGGAATAGAGATGACTGGACTCCCGGAACAACATATAGGCACACTTTTATCCCGATATTCCCACGGGATCGAGACTTAAACGGGTGAAACCGCGGGGCGCGGCTAGTAATACATAAAGGGCGAGTACCCTACCCGTAGATTTTTAGTTTCCAACTTAATTTCCTTGCATCATAGAAATCAAGTATTTATTGTAAAAACGTTACACTCCTTCCAAGTCGTCAATGTCTCAGTCAAGTCATGTTTTAGTAAAACAGTGGCAGTTTTACTAAAACTTTGATAGACAACTACCACCAATTTAAAAAGTCACGCAATACACTTCCATTTAATTACATTACACTTGCGCTCTTTAAACGAGCTACATTGGTTAAAATGCCACCAAAATAACACAAAATAACTCGAAAAAACACTAGGAAAATAAATCATATAAATGAAGAAGACTCTTTTCAAAAATGGCGGAAAGAGCCTATCATCAATAATAATCGATATAATATACTCAATAATGATAAAAAGCGACGCCAGCAAAAAAAAATATAGACGATATAACATCAAAAATATGGCGGTATAAAACAAGGCTTTCGAATTCCTACTTAAAGTTGTGTAGTTCCACCTTTTAAGGCTTTTACGCTGAAATTTGTGATAATTGTATGACGAGGCTTAAAGCATTGCAGGCCTCCTTAGGTAACAGATTTATTTTCCTGCTGTTTCATAATAATATGTGGAATTTAACCTGGGAGCGTGAGTCTTGCTCCCACTTGACGAATTTATTACATAAAGTAAGTAAGTAAGTAAGTAACAAGTTAATTATGACACATAAGCAATACACATACACACAGGTACACATAGGTAGCAGGTGCAGGTTTTGCACATAGGTACACACATTAATTTTAATATGTGAAATTTTGAAATAGTTTAAATATGTTATGTGACTTGCCTAGTGTGACAAACTATGTTAAAGGGTGAAATAAATTAAATGGAAAAAAAAGACACTCCTTTTTCCCCGAAAGGGTAGGCAGAACCTCAAATGGGCCTCTTTTCACTGTGGGTTGCACCATCGTGGGAAATAGTGACAAGTGGTGAGTCCATCGCCACCGTTGCTTCCCACGACGATAACCCATTATTATAATCATTATAACATTAAATCAACCCTACGTGCCACCCTAGTTTATACCTGTTATTTACGAACGTCGAAAGCACGGCAGGTAGAAACTTTTTACAGCCAACCCTACAGGGTAGTCCGTACATATAGTTAACCCCAGAGGTCCCAAAAGCACCCCTGCTTATATAACATTTACACGCCCCGCCCATAGGCGCAGTGTTTTTACCGCACCCCTCTAGAGCCAACCTATCGCATAGCTTCACCCTGTAGAACGGGATAGCTGTACTTAAAAGCCGTTAACGGTTACGGGTAATGGCTTGGGTTTGTTCTTTAACCTCCGTGGCGCGGCGGGCGAGTAGCCGGCTTAGATGCGAGAGATAGGGCTTCAATTCCCGCCTCGGAACAAATATTTGTACTATCTGCAGATGTTTGTTCAGGGTGTTCTGGGTATTTTCTATGTATAATAAAAAATATCTATTTATGTAATGTATTGTATTAAGAAATGAGTTATCTAGTACCCATAACACCTCTGCTTAGCTTGAGGCTAGATAATGTTGTGTGAACCATCCAGCATTATTATTTTTTTATTTTATACATAGGTACTCTACATACATACGTAGACACGCACCTTTTTCCTAGAAGAGGTAGGCAGAGGCTCAATGAGCCTCTTTTCACAGCGGGTTGCACCACCGTGAAATATAGACGTGACGAGTGGTGAGTTCATCGCCACCATTGCTTTCCACGACTGAGTCTGCTAACGCTTTCTTCAAGTAATAACACATTCCATAATAAGCCAGCAGCCAGGACAAATCTTATACCAACGAATCTTATCAACAAGTCCGGGTAAACCCTCAGTCGGATATTACGACATCCACGGGAGGAGACGGGGTTCTTAGGCCGGACGCCACGTCATTTATCTATATATAATATAATATCTTTATATTTATTATTTAGATAATATATTTTTATAACAAATATTTGCAGATCATACAAATATCTGTCCCGCAGCGGGAATCAAACCCGCAACCCCTCGCATCTCAGCCGGCTACTCGCCCGCTTCAGAAGTCGTCATAACTTGACTTTTTCTTATTATTATTCATTTATTTCAGGTTTTATAAACCCATAGGTATAACATAACACATTATTGCACATAGACTTTTAGCAACTACATACTACGAAATACCATGGACTTAGAGTATACAAACTTTAATAAATCAATGTCACTAAATTTACAAATTTAAATTTATATATGATGATTGAATTTGAATGAATATAATGCTTAATTTAATAATTGTAACTTTGTGTACTAACATTAATTATAAGATTTAATTTACTAAATAAATGGATGACATGTGAATATTTTAATGTGTGAAATCTGAAAATAAGCAATTGTCTTATCTTATAACCTTCCGTTCTCCACACCACCTTCCCCCTTCATTTCCTAACAGTCTAGCTGCCTTATGAACTTTTGCTGATTCTCTCTATCATCTTACTTTTGACTGCCTACCTAAGTAAGGCTTTTAAGTTGGTTTTCCTTTTTTCCTTGAATCAGCTTTCACTTGTTTTCGAGGCACCATTCAGGCGCTCCCCACCTAGTAGTAAGAAGGATAATCAAAAAAAAACAGACCGTGTTTGTTGCCTGATTCTTCTAGGTATGGTTGCGTTGGAACAGGAGTAAATGTAAATTTATTTTTTAAGACGATGATACAAAATGATCCTTGTGATTTCAATGAATAAAATACTTTTTGACTTTGACTTTGACTTTGTCTCATTCCTACCTTCCTATTATTCCACGACTGTACCACGAATTTATTCACTGCTGTCATACACCTAGGTATTTTACTATGACCCGCTAGCGACTTCGTCCACGCGTAGTCAGAAAACTTCTTCAGTCTTTCGTCTTTCTTTCGCGTTTCGACCTTTGAAGCGACACAACACTCAAGTTTTTTTAAATTTAAAGTCCTATTTTAACCTTGATGTCCTTAAAATAATTAAATCTTAACAATTATACCGTGAAACTAACTTTTACAACGTCGAATACGTTGAACCTAACTTTTACAACGTCGAATACGTTGAAACTAACTTTTACAACGTCGAATACGTTGAAATCTGGCTAAAATTGGTTGATCAGGTTATCACGTGTGTAGTTACTTGTAACGGTGTATACTTTGTTGGCGATTCTAATAAATAAATTAATAAATAAATAAAACATAAAGTGTATTTTTTTTTACAAAGAAAACGTTCCCGCGTTCTCTTTTTATGGAAAATTGATAATTTTATTTAAGGAATCTCTGTGTAAAATTTCAAGGTTCTACTACCAACGGTTTCTGAAATACAGAGCATTTTTGGTTTACGTTAAAACCCCATTTTGAAACCCTTAGGATGCGAATTTTCATAATTCCGTTCTTAGTACAACCCCACGTTTCGAGACAAACACGCCCTCCAAATTTCAAGACTCTACGACCAGTGGTTTAGGCTGTGCGTTGTCACTCAGTCAGTCAGTCAGGCAGTCAGTCAGTCAGTCAGTCAGTCAGTCAGTCAGTCAGTCAGTCAGTCAGTCAGTCAGGACATTGCCTTTTATATATATTTGACTAACTGTAAGCCCGCGACTTCGTACGCGTAATATTATTTGGAGTACAACTATATGGTATACCGGGGTGTTATAAGTTTGACGTGTCTGTGTGTGTTTCTGTGTGTGTGTGTGTCTGTGTGTGTGCCTGTGCCTGTGTGTGTGTGTCTGTGTGTGTGTGTCTGTCTGTGGCATCGTAGCTCCCAAACAGATGAACCATTTTAATTTTGTTTTTTTTGTTTGAAAGGTGAATTAGTCTGGACTGTTCTTAGGTATGTTTGATCAAAATCGGTTCAGCCGTTTAATTGCGTTGAGTTTTTAAATTTTCACAAAATTAATAACACATGTATTTCAAGTGTCTACTACTAACGGTTTCTGAAATACAGCGTTATTTAGTTTTACTTTAAAAGCCCTTTTTGGACCCCTTAGACTTAGAGGGAGAATTTTTCAAATTCCTTTCGTCAGTCAGTCAGTCAGGTTAAGCTCTTATATAGATGCAGATAGATAGATGGATAGGCCTAAAGGTGGAGTTTTTTTTACCAGATAGGTAGTCGTACAACTAGCTAGAGTTACAAAATGTAAAATTCATGAACGTAAATGTAAATAACACCGGCAAAAGAAACAATTGGCATACATCAATACTGTTGATAAATTGTCGAAAAATGTAAATCCTATAACTACTTATCTTATCTTATGCAATAAATTACATTTATGTTGACAGATAAATACAATAGGTCAATTCAGTTGGCAACTCGCTAAATGGTCCAATTAAAACACTGTGTGCTTACTATAACTTGTCCCTTGACGTTAAGGTGGGTATTTATATATTTATATTATACATTACTAGCGACTCGCCCCGGCTTCGCACGGGTAGCCCCCGGAGAACCCCCCCCCCCCCTCCTACCCCTCCCCCCTATATCAATCTCCTGGTTCTAAGCTACCTCCCCACCAATTTTCAGCCAATTCGGTTCACCGTTCTTGAGTTATAAGTTATAATTTCTCCCGTTTTTTACACATTTACCACTATATCTTTGCTCCTATTGGTCGTAGCGTGATGTTATATAGCCTATAGCCTTCCTCGATAACTGGACTATCCAACACAAAAAGAATTATTCAATTCGAACCAGTAGTTTCGGAGATTAGCGCGTTCAAACAAACAAACAAACAAACAAACAAACTCTTCAGCTTTATAATATTATTAGTATAGATATCAGTTAACTAATACCCATAACACAAGCTCTGCTCAGCTTGGGGCTAGATTATGTTGTGTGAACTGTCCAGCATTATTTATTTATTTATTATTCATTTATTATTGTTTATTTTCATAATATTATATTATGTTACATATCTTGTATTGTTCATGTATATGTTAAATATTCCTACATAAAGTACTTTTTTTTTGTTCTCTATATACGTTTTGTGCACCACCTACATAAATGTATCCACAATACACAAAGGTTAGCTGGTAGAGAATACTTCTTAGCATTAAGTTCGCCTATGTAAATTGTTTGTTTTGTGCAATAAATAATATTCTATTCTATTCTATTCTATGCCGCAAAACTCCAAATCTAAGATTTAATTTTAAACAAACTAAAATCAAGTACAATATTCAAACTAAATATGTGTTTGTATGCTACATTTTAATCGCGAGGGATCACTGTACCAGAAACAAGATAGGACAACATTTTCTCTATAGAAAAAAAAAACAAAGTTACCATCACAGATAAAAGAATACTACTCCATCTATTTCATGCCTAGATTCCATTGTTTATTAAAATGGTGCATATTATTGGGTAAAGAATTAGATAAATAAAATCAATACAACAAAGCCGAGGGTTTACTGTATTCTGTAAAATTATTTATATTTTACGAGATATTCAATAAAAACCGCTTTTTCGAGCGGCGCGAGGCTTTTTTTTTTGTATGAAGATTTTAGCCTGGGGTTGGCGCTGACTTAATTGAATTGTAAAACACGGCTAATCGGTTTGATTTGATTGGATTTTTGGTCTTGTGATGTCTAAACTGGCGCCAGCAGTGGGCGCTCCTATACTCTCACTCATTTTATTTAAATGAATATTGAGTACACCTAAGATAAAAAGTTATTGTACATCCGAAACGGGCAAATTGTTGAAATTTAAAATAATCTAAGTACCTACCACCTTTATACACACAGTTTTATCAACTTCCTCCCGCGAACGCTCAGGTTGTGGAATGATCTCCCTGCTGAGCTTTTCCCGAGCGACTACAGTATAGGGTTCTTCAAAAGGGGTGTTTGGAAATTTTTAAAGGGTCGGCAACTCGCGTGTAATATCTGTGGTATTGCATGCGTCCACAGGCTACGGTAACCGCTTACCAACAGCTGGGCCGTATGCTTGTTTGCTACATTGGTAGTAAAAGAAAAAACAATACCTAGTGAATTACCTTGTTTTACTTTAAAATGTAAACAGGTTCAACTTTACTAACCAAAAAATCTTGTGAGAGGTTGTTGTTGGCAACTTTATTCACTTTTATGGAAGCGGTGGGATAAATATTTGGAAATAAGTGACAAATTATATCGAACGCACTCTAGAACAGGCATAAGTAGGTAATACTTGCATAAATTTCAGCAATTAATAATAAAAGCCACTTCTAGAACGATAATTTTAATTGGTACAAGATTAGTCCTATGGCTGCTAGCTTATTATGGAATGTTGTGTTATTACTGGAAGAAAGCGTTAGCAGAGTCAGTCGTGGGAAGCAATGGTGGCAATGAGCTCACCACTTGTCACGTCTATAATAATATAATATAATATAAAACTTTATTGAGGACACAATATGAGTTACAGGTAAACTAAAGATAAAATTAAAGTTAATGTCCTACAATCCGCGGTCTTATCGCAGGCAGCGATCTCTTCCAGACAACCGTTTCTACGATGGTGCAACTCACTGTGAAAAGAGGCCCATTGAGGCTCTGCCTACCCCTCCGGGGAAAAAGGCGTGTGTCTATGTATGAAGGTATGTATGGTATCAAACTGAATAGAGACTTAATAGATTTTGCGAGGTTGCGGGTTCGATTCCCGCCTTGGAACAAATATTTGTGCGATCTGCAGATATTTGTTCAGGGTGTTCTGGGTATTTTCTATGTATAATAAAAAAATATCTATCTATGTAATGTATTAGGTATATCAGTTATCTAGTACCCCATAACTCAAGATTTGCTTAGCTAGGTAATGTTGAGTGAACTGTGTCCAGCATTATTTATTTATTTATTTGTGTATTTATTTATGTATTTATTTATTTATTTTTTTGAAAGTCTTTGGTCATATTCGACGAGACAATAATTATAACATTAGATTAAATATAAACATACCTATAATGTTATCACTATCACCTCTGCTGACATAACTGCGGTTATCAGTGCAACTTTGATTGCATGCAGCAGGCGACGAGATAATGAGTGAATTATGTCCGTTACTAGTATATTGACTGGAACTAAATACGTGCAGATATCGCATTATTGTTTTGTGCATGCAAGGAGCTTCACGACGGTTTCACCATGAACTATTCACCACACTGGTTCTACAAACTGTCACAGTCAAAAGATCTTTTCATCGCTATTTAATCAAGACTATGCGACATGAAGGGAAAGTACCTTAAATATTTTAGATAGGACATTTTGCTAAAAGGAGACTTTATTTGGTTTTTAAAACTTAGTAATACTACATTCATAGATTTTCTCAAAATTACTTGCTACGTCTGGGTATCGAACCGAACGTTTAATGGAAATAAACATTTTACTTTATTCTTTTGTTAAAAGATACTATTTTACTTAAGAGAATCATTATTTTTATCCGTCAAGAATGGATTGGCATCACAAAAATACGGGATATATTTTTCTTCACATTTAAGTCGGTAAGTTTCCCAGACGAAGCACGTAATTTTTAAAAAATCTTTGAATGCAGTATTTCTAAGAGATAAAAATAAATTAATGTCTCCTTTTATTAAAATATCCTATCTACAATATTTAATGCACTTTCCCTTCATGTCGCATAGTCTTGGGACGGCCTGTATACCTTATAATGATCGTAACTCAGCGATTAGTCTTATAGGTAAAACATACATAGTTAAGGCTTTTATTTAAACACATCTGGATATTTAAGTACTTGCGGAATATCACAGATAAACAACGTATAACATATATTTACACTACATCAGTTCTGTCGATCTTGTTATACTGCATAACAATCTGGGGTGGCACCTATAAAACAAACTTTATTAGCATTCAACGCGCACAAAGGATAATCTTAAAAATAATGCTTCACAAGAAAAGAACGGACAAACGGAGTGGTGGCCGAAGTCAGGCCGAAGAAATCCGGGTCGTCAAAGCGAGATGGGTCGACGACATCGTATCTGTCGCGGGCAATACCTGGTTGAGAGACGCACAGGACAGAGGAGGCTGGCAAAAGAGAAAGGAGGCCTATACCCAGCAGTGGGTGATTCCGGGCTGAGATGATGATGATGATGATGATGATGATGAAGAAGAAAAGAAGGTTCAGTACCGTCGATCTCTACAAAGAAGCTAATGTTTTTTTTTTTTACAACTTCGTATGACTGTTCAAGCAGCTGGCCCACCTGATGTTAAGCGGTTCCCTCTGCCTATGAACAGTGCATTATCACATAGGTCACGTCCACCTAAGACGCACCCTATGTGGCATTGCATTACACTGCACTGCCATCCTGAGACATAAAGATGAAAAGTCTCATGTGCCTGTAATTTCACCGACACCCATACCCTTCAAACCGGAACACAGTAATGCGAGTACTACTGCTTTGTGGCAGAAATAGGTATGGTGGTAGTACTTCCCCGGACGAACTCTTTCACAAAAAAGCTCTACTACTAACATTCTTATTTTCAAGTCGGAAACTATATTGCACGCCATGCATAATAATACAATTTAAATACAAAATACAAAAAATCTTTACTTGCTTACAAGGCTATGAGGCTCTTTAATTAACATAACTTTAAAAATTACTTAAAGAACTTAGGATTAAGAATATTTTATAGATAAATAGGCAACATAAGATATATATATCATAAATAACTAAGTAAATAGATAGTAAATAAACTATTTAAATGATAAGTAAGTAAATGACACCGAGAATGGTAATTATATTAATATTAATTAGTCCATATCTGACTTTAAAATGTAAATAGGTATCTTAATAGGTGCGTGCATTTTGCATTTGATCAAGTGTGTTGACTGATGATGAGAGTTTGTGTGTGGTGTTAGAGGATATGTATGTAAATGTATGTGAGAATGAATGTTTGGGTGAGAGCTTTCCTGGTCTACGTGTTTGAAAAATGTGTATCAGAAGAATGGTAGGTAGTTTAGCCTAGACTAAGTCTTCTGTTTCTAGGTAGGTAAAGGATGTTAATTAATTATTATTTATTGTTAACTTTTAATATTTATGTCTCAGGGTGGCGGGCGCGGTGCAATGCCACATAGGGCGCGTCCTAGGTGGACGTGACATATGAGATAATGCACTGTTCATAGGCAGAGGATACCGCTTAACATCAGGTGGGCCATCTGCTTGAACCGACACCCCAAGTAGTGTAATAAAAAAAAAAAAAAAAAAAATTATTTCTCAGGGTGAAGTGCAATAATTGACTCAATGAGGCCACTAAGAAGTAGGTATACAGGATTATTAACTTTTTCAGATAATTTATGCTGCATGTATGCGTTAAGGTAAACAGCAGTAAAACTATGTAAGCAAAGATACGTTATCTCATCTTTGTGTTTCCTAGTTGGTTCAAAGGTTTTTCTATGCAAGGTAAATATGCTGTGAATAGCACAGAGGCATATTTTGCTTTACTTAGTTCCCGGTTCTCGAAGTATGTCTACAAAGCAAATTAAATAAAAAAATTAATAAATAAATAAATTAATAAATTAATTTTATATTTCAAAGCAATAGGTACTATGTAGTTTTACCAAAAACAAGGCTTCTTATTCGTTGTGATATTTTGCTACAAATCACTTTGCATGTTGTTTTGGTTTAAGTTTTAAAGTTAAATAAAAAACTAGAGAAATACAATATTGTCTATAATAATCGGCTTTATATGTTAACTTTTATTTATAGGTAGATAATATAATAAATTTACAATAGATAGATAGATAGAAAGTTCTGTATTGCATAAGACCAAAAAGCAGTACCTACATAGGCTAACTTAATGCTAATTAGCACTTTCTTCCAGCTAACCTTTGTGTGATGTAGAGTGGGTGGTAGTGCTTAAGAATGATTATAGGTCGAGATTAAATTATTAGCATAAATCATAATTATTACTTGAACTTCTAGTTAAGATAGTACTCTCAACTTAACACTAGCTAAGTTCCTTATAAGTTTTAAGTAATCCGTGGTAAACGGTGTTATTGTCACAATTACTTGTACTTTTTATGTCTTATTAAGTTTATCGTATCAATGTTTGTTTACCCAAATAAATAAAATAAAATAAAATAATTAAATCCCTACTCTAAATAACTCGATATACAAATACCTAATATATAATAAAAGTAATTCAATAAATAACATAAGTGCTCCATGTTGTTGGATATTTTGCAATGACAAAAAGTATTGGTAGAGTTTGGACTTGAAGATTCCCATGGAACTTATGTATAGGTCCCGTGATTTAATAACGTGGATCGGATCTATGATTGTCAAGGTCAAGGAACAAGTTATAGTGAACACACAAAGTAGGTAAAAACTCTCTGACAGCTGTAGGACAGCCTGAGCCGGCTTCAGGCGCCAATATAACATGACTTCGAACAGCTTGTAATAATGTAGTTTTATAGATAAACCTTCTATGGCAAGCGTGCTTAATACCGCCATGTAATTTATTGAATACAAGCAAGTCGTCCAGGCTTCGCATGGGTAGTGTCGGAATTCCTCCCCCCATCCCTCATACTTTTTTTTGAATTTTTTGATTACTTGATCTTCTAGTTAAGATAGTACTCTCAACTTAACACTAGCTAAGTTCCTTATAAGTTTTAAGTAATCCGTGGTAAACGGTGTTATTGTCACAACTACTTGTAGGTACTTTTTATGTCTTAACATTTCAAACTCAAAAATCACGGTAATATCCCGTTTCTAGTGAAAATTATTTTTTTAGAAGTTACTAAAATAAAAATTAAAAATGTATACGGAAAAAATTGCAGGACGAATAAATAATACTATATTTTTAGACTAAATATACTCTAAAATTTAATAAAATAAAATTTGTTTTATTGAATTTAAAAAAACATGCTCTATTTGCTTTTAAAAAAGGTGGCAACCCTACGCCTAGGGGTTACCCGAATCATCCCATTTAACTTCACTTTTATTTAACTTGCAATCTTTGTTTCTTGCAACTGAATTTTAAAGCAGTTATCATGAACCGAATGAGATGAAATTTCGCATACCTGTCAAGTTCTGATGACAACACAATATTATGGTAACAGCGAGCTGATCTGATGATGGGAGACGGAAGGTGGACAACGGAACTCATCGATGGGTAATAGTAGACTGGCCGTGTTTAGGCTCATTTTGATCAGCACAAATTGTATAAAAGCTTGTATTGAAGATATATTTTTCACAAAAACTAATTTTTATACAATCTCTACGAGTTCCCAAGGAAAGTGGTTTTCTTAGAAAAGGGGTAATTCGGTAATATCCCCTTGTAAATAGTGGTCTATTTATAGACTTCCGCATGTCACTACTCGTATTTATATGAGACCCTGTATAGGTATCAATATAAATAGAGCAAATTCCTGTGTTGGTTCATTGTTGTAAGTGTAACGTGTTTACACATACATATACAGGGTCGCTACAACACGGAGTCAAATTCCAGTACAACCAGCGACAAAATGAATAGGCTGTTTAAAAAGTTACTTTTGAAATTCGTAAAGGAACAGGTAACTGAGGCAGTCTCTAAGTTATGGGAGCGGTACGGGTGGAGTGTTTTCTATAGAAAATACCCAGGACACCCTGAACAAATATCTGGAGATCGTACAAATATTTGTTCTAAGGCGGGAATCGAACCAGCAACCTCCTGCGTCGCAGGTGAACCTTCGCCCGCCGCGCCACAGCAGTCGTCAAAAGATTAGGTTAGTAGATTTACATACTCGATTACGCAGTAAACATTTAAAACAATTTTTTTATTTATTTAATACAGTAATCATTTGTTTAAATACTGTTTTTCGTTCACTTTTCGATGTGCGAGCGCTATTCTATCCACTTTCTAACTTACCTGAACTTTACTGTGATAGATAGTGACGTAATTTGGCTGTTGTCTGCGTCTTAACAAGAATGTGCGCTTGCGTAGGAACGCAGTTTTATCGATGACCGTACCGTCGCGTCAGTCGCTCGCGCAAAAATCGCTGTTAAATCGGATACCCGTCATACGAGTTACGTCTGCCACTAGCCTAAGGAATAAGGATGTCAATTCGTAATAGCTTACTACTTACGAGTTAATTAGCCGGACTATTATAAATTGCCAGTATTTCAATCTATATTTTATTTATTTATTTATTTATTCAAGTAAGACCAAATAGAAAAACCTTTTTAAGAACTATCTCGCTAGCTTTCATACAAAAAAGAACAGCATTGATATCAGAGCAGCTGTTCCAGAGCTTTGAGGCCACAGACAAACACACTACGGCCTTTTTGGTAAAGTAAACATTATTCTAATATTCACAAAAAAAAATGGCGTCTTATCATGTTTTCTTATTATGTATTGTCAACACCAACGAAAAATAAATTTATACATACATGCATACACACACGCCTTTTCCCCGAAGGGGTAGGCAGAGCCGCAATGGGCCTCGTTTCACCGTGGAACATCGTTGAATATAGACGCTTATCAGTTTTTGATGGTATTTCGTGTAAAGCCAAAGGTGCTAAGTCGTGTGAGTGAGACAAACTATTTTTCCTTTGTGTATTTTTCAAGGTGCCAGGAAAGCAGAAGTTCATATGTGATCATCGAGCAACGCAGGCCTCCGTATGTGATACATAATATATATATATATTATATTCTTCTATTTTGATGGGGTGTGCACGGGGGAGGGAGTGGGATTGAGGGGAAGTAAGGGGGTGACTGCTTTTCATCCTGGCACTATTCGTGCGAAGCCGAGGCGAGTCGCTAGGCACTAATAAATCCAAACCCAAAAAGGTAGAAATTGATCTGCCTTTATTCGGTGGTCTAAGAAAATAGGCTGGGTGTATCAAAAAGATTTCTAAAGGCGGCAAGAAGCCAACATAATGAAGGTGCCTCCCAACCCTATCACGTTAAATGAGAACAAACGTGGAACGTAATCGAATGACGTGTGCGACGTGTGTGGAACCTCACAAAAGGTTCGAAAATCCGCTCCAGCCAAAGATAATGTAGAGTACAGCGCTCTTTATCCGTATTTTTGATGTAAGGGACAACCTGTTTAGCATCGATTAAATAAAATAAAGGGGAAACATACGTGCGAAGAAGGCCTAACGCAAAGGAGACATTTTTGTTTTGTTCGGAGTTTAGGTCCACTTAATTTTGTGGCGTATGTTAATGAGACGCATGTTGATTTATTCCTTATAAACTCTAGATTACAGTGGTATTATTATTTATACCTCATATGGTGGGATTTCTGAGAAATACTACATTAAAACATAAAAACTTACTAAAGCGTTGGAGGTCCAACGAAAGTTTTTAGGTTATATTGACATTTATATTTTAATGTAGTATTTTTCAGTATTCCCGCCGTACGAGGTATAATTAATAATACTACTGTTCGATTCAATCTGGCATTTTTTAAAGAAACGTCGTCATTTTTATTTAGTTACATTTTAATGTGTTTTTGAGTTATTTCGTTTAATTTTGGTGGCATTTTAACAGGTGTAACTTTTTTTTTATACAACTTGGAAAGGCGGAGCAACCAGGTGGCTCAACTGATGTTAAGTGGTACCCTCTGCCTATGAACAGTGCATTACCTCACAGGTCACGCACTACCTAGGACGCACTCTATGTGGCATTGCACTGCGCCCGCCACCCTGAGCTGAGACATAACGATGAAAGTTCTCATGTGCCTGTAATTTCACCGGCAACCATATCCTTCAAACTGGAACATAGCAATGCGAGTACTACTGCTTTGCTGTAGAAATAGGTATGGTGGTAGTACTTCCCCGGACGAACTCTTTCACAAAAAAGCTATACTACTACATGTTTGCACATGTCTGATGTAGTTAAATTTAAGTGTAATGTGCGTCTTTTCGAAATGGTGGATTTTTTCCAGTAAAAATTTGGTTTTTCTGCCACCATTTAAACTGGGTTATGACTTGACCATAGACTTAGAATTTTCGCTAGTAGATACATTCTAGATCTATGGACTTGACGGAGACTCGTGACGGCTTGAGTATCCAAAATATAATTATATCACTTGACATTAGCGAAATTGTTTGGAGCACTATTCAGAAGCCATTATAAGTAGAGAAGAAGAAGAATACTACTGTAATCTAGAGATTCTACAGACCGTTCACCGTAAGATGGCACCTGCCACGGAGTATTTATTTTTCTATAGTTGGCACTATTCCCAAGGCGCACACAGACTAAGAGTATAACGCAGGGGACATCTTACAGTGAACGAGCTGTAAGGAACAAATTAACATACGTTTAATAACTTTGCGCCACAAATTACTTCCCAAATTAAGAGGGTCCAAAAAATATACCCAAACATTAAAGCATATTTATTTATAGCACCATTAAGTTTGTTATCGGTTAAATTAAATCAAAATAAATCAAACCAGTCTTTGCTGCCGCAACTTATACCGACTTCAGTATAGATTTTCTAGATGATCAGTTCATTTAGCACGTGAGTACAATGCTACTCTCCCAAAAGGATAAGTTCTTCGCTCTCTGGTTTATTTGTGACGGAGTAAGACTCAATCTCGTGGTGTTTTGAATGAGTTTTGCGCAAATATTAGCGTGTACTCTGCGTGTAGTTCTGAGACGATAGAGCAATCAATCATTCTTTCAATTGAATGACGATCAAGCGGTTATAATGAGCCTGTGCTGTCTTACTTTGTTTTTAGTCTCGGTAGTAGACTGAATAATCTCAGCGCCACAAAGCGCTATTTTACACGATTGAAACGTTCGAAGGTAACGTTATTGGTTTAGATTTTGTTTAGCTGTTGTAAGAAATGGCCTATCGCGCTATTTTACAAATAAGTAGTGAAAAGTTCGACAGATCGCTACACCAACGTATCTTCAAAATAAAAAACCCATAGACCAAATTTCCGACCAGTTTACCGATGGAGGATCTACTCCAAACAGTAAGTCGTTCAAGTATTAATAAACTCGGATCACCCGAGGAATTTTGTTACAACAATCTTGGCCTGTGCTTTAGTGACATAATGCCTCAAAAAAGATGAAATAGTCAAAAATAGTCAATCCGGTGTCAAAAATATTAAAATGTCAGGCTCTTTCCGCCATTTTGGAAAAAAGACGTCGTCTACTTTTATTTTATTTATTTTCCTAGTGTTTTTTCGAGTTATTGTCTATCTACGTTTTAGTAAAACTGCGTCAAGTCATGATTTAGTAAAACGGTGGTCGTTTTACTAAAACATGACTTGACTGTAACTTTGACGATTTGGAAGGAGTGTAAGAAATTACATTACCTACATTGAAAATGCACTTGAAAATGCCAAATGCACAAGCCGTACGACGCAAAATATAAATTAAAAAAAAACACTCACATTCTCTCCCTCGCGTCTCTGAAGAAAATGTGCGGCGCCAATTATAAAGAAAAATAAATCGACGACCACAACAATGTTGTGGTAGTTTCTCAAGAATTGGTTGATAATTTCCAGTTCGTTGTTTTTCTGCGCTAAGCTCCTTTCATTTCGCGAATCCGAACACAGCATAGCTACCTACAAGAGATGTCGGAAGCAAAAAGAGACAGGTGTACCTCTACCAATTATTGGGGTGACTTCTTATGAAGATTACGGAGAAGCACACAGAGCATCTTGCAAGCCAGGTATTGAAGATTCGAAGCAACTTGAATTTAACAATAATAGCTATATATTATGGTACTAGCTGTATACCCGTGCTTCGCTACGCAATCACAAAGAACTAAAACTTTGTCAGCCCCTTTTACCCCTTTTTAAGGGCTATTTTTGATTAGTATAGCACTGTTCATGATTAGCGCGATGCAAAATGTTTACAACGCAACAGTTTTGGATATGGTTTAGCTTTTAAATGACGCGCATTATATTGCAATAGATACCTTAAAAACCGCAGGTACCTACAGAACGATTTTTTTTAACTTATGCTTTCTTAAATTCATAGGTCAGTTCAAGCAGGGAACCCTCAATCCAAACGTAGGTAAGGTTCGCTCGATCGCTACACTAACGTTTCTTCCAAAACAAAGCTAAAATAAATAAATATTAAATATATTTGTATTTTACTATAAAAACGGTACGTGAAAATTTCCCGTTTTTATAATATAATTGATATTTGTATTTGTATAAGGTTTGAGTAGTGCCTGTTCGATTCATTGAGAATGATCATTTCATTTAATTTATTTATTTATATTGCAAAAAACCAACATGCTACAAAATTTACTTAAATACTACTTAAACAAAAACAAACAACAATAGATAGATAGGTAGATAAAATCAAACTAATAACCAAAAAGAAGACATCCATTGGACTTTGATCGTGTGTTCGATCCCTTAACATTTTTAGGCAACTTTCAAATTCCTTTACATTCAAATTATTAGCTCGATATAAAATGTGCATAACTTAAAGGTTTTGTCTGTGGTTTTTGTTTTGTTTTGGTATTATCAGGAATTGGGCTTATATCGCCAGTCAGATCGCGGAAGGATTTCGTTCCCGTTGTCTGGCAAACATGGCGCGAGAGGAACACAGGAGTTTTTATAGTGGGTATTCTGCCCTTTTTAGGGCGGTGAGTCCCACATAGTTCCGGTACCCCCGGACCGGTTTATTCATAAACTAATTCTCACACTGAAGACAAAAAAAAAAGAAAAACAAAGGTATTAACACCACAGATTGTATTTTAATTGAATCCAGATCAGCTGTGAAGTGGATGCCGTCGGCAAAGATAACGAGTTTTGGTTTCTGCGTTCCTTATCGTAATTCAGATAAATTGAGGTTTAATAACATTATCATATGCGAATTTACTAGGGACGGGTCGAAATTAGTTTCACACTCGGTTTAATCGAACGTCGGCGGTTTGAACAGAACTTCGGCATTCTGCCGAATTCGAATTCAAAGAAAACATTAAAAAAACTCAACTTTTTGGACTAAAATAATAGAAACTAAGCCAGAAAAATAAGTTGATCACTTTATAATCATAGATATTTATTTTTAGTTAGGTTACATACTCATTTATTAACAAATAAATGTATTTTAAAAAATAAATCAAAAAATAAATTAATTAGGAATTCTAAACATTATTAGACTGTTTACTTCCAAACATTGAATTAATTATCTTCAAAAATCGCTATTTATTTATTTTGTAAGTATTAAATTTAATTGTATTACCTACTGGTAGGTAATGGTTGGTTCTTTGTTAATTTTGTTACTTCAAATTTAACAAAGAACTGGTTATGGTGCAGAAACACCAAGTATTCTGCATTACCTGACAGGAGTCACTTGCATGTTTAACACTTGCAACAAGCAAATATTAATCTATTACTTTCAACTTCGTTAGTTTACTTTAAATCACTTAGGACTGCGCCAACACCAGACAGAACTCTTCATACAAAAAAAACGCCTCGCCCCGCTCGTAAGAGCGGTTTTTATTGAATATCTCGTAAAATATAGATCATTTTACAAAACCCCTTCAGTAAACCCTCGGCTTTGTTGTATTGATTTTATTTATCTAATGTTTTACCCAATAATATACACCATTTTAATAAACTAGTCAAAAAATAGACATAGTTTTTATTTTATTTTTCTAAATAGAGAATACCTACCTATATTGTCGTATCGTGTTTCTGGTACAGTGATCCTCCTTTTTTTAAAATAAATGCAAATTTAACAGTTGAGCTATCGGAAGACCGGTGCAAACGATCTAAAGGTAGCTCAACTGATCCAAATCACTACCAGACGGAAGCGTCCCAAGATGCTGGCTACATTGCCACGCTGAATGACAAATTATTCTTGTAGCTTGGGGATAGACTAGGTTAAAAAAAAGTTTATTTGCAAAGAAAGTCGTCAAAAATAGATATTCAGGGACCCGAGTCATTGACAATGAAACATAGGCTATTTCCCCTTTACATCATACTTTTAGATTCGTATCAATAATGCAAAATGCAAAATGAGGCACTCGAGTGTGAGAATTGTATCAGTATGAACTTTTAAATACCTACTAAGGTTACGTGGTACCTGCGAGGTTACTACAGTTTTATAAGAACACTTGTGAATAGGGTATCAACTCCAAACACCAAAAATGGGGAGTTGATGCGCATCGCGCAGTTAAAATACCTACCTAAATGCACATCTTACAGTAAAGATAATGCATAACACGCACATACAAGGCACTTATAGTAGTTTTAATTTAATTTATTCAGTTAGGGCCGCGGCGCGGCGGCATATTCCGCTGAGGACCTCAAAAGACGCAAATATGCAAGTCTCGACAGAGCTTACTTATTTGTTGTGCCTTTCGGGGTCGAGACTCTGGATCCGAGGGGTACCGGGGCCATTCGCGTTTTTAAAATTATTTCAGGGCGTCTGGTCGAAGCAACGCCTGATTCGAGAGCTGGCTCTTATCTAGCGCAACGCATTAGTATTGCCTTACAGCGTGGTAGCAGCGAGCATCTTAGGGACACTTCCGTCTGGTAGTGATTTGGATCAGTTGAGCTACCTTTAGATCGTTAGCAGCGGTAATCAGGTAGCACAACTGTTTCTTAAGTTTTTTTTTAACTTCTTACATACCATCTTGTATTAGTTGTATTATTTTTTCTGTAAATAAATGTATTATTTATTCGTAATAAATTACAGTTGATTAATTTTATGATGAGAAGATCAAATCTGAAGTTGAAAAGACACCTCCAGTGCGTATTTTTGCTCGTTTCAATAAGTACCACTTTCGGAATGTGCCGGCGGCTAGAGGTTTGGAATTCGGTAGTAAGATTGCGCGCACGCATCATAAAAGGAACACTTTGTAGCGCACGCATAACGTATCGATAGCAGCCCGAAATATCGGATGCTTTCAAGCTAATTTAAATTATGTCGAACCGTCAAAACAACGTAATTTTTGGTTATTCTGCCATCATTACACAAAGGTTAGCTGGAAGAGAATGCTATCTAGCATTAAGTTCGCCTATGTAGGTACAATACTTTTTAAATTGAGCAATAAAGAATTTTCAATCTATCTATCTATCATTTTACTGGTAAATATGGCTTGACTGAGACTCTTACACTTGACCTAATATAAGTAGTAGGTATACCTAGGTAGGTAGGTACTTGACATTGGTAAAATTTAGAATACACACGCATTTGGGTTATGGGGTGCTCTACCATCATGGCAAGAAGGTTCTATGGATAACTGAATACTAGTACACTTTTGGGGGTTATATAGATTGCGAGGTTCACTGACACTTTTTAAACACTTGTAGAGCTCTGCTATTATTGACGCTGATTTTGGGGTTCTGCTTAAGCTTGACTTACCAGGTTGCTGAGGCGGCAGCAGCGGCGGCATCGTCGGCGGCGGAGGGGCTGACGGCGGCAGCGACGCGTAAGGAGACACGCCTGGGGACTCGGGGACGGAGTCCAGGCTAGGCGAGCCCAGGCTGCGCGGCGGCGGCACCAGCGGGCTGCGCGGGGCTTTCACCACAGGTGGTTCAGGGTGTTCTAGCTCCACGCCGGGGACTGGTGGGTCGCTATGGCGCGCGCGCGCCTCGTCCTGCGCCTGCGCGCGCCTTAGAGCAGTCTGCAGCGCCATGACCCTCTGCCTATCCGCTGTGAGGCGGCACTTCTCGCACGTGCAGTAGCGGTATTTGCAGTACCGCTTGTGCCCTTTCAGTTCGACTTTGAGCCGGTGGTTCCTGCAGCGCGCGCAGTTGGGCGGCGCGCGCGGGACCGCCGAGCTGGACGCGCCGGGGTCGGACCTCTCGTCGCAGTCGTCGGGCACGCGGCGCCGCCACCCGCCGCCCATCGACACCATGTCGTCGTGCTCGGCCGTGGTCGCGGTGGTCTCGCGCGTCGGGAACGCACAGCGCGTCGCGCGGTCACGGTGCGACTGATCGCCGTCGCCGCCGGCCCCCGCTCCGCGCTCCCCGCCCCGCGCCCCGTCGCCGCTCGCTACTGCATTTATTGCTGTGCACTTTTGCAACTATGTTGCACATTTTCACACGAATAAATTCTACGATTTTTAGCATAGAGACGTAGATTAGGATGGTGGTGCATCACTATCCTGATCTGACCGTTGCATAGTCAAGCCCTACACTGGATGGTAGAATACTTCATCATCAAAATCATCAAAAGAAAAACAGACCGTGTTTGTTGCCTGATTCTTCTAGGTGTGGTTGCGTTGGAACAGGAGTACTAAATGTAAAATTATTTTTTTAAGACGATTCAAAATGATCCTTGTGATTTCAATGAATAAAATACTTTTGACTTCGACTTTTATAGGACCAAACAAAAAATAAAGATAGATAGAAAACACTTTATTGTACAACAAAAAATAAACTTACTGGGTATTATGGCTATGAGCGATCTCTGCCAGACAACCCTGGGATAGACTGGAATTATGTAAATATATAGGTAGAGGTAGGTATTTAATTTTTTAAAGGTTATGTAAGTACTTGTAATTTAGACTACTTACAAGGAGTAGGTACCTTACCTGGAGAGAGTAGTAGCGATAAGGATGCCTGTATTGCCTGTTGCACATAATTTGAAATTGATTATTTTTTGTGTTTTCGTGTCGTGTTCAAGAGTTAAATCCTAATCATAACCAAGTAGGTACAATTTATTTATTGATGAAATGCATTGCAAAATCTACAAACCATCGGATAGATAACTAACTTGTGAGCTGAAACATTGATTTTATTGGATCTTCGTTTATTTACCTTGCCATTAGTTACCTATTTCTTGGCTCCAAGTTGAGTCCCTAACCCCTGGGCCCTGATACCAGTGCTTCCTCGTAGTTAAACGGCCCTAAGTTAGGTGACCAGGTTGAGGCAGGTGTTCCTGACGTGGATGCTGTATTCCATCTGACTCCAATCCAATAATCAAAAGATGATTTGAAGTTTAATGTGGATTTTATTCCGAATGGTGATACAATAGTTATACGCAAGCTAATGGAGAATTTTGAGGTTTTCAAATTGTTACAGTGACGTTGACTTGACAGTGACAGCCACACGCACGAGCCTGCCGGCGCTGAGACAACACACCACGAAAGCATTCCGCCGGAACACATAGATAGTGTCCCCGAAAAGGGCCTTGTGACCGACGGTGAAGGAACCAGCGTGATGAAAGGATTTAGCGCACCACGCGCTTCCATTCAATAACGATGACTGAACCAAAATTTTTATGGTGACGAATGGTAAACAGGCAAGATAACAGAAAAATTAAGTAATTGGGAATACTTATTTGAGCTTACGCAAGTCCTTTTCGGTTAGGATATGCTGCCAGGAATCTTCAATGATTATTTGCTCAATTATTGCATATTTTTGATAAAACTAATTAACATGAAAATTCCATAGATAATTGTCTATAAAATGCCATGTAATGCTGACAGGGTCTCCAGATTGAGTCTTTGAAATTTCCCCTGAAGTGATAAAAAAATTCCCCAAATAGATACTATTTCGACAACTTTTCCCCAGATATCTTGAAACTACCTGTTCCTTCATATATCTAGTTATTTGTGAACAAAACGCCACATTACATTATTGTAATGTTTACCAACACATGTGTATCTCATTTGAAAGTTACGATTAGTAAAAGTAATTGGATGGTTAAAACAAAATAATTTACTTATAAATCAAAACTCATCTCATGACCATCATTATCATACAATAATAATTTAAATGAATCTGACATTAATATTCATTATTTAGGACTTCAGATCAATCATGTGACATTACAAAATTCCTGGGAGTAAACCTTGACTATAATCAGAATTGGAAAGGACAGGAAAGAAAAACAATTATCACCCATATGCTTTGTAAAACTGTTAATATTAATGCCGTGACCACTGCCTTTTTCGGATATGCCGAGTCTGTTTTGAGGTATGGAATTATAATCTGGGGCAATTGCACATTAAGAAAACGAGTATATATCAGCCAAAAGAAGTGTAGTAAAAATAAGTAAAATCAAGAAAACTGATAGTTGTAGGCCATATTTCACTGAACTTAAAATTACCCTGTCTTAACATGTGAAATTTCAACATTTTTGTATAAATAATATAAACCTTTCCTAACTTTCTCAGTAGTAGGTTACGAAATTTTCTTCCCCAAAAATTTCCCCAAGCTTTTCGTTTCCCCAAAAGTTCCCCAAACGTTTTATTTTTCCCCAAAATTGCGAAAAAACCCCCAATCTGGAGATCCTGAATGCTGAGAACAAATGATGTCGATTGAAGTCAGTCGTAGATCTTCGTATCGCGCTATGTTCGTGACGGTGGAAATGTATTTTCCCACTTCGCTAGATGGCGCTGCTTGTAGGGAGGGACCTCTTAACAGTACTAATACTTTTATTTATCCCACTAATATTATAAATAAATGTCAAAGTTACGATGTTTGAACGTTTGGATGTTTGTTACTCATCACGCCAAAGCGGCTGAACCAATTTTGATGAAAATTTGGTATAAAGATAGATTATGACCTGGATTGAGCTACTGCTTTGAGCTGGCTACTTTTATTCCGGTAAAAAAAAGCGAAGCTGCAGGCAGACATTAGTATCAAATAAATTACACATACGACGAACCCTGTGGCGTGGCAGGCGAAGGTTTGCCTGCGGCGCAGGAGGTTGCGGGTTCGATTCCCGCCTTGTTTTTTTTTTGTGCAATCTGCCGATATTTGTTCAATGTATTTTCTATATATAATAAAAAATATCTATGTAATGTATTGTATTAAGTATATCAGTTATCTAGTACCCGTAACACAACCTCTGCTTAGCTTGGGGCTACATAATGTTGTGTGAACTGTCCAGCATTATTTAATATTTATTTATTTTACTTTATAATTTATGACAGTTTATTCTGTAACGTGCATAAACACAAGTTGATTAATAAATAACATGCTTGACGAACCGCTAGACACGTCAAGCAAAAAACTGTCTGCCGCCGTTTGCACAGCAATAAATGCCCTGACTGCGTGTGGTGCACTTGCATCGCGTGCACACGTGCAAACTTTTCTCGTAATCTTCACCTTTGTGTGTGTGTGTGTGTGCTTGATCTTTACAGTAGTGTGCGGGCGGTATGCGATTTTCACACGCAAATATTTTCACCACACTGGATTTTTTACCATCGATTACAAACGGCTCTTGTTAGGGGCATTTTAAAGAAGGTTGACCATGAAAGAACCAGTGGTAAAAAAATAATACTTAATGATTTGTTTGAACTTGTTTTTATTATTTGGTTCTCAACTAGAATTATACACATAACAACTTTTTACAGTATTTTGTTTAACAGACATTCCCGGTGTAAATTGTTATACTAGTGAACACAATATGCAATATAAAAATATAATGTGTGGACATGACAATGATGTGAAGCTTCTGAATTTACAAGATTTACTGGATCGTTAAATAAATGGAACTAAATATAATTAATTCTATTTATATTATTTTCAGCCAAATCGATTCATTCTTGAGTTATAAATAGTGTAACTAACACGACTTTCTTTTACATATATACTAGCGACTCGCCCCGGCTTCGCACGGGTAGCCCCCAGTGACCCCCCCCCCCCCCCCCCCCCCCGATATTTTATTACTTATTCTACTATTCGGAGCGGAGAAGAATCCACCAAAAAAGAGATAACTAACATCGGTCCAGCCGATCTTGAGATATAAGTGGTGTAACTAACACGACTTTGTTTTATATATATATTTAAACTGAAGTACCTAATCTTTAGACAATCTGTTTTCGTGTTTAGTTTTTGAACTGATAAAATCGTTAAAAAACAATTTGTCCTTGGACCTTACAAAGATCAATTTCTTGAACTCTTGACCTTGAATGACCCTAGGTGGGCAATCAGGCACAAAAAAAAACAAGAAGACAAAAATCCGAAGGTTACATATTATTAGGTATGTCAGAAAACAAAAAAAAACAACTAGTCCATGTTAGAGTTATTAAGGGTTCCATAAAACAAACTTGTAATCGACCTTCTAGTATATTCTGTGATTTTGCAATCAAAAACCAAACCCAGCAAAGGTAAAAAATAAAAAAATAAGGTCAATTTCTTAGATAATAGATTATCTAAGGTCAATTTGTTATAAAATATTAAGTAAAAATAATTTGATCAAACAACTAAACATGGTAATAAAAAAGAATATAATAAACTTATTCAACATTCCTTCTTTATTTTTTTAAATAATTGGCGTCGCACGTCTTATTTATTTTCCATTTCCAAGTATAATTATTGTACCTACTTTCAATATAATTTGCAACATTACAATCCTTCCAAGTTGTCAAAGTCACAGTCAAATCATGTTTTAGTAAAACGGTGGCCGTTCTACTAAAACTTTGGTAGACAATTTCCACCAAAAAACTAGGAAAAGTAATAAAATTAAAGAAGACGACGTCTCGTTTCAAAAATGGCGGAGAGAGCCAGCTATAAATTAATTTTAAGATACCATAGAAAATATTACCTTGTCACAACAGAGTATGTAAATTGTTTTTCACACCACCTGCTCGACAATGTCTAATTACCTATCATGCAACCTTAACGTAAAGTAAAGCATTATCTCCCTAGGGATATAAAGTTGTATGAAACTCCCTAGGGAATAAAGTGATTTGAATTTGGAACGTTAAATTGGGAGTGGACACTCTTTGAAAACTCTTAGTAAAAAAAGCCCATGTGTCATTGTAAAGAGGTTTGTTAGAAAATAGAACTGGCCACCATAAGCAGAACTCAAAAAAAAAAAGTGCGTTTACAAAGAATGTTAATAAAATACGGTGTTTGGTGCTGTGATTTTCAGTGAATTTTAATTGTCTCGCAGAAGGTGTGAAAAGTAGAGTATGCACCTCTGGAATAAAGCCTGTCTTTGTCTTGGACAGCTTGAACCCTGAGCGTAACGAGGGATTCTTGTCACCTGCGACATAAGACACTGCTTTATTCCCTCAGTGCATAATCTACTATTATGATTACGGGGACTAAAGCACAGATGCAAAAAAATTGGCTATCTTCCAGTATTCAAAGCAATCAGAATAGTGTGCGTATGTGACAATCCTACATTGGTGTGTGTGATGTGCGTCGCATTGTTACCTACTATGTAATTTTTGCACGCAAATGTAGACCAATCAGTAACTGGAGAATGGCTATTATCAAGCACGTATCGTCAGGATACGGGTCCCTTTGCCTATAGTATCTAGGTCAGTTATCATATTACACGAAAGGATGTTTGTTGCCTGATTCTTCTAGGTTTGGTCGCGTTGGAACAGGAGTAAATTTTGTTATTAAGACGATTCAAAATGATCCTTGTGACTTCAATGAATAAAATACTTTTGACTTTAACTTTTTCATGGAGGTATAATAGTAGTCCATTTTCCTAGGACTTTTTTAACCCCCGACGCAAAAACGACGGGGTGTTATAAGTTTGACGTGTCTGTGTGTGTGTCTGTCTGTGGCATCGTAGCTCCCGAACGGATGAACCCATTTCGTTAGTTTTTTGTTTGAAAGGTGAATTTGTAAGTAGTGTTCTTAGCTGTGTTTGATCAAAATCGGTTCAGTCAGCCGTTTCATTGCGTTGAGGGTTTTTTTAATTTTTGTTACAAACTTATAATTAACTTGCAATGTTAGATAATAGATTATCTAAGCTTGCAATGTATGTCCGGGTGGAATCTTGCAACTGAATTTTAAAGCAGTTATCCTCAACCGATTGAGATGATATTTTGCATACCTGTCAAGTTCCGATGACAATGCAATATTATGGTGACAGCGAGCTGATCTGATGATGGAGGCGGTGGACAACGGAACTCCTCGATGGATAATAGAAGACTGGCCGTGTTTAGGCCTATTTTGATCAGCACACGGTTACGATCACTAATTTTATAAAAGCTTGTATATTGAAAATAGTTTTTTCACAAAAACTTGTTTTGACTTGACTTTGGATTTTTTCAATAGTGTATTTTTAAGAGGCAGACAACAGCCTCATTCCTTCAATATATCTCTCAGTAAATTTCAGGTAAGTTATAAAGTGACAGAATAGCAACAAATGTATTTTACTAACCCAATGATCCTTGTTGATTGAATAAAAATATTAAATACATATTTATATATATAGCGAACGACAACGAAAAATGATCGAAAATCACGAAAATCAGTATTGCATAATCGAAAGTATAAATCTACTATGCCTTCTAAAATAATATGATTTGTTACTCTTATTAATTTTATCAGTGTACGCTGATAAGATATTTACGCTATGAGCGCATTGTAGCGCTATATTCCACGATGGTGCAGTGCAACCCACGGTGAAGGCCCATTGAAGCTCAGCCTACCCCTTCGGGTAAAAACGCATTTGCCTATGTATGTATGTATGCATGTATGTATGTATGTATGTATGTATGTATATATGTATGTATGTATGTATGTATGTATGTTGCTCATCAACACTTCTTCGGATAACGAAACTTGATTTCGCGAACACTAATAGAATGTAATGAGAAAAACATATTAAAAAAACAAATATATTTAAAAAAACACAAAGTTACTGGCGAACTTACGTTACGAACTTAGTTACTTGCGATAAATTACATTGTTTCTCGATATATATATATGTATGTACGTTTTTTGGTTCGTAACATCTGTCCTCTTTCCTGCAATCTGTGGGCGTGATTTCGTGAATGGGTCGGAAGTGTGTAACTAAGAACGAAGCACGCATTTTTCCGAGAGGTTAATACTATCAGCCATGTTGCTTATTACCAAGGTGAGATGTCAGATGTTAGACATCATAATGTGACTACTGTAAGGTTGGCTCGTTATTTTTAGGTAGGCTGCCGTAGGTATTTAGCGCGTGACCTTGAGCGAGGGACGTAGGGTATATGCGTGGTGAGGTGGGGGGCAGAGTAGGCCCCTCCCCCCCTCCGCTCTGCGCTCTGTCAGTCCGCTGTCAACGCTCACAGACGGTAGCTCGACTCTTCCCGCAATTTTAGAAAAGAGACATCGTCTACTTTTATTTTATTTCATTTCCTAGTGTTTTTTTCAGTTATTTGTTCAGGGTGTTCTGTGTATTTTCTATGCATAATAAAAAAAAACTATGTATATAATATATTTTATTAAGTATATCAGTTATCTAGTACTTATAACACAAGCTCTACTTAGCTTGGCGCTAGATAATGTTGTGTCAACTTACCAGCATTATTTATTTATTTTGTGTAACTTTAGTGGCATTTTAACTAGTGGTTCGCCCCGAACTGAGACCTCGCGAATACACGCGATTTAGGTAGGTTACCGGTTACCTTATTTCTTTCGATAAAATATCTATGTTATGTACGTGAGTATATCCACATAAATAAGCGTAGTTATCGCGGTACTTCATATCCAAGCTTCAAAACACATCGATAGCACGATCTAACTTTAAGGCATAATTAGCATTGCCATCTTGTTGTGGAATTAAGTTTTTCATCGCAAGAAATTGGTATTACAAGGACAATCCTCAATTTTCGACTTCTCCCTGTAGTTTTGCACAAAATATACAAATACCTTTCTAACACATTTATTTAAAGAAAGAATAACACAAGGTATGTACAAAATAAATATAATAAATACATTTTATTTTTTTGTCCGTGACGTCACCAAATGGCTCTGTCGGAAGACCAGGGGTTGGTTGTAACGTGTTTACAACTGGCTCATGCTGAGACAGAGACCATTTTGTGACTCAATGCAATTTTTTTTATTTTTTATTATGTCTTCTATTTTATTTTAGTTTAGTTTTAGTTGAGTTACAAATAAAATAATTTCTTTCTTTTTCTTTCTTTCTTACATATGAAACAGTTGTGCTAACTGAAGACCTCTGCAAGCGATCTAAAGGTAGCTCAACTGATCCAAATCACTACCAGACGGAAGCGTCCTAAGATGCTGGCTGCATTGCCACGCTGAATGGCAATACTAATGCGTTGAGCCAGATAAGAGCCAGCTCTCGGGTCACGCTTCGCTTCGACCAGATGCCCTGAAAGAATTTTGAAAACGCGAAGGGCCCCGGTACCCCACGGACCCAGAGTCTCGACCCCGAAAGGCTCAAATAAGTACCTAAGCTCTGTCGAGACTTGCATATTTGCGTCTGTCCTCAGCGGAATCTGCCGCCGCACCGGCCCTAACTGATGTCCCGGACAGATGATGGCGCAAGGGTATCAACGCATGTAGCGTCCCACACCAAAGGCCTATACCCTTCTCCCACGGAACAAGAGTAACTGTATTGACTGCCAGTTCAATTCTGCACCTGACTTGCAGACTGAGGGAAAGATCCATTTGAGTAGTTATTGATGGCTGCTCGTCGGATCAATTGGCTATAAACGCCGGGGTACCTCAGGGGTCTGTGCTATCTGCCACACTTTTTCTGTAATGATCTGCTTATGCCCGGTATCTTTGGGTATGCAGACGACAGCACAGTTGTGGGGAGATATGTTTCCAGTGCCCGAGATAGGCAGACTGAAATTCAGGAGCTAAGAGATGAGATGCTGCAGTGTCTGAATTTGACTCTCAAGTCAAGGCCGTATCCGACTGGGGCGATGCCAATCTAGTCAAGTTCATCGCCTCTAAAACGCAGGCTTGTCTCTTCTCGGTGAAAAAAGACAGTTTCTCCAAGTTCATATATTCACAGATGTATCTGTAGCTATAGGGGATAACCTTGAGCTCTTGGGTGTTTCACTTACGCCTACTCTCAACGTTGGCTCCTACATCGAGTCTGAGGCAAAAACAGCTGCCATGAAGCTAGGCATCCTAAATAAGGTAAAGCGTTACTTCACGCCTGGACAGCTTCTGAGTCTATATAAAGCTCAAGTCCGGGCTGATATGGAGTAGGTACTGCTGCCATGTTTGGGATGGCTCTGCCAAATACCAGCTTGCTGGGTTGGACTCGATTGAACGCAGAGACTAAGATCCAGAGTCACGTGCGTAAAGTATGCGACTTTACGCTCGTGCCTTTTGATTTTCTATCTCTATTCGTACTAAACGATTCAGTTCTACCTTTATAATGCGAACTGCTAAGGAATGGAATACACTACCGTCGTCTGTCTTTCCTGAAAACTATAATCTGGGTCTCTTCAAGGCTACAGTGAATAGGTGCCTTCTAGACCTTTGTGCTTCATCTTGGGCCACATCTTCACTTACCAACAGGTGAGATCGTGGTCAAACAGAGGGCTATCATAGTAAAAAAAGACTTAAAAACAGTTACTGAGATGAAATAGTTAAGTTGTTGAAAAGTTAGACCTACAACGTCGTTCAAATTCCTAGAAACGGGAGATCAACTTAATTGGTTATTTTTTTTAGGGTACAAGTTTCGAAATTCTTAAATTTTAGACTTTTCCCAGTATTTGTGTCATAAAAGCTACAAACGTACCAAATTTCAGCGTAGTAGGATTAGTGGAAGTACCCTAGAGGTTTTGGTTTTTTACATTTTCGATTTACCCTAATATCTCAAAAACGATGTAAGTTCAAAAATTATAAAAAATTGTTTTGAAATGTCGAAGCGAGGGGCTTTCATATGACACCCCATTTGATCTGATATTCCCACTTTTTTTTTTTACCCCCTCTTGGGCACAAAGGCACTCCCCCTAGCTATATCTCAACAACCCCTCGACCGATATAGCTCATAAAGTCATAACACTACCAACAAATTGTACCAACACTATCTACCCCCCGATCAAATTTCATGAAGATCGGATTAACGGTTCGGAGGTTATGCTCGGACAAACATACATACATACATACATACGTACATACATACATACATACATACATACATACATACATACAAACGCCGATTCTTCCAAGTTGACTCAGAGAAATAGCTTCGTTCGTTCAATTAATGTAGTTCGTCTATGGAGCTCAAGTGTAGTGAAATTAAATGGAAGTGTATTGAGTCACTTTTCAAATTGGTGGAAATTGTCTACCAAAATTTTAGTAAAACGACCACCGTTTTACTAAAAACGTGACTTGACTGTGACTTTGACGACTTGGAATACAATAATTAAACTTGAAAACGGTAAATCCACAAGCCGCGCGACGCAAATTATAAAAAAAAAAGACTCCTCGGCCTCGGCGCGCATTCCTAAGGAGCTTGTACCGCGGTTTCGGTCAAATTATAAGATAGAGCTGTTCCGTAGTCAAACTATAGATCGCCACACCGCGTTGTTATGGCAATCGGATATAGAATACACTAACGTCGTCTCTTACCTGAAAACTATAATCTGGGTCTCTTCAAGGCGAGAGTGAATAGGTGCCTTCTACAGCTCGTTCACCGTAAGATGCCGTATGGAGTGCCAACCAAGGCAGGTGCCAACTTACTGTAGACCTTTGTGCTCCATTTTCGGCCACATCGTCACTTACCAACAGGTTAGATCGTGGTAAGCAAAGGTCGATAATAGTAAAAAAAAAGTAGATAGAGCTGCTTTGACTACCACGAGCACGCCACGAGTCCACGAACAGTCTTGAACCACCTCCATCCTTTCTGCGTCCATCATCATCATCATCATCAGCCCACACTAGTCCACTACGTACAATACGTGTCCTTTACAATGCTATTTATCCATCAATCATAATAACTATTGAAAATGGTGGGTATTAAGTGACACCAATTAGGTCAAATGTAATAAGACCTGTCGTTATGTATCATGAAGACGAAGGATGAAAGATGCATGCAGCAAAGATGAGAATGTTGAGATTATAGAGCAACACGGAACGGAGGCCTGCAATGCTCTAAGGTTGAGATGGATGTGTGGAGTGACAAGAATGGATAAAATAAGGTTTTAAGAGCTACTTTCAGAACCTTATATATACGTTTGAAAATTGCACCAGTGACAGAAAAGTTAAAAGGGAACCGTTTTTAACTTGGTATGGGCATGTTATGAGGAGGGATGAAACGCATGTAACTAAGAAAGTAATGAATATGAATGTTAGTGGATGAAAGTGAAGAGGAGGACCTAAGAAAATATTGATGGCTTGCGTGAGAGATGATATGAATGAGAAGGGAGTGAATGATGAGGTGACGGCTGACAGAGAGAGTGGAAGAAAAAGACGTACTGCCCCAAATAACTTCGGATAAGGGCAAGACAGTGATGATCAGTTTTCTATGACTTCGAGGAATATCCTTAGATAGCTTTAATCGCCGCGCTAAGGGGCGTTGGATTAGATTTGAATACAAATAGGTAGGTACGCCAAATTACAATGCCGCAAAATTCCTAATATAAGATTTGATTTTTAACAGACTATCAAAACAATATTCGAATTATAAATATGTATGGATACTACATTATAATTTCGAGGGATCACTGTACCAGAAACACGATAGGACAATATTTTCTAGATAAAAAAAAAAATAACGCTACGGCTATTTTTTGACTAGATTCGACTGATTATTAAAATGGTGCATATTATTAGGTAAAAATTAGATAAATAAAAACAATGCAACAAAGCCGATGGTTTAGTAAAATTATCTGTATTTTACGACCTATTCAACAAATGCCGCTTTTTAGAGAGGCGCGAGGCTTTTTTTTAAGAAGGTTTCTGCCTGGGGTTGGCGCAGTCTTTAGTTATGTTCCGATGACAATACATTCTGGCGGTGATTGCGTGCTGAACTGAAGATGAAGGGCCACTGAACTCCTCGTTGATTGGTCGTGATTGGCCTCATTTTAATCAGCGTACAGTTATGGTACTAGTTTTATCATCATCATGTCCCCAGGCCTGCAGTTATCTGAATTCTACAGTTTGTTTACCAATTTTGAGTTCAATTTCACAGTCAGGTTTCTCACGGTATACTCCTGAGTTGGCTCCATAAACACCAAGTCAGGATCTGATGATAGAATCTCAGATAAATCAAGGGAAATCCTCAAAAAATAATGGCACGTACAAGTACTATCTACAATCTTACTATGTAGGTATAAGGACGACCTCTGTAGCGCGTCGGGCGAGTAGCCGGCTGAGATGCGAAAGGTTCGATTCCCGCTGGGTCTGGGTGTTGTGGTACCATGGTAGTCGTAGTTCCTGGATAACCACGACGCAGGGAATCCTAGTGTGGGGTCAGGGCTGTGCATCTGTGACTGGTGGGGGTTATGTTATGTACTCACTCAACACCAATAGGTACTGCGATGATCACCAATCCAGTTTTATCACCCAATCCACGATTCTAGGTTCTACCATCGCACTTCACGACAACGCAACGGAAGCTCATCATCGACATATGGGTATCTCGTACAGCTCGCTTTACAAGTTTTTTTTGCCCCATACGTGCAAATGAGGGGTTTTCACGGCCGTTTCACATCTTGTTTATAGCCTTGAAAATAGATGGCGCCAGCTCTGTACAAGCTAAAGTAGCTCTGTCAAAATGAAGTGAAATGTCAACGTTAACAACGTAGTGATAATTTTCGTGATAATCACACAACAATGCATTTGTTATTTTGACAAGTATATTTGAGTCAGCGCAATTTATCGAGCCAAATCGAACATTTTTTTTTTTATTCGTTAATGTTGGGTTTTCACGGACGTTTCAAATCGTGCGCTAATAGATGGCGCTGCTTTGAACCTAGCTTTCAAAATAAAGTGAAATGTCAAAGTCAACAACGTACATACATACATACATACATAGTCACACGCCTATTTCCCCGAAGGGGTAGGCAGAGCCTCAATGGGCCGCTTTTCACAGTGGGTTGCACCGTCGTGGAATATAGACGTGACAAGTTGTGAGCTCATCGCCGCCATTGCTTCCCACGAATGACTCAACTAACGCTTTCTTCCAGAAATAACACATTCCATAATAAGCTAGCAGCCAGGACAAAATATTTTACCGACGAATCTTATCAACAAGTCCGGGTAATCCCTTAGTCGGCTTTTACGACATCCACGGGAGGAGACGGAGGGGTATATTCTTATGCCGGACACACCACGGATTTGACGTAAGTAGAGATATATTTTCGTGGTATTTTGTTACTATGGCACAAAAAATGCATTTGTTAATTTTGACAAGCATACTTGAGTCAGCGCCATCTGTCGAGCCAAATTGAACTACTTTTTTTTAATTCGAAAATGAAAAGCCCTCATTAAAAGCCCTCATTGTGGAATGATTTTCCTCCTAAGATGTTTCTGCTAAACTAAAAAAGGAACAGCTTCAAAAAAAAAGTCCTTCTGTGCAGGCAACGCATTGGCAATGCCTCAGGTGTTACAGATGTCAATATGCGACGGTAACCGCTTACCATCAGACGGGCCGTATGCCTGTTTGTCAAGCCATTAGGTATACCTAGTATAGCATCGGTCGGCAACAGACGGACCGGTCCGGCCGGACCGCGGAAGGTCGAAACTTGGACCGCCGAATATTGTTAAATAGCTTACCCAACTATTTGATTTAAAAAAAACATATTTTTTTAAAAACAAATGCCCTCCAAAATTAACGTACGCGCCCACCTTGAAGATACTCTTCACATCAGCTGTTCACCGCGTAAACAAAATTGTAATAATCTGGCTCTAGACCTCATGCGTAATTTCTCGCATTGATTTAATTAACTAACGGTAAAGAATACCTATAAGAATAGCTATTGTGCTTTATATAATTATTACCTTATATTAATCAAAATAAAAGTTTTCAACTAGTAAGTTTTTTTTTTTTCTGTACCTCGATATAGAAAAACTACAGTATCCCGGACCCCGTTTAATATTACTTGCTAACCCCTGTAGTATAGTATTTTTTTATCTGTTCCATTACATTAAAAAAAACAAGTGTGGTGATTATAGCAAATCCCTTGCATTCTATGGGGCACGCCTCGTCCAGCAGTGGACTTCTAACGGCTAATGATGATGACATTATGTAGAACAACATACGAATGTACATTCACTCATATTGTTGTCGCATTCCACGATTCTTACTAATTAGGGCACTTGTTCAAATGAATATTATAAGTGAATAGGGTTAGGACATGCGATGGTATATTTAGAGTTCACATGTTAGGTTGTCTATTCTCTTATATAGTCATACTTTAGTAGTAGTAGAGCTTTTTTGTGAAAGAGTTCGTCCGGGGAAGTACTACCACCATACCTATTTCTGCCGCAAAGCAGTAGTGCTCGCATTGCTGTGTTCCGGTTTGAAGGGTAAGGGTGCCGGTGAAATTACAGGCACATGAGACTTTTCATCTATGTCTCAGGGTGGCGGGCGCAGTGCAATGCCACATAGGGTGCGTCCTAGGTGGACTGCCCTATGAGGCAATGCACTGTTCATAGGCAGAGGTTACCGCTTAACATCAGGTGGGCCTCTTGTTTGTTCCGTCATCCAAGTAGTATAAAAAAAAAAAAAAAAAAAAAAAAAAAAAAAAAAAACAGTAGAAACGGGATATTTGCCATGATTTTTGAGTTTTGATTGTTGCCGATATTTCGGCACAGTTGCATGCGCCATGATCACGGGAGAACTAACTAAAGTCTTTGGTAAATATCCCGTTTCTATAGTGAAAAGTATTACATACTTTGGTAAATATCCCGTTTCTAGTGACATGCCTCACATTCATGTAACCATGATAGTTTCAAATGTTTTATCTCTTATAAAGTGTTTAATTGAAATCGTCGTCGTCGTTTCGTATGAGGTAGTGCTGGACCTCTGGTGTCAGAGTTTGTCAAGCCGCCCGAGGGCTGATAATTTTATCGAAATTATCTGATGAAAAACTTTCGTTGCGGTATCTTCACCCATTAGTCTGGTACCTAGTTACTTAGAGCAATTTGCTCTATGGGTTGGCACATATAGTCCATGAATGTATAACTTCTTCTGTGATATAGTCCTGTATATTAGAAAGAAAAGGATAATTAAGTTAGAAGAGTATTTGTACCAAGAAGCTTGAATTTATTTATACCAATGTGTTGGCATGATACTACTTAATTATTACTTAATTTTAACTACCATTTCTCTGGCTGACAAGGAGTTTCCACGAATTGCTTTAAAGTTTTTTAAATACAGAACCTTAGGAATAATGCAAGCCGACACGTGTAAGTTGCAACAACACAGATAACCTTGTATGAAAGCCAACTATAACGTAATTAGTGCAGCAAATTATAGCAATCACGGGAAACGCTCATACAATGTTAACGTCGACAGGCGCAGCATTACATTTTATAAAAAATAGACATTTCAAACAAATAATAGGCGCAAGTCAGGTAAGTTACCGGAAAGAGACATTCAATACTTATATTTTGATTATTTATAATATGGTGTCCAATAAAGTCTTATCTATTAATTATATACCTAATATCATAACACCCAACATTATATATGATATGTAACCAAAGTGACGCCATACTTAAAATATTGCCATCTCTTACTTATGTGTTTTTTTTTTTTTTTTAATACTATTTGGATGACGGAACAAGCAAGAGGCCCACTTGATGTTAAGCGGTAACCTCTGCCTATGAACAGTGCATTACCTCATAGGTCACGTCCACCTAGGACGCGTCCTATGTGGCATTGCACTGCGCCCGCCACCCTGAGACATAGATGAAAAGTCTCATGTGCCTGCAATTTCACCGGCACCCTTACCCTTCAAACCGGAACACAGAAATGCGAGCACTACTGCTTTGCGGCAGAAATAGGTATGGTGGTAGTACTTCCCCGGACGAACTCTTTCACAAAAAAGCTCTACTACTACGAAAGTGTAATGTCAAACAGCGACAGCTAGTCTACCATGAAGATGACAATCCGCAATTTCGGAACGAAACGAAGCACGAACGAAAGACGTAGCTTTTGCTACCATGAAACATCATCGGATTTATTTCTTTCGTTCGGGAACCATAACGTATATTCGTGAGTGAATGAAGGATGACAAGTCTGTTTTCGCTTACAATCTAACTCTGCTAAAAATGAATTGGTATAAAACGAATAAATTAAAAATACATTCGTTTGTGAAGTACACTGTAGCATTTATAAACCACTGAAATTTGTCGCATAAAAATGTTTACCACACTGACGTAGACATGGCGTATTCTCAGTATGGTATCTTTGGCGCGAGATACAAACAATTTTATTGTATTTCTCTTCCTCGTCCACAAAGTTACTTATTATGTTCGGTATATCATTGTGAAAGTGACTATTGAAGGAAAAATCTTATGGTAAGTAATTGCTTTGTTAATAAGTTGCATAAATCTGCAGGGACCAATAAATCCAACTCAATTTTATGTATTTAATATTTTAGATGAGTATCATTCCCACCACAGCTCAAATGGATGCCCTCCTGACAATCCTCGAAGAGCACCGGGAGTTAGCTCGCGTTCACTTACGGAATACAGAAGGGCGCAGCCGTTCGAAGAGCTTGTAGGCTCGGCTCACAGACGAGCTGAATGCACTAGGCGGCTGCATACAAAATGTTAAGCAATGGCAGCCAAAATACAATTTACATAGTTTAGTGACTGTCTATGTAAGTTAAACATACAATTTACTTTTTTAGAACCCTACTCTCCAAGAATATTTTCAAGACGTGGAAGCAAGCAGCTCACATCCCCTGGACCACCATCACCTGCATCACCGTCATCATCAGGAACTGTGTAGAGTTGTACAAGCCGGCTTACAAGAAACGTTGGCGGAAGTTAGAACTTGGCGTAGATAGTGTACCTACCTAATAAATAATTCAATTTTTGTTAGTACCTAGCTAACTTTTGGAATAAATTTTAAATACCTATTAAATACATTTTATTTTTTCTCTTCTTATTCTATCATGGTGTTCAAGATATGAAACAAAAACTCAGTAAATAGTGGATATACCTAAGTCTGCTTGCTTGATACAAATATGTACAAATATGTTTTTTTGGGAATAATTTTCTTTAAACTTAAGTAATAATATTAGTACCGAAATGGGTGGGTTCCTCGAGGAATGTACCTAAGACTCATTTAGCGTGAGTTTCTGCGACGTTCAACATTTTCTTCTTAGATTGCCTCAAGAATCAAAGATCATTGATCAAGAAAAAAATCCCATTGTAGCCTAAAATATAACTAAAATATAAAGCAAAGCAAGCTATGTTAAATCGTAATTCTATATTAAAAAAGTGCATTCACACCAAATAAGTTCACTTTTAACACATTTATAAGTTCAAAACATCATCACAATCATTAATCAACCACTTTTAGATGCATTGAAACCATTTTAACAATAAAATTAGTATTAACGAAAGTAAAAAGTTACCTCTTGAGCTTTCGTGTAATTTGAGGTTAAAATCACGAAGAACGTGCTGTCAAAGTACCGTAACTTCGTTTGTCGGACCACTTCATGGTAGGGTTTGGGACGAACGAAACGTCAGGGGCCGTCATCGGGCCCGATTTCGGTATGAGTGTGTTTCATGGTACGAATTGCCCGAAATTTCGGTCCGAAACTTCGGATTTTCGCTTCATGGTAGACCAACAGGACTAAATTGAAGTATAAAAAATTAGACACGACCCGATAGTGCTTCCTCCCCAGCGCCGTGGGCCACGTCATCAACGAAAATAATGATAAAAGGGGCGCGCTGTCAAGGGGCCGCGTACCGTGGGCCAGGCTGTCAACATCCCGGTTTTAGTTGATGACGTGGCCCCTTCTAGTACCTTATACTACATAGGTACAATTATTATAATTACCATAATTATTTTGCCTAAAACTAGCTTCGAGCCATGGACTTATAATCATCAATCATCAACAATACATATATTATAATATAATTCTTTACAAAAATAAACGACTTTGAAGCTAGGAATTTATCCCCAATACAATATTTAATAATATTAGTGATCGGAACCGTGTGCTGATGAAAATGAGCCTAAACACGGCCAGTCTACTATTATCCATCGAGGAGTTCCGTTGTTGACCTTCCGTCTTCATCATCAGATCAGCTCGCTGTCACCACAATATTGTATTGTACAAATATATGTTCCGAGGCGGGAATCGAACCCACAACCTCCTGCGTCGCAGGCGAACCATCGCCTGCCGCGCCACAAAGGTCGTCAAGACCTGTGTGTACATTGCTTCTTTGATCCTGGACTCCAGGTCTACCTTGACTTTGTTCCTTATCCTGTTATAGCAGTGGTCTCATCAGATTCACAATGAAGAATCCTTGGTGGAAAGACTACAGGCGTCAGCAGGACAAGCCAAGACCGACCATGTCCATGAAAATGATATTGCGCAAGAGTTTAATTCAAGTCTTAAAGGAGTATACACGGAACTGCTCCGTGGGAGGCATCAACCAACTTACAGAGCCTAAAATTGGATGGATGAAAAGGTAGGTACCCCACTTATTTCAGACTTATCCGGAGATCACAGCAAGACAGAGGACTTCGTATCTTCTTCGTCTTTCCTTATCGGTGTTATCAATGTTAGGGTTGTATCGGATGCACCAAGAATCTCCTTGAAGAACAAAAGCTAGCCCTTAGTGGATATACATAAGGTAGATGTTAGCAGTATACATAACCATGTAATTGCGCGGCTTTGAATATGATATTATGATACATGTGAGCTAAGTTGGTCATTACAGTCGAGGTGAGATTGCAGCCCGAGCCGGAAGGCGAGAGTGTAATGAATACAATAATGTGGAAGGAATAAGAGTTTTTTACGAGTTTTCGTCAATGAACATCACTAACAAAAGCGGTACTAACATGGAACCTTGTGCAACTCCGCAGATGTTTCTGGGCTGTGATGATATTCTCACTGTTCTGCCTGGTCTGCTACTTCCTGGTCTACACTTGGCTTGTCACGCTGGCTAGCCCTCTGATCCTTATGCCGCAGTACTCTTCGTTCTTGATTGCGGACATCGACTACCCTGCTGTAGCCCTTTGCAATGTCAACAGGATCAGCATGAAAGCTTTGAAAATTAAGGCTTTGACTGTGTAAGTTTGTACACTTCATAAGTTTAACTCTTTAATGACAAAGTGGGACCCAACTACATAAATTTAAGAGTCAAGATAGACGCAGATGCAGCTCCAAAACTATACAGTTTGTTATGATACCTATATCTATTACCACAATGTGAAAACTAAACCAACCCATACACGTAGATGATAAGATGAGATGCGACTACGCGTACGAAATATAAGATCAATATGTGTCCAGCAGTGGACTTCTTAGGCTGATGATGTTGTTCAAATACCCTACCATCAAGTAAGTACTTAACGAAGTAAGCTGGTATAAAGTTCAACTATGTTTTCATCAGATATAAACAAAAACGCTTTGGAAACGCATCTCTGGAACATGTGGAGGAATTTCTATGCAATTACGGCAGGCTGCTGGATTTAAGTTACTTAGAGACATGGGGCCCAGGTTTGTCTGACATCGAGCAAGTTTTGCACCACAAAAAGGACTTTGATTCACATACGATCGTGGATACTATGAAAGAAGTAAGATACAATCCACCATATAAAGTTCCCTGAACGCTTAACGAACACACATCTATTTTAGGAGATAAAAAATCGATGTACCAACTGATGCAGTAGCATTTACGACAGACTGAAAGTAAGCAAATTTTGTTCTCCTTGACCTGAAATATAATTTTACTCTTTATTCGAATCCCGTGAATTTAATCTGCGGTCCATAGATACACTCCGCCTAATAACTTCTGTACATCTGCAGATATTTGTTCAGGGTGTTCTGGGTATTTTCTATATATAATAAAAAATATCTATATATGTAATATATTGTATTAAGCATATCAGTTGTCTAGTACCCATAACAGAAGCCCTGCTTAGCTTGGGGCTAGATAATATTGTGTGAACTGTCCAGCATTATTTATTATTTATTTATTTATTTATACCTCTGCTTTTCGTGTGGACTCTTTCGAAGTGGTGGCTCTTATGCTCTTATGGGTTTATGTACTGTATATATTCTGTGGTTTATGTAAATTGTGGATGTATAGGATGTGGGATAAAATGTTGTGGGTTTATGTTTTTGTGGGAATTATGGGTCTTTAAACTTGTTTGTCAGTTAGCCCCAGACTGCAAGGAGATGCTGCTTCGATGCTCCTGGGCAGGACAGGTGGTTGACTGCTCGAGTATATTCACGCTGCGGCGTACATCTCGGGGGCACTGCTGTGCCTTCAACTACATCCTGGCCTTTGACAAGCATGGACAGTAAGTAACGTTAACCAGCACAGCTATTGTCGAATCGATGTCGTTTAGCAATTTGCTGTTCATTGCACGGCGTGTTTTGGTTTTTTTTCAAGAGCAATTTTATTTAAAACTCGCAGCGCAATGAATAGCAAACTGGACTTCGAAATCGAACTTCAATCTTTTACGTAATTAGACCTCAGCTTAGAAAATTTTAAATGATTGGGCAACAAAAAATGGGCTTGGTGATGTGGTACTATTAAAATAACTCTGGAAACCATTTACTGTTAATCGATGGTATTATTTATTGAACGAGCGAAGAGAGTTCTCTGAGTCAACTTGGAAGAATCGGCGTTTGTATGTATGTATGTATGTTTGTCCGAGCATAACTTCCGAACCGTTTATCCGATCTTCATTAAATTTGATTGGGGGGGTAGATAGTATTGGTACAATTTGTTGGTAAGGTTATGAGCTATATCGGTCGGGGGGTTGTTGAGATATTGAGGTCCAAGAAGGGGTAAATAAAACAAAAGTGAGAATATCAGATCAAATGGGGTGTCATATGAAAGCCCCTCGCTTCAACATTTTAAAACTATTTTGATAATTTTTAAACATATATAGATAGATAGAAAATTCTTTATTGCACATAAAACAAAGAAGTACGAAGGCGAATTTAATGCTAGAAAGCATTCTCAGCATTTTTAGCAGTAGTTTTTGAGATATTCGGGTAAATCTAAAATGTAAAAAACAAAAATCTCTAGGGTATCCTACAACGCTGAAATTTGGTATGTTTGTAGATTTTATAAGACAAATACTGTGAAAAGTCCAAAATTTAAGAATTTCGATACATATACTCCATAAAAAAATATCCAGTTTTGTTGACCTCCCGTTTCTAGGAATTTGAACGACGTTGTAGGTCTAACAAGAACATTAATTTTATGTGGATAGATATTTTATCGAAAGAAATAAGGTAACCTACCTAAACCGCGTGTATTCGCGAGGATTTTATAGACGAGCAACTCTGGCAGTGGCGTAACTATACCATTTGGGGCCCGTGGCAATTACAAAATTTTTTAAAAAAATTTAGTTGTGGTCTCGTAGGTGCCCTTGGCAAATTCGAAAATTTCAAAAAATATAGTTGTCTCACTTTGGATTTTAAGCATAACTTATAAAAATATACTTTTCAAATAAAATAAAATACTCAGGTGCAATGTAAAAAAATATTTTTGAGTTCGCGGCCTCTTGGGCCTGGGCCCTCTTGGGTCGGGGGCCCGTGGCATTTTGCCAGCCCTGCCACCCTATTGTTACGCCACTAGACATAATAAATATTAGAACAAGTCTACATGAAAAAAAGTGGAATGTCTAGTTTTGGGTCACTTTTTTAAGTTCTGAATTGTCCTTTCGTAGCCAGTTGTCGAACTTATTTTTAGATGCATTAACAGACGTGGCAGAAACAACATCGTCTGGTAGTACGTCCCAATTGTGGACTGTTACTGAAGAAGTGATATGCAACAAGGGCGTTGGCAGGATCTCGAGCCAGTATAAATTGGTGGCCACGAGATGATCACAACTTGTGAAACTATCATGGCTATAATTATTCATACCTACTTTTCACTAAAAACGGGTTTTGTTTGTTCAATATCGGGAGCAAACAAAACTCAATAATCATGGCAAATATCCCGTTTTCAGTGAAAAGTAGCTAATTACCACCGTCTAACACCATGCCATTTACCACCTACTACTGAAGGTAGCCCGCGCCCCAATCCCAAGTGGTTTAGATGTTTGGATGATTGTTACTGAATCAGGCCGAAACGGCTGAACCGATTTTGATGAAATTTGTCATTTGATAGATTATGACGATTGAGCTGTAGGCTACTTTTTATCCAGATACAACGTGAGCAAAGCTGCGGGCGGACGATAGTTAACTGAATGACCAAAGTTAACTTGTTTGTATGTTTGTTACTCAATCCCGCGGAAACGGCTGAACCGATTTTGATTAAATTTTGTACACAGCTAGATTATGACCTAGATTGCGCGATAGGCTGCTTTTACTCTGACAAAACGCGAGTGAAGCCGCGGGTGGAGCATAGACTTAGAATTTTCGCTACGCTAGATGTATGGGGTGGACACTATTAGTGTTATATACTTAGTTTGTATTTGTATTTTTCAGTCCAAACAGTGCCCTGAAGGCCAAGCGTCAGATGCTGCCCGGCTTCATGCAAGGCCTCGATGTTATCATGGACCCCATGATTCAGGACTACGCCTATCCTCTTAGCAACGTGGTTGGATTTGATGTAAGCAAGTACCTAGTGGTAGAGCCTGCTGTCTAAAGAACATGGGCAACTCCCCATACATTGTTTGGCCCAACTTGTTTGACTAACGTAACGTACAGTTGAGATACTTTTGGTTATTGATAAATATGTAAAGATAATGAAAAAGCTAATTTAATTTCTTTCGTAGAAGTTGTGGGAAAGTAATGAAGCTTGTTGCGTTTTGTTTCACGCAAATGCAATGAGTTGATTTATCTAATATGTGTGCACGGCGCCAGCCACTCTGAGACATAAAGATGAAAAGTCTCATGTGCCTTAATTTCACGGCACCCATACCCTTCAAACCAAATACAGCAATGCGAACACTACTACTTTGTGGCAGAAATAGGTTGTTCACTACCTATAGCTGAAATAGAATTACGAATTCGGTATAGCAGCGGTCCCTTGCGTGTGCAGACTTCATTTCCACCAAAGCTTTTAGTAGAAAGTACGAGTATGTGGAACAGGGGTTAGTGTTGACATACGTATGTCTTTCGCACAATGTCGGAAATGGAATTCCTACATATAGACCGTTCACCGTAAGTTATTGCCAGGTGCCATCTTATGGTGAACGAGCCGGCCCGTTCACCGTAAGTTATTGCCAGGTGCCATCTTATGGTGAACGAGCCGGACCGTTCACCGTAAGTTGGCACCTGCCATGGAGTATTACAGGTGCCATCTTACGGTGAACGAGCTGGACCGTTCACCGTAAGTTGGCACCTGCCATGGAGTATTACAGGTGCCATCTTACGGTGAACGAGCCGGACCGTTCACCGTAAGTTGGCACCTGCCATGGAGTATTACAGGCAACATCTTACGGTGAACGAGTTGTAGATAAGTTTCCCAGAAACGTTGAGAGCTCTACACGAAGCGCATTTTCTACAGGGGTCGTTTTAGCGAAAGGGCTGATAGCAGTAAGGCACATGAGACTTTTTGAAATGAAATTATACATATTTTTAATTGATCGTGAAACTAAATAAGTTCTGTAATTCCACCCTAAAGTAACTTTTACCTTTAGTCTCGGAGTCGTCGGAGTTAAGGGCGCAGTGCAACGCCACGTAGGGCGCGTCCTAAGCGTACGTGACAAAAAACTGAATACTAAATGGGTAATGATCCAGATATGATCACTTACTGGTTCCAGCGGGATAACTGTTGTTGTAGTGTTGCTACAACACAACAAATTCTGAGCTGGACGCCAATTTGTGTCAGTGATGCGTGACTGGTCTGAGAGGCACAAACTACAGCTGTTGATGTCAGCACCGTAAGATGTCCCCGCCTTGGAAGGCACGCCTTACAATACAAGGCAGGGGACATCTTACGGTGAATGAGCTGAATGTTGTATCATTCCTTGTTAATCTTTGTTTCTGTGTGTGTGTATGTGTCATTTTGTATCAGCGTTTATTAACACAAAAAAATGATTTTTCTTTCTTTCTTTCTTCGTTACAAGCTTTCATTTAACTTGCAATGTATGTCCGGGTGGAATCTTGCAACTAAATTTTAAAGCAGTTATCCTCAACCGATTGATCTGAAATTTGACATACCTGTCAGGTTCCGATGACAATACAATATGATGGTAACAGCGAGCGATCTGATGATGGAGACGGAAGGTGGACGGCGGAACTCCTCGATGGATAATAGTAGACTGGCCGTGTTTAGGCTCATTTTGATCAGCACACGGTTACGATCACTAATTTTATAAAAGCTTGTAGGTATCGAAAAATATATTTTTCACAAAATACATATAGGATAATAGTTTGATGCTTAAGATATTTGTTTTATCAGGTATTGCTGTTCGATCCGAAACACTACGCAGATTCGAGTGCAGGTCGCGTGTTGCATCGCCTCGCAGAACCAAACAGGCTGGAGTTACTAGAGTTACTATCTATCAAGCAGATTGCGTCGCCGGAAGTGCGGAAATACCCGGTGTCTACTGTAAGTGACTGTAAATACAAACGACTGTACAACGGGCAGGTTGCAGACGCGATGTTGTCCGCCCATTCGCTATGACCAGACGTGAAATAACGCGGGCTCGTTACGATATCTGCGTGGAATTATCGTTCAGAAAACATTGTGACGTCACACGTTATTGGCAAGTAATCTCCTATGGTCATAGCAAATAACAGCCCTTTAGTCGTTCTACTGGATGCAACTTACGCCGCGTTTTGTGAGAGCTTTGACGTTGTTCTAAGTGAAATAAACTTATCTTATCTTATCTCATATTATGATTCAATGAACTCAGACGAAAACTTCTGTGACTGTTGCGGCTCGACGCTCCAGTTACTGACCAGACCAGGAACGGCCTTCACAGACAAAACTCATTACACTATGTGAATACGCGACGCCAAAATCTACGAAGACGTCTTAGTAAAATTCAGTGAGAGTGGAATGATAGTATGCACGCATTCTTCTCTGGTCGCTACGTCGCTTGCTCGCAATCCATGCTACGCAGCTGCTACGCTGGTGCTACGACGCGCGTTGATTGATGTCTTTCCTGTGAAAACCGAACGCTTGCCTACAGACTATTATATATTCTGTGCCTACAGAACTCGCGCACGAAAGGTTCCGTACAATCATCTACTAAAACGGCAAAAAAAAAATAAAAAAATTGCACGCATAAAGTGGTCACCCATCCAAAAAGTGACCCGTGAGTATTGCTTAACCTATATTTGGAAAAATCACGTTTGTTGTATGGGAGCCCCCTTAAATATTTATTTTATACCATGCCATGGAGTATTTACAGGTGCCATCTTACGGTGCGAGCTGTATATCCTATTGCTTGACAGTAGGTATGTGATAGCGTCGCTGTATCCTGGCATCCTTTGAAATGGGTAACTTTATTCAAGTTAACTATCAAGACGTAGGTATGCGGATCACAAGTCTTAAGTGGCGATGGGTAGGACACTTGGCTAGAAGGAATTATGGAATATGGACTAACGGCTATAACGGAATGGTGGCCAAGAGATGCTCGGCGACCAAGAGGCAGACCACCCGCCCATGGTCGGATGACATCGTTAAAGTAGTTGGACAAGAATGGATAAGAGCAGCACAGGACCGGAGAGAGTGGCGTATTAGAGAGGAGGTCTATACCCAGCAGTGGGTGCACACCAGGCTAAGTCACTTTCTAACTCATTAAATTTCAGTTACTTTAGAAAGTGACAAAATAGCGCTCTTAAAACGAAAAGTAAGTTAAAATCACGAGAAACAATTATTTGCCACGTGAAAACCGTCGCATCACAGAATTATACGTTCAACTTGAAGATAAAGTCTTTGCCGACATTTAGGTGAATGAAAAAGTACAACATTCTAAGTCGTTTAGGAGTTGAATCATTCATCATCATCAGCCTTAATCCTCCCCACAAAATGCAATGATTTGCCATAATTACCACGCTTGGCAGGCAGATTGGTGATCGTAGTATTGGTGTTAAGATCATGACGGATGCTGCTGCCTTCTCCTGTAAGGTGCTATAATGTATTTATTTATTTAAGGCAGCTTCTTTTAGAGATGCAAAATATTCACTAAAAAAATAGGTGTCGGAAAAGCCAATTAATGAGTTATCTTGACGACCTCTGTGGCGTGGCGGGCGTAGGTTCGCTTATACGACGCAGGAGGTTACGGGTTCGATTCCCGCCTCGGAACAATTATTTGTACAGGATGTTCTGGGTATTTTATATGTATAATAAAAAATATCTAACTATGTAATGTGTTGTATTAAGTATATCAGTTATCTAGTAACCATAGCACAAGCTCTGCTTAGCTTGGGGCTAGATAATATTGTGTGGACTGTCCAATATTATTTATTTATTTATTATCTTATCAGAGAAAATGCATTTTCCAAGACGAGAAACCGGAGGATTTCCACGAGGTCTACTCGTACAGCGCTTGCATTCTCCGATGTCGCATCAAGTCTATGATGTCTTTGTGTCAGTGCGCGCCCTACTACTTGCCGATGGGGAAGGACGAAGGGCCTATATGCCTGCTGAGCGACTTACAATGCCTTCACAAGTATAAAGGTAAAAAAGCTTTTTTTTCCTTTTTTTTTATACTACATGGAATGACCGGTTAAGCAGATGGCCCACCTGATGTTAAGTGATACCCTCTGCCTATGAACAGTGCCTCACAGGTCACGCCCACCTAAGACGCACTCTATGTGGCATTGCACTGCGCCCGCCACCCTGAGATAAAGATGAAAAGTGTCATGTGCCTGTAATTTTACCGGCACCCTTACCCTTCAAACCGGAACACAGCAATGCGAGCACTACTGCTTTGCGGCAGAAATATGTATGGTGGTAGTACTTCTCCGGACGAACTCTTTCACAAAGAAGCTCTACTACTACTAAGCTTTGGTCGGTTTTTCAAAATCACCCGGACTTGTTTGTAAGACTCGTTGGTACATATAAGATTTTTCCTAGCTTATTTAAGGAATGTGTTATTACTGGAAAAAAGCGTACCAGAATCAGGCGTGGGAAGCAATGGCGACGATGAGCTCACCACTTGTCACGTCTATTTCCCACGATGGTGCAACCCACAGTGAAATGAGGCCCATTTGAGGCTCTGCCTACCCTTTCGGGGAAAAAGGCGCGTATATATGTATGTAAAAAAAATAGACTCAGAAAGTGTTAAAGCCCAAAGCCCAAGTGGTCACCCATCCAAATACCTGACCTCGCAGATCATTGCTTAACCTAAACATGAAAAAACGCGTTATCCCAGAGATGAGACCAAGCTAGATCGATTTTTCGCCCCGTAAAACCCCCATTATAGCAAATTTCATCGAAATCGTTCGAGCCGTTTTCGAGATCACAATAACATATACCTAGATATTATAATGATGAAACTGTCCTATACGATAACTGAGTCTTGAGACCAAAAACCTTGTTAATTATCAGTATCAGAATCAGAATTTCAACATAGGATGATATGTTTTTTATGTATAGTACAAACAGTCTGCCCATTTCGAACATACCATATGTAAAGTAATTAAAACAAATATACAAAAAAAAAACAAATACAAGGAGTACCTATATATAATGTACCTTCTAGATAGATACATATTTTTTGAAATATATTTATTTACAGAAAGAATAATACCTAGAACTAAAACAAGTAGGTATGTGCAAAATTTAAAAAAAATAAGAAACAGTTATGCTAGGTACTTATTATTTTCTTCGAAGGTACCTACCAACCGTTGCTAACGATCTAAAGATAGCTCAACTGATCCAAATCACAGAATAATACATATAAATACATAGACACCTGCCTTTTTCCCCGAAAGGATAGGCAGAGCCTCAAATGGGCCTCATTTCACTGTGGGTTGCACCATCGTGGGAAATAGACGTGACAAGTGGTGAGCTCATCGCCGCCATTGCTTCCACAGAATAATAAAGCCAATTATACTCGTAGGTTGTAGTTTTGCTGAATTGATACTGACTAGCCTGAGTGCTAACTAAACCATGTATCAAGCTCCTCTTATTTTGAACCCCCGACGCAAAAACGACGGGGTGTTATAAGTTTGACGTGTCTGTGTGTGTGTCTGTGTGTGTGTCTGTCTGTGGCATCGTAGCTCCCGAACGGATGAAAAGTTTTTTTTTTGTTTGAAAGGTCGGAGTGTTTGGAAATTCGGGAGTGTTCTTAGCTATGTTTGATCAAAATCAGTTCAGCCGTTTCATTGCGTTGAGGGTTTTTTTAATTTTTACAATATTAATTACTTGTTAGATAAGCTGTCCACACTACACCCAGCATCGCTCCCATACAACCCTCAAGATGTAGAGCTGGAAGATTCGCTGCACTGCTCGGACTGCTATCCCGACTGCGAGCACACCCGCCACGTTGCGAAGTCCTACAAAACGTCTATCAACATGTTCTCTGCTGACAAATACTTTGATTACGGGTTCACGTAAGTGCCTTAAACTACCTATACGGGTCTGGCACATCGAATGCGGGTGCCTGCCGGGTGCGGTTGCGGTTGCGTTGCGCTGTATATTGTACTATTAATTTTATTCTGTGACCATATCAAATACTTCCTTAGCTCGAAACCGTAAGAGATGGGACCTCTTTTCATTTTATAAAAACGGGACCTTTCCTCTTACCTACCTACTTAGGGTAGGTACCTTTTTATCGGTGTAGGGAAAAAAGTGAAAGACTCGTTTGAGTCCATGAAACTGACAGGTGCCCATTACCGATATAACGGTATACAGGATGGATTGTTCAGACGGGACAGTAAGAGCAGGTATACCTTAACCGTTATAGTTACAGGAAAACGTTCCTACGAGACCATCCATAACTTTTTGAGATATTCTAATCTGCATTCACAGATTTTGGAAAAAATGTACAGCCAGCAAGAAAAAGTTAATTTTACACAAAATCTTTTTTTGATGCCATTCGATCCTGTTTCATATAAGGATCAAAAGTTTATATCGGACCGACTGAGCTTTGAGTACTAGAAATGTCAGAAATCTCAAAAAGTTATGGATGGTCTCCTAGGAACGCTTTCCTGTAACTATGCCCTTACTGTCCCGTCACAAAAATCCACCCTGTATATACGTGATAAAACCCGTTTTAATAAAATTAAAGAAACATACCTACTACAAATAAGACTGAGACCTCGCTTCGCTCGGTCAACGCAACCGTAGCCGCAGTCGGCCCGCAAATTTGTAGTTAGTTTTTGTATAAGTAGCGGCAAGTAGGTAAGTCCAGCGCTGAACGAAACGTGAATAGATGCGCACGGGTACTGTCGCGCACGCAATGCAATTATTACCTTAGTTAATTAATAGCTAAATAATGTAGACTGGAACTATGACCAAAATTATTTTGGTCGAAGGCCTGGAAAACAAATCGGCGCTACGCACGCACGCCCTTCATCCCTCTAGCTCCCCCAAGATAGGTACTTTTGACTTGTCCAATATAACGGTCAGCGCTAGACTCACTGAGCAGGTAATCACTGTCTTAGGTACGAGCCGCTACTTGTAATAACTTTTTACTATTATTTATTCTGTGATAACGTGTAATGTTCATTATTGTTTTGTAGACAAGGCATCAATTTGACCAATAAATGCGTTCTGAGCATCTACTATCCGAGCCCCGGTGGTGACATAGAACGTTTGGATGTGTTATCGTATTGGTATCAAATTATTAGTGAGTACCCATAATTTATGTAATGTTGTCATGCCATCATGATCTAAGCAGAGGGCCTGCGACAGGTTTGTCTAAGTTTTGGATTAGGTATCCCGACTATCGAATTGCGAGTCGATATTTGTTTTTATATATGGTTTGAGTTTCTCAACAATTCCGCTAGAGGCGCTTATAATTTTCTACACACAAAAACTACATTTTGACTCGCGATTTGCTTTTCGTTATTCCGAGTGGTTCCAAATTACAAACCTGTACTAAGGCCCCAGGTGACTAATTAGAAAGGTGTAATTATAGCCACCGGTCGACGGTGATATACCTACCTACCAACTAAATACTTACAAATTTTTCGGTATTTTGCAGGTAACATCGGTGGAATCGGTGGTATCCTCATCGGTATTTCAGTGTTTAGTTTGGTGGAAATAGTGTATTTTTTGATAATACGCTTCACACAAGAAGTTTATAAAAATTACATCGATTATCACTAAAAAATCTCAAACAAACATCATCTTTCATTTTATTTGTATAGGCACAATTTACAATTCAGAATTATTTTATTTTAAATTTAAATGTAACTCAAAAATTTCGTTCCAGCGGGTCTCGAACCCACAACCTCGCCTGTGATCGGCGATGTGCCTTTACCAATTAGGCGATAGAACGAGCTATGACCACAGAATAAATATCTATGACGCTGAATACGAAATTTGTGGGCACTATCAACTCGGCTATAGCGCCGATGGGAGCCATCTACAGGTGTTTCATTAGAAACCTTCTGTTCAAAGTTCGAAATTAGTTCGAAGCATTGACAAGAGATGACACCACTTCATCATATTTTATTTTATTAGCTTTGCCTTGCCCTGCCTGCATACGGCGTGCCTTGATTTCACAACCATGAAATGCACAATAAAGGAATACACAACACAGCCTTGGATTTGATGCACATTGGTCATGGCTGAGCAAAATAATATATAACCCTAAAAATACACAACCATGGAAAAGGCATCCAATTACCGGGCTATTACATTCCATGCTTGCCTTAGACACAAATATATAGATCCACCACATTATCTGTAGAACCATTTACCTACATTTTTCTGTCATCTACATACATTTCATTCTACAGATAAGTTGGTGGATCTCTAATAATATTATACTAGTCTAAGAGCATTCTTTTTTTCTGGCTGGGTCATCTTCCTAGGGCTGGATATATATCTAATCAAAGATGGTTGCATTTTCCATAGTTGAGCAATCTCGACACGTGCTGATAATGCACAGCCATGGAATGTGCAACCTTGGAATGGGGAGACACACTGCTTATTTATCCCGCTAGGTGGCGGATTATCGCTGGTGTTTTTTCGTAGCCAAACATATGTCTATAAATGTTTAAAAAAAACTGACAAGTGTCAAATATCAATGGATAATTTTAGTAAATAAACATTAAATAATAGTCTGGTATAAAACATGCCTCTGTTTAGTGCATTTCAGTGTAAAAATAAAGGTACACACCGTTTCCTTTCTGATGAGAAAAATACAAGACCACTAAATGACAAGCATCAGCGATGGTGGCGCCATCTGAGATTAGTTTTGCCTGTGGCTCCCCCATAGATTTAGCGAAAAAAAACTACGTCTATGGGCTCCCCAGGATACGTCTTTTCCTATGCTTCGTTTACACTCGCATGAGTGAGGGCTTTTCGGAATATTGAGTAAAAAAAACTACAAAGATGGGCACAGATGCCATAAACTAAGTAGTGAAGTGAAGACTGAAGTGAGAATGTACATCCTTCATCTGTCAAAAGAAGTGTCTAAAAATCTGTGTCGAAATCGGACAAGGATTTTGAGTCGCAATTTTTATATTTTACGCAAAATGTCCGCAAATTCGCCACCGGGGAAGAGTAATGGTAAGATTCGTTTATAAGTGCCGGTGTTTGCTATATTTTTAGAGACTAAAAGATTTTTTTGTAGGTGATGAACCTGAGAAGCGGTCTCCGATAGTCCCGCCAAATGAGTCTGAAACGGAAAGCATCAGCTCGAGGATAAGGGACTGGGATGTAGACTCTGTGAGGAGGTATTTGGCTCAGAAATTGGGGCTGTATGAGCCGCCAGAACTGCCGGCGCCGTCGGAGAAGGTTTTGGACGATGTAAACATTGACGGTATTGTGAAATGGATACAAAGTGAGAAGTGTAAGAATGTTATTACACTGTCTGGAGCAGGAATATCTACATGTAAGTATAATCTACATTTAATAATCGAAACTACAGTCATGCTTAAGGAATTGGTCGCGGAGGGTATGCTGATGGATCTTAGCCGAGCTGAAGTTTGCTGTTTGGCAGTGCAATAGATTTTTAGCTAGTAATTTGTCAATGCACGGTTGGGGTGTTGATAAGGGGGCACTGAGGAAAAAAGACAGAGGATTTTTTTCTTGTTTGTTTTTTTAGCCTATTGTGTAGTCTTTTTCTTAGCCATCAATTACTGTTAAATACATTTTTTCCATACGACTTACTGTTTTTGAGCTATGAAGTCTGAAAAAAATATTTTCTCTAGTGTTTTATATCCGTGTTGACAGTCCGACATGGACTTAAAACACTAGAGAACAATGATAATCACGTGAGCTGCAAGCAAGCTGAAGGTGATTGTAACCCGGTAGGGCCCGCAGTGAACCAGAACCGACACATTCACGCCAATACCTAATGTCATAGGACCCTGATAATAATTGAAATTTTTTGCGTTCATATTTCAAAACGGTAAGTCGTTGGAAAAAAAACTTGTAATATTAATTGACGGATAAGAAATACCTACAAGATAGACAATAAAAAATAAGTCTTTTTTCCTCAGTGCCCCCTTATGTACACTCTGACCGGAAAACTACACAAATGTGTGAATTTCTATCTCGTGGTGGAAACTTTTGTTATGATTACCACAAGGTCATTAGAGTGGTTCTGTGGAATATTTTCATTTGGTCATTGTTGACATAAGTGTTGCCTTATTTTTTGTGGCTTCCAATGAATACCAAGTTTATCAACTACATTCAGCATTTTTTTTTTATTATATATCCTGCTTCTTGGCGATCTGTTTTAATAACAATAATCCAATTGCTATCCGATTCGTTTTTTAGGGTTCCATAACCAAAAATTACGGAACCCTTATAGATTCGTCATGTCTGTCTGTCTGTTCGTGTATGTCACAGCCACTTTTTTCCGAAACTATAAGAGCTAGGCTGTTGAAACGTAGTAAGTAGATGTATTCTGTGAAACTGTGAATTTCACAAAAAAATCGAAAAAAACAGTAAATTTTTGGGGTGTCCCATACTTAGAACTAAAACTAAAAAAAAAAAACATCAATCCCATACGTGTGAGGTATCTATGGATAGGTCTTCAAAAATGATATTAAGGTTTCTAATATAATTTTTTTCTAAACTGAATAGTTTGCGCGAGAGACAATTCCAAAGTGGTAAAAAGTGTGTGTCCCCCCCCATAACTTCTAAAGTAAGAGAATGATAAAACAATATGATGTACAATTACCCTGTAAACTTCCAACGAAAATTGGTTTGAACGAGATCTAGTAAGTAGTTTTTTTTTTATATGTCATAAATCGTAATCCATCCAAGAACTTTTATATTATGTTACTTGCTGCTACGGAACCCTTCATGGGCGAGTCCGACTCGCACTTGGCCGCTTTTTATGTTGAATGGAGAGAGATACGTCCAGTGAGTCATCTCTCAATCTTTCTCTGTGAGTCTTTCCACTAGACTTGGTATGCTGTGCCTTTTCAGTCTTGAAAAAGTAAGGAAATTACAAAATTAAATGATAGCAATAGGTATATTTATTTGACAAGCACACAAAAAAACACAGAACAGACAGAATAAGGCTACCCGTTCCTTGTAACTGAGCAGCTAGTTCGTTTCTATGACTATCTAGTCTTAGTTGATAGTTTTTGCTGTAGTATTCTATTTCTTGTTTTACTGTTTTCAGTTCGATATCCATGTACACATACTTGTTACTCATATGCGGAGGTATATTTAGCATATTTCGGATGGTCTTGCTTTGAAATCTTTCCAGTATTTTGATGTTACTAAGGCTTGCAGAGAGAAAAATTGGTTTAGTTGTAGTCTTATAAACCGACATTTTGCTGTTCTTTGCGAGTTGTGATTTGCGCCCGACGAGCCAGTACATGCAAATAGACTCGAGAAGTCAATATACAGTGGTGGTCATATACCTAATTAGAAACACGACTGGTTTATTTTTTTTGTAAAAATTAACTTGATATCAAATGTTTTACATGTCATAAGGGGCTCTTATGTATTTATCTAAAATTTATCGACTCTATGTTGTGTTATTATGTTGGTTTAGTAAAGAAAAGTAATGTTATATATAATTCGTTTTTTTTAATTAAGTATATATATATATAAAAAAAAAAAAAAAAAAAAAAAAAAAAAAAAAGGGGCTCTTATGTATTTATCTAAAATGTATCGACTCTATGTTGTGTTATTATGTTGGTTTAGTAAAGAAAAGTAATGTTATATATAATTCGTTTTTTTTAATTAAGTATATCAGTTACCCAGATCACAAGCTCTGCTTAGCTTGGGGCTAGATTATGTTGTATGAACTGTTTCCAGCATTATTTATTTATTTATTTAGTGGTCTAGGGCTGCACGGGTTAGGGAATTTCTGAATATTTACAGCATTTCTGGTGCAGTGGGGTGAAGTTTGTATGGAAAAAACTCACAGTGAACAAAGCCATGCCACTGTTTTCTTTTTACTTTCTTTTTTTTAGGAACTTTTGTTTTTTGTCGACTATGTCAGTTCGATTGATCTCTCTCCCAAGTCACTCATCAAATTTATTGAACCAGCCCATATATGGACTGGTAGAGCATGGTGGCTGCGTCTGATGTTTGTGCAGACTACATGCTCCGAAACATACCCACATCGAGCTGTATAAAATTTTCTAAACTGGTAAATTTGCATTCTCATAGCTGCGCTCATGGTTAGTAGTAAAGCTTTTTTGTGAAAGAGTTCGTCCGGGGAAGTACTACCACCATACCTATTTCTGCCGCAAAGCAGTAATGCCCTCATTGCTGTGTTCCGGTTTGAAGGGTATGGGTGCCGGTGAAATTACAGGCACATGAGACTTTTCATCTTTATGTCTCAGGGTGGCAGTGCAGTGTAATGCAATGCCACATAGGGTGCGTCTTAGGTGGACGTGACCTATGTGATAATGCACTGTTCATAGGCAGAGGGAACCGCTTGACATCAGGTGGGCAATCTGCTTGTTCCGCCATATACACAGTAAAAAAAAAAACTCCGAAGACAGCCCATTAAAAGGTACACATGCCACTACATAGTTATACATATTCATGATAACGATTGTATTATTTTCAGCTGCTGGAATCCCAGATTTCCGAAGCCCAGAAACAGGCCTATACCACAATCTACAAAAGTACAACCTCCCCGAACCACAAGCGATATTCGAAATCAATTTCTTCAGGCAAAATCCGAAACCGTTCTTCATGTTGGCCAAGGAATTGTATCCAGGAAGTTTCAAACCTACCATATCTCATTATTTTATCAGATTGCTACATGAGAAAGGTATGAATAATTATTCTAAAATTTATAAAGCAAATACAAACCCAACAGTGGGACTATCAACATAACACCCATCAGTCACATGGAACCACCATATACCACTCCACACATCTGTCTTTAGTACACCAACTGATTGCGGATATATTTATATATAGGTACCTATATACATATACTTTAAAAAAAACACAAATAGTCCTCAACCCACACTAGGATCCCCTGTGTCGTGGGAATGAGGAACTACGAGCACCATGGTACCAAAACACCCAGAACCCTAACAATTATTAGCATACCATATTTACAAATGATTGACCCGCTGCGGGAATCGAGCTCGCGACCGTGACAATGCCGCGCAGCACTGGAGGTAGTGGTGTTTTTTTTTTTTTTGTTTACTACTTGAATGACGGAACTAGCAGATGGACCATCTGATGTTAAGCGGTAACCTCTGCCTATGAACAGTGCATTACCTCATAGGTCACGTCCATCAAGGACGCGCCCTATGTGGCATTGCACTGCGCCCGCCACCCTGAGACATAAAGATTAAAAGTCTCATGTGCCTGTGATTTCACCGGCACCCTTACCCGTTCAAACTGGAATACAGCAATGATACTGCGCACCCAAAATGGCGTCGTTTTGTGATCATGATCACGAGTATTTAGTACAATTCGTTGCTAAAAATCTTCCTTCTCAAGATTCCCGACTCAAATCCTATAAAGACAATATTCGCGATAATTTTGGTAACATATTTCAAAAAAACTGCCTGACTTCTGGTCGCAGCCGCTACTATCCGAATGCTACCGTCGCGCGCCAGTTAGCGGCAGAATGCTACTTGTAAGGTTGCGCCAACCCTACGCAGAAATCTTCATACAAAAAAAAACTTCTCGCGTCGTGTTTACATAACCCCTACAGTAAACCCTCTGCTTTGTTGTATTGTTTTTTTTTATCTTATTTTTTACCCAATAATATGCTAAATTTTAATAAACAATCGAATCTAGCCAAAAAATAGACATAACTAACTTTAGTTTTTTTTCTATCGAGAAAATATTGTCATGTCGTGTTTCTGGTACAGTTATCCCCAGGAACTATAAAGTAGTATCCATGCATATTTGTAATTTGAATAATGTACTCGATTTAGTCAGTTAACCAAATCTAAGATTGGTAATTTTGCGTTATAATACCCCACCTTAATATAGGCATCTTTAAAATTTCCAGGATTATTGCTACGTCACTACACCCAGAACATAGATACATTGGAGCGAGTAGCGAGCATTCCCGAGGAGAAGATTGTAGAAGCACACGGCACATTCTACACCTCGCATTGTTTGGAGTGCCGGAAGAAGTACAATCTTGAATTTGTTAAAGGTAAATCTATTTGAACGAGCGAAGCAAGTTCTCTGAGTTAACTTGGAAGAAACGGCGTTTGTATGTATGTATGTATGTTTGTCCGAGCATAACTTCCGAACCGTTAATCCGATCTTATGAAATTTGATTGGGGGGGTAGATAGCATTGGTACAATTTGTTGGTTAGGTTATGAGTTATATCGGTCGGGTTGTTGTGATATTCGGGTCTAAAAGGGGTAAAAAAAAAAGTGAGAATATAAGATCAAATGAGGTGTCATATGAAAGCCCCTCACTTCGACATTTCAAAACTATTTTTTATAATTTTTTAACTTATGTAGTTTTTGAGATATTAGGGTAAATCGAAAATGTAAAAAACCAAAACCTCTAGGGTACTTCCACTAATCTTACAACGCTGAAATTTGGTATGTTTGTAGCTTTTTCTACAAAAATACTGGGAAAAGTCTAAGATTGATGAATTTCGAAACTTTTATTCGATAAAACAATAACCAACCATAACCAGTATAACATCCATTGTTGACCTCCCGTTTCTAGGAATTTGAACGAGGTCTAACTTTTCGAAACACACGTACAAAAATATTTTTTCGAAAGAAATTAGGTAACCTACCTGCGTGTATTCGCGAGGTCTTAGTTCGGGGTGAACCACTAGTATACCAACTGAATCCAGGTAATCCTATGTATGGCCTTAATATTGTTTGCATTAGATCTACAACAGAGTGTAAACTTTACTATACTTGTTTCAGAGCGCATATTCGCAGACCAGATACCAATTTGCACTGAATGCCCCGGAGTAGTAAAGCCAGACATAGTGTTCTTTGGGGAGAGTCTACCGGAGAGGTTCCAGGAGTGCCTTCAAGAGGACTTCCAGCATTGCGACTTGCTGATCATCATGGGATCATCGCTGGAAGTACAGCCCTTTGCATCACTTATTGACATGTGAGTATTGCCATGGCCCATAATGAAAGCATACTGGGAAATGGGGTTCTTTGCTTCGCTTGTTTGTTATGTACATAATCAATGATTGTGTAGGTACATAACAAAAGTACAAATTAACTTAAAAAGTTAAGCATGCAAAATTATTTCCAAGTTCACATAGCCACCAAATGAGTGGTTTCGGTAACAAACGTCCATCCTGTCAACAATTTATGGACACAACCGTAGTTGAACTGCCCGCTCAATGAGCCAGTGAACCTAGCCTTAGCATAGGTACATACACATTATTAATTATAAGTTCGTTGGGAGTCGGACGAGATATTTTATACTGTATCCCGACTCCCAAAATATCCGAAATAACATTCGGTAAATTTAAATTTTCTCGAAATGTGCCTCTCTGTTCTGCACCAGGATGTACTAATCCCGGTGTACATACATTTCCCAAAGATACAACATTAAAACAAGTAATTTAAAACAAAACAAAATAATACCCTCAACGCAATGGAACGGCTGAACCGATTTTGATCAAATATAGCTAAGAACAATCCCGACTAATTCACTTTCAAACAAAAAAATAATAATCAAAATCGGTTCATCCGTTCGGGAGCTACGATGCCACAGGCACAGACACACACACACACACAAAGGCACGTCAAACTTATAACACCCCGTCATTTTTGCGTCGGGGGTTAAAAAAGATGGGAAAAAGCTATATGTCGCAAAAATGTTGTAGCGACACAGCATAGCAGGTTATGTCGGAATCATTTCCATGAATCTGATTGTGTAGGAGCACACCTATAAGCAGGTGAAAAAATATCAAAAATAGCAAAAAAACTTCATGTTATCAAAGCGACAACGATTTGACAAGTGATCAAGCTTTGTCTGTGGATCCCCATCTTAGTGGCATGGTCCTTATAAGACGACATGACCCATTTTAGTCTCATGGTGATGTATAAGAGCTTCACTAACGATCGAACGCAGAGCTTTCAGGCTTATTGGTGAGCAACATATGGCGGAGACTAAGATCTAGAGTCTCGAGCACCGCCGTAAAGTTGCATGCCTTTCGATCTTCTATAGGTTACATTTCGGGGAATGTGCCTAGTAGCTTCATGATCTGATCCCACTATAAGCAGGCGCACGGCTCAGTACCATCTTTACCTCATCAGTATACCCGCAATTCGCACTAAGCGTTTCGGTTCCACCTTTGTAATGCGAACTGCTAAGGAATGGAACAAGTTGCCATCGTCTGTCTTTCCTGAAAACTATAATATGGTCTATTTAAGGCAAGAGTGAATAGGTGCTTTCTAGACCTTCGTTCATCGTAACTTACCAGGTGAGATCGCGGTCAATCGAGGGTCCCATTGCCCATTTTAGTGGCATGGTCCATTTCAGTGTAAATTGTATAATACTAGTGTGATTTCTGTTCAGGGTTCCAGACTGGTGTCCGCGCCTGCTGTTGAACCGCGAGAAGGCGGGCGTGCGCTCCCCTATAATGCGCATGCTCGGCATGGGTGGCGGTCTGCAGCTCGAGGAGGCGGTGCGCGACGTCGCGCGACTCGGCGACTGCGACGACGGCTGCCGCGACCTGGCGCGGCGTCTCGGCTGGGCGGTAAGCTATCCATCAGCACACCCCGGACCATCCATCCGGCATCATCAGCCTACAGAAGTTCACTGCTGGACATAGGCCTCCGAAGGAGGAGGAACTGTCTTGAGCCGCCTCCTTCCACCGTCATCCAAATTTGACAGAATTATTTATTTTTATGCGTTTTGTTTCTCTTTTGGTTCGGACAGTTGAGCGCTATATAACCTTATGGGTATTATTTTTTTGTGTTTTATTCTTTTTTCTATGTAATATTTCTTTGTTTTTTTGTTTACGTGCTATTATTATTTTTTATTTGTTATTTCTCTTAAGTGTGTGTGCTACAAATAAATCTTTCTTTCTTTCTTTCTTTCTGACCCGAAGTTTTTGAGGTCTTTCATTCAAACAATAGAAGTACGCGTAGATACATTGATCACGTGATGCCATTTTGCCACGCTTCTATTGATTGAATCAACACATCTCTGCATTATATCTGCATTGTATCACTGGGCCTATAACCGCGTGTATAGGCGCTGCATCTCTCGCCATACAATTTGTTGTGTATCTGCAGTAAGGTATTCAATTAATAAATATTCTTCCAGGATGAGCTGAACGCATTAGTGGCGAGCGAACACGAGCGCTTGGAACGCGACGGGGTCCCCGGGCCCCCCACCGACGCGCCCAGGGCCAGCGGGCTCAGCCATTCCGACGCTATCGACCCCAAGCTAGGGTAGCTACTAGCCTAGCCCTCTACTAAAAGCTTCTTAAATATAAGCTTAGCCTTGTGTCACTATCCAGTGGTTCGTCCGTGTTGGTTCTTTCTTGGTCATCCTGCTGTTAGGTCAGTGACCGGTTGTCATATTGTGTAATCGATGTCGATTACCAGTTTGCTCTTCATTGCGCTTCGTGTTTTAGCTTTTTCTCAAGAACCAAAGTAAAGTGAAGTATTTAAAACACAAAGCGCATTGAATAGCAAACTGGATATCGAAATCGAACTTCAGACTATTACGCAATACGACCCCGGGTTGGGATATGGCCGCCCTGAGCTGGCCTTGTGACCGATGGTCAGAGAACCACCGTTGTGAAAGGTTACAGTGCGCCTCGCGACTGTGATGAAAGGCTTGATGGCAATAATTAAGCATTGTTAAATTTTTGTAGGTAATGCTCATTAACGAAAGGGCGAAAAGAAAATCTGAATGGTCAAGTCTCGGCTAGAATTCTCTATAACTGTCAGCACTAGAATTACCTAAATGGACCTAATGGACCTAATAAGTCCATGTGAAAGTTAGAGTAATGCAAAGGAGCTTGCTATATAGAGATGACATAGCGTTATGAATCGCCGCGCGCCGTACTAGCCATCCTTCCAGTTGCGCCCAGCACGAGGTTTGTGTTATATATGTGTAGTTTGAGTCCAGGCTTGGAGTCAGAGACCCAGGCCGACCCCAGGCTAGGGTACGGAGGCCAAGGTCAACCCCAGACTAATGATTATAGACCTACGTCGATCCCAGGTCAAAGTCAAAGTCAAATGTATTTTATTCATTGAAATCACAAGGATCATTTCTAGTCTCAAGTCTTAATAGGATTAGGCCTTTATCGATCCCAGGTTAGACACTAGAGACCCAGGCCGACCCCAGGCTAGGGTACAGAGGCCTAGGTCAACCTCAGGCTAATGGTTATAGACCTGGGTCGACCCCAGGCTAGGGATTAGGCCTTTATCGATCCCAGGTTAGAGACTAGAGACCTAGTTCGACCGCAGGCTAGGTACTAGAGACCTTAATAAACCCCAGGCTAGAAACGAGAAGGCTAGTTCGACCGTAGGCTAGACTAGACTAGTACTAGAGTGGACTAGGCCAGGCTAGTGTACATTCACTATCTAGATACCTAGATGTAACTTGCTAGCACTAACGCCTTATAATGCACGGTATATCGAGATAAGTAATGGAATTGAGTTACACTGTTAAGAGTAAATTTCATCAGTCGTTAAAACTGTTTCGAGATTTTATGTACAGACAAACAAACATACGTTGCTTGTTTAAATAATAGTGCGGATAATCACCTTAGGTAAGGTTATGGAACCAGTAAATAAGCTTTATACAGCACTAAATTTATAATATAAAAAAAATAACACGGTTAATTCAAAGACAAAATACAAACTAATACTGTCTCTTTTTGTTTTCACGTCAAGGAGAAAGAGGACAATATTTTATTATCTGTTATGTAGGTCCTTAGAGCAATACGGCCTCCAAGCGTCCCGGGAGAGACGCTTAGGAATAATTGACAAATGGTTGTTACCTATCTTCTTGGGATGTGATTAAGGAAATAGCTTCGATCAAGAATTGTATTCTTGATCGAAGGGAAATAGTTTAGGTTTTTTAATATACCACAAAATAATTAAGGGCATTTGCTGGCAAGGGTAGGTATGATAAATGCCGGGTTGTAATTACTCAATCATCACAAGGTTTCGAAGTATGTTTTAATAAAAAAAAACACAATACACTTTGACGCTAGTTGCAGACACTCTTATCAGTGACTATCTCTCAGAATCAACTGGTGTTTTTCGCGTTATTAGAGTCTGTTCAAAAAGAGATCAGTCGTGGGATTGGAGGGCGCAGCTGTGCTTATTTACCTTTTTTGTTTAACGGGCAATACAATAGCGCGTCTGTTCATTTTGATCATTTTATATCTGTAATTATTTATTTAGTATAAAATTCAAAATTCCGACAGTTTGAATCCTAGGATAAAGAAATAGTTAAATAAACTAAATAAAACGTTAGTTCACAATTTGGCCACAACGCTTCTCTTTTTGAACAGACTACCTCGCGTAGAAAATTCACGCATTTAGTGTTACCGAAACTTTGCATATTGTAGAGGCATTTTTTATTTTTTTGGTGACGTTTGTCTATAACCTTTTTTTCGAATATATATAAAACATGTTCACCTTTCAATTCAGATTATAAAGTGAAATAATCATTGTTGAAAACCCTGATATTTTTAAGGGTATATTTAAAAATACGTTGTTTTTTCGGATATATTTGTAATTTTTTACTTAATTTTGTCTTTTTTGGCTTTAGACAGTAATTGTAGTTTAGTTTTTTTATATATAAAATAATTTATTAACTTTAGACTTATTCGGGAATTGATTTAATATTGATGTTGTTTGTTTTTATGTGTGGACTTAATACTGCAGTATCAAATTGTCATAAGAAAATAAAACTTAATAGTTTTTTACAATTAAACAGAAATCCTGCAACTGAACTACTGAAACTTTTGTGTATCAGTAGTTCAATCAATTGAGCTGTTAATTAAACTACTGAGAATGTACCGTGTTGGATCAGGGGGGCTACCCTTCACAACAGTTTCAATCCCAATCCTGTTTTCACAAAATTTAGCACTCGTGAGCAAAATCGAGATTAAAATTGAAATCGTGTACGCGACCGACTTCGCTTGTTGACTCTTGAGAGAACAACATGACGTAGGTGTGGCTACACACAACGCAATAAAACTACCATTCATTACATTTGTAAATAACTTGTATAATCCTTATTATTTCACCTAAGTAATTATTACTTATCCGCTCCGTTGCTCCGCGCAAAAAGTGGGGCGCTGTAAGTACGCACTCACTTCGAACCGCCGGGCGGGCGCGTGAAGGAGTACTTACCGCGCCCAACAAAAACTTGAGTTACGGTTAAAGGTAGCATGATTTTTATAAATGAATGGTTGTTTGGAGTAGCTAGAAGATAAGGCTTCCTATTACTGTTGTTTTTAGAGTCGGATCTGTTGTAAAATAATTTGAAAAAACGAGTTTGATGTTGACCGACGGAAAAACGGGGCAACAAAAAAGTCGACGAAAAGTTCATATTTTGACAAAAATTTTAAGGGTTCCCGCATGATCATACTATCATTCGAAAGAGCTTAAAACGTAGATTAAATACGTATATAACACTCATAGAAATCAACAAAATAGAACACTTACATCTTATTTCAAAGTTTGTCAACAAAACACTCACTGATGCACCAACACAGTTCACAGATTCTATCAAAATATAGAAAAGTATTCAATAGTTTATGGTTCGGAATGATTTAAAGTGTTGCCTGTATTTTTTTCCATAGATGGAATACATTTGTACGCAATAAAAACATGCGATTGAAAAAAAAAATGAAAAAAAATGCACTATATGCAATTTATGCAATTTGTAACCAAAGAAACATGGAGCGAATCAGCCTACAAAATATGTGTAACCAGAGAAACTTAACCAATCTAGCGGTTATTCCCAAATATCTTGGATTCGAGTATAGTCGGTTTCGCAGTCGGGTTCGCATCGGATTCAAGAGTACCAAATGGCACAATTTGACAGCAAATCCCAAATTAGGATTGCGATCGACTGTCAAGGGTAGCCACCCAGGGCTATAATGTGACTGTTGGGTGTTATGTTGTGTCATATTTTAACAATAGTTTTGATTTTGTTAGTACTCTCTAACTTATGCTAACCCGGCTTACGTTCCTTTTGTAACAGACAGTATCAACACCATTTACTTATTAATTATACAGAACACCAAACCTTTTTGCCTTAAAACGTTCCAGTCAGAGTGAGATAGCATCTAAACGTGTGTGAAAGACACGCACGCTAAAATAAGATTGATATTGTAAAAGCTGTTTAAAATGCTCTTGCTCTGTTTTCTAGTAATACTTGGTTTAGATGTAAACCCCCTTCATCAACGACATAGGACGGTAACTGATGGCTTGACTTATATCACAGATTTATAAGTATGGTACTAGACTTATATGTGTAATTGTATCATTGTATAAATAGACTACATAATTTACCTATTCCATATTTGTCTGTTATTGGAGGACAGTTAGGACAAAAAAAGGTCGATCTGTCCCCCTTTTTGCAAAAGTCGAACTTTTTTGTCATTGGCGCTCGTCGGTGTCTCCCATAGACTTGGAGCTAATTCGCGACGATCCTCACACACGAGGATGATTCGTTTTTTTGGAAGAGTCGTCTTTTTTCATGTTTTTTTTTCTTAGCCGCGTCTTTGTGTTTTGAATGCCCATGTTCACACGAATCACGAATCGTGAAAAATGACGAATACGTCTATAAATTCGTGATCCGTGTGAACATGGGCATTCAAAAAGCATTGCATCGAAGCTCTTAGAATTTACATTCTAGATCTGTGGTGTCTCCATACAGAATCTATGTTATACGAGGGCGACACTGAAAGCTTTCAGAACTGGCCACATGTAAACGATATAATAAAAAAAAAAAAAAAAACTCTGCTAATATTATTCATTCATTTGTCATTCGTTTTACTTTTTGGCGGCAAATTGTAAATTGTCTGTGTCACGTCAAGCAAGAAGTTAACGCGATTATTTTTTTCTAAGAACTCAGGGTCGCCCTCGTACACCATACAAGCTTATATTTTTAGTGTTAACCAATTTAATTCTTCGTAAAGGTCATTTCGTTGTTACAATCACTTACTTTTTAGTGTTTAAATACAACATTATTGTTAATGAGTAGCTAAACACGAATGTTTATTAGATGCTCTAAGAATAGTCATCATTAGAATCTGAAGACGTTAGACTGCTTTCTCCATAGAATGTTATGATGAACGGTCTCTGGTTGTTGTTCCTTAGACGTCAAGAGTTACCCCCCTCCTCCCCTACCGTCTTCCCCCTAGGCCTAGACCGTTATAATAATGTTGTTGGTCCATAGAAGTTGCTGCGCCTTGATTGAATAGAACTCAAAAATTATCTTGCAAATATAATGCTAATATTTATTATTGTTGCGATTCTTAGATGAATTAGGTAAGTACAATAAGATTTTGCACTGGAAGTTAGAAAATACTTGAATTAATTTACTTACATTTGGAGTGCAAATTATAAACTGTATTTTATACTTTTCTTTTTATACGGCCTTTCTCACAAAGTACAGTTGAGTGGAGGATAGCCTGGAAGATACAGCAATAGTTTGTTACTCGTGTAGTTACTGAGAAATTCTATGCTGCCGAATTAAAATTGTACCTGAGTAAGTTTTAGTAGTAATAGAGCTTTTTCGTGAAAGAGTTCGTCCGGGGAAGTACTATTTCTGCCTCAAAGCAGTAGAAATTAAAGACACTTTCATCTTTATGACTCAGAGTGTCGGGCGCGGGCGCAGTACAATACCACATAGGGTGCGTCCTAGGTGGACGTGACCTATGTGGTAATGTGTTGTTAAAGGCAGAGGTTACCGCTTAACATCAGGTGGGCAATCTGCTTGTTCCGTCATTCACGTTGATAAAAAAAGGTGTGTCACACTCACTCTCCCTCAAAAAATACCCGTGCTACCTTCCAGGGACTAAGGGAGGGACCATGGGTAACAAACGATTGAAATGCCAAAGTTTGCACAACGCAGGACTTTGTGACCAAGGCCTTCAGTCGCTAAATATAAAGATGTGACGTCATCATCTTTCTCGCGACTGTATTGCATGTTATTTCTTGTGAGAGGGATTTCGACTTCGCAGACCAAAATAAAAGCAATACAATTGACAATAGATCTCATTTATTGATGTTACCGATTTGCTGTTGAGATATACCTATGTTTAAAATTGTATCCAAATGCCTTTGTATATTTTATCAGTAAATAAAAAGCGTATTGTAATATTTATTTGTTTTATTGTCATTTTACAGAAGTATTTATTTACAAACTTAAAAAACGAAAGGAGATTATATTTTTTTTCGGAAATTTAGGCTTTTTGCTCAGCGAAAAGGCAATATAATAATCAATCCTATTGAATAACTTAAACACTTTTCTTGCAATCACAAGATTAAATTCATTAAATTATTTTTTGGGAGTTACAGGCATATTCAAGAACCTTATTTCAATATAATTTGCAACGTTACAATCCTTACAAGTCGTCACAGTCATGTTTTTAGTAAAATGGTGGCCGTTTTACAAAAACTTTAGTAGACAATTTCCACCAATTTGAAAAGTCACGCAAAACACTTCCATTTCATTTCACTACTTTACACTGGGTGCTACTTCTTCTTTTGTTTGTGGCTACTGTGGTCCTAACTGATTTGTGTATTATTGAACGAAGTAACTGTCAAGATCCTGTCAAGTCATAGTACTGTTCCTCCATGTCAAATTATTTTAGCACTAACTGCGCCCGCGACTTCGTGCGGTAAATCCATATTAAACTACAGGCTCATTAGACTTTTCATCGTTGTCTCAGGACGGTGGACGCAGTGCAATGCCGCATAGGACGCGTCCTAGGTGGACGTGACCTATGAGGTAATGCATTGTTAAAGGCAAAGGTTACCGCTTAACATCAGGAGGGCCATCTGCTTGTTCCACCATTCTCGCAGTTAAAAAAAAGAACCCTGCAAGATATTGAAATGAAATATGAAATACACGAAAATGTAAGGTAAATTCCCTAAAATTTTAATAAAAAACATTTACTTTGACTAGAGATTTTTACAAAAATTCTAAAAGTCATTTATCATTAATAGCGGTTTTCAGTTAAATTTTATTATATTGGTATATAGATACACCACTACATCACAGAGTACATCACTAATAATTTTACCGAAGTAAGGTCCTTGAATACTGCTGTAGGAAAGTAAATCTTAAAAATAAAATGAATATTCTATAAAATTCCGCCTCTCCACTACTATTTTGTACAATTGGCAATTGATCATCTTTGAGGCTTTGTTTCACAATCAATAAGTAAAGGTTTAAGTAGTTACACAGCGAGTTAACTACTTCGAGGTTAAATCCTTTCGTTAACTATTAACTTACTAAGCAGATTAAGTGGTGATTAACACTACTGAGGGATTGTTAAACGCAAATACTTGTTTACTAAGCTGTTATATTTTTGAAGTAGCTTACTTAGAACTTTACTTATTGATTGTGAAACAAAGCTTGTGTCTTGCACAAACCTATATCTAAACTTGCTATACAACTGACAGCTGAACACCAGAGTGGAGGTGTTTTTACTTTGCAATGTATTTACATTAACATCTGTGGGGTTAGCACGAATATACAGGGCGTCCCTAGACTATGCGACATGAACGGCAAGTACCTTAAATATTGTAGATAGGATATTTTGCTGAAATGAGACTTTATTTTATTTTTAAAACATAGTGAAAATGCATTCAAAGATTTTCTAAAAATTACTTGCTTCGTCTGGTAATCTAACAGACTTAAATGTGAAAAAAAAAAACACCTCGTATTTTTATGACGGCTGTCTCGCTAGCGTCTTGATACTGGCAGGATCCAATTCCATTTACGGCTGTCTCGCTAGCGTCTTGATACTGGCAGGATCCAATTCCATTTACGGCTGTCTCGCTAGCGTCTTGATACTGGCAGGATCCAATTCCATTTACGGCTGTCTCGCTAGCGTCTTGATACTGGCAGGAGCCAATACCATTTACGGTTGGCTCGCTAGCATCTTGATACTGGAAGGGGCCAATACCATTTACGGTTGTCTCGCTAGCGTCTTGATACTGGCAGGGGCAATACCATTTACGGTTGTCTTGCTAGCATCTTGATACTGGAAGGGGCCAATACTATTTACGGCTGTCTCGCTAGCGACTCGAAAACATCCGGTGCCCAATTCTTATGCTAATAGATAAATACTGAACCCGACGTTTTTATACTAAATCTATCAGTTTAACAAATCATTAGCAAGAACTCTTGTATGAAAATGTTGGGCAATTGTCGACCACCAGACTAGCTATTCGTGGTATGGCGTCAGGCAGTTTCCTTTATTCCTTAGCATCGGTGATACCTTCAGCACTGATCGCGAACATGGCTTCAGTCTCGGGCAAACATGGACTGTCGTAGATTTTGCATACCCTGAAACAAAACAAGTTCTTTTTTGTTATTATATTTCTTTTGATTTTTTTAACCCCGGACGCAAAAACGACGGGGTTTTATAAGTTTGACGTGTCTCTCTCTCTGTGTGTGTGTGTGTGTGTGTGTGTGTGTGTGTGTGTGTGTGTGTGTGTGTGTGTGTGTGTGTGTGTGTGTGTGTGTGTGTGTGTGTGTGTGTGTGTGTGGCATCGTAGCTCCCGAACGGATGAACCGATTTTGATTGTTTTTTTTTTGTTTGAAAGTTGGATTAGTCGGAAATGTTCTTAGCTATGTTTGATCAAAATTGGTTCTGCCGTTTCATTGCGGTGAGGGTTTTTTTTGAATTTTTACAAAATTAATTACTTGTGTTTTTTGGAGATTTCCCATGTACGATCTCAGGCAGACTCTTTAATTATTTTCTTAAGAAAAGCCCCGTTTATTAAACACATTTGCATTGGTCGCAGCCAAGAGTTGCTGTAGGTAATGTCATGTGAGGGTTTTTTTTTTTTTTTTTTTTAGTTAATTTGTGAGCGACCCCAACGGCTAAGTATGTTTTGTTAAGTATGCTCTAGTTTTGTTTTAGTAGTAGTAGAGCTTTTTTGTGAAAGAGTTCGTCCGGGGAAGTACTACCACCATACCTATTTCTGTCACAATGCAGTAGTGCTCGCATTGCTGTGTTCCGGTTTGAAGGGTATGGGTGCCGGTGAAATTACAGGCACATGAGACTTTTCATCTTTATGTCTCAGGGGGCGGGCGCGGTGCAATGCCACATAGGGCGCGTCCTAGGACGTGACCTATGTGGTAATGCACTATGCATAGGCTTCATCCATCATACCAAGTTGTATAAAAAAAGATGTCCTATCGTAGCTTCCGAACGGATGAACCAATTTCGTTTTTTTTTTTTTGTTTGAATGGTGTTTTTGTCGGGTGTGTTCTTAGCTATGTTTGATCAAAATCGGTTCAGCCGTTTTCCGTTGGGGTTTTTTTTAATTTTTACAAAATTTATTACTTGTTAGTGAATATGTACACACCTATTATCCCCCCTTCCTTTGCGTAGATAGAGTCTGGTAGTAGAGGCGTGGGCGATAATATGCCCACCAATGGGCTTCTTAGTGTCCGCGTTGAATACACCCACGGAGTCCACTTGCGCAACCACTTGGTTCGTTATCACTACTGCTACGCCGAACTGAAACAAACATTTATATATAAATAAAAGGCAATGTCTGTCTGTTTGCATATGTTACGCCTAACGATTGGCGTAAACGCATTTAGAGCCTCTTAGCCCAATCTGGTCACGAGTGGACGTGTTATAGGAAATGTAGAATTGCTAGCGCCATCTGTTATCGGGTATAAGCACTGCGTTATTGGACAAGGATGAATATACGGCTGAGCTGCTTTAACCAAAATAAAAAAGTATGGACGGGCCTTACCCATACAAAACGTCCGTGAAAAATAAGTCACAATTACAACACACGTACGTTACGTCACTCGTTGCCGTCACAAAGACCGACTGAAGCGAAGTGAGTGAGTGAGCTCACTTTATAAGCTTCAAAACTATCGTTCCCCTCTCCATACTTTTTTATTTTGGTCGAAGCTAAGCTGTCTATGAATAGTTCGAGAATGTTCTACGAAATTATCGATAAGTGTAGGTTTATACTGCTTACGTATAAAGGCGGAGCACGCTCGAAGAGCAATCAGTCTTAAATTGGCTTACAGAATCGATCGAGAGTTCTTACTTGAGAGTAATTTGTTAGTAAATTAGTCGTAGTAAATAGTAAAATAGTGTTTTTGATAATTTCATTAAGTGTTTAATTTTGGTTAAACCGGAATTCATTCTGTTTGCTTCATCCAGAACCCTAGCTCGTAACATTATGAAGCTGATTGTACAGACCTCATCAGCCAGCCGAAGCAGCATCCTCATGAACCTGCCGAGATGAATCTGCCGCGAGTTCAGCTCCCCGCGTCCCGAGTAGTCTGTCCTGTACAACGCTGTAGCGCTGTCCACTATTATGAGCGAATACCTGAAACGCAAGTTAAGCACATGAACATTTCACTTTCGACTGAGAACATCTTTTTTTTAACTTGCAATGTTTGTCCGGGTGGAATCTTGCAACTGAATTTTAAAGCAGTTATCCTCAACCGATTGAGCTGAAATTTTGCATACCTGTCAAGTTCCGATGACAATACAATATGATGGTGACAGCAAGCTGATGATGGAGACGGAAGGTGGACAACGGAACTCGTCGATGGATAATAGTAGACTATTCAAAGTTAAAACATGTTTCAAAACATGTTTAAAACACGCCATAAAAATATGTATTTCATATAAAAAATTATTCGATAAAACATTTTTTGTTCTTTTACTGTTCAAAACTATCAGTTGGTATTAAATTATAACACACAAATTACACACACACACACAAGTAAATTATAATACACGATAAATTTTTCCTAGGTCAAATGTAGCATATTATATCTATCTCCAAGATCCAAGGTATTCCTCCCTGTGTGTGCTAAATTTCATACAGATTTAGGCAGTAGTTTTGCGTAATTGCGTTAAAGCAAAATTATACTTTATTTCACATTTATAATTAAAACATTAGTAGGATTAGAATAGGATTATGTAATTTGATGAACTTTCCTCATTCATTTATTTAGGAAGGAACAATGGTAGGTAATATTATGACTTGAAAACATAGTCGACACCTACCTCAGTACTACTGAGTACACCTAGTACTAATCTACCTACACTAATAAAAAGATTTTTATTTAAAATATTTTTTCTTAAAACTCGCTTTTATAAAATTAGTAATCGGAACCGTGAGCTGATCAAAATGAGCCCAAACACCGCCAGTCTACTATAGTCTACAATCCATCACGGAGTTCTGTTGTCCACCTTCTGTCTTCAACATCAGATCAGCTCGCTGTCACAATAATATTGAATTGTAGTCGATCTTTGACGAGTATGCAAAGTTTCAATTTAATCCGACGTTTCTAAGTGGTGAAATCACGATCAAAGATTCCGTTGCATACCTACAAATATACAGACCAAGCTATTATTAAGCGTGTTAAAAAAAACAATAATTAAATTGTAAAATGTGTTTTTAAAACAATGTTCAAAACATGTTAAACACTACAAAAAAAACAAATAATAGAATATGATTTTAAACATGTTTTTTTTTTGCCGATCAAAACACAGTTTTGTTATTTTTGAAATAATAAACTGTTTTTTTCCAACCCGGTTGGACCATCGTGGGAAGTAGACGTGACAAGTGGTGAGCTCACCGCCATTACTTCCCACGACTGAATCTGCTAACGCTTTCTTACAGTAATAACACATTCCTTAAGCTAGCAGTCAGGACAAATCTTATACCAATAAATCATACAAACAAGTCCGGGTAATCCCTTAGTCAGCTTTTACGACATCCACGGGAAAGATGGAGGGATCTATTCTTTGGCCGGACACACCACGACATATGTATGTATGTTATTTTTAATCTTTTTTCTGTGTAGGTTAAATGATAATAAGAATTATAAGAGGTGTTACCTAGTCTCCGCCATCATCGCACAAGCCTGCACCAGCAGCTGTGTCTGGTGGTCGGTGTTGTAGGCGCGCGCGTACGCCACATTGTCCAGCACCGACGAGGCTTCCATGGCGTAGCGCTGCGCCACGGCCAGCAGCCGCTCCGGACGGAACGTGCCTTCAGTGTCTATGTACATGCACTTCCCCTCGCCACCGGACTGTTCTACTGGTAACTGGAACCACAAGTATAACCGCTTTAATTTTAACATAACATAACACCCAACAGTCACATACATAGTCCTGATCCCACACTAGGATTCCCTGTGTCGTGGGTATGAGAAACTACGAGTACTATGGTACCATTACACCCACCCCTTAACAAATATTCGCAGCGGGAATCGAACCCGCAACCTTTCGCTTCTCAGCCAGCTAGTCAGCTCAGTCTAGCTGGCATCTCAGCCATTATTTGTCAACGCCATCTACTACTATTTTTTTGGAATTTTATTTTTATGTTTTTGAGCTTTCAGATAATACCCCTTCTTCTTCTTCATATAATGGCTTCTGAGGAGCGCACCAAACAACTTCGCCAATGTCAAGTGTTTTTTTTTTTTTTTTTAGTCATTTCTTCAAGAGTCCGTTAAGTCATAACGCTGTTTAAATAGTGGCAGAAAAACTGAGTTTTATTATGAAAGCATTTAAATTACCTGACAAGTGACAGCCAGAGTGTGACAAATCTGTGTCTTCCCCGTGCGGAACTCTCCAAATATCTCGGTGATGGAGCCGGTCTCGATGCCGCCGCCCAGCAACCTGTCGAGTTCCTTTGACCCTGTCGTCAGCTGGATTATTTCTGCCCTGAAAATGTTACGTTTCAACTATGTACCTGCTACACTTTTACTGCAAAATCAAATAAAAACCGGCCAAGTGCGAGTCGGATTAGCACACGAAGGGTTCCGTACCGTATGGGTCAGATTGTACATAAGAGGGCACTGAGGAAAAATACTCATTTTTTTTCTTTTTTTTTTACCCAAAAAAACTGTTTTTTTTCCTCAGTGCCCCCTTATCTGCACCCCAACCAAAAAATATGGAGACTATAGTAACACACACTCTGAAAATTTCAACTGTCTACATACTATGGTTTATGAGATACTACCCGCCGACTGACAGACGGACGGATGAACAGCGGAGGCAAATACAAATACAAATATTTAAGTCCAAACATTTTAAATATTACAAGTTTAAACATTATCGCATATTAATTAATTAAACACTACGACACAGATAAAATAATACTATACCTCATGCCATACAACAAAACGCGACCGCCATAACTCGGGCTATTATGCGGGCTATTTTGGTTGCCTGACCTGGGCGCTAGATGCCGCTAGCAGGGAAATTATAGCTAGAGCCACCTAGCTCCTGCAACTGTAATTACCGCGTAAAACGCGCACACACTCAAAAGATGGCGTTTGTTAAAAAACTTAGACACGTAGGTACACTGGGTGATTGGAAGGTGAGTGCAAAGCTGTAAGGGAAATTTAGTCTTTTCAAGATGTAAAACATCAGCCTCTAGTTTGGACTGAAGATCAACCGCAGCAAAACGAAAGTGATGATTGTTGACCGTGTCAATAACAACTTGCCGGAAGTCACGCAAATCGCAAACTGTGATGAGGTCCAATCATACATTTACCTCGGATGTTTGATCACAAACAATGGTGGATGCGTATGGCGATTTCTAGGTCCGCCATGGATAAGCTGAGCAAGATATGGAAAAGTCGTAGCATAACAAAATCTACTAAGGTCCGTCTCGTTAGAGCGCTGGTGTTTCCCATATTCCTCTATGTTGCAGAAACATGCACTCTTAGGGAGAGCGAGAAAAAGAGGATAGATGCTCTTGAGATGTGGTGCTGGAGAAGAATGCTTGGGGTTTCGTGGACAGAGTTTCGTACCAATCAGTCCATACTCCGAGAACTCGGCATCATGCAGTGACTATCAGCTAAAAAACAACATTGTTTACAACCTGTAATACAGGTTTTTTCTAAAACCTATCTCAGGCACCAGGCTCTCGCAAAACAGGTTTTCTTTTTTCATCACGCTTTCCTACAATGTAATATTATACACAAGTTATGTTACTTGGATGACAATGAAACCTTTTGTGAAGAGCTAAATAAACTTTATACTAAATAAACTTTATACTTATACTTTATACTTTATTGTTTCCAAAAACCTGATTCTTTAAATCTTTTATTTTTTTGTGAACTAAAGTGTCTGTACTGAAAATCTCTGATGACACAGATGCTTAGACCATGTTTTGTTAGATTGCTTACACATTACTTGAATTACAAAATAAAATAAAAGAAAACATTAATCAATAAAACTGGCAATTATTAGCAATTAACTGAAAATTTCAGGGTATAACGAAAAAAAAACGGTAATAAGAAATAGTCGGGCTTCGTATTATAACTTTTATGGCTCAAATAGTTCTAAATGGTCTAAACTACCTTCCCCTTACAGCTTTGCACACATCTTCCAATCACCCTGTACGACGATTATGATTTTTCAAACTCAACAGATGACCCGCTCGCAACTTCGTCCGCGCGTAATCAGAATAATTTCCCGGCATGCAGACCACACCTTTAACATTAACAACCACACCGTGACACGACCTTTGAAACGAACGAACACTCAGTTCGTATTTCAATTTAGGAGTCCCACTCCTGAAAATATTTGAATCCCAACAACTACCTATACCGTGAAACTATATTTTACGTCGAAATACGCTAAAATATGGCAGTGTATTTTTTTACAAAGTTGTCTTTGTTCAAAAAATACACTACCATATTTCGTTCCCGTGGCATTTTTCATATATTGCTAATTTTTATGTTTGTTTTATTTTATTTGAGGAAACTACCTATAAACCAGTAACGAAACGCCGGTTTCCTTGACGGCCGAAGCGGAAATTTCAAGTATCTACTGCCAACGCTTTCCGAAATACAGAGCATTTTTGTTTTACGCTTAGCATAAGAATTTTCGAAATTCCTTTTTAGTTACAAGTTACAACCCTTCGCATCAAGGCAAACACACCCTCCAAATTACAAGTCTACTCGGCTTAGGCTGTGCGTTGTTACTCGGTCAGTCAGCCAGTCAGCAGGACATTGTCTTTTATATATATATTCGTCTTTAGTTACAATGTTATCAAAATTGATGTCTGACATTTTATTTGAAAATTTTACAATAGAAAGGAAATACGGAAATACTAGTTTTCTCTTTCATTTCGGGCATGACGTCATATAGGCGTGTCATCTGTTTTTTTAAATAACGCCATCTATCAAGTCATTACTACCTGTGGTACTAAATTAAACTGTGTCTACCCCAACGTAGTTCAAATATTTACCGCCAGAGAAACGACATCATTTGAAAAATAATTAAACTTGATTACAGAGGCATTTATTTAATTTTCCCTTGTTATGGGTATTTTTTCCTATAAGAAAATCTTTTTTTCAGGATCTAATATTCATTTTTCACATACTTCAATAACAAATCTATACCCGTAACGCCATCTATTGAACTTCAATAGAACAATATATTTTTTTCTTTGGGATGAGACCCCGTGACTACGATAAGAAATATAAATAATACTTGGTAATATGAACGGTCCTGTTGGCACCCTTAGGGTGACACCTAAAAATGTTGATCCAAAATTTGTTTAGTTGTGTCACTTGGTCTTTCTTGGTCACACTACATTAATTACATGACAATGTTGAGCATGTTGGCCCTGGAAAGGGCCTTGGTTCTGTAAGAAGGATGACAAGGGAACCTGGGTTCAGTGCACCTAACAGAGGCTCCTTCAAGCAATGTTAAGATTATCGATGTCGACCTCTGTGGCGCGGCGGGCGGTGGTTCGCCTGCGACACAGGAGGTTGCGGGTTCTATTCCCGTCTTGGAACAAATATTTGTATGATCTGCAGATATTTGTTCAAGGTGTTCTGGGTATTTTCCATGTATAATAAAAAATATCTATATCTAGTACCCATAACACAAGCTCTGCTTAGCTTGGGGCTAGATAATATAGTAGTAGTGAGTAGTAGTAGAGCTTTTTTGTGAAAGAGTTCGTCCGGGGAAGTACTACCACCATACCTATTTCTGCCGCAAAGCAGTAGTGCTCGCATTGCTGTGTTCCGGTTTGAAGGGTATGGGTGCCGGTGAAATTACAGGCACATGAGACTTTCATCTTTATGTCTCAGGGTGGCGGGCGCAGTGCACTGTTCATAGGCAGAGGTTACCGCTTAACATCAGGTGGGCCATCTGATTGTTCCATCATCCAATTAGTATAAAAAAAAAAAGTATGAACTGTCCAGCATCATATATTATTATTTATTATCTATCTGTTTCTTACCCATTTATCCAAACACGAAAAAACTGCATGCAGCAATGAAAATGTAAGAAAAATTCACAAAACATCCAGATTACCTAAATAAATTATGAAGTAAATTTTGTAGTTCTAGGTAATTTACACCCACATTATTATGGTGATGGTCTAATGATGAAGGTGGGTAGACAGTGGAACTCCTGAACGGATAATAGTAGACTGGCTGCATAAGGCACATTTTAATGAAATTGCAGTTCGCCGGGGGCTACCCGTACGAAGTCCGGGGCGAGCCGCTAGTTATTTATATTTGATTGTTATGTACTTCTAGATAAAAAAACTGTCTTAGCCTTTAAATTTGTGTTAAAATGTTGCATGTTCGATGTTGTGTTTGCCAGTATGTATCAGCCCTAAACTAACTCAATGTTTTTTTTTAATAAAAAATATAGTATTGTTTGGCAGGAGGAGGCTGGTGGGGAAAGGGGTGTACCCCTCACCCCTGGCACCACTGCCAACACCATTCTTTCCGAATCGTTATTTTAGTTTGCTTAAATCCTCCGATATTACATAGGCTATTGGGAATTGGCGTGCAGGTGTCGGTTCTAGCTTGCTGCGCGTTGTACTAATATTTATTGTGGCTGCGCGCCCTATCGGGCCACGCTTACGCTTAGTGTGGGAACATGGTGATAACAGTTCTCTAGTGTTTTAAGTCCATGTAGGACTGTCACTCATTTTGAAGTATGAGACTCCAATATTACATAGGCTTTCTCGAAAATGTGCATTACCTTTTAATAAGAGTGGTAGTGTTATAATCAGGGACCCAACCCCTACCAGCTTTAATCCTTTTTACCCCCATACAACTGCCAAACGCAAATCCAACCCTTTAAAATAAAAACTTATTACCTTTTCTGATGAAACTCTGTGGCAGTTGTGAATCCCATAGGCACAAGCTTAGACGCTTCTACCAATATTTTATCTGCTTTTGCTTCTGAAATGCCTTTGATGGTGATAAGCCATTTCTTAGGAGTATAGGCCACAGATTCCACAGTGTGGTAGCCGGCCTCTTCCAGTTTTTTGATGTCTCCAGATGTGATTCCATTACCCTGTTAAATACACAAATTATTATAAATAAATAATGCTGGACAGTTCACACAACATTATCTAGCCCCAAGCTAAGCAGAGCTTGTGTTATGGGTACTAGACAACTGATATACTTAATAAAATACATAGATAGATATTTTTTATTATGCATAGAAAATAACCAGAACACCCTGAACTAATATCTGCGATCGATTGTTACGAGGCGGGAATCGAACCCGCTACCGCTTACGTTGCTGGCAAACTTTCGCCCGTCGCGCCACAGAGGTCATCAATATAGGTATTCATTCAGTGCCTTATTTTAGGTACAAGCTCAGTAATCTAGCACTCCCATATTCCAGTTTGTCGGACTCTTGGCTCCTGGCCTGGAAGTAGTATTTATTCATGCAAACATTTGTACAGCAGCGGGAATCATGCTCGCACCGTTCGCTTTTTCTCATTTATTTGCTTAAACATGGTTAAAAGTTCTTGCAAGTTGCATTGTTTCACATGTAAAAAAATAGTGGAAATTTAAGTATGAAGTTTAAAAACTGAATGTGTTGAAAAAGCTGGTGAGGGGGTTTTGCCCCCTGTGAGCGGGGAAACGGGGAAACTTATATTTTTTTAAGTTTAAGTATGAAGTCATGGTAAATATCCTGTTTCTTGTGAAAAGTATGTGCTTAACCATGATAGTTTTAAAAGCGACGTGAAGTCGCTGCCCTATCATTTATACTGGAAATAAAATCTAACACTATAAACAGTCCCGAGCTATTTAGTCAACGTCTCAACAATATGTACAAGATCTTATTATCCTTTATATACACCTATTGTTAATACGACCTATAGGCAAAATGCATTTCTACAATGTGCAAGCATCAATTTCAATAAGCCGTGTAAACCAATGGACTTTGATCTATTCTCCACGAGTGTAAGCTCAGCCCGTCAGCGGCTTAGCAGAGACTTTTTCGTAGTTTGGTTAATTTTGTAACTGTACTTTAGTTAATTATGTATTTATGTATCTTCGTTACTGTTGACTAGTTTGTTCTTTTATGCTCTCTACGCGTGAAAACCTGTAGCTAGCTTTTTGTTTTTTAACTTTGTTTTTTATGTATATAGATAGCTGTTGGTTTTCCTAGTAAATAAATATAAAATATAAATTTAAAAAAAAGTTACAAGTATGACGTGTCATACTCCGGTATGGGTTCTCGCTAGTACACTCATGAGGTACTGCCCCTGAGTGTCACTTCACCCAATTCGATTTTGGTTACAGAATCAACACAGGGCACTTCAACATGAGTTGATTAGGTTCAACATGAGTTGATTAGGTTCAACATGAGTGACATACCTGACTCCGCATGGTCTTGCGCATCACGCCCCTAGAGTGTATATTAAAACACGGAGCCAGTTGCTCGTGTGGGAGGTCCTGAGCGGAGCAAACCTATGAAGCCGAGCGGAGTGAAGGAATGAAGGAAGGGGGAGGTAGCGAAGGCAGTGAGTCGGCAACCTCCGTAGCGTAGCGAAGGTCGAGTGGGTGAAGTCATAATTAGGTGCAACCTCGCAAGAGTACTGGCGAGAGCCCATACCGGAGTCCGAAACTTCAGATTATTCATGCCTACTTAACGAAACATTCTTTTTTCTTCCCTTTTCCCCGCTAATAAGGGAGGGGTCCTCTCCCCTCACCCACCGTCCCTTGGTGGTTCCTCCTTCCAATACCGGCGGGAGTAGCTCCTGCCTCTCCCTCCTTCCGATTTGGTTCTTTAACCTTCTAGGGTCTTATTCTAAAGATCTTACTATCGGTTGGTCTTATTCTAAATCCGAGCCTAGCTTTTCCGAATTATTAAATGGAAATAATATGAAGCTTTCTCAAGGCAATGAAAAACTTCTGAATCCAAGGTGGTACTTGGACAAGTTACAACATGGAAAGAAGAATAAAGTATACCTCAAGCTTGGTAATGAGTTGTGGTCCAACCTCGTCCAAATCTTCATCAACGGTAGCTGTAACTGCGGAAGCTGTGGCTGTCATTTTGCACTTGAAAGTCCGACTTTAGTTCCTTCACACTACACACAATTAACTATCACCGAAGAAACATCTGATCTTTGATGGACTTCTCTTTGTTGTGTTTGGATATAACTGTCTTCCTGGTTTAAGTAAACTCTAAAGGAATCGTTTACGATACAAATGAACCGTGTAACCCAATGTTATCTTAGCAGTTATTACGTTTATTTCCAGGAATCTAGACAAAAAAAGCGGATAAAAGTTCACATTTACACAATCAAAATTCAAAAACACAAAGCATCTGTTCCCTACCCCAGACAATGTCAGTGTCACAGACAAACAGTGTACAACCGTTGAATGTAACCGTTCGGCACCTGCCATAGAGTGGAGTACTTACAGGTCTTGCGTGAACGTGCCAGACCGTTCACCGTAAGTTGGCACCTGCCATGGAGTATTTACAGGTGTAAAGTAGTACATCTGTTTGTAAGTGCTATACCATGGACAAAGTTTTATTGGTCCATGGCTATACGTACTAGAAAGTCTTATTAGCTTCCAGCGAAGAAACTAGGGTAAATAGCGCCAGTTACCCGCACCGCACCCGCCCCTTACCCGCAGCTTAAGTTGTAGATTCATTGATGGCCCGCCTGGGCCCACACATGGGACACATTCATGGCCCATGCCCGCCCGATTGATTGATTGAAGAAGCGTCAAGTCTCTGTACTACTTCCATGCTTTAGTTCTTCTTCTGAGTTTCCCCCGAAGTTCCCTCTGATATCCCTCGTTCCCGTTACTCGTCCCATACTCGTCCCACTTCCTTTGCATAGAGTATTTTTTTTTTATGTGTAATAAATGTTGCCTTGTGTAAATACTTTCTGCAAGAGATACATTTTAAACTGTGATTATATATATCTAGCCAGACAATTTTTTTGAATTCTCTTAGGTTTTAAATTAATCTCTAGGCTTTCGACACCGTGGGCTACTCCATATATATTGTTGTTTTTGGGCCACTCCGCAGACAAAGGCCACTTGTTCAAGAACATGTCAGGAACTCATGAACACAGACATATATTTAATTAGGTATATATATTTGTTTTTTTAAGGTTAATTTTATTATGTTTTTGACTTGTGACTGCGAGACGCACCCACCTGGCTCCGGCGGAAGATCAGCGTTGTGTAACCATACGCAACATCATTCTGAGTCGGACTCCAATTTGTGACGTCACTGAATGCCGTGGATGTCACTGAGAGACATTCAATTAATTGTAGTTAGTTAGACCTGGTGAGGGAGGTGGTATGGCGCGTGCTGAGCGCGCGTGAGGACGGTCTACGCGTGGCGCTGCTATGCTGTGACCTGTCGCGCGCGTTCGATACCGCCGACCATCACCTCATCTCCGACAAACTCAATTTCTACGGTATAAGGGGCCCGGCCCTGTCCCTGTTGAGCTCCTTCATGTCCAACCGCACTCAGACCGTGGTAGGTGAATATGGGCAACTGAAGTCAGCTGAATTGATGAACACCATGGGAGTACCGCAGGGTTCGTGCCTCTCAAACACTTTGTTCAGTCTTCTGCTAAACGACCTTCCTGTGGTAATAAGCCTCTACGGCTGTTTGTCAAGTAAAAGAAGAATATACTTCCTGTTATGTCAGTGATATGACAACATGAAATGTATAACTAAAACTATGTGCAATTTTGTTAAATAAAGCCTATAAATACGGGTTTATCCTTTACTTCAATTTATTTAACAAAATGGAAAAATATCTACGCCCAGAACGTTTCGACGGAGACCCGTCCTCGAACCAAGATCTATCCACCCAGTGGACACATTGGAAAAGAACATTCGAAAATTTTGTGACAGCGATCTCAACAACGGAAAAACCAATTACAAAAGAAGCGAAATTACAGCTTTTGACTAACTATCTATCATCTTCAATATTCGCTCACGTGCGCGACTGCACCGAATATGATGAAGCTCTAAAGAAACTGGACACAATATATCTGAAGCCTTCTAATGAAATTTACGCAAGGTACATATTGGCAAAACGATTCCAGCAAGCGGGTGAGTCCATTGATCAGTATCTCCAAGCACTTAAACTGCTTTCTAAACAATGCAATTTCAAGGCAGTGACAGCAGAACAAAATGAAAGTGAGTTAGTTAGAGATGCTTTTATTGCCGGACTTTCATCATCTTTAGTGCGACAAAGATTACTCGAAAATGGTACACTAACATTAGACGATGCATTCAAGCAGGCCCGTGCTGTAGAAATGGCCCGCATACACAATGATAAGTATCAGCAAGCCAGTACGTCTAATTCTTTTGTAAATGCGGTGCCTACTTCTGACAGCCGTAAAGCACTTCCTCAAGAACTATGCTATTTCTGCGGAAATAAAAGACATGCACGGCGGAACTGTCCCGCTGCTGATTCAACATGCCTTAAATGTGGAAAAAGAGGTCATTTTGCAAAAATATGCAAATCTACAACAACACACCAAAGTGCCTTCACTGCTCAAAGTGATTCAGGCAAAGACATGAACAATGAAGAATCTCAGCAATTACTTTCATGCTTTGCTACTACAAAAGATCTCACTAAAGCTATGGTGCCAATCACAATTGATGGATTATTCACAGCCAGAGCATTAATTGACACGGGCAGTACCGGGAGTTTTATAGACAGTCACTTAGTACGTCAGCATAATATACGAATAAATTCGTGCAGTCAACACGTAACCATGGCAGCTGCAAATCTTAAGACTATGGTAAATGCGTCGTGTTCCGTCAATATAACTTTGCAAGGCAATACTTTTCAAGCAAATTTATTAATAATTCAAGCAAATTTATTAATAATAGAGAATTTATGTACCGACATCATAATTGGCCATGATATCCTTATGAAACATCAAGCATTAGAAATACATTTCGGAGGACCTGAAACACCATTGAAGCTATGCGCACTACCCAGTGCTAATATTGAGCCAGTTTGCTTGCTCGGAGTTACTAATGAAGTAGCAGCTTTTCAACGTGCGGTCAATAATATTATTGCAAAAGAGGATTTGCAAGGGATTTATGCATATTTAGATGACATCACCATCTGTGGCGTAGACCTATGTGACCACGATCAGAAACTACATAGTTTTCTCAAAATCGCCAATAAGTACAATCTGACACTTAATCTAGAAAAGAGCTAATATTCACTGAAAAAAAATAAGCATTCTCGGATATACTATAAGTGATGGAGTAATTAAACCTGACCCGGATCGTTTACTCCCACTATTAGAACTGCCCCTCCCATCAGATTTGGCATCACTTCGCCGAGCATTAGGATTATTTGCTCACTATTCAAAATTGGTGCCAAAATTCTCTCAAAAGATTCAGCCTCTCATTTCACAAAACACTTTCCCGCTAAGTTCAGAGGCCGAAGATGTTTTCAAAGTCTTAAAACAAGAGATAGCCAGGTCAGCAGTAAACGCAATTGACGACAAAATTCAATTCGTCGTTGAAACAGATGCCTCCGACTGTGCTATCGCCGGAACACTGTCACAAGAAGGCAGACCGGTTGCTTTTTTTTCAAGAAGTCTTCACAACAGTGAGCGAAACCACTCAGCTATAGAAAAAGAGGCCGCAGCAATCGTTGAATGTCTTCGAAAATGGAGACAATTCCTCATTGACCATTTAAATTAATAACTGATCAAAAATCTGTTGCGTTTATGTTTAATCAGCATCATTCATCGAGAATTAAAAATGACAAGATACAACGTTGGCGATTAGAACTATCAGTTTATAATTTCGATATCGTGTATCGCCCCGGAAAGGAGAATATAGCAGCAGATGCTTTATCGAGAGCAAGTTCTGCTCAAATAGCCTCAATAAATAGTTCAGAAAGTAGTCTAAAAGAACTACATAAAACGTTGTGTCATCCTGGAGTAACAAGGATGCTCCACTGGGTCCGAAGTAAGAATTTAGCGTACTCCACTGACGAAATAAAACGCATTACTTCGAATTGTCCCATATGCGCCGAAATAAAGCCTCGTTTTCAACAAGGGATGGGAAAACTAGTAAAAGCGATGGCATCTTTTGAAAGGATATCGATAGATTTTAAAGGACCCCTTCCCTCAGATGGTACGGGAGATAATCGATACATCCTAACTATTGTGGATGAGTATTCTCGCTTCCCATTCGCTTATCCATGTCCGGATTTAACTACTAAAACGGTAATTGGCAAGCTAACAGATCTATTTTCGATCTTCGGAATGCCGACATATGTTCACTCTGATCGCGGTGCTTCTTTTCTATCAAAAGAGATGAAAGATTTTTTGCACGAGAAAGGCATTGCCACAAGCTATACTACACCTTACAATCCTCAAGGAAATGGACAAACGGAAAGATATAATGGGATAATCTGGAAGACAATACAGTTGGCTCTGAAAAGCCGCGATTTGCCTATTACCAAATGGGAGTTAGTTTTAACTCAAGCTCTGCATTCAATCCGATCACTCCTTTGCACTGCCACAAATAGTACCCCCCACGAGCGAATGTTCTCCCACGCTAGGAGATCTTCGAATGGCCAGTCGATGCCTACGTGGTTAACTGTACCAGGGAAAGTGTTAATGCGCAATCATAACCGAACTAGCAAATATGATCCATTAGTTGAAGAAGTCGAGATGCTGGAAAGCAATCCAGAACATTCCCGGGTACGGATGAGTAGTGGAAGAGAAGTCGTCGTCTCTAATAGACATTTAGCTCCTGCCGGAGAAAGCACGGTAGAATCAGACGAGGATGATTTCATTGATGCGGTTGAAAATGAAACTATGGAGGATGAGTCTGGTCAGCCGCAAGACATTCCTCGAACAACGGAGTGCTTGCGACGCTCAGAGAGAGCACGGCATCCGCCTGCTCATTTGTCTGATTATGAGACACAATAAGGAAGCCCAGGAGAATGTGGTAATAAGCCTCTACGGCTGTTTGTCAAGTAAAAGAAGAATATACTTCCTGTTATGTCAGTGATATGACAACATGAAATGTATAACTAAAACTATGTGCAATTTTGTTAAATAAAGCCTATAAATACGGGTTTATCCTTTACTTCACTTCCTAAAGCCGTCGCTGGGGCGCAGGCATATATGTATGCTGATGACGTAGCCGTCATTGTTACCGCGCCGAACCCACCCGAATTGGTGGTGAGACTGAACAACGTTGTTGAGAGACTCGAGCGGTGGTTCCGGTTGAATGGTCTAGCGCTGAACAGGGATAAAACCTGCTACATGACTTTCCGCCTTAATGGCACACCGACACCACCGTTTACTGTGACTGCCGGAAACACCGCTCTACAGAGGGTCGAATCCACAAAGTTACTGGGTTTTCATATCGATAGCGGCCTTACCTGGGAAAACCACATAGAAGAGCTTTGCTCCAGACTGGGCCGCACATGCTTCGCTCTGCGCCGACTCGCCGCGACCGCCACCCGCAGTGTGGTGCTGGCGTGCTATTACGCGACGGTGCACAGCACCATTACTTAAGGCGTTGAGCTTTGGGCGCGAGCCGCTGATGTTGACAGAGTCTTCGTCATGCAGAAGCGTGCGGTGCGCGCAATTATTGGTGTGCCCGACGATGTGTCCTGCCGCGACTATTTTAGAGAGTTGGGAATAATGCCGCTCCCCTGCGAATTAATCTACCAGGTCGCGTTGTTTACCCACAACAACATTGACAGTTTCAAACGCAGAGGGATAAACACCTCCCATGCCCTTCGTAGCAATAAACTTGCTCACCTTTTAGTTGCGCCCCCTCATAAACTACGCAAATCGGAGAGGTCTGTGTACGTCATGGGTCCCTCTGTATATAACAGGCTGCCGAACACAATTCGGAGTGATGCAACTTCTACGATGGTCTTTAAATCGAGATTACGCAAGTGGCTCCTGGATCACACTTTCTACTCGATAAACGAGTTGTACGAGCTGCCGATTTCTTAATTAGTAATAATATTTTTAATGTATAATTTATATGATGAAATTAATAGTAATTAATTTTTGATATTTTGAATGATTTATAATATGGTTATTTTTTATATTCCATATTTAATATTCTACTTCTGACTTCTACTTCTACTTCTTATTCTGACTTATAACTTGGCGTTATGAATAAAGATATTGTATTGTATTGTATTGTAGATATTTAGGTACTAAGTTTTTGCCGTTTTGTAGGTAGTACCTTTTATGTTTAATCTTTTTTATTTTAGTGTCATTTCTTGTATCCTTATAATGAAGGTTCTTTTCGTTCCCATGAAGTTATAATGGCCGTTCCAAATCATTTCCAAATAAATAATTTTTCTTTCTTTATAGGTATATTCTGTGACACAGACAAACAGATGTACCATCGTAGAATCACGTAAGATTCTACTACATGTCTCCTTCTGCGAGGAGGTCATGTCGCTGAAGGAGGCTGCGGACCGGGTCAGGGAGAAGGACCCTCAAGCTGACATACTCCGCCGTAAGAGGACCGGAAGAAGGCGGCGGCAATTCAACCACCTTCTTCTGCTCGATGGTGGCCAGCCAGTTTCGGGTGCGGGGAGCCCCAATCGGGCATTGCACAGGTCTCCTACACCGTGGAATGTCCTTCGTATTCCAGGATATTCCCCTCCCCCACATGGGGGGGACCGAGGGGTTCGCTTTATGCGAACAATCACCGACAGGGCCGCGGTAGAATCCAACCGGGACCCCGTGACCCTGTCAAGTGTTGGTGCATCTCTAAACCACTCGTCAGATGATGAGTGGTTTGATGATGCACTAGCATTAAGGTGAAGGAAGGAATATCGATGGGTTTTTAGTCGGTATGCCGTTGGGTGCTAGCCAACGGAGAGCCCGACAGACCCCCTCAGCTCTCCCCGAGCTGAAGGACATGCGTAACGCATTTTCCCATCGTAAAAAAAAAAAAAAAAAAACGATTCTACTACATGCGTAGAGCTCGTTCACTGTAAAATTCATGAAGTTATAGGTAAATCTATGTAAAGATATATATATATATAGACACCTATAAATTCATGGTAAAATTGCACATGCCAAGGAGTATTAAATTTTCTATGGTTGGTACTATTCCCAAGGCCCGGACACAGACTATGAGTATAAAACCGTGCAACGTTGAATAGTCTCAACCAAGAGTACTCTGGACTTTTTCCTTTAAAATAATAAAGAAAAAAAAAAAAGAGTAGATACTCTGTGGTCTCTACTACCCTAGAGAATATTAGTGTTCTGTGGTACTATAGAGAAGTGTTCTGTGTTACTTACTACCTATCATATAAAAGAATGAGACTGGTATAATCGATACCGTTTCGTTTTTAGCCTTAGTTCCTTCTTAGTTCCATTTCCATGCCTTTATAGTCCATCTTCCTAGCCTACCTCACGAACATAGAGAATTTTTTTATCTCACGAACTCCCAAAAAACAGTTATTTACACAGAGCAATAATACTCCTACGTTATTTAGCTGTGACTAGTATAGTATTGTTTTATCTGTGGCTGTGAGGAGCTAAGCTAAAGTCAATATTTTAATTTTGCGCCACTTTCGAAACTATCTACCAACGCAAATAAAAGTATTCAACCAATGGAATGGAACGGAATTGTAGAACCCATAATCACAGTAATCACACCACAAAGTACCTTTGTTACCCTCAACACGGATCTAAAAAATATGTAAATCCATGCCCGTTACGCTCGCAACCGCTCACTACGGACGGACCGGCTGGCTGTAGGGCAAGCACAGGCTGACTATCGGAATCGTTTCGTTTGCGTAATTTTTACGTAGCGAATTGATTTCGATACTATTTCGCAAGCTCGCGGCAGCACAGGATTTTGTTGTATGCGTATCGACCGCGGAGTGAGTTACGAGAGTGTGCGGGCAACATGCGACTAGAAGAATGAAAATGTGTCCATGGTGTGTTCCGTAACCTAACACATCGTAATAAAAAGCATGAATCGTAAACTTCCGAAAAATAATTAAATTATATTTTTAGAAGTTTACGTGGTACATTATAGAGTAAAATAGTACATAAACTATAGTTTAGTATATTTAGCTATTAGAGTTAATAACTTTTCGTATTAAAGTTAGATTTTCTGAGGCCGTATTGTCCTTTAACACAACTTTCTGTATATTCCGAACGTCGCAGGTACAACAATCAATCAAGCTGTCATTACCAAAGACATGCTATACAAGTAGACATGTTACACTCATTCAAACTCCACTGAGAAAGTGGCGTTTTATGTAGGTACTACCTATAGCTACTTACTTTGTTTTTATATTGACGAAAAAGACCATAAAATCACAGCGCTATACGAAAACCCTGTTGTGAGAAAGAATAAAACATAATATGTCTATGCAGTAGCGTCCAACTGGGTACCATTGGTGTCGACCAATACTGCGATCACCAATCCGCCTGTTAAGCATAGTGTTTAGCAAATCCCCTCCATTGCATTTTATGGGGGAGGCATCGACAAAATACATTTATAAAATTATTTTGAGTCAGTGTAGTATGTACTAGCTACCTACATATTATACAATAAAACCGAATAATTTTAAATAATTAGGATATCCAATAAGAATAAGTGTTATTAAACAAAGTTGTTGATGTGATTATTGACTGTCCTAACTACACCATTCTATCCTAATATCGCAGCCGGCCGCGTGCGATCGTGTCTCTCTGTCGTACCTCGGCGAATTGTATATTACCCAACACGTTCGTGTAGGTGTCAGAGCAGCAACGCCGCAAACAAATGGTTTTAATGAAATAAATTGTTCAATAAACAAATTTAAATAGTATTTTGTAATACGTACAAATTTAATTAAATAAATTTCTCTCCTTTTGTGGTTGCCGTATAATTTTTGTATTGGGATGGCTTTTTGTATTGGGTTTATCTATTAGTAGTGGCGTGCGTCGTAGTTCACAGAGCGACTAAGTGAACTTGCGATAATTACCTCACTTTTTTGTCACCATTCTGAGCGCAGAATAGCGTATCTAATGTATAATACATCATTGGTCATTACAAATAAAAGCACAGAATAAATTATAGTACAACCAGAGACAGGTTTGTATGCCAATTTATAGATGGCGTATGTTTCAATTACGAGAATTTTACGAAGTTCGTAGGTATATATTTTATTAGTTACTTTGTCTGTCTGTCTGTACAAAATATCAAGAAAAACTGGTCCCAACTATTTTGATGAAATAGCATAGAGTAGGATAGGCAGTTTAGAAGCCGAGAAAACTATGTAAGTCCCACAGCTGGGACAAAAAAAAAAAACCCTGAGCGAAGTCCTTTGTTCTATCTATACCGTCTAAAATGGGGTTGTATGGGTTTGTGAGGGTTTTGTTAAAGTTGTTGACTATGCTAGTTGTTGCTCTATGTCTATTTGCGTAAACGATTCATTCAACTAAGAAGGCGTTGGACCTCCGATGGTGAGATTAGTCGACGAATCCAACTCAGATGGGCAGCGTTCAGGAAACTACGCTATATCTTCATCTCCGAGGCCAAATGTCTTCTGTTCGCAGACGATCTCAAGTTGATCTTGCCGATCAACGAAGAAAGAGACTGCGTACGTCTTCAACAAGACGTAGATAAAGTGGTGGAGTGGAGCCACAGAAACAAGCTGCAGTTCAATGTGAACAAGTGTTCCATTATAACATTTAGTAGGGCAACTGCCCCACTCCACTACAACTACCAAATAGAAGAAGCGCAGTTGAAGCGGGTGGAATCGGTGAGGGATCTTGGGGTTGGTCTGGATACGGAGTTGAGGTTTAGAGCCCATGTTGTGAGCGTTTGTAAAAAGGCGTACAGAATCTTAGGATTTATTTTACGCCGAGCAAACAATTTCTCAAACATTAGGGCTCTAATAGCAATGTATGATTCCCTGGTCAGAAGCCAGATGGAAAGTGCAGCTTCTGTATGGGCTCCTCATGAAGCTAAATATAGTCTCATGATGGAGCGCATACAGAACAAGTTCACCCGATACCTGTATTGGAAGAGGTATGGCGTCTACCCTTTCTATCCCTTGATGTATCCAACCTTATTCGTTTTGGGTATGGTTGGATACAACAAGTTGGAAATTAGGACGGACATGGCGCTTGCGCGGTATGTGGTGCTGGTGTTCCGGGGTATGATATCCAATCCAGCAATCCTGGAGATGATGAGACTGTGCGTACCGGACGAGTACGTAAGGCGGCGCAGACGACCGCCTCTGCTCGTAGTGCCTCGTGGAAGGACTAACCTGATGAGCAAAGCACCGCTAACGCGCACCATACGAACCCTTAATGACATAGCGGCTAGTGTGGATATATTCCACTGCTCACAGAGTGAATTCGCAGGGGCTATACTATTTAATTTGTGCTATTGTAAATCGTCGTTCGTAATGAGTAATTATATATATATTTGTTTTAGTTTAATGTGTACAATTTGCTTAGCTTAGCTTTGCTTTGCTTTGCTTTGTATTGCATCTTTTTGACTCATGTATTTTTTTTTTTTTTGCTGACTACTCTGTTGTATTAGGTTATACCTGTAAGAATGGATGTAATGTTTTAAAATAAATACAAATAAATACAAATATCACAGACAGAGCCTCAACATGATCAAAGTCAAAGTCTGTTATCGGTTTATGTTGCCAGTGATGACTTACGGTACTGAGACATGATCGCCTACTATTGGCCTCATACACAAGCTCAAAATCTCACGGCGGGCTATGGAAAGAGCTATGCCCGGAGATTCAGTACCTGAATCCAAAAAGAAGATACCTATCCGTAGAAGAACCGGGATCACTGACTAGCTCTAAAACTTAGCAAGTTGAAGTGGCAATGGGCAGGTCATCGTTGCATGGAGGCGACACAGGACGTTCATTGTGGCATTCTATGGGAGAATCCTTATGTCCAGCAGTGGACTTCTACTTACAGACTGATGTTTGTACCATCATCTATTTAGAATGCGTAGAACGAGGCGGTACGTACTACCTAATCTACGCGCGGACGAAGTCGCGAACGTCAGCTAGTCAGTAGCCGCTAATAGTTTGCTGTGGAACTTCTAGCCGCTAATAGTTTGCTGTGGAACTTCTTGCAGCGAAAAGCATCGTTCTCATCATATTGAGAACGAATAAAAATAAAAATATTTCTACACAAATTATTTTTACAACGATGTCACTGTAAAAATGGCCGTGAGAATCAATTCGAAAGCCAGCTATCGAATTCAAGGATTCGATACATCAAAATGCAACTTGTGCTATTATTTTCTATACAATTTCCGTTCGTTCATTCACAAAACTACACGAAACTTAGACGTCATCGATTCGGAGTCGAAACCCAGCTCTATCAAAAAGTCATGCTTCCAACTATCGAGAATTTCACTATCGAAGGGGGCGTTGCTTAAATCTAGCTAATTTGATTGGTCAAAACATGATACAATAGTTTCAAACGCTAGCTGCAAACTACTCGATACCAACCTGTGCTAGGCCTACTGATCGCTGTTTGTGGCTGGCTGGAGCGAGCACTGTAGCCAGGGTGAGATAAATAAATTTACGAACGAATACAAACGCAACGACTTGTGAGAAGCTTACTTATGTGTTTGCGTTTGAGATTCTGATCTGTGATGGTGTGGTTGAACTGTGGACGGTTATCAGCGTATTTTCAGTCAGATAATACCTACTGAAAATGGAAGAAATACCAGAAGTTCGTTTGCACATAAAGCGCCAAATTTTTACAGTAAAAAAAGACCTCCTTTGCGAGCATAGTGATTATTTCCGCGCTATGTTCAGCGGAAATTATGTAGAAAAAGAGCAACATGATATTACTATCTATGTAAGTAATCTGAGTAATTTTTGACCTACAGTAAGTTATGTCCTATCATTCCACCAGATCGTACATCATCTAGGTACCTACTTCAATAATATTCCTCGACCTCTGTGGCGCGGCGGGCGAAGGTTCGCCTGCGACGCAGGAGGTTGCGGGTTCGATTCCCGCCTCGGAACAAATATTTGTACAATCTGCAGACATAATAAAAAATATCTATGTATGTAATGTATTGTATAAATTATATCAGTTATCTAGTACCCAAAACACAAGCTCTGCTTAGCATGGGGCTAGATAATGTGTGAACTGTCTAGCATTATTTATTTATTATCTACAAAATATTGCAAAGAGATAACAGAAATCTTATTATTTTACAGGCAGATGCAGTAGATTTGAACTCTATGTATATAATTTTAAAATACATGGAAACTGGACTGATAGACGTGTCTGAATATCAGCTGCCAGACATTGGCCGTCTAATTGTGGCTGCTAATTACCTGCTAATGACTGAACTTATAAAGCAGATAGAATACTGCTTAGATCTCCAACTGTCTTCCACTAACTGGTTAGAGACAATGATGATAGCAGAAACTGCTGCATGCACTAAACTGGAACAGTTATCAGCTTCTTTTGGTTTGCTTTCTTTCAATACCATGAAGGTTGAATGCATTCCGTCAGTAGAAAAACTGTTCTGGTACCTTTCCCATCCCTATTTAGATACCAGCAGTGAACTAGATGTTTTTAAATTTGGAATGAAATGGTTCCTTTTACATAAAGAAACAGGGGCTCATGCATTGCTCATTATCCTTGGCTGCTTAGATATGAAAAAACTTACAATCAAAGACTTAATAGTAATTAGAGCTTACTTATTGAAGAGTCATTTTGAGAGTTTTCCTGAGAAGGTTGTGGAATGCCTTCTGAAGGTATCTGAAGATTCTCAAGTCATATCTGAGTCAGTTATGATTTCCAAGATGGAGAGTTTGACTGAAATGTTCACAGGGAGAGTGTATGTTGAGGTTGTGAACTTAGTGAGACAAAGTAATGAGAGAAAACTGACTTACACACCAGTTGTACCCATGTGGATGTTGAACAAAAAGGACTTTAAGCAAGATTTTGTACCTCATTACATGTACACTTTTACAGAAAACTTAGGCTTTGAAAGGTGGTTAGAAGTGGCTGATAAAAACCTCTGGGGATGGAGTGTGGTGTCGTGGGGGGCTAACAAACTTGTTGTAGTGGGGGGCGAGCACGGCAGAGGTACAGGAAGTTTCATGAGAGATGTAAAAGTATATGATACACTGAGGAAAGAGTGGATAAACCACGGTGTTCAATTGCCACCCCGCAGACATGGAGGTGTCGCCATTCTTGGAGATAATTTGTTTCTGGTTGGAGGTGTAGGTGGATATAGGTTGGTTATATTTTCAAATTAATACTTAAACATACATACATAGACACACGCCTTTTTCCCCGAAAGGGTAGGCAGAGCCTTAAATGGGCTTCTTTTCACTGTGGGTTGCACCATCGTGGGTAATAGACGTGACAAGTGGTGAGCTCATCGCCGCCATTGCTTCCCACGACTGACTCTGCTAACGCTTACTTCCAGTAATAACAACTTTCTATAACAAGCTAGCAACCAGGACAAATCTTATACAAACAGATCTTATCAACAAGTCCGGGTAATCCCTTAGCTGGCTTTAACGACATCCACAGGAGGAGACGGAGGGGTCTATTCTTAGGCCGGGCAATACTTACACACATTAATACTTATGATGACTTATTTTAGGCATTGTCCTAATTGGCTTTGCATGATCGTGCGATGATCGCGTCGATCACGCACTCTAATCTTAGTTGATTGTACCTATTGAAGCTTGTTCTATTACTACGCTCAAATTGAATTGAGACTCGAGCATAGTTTTTTGACAGGTTTCAATACAAAACTGTCACTAATCTATGCTGAGTCTCGATTCATGCATGACCATAGTTCTGATATACCACAATTTTTTTTATACAATTTGGAATGACGGTTCAATCAGATGGTCCACCTGATGTTAATCGGTACCCTCTGCCTATGAACAGTGCATTACCTCACAGGTCACGTCCACCTAGGACACACTCTATGTGGCATTGCACTGCGCCCTGAGACATAAAGATGGAAAGTCTCATGTGCCTGTAATTTCACCGGTACCCATACCCTTCAAACCGGAACATAGCAATGCGAGCACTACTGCTTTGCGGCAGAAATAGGTATGGTGGTAGTACTTCACCGGACGAACTCTTTCACAAAAAAGCTCTATTACTAACAATACGAGTACTAAATATATAGTACTTGTGTCCGCCCGCAGCTTCGCTCGCGGTTTATCGGGATAAAAAGTAGCCTATAGCTCAATCCAGGTCATAATCTATCTATGTACCAAATTTCATCAAAAACGGTTCAGCCGTTTCGTCGTGATTGTGTTACAAACATGCAAACATCGTAACTCTGACAGTTATGATATTAAATTTAAATCGGGGCTATAGCCTACAAATTTCGTCTTCAGCGTCATAGCTCGTTCTATGGCCGAATTGGTAAAGGCATCGCCGATTACAGGCGAGGTTGCGGGTTCGAGTCCCGCTGGAACGAAATTTTTGGGTTAAGTACATTTAAATTTAATATTATCCATAAAGTGTGGTTTACACTTGAAAAATAATAAACTATTTATGATATTATTAGTGGGATTTTGTAGAAATACGGACCTTAGTCACAGGTTAATGAACCATATGCCATTAATACTAAACAAACTGACAGACCGAATAAGGAACTCGAGAATACGCTCCCAAACACAGATAGCTGACGGCGCTCAAAAAGCTGCTAAATTTATGTGGGACTGGGCTGGACATGTGTGCCGTATGTCAGAAGAACTATGGGCGAAGACCACGACAAATTGGATCCCAATCAGACGACGGCCACATGGAAGGACCAGACGGAGATGACGGCATAAGGTAGACTCCTACTTGAAGGACTGGTCCCAAATAGTTAACAATAGAGACGAATGGAACGAAGGAAGGGAGGCCTTTGCCCTGCAGTGGGACACCACAGGCTCATAATAAATAATAATTAATAGGCTGCACACACAAGCAACTTTTGGTCCTCCAGTTGTAATCTAGGTATTTCTAATTTTCGACATTCTTAATGGAAAATGACAATCTATAACGAAACCTCACCTTTATAATCCTCCTTTTAACTATAAACTTTGCTACAACTGGAAACCATTGAGGAAACTACCTAGTAAAAAAGTCGACAGTTGCCTCAACTAGAGTTGCTCGTGTGCGCAGCGCTTGATCAATGTTGCATGAGAAATTTCATTATGACTGAATAAGCACATGTTTGTATGACTGCCTGCCAATTTTAGTAGGTAGTAGTAGAGCTTTTTTGTGAAAGAGTTCGTCCGGGGAAGTAATACCACCATGGGTACCTATTTCTGCCGCAAAGCAGTAGTGCTCACATTGCTGTTTCGGTTTAAAGGGTATGGTTGCTGGTGAAATTACAGGCACATGAGACTTTTCATTTTTATGTCTCAGGATGGCGGGCGCAGTGCAATGCCACATAGGGTGCATCCTAGGTGGACGTGACCTATGAGTTAATGCACTGTTCATAGGCAGAGGGTACCGCTTAACATCAGGTGGGCCATCTGCTATGATATAAAGTTATGATATTACTTTATTTAGGTGTATATTTTAATAATATACATTGTATAAATACTTAGGTATATAAATTGGTGTAGCCATAGTTTAAATTTATGAATTAGGTAGTTATTTGTTATATTTATTTATTTTTAATATAAGTGATTGTATTGCAGATTTTAAGCCACCGTTCTAGGTCGTGCAAATAATTCCAGTATATCTGGCAGAGATCGCTTATAGCGATAAGACCACCCATTTTACTTCCGTGTTTAGTATAATATTAATTTTTAAATAGCTTATATTCTGTGTTGTGCAATAAAGTGTTTTCTATCTATCTATCTGCTTGATCCGTCATTCCAAGTTGTATAAAAAAAAAAAAAAATAGGATACTTCCATATGTACTTTCCTCACACCTTTATTTCAGAGTGTCACTCAATACAGCAATTACTTACGATTTGACACAGAGATCATTTAGTAAATTACCAAAACTACCTGATGCAATACAGAGTCCAGCAATTTGTACATACAAAGGAGAAGTTTATGTAGCCGGGCAACAAAATATATACAAGTTAGATGAAAGTATGGAAGGCAACGATAAATGGGTGACAGCAATCACAACGCAAATAAGAGTTAATCGTATGACTGCATTCAAGGACTACATTTATTGTTCTCAAAACTACTTTACTCAGATGTATAGATTCAAACCTGGCGTTTGTGTGAATTTAGAACGCATAACAAGTTTTAGCTTTCCTGCTGCTGCAATATGCAATTTGAGTAAGTCGATACAGTTTTAAATGCCTCATATAGGTTGCGCAACGAGTAATGAGCGCTCGGCAAAAGTGGTGGGGGTGATTGAGCATGTTTTTTAGGGTTCCGTAACCAAAAATTACGGAACCCTTACAGATTCGTCATGTCTGTCTGTCTGTCTGTCCGTGTATGTCACAGCCACTTTTTTCCGAAACTATAAGAGCCCACTTTCCATACACCGGAATAACCTTCGTGCAAAAGCTGAACTTGTTTTAAAACGTGAGATTGGCGAAATTGTGGTCTATTCCGCAAGGGCCACTTGTTCAAGAACTGAGCTAGGCTGTTGAAACTTGGTAAGTAGATGTATTCTGTGAACCGCATTAGGAATTTCACACAAAAATAGAAAAAAAAAACAGTAAATTAAAACTGAAACTCGACATTTTTTTTTCATCAAACCTTTACGTGTGGCGTATCTATGGATAGGTATTCAAAAATGATATTGAGGTTTCTTATATTTTTTTTGTCTAAACTGAATAGTTTGCGCGAGAGACACTTACAAAGTGGTAAAAGGTGTCCCCCCCCCCCCCCCGTAACTTCTAAAATAAGAGAATGATAAAACTAAAAAAAATATATGATGTACATTACCTTGTAAACTTCCAACGTAAATTGGTTTGTACGAGATCTAGTAAGTAGTTTTTTTTTGAATACGTCAAATCGTAATCCATCCAAGAACTTTTATATTATGTTACTTGCTGCTACGGAACCCTTCATGGGCGAGTCCGACTCGCACTTGGCCGCTTTTTTGTTTGTTAACCTTTTGTGTCACTGCTGGGCAAAGGTCTCCCCCAAAATGTACCAGCCATACCGGCCTTTGGCAGTTTCCCACCACTCCTTCTCGTAAGCTTCGAGATCGTCCCGCCAACGCCTTCTTCATCAAATACTAAAAATAAAATTCTATGACGCCCATAATATTTGATTTAATTTAGTAAAATATTTTGTTTCCAGATGATCAACTTCTAGCGTTCACACGGCCACTTTGTATACAAGACGCATTTTTAGATAACCGTATATACATAGAAAAATATAGAGGACAGACTGAAGAGGAGTCTAAAATAGTGTTGATGGTAACACAGTCCCAATTCACTGTGAATGATGTGGCCGGATGCTGCACCCTTGTTTTAGATATGCCTCCTCTACACAAACATGTTTCTCAGTACCATCAAAAGTATTTGTCTCAATGTTCTCAAGTTTAGCATTTGTATTTGTTAAAATATTCTCAAGTTCAGCATTTGTATATAAGTAAAGTATTTGTATCAATATTATCAAGTTAAGCATTTGTATATAAAGTATTTGTTTCAATAGTCTCAAGTTTAGCATTTGTATATAAAGTATTTGTTTCAATATTCTGAAGTTTAGCATTTCTATTGAACAGTATATCCATAGAAGAATATCGAGGACAGATAGAAGAGGAGCCGAAAATGTTATTGATGTTATAAAAGTCCCAATCTCAATATTCTCAAAGAGGCCTATTGTGGCTCTGCCTACCCTTTCGGGGAAAAAGGTGCCTTTGTTGTTGTATTATGAGTCGTGAATAAATCTTATATGTAAATTTGTCCTTGAATAATCAGAATAATCAGAATAATCAGTCTTGCTTTTAGTTCTATACAATAGTAACTAAATTATTGTATATAGCATTTGGTGTATATCTCCTAAGGCACATGTAAGTACTTAAAACCAAGTAAAGTGGGTAATTTAATCTTTATCAGTTATTCCAATGATATCACAATACATAATTAAATCAACTTAACTCCACATCGTTCCGTACAAAACATTAAAATATAAATATGTATAACAAACCTTAAAACTACTAGTCTATTTATTTTGTGGTTGCCGACGTCTTAATTTAATTAGCGCTTCTTGTCTTTTCTTCTCAATCAACATTTTGAGATCGGCTGGATTGCTCCGGCAACCATTTGTTATAGAAATGTTATTTCTTGTATTATGATTCAAGCTGTTAGTATTAATAGGAACATTGGTGTTAGATGCAACTTTTGGCTGGAACTGAGGTTTCTTCAGCGAGACAGGCTGAGTAAGTTGTGTGGGCAAAGATTGAGAATGTGGTGATGATGTGAATGGCAAGAGTCTTTTTGCCAGGAGCCGTTCTCTGGCTAGTTGATGTTTTTTCTTTATTTCATCCTGAGTGCATCTTATGGGTGAATCTCCAGTCCCTGTTAAAAAAGAACTTATTAGGCATCTGTACATTGCTTAGCATGATCCTCTGTCTTCTTTCCTCATCCACAATACTGGCAGCATTCACTTTGTAATAAATATGAGGAATAATGCTAAGCAATATATTAGGGGAGCTCACAATTTCATAAAAAATTCTCAATAGACAAAAAACAAAGTTGCTTTCACAGATGCAGTCACAATCAATACAGCCTTTTCTAATCATCATCATCATGAGTCGCTGGACATAGGCCTCTATAGAATGCCACAACAATCGGTCTTGAGCCATCCACAAACTTCAATACAACCGTTACTATGTCATCGGTGTACAGGGTGGAAGGCTATCCTATACTGACATCCACTCAACAACCTTTAGTCCCCAGTTGTCTGTTCTGGCTAAATTGTCTAGGAATTGCATCTTCTACTTGCTATTTCTGAGTTTTTTTTTAAATATTACAATGTGACTACCAAGCAGAGGGCCCGCCTGATGTAAAGCAGTCAGCGCCGCCTATGGACATCTGCGACACCCACAGTATTGGAGCCTACTCCAATACTTTAATAATTATACATACATATATAGACACACACCTCTTTCCCCGAAGGGGTAGGCAGAGCCTGAATGGGCCTCTTCACAGTGGGTTGCACCATGGTGGAATATAGACGAGGCAAGTGGTGAGCTCATCGCCGCCATTGCTTCCCACAACTGACTCCGCTAACGCTTTCTTCCATTAATAACATATTCTTTAATAAGCTAGCAACCTGTACAAATCTTATCAACAAGTCCGGGTAATTCCTTAGTCGGCTTTTACGACATCCACGGGAGGAGATGGAGGAGTCTATTCTTAGGCTGGACAAAACATGGCAAATTATATAAAAGCTTTTATAAAGGCTTTAATATTATAATTACCATTTTCATCTGCTTGGTTATCAAAGGGCATTGAGTTGTAACGTCCAAAAGCCATTCCACTGGTTGAAGGTTTATTATTCCCAGGCACTGATGGTGACTCTGGCATTGAACTGTGACGCCCAAAAAAAGATCTGGACGATGGACTACTATCATGAACTACCAATTCTTTCACTGTCCAGTCTTTGCTCTGAGTTTTAGACACATCTGGATTGATCGGCATCTGTGTTAATTGCTCCAATGCACTTTCGTTCAAATTTCCAAGAAAATTGTCGAATGAATCATTGTTTATGGCAGGAGAATCACATTTCTTTACTTTTTTGACGACTGGGGACTTTAATTTTATACTGTTCAATATTGCATCCATTGAATCAGGATCCATTTTGAAGTTTATATCTGTTTTATAGTTCAACCTTGTGCTTTGTCTAGTTTGTTTAGTTGGATTGGGTTCACATTTCAAAATGTTCTCTTCAACTATTTGACTGGCTTTTAATAAACATTCATTCATAGAATCATCTGATTCTATAGCTGTGTCCAGGTCAGTGCGGCCAAAGTTTGAACTCAATAAATTTTTCCTGAGACATCTAGAGGTGCTTCTTGGACATTTGGACGAGCACTCCTGTGTTTCATTGAATATGTCATCCTCGCTTGATTGTGGCTTCTCAGACAAACTGGTCTGTTTCTTAGCTATGAGTTCATGCAAATTCTTGTTCAACTCTAATAAGTCTTGAAATAGTTCAGTATTTTTTTGTGAGATCTTTGGGGCTCGGCGTTTGGGTAATTGTTTTTCTATAACCTTGGGTCTAAGCGATCTTTTTGATTTGCGGCTGAGAGGTGTGGTGTTATTGACCCGTGATGTGGCTGGGTTCTCAGCCTTTGGTGTGTAAAAGTTCCAAACAACATCAGTCTCGCCTTCATTTCCATCTTGAGTGCAAAGAAACGGCACAGGGCTAGCGGCTTCCGAGTCGCAAATATAATCGCTGTCCATTGATGGTGAGTCAGCCTGATGCTCCGGTGTTGAGCATTTTAACACTGAAAATTACATTTATACATTAAAATGTAGTATATTTACTGCTGATATAGCTTGTTTTACAAAGAAAATAGCTGTGTAACCGCTCAATAATTACCTTTATGTTTACTTTTTGTTGCCACCATTTCTAGCGAATTACTTTTCTTGAACATGAGTTAATTACCAAAGAAAGATCGGTTTATAAAGTGGGTTATGGATGTGGGCCATATGTATAGCTAAAATAAAGCAAACTATGGGTAATTTCATTAGATTTGATCAAAATAAAATCACAATTCAGCGGAAACTGCGCGAAGAAAACGTGACGTCAATTACGTCAATACAATACAGTACGTCACGTCACGTGCATGACTGTTCTGTTTCTGCCAAACTGACTTCAATTTCAATTTTTTTTTTTTTTTTTTTTTCTTTCGCCCTTTTGGGCAGGCTATAGTCTAAGACCATACCGCCTAGTCATACGTAACGTATTTTTTCTTCCGTAAGTTGTTTATGTTTATGTCTTTCGTATAAATTGTTATTCAAATTCTTAAAATAGTCAAATGCAGGTTAAATATCATTTGATTTAATCTTCAATGATGTCTTCTTCGTAGTTAGGTAAGATGTCTTCTTCTTTTTATTTCAAAGTAAAAAAAGCAACGAAATATCTGTCAGGCAAGTCACTGACATTCACAGTTCATACAAATAAAGAAGAGGAAGGAAGATTCCTTTTTTGTTTTCTTTTCGATAAGACGATAAATACAACACAACAAATAATTACAATTGTTAAATTATTAATTATATATCTAAATCTCAATTACAGTACTAATTATAAATTTGTACAAATAATTAAAAGTTGAGGCATTCATAAGTAACTCCTGAATGCACCGCGGGACCAGATTGGGCTCACCATATATTTGAAGAAGCCCATCTATCAGCATAAGGCGCTGGATACTGAAAGATGGACACTAAAAACGGCTCAAAACACAAATATGGCTCAATGATTGAACCTCCTGTGATTGACAATGATTACAAGAAGAAGAACCAACCATTTTTAAACGATGAAGATGAAAATTCAAGCGGCAATGGCCAAAACGTAGTCGGCAAATAGTTGAGTAAAACTTTCTATTTATGAAAAATTTACTTTTGCAGAACCATGGTGTAGCATTAATCTGAATATCCAAAGCAGCGTACCAACTACCTTTGTTCTCGATTTGTGTACAATGATATGAATGTCTCCCCCATGTTTGACACATCCGTTGTTTTAAAAGGCTTATAACATCTGTGTATGGTAAAGAAACATCTGCATCGTTGCTCTCAAGGTTAGAGAGAGTATCTGCAAATTTAACTATAGTATTGGCAAGATAATCTGCTTTTTCATTTCCTTCTACGCCTTTATGTGAAGGCACCCAAACAAAACTAACATGAATATTTAAATCCGCTAACTCAACCCATAACTGTTTTATAGAATAAATTAAGTAGTTAGTGCTAGCATGTAATTTGTTATTTGTTAAGTTTTGTAAAACACTCATGCTATCACTTACTACAACCCATTTTTTGTGCCCTAAGTTACGATTTCTAATATGTTTCAAAGCACTCAAGATAGCGACAGCCTCAGCTGTAAAAATGCTAGCATGTTTATCTATTTTATGACCAACACCAATATTCAAAGATGGTTCAAATATAGCAAAAGACACAGCATTATCATTTTTTGATCCATCCGTGTAAATAAATTTATGATCTATCCACTCTGACAACATCACATATACTTCTTCTTTAGTAGACAGATTATTGTTGATAATAATTTTCATTGCTGGGAATTTGCTAATGAAAGATCCTTCATAGCAAGGTAAAATATGACTTGATTGATATATGTTTAAATTTTGAAGAGAGTAGAAGAAACTTTGGAAATCTTGTAGCATAAAAATTGGTTTTAAAACAGGTTGAGCGCTAGCCAGATTGACTAAAAGACTATTGCCATAAACACTATAAAGTTTGAGGATAAATCTTTCTCTTAAATAGTTAAAACGGATGATTATTGGTGGAAGATTACATTCAATCTGCAAAGAATTTATAGGAGTACTTCTAAATGCCCCAGTAATCAAGCGAAGACACTTGTTTTGAAAAACATCAATCTTATTTACAATTTTAACATCAGACGCAAAACAATAGAAACCATATTCAAAATGACTACGAACTAATGATTTGTACAATGTTAATAAAATCTTTGGGTCTGCTCCCCAGTAAGAGCCAGCCAAAGACTTTAATATGTTGTAAGCTTTGTTAGCTTTATTGAAGATATGTTTAATATAATTATTCCAGGATAAATTATTGGAGAATAATATCCCCAAGAATTTAACCTCGAGTGATACAGGTAAAGGAGAATTATTGTAGTAAATAATGGGCATATTATTATATCTTTTTCCAAAAACAACAACCTTCGTCTTGGAAGGATTAACATTAAGGTCTAGGTAAGAAAAATATTTGTTAAGCTTTGCTAAAGCATCATTAACAATTTCAGCAACTTGAGCTAAATCAGTTCCTGACGCATAAACAACTAAATCATCTGCAAACTGTAAATTTTTTACATGCGAACTTAATATTAGATTTAAGCGACGTATATACAATATGAAAATTAAAGGTGACAAGATGCCACCCTGACAAACACCCACAGAAGAGAGTCTAGGTCCATAAAGGTGCCTATTGTATTTGGCGAAAACTTCTCTATTGTTTAAAAAGGTTTGAATCCAATTTATAATTTTTCCAGGAATTCCTATTGTTAACAACTCTCGACAAAGGACTTCAATGTTGACACTATTAAAAGCGCCCGCAATGTCAAAAAAAACAGCTACCAAAAGACTATTTGATGCCAAAGAATTATGAATATCAAGCTGTAATTGACAAATACTTTCACGAGCTGAACGATTTCTACGAAAACCAAACTGATTGGAAGGTAAGATATTGTTTTGTTCCACATAAAATTCTAAGCGATGTTTCAGCAATTGTTCAAATATCTTACCAACACATGAAGTAAGTGTGATAGGACGATAGGAATCAGGAGATAATTTGGGTTTATTAGGTTTTAAAATTGGTACCAAACAATCTATTTTCCAGTCTGGAGGTATATCATTATAATCCCATAATAAATTTAAAACCTTCAGAAAAAATTCTAAACTATTACTACTCATTTTTTTAAAAATAATATAGGGTATTCCGTCAAGACCAAAGGCTGTATCTCTTCTAGAGAAAACGGCGGAATTTAGTTCATTAATTGAGAATGGATTAAGCAAAAAACTATTGCTGGGATTTAAGCTACTAGTATCAACTGCGTTAGGTGTGTTTATTACAAAATCAGGAGTATATTTCATTAAAAAATCTAAAATCCATGTGTCATCTTCATTATTATTAGGAGTATATGTTTTATTAAATTTACGCATAAATTTCCATATAACAGATAACGGAGTACAGCGATTGAAAGTTTCACAAAGCAAGACCCAACTATTTTGTCTTTCAATTTTAATAGTGAGTTTTTTAAGAGCCCGAAGTCTCTTGAATTCTAGATAGCTTTCCTCAGTTGGGTTATATTTGAACTTTAAATAGGCTTCTTTGAAATTCAAAACAGCCTCTGAGCACTTTTGATTCCACCATGGAAGGTAAGGTTTTTTACTAGGATTCTTAGGACAAGATTGATGACTGATGGTAGAGCAACTTGAATTATTCAAATTAGGAACAGATTTCGCAGTGGCTGTGCGCAAAATGTCACAAAAATGTGAATATGTATCCTGAGGACATAAAATATCGATTTGAAAATCAACTAGCGATGCATCCATGCAACTCCGAAACATTTTCCAATCGACATGTTTATAATTTGGGTAGATGGGCAAATGTTTCTTATTAAGACAACTACTATCTGAATCAATATTATTATTACTAACCAAGACTTCTATGATTACAGGAAGATGATAACTAGTACCAAGAACAGACCATTCACAATGAAGTGCCAACGATGGCGAAACCAAAGACAAATCTAGTGCGTTTGGACGCCATGTCAACGAACCAATTGTCGTGGCTTGACCATCATTAAGTAAAACCAAATTATTATCATCAATTACATCTAAAACATCCCTACCACGAGGGGAGTCAGACCCACAACCCCAGGAAGTGTGGTGGGCATTAAAGTCCCCTGCAAATATAATTGGACCAGGAATTGACTTTACCAATGCATCAAATTTACTCTTATTAAAAGCTGGGTCACTATTTGAGGGACTGTAAAAACTGACAATACTCATGTCTTTTTTGTTAATGGTAATTCTGACACAGATGTTTTGTAATGAATTGTCAAAATAAGTGTTAATTTTTGAATATGTAATACTATTATGAATGAATATGGCTACTCCGTTATGATTGTTTCCACAATCATTGCGCTCAATGTTGTAATTTTTAATTTTAAATGTTTGATTAACTTTAAACCATGTTTCTGATATGATTGCGATATGAACTTTATGTGTGTAAAGAAAATTTGTAAATAAGTGCTTATTACTATTCAAACTTTGTGCATTCCATTGTATTATTTTTAAAAAATCCATTATGAGGAAGGAGGGAGTTTATTGCTGAGAGTTTTTTTTAAGGTCTCTCTTATGGACCCTGAATTAATGGGGACATCTTTGTTACTGATAATTTTGGTGATTGTTTCTATTAAAATGTTAATAAAAACTTCAGATTTCATTAAGTTGTTTACTTGTACATCGAGTGTTCTTGCTGTGAGCTGTGGGAATGATTTAGAGTCGAATAAGTCAGAAAAAGTTGCTGTGCGGGACTTAATTTTGTTTTCTTCAACTTTTTGTTTTTTCATGGGACATGATGATGAAATGGCTATGTGATTACCATTACAATTCAGACATTTAGCATTTTTTGGGTCAACATTGCATTGACGGAAATTGTGGCCTTCAGTACAGATAGAGCACACCTCTGAATTTCGACAAAATTTAGCTATATGTCCATACCTCATACACTTTAAACATTGTTTCACAGGAGGTATGTACACATTCACCTCATGCCTCCATGAGTCTAGGTATACATGTTCTGGAAGGTTGGTTGAAGCGAATGTCACTGCAACTGCCTGCGTGGGTTGGAATTGAACAGCTGCACCGCCATCGCCTCTCATCCTGCGCATGAAGCGCCTTACTGAGATCACCTTGCTGGAACTTCCGATCAAAGAGAAGATCTGCTTATTAGACATGTCAACTGGAACCGAGGTAAGCACCCCAGTCACCTCTGTATCTCCAGCTGGAATGCTGGCCCTAAGGGAGAGCTGGTCCAAGAGTTTTTTGTTTTGGAGGAACATGTTGGCGTTGTTGGGGAGATCAAAGGTAATCCCCACCTTAAACTTGTTTAATGATCGCAGGTGCATTACGCCCGAGACGCCATGCTCTCTCAGTCCCTTCGAGAGGGCCATACGATCTTTATCAGTGAATGCCGTGTTTTCCTTATTATGATTTAAAAAGACAATATAGTCATTTTTGTTTGAGTTTTCGGGGTATCTACGTGAATACCCTGGAACTTTAAATATAGCATACTTATCAGACCTTTCCGGTGTTACGCTATTGCCTTTCGATAACTCTGACTTCATAGATTCTGAGTCCGACGAAATCTCGGAATGCGAAGCCGTCGCCGTCGGAGTCATAAAATTGGATTCATCCGGGGGAGGCGGTTCCTCCTTCCGCCGTCTTTTCTTTCCTCCCATCTTGCTACACCGCTAACCAATGGTATTTATAAGTGTTTACGACAAGTCCCAAGCTTCTAAAAAAGGGAGTTTGGGTATTTTTTAGAAATAATCTGAAAAACGCGCCTTGTCGTTTTAACGGTTCCCGCCTTTTTTTTTCCTTCAATTTCAAATCTTAAATCATTCAATGTCATCAGCAAGGGTGCGTTCAGTGGGTACACTCTGAGTGTTGGTTGTCACCAGAGTGTACGGTTTTTCCGTTCACAGGCTCGGTTAGAGCGTTCGGTTAGCGTCACGTGACCCTAACCGAACAACCAATTCTGACGTCTGTCAAAGTCAAATTATGTGCTTGTCACCAAAGCGTATGGGTTGTTCCGTTCGGAGGCTCGGTTAGAGCGTTCGGTTAGCGTCACGTGACCCTAACTGAACAACCACCGTTTTGGGTGGGTGTTCGGTTGTTACGATTTTGACGTTAGATTGCTGTCAAAGTCAAGTCGATCCCACCCTTCCCCCCCAAAAATCCTGTTCCATCCATAGATGGAGAAATATTTTATGTAAGCCCAACAAGTAATATAGTAACTACGGAAGTTCCAGATTCCACGAGAGGGTTTTTTTATAAAGTGAAACAGGACTTGTTATCAGCTGCTGGATTACTTTGCTATTAAATGCTCTAAGACTTTGTTAATCAAACACGCTGTAACAGCTGAACCGATATTGATGAAATTACATCCACAGATATGTTCAGATGTCCAGTAGCGGTTTATGTTGGCTGATTGATGATGATGTTGCAAACATTGCCAATATTTTTTCTGTGAAATAACAAGGCTAGCTTTTGACAAATTTGTCAGTACCTATCAAGGCTGGAAGGATCTTTGTTGTCAAGTGCACGTCGGATCACACGCATTCAGGGTTCCGTACCAAATGTACAAGAAAATTCTCGAAATGTTTCGAAAGTTTTTTGTATATATTGGTAAAATATAAATACACACTTAAATATGCTTTCAGCGATAATGCCGCCCATTTTACTGTTTTTTTATATATTACGTTTATTTCTTGGTGTAGGTACAAGTTAGTATATCGATCTAAATACATAACAAGTACCATATTTACAAAACAAGTTCCTAGATCAAATGCAAAATAAATAAACTGGTAACAAAATTTTGGAAAAAAAACTGACTTTGGCGGCTTTATTTTCTACTAGCGACTCGCCCCGGCTTCGCACGGGTAGCCCCGTTGAACCCCCCCCCCCCCCCCCCCCCCCTCCCATACCTTTCCCCCTATGTCAATCGCCTGGTTCTAAGCTACCTCCCTACCAATTTTCATCCAAATCCGTCCAGCCGTTTCAGCGTGAAGAGGTAACAAACACACTCATACACTATTATACACACAACCTTCGCTTTTATAATATTAGTTAGTTTTTAAATACCAACGGTACTCGAACATTTTAGAAAATTTTAAAGAATTGAACCTTTCCGGATATTTTGGATCTTTCTCGAACATTCTCGAATTCTTCTTCATGAATAAGAGGGTGAGATTGGGGCGGGCTACCGTACCGTAAAACTTTCAGGCCGAGTTAGATTATTTGCGAAAAAAATCCCGAAAGTTCTATAACTTTCTGGAATTTTGGAACTTTCTCGAAAGTTCTCGAACTTTTTATAACCTTTCTGGAGATTCTTGAACCTTCTAGAATTGCCTTGAACTTTCCAGAACCTCCACGAAGTTTTCGAACTTCCTCGAACCTTCTAGAAGTTTTGGTTGAGTTTCAGGTCAAGTTGACCTCATTCTAAACCGTTTTTCTCTAAACCTTAACCGCGCAGCCCAAAACCCGAACCCTCTTGATGGATGGGAGGGCTGGGGCTACCCTACGGTTAAACCTTTTTTGGGCTGCATTGGTTCGTTTTTGAGTTTTATCGGGCCGCACATTTTACTAACTTAGTTTTATTATATACTAGCGACTTGCCCCGGCTTCGCACGGGTAGCCCCGTTGAACCCCCCCCCCCCTCCTACCTTTCCCCCCCTATGTCAATCTCCTGGTTCTAAGCTACCTCCCCACAAACTTTCGCTTTTATAATATTAGTGTGTGTCAACGGTATTCGAACATTTCAGAAAAATTTAAAGAATTTCCGGATATTTTGGATCTTTCTCGATCATTCTTGAATTCTTCTTCATGAATAAGAGGGTGAGATTGGGGCTACCGTACAGTAAAACTTTGAGGCTGAGTTAGTTTATTTTCTAAAAAATCCCAAAAGTTCTATAACTTTCTGGAATTTTTTTAAAGTTCTCGATCTTTTTCAAACTTTTCTAGAGGTTTTGAAATTTTGGAACTTTCTCGAAGTTTCTAGAAACTTTGGAAATTTCTCGAAGGTTCTAGAACATTCAGAAATTACTCGAAGGTTCTAGAACTTATGGAAATTTCTTGACCTTTTTCATACTTTTCTAGAGGTTTATCAACTTTCAGAAATTTCCGGAAGGTTCTAGAACTTTTGGAAATTTCTCGAACCTTCTAAAATTGCCTTGAACTTTCCAGAACCTCCCCGAAGTTTTCGAACTTCCTTGAACCTTCTAGAAGTTTTGGTTGAGTTTCAGGTCAAGTTGACCTCATTCTAAACCGTTTTGCTCTAAACCTTAACCGCGCAGCCCAAAACTCAAACCACAGATTACTTAATAGTTACTACGCCCAAACCTTCTAAACCGTTTTTCTCTAAACCTTAACCGCGCAGCCCAAAACTCGAACCCTCTTGATGGATGGGAGGGTTGGGGCTACCCTACGGTTAAACCTATTTTGGGCTGCATTGGTTCGTTTTTAAGTTTTATCGGCCCGCACATTTTATTATTATTACTATTATTATCTCACTTATTTATTCTAAATCTCGTAAAAAAATATATATTTTTCACTATAAAGGAATACTATCTACAAAAAATAAATAGTATAATTATTATTATTATTATGTCTTTATATTCTTTTAGCTCTCCGAAGAGTTGTTTTTTGCACGGGCCTGAGCCAAGTGCTAGTTAATTAAATGTTAATTTATGTTTAAGAATTTCCTCACTATTCTGCATATGTTGAGTATGACTGCCTTTTGGAGAAGAGTGTATGTGGATGGATGAATGTCGAGAGTTTTTAGGCTGGTGTGCAGTGTTTTCGGGATGACGCCAGTTGTTGAGAGAATTATAGGGATAGTTTTGACGGTTTGGACTTGCCATTGAGACTTTATCTCAACAGCAAGATCCGTGTATTTAGCAATTTTTTCCGAATGGGTTTTGACCAAATTGTGTGTGTTGCATACGGCTATATCTATTACGAGGACTATTTTGTCTCTTTTATTTAGTAAAGTTATATCTGGCCTATTGAAATGAACGGTTCTATCTGTGATTATGGTTCTATCCCAATACATTTTGTATTCGCTGTTTTCTAGAATTACTTCAGGTGTGTATTTATAGTATGGAACTTTTTTGGGTATGAGTTTGTACTTGAAGGCGAGGTGCTGGTGGGCTATTGCGGCAACTTGGTCATGTCTATGTTTGTAGTCAGTTTGGACTATGGCTTTACAGGCTCCTGTTATATGTTGAATAGTTTCGGAAGAACTATGGCAGTGCCTGCAAAGCTCTGTGGGTAAGTTTGGCAAACGGCAAATGTATTTCTGGTAGTTGCGCGTTTCGATGACTTGATCTTGGATCGCTAACATAAATCCTTCCGTCTCGGGAAAAATCTCTCCACGCCGCAGCCAAGCGTTCGACGCACTTTTGTCGACATGTGTCTGCTGCAGATCGTGGCGATGTCTTCCGTGCAAGGATTTATGTCCCCATGCGGCAATCTTAGATTTCTCATCAACGATTCGTTCGTTTTTCTGCGTATCAGTGTTTTGGAGGTTGAGCGATGTGAGACGTTTATCATTTTGGACTATTGCTTTGTGTAATGACGAGTTTTGGGCTTGGCTATGAAAATATTTCCTGAGGGATACAATTTGTTTGTTGTGTAAGTTAGTGATATCTATGATGCCTCTGCCGCCTTCTTCCCGGGGTAGTGTGAGTCGCTGTATGCAGGACCTGGGATGGTGTTTACGTTGGGCGGTGAGCGATGTATTTATTATGCGTTGTAGATATTTTAGTTCTGTTTGGGACCAAGCTATAATCCCAAAGGAGTATGTAAGTATCGGTACAGCGTAAGTATTTATAGCTTTAATGATATTTCGAGAATTAAGTTGTGAGCGAAGGATTATGTTTAACCTGTGCCTAAATTTCTTTTTGAGGTCAGCCTTCGCCTGCTGCTGATGGATTTGCTTAGTTTGTAAAAATCCTAGGTATTTGTACGAGCTATTCTGATCAAGTGATTCCACATGATTACCTGAATCTAATGCGTAGTTATTTTGAACAATATTGCCGTCTTTTACAGATAAAGTTTTACATTTATCTATTCCGAACTGCATATGTATATCCTGTGAGAATGTCTGTGTGATGTCTGCAAGGCGATGGAGTGACTGTGTGCTATTGCTGTATAGTTTAATATCATCCATGTACATCAAATGTGTAAGCGATGTCTGGTTGTGCCCGTTTGTTATAGTAAGTCCTTGTTTTGAAGAATTTAACATGTTTGAGAGAGGGTTCAATGCTAAGCAGAACCATAGAGGACTAAGGGCATCTCCCTGGAATATACCGCGACGTATCGGGATGTCTGCTGTCTCGATATTGCTGTTGCCGTTAATGGTTTTAAGTTTAGTTCGCCAGTGCTGCATGGAATATTCAAGGAAAGCAACAAGGGTTGGGTGGATTTTATAGTGTTGTAATATGTAGGTGAGCCAACTGTGCGGGACGGAATCAAAAGCTTTTTGGTAGTCAACATACATAGTATTAATGTTCTTTTTACGTTTTAATGTGTGTTTCATAGTGACTGAGTCTATAATTAGTTGCTCCTTGCAGCCCTGACTATTCTTTCGACATCCCTTTTATTCTACTGCCATTACATTATTACCAGTGACGTGCAGGTCTATCAGTTCGGTAATGCAAGATGTAAGGATTTTATAAAAAGTTTGGAGGCAAGTAATCGGCCGGTACTTTGCTGGGTTTTGGTAGTCTGTATCTTTAGGCAGCATATAGGTTATTCCTTGAGTAATGAAACTGGGCATGCTGTTTGGTGTCTGTATGAAATCGTTTATATGATTATGTAGCATGGGATGAATTGTAGTTAGTTTTTTATACCAAAAATTGTGTATACGATCGTTGCCCGGCGCTTTCCAATTATGTACCTTTCCTAATACCCGTTTAAATGTTTCAACAGAAATGTGTTCGAAATTCATTTGTTGTATGGAGCTTATGTTTTCTGAATCTGTCTTTATCCAATCGGCGGTATGGTTGTGCTGCACCGGTTTTGCCCAAATATTGGACCAAAACTGGTGCAGGTCATTAGACGATGGGTGTGAAGTTATGTTTTGTGAATTTTGGATGTGCTGTGTGTTTGTTTCTATCGTTCTGTAAAATAGTTTTTCATTGTATTTGAATTGTGTGTTTTGTTTCTTTCTCTACGGGTGCAATTTAAATATCTCCGGAGTCTGTTAGAAGCCGTGTTAAGCTTTTGTTTAAGTGTATCTAAAAACTGATTATCTGATAAGTTAGGTTCTTCGTACTGCGAATGTATTCTATATGTGTTTTTTATTACTGCTACATTTTCTATAAGCCTTTGATTTCTATTTCCTTGTATGTATTGTGTCATTCTAGCAACATCTTTTCGTAAATGGGCTATTTTTTTCTGAAGTCTTTTTTGCCAAGCTGGTACATAATTAGATTTTTGCTGAACACTAGTGTGGTTATAGTTGGTTTCCTCTATTTTAGCCCCGTTACAAACAGCTGCTGTATATGCTGTACTATACACTAGAGCGTGTGTGGTTTCGAAGGTACTGTCTTTTGAGACATGATTTGGGAGAATCTCGATATTTAAATAGTCAACTATTTCAGCAAATTTTCTAGATGTCTTCTGTTTAGGTATGTAAGGTCGTGTTGTTGGGTCTGTTTTGTTATATCTAGCTAACGTTTCTTGAAATATATTTTTAACTTTTTCCTGATCGGCAAGAGAGATATATGATGTTCTAACTGAATTATTGCGTGCGTCTTCTGATTGGGTTTCACAATTAAGATAATGTTCTGTGTGTTCTATGATGGCATGTGTGCTATCGTTTGTTATTTCTGCTATGAGACTACATTGGGAGTTAGATTGGGTGTAGATTACATCTGTTGATATATCGATTTCTCCTTCCCGCTCAATTTCATGACCTTGATTATTTGGGAACTGTTCTGTATTGGATACTTCTTGCTGTAAAACTTTTAGCCTATCTTCAGTAATGTACCTGTTGTTAACTATGGCTCTTCTTTGATCGGCAATTCTTTGTTCTGATAGGTGTGAAAGTTGTGGGAACATATTCATGAATTCTTGGTGTAAGGGTTTCCTGTAAGCAGTTAAATTAGATTCGAGTCTAGTTACTTTATAGTACGCTTTCATGATCCCTTCGTTGAGTTCGTTGCTCCACGTCATTCTCTGACTAGATTGTGTGACCGTGGGTGTGTTTTGCGCGTGTGTGTTTTGTATGTTCGTGTTAGGATTGATATTGTGAATAGTCTGTATTTCAGTTTGGACTTCTTTATAAATTCTGTCTATTTCATTTTGAGGTAACAGTTTTTTGTTTACTATTGCTCTCCTTTGGTCACCTATTCTCTGCCTACTAACGTTCTGTCTTTCAGGAAATTTTTCAATAAATTTTGTGTGTAGTGGGGGTAAATATGATTTTAAATCTGTTTCCATTAGCGTCAGTTGCAAATAAGTGCGCAGGATGAATTCGTTCATTTCTGGACTCCATTTATTACGCGCACGTGAACTGCTGGTGGTGGGCACTGGATTAGCGGCAGAGCTCGCTTCCTGGGCAACATCCTCCTGCAGTATGCTACTAGATACTGAAGTTGATCTGGAAGTTCGGTAGGACGCTTTTGTGGATGGGATAGATGGGAAAAGACTACGAGTGGATGAGGGGGATGTGGTGGTATGACTTTTAGTAGTCGTTCGGTTTTTATAAAATACCCTGCCGCCGGTGGATCGCGGCCTCAAGCTATATCTTGACTGAGATGTTGGCGATACGTTGCCCCCCCCAGAATACGTGGGGCTGCCCGAATCGGGGCCGGATTCTCCAGTGCAATCTGCACTGGTACCTGCCTGGGGTACTCTGCTTTTTCGAATCGCTTTCATATTTTAGGGTTTACCTTGCCTTGTTGGCCGCGTAAGTTTCAATAGTACGCGTGTCCGCCCCCTACGTGGCTAGATGTTCAGCACGGACGTAAGGTTGGATTTTAGGGGGCTTATTATTATTATTATTATTATATTTAATACACTAGCAGCATAAGCTGATGCGTGTATATCATATCAGTGCACTGAGTTTTTAAAATGACTATCATATCGGTTCTTAAATGAGTTCACCGAGGGAGCACTAATCACTGTCTCTGGTAGCCGGTTCCAAGCGTTTGTTACACGGTTGGGCAAGAAGTGTTTCCTGGGATTGCTGGTTCCAGGCAGCTTTACGAGTTTCTGTGAGTGTCCCCTCAACTTGTTGCTATTTAAGGTAAATAAATTCCTCAAGTCAGGTATGTTATAGTGACTATTCACTATCTTGTAGGTCTCTATGAGATCACCACGTTGTCTACGCTGTTCCAAAGTCGTCAGTCCCAGTTCTTTAAGGCGGTACTCATAGGGATGTTCCTTGAGTGATAATACCATTTTTGTAGCTCTTCGCTGTACTCGTTCAAGAAGATCAATATCTTTTTTGAAGTATGGGTTCCAAATCTGGAATGCATATTCCAACAACGGTCTTATATATGTTTTATAAAGTTTAATGAAAAGATCTTTATCTATGTATGAGAAAGCTTTTCTTATGATGTAAAGAATGGAATTGGTTTTCTTCACAACTTCCAGTATGTGTGTTTCCCATTTGAGGTCTGAGGTAATAGCAACTCCTAGATCCTTCTGACGATCTACACACTCCAGCTGGGCATTATTTATTGTGTAGGTCATTCTAGGGTTCTTGTTACCAATGTGCAAGACTGTGCACTTTGATGCATTTAGGGTCATGAGCCAGTCCTGAGTCCACTCATATATACAGTCCAGATCTTTTTGGATAATGTTGTGAGATATTATCGGATTACCCATAATCTTTGTATCATCTGCAAAGAGCGACAGCTGAGATTGGATGTGTTGCCTCAAGTCAGTAAGAAAAATTCCAAAAAGGATTGGACCGAGCACAGATCCTTGGGGCACACCACTATGCACCTTATGAGAACTGGAATAAGCTTCTCCTACTCTGACCTTAAAGGTCCTGTTTGACAGAAAGTCTTCTATCCACATGTGAAGTTTGCCACGTATTCCAAGGTGATCTAGTTTCGATAGAAGCCTCTTTATTGGTACTCTGTCAAATGCTTTTTCATAATCGAGATAGATAACATCAGTTGGTTGCCGTTTGTTCCAGTTAATGGTCCACATATCAATGCAAGAGAGTAGATTCGTCACAGTTGAACGTCCCTGAACGAAGCCATGCTGTTCATCCAAGATAACATGCTCCCTTGACAAAAAACTTCTTATATCTTTGGCAATTATCTTTTCCATTGTTTTGCATATAAGACTTGTGAGACTTATTGGGCGATAGTTGGATGCATCTCGCTTGCTGCCCTTTTTGTAGATTGGAGTCACAAATGCCTCTTTCCAGTCTATGGGAAGTTTGCCTTGATCTAGTGATAGGGTCATTATGAATGCCAACTCGGAACTTAGCATGCGCTGCATCAACTTAGTTTTATTATATATAATGATAATGATTACTATTGAAAATAAAAAAACTCTACTTCATGAGATCTAAAAATGATAAACCACATGAAAAAAAAATGAAATACCAATGTGAAAAAAAGAGTTAAAAATAAGGCTAATTGTTTTTCAGAAAAAAGGAGCTAAATAAACAATGCAGGTTATGTGATTCAACAAATCATTCTACTTCACTACACAGGTACAATAACAATAAGGCTTTGGTTTTGTCGTTCATTCATTCATACTATCTACTAACTTCTTTGAAAAAAAGTGGATCTGACAACATTGAAATAGAGCTGAATTTAGCTCTAAAAGAGTTAAACTGGCAACACCGGGTGAATAAAGCGTTTGTTTACATCAAAAATTGACAGTGGCATTGACATTCCGTGTCAATCCAAGTCGTTCAGAGCCTCAGAGCGTGGTTAAAAAAACAGCTACACTCTTGGAGTGTACCCATTGAACGCACCCCGCATCATTATCATTGTAACAGACCAAGAGTAATCATCTTCTGTGCCAAGTAATAATTGTTAACAGACTGCTCTACCCGGTAGAGTCAAAAACCCATACATTTTTTTTTCGGTATGGTTATATTGTTTGCTCGGTATTTTTTAGGGTTCCGTACCCTAAGGGTAAAACGGGACTCTATTACGAAGACTACGCTGTCCGTCCGTCTGTCCCTCTGTCACCAGGCTTAATCTCATGAACCGTGATAGTTAGACAGTTGAAATTTTCACAGATGTTGTATTTCTATTGCCGCAATAACAACAAATACTAAGAAACAGAATAAAAATATATATAAATAATAATAATAATAAATATTAAGAGAGCTCCCATACAAAAAACGTATTTTTTTTGCCGTTCTTATTTTATAGATAATGGTGTCGCCAGGCTGTATCTCATGAACCATGATAGTTAGACAGTTAAAATTTTCACAGATTGTCGAATGAATCATTGTTTATGGAAGGAGAATCAAATTGCTTTTAATTTTTTGACGACTATTTCTATTGCCGCTCATCAAATACTAAAAGACAGAATAAAATAAATATTTAAGGGGGCTCCCATACAACAAACGTGATGTTTTTGCTCGATATTGATAACGGCAACAGGAAGACCCTTGAAATATTCACAGAATATTTAGTTATAAAATATTTAGTTATAGTATATCTAATATTTGCCTCTTATATTTAATATTATATTAAGTATCCGTTTACCAGATTAAATATATATAAGAAGAAACTAAGCAAATTAGATGTGGAGTATATAATTTTCTTTTTAGACATCTTACTGACGTATTGACAGGACATTAGCTTTTTAATAAAAACACTCGACCTCCTTCATTGTACTGAAGTAGGTATAGCGATGTGTCTTTCCACACTCCTTCTAACGAGCTATGCCAGCTTTATACTTTAATTCCTGCAGACGTGGTCTAGGTAAACCTTTCGTGAACATGTCTGCTTCCATCTTCCGAGTTTCCAAGTATTTCAGTTGAACTTCTGCCGTAGCATCTTCTCTAAATTTTCCAACTTTTCCTTGGATTTGTATGCAATCAAAATTTCGTCTACATAAACTGCGACTCTAATGTTATCTCCTTCTAGCGTGTAAACGCAGGGATCAGCTCTGGATCGTTTAATTCCAATATTTTTGAATTCTGTATCTAGCTTCTTGTTCCTTTGTCTTCCGGATTGTTTAAGCCGTATAAGAATTTCTGAAGCTTGCAGACCTTTTCTTTAAATGTTATTGACTCCTGAAGCATTTCTTTAGCCTTTTTTATTAGGTCTTTATCACGTTCCTCGAATATAATTTATCTTATATAGTTTTCCAGATACTCAGGACCTTTCATATAAAAATCTTCATTTAAGTCTCCATTTAAATACGCTGTTGTTACATCCATCTGATGTAAATTCAAACCTTTTTCCGCAGCTAGTGCTATAAGCGATCTCACCGAGCTTAATTTGGTTACTGGTGCAAACGTCTCACTATAATCAATCCCAGGTCTTTGGGTGAAACCACGGGCAACCAATCTCGCTTTCTTGATCACGGTATTGTTCGGTCTTATTTTGTTTCTCAATACCATTTTGGAACCAACTTCTCTCATATGCTTTTCCTTCTTTATTATTTTCCAGGTACCATTTTTGATATATGCTTTTATCTCTGTTTTTATTGCATCATGCCACTCTTCATGGTGTGCGTCTTCAGAGAGACTAGTTACTTCTGTTGTTTGTATGTTTTCTTCAATTTCGTAGTCTTCAGCCCACAACGGTAGTCTTCGTTGCCTTTATGGTCTTCCACTCGTACCGGTGTGTGTAGAAAGTAACTCTGTTTCTTCAGCAACATCATCATCATCAAGATCTTCATACACGTCACTATCAGATCGGTCAGAATGAGTTTCTTCTCTTTGATCAACTTCCCTAGTTTGTGTTGATTCATGTTCTTTTGTTTCAGATGTATCCTCATCTACTTCCAAATATATGTTTGTTTTCTTTATTTCAGGATTCTTCTCTTGTTTAGATAAGAAATCATTTTCGAAAAACATTTTATTTAGAAACTTTATGTCTCTGCTGATCCCAACTTTCTGTAGGCTTTCTACCCAAATTCGGTATCCTTTTGTTGTTTCAGAGTAACAAAAGAAAATTCCTTCTTGGGCTCTTGCTTCAAACTTCTTTCTTTTTGTTTTAGTTAAAACAAACGCTTTAGTTCCGAATTGTTGGAAGTGTCGAACAGACGGTTTATATCCAACCCATAATTCAAATGGTGTTTTTGAGTCATTTGCTCTTGTCGGTAATCGGTTCGTTATGTAATTTGCTGTGCCTATTGCTTCAGCCCGGAAAACTTCTGTTAAGTTTGAGTCTATCAGCATACATCGTGCCTTTTCTTGCAACGTTCTATTCTTTCTTTCAGCTAATCCGTTTTGCTGAGGCGTATACGGTGCCGATAATCTTCTCGTTATTCTATTACACTTCAGATAATCATTAAACTCTTTATTCAAATATTCTGTGCCGTTATCTGATTGTAAGATTTTTATTTTCTATTGAGTGAAATTTTCCATTTCCTTTTTGAATTCGATGAATTTTTGTAGTGCTTCGCTTTGCTGTTTTAGAAAATAAACTCTGCAGTATCTGCTGTATTCTTCAATAAATGTAAAGAAGTGTCTATGACCTTTTTTTTTTTTTTTTTTTTAACATTGATAGACCTTTGTTTGACCACGATCTCACCTGTTGGTAAGTGACGATGTGGCCGAAGATGAAGCACAAAGGTCTAGAAGGCACCTATTCACTCTTGACTTGAAGAGACCCAGATTATAGTTTTCAGGAAAGACAGACGACGGTAGTGTATTCCACTCCTTAGCAGTTCGCATTATAAAGGTAGAACTGAAACGTTTTGTGCGAATAGAAGGTATACCAATGAGGTAAGGATGGTACTGAGCCGTACGCCTGCTCGTCCTATGATGAAAAGGAGATGGTGGGATCAGATCGTGCAGTTCCTGGGAGCATTCACCGAAATGTAACCTATAGAAGATCGCAAGGCATGCAACCTTACGGCGGTGCTCGAGACTCTGGATCTTAGTCTCCGCCATGTGTTGCTCACCTATAAGCCTGAAAGCTCTACGTTCGATCGAGTCCAAGGCAGCAAGCTGGTGTTTGGCCGAGCCATCCCAAACATGGCAGCAGTACTCCATACCAGCCCGGACTTGTGCTTTATATAAACTGAGAAGCTGTCCTGGTGTGAAGTAACGCTTTACCTTATTCACGATGCCTAGCTTCATGGCAGCTGTTTTTGCCTTAGACTCGATGTAGGAGCCAAAGTTGAGAGTAGGCGTGAGCGAAACACCTAAGAGCTCGAGGTGATCTCCTATAGCAACAGGTACATCTCGGAATACAGGAACTTGGAGAAACGGACTTTTTTTCGCCGAGAAGAGACAAGCCTGCGTTTTAGAGGCGTTGAACATGACTAAATTGGCATCGCCCCAGTCGGATACAGCCTTGAGAGTCAAATTCAGACGCTGCAGCATCTCATCTCTTAACTCCTGAATTTCATTCTGCCTAGCTCGCGCAGTGGAAACATATCTCTCCACAACTGTGCTGTCGTCTGCATACCCAATGATACCGGGCATTAGCAGATCATTAATGTGCAGCAGAAACAGTGTGGCAGATAGCACTGACCCCTGAGGTACCCCGGCGTTAATAGCCAATTGATCCGACGAGCAGCCGTCAATAACTACTCGAATGGATCTTTCCCTCAGAAAGTCTGCGAGCCAGGACCTCACCTCACCTCACCTCAGGGTCTCACCTCCTTTACTCGTGGTGGGCATTGGTCCACAAATGTCCGAGTGGACAGTGTGTAACCTCTCTTTTGCTTTTTCTTCTCCACTACGTTCACTAGGACATGGTAATGTTACCATTTTTCCCTCAATGCATGTTTCGCATTCTGATGATTTTTCATTTTCGTTCAGTTCAAAACCATTCATTGTTTTATTTTTAAATGCAAATTTTAAATCTTGCTCATTAATGTGGCCTAACTTTTTGTGCCAAATGTCAGTTAAATTGTTTTCTGCTAAATGAGATGTTTCTTCCTTAAATGGTTCAGTTTTAACGTAGAATAAACCATTTTACTTGTGTGCTTTTATTATAACACTTCCCTTTTTGTTTATTATCGTAGCATTTTCGTTATTAAATACCACCTTACATCCATTGTCTGTTGCTTTGGCTATCAAGATTTAATTCGTTGACAATCCAGGGACATACAGGGCATTATTCACGTATACTTTCTCACCATTTAATAATTTTATTTCAACATTTCCTTTTCCTTCTATAGTTTCAGTTTTATTTGCAGATGCTAGCTTTAAAATTTCATTAGTAGCAATCATCGACTTGAACAAGTCTTTATCTTTACACATGTGTGAAGTGCATCCACTGTCCAAACACCATTTTTCAGTATTTATGCTTTTAGATAGGTATGCTTCTTCAGCAAATACAGTTTTATCATTTTGTGGCTTTGACCAACAATCTTTGCTTAGATGTCCAATTTTGTGACAGTTAGCGCATTTTTAGTTCTTGCGTCTAATTTGTGTTTGGTTATACTCCTGTTTGTAGATTTGTTGCTTTTGTTTTTTTTCGCCTCTTCTTCTTCTTCTGCCTTTTCTTTGGAGTTTTCTCGAGCCTCACTTTCTTCAATAATTTTTATTTTCAGCTCTTCTGTTGAAGGTAGTTTATCTCGGGACTCTATGGCGATTCTGAAGTTCTCATAAGATTCTGGTAGACTATACAGCATTATAATAGTTAAAAGATCCCCGTTTATATCGATATCCCTATCTTTTAGTTTATCTACGAGGTCCATAATTTCATTAATATGGTCTCTCACATCTTCGTTAGCTTTTAGCTTTTTTTGTATCAGCTTTTTGAGTAGGGTTGCTTTTCTTGCTGGCCCTCGGCTCTGATAGGCTTTTTCTAGTGTTTGTCAAATTTATTTTGCGGTTTTACAAGACTTTACTAACCGTAGTTCGGATGGGGACATAAGTAGTAGAAGTTCGGCTTTGGCCAATATATCCTTCTACTTGTCGTCCGTTCCTTCGAGGCATTGGTGCAGTCCTGCTTTTGTCAGTACTGCGGCTGCTTTAATCTTCCATGTGTCGAAGTTGTTTCGGTTCAAGGGTTCAATACTCACATGCAACTTTGCCGTTGCCATTTTGGCGTGAATGCTAAGGGACCATAACCTCTTATATTTGCCTCTTATATTTATTATTATATTAAGTATCCGTTTACCAGATTAAATATATATTAGAAGAAACTAAGCAAATTAGATGTGGAGTATATAATTTTCTTTTTAGACTTCTTACTGACGTATTGACATGACATTAGCTTTTTAATAAAAACACTCGACCTCCTTCATTGTACTGAAGTAGGTATAGCGATGTTAGTTTCCACAGTATATTTAGTTATTTATTTTAAAAATATATAATTAAATTAAAATAAAACAAATATTTAGGGGAGAAGGAGGCACATTAGGACACTTTTTACATAATAGGTTCTAGAATTTCTTGTTTTTAAGTTGTTTGTGCGTTTTATGCAGTAAAACCTATATTTGTATACCTTTTATACAATAATAAAATAAACATATTTAACGAGTAGAATAGGTAAAAAATTAATTTACGTAAGCCATTGACAAACTGCCCCCCTTGGGAGGCAGTTTAGGACTTGTCATTTAAATGGCCATAACAGTATAATAAAAAATAAAATAAACGAAAATGTTTATTATTATTAAAATGCATTTGTTTAAGCATCTGAAATAAATGAAAACACCTAAAGTGACACAATTTTTTTAAAATGGTGCCTTGGGTTAGATTTGGACACATCCATCGACAGGACATGTTCTAAAGTGCCCCAAAATATATGTCCTAATTTACCCCAAGGCACCATTTAAAAAACATTGTGTCATAATAATTTTTTATCAGTTTTGAAACCAATACGTTCAGCTCTATCCATGCATAGATACCCAAACTAAACAGAAACTATAAAAAACATATAATTTATGCTCTTAATGAGCAAATAAACACTTACGTAGTCCAGATGAAAAAATTACACCAGCTACCTAAAATCCCGACCCGCTAATAAGTCAGTTTGACAGCTGACAGCGTGGCGAATGACATGTGATGGCTTGTAGTAGTAGTGTTAACATACTAAAGGTTTGAAATCTGCCATTTTTGAAAGAAACGTCGTCATTTTTATTTTATTACTTTTTAATGTGTTTTTTCGAGTTATTTCGTGTAATTTTAGTGGCATTTTAATCGGTGTAACTTGGACAAATGGCACATGTGTGATGTAGTGAAATTTAAGTGTATTGCGAGTCTTTTCGAAATGGTGATTTTTTCCTGTAAAAACTCAGTTTTTCTGCCACCGTTTAAACTGGGTTAGGACTTGACGGTTACTCTTGACGACTTGACTATAAAACTATAATAAATAAATCACTTGACATTGGCTAAATTGTTGCAAATAATGCACAGAAGCCATTACCGAAGCTAAGAAGAAGTTAACATACTAAAAAGTCATTTTCTGTCAAAAAAATGTCTACGGTTTTGGAGAAATCTCCAATGTCTAAAGGCGCCCCTGTCCTAAGCTACCTCCTTCTCCCCTAAGGGGGGCTCCCATAGAACGAACGTGATATTTTTGCCGTTTTTATAGATAATGGTACGGAATGTTTCGTGTGCAAGTCCGACTCGCACTTGGCTGGTTTTATTTCTCTATGGATAGAACAGAACAAAGCATTTGTTTGTGATTTTATTTTCATTTCATTCCTATACACACACACACTCTTGGTCTGTGTTTATTTTGGTACCGAGATTATCCAAACATTGAATTTAATTTTAAATTCATGGTTTTTTTGAAGAACTACATAACTATCAGCTTATCAAGAATTAATTAACTAAATTAGTTTTGTCTAATACATCCCTATTTGTTCAGGTCTCATATTATTCCTGTAAATCCCATGACACCACGTACCTACACACGTTTTTCAAGTTGATTTATTTCTTTGTATTTTAGATTGTGCATCAGGCAAATACTGTTGTGGCTTATGGTTTGTTTTCCCTGTACGCCAGTGTCGCTGTTCTCACGTCATGACTGATCTGTAAGAAGTCTGACCTACCGACCCGCCCGCATACCTCGGCCAGTTCGTCTCATGCGGTGGTGTGGTTGGTTCATTTAGTTGGCTGGCTGCTGCCTGGTGTTACGGACGCACGTTGTTTACTTGCTATCTCGAGCGCGATGTGCCTTCGGAAGTGACAATACTGTGTAAAGTGAACAATAACTTATTAAAATGTTGGCCGACGGTGAAGTTGTTGGGGACGGATCATGGAACCTCACGATCTACGTCACGGATGTGAACGAGAAACGGACCATGGTCGTAAAAGGCGACATGCACATTGGCGGGGTTATGCTCAAGCTGACTGAGAGCTTCGGTGAGTACTCGCCTTAGTTGATAAGTAATCAGTGTTTCTATAGTGCTATCGTTATTTTGATAATGTTGGTGCTTGTTATGACATTTTTCTAGGTATACAAAAAGTGGAACGTTTTTGGTCTATGAATTCAAAGTACGATTTGCAAGTTAGTAGGTAGTTAGTCAGACTGACTTCTTTTAATGTGCGATTTGATTTATAATTTTAGTATACCAACTTCTCTCTACCTACTAGTTAGTTGGTTTGTTCTGTGCGGCTTGTTACTAAAAAGTAAATATTTTGGAAATAACAGTGTTTTTAGCTTGTAGAAAATGTTACTCAACATCTGAACTTTGTAAAAACAAATTTTAAAGATCTCATACAATTTGTAAGTTACTAATAAGTCTGAAATGAGTCATCTACCACTACCTTTCATTCTACATTATATATGAACCATCTATAAGTTACCTACATTATCATTTTATCACATATTCTATTTGGAAAGTAAATATTTTTAAAATAACATTGTTTTTAGCCTATAGGCAATGTTGTTCAACTTCTGAACTTAGTGTAAAATTTTGTAGAGCTCTCACACAATTTGTAAGTTACTAATAAGTCTGAAATGAGTCATCTACCACTACCTTTCATTCTTCATATGAGACTATGAAACATCTATAAGCTATTTATTATGTTAGTACCTATTATGATCAAATAACTTTTTCTGATAGTGAAAAGAGAAGAAAACTATGAAACTATTATACAGAGGCAAGATCATTCCAGCCACTGGCAAGAACCTTAGCTGGTTACTAATACATCTTTAGGACAGTTGTCCTGCTAATAAATATGTTCCCAATGAATCCTACAATGCAGATTGCATGGACCTCTCTCCCACACCAAAGCTCAAAGCAGAGATAATTGAGTACCTACATACAGCAAACGCAATACATATAGAAAATACATTTGGGGTGTAGATAAGGGCCACTGAGGAAAAACACTTTTAGTTTTTTTTAGCCTATCAACACAGATAAAATAATACTATACATTGTGTAGTGTTTTACATTGCCATCAATAAATGTTAAATGCATTTTTTCCATACAACTTACCTAATTTCTAATGTAATTAAAGCAGTAATTAATTATTTTTATTTTATTTACCTAACTTCAAGGTCTAATTCTATAAATAAAATGACCTAGAGAAAGTATGTTATTCATGGCAAGTAAATTTAACAAGGCTCATGTTTCAGTAAATTGATGGAACTTTATACTCATTTAAAACAACTAGGTATATGGTATTATAAGTACCTATTAGGTATGTAACTGTTTAAAGGAAAAACACAGTGTTTTGTATAACATGTTTTACAAAAAAATACATGGTGTCCTTGCACTTTTACTAATTTACTAAACATGTTACCTAGTTGTTAAAAACACAAAATAAATACTGTGGCGGTAGCCTGTCAAAAGATAGTTGCTTAAGGTGGAGTATAACGCAAAATTACCAATCTTAGATTAGATTTTTAAATGACTAAATCAAGTACAATATTCAAATTAAAAATATGCATGGATAGTACCGAGGGATCACCCAGACAGAAAGACGATAGGACAAAAATTTCTTGATAAAAAAAAAACACAAAGTTACCTCTAACTTTTGGTTAGATTCGATTATTTGTCAATATGGTACAGATTATTGGGTCAAAAATTAGATAAATAAGAACAATACAATAAAACGGAGGGTTCAAAAACGGGTTTTTTTAAAATTTACTATATTTCACGAGAAATTCAATAAAAACCGCTTTTTCGAGCGGCTCGTGGCGTTTTTCTGTACCTATGAAGAATTATGCCTGGCGGTGGCGCAGTCTTAAAAGAAAATGAAAACAACGCCACAGAATATATAATAGTACAAGTACAGAAGGCTCACTTCACGAACAAATTTATATAAATAGCGACTCTTGCTGGGACGTTAGGTAAAAACCCGGTAAAGCAGTCATGGCCCCAGGCGGTCAACTGCATATAAATCCTTCCGAAAAAAAAAAGACGTTAGGTATGGGCCGCAAAGCAGTAGTGCTCGCATTGCTGTGTTCCGGTTTGAAGAGTAAGGGTGCCTGTGAAATTACAGACACATGAGTCTTTTCATCTTTATGTCTCAGGGTGGCGGTCGCAGTGCAATGCCACATAGGGTGCGTCCTAGGTGGACGTGACCTATGAGGTAATGCACTGTTCATAGGCAGAGGGTACCACTTAACATCATGTAGGCCAATCAGCTTGACCTGTCATTCCAAGTGGGATAAAAAAAGAAAAACAAATACGATTTTGTATTGATGCAGCTCTGCCCTGCCCTTTGTTGTAGACGTAGTGCCAAAATACATACAGGCTCATGATCATCCGGTAGACGTCCCCTTTGTTGTAGACGTAGTGCCAAAATACATACAGGCTCATGATCATCCGGTAGACGTCCACCGCTGGACATAAGCCTCCATTATGGAATGCCATGACGAACGCTCCATCCACAGACTTCTGGCGACCTCACGTCCTACACTGCGTCACCCGGTACGTGGGCGCCAATCGAGAATGTTTATTCCCAACATGCGAATTCATCAAAGCGAAGTTATACTCGTAACATAACATAACACCCAACATTCACATACATAGTCCTGATTCCACACTAGGATTCCCTGTGTCGTGAGTATCAGGAACTACGAGTACCATGGTACCATGGACGTACCATGCCACCTGGTGCCATTACGTTTAATTAATAATTTTACATACCTATACAAGTTTATCTATCTATCTATCTAGTCAGCCAGTAACACCCACTGCTGAGTAAAGGTCTCTTGTCTAGAACGCCACTCCTGGCGATCTTGTGCCAGCCGGATCCACTGCTCTCCTACTGCCTGTATAATATCGTCTGACCATCGGGCAGGTGGTCTGCCTCGTGGCCGCCGCATATCTCTCGACCTCCATTCTGTGACTGCTTTGGTCCATCGGTAAACCTCTCGCCTTGCCAAGTGTCCTGCCCATCTCCACTTGAGCCTCGCAATCCGTATACCTACATCCTCGACCTTAGTCAAGTTTATACTTAAACCATATTATTTATTCTGTGCTTAAACCTAGATTTATGGAAGAGCCTAGCTACCCACAATATTCTGGATCAATAATGTTTTTTTTTGTTCTTCATATTGATATTTACATACAAAACACGCCATTTTCCCCGAAAGGGTACGCAGTGGGTCAAATAGGCCTCTTTTCACCGTCGGTTGCACCATCGTGGGATATAGACGTGACAAGTAGTGAGCTCATCGCCGCCATTGCTTCCCACGACTGACTCTACTAACGCTGTCTTCCAGTAATATCACATTCCAAAATAAGCTAAGCTTATACTTACGAATCTTACAAACAAGTCCGGGTAATCCCGTAGTCAGCTTTTACGACGTCCACGCAAAGACTTCTATAGAAGTCTTTGCGTCAGTTTTAATAGAGGTCTTTGCGTCCACGGGAGGAGATGGAGGGGTCTGTTCTTGGGCCGGACACACCACGGCGTATTGATAGGTACAGGTTTTAGATATTAAGCTTGGTTTGATTAAATAAGACTCTCAGTCTTACCTTTTTATCATAAAGCTTCCAGAGACAAAATAAAATGTAGATTGACTTGCAAAACTCGCCATTAATATTCATAATATCATGCCTAGAGCCAGTTTCGCTTTTAACTGGTTCTGGATAAAAGAATTACCTGCTGGCTGCTTGATTAAAAGAGGTGAGCGACAGAAATAACGCTATTTGTGCGAAGGGGACAGGCTGATGCGCGTACGCAGGCATGCGTCCTTCGCGGCCGATTATGCGCCGGGGTCCGGCCCGGACTTTTTGCTTACTACAATGCTACAAATGTACAGGTGAACTACCGATCAGAAATGCTTTTATTCGTTAAAAAAACGGTCAAATGAGTGTCGGACCATACAAAGTTACCAGTTAAATCTAAGATTGGTAATTTTGCGTTATACCCCACCTTAACTCTGCTTTATTTGGGAGGCCTCTTTCGATATCATACTTTTGACGACCTCTGTGGCGCTGCGGGCGAAGCTTCGCCTGCGACGCAGGAGGTTGCGGGTTCGATTTCCGCCTCGGAACAAATTTTTGTACGATCTGCAGATATTTGTGCAGGGTGTTCTGAATATTTTCTATGTATAATAAAAAATATCTATCTAAGTATATGTAATGTATTATATTAAGTATATCAGTTATCTAGTATCCATAACACAAGCTTTGCTTAGCTTGTTATTGCATCGTATAGCTATTTGATTCGTGAATGATTCAATTGAACTAACTGTAAATAAGCTCTATATTTTAATAGTAACGATAATCCCCTTTGCGATATTAAACCTAGCACGTTAAGCTTTAAATGGATTTATTATTCTTTAAAGTCACGTAAACAATTTTGAAGTTCTCACCTACGCGAATAGTATCGATAACTTTCAAAATGGCCGACAATATTTCGCCCACTTACTTCCAAAACTTGTCTCAATTTATGTATTATTCAAATACCTCGCTCCTGTGTTATTATAATCAAATGTAAATGATACGATACAATAACAACTTGCTTATAGATAGCAAATTCTAGAACCTATTCCAATGTTGGAATAGTATTTGTGCTTATAGTAAACAAGTTTCCATTACTCAGGGAGACCACGAAAGAACCATGGACACGATAGAAAAGATTTAAAAACAATTATTAAGGGTATTAATATTTTATGAGTATCGTCGTGGGAAACAATGGCGGCGATGAGCTCACCACTTGTCATGTCTATATACCACGATGGTGCAACTGTGAAAAGAGGTCCATTGGGGCTCTGCCTATCCCCCTTCGGGGAAAAAGGCATGTGTCTATGTATGTATGTATGTCGTGAATAAATAGGACTAATTTACGAAACGACTAATCCAAAACAAAATAAAAATAAACGGAAAATGTTCACAAATTCTAATCAAAAGAAGCAAATTAAGAATTTGGTTTAAAGTTAGACGAAGTTCAGAAGAAAGCAGAAATAAAAACCTTGTTAATCTCGCACAGAAAGGAAGCAGTAATGAATGCGAAGGAACCTCGGCTTTTGAGACGTGTGACGTCAACGGACTCATTATTCATTCACAAATACAGACATGTTGAAAAAACATGTTGTTTAACATTTATAACCAACTTTTTGGATGAGTGGCATTAAGCTACGCATGGATTTTACCAGTGAAAGTAGCCACGCTATACGTAAACGTAATTTGCAAAATTACGTTAAGTTACGTCAAAGTTATCGTATGAAATCAAGAGCCAACCACAGAGGACTCGAAATAAATCGATTTCTTGGTTTATTCAGTCTTTAATTCTTCTTCATCAAGATGAAGAAAGACTAGCAATAAAGCCTCTCTAAATATTGTTATAAAAATAAAACTTGAGGCGCGAAATTCATTTTTGTTTGTTTTTTTGCCCATTACTGCTCATCAACACTTCTTCAGATAGCGAAAGTTGATTTCGCGAGAACTAGGTGACATGTTTTAATTGATAGTATCTCATAAACATCATCAGTTTAGCTACGATACCCCTAATTTTACAGTGTTTTTTGTTTTTGTTTTGGGGGATCGTAGCTTAACTTATGATAATGAGATACTATCAATTAAAACATGTGTGTTAAGTCTCCTAGTTCAAAAAAACTCTCAAAAAACAACAAAAAAAAATTATTTCTCGGCTCAAGCTAGAGCATCCACCTTTACTTCCAACTAGATCACTACGTTTGTTATATTACTAATATGTAGCTCTGAAGTTGCCACAACATTGTGAACTAAGTCTGAAAGAAAGCACGTTTTTCCACATATATTTCATGTAGGCTAGGTAGAACCACAGAATAAATAATAATGGTAGAACATTCAAGATAAGAAAATATGTTTAGCAACTTGAAAATCCGTTGCCTAATTTTCAACGTGCTAGAAACGTGGCATATTGTTGAGCTACCTATATGATAACCCAAAAATCTTAACATTGAACGTCCTGTCTAGAGTTTGCTCAATCAAATCTTTATGCGTTCCCTGATAAGATTGTTGGTAATTACATAATCAGTATGAATTCTTTAGATAACTCGAAACATTACCTGAGGAGTACTAACTACTACTGTATCATGTAGTGTCGAGAACCTCTTCTCAAGTTTAAAAGGCAAATAGGTACACTAATACATCACACTATACGTATTGTCTGAGAAACACTACTGTAAAGTCCACTTATAGACCTTTGTTTGACCACGATCTCACCTGTTGGTAAGTGACGATGTGGTCGAAGATGAAGCACAAAGGTCTAGAAGGCATCTATACACTCTAGCCTTGAAGAAACCCAGATTATAGTTTTCAGCAAAGACACGACGGTAGTGTATTCCACTCCTTAGCAGTTCACATTATAAAGGTAGAACTGAAACGTTTAGTACGAAAAGAGTATATTCTTGTTTTAGGATTGCAGTACGGGGTTCATAATCTGATTGTTATAAAAACTCGTGAATATCATACAAGATCTGTTAGTTTCGACAGAACTTTGACACCATTCGGTATAAAAATGTCGTGTTCGACATGTCTCCAACCCGAGAATTGGCACCCAGTTTGCTTCTTTTTCTCAAATACTAGTCTCACGGCATTCTCATGGCGTGCCCGCTTCAAAGAATGTGGAATCTTATCACAAGGCTGAGTTGTAAATTGCGACGGCCATTTACATTAGCTGATACTCCTAAAACAACGGGATCGCAAGTACGATTCGCCGTTTTTTCTATGAGATACGTATTCGAATCGCATTATGATTGAAAATCTGGGAGTAGCGTCATAAACAAAAGGACGGATTTAAACATTGCTGTGGAAGATATTTTACCGCAAAATTGTGTGGCAATGACCATATCAGACACTCATATCTGCAGAGTTCGCAATGAAGTGTTATTGAAGAAACGTCTGAAAATGGTGAGCTAAGTCATACTGTAGATTTAGAACCAGTTGAGGACATAATAGTGCAATTTGCAGATCGTCGTGTTTGTTTTCTTAGTCTCCAAGACGGATGCCCATACGCACGTTCCGAGAAGCCGCCCGAGCGACTTCCGGCGTGCCCTCCCCGTCGCCGGCAGGCCTGTGCCACTAGTCACTACAAATCGAGTTTCAATGTAAATTGGGTGTTCAGATTCAGTGTTGTCCAGATGCGAGTAAGCCCTGCAACTTCCAGGTTATCCAATTTGTCAAATATTATATATATATCACGCGGTTATATCAAGTTTATTTCGCTCGCGTCTGCCTGCCCCAACTTATAAAACATTTTGTGTATCTTCTCTTATCTCTCCTCTCTTCTTACAATAATGGCTTCTGGGGAGTGCTCCAAACAATTTCGCCAATATAGTCAAGTCGTCAAGAGTCTCCGTCAAGTCATGACCCAGTAGAACCCAGTTAAATGGCGGCAGAAAAACAGAGTTTTTACATGAAAAAATCCACCATTTTGAAAACACACGCAATACACTCAAATTTAACTACTACATCACACATGTGTTTTTTTTTGTTTTTTTTTATACTACTGAATGAAGGAACAAGCCAATAGCCCACCTGATGTTAAGCGGTAACCTCCGCCTATGAACAGTGCATTACCTCATAGGTCACGTCCACCTAGTCACGTCCCTATGTGGCATTGCACTGCGCCCGCCACCCTGATACATAAAGATGAAAAGTCTCATGTGCCTGTAATTTCACCGGCACCCTTACCCTTCAAACCGGAACACAGCAATACGAGCACTACTGCTTTGCGGCAGAAATAGGTATGGTGGTAGTACTTCCCCGGACGAACTCTTTCACAAAAAAAGCGGCCAAGTGCGTGTCGGACTCGCCCATGAAGGGTTCCGTAGTTAGGTAGCAGCAAGTACCATAATATAAAAGTTCTTGGATGGATTACGATTAATGACGTATTAAAAAAAAACTACTTAACGAATTTTGAGTAAAAGTTTACATTATATTTTTTTTTTAGTTTTATCATTCTCTTATTTTAGAAGTTATGGGGGGGGGGACGACACTTTTTACCACTTTGGAAGTGTCTCTCGCGCAAACTATTCAGTTTAGAAAAAAATTATATTTGAAACCTCAATATCATTTTTGAAGACCTATCCATAGATACCCCACACGTATAGGATTGATGAAAAAAAAAAATTGAGTTTCAGTTCTAAGTATGGGGAAACCCAAAAATAAAAAAACTACTTACTAGATCTCGTTCAAACCAGTTTTGAGTGAAAGTTTATATGGTAATGTACATCATATATTTTTTTTAGGTTTATCATTCTCTTATTTTAGAAGTTACGGGAGGGGGGGGGGGGGGGACACTTTTTACCACTTTGGAAGTGTCTCTCGCGCAAACTATTCAGTTTAGAAAAAAATGATATTAGAAACCTCAACATCATTTTTGAAGACCTACCCACAGATACCCCACACGTAAAGGTTTGATGAAAAAAAAAAAGAAGTTTTTTTTAAATTTTTGTGTAAAAATCTTAATGCGGTTCACAGAATACATCTACCTACCAAGTTTCAACAGTATAGCTCTTATAGTTTCGGAAAAAAAAGGCTGTGACATACACGGACAGACAGACAGACAGACATGACGAATCCATAAGGGTTCCTTGTCTTTGACTACGGAACCCTAAAAAGCTCTACTACTACTAAAATTACTATTACTATTTATCCAAGTTACACCGGTTAAAATGCGAAAAAAATAACTCGAAACAACACACATAAAAATTGCGACGTTTCTTTCAAAAATGGCATTTGCTTCCCTTTTTTGTGTCTCTGTTTTGGTGTCGTCGTAGTGAAACTTTCCACGTCAGTAACTGTTGTTTATTCTGTGCTGCCGGCATAGATAACACCTTATCATCCGCTCATTGTTTCTATGCACATGTAGTACTTGACCAATAACCCAGTAGCCGAGGACATTGACTTGTGATATAACTAGCTTGACTTTACCTAGCGTATCAGGTGGATCAAAGTTCGTTACTTCTTAAAAATCATCACATTCTATTCCACGAACTTCATTGGTGAAACGTTCGCAAACGAATGATAAATAAGGTAAACGTAGAGTTTGCATCCATACAACAAGCTCTAATTATATCTTCGATGAAGAGTATTCTTGATAGAATTATATCGAAACATTGTCGGAGTCGCTCAGTCTATCCCGCTTGGCCCAAATTACATTTTGGCACAGAATAAATAATAGTAAAAGTATAAAGCAGATAAGATTTCGATATAAAGCAGGATTTTAGTTTACATTCTTCAACTCTTTCTTTTCCTTTTTTTTTTAACTACGTGAATGATGGAACAATCAGATTGCCCACCTGATATTAAGCGGTAACCTCTGCCTTTAACAATGCATTACCTCATAGGTCACGTCCACCTAGGGCGCGCCCTATTTGGCATTGCACCGCGCCCGCCACCCTGAGACATAAAGATGAAAAGTCTCATATGCCTGTAATTTTACCGGCACCCATACCCTTCAAACCGGAACACAGCAATGCGAGCACTACTGCTTTGCGTTTGAAATAGGTATGGAGTTAGTACTTTCACGGATAAACTCTCACTAAAAAGCTCTACTACTACTAAAACTACTTATTTACTAATTTAAAGTTTAAAGCACTATTGTGATCATACATAGTTCTCGTAAAATCCATGATCTTTTTGTCTCTCGCCGAACAAAATACAGTCTCTCTAATAAATTTCATTCTTCCGCCGTTTTAGGCCTTCCCAAGCCTTAATTGTGGTCCCTAATTAGGCACGTTTATCTTAAACGGAAAATTCTGTGCATTGTATCGGCTCCGGGATATTTTACGTAAATTCTACCGGCTAGCGGCTTTCCTAGTTGGGCGGACGTAATGAGGTAGGTAGGTAGTTATGCGAGAACATTTTATTGTTATCAGACGAGCCGGAGGGGCAGCTATCTGGTAGATAAAGTGTGACATCCTAGCTGGCACAATAAAGCTCTTGTGTCCTCGAGTCCTGTTGATATGCCCGCATCACTATAAAAAGGGCCATTGACAAGTTTAAAGTGATATTCTGCGTTTTATAAGAATTTAATTTTATCAACTGCTATTGATACTAATGATATAGTTAGAAAGAAAATGTACAACTTAAAAGTACTGTACAATTTACATAGGCGAACTTAATGCTAGATAGCATTCTCTTCCAGCTATTTGCGTTTGGTTCAGAACAATTTTGTTAGAGACAGGTTTAATTCATAATAGTCCAGTCAAGATGTACATCCGTCTTGCAAAAGTTCTGGTCACGCTGATTTTTTTATATGTTGTTAGGGCCTTAACCAATATAAAAAAAACAGATTTGCAATTTTCCAAGTGCTGTGCGTTCGGCGGTGTGCCCAAAAAATCATGAAAGTATCGGGTTTTTTTCACGTGACGTGAAACTACTAAAGCTTAGCTTGCTTAGCATTTTAGCTGTTCCAACTTTTAATAAATATTAAAACACTGATCATTATTAATGGAGCCTCTGGTGATCAGCGTCAATGAACTCAACGAATGATACTCGATCTAAATGCCATCAATGCACAGGATCGGGATGGTGACATGAGGGAGTGCCTCCAACTATGGACGCCTCGACAGCCGGACGCTAACGGTCGCGCGCATTCCTCCATCGACCACAGCTCATTGGCTAATTGAGATATTGCCGCGACACTTACTTGCATCATTGCAAGTATTGTTAACTCATCTTCAATTTATAGGCAAATTGGACATCATTTCCAATGCTGATGTCGCCGTTCGTCAATTGCCGTGTACGATACAGGATACGCTAAAAAATACGGGTAAAATTTTTTTTTAGAAGGATTGAGTAACAAATGAAGACAGGACAAGTAGGTATAATAGACAGACTAACTTAAAACTGAGCTTCATATTTATAAGGGTATTTTTATGCGTTGTTAATTTGAGTAGTTCCTGTTCGGTCCCTTGACTATGATCCTGTGGACTTTGATCGTACTGTTTGACCCCTTGAAATTTTTAGGCAACTTTTAAATTCCGGATGGATCCCTTGTCGATGTTTTTAGTGGAGCACAGTCGGCGTAAAATTAATAAATCTCTATAGGTATTTGCCAATAAAAACTTATGAATTTATTAGTTTGGGTGTCAGTCAATTCACTAGGGGGCCAATTCTACTAAATCAATTGTATTTAAATTGTTATATGAATTGTCTCATACCTGTCACTTTTGACACTTTTGGTATTCTACTAACTTCAATGGTTTTTCAATTGCATTACAATTGTGACAATTTTGAAACAATCGTAAAAACTTTCTTCGTAAAAATTCGTAAAATCATAAATTTAGCAGACTACCATTTTTAATGACAATTGTAATTGAATTGTAATTGCATAGTAATATAATGGTTTTTCTTTAAAAAATAGTAGAATTGGGCCCCCGGTAGGTGATTGAATAAGTGGTATGTGTATGTGGGTTCACCTACCAGGTGAATTGACTGAAACTCAAGCTAAATTAACAACGCATTATAAAAATACCCTTAAACATGGAGTTCAGTTTTAAGTTGACTGTCTTTACCTACATTATGAGAGTGTGAATGGGAGAGTTGGAACGAGAAGGCCTTGCCGAATGATTACCTACTCCCAAATGATTAATTGACCTGGTTAAATCACCAAATTCGAGATGTTGGGAAGGCAAGTAACTATACCAAGGAACGCCCTAGTCTGGGACGAAAGGCTGGGTTACACACAAAATAGTCTATGCCCCCCGGGAAACTACTATTTTGGGCAATAGGAAATTAATAAAAAATAATAATGAATAAATTAATTATTTTAGAATTTTTTTGTATTTGCTCCAGCTTATCATTCATTGATACTTCGCATCACATAGTCTAATAGCAAACAACTTATGCAATAAGTCAACAGTCAAAACATTGTCCCAAAGTTTAAATATGGTAATCCTCGTCCTTTGAGAGCTCTGTCTTTAATTGTCACTTGCTATTGCAACACCAAACACAGCCTTCATTTGCAATTTAAAACTGGTAGCATTTCAAAGTGCTAAGAAGTAAGCATATGCTGTTCCTTTATCCATTCATACAAGCTAAGTACTTATTCAAATCGAATCATTCGCCGTGTCATTCCTTTCGATATAATGAAGTTCGTTAAGACCACGTAATGTGTGTCGAAACGGTCCATTTGTAATAAACATCACGAGTATACGACCACTAATGGTCGGTTGCAGGCAGGAATAGGCGTAGATTGTGCATTTGTGCCCTGTGTTATATCTAAAGGCCTATGTGACAAGCGAGAACCGTGTAAGCACCGAGAGATCGCAATGGCCGGAGCAAAAACAAGACACGCAACATTATACACGATATGGATACTTGTAAATTGATAACACATTTTTGCTGAAGAAACCTGCTGGAGTAAAGCAAACTTGTTGATTGAAACCTGCTGTCCTGCTCTCCATCATCAACGCCCTCGGTAATACTTGAACAGAGCTGCCACCTAAAAATCTTGCTCCGTTTTTAAGAAGCTGGGTTGGTTGGGATTTGTTTAATAATATACATACTTAGTTAATTGCAAGATAATACTGAAATGTATTGTCCACAAACATACAATAGACAGACTGGGCAAGGGTTAGCCCTAGGACAATGCAGAGCAGAACGATTAGTCCAGCAATAACTTGCAATAACTCAAAACTTCATTCAATGTTTTCCGACTTTCAGTCACACGAATCAATGAAACGGAACTGCGGAGCTCATTGTTCGCCATTGTTATGCAAAACTGACACGCGCTCTATAGTTTACTCGTCAATCCAATCCAGTATGACACATAAACTACTGCTACACCCTAGGAATGTCCAAGCAGCCTAGACAAAGAGTGGTCTTCTTTAAAGTATTCCAAATATTTATCTGTTGCTTTTTTGCCTTATTTTAAGAACGATAGGTGATACTTAGTTTTTTGCTTTCATAACAGCAGTTGCAAATACCTACGCGTTGTATTGAGCCATTGGCCAAATCAAAATTAACATGACATAGGTACCACTTAGCCAGTTTGTTGCCAACGTAATTCAAGATATTGTATGGCTACAGCGGTCATGCATGATTCAGACCGGTTTTTCTGCGGACCTACGTGACGTCATCTCAAAGAATATCGAAAGAAGGCACTTACAAGGCAATAACTACCTATATGCTGTTTAATTTCGGAACTTTATCCTCGATAAACTACCAAAAACAACACGAGATCGTAAATGAGCGTACTAATGTAAAAGGCATCTATTTTACTTGTAGTCGCGTCACAGTTTGAAACTTTGCAGACGTAGACGTGATAAATTCATATTTTGTCTCAGGGTCAATAGACTGTTTGAATTGGAAGTAAGATTCTGCCGTTCATTGTACATGCGGCAATTTATCATCACACCTTTTCTTGCCAATTGTTTGAGTCAAATTCTTCAATATTTAAATGAAACTAATCAACAGATACACTCTTAATTTTGCCGTTGTTTTGTTCTCCTCATGTCGCAATCGTGCTCTTTGCTTTTTGTTTTATTTAGAGCGTATTGAAGCAGTAAATCTTAAACCACACCGTAAAATTAAACACCGATTCTCGTTTCAAATCGAATTTCTATTTATAATAGTCTGACTTCATTCTGAATACGTTGGAAATACATATAACAGGCGGTGTTCTCGCCTTCACGCACCGGTTCAGTTGATATTTTGCCAAAACTTATGGGCATTACGTTTAACTGCCTATTATTCTCCTACTTTATTGTCAATACACTTTTCTTACCTAAAGGTAGATCTGTCCTCACACTGCGGAGTCTTCGAACAAATATACTGTAACTGGTCTATCATTTTGTTCTATGGGTTTCGTTTCGTTTCGTATGAGGTAGTGCTGGCCTCTGGTGTCAGAGTTTGTCAAGCCGCCCGAGGGCCTCTAACATGGCTTATATGGCTTCTATGGGTTATAAGAATAGATGAGGTCATGCAATATTGTTTTCGATACCTCTGGAAATTATCCTCTTTAATTATCCTCATGCCTTATCTCAGGTAAAGCAGGAAGCCTATTGAGGTCGACCGTCATATCCCAAAGAGATGTCATTAATACACATTAAATATCAATTTGTGTCGATGACCAACTTGACATGTCGTTTAATATCATGATGAGGTAATCATAGATTGAAAAGTTGCTTCTTATGATTTCAAGGTATTTTTGCTTTGTTACACCTATTGCTGTGTGTTTGACCTTCGTCCGTAAGACCGTAACCTATGATTGCTTCTGGCTCTGTTGTTGATAAGGCGATGTATGTTTTTTTACATATAACTGTAGTATCTATAGCAGCTTGTACTATACGATGCGGTACTACTGTATGGGTACTTCTCATTTTTGATTTAAAAAAATAATAAACTAGTGAAAACGTCTTTTAGGTATAATTGATGATTGATTTTATTAGTTTTGGTCTTGCTCGTTATGGGAAAAATACTCGCCGAGCTTACAGCCCTTTCAGGACTGAAATATAGGGGATTGAAAAAAAATGCTCTCCATGGGAGTGACCTCAGTGCAATGGATGTGACATTCCCTACATTATCGTAATACATGGAAATTAAATATTACAAAGAAGTGACACTTTTTGAAAAATATAATAATAATATACCGTTACATTATCAAAATCTTTATTTATCTGTAACACACGCAGGTATTTTCCTAATTTTAATTAACAAATGCAGTCTTAGTCAGTCCTTAACTTTTATTTTTATTTTTACGAGTAGGTAGGACAACCTCATACATTTTATCTACCAAATTAACATCATTTAATTTGTTAGATAAAATATTTTCACATTTATGTTATCTACCTCTTTACTGAACATTTTAAAACTTATACACTTAGAAAATATTTTTCATCTAACTTATTAATTAAATCTCTGTCATCAATTTCCTACCAATTACCTTCAAAGTACTAGTTTTTATGGCACGCATAAGGATAGGCTACTTATTGTTTTTTTTTTTATATATTTCACATCAATTTTTTTAAACATTAGTTCAACGCGCCGACCAGTGTAGGCTCAATTTAAACAGCCATTACATCATCACGTGGAACAGGGAATATGTTGTCTGGATCAATCTAAACAAAAAAAATGTGATTCGTGATAGATCTTTTCTTTTTTGTGAACGTAACTTTTGGTTCTTCGCCATCAAATCCAATTATTTGACCAAGAATATGTTTTTTTTTTTTTGTATAATTATCATAAACATTTTGTAATAATTTACAACCCTTCTTTTAAAACTAGAAGATGTGGTTCATTTTCATCTGATTCAGTCACTGGAATACCCTTTGCATCTGCTTCTGAACTCAGAACACTGTTTTCATTTGCTATAGCCCCAGAATATCTTCTTCATTTATACCAGGCCCTGAAACATCTTTTTCATTTTTGGAACTCAAAAGCTCTGCACTATGTTTATCCAGCCTAAGAATAGACCCCCTCCTTCTCCTCCTGTGAATATCGTAAAAGCCGACTAAAGGATTACATCATGGAATGGGCAGCAGCATCCATCTGAGTACTTAACAGTAATACTGCGATCCGCCCGCCAAGCGTAGCAATGGCAAATCACCCATTGTATTCAATTGGGGAGGCTTCGTCCAACAGTAGACATAAACAGGCTGATAAAGAAGAGAAATATAAAGCCGTGCATCCGCAAACACACAACATCAACCAACAAACCACAAAAAGCCCCATATCATATACAATAATCACGTCCATGGATCAAAAGTCACATCCATGTGTATATTTTTACCCACGGATCCATAGAAGTGACGTCCACGGAAGAGAATTTTTGCTGTTACAATATTAAAAACTAAACCTCTGAATCAGGAATGAACAAGCAAATTTAGCTAAGTGTTTTTGGTTCAAAAGCGCATTAAAACCACAAAACCGACGTGCATAATTGAAATGTACATACCTTTGACGATCGCCACAGTTGTGACCACTTATGCTTGACAAGTTTTGAGAATAGAAAAACAACACGTATTATCTCGCAGGTGTTACATCGCAGGCAGAAACTAACAACTGAGTCAAAAGATGGTGGATCTACCCTTGTCTATGCCCAGTTACGTTTGGATACACGGACGATATTTTTATAATTTACGACTGGTGTGACACTCATCCATGGAAGGGACAAAAAAATTGATCACAAACTTTATGTGAACAGTTGAAGAATCTTCTAGTATCTTTAGATACATATGTTTTTGTATTTACGGAGTAAATATATTCAATTTAATATTGGCATTCTTTTTTACACATTTATTCAGACAGATAAACCACAGTATTTTTTTTTCTTTATAAAAGCAGTGTGATCACACACACGGAAGGGACATTTTTGATGTTTTAAAAATTAATAAATAATAAACTATGCATTAAATTTATTCATTTATATACTAAAGTTATAGTATTTTATCTATACTTTATTAACACAAAGCAAGATTACTATATTTAGTTACTAAATGTAAGAAAACTGAAAGTCACAGTGGTTTTTTTCAAAAATGAGAATCACCCATGTAATGGAATCTTTGAACGTGATTTTTACCCACTTCAAAACGTCGGTTTAAATTGAAACTATGCATACCATAATATTATGGTGACAGCGAGCTGATGGAGCGAGATGGAAGGTGGACAACGGAACTCCTCGATGGATAATAGTAGACTGGCAGTGTTTGGGCTCATTTCGATCAGCTCACAGTTCCGATCACACATTGAATAAAGGCTTGTTTTGAAAATGATATTTATTCGTTAAATAAAAAAGTTTTCACTTTTAAAAATACCACAATTGAGTGTCATCGTTTTTTTTTTTTTTTTTTTTACTATGATAGACCGTTGTTTGACCTCGATCTCACCTGTTGGTAAGTGACGATGTGGCCGAAGATAAAGTACAAAGGTCTAGAAGGCACAACTAAGTATGTAGTTTTATCTGACCTCAGTCATTATTGTTGCCGTGGTGTCCGGCCTAGAATATAATAGACCCCTACTTCTCCTCCCTTGGATGTCGTTAATGGCGACTATGGGATTACCAGGCTGACCAGGGGATGGGCAGCATTTACCTGAGATGCTCAACACCATTATTGCGATCACCAATCCGCCTGATGCCTTGGTTGGTGTTTTTTTAACATTGATAGACTCTCGTTTGACCGCTATATTATATTGCTCACTTACTAACAGCGATCTCACCTGTTGGTAAGACGATGGAGTACAAAGGTCTAGAAGGCACCTATTCACTCTTGCCTTATGATTATGACAAATAATAATAATGCCGGACAGTTCACACAACATTATCTAGCCCCAAGCTAAGCAGAGCTTGTGTTGTGGTATGGGATAACTGGATATACTTAATACACAACACATTACATAGATATCAATTTTTATTATGCATAGAAAATACCCACAACTGCAGATCGTACAAATATTTGTTCCGAGGCGGGAATCGAACCTCCTGCGTCGTAGGCGAACCTTCGCCCGCCGCGCCACAAAGGTCGTCGGGGAAAATCCCCCCTGTTCAATAGAACAGATAGACCATGCACCATGGTAGATGAAAAAGAGAAGTAGTTTTAGAGCCCAATGCCAAATGTTGTACCTAAAGACAAAGAGCTCTGCAAACAATCGATGTTAATTCTCATTGAGCTTATAGTTGCTGCATAGTGTGCATAATAACACTCATTCAGGTAGATATTTCTTTGGCAGAACAGTGGCGCTCAACATTTTCTCTCTAAGATGAAGTTATCTCTCTTTGTGTTCTACTCTGGCAGGATTAGCACAGGAGATCTATAAACTTTGTACACTTAATTATCGATGTCGATAAAGATTTTTTCCTCCTGAAATATAAGAAATCATTGGTATATTGGCCTTAATTCAATGTTATCTAGCTAGATTAACTCGGATAAAGGGCTGACTTACGGATTTGATATATTTTGGCAGGAAGAACGATCTATTGGCCAATTTTCTTTGGTATAAGATTTTACGTGGATGCTGCTGCTTAGTCGAAGAAAGCGTTGGCAGAGTTGGTCGTGGGAAGGCAATGGCGGTGATGACCTCACCACTGGTCACATTTATGATTCTGCTATTGTGCGACCTATTTTAACCCTTTAGGGGGAAAAGGTGTGTGTCTATCTGTATGTCTATTTGAATGAAAAACATTATCGACATTGACAAAGTAAATGTATAAAGTTTGTCGACTTGTTGGTGCTATGATTTCTTCTTACTTATTTAGTTCCTGACCTCATTGTGTCTATCTCCTTAAAAGCTTAATTCTAGAATTATTCCAGTTTTAACAAGCTGTCATTTAACTTGAACTGTTAGTGTGGGACAAATCATGAAACTGAATTATGAACCAGTTTGGAGTGAGGCCACTAGGATTCCCTAACCTGATCTCCCAGGGGATCCCAGTGAACTCATCAGTTCACCAGAATCCCCTTGAAATAAAATTAAGATTAGAGAAATTAACACATTATTTTAAAAATATATTTTATTTAACAATTTCTAAGAAATGACCTACGCTGATGTCATTGTTTAATAATTCTAATTGTGTGGTGAAATTTGGCATACCTGTCAAGTTCCGATGACAATACAATACTATGGTGACAGCGAGCTTATCTGATGATGGAGAATGGTGGACAACGGAACTCCTCGATGATTAGTAGTAGCCTAACACTGCCAGTTTGGGCTTATTTTGATCTGCTCACGGTTACGATTACTAATTTTAGAAAAGAGTGTTTTAAAAAAACAATTTTGTCTAAATTTGTACGAGTAACGTTCGTCCTCAATAATGTTGTAAATTAAATAAGTTTACGACATGCGATGCGAGCTATTATTATCGTCACTATAAGGGTACTTCTCATTTTTGATTTAAAAAAATAATAAACTAGTGAAAACGTCTTTTAGGTATAATTGATGATTGATTTTATTAGTTTTGGTCTTGCTCGTTATGGGAAAAATACTCGCCGAGCTTACAGCCCTTTCAGGACTGAAATATAGGGGATTGAAAAAAAATGCTCTCCATGGGAGTGACCTCAGTGCAATGGATGTGACATTCCCTACATTATCGTAATACATGGAAATTAAATATTACAAAGAAGTGACACTTTTTGAAAAATATAATAATAATATACCGTTACATTATCAAAATCTTTATTTATCTGTAACACACGCAGGTATTTTCCTAATTTTAATTAACAAATGCAGTCTTAGTCAGTCCTTAACTTTTATTTTTATTTTTACGAGTAGGTAGGACAACCTCATACATTTTATCTACCAAATTAACATCATTTAATTTGTTAGATAAAATATTTTCACATTTATGTTATCTACCTCTTTACTGAACATTTTAAAACTTATACACTTAGAAAATATTTTTCATCTAACTTATTAATTAAATCTCTGTCATCAATTTCCTACCAATTACCTTCAAAGTACTAGTTTTTATGGCACGCATAAGGATAGGCTACTTATTGTTTTTTTTTTTATATATTTCACATCAATTTTTTTAAACATTAGTTCAACGCGCCGACCAGTGTAGGCTCAATTTAAACAGCCATTACATCATCACGTGGAACAGGGAATATGTTGTCTGGATCAATCTAAACAAAAAAAATGTGATTCGTGATAGATCTTTTCTTTTTTGTGAACGTAACTTTTGGTTCTTCGCCATCAAATCCAATTATTTGACCAAGAATATGTTTTTTTTTTTTTGTATAATTATCATAAACATTTTGTAATAATTTACAACCCTTCTTTTAAAACTAGAAGATGTGGTTCATTTTCATCTGATTCAGTCACTGGAATACCCTTTGCATCTGCTTCTGAACTCAGAACACTGTTTTCATTTGCTATAGCCCCAGAATATCTTCTTCATTTATACCAGGCCCTGAAACATCTTTTTCATTTTTGGAACTCAAAAGCTCTGCACTATGTTTATCCAGCCTAAGAATAGACCCCCTCCTTCTCCTCCTGTGAATATCGTAAAAGCCGACTAAAGGATTACATCATGGAATGGGCAGCAGCATCCATCTGAGTACTTAACAGTAATACTGCGATCCGCCCGCCAAGCGTAGCAATGGCAAATCACCCATTGTATTCAATTGGGGAGGCTTCGTCCAACAGTAGACATAAACAGGCTGATAAAGAAGAGAAATATAAAGCCGTGCATCCGCAAACACACAACATCAACCAACAAACCACAAAAAGCCCCATATCATATACAATAATCACGTCCATGGATCAAAAGTCACATCCATGTGTATATTTTTACCCACGGATCCATAGAAGTGACGTCCACGGAAGAGAATTTTTGCTGTTACAATATTAAAAACTAAACCTCTGAATCAGGAATGAACAAGCAAATTTAGCTAAGTGTTTTTGGTTCAAAAGCGCATTAAAACCACAAAACCGACGTGCATAATTGAAATGTACATACCTTTGACGATCGCCACAGTTGTGACCACTTATGCTTGACAAGTTTTGAGAATAGAAAAACAACACGTATTATCTCGCAGGTGTTACATCGCAGGCAGAAACTAACAACTGAGTCAAAAGATGGTGGATCTACCCTTGTCTATGCCCAGTTACGTTTGGATACACGGACGATATTTTTATAATTTACGACTGGTGTGACACTCATCCATGGAAGGGACAAAAAAATTGATCACAAACTTTATGTGAACAGTTGAAGAATCTTCTAGTATCTTTAGATACATATGTTTTTGTATTTACGGAGTAAATATATTCAATTTAATATTGGCATTCTTTTTTACACATTTATTCAGACAGATAAACCACAGTATTTTATTTTCTTTATAAAAGCAGTGTGATCACACACACGGAAGGGACATTTTTGATGTTTTAAAAATTAATAAATAATAAACTATGCATTAAATTTATTCATTTATATACTAAAGTTATAGTATTTTATCTATACTTTATTAACACAAAGCAAGATTACTATATTTAGTTACTAAATGTAAGAAAACTGAAAGTCACAGTGGTTTTTTTCAAAAATGAGAATCACCCGTATCTTGAATGAAACTGTTGGTTAGGATGTGCTTCAATAAAACCAAATGTTGTAAATAATCTCCCAGATGTTGTAAATTATCTGCAGAGATTGGAAATTTCTCATGATTTTATTATTCATTAGCTTTCATCGAGCAAGATAAGATAATTTATTCATTTGCAAGAGCATTGTATAAAGGTCTTAAACTAGGTGAAGTCCACTTATGTTCTACCTTATTACTAGGCATAGTAATTCCAAAAATAAGTCTGCTATTGCTATATCATGCTTCATCGGTACTGAGCTTTATTATTACGATTTGAAGCTGTCTACTAGAGCTTATTGTTTTAATGTTTCGCGGCTGTGACACAGGCAAATTAGTTTGTCCTCTAACTTCATCAGGTCAAGGTCTAGGGACGGGTGCGACGCCGCTCCTTCATTTACAGTTCCATTAGGCTCATGTTTTAGCTTCCTTTGCTTTGCAAATGGTTTTAGAAAACAAAGGCGACAGCTTCAGTTTTGTTGTCTGCTTTGCGCCCTTGAAATAACTTTCGTTTAGTGTAACTAACGGACCGTGATGGAAATCCTTGCGTTTGTAATTTGATGACTCTCTCTTTTCATCTGTAACGAAATCTACTAGTTTTGCGTCATGAGCATCTGTATAGATAGATAGATAGAAAATTCTTTATTGCACATAAAACAAAGAAGTACAAAGGCGAACTTAATGCTAGAAAGCATAAGCATAAGCTGTATCATTATCTTGTCTGTATTTATTTTATTTTCTCCGATGTTGGTTGATTCTGCTCTGCTTGACTTATTGGAATACCGTGTTCGGCTGCGTCCCCAGTAGGCAAACTGTTTGCCGCCGACTGATTTAGCGGCGTATCGGTTTAGTACGCCCTTCCATATATTTGAAATGGAGTGTTCACAGTTTGCTAGTTTGCAGCGTTACGTGAAAAACCTAGCATACTGAGAACACTCAGTCGGCGGCAAACAGTTTGCCTACTGGGGACGCAGCCTTACCATAAAAAGCGGCCAAGTGCGAGTCGGACTCGCCAATGAAGGGTTCCGTAGCAGCTAGTAACATAATATAAAAGTTCTTAGTTGGATTATTTGACGTATAAAAAAAAACTACTTACTACTTCTCGTTCAAACCAATTTTCGTTGGAAGTTTACATGGTAATGTACATCATATTTTTTTTATAGTTTTATGATTCTCTTATTTTAGAAGTTACGGTTGGACACACACACATTTTACCACTTTGGAAGCGTCTCTCGCGCAAACTATTTAGTTTAGAAAAAAATTATATTATAAACCTCAATATCATTTTTGAAGACCTATTCATAGATACGTATGGGTTCGATGTTTTTTTTTTGAGTTTCAGTTCTAAGTATCCAAAAATTTACTGTTTTTTTCTATTTTTGTGTGAAATTCTTAATGCGGTTCACAGAATACATCTACTTACCAAGTTTCAACGGCCTAGCTCTTATAGTTTCGGAAATTGGCTGTGACATACACGGACAGACAGACAAACAGACAGACAGACATGACGAATCTATAAGGGTTCCGTAATTTTTGGTTACGGAACCCTAAAAAGCGAAATAACCTTGAAAAAGTTACACAGTGTTTTGTCTTTTGTATTGACAAGCAGTTTCAAATTCGACCGAATGAGACAAAACACGGTGTAAAAATTCAAAGGATGTATTGCGATTATTAGTAGCACGGATAGACTTTGTATTTGTTTCTAATAAAAACAATCTGTTACTTATTCCCCTATCAATTAGATATTCGTTTTGTTTGTTAGCTGTGTAACTTGTTTTATTAATTCAGCAACAGGCAAAATAGTTATTACCTACCTAGTTTTCCTCAATTGTCAACTTGTGTTTATGGACGTGAAATAACTAACATCATGATCTTATGACATTGCTGTAAATTCACGCACGTGACCTTATGTTTTATAATTAGTGTTAATATTAGTAAATGACATCATTCCTCGTGTCGTCCTGGGCCAAGGGTACGAGCAGCGGTTCTGCGAATTACATTTACTGTTACAATCGGTAAAATTACTTAGTATTAATAATTTATTAGTAACTAAGGATTACTAAGGATTGCTTTAAATCGAATATTTTGTTACTAAATTAAATGCTGTGCTAAAGAAGTTGTTTCTAATACGAGAAAGGGGATCCCAGTGTAGCCAGTCGTAAATTTAAGCTGGAAAAAAATTAAGATTACTTGAAAGTTCAGTTACCCTGTCTAGCAAGAGTACTTACTTACCTACCTGTAGTGTATGCTCTATGGCATATATGCGCTCTCTCGTGTGCTCCTGTGTTCGTTGGAACAGTCACTGTAACGCGCGCGAGCCACGGGCGAGAGTACAGGTGAAGTGACTACCAGATACACGTGGGCATTGTCGAGCCAGTGAGGCAATTACGGAGTCGTAGGAGGAGCTAAGACAGCCCCTAATCTAATATTATTCTGTGTGACGGCGGAACCATAGCTGGTTGAATTATTGCAGTGAAGGAGCTCCTTAGTGCCGTTTCCATCTTATTCTCAGCGTCGTTAACCGCTGCAGATAGTTATTTTGATGGTTGCAAGGTGTTTTCAAACAGCTCCGTAGTTCTAACAGCCATCAAGCTCTACCACCTTCTTGTAATCGTCTAGAAACTCGTAAACTGCTGCAAGTGACTAAGTTATTTCGATGGCTGCAAGGTGTTTTCAAACGGATCCATAGCCGATCGAGTTATGGGGCAGCGGAACGGTTGTGCAAGCCAGTTTCCAGATGTGCTGATTAAATTAGACTGCGGCTACTGAAATGTTTACGGTGGCTAGTAATGGCACAGATTACGAAATGGCTAATAGTGAAACACCTAATAGTAACTACGTAATGGTGATGGTGTATGGCTCAGGTTTTGTGGACCTGTTGGATTTACTGAGAACTATTGTCGTGAATCCTCTGACGAGCTGTCTGGCGCAGCGGGCGAGTAGCCGGGTGAGATGCGAGAGGTTGCGGGTTCGATGAGGGCGGGACAAATGTTAGTATGATCTGCAAATATTTGTGTAGGTGTTGTGGTACCAGGGTACTCGTAGTTCCTGGTACCCACGAAATGGGGTGATCAGAAGTTCAGGACTACATGACTGTTTAAATTAAAATTCATTTATTTTATAATTTATAACTAACAGTTTTGCCACCAAAGGCGTTATAAATATTTGTCATATTAATAATTGAATTATAAACATCATATTACAATACTACCTAGGTAGGTTAGGTACCTACCTGCTGGGTATTATGGTTATATTATGTTTGCAGGTTTGAAGGGTGTAACTTACAGCACAGCTGGATGTAGTTAGGTAATTAAAATTCCTTTGAGTTAAATTCAAGGCGAGTTCAATGTTAACTGTACATTCAGCTGTTCATTGTACTGTATTATGACGGTTTTCCTCATATTTTTTTAATTTAAACCATAAACGGCATTAATTTTGCCTTTAAAATTTAAAAGTTCTCTTCGATAATACACTCTTATGACATCTCATCTCATGATAAAGTAACGATGTTTGCATGTTTGTTACTCAATCACGTCTAAACGGCTGAACCGATTTCGATGAAATTTGGTATACAGATAGATTATGACCTGGCTACTTTTAACCTGGGAAAACGCGAGCGAAGCTGCGGTCGGACACTATTGTTTAATACAAAACAGTCCTGATAGTTTTTTGAGAAAACTCTTTTTAATTTGTGTGTTTGATCTAGAGGCCGTGGCAGACATCATCCAGGTGGGCGGATGATATCGAGGTCGTAGAGGGAAAGACCTGGATGCGAATCGCACAGAACACCGACTGGAGTGGCGTTTGAGGGAGGAGGCTTATACCCAGCAGTTGGCTATTATTGAAGCTGCCAATGATGATGATGATGATGTCTGGGCCACAATTTATAAGCTATCTAGGTATCTAAATTTATCAAAGTTCCATTGATGTGTCAGTTCATTGAAAATTTAAATTCAGGACTCATTATATAGTTTCAAATTGAAGTGGTTATTTCGGTTTATTTCTTGTTTTCCCTCTGTTATTCATTTCCTATGGAATGTTTTCGGAATACAATGTATACGGGATGTTCTACGTTAAGTGTTATTGAAAGCTCGTGTTTCTTTTCTTTGCTGTTTAGTAATGGCACGATGTTATTTTTCTTGAATCTGTAGTTTGAAGCTCTATTGTTTTTTTATGTTCTGTTCAGTTTCTGTGACTATAATATAGTACCTATAGTTTGTTAATGTGATATTTAATTTATGTAAGTAGGTACCATACACGCTCGACAGAATTATGTTATTACTTTTAGTTTTTGTAGTTTCTCATATAAGTGAAAGGTATTTCTTATGAGAAATAAATGTCTTAAACCCGAAGTTTGCTTCCGTTCTCATCTTACGGGGCGGTTGCGCACTGTGTGCGATCCGAATCCGAGAAAATACGGTACGGATGGTCGTAGAACTATTTGTATGGTTTCGTCATCAGAAATTGGATGACTACTTCTTGCTATGTGGTAGACTCACTTCGACTCAACTCTTATGTACAGCGGGAATGAATAGGACTCTACAATATAGAGCCCGTCCCACTGCTCATAAACCTCTCTTCATAACGTGCTCTGTCGGTTGCTGCAATTTCATACATCATAAATACACGCCTTTTTCCCCGAAAGGGTAGACAGGGCCTCAAATGGGCCTCTTTTCATTGTAGGTTGCACCATCGTGGGAAATAGACGTGACAAGTGGTGAGCTTATCCACGGGAGGAGATGGAGGGATCTAGTCTTGGGCTTTACCTCACGACTTTATTTATCTTCATGATAATTTTTATTCTGTTGTGACTCGAAGTGAATCAAAGTAAAGTGCTGTAAAGTAAGAAATTACTCTCTTAAATATTCCCAGAAAGTAGTGAACGCACAGATTGTACTATTATTTATTCTGTGGCAGAGAGTGAACGAATAACTTCTGTTACTAATTGCCTTTTCCAACAATTTTACAGTGAATGCATAAGTAACTAAAAGGGCATCGACACTGAGGAAGCGTTCAATGATGCCGCCCGCCCAGACCATAACCACAGAATAAATAATAGTACAAGTACCATAACCAATGCTACTAGGCACGGAGTCATCTGTGAACAGAGATGTAACCTCTCGAGAACACTGACGCTAGCCCGCTCCATAAAAAACTAAGTTTAATCATCAAGTCAGTGAAATGTTGTATACACAATCTAGATATCTAATAAATAAATAAATCAAAATATGAAATAAATGAGTCAAACTAGCATGGGTTATACTATTTTCAGAGATTTTTTCATAGAGTCAGTGTGATTTGGAATCCACATAGGTAATTTTATAAGGTGCTAAGTTAAATACCTCCCAATTGAAAGTATTTGAATCTCTGCTATCCTTGTTATTCTGGTATACCTAAATATAACATGTGGAGAGAGGTCGGGCGCTCATCTTGCGTTTGATACAAATCCTCCTGCGACTCACTGATAAATATTCGTGTACCAACGTAAGCTGTTACTTTGTGAACTAAATCTTGGGATTTTGATACCTAGATTCCAGACTTAAATCTTGTCATTTGTTTTTCATTATTTTCGAAATCCTTTCTCAAACAGAATTAAGTAATAAGGTCGTTGACGGACAGTAATGTCTATGAACTAACTAGGTACTTACAAGTCATAAATATTTTATCTTGGAATCCTGATACACTTCAAATCTATATATGTATAAAAGAAAGTTGTGTTAGTTAAACTATTTATAACTTAGAACGGGTGAATCGATTTGGCTGAAAATTGGTGGGGACTGTGGGGAGGTAACTTAGAACCAGGAGACGGACATAGGGGGAGGGGGGTGTAGGAAGGAGGGGGTGTGTTTTTCATCCTGAAACTACCCGTGCGAAGCCGGGGCGAGTCACTAGTCACTAATAAACTGTATCTGTAAAATTATTTATACCTAGAATTTATATCGATAGGCATTAGACGTTTCGGGGAATTTATAGTCGGATTAAAGCGTTCTGAATTGATAGGTACATAAGGCATACTTTATCAGCATTGGGTTTAACTCTAAAGAGACAGAAACGCTGGTCATGTCTGTTTTACGATCAGACGACAAAGGGCTTATTGTTGAAATGGAATTGAGATTAACCCTATTAAAGACCACCCGCATACAACATACATTCTCATTGTTAACCATTACTATCATATTATGACTGATCATGACCTTAGAATTCTTCAATATAGGCCATGTTTTAGAAATGTTAATACTAATTAAGACGATGTTAAAATATCGAATGGGCGGAGTCTAGCAAGAAAACAATAGCTGAAAGAAAGTGACAGCGCTATTACTAACATGAACCCGGGAAGAATAGAATATAATATACTTTATTGCACTTACACCTTAATTTATATAACAACAAAAAATAAACAACACTTAACTACGTAATTATAAGAAGAGATAGGCTTCTGCCGCTCGGAAGTAACTGATATAAGCGACAAATGATAAAACTTCGTTTTGCTTCTAAAGTAGCAAATATAAGAATAAATTATTCTCCTTTAATCTAATTAATGTATTACCTACTGAATAGTATACAAATTAACGCTTAATGTTTAGTCTAATCGAAGGAGGGTCCTAAAACGGGTTTTAGGGTGGTAATTTCAAAAAACAAATCTATCGAGAAAAGGTTTAGAAATAGTGTTTCTGTTCTTGATTTATTTAGATTACATCCTCAAGTAATTACTGTGTTAATATCAAGTTTGTAACCTTATTATTGGGTGAGCGTGTAACGTAACGACTCCAAAATGTTAACATATCGCTTAAATTAGTACCCGTATAGAGTCCTAATCAAATATTGAATTATGGGAAACGCTACAAAAGCAGCTATATTTGTTTACAGTCTGGGTGGTCCAGCCATAGAGGTTAAGCCATTAAATTATACTCTAACCTCATGATCGTCAAATAATTTATGTATTTTACCTATTTTTACCAGAAAGTAAACACGATCTTCTCCGAAAATGAAAGTTGTTAGACCAGCGATGATAATATAGACAGCAGACGTGCTAAAATTTGTCTCTGGGAACCACTGCCGCTAGTTGACGCATGTGAATGCATCGGAGCTTGAAATTCCACTGGATTTTAGGCTTTGAACAGTTAAAAATAAGGGTGGTATGTTTACAGCATTTGAACGAGAGTTTGTCTGGTTCCCACGCGAAAAGTACTCAGTGGTGGCAAGTGTCGAGATAAATATTTGTAAACTCTGAGCGTGGTGCGTCCCTGACCTTGCTTACATACACTGAACAGTAGGTATTTGCTTTTGTTTTAATTAATATTACAAATATTATCGTAAATTCTTTAATACGTATATGGTGATGTAGATATGTAGATGAGTAAGATATGTTCTTGGTTTTAGATTTAAAAATAAAATAGTAGGTACCAATTCTACTTGTTATTATTCTCTTCTTTGAATAGCTTCTTCTCCAAGCAATTTTGATAATGTTAAGTAATATTATTGTAGTTAAAAAAAACACACGACTTGAGAGATCCTTTTTTTGAACTCGGTCACAGTTAAAATAATACTAAACAAGACTCGGTTAAAAATTAAGTCAAGTCATCAAGATTCTCCGTCAAACCATAACCCAGTTGAAAATGGTGGCCGAAAAACCAAGTGATTGGAGGACAAAATCCGCCAATCCGAAAAGACACGCAATACACTTACATTTAACTACACCACACAATGTGCTCTTTATCTAAGTTACACCTGTTAAGATGCCACCAAAATTACACGATATACCTATCTCGAAAAAACACAATAAAATGAAATTAGATATATAATGGATCGAACAGGACAATGGATCGATCTCAATAGATCGAACAGGAACTACTCAAAATTACGACGTTTCTTTCAAAAATGGCGAATTGGGTCTCCAACTATCGTCTCTAAAACGCCTCTAGTACATTGCCAAATTTATGTCAACATAAAAGCGTTGTCATCCGCCTCTTGGGCCACAAAGTCAACATCCCTCAGCCTGTCAGCCTCGAACGACGATGACTCAATGATGAGCTTTCTTCGTCACTTTTGTGACTCAACGTAGCCCTAAAAAGTCCCTATGCTATGACTCGATATGCGAAGAATTTAATTCATTTTAAATAAGCTGTGCCCCAGACGACGGTGTTGGGCACATGGCGGGCGCCTGGGTGCTCTGCCCCGACGGAAATAGACCATCGGCTATTTATATTGTACGCGTATCCGCTCTGCGCACGCGTCAATCCACAGAATAAACTAGTAGTACATACAGTAAGTAAACTATACCCTGAATGTCGGCAATGGAAGCCGCGTATGAATATGGCACCAGCTTTAGTTGCTTTCGAGAGGTCTGGCGATTAAAATATCGAATGGGCGGAGAATAGCAAGAAAACAATAGCTGCAAGAAAGTGACAGCGCTATTTCTCACTTGATCGCGGGAAGAGATGAGATATAGATTTCTGCCGCTAGGAAGTAACTGACGTAAGCGACAAATGATAAAACTTCGTTTTGCTTCTAAAGTAACAAGTATAAAAATAAATCCTCCTCCTGTGATTTTATCTACTGAATAGTATACAAGTTATTTTCTGTAATTGAAGGAGGGACCTAAAACGGGGTTTATGAGGGCCAAAAATCAAATGTATGGAGAAAAGGTTTAGCAATCGTGTTTCTGTTCTTTATTTATTTAGATTACATAAAATATCCCCAAATCATTTATTCGGTGCCCAAATGTACAAAATTTTAGACAGTTTCCGTGCAAACTCGACCACAAACCAACTTCGCAAGTAAATGCTAAGAATTTGTATTGACAAGAAGCTAAATTCGTTGAATCCACTATTGTATTATCTACTTGCAAACCTCAAACACCCCCCTAATATAATCCTATATCATAGCACATAATAAATGATACCAAAGAGTTTCGTCGGAAGCGGTAATAGGTCATCAATCATTATTGAGCTAAAAGCAGGCAGAAAAGGGGTGCGACCTAAATGTTAAATTGTATGCCTACATGGTAGTATAGAGACGGGCAATTCTCGGATTTTAGACATTGATGTCGAATAGAGATAGGTCGAAACAAGATGGCGAATGTAGAGATTTTATTTAACAATCGCCATCTTGTTTCGACATATCTCTATTCGACATCAATGTCTAAAATCCGAGAATTGCCCCCATATTCGAAGCAATGCAGAAACAAAACAAGATAGAAGAACTAAATCCGACTACGGAATACCATTTGTTAAGAAATTTAAAACATTTGCATATGTTTAGAATGTGCCTTTCTTTTGATACCAAACATGATAGGTATATTATTACCTAGCTCAAAGTTTTTTTCGAGTTGTGAAATTCACTTATAAATCCGCCATATTGATATTACAAGCTTTTATTTAACTTGCAATGTATGTATGTATTTGTTTGTCTAGGTGGAATCCGAGTTTTTTTTTATACTACTTGAATGACGGAACAAGCAGATGGCCCACCTGATGTTAAGCGGTAACCTCTGCCTATGAACAGTGCATTACCTCATAGGTCACGTCCACCTAGGACGCACCCTATGTGGCATTGCACTGCGCCCGCCACCCTGAGACATAAAGATGAAAAGTCTCATGTGCCTGTAATTTCACCGGCACCCTCACTCTTCAAACAGGAACACAGCATTGCGAGCACTACTGCTTTGCGACAGAAATAGGTATGGTGGTAGTACTTCCCCGGACGAACACTTTCACAAAAAAGCTCTACTACTACTAAAATCTTCTCTTATCTTGGAATCTTGGGCTTAGGTACATAATGTTTATTTTACCAAAATGACTACTTTCCCAATGCAACTGAATTTTAAAGCAGTTATTCTCACAGATTGAGCTGAAATTTGGCATACCTGTCAAGTTCCGATGACAATACAATATTATGGTGACAGCGAACTGATCTGATGATGGAGACAACGAAACTCCTCGATGGATAATAGTGACTGGCAGTGTTTAGGCTCATTTTGATCAGTACACAGTTACGATCACTAATTTTATAAAAGCTTGTAGGTATTGAAAAATATATTTTTCACAAAAAACTTATTTTATCCTATGACACGCGGAGTGATGGCACGAATCCAAGGACACCACATTTGTCAAAATCGGTTAAGCTTTCGGCTGTCTGTGGTCCTATCCGTATAAGATAGTGATGTCATTATAAACACAGATGAAAAAGGACATCTCCTTGAAAATATCAATGTTATTGAACGTGTTGAAGAGCCGACTCAAATGGCGGAGCAAATACAACAAAGTCGCACCCAGACGGAATGATGTAACAAAGTGACGCTATCGTACCTATTAATAAAGCCAATCTTACCATAATAATAACTGTTCTCATTGATTGAGCTCATCAGTAACTAGAAGAGATTATTTTGCTGATATTTGATATTAGTAACAAGTAATTAATAAATAAGAACAAAAAAAACGACTGACTGAACTAAAAATTTGTGTATTTATTCGTCGGTACTGTGCCTCCAAAATAGTTCATCCAATATTGATTGTATTTATTGGTATTATTCTCTAAAATACCCCATTAGTACGACCTTAAATAAGTTTGTTAGATATAAATAGTGTAGTATAATAGTATATATATACTTATACTATGTATAATAGTATATAACTTATAATAGTATAGTAATAGTAGATACAAACAGTCACATATTGTGCAGGAAACCAAAGTGTTTTTTTAATTTGTTTTCAAAATTACCACTTTCAAGTCACTACCAGTATAGTAGACCTAGCTCAGTGATTATTTACCTAAAATTTGCACAATTTAACATAATCTCTTGATTTTGATACACATGTTGATGTCTTAGTGTTTTTTTGTTAGTTATTATTGCATTTAGCAGCCACTATAATCTTCGACCAATGTTTTTACTTTGGTCGAAGACTATAATAGATTTTTCTACATTGATAAGGTCCCTATAGAAAAGTCCTGGTCAAAACGATTCTATTTTGTTTTTGCCACATTACGTACACGTATATACATACAAAGATTCGCGCGAAACACATACCCTGCCTGGCCAGCCAGTCAGCCGAGAAAAAAGACCACAAAACAGGACCAACAACATGAAAAACGCGATCATGCTGACATACATAATTATGTATATTGTGCACAAAATATATTATACAATGTAACTTTTCCTCTGACGATGACGTACGGGTGAGTACACGATCCTCGATCATCTCCACAAATAACGTACCAAATGTCGGTCACGCCACCCGGTCTCGGTATCGCGAGAAGGTTAAATTGTTTAAAACATACTAAAGTAACCTTTGAACTCAATATTTTCCTTATTGAAACAACACTCCTCAAATGCATAATACACACATATAGCGATTTCGGTCAAGCATGTGCATTCAGAAAGTGTCATTTTTGAAGTGGAACTGATGAAGACCAGAGGTGGCCAATGGAACTACTCAATGATAAGTATTTCGCGGATGGCGATAATGGTGGCTTTCCGATATACGATTGAGCTGAAATTTGGCATACCTGTCTAGTTCCGATGACAATACAATATAATGGTGATAGCGAGCTGATCTGATGATGCAGACGGAAGGGTGACAACGGAACTCCTCGATGGATAATAGTAGACTGGCCGTGTTTAGGCTCATTGTGATAAGCACACGGTTCCGATCATATTATAAAATCTAGTATCGGGGATAAATTCCTAGCTTCGAAGTCTGTTTTTTTAAGACAAGAATTATGTACATACCTATCCATATTTTCACTGTTTACTTATGAATTAGGGATCATCTGTAGCAGCAGTTGCTTTTGGACAGCTGCGCCCCGTTTTCATCCCACTAATATTATAAATGCGAAAGTTTGTGTGTGTGTTTGTTACTTCTTCACGCTGAAACGGCTGGACGGATTTGCATGAAATCTGGAATGGAGATAACTGGACTCCCGGAATAACACATAGGCACATTTGTATCCCGATATTCCCACGGGATCGAGACTTACGCGGGTGAAACCGCGGGGCGCTGCTAGTTGAATATAAAAAGAGTTCGGCTTCAAGAACTGCACAATATCGTTGACACCTATACCGGGAGATAAAGAGTCTTCCACAACACAACACACAGCAAACAGTCGCTCGTAAATATCTCAGCCAAGATAAAGTTAAGTGGGGCAATGGTCGTAAATGAAACCAGTTTAATATGATGGTGTTGCCAGGATGAGCGCTGCGAATTGTCTACTCTTTGTTATCTTGTACTCCCTGGAGATTACCAGGCGTTTGAGAGCAAGGCCTGATTGAGGCTCAGTAGCCAGTTCAGTATCCAGCCATCGATCTAGGTACGAAAGAGAGAACAGCGAAAATGATGGAGTAGTTCTTGATGGATCCCTTGAGTTCGATCCCTTGTCCTGTTTGTTCCCTTATACCTATAATTTTGTTCCTAATCGATCCTGTCTCTAGGGGATCAGTTTTAAATGATTATTTTCTACTCTTCTTATAATTGGCTTCTGAGGAGTGCTCCAAACAATTTCGCCAATGTCAAGTGATATAATTTTATTTCTTTATAGTCAAGTCGTCAGAGTCTCCGTCAAGTCATAGCCCAGTTTATATGGTGGCAGAAAAAGGCGAGTTTTGTAGGAAAAAAATCACGCAAAAAGACACGCAATACACTTAAATTTTCACTACATCACATATGTGCTATTTATCCAAGTTACATCGGTTAAAATGCCAACAAAATTACACGAAATAACTCGAAAATACACAATAAAATGTAATTAAATAAAAATGACGACGTTTCTTTCAAAAATGGCAGATTGAATGAATTATTATTTTAATTTGATGTGTAACATTAAATGATGAGCTTTCCAAGTGTCAGTGTCAGTTTAGTTCTTCCATCGTCAAGAGATGGCACTTGCGTAACTATTGGTATTTACCTACATTTTAAATTTTATCATGGCAGTAGAGAACTTCGTTCAGCCAACGTAAATAGTTTGAAAAAATACTAAATCCTGTAAAATTATGTAATAATTAATATCTTTGTGATAGTTCCGTATTTTGAAATATTTACTGTTACCAAAACTGTCGCCAACGCCATCTAGCGAGAGATAATAATGCTAAAATGACACTAGGAAAACTCCTCAGTGTTAAAATGGTATCTCGTCTTCGCGTTGTATTGTTTAATTATGTACTTAGTGTCCGCTCGTGGCTATGTTCGCGTTTTACAAGGGTAAAAGGTAGCATATAGATCTATATAAGTCATAATCTGTGTACGAAATTTCATCGAAATCGGTTACGGCGTGATTGAGAAACAAACGTACAAACATCCTAACAACCAAAAATCGTAACATCGACATATTGATATTAGTGGGACGAAGAATGAAGAATCTCACAGACCTCCCTTGAGATGGCGAGAGTTGAAACAAGAGGTTTGTCTTAGCGTAATAAAAGTGGAAACTCGTGGCCTCTTTGCCAAAGTTTCTGAGGATGATGTTTATGTGACCATTTTAATCGACAATTAAAACCAACAAGTGGCTCTGACGGAAGACCAGCGTTGGTTGCTAGCTTGCTAGTCAACCAACTCATGCTGAGGCAGAGCCATTTTGTTACTTGAGTTACACCTCGTACCTTCATATCTGTTTCCTCTTGTCTTAAGTTTGTTATGTGTTTCTGTGTAACTCTTGTATACAAATAAATATAGGTATATTCTATTATTTTTCTTTTATAATTAACCCGTTTCGTGCATAACAAACCAATTTATGAACATCCATTGTGCAATCGGTATGTCTCTTTGACAATGCGACCGACACGCTCCAATTGTTGAATTGTTCAGAATCCAATTGCTTTGAGTTTGAGCTGATGAATAGTTATTGCTAATAATTGCTATTTTATGAAGAACCTACTAAAGAAATATACATTGTTTGTTATAGGCCGTGGGATGAATACGGCCTACATTTTGGTCAGAATCCTGAAATAAATATTCGTGGGATGAATCCATGGGATCAATACGAGTGCACCCGAAAGCACTGGTGGTCTGATTTATCGAAGGTTCTTCCGATCGATCGTGCAATAGAGTTTTGCGCTCGAAAAACGTATCCGTGCGATGCAATGTGGTTGAAGAAAAATATACTTAAACAAAAAAATAAGGTGTCAATGCCGTAGCATTACTCTCTGCGAGGCGCGTTGAATCCTTTCACCACAGTAGTTCTACGGTCACTATCATCATATTTCAGAGCTCAAGGGAAGGATGGACCTCATGAACCATGAAGGCATCTATACATACATAGACACACGCCTTTTTTGCCGAAAGGGTAGGCAGAGCCTCAAATGGGCCTCTTTTCACTGTGGGTTGCACCATCGTGGGAAATAGACGTGACAAGTAATGAGTACATCGCCGCCATTGCTTCCAACGACTGACTCAGCTAACGCTTTCTTCCAGTAGGTAATAAAACATTCCTTACATAAGCTAGAAGCCAGGACCAATCTTATACCAACGCATCTTACTAACAGTCCACGGGAGGAGACGGAGGGGTCTATTCTTAGGCCGGACACACCACGGCATCACCAAGGCATCTATGACTTGAGTAAAATACATAAGCATGAAGAAAGCTCGACCTCTGCTCGGTTTCGTACTAAGACAATTACAGAAAAGTGTTTTCCCATAAACCTTAGCCTGTCAGTACAAAGTTTCTCTGTCATTCCACAGTGTTTTCTCTCTTCAATTATGGCGGTGTGACAAGAGGCCGCGCATGAAAACCTTTTCACCTCTTAGCTAAAGAAAGCTCACACGTGTAACAGCAATTTACTGCTAATTGCTTGCACTTAGTACCTACAACACTCTTACATATTCTACTAGCTATTGCAATGACATTTATGTTCACGAATCTACAAATAACAGACCGTTTACTCCCTAATTATACAAGTGACCATCAAAGCTTCAGCGTAATCATAATCATAATGTTTTTATTAAAATTATCTATATAATACAGTGCAGGTTGAAACCCCTGCTCCTGAGCTAGCGTTAGCTGTGTGTCAGGACAGTCCAGAGTCTTGAGCACCGCCGTAAAGTCGCATGCCTTTCGATCTTCTATAGGTTACATTTCGGGGAATGCTCCCTGGAACTTAACGATCTGATCCCACCATCTCCTTTTCATCATAGGACGAGCAGACGCACGGCTCGGTACCATCCTTACCTCATTAGTATACCCTCTGTTCGTACTAAACGTTTCAGTTCTTCCTTTATAATGCGAACTGCTAAGGAGTGCAATACCCTGCCGTCGTATGTCTTTGCTGAAAACTATAATCTGGGTCTCTGCAAGGCTAGAGTGAATAGGTGCCTTCTAGACATTTGTGCTTCATCTTCGGCCACATCGTCACTTACCAACAGGTGAGATCGTGGTCAAACAAAGGTCTATCATAGTTCAGGAGTCAGGAGTCAGTTCCTTCCCGTTTTCTATGGTAAAACATTTTACGTTACAAAGACGGTCTATTCCGACAGCGGGAATATAATAAAATAATTAAAAAACATTTGCGATGTCCACGTTGACTGCGTTCACGTCAACGTGGACAAAGGGAAGGAATAAAATAATTAAAAAAACGTTCCCGATGTCCACGTTATCAGGGTAAAATAATAACAAAAAAGATTAGTTAAAGTGTTTATGAGAGTGTGTTTTACTGTGTATGTGTGTGAGTATGCGGATTCTCCTGATAACACCAGTCTCTTAAGAGTAATGCGAAAGCATCAGCAAATGTAAGAAGAATAAAATGCCTAAGCCATTGACAAACATCGTCAAGATCAACGCCATTCCCGTACAGTGCGTTTTTGTATTATGCTAACGCTCGAATGACGCATTGTCTAAAGTCTGTTAATGGCAATGGTCGGTGCATTAAAATATAAACGTCGTTCGCTTCATTCAGATGGCGCCTGCATTGAACAATTAATTTGCGTAAGCGCAGGGAATCACAATAGCAGATGGGGAACAGCTGGCGGCCATATTGGATTTTGTAGTGGAAGTGTGACGTCAGAGCTTTGGTTAATGGTAAAAGCACAGTAATGCGCGGAACAGTGACACATGATAAGGATATAGAAGCCAACGCACTCTCGGTCGAGATGTGCCCAATCAAGTCGGATGTTAATGACGTACAGACAGAATGCATAAAGGATCCACTGTTATTTTGTTCCGTGAGCACTGATGACCCCTGAACTCGGATCCAGGTCGTGGGTTCAAATCCCGATACCGCACTAGATTACAACTCGAAAAAATTATGTGCGCAATAAATGTATTAATTAAGTTTTTAATCCTTAATTACGGAAAGAATAATATAACTAATACAAGTAAATACAAGTACGTATGTCACAAATAAAACAGCTGTGCTACCTGAAGACCGCTGCTAACGATCTAAAGGTAGCTCAACTGATCCAAATCTCTACAAGACGGAAGCGTCCCTAAGATGCTGGTTGCATTGCCACGCTGAATGGCAATACTAATGCGTTGAGCCAGATAAGAGCCAGCTCTCGGATCACGCGTCGCTTCGGCCAGACGCCCTGAAAGAACCAGGTTTGGCTGGTAGAAAATGCTGTTAGCATTAAGCCCACCTTTTTGTTACATTGTTTGATGTGCAATAAAGTATTAATAATAATAAATTTGAATTACCTCCCTATGTGCCATCAAACAATGAAGGAAAACAGCGTGACGAAACCGGCATATCCTAGAAAATTTAAAGGTTTTTTTTTAACCGTCAACTGTCACATTGCTGGTCGCACACTAGGATCCCGTGTAGTAGATATGAGGAATCACGAGTACCTACCACAACCATCTCGGAACAAATATTTGCAGATCATACAAACATTCGTCCCGCAGCGGGAATCGACCCCGCAACCTCTCGCATCTCAGTCGGCTACTCGCCCGCCGCGTCACAGAGGTTTTTGGCATGAAAGGAGCGCTGACATAGTGTGACTAATTCGTCATATCAGTATGACTACGAGGATAAAGTGTCCTCATAGTCATATATCTCGACAACTCTTGGAAAAACAAAAGTATGTACCTACTAGTTAATAGGAAAACAACAAATAAAGAGATATAAATAACTAGTAGACAGACCCTCGTGATCCCTGCGAGGCGCAGTATAGAAACTTTTACCACACTGTTCTTTTACAAGGGCCTTTTCCAGGGTCATCATACGTCAACCTGCTCTCCTACTGGCTAACCAACTGGTGATTGCCAGTTTGTAGTACATTGCGCCGCGTGTTTTAGCTTCTTTTTAAGAATATAAATATTCCAAACATACAGCTCAATGTACTGCAAACTGGTGATCTAACGTGATTACCAGTTCAATAGCCAGTATCAGTTCTGGTCACTGATCTAGAGCAGAATAACCAAGAATGAAGATTTTGTTCCTACAGCGTTGTGGGTGCAGCCAGTGTACCCACACAAGCATCCAAAGGTTAACGACTTGATTGGCCAAGATGGCGATTCGCAAACGTGCTAAGTGGATGATGACAGCCTTAGCCCCCCCCCCCCCCACCTCCCCCCCGTCTATTTTAGGAGTTCACTGACAATTGATTACTGCCTACATGTAAAGATGGATCTCATGACAGAAACTCATCAGCTTTCGTCAAGCCAGGCTTAGCACGACGGTTTCCAAGTCTTTCTTTCCGTAGTTGACAAAGCTCTCTACACATCTCGAGAAAAATGACAAAGATAGACAAAATGGTTCTTATCGCTTCTACGACTTGTCGCAAGGGCATATAGGTAAACTGGCAGTAGGGTACCTATATGTGCTTCTTATAAAGATGGCAGAAACAAATCAACTTTCGTCAAGCCAGGCTTTAGCAGGACGGTTTCAGAGTCTTTATTTTCGAGAATTGACACATCTCGAGAAATATGTCTAGGACTAAGTCTTTGAATCAGCTTCTTGTATCTCGAGGGACCGCACAGGCGCTTCCCACCTAGTAGTAAGAAGGATCATCAAATAAAGCCAAGCCGTGTTTGTTCCCTGATTCTTCAAGGTTTGGTCGCGTTGGAACAGGTGTGTTCTATACTATCTACATCTACATCTACACTAATATTATAAACAGGAAAGGTTTGTATTTTTGTATGTTTGTATTGAATAAACTCAAAAACTATTGTGCCGATTTCAAATATTCTTTCACCATTGGAAAGCTACATTCACCCTGAGTGACATAGGCTACCGGGGGGGAGAGATAGTAGGGGGGGGGGGGCTGTTTTTCATCGTGAAACTACCCGTGCGAAGCCGGGACGAATCGCTAGTATTTTATAAGACGATACAAAATGATCCTTGTGATTTCCATGTATAAAATACTTTTGACTTTGACTTTGAAAGATAGACCTTCGTCTCGCTCCGCGAGGTACGAGGGAATAGCATATTTTAACTTTTCTTTCACTGAAGGCGTGAAAAGTAGAGTATGCTCCTCTGGGATAAAGCCCGTCTTCGTCTTGGGCAGAGAGTCCCTCGTTACGCTCAGGGTTTCAATATGCCGCCCGCGACGTAAGACACTGCTTTACCCCCTCAGTGCATAATCTACTATTGTATTGTATTATTATAAGAGAAAGATAATTACTCAGTTACTGTCAGGTTACTGTCGTTTTCTTGTCTATTACTATGAGGGCGAAAATTGGAATATCCATAATGAAAACGGGAAATTCTATATTTTTTTTATTTTACTGTTCAGTTTTCCCCTCTGAGGTGATTCTAGTTGAATAAGTTTTTTTGTTAGATTCCACTTTTCCCCCCAAAAGGGGATTTTCAGGGGGGAATAGGAATGCCATGCCCTAGGATCGAGACAGTAGAAATCTTGCCTTTCTACAACCAAATATAATTTTTCTCTATTCTCTGTCCGACAATACCGTTTCTGTGCTAAGCCTGCGTTTGACGGTCCTGAGAAAACTCTTGTCGAACTGCTATGATATAGATAAGATTGAACACGTTATCGACACTAATGAGTCTCTGCTACTTTCTACCCACGCCCTTCCTTAGCGTTTTATCATTTGTCAAACATTTGCTTAGCCGAGAACATAATTGATAATTGGCTGTAAGTTATTTCCTCTCGCATCTTAAAACCTAGCTACCATATACTAAATAATTGTTGCTTGCATTGCGAATGTTTTAGCCACCAATCGCTAAGTTTGGCTGCTTTTAATTTTTTCCTAGATGCTAATTGTATGTATTCCTGTTCAATTCGTGCCATGGTTCGGCCAGCTCAGACGTGTTAATGGCGAAATTTATCGACTCGTCCAGTTTCTGGCTTTTGGTCTGACACATCGTAGTCAAGAGCGATATGTTTGTCAAGACCTCCTCAAGCTTTCATTTCGTAAAACCTTGCACTTTACATGTTCTCTGGATAACACTTGGCGTATACACTAATGGAAATGAAAATAGTTTTGTCTGTAGCAGACGCTATTAACCCCTATAGCGCTATATGAAATAGTATTTAACTGAAAATTATGGTGGTGCATGCCGCAAAATTCCTAATCGTAGATTAGATTTTTATCTGACTAAATCAAGTATTATATTAATACATTTATTTACAGAAATAATAATACAACTAATTACAATACCTTGTATTATTCTTTCTGTAAATAAATGTATTAAAAATTACTAATTACAAGGTATGTACAAAATACATATGAAACAGTATACCTGAAGACCGCTGCTAGCGATCTAAAGGTAGCTCAACTGATCAAAATCACTACCAGACGGAAGCGTCCCAAAGATGCTGGCTGCATTGCCACGCTGAATGGCAATACTAATGCGTTGAGCCAGATAAGAGCCAGCTCTCGGGTCACGCGTCGCTTCGACCAGATGCACTGAAATAAATTTTAAAACGCGAAATCAAGTACAATATACAAATTAAAAATATGCATGGATACTACATTATAATTCCGAGAGGTCACCGCAGAAATACGATAGTACAATATTTTCTAGATATAAAAAAATCCCAAAGTTACATCTAACTTTTGGCTAGATTCGATTGCTTATTAAAATGGTGCATATAAAAAAATAAGATAAATATAATCAATACAACAAAGCCGAGGGTTTACTGTAGGGGTTTTGTAAAATTATCTTTATTTTACGAGATATTCAATAAAATTTGTTTTTCGAGCGGCGCGAGCGAGGCTTTGTTTTTGTATGAAGATTAACCTGGGTACTAGTATAGTATTATTTTATCTGTGACCTGGTCAACCTTAAAATTGTGCCACAACAATAGCCGAGATCTGGGCCAAGAAACCAAGTTACCGGTAGCCGCTACCTCTACCATGAATGTAGAGTGTGTAACGATAGGCTAATCTATATTGGCAGATTGTTCTTAAGGCGCGATAGGTTCTCAAATGTCTCTAGAATTTTAAAGTTTTTGATAAGAATTTTCATAGTTTTCTATGAAGAAAAAAATATATGATATTCTTGAGCTTTTTATCTAGTGAAATCAATAATTCAATACAATATTTGAATTACTTCACTCGTTAAAAAAAATTAACAAAGATACCTCCTTTTTAAAATGTAAATGCTATTTTTCACTCACTTCTCTCACGTTTTAATTTTTGAAACATTTGGTTACATGTTAGTTATTATTTGAGTTAGTGAATTCATCAACAAAATTAAACAAAACTTTGAACGACCTTTTTTATATAAATTTTTTATACATAAAAACACGGTATCAGGGCTTGCGCTCGCCTTCTTCGCCTCATACAAAAATGTTCGTTGAACCTATAGCGCCTTAATATAAGGAAGTGGCTCCAATTACTCATCAATTTTGCTATCGGTTCAATTTAAATGTATCTTGCTTTGTGGTACTGGCTCTCCTTGTTTGTTGTTCGCTTGCTATATTAGTAATGGCACATATATAATTCTTATAATTCTTTATTGAACACAGAAAAAACTACAAATAAAATAAAACAAAAGATATGTACAAAGGTGAGCTTAACCCTAAAGAGTTAAAGATATCTCTTTTTAGCGTAACTTTATAACTTACTTTGACCGGTTTGTAGATAGATCTGCGCTTAGTAAAATTTACTTGGCATTTGGTTTTGTATTGAATTGATTCATATACATAGATAACGTCGAAATGCTTGAAACCTGTCATATTTGTATTCCTCACAAGAAGCAAAACATGGGCATGTATCATAATATCCCTATAAGACGGAGAAGGGGGAGGGGGACTAAGTCGTAAGACTATTCAGATAATGTCTACTAAAAGTTACTGGTTTTCAACCTTTATAGTTATTACTTGCAACATAACATAGACACACGCCTCTTTCCCCGAAGGGGTAGGCAGAGCCTCAATAGGCCTCTTTTCACAGTGGGTTTCGACGTGGAATATAGACGTGACAAGTGGTGAGCTCTATTCGCCGCCATTGCTTCCCACGACTGACTCGGCTAACGCTTTCTTCCAGTAATAACACATTCATTAAATAAGCTAGCAACCAGGACAAATCTTATACCAACGAATCTTATCGACAAGTCCGGGTAATCCCTTAGTCGGCTTTTACGACATCCACGGGAGGAGACGGAGGGGTCTATTCTTAGACCGGACACACCACGGACATGTTTTTGTTACTTACTTGCAAGTTAGATAGTTTACGTATAAGTAGTCATAGAAAGCTGTAATAAATCGATTATTTAAAATGGTCATCAATGATTTCTTTCACTCTTAACCACTTTCTCTATCCGACAAATTATTCTTAAAAGGTTATGGGGAAAGTGAATGCAAATCAACGTCATTTTCTTACCAAATTCGAATACTTCCTGTGTTACATGGTGTTCTAAATGATCTTTATTTTCTTTCAGGTAAAGGTGAGTTTGAATCGCGAATCCTACTGCGTAACTGATTGTCGGTAAGTCAATTATATCCAAAAGGTAATTTAATGCATAGTAATTTTTTTCTTAATTAAATTAAACGATTTAGTTTCTTTCTGATAAACATGATGTGTGTTGAATGAACAAATATTCAAATGTTCGTATGTTCGTTAATGAAGATATATGGTGGATATTAAAGTAAGACCACCATAAACGAGGAATTAAATATGATCATGCCTCAGACAAATAGAGAAATTAAGTCGGAGCATGGTGCACGATGCAAATGAAGCCAAAACTAAGCTCATAACAACAAAGAACTATTAGTACACGTAGATACACGCGCTCACACACACATTGCATCAAAACTTAGCTCATCAATCGTTAGTCTCTGTCAGTGTGTTAGTTTGGATGTGCGTTTGTGTGTTCATCTGTGTGACACGCACACACGCATAGAAAGATGGCTTCAATTTGCTAAAGGTAATGTTCCGTCTGTCTGAGGATCATGCGTTAAAGGGCCCTTCCCGATTTTAAATAAAATCTTGTAGGTTCGTCCATTTTAATGTTTGAAAGAGAGGCACCATGAAAAATGAGAGCCAGTTCCAGATCCCTTGGTTGGAATTCGGAAAATTCCGCTACTTACTTGCGAAACGGCAATAAATGCGCAAAATATTCATAAAACTTGCTCCAGAACGTAGCTGTACGTGTTTTTGAAAAAATTGTTAGTGACAAAAATGACTGTCATTTAGAATCTACATAATAAGGGCGAGGTCTCCCGGAAGCCTTTTTTAGGGTTCCGTAGTCAAAGATAAGGAACCCTTATGGATTCGTCATGTCTGTCTGTCTGTCTGTCCGTGTATGTCACAGCCTTTTGTTTCCGAAACTATAAGAGCTATACTGTTGAAACTTGGTAGGTAGATGTATTCTGTGAACCGCATTAAGATTTTTACTTAAAAAAAATAAAAAAAAAAATATTTTTGGGGTTCCCCGTACATAGAACTGTCCCCCCCCCCGTAACTTCTAAAATAAGAGAATGATAAAACTAAAAAAAATATATGATATACATTACCATATAAACTTTCACTCAAAACTGGTTTGAACGAGATCTAGTAAGTAGTTTTTTATTTTTGGGGTTCCCCATACTTAGAAGTGAAACTCAATTTTTTTTTTCATCAAACCTATACGTGTGGGGTATCTGTGGATAGGTCTTTAAAAATGATATTGAGGTTTCTAATATAATATTTTTCTAAACTTAATAGTTTGCGCGAGAGACACTTCCAAAGTGGTAAAAAGTGTGTCCCCCCCCCCCCCCCCCCCCCCATAACTTCTAAAATAAGAGAATGATAAAACTAAAAAAAAAAAATAATTTACATTACCATGTAAACTTTCACTCAAAATTGGTTTAAACGAGATCTAGTAAGTAGTTTTTTTTAATACGTCATTAATCGTAATCCATCCAAGAACTTTTATATTATGTTACTTGCTGCAACGGAACCCTTCATGGGCGAGTCCGACACGCACTTGGCCGCTTTTTTTACTTTTATTGTTTCTACGTACATTATGAACATCCAAATTTCAGGTAAAAATTGTGCAAATAAGCTGATTTTTGAAGTATATACTGAATTTAGTGCTAAAAAACTAATAAATTGTTTCTCCACGAACCTAGATATTCTTATTCTTTTCTTATATTCTTCACGATACATATTTGTACAAAACATTTAACGAAGAAATTGTTACAACTTCATAATCACGTTCGAGCTGATTACGAGCGTTTGTATGGAAAGTATGTTGTGCAGTCTGCTTTTAAAACGATTAATAACTTGAAACCAGATTGTGAAGTTCAGTATCTCGTTTCATATAAACCCGGCGTACCTACTCTGACCAGTGTTCCAGAAAATTTGATCTTTATCATGATCAGTTTTTTTTTGCGCTGGATTACCCACTCATAAAGCTTTCACTCAACAACTTCCGCAGCCCACACGTTCATAAATTAAAATATACGTTTAATAATTGTTTCCATTTCTATATCGCCATAGTTTCGAACAGATTACAGATTCCACAATCCGGAGTAACTAAAAACGTAGATTTGTTAGATTTGATACGTTAAAATAGTTATAGAAAGTGGTGGAGTCGTCCGTATTAAAAAGGTAAATAAAGCAGTAAAACTTATCTGTTCTCGGATAGTGAGGTCCGAACGATACGCAATACTACAAACTCATAACAAACACTGTTTTGTCAATGAATAACGGATCAATGAATGGACATTCCTTTTGGCCCTAGTGATATACCGCGTGGGTGCGTTAAATTTTTTGCTGTATCAAAACCAACCACGCAATCTTGATACCATCAATCCTAATTCACAGATTGTTATACTGATACGCGTTATTATTTATAATAGGATAATAAACACCGTTGACTTGAAATGTTTGCATTAAACAATATTTAAACGTAATTAACTTTTGATGTTGACATACCGTGTCATGGCTTTATACTTTATATGATAGTCGCACGATGTGCTGCATTCCCCAGACAGATGTAACCTGATCACGCAAAGCTCCAATAACGGCTACTGTTATTACAGATGACTTTCCTGCCATCTCTAACGACTATGATTATTTGTTATTCTATTGCGCCACACGCCACGTGTTCTATTGTTCTAACTTCTTATGGTTTCGTAATTTGTATTTCATGCTTTCTTCCGTTGTTCACATTATGTTCCACATTTGAAATGGTTTCTTGGAGTTCTATTACTGCAATAATCTATTGCAATTAATTTGTTATGGGCTGTATTGCCAACTGCCTACTTATTTAAATAGGTCATTTTGTGAATTTATCTTCGGCAGGTCTCTTCAAAACTGTACAAGGTTTTTCTTTTTGTTTAACCTCTAAATGAAACAATTGTCTGTCTATCGAAGCAATAAAACTCGTAAGTTTATTAACTCAATTAGGATCAAGTGCCGACTGCATCACCTTCAAGTTCAATTTATGCTTTAACCTCACCAAGATAGGATCTCTTTCGAACTTAACCTTCTACGAGTCTTTTAAGGGATTACCACTCACTGAATGTTGTTGCAGGATTGCTCACAAGTTTTGAGTTATCCAGATATATTAATATTTCTTGCGAGAAGACGGGTTTTACATTTGTTATCGGTGTCATGCTAATGAGTGTACAGGAAGTATTATATTTTCTATGACTAACCTATTTATGTATAAATCCGGTAACTTCTATGCATAGATCAATATGTCAACTGGTTATTTCAAATACCAGAAGGAGACTTCAATGGAACTTAGATTTGAGCGTGTCGTTACGCCCCAGATCTCTAGCTTTGATCTTAAGTAGGTAGTTCGTGGAACTGGTTATGACTGGAGTAATAACTTATCATTTGTGGAATTTAAATTGCCATAGTTCTACTATGATTTTAAACGTACCCACGTACATACTCACGTAAATGTATACTCTTTGTTAAGTTCAATAAATTCTCCTTAAGGTGGTTGCTTTTTCATACTAACGTATGAAAAATATGGGCGAACAGAGTATAATTTTACACTGACTGTTGTCGACTTTTATATTGGTCATTATTTGCGGCAAATCATATTTGGTTGAAAAAAACACTGGATTCATAGCGAAAATAACATCGAAATTTTAGTCTATACAAATTATTTCGATGTTATTTTCGCTATTAATCTACTGTTTTGTCTAACCAAATATGGTTTGCCTCAAATGATGACCAATATAAAAGCCAACAACAGTTCGCCCATATTTGGTAAAATACGTTATTATGAAAAAGCAAACACCTTAATAGGGCTGTATGTTAGCCGAAGAAGGTTCGCCTTATCTAATAGCAACAATGAGTAATGAGTTTAACGCAGTATGGTTTAATATACACAGTTTGCGGCAAAGTTAGTCACTACATATAGATGACTTGCTATCAAGCTATTTTTAAACAATGTGGAAAGTTTACCTGTAATATTTCTATGTATATATAATTAATGTGGTTTATTTGAGAGGGTGGTAGGTAGCTTATCTGGGTGGAACAAAGCTTCCATCGTTGAGTGTTCCGTCTCTAATTTGACTCTCTGTCTCTATTACATTTATATGAAACTATTCCACTTTTGATTTTTAAAATATCTGCTTATCAAACATTGACATATCATATAGCAATGCCGACAATGTTACCAAAATAATTAATCTCTCTTTACACTGGTTTCGATTCATTTTTCAGTGTTGCAATGAAATACATTCAATTACAAATAATGAAAATAGAACGCATTAGTGTTGACTCTCATTGTAAACACCCACAACCATGTTTGTTTCATCAATCAATCACATCACATAGTAGCAATCAACGTCCATATCAATTGCAGAACTAGTATGTACTGCCTGCCTTTTATAATTTGAGCCATGACTCGACAAGCACTTCTTAAAGATTTGTTATTCCTTTCCTTGCCTTTTTCAGTTTCGTTTTAATAGTATTACTAGAATTAGAATAGTCTTCAGTTGTCTTTTGAATTCATTTATTGTCTTCTATCATAATTATGTCCACGTGACTAGTATAGCATCAGTATTATCCCAATGATCTGGCTCTAGCTAGTAAAATATCATGTATTTTTGTTCCGTCTTTGAGTATGGTGGGCTCGGAAATATCTTGCGCCTTCTTTCTAAAATTGATTCTCTGCAACATTGCGACAACTAGGCTATGCGAACATGCTATTGTATGGGTTTAAATGGGGTCTTAGCAAAAGTATTGCTTCACAATGATCAGGTGCTGTAATTCCGCCTCCGCGACGGAAGCGGTGGGCGGAGACCTGGGGCGTGCGCCTACGTACCCATGATTATGTCACCTATACTTCTTCATCAAATAAGGATCGCCGTGCGGATTCTTAACGTCCATTATAATAAACTACCATTCCTATCTATCTACGTATTTCCTCATACCTAGCTGAATCCATTTTCTCGGTAAACACTAACTTTATTTATGTTCCAATATTTTTATTGGTTCCGAGAATAACCGAAAATATGCTTAATGGCCGCCAATTAAGCCTTACTTCAGAACACAATGATTTATTTATTGTGTAGTTAAGTAAGTAATCGTCAAAGGGAATCTCGAATTGCTTCACCTGCTGACACGAAGACACGTGTTTTCCATGGGGGACCGCTGCTCGGCTATTTATATGCATAGGCCGAATGGTGTGCGCTTCATCCATTAACCAACAGTAGCTGTACTAGCCGGTGTTAAAATTTATTAATAAATGTTCTGATTTCGATAAAGCTTCTGATAGGGTAGATCACGGATCTTTATTTGTTTTCTAGCTATCTGACATCAGTGAGATGTACTTTCCACTAGAAACGGGATATTTACAATGATTTTTGAGTTTTGATTGTTCCCGATATTTCGGCACATTGCATGCGCCGCCGTGAATCATGATCACGGGAGACACTCTCTGTGTTTCTTCTGTGATCATGGCGCATGCAACTGTGCCGAAATATCGGGAAAAAACATGGTAAATAAATAAATAAATAATGAAAATAGTTCACACAACATTAACTAGCCCCAAGCTAAGCAGAGCTTGTGTTATGGGACTTATGGGTACTAGATAACTGATATACTTAATACAATACATTACATAGATAAATATTTTTTATTATACATAGAAAATACCCAGAAAACCCTGAACAAATATCTGCTGATTGCACAAATAATTGTTCCGAGGCGGGAATCGAACCCGCAACCTCCTGCGTCGCAGGCGAACCTACACCCGCCGCGCTACAGAGGTCGTCAAAATATCCCGTTTGTAGTGAAAAGTACAAAACCATGACAGTTTCAAAAGTTATATAACTGAGATGAATACAAATCGCAGCCGCAGCCGTAATCTCAAAGCGCATCTCTTGTACGCGTCGAGATCAAAAGAATGTACCGCAGGGTCTGACCTAGTTCCACTACTGTATATTGTTGCAGACCACCTTGACTGGTATTTTTTAAATTCTAAGACAGTTACTTAAGGTGATTATAGCCTCGAACGACCTTGGGCATCTGGGCGGAGCCTAGGAAATGTTGCATCCCGAGCCCGCACCACACGCTATGCATAAACATTGGCACAATATTCAGAAACAATGAATAATCGCGGCGAGCGGCGCGCGCGGCAGCGGGCGCCGGCCGCGGCGTGGAGCGCGTCGCGCTAGTCATGCAGACCGCGGCGCGCGGCAGGCGGCAGCCGCGGTTTGGCACGAGATGCTCTAGTCATGCAGTCATATCAGTTGTCTAGTTTGTTGTGTGTGAGAACTCGCGCACTTTTGATTTTGAGCATCGGAAATTATGCGCTATTGTATAGTATATGCCTGGCGGCATTGTTGATTTTCCTTAGCTTTGTTTGTTAGTCCTGTCTAGACCTAGTATAGTAGATAATGAAAAAGGTACACTGTCCCTTGGATTAAGAAGTAAGACAACAGGTTTTTGGAAGAAAAATCAAATTATGTACAATAAAATATATTTACTTTAGGTCAGGCAAAACCATTATGGACTAATGAACTAATAAATATACATACATACATACATACATAGACGACACACGCCTTTTTCCCGAAAGTGTAGACAGAGCCCATAAATATAAATATAAATAATAGTACCTATTTTTTACATACCAAGTAGTTTTATTGGTTCATAACTGTTTATTCCTGAATACCCAACCAGGTAAACACCAATGGACCAAATATTTGTTCCGGGTCTGGGTGTTATGGTACTCGTAGTTTCTGATACCCACATCACAGGGATGCCTTGTGTGGGATTAGGACTACGTATGCGACTGTTGGGTGTTATGTTATGTTATGTTATCTACTATTAGAATAAGTACGTATATGAAAAATCTCGAACGAAAAAACTCGGATGAAAATTCTCAAATGAAAAATCTCGAATGAAAAATCTCGAACGAAAAATCTCGACTAAAAATCTCGAATTAAAATGTCGAATAAAAAATCTTGCTCGGAAAATCTAGTATGAAAAATCTCGACTGAAAAATCTCGAATGAATAATCTCGAACGAAAAATCTCGCCCTTAAAATAATTCACACTGCACGTTTCAAGTCTAAGTCCAGCGGTTTTGGCTAAAGTGATATTGCTACCTAAAGATGCGCGTTAGATTAAGTAATATAGTGTTTTTATGTGTATGTTAGTTTCTAAGGTATTTATGTTGATATGGGCTTACTGTATAGGTTTTGTGCATTTGTCAGTAAGCCTGAAATAAAGATTTTGAATTTGAATTTGAATTTGAAAGACACGGATGAATAACTTACTGCGGGCGAAATGATAAATAATGATCGAATGAAAAATCTCGAATATTAAATCTCGAACGAAAAACCTCAAATGAAAATTCTCGAATGAAAAATCTCGAATGGAAAATCTAGAATGAAAAACCCTGAATGAAAAATCTCGAATAATAAATCTCGAATGAAAAATCTCGAATGGAAAAAATCTATTGAAAACTCTCAAACGAAAAATCTCGAATTAAATATATCGAAGGAAAAATCTCGAATAAAAAATCTTGACTGAAAAATCTCGAATTAAAAATCTCAAACGAAAAATCTCGAAAGAAAAATCTCGCCTTAAAAATAATACACACTGCAAGTTTCAAGTCTAAGTCCAGCAGTTTTGGCTAAAGTGAAGTGAAGTGCTACCTAAAGACACGGATAAATAAGTTACTGCGGGTGAAATACTGATAATGATAAATGATTTGTTGCTGTTAGATCTAGGTGGTAACATTTGTTGGTGTTAAGGTCTTAATGTGCATCTATAGTCTGCCATGTCTGGCCTACAACATTTTATACAAGTAAAAACAAAATTAATTAATAAATGTCAAACAATAATAATAAAAAGTACAAACAAATAATATGAAACATAAATGACATTGAAATTAGCAGATATAAATTAGATTGTAATACAATAAAATTTGACAATTAGTTATTCATTAATCGATTAATAAATCTTTTCTTCTAAAAGCTTCGTTAGATTATTTTTAAAAGCACCATACTGTTTTCGGTGCGTATTGACAAAGGAATCTTGTTGTAAAGGATAGGCGCCATCGTCGTCGTTTCGTATGAGGTAGTGCTGGCCTCTGGTGTCAGAGTTTGTCAAGCCGCCCGAGGGCCTCTGACATGCCATGCTGAACACACTGTGCCGTAATAAGGCTGTTTTACCTTAATGATTACGCAGGCGACCCTCTAGGCGACTGCCAACCGGGTACTGGGCAAACCATTGATGATTCGTCCGGACAATGATTGCTACTTCGTACATGTACAATGAGGCAAGAGTGAGAATTCTCCATTGCCTGAAAACACCCTTACACGTGTCTGTCTGTCTTAGACCAAACATTAATCGAATGCATCTCATCTGTGCCTTAAAAAACCTCAGTTTTATTGGTAGAATTGCCCCAAAATATAACTCCGTACCTCAGCAACGAAGCAGTGTTGTCATAGTATGCCACAAGTAAGGCCGTTAAGTTAGCGACTTTACACAAATTATGCAGCGAAGTATGTGTGAAATAATTACCATGGTGATTGTGTTTCTATACCTACCTAGGTACTTAATTTACCTTTTATGAAGTGTAATTGTGATTTCATATACCTACCGTTTTTTTATGTTGAAATTTGTTTTCCGGTTTCATAAAATGTAAACACACATTTTGAATACCTTAGTTGATCATTTTAATTAGTTTGAAATCAATCGTTTTTGGCTGGTGGTATTTCCAGTTATTTTGATGCATCACTGAAAAAAAAATACAGTTCGAGTAACCCGAAAACCGATAAAAGTTACCGTTCTGCGAGGTTAAAATGGAGCCAACACATTAAACACGTTAGCATAACTGAAAAAAAAACAGTTAAAGTAAAACAGTTCATTTTACTGTCTTATCCGGACTGATGTTTAACCGTTGAAATTTAAATTACTGCCAGGATACGTTGTTATTATGACCAAAAAGTTCCTGTAACTGTTTATACATATTTATTTACTGTTTGCTTCCTAACTGTTTTTTTGCAGTTGCCCCAACGGTGTAAATTAATTAGATCTCAATGAAAAATATGTTGTAGCAACTGTGTAAATTTTAACTGTGCACTTTTTGCACACAGTTAGATATTTTTTTTTTTCAGTTATGTTAAAAGAGTTAGTCGCTATTTTGCAATCATACCATCGTAATGAGCACTCGTTGTTTACATAAAAAACCTTCCTACTAACCTAATTTGAACCTTAGAACTGTGGACAGCTTGCGTTTTTTTCTTGCGTTACATACAGTAACTGTTACCTACTATAATAATTATATTGTTAAGTTTTGTTTCTTTTTGTTCGTATTATTATTTTCTAAGGTGTACAATAAAGTATTTTATATCTATCTATCTATCTACTATTGGATTTTCTTTATTGGGTTTTTTTTATTGGATTTTTCATCCGAGATTTTTCATTCAAAATTTTTCATTTAAGATTTTTATTCGCGATTTTTCATCCGAGATTTATTATTGGAGATTTTTCGTTCGAAATTCTTCATTCGAGGTTTTTCAGTCGAGATTTTTCGTTCGAGATTTTTTCATCCAAGGTTTTTCTTCCGAGATTTTTCATTCGTGATTTTTCATATACGTACTAATTCTTATAGCATATAACATAACATTACACCCAACAGTCACATACATAGTCCTGATCCCACACAAGGCATCCCTGTGTTGTAGGTATCAGAAACTACGAGTACCATGGTACCATAACACCCAGACCCGGAACAAATATTTGCAGATCATACAAACATTTGTCCCGCAGCGGGAATCGAACCCGCAACCATTCGCATCTCAGCCGGCTACTCGCCGACGCGCTACAGAGGTCGTCAAAGATAAGAAACCAACAAGCGCCCTCGCGCAAACAAGATATCTAAACGATAACGATCAATATTTACAATGTTTTGTTCAAGGAACACAAAGCACAAATAAAAAACTACGATGAGTACACTAACTGCTATCGTGTCTTATTGTGCCCTAACCAGTCGGTGGCACTCATAGGAGCGGAGCAAAAAAGTGACGCGGGTACCCCGTGCGAACGCTTGGGCCGGACTGACTTCCGCGGTCGAACCGCCCGTGGCAGCTCGTTTTACAGTTTTTGTTTTATTGTTTAAAAATGATAATTATTTTTGAAAATGTAAACATATCATGTGTAAAGTCTGTAAATTGTCTATAATATTGTGAAAGAATCATTAAAATAGCTGCAGGCGTTTGGAAGGAGTAGGAATTCTTGCGTAAATTATAGGGAACAATGTTTTATTTTTTCCTGTCAAAAGCAACAGCAATTTCAAAAATAAAAACATATAGTTCTATTCTTGCCTATATTATACCTATAAAATGTTTTTTTTTAAATTATTTGGGCCATTATTGTAGGAGGAGTAGGCTTTCCAAAAAGGTCTATTTTGAGTTTCGGCAAAACTAATCGTCTTAAACTGTGGAAATAAAGAGATACATGGCAGAAATTTCATAGTGTCTACAGTTAACGGCGGCGCGGGCGATCACATCGTGTTGATCGCCATCTTCGTTGATTGCGAAGGCTCAGAGAACGTGTGACAGAGAACGCTCTATCTACCGAAGTTTACCGAACCGATGTACCAAACTCCAGTCTGGAACTGTAGAAAAAACTAAATGTTTGTCTATCGAATACATTACACATTCCTACGCTTACGATATTATCGGTAAAGTAAATCTTTCAATATAAACAAAGCGATGTGCGCATGCGCGACCGTATTTGCCTTGTTTGTTTTACGAGGCTCTTCTTTAAGATTTATACTATTAGCTTGGATAACGGGTGCTTTAATTGCTTTGCCTGCCTTATGTTTGTTCTTTATGTGTGCGTTAACTACTTACTCAATAATGGGGGTTTCAAAGTATTTTCATGGCAATATATGATCTTTATGTCTCAGGGTGGCGGGCGCAGTGCAATGCCACAAAGGGTGTGTCTTAAGTGGGCGTGACCTGTGAGGTAATGCACTGGTCTTAGGCAGAGGGTACCACGTAACATCAGGTAGGCCATCTGCTTGACCCGTCATTCCAAGTAGTATAAAAAAAGAAGAAGTTTAATACATCATCATAACGATGCGTTTGTTAGATCAGGGATTCCCAAAGTTGGTTCCGCGGAACCTAGGGAACCCTGATACTCATCAGGGTTCCAAACATAGATTAATGTGTTTCAGCAGTGTACATATTTCTTAAAATAAATTGTTCTTATTTAAATATCGGTGTTGATCATTTGATATGGGGTTTCCATAAAATAAAAGGTATTTAGCTGGTGTTCCGTTATCTTTCAAGTTTCGGAAGCCTGTGTTAGATTGGATGCTCTTTTCTCATAATGTAACTCTAGTCTAGAATTAACCTTAGTTAGATGCAGTTATTACATTGGTTAGCTCAGCTATGCACATTATACTAGAGGCCTAACCTATTCTAAATAGGTCAGCCCACATGCATTTGCCGATTGACAGTGTCGGCAGCCGGCACAGAATTTTGCGCAGTTACTTTAATCAATTGCCTTTGTCCAATGGTCTAAAGTACTTCAATTCGCCGACAGTTTAATGAATTAATTCCTTGTTTCGATGTGCAAATAGCAATTACTTATAATACTCTCGCTCTCGAAGATAAGCGTGCTATCTTAAAATTGCATCACTGGACAATTATGTTATGAAAATACTTCTGCGATTACTGTACCGGGGTCAATGCAAAAATGATAAATGATACAAAATGATCAGCTCGGGTATTTTGTACGATCTGGAGGTTATTTTGAAATTCATTATTGTTCTTTGACATTAAACTGAATGTCTACTTTCTTCTCTTCTTATAATGGCTTCTGAGGAGTGCTCCAAACAATTTCGCCAATGTCAACTGATATAATTATATTTCTATAGTCAAGTCGTCGAGAGTTTCCGTCAAGTCATAACCTAGTTTAAAAAGTGGCAGAAAAACCGGGTTTACACTTACACTTAAATTACACTACATCATACATGTGCTATTTATCCAAATTATACCGGTTAAAATTCCACCAAAATTACACGAAATTTGAATGTCTACATCGCAATCTACGCGCAAAATGGACATTATGGCGCGGCGCGTGCCGTCAAGGTCAACGCCATTTCCATACATGTGCTTAGCGCGTTCATGATGCTGCTCTTCTCTATCGATAACCATTTGTTTAGCGGGCTGATAGCAAGTTGGTGTTGTCGCAGCGTCTATGACCATATTCGACGTTGAATAACTTGGACAGACGTGTTTGGCATCCGCTGCTCTCGCGATTTTACTAGCCACATCACGTCGTGCGATTTCTAGTAAAGAGAAATACCACGGGTTCTGAAATACCATTGTTGGAAACATGTATGGTCTTGTAAAGAGACGTCGGGTGATGGTGCACAAAAACAGCACAAAACATAAAATTATTACATTTGAAATCGATAGTGACTGAGCGTGTGAGGATTGTAATATTGCAATAATATGCAGCTCGTAATTCAGGTCACGATAAACCCCGATAGCTGAACAAAAAGGTTAAACAACGAACGTACGCGATCTTGCCCCTTAATTATTGCTAAATATTTTAATGATCGCCCATTTAATCGTATTCAGCCGTCGAGGTCTTTACAGACTATTTATTCCTCTAGAACCAATGCTGTTCCTTATATGGTCGATTGTGGCCAATGTCGAGGCGCCAGCTGTGTACTTTTATAGTGTAGTTTACTTGATTTAGATCTTAATGCGTACGAAGACTAAATCGATTCCGATAGGCGCGATAAGGCGAGACATTCTGGGAATGTGTGATAACCAGACATAAGGGATAGCTGAACACTTTTGTAGAAGGAATGACAATAAAACTTAAGACAGTAGTACTAGTTGAATTCAATGTTACCAAATTGTAGCGTCGTCATTACAATGTAAGTAAGTAGTCCTGGTTCCGTAGTAGCGGCGTAGCTCACTACGAACACAGACTATTGTCTTGACGCGGCAGCCATCTCCGACTGACCGCCTACACTAATGTCTGTTGCCATTCCATGGAAGTAGGAACAGCGGCCTGCATGCCGCCAGACTCACATTTATGATACAGAGATCCACCAGCTTATCTGCAGAATGAAATGTATGTAGATGTTAGAAAAATGTAGGTAAATGGTTCTACAGATAAGTTGGTGGATCTAGAAGCACATACACTACACAAATGAAAAGCTTACTATGCTGCTATAATGGTCACAATACGTCAAAAACGTCGAGTTTCCCTAGAGCTTTCTGAGTTCATGTCTCATTCTACAATCATGAGAGTAATAAATATATAATATGTAGGTAAGGTATACTTACGAACATACGAGCTCATACTGGATGTTTAGTGAGCTGCACTTCTTAAAATTGTTTCAATATAACGAACGGGGTCACACCAAAAGAATGCTATGGTTTCACGTAGTACGCCTTACGAGTCCGTTATTCTCCAACACCAGTTGTTTTGCAGTGTCTCTTTCTAATAATAGACAGAGTTGTTCTCATATATTCTCGCGTTATCGATAGTTATGTGGTACAGCTTTGTTTATTTATATTCTGGCCGCAGACGCGGCGCCGTCGATACTGTCGAGACGAGGCGATGATATAGTTGACAACTCAACAGCTTCTTTGTTTAAACTACGATTTCAACACGTTCAATTAAGGTGATTATAGCCTCGAACGACCTTGGGCATCTGGGCGGAGCCTAGGAAATGTTGCATCCAGAGGCCGCACCACAAGCCACGCATAAACATTGGCACAATATTCAGAAACAATGAAGAATCGCAGCGAGCGGCGCGCGCGGTCGCGGGCGCGCCGGCCGCGGCGTGGAGCGCGGTGCGCTAGTCATGAGACCGCGGCGCGCGGCGTGCGGCAGCCGCGGTTTGGCACGAGGTGCTAGTAATGCAGTCATATCTGTTATTTAGTTTATTGTGTTTGATAACACGCGCATTTTTGATTTTGAGCATCGGAAATTATGCGCTATTGCTATAGTATACTTATGCCTGCCGACATTGTTGATTTTTCTTAGCTTTGTTTGTTAGACCTGTATGGTAGATAATGAAATAGATGACACACGCCTTTTTCCCCGAAAGTGTAGGCAGAGCCCATAAATATAAATACAAATAATAGTACCTATTTCTTACATACCTAGTTGTTTTATTGGTTCGTTACGGTTTATTTCTAAAAACCCAACCAGGAAAACACCAATGGATAGACCAATGACAAAAATCGAATGAAAAATCTCGAATGAAAAATCTCGAACATTAATTCTCGAATGAAAAATCTCGGATGAAAAATCTCCAATAAAAATCACGAAATAAAAATCTCGAATGAAAAATCTTGACTGAAAAATCTCGAATGAAAAATGTCGACTGAAAAACCTCGAATGAAAAATATCTAACATTAAATCTCGAATAAAAAATCTCGAACGGAAAATCTTGAATGAAAAATCTCGAGTGTAAAACCTCGAATGAAAAATCTTGACTGATAATCTCGAACAAAAATGTCGAATATTAAATCTCGAACGAAAAATCTCGAATGACAAATCTCGAATAAAAACATGAATGAAAAATCTTGACTAAAAAAAAGTTAAACAAAAATCTATGCGACACAAAAAAACGGTAGTTATATGAAATCACAATTTACACAATTACACTTCATAAAAGGTAAATTAAGTACCTAGTTAGGTATTGAAACACAATCTTGACGACCTCTGTGGCGCGGCGATCGAACGTTCGCCTGTGACGCCGGAGGTTGAGGGTTCGATTCCCGCCTTGTACTTTCATTGTAATTGTTATGTCACTTTTATTTTGTCATAAATGTTTGTATGTCCTATTTTTGAAAATAAATAATATGAATATGAATATGAATATGAACAAATATTTGTGCGATCTGCAGATATTTGTTCAGGGTGTTCTGGGTATTTTCTATGTATAATAAAAAATATCTATCTATTTTATATATTGTATTAAGTATATTAGTTATCTAATACCCATAACACAAGCTCTGCTTAGCTTGAGGCTAGATAATGTTGTGTAAACTGTCCAGCATTATTAATTATTATTATTTATTTTTTATTTATTTAATCACCAAAGGAATTATTTCACACATACTTCGTAGTATTTTCGCCCGCACTAACTCATTCATCTGTGGTGGCAATATCACTTTAGCCAAAACCGCTGGACTTAGAGACTTGAAACTTGCAGGGTGTATTATTTTTAGGGCGAGATTTTTCATTCCAGATTTTGCATTCGAGATTTTGCATTCTAGGTTTTTCATTCGAGATTTTTCATTCGAGATTTTACATTCAAGATTTTACATTCGAGATTTTTCATCCGAGATTTTTCATTCGAGATTTTTCACTGTAGATTTGTCATCCGAGATTTTTCATTCGAGATTTTTCATTCGAGAGTTTTCATTCGAGATTTTTTGTTCAAGATTTTTGATTCGAGATTTTTCATTCGAGATTTTTCATTCGAGATTTTTCATCCGAGATTTTTCATCCGAGATTTTTCATTCGAGATTTTTCATTCGAGATTTTACATTCGAGATTTTTCATTCGTGATTTTTCATATACGTACTTATTCTTATAGTAGATAACATAACATAGCACCCAACAGTCACGTACATAGTCCTGATCCCACACAAGATATCCCATTGTTGTGGGTATTAGAAACTACGAGTACCATGGTACCATAACACCCAGACCCGGAACAAATATTTGCAGATCATACGAACATTTTTCCCGCAGCGGGAATCAAACCCGCAACCTTTCGCATCTCAGCCGTCTACTCGCCCGACGCGCTACAGCTACAGAGGTCGTCAAAGATAAGAAACAAACAAGCGTCCTCGCGCAAACAAGATATCTAAACGAAAACGATCAATATTTACAATGTTTTGTTCAAGCAACACAAAACACAACTAAAAAACTACGATGAGTACACTAACTGCTATCGTGTCTTATTGTGCCCGAACCAGTCGGTGGCACTCATAGGAGCGGAGCAAAAAAGTGACGCGGGTACCCCGTGCGAACGCTTGGGCCGGACTGAGGTCCGCGGCCGAACCGCCCCGTGGCAGCTCGTTTCACAGTTTTTGTTTTATTGTTCCAAAATGATAATTATTTTTGAAAATGTAAACATATCATATGTAAAGTCTGTAAATTGTCTATTATATTGTGAAAGAATCATTAAAATAGCTGCGGGCGTTTGGAAGTAGTAGGAATTCTTGCGTAAATTATAGGGAACAATGTTTTATTTTTTCCTATCAAAAGCAACACCAATCTAAAAAATCTAAACATATAGTTCTATTCTTGACAATATTATACTTATTAACTGTTTTTTTTTTTATTATTTGGGCCATTATTGTAGGAGGAGTAGGCTTTCGAAATAGGTCTATTTTGAGTTTCGGCTAAACTAATCGCCTTAAATGTAAAGACTTAATATTATTATGTGGTAATTCAGGTCATAATCTTTCTGAATAATTTTCATCAAAATGCGTTTCAGCCTTTAGCTATTTATCATGGGTAGCAAAAAACTTCCAAACAAACAATTAAACATCAACATTTTTGCGTAGTGGAATCTGCCTTTTGAATTTTTTAGCTAGGCATGACCTAAATAAAATAATTCGACCTTTTAGTAGGATATCATTGGTTCTAGGATAAGAAGATTTCTAGGATGGTCCACCTGGAAGTCTCAGAATAATCAGAATAATCAGAATAATCAATTTATTGGTAAATAATTTTTACACGTCGTTCAGTTAATAAATAAATTAATAATAAAGAATTGTTAGTAAATAGTAATAATAAAAAAAAAAACTAATTAAAACAATAATAATATAAATTAATTAGGTTACAAATTGTAACCAACATTAAGTTTCCAATTAACAATTAATTATTTAAACAACATGTCAATTAATAAATAAAAATCGAATAGAATTATGATTTAATATTACCATGATGTCATCGGATTTTGGGCACAAAATCCTCAACATTATAGAATGCCTTCTCGACTAGCCATGATTTCAGTTTGGCTTTAAACGAGAACAAACTAGGTGCAGCAATGATGTGCGCTGGCAGGTGGTTGTACATTGCGGGCCCCAGGACATGCGTGAGTCTGTCAGACTTAGCAAGTCTGCGGGACACCGCAGCGAGCTTACAGGCTCCGCGCGTGTTGTGGCTTCGCGCGTGACCTTCTCCGCGCGTTTTGAACTCTGCCAGGTTTTGCCTTACATACATCACTACCTGGAGTATGATGATTGAGGGCAGCGTAAGGATCTGCAGCGAAGTGAAGTATGGACGCGCCGACGTGTCCCGTGCCGTCCTCGCGATCGCTCTCACAGCACGCTTCTGCATGCGGAAGGCGCGCTCCCGGTCGGCAGCGCGCCCCCACAGCTCTGCGCCGTACTGGAGGAGCGAATGTACGGTCGCGAAATAACAAGTGCGGACCACGTCGGCGGACACCACGCGAGATAGCCTGTGGAGGGCGAAACACGCGCTGCCCAGCTTTGCACACAACTTATCAATGTGTGTGGCCCAAGTTAGGCCACGGTCCATTTGAAATCCCAGAAAAACAGTCGATGGTACTTGTTCAATTCGTGTCATATCTATGGCCACAGATAGGCCTCTAACCTGCCGCCCTGAGATGCAAATGTGCATGAAGTGTGTTTTTTTGAGATTCAGGACTAGTCCGTTCCACTCAAACCACTGCGCCACCTGGCGGGCAGCCGTGTTCAACCTCTGCTCGAGCTGATCCAGTGACGGGTCACTGACGACTACAGCCACGTCATCCGCGTACATGTACACATCACCGGCCGTCACGTGCTCAGGCAGGTCGTTCAGCAGTACCGAGAAGAGGATGTTGGATACCGACGATCCCTGCGCCACGCCCATCACAGTCCCCAAGGAGTCTGACTTTGTGTCACCGCCGTCGGCGACAACCGCCTGCGTTCTGTCACACAGCAAATCCGTCAGGAGAGAGTGTGTGTGCCGATGCCGTAGTGCTGGAGCTTGGAGGCGAGCACGCTGTGATCTGCAACATCGAATGCTTTCGATAGGTCACAGCACAGGACTGCGACTTGCCGTCTCCCCTCGCAAGCCTCCAGCACCCGCCGGATGAGCTCACGCGTGAGCGAGGTAGTGGAGCATCCCGCGCGGTACGCGTATTGGCGCTCCGACAGCGCTCCTGTCGCCGCCAGAAACTCGGTGAGGCGGGTGCTGAGCCCGTTCTCCAGGATCTTCGCAACGGCAGGGATTATTGATACCGGTCGGTATCCATCGATGTCCTCGCGCTTACCTTTACCCTTAAATAGAGGTGAAATTTTACTCACTTTCAGGGTTTTCGGGTATTCTCCAGCCCCGATGCAGCGGTTAAACAGACTGGCCAAACACAATGCCAGTGGTTCTGCGGCAGAGGCTAGAAGTTCCATCGAGATATCGTATATGTCTCTAGTCGGTTTTCTGGGGATTCGTAAAGTTATGATGCGAAAGACCTGTTCCGCAGTGAACCTGGTGAGTCTTAGGGAGCGGTCGGAAGCGGGCCGCGCGGCCGCGAGGGCCGTCTCCACACGCGCGAGCTGAGCGCGCGGCGCGCCGCACGCTGCGGCCGCGCCCACGAACCTCGCGTTCATCGCGTCGGCCGCCGCTTTACGAGACTTGAACTTCTCACCGTTGGAGTCTTTAGCAACCTCTGTAAAACTCGCTGACGTACGAGAGAGTTTGCCTCTTTCCGTATTCACGACACGCCATATAGTTTTGCTTGAATTGGCGCTATGGCTTATTATTTTATCGTAGTGGCGTATTTTTTTAGCTTTAACTAAATTTTCATATTGAGTTGTAATTTTTTCTATAAAAAAACAGAGGTTCTTATCAGGGTTTTTTTCTTGCAAATTAATCGTGTCATAAAGGAGATCTTTTAAATCTATTAGTTCTTGCGTAACCCAGGATTGCTTCCTAATATTTTTCTGTTTATGCGGAAAACAAATATTATATTTACTTTTTAGAATATTAATAACAGAGGTTGCTAAATTCTCCGCAGACTGTGTGTTCTGAAGCAGCTCATTCCAGTCTATGGAAAACATTGCCTCCCTGAAAGCCATCCTCGTCGCTCGCGAGTAGTCTCGGACGCGGCGCGTGCGCGGCGACGGCTGCACGCGCGCGCAAGCCACCGCGGCGCGCACAGCGTAGTGGTCGCTGAGCAGGGTATCGAGCGAACTCGTCACCACCGACCCCCGCGGCAAGTTACTATACACGTGGTCTAGGCACGATGATGACGCGCCGGCAATTCGCGTAGGAAAGTTTACTTCATTGTGTACATTATGTACAGCAAGTAGGTCACTCAGCTGTTTCTTAACAGAACATAAATCACCCAACCAGTCAATATTAAAATCTCCTACAAATTTAAAAAGAACCGACTCCGGAGTCAGGTGGGCCGCTGCAGGTATACTGCTACTTAGTTAAATGGGGGTATTCCGACGAGGCACAATGTGACTGTGGGTTCACTCCTCAGACGATGCCTCACTTGCTGTCCTGTCCATTGTGCACCAACATTGCACCCTAAATGATCTGTGCGAAGCCACTGAAAATGCTGTCGATGTGGCTAAATTTTGGTCTAAAACCATTTTCCTAATTATCTATGGGAACCAACGACACCAAGATGGAATATGATATCCTGAGATAAAATTTAAAATTTACTGTTCGTGATCTCTCTATTGTTCGATACCTTTCAGATCATAATCATCTTCATAATCAGCTTGCACAAATCCACCTAACGGACATAGGCAACCTCCATGGAATGCCACGACGTAGTACACCAAGAAGAAAGGGGGCCTTCTCTATTCGGATACGAGAGCTCGAACCGAACAACAGAACCAAGAGTCTTTAGAGCAGGGTTTGAAATTATCAAGATAAATATGCCCTTTGATAATTATCGCGATAATTATCATGATAATTATCAGATAATTATCAAACAGATATTAAGCCTAGGAATCCTTTTTTAACTGATATTACATTTATGTTAGAAGCAAGTAATTTGGTAAATAAATTATACACATTTTACAATCAAGGTAATCTTTTTTTTTGTTTATAATTGCGTGAATAAAATCTTGCGAACCAATATACGAGAAGTTAATCAACTACATACTAGTGGAATATCATCGTCATCAACCTCAACTGCGTTAACTGGACGGGGGATGTCTGCATCTGAAGAATCGAAATTCAAAATCCAACTTAAACTTAAATAATATATTCGATTATACTTATCAAGATGCATCTGAAGAATCGAAATTCAAAATCCAACTTAAACTTAAATAATATATTCGATTATACTTATCAAGATGCATCTGAAGAATCAAAATTCAAAATCCAACTTAAACTTAAATAATATATTCGATTATACTTATCAAGATGCATCTGAAGAATCAAAATTCAAAATCCAACTTAAACTTAAATAATATATTCGATTATACTTATCAAGATAATTATCAACCTATATTTATCTTGATAATTATCTTGATAATTATCAATGATAATTATCACTTTGAACCCTGCTTTAGAGATTTGAGCATAATATCCTTGATGAGGATTAAATATCTGAATGTTATCTTTGATGATAGTAAAACTAAAATTAAAAGCATGACCAACACAATAACATCAACTTTCGGGCGCCAGTAACAAGAGATTAGTGACGGAAAGTTCCTGACTGACTGGAGGCTATAATTGGTGCAAGGGTTAACAGCTGAGGAAGATTCATTAGAGCAGGTGCAAACGATGGTACCATGATTTAAGTTTAGTGATAATCATCATCATCATAATGACGACCTCTGTGGCGCGGCGGGGGAAGCTTGGCCTGCGACGCAGGAGGTTGCGGGTTCGATTCCCGCCTCAAAACAAATATTTGTGCGATCGCAGATATTTGTTCAGTGTGTTCTGGGTATTTTCTATGTATAAAAAAAACTCATAAGTAATATATTGTATTAAGTGTATCAGGTATTTAGTACCCATAACACAAGCTCTGCTTAGCTTGGGGCTAGATAATGTTGTGTGAACTGTCCAGCATTGTTTATTTATTTATTTATATTTATCATCATCCACAGCTTGACTTCACCCACTGTTGAGTATAGGTCTCTCTTTGCCTCTGTGTGACATTCCCTTTGGTCTTTGATTTTCAATATCGTCTGCCTATCTCGCTGTGGATGATGAGACCAATGATAAAATCTCAATTTTACGTCAATTCATCACCATCATCAACACCAGTAATTTTCACTAGAAACGGGATATTTACCATGATTTTTGAGTTTTATATGTTCCCGATATTTCGGCACAGTTGCATGCGCCATGATCACGGGAGAACTGACTAAAGTAAAACAAGTGAACATATAAAACTCAAAAATCATGGTAAATATCCCGTTTCTAGTGAAAATTATGTAAATAACCATGATAGTTTCAAAAGTTATATCAACACCAGTATTTTGAAGTCCACTGCTGGACATAGGGCCTCTCCCATAAAATGCCATGACGATCGGTCTTGTGCTGACTTCCTGCGATATTTTATAATGTGCTTGGTCCATCGAGTGATGGACCTTCGGCTACTGCGTCTCTGGTTTGTACACATGTTAATAAGAAACTGACAGGTCACGATATTCGGGCATTGATCATTTCATGGATTTTGATGTGATAATAATCCTAACAAAGCATCCTATCACTTCACTTACATGGTTTCAGCGGAAGATCAGCGTTGTGTTGCTACAACACAACAAATGGCTTATTCCAAAATGCTGAGCTGGACGCCAATTTGTGTCAGTGATGCGTGCCTGGTGTCTGGTACTAAGAGGCACAAATTAGTTTTATCTTTCTTTGTTTCTGTGTGTGTGTGTGTGATTTTGTGTGGAATATAGTTTGTTGACACAAATAATTTTTTTTTCTTTCTTTCTTTCTATCCATGAGCAAACTACGTTAGTTTGTTTGTATGCAGAGGGCTCAATCGCTCTGTAGCGGTACACTCCTCCGAACAAATTCAAAAGGGCCATTCGTTGCTTCACTCGCGAATTCAATCTATCGCTCTTGCAAGTCTTAGCACTTTCGTGTCGCGATGTCAATTTGTCTAGGACATAATTGTCCATAATAGTCTAGACTATAGGTTTCGTTTTCTAGGGTCTCTACATTGTAGATAGTCGAGCGTTGCTAATGATTTAGTTATTGGAACGCATGCCAATCATGAGTTATGGTCAATTGATCATTTGAATTCCTAGCTGCATGGTCTGATTGATTTACGCTCAGTTACTTTAGATTTTAGTTATTTTGATTTCGCTATCGATGTCAATTTTGTCTAGGTTTAATTGTCTAGTCTAGACTTGAGGTTTAGTTTTCTAGGGTCTCTACATTGTAGATAGTCGAGCGTTGCTAATGATTTAGTTATTGGAATGCATGCCAATCATGAGTTATTGTCACATTCATTTGAATTCCTAGCTGCATGGTCAGTACCCTTAGTACGAGAATTTGACAGTATTCGAAACTATATGAAGTTTCGTTTCCTTCAATACATTTTCTGACAGCGTCCTTAGTTTTCTCCTCGTTTCCGCTAGGGGCGCTGCTAGTTAATGTATGGAAGGAAACGAAACTTCATATAGTTTCGAATACTGACAAATTCTCGTACTAACCCCCCTGATTGATTTACGCTTAGTTATTTCCTTGTTTCCTTTGCTTCTACGAGTTTATCAGCATTGTTTCATGTTTGTAATAATTGTATGATTATATGTATTTCTTCTATCTATTTGCACCGACCAATACTAAGGTTGCGGCCGACGTAAGGATGCTATGAGAAGGTGGTTCGATTCGCTTGTGGCGTGAAATCACATTTTTTTTCGTGTTTTTTGCTCATCAACACTTCTTCGGATAACGAAAGCTGATTTTGCGAACACTTATAGAATCTGAGACACATGTTGTAGTTGACAAGTAAATCATAAATATATATAAAAAACACAAAGTTACCGTTAACTTTTGGATAAATTCTATTGTTTCTCGATATGGCGCATAAGTTATTGAGTCAAAAATTAGATAATTATAATCAATATAATAAAGCCAAGGGCTCACTGTAGGGGTTTTGTAAAATTATATTTTACGGGATATTTAACTAAAATGGCTTTATCTATCGGCGCAAGTCGTGTTTTTTGTATGAAGATTTCTGCCTGGTGTTGGCGCAGCCGTTCACTTATTGTGTCCGGCCTAAGAATAGACCCCTCCGTCTCCTCCCGTGGATGTCGTAAAAACTGACTAAGAGATACGGACTTGTTGATAAGATTTATTGGTATAAAATTTGTCCTGGTTCTATCTAGCTTATTATAGAATGTCACAGATAAAAGAATACTATAGAATGTGCTATTACTGGAAGAAAGCGTTAGCCGAGTCAGTCGTGGGAAGCAATGGCGGCTATGAGCTCACCACTCGTCACGTCTATATTCCACGATGGCGCAACCCACTGTGAAAAAAGGCCCATTGAGGCTCTGCCTATGCTTTCGGGGAAAAGGTGTGTGTCTATTAATGCATGTATGAAAACAGCTTTTTCGAGCGGCGCGAGGTTTTTTTTTTTGTTTGAACATTTCTGCCTGGTGTTGGCGCAGACGTTCCAACATTCATATATTCATTACAAGCAGCGCCCCGCGGTTTCACCCGCGTAAGTCTCAATCCCGTGGGAATATCGGGATAAAAATGTGCCTAAAAGTAACCGGGAGTCCAGTTACTTTCGCGTTTATAATATTAGTAGGATTACTCGTATTTTGCTTATTCTGTATACTGCAGAAGAAGCGTGGAAGTTATATAAACAAATGAGAATTCGTAAACACAGAGCATCACGTCACTTGCCTCGAAATGTTGCACCAACCTTGAAATAAATTTTTATTCGAGACAGCTGCTCGAAAATTGTCTGACCTTTGTGATATTTTTACAGTGCAAGCACATTTTAGTGTGTGAGTCACACGTGAGTGAATCCATAACATCGCTGTGGTGACGTCATCTATATAATATGCTTGTTTTAAATCTACATTTTTGATGTGTAACATCTTTCCTCTCGCTTTCCTGCAATGCTTTTGTGGGAGTGATTTCGTGAAAAGGGACGTAAGTGTGCTTCCGCGCATTTTTCCGAGAGGTTGGTACTATCAGCCATGTTGCTTATTGCCAAGGAGGTGAGATGTCAGATGTTCATGTTCATGTTACATGTCATGCATGATGTCATGTCATGTTACACGACCTCTGTGGTGCGGCGGGCGACGGTTTGCCTGCGACGCAGGAGGTTTGCTGGTTCGATTCCCGCCTCGGAACAAATATTTGTGCGATCTGCAGATGTTCAGGGTGTTCTGGGTATTTTCTATGTGTATTAAAAATATCTATCTATGTATTGTATGTTATCTAGTACCTACCCATAATACAAGCTCTGTTTCGATTGGCGCTAGATAATGTTGTGTGAACTGTCCAGCATTATTTATTTATTTATTATATGCGCCTTCTGTAAGGCTCGCTTGTTTTTTTGTATTCAATAAATTGCATGAAGAGTTTGTTTAAGTTTTGCATTTTGTGTCTGTCTGGGAATTCTGTGTTTCCATTTTGTTTTATTTTGGTACAATGTTTTACGAGACACAATGAAATGTGTGCCATTAAAACATAATGGATTACGGACCATTCTACGGACCATTCCGCATCCAAAGAACACAGTATAGTTGTAGTAGAGCTTTTTTGTGAAAGAGTTCGTCCGGGGAAGTACTACCACCATACCTATATCTGCCGCAAAACAGTAGTGCTCTAATTGCTGTGTTCCGGTTTGAAGGGTACGGATGCCGGTGAAACTACAGGCACATGAGACTTTTCATCTTTACGTCTCAGGGTGGCGGGCGCAGTGCAGTGCCACATAGGGCGCGTCCTGGGTGGACGTGACCTGTGAGTTAATGCACTCTTCATAGGCAGAGGGTACCACTTAACATCAGGTGGGCCATTTGCTTGGCTTTTATTCCAAGAAGAATAAAAAAAAAACAGTTAACTTAATTATTATAGGTAGGTATATAATATTCCAAATATTAATAATTTAATAGGTTCTTACCGAATTTTTACTAAGAACGATATACCTACATAATTATTACGTGTATACATACATAAACTCACGCCTGTTTCCCGGAGGAGTAGGCAGAGACCACGGATTGCCACTTGCATAATTATTATTGTGTTTTATTATGTAAATACCTTCGCGGGTATCCCAAAATCTAGATCTGTCAGTATATTAATTTTGGGTAGTCAGAGGCAAGTCTAAATAAGGTATTTGCCAGGATTATAGAACCTTTTAATGGCTACTAAACTAAAGTGACTTCTCTGAGTATGGACGGGCTCGTGGGTGACGAGTGTAAAGTTCAATACTCTACTTAAAGTCCAAAACGTTGGTGGTCTTCGAATCTGTTTTTATTAATATAAAAGTGCTGTCTTGCGTTATGTTTATTTAGTGTATCGTGTGTCTGTCTGTACCGAGTGTCAGCGTTATCTCATGTATGTAGCGATGTATGTACTTTATAGATAACAATATACTTCTGTATACGCATATCAATTATCAAACATAACACGCAACAGTCACATACATAGTCCTGATCCCACACTAGGATTCCCTGTGTCGTCGGTATCAGGAACTACGAGTATCTTGGTACCATAACACCCAGAGCAGGAACAAATATTTGTAGATCGACGTTTCGCGACTGAGCCGAATAATTTTGCTTCCTATTAGTGAAACAATTTTCGGAATCGGATAAGTAGTTCCGGAGATATCCCCCGCTACATCCAAAGTAATCCAAACTCACCAAGAATATACTTAACCTTTCTATAAATTTTAGTACCTATATTTTTTTAAGTCGGTTTAAAAATGAGGATCAACTTTGTAGTGTACTGTAAATGTTGCTTAGATTGTAAATTTTATACCTATGTAATTTGTATGTATTTTCTCTCTGCCTACCCCTCCGGGAACACAGCAATGCGAGCACTACTGCTTTGCGGCAGAAATAGGTATAGTACTTCCCCGGACGAACTCTTTCACAAAAAAGCTCTACTACTACTACTACTACTATGTGTTAACTTGAAAACCAATAAACTATCCATGACCATGATATCCATTCTTCGAAAACAGGAAAACCTCGATATTGGTCACGATGACCGTTTTAATTAATCATCAGCCTGTTTCATCGCGTTGAACTGCTAACACTACAATAAACTTGTTTTTATATTGATATGAATTTACGTCTAGTGAGTCATAGTAATTAGATGTTACCGTTTGTTCGGAGTACCTCACACAGACCAGCAACGTGAGTCACGCCTCGGGGGCAAAACAAATGATCACGACTTCAGATAACCACTATAAGTAGACCGCTGTTAGAGCTACCGATGTTTGAGAACCAGGTTCAGACTCTATGCCAAATTTACGTAGAAAGATGGCCGTGGAGGTCTCTACCAGCTGAATCAGAACTTTTAAATGATGAAGAATGTTTGACCAGCGTAGTCTCGCTTCCTGGAGTCAGGTAGTTAAACACACCGACGAAGCCTTAGGCTAAGGTCAGACCAACGCGTTCAGCCCGCGTCCGCAGTGGCGTGCACGGTGGCGATCCATTGTCTTACCATTGAACGCCACCGTGCACGCCACTGCGGTCGCGGGCTGATCACATTGATCTGTCCTTAGATCGGCTAGGAGTCCTCGGATTGCTATTTTGAGGCTGCGGTCCTAGGGCACCGAATACGAGAACCAGATCACTTTCTCTGCCTTTTCTAGGTTGCCCAGGTATGACTGTATGAGCCTGTATCCGTTATCGAAAGCGGCCTGGACAGTGTGGGATTAGAAGCCTTTCATGCACCCCAGCTACTGGCAGTTACCTATAGTTTCGCCAGTCTTTACCGAGACGCTAGCGATCGCATAATAATATGTCAAATATTGGCCAATCACAGCGGGGTAGCTGAAGTTTTCAAGGCTAAAGTCACAGAATATATATTACTAGAGTGAATAGTTGCCTTCTAGACCTTTGTGCTCCATCTTCGGCCACATCGTCACTTACCAACAGGTGAGATCGTGATCAAACAAAGGTCTATCAATGTTTAAAAAAAAACTTTATAATTTGATTGGTTATAATTAACGAATACGATGTCGCTACTGATTTCATTAACGTAATACTGGTGATTAGATAATGGAGCTCACTACAATGATTCATCATTTCAAAGTTCATTCACAGTCAGAGGTTCTTTTTAGACCCATATTCATAACCCCAAAACCATTGAAGAACCAGTGTCGGATAAACAGCGGCTGGCCACCTGCTGTTTACGTGAATATAGCCTGTGAAATGTTGATGCTCATCCGTTGGAGTAAATCGCGTGCAGCTACCAGTGAGGTCGTAGTTTTGGTAGCTTCATTTTTTACTGTGACAGCTCGTCACGCCACCGGTTGAAAGAGGACTTTTTGTTTCACTTGCCCAAAGCACCTATTGTAAATGGTGAGCGCGTGACGGGGCCATGACTGCGTGACGTGGAGGGTGGCCTATGGTAACTGATTATACTATGCCTGTGGTGTGCTGAACAACTCACGATGCTATTTGTCTTTTTTTCTCCAACAATAGATACACTGCTAATGGGGCAGTTGGTTTTAAATGGCAAAGAATTTGCTGAGCCGTAGAATTTAAGATTTTTTGATGTCGCGTGTTTATGGTTCTATAGGGACTCACATTTATGTGAGATGCTTATATCAAACAGCATACCTAATCGGTGTGCAAATAAATATATCGTCTCATGTGGTATTTATTTTCATAAGTTGGTGAAATCAACACCAGCCTTTAGACGTCCACTGCTGGACGAGGCCTCCCCCTTAGAATGCAATGGGGGAATTTCCATAATCACCACGCTTGGCAGGCGCATTGGTGATCGCAGTATTGGTGTTGATTCCTCAGTTGAAAGCTGCTGCTCATCCTCTGGTCGGCTTTTATGACATCACGGGACGGGCCGGACACTCTTCATCCTCATCCACTGTAACTAGACACAGAATGCTAACGTAACCAATTTATTTCCCAGAGTTCAAAAAGGACTGGTCGGACCACGCTCTATGGTGGCCAACGCGCAACAAATGGCTCTCCCGACCCAAGCACACACTTGACCAGTATGGCGTCCACGCCGACGCTGCCCTCCACTTCACACCGATGCACAAACCCCTCAGGATCCAGCTCCCGGACTTGAGATACATTGACTGCAAAATCGACTTCTCTATTGACACTTTCAGCGCTGTGGTTCATCTCTGTAAAAGCCTTGGTGAGTATACAATTTGTATAACTTGAAGAGTCCTTGATAGAGAAGGTAAATCTTAAAGCGAGGCTGATTTTTGCTGTCCATGTCTTGTTCGTTTTTTCCATCCTGTATATCCAGCACAGCAATGGACTTAGAAAGGCAATTGAACATTTGGCAAATGATGACTTCGTCATGATGCGTAGTATTGCGCAACGTGTATTATATCAGTCTGGCACTAGTCCCAATACCTCATCCTTTACGATATATTTACGACTTCATTATCCACGTCGTATTATTAAGGAATGTGAATGCTTAAAGTCAGTTTCGTATCAGTTTTATTGGCAGTTCCACCAAATGTTAGATGTCTCGTAAAAGTTAAGCTTTAGTGCCACTTCAAACTTAGACGACAAAGTATTCCTCGAATCACCAAGAAACGTAAATAAATGTCTTGTCCTATTTACGTTCGCTTACAAGTACCTATAAATGTTTAAAGCTTCTGAAAACCTTTAACAATCTGTTCTTTTATCAGGTATCAGACATCCCGAAGAACTCTCACTATGCTACCCACTGGAGCAATCTCACCTCAAACAGAACTACCAGAATCTAAAAGAAGCCAAGCGGATAAAGCCGAACCAGGGCCCAGACACGAACACTTTCATAGGAGCTACCAGGGGATCGTCGAATAGCTTAGACAGATCGAATGGATGCCCGGCAACTCCACCGCCTCCTAGGTCGCTTTCTGCTACTCCTGTGGCTTCACAACAGGTAAGGATCTTTTGAAAATTCAGGATAGAACCGGACTCGATATTGATGAAAGTTATTTTTATTTTAACATTGATAGACCCTTGTTTGACAACGATCTCACCTGTAGGTAAGTGACGATGTGGCCGAAGATGGAGCATAAAGGTCTAGAAGGCACCTATTCACTCTAGCCTTGAAGAGACCGAGATTTTAGTTTTCAGGAAAGACCGACGACGGTAATGTATTCCACTCCTTAGCAGTTCGCATTATAAATGTAGAACTGGAACGTTTAGTACGAATAGAGGAATACGTTTAGTACGATTATTTTGTTTTAAACAAGAAATAATATGAACGGGAAATAAAGTTCGTTAGGAACAAAATATGCAATCAAATAAGAACATTATAATCGAACCAAAAATATAACACACTAACTTTGAGTTTTACAGATTTCTGCGTAAACGCTACTGCGTCCGCGCATGCATCCTGTGTTTGTAGCTTGATACAGTTTATATTATGAGTTAAAGCACGCCTGTTTTGTTTAACGTAACTAGGCTAGTTCTGTTAATTTTGTGTAAATATTTGAAATCCAAAAGCGGTGCGAGTGCAAGTATTGATAGATTGGTTTCAGCACCGCAACAGCCAATTCCAAGATGCATGCGCTGCTGTTTCTAAACATGGATTGTTTAGTTTGTCAGACAGGTCATCGGCATTGTTCCAATACAATCAGATATGTTGCGATTATGACGACCTGCCCTGCTATTCTGGCAATATTGTGCACAATAAGTCACCACAGATCGCATTGCAATAGAGGCCTACAAGATCCAAAACAACCACTACAGTATACCATGTACCATGTATATTCTATATACCATGAACATTAAGATAGGGCTCAGAGGACATTCGCTGAAGCTGCAACGCGGGCCAAGTGGGAGCAATCCGATGATGCACATATTGCCCAATTGCGTTGTGTGTGTGCACTGGGAACCGGTTACCAGACTCAATGATTAGAGCCGCCTCAGTGATTTCTTTCAAAAATGACTTGACAAACATTTAAAGTGCACTGATGAGGACTAAGATAACACGCATCAGCTCCGAGAGCAACTGCCTGTGTATTATAAATAAATACAATAAATAAATAGCACAGCATAGCCTACGGTAAATGCAGAGTCGAATCTGCCTATCGTTGTGGCTGAAACCGGCTTGCAATTCAAAATAAACTTTACTATACAAATGAAAATTATTCCATTCACAGAACGGTACTCTCCGCCGGTATGGAAACCAGATCTACAGCACACAGAGCGATGGTTCCAGCGATGGTGGGTATTGCGGTACCCCACCCCGCGCTGTCTCCATGGACGCTTTAGACTCCCTGGCGGAGCTGTCCTTAGCTGATTCTCCACTACAGCTTGATAGTCAGTCAAGGGAGTCTCTGCTGACGCCGAAGTCGCTCATGGAACGCGCGAGGATGAATGTTGGGTGAGTTTAGTTCAACTTATTGGTATTTTTAAATAAAGTATAATGTTTTCACAGCTGGAACTCGGGGCCATTGCCAAGCGAGAGGTGTGTCGTTATTCAACTGGCCATTTTCAGCCGTTACGTTGTATTTTGTAACATCAAGATAGACAAAATTATGCTGTTGGTTTGTGGAGCCGATGATGTTTTAAAACGGGTGATGGAATCACTCCTATCGGCTATGGCTCCTCATTAGTCCTCATGTTCTGAGGACATTCATTCTTCTCCTATTCCATCTCTTTAATAGACCGAGTGCGTACGCAATTACTGTACAGTAATTCGATGTAGAACGAATAAGGTGGTAAGTATTGGAGACTGTATTACGAAATTTAACTGGAACTGGGCAGGATATTCCAAGATTTGAGTAAGGCCCTGACTGGGTGGTGGCCCATTCGATACACGAAAGGCCTTTGAAGGCCATAACATCGCTGGTGCACAGAGATAGCAAAAGGCCCAGAAAAAAATTGTGGTGTTTGTTGAGGCTTTTATCCCCAACAGTGGATTACTATGAGCTGCCAATGACGACTCTATGATTTGAATATCCGTTTCCCATTCCCAGATGGCTAGACTCCTCGCTGAGTATCATGGAGCAATACGTCCGCGAATGGGACACGCTCCAGCTCCGCTTCAAGTTCTACTCGTTCTTCGATCTGACCCCGCGGGCGCAAGATGCCTCACGGTTGAACCAGCTGTACCAACAGGCTCGCTGGCAGATCCTGAATCAAGAGGTCCATTGTACTGAGGAGGAGATGTTACTGTTCGCTGCTCTCCAGGTGAGCCTATAGGACACACTGAGTAGAATTTGCGGCTTGCTTGTCACGGCTTCGACCCTTGTCTTGGTCATGTTGGAAAGGAAACGGAAAGGGTTAACCGGCCTCTTACCTCTCATCTGTTATTTACTTATCTATATCTATTAGCCTCTTACAAAAGCTCAAAGTTACGCAGGCTGTTTCGAGTATCACGATTCTTATCACGTGGATATAATCTAAAATAAGGAGATCCGTAGAAGAACCAAAATCACAGAGTAGTTCCTGTTTGTCCCCGAACCTGTCCCCGTTGCATAAGGGAGAGGCAGGAATCACCGGCATAGCTCTTAGAATTAGCAAGTTCAAGTTTCAATGGGTTGGCCATATAGCTCGGAGAATTGATAACCGTTGGGGAGGTTCTGAAGTGGCGACCACAAACGGAAACATCCCTCTCCATGGACCAAAGACATAAAGGTAGCAGGAACTCGGTTGATGGAGGCGAGTCACGACCGTGGTTTTAAGGCCTGGCTTGGTGTTTTGGTTTTTTAAATCTCAAAATGAAACCTTTGCTACCAACAATTACAGCTCCAAATTGAACTGCAAACCCTGGCGGGTGGCAGTGTGGACGCAGCCGACGGCTCAGCGACACACGCCAGCAGCATGGCGCCCGAGGACGAGATCGACGCCGCGCTGAGCGAGCTGCAGGCGCAGCTGGAGGGGGGTCCGCCCGCACGCGCGGACATCACGCACGTGCCGGAGCTCGCCGGCTACCTGAAGTACCTCAGGTCAGTCTACATAGAACACAATATACACAATGAACACAGACAAACAGACAATGGTTCAGTGGAAATTAGTCTTCTTCTTCTTCTTCGTGCCGTTGGTTCCCATAGACAATTAAATTGTTTAAGACCAAAATTTATCCACATTGACAGCATTTTCAGTGGCTTCGCACAGGTCATTTAGGGTGCAGGTGTTGGTGCACAGTGGACAGGACAGCAAGTGAGGCATCGTCTGAGGAGTGTGAACCCACAGTCATATTGTGCTGTCGGAATACCCCCATTTAACTAAGTTATACCTGCAGCGGCCCACCTGACTCCGGACTCGGTTCAGAGATTTCCAGATGAACCATGGCAGTTCATGTCTCGAAGGGAGCTTCTCTGCAGGTACAACGTGGTCAGCAAGGGTCCACAGACATTACTTAATGAATTATTACTTCATCGTCACATCATCAGTCGTTACACGTCCAATGCTGGACGAGGCTTCCCCTTAGAATACAATGGGGATGTTCCATAATCTTCACGCTTGGCTCCACTATTGACTACTGCTATTGACTTGGCAGGTGGATTGGTGATCGTGTACTGGTTTTGAGTACTCAGGTGGATGCTGCTCTCCATCCTGTTTTTTTTAATAACTTGGGCGAACGTAGTAACTCCTAGGGTGCCTGAAGACGGAAGGCGACGTCGGGGCCGGCTGAGAAGGCGTTGGCGGGATGATCTCGAAGCTCACGAGAAGGAGTGGTGGGAAACTGCCAAAGGCCGGGATGACTGGTACATTTTGGGGGAGACCTTTGTCAAGCAGTGGGACAGAATAGGTTAAAAAAAAAACCTTTGTTTGACCACGATCTCACCTGTTGGTAAGTGACGATGTGGTCGAAGATGGAGCACAAAGGTCTAGAAGGCCTATTCACTCTAGCCTTGAAGAGACCCAGATAGTCCCTAGTCGTGGTTGTAGTCCCTTAGTCGGTGTTTACGACATCCACCGGTAGGAGATCGAAGTGTCTATTCTTAAGCTGAGAACAAACTATCGGACGCGTCCATCAGCCGCAGTTGACACACGTGGCTTAGCGATGTGCACGGTAGTTGCATATCCAGCCGGCTAGATTCTGTTCGGACGTCTGAACGCTCAAGGGCGACTCAAGGTCACGTCCGCGTTTTACGACCGATAGTTTGAACAGTGTAGTATTACATTTTCTGGCTAGATATCAATAAGCCGCGACCATCAGCCGCGGCTGACGGACGCGTCCGATAATTTGTTCCCAGCTTACGGCCGGACAGACGTTTTACATACTTACATTATAGTATATTATTTTCATCTTGTAACATATATTTTTCTTCTATCAACCGGTTGGCGCTCAGCAAATGTAACAACGAAGTCTGCTATGTTGCGTAAGACTACCTCAATACCCTGACATTTATGTATACTCCTACCTAAAACCCTGGTAATTCGTCGTTTGAAATAGTTTCCTTACCTAAAGAACCGCTAACACGCTCCCTGCAAAACGGAGTTTGGTCCACATTTGGATAAATTAATTCAAGTCAGTTAAATTTTGTAGACATTAGAGACCTGTGTGGCCTGCCAGTTTCCCATTAAGGTTGCGACAATCCCATGCAAAAATCTTCATACGAAAAAAACGCGTCGCGCCTTACGAAAAACCAGTTTTTACTGAAAACATACATACATAGACACACGCCTTTTCCCCTTTTTAGGGTTCCGTAGCCAAATAACAAAAAACGGAACCCTTATGGATTCGTCATGTCTGTCTGTCTGTCTGTCTGTCTGGCCGTCCGTATGTCACAGCCACTTTTTTCCGAAACTATAAGAACTATGCTGTTGAAACTTGGTAAGTAGATGTATTCTGTGAACCGCACTAAGATTTTCACACAAAAATAGAAAAAAAACAATTTATTTTGGGGGTTCCCCATACTTAGAACTGAAACCCATGTTTTTTTTCATCAAACACATACGTGTGTGGTATCTATGGATAGGTCTTCAAAAATAATATTGAGGTTTCTAATAGTATTTTTCTAAACTGAACAGTTTGCGCGAGAGACACTTCCAAAGTGGTAAAATGTGCCCTGTAACTTCTAAAATAAGAGAATGATAAAACTAAAAAAAATATATGATGTACATTACCATGTAAACTTCCACCGAAAATTGGTTTGAACGAGATCTAGGAAGTAGTTTTTTTTAATACACTATTATTAAAGCATCGATCAAAGTTACAACGAACTACAAGAACGTTTATATTATGTTACTTGCTGCTACGGAACCCTTCATGAGCGAGTCCGACTCGCACTTGGCCGCTTTTTTGTTGCTAGGAGCGAACTAGCCAGGGTTTGCAGAGTCAGTCCTGGGAAGCAATGGCGGCGATGAGTTCACCACTTGTCACGTCCGTTTCCCACGATGGTGCAAGCCACAGTGAAAAGAGGCCCATTTAAGGTTCTCTCTACCCTTTCGGGGAAAAAGGCGTGTGTCAATGTATGTATGTAGGAGCAAACTTCGTACCTGTGTGTATGTAGAGGGCTCTAGCGGTACTTTCCTCTTAATATCTTACTATTAGAACTATACTAGTAATTAATAGTATTAATAGATGAGGAAGAAGCATATTAATATTCGTAGAATAACACATACTTGTTTGTAATTCATAAGTTGATACCACAAGCACACAATAAATAAACATCACCATCATCAGCCAACATAAAAAAAAAGAAGAAAAAAATGGAATGAAGGCGAAACTTTGATTAGTTCCGAGGCAATTCGTTCAATGCCATATTTATTACCCGCCGGCGCCTTTGTTCGCTTTTTACCGGGACAAAAATTAGCGTAAAACTCAATCCAGGGCCCTTATTCGCTACGACCAAACGTGTCATAACGCAGGCTCGTTACGATACCTGCGTGGAATCATCGTTCAGAATACATTGTGACGTCACACGTTGGCAAGTAATCTCCTATGGTCATAGCAAATATGGGCCCAGGTCATAATCTACAGATCCTCCAACTTATCTGTTGAATGAAATGTATGTAGATGATAGAAAACTACATTCATTTTATTCATTTCATTCTACAGATAAGTTGGTGGTTCGGCGTGATTGAGCATCCAAAATTTGATATTTATGATATGATAGTGGGATTTTCTCAATTATGGAGGTTCATACATATTTTCGATGACCTTCTTGAATATAAATCGTCTTACCGGTCTAGGCCGGCATCGTTAATATAAAAATCCATATCTGTCGTGTTATCACAAAGGAAATTCACTATTAAAATCAAGAAGTCAGCCAGTTGTCACCACTGTGAGGCAGGATAAACTACCCAAGTTTGAAAAATAAAACTACTAGCCAAGGCTGCAATTCGTAGATGGAGACATTACAGCCACATGAGACTTTTCATCTATGTCTCAGCGTGGCGGGCGCAGTGCAATGCCACATAGGATGCGTCCTAGGTGGACGTGACCTATGTGGTAATTCATTGTTAATGGCAGACGTTACCGCTTAACATCAGGTGGGCCATATGCTTGCTCCGTCATTCAAAAAGTAAAAAAAAAAAAAAAAACACGTATTTGTTGACCCAAATTCTCAGATTCGACCGTCATCGCTTGACTTGCAGGCCACGGCAGTAGTGTACTAGTTAGTACATTTTTGTTATCAGTTCGTGCAATATACCATTCCAACAGGAAAGTGGTAAAGAAAAATAACGACATAGTACCTATTGACATACGTGACTTCATACCATTCAACAGGATAGTACTAAAAAAAACCTAATGACCTACGTGACTACTAAGAGTGTCCCTTTTTAGTGTTCCGTACCCAAAGGGTAAAACGGGACCCTATTACTAAGACTTCACTGTCCGTCTGTCACCAGGCTGTATCTCATGAACCGTGATAGTTAGACAGGTGAAATTTTCACAGATGATGTATTTCTGTTGCCGCTATAACAACACAGAATAAAATAAATATTTAAGGGGGCTCCCATACAACAGACATGTTTTTTTTTTGCTGTTTTTATAGATAATGATACGGAACCCTTCGTGCACGAGTACACTCGCACTTGGCCGGTTTTTAAAATCATAAATACTTGCGTTTGGCTACGTCTCATCTGATGAGAAGCGATGATGAGGTCTATTATGGCATGTGTATGTGAAATGTGCTGCATTAAAACAATTTTTCTCCACGATCTATATCGAAAAATCTACAAAAAAATATATATGTTAATCAACATCACATAAAGCACGTCCTCTTGCTTTGAAAAATTTGAAAAATATGTTTTAATGTAAGTAATTAATTTGCAAGGCAGCCTCTGTTTTCGTAGTTACAACCATTTTTCTCCTAAACTATCAATCATAAGATGTTTTTCCTTCAGTATATCGCAGATAAAATAATACTTAGTATATTAAATAAAAACAACGCCGAGAGGACTTTTTTATTTTTGAAAAGTTATTTATCATAACTCATATTTTCCAGTCATAAAAATAAATAGAATGCTCTCAAAGATTTTCAATAGGTATTCCAACTTGGTATCAATTTATGAATACTGGCAATAAATTCCACCCACTCACTTCTTTGTATTTTATTTGACCTCCATGTACAGTTGTATGTGTTTGTATTGTACCGTCATACGGATAGCATTTAATCATTTATGTATGGTAATAAATAACATATAATATTTTATTTCTATACCTATTGTCACGATATTGAAGAAATATATGTTTTTTTTTTAACTTTTATTCGTCTAACATTTTATTAATTCTATGTGATAGATTTTGTGAGGAATTCATGTCATAATTTGTTGTTTTATGTGACACGTGTTTTTTTTACGAAAGATGGTCTAAGCCTTTTAAGAAAAGGGGCCCATTTCTCAAAAAACACAATTTTCAACATTTTCCTTGAAAAAATAACAAAGTTACTATAGTGACACATTAGTAATTTATACATACATACATAGACACGCGCCTTTACCCCGAAACGGTAGGCAGAGCCTCAAATGGCCTCAATTCACTGTGGGACCGTGGTAGGAAATAGACGATAATTGTAATCATGATAATTGTAATTATCGTCTATTTCCCACGAATGACTTAATATATGAAGATATTTCAATAAGTACAAATGACATAACCTTTTTTCAGGCCAAAACGTTTAACTCTGAAGTCGTACAAAAAGGCTTGGATCTCGTGCCGCGACGGAATCCTCCGTATTCACTCGTCACAGGACGCGGCCGCCAGAGGCGAGGCGCCTTCCTACTCCGTGGAGCTGAGAGGAGCTGAGGTAAGTTAACTGTTTCAAACGTCGTTACAAAGTTGTGTCACTCGAAATAAAACTGTAGGGTAATTTCGGTAGCTGAATGATGTTCCAGAGGGCCTAGTTCAGATTTGTCTTAGTTTTGCATTCGGTATCCCGAATATCGTATTCAGAGTCTATATTTGTTTTTATATAGGTATGGTTTTCATGAGTTTATCAACAAGTCCGCTATCATCATTTTCTCCCAAAAAGGACATTTCGAGTCGCAATTCGGTTTTCGTTATTCCGAGTTGTAACAACTTACAAACCTGTGGTAGGCCCTCAGTACTCAGGTGTATGCTTATGTCCATACACTCGTGTAATTCCCTTATCATATGTTAAGAAATCCACGGGAGGAGATGGAGTTGTCTTTTCTTAGGCCGGAAACACCGCAATAACACACAAAGTCAAAATTCTTCCGCAATACACAAAGTTTATCTGGAAGAGAATGTTGTTTTGGTATTAAGATCGCCTTTGCACTACTTTTATGTTTTTTTATATATCTTAAAATGACAGAACAAGCAGATGGCCCACCTGATGTTAAGCGGTACCCTCTGCTTATCACGCTCCCTATGTGGCATTGCACTGCGCCCGCCACCCTGAGACATAAAGATGCAAAGTCTCATGTGTCTGTAATTTCACCGGCACCCATACCCTTTAAACCGGAACACAGCAATGCGAGCTCTACTGCTTTGTGGCAGAAATAGGTTTGGTGGTAGTACTTCCCCGGACGGACTCTTTTAGTAAAAAAAGCTGTACTAGACCAATTTTATAAATTACTACTTATAGTGGAATGCCCGCGACTTCGCCCGCGTTTACTTTTCCATACAAACTTAAGCACCCCGCTGCACCCCACTAGGGGTTGAATTTCTGGAATTCCTTTCCTAGTGCACCCCTTGACCACAAAAGGGACGTACCCTCCAAATTTCAGGTCTCTAGGACTTACGCGTTGATAGTCAGTCAGTCACGCAACGATTTTAAATATATTGATAAAGAATTTTCTATCCTAAAAGCACTGACCGCAAAATAAATGGACTTCGAGTCAGCGCTCAAAAAGTGTCCCAACCAAAAGAGAAAACAAACGCATTAAAATAAACAATTGTTGTCCATTGCTGCTTGATTATTGAACACATTTGAAGGACTGGAGTGTGAACCGGCAGTGTATCGAACTGATTTTTCATCGTTCGAATTTTCAAACATGCCATGTTTTGATAGTGTATGGAATGGTCCAGAAAAAGTGTGTTAGGGCGTCTTTGGTGTTTGGTTCACGGACCGGCAAACCGTTATTTAATATCTTACCCCTGGCGTCCATGTACATAAGAGAATTGTGTATTCTTGTGAAACAACACCCAGAATACTTTAGGAAGCAATCAGATGTAGTCCATTAGTAATAGTAAATTTGTAAAGAGTGTTGAGCCCAGAAATCCATTAAAACTTTATTTATCCATACTTAAACTGCAGATTTGTAAGATAAATGTATATGTAAATGCCATACTGGTTTATAATAAATTACCAAATTCATTTAAGGATTTGCCATTTACTATGTTGAAAAGCAAGCTGACGAATTGGCTAGCCGATCATTGATTTTATGATATTAATGAATTTATGAACTTTTCCAATAACTTGTTACATTAAATTTTGTATTTTAATGAGAAATTTAAGTGTATAATTTTTAATAATATATATATAATATAATACCTGTATTCGAGCAAATAAAATAGCGACAGGTCACAGCAACAACATGTGACCCACGGATGCCACTCAAGTTAAAGGGTAAAATTTACAAATCCGTAATAAGACCTGTCGTTATGTATGGATCGGAATGCTGGGCCATGAAGAAGAGGGATGAAAGAAGATTGCATGCAGTAGAGATGAGTATGTTGAGATGAATGTGTGGAGTAACAAGAATTTAAGAGGAAGTTTGAAAATTGCACCCGTGACAGAAAAGTTGAAAGGAAATCGTTTAGCTTGGTATGGGCATGTTATGAGGAGGGATGAAACGCATGTAACTAAGAAAGTTATGAATATTATGTTAGTGGATGGAAGGGAAGAAGAAGACCTAAGAAAAGATGGATGGATTGCGTGAGAGATGATATGAATGAGAAGGGAGTGAATGATGAGGTGACGGCTGACAGGGGAGAGCGGAAGAAAAAGACTTACCGCGCCGACCCCAAATAAATTGGGAAAAGGGCAAGACAATGATGATTCAAGGAAATAAAATATTGTTGTATAAAGTGTGGTACCTGCTACGCGTTCGGATACCGTTAGTGTTGTGTGTCGAGTTGGTGTGAAATGTGACAAAGAAACCGATGGTAGTGGCACCGTTCGTAATAAAAGAGTGAGAAAGAGGGTAGATCGATATATCTGCCAATAACATCTACTCGCAAAGACTTTTAGTTAGTTCTCCCGTGATCATGGCGCATGCAACTGTGCCGATATATCGGGAACATTTCAAACTCAAAAATCATGGTAAATATCCCGTTTCTAGTGAAAATTATAAAATATTGTTATTCTTAATGCGAAGCCATACACGTAGAGTTATTATAAAGTATTTGCGTGAGAATGATGAGTTCTGTGTGATGTTCCAGGTGACCCCGGACGCGCACCCAGCTTCCGGCCGGTACAGCATCAAGCTGGAGATCCCAGCAGAGGACGCCATGCACGAGATGTGGCTCAAATGTGAAAACGTAAGTCTATTTACAGACGAAGGTTCGCCTGCAGGAGGTTGCGGGTTCGATTCCCGCCTTGGAACAAATATTTGTACTATCTCTGCAGATATTTGTTCTGGGTATTTTCTATGTATAATAAAAAGATATCTATATGTATCAAATAAATAATGCTGGACAGTTCACACAACATTATCTAGCCCCAAGCTAAGCAGAGCTTGTGTTATGGGTACTGGATAACTGTGGTGCGATCAGCTAAATATGTTGCAAACGATTTCTATTGTCCGCTTGATGCTAACAAAATAATATTTCTATCGATGTTTTCCGATCGGCTATCTTTTCTTGCTCCGATTTCTATGGACTTGTATCGATGTGTTACAATCTGAAGTTTGTACGAATTATGGATAACCCGACCACTTTACAAAGTACGATTACGCTATGAACCGTGTATCAACGTACTAACCATTTTTAATCAACCGTATAATACGACTCTTTTATGCTTTGTCTATGATAGAAACATATTTTTACTCTGTGCTGAGTGACTTGTGCGATGCGTAGTATCCTATTAGTCAATCCTTGTGAGAAAAGTTTGTTTACATTTTAACAAATATACGAATTATCAAATACTTAAGGTTTGGAAGGAAAGTAAATAACCACATTGAAGTGAAATGTATATATACATATAGACCCAAATTGTGTTGTTCGTTTGACTCCAATTTAATATTTTTAACAAAATAGCGCAATACCGCTACATAGTAGTAAAAGTGTTTTGTACGTACTGAATGTTTTTATTTGATTTGGAATGTAAATAAACCATGTTCAAACAATTAAAAAATCCACTTTTATGGCTTACCTTTTAGATTTATATGGTTTGAAACAACCATTTACTTGTTTCTATTGCAATAGGTTGTGTTGCGATCAAATGCTGTCATTATTCATTGAAACAGCGGTACATAATCGCTACTTCATACTATCGATAGAAACACTACATGTCAAAAGGCTTTTTGTTGCAATCAAGCTTTGTTAGCAACAGGGTGAGTTGCATGATCGCTAAAACGTCATTTTCAATAGAAACAGCATTGAAACAGCGCAATGCTGATAGAAACAGGAGATAGCTAATCGCTCGGCAGATATACTTAATACAATACATTACATAGATAGATGTTTTTACTATACATAGAAAGAACCCAGAACACCCTGAACAAATATCTGCAGAACTGTCTCTATAACTCACTAGGGAATAATAGCAATGAAAAAGTCATAGTTTGATTACAGGTGTCATTATGTGCCCAATTGCGGCGTTAATACACCGGTATTATAACATAACACACACACTTGCTCATAAAGTGGCTCTAATACCATTAATGAGCAAGTGTGTGTTTTTCATCCTGAAACTACCCGTGCGAAGTACTGCGAAGCCGGGACGAGTCGCTAGTGTATTATAAATATATGAAGCTATCATCACTTTTACGTGTGAGGTAGCGTAAAAAATTGCATTCATAGGGGAGGCCTATGTCCAGCAGTGTAGCACTTAATGATGATAGATTGATCATACAAACGTTGTGGCCAAAACGCAACGATAGCGCGTTCTAACTTTTCTAGTGGCGACATCTAGTTCAAATAATTATTTGAACTAGATGTCGCCACTAGAAAAGTTACTCGTCCGGGTACTTGAAAACTTTTTGATTCATAATTATGAATCAAAAAGTTTTCAAGTACCCGGACTTGTTGATAAGATTCGTTGGTATTGGAATGTGTTATATAGTACTGGAAGAAAGCGTTAGCCGAGTCAGTCGTGGGAAGCAATGGCGGCGATGAGCTCACCACTTGTCACGTCTATATTCCACGACTGTGAAAAGAGGTCCATTGAGGCCCTGCCAACCCTTCGGGGAAAAAGGCGTATGTATGTATGTAAAAAAATAATTTTGTGAAGGACATTAAAAAAGAAATAATGACATGTACAAAATAGTGTATGACCCGTATGAATGTATGAAATGACCCGTATGAATGTATGAAACTCTTGTGTATGACCTGGGTTCGTCTGAAGTGGACGCGAAATTGAAAAAAAAAAATTGTTCTGTATAAGATCTCATTAGGTAGAATTTAAGGCGCAATAGTTTCACAGCATTTCTATAATGAGCTCTAGAATTTTTAAGTTTTTGATAAGAGTTCCTACAGTTTTCAAGAACAAAAAAAATATATGGTTATTAAGCTTTTCATCTAGTGAAATCATTAATTCTGCATAACTGGATATTATGATATATGTTTCAAAGATACAATTGAAATACCATTTTAGTCTTACATCTTACACGTTTTATTTTGGAAACTTTTGGTAACTTATTAATTATTATTTGAGTTAGTGAAGTCATCAACAAAATTTAACAAAACTCTAAAGGGCATTCTATATTATTGTTTATACACAAAAACACGGTGTCAGAGTGTGCGCTCGCCTTCTTCGCCTCATACAAAAATGTTCGTTGAAACTGGTTGAACCTATAGCCACAGAATAAATGTTAGTAAAAGTACTATAGCGCGAATAAAGATCATGAACAAGGCGTTTGAAGGTGGGGTTTGATGGGTTTGATGACTTTTTAATATTCATAATATTTATTTAATTAATTATTAATACTTGACATTGGCTAAATTGTTGCAAATAATGCAACCAAATATTAACAAAAAAAATGCAATGCTTTTAACAAAAAAAAAAAATATCAATGAGTGTTCTAAACGGGCTTACTTCGGTCATTTTCAAAACTTTTAGTTCACCATTTGAACTAGATGTCGCCACTGGAAAAGTTAGAACGCGCTATCGATGCGTTTTGGCTACAAGTAAGCGTTTAAACCGTTGTATGTACCGATTATCATCAATCAGTCCTACACTGCTGGACATAGGTCTTCCCTATGTTGTTTTTTTAAGCTAAATCACACGTAAAGTGATGATAGCTATAATAAAATAATTAGAATTTAACAAATCGACCAAGTGCGAGTCGGACTCGCGCACCAACGAAGGGTTTCGTTTCGTACTATTCATTTTCTATAAAAACGGCAAAAAAGTCTTATTTTATTCTGTTTTTTAGTATTTGTTGTTATAGCGGCAACAGAAATACATAATCTGTGAAAATTTCAACCTTCTAACTATCACGGTTCATGACATACAGCCTGGTGATGGACGGACGGACAGTGGAGTCTAAAGCGCCCATTACATTATCCAATTTGCAGAGCGCTAGATTTATGATGTAGATTTAGATTTATGTACGAGATGCGGCAGTGCGGCAGAGTCCATGCGATCGCACTAGATTGGATCATTAGCTGTCTAACTGCCATTACACAATTCAAATTTAGCACGCTAGCTCATCTAGTGCTTTGCAAATTGGATAATGTAATGTGCGCTTTAGTAATAGGGTCCTGTTTTACCGTTTGACTACAGAACCCTAAAAAAGAAAGGCATTTCAGTTTTAGGGCTAGTTTTAGAATGAATAGATTGAAAAGAAAGGTAACAGGCATTTGATTCTAAAGTTCTATATTATCTAAGCTGATTTTAATAGAAAGTGATGATGATGAACGAACGAGGCAGGTCGTCTGTCATTCATTATCAATATATAGATGGCTTGTATAAAAAAAAGTTTGCGGTCACTTTGAAAAGTTGAAATATATTTTGATTTCTTGAATATTATAAACACCTCCATAGGGGAATCCATTTAATGTTTAAAAATATGTAGTTTAGAACCTAAAAAACATAATAACGAAATATATTATGTTTTTTAGGTTCTAATCGAAATATCTCTTATATTGTATAAAAACGAAGTCAATGGTTAATCTAAAGTTTTGCGAGCAAGAATAATAAATTTGGATTACTTCACAATAGATGAGCATGTGTGAATCTAAAATAGATTGAATTTGTAATCCATGTATTTTTTAAAAGCTTTTCATAGGGTGAAACAATTTTTTTTAACTATATTTAAACAATGGTTTGTTTTATTCCAAATGATGAATTTCTAACGAGAACAGTTCGTTATATAGTTTTTAATAGTATTTCAACATAATAATAAAATTAGTTTGATTGATGTTGATGAAAATTGTTTCTTGTTTACTTTATATAGCTATCATCACTTTACGTGTGAATTAATATAGCTATCATCACTTGACGTGTGAATTAATATAGCTATCATCACTTTACGTGTGAATTAATATAGCTATCATCACTTTACGTGTGAATTAAGATAGCTATCATCACTTTACGTGTGAATTAGCTTAAAAAATAACATAGGGAAGACCTATGTCCAGCAGTGTAGGACTGATTGATGATAATTTGAACATGCACAGGATTTGAGGCTTGCTTATCGCCAAAACGTATCGATAGCGCGTTCTAACTTTTCTTGTAGCGACATCTAGTTAAGAAATGGTGAACTAAAAAGATTTTTTCAGGTCTGAAGATAATATCCTACTAATATTATAAATGCGAAAGTTTGTTAGTGTGTGACTATGTGCGTGTGTTTGTAACTTCTTCACGCTGAAACGGCTGGACAGATTTGGATGAAATTTGGAATGGAGATAGCTTGACTCCCGGAATAATACACAGACACATTTTTATCCCGATATTCCCACGGGATCGAGACCTCTGCGGGTAATACCGCGGGGCGCTGCTTATTAGTTTTTTATTTCGACGTATGAAATTAAAAAAAAATTGTTTTTGTATCTCCAGGAGGAGCAATACGCGGAGTGGGTGTCTGCGTGCCGGCTGGGGTCGCGCGGCCGCTCGCTGGCCGACGCGGCCTTCCAGACGGAGGCGGCCGCCGTGCGCGCGCTGCTCGCGCTGCAGCGCCCGCAGCCGGCGGCGGCGCACTCGGTGCCGCACCTCGACCAGCTGGCGCCCGACAACTACCTCGCGCCGAGGTACCTCAAGAAGCTGAAGGGCAAGGTGAGTGCACGCGTGTGACGGTGTCGGCAGGGCCGGCAGTAGCGATGCGCGAGTTGTGTTGTTTAACTCGACTTACTCGAATTGCAAACGATTCAATGATTCAATGCTCAATTCGCGCGCGTTGGTTGCCCCGCCACAACAACCGTGTTTTTTTTTGCTCGTTTTTATAGAATGGTATGGATACCATCCTGCGCGAGTTCGACTCGCACTTGGCGGGTTTTATTTTATTTAGTAACCTAAGTATTCTAGTGTGTTTGTACAGCAAATAAATATTTTGTTCATATCGTAATTTGCAGTTCACCCAACGCGTGCTGGAGAGTCACGCCAACGTGAAGGATCTGCCGCTGCTGGAGGCCAAGTTGCAGTACATCAAGACGTGGCAGAACCTGCCCGACTACGGACAGACGCTGTTCGTGGTGCGCTTCATGGGGCACCGCAAGGACGAGCTCATCAGCATCGCCAACAACCGCGTCATGCGGCTCGACCCCGCCACGGGCGACCACATCAAGACCTGGCGCTTTAGTACTATGAAGGTAACTTTCACGCAAGCTACATACATAGACATATTGCCTTTTCGTTTCAAAACTTTTGGACAGCGGATGCTCTCGCTTGTGTCGCGAAATTCAAACGTAGACTTAAGTTCTTAACTGGACTTAGCATTCTATAACACACTCCATAGTTTGTGAAATATAACATGAGTCCTGTGACTGGTGTTATTTTGATCATTTTGACAGTTTTAAGGTGGATGCTCTCGCTTGTGTCGCGAAATTATTATTTTTTAGTGTTTTTTGCTCATTACAGCTCATGAACACTTCTTCAGATAGCGAAAGTTGAATTCGCGAGAACTAGGAGACTTAACACACATGTTTTAATTGATAGCATCTCATAAATATCATCAGTTTAGCTACCATCGCCCTAAACACATTTTTACAGTGTTTTTTAGGGTGATCGTACCTAAACTGATGATATTAAAATTAAAATAAATAATGCTGGACAGTTCACACAACATTATCTAGCCCCAAGCTAAGCAGAGCTTGTGTTATGGGTACTAGATAACTGATATACTTAATACAATATATTACATACATAGATATTTTTTATTATACATAGAAAATACCCAGAACACCCTGAACAAATATCTGCGAACGCACAAATATTTGTTCCGAGACGGGAATCGATCCCGCAACCTCCTGTGTCGCAGGCCAACCTTTGCCCGCCGCGCCACAGAGGTCGTCTCATATTTATGAGATACTATCAATTAAACTAAGAAGTCCGGGTAATCCCTTAGTCGGCTATTACGACATCCACGGGAGGAGACGGAGGGATCTATTGGTAGGAAAGACATACCATGGCATTTAAAAAAAATATTGAATTCTGTTTCAGGCTTGGAACGTGAACTGGGAGATCAAACACATGATGGTCCAATTCGAGGAAGGCAATATCATATTCTCGGTTCAATCCGCGGACTGCAAGGTGGTGCACGAGTTCATAGGGGGGTACATCTTCCTCTCGATGCGTTCCAAGGATGCAAACCAGAACCTGGACGAGGAGATGTTCCACAAGCTCACTGGGGGGTGGACGTAGGTCGAGGACTTGTAACCGTCTCATTACGAAAGATAACATCCAACAGTCCAGTATTAAAAACTGGTGGAGTGCTCGTGACTTCGTCCATGTGAAGTTTTTCCGTACAAAATTAATCCTGCGCAGCATCCCCTCTGGGGGGAAATACCTTTCTTACAGACCGCAAAAATAATGTAAAGTACCATCCTTTGTACCCTCTATTAGTACTAAACGTTTCAGTTCTAATGCGAACTGCTGGAGTGGAATACCCTACCGTCGTCGTCTGTCTTTCCTGAAAACTATAATCTGGGTCTCTTCTAAGGCTAGAGTAAATAGGTCCCTTCTAGACCTTTGTGCTCCATCTTCGGCCACATTGTCACTTACCAACAGGTGATCGAGGTCAAACAAAGGTCTATCAAAGTTAAAATAAAAAAACAGGTCTGTAGGACTTACAGTTTAGACTGTGTGTTGTCGGTAAGTCACGCAACGTCACTTTATGATTGGCTAGCGGCCCGCTCGCGACTTCGTTCGCGTGGCCGCGGCGACCCGACAGCAGCGCCACCTACCGGGTCCAGTTGTGAATCTAAACCATCCAGGGACCCACTCAAATACACAAAAAGTTTTATTAAAATCGGTCAAGCTTACCGAGAGCTTAAGGAATAACAATGGCGCCATCTCTTGTTAAACGTTTGAACTAAGACTTGAACATTGAACAGGAAGAATTCCGAATGAAACACCTGCAGATGGCGTCAATAGGTAGCAGAAAGTGCCCACAAATTTCGTCGCCAGCGTTAGCTCGGTCTATGTTCGAATGGTCAAGGCATCGCTGATTAGAGCAGAAGACACGGGTTCGAGTGCCGCAGGAAATTTTATTTTGCATTTTAATATACTTCATAGTGTGGCTTACACTTGACAACATAACAAACTTTGAGTAACATTAGTGCTGTAGTGTAAGTTTGAACAAGCAAATTTTGTAGTGTAACACGGATTTTGTATGGAAATTGAGGTTCACAAAGTGCCCGCTAGAGGCTCATCAGTGTCTCCATACTGGAACATAAGCTCTTCTTTAGAAAGAGAAGGCCAATTCACATAAATTCAGACCATACATACAACTAATCTGGGAAAACCCACCTCGAATTGTATAATATAATTGAAATGATGGTATCGTTTGAGTTATGGAACCTTAGAAATAGTGACAAATATAGATAATGCACAAAGTTCTTTATAAATACTCCTTCTCCAAATGAGTTTAGATTGTTTTGTAATATGTATTGTGCAGAGACCATACATCAAGATAGATACCGCAAACACGTAAAGTATGAAACCAAGCGTGTGGTATTATTTTGCACATACTATGCTACGAAATATCTCCATTTGAACAGCTGATTACGAAGAATTTTTACAGTTCACTATGGCACAATTAGGCATTTTCCTCCGTCGCGAAGATACAAACTGATTTGAGGTTTGCTAATGAGGGCTTTTCATTTTTGAATTAAACAAAATAGTTCGATTTATCTCGATAGATGGCGCTGACTCAACTGTGGTTGTCAAAATTAACAAATGTGTTGTCTGTGCTTTTGTGTGAATTCCACGAAAATACGTAAACATACGTGAAAATACGTTGTTGACGTTGACATTTCGCTTTATTTCGTCAGTTAAGTACAGAGCTGACGCCATCTATTTTCAAGGCTATAAGCATGATGTGAAACGGCCGTGAAAACCCCTCATTAGGTACAATGCGCCAACTTTTGGACAGGCAAAGTGACCCGCAAAGTAGGTGCACTTGCGCTGTCTATCTTGATATATGGTCTGTGGTATTGTGAGTTTCTATTAAAATTTATTTTACTGCAGGCAATAATGTTATGTAGGCATATGAGTTGGTGAAACTGACATGTCGATCTGTCTGTGGTGACTGGTGGTTTTTGTATGTAATTTAGATCTATGTATAGTACTAACTTCTAATAGAAACAATGTAAAAAGTGCCTCCATAATTGCTACATCACCTGCTGTAGTTTTAAGGTAAACTGCGAAAGATAATGAGCTTTTATTGTTAATATTTTATTAGTATACCAATAACAAAAGATCCTCTGAGAAGTGCCATTACAATTTTGGTGCTCTATTGAGTGAATTAGGTTAATTAAATGATAGAAATAATGCGTGGCCTTAACTTAGAGATTGATATTTAATTATTATACATTGTAAATAACATTTGTAATAAGTTATTTTAGAACAGCAGTGTCGGGAGCAGATCATTGTATACCTAAAATCAAAAACTGTATTTTATCGTTGACTCCTAGTCTAATTTGAGATCGCATATAATGCTATCACATTATTTACGTATAATTAGTCCGAGTATTAACAATTTGCCTTATTTTTACTTTACTGTACAAATTGTATGTACACTATATTAATTTAGGAAGTATGTTTGTAAATGGATGTATAAATAAAGGTAAATTGATAACCAATTACTTGTTTTTTAATGGGTTCCTCTTACTTTGTTAGGGATGACAATTATTTTGCCCAAATAAATATAAAATAAATAATAAAATAATAACCCCTCGGTAACCCATCAGGTCATCATCATAGATGTCAACTGCTAGAGATGGCTCTGAACTCTATAATGGGGAGTGCTCTAAGGAACTGTTCAATCTCATACCCGCATTCAGGTTCTATCATCGCACTTCTCGACAACGCAAGGGAGCTCATCCAGACATCATCGACATGTGAGTATCTCGTACACCTCGCTTTACGAGATCTTTTCTCCCCCATACGTGCAAGTTGTGGAATGAGCTCCCTCCTGAGGAGTTTCCGCTAAACTACAACATGAGTTGCTTATAAAAATATGTAAAAAGAGTTCTTAAGAGCACGCAACGCATTGGCAATGCATCTGGTGTTGCAGCTGTTAATAGGCGACGGTAACCGCTTACCATCAGGCGGGCAGTATGCCAGTTCGACGAGCCATTACATAATATAAAATAAGGCCTCCCCCACAAAACGCAATGGGGGGATTTGCCCATAAAACCACACTGCCTCGAATCTTAGCCTTGCAACCATATTCATAGTCGTTCCTCAGATAAACAATATAAATAATTATTGCCTCGGATCTTCCTCCACTCCACCACTTCCTCCGTTGAGTTCAGTCTCCACCACAGTCTCCACTCAACCTTACTCGTTTCGTATTCCATTTCAATGAAGATTTTGAAAATGGAATAGGTACCTATTACTACAGTTCCTCGTGAGAGGCTGAGCCGCATCGAGCAACGCAGGCCTCCGTACCGGAGCTGAGCCGATTTGAGAGAAGTTGGAGAAACGACTTAGAATATACCGGTGTTAAAGCATGACGGCCTCCGTACTCTATGATATTAGCAGAGGAAAGTGTTAATCGCTATAAATGATCGAACACTGTGTTTTCTTTTTAGTGAAGACGCCACACCAGTGGTAGTGGTAGGTTCAATCAAAAATGCAAGTAGGCACTAGGGTGCAGGGCGTGAAAGTACCTTTTTGTGCGTCTGGAGTAGCGCCACATATCAATACAGACAGACCGTTCACCTCATGGATGTAGATGTAGAAGGTTCACCGTAAGCTGCTAAGTATTTATTTTTTCTATGGTTGGTACCTTCGACCAAAGTACAAGGTACTATTCCCATGAATGTACTTGTTCTGTGACTATTCTCTCAACTTCATAGGTAAGTTGGTAATAATCCCATGAATGTACTTCTTCTGTGACTATTCTCAAGGTAGGGGACACAGACTCTTCTTCTTTTCTTCCTATAATGGCTTCTGAGGATGCTCCTAACAATTTCGCCAAAACACAGACTCATTGTAGATAGCATGTAGTTGACAGTGACAACTAATCTCAAATGACAAGTGACAATCTATTAGACAACTCGAATGGTATTGTTTTTTGCAAATCTATAGAAATCCAAAAATGAGTATAACTATTAGCAAACTAGCGAAAAAACATTGAAAAAAGTTTAAAATTTTGGACAAAATTCAAGAAGAACCCAAGTCAATTAGTTGCTGTTGCTTTGAGTTCCATTTTCTGATTCAAAATGGCTCTAGGTCACATTCGTCAAATTGCGCATACAGCCTGCACGGTTGGAGCCAAAGCTCCGAGGAGGATTATTCAAAGGCAGTTATGTACCAGCGAAACTCTACGGATAGGAATGATCCCTATCGTGGTGGAGCAAACGGGCAGAGGAGAGCGAGCTTACGACATCTACTCCAGGCTTCTCCGCGAGCGAATTATCTGTCTTATGGGTCCAATCAACGACGACATCAGTTCCTTGGTAGTTGCTCAATTGCTCTTCCTCCAGTCAGAGTCGAGTAAGAAGCCTGTGCATTTATACATCAACTCGCCCGGCGGGAACGTCACAGCGGGCCTCGGTATTTATGACACCATGCAGTACATCACGCCCCCCGTCGCTACGTGGTGTGTCGGACAAGCCTGCAGTATGGGCTCATTGCTACTGGCTGCTGGAGCTCCAGGTATGAGACACGCACTTCCTAACTCCCGTATAATGATCCACCAGCCATCAGGGGGTGTGAGAGGTCAAGCTACTGATATACAGATCCAGGCAGAAGAGATCCTGAAACTCAAGGCTCAGATCAATGGGCTATATGTGAAGCATACAGGTCTGGGGATTGAGAAAGTCCAGTCATCTATGGAGAGGGATCATTTCATGTCTCCGATTGAAGCAAAGGCTTTTGGGTTGATTGACAATGTGCTGGAGCACCCTCCGTCACATGCAATGGAGAAGGAACACGCCGCAGCCTCAAGTTCTAGTCCCACAATCAAATGATCTTCATATGGTTATAGCAAAAGAGCACTGTTTTCATTGTAAAAAAAATAGAAAATAAATTGTATTTTTACGGATCATTTATTGTTTGCTAGTATATACATAGACCTCCCGCATAGATTGCTACAATGGTCTTGAGCTGCTTCCATCCACTGACCTCCCATTGTTCTATTGTGTCAGCCCGTTCTACCACTGGTTGCCATACAAAAGCCTTAATTCCCCAGGCAGTTGTTTTGCGAGTTATGTGGCCTGTGTCTGCAACTTGCCAAGTCGAAGAGCTATATCGGTGATTGTGGTTCTTAAATGGAGCTCTATACGGTTTTTAGAAAAACTCCGAGCATATATCTCTACTCCACGAATTGAGCTTGTGTACAAGGCCATTATTTATTGTTTTTTATTGTAAATAAACCAAAATGATAACGGCTGGAAACTATAGCTAAGATGGTACTATGATAGACCCTCGATTGACCGCTATCTCACCTGTTGGTAAGTGACGATGCGGCCGACGTTGGAGCACGAAGGTCTAGAAGAGGTCTATTCACCCTAGCCATATTATAGTTTTCAGGAAAAAACAGACGACGGCAAGTTGTTCCATTTCTTTATACGAAACTAATAGGCAAACAAGCTTACGGCCCACCTGATGTAAAGTGGTCACCGTTGCTTATAGACACCGGCAACAACAGGGGTATTGTTGATGCGCTACCTACCCTGAAGGAATTTATGAACATTTTTCTTGAAGCAAACCAAGCAGGAAAACCTTAGATGGAAGCTTATTCTATAGTTGGTATGGGGAAGAAATGATCTCACTCCTGTGCCCCTGGGCACATTCCCCGAAATGTAACTTATGGAAGATCGAAAGGCATGCGACTTTAAGGCGGTGCTCGAGACTCTGGGGATCCTAGACCTAGTCCTAGGTTTTCATAGTTCTAGATACAAAATGGGTTATCTGGCGTTTCATTCAAATAAAAGAAATGGTTGGTACTGCAAAAATAACGTTTAAAAAAATTAGTACCATTATTTAAAATTATTATATCATCTTCCATTAAGACTTATGTCAAGTCTGCACCACTAGCTCCGTTTTCGTTGCTACAATACAATTCTTTCGAATTTTTAGTTACCCATTCGTAGTAATATGAAACATTGGTGTACACTAAAAGTGCTGGATATACAATAATATTGAATGACACTAATCCTATCGCATTGAAGTTACTGGTTATAAGCGCACTTCCGGAATCACCCCTAGAAAGGAAAAAAACATGATTAGCCATTATAGTTAGGTCACCTGCGGTTTTAAGGTGCAATAGGTTTACAGCATGCCTATAATGAGCTCTAGAATTTACAAGTTTTTGTTTAGAGTTTTTACAGTTTTAAAGAAGAAAAAAAATATATGGTATTCTTAAGTCTTTTATCTAGTGATATCGTAAATTCAATACACTATTTGAATTAATTTAATCGATAAAAAAAAATCACAGATACCACCTTTTTAAAATGGAAATACCATTTAGACAAAGTTACTTCTTAGACGTTTTAATTTTTGAAACATTTGGTAACTTTTTAATTATTATTTGAGTTAGTGAAGTCATCAACAAAATTTACCAAAAATCAGATTGTGCGCCTTCTTGGGTTCTTCGCCTCATACAAAAATGTTCGTTGAAACTGGTTGAACCTATAGCGCCTTAACCGCGTTATTCTCAAGAGAAAATAGGTATTAATCTATGTGTGTACCAATTTTCAAGAAGATCGAAAGTCATGCAAAACGACGGTGCTCTGCCAACCAAAGGTCTTCTAGGTCTGGTTGCGTTGGAACAGGAGTAAATGTAAATTTATTTTTTAAGACGATTCAAAATGATCCTTGTGATTTCAATGAATAAAATACTTTTGACTTTGACTTTGACTTTGAAAGCAGGTGCCATCTTACGGTGAACGAGCTGTAATGAACTTAAGGCAATGTATGTCCTTAAGGCGCATACAACAGCCAAATTCCGTCACTTTCTACCTATTTTATTTCAGGTATGTTAGAAGGTGACGGAATAGCGCTCGCGGAAAGAAAACTAAGTGAAACTCACGAAAAACAATTATTTGCAACGGGAAAAACCATCGCATAACAGAATCATACGTTTAACTTGAAGATAAAGTCTGCCGACATTTAGGGGAAAGTAAAAGTACAAAATTCTAAGTCGTTTAGAAGTTGAATCAAGTTTTCAGTCGGTAACAGCAGCACTTTATTTTTTTCACATGTTTAATGAATAGGGAGAACATTTTTGTTCGTTCACTTTACAGATAAAAGGTCAATGAAGGACATATTTTTTTTCCAGTACATAACATAGACTCCTCTATGAGGAGAGAGCCTCCAAATAAGACCAATCAGCTGCTGTATATACGCCTTAATCCGGTCTGAGTCTTGATCCTTTGACTATCAGTCACAAAGCCTCAAGCTAGAGTCTGTTCAAAAAGAGTTCCGTCGTGGGATTCGAGGGCGCAGCTGTGCTTATTTACCTTTTTTGCTAAGCGGGCAATACAATAGCGCCTGTTCCGTATTGGTCCTATTACAACTGTAACTACATATTTCTTTAGTTTATAATTAAAAATGCAGACAGTTTGAATCATAAACTAAAGAAATAGTTATTTTTAACCCCCGACGCAAAAACGACGGGGTGTTATAAGTTTGACATGTCTGTGTGTGTGTGTGTGTGTGTGTGTCTGTCTGTGGCATCGTAGCTCCCGAACGGATGAACCGATTTAGTTTTGTTTTTGTTTGAAAGGTGAATTTATCCGGAGTGTTCTTAGCTATGTACGTTAGTTCATAATTTGGCCGCGACGGAACTCTTTTTGAACAGACCCTGCACTCACCCTGCCGGGCGGTCCTCGTAATAGTCCTCGCTTCCTGCGCAGAACATGCCGCGCGTGAGCCCTGGGATCAGCGAGCATGTCTCCTTAGACCGCAGCCTCTGAGGCAAGTGCTTCAGAATCGTAGAGGAAACCCCTGTCTCCTCCTGAACATTTGTATAAAGTTTATTAATTGTACCTACGATATATACACACAAGTAATTAATTTTGTAAAAATTAAAAAAACCACCAATGCAATGAAACGGCTGAACCTATTTTGATCAAACATAGCTAAGAACACTCCCGACAAATACCTATCAAACAAACAAAAAAAACAAATCGGTTCATCCGTTCGGGAGCTACGATGACACACACACACACGCTCGCACACACACACACACACACACACACACACACACACACACACACACAGACACGTCAACCTTATAACACTTCTTCGTTTTTACGTCGGGGTTTAATTTTTTATAATTTAATTTAATTTAAATTTAATAATTTAAGGTTTTAATAAATCTCAACTAGCCGTACCCTATATCTATGGTGTAAAAACCGAAATAAATCATTATTTTATTATTATATACTAGCGACTCGCCCCGGCTTCGCACGGGTAGTTTCAGGATGTAAAACAGCCCCCCCACCCCTCCTCCCCCCCCTCCTGGTTCTAAGCTACCTCCCCACCAACTTTCAGTCAAATCGGTTCAGCCGTTCTTGAGTTATAAATAGTGTAACTAACACGACTTTCTTTTATATGTTTATATCGATTGCTATCTATATAATTTATCAGTCGTGGGACGCAATGGCGGCGATGTGTTCACCACTTGCCACGTCTATTTCCCACGATGGTGCAACCCACGGTGAAATGAGGCTCATTTTAGGCTCCGCCTACCCTTTCGGGTAAAAAGGTGTGTGCCTATGTATGTAGTATATATTGCTACAGTTAAAAACTTCCTCCTATACGACCTCTGTGGCGCGGCGGGCGAGTAGCCGGCTGAGATGCGAGAGGTTGCGGGTTCGATTTCCGCTGCGGGACAAGTTAAATCATCTGCAAATATTTGTTCTGGGTTTGGGTGTTGTGGTGGCATGGTACTCTTAGTTCCTGATACTCGCGACAGGGAATCCTAGTTTGGAATCAGGACTGTATGTTACTCTTTGGTGTGTTATGTGGGGTTTTTCCCATTGGTCAGATTGGGTCAGACTAGTTTTGTTATGTTGTTATGTTACCAAAGTGGCCCTCACACACACACACACTTACATACACATACACACCTACACACACCCACCCACACACCTAAACACACACAATAAATATGGGTAAGTAGGTAAATACTCACGTCGGTAACGCCCCAGCCTGCCATACTGCCATAAAGTGCGTCAAGTGGAAACTCCTTTTGAATAATGACACGCTTTGTGTTCCTTCCTAGAGGGATACTCTTGTCTAACATGGCCAGGCCTATGTCGTTTATTAAAGAGAACTCCTCGAAGTATTCGTGGACGACTAAGCGTTCTACCGACCTCTTGATATTAACCTGAGGACAGACATCATTAAGGTGGTTGCTTTTTCATACAAACGTATTTGCTCAAATATGGGCGAACAGAGTATAATTTTACACTGAAATGACAGTTGTTGGCTTTTATATTGGTCATTATTTGCGGCAAATCACATTTGGTTGAAGAAAACAGTAGATTAATAGCGAAAATAACATTGACATTTTAGTCTATACAAGTCATTTCGATGTTATTTTCGCTATTCGTCCACTGTTTTCTTCAACCAAATATGATTTGCCGCATATAATGACCAATATAAAAGCCAACAACAGACTTTTCAGTTTAAAATTATACTCTGTTCGCCCATATTTGTGCAAATACGTTTGTATGAAAAAGCAACCACCTAAAGAGCAAATATAACCAGTACCAGCCACTATAGCAAACCGGGCGAAATTCGCGTTCGAGTAGCGCACGCGTCGCGCACTATTGTTTTTTGCTCATCAAAACTTCTTAGCGAAACCTAATTTTGCGGAAACTAGGTTTTAGGTAAGTACTAACTAAAAAAACACATGTTTTGATTGAAGTGTCTCATAATATATCACTAGTTTTAGCTATGATTGTCATTCGACAATTTTCACATTGTTTTTTTTTGTTCATTGACATTCATAGCTAAACTAATGATATTTATGAGATACTTTCAATTAAAATATGCGTCTTAGGTCTCCTAGTTTTCGAAAAATTAGGTTTCGCTATCTCAAAATGTGTTGATGAGCTGTGATGAGCATAAAACACAATAAAATTTGAATTTCGCGCCTCAAGCGAAACGTTACACCTGAAACATTATTGTACCAGCCAGTATAGCAAACCGGGCTAAATTCGCGTTCGAGTAGCGCACGCGTCGCGCGCTATTGTTTGTTGCTCATCAAAACTTCTTAGCGAAACCTAATTTTGTGGAAACTGGGTTTTAGGTAAGTACTAACTAAAAAAACACACATGTTTTGATTGAAGTGTCTCATAATATATCATTAATTTAGCTATGATTGTTATTCGACAATTTTCACATTGATTTTTTTGTTAATTGATATTCATAGCTAAAATTATGAGACACTTTCAATTGAAATATGCGTATTAAAATGTGGTCTCCTAGTTTTCGCAAAATTAGGTTTCGCTATTTCAAAATGTGTTGATGAGCTGTGATGATCATAAAACACAATAAAATTTGAATTTTGGCGCCTCAAGCGAAACGTTACACCTGCAACATTATTATCGGACGTGACTGTGAGTCAGTCACCAGATCCGGTACGGAGGCCTGCAATGCTCTAAGGTCACGACTCACGACTTATATACAGAGTGCAAAGTCGTGTCAGACGCTCTTGGACGCCGTGTGGATAAAACAGTAGGTAGAACACGGTGGTCTGTACATTGAAGAAAAGTAACCCGGACACAGCATGGGCCACGGATGAGCAATGCGTACCTATTATAATGATCCAGACTCGTGGTGCGTTAGTTTCTTAAAAAATTATATCGTTACCAAATCCTAAAAATAAAAAAAACTAGTAATTTATAAGTAGACGAGATCTTTATTTGGTCTACGTGTTGCTCATCTGTGGCCTGTGGTGTGTCCGGGGCCGTGTGTGGCTGTGCCCACTACGCAGATCTGCGTGTCCTGCGTCTACTTCGACGTGAAGGCCACACAGGTGGTGGAGTAGGTTACCAGTAGGTAGGTACATCAGGAAGAAAGCCGGAGTGGGATTGAGGATCATGAAGTTGGACTCTCGTCATAATGTGACCTTTTAGCTCATTTATGGTGAGGGTCCCTACGGAAAGTGTGTAGACCTACTTGAGCCCTGACTTCTGCCCGAAAGGGGTGAAGTTCCGGCGGGTCAAGAGCCGCCTGTAACGTGATCCCCCGGGCCGCGACGCTTCGGCGATCACACATGCGTTATATTAAGTAATAAATAAATTGTTTTTATATGTATGTTAGTTTCTAAGGTATTTATGTTGCTATGGGCTTATTGTTTAGGTTTAGTGCATTTCTCAAAAAGCCTAAAATAAAGATTTTGAATTTGAATTTGAATGGTGTTTCGGATGTGGTCAGTTACTGCGCTCCATTACCCTACCCTTTGGCAAACCTTGAGTTTGGATTTATGGATGTTATGTTATGTTATGTTATATTATACCTTTTCCAAATTCTCATTTCCAGCATACACTTCTATATCATGATCGTCTCCTATTTCACAGTTGGCAATGCAGTGTGCTGCTGTGAGTATGATCCGCTGATTCAAGATGGCGCCTGCGCAAAACCAATGTGTATCGCAATAACAGCTGAGATACACCGAATGTGGGTATTTATCTATGGTGGTGTACTCGCCCCCTATCACATAGCCTTCCATGGCTTTCCTGGCACATTTTGAACTGTGCAACAGAAATGTTAAAAGCAAAACGCATTTGACTGTGCTAGTCATATCGTCTACCTAAATGTTATTAGATATTTTACGACTGGTTTTAATTTACTTTACGGCCTTTCTGCTACATGAGGTTGTGTGATTAGCCATTAATCTTCGATGGCGTGGCGACGATATTTTACTACCTAGCTTATTGCACGGTTATTCAGTTCAGGCTGCTGAGAAGTTTTTTTTTGCTACTTGAATGACGGATCAAGCAAATGGCCCACCTGATATTAAGCGGTAACCTCTGCCTATGAACAGTGCATTACCTCATAGGTCACGTCCACCTAGGACGCAGCCTATGTGGCATTGCACTGCGCCCGCCACACTGAGACAAAGATGAAAGTCTCATGTGCCTGTAATTTCACCGGCACGCTTCCCCTTCAAACCGGAACACAATAATGCGAGCACTACTGCTTTGCGTCAGAAATAGGTATGGTAGTAGTACTTCCCCGGACGAACTCTTTCACAAAAAAGCTCTACTAATACTAAATAATTTCAATTCAGTCAAGCAGAGCTGGCATCAATATGTCGCAGCCAACTTTAATAGGCAACTACATTCGCATTTTTTTTAACATTGTATTTATTCGAATTAAAAGCTATTAGCAAGAATCCAAGGAATTCATAAAAATAAATAAATAATACTGGACAGTTCACACAACATTATCCAGCCCCAAGCTAAGCAGAGCTTGTGTTATGGGTACTAGATAACTGATATACTTAACCAGAACACCCTGAACAAATATCTGCGATCGCACAAATATTTGTTCCGAGGCGGGAATCGAACCCGCAACCTCCTGCGTCGCAGGCCAAGCTTCGCCCGCCGCGCCACAGAGGTCGATATAATTTCAAAACACCACCAGAGGAACCCTTATATCTGCGGTGACAGAAGGATAATCGTGAGCCAAGCCACTCTGTTTTCAGTAGCTAATTGCGTTCAGAATAACAGCTGCTCTCTTCGACCAAAGTATTTACTTTGGTCGAATGCTGCTCTGATTAAATAAAGCGCTCCATCAGCTCTGCAAACTAACTACCTACTGAAATGTAAAGCTAAAGTCTAATGCGGTTAGGTATTTCTATTTAAACCTAGTGTGGCACTCGACTCTAGCTAGGGATAAGAAGCTTATGTCCAGCTACTGAAAACATAATCTCCTTACGTTCTTTAGATACCACAGACTATATATCAAGATAGACACAGCAAACACCTTAATTTGTATGAAACTAAGCGTCTCCATTCGCACGGATAACTGATTTCGAAGAATTTTTACAATTCACTAGTACTGCACAATTAGGTATTTTTCATCCGACGTGCTTTCACGTAGACGGCCGAGAGCGAACTGATTTGCAGTTTCCTAATAGGTGCATTGCACCTACTTCGGACAAGCAAAGTGACACGCAAAGTAGGTGCACTTGCTCTAGTTGCTCTACATACATACATAGACTCGCGCCTTTCTCCCCGAAAGGGTAGGCTGAGCTTCAAAAGGGCATCATTTCACTGATGATTGCACCATCGTGGGAAATAAACGTGACAAGTGGTGAGCCCATCGCCGCCATTGCTTCCCACGACTGCCTCTACTAACGCTTTCTTCCAGTAATAACACATTACTTAAATAAGGTAGCTAGGACAAATCTTATACCAACGAATCCCACAAGCAAGTCCGTTATCTAGTTTTTTTTTATACTACTGAATGACGGAACAAGCAGATGGCCCACCTGATGTTAAGCGGTAACCTCTGCCTATGAACAGTGCATTACTTCGTAGGTCACGTCCACCTAGGACGCAACCTATGAACGAACCTAGTTGAACGAGTGAAGCGAGTTCTCTGAGTCAACTTGGAAGAATCGGCGTTTGTATGTGTGTATGTATGTATGTATGTATGTATGTTTATCCGAGCATAACTTCCGAACCGTTAATCCGATCTTCATGAAATTTGATTGGGGGATAGATAGTATTAGAACAATTTGTTGGTAAGGTTATTAAGTATATCGGTCTGGGGGTTGTTGAGATATTGGGGACCAAGAGGGGGTAAATAAAAGTGAGAATATCAGATCAAATGGGGTGTCATATGAAAGTTCATCGCTTCGCCATTTCAAAACTATTTTTTAGAATTTTTTAACTTATGTTGTTTGAGATATTAGGGTAAATCGAAAATGCAAAAATCAAAAACCTCTAGGGCACTTCCACTAATCCTACAACGCTGAAATTTGGTATGTTTGTAGCTTTTATGACACAAATACTGGGAAAAGTCTAAAATTGAAGAATTTCGAAACTTGTACTCTATAAAACGATATCCAGTATACCTAACATCCATTGTTGTCCTCCCGTTTCTAGGAATTTGAACGACGTTGTAGGTCTAAGTTTTTGAACCGGCAAGTACGTTAATTTTATGTGGATGTAGGTACTCACGTACATAGATATTTTATCGAAAGAAATAAGGTAACCTACCTAAATCGCGTGTATTCGCGAGGTCTCAGTTCGGGGCGAACCACTAGTGTTATATAGGTCTGTGGTAGATAATTAGGTAAGTATAGGTTAGATATTATTATTTTAAAATGGCCATATATGCTTGCGAATTTTGATGGAGATATAATAATATCTAGAAATGAGATTTCTCAGATTACAAATCCTTAGGTGGGTAGATAATTAGAGGATAGAGGAAACTTCACCTAAACAAGAGCGCGGCATAAAGTTTAATAATTACGATGTCGGGCAGGGTCAGGATATGTAGGCCGTGACGTGACATGCCCTTAATTTTATGCCTTCTAAGTCAGGGGCGGCGCATCAGGATAACTGCCTCTGTGGCGCGGCGGGCGAAGGTTGGCCTGTGACGCAGGAGGTTGCGGGTTCGATTCCCGCCTCGGAACAAATATTTGTGCGATCGCAGATATTTGTTCAGGGTGTTCTTGGTATTTTGTATGTATAATAAAAAATATCTATCTATGTAATATATTGTATTAAGTATATCAGTTATCTAGTACCCATAACACAAGCTATGCTTAGCTTGGGGCTAGATAATATTGTGTGAACTGTCCAGCATTATTTATTAATTAATTTATTTAACTACCTACCTAAATGATAGCTAAGTAAGAGTTTGCCTATGAATTTTGTATAATTAATAAAAATCATAAGCTGAGGCTGTCAAGGCTGGCAAATATACTGTTTAAAACGTATTTTTAGAAAAATCTACACAGTTTAACACAACAAAAAATATTTAAGTTAATCATTATCATATTTCCAAGGGCGTGATCAAGCCCAAAACAACATTTCGATAAATTTTCTCGATAAAAAAATGGAGAACTTACCTCTACAGTGCTCTTATAGCGTAATAATATCTCTATTACCTATAAGCATACATTGATAAAATTAATAAGAGTACTAAACATATAATATCATTTTAGAGGGCATGGTCGATTTAATATTTTCGATTACGCAGCAAATATTTGTTTAAATAACGTTTTTCGTGATTTTTGTTCACTTTTCGTATCACGAACGCCACTCTTCTGTCACTTTCTAACTTACCTGAACTCTAATGAGTTAGTAGTGTTGAGATAGTGTCAGAATTTGGCGACCATCAACGTATCATTTCAAACTTGAAAAGATGACTTCGTAATCTGAAACTGGGGGTTTAGATTACGAAGATACCTAATGCTCCCAAGAGGTTTCAGATCTGCACCATGTTAAAGTGACTTTTAACACTTCCATAGTATAACTACCTAAGCAAGTACGTGTATGTACTTCCACAGAGCAGTTTACCGCTTATTACTGTGCAAAGCTTTTAGCCCGGCCACTTAACGCTGCCACATAAAACTATCTATGTACATATAGGAACTGAGGCGTTGCGGTGGCGTCCACAGGAGGCTATAACAAGGTCACGGAGAGCAATAATTTGGATGGCGTGCACCACACTAAACCCCTTGTGTTGCGGCGGAAACACATGCCAAGCCCAAACATACTCAAACGCGTAACAAAAACTCAAAAATAGCTCTACTACGTACTACTAAAAGAGACTATACTTGACGACCTCTAGCGCGCCGGGCGAGTAGCCGGCTGAGACGCGAAAGATTGCGGGTTCGATTCCCGCTGCGGGACAAATGTTTGTGTGATCTGAAAATATTTGTTCCGGGTCTGGGTGTAATGGTACCATGATACTCGTAGTTCCTGATACCCGCGACACGGAATCCTAGTGTGGGATCAGGACTATGTATGTGACTGTTGGGTGTTATGTTATATTATGTTCTGTTATACTTGCCTATTAGTGGCTGAACTAGCAAGTAGCCCACCTGACGTTAAGCGGTAACCTCGAACCAGTAAGTTCGTCCGGGGAAGTACTACCACCATACCTATTTATTGCCGCAAAGCAGTAGTGCTTGCGTTGCTGTGTTTGAAGGGTATGGTTGCCGGTGAAATTACAGGTACATGAGACATTCATTTTTATGCCTCTGGGTGGTGGGCACAGTGCATTGCCACATAGGCCGCATCCTAGGTGAACGTGACCTATGAGGTAACGTATATTTGTTCAGGGTGTTCTGGGTATTTGCATGCACTGTTATAGGCAGAGGTTACCGGTGGATATCTGCTTGTGCAGTCATTCAAATGAAATAAAAAAAAAACTCCGCTTAGCTCCGACCTGCAACTGGAGTTTACTCCGGTCCAGCTCAGTATAAGATGCGTGAATATGTTGCGCAGAGGGAAAACATAACGTACTTCACTTTTCTTTAACGCTGCTGTCGTTTGGCACTTTAAGATATCCATTCATTCTCAGTCATAGGGTACGTGAGCAGGGATAGCAAGCGCGCTTTATGGATTTGTCAAAAACGTTTGGTCGAGCAACTTGATCAGAGCAAGCTACACAGAAAGCGTCTTGGCAGGAGTGTGCATCCAGCATTTCATGGAGAGGCTGAGTTGAATGGCGTGGTCGCGCATGCGCGCGTCACAGGTCGATATCGATGACGTCAGCGGGAGTCGGGCCTCAGTCAGCGGCAGGCGGCCACAGCGCGAACATGTGGTTGAAATGCTTGGCCGTGTCGGTGCTGGTAGCTGTAGCCGCGTCTCGCGAGGTCTTCACTAACTCCTTCCTGGTGCGGTTCAAGCGGGCGGTGCCGCACGTGGAGGCACACCAGGTGGCTCGAAGCCATGGCTTCGACAACCTCGGCCCGGTAAGTCTCCACGTGAAAATACGTAAACATAGACGCGACTGGCGGCGGCACAACTTGCTGGCGGCTGGTTAGTAGTAGAGCTTTTTTGTGAAAAAGTTCGGCCGGGGAAGTAATACCACCATACATATTTCTGCCGCAAAGCAGTTGTGCTTCTATTGCTGTGTTCGGGTTTGAAGGATATGGGTGAAATTACAGGCACATGAGACTTTCCATCTTTATGTCTCAGGGTGGCGGGCGCAGTGCAATGTCACATAGGAAGCGTCTTAGGTGGACGTAACCTATGTGATAATGCACTGTTCATAGGCAGAGGGTACCGCTTAACATAAGGTGGGCCACCTGGTTGATCGGACATACCAAGTTGAAAAAAAAAGTTTTGATTTAGTTTCGTTTTTGCCGGTTTGCGTTTTGCTCAGCTTACATCTAATTGGTTTTGAAAGCTTATAAGTTCGTATATAGGTCAAGCGTTAGTTTATCCAACGTTCGCGACGAGAAATTATTTTTACAATGTGAATTTTCTTGCTTGTGTTAGGAAGAGGTAGGTATGTGAATATATAGGTATATAATCTATCAAGTACCATAAGAACTACCGTCGTCTGTAACGCCTGAAAACTATAATCTGGGTCTCTTCAAGGCTAGAGTGAATAGGTGCCTTTTAGACCTTAGTGCTCCATCTTCGGCCACATCGTCACTTACCAACAGGTGAGATCAAGGATAAACAAAGGTCTAACAATGAAAAAAAAAAAAAAACAAGGACATATAGCACTTATTTTTCCCGCGCCAATCATACCCAATAATAGTTGTGCATTGATAAAGTAGAGTAGCAACTCTACTTTATCAATGCGTAAGTACTTATATTATTACTGAGCAGACATTTATTGAGCATGTTTATAAAAAGGCTGAAACGTGCACTATAAATACGTAGGGAGTATTAGAGTATTGGTGATATAACCACCCCATAGTAACCGATGACGGCTGATTTTCCCGCTGCCGTCACCGAGAACGAGATGACGTTGCCGAAGTAGCAATACATACGTTATTATGGATGGGTGTTTACCGCACGTCCGTTAATCGAGCGCCGACATCTCGGCCGCCTAGATTGTCAGTAGTTCAGGTTCGGCGCTACTGCTAGAACTCCCGAGAGGTTTGAGATCGTGAGCCGAAATGCCGGCAATATAAAAAACATCTGGACTTGTCCACTAATACCCTTACAAAACGTCCGTGAAAAATAAGTCACAATTACAACACACGTACGTTACGTCACTCGTTGCCGTCACAATGACAGACTGAAGCGAAGTGAGTGAGCTCACTCACTTTATAAGCTTCAAAACTATCGTTCCCTAAGGCCCATCCATACTTTTTTAAGGTCCACTACACCCATTATTGCCGGTGCTGCGCGCTGATGCATGTTTTTTGTCTTGTTTTGGTTTATTTATGACCGAAGCACGAGATCGCTCACAATGGACACACGACCGCCGTCATGTCATCGATACGAACTTGGTTCGAAATCATCTCTCTTCTCGGTGATGGCGGCATGGAGGTCAATTCTCGGATTGTAGAGATTATCTCTAAATTAGAGATAATGTCGAAGCATAAATGTCTACAAAATATGTAACGAAAATGTCACAATAACCATCAAATCGTATTCGATTTGAATGATTTTGGTCGACTTATGTCTATTTGTGACATCACGAGAATAGCAAATTAAGATTTTATTCGACATTCGCCATCTTTTTTCAACATAATTATGTCGAATTCGACTTAATCTCTACAATCCGAGAATTGCCCTCAGACGGTAGCATACCTTTTTACCACTGTGGGGCCCTTACATGAATCTTTTACACAAAGAGTTGATCATTAACACAGCAAGAAAACATCAGGAGATGATGTAGGTACTCCGGTTCGTAACTGAGAGGTGCCAAGGCCGGATTCTGGGGGCGGCGAGCAGACCAACAGGGCCACTGGCTTCAAGTCATATGCTCTCCAGGTCCAGGTGAAGTATAAGGATGTGCTCTTTGATCCGGATTTCTGGCCGGCTGGCATTGTTTACCGACGCTATAGGGAAGCATTATCGAAACCAAATCCGTCAAGTTTTCAGTATAAAATATGTATGTTGGCCTATAAGGTATATATTTATATGGGCTTGGTGTTTAGGTGGAAATCTTTAGAGGAGACTTTTGACGAAAGACAAGCTGTTGAAGCGATAAATCCGGTTGCCGAAACATGATTTGGAAAGTGTTTATTTTAGATTAGTTTAATTTTAGGTACCTATGTTATATCGTAAAGAAAGAACAGCAATAAAGGCTTATTATTGTTATTATTATTATAATGTTTAGGTATAATTTTATTGTACATTTCCCAGGTAGCCTGAAATAATGATTATATTACATATTATAGAGCTAATAAGGCGGGGTCTGAGTCGTTGGTATCAGGAACTACGAGTATCATGTTCACAACACACTGACACGAAACAGATATTTGCAGATCATACGAACATTTGTCCTGTAGTAATCGAACTCACATCTGTCTCATCATAGCCGACTTGCCCACCGTGCAACCGAGGTCGTGAAACTCAGAATCATAACCGCCCTCGTTGATGTCGGTTAAGCGATATGCGTACGAAATATAATAAAAATGTTTTCCACATTCCGCTGCGTGTTTGTAGGTATGATGGTTGATACTAGATATGATTTGTTTGATACGTTATCTACGCCCACGGCACCCAATCGTATGTTTTATTGACGTTGCTAAGGCTTTAATGGATTGCAAACAATTACGATACATTTGTATGGCACCCTTGTGTCACCTTTGAGTACGTACTTGCTTGGTGCTCGATAAATCACAATTAAGCTACATACATACATAGACACAAGACACCGAAAGGGTAGGCAGAACCTCATATAGGCCTCTTTTCACTGTACGTTGCAGCATCGTGGGCAATAGACGTAACAAGTGATAGACAGATACATAAAACTTTTATTTGTAGGTTTTTTTGTCAAGTGGTGAGCTCATCGCCGCCTATACTAAACATAAGAACTGTCTTGTACCTACCTATAATTCTAACAAAATAAATATATTTGTATTGTGTATTTGCTTCCCACGACTGACTCTGCTAACACTTACTTTCAATAATAACACATTTCTTAAATAAGCTAGCAGTCAGGACGAATCTTATACCAACGAATCTTACAAACAAGTCCGGGTAAGTCGGCACGGGAGGAGACGGATGGGTCTATTCTTGGGTCGGACACACCACGGCTAATCATACCCATTCCGAAGATCACGAAAAATACTCGTAATTTATCATTCGAAGTTTTTATATCGACGTTTTTTGATCCGAGAAAAAAAACTAGGTAAACCAACTAAACCAAACTTGAAACCAATAAAATACTAGGGCGCAGAGAGAAAAAATAAATAAACAAATAATACTGGACGTTTCACACAACATTATCTAGCCCCAAGCTAAGCAGAGCTTGTGTTATGGGTACTGGATAACTGATATACTTAATACAATATATAACATAGATAGATATTTTTTATTATACATAGAAAATACCCAGAACACCCTGAACAAATATCTGCGATGGCACAAATATTTGTTCCAAGGCGGGAATCGAACCCGCAACCTCCTGCGTCGCAGGCCAACCTTCGCCCGCCGCGCCACAGAGGTCGTCAGAAAGCATCATCATCATCATCATTATCATCAGCCTCTAGAAGTCCACTGCTGGACATAGGCGTCTCCCATAGATCACACATCGAACGGTCTTGATCCGCCTGAATGCAACGACTTCCTGCGACCTCTATAATGTCTTTAGTCCACCGAGAGGGGAAAGAGAGAAATACATTTAAAACAATATTTTTTACTTAAAAACCTGTTTTTTTTTTGTAACTGTGTGAATGACGGATCTAACATATGGCCCACCTGATGTTAAGTGGTAACCTCTGCCTTTAACAATGCATTACTACATAGGTCACGTCCACCTAGGACGCGCCCTTTGTGGCATTGCACTGCACCCACCACCCTGAGACATAAACATGAAAGTCTCATGTGACTGTATTTCACCGGCACCTATACCCTTCAGACCAGAACACAGCAATGCGAGCACTACTGCTTTGCGGCAGAATATGTATGTTGGCAGCACTTCCCCAAATGAACTCTTTCACAAAAGAGCTCTACTACTAGGTATTATATTTCTAAACAATTACCAAAGACTGGCGTCAGTAATATTTTGGTAATTGTTTTCAGGGCTAGTGGAACCAAACCAGTATTGTAGGTAGGTTGTATAGGTGGCTCTAACGTAGACACACGCCATTTTCCCCGACGGGGTAGGCAGAGCCTCAATGGGCCGCTTTTCACAGTGGGTTCACCATCGTGGAATATGGACGTGACAAGTGGTGAGCTCAACGCCGCCATTGCTTCCCACGACTGACTTAACTAACGCTTTCTTCCAGCAATAACACATCTTCTCATATATAAAAGGCAATGTCCTGACTGACTGACTGACTGACCGAGGTCCAACGCACAGCCTAAACCGCTGGTCGTAGAGACTTGTAATTTACAGGGTGTGTTCGACTTGATGCGTAGGGCTGTACTAAGAAAGGAATTTTGAAAATTCGCATGCTAAGGGGTTCAAAATGCGGTTCTAACGTAAAATAAAAATGCTCAGTATTTCGAAAACCGTTAGTAGTAGAACCATGAAATTTTACATGGAGATTCCTCAAATAAAATTACCAAACACATATTTCAGCGATACCTGAAATTTTCCTGAAAAATTACAGGGGAACGTTTTCTTTGTAAAAAAATAAAAAACCTTTAGTTTTTACAACGCACAGCCTAAACCGCTGGTCGTAGAGACTTGAAATTTGGAGAGTGTAGTCCTTTTAGGGTGTAAAAGTGTACTTAAAAATAAATTTTGAAAATTCGCTCCCTTAGGGGTCCAAAAAGGGCTTTTAATTTATACACTTTGCGTTTTGCAGCGCACAGCCTAAACTGCTGGACCTAGATACATGAAATTTGGAGGATGTAATAATTTTGGGGTGTAGGGGTGTACAAATAAAGGATTTTGGAAAATTCACCATGTAAGAGGTCCAAAACGGCTTTGAATGTAAAACTAAAATGCTTCGTATTTCGGAAACCGTTGGTGTCGTTGTTGAAATAAAAATATTTTCAAGACCTCAGGATAAAATGGGACCCCTTAATTGAAAAACTTGAGTATGGTGTCGTTTCTAAGGTCGTTTGACGGTGTCGTTGTTAAGATTAAAATATTTTCAACAATCAAGGGTAAAATGTGACCCCAAAATTGAAAAACTTGAGTGTGGTGTCGTTTCAAAAGTCGTTTCACGGGGTGTTGTTTAAGTTGTTGTCTGGACGCCGCGCCGGGGATATGTTCAAACTACGCGCAGTCGAAGTCGCGCGCGGGTCTTCTAGTTCCATAATAAGATAGCAGCCAGGACAAATCTTATACCAAGGAATCTTACTAACAAGTCCGGGTAATCCCTTAGTCGGCTTTTACGACATCTATGGGAGGAGACGGAGGGGTCTATTTTAAGGCTGGACACACCACGGCCTGGTGGCTCTAAGTACTAACTTTATTTGTTAAATAACGATAATAAAACAAAGATATAGCATAAAGTATATAAAATTTACAACGCCATTGCTAAGAATCCTTATGTGGAATGAGCACTTAAGATCCAAGGAGACGATAAAAAGAGAAGGGTGGGCGTTATTTACACTGCACTTATACACCGTTATTTATAAACGTAGCTTAGCTACGGTATATTCTATTTTTTTACATTTTGTAGACAATCGTTTGGCCGCGATCTCACCTGTTGGTAAGGCAAGTCTCGACAGAGCTTACTTATTTGAGCCTTTCGGGGTCGAGACTCTGGGACCGTGGGGAACCGGGGCCCTTCGCGTTTTCAAAATTCTTACAGGGCATCTGGTCGAAGTGACGCGTGACCCGAGAGCTGGCTCTTATCTGGCTCAACGCATTAGTATTGCCATTCAGCGTGGCAATGCAGCCAGCATATTAGGGATGCTTCCGTCTGGTAGTGATTTGGATCAGTTGAGCTACCTTTAGATCGCTTGCAGCGGTCTTCAGGTAGCACAACTGTTTCATATGTATTTTGTACATACCTTGTATTATTCTTTCTGTAAATAAATGTATTTGTTGGTAAGGCTAAGGTCAGAACAACGCGATCAGCCCGCGTCCGCGGTGGCGTGCACGGTGGCGATCCATTGTCTTACCATTGATCGCCACCGTGTACGCCACTGAGGACGCGGGCTTATGGCGTTGGTTTGGCCTTAGCTTAAGTGACGTTGTGGCGGACGATGGAGCACGAAGGTCTAGAAGGCACCTATTCACTAGAAACCCATTTTATAGTTTTCAGGAAAGACAGACGACGGTAACGAGTTCCATTCCTTAGCAGTTCGCATTACAAAGGTGGAACTGAAACGCTTAGTGCGAATTGCGGGTATCTTGATGAGTTAGAGATGGTACTGATACTTCTAGCTTTGGTTCAGCGTAAGAACGCGCTGCCTACCATTTTAGAAAGAGAAGGGAGACATGTTATTTGAAGCTAAGCTTTACCCACTGTGGATGCGTCAGCAATTAATATTCTCTATCCTACGGAGAGCTCAGAGTATGATGCTTATGACACTTGCAAATCACTTTTGAACTCATCAACACTGGAGTACATAAACACCTAAAATGGCACCTATATTAGTTGAGTAGTAGTAGGCCTTTTTTTTTTAAAGACTTCGTCCGGGGAAGTACTACCTCCATACCTATTTCTGCTGCAAAGCGTAGTGCTCGCATTGCTGTGTTCCAGTTTGAAGGGTATGGGTGCCGGTGAAATTACAGGCATATGATACTTGTCTTTATGTCTCAGGGTGGCGGACGCAGTGCAAAGCCACATAGGGTGCGCCCTAATTGGACGTGACTTATGTGATACTACACAGTTCATAGGCAGAGGGTACCGCTTATCATCAGGTGGACCACATGCTTGTTACGCCATTATAGTAACAAAAAAAAGAAAAGATGTCTACTATAAGCCACACGACACTAATTAAACATAATAAAACATAACATAATTTATTTAAAGTCGCAAGAATGATTGCAGGTCGACCCAAAAAAGCTATACCGAGGCTAAGCCACGTTTATAAATAACACAGATATGGTAGGTTGAGCTTACCGTGAATAGTTAATGTTAAAGTGTTTGGCAAATAATCCAAGAAGTCATATGTAGGAAAATATTCTTACCTTCGGGAAAATAAGGCATCAATCTACATCGAGCATTATCGTGAATGACCAAAATAAGGGTAATGTTAGTTTTCGTTTTATTTATTTATTTATTGAATTGTTATTCAAATGTATCCAAAAAAGTGCAAAAAATTATGATTTTTATTTGATTTGTTTGATCATAATTTAATAAAAGTAGGTATTTTAATAGTTATGGCTACATAGTCCCTGGAAGGTTAGCAGAACCTACAACACAAGTTTCTTCTTATAGGTTCTGTCTGACGTACTTTAATATTAAACAAGCCATTCTATTTTCGGTTCGATTCTCTCTATTGAGTTACTTGACCCATCCTCACACAGCAAATTAAGCACCTACTTGGATTTAGAGCGATAACCACCTACCTAGGTGATACTAATCATGCGGGATGGTTCAATGTACTTGGGTAACAACTGAATAAACGGCTGTTATTTTTTGTTAGAGCTGGTCTCTCAACTAACACAGGGTGACCAAGAAAGAACTGGTGACGTGAAATAGTAGTATTCTACCTTTTCAACAATATATCTAAAATGTAGTTCATCATCTGGACATAGGCACATAATATTATAGGCTCCCCCTTATAATGCCATGTGGAACGGTCCTGGGCCGCCTCCATCCACTTCCCACGACCTCTATGGTGATGGTAGTCCACCGAGAGGGGGCATTCCTACACTGTGGTTTGTGGTACAATCGAAACCCTTTATTCCCCAATGGTTTTCAGTTCTGCTAGCTATATGGCGTGCCTATTGCCACTTCAACTTGCTAGTTCTTAGAGCTATGTCGGTGATCTTGGTTCTTGGACCCCATAACAAGATTTTCTTAATAAAAATAAATCTACAATAAATAATAAATATTGCTGGACAGTTCACACAACATTATCTAGCCTTAAGCTAAGCAGAGCTCGTGTTATGGGTACTAGATAACTGATTATACTTAATACAATACATTACATAGATAGATATTTTTTTATTATACATAGAAAATACCCAGAACATTCTGAACAAATATCTGGAGATTGCACAAATATTTTTTCCGAGGCGGGAATTGAACCCGCAACCTGTGACGCAGGTGAACCTTCGCCCGCCGCGCCACAGAGGTCGTTGATCATTGAGAGGTACTTTGTAAATTATTAATGAAATTCAGTTTAACCTTGTAATTAGATTAATAAGATAAGCGTAACAAGTGGTTTAATCATCCGTGCATGGCAAGTGGTAGTTCAAAGGCGGATGTTGGTGGGTGTGTCGATGTCTCATCACCATCATCAGCCGGTAGAAGTTCACTGCTGAACTCATGGTGAATTCATTCATTTAAGATCTAAGAGATTGGCTCTTGTCGGTACAACCTACAGATTATATATATCAAGATCGACAAACCCGTAAATTCGTACGAAACCAAGCGTGCCGTTTTATTTTTAACCCCCGACGAAAAACGAAGGGTGTTATGAGTTTGACGTGTCTGTGTGTGTGTTTGTGTGTGTGTGTCTGTCTGTCCCATCGTAGCTCCCAAACGGATGAACCGATTTTGTTTTTTTTTGTTTGAAAGGTGTATTTGTCGGGAGTGTTCTTAGCTTTGTTTGATCAAAATCGGTTCAGCCGTTCAGCGTTGGGGGTTTTTTATTTTTACTTGTGAGTACACAAGTAATTAGTAGGTACACTATGCTACGAAATATCTCCATTAGCACGGCTAGCTGATTTCATAGAATTTTTACAGTTCACTATGCATCAAAAATTGAAGCAAATAAAATTAACAACAGGGAACAGGCTAAGAGGCGTCGATTAATCATTGCAATCGGCTTACGGGAACCCACCCAACAAAGTAAAAGTCAAAGTCAAAGTCAAAGTCAAAAGTATTTTATTAATTGAATTCACAAGGATCATTATGAATCGTCTTATAAAATTAATTTACTCCTGTTCCAATGCAACCAAACCTAGAAGAATCAGGCAACAAAAACGAATTAAAGTTTTTTTTTTTTTTTTTTTTTAAACATTTATAGTCCTTTGTTTGACCACGATTTCACCTGTTGGTAAGTGATGATGTGGCCGAAGATGGAGCACAAAGGTCTAGAATGCACCCATTCACTCGAGCCTTGAAGAGACCCAGATTATAGTTTTCAGGAAACATAGACGACGGTAGTGTTAGTAGAAAGAGAAGAAGGGTTTCCTGTTTAAAAAAATTGAGGCACGACCCAATCGTGCTCCTGCCCGTTTTTTTTAATTCTTTTTTCTTTATTGCACACAAGAAAATACAAAATGAACAGTAAGAGTTAGTGAACATGTACATAGCATGTGCTGTGCATAGCAAACCAAATCTATATAGGTACCTAACGCTGTTATTTTGTGTAAATAAAAGCTTTCAGGCGTCTCTCTATAATTCCACATTCTGTTTTTGAGCGTATTCTCCAACACGTGTTCACACACGTAACTTCATCAGTCACGTACTTGCCTACGGGGAAAACTTTGAACCCATAATTACTCTCGAATCCAATTACACCAATAAGCTTCTAGCAAAATGATAAGCAAGAATATTCTGAAAGCGAGTGAAATCTGAAAATCACGACGTTATCATAATAATCCCATTATATTAGTTCTGCTACGACGCGTAGCTCGTAGCTGTAGGCGTAGCAACTGTCTACGAAGCACCTACGTATTGTTTTTTTTGTTTGTATTGTTTGTATTGTTTGTTTATTTATGCTAAATACTTATATTTACGTATTGTTTACTGATAATTTGTAGCTTGTTGTTGTAGGCGTAGCAATTGTCTACGAAACATCTACGAATATTTTTTGCAAAGAGATCAACCGAATAATTTATAATTTCGGTGTGACAATAACTATTTTGATCTCTACAAAAAAAAAATTGTAGATCGTAGACAATTGCTGAGTTGTCTACTTTACAAGTGGCTTTAATTTGTATATTTTTACAAACTAAAGCCATAAAAAAGGAGTGTATTGTTTTCAGGGTTCATGTATGTATGTTTCTTTATACCATATCTTGCTTAATGCTAACTTTTGGGAGACCCTTTTTTAGGGGTTTAAACTCAACCGAATTTGGTCTTTGCTCTTTTTTGTGAGAATTACAATATTCCTTACTCAAAGGGTGCCAACAGGATCACATTACAAAGCCGTCCGTCTGTCTGTCTACGTATTCTGACAGCTGTAAGAGTTTGTAATTTTTACAGATAATGTGTGGTTTTGGCAAGAACCATATGCAAAAAAAAACTCTGTGTTGATGCTCTGGCGCTGTCCCATTTTCCGGGTGCATCAGAGGAGTCCCTCAAACGGCACTAGTATCACAGAGGGTACATATTTGAGCCGTTTGGGGGGAGACTCTAGGCCCGTGGGGACCAGGGGCACATCAAATTTTCTAAATTCTTAAAAGTTTTAATAATCAATTTTTTAATTTTAATATCAAATTTTTTAAATTTCAAAGAACTCGCGGAGCAACTTTTTGGATCCACGCGTGACCGGAATGCTGGCTTTTATTTCGGTCAACGAATAAGCATTGTCATTCAGCGTGGCAATGCAGCCAGCATTCTGGGCACGCTGCCGTCGGGTGACGGCTTGCTGATCTGGTAGGTAGGGTTTTAGTTCTACTTTTAGATTTACTTAAGGTTTATTGTTTAATTAAAAAATTAATTGTTGTACAGTACTCTAAGTTGTATGTTGTATTCTATTTGATGACCTTTGTAGCGCGTCGGGCGAATAACCGGCTGAGATGCGAAAAGTTGCGGGTTCGATTCCCAAAAAAAATAATTAATTAGTACAAAATAAATAATTGTATGATCTGCAAATATTTGTTCCGGGTCTGGGTGATATAGTACCACGGTACTCGTAGTTCCTGATACCCATAACACAGCGAATCCTAGTGTAGGATCAGGACTATGTATGTGACTGTTGGGTGTTATGTTATGTATGTATGTTAATTGTATGCATGTCATGAATAAAAGATCAATCTAGATATACATATCTACAACTTATAATTGAGCCCTACAAATCCAATACACGGTAGGTATTCGCTTTCATGTTTGCTCAAATTGGGGTCTTTATTATGTCTCTCAATAGAAGCCCCAATTTGTCCCGGAGCCGTAGATTCTATCTCTACATAATGATGAAATGCTTTATTAGCTTTTGTTTACTCATTTTTTGTACCGTACCAAGTTTGATAAAACGAATACTGTTGTCTAACTTTCTGATTTAGTTTTTTGGTGAAAGGGTTTGCCCGGGGAAGTACTACCACCGCCGTACTATTTGTGCCGCAAAGCAGTAATGCTCGAATTGCTGTGTGCTGGTTCGAAGGACATGGGCGCCCGTTACACATGAGACTTTTTATCTTTATGTCTCAGGGTGGCGGGCGTAGTGCAATGCCGCATAGGGCGCGTCCTAGGTAGACGTGACCTATGAGGCAATACTACTGGCAGAGGTTACCGCTTAAAATTAGGAGGGCCGCCAACTGTTTGTTACGTCATACAAAAAAAAAGTGGAAAGATTATATAGAAGCATAGGTATCTACATAATTTATCACGGGATGTATATAACGAGACCAAGCCGACCTCGAGTTTTAAGTAAAACTTAACATTTAATCACCAACGTCTTTTCAAATTCCAGATTTGATTGAAATCACAAAGAAAACGAAATTGCTTCGAAAAATAATTCAATTTTCCTTCGCCATCGGAATTTGCGTCCACTCAGGTTTCTTTTTCAATCAAAATATACAATACTTTTGGAAGGTAGTCGGTGCGTAAAATTACTTCTGTAAGCGGTGAATCCCGGGGGAACTAGAGTTGCAGGCTCAGGTTTTAGCCGGACATGTTTTTAACCCCCGACGCAAAACGACGGGGTGTTATAAGTTTGACGTGTCTGTGTATGTGTGTCTGTGTGTGTGTGTTTCTGCGTGTGTGTCTGTCTGTGGCATCGTAGCTCCCGAACGAATGAACTGTTTTTTTTGTTTGTTTGGTAGGTGAATTTATCGGGAGTGTTCTTAGCTATGTTTGATTAAAATCGGTTCAGCCGTTTCATTGCGTTGAGGTTTTTTTTTTAATTTTTACAAAATTAATTACTTGTCCAGAACACTGTTTGGACAAAGATAAGAGTAAGTAGGGATTATCACAATTAAAACCTGAATATTGGTCCTGTAGGGGAATGGTCTACTCTCTCTTCTACACTTTTTTTTAGTGTACATAATAAATGTACAATATCATTATAATCTAGCCATAAAGTAGGCTAATCAGTAATTTAACATTGACCTAGATTTATAACATAAATTATACCTAAGATGGTTAGGTCCAAACGTTTGTTTGCAATGGAAAAACTAATGAACCGATTATAAAAAAATCTTTAATTTATAGATAGCTAAATTATCAGCTAGTACCATAACTGCTTTAGCCGATTTTGATGGTATTTGGTGTGTGGATAGATGGGTGGGTTTGGAAGACGGGAGGGGTTTCAGGGGGGGATCCTGACACTAACCCTGCGAAACCTGGGCGAGTTGCTAGTACTTTTATAAAGAAATATAAAGCACAGAGCACAGAATGCGTCGGGCCCAGCTCATTCCTGCGGAGTTCATGACAGACATGTTTTTTTCCCACAAATGTTTAATGCTCCTTCCTGGGCTAAAAGTTCTTAAAAGTAAGTTTTTTTTTTGGCAGTATTAAAAAAAACCAGCAGTGGGCTATTATTTAAGCTGCCAATGATGATTATGATGATAAAAAAAAACATACAATTGAATCGTTTGTTTTTTTTTTCTCAGGAGGTTGCGGGTTCGATTCCCGCCTCGGAACAAATATTTGTGCGATCGCAGATATTTGTTCAGGGTGTTCTGGGTATTTTGTATGTATAATAAAAAATATCTATCTATGTAATATATTGTATTAAGTATATCAGTTATCTAGTACCCATAACACAAGCTTTGCTTAGCTTGGGGCTAGATAATGTTGTGTGAACTGTCCAGCATTATTTAATTATTTATTATTTTCCTTATTAAAATTTGATAAAGTTTACTAGACTTTTCCGGCTTCCGGTTTCCCATTCAGACAGTAAAAACTTTACAAAGAGCCAAGTACGGGCCCCTTTTACTTCTCTGAATATTTAAACGGACTTTTAGTGCCTTTAGTTTAATTTTATCCTGTCTAGCGACCGGGCTTTTAACATATTCGCTTAATTTTTAGATTATTTTTAAAGTGGCTTAGTGATTATTAGTTTTAGCCCTACGTGCAGGTGTAGTTCCATTTTTTTTTAGATTGACCCAACAGTTTTATCTAAAAGTGAAATTATTGACATTCTGCTATAGATACGTAATGTATAGCTCCAATATAATTGTGTCTAGCTAAGCATAGTAATAGATGTGATAGAGTAGATACTCAAGAAATGGGTAAGTGTACTGATTATTGATATAAACTACCAACAGGATTTTTTGACCCATGAAGACAAATATACAAATAAATAAGTTATCAGTTTAAAAACTGATGGCTAGTTAACTAACGGCTTTAATTTAATACCAATAATTAATTGAATCTGTAAATTTTTATCGAATTTGAATGCAATGTTTAACATGTGCCGGCCTAAGAATAGACCCCTCCGTCTCCTCTCGTGGATTTCGTAAAAGCCAGCTAAGGGACTATTTGATTGCCCGGACTTATTGATAAGATTCGTTGGTTTGTCAGATTAATTCGTTGGTATAAGATTTGTCCTGGCTGATAGCTTATTATGGAAGAGAGCGTTACCCGAGTCAATCGTGGCATGCAATGGCGGCGATAAGCTCGCCATTGTCACGTCTATGTTCCACGAATGTGCAACCCACCGTGAAAAGAGGCCCATTGAGGCTCTGCCTACCTCTTCGGAGAAAAAGGCGTGTGTAACTATTATTGCGTTGATACCCTTGCTCCATCTCATCTGTCCGGGACATCAACAGCTAGGGCCTGTGCGGTGGCAGATTTAGCTGAGGACCTAAAATGGCACCAATATACAAGTCTCGACAGAGCTTCCTTATTTGAGCCCTGTGTACAATCGTATACAGCATCAAATGGTCTTTTGTGGCTTACGTCAGGCACACACACACAAATTGCCTTATTTTTTATTTCTGTGTAATTTGTTTTTGTTTTAGTTTTTATTTAGTTCCGATCTTGTTTGCTTTTTTGTTGGTGTGTCTTTGTTTGTATAGTCATAAATAAACGTTTCTTTCTTTCTTTCAAATGTAAAATTATGCCCTATTATTAGGTCTTGTCTATCCTTGTAGGCGGACGGACATCTTAAAAGTGCGAGGTGGGTAGCTTTGACGTGTAGACAAAGTGTAAACAAGTTGTCATCTCAGATAAAACATGAATGAACCCATGGGCGACGTCATAAACCCACGTGTGTTTGGGTTAATCAAGTGAGTTATGGGGGATATTTATGGGAATCTATAAACGGCAAGGTCAGGAGGGCGAAAGGTACATACGTAGGTCGTTGGTAGGTTAAGATATCTCTGCCTATGTCGTTTTGAACTAGCTTAGCGTAAAATCATGGTAAATATCCCGTTTCTAGTGAAAATTAGCTTAGCGTAGTCTCATTGTTAACTCAGCGGTCGGCTTTGGTAAGTAGGTATATAGTCCTCATCAACGTATCCGTCGATGGTGAACCCTGATAATTAATTTTGATGTCTATATAATTCATAAATTTCCCTAATACCTATGTGAGTGAATCTGGCTCGCAAAATCAAAATTTGCTTTAAATGTTCTATCACACGAGGGACAGTGCAATTGTCCAGAATAATTGTAGGTATAGGTGTAGACGGTTTTGGGTTTTGTCTTCTGGTTTCTGGTGCTTAGCGTTAAGGTTTTCCAGACGAGTTACTTTACATTGCTTAGTAGCCTTGTGAACGGTGCTGCGCCAGTCAGATACATGAGGATAGGTGGTGTTTAAGGACATCCTTGTAGCGCAGAAACTGGCCTCCAGGTGCACGCTTCCCCTGAGATAAATCCGAGAAGAAGACCGATTTCGGATGCCTGGAGTCATCCATATGCACAAGATGCCCACACCACCTAAGTTGGCCTTGCATGACCACAGCTTCCTTGCCACTAAGCTCTGTCCGACGACAGTAGGTATAGGTATGGTATGGGCTATGGTATGTTATGGCTGGGAGGGTAGCTTTGATGTAAAATTGTGCGACGATAATTTTCAAACCGCTATTCCCAATCGCTAATTCCCAATTATGTCGGTGATAGCAATAAAGAAAGAAAGAAAAATCATTCATTTGTGTCAACGAACGTAAGTACAAAACGACACACACACACACATAAAAACAAATATAAACAAAGAATGAAAAAACTAATTTGTGCCTTTCAGTACCAGTCACGCATCACTGACACAAATTGGCGTCCAGCTCAGCATTAGTTGTGTTGTAGCAACACAACGCTGATCTTCCGCTGGAATCATGGAAGTGAAATACGATTGGCAGTTCTCGGTTAGTTGAAACAGGTCTCAGTTAGAGGAGAATCTTATACCTTAGACCTTAGGTGAATTATCTTAGGTTTAGCAAAAGACAACTTAAGTTTACGGGAATGAGCAGCTATTTCTGAGACTTTAGTTTCAATAAATTACTGTAATTTTCATGAGCTTGGTATAGGTCGCGCAACGGGTAATGAGCGCTGACCTTCAATGCGCAGAAGTAATTTTTTGGGTCTGTATAGGGAATGCGCTAATATAAACATGCTCTATCAACCCCACCACTTTAGCCGAGCGCTCATTACTCCTTGCGCGACCTGTAACTGCTTAGATATTATATTGTTCCCTGTCTACTTGTGGAGCTACCTCAGCTTTTCGGGTAGAAAATGGAATTCATACTGGTTTTTATTTCCAACGGTCACAATCACAGGCTCTTTTTAGAGCAACATGCCTGAGAGAGGTTGACCGAAAAGGAACCAGTCACGAGAGAATAAGACGGACAAAATAGATTTATTATTAACATTAAAATACGCTGTTTTTATGAGCATTCCTCAAAACCTGGCAAAAACATAAATGTTACCCAAATGGGCCATACACCACAGATTCATTAAAAGTTATTACTTCATGAACATAATTGAAGCTGTAGAAGTTCAACCCGTTAACTGTATGCCTTCGTCAGCGTTTCAGTAAATGTAATACCTTCTCCCCAAGGGTTTACTAAGGTCTGGCTTTCTGCTGATACCGAGTAAGGTTCATGAAAGGGTTGCGATATGTAACGGCTCTAATGAAATATGATGACTTACTAAATCGGTGTGGTTTAATATTATGTGTGATGTAACCGCTGTTTCGCTTGCGTTAAATATAAATAACTGCCTTCTATAGGTATTTTGTGGTGGTGTGTCCGGCCTAAGAATATACCCCTCCGTCTCCTCCCGGGGATGTCATAAAAGCCAACTAAAGGGTTACCCGGACTTGTTGATAAGATTCGTTGGTATAAAATTTGTAAAAAAAAAGTAAAAAGTTGTCCTGGCTTATTATAGAATGTGTTATTACTGGAAGAAAGCGTTCGCCGAGTCAGTCGTGGGAAGCAATGGCGGCGATGAGCTCACCACTTGTCACGTCTATATTCCACGACGGTGCAACCCACTGTGAAAAGAGGCCCATTGAGGCTCTGCCTACCCTTTCGGGAAAAGAGGCGTGTGTCTATGTATATATGTATGTATGCAGGTATTTTGTGCAGAGATAGTCGCCGTCCGAACTTTAGACTCATAAAGATTTTCAACAAAATACCAGATGATTTGAAATTGGAAGTTAAGGACCACCTGTTCTACAAAAAATTAAAAGCTATGCTCTTAAAAAAAAATTATTACTCCCTGAATGATTTAGGATGGAAAATTAACGTGTTCTTATTTTATTATTTTTACAAAAAAATTGAGAAACATGTAACGTAACTTTATGTAATATTAGTTCATTTGACTGGTTTAGATGTAAAAACCCTGTTTAATTTGACATGCCTTTTTTACCGTAAATATGAAGTAGTTTAGTTGGGTTTGACATGCACCTATGTATAGTGCTACTACTCTTTTGATTTTTATTTTTGACATCTTTATCTTTTATCTTTGTTATTTCACTATTATTATGTGTCGTGATCACAAAATTGCAGCGCCCTAACGGGGCTCATGTACATACTACATTACTAACAGTAGAAATAAGACCATATACTAACAATATTGTAAGTAGGTACATGTAAGAAATAAATAAATACAATACATATTGTACAATATATAACAATACATAACAATACATTGACGATCTAAACTACTTAAACAATTCTAACTGAGTTAAGCTAAGGCCAAACCAACGCATTCAGCCCGAGTCCTCAGTGGCGTGCACGGTGGTGATCAATGGTAAGACGATGGATCGCCACCGTGCACGCCACCGCGGACGCGGGCTGAACGCGTTGGTTTGGCCTTAGCTTAACTTCTAACTGTATATGAGGCAAGGTAGAAAGATGATGAGTTGCTTACGACCACCTAGATACGCGTACGGTACTTAAGATGGGGCATGTCGCAAAATTACAAATCTTAGATTTGTGTTTTTACAGAGTAAATAAAGTACAATATTTGGATTAATAATATATTATGCTCGTATAGCACATTATAATTCCAAGGGATCACTGTAATTAGAAAAAATAATATAACTTGAGAAAAAAAAACATCTAACTTTTAGCTCAGAATAAATAATAGCTTTTAGCTAGATTCGATTGTTTTTTGATATGGTGCAGATTATTGGGTAAAAATTTGTTAAATAAAATCAACCAAACTGAAGATTTTTGAACATTATCATTTTCAACTAAAATAAAATAACTTTTTAGAGCGGCGCGAGGCGTTTCTTTTTTTGCAAAGTTTTCTTCCGATTTATTTATTGATATTTTGTTATATTATGAAAACGGGATTAGACAATACGTTGAACAATGCGCTTCGTGTGAAGGTAATTTATAACTTGAATGTGCGTAAGAAATTAGATTACATAACAACATAGCACCGAACAGTCACACGTCTGATCCCATACTAGAATAAGTGATAAGTGATCGTTATAAGTATAAAATATGTCTAATAAAATAAATAATAAATAATAAATAATGCTGGACAGTTCACACAACATTATCTAGCCCCAAGCTAAGCAGAGCTTGTGTTATGGGTACTAGATAACTGATATACTTAATACATATGACATAGATAGATATTTTTTATAATACATAGAAAATACCCAGAACACCCTGAACAAATATCTGCAGATCGCACAAATATTTGTTCCGAGGCGGGAATCGAACCCGGAAAATGTATGTTAGCTTATAAGGTATATATTTATATGTGCTTAATGATTAGGTATAACTTTACTCAATAATTCAATTCAATTCAATTTATTTATTTTAGGCTATTGGGAACTGTATAAAACCTAAACAATAAGCCTATAGCAACATAAATACCTTAAAAACTAACATACATATAAAAAAAACGTTATTCTACTTTAATGCACAAGTGTATAATGTCCAGTATGGATCATTTTATATAGGGTGAGAAGCGGTACCTTGCCGTAACACATTTTATATGGGGTGAGAAGCGGTACCTTGCCGTAACACATTTTATATAGGGTGAGAAGCGGTACCTTGCCGTAACACATTTTATATAGGGTGAGAAGCGGTACCTTGCCGTTACACATTTTATATAGGGTGAGAAGCGGTAACTTGCCGTAACACATTTTATATAGGGTGAGAAGCGGTACCTTGCCGTAACACATTTTATATAGGGTGAGAAGCGGTACCTTGCCGTAACACATTTTATATAGGGTGAGAAGCGGTACCTTGCCGTAACACAGTTTTTAACTAGCACGGAAGGTTTCTCTTAATTTCATATACTTACGAACATCTTTGAAATTAATGCAAATGTTAATTATGATTTGTTGTACCTATTCTAAGTAAAATAAATCAATAAGTGAGATAAACTTATCTTATCTTATCTTATCTAGTATTCCCTGTATCGCCGTGGGCGAACTAGGAGCCCCAGAACAATTATTGGAAGATCATGCAAACATTCGTTCCGCAGCGGGAATCGATCCCAAACCTCTCGCATCTCAGCCGGCTACTTGCCCGCCGCCTACGGAGGATGTTTGCTGAAAAGTTTTGTTCAGAAAGGTCAAACTTAAGTATTTTACATAATCGTAATTGTGTTTACCGGCATCCAACTTGTTGTCACAACCACCCTTTATCGGGCATACCTAACTTCAAAACAATAAACGTGCTCGAGTGCTTCTTAATAGCCTTTTTAGGATACCGTACCCAAAGGGTAAAACGGGACCCTATTACTAAGGCTCGGCTGTCCGTCTCTCTGTCTGTCTGTCCACCTGTCACCAGGATTGTGTTTTTATTAGCAAGCACTAGTTTGCACTACATTTCACTATAGTTTACACTACACTAACTCATAAGGTTTAGTTCCTTTGAGTATTCTCACTATGTCCGTGTTGTCGAGAAGCTGGATTGCCTCGACGTTCACATGATGATGAAGTCGACGTTCGTGAGCTTAATTTTGAACGACTTTATTGACAAACTCTATTATTATTTATTTACTACGACGATTAAATCAATTCAACTGTATTGTGGGACTGGTCAGATTATTGGTTCATATACATATGCATCATTTCGACTGAATAAAGCGGTAGTTGTGCGATAATGTGCTTGCTGACCACATTTTGCTGCAGCGTTGTTAGAAACCACATTGTTGGAGTGCGTTCGTATTATGTTTGCTCTGCAGAGCGTGCCTTTGAATATTTTATGAAAACTTGCATAGCTCCACTCGAGTGGAACCTATATGCACTGACACAACTTTTCTCCAAACACTTTGATTATATGTATATTGGCGCCAGACAATTTTTTTAAATTCTCTTTTTCCAAACACAATTAGTTCAGTCATATATTATGTTACATTCTAAATTGCAATAATTGCGGTAAACTTCCTTTTTATGGTGATTGCTTTCTCTTGTGGCGCGAAATTCAATTTTTTTCGTGTTTTTTGCTCATCACAGCTCATCAACACTTCTTCAGATTGCAAAAACTATGTTGACGGTAATTATATGGCCTAACACACAAGTTTTCATTTATAGTATCACATAAATATCATTAGTTTGGCTATGAATGAGCTTGAAAAAACACTGTAAATACCATTGAAACACCACAAGAATTTGGCGCCACAACCGAAAGCAACCACCTTAAATAAATACCTAGACCACAGAAACGGTGTACCGTTAAAATTGTAGGTCTCTATGACTTACGGTTTAAGCTGTACGTTGATAGTCAGCAGCCCCAGATCTTTGGGGGGCAGACCGGTAAGCCCGGGGGGCATTTAAAGAGGGTTTCAAAATTGTTTGAAAACAAAAACTTATTTCACAAAGCACCCACCATCCAATGCTCGTCGTTCTATGGATTATTCATTTGATTTTGAAACACATCCTCTGTTGGTTTTCGCAAACATCCTTAGTTTAATTCCAAGTTTATTTCTGAACGTATCCTTAGTTTATTTTTGAAATGTGTGTATAGTGAACGTTATGTCTTTACCAGAGGGATTCCCGTTGCGTCTAGGAAATAAAAACTCAACCGCTGGAGCTCTCAATCTTGATAGGGCCCATTATCAAGATTCTGACCCGGTCCAGATAAATCGAAGACGTTGCATTAGTGGGTCAGTAATTCAGCCAGTCCGTCAGTCAGGCAACGATTCTATATATCGATTTTACGTGTTCTGTGAATTGTCAACGACACAGATATCTTTAACGACAAGTGCTGTTTTAACACGCACTGGGAATATAAATAAAATAAATGGATACGTGACTCTAATACATAATACTAATACAGAGTAAGATGGATAAAACGTTAATTTGTCTACAATACAAGAGAAAACATAAAGATTCGTAGAAAAAAAAATTACGTTGACTGAGTTGACGTTTCGACAAATTATGATGAAATAAATACAATAATTATTTATTCATATTAAAATTAAGTAAAATAAGAAAAAAATCACGCCCTTAAAGGGTAGATTACATTGAAGCCAACATTATAACTATACTATCTTCTTCTTCTTCTTAGCTTAGGTAAAGGCTTCTGTGCGTTATTTGCAACAATTTAGCCAATGTCAAGTGATTATATTATTATATTTTTATAGTCAAGTCGTCAAGGTTCTCCGTCAAGTCATAACCCAGTTTAAATAGTACCAGAAAAACTAAGTTTTTACGGGGACGAATCCACCATTTCCAAAAGACACGCATTACACTTAAATTTCACTACATCTCACATGTGCCATTTATCCAAGTTACACCGGTTAAAATGTCACTAAAATTACACGAAAAAACATAAAAATGTAATAAAATAAAAATGTCGACGTTTCTTACAAAAATGGTGATTCAAAAACCCCAACTACCTATACTATCTTTTTAACATGTAATTCAGCAATAAATATATTTTGACTTTGACTTTGACCGAGCTAAGTGAGATGTCAGAGTCTACAGTCAGGCCATTTTAATAGGTAACATTTGATGTCTGTCAGTTTTATCCTCATAGTGAGGTGACCTGCTTAAAAAAATCGATTATTGTGAATGAATCGATACGGACTTGAAACATATGTGAATTTTAATAATCATCAGGTGAATCCCTGTCCCATTGTTATATTTTCTTTCGTAAATTTAAGGAGCAAAATAAGACAAGTACATAATTTAAGAAAAAAAAAGAATTTATTCAGTTTAACTATCAGAACTGTTATTAGTATTGTCATCATCATCACTGCTGTCAGCACTCAGAGATATTATTAATTCATTTTCAATAATATTGTCTATTCTCACATCTCGTTCAATATCTTGTAAAATCTCTACGATTTTTCTCGTCTTCTGTAGTGACTTCTGCACACGCAGTTTGTAGCAGAGACATCATTTTAGCAGTACTGAAGGGTGTTTCAGTATTGTTCCGCGCTGTATGACCCTATATTTGTGCCCAAATAAGCTCAATGGCGTTATACTGGCAATGGTAGGGACTAGGGAGGCAATCGAATAACTTGTGTCCATGCTCTAGGGCTAGTTCAACGATTACATAGCGGAGCTTGGACGGCTTAGTTGGTTTTACCAGATTTAAAAAATCAACTTTTAATAAAGTTGGACTTGCATCCACCCACACCATTTCTTACCAGCCACGAGACAATTTCTTGCTTTTTATTTGCTTGAGTTGGTGGTTTATCAACTTGTACAGAATGATACGGTGCATTGTCCATTATAATTTTCGATGGGTTTTCTAAGCTGACTAGCAGCTTCTCAAACCACTCTTTAAAAACCTCAAAGTTAATTTCCTCATGGTAATCACTTGTAGTTTTAGAGGCGAATGCGAGGAGGCAGTCTGGAATAAAACCTTGAGAAGGTGATGCCGCGTGACATATTATAAGTCGGGCTCCTTTTCCCGATGGAACTTTGGAGGTGGAGGCCGCTGTATCATCGGTCCATGTCCGCGAAACCGTATGGTTCGCATTCAACCATATTTCGTCAATAAACACGACATTGTCCCAATCTGTAATTTTATTTTATTCTTACTTGACGTAAGAATGTTACTCTCTTCAAAATAATATCGTAGCGTTCTAGCAGGATTTTCAGCTTGTCAGATTTTTTAAATATAAAGCCAATCGATTTCAAAACCTTTGATAGAGACGATTTACCGCCAAAAAATAAGCCAGCGTCTTTTAACGAACTCAATAGCTTTTCCCGTGTAGGATATTCTTTTGTCTAGTAATATCCATAAATGTGGTTGCAAAGTGCAGCAGCATCAAAATTATCAACGCCAACAATTTTCTTGTCCCTCTTTCTTTTTTTCGGTATACGTAAAGTATTATCTTCTGAGCCTGATGGTCCGTATTTCTCTTTCAGAATTTGAGTTACTGTCCTCTTCCCTATTCCTAATGCTTCGGCAACGCGTTCTCTCGGTTGTGTTAATGGTAAAAGAGGCCCATCGTCAACTGATTCACGTTCAAAATAATTGTACAATTTCACCACTAGTTCGCGAGATTGACTGTTTAGCGTTTTCCCCCGTTTCGACATGGTAAGACTGTAATGTTGTTCTTGTTTACTAATCGTTAAGCAATCGGAGTCCAATTTATAACCAGGTAAACGTAGTCCGTAAGATCAGTCCAATAAAAAAGCCGGGTCAGAAGAAAATAACAGAGAGCACACCAAAAACGAACAGTCACTTCGCACAACAACAAAAGACTGCGTCATGTAATGGCGACATGACATGGCGTCATCGACAGGCACTGGTGTTGCCAGCAACATCCCACCTAAATTGTACCTAACATCAATGATTTTTCTATTTAGTTATTTTTTGTATTATTATAGTTAGTTAAAAGAATAATAAATATAATTATGTTTTATTATAATCACAACGTGGTTATTAATTTATGGTGATATTTCTTCACAAGTAATCATTGCATTCGATTCAACTTATTAGCTTTCGATTTTTAGAGTAACAGTCCTAGTGTTTAAAAAGAAAAAGGGTTAACTGACGCAACATTGTAACGACGTTCAGTTCTTTTGATCAGAAATTGTTTATTATGTTTAGAATGGTTTATTAGTGAAAGCAAATAGTAAAATTACTCGTATCGGTCATTATTACAATAAATATGTAATCGTAATTGAAAAAAGTTAAGCAATTGTGCAGTTCTTATTTTATGCACGCCGTTACAAGGTTACGTTGTTGAATTTTGATGAATTGTCAAATGTTACCTATTAAAATGGCCTGACTTTAATTGCAGGATGCAGAGGTTGTATATGTTTTAAACATATATATAGAAAGACCCTCTTTTGACCGCAATCTCACGTGGTGGTAAGTGACGATGCGGCCGACCATTACTGCAAAACCGTTAATCCAATTTTGATAAAACTTGGTTGATAGGCAGGTTCATAGAATTTTTAAGTTCGAACATGAGTTTCCCTCAGAACCTAGAGCCCCAATTTAGCGATAAACGTTAGGTCACATTCAGGGCGAACTACTTGTTATTCTTATTTGATACGTTGTGCCTTGTAATAAGTTTTTTGTGAAAAATATATTTTTCTAAAATTATATAATTTAATCCATAAGCTTTTATAAAATTAGTGATCGTGACCGAGTGCTAATCAAAATGAGCCTAAACACGGCCAGTCTACTATTATCCCTCGAGGATTTCGGTTGTCCACCTTCCGTCTCCATCATCAGATCAGCTCGCTGTCACCACCATATTGCATTGTCATCAAAACCTGATAGGTATGCAAAATATCATCTCAATCGGTAGAGTATAACTGCTTTAAAAATCAGTTGCAAGATTCCACCCGGACATACATTGTAAGTTAAAAAATAATAAGCTAGTTAAAAAGGTCTACGTTTCTTTTCAACGCAGTTATAACTAGGTATGCTAAGTTACACACGTGCTCCCCGCAGCTGAATGCTAATAATTCTCATACGAGTATTGCCACGTTTTTAACTAAGTACCTACTTCTCCGCAATACAATAAACATCAATTTTAACCCGTCAATTCGATTGACACTGCCAACACAAGCCAAATGAGCTGTTTGTATTGTATTGTATTTTGTGTGTATATTCGAGTATAAAATGTGTTTTGCTGGCTTTTATTTTGGTCAACGAATAAGCATTGACATTCAGCGTGGCAGTGCAGCCAGCATTCTGGGCACGCTGCCATCGGGTGACGGTTTGCTGACCTGATAGGTACGTTTTTATTTTAGTTTTGGGTATATGTTTATGTCTTAGTATAATAATAATTCAATTTCTTATAAAAAATGTGTTTATTTGTATAACATTTCTCTTTTTATCCAACTTTTAAAAAAAGGAGGAGGTTCTTAGGTTCTTGTGTTTTTTTGTTGCCTCTTATATCCGTCATTTATAAACCGATTATAAAAATAATTTCTTTTTTTTGAAACGATATAGCCACGAAATCGCTAGCCGACTTAAAAAAAGAGGAGGTTGTCAATTCGTGTGTTTTTTTTGTTGCCTCTTATCTCCGTCATTTATAAACCGATTTTGAAAATTATTTCTTTAATTGACACGATATAACCACGAATGGAGATATTGCGTGGCAAAGTAGGTACAAAATAAGACGGCACGCTTGGTTTCATACAAGTTTACGTGTTTGCGGTGTCTATCTTGATATATGGTCTGTGGGCTGTACAGTAATACGTACACTAACCCACGTCATGTGTAAGCCTAGCTGGCCCCGGGCCTATCATAATAATACATCACCGGCCGCAGTAGGCCCGAGGGAATAGAGTCATATCTTTGTGTTTGTTTCACAAAATGTACTGGGAAAGAAAGGATTTACGAAATTCAGGGTTACTGATTACTTTTGTCATCATCAGCCGTAAGACGTCAACTATTGGACGATGTTTCTATCATCATCATCATCAATATATATAAAATCGTTGCGTGACTGACTGACTATCAACGCACAGCCTAAATCGTAAGTCCTCTAGAGACCTAAAAGGACCATGCCAATAAAATAAATAAAATAAAATAGTATGGAGCTGAAAGTCAGCAATGCCCTGCAATGCCCAAATTGCAGCTCTATGTCATATGATAACTTTTTAACAATATTTATATGATATCTAGATTTAATGTCATATACTCGTAAAGCACCGGTTCAAAAGATATTGGACATTAAACATGATAACTTCCTACTGGTTTTTATACATTTTATCGTTTACAGACAGCATTGCTATTAGTTTCTCACTAGGAACTTCATGATCATCACATAAGCTAAGCCAGATCAGTGTTCTTTTATATACTTATCTGTATGTTATCAGATAAACATGTAATATACTTTATCTGGGCATTTCTGGGGCAGAGATGGGCATTGTCCTTTGGAGGGTAAGTTCCTTTTGTGGTCTAGGGGTGCACTAAAAAAAGGAATTCCAGAAATTCAAGCCGTAACGGGGTGTAGCGGGGTGTTTAAGTTTTTATGGATAAGTATACGCGGACGAAATCGCGGGCAGTCCACTACTATTCTATATAATGCAATGGAGGGTACCATAATCACTACGCAGGCAGATTGGTGATCGCAGTGTTGGTGTTAAGTACTCAGGTGAATGCTGCTGCCTATCCCGTCGTTTAATCCCTCTCTATTAAGAGAGGCAGTGTAAGTGTGATCATTAGATCACACTTACAAAACAAACGTTAAACAAACGTTAAATTGGTGGCAAAAGTCATAATTTTATTAAGACTAATTTAATTCACTGAATTGAATTTGACGATTGTTTAAATTTGGTTGCGATTATGACGAAATGATAGTGACTGATTATCGATGTAAGTTTTTTAGTTTGTTTATATTACGTTCACATCATTTCTGGTGTGTAGGATTGACTGATTTAGTATTGTGAGCAGTTTTTATTAAATAAATTTGGCTTTAATTCTCTTAATTAATGTTTTTCATCGAATTACCCGAAATATCCGATTACTCGGTTAACCGTGCAGCAAAAACAGTAAAACCCAGTTTTTAAAATTGACAGTTTTTTGCATGAGGTTATACTGTCAAGCTGGACACACCACGGCATTTTTTTACATATGTATGAAGTGTACGTATGTACCTAGATAAAGTCAAGTGCAAATTCACCAACCCATATGCAAACGAGTGGTTAAAACGCTTTTTAGCCTAACCAAAGCTTTTTGAAAGATGTCTACAATAAGTGTAAATCTGTGGCGAGTTTCAGTATTGGGTACATTAGCGAACCCATTATTCATGTTCTAAACAAAAGTTAGCCTTTTCGGCAACAAATTAAGCGAAGCATAGGACTTTAATCGCCAAAAAATACACAATTTCGCTGTAGATATCCATGAGGCTCCAGAGAGCGCTTTACGCATAATTTATGTAGATAACCGTCACAACTTCGCCCATTTGTTAGTTGCCACTTTGTGCCGACCTCAATTTGTTATAACTGGCATTTTGTACGTCCAAATAATAGCTAATTTATTTTTGTTCGTGAACATAAATCTCTCATTTTGCAGCTTTGCATGCGATTATGATTGAGGTTGCGTCAACGGCAGGCAGAAATCTTCATACTTTGGATTTATTTTCTATCGAGAAAATATTGTCCTATCCTATTTCTGGTAAGGTGATCTCTCGGAATTATAATGTAGTGTCCATGTATATTTTTAATTTGAATATTGTACTTTACTTAGTCAGTTAAAAATAAAATCTAAGATTGGTAATTTTGCGTTATATACCCTAAATGCAGGCGGTGTTTATTACATACAAACTAATTCCCCTGGATAATGAGACTAGAGCAAATATTATTTTCACACCACCTGCTCGACAATGTCCAATTATATATCATGCAATCTCAACGTAAAGTCAAGCATTACCTCTTAAGGGAGTTAAAATTGTACGAAACTCCCTATAAGTACAGTGATTTGAATTTAGAATGTCAAATTCGTGTGGAAACTCATGGAAAACTCTAAGTAAAAAAATGCCCGTATGGCATTGTAAAGAGGTTTATTCCAAAATTTCACTGACCGCCATAAGCAGGACTCAAATTAAAGGCTCGAAGTCAAAGAATGTGAAACAAAAGACGGTGTTTGGCCCTGGATTTTTATTGTCTCGCAGAAGGTGTGAATAGTAGAGTATGCTCCTCTGAGTAAGCCTGTCTTCGTCTTGGGCAGCTTTAACCCCTCGGTTCACTCAGGACTCTACATAAGAGTCCCTCGTTACGCTCAGGGATCAATATGGCCCGTGACGTAACTGCTTTATCCCCTTAGTGCATAATCTACTTTTACCATACAGTCTATATCTACTACTGCCATGCTCCAATGGTTTTTTCCTATAAATTATTAGTAATAAAAAAACTTCAAGTAAAAGGAAAACACACAGGCATAGATAAAGTCCTTCATATATAATTCATTAATTTTTTTAAATCGGTACTGTTTTGGAGGAGAAAACAGGGGAATACGATCAGGAAAAATGTATGGAGAATATATAAATATGTATATCAATCTTATTGTCGGAATACGACGTTTTATCAATGAGGTTTGTATGTAAAGCTGTTTATGACGCGCTAGTTAGTTAAAAACCGTTGTTCTAAAGGTTTGAAAGGTAATTTTGAGTTTTAAAGCCAATTAGCATTTTCTTCCAACTTACCTTTAGGCACTGAGGAGTGGTTGGTAGGTAGTAGGTTACTTTTAAAATGAATAATGCTTAACTATATATATGTAACATTTATTTACACAAATAATAATACAACTAATACAAGGTATATACAAAATACATATGAAACAGTGGTGCTACCTGAAGACCGCTGCTAGCGATATAAAGGTAGCTCAACTGATCCAAATCACTACCAGACGGAAAAGTCTCTAAGATGCTGGCTGCATTGCCACACTGAATGGCAATACTAATGCGTCGAGCCAGATAAGAGCCAGCTCTCGGCTCACGCGTCGTCGTTTCACCAGATGCCCTGAAAGAATTTGGAAACGCGAAGGGCCCCGGTACGCCACGGACCCAGAGTCTCGACCCCAAAAGGCTCAAATAAGAAAGCTCTGTCGAGACTTGCATATTTGCGTCTTTTGAGGTCCTCAGCGGAATCTAAATAACTAAAACGTGCGCTAAAAGCGATACTATATTTTCTTAACGCCTTCCATTAGACAATGGTTATACATATATGTATGTGTTACGGAATGGATTTTACTTAGTAGGTAGGAATAGGTATGAGTATGCTTAATTTAATATCGGAGCTTAACGTATATAAAACTTTTATGCAGGCGCAGCTTACGCAAAGCTTTAACTGTTACTATACGTACCTATTATTGGCTTATGCTACCATGCAAACTGTTTCAAACTAAACTCGAGAACTAATTATTGAAGGATGTGTTTACTTGTTTATGCAAAGGAAGTCTGATATGATTCGGGAAGTTTATATGTTGTTAAGTTTAACAAGATATAAAAATATAAAATATATATATATAAACTATGGAGTATAACTTTGGGTATATATTTATGTAGCAAGTATGTGAAGGTAGCTAAAAGTTTGATGTGAAAAATTATCATCAAAGAGAAACAAGATAAAATCCTCTGTGTGATAATACGACCTCTGTGGCGCGGCGGGCGAAGGTTCGCCTGCGATGCAGGAGGTTGCAGGTTCAATGCCCGCCTCGGAACAAATATTTGTGCGATCTGCAGATATTTGTTCATGTGTTCTGGTTCTTTTCTAATATCTATCGATGTAATGTATTGTATTAAGTATATTATGCAGTCATCTAGTACCCATAACACAAACTCTGCTTAGCTTAGGGCTAGATAATGTTGTGAGAACTGCATTCAGCATTATTTATTTATTTAAGATACAAACATAAGTATGCAATTTTTGTAGCTTTTAAACAGTGAAGAGACCCGTAAAAGAACCAACATCACCGACATAGCTCTCACAATTAGTAGCAGTGGAAGTAGTTAGTAGTAGAGCTTTTTTGTAAAAGAGTTCGTCCAGGGAAATACTACCATCGTACCTATTTCTTGTAAGATGTGTAGGAATAATCTTCGCTCCTCTCGACGGGCCGACGATATTTGAAAGGACGCAGAAAGTCGATGGATGGAGGCGGCTTTATATCGTTCGTCATGGCATTCAATGGCAGAGGCCTATGGTCAGCAGTGGTTGATGATGATGATGAATTTCCTAGTGTCTTATATTATACACCAAAAACAAGCATTACATTTCGTAGAGCTAGTTCGTAGACATATGCTACGTATCGAGCGGTCCCAAATCTACGTTGTAGGTTCTTACCTACGTCACATCAACAAAAAGATATCCTCAGGCAAATACAAACAGACAAATGTTACTATAACAGAAAAATAATATGTAAGCTGCTAGCAAATGTAAACGAATTGCGTGTTATAGCAATATTATCTAGGGACCGGTCTGTAACTGAATATCATATCTCTGGCCTCGGATATTTTAACTAGGAGATTTGGGAATATTTATATCAAAATATATATTGATATATTTTTCATTATCATTCTTAAACTTGCAATAATTCAGATTATCTCTGGTTGGGAAATATTCTACGACCTTAAAGGCTTTAGTCTAAGCACAGATAAAAGAATACTATACTAGTAGTCTAAGTAAATTACCATATCTACACTTCATAAAAAAAATACGCAACTTTAACAAAGAAAGTTGTATTAAACAATAATATCAATTATTATTATTGCAAGCTTTCATTTAACTTGCAATGTATGTATGTTTGTCCGGGTGGAATCTTACAATTGAATTTTAAAGCAGTTATCCATGAGTTATCCTCAACCGATTAAGCTGAAATTTGGCATACCTGTCCAGTTCCGATGACAATACAATATGATGGTGACAGCGAGCTGATCTGATGATGGAGACGGTAGGTGGACAATGGAACTCCTCGATTGATAATAGTAGACTGGCCGTGCTCTACAGCTCATTTTGAACAGCCAGCACACAACAAGACAACAAGAAACAAAGAGAATAAGCGCCCAAAAATATTACACTTAAGGTCCCTTATTGAATGGGCCACTAGACCAACTTAAATCGTTAGTAAAGCCACTAGACACTAGTGGTTCGCACAATCGGTCAGCGGCAAAAATAAATCTAGTACCTTTACAATAAAAGTAAAATATATGTTATTCTAGTACCTATATAAATAAAAGATCTCCACAAAAGATTGTGGTTCCTTTATTAACCCGGGCTCTATTATACAGGATAATAGCCCTGTGTCCCGGTGACTTGTATTGTTAGAGCCATTCTCAATATAGCATTATTATTATACTTCTTTTATTACGTGGATGATTGAATATGATGCGGCAATGAAGTCTGATATGAAACACTACGTGGTGTGTCCGGCCTAAGAATAGACCCCTCCATCTCCTCCCGTGTATGTCGTAAACGCCGACTAAGGGATTAGAACTATTAGAAAGATTCGTTGGTATAATATTTGTCCTGGCTGCTAGCTTGTTAAGGAATGTGTTATTACTGGAGGAAAGCGTTAGCTGAGTCAGTCGTGGGAAGCAATGGCGGTGATAAGCGCACCACTTGTCACGTCTATATCCCACGATGGTACAACCCACAGTGAGAAGAGGCCCATTGACGCTCTGCCTACCCTTCTTGGGAAAAAGGCGTGTGTTTATGTATGTATGTATGTATGAAACAATATTGTGTCGAGAAATTGAAAGTTTTTATGCACTTTTTTGATCATTTTTAAATGAACCTTTGTTTTTACCCGAGTAGGGAAAAAGCAAATTTTCTATTTGACAGTCTATGTCTGAATGTGTCTATGTTAATCAGCTGTTAACTCCTAAACCACCAAATGTGGTGTTTTTCGATTTTAACTATCTCACCGCAATCATAACATATATAGCATTTAAAAAAACACCATGGTAGATTAGGTTTTTTGACGACCTCTTTGGCGCGGCGCGGGTGAAGGTTGGCCTGCGACCCAGGAGGTTGCGGGTTCGATTCCCACCTCGGAACAAATATTTGTGCTATCGCAGATATTTGTTCAGGGTGTTCTGGGTATTTTCTATATATAATAAAATATATCTATCTATGTAATGTATTGTATTAAGTATATCAGCTATCTTGTACCAAGCTCTGCTTAGCTTGGGGCTAGATAATGTTCTGTGAACTGTGCAGCATTATTTATTTTAATTTTATTTTATAGGTGAATTAACAACTCAACATTTTAATTATTTAGATCATATAATGTTTATTACCAAAAGAAAGGTCTTGGTGAAAGCATACACATATATATTTTACATAAGATAATGTATTGGGTAGACAGGCGACCGGTAGTGTTTAAAGTTCTTGGTGAAAGCATACACATATATATTTTACATAAGATAATGTATTGGGTAGACAGGCAACCGGTAGTGTTTAAAGTTCTTGGTGAAAGCATACACATATATATTTTACATAAGATAATGTATTGGGTAGACAGGCAACCGGTAGTGTTTAAAGTTCTTGGTGAAAGCATACACATATATATTTTACATAAGATAATGTATTGGGTAGACAGGCAACCGGTAGTGTTTAAAGTTCTTGGTGAAAGCATACACATATATATTTTACATAAGATAATGTATTGGGTAGACAGGCAACCGGTAGTGTTTAAAGTTCTTGGTGAAAGCATACACATATATATTTTACATAAGATAATGTATTGGGTAGACAGGCGACCGGTAGTGTTTAAAGTTCTTGGTGAAAGCATACACATATATATTTTACATAAGATAATGTATTGGGTAGACAGGCGACCGGTAGTGTTTAAAGTTCTTGGTGAAAGCATACACATATATATTTTACATAAGATAATGTATTGGGTAGACAGGCAACCGGTAGTGTTTAAAGTTCTTGGTGAAAGCATACACATATATATTTTACATAAGATAATGTATTGGGTAGACAGGCAACCGGTAGTGTTTAAAGTTCTTGGTGAAAGCATACACATATATATTTTACATAAGATAATGTATTGGGTAGACAGGCAACCGGTAGTGTTTAAAGTTCTTGGTGAAAGCATACACATATATATTTTACATAAGATAATGTATTGGGTAGACAGGCGACCGGTAGTGTTTAAAGTTCTTGGTGAAAGCATACACATATATATTTTACATAAGATAATGTATTGGGTAGACAGGCAACCGGTAGTGTTTAAAGTTCTTGGTGAAAGCATACACATATATATTTTACATAAGATAATGTGTTGGGTAGACAGGCAACCGGTAGTGTTTAAAGTTCTTGGTGAAAGCATATACATATATATTTTACATAAGATAATGTATTGGGTAGACAGGCAACCGGTAGTGTTTAAAGTTCTTGGTGAAAGCATACACATATATATTTTACATAAGATAATGTATTGGGTAGACAGGCGACCGGTAGTGTTTAAAGTTCTTGGTGAAAGCATACACATATATATTTTACATAAGATAATGTATTGGGTAGACAGGCAACCGGTAGTGTTTAAAGTTCTTGGTGAAAGCATACACATATATATTTTACATAAGATAATGTATTGGGTAGACAGGCGACCGGTAGTGTTTAAAGTTCTTGGTGAAAGCATACACATATATATTTTACATAAGATAATATATTGGGTAGACAGGCGACCGGTAGTGTTTAAAGTTCTTGGTGAAAGCATACACATATATATTTTACATAAGATAATGTATTGGGTAGACAGGCAACCGGTAGTGTTTTCCTTTCCTTAGCGATTATTCTGTGTGCAAGTTCGTTTTTACAATGTGTGTCTATTTGAACTTAATCTCTTTATAATTAAATTAAATTAAAATATTTATAAGCATGTATCTGTCTAAGCGTATGGATGAATTTGCTGCGAAATGTTCATGAATTGATTCAGTATCTGTGAGAAGGGCTGGATCTTATGAGTATTAATGGACCGATAGATGGGTCGATGGGCCCTTCGTTGCTAGCCGTTATCTGAGTGTATTCATGTGGAAAATACGACAGAAAATCCCTAAATAACTCTCCGAACATTGTTACTGGGAAGAAATAAGGTTCATTGTTTCGTGGCTTCGATTGATTGGTTTGGTTAGTTCTTGTTAGGGTTTCTTATGTCTTCTTTTATATTTTGTTCGCTTAATAATGTTGCTGCTGTGGCATAGCCCTTCCAGCTCTCCAAAATAATACACTGTGCAGTTATTTTGGCCATTGGACCCGTCATTACTATAGGTACTTACCAAGACAAAACGGACGCGTCGTCGTTTGTATTCAAAGCTTCAAAATAAGTTAAAACACGGAGAGAATGTAATTTCTCCAATTTTCCCGACCCATGTCGCGGAGTCATATTATGTAATTTCTCGCCAACAAAACAAAATGGTGGCCGCGACTCGCCTGTCACATTATTATGACATCCGACCCTGAACTTGTCATCAATGGACGATGGATTCCTTTCGAGGGAAAGTAATGGTAGGTACTTATAGATTTTCAGATTCATTTCAATTCGTACAGCTTGTTTAAGTATATTTTTGACGTGTTATTATAAGATAAGACAAGGATAACACTATAAACTCAACGTCATACCTACACATAAGACAAAAATGTTAATAATATGTTAATATGTGTTATGTTGTTGTTAATATGTTTTTTGTTTTTTTTTTTTGTACATTGCTTGGAATCCATCCATCATGTTAAATATTGTTTTTATATAAATAATAGGGGTTAAAGTATGAAATTGCCGTTGTAACAACTAGTAATTCTATCTCTATTCTTTGAATTGAGATAACACCTTCATGGTGTGAGATTTTCGTGTGAATCTTTTTTCACACGACACCAATAAGGTTTTTCTTTTCAAAAATGTGCATCATTTTGTTTTCCACTTTCAATTTTGTTTTTATTCAGCGCGAGACCAAAGCTTTAGACGTTAAAGATGGATACTTCGAAAATCCGAGTCATTTTTGAACACGAGTTCCGACGCGGAACTAACGCGGCAGAAGCGGCTCGCAATTGCAATCGCAACGCTTCCTTTGGAGAGGAGACGCCTTTAAACGCCTTCGTGATGGAAACTTTGACTTGAAGAACGAACCACGTGGAAGACCGCCCACACAGGTCATATAATAACTTTATAAGTCATACCAAAGTAGGTAGATATTAACTTTTTTCATTATTACGTTATCGTTCATTCGTGGTTTTTTCCTTTCTCAGTTTCTATTTTGAGCCTACCAAAATATAAAAGGTTTTTATATAATTAGAAGATACTAACTTCTAACCTAAATATAAATAATATCCCAAGAGACAAGTGCTTATTAAATTGTTGTCTTGCTTCATATAATTACCTCAGAGCTTACTAATCTCATAATAACAAGCTAAAAAGGAATTAAAATATCTTATTACTTGGTCATGACGTGTAAAGAAAATTTTGGGAGATGCTAAAAAAAGGGATATATATAATATATGTGTACTGAACAGGTGAAGGTAACGCTCTTTAGAGCATATTGCCAGTCCTTTTACACTTGCATTCTCTGGACCAACTATACGCAGACAGCATACAATGCCTTACGCGTTCAGTACAACAACGCGTTCAGGGTGCTGGTGAGGCGGCCTCGTTTCTGCAGCGCCTCTGGCATGTTTGCGGAAAGCAGAGTTGATGGCTTCCATAGCATCATGCGCAAGTGTGCGTCAATGACGGGAAGGGTCCGTGGAAGCCCGAACAGCATCGTGAACGCGTTGTCAGACAGGTGGGACTGTCCTATAGCAAACCCCTGGATGCGCCTGCATATTGGGTTTGTGAAAAATGATTTAATTTAATTTTTTAATTGTAAATGTGCCTCCCTACTCACCTTATCATAAGCGCAACTAACAAAAAAGGGATAATGTCTGAAATAAATAAATTAAATTGAATTGAATTGAATATAAATAATGAATAATGTTGGACAGTTCACACAACATTAACTAGCCCCAAGCTAAGCAGAGCTTGTGTTATGGGTACTTGATAACTGATATACTTAATACAATACATTACATATATAGATATTTTGTATTATACCTACATAAAAAATGCCCAGAACACCCTGAACAAATATCTGCAGATCGTATAAATATTTGTTCCGAGGCGGGAATCGAGCCCGCAACCTCCTGCGTCGCACGCGAACCTTCGCCCGTCTCGCCACAGAGGTCGTCGTAAATATAAAATGTGCTCATGTCTTTTAGAAATTATTTATCAAGGTTAAATGATTTTACGACACCGGTTTTTAAGTGAATAGTCATTAGAAATAACATTAAGGCGTTTTAGGTTCACGAAAAGTCTATAAAGAGATCTAGAACTTTTAAAATTTTGATAGAGTTCTTAGAGTTACCAAGAAGAAAAAATATATGATGTTCTTAAGCTTTTTACCTAGTGAAATCATAAATTCAATACACTATTTGAATTAAGGCGGATGGTCTCGCTTGAGCCGTGTTTTTTTTTTGTTTTTTTTTCTCATTACAGCTCATGCCTTTAAAGACATTTTTAATGTTTTTTTGTTTAGGCGCTAAACAAAAAAAACACTGGAAAGGGACCAAAATTTTGACGCATTTGCCCTGTGTAAAATTTCCCAACCACTTTTCATAAAAACTATGTGAGATAGAATTTTACGGTTTTCTATACTAAATTAAATGGCTATTTGTCCAGCATGCCATAGATTCAAAATACTCGATAGCAGAGTAAATTAAATAATTTCTCCATAAACGGGAACAAATGATGTAAAAAATGCCATAATAATTTTGGAGGGTCAACTTTGAGGGTATTTTTGAACAAGTTCGATGTAACATACAGGCTGAATATCGAATTCCAAGGCAAAAGCGTGATTGTCAACTCTTTTTATGTAGACAATGTAAAGAAATAACCGTAGTTAATATGCTTATTTACTATTTTAATTTATATAAGTGATTTGAAACAATTGTGCTACTTATTTTGTGCAACCATTTTCAGTAGCAGGAGACGTGTTTTTTTTTTTTTTTTTTTTTAATTATATCTTAAAAAATTAACACAAACAAAGTATTATACACTCAAAAGACCCTTATGGGTTTGTTCAGAGTGTATACAAACCTCCTTAGGTATGAATACATAATCTTACTCTGTAATACAGTATCCTCTTCACCGCTTAAAATAGGTAAATACATAAATAAGTTAGGTAATTTAAGTAGGAACTAGTTATGTTTGTCGTAAAAAAAACGTTGCATTCTGACTGAACCGATAAACTGGTTACCGGCCGGCATACAGCCATCAGTTGAGTCGAGTAATGCGCGCTAAACACGTGAATACAGGCTGTTCATAAAAAATGTGACTTTTATTTTTTAACTCTGTAAGTACTGTATTATTTATATATATTTTATTTATATTTATATTAGGTAGATTTTATGACTTTTAAATATGCAAATTTTTCATTTTTATTAAATAATACTTTTTTAAACTGTTTTTTATATTCTTATTTGTTAATGTATCTTTAGTGACTTTCGGAATTTTATTTATTATTCTAGGCACGATATAATTTGTTAACCTTTCTCCATACATATTTTTAGAACTAATAATCTTTAACTGTTTATTGGTAATTTGTCTGGTCGTTATAGAATGGCTCTTAAATGTCTCATTAAAGTTGTAATAGTTTTCTACAAGCAATGATAGCTCAATTCTATCGTGTATAGGTAAAATGTTACACTCTCTAAATAGTCCGTCGTAATCATTATAATGTTTTTCTTTTAGTTTTTTTGGCACAATCGCCTTGAGCAATCTTTTCTGTATGTTATATATTTTATCAATATATGTTTTATACGTTCGCCCATAGCTACTCAATCCATACAACATAATACTTTCCGCCAGAGCTTTATACAGAGTCATTAATATACTGTAAGGGACTTTGTATTTAAGTATATAAAATTTGGCCAAGATAGCACGTAGCTTATTGCATACATTGGAGATGTGACAGCCCCAGTTGAGTCTGTTATCAATAGTAAGTTCTAGGTATGTTTGCTCTGTCACTAGTTCTAGTGAGCCGCAGTTGCATGAACTGCTGTTGGAGTGTAAGCAAATGTGATCGTGGGCTAATAATTGCAAAGGAGTGTTAAGGTGAGTTTTATTTTTATTTGAACATATGTGTAGCAATTTGGTTTTTTGGGGATTTAATACCAGACCTGCATCATGGAACCATTTGTTTATAGATGTAAAGTCCTGCTGTAGTTGGTCCATAGCTATATTAATATCCTAATCGTCTGCCAACAAACACGTATCGTCAGAATATTGGAAGACAGTGCAGTGTTTAATGACATTTTCCATGTTTCCATGTTCCATACCTGAAACAAGGTAGGATTTTATTTACGTGAACTAGGAGTTCTATACGCTTAATAGTAGTTTATTTGTAATTCGGTCATTCTATGTACCTAATAAATGTATGGGGAAAACAAACAAATTTATAAAGTTTTGAAACTTGCTATTTAAGATACTTTGCGGCCAAAGTAAAAAAAAAAAAAAAAAACAGAAAAACTGTTAAATACAAATACAATCCTTATTAAATTCTTAACAAAAAAGGTTCTATTTTTTTTTATAGGCTTGACTGTGTCCAATCTAGCTAGTTTGCAACTAGTAGCAACTCAATGCATTTAAAACATATGGCCGAATTTTTTGGAATGCAAAGATGCTCTTAAACGCAAATAATTAAAAACGTCTAAAATTGAGGAATTTCTACTTTTGTACCCCTCGTTTCGTTTCGTATGAGCTAGTGCTGGCCTCTGGTGTCGGAGTTTGTCAAGTCGCCCGAGGGCCTCTGACATGGCTTATCGACTGCTATTAATCAATAACAGCCGGGACCGACAGCTTAACGTGCCCTCCGAAGCACAGAGCGATGGAAATCCGCACATAACTTAGAAAAGTCATTAAAAGCCTAGGATCGAACCCGGTATCGTTGGATTCTGAGTTGCACTATTGAACCGTTAGGCTACCATCGCTTTGTACCCCTAAAATGACTCGATGAAGTTTGTAGGAAAAGTGGTTGAAACTATAAGGTGTGGCTTAAATAGTTGATAATCCTTTACATACAGGTAGGAAGCATCATAACAGTTCAGAAAATAAAAAAATAAACATATAAAAAATCTCACGGTTTTTGAGGTATTGGAAAAATTTCTTCTTTAATAAACTTTAGTTTATAAAAAATAGACAATAGCCTCCTATAAAGGCTTACTGAAAAAATACCAAAAGCTGAAATTCCCCCAAAAATTTTACCAGCAAGATACATTTTTTTTAACGAATACCAATATTATGTCTGTTATTTTATCTCCTGTTGTAACCTCAACTTTATAGTTGTATGCTACCATTATGTGCCACTATTGTGTCAATGTGGTGTAAATTGTTGTACTACTTTTATGTCACTATCGCACAACGTTTTGTGTCACTATTGTGTCACATTCGTCAATATTTTGGACTTCACCCTAAGAATGTATTTAAGGGCACGATACCCCTAAACTATAGGTTTTTTATTATTTATTTTTTATTACGGAACACACAGATGGCCCTCCTGATTTTAAGCGGTAACCTCTGCCTTTAACAATGCATTATCTTATAGGTTACGTCCTATGTGGCATTGCACTGCGCCCGCCATCCTGAAACATAAAGATGAAAAGTCTCATGTGCCTGTAATTTCACCGTGTAATTTAATGTGGTGATACTTAACACAGGTTGACCAAGATATAACCAGTAAAACAACGAACGGATTAAGAAATACATAAAGTATGTAGAAACGTGATAAACTCTGTGCTCTACCAATAGGAAATCAAACATTGTTCCCCGATGCAAAAATTAGGTTTCGTCCCAAGTGTGTTGTAATTGCATGATAAATTGACTTGCCCTACTGACCCGAGTGATATCATATTTAGGGGCCCGTACTTAAATATATATCTACTAGCGATTCGCCCCAGCTTTGCACGGGTAGCCACCGGTGAATCCTCCCCCCCCCCCCCCCTATGTGCTTCTCCTGATTTTAAACTACCTCCCCACCAGTTTTCAGCCAAATCGGTTCACCCGTTCTTGAGTTATAAGTGGTGTAACTAACACGACTTTGTTATATATATATATATATATATATAGATGTAATGTATTTTATTAAGTACTAGCGACTTGCCCCAGCTTCGCACGAGTAGCCCCTGGTGAAAAACAGTCCTCCCCCGATATTTTATTACTTATTCTGCTATTCGGAGCCGAGAAGAATCCACCTAAGAAGAGATAACCAACATCGGTCCAGCCGATCTTGAGTTATAAGTGGTGTAACTAACACGACTTTGTTTTATATATATAGATAATCAGTTATCTAGTAGGTACTCATAACACAAGCTCTGCTTATCTTGGGACTACATAATGTTGTGTGAACTCTCCAGCATTGTTTATTTATTATTTATTTTTTATGATAAATATGAAAAGTCTTCTTCTTCTTATCTTAGGTAATGGCTTCTGTGCATTATTTGCAAAAATTTAGCCAATGTCAATTGATATAATAGTATATTTTTATAGTGAAGTCGTCAAGAGTCTCCGTCAAGTCATACCCAGTTTAAATAGTGGCAGAAAAACTGAGTTTTTACAGGGAAAAATCCACCATTTCCAAAAGACACGCAATACACTTAAATTTCACTATATCACACATGTGCCATTTATCCAAGTTACACTGGTTAAAATGCCACTAAAATTACACGAAATAACTCGAAAAAACTCATAAAAATTTAATAAAATAAAAATGACGACGTTTCTTTCAAAAATGGCAGATTGAATCAATATGAAAAGTCTCATGTGCATGTAATTTCACTGACATAGCCTTCAAATGAATCACATTACTACAAATAAATAAGTATGGTGGTACAGTTTTACCCAAAATATAAGTCCGATCGACTGTTTTCGTTTGCACAGAAAAGCGCTGCCTGATATCTGACAGTAGCGTAAAGTTTTGTATAACTCTGTCCTGCTTACATCTAAGAGTCGACTGATGAACGACCGGCCGCGATTTTGCCGCGAAATCGATTAACCGATAATAGCTCAAGTTTTTAGCGCGCGATTGCTATTGTTAGAAAGTAGGTTCCCGCGCTATAGAAATTGGTCTACAGCGCAGGTACATCGGGGCGACTTATATTTTGGGTAAAACTTTAGTACCCTGTACTATAAGGTACAAAAGTCCCTGCTAACTCGACCCCTTTTTTGTTGTTTGCTTTTGACCAATGAGACATGATGTACATTAAATTTAAATGTAACCCAAAAATTCCGTTCCAGCGGGACTCGAACCCGCAACCTTGCCTGTGATGACACCACTGCTATATCATCATAGTTTATTATTTTTCAAGTGTAAACCACACTTTATGGATAACATTAAATTTAAATGTAACCCAAAAATTCCGTTTCAGTTCTCAGGGACTTTTGATGCTGATAGTACTTTCTCGGACAAACACTTTCATCTTTCATATCTTACAGCAAAATGTTGTTCATTAGTCTTCTGTTTACAAAACTCAGAAAAATAAGAATCAGAGTTCCGGCACAATTTTCTGAGCAAACAACAGGGTTGTAATATCCTGTGTTATTCAGTTTTGTTTGCAAGCCCGAGGCCCGCGCTTCACTAGATTATGCAAATACTTGTTCTGTATTTTTCAATTCAGCCTGCTTCGGCAAATATGGAAATGTGACCTTTGAACGTCTCACTTGTGAGGTTGTTTGTACATGGAAAGTTAGTTTGTGGTCTGTTGAACATAGACGTTATGTGACTATTGAACTTGAAAACACCATGGATCAGTTTTTTGTGATAAAAATATTTTTCAATTAACGCTTTTGTAAAATGTACATCTGACTGGTGATGATGATGATGATGATGAAATTAGTAAGCAGAACCGTGATCTGATAAAAATGAGCCCAAACACGGCTAGTCTACTAGTCTTCATCATCAGATCAGCTCACTGTCACTATAATATTGTATTGTCATCGGAACTTGAAAGGTACGCCACTGAAGACCCGGGCTGAACGCGTTGGTTTGGCCTCAGCTTTATTCAGATTGTACATTATTTAAACCAAATTTTACACAACTTGATTGAATTGCTTTAACTTTTGTAATTATACAACTATAACCAAACTAACGGCCATGTTGCGCGCTGCTTTTGATTGAACTTTGATAATTTGACTTGTTGTCGTCTCAAAGTACGTATATGGAGCAACATTTAGCAGATTTAAGTTCAATTTTAGCTTTGCACGTGTTTGTAGGGCGTTCATATCAATTTAACTTTGGTTATTACTTTACTGATCGATAAAACTGACGACTTCGACTTTCGACTTTCTTTGTCTGTGATCGATCATGATTATGCATGTTTGACCACGTGTAAATACATACATACATAGACACACGCCTTTTTCCCCGAAAGGGTAGGCAGAGCCTCAAATGGGCCTCTTTTCATCGTGGGTTGCATCATCGTGGAATATAGAGGTGACAAGTGGTGAGCGTAATCTCTATAAAATGACCAAGTTCATTGTTTTACTACTACACGCTTTTACTAGCTTATAACTAACAATGTAATCAAATCTGGTCAGAGCTTCTGTTTGAAGCGACGCGTGACCCGAGAGCTGGCTCTTATCTGGGTCAACGCATTAGTATTGCCATTCAGCGTGGCAATGCAGCCAGTATCTTAGGGACGCTTCCGTCTGGTAGTGATTTGGATCAGTTGAGCTACCTTTAGATCGTTATCAGCGGTCTTCAGGTATAGCAACTGTTTCATATGTTGTTTTTTAAATTTTGTATTTACATATTGTTTTATTTGTATTATTCTTTCTGTAAATAAATGTATCAAATCTTTTAATTGAATTTTCGACCACTTCCCGATATCCGATTGAACTGAAATTTGGCATATAGGTACGTGTCAAGTGCCGATGATAATACAATATTACGGTGACAGCAAGCTGATCTGATGATGGAGCCTGGCAGTGTTTGGGCTCATTTTGATCAACTTACGATAGCCGGAAGATTACAAATTCTAGAAAAGCGTGAAAGAAAACAAAAATATTATTTTACCAACGAATTATCTTATGTCACCCAACTGGTATTCTTATCCCATTCATCTGCTTGTGGAACCACGTTTTTCACTTACACAAATAGAGAAAAACTTAAAAAACAAGGAGCAAAAATCTTATTTTACCAACGCATTATCTTATGTCATCCAATTTGTATTCTTATCAGACCATTTGCTAACAGAACCGACTTCTCAACTTACACAAACGGAGAAAAACGTATAAAACAAGGAGCGGGAACGAGCATACTGCTGACAAGCCAGTGTAGCTTCCGGCCTGGGACGGCTGTCTATTTAGCTCAGTGTTTTATTGTTTGCTTGGAATAAAACCTTCATTTCAGACTTGGTATAAATCAATTCTACATCACACCTACAGTTGTTTCTACATAAATGAACATATTTCTGACAGTACACATGTTAATGTCTGTTGAGTCAACAGATAATTGCCTTTTTGGAAACGATTTCTTTTGAGTTCAGTACCTAACTATAATTGAAACTATGTATGAAACTACCATATAACATTTTTAATTAAAATCGCTTCAGGCTTTTGGAAACAGTAGGTTTTTTAATTTTTTTGCTTAAATCTTAGGAAGTTTTTTTTTTCTGTCAAATGTACCAATTACTTCAAAATAATAAACATACAATCTTAGAATCCTGCGTGACGCGAGTTATGCATGGCCCTCGATATAAATCCGTTTTATTCAAGAGTTGCATACTATACCTTATACCAAGGCTACGAGAAAAAGAGAGATTTAAGCGAAAATAGACATCTAATTCATCAGTTGAATACATTTGCAATCGATTTATTGTTAATGTACCACTAAACTTTGTGTTCGTACAACTTACAGTATTCAATATAGTGCCAATTTACTAATCACAGCAAAGAACACAAAACAGTTTTTATTCTAATGCTAAACTCTTTGTCGAAAATGTCGACCAATCAAATCTCGAGTAGTTATTTGCACAAGAAGTTTGTATGTCGAGTTTTCTTTGCACATGGATTTTGTGTCGAGAAATTTTGCGCAAGGAGGTTGTATACAGTTGTTATTGGAGAGTGTTGCATTGAGATGGAGGCTCGAGTATATTTGGTGTGTTCTAAATTCAAACACCAAAATAGTGATTAAAAGTGCTTTTTATTCACTGTTATCAGTGAATAAAATAACCTTTTTTATAGGGGGAATGGTATAAAAATAATAATAATACCATGACTACGAGAAAAAGAAAGATTTAAGCGAAAATAAAAATTTAATGTAGAAAAAAGGAAGAAGGTTAAGGGTAGTTCTTCAGACACAAAATTTTCGATGTCTGTGGGTATATTTCTGAAACCAACTAACAAAACGGCGTGTTATTTTTTTATACATATAGTTTAGCTTTAACCCTAACTGGGACAAATAATATTTTTAAAATAATTGCAGTGTAGGTATAAATTAAAAATATTAGAAGTTAGTTCTTCTGATTCATATGACGCGTCCGCTTGCCATTTTCCGGAACAAAATGGTCGATGTCACATTTTCCCTTTGATAAATCAATATAAATTATAATTATATTGAAAGGAAATGAAATGTTCTTGTACAAAAAAAATGTGTATTGGTTATAACTACCTTAATATGTTTATAAATCGGTAATTAAGAAGTGTCCGGCATATAATACTGATTAATATGGCGTAAGCTTCGCTTGACCCTAATTGGTTGGGTAGTAATAATGAGAGTCTGACTTCCCACGCGGGGGGAAGCCAGTCGTGCAACGGATGAGCCAGAAGGTGGACGTGCGGCTGGCTGGCTTAGATCACGGTGTTACTAAGGTCAATGTCTGATTCATCTGTTCTTGGTTCAGGTAGAGTAATGATTACAATGCCTACTTTATAAAATTTATTTTATTGTTTTCCAGCTTCAATCTGTATTTCGTGTGATGCTGTTGGGTTATAGATTCGTGTAGAAAAATTACAATACTGAAGTCTGTATATCTGATGAGTTATACATGATTGAAGGCAAAATCCTGACTCATCTGTGCCTGATTCATACGGTCAAAACACCATATGAATCATAAAATAACGAAGTTTTCTCCTCTCCAGCACGAAAGGAACGCTTTTTTGTGTAGTAGTTAATTTCTGTTATCTTACAATATTCTCGCTTTCCCAGAATTATTATATACTGTTTTAGAAGGCCCAAGCTAAGCTGGTATGGGAACAGCCACTTTTGGTTTTGGATGTTAAAGTCCTCCAAAAGCACTAGTTGAGCATCAGGGTTCCGTTGTTGGGCCACATCCGCCACAGTAACCTGGTTGTCTCCTGATCTCCAGAAAGTGAACGATATAGACTGGCATAGATGATGTTATAGATCAGGGGTTCTCAAAGTGGGCGATAACGCCCCCTTGTGGGCGCTGCAGGCCTAAAGGGGGGCGGTAAGAGACCCATAAAAAACGGGGGTGTCAAATCAGACACACTTTCGCATTTTAATAGTTATTAGTATTCCTAGATAGGTCATTTTCGTAGATAATAGACCGCGGGCAATCATGTTTTAACAAGTTTTTGTTAAATAACCTGATTTGTGCATGCATCTCCGCTAATATAGCTCACAATAATTAATTTAATTTTAAGTTGTAGTGGTTTTTAAGCAGGTGAAAAAATGGGGAAGCTAATCATAATTATGGGGGCGCTAAAAAATAATTTATTCTTAAAGTGGGTAGTAGACAAAATAAGTTTGGGAACTCCTGTTATAGATAGATAGATAGATAACTCTTTATTGTACTCACCTTAGAATAATAAAATAACAACATACTTATATTATCTTACAAACTAGTTCACGGTGATACAGTGGGTGGCCTTATCGCTAATAGCGATCTCTTCCAGGCAACCGTTAGATGGACAGGATTGTAAAGAACGTGAGGGGAGGTGAAGTTACAATAAAAATACAATGATGTTATCTGAACCTTTATCCACCAAAATCAACAAAAATAATAATTCAAGATCACGCAGGCGCACAAAACAAATGTCGCCCCAGGCATGAATACAGATACCAGCTTTTTGTTTAAAATTGTGCTCCATCCAGAGCATAGCCTGGGTATGTCAGGTATGCTGTATCGTGAGGATATTGAATCTGCGTCTCCGTGAGCGTCACTTTTAAAATAAGGCTTGGTGGGCCGGCTCTAAGTTTATTCAAGTAGTCGTTGGCAGCTGCTCGTCGGATCAATTGGCCATCAATGCCGAGGTACCTCAGGGGTCGGTGCTCTCTGCAACCCTGTTTCTGCTGCACATTAATGATCTGCTCATGCCCAATATCATTGGGTATGCAGATGACAGCACAGTTATGGAGAGACACGTTTCCACTGTTCGAGCTAGTCAGAATGAAATTCAGGAGCTAAGAGATGAAATGCTGCAGCGTTTGAATTTGACTATCAAGGCTGTGTACGACTAGGGCGATGCTTATCTAGTTAAATTCAACGCCTCTAAATTGCAGGGTTGTCCCTTCTCGGTGAAAAAAAGTCAGTTTGTTCAGGTTCTCAATTTACGGGATGTACCTATAGATATTGGAGATTATCTTAAGCTCTTAGTTGTTTCACTTACGCTGACTCTCAACTTCGGCTCATATATTGAGTCAATAGCAAAAACAGCTGCTATGAAGTTGGGCATCCTGAATAAGCTAAAGCGTTACTTTACACCGGGACAGCTGCTCAGTTTGTACAAAGCGCAAGTCTGGTCTGGTATGGACTCGATCGAACGCAGAGCTTTCAGGCTTATAGGAGAGCAACATATGGCGGGGACTAGGATCCAGAGATTCTAGCACCGCCGTAAAGTCGCATGCCTTTCGATCTTCTATAGGTTACATTTCGGGGAATGTGACATACGGCAGGCTGCTGTGCCAGTAGGGGACTAGATTGGAGACTGCAGGGACGCCCGAACCCCCCAAGCAATGCCATCGGGTCTTCTCATACATTATCCAGTCCAAAGTCCTTTATTTCCGATAATGTTGCATTGAAGACTGTTGGAGTGCAGTGGATATAACTTGTAGCAATTTTTTTAATACATTCTTCCATAAAATAGGAGGAGGTATACATAGGAAGTTTTAATTTACATTTTGTATACAAATGATTCGGTCTATCAATTTTATCATAATATGATAACGTGGACATCGGGAACTTTTTTTAATTATTTTATTCATTCCCGTTGTCCACGTTGGATTGGACGAAGCCAACGTGAACATCGAGAATGTTTTTTAATTATTTTATTATATTTCCGTTGTCTACGTTAACGTAGACAAGCTCAACGTGGACAACGGGAATGAACCGAATAGCGGTGTAGATAGTGACAAGTTTGTGACTTTATTATTCGTGTCTAAGTAGTATAAGTATATTCCTATAGCGGGGGGGGGGGGGGGGGGGGGGGGGAGCGGGGGTTTCTGTATGCTTTATCGAAGTTACCCGCGTCCGTAGGAAAATACCCTTGCGTCCGTAGGAAAATACCCTTGCGTCCCTACACGTGATCTCTGGGTGCTGCCAAACGGGTAACAACATTTCTGGTGGTAGGCTTCGGCCGTGGCTTGTCACCACCCACTGGACAAAGTCAGTCCGTGAAGTGACATTGTCGTGTTTCGGACTGATGTCCAGTGTAGCCATTGTGGAAGTGACGGGTTTGAGCAGTTCGTGCACTGGTTTCAGCATGTGCGTTTTAGAGAGCGCAGCGGTGCAAGTGTGCCGGGTGGCTAGGCTTGGAGGGTAGCGGGATCCGAAGCACGGTTCTCCGCTGGCCAACCGCAGGTTGTAGGGGGCCCAACTAGTCAGTTAGTCACTCATGAAAGGCTGGCCCGCCGCCTCGCAAAAAATCCCAGAATGCTCCATCGTGCCGGTTGGCGACCGGATGAGAGGACCCGATGGCCATTCCTGGGGGGGTTCGGGCATCCCCGCAGTCTCCAGCCTAGTCTCCCACTGGCGCAGGAGCCTGCTGTTTGTCTCTAGGTTTTCGCTGACCAGTGCCTCGCTCAACAGCCGTTTTTTCCACTAACCTAAACACTCCAAACCGACTATGAAAAAGTTCAAAAATAATAAGTCGTTTCTATAGCGGAAGCATTTCCTCTCGCTTCAAGTGCACCTCTCGAATATTCGAGGGCTGCACTCCAATCTCGATCCGGTCCACCACCACCTAGAGACCGCCAAGCCTCACTTATTATTCCTCACGGAGGCGCAGATTGTTTGTCCTGCCGATACAGCATACCTCACATACACAGGCTATGCTCTGGAGCACAACTTTAAACCCAAAGCTGGTATTTGTCTATTTGTCCGGGAGGACATTTGTTGTCTGCGTCTTCGTGACCTTGAAGATCCCGATTTTTCAGTTTTATGGACTTTGGTGGACACTGGCTCAAATAAAATTATCTATGCTGATGCTGCTAATTTATATCGGTCTCACTCTGGAGACTACGAAACAACCAGGTTGTTCAACTACATCTGTGAAGTGGCGGATGTGGCCCAACAACGTTATCCTGGTGCCCAATTGGTGATTCTGGGGGACTTTAACGCCCACCGCCAACAGTGGCTGTTCCCATACCAGTTCACCGACCATGCTGGGAGAGAGGCGTGCAAACTTGCACTCACACTAAATCTCACTCAGCTGGTCAATGAGGCAACCAGGATTTCAGACGTTGAGGACCACACAGCCAACTGCTTAGACCTTCTGCTGACGAACGAGCCGGATCACCACTCAGTATCAGGGTACATCAGATCACTGTGTGGTGAGGTCTGTATCGTCATACTCGCCACCCGTTCCCTCACCCAGAGGAAGTAGGCGAGTGTGGCGTTACAAGTCAGCAGACTGGGATGAGATGCGACATTTCTTCGCTTCTTATCCTTGGCGGCAAACCTGCTTTTCTTCTTGTGACCCGACGGTCTGTACTGATGCCATTTCGGAGGTGATCAAAAGAGCAATGGAGTATTTTATTCCATTCTCCGATGTTTCACCTTCAGGCAATGCTCGCCCATGGTTCAGTCCCGCGTGTGCTAGTGCAGAAGCGCTAAAACATGTGGCTTATCTTGCCTGGGTCGACGCAAGAAGCGGTAAAACCTCGGATGCACGGATTAAGAAGAAAGCCTTTAACAAAGCCGCCAAGTCTTGCAAGAAGGTGATACGGAAGGCTCGCTTCGATCGGATTGGCCGTCTGGGGGCTAAGCTTGCCACATATCCTGCGGGAAGTAAAGCTTTCTGGTTTCTGGCTAAGTCGGTGGAAGCGAACTTCAGCCGCCCTTCACTCCCTCCACTACTGAAACCGGGCGGATCCCAGGCTCACGCTGCGGTTGAGAAAGCAAATTTATTTGCTACTCAATTTGCGGAGGCTTCGCGTCTTGACACCTCTGGCGAAACTCCACCCAGCCTTCCTCGGTGCGAAGCTTCAATGCAGGAAATTCGCATCCAGCAAAAGGAAGTGCTCAGAACGCTACGTAGTCTCGACGTGAATAAAGCTAGTGGTCCGGATGGTATCTCGGCTATAGTGTTGAAAACCTGTGCCCCTGAGTTGTCTCCAGTATTAACGCGACTTTTCCGCCTCTCTTTGAAAACTGGTGTAGTCCCTAAATCTTGGAAGCTCGCTAACGTGCAGCCTGTACCCAAGAAAGGCAGTCGTGCTGACCCTTCAAACTACCGCCCTATTTCGGTCACCTCCCTACTTTGTAAATGTATGGAGCGTGTACTGAATAGGAAGCTCCTTGCATACCTCGAAGGTAACGACCTCCTCAGTGATCGTCAATACGGATTTCGCCGACACCTGTCTACTGGGGACCTTCTTGTGTATGCCACGCACATATGGAGCGAGGCCATCGAGAAATATGGTGAAGCACTGGCTGTTTCATTAGACGTCTCGGAGGCCTTTGATAGGGTTTGGCATGCTAACCTTATTAGCAAGCTTCCTGCCTACGGACTGCCAGTTCAATTCTGCTCCTGGCTCGCAGACTTTCTGAGGGAAAGATCCATTCGAGTAGTTATTGACGGCTGCTCGTCGGATCAATTGGCTATTAACGGGGTACCTCAGGGGCTACCTGCCACACTGTTTCTGCTGCACATTAACGATCTGCTAATGCCCGGTATCATTGGGTATGCAGACGACAGCACAGTTGTGGAGAGATATGTTTCCACTGCGCGAGCTAGGCAGAATGAAATTCAGGAGTTAAGGGATGAGATGCTGCAGCGTCTGCATTTGACTCTCAAGGCTGTATCCGACTGGGGTGATGCCAATCTAGTTAAGTTCAATGCCTCTAAAACGCAGGCTTGTCTCTTCTCGGCGAAAAAAAGTCCGTTTCTCCAAGGTCCTGTATTCCATGATGTACCTGTAGCTATACGAGATCACCTCGAGCTCTAAGGTGTTTCGCTCACGCCTACTCTCAACTTTGGCTCTTACATCGAGTCCAAGGCAAAAACAGCTGCCATGAAGCTAGGCATCCTGAATAAGGTAAAGCGTTACTTCACACCAAGACAGCTTCTCAGTATATATAAAGCACAAGTCCGGGGTGGTATGGAGTACTGCTGCCATGTTTGGGATGGTTCGGCCAAATACCAGCTTACTGCCTTGGACTCGATCGAACGTAGAGCTTTCAGGCTTATAGGTGAGCAACATATGGCGGAGACTAAGATCCAGAGTCTCGAGCACCGCCGTAAGGTTGCATGCCTTTCGATCTTCTATAGGTTACATTTCGGGGAATGCTCCCAGGAACTGCACGATCTGATCCCACTATCTCCTTTTCATCACAGGACGAGCAGGCGTACGGCTCTGTACAATCCTTACCTCATTGGTATACCTTCTATTCGCACAAAACGTTTTGGTTCTACCTTTATAATGCGAACTGATAAGGAGTGGAATACACTACCGTCGTCTGTCTTTCCTGAAAACTATAATCTGGGTCTCTTCAAGTCTAGAGTGAATAGGTGCCTTCTAGACCTTTGTGCTCCATCTTCGGCCACATCGTCACTTACCAACAGGTGAGATCATGGTTAAACAAAGGTCTATCAATGTTAAAATAAAAAAAAATAAAAACCTAGTAATAAGCATAATAAAATATAATGTAGAAAAAATAACACAAATTTGTATGCATTTAGGTGTATGTATAAGAACGCCGTTTAAAAATGTTTTACAGGAATAATTGTTGATTCATCACATTTTTTCGGTAATATGATCACTGATAATTGTTTTCATAAATACAAATTATTGTAGTTGTTAAAATATGATTATTTTCTTAGTACAGAGCCAAATATTTAAATATAATATTTCCGATTCTGATTCATCTGTAGCAAATTCTGATTCATCTGGGCACAAAATATTTGAACGTAGATATCTTGGTAACTACTTCATAAAAACAAGCCCCTCATTGAAATATATGTTCTTTGGTTACCTTTTTTCATATGAACATGTGCGACAGACCAGAAAGTGAAAAAAAAAATTGCCCAGATGAATCAGTCGAAGAATGAAATTTCGAAGAACTACCCTTAAATTAATTAAAATGCACGCGCAAGGAGGTTGTATACATTGAGGCAGAGGTTGAATATGCACCCGCATATATTGGTGTGATCTAATTTCAAACACCAAAATAGTGCTTTTTATTCACTGTTTTCATTGAATAAAATACACACGACTTTTTTTTTCTTTTTTTTTTCTTTATAATTGGCGCATCACGGCTTGTGCATTTGCCATTTTCAAGTACGTATCTGTATTTTCACTATAATGTATTTTCAATATATTTTGCAACGTTACACTCCTTCCAAGTCGTCAAAGTCACAGTCGAGTCATGTTTTAGTAAAACGGTGGCCAATTTTACTAAAACTTTGGTAGACAATTTCCACCAATTTCAAAAATCACGATATCACTTCCATTTCATTTCACTACACTTGTGCTTTTTAAACGAGCTACATTAGTTAAAATGCCACCAAAATAACACAAAATAACTCAAGAAAACACTAGGAAAAGAAATAAGATAAAAGTAGACAACGTCTCTTTTCGAAAATGGCGGGAAGAGTCCTTACACACGACTTGAGAACCTCCTCCTTTTTTTGAAGTCGGTTAAAAATAAGCTTTTTAGAGGGGGAATGGTATAAAATTATTTTTTTATATTTTAGACTGCCATTGTATATATTTTATTGTATTTAGATAATCCGTTTGTGAAAGTAGGCTTTCAAAGAGAGGTGTTTATTGCAGTTTGGGGTCTAGCATCGCCTTTACAGATTTGTTATTGTTATTCTTTTTAAATTGTAGCTGTTACTGTTACTGTTACTGTTTTAAAGTTTAATAAACTTCCCTTGGCAAGCAGCTAGGTGCTATTTTGAATTATTAACTTCGCGGGTAAACTTTATACTGAAATTGGTGTAATGAAGTTAGGTAGTAAACCCTTCTTATTATGTTAGCCCGCGGGCAAGTTCGTGAACTTAAATGAAGCGGAACAATGTTTGCTTTAGCGTGTCGTTATTTGTTAGAACTAAGGTGGCCCGTTTTTAATAGCATGCTTTAGCCTTTGCTTATGATAACAATAAATCTTTATTTTACTCGAAACCTATAATAAACATTAACATAATCATTTTTAACACACGATTGCATATTCACAAGAAAATCTTATAGTAAATACCTAGAATATAGAGTAGTATAATAATTCTTATTTAATTATTAGTATAATTCGTAGTAACACGTAAAGTCTCGCCATTCATTGCAAAAAAAGTAAAAAAAAAGAAGTGTTTTAGTGCTCCGCCATTCGACATAAAAAGGACTATGTTCTAAATTTTTCAAACATAACTTGAAGAATTGTCAGTCAAAATAACATACAGACTACTATACTCTGTCTACGATATAGACCGTTCAACCAAGGCCAACCAAGGCAGGTGCCATCTTACGGTGAACGAGCTGTAGACGTGATCAGTTTCGCGTGATGAACGGACATACAATAATAATTGCTGCTCATAAAATACCTATTAGTCAAGACACTTGCCTGACACAGGAAAGATACTGGATAAACCTTAGTTATAAATAGAGGAGAGGTATGTAGGTTCAGTATTTATTAACGTGACTAGGTACTCTTACGTCAAAAGCTCTTATGACTACACTACGCTCAAACTTGTTCAACTTTAATGAAGTGGAACGCAGCGAGATTTTAAAGTGAATTATACACTAGGTATCCATATATATAAAATATTCATAGGTTATGTAGGTTAATTGAATATGGTAGAGTGCAGTCGGGTTCTACTGCTGCAAATACTATGGAAATAATGTTCAATGACAACTCCACTTTTCTCTATACAATTAATTCAGTTGATTCTTTCTTTTTCAGAAACAGACGTCGTTTGCTTTTACTTTATTTCTTTTCCTTGTGTTTTTTGAGTTACCTATTTTGTGTTATTTTGGTGGCATTTTAACCAATGTAGCTCGTTTAAAGAGCACAAGTGTAGTGAAATGAAATGGAAGTGAATTGCGTGACTTTTCAAATTGGTGGAAATTGTCTACCAAAGTTTTAGTAACTATGACCACCGTCTTGCTACGAGTAAAACATGACTTGACTGTGACTATGATGACTTGGAAGGATTGTAAAGTTGCAAATTATATTGAAAATACAATACAATACAAAAACAATACTTAAAAATGGCAAAAGCACAAGCCGTGCGGCATCAATAATCTATAAAAAAACCGACCAAGTGCGAGTCGGACTCACGCACGAAGGGTTCCGTATCTATAAAAACGACAAAAAAACAAGTTTGAAAAAAAATAAAAATAAAAATTTCACGCAAAAAGTGGTAACCCATCCAAAAACTGACCTCGCAGATCATTGGAAATTTGGAACTACATTTGGAAAGTCACGTTTGTTGTATGGGGGCCCCCTTAAATATTTATTTTATTCTATTTTTTTGTATTTGTTTTATAGCGGCAACAGAAATACATCATCTGTGAAAATTTCAACTGTTTAACTACCACGTTTCATAGGATACAGCCTGGTGAAAGACGGACAGACATATATACAGACAGACAGACGGACGGACGGACAGCCGAGCCTTAGTAATAGGGTCCCGTTTTACCCTTTGGGTAAGGAACCCTAAAAATAAAACTAATTATTATATAAGAAGATTGTCAGACAAAAAAATACCTAAATTAATTATTACCTTCGTAAATTACCTAAGGTATTTTTTTTTATACTACTTTAATGATCGAACAAGCAGATGGCCCACCTGATGTTAAGCGGTAACCTCTTCCTATGAACAGTGCATTAACTCATCGGTCACGTCCACCTAGGACGCGCCCTATGTGGCATTGCACTGCGCCCGCCACCCTGAGACATAAAGATGAAAAGTCTCATGTGCCTGTAATTTCACCGGCACCCTTACCCTTCAAACCGGAAAAAGCAATCCGAGCACTACTGCTTTGCAGCAGAAATATGTGTGGTGGTAGTACTTCCCCGGACGAACTCTTTAACATAAAAGCTCTACTACTACTAAAATGGTTATGTGGGTCAGAAGAGAAAAGACGACGGAAACAAACGGCGTTTGAAGTAACAAACGCGGGATTTTCCATCTCTGGATTAAAATTGCAATACCAAGGAGAAATGAGTGGACTGATCTAGAGATTAGGTATCTCTAGCTAGATCTAGTTCTAACTGGGTCTTACGTAGGAAAATTAGGAAAACAGGTTGCTGGACCGTCGTTTTCTGTTCAAAATAAGCTTGCAGAGGTTTCATATACGTTTCCGTCTTTACCATGTTTGAAACGGAGCACATACGGATTCAATCCGCGTTTTTCTGGTTTAAGAATTTATTCTCATAACAATTCACTTAACATGAGAACTTATTTAATGCGAGTATACGAGCGTGCTCGTGTACTCGTAGCGTGCTACATTAAGAAAACCGTTTCAAAATAAACTTAGGTCTATATGACAAGTACAACACAAATAACTAAACATTTTCATAGCCGGTGAGGTTATCTTTTTAAACATGAACTTTGTAAATTTTTACTTCATATTCTACCTAGTGTTTTTATTGTAATTTTGGTGGTGTAGCTGTGGTATCACTGATTGTAATTAAAACTCCTTACTTTGTTTGTCCTTTTTTATTACGTCTTGAATGACGGAACGCGCAGATGGCCCACCTGATGTTAAGCGGTAACCTCTACCTTTAACAATGCATTACCACATAGGTCACGTCCACCTAGGATGCACCATAATATGTGGCATTGCACTGCGCCCGCCGCCCTGAGACATAAAGATCACCCTGAACAAATATCTGCAGATCTTACAAATATTTGTTCCGAGGCGGGAATCGAACCCGCAACCTCCTGCGTCGCAGGCGAACCATCGCCAGCCGCGCCACAGAGGTCGTCAATACAGAGGTCCGAGGGAACTGGTTTATGCGATAAAAGTATAGTATGTTCATAGGTCTCATATGTGCCTGTATTTTCACCGGCACCCTTACCCTTCAAACCGGAACACAACAATGCGAGCACTACTGCCTTCCGGCAGAAATAGGTATGGAGGTAGTACTTCCCCGGACGAACTTTTTCACAAAAAAGCTCTACTACTACTACTAGGGTGTAGGTAAATTAGCTAAAGAGTACATGTGTGCTTTAGTTATATATAAGTGTATTGTATGTCTCTTCGAAAGTGTGGAATTTGTACTCCAAAATCTTAGTATTGCTGCCATTGTTTTACTAGGATATGACTTAACTGGGACTCTAACGGCTTCAGGAGACTTTCATCAAAGGCCAAAGTTCAGAGGTCAAAGTTCTATAAGAGAAGAAAAAGAGTACAATATATATTTTGAAAGATTGTCAAATAAAGATAATACCGAGAAAATCTGTAGGTGTATTTACTTAGGTGCCAATAATATTTGTCTAGAAAATAATATCCCAAAGAAGGACGAGGATTTTATTTACTCGGAAGTCTTAATGCTCAGGAGGTTTCCTTTTTTAACCTGCACGAACGCAGAAAAATGATGAATTTAATTTAGTACCTCTATAAGCTTTACTAATAAAAATCTGTCCGAAAATATGCAATGCCTAAAATTATAATGAAGCAGGACTAATTTATGGACGATGGGCGCTTTGACCCAGCCCAAACAATGTTCAATAAGCCCTCCTATCCTATCCTATCCTATCCTATCCTATCCTACTTCCTATCCTATCCTATCCTTCCTACTAATATTATAAACGCGAAAGTTTGTAAGTATGGATAGATGGATGGATGTTTGTTACTCTTTCACGTAAAAACTACGGGATGGATTTGTATGAAATTTGGAATGGAGATAACTGGACTCCCGGAATAACACATAGGCATTTTTATCCCGATATTCCCACGGGATCGTGAAACCGCGGGGCGATGCTGGTTGGCTATAAAACATTTAAAAAAATGCAATAGGTATACGTTTGCAGTACACTGATGCATGCACAAGCAAGCAATGTTTGACATGGTCATGTTGCATGAACAATTCAGGTTTCTATGAGGTCTCCCGTTACCTAAATTGTTGAACTTTTTCGAAACATTTTCCAATACAACCTCTACCCAGCTTAGTACATGTATGTACACATTCCGTATCCAGGCCATAAATCGGTGTTTCGGTCGTAAGGCAGGCTGTAACTTTTACAGCTGTTCGGTAATAATATAAACTGCTTGAGACATACGCCATCGCCTGCCATTAACGTAGGGTTGCCAGATCGGAAAACCTAAATTGTTATCAGCGGAAGATCAGCGTCGTGTTTGTACTAATATTTATTCTGTGGTCGTGTTGCTAGAACACAACAAATGCTGAGCTGGACGCCAATTTGTGTCAGTGATGCGTGACTGGTACTGAGAGGCACAAAATAGTTTCTTTTTATTAGTAAGTAAGTAAAAAAAGTAAAAAATATTTATTCGGAGTAAGTTTACATAAGCAAATAACAAATAATGTTGATACTGCATAAGTTATAAAACTGTGCAGCAGCATCAGCGCCCAACCCCTTGACCTATGTGCATAGTTATAAATAATTAAATCTAAGAAATACAAGAACGGTACTGAGTTGTGAGAGAAGTGTGTGGGTGTGTGTAGATGTCTCGTTTTGTATCTGCATTTGTTGACACAAATAAATGTTTTTTATTTTTCTTTCTTTCTTTCTTTTTCTGGAAAAAATCCTTAATGTCGGGATATTTCCAATCCTTTATTTCCTTCGCTTTCTTCATCCATATCTTTCCTGCTATCTTGTATATCTCGTCCTGCCATCTTTTCAGTGGTCTCCCTCTTTTCCTCTTGCCATTAGTGCTCTTCCATAGGGTTATTTTTGAAGTCCACCTGTCATTTTGGCGACCTATGTAGCGCAGCAGTCGGTTGCGGTTTCGATTCCCGCCTCGGAACAAATATTTGTACGATCTGCAGATATTTGTTCCGGGTGTTCAGGGCATTTTCTATACGTGAAATAAAAAATATCTATGTATGTAATGTATTGTATTAAGTATACCAGTTATCTAGTACCCATAACACAAGCTCTGCTTAGCTTGGGGCTAGATAATGTTGTTTGAACTTTCCAGCATTATTTGTTTATGTTTTGTGCATACGTCTACCTCCATTTTATGGCATATGCGTGTTGATCAGCGTCTATTACTTTCGCTTAGTACTGTCGTAAGAACATACAACAATACTTAACCTCGTCTTCTTGTTTCAGGTGCTAGGCTCCGACATTGAATGGCATTTCGCGCACCGTGGTCTGCCGCACGCGCGTCCTCGACGGTCCATCGCACACACCCGCCTCCTCAAGCAGAATCCACTTGTAAGTACCTGGTGCGAGCAACCGCGCAAATGGTGCAAATGGGGGTTCAGGGAGCAGAGTCTAACCCAATGCGACTGCGGTGCCCCGACACATACCATGCCACACTTGTTGGTGTGCCCCTCGTGCCCAAACACCTGTACGAGGGAAGACCTCAACGCGGCCACAGATAATGCGATTAAGGTGGCCACCTATTACTCCAAAGTTATTTGAAATACATTGCATAAATATATAAATATATAGCATCGACACGATAAGAAGATCAAATTTAATTGAAAGCCAGCCGTTACGGTGGAACTAAGTTAATTAAAGTGGTGTTGGAAACGGATGCTGCAAATTCCCTGGACAGCCCGTAGGACGAACGTCCAAATACTCAAGGAACTCAATATAACTACTAGGCTTTCCTCCATCTGCCTCCAGCGAGTCCTTGAGTATTTTGGTCATATAACCCGGAAAGGCAGTGACAACTTAGGGAAGCTGATTATCACTGGCAAAAGCGAGGGGAAGAGGCCACGAGGCCGTAGCCCGTTACGTTGGTCAGACCAGATCCGCACCACTCTCGATTCAAAACTCCACGAAGCCGAGCAGCTCGCTGGCAGCAGATCTCATTGGCGCAACATTGTCCGGCATTATTTATCTGCAGTAATGACGGAACAAGCATATGGCCCACCTGATATTAGGCAGTAGCCTTTGCTTTTAACAATACACAACATAGGTCACGTCCACCTAGGACGCGCCCTATGTGGCATTGCACTGCACCCGCCACCCTGTATAAAGATGAAGTCTCATGTGCCGGTGAAAATTAGAAAAGAGTGTAGTTTGTATGGCTGTGCGTGTTTACAATCATCTTCCTAAATCTGTACTAGATGCTCCCAGTCTAAATATCTTCAAGGGAAGACTGAAAAAGATGCTAACAGGAAAAGCTTACACAAGAAGTCCTAGGTGATAAAAAATGTTGATGACTAGGAATAATTACCATGTATATGAATGTGTGAAAGGCACATTGCTCAGATTGACTAACTTTTCAATTATAATTTAACTTTAAAAAAAAAATTGCTTGTCTAGTTACTTGTTTTAATGAAAAAACGTCTCCTTCAGTAGAAATATTCTTAGTAATTGTCGAGAAAGAATCGTTAGTGGAGTACCTAATACGATTATCAAGCTGAAGTAGCACGAGGCTAGATGTTATACCAACTATAAGTAGATGTCTAGCTGCAAGTGCTCAGCCGGAGAAATTGCGACCTGGACCAATCCGCGTTTTTTTTTAAAATAAGGATGGACTCAGTTCACACAACATTATCTAGCCCCAAGCTAAGCAGAGCTTGCGTTATGGGTAACTGATATACTTAATACAATACATTACATAGATATATATTATTTGAACCTATATCAAAGAATGCTTGGCTTCGTAGCTTGCGTAATGAAAATGGTTGAAGAAATCATGCATTAATTTCCTTTTCATTTAAAAACTATAATTCATGGTGGGGTATGCCGCAATATTTCTACTTTTTGATTTGTTTTTTACCAGACTAAATCAAGATCAACATTCCAATTAAAAATATGCATCGATACTTCATTATAATTACAAGGGATCACAGTATCAAAAATACGATACGACAATATTATTTTTAATAGAAGAAAACAAAGTTACGTGTATTTTTTGTCTAGATTTGATTGTTTATTAAAATGGTGTATATTATTGGGTAAAAACATAAGTAAATAAAATAAATACAACAAAGCCTAGGGTTTACTATAGGGGTTTTGTGATCTATATTTTACGAGATGTTCAATAAAAACTGCTTTTTCGTGCTGCACGAGGCGTTTTTTTTTGTATGAAAATTTCTGCCTGTGGTTGGCGCAACCTTAATACAATTTGTATAAACGTTATGGCTAAAAGCCAGAGCTTGAGTATTGATACGTTGGTCCTATATACGGGCCGTCCAGGGGATTTGCAGCATCCGTCTCCAACACCACATCTCGAAAGAGTCTACACGTTCAGTAGTCCAGTCAAGAAGTACATCCGTGCTTGCAAAAGTTCGGGTCACGCTGTTTTTTTTATATGTTGTTAGGACCTTAACGAATATTAAAAAAACAAATTTGCAATTTTCCAAGTGCTGTGCGTTCGGCGGTGTGCCCAAAAAACCATGAAATTTGAAAATTCTGAAGGGTCTGACCAGTATAGTCACTGAAAATACTTTTAAATAAGACTAAATTTGCTACAATTTGCCACTAGCGCGAGCTCTATACAGCTTTTGGTTCCCAAGATACAGTTCTTCGAAAATAGTATTTTTTTTCCGAAATGTTCACTTATTTAGTGAAATATCTTCTAAAATACGCATCTAAAATACAGCACTTGGAAAATTGCAAATCTGGTTTTTTAATATCGGTTATGGTCCTAACAACATTATAAAAAATTCAGCGTGACCGGAACTCTTGCAAGCACGACCCCCTTTTCATGTTTAACTTGACTGGACTACATTGCTTTTTACATGACTCACAAATTGTAAACATAATGTCAAATAATAAAATATTATAAACACCTTTCCATAACATTTCAAAAGAGTGCAATACTAACGAGGACCCCCCCTTACCAATACAAAATGCCTCACAAAGGGTTCTATTGAAATCTAAACCCTACAAAGGTGCTACTTGAATGCAAATGAGCTTGCCTTTGAACACTTGAAGGTGGATCAGCTTCTGTAAACACTTCGAGAATATATTTACGTACATTACTCGATAGACGTGTGGGTATTTATATCCATTCAATTCATTGACTACATGCGTTGATACCCTTGCGCCATCTCATCTGTCCGGGACATCAGTTAGGGCCGGTGCGGCGGCAGATTCCGCTGAGGACCTCAAAAGATGCAAATATGCAAGTCTCGACAGAGCTTACTTATTTGAGCCTTTCGGGGTCGAGACTCTGGGTCCGTGGGGTTCCGGGGCCCTTCGCGTTTTCAAAATTCTTTCAGGGCATCTGGTCGAAGCGACGCGTGACCATCTGGCTCAACGCATTAGTATTGCCATTCAGCGTGGCAATGCAGCCAGCATCTTAGGGACGCTTCCGTCTGGTAGTGATCTGGATCAGTTGAGCTACCAACTTGTTGATCGCTTGCAGCGGTCTTCAGGTAGCACAACTGTTTCATATGTATTTTGTACATACCTTGTATTATTCTTTCTGTAAATAAATGTATTATTGACTACATTTGAATGAATTCAACAGATAATTTTACAAAACTGAGCAAATTTAAACTGAACTGTAATTTGACGCAAAATGAGGGATGTTATAAGTTTGGCCGTTATGTTGTGTCTGTCTGTCTGTGTGGCACCTTATCTCTTAAACGGGTGAACCAATTTGAATGCGTTTTTTTTATTTGACAGCAGGTTTTCTAGTCATGGTTCTTAGACATGTTTTATCAAAATCGGTTTAGCCGTTTCATTGCGTTGAGGGTTTTATATTTTTATCTTGTTATGTAGTCTTATATTTTAGGACGCCTACTTTTTGTGTCTACGTATCGTAGGTGAAATTTTATTTTAAGTCATTCTGATGACGCGTAGCTTTGTGTGCTACGAGTACAAAGCTACGCGTCAACAGAATGACTTATAATAAAATTTCACCTACAGTACTTGTACTATTATTTATTCAGTGCCTACAGTTAGCTACAGTAGTGCGTTCACCGTAAGATGTCCCCTGCCTTGGGAATAGTGCCAACATCACGGCGGGACATGTTACGGTGAACGGTCTGTAGATATTTTATTTACTTGAATACCTGCTGTAAAATCCACCTTTCCTTCTTAACACTGGCTCACTCACAGAACAGCTCTACCTATATACATAGAGGCTCACTGCTAAACCAAGCTGGTATTATTCGGCACACGTCTGCTCACCACTTCCAGGTTATCCACCGCTCAATTGCCGTCTGCCAAGCTTCATCTTGCGACTGACATTGACAGGTGGCTGACGTTGGCAGTTGCCTAACCACTTGTGCACATGAGACAGGGATGTAATATCTACTAAGTAGATACAAACACTACACCTGCAATAGCTACCAAAATAAATATGTAAAGGTACCCTACAAAGATAAGGGCTATCTTTGTCTAAGAATGTGTTCGCGCGACCCTTCTCACACCTTTATAGGTGGAATTTGGAAACATTCCTTTTTAATTAAACATTACAAAGGAGTCGAGTATTCAAAGAGAGAAGAAAGTGTAATTATCTCTAAGTGAGTATCAAATAATGTATTAGAAACGAGAAGACCCTCAGAATAACAATATGGAAACCAAGATCATTGAAATTGCTTTCAGATTATTAAGTTGAAGTAGGCTGGTCTCATACAGCCGGAATGTATTTCTGAATTAATAATCTGAATTCATATTATTAATTCAGAAAGTCCGGAATTACATACATTGTAATCATCTTCCACACACTTTTTGTTTCTTTCAGATTACGAAGAAAGAAAGAAAAAAAATATTATCATAATCCATCAAAATATGACATACCTACCTAGTATAGTGATACTATTTACATCATCAATGTTTTCTATTTCCAAATAATTTCATACGATTTCTCTTTACGAAATTTCACCATTACAGCTGCGATAATACCAAAACAGAATAATAATGGCGACAGTAATCCCCGGGCAGATTTGGAGGAAGGTCGACAACGGCATCCATCACGCGGTAAGCCGCGACTCGTTGCCAACCCACTCAGTCAGTACAGGCCTGTCCGTTCCCGATTACTCATTGTTGCCGAGATTACAATACGAAATACAATCAATGTGTTAAATACGGTTATTAGTAATAACTGCATCAAACGTTCAATGTGATCAGGCTGGTGTAGTTCACGTACGAAGAATAATTAGAAATTATTTTCCACTATTGAACGAGAACGAACTATACCCCGAGATCGTCTTTATTAGTTCACAATAGTACATACCTACTATTAGTTCCTTTCGCAAACGAGTGAGCGCGCGAGCACGCACACCAGTGAGCGCGCGAGCACGCACACCGACCGACCATTCACTCGATGCGTCTCCGACGAGGACCGAGTACAAACGAATGAACGTACACGAACCAAGACTCTTTTACCAATGAACTAACAGTACTATAGAACTATATGACTGAACTATAGTACATTTGATTGATTGTACTAGTACGGAGCGCTCCGCTCAGCACAAGCCTAAATGTGATAGATGCTGAGGAAATACATACATACATACATAGACACACGCCTTTCTCACCGAAAGGGTAGACAGAGCCTCAAATGGACCTCTTTTCACTGTAGGTTGCACCATCGTCGGAAATAGACGTGACAAGTGGTGAGCTCATCACCGCCATTGTTTCCCACGACTGACTCTGCTAACGCTTTCTTCCAGTAATAACACATTCCTTAAGTAAGTTACCAGCCTGGACAAATCTTATACCAACGAATCAAAAACAACATACATACATACATACACAGTCACACGCCTTTTTCCCCGAAGAGGTAGGCAGAGCCTCAATGGGCCGCTTTTCACAGTGAGTTGCACCATCGTGGAATATAGGCGTGACAAGTGGTGAGCTCATTGCCGCCATTGCTTCCCACGACTGACTCAACTAACGCTTTCTTTCAGTAATAAATAATTCCATAATAAGCTAGCAGCCAGGACAAATATTATACCAACGAATCTTACTAACAAGTCCGGGTATAATAAGTTTAATCGGTTAATAATCATAATTGCCGTGATGTGTCAAACTGAGAATATACCCTTCTATCTCCTCCTGCGGATGCCATCAAAAACTGGACTAAGGGATTACGCCAGGGGATGGGCAGCAGCATTCGCCTGAGTACATACTCAACTCCAATACTGCGAACACCAATCCGCCTGGCATGCGTGGTAATTATGGAAAATCCCCCTATTGCATTCTATGATGAGGCCTCATTGAACAGTGGACGTCTAATGGCTGATAGTGATGATGATGATGAGACAACACGCTTTATTAAAAGCTTTTATTTAACTTGCAATGTATGTGTGTCCTCAAATATTGTAACTGAATTTTGGGACTCTTCCCGCCATTTTGGAAGAGAGACGTTGTCTACTTTTATTTAATTACTTTTCATAGTATTTTTTCGAGTTATTTTGTATTCTTTTGGTGGCATTTTAACCAATGTAGCTCTTTTAAAGAGTACAAGTGTAGTGAAATTAAATGTAATAATTGAATTTATTTACAGAATGAATAATAGAACTAAAACAAGGTATATACAAAAATACTAAAATATAGAAAAGAAAAGAAAAAAAGAAGCTAACACAATAAATTTGGTTCATAGGGCAAGGTGGCAAGAGCACTGGCTGCATTCCCACGTTGAATGGCCAAAGAAATTCTTTGCGCCAGGAAGGAGCCAGCCCTCTTGTCACCAGCGGCGTCGATGAGCATCGGTGATATTTTTTTTAAAAAGGTCTTAGTACTAGGGCCCCGTGGTCCCAAAGTCTCTACACCAAGCGGCGCAAAAATGTAGTCATCGGAGAGGACTACATATTTGCGCCGCTTAGCATTTTCTGCTGCCTCCGCCGCGGCTCCAGCCTTGGTGATTGTTCCACTGAGATGAGAGGGGGCCAATGTGTCAACGCAAGTGACGTCCCACACTAGGGCTCGCCCCCGCTCCCAGGGAACCAAGGTCATACCGTCGGGCCTTTTGCCATCATTACGGGCTAAGCCGACTGGTTCAAGGACACTGGGTAAATTGACAGTGTCAAGGGCCCGTCTCACGATATCATTTAAGGAGCCGTGACGGAAAAACCTGCCAGCTCTCTTTTGGCAGGAGAGACCATGGGTCCCATACTTATCGACGTCGCTGCCACATGAACAACGATGGGGCTCACATATAGGGGCACCTAGTCTGAGCCCCAACGCTACCCGAAAAGTCCTATTATCAAGCAGTGTTCCGATGGATTTCGATGGAATGGCATTGAGCCATTGTCCAGATTCATGTTGCGAGACAGCTAGAAGGCGGGCTTTGTCGCGATCACTGAATAAATTTTGAACCAAACAGTCATAGGCCTTCTGCACCAATGGAGAGTCCCACTGTTTTTGTTGGTTTTCTTCCTGTGGGACGTTATTATTGGGGCAGAGTGACTTCCAAGCTGTAATTGCCTCCGAAGCGTAGTGTATCGCTGATGAAGGGCATTTGAGTATTATCCCACAGAGATGTGCCACGCTATGTACGGAGGACAAGAAAGCTGGAAGAGCTACACTAGAAATTTTCCGAATGCCGATGCCGCCGAAACGAACGGGTAAACATGCTTGGGTCCAGGAAGAGTTATCAAGTGACAAATTTAGAATTTTTTCAAAGGTGTCTTTTAAAACGTTATCTATATTATCTAAAAAATCCTGATGTGTCCATATTGGGCTTGATCTTAAAACGTAAGTAAATTTTGGGACAAAAAGGCAGAACTTAAGAATAATTGAATTGCGTGACTTTTCAAATTGGTGGAAATTGTCTACCAAAACCAAAGTTTTAGTAACTTCTTCTTATCTTCCTATAATGGCTTCTGAGGTGTGCTCCAAACAATTTAGCCAATGTCAAGTAATTCAATTAATTAAATTGTTTATCGTCAAGTCGTTAAGAGTCTCCGTTAAGTCATAACCCTGTTTAAATAAACGGCCACCTTAAACATGACTTAACTATGAATTTGACGACTTGTAAGGAGTGTCGTTGCAAATTATATTGAAAATACACTAATGAAAATGAAAAATAACTTTATAATGGCAAATGCACAAGCGGTGCCAATAATAGAGGACAAAAAAATAAAGAATTTTGAACCAGCTAGCCTCGTCCGATTGATTTGAAATATTGCATACCTGTCAACTTCCAATGAACCATACAATATTACGGTTTGATGAACAGCGATTTGATGATGGAGACGTTAGTTGGACAACGGAACTCCTCGATAATTAATAGTAGACTAGCCGTGTTTGGGCTCACGGTTCTGCTTACTAATTTCATCATCATCATCATCATCATCATCATCAGTCAGATGTATATTTTATAATAGCTTTTATTGAAAATATATTTATCACAAAAAAAAAATTTTAACTACTGAACTCTCAGTGCGAGAGATTGAATTACACTTGGCTGATTTTTTAGTTAAAAACTTATTTATTTTAGGCCTAAGCTCACATTCTGTAAGGTCAGGGTCAAGGCTATCCATTTAAGTAAGCACAAACAGCAATTTCTCAGTCTTGTTTCCTTAACGGCCTCGTTTCTTGTCTTTCTCAGGTTTTCATAATATTATCGCTAGAACATGGTAACATTTATCAAGTAATATTACATCGATATCATATTTATTTGGATGACAGGTGCCTACAACTTGATTTGGTTCTTGGTACTAAAAGGCACACATCTGTTTTATTTTTCTTTGTTTCTGTGTGTGTGTGCCTGCGTGTGTGTGCGTGTTTATGTGTCATTTTGTGTGGAATATTGTTTGTTCACACAAATAAATGTTTTTTCTTTCTTTCTTTCTTTTACAGTCAGCGTCTAGTACAGTACTGTGTATAGGGAACTACGAATACTGGGAATCGAAACTGTACCTTTCGCATCACAGCCGGCAACTTGCCCGCCGCGCAACAGGTCTTCAATATGATATATGTTATGATACACGTTCATGATACAAGTCTTTAAGAGGCTTTATAGGGCGATGCTCGTGGTGGCAGAATAAAAGCCACCACTTGTTTTGGTGAAACTTGTTATCTCAACACAAAAAGCGTAGGTTGGCATACTTACTAATATTGAGATCAGCACGCACAAAGTTATCCAAAGCAAACAGCTTATTATGCTAATTTAGTTTTAGAGGTAGGTAACGACACAAATACCTACCTTCTAAGGTACCTAGGTCTTCACAACTCTCATCTCATGTCTCTCCGCTGGTCACATCTATATTCCTGCGTTTATGCGACCCACAGTCAAAAGAAGCCGTTTTAGGCTCTAACTACTAGGGAAAAAGGCGTGTTTCTATGTATGTATTCATAGTTTCGTCTGACCTTTTATGTAATAAAATTAAATGTTTCATACAAGCCTCCATGTTTCCCTAAAGGACGGGATACATTAATATTCCCCGTCCATCCGCTAACCCTGTTACGGGTTAAAACTCATTATCTCCGAGAGCTTTTCGCACAAAATATACGAATAAGATTTCTTGTGGCAGTTTCACTCGTGTTGTGAATTAGAATAAGGCCTCTATCGCAATCGTCCAATGTCACAGAATAAATAATAGTACAAGTACCAATGAGTAAAATTAGGCATGATGGCAGTACCAAAAAAACAGTGAAATTATTGATTTAAAAACGATGACATATAAAAATAATTTTAAAATGATTACTTAAGACTGCGCTCCCGCCAGGCAGAAATCTTCATCCAAAAAAAAGTCACGCGCCGCTCGAGAAAGCAGTTTTTATTGGATATCTCGTGAAATATAGATAATTTAAAAAAACCCGTGGGTGACCTTCCTTTTTATTGTATTGATTTTATTTATCCAATCTTTACCATATTGACAAACAATCGAATATAGCCAAAAGTTAGAGGTAACTTTGTGTTTTTTTTTATCGATATATTTTTGTCCTATCGTGTTTCTGTCGGTATTATAATGTAGTATCCATGCATATTTTTAATTTGAATATTTTACTTGATTCAGGCAGTTAAAATGTAATCTAAGGTAATTTTGCGTTATACCACACCTGAACGTTCCGCTTGTGGCGCGAAATTCATATTTTTTTGTGTTTTTGCTCATCACATCTCATCAACATATCTTGAGATAGCGAAAACTGATTTTGCGAAATCTAGGAGATCTAAAACGGATATTTTGATTGATAGTGTCTCACATACATATATCATATAAGTTTAGCTACGAATGTCAATGAACCAAAAAAACACTGTACAAATAATTGAATGACATTCGCAGCTAAACTAATGATATTTCTGAGACACAATCAATCTAAACATGTGTGTTAGTTCTCATAGTTTTCGCAAAATCTGATATCGCTATCCAAGATGTGTTAATTAGTAAAAAAAAACCTAACCTAACCTTCAATTAAAAAAATTAACTTCGCGCCAAAACAGAAACGTTGCACCTCAAGTTCATATTAAAAGCGAGATTATTATAATTTTGAGTACATGGAACACATAAGCAAAGGCCAAACCAACGCGCTCAGTGACGTGCACGGGGCGAATAGGCTATTCTATAGAATATTTGGCCATAGCTTAATAGTTTCGCCATATCCATAGCCATAATAACCTGAACAAAATGGTCTACAAGTCGTTAACGTCATCGTTAGTTCGAGATGTGCGTATGTCGGTAACTCACAGCTCGATTGAGTCTAGAGGCAATGTGTAGAGGCTTTCAATTATCTTGTATACACTCGCTCAGTATCAGTCTATTTATGTACGACAAGTGGTACGCAACACTCGTCTCTTTCATCATAATAATTGGAGTGTTTGACGTGTGGTTTGCGGGAGAAGGGATGTGTCGAATACCTTACAAAATGAACAATTGAATACCTTTTGAATACTTTTAAATACAACAAATACTCAATGTAGGTATCCGTTCACATTCAAAGGAATTGTTTGGCCTCATAGAATGCAATAAGGGATTTACCATAAAGATGAGATAAGATAAGATAAGCTAGATGAAGCCCACTTATGATCTACCTTATAACTAGGCAAAACACTTATAAAAAATAAAAAAAAACATCCTTGGTATTTTTAAGCTATTTTCGAAAACATCAGACAAGAGACGTCTTCTACTTTTATTTTACTTTATTAACTAGTGTATTATTTTATTAATTTTGGTGGAAATTTAACCAATGTAGCTCGTCTATAGAGCAAAAGTGCAGTGAAATTAAATGGAAATGTATTGCGTGACTTTTCAAATTGGTGGAAATTGTCTACCAAAGTTTTAGTAAAACGGCCACCGTTTTACTAAAACATAAATTGACTGTGTCTTTGACGACTTGTAAGAATACAGTATCCTTACAAGTCGTCAAAGACAAAGTCAAGTTATGTTTTAGTAACGTTGCAAATTATATCCTTGCATCCTTGCAACGTTGCAAATTATATTGAAAATACAATTATACTTGAAAATGGCAAATGCACGCCGTGCGACGCCAATTACTCGTATAAATTAAAAAAAAACACACTTGGCTGGCAGATTGATGATCGCATCCCGCAAATATCATAAACGTCAAAGTAACGATGTCTGGATGTTTGATCATTCACGCCGAAACGACTGAACCGTTTTCGATGAAATTTGGTACCCAGTTAGATAATGACCTGGATTGAGCTATATACGCTTCTTTTTATCCGGGTAAAACACGAGCGAAGCCACGGGTTAACACTAGTTTTCATAAACTTGTGAATTAGAAAATGTCTCCTAATCTCAACCTATACCTAAGCTTGCAGCTTCTCCAAACTAACTCACTCGACGACTGGACTTATAAGTTACGTGTCATGAAATTTAAATGTAACCCAAAAATTCTGTTCCAGCGGGACTCGAACCCGCAACCTCGCCTGTGATCCGCGATGCCTTTACCAATTCGGCCATAGAACGCTATGACGCTGAAGACGAAAGCTGATGAAGGCTGATTTTTGGGTCACATTTAAATTTAATGTTATCCATAAAGTGTGGAAAAATAATAAACTATTACGTGTCATGGTTTTCGAAATTTTATTTATAAGCAAAATTGCTACTGTAGGTTCTTATTTATACTAAACACTCGTTGCCTGTAGGACAGGATATTAACAGATAACGTGATTTGTAGCCTATCCTCATTGCACGGCCAGCCAATTAGAATCTCATCTCGTAGCTAATGGGATAGGGTATACATATCTTGTATAACTAGGCTTATCAGATGTTTTCGCAAGGCCATCAAAAAAGCCGGACATTTGGATTCCAAGGCATGTACTCTACACCAACTTTGCCGGTCCTTAAAAAAACCTGTGATTTTTGTGTGAAGAGCAAATAGTTCGGTATGAACTGAAAGAAATCACCCCTAAGAAAATCCTACAGTTCTTTACAGCGGTCTTAGCGGTGAACTGTAAACGCCCTCTCCAGGGGCGGTATATAACAAGTGACGATAACAATAGGCCTAATTGGTCGCAGTGACATAATATATATCACACCCACAATTAGCAAATATAAAAAAAAACTGTTCGATAAACCTGGTTTCGTGAAAAATACAGTATTTTTGTGTGAAATGAACTAACAAAAATTAAAACCGCAAATTGCTCATTCATTTTCTCTTATTCGTTATTTTATTTTTAGTTTTTAGATTTTGCGTGTTTTTCTTTTCTCGTAGCTCTTACATTAATTTTAAATTTCATTTAATAATAATAGGAAGAATTAGCCGCCGTAACACATTTCCAACCTAGGACTATTATATCACTACCTAGTGTCTGTTCAGAAAGAGACCCGTCGTGGGATTTGAGGGCGCAGCTGTGCTTATATTTACCTTTTTTTGCGGTCAATATAATAGCGCCACTGTTCCGTTTTGATCCTTTTACAACTGTTACTATTTCTTCAGTTTATGATTTCCGACAGTTTCAATCATAAACTAAAGAAATAGTTAAATAAATTAAAGAAAATGCTCACAATTTGGCCACGACGGCTCTCTTTTTGAACAGACTCACTTCAAAATGTATTTTTATAATCTGTTCCATTTGTTCTTGTTTTGAATAAAAACTTTATACTTTAAATCGATTTCGCGTGAAATTCTAATCAAAATCTTGGCCCGTAATAACACTGGAAAAAGGCGGACATGTCGAAAACCTAAAATGTTGCCTGAACTAGCAGACAAAAAGCCGTACATGTCCACTTTAGCTGGATGTCTGGGAAACCTATGTATAACCTAGTAGATAGATTAACTGAAGCGCTCAGTTAGAAGGCCAACTTGGAGAGACTACTTCACACAAATTGAATGGTTTCCCACCTCTTCTATCCTAGGTTTTATGGGTATCAATTAATCATAGTTAGTGTTGGCTGTGACCACTTATGCGATACAAAATGAAACCATACATATTGAAAAAAACATCATCAACGGCCTTTTGACGTCCACTGCTGGACGAGGCTAAATGGTGGGATTTGTTTGCCATAATCATCACACTTGGCATGCAGATTGGTGATCGCAATATTGGTGTTTAAGTACTCAGGTGGATGCTGCTGCCCATCCCCTGGTATAATCCCTTCGTCGGCTTTTACGCCATCGACGGGAGAAGAAAGAGGGGTCTATTCTTAAGCAGGATAATCCAAAGCACAACAATTGAAAACATGATGAATGCCTATCAACATGTCGTTCAAAATGTAGAGAAATGAGGATTTTTCACTTGAGTTGGTGAGATCGCACACGTTACTAAGGCACAGTATATCTAAAATCTTGATCTTCTTCTTCGTGTCGGTGGTTCTCATAGATAATTAAATTGTTTTAGACCAAAATTTCGCAACGTCGACAGCATATTCAGCTACGCACATGTCATGTAGGGTGCAGGTGTTGGTGCACAGTGGACAGGACAGCAAGTGAGGCATCGTCTGAGGAGTGAAACCACATTGTGCCTCGTCGGAATACCCTCATTTAACTAAGTTATACCTGCAGAAGTTATAAGATCCTGATGAGTCTTCCACTCTCGTTAGCCATTGTAAGTTCAAGGAAAATTCTTAAGCTTTATAAAGACTAAGTTGCAGCTTCTAACGTGTCATTTTGTCCACAGGTCCACACAGCAGTCCAGCAAACTGGATTCAAGCGTGTCAAGCGAGGCTACCGCCCCTTCAGGTTATCAGATTCCATTCCTGCAGCTGTGAAGCGAGGATTCCGCCCTCTCAGTCTACCAGAGACACGCCCGGCGTCCGAGCCGCGAGACCCTTACTTTCCTTTACAATGGTATTTAAAGAATACTGGCCAGAATGGAGGGAAACCGAAGTTGGATCTGAATGTGGAAGCTGCCTGGGCCCAGGGTTATACTGGAGTGAATGTCACCACAGCTATAATGGATGACGGTAAGTACCATAATGTGTCCCATAATATGTCAAATAATGTGTCCCATAATGTGTCCCATAATATGTCCCATAATGTGTCGCATAATTTGTCCCATAAATTGCCCCATAATGTGTCTCATAATGTGTCGCATAATGTGTCCCACACTGTGTCTCATAATGTATCTCATAATGTGTCCCATAATATGTACCATAATGTGTCCCATAAGCCTTATAAATTTGAATTTCATGATTGAAATTGATAATGCGTAGAGAATTTGTAAAGGAAAAAGAAGTAAAACCATACAATCTTTTAAAACTCAAGCTGAACTCATGTAAATACTTCATCCAACAATTCCATAGGGTTTATATTAAAATAAACTAATTACTGTAACTTATAGGATTACAGATTGTTACAAGTAATTTAATTTGGAAACGTAGGGAATTTTACTGAAAATTCAAATAACTCCGATCTTAAAATGAAGCTACGTTACGACTAAAATTATTAAAAATATTTTCTTGGAAGTCCCGCATTTCATTTATTCAAGCCTCCTCAATGTTTCAATTAATCTCTCCTCTGAGATTAATTACTCTTACAAATTAGTTAAATTTCATCTATAGAGGTAATAACATTACTCAGAGGTACTCTGAATTCGTCGGGTGGAAGGTTCGTTTTTCTCCAAGTTATCAAGTTTAATATACATTTCTGAAGAATGTTCACTTTCTGAAGTTATGTTAGCTACTTATCTGGTAATCCACCAATTATCCAAAACAAACACAAAAATGTCTATGTAGAAAACATAAATGTGATTACCATTATTTTAAAAATAAGTTATTCTAACATAAATACTTTTTTAGCCTACACTATCAATTACCGTAATGAAACAAGCAACGATTTTTTCAAAAAACAGCAGGTTTAATACTTAAGTTATAATAATTTTCCAAAATCTTTGAACACTGTTTGCATTTTCATCAAAATCGGTGATTTGATCCCTCACTACACTATCTACATTAATCTACACTTCTACACTGATATTATAAAGAGGAAATATTTGTATTTTTGTGTGTATGTTTGTAATGAATAAACACAAAAACTACGGAGCTGATTTCAAACATTCATTCACCATTGGAAAGCTACATTCACCCTGAGTGGCATAAGCTACGGGAGGGGGGGGGGGGTATATGAGGGAGGGGGGGGGGCTGTTTTTCATCCTGAAAGTACCCGTGCGAAACCAACAAGAGTCGCTAGTTTGATATAAGGCGCGTCATAGGTGGACTGCATTATAGGCAGAGGTTCGCCTTTACTGTTAGTTACGTCATTCACCTAGGTGGACGTGACCTATGTGGTAATACGTTGTTAAAGGCTGAGGTTACCGCTTAACATCAGGCGGGCCATCTGCATGTTCCGTCATTATCTTACATACATACATAGATACACGCCTTTTTTCCCGAAGGGGGGCTCAGGCCTGAATAGGCAGAGCCTCAATGGGCCTCTTTTCACAGTGGGTTGCACCATCGTGGAATATAGACGTGGCGAGTAGTGAGCTCATCGCCGCCATTGCTTTCCACGACTGACTCAGCTAACGCTTTCTTCCAGTAATAACACATTCTATAAATAAGCTAGCAGCCAGGGTAAATCTTATACCAACGTATAGTACTAACAAATCCGTAGTTATAAAAAAAACTTACACACGTTTGAAAAAAAAAACACACGGTTTCGTTTCATATCATGTCGGTGATGGTAAAATAATATCCTCCTTACAATAAAACCATCATAGTAATTAGATCAGCCCACGCGGTATTGAATTGCATTCGTTTCCTTCAGAGAGGAAAAGTGTCTAGTTTCAGTAATTGGGCCACCTTATCCAGTGTCCTTTGAACACGGCTTATTGGAAATGACATAATTACTTCAGAGAAAAAGTCATCTGTGCTGATAGGAAAACTACAAGAGAAAATTACAGAAGACTATTTCATAATTTAGAAGCACAGTGCCAGTGTGCAAAGAGAGCTCTCAAAACACTATCTAAAATAAAAATAAAACAAATCAAATATTTTTATTAACCAATAAAAGTGTGGGAATACGCATACGCTATTGGGTATGTGTTGGTTCTGGTTAGCTGCGTCACAGATAATATAATACTACACGCTGCGTAAAAAATGGGGATAAAATATTATTTTTGAATAAAAGTCGAAACGTGTTTGTTGCCTGATTCTTCTAGTTTTGGTCGCGTTGGACTTGGAACAGGAGTAAATTTATTTTATAAGACGATTCAAAATGATCCTTGTGATTTCAATGAATAAAATACTTTTGACTTTGACTTTGATAGAGCTTAAATACGCTTAGGTACGCTGAAATATAATTCGATAATTACCACAGATTACTTTTTTATATAATAATCACCTTTCTCATACATATTCACACGTTGGTTTTCTTTCAGGAGTGGACTACATGCATCCAGATCTGAAATTCAATTACGTAAGTTAAATTAACTTTTATTTTATTATCTTTTTATGGTACTCTTCAAATGCATGCACCAGTGGCAGTCCGAAGGGGGAGGGGGGGGGGGGGGGGGTTGCTTACATCTCGTGACCCCCCCCCCCCCCCCCCCCCAAAATTCACGTCAACTTGACAAATCTTCTAAAACTTGACGGTTTACGAACATAACAAATTATTATCTGCCCAATGTCTTCCCCTCCGGTGTAATCGCTTTACCTGTTTACTGCTAAGTTAAAATCGGCCTCTTGAACTGTACTAGAGCCAAGTTGACCCCCCCAAAATCTAGACTGCGACCGCGCCTGGGCCAGTACTGCATTGTCTTCATTAGATAATTAATACCAGTGTTTTTTTTTCTTTTTTATACTACTTGAATGACGGAACAAGCAGATGGCCCACCTGATGTTAAGCGGTAACCTCTGCCTATGAACAGTGCATTACCTCATAGGTCACGTCCACCTAGGACGCACCCTATGTGGCATTGCAATGCGCCCGCCACTCTGAGACATAAATATGAAAAGTATCATGTGCCTGTAATTTAACCGGCACCCTTACCCTTCAAACCGGAAAACAGCAATGCGAGCACTACTGCTTTGCGGCAGAAATGGATATGGTGGTAGTAGTTCCCCAGACGAACTCTTTCACAAAAAAGCTCTACTACTACTATTGTTTATTTTATTCTAAAATAAGAAACAGATTATAAAAAACCAAAAGATATAAAATAGAGATCGGAGGTCACTGGTTGGAGGTTGGGTGCCCAAAAGGCTGGCGACGTTACATCGTTAGATGGCAACATTTGCCTAGATTCGATTGTTTGTGCATATTATTGGGTTAAAAATGATATAAATAACATCATTACAACAAAGCCGAGGGCTCACTGCGGGGATTTTTTTAAATAATCTATACTTTACGAGATATATTTAACAAAAACGGCTTATTCGAGTGGCACGAGGCGTTTTTTTTTGTATGAAGATTTCTGCCTGGTGTTGGCGCAGTCTTAACCACCATTGGCCATGGCCATTCATCATTAATTGGTTCTCATCTATCAGCCTTTTGGATAACTCCTTAGAAAGGAGTTACAATGATATTCATCACTTATTTATTCCTTCGAAAGTAAACACTACCTACCCTTATGGGCATACAAGAAAAGCCCATACTGATCTAAATTCTATAGAGAAATCCATGGACAACTTTATGAGCGAAAGTTCTTTAAAAATTTCGTAAATTTTCAACTGAAAATCCCAACAACTGTTTTAATATTTTTTTCTTCCTACAATAAACAAGTGGCCGACATAATATCCGCTAATCTGACTCCTCATCTCATAATTTAAAAATCCTGGCAAACATTAAAGTTCAGCATAAAATTAAAAAGGTCCCGTAACCGCTGTAAAAGAGCTTGTTTTATCACCTCATTCCACTGGGATTTGTTTCGCTTGAATTTTAAATGAGAATTCTTTATTCTCGGCTATAGCTTTAAAGGTTAAAAGGTGCGCTTTTTATTTGCTGGAAAGTTATTCACCGTTTGATAAAATAACAATTATTATAAAATTTTAAGCACACAAATTCTTTTGTTTACTTACCTAAATACAAACCTTACAATAACAATTATTATTTACATTGCAACTTGGTAATTTAAACGTTATCATCACAAAACTTTTTAACTTGTTAGGTATGTATCTCAAATGCTGCGTACAATTTATAGAATCAACGTCATGCACCACTGATTTAATTTAAGGGGGTATAAAGCAAAACTACCAATTTTAGATTAGATTTTTAACAGACTAAATCAAGTAAAATATTCAAATAAAAAATATGCATGGATACAACATTATAATTCCGAGGGATCACTGTACCAGAAACACGATAGGACAATATTTCCTCGATAGGAAAAATAAACAAAGTTACGTCTATTTTTTGCCTAGAATCGATTGTTTATTAAAATGGTGCATATTCTTAGGTAAAAAATTAGATAAATAAAATCAATACAACAAAGCCGAGCGTTTACTGTAGGGGTTTTGTAAAATTATCTATATTATTTTACGAGGTATTCAATAAAAAACACCTTTTTGAACAGCGCGAGGCAGTTTTTGTATGAAGATTTCTGCCTGGCGTGGGTGCAGTCTTAATCCAGGTCATAACCTATCTGTCTACCTCTGGCGAAACTGAGGACATTGGTGTTCCCAAAATTGTAAATAGAGTACACAACTGGTCATCAGTTACTTTTACATTATCTTAGTACTTGTCCAACATCAGTTCCAACAAAGTACGGAAAAAAACCGACTGGCTGTTATTACTGAAACAATATTTTCTGAAATGAATTATATTTTTCCACGTAGTTTTATAGAAAATGAATAATTGGGAATTTATGAAGCAACCTCGTGCTATCCAAGGATATTTGTTTTATGTAGTTTCGCAAGCGCAGGTACACTTTCGAAATGGTCCCCGACACGGTCATTTGCGAACATTTAGAGCATTGCAGGGCTCCTATAAAACATAACCAATATAACATCCTTTGTTGACCTTCCGGTTCTAGGAAAATTAATGACGTTATAGTTCAGCTAGATTGGACATCAATTTCTTTGCAATACCTTACAATCTTAGAGCATTGCAGGCCTCCGTATGCTCGATGTTTGCGAATTACAATATTTACGTGAATGACCGTTTCCATTGACGGGCAATTGAAGCTCCGATTGAAGGCGTATCATTCGCGCAAGTTTCGTCGCTTGTTGGACTGTAATTCGGAAAATTGTGTTGCCATATCTGAGGGCGCGATCAAAAATAAACAAAACTATTTTCATTTGTTACCATTAGCCATCAATGCACGGCGCGTCATTTGCAGTAAATCGACGCGAATGATTGCAAATGAAGGCTTTTCATTTTCGAATTTAATAAAAAAGTAGTTCAATTTGGCTCGATAGATGGCGCTGACTCAAGTATGCTTGTCAAAATTAACAACTGCATTGTCTGTGCTATTGTGTGTTAGTAACAAAATACCACGAAGTTGTTGACTTTGACATTTCACTTTATTTTGAAAGCTAGGTTCAAAGCAGCGCCATCTAGTAGCGCATGATTTGAAACGTCCGTGAAAACCCCTCATTATCATTTGCTGTCAATACCGTAGTAGTATTGCCAATCGCTTCAATTATCGAAAGTTGCATCAATTGGTATCATTCACGTAAATATTGTCATTCGCAAATGGTTGTCTCGGGGACCCTTTTCATCGAAACAGCGTGATTGCGTAACAAACATACAAAACTTTGAACAGCGAACTTTTGACATTTATGATGGGATTAATTAGGTTTTTGTAAATAATTTGTTTCAGAATGCTGAAGCCTCATATGACTTCAGCAGCAACGACCCTTTCCCCTATCCGAGATACACAGATGATTGGTTTAACAGGTGAGCCTGAGCATCAATTTTCATAGAAGTATACTTGAGAGCTTTCTTTTAGGTGCTCAATTTTTTAAAGGCCTGAAAGAAAATGCGTTACCTAATGGCTTGGTTATAATTCGAATTTTGTGTCGGCACATTTACGTTCATTACATTTCATCGGTACATTAACTTTAACAGAAGACGCAAATAGGCCCACATTTTATTTATCTACGTATGACGGATCAAGCAAATGGCCCGCCTGATGCTAAGCGGTAACCCAATGCATTATCCCTCATAGGTCACGTCTACCTAGGTCGCATTCTATGTGGCATTGCGCTGCGCCCGCCACCCTGAGACATAAAGATGAAAGTCTCATGTGCCTGTTATTTCACCGGCACCCATACCCTTCAAACCGGAACACAGCAGTGCTTTGCGGCAGAAATAAGTATGGTGGTTCTCCTTTCAGGTCTCTAGCACACGGTCTAAGCTGCGCGTTGTCAGTGATACAGTGAGCTAACGATTTTATGTTTATTTTATGATTTTATTTATGTTAAGTATAATTTATTTTTCATGTCAGCCACGGCACGAGGTGCGCGGGTGAGGTAGCCGCAGCGCGTGATAACGGCGTGTGTGGAGTTGGCGTGGCTTACCACTCCAAAGTTGCTGGTAAGTAGGCGTAGCGTACCACTCCAAAGTAGATGGTAAGTTGGCGTGGCGTACCACTCCAAATTATCTGGTAAGTTGCATGGAATGCAATACTGCTGCATTTATAATATGGTTATTTTTGTATTCCATATTTAATATTCTACTGTTACCTGACTTATAACTTGGCGTTATGAATAAAGATATTGTATTGTATTGTATTGTATTGTATTGCCAGTTTCGGTATCCTGGGTACTATTGCTTTTGTTTGTTCTTAAACTGCTGAACAACTGTTAAATTTCTAGAACTTCTTACATTTCAGTTAGTAAGACCAATTTCTTATTTGATTTTTGTTTTTTTGCTGAATAATAAAGAAACTCTGCGTCAAATTCGTCAGGAATACATTATTGGTGAATCACGAATAATTTAATGGCAAAATTGGAGCGAATCTGAAATGCTAATAAATTAATCTCTCCCTTCATTCTAATAAGGGTCGATCTGTCTGACAAAACAGATTTGGGCTTCTAATTAAATTAATCGGCGAATTAATTGATTCAAGGTTACTGTTTCAAGGGCATTCAACTCAGAATAAGTGTTCTGTGTACTTAATATATCTAACTTGGTCGAAGCGACACGTGACCTGAGAGCTGGCTCTTATCTGGCTCAACGCATTAGTATTGCCATTCAGCGTGGTAATGCATACAGCATCTTAGGGACACTTCCGTCTGGTAGTGATTTGGATCAGTGGAGCTACCTTTAGATCGTAAGCAGCAGTCTTCACGTAGCAGTGTAGCACAACTATTTCATATGTATCTTTTTAATTTTCACATACCTACTTGTATTAGTTATATTATTATTTCTGTAAATAAATGTAATTGTTTACTTTGAAAACTTACTTAATATTAATTTTTAAAGTAGTATGTATGACAATAGTTTGTGTACCTATGTATGATATGTATTACTTCCCCCCTTAGGGGAGGGGTGCAAAATTATTTACAAAAAATCTTTAGTTCTCGATTTAAAGTCACGGCCCCATTTTTTTTTTATACCACTTGAATGACGGAACAAGCAGATGACCCACCTGATGTTAAGCGGTAACTTTTGCCTATGAACAGTGCATTACCTCATAGGTCACGTCCACCTAGGACGCGCCCTATGTGGCATTGCACTGCGCCCGCCGCCCTGAGACATAAAGATGAAAAGTCAAATGTGCCTGTAATTTCACCGGCACCCTTACCCTTCAAACCAGAACACAGCAATGCAAGCACTACTGCTCTGCGGCAGAAATAGGTATGGTGGTAGTACTTCCCCGGTCGAACTCTTTCACAAAAAAGCTCTACTACTACTACAACTGACTTGAGTGACTACCCCTTGACTGATACGAGTAATATACAAAAATTATTCCGCAAAAAATAATATAAAGTGACTAACAACAAATCAACTATGTACACTGGGCAATCTTATAACTAGAAGCAATCTATTCCAGATACCCTTTGGAAGGACAGGACAAAATAAGTCGCTTTTGGCTTTTTACGTCGCAGGAATATAGGAATACCTTTATTTATATACCACAACTAATAACAAGCAATTAATTTTGTAAAAATTAAAAAACCCTCAACGCAATGAAACGGCTGAACCGATTTTGATCAAACATAGCTAAGAACACTCCCAAAAATTAACCTTTCAAACAAAACAAAAAAAACTAAATCGGTTCTTCCGTTCGGGAGCTACGTTGCCACAGACAGACTCACACATAGACTCACAGACACGTAAAAATAGGTATGTAATTTTTTTTTTTAAAAGTACTTTTGAAACAGTTGAACACCTGGAGACCGCTGCTAATATAGGTACTTATACTGAGGAGATAAAACTGCGCAAATATTACGGAATCGTTCGATATGCAAGTCTCATTTCTCTAGTTACCTATTAGCTAATGGAGATGAGATCCGAGCCCCTAGAGTACCTACTCAGGAATATGAGCTTATAAGAGCACTAGTAGAGACTTGCTGATACTGAGTTTCGTCTTATATTTATAAGCTTCTACTTTTTTCAACGATATTTGCATGATATTTCATCGGTATTTGCCTTCAGAGTTGGAGTGTTTAATCACTTTTTTACAAGTTTTTTTAAATTTTTAACTTGCAATGTATGTCCAGGTGGAATCTTGCAACTGAATTTTAAAGCAGTTATTCTAAACCGATTGCGATGATATTTTACATACCTGTCAAGTTCCGATGACAATGCAATATTATAGTGACAGCGAGCTGATCTGATGATTGAGACGGAAGGTGGACAACGGAACTCCTCGAGGGATAATAGTAGACTGGCCGGGTTTAGGCTCATTTTGATCAGGAAACGGTTACGATCACTAATTTTATAAATTACAAGCTTTTATTTAACTTTGTATGCCCGGTTGGAATCTTGCAAGTGAATTTTAAAGCAGTTATCGTCAAACGTTTGAGATGATATTTTGCATACCTGTCAAGTTCCGATGACAATGCAATATTATTGTGACAGCGAGTTGATTTGAAGATGGACAACGGAACTCTATTGAGGGATAGTAGTAGACTGGCCGTGTTTAGGCTCATTTTTATCAGCACACGGTTGCGATCACAAATTTTATAAAAACTTGTATTGAAAAATACATTTTTCACAAAAAACTTATTACTCTCATAAAGAATGAGCGGCATCCTGAAATAATAATTCTTAGTTTATTTGGAGATATGTATTTATGTATGCATATTTAATATTCAAATAACTTAGCTTTACGTTTAAGCATAGTTTTACTTACTATCATTTATTTTAGAATGTATTTAATATGTATTGTTTATTATTATATAATGTTACCTACATATCTTGTTTTGTTCATGTCTATGTTAAATATACCTAACAGTACTTTTTCTTCTCAATATACGTTTTGTGCACCACCTACATAAATGTATCCACAATACACAAAGGTTAGCTGGTAGAGAATGCTTCTTAGCATTAAGTTCGCCTACGTACATTGTTTGTTTTGTGCAATAAAGAATATTCTATCTATAAATTGAGTAAAACCTTTACCACCAAACGCGAGTCTCAGAAGGAAAATATTAAAGTAATATTAAATATGACACATTTTATCCCTCTTCACTAAATACGAAGTATCTGGGTGAGAGGCGGTGTATTTACCTTGAAACATGACTCAAATTGAAATCTCAGGTTAAGGTTACCTCCAAGCGAAACCTTAGCGGATGTTACGTAATTTGCGATTTGAACAGGTTTTATGATAGAAATACTGGATTTCCTACAGGGATATTAAATTATTTGTATCATACCGCTTCCTTGGCCTCAGTGTTAAGAATCTTTGTGCCCGTGAGATTTTGAATAATTAGTAGGGGTGTTATATACCTGCTGCATTGACGTCCAGCTTTGGGGTGTATTGTGCATTATAAATACATATATAATATCCTTTATTTATTGGAAAACTGATAATTCACAGGTTTCTAGATTATGCCTAAAAATTTATACATATAGGAGCAAACTTCGTATGTATAGAGCGGGCTACGGTTAAAGTCCGTTAAATGGTCTCGCTCCGGTGAGCTGCGTGATTGCTACATTTTTGTCCAGACCCTCTGCGTCATCAACTCATCACATCTACATACTTTTTGAATTTACAAATGTAAAGTTGAAGAGAGGTTTAAATTAAATCCTCAAATTAGGTCCGTGCTGGGTTTCAGTTTGCTGAATACTTTGGTTTTATATAAGTTCAGGATCATTCCCAAAGTTGAATCTTTTAATTTTAAAAGAACCTTGTTTTAATGTATCGATTAATTTCTACAGGATCAGAGTTTTTGACTCTTGTGATATCAGGTTGGTAGCCAGGCCACAATTTTTGATGCAACGTTTGCAAGAAAATTACGTTTAAATGAAACAAAGGCTCGGACAACGAGCTTATTTTAAAAATTTGTATGTATTACTATATAGCATCATAGGAAGAGCAGACGCATGGCTCGGTACCATCCTTACCTCATTAGTATACCCTCTATTCGTACTAAATTTTCAGTTCTACCTTTATAATGCGAACTGCTAAGGAGTGGAATAAACTACCGTCGTCTGTCTTTCCTGAAAACTAATCTGGGTCTCTCCAAGGCTACAGTGAATAGGTGCCTTCTGGACTTTTGTGCTCCATCTTCGGCCACATCGTCACTTATTAACAGGTGAGAACGAGGTCAAACAAAGGACATCAAAGTAAAAAAAAACTGGCAGTGCCCCGTGGTTTCACCCGTTTAAGTATTGATCCCATGGGAATATAGAAATAAAAAATCTTTTTTCTTAACACAAAACCTACAGAACCAATTGCGATGAAATTTGGTAGCTGTATCTTCCAGGACATTTCATTGCTAGGTTTTGTGTGAAGAAGTAACAATCATCCATAAACCCACACTTTTACAAACTTATGCAATTATAAATAAGTTCTATCTAAAAAGGATTTAAGTTGATATTTCCGTAAACTTACTCGTCAAAAGCGATAGTATAATAGTATATTCACCGCGTGAGTGAACATCTAAATGTTTCGTCAGGAAAGTAGGTAAGAAGTTCTTACTAAGAACCCTTAGCGAAGGTTTCAGGTAGTAGACATTTTATTTATTTTGACACATGGGGCTATATCTTCGGATGTGAAGACGTTATAGTGGCAATATTTAGGCAGGGATTTTCTTTGACACGTTCCACACAGACACCTATATATTTACAAGATTTTATTTAACTAGCTGTTGCTGCGGTGGTAGCTTGCTGTGGTGTGTCCGGGTTAGGCCGGAGACGCAGGGGTCTATTCTTAGGAATAGACCCCTCCGTCTCCTCCCGTGGATGTCGTAAAAGCTGACTAGGGGATTACCCGGACTTGTTGATAAGATTCGTTGGTATAAGATTTGTCCTGGCTGCTAGCTTATTATGGAATGTGTTACTGATGGAAGAAAGCGTTAGCAGAGTTAGGCGATGAGCTCACCACTTGTCATGTCTATATTCCACGATGGTGCAACCCACTGTGAAAAGAGGCCATTGCATTGAGGCTCTGCCTACACCTTCAGGGAAAAAGGCGTGTGTCTATGTATGTATGTATGTATGTTTTTGAGTTATTTTGTGTATTTTGGTGGCATTTTAACCAATGTAGGTTGTTCAAAGAGCACAAGTGTAGTGAAATGAAATGGAAGTGAATTGCGTGACGTTTAAAATATTGGTGGAAATTGTCTACCAAAGTTTTAGTAAAACGGCCACAGTTTTACTAAAACATGACTTCGACGACTTGGAAGGAGTGAAATGTTGCAAATTATATTGAAAATACAATGAATATACTTGAAAATAGTAAATGCACAAGCCGTGCCACGCTAATTATAAAGAAAAAAAGGGCATGCAAATAATGATGAAGTTGATGGATAGGGCTTTCGACGCAAAATTGTGTTTAAGTCTCTAGCTGGGATAAAACTGTCCCATTTCTGCCCGACATTGTGACAAATTCGTATAACCTTGTTTCGTTATGAGCGAAAGATGAGCCTTATTAAGCTGAAAAACCTGTTCATTAGACTTCAAAAGTAAAAAAGAACTGTCTATTACTGTACGGTCTCTCATTAAATTAAAAACATTGTACCAATAAACACAGACTTTTTATTAGCAAACATTCATTTTGTGACAATAAAGAACAATGGAAGACATTGGTTGCAAAAAGAGCCGCATTTATTTTCAACTTTACACCCCGCTAGCTGTTTGAAGAACATTGAGTACTTTATTGTGGTATTCACTGCGAGCGAATCCAATTTCATTTATCCAAAGCTCGTTCAGTGAGCTATTGGAGCCTAAAGATCGTGCGATGAGATATTGTATGTCCCTTTATCTTTTGAAATAAAAAGAACAATCATTTGGCTTAGTAGATAATTGATCAAATAATGAAGCTTAGAAATTTTCCAATCACACCCAGGTCAGGTGCTTTTTATTCTTTGAATAAATTTTTGTACGTATAGACAAAGAATAGGGAGTTATCACTTCATCTTCCACTGATGGGGTATGACGCAAAATTACCAATCTTAGATTTGATTTTTAACTAATTAAATAAAGTACAATATTCAAATAAAAAATATGCATGTATACTATGGATGCATTAGAATTCACTGTACCAGAAACACGATAGGACGATTTTCTCGATAGAAAAAAAAAACCCAAAGTTACCCCTAACTTTTGGCTAGATTCGATTATTAAAATGGAGCTTATTGTTAGGTAATAAATTCATCGATATAATATAATTATTATGTCGATGAATAAATTAGATAAATAAAATCAATACAACAAAGCTGAGGGTTTACTGTAGGAGTTTTGTAAAATTATCTATATTTTACGACATATTCAATAAAAATAGTTTTTTCCTGCAGCGCGATGCGTTTTTTTTGTCTGTAGATTTCTACTTGGGGTTGGCGCAGTCAGTTTATGGTATATTCCGTTATTTAAGCTGTTCGTATTATATGCTTCAAATTCGCAGAAAACTCTACACTACAACAACCTGTGAGCTTTGTTCGTTCGGCGCTGGCGGGAGTAAAAATACTTGTAGACTTTTTTAAGTACTTGAGGTTTTCTGTCTTGAAAAATTACGAAATTATTATGTGATTAAGAAGTAAAATATTCTTACAATTTAGGTACCTAATCATATTTTATTTTCATTAGGTATAAGAATGCTGGACCAACCGTACATGACTGATCTCATCGAAGCCAACTCTATGGGGCACGAGCCCCACAAGATTCACATATACAGCGCGTCCTGGGGCCCTACTGACGACGGTAGGACCGTGGATGGGCCCAGGAATGCAACTATGCGGGCCATAGTCCGAGGAGTTAATGAGGTAAGTCCACCCTACATACATACATAGACACACGCCTTTTTCCCCGAAAGAGTAGGCAAAGCCTCAAATGGGCCTCTTTTCACCGTGGCTTGCACCATCGTTGGATATAGACGTGACAAGTGGTGAGCAAATCACCATCATTGCTTCCTACGACTAACTGCTAATGCAGTCTTCCAGTATTAATACATTCCTTAAGTAAGCTAGCAGCCAGGACAAATCTTATACCATCAAATCTTACAAACAAGTCCGGGTAATCCCTAAGTTGGCTCTTACGACATCCACGGGAAGAGATACCCCTAGACCTCCCTCCCTAATTACCTACAATACCTATTAGATACGTGACCACTCAGCAAGTAAAATAGTTTTCGAAGACAAGCCGGAGGGACACGTATGAAACAGGATTCAAAACAAAGACAACCTATTCAATCGTATCTGAGACAAAAGAGGGCAAATGGCTGCTGAAATAACATCTTGTTACCGAAATCTAATAAGAGGAATAAAAAACCTAGTAAAATAGATCTTTCTCCTGCAATATATTTGTTTTTGTCGTACGCTGTCGCTTAATCAAATATTTTTTCATTAATCTCTAAATTAAAAAATATTATAAATAAAATTAAAATTATAAATATTAAAATATTTCATCATCGTCATCATCATCTACAGCCTGACTCAACCCACTACTGAGTATAGGTCTCTCTTTGCCTGTGCCATTCCTCACGGTCCCGTGCCAGTCTCATCCAGGTTCGGTCCGCGACGCATGCGATATCATCTGCCCATCTCCCTGCTGGACGACCAACGTTTCTGTACACAGTTCTTGGGCACCATTCAGTTAGCGCCTTGCTCCACCTATCGTCACCTCGTCTTGCCAGGTGTCCTTAAAGAATTATCTGAAATACATTTGTTTTACGTAGCTTCTATAGGTCTGTTTATCATATTTTATAGAGCTTTTTAGTGAGTGTTAGTCTGGGAAAGTACTACCAACTACTACTACTGCTGCAAAGCAGTGGTTCTCTCATTGGTTTAAAGGTTAGGGGTGCAAACTACAGGCACATAAGATTTTTCACCTGTAAGTCTCAGGGTGGCGGGCGCAGTGCATGCCACATAGTGCACGTCCTAGGTGGACGTGACCTGTGAGATATCACCACTGTTCAGACGGTACCGTCTAATATCAGGTGGGCCATCAGCTTGTTCCGTCGTTTCATGTTGTATATTTTCTTTTACGTTGAATCATTTTTTATTCATGGTTATCATTATACCTAAATATAGCGCTCGTACATAAAAACAAGTGGATGTTCTTGCTCATATTAAATTATAAAGTTCGTGTTGAAAAATTAAGCCAATTCCGTTTACCTCGCAGTGGATTATAAAACTCGAGCCTTCGCACTGGAGTTGGTTGAAAACGTTCAGTGTATTCTGAGTATTTTTGTAGGAAGATCCGCTAATCCGGATTTCAAGCCCCATTCCAGAGCTTAATTCTTTATTTACCGCGCCCAGAGTGACGTGCTTATCAAGAGTGAAGCCGGATTTAGTGAATTGAGTAGAATTTTGTTGCTCCACACTGGTTGCCTACTTTGTGAGGGAGGACAAAATTCATAACGCGTAAATGGATTTAGTCAGTTCATACCGTATTTCTTTTTTGATGATGTGGTAATAGTGGTACCTTGCCGCGGGCTTGCTTGTCGTATGATGAAAAGGATCAGATGGTGGGATCAGATCATGTAGTTCCTGGGAAAATGACTCTGGATCTTAGTCTCCGCCATATGTTGCTCACCTATAAGCCTGAAAGCTCTGCGGCCGATCAAGTCTAAGGCAGCGAGCTGGTGTTTGGCCGAGCCATCCCAAACATGGCAGCAGTACTCCATGCCAGACCAGACTTGAGCTTTGTCCAAACTGAGAAGCTGTCCCGGTTTACCTTATTCAGGTTGCCCAACTTCATAGCAGCTGTTTTTGCCTTCGACTCAATATATGACCCGAAGTTGAGAATCGGTGTAATTGAGACACCCAAGAGCTCAAGATGATCTCCTATAACTATACCTAGGTACATCCCGAAAAAGGGGAACCTGAAGAACCATATTATGCATTATTTTAATTATATAATTAAAACAATGGTGGCTATGATGGTAGATACATATAAAGGCAAACAAAACATGTATTTTTCGTAGTTTAGTTTGTAACCGTACTTTAGTAAATTATGTTTTTAAGTATATTCTTTCTTGTTGACTAGTTTGTTCTATTATGCACTCTACACGTGAAACCCTGTAATCTTATGTGGCTTCTAGTTTTTAACTCTGTTTTAAATGTATTTAAAGATAGCTGTTGGTTTTCCTACAAAATAAATATAAATATATAAATAAATAAATATATAAATATATTCAACATTTATATGTACTCATTATGTATGCTTCTATAACTATTTAAAATTTATTTATACTTGGAGAGATAATAGTGCGGGACGTGACCTGTGATGTGAGGTAATGCACTGTTCATAGGCAGAGGGTACCGCTTAAAAGATCAGGTAGGTCATCTACTCGTTCTGTCATATCAAGTTGCATAAAATAAAAACCATGAAAACCAGCTTTTCAAAGGTGCGTACATAGGTACATACAATAATAATTTATAAGAAAAAAAACTACTGCGAAACTACTACTACTTTGTAATTTATCCCCAATACAAGATTTTATAATATTTTAGAGATCGGAGCCATGTGGCTGTTCACAATGAGCCTAAACACGGCCAGTCTACTATTATACATCGAGAAGTTCCGTTGTCCACGCTTCCGTCTCCATCATCAGATCAGCTCGCTGTCCCCATCGTATTGTATTGTAATCAGAACTATACAGATATGCCAAATTTCAGCTCAATCTGATATCGGAAAGTCACCCTTATCGCCTCCTGTGAAATACTTATCATTGAGAAGTTCCAAGGGCCATTTCTGGCCTTCTTTGTTTGTTCCACTTCACCAAATAGCACTTTCTGAATGCAAATGCTTGACTTGTTGCTGAAAATACTCAAATCCCTATATGTGCGCCTATAATTTTTGAGGAGTTCCCTCAGTTCCTCATGAATTCCATCATCTGAACCAGATTTTGACGAAAATGGGACCAATATGAAAGTATACTGATTGAAATAAAAAAAGATTTTTCCAAATAGATTCATAAATGATAGATAAACATAAAAAACATTTTAAAAAACACGCGCATTGAGAACCTCCTCCTATTTTTAAGTCGATTAAAATAAGGCAAGTAGGTACTCATGTCGGTAACGTCATCGTACATCCTTAACTACGTACTAGGTATGTATTAAGTAGGTAGGTCTCAGAGTCCTTGGATGTCTCAACATAACAACCCACTTACTCCAAGTTTCTATTTCTGAAGGCGAAGTTACCGAAGTTTCTTGTGTTTGGGACTTTGTTTGTTTGCGTTTAGCAACTTAACTTGAACGTGTGCCGGTTCATGTATGTAATTTGATTAATTAATCCCACCTACATATATTAGGCCGCAGTATGTATTGTATGTGTTACCATTCGTAACAACTCAATGAGGCGCGGGAAAGGGCCGAGACTTCATATGCGCGCGGAACGCGGTGTTATGCCAAAGCTAACTAAGCATTCTGTGCCCCACAAGCACCGATACGATACAGCGTTTACTAGTCCGCCTACCTATTGGTGAATAAGGCAAATCCTCCCATGGCATTCGATAGGAGAGGCCTCGTCCAGCGGTGAACATCCGGCTGATGATGATGATGACATTATAAACCCGTTAGTGATCTAACGGGATCTAGTGGCTCTTGGCTAATTCATGGTAGGTTTATATCTAATATCCCAAGTTCATGAACAAGAAAACTTCAGGATTGCCTAATAAAATATTTTCCAGAGCTGAGAGTTTCTGAAATAGGTGTATAGAGGTGTTTCTTTGTAAATCGACACCTTTTGTGATGTCTTGTACTTTGATAAAAAAGAAATTTGCAGATACAAAAAGCAGTTTTACATTACCTTTATCCCTGAGTAGGTACAAATAGATTGCGAAGAAGCCATTAAGGTCTAGAAATAAGTATATCGAAATGAAATATCGGGGGTGTTTCGATCCTTTAACACCTTATCTCACCCTTTGTCACTCTTTCGTTAATATCTTTCCAATTTGTAAATTGATGTGGAGTTATTTTAGTAGTAATATTTTATGGTGGTGATTAAGTTTCAGAAGCTTAAATTATTTCTGCAGTGATTTGGACGTAAAAATATCGAAAAATAGTAAGAAATAAGGGGAATCTTTTCGTTTTTTTTTGTTTTGAGACTTGGCCGAGACGAATTTCAGTTCAAAAATAGTTAAGTAGAAGAATTAAATTCCTAATTATTTAAACTTTTTTGAGAAAAAATTTACTATTATTTTAATAATTATTTATATATCGAGGGTGGTCTCATTTAAATTTAAAGAAAATATTCCAATATACTAGGAAAATTAGGGGTGTTTTTTTTTTTCGTTAAGGATTATTATAGACAGAGTTTTACAGCTTAATATCAAGAGGGACATCTGCATGTTGCGTCATTCATTCAAATAAAGAAATAAAAGTTTAGAAAACAATATCATAATCCTAAAAATCCCTGCTTTTGGGTTTATATGCGGATTTAAACCCAATTCTAGCAAATAAAACTCCTTTGTCCTCTCATCTCAATACCACAACAAAGAGACATAATCAACAGTCTATTCTAAGCGTCAACTTAGTTGAAAGCAGAAGCCAGCGGAGCGTGAATACAATGAATGGGAACTGCTATTCCAGGCCCATTGAAGTGTCCCTTCTGTTGGATCTGTGTACTGTGGCGGAATGCCAAATGGCATGGCATTTCGGCAGATACCTGATATTTCATAAAGGACTGGGGAAAATGTAATTTATAACATTTTGTGGTCAGGATGTGGATGAAGAAGTGCTGAAATTAGTTGCGAAATTATCTGTTTTAATACTAAAATGTTTCAAATATAGAATCATGTTTTGGTCTTCTGTCCTTTAAAGGATGATTTATACTAGGCCCTGCTGGCTCCAGGACTTATATCTAGTAGTTCATGCAACATTGAGCGCCGCCAAAATACCCGTTTCACAGAATCCATTTCAAAATAGCTATGAAACTATGTAGGTCGATGTTTACAGATGAATGTCAAAGGTTTCCAGCGCCATACCTACCACCTGCCCTCGTCTAATAGCATAGTGTAGATCCGATCAAAATAGTTTCACTTTGAGCGACGGTATCACGATCTATTTTAGTGTAACAAAGGGTTGCAGTCGGTAGGTATTTATGCCATCCTCATTCCATGTATTTGCTGTTAGTTATATTCGTATTTTACTTTACGTAACAGTAAAGATTTATCTATAAAGTTAGTTGCTATTTTAAAAGAACATTCAATTTGTTTAAAGTTTAATTGATTAGGTATTTATTTTATTTTACTTTGCTAAATAAAGTTTGCAGTTAACGACTTGGTACTTTTCGGTGGTAACATGCAAGATCTCCATAGTATGTTACAAGACCTATACGATGCTTCTCTAAACGTGGGTCTGAAGATGAACATGTCCAAGACAAAGATTATATCTCCACCACACCGCCATACATCACCATTCGTGGTGTCACCCTGGAGATGATGGTAGACCACTACATATCTTGGGCATTGTTTATCTTACGACAGAGAGCATACAACTAAGAAGATCATGAGACGCAAACAGCTGGGATGGGTTGCGTTCCGAAAACTAGAGGAAATTTTAAGGGACCCCAAAATGCGACAATGCCTGAAAACCAAACTGTATAATCAATGTGTCCTGCCCACAATGACGTACGGCGCCGAAGCATGGACGCTGACTAAGGGCTACGGAGCGTGCCATGCTTGGAATATCTTTACTGGACCGTGTCCGCAACACGGAAATCCGAAGGAGGACAAAAGTGGCAGATACTGGAGACCGTATAGCTAGACTTAAGTGGCGCTGGACAGGACACTTGGCCAGATCTGGTGACGGCAGGTGGTGTAAGGCCCTGCAAAGCGTGGTGTAAGCGCTAGAGGCCGTAGCAGACCATCGGCCAGGTGGGCGGATGATATAGAGGTCGTAGAGGAAAATACCCGGATGCCAATCGCACAGAACCGTTTGGAAAGGCGTTCGAGGGAGGCTTTTACCCAGCAGTAGGCTATTATTTGAGCTACCAATGATGATGATGAATTTTACACCTATGAAGCTGCCTCTAATAGACACAATGCAAAAACTAATGTAAAAACAAAACGGTACCTACACTGTAACAATATTAAGAGAGAGATAGGAACAAATACATTTAGGTATAGGCTACTTGATGACACTTGTACTATAAATCTACTGGTCGCTCGAGGAATAAATGAATTATTGTCACAATTCGTTCTTAGATAATGTAGGTAGATTAAATAATTTATTTGTGCAAAGTGCATTTATGCGAAGAAATTTCGAACCACTTGACCGGAGCCAATAATATATTAAACAATAATAACTAATAATATTTTAAACAATAGCATCGTTGAAAGAATGTCGCCTTTGAAGTGTTTCAATGTTATCAACAAAAGGTTGATTGGATTTGAACATGAAAATAACAAAAATATTTTTGATTTATTTTGCGCTTCTTTTGCGTTTTGTGCCTTCGACCAAAGTAAAATCTTTGGTCGAAGTTTTGTGCTATACGAGCAGCTCGTCATTTCCGCTCGAGCTCAAAGGTGTAAGTTCCGGAACGTTACATCCCAACTTGAGAGGAACTTTTACACTAATTACTTCCTTTCGCTTTCAACGTGTGATCTTCTGTGCGACACGTGCTTGTAGGAGACAGGAGTTGTAAGGATTCGCGTTAGAATAGGCACGATAAATGATTTTTGAAAACTATTCTACTTATAACGTACTTACGGCTCCACTATTGCCAATTTTTTTTTTATTAATGTTTAAAATTAACGATAAATAGCAAAATATTGCATGTTTAAATCAATATTGAATTTCGTAGTACCTATCATGATATACACGAGTGTTTAGACGCGTGTTGTCTCGTGTCGTGTAGCTCGTGTCGGCACAAACGGACCCCATGGAGTCTGTTTGTGACGACACGAGTTGAAAACAAAGGGAAGCTAGCTTAGTAACTATTATTTAATCTGTGCAAGCGTTACCAATGATATTACGTCACGCCTGTGACTGGGCTCTGATTGGCGCTGAAAAACATATTTATTAAGTAAATACTTAAGAATTATTTTTCCACATTTTCATTTTTAATTCGATAATTTTCCTGGTTTTATAACTGTCATAATGCCTAAAGTCTATGAAACGTGATTGTAATTTGCCTACCCACATTCTGTAATATTGTCGACAGGGTCGCAACGGCTTGGGCAACATCTACGTGTGGGCGAGCGGAGACGGTGGTGAGGATGATGACTGCAACTGTGATGGATACGCAGCTTCCATGTGGACTGTGTCCATCAATAGGTACATTACATAAAATGTGTCATTTCATTTCATTTATTTCATTTCATTTATTTCACCTTATAACATAGTTTGTCACACTAGGCAAGTCACATAAACATATTAATAAAATTACAAAGTTTCACAAATTTAAATTTAAATTCTAATATAAAAGTATAAAAATTCAATTTAAGTTTAATATTTCAACATAGCTACTTACTCAAAATAAATTATAATGTACAAAATGCTCAAGGTTTAGCTCAAGGACAGAGATGCTCATTTATAGCATGCTTAAAAAGCATGCCAGTAATAAGCAAGCTTTGCAGTTGTTCACATTTGCTAGCAATGAGCTTGCTCTTTTTAGGTATACTTAAATAAGCATGCGGCTCCTAAAAAAACGTGTTCAGAAGTGCATAGCACGCTTCCTCCCACCACGCCTCAGGTAGCATGCTCAAAAATCAAACGACTGTTGATTTTTGAGCATGCTCGAAATAAGCATGCTGATTACTAGCAACGTCTGAACACACGTGCTACTAATGAGCAATTACTCAATAAAAGCATGCTTTCGCGCTAGTAATGAGCACGTCTGTCCGTACCTCAAGGCAACCTATTTAGAGTATTTGTTTCCCTTGTTCCGTGTAGATTACCGAGATCAGATAACTAACTATCTATGAGGTTTTTTCTTTATGCTTCACCACATCAAAGTGATCCTTGTTACTCGATAACGAAGGTTCACTACAGTCCACGCTCGGACTAACAAGTTATGTTTCTTTCAGTGCAATCAACGATGGTCAAAACGCTCACTACGATGAGTCATGCTCATCTACCCTGGCATCCACCTTCAGCAATGGAGCGAGAGATCCGAGCACCGGCGTAGCCACCACGGATTTGTATGGGAAATGCACGGCGACTCATTCCGGGACCTCAGCTGCTGCGCCGGAAGCTGCTGGCGTCTTTGCTTTGGCTCTTCATGCGAAGTAAGAAAGAGTTATTCTACTGGTAGATCAATGGATGAGGCCTACGCTACGGCTACGCTGCTACGCGCACGCGTAGCGGCACCTCTACGCGCGTAGAATATGACACGTCCAGATGATCTTACATGGAAATTATTACAGAATTTAAATTATAGTGACTTGGGCTTGGTTACTTTCTAAAGTTAAAATGATTGTTTTGATTTGAAGTATTTATATATGTATGTTTGTCAGAGGATAACTTCCAAACCGTTAATTCATCATTCAATTTGGTAGGGACTAGACAGTATTGGCACAGAATACTAAATACTTACTTCGTGTATTGGTACAATTTGTAGGTAAGGTTATGAGCTATAGCGGTCGGTGGGTTGTTGAGATCTAAGTGGGATGAACCGTGATAGTTAGACAGTTGTAATTATCACAGATGATGTGTATTTCTCCTTGTTGCCGCTATAACAACAAATACAATAGCAAATAGTCTCATGACAAACTGACTCTTGGACAAACTGTTTCACTATCTATCTATCTATTTAGCCTGTGTGCACCCACTGCTGGGTATAAGCCTCCTCTTTCACGCCACTCTCTCCGGTCCTGTGCTGTTCTTGTCCATTCTCGTCGACCATCGGGCGGGTGGTCGGCCTCTTGGTCGTCGAGCATCTCTTTCACAAGTAGCTTTAAACTAAAACTACGTGCTTTTGGCCTGCTAAAGCTAAAGCCAAACCAACGCGTTCAGCCCGCGTCCTCAGTGGCGTGTACGGTGGCGATCAATGGTAAGACAATGGATGGCCACCGTGTTACACCGTGGACGCGGGCTGAACGCGTTGGTTTGGCATTAGCTTTAGTGGTGGCTTTGAAGAGTCATTGAATGTGATATTTTTTTCCAGCCCCAGCTTGACATGGCGAGACATTCAACATCTTACCGTATTGACTTCAAAGAGAAACTCCCTGTACGACGCAAAGGTGAGTTGCCTTTGAGAGCTCTCTGAGAGTTTACTTTTCACAACAAATGGAAATAAGAGCAGTTTACTGAAATAATACTTTTATGTTTGGCCTCATCCGTGTAGAAAGCAGGCTGGCTGTAAATCTACGCTTATTTATGCATATGTGCGTAACAATCTAGGTACTAAATAAAGGTAAAAATACTGCTACAATTGCTGTACTTCAAACATCTATTACTGATCATTTAACAATAGTACTAATTCTCTCTAAAATTACAAATTTGACAAACATTCATAAGACTAAAAATATCGTCAATTACGAAAAAGCCATACAAGACCTGCAACTAAACATCTCAGATCTACTACATCTAAATGACCCTAATATCTTGTCTAACCTACTAACTAACAAAATTCAAAAAAGTCTCGCTGACAATACTGAAACTATTAATATACCTAGAAGCAAACGTATAATTAAGCCCTGGATCACACAGGGTATCCTACGTTGTATTAAAAATAGAAATGAAATTCAAAGAAAATTGCGATTTGACCCGAAAAATGATTTACTGAAGATAACATATAGAAGATATCGGAATTTCTGCAACAATTTAATTAAAAAATGTGAAAAAATATATGACCGTGAGCAATTAGCAAAATCTTCTAAAAATAGTAAGGCTCTCTGGAATAGTATAAATAATATAACTCATTACAAACCGGCTAAATCACCAAACATCCAACTGCTTAACATTAAGTCTTCATCTAAAGATTCAGTTAATTTTGTCAACTCATACTTTGCCAGTATAGGAAAAGCTCTTGCAGAAAACATCATACAACAGAATATTATATCACATGACACTAATATTGATTTACCCTTTAACCAAGTTTCATCCTTAGTGTTACTAGATGCGGACCCTCAAGAAATATATAATATAATTTTGAAGTTAAAATCAAAAAGTGCACATGGCTTGGACAATATTTCAACGATTTTTTTTGAAACAGTCAATACCTTTTCTAATTCCAATCTTCTGTCACTTAGTAAACTTATGTTTTAGCCAAGGAATCTTCCCAAAAATCCTTAAACAATCTATTATTACCCCTGTGCATAAGAGTGGAGACAGAGACGTCAACAACTATAGACCTATTTCAGTATAGCCATCAATATCCAAAATATTAGAAAAGTTACTTAATAACAGACTATTGAATTATCTTCATAAATTTAACATAATTTCTAAATCACAATATGGTTTCAGACAAGGTCTCTCAACTGAGGACGCTGTCACTGCTTTATGTAATCTCATCGTTGAGCATGTAGATAACGGGCGGAAATGTGTAACAGTATTTCTAGACCTCAAAAAGGCATTTGACACCGTTTATTTCCCCATTCTTATTCAGAAGCTAGACAAAATAGGTATAAGGGGTACTCCTCTTGCTTTATTGACAGACTACCTTCACGAGCGTACTCAGAAGGTTAAAATTTGTGAGGTTATCAGTGATGAGGTGTCTATAAGTTATGGGGTCCCTCAGGGGAGTGTGTTGGGACCTACTTTGTTTCTAGCTTACATAAATGATCTCTGTGACGTAACACTAAAGGATGGCAATATGTTTTCTTATGCAGATGACACAGCTATCGTCTTCTCCGGACGGTCCTGGACTGACGTTAAAAAAAAACACAGAAAAGGGGCTCAAAAAGATTGCTAAATGGTTAAAAACGAATTTGCTCACGCTTAATGTTGCTAAAATAAATTTTATGTGCTTTACTATGAATTCATCCACCCAACCTGATCCTGATTATAACATCAAAATTCATGACTGTTTTAACTCGTACTGTAATTGTTCCATGATAGGAAAAGTAGATACAACTAAATATCTAGGGATTATGATAGACAAACGACTGTCATGGCTCGCACATCTAGAACTGCTCATGAGCAGGACTAGGAAACTTATGTGGATTTTCAAAAACCTAAGACACGTAGTTCCACATGACCTCCTTAAACAAATTTATTTCGCGTTAGCCCAGTCAATTTTAACTTATTGTATTCCTGTGTGGGGTGGTGCTACAAAAACGAAATTCTTGGATCTGGAAAGAGCTCAAAGGTCACTTCTTAAAGTTATGTTCTCAAAGCCTTATACACCCTACACCCTTACACCCTACAGAAATACTCTACTCGAACTCACAATTACTAACAGTAAGGAAACTATATGTCCTTTTTTCGGTATTGAAATATCATAATACACTAGAATTTGACCCTACGAAACTGGACAGAAGAAGAAAAGATATTGTTACTAAGAAAGTACATGTAAAAACAACTTTTGCATCGCGGCAATATACATGTCAATCTACTCACTTATACAATCAAATAAATAAGAAAATCAACATTTACCCACTAAATACACATAATTGCAAGGAAACACTATCAAAATGGCTACTGCAATTAAGTTACGACGAAATTGAAGCACTTTTAGGGAAAATTATTTAACTGGTTTAAACTTAAACACCCTTACTTTCATCCTTTTGAGCATTGTAGCCTCCGTGCTCGATGTGTACATTCTCACTCGTTGTGTTTATTCTGCAATAGCCAGTTATACGAGACTGACGTTTTTGCAGGATCAATCCACCCATAAACATACACTACACTCAATCGAATACGCGTTACAATCACATGAACACTCATTACACTCACACAAATACATATTACGCTCGCACACAAACACTACACTCACTCGCAATATATATTCTCACACCAACATACCAACGAACACTCAACTATTGTACGCATACCCGTCTAAAATACAACACAATCACGCCTACATGTGTACACACACACCCACACAAACACAAACACACACACACACACACCTACTCACACACACACACACACACTCACACACACGTAACCAAACATACCAAATTTTTCTTGTTTTTGTTTTGTTTTAATGTAATTTTTCTTGCATTTACTTTTTAAGGTAGATGTAAAAATGTTTTATTTGTAACAAAACTAAATCTATGATACGGAAGAGCGAGACCACCTAGCACAGGTATTTTATACTTAAAAGGTGGTCTCAACTACGGATATTTCTATGTTACATTAAGTTACAGAAATAAATATTATCTTATCTTATCTCTAATCTTCGGCATAGCGACAACTTGTCCTTGCGGAACAGCAAACAATGGCACACTTAATGACTTGTCCAATGTGCCCTAACACCTGTATCCTGAGTGACACATACACTGCATCTAACAACGCCGTAGAAGCGGCAAAATTCTGGCAAAACAAGGAACTAAAATTGAAACAAGTAATTAATTTTGTAAAAATTAAAAAAACCCTCAACGCAATGAAACGGCTGAACCGATTTTGATCAAACATAGCTAAGAACACTCCCGACAACTTCACCTTTCAAACAAAACAAAAAATCTAAATCGGTTTATCCGTTTGGGATCTACGATGGGACAGACAGACAGACACACACACACACACACACGGACACGTCAAACTTATAACATCTCTTCGTTTTTTTTTTAGTAAACCTTAAAAATGCGCGCTATCCAAAGTGCGCATATTATGTAACTACACCACCTCACCTTATATCTTACTTACATATCACAACATTTCAGATTTACCAAGCGCCCATTAACATAAATAGTAATTTTGTTTAAAAGCTCATAAAGGCGCCTTAGCCTGCCGAGTTACGTTTAAGTTTTTATGTTTTATTTTACTAAACTGTGTTTAGCTTTAATAAGTAATTAATTTTTAAGTAATAAAGACCTTTTTAAAAACAAAATCAAAAAACCCCTTCGTTTTTGCGTCGGGGGTTAAAAACTATGATCCACCAACGACACGACAAAGAAGATATTATTTTTCTAGATATAGACCGATAGTCATCATCATCATCATCCATTAGAAGTCCACTGTCAGACGAGGCACCCATCATCATCCATATAATTCAATGGGGGAATTTGCCACCACAAAAGCGCCAAGGTGGTCAACTCCGTTTTTACGTTAGTAGGCGGATTGATGATCGAATAATCATATAATAATAATTCAACAGCCTTAGCATATTAGATCTACCACCAAATACTTTCATCATGATGCAAAAAGCTTCTTATTCCATTCTTAACACCTGCCGCATCGTCCGTAAATTCTTACAGGAAGACAGTACAATACAAAATTATGTCAATCTAACTGACAATGAAGACCACTTGGCATAAGCCCGTGACTTAATTCATTGCCGAAACATTTTAATGTTTTGAGAAAAATATAAAGAGTTAAAATAATAATAATAAGAGTAATCAGGTGGATGTTGCTGCTCTCCTCTGGTGTAATCTCGCAGTCGGCTTTAACGACATCCCTGAAGGTGGGGCGTATTTCTAGGCCGGACACACCACGACCGGTAGTAGTAGGTACTCATGTCTAGATTTCTTCTGATAATCTAACATACATACATACATACATAGACACACGCCTTTTTCCCCGAAGGGGTAGGCAGAGCTCAATGGGCCTTCTTTCACAGTGGGTTGCACCTACGTGGAACATAGACATGACAAGTGGTGTACTCATCGCCGCCATTGCTTCCCATGACTGACTCGGCTAACGCTTTTTTCCAGTAATAATATTCCATAATAAGCCAGGACAAATCTTACAAAAACGAATCTTATCAGCAAGTCCTGGTAATCCCTTAGTTGGCTTTTACGACAACAGGAGATGGGTGGGTCTATTCTTAAGCCGGACACACCCGGTAAGCTAAAGTTCCGGTATATAGGCGCCGGCAAACTTGTTAGGTAAAGACCTTTCTTTTTTTCTTCTTTTTTTATCATATGGTGACAAACAAGCAGATGGCCCGCCTGATGTAAAGCAGTCACTGCCGCCTATGGACATCTGCAATACCCACATATTGATATTTCTCTTGAATTTACCCATATTGAATTAACCTAGAATTTACCTTTGTGTCATTCCAAGATTTGAAACTCCATTTTATTTGATTAGAGGCAAACGCAGTCTTCAAGTTTCTTGAAAGTTCTGTGAGAAGTTTCGAACAACTTCAGACAAGACAAAGTTAGCACTGTTTCATTTTGGTTTGCAACTTGGAATCATTTCAAGAGACACGTTTTGTCGGACGAGTTTGTCATTCAATGCAAAAGTTTTAAAAGATTTACCAAATTAACTGTTTTGTGTCTACGAAATACAGTTTCGTGCCTATTTAACCGACTTCAAAAAATGGAGGAGGTTCTTAAGTCGTGTGTTTTTTTATGTTTGTCTTATTTGAATTTTAATAAAACGTGTCATTTGTGAAATAAACTTTCGACAATATGTACCATCGAACCAACTGAATCATGACCCACTTGCCTGATAAATCGTTTGAAACTTTCAAACTTGTAAGATCTATCGCGTATAATGCACTTACGACGTTTTACGTACTAATAAAATTACGTCAATACAGGTCGCAGACCTATGCAATTTTAACCTTTGTTATCATTGCCATAAAACCACATTTCACACATATACAGTCATTGTTTGAATCTGCAGCTAGTTCTCGCTTATTTAAACTAAACTTTTTGATAATGGAAAAAATATATTTAAAAAATGGGGTGTTCTACAAGTTTTCAGTCAATGTGAAAAAATAGAAACTAAATAGTAAAATGCTTAATAATTTTTAATAATGGCTAATTTATAAGAACAAAGAAATAATAGAAAGAAATATCACGCGAATTTAATATTTCTCGGAATACAGTGAGGACCTGGATAAGACGGCACGCCGGAGAGGGCATCCTCGAGGACAGACGACGTCATAACCACGGCGTTCGCCGACTCACGAACGAACAAAGAGTGGACATGCAACACCATTACGAAGAACACCCTTTTACTCCCACCCGATATTTTGCGGCACAACATGACGTCTGTCTTCAAACTATTAGAAATTATTTGCACGGCACTGGACTGCATTACAGACATTATGCTGAGAAAGTAGCCTTAACGGATGATCATAAAACAGCGAGAATGAATTTTGCAAACGCTTATTTAGACTACGACTGGACTAACACTATATTTACAGACGAAAAAACATTTCGATCTTCTCAACACGGTCGCTTAACTTTGTGGCGTTACGATAACACGCGGTACACAGAAAATCACGTCGTGCCTAATCAGTTATCCGGTCGAATTTCAGCGAATATGTGGGCGTGGATGAGTTTCGGAGGAGTAGGTGAGCTTGTCCATATTTCTTCTCGGCAAAACGCAATGAAGTATGTAGATCTATTAGAAGAATCTATGTTACCGACAGTGCGAACAGTTTACCCGCGTGAAGATGTGCCAGTATTTTCCTACGTTCATGACAACTGTCGAGTGCATACTGCCAGGGTAGTCTCAAATTCATCATTATGCTCAGGTTTGATCTGCATAATGATGAAGTTACTTTGATTCCATGGCCGAGTAGATCCCCAGACCTCAACCCAATAGAAAATTTGTGGGGTTTGATGGTCCAAATGTGGGATAGCAGAAACGAGAGAACAAAGGAAGCAATTGAGCAACATTGTAGCGAAATTTGGGATTACTTGAGAGACAGCGACATTTGCAGTCGTCTAATAGGGTCAATGCGTGACCGATTACAAGCCGTTATCGATAACGATGGTGCACACACTAGGTTTTAGATACTGAATCTTATAATTTAAATTAGTTCTGTTAAAGATTAAATAAAGTTTTTTTTCTTTTCACAAATTTTATTACTCTTTTTACTTATATAGCTTGAAAGACCAACAAAGGCATGTTTCTGTCCTTAAAATACTTATAGAAATGACGTGATTGAAACCTGTTAATGAATTAATCTAAAGTTTATGCTAGCACTTCACTTGGCCGTATTTGCCCAAACATGACTGCATTATTTTTGATTTTATATTCTAGAGAAATAAATGCGACTAATAGTTGAGCAAATTTAATACGGCCAAGTGAAGTGGCACCATTACGTTCGTAGAAAACTTCCTATACTTACCTACGTAATATAGATAAAGACAGTAACATCATCTCTTCTTTTTCATATACGAGCTTAGTCGATACTGTCCGATTTATTTAACAGTGCACTCAGTACCTAAATGACAGTGTCTAATCAAATGATATCATGTTCGTTACCAAGGAAATAAATCTTCAAGCGAATTTCGACCTACTTGCATTTAAGGGGTTTAGCAAAATAAGCTTATGGTGGGTCATGATTCAATTGGTTCGATTGTACAACAGAGTTTTCAGTGAATAAGAGACACTTTTATTTTTCGGTGTAACTAAATATTATTTGGCCCAAAAACACCCCTGCTATAGAGATCGTCTATCTGCAGTAATCTGGACCAATAAAAAATATTGCGTGACTTTTCTAATGGGTGGATTTTGTCCTCCAAAACTTGGATTAGATTGAATATTTCTGCCACCGGTTTTAACTTATTTTAACAACACTCGACATTAGCGAAATTTCACGAGAAATTCCTCAGAAGCCATTAAGAGAAGAGAAGAAGATCCATTCATAAAATGTTTCTTGTTATGTTTCCAGGGTCGTTTCCACTGGACAATGAACGGCGTGGGTCTGGAGTTCAACCACCTCTTCGGATTCGGTGTGCTGGATGCTGGAGCTATGACGGCGCTCGCGGCTAACTGGAGATCTGTGCCGCCGCGGTACCATTGTGAAGCTGGGGCGGTTAATACTCATATGTGAGTAAAAAGCTCGGCGAAAAGAGAAGAGTTTCAGTCTGACATTTTATCCACAATTCTGGAGACCAATCATATTATTTCAACAGCTACTTCGTATCAATTGTGTTTCTTGGTCTCGGTTGGTGATCAGCTTGAAGTATGTTGGCCCTGAAAAAGGCCCGTGACCTATGGTGAAAGACCCAGTGGTAATAGGATTCAGTGTGCCTCGCTGAGGCTCTTTCCATGCGCATGTCGTATATCTTGGAACTAACAAACAAAACTACTCCTGCAGCCTGCTGCTTGCCTGGTGTTGGTGTTGGATAAATTACAGTATTGGGGATATCCTGTAGGTATCCGATAACCCGACTACTCTTGCAGCCTGCTGCTCGCCTATTACATGGTGCATATAGTAATATAGTTACCGGATATCTAGAATACCAGTGAAAATACCGGATAGCGGTTGCCCCCATTTTACCGGTATTCCAGATATTAGGTTACCAGATTACTCCTGCAGTCTGCTGGCCGCCTTTTCGCATTGCTGCTGCGTTGTTACCCGCATAGATCTCGGTCCCGTGGGAATATCGGGATAAAAATGTGCCTATGTATTATTGCGGGAGTCCAGTTATCTCCATTCCAAATTCATCCAAATGCGTCCAGCCGTTTCAGCGTGAAGAAGTAACAAACACACTCACACACAAACTTTCGCATTTGTAATATTAGTTGGATGTGATTTAAAAAGCTAAAAACGGACATGTATTCAAGTGGAGACTGCGTTTAGGCAAACCGATGTGGTTCGTTGAATTTACTCTGCCTGTGCTCTCCAAGATTGTTCATAACCAAGTTGTCTTTCCAGGGAAGTCCCAACAGAAGGCACTATCAAGCTGACCATCGATACAAGCGCCTGCGCCGGCACGCCCAGCGAGGTGCGGTACTTGGAGCACGTCCAAGCTGTCGTCAGCGCCAACGCGACCAGACGTGGCGACCTGGAGCTCTTCCTTACTAGTCCTATGGGAACAAAGTAAGATACATAACTTCCAGAACATTTGTTCGTCCTAACGTCCTATCACTGGTTCTTCTTCTTCATATAATGGCTTCTGAGGAGTGCTCCAAATAATTTCGCCAATGTCAAGTGATATTAAGGTCAGGCTTGGTCAGGGTCGGTGAAGATAGGCCTATAAAATCTATATCTACTACTATGATTTAATTAATCCATAAATTAATAAAATTAAAAATAAAATTAAAAATAGCATAAGTAATAAAAGGAATACACACAGGCATAGATAAAGTCCTTCTTATATAAATTAATTAAAAGAAGGTAAAATTGGTCCAGTTTTAGAGGAGAAAACAGGGAAATACGATCATTAAAATGTATGGAGGATATATAAATACCTATGTGTAACAAACCGTATTTCCTCTTCAAATTGTAGGTATCTACTGTAATTTGGTTACGATCTTTTCCGAAACGACCAATAAAAACGGCTCATTTCCACGAACCAATATTTGTTTCCAACAATGACAGGTTTCTATGTAAATATTGACGTTACGAGATTGTTGAAAGTGTCCCCTAAGTTTAAGATATCCCGTAATTAGTTGGTAAAAATGAGAATAAGCGTCCTTGTGTTTCAGATCGATGATTCTAAGCAGGCGCGCTAACGACGATGACTCCCGTGACGGCTTCACCAAGTGGCCCTTCATGACCACACACACTTGGGGAGAGTATCCTCAAGGCACCTGGTCCTTAGAGGTAAGAGATCAACATTAAGTTTTTTTTACACTTCGGGAATGACTGATCAAGCTGTTGACCCACCTGATGTTAAGTGGTACCCTCTGCCTTTAACAATGCATTACCACATAGGTCACGTCCACGTAGGACGCACCCTATGTGGCATTGCACTGCGCCCACCAACCTGAGACAAAGATCAAAAGTATGCCTCTTATTTCACCGGCATCCATACCCTTCAAACCGGAACACAGCAATGCGAGCACTACTGCTTTGCGGCAGAATAGGTGGTACCTAGTACTTCCCCGGACGAACTTTTCACAATAAGTTTTTTGTGTAAAATATATTTTTCAATACAAGCTTTTATAAAATTTGTGAACGTTACCGTGTGCTGATCAAAATGAGCCTAAACACCGCCGGTCTACTGTTATCCATCGAGGAGTTCCATTATCCACCTCCATCATCAGATCAGCTCGCTGGCACCATCATATTGTATTGTCATCGGAACTTGATAGGTATGCCAAATTTCAGCTCAATCGGTTGAGGATAACTGCTTTAAAATTCAGTTGCCTAGATTTCACCCGGACAAACATACATTGCAAGTTAAATAAAAGCTTGTAATAAAGCTGTACTACTACTGTTTCCCCCAGGCACGTTACAATGGCGGCCAGAGCCCTGACTCCTGGAGGGGCTTCGTCCGCGGCTGGTCGCTGGTGCTGCACGGCACCCGATCCGCCCCCTACGCGCAGCTAGAGCCTCAGGACCCACACTCCAAGCTCGCCGTGGTCAAGAAGGCGCACGAAGACAACGCGGCCATTAAGTAGACACATTACGTCGGTTAAAGTTTTCGTGACGGAGTTGAGAAGACTCGTTCATCGTGTTTTGAAGATTGCCATGTTTTATCAATACAGTAATAACGTTATTTGATTTTTTATGAAATAGGTCACCGTCGCTAAGGTTGCCCAGGCAGAAAACTTCATTAAAAAAACGACTCGCGCCGCATGAAAAAGCAGTTTTTATTGAATATCTCGTAAAATATAGATCATTTTACAAAACCAATACTGTAAACCCGTGGCTTTGTTGTATTGATTGTATTTATCTAATTTTTTACCGGTAGCGTTGCGTGGATGTGCAGCGGGCTCTTTTCAGATGCGAGCGAGCGTCCATCCTTTGCACACATCCCTCGCTTGTTTTGTACGTATAAAAACCTCGCTCTGCTAAGCCGTTTCCACCAGAGCTGCGCTGAGCTAGGCTAGGTAAATGAAGTGAGGCCAGGTTCCATTATTGCACTTCTCGACAACGCAACTTACTGCTCGCTTTACGAGATTTTTTCTCCCCTATACGTGCAAGTTGTGCAATGGGCTCCTGAGGTGTTTCCGCTAAACTACAAAACGAGCAGCTTCAAAAAAAAGAAAAAAAAAAGTGTCCTTCGGGGCAGGTAACGCATTGGCAATGCCTCTGGTGTTGCAGATGTCAATAGGTGACGGTAACTGCTTACCATCAGGCGGGCCGTATGCCAGTATGTCGAGCTATTACATCAAAAAAAAGTGATTCTATTGTTTCCTAACAAACACATCCCTCGGTACGCATCCTCGCTCATCTCTGGTGGAAACGCAGCCATTCCCCATCGGCTGCCAGTTCTGCGAGCTATGCCTACGCCCATTGCCACTTCAACTTGCTATTCTGAGAGCGTCGGTGTACTTGGTTGTTTTAACGGATCTCCTCGGATGATGTAGGTACGTAATTATAGTATTCTGACGAAAAAGAATCTGAATCCTAAATCATTATCACTTCCATTGCGTCAATTTGCAGAATACCTATTCTGCAAATTGATGATTTTATGATGTTTGCGCTTCTAGGGACTTGGTAATTCAACTATTGAGTAAGGTTGATTGAGACCTTGTTTATAGGATCAGTTCGTAACTTAATTGGCAATCTTCGTAGACGAAAACTTTAATTGGAGTTAAAGTTTAGAAAGGTTGATGAATGCCGTCTCCAGAGTACTAATAAAGGTTGATGAATGCCGTCTCCAGAGTACTAATAAAGGTTGATGAATGCCGTCTCCAGAGTACTAATAAATTCAAAACATACATCATCATTAAGATTTTGAAATTGATCTACCTTTCTAATACTTTGAATACGGGTATAGAATCATGTAAAAACGCTGAACATATATGGATTATCATGGAAAGATTTTATTTTTGTATATCTGATTAACAGTTTCAGTAAATTTATTTATTTTTAGCTTTTGCAGTATCGGTTAATAAAGGCATAAAATATTTTGAAATCATAAAAATATTATGAATTAATTGGTTATCATATCTAATTAAAAAAACCTAAAAGAGCGGTAATTTACGGTTTTAATGTTTAATTCAAGATTGTTTAATAAAATATAGTTTTGAGTAGGAATTGATTGGTTGGACTGATTCCTAGCTGTTTTATAAATTTTGCTTCTTAACAAATAAGTAAATATATTTTTGTTAAAATAAATATCAGACAGTCAAAGAAAACAAAATGATAACGATGGAATTTTTAGTTTTAATATTATTATAAAAGTATTGTTAACACTTTTTTCTTTGACTGTACAAGAAAATTAAAAGTTTGTAGGTACCTGAGCTAAGCGAATATTTTTTTACCTATTTATTTATTTTTCAGTTATCACAAAGCATTGATTTATTTATTAAATTAATTTAATACATGCCTTTTGGCCGCAGCTTGTTACGCGTAGTGTCGGGATATATAGCAATCCTGTCCCTCCTATCTCCCCCCATTCACACACCAAATATCAAAATCTGCGCAACGGAGTTAGTGGAACCTAATACATATAACGCGAGCGTAGCCGGGGCCGGGAGCTAATAAAACATAGTCCATAGCACTCAGAGATGATACAGCTTCCTGTTAGTTAAAGAATTTTCGGAATCGGATCATTAGTTCCGGAGATTGCCACCTACATACAAACATGACCTCATTATAATATTAGTGTCTTCGACCAAAATAAACTTTTTGTTTTGGTCGAAGATTAGTATAGATAAAGTACGTATTTAGGTATCGCTAAACAACATGCACTCGAGATGAAAAATATTTTTGTTTGAATATATAACCTAGCTAGAAAAATGATCTGAATTAAGAATAATCTTTGAAAAGGCATTGTATCTAGTCATGAATGCATTTACACATAAGTTAAAGAGGTTTGTCATGTCATGTAACAAATAAAATCAAATGCACCACTACTAGCCTAAAATAATATTTTTTACGAAGCTTTATAAAGGAGATGGGCAACCACTGACCCAGATCAAAAATAAATTAACATTAGTTGAAGTAACTAGTACGGTTCTAAATGTTGTTTTTTGTCCGATTTTTCTGAGGAACTTGTATATTTTTAGAAGTTGGTAATCAAAAGTTGTATATCTAAATAATTAGATAAATCAACTCATTGCATTTGCGTGAAACAAAACGCAACAAGCTTCATTGCTTTCCCACTACTTCTACGAAAGAAATTAAATTAGGTTTTTCATTATCTTAATATATATTATCAATAACCAAAAATATCTCAACTGTACGTTACGTTAGTCAAAAAGATGGGTCAAACAATGTATGGGGAGTTGCCCATGTTCTTTATTAAAATGTACGTTCATATTATACCTACATATCAGCTTAAACGAGAACACAAAGATGAATGGGCAATTTTTTTGGAATAAACACCCAGCACGGACTTGACCAAATTATGTGTTTATTAATAAGTTGGTGTAGAGTCAGATGGCTCATATTTAGTCCTCGGCCGCTTGAGATTGACCCAGTATAAAATACATATGATTTTCTGCAAAAATCCAGCGTTTTGGACGCGAAGAGAGTAGCAGAGATCTAACACAGACGTTACCAGCGCACGGGCGAACCATAAATTAAGTCATGTCCATTTTCGTGTCCATTCTGGGTAATATATGCCCATATCCCTTTTTAATTTATGAAAAAGATGCTCCTTACTAAATTATCTATTGTATAAATGGAATGGATAGATGGATTTACTGTTGATTCTTGGATAAACAAATACTTATAACACCCACAACATTTTTCATTCTACCCGCCATTGCTACGCCCCCTAGTCCCATAGCTACCGTGTCCCTACAACTACCCCCCCCTCCCCCCTCCCCCTGACAAACCTATCTAAGAACCTGATGAAGTGAAATAAAACGATTCCAAAATCATTCGGGGTTAAGCTATTTTTAAAATAATATTAGTAACAGACAAAAATTATGACTAACAAACAACCTCGTATTCCACACATATACCAGTCATTGGTAAAAAATTAAGAGACGTAGTCATCGCAAGTTTTTTTTTTTTTTTTTTTCGATTATTAAACTTACTTTTTTATGTTGTGTCGTTATAATTTATTTCTAAATGGTCTTCACTTATCCCAGCTAAGTGGAGCTCATTTAGGCATGTATGTGATTGATATACGCATCACGGGGCAAGTATATGCCAGTAGGATGCAGTATGTTAGAGATATATAATATACAAAGAATATATAAGAAAATTATCAATAAGATTTAATAAATGTATCAATTTAATAACTTAAAGATCTTCCTTTGGGGCCCAGTGACAGTAAATATTGTATTTATTAAACCAGCTCTTTGTCTATTTTCTTAAAGAGAAATTATTAATAAATACACTACTAACAATATTTCAAGTATTTTTAATCCCATTATAATATTTATCATAAAATAGCTATGTAGAGAACAACAACCATAGATTTCCTACAACGCGAATAGAATAGTCTAAGAGAAATCATTTAAAGAAGATATATAATGTACCTACAAATATTATAGCAAATAAAATGTGATTTGGTGTTGTAATTTGAATTAAATGACGTTTTTGTAATTACTGCTCCTTTCCCTTTAATAACACAACAAAAGGATGCAAAATTTTATACTTTACAGGTATTTTACAAACAATATTATGGTAGTTAAAGTATAAGCCTTAATTTAATACTAAAACAATATTTACAATAATTGACATGCATGAAACCGACGACTTAAATAATTTAAACTAAATTTTCATATTATAGAGTCAGTGAATACGTTCCTAATAAAATTAAAATAATAAACAATCATGTCAATAAAATAAAAAACCCATGTCATCATGTCAGTAAAACAAGTAATAATTATTTAAAATTAAATACACGACAGCTGAGACAAAACGTATACTAATAATTGTTTTAAATTTAGACTATGCCGCATGGCAATAGTAGATTATGCTCTAAGGGAATAAAGCAGTGTCTTACGTCGCGGGCGGCATACGAACCCTGAGCGTAACGAAGTTTTTTGGGCAGACGTATTATAAAAAGTCTTGGATTCTTATGGGTTTTTATTGATACAATAAAGAGGTAGGTAATAACGCGATAAATCCCCATTACAATATCATTAAATATGTTTTCCGGAGAAACTTTAAAAGACTGACATTTTATTTAAATTCATGATATATCTCAAAGTCATAAATTAGTCACATATTTATCATAAATTCATACACATCTCACACGGATCTAAAACTTAACATACATACATAGACACACGCCTTTTTCCCCGAAGGGCTAGGCAGAGCCTCAATGGGTCTCTTTTCACAGTGGGTTGCACCATCGTGGATATAGACGTGTCGAGTGGTGAGCTCATCGCCGCCATTGCGTCCCACGACTGACTCAGCGAACACTTTCTTTCAGTAATAACATATTCCATAAATAGGCTAGCAGCCAGGACAAATTGTATACCAACGAATCTTACAAACAAGTCCGGGTAATCTAAGACTTAAAAAACTTAAAATTGTCTTTATTTACACATGGCTCTGAAAATCTGCCTCATACATTCAAAACGCGGGTAATCATACAACACTGTTTTTGTATGTTGTCTACACACCCATCTCGGTGTATGGTGTCCCGTTAGTGCTGGCGTCGACAGCCCGTTCCGATATCCCGTTGAGGCCATTTGCATGCCCACGGGAGCTTAACTGTCAGAGATCTGAAAAAAAACCAAGTGGAAAATTTAATAAGTTTTTGTGAAAAATATATTTTTCAATACAAGATTTTATAAAATTAGTGATCGTAACCGTGTGCTGATAAAAATAAGCCTAAACACGGCCAGTCTACTATTATCCATCTAGTTCCGTTGTCCACCTTCCGCCTCCATCATCAGATCAGCTCGCTGTCACCATCATATTGTATAGTCGTCGGAACTTGACAGGTAAGCCAAATATCAGCTCAATCGGTTGAGGATAACAGCTTTAACATTTTGTAGCAAGATTCCACTTGGATTCCACCCAGACAAACATACATACATTGCAAGTTAAATAAAAGCTTGTAAAATCATTTTTGCAAACCCAACGTGCGGGCGCATCCAGTGGTTTGCTATAGGACAGTCCCACCTGTCCGACAACGCGTTCACGGTGCTGTTCGGGCTTCCACGGGCCCTTCCTTTCATTGACGCACACTTGCGCATGATGCTATGGAGGCCATCAACTCTGCTTTCCGCAAACATGACAGAGGCGCTGCAGAAAGTGCACATCAGCACCCTGAACGCGTTGTTGTACTGAACGCGCAAGGCATTGTATGCTGTCTGCGTATAGTTGGTCAAGTCTGCAAGTGTAAAAGGACTGGCAAACTCTACAGTGTTACCTCCACCTGTACAGTACACATCGCAAACCTCCGGGCCAGTATATTAACGCTAAGGTGGATACTCTCGCTTGTGGCACGAAATTATGATTTTTTGGTGTTTTTTGCTCATTACAAAACAAATCAATCTTCAAAGAAAAAAACAATCTAAACATGTGTTTAGGGGGATCGTAGCGAAACTGGTGATATTTATGAGATACTATCATTTAAAACATGTGTGTTAAGTCTCCTAGTTCTCCCGAAATCAACTTTCGCTATCTGAAGAGGTGTCGATGAGCTGTAATGGGCAAAAAACACCAAAAAAAAACAGAGTTTAGCATTAATATGCTGGCCCAGAGGTTTGCAATGTGTACTGTACAGGTGAAGGTAACACTGTAAAGATTGCCAGTCCTTTCAATTTTACACTTGCAGCCTCTGGACAATCTATACGCAGACAGCATACAATGCCTTACGCATTCAGTACAACAACGCGTTCAGGGTGCTGGTGGGGCTGCCTCGTTTTTGCAGTGCCTCTGGTATGTTTGCGGAAGGTAGAGTTGATGGCTGTAATGAGCAAAAAACACCAAAAAATATTGAATTTCGCGCCTCCTGCGAGATCATCCACCTTAAAGGCTATATTATCCCAAGTTCTGTCACTGAAATGGTCTTTATACAATCAACTTACCCATGGTTTCTTGCTGTAGTTCAAGTTTGTACGCGGGATTGTCGTATGGCGGTAGCGAAGACTCTCGAGGAGCTGATGGCAAAGCTGCAAAAATTAAAAAAAAATCGTTAAGGCGAGTCAGATTTTGGTCAGAGTCGAGTGTAAGTGGGTTGAATTCAGTGATAAATCAAACTTAGGTCAGAGCAACTAAATAACTTCGTGAATGACGCAGCAGATTGCCCACCTGATGTTAAGCGGTAACCTCTGCCTTTAAAAACGCATTACGACATAGGTCACGTCCACCTAGGACGCACCCTATGTGGCATTGCACTGCGCCCGCCACCCAAAGACATAAAGATAAAAAGTCTCATGTGCCTGTAATTTCACGGGCACCCATACCCTTCAAACCGGAACACCATAATGCGAGTAGTAGTATGTACACTCACGCGTGATGTCGGCGGAGCGCGGGCGGTGCCTGCGCAGCACGACCAGCAGCAGCAGCAGCGAGGTGAGCGCGCCCAGCGCCGCCACCACGCCCACGCCGACCAGCGCCGAGTAGTAGTCGCCGCGGGACCGGCTGCTGTTACCACTGGATATCGACGACGCCGATATTTCATCTGGAAAAAAATATTTATTTTATTTTTATTTATAAGCCGGAAGTTTACCACTGCAGGGCAAAGGCCTCCCTTCCCTCTTTCCAAACATTTCTATCGTGAGCTATTTGTGGCCAGTCATTGTTGTAGGAGTCAAGCTCATTCCGCCATCGCCGTCTGGGTCTACCACGTGGCCGCCGCGCGTTCGGAACCCACTCTGTGGTTATCTTAGCCCAGAGGTCCCCGGGCATGCGGCTAACGTGTCCAGCCCAGTCCCACATTAGGAAAAAAATATACCTATATTAAATCTTTGGAGAATGCAATGTCTTACCAACCACACAGTCCACCAGCGCCCGCCCTGAAGGCAAGACGAGCATCATGTCTGTCTGTCTCTCCAGCGCCTGCAGACCAACATGGCCACTGACTTCAAGTCATATGCTTTCCAGATCCAGGCGAAGTATAACGTCTCAACTCTCCAAAAGCCTTTTTAGGACTATTTTTAATTTATCCTCTAACTGTCCAACATCATATTTAGGACGATTTTGGCATCTTTTGGCATATGACGTAGATAAGCTGGACAGTTAACGGGTTCGGCCCGGGCCCGTGCCGCCTGCGTAGACGTTAAGGATGTGCTCCTTGATCCCGATTTCTGGCTAGCTGGCATTGTTTACCGACGCTATAGGGAAGCGTTATCGAAACCTAACCCCTCTATTGACGTTAAGTATAAAATATGTTTGTTAGCTTATAAGGTATACATATATTTATATGGGCTTAATGTTTAGGTATGATTATACTCATTTTTTTTTATACAACTTGGATTGACTGATCTAACAGATGGCCCATCTGATGTTAAGCGGTACCCTCTGCCTATGAGCAGTGCATTATCACATAGGTCACGGCCACCTAGGATGCGCCCTATGTGGCATTGCACTGCGCCCGCCACCCTGAGACATAAAGATGAAAAGTCTCATGTGCCTATAATTTCACCGGCACCCATTTCCCTTCAAACCGGAAGACAGCAATGCGAGCACTACTGCTTTGCGGTAGAAATATATCCAGTAATAACGTCCAGTATGGACTATTCTATATGGGGTGAGAAGCGTTACCTTGCCGTAAAACCGTTTTTAAACTAGCACGAAAGGCAAAATACCTATTAACTTTTTGGTCGAAGCATATAAACATCTTTGAAATTAATGCAATTGTTAATTATGATTATACTTGTGTCGAAGATTTGTTATACCTATTCTGAGTGAAATAAACTTATCTTATCTATGTGCACAAATAATGAATGTACACACGCTAACTATAACTTACTGTCAATGGGGTTATCCGTGTCCAGCGACTTTGTGTTGATCTCCAACACGTTGCTGGTCTTTACCTTCCCGTTGGTCAGGAACAGTTCCAGCCACACTCTGCACCTGAAACAATAACCAAACGATCATTTGTTTGTGTTATAGTCGATTGTACAAACGTAGGACATAATTTATGTGCAATTTATTCAGAGTTGGCTCCAAGCCATTCAGTGACACCAGGATGCCGGTTGCTGTCGAACACGCTTGCACTACTTATACACATCACCCTCTATCCTTCTTCGCTTCTTTTAATGGTGCTTTCTTGATCACCGTGAGGTATGATGGCTCTCAAATAAGCTTTTGGTTTGACTTCGGAAGAAAGTAGCAGTGTTGGTCTCTTCTAGATTCAGGAAACGACTTTCATGAAAATACCTCTATCCTACATAAGTAGGTACTACCAACACACATATTCACAAACACTACCCATGGCATATAAGTGCCAGCAACTTATCTAGAGTTTGGTTTCAAGCATTCGAGTTGTTTACGATGTGCAACTGACGACGCAGAACGAACTGACGACTGACGAAATTAATAATAAGTATTTTGTGAAAAATATATTTTTCAATAAGTACAAGCTTTTATAAAATTAGTGATCGTAACCGTGTGGTCATCAAAGCGATTCATTTTTTCATTTATTTTATTCGCAAACAATGTAAAATTGTGTCGGTATAGGTACAAAATAATTCTATACATCTACTTGCGTTACACTTCGACCAAAGTAAAATAAATTTACTTTGGTCGAAAGCGTCAGATAGGTACAAGATTAAAGATGTCACTAAAATCAAAAACTACAATATATATGGTAGCACGTTTTCAACAAGAGTTCCTTCATATTATTTTTAAACGTATGTGTGCTGTAGATGGATTTGAAGCGAATAGGCAAGTCATTGTACAGCTTGATGGCCTGGTACTGAACACTAAGTGTTGCTATCCTAAGTTTCAGAATAAAGCCACTTCTAATTTATTTTCTTCTAGTACTTTCCCTTAATGAGCCTAAACACGGCCAGTCGAGGAGTTCCATTGTCTACCTTCCGTCTCTATCTTCAGATCAGCTCGCTTTCACCATCATATTGTATCGTCATCGGAACTTGACAGGTATGCCAAATTTCAGCTCAATCGGTTGAGGATAACTGCTTTAAAATTCAGTTGCAAGATTCCACCCGGACAAACATATTCCACCCGGACATAACTACATTGCAAGTTAATATAAAACTTGTAAAAATAGTTGTTTCCGAAACGCAGTTGAATGCTGCTCAGTGCAGTGCTCTCAAGTTGAAATCTTGCAAGGCCCTGGCGTCGATAATCCTACTCGTGACCTATCCATAAACACATCCCCAGACACTACCTGGCACATAAGTGCCTCCAAGTTACCTAGAGTTTGGTTCCAAGCCGGTGAGAGTGACGGCAAGCGGCTGGTCCCGGGCTGCCAGTTTGAACTCGTCGTGCTCCTTCCCTGCCGGCTGGTCTCCGCACGCATGCGCCGCGCGGTACACGCGCACCCATCTCTCTGCGGGCGGCGGGACCCCGACCCAGGTCAGCTCAGCCGACTCGGCGCCGACTGCACGCGCCTCCATTGTCACTGTCCAGTTGTAAGGATCTGTGAAATAGAAGACAAGAGTTTATTATCAATAGAAGTTAGGAGTCTACTGTTGGACATACAGGTAACATAGGTTAGGCTGGGAATATAGGTTACATTTCTGGGAATGCTCCCAAGAACTTCACGATCCGATCTCACCGTCTCCTTTTCATCATAAAACGAGCAGACGCACGGCTCGGTACCACCCTTACCTTATTAGTACCCTCAATTTGTACTAAACGTTTCAGTTCTACCTTTATAATGTGAACTGCTAAGGAGAAGAATACACTACCCTCGTCTGTCTTTTCTGAAAACTATAATCTGAGTCTCTTCAAGGATAGAGTGAATAGGTGCCTTCTAGACCTTTGTGGTCCATCTTCGGCCGCATCGTCACTTACCAATAGGTGAGAACGTGGTCTACGAAAGGTCTACCAATGTAAAAAACAAAAAACGACGAAAGGTCTTGAGCCACCTCCATCCACCAACATCATTGAATCGGCCTCGATCGAGTGCCAATATGTGGGAACCAGTATGCAAACTGCTATTTACTGTAAATATGATGCACTGTTCCACACGGCACAGAACATTACATAAGCGTTGACTAGTTTGTTTACTTTGTTCGAAGTAGTTAGTACTGACGTAGTACTGGGACAAAAAGAAGCCCACAGGCTCCTTTTTTTGTATTTTTTTTTAATATTGGTTTTTTAAACATGAATTATCCAGTTTGTGCTCAATATCTTAGTGAAGGAAAGGTCTGACAGGTATAGTCACTATGGATACTGTTGAAGTAGACTAAATTTGCTACAATTTGAGACTAAGACAATCTCTCTACAGCCATTGGTTCCCAAGATACAGTTCTTCGAAAATAGACAATTTTAGGCAAAAGAAGCAGTGACGCAACAAATGAACATTATAAAATCGTACCGATATATGGAGCCGTGGTGAACTCCACCTTCCCCGGATCATTGAGCTCGGTGGTGGCCCCCGGCGGCGGCACCAGCACCAGCGAGGCCTCGTAGCGGCTCCCGGGGCGCAGCTCGTGCAGCTCGGCGGCTGAGCGGCTGTGGTGCAGCAGCTCTGTCATGCTGTAGATCGGTGTGCCGACTGGACGGAATCTGTAAGTCAAAGAACTTTAGAATATACCCATTTCGTTCACCAGCTGCAGACGTCCACTGCTGGGTATAAGCCTCCCTCATAGTATGCCACGTTGTAAGATCTGGAGCCGCATCCATCCACCGACTTAAAATGGTTAAAATGTCGGTTCATGTAGGCAGTCTGGGTTCGTCTCGGACCCTAGGATCAACTGTTGAGCCGTTTGGACTTTATTTTCCCGTAGTCGTAACTAGTTGTGTAGATTAGAAAAAAATGTCTAGAAGGCTCAACTTATCTTCTCTTCTTATCTTATTTTTTTTCTTAATATTATGTAAGATCTCTTTACATAATATTAAGGATACATACCAATTTACACTTATGGCACTTAATTGCAGCCTCCAAGTGTGACACCACATTTACATTTTCTATATAAAAAAAAAACTCTATGATTTAAATTTGCGTGCACTGTTGATCGCGATGAATCCGACCAAGAAACAAAAATTCTATAGAATTAAATTGGACCCTTAAGGTACGTATACAATTGCACACACACTCTCATCATTCGAGAGTACTTTAGGTATAGGAGATCAGCCTATTAATATTCCAGCATATTAGAAGAAAGGAAGAAAGTGAGTAATTAATTCACCTGACTTGTACGCCATCAATGAACTGCAGCTCATCTTCAGTGAAGTGCCTCCAGCTGACACGCGCGCTGGTGTCATTGACTTCCACTAGAGCCAACTGGCTGTCGATCTCTCTTCGCTTCTCTTCGGCTGGCACTACCTTCAAAATCAGATAGGTACATAGATTAGATCACTGATCGGTGGTTGCGAATTGTCATCATCATCATCATCATCATCATCAACCTACTGCAGTCCACTGCTGGACATAGGTGTCTCCCATGGCGCGCCACTGAGCCCAGTCTTCGGCTCTCCTCATCCAGTTCCTGCCAGCCACCCCGCGCAAGTCGTCGCTCCACCTAGTCAGAAGGTACACTACGTTTGCCAAGACGCGGTCTCCACTCAAGAACTCGTTTACTCCACCGGTTATCGGTTCTTCTGCAGACATGACTGGCCCACTGCCACTTCAGCCTCCTAATCTCTTAGTCTAACTTTGGTTCTCTGTCGGATAACCTAATCGTATCCCTCAGTGAGACTCCAAACATCCATAACACGCTGAGCGACTTTAAGTTTATGGACCCATCCTACCGTAACAAAACCGAAAATCGTGTAAAAATATTTACCTACCAGGAAACCGAAAATCTTCTGCCCCATCAGTTCTGATTAATACTAACCATGCTACTGTAAAACTAGTATCACCCTTGGAAGAGTAACATTGTGTTTTGTCTTTTGCATTGACGAGCTGTTTCATATTAGATCGAAGGAGACGAAACTGCAAGTATTCCAAGAATATTTCGCGTATATTTGCTGTACCTACTTAAAAAACCTTTAGAATAAAATTAACTTTATTATAATGATTAGCTAAGCGCATTGGTAAACTTGGTCATTCGATTACGGTACTTACAAGAGGCATATCCTGAGTCCTCACACTGTATATTTCACTAGCAGGCGCCACAGGAAGGTTGTGGAGGAACAGTTTCCCGCGAATCTTGTACGTGGTGGAAGGTTTCAGGCCTGAAAGGCGGAACTCTAGCCGAGGAGTGGTCAGGATCTCATCAGCAGGCGCGAACACTTGCGAGTACCAGTGGGAGACGTCTTCGTCGCTAAAATTAGAGCAAGAAGTCTGTATAGGGGTCGTATCGCGTAGGTAATAGACTGAAGTTCGATTTCGATGTCCAGTTTGCTATTCATTGAGCTTCGTGTATTAAATATTTCTGCTCTTGAATAAAAGCTAAAACACGCAGCGCAATGAACAGCAAACTGGTAATCGACATCGATTAGACAATATGACAGCAGGAAACTTTCGGTGATACGATTCACCGATTCACCCACCTATGACAAGGACTATCAAATAACATCTTGATATACCTTTCCTATATTCATTCTATACAAGGATTCAATGACGTGGGTTTAATAATTCTGGAGAACCTATAGAAATCCACTGCTGGACATCCTCTGTAGGGCTCTGTGTTCATTGACGACCTCTGTAACACGTCGGGCGAGTAGCCGGCTGAGTTGTGAGAGGTTAAGATAAGATAAGATAATTTTATTTGCCAGAACATTGTATAAAGGTCTTAAACTAGGTGAAGTCCACTTATGCGGGTTCGATTCCCGCTGCGGGCAAATTTTTGTATGATCTGCAAATATTTGGTCTGGCTGTTACGGTACCATAGTACTCGTAGTTCCTGGTACCCACGACACAGGGGATTCTAGTGTGGGATCAGGACTATGTATATGACTGCTGAGTGTTATGTTATGTTAATGTTATGTCATTTGTGGCACCCCCCATAGAATGCCACGACAAATTCCACAAATTTCATCCCCACGGCTCGATCCATGGCAGAAATGGTTAAGGCATCGCCGATTCAAGGCGAAGATATGGATACGAGCCCCACTGGATATTTTTTTTGTTAAGGTTGGGTATAACGCAAAATTACCAATCTTAGTTTTGATTTTAGAACTTACTAAGTCAAGTACAATATTCAAATTAAAAATATGCATGGATACTACATTATAATACCGAGGGATCACCCAGACAGAAACACTATAGAACAAAAATTTATCGATAAGAAAAATCACTAAATTACCTCTAACTTTTGGCTTGATTCGATTGTTTGTCAATATGGTACAGATTATTGGGTCAAAAATTGGATAAATCAAATCAATACAATAAAACAGAGGGTTCACACACGGGGTTTTTAAAAATTATCTATATTTGACGAGATATTCAATAAAAACAGCTTTTTCAAGTGGCGCCTGGCGTTTTTATTTGTATGAAGATTTCTGCCTGGCCGGAGTTCAGTCTTACCAAACATTTTTTTCCATCATTGATGGAATTCACGTCTGTCACGCGGAGGCGTAGGCAGAGACCATGGTTTCTACGCGAATGAATAAAGTCACCTATAAAATATGGAAAGACCCGTAAGAAGATGGATGGATGGTATCGAACTTACGCAGTATCCGTGTATCGCAAGTCAACGCTGCCTCGCAGCCCGACCAAGACGGAGGGTAGACCCAGCAGCATAGTGATACTGGTAGGCGAATCCGATTCCACGGAAATCACGCTCAGCTTCTTATTCATATCTCCAAAGCTTGGCGGCACATGAAGGCCTGGGGGTAGTCCAGAGATTCCACTATCAGGTCCGTTAATAGGACGATGGATGTTGTTTTGGTCGTAGCTGGGGATTTCTTCTTCTGGGAAGGCGGCTTCTGGTGGGACAGTTGGTAAGAATGAGGGGGGTTGGGGTTTTTGGGGGAAATCTGGTTGAGCGTGACCTGGAAAATGCAAAATCGTTAATCATTTATTGAAATCATATGATTCCGGCTGCTGAAGTGACACTTCTTTGCTAGGAGAAAAAAATAAAATGAAACAAAAAACACCCTAAACAAGCGAACCACCAGCCAGCGGCTAGGATGGTGATTCAAGTTTTATATGTTTTACGCGTCATTTCTCATGTCCAAGAACGTGTGAAGTACCAGTACGGCACATAGAACTGAGCTGATCTTGACGAAAATCTCTTGATGTCAGGAAAGTGTCACAGCAACAGGTGAGAGCTGTAAGGTTTTTCAACATAAAAATAAAATAATAATCAACTACCTCGCTAGAACACATGAATGTTAGTTAATGATGATGTATTTTAGCGAAGTCACACAACTAGGGCAAAAACACAAGTTACATTCTTAAACTGTCAGTTAGGAAATGAAAGGTCAGTCAGATCAAGTTGAAGTCAAGTTATTAGCAGTTGGACATACACAAAGGAAACATAGAAGCAAAAATCCAGGTGGAGTCACAGATAGCTGGACAGAAGGGTCAAACCTGGGTCACTGACCTATCGCGTTTTCTCGGTTCTTATCCGCCGACCTCCCAAGGTTCTTATTTACTTCAGACTCCACTTCCAGCTGACTAAGGAAACGTTCTAGATTTAACGTCGATGGCATCTTTGGAACTTGAGGGTAGATTAATTTTTGACTATGGGTTCTTGGAACATTTTTTTTAGGGCTTGGTATGGGTCTGAGCATTACACTTTCGTAAGGATTCGGTTGTTTGGATAAAACATGAGTATTCCAATCTTGATTCCGCAATATGTCTTCATCGTGAGTCACTGGTTTTAAATCTTTGGATCTTAGGACTGTAATATGCTTTCCATGAGACGGCTGGCCTTGAATATTCTTTTTGTTTGTGGGATATGAAGCTGTTCGTAAAAGGTAGTCGGTTCTGTTGTTGACTGTGGGTTGAAATAAGGATATCTTCATCGGTTCTGATATAGATTTAGGCTGCGTTGCAGAATAGTAAGGATAGGCAACTGCAGGAACTGTGTTCTCATGACTGGGTATGAAGTAGTTGAAGTTATCTAACGATGACATTGCGACTTTTCTCATTGAATCGTGCGATGGTTGGTGGAACATGTCTTGCACTTTGGTGTCTGCAAATGCGAAGTTGGTATGCTTCTCTGGGTGGGTGTGTGAAACGTGGCTAACGCTGAAATGGGGTTGTGGTTCGTTGTCTAAGTTTTGTGGTTTTGGGTTTGGATTCTGGAGCGTCCATTGATTATGAGACATTATGGGAGTTTCTGCATGTATTGTTTTAAACGGGGCGTTAATATCATCGAGGGTGAATACTGTGATATTATCTCCAGGATTGTAGTTAGTTTCGTGTTTTGGAATGCTGATAACAGGTACAGGGTTGGCATTTTCTAATACTTTTGGGAAAGATTTGACGGGGCTGTGATGTTCGTAAAAGTTTATAGAGTTGGTCCCATCTGGTGAGGTGGGTATTCCTTGTGTGTTGTCGGTAGAGATGGTTGGTAGGGGCGTGACGAACATAATGGATTCACCCAGTGTTTTCATGCGGTATGGTTTGTATGATGAGCCATCGTTTCCTGTTGGAAGCAATAATGTGAATGAATGGCATGCAACATGATGAGCGATTTTCTGCTGCTAACGGTTGTGTTGAATTTTCCGTGGAAATAAACCGTCCTCCTTATAGCTATTTAAACACAAGCTCTACTTTGAACTAGCCCTGTGAGTATTTTTCATTATCCAGTGGCATCTACACGAAACTTTCAGGATTATTTAACTTTAGAAACAAAATAATATTGAACATGCTGGTTAATGATGAATGATGAAATATGCTTTTAAGAGGTACCTAAAATAACATGATTGATGACGTATTTTTCAAACCACTAAGCGCTCTGTCTTATATCTCCAAAGTTTTTTTTTTTGTGGCTTGTCCTTGCTTCACAAGTTTGTTATTGGTGGCTAGCCAATGGTTCTTTCTTGGTCTTGGCTTTAGCTTGACCCTTGTTAGAAGAACCAGTATGAAGATTCAGAGTGCGCCTGCATGTAGGCTCCTTTCGTGCAACTATATGAACTGCAATGATTTTAAGGACGACCTTAACTTTATAACTTTTAACCTTAGCTACACTCATTCAGCTATTCTTACCGCTGGGCACACAGCCCCACTGCTTGCAGCAGTCTTCATCAGATATATTGACGTGAGCCGGTCGGTGCATGGGTGGACACCTCATGCTCTGAGGTGGCACTGGTGGTAATGAACTGCAGACTTCCTGGCAGTCTAATTCACCGTTTTCGCAGAAACAGCGCTGTTCGCACCCGGTGAGGGATATTGGCACTTCGGTCCAGTTTGGCACTCTGGAATAAGAATGTAACCTTAAATGATAGCATTTCTAAAACAATTGTTCTCTCTGTTCACAAGCTTTTCACCTGCGAATAGCACAGGAATAGTATAAGATGCTATTCCTGGAAGTTTAAGCTGCTGGTAAGATAGGTGAATCGCTTTCTGACAAGCTAAATTCCGAGGTTTTGGGTAAGTAGGTAATAGTTCTGAGCAGTGGAGCATTTAAGTAGGTATTGGTACAAAATTAAAAACCTACATACGGAACTCCATTGTAATGACATGTCTTATCACGTCTCTCACGATACCTCCCAGGCTGCGGGCAGCAGTAAGGCGATAAGCCCATAGCTTTGTGGCTCTTCTGACAGACTTTAGACAATAATTCAAGTACTAACGATGATAGAAGATACAGATACTCCCAGATATCAACACCAGAATGCAAATTCTAAATTAAAGACTACTTACGGAACTCCATTGTAATGACACGTCCCATCACTGAGGCACCTCGCGGACCGTGGGCAGCAGTTAGGTGGCTGGGCAGGCGGACTGGGAGCCCATCTGACACAGCCCTTGGACATTAGTTCGAGACCAACGTGGTTGGGGCACACGAGGGAAGCACACTCCCGGGTTTCGGCTCCAGTGCATTCGCAGAGTTCTGAACAGCCGATCTGGAACTCCTCACCTGACCCAAAAACAATTTTTTGAAGGCCACTTTTAATGAAATTGGGATAGGTCACCGAAACTACTGGTGATTGTTCTGTTCCACGAAAAATTTACACCAGTGTTGAGCCACCAAAGGGATGGATGAAAGAAGTGTATGTGTTGATGTCACGAATATTGTTATAGATGTGTTGCGTAACAAGAAATCGATATGGTAAGGATGAGTACATCAGAATTAACTATCTTTCTAGTAGTATCTCAAGTGTCTGGGTATCACCCATAGAGAACCCCTAGTGAGTGGGGGTGTGTGTACTTATAACATAATCGTTTGTACCCTTGTACCATACTCTCTATTTCACTGAGTGAGCGTATTTTTGCAAGTGTGTCAATGGATATATTGCTAATTCTTTGTTTCTCATATTATTGGGATGATTGTCTTAAGGACTGTCTCATAGTAAATACGTAGTATATCATGTGAAGGGCAGAATGCTATATAACGAGAAAAGTGATAATATGAATGTGGATGGTATGCTACAGAAAAGATGGATTGTGTGGGAGATGACTTGAGTAAGAAAGGAGTGAGCACTGAGAAAGGAGGAGTAATGATTGAGGGGAATGGAGAAAGAAAACATGCTGTGCGGACCCCACATCATATGTATTAAGGGCGTAGTGATGTTCATCATCATCATATAGGATTATAGTGAAACGGGAATATAATGTTTTTAACTGTGCAATGATGAGTTTCCTTACCAACGCCATAAAACTTTCCATCTTCCCAGCAGCCAACTTTCGATTCATTCCCATCTTCCGGTGACACCTCATTGGCTATTTTATCAGAGGTCGTTATAGTGAAATTGAATTTAGTTCCCGTCTCTTTCGTTTTCAGAATATATTCTTTACCACCTTCGAGATTCATGATCTGATTCGTGTGTTTCAATTCCACATCTTTGAATGTTTTTCCTCCATCGTTGCTCAGGAGAAGGTGGATAGGGTCTTCGGTGTCGTTTAAATGTATAAGGTTAACTTGAACTGTGTTGTTCTGGAGTACTTTTACAGAGCCGATTGGTTCTGCTAAGACCAGAGGTCGAGATCTTCCTTCGTAGATGTCTTCGGTAAGCATTAACGACTGCAACAAAATTATGTTTTTGTTATTAAGACTGCGCCAACCCCAGAAACCATCATACAAAAAAACGCTTCGCGCCGCTCGTAACAGCGGGTTTAATCGAATATCTCGTAAAATGTAGATAATTTTACAAAAACCCTCGACTTTGTTTTATTGATTTTATTAATCTTTTTTTTTTTTGCCAATATGCACATTTTTAATAAACAATCGAATCTAGGCAAATATAGACGTAACTGTAACTTTGGTTTGTTTTTTCTATCGGTAAAATATTGTCGGATCGTGTTTCTGGTACAGTGATCCCTCGGAATTATAATGTAGTATCCATACATAATTTTTATTTAACTATTGTACCTATTTATTTAGTATGTTAAAAATTAAAAATAAACAAATTTAAGATTAGGAATTTTGCGTTATACCCCACCATAGTGACATTGTAACACTTTGAGTCATGAAAAATAGTCCTACTTACGTCCCAGCTGTGCCAAGCACGAGTCGAGTTAAAATATTGGCTTGAAGCACATTGTTTGGAAAGACCTCTGATTACCCTCTAGTAGGGTACCTTCACGTATCTGAGTAATAACTATAGAGGAGAAGGCCCCCCCTCTAGATGAACCAAAAACATGCCACATTAGGGTGCGTCCTAGTTGGACGTGACCTATGAGGTAATACATTGTTAATGGCAGAGGTAACCGCTTAACATCAGGTGTAGCCATAATGCTAGTCTAAAACAAACTTGATAGTGACCGCAGTAGGTAAGTCTGTGGATGGAGGTGGCTTAAGACCGTCCGTCATGGCATTATATGGGGGAGGCCTATATCCAACAGTGGACTGCTACAGGCTTATGACGATGCGTGTATTAAAATGTTGGTTTGCAAAGGATTAGGGCAAAAACGTCGCCCTATGAAGTGTTAAACAACTTTGAGCTCGAGCCACTTTCATCTGTAATTTCCCGTAACCTTCACGGTCATCAGTACACAGAAAAGAGGGTCACCCCGTTACAGTAAACATTAGGTTATTGCCGTCTGTCTGATGTTAAGTGAGTTCTTCTGCCATTCAGCCAAATAATTAGTTATATAGTTTTGTTAGTAGTAGAGCTTTTTTGTGAAAGAGTTCGTCCGGGGAAGTACTACCACCATACCTATTTCTGCCGCAAAGCAGTAGTGCTCGCATCGCTGTGTTCCGGTTTGAAGGGTATAAGGTGCTGGTGAAATTACAGGCACAGAATTAAGACTTTTCATCTTTATTTAAGGTGCTGGTGAAATTACAGGCACAGAATTAAGACTTTTCATCTTTATGTCTCGGGATGGCGGGCGCAGCAGGGTGGCGGGCGCAGTGCAATGCCACATAGGGTGCGTCCTAGGTGGTGTCAGGGAGGCCTTGACAGGATCAGACCAACGGCTAGGTGACCGACTGCGAGGTATTTCCCGTCGAATTTTCCCCAAATATGCATTAACATCTCATCGTCTATTTCCCATGATGGTGCAAACCACAGTGAAAAGAGGCCCATTTGAGGCTCTGCCTACCCTTTCGGGAAAAAGGCGTGTTTCTGAGTATGTATTTATTTTTTCTACGTTGGTACTTGAGGCCGAGGAAATGATCTGAAGCGTTAAGGTGGATGCTCTCGCTTGTGGCGCGAAATTATTATTTTGTTGTGTTTTTTCCCTATTTACTGATGATATTTATGAGAAACTATCAATTAAAACATGTGTCTTAAGTCTCGTAATTCTCGCAAAATTAACTTTCGCTTTCTGAAGAAGTGTTGATGAGCTGTAATGGGCAAGAAACACCAAAAAAAAAACACGCCTCTAGCGAGAGCATCCACCTTAAGCGAAGGCCAAACCAACGCGTTCAGCCCGCGTCCTCATTGGAGTGCACGGTGGCGATCAATGGTAAGTCAATGGATCGCCACGGTGCACGCCACCGCGGACGCGGGCTGAACGCGTTGGTTTGGTCGCTTAAGAAGGAACCTTAAAGTACTATTAGTTATTCTGTGCCTTAAAAGACTCACTTGACTGGTAGAAGCCGGTGTGGTAGTGGTAGTGGTATTGTCCGTCAGTTCATGCACATCCTGGGACACGTCGCACACTTGCACCTCACAGCACGCGTCGCTCGGGTCTTGCACGTTGATGCACTTATCTGATGGCACGAGCGGTTTGCACCTAAACATATCACAAATATTATGAGTGCGATTTTTAAGGTTCGGTACCTCAAAAGCTACCAAAGAACCATTATAGGATCACTCTCGTATCTAACTGTCTGTCCGTCTGTCACAACCAACTTTTTCCGAATGTACTGTGGATGAAACAAGTAAAACCCAACCTAACTAGCAGTAAGAAGGATAATTTAAAAAAAACCGACCGTGTTTGTTGCCTGATTCTTCTAGGTTTGGTCGCGTTGGAACAGGAGTAAACTTATTTTTTAAGATGATTTAAAATGATACTTGGGATAAAATGAATAAAAAAAAACTATTGACTTTGACTGTGACTTTGAAAGATTTGGTACAGAATAAGCTGACCCAATAACGAACACGATTTTTGGAGTTAATTTTGAGGGGCAAATGATCTTTAAGCCAACTAAAGGATTACATGGATGACCTTAAGATGGACCAAAAACATGCCACATTTGGGTGCGTCCTAGGTGGACGTGACATATGAGGTAATGCATTGTTAATGGCAGAGGTGTGCATCCACCTGAGTCATCATCATTTTTATGAGCGTCTAGAAGCCCACTGCTGGGCATAGGCCTCCCCGTAGCATTCCGCGACAACCGCTCTTGAGTCACCTCTATCCACCGACTTCCTACGACTTTCAAAATGTCGTTGTTTCATTGAGACGGGCCTTTTTACACTGCATCGTCTGGTTCGTGGTCGCCACTTGAAGATCTTTATTCCCCAACCATCGGGGTACTTTAAACCAATACTGCGACCACATGCCGTGGTGTGTCCGGCCCAAGAATCCATCTCCTCCCGTGGATGTCGTAAAAGCCGAGTAAGGGATTACCCGGACTTGTTTGTAAGATTCGTTGAGATAAGATTTGTCCTGGCTGCTAGCTTATTATGGAATGTGTTACTATTCCTGGAAGAAAGCGTTAGCAGAGTCAGTCGTGAGACGCAATGGTGGCGATGAGCTCACCAGTTGTCACGTCTATTTCCCACGATGGTGCAACCCACGGTGAAAAGAGGCCCATTTGAGGCTCTGCCTACCCTTTCGGGGAAAAAGGCGTATGAGTATGTATGTATGCGACGACAATCCGTTTGCCAAGTGTGGTGCTTTTCTCTGGCAAATCCCGTTGCATTCTATGCTGAAGGCCTCGTCCAGCATTGGACGAATTATGATGATGATGAAGTAAATGTCAGTACCTTGGTTTACAGGTCACGACGGAGTTAACATCGCAGGAGCAACTCTGTTCGCAGCCAACGTACCACCTGGCACCGACTGGATATGTGTCATTACCGTAGCGACAAAACTCGGTTTTGCCTGGTTTTCCTTCTGAAAACAATAATCGATTCCTTAATACACCTGTCAGGGTAGCTACTGTGGCACAATCCACGAGACAAACAAAATTTGCTTCTATTTTAGATATTATATCATCAAACTCCATGTCAAACCCGTCGCTGTTAATGGCCTTCCTCTCGAAGTCGTTCAAGAGTACGTTTACCTCAGGGAAACTATGCAGCTAGGTAAAAACAATTATAAGAGGGAGGCCAAATGAATAATTTCGCTGGGCTGGGCAGTTAATTACGTCGAGACTTTTCGTCTCCTATACTTCAATGCCTCACGACAAAGGGCCCCTAAAGTGCCAAGAAGTGGACACTCACAGTGCGCATGGTCCATCAGTTTAAGGTTGCTTAGCGTGCTATCGAACGAGGGATAAAATCCGCAACGAAGTTGTCTGGCATAGAACTAAGGTCATCGACACAGCTCAGAGAATTATCAAGCTTAAATGGAAATGGGCTGGGCATATATTCAGAAGAACCGACAACACCTGGGGAAAGGTTATCACAAGTGGCCAGCACGTAAAGGATGGCACATTTAAGGATGAATGTGGATGGATGTCAATGGACCGACGACTTTTGAACAGGTTGCAAGAAACCGGTAGATGGAGTCATTCTATGGGTATCCATCAGTGGGGGTAGACTGGCTGATGATGTTAATGATGTGAAGTATCTTGAGTTAAGGCGATATGTTAAAATATTGAATGGGCGGAGTCTATCAAGAAAACCATAGCTGCAAGACAGTGACAGCGCTATTACTTACTTAAACCCGGGAAGAGATGAAGTAACTGACTTAAGCGACAAATTATAAATCCACGTTTCGCTTCTAAAGTAGCATAAGTATATAAAAATAAATTATCTTTTAATAATTATTTAATTAATGTGATTACCTACTGAATAGTATAAAAATTACGCTTAATATTTTCTCTAGTCGAAGGAGGGACCTAAAACGGGGAGGGCCAATTTCAAAAAATAAATCTTTGAATGAGCACAATCTTGGGAATATTGTTACATTAGCTTTACCTTGCAGGACAAAAGGGTCTCGAAATGATCATGGCTTGACGGTTTTGCAATAAACAATCATTAAAATAACTAGTTTTTAGGGTTCCGTACTTAAAGGGTAAAACGGGACCCCATTACCAAGACTTCGCTGGCCGTCCGTCTGTCTGTCTGTCTGTATGTCACCAGGCTGTATCTCATGAACGGTGATAGTTAGACAGTTGAAATATTCACAGATGATGTATTTCTGTTGCCGTTATAACAAAAAATACTAAAACACAATAAAATAAATATTTAAGGGGGCTCCCATACAACAAACGTGATATATTTGGACGTTTTTGCTCTATATTGATAACCGGCAACAGGTAGTCGCTTGAAATATTCACATAATATTTAGTTATATTTCACTTTAAAAATAAATAATTAAATTAAAATTAAACAAATATTTAAGGTAGGCTCCCATACAACAGACATGTTTTTATGCCGTTTTTATAGAAAATGGTACGGAACCCTTCGTGCGCGAGTCCGACTCGCACTTGGCTGGTTTTTTATTGAATGTAACTTTTCTACATTACGAACTTGTGAACGTGGATCTCCAATTGCTTTTACATTGCTTCTTTAGCACTGCAGCCAAGAATTAGTCCTGTAATTTCAACGATAGACATTTGGCTACGAAAGTTTTTGATAGGCCCTTGGTGGTATTCCCAGTAATTTCTTAGTGTATCAGTAAATGAAGAGTTTATGTCACGATAAAGCAGCAGTCGTCAGCTCAAAGAACAGAGAGTAGTTAAGCCGTCTGCCTCCACGGAATACGCATTATATTACAAGCAGTCTATCCCATCCGTGTACTTATAGCCTATAAGACAGTCTCACCTCCGGTGCCAGTTGCACAAGCGATGATAGAGCAGCACGCGTCAACCGGCGACTCGAAGCACAGAGGGTCGCTAAGCCGTCTGTCTCCACGGAAGACGCATTACATTACAAGCAGTCTATCCCTTTTGTTTACTTATAGCCTGTAAGACAGTCTCACTTCCGGTGCCAGTTGCACAAGCGATGATAGAGCAGCACGCGTCAACCAGCGACTCGAAACACAGAGGGTCGCCAAGCCGTCGGTCTCCACGGAAGACGGATTACATTACAAGCAGTCTATCTCGTGCTTATAGCCTGTAAGACAGTCTCACATCCGGTGCCAGTTGTACAAGCGATGATAGAGCAGCACGCGTCAACCGGCGACTCACAGAGGGTCGCTAAGCCGTCTGTCTTCACGGAAGACGCATTACATTACAAGCAGTCTATCCCGTGCTTATAGCATGTAAGACAGTCTCACCTCCGGTGCCAGTTGCACAAGCGATGATAGAGCAGCACGCGTCAACCGGCGACTCGAAGCACAGAGGGTCGCTAAGCCGTCTGTCTCCACGGAAGACGCATTACATTACAAGCAGTCTATCCCTTTTGTTTACTTATAGCCTGTAAGACAGTCTCACTTCCGGTGCCAGTTGCACAAGCGATGATAGAGCAGCACGCGTCAACCAGCGACTCGAAACACAGAGGGTCGCCAAGCCGTCGGTCTCCACGGAAGACGGATTACATTACAAGCAGTCTATCTCGTGCTTATAGCCTGTAAGACAGTCTCACATCCGGTGCCAGTTGTACAAGCGATGATAGAGCAGCACGCGTCAACCGGTGACTCACAGAGGGTCGCTAAGCCGTCTGTCTTCACGGAAGACGCATTACATTACAAGCAGTCTATCCCGTGCTTATAGCATGTAAGACAGTCTCACCTCCGGTGCCAGTTGCACAAGCGATGATAGAGCAGCACGCGTCAACCAGCGACTCGAATCACAGAGGGTCGCTAAGCAGTCTGTCTCCACGGAAGACGGATTACATTACAAGCAGTCTATCCCGTGCTTATAGCGTGTAAGACAGTCTCACCTCCGGTGCCAGTTGCACAAGCGATGATAGAGCAGCACGCGTCAACCGGCGACTCGAAGCACAGAGGGTCGCTAAGCAGTCTGTCTCCACGGAAGACGGATTACATTACAAGCAGTCTATCCCGTGCTTATAGCGTGTAAGACAGTCTCACCTCCGGTGCCAGTTGCAAAAGCGATGATAGAGCAGCACGCGTCAACCGGCGACTCGAAGCACAGAGGGTCGCTAAGCAGTCTGTCTCCACGGAAGACGGATTACATTACAAGCAGTCTATCTCGTGCTTATAGCCTGTAAGACAGTCTCACATCCGGTGCCAGTTGTACAAGCGATGATAGAGCAGCACGCGTCAACCGGCGACTCACAGAGGGTCGCTAAGCCGTCTGTCTTCACGGAAGACGCATTACATTACAAGCAGTCTATCCCGTGCTTATAGCATGTAAGACAGTCTCACCTCCGGTGCCAGTTGCACAAGCGATGATAGAGCAGCACGCATCAACCAGCGACTCGAATCAAAGAGGGTCGCTAAGCAGTCTGTCTCCACGGAAGACGGATTACATTACAAGCAGTCTATCCCGTGCTTATAGCGTGTAAGACAGTCTCACCTCCGGTGCCAGTTGCACAAGCGATGATAGAGCAGCACGCGTCAACCGGCGACTCGAAGCACAGAGGGTCGCTAAGCAGTCTGTCTCCACGGAAGACGGATTACATTACAAGCAGTCTATCCCGTGCTTATAGCGTGTAAGACAGTCTCACCTCCGGTGCCAGTTGCACAAGCGATGATAGAGCAGCACGCGTCAACCGGCGACTCGAAGCACAGAGGGTCGCTAAGCAGTCTGTCTCCACGGAAGACGGATTACATTACAAGCAGTCTATCCCGTGCTTATAGCGTGTAAGACAGTCTCACCTCCGGTGCCAGTTGCACAAGCGATGATAGAGCAGCACGCGTCAACCGGCGACTCGAAGCACAGAGGGTCGTTGAGCCGTCTTCCTCTACGGATGTACGGATGCTTGCAGCGAGGTGAGCATTCGAAGATACCGCCACTCGAGCATTCACAAATTTCGTCGCAGCCGCGTACCAGTTTTTCACCAATCTGAAAAAAAAAAAATTGGTACAAGTGACTTTGATCATACATGGAGCTAATTTTACAAGCTTTTATTTAACTTGCAATGTATGTATGTTTGTCTGAGTGGAATCCGGGTGGAATCATGCAACAGAATTTTAATGCTCAACCGATTGAGCTGAAATTTGGCATTCCTGTCAAGTTCCGATGACAATACAATATCGAGCTAATCTGATGATGGAGACAATGGACAGCGGAACGCCTCGATGGATAATAGTAGACTGGCTGGGTTTAGGCTCATTTTACACGGTATTTTATACGGTTACAATCCCTAATTTTATAAAAGCTTGTATTGAAAAAAATATTTTTGTATTGCTAGTTTTTGTAGTAAAACTGAACTCTATACGGATTTGTTTTGTTCTTGAAAGTATTTACAACATCGACGCCAAGCCTCGCAAACGGACGAGCTTTTGGAGACACCAGAGCGCGGCCTTCAAGCGAGACAGAAGCCAAGTGCTTTGTGCTTTGATCTTGGGCAAGCTCGCTGGACCAACCGAACGAGCCATCAAACGAGCCTGAGATTGGCACATCGAAGGTTGGACGTCTACGAAAGATGAAAAGTCTCATGTGCCTATAATTTCACCGGCACCCATACCCTTCAAACCGGAACACAGCAATGCAATCACTACTGCTTTGCGGCAGGAATAGGCATGGTGGTAGTACTTCCCCGGACGAACTCTTTCACAAAAAAGCTCTACTACTACTAAACCTGGACGCAGGAGGTTGCGGGTTCGATACCCGCCTCGGAACAAATATTAGTGCGAGCTGAAGATATTTGTTCAAGGTGTTCTGGGTATTTTCTATGTAAAAAATATCTATCAATGTAATGTAATTTTATTTATAACAGAAAGAATAATACAAGGTATGTACAAAAAAGGCCCACAAAAAAGGGCCCAAGGACGTCGTAGAAAATTATAGACCTATTTCTAAGCTATGTCTGTTTGCTAAAGTCATGGAAAAGGTGGTTTATAACCAAGTATACTCCGCATTACGGCACGATCTCATGCCGCAGCAACATGGCTTTCTGAGAGGCAGGTCTACTACATCAAATCTTCTCATCTGTTGTGAGTACTTATCTAAGAACATGGCCGAGCCTTCGCAGGTGGACGTTAAATACACGGATTATTCCAAGTGCTTTGATCGCATTGATCACGTAGTCCTACTGAGAAAGCTTCAACAAATAGGTATTAGAGGCAACCTCTTCAGATGGTTCACATCTTATGTTTTTAATAGGTGCCAGACAGTTGTTTTAAGTGGATATTCCTCATCACCCATGTTTATTCCCTCAGGAGTCCCGCAAGGGTCCTTATTAGGCCCTCTGCTTTTTGCTATATCGATTAACGACATCTCGTCCTGCTTCCTATACTCGAAAATAATACTTTATGCTGATGACATGAAAATCCTTCTTAAAATACAGTCTCTTACTGATGCATATCGTTTGCAAGACGACCTGACGAGATTTCAGGACTACTGTACTCAAAATAAACTAGGTATTAATATCGCCAAGTGCTTTGTTTGCTCTTTTACTCGTAAATTCAACACTATTAAATTTGACTATACTCTACTAGACACGCCTCTTTCGCGAGTAGATACCATCCGAGACTTAGGTGTCTCCTTTGATAGCAAATTACTTTTTGATACTCATATTGAAAACATAATAAAAAGAGCATCCAGAGCGCTTGGTTTCGTTATTCGTATGTCAGCTGAGTTTTCGGACATAAAGATAATTAAAATATTGTACTGTTCGTTCGTACGCAGTCTTTTGGAATACGCCTGTCAAGTATGGAACCCATGTTACGATGTCTATAGCTCGCGGTTGGAAGGCATTCAAAAGAGATTTTTACGATATCTTCAATATCGTGCCAAAATCTACCTTCCCGACTACTTAACTAGATGTCGGAAATTTCATTTTCTGCCCCTCTATGAAAGGAGGAATATATCCGACCTAGCATTCCTTTTCAACATAGCGAATGGCAAAGTGGACTGTCCTGAGTTACTACAGCTAGTGGGATTGCGCACAAGCAGCAGAGCTTTGAGAAACCCGAAATCGTTGTACGTACCGCGCGTTAATACTAACTATAGGCAGAACGCATTTATTATAAGAGCAAGTAATTAATTTAATTCATTGGCAAAAGAATACGTCGATATAGATATCTTTAATACATCAGTGTATAAGTTAAAGCGTATTCTTAATGGTAAATTCTTTTTGGACAGCGACTAAACTAAGATTAATCTATGAGTTGTATTTTTCTAAGAAGCCTATTACGTGTGTATTGGATAGATTGTTTGTTTTAGTGACCTTTTTCTAAATTTAATTATTTTTTTTGTGTATTTATCTTTTTGTGTGTAGGTATTTCCTTATTCGTCGTCTATTGATTTATACCTAAGTTTTTTTAGTAAATATATGTGGGAACTTTTAATTAGCCGTCAGTACCATATCATGTATGTATCATGCATGCTATGTTAAGCAAAGACCTTTATGTAAATTCATAGCTGTAAGTTTTCCTAAAATTAGTAAAAAAAAAAAAAAAAAATATATGAAACAGTTGAAACGTGAAGACAGCTGCAAGCGATCTAAAGGAAGCTCAACTGATCCAAATCACTACCAATGTAATGTTATTATATGAAGTATATCAGTTTACCCATAACACAAACTCTGCTTAGCTTGGGGCTAGATAATGTTGTGTGAACTGTCCAGGTATTATTTATTTATTTTATTTACTAACCTTGTAAGAGACATCATTTTCCTTGCACGTTTCAGTCTCCTCTAACTCTCTTTCCGGCGCGATCATCGTATGGAACGGAGCTTGCAAGTTCGAATAGAACTTATCAGGTATATTTTTACTAGCATGTTCCACCCTTTGTGGCTCTTCTTCATCGTCATCCAGATTCACATCACTCAGGTCGGTCAAATCCTTCTTCTTATCAGTTTGGTTGTGTAACACGTTCGCAAAGTTCTGAAGCTCGTCTACATTTAGGGTTAAAAGTCTTGGACTAGGTTTCGCTTCTGCAACTTCAGATTGTTCAGATATTTCTGGAGCATCGGTCTTAGGTTCTATAGTTTCAGTTTGGTTTTCACTTATTTTTGGTTTTGGTGAGCGAGTTGGTTCAACTGTTGTGGTTTGCGTGATCACGACTTTTGGTTTGAGGGTTGGCAATTCGTCATCTTCACTTGTTATTTTACCTGCAACAAAATAAACATTGTTAATTGGTGACCTTATCATAATTAGCAAGTGGCAATAGGCAGGCCATATAGCACGTGGAATACCAATGGGTAATAAAGGTTCTTGAATGTAGTATATGGAAGACGTCATGTAGGAAGGCTCTCGAAGGATAGATGACGTCAAAGTTACGTTGATTGGATGTTCGGATGTTTGTTACTCAATCACGCCAAAACGGCTGAACTGATTATAATGAAATTTAATACATACATAAATTATGACCTCGATTGAGCTATAAGCTACTTTTTATCCCGGTAAAACGCGAGCGAAGCACGTGCAGTCACTAGTACAAAACAATTGGTTAAGTAGCGCACGGTCAGTAGGCGAGATCTTCCACCTTAATGCACTGAATACCATGAAGCTCTAAACACAATAGAGTAAGATCTACAATCGATTAACTATCAGAAATTGCTTTGACCGACGAAATCAATATAACTGTCAACAGACTATCGATTGAAATGGCGATAAGTTCTTCAATCTGTACTATTTGCGACATAGACAAACAAATTTTGACCTTAGTGCTTTGTTATAGAGAAAGGTTTCTTTAGTGTAAGTGGAAAAATAAAGTAGGCGCCACACGTACTGGACGGCCAATAACGATTTTCAGACGTGAGAAAGCATTTCGTGATTACACTCATACTATGTTATAGTGTTTGGTCCGATGCGGCCTATAATGGGTTTGTTTTCTTTATCACTGCGCCAACACCAAGCAGAAATCTTCATACAAAAAAAAGCCTCGCGCCGCTCGAAAAAGCTGTTTTTAATGAATATCTCGTAACATATAGATATTTAAAAAAAAATAAAAAAAAATACAGTAAACCCTCGGCTTTGTTGCATTGATTTTATTAGTTTAATTTGTTACCCGATAATATGCAACATTTTAATAAACTATCGGATCTAGCCAAAAAGTAGAGGTAACTTTGGGTTTTTTTTTATCGAGAAAATATAATTTTGCGGTATACCCCTTAACCGCAACACTGATGTTCATCGCCCTAGATAACCTAGCTGTTGTAGTTTTTAGCAGCGATTCCAAGGGTTATTCAGCAGGTAGCCGACTGAGTTAGAAAATACCTACAGCCCTACCTACCTAACTGTCGTAGCTATTGCAGCAAACTAACCTATGCATAAATCTCTTGGCCCAAGGTGAAACATGTATGTTATAGCCAGAACCATAGAAATCTGACGTTAGGAGAATTGGTAAGGAGGCGTGGCTCGTGTCGCCAGCGTTTGAGCAAATTGTACAAACACTCGCGGGCTAGTGGGTTTATTGTCAAGAATTTACGACGGTAAATCATTAAATGAAATGCAAAATTTTATGATAAAATGTCAAAGATAGGTAAGTGATGACTTTTTGATTAAAATAATAGACTACTATGAGAAAGCAGCTAAAAAAGGGGAAAGACAGCTTGGCGTATAGCGCCGCGATTTGCGCAGCGTAGCGGCTTGTGCCGTCTTGTGTCCGTGATACCATGCAAAAATCTATATAAAACTATACATTATCATACAGAGGCCTTAGTACGAGATCATAGTTTTCGAAATTACATGACATGAAGCTTCGTTTCCTTCCATACATTTACTTCCAGCGTCCCTTAGTTCCTCGAAGTTTTCGCTAGGGGCGCTGCAAGTCATTGTATCGAAGGAAACGAAACCACATATAGTTCTGAAAACTATCAAAACTCGTACTAATAGGCCTCAGGACACATGGAATAACATAAAATTACACTACAAGTTTGTAAGTGTAACAAAAAAAGTGTGTCTAAAAAGGCGACAATGTTTTCAATACAAAACAGTTCTCCTTACCTCAGATTTCTATGGCTAGAACCGACGGTATAGCTTGTATTAATGATAGTTTAACTACTCGATTTACATAAGTCAGAGAGCCAGGCTAGGACACGTTATAAAATTTGCATACGACTCGTAGTACTTAGAGGTAGGAGCATAAATAATTCAGAGCTGCCAAGAGCTACAATATCCATCATATATCTAATAGTACTAGTCTAGACTACACACTTAGTTAGTACTTAGTCTTTAGTAGTAAGTAGAGCTTTTTTGTGAAAGAGTTCGTCCGGGGAAGTACTACCTCTACCTACTTCTGCCAAAAAGCAGTAGTGCTCGCATTGCTGTGTTCCGGTTTGAAGGGTGGTGCCGTTGAAATTACAGGCACATGAGATTTTTCATCTTTATGTCTCAGGATGGCGGGCGCAGTGCAATGCCACATAGGGTGCGTCCTTCGTGGACGTGCCACATCGTGTGCATTGTTAAAGGCAGAGGTTACCGCTTAACATCAGGTGAGCCATCAGCGTGCTTCGTCATTCAAATATAGTTTTAAAAAAATGTCTGAGTGTGGCGAGCGCAGTGCAATGCCGCATAGGGCGCGTCCTTGGTAGACGAGACCTGTGCGTTTTTTTTTTATTTTTTTTAACAATGATAGACCTTTGTTTGACCACGATCTCACCTGTTGGTAAGTGACGATGCGGCCGAAGATAGAGCACAAAGGTCTAGAAGGCACCTATTCACTCTAGCCTTGAAGAGACCCAGATTATAGTTTTCAGGAAAGACAGACGACGGTAGTGTATTCCACTCCTTAGCAGTTCTCATTATAAAGGTAGAACTGAAACGTTTAGTACGAATAGAGGGTATACTAATGAGGTAAGGGTGGTACCCAGCCGTGCGCCTGCTCGTCCTATGATGAAATGGAGATGGTGGGATCAGATCATGAAGTTCCTGGGAGCATTCCCCGAAATGTAACCTATAGAATGCATTGTTATAGGCAGAGGTTACCGCTCAACATCAGCCCCCTTATTCGATACGACCAAACGTGACATAACGCGGGCTCGTAACGATAACTGCATGAAATCATCGTTCAGCATACATTATGACGTCACACGTTATTGACAAGTTATCTCATATGGTCATAGCGAATAACAGCCCTGGTGGGCTATCTGCTTGTTCTGTCATATATTTGTATCGTGACAGGCTCCGGTACGGAGGCCGCAATGCTCTACGGTGACAGGCGAGGCTTTCCTGTGACATGAACGAAGCATACCTTTTGCAGTGTGTGATAGTCGTGATGGGGGGTTGGAGGAGGTTGGGGGAAGTCTGGGGTGACTGCTTTTCAACCCGACACTAACCGCGCGAAGGGTCGGGATACTCGCTTTTATAATAACGTATGTAGTTAGGTAGGTACGCGTGGGAGACACAATTGACCCTCGACAGGAGGTCGGTGGATGGAGGTGGACATTGTATGAGGGGACATAGGTCCAGCAGTTTAGGTCTACCTGCTGATTGATGATGAAGATGTGGGTAGGTAAATAACATCTATGTACCTAATTATTTCAAGTATATAACCGACATTTTTTTTTTTTTTTTTTTTTCGATTTAACTCGACGTCTCATAAATTTTAACAAAGCGTCTATTTTCTGCAATTAGCATCCATTTAATCACGACTAAAGCTGACCGGTCAAGTGAGATGACACAATTGCCGCGTTTTTTTGTCAGTGGCAATTTGTTTGAGGTTATGTGCCCCGGGGCACATACCTTTTAATGAGATTAGTGACATACCTTCATAGAGTCATGACTCTACATAGGAAGTGGAGTACCAGTCTACCGGACATTCAAATTATTTTAACTTCCAATAACCACACGCGTGCGGAAATCCTTATTACCTACCGTGTGATGGCCTCTATGCTATTTTATAATATTGAATTATTACTAATATTCAAATGAATTAAAATGAAAGTTTAAAAGTTTTGAAGTCCTAATAAAAAATTATAGCAAAAAATATAGATAGTCAATTTAAACACTTTCAAGTCATGTACCTAATTATCTATTAAATCTAAAGAAGAGAGCATCAGGATTTAAAGTTAGATATTGAAATGTTGATGTAAATTTTTATGTAATTTTAACAATCGGACTTTTTTGTAAGATTCGTTGGTGTAAGATTTGTCCCGGCTGCTGTGTTATTACTGGAAGAAAGCGTTAGCAGAATCAGTAGTAGAAAGCAATGGCGGCGATGAGCTCACCACTTGTCACGTCTATTTCCCATGATGGTGCAACCCACGTGAAAAGAGGCCCATTTGAGGCTCTGTCTACCCTTTCGGGGAAAAAGGCGTATGCATGTATGTATGTAAATTTCATACATTTAAATTTTGCACATTGGTACATTTTTATAGATAACGTCCGTCGTCTGTCTTTCCTGAAAACTATAATCTGGGTCTCTTCAAGGCTTAAGTAAAGTAAGTGAGCCTTCTAGATCTCTGTGCTTCATCTTCGACCACATCGTCACTTGCCAACAGGTGAGGTCAAACAAAGGTCTAGAGGTTGTAAGTTTGTCTAGTCAGTAATGTTATGGATTCTATGGATTATGATAATACTACTCGGAGCAATGTAGGTTAGTTGAGTCTGGCATGAGGTGGGGATGGACAAACTGGTGGGACCGGTTTTCGTCTGGGTTAAGGGTTACAATTGTATGTATGGTATCCTTTGAATGTTTTTCGTTGTTTCACCTTCCGTATCTATCATCAGATCAGCTCACTGTCACCATTATATTGTATTGTCATTGGAACTTGACAGGTACCTATGGCAAATTTCAATTCAATCGGATATCGGAAAGCAACCCGTGAAATACTTATCATTAAGTAATTCCAATGACCATCTCTGGTCTTCTTCATCAGTTCCACTTCATTAAATATAAATTTCTGAATGCTTGACTTATTCCTGAAAATCCCGAAATCGCTATATGTGTGCCTATAATATTTGAGGAATTCCCTCAATTACTCATGGATCCCATCATCAGAACCAGATTTTGATGAAAATGGGACAAATCTGGAATCATATCCAGTCAAATCCAAATCGGTTCATAATGACTGAGATACGAGGTAACAAACATGACTTGAGAACCTCCTCCTTTTTTTGAAGTCGGTTAAAAAAGAAACAAAACTTAACTACGTAATTAAAAGTATAGTGTGTGGTCTTATCGCTCGGAAGAGATTTCTTCCAGTCTTTTGGATGGATAAAATTTATAAATAATGACCTTACCTTTACTTACCTATTGGTAAGTAAAGGTAAGGTGCGGATTTCCATCGCTCTGTGCTTCGGAGGGCACGTTAAGCTGTCGGTCCCGGCTGTTATTGATTAATAGCAGTCGATAAGCCATGTCAGAGGCCCTCGGGCGGCTTGACAAACTCCGACACCAGAGGCCAGCACTACCTCATACGAAACGAAACAAAACGAACCTATTGGTGATATTATTTGATTGTGAATCTTTTACTGAGCGAGTATTTAAAGGCGTAATAATGCTCGGCGCTACGCTTACTACTTATTTGTTATATTTTTGGTGGACATTTCGACGAATAACCAAACTAAAAGTTCCATAACTTTCTAGAACTAATTATTATGCAATCTGTGTTCCCCTAATAAAATAATAAACCAACCTTGAGAAATAGATCGTAAGATCTTTTGTAATCCGGGTTTATCGGATCCTAGTGGAAAAACACCTTATTAGAATTCAAGCCATCAGCATGCTTCCAACGAATGCTTTTGTCTCCTGTGTAGCTGCTTTGTAGGCACAGGACTATGTTCCTAATATATTCCTCACTAAACCTCATTCATACTAATTTGTATTAACTATAATATTATAAGTACCTACTGTACTATCTAACACGATGGAGAGTCCGGGGTGCCGGGGTGAGCCACTGTGACCCTGCAACACAGGCTCTTTGAGACCTAGTGCAGGGAACCGCGCTCCTTTAGGTAGGTATATTATATTGATTATAGTTTTTGTGTAGGTACTTCTATTGAAATAATACTAAACTGTACTATACTTTTGAAGGACCGAATAAAATGTATCTTATCTTATCTTGGCAGAAAATGCTCCGAATCCCATGGACGGCTCATCGTACCAACGTTCCAATCCTCCACGAACTCAACATTAAGACCAGACATTCCACCACATGTCTCCACAGGGTCCTCGAGTTTTTTAGCCACATTGCCAGGAAGGAAGGTGGCAATCTTGACAAGCTGGTGGTCACTGGTAAATTATAAGAAAACAGACCGCGGGGACGGAGCCCCATGCGTCGGAGCGATCCAGTTCGCTCTGCGCTCGATTCCAGATGAACGACGCCATGAGGATAGAAGCCGGTGGAGGCGGATCATCAAGTCCAGCGGTTCCTACATAAAGGTCACGACCCTCAGCAGTGAGGTTACAGACGCAAGGAGGAGGAGGATCTTATCTTATCTATGTAGGATTTACATAAGCTGTTTCATTAAGAATATGGAATGTGTCCAAAAAGGCACGACTGGCCGTGCATAGAGGGGTGTTAGTCCCGACACTAATGTATGGTAGCGAAAGTTGGGTATGGCAAAAGAAACATGAAAGTAGAATAAATGCAGTGGAGATGAAAGCTTTGAGGAGTATGTGTGGTGTGACTTTGAGAGATAGAATAAGGAATAGTGTGATATTGTTGTGAAATAAAAGAAGACGTACTGACTAGTATTGAGAAAGGTATGCTTAGATGGTTTGGGCATTTAGAAAGCATGGACGATAGTAGATTGACGAAACGGGTACATAAGACGAGCGTGAATGGGACAGTGGGAAGGGGAAGACCTCGACGAACGTAGACATTTTGGAAAAAGGCCTGGTCAAGAGTACCCTTAAAACCGACGAGCATTTATGAATAATGTGATGAGAGTGAATGGAGCAAAAGAGGTGTGTCAGGATCGTAGCAAGTGGAAATCTGTGGTCTTTGCCTACCCCTCCGGGAAACAGGCGCGAGTTTATGTATTTATGTATGTATTAAGAATATGAAAAAGGACGAATGAAGGATAGAGAAGGAACTAGTAATGGATGAATGTTGTCAACAGGGTGTGAAACGTCTTTCACACACCGTGTGAAAGTGCCTAGGTAAATTTAAAGATGTTGAAGACTAATAAATATACCCAAGTATTTAGCTGGTTCACTGGTTAGACTTTAATAAAATCAATTCATTATAATGTTTATTGCTTAATAATGATCTATCCAGCATTTAATTGTTATCATACGGTCTCTTTTACGAGTATCTCTAGTAATTGAAATCGAACAGCATCGTTAATTTGTCATCAATCAATAAACAGTTAAACGAATCAACTCACCGTTAAACATAAACGAAGTACCTGGTACAGTTACTAAATATTTGGGTTGCTATCATACGGTGCATACTTTGTAATAAAAAGTAAAGAGACGATGAGTTCGGAAAATAATAATTGCCGTGGCTAGTGTGGGTCATATAGCAATACCGAATAACCGAAAAAGCGTGGAAGACACCGTCTTATATGGATGCCTAAAATAAGTTATTAATGAAAAATATTTTTTTCAATACAAGCTTTTATAAAATTAGTGATCGTAACCGTGTGCGGATCAAAATAAGCCTATACACGGCCAGTCTACTATTATCCATCGCGGAGTTCTGTTGTCCACCTTCCGTGCCCATCATCAGATCAGCACGCTGTCACCATAATATCGTATTATCATCGGAACTTGACAGGTATGCCAAATTTCAGCACAATCGGTTGTGGATAACTGCTTTAAAAATCAGTTGCAAGATTCCACCCTGATTCCACCCAGACAAACATACAATGCAAGTTAAATAAAAGCTTGTAATTAAGAAAGACCTAGAAAATAGTGGATCTAATGACGACCCAGGATAGACACTTCTGGAGCCGTACGATTAGAAGACAAGAAAATAATGATATAGACCGAATAAAGGGCCATGACAAACACCTCTGGATACTTTCGTTTAGGAAGCAGGAGGATAATGATGCAGACCCAATTTAAGACCCAATGATAACCCAAAACAGACGCATCTGGAGCCGTACGACTAGGAGACCAGAGAATAATGTTTTAACCCCCAAGAAGATCCAGCTGTGGATATGTACGTTTAGGAAGCAGGAGGGTAATGATGTCAAACCACGAGAAACACTTCTGGAGACGTACGATTAGGATAGCCAAGCCCAATGAATGAAAAGGCCAGAAAAAGCAGAGAACATATAGTGATGATAGTTAGATGAAGCAGAGAGCTGAGTGGTGGCCACAGAATATAAAAAATTACAGCAGGATGCCCGCTGGCGAGATGGGTCTACGAGCCGGTTGGGTAAGGGTCAGATTGGCACAAAAGCAAAATATACCTATTGTGATAATGAATAGGTATGATGATAGCTGATTATCCGTATTCTATTTTGCGCTTTGTAGGTACCTAATTTTACCAAAATTCCTATGACTAAGTAGCCGCGTAAGAAGCATGTCCTCATAACCGATACGTTGCGTAAAACTCACCCGGATGAGTGAGTGCGTTCACACGTCACCGCTCGCGGATATCGTGCTCATCATTTATGTAGGATGCCAAATACCGCACAATTGGATACCGACAGGCTGTTGGCTACCAGATTACATAAGTACCCAGGTCACTTAGTTTTTATGTAAGAGCATATGCTCGATTGTGATAAAGGCAGGCATTTTCAGGTACCCTTACAGTTATGTCCAGTTCTCTCAATTCCAAATTTCATCCAAATCCGTCCAGCCGTTTCAGCGTGAAGAAGTAACAAACACACTAACACACTCACAAACTTTCGCATTTATAATATAAGTAGGATTTACCTTTCTGTTTTGAGTTTTAGCACAGAATAAATAATAGGTTTTAGTAAGATGAGTGTGTAGGTATGTGTGCCTACTTTTTGACGATTGTGAGTACCTAGTCAAACCTTCAGAGGTTTTAAAGGTACAATAATTTAATTAACTTTGTAAAGTAAATTGTGTATCAATCATTAAAAAAACTTTGGCTAGATTATTTACAATGGTTAAACCTTCTACTAGTACAAATACTATGTTATACGTATGAAGGTAGGTTACTCACGAATACGCATGGTCCGTAGAAGGCACGGTTATTGTACGACTTATTTGGAAGCCAAGTACTACTTAACAGGGCCACAGCTCTCGAAATCAGACAGGCAACAATTTGTTACGATCCAGTTTTGGTAAAAACCAGACATTTTGAGAATAATTTAACATAACTTAACACCCAACAGTCACACACATTGTCGTCACTAGGATTCCTGTGTCGTGGGTATCAGAAACTACGAGTACCATGCTGCTGTAATACCTAGACCCGGAACAAATATTTGCAGAAATTTTGGGGATCGAGCACGCATCCCAGCCGGCTACTGGCCCGACGCGCTACAGAGGTCGTCAATTTAAGGTGAAAGGTTGTTAAAGGCAGAGGTTGCTGCTTAGTATTTTTTTTTTTTTTTATACTACTTGTATGATGGAACAAGCAAGAGTCCCACCTGATGTTAAGCGGTAACCTCTGCCTATGAACAGTGCATTACCTCATAGGTCACGTCCACCAAGGACGCACCCTATGTGGCATTGCACTGCGCCCGCCACCCTGAGACATAAAGATGAAAAGTCTCATGTGCCTGTAATTTTACCGGCACCCTTACCCTTCAAACCGGAACACAGCAATGCGAGTACTACTGCTCTGCTATGCATCAGGTGAGTCATGTGCTAGATCAGTCATTCAAGCAGATTACAATATAATGTTGCATTGCCTTTGTGAGTGCGTGTATGTAGGTACTGTAATGTAACCCCCCAATGCACCCCAATGTAAGTACTTCTGGTTCCTTCAGTAGCGGCTTCATCAGATCCTCAATCTCACCACAACACCGACCATTATCCTGGTATCGGAGCCATCACCGACTGGCTGCTTACCATCGACTAATGTCTGTTGCCTTCTTCTACCGTCTACATAGAAACAGGCATAGATCTGTCGGCCTCAGTATGCCACAGACTAACATTATGATTTAGGCATTGCACCTACATACACTACAGGTAGGTACGTGTTATTCTGTGTTTATAAGTGAAGTTTTTGCCTTCACTTGTTACGTACGCAGTGTTCTGCCTGAATGTTATTTGTCTGAGCTTACGGTTGCCGATATATCTGACGAACAAACTAGATAGGTTGTCGGTTAAGAAAAATATATACTAACCGTCCAACTAGGTGGACAGAGTGGTTGGTCGGTTGGTAATAGACGGAATAAACGTTCAAAACCAACTCTGAATACAGAAAGACGTACGGTGTAACCATGGGTGTAACGTAGGTTTAGTTGGCGGGCGCCAAAGGGTATGCTAAAATAGTTATTTGTTGTATAAGAGTGCAGAGTTGCTGGTTAGCCTCGTGCTCTTTTGATTCCCTCGCTCACGCTCAGGATTCTAAAATTGATCACTCGCTGAGCTCATGATTCAAAAATTAGAATCCTGAGCGTTAGCGAGGGAATCAAAAGAGCTCGAGATGAAAAATCTTTGCACTCGAGTGCAACACGTAACTTTTCATCCCACCTCAGCGAGGAAATGACTAAATGCAAAAAAAAGTAATACACCAAGAAGGTTCGGAGTCTGAGTTTTTAACAAATGTAAAAAGGTTGGATGATAAATTCGGCACCATGGCGGTAGCAGTAAATAGGTTTAATGATGTTTTGAATTTACAAACTTAGTGCACACGACGTTCTAAATTCAAATTTACTTTATCCTCTAGCGGATAAAAACTACTTTTGCACTCAGGTATCGAAGCCAAAAATACTCTATTCGAGATGGGGGGATGAAAACGTAATTTTTCAACGAGAACGTAAATTTGAACGCACTTAAAAATGCTCTCAGAGTTAATTATACAGTGCTTTTACGGATCAAGACTAATTCATCGGAAATGAGTAACGCAAGTTAGGCAGGGACCTTTTGTTCAAAAATCTACAACAATTAATGACCACACAGTCCCACAGACTACATACCATTAACAAACCAATCAATTAGCTCCAGAGATTATCAAATCGATCACCTGTCAGATCTAAACAAGCCTGTGGGATCGAGCAGTGGGCCAGGGTCTTCCACTTTCACTGGATGAGCTTGTCGCAGCTGTGGTCCTAAGCAGCTCAAGGTTGGCTTGCTCACAATAGAGCCTCTGATTTATTAAAGTAAGTACCTGATAAGTTAAATTGCGTGAGACGATTAATATAAAGAGACAGTACTTGAACCATCGAAGGTTATTAGCTCATCTTGACTCATTACTTGTCTGTTTTTATTAGCTTGTACATTTTCAGGTGTAAAACAAAATTATCAGCGATGGAGAATTATCAAGTGTCATCATCAACAAGCTTATACTTGTTATCATAATATTGTATAGTTTTCTTTATAATTGGCGCCGCACAGCTTGAGCAATTGCCATTTTCAAGTTATTTTTCAATTTTATTAGTGTATTTTCAATATAATTTGCAATCATTTTGTTTGCAACTTTACTATGACTTTGATGACTTGGAAGGAGTTCCAAGTCGTCAAAGTCATAGACCAGTCATGTTTTAGTAGAACGGTGGCCGTTTTACTAAAACTTTGCTAGCCAATTTCCACCTTTTTGAAAAGTACCGCTATCCACTTCCATTTAATTGTGCTCTTTAAACGAGCTACATTGGTTTAAATACCACCAAAATGACTCAAAAAAACACTAGAAACATAAATTAAATAAAAGAAGACGACGTCTTCTTTTGAAAATGGCGGGAAGAGTCCCTATGAACAAAAACCGAATCCCTAAAAAACTTGGTTTCTTATTTAGATTAGAGATGGCGCGGTTTGATTCCATTATTCGATATTATTCGTCGAATAGCGAATAATAAATAGTGTCTATTACTCGATAGTCGCGAATAATTTCAGTTTAGTATAAGAAAGAAAGAAATAAATGTTTATATTTACAGCACCAACAAAATCGGTTACATAATATATACTAAAAACTATTACATTTATTAAAAATAGTTACCAAAAAAACCGGACAATGCTCATGCGGAGGACTGCTTATTGTAAATTTATGTATTATCGACGGCCCTCACACTAGGCTGAGCCTGTATCATGCCTGTATCGACGGCCCTCACACTAGGCTGAGCCTGTATCATGCCTGTATCGACGGCCCTCACACTAGGCTGAGCCTGTATCATTCCTGTATCGACGGCCCTCACACTAGGCTGAGCCTGTATCATGCCTGTATCGACGGCCCTCACACTAGGCTGAGCCTGTATCATGCCTGTATCGACGGCCCTCACACTAGGCTGAGCCTGTATCATGCCTGTATCGACGGCCCTCACACTAGGCTGAGCCTGTATCATGCCTGTATCGACGGCCCTCACACTAGGCTGAGCCTGTATCATGCCTGTATCGACGGCCCTCACACTAGGCTGAGCCTGTATCATGCCTGTATCGACGGCCCTCACACTAGGCTGAGCCTGTATCATGCCTGTATCGTGAGGACCAAACTTACGATTATCAAATTAGTATGAGCGGACACTTGTTTGCAATAAGTAAGAACTATCTACAGATAGTTTCTAGGAAGCTATGGAGGTGCGGCGCTCATCTCTACATCTCTACGAGTTTCTCTACTATGTGTGCCACTTGCCGCGAGGACTGTAGGCGTGTATTAGTCAATACAGCCTTAAATGTTTGCTCAGCTGAACGGCTGCTACTTTTTGAAATTCCAACTTTTTTAGACAAAATCCGGTTCTAAACTGTGTCTTAATAAATTCCCTAGGATCTCGAGACTGGCATTGTTTCCATTTACAAGCTTTTATTTAACTTGCAATGTATGTCCGGGTGGAATCTTGCAACTGAATTTTAAAGCAGTTACCGATTGAGATGATAGTTTTTATACCTGTCAAGTTCCGATGACAATGCAATATGATGGTGACATTTGTTTTTTATGCTACTAGAATGACGGAACAAGCCGATGGCCCACCCTGCCTATGAACAGTGCATTACCTCATAGGTCTGATGATGGAGACGGAACTCGTCGGAACTCATAAATATGCTACTTACTTGATTATGTATATTTAACCAAAATATAATAATGTTTTGAAAACTTGAAACATTTCGAGAATTTTCTAATTTTTATATTACCTACGAATAAATTTAGTTTTGCGTATGGACTAACTAAACTCATACAATTTATAACTTATACATTTGGTACGGAATCCAAAATGCACGAGGTCCGACACGCACTTGGCCGGTTTTCTTATGACTATCGTGATTATGTAGATTACTATTACTACTATTATTGTTATTACTGTGTTCTGCTGACAACACCCCACCGCTCTATTATCTCACCGATGAAATGGAAAGTGAGTACCGATAGGTATTGTGTGCTAATTTCTGTGACGTAATCTGTTTCAATAGAGTTTGTGCAGAAAACGTTTTGTTCTCTGCAACTGGATGCAAAAAAAATGGTACTAAAATAGGTCGTTATTGTATACAAAATCTTTACAGTAATAGCCGCACCGTCTGGTGCAGCTTTTGTTGGGATTGGGACATGCATCTATTGATTTTATACAAGGGCGACACTGAAAGTTTTTAGAACTGGCCACTTGTAAACGATATAATAAAAAACTAAGTTTAAATTTTGAAAATGGAATTCTTTGCCAATATTATTGTGTGTGTAATGTGTATGTATTTCATTCATCATTTTGTCATTCGTTTAACGATTTGGCGGCTAATTGAAAATTGTATGTGTCACGTCAGCATGAATTTAACGCGAGAAAATATTCGTACAATGTTTTTTTAATGACTATTAATGTTATTTAAGTTAACAAGAAGGTTATGATAGACTTCGACTGGCCTTCTGCATGAGGGACGGCCTTCTAAGGCGACGACTGAAGATAACATCAGTGTTGTGCGGACTTGTACGGCGTATGATAGAGACTGACAATTCTGTCTGACTGTAAGTATATTCAAATTTTGTGATGGTTTTTTGAGGAACATGAATGAGTTTTCTTTTTTCTTATATCATGTAGTATTTTTATTTGTTGCCTAAATAAGTCCGTATGTTAAGACAATTTAACGTCTGATTGGTTAGGTCACTTAACTTCAAAGAATTATCAAACTGTTTGGTGTTATTGAGTACTTACGTAATGTAAATAATATAATATGTCGTCGCTATTAATTGATAATTGGTACCTATATTAAATTAATATTCGTCCCATCCGATTCTTTTCACAAACGGAGAAAGCAGTGCCATTAATAAATGTATGCTTTCTCTTGTCTCGCCAAAAACGAAGACTTGATGTTTTTCAGTTTGTTAAATTATATTACAATTAAGTAAGGAGATTGTAGGAGACTGCGTCCAAAAATGGACACACATAAAGAAGTACTCGATGAATTTATTATGTAGAATAAAATACATTTATACAAATAATAATGTAAGAAACCTTATAATATTTACCTCTAAGTAAATGTTTTTTTTTTTTTACTACTTGAATGACGGAACTTGCAGATGGCCCACCTGATGTTAAGCGGTAACCTCTGCCTATGAACAGTGCATATTACCTCATAGGTCACGTCCGCCTAGGACGCGCCCTATGTGGTATTGTTCTGCGCCCGCCACCCTGAGACATAAAGAAGAAAAGTCTCATGTGCCTGTAATTTCACCGGCACCCTTACCCTTCAAACCGGAACACAGCAATGCGAGCACTACTGCTTTGCGGCAGAAATAGGTATGGTGGTAGTACTTCCCCGGACGAACTCTTTCACAAAAAAGCCCTACTACTACTAAAATGTAAACATTTTATAGCATGTTTTCGAATTAATTAATAGCTAACTGCATGTAATATTTAAATAAATAAATTACACATCATGCAAGCCCAAAAAAGTCCACAACTGGATATAGGCGCCCCCATAGAGTGTATCGACAAGAGGTCTTGAGCCACCTCCGTCCACCGTTTTCTTGCGAACTTTATGCGGGGATGGGGGTGTGGGGTAGGGGGACTGCATTTCATCCCAATTGCATTTTATTTCCAACCGAGCTAAGCCAGGCGAGTCGCTTCAATTAAAAAAAATTGTATAATGTCCGTTTTTTTTGGTCTTTTTTTTTTGGATTTTTCGTTCTCGTACCAAGTCAACGACGACTTTAATTCGGACGAGTTGTGTCTTCCTTTAATTAAAAACTCCATAAGTGATCAATCATGGCTATAAATCATACAGCAACACTTTTCACAAGTCACATTTGTCAATGCGAGTCTACAATATCGCGACTTTCCCGCCGAACAATGAGTCGCACAGTCACAGTATAAACAATAGGTGGTAGCTGCGCAATCTGCGCATGCGCACGTTTTTGCGCATGACAGCCGACGTGCGGGTTATGTTAATGCATTACGTGATGCGCTTCCGAAGTTCCACAGAAGTAGTTATAGGAACGATAATCTCATTAGTGGTTTCTAAATAATTTGACGTTACCTCATAATTTAAGTGATATATAAGTGATAGAATTAACTTTTACCGCGGCAATCTTCGAGAGCTTCATATTTTTTTTGTATGTAACTTTACGTGGTCACCTTTCACCTTTCATGAAAGGTGACCTTCCACTTACACTAAAGCGTCAACTCATCGACATGTGTATCCTGCCCATCCTAACCTACGGTGCGCAGACATGGTCGCTGACCGAGTTACAGAAGTCCAGGCTCAAGATTTGCCAGAGAGCAATGGAACGCAGCATTCTCGGCCTTAAACGTATCGACCGAGTGCGGAACACCATGCTGCGTTCGATAACTGGCATTGCCGATATGGGGAGCAGGACAGCAAAGCTCAAGTGGGAATGGGCTGACCACGTAAGTCGGATGTACCCCGAGAAGTGGGCGAACTCCTTGGGTGCCTGAAGAGGGAAGGTGACGACCGGGCCGGCCGAGAAGGCGTTGGCGGGACGATCTCGAAGCTTACGAGGAGTGGTGGGAAAGAGCCAAACGCCGGGATGACTGGATACTTTTGGGGGAGACCTTTGCCTAGCAGTGGGACACAATAGGTTAACAACAAAAAAAACTTTAGTGACGGAACAAGGGGATGGCCCACCTGAAGTTAAGCGGTACCCTCTGCGTATGAACAGTGTATTATCACATAGGTCGCGTCCACCAAGTACGCGTCCTATGTGGCGTTGCAACGCGCCCGCCACCCTGAGACATAAAGATGAAAAGTCTCATGTCCCTGTAATTTCAACGGCAACCATACCCTTCAATCCGGAACACAGCAATGCGAGCACTAGTACTTTGCGGCATAAATAAGTATGGTGGTAGTACTTCCCGGACGAACTCTTTCACAAAAAAGCTCTACTACTAACAAAATCGAAATACCTACTATCATCATCAGCCGTCCCCTAGAATGCAATATGTCATAATCACCTGGGGGGTTGGGGGGGGGGGGAGGGCCTGCTCGTCCTATGATGAAAAGGAGATGGTGGAATCAGATCGTGAAGTTCATCTTTATAAAGGCTTCAGAATTGATAATTTAATAGTGGGAAACAGTCTCGTTATAAATCACGAAGATTTGATCGAAGACATTACAAGGCGAGTGACGACACCATTGCTCTGGTAGATCATGATTCACGAACAGCTACACAGCTAGCGGGTTACATAACTCTGTTGCTATCAGCTTCAATGCTGTTTCTATCCGAGGTTTCATATTCTAATATGACTTACATCGCTAGGTGCGATGAAGGAATTATTCTTACTTACACGTAACTGCTTACCAATCCAAAAACAAAAACAAAAACAAAACTCCTTGTACGTTTTTTTTTTACATTGATAGACCTTTGTTTGACCACGATCTCACCTGGTTGTTAAGTGACGATGTAGCCATGGTACCGTAGAAAGAAGAATAATTCCTCCATAGAAAATAGTTCCGAGCAAGGAATAGTAGATTACATACGTGTTTGGAATGGCTTATATTTGCGAACCGAGAGGTTTACGGTCCGAGCCGAAGGCGAGGGACGTAACGAGGTTTGTAAAGAAGCCTTTCCGAACGAGTTTTGTATACTATTTTTCCGCCTGAGAACCCGAAATCAAGCGGCGAAGGTGCTATTTTGAGGTTAGAAGGCGGCAAAAATAATTCCTTCATCGAAACCGGTTACGAAACTACGGTGTCGTAGGCGGCCGAACGGGAAAGGACGCTCTTAAGATTACCTCATTTACGCAGTTTACCTAAAAAGCTAGATTGCAATTAAACTGCATAATTAGGAAATCGCAAGAACGTCATTTCAAATAGAAACAGCATTGATATCGATTTAAACCGATAGCAACAGAGTTACGTAATCGTGCCACAGTTCCCAGAGTTTATATAAATAACGCTTTATGCATGAACTATATAATTGTACAATTTATCAGTGAATACTAGACAATGTGGTGATTGTGAGGACCTGGGGCATAGGTCCACCAGAGCAGCAAACAAATGATGGCTAATTTAATTACAAAAACAGCTGTATCTTGTGAAATATTCTATAGTATTAAAAGTACTCTGTTGGATGTATATTATGTGTTTTTTATTACTACTTATATTTTTTGTGTGAAAGAGTTCGTTCGGGGGGGGGGACCTTCATACCTATTTCTGCCGCAAGGCAGTAGTGTTCGCATTGCTGTGTTCCGGTTTGAAGGGTAAGGGTGTCGGTGAAATTACAGGCACATGGGACTTTTCATCTTTACGTCTCAGGGTGGCGGGCGCAGTGCAATGCCACATAGGGTGCGTCCTAGGTGGACATAACCTATGAGGCAATGCATTGTTAAAGGCAGAGAGTAACACTTAACATCAGGTGAGCCTTCTGCTTGTTCCGTCATTCAAGTGATACAAAAAAAACGGTACTTTTCTTACGGTCCATCAGATAGAGCCCGCTGTCAGGAGGACGGCAGTCAAACGTACGGACGAACAGCGGAAGCTTCGTAATAGGGTCCCATTGGTACCCTATGGGTACAGAACCCTAAAAGCATAAGGTTGTTTTCGTTCAAAGTATAACAACCCATTGACCATGAAAACACGACACGACTTTGCTTTTTGTAAAAAAGTCTAACCTAAAATGAAGCGATGTTCCGTTGGTGATAAAAAACTGTAAAAAATAAACAAGTTGCTTCGTAAGAGCTTGGCAGGTAACCTACCTGTCGAGGTGTTTGCCTTTGTTTTAGGCAGGTAATTGTCAGGTAACCGTTTTATATACATACATACACAGACACACGCCTTTTTCCCCGAAGGGAGGTAGGCTGCGCCTCAATGGGCCTCTTTTCACAGTGGGTTGCACTATTGTGGAGTTTAGACGTGAAAAGTGGTGAGTTAATCGCCGCCATTGCTTATAAATATATTTTTATATTTTTCACAAAAAACTTATACTAATAATTTTTTTCGAAAGAAACTAGCTTGTCAATAAACACTATAGTTGACCGACCGAGCAGTCAATGCAAGAACTGGAAAAATTTGCTTTCATCTGTCCGGATGTATGTATGTTCGTACTTTTAAACTAATCTCAACGAAACTTGATGAACAGATTCTAAAATTTCATAGCTTTTTTGTAGTCGGCGATTTATGATTGGAACCCCCCCAAAAAGAGGGGTTTGGTGTGATGTTATTTATCGGCCGATTTTGTTAATATTAGGCAGAAACATTTGGTGCTCAATTCTAGACAAGAATTTTGAATATGAGGAGGTTGTCAAGATACAGATTAAGGATTGACATTATGTCAATCCTGTCTTTGGCTTGGGCAGCTTGAACCCCTCGCTCACTAAGGACTCTATATAAATTATTTCATATGAAACTACTGCAACTATTTAGTCCCATGTAATTGAAGTTGATTTCCTTATATTACTATTCCAACTTCACAATGTGAAGAATGTATTGTCCCATTACGTAATTCTACACCAGTATTACTGAATCAACTTCATTTAGGTTCACAATTATGATTACCTATGTATAAATAAAGTTGTTGTAATTTTGATTAATTTATTTTATTAATTTAGGACCTCATTCTATGGTTAAATATGCTCTATCATACAAAAGATTTGAACGCGCTCGCGAACCGTGTTTTGTTGTGATTGAACTTTTTTATTACAAGCTTTATATTTACTTGCAATGTATGTCCGGGTGGAATCTTGCAACTGAATTTTAAAGCAGTTATTCTCAACCGATTGAGATGATATTTTGCATGCCTGTCAAGTTCCGATGACAATGCGATATTATGGTGACAGCGAGCTGATCTGATGATGGAGACGGAACGTGGATAACGGAACTCCTCGAGGGATAATAGTAGACTGGCCGTGTGTAGGCTCATTTTGATCAGCACATGGTTACGATCACTAATTTTATAAACGCTTGTACTGAAAAATATATTTTTCACAAAAAACTTATCATTATATCGACTGTACGCAAATAAGTGTGGCATTTTAGGCGGAATGATTCAGCGTTGAAATCACCATTCCAATTCTAATCGTACGCATCCAGGCAAAAAGACCAAAACAACAAGAATCCGAGACCTTCCGAAAAAGGCGGCGGTGAAGTCACGACTCTGTCCGCCATATTTTCGATCGCTCTCCTTACCACAACGCGTTACGAATGGTATGGTTTAGCTACAAAAAACAATGATTTCTTGACTAAGCGAAGCAAGGTCTCAGAGTCTAATACCAGGATGCGACGTTTGTATGTATGTATGTATATTTGTAAATATGTGTGTTTGTCCGGCGACGCGTATATTGAAAGTATACAATAATAGTATGCACAGGTCGGGACTGGTCGCGTATAGTTTCAAATTAAAATAACAAACCATTAGTATTTTTAGAAACAATACACGATTTCTGCGAAATAAATAAATAAATAAATAATGCTGGACAAGATCACACAACATTATCTAGCCCCAAGCTAAGCCAGAGCTCGTGTTATTGGTACTAGTTAACTGATATACTTAATACAATACATTACACAGATTGATATTTTTTTATTATACATAGAAAATACCCAGAATACCCTGAACAAATATCTGCAGATCGCACAAATATTTGTTCCGAGGCGGGAATCGAACCCGCAACCCCCTGCGTCGCAGGCGAACTATCGCCAGCCGCGCCACAGTCTTAATGGTCGCGTATACTTTCTGACGCTGATTCAGTGAATTAGTTAGGAGATTGAAAGGCTAGATCCAACATGTTCTGATACTACGAGTGGCAGTATGACATGGATTTAAAATACTAGAGAACAGTGATCACCACGTGAGCTGTGAGCGAGCTGAAGGCGAGCGTGGCCCAGTAGGGCCCGCAGAGAACCAAAACCGACACCGTAAATCTACCTACCAAACATGCCGATTTGATCAACAGTGCAAAAATTATAGGCGAACAAAGTACTATCGAACAAACATATATAAGAAAGCCAAGATAACGCAAAGCATTCTAGAACTAAACTTACGCTTGAATCGAGACTCAAGCATAAAGATTCGGTGATAGTTTTTCATTGATATCTGTCAAAAAATCTATGCTTGAGTCTTCATTCATTTCGAGTTTAGTTCTAGAATACGGGTCTAAGAACCCACTTTGCTTGACACTTTCACACCGATTATAGTTCCAAGTCGAGTCTCTTAATCCAGAATAATTTATGTTTATCCATAAACTCACAAACAAAATCACGGAACAAGTTCTAATTCTAACTAGATGTAACTTGTTGGAACATTATAATCATCAAGCGATACTGCCGGCAAAAAACCATATTAAACCACAAAAAATATAAATGCTATTGAGTAATAAAGAAAACTATAGAGCTTGATATGACGGTAAGGATAAGAAGCATATAATATCCCTCGTGTCCCTACAAAAAAGAAAAAGCGGCCAAGTGCGAGAGAGCTCGTATAGTTTCTGAAAAAGTGGCTGTTTTGTTTCGATTCGTATGTGGTAGTGCTGGCCTCTGGTGTCGGAGTTTGTCAAGCCGCCCGAGGGCCTCTGAAAAAGATAGTCAGATAGATAGATAGTCAGATAGTCATTTAATCATACAAAAGGTACACGTCAAACAAATAATTTTCACAAAATGAGTCAACAAGTACACATCGTACTTAAAACAAAAATCAAAATAACAAATACACAATAAACAAAAAACATGTCACATCTAGGATTACCTAGGTAAAGTGGCTGTGACATACACGGACAGACAGACAGACAGACAGACAGACAGACAGACAGACAGACATGACGAATCCATAAGGGTTCCGTAATTTTGTTACGGAACAGATATAACAAGGTAAAAACCGTAAGCATGAATTAGAATATCCGCTGAACGCAACGGAAGCTGGTAATCGAACCACTCTGCCTTCACATAAAACGAGTTGTTCCCGATGGATCCCTTGAGTTCGATCTCTTATCCTGTTCGATCCCTTATACCTATAGTTTTGTTCCTAATCGATGTTGTCTCCAAGGGATCAGTTTAAAACAGCTATGTTCTCGGCAAAAGTATTCTGGGTAAGGCACCAAAACATTTGAATAAAACACCGAAATCAATTGCAGAAATCGATAATAATAGTCATTTTGAAAAAGGTTTTTTGTCATTTTGGCTATAAAAGTAGTCATCATCAGCCCACACTAGTCCACTAGAAACTAACTCTAGAAGAATACAAAGTAAGTTGTCTTATTTGAATTTGCTGTTGCTTTTGACGGGAAAAAAATCCAAAGTTTCCTATGGTTTACACTAAAAAAGCCTACTGCTTCCAAACGCCATCAAGCTATAATAATTTATTCACAATATCAAAGGCAATTTATGGGTTTATAAAAAACTACGTTTTGATTTTTGAAAATAGTCATTCACTTGAGACAGTTGCGATTTTTCGTTTTAACTATTTGTTTCGCGTGTTTTGTTCTGCCCCGTTGAACTTTACCGAGTTAGTAAGTGACATAATTTTGGGTGACTAATCACCCAGATAAGGGGGTGATATGGCAGACTTTTGTTTACTAAAACAAATAGTTCTGCGTTTCTCATTCGCTCTCTATAACTGACTCTTATTACTACTCTGAGCGCCTAACTAAAGACCTGAGATGATTTATATTGTGGTTCATTTTATAAATTGCAGATGAGGAGATAAAACGGTTTTGTAATTAAATATTAGAGCTGTGTTACAATGATTCGAACACAAAGAGATTTTTGTTCTATTATTTGTTAAGCTTTTGAACCAGAGCTTCTTTTGAAATAATAAGTTAATATTTTAGTGCCTATTATTGTCTTTGTGACTACCTACATTGTTGTAACGTTGTTTATGCTTATATTCGTTGAGTTACGCGTTAGTACAGCTTTTGAACACAGTGGTCTAAAATATAAATAAAGTGATAAAACTTTGAAACATTTTTTTTTTTTTTTTTAATTTTAATGGAGAACCAACGGCTTTCATATATTAGATAATTAGTGAAAAGTAATGTACTATCATGGTTATGTACATTAATTTTCACTAGAAACGGGTTTTTACCATTATTTTTGAGTTTTGACTGGTCCCGATATTTCGGGAGAACTAATTAAACTGTTTGCGAGTAGATGTTACTGGCAGATATAATCATGGTAAATATCCCGTTTCTAGTGAAAAGCATAAATAAAGTGGTTTTTAACGATTTTTTGAAGAAAATAAGATATTTTGATTTCTTTCTTTGAAGCACTTTCGTAGCTAAATGAACGCGTTGAAGTCTTTTTTATGAACTTTGCTATCATCTGGAGAATAGATGGGGGCTTAATATGGATTCGCGTCATAGTACTCACTCAGTTCTGTGTCGCAGTCTGTGTACTCGTGGTTGCAGTCAACGGTGTATGCGGCGGCGGCGCTGAGGGCCACCACCAGAGCGCACCACAGCGCTAGTGCGCGCGCGCTCATAGTGATCACCGTAGCGTCATCTGTTGGTTAAAACATAGTGTTAAATTATAAGATAAGATAAGATAAGAGATATTTTTATCACTTAGAATAGGTACAAATAGTCGTAATTAACATTTGCATTAATTTTAAAGATGTTCGTTAGTATACGAAATAAGAGAACTTTGCCTTCCGTGCTTTCCGTGCTTACGTGTTCCGTGTTACGGCAAGGTAACGCTTCTGAACCCATATAGAATAGTCTTTTGGATCTATACTACGAGTAAAAAATAAAATATGACAAATAAATTAAATACACATAGTAAATTATGCCACTTTAGAAAAACTAGCGGGAAACTAGTGAATGAATGAATGAATGAAAATACTTTATTGCACACCTTACAAACTAGTTAAAATAAACACACAACAATAAAACAATAACTAAATGTACAATGGACGGTCTTATCGCTAAGAAGCGATCTCTTCCAGTCAACTACAGTTTCTTCTAGGAAACGAGTAGTTACTTAGCACACAATATCCACAGTAAGGTTGCATTTCCACCAAAGATGTGCGAGGCAGTTGAGTGGTGCGAAGATGCGTAGCGACGCTGTGAAACGGTGCGCAGATGAGCGGTGCGAGGATGTGTAGGGGGCTCTTTTCAGATGCGAACAAAAACTCCCAACGCGAAAGCTCGCATCCATTCTTTGCACACATCTCTCGCACACATTCCTCGCACACATCCCTCACACACATCCCTCACACACATCCCTCACACACATCCCTCACACACATCTCTCGCTCATCTCTGGTGGAAACGCAACCAAAGCAGCATTGACAACAAACTGTGAGCACATACAAGGGTTTCATAACTTATAAGGTACGAATGGAACCATATAGAATCACTCTCGTGTCTGTCTGTCAGGCTGTACGTCTATCAAAGCCTATTATTTTTGAAATTTTATACTTTTATTTATGCCCAAGCATGGACGTATAACAAAAATAAAGGAGTTATGATTATGGGGGGCCAACTAGAATACGGATGTTCTTTAAAAAGTGTCAGAATGAGCATATATTTTATAAAAAACTGGCCAAGTGCGAGTCGGACTCGCGCACGAAGGGTTCCGTACCATTATCTATAAATACAGCAAAAAAAAACACGTTTGTTGTTGCCTCCTTAAATATTTATATTATTCTGTTTTTTAGTATGTTTTGTTATAGCGGCAACAGAAAAACATCATCTGTGAAAATTTCAACTGTCTAGTCTGTCTATCACGGTTCATGAGATACAGCCTGGTGACAGACGGCCGGACGGACAGCGGAGCCTTAGTAATAGGGTCCCGTTTTACCCTTTGGGTACGGAAACCTACAAACTTGGGGGCAAACATAGTACCTAGTTGGGCAGAAGAACACAATCTATGCATACTCGGGTTTTGAGAAACATTTTACAGCTAAGATAAGATAAGATAAGATAACTTTATTTCACTTAGAATAGGCACAACAAAACATAATTAAAATTAGCATTAGCTCTATAAGTAATAGTCATAACGCATTCATGAGTACTTAGAGTAGGTTCTTCATTATTTTGATATCCAATTACGCAACTAGTAAGTGCCTACCTAATCATTGTTTATGACGTATCAATTTTAGTAATGTTTCACCGAAGTGTAACGTGAGACGAGCCATTTGATTCATTGCCGTCATAACTAGCTCAACACTTCGGCAGTTAAGAGTTGATTTTTATGGGCGATTTCCTTAAATGTAGGTAAATTATAATAAAACTTAGTGAATAATTAATAAAAATACTAATAGGGGATGCGATTAAGTCCTGACATAGGTACTGTCTTACATTAGACAACCCACAGCCTAAACTGCTGGACCTAGGGAATAATTTTACAAAACCCATACAGTAAACCTTCGGCTTTGTTTTCTTGATTTTATTTATCGAATTTGTTACCCAATAATATGCATCGTTTTAATAAACAATCGAATCTAGCCAAAAAAACAGAGGTAACTTTGGGATTTTTTTCTACCGAGTAAATATTGTCCTATCTTGTTTCTGGTACAGTGATCCCTCGGAATTATAATGTAGTATCTATGCATATTCATTTTAATTTGACTATTGTACTTGATTTGGTTAGTTAAAAATCAAACCAAATATTTGTGTTTTTCTGAATGCTCCACCTTAACACACTATCGCACCCCTTTTAATGGGTCATTTAGGAAATATGTACATTACATAGATAGATATTTTTTATTATACATATAAAATACCCAGAACACCCTGAACAAATATCTGCAGATCGTACAAATATTTGTTTCGAGGAGGGAATCGAACCCCTCCTGGCGTCGCAGGCGAACCTTCGAACCGGGTGAAGCCGGCCGCGCCACAGAGGTCGTCCAATCGCAAGCTTGATAATAAAGTCATCATCATCATCATTAAGAACGGTATTTCATTGCGGTTATCATTTTACGTGGTATTAACACAGTTTTCTTAAGCGGCTTCTTACTGTAACTGTACCATGTAAAGGTGTGGCATTAAATGCGGTAATTTTGCACTCAGATCTTACATTAAGTTTCTTTTTAGAATGCTGTGTGATAATGTGAAGAATGCAAAGTGCCTAGGTACTGTACGTATTTGCTTGTTCGGGAGAATTAATGTCTATTTTTTTAAGTGAATGAATGACTGAACAATCAGGTGACCCACCTAATGTTAAGCGGTAACCTCTGCCTTTAACAATACATTACCAAAAGTGACGTCCACCTAGGAATCCTAGGATGCATCCTATGTGGCATTGCAGAGCTTTTATATGAAAGAGTTCATCCGGGGAAATACTACAAGCATACCTTTTTCTGCCGCAAAGCAGTAATGCTCGCGTTGCTGTGTTCCGGTTTGAAGGGATGCTAGTGAAATTACAGGCACATGAGTCTTTTCATCTGTATATCTCAGGTTGGCGGGCGCATTGCAATGCCACATAGGGTGCGTTCTAGATGGGCGTGAACTATGAGGTAATGCACTGTTCATAGGCAGAGGGTACAACTTTACATCAGGTGGGCCATCTGCTTGACCCGTCATTCCCAGTAGTATAAAAAAAGGTTAATATAGCTATCCTGAAATCATCGACCAAAGTAAAAATTATTGGTCCAAGCCTGAAATAGAAAACTACTAATTTGACTCTAGTGAGCACCTAGATGTGTACACCATGCACTCATGCAAATATTTTGCAATGAAATATTTTTTTGTGTATCCGTTTCTGAAATAAATTATTACTTAGGTACTTAGTTTTTTATTTCAGTGAAAACATTCAAAACCGTTACGAATTAACATTTTTATTCAAAACTAGCAGACAATTGACCATAAATCAGCCATTAAGGTGAAAGAAAGCATCAATTCACAAGTCATAGAACAGCTTTGTAAGGTGGCTATACAATAAAATGATCTTTCTAACAATAAATTGCTATCTGGAATTGTTTAAGCAACTTTCAGCTGACGATTACGACTATCAGTGAATGGTGAAGATTGAATCGATATAATTTTATATATTGACTCTTCATATTTGAACAATAGCAATAGCAGTGGTGATTTAGCGTATTTAATTATGTAAAGGAGAACCAACAGCTTTTATATGAACAATTACATAGTTTGCTAGCAATAAGTCATAGTCATAGTCATAGTAGTCATAGTAATTTATTAATAAGAAAACTATAATAACAATAACAACAACAGTAATAAAAAAACAATAATACATAAAATCATAAATCAAGTAATAATATAATAGTCAATTACAGGTTCTCACGAATAAAGGAATAATGTTGCTCGCTTATACACAAAAATAAGGTCAATAACAAAAGCAACTAATGTCTTGAGCTATGCACAAACATTAAAGTGGAAATGGGCAGGTCACGTAGCGAGGCTTACAGACCAGAGATTGACCGTAAAAGCAACCATGTGGAGAGGCAAGGCAAAAGAGGCAGAGGGAGACCACTGACACAGTGGGAAGATGAGAACAAAAGAACAGCCGGGCCAAACTGGGACCAATTAGCACGAGACAGAGACAAATGGGCATCTTTGGAGGAGGCCTTCACTCAATTTGGGGATTTTCTTATTATGCAAGAATGCATAAGAAGTCATGGGTGCCGTTGAAATTACAGAGGGTGCGTCTTAGGTGGACGTGACCTATGAGGTAATGCATTGTTAAAGGTAGGTATCCAGGCGGTCGCCAGACAGTCGAATCGCCCTATTAATCTGGCCCTAGCACCTCTCCCTTGCCAATCAAAGGCCTTATGTCTTCTCGCCCATTCGAGAGAGGTAAATCTTGATAGTCGGCTAAACTGCATGCAGTCTCGTCGGCTAAGTAGGTATAGTGCGCGTCATGTAAAAAGAACGCTGGCGGTCAAGCTTCTACAGGCGTTCCTGCCTTCTTTTTACATGACGCGTACTATAATTGTACATTATTTGTAGTAAACTAGGTAGGCACTCATTCAATGCTTAGGTATACATCTCTTAAACAAGTAGAAAAGTAAGTAATCTCTTTAAAAGAACGCTGGAACGCCTGAAGAAGCTTGGCCGCCAGCGCTCTTTTTACATGACGCGTACTATAATTGTACATTATTTGTAGTAAACTAGGTAGGTACTCATTCAATGCTTAGGTATACATCTCTTAAACAAGTAGAAAAGTAAGTAATCTCTTTAAAAGAACGCTGGAACGCCTGAAGAAGCTTGGCCGCCAGCGCTCTTTTTACATGACGCGCATTATACATCTCAGTCGTATTATGTGATGTCTGTCACCTAGCTCCTAGCTACGGCCCCCTGCATAGCCGTGAGATGGCGTTGCACAACGTTCATGTAACGTCCCATTGCGTGCACATCATTGCACTAAGTACTTGCTGGGACCTAGATTGCAGCAGATATGTACCGTAGTTACACTAAAATTGGATGGCTGTATATGCAATTTGAGACTTTGCAACATTTTCTAAAATAGGTGCAACATTTATTATGAAACTGATGTAACTCTTAGCATCTTGTAATTTGGTCACTGAAGCTATGTAATCTGTGTAATACAATAGAATCAGTCTGGTAGTGTTTAGGATCAGTTGATCTATCCTTTATCTTTATCGGATGCCAAATTTTGTCACTATCTGTGTTAATAAGTTAGATATTCAGGTAATACATTTATTTACGGAAAGAATAATACAACGATTACAAGTGAGTATGTTTCAAATTAAAAAATACATATGAAACAGTTGTGCTGCCTGAAGACCGCTGCTAACGATCTAAAGGTAGCTCAACGGATCCAAATCACTCCAGACGGAAGCGTTCCTAAGATGCTGGCTGCATTGCCACGCTGAATGACAAATAATAATCCATTGAGCCAGGTAAGAGCCAGCTCTCGGGTTCAGCAAAGGGCCCCGGTACCCCACTGACCCAGAGTCTAGACCCCGAAAGGCTCAAATAATATCAGGTAAGTTATAAATTGACAGTACCTATAGCGTTGTGGAAAGAAATGTGGACGAAAAACACAAAAAAAATGATAAAAACCATTAGAAAAGTTATTTTTAAAACTAAGCCAAAGGCTCCATCAGCGCTGTGTTATGAAGGCAATCAAAAAAATTGTGATTGATAGTTTAGGTGAAAAATGGTAGTTACTACGAAAACAGAGGGCACTTTAAAAATGTATCACCTAATTGCAACGCGCCCCGAGAACTTCCCCCTTCCCCCTCCCTCATCCTCCCTATTCATACTCCAAATACCATCAAAATCTGATAAAGCATGATAAATTATGATGTAAATGAATAATTGTCCTCGACTTGCAATTGTCAAACACTAAAGATACACTTACCGTTACAGTTAGTTATTTAACTGCTTTGAAGTAGCGCAGCGGGCTATAGAGAGAGTTATGCTCAGAGTTTCACTACGTGATAGAATCCGCAATGAAGCCATCCGTAGAAAACCCAAGATCACTGTCATAGCCCTCAGTATTAGCAAGTTGAAGTGGCAATGGGCAGGTTATGTAATTTGCGGAACTGACAACCGTTGGGAATAATGATTTTCGAGTGGCGACCACAAATCACAAAAGGCATTAAACAGTTTTTTTTTATTACGTGAATGACGGAACAATCATGCATATCGTATACTCCCAGCGTCCCCTACCTGTCTGGTCCCACTGGGGGACGTTGGGAGAAAAAAGTTCCAACGTCCCCGCTCATGACATCGCGCAGAAATTAGATAGCCCACCTGGTGTTAAGCCGTAACCTTTGCCTTTAACAATGCATAAGGTATCTCAAAGGTCAGGTCCACCTACGACGCACCCTATGTGACATTGCACTGCGCCCGCCACCCTGACACATATTCTGCACAACCAGTTGGTCGGTTCAGTTGGTCGGAGTGGAAGGACAGATAAAGATGAAAAGTCTCATGTGCCTGTAATTTCACCGGCACCCTTTCAAACCGGAACATAGCAATGCGAGCACTACTGCTTTGCGGCAGAAATAAATATGGAGGTAGTACTTTCCCGGACGAACTCTTTCACAAAAAAGTTCTACTACTACCACAGAATAAAGGTACTACTGCTGGTTAGCTGGTAGAGAATGCTTCTTAGCATTAAGTTCGCCTATGAACATTGTTTGTTTTGTGCAATAAACAATATTCTATTCTATTCTATTCAACTCTTGTATAAGTTTCCAGGAAGTCGGTGCATGGAGGCGGTGCGGCACCATTTGTTTTACGACTTCTGTGGCGCATGGCGTGGCGGGCGATGGTTCGCCTGCGACGCAGGAGGTAGCGGGTTCGATTCCCGCCTCGAAACAAATATTTGTACGATCTGCAAATATTTGTTCAGGGTATCCTGGGTATTTTCTATGTATGATAAAAAATATATATTTATGTAATATATTGTATTAAGTATATCAGTTATCTAGTGGCTAGATAATGTTGTGTGAACTGTCCAGCATTATTTATTTATTATTTATTTGTTATTAGTCGTGGCACTCTTTAGAAGCCTATCACCAGTGGATTTCTCCATCTGATGATGATGTTGATGATGAAGTATAAAATTACAACAATATCGATATAACCCAGTTTACACGCTAGAAATCAACGTGAATTGCTTGATTTCTTCACTTCTTCCCATATTGTGATGGTGTCAGCTACTCCATTGTACTTGTATTTAGGTATTCTAAGTATGTGAGAGTATGTATTACAGTGTACTCGTTAGTATGGAAATACCTATTTAATATCATGGAATTTTTTCCACAAAGATAGGTTTTATGAAAATTTACCCGGGCTTGTTTATAAGATTCGTTGGTATAAGATTTGCCCTGGCTGCCTATTTATTACCGTAAGAAAGCGTTAGCCGAGTCAGACTCTGGAAGCAATGGCGACGATGAGCTCACCACTTGTTACGTCTATTTACACGATGGTATAACCCACTGTGAGAGGCCCATTGAGGCTTTGCCTGTATTTTTTTGAACGCTGACCCGATTTCTGTTTACTTTGTGGTCTTTGTAAAACTGTATAAACTGATTCTTGTATCGTGTAATCAATTTCCCAAAGGCAATTTTATTATGAAAATTCATTACGAATAAAAATAAGTTTCCGTGTTTGAACATCCGCGTATTGTTTCGGAAAATCTGGAACAATTGAAACGCACCATAATACGGTGATAAAATACTGTGGCTTACATACATAGACATATGCCTTTTTCCCCGAGAGGGTAGGCAGAGCCTCAAATAGGCCTCTTTTTACTGTGGGTTGCACCATCGTAGGAAATAGACGTGACAAGTGGTGAGCTCATCGCCGCCATTGCTTCCCACGACTGACTCGGCTAACGCTTTCTTCCAGTTATAACACATTCCATAATAAGCTAGCAGCCAGGACAAATCTTATACCAACGAATCCTAGAGTAGGTATTAGTATTATTGTTCTGTGAACGAATCTTACAAACAAGTCCGGGTAATCCCTTAGACGGATTTTACGACATCCACGGGAAGAGATGGAGGGGTCTATTCTTGGGCCGGACACACCACGAAATTAGGTAAAGTTTAGGTTTAAAAAAAGAGCAAGATAATCTAAGAAATTGTCTACCAAAGTTTTAGTAAAACGGCCACCATTTTACTAAAACATGACTTGACTGTTACTTTGACAACTTGGAAGGAGTGTAAAGTTGCAAATTATATTGAAAATACAATTCTAAACTATAAATATACTTGAAAATGGCAAATGCACAAGCCGTGCGAAGCCAAATATAAAGAATAAATAAGTGAGTGTGTGTAAGCAAAAGGAGAAAGTAAGAAAGAATATTTTTGATTAGCACACACACACACGTTATAGAAATAACAAATAAAAAAAAATATAAAATAAACATACGGGTAGGTACGTACCCGTAGTACGTGTACCTATGTAAGTATACAGCCATATTTAGTAGGTAGTAGAGCACACTTCTCTTGATCCAATGCCGTCTGTGGTCTAGTTAATCTAGCCAAGTACACCACCTATACCTCCGGCTCACATAGTATATCTACAATTCGGTGAGTATATGACATTGTAGTCGGCCTTGCAAGGCAGTCGGCACCGCGACCTCAAATGCATTCATTATTACCTATTTACTGTCACTCTTATCTTACAATCAAGTGCGGTCATTGACCTTTGAGCGTACAATTATAGGGATAAGGATATAAAACATAGTAGGTACATGGTGCGATCGAGCTTCGTTAGGCGTTCTTTTTTATAAGCTTTTATTTAACTTGCAATGTCTGGGTGGAATCTTGCAACTGAATTTTAAAACAGTTATCCTCAACTGATTGAGATGATATTTTGCCAACCTGTCAAGTTCCGATGACAATACAATATTAAGGTGAAAGCGAGCTGATCTGATGATGGAGACGGAAGGTGGACATAGGAACTCTTCGAGGGATAATAGTATACTGGCCGTGCTTAGGCTCATTTTGATCAGCACACGGTTACGATCACTAATTTTATAAATGCTTGCATTGAAAAATAGATTTTTCACAAAAAACTTATTTAAAATCGTGTTTAGTTCTTACGGAGACCGCAATGCTCTAAGGTGTCTACCCTTAGGTACAATCGTGTCTGTCATCAGCCAGTATTGTAATTTGAATTTTTTGAATTTCGTATTCTTTGGCTCCGCTGAGGAATGAGGAGTTGCGAAGTGTCATTGTCAGTTTAGTTCCTTCATCGTCAAGAGATGGCACTCGCATAAATAGAGGTATTTACCTACTTTTAAAATTTTATCATGGCAGTGGAGAACTGTTCAGCCAACGTAGTTTTAAAAAATAAAAAAATCCTGTAAAATTATTTAATAATTAATATCTTTGTGATAGCTACGTATTTTGATATATTTACTGTTTCCCAAACTGTCGCCAACGCCATCTAGCGAGAGATAAATAATGCTAAACTGACACTAGGAAAACTCTACTACAACTATTCAATAGTCTGTGACTGAAACAGCCTAGCGAACAGGGAACGGTCGATTTTTTTTAATGTGGATAATCACTTTTTCCCTGAGATGAGACAACATTTGTTCTGAAGCGGGTATCAAACCCGCACCTCTTGCTTCTCAGCCCGCTGCTCACCCCCCGCGCCACTTACCTAGGTCCTCTAATAAGGTCCGCCTTACCATGCGTGGTGAGTGGTGACGCATTCTGGCAATTCCCACCCCTTCATTCCTCCCCCCATTCCATTGGGGAGGCCTCATCCAGCAATGGATGTCTAATGCCGTCACTGATGACGATGATGAAGCTACAATTACGTAGCTTATTTTAATAATCCTCGCTAAATTAAAGCGTGGTTTTACTCAGGCTAGTATGTGACCGAATTGCTCAACCAAGCAGTTAGTCAACTAAACGCTCAAAGCGTTCATCTAACAACTCCCACAGATAATCCAATAGTTTCTAAGTGAGCACAGAACAAGCGCTGTAGAATAGATAACAGTACGGCTGCATTTCCACCATATGAGCGGGGATGCGTAGCGAGGGATGTGTTTGTTAAGAACCAATAGAATCACTTCATTTACCTAGCCTCGCTCAGCGCAGCTCTGGTGGAAACGGCTTAGCAAAACGAGGTTTTTATACGTACAAAACAAGCGAGGGATGTGTGCGAGGAATGTGTGCGAGGGATGTGTGCAAAAAATGGATGCAAGCTTTCGCGTTTGGAGTTTTCGCTGTCTTCTGAAAAGAACCCGCTACACATCCTCGCACCGCTCATCTGCGCACCGTTTCACAGCGTCGCTACGCATCTTCGCACCGCTCAGCTACCTAGCACATCTCTGGTGGAAACACTCACATCGTTCCACAGCCTCGCTACGTATCCTCGCACCGCTCATCTACCTCACACCGCTCATCTACCTCACACCGCTCATCTACCTCGCACATCTTTGGTAGAAACACTCACATCAATCCACAGCCTCGCTACGCATCCTCGCACCGCTCATCTACCTCGCACATCTTTGGTGGAAACACTCACATCGATCCACAGCCTCGCTACGCATCCTCGCACCGCTCATCTACCTCGCACATCTTTGGTGGAAACACTCACATCGATCCACAGCCTCGCTACGCATCCTAACACCGCTCATCTACCTCACACCACTCATCTACCTCGCACATCTTTGGTAGAAACACTCACATCATTCCACAGCCTCGCTACGCATCCTCGCACCGCTCATCTAGCTCACACCGCTCATCTACCTCGCACATCTTTGGTAGAAACACTCACATCGTTCCACAGCCTCGCTACGCATCCTCGCACCGCTCATCTACCTCACACCGCTCATCTACCTCGCACATCTTTGGTAGAAACACTTACATCGATCCACAGCCTCGCTACGCATCCTCGCACCGCTCATCTACCTCACACCGCTCATCTACCTCGCACATCTTTGGTGGAAACGCAGCCTTAAGCAAGTAAGTACATATAATAATTACCAGTACCAATCATCCATTTAATAACTCCCACAGATAAGCCTATAGTTTCTACGTACAGAACAAGCGCCGTAGAATAGGTAACAGTGAAGCGAGTACCGTTGCAAAGTAAACAATTAGACAAGAATTCGTTTTGCTAACAGTAGGTAATCAAGTACAGTGCAATCCTCAGTTTATCTCCTAATAGCTGCTTGTTTCTACATGCGAATTAGTGCTGAATATACGTAGGGCTGCCGAAAAGCAGACCTCTAAAAAACTTAGAAAGCACTGCTACTTAAGCGTGGCAAAGGTATTGCCAAAGCCTTTTTAGACCCAAGTTCACAAAGCAACAAATGGGCGGTTACCGTAACCATTCGTCAAAGTGACAGATAATGTATGAAAACATCTGTCAAAAAGAATTGTTTAAGCGAAACAGCCGTTTAAACGCCCGTTAATGTGTTGATGAACTATCATACTTCGATGACTTGTCGTCTTAATTTCCTAAAAGTATTCTAGGTAGGTACTTAGGTAGTATAGGTATACTCGCGGACGAAGTCGCGATCGGAACAGCTAGTTATTAACAAGTTACATAGTACTTAAATTATATATTGATACATAAGTAGCTAATATAAAATACCAGGCTCAAGTACGTACTAATAGAAACAATCGACAACCCTGAATCGGCACTGTTCCCACGTACAAACAATCGACAGTAGTCTTACGCGGTTTTTCACTCCTAATCGGTCACCGCCGGGTTTCGTAACTTATTGTGTTACAAGTAAGTATTGTTTGCACGATTACACCGCTGCCTATTTGTAGGAAGTTTGCGATTAATCAGCGTGATTGTGTAGTCAAACACACACTTGAGGGAGTCCTAAAAGCGTGTCGGATTTTGAGGAGTAGTGAAATTTAACAGCGCATATTTCATAGAAATGGCGTTGGTAAAGCTTTAATGAAGAGTTTAACACATTATACTGTACCTACCTGTATGTACCTTTGTTAAGCTTAAGGCTGCGCCAACCCCAGGCAGAAAACTTTATATAAAAAAACGCATCACGCCGCACGAAAAAACAGTTTTTATTGAATATCTCGTAAAATATACATAATTTTACAAAACCCCTACAGTAAACCTTCGGCTTCGTTGTATTGATTTTATTTATCAAATTGTTTACCCAATATAATGCTCCATTTTAATTTATCAAATTGTTTACCCAATATAATGCTCCATTTTAATAAACAATCGAATCCAGACAAGACTTTGAGTAACTTTGGGTTTTTTTTTTCTATCGAGAAAATATTGTTCTGTCGTGTTTCTGCTACAGTGATCCCTCGGATTAATAATTTAGTATCCATGCATGTTTATAATTTGAATATTATAATTGATTTAGGCAGTTAAAAATCTAATCTAAGATTGGTAATTTTGCGGCATACCCCACAAACGTAGTGGAACGTTACGCTTGTGGTGTGAAATTCAAATTTTATTGTTTTTTACTGATCACAGCTCATCAACCCAACTTGAGTATCATCTTAGTATTGCGGGCTACACTTTAAAAACACAACTAAATATAGTTTTTATTATATATGATATAGCCACTATTTATAATATTATGAATATAAACGCTACAGTAGTAATAGTAGCGCGCAGCAATAGTAGTATTGATTAATACCTTATTAATACCTAGTATTGCTTTAAATGGCTCCCAAAAAGTGTCTGTTCGTAGAGGCCAATGATGATTATGTAACTAATTTAAGAAAATCGAAAACAAGCTTTAACCATGGAATACCTACAACTGCCTATTCGATTAAGACTAGCTGATCATTGAGTTTGTAATAGGCTTATGTGATTAACCATTTGTGACACCCAAATAATGCCTATTCTATTCTATGGAAGGCTTAGATCGGAGGTTTTTATATATGGGCTTCCAGCTAAATATTCCTGGACGTTGAGGCTCTACCGAGCCAGTTGTGGGAAGCAATGGTGGCGAAGAGCTCACCTCTTGTCACGTCTATATTCCCACGATGGTGCAACTCTCGGTGAAAAGAGGGCAATTGAGCAATGACAGTTTCAAAAGAGGAAATTTTCATTGCCATTGATGCTCTTCCTAGCCTTTCAGGAAAAAAGGTGTGTACCTATATGTAGGTATGTTGAGGCTCCTAATTGCAAACTCCTGTTCCCCTGTCCCTATAGATAATAGTAGACTGGCCGTGTTAAGCTTCATTTTGACCAGCACACGGTTACGATCACTAATTTTATAAAAGCTTACAAATACTTATTTATAGTCAAGTCGTCAAGACTCTCTGTCAAATCATAACCCAGTTTTAGTGATGGCAGAAAAACAGAGTTTTTACATAAATTTAACTACATCACACAAACATGTAATATTTCTCCAAGTTTCACCGGTTAAAATGCCACCAAAATTACACGAAATAACTCGAAAAACACATTACAAATTTAATTTAATTAAAATGACGTTAACCAGAATAGGTAATTTATGGGTAATTTGATAGTGACGTGCCGAGCCGTCAATCATGAAGACTCAAGATTGAGATAGCTCCATTGAACAACGCAATCGGACCGCAAACCGTTCTGTCCGTCGATTGCGAAATCTACTTGAAGAATTGTATGGTTTTGCTTTTCTTGGAGTTACGACAATAAAGCTAGGTTTTATTTGTTTGCAGACTATTTCGGAGCATCAAAAGCCGAGACGGAACAAGAGTCGCTTTGCCAGACTACCAGTTAAGTGGGTAGATTACTTAAAGTTTAAGTCTTAAACGATACATTTAGAATGTACGGGGTAATAAGAATGCAAGAAGCATACTCAAAGGTAAGTGTTTGAAGGAATCTGAACCTCAGCTGCAGCAGTAGGTAAGTCATTTCCTGGTGCTGATGATGGTGATAGTAAAGTTATGTCGCGTGGCTTTGGTGAAGTGAATAACCCCTAAATGGTCACGGTCCAAACTATAATCTGGGTCTCTCCAAGGCTAGTGAATAGGTGTCTTCTAGACCTTTGTGCTCCATCTTCGGCCATATCGTCACTTACCAACAGGTAAGATCGTGGATAAACAAAGGTCTACCATTATTTAAAAAAACAATAACATTGAAGTTACAGTATTTAGAAAGCCAAATTGCTTTTTTTCAAGTTTTATATCGCAGTAAAAGATAAATAACTAAAGTAAGCCAAACGGATGTTCAAATCTAGTTAAGTTGGATGCTCTCGCTTTTGGCGCAAACTTATTTTTTTTTTGGTGGTTTTTGTTCATTACAACTCATGAACACTTCTTCAGATAGCGAAAGTTGATTTCGCGAGAACTATATTGGAGAATTAACACACATAGAATTGAAGAATTGAAAACACACTTTTTTTTTTTTTTTTTTTTTTTTTTTTTTTTAATTTGTTCTCTTAAATATCATCAGTTTAGCTGCGATCCCCCTAAACACATTTTTACAGTGTTTTCTTTTTGTTTCATCCTTCTAAACGGATGATGTTTATGAGATACTATAAATTAAAACATGAGTGGTGTGTTAAGTCTCCTAGTTCTCGCGAAATCAACTTTCGCTATCTGAAGAAGTGTAGATGAGCTGTAACGGGCAAAAAACACCAGTCAAGCGAGAGCATCCACCTTAATCCACAAAACGCACTGTTTCACGAAACCTAATTGGCTAGCAATTAATAAGAAATGCTGTGCTGATTAATAACAACTTAGTATTTAATTAATTGAGTTACAATTAAATACACTGTATTGAATGTTTATTCCTGATCTTTGACCGTGACCCCCCGCAATACAGTTGAGATTATTATTTAGATAAAATTAGTACTTAATTAGTATTTATTTAATTTACTTAAGTAAATACTAATTGAGATAAACGAAAGATTGCATATGTGTTGTGTTAATTAAATTATTGAATGAAATCAGGTAAGCGTGGATGCAAATCATGCAGATAAATCACGAGAATTGCTTTTGGAGGTGGTGGACATGTTTGTGCAATGGACGTGGTAGGATTTCTAAAGATCAAATAAACATGACTGTCTGATTTAATTTATGAGGTTGAAATTCCGCTACTGCTGATAATGTGCCTGTAATCACCTTGTGAGAATGTTTTTAAGGTGAATGCTCTCGCTTGAGGCACGAAATTATTATTTTTTGGTGTTTTTTGCCCATTACTGCTCATCAACACTTCTTCAGATAGCTAAAGTTGATTTCACGAGAACTCGGAGACTTAACACACATGTATTCATTGATAGTATCTCATAATATCATCCGTTTAGCTACGATACCCCTAAACAAAACAAAAACACTGTAAAATGTGTTTAGGGTGATCGTAGCAAAACTGATGATATTTATGAGATACTATCAATTAAAACATTTGTTCTCACGAAATCAACTTTCGCTATCCGAAGAATGTTCATGAGCTGTAATGAGCAAAAAACACCAAAAACTTGAATTTCGCTTCTCAAGCGAGAGTATGTACACCATAAATCACTGATTGACGGAGTTGTTGCTTATGTGAAAAGTGGTTTGCAATGTACTGTTGATATACCCAACTTTCACGATGCAAATTGTATTACACTAAAGTTCTCCAACACTCTCGCTATCATAGCCCTTTATCGCTCGCCATCATTTAAAAATTTAAATCCCTTTTTTAGTAGTTTGGACCATACACTAAATCGATTAAAGTCCTTCAAGACAGTTATTATAATCGGTGATATCAATATAAACTTACTGCCTGTTAATGTGGATACTATTTCTGATGATTATCTGAATTTAGTTGCGTCTCATGCCATGCTTCCTGGTCATCTCCTTCCTACTAGGGATAGAAACTGCCTTGATCACGTCATACTCAGATATATCAAATTCTAAGCGTAGGTCTGATAAAGTTTGCAAATCTGAACATCGGCGTACAGCATTAGCCAGTCGCCACTTTTATTTTATTAGCCCTACGCTCTACAACAGAGTTAACAAGGAAATAAATATTTATCCTCTCTCACAGTATAACTGCAAACAAAAATGTCTACAGTGGCTCACAGCCCTGTCTTATGAAGATACTGAAAACCTCCTTAAGATTTCCTCCTAATAACAAGCACTCACAGGCACTCACACACACACACTCACACTCCTAGACTTACACACACACATACTCTCACACACACACACACACACACACACACACACACACACACACACACACACACACACACACACACATACACACATACACACACATATTCCACGCATACAAACAAATAGGTATTCATTATTATGCTACCTAGATCTTTCATTTTCATTAATAGATTAATTCCTACCTTTAATTTTTAATTTTGTTTGGATTGTATAAACGGAGGTAGGCGTTAATATTCGCGACACAGTTTTATAACTTCTGCGAATGTTATCGTTCTTTTATTGTTATTGATTGTTCATGTTTTTGTTCCAAATAAATATATATTTGATTTTGATTTGATTTGATTTGATTTCAAAGACCTTTAATCACCTTGCGAGAATGTTTTTCAATCTGTGCCTTCAAAGATAAATAATTCATAGATAATTTAATTAATTAGGCCAAAAGCCAGCTAAAATCTGCAATAATGAACCTCTATTCAAATTTAACCATCGAAATATACCTAATAACATCAGTGAACTTCATCATCATCATCAGCCCACACTTGTCCACTGCTGGACATAGGCCTCTCCCAATACGTACCACCGAGCCCGGTGTTCGGCTCTTCTCATACGCTTTCGTAGGTCATCGCTCCACCTAGCCAGAGGGCGCCCCACGCTATGTTTGCCAAGACGCGATCTCCACTCAAGAACTCGCTTACCCCAACAGTTGTCGGTTCTTCGGCATGTGACCAGCCAATTGTCACTTCAGCTTGCTTATCCGGTGGGCTATGTCAATGACTTTAGTTCTCTGTCGGATAATCTCATTTCGGATTTTATCTTTCAGGGAAAATCCGAGCATAGCCCGTTCCATAGCTCGCTGTGCAACCTTGAACTGACAACAGCGAACGGACTCCACAAATCTTTCTTGCATAAGAATGTTCCATAGACTCTGTGAATGTTTTGTATGCCCATTCAAGATATTAATGCGAGTACACAAAAGTTCTCATCATCTTGCATAAGCTGACCTTGCGAGTTTTAATAAATAAGCTGGGATCGGACAGCGGGGTCAAAACTCAGCATTGACTTTCCAGTTTCTTATATATGAATGTGTGAATTAAAACCCGTTACATTCCCAAATGATCATGTTTTACGATGGCCCGTGAATTGTTGAATATATTTAGATATTCTTTTTCAAGTTTTACTCTGAGTTGGATGGATACCAGTGATACGATAACCGTCCTTGGGAGTAGACATAACAACTAGATTCTTGTTTTTACATTGTCTTTATTACCTTTGATATGTAAATCTACTACACGGTAGGTTATATTTTTACCATCGTCAATCGGACACGCTAATAATTTATTTTGAGTATTTTAAAATTAATAGTTATTAATCCATCGTTATGGATCTGTAGTACCTCACATTCTAGATTCACATCTATTACATTAATAATAGGTACCTACTGCAGTATTCACTTTGTAATTAATATAATGGTAAAATGAAGGTAACGCAAAATTACAAATCATAGATTTGATTTTTGACTGCATAAATCAAGTACTATATTCAAATTAAAAATATGTATGGATACTAGATACATTATAATTCCGAGGGAACACTTTACCAGAAACACGATAGGATAATATTTTCTTGATAGATTAAATACCCACAGTTACTTCTAAGTTTTGGCTAGATTCGATTGCTTATTAAAATGTTGAATATTATAGGATTAAAAGTTAGATAAATAAAATCAATGCAACAAAGCCGAGAATTTAATGTAGGGGTTTTGTAAAATTATGTATATTTTACAAGATATTCAACAAAAACGGGGTTTTCGAGCGGCGGCGCGAGGCGCTTTTTTGTATGAAGTTTTCTGCCTAGTATTAAATAAAATAATTCTGGACAAGTTCACACAACATTATCTAGCCCCAAGCTAAGCCAGAGCTTGTGTTGTGGGTACTAGATAACTGATATACTCAATATAATACATTACATAGATAGATATTTTTTATTATACATAGAAAACACCCAGAACACCCTGAACAAATATCTGCAGAACGCACAAATATTTGCTCCGAGGCGGGAATCGAACCCGCAACCTCCTGCGTCGCAGGCGAACGTTCGCCAGCCGCGCCACAGAGGTCGTCAATTAGATCGTCAGAGTCGGTATTGGCGCTGTCTTAAAGAGGGAGCTTAAATCGTCGTGCCACATTACTCCTAATTTTCAATACCAGGTATACTATAAGAAAATTAACGATATAACGAAGCAGTTTTAGTAATATGCGATGCAACCCTTTCTGCAAGGCGCACTAAATCAATCATATTCTAATCGCACCACACTGGACATTTGATTCAAAGTAAAGTTGGTCTCAAGGCATTTTCAGGGCCACCATACCTCAAGCTAATGATGATACCTCAAGATGGTCACTGAATTAATGCAAAGTGACCAAGAAAATCAATTAATACGACTGAATTGTTGAGAAACTAGTGATTTGCAGTACTCTTATATAGAACTAGGTAATTGAAAATGCCCGTAAGACATGGAAAAGGTGTTAACTGTACATAGTGTAATAGGTACCTACGTATGCATAATGCAGTGTCACTTATTCATATGCAAAACTTGTTTCTAAAACTGTGTATTGTGTCCGTATTATTTTATCTGTGGTTGTATGTAAGCTAGCCATCTTTACAACAGTAAATAAATAAACGTTATAGCTACGCTCAAAATTCCTTCAAACCTACTTACATGAGCTTTGTATGAGTGGCCGTCTCTTTTTAACTGACGCAACCTTTTTAAAGACATTAAAATTAAATAAAAATAAAAAACCATGGGTACATCACGTACTTAGGTACCTACATCATCAAAAACACATACACACACAATAATCAAGACTCGAAAGGAAGGTACTAAACCGATTTTGTCAAAATTATGCAAACGAATTTTGCAAAAAAATGCGAGAGTTGCTTAAAAAATGGATATAAGGAAAACAATAATAACCAATGTGCTTCACTATAATCAGTTTTTTTAACTGCCTGTTTGTTAGATTACTTTTAATGCTTGCGAATACATCGACTCCATTTAAATTTTTAAAAGTTCATTTATTTCCATATAAGACTTTCTCCCTAGTACATTCTCAGTGTAAACTTAATCCTGGGGTGTAACGAACATTATATATTAAAAACGTAAACTAAGCTAAAGCGCTTATGAAAACTTGTAAAGTAAATAACAATCAAAATAATAATCTGGGTCTCTTCAAGGCTAGAGTGAATAGGTGCCTTCTAGACCTTTGTGCTCAATCTTCGGCCACATCGTCACTTACCAACAGATGAGATCGTGGTCAAACAAAGGTCTATCATTGTTTCAAAAAAAAAAACTACTAGGTAGGTACTTATTAAGTAACTTAGATTAATTTTAAAGATTTTACCATAACATATGAGCAGTATAAACATGCAAGCTTTTGTTTGAGCATTTTAGCAGCGCGAAATACATCGTGAGACACTAAAAAAAAAATGGTGTTTTTTTTCCATTACAGCTCATCAACACTTCTTCAGACAGCGAAAGTTGATTTCGCGAGAATTAGGAGACTTAACACACATGTTATAATTATCAATTAAAACATTTTTTTTTATTTCGCTACTCATGCGAGAGCATCCACCTCATAAATATCATCAGTTTAGCTACGATCCTCCTAAACAAATTTTTAGAGTGCTTTTTTTTGTTTAGTGGATCGTAGCTAAACTAATGATATTTATGAGATACTATCAATTAAAACATGTGTGTTAAGTCTCCTAGTTCTCGCGAAATAAACTTTCGCTATCTAAAGAAGTATTCATGAGCTGTAATGGGGAAAAAACACCAAAAAAATTGAATTTTGCGCCTCAAGTGAGAGCATCAGCCTTAAGAAGTTTGGGCTACATATGGATACCTACACCAACCACCTTGGTAAACATCTGAGGCTAAAACAGCCTACAACAACTTTAATACAATTTTGGAAAGCTGATCCAAATGATGTCACCTTACCCAGTTTTGTAGACAATACACCGTTTCGCATTAGGTTCTTTGATATTCAAATATCCTTTTGGATATTTCCATAAATGTTCCAACAACTGTTTTGTTGTTTTATAGCTTTACTAACTATATTTGACTCTATCTCAAGGAGATGTGGTTTAAAATATGAGTAGAACAACAGCAAACGATCTGTTTTTACAACTTTTCACTCAAATAGTTTTCTGCTCTATCTCCAAGAACTAAGGTTCAATCTATTGTCTTTTGTGTTGTGGACAATTTACGCGCCTACATTCACATTTGTATGTAAATTCGCAACGTTTCGATGGTTAACGCAAAGAAGTACTTTGGGTCCGTTTTTCTAAGGGAAGTTTGTGGGCAGTCCATTTTTAAAATATACATGCAATAGTAAGCTAATACGTTTATTAATAGCTATAAAAAGCTTAGCTTTTGTCTATTGAACGCATCTGCAACATAAAACTAGAGATCGGGCATATAGCAATAACTACTTTCTAGTTTCTGCACAGTGAATACTTTTTCACACCACCTGCTCGATAATGTCCAACTACATATCATGAAACCTCAACGTAAAGTAAAGCATAACCACATTAGGGAGGTAAAGTTCTATGAAACTCCCAAGGGAGTAAAGTGATTTGAATTTGAAACGTCAAATTCGTATGGAAACTCGTGGAGAGTTCTAAATAAAAAAGTGCCCATATGACATTGTAGAGGTTTGTTCGAAAATCGAACTGACTACAATAAGCAGAATTCAATTTGAAAGAATGTGAAACATAACACGGTGTTTGGTGCTGTGACTTTCAGTTTTTTGTTGTCTCGCAGAAGGTGTGAAACGTAGAGTATGTTGCTCTGGGATAAAGCCTGTCTTCGTCTTGGGCAGCTTGAACCCCTCGCTTCACTCAGGACTCTACATAACTCTTGAGCCCCCGTTACGCTCAGGGTTCATTATGCCGCTGTAAGACACTGATTTATCCCCTCAGTGCATAATCTACTATTACTACAAAACTAGCATTTAGTATTATTGCTTATTTTATTGCTCAAGTAAAACAAACATCGTGTTAACCAATGTAACTTTAACTGTCGTTTCTCACATCATATTTCTAAGAATAGCAGTTAAACAGGTATTTTATGTCTGGAAACCTTTCTTCTAACATAAAAAAAACACGTAAAAAAAGTGTGATTGTCAAGCTTCTTATCTGTCTTGAGAACTCGATGTCTACGTAAACCTCGTTCACCGTAACATGGCACCTGTAAATACTTAAGACAGGTGCCAACTTACGGTGAACGTTCTGTGAGTACCAAATTGAAGTGTTCACTGGAGATCTAATCTGGCATTTTTGAAAGAAACGTCGTCATTTTTATTTTATTACATTTTTATGTGTTTTTTCGATTTATTTCGTGTAATTTTAGTGGCATTTTATCCGGTGTAACTTGGATAAATGGCACATGTGTGATGTAGTGAAATTTAAGTGTATTGCGTGTCTTTTGGAAATGGTGGATTTTTCCTCGTAAAAACTCAGTTTTTTCTGCCACTGATTAAACTGGGTTATGACTTGTCTGAGACTCTTGACGACTTGACTATAAAAATATATGAATATATCACTTGACATTGGCTAAATTGTTGCAAATAACGCACAGAAGCCATTACTTAAGATAAGATAAGAAGTGTTCACTGGCAACGGCCACTTTATTGAAGAAACCTCCGTCTTTTCGGTGTTTTTACTAGTTTTCATACAAATAAAACGCATTGAAATCTGAGCACCTATTGCACCCTATCCTATTCATCGTGTGGTCATTACCAGACCGTGGATTCTGCGTGAGGAAGATGCGGGCATCTTAATTTGAAGGTAGAGCTCAAAAAAACCTTTTTCATTCTACAGCTCGTTCACCGTAAGATGGCACCTGCACCAAAATACTCCATGGCAGGTGCCAACTAACGGTGAACGGTACGGCTCGTTCGCCGTAAGATGGCACCTGTAAATACTCCATGACAGGTGCCAACTTACGGTGAACGGTCCGGTTCGTTCACCGTAAGATGGCACCAGTAAATACTCCATGGAAGGTTCCAACTTACGGTGAACGATCCGGCTCGTTCACCGTAAGATGGCACCTGTACCTAAATACTCCATGGCAGGTGCCAACTAACGGTGAACGGTCCGGCTCGTTCACCGTAAGATGGCACCTGTAAATACTCCATGACAAGTGTCAACTTACGGCATGGACTTACGGTGAACGGTTCGGCTTGTTCACCGTAAGATGGCACCTGTAAATACTCCATGAAAGGTGCCAACTTACAGTAAACGGTCTATACACTTTTCTGACAAAACTCTCAAATTACGTGCTTGACACAATCCTCTTTGGCTTGACATTTAAACATGTCTATGACCACAGGAAAACACCAATACAGCAAAATACGTAGTAAATATCAAACTAACCAAAATAAGAAATAACACATATTGTAAATAGAACGGGTATAACAACATTGGAAGTAGGAGTAGGTAATACGATATTAATGAGAAAACCTGTTCCGTTGATCGTTCACAAACACATTGCAAATTGGAGATTTTATTTTGAGCGTGTGTTATGATTTTAGCAGATGTTTATAAATACATAATATGGTCATGTTAGATGTCTGGAGGTGATTTGCGATCTACATAATGTTTAGCGAAACATGACGACCTCTGTGGCGCGGCGGGTAAAGGTTCGTCTGCGACGAAGGAGGGTGCATGTTCGATTCCCGCCTGGGAACAAATATTTGTACGATCTGCCGATATTTAGTCTGGGTATTTTCTATGTACTTATAATAAAATAAAAACATGTAATGTACCTATTGTATTAAGTATATTCAGTTATCTAGTAGGTACCCATACCACAAGCTCTGCTTAGCTTGGGGATGGATAACGTTGTGTGAACTGTCCAGCATCATTTATTGATTATTTACTTATTTGTAAAACTCTGACTTGAGGTAGGTACAGGCACTATAAGAAGAATTGCTAAGAAGTGTCTATTCAAAGAAAATTCTTGATGGCAGTAAGTGAAAACACAACAAGATATTTAGCACAGTATTGTTAGAGTAATTTTGAGAAGAAAGTGACCGTTTAACGAATAGCACACACGCGATCGATGATCGGTCAACGGTTCACAAACGGTTGGTAAACAGCAACCTTTGGATTTGACCTCTGACGTATTTTTTATGAGTCACGAAATGATGGTGCCTTTGCTCCACCATTGCAAAACAACTCACAATGATGGTAAGGCCTTGGATTGCATTCATCGTCCAGAAAGGTATAGTTGCATTCACCTTCCCAAACATATTTTGTGGTTACTTGTCAACTTCTAAGTCCTTCAGAATCTGCATCAATGTCTTCTGATGGCAAGGTGCTCTAGGTGGAATTGAGAGAAACATCCCTATAGTCCAGTCGACAGGTAGTTTCAGATAGAAAAAGGTGAAAAGTTAATGGGACTTTGGGAGCTTGTTCAGGGATAGTTAATTAACATTATCTCAAGTTTGGGACCTCGAGGACAAAGGTAGGTACTTTTTTTTTGGTGATTGTTAGTTTTCCTAAAATTTTGAGAATACAAACATGTTTGTACGACAACACGTTAACGAGAAATGGAGTTACGAAGAAAAAAAAAATTGCTAAAAAATTCCTAAATATGCTAACCTTATTTCTTCTGAATAATGATGAAAGTTTCATTAACTTTCGACCTTTATCCACCAACTTTATCCATAACTTATATGTAAGTATCTGAATCTTAACGTAGTCTAATAGATGCGTGCGCAATGGGCAAAACCAAATTATAAGATACAAGCAGCGCCCCGCGGTTTCACCCGCGTAAGTCGCGATCCCGTGGGAATATCGGGATAAAAATGTGCCTATGTGTTATTCCGGGAGTCCAGTTATCTCCATTCCAAATTTCATCCAAATCCATCCAGTAGTTTTTACGTGAAAGAGTAACAAAGATACATCCTTACAAACTTTCGCGTTTATAATATTAATAGGATAGTAATAACTTGTGGTTTTCATAATTTAATTGTAAAATCAACCAACTTCTAACAACTACATACAAGCAATGAAAATATTTTACGCTCCTTTATCCAAACAATTCTTGGTAGGTAAGAATGTTAAAATGCCCATCTTCATTCAAGGAGCGCTCTCGTTGAACTCTATTGTATGTAGAGAAGCTATTGTAGCGTAAGGGGACGTCTTTACAAAACAAAATAGCTTAGAAATAAACGTGTTTATGGTCTTAACGGTTCTTAGGGTTCCGTACCCAAAGGGTAAAACGGGACCCTATTACTAAGACTCCGCTGTCCATGTCTGTATGTCACCAGGCTGTATCTCATGAACCGTGATAGTTAGACAGTTGAAGTTTTCACAGATGATTTATTTCTGTTGCTAACAACAAATACTAAAAAACAATAAAATAAATATACAACAGACATGTTTTTTATTTTGCCGTTTTTATAGATGATTGTATGGAACCCTTCGTGCGAAAATCTGACTCGCACTTGGCCGGTTTTTTTGATGAACAGGAAGATCAAGGTTTGCTAAGGTTAGGCTGTTTATTTTTTGCTTGAATAAGGTTAAATTCGTTTTTTTTTTATCCAATTCTTAGAGCTTTAGAAAAATCTGCGTATTCTGAATTGCTGAGGTAGCACCACAGTCAGAGGTGTAAGAGCTTTATTTATTTTTATTTATTTAAAAACTTTCACACAAGACAATAGTGCAAGGAGGACTTAATGCTAACAGCATTATCTGCCAGTCATCCTGGACGTGCAGAAAGATGGTGAGGCGTGCCTTACAAACAAGTACCACATAAAATAATAATAACAATACAAGTTAAAATATAAAACTAAAAGGATACCTAAATATAATATACTAATAAATACAAATACCCTGCTTTTGTGCTTCTTACAACGTCATTCTATGGACAGCCTACAAACACATTGGAAAGTTATGATCGAATATTCGCTTTAGCATACGAAATTCAGAGGTTCTATAGAAACTTCACTTCTCAAATCCAAATTATTTATAATCTGAGACAAGGCAGTAGATAGGAGGCGTCCCTAATACCACTGTTATACCTTAACATCAAACGTACCGGTAGACTGTAGAAAAAACTCCGACAGGTAGATGCACTTTCTAACAGAAAAAAAACGAAACCGTTCACATACACTGATTTATTAACACACACTACACTGAAACCACAAGTTTAACATACACAAATCCTAGCTATAGTTAGTTAGGTAACTATAGCTTCTTGATTTGTTTGTATGGTTTGGAGATGACACGGAAAAGTTTGTGAGAGAGCGAAAAACACGTGTGTCTTTAATGGCGCGTCGCGCGTTACTGCGGTCAGACGAGTTTTGAGATTTCTCCCCGAGCATCGAAAGCGAGCCTTCGTTCAACCTTTCTTCGTACTCGTCGGTACTTGGTGTTCTCGAATGGAGGTCGCATTGGTAGAGTTCAAAAATCTTTGTAGCTTTGTTCACAGCTGTTTTAGTTCTTCAGTCTATACAGCTCGTTCACCGGTAGATGGCACCTGTAAATACTCCGTAGCAGGTGCCAACTTACGGTGAAGGGTCCGGCTCGTTCACCGTAAGATGGCACCTGTAAATAATCCGTAGCAGGTGCCAACTTACGGTGAACGGTCCGGCTCGTTCACCGTAAGATAGCACCTGTAAATAATCCATGCCAGGTCCGAACTTACGGTGAACGGTCTGTGCTGGTTCAACCTGTTTTTACGACCAAGCGACAAGCGACCAATCATTTCGAAGTTTTGAAGGAAGTTTCTTATCATGATTTTAGTGCTCTAAAAAAACCTTTTCAGGCTTATCTTTTAGGATCCTTCTAAAACTTCTTGTCTGTCCATGTTGTCAACCGAGACTTCTGTGGTACCGACATCTCGATAAGTTATACACTCAAGCCAATCAACCTTCATTAAACAGCGCTTGAGTACTTCTTGCTGGTGTAGGTAATTCCTTTTGGGCAACAGAAATGCTCTACCTATATCATGTTAAATCATGAGTTATTTTTTTTTTGACAACCTGTTATAACGGAACAAGCAGTTGGCCCACCTGATGTTAAGGTGGTTGATTTTTCATTTTAATTACATGTATGAACTAAAATTTCGATGTAATTTTCGCTGTTAATCCACTGTTTTCTTCAACCACATAAAATTAACCGATAGAAAAAAACGAGAAAAATAGCGAGAGGAAAGATATCGCACATCAAAAAATCTCTACTACATAAATACAAACATATATAGACACACGCCTTTTCCCCGAAGGGGTAGGCAGAGCCTCCCTAGGCCTCTTTTCACAGTAGGTTGCACCATCGTGGAATAAAGACGTGGTAAGTGGTGAGCTCATCGCCGCCATCGTCGTCGTTTCGTATGAGGTAGTGCTGGCCTCTGGTGTCAGAGTTTGTCAAGCCGCCCGAGGGCCTCTGACATGGCTTATCGACTGCTATTAATCAATAACAGCTGGGACCGACAGCTTAACGTGCCCTCCGAAGCACAGGACAAATCTTATACCAACGAATCTTATCAACAAGTCCGGGTAATCCCTTAGTCAGTTTTTACAACCTCCACGGGAGGAGACGGAGGGGCCTCTTCTTAGGCCGGACATACAACAGCTCTACTACTTTTAAAATATAACTCGAATATAAATATTCCAGTCAATACCAATAGTAGGGGTTATTTTGAGGCTTTCATTCTAAAAACGTTCGATGACGCGATAGGTAGTAGGATGCAGTGAATCGGTCAAGGCGCTACATATTATATGACTCAAATGCAGTGTCTTTGACACACTTACATTATGGGAGTGTTATGTTGCTTAATGTAGATCCTATATGTCGTGATTGATTAAGAGTTCACTAGAAATGGAATGCATGTTGAGATGAGAGCCAGTGAAATTACACGCACATGAGTTTATCTCAGGTTGATAAGCAGAGTTCAATGCCACGTAGGGTATGTACCTACTATCAGCTACTAAAGTCCCGGCCCAGTTTCAAAACATTTGCAGCGATGACCGTAAACTAACTCGGCCCCTTTTTAAACCCCGACGCAAAAACGACGGGATGTTATAAGTTTGACCAGTCTGTTTGTGTGTCGTCTGTGGCATCGTAGAACCCGAACGGATGAAACGTTTTTTTTTAATGGTGATTTAGTCGGGAATGTTCTTAGCTATGTTTGATCAAAATCGGTTCAGCCGTTTCATTGCGTAGAGGGTTTTTTTGTTTTTTACAAAATTAATTACTTTTTGTTTGTTGTTTGTTTTTGACCAATGAGACATTGTAATGTTTATCTAAGTTTATGACTTTTAAAAAAAAAAGCATGGACGCTTTTGTCCAAAAAAAATTATGATCTGCCCCGAAATAGGAAGTTTCTATTTGCGTTCAAAAGACATCAGGGCGGGGCTGAAGTCACTACGACTAGTCACTTTTCGCACCAAATTCACCCTCCCTAATCAAAAATTGCCGAATATAAAAAAACTATGAGATGGATCAACCTGTATATCAAATTTCGACAATATTAGTTGTAATAAGTTTTTTGAGAAAAATATATTACTCAATTACTTACAAGCTTTTATTAAAATAAGTGATTGTAACCACTACTACTATCAACTATTATCAACCAGTCTACTATTATCAATCGAGGAGTTCCGTTGTCTCCATCATCAGATCAGCTCGCTGTCACCATCATATTGTATTGTCATCGGAACTTGGCAGTCATGCCAAATTACAGCTCAATCGGTTGAGGATAACTGCTTTAAAATTCAGTTGCAAGATTCCAGCCGGACATACATTGCAAGTTAATATAAAGCTTGTAAAATACGTCCCGCACGCTCCTGCACGCGAGTACCAACATCCGGACAGATGAAAGCAAATTTTGCCTGTTGTTGCAGGTATAACTCGCATCGCTCGCAATGTCAATAACGACATGAAAGGTGCAGTATCATGTTGATACAACAGCGGATCATCTGAGTAGGTAGGTACCTACTCTTAAACGATTATGTAAGCATGTAGAAAAATTCTTTCTTAAACGTGGTATGCATATCTATTTGAATACAATGGCATCTTGTTGTCAAATATCACTGAGATTACATAAAGACAATCAAAGGAAGCTGTGAAATAAGTATGCTTGAATCAAAAATGTTGCTTACAAACTTTTTGGAGTTTTACAATATTCGTCTTGAAAGTTATGTAAGTACCTACTACTAGCTGAATACTCGTACCCCCGTGCTTTGCTACGCATCAACTCACAAAAAAACAAAAACTTTGTCACCAATTTTTCCCGTTTTTAAGGGTTATTTGAAAAATCCTGTGTTTTTTAACAAACCCTAAAATCACAAACATGTCCCCACCTGTGTCGTGGGTATCAGGAACTTTTAGGCAGGCTACTACAACACCCAGACCTTAACAAATGTTTGCAGATAATACAAACATTTATCCCGCAGAGCAATCGAACCCACAATCTTTCGCATCTAAGCCGGCTACTCGCCCGAAGCGTTACAGAGGTCGAAATATGTGTCAATTATTCTGTATTTTAAGTTCCCATAGTTTCAAGCAAAAGGCACCCACGCGATAAAAAGTTCCTATACAAACTTTAACACCCTATTGCACCCGCTTTTGGGGGTAGTTCGGGGAAAAAATATTTTACCCTTTTATGATTTGTATTGAAGCGTACTTATGCAAAGTTTCAAGTTTGTAAGTTCAAGAATTACGATTTCTCATACAATGGCTTTCACCCTATAGTATAGGTGTTTAATTTACAAAAATCCCTTCTTAGTGGGCGGTTTTGCTATATAAGGAACCTACGCTCAAAGTTTCAGCTTTCTAGGTCCAGCGGTTTCGTCTCGGCGATGATGAATCAATAAGTCACTCAGTCAGTCATGTTAAGCTCTTTTATAGGTAGATTTAGCAGATTTAGCAGATAGCAGATTTATTTAATAACAGTATGTATGCTAATAGTGCATATGCCATGGCCATACAAATTTATAACTTTCTGCCCCTAGGTCTAAAAATATTAAATGGTATTATTTACAAAAATAAACTGAAGGCATGGCTAATTTCTAAAGCATTCTATACTATGAACGAATATTTTGAAGATCGCAAATTGGTTGCTTTCAACTTAATTAATCTATAGGATTAAGGTTTTAGGATTTTAAAATTATAACTTTAGTTAATAATTGTTACCTATATTTAAACTTTGCACATTTATGTTGTACGCTCGAAATGGGCAGGCTGTTGAAACTATTTACTATTAAACATCACCATGTACACAGCTGATCAATAAAGATATTCATATTCTTATTCTTATTCTCAGAGAAGACACGACCAACAAGCGTCATACGCCAAACTCGGGTAAAACCGCGGGCGGGTGAAGGATAGTACCTAAAACAATGAAGTGAAGTGCGGTACGCCGCAATTGAATAGGACAGTCAGCATAATGAAGTGCGGTGTCTCGTCTACATAATACATACATAGACACACGCCTTTTTCCCCGAAAGAGTATGCAGAGCCTCAAATGGGCCTCTTTTCACCGTGGGTTGCTCTGTGGTGTAGAATAGAATCCGGCCCATTAATAGACCAGTGGATGTCGTAAAAGCCGACTAAGGGATTACCCGGACTTGTTTGTAAGATTAGTTGGCATACGATTTGTCCTGGCTGCTAGCTTATTTAAGGAATGTATTATTACTGAAACAAAGCGTTAGCAGTCAGTTGTGGGAAGCAATGGCGGCGATGAGCTCACCACTTGTATATATCCCACGATGGTGCAACCCACAGTGAAAAGAGGCCCATTTGAGGCTCTGCCTACATAATACCGTAGTAGAGCTTTTTTGTGAGAGTTCGTCCGGGGAAGTACTACCACCACACCTATTTCTGCCGTACATCAGTAGTGCTTGCATGGTTGTGCTCTGGTTTGAAGGGTAAGGGTGCCGGTGAAATTACAGGCACATGCGACTTTTCATCTTTATGTCTCAGGGTGGCGGGCGCAGTGCAATGCCACTATGAGGTAATGCACTGTTTATGGGCAGAGGTTACCGCTTAACATCAGGTGGGCCATCTGCTTGTTCCGTCATTCAAGAAGAATGAAAACAAAAAAACGAATAAATCAATGGTTGAAGTTACCGAATTTCACCGATAAATCACACTTCAACTATCTCAATTTATTTACACCAGGGGGTGGGCAGCAGCATCCACTTGAGTCAGCATGTTATCATTACCCCCTATCTACCCCCCCCCCCCCCCCCCCATTTCATAAAGATCGGATTACCGGTTCAGTAATTATCCGGACAAACGTAGGTACATATAACATAACACCCAACAGTCACATATATAGTCCTGACCCCACACTAGGATTCCCTGTGTCGTGGGTATCAGAAACTACGAGTACCATGGTACCATTACACCCAAACTAGGAACAAATTTGTCCCGCGGAATCGAAACCGCAACCTTACGGATCTCAGCCGCTTGCACGCACGACGCGCTACAGAGGTAGTCAAACAACGATTCTTCCAAGTAGACTCTGAGAACTCGCTTCGCTCGTTCAATTATATATGACGCATTATGTCTTTCATGTAGGAAGTTAAATTAAAGTGTATTATTTAAATTAAATAGTTATTTTATTAATAGAGATCTACTCTTCTAATTTATAAAAATAAGTCAATGTAATTGGACCTTACGATTATCAAATTCAAAATGGCGACATTACATAGGTACATCCAGTCTTTTGTAACAGGTCTAAATTATTTTAAACGATAAACGGCTAATTAGCACCCTTTTTCGTCACTTTGCTGACGTTTCGAGACTGAGCACGCGCGCAGTATTCGCCGGTCCACCGTCGGACGCGGTCGCAGGCGCACCTCATGAAGAAAGAGGCTTCTGAACCTAGTCTCGAAACGTCAGCAAAGTGACGAAAAATAGTGGTAATTAGCCGTTTATCTTTTAAATTGATTCCCATCCCGATAGTTTCAGGTCTAAATTACTTTCTACACCTAATTTAGAATAAAAAATAACATAATTATCAAAAAATAGGAATTCAAACAGACAGGTTTATTTCATAAACAAATAAATCATTAGGCACTTTCGTTTTGTTATAAGTAATTCAATTACAAGCGCGTGCGTCTTTTAGAATTTATACCTGCAAAGAAAGAAAAATATTAAACAGTGTAAAGTTATTAAAAAACAAGATGATGATAATGCAATTTATTTTTGAATCATCATCAGCCCACACTAGTCCACTACTGGACATGGGCCTCTCCCAATACGCGCCACTGAGCCCGGTGTTCAGCTCATCTCATCCACTTTCAGCCGGCGCCTTTCGTAGGTCATCACTCCAACTAGCCTACATTTTTGAATCGTGAGCACATGTCCATCGAAGAGTTCCGTTGTCCACCTTCCGTGTCCATCATCAGATCAGAAGTCCAATTCTTGTAATAAAAAATAGTCAAATTAAAGTTCGGATCATGTAACGATCTCGTGTCATGTCACAAACGTAAAAAATGTTATTCTGCTCAGCTGACAATACAACGCGCAATGTGATTATAGCAAAATGCGAATGTAACTTGAATGTTTCAAAGTTCTGAGAATTCTCTCTTTCACTCTTTACAATTGTTATATAGCACTATCCTACTCTTAAATTTAACTACATCACACATGTGCAATTTATCCAAGTTACACCGGTTAAAATGCCACCAAAATTACACGAAATAACTCATTTTAAAACACATTAAAATGTTATTAAATAAAAATGACATAGTTTCTTTCTAATTGATATTTATTTATTTTTTTAAGTTTTTTTTTAGTTTTCAGGCACGTGCGCTATTCGTGATTACAAAATAGGGGTGTCGGAATTGCGCGTGTTTTTTTTTATTCGGTAACCCCCAGTTCAGCTTCTTTACAGCTTCTAATGGGTTTTAACCGCTAGGCGCACTCCATACATTAAAATCAATTAATTTCATTTATTCAGACAACACAAGGTCCATTTGTTAGTAAGACTTAATAATTAGGTTATTGTTTAGACAGTTATATAATTATTCAAGTAAAAAAAACTTTCACAATTGGTTAGACTCTGATGAGACTATCTGATCAGAACCCGAACGAAGGACTTCATCACAGGCAGATCATATCTGTGAGGTGTGACCTGTAGAATGCTGTTGGTGCTACTCCGCACTCTGCTGAGCAAAGAAGCTGTTTTATTGCGGATAATGGCATGAAAACCATCGAAAATATTTTTATTTTGTTAACATTAGGCGCAGTGCCAATCAGTAACTAAACTTTCGTCGTCGTTTCGTATGAGGTAGTGCTGGCCTCTGGTGTCAGAGTTTGTCAAGCCGCCCCGCTCAACTAAACTTTCAAAAATAGTTGAGGCTTGCAAGGCGGGAGTTTTTTATAAAAAAACTATTTAAATATAAGTAAAATCTCACCTTTGTAGTTCAAGGCCGTCTTTGCCCTGATCACTTAAAAAAATAACACTTCTTCTTTTTAACGTAAGTAGCATCAAGGTGATCTCTGAAAAAAAAAACATTTTATTGATTTATTATTGCTACTGTAACATCAACTGCATACTACATTCTACCCGGTATAGTTTACTTTCATTAATTCTTGGTTTTTTCTTGGTCCTCCTGCGTTAGGTAACATGTGCAACAGTCTAGCTAGACCAACGAAGTGATAGCATGAGTTTTTTTATCGGCGAAGGTAGTATAATTTATTATTATTATTTATTTATTTATAGACGAGCAGCTTTTGCTGATATGTCTACATCCGTGTGGAATGTCTAATTTTGGGTCACTTTTTAAAGTTCTGAATTGTCCTTTTGTAGCCAGTTGTAGAGCTTGTTTTTGAATGCATTCACACGGGAATGAGACGTACACGGGAGATGGCCTGTACTCAGCCACGGCAGCGTTGAGACCGTGAAAGAACCAGAACGAATGAATGAATGAATGAACTACCCGGTAAAGTTTACTTGAAACTCACATCGAAAGTGGTATTATCAACTCTTACATTCGTATATCTACAGCACTATTCCTAATATACCATATTTCAAATATGAAAGATTGAATCTACGCAAAAAAAGTAACCAAATAAAAATTTACAGGAATATCTATAAAAGTGGGAACAATTGGTCAAAACTATATAATAATGCATGCGCCATAGATTACTACAAAGTTATTATTACTCCGCTCTGACACACGATTGTAAGAGCGGTGCGTAACTCAAGCACGACTAGTTATTATCAGTGTTGTCACATACAATTTTGGCAAAATGGTAGTACAGGGTGCAAAAATTAGTAGAAATTGGTAGAATTTGAAATGAAAAACAGGTAGATTTACCAATCAAGTTTAAGTTCATTTTTAATCAATAAAAATCGCGGAGAAATCGGGAACGTGCGACTGTCAGTGTCAAATTGACAATGTCAAGCAAGGGTCAGTCAGTTTGTGACAGATGTCATTGTCAATGTCACTCCGTAGCTCTTGTACTCTGCATCTCATCATTCACTTATTTCACATAGCACGTTCTGTTTTAGGTGCTAAAATTACAAGACAGGCTAAATTCGATAGTAAGTAAGTAACGTTTCCTTACACGCGTGGAGAATTGTTTACAATCGTAATATTTTGAAAAATAGGTAGATTTGAGGCCGAGTGTGGTAGATAGGTAGAATAAAGGTAAAATAGGTAGATCTACCAAAAATTTGGTAGATGTGACAACACTGGTTATTATGTCCGTAAATTTATTCGGATTTTGTCAAGAAATCAAATTTTAATAGCTTTTTTTATTCCATTCGATAAAAAAACAAAAGTTACACTGATTGAATTTGTACCGAATAACCGGTGGAAGCTCACGCTTGCGGCGCGAAATTCAAATTTTTTGGTGTTTTTTGCCCATTACAGCTCATCTAAACTTTTTCAGATAGCGAAAGTTGAGTTCGCGAGAACAAGGAGACTAAACACACAGGTTTTAATTGATAATATCTCATAAATATCATCGGTTTAGCTATGTTAGTGTATACCCATAAACACATTTTTACCGTGTTTTATACTGTTTATGGGTATCGTAGCTAAACCGATGATATTTATGAGATACTATCAATTGAAACATGTGTGGTAAGTCTCCTAGTTCTCGCGAACTCAACTTTCGCTATCTGAAGAAGTGTTGATGGGCTGTAATGGGCAAAAAACACCAAAAAGTTTGAATTTCGCGCCACAAGCGTGAGCATCCACCATAACATCCAGTTGTTTACTGCTATATTTGGAATAGTGCTGTATGGAGCAGATACAAACATAAAACATCCTTTTAAAAGGCCATTATAAGTAAACTTCACAGGTTTTCTAAAGCGTTTATTTTAAGGCAGAATACGTTTTTTTTATACTACTTTGAATGGCGGATCGAGCTGATAGCCCACCTGACGTTAAGTGGTACCCTCTGCCTATGAACAGTGCATTACCACATAGGTCACGTCCACCTAGGACGCACCCTATGTGGCATTGCACTGCGCCCGCCACCCTGAGAAATAAAGATGAAAAGTCTCATGTGCCTATAATTTCACCGGCACCCTTACCCTTCAAACCGGAAAACCTTCAACCGGCTTTGCGGCAGAAATAGGTATGGTGGTAGAACTTCCCCGGACGAACTCTTTCACAAAAAAGGTCTACTACTACTACTACTATGCAAGACATAGTTCTGCATAGGAATGTCTATCTATACACAACATTTGAATGGTAGCCAATAGCACTGTACTTTCTATTACAACGGTATAATGACTATTTTTCTAGTTTTACGACAACGACTAAGAAAACCAGTACTTATATATAATGCCTTGCAGAACTATGCACTTACATCGTAACAGTGGAAGCTTTATAGCTTGCTTCCTCTTAAATATGTGCCAAATTCCGGATATGTTTTTATAGAATGAGTATTTCTCGCGTCGCCTTTGAAAAACGAGAAACAAATTAATATGTGAAACTAAGTTAAGGATAAGTTTACTTTTTTATTTTTTTATGAAACATATAGGCAGACTTGCATACGGACCACCTGATGTAAAGTGGTCACCGTCGCTTATAGACACCGGCAACACCCAGGGTATTGTCGATGCGTTGCCTACTTTCAAGGAATTTATGAAAAAAAATATTGAAGCGACATTTGACGTAACCAAGCGAGAAAACCTCAGATGGAAGCTCATTCCATAGTTTGTAGGTATAAGAAATGATCTCGAGAAACGAGTCGTACGAGAAACCCAGGGTTCTATAATCCTGAGGATTGTCCCAGAGATTTGTCCTGGCTGCTAGCTTATTTATGGAATGTGTTATTACTGGAAGAAAGCGATAGCCAAGTCGGTCGTGGGTAGCAATGGCGGCGATGAGCTCACCACTCGTCACGTCTATATTTCACGATGGTGCAACCCACTGTTAAAAGATGCCCATTGAGGCTCTGCTTCAATAGGAATAAATGGCGAGATATCGTGAGGCGAGCAACATCTGCCCCTAATAACAGTACAACATGACGACCACGACCACTCTGTTAAGAGTGCAACGACTGAGAAGAGAAGAGAGGCTCTGCCCACCCCTTCAGAGAAAAAAAAAAGTGTGTATATTTAAAAAAAAAAAAATGTTTTCAATTTAATACAAAAGTAAGAGCATAGTCTGCAAGCATCCAAAATACCATCAAAATAACCTCTTTCGCCATAAACTTCAGTACGTTTGCGATCACGTTGTACTTGGCAACATCCATACCATATTGAAAGATGCTATTCGCGCAATACGACGACATGGGCGCCACACACGTGTTGTACAGTAGAAGCGCGAACATCCAAGATGACGTCTCCACATTATTTCTAGCTCTCAGAGGCCTCTTTGGACGTGTAGCTATACTTTTCTTAGGCGTACTAGGCTCGCTTTTACTCCCACAAAGTTCGTGAGACGTAAATCTAAACAAGTGCTTCATAAATAATTAGTATAGGATTGAGCGCAAGATTAAGGGATGGTGGACACTTACCCGTTGTTAAAGAAGGAAGGCGGCGGCGTTGTTTCCAGGGATACTTCCGAGCTTGTTGGCTGTAAACAATATAAACAATTGTTAAAGTTAAGCGAATTATCCAGTACTTCAAAGTTGGAGAATTTTAAAGGAGGTTCCGACGCGGCTTTCTTTTCTGAGCTTAAGGCAACGCAAAAGTACCATGTTTTTTAACTGACTAAATCAAGTGCAATAATTAAATAATAAATAATATTTAAAATAATAATATTCAATAATAATATATTTCTTTATTTTTTTTTATTTGCAAACCTTTATGGTTTTTGAAGTGCTTTATCTATGTTATATGTTGTAATAGTAAGTTTATACGATAAATAAATTTAAGAAAAAAAAAAAAAAATTGATAAAAAATTAATGATAGACATGGATACTACATTATAATTGCGAGGGATCACTCTGCCAGAAACACGATAGGACAATATTTTCTCGATATCCACCTTTTGAGACAGACAAGAGACAAATAGGCATCTTTTTAAAAAAAATATCTTCATTATATTATTTCCAAATGCATGATAGAACCCAAAACAAAATTTCGATAAATTTTCCCTATAAAAAAGTAGCAGTAAATTGAAGAGTGGGCGCCGGTGAAATTACAGCCACATGAGATTGTATTCTGTATGTCTCAGAGTAGCGAAGTGCAATGCGACGTAGGGCGCGTCCTAGGTGGACGTGACCTATAAGGTAATGCATTTGCAATGTATAATAACATCCAAACATGCGTGAAAAGCCCAGCCGGAGTATCTGAAAGCTTCAATGTTGAGGTTGGTGTGCATCAGGGCAGTGCGCTGAGCCCCCTACTGTTCAACATTGTTATGGATTATCTGACCGCAAAGTTTCAAAAACCTACACCGTGGAACCTTCTATACGCAGACGATGTGGTCCTCATATCTGACAACAAAAAAGAAATAGAAGAAAACCTAGAGCAGTGGAGAATGTCACTTGAGTTAAATGGACTGCGCATCAGTAGAGCAAAAACAGAGTTTATGATGTGTGACTTCAACTCAGATCAGCCCATTCCCTTGCATAAAATAAACATCAAGTTGGAAAACATGAACCTTACTAGGGTAAAAAGTTTCAAATACCTAGGTTCCGTCATTTCAGAAGAAGGCTCAATAGATGCATATATAACACACAGGACAACTGCTGCATGGAGTAAATGGCGTACATTAACGGGAGTGTTGTGCGATACAAAAATGCCGATTAAGGTCAAAGGCAAGGTCTACAAATCAGCTGTTAGACCAGCACTGGTTTATGGTAGCGAAACCTGGGCTACAAAGAAAACCCATGTGCAAAAACTACACACAACGGAAATGAAAATGCTACGCTGGTCAGGTGGAGTCACCATTAGGGACAAGGTGCGCAATGAATACATAAGGGGGAGTTTCAAGGTAGCACCCATTGCAGATAAAATAACTGAAGCTAGACTGAGATGGTATGGTCATGTTATGAGAAGACCTAACGATCATGTCGTGAAGAAGTGCCTTTCCATGGCTACGCAGAGAAGAGGGAGAGGACGGCCACTTACAACGTGGATGACAAATGTTCAAAAGGACATGAAGAGTCTGGGCCTTTCAGCAGACGATGCTCAGCAGCGGAACGTATGGCGCCTCAAAGTTAAGAAAGCCGACCCCGCATAACGGGAAGTGGCGAGGATAAAGAAGATAAAGAAGAAGATTTGCAATACCGCTTAACATCAGGTGGGCCATAAGCTTGTTCCGCCATTCAAGATAAAATAAAAAATAAACTTACATTATTTTCTTTATCGTCGCTGTCTGACGACTCTTTCCTGTTCTTGCAGAGTTCCCGCTGACACCTGCAGGCGCCCCCGCAGCCCCTCTCCGTCTTGACGCAGCCGCAGATCTTGGTGGAGCAGCTGCCGCGGCAGGCGCAGTGCGGGGACCCGTCCGAGGAGCGCTTGGTGGCGCGGGACGCGTCCTCGTCGTCCAACGTGAAGTTCATCGTGAGCCGGGACGAGCGTTGCGCCTAGGGATTGCAAATATTTGATAATTTTTGGTATTCGAATATTCGAATATTTTTGCAGTCCTATTCGAATAATATTCGAATATTTCAGAAAAATCAAAGATGTACATAAATTGTACACATTTTTGCTGCCTTACAAACTAGTAACATTCTTTGATGTAAGTAGAGGCCTAAACATCCCAATCACAACCAATATTTTATCATAAAACTCTTAATCAAATAAAATTAATAGAAATTCTGCGAACAGTAGACCACGTGAGGACAAACTTGTATGAAACTATGCATTATGTCGATCCATAATGATCAAACAAATATCTCAAAAAGTTTTTTTTTATATAAACTTTCTTTTTCAGATAAACTAAAAAACTAATTTCTACTTTTTTGAATGCAGAACTTATTGTTTTCAAAACCTATCCTGTTACTCCTAACGTCACTTTTCAATAACTCTCACTGTCTCACTCACGGTTTCAGACTTCGCCCAAGTGGCTCATCCCGCATATCTAGACAACCTCTTGACCGATTTTGCTCATACGAATATGAGCAAAATCGGTCAAGAGGTTGTCTAGATATGCAGGATAAGTTCTTGTTTAAAATTGTCTACCGAATGTTTCAGATTCAGATAACTTTTTTATTGCGAAAATGGGTACAAGGGTAGCTGTCAAATTAAAATAAAGATCCACCATAATCCGCTTCACAGCATGCAATATAACTTAGTACTAAATTAAACAAAAAAACAATTTTAAGTACCTACTTATCTCTTTAGAAAACACATAGTCATAAAATATCCCGTTAACCACCCAACACAAACACTGCACAGCCTTACACACACTGCACACACTCCTTAGTAACATAATTGGAATTATTTACCTGAAGATGTTGTTACTGCCACAACAATAAACGCTTTAAAAACAAATCGGATAACTGATTGTGAACGAACAAACTGTTAACATTAAAATACATTAAAGTGTAATCAGTGCAGTAAGTGGAAATTTTCATCACTCTGAAATAGACACATCAGCGAAAGCTGCTCAGCTATAATTTTAAATAAATAATAACTTCATGATTCTTTATGGTCAATAACAGGCCTGTTTGGGAGTACGACAACTTTATGATTCTGTATTTTTAACCCCCGACGCAAAAACGACGGGGTGTTATAACTTGTGTGTGTGTGTTTGTGTGTGTGTTTGTGTGTGTGTGTGTGTGTGTCTGTCTGTCGCATCGTAGCTCCCGAACGGATACACAGATTTTTAGTTTTAGTTTTTTTTGTTTGAAAGTTGTATTTGTCGGGAGTGTTCTTAGCTATGTTTGATCAAAATCAGTTCAGCCGTTTCATTGTACTGAGGGTTTTTTTAATTTTTACAACATTAATTACTTGTTTAAACAAGTATACGGCCCAGCTGTTGGTAAGCGGTTACCATAGCCTATGGGCGCCTGCAATACCAGAGGCATCAAACGCGCGTTGCCGACCCTTTAAAAAATTCCAAACACCCCTTTTGAAGAACCCCATGCTGTAGTCCTTTGGGAAAACCTCAGCAGGGAGATCATTCCACAACCAGAGTAATCGGAGCGGTGCGTAACTCAAGCACGAGTATTATGTCAATAAGTTTATTTGGATTTTGTCAAGAAATCAAATGTTAATAACTTTTTTCATTCCATATTTAAGTTGTACCGAATACTTAATATCCAGGTTTTTTTATGGTATACTAGCAGCGCCCCGCGGTTTCACCAGCGTAAGTCTCGATCCCGTTGGAATATCGGGATAAAAATTTGCCTATGTGTTATTCTGGGAATCCAGTTATCTCCATTCCACATTTCTTGCAAATAGTGTGATGTGATAGTTTTACTATAAATTTCCCGTTTTTATAAAATAATTGATGTGATAGTGTGAAGTATGATATGATGTCATGTGATAGTGTGATGTGATGTGATGTGATAGTGTCATGTGATTTTGAATAGTGCTGTATACATACATGAATACGTTTGAAGAGTGGCGTGGCCCTCCAGTCAGGGTCATCCTTCTCAGTATCCTCAAAATCGTCTATTTCCTCGTCAGTCGCCTCCACATACTGCACTTTCTTGTCAGTTTCCGTGCCTTCTTTCTTTGGTTTCTTGTTCTTTGCCTTATTTCCGGCCGCGCGAAGTTGTTCCAACTCGTCTACTAGCTTTTTCTGTGAGCAGAGAAATATAATTAGAATTGGTGAAGATTTGTCTTTCGGCTTGCTAGTAATCAATATAAAAGGAATGCTTAAATTTGACCAGTGACGAAAAATAATCAAAATTCTGTTAATATCCACGTATTTTTTATTTTTTATACAGCTTTGTTTGACGGATCAAGCAGACGGCTCACTCGATGTTAAGCAGTACCCTCTGCCGATGAACAGTGCATTACCACATAGGTCACGTCCACCTAGGACGCATCCTATGTGGAATTGCACTGCGCCCGCCACCCTGAGACAAAGATGAAAAGTCTCATGTACCTGTAATTTCATCGGCAACGATACCCTTCAAACCGGGACACAGCAATGCGAGCACTACTGCTTTGCGGCAGAAATAGGTATAGTAGTAGTACATCCCCGGACAAACTCTTTCACAAAAAAAGCTCTATTACTCTCGGGTTCGATTCCCGCCTCGGAACAAATATTTGTGCGATCGCAGATATTTGTTCAGGGTGTTCTGGGTATTTTCTATGTATAATAAAAAATATCTATCTATGTAATGTATTGTATTAAGTATATCAGTTATCTAGTACCCATAACACAAGCTCTGCTTAGCTTGGGGCTAGATAATGTTGTGTGAACTGTCCAGTATTATTTATTTATTTATTTTATTACTACTACAACCTCTATTATCTATCCGCACAGACACTATACGTACATTTTCCTCTTCAACCTGGTCCAGCTTGTCTTGTTGTATTTGCAGCACGTTCTGTAGATGTTTGCAGGCCTCGTTGTTGTCGCCGAGGCCCATCACGCCGCGCTGAAGCGCCACCAACGACGCTAACTGTAACCACAAAACGTATAGGTTCGGCTCCGGGCGTTGCCTGGTTTGTGGGATTGGAGAAAAATGCCCCGGAAGATGCTTATACCGCTTGTAGGAGTGAGGTACGTAAGGTACTATGATAAGGTATTAAACAAGCAGACGCCCGCGCGATGAAAAGCAGTCACCGCCACCTATGGACATCTGCAACACCCACGGTATTGCAAACGCGCTGCTTACCATTAAGAGCCCTATTGATATTTCTCTTGAATTTACCCATATTGTAGCCCTGTGGGAAGACATCCAACGGGAGCTCATTCCACGCCTTGCAGGTACTGAGGATACTCGTCAACCCCGCCGGCGGGGTCGGTGTATCGGTAGTGTTTGCTCTGTCGTGACTAGATGACATCGCCACTGCATTAGCGGCAGTGATTACGTCATGGGGTCTTAAACCCAAGTTCTAAGTCTTGGGTCAACGGAGGGGCTATTCGGCAAAAGCACTGCGATCGTATATCAGTTATCTAGTATCCATAACACAAGCTCTGCTTAGCTTGGGGCTAGATAATGTTGTGTGTACTGTTCAGCATTATTTATTTATTTACTGTATGGGGGTTGCGGGAACTCTAGATGGAGCCGGCCCGAGACAGTTCATCGTGAGATTCTTTGGGGAGGCCTTAGTTCTGACGCCTGACAATTGTAGAGTATTTATTACCTTCTGTTCACTTTGCATTTTGACAACAGCGAGTTGCCGTTCGAACTCGGACTTGCAGCTGTCAAACTCCATCAGCAGTCTGTCGTGAGCTTCCTTAACCTCCTCGTATCTCGCCTGGAAGCCCTTCTCGCTCTGGCTCTGAAGCTCGCGCTTGGAGTCGACGAGGAGCTCGAACAGGCACTTGAGTGCGACCTTTGCTTCGAGCATGGATTGAATGTTGTCCCATTGCGTGCGAGATTTGTTCTCTGTGGGGATAAAAAGTTTGAATGACAGAACAAGCAGATGACCCGCTTTCTCATACTAACGTATTTTACCAAATATGGGCGAACTGAGTATAATTTTACACTGAAATGACTGGTGGCTTTTATATTAATTTTCACTAGAAACGGGATATTTACCATGATTTTTGAGTTTTATATGTTCCCGATATTTCGGCACAGTTGCATGCGCCATGATCACGGGAGAACTGACTAAAGTCTTTGCGAGTAGATGTTATTGGCAGATATATCGATCTACCCTCTTTCTCACTCTTTTATTACGAACGATACCACTACCATCGGTTTCATTGTCACAATTCACACCAACTCGACACACAACACTAACGGTGTCCGGACGCGTAGCAGGTACCACACTTTTTTGATTCTTACACATTCTTACCACAGGCTTCCATACTCCAGATAATTGAAAACCATCTTCTCTATTGAAGTTTCTGTACTTAGTAATCTCAATTGCCTCTTGTACCATTCTCGGTATGTAATGTCGCTCTGTCGAGATTACCTGCGGACTGTGTAGCTCGATCCAATGATTTGAGCCAGATTCCAAAAGGTGTTCTGCTATGGCTGACTTATGTATGTCCCTGTTCTTGACCGCTCGTATGTGCTCCTTAACCCGACACGCTATCGTACGTTTCGTTTGGCCAATGTACGAACTCCCACAGCTACAATCAATTTTATACACCCCTGGCTTTTCAAGTGGAAAACTGTCTTTTGGTGAACGCAAGTAGTGCGATATCTTCTTTAAGGGAGTGAAGATGGTCTTTACGGAAAACTTTTGCAGGACTTTCGCAATTTTGTCCGTCACCCCCTTAACATATGGCAGAAACGCTGGCCTACGTTCTACTCTACATCTGCGGGGTCTTGGCCTAGGTCGGGATGGTAATGACCGAAGCTTATATCCATTCTTACGCAACACATGCTGGACATGAGCTAGCTCACTTTCAATGTGATTCTCATCACACAGGTCAACTGCTCGGTTGGTGAGAGATGTTACCACTGAATTGCGTGATAGCGACCACCAACGATACCACGTACGATAGCGTGTCGGGTTAAGGAGCACATACGAGCGGTCAAGAACAGGGACATACATAAGTCAGCCCTAGCAGAACACCTTTTGGAATCTGGCTCAAATCATTGGATCGAGCTACACAGTCCGCAGGTAATCTCGACAGAGCGACATTACATACCGAGAATGGTACAAGAGGCAATTGAGATTACTAAGTACAGAAACTTCAATAGAGAAGATGGTTTTCAATTATCTGGAGTATGGAAGCCTGTGGTAAGAATGTGTAAGAATCAAAAAAGTGTGGTACCTGCTACGCGTCCGGACACCATTAGTGTTGTGTGTCGAGTTGGTGTGAATTGTGACAATGAAACCGATGGTAGTGGTATCGTTCGTAACAAAAGAGTGAGAAAGAGGGTAGATCGATATATCTGCCAATAACATCTACTCGCAAAGACTTTAGTCAGTTCTCCCGTGATCATGGCGCATGCAACTGTGCCGAAATATCGGGAACATATAAAACTCAAAAATCATGGTAAATATCCCGTTTCTAGTGAAAATTATGTACATAACCATGATAGTTTCAAAAGTTATATTGGCTTTTATATTGTTCCTTATTTGCGGCAAATCATATTTGGTTGTAGAAAACACTGTTATCCAGTGTTTTCTACAATTTTATTGTGTATTATTAAGCTCCTGGACATTTTTCTTTTTTGACATTAGTCGTGCAAATCTTTATTTTTGCTATTAATCTACTGTTTTCAACACCTACCGAACTCTTTCACAAAAAAGCTAATACTAAATACTAAAAAAAAACATGTGATTATTGGGTGTTTTATTATCTCTCTGTGACGACCTCTGTGACGCGGCGGGCGAAGGTTCGCCTGCGACGCAGGAGGTTGCGGGTTCGATTCCCGCCTCGGAACAAATATTTGTGCGATCTGCAGATATTTGTTCAGGGTGCTCTGGGTATTTTCTATGTATAAAAAATATATCTATCTATGTAATGTATTGTATTAATTATATCAGTTATCTAGTACCCATAACACAAGCTCTGCTTAGCTTGGGGCTAGATAATGTTGTGTGAGCTGTGTCCAGCATAATTTATTAATTATGTTATATTGGGGGAGGCCTCGTTCAGAAATGGAGTTCTACAGCTAGACATTGTAACGAACCATCTGTACTGGATTCATTAGTATCTCTTAAATGCTCAAATAAAATTATTATATCTTGTTATCAAATAAATCGAGCGATACTTGAATAATGAGGTCGGAAACAATAGAGGGTTTGTTCTGTCGTTTTTTCAGAGAAATGGGCTGTGAGAATGTTTATATACAAAAAATATAAACATCCGATTTTCAGAATACTTTGAAGGAACACACCAATTCCTATTTAGGAATCGTATGAATAAGATTCAAAATTGAATGAAATGTTTTATCTTGGTTGGCGACTTTAAATAGAAATGTAACAGCTGAAGGGGGATCAGTGCTGGATAATTCTGGGAGTAGTATCACGTTTGCGTGGTAACGCTGGGGTAAAATATTAAATTGTGTTAATTAATTACGAAGTGATTTTAAAGTTCGTTTAAAAGCTAGAAATTTATACTTTGAAATATTAGGATTGATTCTGGGAAGTAGACCATAATAAGTGAAATTGAATATAATTTAGTGAAAGTTTAAATTTTTGTGAAATATAAAATTAATTTGAAAAGCCGTCCAAAATAAAAGAAATTAACTAGTTTCTTTTTGGTGATGTTTTTCAAGTGTTCTTGGGTATTTAAAGTCAATGTCATGTTTAGCTAGTGAAAAAGTGAACGATCTTCGAGGGAAGATATTTGTTAGACTGTCGTAGTCTATAAAATATCTTCTATTTTAATGTTTCAGGACTCCCTTCTTGCCAGACAGGAATCCCTTTATCTGCTTGAAAGAGTTATTCAGTGAGTCCGCTGGATAGGCAAGTCTCATCCCTCCTAAATACCTTGTTCCTGACCCCTAGGCTCCGTCTGTCGCTTTAGGTTACACAGCGACAGATATCCTATCCTTAATAGTTCAATCTAGGTATTCTGACCTTGCACCTCGTCAGAAGACATACACATTTAACTGCACATTTAAAACAAAATGAGAACGGTTTTCTCAAAGATTGAATCGCACACACCCAATTTAGCCAGGTAATTAGGCACACTTATATAGGCATTGTATTAGTGCGTATGTAGACCAATCTTACAAATTGGCATTTTCTAAAATTTAACCGGTGATTTAATTTAATTTACTATTATTCCTTCATAAAGGAACGGACAAAATAATTATCAAACGTATTAAAATACTAGATAAAAGGAGAATCTTGTAATTGAATATTATCATTCTCGGAAGGAAAATTTCATTTAAATATAGTCTAGAATTTTCACAAGCGATTATTCCTACCTGGATAATCCAACTAGGAATTCTATTTATCCTACAGAGAATATTTAGAATTATTTGTAAGTAGGGGTATGAATCAAGTAGGGATTTTCCTAGGCTTCAGGAAGCCTAGATAAATCCCAAAGTTAACCAAAGGTGAAGGATGTATGTGGTTGATTTTGCGTTATTGATTAAATGTAAAATTCCCTGGAATGTTTGAAAATGACTAACAAACTTACTCCGACAGAAATAGGTTCGCGATCCTCTAAAATCCCTTGTATTAAAGTAAAAAGGAATTGATTTTAATTAGAATATCATTTGGATAAAACTCACGGACAATATTAGGTAATTACCTATGTCCAAGCGAGGGAGGATTGACCAAAAGCATTGGAAGAAATCCACCGAGGGCAGCGCGGACGGGGCTGTTCTCCAAAAAGTCGCTTATCTCTGGATATGAACCTTATCAAATTTGGTTCATCCTTCAAATAATTAAAGAAATAACTTAAAAATTCTATCTGAGGAGTAAATAATTTATACAAGTAATTTCTTGTCATTTCCCTAATGGATCTATTACAGATGTAAATCTGTCACGTAAAAGTATCTTGAAATAGCACAAGACAAACATGTCTGTATCGAAGCTAGAGTCAAAATCAATAAACCTCAGAAATTGTAAAATCAGAATGTTCAAAATATTACTAGGAACCTTAATTGTAGCTTATTCTTTTACAAAGGAATATCAAACTATAATGGAAATAAATCTCTGGAGTAATCTTTTAATTAATTGTTCCGATGTGTACTGAAGTAAAATAAAATTTAAGTAGGTATCTTTCCTATTAGAATTAGTAGCAACTATTACGAGGATATCGATAAAAAGGTAAAATATTTTATGTAGTTAGGATACGTTAAGACTCGACAATATTAACAAATAAAGAACTCGAGTTATTACAAGACACAACGTAGGTATATATATCTAGACGATCATATGGCCAATTTATAGTGTTTAAAGAAGTAGGTAAGATTAAAGTTATCGTAACTCCACAGAGTAAAGAAGGAAGTCGGTGAGTGCGCGCGGTATAATAGGTAGTTAGATTATTAGGTACAATAGAGAAGGTAGTTAGGGGGGGTGTTACAATTTGGTGCCTACGCCAGGATTAATTTTGGTTATTAAGGATACTGCTAAGAAATAATTAATAATGTTACGATAACTTTCTTATTTTTAAAGCCAAGTCAAAACTTGGCAATTTGTTGTCTGTGGTATGGGATTTGTTATTGTCGGGTCTTATTCACGGTATAATTTAGTTTTTTTTTGTTGGTAGTTCTTTCTAGTAGAGTTTTTTTGATATAAACAAAATATGTGGGTTATTAGGTCATTTTTTTAACCCACCTACTTAGGAAACAAAGGAGCTGTTGAGTTTACTCCACTCAAATCGTGAGTGATTAGTTTCACTAAACAAAGCGATGTTGTGTGATTGTTGTCGAGTGATTGTTACACTTGAGACGTGAGAGCTTTCATTTCACTAAACAGGACATTGTTGTTGTTTTGCTATTGACGCGTGGGTATTTTATGTCATTAAGTGGGTAGTGTGAACTACTCACTTTTAAGTAGCAGCAATTGAGTGGATGGTTGACAGATTAGTAATATTTATAACTTGTTTATAGAAGTTCTATTGATTTGGGGGTAATATTTATCTTAGTAACTGGTGGTTCGCCCCGAGCTGGCACTTCGTAGGAACGCGTGGTTTAAGTGGATTTGGTTAATCGTTATTTAGGAGAGGTGTGAACTGAAGTACTATCGAATTCGGAACACGGAACGGTCTGCTAGCGATGCGCGACTGTGAATAGAAGTATTCGACTTGTTCGACTAACAAAGGAATTCAACTAGTGCGACTGAAGTCGGTAAACACTGGATGAATGCATTCTTCCAATGCAGTACCACTAATTATTTTTTTCGTTACCTAGCCGACTCGCAGTTTTCCGTCGCGCATCGGCTGCCTTCGCCGGCTCAGTGCTAGGCCCTTCATGTTGCGTGAAAGAGACGTTACCTAGATACTATCAGCTGCGCTCGTTACACATGCATAACGGTCTGTCTGGACTCTGGAGTTGTGTTTTTGATTTGAACTAGGTACCTGCATACTATACGTGACTCGTGCAGTCGACCACATGGGCAAGCCTATATTCATTGAAATGTTCCTTGTTCCGTGTACACAGAGATCATTTTGAGGCGCCGCGGTTCGTCTTCGTACTATTATTACCTACTGAATTAAAATAGTATTCGTTTATTCGACTAACTTTTTAGTAAAGCACTATTTTTTAATTCAACTTAACAATTAAATAGTGGCTAGTTGTTCGACTGTCCAATTTAGTTAAAGTCGCGCATCACTACGGTCTGCCATACCGCTGGGCCTTTTAAAGTAATCAATTATTATCTAAAAAAGAACAGGGCATTATTGTGGATGCGTGTGAGAGAGACGGACTCCACATGTTAGAGTAGTACAGATTAGTTGAGTATTCTAATCTTCAGCTCGGAACGCAATGAGCGACGCGAAGTTGTTGATTCGTGCAATACTGGCTGTTATGAGACGTTGCCACTCTGTTTTATTCGTATTGCCAAACAAGCGAGAGACAGAGACGATGTGCGTAACAGAGCGTAGTGAAAGAATGAGAGAACACAGTGACTCCGTTTTGTTCGGAAATTAATTACAAATAAGTCAAAACGTTACGATAATTACATTCTAATCTTTCCAGTAGCGACATCTAGGTGAAACTGTGCGAAGCTAGTACATATAACTATTGGATCGATTTTTCGGTCCGGGTTGTTGATTAGCTAAGGGAAGGCGATGGCGGAATTGACAGAATTTGACGCCAGAGGTCGACACCGTCTCATACGAACCTACGATTTATTCGCGATATAGAACGGTGAACATTTATCGTTGAGTAGGTGAACTAACACGGGATTTAACGATTTTATCTTAGAGTTAAAATTCGACAACACTAGGCGCGTTTATCAATGTGACTCTGGGTGTTTTGAAATAATAATTACTTTGTCATTTATAAAGTTCACAGAAATCTAGGACAAAAATTAACACTAGGACTAATATCTTTTTGAATTTTTATACAGAGTAAATCGCGATTAACAAAAGTTTTGAGTAGGTTCTGTGCTGACATCTGGTGCCCAGAGGAGGAACTCGGTTGGTTACTTGTATGAGGTTCGTTTCACGCGTTCTACACGATTGGAATTTGAAAGCATTTCTTTGCGAAGGCCGGAAGGTGTCACTAGCCGCATGGTTAGCAGTAATTAATTTAGAATGAGTACCTACCTATTATAAGTAACCCATACAGTTATCTTTGTTCTGTATATACAAGGATAATTTTTGAGACACCGCGGTTCATTTTCGTATTATGATTGTCTACTACATCAAGGTAATATTAGTTTCTCAAACCATAATTTATTTGGATCTTCTGACAATTAATATTGGAAAGCAACGATTAATATGATGTCGCAGAGCAAATCTCAACATAGACAGAGACAACACACTCGTGAACTTTCACTTTTTGAACGCCGTGGTAAAGTCAGATCAAATTGCCACAGAGTAAAAATTATTGTCATTTGGCAGATCGAATTAGGGAGGCCGGTCTAAGAAGGTACGGTTAGATTTGGCGTAATATTTGGAACGTTGGACCCATTTTTCTGGCGCAAAATATCTTAAGACTGATCGAATTTGGCTAGGATAGGTAGCACGGTTTGATTACGTGGGGCTGCTTATTCAACTAATTTTTTAGTATGGAACTGTTTCCCTTAAGTCGGCTTAAAAAAATTAAAATAATGGTTTGTTGTTCGACTGTCCGATTTAATTAAAGTCACGCGTTGCTAAAAGGAGCTGTTGGCAACAATTCCATCTAAAGCTCCAACCAAATCATCCGCAGTAGCTCACAGATATTAGAGACGAATGTGCGCTCGTTTGGGCTCTGACTAACTTGCGTAAAATTACGTAACATCATAAAGAAATGTATGAATTTAAACATTAAAACGTTATAGTGATATTACATATGTAAGAAAATATGTATGATTGAACAATACCAATAATAATTTGCTTAATGATTTTATCTGGGGGGGGTTCACATTATAGATTGAATTCGCAAAAGTCAGGATATTTTAATAAAAATCGTGGGTTACTTTGACAGACAGTTAGGAATATGACGGGTGGCGACTTAGGTTACACAATTGCTAAGTCTAGTCTATAAAACTTGGAAGATTAATGGTTTCTTTTATAAACACGGGAGTTTAAAAATATTACGATTGTTTGACGGAAAATGGATTTTAAAATTTATTCTTAAAATAATTAAGTTTTAACAAACTAAATAAAATAATTAAAAAAAACATTGGAGAGCGATTGCTGATTTCAAAAGTATAAAACTTGGGGGGGCGTTAATATGATATAAAAAAAAAAACGGAAATAGTTCTTCGATGACAGTGATAATAAAAAATGAATAATAATTATGATAGATAAATAATAATAAAAAAAAAAAAAAATAATATATATAAATAAATTTAAAACTCTGTATTTATTTTGTAACTTTAATTTAAACTTTGAATAATTATAATTAATTTTGATCGATTTCGATTAAAAATATTATATAAAAAATAAATTTAAACCTCTGCTTTATTTTATAACTTTAATTTAAACTTTGAATAACTTTGATTAATTTTAATTCGTTTTGAATAGATTTGATTATTTTTAATTTGACTTTGAAATAATTTAATTGACTTGATTACTTTTCACTAACCTTGTTTTAAGCATAATTTACTTATTTAGTTATTTTATTTATCAAAGTTAAAACATGGTTAGAGATTAGGGAAGCTATATTATTTTGATTTCAGGAGGAAACCAGAATTGAAAAAAAAAAAAGGTTATAATTAAATAAACTTTAGGCAAGTTTATTTATTTATAAAAAAAAAAAAAAAAAAAAAAAAAGGGAGTGAAGTCTAACCGAAAAACGAAAAAGCTCAGAACGCTTTAAAAACAAAGAAACGGAAACAAATCGTAACCAATCAAACAAAAAAAAAATGAAGCCTATACGAAAGCGTAAAAGGCCAGAGCGCCTTGGAAGTAAAGAGACGGAAACAAATCAAAATCAAGAAATCTTGGAGTCGGAAAGTTTTCAAAATTTGGAAAAGGAAGATAAATCTACATCAAAACGTAAAAAAAAAAACAAATTCTACAATCAAGGAAAAACCAAAAAGTGGAAAATCCACGGGGGCCTTTTTAAGAACATTGAAACAGACCATGATGTCCTTAGCTACTAAAGTGGATGCCTTAAGCGAAGAAGTCAAAACATATAAAATTCAAGCGTCTAACGGATTGGAAGCGGAATCAGGTGGCAGAAAGTGGAGAGGAACACTGTAAAATAACCAATACGGAAACAACAGAACAAAATTTAAAATATTAAAATAAGAGATTTTGTTAAATTAATAAATAAAAATAAAAATAAAAATAAAAAAATTGTAACTGGAGGCTTGGGGGAGAGTTTACTTATAGATATAAAGTTCTGGTTGACCCTAGTTTTGAATTCAGAAAACAATTTGACCTGTAAAAGAAAACAGGATAAAGTAAAATTAATGTGGATCAATTGGGATTAGTATCCATAGGTAAAGGGGTGTGTCGGCGACTTTCCTCTTTTCAATCAAAATATTTTTTTATATTTTGAGATGTACAACGATTACGATCTTTAAACAGGAATTAAGAAGTCATTTTGATTTATATATAACAATAATAAAAAAAAAAAAAAAATAAAGTGAAACAAAATAATGTGTAATAAATACTATAACACAAACCACCATGAGTGGTAGAATAATAATTGTACAACAACAAACTGACAAATAATAAAATATTATTAAAATTATTTGGTTGACAGCTTTTACGGATGAATTGTTCTCTATTAAATTCATTAACATACTAGAATTTGGTTTTGAAAAGGGAAGGGTATTTAATTCAGAATTATAAAAATTTCTTTTTGGAGACTTAGTTTCAATTTACAAAAGAAACCTTAGGTTCATAGAGAAGAAATGAAAGTGAGAAAGGAGAAATGAAACAGAGGGAAAATTTGAGTAATGGAGTGAATAAAAAACAAAAAAATAATTTGTATGAAAGAATATGGAATGAATTACGTACAATGAGAAGTATTATGAGTAAATGTGTGAATGTTTTAAAATCAGAATGAGGGCTCTGGGAAACTAAGGATCTGTAGAGTGAAACACTTTACTAAGGTTGTATTCAACAGACATCACATTTCACAAAGGACGGTTGACTAAAGAGGGGTTTGGTGTTAGGTTAAGGTCAATAGACTATGATTCCCTGTCACAGAGTGCTTTAGTTAGCAGTTCTATTTATACGTGCGGCAAAATCGGTTTTTTTTGCCCGGATTAAGCACACGGACAACTCCAATGGTTAAATAAATGCATCGAATTATTGAGGTTGGTTTAGACATGTTATACGTGCTTGTCTGAGGATTGAAGACATTGGGAGGAGTAGATTGTAGTTGGCAAAGGAGCGCTCTCCAGGGAAACGTAATGTTGGTTGTTCCTAGGACTGTGCCGGCCTTAGTTCTACTAGGGATGAGATGGATCCACAACCCATTTTCCTTCGTGCAGTCTTTTCCAAGCTGGGATAATGAATCAGATAAACTAGCGACAACATGTAGTTGATGTCAATATTGGTATGAAGATGTACGTTATTGATTATTGGTCTAAATTACACTAATCAGCTAGGTACTCACGCACACAGGTGAAACACACATATCGATACTGTTTGAATTTGACCTTAGTAAATTGTAAAGAATTTTATTTTGCAATGGAGAACAAGACTTCTGAGAGTTGTTGTAGCCAAGTGGCTTAAGAATAAAATAAAAATAAAAGAATATATAATAATAAATATACAAATATATATATCGTAAAAATAAAAAAATAAAATAAAAATACATTCAGAATATAAAGGAAACTGATTCCAAAATAAAAAAAAAAAAAAAAAAAAAACACTGTCGAAAAGGGGTTTTGTAAATAAAAACCAAAAGGAGAAGATAAATTGATTCTGAAATTAATATACATATTGGTGAAGAGATGAGAAAGGATTTAGAGATTCTTGCCTTTTCTTCACTCGTGGTTAGAATTAACTAGTAAGTTTAGTACATACTTTGGCCAAGCAAAGCAGTGCCTATAATTAATTCATACTGATACGGGTGAATAATTATTCTTCAAAAGTCCCTGTCTGAATTTACTCAGTTTTAAGGTATGAAGAACCATGCCTAAAATTTATCTATGCTAATACCGGTAGATAAATTTTCTTCAGAGATTCCTGAGCTATGTGATAGCAAATATTTTACAAATTTATAGTATATGGAATTGATTTCAGAATTAATCAACATAAATAAATAAAGGTTGGGGTGTAAATAATATTCTAGTTGAATTGTTGAATTAACAGAGGCAGAATGACTGAATGAAAGTGTGGAAACCAGATGATTTGAAAAAAATATTTTGGGGTTGGGAATTAAATTAATAATGAAATAAAAAGCTTATGTTGATTCAACATGGATCTAGATGAGGATTAATTTTAATAAAGAATAGGGTAATAAAAAAAAAAAAATATTTTGGAAGATATGGTATACAAATATCATAATTATGATTGTACTAAACAATATTTGTGAGATTAATAGGCGAGGAAAATTTTCTCCGGACACAAAGTTGAGTGTCTGCGTAAATTTTGAGGGGCGACTGTAACGAACCATCTGTACTGGATTCATTAGTATCTCTTAAATGCTCAAATAAAATTATTATATCTTGTTATCAAATAAATCGAGCGATACTTGAATAATGAGGTCGGAAACAATAGAGGGTTTGTTCTGTCGTTTTTTCAGAGAAATGGGCTGTGAGAATGTTTATATACAAAAAATATAAACATCCGATTTTCAGAATACTTTGAAGGAACACACCAATTCCTATTTAGGAATCGTATGAATAAGATTCAAAATTGAATGAAATGTTTTATCTTGGTTGGCGACTTTAAATAGAAATGTAACAGCTGAAGGGGGATCAGTGCTGGATAATTCTGGGAGTAGTATCACGTTTGCGTGGTAACGCTGGGGTAAAATATTAAATTGTGTTAATTAATTACGAAGTGATTTTAAAGTTCGTTTAAAAGCTAGAAATTTATACTTTGAAATATTAGGATTGATTCTGGGAAGTAGACCATAATAAGTGAAATTGAATATAATTTAGTGAAAGTTTAAATTTTTGTGAAATATAAAATTAATTTGAAAAGCCGTCCAAAATAAAAGAAATTAACTAGTTTCTTTTTGGTGATGTTTTTCAAGTGTTCTTGGGTATTTAAAGTCAATGTCATGTTTAGCTAGTGAAAAAGTGAACGATCTTCGAGGGAAGATATTTGTTAGACTGTCGTAGTCTATAAAATATCTTCTATTTTAATGTTTCAGGACTCCCTTCTTGCCAGACAGGAATCCCTTTATCTGCTTGAAAGAGTTATTCAGTGAGTCCGCTGGATAGGCAAGTCTCATCCCTCCTAAATACCTTGTTCCTGACCCCTAGGCTCCGTCTGTCGCTTTAGGTTACACAGCGACAGATATCCTATCCTTAATAGTTCAATCTAGGTATTCTGACCTTGCACCTCGTCAGAAGACATACACATTTAACTGCACATTTAAAACAAAATGAGAACGGTTTTCTCAAAGATTGAATCGCACACACCCAATTTAGCCAGGTAATTAGGCACACTTATATAGGCATTGTATTAGTGCGTATGTAGACCAATCTTACAAATTGGCATTTTCTAAAATTTAACCGGTGATTTAATTTAATTTACTATTATTCCTTCATAAAGGAACGGACAAAATAATTATCAAACGTATTAAAATACTAGATAAAAGGAGAATCTTGTAATTGAATATTATCATTCTCGGAAGGAAAATTTCATTTAAATATAGTCTAGAATTTTCACAAGCGATTATTCCTACCTGGATAATCCAACTAGGAATTCTATTTATCCTACAGAGAATATTTAGAATTATTTGTAAGTAGGGGTATGAATCAAGTAGGGATTTTCCTAGGCTTCAGGAAGCCTAGATAAATCCCAAAGTTAACCAAAGGTGAAGGATGTATGTGGTTGATTTTGCGTTATTGATTAAATGTAAAATTCCCTGGAATGTTTGAAAATGACTAACAAACTTACTCCGACAGAAATAGGTTCGCGATCCTCTAAAATCCCTTGTATTAAAGTAAAAAGGAATTGATTTTAATTAGAATATCATTTGGATAAAACTCACGGACAATATTAGGTAATTACCTATGTCCAAGCGAGGGAGGATTGACCAAAAGCATTGGAAGAAATCCACCGAGGGCAGCGCGGACGGGGCTGTTCTCCAAAAAGTCGCTTATCTCTGGATATGAACCTTATCAAATTTGGTTCATCCTTCAAATAATTAAAGAAATAACTTAAAAATTCTATCTGAGGAGTAAATAATTTATACAAGTAATTTCTTGTCATTTCCCTAATGGATCTATTACAGATGTAAATCTGTCACGTAAAAGTATCTTGAAATAGCACAAGACAAACATGTCTGTATCGAAGCTAGAGTCAAAATCAATAAACCTCAGAAATTGTAAAATCAGAATGTTCAAAATATTACTAGGAACCTTAATTGTAGCTTATTCTTTTACAAAGGAATATCAAACTATAATGGAAATAAATCTCTGGAGTAATCTTTTAATTAATTGTTCCGATGTGTACTGAAGTAAAATAAAATTTAAGTAGGTATCTTTCCTATTAGAATTAGTAGCAACTATTACGAGGATATCGATAAAAAGGTAAAATATTTTATGTAGTTAGGATACGTTAAGACTCGACAATATTAACAAATAAAGAACTCGAGTTATTACAAGACACAACGTAGGTATATATATCTAGACGATCATATGGCCAATTTATAGTGTTTAAAGAAGTAGGTAAGATTAAAGTTATCGTAACTCCACAGAGTAAAGAAGGAAGTCGGTGAGTGCGCGCGGTATAATAGGTAGTTAGATTATTAGGTACAATAGAGAAGGTAGTTAGGGGGGGTGTTACAACATGATGATGGTGGTGATGATGACAGTATTACCTTGATCTGCAGTCAGTATCTTCTGTTGTAAGTCAGATATTTGCGCCTTGCGAAGCGCGAGGTCATCTTCCAATTCGCCTATCTTCTTTCTGTTGCTCTGATCGTCTGTACTATTGCGCAAGCCCTCAATCTGTTCCGTTATCCAGGCTCTACAAAACCAATAACATTCAATTCATCAAAAAAAGATCCTCTAAAAGAAGAAAATGGAAAAGAAAAAGGAAAAAAAAGAAGAAGGAGGATTAAGTCCTCCTTGCACTATTTTTTTGTCTGAAAGTTTTTAAATAAATAATAAATAAGAAGAGAGAAAGATCCTCTTGTGGCCACCAATTTAATTAAACTGGCTCGAGATCCTGCCAACGCACTTGTTGCACATCACTTCTTCAGTAACAGAGTGGTCCACAATTGGAACATACTACCGGACAATGTTGTTTCTGCCACGTCTGTAAATGCATTCAAAAACAAGCTCGACAACTGGCTACGAAAGGGCAATTTAGAAATAACCCAACATTAAATATTCCACACTGTTTTGATATAGACACATCAGCGAAAGCTGCTAGTCAATAAATAAATAAAAATAATATTATTAGTTTTAATAATAGTAATACCCGGACTTGATGTAGTAATATTCGTTCGTATAAGATTTGTCCTGGTTGCTTAGTAGCTTACTAAGGAATGTACGTTATTACTGGAAGAAAGCGTCAGCCGAGTCAGTTGTGGGAAGCAATGGCGGCGATGAGCTCACCACTCGTCACGTCTATATTCCCACGATGGCGTAACTCACGGTGAAAAGGGGGTTGCTGTCGCTTTGTATGGAACTAACTGAACACTACAGTTTACCTGTACTCCATGAGTTCCTCGAGCGATTTCTCGGCCTCCACGATGCTAAGATGGACCTCCAGCTCTTGCTCGATGTACTGCTGTATGGCGCCCGCCTTCACGCTGCCCTTCGCGTTGCGTTTCATGTGCGTCTGCTTCTGCCGGTCCAGGGCTTCCTGTCATCACCAATGAGGTTATTTATTTATTTTATTATTTCACATTTATTATTTACAACATCGAGCAACGCAGGCATCCGTACCGGAGGCTTCCGTGTTGCTCGATGATGATTTACAAGCAGAGCCCCGCGGTTTCACCCGCGTAATTCTCGATCCCGTGGGAATATGCCTGAAATATACTGTTAATTATTACTTATCTCGCGACACTTCTGTGTACGCATGCTTCCTGGACCTGAGTCGGGCATTTGATCTTGTGAATTATAAAATTCTCTGGAACAAATTGCTTGACTCAAGAGGTTCCAATAGAAATTGTTGCGCTGCTGAGATACTGGTACGGGAACCAAACTAATGCAGTGAGATGGGGTGACACGACATCCAGTGACTATTAGGCTGGACTGCGGGGTGCGCCAGGGGGGGCTGACATCTCCGGACCTTTTCAACATCTATGTTAACGGATTGATCAAGGAGCTGAGGAACTCCAGAACCGGATGCCACAATGGTGGTGATGTATGTGTCAATAATCGGAGCTACGCTGATGATATGATGCTTCTCAGCCCCTCGATTAATGGGTTAAGAAAGCTCATGGCTGTTTGTGAACAATATGCTAAATCCCATGGTCTGAAATATAATATACTGAAGACTGAAATGCTAGTATTCAGAGCTGGAAAAGGCCCGGAGAGGGTGCCCGATGTATACTTGAAGGGGTCAGCAGTAAAGGTTGTGAACCAGTTTAAATATCTAGGACATATTATCACCGAAGATCTGAGTGATGATCATGATATTGAGCGTGAAAGACGGAATCTGTCCATCAGGTGCAACATGCTCGCGAGATGATTTGCCAGATGCAGCGATGAGGTAAAAATTACTTTATTTAAAGTGTATTGCCTAAGCATGTATACATGTCAGCTCTGGTTTAAATACAAGCGAAAATCGTATAGCACTATAAGGGTGCAATACAATGACGCTTATCGCATCCTTATGAAAAAGCCACGATGCTGTAGCGCGTCGAGCATGTTCGCTGATGCACGGGTTCCTGATTTCTTCTCCATCATAAGATCACGAATAGCGTCCTTCTGGAGTGGGTTGAGGAGTTCCAAAAACGGCATTTTGCAGTGTATGGCTGAAGGCTTGTATAGCCCCATGTACAGATTTTGGATCCCATGGACCAGAGCGGGAACAGGAAATAATAGGTATTTTTTATTGTATTAGTTTTATGTAGTACCTATTTTAATTTGACTGCATTGTAATTTAACTTTTTTTGGATTTTTTGTAAGTTATGGGTTTTTTGCCTGAAATAAAGAATATATACAGTTGTGGTCATATAATTAAGAACGATTTGAAGTTCTAGAAGTTTTTTATTTAAATCGTATCATACACAGAGATGTGTAACTTCTGAGAAGCAACTAGTTATGTTATATAATAGTCACATTAATAGAGCAACCTGACTTAAGAATAAAGTATGAAATCGCTAACTATTTTTTGCACATTTTATTGATTTTATCAAAGTAACACATTCAAATAGTACTGAAACTGGACAAATAATTAAGAACGATTTATTTAACTGCTCGGGAATTGTTTTGTATATCCATTCTTCTAAAAAAACGTCATACAGCTCTCTTAAATTTCCACACTTTGTATTTGAAACCTTTTTCTTTACTTCAAACCTCAGATTCTCTATTGGGTTTAGATCTGGACTGTTAGCAGGCCAGTCTAAGACAGAAACTAATTGCGCTGTCAGAAATTCCTTTACGGTGCGTGCAGTGTGCTTTGGATCATTGTCATGCTGGAATGTCCAAATGACCGGTAAAACGTCTTCAGCATATGGTAACATTGTTTCTTCCAGTATATTTTTGTATTGGAACTGATCCATGTTACCTTCTATCAACTTTACAGGTCCTACACCATGTCCAGAAAAGCATCCCCAAATTTTAACATTTCCACCACCGTGCTTTAATGTAACTTTCGTGTACTTTGGGTCAAATGCTGTATTCGGGGGACGTCGTACATATCGTTTTCCATCAGAATATACTCTGTTTATTTTCGTCTCGTCAGAAAAAAGTACATTTTTCCACTGTTGCACAGTCCAGTTTTCTTACTTTCTCGCAAATGCAAGCCGGGCTTGCCTGTGGCAAAGTTTTAACATGGGTACCTTTCTTGCTATCCTACCGTGCAATTTTTCTTCTACCAAACGTCTTCGAATAGTGCGTGCTGAGATTGCTGAAGGGTTGTTTTCACCAAAATATTCATTTCTAAGCTCATTGGACCCTTTAAAAGAATTTTGTTTTGCCATACGAACGATGTTTCGGTCATCTCGAGGAGTTGTTTTTCTCTGTTTAGGTACACGTGGAACATTCGAAGTAGTTTGATACGTAGCAAAATGCTATACAGCGTGGAAAACCATCGTTTTTGAACATTGCAGATGGTCGGCTATCTTTTTATAAGACCAATTCTTCCGGCGAAGTTTTATTATTACTTCCCTTGTAGATTTATCACAACTTTTATTTTTTCCCATTGTTTTTTCTAAAGAAGCAATCACCTTTAATCTTTTACAGCACGTAATGGCGCCAAAATTATACAAACAGTAACAAATCGACTGAGTGTTCTCTATTTAAATTTGAATAAAGGTATAAACTACTTAGCGTTCTTAATTACGTGACCAGCCAGTAATAAGGAATACTTTGTTTAAAAGTAGTGTAAAAAGTTTGCCTATTGATTTTTAACCAATCATGTGTATCAATGAATACAGTGGTAATATGGAAATGTTTTACGATACCGAGAGAAATAAAAACAAATGCATACAATTAGTTTTGCATCTTAGTTGGAAAAAATCTTCCCTTTATATCAGCGTTCTTAATTATATGGCCACCACTGTATATATATATATATATAAAATTGGAATAAAAATGTGCCTATATGTTATTCCGGGAGTCCAGTTATCTCCATTCCAAATTTCATCCAAATCCATCCACTAGTTTTTACGTGAAAGAGTAACAAAGATACATCCATACAAACTTTCGCGTTTATAATATTAATAGGATTTATTTATTTTTTTGACGACCTCTGTTGCGCGGCGGGCGAAGGTTCGCCTGCGACGCAGGAGGTTGCGGGTTCGATTCCCGCCTCGGAACAAATATTTGTACGATCTGCAGATATTTGTTCAGGGTGTTCTGGGTATTTTCTATGTATAATAAAATATATCTATCAGAACGTCTCCGAGGTCTTCCCCTTCCCACTGTCCCACTCACGCTCGTGTCGTCGAGTTCATCCAGGGAAGTACTATCATCATACCTAATTCTGCCGCAAAGCAGTAGTGCTTGCATTGCTGTGCTCCGGTTTGATGGGTGCAGATGAAATTACAGGCACATGAGAATTTTCATCGTTGTCTCAGGGTGGCGGGCGCAGCGTAATGCCGCGTAAGGAGTGTCCTAGGTGGACTTTCAGCTTTTATCGTTTCTCGAGATCACCTACAAACTATGGAATGAGCTTCTATCTGAGGTTTTCCCGATTGGTTACATACGACATATTGTGTCGCTTCAAGAAAAATGTTGATAAATTCCTTCAGGGTAGGCAGCGCATCGACAATATCCTTGGTGTAGCCCGTGTCTATAAGCGACGGTGACCACTTCATATCAGGTGGGCCGTCTGCTTGTTCTATCAAATGAGCTGTACCTTGAGTCTCTTATTGACGGCTACAGCCTCCTCCATCTTGCGTTTGAGCACGTTCTGTTGCTTGGCGTGGAGCGACTCCATCTTGGCCATGGCAGTGGCACGCTTCCTGTCCTCGTTCTTCAGCCGGAGCATGGCGCGCTCGTTGTCGGCCTTCCATTTACGGAACTTCTCGCTCTCCTCACGCATTTGTTTTATTATTTTCACCTGAAACCATAAAGATTATTCATAAACATTTTAAAAGGATATATAGTCCAGTAACTTTATACATCACAGTATGCGCCAAATCCGGTAGTTCTGATATTTTTATGATGTTGGCCTTATGAATAATCCAAGTTTTTGACCTCGAGCGCCGAACGCAACCTTGTCAAAAATCGAAAAAATCGTTTTTTTTTTAATTTTGAGAAAACTTTCTAAGTACTTTTTTAAAGTAGACTAAATTTGCTACAATATGATACTAGAACTATATCTGTAAACCCAATAGTTTCTGAGATTAAAAGCCTTTCAAAGATTATATTTTTTTTCGAACTTCACAATTTTTTGCAATTCTGTCGTTCTGAATGAATTTTGACCCTGATTATACTATCGAAGCCCTGTGCTTTTATGATGGGATGTGAGAAGTGTGAACATCAGGTATATTATCACAAGAGTCCCCGCTGCAGTGCCTGCAGACTGATGAGCATTTTAATCCTGCCTTCCTGCAGGGAGGCAGTTGACTCAAAAGTCTCAACTTCCTGTTGAGAGTTAACAGGATTTTCTACAGGTGGGTCGCATTCGTGACTTCACACGAGCAATACTAGCACACTCCGTCGGATGTAATTGGAACTTCAACCCGCTAGAGTTATTCGAGTGACGTCTAAAATATTGAAAAAATTGCGAAGTTCGAAAAAAAAAACATAAACTTTGAAAGGCTTAATCTCAGAAACTATTGGGTCTACAGATACAGTTCTAGTATCATATTGTAGCAAATTTAGTCTTCTTTAAAAACGTCCTTAGTAAGTTTTCTCAAAAACTAGTCCCTTAAGGTTATAATCGCCAAAATAGGAAAAAAACAAGTTTTTTTCGCCATTTTTGACAAGGTTGCGTTCGGCGCTCGAGGTCAAAAACTTGGATTATTCATTAGGCCAACATCATAAACAAGTCTGCAAAAAATCAGAACTAATATGCTCAGTATTGTATCTTGCCCGACTAGTGTATCCTGCCCGTTCTAACCTACGGTGCGCAGTCATGGTTGCTGACCGAGTTCCAGAAGTCGAGACTCAAGATTTGCCAGAGGGCAATGGAACGCAGCATTTCGGGTTACAAGAGAATCGACCATGTTATGTTCCCTGACTGGTTTTGCCAACGTAGGAGACAAAACAGCCAGGCTCAAATGGGACTGTGCGGGGCACGTCAGTCGAATGCTTCCCAACAGGTGGTCGAATATCAGCACACCCTGGATACCTGAAGGATGGCGACCTCAGGGTCGGCCGAGAAAGCGTTAGCGGGACGATCCTGTGAATTTTGAGGACCTATCTTACCTTAGTGACTTTCATGGCTTGCAGCTCGGCGTTGAGGGAGGCTATCTTAGCTTCGTTTTTCTCCTTCATCTTGATCACGTTGGCTTGCTGCTGGCAGCGCTTCTTCAGGTCTGTGATCTGAGACTCCAAGTTGGAGACCTTAGTGCGGCGCTCCTCATGAGTTGGATCTTTGCTCTGCAAACCCAAAATGTATTACTACTAAATACTAAAACTCAACTAAAAACTACTAACACTAGTAATTTGAGTAGTAGTAGAGTTGTCGACCTCTGTGGCGCGGCGGGCGAAGGTTCGCCTGCGACGCAGGGTTGCGGGTTCGATTCCCGCCTAAACCAAATATTTGTACGATCTGCAGATATTTGTTTAGGGTGTTCTGGGTATTTTATATGTATAACAAAAAATTACTATCTAAGTATGTAATGTATTGTATTAATTATATCAGTTATCTAGTACCCATAACACATGCTCTGCTTAGCTTGGGGCTACATAATGTTGTGTGAACTGTCCAGCATTATTTATTTATTTATTTTTGTGAAAGAGTTTGTCCGGGGAGATACTACCTCCATACCTATTTCAACTGCAAAGCTGTAGTGTTCGCATTGCTGAGTTCCGGTTTGAAGAGTATGGGTGCTGGTGAAATTACAGGCACCTGAGACTTTTCATCTTTATATCTCAAGGTGGTGGACGCAGTGTAATGCCACATAGGGTGCGTCCTAGGTTGAAGTGACCTATGATACAATGCATTGTTAAAGGCAGAGGTTACCGCTTAACTTCAGGTGGGCCATCAGACTGATCCGCCATTCCAAGTTGAATAAAAAAAGGGTCACAGCTGAGCAAACACAGGTTTTCAGCGAGTACCCTCGAGGTGACAAGTCTAGACGAGCGCTATAACGAGTACATTTAATTGTGGATATACATTTCAAAGTAGTAGTTATAATGATTGAGACGGCGTACCTTGGATAGTTTCAACTGCTGCAACAATTCGTCTCTTTCCTTCTCCAAATGCGATATTTTCTCCTCATTCTCCCGCAAGTTGTTGTGGCCTTCGAGCATTTCCTTATTGTTGGCGAGAATGGCTTGCACAACGGATGCCTTGATGGCCATAGCTCGGTTTAACTCTTGAAGCTCTTGATTGAGAGCCACCTGGAACATAATATATACAAATACATAAGTTACGAGTAATATCTGTCCCGCCTGCGAATTCGTCTGCGAGTAATTTCCGAAAGTCCCATACAATTACACCACACTTGTTGAAATTACAGGCACATGAGACTTTTCATCTTTATGTCTCAGGGTGGCGGGCGCAGAACAATGCCACATAGGGCGCGTCCTAGGCGGACGTGTTCTATGAGGTAATGCACTGTTCATAGGCAGAGGTTACCGCTTAACATCAGGTGGGCCATCTGCTTGTTCCGTCATTCAAGTAGTATAAAAAAAAAAACAAAAAAACAATATATTTAAATTTCGACAGGCAAATAAATTTCATACTTTTAATAGTCCAAGCTCCAATGAGGTTTTCGTTTGCAAAATATGCAGACCGCATTCTGACTTCTGATATGTGTTTTAGTAGTCCCAGGCTACAATATGATTAATGTTGCCCCAGGCTACAATATGATTAATGTTGCCCCAGGCTACAATATGATTAATGTTGCCAGTCACTATTATGGTAAGTCATAGGCAGAGGGTACCGCTTAACATCAGGGCTGTTATTCGCTTTGACCATAGGAGATTACTTGACAATAACGAGTGACGTCACAATGTATTCTGAACGATGATTCCACGCAGTTATCGTAACGAGCCCGCGTTATGTCACGTTTGGTCATAGCGAATAAGGGGGCAGGGGGCCATCTGCTTGTCCCGTCATTCTAAGTTGTATAAACCAAAAAAACAAAAAAATTGGATTTGAATTGGAACAACATGTTACCTGTCCCATAGCTCTCTTTTCTTCCTCCAAAGCTGCTTGGTCCTCACTCATAACAACATCATCATCCACCTTGTCAGCATCATTGTCGTCCTTCGCAAACGACAACTTGATCTCATGATCAATCAACTCTTCATTCGTCTTCAGGTTCACAGACTGCAAATCTTCAAGCTTCAGTTTAATTTCTTTTAAGTAATCAACGACACTGGACCTCTGGTTTTCGTCGTCCGTTTTCTCTGTCATGTTAAGGTTGTCGATGGTTTGGTTGCATTGTTCTGTGAGCTTGTTTAGCTTCCGTTCGATTTTGTCCTTTGCTGCCTCGGCTAAGAGTGCTTTTTCGCACAGATTGGTGTTCTCGATCAGCATGTTTCCGAGGTGTTCTGTCACTTGTTTGTGCTTTTTCAGTAGTTCAGAGTATTTCGTGCGTTCTCTATCAAGCTCCTCTTGCAACTGTTCGTTGTTCTGCTCGCTGATTGAGGGAAGTTTGCCAATAAGTTGTAAGCGGAGCTCGTTGACTAGATTATTTAGCCTGGAATGTTTATTAGGACTTTTAATATGTTGTAATATAAATAAATAAATAGTGTTGGACAGTTCACACAACATTATCTAGCCCCAAGCTAAGCAGAGCTTGTGTTATGGGTACTAGATAACTGATTTATGCAATACATTACATTGATAGATATTTTTTACTATACATATAAAATACCCAGAACACTCTGAACAAATATCTGCTGATTGTACAAATATTTGTTCCGAGGCGGGAATCGAACCCGCAATCTCCTGCGACGCAGGCGAACCTTCACCCGCCGCGCCACAGAGGCCGTTATGGTACTCGTAGTTCCTGATACCCACGACACAGGGAATCCTGGAGCGGGATCGGGACTATGTATGTGACTGTTGGGTGTTATGTTGTGTTACCTGAGGATCTCGGCGGCCCTAGCGTCTTGGTTGATAATGGGCTTGTTCCGTATCCGGCGAGCTCGGTCGGCGTACCGCAGAGTAGACACAGTCTCGTCTAAGTTGTAGTCGGCCGGACTCACGCACGCGACCATCAGGGTGAGTGAATTGCCTCCGAGACTGTCTGTAATTGATAACGAAATTAATTTGCACCACACATTAAAAGTAAAACCTTGACTATCTAGAAGTCCCTAGTGTTGACGATAACGAAGACATCAAAAACCGACCAAGTGCGAGTCAAACTCGCACACGAACGTTTCCGTACCATCGAACAAGATTTAACTACGACAAAATAATGTAAACAATGAAAAAATAAGAATTTTGTTTTAATAAAAATAAGGAATGTTCATCCGACTGATGATAACGATGATAAAATTATTAAGCAAAACCGTGTGCTAATTAAAATGAGCCTAATCACGACCAGCGTACTATTATCTATCGAGGAGTTCCATTGTCCACCTTTCGTCTCCATCGTCAGACCAGCTCGCTGTTTTAATATTATATTGTCATCGGAATTTGACAGGTATGCCAAATTTCAGTTCAATCGGATGTCAAGAAGTAGTTCTAATTCAGCTTGCGAGATTTGACCCGAACATGAAACATTACAAGATGCGGCACGCAGTATTCGCCGGTCCACCGTCGAACGCGGTCGCGGGCGGTGCTCATGATGAAGAGGCTTCTGAACTCAGTCTCGAAACGTCAGCAAAGTGACGAACAAGTAACTAATTTTGTAAAAATTAAAAAAACCCTCATCGCAATGAAACGGCTGAACCGATTTTGATCAAACATGGCTAAGAATACTTCCGACAAATTCACATTTCAAACAAACAAGTAATTAATTTTGTAAAAATTAAAAAACCCCCAACGCAATGAAACGGCTGAACCGATTATGATCAAACATAGCTAAGAACACTAACGACAAATTCACCGTTCAAACAAAAAAAAACTAAATCGGTTCATCCGTTCGGGAGCTACGATGGGACAGACAGACACACACACACACACACACACACACACACAGATAGACACGTCAAACTTATAACAACCCTTTGTTTTTACGTCGGAAGTTAAAAAAAACGGTTCATCCGTTCGGGGGCTACGATGCCACAGACAGACACACACACACAGACACGTCAAACTTATAACAACCTTTCGTTTTTGCGTCGGGTGTTAAAAACAGTGGTAATTAGCCGTTTATCTTTTAAAATGTTTCCAAACCACGATAGTTTCAATTCTATTATTACAAGATGCATAAAAAGTAATGAGTAAAAAAATACGTAAGTGTGCATACCGCAACAGTTTTCGTTGTGGTTTTATTTATTTTATTTTATTTGGAAAACAAACAGTTAATGTATCTATTAAATCACAATTATAAAAACTAATTACCTGTTTTCGCATATAAGAATTTAGAAAAAAACTTGTTAACCTTAAATATTTAATTAAAATAATTCAAACTTTAAAAAGAGAAAGTAAAGTTACACTATAAAGTTACATTAGAGTTATAAATATTAAGAGTTATCGAACCAATTCAAACCAATCAACGGTCAGAAAGCACGCGACTGAAGTAGGCTGGATCAGACTCAAAAAAGATCTTCAATAATCAGTCGAAGTTTTTAGTATTAAGTAACTATTATTACCTGTCATAATGAGCGCGACCCTGTTTCCCTTGAATATTTTGTTTTCCAATAAGATTTTATTTTTCCAATAAGTATGTCAAACGTTACAATCTTGTGATTACAAGATTCCTATAGGAAATTTAATCAAGATTATATTGGTAGTATCAGTTTTATGATTGCTTTAGTAGTAAGTTCGAATTTTACTATTTATTGAAGAGACATCACCTGCCTATTTTTGCATGCGCAAAAATTGCTTGACCTCTAATGCCTATAGTCCAGCAGGGCGATATTGCGAATTTTCGCTGACCGGTTAAGTAACTTACCCTGCAGTAACCGAGTCAATTTGCTGTCCCTGTAGCTGATGAAGCTCCTGTTGGTTCCGTCTCCGAGAGCAGATATCACGTTGCCCAGCGCCAATAGACCCTGGTTGATCTTCACGCCTTCTTTCAGTCGCTCACCGCTGGCTTTCGTCTTCTTGATGCGTTCTGAACCAGCTAAGTCCACAAGGTGGAACTTGGAAGTTGTTGCTAGGTTTCTGCAAATAAAACCCGGACTTGTTGGTAATAGTGAGTCAGATTCGTTGGTATAACATTTGGCCTTACCCGAACCGTTAGTGAGATTCGTTGGTATAAGATTTGGCCTTACCAGGACTGTTAGTGAGATTCGTTGGTATAAGATTGGGCCTCACCCGGACTGTTAGTGAGATTCGTTGGTATAAGATTTGGCCTTACCCGGACTGTTAGTGAGATTCGTTGGTATAAGATTTGTCCTTACCCGGACTGTTAGTGAGATTCGTTGGTATAAGATTTGGCCTTACCAGGACTGTTAGTGAGATTCGTTGGTATAAGATTTGTCCTTACCCGGACTGTTAGTGAGATTCGTTGGTATAAGATTTGGCCTTACCCGGACTGTTAGTGAGATTCGTTGGTATAAGATTTGGCCTTACCCGGACTGTCAGTGAGATTCGTTGGTATTAGATTTGGCCTTACCCGGACTGTTAGTGAGATTCGTTGGTTTAAGATTTGTAAGCTTATTAAGGAATGTGTTATTACTGGAGGAAAGCGTTAGCTGAGTCAGTCGTGAGAAGCAATGGCGGCGATGAGCTCACCACTTGTCACGTCTATATTTCCCAGATGGTGCAACCCACTGTGAAAAGAGGCCCATTGAGGCTCTGCCTACCCTTTCGGGGAAAAAGGCGTGTGTCTATGTATGTATGTATGTTTGTTGTTGGTAAGATTCCTTGGGATAAAATAGTTGTCCTGACTGCTAGCTTATTAACGAATGTGTTAGTACTGGAAGAAAGCGTTAGCTGAAAACTAATCTGGGTATCTTCAAGGCTAGAGTGAATAGGTGCCTTCTAGACCTTTGTGCTCCATCTTCGGCCACATCGTCACTTACCAACAGGTGAGATCGTGGCTAAGCAAAGGACTATTAAAGTAAAAAAAAAAGCAATGGCGGCGATGAGCTCACCACTTGCCACGCTGGTGCAACCCATGATCCAAGAAAACAAGATCTGCCATTCCGAGACTACCACGTGACTAACACCAGATGACGTCACTATCCAGTTGCCACTTTATTGCAACAATAACAATTACGGAAAAAAAAAATATTAGAAAAGGGCAAGACAATGATGATGAAAGCTTGTTTGTGAAAAAGGTTTTTTTTATACTACTTTAATGACGGAACAATCCGATGGCCCATCTGATGTTAAGCGGTAACCTCTGCCTGTGAACAGTGCATTCTCACATAGGTCACGTCCACCTAGGACGCGCCCTATGTGGCATTGCACTGCGCCCGCCACCATGAGACATAAAGATGAACAGTTTCATGTGCCTGTAATTTCACCGGCACCCATACCCTTCAAACAGGAACACAGCAATGCAAGCACTACTGCTTTGCGGCAGAAATAGGCATGGTGGTAGTACTTCCCCGGACGAACTCTTTCACAAAAAAGCTCTACTACTACTAAAAGTACTACCACCATACCTATTTCTGCCGCAAAGCAGTAGTGAAAAAAATCAAAAGCAGCATTTCTGTGTTCCGTAGTAACAGGCAGTTGATACAACGATCACTTACTTGTCAGAGCGGCTTTCTTTTGCAATGATGATTGTGAAGACAGCGTGGCTTCGACTGGAAGCCTGGTTCATAGCAGTGGAGCCAGTGACGCGCCTTGACGAGCCGCGCTCTAATACCAGCATGGTCTCCATTGTTGAGGACACGGCTTGTTCTGTTATACCTGGAATGGAGGAAATGGGGGTTGTTTGACAAATGTTGAACCTTTTTTATGGTTCCGTACCCATAGGGTAATACGGGACCCTATTACTAAGACTTCGCTGTCCGTTTGTCCGAACCGTAATAGTAAGATGGTTAAAATTTTCACAAATGATGTATTTCTGTTGCCGCTATGACAACAAATACTAAAAAACAGAATAAAATATATATTTCAGAGGGCATACAACAAACGTGTGTTTTTTTGCTGTTTTTATAGGTAATGGTACGGAACCCTTTGTGCGCGAGTCCGACTCGCACTTGGCCGTTTTTTTTTTTTTCGAAAGGCGGACGCAGAAGCAGGCTCAGTGGCGGCGCGTCAATACGAGAAACATATGTTCATATTAAAATTCATATATTGCGATATATGGGTAAGTAACAAATGGTTATTTGTTTCAGTTAAATGTTCAGCCATAGTTCAGTGTTTAAAGCATGCAAACATCAGTAATTTAAAAGAAACACACACACACACAGAACTTCTAGTGTGATTAAATAGTTAGTCAATGTGAGCAATGTCCAGCAGTGGAGTAATGTGGGCTGATATGATCAACTTTATTTAGAAGAACTACCTAGGTTAGGGGCTATACTATAGATACGGCAGAACATTATCGTGTAGCTTAATAAAGGCGTAAAACACAAAAACAAAAATTATCAAGTGCGAGTCGGACTCGCGTGGAGAGGGCCGTACATGTAAGCTACCATAGTAACCACTATTTCCCGTTTCCCGTAGAAATTTAATGATACATTTTAAGGATTTTCGTTTAGGTTTTTCTGTAAACTATGAGGGATTTTATATAATGTTAAAACTAATTTACATTACATGATGCATTAGACAAGTTTTTCTTTTGATTTTCAACTTTTCCCCGTTTAATTAACTCCCACAATCAGTGGAAGAAAGCGATAGCAGTCAGTCGTGGAAAGCAATGGCGGCGACGAGCTCACCACTTGTCAAGTCTATATCCCACGATGGTGCAACCCACGGTGAAAAGAGACCCATTTGATTCTCTGCCCATCCTTTCGTGGAAAAGGCGTGTGTCTATGTATGTATGTAATGTATGTACGTAATTAGAAAGTTGGACGTTTAATGTACGAACAAGAAGAACTTGGTTGAATTTTTATATGGAGAAGAACATGTTTGGAATAAACCACATAGATAGATAGATAGAAAATTCTTTATTGCACAAGACAAAAAGCAGTACATAGGCGAACTTAATGCTAATTAGCATTTTCTTCCAGCTAACCTTTGTGTAATGTAGAGTGGATGGTAGTGCTATTAAAATTAATTATAGGTTGAGATTAAATGATAAACATAATTAAATACCTACTCTAAATAACTAGCTATATAAATACCTAACATAATAGAATATATATATAAATAATTCAATAAATAACATAAGCTCAATTTTGTTGGACATTTTGCAATGACAAAAAGTATTGGTACAGTTTGGACTTGAAGACTCCCATGGAAGCGGCTTTCCTAACTTCTACTGGAAGAGAGTTCCACAAGCCACATGTTCCACATCACATCACACTAATATTATAAATGCGAAGGTTTGTGTGTTTGTGTGTTAGTGTGTTTGTTACTTCTTCACGCTGAAACGGCTGGACGGATTTGGATGAAATTTGGAATGGAGATAACTAGACTCACGGAATAACACATAGGCACATTTTCATCCCAATATTCCCACGGAATCGAGACTTACGCAGGTGAAACCGCGGGGCGCTGCTAGTAAATAACAAATAAATAATACTGGACAGTTCACACAACATTATCTAGCCCCAAGCTAAGTAGAGTTTGTGTTATGGTTACTAGATAACCGATATACTTAATACAATATAATACGTAGATAGATTTTTTATTTTACATAGAAAATACCCAGAACACCCTGAACAAATATCTGCGATCGCACAAATATCTGTTCCGAGGCGGGAATCGAACCCGCAACCTCCTGCTTCGCAGGACAACCTTCGCCCGCCGCGCCACAGAGGTCGTCAATCATGATGGAACAAAGATCTTGCAAAAATAACAAACTTAACGGTACCTGGTAAAATGACGCCCTTGTTGATGTCCTCCCGTATCTCCATAACGCTATGTCCCCTCTCCTTCCCCGACAACAAATCATAGCACTGCTCTTGGTACAGCTCCATGAATGACACATTCACTTTGAAGATAAACTTGTCTTCATGAGTTTCTATGAAGTCAAATATGTCGGCCACAGCTTGGGGGATTACACCTGAAATGAAACGTGAGCTTATAAAAATAAGGTTGAGAATAGAATAGGTACATACATTATTATTTTATACATCATAGGAGACCAAACCCATGCTCCACCAAGGTTCTCTAGCTGGGTGGAGTATGAGGTACTTACAGGTCTTCATGCTCCAAGTTCTAGATAGCACTGTATAGCCAGTTGATATGCTATCATCATCATCATCATTGGCAGCTCAAATAATAGCCCACTGCTGGGTATAAGCCTCCTCAAACGCCACTCCAAACGGTTCTGTGCGATTTGCATCCAGGTTTTTCCCTCTAGGGCCTCTATATCATCCGCCCACCTGGCTGATGGTCTGCCACGGCCTCTAGTGCTCCCTCTCGGCCACCACTCGGTCAGGGCCTTACACCACCTGCAGTCACCAAATCTGGCCAAGTGCCCTGCCCAGCGCCACTTTAGTCTCGCAATACGGTCTCCAATATCTGCCACTTTGACAGATATTGGAGTGACGGAACTTGTAGATGGCCCACCTGATGTTAAACGTTAACTCTGCCTTTAACAATGCATTACCACATAGGTCACATCCACCTAGGACGCACCCTATGTGGCAATGCACTGCGCCTACCACCCTGAGACATAAAGATGATAAGCCATTTGATTTTTCCGTAATTCTAATCAAATAATTAAAAAAACATCCGCCTTTAGAAGTCCATTCACTGCTAGACTTACGCCTCCCAAGAATCTCACTAGTCTCACCACCTCAATCTTCAGACTTTTAAAATGTCTTAAGACTCTGCATTTTTTGTGATGAGAACGTAACACACCCAACAGTCACATACATAGTCCAAATCCCACTAGGATCCTCTGTGTCATGTGTATCAGGAACTAAGAGTACCATGGTACCACAACACCCAAACCCAGAACAAATGTTTGTAGATCATACAAATATTCATTCGGAATCAAACCAGCAACCTCTCGCATCTGAGCCGGCTGCTTGATCGCCGCGCCACATAAGAAAGTAAGGCAGATAAGAAATGTCGTCGAAGATAGGGCATACCTAGTTTCATGAACACTGCCCATCAAAGTTGGATTAGTCTGCTGACATCTTTGTTGAATTTGGACTTAACTGTATGTAGTTAAGTCAAATTTGTTATTTTGTACATACCTAGCTTGGTGGAATCCCCATCCGATCCAGAATAGTTTGTGCCCATAGTGTAGGTCTTACCGGAGCCTGTTTGACCATATGCTAGGATTGTTACATTGTAACCTGGAAAATTAAAATAATAATTTAATATTTTCTTGCAAGGAGTCTGGCAGTTTGCTTCATCGTACACCTTGGTTATAATGTATGTATATACATTGCACCTAGGTTACAACTAATCTTGCATCTCGGTTATAATGTACAAAAAATACAAAAAAAAATACAAATATTTATTTCATTAACTTAAAGTCTACAATGTATGTGTATAGGTAAACAGGATGAACGTGTCAATACTCAAGGAACTCAAGATAACTACTAGGCTTTCTTCCATCTGCCTCCAGTGAGTCCTTGAGTATTTTGGTCATATAGCACAGAAAAGCAGTGACAACTTAGAGAAGCTGATTATCACTGGAAAATATTGAGGGAAAGAGGCCACGGGGACATAGCCTATTACGTTGGACAGACCAAATCCGCACCCTCGATTCGAAATTCCATGAAGCCGTGCAGGTCACTGGCAACAGATCTCATTGGCGCAATATCGTCAAGCAGAAAGTGATCCATGGAGGGGGTCACGACTCTCAGAATTGAGGAATATGATGCGAGGAGGAGGATAGGTAAATAATGAATAATGAATAATGAATAATAATAATGAATCTGCTAGGATGGTACAGGCAAGTCGAGAGAAGCCTATGTTGGACTATGTTGGCAACCAGGCACTGGCACTGGTATAACACGCATTGTGTAAAAAGAATGGTGGTGGTCAAGCTTCTTCAGACATTCAAGTGTTCTTTTAACATGACGCATACTATACTGTCCGCCCCTTGTAGAAGAAACCAAGATATCACATCCTTGAAGAAAGATGTCTTCACAGTGATCTCATCAAAACCTATAAAATTCTGACCTACCAATACAAACTACCAGACCTGCCATGGCCACCAACCTAAATTGGTTCGAGATCCTGCCAATACTAAATATTATCATGATTATCATCCGTCTGAGTGACTGGTGACATAGGCCACCTTTTTTTTAATACTACTTGGATGACAGGACAAGCAGATGGCCCACCTGATGTTAAGCGGTACCCTCTGCCTATGAACAGTGCAGATCTCATAGGTCACATCAACCTAGGAAGCGCCCTGGCATTGCACTGCATCCGTCACCCTGAGACAAAGATGAAAAGTCTCATGTGCCTGTAATTTCACCGGAAACCATACCCTTCAAACCGGAACACAGCAATGCGAGCACTACTGCTTTGCGGCAGAAATAGGTATGGTGGTAGTACTTCCCCGAACAAACTCTCTCACAAAAAGCTCTACTACCACTTAGGTAGGTGGTGTTTCAGTTTGGCTTTGCATCATTGGGTAAGAATGTGGTATATGGAGAAAGGGTGCACCCCATCGAGGTTCCATCCATGCATTGGTGTTTCCAGATTGACAATCTGTCCATAGGGAGCATAGATACGTCATACTTTTTATTCCATCTCAGTAGATCCATATTGGATCTAGTGAGAAATAAATTTCTAGTACACCCACACCTTCGTAACTGGAGCTGGTTAAAGAATCTAGCGAGAATAATTCTCAATTCTCAATTCAATTCAATACATTTATTTCAGGCAACAGTGAAAAATGTACATTGTACCTATACAAAGGCCCATAGTAATATATACCTTACAATATATACAACTAACATACATATAAAGATATTTATAACTTAATCTAACACACGAGTGATCGCCGACGCGTCGCGGCCCGGGGATCACGTGACAGACGGCCTTTGAACCGAAGAACTCGAAACAAAGTTCGAGACAAAGTTAACATGAAAAATATTAAACGTTTAATTAAGAAACTGTTTGAAAATAATGAAAATCAATAATCTATAAATGTTTATAAAATTGTACAATCATGTTAGGTTTTTAAATGAGTTACGAATAATCTATCGAATAATCTATCGAATCATCCTGTTGCTGGGTTTTTTAGTCCAAGTAAAACAGGTTTGTGAGCGAACGAGTGAGTGAGCCATCGAACGGCCAGCAAGCACTTTTGCGTGTGTCTATTGTTGTGTGTGTTTATTGTTATCCGTCACTCTCACTGTTTTATTATTTATTATTTAGTTGTTGCATTGAATTAAGTACATATGATTCGTTGATATGCTTGTGTTTATGTATATCTATGTAATTAAGGATGTAATTGTATGTCTAGTTTAAGTATGAGGAATCTTTTTTGCGTCTTAGACAAGCCTCTAAGGTTTTATAGACGTTTTAGTTAAATAAAGGAAATGTTTGTGAATAAATAAAATAAAAAAAAAAAAAAAAACTTATTATTATTATTATTATTTAGACGAGCAGCTTTCGCTGATGTGCCTATTTCAGAGTGTTGAAATGTCTTAGTTTCACTCGCTGCACTGATTACACTTTAATGTCTTTAATTGTTAACAGTTTGTTCGTTCGCAACCAGTTATCTAATTTGTTCTTGAAAGCGTTTATTGATGTGGCAGTAACAACATCTTCAGGTAAATCATTCCAATTATGGACCACTCTGTTACTAAGGAAGTGCTGTGCAGTGTTTGTGTTGGATGGTCCACGTGATATTTTTCGACCACCCCTTTCGGCCAGAAGTCAGGGCACAAGTAGATCTTCAGATCCTCCGTAGGGACCCTCACCATAAATGAGCTAAAGCCCACATTATGACGAGAGTCCAACTTCACGACCCTCAATCCCACTCCGACTTTCCTCTTGACGTACTCCACCACTTCTGCGGCCTTCACGTCGAAGAAGACGCGGGACACGTAGATCTGCGTAGTGGGTACCTCCGCTTGGAAGTGCTGCTCACTGGATAGATGGTGAGTACCACACTGGTTCCGGCTAGAAGGCTTCCGTTTCTTCCTTATCACCTCGATAAAGCCCTCTGCATCACAGGGCTCCTTCCTTGGAGCCCTAGCGGTTTACAGATTCACAGCTCCGCTTCTTTCCCTTTTTCTGAGAGGCAGCAGGGTTGCTAGCCGCTACAGAAGCGTAGTCACTTTGTCAGGGAGGAACCAGTATGACCGGAGTCGGCTTCTCTGTGGTGCGAGAGAAACAGGTGGCGGGCCGAGGGCACGCGTTCGGTGTAATTGCGGCGGCGAAATCAGCTGAGGTGACACATTCCGATTCGACACTCAACAACGACACAGTGCACTTTGCACCTTGCTGCACGTTGACCTCGTTAGAGGCGGACAACCTACTTACTAAATTAATGTCACGTAATGACACCAACTCAGCACGCAAATTGGAGATAGCATCATCAGATGCCTCCAACTTAGTCTGCACTGCAGCCAGGCTTGTCTTCAAGAACGTGATGTCCCTCAGCAGCCTGGTGACGTCGACGTGGTCGAATCCCACTGGTGGGAGCTTATGCAGCTCCTTCGCAACAAAATCGGGCACGTCTTCAGGATCAGTCTCCTTGAACAGCGTCACGATGTCTTGAAGACTGATAACACTCTTTCTGTCTTGATAATACTTCTCAGTACATCCACACTGTCAAAAATTAGATCTACAGAGATAAAAATATCTCACTAGATCCACTATGGATCTGGACAATGGATCTACTGAGATTTAACGATACTTTTTAATTAAATACACTTACCTTGAAATAATCTTGCTATTAGACTTTTCACAGCTGTATCATAAAACTCCTGCTGATTGATGTGTTGCGGAAACACATGGTTGTATGTAAATGCAAGGTCTTTAATCTGAACTTGTGGATACCCAGCCACTACATCAATGCACTCATCACATCCTCTGTCAGTCTCATTCTGCATTAGCGGCCTGATCCTGAGAGCCACTTGGACAGTGTCTATTGTACCTTTGTTCTCAAGTTCAACCATCTTGGAGGCTCCAATGTATTTTGCAGTAATAATACACTACTTATATCCCTTAAATTGCTAAAAATTAAGACTATTTCATATTGTTTTTCTTGGTTTCCCGTGCAAGGATCAGGGATTTGGGCAGTTGTCAAGTTTTATTTTTTTCACAAATGGCATTCAAGCTTTCAGTTTCCCGCTGAAATGAGTTCTGGAACGAAAGAGGTAGTATTTAGTATTTGAGTATTACAAAAGTAAAGTTCAGAAGCAACGCTAAAGTTACAAAATACTGAATCAGCACGAGAAAAGTTTCAAACATTGGTTAGAAAGGGAAATCTGAAGAAAACTTACTGTATTGTTGGTTCATGTGTCTTATTAACTGATATTTCTCAAACCAATGGAAACCTATCCATGGTTAGCTTTTATCACTAAAACAATGTTCAAAAAATAGGCAAGTCAAAAACCAAACTAAACCACGAAAATCATTCAATTCAAACACTTTCAAAATCCAACGGGCCGGCCGTCAGGGCAACGGCCGGAAGGGACCACAGAACAATAATATTCTCTGGCGAGAGGACGGGTGGACGGACGACGGCCGCCGTAGAAGGTATAGACGGAGACGAGAGTATAGACGGAGTATAGACAGCCGCCGGCTACGTAGTACATCTGTTGTCAATTCAATAGTAGAAGCACGAATGTACTACTTTCATGGCTGGCCGCATGGACTTAGTATACAAACATGACTAAGCGCTCTACAATATTATAATACCGAAACAAGACCTTATTCAATTTAAATTACCGTCATAGATAGAGGAAAAACGAGCCAAGAAAGATAGGTAGAATAGAGTTAGTTTGTCCCTTTCTAACACTTGAAATGATAGCTTGATGATAGCAAGGGTGACCATGACCATTATATAGGTAAATACTTAGAGGTCATCTATACTACAAATCTAAAAGTTGGCCGTTGCGAGACGCCCAGCAGACGAGAAACATCACGGCATGGCTGCGTCACGCCGTTTGCCGACACTGAACACTCGGTAAGTAATCAGTAAAAAGGTTCGATAACACTTTTTGTGATATTAGAAAAAAAGACATGTTTCTGTTAAGGTTGAGCATGCACCCTGTTTAAGTATAGATAATAAATACATTGTGTGTCAATTAAAAAGCTAAGCTTGACATCTTGTTCTGTCTGATATTAAAAGAAAAACTGCGATGAAGATTGCGTTTTAAATTTATCGGTTATTTAATAAAAATCGGGATTAGTCTTCCCGTAAGGGTTTCCTACGAACACAAGCCCAGTCCCGAGTCATCTACTATAAGAGGTCAACATTTTATTAAACGAAATTAACAAAAAGTGTTATTGATTTGTGATACTGATCAGTTACCAAGCCTCCAGTTTGAATCTAGCTGCATAAATAACTGTGATAAATAATTTGATTTATATAATGCTTGTTCCTCTCCACGTTCTGTAACGTTACGATTCGTCTAGAAGGTCATTCCAAGGCGAACCGCAAGCTGCATGTTAGAATAGGAAAACAAAAGTATCTAGACCTGCTTAGTCAACGTAGACGTGCTACAATCTGCCTAGGTACGTTGTTACACCTAATTTAGTAGCTAGGGAGTATAAATAAATCTTCAAGCCACTAGACTACTACAGGTACTGCTTCTAACGAGTGATGGATTAAAGGCAACCTTATGGTGGAGACATCCGGGTGAAAGTCGGCTCCGGCAATGAAGGTGGACCAGAGGTGGCAATGGTCAGGAGCCGTTGAACACCCGAAGAGCCAGGCTAGGTGGTGTGGGCGGCCCTGTCGATGTAGATGGCCACTCGAAATCGTAGCTCAGGTGACACAGACGACCCCGAAGATGGCGAAGTCCCGCAGCTCAAGGTGACCCAGACGGTCACCGAGGATGGCGATGTCCCGAAGTTCAGGCGGCTCAGTCAGCCCCGAGGATGATGATGGCCCGCAACTCAGGTGGCCAAAGCCGGTGCTTGTGGTCTTATGTTGTAAAATAAAACTTCAGAAATGTAGAGGTAAAGTCCAGGCTCAGACTAGGCTTCTTCACTAGACTCCCGATAAGACTCTGAGCTAGACTGATTTTATTTGAAAAAGGGGCCGGCTTTTATACAAAATTTGACATTCTTAATCTAAAAGTATATTATTATTATTATTAATCATTTATTTCAGGTTATTTACACCCATAAAATTAAATCTATATAAACCCATTAAAACACAAAAACATTAAAACGAATCCAATAAAATATAAATCAAAGATATTATTATAAAATTATATAAAATTAATGTCACAAAATATCACAAATTAAAATAAAATTACACAAAATGGACAACACGAAATTAAAATATGAATTGAATTGCATTGAATTGCATAGAATTGTAAATTAAAATATGAAATGAAATTAGATCAGATGGAGCCCATCATTATTTTCATCCATCTGTTTTGAATGGGGCAGTCAGCCCGCGCTACAATCATCTTCAGGATGCCGTTGCCGCTGCCTCGAGCACGCTGGAGTAAGGAAGCGACTCTCTTGCGAATAATCGCTTGAGAGCCGTCCGTGCGCGCCTCCGCGAACATCCCCGATGCGCTGCAAAAGCGAGGCAGCCGCATCAGCATCCTGAAGATATTGTTGTATTGGACTCGCAGCGAGCTGGCAGCCCGCTGGGTGTGGTTTAACCAGAGGCTGCTCGAGTAGAAGGACTGGCAGTAAGCCTTAAACAGAGTGATTTTCACTTCTCTCGAGCAGCGAGCGAACCGGCGTGCGAGCATGTTGCCCCGAACTGCCAGCGCTCTGCGCTCCCTTTCAACATCCTCGTTATCTTTTAAGTCTTCGTTGACAATGTGCCCCAAATATTTAAAACTTTTGACTACTGTTAGAGCCGCACCATGGAGCATTATAGGTGGAACATGGACTGGTCGAACTCTACCACTCTTAAACACGAGGACTTCGCTCATTTTAGAGTTATATCTCAGTCCATTTTCAGCTGCAAATGCCTCACATATCTTTACTAGTTTACAAACGGATCCCACCGACGGTCCCAGCAGCACCATGTCATCTGCGTAACTCAGGTTATTTACCGCGACTCCGTCTACAAAACAACCTGTGTGGGTACTGCTGAGCTCGCCGATGAGATCATTAACATAGAGATTGAACAGCAGAGGAGATGTAATACCGCCCTGCCGCACACCGCACTCCATGCCGTATGAGTCAGACAACGCCCCCGCCCATCTCACCTGGTTTCGCTGGCAGTGATACCAGTTTTTCAGTAAGGAGACAATATCAGCTGGCACACCCGCCGCCCCCAGTCTGCACCAAAGCTTATCATACAGAACTGTATCAAAAGCCTTGGACAGGTCGAGGAAGCAGGCGTATACCGGCGTCTTCCTTTCCGTGTAGTACCTAACAGCCTGCTTAAGACACAAGATCGCGCTCTCCGTCGAGAGCCCAGCCCTAAAACCGAACTGGGCATCGTGAAGGTGGACGTGTCGCAGCATTACGTCATTAAGCAAGCTGTCCAGGACCTTTGCCATTATGGTCGCCAGTGAGATGGGCCGATAGTTGTTTTTGTCTGACGCATCTCCCGTTTTGCATTTCACAATCGGTACCACAACAGTTTTAGTCAGCTCTTCAGTTAGGTAGCCATGACACAAACACAGATTGTAAAACATGGAGAGCACGCGCGGCAGATGAACACCCGCATATCTCAGATGCTCAATGCTGAGACTATCATGCCCAGGAGATTTGCCGCGTTGCATAGTTTGAATAGTTTTTCGCACTTGTTTGGCTTTAAAACTTGTAATCCTCTCGTGCATGACAGACCCAACACCGATCAACCCAGACACGCTAGAGCTCAATGACGGCTTCACTCTAAAGTGATCTTTGAAAAGATCAGCAATCATGCTATGATCACTAACATCATTCACACTCACAGGGAGGCCAGACTTTGCATTCATTTTGTTGGTTTGTTTCCAAAAGTGCTTAAAGTCTCTGGCCGAGTGATGAGAGGCAAGAATGTCCATTCTGATCTGTTCTTGTCTATCTTGACACCACTTAAGTTGTTTTTTAAAGGACTTCCTGCTCTCACACATATCGTCATAAACTCTACCACTAATTGGCTTACCAGCTTCAATCCAGATCAAAAACTTCAGCCTGGCCTCTCTGTGGAAAGCTGCTACATGTTTATTCCATCCTACAACATAACCACCTCTCCTCCGCGTTCTCCCTCGCTCATAAGAAGATGCTGCGGCTTCTGTTAGGATAGTAACTAGTTTAAAATACATATTATCCAATATATTTCTATGCTCTAAGTCATTCCAAAGACCGTCACAACAATGGGAGAGCTGTGCTGGAAAATCCACTTCCCTCAGACTAGAGTTACATAACTTATGGTAATAATCAATCTGACTAGTGTTACGCTCTCCCCATACAACTTTATTAGTAAACGATGTCAAGTTCACATCTATCTTAACATGTAGCTTGCCTAAGTTACATTCCATAAAAAGTGGGAAATGGTCAGACCACTGCACCCCGTGCTCTACCCATAAGCGACCGACAGAGGGCAGCGCAGCGCCAGTCACGACACAGTGGTCCAACCACCTCGCACAGCCGTGAGCCTCACTAACAAAAGTATAGGTACCTGATTCAGCGCCTAGCATATTCATGTCTGCACTTGTCCAATTTTGTTCTGTACAAAAGTCTAGTAATTCATTACAAAACAGTTCTCTAGGATGTGCATTAAAATCCCCCAATATGTAGATAGCGTCCGTGTCCCTTGCATCCTCAATGATTGAACTTATTTTACTTAAACATTGTGTGAAGTCCGGTAAATTCTCGTAACAGTCAGGGGTCCGTAGGCATGTAAACACTAAATATCATCAAAGATCTATCACATAATCTGACATTTATGGCTGTCAAACGCACATCATCGCACTCCACAACACTTACTGACCGAAAGACACTTTTTCTCCACAGTAGCGCGACCCCGCCGTAGGGCCGTCCTCGTAGTAGTCCGACAGACGTGTCGACCGCAGAAGTCCCGGTGCCCCCGAACTCGTCAGCTATAGTAGTCAACATAGACAAATCATGCGGCAGCAACCAAGTCTCCTGCAGCGCGATAACATCCGCCTGCCTGCAGAGACTTCGAACACCCTCCATTGATCGCTTGAGCGATTTACAGTTAAACGAGACGAACTTACAGTAATCTGTGCTATCCATTATGAGTGCTATGAGATGGCCTCTCTTCAACAGGCACCTGCGAGCGGTACTCATTCGGCAGGTTAACAAAACGCCTGAACGATATTCCTCTGGGCCAAAAACTAACATCGAGAAATGTTTGCACGTTGTGTTTGCTAACAAAAAACTTGTAGGCGTTATAGTTTCGTTCCTTAGCCATTTTCATTTTTATCGGCGATACTGTCTCTCGAGTTTTCGCCAGAATGTATTCTGCAATGTCAGCCTCTGAGACATCTTTGTGTACATTGGTAATAAAGAGCGGGATTTTAGTATCAGCGGCTTTAAATTTACTATTTTGCTCCAAAATGGCCTTTCCCTTACTCGTAGTAAATTTATTTCTCAGGCGCCTCCTCTGCACTAATTTCCATTCATCATCCCTTTCCGGTACATGCCATAAACCTCTTGCTCTTCCTATCTCAGCAAAAGAAAGTTTATTTTCAGAAGATAACTCCTTTATCTCTTTGCCATTCGATTTCACATTCAAATTCGTCACATCTTTACATTGAGGTCCACACAGTAATGCGGGCCCTGGCTGCAACGGAGCCGACTCACTCACAGCATAGACCGAGGCGGCGGTGGCGGCGGCGGCTGCGCAGGTCGAGCCCAAGTGACTCACACGCGGCCGCGCACATTCTGGCGTAGCGACTATGACGCGCGCTGTGGCGCTAGCGGTGGAACTAGCCGAGCGAACACGAGAGCGCTCCGAGCACGGTCGGGTCGGAGTGGGTTCAATGACCGACGGCAGCGGCGGCGGGGACAGTGAGGCCATAGAGGCGATTGCCATCGGCCCACTATTTAATAGATTTGCGCCGCGCGCGCGGGTAGACACAAAATGATCGTAGCGATGGTGAATAGGGGTATCAACTATCGAGTCATATCTGTTAGAGTGCAACTTAACTTCCAGATTATGTAGCTGTTCAGTAGTGACGTACGTGTTTTTTAAACTCTCCATCTGCACTTTCAGTAGGGTTATGTCCTTCAAAAGCGCCGAGCAATCCAAGTGATCAAAAAGCACAGGAGGCAAACGGTGCAAATCTTTAGCCACAAAAATCGGTATTGACTCGGGATCGAGACTTTTAAGAACAGTAATAATATCTTCTAAGTCTCTCTGTGTCTTTCCCTCGCTTTTCTTCTTCCGCATTATCTTCCGTATATCTGTAGTAATCGAGTCGAACAGAAGATTTTTCGACTTCTCCACCTCTTCCATTTTAAAAGCTGATACACAAATGCGCTCCAAACTTTCTTCGTCCATAACATCAATTTTATTCGTAATAAACGCCAACACTTCATTAATAACTACATTGCAACTTGCACATTTAACTGTGCTCGACGTCATGATTACGATCGAAATTAATACGCGACGCGACTCTGTACACGACCGCTCAGTAGCGACGCGGCTCGCCTATCGCCGTATAGTTGTTATTCCAATTACAAAATTATAGTTCGAAACTAGTAGTTAACTTATTTTTAAAATTCAAAATTTCAAACCAGGCAGTCAAATTATGCGAGGTTTGAATCAAAAACTATTAGAACCTATAACAAAGAACAGGTTCAAAAAGGTTTTCACGCCAAACATTTGAATATAGAAGAAAATATCATGACAAGAACGACAGCTTGTTTATCCTAGAAACATCAGAAAAATATAAAATGAATGGCTAATTTTCAGCCTAAAATAAGAGAAATTACATGAAAAGGATACCGAAGCATGGTTTTTGGCGTGAATAGACCTAGATACAGGCTCCTGGACCAAAACAATATGTCCAAATACATAAATAAAGCAAGCCTACCTAACTCGTAAGTATTATTAGCTGAAAACGTCGCATGCCCCAAAGGCAAACCCTACAGTTCTTAGGTGTCTATGGAAAAAGTCTCCTGCACATGACTTGATTTTATGGTCACCGTATTAAAGTAGACACACTAACTCTGTAGTTCTTAACTTGCTCGGCTCGTTTTTCAGCTGCGAGCGCTCACAGCTCTCAGTCCAATGTAATTTGTTGCAACTCGGAATAACGAAAACCGAATTGCGACTCGAAATGTGGTAATTTGTATGGAGTCACCGATGAGCGCCCCTAGCGGATAAGTTGCGGAACTTATTTGCTAGTATGGGTTTCTTTGGTTATACCGACTACCGAAAAACGAGTCGGAAATCCACTCACTGCGATCATTTCGTGAGACCAACTCACGATTACAACCGTTTTTCTGCAAAATGCGATGCTGAGTTCCCAAATTGACAGTACTATGATCGAAATCACTCGAAATACGATAATCATTTCGTGTTTCACTCTCACTTGGGTTTTGGACGGTGAGAAGCTTGTTTTCGTTATCTCGAGACCAAATCTTGGAGTATTTTGGAACTTTTTTTTTTCTTTTCTAATTCATTTATGTCTTTTTGATATTTTCTAGCATTATCTAATTTTATGAATCGTCTAAATTGGATAGGGATCCGAGATAACCTATAACGAAAACAGCAAACGCAGGTAGAGTTGTAAAAAACAATGCCCATAGAATATGAATAAAATATTTACTATCAACTCCATAAACTTTATCATAATCTGAAATTACATTGGACTTGTCCACATTTTGTAGTAGCTTCACTTTTCTATTACATAGAAGATTTTTGTTTGTGTTTCTGAAACAAACAAACAATATAACTTTTGAAACTATCATGGTTATGTACATAATTTTCACTAGAAAAAGATAAAAAAAAAAAAAGAAAAAAAAAAAAAAAAGAAAAAAAAGAAAGAAATTTCTAAGATTTTTTTTTTTTTTTTTTTTTTTTTTTTTTTTTTTTTTTTTCTAGAAAGAGATTTTTACATACCGAGAATGGTACAAGAGGCAATTGAGATTACTAAGTACAGAAACTTCAATAGAGAAGATGGTTTTCAATTATCTGGAGTATGGAAGCCTGTGGTAAGAATGTGTAAGAATCAAAAAAGTGTGGTACCTGCTACGCGTCCGGACACCGTTAGTGTTGTGTGTCGAGTTGGTGTGAATTGTGACAGTGAAACCGATGGTAGTGGTATCGTTCGTAATAAAAGAGTGAGAAAGAGGGTAGATCGATATATCTGCCAATAACATCTACTCGCAAAGACTTTAGTCAGTTCTCCCGTGATCATGGCGCATGCAACTGTGCCGAAATATCGGGAACATATAAAACTCAAAAATCATGGTAAATATCCCGTTTCTAGTGAAAACAAACAATAGCACCTATTTCAGAGCTTTTTTAAAAAAAAATGGCAATTTAAACGTTTTTCCTTGGAGGAATGAATGCTTTAAGCGACACTGACTGCTTCAAAAATCAAATTCCATAGAGATTTGGTAGCATTTCACGTTTCAAATTCAATGCGCCATCTTTCTAAAACCAACAAGTTACGAGTAACTCGGAAGTTATGGGTGAGCGCTCGATCAACCGATTTACGAGTACGCCGAACACTTAGGGTAAGGTGAAAGATGTATCGATTGAAATGACTCCATTCGGTAACGAGAGCTCGCTACTCGGAAGTCGGAAGTCGGTCGAATTTCTTTGCAAAACTTAGCATAAGCCCTCTGTTTGTATACTAAGTCCATGGCTGGCCGTTGGCCTGCAGGCACCAGGCACCGCACCACAGACCACAGACAAACAGTGCTGACTGACACTGGCAGTATTGCCTGCCTCGAAGCAAGCACCAAAAAAAAGAAGAAAACAAAAAAAAACATCAAAGAAAAACGAGCGAAAATTAATGTTTAGATTTTAATCAATGTTTGAAGAACCTTCGAAACTTTGGTTAAACAGGTCGAAACAGGAATTAATCCAATCATCGAAAGTCTTTTATGTCGAGGTGTTCTTGGTGTTGTTGCTGCTGAATTGGTAATAAATTAAACATCGATGTTCTCAACAACATGTTTGTAATTTGGTAGCGTCACGTCATGCCACCTCGAACTAGAACCAGGGCTACTAAAGATTTGAAAGAAAATGTTCATGTTGTGAAGAAAACCAAGGTAAAAAGTGATGGGAAAATAACGAAGCCGAGGAAGGCTTTGGCGGACAAAACCAACTCGCTTTCTGACGACAATGCTTCAATAGATGTCCCTATCAAAACTTCCAAGGTTGCCTTGAAAAATAAGGCGCCAAAGACTATTTCCAATGATGGTGTGAGACCACGTCGTGTTAGGCGACTCCCGACTCGGTATATCGAACCTCAAGTTCTAAATAACCTGTCAAACGAGGATATCCCACTGGAAAACCAGGCATCTGTGATTTCTATTACTGGTACATCACACACTAAGCCTCTACCTAAACATGAAAAAGTGCAGCAACCTCCGCCTAGAGATAATAAGTTATTATCTAAAAATGAAGAAGTTAAGCTAACTACAAACAGACCAAACAGAAAATGCCTTTTACAGTCATCCAAAGAACCTGAGACAGTTAAAACAAAACCACCAATTAAACAAAATCATTGCATATCTTCCCCTGTCAATACTCCTTCGCAATGCTTAGATAGCAGTTTGATTACACACCACCCCAAAAGAATTTGCAAGTTACCACCTAAGTATCATGAATTTTCAATCAGTCCTAACAAGTTCATTCCACTCCATCCATCCCATGCAAGTACCCCAATAGTACAAAAGAAGGCCAAAGCTCTAAATAATGAAAATGTGACAAAACTAGGCCTAGAAAAAAGGCGGACACGGAAAGACAAGAATAAAGAAAATAACAACGATGAAAATACAAAAGGCATTGAGCATTATTTATCGAAATCCTCAAAAAGAACAGCTGCAAAATATACTTCAGTCAGTTCAAAAGATAAGACCAATCCTGACACCAACAACAACCCTAAAGTTAAAAGAACATTGACTAAGAGAGTTATCAGTACGAAATCTCCTACAAAAAGTCCCAAAGCTAGCACAAAAACTGATTTTGGGAAAAGGCTACTGGATAAAAGCTTTTCATTCAGAGTGTTGGAAGATAGAAAGTCTCAGGATAAAGACCAAGATGTGTATGAATTCACCTTCGATCCCAATGAGGAGCCTACTCCGAAGAAAAAGCGAAAAAAAGTCGTCAGAAAGAGGCCACCAAAGCCCAAAACTGTTGTTTTGAAAAATAACTATGACAAAAATGTACAGTTAGCTTTAAATGCTCTGAAAAGTAAGATAAAACCTTCACAGCATCAAAATAAACAGCACCCACAGACTCAAAGTGTACCTACAAATGTACCAACAGTGGATAAAAACACTGTTTGCAAGATGGAACGTTCACAGCCGCAAAATACGCAGCACCCACAGACTCAAAGTCTACCAACAAATGTACAAACTGTGAATAAAAACACCACCAGAAAAATTACTATCATAGAAGATATTACAATAAAACCAGCGGCTGAAAACAAGTCTTTGAACGACACCCCTTCACTACCAGTGAATGAATCGGCCAAATCCATCCACATGTCGAACTATGCATCCATTCGTGTTGAAGACATTGCTGCAGATTTTGAACAGATGGATAATGATGAGATAAACTACTCTCCTGTCAATTCCCCCTGTCATGCAACCCCTGAGATTCAAGAAAACGAAAGCCATATTATTGCTGTTAGTAAAGACCCTCTCAACTTACAAGGAGATACAAGCTTCTTCGATGAGCAGCCCGTAGCTAGCAGCAGTATGAACGCATCAGCCCGACACCCCTTGGCCAGCCCTTGGAGGGTTGAATTTGGCAACTTGCCAGTTAGATGGCAAGCTGATACCTATGTCAAACCGAACATGACACCGGCAGTAGAAAGTTCTTTTATTAATTCGGAAGAAATCAGTAAGAAGAAGCATGTTTACACAAATCTTCTTGCTGAAGAGCCTTTTCTTCAAGACGACGGTCCTAATCTGAAGCAGACCAGTATAATATCATTCATGAGAGAAGTCGCAGAAAGGAGCTTGAAGAAGAAACGAGCCAGGTCTGTTTCACCAACGAAAGCCAATTCCTTGTTTGAGGATATGACCAACACTGATGTAGCATATAAAACATCTAAAAAAGCAAAGAAAGATAATGTTCCAGCTACTCCTAATGCTTCAAACAGTAGCAATGATACATGTGAGAAAGAAAATTCAAATGAAAATAACGAAAATCACAATGAAAATTCAATCCCTAAAGAAAACTTAAACCTTATTGAAGAGTCGCCAGCTAAAAAGTCTAAAAAGAAACTCAGAGATGACAAATTCTTTGGCTTTGATGAAAGTGAAAGATACGACCAAGAGAATGTTTCACCCGTCAAAAACATTCAACATGCACAAACCAGCAGAGGATTACGGGCAAAGTCTCGAGCTGTTCTCCAAGAGGTCAATGCATTGTGTGGTCCTACCAGAGCAGTTTTACCCGTCACAGCAATATCTAAGCTGGCTAGTTCAGATGTTGTGGAAAAGCTTTATGAGCAGTTGAAGTCTGCTGATGATGCCCCGCAGTTTCCGGAGAAAGGGATTGAGGATGATAAAACGGCAGATGATGAGCCCTTGAGGGATGATGATGATAGCCAGTCTGTGCACTTGTTTGAGGATGTTCAAGTTATACATCATTTGAAGGTAACTTTCATATTTTGTTACATACACACTCGCCTTTTTCCCCGAAAGTGCAGGCAGAGCCTCAAATGGGCCTCTTTTAACCGTGGGTTGCCCCATCGTGGGTTGCCCCATCGTGGGTTGCCCCATCGTGGGAAATAGACGTGAAAAGTGGTGAGCTCGTCGCCGCCATTGCTTCCCACGACTGACTCTGCTAAGTCTGCTATCGCTTTCTTCCAGTAATAACACATTCCTTAAATAAGCTAGCAGCCAGGACATATCTTATACCAACGAATCTTACAAACAGGTCCGGGTAATCCCTTTGTCGGCTGTTACGTCATCCACGGGAGGAGATGGAGGGGTCTATTCTTGGGCCGGACACACCACGGCAAATACAAAGTGGGATTGTTATTCACAAACATAGTAACAGCATAGTAAAAACTGGTTTGACAACCTATGATCTTACAGCTAATGAATTTTCACTGAAATTAGTGTTTGTAACCTTGACCTCATATTATTAACTAGTTTCTAAAACGTGTCCTACTATTATGATTTGTAAGCATCCACGCGATGGATCCAGCAGACGGCCCACCTGATGTTAAGCGGTACCGTCTGCCTATAGTGCACTATCACATAGGTCGTGCCCACCTTAATATAAAAAGATATAAAAATTGAGAACCTCCTCCTTTTTTTTTTGATGGTGGTTAGAAATAGATCAAAATCTTTAGAGCCAGTTACTACAACTATTTCTGTACACACAATCTATTGCTCAGGGTAAGTGGATGCTACTAACAAATGGTTTATCCTTCCACAGCCCACAAGAAAAAGCTATAGCAAAACAAAGAAAGTAGCATTCCAGCAATCCACCTCAGAAAGCGACCCTTGGAAACATGTCACTGCCAGGTCGAGTGATGAGGAGGACCTCGGTGATCTGAACTACCAGATGCCCAATGTCAAACACAAGAAGATTACTAAGAAGAAGAAGACTAAGAAACAATTTTCTAAGAAAGAGGTAAGTTGACATTTAAATTACTGTATAGCATCTATCACCGTGTTTCTGTGGAGTTTCCGGGCCAAGAATAGAGCCCTCCATCTCCTCCCGTGGATGTCGTAACAGCAGGCTAAGCGATTACACCAGGGTATAGGCTGCAGCATCGGCCTGGGTATTCAACACCACTTGGACTTGTACTTGTAGAGCAGACTCTTCTTCGCAACTAGGCCACCAGGGGGCCCTTTTTGCGTGACGGGTGGGGGCTGCTAATCCAGCCACCCGATGTCCTCCAGGAAGGCTAGCATCTCGCCAAGGCGCAGGCCTGCCTGGGCGTCCTCGGTATGTTTTCCTCTGGGACGCCACTCTACTGCACTCCAGAGGCCGTAGACCAGTGTTTTTCAACCTGTGGGTCGCGACCCCCTGAAATATTTTTTCATATCATGGGGGTCGCATCATGAAAAAGGTTGAAAAACACTGCCGTAGACAAAGTGACATACTTATAGTGATGTCGCTAGTAGAAAAGCCAACAATGTATGAAATTGACGTAAGTTATCGAAATGTCACGTGGTATTGTATTACAATTTTATCCAAAATATAAGTCCGATTGACTGTTTTCGTTTGCGCAGAAAAGCGCAGACCGACAGTAGCCGGACGTATAGTATAGTTCTGTCCCGCTCACATCTAAGAGTTGACTGATAAACAACGGGCCGCAATAACAGCGCAAGATTTTAGCGCGCGATTGCTATTGGTAGAAAGAAGGTTCCCGAGGTATAGAAATTGGTCTACGGCGCAAGTACATCGGGGCGACTTATATTGGGTTGTTGGGTGAAACTTTACGACTGTAGAAATAATCGCTTCGAAGCGAATGCCATTTGGCTAGGCCGGCAGGCGTACATGCGCTGGCGTCTCGTCCACACTGTGCATTTGGCTAGGCCGGCAGGCGTACATGCGCTGGCGTCTCGTCCACACTGTGCATTTGGCTAGGCCGGCAGGCGTACATGCGCTGGCGTCTCGTCCACACTGTGCATTTGGCTAGGCCGGCAGGCGTACATGCGCTGGCGTCTCGTCCACACTGTGCATTTGGCTAGGCCGGCAGGCGTACATGCGCTGGCGTCTCGTCCACACTGTGCATTTGGCTAGGCCGGCAGGCGTACATGCGCTGGCGTCTCGTCCACTCTGTGCATTTGGCTAGGCCGGCAGGCGTACATGCGCTGGCGTCTCGTCCACACTGTGCATTTGGCTAGGCCGGCAGGCGTACATGCGCTGGCGTCTCGTCCACACTGTGCATTTGGCTAGGCCGGCAGGCGTACATGCGCTGGCGTCTCGTCCACACTCTGCATTTGGCTAGGCCGGCAGGCGTACATGCGCTGGCGTCTCGTCCACACTGTGCATTTGGCTAGGCCGGCAGGCGTACATGCGCTGGCGTCTCGTCCACACTGTGCATTTGGCTAGGCCGGCAGGCGTACATGCGCTGGCGTCTCGTCCACACTGTGCATTTGGCTAGGCCGGCAGGCGTACATGCGCTGGCGTCTCGTCCACACTGTGCATTTGGCTAGGCCGGCAGGCGTACATGCGCTGGCGTCTCGTCCACACTGTGCATTTGGCTAGGCCGGCAGGCGTACATGCGCTGGCGTCTCGTCCACACTGTGCATTTGGCTAGGCCGGCAGGCGTACATGCGCTGGCGTCTCGTCCACACTGTGCATTTGGCTAGGCCGGCAGGCGTACATGCGCTGGCGTCTCGTCCACACTGTGCATTTGGCTAGGCCGGCAGGCGTACATGCGCTGGCGTCTCGTCCACACTGTGCATTTGGCTAGGCCGGCAGGCGTACATGCGCTGGCGTCTCGTCCACACTGTGCATTTGGCTAGGCCGGCAGGCGTACATGCGCTGGCGTCTCGTCCACACTGTGCATTTGGCTAGGCCGGCAGGCGTACATGCGCTGGCGTCTCGTCCACACTGTGCATTTGGCTAGGCCGGCAGGCGTACATGCGCTGGCGTCTCGTCCACACTGTGCATTTTCATCTTCATCTTTCTATTCAACTTTCGTTTGACGCTTTCAATAATTGAATGCGTTAATGAACGCAACACCAGTCCTAGCTTCTTCTTTTTGGAAACATGTGCGACGAGAATATTTTACTTGGCGGAATATTGCAGCTTACTTGGTTATAAGAAATTCCAGAAAAAAAAGAACCAATAGAAAGTTTTGGATACGAGGTTATTATAATAATCGAAGTAACGTGATTTTGAGTGAACGTAAAAACGTGAAGATAAAGAGATTCTATTTAAAAAAAATACACGCATGTCCTAAAGAAATTTCGATCGACTTTTGAAATTGCTTGAACCAATCTTGTTGTTGAACGCTTTAAGAGGAAACAGAAGGGCCGTTTTCCCATACAAACGTAGTCCCCTGTTTTCTCCCTGGATAATGCCAGTAGAGCAATTTTTTTTTCCAAATAATCTATGGCCACCATGGCTTGTCCCTATGTTTTCGTTTTTTTTAATAAATTAATTATTAAAAGAGATATGAACATTCAATAACATAAAAAAGTGGTCAGTCGCTGTGTTCAAACATCCTGAAAACAAATTTGACTAGATTATATAAAAAAAGGAAATCACGGCCAAAACTTTCTTTTATTTTTAATTAAAAAAAAGTTAAATTGGTTAAGTTTTGGAGAAGGAACTAGCCCTTGGTGTTTCCTCTTAAGGCACAGAAATCCACCCGAAGCCGGAAAACGTGAATCACAGCGCGCGCTTCGCTTTCAACTCGCGCATGCGCTAAGGTCATGCCTTACGTGCCTCGCGCTGTTGACTGCGCTATGACGCATGCCCTTAATGAACAAAAAAAGGCACAGTGTGGACATAGCTATTCATAGACACACGCCTTTTTTTCCTCAAATGGGCCACTTTCCACCGTGGGTTGCACCATAGTGGGAAATAGACGTGACAAGTGGTGGGCTCATCGCCGCCATTGCTTCCCACGACTGACTCTGCTATCGCTTTCTTCCAGTAATAACACATTCCTTAAATATGCTAGCAGCCACGACAAATCTTATACAAACAAGTCCGGGTAATCCCTTAGTCGGCTTTTTTTACGACATCCACGGGAGGAGATGGAAGGGTCTATTCTTGGGCCGGACACACCACGATTCATATGACAATAACTTTAAATCTAATTTCCCTGTAGGAATAAAATGGGAAAGAATCATTATCGAGTGGCATCAAGACGGTCCCAAGATCTTCAAGGTTCCGCTATTCCTAGCCTTGTAGGAAGTCGGTGGATGGAGGTGGCTCAAGGCCGTCCGTCGTGGCATTCTATGGCCAGAAGTAGACTACTATGGCTGATGATATGACTGGCGATCACCAGTGTAGAAAGATACAACTCGTTACGTTATTTTAATTGTAGCAGAAAGTCGGTGGGTGGAGCTGGCTTTGGACCATTCTATGGAGAGGCCTATGCCACAGAGTAAATAATAGTAGTAACTATTGTTTAATCTGTGACGTGTCTTGTCCGTAACGTGATCTTCGGAACCTAGCCCTAGCAGTAGACGTCAACCGGGCTGTTAATTTGACTATTATTTTAAAAAATGTAAATTTGTTTATTTTTCTCGTATACTTTTGAATTTTTAGGGTTCTGTAACCCATGGGTGCATCGGGATCCTAATTTCTCCGCAGTTTTTTTAAATATTTAATTTTTTTAAGTCTCCTTTGTTTCTTGTAATCTGCCTTTCCGGGCATTGAGCAAGAGTTTTGTGCTTCTTTCGTGCTTGACATGAATGGTATACGCCCAGTGGCATAACCACGATTCTAATTCAGTACATATTTTTAATTTAACCAACTAATTTTTTAATTTTCAGGAGAAGGAAGTTGATGAATGGGCCGCCGGCTTCAACTCTATGTGTGAAGACATCGATGAATTTAAGTTAGTTTTTGATTAAGTACCTAGTTCCATAGTCACCATGAATTTTGGCAAGAACTATGTGCGGTATCGCGAAACATACATAGGAGACGGGGCGCGGGCGCTCCGGGGGTGCGGGCGGGGCGAGGGGTGCCACCCCAGGCAGGTCATAACGTCTCATCTGTATAGTTTAAAAAGTCGCATCCGCGCCTCGAATCCGCTTTAAGTCTCTGTTTCTTGGCACAATCATGGCTATATCATGAAGTTATTTTATTAAGTTGAGATTAAGGAATATTTTAGTTATTTATTTTTTACAGACAGGCTTTTCTATACAATTAAGATTTCTTCGGAAAACGATGGTCTAGAATCTAGTTAGAATTAGTTGCAGTATCTATTGCAGAACACAAGGTGTACTTATTTGAAATAACGCAAAAAGACATTGTTTTTTTATAGCGATGTTATTGATCTAAAATAGTTAAATAATACATATTTGTAATTTTTGCTGTAAGGCGCAGCTGTAAATGATATTATTGTTAGATATAATATATTGTAGGTAGGCAATAGGGCACGCGTGGTGTGCTTGAGATATTGCCAGTAAGATTTAAAAACTAAAATATGATTAAGGCGCTATAGGTTAACGAAATACCTATAACAAGCTCTTTTTTGAAAAGAGTTCTTATAGTTTCCAGTAAAAATATATATAATATGATATTCTTAAGCTTTTATATCTAGTGAAATCATAAATTGAATATACTATTTGAATTACTTTACCTTTTAAAATTGAAATACCATTTTAGACTTACTTCTAACACGTTTTAATTTTCGAAACATTTGGTGACGTATTAATTATTATTGAGTTAGTTGGGCTAACCGTTTAATTAAAGGATAGCCTTTTGATTAAACGGCTGATTCAACCAGTTGGCTGCAACATAAAAATTCAACAAAATCATAATTTTGCATTATCAACATTTAACAAAACAAAAGGGTATTTGCATTACCTCTGTGGCGCGGCGGGCGAAGGTTCGCCTTCGACGCAGGAGGTTGCAGGTTCGATTCCCGCCTCGGAACAAATATTTGTACGATCTGCAGATCTGTTCTTAGGCCACTGTTCACCAACACATTAACGGTCGTTTAAACGGCTCTTAAAAACTCTTTTTGACAGATGTTTTCATACGTTATCTGTCACTTTGACGATTGGTTACGGTAACCACTGATTTATTTGTTCGTGAAAATAACCCTTAGACGCTGTCTCCACGAGCGAGAGAATCGCGGCGATATTAACGTCGTGCCATGTATTTCTATGAACGCGTCTCCACACGGCGATGCGACGAGTGGAAATTGTGCGCGCGAGCGCGGACTCGTCGCGATTCTCACTCGTGGAGATAGCGCCTAAGTGTTCTGGGTATTTTCTATGTATAATAAACAATATCTATCTATGTATTAATGTATTGTATTATTAAGTATATCAGTTATCTAGTACCCATAACACAAGCTCTGCTTAGCTTGGGGGCTAGATAATGTTGTGTGAACTGTCCAACATTATTTATTTATTTTATATATATATTATTTTGTTATACACAAAAACACGGTATCAGAGTGTGCGCTTGCCTTCTTCGCCTCATACAAACATTTTCCTTGAACCTATAGCGCCTTAAATAGATTCCAGTTTCGATTCTGAAGAAATAGTTTTCAGTCTTAGCGTTATTTAAGAAAGAAACTTTAAGAGAAAGGAGTTTACAGTTTATAATTTAAAATTAAGTTTTTAAGGTTTTAATGTAAGTTACTAACTTAATTCTTTTAATGATAGTTACTAACTTAATTCTTTTAATGTAAGTTACTAACTTAATTCTTTTAATGTAAGTTACTAACTTAATTCTAGCACACACAATGAGTAGGTTACTTTAAAGTGCGTAGTTAGAGATTAAAAAAATACTCGAAATTGTGGCCATAGTATGCCATTTTGCCAATAAAACTCGTTACAAATGAATCATGACAATAATTTTACAATTAAGTTGATATAATTTTAGTGCATTTTGATTGCATTGTCCAATTTAATAATATTTTATGTTAAGTGTTGTTATCTGAGTGTTAAGTACTAATTTAAGTAAAGTTGAGCGTCGATTATCCGAACGTCGGTCAACCAAACCATCGCTTAAGGTTGCGCAAACCCCAGGCAGACATCTTCATTAAAAAAAACCGCATCGCGTCGCCTGAAAAAGCAGTTTTTATTGAATAGCTCGTAAAATATAGATAATTTTACAAAACCCCTACAGTCAACTCTCGGCTTTGTTGTATTGATTTTATTTACCTAATTTTTTTCCCAATGCACCATTTTAATAGACAATCGAATCTAGCCAAAAGTTAGAGGTAACTTTGCTTTTTTTTTCTATCGATAAAATATTGTCCTATCGTGTTTCTGGTACAGTGATCCCTCGGATTTATAATGTGGTATCCTTGCATAATTATAATTTGAATATAGTACTTTATTTAGTCTAATAGATTATCCGAATAAATCGGGATTCCGAACACCCATGTTCCTTAATTAGTTCGGATAATCGTCGCTCTACTGCTTCAATTTGCTTTTAGAAAAGTGTGAATATACTTTGATGTGAAAATACAACAAAATTATAGGCCGAGATAAATAGATCTTCTTAGCTTAGGTAATAGCTTCTGTGCATTATTTGCAACAATTTAGCCAATCTCAAGTGATATAATTATTATATTTTTATAGTCAAGTCGTCAAGACTCTCGGTCAAGTCATAACCCAGTTTAAATAGTGGCAGAAAAACCGAGTTTTTACAGGAAAAACTCCACCATTTCGAAAAGACACGCAATACACTTAAATTTCACTACATCACACATGTGCTATTTATCCAAGTTACACCGGTTAAAATGCCACTAAAATTACACGAAATAACTCGAAAAAACACATAAAAATATAATTCAAAAAAAAATGACGACGTTTCTTTCAAAAATGAATGTGAAGCTTTTTATAAATAGATCTTTCTGAGCACGTAATAAATGCTTAGAATTGTCCCTATCAGTCACACAAGTCAAATCAGGCGTGCCAGAGAGGGACAGAGACAATGCTAAGCATTACACTTGTTACGTCAATTTATCTCAGCCTTAGATCTTAAAGAAATCATGGCCATAATTTGTCTTTCAATAAAACTCATTTTTATAATTAATTACAGGTATTTTTGTGCATTTGATTGCATATGCATACATTGCCAAATTAATATTTTTTTGAGTTATGTATCTTTCACGTACATAATCTTACGAGTTTTAAGTTTTAATTGAAATAGCTTTAATTTTCTCTCAAGGTAAGTAAGGATCTGCATTTATTTTAATAACAAAAACGTGGAAAATACTCTTCTCAGGGATTATGTAAATAAGAAAACTTTGAATTCACTGTTTCGAACACATCTAGATTTAATATTTTGTGAATAAAACATTAGTTTATTGTACTTTCGATGTTTTTACTTGAGGTGATTAATAGTCCAAACGCTAATTTTATGCGAAACGCCAATCAGAGCCCAGGGAAGCCCCCTCTGATTCGCGTTTCGCATAAAATTACGTATCCGTAAAATTAAAATCGTTTTCTTCTCGTTTCCGCTAGGGGCGCTGCAAGTTAATGTATGAAAGGCAACGAAAGTTCATATAGTTTCTAAAACTGTCCAAATTCTTACTAAGCCCCAGTCTAAGGCGTAACGTAAATATTCGTAGTACCAAACGTTAGCCAAAAATACCGCACCTGCAACGCAGGCACGGCGTAAGCCATGTCACAGCTTTATGCATATTTCGGATTACTGGCACAGTATCTTGTGCGATCTGCAGATAATTGTTCAGGGTTTTTTCTATGCATAATAAAAAATAAAGTAATGTATTGTATTAAGTATACCAGTTATCTAGTACCCATGTTGTATGAACTGTCCAGCATTATTTATTTATTTATTATTTATTTATATAAATACAGTGTAAACTCTATATAGCGACACTGAAGGGACTGTGCATTTTATGGCGTTATAGAGAGTTGTCGTTAAATGGAGAGAAGAAACATCAGAATTAGAAAAAGAAAAAGTTTATTTCCGACTATTGTTAGTAGTTATGTGCATAAAAAAGAATGTTATTTGAACGCTATTGCGTATAGTATGTTATTTTTGTCTGACGTCTTTTGCTGCACCAGTAATTTTGTTGTATTTTTTTACTTATTTTATTCATATCTAGCAATATTGAGGCATCTTGGTTATAAAGGAAGTATTTTTCCAATAATTTAGCTGCTTCCAGAGCTTCTTTAATGCTCGGCGGAGGCTCAGGCTTATCCGTCTCATGTTCTTCATCGCCTTGTTCTTGATCCTCAGTTTTTCTCACTGAATCCAAAATTTCTTCGTCTGTGAGTGAAGCCGTACAAGCAATCCCAATTTGTAAACAACAGAACGAATTTCTTAGAAAGTTCGGTATGCATGATGCCGACAGTCGAGTTTATTGCGGGCTAGGATAATAAAGCGACAATAGATCGTACACAGCTGCGCAGTTTTTACTAATTTTAGCAACTTAAAAGGTACTTTTTATTACTCAATTGTTGTCGTTATTGAGAGTGGGTGTAATGCTATGTAGAGTGAAACATTGTATGAAAGACAAGCTAAACCAACCAAAGCCAATTGATTTCGACGCTTAAGGGAGTTTGTCGTTAAATAGAGTGACGTTACATGGAGTTTACACTGTATATAGTTACCTAGCTCCAAGCTAAGCAGAGCTTGTGTTATGGGTACTAGATAACTGATATACTTAATACAATACATTACATAGATATATATTTTATATTATACATAGAAAATACCAAGAACACCCTGAACAAATATTTGCAGATCGTACAAATATTTGTTCCGAGGCGGGAATCGAAACCTCAACCTCCTGCAACGCAGGCGAACCTTCGCTCACCGCGCCACAGAGGTCGTCTGCTAGATCAGGGGTGTCACCGTGTCAGAGTGGATTTTCTAAAGTGCTACAAAATTTCGCGTGTGTGAGTGCGTCAGACTTACTAACACGTACTGGTACTGTTAATATAGGTTGTATTTATTTAGTTATATAGCTTTGGTACTTAATATAGAACTTAATAGAAAATCGTAACGTTTGATACCTACCTACCACACTACCACACCACATATCGCCGATTCGATACTTCCCAAATAAGGGCCCAATTACTGTCATAAAGTTAAGCCCTAAAATTAAAGTAATCGCAAACTCTGATACCTCGTCGTCATTATTTATTTATGTTAGTTCATATTATTTACACTTGCACTTGTGACTCGAATGTAATTCGAATATGGGTAGATGGCACCACTGATAAAATGCTGGCGTGAGTAGGTAGAGCATGGTTCATACCCAGTTTTGGCAATATTTATACTCAAATTAGTTCACGAAGTTGTGGTAGATGGCGTTAGTTGTGCTCAAATAGAAAGTAGATTAAAGAGCATTTTGTACTTCGTAATAGTACCTACCTACAATAATGGAACACTAACATTTTATATAGCTGTTTTCTCGTTTATCCATCGTAATAATTTGGTATTGTATTTTGTCCTTCGAGCCGGATTGCTTATTGTACCTACGGCATTTTATGATACACAGCCGTTTACATATACTTACCAATAATAATACTATACTAGTACATATTGAACTGCAAGTTGAAGTAAATAGCAGTGTAACAGTGCCTACCTAAACCAAAATTGATATTAGGACTACCTAAGTCATAAAATCTTGTGTAGGTAGGTACCTACCTATCTATGTGCACACGTGTTGGTAGAGCGTATGGTTTAGCTAGGTAGAGCATGGGGCATACAAATAATAGAGCATAATTCGCGTTAACAACTTGTTATCGTCAAAATAAGCAGAATAGAATCGGCTATCTAACAAATTACATAAAACCCATAACGTTCGGACACATAACTCCAAATCTCTCAACTAAACAAACTCATTCATCTAATTCCATTAGACCATCCAAACTTCCAAAAGCATAATTAAAATTGAAAAATTAATATATCTAACAAAGTATCCCACTCGCCCTAATGTGATGGCTGACGATATTAAAATGATTGCTCTTTGGCAAATATGTCGGCCGGCTGAATTATACGGCTCGGGCAAATATTACCCTCGCAAACATACGTCCCGGGAGAGCGAGCTAGTTCGCGCACTCAAAATTAAAAGCACACAATGAAAATACTGAACTGGGCCCCTACTCAGATACCTATGTCGCGAAAAGTAAGTGCCTACTCCAACCGTCACTCTTAACACTACGTGGAGTGCTTCCAACCATTGTTGTCAATGAAAACAGTCGCCGGAGTGTTTTTTTGTTTAGAGACTCTTCGGTGTTGCCACTCGAAAATAAATAGCCGCGTGTAACGAGCAATATGCTGTAACAAGCGGTAACAATGTTTTGTCTTCACAATCGATCCGCTTTGTTGTAGCAGCTGAATTTTCGTGACGTAAGCGAATTCGAATGGCTTAATGGGTCATCGTCAATTGTTTGCTCGATCGATTCATCTCCGTTAATCAGTCCCAGTTTAGGCACTCTGGTAATTGGAATAGCTAGTTTACACAAAGTTGTCTCGCGAACTCGACTTGAACCATCGTATATATAATTGAATAGGTACCTGGCTGGCGTCCTGAGTCGACATTATAAATTAACCATTCGACTATTTCATTTAATTAAAGGGTGGTACGCACGCAGCAGGTTGTCCGGGTCGGGAATATTAGCCGCAATTCTCGGTCAACATTCACAAAATTGACACGTCAAATATTTGTAACTTCGTCCTGGGACCACGTTAGACGGCAAATAGAACCGTGTCTGGTCCTCCCTTAATTTCCGATGTTTCAACTCGGCTTGTTGGCTGTTCTATTTTAGTTCTTACTCTGTTGTTGTAAGGATGAGTATAGTGTGTGTGACAAGGGGCGAGATAGCCGCTTGTCAAAACAAAATGGCGCTGACTGTGTTTGAATTGGGCCGTATCAGTCGCGAGCGGAGATTCATTTTGTCGTTGCTTAAGACCGTGGTAGAGTCTCCTACATATTGTCTCTGTACACATGGTGAGTGTGTGCCGTGTTGGGCTTGCATTTAAAGCTGGCTACAAATTTGTTGTTTCAGTACAAATACTATGATGATATTGTTTGCTGTTAGACTTTGCGTCCGATCGAGGAGTTTGTTTGGCAGTAGTAGAGCTGTTTAAAGTCAACACTTGTGAATTGATTAAGACGATCACGACTACTGGTTATTTATTATCACGGCCAGTTCATGAGTGACTAATTCAATGTGGGTACATCATTCATTCGCTGTTCAGATGCAAATAAATTCTGCAAACAATAATCATAGTATTTGTGAACCAAAAGCTTTATTTATCCTGTCCCCGTAATTTAATTTAGCACCGAGGGTAGGTACCTACCTAAAGTAAAAATATTGAGTTGTAGAAACAACAAGAATTCTTCTTCTTCAAGAAGAATTTATTTCTCACTGTGCAAGAAATAACACAAAATATGTCCTCTTTCAAAATTGAAGAGACTTGTGAAGATGGATCTCATTTATGTGTTTACTTTACTTACACTAACAAACAAACCTAGGCAGGTGTTTATTATTACCCATTTATTCATTTATTTATTTGCAGACCAGCTTTGTATAGACGAAAGATAGGTAAAATTTTCGTCCTTGGGTAGGTAGGTAGGTAGGTACCTACTTACATAATAATTTTCTGAATGAAACAAATTTGTGCTGAAACACCGCTATCATCAATTTAGTAAACATGCTTTGACCAGTTCGCTGTTTTAATAAAACTGCGATTGGAAAATGAAAACAAGAATTCTGTTAATTAAGCAAACAAGTGTTCAACATCGAATCAACAGCTCAATCTCGTCTATGTTTAGTCTTCAAATTTACCTATGATTAAAAACCACAAGTTGTAAACACTAACTTTCAAAGGAGCATACTTAACAAATATTATATTGTTAACTTTACATTGCGACGGTAAATATTAAATAATATGTGTACAATACTGTCGCTAGCGTTGGATGGTCCGTACCTGCCGCGCAATGTTGCCATTATCATAAACCAAACATGTCAATATTTACGCATACAAACAAGGGCGTAATTTTTAAATAAATTGTGGCATTTCGCGAAATTGTTTCCGCAAATAGAATTGTGGACAAGAGACCCCGTCGATGTGTACCAACTTTTTTCGGTCAGCCATTCACTTTGACACGCTTAAAGTGCGTTAAAAAGCTTAGTGTTTGCTTGAATGTTTCAATTTCTCCGTAGATTTTCTTTCATTTGTTTTCAGACTATTTACCTATATTCGAAAACGTTACATAACAACGTAGGCGGAAATAATATACTTAATACTTACGTACGTTACGTTACTATTATTTTCGCCTACTTGTATCTCTGTCACCCCACTTAGCAACCAAGTATTCAATAACAGATGGCGTTACTAGTCTCTAATTTTTTTCAATTTAGCTACATTATCAAAACTTGAGTGGAGTACATGTACCTACCTAGCAGATCTTACAAAGGTGGTTCTTTCAATCGAAAAACCTTTCTGTGACTTTTCTATAATACCCACTAGGGTTATTTTGATTTCATATAGGAACCTATTATGTGTTTGTGTCAGTCAGTACCTACCTAACTCATAATAAAAGCTGAAGATTAGAATTAATTATTAAATTTTATAAGGTAGTATTATTTTGTGTAAGCTGGGTCGCGGTCCTTGAACGATAACTACTTAGAATATTTTTAGTGAGTGTAATTATACATTCGTGAAAAATACCTGCATTAAACATTTTCATCTTTACTGCCATTAGCTACTTAATACGCGTAATGAAATCAATAACAAACGAGAATACCCCGTCGGCCATCTTGTCTCGGATTTCCCGCCATTGCAGTGGGGTAACCACGTTTGCCTCAAGAAAGATAATCCGTGGATTGGCCGAACTGAGACTTGAGGAGGGTTGATTGTGCTTGGGTATTTGAGTATATCTCCTTTCGTGGGTCCGGAGTTTTGCTTGCGGAAAATGATATGTAGGTACATAGGTACATTCTTTGTTGTGTTTGGTAAATTAAAATAAATGGTTACCTACCTAACTAAATTCTTGGAATAGATCATTTAATTTAATTTTTTAGCATAATTTGGATTACTTTTATAGAAACATTATTATCGTTCAATTTATTTGGTGAATGATTCAAGCAATAATAAAGTACAAAATCTGTTTTTTTTTAAATTACTAATACTTACCTACAAGTTAGCTCTTAGCTACAATGGAATTTAAACAATAGGCGAGCCATGGTATCAGCCTCCGGCTTCCGAAGCACCGGTCTGTGTCGATTCAATGCAATACAATAACAACTTAAAATTTTCTAATGAACAATCCTCTTCGAGTGTAGTAAATTAAATAGGTAAATAATAATAATAAATAAATAAATAATAGATAATAGGTTATTTAATAGGTTAATTTATTAGGTAGGTAATTATATAGTGTCTGCCGCGGCTTCATCACGTAATACCGGGGTTAAAAGCAGTCTAGTTTCAATCCGAGTCATATAGTCCCTTAACAAAATTTCGGCAAAATCGCGTCATCTATTACGATTTGATACATAGTATAAAATAAAGCTACTTTCCGCGTATGTCTGTCTGTATATCCGCTAACTCCTCCTAATCCACGCAATGGATTTTGATGCAGTTTTCTTCATCAGTTAGATCGTGGGTTATTGGGGTCGCTAGTAACAAGTAAAATATTTAGTAGTTACCAGACTTTCGTAATTATAATCTTAGTGGGAAGCATATCGATTAAGTAGTTTGAGGCAGCCTATGCTTCGTTTTCGGCTAAAAATTTCGTCGAGGCTTAGAAAGGACGCAACTTGACGCAAGACGACTATAAGCAGCATTGCATTTAGTAACAAAAAACTGCTACTAGAATTATCTGTGCTGTACACAGCTGCAGAATTTCATCGACTTTATGTCTCAATAGAATCTTGGGTCTTCCAATACCAAACAACAGATGAAAAAAAAATCGCCAATCTCATAAACGCTAAAGTTGAAAGCGTTTATTTGCTGACTGTATGATTACGTGGGCCCACAGCTATCGCCCCTCTGTAAGGCAGATGCGTCGCTATTTACTTAGGCCTGCCCGTTTTATCGGGGCATGCATGTCTCGCTTATAATATAATGGATCGTCAGTTTACCGAGTGATAGAAACTTGAGAATTTATTCCAAAGTTTTGAGTAGATCGAACTACCATTTTGAACTTTGTTATTTAACAGGCTTTGGGCAACTAAATACAAGTATCTACCTATAGACCTACTTGTTCAAATATTATGAAAATATTTTGTTTGTTGAAAAATATCTTTTGAAAATCATGTTTTTATGATATACTTAAGTTATTAGGTAACCGAAACCGTGAGTTGATAAAAATGAGCCCAAACATTGCTAAGCTACTATTAATCATCAAGGAGCTCCATTGTCCACCTCCCGTCTCCATCATCAGATCAGCTCGCTGTCAATATGGTATTGCCATCGGGACTTGATGCTAAATTTCAGCTTAATCGGTTTAAAATTCAGTTGTGGTGAATCTGTGGTTGTGTCCGGCCTAAGAATAGACCCATCCATCTCCTCCCGTGGATGTCATAAAAGCCGAATAAGGGATTACTCGGACTTGTTAGTAAGATTCGTTCGCATAAGATTTGTCCTGGCTGCTAGCTTATTTAAGGAATGTTTATTACTGGAAGAAAGCGCTAGCGTCGTGTGAAGCAATGGTGGCGATGGGCTCACCACTTGTCACGTCTATTTCCCACGATGGTGCAACCCACTGTAAAAAGAGGCCCATTGTGGCTCTGCCTACCCCTTTGGGGAAAAAGGCGTGTGTCTATGTATGTATGTAGGATACCCATTCCACATTTTCCACGACTGCAGACACTGAAACAAAAACAATAAATAATACTTAGGCATGAAACAACTAACGGTTCTTCGTCTTCTCTAATTTACTGAACTTAGCGCGTACTTAACTACGAGGCTACGCTCTCCAATTCTACAATTTATGTAAAAGCCGGCCCGTGTTCAAACAGCTCTACTAATACTACCTACTAGATTTATGTACTTAGAACTTTGATGTTACGTATTTCGGTAACCGGACAGAATATTATATATAGGTACCTACTTTGTGACGACTGCTTTGGCGCGGCGAAGGTTCGGCTGCGACGCAGGAGGTTGCGGGTTCGAGTCCCGCCTCACAACAAATATTTGTACGATCTGCAGATATTTGTTCAGGGTGTTCTGGGTATTTTCTATGTATAGTAAAATATTTATCTATGTAATACATTGTATTATGTATAGTATCAGTTATCTATTAGTACCCATAACACAATTTCATTGCTTAATAGCTTGGGGCTAGATAATGTTGTTTGAACTGTCCAGCATTATTTATTTATTTATTATTTATTTACTTAAATAATAATAAATAAATAATAAATAATGCTGGACAGTTCACACAACATTATCTAGCCCCAAGCTAAGCAGAGCTTGTGTTATGGGTACTAGATAACTGATATACTTAATATAATATATTACATAGATAGATATTTTTTATTATACATAGAAAATACCCAGAACACCCTGAACAAATATCTGCGATCGCACAAATATTTGTTCCGAGTGCGGGAATCGAACCCGCAACCTCCTGCGTCGCAGGCCGAGCTTCGCCCGCCGCGCCACAGAGGTCGTCACTTACTTCCTAGCTGTGTGCTAAGCGACTGGAGAACATCATCATCATCATATCTTGCCCGGAATCACCCACTGCTGGGTATAGGCCTCCTTTCTCTTTTGCCAGCCTCCTCTGTCCTGTGCGTCTCTCAACCAGGTATTGCCCGCGACAGATACGATGTCGTCATACATAATACACTGTAGAACATAGCTTTAGGTAATTAAAATCTCTCGTTTAAAAGTATCATAGGTACCTTTGATAAATCTTATTCCGAAGTCCTTGCAATAGCTGGCAAAATTTGTCCATCTGTCGTTTGTGTTGGTACTCGCGTATAGGTCGTATGTTTCAACTCCTCTTGATGAAAACTGATATACAGGTTCTAATTTGAAATGAAATGAAATGAAATAAAATGAAATAATAATTTATTGCATGAAATATGGTACAAGAGGATGAAAAAATATATATGAGATTATTTAATCTTAGGATCAGCATATTTCGCCATTAGTTAGCATGCAATTTTAATAATAATGTTAGTTTCTAACCTACGGTTTAGTAGTATTTATTCTTAAAATATAATTCAATAATAATAATTTGTGTTTTTTTTTTTTTGTTATGTTTAGATTTTTGATTACAGGCGTTTCCCCCAAAAAGAGGGGAAGTTTGATGTGGCGCCATTTATACCGGCCGATTTTGATAATATTTGGTATCTTCTTCTTTCATCCAAATTATTTTGGTCCAAGTACTCTGAACTTAGCGTCCCCCTCCCCCCCCATATTTGGCATAAACATTCGGTACCCAAATCTCAACAAGAATTTCGAATATGGCAAAATCGGTCAAGAGTCGGTCAAGAGCTTGTCTATTATATATCTTTGTCTCACAGGTTTTTTCAGGACCACATAGGCGAAGTCTGAAACCGTAAAAGTTATCGAAAAGTGAAGTTGAAGATACGGGCTCGATTTAAACAATAATAAGTTCTGCATTCGAAAAAAGTAGTTTTAGTTTTTTAGTTTTATTGCCTCTGCGGGGCGGGTTCTTTGTTTGATGATTATAGATCGACACGATGCGTAGTTTCATACATAGTGCTTGCAAGGTCTACTGTTTGCTGACTTGCTGTTTTACTAGTCGCTAATTTTACCGTCTACGCTGCTACGTCGTAGCAAAACGTAGAGTTCTACGATACAAGGCCCACCCTTCCGTATTGAGATTTTGACAAGCATTGCAGCCTCCGTAATTACCAGATCCATGGGTTAAGTACCGTGGAAATATACAATCTTGTTATAAACGCAAACGTCTTGTTGTATTTAAGGTGCGTAGATATTAGATTCATTCAAAACTTGTGACACATTTTGTGACTGAAATCAATCAAATTAGAGTTAATAGACATGTTTAACTGGTCACTGGACCCCTAAAGTTAAATGTTGGCCGAATTTGGTATTTTAGAAAGCGTTTTTCTAGCGTGTAAGTAAGTAATACGTTTGTGTTTATTGATTTGATTGTTTCTAGTAAAAACTATCTCACTATAACCTTATAGATAGTTAGGTAGATAACGTCAGTAATTCGCTTTTGTTGCTGTACAGTAACAAAAGCGAATTAATACCGACGTTCCCACCGGCAATAAATAAGGCCCCGAAGCGCAAACACACGGAATGTGTGCAAACAACATAAAACACGGAATGATTGCAATTAAAAACGCATCGGTCACGTGTCACGCCCGCCATCTTGGATTGTGACCCATACTGACTTGAAAATGAAGTTAGGGATTTCATTTAAACTATATAATAACATATCGTTATTTTAGGCTACAGTAGAAATATATAATAAAATTATAGAAATGGTGGTTTTTTTCGCCTTAACCAATATTGTCCCACTACTGGCAAAGGTCTCCCCCAAATGCGTGAAAAAAGGCGTGTGTCTATTATGTAGGTATGTATGTAGAAGTATGCTTGGTTTATTTGTTTGCAATAAAATCTTTTAAAAAATCCCTATTACAAAAAAAACTTAATGTCGAGATAAAAATCTCTACATATAATATCGCCCCGCCCCATATGTTGTAATAAGTATTTTTTTATTTATAGGCCCCCATAGCCTCCAGCGTTAATATCTGGTAAGATCAGGGATGATCCTCTGTAGGGGCCGGAAGAGCTGAGGGGCCCGGGGCTAAATGTGCGAATTTATGCACCAACCCATGAATTCATTTGACGTTTATTGAACACTGCTTTATTTGGCGGCAAATTGTTATTGTTGAGATTTTGAAAGCCTTTGTTTTGCGAGTGTATTATCCTCCTTTTGCTTGTTTTATTAGATATTGTATGAAATCTACTTAGAATGTACTGGCCACTTGTAACACTCGACATTAAAAAGAAAAAGAAAGTTTTATTTTTAAATTTTGCGATTTCGCCAATATTTTCTGTATTTTCAGCCAGTTACAAATTATTTTATAGGCTACAAAATATGAAACAGCCAATCACAACCAGTTTTTATTGAATAAGGTTGCAATGTTGTTGTGCAAAAAACCAAATGTTATTTCAATAAAGTTACGTAGAGTTTTGGGCTTTGGTGCTCTACAGTTGAGTAGACCAGTTGAGTTGTGTACCTAGTAGTTGTTGTGAAAGAGTTCGTCCGGGGAATTACTACCTACCACCATACCTATTTCTGCCTCAAAGCAGTAGTGCTCGCATTGCTGTGTTCCGGTGAAATTACAGGCACATGAGACTTTTCATCTTTATGTCTAATGGTGGTGGGCGCATTGCAACGCCACATAGCGTGCGTCCTAGGTGCATGAGGTAATGCATTGTTAAAGGCCCAGGTTACCGCTTAACAACAGTTAGTCATATGATTGTTCAGTCATTTAAAACCAATTAAAAAAAACAGTGTTACATAGCGTTTAGGTGCTAGAGCACCATGATTAATAATTAAGGTGGTTGTTTTTTTAGGGTTCCGTAAAACGGGACCCTGTTACTAAGCCTCCGCTGTCGGTCCGTCCGTCTGTCACCAGTCTGTATCTCATGAACCGTGAAAGTTAGACTGTTGAAATTTTCACAGATGATGTATTTCTGTTGCCGCTATAACAACAAATACTAAAAATAGAATAAAATAAATATTTAAGGGGGCTTCCATACCAAAAAAAGTGTTTCTTTGGCGTTTTTATAGATAATGGTATGGAACCCTTCGTGCGCGAGTCCGACTCGCACTTAGCCGGTTTTCATAATAACGTATTTTACCAAATATGGGCAAACAGAGTAGATATTTAGACTGAAATTACTGTTGTTGGTTTTTATATTGGTCATTATTTGCGGGAAACCATATTTGGTTATAGCAAACACTGGATTAATAGCAAAAATAACATCGAACTGACTTGTATGGGCTAACATTTCGGTGTTATTTTCGCTATTAATCTACTGTTTCCTTCAACCAAATATGTTTTTCCGCAATTAATAACCAATATAAAAGCCAACAACAGTCATTTCAGTGTAAATATCTACCCTGTTCGCCCATATTTGGTAAAATACGTTAGTATGAAAAAGCAACCACCTTAACTAATGTCATTAGTTTCACAACGACAAGACCTAAGGTTCAAAATAGCGCAAACCTCGACAAGATAAGTTTTTACTGGCATTTTCTCAGAATTTCTCGCCATGGTTATGGAAGGAAATATTTTAAGATACACGCACGAGCAACGTTTGCTTAGCGAGATAAGCAATGCGGCGGATGCCGACGTGTTTACGTATGTAGATAGGCACCTACCTATAGTTAAAGCCGACATGGTGTACTCGTATCTATAGGTACCTACAGTTACAGTTAATGGGGGTTGCAGTAGCAAAATTAAAAAAAGAAACGGTTTGGTTCGATCGTTTGTCCAAAGAACGTTTTAAATCAAACTAAGACCACAGAGCAAGCACTGGATTTAATAATTGTAGTATTCTGATGCTTAACCGTGGTGTGTTCGGCCCAAGAATAGAGCCCTCCATCTCCTCCCGTGGATGTCGTAAAAGCCGACTAAGGGATTACCCGGACATGTTTGTACAATTCGTTGGCATAAGATTTGTCCTGGCTGCTAGCTTATTACTGGAAGAAAGCTTTAGCAAAGTCAGTTGTGGGAAGCAATGGCGGCAATGAGCTCACCACTTGTCACGTCTGTATTCCCAAGATGCTGCAACCCACAGCGAAGAGGCCCATTTGAGGCTCTGTCTAACCTTTGGGGGAAAAAAGGCAACTTTTCAGCTTTGGGTATCGTTTGAGGTAGGTGCGTAGCCCTAAAAACGACTATAATATCGTTACATACAAGAAGTTACCTATTTTTCTTGTCTTGTATTTTTTTTAAAGTAGAATCCTAAATTTAAAAGGACTTGCAGGCAGTAGGGTAAGTATTTTTTGAAATCTTTTTCATATAAAAGATAATTCTTTTAAATTAGTGATCCGAACTTTGTGTTGGTTAAACGAGCCGAAACACGGCCTACTATTACCCATTGAGGAGTTCCGTTGTCCACCTTCCGTCTCCATCATCAGATCAGCTCTCTGTCACCAGCATATTTTATTGTAATTAAAACTAAAGGTGTATGCAAAATTTCAGCAAAATTGGTTGGAAGGAAATGGCTCAAAATCCAGTTGCAAGATTTGTCCCAAATATACTAACAGGTGAATTAAATTAAAAGCACGATTATTCGGCAGTAATTACTCATGTAGTTTTACCAACGAAATGAGCTTGCTATTTGGTTATTTCGGTCCTTTTTACAAGCTTTTATTTAACTTGCAATGCACCCATGTTTGTCTGCTGGTGGAATCCAGGTGGAATCTTGCAACTGTATTTTAAAGCAGTTATCCTCAACCGATTGAGCTGAAATTTGGCATGCCTGTTAAGTTCCGATGACAATACAATATGATGTTTACAGCGAGCTGATCTGATGATAGAGACGGAAGGTGGACAACGGATATCGTCGATGGATGTTTGTGTTTTTGTGTAGACTGGCCGTGTTTAGGCTCATTTTGATCAGCACACGGTTACGATAACTAAATATATAAAAGATTGTATTGAAGAATATATTTTTCACAAAAAACTTAAGCCTCGTTTTGTTTAAGTTCATATCGACTTTAAGGTTTTTCCCAACAGACTTCTGAGTATTAGTTTACGTAAGTGTATTTGTGAGTATACAATTACAACTTTGTTTCATTCCCATGTTGTAGGCGTGGCGAAGTAACGCCGGAACATTCAGCCCGATTGGCTAATTTTGCCTCTTAATTCTAATTAGCCAGCCAGTTGGACTTAGGCACTTTAGGCGGCATATTAATTTCGTTCGTATGATATTTTAAGGTGGATCTCACGCTCACGCTTGAGGCACGAAATTCAATTCTTTTGATGTTTTTTGCCTATTACAGCTCATCAACACTTCTGTAGATAGCGAAAGTTAATTTCGCGAGAACTAGGAGACTCTACCTACCTATCTCATAAATATCATCAGTTTAGCTACGGTAACCGTAACCACTGTAAAATGTGTTTAGGAGGATCGTAGCTAAACTGTTATTAGCTAGGTACCTGATATTTATGAGATACTATCAATTAAAACATGCATGTTCAGTGTCCTAGTTTATGCGAAATCAACTTTCGCTATCTGAAGAAGTGTTAATGTGCTGTAATGAGCAAAAACACCAAAATATATGAATTTTGCGCCTCAAGCGAGAGCATCCACCTTAATTGGCTACAAAAATGTATCTAGATCTTTTCTTCCCCATTCTTACAAGCTATGGAATGAGCCGCTTCCAGAGTTTTTAAAAAGAAATGGGCTCAGCGTGTCTGAGTGTGTAGATTTTTCTTACGTAATTTCCTTGCATCTGTTTGATCAAAAATGTTGGCCTAGTTCCATCGATATAATACACTAGTACATATTATATCGATGCCTAGTTTAGACGTTCTAATTGAGATAAATGGCCTGCTGGTTACAACTCACAACGTTCAAAAATAATTCATTCCGACTTCGAAGCTAGGAATTTATCCCCAATACAAGATTTTGCCATCTCTGGTCTTCTTCATCAGTTCCACTTCACCAAATGGCACTTTCTGAATTCACATGCTTGACTTGTTACTGAGAATAACAATTCAATTAATCCCTCAATTCCTCATGGATCCCATCATCAGAACCATATTTTGATGAAAATTGGAACAATCTGCAAGTATATCGAGTAAAATGTTATAAAAAATATTTTCAAATCGGTTCATAAATGACGGGGATATGAGGTAACAAACAAAAAAAAAATGTAGTCTACCTACCTATTTTTGTTGCTGGGGTATCCTTTTGGTAGCGGCTAGGGAGTGCCACAACGGTATTGAAACCGATTACCACTTTAATGTTGCAATAAGGTTGATGATCGATTGACCTACATCGCGACCGCAGAATAAAACGACGCTTAGCCCCTTGATATAAACCTTGATATAACCTTGATATTAAAGAGTTAAGTCAACTTAAGTTTTAACAAGTTTTTTTTTTATATCATTTAACAGTCACGTCACGGTCCTGATGCCACACTAGGATCCCCTGTGTCGTGAGTATCAGGAACTACTATATCTCTAGCATCTTACTTTTGACTAAGGCTTTTAACTTTGAATCAGCTTCCACGTCTTGTTCTCGAGGCACCACACAGGCGCTCCCCACCTAAGAAGGAATCTATCTAGGGTTAAGCTCGCCTTTGTACATATCTTTTGTTTTTATTTTATTCGTAATGTTTTTTCTGTGTACAATAAATAATTATAAGGATCATCAAATAAAGCCGCTGTGTTTTTTGCCTGATTCTTCTAGGTTTGGTCGCGTTGGAACTGGAGAAAATTTATTTAATAAGAAGATTCAAAATGATCCTTGTGATTTCATCTTCGATCACAGATAAGGATTTCATACCACAGCACCCAGACCCTGAAAAAATATTTGCTAAGCTAATATTATTTGAAATAATATTTGCGGGAATTGAACCCGCAACCTCTCGTATCTCAGCCGGCTACTTACCCGCCACGCCACAGAGGTCAACAATTGACACGGACGTATGGTATGTGTATAACACGCATATTGTATGGATATTGAGGTTACAAACTGCTGAATGCTAAGGGCGCGTATCGCTGTCTCCAGAGCATCGTTAGTAGTAAGTAGGGATTTTTTATGAAAGAGTTAATCCAGAGAACTACTGCCACCATACCTATTTCAAAAAAGCAGTAGTGTTCACATTGCTTTGTTTCGGTTTGAAGGTTATGGATGCCGGGGAAAGAACATGGGCAACTCCCCATACCTACATTGTTTGACCCAACTTTTTTGACTAATACAATTGAGATACTTTTGGTTATTGATAATATATGTTAAAATAATGAAAACGTTATTAGAAAAATTGGACAAAAAACAACATTTAGAACATAGTTCATTTATTTTTGACCTAAGTCAGCATTGCCCACCCCCTTTCTTGACACAGGGGACTTTTCATCTCTGTGGCGTCATATGTGGACGTAACCTGAGAGATAATGCACTGTTCATAGGCAGAGGGTACCGCTTTACATCAAGTGGGCCATCTGCTTGGTCAGTTATTTTAAGTTGTATTAAAAAGCATAGCCTTCTCCATACAAAATCCATGTTACACTGTACCAATATCCGTCTCAACTCTCAATTGCGTTCAAAGCCTTTGTAGCCATAGAAGAGATCTTTTCAACATGGTGTAGTATCTTTTTAAGTAAATCGGTAGATAAATAATAAATTGGTTAAAAAGACTATTAAAAGTCACCCTACAAGGTAGGTAGATAAATATTGATGTACTTGTTCGGAGCCTCGACCTCCATTTAAGTATTTACAACAACATGAAAACCAGCATTGCATATCTCAATGCCCTTAGTAGTTTTAAAAAGACAAGTTGATCGACCGCAGCGGTCGAATGACCAGACGAGCTTGTTCAAACACGTCAGGAATTAGTCCAAATTATGTGCGCCTGTACCCCCCACGTACCCCCAAGGCTCCACCGAATCAATATTTGTTGTCCGCACTCTTCATGTACACGCACAATGCTCACACACTTGAACCCACAATGCATTTGAAACCCTATCTTTAACTCCTTGAACCCAATTTCCCAGCTCACTTTTTGTAGGACGTAGAACGTTTGAAATCTGAAGCGTCGTCTCATCCCCGTATAGCTGTCTCTATCAGCGCAATGTTGTCTCGCTCTAGCAAGGTTTTCCCGAACATTGTGGATATTTTAGGAATAAGATTATGAATGCTTGCAAACATGGCATCCAATGCCGCTAATATTAACTTATTGGTAATTATTTGTGGTTTCCGTACCCTAATACAATACATTTCTTTGCAGTTTCGGTCATTTGTTCTTACTAGGTTACCATGCTTCAGGCCTGTACAACAACTTCGTCTCACTGGTTCTGTCTTGGTTACCCTACGTTAGCTCAGTAACCAGCTTGAGGTTTGGTGGTCCTGGAATGGACCTGGTGACTGATAGTGAAAGAAATAGTTTTTTTAATGAAACAAATACTTAGGCAAGCATAAGGCCCACGATGTGAAGTTGTCACCGTCGCTTATAGACACCGGCAACACCGGGGCTATTGTCGATGCGCTGCCTACCCTGAAGGAATTTACCTGCCTTTAAAGGCCTGGAGACAGACGGACAGACAGACTGTCAGCGGAGCCTTAGTAATAGGGTCCGTTTTACTCTTTGGGTACGGAACCCTAAAAACATGCTAGTAAAGTAAAAGTAGGTAGTAAAGTAGGGAAACTCTTTGTCACGTAACCCAACCCACAACGAACTCCAAGTTACAACCAGTTTCAAGCAAAGCACATAGAAACCGCACACAAAAAGCCATTTTCGCGTAAGTTACACATCAATTATTATAAAAACTCACGTTGAATATTCATAAAGAGCTGTTAATTGCTCAAGTCTGCAAATACGGAGAGATCTTGGGCCCCTGAGATCCGAAGGCCCCGCTCTTAGGGCTGTCGAAGCTAAGAAAATTAAGACAACAGAGAAATAATAAAGTCAGTTCTTTATTTAGTAATGTTACATTAATCTTGACTCAGGCTAACATAAATAAAAACATGTTCGCAGGCGAACCTTCGCCCGCCACGCCACAGAGGTCGTCAAAATGAGTTTACCTTGTGTGAAATATAACATAGAGTAGAACTGAGTTTTTTTAAATAAAATCGACATGGTTAGCTACATAATTTTCACTAGAAACGGAATATTTACCATGATTTTTGAGTTTTGATTGTTCCCGATATTTCGGCACAAAAAATCATGGTAGTAAATATCTCATTTCTAGTGAAAAGTATGTGACTAACCATGTCTATTTTATTTAAAAAAACTCAGTTCTACTCTATGTTATATTTCACACAAGGTAAACTCATTTTGTCGACCTCTGTGGCGAAGCGGGCGAAGGGTCGCCTACGACGGAGGCGAATTGCAGGTTGCAGGTTCAATTATCGCCTCGGAACAAATATTTGTGTGATCTGCAGATATTTGTTCAGGGTGTTCTGCGTATTTTCTATGTATAATAAAAATATATATCTATGTACCTTGTGTATTGTGTTATCTAGTACCCATAACACAAGCTCTGTTTTAGCTTGGGGCTTAGATAATGTTGTGTGAACTGTCCAGCATTATTTATTTATTATTTATTTTGTTCCAGTCATCTGAGAAAGCAGGAGAAACATAACCTTGTGAACCACGAGCATGATGGTAGCAGCCCTTAGCGTCCCAATGTAGCAAAAGGCCAACCCCCGCTCACAATCACACGCACACATGCGCAAACAGCGCGCGCAACCGGGAAAACTACGGGTTTTACGTACGATTGTGTACAGGCACGCGGGTGTAGGACATGGGAAATCAGCAGAGGTTGCAATTATTTCTGATACCATAGGTACCACACCTAACCTACTCTGAAACTACATGAACATGCAGACACACCAGCTTTGATAAAATTAAAGTCCACAGGTAAGTTTCCGATATTTTAGTAAGTGGAACAAAATAAAATCTTGGGGTAATCTCACTGTATCAGAACAAGAGACATTTATACCGCTTATACCAAGCAAGACACTGAGACTCTACTCTACTTACTTTAAACCCAATTTGTATGCCAATCCTTTCTGCGAGCTCTATATTGATTGCCAGAGAGTATACCTACATATTCGTTTCGAATAAACTTGATAAAGCACCAGGCTATAACAGTCAACTGACAAGTGTTGTTTCATTTTATTTCATTTATTTATTGAGAGAATGGGTAGAAGAAAAGTTGACAAATTAAAATTAAAATCCACCATAATCCGCTTCACAGCATGCAATATAACTAGTACTTAAACAAAATTGTATTTAATATAACTCAGTAGGTATCCTTGGTCGACATCGCATCTACGTTCGTATTTAGGTTACACGTCGGTATTCTATGACAGATACAAATTATGATTTAAATTGAACTTCTATACCTATTGGTATAGAAGTAATACATAATTTGTTCAATGGTACCATCATGATAAGTATCTGGCTGGTATAGAAAGGTAGACACATGTGTTATTCATATTGTCACCCATTTCTCATATAAATTCGACACAGCGTTAATTCAAATTCTAAATTCTAAATTCATTTATTTGTATCCAAAACACTTAATTACTACATACTTAATTATGTAAAAGTTTCCTTAGCAATATTTTCATTTAAACAACATAAGTACATATTTATACATAAGTAAGTAGGTTAATCTATCTATAAAGTATATAATAACATTCTCCATTTTAATCGACAATATAATCATGTGTTATACACGTTTATTAGGGCGAGCGAAACGAGTACTGTACTATCACACATCGTATTGCATTTTATGGTACACTTCTATCACGCCTGATTTATAATTTAACATAGTAATTTAAATTAATGTCTAAATATGTTCAAATATAAAAAGAAAATAGTAACAAAATCTTGCGAGCCCTTACAAAAAGCTGTGGTTTTTACTAGTAATATAATGATGTCTTCCTACTCTTCTAAAATCAACAGTTTATTCTGAAATACCACCGTATACTGCACAGAAAACGCGTGTTCGCTGTGTGCGCATCTATTTACGTGACGAGTAAATATGTACTCGCTCCGTTTGTGGAGGCTGCATTAATAATTCAATTGGCGCTCGCTCGGGGCTCAGGTAGCGTATAAACGATTTTTAACTCGACGCCAACTGATTAATCTGGCACACAGGACGTCGCCTTAAAAATCTGGCAGGTACATTCCGTTGGATAAGTGGCTTCAGCATTCTACCATTACCTAAGCTTCGCATGTTTTCAGCATTGTTTTTAGCGGTACGCATAACAACTTCAGTACCTGCTATAAAACGAAGCATTTCTCGAACATTCCACCTCTAGTTAGGCTTCACATGTCTACCACAGTTTTTTAATGGGTTATATACGCTCACCTACAGACGCCGCAATGCTCTAAGACTAAGGCTAAGGATTTTACTGCTACGCTAAGTATGCATATTTCAGCTTTCTACCAATAAGTACCTACCTATCTATTATGTTTACGCCATTTGAATACATCTTTTCATTTTATCTGAAAATAGCCGAAGTATGAGTAGTTGTTTTGAACGTAAAAGTTTTCACGAAATTCAAATTCGAAAAGATGTTCGCGTGAAGGAGGCGTTTGATTTTGTTTTAATTACTCGCCTCTTGAATACTGATTGATTTTATTTCAACTATTTTTGTTCCTTGAGTTTATTTTTCTGTCTTTTCAGGGTTTTTTCGGTTACATTAAGCTTTTTATCGGTTGCATTAGACTTTTTAACCACGCTAAATATGCATACGAAATAAAGTGCAAAAGCACTCTGAAAAATACCACAATCTAATAAAACTCCTAGCATATTGTCCAAACCTGATTGGGGTCGTCAGACAAACAAACGGTCAACCAGCCGCGGTACATTTCTTTGCCAAACACTAATATTTGAAAACCTCGGTCGACACGGTTACAGAGCTATCCACGGCGCATGTCCACTAGGCTTTTTTCTTCTCTTTAGTCTATTAGTGCTAAAAAGATTGTACCTACAATTCAGTGGCACTGGTTTGTCAAAATGTATGGACAGGATCGAATATTCTGCCAATGCTGGACAATGTTGACGACCTCTGTGGCGGCGCGGGCGAACGTTCGCTTGCGACGCCGGAGATTGCGGGTTCGATTCCCGCCTCGGAACAAATATTTGTGCGATATGCAGATATTTGTTCAAAGTGTTCTGGGTATTTTCTATGTATAATAAAAAATATCTATCTATGTTATATATTGTATTAAGTATATCAGTTATCTAGTACGCATAACACAAGCTCTGCTTAGCTTGGGGCTAGATAATGTTGTGTCCAGCATAAAACAAAAAATAAAACAAATTAGTGCTAAAAGGATTGTACAATCCAGTGGCACTGGTTGGTCAAAATGTATGGACAGGATCGAAAATTCTCCCAATGCTGGACAATTAGTGCTAAAAAGATTGTACAATCCAGTGGCACTGGTTTTGTCAAAATGTATGGACATGATCGAAAATTCTGCCAATGCTGGACAATTAGTGCTAAAAAGATTGTACAATCCAGTGGCACTGGTTTGTCAAAAATGTATGGACAGGATCGAAAACACTGACAATGCTGGACAATTCTGTTTTTATCAACAATCCTTTGTTTGACCGCTATGTGTGTGTGTCTGTCTGTGGTACCGTAGCTCATAGACCGATTTAAATGCGTTTATTTTTTAATTTGATAGGTTGTTATCAAGCGATGGCTCTTAGAAATGTTTTATTAAAATCGGTTAGGTAAGCCTTTTCATTGAATTGGGGTTTTTTTAAATTATTAAATTACTTCTTGTTTCTATGGTCTCAACGACCATAAACTTACCATTATTTATTCAGTTTTTTAATGCAAAACTGAGTTAAAGAACTTATTGAACATATAGGAACGAAGTAGGTATATAACGTTATATAAATGTGCAAGACCTTCACTAGAGCGTCTCTTGTCTACGTAACTGTCAAATCGTGGTGCTGTCCCTGTCATACAAATATAACATGGCAGAATAAGCACAATTTGACACCTATCATAACACTTAGCATGGCAGAAACAGCACGACTTGACAGCTCAGCTTAACTTCGCATTAAGTAAAGACTAGGTAACATCCTAGAATACGTCTGTAGTAGGTACGTAAGGTACGATTGCTATGAGCTCTTATCTCATATACTCGTTGTAACGTATTGGGCCAAACACATTGACCCATAATTCAATCAGAAGGACCTTTGATTCGATAGAAGAAGAAAAACATAGTAGGATATTTCGTCCCTTTCTCATTTAGCAATACTGAACTGACAATAAAAAGTATTCTTGAATAGTTAGGTACTGCTCTCAGTTTTTCTACGGTCTTTGATTATAGCCACACTAGGATTTTTAAAATGTTTTGATAGAATAACTGGGATTTATTTTCCTACTTATTCTATTGGTAGAACAACTGGGAATTTTATGACCTACTTGTACCATTAGTAGAACAAATGTGAACAATTTTATGACCTACTTGTACCATTAGTAGAACAAATGTGAACTATTTTTCCTAGGTGTTCTATTGGTAGAACAAATAGTAGAACAGATGGTAAAGAACCCCTTTTTTCCGATATCTAGATAAAATATTATTAGAATATTAGGTATAAAAAGTACCTTCTTACTTACAAATAGGTAGTAGTTTTAATCTCTAAACAATTTTTAATCGTAAAATTATAGGCAGCAATAAAACAGAAGTGTTTACCAATGTTTGTACAAATGGTTTCATACACGCGCATGAAATATTGTTATTTAATGTAAATGCAAGTTATAATGCAAGACAAATATTAATTATTGAGATAATTGTTCAAGGGGTTCTGCTGGGTGACCTGAGTTGGCATTTAACTATAGGAACTGCTACTATAATATGTAGTATATGTAGTATCTATGACTATTATTTTAGTAGTAGTAGAGCTTATTTTGTGAGAGTTTTTCGGGAGAAGTACTACCTCCATACCTATTTCTGCCACAAAGCAGTATTGCTCGCAGTACTGTGTTCCGGTTTAAAGGGTATGGGTGCCGGTGAAATTACAGGCACATGAGACTTTTCATCTCTCTAGGGTGCGTTCTAGGTGGACGTGACCTGTGAGATAAGGTAATGCATTGTTATAGGCAGAGGTTACCGCTTAACATCAAACAGGCCATCTGCTTGTTCCATCATTCAGGAAGTAAAAAATAAAAAAAATAAAAATGATATCAACATATTGAAGGTAGAGCCAGCAAAGTATCAGTAAGTAGAGTTCGAAACCGGACTCTTCTCGCCATTTTAGAAAAGAGACGTCATATACTTTTATTTTATTTTATTCAATAGTGTTATTTTTTTTGAGTTATTTTGTGTTATTTTGATGGCATTTCATCTAATGTAGCTCGTTGTAGAGCACAAGTGTAGTGAAATTGAATGGAAGTGAATTGCGCGACTATTCAAATTGGTAAAGTGGCCACCGTTTTACGAAAACATGACTTGACTTTGACTTTAACAACTTGGAAGGAGTGTAACGTTGCAAATTAAATTGAAAATACATAAATACATTATGAAAATTAACTTGAAAATGGCAAATGCACAAGCTGTGCGGCACCAATTATAAAGTTTTTTTCTCTAACGAAGATAAAAAATTCCTACCTTCATAATCATCATCATCATCACCCAATTCTGGCAGTATTTTAGACTTTACTATTCTCTATTGAGAAACTATATACCAACTATAGAGAAACTATAGAGAACTATACTACCTTTAGTAGAATTTATCAACTGAAGATAAAAAAAAACAGATTTCAGTTTTTGCTTAAAGGTTGTATATGTGTCACCTTTGCAATTAGCAAATACTTAATAGGCATTACTAAGTTTCTTCGCATAAAGCCCTGTGTACACTAGGATAGTTGGAAAGTTGAGCGCGCCTGTATCTTTGTTGAAATATTTACAGTGTAAGCGGGGCGGTGACTCTGCGCTAAGGCTTGTGCACACGAATCCAGAAGTGTTATAATAAGGCTGATTAGTCACGAATCCAGTGAATAGAACGATCAAGTGTTTTACTAGAAGCTAGATCATTGAGATTAAGTAGAGTCGTACTTTATTCTGAGCTCTCACGTAATTTTCAAACGATTGTCCTTAGCATTTATTAAAAAACTTTGGTAATAGGACTAACTACTTAGTAATACTAAGTAGTAATTATAAAATGGATCTCATACAATGTTTTATAAAAGTACGTATTATACGGCCATCAAAATATTAAAACAGCTAATTGGAAACATATTTAAAACAAAACTAAGGAATTGGATTATTAACAAAGGTCATTATAGTTTGCATGAATATTATTATAGATAAAGTTATTGTTTAAGTAATATAAATAAGTACATAGTAGGTACATATAATTGATTATGTTCTCATAGAATATAGTATAAGTTATGTTTTGGTATAATTAAACCTACACATTTTATTAAACATATTATTGTCCACATACAAACATTCAGTAAGTCCGAAATGGGCATTACCTGTACGATCTTTTTACACTGTTTTACAATAAATGATGAATGTTGCCGTGAATAGGTGCCTTTTTAAGCCTTCGTACTCTATCGTCGGCCGCATAGTCACTTACCAACAGATAAGATTGCGGTCAAACGAAGGTCTATCAATGATAAAAAAAACTCAAAAAAGGTACGTTACGTGTAGGTAGGTATATTATTTTTCGAAACGGATTAAAAAGACTATAAAACATTATAAAGACTGTTTTTATCGGTTAACCAATGAGATTGTGATGATGATGATTGATTTGTTTTGTAGATTGCTTTTCAGAGCTTACTGCCAATCGTTTTATATGTGCAGCCTTTGTGTCAAGCACACCAAAAAATCTTGGAATGCCCTGCGGATCCAGTACAACAACTCGTTCAGGGTGCTGATGGGGCTGCCGCGCTTCTGCAGCGCATCGGGAATGTTTGCTGACGCACGAGTAGACGGATTCGCGGCGATAATGCGCAAAAGATCTACGTCCCTGATGCAACGGGTGCGCGATAGCTCCAACAGCTACCCACACCTGATCGCACAGAGGCTGGACACTGACTGTCTATTTATGGAACACTGGACAAGAGCACATATTGTGCCTCTTGACCAGTGTTCGATAAATATTTTAAATACTTTGAATTTTAATTTTAATTTTTCTATTTTAGTTTTTGATTTTGAATTTATTTTGAATTTTATTTTGAATTATGATTTTACTCGAAATATGGACACTTTAACTTATTTTTATTTTTATTATAATGTATTGTTGTCTGAGATAAACATATTGAATTGTACCTATAAAGGTCCCCAGTAAGTCGGCGGATGGAGGTGGTTTAAGACTGTTTGTTATGGCGTTTTATTGGAGAGGTCAAAACCCAGCTGTGGACATTTATCGGATGATGATGATGATGTTATTTAGGTGTAGCAGAGTCATATGAAAGCGTCCAGGGGAGTTCAATTACAAAGTGCGTGAGGTCTCTAAACAGCTGCACTGGCATGTACAACTGTCCCCGTGCAAACAGCCCCTTACCCCTGGTGCCGGTTGATTGTTGGCATAGCAAATTTGTTCTTGTCTCACTAGAGTGTGGGATTAGCCTGTTTTTCTTCTAAACAGCTGTTTTATCTCCTTTAATTGCGCGTTTGGCTTTACTGTTTTGCATAGATACGCTTTGCAAATGATTTCACAAGACAATGTAAGTACCTACCTAGTATAGGTTTGTTTTATGACGATATTGTTTGTTGTTTGCAAAAGAAAACCTTGCTTGAGCAAGCGGCGAGAGCTTCTAGGTATTTTCTGGGCCCTATTAAAGAAACTTTAAAAATCTAGTAATGAATAAGAGCTGTGAGTAGGTATGACAAGTTTTTAATTTCTATACAAACTTAAGCCTTTCTATCATAAATAAACCTTACATTAAGTTAGGCATAGCGGATTCTTAACCGCTTTTTTTTATTTTTCTTTATAATTGGCGCCGCACGGCTTGTGCATTTGCCATTTTCAAGTAAGTATCTGTATTTTAACTATATAGTATTTTCAATATGTTTTGCAACGTAACACTCCTTCCAAGTCGTCAAAGTCACAGTCGAGTCATGATTTAGTAAAACGGTGGCCAATTTTACTAAAACTTTGGTAGACAATTTCCACCAATTTCAAAAGTCACGCAATTCTCTTCCATTTCATTTCACTACACTTGTGCTTTTTAAACGAGCTACATTAGTTAAAATGCCACCAAAATAACACAAAATAACTCAAGAAAACAATGGAAAAGAAATAAAATAAAAGTAGACAACGTCTCTTTTCGAAAATGGCGGGAAGAGCTTAACCGCATTTAAAGGTGGATATAAAACTAATGCCCTTTAAATAAGCCAATCACAATAATGTTAACCAAAAAGTTTTCATACTTTTGAATCATTGAAAAAAGTCTTACTACAAGTTGAAGGAGGTGATATGATATAGGTCTAGATTGATTATGAGCGAGAAGCCTATCGTCCCTTTTGAAGATTTATTTTTTCTCGCTCACTTATATTGACGATACATTAAATTCGATCATTAGCACTAAGTGAAGGTCTTTAGAGATAATCGTCTATTAATCTAGACTGAGCGACTAATTTTTATTGGGCTTTAATTACGTAGGTATCCATTACGCTTACTTTAAGTAGGTAAGGTTTATTTTGCATAGAAAATACATCAAAGTACCTACCTACAACATCTTTTAAAACATGAAAATAAAGTTTCCATCTAATAAAATAAATGTATAAATTTTCAAGTAGGTACCTAATAGGTAGGTAACAGCCATGTAATAAATTCAACCACCCAGCAACACATTTTAAATGACAGCAATAAAATGATAATTTGAATTTCGAAGCGTACAACCTCGATCCGACAAGATGGCGGCCGTTATCGCCCGCCATGTTTGCTTAGTGCTGCGCCAGAGTTTGTTTTCCGGAGACCTGTTTTACAAAGGTCTCTTTTATATTTAGAATAATAATGAGGACAGTGAGTATATGTTTGCGCAATTTTAGCATTGGATGTGGTTGATGAGTACCTATCGCCTGTCTGTGTGGGCTCGAGAGGCGTATTGGAAGTAAATATTGGGAGTTGCCTCGCATATTAATTACAGGCTTTTTTGTGCGTAAATACCTACCTATGTCATACCTAATTATGAGCTTGAACGTACCTACTGTTAGGTTTATTTTACTTTAGCAAAAGAAAAGCGGCAAAGTTGAGATTAAGAGAGGCGTTGGCTGGAAATACCTGAATTAGACTAGATTTTTGTAAAATGATGATAACTTACTATGACGACCTCTGATAGCGTGGCGAGCGTAGGTTCGCCTGCGACGCAGGAGGTTGCGGGTTCGATTCCCGCCTCGGAACAAATATTTGTGCGATCTGCAGATATTTGTTCAGGGTGTTCTGGGTATTTTCTAAGTCTAATAAAAAATATCTATCTATGTAATGTATTGTATTAAGTATATCCGTTATCTAGTACCCTTAACACAAGCTCTGCTTAGCTTGGGACTAGTTAATGTTGTGTGTTTTTTTTTTTAGCTAGGTACTGAGTTGCTGAACATCTTTAAATTCACTATATACGAAATACCTACAACCGACTACTAAACCTACTAAACAAAATACCTAAGAAAATAGTAGATACTAATGTTGCAATCGTCATTCTAACCCCAAAAGGACTGGTGATTTCACTCAGCAAAGGGGCCGCGCTTCAGGCCGACTAAATGTGTGCCTACATTACACACAAAGTAACACATAATATGTACAGAACACACACTCAAGCTTACACACAAAATATTTGGTAACACAGCTAATGTAATCCAAGGAGTTTGCCTTGATAAATTAAATATACAGATAATGTCGATCGTATAGCAGCATTAGAACAAGCTTTAAATTGTTCACAGATTTCGTTTGTTTTAGGCGTTCGCGAACAGAAAACCCTGTTCATATTGGTTTTGTTCGAGTGTTGAATGTCACAAGTCGGTAAAATATTAAAAGGTTGGGAACCTAAGAGACCGAGTTATATACCAGCCTCTATAGTAAAATGTTCTTAGATCTACGAAAGCTTTACCTACTTAGTTTGCGCCATTTGTTCAATGTGAGGATTTTTGGAGATAAGGCTATGAAATTATAATGTTCATACATACATACATAGGTACATAGACACACGCCTCTTTCTCCGAAGGGGTAGGCAGAGCCTCAATGGGCCTCTTTTCACAGTGGGTTGCAGAATCGTGGAATATAGACGTGACAAGTGGTGATCTCATCGCCACGATTGCTTCCCACGACTGTCTCGGCTAACGTATTTCTTCCAGTAATAACACATTCCATAATAAGCTAGAAGCCAGGACAAATCTTATACCAACGAATTTTATCAACAAGTCCGGGTAATCTAATCCCAAAATTAATTAACACATGAACTTGCATTTTAACTGCTATTTAGTGTTACCTATTTCGTTTGATATTTGTTTTCCTACATTATCGTAACCATAATTACAATTAGAACTGACAAGCCGTTGATCTGTTGATAAACTTTGGCTTAGACTACGTACCTATGCTCTTTCCAAATATTTTAGTAAGTATTGGTGTCAAGTGACAGAGAATTCCAAAATATTGACAGTAAGCTGTGACCTTGACCGTGACATTGCCAGTTCACCAGGCACGATAACTAGAGTTAATATTGGCACCGTACACGACCATGTTTGACAAACGCTCAACTCTATCAATATATAAACATAATATTTATATTTGAGGGTAGGGATGATCGTTGAAAGCTCCTGATGTCGATGCAACACCGATAAAGAAGTATCGATCAATAAAATATGTATTAATTTATCGATACTTTATTCAGATGAAAAAGTTTCTCAATAAGAACATAGAGTTAAAATGAGAGTCACTAAGACTCTACCTACGCCTTGGGTTTTAGATAAATTGTGATGTGTTGTCTTTTGCATTAGTGGGTGGGTGGGGTGTGTCGTCGATATATTCGTGTCTGGTTCTCTTAGCCTTTGCTGGATATTAGGCTTGAAAGTTGATACACTATTACTGATCTTCAAAGTGACTACTGACATCGGTTGGACTTACCAAACCTATTTTAGGTCTGTTTAAATTTTAATCTGTCACCGGAATCGTGTTAAATGCGACAGCGATACCTAGGTCCTGAAATTACCGATAGCTTGGCCATCTCTACTTTTGATTTGTCTCTGTAACTGGTGATGCGGTTGGTGCTGTATCTTTTTCAGAATTAAGCGAATCACACTGCTACACGATACACAATGATAATTTATTCAGCACTATCTAGATAGAAATAAAGAAGCGCGTAGGTATTTCCTTTTCTATCACTAGTATGAAACTATCTCAAAGATCTTAATATAATTATTATAGTATTTTCCCCGTGTGTGATGTGCTTTAAAATATCGTGATTATTTACCGTTAGTTGCCTTGCAACTCAGCACTTAAACAAGTGAAAAACTGAGTTGTAAGGCAACTGTTTAGTTGCCAATGAACACTCCTTACTGTTTAGTAAAGAGTGTTCTTTGCTTTTCATCGATACTAAATCATCGATATCCAGCCCATCCCTACTCGTCCCGTCAGCGTCAGTTACACAGTACTTGTGTAATTTGTCTCTGAAACTGATAATCTGTGTACTGTGTGACGTGGGCTTGTGTTTGTTCTCCACAAGTCCGCAGGATGTGCACAAGTTGTTATGAAACTCGTATAAAAAAGGATGGAATTTTACTTGCGTAGGTATGTCACGTTTTAAACGTGTTACAAAGAACATAAAATCTCGCCTTCTCAAAAATTATGTTGGTAACAAGGTTAAATCTAAGCTGTATCAAAATTACTGTGTGCTAAGAGGTTGCCTTTACTTGCAGCTAATTTTTACTCGTCAATTAAACACTACAAAAATAAAATAGTTGAGCTACCTAAAGACCGTTGCAAACGATCTAAAGATATCTCAACTGATCCGAAGAGAATATATCATCAGCCTATATCAGTCCACTGCTGGACATAGGCCTCTCCCAATGTGCGCCTTTTAGACCGATTTCCAGCTCTTCCCATCCACTTTCTACCAGCGCCTTATACGCAGATCGTCGCTCCACCTAGCCAGGGGGCGCCCGCACTACGTTTACCAAGACGTGGTCTCCACTCTAGAACGTTTATCGCAGCGGTTGTCGTTTCTTCGGCTATACGCCCAGCCCATTGCCATTTCAACTTGCTAATTCTTTGAGCTACGTCGATGATCTTAGTTCTCTGTCGGAGAATATATTATATAATAATATAAGTAAAATATCTTTTCTATGTATATTCTATGTAGGTAAGGAATCCCAAACTACATATATAGGTACCTATACCTACTTACTGATAACTTCAGCTTGTGATTGTACCTATAGCTAAAGTTTAGCTACTGAATAATGCACCTAAGTATGCACCATTTGACTCTCTTTATCTTTGGAACAAGGTGCAAACTTATTTTTTAACTAGAAGAAAAAGCAACATGGCTGATAGTACCAACCTGTTGGAACGGGAACTACTCAAAAATGCGCGCTTCCTGTTACACAATTCCGTCCCTTTTCACGTTATTACTCCCACAAACTGCAGGAAAGCGAGAAAAAAGATGTTATACATAAAAAATTCTGCTGGAATCTCGATTCAGTTTCAGACCCCAAGTTTTTCCCTGTTAAGTAACCCGCATCCGAGATGTTAATGAGATGAGCGAGTCTTCTCAAATTATCGACTGTGTGACCCTACGCTACCCTTTGCTGGTGCCTCGTTTACTCACTGCGATAAGACGCGTTCACCCTCTTTACGGTACGCGGGTAGTTTTAGTGTCCAATAAACGATAGCGCCTAACGTGCTTATGTTTAGGATAGTGATATTTTAGTTAGTTCATTTAGGTCGGGTTGGGGCTTATGATAGAATCTGGATTAGGGTTTCACTCGACATACCATATTTCAGGACATAACTACTTAACCGTTTTGTTCTGAAAATCATCTCAGAACTTGTGTTATTGGGAGCGTACCTAATTCCAGAAAAAAATGGATTTGTAATGTGATTTATAATATTATAATGCCGAAAGTTTGTGTGTGTGTAGTGTGTTTGTTACTTCATCACGCTGAAACGGCTAGACGGATTTAGATAAAATTTGGAATGGAGATAACTGAACTCCCGGAATAACACCACATATTCCCACGGGATCGAGAATTATGCGGGTGAAACCAGGCGTTGCGTGACTGACAGACTGACTATCAACGTACAGCCTAACTAAACTGTAAGCCCTAGAGACCTGGAATGTGAAGGCTATGTTCCTTTTATGGTCTAGGGGTGCACTAAAAAAGGAATTTCAGATATTAGCTATCTAAGGGTCCAAAATGGGCTTTTAATAAACAACAAAAAAGTTCTGTATTTCGGAAACCGTCGGTAGTAGAACCATGAAAATATAAAAGGAGATTCCTCAAATAAAATTAACAAACACTTATTTCAGCGGGACCTGAAATTTTCCTGAAAAACGGCAGGAAAACGTTTACTTTGTAAAAGAAAAAAAACTTTAGTTTTTACAACGCATAGCCACTGGTCATCGAGACTTGAAATTTGGAGAGTGTATTTCTTTTAAGGTTTAAAGGTGTACTAAGAAAGGAATTTGGAAAAATTGTCCTCTTTAAGGGTCCAAAAAGGGCTTCTAATGTATACTCTTAGAGTTTTGCAAAGCACAGCCTAAACCGCTGGACCTAGATTAGATTAGACCTGTAGTCAGAATTGGGAGTGATCATTCATTTATCTGTGTCTACAGATCCCCTTCATTTAGTTCCATTGCCAAATTTCTAAACTCTCTGAGTATCTTATTGTTTAGTCTTGAAACTGTACCAAATGTTTACGTTCTTGGTGATTTGAATATAGATATATGTAAAAATAACACCGACAATAGATCAGATGAATATTTGGACTTACTTGCAACGCATGGTTTATTGCCTAGCCATGTTTATCCTACTCGATTAATAAAGTGTTATGACCACTGTTTTGTAAAATCAAATACTAAAGTTATTACTGCTGTGTGTGACTCGTCTGTTACTGACCATAAATGTATTTACCTTGCAATATCTCCTGTGCAACCACTGATTAAAAGACAAAGGTCATTTAATAAAGTTAACCATAAAAAAGCATTTGATTTGCTGTTAAAAGTAAACTGGGACACTATCTTGATGGAGTTGGACCCTAATAAAGCAACAGAACTTTTTTTTCATACTGTGTCCGGGGTTATTAATAAATGTACTCAATTGCTCACTGTGCCAAATAGGAGATTAACTCTTCAACCCTGGATTACCCCTGGTTTGTTGCGGTGCATGAGGTTTAGAGATAAACTGCATCAGCGCCACAATAAGTCACCCAATGATAAACACCTTGAGACTACTTACAAGCGATATAGGAATCATTGCAACAATATCCTTCATAATCTGAAACATAAGTTTGATCAAGCAGATCTCCTTGATGCTAAAGGTGACATTAAGAAAACTTGGAATGTCATTAAACGTGTATGTAACCTTAACAATAACATTACTGATCAATCAAGTGAGCTATTAAAGCTTAAAGCCACTCCCTCAGAATCGACCAATCACATTAATGATTTTTTTGCGACCGTGGGATCTGGGCTTGCTGCAGATATTCTTCATAGACTAAACGTAAACGAAGAAATTCTGGCACAAAGATATAAGCCCAAAATCACCCAGATAAATTCATTAATGCTTCTGGAAACTGACATCATTGAAGTTAGAAACATAGTCAATTCACTCAAGAATACTTCATCAGCAGGATGGGATGGCATGTCATCGATCTTCCTGAAGAAGTGTATTGCTGTCCTAGACTTGCCTATAACTCACCTATGCAATCTCTGTCTGACAACAGGAGTATTTCCTAAATTATTAAAGGTGTCCGTTGTAGTTCCAGTTTTTAAAGCGGGAGCAAGTGATAATATTACTAACTATCGTCCCATATCTCTATTACCATCTTTGGCCAAGATACTTGAGAAACTCATCAATGTTCGACTTGTAGGATACTTGGAAAATAATAATATCCTTTCAAATAATCAATATGGGTTCAGAGGTAAAAAATCTACGATTGACGCTATCGAAGGCCTTGTTACGCAAATCGCAGATAATCTTGACAAAAAATATAAATGCATTGGAGTGTTCCTTGATTTGGCCAAGGCCTTTGATACCGTCTCTATTCCGCTGCTACTCTGTAGACTGGAGTCCGTAGGTGTTCGAGGTGTTCCATTGGATCTTCTCAAGGATTATCTGTGTGACCGATTCCAGACTGTGAAGGTAGGCGAACACTACAGTTCTAAGCAAATTCTGAATTTTGGGGTGCCGCAAGGATCTGTTCTAGGGCCGACTCTCTTCCTCATATATATAAACAACTTATGCGATATTTATTTACCTAACACAAAAATCATAACGTTTGCTGACGATACCGCCATAGTTTTTAGGGGGAAAAATTGGGAGGATGTCCGATTAGAAGCTGAATCCGGGATGCGTACAATAATAAACTGGCTTGATACTAGTCTATTGACGCTTAATTTAAGTAAGACAAAATATGTAACTTTCTCCATTTACAAAAATAATCAGCCATGTTCAGACTTCAATCTAAAAGCTCATAACTGCCCTGTTGATAGTAACGATACATGCGATTGCTATACTCTCACTGCTGCGGATACTGTCAAATACCTTGGAATAACTTTAGATAAAAACTTAAACTGGAAACCGCATATTGAAACCCTCAAGTCACGTATACGCAAGCTCATTCACATTTTCAAAAAAATTAGACATCTTCGTGATGAGAAAACTAGTAAGACTGTCTACCTTACCCTGTGCCAATCTATAATTGCCTATGGTATTTCGTCTTGGGGAGGTGCGGCTAAAACATCTCTGATTAAATTAGAAAGATCTCAGCTAACTATCCTAAAGGTCTTAAACTTCAAACCGTTTAGATACCCTACAGTTGACCTCTATAGAGAATGTCAAGTGTTAGCAGTGCGCCAGCTCTTTATTAAAACCATTGTAATGAGACAGCATTCTCATCCGGGCCAAATCGACAAAGTATCTAGTAGAAGAGCGCATGAGGTGTACAAAGTCCCAGCATGCAGAACTGCATTTGCGCATGGTTTTGCGTATTTTCTGGGACCTTTTTTATATAATCGGTTCAGTAAAATTCAATTAATAAAGGACGTAAGCAGGTATTTATGTGGTAAAACTATAGAAGGGCTATTACTACAATACGATTATGATACTACTGAAAAATTATTAGTTATTATTAAATAATGTAAAGTTGTAGGTCGTATTGTTTAGTTTTGGATAAAAAAAAAAAAAAAAAAAAAAAATGTTATTGTTTGCTGTATAATTTCTTTTGGCGTCTATTTGTATTTTTGGTGTTTTGGATTTTGCATGTTAGTCTAACTATGTTAGGTTGGTTTTAGTAGTACGTTTATTTAAAACTTTATTGTATTTAATTACAATATAGTTAATATCTATTATTATTATCCTTCATTATGTATGTTTATTTTAATTATTTTCTTAATTTAATGCATTCATTAGCTCTAATTTAACTGCATGCATGGGGAGTTAAGAGCTACCTCGCCGTAACACAGTTTTAAACTAGCACGGGAGGTAGGTTCCTAAACCTCATAGTGCCTACCCTAATTATCACTAGTTGTTTTAACCTTAAGTACCTATATAAGCACTATGTAATGTATCCTAAAGTTATGAAATAAACACTATTCTATTCTATATTCTATTCTAGATACATGAAATTTGGAGAATGTATTTCTCTTTGGATGTAGGGTTGTACCACAGATAAAATAATACTATACGTTGTACTAAAAAAAGGATTCTGGAAAATTCACGCTGTAAGGAGTCCAAAACAGCTTTTAATGTAAAACTAAAATTCTTCGTATTTCGGAAACCGTTAGTAGCAGATACTTTAAAATTCCTTTAATAAAAATAGCAAGTTATGTGTCAGCAGTACCTGAAATTTTACTAAAAAAAAGGAACGTTTTCTTTGTAAATAAATAACCCTTTACGTTTTAGCCAGATTTCAGCGTATTTCAACAATTTAAAAGTTAGTTTCTCGGTGTAGTAGTTGAGATCTAAATATTTTCAGGACCTCAAGGTTAAAATGGACCCCTAAATTGAAAAACTTGAGTATGGTGTCGTTTCAAAGGAAGTTTCACGGTATTGTTGTTGGGATTAAAATATTTTCAGGACCTAAAGGTTAAAATGGGACCTCTAAATTTAAAAACTTGAGTATCGTGGTCGTTTCAAAGGTCGTTTCACGGTGTAGTCGCGTACAAAATATAAGAGACATACGCTAATGTATTACCAGTCAAGCAAAAAAAAAAAACATTTTAAAAACTCCAGCTACCGCAGCGACTGCCATGCACGCTAAATGACACATAATTTAGTTAAATTAGAGACACATAAAAACACACACACTTAAGTCAGGCAAAAACCCAGTAAAAAATATTTCCTTGAAAGTGGCCTTCTCAATCACTAGAAATAAGAGTCAAGGACAAACGTTAAAAGTGGCAGGTACCTATTCATCTGTTCAGCCCTGATGTACTGCAGTAGATTTCTGATTCTCCTTACACCCCGAGATAATTTTGATCTTTTCTGTGCTAAGCATGTCGCAAATAGCTTATTCTAATGATCCTTTCCAATAATGTTTTCCATGAAGTTAACAAAAAAGAGAGTTCTGAGCGACGAGTTCTGTCAGCTAGGGTCCATCAGAAGCTACTCATTTTGATCGTCTTAAAACTTGGTGCGTTTTTGTTCGATGTCGCGTCATCGCGTGGTTGTCTGCATCGCATGTGGCTGGCGCATACGCGTGGATAGTCAATTTAAGAATTGTATTTTTCTATAAATTACTGTTTAACCGCGGGTGAAACCGCAGGGCTCAGCTAGTATATCATAAATGTAAAAGTTTGTTTGTTTGTATGTTTGTACCTAGGTATGTTACGCATAGCCAATTGGCAGCGCGCAAGGTGGGGAAATGCTACCCTCCGAGATACTGTTAAAAACTAGTTTGGTTGGAGTGGTATGCCGAATCCAAATCTGCCACCAATTACTAAATAATATTAATAATAAATAAATAATGCTGGACAGTTCACACAACATTTTCTAGCCTAAGCCAAGCAGAGCTTTTGTTATGGGTAGGTACTCGATAACTGATACTTACTTAATAATACATTAGATACATAGATATTTTTATTATACATTTTATATTATTATATTATATTATATTATTCATAGAAGATACCCAGAACACCCTGAACAAATATCTGCAGATCGTACAAATATTTGTTCCGAGGCGGGAATGGAACCCGCAACCTCCTGCGTCGCATGGGCGAACACAATTGTTTACACTCTATTCTTTCAAATTTGTTTATAAGCAATGGACGGATAAAACTTGACAGAGTTATTTCTTTTTATTAGTTTTGTTTCCCATTAGGTTCAGACTGCGCTGACCCGAAGTCCATTTACTTTGAGGTCTTTGGATTCAAAGCAAATTTTAGCGGTAGAAGAGGGCGTACCGCAAGCACAACCCAAGCACTCAAGCTACTCGCATTTTAGTTATTTAGTAATATAAACGCAGCACCAAAAACGCAAGTCTATTTGTATTTCCAATTGGTGTGTTCAGATTCGTACAGCACAAGACATGTTTGTTTAGCGATACACAAGTAATTGATCGCGACGGCGTCCAAATGTCTTGCATTAGTGTCTTGTGTATCAATTTACACGTGTGCTCGATAAAAAATAGCGTATGGAGGTGGGAAATCCGGGAATGAATGCACCTACTTAAGTTTTAGTTGAGAAAACGACTAAAATGCGTCTCGTCGTAACCACGCGTATAGTGTAGGGTTCCGAAATAAATGTACAGTCCACATATCAAGATAGACACAGCTTTGATAAATAGCACATGTGTGATGTAGTTAAATTTAAGTGTATGAGTGTCTTTTCGAAATGGTGGATTTTTCCAGCAAAAACTCGGGTTTTCTGCCACCATTTAAACTGGGTTATGACTTGACGGAGACTCTTGACGACTTGACCATAGCATAGAAAAAATACCTACTCACTATAGACTTGATTATAAAAAATATAAATTAGGTACGTATATCACTTGACATTGGCGAAATTGGAAGTGGTTTGGAGCACTCCTCAGAAGCCATTATAAGAAGACACGAAGAAGACATTTGCGCATACCTTTGCCTAAGTAGGTAATTGATTTTATCAGTAACAGTTGCAGCGTCAAATAAACGCACTATTATCAAAAAATAAAGAAAAATATTGACAATTACTCATTCTAAACCTACAAAAATCATGTCAGTTAACAATATTGAAATACTAATAAAATGTACATTCTACAATACTAACTACAAGTGACAATAGTGTCAGTAAGATTGACCAATGAGCTGAGCCAACAGACAGACGTGCGACTTTCAATAATTATGTTTGCTGAAATCGTTAGACCCGGCGGCCATCTTTGAATATCCACGGACAATGCGTTGTGGAAAATCACGGAAAATAAACAGATGTATTGAGCGTGCTGTGAAAATTTTAGTCACGTAGCAAACCGGTTCTTACTGAGATGGAACTAACGTATTGAAAATAGTAAATTCCACTAAACGGTTTCGTAGAAACAGCATATAATTTGATTCTTCACCCTTTCTGGAGCTAAGTGTGGTAATGAAATAGAAGAAAGATTGTATGTTGTATGTTCGCGTCAAATCTTGCAATCTTGTAATCTTCTAGTAGTAGTAGAGCTTTTCAGTGAAAGAGTTCGTCCGGGGAAGTAATTACCATACCTATTTCTGCCGTAAAGCAGTAATGCTTGCTTTGCTGTGTTCCGGTTTGAAGGGTATGGGTGCCGGTGAAATTACAGACACATGAGACTTTTCATCTTTATGTCTCAGGGTGGCGGGCGCAGTATACATAGGGTGCGTCCTAGATGGACGTGTGGTAGTGCGTTGTTTAAGGCAGAGGTTATCTCTTAACATCAGGTGGGCCATCTGCTTATTTGTTACGTCACTCACGTAGTAAAAAAAAAAGTTGCATCTGAATTTTAAAGCAGCTATTTTCAACAGATTGAGATGAAATGCGTGATTTGTGAAATTTGCTACACAAAATAAATAAATAAATATTACTGGATAGTTCACACAACATTATCTAGCCTCAATCTAAGCAGAGCCTATGTTATGGGTACCTACTAGACAACTGATATACTTAATACAATATAACATAGATAGATATTTTTATTATGTATAGAAAATGCCCAGAACACCTTGAACAAATATCTGCAGATAGCACAAATATTTGTTCCGAGGCGGGAATCGAACCCGCAACCTCCTGCGTCGCAGGCGAACGTTCGCCCGCCGCGCCACAGAGGTCGTCAAATGCCTATCAAATGTCAATAACAATGAGTGGTATATTTGTCAGGTCAATTACCATAACCCAATTATTGTCAGTGTTGATACTTTATATCAGAATTCGTACGTTCAAATTAATTTGTCGAGTCTTAGAAATTATTTTGCCAGTAAACATTGACTGTTCGTTTATTGAGGTAAATATTCAATATATCCTACTGGTAAATATTCAATATTTGATTCGGATGAATGTATCATGATTGTCATTATTTTGTTTTGTTTTGTTATATCATACACATACTTACTTATAACAGCTTTTAGCACACACTTTCTGTCAGATGTCAATAGTTAGGGGCAATCGACGATTGTAAATAGACTTTTTCAACACACAGTTTGACACCTGTAATCAAACTGTGACATTTCATTGATATTATTCACTAGTGAGTCATAGAGACAGTTGAACTTCACAGAGTGTGTAGTTCTGTTTTACACCTGTAATCAAACTGTGACTTATTCATTGCTATTATTCACTAGTGAGTTATAGAGACAGTTGAACATTAACACTGAGTGTGTATTTCTGTTTTATTATTATTTTCTTCACTAGTGTGTTTAAAAACGTCGTATGATACACGTTTGTATTGATGATTACCGCCCTCGGCTCTCTTAAGACCCTCGCCTGACGGCTCGGGTCTCAATGGCGCCTCAGCGGTAATCACTAACATTACACACTAATACCATAATGTACATATTGTCACGTCTATATTCCACGATGGAGCAACCCACTGTGAAAAGAGGCCCATTGAGGCTCTGCCTGCCCCCCTTCGGGGAAAATGGCGTGTATCTATGTGCCAGTGTGTGTATGTAATTTCTGAAATAATAAAAATTCGCTCATTATTGCGTCGTATTTCTCATTAGGTATGTAGGAACAAGGAATTTTCCACAGGCTCCGACAATCAGATAACAATATCTGTCACTTATCTTGACAGGGTGATTCTTTGTAATTCGCTTTTGATGGCGTTTGCACTAATGTCTGATAATATGTCTGACTTCCTGTTTGTGCTCAGTTATTGGGTTATTGTGCCCCTAACTTTGGCAAGATGAAGTTTTCCAGAGAGGGTTTCTCGAGGCACCACAGGCGCTCACCACCTAGTAGTAAGAAGGATCATCAAATATAGCCGAGCCGTGTTTGTTGCCTGATTCTTCTAGGTTTGGTCACGTTTGGTCGCGTTGGAACAGGAGTACGTACATTTGTTTTATAAGTTGATTCAAAATGATCCCTGTGATTTTTAACTCCCGAAGCAAAAACGACGGGGTGTTATAAGTTTGACGTGTCTTTTCTTGTCTGTCTGTGGCATCGTAGCTTCCGAACGGATAAACCGATTTCGTTTTTTTTTGTTTGAAAGGTGAATTTGTCGGAAGTGTTCTTAGCTATGTTTGTTCAAAATCGATTCAACCGTTTCATTGCGTTGAGGGTTTTTTGAATTTTTACAAAATTAATTACTTACTTGTAATTAATAAAATACTTTTGACTTTGACTGGCTTTTTATCATTCTTCACATACTCACGCTTGTTCGAAGAAATAGGCGCAGAGAACACATTTTTTTTATTCACTCTAGCCTTGATGAGACCAAGGTTATAGTTTTTTCAGGACAGACGACGGTAGTGTATTCCACTCCTTAGCAGTTCGCATTATAAAGGTAGTACTGAAATGTTTAGTAGGAATAGAAGGTATACTAATGAAAAGGAGATGGAGGATTCCACTTTACTAAGATCCTGCCTGACTAAACCTCTTCACATTTTGTCCTATTATACGTAACTTTGGATTTTATTTTCGTTACTCTATCACATCGTACCAAACGGTCAGCCGTTTGGTACGATGTGATAGAATTTCATCATAATTGGTTCAGACCAATTATGATGAAATTCGGTTAAGAGATGTAATATGAACTGGGAGAAGTCGCTTTCTCCGATATTTTATTTTCATAAAATTTCATAAAAACTTGTTTTGAAAATATCTTTCAATAGCAAAGCTTATACATTTATATATAATGTAGTTAGATAACTCTTTATTGATCACCACTTAGGATAATACAATACGCGGCCTTATCTCTAACAGCGATCTCCACCAAGCAACCTTAGGATGGACTGGATAAACAAAAGAAGATAAGGCGCTCACTTCTATAAAACAACGGATTAAATAATAACATAGCAATGCGAGCACTACTGCCTTGCGGCAGAAATATGTATAGTGGTAGGGTAGATCATCACCGGACAAACTCCTTTACAAAAAAGCTCAACTACTACTACGGAACCCTAAACAGTTTGTCCTGCTGATTAGTTAACCTAGTTACATTTTCAATATCACTATTTTTTGCGTAGAACAAAATATTTGTAGTGGTATTCGTTGGTAGCAAATATTCGTTTGGGTTGGAGTAAGTACCAACTTTATCCATTATACTAAGTTTTATACTTTTATTATTTTTAAACTATTACTATTTATAAATATTGTGAACTTATTCGTTAATGTACCGATTACTTTTAAAATCTATATTTGGGAAATCCTGTGATCAAAAAACATTACATTAATTTGTGATCAGAATTTGAAAAAAGTTGGGTATGTTTGTGAATTTTTATCTCTAGGGATTTTTGAAATTTTGGCTATTTTTTGGGATTTTGGGGATTTTAGCGCTTTACTTGAACGAGCAAAGCGATTTCTCTGAGTTGACTTGGAAGAATCGCCGTTTGTGTGTATGTATGTATGTCCGATGAAAACTTCCGTACCTTTAATCCGATCTTCATGAAATTTGGTAGGGGGTAGACGGTATTGGTACAATTTGTATGAGCCATATCGGTCAAGGGGTTATTGAGATATCGCTCAAAGAGGGGGTAAAAAAAAGAGTCCAAAAAACCAAAACCAAAAATTACCAAAAATTGAGTACTTCCAAAAATACCACATTGCTGAAATTTGGTATGCTTGTAGTTTTTGTGATTGTAACACAAATACAGGCAAAAGTCTAAAATTGAAGTATTCAGAAAATTGTACCCTATAAAACCTTAACCAATATAAGATCCATTGTTGACCTCCCATACCAAGTAATTTGAACAACGGTGTGGGTCTCATTTTTCGATACACGAAACTTTACAACGATTTTCTTGCAATACTGCCATCATGACACACTTGCTAGATTATTTTGAGGTGATAACTGACTTCACAATAGGAGGTTATCAATTAATGTAGGAAATTATCTCTACCCGGACTTGTTTGTAAGATTCGTTGGTATAAGATTTGTCCTGGCTGCTAGTTTATTTATGGAATGTGTTATTACTGGAAGAAAGCGTTAGCCGAGTCAGTCGTGGGAAGCAATGGCGGCGATGAGCTCACTACTTGTCACGTCTATATTCCACGATGGTGCAACCTACTGTTAAAAGGGGCCCATTGAGGCTCTGCCTACCCCTTCGGGGAAAAAGGCGTGTGTCTATGTATTATCTCGAGGTGGACCTGTGAAGGTTTGATCTCAGTAAATGTTTTTAGAAGTCGGTTAGAAACGTATATAAAGTGGGTAACCTACCTACATTGTGAGTATTAGCGAGGTCTCAGTTCAGGGCGAACCACTAGTATTAAATCTCTCTGAAAGACAGTTAGGGATCTGTTTGTAGGGGAGGGACACCGGTATTTAAAGTTCTGGTCATAACTTTAATGTACTGTGAAATTATTTAACTGACTGTACCTTCTCCAGTTTTCCAAAATCATTATTAATTAATCTGTTTCTGTGGTAAATTTGGGCCAGGTTGTCCGTACGCTTTACACGTGGGCCACGCTGTCGCAACAATAATTTGGGACAAGAATTCGTGAGCCAGGCAGTCAAAATCCCGACTTTTCGGTAGAAAGAAAAATAAGATTGTGCGTTTTAGGAATTCCTTCAGTAAACCCGAAATAGTAGTAAGTTCCTATTTTTTTTGGGGGCTATAAGAAGAACACCCATTTAGGTATCACTAATTTTCATAACAAAATTAGTAAGAAATACACAATTCACTGACGAGCCAACACACGAATCTCATTAGTACAAAACAGCTAGTTTTAAGAGCCAAAGACGTTATTTGATTAACACTAATTAGTATGAACCGGCTTTTGCTTTATCCGAAGCAAAGAAAGAGATGCACCTTAAAAATGAAACCAGTAACTCTTATTATTTATAAAATAAAGTCGAAAATAAAGAGGAAAATAATTTGAGAGCTGCAATAATTGCTGGCTCAGGTTTATCCCAATTTTGTGAAAGTGAACTTTCTAAGTTAGGTAGGTCACTACCTACAATTTGGGTGCAGTTTAACAAGCAAATTATTATCGAAATAAATTGAAATCCATATCATATTTACATATTTACCTACCTTTTTTGAACGTGTTTCTTTACTTGTGATATGAGAATCGATCAAGGAGGTAGCGAAAGATAAATTCGGCGACGCACTCAGATAGCCAAGTCTGCAATGAGCAAGCTTACTAGAATTTGGCAATAGGAAGGTCTCCAATGTAACCAAGAAGAGACTGTATATATAGCACCTACGTTATTTGTAGGTATTTATATATACTTTGTTATTTTCTTGTAATTACTTACCTAGAAGTTTTGTTATACTTCAGTACCTTTTTACTCAAGAGAACTATTTTTTTTCTACTGCTAAATCAATAGACTGTAATTTACCTAGCATTCAGATACACGACTGCTGTTCTCTTGGTTAGAAAAAGGCTCTAACGGAAGACCAGAGCAGGTTGTTTACAACCTGTATACCTATGCTGGGTTAGGGGCCTTTTTGTTACAGCAATTCTAGCAAATAGTAGTAGTAGTTTTAGTAGTAGTAGAGCTTTTTTGTGAAAGAGTTCGTCCGGGGAAGTACTACCACCATACCTATTTCTGCCACAAAGCAGTAGTGCTCGCATTGCTGTGTTCCGGTTTGAAGGGTAAGGGTGCCGGTGAAATTATAGGCACATGAGACTTTTTATCTTTATGTCTCAGGGTGGCGGACGCAGTGCAATGCCACATAGGGCGCGTCCTAGGTGGACGTGACCTATGTGGTAATGCACTGTTCATAGGCAGAGGTTACCGCTTAACATCAGGTGGGCCAACTGCTAGTTCCGTCATTCAAGAAGAATACAAAAAAAAAAAAAAAAAAAATGTATTTCTTATTTATTAAATCTATGTTGTTACAAATAAAAAATGTATATTCTATTCTATTTCTACTAGTAAGAACCTTGATATTCTGAATTTTTCTGAACAATTCCGAGCCCTGATGGACGATCTTTGCTGTGGATAGAAAAAAGAATTCGTAGAGAGAAATACGAAAGATAGAGAAAGACGAATTCGTGATATGGTGTTTGAGTATAGAATTTTGCGTATACCATGGACTGCAAAAGGGACTGACAAATCCATCCTCGATCAACTGCAGATTAAAACAAGACTCTACACAATTTATTATCAACGAATCTTGAGTTACTTTGGTCACATCGCTCAGAGACAGCCTGGACAAACTAGTTGTGGTAGAGCCTATGATGTCGTTCGTTTCTTTTCAGGTGAAACTATGCACTTCGGTCTGCATTTACAAATTTACAATATTTGAATCAACTTCAATATAAATCGTAAACGTCCATACAAGCATACACCCCTGTAATTAGTAAAACCATCAGTGACATTCCCATCAATAAATCTCTTTAGATTTCACGCACAATTTCATACAAAGCGCAAGTCAAACGGACCATCAAAAAGGCCATTCAAGCCTAAACGGGGGCTAACAACATTATACCCGTGTAATACATATTTTATTTCCACCTTTTATTAAGTTTAATTTTATGGCAACCCCGAGTTTTTTTCATAGCCCCGAACTTGTTGTATGCAACGGGCACAATGCCGGTTCAGAGTGAATGGGGGGCGTTGTATTGTTAGACAATATTTTTTGTATAGGATCTTGTATTGATATGTAGGGTTAGTTCAGAAAGTTAAAAGAAGTTGAAAAAAAAACTATTTTTACAGTGTTTTTAAACTCTGACAAAAATTAGAAGAAAAATCATTCGTGTTAAATTTATACGTAACTGAATTTTCAGAAATTAAGTAAGCGGCAATGTTACTGCATGGTATTATATCTTGGAGGCTGTCCCTTCGTTAGGTGACAAAAGGGACGTAATACAAACACGCCACAAAGCTTCTGCAGACCGTACATCGATGCTTCCATATCCACCTCAATAGTTCCTGCGTCCCATTCAAGAAGACACTGTTCGTTTCCGGTTGGCCTTTCATTGTGCAATTCGTCAGGGCAGATTCGCGCGCCGCCGGCCATAGACAACAATGCGTCAATTCAAAAATCGAATTCCAAATTCAAAAGCGCATCGTTGAGGTTTATTGGCTTATCGCTTGATTGATTGTGCGAACATTGCAACTTTTTTTTTCACCACTGCGAATAGTTTTGTCCGAATTATTCGATATCGATAATATATTTTGATTTGGGCGTGTCGAATGGGAATATACCTTTGTCGGTAAGTTACAGGAAGTATAAGGATATATCGCATCCGACAACAGGTACAATTTTACTTGTTTTGTCGACGATAAATTCGAGTTTGTTACAATTGTGTTTGCTTTACGGATGTTAAATTTTATACAGAGTAAAGAGGCGGGTTTTGTACGCTACCTAAATTGTTTATTTTCGAATAGGTACTTAGTTGTTGAAATGGTGATTGACGTTTCAAAATAAGTTGAGTAATCACACCGAAAACTGAACTGTGCGGATATGAGTCTCTTTTGAGTGTGATTAGGTAGGTGCCTTCTAGACCTTCATGCTCCAACTTCGTGGCTATAAATGCCGGGATACCTCAGGGGTAATGAACTAAGGGAAAATTAATGATCTGCTAATGTCCGGTATCATTGCAGACGATAGCATAGTTGTGGAGAGATACGTTTCCACTGCGCGTGCTAGGCAGAATGAAATTCTGAGATGCTGCAGCGTCTGAATTTGACTCTCAAGACTGTATCCGATTGGGCCAATCTAGTCAAGTTCAACGCCTCTTAAACTCAGGCTTGTCTCTTCTCGGCGAAAATAAGTAAGTTTCTCCAAGTTCCTGTCTTCCGAGATGAACCTGTAGCTATAGGAGATCACCTCGAGCTCTTAGGCGTTTCACTCACACCTACTCTCAACTTTGACTCCTACATCGAGTCTAAGGCAAAAACTGCTTCCATGAAGCTGGGTATCCTATCCTGAATAAGGTAAAGCGTTACTTCACACCAGGACAGCTTCTAAGTCTGTACAAAGCACAAGTCCGGGCTGGTATGGAGTACTGCTGCCACGTTTGGGATGGCTCGGCCAAACACCAGCTTGCTGCCTTACGTCACGTAAAACAGGAGAGACAGCGGTCTATAAAAGTTAAAAAAAAAAATAAGTAAATATAATTTTATTTATAGTTAACTTAGCCATCATAGTTATACATATATTTCTTATGCAATATTGTTTACCCCGGATAAACAATATTGGACTCGCCTTGCTCTGAATCTTTTCTGAATCTGTACCTACACTGTAAGTATCTACCTCAATGTGGTTTTTCCATTAAAAGCGTGTTTTATTGTAGGTATATTATTTATGAATGAGAATATATTGTATTAGCATAAAGAGATAAGAAACAATAAGTTGTTTTCAACTCACGCACAGGGTTCCTATTAAGTAACGAAAACTGGGGATCCGTATTCCACACCGTACCAAAAACTCGTACACAACCATGAATATTCACAGCTCTTATTTCAGAACCATAAGTATCAAAATGCCATAAAAATCCTGCCAATGGGTGTAAGAATGTTGTTGCCGGTCAAAGGAGCGTGACTTGCTGTGGCACCGTGAATAACTGGACAGACGGCATGTTGCATATGCACACCTATAAAATACACAAACGGCGAAAAATCTATATTGACGTACACGCACCTGAATGAAAAGGGTCAACGCCTGCTTGTCTACCATCAATGTCTTCTAAACTCTCTGTATGAATGAAGGTTAGCAGTCTATGTAGCTGTGACAGTTGTTGCTATTATAATAATCTAGGTACCTACTAATAGCTAGTTTTTTTTCTTTATAATTGGCGTCGCACGGCTTGTGCATTGGGGTAGGTACCTAAACGAGTTCTTGAGTGGAGAGCGCGTCTTGGCAAGGTAGTGTAGGGCACCCTCTGCCTAGGTGGAGTGACGACTTTTGCGGGGTGGCTGGCAGAAAATTGATGAGTAGAGCCGAAGACCGGGCTCAGTGGCGCGCCATGGGAGAGACCTGCTACCCAGGCTTTTAGTCCTAGTGTGGGGAACAGAGCCTAACCGTGGTACTATATTTCAGTTTATGTATTTAGGTTACATAATGTAATACTAAGCATGTACCCAGTTATTCATTTTTGACACAATAAAGCATTTATTATTATTATTATTATTACCTATGTCCAGGTCCAGCAGTGGACTTCAGTAGGTTGATGATGGCTTGTGCATTTGCCATTTTCAAGTTTATACTTATAATAATAAATATATATCTAATTTAAATTATATAATTTATAAATTATTTAAATTATTAATTTAAATATATTAATATTTAATTATTTATTATATTTTCAATATAATTTGCAACGTTACAATCCTTCCAAGTCGTTAAAGTCACAGTCAAGTCATATATTAGTAAAACGGTGGTCCATTTTACAACAACTTTGGTAGACAATTTCCACCAATTTGAAAAGTCACGCAATACACTTCCATTTCATCTTGTGCTCTATAGACGAGCTACATTGGTTAAAATGCCACCAAAATTACTCAAAATAACACAAAAAAACACTAAGAAAATAAAAAAAAACCGACGACGTCCCTTTTCGAAAATGGCGGGATGAGCCAGGTAGGTAGTTGGTTCAGGTTTTTGTGATGATCAACGTAAAACTCATAACAAAGCGCAATACTTACGTTACCTAAAATCTATGTTGTCCTGAAAGTTTTTATTTTTACCATGACCTCGTTTGACTGCGATCTCACCCGTTGGTAAGTTAAGTGACGATGCGGCCGACGATGGAGCACGAAAGTCTAGAAGGCACCTATTCTATTCTGGCCTTAAAGATACCCATATTATATTTTCCAGGTAAGACAGACGATGGCAACGAGTTCCATTCCTTAGCTGTTCGCATTACAAAGGTGGAACCGAAACGCTTTGTGAGAATTGTGGGTATACTGATGAGATAAGCATGGTACCAAGCCGTGCGCCTGCTTGTCGTATGATGAAAAAGCAATGAAAGTTATTTTCTCAAACAAAGGTTTCTTTGTCTACTCTTTGCTATTCCTCTGAGACTCTACTAACTTAAGTGTTTTTTATGTGAATGATTGACGGAACAAGCAGACGGCCCACCTGATGTTAAGCGGTGACCTCTGCAAAACAATACATTGCCACGTCCATCTAGGATGCGCCCTACGTGGCATTGCACTGCGCTCGTCACCAAGGTATCATGTGCCTGTAATTTCAACGGCACCAATACTCTTCGTACCAGAACACAGCAATGCGAGCACTACCAGCTTACAGCAGAAATAGGTATGGTGGTAGTACTACCCCGGACAAACGCTTTCACAAAAAAGCTTCCCTAGTACTAAAAGTTAGAGTTAGTTAAGCTAGGGCCAAACTGGCCCCCCCCCAGGGTTCCCGCCTTGCCGTGGCGGGGGGGCTTAGTAACCGTGGCTTGGTCACCCGCGGTGAAGCGAAGAGGGTCCCGAGGTGGACCGCTCCTCTGGGCTTTGCCTCCAAGCCCTGAACGGAGCGGTACTAGTAGGTTGCGGTGCTGTATGGGCAGCATCGCAACTGAGGTGGGCCGCGGTGTTGTATGGGCAGCACTGCGGCTGAGAGGGATGGAGGCCGCGGCGGGAGAGGAGTGCCGGTATTGCGGTGAGCCGCTCTCCCTACCTGCCGCGGCCTTGGCGGGGTCGCCACCGTTTGATGGCGGACGCGGTGGGGCCGCAGTGGAAGAGGAGTGTCGGTATTGAGGTGCGCCGCTCTCCCTATCCTCTGCGGCCGAAGTGGCAGGCGATGGGGCCCCTGACCTGACCCGTCGCATAGGGACCTCGAGCGTCCAGACACGGGGTCGTCTGGCGCTCATTGGCTTGGTCCCGTGGTGGTTGCGACATGCCATGTGGCTTACCGTAACGGGGGGCATCCTGGTCGTGACTGTGGGTGTCATTCCCGGGATGTCCCCAGAGAGGGGTCCGGAAACGGACGGCCGCGGCGGGTTCGCGGAAGAATGCGAAAGCGTCCCCGTGTTCCCGCCACCAAGCGGCAGTGGTGGAACCCGTGGAGTTTTAGTGGGTTGGAGTCCCACATAACCTTGTTGTCTCCTCGTGGCAGCAAGGTATGCGTGCGCATTTCTCCACGTCAAAAAAAAAAAAAAAAAAAAAAGGGCCAAACTGGCGAGATCAGCCCGCGTCGCAGTGGCGTGCACGGTGGTGATCCATTGTCTAACCATTGATCGCCACCGTGCTCGCCCCGCGGACGCGGGCTGATCACGCCAGTTTGGCCTTAGCTTTAGAGTTAAACTCTGATGCAAATAATCTAGGTACTTGAAGTTTTCATTTTATACCCAAAAACTCCAAACGAAACTCTTGGAAGCACACTTTGTATTACTATTTTAATAATAGGCAAACTAGCTTATGGCCCTCCTGATGTAAAGTGGTCACCGTCGCTTATAGACACCGGCAACACCGGGGGTATTCTCGATATATAAGAATATGCATCATATTGTACCTAACACCTGTTCTAAAGTTTCAAGACACTAAAAACTTAATGATCGAAACCATGGAAAGTAGCTGTATCACTTACAAGCTTAAAAAACACAGCTACTGTAAAATAGAGCAATTGGTAGAGGCTAAGACAATGTCTGGCTAAAAATGGACGAATCGTAACGAAAGTACTCTTGTAACACTTGTTCTAAAGTTTCAAGACACCAAAATCTAAACGATCGAAGTCACGGAAACGACCATTCATCAAAATGCCCATTAGATATCCATTATGCTGCATTTCGGATGACAACACTCAACAATAGTATTTACATTCGGTGTCAGTTTGTTTTACATCCGAAATACGTTGAATGAGCGTAACATTTCCAACATTCTGGAGTCTTTTATTCTTTAGACATAATGTCACGCATTATACTAGATCCATAGCATCCTTAGTTCCGTGGACCAGCCTTTGTGTGTCGAAGAAAGGTGAATGAGGAACAGAATAATAATAACTGTGTCTGGCCGGTAATATTTTAGAAAAAAATATAGTAGATATGACAACACGTGTTGCTGGCACAAAAGGATTCGAAATAGGAGCCTTTTTGATCTATACTCATAACATAATTCCTGATTAGGAACTCAAAAATAGTGTTTTAAGGCGATATGTTAAAATACCGAATGGGCGGAGTCTAGCCAGAAAACAATAGCTGTAAGACAGTGACAGCGCTATTGCTCACTAGAACCCGGGAAAAGGTGAGGTATAGACTTTTGCCACTCGGAAGTAACTGACGTAAGCGACAAATGATAAAACTTCGTTTAGTTTCTAAAGTAGCAAATATAAAAATAAATTATCTATAATTAATGTAGGTAATGCGATTACCTACTGAATAATTTAAAAAAATATGCTTAATACTTTCTCTAGTCGAAGGAGGGACCTAAAAAGGGGTTTAGAAGAGCCAATTTAAAAAAATAAAGCTATCGTGAAAAGTTTCTCGAATCGTGTTTCTAGTCTATAATTTATTTAGATTACATCCTCAAGTAATTACTGTATTAACATCAAGTTTGTAACCTTTACTGATAATGAGTGAGCATGAAACGAAACGACTCCAAAATTTTAACATAGCGTCTTAATGACATGTTTTATATTACCTTCGAAATAAAATACGGTAGGTAATTTGATGTAACTTTTTTTCCATTAGTAGGCTTCGGTCTACACTACAGCCGGACCAAGGAGGTTTTATTAAATGTTTATTGTTTTTACGTTTTTTTATTAGTCTTTGGTTTATCTATGGCTACGCGCGCTACATGGCATGCGCAGTAGAATGAATGGTAGGTATTTGTTTTTTTTACGCTTATTTATTTGACGGCATTTTATTTTATTTTAATGACGCAACAAGCAGATCTTCCTTCAACTAGCGGTTCATCTGATGTTATCCGGTATTATCAATGCGTTATCACATATCTCAAGTACACCTAGGACTAACAAACAATTAACGCGAAATTCCTCCTTGATAGAGAACGCTTGCATGGGGATTGGGGACTTACTGCCATGATGCTTAACATGTTCTCACAATAACAGTACCTACAAAAATTCGCATGTTATCACACCCACAAGATTTAAGGGGAGTGCGTGCTCAGTTTTTAAGCGCCCGTCTCGTGATAATTTACGTATTTATGTACGTATGTGCTCAGCGTGCTCATAAATTTACAAGCCCGTGATTTATGTGGGGATTAGCTCGTTATCAGCGAGTATCTAGGCACGACACATGTATTCAATATGGTATGTTAGTTCTGAAGGTGAATCAGCTGTAGGTAGAATAAATCCTTACATGCATACATAGGCATCTATTCCCCGAAAGGGTAGGCAGAACCTCAATTGACCTCCGCCGTGGTACAATAGAAAAAAATTTAATGCTGCTAATATTATGGACATTTTGATTTATTTCGACTGCACCAGAAGGAGAGTTATGTTTTTCAAGTGTATGTATGTATGTACGTTTATTTCTTTGGCACGCTCACGGCTTGATGAAGTTTAGCTTGAGAGCTGTCGTCAGATTTCGTGTGAGTGATACTACCCAGTCAAACCCATATCGAAATTATTCTAGCAGGCGTTTTTTTTTTTTCAATAATTTTACTTGTTCTTACTCTATATTGCAACCGTATTCTGAAATAATCAAATGATTATTAAATCATTTTAGTGTTTTTTAAAAGTAAAATGGATGTTGTATGCTTACTCGACAATGAATTGATGCTAAATAAATGTTTTTAGTATAATTCAGAACTCCCCCTTAGTAACCTACCTACTACTTATTACTAATTGAGTATAAGTGTACCTAGATTCTATCCTTTGTCAAAGAACATCAAAACAAGGAGATCGCTAGAAGGATACAACTTGGATGGGCGGCGTTCAGCAAATTGAACGACATTCTTAAGTCCGCTGAAATTCCACAATGTCTGAAGACCCGACTTTATATCAGTGTGTTCTGCGTACAATGACTTGCGGTGCCGAGACATGGACGCTCACGCAGGAGACTGTGTACAAGATGAGAGTTGCACAGAGAGCCATGGAACGCGCCATGCTCGGCATCAAGCTTATAGACCGTGTTCCCAACTTCGATATCGAAGTCGAACGAAGCTCAAAGATGTTGGAAATCATAGAACGGAACTAAAATGGAGTTGGGCAGGACACCTGGCAAGACGAGGTGACGATAGGTGGAGTAAGGCACTAACCGAATGGCGCCCAAGAACTGGGTACAGAAATGTTGGTCGTCTAGCAGCGAGATGGGTAGACGATATCGCATGCGTCGTGGGCGAACCTGGGTGAGACTGGCACGGGACCGTGAGGAATGGCACAGGCAAAGAGAGGCCTATAGGTACTGCATAGGTTGGTAGGTAGGCTGCGTAAGTATTCAGCTATTGCTGAGGCAGTAGCTGAAGTCAGGCTGTGGATGATAATGATGATGTGCCTAGATAACTACATCCTAGTAGGTACGTCTAGACATTATCTAAGCCTAGTACCTACCTATTTTGTTCTCAAGCATATCATTGTACCTATACCTACTTACTTACTTATTCATAATTCAAAGTGTTCCTTTACCACCTCTGTCCTTATCAATGTCCTCAAGGAGACAAAATATGAATGACTGATTAAACTGACAAACATTTTGTCTCACTAAACAAACATGTCATGTCCCTAACAGTTTTGAAATTGTGTTGATATCAAGCAAAACTATTTGCAGATGAATTAAGCAATGCGAACAAAAAAAAACGTTTTTTCTGACGTTGCGGTCTTATAATGCATGTCAAAAACAAAATCCTATAAAAATAGGTTACAATAGAATTGAACGTTCCACGTTGGCAGAATCACTCCATATCTTTGTCATGTCATATGTTGGCAACATCGAGTGCCCTTGAAGCTAAACTAACAGCTTGTACGACCAATGTAAATAAAACCTTATTGTTGTTCGTGTTAAGCACAGATTGCGAAAACAAAGTCTTAGATCGTTAGTAATGTACAATATTTTTGCGAAATAAAATATATCAAAAAACAAATATTTACAAAATAAGAAGGAAGGTACTATTTGATCAGTCCGATTAGTCATGCGATCCTGAATCCGAGTGTATGTAGTCTGGCCCAAAACCAGAAGCAGGCGGATTTGGAATAAATGAGTGGGAGGAATTTTTCACCACATTGTTTCTGCCTAGTTCATAATATATTAACCGGTCGAGTCGCGCGATTTCGCTTGCACTATCCCTTGAGTCGCGGGCAGATTTCGGCAAAAATGATAGATGGACTCATCACTAAATCGTTAATTGTGGCCTAATGAATGGACGGATAATAAAACAAGAATCCTCTTGAAATTTCTTATTGGTTTCTTTATAAGCAACTATTTAATAAAAACTAAACGTTTTGTTGTTTTTTTTTTAAAATAAACTTTTCCTCACTGTGGCTAAATTGTCAGCGCAACTGACCACTAACTTTGAGATCACAATAAACATCTTCACAAAGCACTTTCTAGTAGTTTATTGGCAATAACACATGGTCTATATCCTAAAAAACATTATTATTGCAGTCATTTACACTCAAATAACCAGAAAACACACAATTTTATTTATTTTATAAGACTGATGACCGCGGCAACAAAATGGCGGCCGATGTCGATCGTATATTATTTGTTTGCTAACTTAACTTTAATCGTAAAAAGTGGTTATTGCCTCTTTGTCAGTCTAGCATCATGCCTCTATGGAATAGTGTTGCAATATATAGCATCCGGTTCCTAAATAATGATTAATAGACAATATAATAAACCCTCTATGGACTGTGTCGGCCGACACATGTAGGATTCGAAGGTATGCGGAAAATAGTGTGTCGGCCGACACATGTGCACGCCAAGCGGTTAAAAGCGTGGGTATGTTATGAAAGTAGAATGTATGAAGCGCACCTACCATGATCCAAGAAAACGAGGTCCACTACTCCGAGACCATGGCAGATGACGTCACATCTAGTTGCCACTTTCTTTATTGTGGCAATTACGGAATTACAGAAATACAATATAGGATCATTATGTAAAAAAAACGAATATTTTACATCTTTTGAAACAATCATGGCTACCAGGTATGTATACTTTTCACCAGAAACGGGATATTTCGGCACAGTTGCATGCGCCGTGATCACTATTTTTAAATTATCGGAGTGAGAAAAGCCTGTGGTGAGAATGTGTAAGAATCAAAAAAGTGTGGTTCCAGCTACGCGTACGGATACCGTTAGTGTTGTATCGATATATCTGCCAATAACATCTACTCGCAAAGACTTTAGGGGTAGTTCTACCGTGATCATAGCGCATGCAACTGTGCCGAAATATTGGGAACAATCAAAACTCAAAAATCATGGTAAATATCCCGTTTCTAGTTAAAAGTTTTTTTTTAAAAAAAACTTCCATGGTTGTTTTGGATTCGGACGGATAAGAATAAGGAGATCAGGGAGTTACACTTTGCACAGAAACGTGTTGACCCAATTATCACTGGTGATGACCTAGGCTGGTGTTTCCCACGTGACCATCGTTTCTCGGAATCGCATACCTGGCAAAGTATGTTATTATACCATTTGTCCTACCTACTTATTGTATCTATCAATTGCAACTAGGTACCTAGCACCTTCGACCAAAGTAAAATACTTTGGTCGAAGCCTAGCACTGGCTATCTACATAACCTGACTACCAAAATATTTCTCAACCAAGTAGGTAAGAGTTAAATCATCTTTGAAAATGTTCCGTTCGTCAGGCAATTTAATTAATTAACTAACAAGAAAGTTTTGTCCAGAGTTCCGTTAATCTTGCTTGTACAAAATTCACAAAAACTTTAAGCTCCAGTACTTAGTTTGAGTAGCGAACTTGTAATAGCTTTAAACTCTGAATATTTCAGTTGCTTCAGGAATCTAAGGGGAATAATAATCTCGGAGTTCGTTTCTAAGTAGGTACCTAAAATAAAGATATCCTCGGGGAATCCTCGTTGTGTATCTTAGCTGGCTTGCGAAGGAGAATGCAAGTCTAGAAATGCTGCAGATGGCTGTTTTTTTATGTTGGAGTAGTTGTAATTGTCAAATGCCAATTGACACACATATCACAATTGACGACGTCTATGGCACGGCGGGCGAAGGTTCGCCTGCGACGCAGGAGGTTGTGAGGTTCGATTCCCGCGTGGGAACAAATATTTGTACGATCTGCAGATATTTGTTCAGGGTATTCTGCTTATTTTCTATGTATAATAGGAAATATCGATCTATGTAGGTAATTTATTGTATTATGTACTATATCAGTTTCTATAACACAGAGAGTCTGAAACGAGTCACTATGACCCTACAATTACAGGCTCAGTGGAGATGGAGACCTAGTGTGGGGAAAAGAGCTTAAATTGGTACAAACTGAATTTTTGCTAGTAACGCTGTATGAAATGTAAAGCTACTTAATTAAGCTATTTGTATTTGTTTATGTTATGTTATGTAAACCTTAATAATGTACCGCCAACTATTTGAGCAAATAAACATTACTTTACTTTACTTTACTTTACAAGCTCTGCTTAGCTTGGGGCTAGATAATATTGTGTGAACTACATATAATATTGCATTATTTATTATTTATTTATCCTAATTTAACATAATATATAAATCAAAAACATAGTTCTTCATTGACCTATAAGTTATTAAGTTTTTTGTATTTCCTGATTTTTTTTGGGTCCGTGACTTGTTCTAATTTCTTAAATAACCGATTCAATTATTGTGTTAGTTCTCATATTAGCTGCAGCTATTTTACCCTTTCCTTTGACTTTAAACCATTAAAACATACAGTTCATGCACTATTTTACAGGTACGCCTTACAATCTAATTTTAGCGGCATTTCAGTTAGAATAATAAAGAGAACAGAGAGGGTAAATATTTGCGATATTTTCGCTCTGGCAACACCAAGTTTGTTTCGAGAGAGCCCTGACGCAAGCAGGGCTACCTAGACATCCGACGCCATTCTATTCTTTTCCGGCTAAAATTCCTCTGCCCTTACTGTAGTTAAAAATATCCTAGGTGAAATAAGATTTTGTTGAAAAAATATCTTCATTTTTCAAACTTTTATTATGTAAATTTGTGATCAGTGCCGTGTGTTGATCAAAATGGGCCCAAACACGACCAGTCTACTGTTATCCATCGAGGAGTTCCGTTGTCCATCTTCCGTCTCCATTATCAGATCAGCTCACTGTCACCATAATATTGTATTGTCACTGGAACTTGACTGTTATACAAAACAGGCCAATCAGTCGAGGTTAACTGGTTTAAATATAATAGGGGCGCCACTTTGTATGCATTATCGACGTTTACTCATACCCTGTCTTGCTCGCACCTATGCAAAGCACTTACCTGTCGAATTAGTTCTGTTTCAAGACTTTTTAGCTAGGCTTGTATAGGTTCCTAGCAAGTGCTGTGTAGTTGTATGTTTTTTTTTTTTTTTAATGTGCTCACGATTTGTTTTTATACCGTTATCTATAAAAACGGCAAAAAAAACACGTTTGTTTTATGGGAGCCCTCTTAAATATTTAGTTTGTTCTGTTTTTAGTATTTGTTGTTATAGAGGCAACAGAAATACATCATCTGTGAAAATTTCAACTGTCTATCTATCACGGTTCATGAGATACAGCCTGGTGACAGAAAGACGGACAGCGAAGTCTTAGTAATAGGGTCCTGTTTTACCCTTTGGGTAAGGAACCCTACAAAATAACGCAAATGCTGAGATACCTAAACTCTATATTTGTATGGATTTTTCAGTTTTTAGACAACAGTCCGGCCCTATTTTTCAAGCATTCTTTTTATTTTTGACAGCCCTAGCAACGAACAACATTTTTAATCGATTGCACAAACGGTGTGGGTTACACTTAGCGAAACTTTGCGCGGGAAAAACAGGCCTCAAGTTTGTTGGGACAACATCGACTGAATGAGTCAATGTTTTCCGTGAAAATATTTAAAGATATCAGCGGTGGGTGTTGCCACTTTCACATATTATTTACGCCAGTAATGATTTACAGTTAGTGCACGGATTATCTTTTGTATTTTTGTATTAATTATGTAACAAATAATGACATTAGATATACCTACAATCACAAAAATCATAACCTATTCTAAAACAGACAAGATAAACCAGCACATCTAGGTAGAAAATCTTTATTTACAGAAAGAATTATACTTCAAGTGACACAAAAGAAGGTATACCTACCATAAATAGAAACATACAAATAGAAAAGTTTAAGGTGGTTGCTTTCGCTTTAGAGGCGAAATTTAAGTTTTTCGTGTTTTTTGCTCATCACAGATCATCAACACTTCTTCAGATAGCGAAAACTATGTTGCTGGTAAATATATGACCTAACACACAAGCTTTAATTTATAGTATCACATAAATATCATTAGTTTGGCTATGAATGGGCTTGAAACAAAAAATATTGTAAAAACAATTGAAGAGCAATCGTAGCTAAACTAATGATATTTATGTGATACTTTAAATTAAAACTTGTGTGTTAGATCATATAATTACCAGCAACATAGTTTTCGCTATCTGAAGAAGTGTTGATGAGCTGTGATGAGCATAAAAACAAGAAAATTAAACGCGCCACAAGCGAAAGCAACCACCTTAACTATCTAGGACAGTTGAAAACGATCTAAGGATAGCGCTGACTGATCTAAATCATAAAATAATCGAAAACAGTTCAGCACTTTATTTCAAGATTTTCATTTGATGAATTATAAACCCTACGAGTCACTATGGGAAAAGTAGCGAAACAACAGAGGTGTCACCCGGACTTGTTGATAAGATTCGTTGGTATAAGATTTGTCCTGGCTGCTAGCTTATTATGGAATGTGTTATTACTGCCACAGTTACTGCGAAGAAAGCGTTAGCCGAGTCAGTCGTGGGAAGAAATGGCGACGATGAGCTCACCACTTGTCACGTCTATAAAAATTAACTAATTAAAAATTAAATTAATATTAAATTAATATTAATTAATTATATATTAATATATTAATTATTTATTTATTAATTATTTCATATTAATTAGTTTTTTTTGTGAAAAGAGGTCCATTGAGGCTCTTCCTAACCCTCTTCGGGGAAAAAGGCGTGTGTCTATGTATGTGTCTTGATAAATACATCCTAGTAGGTTAGGTACCTGTTTTGTTCTTAGGCATATCTTCTTATTCATATTCTCAGTATGTATGTATGTATGTATACAATCCTAATGGTTGTTAGACTCCATGCAAAGACTTCATAATAGCTGCGTCAACACTCAACATAGGTACCAATACGCTCATGAACTAAACAACTCATTGAACGGTCCACGCCGCGAGTTAGACGTTTACACAGCCTTTTAATTAAAATTATTTAAAATATAATCGCTTTAGAGCCCCGAGTTCGTAACAAGGGAAGTTGAAATTTCCGAAACGTACAAGACAAAATAATAAAATATTAATAAAGGCTCCGTAGACGGTGGAAAACGATGGAAAAGTTTCATCAGCCAAATATTTGTGTTTCAAATAAAGCGCTACGATACCGCCGGCTTGTGTCACTACAAATCGGTTTATAATGTAGAATCATCTTATTTGCGGTGAATTTGGATTCAATATGACTCGGATTTATAATACTCACACGACAAGAAAAATTTAAACATGCCAGAGAACCACGGAGAGAAAGACAACAAACGACGATTCTATGGTCAACTCAGCCCAAACATCACTTAGCCCGCGGGCCGAAATGTCCACCAAACGACATAGCAAAATAAGACAGAACAAAAGTTATTGATATCCACTGCAAAAAAGTGGAAGTTGGACCATCACGTTGTACGTCAGGACAAAGAGATATGGAATAGAAAATGAACTACAGGGCTGGCCCTCCGGAAAAAGGAAAAGAGGGCGCCCCCTGGAAAGATGGGAAGACGCGGGCTTATAAAATGAGCAAGTAAATACTGGGTGAGAATACAAGGAACAATGGAGAAAGATGGAGGAGGCCTATACTCATTGAAAAGGTCCTAATGAATAATTAGAGTGAAAAAATAAGAGCTTCCTTTCACTTCTCCCTTATTGGACCTCGTTAGAAATGTCGACACCCAAAATCCCAATGCTCGCAGAAGTGGAAAGTGGAATGCCCTGAAACTGCGGCGCGATGTTAATAGGAACTTTTAAAATTTTAACATCTTTTTTGATTAATCTATGATCTAAGATTAGTTACAATAGCAACGTTTATAAGGTTCCCATCATCATTTCCAACTGGGATAATAGATGGCGTATTAAGTATTAAATCAGCGCTTAGTGACCGGAGTGACATTTTTGTACATAACTTATATTGTTTCTTCTGTGATGCTGCTGGGGTTATAGCCAGCTGCTGTTTAACATCCTGCTCGGGTAAATAGCTTCAGTTAGTTAAAATATTTGGCTCATTTTCTGCGCAAATTAAAATGAAGGAGGCACTGTTTTGTCTTCCGTTTTCTTTGCGATCCAACCTAAACAAGAACTTCGAGACTTGAGTACCAATTTAATTATTTATTTGATGGTCGGAGCACGCATAAGGCCCAGCTGTTGTAAAGCGGCGACCTCTATAACAATCACCTCTTAGGTCATGTCCACCTAAAACGAGCCCTACGGGGCGTTGCACTGCGCCCGCCACTCTAAGCCATAAAGATAAAAAGTATCTTGTGCCTGTAATTTCACCGGCACCCATACCCTTCCATACCACCAGCGTTTTTTAAAATGTATTTCCGTGCTGTGACACCTTTTTAATTGTCTCTACGAGCTTCACGTAGCCCTTTTATGCGGTTTCAGAGAAACCAAACCAATAATGTACCTATGTGAAAATATATTATTTGCCGTATGTATAGAAACACGCCTTTTTCCCCGAAAGGGTAGGCAGAGCCTCAAATGGGCCTCTTGTAACCGTGAGTTGCACTATCGTTGTGATTATTTACGTGACAAGTGGTGAGCTCATCGCTGCCATTATTTGCCGTATATAAGTAAGCAAGCAGATTTCCCACCTGATGATAAGCGGTACCTTCTACCTATGAATAGTGCATTATCACATAGGTCACGTCCACCTAGGACGCGCCCTATGTGGCATTGCACTGCGCCCGCCACCCTGAGACATAAAGTTGAAAAGTCTCATGTGCCTGCTATTTCACCGGCACCCTTACCCTTCAAACCGGAACACAGCAATGCGAGCACTACCTACTGCTTTGAAATAGTACTTCCCCGTAGTGGTGGTAGTACTTTCCCGGACGAACTCTTTCACAAAAAAGCTCTACTACTACTCAGTAGTAGAGCTTCGTAACAGAATCTTAAATCATCATTTGCGGGAAGAACGTTCATTTCTGAATGTAGCCCTCCCTGATAGAAGTCCATCGATCGGTCTTGACCCGCCACCATTGACTGACTTTCTGCGACCATAACATAATATAAAAGCAATGCCTTCAACATAAACCATACAGTTAAAGTTAGAAGTAAAACTATTAGAACCGGGTACCCGGTTGTAATGAAATATTAAAATAGTCGATGGAACACTGCCACAGGGTAAAATAGAACTGCTAAAATAAATCAAATAGAACTAGTTGGGAACCACTGCCATAGTAATAGCCAGAAACTCGTAGCACAACTTCGGCGTATCCGTGAGACACTACTCAAAATGATTAACCTTTATGGTGCCTCCATGTTTGCCGTTTGTCGCAAACGCAAATCTTTTGTGGAATAAGTCCATCGAGTTCCAAATGTAAGGTTCTCCTCGGTAGCATTCCAAAAATCACATAGTATGGCTATATTTTCACCAACACGTCCTTTGTCGTCGCCTGGTAACTAACGGTAAAAATCATGGTATTTTTTTTTTTTTTAATGGCTCGACAAACTGGCTTACAGCCGGCCTGACGGTAATCGGTTACCGTCGCCTATTGACATCTGCAACACCAGAGGTATTCCCAATGCGTTGCCTGCCCTGAAGGACTCTTTTTTTTTTTTTTTGGAAGCGGCTCATGTTTTAGCTTAGCGGAACACCTGATCTCGTAAAGCGAGCTGTACGAGATACCCACGTGTCGATGATGTGATGAGTTCGCTTGCGTTGTCGAGAAGTGCGATGATATAACCTGGAAGCGGATATGAGATTGAACTGCTCCTCAGAGCACTCCCCATTGATTTCATGGTAATCGGTCGTAATTTCATGGCGATTGGTTTTAAACGGTTCGGATGTTACCGTCGAAGAAATTTACATCAAATATCCACACACGGGAGCCCTTCTAGTAAACACATAACTTCACTCCAAACTTTTAAAAAAATAACTTTAATCTTCTAAACTTAACCGGAATAAGTATGAGCTGGACTAAACATCAGAATCGAGGCACTCTCTAGTGTTTTATTTCGTCTCACTGGTTCTGTTGTGGGAAAAAGAACCAGTGTAAAAGGATTGGGGTGCTCTTCGCTTACTCCTTGCAACCAGTCTACATTGTGTAAGGTGCAATAACTTGGATTTTACATAATTTTGGCTACATGCATGAGCTTGGACTGAGACGCAGGAGGTTGCGGGATCGATTCCCGCCTCGGAACAAATATTTGTGCGATCGTAGATATTTGTTCAGGGTGTTCTGGGTATTTACTATGCATAATAAAAAATATCTATCTATGTAATATATTGTATTAAGTATATCAGTTATCTAGTACCCATAACACAATCTCTGCTTAGCTTGGGGCTAGATAATGTTGTGTGAATTGTCCAGCATTATTTATTTATTTACTAAATGTACAGTGAAAAGGGACTGTTACTGTTTGCGTTAAAAAATCTTTACAATGTTGAATAACTGGGGTAATTGTACAGAGGCACTGGATACATTAGTATCATTAAAGCTCTCCTACACGTGGCAATTGGATAAGTTATTTAATTACGTTAATGGCAAGTTGATTCTAGTTTTATGAACATAATGAATATCCCCGTGTCCTCCCGTGGATGCCGTGAAGCCGACTAAAGGATTCAACCAGGACGGCAGAATCCATTTCAATACTAAACACTAATACTGCGATCACAAAACCGCCTCCTGGCCAGGCGTGGTGATTAGGGCAAATCTCCCCATTGCATTTTTAGGGGTGATAAAAATAATGATGATGTTTTAATTAAACAAATAGTTAGAAAAATATGAATATTGAGTGGTCACTACTAGTCTATAGCTCCGCATAGTAAATTTTAAATCCTTGTAATAGGTACCTGGGCTAGCAGTCTTGTTTTTTTAGGGTTCCGTACCTCAAAAGGTTAAACGGAACCATTATAGGATCACTTTGTTGTCCGTCTGGCTGTCAAGATCCTTTTTCTCAGGAACGCGTATAGGTATCAAGCTGAAATTCATATCAAATACTCAAGTCTATAGTCCCTTGGAGCTGTGAAAAAATCAAACTTCTAAGCCAACGCAATCAAAAGATACAGCCGTTTATGCTGCAAATTTTCGACACTCGCAAGAGAATCAAAACATACAGGATACTTCCCGTGAACTCAGAATCATGAAATTTGGTACGAAGCAAGAACAGATAAAGGAAAAATTGCGAAAAGTATTTTTTTTTTGTTACATCATATAATACAAATATTTTTAATAATTTTAAACTTACTACCCTATTCCTCATGATGATTTCACTTAGCAATAAAAACACCATAACTTTTACTTATATACCTACAGGTTTGTATGGAACCCTCGGTGCGCGAATCCGACTCGCACTTGGCTGTTTTTTTTTTATTAATTTGAATGGGTGGACAAGAAGATGACCCTCCTGATATTAAGCGGTTCCCTCTGCCTATGAGCAGCGCATGGGCCTTTGTCTAGGTACAATGTACATTTTTCACTGTTGCCTGAAATAAATGAATTGAATTGAATTATCTGATAGGTCAGGTCCACCTAGGACGCGCACTATGCGGCATTGCACTGCGCCCGCCACCCTGAGACAGAAGATAAAAGTATTGTGTGGTACGGTACTGTACCAGACTCTTTAGTTCAAAATCTCGAGTGGCGACCACGAATTGGACAAAGGAGGTCGTTAAGACTGGTCGTGGCATTCTATGGGATGGGCCTATATCCCATTGGGCGTCTACAGGCTGATGATAAATAAGCTTTTGTTTGGGAACAGCGGATCATGGCTGCTGTGACGACAGCAGCATTCTTAGGCGAGGCTGAAAAACAGCGTGGCTGAGCCCTCGACCTTTTCTCTTACACTAGACTATATATGTCATTTTTATACTTATATCCTGTGTTTTTTAGTATAGTCACAGATAAAATAATACTATATTAGTAGTATAGTGTAAGGAATAAATGCTCTTTTATTTTATTTTATTATATTTTTATCTTTCATGCATTTCTTACTGATAAACTAGTACCCATACACGCGTGTCCAATCGGGAAAGGGCACGATTCAGATGTGTTGGTATTCGTTCGCGTAAAGTATCTGACAATGGAATCGGCGAGTTGTGACATTAGTTGGACTTCATACGAGGATAGTTGCCCCGGATATAGGGATGCAAAATTTGACATTGACACTTGTAAATTCTCAATTTAAAAAGGTAAAACGCGCGATTAAATCTGCCATTTTTGTAAGATATTACTTGACTATAATTATATCACTTGATATTGGTGAAATTGTTTGGAGCACTCCTCAGAAGCGAGAAGAAGAAGGTAAAACGCGGCAGTATTGTAGATATTTTGTGTTTCTGCCAACTCCTACAAAAAACAGGCGTGAATATAATCATTATATTTGTAGTACCTTACATAATTGTCAGTTTTTGTCGTAAATCAGACAAAAGCAGTTGAAAGGTCAGTTTTTAAGCTTAATCCCTTCGACCAAAGTAAAATAAATGGACTGGCCTTACCCATACAAAACGTCCGTGAAAAATAAGACAATTCGGATTTAGGGTACGGTCAACAAATAAACTATCTATCTATCTATCTATCTATCCAGCCACTGCTGAGTAAAGGCCTCTTCTCTATAGCGCCACTCCTGGCGGTCTTTTAAATAAACTAGGTGAAATTAAATTATTGAACTTCTTAAAAACTGTATTTTTTTAATACTTTAACAGATGCAATGTGTTTTCTAAAGTTATTTCAGTAGGTTTATAGTACAAAAAATCGCCGAAAAATATGCAATTATTGAATGAAACTTTTACAAAAATACATGGTTCCCTTCTGTTTTATGTAGTTACGTATCTATTTTTCAGCTCTCAAACATACACAATATAAATCAATAGAAAAGCAAGTCCACCTAAGGTCTTCAGCTCAATCAATTTGTGAAAAATATATTTTTCATCACTCAATAAACTAAGAAAATATCATAAAAATCGTACGGAAACATAAATGTATAAAAATTCCAGTATTTAAGAAACTGCAGAGTGCAGTTTTAAGAATTTTGCACAATGAGTTTTTTTATACTACTTGGAATGACAGATCACGAAGATGGCCCACCTGATGTTAAGTGGTACCCTCTGCCTATGAACAGTGCATTACCTCAGGTCACGTCCACCTAGGACGCGCCATATGTGGCATTCCACTGCGCCCGCCACCCTGAAACATAAAGATGAAAAGTCCCATGTGGCCGTAATTTCTTCGGCACCCTTACCCTTCAAACCGGAACACAGCAATGCGAGCACTACTTTTTTGCGGCAGAAACAGGTATGGTGGTAGTACTTCCCCGGACGAACTCTTTCACAAAAAAGCTCTACTACTACTAACCGTTTTTTGGCGTATAGAATTCATTGTGTAGAAAATGATCAGAGCAAATACGGGAAAATGTATTCCACTTCCAAAAGTCGTCTGTTCTTGCTCGTCTTATGACTTCTATCCATTTTTGTTTACCTTAGATTTTTTTTGGAAAGCTGTAAGGTTAATTAACATGCCATTACATATTATATGCAATTACCTAAAGCGACGTGCTTAGCAATGTTTTGACGTAAATAATGCAAATTACAATTCTAAATCAATACGATACCCCTTAGGCATCAGATTTTTTTGCAGTCTGTACCGGACCATCCGTCATGCGTGAAGTCTTGTCAAATATTTCGTCGCTGTAGTTGGAAAACTAAATAAGTAATAACAACAACAAAACCAACATCGCGAGAAAAACGCGATTTACTGTTTTGTTTATTGCGTCAAAAATGGCAATAACTTTTTTATCGTAACTAATTTTTCAGTCCGTGTTTTGATATGTTATAGATTGGTACTGTATCTATTTTCGAATTTAATGATAATACATTTTAGTTCTCTTGATTAAGAGAAAAAAATAAAAAAACGACTATGTATTTTTCCCTCGCCAAAGTTTTGAATAATTGAAATGATCTATTATTTACTTATTTGAATATGACAATCCTATCCATGGGTATAGATTTATATAATATTAAAATACATTTTAAAATAAAACCAACTTATAATCATTTCTTTTTATCAAGACTGAATATTAGAAAACTACTGAAACACCTACATTATTTTAGCAGACTTATAGTAAGTGAAATAACAAACTTATCATACGACTAATGCTTATAAAATCAAAAAATGAAAAAAAATTGTGGAACACAATAATTCTAAGTATCAAAAAGAAAAAGGTATGTCGACTAAAATTAAAACTATCTACGAGTATAAACTTGTGTCTGTTAACTTTCATTCAGAGTGGGGAACATTGAGATAATGTCCTGGGGCGTAGTCCTCCTTGTCGCTCGTCCTCTAGAGCAAGACGTGTCCATCGACATGTATGGGCCATCATAACTATGCAATAAAGTCGATTTCGGAAAATGTGTTAGTTATGTAGTTTTCCTACCACATGACGATTTATAAGTTTTTTATCAATTGATGAAAATTATATTACAAAACCTTTACTTACGAATTAAATGCGATGCCTGAAGCTTTACTTGTATTTCTTGTGTTGTTTGCACTTGCAGAAAAGCACAGGAAGGCATTGTATTACCAAGGTATCTAATTTTGGTATTTTTCAGCATAGCTGTCACTCGTTGCCGTGTCAAAGACTGACTGAAGCGAAGTATACTAGCTAGGTCTGTTTAGAAGCTTCAAAACTATCGTTCCCTAAGGCCCGTCCATTCATTTTATTTACGTCGATGCTTAATCCTATAATTTTGTGTAGCCACTAGTTGAGTTGAGATGCGAGTAGATCAAAAATCAACACGCACTTGCGTTTGCTCGGCATTTGTGCCAATGGACCACTAACATTTTACAAGGGGGAAACTCTCTTGAAATATCCGATTGTACAGTTTCAGTAAGCCCTAATTTAATTCTACTTTCGACCTTCTAGTATCAAAATACCTCGGCTCCTTCTAAATCCCCTAACTCCAGGGTCAGGCGTACGCGGGGCGCGGGGCGCGGGGGTAATTGAAAGCAAACATGCATTGTTGCGGCCCGTATCAATCAGCGATGACGCAGTAAACAAACAGGCCCAGGCCCCTCTAGAGGCTGGACAAGGGGAAACTTCTAGAAGAGTTTCACTTCTACCTGTTACAATAATAATCATTATAAAAAAAATTAAGTATGAGCAAAATCGGTCAAAGATGTACCTAGTCAAAATATACAGGGTGAGTTTTTTCAGGGCTACGTAGGCGATGTCTGAAACCGTGAGAGTTATCGAAAAGTATTATTATTGTATTATAATTTTCTAGTTTGTAAAGTTCTTGTTTGTAAGGCACGCCTCACCATCTTTCTGCACGTCCAGGATGACTGGCAGATAATTCTGTTAGCATTAAGTCCTACTAGCGCTATTGTTTTGTGTGAAAGTTTTAAATAAATAAATAAAAGTGATGTTAGGCTCAATTTTAAAAGTAATATTCGACGACCCCTCCAGTGCGTTGTACGAGTAGCCACCTGAGATTCGAAAGGTTGCGGGTTCGATTCCCGCTGCGGGACCAATGTTTGTATGATCTGTGAATATTTGTTCCGGGTCTGGGTGTATGGTACCATGGTACTAGTATTTTCTGATACCCACGACACAGGGAATCCTATTTTGGCATCAGGACTATGTATGTGACTGTTGGGTGTTATATGTTATGTGTGTCTTTATTTTTTGTTTTTTCTGAAAAAGAAAGTGATAAAACTTTTTTTTTGCCTTTTTTGGGTTATTTGTTTGGTCATTATGGATCGACATGATGCACAGTATAAAACTATGCAAGGTCTACTGTTCGCAGAACTTATATACTATCACTTACATTGGTTCCGCAAAGTTTTTATGGGAATCGGTTTAGGACCATTCACCATTCTTCAATGGGACTCTCCGCCCCGCGCATTCTACGTCTCCGCTTCCCACCCCGCAGATCTGTGGCTGAGTATCAGGTCCCATACCAGCCGATTCATCTCAGTTTATGCAAGAGTATGCTTTTGCGTCGATATGAATGTCTGGGTTGCAGCCAGGAACTTCGGATATCAAGCAGTCGCACATTCAATGGAGCAATTGCATTGTGGTGGATGTTGTCACTGGTTGGCACACGGTCACATACGACACATATCAGTACCACAAGTACGGGCTGGTATGGAGTACTTACTGCTGGCACATTTGGGATGGCTCGGCCAAACACCAGCTCGCTCCCTTGGACTCGTTAGAACGCAGAGCTTTCAGGCTTATAGGTGAGCAACATATGGCGGAGACTAAGATCCAGAATCTCGAGCCTTTCGATCTTCTATAGGTTACATTTCGGAGAATGCTCCCAAGAACTTCATGATCTGATCCCACCATCTCCTTTTCATCATAGGACGAGCAGGCGCACGGCTCGGTACCATCCTTACCTCATTAATACCTTCTATTCGTACTAAACGGTTTAGTTCTACCTTTATAATGCGAACTGCTAAAGAGTGGAATAAACTAACGTCGTCTGTCTTTTCTGAAAACTTTAATCTGGGGTCTCTTCAAGGCTAGAGTGAATAGGTGCCTTCTAGACCTTCGTGCTCCATCTTTGGCCACATCGTCACTTACCAACAGGTGAGAACGTGGACAACAAAGGTCTATTTTTTTAAATGATACTAATATGCAAATTAGCTTTCGGCCCACTTGATGTAAAGTGGTCCCCGTCGCTTATAGACAGCAGCAACACCGGGATTGTCGATGCGCTGCCTTCCCTGAAGTAATTTATGAACATATTACTTGAAGCGACGCATGTCGTAACTAAGCGGAAAAACCTCAGATGGAAGCTCATTCCATAGTTTGTAGGTATGGGGAAGAAATGATCTCGAGAATCGAGTCGTACGAGAAACCCATAAACACATATCAATGTAAAAAAAAACGCGAAGTCCTCATGTGATAATGAGCTGTCACTCAACACACCAAAATGTCATTCTTCGATTACCCATGACCCACGACCAGCACCAACCAAAATAATAAAACCATTGCTCATTTCCACAAATCCATACGTTCGATGTCCTCATTACGCCATGGCTGAAAGAGGGTTGGCAGACATTACTGATGGTAGGTGTGGGTGGTGGGCACTTGAAACGGCACGCGGCGGCCACGCGCGCAAACAGGCCCGCGTGCGCACGCAACACGCATGGATATTAAAAGATGTATTATTTATATTGTTTTTATTTTATTTTTTTAGACATTTCTGAATGACGGATCAAGCAGATGACCTGATGTTAAGCGGTACCCTCTGCCTATGAACAGTGCATTGCCTAGATAGGTCACGTCCACCTAGGACGCACCCTATGTGGCATTGCACTGCGCCCGGCCACCCTGAGACGTAAAGATGTAAAGTCTCATGTGCCTGTAATTTCACCGGCACCCTTACCCTTCAAACCGGAACACAGCAATGCGAGCACTACTGCTTTGCGGCAGAAATAGGTATGGTGGTAGTACTTCCCCGGACGAACTCTTTCACAAAAAAGCTCTACTACTACTAGATACTAATTCTGCTTTAGTTTTGTGTTTTTTTTATGAACTATTGACGACCTCTGTTGCACGGCGGGCGAAGGTTCGCCTGCGACGCAGGAGGTTGAGGGTTCGATTCCCGTCTCGGAACAGATAATTGTACGATCTGCAGATATTTGTACGGGTTGTCCCCTATTATAAAAAAAACTATGTATTAAGTAGGTATATCAGTTATCTAGTACCCATAACACAAGGTCTGCTTAGCTTGGGGCGAGATAGTGTAGTGTGAGCTGTATTTTCGTAGACATGCTACGAAGAATGCTACCAATTTTCAAGTTTTTTTTTTCTGTTCTAATTTCTTTTTACCATGTTATTTATTAAGGCGATGTGTTAAAATGTTGGAGTCGTTGCGTTACATGCTCACTCAATAACAGTAAAGGTTACAAATAAGCATGCTTGATATTAACACAGTAATTACTTATGGATGTAATCTAAATAAATCAAGAACAGACACGATTGGTAAACCTTGTGTCAATAGTTTTTTTTTAAATTGCCCCTCCTAAAACCCGTTTTGGGAACCTCATTCGATTAGAGAAAATATCAAGCGTTAATTTGTATACTATTCAGTAGGTAATCCCATTGCTTAGATGAATAGCGAATGATTTATTTGTATATTACCTACTTTAGAAGCAAAACGAAGTTTTATCATTTGTCGCTTCCGAGCAGCAGAAATCTATAACTCATCTCTGGTTCAGTGAGTAATATAGCGGTGTCACTTTCGTGCAGCAATTTTTTTCTTGCTAGACTCCGCCCATTCGATATTTTAACATATCGCCTTAATCCATAATAAGATTTTATTCTGTAGTAGGTAGTTCAAGTGAGTAATAGCGCTGTCACTTTCTTACAGCTATTGCTTTCTTGCTAGACTCCGCCCATTATATATTTTAACATATCGCCTTAATCCAAAATAAGATTGTATTCTGTAGTAGGTAGTGCAAAAATTGTAGAACCCTTTTTGTATAGTTTTGTATAGAGAATGTTACAATTTTGATCATTCACAGCGGTGCACACGTATGCGCTGAGTGCGCGGTGCACACGCACCATTGTTGCTGGTGTCAGATTGAAACACTTAACGTCACCTACAATAATATGGTTTGCTTTTGGTATCAGCGTTTTTAGGGTTCCGACTGCAACAAAGAGGCTTTTTAAGACCGTTAGGGTCGTACGTCCTTCGTCCCAGCAGCCTGTTTCAGCATGCATGAAATTTAATAAATAAATAAATAAATAATAAATAATGCTGCACAGTTCATACAACATTATCTAGCCCCAAGCTAAGCAGAGCTTGTGTTATGGGTACTAGATAACTGATATACTTAATACAATATATTACATAGATAGATATTTTTTATTATAACACCCTGAACAAATATCTGCGATAGCACAAATATTTGTTCCGAGGCGGGAATCGAACCCGCAACCTCCTGCGTCGCAGGCCAACCTTCGCCCGGCGCGCCACAGAGGTCGTCAAAAAATATCCCGTTTCTAGTGAAATGTAAAGTATTCTTGTCGACCTCGGATCAAATATTTGTGCAATCGCAGATATTTGTTTAGGGTGTTCTGGGTATTTTCTATGTATAATAAAAAATATCTATCTATGTAATATATTGTATTAAGTATATCAGTTATCTAGTACCCATAACACAAGCTCTGCTTAGCTTGGGGCTAGATAATGTTGTGTGAACTGTCCTGCATTATTTATTTTATTTATTTATTTACCATGATTTTAGAGCTTTGATTGTTCCCGATATTTTGGCATGCGCCATGATCACGGGAGAAATACCTAACTAAAGTTACATACTCGCACATTTTCCGCAAGCGTTATAGATCTTTCACCACTTTGACGATATCCGGCCCGTACTGGTTCGCCATATAACTATTGAAACTACGAGTATCATGGCTATGTACATAGGTTTCAGTAGAAACTCTACTTCTCTACATACTATACATCTACTATACTCTAGTACATAACCATGAAAGTTTCAAAAGTTAAGAATACTTTAGGTATATAGATCTAAATTTTAAAGTAAATAAAACGTCTTAAATTTAATTTATTTTGCATGTAAAGCAGTGGTATTTATTTTAGCGCACTTGGTATGTCAGTATGTTATTAAAAATTTCTTTATTATTCGCCGCCAAAGTGGTTTGCAATATAGTCTTTTTTACCCGGAATCTTTGATTCCCCGTGTGGGTAAGGAAATTCTGGAGGAAACTTTAAAAAAAACTCGGATACCTGCGTTAAAAACTTTTTGATTTATTGAGTAAAATACTGTGACTGGACTTTGAAACCCTACAGTATGTGTTGTCTGACACGCACTTGGGCTGTTATATCAATGTTCCTTTTTGCTACGCTAGCATGCGTAACTCTGAGTTTTCTTACTTGCATATATTTGTGTTTTTTTTAATATATATATAAAATTTATATAATAATATATTATTCACGTCAAAATAACATTTTCCTCTTATTTACTGGTAGTACATTGACTTCATCTCGCGACAGAAGGGTGAACTTAGGGCGGGCGGTTCTACCCCGCCCGCCTAATTACTTATGTATCGCCCCCAGCTCACTAAAAACGGGTTAATTTCTATAATAAAACAACCCTGGCTAAATTAAATGCTATCCAACCCTGGACCCAGAAACAGAGGCGTTGTCAGGATTAGATTGAAGGGACTTTCGGGGGTGGTTTTACGCAAAATAATTCCACTTGTAACCACCGCCAGAAATCTTCATACAAAAAAACGACTCGCGCCGCTCGAAAAAGCTGTTTTTATTAAATATCTCTTAAAATAGGTATAGATCATTAAAAAAAACCTACAGTAAACCCTTTGTTGTATTGTTTTGGCTTTGTTGTATTGATTTTATTTATCTAATTTTTTTACGCAATATTATGCACCATTTTCATAAACGATCGAATCTATGCAAAAAATAGACGTAACTTTGTTTTTTTTTCTATTGTGAAAATATTGTCGTATCGTGTTTCTGGTACAGTGATCCCTCGAAATTATAATGTAGTATCCATGCATAATTTTACTAATTTGAATATTGTACTTGATTTAGGCACTTAAAAATCAAATCTAAGATTAGAAAATTTGCGGCATACTCCACCTTAAAAACTAAGGCCTGCACTAACAGACTGAGGCGTTGTATAAGTTAGCAGGCTTTCAACACTTCAGTTACATTGAATCTGCAGAAGAACCAAGCAACAAAGGCTCTTTGAGACCCAGTGCAGGGAACAGCGCTTTTTTAGGTAGGTACATTATATTGTTTGAGTTATTACTACTATTTTGAAATGATACTAAACTGTGCTTGAAGGAAAAAACTTCCTAAAACTTAAACTTGCTTGTGCTTTCCTTTTGATCACCGACATAGCTCTCAGAAATAGCAAGTTGATGAAGGAATGGGCAGGTCGTTTAGCTCGCAGAACTGACAGCCGTTGGGGAAGAAAGGGTTGCAAGTGGCAGCCACAAACGGAAGAACGCAGTGTAGGAAAGCGCCCTCTCGATGGGTCAAAGACATTATAGAAAGAAAGAAAGATTTATATTTTAGCACACACACACACACTTAATAGAAATAAAAAATAAAAAATAATAGATTGTAAACAAAAAAAAAAAGAAATATAAAACACAAAAAACACCCATAGGGTTTTAAACTAAAACATAAAACAAGACCCTACGTGATGGAATGGGTAAAAATTGGTCTTTCCCTGCGTGTGCGGCTAAACAGGTCCAGTGACTACGCAGAGAATGCAATGAGGCTAAGAGGTCACGGGAAGAGTGGATGGAGACGGCTCAAGACCGTTCGTCGTGATATTCTATAGGGAAGGCCTATACCCAGCAGTGGACTTCTATATCCTGATGACGATGATGATGATGATTGTATTTTCTTGGATATCTGGCGTCGTTCGTGTAAAGCGGTATAGTGCAAACCAACCCAACGTTACAGTGTAACTTGAAGTGATTTTTGAAGATATGGGGTACTTCTAACCCCCATATCCTCGTCTCTGGCCAGCCCTGAGTTCAAAGTACCAGTTTCATAATTGCAAACGTTCTGGGCAAATAGTCGAAAGCTAATTAATTTTTTTATTACTTTTGTGCGAGTTGGGGACAAATAAATTTGAGAAAAGTGGGATAATTATTTGATGTTGATAAAATGGAGCAAGTACGGTCAAATTAAATTAAAATCGCTGTCTGGTCTTTAAACAATGGGTCTAGATGTATATGTATGCTGTTACTGCTTTGGTCTTCTGGTACTTTGCGACTCATTATCTAGTAATCCAACAAATCGAAGTCCTAACTTCTAGTCTTGAGGACCTACTTAAATAAATACACGTCATGTTTGTTTTTGTTGTTTAAGAGGTGCCTGCGTCTCTACAATTATTTTATCTCCTTTTTATACACACTAATTGGAATAACACAAAGTTGTAATGTCAGAAAATTACAACTCGTAGGATTGATTTATAACTACTTTGGTCGAAGTAACTAAGTAAATCAATTACAATAATTAGATTATAATAATGCATAGATATTACATTATAATTCCGATGGATCACTGCACCAGAAACACGATAGGGACAATATTTGACTAAGTATAAAAAAAAACCACAAAGATACCTCTTACTTATGGCTAGATTCGATTGTTTCTCAATATGATGCCGATTATTCTGTAAAAAATTATATAAATCAAATCAATACGATAAAACTGCAGGGTTTTTAAAACTATTTATATTTTACGGGATATTCAATTCTAGCGCGAGGTGTATTTTTACAAGCTTTTATTTAACTTGCAAGGTATGTCCAGGTGGAATCTTGCAACTGAATATATATCCTCAACCGATTGAGCTGAAATTTGGCATACCGGTCAAGTTCTGATGAAAATACAATATGCTGGTGACAGCGAGCTGATCTAAATAAATAAATAATAAATAAATAATGCTGGACAGTTCACACAACATTATCTAGCCCCAAGCTAAGCAGAGCTTGTGTTATGGGTACTAGATAACTGATATACTTAATACAATATATAAAAGGCAATGTCCTGACTGACTGACTGACTGACTGACTGACCGAGGTCCAACGCACAGACTAAACCGCTGGTCGTAGAGACTTGAAATTTGGAGGGTGTGTTCGTCTCGACACGTAAGCTTATACTAAGAAAGGAATTTTGAAAATTCGCATGGTAAGGGGTTCAAAATGGGGTTCGAACGTAAAACAAAAATGCTCTGTATTTCGGAAACCGTTAGTAGTAGAACCATGAAATTTTACAAGGAGATTCCTCAAATAAAATTAACAATCACGTGTTTCAGCGATACCTGAAGTTTTCCTGAAAAACGACAGGGGAACGTTTTCTTTGTAAAAAAATAAAAAAACTTTAGTTTTTACAACGCACAGCCTAAACCCCTGGTCATAGAGACTTGAAATTTAGAGATTGTTGTCCTTTTAGGGTGTAAAGGTGTACTTAAAAAGGAATTTGGAAAATTCGCTCCCTTAGGGGTCCAAAAAGGGCTTTTAATGTATACACTTTGCGTTTTGCAACGCACAGCTTAAACCGCTGGACCTAGATAAATGAAATTTGGAGGATGTATTCCTTTTTGGGTGTAGGGGCGAACTAAGGAAGGATTTTGGAAAATTCACCCTTTAAGGGGTCCAAAACGGCTTTTAATGTAAGACTAAAATGCTTTGTATTTCGGAAACCGTAGGTAGTAGATACTTGAAAATTCACAGGTAGATTCCTTATATAAAAATAGCAAAAATATGTTTCAGTAGTACCTGAAATTTTGCTGAAAAAAAGCACGGGAACGTTTTATTTGTAAATAAAAACACTTTACGTTTTAGCCAGCTTTCAGCGTATTTTGACGATTTAAAAGTTAGTTTCACAGTGTAGTCATTGAGATCAAAATATTTTCAGGACCTCAAGGTTTAAATGGGACCCCTAAATTGAAAAACTTGAGTATGGTGTCATTTCAAAGGTCGTTTCACGGTGTCATTGTTGAAATCAAAATATTTTCAGGACCTCAGGGTTAAAATGGGACCCCTAAATTTAAAAACTTGAGTAAAAAACGAAACGTGAAACGACCTTTGAAACGTCAAAGGTCGTTTCACGGTGTCATTGTTGAGATCAAAATATTTTAAGGACCTCAGGGTTAAAATGGAACCCGTTAATTGAAAAACTGGAGTATGTTGTCGTTTCAAAGGTCGTTTCACGGTGTCGTTCTTGAGATTCAATTATTTTCAGGACCTCAAGGTTAAATGGGACCTCTAAATTGAAAATTTGAGTTTGGTGTCGTTTCAAAGGTCGTTTCACAGTGACTTTGTTAAGATTACAATATTTTCAGGAAATAAAGGGTAAAATGTGACCCCTACATTGAAAAACTTGAGTCTGGTGTTGTTTCAAAAGCCGTTTCACGGGGTGGTTATTGATGTTTAAGTTGTTGTCTGCACGCCGCTTCGGGGATGTTTTCAAATTACGCGCGGACAAAGTCGCGCGCGGGTCATCTAGTACAATATATTACATAGAAAGTTTTTTTTATTAAACATAGAAAATACCCAGAACACCCTGAACGAATATCTGCGAACGCACATATATTTGTTCCGAGGTGGGAATCAAACTCGCAACCTCCTGCGTCGCAGACCAACCTTCGCCCGCCGCGCCACAGATGGAGACGGACGGTGGACAACGGAACTCCTCGATGGATAATAGTAAACTGGCCGTGTTTAGAATCATTTTGATCAGCACACGATTACAATCACAAATTTTATAAATCTTGTGTTTAAAATATATATTACACAAAAAAAAAGTTGTATGAAGATTTCTGCCTGAGATAAATAATCAAAGTGATTGAGGTCAGATTTTGACCCACGTTCACTGGACAAAAATGGAGATGCAGCATCTGCAAATTATTTCATTACTTTGGAAATCTTCGCCCCTCTTACAAATTGTTATTTAACTCGTACACGAGAAGAGAAGGCGGTGCGTGGTGCGTGCAGATAGCGCGGCCGTGCCTGCGCGCCGCGCCGCGGGATTAGCAGATAGCGGCCCTAAGGAGCGAGTTATAAGAGGGCCCTAAGAACAGAGTTTATAAGAGGCTTGTTTCAAAGATATACGAGGAGATTCAAGTTTGAAGTTTCAGGCTCAACTTAACTGGATAGTAACGTGATCCGAGAGATGGATCTTATCTGGCTCAATGCCATGCAGCGTGGTAATGCAGCCAGCATCTTAGGGATTCTTCTGTCTGGTAATGATTTGGATCAGTTGAGCTACCTTTAGATTGTTTGCAACGGTTAAAATGTATATTATCAACAGAATATCAAATGTATATTACAAATTATTTTCAAATTTAGTAGGTATACCTGCTAGGATTTATTTCTGTAAATAAAGATAACTGTATGGTAGATATGCAAAAGTATATACATACATACATACACACGCCTTTTTCCCCGAAGGGGTAGGCAGAGCCTCAAATTGGCCTCTTTTCACCGTGGGCGTGGGTTGCACCATCGTGGGATATAGACATGACAAATGGTGAGCTCATAGCCGCCATTTCTTCCCACGACTGACTCTGCTAACGCTTTCTTCCAGTAATAACACAATCGTAATAAATAGGCATTTTTTTTTTTATACCACTTGAATGACGGAACAATCTGATGGCCCACCTGATGTTAGGCGGTAACCTCTGCCTATGAACAGTGCATTACCTCATAGGTCACGTCCACCTAGGACGCACCCTATGTGGCATTGCACTGCGCCCGCCACCCTGAGACATAAAGATGAAAAGTCTCATGTGCCTGTAATTACGATTAATTTTTATTATGATTATTACTTATTATTATTTATGATGATTGTGTTATTACTGGAAAAACGCTTTCAATGGCGGCGATGAGCTCACACATCGCTCTCACATTTGCCACATCTATATTCCCTCGATGGTGTGCAACTCACGGTGACAAGATAACTTTTGATATCTAGATAGAAAATTATTTATTGCACATAAAAAAGAAGTATATACAAAGGCGAACATAATACTAGAAATTATTCTCTTCCAGATAACCTTGGTGTATTGCGGAAAAAGATGTGTCGGTAGTGCACAAGAAGGGAAATAGTGAATAAGTTTAAGAAAATTAACAAAAAATAATAATAATAAATACATAAATTACGATTAAGACTCTTTCTAAACGTTACGTCACAGATAGAGCATAGAGCATCAAGAATACAACTAGATGGCAGGTCGGTGCAAAAAATACGTCTCGGTGAATAACAGCTCACTTTTCAAGTGAGCTGTTATATTTTATTTGTGTGAGAACTTTATTTGTAGCTCTTTAATGTTCATTTCACACTAAACGTTGTTTAACCTATGTCTTTTCATTTATAAGTGAAATAAGTAATTTAATGCTTTGCTCTTTTTTTGTGACGTATGATCGTACTTATAAGATAATATTTTGAAGATTTGCTACTATATTGCTAGGTGTCATGGTTGTAATTAGGTTGAATTTTATAGTATTTAAAATTTTTTGTTTTAGTTCGTTAGTAAACAAATATAGCTGTATAAGTATATATACCCACGCGGACGGTATTTAGCTTTAATTTTGTACGTGACCCAAAATCTAGTTGTATTCTTGATCGAAGTAGAGCATCAATAAATTATACAGAAACGTGATCATAAACCTCATCAGGATCGCTCATTAACACCCCACACCTATAAACTTTTATTGCTGTTCACGTTTAGCACGAGCTTTAAGTAATCCTGTCAAACCCCTAAACTGACATCCTAACATTTGTCCACCTACAAATTATTACAATACCAAAATTAGCACAGTAAAATTAACAATACCAATTCAGTTTCAATTACAAAACAACAAACTCCCATACAAAATGATCGCACATAGGACTTTTTGTAGTTCGTAGTTAAGGCGAAACTCACCCCCGCTGTTAATCTTTATTAGGGGGATGTGTGAATTCGTTGATTCTGACGGATTCGTCGCGCGGGATTTAAACGTTATTTATGTTTAGGTATTGTAATAGTTTATCGTCAATTTGTACGGTTATTATCGAGTTTGTAATGGTTATGTTGGATTTTAGTGATACAAGTATTTGTTTAGTGAGATAAATGTGCTGAGGTAAGTGTGGGTGTCTATATAAAGATGATTATCGTGCCCAAACTTGGTGTGCTTTTTACATTAAAATAAGATTTCACGTATCCTAAACGCCTATATTTTTCATGAACTTACTTTACTGGTTACCAGTACCACGAAATTTAGGAGCTCACCACGGACCAAGATATATATAGAAGTTTGTGGTGTTTATATCAAGATATATAAATAATAATAAATAAATAATGCTGGACAGTTTACAAAACATACCACACCACGTAGATTTGTATGAAACCAAGCGTGCCGTTTTATTTTGCACCTACTTTGCTACGAAGTATCTCCAATCGCACGGCTAGCTGATTTCGGAAAATATTTATATATGTACTATTTATTATATTTTAATTGCATTATGGTTTTTTTATTAGGCATTTTTATTTTAAAATCTTACGTGCTATCGTGAAGACAGCCGAGAGGGAACTGATTTGAGGTTTGCTAATAGGAAACCAATAGCTCTGTATGTCTGTTAATTTTTCAAGCCTAAACCACTGAACAGATTTCGTCAAAATTTACGAGAAGATAGAATGCATCCTGATGAAGGACACAGGCTACATTCTGTCTGATGAAAAAAAAAAAAAAACGCAGCTGAAACCGTTGACATAAGCTAACTTTGCAGATTGAGCGCCATCTGAGCTCACGAAAAGCCCGGTAAAGCAGTCATGACCAGGCGGCACATGCATATCACACATGAAATACTTTCGAAAAAAAAATAAGTTTACATCAGCTAGCTGTTAAAAAAGAAGTTCGCAAAATGTTTTCGATAAATAACTCCACAACATAAAATCACAGATCGCAACAGAAAACCGTAACGCTAGGGGTGGGATTTGTTTATCCTCACGGTCCAACGAGATCGCCTTAATGAGATGCGGTGCAAACATCGCACTATTCCTTGGAGGGTCCTCCCCTTAAATCTTACTCTTTTTCATTTATTTGGACATCCGATAATTGTTATTTGCTTGCTGTTATTGCTTCACTATTGCGAACTTTTGTAAAAATATATACAAAATGATTGAGGAAAACTAGGATTGGGAAAGGTATGCTTAGATAGTTTGGGCATTTAGAAAGGATGAACGATAGTAGATTGACGAAACGGGTGCATAAGAGGAGCGTGAATGGGACAGTGGGAAGGGGAAGACCTCGGCGAACGTATTCAGATCGGAGACGTTCTGGAAAAAGGCCAGGTCAAGAGTACCCTTAACCGACGAGCATGTGTGAAGAATGTGATGAGAGTGAATGATGCAAAAGAGGTATGTCAGGGTAGTAGCAAGTAGAAATCCGTGGTCTCTGCCCTCCTCTCCGGGAAAAAGGCGTCAGTTTATGTATGTATGTGTATGTAAGTATCTTCGAAAGGTAAGTATAGATGAGTGTTATATTTTTATTTTTTAATTTAATAGATGTCTGACAGTGTTATAGCCATACTCGTAGATTTAGAATTTTTGCTACGCTTCTAGATCTATGGTTGTAGCTCATTTTGATCAGCTCACGTTTGCAATTACAAATTCTCAAATGCGGGTTTTAAAAAAAAGTTTTTCATTAAAATAGTACATTATGCTCTAAGGGAGCCCTGAGCGTAACGAAGGACTCAGTTATTTAGAGTCCTGAGTGTGGTTCAAGCTGCCTAAGACGAAGACGGGCTTTATCCCAGAGGAGTGTACTCTACTTTTCACACCTTCTGCGAGACAATAAAAAATCACTGAATATCACAGCACCAAATAGAGTTTCTTTTTGTTTCACATTCTATGTAAACGAACCTTTTTGTTTCGAGTTCTGCTTATGGTGGCCAGTTCGGTTTTAGAACAAACCTCTTTGCCATTTGGGCATTTTTAGGGTTCCGTAATTTTTGGTTACGTCTGTCATGTCTGTCTGTCTGTCTGTCCGTGTATGTCACATCCACTTTTTACCGAAACTATAAGAGCTAGGCTGTTGAAACTTGGTAAGTAGATGTATTCTGTGAACCGCATTAAGAATTTTCCAAAAAAATAGAAAAAAAACAGTAAATTTTTGGGGCTACCCATACTTAGAACTGAAACCCACAAATGTTTTTTTCATCAAACCCATACGTGTTGGGTATCTATGGATAGGTCTTCAAAAATGATATTGAGGTTTCTGATATTTTTTTTTTCTAAACTAAATAGTTTGCGCGAGAGACATTTCCAAAGTGGTAAAAAGTGTGTGTGTGTCCCCCCCCCCCCCCCCCGTTACTTCTAAAATAAGAGAATGATAAAATAAAAATAAAAATATGATGTACTTACCATGTAAACTTCCAACGAAAATTGGTTTGAACGAGATCTAGTAAGTAGTTTTTTTTTAATACGTTAAATCGTAATCCATCCAAGAACTTTTATATTATGTTACTTGCTGCTACGGAACCCTTCATGGGCGAGTCCGACTCGCACTTGGCTGCTTTTTTTACTAAAGATTTATCCACAAGTTTCCACACGAATTTGACTTTATTCCCTAGGGAGCTTATACAACTTTATATCCCTTGGGATATAATGCTTTACTTTACGTTGAGGTTGCATGATATGTAATTGGACATTGTCGAGCAGGTGGTATGAAAAACTTATTATTAACCTTTATCTGCTCAGACAAAATGGCGTCTTTTTATGAAATAGCCTACATGAGGCATGTGTCACGCCACACGGGCCTGCGTGTGCAAGCCAGATATATCACTCTTATGGTGAAATTTTAATTATTCATCGTGAACTTGTTTAAGCAGGTGTGGCGACGCCCTAAATACCAGCTCGTGGACAATACGCGTCTTAGCTTTAATTGTTTACGTATTTTTTATGAACCCACGAAAACCGACGCATAAATTCATAAAAAGAACACCCAAACTATTTATAGTAACATACGTACATACACACGCCTTTTTCCCCGAATGGGTATAAACAGAGCCTCAAACGGGCCTCTTTGCACTGTGGGTTGCACCATCGTGGCAAATACCTGTGATAAAGTGGTGAGCTCATTGCCGCCATTGCTTCCCACGACTGACTCTGCTAACGCTTTCTTCCAGTAAACATGAAGGGGTCATGGAAGTACGGTTCTAAATGTTTTTTTTGTCCAATTTTTCTAAAGTGCTTTTTATATGTTTTTAGAAGTTGGAAAACATAAGTTGTATTTCTAAATAATTAGATAAATCGACTCATATTATTGCATTTGCGTGAAACAAAACGCAACAAGCTGCATTACTATCCCACAACATCTACGCAACAAATTAAATTAGCTTTTATCTACACTCAAATCGAAAAATTCGAATTACGAATTCAAAGACGGTTCTATACAGACGCACTTTATAGACGCATATACATAAAATTAAGAATAAAACTCATTATAGTACCGCCAACTGTATAATAAAACTCATTATAGTACCGCTATCTTTTTTTTTATTAATTCATTAAACAAGTTTATAGCCTGAATATGAAAAAAAAGGCGCACGCATGCGCAGTTCGAACTGTGAAAAAATGGCGCACGCATGCGTAGTTTGAACTTAATTTCACGCGCTTCCCATATTACTATACCAAATAAATTACTTCCTTGTAACCTACCTACTTTGTTTAATTTCAATTTTTCCTATGAGTGAAGATAAAGTAGTGTATGAAACTGCATATAACTTAGGTATTAAAACACTCGAGTCAACCTATTATCGATAAACAGACTCTCGTGTTTTAATACCCCTTCTTATATGACAGTTGCATAAACTACTATTTCATTATCCTAACATAATTATTATTATTAGACAAAAGTATCTCAACTGTACGTTACGTTAGTCTAAAAAGTTGGGTCAAATAATGTTCATATGTTTTGAACGTATTTTTTTATTATATCGTTTATAAGTGGCCAGTTATAAAAACGTTCAGTGTCGCCCTTGTATTCCATGGAAGAGGCCTATGTCCAGCAGTGGACGTGAACTGGCGGATGATGACGATGATATACCTACCTACATAATCAGTTTTGTTTAGAGAAATCTTTCCAATCAACGTAGCTTAGTTACATCCGTTATTATTCGACACCGACCACTTCAAACAATACGCTCATTAACATAGTACACTTCGTAGTTTATTCGCGAGGTTGCAGTTAGTTGTCGCCACGGGTTGAGGCAGGTGTGCTCAACCCTGGGGCCTAGGCAGCGGACACGGGGGCGTCCGTTCCCGATGATGGTTAAGGCCCCGAGGTGGCGCGCATAGTGTTCCTGCGTGCCCCTCATGGAGACAGGGTGGAGTATCGTGCTTCACCCCCCGGGAAGGGGTCCTCCGCAGGGGACCAACGCTGTCGGGAGCGGAAGAGTGCGAAAGCGTAGCCGTTGTCCCGACAGAAGGCGACCGGATGAACACAGTGGTGGTTTTAGCCGGTGCGAGTCCGGCATAACCCTCCTGTCACCCCGTGGCAGGCGGGTATCCATGATGGATTTTGCCACTTTAAAAAGAAGGTGTGCTCAACCCGAAATTAAAACTATAACTATAAATTTTTGACGTTTTAAATGTATGGAATTTCGGGATGGCCAAATATTGTATGCAACAGTGGCGCAATTACGTAATCTTGCAATCAGTTTCAATCCTTTTTCTTAACTCTTTGAATGACGGAACACGCAGATGACCCACCTGATGTTAAGCGCTAACCTCTGCCTTTGCAGAGGTTTAACATCAGGTGGGCCATCTGCTTGCTCCGTCATGTGGTGGTTATCGAACAAGGACCACCATTGGTCACCCCTTTCCATGGCCACTGTACTCGTACCTCAAACTGGTTCTGATCTAACATACATACGTACATAGACCACGCCTCTTTCCCCGTAGGGGTAGGCAGAGCCTCAATGGGCGGCTTCTCACAGTGGGTTGCACCATCGTAGAATAAAGACGTGACAAGTGGTGAGCTCATCGCCGCCATTGCTTCCCTCGACTGACTCGGCTAACCAGGACAAATCTTATTCAAACAAATCTTACTAATAAGTCCGGGTAATCCCTTAGTCGGCTTTTACGACATCCACTGGAGGAGACGGATGGGTCTATTCCTAGGCCGGACACACCGCGGTATTGTGATCTAACATAGGATGACGAAAGAACTGGTGACTCGAAATTTAGTAATAACCGAAGGAAAAATAGTTTTTTTGTGAAAATGTGTATGAGAAATGGCGATCTCAGCTAGCTGACCGCGCCTGTGTTTGCCCCGCGTGCACTCGATAACGGCAAATAAAGAACTTTAATTCTTGATTCTAGTCCAGTTTCTATTCAAATCGTGTTTGCTCGAGCATTCAATAATGCAGGTTCGATGTTTGCCTTGCCACCACATATTTTGCTTCATACACAAGCAGCAATAGATAGATAGATAGATAGATAGATAGACAACTGTTTATTGCATTCACCCCAAAATAAAATGACAGCATACTTTTATGGGACAGAAATTCATGGGTCATGCTGTCAACATCCCGTAAGTCAAAGTCAAAGTCAAAAGTATTTTATTCATTGAAATCACAAGGATCATTTTGAATCGTCTTAAAAATAAATTTAAATTTACTCCTGTTCCAACGCAACCAGAACTAGGAATAGCATAGTAAGCCAGCGTTTTCGAAAGCAGCCCTCTCAATACATCATCAACATCCATCAGTCTATAGAAGTCGAATGTTGGACATAGGTACGCCTTCCACAAGGAATGCCACGATGAACAGTTTTCAGCCGCCTCCGTCCACCGCCTTCCTACGACCTTGATAATGTCTTCGGCCCTTCTTTATACTTATGGGTAAGCAAACAAGCATACGACCCACCTGCGATGAAAAGTATTTACCGTATCCTGTTTGCGCGTTGCCGCCTCAAGTGGAATCCCTTAGCCAGCATTAACGATATCCATGGGAGGAGACGGAGAGTCTAATCTATAGTGGAAACACCACATTTCCCGGTAAAACCACGGCTCTATTGGCATCTATTGTTTACTGTTTAAAATTTACAAAGTTTTTGATATGGAACCAACACTTCTGATCAGAATCAGAGATCACCAGAATTCCATACCCCCCAGGGTTGTCACGCACGGGCGCGCCCGTTCCTCTGCTAATGAGAGATAATCCCGCCACTCGCCGTTGTGATTTAAACTCACCCTCTGTGCGAGGCGCGATAGCAGCCCTATTGTATTGTTTATTGGACAATTAAATTATGTTGCATTTGTTTCGTATGTTATTTTCCACCGGTGGGAGCTGGGAGGAATAAAAACAAGATTTTTGTGAAAAACAACAAAAAAACACGGCCAGTCTACTATTATCCCTCGAGGAGTTCCGTTGTACACCTTCCGTCTCCATCATCAGATCAGCTCGCTTGCACCATAATATTGCATTGTCATTAGAACTTGACACGTATGCAAAATATCATCTCAATCAGTTTTGGATAACTTCTTTAAAATTCAGTTGCAAGATTCCACCCGGACAAACATATATACATTGCAAATTAAATAAAAGCTTGTAATATAGACTAGTGATGTGTCTGGCCACCCCGTTTCCTCCTATGGATGTTGTAAAATCTGAATAAGGGACTACATCACGGGATGGGCAGCAGCATCCAACTGAGCACTTACTCAACACCAATATTGCGATCACCGATCCGCCTGCCAAGCGTGGTGATTACAGCAAATCCTCCATTCAGTTCAAACGTATGCTGGGAAGTGGTCGAAAATTCGATTCCAAGTTTTGATTACAATGTTTGTCAGTGAAGCTAATAAAAGCGTGTTAAATACGCCTTTGAGCGTAGAGCGCAGGATGTCTTTTTCATGAGGAAAATTTAATATTTGAAATTTAATTTCAAAAGATGAGACGCTTCTTACGTGGAGTCTGGGCAATATGAAGTTTATACTTACATTCTTATGGAAGTAGGTACCTTATCTACCTCCGTTTAAGTAAGTATACGTGTGAGTAAAGATGAGTATTAGACCTACACGTGTGCTGGTATGGTAGAAATAATTATGTAGGTACTGCTTTCCTGAAACACAGAGGTAAACTGGCGTAGCGGTTGTTACACAAGGACAGTTTCTCGCACGCGGCCGGCGATTTCTGCTATAATCGTATACGTTTTCGTCGCTCGCGTGCGAGAAACTCTACTCGTGTAACAGCTACTTAAAAGAGCTAGTGCTACACTTAAGTTAAACATGTTATTAATCTGTTATTAAACAATTTTGTATATTGTAGTACCTACTTAGATTTATTATTAGAGCACATTCTTAACCAAGTTAAACTAATTCTGTTTCATATTTTGATAGTACCTACCTACTCTATAGCTCGTGACTCGTTCGCGCCTTACATCTTCTGAAAGCAGCAAGATATCGAAATGTGATTCGAAAGAAACACGAAAATTTAAGTTCAAATTCCTGTGTTTAATCAATTAAACTCGTTGAGCCGTTTCGGCCTATTCGAGACGAACTTTCAGACAGACAGATAGACAACATTTCTAAAAACGGTCATATATGGTTAGGTATCGTATAAATAGCATTTATTTTGATATCACAGTCAGGCACTTCAGTTTTATTATAGTAGTAATGACTGCCTCGGCCGGCAAATCAGGCGTTTACAGCCGAGGCTCACATACATAAATGTTTTTATTCAAGCAATCCGCTAATGTTATTGACTTGGAATTGCCTTTGTATATCTCGAAGAATATCTAAGCATTATGTTTAAATATCCTATGTAGCACGTCGGGCGAGTAGCCGGCTGAGATGCGAGAGGTTTTGGGTTCGATTCCCGCTGCGGAACAAATGTTTGTATGATCTTCAAATATTTGTTCCGGGTCTGGGTGTTATGGTAGCATGGTACCCGTAGTTTCTGATACCCTCGACACAGGGAATCCTAGTGTGGGATCAGGACTATGTATGTGACTGTTGACTATGTATGCGAATTTCTCAAAATAGTGCCTCTATGCAAAATAGTGTAATACATACATACATAGACACACGCCTTTTTCCCCAAAAGGGTAGGCAAAGCTTCAATGGGGCTCTTTACAGTAATCTTTCATATTAGATTGCACCATCATGGAATATAGACGTGACAAGTGGTAAGCTCATCGCCGCCATTGCCTCCCACGACTGGCTCGGCTAACGCTTTCTTCCAGTAATAACACATTCCATAATAAGCTAGCAGCCAGGACAAATCTTATACCAACGAATCGTATGAACAAGTCCTAAGCAATACCTTGTACTAATATTTATTCTGTGGCAATACCTTAGTCGGCTTTTACGACATCCGCGGGAGGAGACGGAGGGATATTTTCTTAGGCGGGACGCACCACAGCACAATTGTAATATACTTCACAATGTCTTTTGAGCAATCGTCTACCCTCCAACAATCACCATCTTTCCTCACATGCTCGCATATCCCGCTAAGTCGTGCACTTGTGCCCCTGCCTACCCCTACACAATACGCTAATCGCTACACAAAAGCACGGTTTAGATATAAATACAGATCGTGTTGTTTTCGGTGGGCACCCCACTGTTCCCTCGTAGGGTTTGCGTAAGCGGTTGTCCCATACATTTCTTTAGCCCTTTGTAATGGTTGCAAAGTTATAGATTTTTGACAAGTCTAATTTTGTTGCACTACTAAGAACCTTTAGTGTGCAAGTCAGTTCAAAAATTAATGGCCCGTACAGTGTGTTAGTTAGATTTTTCATAACTCTGTTAGGAGTTTGCGTCTGGGAGCCATCATCTCATGATCGTGAGCTGATGATGAAAGCTGCAGCACTCCTTATCGATTAGGAGGTTTCTGTTAATGTAATAGCTCGACTAACTGGCGTATTGCCCGCCTGATGGTAAGCGGTTATCGTCGCCTATTGACATCTGCAACACCAAAGGCATTACCAATGCATTACCTGCCCTGAAGGACTCTTTTATTTTTTTTATTAAGCGGCTCATGTTGTAGTTCAGCGGAAACACCTCAGGAGGAGCCCGTTCCACAACTTGCACGTATGGGGATTATATACCTAATAGTATAGTTTGAAGATAATACTGAATGTAAATCAAACAGAAGTTTTTTTTAGGGTTCTGTACCTCAAAAGGTTAAACGGAACCATTATAGGATCACTCTGTTGTCCGTCTGTCTATCAAGACCCTTTTTCTCAGGAACGCGTGGATTTATCAAGCTAAAATTCATATCAAATACTTAAGTCTACTGTCTCTTGGAGCTCTGAAAAACTCAAACTTCTAAGCCAACGCAATCAAAAGCATTTGCATTATGCTGCAAATTTTCGACACTCGCAAAGGAATCAAAACCTACAGGGTACTTCCCGAGAACTCAGAATCTTGAAATTTAGCACGAACATAGACTATGTACGAAGCAACGTCTTATTATAGCACAGATAAAGGAAAAATTGCAAAAAGCATAAATTTTTAATTACATCATATAATAAAAATATTTTGAATCATTTTAAACTTAATACCCCTTTCCTCATGATGATTTCATTTAGCAATAAAAATATCATAACTATTACTTATATACCTACAGGTTTGTACGGAACCCTCTGTGCGCGAGTCCGACTTGCAATTGGGCGGGTTTTTTTTTAATGTATACTTCTACTATTTATGAAACAGATTAGATACTAGTAGATACTAGCATATTACTGCCCACCTGTAAGGTGACAGCTTTATTATCTATCTATCTATCTAAAAATATCTAAAAACGGCAACGGCAATGGGACGGGCCTCTGTGCGAGCTGACGCGGAATTGTCTGTTACAAATGTGCTCAAGCTCCACAGATCGTGCTCGTCTCCTGGCCGTTTCCAAATGGGAGTCAGGGTTTTGGTTGCAAGCACTTCCATTACAAAATACTGGTATTTTAATGGATCCAGTTTCTTTCCGTATTGCAACTTCTTTGCGGTTGGGTGTAGGGTGCTGTGCCCCTCATCACTGCCAGTGCGGTACTGCTGTTGATCAGCTTGGTCACCACGGATTATCGTGCACCAGGGCTGCCGGTAGGATTTCCCGCCACGCTAGCCTTAATGATATCATTCGCCGGGCCCTTACCAGCGTTAACATTCCAGCCATTCTAAAACCGAATGGTCTGTTTCGTGACGATGGTAAGCGGCCTGACGGCATGACTCTTGTTCCGTGGGAGAAGGGTAGGCCTTTGGTGTGGGACGCTACATGCGTTGATACCCTTGCGCCATCTCATCTGTCCGGGACATCAGTTGGGGCCGGTGCGGCGGCAGATTCCGCTGAGGACCTCAAAAGACGCAAATATGCAAGTCTCGACAGAGCTTACTTATTTGAGCCTTTCGGGGTCGAGACTCTGGGTCCGTGGGGTTCCGGGGCCCATCGCGTTTTTAAAATTCTTTCAGGGCATCTGGTCGAAGCGACGCGTGACCCGAGAGCTGGCTCTTATCTGGCTCAACGCATTAGTATTGCCATTCAGCGTGGCAATGCAGCCAGCATCTTAGGGACGCTTCCGTCTGGTAGTGATTTGGATCAGTTGAGCTACCTTTAGATCGCTTGTAGCGGTCTTCAGGTAGCACAACTGTTTCATATGTATTTTGTACATACCTTGTAGTATTCTTTATGTAAATAAATGTATCTATCTATTATATGAATAGAAAAAATACCAGTGAGATATTTTGTTGAGTTAATTAAATCAAAATAAACTACATAACATGTGGGTAACATTGGCCCGTAGCTATGGCCCAATGAAACAACGATAATTTATTCAGAGGGTAATCCTGTGCGATCCGCTTGCGATCAACGTGTACAATAAAAATCTCGGCACTCCCCGATCGTTTGGGGTTGGGAACTCGCTCATTTGTTCTCTATTTTTGTATGAATTATATTGCGTTAATGCTGAATAAAGATTTGGGTCTATTAAGATTTTTGTTATATTTTTTCTAGGAGAGAAAGCCGCGAGGCTGTAGTGGCCGATGTGGGAGAGAAGGTCGCGAGGCTGAAGTGGGATTGGGCCAGCCACATTTTCCGCATGCCAGACGAACTTTGGGCCAAAATGACCACGGCATGGAGCCCTGATACAGCCAGGCGGCGTCGCGGCAGACCACGCATGAGGTGGCGGTATGAACTGGACGCCTATGAGAGAGAATGGGAAACGGTTGCACAAAACCGTAGTGACTGGCGGAAGTGGGGGGAGGCCTATGCCCAACAATGGGACAGTATGGGCTAATAATAATAATTTTCTAAAAACATATTCGTCCGTTTCATCGTGATGATGAAGTGACATTATTATTCAGAACCGCAAATAACCACGCAAGTAAAATAAAAGCTAATTTTTACAAGGCTTTGGAGGTTTTATTTTTGTATGATCTTTCGCCTACCGAAGTTCTTTTTCACCATTCTTGACAATGACGGCATAGTTGAGGTTAGTTCATTCCAACTAACCAAATTCCTAGTTAGTCCAAATCGTGGTTGGGCCAATTCGCGGTTGATCCAATTCGCAGTTGCTCCAATTCGCGGTTGGCCCAATTCACGTTTGGTCCAATTCGGGGTTGGTCCAATTCGCGGTTCATGCTTTTCGCGGATGGTCTAAATCTATATATATATAAAACAAAGTCGTGTTAGTTACACCACTTATAACTCAAGAACGGGTGAACCGATTTGGCTGAAAATTGGTGGGGAGGTAGCTTAGAACCAGAACATTGACATAGGAGGGAGGGGTAGGAGATATGGGTTCATCGGGGGCTACCCGTGCGAAGCCGGGACGAGTCGCTAGTTTTAAATAAAATTTGTTCTAGATTGATTAACTTTTTTTTATTTTCTCTTTAGTTATCACTTTTAATTGTGATTTGAAGTACAATGGTTGATTTTGTCTACTATACCTATACCTTTTTTACCTTTTTAAGTGATTTGAAGTACAATGGTTGATTTTGTCTACTATACCTATACCTTTTTTACCTTTTTAAGTGATTTGAAGTACAATGGTTGATTTTGTCTACTATACCTATACCTTTTTTACCGATAGACCTTTGCTTGACCACGATCTCACCTGTTGGTTAGTGACGATGTGGCCGATGATAGATAGATAGATAGATTTACTCTTTATTGTACACAAATAACACACAGAAATACAAAACATAACTTAATAACAAAAAATAACAGAAATTTACGATGGGCGGTCTTATCGCTTTTAGCGATTTCTTCCAGATGATGATTTTTTCCGATGATGGAGCACGAAGGTCTAGAAGGCACCTATTCACTCTAGCTTTGAAGAGACCCAGATTATAGTTTTCAGGAAAGACAGACAACGGTAGTGTATTCCACTCCTTAGCAGTTCGCATTATTAAGGATAGAACTGAAACGTTTAGCACAAAATATAGCAAATTAAGCCCAAATATTGGCATTAAGCCACATCAAAATATGGAATTAGTACAAAACATTTATTAGGCATAATGTTGAGCCACAGAACAATGCAGGGCAGTAAAGGGTGTGGACATATGGCTGATATTACTGCCCGATTTTATTAACTCTGACTGTCACTCAATTCGGAGTATTAGCAGTCTGCGAGGCTAGCTTAGCAGCTACAGGGTGTTGCAAGTTAACTCAGATGACAAAATAAAAAAAAAAAACGAAAACGGACATTAGAGATTGGGGGTAGACACTTACTAAACACGAAAAGGGAGATACGATTAGCGAGATACACTTAGTAAACACGATTGAAAAAAAAAAAATGTTGTTATAGCGGCAACAGAAATACATCATCTGTGAAAATTTCAACTGTCTAACTATCACGGTTCATGAGATACTGCCTGGTGACAGACAGACGGCCAGACAGACAGACGGACAACCGAGCCCTAGTAATAGGGTCCCGTTTTACCCTTTGGGTATGGAACCCTAAAAACGCCTAGCGTAGCACCAGATACTGCATCCTTAAACCACTATTATTTATTATTCATTTATTTCATATCATATTAATCCATAAAACATTATAACATATAACATATATTATGACACACACGCTTAAAACTACTACACACAGCATAATAAATCAGAAGTACTGTGCCGATAGCGATGAAACTTTGGTAGGTTGTCACTCGCAAGCTGGGGATGGCGCCTAAAAAACCGTGACCACCGGAACCTCCGGGACCACAAGAACGAAGTCGCGAGCGGGCCGCTAGTCTATATCTATCTATATCTATACTAATAATAAAGAGGAATGATTTGATTGTTTGTTTGCATTGAATAGGCTCCGAAACTACTGAACCGATTTGAAAAAATATTTCACTGCTACACTATCCCAGGGTGACATGGACTACATTATATTTTCAAGAAAGTTAGGGATCCTTACTAAAACTAAAATAATGTAACCCAAGGTGTAAAAATTATCTATACTAATAATATCTTGTGTGTGGACAGATGGGGGGTTGCGAAGGGGGGAGGGTTAGGGGTACGGGAGAGAGGGGGGATCCCGACACTACCCGTGCGAAGCCGGGGCGAGTTTCTATAGACAGTTATAAATTTTACATTGTCTAAACGAAACATCCCCTAAGCATCCCTCAATAAGCCAAAACACCGCAGGCGTTTAGCCGCTGACAGCCATTGTCCCACCCCTGCGTTGAGCATTATCCAGCCGTGCGCGGGAGTCGAACCCGCGACCCGTGATATGTTGTGGAACAAATATAATTGATTTAGTTGCGCGTGAAATTCCTGAATAGTTTTACGGTTAATGGACATAAATATTATAGAATATAAGTTAAGTATTGAATGTAGATAAAAGGCAATGATTTTTGGTTATTTGTTTGTGTTGTAGGTAGGCACCTAATAAAGGGTTTCAAACTAGTAACGTTGGGCTATGATTTTAGTTTATTTGTTGGTGTTGTAGGTAGGCACCTAATAAAGGGTTTCAAACTAGTAACGTTGGGCTATGATTTTAGTTTATTTGTTGGTGTTGTAGGTAGGCACCTAATAAAGGGTTTCAAACTAGTAACGTTGGGCTATGATTTTAGTTTATTTGTTGGTGTTGTAGGTAGGCACCTAATAAAGGGTTTCAAACTCGTAACGTTGGGCTATGATTTTAGTTTATTTGTTGGTGTTGTAGGTAGGTACCTAATAAAGGGTTTCAAACTAGTAACGTTGGGCTATGATTTTAGTTTATTTGTTGGTGTTGTAGGTAGGCACCTAATAAAGGGTTTCAAACTAGTAACGTTGGGCTATGATTTTAGTTTATTTGTTGGTGTTGTAGGTAGGCACCTAATAAAGGGTTTCAAACTAGTAACGTTGGGCTATGATTTTAGTTTATTTGTTGGTGTTGTAGGTAGGCACCTAATAAAGGGTTTCAAACTAGTAACGTTGGGCTATGATTTTAGTTTATTTGTTTGTGTTGTAGGTAGGCACCTAATAAAGGGTTTCAAACTAGTAACGTTGGGCTATGATTTTAGTTTATTTGTTGGTGTTGTAGGTAGGCTCCTAATAAAGGGTTTCAAACTAGTAACGTTGGGCTATGATTTTAGTTTATTTGTTGGTGTTGTAGGTAGGCACCTAATAAAGGGTTTCAAACTAGTAACGTTGGGCTATGATTTTAGTTTATTTGTTGGTGTTGTAGGTAGGCACCTAATAAAGGGTTTCAAACTAGTAGCGTTGGGCTATGATTTTAGTTTATTTGTTGGTGTTGTAGGTAGGCACCTAATAAAGGGTTTCAAACTAGTAACGTTGGGCTATGATTTTAGTTTATTTGTTGGTGTTGTAGGTAGGCACCTAATAAAGGGTTTCAAACTCGTAACGCTGGGCTATGATTTTTCATATTGTATTTTAGGACAAAAATTTACACCAATGTTGTGTACACCAGAAAATATAAGAAAAATTTGAAAATAGTAAATAAAATAACGCGTAATATTTTCTCTAATCGAATGAAGGACTTAATACGGGTTTTAGGAGCTTTACATACCAATCGTGTTTCTGTTCTTGGTTTATTTAGATTACATCCTCAAGTGGTAGTAGTAGAGCTTTTTTGTGAAAGAGTTCGTCCGGGGAAGTACTACCATACCATACCTATTTCTGCCGAAAAGCAGTAGTGCTAGCATTGCTGTGTTCCGGTTTGAAGAGTATGGTTGCAGATGAAATTAGAGGCACATGAGACTTTTCATTTTTATGTCTCAGGGTGGCGGGCGCAGTGCAATGCCACATAGGATGCGTCCTAGGTGGAAGTGACCTATGTGGTAATGCACTGTTCATAGGCAGAGGGTACCACTTTATATTTCATTTGCTTAATTTATTTATTTATTTTTGCAACTAACATCAGTGCTGTTATTCGCTATGACCATAGGAGATTACTTGCTAATAACGTGTGACGTCACAATGTATTCTGAACGATGATTCCACGTAGATATCGTAACGAGCCCGCGTTATGTCACTATTGGTCATAGCGAAAAAGGGGGCAGGTGGGCCATCGGCCTGATCCGTCATAACAAAAAGTATAAAAAAAAAAAACTCTGTTAATTCAAGTTTGTATTAAGTGAGCGTGTAACGCAACGATTCCCAACATTTTATCATATCGCCTGTCTGTCTGTGTCGATCTGTAAAGATACGATTTGTTATTTTGGGGCTCAGTGTATAATGCTGGGTCCATTTCACTTTATAACGTCCAAAATCGTTATTAGTATTACACTTCAATCGTTAAATCCTATTTTCTTGTAAGCACAGTTTTCTTTTCCCTTTTGGTCAGAAAATCCTGTCGTGTTACCTTAGCCACAGATAAAATAATACTATACTAGTACCTTAGCTCATCGAGTAACTGCAATGCTCTAAGCCTCAGCTTAAGGTGGGGTATAACGCAAAATTACCAATCTTAGATTAGATTTTTAACTGAATAAATCAAGTACAATATTCAAATTAAAAATATGCATGGATACCACATTATAATACCGAGGGATCACTCAGACAGAAACACGATAGGACAATATTTTGTCAATAGAAAAAAAAAACAAAGTTACGTCTATTTTTGCCTTTATTCGATTGTTTATTAAAATGGACAATGTTATTGGGTAAAAAATTAAAAAATAAAGTCAATGCAACAAAACCGAGGCTTTTGTAAAATTATAACTTTTGAAACTATCATGGTTATGTACATAATTTTCACTAGAAACGGGATATTTACCATGATTTTTGAGTTTTATATGTTCCCGATATTTCGGCACAGTTGCATGCGCCATGATCACGGGAGAACTGACTTAAGTCTTTGCGAGTAGATGTTATTGGCAGATATATCGATCTACCCTCTTTCTCACTCTTTTATTACGAACGATACCACTACCATCGGTTTCATTGTCACAATTCACACCAACTCGACACACAACACTAACGGTGTCCGGACGCGTAGCAGGTACCACACTTTTTTGATTCTTACACATTCTTACCACAGGCTTCCATACTCCAGATAAGATGATGAGTTTCGATGTGGAATCCCTCTTCACAAACGTCCCCTTAGCTGACTGTATGAAGGTGATTGAGAAGAGCATACAGGAAAATGACATCCCTGCAGAGTACGCCAAGCTTGTGCATCATATACTCTCCACAAATTATTTTGTATACAAGGGAAATTACTATCTCCAAATAGATGGGGTAGCTATGGGAAGTCCAGTTGCTCCCGTAGTGGCAAATATTTGGATGGAGTATTTCGAGAATATGGCTATCTCGACTGCCCCCTTACCGATTAAATTGTGGAAGAGGTATGTTGATGACATTTTCTGTATTTTGGAAGGAAGGAATGAAGAAATAGAACTACTTTTGGCACATCTTAATGGAGTACATACGAAGATGAGGTTTACGTATGAGATGGAATGTGAACGACGTTTGGCTTTCCTAGACGTATTGGTACAGATCCGAGAAGATGGTGGGTTAGGCCACTCTGTTTACAGAAAACCTACACACACGGACCGATATCTTCATGCTGATTCGCACCACCACCCTCGGCAGCTCAATTCAGTGATAACATCTCTCACCAACCGAGCAGTTGACCTGTGTGATGAGAATCACATTGAAAGTGAGCTAGCTCATGTCCAGCATGTGTTGCGTAAGAATGGATATAAGCTTCGGTCATTACCATCCCGACCTAGGCCAAGACCCCACAGATGCAGAGTAGAACGTAGGCCAGCGTTTCTGCCATATGTTAAGGGGGTGACGGACAAAATTGCGAAAGTCCTGCAAAAGTTTTCCGTAAAGACCATCTTCACTCCCTTAAAGAAGATATCGCACTACTTGCGTTCACCAAAAGACAGTTTTCCACTTGAAAAGCCAGGGGTGTATAAAATTGATTGTAGCTGTGGGAGTTCGTACATTGGCCAAACGAAACGTACGATAGCGTGTCGGGTTAAGGAGCACATACGAGCGGTCAAGAACAGGGACATACATAAGTCAGCCATAGCAGAACACCTTTTGGAATCTGGCTCAAATCATTGGATCGAGCTACACAGTCCGCAGGTAATCTCGACAGAGCGACATTACATACCGAGAATGGTACAAGAGGCAATTGAGATTACTAAGTACAGAAACTTCAATAGAGAAGATGGTTTTCAATTATCTGGAGTATGGAAGCCTGTGGTAAGAATGTGTAAGAATCAAAAAAGTGTGGTACCTGCTACGCGTCCGGACACCGTTAGTGTTGTGTGTCGAGTTGGTGTGAATTGTGACAATGAAACCGATGGTAGTGGTATCGTTCGTAATAAAAGAGTGAGAAAGAGGGTAGATCGATATATCTGCCAATAACATCTACTCGCAAAGACTTTAGTCAGTTCTCCCGTGATCATGGCGCATGCAACTGTGCCGAAATATCGGGAACATATAAAACTCAAAAATCATGGTAAATATCCCGTTTCTAGTGAAAATTTTGTAAAATTATCTATATTTTACGAGATATTCATTAAAAACCGCTTTTACAAGCGGCGCGAGGCGTTTTTTTTGTATGAAGATTTCTGACTGGTGTTGGCGCAGTCTTAACATAGTTTTCTTTGCATGCTGTGTTGATCTGTAAGAGGTTGTGCATGTAGCATAAGGTTCTTAGCATAAGAATGTAACTTATTTTCAATTATCAACTGTTGGTAGACCTAAATAAATCAAATAATCCACATAGATTAATATTCATACAATAGATTTACACTGTATTGTACACCAGGAATACATAATAATATTTCTTCATATTAGCAGTACAATGGGCAGCCTCATCGCTGAACAAGATGTCTTCCAGGCAACCTTTCTACCAACAAAGCTCCTACGCCGTAAAACGGAACATTTAATATTAACATACCATTTTTGTTGAGGTATAATTGATAAAATATTCAATTTGGGGGAAGACAAAGCAGGGCCCGCGGCTGAGCATTGCAATAAACATGGAATACCCCAGGGTATAAGATATGGGGTACTTTGTACCCCTGTTGGGTATTGGGGTACACGCGGCCCCGCTGGGACCACTTGAGGGTTAACCTGCAGTTGCTGATAGATTGTTTTATTTTTGATAACGTTTTTAGCGTGTAATTAATTTATACTTTCGTGTAAAACCTTATGGTGTCGTCTGGTTAAGCTGTTAACCATATTTTAACTTTAAAACATAACTAGTCAGAAGACTAGTTATGTTTTAAAGTTACACTCCATTCCGACACCTTTTACATTTTTTTAAGTTATGTCTCGACAAATTGGCTTACGTCCCGCCTGATGGTAAGCGGTTACCGTCGCCTATTGACATCTGCAACACCAGAGGTATTTGCCAATGCGTTGGCTGCCCTGAAGGACTCTTTTTACAAGTATTTTGAAGCGGCTCATTTTTTATTTCAGCGGAAATACCTCAGGAAGGAGCCCATTCCACAACTTGCACGTATGGGGGAAAAAAGATCTCGTAAAGCGAGCTGTACGAGATACCTACGTGTCGATGATGACTTTTCAAAAGAGACGTCGTCTACTTTTATTTTATATCGTTTCCTAGTGTTTTTTTGAGTTATTTTGTGTTATTTTGGTGGCATTTTAACCAATGTAGCTCGTTTAAAGAGCACAAGTGTAATTAAATTAAATGGAAGTTAATTGCATGACTTTTAAAATTGTTGGAAATTGTCCACCAAAGTTTTAGTAAAACAGCCGCCGTTTTACTAAAACATGACTGGACAGTGACTTTGATGACTTGGAAGGAGTGTAACGTCGCAAAATATGTTGAAAATACAGTTACTTAGGCAAATGCTGAGCTGGACGCCAATTTGTGTCAGTGATGCGTGTCTGGTACTGAGAGGCACAAATTAGTTTTATCATTCTTTGTTATTATAGATGGAGCGCAGTATTCTAGGAGTCAGACTGATAGACCGCTTTCGTAACAGTATACTGCGCTCCAAAACTCAAATCGCGGATGTCAGACAGAAAGCGGGTAAATTGAGTGATTGGGCGGGCCACGTCTGCCGCATGTCAGACGGGTTATGGGCTAAAGCCATAACAGAGTGGACGCCTTTGAACGGAAAAATATCTCGTGGCAGACCGCGGCGAAGATGGAGAGACGAAATAGATACCTATTTAAAGGATTGGTCTAAAGTGTCCAAAATAGAGAGGGCTGGAGAGAAGGAAGGGAGGCCTCTGCCCTGCAGTGGGACACCACAGGCTCTTAATAATAATATTTTTTTGTTAATCTTTGTTTCTGTGTGTGTGTGTGTGTGTGTGTGTGTGTGTGTGTGTCGTATTGTATCTACGTTTGTTGACACAAAAAAATGTATATTCTTCTTTCTTTTCTTTTCAATTATAAAGAAAAAACACTTGCACGCTGATTTCGTATGATAAACAAAACCTTTCCGAGCTTGTGAGGTGAAATAGCATTTTCCCGTATAAAATGTACAACCCAGTACAATGCCTTCGCGTCCGTGAAACGCATGATTTTCCCAACACGTACGCTCAAGTGGTTTGACAGCAATAAAATTCGCCATGTTTTCGCAGCAGTCGCTCCTTCGAGCTGTCAATTACGACTCAGCCACGCTTTGCACGCATTCGCAAGTGTAGCCCGACTACTCAACACGCGGCGCCAGACATTGTGGAGTGACTACTATTTAGAAACTGCAAATTTGCAATGACAAGAGTGGGTATGCCAACAAGTGGTTCTGACGGAAGATCAGCGTTGGTTGCTAGCTTGCTGTCAACCAACTCATGCTGAGGCAGAGCCATTTTGTTACTTGAGTCACACTTCGTACCTTCAAAACTGTTTCCTCTTAGTCTCAGTTTTTTATGCGTTTCTGTGTAACTCTTGTATACAAATAAATATAATATTATTACTTTCTTTTCTTTAATTTCTACTTTTGCAATTTGTGTGTTGGCTACATCTCACCTGATGGGAAGCAACGATGAGGCTTATTAAACACGCTCGCCTAGAAGATGCCTCTCGTTTCGAGATTCACTCTTCGTTTGAAGATACCCAAGTTGTATGATAAAGGGAGTAAAGAATCCGGAAGAGAGTTGCAGGCCTTTACTGTCCGCATGATGAAAGAGCTCTAGAAACGGTTTGTACGCGACGGTGGAATCAATTTAGAAATTGCATATTTACAACTTACAATGGCAAGAATGGTTAGTAACTACATGAGTAACATTCTTTGCCCTTCTTAAATTGTTACTTTACTTACTACTCTACTTTAAGGTGAATGCTCACGCTTGCGGCGCGAAATTCATTTTTTTTTGGTGTTTTTTGCCAATTTCAGCTCATCAACACTTCTTCAGATAGTGAAAGTTGAGTTCGCGAGAACTAAGAGACTTAACACACATGTTTTAATTGATAGTATCTCATAAATATCATCAGTTTAGCTACGATAACAACAAAAACCAACCCTAAACCAACAAAAACACTGTAAATGTGTTAGGGGTATTATAGCTAAACTGATGATATTTATTAGATACTATCAATTAAAACATGTGTGTTAAGTCTCCTAGTTCTCGCGAACTCAACTTTCGCTATCTAAAGAAGTGATGATGAGCAAAAAAAAATAAGTAAATAAATTATTTAAAAAAGTGTTCTTACGTTTTTTTTTTTTTTTTTTTTATGTAATAAGGTGACAAACAAGCAGACGGCCCGCCTGATGTAAAGCAGTCACCGCCGCCTATGGACATCTGCAACACCCACGGTATTGCAAACGCGCTGTCTACCATTAAGAACCCTATTAATATTTCTCTTGAATTTACCCATATTGTAGCCCCGTGGGAAGACATCCAACGGGAGCTCATTCCACGCCCTGCAGGTACGCGGGAGAAACGAGCGAGTGAAACGCACTGTGCGAGACCTCCACGCATCCAAAATGTGCGGGTGAGCTCGCTCACGATGGCGGGATGTGCGGTTATAAAAGTGCGAAGCTGGGATTAGCTCAAACAGCTCCTCAGAGCATTCCCCGTTAAAAATCTTATAAAAGACGCTAAGCGCGCCAATATCTCGGCGCACGCTCAACACGCTCAACACCTTCTCAAAGATTGGTTTTTGATCTTAGTTCTCTTGTTACTCGTTTTGGTAGTGACCTGCCCCCCTACTACCTAACTGAAAGCCACTCGGTGACTAACGTTTGACTAGTAAAAAAACCCCCCAAAAGCTCAAAATTAGCGTAAAATTTGTCAAATTGATGGTCATTTTACTTGTCAAACGTTAGTCACCGAGTGACTTTCAGTTAGTGAATAGGGGCGCTGGAGTAGCTGAGCTACCTTTACATAGTTTGCAACTTTCTTTAGAAAGCTCAACGGTTTCATTTGTAGTTTTTGTGTACCTACTTTTTTATTATTTCTATGAATACTTAGAGCATTGCAGGCCTCCGTACCGGAGTGCTCGATGTATGAATATAAACTAGACGTAAATAGTTATTTCCTTTTAAAAATCCTTTCAAGACGTCAAAGTAACAGTCAAGTCATGTTTTAGAAAAATGGTGGCCGTTTTACAAATATTTTGGTAGACAATGTCCACCAATTTGAAAAGTCACGCAATACACTTCCATTTCATTTCACTACACTTGTGCCATGCTCTATAGATGAGCTACACTGGTTAAAACGCCACCAAAATTACACAAAATAACTAAAAAAAAAAAACTATTCAAATTAAAGTAGACGACGTCTCTTATCTTAGAGATTTAGTAGTAGTAGAGCTTTTATGTGAAAGAGTTCGACCGTGGAAGTACTACCACCATACCTATTTCTGCCGCAAAGCAGTAGTGTTCGCATTGCTGTGTTCCGGTTTGAAGGGTAAGGGTGCCGGTGAAATTACAGGCACATGAGACTTTTCATCTTTATGTCTCAGGGTGGCGGGCGCAGTGCAATGCCACATAGGGTGCGTCCTAGTTGGACGTGACCTATGAGGTAATGCACTGTTCATAGGCAGAGGTTACCGCTTAACATCAGGTGGACCTTCTGCTTGATCGGTCATTCAAGTAATATAAAAAAAAATGCGGAAAGAAATCGTTGTGCTACTTGAATACCGCTGCTAACGACCTAAAGGTAGCTCAACTGATCGAAATCACTACCAAGCCGAAGCGTCTCTAAGATGCTGGCTGCTTTGCCATGCTGAATTAAAATACTAGCGACACGTCCCGGCTTCGCACGGGTAGTTTCAGGATGAAAAACAGGCCCGCCCCCTCCTATCCCCCCCCCCCCCCTGGTAGCCTATGTCAATCAGAGTGAATGTAGCTTTCCAATGGTGAAAGAGTTTTTGAAATCGGCACAGTAGTTTTTGAGTTTATTCAGTACAAACATACACACACACAAAAATACAAATCTTTCTTCTTTATAATATTAGTGTAGATTAGTGTAGATAAATAAACAGCTGAGCTGTCTTTCAACTAATTAAAAAGATATGACCGTGTAGGATATTTCGCCCTAAAAACGGCTTGCGATTTCAATCAACCCGTCAACTTACACAAAGGGCCACCTAGTGCCGGCAAACCTCGCCAGATGGCGTAGTGTTTGCTCGACCTGTTTGAGTGGAACTTTGAATTTTGAACTATTAGCAGTGTCCCTACATTCGGCACCTGTCTTTGTTTACGAGGCGGAACTATTGCGAATACATGCCAAGTTACGTGCAAACTTAAAGAGCTTGGGGAAAGTTAGGCTGTTATCAGCTTGTTTAGCGGCTTTGTAAATTCATTGAATGTGTCGAATTTATTAATTATGCTTTATGTAATGATTTGTTTGTAAGATCTGTTGGTGTATGACTTGTCCTGGCTGCTGGCTTATTTAAGGAATGTATTATTACTGAAAGAAAGCGTTAGCAGAGTCAGTCGTGGGAAGCAATGGCGGCGATGACCTCACCTCACTTTTCATTCCGGACTAGGGTTGCCAGATGTCCGGTATTTAAGCGTACAGTCCGGTATTTTCAAGGCCTGTCCGGTAAAAAATAAATGGTCATACCGGACAGAACAATGTCCGATATTTTGAGGAAAGTCGGTGCTACTGGTCACAAGCGCCTACATACAAAAGTAGGCATATGAAATCCCTCAAACGCAAAACTCGCACGCACTCCTCGCTCGCTGTCTGTATCTGCGTCTGCGGTCTCTCCTTCACCACTGTATACCCGTCTCACTCACTCACTACTCGCTGCCTGCGTCTCCACTCCCCCACCCGCGCGCGCTCGGTGTGTTTTGTTTTGATTTTTCGAGTTTTGTCAAAATATTAGTATTAAAAAAAAACTAGCATACACCCCCCCCCCCCCCCCCCCCCGTTTGGGGTTGTCTGGATTTTTTTGCGACCTTGCATACACCCCCCCACCCCTCCGGTATTTTTTGCCACGACTCACCTGGCAACCCTATTCCGGACCCATGTCACCCCTCAAAGATACCCCTGGGTATTCCACGGGAACTAAGATTTAGACCCGTGGCCTCAAACCCATACAACGGTATGCCAGGGTTATCTTGTCACGTCTATTTCCCACGATGGTGTAACCCAAGGTGAAAAGAGGCCCATTTGAGGCTCTGCCTATCCTTTCGGGAGAAAAGGCTCGTGTTTATGTATGTAGTTGATCAGTTGAGCTATCTGTAGATTGTTTGCAACATTTTCTGTTTTTAGTAGTAGTAGAGCTTTTTGTGAAAAAGTTCGTCCGGGGATGTACTTACTACCACCATACCTATTTCTGCCGCAAAGCAGTAGTGCTCGCATTGCTGTGTTCCAGTTTTAAGGTTATGGCTGCCGGTGAAATTGCAGGACATGAGACTTTTCATCTCTATGTCTCAGGGTGGCGGGCGCAGCGCAATGCCACATAGGGTGCGTCCTAGGTGGACGTGACCTATGTGATAACGCACTGTTCTCAGGCAGAGGGTACTGCTTAACAACAGCTGAGCCATATGGCTTATTGGTCATTCCAAGTAGTATAAAAAAGCAAAAAAAAATTTTAGATAGCTTATCTGTTCGAGGTATAGGCATGGTATTGAGCCGTGCGCCTGCTTGTCGTATGATGTAAAAGAAGGTGTTAGGATCAGATCATGTAGCTCCTGGGCACATGCCCCGAAATGTAACCTATAGAAGATCGAAAGGCATGCAACTTTACGGCGGTGCTCGAGACTCTGGATCCTAGTCTCGGCCATTGACGACCTCTGTGGCGCGGCGGGCGAAGGTTCGCCTGCGACACAGGAGGCTGTGGGTTCGATTCCAGCATCAGAAAAAATATTTGTACTATCTGCAGATATTTGTTGAGGGTGTTCTGGGTATTTTCTATGTATAATAATATATATATATATCTATGTAATGCATTGTATTAAGTGTATCAGTTATCTAGCTAGAGTACCCATAACACAAGCTCTGCTTAGCCTGGGGCTAGGTAATGTTTTGTGAACTGTCCAGCATTATTTATTATTTATTTATTTTTTATGTTGCTCTCCTGTAAGCCTGAAAGCTCAGATCAGTATGGCTGTGTCACTTTACTAAAGATGTCCACAGCTGCTTCAGCGCCCACACAGACTACACAATGTGGTATAGGTAAGTTGTAGTAGCCATTATTAAACTTCACCAGCCCTATAATTGCCTGACCTAGCTACCTACCTGCCCACGAAACAACATCATGTCCAAGTTACAAGCGGAGGATTTTAATAAAAATTGCCTAGTAATAAAGCGTGTCTAAAATAAATATTTCTGAAAAGTTATTTGTATATGTAACGGCTGTACAGCCTTGCATTAGGAAATAACTAATAATAAGTTGTTTGTGTTTTTTTTTCAATACAAGCTTTTACAATATTAGTGATTGTAACCGTGTGCTGATCAAAATGGGCCTAAACACGGTCAGTCTACTATTATTCCTCGAGGAGTTCCGTTGTCCACCTTCCGTCTCCATCATCAGATCAGCTCGCTGTTACCATAATACCTATTGCATTGTCATCGGAACTTGACAGGTATGCAAAATATCATCCCAATCGGTTTGAGGATAATTGCTTTAAAATTTAATTGCAAGATTCCACCTGGACGTAAATTGCAAGTTAATATAAAGCTTGTAATAAAAAAGCCCTAAAATTGAACTAACTAACATTTATGCTAAGCTGAACCACAGAATAAATAATAGTGCAAGCAGCTGAACGTCAGTTTGTCTCACCTACTTTTGTATTATATGTATTTTGTATTTTGTATGTATGTGGTATATATGTTATTTGTGTCAAATATACGTTTTTATATTATATTTTTTTTTTATTCTGATTATCTTTATTTACGGAAATAATAATACAAAAAATACAAGTAAATACAAGTTGGTTATTTTTGGGGTCCAGACTCTGGGTCCGTGGGGTACCGGGGCCTTTCGCGTTTTCATAATTATTTCAAGGCGTCTGGTCGAAGCGACGCGTGACCCGAGAGCTGGCTCCTATTTGGCTCAACGGATTAGTATTGCCATTCAGCGTTGTAATGTAGCCAGCAACTTAGGGAGGCTTCCGTCTGGTAGTGATTTGGATCAGTTAAACTACCTTTAGATCGTTAGCAGCGGTCTTCAGGTAGCACAGCTATTTCATTTGTACATATACGAGTACGGTCTACTCTAAATAATCTTTATGTCTCAGGGTGGCGAGCGCAGTGCAATGCCACATAAGGCGCGTCCTAGCTCGACGTGACCTATGAGGTAATGCGTTGTTAAAGACAGAGGTGGTCGCTTAACATCAGATATAATGCTAGTACCTTCACTCATGCAGACAAAAAATTAAAAAAAATATATTTATTGTGTTCATGTAATACTTAAATAAATAACTAATATTTGTCTCTAACTACCCTCAAATAGAATCTTAGGAAACTGAGGAAGATCTGTGGATATCCTCCACAGAGGTTCAAGTTATAAGCCTATTTACAATTGATTTAAATTCGAACAAATCCCTCTTTACTCCTAAAACTTAGTCTGCAACGTTAGGCGGGGCTCACGCGAGCTACAGTAATGCCAGCCGATAAGGATCGTGGCACATGGAAGGCATGTTCTAAAGTAATTTTGCCGGCCAGTGTTTGTCAGCCAGTACCGTCTTCATCCTATAATTAGCCAGCATTAAACTTAATATACGTATGTACGCTACCCACTCACAGGGTTTTTTTTTCAATGAAACGAATAGGCAAACTTGCTTACGGCCCACCTGATGTAAAGTGGTCACCGTCGCTTATAGACATCGGCAACACCCAGGGTATTGTCGATGCGCTGCCTAACCTGAAGGAATTTGTGATAATTTTTCTTGGAGCGACACATGTTGTAACCAAGCGGGAAAACCTCAGATGGAAGCTCATTTCATAGTTTGTAGGTATGGGGAAGAAATGATCTCGAGAAACGAGTCGTACGAGAAACCATCTATCTATGATGTGTGGATGAGCTTTTTAACGGTGCCGGGAAGAGCGATGGTAAAATCTCGATGCGGGGATGAGATCGAAAAGCTCGTTAGAGCTATTTGAGAGATATTTGTATTTCTGTACGTTACCTGAAACGAGGAGATCCGTAGAAGTACCAAGAGCATCGACACAGCTCTCAGAATTAGTAAGTTGAAGTGGCAGTGGCCAGTAGCTCGCAGAACCGACAATAGTAATAAAGGTTCGCGAGTGGGAACTACAAACCAAGTGACGCAAGGTATATCTGTCTTTCTGTCCGTCCGTATGTCACAGCCACTTTTTTACGAAACTATAAGAGCTATGCTGTTGAAACTTCGTAAGTAGGTGTATTCTGTGAACCGCATTAAGATTTTCACACAAAATAGAAAAACACATTAAATTTTTGGGGTTCCCCCCATACTTAGACCTGAAATTCAAATATTTTTTTTCATCAATCCCATTCGTGTGGTTTATCTATGTATCTATGGATAGGTCTTTTAAAATGATATTGAGGTTTCTGATATATTTTTTTTCTAAACTGAACTGTTTGCCCGAGAGAAACTTCCATAGTGGTAAAATGTATCGTCGTCGTCGTCGTCCCCCCCACCCCCCGGTAACTTCTAAAATAAGAGAATGATAAAACTAAAAAAAATACCATGTAAAGTTCGACCGAAAATTGGTTTGAACGAGATCTAGTAAGTAGTTTTTTTTGAATACGTCATAAACCGTAAACCGTCCAAGAACTTTTATATTATGTTACTTGCTGCTACGGAACCCTTCATGGGCGATTCCGACTCGCACTTGGCCGTTTTTTTTTAACACAGATAGACCCTCGTTTGACCGCTATCTCACCGGTTGGTAAGTGACGATGCGGCCGACGATGAAGCATGAAGGTCTAGAAGGCACCTATTCACTCTTGCCTTGAAGACACCCAGATTATAGTTTTCAGGATAGACAGATGACGGCAATGAGTTAAATTCCTTAGCAGTTCGCATTACAAAGGTGGAACCGAAACGCTTAGTACGAATTGCGGGTATACTGATGAGGTAAGGATGGTAACGAGCCGTGCGCCTGCTTGTCGTATGATGAAAAGGAGATGGTGGGATGAGATCTTGTAGCTCCTGGGCCCATTCCCCGAAATGTAACCTATAGAAGATCGAAACGCATGCAACTTTACGGCAATGCACGAAACTCTGGATCTTAGTCTCCGCCATGTTCGACGTAGGAAGTCAGCGGCTCAAAAGCGTTTTATCGTGGATTGACGAGGAAGTCGGCGGCTTTAGATCGATTCATCGTTGAATTTCATGGGGCAGCCGTGGGCTTCATCCATTTTTTTTTGTTGATGATGATGATGATGATTATGTTTTTAAGTTGAATTTAATGGATTCGCAGAAAAGGTAAAAATTATTAAATTCTGTTCGTTGAATTTTTGGAACTGATATACCAACCTACGTGAGCAAACTCATAAAGGCAAACAAGTAAAAAAATCTGTTCCAGGAAAGAAGAATGGAAAATACAATTTAGTGTGTAATATTAAATTTAAATTACCTTTACCGTGTGTGTTCAATTAGTTTTATTTAGTATATTAACGTGGATGTGGATGCTCACGCTTGCGGCGCGAAATTCAATTTTTTTTGCTGTTTTTTGCCCATTACAGCTCATAAACACTTCTTCAGATAGCCAAAGTTGATTTCACGAGAACTAGGAGACTTAACACACATGTGATAGTATCTCATAAATATCATCAGTTTAGCTACGATACCCTAAACAAAAAAAAAACACTGTAAAAATGTGTCGTAGCTAAACTGATGATATTTATGAGATACTATCAATTAAAACATGTGTGTTAATTCAGCTAGTTCTCGCGAAATCGACTTTCACTATTTGAAGAAGTGTTCATGAGCAAAAAACACCAAACAAATTGAAGTTCGCTCCTCTTGCTTGAGCATCCACCTTAATGAATGGCGACACAAGCTGATGCAAGCAACCTGTCGTGTTGATTTCAAATTCTAGCATTACGAGTACTTCACAAGTTTATCACAATTTTTAATAACGTAACTAAAATGAGTATTGCAAGTTGTTTCCAAGAGCTATAAATTCAGTAGTGAAGTCTGTAGATATGATGAAGAGCATTCGCCGTCTGGGTCTCAATAATGCTGTAGAGGACCCTCCAACAGGCTCGGAATATGGCAACCGTAGACCAATCTCATGTTCAGAGAACGCAATACTGCCGTCCGAGTTTAAAAGGGCGCATCTCACAAAAGACAACACTTATTTATGAAGAAAATAAGTTTACCGTTAGAGGCTCCCGATGCTGACGGTGGTGGTATTTAAGGTGATCTAAAATAGTAGTAGGTCTGCTAACATTAGTGTACATTTAGCGAACATTCTGCGCAAAGTTATTTTATTAAATTGACATTGCGAGCACAAACTTTCTTGCAACAATTGCAGTTTACATCCAAACATCATCTTAAGTTTTTTATTAGCTTTGTCACTTCATATTCTGTCACTATCCAACTCAGTAAAAATCAGGTAAGTAAGAACGGGGCAGAACAGAGCACGCCAAACAGATAGTGAGCGAAAATCACGAATAACCGTAACTGTCTCAAGTTACGGTTACTGTTACTGTTAGCCTGAATAATCCCATTATTGGGCAAAGGCCTCCTCCTATATCCTCCAGTAAATGACTAATTAAAAACATCTAAAGTTATGTTTTTATAAACCTATAAATTGCCATTAATATTGTAAAAGAATCATTAAACTCGCTTTAGGCGTTTTGGAAGCAGTAGGCTTTTTTTGTGTAAACCATGGGAAACTTTGGATGTTTTTCCTGTCAAAAGCAAAAGTAAAAAAAAAGTGAACTTATTTTTCTATTTTGATTATATTATACTTATAATATGTTTTTTTAATTATTTGGATCATCCTTTTAGGTGGAGTATGTTTTTTAAGATAGGTCTAAATTGCTGCTTTGGGCCTATTATTTTCAAAAAAACTGACGGTGCGCCTTTTAAATTCGTACGGCAGAATAGGTAACTTAGGTTGCTACCAATTTTTTGTAACCATCATCGAGCAGTACTAAGGCTTCATCATCATCATCATGAAAAAATATATTGACAGCATGACAGGTTTTTTTTCAGTATTTGTATTCTCTGTTTTAAATTAAATCTATCTCAAGAGCTACGTCGTAGCATCGTAGCTCGTAGAGCGTCTACGGTGTTGATTTCTTTATTTTTAATTATGTTTCGGATTTGTCGGCAGTATTATTGGCCGCAGCCCGGCTCACCACGGTTCGACTGGACTTACAAAAATAAGTTAAATAATTAGCAGGTTTGGTGGGATTTCGTAATAATAAACAAACCATGTTTCTGTAAAATTCGAATTATCCTTGAAACAATTAAACAGTGTTTTGTCTTTTGCATTGACAAGCTGTTGCAAATTTGATCGAAAGAGACAAAACATGATGTAACTACTCGATGTTTATTCCACGTTAATTAGTAGCACTTTAAGGTGGTAATTTATGTTTTAATTTAGTGGCCCGCCTTGTCACCTTCGGTATTCAGCCATGGGTTCTGAATTTTGGACTGAAAAGTATTAATAACTCGTACATACAAACGTGAGGTCACGTCATTTGTCTCACTTCATTTATGCATTTATAAAGGTTTGCGACAAACGGCAAACATGGAGGCACCATTAGGTTAACCATTACGAGTAGTTTCTCACAAAAAATATATACATATAAACATACGTAGACACGCGCCTTTTCCCCCAAAAGGGTAGGCAGACCCTAAAATATGCCTCTTTTCACATGGGTTGCACCATCGTGGGAAAGACGTGACAAGTGATGAACTCATCGCCGCCATTGCTTGCGACGACTGACTCTGCTAACGCTTTCATCCAGCAATAATACATTCCTTATATAAACTAGCAGCCAGGACAAATCTTATACCAACGAATCCCACAAACAAGTCCGTTTAATATTTTGATATAATTAACACCCGACGCAAAAACGACGGGGTGTTATAAGTTTGACGTGTCTGTGTGTATGTGTGTGTTTATGTGTGTGTCTGTCTGTGGCTTTGTAGGTCCCGAACGGATGAACAAATATAGTTTTTTTTGTTTGAAATTTGCATTTGTCGGGATCGTTCTTAGCTATGTTTGATCTAAATCGGTTCAGCCGTTTCATTGCGTTGAGGGTTTTTTTTTTACTAAATAGAGCTGGCTCTTATCTGGCTCAACGCATTAGTATTGCCATTCAGCGTGGCAATGCAGCCAGCATCTTAGGGACGCTTCCGTCTGGTAGTGATTTGGATCAGTTGAGCTACCTTTAGATCGATTGCAGTGGTCTTCCGGTAGCACAACTGTTTCATATGTATTTTGTACATACCTTGTATTATTTTACTAAATTAATTACTTGTTTCTTGAAATGATTAGTGCTGCATGAATACTTAAACATCTGAAGAGCTCTCTGTCCCAGCATTACTCTACGCCGACTGCCCGGGGGTTTAATATAAAAAATAAAATAGAAGAGTGATCTCAGTAGGAGTGGCAGGGTATTGTGTGCTTTTTAATAAATGCCCAAATCACCACAAGTGGGTATTTGCAGTTATTGCAGGCGCATTCTGTCAGTACTCTCTGTTGGTGATTGTGGACAGAGGATTCATTGTTTTATTACTTTATTGTAAAGACAAAAAGGATTGGTGAATGTCACATGTTTTTCAATGAGGGCTTTTCATTTTAGAATTAAAAAAAATAGTAGTTCGATTTGGCTCGATAGATGGCGCTGACTCAAATGTAGTTGTCAAAATTAACAAATGCATTGTCTGTGTTTTTGTGTGATAGTTACAAAATACCACGAAAATAATCACTACGTTGTGGACTTTGACGTTTCACTTTATTTTGACAGTTAAGTAAAGAGCTGGCGCCATCTATTTTATAGGGTTTAAGCATGATGTGAAACAGCCGTGAAAACCCCTCATTATTTCGATGTAGGACCATTGGTTTGAATGCTTGCTATTTTTAACCCCTGACACAATAACGACGGGGTGTTATAAGTTTGACGTGTCTGTGTGTGTGTGGGTGTGTGTGTCTGTCTGTCGCCTCGTAGCTCCCGAACGGATGAACCGATATCGTTTTTTTTTTGTTTGAAATGTGAATTTGTCAGCAGTGTTCTTAGCTATGTTTGATAAAATTCGGTTCAGACGTTTCATTGCGTTGAGGTTTTTTTGAATTTTTAAAAATTAATTGCTTGTTTCCTTTACCACTTTTGAGCATATGTATGCTAAATTGTGCACATAAGTCGTCATCAATACCAAAACTTGGTGGTAGTTGACACCACCCGCGTTAAGCCGGGGCGGAACACTAGTAATAAATATGTTTATAACTAGCTTTTGGCCCACGCGATATTGGGATTAAAAGCAGTCTCCGGATCCCCCTCCTTCCCCCTTCCTACCTGCCCTCCTTCCCCCCCTATTGTCCCCCTCCCACCATCCGTCTATACACATTTTTTTTTTTAATCTTTCCCTGAAAATATTAACCGAAGAGTTATGAACAATTCAAAAATAAATATCCAAATCGGTCCAGCCGTTCTTCAGTGAAGTGCTTCCCAACTATATGGATATCATAAATATCATATGGATATCATCCCACTAATATCAAATATGTCAAGTTACGATGTCCGGATGTTAGTATGTTTGTTACTCAATCACGACAAAACGGCTGAACCCATTTCGATGACACAGCTAGATTATGACCTGGATTGAGCTATATGCTACTTTTTATTCTGGTGAAACGCGAGTGAATCCGAGAGCAGACGCTAGTATTATTTTTAAATACAATATCTATCTGCACATTTATTTATAACTCGTGCACTACTATGTAGACTGATTTCAATGCGCTTTTCACTATTGCGTAGTGTTTTGGTTCTACAAGGGCGAAACGCTTTAAGCACTCTACCTACCCTTACTAGGAAAAACGTAAAGCCTCTACCTACCCTTACGGGGAAAAACGTAAAGCCGTACTTAAATAAATCAATCAATAAATAATACTCGACAGTTCACACATCATTATCAAGCCCCAAGCTAAGCAGAGCTTGTGTTATGGGTACTAGATAACTGATATACTTAATACAATACGTTACATAGATAGATATTTTTTATTATACATAGAAAATACCTAGAACACCCTGAAGAAATATCTGCAGATCGTACAAAATATTTGTTCCGAGGCGGGAATCGAACCCGCAACCTCCTGCGCCACAGGCGCCGCGCCTCAGAGGTCGTCTATGTGTCGTATATGTGCTTACCAGTTCGCTTTAGATAACTTCAATCAAATTACCGTGCATCGAGGAGTATTAATCAATATTCCATAGTACATAGAGGACACACTAGAGGGCGCTCGACACGACACAAACAAGCACCTTTGACGCGGCGCTTTGAGGCCTGTCTGTGCGTGCATGTTCTTTGAAGTTGACGAGTTGATGGAATTTACATATTTTATGAGACAATTCATTGTGGTAGATACCTGGATGGAGAAAGAAACAAGGAGTAAAAGATTTTTCCACAAAAATAACACAGTATAATAGGTAGTACCCCCCAGGCATTATAATAGTAGTATTGGTGATTCTTGAAATGAGTTTTCAGACTTAAGGATGCTCACGCTAAATTTGTTGGTGTTTTTTGCCCATTACAGCTAAACAACACTTCTTCAGATAGCGAAAGTTGATTTCGCGAGAACTAGGATAATTAACATACATGTTTTAATTGATAGTATCTCGTAAATATCATCAGTTTAGCTACGATACCTAAAAAAAACACTGTAAAAATGTGTTTATGGGTAATTTTTACAGTGTTTTTTTTTTGGGTATCGTATCTAAACTGATGATATTTATGAGATAGTACTATCAATTAAAACATGTGTGTTAAGTCTCCTAGTTCTCGCGAAATTAACTTTCTGAAGAAGTATTCATGAGCTGTAATGTGCAAAAAAATTCGCGCCGCAAGCGTGAGCATCCACCTAAGAACAAAGAAAGCCCGGAAATTATGATCGATTTACCTACACCTACGGCTGTATAAAAAAATATGAAAATGAAATGACATTGTATTATTTAAGTATCTAAAATCTTTATTTAGAGGAAGGTTAATACAACAAGTTACCTACATAATTAACCTATGAGAAACAAATAATATCAATAAGACAAAAAAAAAGTAAATTTCAAATGATCGAATTTAATAAAAATAATTAATTTAGTCATGGTTGGTGGTTTTGCGCATGTCTGATTGAATCACCAGTTTTAATGTTATTGCTAGTTTTTAATTGGAATGAATTTCAGCTGTTCTCAAAGTCTGAAAACAGCCATGAATTACGTACTAATGACGCAATTTATTGCAACTTTCTGCAAAAAAGCTCTTAAAAAGCTCTAAAAGCATCACTACCCTCGCAAACTCTTTGAAGACTCAAGTCATCGTTGATTAGCGCCTCCTCGTTACGGCAAGTGAATTAGCGCCTCATCGAGAAACGGCGCCATGCATTATGCAAATAATTTCCACTAAAGCTAAGATTCCCATGATGGTGCAACCCACAGTGAGCAGAGGCCCATTTGAGGCTCGGCCTACCCTTTCGGGGTAAAAGGCGTGTGTGTATGTAATGCTAAGATTATTAACAGGCTACCTAAGAAACACACTGGTAATCTTTCTAAAACCAGCTTATCCTCAAGATCACGAAAACATGCAACCTAACTTTTTTTTCTCAATTTAATTACTGGCTCACTTATTTGTATTCGTTGTTATAAGATTTGTCCTGGCTGCTAGCTCATTATGGAATGCGTTATTAAGAACACCCTCTGTTCATAGGCAGAGGGTAAGGTACCGCTTAACATCAGGTGGGCCATCTGCTAGACCCGTCGCTCCAAATTGTATATAAAAAAACTCTTTTTAGCTTGGGGTTAGATGTTTTGTGAACTGTCCAGCATTATTTGTTTATTTATTATGCATAGTTTATACTAGTTTATTTGCTCGCGAGGTCTACTAATCTCAGAAATACTAGTACCTACTTCTAAGCCAACATGCGTAGATACCTACTAAATCTTATTAGGTACGATCATATTATTATGTATGCAAAGAATGTACCTACCTAACTACAGCATACGTATCATGATCCTCCTTCGAAGGCTAACATCCAGCCCTCATTGATTAGCGTCCTGTCATTACTCAAGTGGGTTAGCACCTCCGTGCCGTGAGCTGGTCATCAGCTCTTGAAGTGTCATTGTTTGCTGGTCATTTGGTTAGTGTGATTATCGGTAATACACTGAACATGGCTTTGCAGTTTGATTGGCATTTCATGTCTGTTTTCTACGTTTTCTATTTTCTGTATGCACTAATTTGAGCGTTGTTAGGCGCGTCCTAGGTGGACGTGACCTATGAGGTAATTGACTTTTCATAGGCAGAGGTTACCGCTTAACATCAGGTGGGCCATCTGCTTGTTCCGTCAATCAAGTAGTATAAAAAATAAAAAAAACCCCGGACTTTTGATGAGATTCGTTGGTATAAGATTTGTCCTGGCTGCTAGCTTATTATGGAATGTGTTATTTACTGGAAGAAAGCGTTAGCCGAGTCAATCGTGGGAAGCAATGGCGGCGATGAGCTCACCACTTGTCACGTCTATATTCCACGTTGGTGCAACCCACTGTGAAAAGAGGCCAATTGAGGCTCTGCCTACCCCTTCGGGGAAAGAGGCGTGTGTATGAGTATGTTTTTATGTATGTATCAATTGTTTCCAAGTGGCCAATTGAAAGTGTTTTGACTAGAAGAGGGCAGCAGGTTCAGCCAAACATGCAATAAAACTTTACCCACCTTTTCGAACCGTGAGCAATATGTGGCCGGCCAATTCCAGCACGTTGCCGGTCCGTCCACAAACAGAGAGATTACATACAGACAAACAGACGGACCTTCATTCGAGATTCTCAAAAACCGCTGTCTCTCTTCAACTAATATTGACATTGTCCAGTTTATTGGCGGTACTGGCGTGCACGTAAACGTTCTGGTAGGAATATTTTTGAAGGCTGTCATATTATATAGTTTTTAGGGCTCCGTTCCCAAAGGGTAAATTGGGCCGCTGTTCTAAGACTCCGCTGTCCGTCCGTCTGTCCGTCTTTCACCAGGCTATATCTCATGAACAGTGATAGTTAGACAGTTGAAATTTTCACAGATGATGTATTTCTGTTGCCGCTATAACAACAAATACTAAAAGAGAATAAATTAAATGTATGTATTTAATTTAAATAAAATAATATATAATTTAATAAATATTATCCCATACAACAAATGTGCTCTTTGCCGTTTTTCAACCCGCACTTGGCTGTTTTTTTTAAACCAATGCTTTTTAGACACTACACTACATATTGGTAGAAAATTAATTTCCTTATTGTACTTGTTGCTGAGTCACCTACTTCAAATTTGTATAGTAAGTAAACTACATTCGTTATCCAAATTTGAATATTTTTAAGTTTTTTAATTTATCCTAATCTTACGTAGTATCTAGTTGGCAATGTTTTCTAATTTTCACCGATTATAAACTATAATAGTTCTGTATCTGTGATCGAAGATAATATGGGTCTCTTTAAGGCAAGAGTGAATAGATGCCTTCTAGACCTTCGTACTCCAACGTCAGCCGTGTCATCACTTACCAGCAGGTGAGATCGCGGTCAATCGATGTTCTAACATAGTAAAAATAAAAACGGCCAAGTGCGAATCGGACTCGCGCTCTGAGGGTTCCGTATAAACCTGTAGGTATATAAGTAAAAGTTATGATATTTTTATTGCTAAATGAAATAATCATCAGGAAAGGGGTATTAAGTTTAAAATTATTAAAATATATATGATGTAACTAAAAATGTATGCTTTTCGAAATTTTTCCTTTATCTGTGCTATAAAACGTTGCATCGTACCGAATTTCAAGATTCTGAGTTTACGGGAAGTAGTACCCTTTATGTTTTGATTCCCTTGAGAGTGTCGAAAATTTGCAGCATAAACAAACGGCTGTAGTACCTTTTGATCGCGTTGGCTTAGAAGTTTGGTTTTTTCACAGCTCCAAGGGACAGCTGTAGACTTGAGTATTTGATATCAGTTCCAGCTTGATAAAAACGTGTTCCTGAGAAAAAGGGCCTTGACAGACAGACAGACGGACACCAAAATGATCCTATAATGGTTCCGTTTTACCTTTTGTGATACGAAACCTAAATAAATAAAAAAACAAAGTTTCGTTTGACACTGGGCTGAGGTACGCGCTAGAATAAACTAAATTATTTATATTATTATTATATTCATTTTTATTTTTATTTAAATCCAGCGTTAGGCCGGGTAAACAACGGCAAACAGCAACCATACCAATCTTTTTGTACGTTTCAAATGTTACTGAAGGTTGAGTTTCAGTAAGTATTAAGGAAGAGCTTTTGAGAACAACTGTACTTATTTAAGTTTTCAAGCATTCAGACAGAACAATAAAATAAATTGAGATCTCTGAACCGATGTCTCGACTGATTCTAACCGCTCTAAGACGCATGCTGGTATATGGGGTATATACACAGCTTTATGTACGTCAGTCTATGTGTTACATGGACGTGACACCACGTATCCTTCCACGAAGCGTGTTAGCGTGTATGTGCGAACGCCATGCTCGCGCGGGAATTTTCTTAACAACATCGTAGGTATTTCTCAGAGCTAAGGATTAATGGAAAGGACCATCATTCATCATTTTATTAAGTACTACGATTTTTTATCAAAATCACGTGTGATAAATATACAAAAAGAAATTTAAAAATTTAAAAAACCTACAATCCTTTAAAACTGCTGATCCGATTTTGATAAAACGTATCAAAGAACGTCGATGGAAAATCAGCTACCAAATATAAAAAACGCATTCAATTCACCCGTTTAAGAGCTACGGTGCCACAGACAGACACACAAAGCCGTGAAACTTAATAACACCCCTCTTTTTGAGTCGGTTAATAATTGGAATAGGTATGAGAAATTTACGTTCTGCTACATCCTGCAATTAGACTGTGAGAACTCGATTCGCTCGGTCATGCAATAATCAAATCATTGTAAGCTGATTCCGAGCCACTTACCGATATTAATATAATATTTATTTATTGAGGAACAACAAGAGGCTTAAAAAATACAATAGAAAATGATAATAAAATGCAGAAGTTGTGAAAAAACCAGCCAAGTGCGAGTCGGACTCGCTCACTAAGGGTTCCGTACCATTTTCTATTAAAACGGCAAAAGAACACGTTTGTTGTATCGGAGCCCCTTTAAATATTTATTTTATTCTATTTTTTAGTATTTGTTGTTATAGCGGCAACAGAAATACATCATCTGTGATAATTTCAATTGTCTCACTATCACGGTTCATGAGATACAGCCTGCTGGCAGATGGACAGACAGACGGACGGACAGTGGAGCCTTAGTAATAGGGTCCCGTTTTACCCTTTGGGTACGGAACCCTAAAAACTGTTTCGCAGACACCAACACCCTCCCCCCCGCTACATAAAGATAAGAGTTCCAAACAAGTTATATAAAGTACAATAGGTTAGTGATTGGTTTAATATGACGGTGTAATAAATAAAATAAAATAAATTTTGTTGGACAGCTCACACAAAATTATCTAGCCCCAAGCTAAGCAGAGCTTATGTTATGGGTACTAGACAACTGATATACATAATACAATATATTACATAGATAGATAATTTTTATTATATACAGAAAATACCCTGAACACCCTGAACAAATATCTGCAGATCGCACAAATATTAGTTCCGAGGCGGGAATCGAACCTGCAACCGCCTGCGTCGCAGGCGAACCTACGCCCGCCGCGCTACAGAGGCAGCTGTTAGCTTATTATGGAATGTGTTATTACTGGAAGAAAGCGTTAGCAGAGTCAGTCGTGGGAGGCAATGGTGGCAATGAGCTCACCACTTGTCACGTCTATATCCCACGATGGTGCAACCCACGGTGAAAAGAGGCCAATTTGAGGCTCTGCCTAACCCTTTCGGGGGAAAAGGCATGTGTCTATGTATGTTTGATGGTAGATTCGGAAGGTAGACCACGGAACTCCTCGATGGCAGTGTTTGGGCTCATTTTGATCAGCTTGTTGTTCCTATAACTAAAGGCATCATCTTCATCATTTATTAAAGCTTGATATCATCAGCCGATTTTCTCTGCACCGCCAATTTTTTCCCGAGTTCCCGCCAATTTCCCGCGAAGTCTCGCTTTTTTGCGAGTTCTCGTCTAGTTCCGTGGAGTTTAGCATTTTGGGGGACTGCCGTTGGTGTGTATTGTTGGAATTTGTGTTCGGCCGGTTCGCGACCACCATTTTGTAATTCGCGTTGATGCTCCCCGGATTGCTGGGTTGAGCATTGCGGGATTTAAACTTTTGTGCAGAGACTTTGGAGTGACCAGGCTATTTGGTAATGCTGAGAGGTTGCTGGCCTGCTGACATCTTTGTCAGCATAAGCACGTGTGGTGATACAAATGTGTTCAGTACAGTGGAGGTGTTCAGGTCTAGAATCTATAATCATTTCCTCAGTAAGATCGATTAATGAGCAATTTTATTAATACATTTCATTTAGAATTATATTAATGGTATGTATTATAATATTAATGATATGTATTAGTTTATTTTATATTTTAGGCAGTAATTTAAGTACTTATATTATTATTATTATTGTTTTTTTTTTTAATTTTCTTATACTTATCCAATATTTCCCTTCTTGTGCACTACCGATACATATTTTTTTCCGCAATACACCAAGGTTATCTGGAAGAGAATGCTTTCTAGCATTAAGTTCGCCTTTGTACTTCTTTGTTTTATGTGCAATAAAGAATTTTCTATCTATCTATCTATCTAAAGAAAGCGAATATTATGTCTCCATACAGAGAAGAGCCATTAGTCGCCAAAGATCCCGGCGTACTTTTAAACTAGAATTTTTATTTTTAAATAAATAAATAATGCTGGCCAGTTCACACAATATCTAGACCCAAGCTAAGCAGAGCTTGTGTTATGGGTACTAGATAACTGATATACTTAATACAATACATTACATAGATAGATATTTTTTATTATATATAGAAAATACCCAGAACACCCTGAACAAATATCAGCAGATCGTACAAATATTTGTTCCGAGGCGAAAATCGAACTCGCAACCTCCTGCGTCGCAGGCGAACCTTCGCCGGCCGCGCCACAGAGGTCGTCATAATTAGTATATAAGTGTTCAAAACTTTATGCTGAGCGGACATCTTTGTGCTGACCGGACATCTTTCTGCTGACTGGACATCTTTCTGCTGAACGGACATATTTCTGCTGACCGGACATCTTTCTGCTGAACGGACATCTTTCTGCTGACCGGATATCTTTCTGCTGACCGGACATCTTTCTGCTGAACGGACATTTTTCTGCTGAACGGACATCTTTCTGCTGACCGGACATCTTTCTGCTGAACGGACATCTTTCAGCTGACCGGACATCTTTCTGCTGAACGGACATCTTTCTGCTGAACGGACATCTTTCTGCTGACCGGACATCTTTCTGCTGAACGAACATCTTTCAGCTGACCGGATATCTTTCTGCTGAACGGACATCTTTCTGCTGAACGAACATCTTTCTGCTGACCGGACATCTTTCTGCTGAACGGACATCTTTCTGTTGACCGGACATCTTGCTGCTGACCGGACATCTTTCTGCTGAACGGATATATTTCTGCTGACCGGACGTCTTTCTGCTGAACGGACGTCTTTCTGCTGACTGGACATCTTCCTGCTGACCGGACATCTTTCTGCTGACCGGACGTCTTTCTGCTTAACGGACGTTTTTCTGCTGAACGGACGTATTTCTGCTGACCGGACATCTTTCTGCTGACCGGACATCTTTCGGCTGACCATACATCTTTTTTCTTATGCTCTAATGGGTACTCCTTCCTTTGAGCCCGTGCCGTAGATAATGTAAGTTTCATCAAAGGTCTGCTCAAACAAGGGATCTAATCTTGGTACCTATTTGGCTTCAGAGTGCCTAGTGGGCAGTGGAGCTAGGGTTGTCTAGTTTTGAAAGATTTTGTGGTGCTGGAGAAGAATGCTTGGGGTTTCGTGGACTGAGTTTCGTACCAATCAGTCCATACTCGAAGAACACAGCATCGAGCAGTGTCTATCAGCTACTGTGCAATCTCGCATCCTCACTTCCTTCGGACACGTGTCGCGACGCGGAGAGGTGTCCATTGAACGCCTTGTTGTGCAGGGTAGAGTTGTGGGCACACGAGCACGGGGCATATCGCCTATGAGATGGACTGACCAAATTAAGGCAGCTTTGGACGGTCTACTGCATGAATGCACCAGGAAAGCTGCGGTGCGAAGGATTGTGAAGCGACCCACTGACCCTGAAGTGACGACCATGAACACTCTGCCAAGAGTGTAACGAGGAAGAAGAAGAAGATAAGATTTGAGGTGGAAGCTCACGCTTGCACCGCGAAAACTTATTTTTACAGTGTTTTTTTTTTGTTTAGGGTTATCGTAGCTAAACTGATGATATTTATGAGATACTATCAATTAAAACATGTGTTAAGTCTCCTAGTTCTCGCGAACTCAACTTTTGCTATCTAAGAAGTGTTGAGCTGTAAATTGTAATGGTCAAAAAACACAAAAAAAATGGATCTCGCGCCGCAAGCGTGAGCGTTCACCTTAAAGGCTTGTGACTTCCATTACACCTTCGATAGCCACGCCTGGTGATTATCTTCACCGCGGTCTTATGCTGATTACTTCTAAGTCCTGGAAGCGTTCAGGCTTATAGGTGAGATTTATATGGCGGAGATTAGCGGTGACTAAGATCCAGAATCTTAAACACCGCCGTAAAGTTATATGCCTTTCGATCTTCTATAGGATACATTTCATGGAATGTGCCCAAGAGCTACATGATGCCCGTGTGCCCGTCATTGTGTAGTAGCCGTGTGTTCCAACTTGTAATCCATCGAATCCTTTTCAGTGACTTTAAACAACATGGCAACCCTACTGCATCCTCTAATTCTTCACCACACGCCTTAGTGCAGACTGCAGATTAGAGAGAATTGAAACATCTAATATTCCCTGTGACCCGGCCGTCTTGGGGGCTATTCTCGAACGCGTGGGGGCTTCGTAATTATGGTAGGGATGACTGGGAGTAATTATGTGCTTTGCAAAGACTGAGGGGTAAATGAGATCTTGTATATATACCTAATTGTTAAAAAAAACCGGCCAAGTGCGAGTCGCACGAAGGGCTCCGTACCATTAGATACAAAACGGCAAAAAAAAACACTTTTGTTGTATGGGAGCCCCCTTAAATATTTATTTATTCCGTTTTTTAGTATTTGTTATTATAGCGGTAACAGAAATACACCATCTGTGAAAATTTCAACTGTCTAACTATCACGGTTCATGAGATACAGCTTGGCATATAAAAACGGCAAAAAAATCACGTTTGTTGTATGAGAGCTTCCTTAAATATTAATTGTATTATTATTTTTTAGTATTTATTGTTATAGCAGCAATAAAAATACATCATATTCTGTGGAAATTTCGACTATCTATCTATCACGGTTCATGAGATACAAGCCTGGTGACAGACGGACAGACAGACGGACGGACAGCCGCGCCTTAGTAATAGGGTCCCGTTTTACCCTTTGGGAACGGAATCCTAATAAAAATCACAATAAAATAACTTTCTGTTACTTCTGCGGGTTTCGTCGTTTTCAAATCATAAAATCATAAATCGTTTATTGTTTGTGAAACCAGGTAAATTACATTATTTGGTAGATTAGGTATGGTGAAGATCGCTGGACTCTGCATTTCAGCGTACAAACACTTTGTTTCTGGGCCCACTGTGTTAGCTATAAAATAAAGAAATAAAATAAATAATGCTGGACAGTTCACACAACAATATCTAGCCCCAAGCTAAGCAGAGCTTGTGTTATGGGTACTAGATAACTGATGTATTTAATATAATATATAACATAGTTTTTTTTTTATTATACATAGAAAATACCCAGAACACCCTGAACAAATATCTGCGATCGCACAAATGTTTGTTCCGAGGCGGGAATCGAACCCGTAACCTCCTGCGTCGCAGGCCAAGCTTCGCCCGCCGCGCCACAGAGGTCATCAATGGGCTATGTTCCGATTAAAGATTTTTTTATCTACTGAGCTTCATATCCCAAAAATATTAGTGTCTAAACAATAATCGATTGCGGAGTTATCATAAAACATGCATAATTACCTAAACCTCTCGCTTCCAAAAACATTCTCACTCTTAACCAAAAACGGTCTGTACTAAGTAAACACACAAACTCGCACGCTTCGATAATAGCGGCGGCGTTTCTTTGAACCGCCCCCCTGCTATACGTAGCGCGAGTGCCGCTCCCACTTAACAGAAATTAAAATAACATGAGCAGAGAACCACAAAGGTACGACAAGTTCGTGGTTTCAGTACTTGTGAAATGCTGAGCCTCGTTTCTGCAAATTTAACAAACAACACAGACATGTGGTTTTTACCACTCGGATTTTATTATGGAAAAACCTTCAGAACCTCAATTTCAATACAAACACCCGGTCACAGATAAAAGAATACTATACTAGTAACCCGGTACACTGGTCCTGGCACCATATCAAACCTCATCCACACATCATAGATCCCTGGGTGTCTCGTACGACTCGTTTCTCGAGATCATTTCTTCCCCATACCTACAAACTATGGAATGATCTTCCATCTGAGGTTTTCGCACTTGGTTACGACATGTGTCGCTTCAAGAAAAATGTTTATAAATTCCTTCAGGGTCATCGCAACGACAATACTCCCGGTGTTGCCGGTATCTATAAGCGACGGTCACCACTTTACATCAGGTGAGCCGTAAGTCAGTTTGCCTTAGTTTCATTAAAAAAACACACACATCAGAGCTTTGTTTAGAGAGTCCGTCTGGCGAAATAGGTGTGGTGGTAGGCCATCACACCTATTTCTGCTGCAAAGCATCACTTAAATCAAATCAATAGCTCTTCCAGGCGTTTTCTGTTCGTCGAGCAACTTCTTTATCTTGTCTTACCTGGAAAGAGACTATTTGGCTCAGATAGATGATTTCTGATTAGGAAGCATAAATTCCAATTGATTGTAGGTCTTATCTATTACGGAATACGATATTTGATAGCCTGATTTCTTAAGATATTCAATCTAAAAATCCGTTACGCAGATACACCAGCTTTCATTGTCACGCGTATCAGTGTACCTACCTATCGGGCGTCGAACCCTGGACAAGTTTAGTATCAAGGTGCGCGATATCACCACTCGAGTGTTATCGGAGCTTCTATCGACGCTTGGGCAATGTTTACTGTCTCATTATAGGTGTCTAGTATCTTATAGTTAGTCTACAAGCTGAAGAGTTAGGAAGTTTTTTGACAACAACTTGAAATGACAGAACAAGCACATGGCCCACCTGATGTTAAGACTGCACCAACACCGGGCAGAAATCTTCATATAAAAAAACGCATCGCGCCGGTCGTAAAAGCGGTTTTTATTGAATATCTCGTAAAATATAGATAATTTTACAAACCCCTCGGCTAAGTTGTATTGATTTTATTTATCTAATTTTTTACTCAATAATAAGCTCCATTTTAATAAACAATCGAATCTAGTCAAAAGTTACAGGTAACTTTGTTTTTTATATCGAAAAAATATTGTCCTATCGTGTTTCTGGTGCAGTGATCCTTTGAAATTATAATGTAGTATCTATGTATATTCATAATTTTAATATTGTAATTGATTTAGTCAGTTAAATATCAAGTCAAAGATTAGTAAATTTGCGTTATACCCCACCTTAAGCGGAACCCTCTGCCTATGTACAGTGCATTACCTCATAGGTCACCTCTACCTAGGGCGTCCTATGCGGCATTGCACTGCGCCCACACCGTTAGACATAAAGATTAAGTCTTATGTGCATGTAATTTCATCGGCACCCTTCCAACCGGAACACAGCAATGGGAGCACTACTGCTTTGCAGCAGAAAGGAATGGAAGGAAGGAACACAACCTGGTGGAAGGAATGGAAGGTATAGCACTTTCCTTTACGAGCTCTGTCGCCAAAAAGCTCAACTACTACTAAAACTCGTACCTACCTACTACCAAACGTTCTACTAGTAAATTAAATATGCGCAAATTGGTATAAATATTTTTTTTACAGTTTTTGGATGGCATGTAATTAACAAACACTTAAATCAGCTGTTTCTGAAACTGGGGGGCTCATTGTACCATAATAGTACATTATAGTACCAGTGTGTAATGTTGGTGATTACTGCTGAGGCGCCATTGAGACCCAAGCCATTAGGTGAGGGTCTTAAGAGAGCCAAGGACGGTAATCATCAATACACACGTGTATCATACGACGTTTTCTAACACACCTGTGAAGAAAATAATAATAAAACAGATATACACACTCTGTGTAAATGATCAACTGTCTCTATAACTCACCAGTGAATAATAGCAATCAAAAAGTCACAGTTTGATTACAGGTGTCATTATGTGTCTAATTGCGGTGAAATTAGAGACACTTTATGAGCAAGTGTTTGCAAAAATCTGTTGTGAGTACTGTTGCGAGTGTTCCAGGTACTCACCGGAACTACTGGTCCAATTCTCATAACTATTTTACAAATAGGAAGCTACATTATGCTTCAATGCTACAGGCTATGTTTTTCGAGATAAAGCTACCACGAACATAACATAACATAAAACCCAACAGTCCGTCTTCGGCCACATCGTCACTTACCAACAGGTGAGATCGAAGTCAAACAAAGGCCTATCACTGTTAAAAAAAAAAACAGTCACATACGTAGTCTTGATCCCACACTAGGATTTCCTGTGTCGTGGGTATCAGGAACTACGGGTACCATACACCCAGACCCGGAACAAATATTTGCAGATCATACAATCATTTATACCGCAGCGGGAATCGAACCCGCAACCTTTCGCGTTTCAGCCGGCTACACGCCCAACGCGCTACAGAGGTCGTCGGTTTAACAGTTTGGTATTAACTTAAAATTGATACTATTTAGTGTTTCCTGAGAATAAAGGTCAAGATCCACAATGTGATCCTTGAGGGGTTCCGTTTGTTCCTGTTGAGTTTTGGAACTCTGAAAAGGAGTTTATACTTGATGATGGATTCAAGTCGTTCAACTTAAGGTGGTTGCTTTCGCTTGTGGCTAGTTTTTTTTTCCGTGTTTTATGCTCATCACCGCTCATCAACACTTCTTCAGGTAGCGAAAACTAATTTGCCAGTAATTATATGATCTAACTCACAAGTTTTAATTTATAGTATCACATAAATATCATTAGTTTGGCTATGAATGTACTTGAAACAAAAAAACACTCTAAAAACCATTGAAGCACAATCGTAGCTAAACTATGATATTTATGTGATAGCATAAATTAAAATTTGTGTCTCAGATCATATAATTACCGGCAAATTAGTTTGATTCGGCAATTCTGTGATGAGCAAAAAACACGAACAAATTTGAATTTCGCGCCACAAGCGAAAGCAACCACCTTAAAACGTCTCTAAATGTTATGCTAATATAGGATATGCTGGATATTGCTCCCTATAACATTATCCGACGTCTCCTGATAAGCGTGTTTACGTTATGGTTCCGGGATGTCGGCTCGTTATCTAACGAGCTGATAGAGAATGCACCAGACACCGCTCCTTCACACCCTGAGGACGTGATGACCCTGTTCTAAGGACGATCACTACATGTTGATATAAGGGAAGTCCTTTAGATAGAAGAGAGATACCCAAATACCTACAACATTTACCTATACTTACTATAGGTAGGTACGTAACACTCGGTTTCACAAAAATTGCTGGCCTTTTAACGCATAAGACATCGTATGCATACAATTTTTTTGTTATAGGTCATAATTTACTTCTTTGTGTTTTCTTATTACATACTAAACAAGTAAATAGTTTTGTAAAAATTACTAAAACCCTTAACGCAATGAAACGGCTAAACCGATTTTGATCAAACATACCTAAGAAAACTCCTGACTAATATACCTTTCAAACAAAACATTTAAAAAAAACGGTGCATCCGTTCGGGAACTACGATGCCACAGACAGACACACACACAGACACACACACCCCGGGGGGTGCGGTTTTTGCGTCGGGGGTTAAAAAAGAAAGAAAGTAAATTCGATTACAGTTTCAGAACCTATACCTAGATACCTATTTCTGCCGCAAAGCAGTAGTGCTCGCATTGCTGTATTCTGGTTTGAAGGGTGTGGTTGATGGAATTACAGGCACATGTGACTTTTCACCTTTATGTCTCAGGGCGCAGTGCAATGCCACATAGGGTGCGTCTTAGGTGGACGTGACCTATGTGATAATGCACTGTTCATAGGCAGAGGTACCGCTTAATATCAGGTGGATCAAAAACATGTTTTTGATCCGTCATTTCAAGTTGTATATAGCTACATACCAAGGTTCCCCCCAACACACAACACATGAAAACAAAAAAACAAATATGAACCTATATGAACTCATTTTCGGTACATATGTTATGAAGACCGGTAAGGTCTCCTAAGATACTAAATTAATCAGTAGATAGGTACTACCTATGCTAGTTGGACGTTTTGATTTAAAGGGCACATGCTTTTGAAGTTTGGTAAAGCAATATTAAATCGTGGTTCTTTAAGGTGGGGTATGCCGCAAAATTACCAATCTTAGATTAGATTTTTAACAGACTAAATAAAGTACAACATTCAAATTATGAATATGCATGGATACTAAATTAAAATACCGAGGGATCACCCAGACAGAAACAAGAGAGGACAACATTTTCTCGATAAAAAAAATCACCAAGTTACTTCTAACTTTTGGCTAGATTCGATTGTTCGTCAATATGGTACAGATTATCGGGTCAAAAATTTGATAATTACTATCAATACAATAAAAAGGGAAAACCCTAACCAAGGGTTTCTTAAAATTATAATATTTCACGAGTAATCAATAAAAACCGCTTTTTAGAGCGGCGCGTGGCGTTTTTTTTGTATGAAGGTTTCTGCCTGGTGTTGGCGCAGTCTTGAAATCGAATTGTTTTAATTGAAACTAAAATATAAAATATTTTCTTATGCTTGTGATGTAGAAATACTTCAGACACCGTCGGCGGAGGTGGACGGGAACGGTTCCGCGCCATCGAACTTTTGCCGCCATCTTGTCGTATGTGAGCTGTACAGACAGAAGAATAAGTAGGTATACATTTGTACAACCTTCTTTAAGCTTTCAACAAAAAAAATTGTCTGTTTAATTATTTCTGAAATTCAGTATTATTAATCCATTCAAGTTAAACATGAAAAGGTGCTTGCAAAAGTTCCGGTCACGCAGTTTTTTTTATATGTTGTTAGGACCTTAACCGATATTAAAAAACCAGATTTTTCAAGTGCTGTGCGAGCGGCGGTTTGCCCAAAGAACCGTGAAATTTTCGTTTTTATTTTTCAGTTTTTGCTCTATATCTCAATGAAGGAAGGGTCTGACCGGTATAGTCACTATGCATACTTTTAAAGTAGACTAAATTTGCTACAACTTAACTTTAGGGCGAGCTCTATACAGCTATTGGTTCCCAAGATACAGTTCTTCCAACATAGGCAATATCTCCTAATCGATAAGGACTTTCCTCATCATGCGATGATGATGGTGAAATTACAGGCACATGATCTTTATGTCTCAGGGTGGCGGGCGCGGTGCAATACCGCATAGGGTGCGTCCTAGGTGGACGTGACCTATGAGGTGATGCATTGTTAAAGGCAGAGGTTACCACTTGACATCGGGTGGGCCATCTGCTTGATCCGTCATTCACAAGTTAAAAAAACTACCATACGCAAACACAATGAATAAGATACGATTATGAAAGATTTACAAACCATTGTATGCAGGTGACAAATTTTTAGAGGATTTCCCTCGATTTATCTGAGATTCTATCATCAGATCCTAACTTGCTGAATGCGGACAACCTCGGGAGTACACTACATAATTAAAAAATATATAAAAAAATGGTTCACAATTGTCTGAGGTGGATGCTGCTGGTTATCTCCTGGACAATCCCTTAGTCGGCTTCTATGACATCCACGGGAGAAGACGAAGGGGTCTATTCTTGGACCGGGTACACCACGGCTTTATTTTCATTTTAACGTTTCATTTATTTACAGAAAGAATAATACAACTAATACAAGCAGGTATGTACAAAATTAAAAAAATAACTTATATGAGCCTTTCGGGGTCGAGACTCTGGGTACGTGGGGTACCAGGGTCACTATAGTTTTAAAAATTCTTCAATGCAATTCAATGCAGCCAGCATCTAAGGGACCCTTCCGTCTGGTCTAGTGATTTGGATCAGTTGAGCTACCTATAGATCGTTAGCAGCGGTCTTCGGGCAGCACAACTGTGTAATATGTATTTCTTATTAATTTTATCTTGTTATCTGCCATCGGTACCCGCTTATCAGACTAAATATTTTCGAAATCGTCCATGGAGCAGGTTTGGGCGTTTTTTCGACGTCTCAACTGTTCAAACACTGTGTGCTTCAAGGAAAACACGAACACAGAAATGGCCTTTCTGGTGCAACAACCAACTTATAAGCGCTGTTCAAACAACTTAAAAACCATTATTCCGAAACATTATACGGTGTTTTGCATTATTTCAAGGATTGTGCTTACGAAACGCGCATATCCTGCAGGTGCTTACAGAGGTCACCAGTGTTTTACCTACAAAGGTATGATCTAAAGTCTAGGACCAAAAAAGGAAGTCTAAGTTTACCTTTTTATAACTACACAGGCACCTCTATACATAATTACTGGTGTCGATTAAGTGTAGGCTAGTTTGCTAGTCTAATACGTTCCTTTTTCATTTCAGTCTACTAGAAAAGGTCCAATAGTCATCATAGATCCCTGAGTTTCTCGTACGACTCGTTTCTCGAGATCATTTATTCCCCATACCTACAAACTATGGAATGAGCTTCCATCTGAGGTTTTCCCGCTTGGTTACGACATGAGTCACTTCAAGAAAAATGTTCGTAAATTCCTTCAGGGTAGGCAGCGCATCGTCAATACCCCCGGTGTTGCCGGTGTCTATAAGCGACGGTGACCACTTTACATCAGGTGGGCCGTAAGCTAGTTTGCCTATTAGTTTCAATAAAAAAACAAAAAAAAATGCTTAGCTGCTGGGAATACACGCACAGCACGCAGTTGACAACATTGTCTACCCTGGTTCAGAATTCGAGATATTTTTTGTAAACAAACAAATGTCACCGTCTAAGAGACAAGCCAGTGGTAATTTTTTTTTTTTGCGTGGATCATGTTTTAGTAGTACTGACCTGTGGCTTTTCCTACGGTATTACATTTTTGTAATATCCGCCAGTGGATTCGCTGGCGCGGTATGTACAGTGGCGGAATGAAAACGTTCGTCAGTTTTCAAAGGAATCCCCTTAGCTTGTCGCAAGCACATATTACCTTTTCCAACTATTCTACGTAGCAGACTGCTGTATAGAAAACTATAACTTAAATGTTAATAATAAAGATCAAAATCGCACACCTTTGGTCAGTTGCTTGTATAAGTTTTAACGACTTTTTTAGGGTCCCGTACCCAAAGGGGGAAACGAAGCCCTATTGCTCTCGCTCATCCGTCTGTCTGTCTCTCTGTCGCACGGGTCTATAGCGGCTAAGCCATTGAAGTCTTCATATTTGTACTAAGTATTTATGTATCTTCTGACCAAAACCCAAAAATTATTTTGAAGTATGGTTCCCGTACAAGTTAAAGTGGGGAGGGAAAAATAAATCTGTCGTACCCTGGCATGTGGAGTATAGTTTTAGAGCTTATTAAGTAGAATAAGACTGTATTTTTGTTACTAAGTTCAATTTAATTTCCATTTAAACCAAGAACTAGTTATTTTTAAATATTCTACATACTTATTGAGAATATTTTACCAAAAAATTATAATATTTTAGAAATTAGAAACATTTTGTGAATTAATTTTCACTAGAAACGGGATATTTACCATGATTTTGTGAATTTTCTCATATTTCTATTACAAACTGATTTAATTTTGCGTGTGGATTAACTAAACTCAGGCAATTTATAACTTCTACATTTGTTACGGAACCACAAATTATATAATAGTTTCTACAACGGAAACCTGAATGCGCGAGGTCCGATGCGCACTTGGCCAGTTTTTTATTGAGTTAGCCAGAAGTTTTGTCATTTTATTCGTAGACTATCTGTCATTCAATCGCCGCTAATATCCGTTGTCATGGTAACTGAAAGTTATTTTCGTAATATTGACAATACTGTGTCGGTAAAACAGTACCAATGCAATACTATGTCGGTAAAGCAGGACCTATGCTTTTTGCATTGTACAACCAAAAATAGGCCCTAAGTTGACGAACATTTTAATTCCACCACTGTACCTTCAATTTGACAAATAAACACAAACCCACTACCTACCTAAGTTTATCTAACGAGTCAATGTGTAAACGGTAAAATGTTATATATAAGTGTTACCTATTGATACAGTATGACCATTCCATTGTAAAACTGTGCGAAAAGCACATTCGTATTCAGCAAATGAGGAGAAACGAATGAAATTATCAAAATGGGGACCGGCTTTCAAAACAAAGCCCATTGTTTAGAATCTCTGCAGTGTTCCATGTAACATGAAATATTTTCTACTAACAAATATATTTTTGCTTGATAACTTTGTTAACAACCGAAATAACTCAAAAATATATACGACAAAATATTGATTACTTTATAGTTTATCAGATCTGAGTTAGAATAACATGCCCGAGCCTGTTTATTGGCCTAATTTAATAAACTACCACAGAGCACATATTTTTTTGCCCCTTTGTTTACAAAAAATATCTCGAATTCTGAACCAGGGAATGTTAATGTTAGCCGAGTGAGTTATGCTCTAGAACTCACCATCTAAGAACTAGCAAAGATTTGCCGAGCTATGTGAAAAACTTCTTGTTTTTAATCGACGGAAACATGGAGGTGTTTGCCTCGCCGCCAATTTTTTATCGCGTTGTCTTAATATAGCGTTGTCTTAATATCGCGTTGTCTTAATATCGCGTTGCCTTAATATCACGTTGTCTTAATATCGCGTTGTCTTAATATCGCGATGCCTTAATATCGTGTTGTCTTAATATCGTGTTGTCATAATATCGCGTTGTCTTAATATCGCGTTATCTTAATATCGCGATGCCTTAATATCGTGTTGTCTTTAGGGAACATTGAAAATTTAACAGTTGACAAATGGAACATTTTGTTATTCATTTCTAAGCCAGGTATTACACGATGCGAATATTTTAGAATAGTTGCATAAAATAGTTTGTAGATACATTTATTTACAGAGAGAATACCTAATACAACTATTACTTATTAAATTAAAACTAAGACACGTAAGTAAGGATTGTAGTAAGTTCGTTTCTAAAGCATAATGCTTTAGAAATAGATATTTGACAAACTTCACGTATGTATTAGATTAAGTTCGCTATCTGACCGGAAGTCTCGTAAAAAAATAAATAAAAAATAAATAATGCTGGACAGTTCACACAACATTATCTAGCCCCAAGCTAAGCAGAGCTTGTGTTATGGGTACTAGATAACTGATATCCTAGTTAATACAATATATTTCATAGATAGATATTGTTTATTATACCTACATAGAAAATATCCAGAAAAAATATCTGCGATCGCACAAATATTTGTTCCGAGGCGGGAATCGAACCCGCAACCTCCTGCGTCGCAGGCCAACCTTCACCCGCCGCGCCACAGAGGTCGTAATTTAAGAACATATATCTATCTAATATTCAAGGAGCATGCTAAGTGATTTATAAGGAAAATTATTACAGAAAATTTGAAGTCCATAATCCAATTTGAAATTTTAACAACTCAATCGAATCAAAAAAGTCAGAATAAACATAAGGTACTTCATTAAACGGACATCGAATGAAAATTTTAAGAGATTTAAAAGAATTACCAATCTTCCGAAACGGGCCTTTAAAATAAAGAATATTTAAAAACTCAACCTTAATTGTTAGCCAATAGGTGTTATCCAAGAGGATGTCAAGAAAATTTCATCCAATATTTTTCGTCTTTATTGATAAGTTAGCTTATATAGAGAAAATTTTGCAATTGCAAAAGTTACAAAAAAAAAACGTCCAGAAGTTACGTTATTGAGTTGAGTAGAAGAGCTTTTTTGTGAAAGAGTTCGTCCGGGAAAGTACTACCACCATACCTTTTTCTGCCGCAAAGCAGTAGTGCTCGCATTGCTGTGTTCTGGATTGACGGGTATGGTTGCGGTAAGGTGGCGGGCGCGGTGCAATACCACATAGGGTGCGTTCTAGGTGGACGTGACCTATGTGTTAATGCAATGTTCATAGGCAGTAGGGTACCGCTTAACATCAGGTGGGCCATCGCATACAGTACAATCTCTATTTACCTGCCTGGCTCTTTATCACATAGAGCCGTCCAAATCGCGTCGTCACGTGATTAGTCGGGCCGATTTTATCTGCTCAATTGAACTTATAAAAGTCCCGTGTCCGTCCCGTTGAGTCTCGTCTCGCCTCCGTCACGTTAACGACTGTTTGATCTCTTAACAGCTAATACTTTGCATCTTAATTCCATTATCGAAGAGAATTGCTCTTTTTATTAAGATTTTATCCGTCTATCCGAAATAATATAAAAACTCTTTGCAAGCAATATTTTTTATTAAAATTCATGTTTTGGTAAGTAGATACAAAATAATATTGTTCCAGGCGTTCTAGAGCCGAATAGTCGGCTACGTGACGATGGTCAGCGGCCTGACGGCATGACGTTTGTTCCTTAAGATAAGGTTACGTCTTTGGTGTGTGACGCCGCTACGTGTGTCCTTATAGGTGTGCTTTCGTGTTTTCGAAATTCTTTCAGGGCCCTTATTCGCTATGACCAAACGTGGCATAACGCGGACTCGTTACGATATCTGCGTGGAATCATCGTTCAGAATACATTGTGACGTCACACGTTATTGGTAAGTAATCTGCTATGGTCATAGCGAATAAAGGCCCAGGGCGTTTGGTCGAAGCGACGCGTCACCCAAGATTTGGCTCTTATCTGGCTCAACGCTTTAATATTTTTATTCAGCGTGGCAATGCAGCAAGCATCTTTCCGTCTGGTAGTGATTTGGATCAGTTGCGCTACCTTTAGATTGTTTGCAACGAGATAGCTTATTACATAGGTAACTACTTGTATTAGTTGTGATAATGTTTCTGTAAATAAATGTTTCTATATTTTACTAACTTTAATTATAACTTACTCGATGGACCGATGACATTATAAAAATTGTAAGAAGTAGGTGGATGAAGGCGGTCCAAGTCCATTTGGCGCGGCATTGTATGGGCAAGGCCTATGTCCAGCGGTGGACATCTTTCGATGGTGTGTTGAATATTTTATTCAAACAAACCTACTATAGCTGTGGAAACCATTTCAAATTTTCTTCAACAAATAATATTCAAAGAAGGCAATATTAGTTAAGACAGAGTTAAGAGGACGGTTAAAATGTTTAAAATAATAATGAGCCAACAAGCCCCGTTGGTTTAGCGACGTCTTTATAGCAAGTTTACATAAATCCTGTAACATTTTAAATTGAGATTGTGAATTTAGTTTTCTTCGCAATTTTATTGAACTTTCTGCTCCGATGATTGGTATCTAATTATAGTTCATTAGTGACTCACCCCGGCTTCGCACTGAAAGTTTCAGGGTGAAAACAGTCCCCCCCACCTACCAATTCCACCGCTTCCATCCACCGACTTCCTGCCTTCGGCTCATATTTTTAGTATATTGGATTTACACCTAAAATAAAATTTTTAGAAAGAATACTGCATCCAATACAAGTATATAGAAAAACTAATGATATAGTTTAGTTATTGACGTCCTCTGTGGCGCGGTGGGCGAAGGTTCACCTGCGACGCAGGAGGTTGCGGGTTCGATTCCCGCCTCGGAACGAATATTTGCACGATCTGTATGATGATGGTGCAGCCCTACCTCACAATGAGCACAGTAATTGATTTTGTTTACTGTATATTCCGATACCATAACCGCTGTAATAACTACCTCCATGACCTTACTGTGAAATAAATGATTTGAGTTTGTGTTTTGTACGATCTGCAGATATTTGTTCAGGGTGTACTGGTTATTTTCTATGTATAATAAAAAATATTTATCTACTTATGTAATGTATTAAGTATAACAGTTATCTAGTACCCATAACACAAGCACTGCTTGGCATGGGCATAGATAAAATAATACTATACGCATGGGGCTAGATAATGTTGTGTGAACTGTCCAGCATTATTTATTTATTTTATTTAATTTATTTATTTTATTTATTTTATTTATTTTATTTATTTTATTTATTTTATTTATTTTATTTATTTTATTTATTTTATTTATTTTATTTATTTTATTTATTTTATTTATTTTATTTATTTTATTTATTTTATTTATTTTATTTATTTTATTTATTTTATTTATTTTATTTATTTTATTTATTTTATTTATTTTATTTATTTTATTTATTTTATTTATTTTATTTATTTTATTTATTTTATTTATTTTATTTATTTTATTTATTTTATTTATTTTATTTATTTTATTTATTTTATTTATTTTATTTATTTTATTTATTTTATTTATTTTATTTATTTTATTTATTTTATTTATTTTATTTATTTTATTTATTTTATTTATTTTATTTATTTTATTTATTTTATTTATTTTATTTATTTTATTTATTTTATTTATTTTATTTATTTTATTTATTTTATTTATTTTATTTATTTTATTTATTTTATTTATTTTATTTATTTTATTTATTTTATTTATTTTATTTATTTTATTTATTTTATTTATTTTATTTATTTTATTTATTTTATTTATTTTATTTATTTTAATAAATCGTACTCTTTCGCTTCGTGTACAATCCTCTTCCCAGCCCAGTTCCCTGATTAAAACCAATCGATTCGGCTGACTTGTGGATTCGTAGAGCAGACTCTTTTCCGCAACTAAGGTGGGCCTTTCATAGAATAGAATAGAATAGAATATTCTTTATTGCACAAAACAAACAATGTATATAGGCGAACTTAATGCTAAGAAGCATTCTCTACCAGCTAACCTTTGTGTATTGTGGATACATTTATGTAGGTGGTGCACAAAACGTATATGTATCATCTTCACTCTTCTTGCGTGAAGGGTGGGGTAATTTTTAGGATCTTCGAAAATCTAAGGAAAGGAATGTTTTTATTCATTCATGAAATAAAAACATCCGTATCCTTTGACTGGCCTCAAATCCGGTTTGCTCTCTCGTCTAAAGCCACTTTAGAATTTATAACTTTTTAAAACTATCTTGATTATGTAATACTTTTCTCTAGAAACGGGATATTTACCATGATTTTAGAGTTTTGATTGTTCCCGGAAATATCGGGAATAATCTCCGATAAATTATACAGGACTCTGATCGCAGGGAACAATCATCATTATCTTGGAAATGACATTGAGCCTACAAAAACGAAAAAGTCTTTAGTCATAAGTAGAATACTCGAATTATTACTGTTTCATAAAAAAAGAACAACATTTTATTTTTGAAAATGGATCTAATATCGGCGATATCTTGGTATTCTTCCTATTGAAATAAAAAAAGAGAAATAGGCGCAAAATCTTTAAGATTTTTCTCTAATTGTAAGTTCAATTGGTAGTGACCGTAATTAATTTTTCATATTGTTTTGGATTATTTTATTTTCTCGCAATCGTAGTGAAAAGTAGAGTGTAACACACGGCGCTAAAAACCCATTAAAACTCTGTTTCTATTTACTCCCTCGCTAAGTATATAATGGGTTATTTTTGCTCTTTGTTTAGCAATCTACTATAGTATTTATTGTTACAATTTGCTTATAAGAATTGGTCTTTCTTCAGTAACAGGCGAGGTAAGGTACAGTTCTCTCCCCGGCCCAGGGTCGGTCTGCCCCTCCGTAGTATTGACTGAGTCCACTGCGCATGTCTGACGAGACAACGGATTTGGTTCACGGGATCATAAACACGATAAAAATATTTGCTTGTTGTAGTTGCTTTGAAATACCTTACGATGTAATGTACGGTTGTAAGAAGAATAATTGCTACTACGAACACGTAAAAAAAGAATGTCTTAAATTCCCATCAAGTTTGCTCTTGTGACGCACCTTTTTTCCCCAAAAGGGTAGGCAGTGCCTCAAATGGACCTCTTTTCACATGGGTTACACCATCATGGGAAATAGACGTGACAAGTGGTGAGCTCATCACCACCATTGCTGACTCTGCTAACGCTTTCTTCCTGTAATATCACATTCCTTATAGTAGCAACCAGGACAAATCTTATATCAACGAATCTTATAAACAAGTCCGGGTAATCCCTTAGACGGCTCTTACGACATCCACGGGCGGAGACGGATGGGTCTATTCTTAGGCCGGAAATACCAAATGCTCATTTTTAGTTCAATTTAAAAGCTGAATATATATAAATAAATGAATAAAATAAAATAGATAATGCTGGACAGTTCACACAACATTATCTAGCCCCAAGCTAAGCAGAGCTTGTGTTATGGGTACTAGATAACTGATATACTTAACACAATACATTACGTAGATAGATATTTTGTATTATACCATTATACCATTATTATAGAAAACCAAAACTGCCTGAGAAAATATCTGCTGATCGTACAAATATTTGTTCCGAGGCGGGAATCAAACCCGCATCCTCCTGCGTCGCAGACGAACCTTCGCCCGCCGCGCCACAGAGGTCGAACTGCGAACTGCTAAGGAATAGAACTCGCTACAGCTGTCTGTCTTTCCTGAAAACTATAATATGTGTATTACTACTACTACTACTAATTACTATTTTTTATTATTAACTTATTATTTAGTTTTTGTTTTAATTCGGATGGAGTAGGTACGAAGGTCTAGAAGGCATTCACTCTAGCCTTGATAGAGTAGACTTGAATGCCTTCTAGACCTTCGTACCTACTCCATCCGAAATTCGAATTAAAACAAAAACTAAATAATAAGCTAATAATAAAAAATAGTAATTAGTAGTAGTAGTAGTAAGTGGTAAATAGTTTATACAATATACTAACAAGTAATAATAATACCAACAGTTAAATAAGCAGTTAGCTGTTTCAAAAGAAACAAACATAAATCAAAATTAAGAACAATCCATTAACTGGATCTACAATAAAAACGCCCCGCGTCCGCTGGCTGATCGTGATTGGGCGCGCAGGCGCGGTACATTCCGAAACTCGATACTTTTTAATAATGGCTCCTTTAGCTAATGCGATCGGCTTTTATATTACATCGCCGTAGGTTAGTATTTTATTACATAGGAGAGCCCAAATGTGGTCTTAAGTGCCCCAACTGCGAGGGGACCGGTGTTTCGGATTTCTCTGTATTGCGGCACGATTAGGATCGGATAAGCTGAGGGTAGACTTGCGGTGTGTTTTATTGTTCAGAGATAAAACAATAATTTGGATATTACCCAGCTTATTAAGTAAGTAATAGTAGATTATGCACTGAGGGGATAAAGCAGTGTCTTACGTCGCGGGCGGCATATTGACCCATGAGGGTTTCTGAGTTATAAAGTACTGAGTGAAGCGAGGGGTTCAAGCTGCCCAGAAGATAGGCCTGTATCTCAGAGAAGCATACTGTACTCTTCACACCTTCTGCGAGACAATATAATTTTTTGTGAAAAATATTTTTGTCTATACAAGTTTTTATAAAATTGGTGATCGTAACCGTGTGCTGATCAAAATGAGCCTAAACACGGCTATTCTACTATTATCCACCAAGGAGTTCCGTTGTCCACCTTCCGTTTCCATCATCAGATTAGCTCGCAGTCACCATCATATTGTATTGTCATCGGAACTTGACAGGTATGCCAAATTCCAGCTCAATCGGTTGAGGATAACTGCTTTAAAATTCAGTTGCAAGATTCCACCCGGATTCCACCCATACAAACATACATACATTGCATGCAAGTTAAATAAAAGCTTGTTGAAAATTCACTGAAAATCACAGCACCAAACACCGTCTTTTGTTTCACATTCTTTGGAATTGAGTTCTGCTTATAGTGGCCAGTTCGATTTTCGATCAAACCTCTTTATAATGCCATAATGGGGATTTTTTTATTTAGAGTTTTCCACGAGTTTCCACACGAATTTACATTCCAAATTCAAATCACTACCCCCTTGGGAGTTTCATACAACTTTACCTGCCTTTACAACTTTACCAATTACATATCATGAGGTTGCATGATTGTAATTGGACATTGTCGAGCATGTGGTGTGAAAAGTTATTTTATTTTATTTAGTGGTTTTATTTATATCCTCCATATAATGGAGGAGGGGATTCGTTAATCTCCACGCTTGGCAGGCGGATTGGCAATCGCAGTATTAGTGTTGAGCACTCAGGTGGATGGTGCTGGCAATCCCCTGGTGCAATCTCCTAGTTCGATAACGACATTCGTAGGAGGAGACGGAGGGATCTTTTTTTAGGCCAGATACGCCACGCGGCCTTTGTTGAATAGATTGGTATTGAATTATGCACGTGCATACATATACACACGACTTTTCCCCCGAAAGGCGTAGCCTCAATGGGCCTCTTTTCACCGTGGGTTGCACCATCATGAGAATATAGACGTGACGAGTGGTGAGCGCATCGCCGCCATTGCTTCCCACGACTGACTCGGCTAACGCTTTCTTCCAGTAATAACACATTCCATAATAAGCTTAAAATAAATAATGCTGGACAGTTCACACAACATTTATCCAGCTCCAAGCTAATCAGAGCTTGTGTTATGCTTGTATAATAGATAACTGATTATAGGTAGTACAATACATTATATAGATAGATATGTTTTATTATACATAGAAAATACACAGAACAACCTGAACAAATATCTGCAGATCGTACAAATACTTGTTCCGAGGTGGGAATCGAAGTTTCAACCTCCTGCGTCGCAGGCAAACCTTCGCCCGCCACCACAGAGGTCGTCAAAGTCAAATAGTCTCAAAAATCGTGCATGTGTATGTACCTAATCAGGCTCTAATAGATATAAAATGATGCGCGCAATCTGCTAAGCGCAAGCACTGTAGCGATCATTATCAAACAAGTTATTGCTCAAATACGCAAGATACACTCGAGTCATTGATGGGGCTGGGCAAACAAATACATCGACTATCGAGTATCGACTATTCGATAACACGCGAATCGATAGTTGACCCACACTGATACGCAGCGGCAAATATTGCATGATAAAAATTGTTTCATTCAACGGTAAATGACGTGGCGGAACTCTACAACTGAACATGATGTAGGTATTAATTCTTAAGTTAGTATGTAACTTCATGTTTTTGATATGAAACATTATCCTCTTGCTTTCCTGCAATCTGTGCGAGTAATTTCGTAAAAAGGGATCTTCTTCTATCGTATCAATGGTTAATAGAATAAAAATTACCATTTGCCAACTTTAAGTAGCTAAATTTATGCTTAAATTTCCAAATTGATGAATAGTAACTTTGTAATGTTAGTAACTTTGGATGTTTTTTTTTGTTGTATTAGTTAAAATTTTAGTAGTTAGTTGTTGTACAAGAAAGAAAGACAAATAAAAAATTAAAAGAAATAATAATACAACGAATACAAGTAGGTATACAAGAAAAAACCAACAGCGCAATGAAACGGCTGAACTGATTTTGATAAAAAATGTCTTAGAACCATCGCTAGAAAACCTGCTTTCGAAGAAACTCCGAGCGTAGCCCGTTCCATAGCACGCTGTGCAACCTTGAACTGGGTAGCCCATGGTCATCATTGGCCAGCTTCATGTTTGGATTAGCCCTACCATGAAGTTGGTTTAAAAGCTTTGATTAGGCTGAATACGCTTTGACCCACCCGTTTTGTTTTTAGTAGACTGTTGTCTAGTCCACTTTATAAGAATATTATAGAGTAATAATTGAAGATTTTTTGGTTGTTCATATCCAGCACGCCATAACCTTGTAGATAATATTAGATAACAAAATTATTTTCCATAAAGGTGCGAAGCATACCAAGTGTATGACTGTCACCTTATCAATCGAGCTTGAATACATTCTGCCTTTAGACGTAGGTACGTCCACCGCTGGACGAGGCCTCGCTTATATAATGAAATGGGGAACAGCCATATAAACAATAGTAGATTGTTAAACAAGGAGCTAAAATGACCCATTCTATACGAGGTAGTTTAACTCTCGAGCTTTAGCGAGGGAGTAAATATAAACCGAGTTTTAATGGGTTTTTACCGCCGTGTACTCTACTTTTCACTATGATTGCGAGACAATAAAGTAATTCAATACAATATGAAAAATTAATTACGGTCACTACCAGTACAATTTGCAATTAGTGAAAAATTCTAAAGATTTCGCACCAATGTCTTTTTTTTATTTCTTCTGTAGCCGCAACGCATGCATTCTACCAAAGAGATCGACGATTTTAGTTAAATGTTTTTATTTTTTTATGAAACAGTAATAGGTCGCTTCTTTATTCGTGATTGTTCAACAGACGAAAGATTTTTTCGGTTTTGTAGGCTCATTGTCATTTGACAGACAAAAAATAGAAATAAAAACTTTTTTCCCTAGGTGAAGAAATTTTATTTTTTCTTCGCTCTGGTACGCCACAATGAAGGTATTTTTGAGCAAGAGGAGTGAAAGGTTTTTTTTAACGTTTATTGACCCTCGTTTGACCGCAATCTTAACTGTTGTTAAGTGACAATGCGGCCGACGTTGGAGCACGAAGGTCTATAGAAGGCACCCATTCACTCTTGCCATATTATAGTTTTCAGGAAATACAGACGCTGTAACGAGTTTCATTCCTTAGCATTTCGCATTATAAAGGTGGGACCGAAACTCTTAGTGCGAATTGCGGGCATACATGAGTTAGGTACACGCCGTGCGCCTTGTACTATGATGAAAAGGAAGCGCTTGGCAAGCGGATTAGTGTAGTGTAGAGTTTTGGTGTTCAGTAATAGTAGTCATAGTCATGGTAGTCATAGTAATAGGGGAACCTACTGCCCATTCCCTGGTGTAATCCCTTAGTAAGCTGTTATGACATACATACCATAGGAGACCGAGGGGTCTGTTCTTAAATGAACACACTACGCCACACAAAACTCAACAAAAACAGTTTTTACAAGCTTTTTAACTTGCAATGTATGTTTGTCTGGGTGGAATCCGGGTGGAATCTTGCAACTGAATTTTAAAGCAGTTATCCTCAACCGCTTGAGCTGAAATTCGGCATACCGAATTTGTCAAGTTTCAATGACAATACAATATGATTGTGACAGCGAGCTGATCTGATGATGGAGACGGAATGTAGACAACGGAACTCCTCGATGGCTAATAGTAGATTGGCCGTGTTTAGGCTCATTTTGAATCAGCACACGGTTACGATCACTTATTTTATATAAAATATATTTTCACAAAAAGCTTATTTAAGTACCTACTTCTCATTTCACTCCTTGCTATGTTACGATTATTAATTTAAATTCAACTCTCGTTCGCTTGTTTTTATGATTCGCTATTCAGTGGTGCTTAATGAACACTAATAAAACGTACAAATATTGGCGTTCGATATTGAGTTGTAGAAGTTACGAATGAAAACATGAATGATAAGAAAATGATTTATTTACAACGTCGATTGGCAATAAAGATAATAATAAAATGTGTGGGCTCCTGCCACGACTCGGGAAGGAATAAAGCAACAATCCTGGCCGCTGAACATCATAAAAAAAACACCAAGCTTAATAAAATTAAATATCTCGTAAACTATAGATAATTTCATAAAACCCTATACAACAGTAAGCTTTCAGTTTTATTATATTTATTTAATTTTTCTGATGTTTGAAACAATAATCTGCACCTCATTGAGAAAAAATCGAATCTAGACAAAAGTTAGAGATAACTTTATGTTACTTTTTAAATCGAATCTAGACAAAAGTTAGAGATAACTTTATGTTACTTTTTAAATCGAATCTAGACAAAAGTTAGAGATAACTTTATGTTACTTTTTAAATCGAATCTAGACAAAAGTTAGAGATAACTTTATGTTACTTTTTAAATCGAATCTAGACAAAAGTTAGAGATAACTTTATGTTACTTTTTAAATCGAATCTAGACAAAAGTTAGAGATAACTTTATGTTACATTTTAAATCGAATCTAGACTAAAGTTAGAGATAACTTTATGTTACTTTTTAAATCGAGACAATATTGTCCAGCGTGTTTTTGGTATCATGATCCCTTGGAATTATAATGTAGGTAGTATCAGTGCTTATTATAATGTAGGTAGTATCAGTGCTTATTATAATGTAGGTAGTATCAGTGCTTATTATAATGTAGGTAGTATCAGTGCTTATTTTTTATCAGAATATTATTTTAGTAAGTACACACTTACTTGATTCACTCAGTTAAATATAAATCTACGATTTTTAATGCGGCATGCCCCATCTTAAACGTCAAAAAGGGACCCAGTAGACTCAATACCAGTAGGTATCTAACCAACAAGCTATTTTAGTCATGATCTTCAAACGTTTTAAACGTCTTTGCATCGTCCCATTCGTCTTATTGACAGTACAATGATATTCGAGATATTCGTTAGCGTCCATTAGAGCTTGTTTCGATTAACAGCCATGATGCAATAATTAGAAGATGGAACAAAATGGCCGCGGGGTCAACGTACTTGATCGCCATATTGCAGGACGGTGCTTCAAGTGGTACTAGTGATGTGCGTAGACTGTCTTGTTAGTTATTGTTATCAGGGCCGTCTTTAAGCTATTGGAGGCCCTAGACACTTTAGGATAATGGGGCCTCTATGATGACTATGATAATTATGCTTTAGTGTTGGCGTACAAAGAAAATTGTAAATTCAAGTAGGGTCCGGTAGGCGGAGCGAACCGCAAAAAAAAACGGTGTTTTTAGCTCAAAGAGATTGCAGCAGCAAATTTACTTAACTCCTCTAAATATATATGTTATTACATCATTGCTTTCTATATAGGGGAAGTCTCATCCAAAAGTGGACGTCTAAAGGTTGATGATGATGTAACTAAACGCTGGGAATGGATTATGAAATTCTGCCATTTAGCTGATATTATGCAACATAATGGTTATTTAAGCTCTACGATTCTACGTTGTCCTTAGGCTAGATTTAGTGCTTGACCGACTGTAAACCTGTACCTTCTTGCTGCGCTGACCGTACGCGCGTAAATCTTAGACCAAACCGACGCGTTCAGCCCGCGTCCGCGGTGGCGTGCAAGGTGGCGATCCATTGTTTACCACTTATCGCCACCGTTCACGCCACTGAGGACGCAGGCTGATCGCCTCGGTCAGCGTCGCACTAAACACAAAGCGGATCGGTCGACAGACGAGCTCAACCGTCGGTCCTCGTCAGCGTGACGTCGCGTCGGTCGTAGCGTACACGCGTGGCAATTTATCAGCGCTCCCTGTAGTCGTTAGTTTTTTTTTTCATTAATATTGCTACGTTCGTCCGACGGTGAGTGCTGATGACGGTCTAGCCACAAAATACATAGTACAGAAGGTCAGTTCTGGCTGAATTTGATTTTAATTACCTAGCAACTGTAACCGTAGCGCTTAGGGCTAGCTACAAAAAGATAATTCTTTTGTGTTCTGTGTTGTGTTTAGACAACCAAACACAGAGCAATTAATGAACGATCATTTACGCATTGCACAATTCACAGTCACAAAACAACAACAATACCTGAGTCACAAGACACAAAATATATAGGTATAAATATATAGGCCTAAATAATCACGTCTATCGCCAAAGTGCGGGCACTCGCGCCAACGCCAGTGCGTTTAACCGAGTTTCACCGAGATCGTCGTATATTCGCGTATATAGGTAGGTGCGCCTGTTATCGCTCGTTGTACTAAGCTGACCTTCTGTGCTATGTATTTTCTGGTCTAGCACTAAATAAGGCCTGAGTTTTCGTAGAGACGCTATTTACTCTGTCCGGTCTCGGTCTTGTGCTGGCACATCACTATTGCGTGATTGTGTGGACAATTAGATAGTTTCTAAAACATGCACTACTATGAGTGAGTGATATTATACAACCTGCGACCATAGGACCTTTTGCAATTTTTTGTCGAAATAATGCTATGTGTAAATGTCAAGGTAACGCACAGTACCAATGAATTTGTTTTGTAACGATTCCTTGCAAAATAAGAGAAGAATATATATAACATACATGACACTTCAATAATACTGTAGGTACCTTTAGGATGTAGAGATTTTTTAATGTAAAAATATGTGTTGGGCAACCCACAGTGAAAAGAGGCCCATTTGAGGCGATGCCTACCCTTTCGGGGAAAAAGGCGTGTGTCTATCCATGTATGTATGTAATATGATATGGGAAGAGTAAGGGGAGGGGGTTATCGCTTGTGTCAGCACTATGTGCTACCGAATGCATGCTTCTTATGGAATATGTACCCATCAAATGTAATTCATGGGTGTGAGTTTGAGATCCAACAAGAGGGTTTGGTAGGTGGTCGAGAATGGGGGGGTGGGATACTTTTGTATTCAAAAAATCCTACTACTACTATAAATGTGAAAGTTTGGATGTTTCTATGTTGTTCACACAGCCGTAACGTCTGAACCGATTTCGATAAAATGTGGTATAGATCAAAATTAATGATTTGTATTCATACACTTTTCACCCTAATACCACGGAAACAAAACCACGGGCGAATGCTAGTGTTTACTATTTAGAAAAATCATAGGTACATTATCTTTATAATATAGAAAACAGGTATATGTAGTTATATTTTTTGCAACGACATATCTGATTCCAGGTTTTTGTACCTGATGTTTGTTGTGCAGTTTTTTGAATGTTGTTGCAAATAAATATATATTATATTCTATTCTATTCTATATAGTGATAATTAGAACCATAATTTAGAACAAATTGTGACAGACTTTACACATTCCACTGCGGCTTATATCGGTTATATCCAGCAGTGAGGTTTTATAGGCTGATGATGATGATGATTTTAATGGTCACAGGAAGATAGATAAATCAATAAATAATGCTGGACAATTCACACAACATTATCTAGCCCCAAGCTAAGCGGAGCTTGTGTTATGGGTACTAGATAACTGATATACTTAATACAATATATTACATAGATAGATATTTTTTATTATACATAGAAAATACCTAGAACACCCTGAACAAATATCTGCAATCGCACAAATATTTGTTCCGAGGCGGGAATCGAACCCGCAACCTCCTGCGTCGCAGGCCAAGCTTCGCCCGCCGCGCCACAGAGTTCTTCAAATAATTTTGTATATTGTATCTGATCATAATCTGAATCTGTGTCCCTAAACGTATACTAGGTACTCCTCCGCTCCGTGGTGGGGAAACACCCTGAGGTGGGAGTGTAGGTGTAGGTAAGTGAGATGTATGTAGTATGAGTGTGTATGTGAGAGTATATGTGAGATGTGGGAAATGAGAGTGATGATGATATATGTGATGATGAAATATATCATGAAATATATGATGGGTATATCATGAAATATATCATGGTGTATATCATGAAATGAGGTTAGTTTTAAACCAAAACGACCAAAATGATCATGACTAAGATTATGCAAACATTTGTCTCGCAGCGGGAATAAACTCGCGACCTCTCGCATCTCAGCCAGCTAGACTGCCGCGCCACAGAGGTCGTCATAAGAAACATAGAAGTCTCGAACTTCTGTTTTTTTACCAGAGACTGCAAAAGCTACCTAACTTATTTAAAATCACTTTAGCGTAATGTGTTTATCCATAGGTGAAAATGAAAAACTTTTCCACCGGCCTCATCCATCTTGCAGACAGTTCTGATTTCCAGTTCTCGTCATAAATCATGGCTGGACATGTCAATGGCCAAAGGAAAATATTAATGGTAAGTATTTTTGAGGTTGAGGCTTGAGGTATTTGTTATAATTAAATTAATAGATGATTTGAATATTCGCGCTGTGATCATTGTGGTAGCCTCAGCATTCCACCAGCTGTGATGATGCTTCAATATTTTAAGTATTACTTTTCATGATTTTGTAAATTCTCTGGGCTTAGCGATAGATACTTTGGAAAATATAAATATAATATAATATAAAACAGTCTATTGACTGAGCGAAGTGAGGTCTCAGAGTCTATTGCAGGTTGCAGCGTTTGTAAGTTTTTTTTGTAAGTATGCCCGATGATAACTGCAGGACCGTTGATCCAATCTTGATGAAACTTGGAGACCAACTTGGGGGGTGGGAAGGTTACTTTTTGGTAACTGCCTGAATGACGGAACAATCATAATATGCCCCACCTGATGACATAAATAGAAAAACATTTATTTGACACACATGAATACAAAAACGCAAAGCCGAAAATACAAAAGAAAGAAACACAACATTAATAAGTAACTAAAGTAGATCAGGTCCACCTAGAGCGTACCCTATGTGGCATTGCACTACGCCCGCCACCCTGAGATATAAAGATAAAAGTATCATGTGCCTGTAATTTCACGGCACCCTTCAAACAGGAACATAGCAATGCGCGCACTACTGCTTTGCAGCAGAACTGCTTTGTTAAGTTCGAGCATGAACTTGATCAGTTCAGGGGTTTTTGAGCTACGAAGGGTCCACGCGAGCTCACGTTCGGGGCGAAGTATAGTATAGTATCTTTAAACTTATATATGTTTTTTTTCTGTGGTTCTTGTATGTAAGGCACGCCTCACCACCTTTCTGCACGTCCAGGATGACTGGCAGATATGCTGTTAGCATTAAGTCCTCCTTGCACTATTGTTTTGTTTGAAAGTTTTAAATAAATAAATTATTAAGTATCCATCTATCTTTCTATATAGTCTATCTTTCTACTAACTAATTGGTTAATTTTGGTAAAGTGCCTACAAAGTCCCTAATCTCAGTATCGCGCTACTTGTTTACACCATCGTGCGCGTGCTATATTTCGTAAGGACAAAATGATTTACCGCGTGGTCCAGTCGATGCAGCAAGCAATTCGTACATGCTCCCGTAAGTAAGAAGCGCGTAAAACTCGTCAAAAAGAAAGATAAGCAGTAATACCCCGCTTACACGAGAGATGTGCGTTCCAGGGAAAATCGGGTAAAGCTAAGTTCGCGTATAACGGGGTCTGTTAAGTCTGTTTTAATAACACTTCAAATTCAGAATCAAACCGCTTAAATATTAGAAGAAAACCACTTGTACAAAGAAATATTAACATTTGACTTAAAAATAATACATCGTAAAATGCTATTTTTATCTAAAATAACAGTCTAATTTTTAACCCCCGACGCAAAAACGACGGGGTGTTATAAGTTTGACGTGTCTGTGTGTGCGTGTGTGTCTGTCTGTGGCATCGTAGCTCCTGAACGGATGAACCGATTTCGATTTTTTTTTTTTGAAAGTTGAATTTGTCGGGAGTGTTCTTAGCTATGTTTGATCAAAATCAGTTCAGCCGTTTCATTGCGTTGAGGGTTTTTGAATTTTTACAAAACTAATTACTTGTTTTCGTCGTGTTTTCTGAGTGGCTTTTTGCTTCCGCTCCATCAAAGTTACTTCATAACACTGTTTCTTATTGTTTGACTAAAGCCCTTCTCCCATTGCGATACGCACAGGCGATTCAAGTATCCTGCAAGTCTCGGAGACTAGTCGCCGCCAAGTATCTCACATACATTTGAATGCAGGCTCGGTGAGATACTTGGCGGTGACTAGTCTCCGAGACTTGCAGGATACCTTCAGGATACTTGAATCGCCTGTGTGTATCGTAATGGGAGAAGAGCCTAACTTATGAAACACGGTCCAAATCATAAATAACCAATCAAATATCAATTCGGTGACCAATCAGTTCACTCGCGTAAAGCGGGTCAATTTAGGCGAAAATTAAAAAACAGCGTTATACGGGGTCGCGTAAAGCGGAGTATTACTGTATGTGACTTTCCTGTTATTGTCTACAAGACTTTCAATAATAGTCTCAACCAAATTTAATTTCCTGCCTTCAAATCCCCGATCGATTTAAAGCCCTCGGTCTTTACTCCAATACTGTTAAGTGCGTCCCATGATGGATGATGTTTACTAAGCAAATAGTTTTCAATTTTATGCCCTCTGCGCTGTGCTTAGGAAATTGCTGTCGACTTAGATGTGTTTTGACCGGGTTTCTCGAAGGTCCATAGCTTTACAAGACCTTAGGCCTTAGACAAAGTAACATTCTAACAGCGATGTCACTAGCCAACAATGTATGAGATTGACGTAAGCTATCGAAATGTCACGTGGTCAATTGTATAGTATTACGACTGTATAAATGGAATCGCTTCGAAGCCAATGCCGTTTGGCTAGACCGGCTTATGTTCCACTCAATGTAAAATCATATTCAATCTTATGTTTGTCAGCGAAATTACCTGTAAGTAAGAGATAGTACAGAGTCCAGCGATACGAAAGATGTCCGGATACTGGGGGAGCAAATAGGAAAACATTCATCTGTTAACCTTTAGTTCCTCTAATGGCCGTCAGACTTCATTGATGGCGTGGACTTTAGAATGTCGGCAATCTTCGTTCGTGACTGCTGACTGTCTTCCTCAATTAATTTTACTGGTAATCTCTCTGATTTGCACGACTAATGTCAAAAAAGAAAAATGTCCAAAACCAATGTCCAAAACTTGAAATAGAATGTTTGTATGTAAGTAGGTATGTTCGTCAAATCTTCCAACTGAATTTTAAAGCAGGTATCCTCAACCGATTGAGATTAAATTTGGCATAGGTACCTGTCAAGATCCAACGACAATACAATATTATGGTGACAACGAGCTGATCTGATGATGGAGACGGAAGGACGTTGTCCAACGGAACTCCTCGATGGATAACAGTAGACTGGCCGGTATTCAATTTATTTTATACAAATACTAATTTCATAAAAGCAAGTACCTAATTTAAAAAAAACATTTAAAAAAAATATTTTTCCTATATACTTTCTTTCATTTTATCACTCTTTTTTCATATTGATGAGATATCAACTGTTATCCCAAAACCTACTCCATAATCTATTAAAAACAATTGTTACTTTTAATCCATATTTTTAGTAAAAGTACATTCATAATTTTATTGATTAATTAACAAATATGAATTTTCGTTAGTTGTACAAAACTTTTTTGTAAATGTTCTACCTGATCAAGAATAGAGTGTCCAAGAGGAAAACATTGCCAAACTGCTGTATTTTTTATTTTTTTAAATCAATTTAATTAAAATGCAAGCAAAACTTGTAAATTTATGTTTGTCTTTGTGGAATCTTGCAACTGAATTTTAAAGCAGTTATTCTCAACCGATTGGGCTGAAATTTGGCATACCTGTCAAGTTCCGATGACAATATAATATGATGGTGACAACGAGCTGATCTGATGATGGAGATGGAAGGTGAACAACGGAACTCCTCGATGGAAAATAGTAGACTGGCCGTGTTTAGGCTCATTTTGATCAGCACACGGTTACGATCACTAATTTTATAAAAGCGTGTATTGAAAAATATATTTTTCACAAAAACTTATTTAAAGCGACATGTCTTAATTTTATCTCTTTTTGTTTTAACTTTGATAGACCTATCACCACGATCTCACCTGTTGGTAAGTGACAATGTGGCCGAAGATGGAGCACAAAGGTCTAGAAGGCACCTATTCACTCTAGCCTTGAAAAGACCCAGATTATAGTTTTCAGGAAAGACAGACGACGGTAGTGTATTCGACTCCTTAGCAGTTCACGTTATAAAGGTAAAACTGAAACGTTTAGTACGAATAGAGGTCCGAGGTAGAGGTAGAGGTACTTATGAATTACAATCAAAAACAAGACAAAACGCTGTTTCTTATGTTAGTCTCGCCTTAATAATTCTTGCGTGCTAGCTTCATAAGACCTACCCAGTACCAATTAGTTGGATGGCCTCACATAGATTATGTAGCGAGAACTGTTGGCGACACATCACGACATCGCAGGTGACTGTTCGTCTAAAATAGGCACTGAGTAATCTGGCGAGGCTGTGATAACGACGAGAAATAATCATGACGTCATTTGTAATTCCAAAAATGTCGTTATACTGTCGCGGATGTAAACCTGTGTCTAGTTACGGCAAGCTTACTACATAGATACACGACTTTTCCCCCGAAAGGCTAAGCAGAACCTCAATGGGCCTCTTTTCATCGTGGGTTACACCATCCTGAAAATATAGACGTTACAAGCGGTGAGCTCATCGCCGCCATTGCTTCTCTCGACTGAGTCTGCTAACGGTTTCTTCCAGTAATGACACATTCATAAATAAGCTGCTAGGATAAATCTTATACCAACGAATCTTACCAACAAGTCCAGTCGGTCTAGCCAAACGGCATTCGCTTCGAAGCGATTCCATTTCTACAGTCGTAATACAATACAATTGACCACGTGACATTTCGATAGCTTACGTCAATCTCATAAATTGCTGGCTTTTCTACTAGCGTCTTCGCTATTAGAATGTTACCTTGTCTACGGCCTCAGGTAATTACTTGCTTATTTTGGGCTCAATACCGTTCGTGAGCTTGGGATTGTCGACAATTCTCATTGCACGCCTTTGAACCGAGTCAAAAGGTCCAAGCTGGTAGCCAGGTGCTCCTGCCCAGAGGTGACAGCAGTACTCCATGTGTTATGTTTTTAATCTTTTTCATTTCAATTAATGACACTTACTTATGTGAAGATCCTGTATTAAGAATGTGAAGACACTAGTAACTGGAATGACTTGGCATTTTATGTCATTGGCATGGACTTACTGTAAGTCCATTGTCATTGGTCACTCTGATAATTCTTACTCAAATCTGTCTATTCATGCACCTTCTATATTTTATAATAACTGCTAGTCGATTATCAAGGCGCTGGCAGACCAAATTAAAAAAAAAGAGTCACTCTCTGACTCATTTAAGCTCCGTTTAGTGAGAAAGTGACATAATAGCGCTCGCAAAACGAAAAAAGATCTAATATCACGAGCAACAATATTTATACGAATATTTGCTAAGTAATCGAAAATACTAATCTACTTATAATAATATGATTTGTTACTCTTATTAATTGTATCAATATAACTTGATAAGTTATATTGACGGCCTCTGTGGCGCGGCTGGCGATGGTTTGCCTGCGACGCGATTCTGCGGGTTCGATTTCCGCCTCTGAACAAATATTTGTGCGTTCAGGGTGTTCTGGGTGTATTCTATGTATTATAAAAAATATCTATCTATGTAATGTATTATATTAAGTAGGTACATCAGTTATCTAGTACCCATAACACAAGCTCTGGCTTAGCTTAGGGCTAGATAATGTTTTGTGAACTTGTCCAGCATTATTTAGTTTTATTTATTTATTTATACGTTATAGAGATATTTACGTTAGAATCGCATTTTAAAAGTTAATTCCTGGTTTTCTTAAGCTGATTTAACAATATCGTCTTTTGGACTCCTGGGCCACGAAAATAATATAAAAAATGGAACGCGCTGTCTATGGGCCGCGTACCGAGGGTCAGGCTGACAACATCCAGTATACAGTATATCCCTTAGAAATATGATGAACATTATCATAAATTTTTTCACTGCCGTAAACTGTATAGTAATAACTGTATATGTTTGCTAAAAACTGCTTATTTGGCTCTTGTCAGCATTTTAACTCAAACCTAACCTAACCCTAACCCTAACCCTTACTTTTAACCTTATAAGGTAAGTTAGTTCTACCTACCCATTTCCCGTTGAGCTTAGATACAATGGGTATAGAAATATCAGTTATAGTAGGCACTGGAAACGAATATTAAAATGCACCAAAATTTAAAAAATTCCGTGAAATACTGACCCAAATACACTCATGATTCAACTGTTGGTCCGTTACTTTCAACAAAAGAAGACATTTTATTTTCATTATCACAGCACAAAACACAAATATATCGAGATCCCGCTGACATAATATCGTATTCAAATAAAAATGTCGTAACAAAAACCTAAATAAAAAACTTGAACCTCAACCTCAAGTGATTCACTAAAACCTCATGTCGCTATTACAATTTATACTTTAATTTTGTGTCGATAGAGTCTTTAATTGATTGAAGGTTCAAGACTTTTAACAGATGTGAGTACTTTGAAGAGGTTGGAAGCCCGGTAGCTCAGCGTTTAACAAGATGAATGGGATGACACACCAAATCAATAAATAAACGAATAAATAAAATTATCGCCCACACCGACCAAGTTCCAGGGAAAAAACCATACCATACCTTTTTGTTCCATACCATCAAGGCTACAGATAGAACAACACTCTCTAGCCACAGAGGTTTGCTGGAAGAAAACTCTTTTTAGGGTTAAGCTCGCCTTTGTACATGTCTTTTCATTCTGCCTTTTGTATTTGTGTATTATCTGTGTACTACTATCAAATAAATAAACAAATCTTTGTTAGTGTTATTGTTTGTTTGTTTCTAATAACTGTTATTACGACATATAAGACCTCTATAGACGTTATAGACGATCTCTGTGGTGCGGCGGGCTAAGGTTGGCCTGCAACGAAGGAGGTTGCGGGTTCGATTCCCGCCTCGGAACAAATAGTTGTGGGATCGCAGATATTTGTTCAGGGTGCTCTGGGTATTTTCTATGTATAATTGTATAGTATTATTTTATCTGTGGTATAATTAAAAATAATTCTATGTATAATTAAAAATATCTATCTACGTAATATATTGTATATTGTTGTTGTGTTGTATTTGTTGTATTTTTATCTAGTACCCATAACACAAGATCTGCTTAGCTTGGGGCTAGATAATATTTTGTGAACTGTCCAGCATTATTTATTTATTTATTTATTCATTGGTCAAATGGCATGAATTACCTTAAATCATGATCAACAAAAATACTGCTAAAATTAATTTATTACCGCTCTGGGCAAAGTTTGAAGCAAGCTTTTGCTATTAAACTCAATGTTCACATTTTTCAATACTTTATATATTTTTCATATTTATACAATTTTATTACAAACCCAGAAATATAATCATTTGTTATTAAAATAAAATCTACAGAAAACCCCTTTCTCAGACGTGTCGGACAACAATGGACATCTTCCTAGTGGTGGCTTTATGGCCACAATATACCACCCGCGGAGCGGACGCCGCTAAGTGTGGAAAAAATGAATGGATTCACTAATTATATGACTAAATATGATTATACATGTTATTGTGAATGAAATGATAATATGAGAAATATGGAATTTCACAAAAAAGGATGTTTCAATGAAATCTGCATAAAAATACATGTAAAATAGCACAGAAGAAATCGGTGACGCAGTTTAGCGACATAATTTACTTAAAATTAAATCTATCAACATATATGAAGGTCAAGGTAGGACAAGAAAGAAGTTAATGTAAAAATGTTGCTTTGTTAATAGTTTTAGTAATGTTTCAGAGGACATTTTTGTAACAGCCAGAAAGTAAACACGTTTGCATGATGACACACATGAAGATAATAGTGCTTTTGCTGATGTTAACGATTTTTGAAGATTCACCTATAATGTATAAAATCATATTTCAATAGAAGTCAAACTATTTAAATCAATTGTAATATAAATTTGCGCTACTCTTAGTAAACGCAACGTTGTAACTTTGTAAGTCAATGGGCAATCCTACATTCCCTAACCTAAAGAAATTGACACCGGCATTCACGTGTTAAGCCTTTTGTGTGATTTTATAGTTTTATTGAGGCTTTTGTCCGTGACTTTAGCATTATTCTGTGACAAGATAACCCGTTTGTCCGAAATAAACTTGCGCATGCCGACAAAAGTGAAAACTGTCAGTAAAAGTTGCAATAGTCTTACGTACTGATAAGTTTTTGTTATGGTTTTACAATTTTACAAGCGCCAGGCATTGTTTGGGTAAAGGGTTAAGAATTAATAAATAATAGGCAATCATAGATAATTTTATTTAGGGCTATTTGCTCGGAAGTTTCACTAGTAACTTGCTATTCTTTGTGTTTTTTCTGAAGAGCTAGAGAGAAAAGAGAGAGAAAAGAGAGCTAAGAGTTGTTTAATTGTCAAAGAGAACATTTTCGCTTTTTAAAATTAATTTACGAAATTAAATTTGCCTTTAGTTCCTCTAATTTTTACCCGACTGCACCTAAAGGAGGTGATTTTCGAGTGTATGTATGTATTTATACTTCTTTGGCACGATCTGTAGCCTAAACGGCTTGATGGAGTTTAGCTCAAGAGGTATCGTTAGATTCGTGAGAGTGACACTGGGTATATCAAAATTACTCACGCAGTCAGGTTTTTGTTTTTTTAAATAATTGTATTTATTTAAAATTCATGTTCATTCTAAATCCTCCATAACCAACAATAAGGAGACGTCTCATCTAAAAAGTACGAGTTAACTAGATAATAAACTTTAAAAGAAAACAAGTTATTTATTTTTGTAAATACTTAATTTTATTAACTCGGAAACTAACAAATGATATAAGTATCCTATCTAGATTCGAGTATGCAATAAAAAATATTTATAACCACAAGAATAAATTTAGCTTAGACCACCAAGTTACTACTTAACCGATAATAATTTCAGGCAGACGTTTAAAGTAAGAAAAAATATTTTCTATTATAATATCAATATTTTAAATAATGGAAAAGTTACCTACATAATAACCATAAGCCATGAAAGCAAGCTAGTGATAAACAACAATTTTCTGGGCAATGTTTGAATATAGTTTTTGCTATCAAATTATAAGTACCAGGTATCTGCAACTCCTTGAATATGAAGAATTTGCAAAGCGTTTTTTCTGTTCGAAAATGTCTGGGAGTATTTTAAATAAATTTTAAGTGTTAATGCAAAAATACACTCAGCATTTTGTTCAAAGTTGAATAGAATCGTAATCGTCAATCATAAGTTCCAAGTAATATCAAGTAGGTAGCTACGTTACCTCGTACTCAAGGCTCCGAAGTCTCCAAGGTAAACATCATTACATGTAGATTCCAGTTCACGTTAACCTTTGTCGATGGTTGGAATGACCACTTGACATTCCGATAGAGCAAAAAACTTTCAATCATCTATAACTATTTGTCCATAAAAATGTGTGCTACTGCTTTGAGGGAATCACCCAATACGTCAATAACGCTTATTATTATATGTTTTTCATTTTATATTATTTTAGTTATTTAAACCAGTTCAGAAAAATAATAAAAAAAGGTTGAAAATAAAAATATGTTTTATTCACATTTTAACTATTAAATAAAAATAAAATCGTACTTTACACGTCTGCCATCTGCTAAATTGATGCTTGCATATAAATATAATTCAAATGGAATGTGCTGAAGCTGATAGGAACCTATCTTACACCAAACACCATATTCATAGTCTTTAAGTGTACACTGATGAGATAAAATGGTGTAACGTAACATTTTTTGGAGCATCTACAGAAATAAAACCTTTAATCGCATTGAACAAAATGATAATCACTAGAAAAATAACAATGGTCCAATCACTGAACACTAGTTGATTATATATTAGATAAATAAATGAAAAATTATCCTCCATATCCAACAATAAGGAGACGTCTCGTCTAAAAAGTACGAGTTATATATATAAGAAATTTATAGCATGTTTCGCTAGAAACTCTCAATTGTGTCTGAAAATATCACGATAAATAAAATGCTCGTCTGAATGTTGCAATACACAAGAAAGCTCCCAGTACACACTATTATATAACTTACAAACTATATATACAGATGCTTATCTACAATCCTAAATGCGATGGTCGATGATGAACTTAAATTCCATTTCACCTATCTAGATAATATTAATTTGAATTTACACATTCTTACACATTGCACTGTTCATTGCCCACGATATGACGCCACGATTCTTTGTTTGTAAACCAAAGTATTTCATATTTTGTATAAGGAGCGCATTTTATTTGAATTGAGGTTTAGGTCTTTATAATATGAACACATAATATTTGCTTATTAGCAATATCACATCTAGTACCTAAGCAAAATTAAACCCAATTAGTAATTATTTAGATTTGAATAGTATATGTTACTTTTTTTCATTGTTAAAGACACCCGGGAAAACATTTATTTCTTAAATTTAATTCCTCCAACGTTTTTTTCTAAAATAAAGGTTTAGCTAAAAAAATTAAAACAAATAAATATCTTTCCCTTCTTCTACACCTATCTTTAAAAGAAGTTATTCAAATACGAAAAACATAATTTTTGAAGTTTTTAAATACAAAACTCTCTAACCAAAACAAATACCAAGTAATATTTGTTTACACTTCGTCAAACAAAAGACATGAACGCGTTTGCTGAGCAAACAAATGCTGTATTGGCTTTATCTCAACCGATAGATAATAAAGTACGCGAAGATAAGGTATCGTATTGATCGCAATAATCGTTATTATGTCACGCTGTTGATTTTAGGCGGGCAAAGTTTTCAAGCAACTTTTGTGCACAAATTACACATTGAAAAAGTTGGTTCATGAAGGGTTTAATTCGATCAAAAGCTTCAAAATAGATTTGGAATACAAACAAGAGCCAGAATAATGAATACAAAAAGGACACTTTCTCAAAAGTTCCAATAACAATTTAGGCCTACCGTGCTCGCGCCGCCGCCCCGTCGCGGCTCCGTGACAGCTAGACTAACACACAAAACGGGAATATGTACACAAGCGTCCTCGGGGCGGAACGCTATAATATCACCAGAACACAACGCTCACGAACGAGTCCAATATCAATTTGAGATTGTTCATTTCAGAACACTCAGACGTAGGCAGGGGCGCATCGCCGGCTGACGGGCTCACTTAGTCGCCAGCTCCTAGGTGCTGCTCCATGGGCAGGCACCAGGCGGGCGCGCGCCGAGGTGCCTACGCCAGGGGATACTGTCACAAGGGCGGCTGCGCGTGCGCGTGCGCGTGGTGGTGGTGGTACAGCGGCGACTGGTAGTAGTTATCCGCTGGCGAGTGCCCGTATCCATAGTTCACATCATACATCTTCAAATCAGCTTTTGTGTCAGCCCCGGGCAACAAACGCGTGATGCTGAAAGGGTGTTGCGCAGGCGCGTACCCTGGCGGCTCCTGCTTGAGCTGTGCATAGTGCTCCAGTGCTAGTGGGGTGTGTTCGGGCAGGCACAGTTCAGGCGCCGCGTGCAACTGTGCCAATAACTCATCACGCATCTCCTTTTCCTCCGGCCCGCCGGGAGCTTTATCATGCCCGTGGTCTCTTTTGTCGTGTCCACCACCATGATGGCCATGTCCGTGCCCAGTCGTCTTCTGCGCTTGTCTTATCGTCTCTTTCTTCTCATCTTTGAACCGCTTCTGTCGTCGCAGGAAGCAACCATTCTCGAACATGTTTCCACTATCCGGGTGTAGCGTCCAAAAAGACCCTTTTCCAGGCTTGTCTGGAGTTCGCGGCACTTTTACGAAGCAATCGTTGAAGGATAACGAGTGCCGGATTGAGTTCTGCCACCGCTGCTGATTCTGTCGGTAGAACGGGAACAGGTCCATGATGAACTGGTATATCTCGGAGAGGGTCAGCATTCGTGACGGGTTGTTCTGGATGGCCATGGTGATGAGGGAGATGTACGAGTATGGCGGCTTCGCGTGCGTGTAAGAGCGTCGATAGGTCTTGTCGTTGCGCGCGCGTTGTAGGGCTGATGTTGGGGAGGCAGGTTCCTGGTCGCGCGGCAAGGAGCCGTAGACGGCGCCGCCGCCGCCCATGCAAGACGCCATGGTGCTGGGCGGCGAGTAGCCGACGCCCGGGGAGCCCATGCACGAGCCGCCCGCCACCATGTTGTTGGAGTATAGGTTCGGATAGGGCTGCGCCGGCATGCAGCCCATGCCGTTGACGTAGGGCGGCGCGAGGCCCGGTGACAGCGAGGACAGCGACGCCGTCGGCACGTCGCCGTACGACAGCTTCTGCGAGATCATGGCTAGCGCATCACCCGCGCGTGCACGCCGGGCAGGGGCAAACACTCGCACTGATTGAAAGAGTAAATAGAGGACGCGGGCCCGCGTGCCCCACCACCGCGGCGGCGATTGGCGCGCGGCGGGGCGGAGCGCGCGCGGGCACGCCCCTGCGCGCGCATACCCCCCTTCTCCCCACCCCTCTCCCCCCGCCGCCACAGCCTCGCGACGCGCGCTACTTTCCGCCGCTAATAATACCGCAGCTCCAACGATAAAAACATGGAATTATCATAAGTGCTTTGGAATGTGAACTTTTAGTATTAGATTTCAGTTTATTGTATTGTTACTGTAATCTCGTCTGAATTTGTTTTCGTAGATAGGTCGTTGGTCGTTATTTGAAACTCGTGCTCCGCATTGGCGGTTGTGTTATCGGTTAGATATGGGCTGTATAAGTTAAACAAGAAAGCTTATTTGAAGCATCCGTAATTCAGCAGGAATTACTTTCAAGGTCAGTCTCAAACTCAAAAATTATTAGATTTGACTATAACTACCTAGTTTCATAGATTAAATCGATCAATTACCTAAAGCTGGGATGAACTTCATACATGCTCAGCATCTTACTTTTGATAACAAAATACTCTACATATTTCGTAAATATAGTGGTAGCTTTTTTGTGAAAGAGTTCATCCAGGGAAGTACTAACATCATACCTACTTCTGTAGCAAAGCAGTAGTGCTCACATTGTTGTGTTCCGGTTTGAAGGGTGCTGGTAAAATTGTGTGGTCCAGGATGACTGGTAGATAATGCTACTAGCATTAAGTCCTCTTAGCACTATTGTTTGGTGTGGAAGTTTTAAATAAATAATAAATAAAATTATAGGCACATGAGACTTTTCATCGTTATGTCTGGCGGGTGCAGTGCAATGCCACATAGGGTGCGTCCTTTACATTTACCATTTTACCGCGTGACACTTTACCACTTAACATCAGGCGGGCCATCAGCTTGTTCCGTTATTCACAAAGTTAAATAAGTTTTTTGTGAAAAATATATTTTTCAATACAAGCTTTTAATAAAATTAGTGATCGTAACCGTGTGCTGGCCAAACTGAGCCTAAACACGGCTAGTCTAGTTTATCGATTGAGGAGTTCCGTTGTCCACCTTCCGTATCCATCATCAGATCAGCTCGCTGTCACCATAATATTGCATTGTCATCGGAACTTGACAGGTATGCAATATATCATCTCAATCGGTTGAGGAAAACTGCTTTAAAATTCAGTTGCAAGATTGCACCCGGATAAACATATTGTGTACATTGCAAGTTAAATAAAAGCTTGTAAAAAACAGCTGTCCACCCTCCGTCTCCATCATCAGATCAGCTCGCTGTCACCATCATATTGCATTGTCATCGGAACTTGACACAATCGGTTGAGGATAACTGCTTTAAAATTCAGTTGCAAGATTCCACCCGGACAAACATACATTATATACATTGCAAGTTAAATAAAAGCTTGTAAAAAACAACATCAATATGTTTAAAATTAATAAAACTAGTAGATACAAAATAACGTATCATATTTAATGATGCTTAAGTTGAAAGGAGTAATGGTAGAGTTTTAATCATTAAAAGGCGTCTAATTGAAAATAGGTAACTAATAGCACAGATAAAATAATACTTATTATATATTATAATGTAAGCTCATTCGCTCATTTTTAATTTAAGCAGAAGTATAAAGGTTGAAATAAATATGTAAAAAAATATATATATAATAATAAAAATAGTTCTTCAGACTTTTAACTGACAACCTCTGCAACGTGGCGGGCGAAGGTTCGCCTGAGACGCAGGAGGTTGCGAGTTCGATTCCCACCTCGGAACAAATATTTATACGATCTGCAGATAATTGTTCATCAGGGTGTTCTGGGTATTTTCTACGTATTATAAAAAATATCTATCTGTGTAATGTATTGTATTAAGTATATCAATTATCTAGTACCCATAACACAAGCTCTGCTTATCTTGGGGCTGGATTATGTTGTGTGGTGAACTGTCCAGCATTATTTATTTATTTAAAAATAATAATAGCAATCCGTCGGGAACATTAAATTACCGTGTGTTGGTTAACTTCTAAATATTTAGAAGTCTTTCTTTATTATAGGTATCCAAATAACAGCATACTTTTATAATCTTACAAACTAGTTCACGGTGGTACAATGGGCGGCCTTATCGCTAAGACCAATCTCTTCCAGGCAACCTTTGTATGGACAGGATTGTAAAGAACGTGGGGAGGTGGTACAATAAAATAACAAAAATAGTAAAATACTTCCATAAATAAAATAATATATTAAAGAAATACTTCTAAACGAAGAACTAAAGGCAGATTCGTATAATATTTTATTTTTATGTACCTTGACATAATTAGTGTTAAAATAAGACAATAAACCAAATATAAACTCAAAACCCACCTTCCCGATCTGCAAGCCGTCACCCGACGGCAGCGTGCTCAGAATGCTGGCTGCGTTGCCTCGCTGGATGGCAATGCTACCTAATTGAATAATCTGACTTCATTTTTAGGGTTCCGTAGTCAACAAGACAAGGAATCCTTATAGATTCGTCATGTCTGTTGTATCCTAATAAATGTTACTTACTGAGGTATTGTATATAGGTTTACGTTTTAATCTTAGCTTGAACCGTTGATGTTTTCCAACAGTTAGAGAAAACGGAGATGGCTAAAATTTTTAATACAATATGTTTGCACATGTAAGACTAGGCAGGTATCAAATAAAACCATAAGTAATTAAAGATTTATTTACAGAAATAATAATACAAGTTATACAAGTAGGTATGTATGGTGATTCGACAGGGATTAAAAATCTCCTCATATGTACAAAATTAAAAAAATACAAATGACGTAGTTGTGCTACCTGAAGACCGCTGCTAACGATCTAAAGGTAGCTCAACTGATCCAAATCACTACCAGACGGGGTCGTCCCTAAGATGCTGGCACTGGCTGCATTGCCACGCTGAATGGGTTACTAATGCGTTGAGCCAGATAAGAGTCAGCTCTTGGGTCACGCGTCGCTTCGACCAGAAGCCCTGAAAGAAAGAATTAAAATAAATAAATAAATAAAGCTGGACAGTTCACACAACATTATCTAGCCCCAAGCAAAGCAGAGCTTGTGTTATGGGTACTAGATAACTGATAAACTTAATACAATACATTACATGGATAGTTTTTTTTATTATACATCTTAAATACCCAGAACACCCTGAACAAATATCTGCAGATCGTAAAAATATTTGTTCCGAGGAGGGAATCCAACCCGCAACCTCCTGCGTCGCAGGCGAACCTACGCTCGCCGCGCCACAGAGGTTGTCGGAGAAAGAAAGACGATAAGCCGAGAGTATTATTTTGAAAGCAAAGCAAGGCAGGTATTCTGATAGCCGCGCGGATTCTAAGGAAAATCTTTCGATAGTCGATCGCATCAAGCTCATTGGTACATCACTATGATAACCTATACTGTTATAATTTTTTGGATTAAAATGTCTGTAAATCCATACAAAACAGGATTCTGTGATGGTATTTTGGTATAAAATAAGCCCCCAAACACATATTACCCTCACCCTTAAATCTACACTTGAATAAAATTACTTACCGATGGTAACTTATATTCACATCATTGTTTTGTCTTCTGGGTGAATGAGAATAACATCCCGGCGCTGCACAAGACATAATGTAGAACTTAGCTTGTTTTTTTAGCGAATTTGATCTAGAACACGCAGTAATATTATCTAAATTTAATATTTTTTCACTCATAACAAAGAGTCATTCGCATGTAAACATAACCCGAATACACAAAGATAACATATATCACAAGGAGAGTAATCTTGTTAGCTGGACATCTATATTTTGGTGTTTAAAATGATACCAATGACGTAATGATACCAAGGTTGACATTTGGCCTGGTACGCGTTACACAAACAAAAACAGATAGATTTATGCTTGTCTCATTCCAACACATAAATATGTACATTCATATAAAAGAATGAGACTGGTATAATCGATATCGTTTCGTTTTTAGCCTCAGGTACATCCATGCTTTAGTTCTTGATCCGAGGTCATAACCCAGTTTAAATGGTGGCAGAAAAAACAGGTTTTTGCAAGAAAAAAGCCACCATTTCGAAAAGACACGCAATTCACTTAAATTTAACTACACCACACGTGTGTTAAAATGCCACCAAAATAACACGAAATAAGTCGAAAAACCTCATTAAAATGTAACTAGTTTCAAAAAGACGACGCTTCTTTCAAAAATACCAGATTTGAATCCTAAAAATACGTTTAAAAAAGCCTTTTTAACTCTTGACAGCCTCATAATTATGGTATATATATTTATACAAATTGTATACTTACTCATATTTATAGGTCTGGTATGCCAAACTTCAGCTCAATCGGACTCCAGCAAATGCATGAAAAATTGATTCTTAACTTTTTACCGGATAAGCGGTACGACCAGAAAGACAGACAATTATGAACCTTACTGATTAAATTACTTACTGATTTGTTGTAACTTATATTCCACTAGTATTTACATAAAAGATTTACAAGAAGCACTGATGAGCGCGGTGTAATTTTTAGTTTTGTTGGCAACGCTTGTGGATATGAGCGTTGCCAACAAAACTAAGAATTACACCGCGCTCATCACTGCTTCTTCTAAATCTTTTTTGTACATAGTTAAACAAAATAGGCGATAAAAGTGATTATGTTATATCTTATTTGTTCTGAGATAAATCGAAGAAGTAAACAAATCAGTGAAGTAGAGGCTATTAGTTAATTTGTTGTTTTCATTTCAAGTTAATGATGTTTAGTTATTAATTAGTGTGCATCCGTCCATAATTATTCATCTTTATTTAATGGGGGCTTAGTATACGAGTTTTGATAGTTTTCGAAACTACATGAGGTTTCGTTTCCTTCAATACATTTACTAGCAGCGCCCCTAGCGGAAACGAGGAGGAAACTAAGGACGCTGTAAGAAAATGTATTGAAGGAAAACTTCATATAGTTTCGATACTATAAAATTATCGTACTAAGCCCCCTGATGGCTTTACGCATTAGTATTACCATTCAGCGTGGCAATGCAGCCAGCATCTTAGGGACGACGCTTCCGTCTGGTAGAGATTCGGATCAGTTGAGCTGCCTTTAGATCGTTAACAGCGATCTTCAGGTAGAACATCTGTTTCATATGTATTTATTTAAATTTTGTACATACCTAATTGTATTAGTTGTATTATTATTTCTGTAAATAAATATGTTATCTTTATTTATAGAAATAATTTACAACTAACACAACTACCTGTAGGTATACAAAAAAATGTTTGTTAGCTCCGACGCGCAACTGGAGTTTACTCCGGTCCAGGTTCAGTATAAGATGCGAGAATATGTTGCGCAGATGGAAAATATAACAGTTTTACTTTTCGATAACACTCAATTTTACTCCTTTTATTTACTACTTTGAGCCTTATATGAAAATCGATACTTAAGGAGTAACCTCCATAAATTTAACAAATAAAATAGTTGATCTATTGCAAAAAATCTAAAGATATCTCAACTGATCCAAATTATTACCAGACGGAAGCGCCCTTAAGATGTTGGCTGCATTGCCACATACATACATACATAGACACACGCCTTTTTCCCCAAAAGGGTAGGCAGAGCTTCAAATGGGCCTCTTTTCACATGGGTTACACCATCGTGGGAAAGACGTGTCAAGTGATGAGCTCATCGCCGCCATTGTTTGCCACGACTCACTCTGCTAACTCTTTCTTGCAGTAATAACTAAGCTAGCAGCTAGGCTAAATATACCAACGAATCTTACAAACAAGTTCGGGTAATCCCTTAGTCGGCTCTTACGAACTTGACGGGAGGAGACGGAGAGGTTTATTCTTAGCCGGACTCACCACGACCCTATTGATGCTATTAAATATTTCTTGGGTGAATCTAATGATAATAATGACTCTACATTTTACTCAGACTTTCCCTGCAATTGTCTAACGAACTGACAATCGCTTTCAATCACGATTTCGCCTTCACTTATAATAATTTTACTACTATTATTACTACTATTACCGTAAACAACCGTTATGTTAGTAGTAGAGCTTTTTTGTGAAAGAATTCGCCCGGGGAAGTACTACCACCATACCTATTTCTGCCGCAAAGCAGTATTGCTCGCATTGCTGTGTTCCGGTTTGAAGGGTAAGGGTGCCGGTGAAATTACATGCACATGAGACTTTTCATCTTTATGTCTCAGGGTGGCGGGCGTTGTGCAATGCCACATAGGGTGCGTCCTAGGTGGACGTGACCTATGTGGTAATGCACTGTTCATAGGCAGAGGGTCCACTTAACATTAGGTGGGCTACCTGTTTGATCCATCATTACTAGTACAAAAAAAAACACCACAGGATTGCCACGCTTAATGGAAATAACAATGCGTTGAGCCCAAAGACTTTCTAATAACTTGAAGTCAGTGTTTGAGCCAGATTGGAGCCAGCTCTCGGATCACGCGTTGCTTCGACCCGACGCCGTGAAATAATTTTGAAAACGCGAAATTTTACGAAATGCCTTGATCAAGAATTCTGTTATGCAGTAGCCTACTAATGGACATCTTCCAACTATAACCATAGATCTTTACTTCTTCATCAGATGGTGGACGCCCACTGCTGGACGAAGCCTTCCCCCATAGAAAAGGGGCGATTTGCCATAATCACCACGTACTCCAGGCGGATTGGTGATGGCAGTATGGTTCAAGTACTGAGATGGATGCCCATCCTCTGGCGTAATCCCTTAGTCACTTTCTACGACATCCACGGGAGGAGTTGCAGGAGCCATATTTTCGGACTATAAGATCACCACTCTTCATGCGTTTTTTTAAAAATCGTACCTGATTGTTTAACCTCACAATGGCGGGGATGAGCTCACCATTGTCATGTCTATTTTCCCACGATGGTGCACCCACGGTGAAAAAAGGCAAATTGAAGCTATGTCTACCCTTTTGGGGTAAATTACCTCTGGTGTTGCTTGTTTTGACCCGTTAAGTAGATAGGTACATGGTTTAGAATGAATTTTTAGAAGTAGTAGAGCTTTTTTGTGAAAGAGTTCGTCAGGGGAAGTACCTACTACTACCATACCTATTTCTGCCGCAAAGCAGTTGTGTTTGCATTGCTGTGTTCCGGTTTGAAGGGTACGGGTGCCGGTGAAATTACAGGCACATGAGACTTTTCATCTTTATGTCTCAGGGTGGCGGGCGCAGTGCAATGCCACATATGGCATTAAGGCATAATTATTTATTCATTAAACTATGCATAATTATTGTGAAGCAGACATCCGTGTTTTTCAATTACATGGCTCAGCGAAAGATCAGCGTTGTGTTGCTACAACACAACAAAATAATACTGAGCTGGACGCCAATTTGTGTCAGTGATGCGCGACTGGTACTGAGAGGCACAAAATAGTTAGGAATATCTTTCTTTGTTTCTGTGTGTGTGTAATTTATTGTGGAATATAGTTTGTTGACACAAATAAATGTTTTTTCTTTATTCTTTCTTTCTTTCCAGGGATGCGTCTCAGGTGGACGTGGCTTGTGAGGTAATGCATTGTTACCGGCAGAGGTTACCGCTTAACATCAGGTGGGCCATCTGCAAAAATGTAGTTATTCTTACCTATGTACTTACCTCAGGTCTTACCGGTTTTGACCTTATAGGTAGAGACATAGCTACATAGCTTTGGAATAGGTAGGTCCATAGTTCGTTTCGTAGCTGTATCTAATGTGTTTGCACAAAGTTTACGGCCGCGCTGTTTGCGGCCATAAACTGCTGGAAACGGCCGGCCACTCATTATACGCCGTTTTAAATTTACGGTGCTAATTATGTGATGGCATGACAGCCATGGCGGGTTTATGGTGTTTTCTGTACGGAATACATATCTATATAGGTGTTTTTCGACGGCCATTGAGAATAATATAAACTATATGACGACCTCTGTGGCGCGGCGGGCGATGGATCGCCTGCAACGCAGGAGGTTGCGTGTTCGATTCCCGTCTCGGAACAAATATTTGTGCGATCTGCAGATATTTGCTCAGGGTGTTCTGGGTATTTTCTATGTATACTTAATACAAAATATCTATCTATGTAATGTAATGTATTAAGTACCTATATCAGTATCTAGTACCCATAACACAAGCTCGGCTTAGCTTGGGACTAGATAATGTTGTGTGAACTATCCAGCATTATTTATTTATTTATAGGCAACTGTGGTCTAAGTAACCACTGGACTGGACTGATAAATAGAAAACTAAAAGCAACAATATTTTTTTTACAAACAAAACCTTCAGGGTTTCTACTTTTGAATGCAAATAACATAACACCCAACAGTCACATACATAGTCCTGATCCCACACTAGGATCCCCTGTGTCGAAGGTATCAGGAACTACAAGTAACTACCATGATACACACAGACCCGGAGCAAATATTTGCAGATCATACAAACATTTATCCCGCAGCGAGAATCGAATCCGCATCCTTTCGCGTCTCAGCCGGCTACTCGCCCGACACGCTATTGCAGAGGTCATCAATGGTGCTGAAAATATCAAAAACGGCAATATTTGAAGAGTTAGGTACCTCAATATCTACTTAGTAGATACAGAACTACAGAACACAGAATACTACATACATAACAAGATATTTGTTTCACTGTACCTCTGCCTAATCTGGGCGAGAAGGCGGATCGTCAGCCTGATACGGCGCTTCACTTAAAAGTGCAGTTAACATGGCCGACTGCACATAACCTAAAATAAATAGATTGAGATAATGTTACAGCCATAACTGTGGATACGGCAGCCGATGAGGGCAATAAATAGGTGCGTTCCACTTAGTCCCGATGGCGCGGCGCTCTATACTCGGACGTCATACCAAATCAAAGAGATTCCTTAAATGTTCTACCAATTTTAGTCGGAATACGAAAGGACGGACAAGTAATGATAGATAGATAGATATATAGATAAACTCTTTATTGTACACCTAAGAAATAAATAACAAAACAAAGTGACAAACAACAAACTAATTAACAACGTACAATGAGCGGTATTATCGCTTTAAGCGATCTCTTCCAGACAACCTTGAATGAGTAGGTAAGACCCGCGCCCAGAGCCTCTAGTATATAGTGGTGGCCTTGAGTCTGCAAATCTGACAAGCAACTAAACGGGCGTGGGGGTTGGTAGCCAGGCCAAGTTTTTTGATGCAGCTCGGACAAACTAAGCCAATTTCTTGTTTTTGGATGGAGGTTCTCAAGGTGTTCGCTAGGTGTCTCTTTTCATACTAAAATCCGTGAAGAGACCCGTGTTTTATCTAGAGGCGCCGAGGTGCCTTTATTTTGCATAGAGACATCTACTTGTGAATTTTGGTGCTAAAAATCCGTCAAAAACCCATTTTAGTTAGAAATAAATGACAACAGTTTTTTTTTCAACCATACAGCAATGATTCAGAAAATACTGACAAACAAATGTAGCAGCAAACATCTACAGAATATTGTTAATGGCTGTGGTGTGTCCGGCCTAAGAATAGACCCCTCCATCTCCTCCCGTGGATGTCGTAAAAGCCGCCTAAGGGATTACCCGGAAGTGTTGATTTTAAGATTCGTTGGTCATAGTCACATAGACCTTTTGGCGACCTCTGTGGTGCGGTTGGTGATGGTTCGCCTGCGACGCAGGAGGTTGCGGGTTCGATTTCTGCCTCGGAACAAATATTTGTGCGATCTGCAGATATTTGTTCAGGTTGTTCTGGGTGTTTTCTATGTATAATATTTCTAACTATGTAATATATTGTATTAAGTATATCAGTTATCTTAGTACCCATAACACAAGCTCTGCTTAGCTTGGGGCTAGATAATGTTATGTGAACTGTCCAGCATTATTTATTTATTTATTTAATTTATTATTATTTATATAGTCATATATAGTCATAGTCATAGTCATAGTCACCACTTGTCACGTCTATACTCCACTATGATGCAACCCACTAGAGGCCCATTGAGGTTCTGCCCACACCTTCGGGGAAAAAGGCGTGTGTCTAAGTATTTACAGGTCGCGCAACGATTTATGAGCGCTGACCTTCAATGCGCAGTAGTAATTTTTTGGATCCGAATGCGAATAGCAAATGCGCTACTGTAGCCATGCGCAATCAACCCCACCACTTTCGTCGAGCGCTCATAACTTTTTGCGCGACCTATAACTATGTTGTTAGTAGAAGTAATCCTAATGGTTGCGTTATTGGTTCTCTTGAGGTATCATCATTGTCTTGCCCTTTTCTCAATTTATTTGGGGTCGGCGCAGTACATCTTTTTCTTCCACTCTCCCCTGTCAGCTGTCACCTCATTATTCTCATTCATATCATCTCTCACGCAATCCATAATCTATCCATCTTTTCTTAGGTCTTCCTCTTCCTTTCCATCCATTAACATTAATATTCATAACTTTCTTAGTTACATGCGTTTCATCCCTCCTCATAACATGCCCATACCAAGCTAATAGATTTCCTCTTGAGGTATCATCATCATCATCATTATCATCATCAGCCCACACTAGTCCACTGCTGGACATAGACCTCTCCCAATACGCACCACTGAGCCCGGTGTTCGGCTCTTCTCATCCACTTTCTGCCGCCGCCTTTCGTAGGTCATCGCCCCACTTATCCAGAGGGCACCCCACGCTACGTTTGCCAAGACGCGGTGTCCACTCAAGAACTCGCTTACCCCAACGGTTGTCGGTTCTTTGGCATATTATGACCAGCCTATTGCCACTTCAGCGTGCTAATCCGGTGGGCTGTCAATGAATTTAGTTCTCTGTCGGATAGTCTCATGCCGGATTTTATCTTTAAGAGAAACTCCGAGCATAGCCTGTTCCATAGCTCGCTGTGCAACCTTGAACTGAAGGTATGGTATGTTTTTGAGGTATGAAACCTAAGGGCAACAAGACCTTAAAACGCTAAGTTATGAGACTATGTTAGACCCAACCCTGGGTACCAGTGAGAGCGCACCCGCGTGGAACCCAACACCGGATTCTCGTTAATGGTGGATGCGTGTAGGTGCGAAACTTGATCTCCATGTGGCGCTACTTTTAAACTTCATGAGCTGGGGTTATTTATATACCCACTCAGACACTCCTCTGAAAGAGGGGTGTAGGTATGTTACCATGGTACAGGCATTGGTAGGGTTAGTTCATTTCATATATAGCTATTTCTGCCGCAAAGCAGTAGTGCTCGTATTGCTGTGTTCCGGTTTGAGCCGGTATATACTATGTCCAACAATGGACTTCTGTGGGCTGATAGTGATGATGATGATGAAAATAGGGATCCCCATAGAATGCCTCGACAAGAAGCCTTGAGCCGTCTCCATCCACCGCCTTCCTGCGACCTGTATAATGTCTTCATTCCATCGAAAGAGGGCCATTCGTCTTTTGTGTCGTCCGGTTTGTGGTCGCCAACTATCTTCCCCAACGGTTATCAGTTCTGTGGGATACCTATATGGCCTGCCCATTGCCATTTCTATTTGCTCATAATTTTCATAATTTTAGGGCAACTTGTGGTATGAGTACCTACCTAATAGGTTTACAATGTTTATTTCTTAATTCCAGATTTATTTCATAAGACCAGATCGGAGACCTTCTTTTGAAAAAGGCCAGATCAAGAGTACCCATGTATGAAGAATGTGATGAGAGTGAATGAAGCAAAAGAGGTGTGTCAGGATCGTAGCAAGAGGAAAACCGTGGTCTCTGCCTACCTCCGGGAAACAGGCGTGAGTTTATGTATGTATGTATTAGTATGCTTACTACGGAGGCCTGCAATGCTCTAAGTTACTAGGTATTTAAGTTAAGTAGGTACCTAAATGGTAGGTAGGACTAGGAGTCTAAATTATACACAAAGTTTCCACCAACAAGCTGCAGACAACGTTATCAATAACAAACAGAACATTTAATTGGCCCACCACAGATCAATGAATTCCTAAGACTGAGTTCAGATAGAGGCGAAAGTAATATCTAGGACGTGAATCCTGTGACTACAGCTCGTTCACCGTAAGATGGCACCTGTAAATAATCCATGGCAGGTGCCAACTTACGGTGAACGGTCCGGCTCGTTCACCGTAAGATGGCACCTGTAAATACTTCATGGCAGGTGCCAACTTACGGTGAATATTCCGGCTCGTTCTTAAACTTTAAACCTATAGTGCATTACGGCTACGTGGTAATGCACTATAGGTTTAAAGTTTAGTTCAATTTTATTGATGAATTCATTAACTCAATTAATAATTAATATGTCACCAAATGTTTCAAAAATTAAAACGTGTAAGAAGTCAGTCTAAAATTGGATTTCAATTTTAAAAAGGTGGTATTTTTGTTTTTTTTATCGAGTGAAGTAATTCAAGTAGTGTGTTGAACTTACTAGATAAAAAGCTTAAAAATACCAGATATTTTTTCTTCTTGGAAACTATAAGAACGCTTATCAAAAACTTAGAAATTCTAGAGCTCATTTATACACTTTTCGTGAACCTATAGCGACTCAAGGCCACTACGGCCTTTGGATTTAAATTCAGGATACCTCCCATTGCACCAAAACGGATTATCTTTGTGTATACCTACATAAATATACCAGTTCTAAACAGACGGCAAAGCTAAATTTTTTATTCATTCTCTCTCGAATAGATGACAGGGACAAAGACAACTCTATACCGAAGATATTCTGGGCTCTGTGACGACCTCTATATCTAATAACCATACAACAACAAGTGACTAACCACAAGTGACCAAAACCAAGTGGCTCTGACGGAAGACCAGCGTTGGTTGCTAGCTTGCTAGTCAATCAACTCATGCTGAGGCAGAGCCATATTGTTACTAGAGTTGCACTTCGTAACTTCCTGTTCCTCTGTTTCCTCTTAGTCTACGTTTTCTATTGTTTCTGTGTAACTCTTGTATACAAATAAATATATAAGTATTCCTTTTTTTATTTTCTTTCTTTAATAAACTACTATCCATCAGTGAAATTTTAGTCAACTCATGTCTTCATGAGTCATGACGTAAGTAATCTTGTTGGATATGACAAAGCGTCTCTAGCAGTGAGAAGAAAATAAATAGGTTGTTTCTACGGAGCCACGTCTCCGCCACCGGCAACGACTTTAATTAGCTTCCTTAATCATAAACAAATATAAAGACGGGTGTAAAGTTCACTGATTATACGTAATTACTTAGTTTATAGGTACCAGTTATAGGTATAGATTTAAAGAAATTGATATAAACAAAATTGAAATTTGAGATATTGATTGAGCATAGCTTCATGTGTTATATTCAATCAAAATAAGCGTTCCTATAAAAAAACATTTAATTCATTGAGAAATATTAGGCTTGTGTAGTTCACGTACGAAGAATGATCAGGAATTATTTCTCACTATTGAACGAGAACGAACTATTCCCTGGGACCATCTATATTAGTTCAATAGTACTATTAGTTATTTTCGTAAAAGTGTGAGCGCGCGAGCAGGTACGCCGTCCGACCGATCACTCGATGCGTTTCCGAAGAAGACCGAGTACAAACGAACGAACACAACCCAAGACTCTTTTCTTGTATTTTTTAAAGGGATATTTTTAAATGCACATCTGTATAATTTTTCAGCACACCAGGTAACTCCACTAATTAACTGAATGCAAACCAGAAAAATGAATGCTGTGCAAAAAAATCAATTGATTAACTAAACATGTCCTATAAAAAAAAAAAAAAAAAAACACATAAAACGAGATGACCTTTTTTATCGAATTCACACCTAAAATGTGGTTCATACATCAAAAATACTAACTTGCACTCTAAATTATAGGCAGAACAGACACGGAGCACCCCGTGGTCTACGTGGTCTTATGCCCATACAGAAGTCCGACACTTCGTATTTTAAAATTTCATACTTAACCTCAAAAATATCTAAGCTATTTTAAGTAAAACAGTTCTGCAAATACCGTTAAACAGTATATTTAATTTGATTTATTTAGTGTGCATAATTTGTGTGCAAGTCAGTATTTTTGGTTTCAAATCAAATCAAATCAAATATATTTATTTCAGGCTTATTGGAAAATGCACAAAAACCTAAACAATAAGCCCATAGCAACATAAATACCTTAAAAACTAACATACATATAAAAACACTTTTATTCTACTTTAATGCACACGTGTAGACGGTGACGTATGACGCAACTGCGCGGTGTCTCGTGTCAAGCGTCCGAAGAACCTCCTGAACTTGACACCTCTAGGCCAGAACTCTCCATTCATGAAGGTCGATAGACGGTCAGTCGGCACCCTCACCATAAAGGAAATAAAATTGACATCATGGCGAGACTCCAACTGCTCGACCCTCATGGTTAGCCCTGTCTTCTGCTTGAGGTACTCCACCACTGCTTCAAGCTTTACGGCGTAGTGAACCCGGGACACGTACAGTGGGTTTAACTTTGAAATATTTTGTTCGAAAAAAGGGAATATACAGATATCGATTTAAAAAGGCTTGTAGCCTTTTTTATATAATACTACCCAGGGCTCTATTATTATTCTATTAGTACTGACTGTTAGTTCAGTGGTATAGGATGATTTTGTGTAGGTACTAGTAGTACTATTAGTAGTTACTAACTAGGTAGGTACTAAAAAGTATTTATAAACCTACACAAAATCATGCTATACTACTGAACTAACAGTACTAATAGAACTATGAGACTGAACTAGTACTTACATTTGATTGATTGTACTAGTAAGGAGTGTTCCGCTCAGTAAACGAGTAAGCACAAGCCTAAGTTTTTTTTTTAATTTTTTTTAATTTATCTAAGTGGATTAAGCTCGGTATGGTTCGCCTTCGGTTTTTTTTCCTTTTCTGTCACTTGATAAACAAAAGAGACGTAGCTAAACTTACCTCACTTTCCATTCCAAATCATTGAATAAAATATAAACAATTCTGTAGATATTTTATAGCAATTGCTATACAAATAGTTACTTTGTAGTTGAGTTTTACAGATCAGCTAATAATTCTAACAAAGAAAATAAAGGATAAAGATAACAACGCGCTCAGTCAAAACAGACGGTCAGATAATATTGCATTTTTGGCAGGTAACAGGTAATCCCGGGCGCGGAGGCGATATCACGTAAAGATGTCGCGATGGCACTGTTCAGTCGCTGGGTGTCAGGTATTGTGAATTAGCTTTGTTGATAAAGATCGAGTTGAAACTGACGTGAGAATTTTCGACAGGCGTCTCTAGGATCATCCGTGTAGATTTCATTGTTCTGTGGATGTTGAAGGTGAAAGAATGTGCAACATCTCAACTTGAGGGCTCTTCCCGCCATTTTCGAAAAGAGACGTTGTCTACTTTTATTTTATTTCTTTTCCTAGTGTTTTCTTTAGTTATTTTGTGTTATTTTGGTGGCATTTTAACTAATGTAGCTCGTTTAAAAAGCACAAGTGTAGTGAAATGAAATGGAAGTGAATTGCGTGACTTTTGAAATTGGTGGAAATTGTCTACCAAAGTTTTAGTAGAATTGGCCACCGTTTTGCTAAAACATGACTCGACTGTGACTTTGACGACTTGGAAGGAGTTTACGTTGCAAAATATATTGAAAATACAATATTATAGTGAAAATACAGATACTTACTTGAAAATGGCAAATGCACAAGCCGTGCGGCGCCAATTATAAGGAAGAAAAAAAAACTCAACTATCGTCATCATCATCATCAGCCTAGAGACGTCATTCCCATAGAATGCCATGATGAACGGTTTTGAGCCGCCTCCATCCACTGACTTCCTACGACCTCTATAATGTCTTTGGTCCATCGAAAAGGGGGCATACCTCTTTTGTTTCGTCCGTTCCTACCCTATTCCTCGTAGGTACAGGTTCTATTTCATGTCTGTGTCAACTTCTTACATCTACTTTCAGGCCTACTTTAATAACTTAAAACTCGACCATTGGAAAAAGTCCACCATTTTGAAAAGACACGCAATGATGTTCAGTACACGTCAACCCCATTCTCTGATAACATAACACCCAACAGTCACATACATATTTCTGATCCCACACTAGGATTCCCTGTGTCGTGGGTATTAGGAACACATTGTCCTAGATACGAACTTGGTCATGTTCATACTAAGGCCACATAGTCTACTAGTGTAGGTGTACCTCATTATGTGCCATGTTTGCTAGGCCACCAAGATAGTAAATAGCACCTACAAGAAATGTGAAATTCCTAAAAAGCCCACAACCGTCTAAACTACATTAGCACTGTAGGTAGGGTTACCAGATACCTACAAAAATGAGATATCCTGACAAAATCCATGACATTTCACTGGATTTCCTGATTTTTGTTTACAGGGGATATAATAAGCGGTCAAGCGCTCCTCTCCAGTACAATTACCACATATCTGGCGTTCCTCTGGAGCGCGTCACGGAAATTCGTGACTTGGGGTTGATTTTGGATGTAAAACTAACCTTTAATCCGCATATCCTGGATGTATGTAACAGAGCTTTTAAATCCTTGGGATTCGTTACGCGACAAACAGCTAGGTTCCATGATAGGAATGCCATTATAACTCTCTACTAAGCGTTCGTGAGGAGTAAATTAGAGTATAGCTCTCTCGTATGGGACCCACACGAACAAAAATATACAATTATGCTAGAACGCGTACAAAGGAAATTTGCACGTTATCTTTTTAAAAAAATGCATGGATTCTATCCTTATTTATATCCGTCTTTGTTCGTCGCCGGAATGGTAGGCATCAACACCCTGGAGTTGAGACGCAAGTGTGCATTGTTGATGCACTATTATCTGCTGCTCAACAACAGGATTGATAACCCGACCGCGCTGGCTCGCTGCTCGTTGTCTGCGCCGGACCAGCGGCTGCGTGCGCCGCGCCTGTTTGCGACCCCGTTGGTTCGAACGCAAACCACCCGGTATGCTCCTACAGCTCATGCTCTAAATTTGCTCAACGCCCTGGTTGCTCAGAAACCAGAAACCGATGTATTTTTTTCAAATTTTAATGTTTTCTTAAATTCTTCTATTAGTTTTCTAAGTTAAGTAGTTTTTAATATTTGTACCTATTGTTTGGCTTTCTGCGCGCGTTGGTGTATACTGTAAGTGCAGTAAGCAGTTGAATTTAAATAAAATAAAATAAATAAAATAGTAGTTTATGCAACTGTCATATAAGAAGGGGTATTAAAACACGAGAGTCTGTTTATCGCATGAGGCGAATGAGGCGAGGAATAGGTTGACTCGAGTGTTTTAATACCTAAGTTATACGCAGTTTCATACACTACTTTATCTTCACTCATAGGAAAAATAGAAACTAAACAAAGAAAACGTCGATCGTGTCGGCAAAAAAATGTATGGGAAGCGCGGGAAATTAAGTTCAAACTACGCATGCGTGCGCCATTTTTTCACAGTTCGAACTGCGCATGCGTGCGCCTTTTTTTTCATATTCAGGCTATAACCATAGACTAGTTTAATGAATTAATCAAAAAAAGATAGCGGTACTATAATGAGTTTTATGATACAGTTGGCGGTACTATAATGAGTTTTATTCTTAATTTTATGTATATGCGTCTATAAAGTGCGTCTGTATAGAACCGTCTTTGAATTCGTAATTCGAATTTTTCGATTTGAGTGTAGATAAAACTCATTATCTACATCTACATCTACACTAATCTACACTAATATTATAAAGAGGAAAGATTTGTATTTTTGTGTGTGTGTAATAGTGTGTATGTTTGTAATGAATACTCAAAAACTACTGTGACGATTTCAAAATTCTTTCACCATAGGAAAGCTACATTCACCCTGAGTGACATAGGCTTCATCCTGACAATTCCTTTTTTTCCTGCTTTCCTGGCAGAGGCCCAAAATTCCTGACATGTCAGGAAAAATCCTGTCATCTGGTAACCCTACCTTTAAACTACAACACCCACGGACTCAGCCATTAGAGGCTGGGGGACTCACATCGCGTCCTGACGACATAAATAACATGGCTAGTGTGAGATTAGGATGGTTACACAAACCATATTATAGTTTTTTTTTTTTTTTTTACTTTGTGAATGACGGAACAATCAGATGGCCCACCGATGGTTAAGCGGTAACCTCTGCCTTTTACAATGCATTACGTCATAGGTCACATCCACCTAGGACGCGCCCTATGTGGCATTGCACTGCGCCCGCTACCCTGAGACATAAAAATGAAAAGTTTAAAGTAATTTCACCGGCGCCCATACCCTTCAAACCGGAACACAGAAATGCGAGCAGTGCTGCTTTGCGGCAGAAATAGGTATGGTGATACTTCCCAGGACGAACTCTTGCACAAAAATGCTCTACTAGTAACTAAAAGCAGTACCTACCCAGTATATACTTATCTTCGTGTATGCGAACTGCTCAGGAATGGAACAAGTTAACGTCTTCTGTCATTCCTGAAAACTATAGTATGGGCCTCTTTCAGGCAAGAGTGAATAGGTGCCTTCTAGACCTTCGTGCTCCAACGTCGGCCGCATTATCACTTACCAACAGTTGAGGGACTATAACTATAGTTAAAAAAAACTGCCTTTATTAGCCGACTTGTTCGTACTCAGTGAGGTTTTTTCCAGTTTCATGCTGAAGACGACTCTTAAGCATGAAACAGAAAAAATGCTTTATGCCCAGTAACCTCAACCCAACGCAAAAAATATTTATTTATTTTAAGCGTGTTTTATTTTAAGGCAAATTAGTTTCTAAGCTATATTATATTATCTTTCTTTTGTAATTAGTTTTAGCACGCCAACCTTTATGTATCATCCTCATGGATGACTGGCAGAAAATGCTGCTTAGCATTAAGTCCTCCGTTTGTACAATTTCCTTGTGTTTTGTGCAATAAAGAATTAAATAAATAACGCTCGCTGATAAAGTAACTTCCTATAGGTGAAATAATTTTTTAAATCAGTTATGTTTTATATGTGTTTTTTCGTCTACAAACATACAAAGGATACCCCTTTATAATATTAGTGTAGATATGGCTTAGGTATAATATACAGCTTTAGTGTCCCATGGATGTCGTAAAAGCAAGTCGTGAGGCAGTAGCTAAGGGGTGGGCAGCATCTACATGAGTACTTAACACCAATGCCATCCGTGGTTATAGTTAAACCCTCCATTGCTATTCTATCAGGCCTCAACCAGCAATGGGCGTTTTACGGCGGTTATGGTTAAACCCTCCATTCTTTTCTATTGGGAGGCCTCGTCCAGCAACGGACGTTTTACGGGCTGATGATGAATTTGTTTACTTGCTAATGAAATAGTCAGGACTGTTCAATATTTTATCTGGAGCCTAGTCTTTTCTATATTCCTGTACGGTGCAGAAACCTGGACTCTCAAGCGAAGGATCGCGGACGTGTAGACGCTTTCGAGATGTGGTGTTGGAGACGGATGCTGCAAATCCCATGGACAGAACGTAGGACGAACATGCCAATACTCAAGGAACTCAAGATAACTACAAGGCTTTCCTCCATCTGCCTCCAGCGAGACCTTGAGTATTTTGGTCATATAGCACGGAAAGGCAGTGACAACATAAATAAACTGATTATCACTGGCAAAATCGAGGGAAAGGCCACGAGGTCATAGCCCGTTACGTTGGTCAGACCATATCCGCACCACCCTCGATTCAAAACTCCACGAAGCCGTGCAGCTCGCTGGAAACAGATCTCATTGGCGCAACATCGTCCGGCAGAAGGTGATCCATGGAGGGGGTCATGACCCTCAGCATTGAGGAATACGACGAGAGCAGGAGGTTCAATATTTAAACACGCAGCAATTTGTACGCTTAATTTGTACTTTATAGGAATTCCAAGGCATACATGCGTCATACATACGCAATACTACGGTACCTACTATTTACATAGACAGACGTCTGCTACCAGCGGTGGCCCTCTTGTCTGTATACTTCGTACAAGTACCACTTGTGATGAAATAAGTAATGCACTGTTTAATAGAAACATATCTCATGAGATGAATCAATCAGAGAGGATAAGTAAGATTGGCCAATGATGCGCCCTTCCGCACGCTTAGTGATTACGCACAGAGACGCTATACTATAAGATCCTTGTTCGTTTATTATGTTGCGGCTTCCGCGCTTCTGCAGTGCTTCAGGTATGTTTGCCGAGGCGCGTACCGACATTTTCGACGCTATCTGGCCCACTGTTAAGCAGGCTTCGCGCGAGCAGCTAATCCTAAGCGCGTTCTCGGATCGGTTCGATTGTCCTCTGGTTTGGAAGCTCGTCCAGAGGACTAAATCATTGTTCGTTATTAAGTACTTAAGTTGTGTTACTAAAAAGTTGGACTCTTGTTGTACTCTTACTATTCGTATTTATTTCTTTGTCTTTAGGTCCTATGACAAGTGAAAACCGTATTTTCAGTAGTATTCAAACACGCACACTCGATATCAAACATGTGATATGTATAAGTAGTAAAGGTTTGTCTAGGCAGAGCTCTCTGCGATCAAATCTTTGCGTACACCACACAACACAACTTATCACGAATAGCTGGCAAAACCCAATGTTTACCCAGAACTGATGATTTTATTATAGGTGTTGAGGGTCCATGGTGGGTGGTCTATCACGGCACTTAGCGCGTCACACAAAAACAACTACCAAATATGAAAATATCAAACGTCTGACAGGTTAGGATAGGATGGATACGTAACATCTACGACTAGGTTCTGACTTTGTGATGACATGGCAGAGATTGACAACTATAAAAGTTTTAAATTAAGAATAATCAAGAACTTCCACGTGTTTTAGTCCTGGATACCTTCGAGTTTTTCGACAGGAATAACAACCTCCCGTCGTCCCTGCCATTGTGAACCCAAGCAAAAATTTAAATTATTTGAAAAATGCGGTGTCATGCCATGAAATGGCCGGTGTTTTCACGAATAATTATTTTTTCATGAATTATTTTACTGGGTCCATAACCTGATGTCATGGCAGAGATTGACAACTAACTATAAATGTTTTTACTCATAAACGATAGTCCAACACTATGCTCGGAAGATAGATGGCGAGGTACGAAGTGACATCTTTCTCTTTTGCCGCGAATACATGAGTTTTCTCGCGTTTTCGTGGTGGAAGAGAGACATGTCGCTGGGCTCGCGTGGTGGTCGGAGTGAGGGCTCTGGCCACCCTCCAACGAGCCCTTGGTTGGTGGCAGCACAGAGTAGACCCTGAGCTGCCACATTTGGAGGGAGTGTTTGTAGTTGGCTCTTGGCCAAACACGGGATGGGCCCTGTTAGGCGCCGCGCGAGATGGGCACCGGTGCTATCCGTAGGAGATCCCGGAGCCCATCGACATAATTAAAAAAAGATGGACACATTACAGAAGGAAGCGGCGCGGATCTGTGAAATTTCCTCTGATCTCTCAATCTGTAGAAGGAGAGCTGGGCGTCGAAGATCCCCTAAAATTTGATTTTGACGACATCTGTGGCGCGGCATACGAAGGTTCGCCTACGACACAGGAGGTTGCTGGTTTGATTCCCGCCTCGGAACAAATATTTGTACGATCTGCAGATAATCGTTCAGGGTGTTCAGGGTATTTACTACGCATAATAAAAAAATACTATCTATGTAATGTATTGTATTAAGTATAACAGTTATCTAGTACCCATAACACAAGCTCTGCTTAGCTTGGGGCTAGATAATGTTGTGTGAACTGTCCAGCATTAATTATTTACTTATTATTATTATGCCCAGACAAGTCTCTAGGTTTTTCTCCGAGTGCTATCTTCACTGGCTTGCAGTTTGCCTATCAAGCGTTACGTTTGACAATTTACTCGGCTACGTTGGTTTTCTTCTAATTTGACTGTAACTCTTGGAGGCAGTGGCCTATAGGCTACAGTGGAGTTTTGCAGTCAGGCGGCCTTTGCAGCTTTTTTTTCCGTCATTTCAAGTTGTATTCACTCATCAATTTTCCCGTCTATTTTAATCGGTTTTTATTGAAGATGCGAGTGGTTATGGGTTCGATTCCCGCGGCGGGACAACTGTTTATATGATCTGCAAATATATGTTCCGGGTCTGCGTGTTGTGGTACCATAGTATTCATAGTTCCTGATACCCACAACACAGGGAGCCTAGTATGAGATCAGGATTAAACATGTGACTGTTGGCTGCTATGTTATATTCTGAACTAGTCTTCACCCATGGCTTCACTCGTGTTTTATCAGCATAAAAAGTTGCTTATGGCTCCATCCAGGCCATAGTCTATTTGTTTACCAAATTTTATCCAAATCTGCTCAGCCATTTCAGCGTGATTGATTAACAAACATACAAACATCCTAACATCGTAATCTGAATATTAAATCGGCATTTTATTCCTGTGTCTATTTTTTTACATTGAAAATATCTTTAGACTAAGATAATAAATCAAAACTAAACATGAACCTACCTATCAGATCAGTAAGCCGTCACCCGACGGCAGCGTGCCCAGAATGCTGGCTGCATTGCCACGTTGAATGGCAATGCTTATTCGTTGACCAAAATAAAAGCCAGCATTCGTAATTTTGACAATTATGATATCCAATTCACGTTCATAAGAAAGCACGAAATCATACGTCGTATCCATACTAAGTGCGACGCACCGCCATGTTTGTTTTCCTAGGTCAGGTACGGTGCGTCTGCGCAGGTAAGCTCAACTCTACCCCTCGGCTTAAGGACTTGTTTCCTCCACACGATAATGAAACAACAACCGAGGATAGGTAGGTACGTAATCTTGAGTTCCTTTTCAGCGAAACACACTCAGGTTTCATAAAAAATATAGATGCTTAGGACTGAACATTGATGGACGTTAAGGTTTTATTTATTAGATTTACAAAACAGATTACAATCAACTTGGCGTACACTTACATGCGTATCTAGTTCTGTTCTATAGGTTTCTCTAGTTGGATTCGTAAGGTTTCGCTAAATACAGGAAGAAAGTTAATAAAAAGGTTAATATTAGTTCATGAGGTACCTACAGCCTGGTGACAGACGGACTAGACAATTTTAAAAACCCGATACAGTAAACTCTCGGCTTTGTTGTATTGTTTTTATATATCAAATTTTTTACCCAATATCATGCACTATTTTGATAAGCAATCGAAATCAGCCAAATATTAAATAAAATTAGACTAATTAAAAAAAAGTGTTAAAGATACTCTATCCAGCCTGATTTAAAGGAATGCTTCGATGTTTCGATGATATCCTGAAAGGTGGAGGTGAAAGGTGGAAGTGGTAGCTAACTATTGGCCTCATTAGCTCAAAGGCACACAGCGCGCTATGGAGAGAGCTATGCTCAGAGTTTCACTACGTGATAGAATACGAATTAAGGAGATCCGTAGAAGAACCAATATCATCAACATCTCAGAATTAGCTGAAGTGGCAATGGGCAGGCCATAAGCTCGCAGAACTAATAACCTTTGAAAAAAAGATGCTCCAGTGGCGACCGCGGTCAGGGGGAGGCCTATGTCCAGCGGTGGAGTTCTTTGGGCTGATGTATTTTTTTACTATTTGGAATGAAGGGTCAAGCCGCAAGGGTACTGCTTAATATCAGGTGGGCCATCACCTGATGTTAAGCGGTACCCTCTGCCTATGAACAGTGCATTACCTCATAGGTCACGTCCACCTAGGACGCGCCCTATGTGGCATTGCACTGCGCCCGCCGCGCCACCCTGAGACATAAAGATGAAAAGTCTCATGTGCCGGTTATTATATGAGGATGATGATAGTAGGGTGTCGTCTATCACCATTTAAAATACCGATATTCATCAACCGTACTCAAATTCACTATCGCTATTCCTGAAGCACTCTTCACTTAAGGCGAAGCAACGCATTCAGTTAAGGGCCATACACGCGATTGTTCCCATACTCGCTTCGTTCTCACAGGCCCTCAGATGAATTGTCCGCGTGCGAGCACTTTAAAAACAATTAAAGTATGCCGCAAAATAGTGAGGGGTTTACTTGACGGTTTTTGGTGAAACAACGGTTTAGAGCTGTGATTTGAATGGCTTAGTAACGGAACTAGTGGAACGCTTAGTACACTAGAACGCTTTAGTAGCAGTAGAGCCTTTTTGCGAAAGAGTTCGTCCGGGGAAGTACTACCGCCATACCTATTTCTGCCGCAAAGCAGTACCTAATGATGCTTGCATTGCTGTTTTGGTTTGAAGAGTGGGTGCCGGTGAAATTACAGGAACATGAGATTTTATCTTTATGTCTAAGGGTGGCGGGCGCAGTGCAATACCACATAGGGTGCGTCCTAGGTGGACGTGACCGTGTAATGCAAATTACAGGCATATGAGACTTTTCATCTTTATGTCTCAGGGCGCAGTGCAATGCCACTCAGGGTGCGTCCTAGGTGGACCTGGCCTATGTGGTAATGCATTGTTAAAGGCATGCTCATCTGCTTGTTCAGTCATACACAAAGATAAAAAAAAATGCACACCCTGGATAACTGAAGGACGGTGACCTCGAGGTCGGCCGAGAAAGCAGCAGTGGGCAATAGGTATAGGTTAAGGAAAAAACTATGAGAATTTCCGGTTTGATTTCCATCAGATATAATATTTAAGAGAAGTATGTAGACAGGGTAGGTAACTTAGATAATTAAAAAAAATTGTCGTAGGTAATGATATCAAATAGTTTTTTCCAAAATAGTTTTTTTTTTTATAAGTAATACATTTTACAGAAAGAATATTACAACTATTACAAGGTATGTACAAAATACATAATAGGGGCGACGTATTAATCGTATTAATTAGTTGAGCGTACTGACTACAAATGTTACGTTAGTTTTCTATCTTCAAATTAACTTTGCTGTAGGTTATCGAGCTATCGAGACCATCGTGACACGAAGGGGGGAAGTGGCGAGCGAAGCGAGCTACTGACCCCCTGAGTACATTTTACAGAAAGAATAATACAACTATTACAAGGTATGTACAAAATACATATGAAACAGTGGTGCTACCAGAAGACAGCTGCTAACGATCTAAAGGTAGCTCAACTGATCCAAATCACTACCTGACGGAAGCGTCCCTAAGATGCTGGGTGCAATGCCACGCCGAATAGCAATACTAAAGCGTTGAGCCAGATAGGAGCCAGCTCTCGGGTCACGCGTCGCTTCGACCAGAAACTTTGAAAGAATTTTAAAACGCGAAGGGCCCCGGTTCCCCACGGACCCATAATAACTTATTTAATTAGTTACATGTAGGTACCTACCACGCATCGATTCGCGAATCCCGGGAACCGGCCGCGGGCTCAATCCCGCCGCAGATAATCCGGGACAAGTGCCCGCCCCGGGGGATGCCTGGGAACTTTATTACTCTGAGTATACTACTAGCTATACCTACTTAATCCCGTGTTCTGGTTTTAGTAGAGCTAAGGGCTGTAGTCCGGAAGCCAGAGGCAAGACCGGTACTGGACCGGACTTCACTGCTTTAAATAAATAATTCATAATCTTTATTGCTACAATGATGGTACATAGTAGGTCTTATTAAACAAAACGATACTGACTAAGCTTGACGCTCAGATTAAGATATTCTGAAGCAGCTTCAGGTGGAAATGGCACATGACAATGAACATAATTTTGCAAAAAAAAAATAGATATTATGCAGCAGAGAATCGATCACCAAATCAAACCAAGCCGTGTCTGTTGCCCTGATTCTTCTAGGTTTGGTCGCGTTGGAGGAGTAATTTTAGTTTTTATGATGATTCAAAATGATCCCTGTGATTTCAACGAATAAAGTACTTGGCTATGATAAGCTGGAACCAAGTCTCCAATACCCATAATGATATTGAACGAGGGTCTATTCTTGTTGTGTCATCATCAACCTATTGCAGTCCACTGCTGGACATAGGTCTCTCGCATGGTGCGTTTCTGTGCTGGTTTCTTGTTATATACACTTTATGAATATGAAATATTTCTTACTAAATATTACCACTATGGACTTAATTGATTTAAATTACATTGTATCGAATTAAATAGGTAAGCTTTATCATTATTCATTGCTGAAAAGTGCTGGTTTTAGCCGGCTTTGCGGGTTAACCGACCATTTATTATTTATTTATTTATAGATGAGTCGCTTTCGCTGATATGTCTACATCAAGCTGGAATGTCTAATTTTAGGTCGCTTTTAAGTTCTGAATTGTCCTTTCGTAGCCAGTTGTCGAGCTTTTTTTTGAATGCATTAACAGACGTGGCAGAAACAACATTTAGAATGAAATTATTTCTGAAATAGGTACTCTGAAATACTGTCGTAAGATAATCTCCACTCGCTCTTGCGCTGAGGATAAAGCTAAGGGCTGTACGCACCGATTGGAATTTAGCAGTCGTAATAAGGAATTAATTCGCGGTCGCCCGCGGGCAAAGCACGGCTAATCTGCTATATTAAAAGTTGTAGTGGGTTTGTCCTTCATTGGGGACCAGTTTAACCCTATTGTTTACGGGTTGATAAGGAATGTGAGGAAATTAACATGGGCTTAGGGTGAGATTTGGTAACAATTCTCGTAATTATTTTAAAACCACACTAACAGTTGATTGAATCGAGACTGAATTGTGAACTGAAAATTTATATTCTGCTCATATCAAAATGTTTTTTCGATTCATGACCGTGTTTAGAGTAGGATAGTGATATATATAACTGGCAACAGTCGATCAGATGCGTCTGATATGTTAAAATTCTAGCCAACATTATCGGAAAAGCTTTGAAGCTATCAAATTTCGATTAAATCACACTTTTATACCCCCCCCCCCCCCCCATCTTGGAAAGAGTATTTATGCTCTTCGATATCTGAGTGCAAAAGCCGTTTTTATCTGCTATAGGATAAAGTAAAATTGAATTTAGAACATCATGTGCACTAAATTTTGTGAATTCAAAACATTACATGGTGCCGAATTTATCATACAACCTTTTTTAATTTGTCAGTCTCGGTACCTTCTTGGTGTACTACTTTTTTTTAACACGCTTTTATTAGCTTGGGTTGTATCTATGTATGTATTTATGTATGTATGCAACGGAATCTTTGAGCATAATTTTCACCAATTTCCACAAGTCTGATTAAGGTGGTCGCTTTTCCATACAAACGTATTAGCACAAATATGGGCAAACAGAGTATAATTTTACACTGAAATGACTGTTGTTGGCTTTTATATTGGTCATTATTTGCGTCAACACATATTTGGTTGAAGAAAACAGTGGATTAATAGCGAAAATAACATCGAAATTTTAGTTCATTTATGTCAGTGTGTGAGTGTACACTGACAGTGTCACACACATAGCCGCAGATTAGATAACAGTAACATGTCACTTACACGCGACGTTGTCAGCTCGTGACTTACGCCGGCTAAGCGCTGTTGCCGCTTCGATCTGTCATATCATAATTAGCTCGGATAGAAAATATTAGAAAAACAAACATTTAGGATTGGACATGTGTATGCGAATCAGCCAGACAGCCGGAGGCCGCAATGCATTGCAAGGTCTCTACATATGAACTTTGTATAAATAATGGGAGAAAATTAAATTACAAACAACTAGACAGAAATTACAGACAAATATAATATTATCTTAATTACGTAAAAATTAAATTAAATACTACTAGCTGATCATAATTACCTATATATTTACGCACAAGGTTTTTTGAACTGAGACCTCACGAATACACACGGTTTAGGTAGGTTACCTTATTTATTTCGAAAAAATATCTATGTACATCCACATGTGGTTCGAAAAGTTAGACCTTCAACGTCGTTAAAATTCCTAGAAACGGGAGGTCAACAAAGAATGTTATACACTGGTTGTTATTTTATAGAGTAGGTACCTACAAGTTTCAAGATTCATAAATTTTAGACTTTTCCCAGTATTTGTATCATAAAAGCTACAAACGTAAAAAAAACAGCGTTGTAGGATTAGTGGAAGTACCCTAGAGGTTTTGTTTTTTTACATTTTTGATTTACCCTAACATCTCAGAAACTAAAATAGTTTTGAAATGTCGAAGCGAGGAACTTTCATATGACACCACATTTGATCTGATATTCTCACTTTTTTTTACCTCCTCTTGGACCCCAATATCTCAACAACCCCCCGACCGATATAGCTCATAACCTTACCAACAAATTGTACCAATACTATCACCTCCCAATCAAATTTCATGAAGATCGGATTAACGGTTCGGAAGTTATGCTCGGACAAACATACATACATACATACATACAAATGCCAATTCTTCCAAGTTGAATCAGAGAACTCGCTTCGCTCATTCAATATTTAAAAAAAAAACATAGTATTGCCTTGTTTCAGTCGAAGTCAGTTCTGTGTAGGTAGGTGAAACTACAATCTTCAAACAAATTCGTTGAAATGATTCCTAGGGGTCTTATTCATTATAATTGCGAGTTAGGGTCTTCGGAAGGTTCAGATATGCAGGCCCAGGGTGGGTATTGAACATTTTGCCTCCTGCTTAGAAGACAAGAGTTCATCTTACTATGACATGTTATGTCTGTTCGTGTATGTCACAGCCACTTTTTTCCGAAACTATAGGATCTATGCTGTTGAAACTTGGTAAGTAGGTGTATTCTGTGAACCGCATTCAGATTTTCACAAAAAAATAGAAAAAAACAAAAAAAAAATGGGGGTTCAGTTCTAAGTATTAGTACTTAGAACTGAAACTCAATTTTTGATTCATCAAACCCGTTGGTGTGGGGTATCTATGTATAGGTCTTCAAAAATGATATTGAGGTTTATAATATAACTTTTTTCTAAACTGAATAGTTTGCACGACAGACACTTCCAAAGTGGTAAAAAGTCCCCCCCCCCCCAACCCCGTAACTTCTAAAATAAGAGAATGATAAAACTAAAAAAAAAATGTACATTACCATGTAAACTTCCAACGAAAATTGGTTTGAACGAGATCTAGTTAGTAGTTTTTTTTTAATACGTCATAAATCGTAAACCATCCAAGAACTTTGATATTATGTTACTTGCTGCTACGGAACCCTTCATGGGCGACTCCGACTCGCACTTGGCCACTTTTTTTTTTAATTTCCATAATATTATTTGCATGCAATGCATATCAGCCGGCCTAGCCAAAAGACATTCGCTTCGAAGCGATTCCATTCCTTTCTAGGCGCTAGTCCAGATGGTACGTTCCTAAGCACTAATTTATTACTAGTAGGTAATTGTGTTTATACTGTACTAGCCATTTCACCGCAGCTTGGCAAACAAACAAACAAACAAAACAACAAAGTTTACATATTTACAGGGAATTAATTTTGTAAAACTTAAAAAAAAACCGAACGAAATAAAACGGCTGAACCGATTTTGATCCAACAAAGCTAAGAACACTCCCGACAAATACACCTATCAAACAAAAACAAAAAACGATTTCGGTTCATCCGTTCGGGAGCCACGTTGGGACATACAGACACACACACACACACACAGACACGTCAAACTTATAACACCCCTTCGTTTTTCGTCGGGGGTTAAAAAATACAAAATAATAGTGAAGATAAATAAAAATGCATAAAAAAGATAAATATTTTATACATAGTGTAATACAAATTAACAATCTTTTTTTTTAAGGAGAATTAGCCTTTTTGAAATGCAATCCTTTCCCTCATTGTCTCGCAAGTCGCAAAGGCCTCGAAATTAAAAATAATATAATTAATTTTTATTGAATGGGTTATCCTCTCTTTTAACCCCCGACGAAAAACGAAGGGGTATTATAAGTTTGACGTGTCTGTGTGTGTGTGTGTCTGTCTGTCCCATCGTAGCTCCCAAACGGATGAACCGAAATCGTTTTTTTTTGTTTGAAAGGTTTATTTTTCGGGAGTGTTCTTAGCTTTGTTTGATCAAAATCGGTTCAGCCGTTCAGCGTTGGGGTTTTTTTTTTAATTTTTACAAAATTAATTACTAACTCAACTATAATCTGGACCTCTTCAAGGCTAGAGTGAATAGGTGCCTTCTAGACCTTTGTGCTCCATCTTCGGCCGCATCGTCACTTACCAACAGGTGAGATCGTGCACAAACAAAGGTCTACCAATGTTAAAAAAAAAAAAAAAAAAACTTGTTGAAAATAGGGTCAACTGCGGATTTCCTCAATGAAGAATTGTTACTTCGTCGGCTTTATTTCTCAAACTCAAGACATCACAATAATGGAAATGGAGCGCGACGAATTATTCCCATTTGTCACACTGATCTGTCCCCCCTAAGGTGACAGTTAGAACAAAAAAGTTGGATCTGTCCCCCTGTTGCGTGATTGGGTGATGGCTGGTACATTTGCGTGTAATTTTAATTTTAATTTTAGATTATTGTATGGAACCCTTCGTGCTAGAGTCCGACTAGCACTTGGCAGTTTATTTTTTATTTTTTATGATACAAATTGGCAAACTAGCATACGGCCTGATGTGAAGTGGTCACCGTCGCTTATAGACACCGGCAACACCGGGGGTAATTGTCGATGCGCTGCCTACCCTGAAGGAATTTATGACCATTTTTCATGAAATAAAACATGGTTACGTACGACATGTACGACACGGGAAAACCTCAGATGGAAGCTCATTCCATAGTTTATAGGCACAGAATAAATAATAGTACTTTATGGGGAAGAAATGATCTCGAGAAACGAGTCGTTCGAGAAACCCAGGGTTCTATGATGTGCGGATGAGCTTTGTCACGGTGCCGGGAAGAGCGATGGTAAAATCTCGATGCGAGGATGAGATCGGAAAGCTCGTCAGAACATTCCCCGTTGTAGAGGCGGTAGATCACGCAAAGAGATCCGATAGCTCTGCGTTGGCTAAGCGGTTCTAGAGTATCGGAGAGCTTGGGGTCACCGATGATGCTAATGGCTCTTCTCTGTAAGGAGTCAAAACGAAGCAGCTGGTACTTGGGTGCCCCGTGCCATAGATGGGAACAGTTTCTACGTGCGGCCTTACTTGTGCTTTGTAAAGCAATAGCCATTTATGCGGCGTAAAATAAAGTTTCTATGTGCATTATATTATGGGGGAGGCCTATGCCCAGCCGTGGACTTCAGTTGATCTAAACTGAATGATCTATCAATAAAAGCTGAAAGTAAATAAATCTTTAGAAAAAAAAGCGGCCAAGTGCGAGTCGGACTCGCCCATGAAGAGTTCCGTAGCAGCAAGTAACATAACATAAAAGTTCTTGGATGGTTTACAACTTATGATATATTAAAAAAAACTACGTACTAGATCTCTTTCAAAACAATTTTCGTTGGAAGTTTACATGGTAATGTTCACCATTTTTTTTTGTTTAGTTTTATCATTCTCTCTCTCGCAAACTATTCAGTTTAGAAAAAAATGATATTAGAAACCTCAATATCATTTTCGAAGACCTATCCATTGATACCCCACACAGGTTTGATGAAAAAAAAATGTGTTTCAGTTTTAAGTATGGGGAACCCCAAAAACTTATTGTTTTTTTCTATTTTTGTGTGAAAATTAGTTTCGGAAAAAAGTGGCTGTGACATACACGGACAGACAGACATACATGACGAATCCATAAGGGTTCCGTATTTTTTTTTTTCGGAACCCTGAAAAACTACTTCATAGCTAGGAATTTATACCCAATACAACATAAATACATACATAGACACACGCCTTTTTCCCCGAAAGAGTAAGCAGAGCCTCTCATGTGCCTCTTTTCACTGTGGGTTGCACCATCGTGGGAAATACACGTGACAAGTGGTGAGCTCATCGCCGCCATTGCTTCCCACGACTGACTCTGCTAATGCTTTCTTCCAGTATAATACATTCCTGAAATAAGCTAGCAGTCAGGAACTACAAGCTAACTACAAGTCCAGGTATAAGACTTAATAAAATTAGTGTGCTGATGAAAATGAGCCTAAGCACGGCCAGTTTACTATTATCCATCGAGGAGTTCCGCTGTCCACGTTCCGTCTCCATCATCAGATCAGCTCGCTTTCACCATAGTATTGTACTGTCATCGGAACTAGATAGGTACGAGTATGCCAAATTTCAGCTCAATCGGATATCGCAGGAGACACCATTGTTGCCACCCGTGAAATATAGTAGTAGTAGAGCTTTTTTGTGTAAGAGTTCGTCCGGGGAAGTACTACCACCATACCTATTTCTGCCGCAAAGCAGTAGTCCTCGCATTGCTGTGTTCCGGTTTGAAGGGTAAGGGTGCCGGTGAAATTACAGGCACATGAGACGTTTCACCTTTATGTCTCAGGGTGGCGGGCGCAGTGCAATGCCACATAGGGCGCGTCCTAGGTGGACGTGACCTATGAGGTAATGCACTGTTCATAGGCAGAGGTTACCGCTTAACATCAGGTGGGCCATCAGCATGTTCCGTCATTCTAGTAGTATAAAAAACAAAAAACATTCTGAATGCAATGCTTGACTTGTTGCTGAAAATACCGAAATTGATATATGTGTGCCTATAATATTTGAGGAGTTCCCTCAATCTTCATGGATTCCATCATCAGAAAAACATTTTAATGAAAATGGCACCAATCTGGAAGTATATCATGTAATTTTTTTTCCTAATCGTTACGTAAATGGTATGAGGTAACAAACATAATAAAAAACTCTGGAATTGATAACCTCCTCCATTTTTTGAGGTCGGTTAAGAATCGAGTACCTACTTTTTGATTTGAAATAAGGACACACCACAACACTCACTTCACAAACATAATATTGGCTGAAGCAGAATCAGTGTATTTTGTAGATCATTACAAAAACATTTATAAAAAAAAAATAGTCTGGTATCGAACCCAGTACTGTGGGTTTAGTGTCGAGAGATCTAGTCACTGGTTCACAAAAAAAAAGTAAAAAAAAAATACAAAAAATATAGGCAGTATAGAATCGAACGCAGTAACGTGGGTTCAGAAGTTCTGAGTCGACAGTCCAAGCCGCTAGTCCAACTATTTTGAAATTCGCGCGCCGAAATTAGCTTATAGTTCTAATACAATAATATCCTTGACTGTGTGCGTGAGTAGGCTTTCATATTGCTCGGAATTTGCTCGGCACAAGTATGTTAAAACTAGAGACTAAAATAACCTGAAATATAGCTAGGTACATAGCAAATAAACCACCATTTGCGTGAACGTTAGTGTTATGACATAATATGCACATTTTAATTCATAAATACATAAAATACTTCAAAATTTGGCAACAGCGCCATCTATTGACGCTGTCGTGCCTAGCTGACCACGAGGAACAACCTTAATTTGAAACTTTGCATACGTATCAAGGACCGATGACAATGCAATAATTTGATAACAGTTTCCCGTTATCCTTATTAGGACCGCCAGGATTAATAAATTCTTTGATAGATCCTCTGTAGTAAATGATGAGATTACGAAATGATTTGTGAGAAATTTCAATACCACATGTCAACAAATAACTAATTGATAAATCGAACTAAAAAATGAAAAATAAATAATAGTTTAAAAAAACTAAAAAAAAACACGCTTTTATAGCTAACCGAACTAAAAAATAGAAAATAATTTTCAATTTGAAAGAGTTTATATTACAGTAGTAGAAGATCGAACAATCAATCAGTTTTTTTTTTTTTAAAAAGCGTGTGGTGCTTGTTAAAGTACATGTAACAATCATTCTGTTGGCAACTATCTATGAGAGGAGAGTTATGAAAAGTAGTAAAATGCACGCCACGCTTTGATAAAAAAAAAAAAAACTGATTGATTGTTCGATCTTCTACTACTGTAATATTAACTCTTTGAAATTGAAAATTATTTTCTATTTTTTAGTTCGGTTAGCTATAAAAGCGTGTTTTTTTTAGTTTTTTTAAACTGTTATTTGAGGTTCAGAGAGTTCAGTACAGAGGTTCTAGTCTAGGTTTACCATTCGTTGTCTTGACTTTCGTTCTACTGAGTTTCTCAACAAGTCCGCTAGAGGCGCTTATTATGTCATCATCATCATCAGCCCACACTAGTCCACTGCTGGACATAGGCCTCTCCCAAAACGCGCCACTGAGCCTGGTGTTCGGCCCGGCTAATTATTTACACCGTATAAAAATTACAATTTGACTCGCTATTCGAAAGTCGGGATAACGATTGCAAAACTTAGACTAGGCCCCTGGTAAAATCCAAGTGTTTTGCTAAGCAAAATTATTCGCGACTCAATGCCAACGCAAACACATCAGCAGTCAAATCCTTAATGCCGAAGTTATACGGAAACCACTGTGGCAAGTGATTTGTTTACGTTCCCGGTTCCCAGAGGCACAGAAAGAATACTAGTTACTACGCAGAGGTTCCATAGGAGGTTCCTGGAGGCAAGGCAAGGGTCCTTGAATACGGGTGGTCTGGTGTGGACGCAGGCGGTGTTGGCGCGAGGCGATACCTCCGTTACAACTTTATATGGCTATACCAGAGTCAAGTTTGCTCAGTACAGAGTTTACGGAATTATAGGTTACAAAATGTGTGAAACTGACAGTATTCTATGGCCAAGTTGACGATGCGCCATCTAACGTGAGAAAATGGCATTAAAGAACTCTTTTACACGCATTTTTTTTTTTTTTTTTTTTTTTTTTTTTTTTTTTTTTTTTTTTTTATGTCAAGCGGATTTTTGTATAGAGACATTGTATAAGTGCCTTTGCAAACCTCAATTTCCATACTAAAACTCGTCGTGTCAATTGCTAGTTAAAACTAAGACTAAGGCCTCTGTATCTAAGTATTAGTAGTAGTAGTATTTAATAGTAGTAGAGCTTTTTTGTGAAAGAGGTCGTCCGGGGAATTACTACCACCATACCTATTTCTGCTGCAAAGCAGTGGTGCTCGCATTGCTGTGTTCCAGTTTGATGGGTATGGTTGGTGGTGAAATTACAGGCACATGAGACTTTTCATCTATATGTCTCAGGGTGGCGGGCGCAGTGCAGTGCCATATAGGGCGCGTCTCTAGGTGGACATCACCTATGTGATAATGCACTGTTCATAGGCAGAGGGTACCCCCCCCCCCCCCGCTTATCATCAGGTGAGCCATCTGCTTGTTCCGTCATACTAAGTAGTATAAAAAAAAAACTTCTTCCATGGCGTGCGAGTACCTACCTACGGTAAGATAACGAGGCCCCCCTGAACATAGCCGTTCGTAAAAAATTGATTGTGCTGCCTGAATGGTTGACTTCAATGTATCTTATATCGGCAGAACTGCAGAAGCCTCAGACACAAAATCACGGGTTTGTTTCCCGCTTAAGGACAATTTTTTTTTTCGATTTCCAAATACTTACCAAAATGCCACTGCCCTATATTTACCGAATCATTTTTATCAGTGCACATTTCAGATTACCTATTACAAATGTTACCATCATCATCAGTTAGGTACCTACGTACTACATTTCATTATTTCACCACTGTGGCGCGGCGGGCCACGGTTTGCCGGCGACGCAAGAGGTTGCGTGTTCGATTCCCGCCTCGGAACAAATGTTTGTGCGTTCTGCAGATATTTTATCAGGGTGTTCTGGGTATTTTATATGTATAATAAAAAATATCTATCTATGTAATGTATTCTAATAAGTATATCAGTTATCTAGTACCCATAACACAAGCTCATGCTTAGCTTGGGGCTAGATAATGCTGTGTGAACTGTCCAGCACTATTTATTTATTTATTTATAAGTACTGGATCAAAGCCTAGGGATCTATTAGTAACTACTTCATGTTATTCCGATAGAAGTAGACAGCGAACAGTACTATAGTAGTTTTAATTTTTGTTTCTTTCTCACGGGATCGCTAACGTCCTCAAACTCACGTTCCATAACACCGTTCCACCTCACCATCATAGCAGACAAGTTTATGATGGTTTTACTGCAAGTGGCACTTAACGCCGGCTACCGTACCTCCCTTTAATTAGATACCACCCCCGCACCTCGGCGTGTTTTTATTTCAGTAGTTCTAACGAGGTGTTTGGACGGAACTATGGGTGTGGGTGGTGTGAATGGTATGCCTCAAAAATTCGTAACCTTAGATTTTATTTCTGACTAAATCCAGTACAATATTCAAATTAATAATATATATAGATTATATGGACTACATTATAATTCCGAAGGATCACTGTACCAGAAACAAGATATGACAATATTTCTCGATATAAAAAAAAATTTTTTTAGCTAGATTCGATTGTTTAAAAATGGTGCATATTATTGGGTTAGAAATTAGATAAATAAAATCAATACAACAAAGCCGAGCGCTTACTGTAGGGTTTTGCAAAAATTATCAAAATTTTAAGAGATATTCAATAAAAAAATCGCTTTTTCGACGATGCGTTTTTATTGTATGAAGATTTCTGCCTGGCGTTGGCGCATCAGTCTTAAATGTAGATTGATATATTTTTTCTCATCATCGTGGTGTTGTGGAAGTCCACTGCTGGACATAGGTCTTCCCAAGGAACGCTACGAAGAAGGCTCTTGAGCCGCCTCCATCCACCGCCTTCCTGCGACCTTGAAAGCGTCGTTGGTCTATCGAAATCGGCCTTCCTACACAGCGTCGCCACTCGAGAGCCTTTAGCCCCCAACGGATGTCAGTTATGTGAGCTACATAGTTTTTTTACTCAGAGGGGCTACATTTTTTTTACAAGAACAACTTTCTATAGGTAGTCGGTAACAGATCTGAGAAATTACTGTTATGTTATTATTAATATGTGATAGAGCATTGAATAAACCCAAGGAAAGTCAAAAAAAATCATTAGAGTCGCAGTGAGTCCAGCCTAAAAATAGACCCCTCCGTCTCCACCCGTGGATTTCATAAAATCCGGCTAAAGAATTATCCGGACTTGTTAGTAGGTAAGATTTGTTGGTATTTGATTTGTCCTGGCTGCTAGCTTATTAACGCCGGGTCGTGGGAAGCAATGGCGGCGATAAGCTCACCACTTGTCACGTTTATTCCCACGATGATCCCACGGTGAAAATAGGCACATTGAGGCTTTGCTTACTATTTCGGGGAAAAAGGCGTACTACCTACTGTCCAGCAATAGACGTCCCTCGGCTGATGATTATTATGTACCTGGACATGCCATAAAATATAGGTTGTTCCATAAAGAGAAGCTCCTAATTAAAAAAATATTAGAACCTCAATCCATCCATAGATAACCAACCCCACACGTATGGGTATGATGAAAAAAAAAAACAGTTCTAAATACCCCAACACCAAAAACCCCATTTTTTTTTAATTAAATTATTTATTTTATTAATTATTAAATTTATTGTTTTTCTTCTATTTTTGAGTGAAAATCTTAATGCGGTTCACAGAATACATCTACTTACCAAGTTTCAACAGCATAGCTCTTATAGTTTCTGAAAAAAGTGGCTGTGACATACACACAGATAGACAGACAGACAGACATGACGATCCATAAAGGGTTCGGTAGTTTGGCACCGGAACCCTAAAAAACAGCTACCTACTAAATGAAACCACAAGGAACAAAGCAGGACCCAGCTCTTTAATAGGCATGATAAAGACCTGCCTCAACAACTATCTGCGTACTAAGAAAAAGCCTCCTAATCAATGTTTGCATAGACAATTAAACGGGGGCATAGAGTCAATAGACGTGGGTGGTCTTGACTACTCCATGAACTCGTCGAAAATCACATGACTTTGCGTTTTAGACGAAACTGTGGTACATTTTTTGTGGGAAAGGTTTAAGTGTTGGTCACGTACAGAACACGGCAAAGATATTGATAAATAAAAAAAACAGATTTCAACTCTTCGGGAGTGTGCAAGATGGATATAAAATAACTAGTAGTAGTAGTATGACTTATTTGTGAAAGAGTTCGTCCGGGGAAGAACTACTACCATAGGTACCTATTTCTGCCGCAAAGTAATAGTGCTTGCATTGTTGTGTTCCGGTTTGAAGGTTAAGGGTGCCGGTGAAATTACAGTCACATGATACTTTTCATTGTTATGTCTCAGGGTGGCGGGCCCAGTGCAATGCCATACATAGGGTGCGTCCTAGGTGGACGTGACTTATGAAGTACCTATTGTTCATAGGCAGAGGGTACCACTTAACATCAGGTGGGCCATCTGCTTGAACCGTCATTCCAAGTAGTATAAAAAAAAATCAAGCGAACTCAATCATAGCTCCAATTGAGATAAATAAACACAATCGAGATATAATAATTAATTCTACCCCACAACAGATTCGTCACAACTTCAATTAATTATTTTAAAACCAGGATTAAAACCAAATAGCAAAACGCGTGTCAGACAAGCGCGCCCACTTCGCGCGACACGGATGACTGGTTTTTGGACGAAACTCGCACGCTTATAAACTCCTTGATTATATACTTCCCGCGCTTTTTTTTAATTCTATTCAATATTTTCACTAATAAACTTGGATCATTGCAGGCCGAGTATAAAGAAAGTAATTTGGGATATCCAAGGATATTGTTATAGCTGCCCATAAAAACCTTTAGGTATTTAAAGTGTTTGCTTTCACTTGTGGCGCGAAATTCAAATTTGTTCGTGTTTTTTTCTCATCACAGCTCATCAAAACTTATTCAGATAGCGAAAACTAATTCACCAGTACTTATATGACCTAACACACAAGTTTTAATTTATAGTATCACATAAATATCATTAGTTTAGCTACGATTGTGCTTCAATGGTTTTTACAGTGTTTTTTTGTTGGTCACATTCATAGCCAAACTAATGATATTTATGTGATACTATAAATTCAAACTTGTGTGTTAGGTCATATAATTACAGGCAAATTAGTTTTCGCTACCTATCTGAAGTAGTATTGATGAGCTGTGATGACCAAAAAACACGAAAAAAAATGAATTTCGCGCCACAAGCTAAATCAACCACCTTAACGTCCATGGGGTATGTGTCTGTGAGGTTATAGGGAGTAGGTATTATCTAATAGAAGGTAAGTAAGTAGGAGGTACTATTTCACAGTGAATTAAATCGCGATAGAGGTGCGATCGTTTTATTAAAAAAAAACCGTGTTTGCTTTGTGATTTAATTAATAACCCTGCATAAACAGCGTAGCGAAAATTCTACGTCTATGGCATAAACAGTAGTATTCTAAACTGAATCAATAGATGTAGATACAAGCTGTAGTTTTTTTTTTCAGTTCACAAATTTTGTGTTGTTTAAGTACTTATATTTTATTTTATTGATGCGTCCCCCCAATGCATCCATACAAAATCCATCACCCTTGGAAATCAAGACTCGATAGTTTTCACAAGAAAATGTCGTAAAATTAAAATTTAAAATTTAACTGTTTTTCAAAATCCTGAAAGCTCCGTCTACGACTGGCGGTAACGCCAACCTAACACCAATGTCAATGGTGTTATATCCACCCACAGATTGATCAAGTTACAGCAATTACTCGTATAACGTGAAAATCACCTTTTGTAGTAGTTCGTCATAATTGTCAAATCATCCAATAATATTTTAAACTACCCGCAGTAACCCTCCTAAGCAATCCTCCCACACGAATCACCAAAAGTCAGACCACCTGGCGACTTAAATCACTCTCATTAAGCACATTACGGGCTCATCCCTTCACCCTTACCTGCAACCCTCTTCCCACGGCGCACTGTCCCTCACATTAAAAAATACTTGTAATAACAAAATTATCATATGCGCGCGTCCGAGCTTCCGCCGATCTATTTGAGGGTGACCGGTAACTGTCAGTTTGACAGCAAATTTTTAGTGTTGCCAGCGCTTAATATGTAATTTGTCGGGATGGGTATTGTGATAAGCGGAGGGTGTTTGATTGATTAAATAAGTGTGCACAATGGAGATAGGTGGTGGTTAAACGCGTCTAATGATAAGGGGTGCTTTGTGAACTGCAGATAACGCATGAGACGACACGCGTTGATAAAACACGAACTTTTTTAATACACTTGATGATGATATGACTAGGTACATGTCTAGAGATCACCATGATCAACACCAGACTATGCCAGCGGAGATTCACTACCAAATTAAACCAAGATCTCCGACATAGCTCTCAGAATTAGCAAGTTCAAGTGACAATGGACAGACCATATAGCTCGATAGAGCACGACGGCCTCCGTACCTCTATATTATGTAGCGAAATAAGAGAACTCTAGGAATGTAAATTCCAAAAAAAAAGTATAATTGGTTAGTTATAGGTTGTTTTTATAATTTAAATGTTTTTTTTGGACCTGCAATTGTGTGATTTTGATTTCAAATATTTCATGACATTAAAAATTATTTGATACGGTACTTTATTAATTACTAATTTGTTCACAGCGTTTAATAATGTGACTTGAACTCAGGTAGAGTACGCGTCATGTAAAAATAACGCTGGAACGTATGAAGAAGTATGACCGCCAGCGTTCTTTTTACATGACGCGCATTATACCTAACTATTTTTATATGCAGTTAATATCATTATACTTAATAATAATTGCATGCATAATTATTTAATATCTCTAATTTAACCACATTTTAAGCAATAAATAAATTTCATTTCATTAGCTCGCAGAACTAACAACCGTTTGGAAATAAATGTTTTTAAGTGGTGAGTAGTGGCGACTTCGAATGGACCAAATGGATGGTGGATGGAGGCGGCTGAAGACCGTTCAGCGTGGCATTTTATGGGAGAGGCCTAGGTCCAGTAGTGGAATTCTATACGGTGACACTAATCATCATTGTCTTGCCCTTTTCCCAATTTAAGGTATAGTATAGGGTGACACTAATGAACCCCAGTAATAATACAGAGTTGTAGTCTGCTATCGAACTGCTAGAAAGATGATGTTCATGTGAGAAAAACTATACCTAGTGCTAGGTTTGAGCAACAATAACTATAGGTAGGTACTGTAACATCTCTGGGTCTGGTAGAGAGCTTTGGTATAATATAACCTTTAGTAGATAGGCAGAGGCTTTGGTAGAGACTGGGCTATCGGCAGAGCTGCTAGTTGAACCTTCAGATATATATTATTAGAGACTGTTGCCATTGGCCACTTTCTACGTGACCAGTCTTAGATGTTGCATGGATTTTGCACACATACAGCTGTGACGATTTCAATATAACTTATGGATCAGAACCCTCAGGGCGCGAGTCTCACTAGCACTTGTCCGTTTTTTTAACAACAGACAGTTAAAAGGGGATCTATCCGCGTGCCATATTGCACAAAAAGCACATTCACTTCCGTTCGTAATCACGTAGTATGGAATCCATCAGTAGGTACATAATATGAATAATTTTATCGGAAAAATTACATCATCATTGTGTTACCTATATTAATTTATCTTTTGTTAGAAGTCCTTTGCTATTAATAATTTAGCTAATTTGTAAGTCAATAGATGTCTAGAGGACAATTAAGATTATGATAGCTAAGATTTCACATTGTAATTTTATACAGCCATATCTTATTTGACCGAGCGAAGTCCTTGCAAATAAATGTCAACATTTGCTTTCATCTGTCCGGGTGTAGGTATATTGGTACTCGCGCACAGGTCGTACTCTTCAACTAATCTTGATGAAAGTTGATAAATTTTAGTTTTTTTTGACGTCGTCGATTTTTGGTTGGAGGAGTATTTCCCCAAAAAGGGCGAAGTATGCTGCGGGGCCGTTACTGGCCGATTTTAATAATACATTCGGCAGAAACATTCGGTACTCGAGTTTCGAATGAGCAAAATCGGTCAAGAGGTTGTCAAAATATACCGAGATTATGCAAGTATTGCCCGATTTAAAAATTCTCGGTCGGTTTAACAGGTGTATGTCGTAAACTATCAATAAAATAATAAAAATCAAAATAGTGCTGGACAGTTCACACAACATTATCTAGCCCCAAGCTAAGGAGAGCATGTGTTGGGTACTAGATAACTTACAATACATTCCATAGATAGATACTTTTTGATTATGCATAGAAAATACCCAGAAGTCCAGAACACTCGGAAAATCCACAGATCGTACAAATATTTGTTCCGAGGCGGGAATCGAACCCGCAACCTCCTGTGTCGCAGGCGAACCTTCGCCTGCCGCGGCGCCGCGCCACAGAGGTCGTCATATTATTTTAACGATTTGTACAATTATGGTAAATCCCCCCTTTGCAATCTTGGGGGAGTCCCCAACAATGACCTCTAAAGGCTGATGATGATGATGATGGTTAAATACTGCTATTCCCTCATCTCCCACACCATTTCTCTCTTCGCGCAGGCTTAGTAGGTACCTCAGCCATATTCCTGCATAGCTGTGGTGTGACCCCGCGCCACGACACAGGTGGAGCCATAATCAAATTATACAAATTGCAACATACAATATTCATTGCTAGGGACGTCCGTTTTATCGATAGCATTGCAGAACTTTTTATCTCCAATTTTTATTTTTCTTACACTTCTCAATTTTGGTAAAGCTTAACTGTGTCGTGCCTAAGATGCTGTGATGTGTCCCTTCCGTCTCCTCCCGTGGATGTCGTAAAAGCAGACTAATGGATTAGGGGATGAGCAGCAGCATCCACCTGATACCTCAACACCAATGCGCTCACCAATCAGATTGCTAAGCGTGGTGATTATGGTAAATCCCCCCCATTGTATTCTATGGGGGAGGCCTCGTTCAGCAGTGGATGTCTAAAGGCTGCTGCTGATGATGATGATGACTCTCTTTTAGACGTCCAGTCGTCAAGTATGTCATAGACAAGGGAAACCTGTAAAACAAACATTATGAAAGGACATCTGTAGCATTTGACGACTTCTGTGGCGTGATGGGCGAAGGTTCGCCTGCGATGCAGGAGGTTGCGGGTTCGATTCCCGCCTCGGGACAAATATTTGTACGATCTGCAGATATTTGTTCAGGGTGTTCTGGATATTTTTTATGCATAATAAAAATATCTATCTATGTAATGTATTGTATTAAGTATATTAGTTATCTAGTACCCATAAAACAAGCTCTGCTTAGGGATAGATAATGTTGTGTGAACTGTCCAGCATTATTTATTATTTATTTATTTACCTACATAAAGGTCTTGCTCTTGGAAGATCTCGAGAACAGCTCATGTCGTCACAAAATCACAATTTTTCGTCTCTAAAAACGCATGGTGATGAATGCTACCAACAGCTACAACAGAATATGTCAGCTCTTATCCATAATGCACTTATCGATGTTTATCGATAAATCTCATCACTAGACAGTCGACAAGTGTGATTAATTCATACGCAGTAATGAGGTCGTGCTTTTTAGCGGTGGACAGTAGCTATGGTACCTATAGTATACGAGAGCTTTTCCTTAATCGACGACACGACACCTAACTAGTATCTTTAATATGGGCTTGGTTAAGTGTTTTCCTTAATCTACGATTGCAACACTCATAACCAAGCCCATATAAAAGATACTAGGTAGTACCTACTTACCTACCAGACGAAAAAGCTGTTTTTTCTACCTAGTAGTACCTACAGCTTTTACGTCCGGTAAGTACCGACCACCACCTAGTTCTGCCGCAAAGCACTCGTGATCGGTTTGAAGGGTATGGGTGCCAGTGAAATTACATGCACATGCGACTTTCATCTTTTTCTTTAGGTGGTGGGCCCAGTGCAATGCCGCATAGGGCGCGTTCTAGGTGGGCATGACCTATGAGATAGCACAGTTCATTGGCAGAGGGTACCGCTTAACATCAGGTAGGCCGGTACATCAGCTCGTTCCGTCATTTTAAGTTGTATATTTTAAAAAACTCAGAGACACATGCCATTGCCACTCCGCAATAACATAACACCCAACAGTCACATAATATAGTCCTGTTCCCACACTAGGATTCCCTGTGTCGTGGGTATCAGGAACTACGAGTACTATTGGTACTATAACACCCAGACCCGGAACAAATATTTGCAGATCATACAAACATTTGTCCCGCAGCGGGAATCGAATCCGCAACCTCTCGCATCTCAGCCGGCTACTCGCCCGACGCGCTACACTCCACTACAGAGTTCGTCAATGTTTCGATGTTTTTGTGTATTGCTTCGCAAATACAGTTGATTCCGGAATCGCGTCGGATCCGAGTCGTGTCGATGTGAAGAGGGCCTGTAGCCGCGATTGATTCGTGCCCAATTTGTCGCTCTGCGGTTGAGTGCATATTTTATTAGCAGGCCTGCGTATACCGCCATCGAATATTCAAGTAATAGTCGACATTATGGATGTTTTAAGAATTATACAAATTACTTTTACCTACTTTGGTCAATGATTCTGTTTTTGCGGCATAAGTAATTTGAATATTTTTTATAATGATGATTTATAAGTGAAAACCAAGCATTTAAAATTAGGGATCAGACCGTGAGATGATCGAAATCAGCCCAAACACTGCCAGATACCGCTACCGCGTATGTTTACCGCAAAAAAAAACATTTACTGTGGCTCCACAATTCCAGGACATTCCCCTCACCATCTCTACGAGCATTGGGATTCTAGGCATCGACATCTCTAGTGACGTCCAGTACCGTAGTCACTAAGAACATAAGGTCAAGCTGGCTGCCAAAAAGTTGGGTGTACTTAACAGAGCGAAGCTGTACTTCACTGCGGGGCAAAGGTTGCTTCTCTATAAGTCGCAAGTCCGGCCCCACATGGAGTACTGCTGTCAACTCTGGGCAGGAGCACCTGGATACCAGCTTATTATAATGCATCTGCCATAAACAAAATAACTTAGATTATGTAGGTAGAGTCCGCGCCACGACTGAAGTCCTGTGACTGGAGCGCTAGTTTCTATGCGCAAAAGTGCAAAAGCGAAAATCTACCTCTGTAATCCGTTAGTTCCTCAAAAGGCCGTCGGACTCCAGTCGTGGCGCGGACTTTATTACTTTTTTCTTATTATGGTAACGTATCTCGACGACCTCTGTGGCGCGGCGGGCGAAGGTTGGCCTGCGACACAGGAGGTTGCGGGTTCGATTCCCGCCTCGGAACAAATATTTGTGCGATCGCAGATATTTGTTCAGGGTGTTTTTTATGTATAATCAAAAAATATCTATCTAGATGTTATATATTGTATTAAGTATATCAGTTATCTAGTACCCATAACACAAGCTCTGCTTAGCTTGGGGCTTGATAATGTTGTGCGAACTGTCCAGCATTATTATTTATTTATAAACAAAAAAATATGACACACCATTGAGGTAAGGTAAGTACGTGGTACATAATATTACCTCAATGTGACACACTTATATTTACCAGGTTTTACTTGAACGGACGATCATTTACAAACCTAACAACCATCAAATGAGCATCACCTCACTTTCCCACATGACGTGTCCAGGATGTTCCCACCCAAGCTACCGCACTAGCCGCCGCGCAGCCGCCACGCAGCCGCCTCGCAGTCGCCACGCGACCGCCACGCGCCCTTCTCATTACAATAAAACGAATAAAAACATTGAAAAGATATGAAAACATTGAATGTTGTTTTACTCTTGAATAAATTGGTTCCGGGCAGGGCAGGGGTTAAAATGTAATTGAACTCATTATTAACCCATAACAATACAATATTGGCCCGTGGCAAATTGTGACAAGCTAAGTGTTTTTTTTTAAACATATTCTTTGGTTTGACCACGCTCTCACCTGTTGGTAAGTGACGATGCGGCTGACGATGGAGCACGAAAGTCTAGAAGGCACCTATTCACTCTTGCCTTAACTTTTTTTTTCTTTTTTTTGTACTTCTTGGGATGGCGGATCAAGCAGATGGTCCACCTGATGTTAAGTGGTACCCTCTGCCTATGAACGGTGCTTTATCACATAGGTCACGTCCACCTACGACACCCTATGTGGCATTGCATTGCACCCGCCACCCTGAGACATAAAGATGAAAAGTCTCATTTGCCTGTAATTTCACCGGCACCCTTACCCTTCAAACCGGAACACAGCAATGCGAGCACTACTGCTTTGCGGCAGAAATAGGTATGGTGGTAGTACATCCCTGTACGAACTCTTTCACAAAAAAGCTCTACTACTAATACTACACCTACCCTGGTTACGTATGGTATGGGTATGGTTAGGGACATGGTTCATTCACCATATGAGTAGATACCCATATTATAGTTTTCAGGAAAGACAGACGACGGCAACGAGTTCCATTCCTCAGCAGTTCGCATTCAAAGTAGGAACCGAAACGCTTAGTGCGAATTGCGGGTATACCGATGACATGTTTGCTGTGTCGTGTCCAACCTAAGAACGAATACCCCTCCGTCGCCTCCCATGGATGTCGAAAGAGTTAACGAAGGGATTTCACCAGGGGGATAAGCAGCATTTATCTGAATACTCTATAGCAATCCTCCTGCCAAGCGGGGCAAATCCCGCATTGCATTCTATGACGACCTCTCTGGCGCGGCGGGCGAAGGTTCGCCTGCAACGCAGGAGGTTGCGGGTTCGATTCCCGCCTCGGAACAAATATTTGTGCGATCTGCAGATATTTGCTCAGGGTGCTCTGGGTATTTTCTACGTATAATAAATAATATATATGGCTGGGGATTTTAACTTGGGAAAAATAATGTGGTCGGAATTACCTGGCGTCAGACATTTGCATCCAACTATTAACTGTAACTTCGGATCCCTTTTCGTTGATTTCATGGATGAAAATTCCCTAAAGCAGTTTAATTATTTTGTTAATAAGAAAGACAGAACACTTGACTTGATTTTATCTAATACAGCTGAACTTATAATTATAGAAAAACATAATTCCCTTAGCAAAGTGGATGATCACCACCCACCTCTAGACATAACGGTATTGGTTGGGAAAAAAGAAGTTCTGAGTGAGAAAACTGATGAAAGGTTTATTTTTACAAAGCTGATTATGATGGGATTGTGACTAACTTAAATGAGGTACATTGGTTGGATCTGTTTGTTGAATGTGGGGATGTAAATTTTATGCTGTCGAAGTTTTATAATAATTTAAATGAAATAATCTTAAAAAACGTACCTAAAACTAAGCCTAAAAGTAAGAAATATCCAATTTGGTTCAATAGAAAACTTATATCATTATTAAGAGATAAAAATAAATATAGACAAAAATATAAAACACATAAAAATCCTTTGGATCTAATCAAATTTGAAGTTTTGAGAGACGATTGCGAATTTAATATTAAAGAGTGTTATAAAAACTATATTGAGATGATTGAATCTAACATAGCTAAAAACCCTAAATACTTCTGGACACATTTAAAAAATTTAAAACAGTCACCAAATGATTTTCCCTCAGAGATGATTCTTGATGGTATAGTGGCATCTGAAGGAGCTGACATCTGTAATTTATTCGCTAGGTTTTTCTCATCTGTATATGACACTAATGATCCTCCTGGTGATTGTATAGTACCCCCTCCAGTTTTCAATAGTTCTTTGTGCACCGTATGTTTTTCTCAAGTTGATGTCTTTCATAAACTAAAAAGACTTGATACACGTAAGGGAGCTGGTCCCGATAATTTACCGCCTATCTTCATCGTTAGGTGTGCTGAGTCCCTTTCATTGCCCATCTGCATGATATATAATAAATCTTTACAGACAGGGATGTTTCCTGAAGCCTGGAAGTGTGCAAGAATAGTGCCTGTTTATAAGAAAGGTGGGCGTAACGGTATTATTAATTACCGGCCTATATCTATTATCTCAGTGTTTCCCAAAACTTTTGAATCTCTTTTGCATCCACTTTTCCTTCGCCACGTTCATCAGGCTCTTTCTGTCAATCAACATGGGTTTGTACGTTCTAGATCTACCGCCACAAGTCTATCTAATTTTGTAACTTTCCTTTCTGACTCAGTTGACTCGCGTATACAGATTGATACCGTTTATACGGACTTTTCTAAGGCGTTTGATCGAGTAAACCATAAATTGCTGGTAAAGAAACTATCTTCTTTTGGTTTCGGAGGACTTTTATTAATGTGGTTGTCGTCATATCTTAATGGTAGGTCGTCATACGTTGTTATTAAGGGCTATGCCTCTCAGCCTTATTATGCCAAGTCAGGAGTTCCGCAGGGTTCTATCTTAGGACCCCTCTTGTTTAACATATTTATTAATGATATCACGGATTGTATTTTGAATTCTAAGTGTTTTATTTTCGCGGACGACTTGAAAATTGCAAAACAGATACACCGCGATAATGATGTTAATTTACTTCAGGAAGACGTTGACAGACTAACGGATTGGTGTGCACGTAATAGGATGCTTTTGAACCCTGATAAGTGTTCTTACATTAAATTCACACGTAACCATGTGAATGTGATAGACTCAATTTACAGAATTAATGGCATTCAACTCAATGAACTAAAGGCGGTCCGCGATTTAGGAATAACATTTGATTCTAAACTACATTTTGGTCTGCATATCGATAATATCTGCAAATCTGCGCGTAGTTTGCTAGGATTTGTTTTCAGAAATAGTAAAGTATTCAAGAATCCGAACACTAGGAAACTATTATACACCACTTTAGTTAGAAGCAAGCTTGAATATTGTTCAATTATATGGAACCCTAATTATCAGGTTCACAAAGATCGTATAGAAGGCATACAGAGGCGGTTTACTCGGTTTTATTCATATGGATTTAATAAGCGTGCACCATATGTTGACCGTCTTAAGACTTTCAAGCTAGCAACGCTGTCTGATAGGCGTAAAGTTAGTGATATTGTATTTTTGTTCAAGCAGTTGAATAATGTATTTGATAACCCGGACCTGCTAACTTGTATACAATTTGGCGTCCCATCACGCTTGCCGCGGTACCCTGCGTCATTACTAAAGCATAAAACTTATAAAACGAATCCCGGTTACCATTCTCTTATACCAAGACTGTGTAGATTACTCAAGGAGTTATCAAGCAAAGATAATACCATAGACATCTTTAATGATAAGCTGACTACGTTCAAAACTAAAATATATAGGGTCTTGAACCCTAAATCCACGTGATTGTATAAAGGGTACGTAAATTTTAATTCAATGTTTTTTTTTTTTTTTTTAGTTAGGTTTTTTGTTCAATTGTTTGTTTTATAGCATGTCAAAAAAAACAGATTGTATTTTTTTTTAAAATTTAATTACTTAATTTATTTTTCTGATGCCTTGATGATTATAATTATGTAAGCAAGTTGTGTTGTATTGTCTGCCATCATTGGCCTTATTATGTCGTCTTTTTTTTTAACTACCTTATGTTTATGCAAAATGTTTAGTGCACGATGTGTTCATCTGTAATTGGAATTGCATGTTAATTAGATCTTAAGCTAGCAATATTAAGCACCCAACCATGTAAATTCTGTTGATGTTCCATAATAAAAAATTAAATTAAATTATATATCTTTGTAATGTATTGTATTAAGTATATCAGTTATCTAGTACCCATAACAAAAGCTCTGCTTAGCTTAGGGCTAGATAATGTTGTGTGATCTGTCCAGCATTATTTATTCATTATATTATTATATGAGCCTTCGTCCAGCAGGCCGCGAGGCGTCGGCGATCACAATATGTGTGATAAGCAATAAATAGTGTTTTTTATGTGTATGCTAGTTTCTAAGATATTTATGTTGATATGGGCTTACTGTTTAGGTTTAGTGCATTTCTCACTAAGCCTGAAATAAAGATTTTGAATTTGAATTTGAATTTGAGTTAACCAAATACTAGCTAGATTTTTCCCTTCCTAGTGAACCTACTAATTCGGGAACTATAAAATAAAAAAATAGCATTTCAATGATTGATATAATTATTTATTCGGTCGTCATTTCCAATTAATTTAAATTAACAGTGATAAAATGAGTATTACAGCATTAGGCAGTATTTTTTGTTCTTTCTGTTATATTCAGATAAACTATTAATCTATTTAAATGAAAGTCATATTTTGTAAACTTAATAAATACCTATGCTAATTCTCATTTTCACCAACCGAATACGTAACAGTAACACTTACATTACAGGACGAAAGTCCTACGACACTTGATGTTGTACAAGTACAGTTGTGGTCATATAATTAAGAACGATTTGAAGTTCTAGAAGTTTTTTATTTAAATCGTATCATACACAGAGATGTGTACCTTCTGAGAAGCAACTAGTTATGTTATATAATAGTCACATTAATAGAGCAACCTGACTTAAGAATAAAGTATGAAATCGCTAACTATTTTTTGCACATTTTATTGATTTTATCAAAGTAACACATTCAAATAGTACTGAAACTGGACAAATAATTAAGAACGATTTATTTAACTGCTCGGGAACTGTTTTGTATGACACTTAGATTTAAAAAATCACAATATTATGTAGCACAGGAAACATAAAAAGAAATTTAATAAATATTTAACTAAAATTAATAGTTAATAGCATATCCACGGCTTTTAATTACAGCTTTTCACCGGCGAGGCATTGACTCTATTAATTTTTGACATTTCGCAAGAGAAATAGAGTTCCATTCTTCTAAAAAAACTTCATACAGCTCTCTTAAATTTCCACACTTTGTATTTGAAACCTTTTTCTTTACTTCAAACCACAGATTCTCTATTGGGTTTAGATCTGGACTGTTAGCAGGCCAGTCTAAGACAGAAACTAATTGCGCTGTAAGAAATTCCTATACGGTGCGTGCAGTGTGCTTTGGATCATTGTCATGCTGGAATGTCCAAATGACCGGTAGAACGTCTTCAGCGTATGGTAACATTGTTTCTTCCAGTATATTTTTGTATTGGAACTGATCCATGTTACCTTCTATCAACTTTACAGGTCCTACACCATGTCCAGAAAAGCAACCCCAAATTTTCACATTTCCACCACCGTGCTTTAATGTAACTTTCGTGTACTTTGGGTCGAATGCTGTATTCGGGGGACGTCGTACATATCGTTTTCCATCAGAACATACTCTGTTTATTTTCGTCTCGTCAGAAAAAAGTACATTTTTCCACTGTTGCTCAGTCCAGTTTTCATACTTTCTCGCAAATGCAAGCCGGGCTTGCCTGTGGCAAAGTTTTAACATGGGTACCTTTCTTGCTATCCTACCGTGCAATTTTTCTTCTACCAAACGTCTTCGAATAGTGCGTGCTGAGATTGCTGAAGGGTTGTTTTCACCAAAATATTCTTTTCTAAGCTCATTGGACCCTTTAAAAGGATTTTGTTTTGCCATACGAACGATGTTTCGGTCATCTCGAGGAGTTGTTTTTCTCTGTTTAGGTACACGTGGAACATTCGAAGTAGTTTGATACGTAGCAAAATGCTTTACAGCGTGGAAAACCATCGTTTTTGAACATTGCAGATGGTCGGCTATCTTTTTATAAGACCAATTCTTCCGGCAACGTTTTATTATTACTTCCCTTGTAGATTTATCACAACTTTTATTTTTTCCCATTGTTTTTTCTAAAGAAGCAATCACCTTTAATCATTTACAGCACGTAATGGCGCCAAAATTATACAAACAGTAACAAATCGACTGAGTGTTCTCTATTTAAATTTGAATAAAGGTATAAACTACTTAGCGTTCTTAATTACGTGACCAGCCAGTAATAAGGAATACTTTGTTTAAAAGTAGTGTAAAAAGTTTGCCTATTGATTTTTAGCCAATCATGTGTATCAATGAATACAGTGGTAATATGGAAATGTTTTACGATACCGAGAGAAATAAAAACAAATGCATACAATTAGTTTTGCATCTTAGTTGGAAAAAATCTTCCCTTTATATCAGCGTTCTTAATTATATGGCCACCACTGTATATTAAACCTGTAAATTTGACGTGTGTTAGCTGTACCTTTAAACAAGTATTGACTGGTGAAAATGAGCATTAGACTATCAAGTTATGTTCGTCAAGCTGGTAGTCATTTTCATAGTAATTAGGTATGTCCCGAATCATTACGTGCAGTTACTAAAAACATGTAAAAAAACAACTTACTTTCCCTTGTAAGTTAAAGTTCACGGGATTTGGCGCAGCCAGAAGGATCTACTAGGTAAGAGCATTTAATTATCAAGTTACGTTCATCAAATTAGTTGCCATTTTCTGAGTAATAATTTCCAGAATAATTTCTTGCATAGTTACTACAATCATGTTAAGAAAACTTCTGGTAGAAATTAATGTTCACGGGGGTTGGCGCAGCCAAAAGGGTCACATGCGCAGTTTTACCCAAAATATAAGTCCGATCGACTGTTTTCGTTTGCGCAGAAAAGCGCAGACTGATATCCGACGGTAGCCAAACGTATAGTATAGCTCTGTCCCGCTCACATCTAAGAGTTGACTGATAAACAACCGGCCGCGATTTTGCCGCGAAATCGATTAACCAATAACAGCGCAAGATTTTAGCGCGCGATTGCTATTGGTAGAAAGAAGGTTCCTGCGCTATAGAAATTGGTCTACGGCGCAGGTACATCGGGGCGACTTATATTTTGGGAAAAACTGTAATCCTACTATATTTTTAAAATAAAATTATTTCGTACACAACCCGACTTTATTTATGTATGAAATTAAGCTATGGCTACATAGGCTTCCTTATTTAATTGGCTTACGTTAAAGATACGAGTTATATGATAAGTGTAACTATATCACGTTTATACAGCACTTTACCTATGGGCGGACACGTTACAAATATAAGGCACCATGTGTAGAAAATGACAATTGATGAAATAATATACGATCTTTTCACAATACTGTTACTACTTGAGAATGTCAGATTTTTGAATCCAAGGTAACAAAATTAATATGGATCGAATCTTGAAATGAGTGTACTTTCACATGTACCACAACCACACCACAACCACAACCACAGCACGTGGGCGGGCGTTGATTTGTATGAAAATTAATAGTTTAATTCACACGGACTACATTTTGCCGTCAAACGCAACTGTGTTGGCTATACCGACCACATCGCAACCACAACGCGACCACCAGCGACACCGCGCACTAGCGGCCGGCCACCATCGACAAATTGTAGTAACCACAACGCAACTGCAAGAAGTAACAGTGACGCTATTCACACGTAACCACTGCTTCACCACTTTTTATCGCTGCGATGTGGTGTGGTTGTGGTACTCCCTAAATACATTTTAAAAGAAGCTGGAAGTCGGTGGATGGTGTTGGGTCATGAACGTACATCGTAGCATTGTGATGGGAGGTCTTCGTTCAGCAGGGTACTTCTTTAGGCTGTAGAATGTTACTGATGATGAATTTTAATCTAATTATTTTTTCATCAATTGACTATCTCCATGTACTTACAGTAAGTACTAGTAATTTCTAATATTGATTATGATTAGGTAATCTAGAATACCTATTTTTTTAGTCTAACACACTTCACTCATTAGCTGTTAAAATATTAATTAAAACATTTCTATCTACAATAGCTTCCTACATAAGATGGATGCTTCACGCTTGAGGTGCGAAATTCAAATTGTTTTGGTGTTTTTGATCATTCCATCTCGTGAACACTTCTTCAGATAGCGAGAGTTGATTTCGCGGGAACTAGGAGACTTATCACGCATGTTTTAATTGATAGTATCTCATAAAAATCATCAGTTTAGCTACGATACCCCTAACAAAAAAACACTGTAAAAATGTGTTTAGGGGGATCGTAGTTAAACTGATGATATTTATGAGATACTATCAATTAAAACATGTCTGTTAAGTCTCCTAGTTCTCGCGAAATCAACTTTCGCTATCTGAAGAAATGTTCACGAGCTGGAATGAGCAAAAAACACCAAAAAAATTGAATTTCACGCCTCAAAGGAGAGCATCCACCTTAAAACTAGGCCCACAATAAGTACAAATTTGATCAAATTCAAATAGCATAATGAACACCTTACTCTCTAAGTTACTTACTAAAAATTAGTCATAAATTCAATTTGGTATGTTACTTAAGTGTTAGTTCAATAAATTAGGAAGTTCAGTCTATGCTAAAAGTGTCGGTGGTTAGTGTGTTGGGAATATTTATTGTAGAAAAAAATAAAAATCTATTAATAATAAGACGGTAGGTCTATTTTTTTATATAAGCTCGTAGAAGCTACATTCAGGATGTAACATAATATCCTTATAAACCCGGGGAGGGGATATTCTACAAATTAAAAGGCGAATATCTTTTTTTTTTTTTTTTTTATTGTACTAGAATGACGAAACAAGCAAATGGCCCACCTGATGTTAAGCGGTAACCTCTGCCTATGAACAGTGCATTACCTCATAGGTCACGTTCACCAAGGACGCGCCCTATGTCGCATTGCACTGCGCCCGCCACCCTGAGACATAAAGATGAAAAGTCTCATGTGCCTGTGGTTCTACGACTTTTGAAATTTTGCTTTTTTTAATTCATGTTATGCCTCGTTAAAAACCTGAAATTCCTCACGAAATGATCCCAACACAACATGAGGATGTTACGGTACATTAAGGTACCTTACGTAGGGCTGCCTCATGTTGTGTTATGTACATTTCTGGGGGAATTTCAGGATTTGTACAAGAAATTTCATGAAAGAAAAACTTCAAAATTTCTAAAGCCGTAGAACTAAAGTTATTCGCCATTATGTGTAGAATACACCCCGGGCTTATAGGGATATTATGTTACACCCTATATAAATCGTTAGAAAAGCCCTTCAGGTACTCTGACAGATCTGATATTTAGTCACATTGAATTGTGTGGACTCATACCATTATTGTATAATGCAGTATCAGTAGGCACTGTTATTAATGATTTAAGATTTATTGTATGCAAATTTGGAAATCAATAAATTACTGAATACTCAATTAGTGCGGGAGAACAATGATTTTAATTTGTATAAGACAATGCTATTAAATGTTTTGGAAACTGTACCTACCAATAATATATGTACCTAACTCAAAAAAAGTAAATTATTAAATAATGAATCATGGACACGATTTTATAATAGCATTACTTGTTTTTAAAATACGTAATGACATTTTGGAGTCTAGGGCATATCTAACGTAAAATTTACAATCTTTGATTCCTACAGTAGCACAGTGTATGTATGATAAATCTATGTATAATTGCAATAATTAAAATAATGTGCACGAGTGTAACAATATTAGAGAGCACACACACACACAAACACACACGCGCTAAGAAAACATAATTAATATGTCTAAATTAACTCCGCATTTCAGATTAAATACATTATAAAATATTATGAGTTAAAACATAATAATAATAGAATGTTACCTTTGTTAGCACACGATAAAAATCTAGCATTGAAACAACACTATGATAAACAAATATTTGGATATAAGATAATAATTAAATAATTAGATAATAAACGTAAAGATGAAGGGTACCTAATATTATCATATTATTCGTATATTCACACACATTGTAAAGTGTGTTTGCTAGCGTATACGATTATCGAATTAACACAATTATTACATAATATACATTATAGGTGTCAAAACCAGATTGGACGAAAAATTTAAAAGTCAACGAATTACTCAACAGCTGTGGTTCAGCTAAAATCAAAGCATTGGTCAAGACACCGCTTATATGAAATACTTGATACTAGATATTTGGTAAAAACTTGTATGTAAAACGCACGCAACTTTAAGATGGTCACAGACGGTGAATATGCTATAATATTTTATCTTAAGATCATTCTGCACTATACTACGACAAGAGAAGCACCTTTTTCCTTCTCTTTCACAAGTATGACGCTGTTTCAATCATCTTAAGATAAAATACTATAGCATGTTAACCGTCTGTGACCATCTTTAGGCGGGACATTAAATCAGAAAAATTAGAAATTAAATATACAATTGAAAAGGTTATACTGTCGCTTGAAATAAACATTATGTATAATATCAGCTATACATACACTTAATTATACATTGAATATACTTATAAGCAATGTGAGCAAAACGATTCTAGCACCGATATAAATACACAATATAGTATAATAATTTTGAGACAGCAATAAAATAACAAAATTTAAAAAAACGTATGCCTTGACAAAAATTAACTGACAAATCAAATTAGCAGCATGAAGCAAAATAGCAATTCTAGTATATATGTTATAGGTCGCGCAACGAGTAATGAGCGCTGACCTTCAATGCGCAGTCAACCCCCCCACGAAATATTCAAATAATCCTTTATTAGGCCAGGCGAGGCTTTTTTATGCAGTTTTATTTGCTTTAAACGGCCCTTAAGGCATAACCTAGCCTAAGTTACCCCCGGGGTAATGTAAGGATTCTAACATCTTATACACATCTAAATAGGTTAAGGAATTTTGAAGATACGTGGAATACGAAACACACATAAACCCTAAAATATTTTTTGGAAATTTATGTTAAACAATCACAAATTTATAATAAATTTGAGACAAAAACAATCACAAATGTTACATAATAATATGAGCAAACACAAAAACATCACAATAATTAAAAAACTGATGATTAAGAACAACGTTTTTTTAGTCATAATACGACATACAGAATATTTGACAAATTCTCATAATATAAGTAGGTACCTACTACATTTTTTTATAATCTCACAATTTGATCAATAATTAGATAAATAAAATAAGTTTTTTAAATACAAGCTTTCATAAAATTAGTGATCGTAACCGTGTGCTGATCAAAATGAGCCTAAACACGGCCAGTCGGCCTTCCGTCTCCATCATCAGATCAGCTCGCTGTCACCATCATATTGTATTGTCATGAGAAATTCTTCAAAATTCAGTTGCAGTTTCCACCCGGATTCCACCCAGATAACATACATTGCATTGCAAGTTAAATAAAAGCTTGTAAAAAACGCTCAAAACTAGCAGTATTGACAAGATGTGAATAGATAAATAATAATGGAAGATTCTCAGTTAGGGCTGAGATTTGTAGTAAAAGAACTGCTAGCGTTTTAAAACTTAAATTTTTAATATGTCTTTAACTTTACTAATGCACTTAAATTACATATTGTTTCTTGATGATTCTCGGAAAAATGACAAGCACGAGATAGCGTCAAATCTCTTATAAAATTGAAATTGTACGGTCTACGTCCAACAGGACAACAAAACCTACAGATACTTATGAGCTAACGGCTTTTTAGCAAAACGTTAAATTTCAAAGTGTGTAAAATAGTGCGAAATAATAGTTTTTTTTATTAAGTAGTAATATTAAATAACAGCATTCAAAAAGTAACATTTCTTTATATTTTCACAATTAGGTCCTTATTTATTTCTGTGCATAAGTCAATTCCAATATTTCGTTAAGATTCGACGGCACAAAAATTGAAGTCAACGGAAGTGTTGGAGCATAACATTACACCGAAAAGTACCATGCCCTAAAACAAATGAGAAGTACACAGATTTTATGAACAGTTTTAGATGAAATTTCCAACTGAGAGACATCCCAATCACATCGTCATCAGAGATTAGTCACAACATTAACATAAAGCTAATGGAGGCAACGTTCGATATAGCACGCCGAAATGAGGAGAAACAAAATTAAATGAGCGAGTAAAAGAGATGTCTTTAGAAAGGTCTCTCGTTTCTCTAGGCGTGCCATACCGATTGCTCGAGTGTTGTACTTTAGAATATCATGATCTAACAACCAGAATAATACTTAGTAGTATTCGATACTTTAAAGTTAGTCTATGCTTCACTATACAGAGTCAATTAGTCCGAGGAGTCACTTTTTGAAAACCTTATCGAGTATAGACCAGAATAAATCTGTGGCGAGAGGCCAAAAAACATGCCTGTATAGTGTTCGCTACAAGTCGGTCACAGGGCCGAAAACTACCGTCGAATTGTTCGAAGAGTTGAGGCTCGTGCGTCGAATGCGCGCGTTCGGCTCGTGTTCGGGCTCGCTCGGCAGCGAATCGGGCCCGTTCGTGTTGTGCCCGTTGAAGTTCGAACGCAGCTGCGTCACGAGACGTTCGAGTCTGGAACACGAGGTTCGGTTCGTGCCACGCTTTCTGATTGGTCGACTTTCGTTGATCAACAAACATGGCTCTAGAACCTGTGATATTTGTTATAGGGATCATTTTCAGTATTTGCGCTCTCCAATACATGGAATGGGGAAAGTTTAGATCAAGCTTCCCCTTTTCAAGTTTCAAAAGTTTTGGACGTCGTCGCGGAGACTTTTAAAATGGACCATATACCAACTGCCACAGGTGTCAAGCTATATTATGTACGGTTGTAGGTACTTTTAGGATGATCTAGCGTTTCAATTAGTGTTTTTTTAATGATTCGAGAGTAAGGAGACTTCACATTAGACTTGTAGCCAGGTTTTTCCTGAAAGGCCATGATAGGAAAGTCATGAGAAGGAAGATGACAATGACAATTAATACAAGCAAAACCCTTTTAAATCTGCAGGCCGGTACTTACAAAATTATTCGATACTCTCATCAACCTCTTTCTCTAAGTCCCTGAAAATTCCCAAGTAAATGGTAGAATTAAAGATGTTTTTTGATCAACATAAGTCGACGGGCGGGTGATTGTCAATTCTAACTACAACACTACAAGCATAAACCTTACTACCTACTGTACAGCACTATAAATCACAGCGCGAGTCATAGAAATCTGAAGTAAGAAGAACTGCTATCCGGGCTGTTGTATTGAAACCGATGATGTGAAATGAGATCTTTAAATTGTATCTCGCATCATCTGTGTAAATCCGTTTACTTTTTCCTATTAATTGTATTTGTTTTAATATATAATTTTATTTATGGAAGATTAATTATCAGATTTATTTAATTTTTTATTGTTACTTCGCATCCCCTCACTTTTCTTACAATGTTGTCCCATCCAAAGATTACCTGGAAGAGATCGCGCTAAGAGATAAGGCCGCCCACTGTACCACCGTGAACTAGTTTGTAAGATAACATAAATATGCTGTTATTTTATTATAAGGTGAGTACAATAAAGAGTTCAAAAATAAAGAGTGCAAGCACTACTTCATTGCGGCAGAAATATGGTGGTAGTACTTCCCAAGATCTATCTATCGGTCTGTCGCCTTTGTTTGCCCCACTTACAAACTTGTACACACTAGGACCCTTTCACTTACGTGAGTTATGTGATTCCATTATTCCTGTATCTTATCTTTTGACTTAGATTTTTACAATGTGACTAGACACATGCCATTAAGCATCTAACCGTCGAAACCCGTTTTTCCCGTTTTTAGCTGTTTTCGCCTCGGTTAATAGAGTGGAAACTAACTGAAAAATAGCCACGTACGTTTGTAATTTTTAAAATTCTGTGTTTGATTTAATTATTTAAACCCTATACAGACTATACCGCGAGTGAAAGAGTATTCATGAGCAATTTGCTCATACTTTGGCTAGACGCGCCACGCCTATATGAGTAATTTCTTTGATAAAGACGCAAGACTGCTTCCAAGAAAGATATAAATGAGACTCAATTCATTTATCAAAATTTTATGATTCATATCTCCGAAACGAAAACTTGAGTAACACGAGAGTAGAAAAAAATATCCTTGCCAATTCTCCTTACTTCATATTTCTATGATGCGTGTAGTTTAACTATATAACCCAATAGTTTTTACTGAATGCAGTATGAGTTGTGGTGCACTGTAAAGATTCTACTCTAGCTTTTGTGCGCAATGTGCTACATAGTGCAATGGATAAAAAGTTAAAGTTAGTTAAGTTAAACTTGGATATTACGTTTAAAAGTAATATTCCATAACTTTAATAAGCCTTCGCATCATCAGAATTTCAGAACCGTTTTACCAAATCTCTTCTTGAGAATTCACAAATAAATTATTATCGGCTTCAGCGAAATTTTGTCTGAAAGCAATCAGTGTTAGTTTCGATCGTTTGTCCGCTCTAAGAATAGACCCCTCGATCTCCTCCCGTGGATGTCGTAAAAGCCGACTAAGGGATTACCCAGACTTGTTAGTTATTAAGGAATGTGTTATTACTGGAAGAAAGCGTTGGCCGAGTCAGTCGTGGGAAGCAATGGTGGCGATGAGCTCACCACTTATCACGCGTATATTCCCACGATGGTGCAACCCACGATGAAAACAGGCGCATTGAGGCTCTGCCTACCCTTTCGGGGAATAAGCATGATTGTTTCCCACGACTGACTCTGCTAACTGCTAACCCTTATTTCAAACGTAGCTTATGTATACATACATTTTTTTTTTTATACTACTTGAAATAACGGAACAAGCAGATAGCCCACCTGATGTTACCTATGTGGTGCCCTCTGACTACGAACAGTGCATAATTTCATAGGTCACGTCACCTAGGACGCGCCCTATGCCGCACTTATGGGAGCACCCTTAAATATTTATTTTATTGTTTTTTAGTATTTGTTGTTATAGCGGCAACAGAAATACATCATCTGTGAAAATGTAAACTGTCTAACTATCACGGTTCATGAGATACAGCCTGGTGACAGACATATCGGACGCGGAGTCTAAGTAATAGGGTCCCATTTTACCCATTGGGTACGGACCCCTAAAAAGCTCTACTACTACTAAAAATAGGTAGGCTAGGTGGACGTGACCTATTAGGTAATGCACTGTTCATAGGCAGAGGTTATCGCTTAACATCAGGTGTTCATCTGCTTGTTCAGTCATTCAAGTAGTATAAAAAAAGAAAAAAAAAATACTTCTGTCACGTTTGATACAAGCCCGTGGTTTCTACAACCCATCACCATGTTAGTGTTTGTGAGTATAGAAAGGAACTCACTTGTGTGCTTTTTCCTCGGCGTTTAGTTGAGCTCTGCGCGCGTCTGCGAGTTCCTTGCGCAGGCGCAGCCGCTCCGTCTCTGGGTCTTCAACGATTCCGTTCGTTAGTTTGCTGTCGATCGTTACTAGTCTAAAAAGTTAATTATGTTTAGAATCCGGTACTAGATTAACCAGGTTAATAATAAGAGTGGTCGTTGCCTGATTCTTCTAGGTCTGGTTGCGTTGGAACAGGAGTAAATGTAAATTTATTTTTTAAGACTATTCAAAATGATCCTCGTGATTTCAATGAATAAAATACTTTTTGACTTTGACTTTGACTTTGAATGGACCGATATAGGCAAATCAAAGGAGTTCAGATGAGTGCACAAACATGCCATCCACAAATCAAAGTTTAGATTTAAAAAAATATTTACCTGGTTCTATTTTTATGCACAGATAGCATCCACCATCTTTAACTTTCCGCCGTTTATGAATTTTCACATGTCTGTACACTTGAATATAATAATTGTAGGCGCTAATGTGATACAGTGAAGCTGCTGTTATCGTTTCGACGTCTGCCATGATAATTAAAGTTCGGAGTTCGGTCTCGATGTGTAGCTGGCCGGTTTGGAGATCGATCGGGTTTGCCCGGGATCGGAGGATATTTTGCGGTTCGAGTGTTGAACGATTGTAAGGAGCCAGCATAACAAACATACAAACTCGTACTCGTAACTTTGACATTTATTATTACTCGCATTGCTGTGTTCCGGTTTGAAGGGTAAGGGTGCCGGTGAAATTACAGGCACATGAGACTTTTCATCTTTATCTCAGGGTGGCGGGCGCAGTGCAATGCCACATAGGGTGCGTCCTAGGTGGACGTGACCTATGAGGCAATGCGCTGTTCATAGGCAGAGGTTGCCTCTTAACATCAGGTGGGCCATCTGCTTGGTCCGTCACACAAGTGGTATAAAAAAATAAAAAAAACTTTGTCTTTTATGATATAAGTGGGATATTTAAATGCCTCACGTACCCATTGGCCATCGTTAGAGCATGTACTTCGTCCTCCAGCCTTTTGATCCGATCCATCGTACGCCGCTTGTCACCTTCCGAAGCACGCAGAGAACTCTGCAACATACAACAAATTATAATTAGGGCTATTGCATCGCACTCTAAAACAAAAGCCTTCGAACACAAAATTAATCGAACCGTTCCGTGACCTATCAAAGTAAATTTTATCGACTTTTGTAGTAAACCTTTTTTGTAAATAAGTTTCTTGTGAAAAATATATTTTCCAGTGCAAGCTTTTACAAAATAAGTGATTGGAACCGTGTGCTGATCACAATGAGCCTTAACACGACCAGTCTACTATTATCCATCAAGGAGTTCCGTTGTCTCTATCATCAGATCAGCTCGCTGTCACCATTTTTGTATTGTCATCGGAACTTGACAGGTATGTCGCTCGAAGGCCATGAGCGGCCTTCGAGCGTGGTCGCGGTGGTCGTTGCTCACGAAGATGGACCTCTAAATGGTCAACGAAACGTCAGCAGGAGTATAGTAAAGTACGTGGTGTATAGTCGTAATTTTTCTAAAAAGGTACCTATGCCAAACTTCATCTCGATCGGATATCGAACCAAATGGAACTTTCTGAATGCACCATGCTTGACTTGTTGCTGAAAATACCGAAATCGCTATATGTGTGCCTAGAATCCCATCATCAGAACCAAATTTTGATGAAAATGGGACAAATCTGGAAACATTTCGAGTCAACTAAAAAAAACGACAGATATGAGGCAAAAACGTAAAAAAAAAAAAGTTGACATGCATTTTTTAAGTTTTTTTCTAAGCATTCTTGTACCTGTTGCTCTCTGAACTTTCCTCAAAAATAGCGTAATACAATACGGCGCTTCCTAAGTCAACGTGCCCTTAGCCTAGTATGTTTATAAGAGATACGGGCAAATGAGTGTGGCGGTCATTGAAGAAACCGGTGCCCTAAAATGGTGCTCGAATCGCAATTGGCCAGCTGGCCTTCTCGACCGTCATATCCGCAACTCAGTTGAATAGATAGGGTAGTTAGTTTAAGGTGGGGTATTACGCAAAATTACCAATCCAATCAATTAATTGCGAGGGATCACTGTAACAGAAACACGATAGGACAATATTTTATCGATAAAAAAAACAAAGTCACCTCCAACTTTTGGCTAGATTCGATTGTTTATTAAGTTTATATATTATTTTAGGTAAAATATTATAGATAAATAAAATCAATACAACAAAGCCTAGGGTTTACAGTAGGGGTTTAGTAAAATTATCTATGTTTTACGAGATATTCAATAAAAACTGCTTTTCCGTGCGACGCGAGGCGTTTTTTTAATGAATATTTCTGCAACCTTAATCCGCTGAGTTTTAGGCCAATTCAAACAAGGAACCCTAAATCCAGACTTACGAAACAACGTGAACGGTTCTGCTTTTGTGTAATAACGATAGGTTTAAACTCCCTTAAATTACTAATTAGCTTAAACTTACTTTAATTAAAAATTAACTCAATAATCTTAAACTTTTATCTTTTTAAGCACTATACAATTGTCTATAATACTATCTATATTTGATAAAGGTAGCTCCAATATTTTGGAAGTTATGCAGGTATCGGTTACCGACCCGCTTTCTATGAGCCCCATATTTCTATCAATTTATCACGACATCGCTCTCAGAATTTTTCTTCTCTGTTTCTTTTCGTTGTACATCCAGTTTTTCCAGTTGTTTTTTATTCTACTTTGAATGACTGGTCAAGCAGATGGTCCACCTGATGTTAAGTGGTACCTTCTGCCTATGAACAGTGCCTCACAGGGTCACGTCCACGTCACGTTTTCACGCGCCTTATGTGGGATTGCACTGCGCCCGCCACCCTGAGACATAAAGATGAAAGTCTCATGTGCCTGTAATTTCACCGGCACCCTTACCCTTCAAACCGGGACACAGCAATGCGAGCACTACTGCTTTGCGGCAGAAATAGGTATGTGGTAGTACTTCCCCGGACGAACGCTTTCACAAAGAAGCTCTACTACTATTTACGGAGGCGCTTTTTTAGCCGCCTTGCGTTTCCAGTTGCGCGGTCAGCACGGCGCGTGTCCGCGAATACATTAACCGACAGCGTAATGGTCCTGCACTACGTGACCGGGACATTTACGACCCGGGTGAAATACTCCATGGGTACTGCGAAACATCCCGTAACGATTTAAAATACCGATACCCACTACATATCCCATGAAGTTTTTTTAAGTTGGTTTTTAGGATTCCGTACCCAAAGGGTAAAACGGGACCCTATTACTAAGACTCCGCTGTCCGTATATCCGTCTGTCACCAGGCTGTAGCTCATGAACCGTGATAATTAGACACTTGAAATGTTCACATAATGGTGTATTTCTGTTGCCGCTATAACAACCAATGCTAAAAAACAGAATAAAATAAATATTTAAGGGGCTCACAACGTGAGCGAGAAGACAAGCGTGTCTTTTTTGCCGTTTTAATAGATAAATATACGGAACTCTTCGTGCGCGAGTCCGATTCGCACTTGGCCGGTTTTTTAAATAGACAAGTTTTTTCAATATGTTAAGACAATAATAGACCCAAAACTGCAATATAGACCTATCTTAGAAAGCTTACTTCTCCTAAACGGATGGCCAAAGTAATTAATTTTGTACAAATTTAAAAACCCTCTATGCAATGAAACGGCTGAACCTATTTTGATCAAACATAGCTTAGAACACTCACAAATAATTCACCTTTCAAACAAAAAAAAACACAATCAAAATCGGTTCATCCGTTCGGGAGCTACGATGCCACAGACAGACACACGCACAGACACACACACAGACACGTCAAACTTATAACACCCCGTCGTTTTTGCGTCGGGGGTTAAAAATGACAGAATGTTCGCTAAATGCTCGCTACTGTTCGCAGAACTACTACTATTTCGGAACGACACGACAACGTTTCTTCATTGAAATATCTACTATGTAATATATTGTATTAAGCATCGATTATTTTACTTTGGTCGAAGGTATTAAGTATATCAAATATCTAGTACCCATAACACAAGCTCTGCTTAGCTTGGGGCTAGATAATGTGGTGTGAACTGTCCAGCATTATTTATTTTATTGCACGTTTCACAGTAGGCAAGTTCCATAGCAAGTTTCTCGTAGGCTTGGGCGCCCACAGATCATATATCACTTGGCGCTTAAGAATGTTATTATTTATTTAACTAAATGACGCTGATCAAGATGCTTTTCATAACGAAAGTTTTGCAAATGTTCCTTGTTCGAAATGCCGATGTAAAATATACAGTACCTAAGTAGATTATTTTCACTAGAAACAGAAACGGAATATAAACCATGATTTTTAGTTTTGATTGTTCCCGATATTTCGGCACAGTTGCATGCGCCATGCTCACGGGAGAACTAACTGAAGAATCAAAAATCACGGTAAATATCCCGTTTCTATAGTGAAAAGTATGTACATAACCACTAGGCCACTAGAGGTGTTCTGAAACGTGCCCGTACCTGTATACAGCAAGAGAGAGGCCATATTGAACATTTATTGCGATAGTTTTACTAACGTTAGGTACCAGATTACTTACAAATTGTATGACAAAACATTTTATTAAATTTGACTAACTACTACTGCTCCGTTTTATTTTCTTCCTATACAATGAAACAATCCTTACATGAAACTGTCTCGATACGCATTAAAAAAAACATGATCAAAACAACTCATTTTTATGGAGAACTCACACTTGACCAATAAAATCACTACCAACGCCAAAATAGTTTTCATACAAAATGAGTAAATGGTTCTAAAGACGGTTTTCCCGTATCTCTTAAGGATTCGGATATGCCCATACTGTCCAAGTTAAAAAAAGCACTGTATTCCGTTATCGAAATAATAATTTACATCATCATCAGCAGTTAGACGTCCACTGATGGACGAAGCCTCCCCTATTGAATGCAATGGGGGATTTACTTTACCAACATGCTTGACAGGCGGATTGGACATCGCAGTATTATTGTCGAGTACTCAGGTGGATGCTGTTGCTTAAACCCTGGCGTAATTCGTAGTCGGCTTTTGACATGCACGGGAGAAGACGGACCGGTATATTTTTAGGCCGGACACACCACGGCGCATGGTTTAGTTGCAAAATTAATATAATTCGATTGATCCTTATGAAAAATATTAACATTTGGCGTCCCGATCAACGTTCAACTGGGACGCACAGAACTCCGTAAATCTGGACATTCTGCGTAAATCGGGATAACCGGTCCCCCAAAATTGATTACATACATGAGTAATGATTCTCGATAAGCATCTACAGCAAAATCTAAACGTTTCAATTCTACCTTTATAATGCGAACTGCTAAGGAGTGGCATACACTACCGCCGTCTTTCTTCCCTGAAAACTATAAAACTCTTCAAGGCTAGAGTGAATAGGTGCCTTCTAGACCTTTGTGCTTCATCTTCGGCCACATCGTCACTTACCAACAGGTGAGATCGCGGTCAAACAAAGGTCGATCATAGTTAAAAAAACGCGACCTCTCATTTCTGCTGGACACCGCTTAGCTACGACTGTCGTCAAGCCTCAAATCACAGTATAATTGAATAACAAAGTATTCTACATTACCATACCGTTTGCCGAGCCAACAATGCAACGCTTTGTTATATAACAACCTTATAACAAACACCATTGGCAACATTTGCGAAGCAAATTCATCATGAGAACCGACCAATGACTGAGACCCCTGGAAAGTTGGGGTCTTTCTGCTTTTGGATCGGCTTCAGTACGAGTTGAGTGAGGTAGAGGGTTTATCTTATGCTGGCTGTGCTGGCGACGAAGCTCTTTGATAGTGGTATAAGTGAAACTGAAAGCTAGGAAAATTAGGCAAAAGAAATGGTACTTTAAATGCTCCGTTCTCAGAATTTACCAAAGGGTTTCATGCCTCACCAGGAAAAAACGGAAACTCTGTTGTCCGTCTGTCTGTCTGTCAAGAACCTTCTTCTCAGGAGCGGCTAAAGGTAATTTATACTAATGCCGATGCTGCTGGTTTTATTAATTGAAAATGTATACCAAGTATTCAGCTCATAATACAATACAAAAATAAAGGTTATAAACTCAATGCATTGAAAAGATATGGCAATGAATGTCAAATTATAGTATGGAAATCGCAAAAATAAAAAATAAACTCTAGGTTAGGTACTTCCAATAACCACACAAATCCGAAATTTGGAGCATTGCTACACAAGGATAAGTCTAAAATTGGGGGTTCCTTCTTTATTGCCTCTAGAATCGAGTAGTTCCTGTCTGTCCCGAAGTTGCATTCGAATTAAACATTCCAAAAAGGACAAAAAGGAACTAAACATTCCAATCGGATGGTAAAGTTTGTAGGAAAAAGCTCTAAAAGATCAAGACAATTCGGTATGGTAGGACAAGTTTAGCCTAAACAACGGTACGGAAGCCACAGCGCGCGAATCCTACTTGTCCATATTTTTAACCCCCGACGCAAAAACGACGGGGTGTTATAAGTTTGAAGTGTCTGTGCGTGTGTGTGTCTGTGTATGTGTCTGTGTATGTGTGTGTGTGTCTGTGTGTGTGTCTGTCTGTGGCATCGTAGCTCCCGAACGGATGAAACGATTTAGTTTTTTTGTTTGTTTGAAAGGTGAATTTGTCGGGAGTTTTCTTAGCTATGTTTGATCAAAATCTGTTCAGCCGTTCCATTGCGTCGAGGGTTTTTTATTTTTACTAAATTAATTACTTGTTTTGGACTGCACTATACATCATGCTGAAGACGAACGGCGCTGACGACCACAAATCGAAAGATGCAGAGTAAGGCTACCTACTCTCACAGTGAACACAGGCAAGATAAACCTAACATACGGTCTGCAGATATAGATGCCGTAGTAGTAGAGCTTTTTTGTGAAAGAGTTCGTCCGGGGAAGTACTACCACCATACCTATTTCTGCCGCAAAGCAGTAGTGCTCGCATTGCTGTGTTCCGGTTTGAAGGGTAAGGGTGCCGGTGAAATTACAGGCACATGAGACTTTTCATCTTTATGTCTCAGGGTGGCGGGCGCAGTGCAATGCCACATAGGGTGCGTCCTAGGTCGGCGTGACCTGTGAGGTAATGCACTGTTCATAGGCAGAGGTTACCGCTTAACATCAGATGGGCCATATCATATATGCTTATTCCATCATTCAAGTAGTATAAAAAAACTATGTACTAACTAGATACTTTTGAAACAGATAACTTTTTCATTATGTTAACAGCTAATAAAAAACTTAAGATGATGTTTGTATATAAACTGAAAACATTATAAAAAAGTTTGTTCTTGCGAGGTCTACTGTTTGCAGAACTACTATGTATGTATACTATACCTTAATAGGAGGCATTTCCAACTCCATACTTTCCGCTCTCGCTACAGCCTATGCCTAGGATCCCCATTCGAATCGCGTTAAGTAAGATTACACGGCTAAGTCTATATACGCGGACAAACAGACAGACTAGCCGAGCGACCCGGCTAATTTTATTTGTTCCGTTCTTTTTGTTACTGTCGGTATATTGGCCATCATGTTACATGACAGACACAAATAAATGAATTGACACACAATTTTGGCTATTTACTTAGATGGCTTAGTCGGTTGTAGCAGGCGTGGCGCACTTCGCACTTTAGGTACATCTTTACCCAAAATATAAGTCCGATCGACTGTTTTCGTTTGCGCAGAAAAGCGCAGACTGATATCCGACAGTAGCCGAACGTATATTATAGCTCTGAACAGCTGTATAGCTCTGTCCCGCTCCCATCTAAGAGTCGTCCGGCCGCGATTTTGCCCCGAAAACGACAATAACAGCGCAAGATTTTAGCCGAGTCAATTCAGTGACTCAATTCATTTAAATGATTTTACGGAGTCAACCTTCTGTACCTGTATTATACAAGACTAAATATGTTGTTATTTTTATACTTATATCCTGTGTTTGTTAGTATAATAGTGTAAGGAATAAATGCCCTTTTATTTTTTATTTTTAACCCCCGACGCAAAAACGAAGGATGTTATGAGTTTGACGTGTCTGTGTGTCTGTGTGTGTGTCTGTGTGTGTGTGTGTGTGTGTGTGTGTGTGTGTGCGTGTGTGTGTGTGCGTGTGTGTGTGTGCGTGTGTGTGTTTGTGTGTGTGTGTCGCCTCGTAGCTCCCGAACGGATGAACCGATTTCGTTTTTTTTTCTATTGAAAGGTGTATTTGTCAGGAGTGTTCTTAAATATGTTTGATCGAAATCGGTTCAGCCGTTTCATTGAGATGGGGTTTTTTTTATTTTTTACAAAATTAGTTACTTGTATTTATTATATAGTTCAATTATGCAGATATTATTTTTTCCTGCTGAAGTCGTATAGGTACAAGAAGGTATTTCAAAAATGATACCAAAACACGAAAAGTAATAGCAATCTACAATATTGTGGTTTTTTTTTCAATCAAAAATAATTGTTCTTTTGTATTTTAGAAAAGAGTGAGTATATGTATGCAGGACGTTATTTTGTAAGATTATGTTCTTGCAGTGAACACACCAACACAATAAGTTGCCGAAACAAGTCGCGAGAAACGCTGTTCAGATTTCGATACATACTATTAGCTAACGCAAACGCGATAGTAACAGAAAACTCGCACTCAGCATCCTGTACCTACAGTTATTAAGGCGCTATACGTTCAACCAGTTTCAATGAACATTTTTGTATGAGGCGAAGAAGGCGAGCGCACGCTCTGATACCGTGTTTTTGTGATAAAAAAAAATGCCCTTTAAAGTTTTGTTAAATTTTGTTGATGACTTCACTAACTCAAATAATAATTAATAAGTTAACAAATGTTTCAAAAATTAAAACGAGTAAGAAGTAAGTCTAAAATGGTTGTTATGTTGATCTTTGTTATTTTTTTTATCAAGTGTTGTAATTCAAATGGTGTATTGAATTTATGAATTCACTAGATAAAAAGTAAAAGAATATCATATATTTTTTCTTCTCGAAAGCTGTAAGAACTTCTTACCAAAAACTTTAAAATTTTAGAGCTCATTATAGACATGCTGTGAACCTGGTGGGGTATGCCTCAAAATTCCTAATCTTAAATTTGATTTTTAACAGATTAAATCAAGTACAAGTATTCGATAGGACAATATTTTATCGAAAGAAAAAAATTATCTATTTTTTGGCTAGATTCGAATGTTTATTAAAATATGGTGCATATTATTGGGTAAAAAATTAGATACTTAAATGAATTAAATTAAATTAATTAAACTACATACACATCAAATATAGCGTTCCAAAAACAATAACATTAGATAAGTAATTATATAACACAAGCTCTGCTTAGCTTGGGGCTAGATAATGTTGTGTGAACTGTTCTTCATTTTATTTTTATTTTTTTCTTATCAAACAGAATGGTTTGTATGAAAGAGCTGCTTACAGTATTCAGACCCAACACTAAGTCAAAATCAAAATTATCTATGTTTTACAATATATTCAATAAAAACCGCTTTTTCGAGCAGCGCGAGGCGTTTTATTGTATATGAAGATTTCTGCCTGTCTTTCTTGCCTTTCTGGTTGGCGCAGTATACGAATACAATTAGCACCGCATCGCCGCGCCCGGTTCCTAACACGTTGATTGAAGTGCAAAAACATTGGACGGAGCGCTCTTCACACGCGCACCATAATGCGTTACGAATTTACGATCCTCGCTAAACGGGTTACGGATAGCACTAACTAAGTACTGCCTTCTGTTCGACACATGCCAAGGATAACGGACAACCCGGTCTAACCGCCGCCGGAGCACCGCCTTAAGGTCGCATGCCTTTCGATCTTCTATAGGTTACATTTCGGGGAATGCTCCCAGAAACTTCACGATCTGATCCCACCGTCTCCTTTTCAGCATAGGACGAGCAGACACACGGCTCGGTACCATCCTTACCTCATTAGTATACCCCCTATTCGTACTAAACGATTCAGTTTTACCTTTATAATGCGAACTGCTAAGGAGCACAGTGGAATACTCTACCGTCTTTCCTGAAAACTATAATCTGGGTCTCTTCAAGGCTAGAGTGAATAGATGTCTTCTAGACCTTTGTGCTTCATCTTCGGCCACATCGTCACTTACCAACAGATGAGATCATGGTCAAACAAAGGTCTATCAATGTTAATAAAAAATAAGATTGGATGGTATATGATTTGGATCCCGGATTATCTGCGGCGGGATTGTGCCCGCGGCCGCTTCCTGGGATTCGCGAATCGATGCGTGGTAGGTACATGTAAATAATTAAATAAGTTATTATGAATAATACCCAATTTGATGTCAGTTACCCGGACTTGTTGATAAGATTCGTTGGGTATAAGATTTGTCCTAGCTGTTAGCTTATTATGGAATGTGTTATATTACTGGAAGAAAGCGTTAGCAGAGTCCGTCGTGGGGAGCAATGGCGGCGATGAGCTCACCACTTGTCACGTCTATATTCCACGATGGTGCAACCCACTGTGCAAAGAGGCCCATTGAAACTTTGCCTACCCCTTCGGGGAAAGAGGCGTGTGTCTATGTAAGTATGATCGCTGCTAAGCGATAAGACCGCCCATTATACTTTTAATTATATAGTTAAGTTTTGTTTCTTTTTGTTCGTATTATTATATATTAAGGTGTAAAATAAATAATTTTCTATCTCTCTATCTATAAGCGACAAGCGCACGCAGAAGCCATGCTCTGCGGAAGCTGGGTTGGATCCTGCACTCCTCAATAAACATATTTATTTTATTTTATGTTTTGACAAAATATTTTTTTTTAAACATCGATTTACCTTTGTTTTTCCACGGTCTCACCTGTTGGTAAGTGACGATGTGGCCAAAGATGGAGCACAAAGGTCTAGAAGGGACCTATTCACTCTAGCCTTGAAGAGACCCAGTTTTTTTTTTAATGAAACTAATAGTCAAACCAGCTTACGGCCCACCTGATGTAAAGTGGTCACCGTCGCTTATAGACACCGGCAGCACCGGGGGTATTGTCGATGCGCTGCCTGCCCTGACGGAATTTATAAACATTTTTCTTGAAGCGAAACATGTCGTAACCAAGCGGGAAAACCTCGGGGAAGCTCATTCCATAGTTAGTATAGTTTTCAGGAAAGACAGATCGGACTTGAGCTTGATATAAACAGCTACAGCTTACAGCTACCTAGCTGATACCTACACTAAGGGTAAAGGTACAACACTATTGATTTAGCGAGCGAAGCGTCTCTGCTTCAAGTTCAATTTGCTTACCTCTGTCAGTTTGCTGGTACTCCGACACAGTACAACAAATCTGGACGATACTTGTTTTTTTTTTTTTTTTTTTATATATATTTGGTTCAAAAACTTCATAGTTCTTTTTCAAGTCATAACCCAGTTTAAATGGTGGCAGAAAGACTAAGTAATTGCAGGAAAAAAAAAACACCATTTCGAAGAAACACGCAATACTTTTATAATTACAAACTAATCAGCGTCTTTGACGAGTTCAAAAATTAACAAATATGTCTACTTCAGTAATATATTATTACAAAAAAATCATTTAGGATTACACCTCTTTCAATAGCAATATAATATCACACAACAAAAACGACACGGGCTTTAAAATAATTAAATTCAAAGGCACCAGACAATTGCAACAATACTCGCTGAGGGGTAGTACCTACATACCTACCCTAGTGCCGTGACCACAGATAAAATAAAAACATTTACGTACCGATCTTTCACACCAACGAAGATACATTGAATAAATTTGTAGAAAAGACGCGAGCGAAATTGACACTTAAAATCAACACGTGAAAGTTCGTAATCCAAGACAAAACGCGGCGGGACAAAGCGACATTTTCGGGATTCGTATTTCTCATATACGAGCCATAAGTAAGGGGAATAAAGTTCATTTTACATGGAAAGTAATTCGTGGTGAGACAGGGTCGGGTAGTACCCTCGGTGTAGTGACGTCACGACAAGGGTGGCGCCACGGCTGCAGCCATCCACTCACATCTGCCAATATTTACCTTAGCGCCACCCCCCGCGCACCCCGCACGCACCCGTTCATATTTCAATGCTGATGTGGGGAGAGTGTACAGGACTACAAAATACCAGTAAATGGTGCATATAGACCGTAGTGTAACACGGAATATAATTCTTCATAGAATACGAGTGTTACTACGCCGACCGATTGGCGTAAACTTTGAGGATCTTAATTATAAGATTTAATTATTATAGTTATAGTTATAGTTTATTTATTTATAACAGATTATTGTTACATGTCAAGTTGGTTTATAAAGCATTTAGGTCATAGGTATAGGTGCATACTGACAAATTAATACAAATAAAAAATAGAAATTTAGTACTTAGCTCACAAGTTCGTCAATTATAAAATTCAATAAAATTCAATCAATTCATACAAAATATTATATAAACCAGAAGTCACAAATCTATTTTTTTTAAGAATAACCAATTTAATTATATTGACAGTAAATGTCATATTACATTAATTAAAGTCTAATTACAACCTAATAATGATTTTAATATTTTTAACATACAGGATTTAACGAAGTAAGCTCAGAGTTCAGTCATAGAAAGACTGCTCTAATAGCCATATTTTTAGCTTCGTTTTGAATGATCGCGTCGATGGAGCGTCAGTTAATTATTATTAACAAAATGCATGACATGTGAACTTTTTATTTTGTGAAATCTGAAATAAACAATTATCATATCTTATCTTAAGGTTGCGCCAACACCAGGCAGAAATCTTCATACAAAAATAAGTCTTGCACCGCACTACAAAGCAGTTTTTATAGAAAATCTCGTAAAATATAGATACCTTTTAGTGAAAATTGCATTAAATAATTCTTTTCAAAAAAAAAACTACTTCGGAGCTAGCATTTTTTCCCCAATACAAGATTTTATAATATTAGTGATCGTAACCGTGTGCTGATCGAAATGAGCCTAAACACAACCAGTCTACTATTATCCATCGAGGAGTTCCGTTGTCCACCTTTCGTCTCCGTCATCAGATCAGCTCGCTGTCACCATCATATTGTATTGACATCGGAACTTGACAGGTATGTTAAATTTCAGCTCAATCGGTTGAGCATAACTACTTTAAAATTCAGTTGCAAGATTCCACCCGGATTCCACCCAGACAAACATACATATGCAAGTAAAATAAAAGCTATTAAAAATCAAATCTAAGATTGGTGATTCTGCGGAGCGTGGCTTTTGCGTGCCTTGTTTTCCCGGCATATTTTGAACAGAAGGCACTTAGTTAGTGCTATCCGTAACCCGTTTAGCGAGGATCGTAAATTCGTAACGCATTATGGTGCGCGTGTGAAGAGCGCTCCGTCCAATGATTTTGCACTTCAATCAACGTGTAACCTTAATGAGTTACTTAAATGCTAATAAAACAAAGTCGTGTTAGTTACACCACTTATAACTCAAGAACGGGTGAACCGATTTGGCTGAAAATTGGTGGGGAAGTAACTCAGAGCCAGGAGATTGACATAGAGGGGAGGGGTAGGAGGGGGGGGGGGGGGGGTTCACCGGGGGCTACCCATGCAAAGCCGGGGCGAGTCGCCAGTATATTATATTCTATTCTTTCGTTCTTTGCTACGGTGCGGTGTAAATGCAGCCGCATCAAGCGTCGGATGCGGAATGCCCTCGCGTTTAGTTAAATCGATGCGTGCCGTTGTATTCAGACACACGGCGAATTTATAATCCCGGGGATATGCGCGATTGGGTGTGAAAATTGTACGCTATTTTGTTTTGTATTTGCTTCATCATCATCATCATCATCATCAGTCGCTGGCACACTGGACCGGACGGGGTGGAAGTCTCTGGAGGAGGCCTATGTCTCAAGTCAAGCCTCCAGCTTGACTTGAGACATAGGCCTTAAGAAAAAAAATAGTGTATTTATTAAGTATTTTTTATACATACATAGACACACGCCTTTCTGCCCGAAAGGGTAGGCAGAGCCTCAATGGGCCTCTTTTCACAGTGGGTTGCACCAACGTGGAATAGAGACGTGACAAGTGGTGAGCTCATCGCCGCCATTGCCTCCCACGACTGACTCTGCTAACGCTTTCTTCCAGTAATAACACATTCCATAATAAGCTAGCAGCCAGGACAAATCATATACTAAAGAATCTTATTGACAAGTCCGGGTAATCCCTTAGTCGGCTTTCAAGACATCCACGTGAGGAGACAGAGGGGTCTATTCCTGACACACTCTGCTCCTGCTCTGCCGAGGACTGTAGGCCACTTTTTTCAAGTTAATACAGAAACGGGGGAGGGTGGTAAAAGGCCTTTCCACAGAATGCCACAATTAAGGTTTAGAAATTCCTGCATCCACAGACTTCCTGCGACCTTTAAGATGTAGTCGGTCCACCGGTTGGGGACTCTCAGCAAGCCAAAAGCCCAGCATAGCTCTCTCCATAGTCTACTGCGTGACTTTGAACTTGTGCAATGAGGCCAAATAGTTAGTCTTAAATTAATATGTAGGTACCTGGTGCGAAAGAGCTTCACACTAGTAGGTAATAGTAGATTATGCACTATGAGTGAAGAGAGGGGTTCAAGAGAGCTATGTAGAGTCCTGAGTGAAGCGAGGGGTTCAAGAGATTTATGTAGAGTCCTGAGTGAAATGAGGGGGTTCAAGAGAGTTATGTAGAGTCCTGAGTGAAGCGAGGGGTTCAAGAGAGTTATGTAGAGTCCTGAGTGAAGCGAGGGGTTCAAGAGAGTTATGTAGAGTCCTGAGTGAAGCGAGGGGTTCAAGAGAGTTATGTAGAGTCCTGAGTGAATCGAGGGGTTCAAGAGAGTTATGTAGAGTCCTGAGTGAAGTGAGGGGTTCAAGAGAGTTATGTAGAGTGCTGAGTGAAGCGAGGGGTTCAAGAGAGTTATGTAGAGTCCTGAGTGAAGCGAGGGGTTCAAGAGAGTTATGTAGAGTCCTGAGTGAAGCGAGGGGTTCAAGAGAGTTATGTAGAGTCCTGAGTGAAGCGAGGGGTTCAAGAGAGTTATGTAGAGTCCTGAGTGAAGCGAAGGGTTCAAGAGAGTTATGTAGATTCCTGAGTGAAGCGAGGGGTTCAAGAGAGTTATGTAGAGTCATGAGTGAAGCGAGGGGTTCAAGAGAGTTATGTAGAGTCTTGAGTGAAGCGAGGGTTTCAAGAGAGTTATGTAGAGTCCTGAGTGAAGCGAGGGGTCAAGAGAGTTATGTAGAGTCCTGAGTGAAGTGAGGGGTTCAAGCTGCCCAAGACGAAGCCATGCTGTATTCCAGAGGAGCATACTCTACTTTTCACACCTTCGAGACAATAAAAATTCACTGAAAATCACAGCATCAAGAACCGCCTTTTGTTTCACATTCTTTTAAATTGAGTTCTGTTTTTGGTGGCCAGTTCGATTTTCGAACAAACCTCTTTACAACGCCATATGGCAATTTTTTTACTTAGAGTTTTCCACGAGTTTCGACACGAAATTGACGTTCCAAATTCAAACCACTTTACCTCCCTAGGAAGTTTCATACCTTACCTCCCTCAAGAGGTAATGCTTTACTTGACGTTGAGGTTGCATGCTATGTAATTGGACATTGTCGAGCAGATGGTAGAAAATAAATAAATAAGCTCCCACACAACTAAGATCAGTCGACTAAAAGCCCGGTAAAGCAGTCATGGCCCCAGGCGGTAGACTGCATATAAAACCTTCCAAAAAATAAACAGATCAGTCGAGTCGTGCGGTAATCGTCAGCCGTAAATTGGTTAGATAAGTAGAGTACCTACTTGTCTTGTCGCTACCCTGACCCCAAAACTATGGTCTAGAAACATATAGATGCTAAAATAACACCCTTCCTTTCAGTGTAGGTCGGGTAAAGCGTATGCAACATTAACAAGATTGCGCAGTCACACTCGTAGGCGTTTTGCACCAACAAATACGGTGCAGAAGTGTGTCGGGCTGATGGCACCACACAGGCTAGAAGGGTGTCAGCTAGAACAGTCTACTGATGTAAGTACCCACCACCAGGTGTATGAAACGAGAGGTATCTCTCCCAATAATCCAGGGGTTCCCAAACTTATTTTGTCTACTGCCCACTTTGAGAATACATTATTTTTTAGCGCCTCCATAATTATTTATAGCGCTCCATTTTTTCACGTACTTAAAAACCACTATAACTTTAAACATGCACAAATTGGGTTATTTAACAAAAACATGATTGCCCGCGGTAACAATGAAAAAATGAAAATGAAAAAATCTACGAAAATGACCTATAATACTATATACTATGGAATACTAATAAAATAATAACTATTAAAATGAGAAAGTGTGTCTGATTTGACGCCCCCATTTTTTTCTTGGTCTCTTACCGCCCGCCTTTAGGCCTGCAGCGCCCACAAGGGGCGTTACCGCCCACTTTGGGAACCCCTGCACTAAATAAATAAATAAATAATGCTGGACACAGTTCACACAACATTATCTAGCCCCAAGCTAAGCAGACCTAGATAACTGGTATACTTAATACAACATAATACATAGATAGATATTTACATACTAATTCAATAAATGTCAAAGTTACGATGTTTGGATGTTTGTATGTTTGTAACTCAATCACGCCAAAATGGCTGTTTCAGTTTCAGATAGTTTCAGTTATTTATTTCATAAACAATTATGAAATCGTGTTTGAAAATAAAAATAGTCATTTATACGCACTACACAATACAAAAAAACATACAAATTATAGAATTACAATAATAAAAAATAAAAAAACATTAAATACCTACCTACCTATATATCACATTTATATAGAATTCGTCAACAGAGTAGAAAAACCCTTTCAACAAAAGATTATTTAGTTTTGATTTGGACTATTTATAGTTTTCATGTCTATAGGTAAAGCGACAAAAGTATCGGTATCGGTAAAAGTAAAACCTAACAGCCTCGTATCTGCAACAATGTTTAACGAAATTAAGCTGTACCGCTTTTGATTGAATTTGATACACTGATAGCTTGTACTGCATTGAGCTATAGGCAATTTTTTTTTGGGCCTACAGTTGCTTTTCTGATGATGGTGATGACGGAGAGGTTGGTACAAAGTAGTAAGTACAGCTCGGCGAAAGTGGTGGGGTTGATTGCGTATGTGTACATTCGCGCATTCGCTATACAGACCAAAAAATGACTACTGCGCATTGAAGGTCAGCGCTCATTACTCGTTGTGCAACCTTTACCTCGGCCTCGTAAGGTTTATTGGGTCTTCTCGAAAACATTCAATTTATTTTGATGGTATGAGTTCCCCAGCTAGCCATAACATTTTCCTGTGTCCACAACTGACGGAGAGGTGAGGTGATAAGTGCACTCCACAGACCACCCATGTCGCAAGCAAATACCACGTAATACCGCCGAATTGAGGTTTCCAAAAAAAACACAAAATATGACGTGGATATAGAAAAAAAAATTAGTTTATCACTCGAGTGGGGTTTAGTTTTTTTGTACGAATAAATAGGCAAGATTTGGTACAGAAAACACTTGGTAGTAAGCAAGAAACATTAACTAGAAAAACATAGGTACTTCATAGGTAGGGTTACCAGATGACAGGAATTTTCCTGACATTTTAGGAATTTTATCCTGTCAGGGAAACAGGAAATTTTTTTAATTATAAGGAATTTCTGAATAGGACTTTGAAACTAATTACTTTGAAATTAGGTAGTAATATTTTTTTATTTTATTAATTGACAATAATAGTTAGATCCGGTATGTATCATGGTAAATAGCCCGTTCTTAGTGAAAATCATGTTTATATATACCTACTGTAAACATATTTTGGCAGATTGTGAGGAAATCTAGTTAAAAGTCAGAGATATGTCAGGAATGTCATTATTGAATCTGGTAACCCTGTTCATAGGACACCTGTGTTCATTCAATTTCTTGCTTAGTCGTTTATATTAGGGATTTAACGATTTCGATCCCGATATAATCGGCAGGCCGATTATATACAACCGATTCGCGTAACAGATTTCTGCTAATAATTTGAACTATATTTACTTAACAAAAATCTACCAAAATTTAACTTTAAACACTGACTGTATCTTTTGTATCGGTTTACTTTACCACTTTGTGTAATGATAATTAACTTTCTTAATTTCTCTTGATAATATTGTTGATTGTTTCATACAATAAATGTTTTCTTTTAATTTTGATTAGACATTTTGGCTTTCAACCTTCTCCAGGTTCAGACTCTGATAAATATTGGTAACTTCTATGCATAACAAAGAAAAAAAATTTTTTTTTTTTTTTTTTTTTATTTCTACTGAGCCACCAATATCGGTATCGGTTTCGTACCGGCAAAATTATGTATCGTAACATCCCTAGTTTATATCATAGATTGGAAATGGCTAAACCGATTCCGTATCCGACTGTATCTTTTGTTATTGATTCAAAGTTTTATTTCATGGAAAGTTTACTTTCGAAGATAGGCAGTGATTTGTGATCAAGTAATTTTAGAACAGCGCCATCTATCCGACCGAACACGTAAAAACTACATATGTCGGTTTCAAAACAGCCTCATTTATCTGAATACGAAACACGAGTACCGATTCCAAAACAGCGTCATCTATCTCAATAACTCACAACTACATCGTGTCCGTTAATAAGAAGCGCTCTATTTGACTACACGACAACCACATTATGAGACGGTTTAAAATAGCGCCATCTATCAGAACCTAACTCAAATACATCATGCGCCAGTTAATCTCACAAAAACCTGCTTCAAAAAAGGTATCCCTCCAAGCGCCACACAATTTAGTACAGAGCAAAATACACAGATGGCACTGCTTGAAATTTGGTTTACGCACCTTTATATCTTCAAGAGTTTTTTCTGTCAGCTGGGCTTCTGTTGACGCCAAATTCTGTAAATAAAATTACATTTTATAAAATGATGTGTTCGCCCGATTCTTGATAAGCTTAGAAGAACATGAATTTACTTCTGTTCGTGTCATTTATGTGAGCTTTGGCCAAGTTTTAAGGTGGTCGCTTTCGCTCGTGGCGCGAAATTAAATTTTTTTCGTGTTTTTTGCTCATTACAGCTCATCAACACTTCTTCAGATAGCTAAAACTATGTTGCCGCAAATTATGTGACCTAACACACAAGTTTTAATTTATAGTATCACATAAATATCATTAGTTTAGCTACGATTGTGCTTCTACGATATTTATAGTGTTTTTTTGTTTCAAGCACATTCATAGCCAAACTAATGGTATTTATGTGATACTATAAATTAAAACTTGTGTGTTAGGTCACATAATTTGCGGCAACATAGTTTTAGCTATCTGAAGAAGTGTTAATGAGAAGTGATGAGCAAAAAACACGAAAAAAATTGAATTTCGCGCCACGAGCGAAAGCAACCACCTTAAGGAAAAATATTTATTTCTCAATTTTTACACAGTTTCAAGTGTTATATGAGACTGTAGGTAACTTTGTGAACACATATTTCTTCCATGCTGGCTGGCTTGGTCTTTAAAAGTCATGAATGACATCCCACTAATATCATAATGTCAAAGTTACGATGCTTAAGTTAAGTTTGTTTGTTACACTATCACGCCGAAACGACTAAACCGGTTTCGATGAAATTTGGTACACAGATAGATTATGACCTGGATTGAGGTATAGGCTACTTTTTATCCTGGTAAATCGCGGACGAAGGCGCGGCGGACATTAGTTCATAATAATTGTAATTTTATTCTAATTCCATCCCAAAATGGTTATTACTATGATGGTTATTAATATGATGTCATCAGCTTGAGTCATTGGTGTCGTATCGGCCCACCATACCTATTTCTGCCGCAAAGCAGTAGTGCTCGCATTACTGTGTTCTGGTTAGAAGGGTATGGGTGCCGGTGAAATTACAGACACATGAGACTTTCCATCTTTATGTCTCAGGGTGACGGGCGCAGTGCAATGCCTCATAGGGCGCGTACTTGGTGGACGTGACCTATGTGATAATGCACTGTTCATAGGCAGAGGGTACCGCTTAACATCAGGTGGGCCATCTGCTTGTTTTGTCATATAAAGTTGTAAAAAAAAAACATTATGTATAGTAAAACTTCGACAGCACTGAAAATGTTGCCGTCCTTTTCTAATAGACTGAAATGAAAAGGACCGCGACCATTTTAGGGCAATCAAAAGCATAGACACAGCTCAATGGCTAAAATAACAAACCTTGAAGCTGGTCTGTTATCAGAATTATTTTATCTCATCTTTGTAACAACAAAGATTAGATAGATAGGTGTGGATTATGCAAATATTTTAAAGATAAAACAATAACCTAACTATGAACAAACCGGATGTGATATAAATGCTGATGAACTACGAAAAAACGTACAACAGATGAGAGTTTCTGAAGAACAGTAACGTAAAACGTGCCTACCGTGGTGTGTCCGACGAAATAAAATACCCATTCGTCTACTCCCGTGGATGTCATATGTAAGGGATTACACCAGAGGATATAAAATCAGCATCCACCATATCTATCCATAGTAAGCAGCATCCACCACCAATGTTGCTTCTTGGTCTGATCGTAGTGTTAATGGAAAAAAGTTATTTTTCAACACACTTGCTCATAAAGTGGCTCTAATTTCACAGCAATTAGGTACATATGACACCTGTAATCAAACTGTGACTTTTTCATTGCTATTATTCACAAGTGAGTTATAGAGACAGTTGAACATTTACACAGTGTTTATTTCTGTTTTACTGTGACTTTTTCATCGCTTTTATTCACAAGTGAGTTATAGAGACAGTTGAACATTTACACAGATTGTTTATTTCTGTTTTACACCTGTAATCAAACTGTGACTTTTTCATTGCTTTTATTCACAAGTGAGTTATAGAGACAGTTGAACATTTACACAGATTGTTTATTTCTGTTTTACACCTGTAATCAAACTGTGACTTTTTCATTTCTATTATTAATTAGTCCGTTATAGAGACAGTTGAACATTTACACGGAGTGTGTATTTCTGTCTTATTATTATTTTCTTCACAAGTGTATCATAAAACGTTACGCACTAGTACCATAATGTACTATTATAACATTATTTAGTCATACATCTTTAATACATGTTTAATTGATAGTATATCTCATAAAAATCATCAGTTTAGCTATGATACCCCTTAAACACATTTTTACAGTGGTTTTTTTTGTTTAGGGGTATCGTAGACTGATGATATTTATGAGATACTATCAATTAAAACATGTGTGTTAAGTCTCCTAGTTCTCGCGAAATTAACTTTCGCTATCAGAAGAAGTGTTGATGAGCTGTAATGGGCAAAAAACACAAAAAAAATATAATTTCACGCCTCAAGCGAAAGCATCCACATTAAGGGCTGTGTTGTGAGCAGTTGGTACTTACATCGTTCCTCTCCAAAACCATAGCCTTCACTCTGGTGTACAACGCCTCTTCGCGGATTCGCGCCGCGTCCCTGATCTCTCGAACAAGGTCTGTCAGGAGTCCTGGAGTGTACTGCCCGCCGAGTAACCCTGGAACCATCAAAAGGGGAATACTACAGATATATTGGCATAAACAGAAGCAAGGCAGATATAGGAGCTAAATTCCGTCACTAACTCAGTAAAGTTCAGGGCTGTTATTCGCTATGACCATAGGAGATTACTTGACAATAACGTTTGCCGTCACAATGTATTCTGATATTCTGAACGATGATCCCACGCAGATATCGTAATGAGCCCGCGTTATGTCACGTTTGGTCATAGCGAATAAGGGGGCTGTCAAGTTAGAAAGTGACCAGTGAACGAAAATTACAAAAAACGGTATTTAAACAAATATTTGCTACGTAATCGAAAACATAAATCGACCGTGCCCTCTAAAATAATATTATTTGTCACTCTTATTAATTTGATCAATGCACGCTGATAGGTAATAGAGATATTTACGGTATGAGCGCATTGTAAAGGTAAGTTCACGATTTTTTTTATCGACAAAATTTATCGAAATCGTGGTTTGGGCACAATCATGCCTTTGGAAATATTATGAAGATTTTACGTTGTTTTAAACTATGTAGATTTTGCTAAAAATACGTTTAAAAAGCCTACTTTGACTCTTAAACCAGGCATGTGAAATCGTGTTTCTTTAGCTTAACCTGACTGACTGACTGACTGATTCACTGATTCATCATCGCCGAGCCAAAACCGCTGGACCTAGAGACTTGATACTTGCAGGGTGTATTCTCTTTAGGACGTAGGGATGCACTACGAAGGTATTTTTATAAAATTCAACCCCTGGGGGTGAAAAGTGATGAAAACCAGTGTATGAAAAACAGTATTTCTTGAACTTACAAACTTTAAACTTCGCATAAGTATGCTTCAATACAAATCATAAAAGGGTAAAATATTTTTTCCCCGAACTACCCCCAAAAGCGGGTGCAATGGGGTGTTAAAGTTTGTATGGGAACTTTTTATCGCATGGAGCCTTTTGCTTGAAACTTGGTATGGGTACTTAAAATACGGAATAATTGAAGACATATTTCAGGATTTTTCAAATAACCCTTAAAAAGGGGTAAAAAGGGGTGACAACATTTTAGCTATTTTGTGATGTGATGCGTAGCAAGGCACGGGTATTCAGCTAGTATATCTTTATAAAAGTCAAAGAGCTTACTAGGTTAGATAGATAAAATCGGATTTCCTAGGGCTAAAAACATATTATTTGCTTTACCTGAGTACGCGTCTCTGTGAACAGAACGCATGATAGGAATATGTAGTTAGACGTGGTTTGTTTGAGTACCAGATCAGTCCCATAAGATCGCGTTTACTTTTCAATGTGTGTGCGTGGGACCCATGCTTTCTCATTCTTTAATTCATAACGACTAGTTGAAATTGATGCCTCAGGAGTAGCTTAGACTATTCTTTAGGATTTTTTGTCTAAACTCTTCAATTATTCATTATTTCCTCTAAGGACGACCTCTGTGGCGCGGCGAGCGTAGGTTCGCATGCGACGCAGGTGGTTGCGGGTTCGATTCCCGCCTCGGAACAAATATTTGTATGATCTGCAGATATTTGTACAGGGTGTTCTGGGTATTTTTTATGCATATTAAAAAATATCTATCAATTTAATGTATTTCATTAAGTATATCAGTTATCTAGTACCCATAAAACAAGCTCTGGTTAGCTTGGGGCGATAATGTTGTGTGAACTGTCCAGCATTATTTATTAATTTATTTTATTTAGTTGTTCCCTAGGTTGAAATAAGAAACGTTCTCAAAAAAAAAACAACTTCAACTTGTCACAGTTTAATTTTACAATTCGCAGAAAATTTATTTCAAAGCCCGTGCTTAAGTTATTCGATGAAATTTCACCGAACCAAACCTTACCTATAATAAGATAAAAAATACTTGATTAAACTTTCTCCTATTGTCGACTTAATCATAGAATAACGAATAGTTACTTCCGCACAATCTAGGTCCCGTTGTAATCAAGATACGAAACAATACGATGGTAAAATGGAATGCACTATCTAGCCATGGGCCTTAATAGCATCTACGAAGCAGCGTCAGCTAAGCATTTTCCCTCTCCTCTCAGTGGAGACTGACGCCACATCGCCTGGGACACATTTTTGATACCGTAGGCCTTGACGATAACGAGTCAATAAGAGTGGTTTCGGTTCAGTTGCAGATGCTTTACGACTTAGACCCAGCCGGGTTTGTGTCAAGTTTTCCATCTCTGTACCACCCATACAGTACAACCACTCCTAAGTAAGCCAACAGCCAGGACATAAATTCTTCCAACAAGATACGCCTACAAGTCCGGACTAGCTATCTAATCTCAGTGGAATATCTGCGGTGATATAAGATCAAACATCGCCGAGTAACCCAGTAATTGAGTATTTCAGAACGTTTTTTTTTCTTTGTACAAATATTTGTGGAAAAGGAAATGTTTTTAGGGTTCCGTACCCAAAGGGTAAAACGGGACCCTATTACTAAGACTCCGCTTTCCGTCCGTTTACTGTCTGTCCGTCTGTCACCAGGCTGTATCTCATGAGCCGTGATAGTTATGACAGTTGTGGGCTCCCATACAAAAAACGTGATATTTTAGCCGTTTTTATAGATAATATTACGGAACCCTACGTGCGCGAGTTCGACTCGCACTTGGTTTATTTAATGGCTCTACATTCTGGCATTCGGGCCGCCTGGTGGTAAGCGGTTACCGTCGCCTATTGACAGCACTGTCCCTTGAAATTTCAACTTTATTTTAGGCTTTTCCTTGTATGAACTGTTTCAAAGTCAAACCGCTATTTTTAGTACCGGTTATTCGTTATTCATTGACAATGTGCTAGTACAGACTAAAGCAGTAATCACCTATTCTGTGATTATCGTGCTATTGTTTGGTTTATAATGGAATAAGGATTCAGTAGTGCGTACCTACTGCCTATGGCACTGTGGGGTCTGATTCTATCTCGACACCGATTTAGATCGCTTTTAACCGACACCAAAACAGGAGGTTTTTTTTTTATTTAAAGTTTCGTTGTTTCATAATATAGGTTTAAAGTACAGATTCAAGTGTAGTTATCCTAGAAATATACAACATTAATTAAAAACTAGGTACGTTTTTGAAACAATATAGCTTATTAAAACTTATTTAAAAAAAATGCTTGACATTTCACACAACATTATCTAGCCCCGAGCTAAGCAGAGCTTGTGTTATGGGTACTAGATAACTGATATACTTCATACAATATATTACATAGATACATATTTTTAGGGTTCCGTAGTCAACAAGACAAGGAACCCTTATAGATTCGTCATGTCTGTCTGTCTGTCTGTCTGTCGGTGTATGTCACAGCCACTTTATTCCGAAACTATATGAGCTATGCTGATGAAACTTGGTAAGTAGATGTATTCTGTGAACCACATTAAGATTTTCACACAACAATAGAAAAAAAAAAAAAAAAAAAAAAAAAAAACAGCTTTTGATCCCGCAAAAGCTGGATTCCGCGTGTATTTTGCGGGATTGCTTACGCGGGACTATACTTGCGGGATCCGCGGGATTTGCGGGACTGAAAAAATATCCGATTTTTTTTAAATATTTACGAACTCGTATCCAAACACTAGAAATATCTACGTCTGTGTATCCAAATGAGAGCACCGTCAATCCATAACATGGGAATTCCCTAGTAATCAAAACATCATTGAGTCTAATAGAAGAAAGAAATATTGCTGTATAACTAAACCAGCTGTATCAAATTCATTAGATCTCATATTAAAACGTGAAATGACACTGTATGAATGCGGTGGCAACAGGGGTAAACATTTGGAAGCTGCTTATAAGTTTTTAAAATCAATTTCACCAACGAGTGTCGAGGCAGAGCGCGCATTTTCTGCAGCAGGATACCTGTGCAATAAAATAAGATCTAATTTAAATGATGAAACTATGAATACATTGAGTTTTCTGCGTAAATATTTGAAAAAAAAAGGCTAATTTTTAATAATTTATGTGGTGTTGAAATTACTTTAAATTTTAATGTTAAATCGCTTGTTTTGCTACTAATAAATATTATATTATTTGAAAAGTTAACATTTTATTTTAAATACAAATAATTCGTCTTACTTTATAGTAGTCTAAAAGAAGTAAAGTTTTTATTTTACAATCCCACAAATCCCGCGGATCCGCGGGATTGTTGACATCAGTCCCGCATATCTGCGGGATTCATATTTCAGTGCGGGATTGAAAGAAAGAAAAGAAAGAAAGATTTATTTGTAGCACACACACACTTAAGGGAAATAACAAATAAAAAATAATAATTGCATGTAAACAAAAAAACAAATAAATATTACATAGAAAAAAGAATAAAACACAAAAAAAAAATACCCATAGGGTTTTAAACATAAACATAAAACTATGATCGGATTCTCTAGTCGTCAGTATTCCCACAGTAGTTACTACACACACACACACACACACACACAGCAGTGTTATTTACAGCCGAGGCTATCATAGGTCACCACAATAGGTTTCAATTCAATGTAATTGTTTCTTTCATATATTTTTATACATAGTATTCCTATCTTCTAGGTCAGAGTTTAAGGTGTTTTATTTATGCAACGATTTATTATTTTATGCAATTCTGCTTGATCCGTGATCCGTCATTCCAAGTTAGTAGTAGTAGAGCTATTTTGTGAGAGAGAGTTCGTCCGGGGAAGTACTACCACTATGCCTATTTCTCAAAGCAGTAGTGCTCGCATTGCTGTGTTCCGGTTTGAAGGGTATGGGGGCCGTTGAAATTACAGGCACATGCTTTTCATCTTTATGTCTCAGGGTGGCGGGCGCAGTGCAATGCTACATAGGGTGCGTCCTAGGTGGACGTGACCTATGAGGTAATGCAATGTTAAGACAGAGGTTACCGGTTAACATTAGGTGGGCCATCAGCTTGTTCCGTCACGAAATAAAAACTATAACCTAATATAAATTCTTGTATCTTCTTATAATTACATCTTGTTATATTTCCAATAATGTTTTACTTATCTACCTGCTCAGGTAGGACTATAGGCGCCTTGCAACCTCCTTGCTTGGTCGGTCCTTTATCTGCTCAATTTGTCGTGACGAGGTGGATTTATTAAAAAAACCTGTTCTTAATTTATTTGTAGGCATAATCTTCATAAATAATTCAATTTTGAACTGTTTCTTCTTATCGTAAGGAAAATATTACATGTTTTTAACACGCATATATATTTTTTGCATTTATATACGCTTGGTCTATATTATTTGTGTGTAACGAAATCTCTGAACGTGATTTTCATCCACTTCAAAACGCCGGATTAAATTGATACTTTGCACACTCATCAAGGACCGATGACAATACAATAATGATGGTGACGGCGAGCTGATCTGATGATGGAGACGGAACAACAACGGAACTCCTCGATGGATATTAGTAGACTGGCAGTGTTTGGGCTCATTTTGATCAGCTCACGGTTCCGATTACTAATTTTATAAAAGCGAGTATATTAATATATCTATTGGGACGGGTTAGAAATAGCCAATAACATTCTCAGTATTACATACATACATAAACACACGGATATTTCCCCGAAAGGGTAGGCAGAGCCTCATTGGACCTCTTTTCAGAGTGGGTTGCACCATCGTGGAATATAGACATGACTCATGACGAGTGAGCTGATCGCCGCCATTGGTTCCCACGACTAACTCAGTTAACGCTTTCTTCCAGTAATAACACATTCCATAATAAGCTAGCAGCCAGGACAAATCTTATACCAACGAATCTTATCAACAAGTCCGGGTAATCCCTTAGTCGACTTTTACGACATCCACGGTAGGAGACGGAGAGGTCTGTTCTTTCGCCGCACACACCACAGCACACATTCTCAGTGTTAAGGAACAGAAACTTGACTGTCCCATCCAAGCAAAGCTTGGGTAAAACAAGTAATTAATTTTGTAAAAATTTTAAAAAACCCCAACGCTGAACGGTCGAACCGATTTTGATAAAACAAAGCTAAGAACACACCCGACAAATACACCTTTCAAAAAAAAAAAAAACTAAATCGGTTCATCCGTTCGAGAGCTACGATGGGACAGAAAGACACACACACACACACACACACACACACACACACACACACACACACACACAGACACGTCAAACTTATAACACCCCTTCGTTTTTCGTCGGGGGTTAAAAAAATAGTAATTTAACTTTTCAGATTATTATTTAGTTTCTTACTTCGTACTCGTAGCAATTAAGTGGTATTTGTAATGTTACTAATGTTCTTACGTTTATTATAATACGTTGTAATAGTAAATAAATAAATAAATAATGCTGGACACAACAACATTACACAACACAACACAACATTATCCAGCTAAACCTCTCTGACGACCTCTGTGGCGCGCCGGGCGAAGGTTGGCCTGCGACGCAGGAGATTGCGGGTTCGATTCCCGACTTGGAACAAATATTGTGGCCGCGCCTCAGAGGTCGTCAATAGTGGTTATTAGGTACCCCTACATAATATGGTGCTGTGATTGTGATTGTATCTAATCTAACTATGGACCATAGGGTTTTTTTTATATACTATGGACTTTCTATGAAATAGAGTTTTTTTATAGGACCGTTTTTACTTCCGCAAGAAGTTCTTTTATTAACCCCCGACGCAAAAACAAAGAGGTGTTATAAGTTTTACGTGGCTGTGTGTGTGTGTGTATGTGTATGTGCTTTGTGTGTGTGTGTCTGTGTGTGCGTGTGTGCGCGCGCGCGTGTGTGTGTGTTGTGTGTCTCTGTGTGTGTGTGTGTGCGCGCGTGTGTGTGTGTGTGTGTGTGTCTGTCTGTACCATCGTAGCTCCCGAACGGATGAACCGATTTAGATTTTTTTGTTTTTTGTTTGATAGGTGAATTTATCGGGAGTGTTCTTAGCTATGTTTGATCAAAATCGGTTCAGCAGTTTCATTGCGTTAAGGGTTTTTTTAAATTTTTACAAAATTAATTACTTGTTTTCAATGCAATACGCAAATTATTGATGGCAAATTGCCAACTGCGTCTATAAAAAGTATATTTATAGTACCTATAGTTATATTCTGTGCCTATAGTAAAGACCGCGCACGTTATTAATTCCTAGAACACGCCAGCCACTACTTGTTTATGGTATCGACCAGCTGAGCATAAAGATGCTGTCTAAGAGCAAAAACAAGACACGAAACACGCGCACACGAAGTACGAACCATAGGCAAAGATACCAATGAACACCCACGCGTCAGTCAATAAAAATAGCGGACAGAGCAGAGCGGAAATACCTAACAAGCTTCTTGAACTGATTCACAGTAAATTACATGTATTGAAATTAGTAAGTAATAAAAAAGGGGTTCCTATTTTTTTTAAGTTGTAGAAGTGTGAATTATTATCTACATCTACTATATTATCATTATTATTATCATCTACTATATTATTATCTTAACTATATCTACATCTACACTAATATTATAAAGAGGAAATATTTGTATTTTTGTGTGTGTGTGTGTGTGTTTGTAATGAATAAACCCAAAAACAACTGTGCCGATTTCAAAAATTATTTCACGATTGGAAAGCTACATTCACCCTGAGTAGGAGGGGGGGCAGTTTTTCATCCTGAAACTACCCGTTCGAAGCCGGGACGAGTCGCTAGTAATATTATAAATACGAAAGTTTGTGAGTGTGTAAGTGTGTTAGTTACTTCTTCACGCTGAAACGCCTCGACGGATTTAGATGAAATTTGGAATGGAGATAGCTTGACTCCCGGAATAACACATAGGCACATTCTTATACCGATATTCCCACGGGATCGAGACCGCGGGGCGCTGCTAGTGCATAACAAAGAAATGATTTTGAAATTGTTGTTTTTTTAAGAGTGTATAAGTGTGTGAATATCTAGTCTACTTCTACACACTTGTCGTATGTGGTTTCATACCTATAGGTACTAAATAAAGAAATAGGTAATTTTTAGATTGACTTGTTCTCAATTTTTTAAAAGGTGTCGCTATTTTTTTAAGTGTGTTGTAGTTTGTGAAGAGATAGACTACTTCAACACACTTGGCGTGAAACCACGTGACAAGATTATGGGGCATTAGTAGCATATTGTGTATTTATAGGGTGATACTCGGTTTGTTTAGAGCTAGATATCTCGCCTTGCCTTGATATGATGCCTCTCGGACAAAAGTAATTAATTTTGTAAAAATTTAAAAAACCCTCTATGCAATGAAACGGCTGAACCGATTTTGATCAAACATAGCTAAGAACACTCCCGACTAATTCACCTTTCAAACAAAAATAAAATAAAAGTTTCATCCGTTCGGGAGCTACGATACCAAAGACAGACACACACACAGACACACAGACACACAGTCACACAAACACACTCAAACACACACAGACACGTCAAACTTACACCCCGTCGTTTTTGCGTCGGGGGTTAAAAACCATCAAAAACATCAATTTTGTCTTTTCTACTGTACGAAGCACTCGATGTAAGTTTTAGCATCGACCTGTATTGAACAGGGCTCACAAATGTCGCGATGATTCCTCGAAAAGAGAGTCTTCTTCTTCTTCTATATGCGGATGCGGATATACGTGGTTCACTCTGGGCCTCAACGGAAGATCAGCGCTGGGGTGCCAACGCGGCCTAGCAAACGCTGAGTTGAGGACCCTTTTGTGGCTTTCGTCAGGCACACACACAAATTGCCATAGTTTATTTAGTTCTTGCCTTGTTTGCTTTTTTGTTGGTGCGTGTCTTTTTTGTCACGAATAAACGTTTTCTTTCTTTCTTCTTTATATAATGGCTTTAGAGGAGCGCTCCAAACAATTTCGCCATGTCAAGTGAAATGATTAATTACATCTTTATAGTAAAGTCGGCAGGAGTCTCCGTCAAGTCATCATAAACCCAGTTTAAATAGTGGCAGAAACAGTGAGTTTTTACATGGGGAAAAATCCACCATTTCGAAAAGACACGCACACTACATCACACATGTGTTATTTTTCCAAGTTACACCAGATTATAACGCCACTAAAATTACACGAATTAGTCGAAAAAACACATTATAAGTTAATTAAGCAAAAATTGCAGATTGAATCTCCTTCTTCTTCTTCTTTTTATGGCGTGTTCAATTGAATCTCCTCGAAAAGAGAGTCTACGATCTCCTCGAAAAGAGAGTCTACGTGAGTTACACTGCTAAGTGCTAGCTTGTCTAAGTTTGACATACAAGATGTGATGCACGGCGCGCGCTCTATAGTTAAATTTCCCTCTACTTTTTCGATGCGATGCTGCAAAAACCTTGTGCTAAGTAGCACAACAAACTAGAAATGCCAATGTACTGCGTCTCATGTCTATCACTCGTTTTGCAGGCTGGGTGCATCGACGAGTAAGGTATGCAGTTTATTTTTATTTTTTATACTACTTGGAATGAGGGGTGTAGCAGATGGCCCACCTGATGTTAAGTGGTACCCTCTGCCTATGAACAGTGCATTATCTCATAGGTCACGCCCACCTAGGACGCACCCTATGTGGCATTGCACTGCGCCCGCCATCCTGAGACATAAAGATGAAAATCCTCATGTGCCTGTAATTTCACCGGCACCCTTACCCTTCAAACCGGAACACAGCAATGCGAGCACTACTGCTTTGCGGCAGAAATAAAAATACATACATACAAAGACACACGCCTTTTTCTCCGAAGGGGTAGGCAGAGCCTCAATGGGCCTCTTCATAGTGGGTTGCACCATCGTACTCTGAACTCTCGTATATACTCCTGAATTTATTTCACGCAACCTATCCCAGCGTAGTTTTAAAGCAAGGACTCTCAAAAAAACTTAATGTGGGCACAGATAAAGTAATACTATACTAGATTCAAGATTTGTGTCAATTTTCATATGCTACTGTTCAGTTATGTTTTATAAACGAAACTAACTCGGACCACGCACAGGAAGTTCAATTGAATTGAAACGCTATCGCCTAAACAGAAGTTAGGGGCACCGTTACAATAGTTGTTGATAGAAATCACAATTGAATTGGTTGTGATATCATTATTGTGGTCAGGACAAAGTCACACTGTAAATAAATAATGCTGGACAGTTCACACAACATTATCTAGCCCCAAGCTAAGCAGAGCTTGTGTTATAGGTACTAGATGATATACTTAATACAATAAATACTTAATTACGGCACATGAGACTTTTCATCTTTACGTCTCAGGGTGACGGGCGCAGTGCAATGCCACTGGGCGCTTCCTAGGTGGTAACATCAGGTGGGCCATCGGCTTAATCCGTCATTCCAAGTAGGTAGTATAAAAAATACCCAGAACAACCTGAACAAGTATCTGCAGGTCATGCAAATATTGCGTCGCAGGCGAACCTTCGATCGCGGCGCCACAGAGGTCGTCAAAACGTCTCTATGACTATCTGTCTGTAGTGACTTTTGACTAGCCTTTTTCCCACGGTTCGCACGAGTTGTATCGGAATAAAGCAATCTACCTCCACACACCAAATATCATCTAAATATATCTAGATCCAGGTATGTTTGAGAAGCTTACCATTGTCCAGAGAGTGGCTGGGCGTAGCTCCAATACTGGATCCGGAACCCTTGTGCAGTATTGCATTGTGCTGTCTTGTGCTTTCTAGCTCCGCTGCAAAAATGCAATGTTATTAACTACACGAGGAAAATTCAAGTTTCACTAACTGTAAAACAGGATTTATATATATGCTATTGCTATTGTCTATTGCTGTCCCACTGTTGGGCAAGGCCTTCCCCGTTTCCTTCCACATAGAAGAGAATGTTTTTTATTCACCAGTAGCTGCGCCCGCAGTGTTACCCGCATAAGTCTCGAACCCGTGGGAATATCGGGATAAAAAAATAGCCTGTTTTATTCCAGAAGTCCAGCTATCTCTATCCCAAATTTCATCCAAATCCGTCCAGCCGTTTCAGCGTGAAAAAGTAACTAACACACTCGCAAACTTTCGTATTTATCTACATCTACACTAATAATATTAAAAAGAGGAAAGATTTGTAATTTTGTGTGTGTGTATGTTTGTAATGAATAAACTCAAAAATTACTGAGCCGATTTCAAAAATTCTTTCGCCATTGGAAAGCTACATTCACCCTGAGTGACATAGGCTACCAGGGGGGGATAGGACGGGAGGGGGCTGTTTTTCATCCTGAAACTACCCGTACGAAGCCGGGACGACTCGCTAGTCTTTTATAAACATCAGATACGCTTTTTAGAAAAATTACGACAGAGTTATCACAGACACTATTTGCCATGAACAATAATATAGGACTCAGAGGACACTCGCTGAAGCTGCAACGCGGGCCAAGTACCAGCAATCCGAGGTTGAACATATTGCCCAATCGCATCATGCATACTTGGAACCGGCCACCAGACTCAGTGATCAGTGTCCCCTCAGTGAATTCTTTCAAAGATAGACTTGACAAACATTTAAAGTGCACTGTTAAGGACTAAGATATACACGTATCAGCTCCAAGAGCTTTTTTTTTTATACTACTAGAATTACGGAACAAGGAAATGGCCCTCCTGATGTTAAGCGGTAACCTCTGTCTATGAACAGTGCAATTCCTCATAGGTCACGTCCACCTAGGACGCGCCCTATGTGGCATTGCACTGCGCCCGCCACCCTGAGACATAAAGATGAAAAGTCTCATGTGCCTGTAATTTCACCGGCAACCATACCCTTCAAACCGGAACACAGCAATGCAAGCACTACTGCTTTGCGGCAGAAATGGGTATGGTGGTAGTACTTCCCCGGACGAACTCTCTCACAAAAAAGCTCTACTACTACAAGCTGCCTCTGTATTATAAATAAATAATAAACATTTTAGGTGTGTGACCTCGACTAATATGCACTTGACTACTGTGTGGGAGCCATCAGTGGGTGTCCATTGGAAAGGAAGGCCTTAGACTGTATGTGGGTGGGATGCAACCATGCAAGATGTGATGAAAAATCAATAAAATCTTGTACCCCAAACTTTTAAACAAGCAATAGCTATTTATATGATATTAAACTTTGAATACTTTAAAATATGGTTGATTTTCAGTTATGTGAGAGAACTGTAACTAATTAAGAAATGGAGCCAAATTATCTATGGTTATTGAAAACAGCAAGCCTGATAACTGTGAAATTGTATGTGCCCGAAAACTGCAATTTCTTTTACTCACCTCTCGTATCTAATAATTCTTTGTTCAGTCTATCATTGGTCAGTTTTAGGGAGGCTATTTGGTCAAGAAGGCACGACAGTAATCTACTGCCCACTTGGCTCTCGGACGCACTGGAACTATCATCCGATTCAGAGTCAACGTCTCCTCTGTTAGCTGGTCGGGCTACATCTGGTAATCCTCTGACACAAGGATCACTATACCTCCGAGCATTACTGCCATCATCTTTCTCCTTGTCGTTTATATCACTGTTGGAGTTTGTGTCTCCCACTGATGTAATGATAGGCGGCAGACTCGCATAGTCTTGGTCTGATAAATTCTTTGGTTGTAAGCTGGGCTCTTCTAGACAATTTGGGGTACTTTGCAGTTCTTCCGCTCTCTGATCGTTTCGGCGGCGAATACGAGGCCTCTGAACTTGTACGCTCTTTACGTTTTGAACGTAGCGGTGATCGGAGGGGTAGACGGAGATAGGTATGCTATGAGGGAGCATGGGCGGGCTGTAGTAACTGGGCAGTGAAGGCAGCGACATCGGCTCTGGAGCCCCACACATATGTCTGTACGGATCGTAGCCCGGCGCAAACTGTGACCCACTAATCTGCCAATTCATCTTCGGGTTAACGAAATCGTAGGTTTCTGTACCCAGCGTCGCTTCCTGGACGTGATACATCGTCTTGTCTAGCCATTTAGAGAGATCCGTAGACTTGCTTGCACGAGATTTTTTCCGCTTTCCAAGGGAGCTGTTCGAACCACTGCCGTTCTGTTGTTTTGGTGTCGATGCCATTTATGTAAGCGAGACACTTCAACAATTTTTGTTACACGCGCCACTTAGGAAAATGACTGAGTGAGATTACACGAACGCTTTGGTCATCGTAAATAAATAAATTATTCCATTTTTGAATGAAATCTTTACATTCATCCAAGCAAACGATCGACCGAGCGAGGCCAACCAACGAATTTGTTTGATTGATTGATGATTTGACGTACGTGAGTGCGTCACGAACTGACGTTTCCATCCGCTGCGCTGTCTTTGTCAAAATATACTTGTGAATGTGACTTGTGCACGTTATGTGAATAATAAAGAGGTAATTATACAATGGATACCATCCCATGTAGGTATCACGGGTAATGAGGAGGCCGACCGCGCGGCGAGACAAGCGATAAGGGACGGAATTTTGTATAGTTGTTTACCAGTACATAGCGAACTATTAAGTGGAGCTAAAATAAGCTGTAGACAGCTGTGGCATGAGTATTTTGATGAGCGGTCACTAATTAAAGGTATATGGTATAAAACCATACAGTATCAACCTTGTCTATACCCGTGGTTTGACCAACAAGAAAGAAATAGGAGATACATTGTAGGCTGTTTAGACTTCGTTCCGGACACATTCCGACAAACAAGTTTAGATTTTTGATGGGATTATCAGATTCTCCGAATTGCTCAGAGTGTAATGTTGTAGACGTTCTAGTGTTAAGGCGCTTTCATTAATACAAGTAATTAAAACGAGTACTATTTCATTTATTATATTCCCTTGGAACCTCTATAGACAGTACCCAACATTGGTGACCCCGACGTGATTTTGTTGTTGTGTGGTGCGTGTGTTATTTTTGTGGTACGAGGTGAGATTGTGGTGAGAGGTGACATTTATTCGTACAAAATTCAGTTTAAAAAATAAATATGCCTGTGGACGGAGCGAGCGGGACACCGGCGGCGTGCGCCGGGCGAGGCCAACTCGGAGCCCAGCCAGCTTCAAGCATGCAGCCGGGAGCGGACTTAGCGGCTATAAGCGTGTCCGCTAGAATACCGGAGTTTTGGGCAGAAATGCCCAGATTATGGTTCGCTCAATTCGACGCAGTAATGGAACCACAGAAGCAGGGAGACTCCACCAAGTACAATTTGGTGATCGCCAAACTGAACAGGGACGCGTTACAACAGGTGGGAGATTTAATTTTAAACCCACCAGGAGATAATAAGTTTGAAACTATTAAAGAACGGCTACTTGCTGTTTACGAGGAGAGCGCAGAGAAACAGTTCCATAACCTGGTGAGTGGCACGGACCTGGGGACACAAAGACCCTCACAGCTTCTGAGTAAAATGTCGGGTTTAGCAACAAACACGCAAATTCCTACAGAGGCCCTACGGCGTTTATGGATATCGCGGCTACCTACCGCCGTACGGACCATTTTGACAGTTACGCCAGAGGCTAAACTTGACGACCTGGCAAAGATAGCGGATAAGATCATTGAGAATATGAACATCGGAGAGGTCTGCGCGATGTGTAATGCCACAGTGCCAGACATGACAGATCAATTGGCTCGGATGACTATGGAGCTAAAGAGTCTGAGAGAAGAAATCAATGAGGTCAGAGGACGTAGCAGAAGCAGGGGCGACGGCTGGAGAAGGGAGAGGTCGCAGAGCCGGGGGAACAGCAGAGGCCCCGGGAACACGAACTGGCTGTGCCGGTTCCATTATCGCTGGCGAGCCAGGGCACGGACGTGCGAACAGCCCTGCAACTGGAAGCAGCCGGGAGCCAGCAAAGCGGACAACACGCCTGCAGCCGGAACCCAGGGGGTTGCTGGAGCGTCGGCAGCACCGTCAAACTAGCAGCTATGCGGTCCCGCTCGGTGGGAGACCGCATAGCAGATGGTAATCACCGACTTTGTGTTACAGACCGTAAGTCAGACATACGTTTTCTTGTAGACACCGGTGCAAATGTGTCCGTTTTACCTGTGAGTGGTTTTAAAAGTGTAAAAACTGAAGTTAGTGACTATAAACTGTTTGCAGCTAACAACACAGAAATAAAGACTTATGGTGTAAAGACAATTGAGCTAAATTTAGGGCTGAGACGAGCATTTAGGTGGACTTTCATAATTAGTGAAGTTAAACAGGCTATTTTAGGAGCTGATTTTTTAGAACATTTTAAGTTAATCGTCGACGTATTTAATAAGAAGTTAATAGATAGCTTAACTAACTTACGCGCGAATGGGGCCCTCATAGAGTACAACGAACCATCGATTAAGAGTATCCAGAGTGATAATCCTTATAGGGAAATTCTAGAGGAATTTCCCGATATCACTAAACCAATTAGTTTCAGGGAAACGGCCCCTCATGATGTATGTCATCGGATCATCACTTCCGGTCCACCGGTTTTTGCGCGGCCAAGGCCATTACCACCGGACTGATATAAGAAGGTCAAGGAAGAGTTCGAACACATGCTAGAGATGGGGATTTGTAGACCCGGTCAGGGTGAGTGGGCAAGCCCCCTCCATGTAGTTCCAAAAAAAGACGGAAAAATTCGTCCTTGTGGTGACTACAGAGCATTAAACACCATAACAAAACCGGATAGATATACAATACCGCGTCTTCAAAATTTCACGTTCATGTTGCCAAAAAAAACATGGTATACGCGATTGGATTTGAACAGAGCTTACCATAACATACCAGTAGCGGCAGAAGACATAGAAAAGACTGCCATATCGACAGGTTTCGGCCTTTTTGAGTTTGCCCGCATGAGTTTTGGTTTGAGGAACGCGGCACAGACTTTCCAGAGATTTATGGACCATAACGTGTTAAAGGGTATCGAACGCATAGGAGGTAGCGATGAGCAGAGCGAATCTGCACTTTTCTGTTACATTGAGGACATACTGATTGCATCAGACAACGAAAAAACACACAAAGAACATCTGAGGAGACTGTTCAATAGGTTCAGAGACTTTGGCATAACGATAAATATAAGTAAATGTGAATTTGGAAAGTCTGAGGTCGATTTTTTGGGATATAAAGTATCGCGAAGCGGTATCTGCCCTCTGCCGGATAAAGTTAAGGTTATCGCAGACTACCCTAAACCGGATACGGTCGAAGAACTTCGACGTTTCCTAGGTATTATAAATTTATATAGAGCACATTTACCCCATGCAGTCAAATTTCAGGCGGTACTTTGTAAGTTCCTGCATAACTTTAAGAAAAAGGACAGGACACAGATCGTTTGGGACGCGAGTAGTATCGAGGCGTTTGAGGAATGTAAGGTTAGTTTGCAAAATGCAGCTACCTTATCTCACCCGAGTGGAAACGCTCCATTATCTCTCATGACTGATGCTTCAGACTCGTGTGTAGGCGCCGTATTGCAGCAACTTATAGATAGTAAATGGATACCGTTGGGTTATTTTTCTAAAAAATTATCGGAGTCTCAACGGAAGTACTGCACTTACGACAAGGAGCTAACGGCTATCTACATGGCCATAGTTCATTTCAGAGGCATGATCGAGGGAAGACAGGTTACAATATTTACCGTTCATAAGCCATTAATTTACGCTTTCACGAAAATTAGTACAGACAAAGAAATTCCTAGGAGGGCCAGACAATTGCTTTATATTAGCGAATTCACGAGCGACATAAAGCATGTTATCGGTACCGAGAACACAGTTGCTGATGCGCTATCGCGTGTCGAATCAATTCGCTGTCCGGCAGGTATGTTCCAAAGGAAATAAATGAATTGAATTGAATTGAATTGAGTTAGATTACGATGCACTTGCACGGGCACAGGAAACCGAGGATTGTATTACAACGGAATTTAGAGACAAGTTTACATTTAAAAAGGTGGCTATACCTACTTCTACAAAACAAGTTTTATGTGAAACGTCAACGGAAAATATGAGACCTTATTTGACACTAGGATTTAGAAAAGAAATTTTGATAACATCCATAACATTAGCCACCCGGGTAAGCGTACCACGCGTAAAATGATAACAGATAGATTTTTTTGGCCAGGAATGAATAAGGATATAATCTCGTGGGCAAGAGCGTGCATACCGTGTCAAAAATCAAAAGTTAGTAGACATACAGTTTCAAATTTAACTAATTTTTCTCCGTGTGCTAGATTTGAGCACATACATACAGACATTGTAGGACCTTTACCTACAACTAGGCATGGATATAGATATTGCATAACAATCATGGACCGTTTCACGCGTTGGCCTGAAGCTATTCCTGTTTCGGACGTATCAGCTGACACGGTTTCCAGAATTATTTACGAAAATTGGATTTGTAGATACGGATGCCCAAATTTAACTAACACGGATCAAGGCAGACAATTCGAAAGTGATCTATTTAACGCCTTAATGAAGTTGTTAGGTGTGACTAGGGTTAGAACAACCCCATACCACCCCCAAGCTAACGGTCTAATCGAGAGATGGCATCGTTCAATGAAAAGCGCATTAACTTCACGATTAATGAATGGGACAGATTGGGCGGAAGAATTACCTACCGTTATGCTAGGGTTAAGAACAGCAGGTAGGACTGATACAGGGATTAGCGCAGCGGAGATGCTGTACGGAGAGACAGTCAGACTACCAGGGGATTTCTTTCATGTGGAAACTAACAAATGTACGGACCAGCATATGTATATAGAGAACCTACAGAAAATCATAGGTAGGTTAAGACCACAAACGCGAGAGGCTAGTGATTCACGTAAGATTTTCGTGAGTAAAGATCTTAGATCTTGTACTCACGTTTTTCTGCGCAATGATAGGCTCAAGAAATCACTATGCCCAACATACGACGGCCCATACCGTGTTTTGGATAGAAATGATAAGGTTTTTCATATACAGTTAGCCAACAGAAATACTCATGTATCAATAGACAGGCTTAAACCTGCATTTTTTGTAAACAATCCCACAGATTTAAGTGATACCATGTCAGACGACTCAAAAGAGAATAAGAGCAGCGTAAAGGTAGAACCCGACGTCCGGTGTCGAGCGCCGGACACTGTAATCCGCACCACACGTTCGGGTCGAAAGGTCAGACCAACGGTGCGATTCTTAGAAATTAAATAGAAAATACCTACGTGCATTGATTTAGCTAACTTTTAGTTTTATGTAGGACAACTAGAACAAGTATTTTTTTCCCTTATTAATTTTACACAATTATTTCATACCTTGTCAAGAGCTGTCTTTTGCTTGTATTTAATTGTTTAAGTTGATGGCAATTTTTAATTTAGTCAATATGGGATACAATCAGTCAAAAGAAGAAAAAAGTAATTATTACCCAAGAAGGTGCAAATAACGTCAGACAAGTGGGAGATTTAGAGAAGAAAATAGAAACTTATGGAATTGTGAGCATAGTGATAACGGTGGTCATCACGTTTTTGTGTCTTTGCATATGTGGGAGAAAATGTTTTAATCTCGCTAAAAGATGGGCGAGAAAGGAGATGGCGGCGTTGGATTCCGTGGAGGTAGCGGATAAAGCAGTCAAGAGATCCACACAACACGCCGACACGTGCTGTAAAAACCTTGGTTAAACACAACCATGCACATTCCTGTGTGCCTTTTGTGCACGAGTATACATAGAATAATTACAATGTATAAGTTTTAGTTGGTAAAATTTCGATAATTTTTTTTTTTTAGAAGGGGAGGTATGTAGGGACTTCCTTATAATAAGTAGGTCAAGGCGACACTGGCCGCGGGACTTTAGTCTGCCCAGAACCGTTCTAGTGTTAAGGCGCTTTCATTAATACGAGTAATTAAAACGAGTACTATTTCATTTATTATATTCCCTTAATGTTGGGTACTGTCTATAGAGGTTCCAAGGGTTAAAACTTATACATTGTAATTATTCTATACTCGTGCACAAAAGGCACACAGGAATGTGCATAGTTGCATGGTTGTGTACGACGTGACCGCTAAGCCCGGGCGCCGTAACATTAGCTTACATTACAACTATGACCTACTTTTATCTGAATTTTTATGATTGTTACAATATGTTAAATATAAAATAAAATATGTGACTGACATACAATAGTTTATTTTTTATTTTTTAGGCTTAATGCGTGCTATATATTATACCTACTTTCTTCTTAATAATACACTATTTTATTCATGACCTGCACCCTGTTTAACCAAGGTTTTTACAGCACGTGTCGGCGTGTTGTGTGGATCTCGTGACTGCTTTATCCGCTACCTCCACGGAATCCAACGCCGCCATCTCCTTTCTCGCCCATCTTTTAGCGAGATTAAAACATTTTCTCCCACATATGCAAAGACACAAAAACGTGATGACCACCGTTATCACTATGCTCACAATTCCATAAGTTTCTATTTTCTTCTCTAAATCTCCCACTTGTCTGACGTTATTTGCACCTTCTTGGGTAATAATTACTTTTTTCTTCTTTTGACTGATTGTATCCCATATTGACTAAATTAAAAATTGCCATCAACTTAAACAATTAAATACAAGCAAAAGACAGCTCTTGACAAGGTATGAAATAATTGTGTAAAATTAATAAGGGAAAAAAATACTTGTTCTAGTTGTCCTACATAAAACTAAAAGTTAGCTAAATCAATGCACGTAGGTATTTTCTATTTAATTTCTAAGAATCGCACCGGCGGTCTGACCTTTCGACCCGAACGTGTGGTGCGGATTACAGTGTCCGGCGCTCGACACCGCACGTCGGGTTCTACCTTTACGCTGCTCTTATTCTCTTTTGAGTCGTCTGACATGGTATCACTTAAATCTGTGGGATTGTTTACAAAAAATGCAGGTTTAAGCCTGTCTATTGATACATGAGTATTTCTGTTGGCTAACTGTATATGAAAAACCTTATCATTTCTATCCAAAACACGGTATGGGCCGTCGTATGTTGGGCATAGTGATTTCTTGAGCCTATCATTGCGCAGAAAAACGTGAGTACAAGATCTAAGATCTTTACTCACGAAAATCTTACGTGAATCACTAGCCTCTCGCGTTTGTGGTCTTAACCTACCTATGATTTTCTGTAGGTTCTCTATATACATATGCTGGTCCGTACATTTGTTAGTTTCCACATGAAAGAAATCCCCTGGTAGTCTGACTGTCTCTCCGTACAGCATCTCCGCTGCGCTAATCCCTGTATCAGTCCTACCTGCTGTTCTTAACCCTAGCATAACGGTAGGTAATTCTTCCGCCCAATCTGTCCCATTCATTAATCGTGAAGTTAATGCGCTTTTCATTGAACGATGCCATCTCTCGATTAGACCGTTAGCTTGGGGGTGGTATGGGGTTGTTCTAACCCTAGTCACACCTAACAACTTCATTAAGGCGTTAAATAGATCACTTTCGAATTGTCTGCCTTGGTCCGTGGTAATTAAATTTGGGCATCCGTATCTACAAATCCAATTTTCGTAAATAATTCTGGAAACCGTGTCAGCTGATATGTCCGAAACAGGAATAGCTTCAGGCCAACGCGTGAAACGGTCCATGATTGTTATGCAATATCTATATCCATGCCTAGTTGTAGGTAAAGGTCCTACAATGTCTGTATGTATGTGCTCAAATCTAGTACACGGAGAAAAATTAGTTAAATTTGAAACCGTATGTCTACTAACTTTTGATTTTTGACACGGTATGCACGCTCTTGCCCACGAGTTTATATCCTTATTCATTCCTGGCCAAAAAAATCTATCTGTTATCATTTTACGCGTGGTACGCTTACCCGGGTGGCTAATGTTATGGATGTTATCAAAAGTTTCTTTTCTAAATCCTAGTGTCAAATAAGGTCTCATATTTTCTGTTGACGTTTCACATAAAACTTGTTTTGTAGAAGTAGGTATAGCCACCTTTTTAAATGTAAACTTGTCTCTAAATTCCGTTGTAATACAATCCTCGGTTTCCTGTGCCCGTGCAAGTGCATCGTAATCTAACACTGCCGGACAGCGAATTGATTCGACACGCGATAGCGCATCAGCAACTGTGTTCTCGGTACCGATAACATGCTTTATGTCGCTCGTGAATTCGCTAATATAAAGCAATTGTCTGGCCCTCCTAGGAATTTCTTTGTCTGTACTAATTTTCGTGAAAGCGTAAATTAATGGCTTATGAACGGTAAATATTGTAACCTGTCTTCCCTCGATCATGCCTCTGAAATGAACTATGGCCATGTAGATAGCCGTTAGCTCCTTGTCGTAAGTGCAGTACTTCCGTTGAGACTCCGATAATTTTTTAGAAAAATAACCCAACGGTATCCATTTACTATCTATAAGTTGCTGCAATACGGCGCCTACACACGAGTCTGAAGCATCAGTCATGAGAGATAATGGAGCGTTTCCACTCGGGTGAGATAAGGTAGCTGCATTTTGCAAACTAACCTTACATTCCTCAAACGCCTCGATACTACTCGCGTCCCAAACGATCTGTGTCCTGTCCTTTTTCTTAAAGTTATGCAGGAACTTACAAAGTACCGCCTGAAATTTGACTGCATGGGGTAAATGTGCTCTATATAAATTTATAATACCTAGGAAACGTCGAAGTTCTTCGACCGTATCCGGTTTAGGGTAGTCTGCGATAACCTTAACTTTATCCGGCAGAGGGCAGATACCGCTTCGCGATACTTTATATCCCAAAAAATCGACCTCAGACTTTCCAAATTCACATTTACTTATATTTATCGTTATGCCAAAGTTTCTAAACCTATTGAACAGTTTCCTCAGATGTTCTTTGTGTGTTTTTTCGTTGTCTGACGCAATCAGTATGTCATCAATGTAACAGAAAAGTGCAGATTCGCTCTGCTCATCGCTACCTCCTATGCGTTCGATACCCTTTAATACGTTATGGTCCATAAATCTCTGGAAAGTCTGTGCCGCGTTCCTCAAACCAAAACTCATGCGGGCAAACTCAAAAAGGCCGAAAATTGTCGATATGGCAGTCTTTTCTATGTCTTCTGCCACTACTGGTATGTTATGGTAAGCTCTGTTCAAATCCAATCGCGTATACCATGTTTTTTTTGGCAACATGAACGTGAAATTTTGAAGACGCGGTATTGGATATCTATCCGGGTTTGTTATGGTGTTTAATGCTCTGTAGTCACCACAAGGACGAATTTTTCCGTCTTTTTTTGGAACTACATGGAGGGGGCTTGCCCACTCACCCTGACCGGGTCTACAAATCCCCATCTCTAGCATGTGTTCGAACTCTTCCTTGACCTTCTTATATCGGTCCGGTGGTAATGGCATTGGCCGCGCAAAAACCGGTGGACCGGAAGTGATGATCCGATGACATACATCATGAGGGGCCGTTTCCCTGAAACTAATTGGTTTAGTAGAATTTCCCTATAAGGATTATCACTCTGGATACTCTTAATCGATGGTTCGTTGTACTCTATGAGGGCCCCATTCGCGCGTAAGTTAGTTAAGCTATCTATTAACTTCTTATTAAATACGTCGACGATTAACTTAAAATGTTCTAACAAATCAGCTCCTAAAATAGCCTGTTTAACATCACTAATTATGAAAGTCCACCTAAATGCTCGTCTCAGCCCTAAATTTAGCTCAATTGTCTTTACACCATAAGTCTTTATTTCTGTGTTGTTAGCTGCAAACAGTTTATAGTCACTAACTTCAGTTTTTACACTTTTAAAACCACTCACAGGTAAAACGGACACATTTGCACCGGTGTCTACAAGAAAACGTATGTCTGACTTACGGTCTGTAACACAAAGTCGGTGATTACCATCTGCTATGCGGTCTCCCACCGAGCGGGACCGCATAGCTGCTAGTTTGACGGTGCTGCCGACGCTCCAGCAACCCCCTGGGTTCCGGCTGCAGGCGTGTTGTCCGCTCTGCTGGCTCCCGGCTGCTTCCAGTTGCAGGGCTGTTCGCACGTCCGTGCCCTGGCTCGCCAGCGATAATGGAACCGGCACAGCCAGTTCGTGCTCCCGGGGCCTCTGCTGTTCCCCCGGCTCTGCGACCTCTCCCTTCTCCAGCCGTCGCCCCTGCTTCTGCTACGTCCTCTGACCTCATTGATTTCTACTCTCAGACTCTTTATCTCCATAGTCATCCGAGCCAATTGATCTGTCATGTCTGGCACTGTGGCATTACCCATCGCGCAGACCTCTCCGATGTTCATATTCTCAATGATCTTATCCGCTATCTTTGCCAGGTCGTCAAGTTTAGCCTCTGGCGTAACTGTCAAAATGGTCCGTACGGCGGTAGGTAGCCGCGATATCCATAAACGCCGTAGGGCCTCTGTAGGAATTTGCGTGTTTGTTGCTAAACCCGACATTTTACGCAGAAGCTGAGAGGGTCTTTGTGTCCCCAGGTCCATGCCACTCACCAGGTTATGGAACTGTTTCTCTGCGCTCTCCTCGTAAACAGCAAGTAGCCGTTCTTTAATAGTTTCAAACTTATTATCTTCTGGTGGGTTTAAAATTAAATCTCCCACCTGTTGTAACGCGTCCCTGTTCAGTTTGGCGATCACCAAATTGTACTTGGTGGAGTCTCCCTGCTTCTGTGGTTCCATTACTGCGTCGAATTGAGCGAACCATAATCTGGGCATTCCTGCCCAAAACTCCGGTATTCTAGCGGACACGCTTATAGCCGCTAAGTCCGCTCCCGGCTGCATGCTTGAAGCTGGCTGGGCTCCGAGTTGGCCTCGCCCGGCGCACGCCGCCGGTGTCCCGCTCGCTCCGTCCACAGGCATATTTATTTTTTAAACTGAATTTTGTACGAATACATGGCACTGTTTCCCCCTCACCTCGCCTTGACCTACTTATTATAAGGAGGTCCCTACAACGTTCATCATGTGCTGGCGGAGTGTGTTCAGAATGAAGCCCAACGACATGACATGAGATTCATGTTTGATTTCAATGTAGGTTATATGTAACGGTGTCTTGGCTTCCCCGCTTTCCGAGGAAGCCGAGATGCTCGTTAAGCTATATTTTAGAGTAGTTTGAATAGTATGTATCTTAGGTAATGGCTTCTGTGCATAGTATGAATAGTATGTATATATAATTATTGTATAAATTTCCTGTACGGGAGTGAAAAAAGACTTGTGCACGTCGTAGAGCGATATAATCTACGGTGCACAAGTCCATAGGTGCCTCAGAATAAGAACTAAAGTATGGAAGTAAGGGTAAAAACAAACCGGTATCGATTATACCAGTTTCATTATTTTATATGAATGTATTCATGTGTTGGAATCATCGAGCAACGCAGGCCTCCGTACCGGAGGGGAGACGCCATAGAGCTGTCAACCGATACATATTTATTCAGAAATATTTGGGGGGGGGGGGCTTCACGCACTCACTTACACTTTAATGCACTCTTTTGTAACCAGTCGTTCTATCGCTATAAACGCACACATCTATAAACAGCAACACATCAAAAATCTTTATACACACATAGATGCTTTCTGTGTACAAACATCATGTTATGTCACAAAATTGACAGTAACATCCGTTCTAGGGACTTCCAGCACTCAAGTCGATAAATGAATAGTATCGATAACTTTTTGGTAAGAACTTACTTTGCCTACCACCAAGGGTCATTTAAAGGATTTAAGGGCGGCTAGGGATGAGGGGAGGGGTTGAACGCTCTCTGTGAAGGGGGAGTTGCGGAACCGCCCCACTTTTCGAGGATAGCATAGAGATCATTTTGTGGATAACTATGATATTTTAGATTAGTAAAAGGTAGTAGTAGGCTGGAGAGAGAGGGGGCAAACGCGGAAACTTAGAGTATAGAGAAAAATCAAGAAAATTTTGAGTACCCCAGGTACAACCTTACTTTACAACAACTCATGAGATGATTAGTTCTTGGGAAAATTGAATTAGAATTTTGTTCAAAGCTTACAATAATTTCACAAAACTACGGGCTGGCAAGTCAAAAGAGACGAAAGGAAAGAAAAGGAAAAAAACGCTTTACTTAGCTCCCGTCTTCCTACTAACCTACATAATCCATGACGGTTCTGGCCTCGAAATATACAATGTATTATATATATCTGTCATTCACTGTTATTGTCAAAAACCAAAAATCATGATCCTAAGTGCCAAAAAACTAGATTAGTCATTAAAATTTATAAATAGTTTTTTTTTTATTTCAGGCATGATTATCCCACGACACAGGGGATCCTAGTGTGGGATCAGAACTATGTAGGTCTGTGTTGGGTGTGTTAAGTATGTTGATGCTAAACGATGGTAGGTAAAGTAATACTTAGCGCTATATATAGTGAACAGAATATCGCGTTGAAAAAATTATACCTAGCTATATTTTTTTTTTCATTCTTTTGTCAATCAAATAGGATTTGAATAGGAAAATCCCACGACACAGGACGGACACTCATGACACGACTTTTCTTGAAAAGGAGTAAACGAGTTCAAACTGGGAAATGCTTTTGTTAATTTATCGTGATCACGTATCCCACAACCTAGGTAGGCATGCAACTTTTTACGAAAAACTATCACACCTCTAGATTTGTAATATCACATAGTAATTTAAATTCATGTCTTTGTTTAAATATAAAAAATCAAGGAAAAGAAGCTTGCTAGCCCTCACCAAGCATGTTTTGCTTTTGCTAGTAATAAATTTTTATCATGATGGGCCGAATGCTCTGTCAGACTGAATCGATCGTGTGACGCATAGAGTAAAAAGTGTGACAGTGCTACAAATACTAAAATGCCGAATCGTTACATTTTCTGCTGTAAATCAAGGTCTGGAACATCGAATTTACGAAAAGATGGTGCTTTCTAATAATATATATTTATTTTTATTTTATTTTTTGATGTTGGACACAGTTTACACATTATTATCTAGCCCCAAGCCAAGCAGAGCTTGTGTTATGGACTAGATAACTGATATCCCTAATACAGTACATTACATAGATATTTATTTTGTATTAACATAGAAAATATCCAGAACACCCTGAACAAATATCTGCAGATCGTACAAATATTTGTTCTGAGGCGGGAATCAAACCCGCAACCTCCTGCGTTACAGGCGAACCTTCGTCCACCGCGCCACAGAGGGCGTCAATTTATGGCATAAAATGAATAATTTCAAATTAAAATCATAACAGTTACCTACCTTGTTACATACCAATACCTTCATGGTGATTGGATTAACGGTTAGAAAGTTAGGTTAGGTTAGGCTATGGCGTCTCCCGAATAATATAAATCAAATTTCAATAGTTCGTAAAACATAATAAACGAGCATTTATTTTATCGATAAAAAATCTACTTTATTATTGAGGCACATCACTAATTTAGTAGTATATAAGAAAACACGGGCAACTTACTTTCAGGAATTTTTGAGAAATAAAAAAAAACTGTTAAATGAGCACAAAGCTATTTCAGTGTGCATTGAGGCTGTTATTGTTACATACATACATACATAGACACACGCCTCTTTCCCCGAAGGGATAGGCAGAGCCTTAATGGGCCTCTTTTCACAGTGGGTTGCACCATCGTGGGAGATAGACGTGACAAATAGTGAGCTCATCCCTGCCATTGCTTCCCACGGCTGACTCAGCTAACGTTATTGTTATTGTTAGCAGTTGCTTATTTAATTATTTTTTATTGTGGTTACCAACAGTCTACACATGTATATATGAGGTACAAACTATATATCTATCTTTAGCTACAGGAGAAACCAATAAGGGCCTTTCATTTTCAAATAAAAAAAATGTAGTTTGATTTGGGTCAATTGATGGCCCTGACTCAACTGTGGTTGTCAAAATTAACAAATGCATCGTCTGTTATTTTGTGTGATAGTAACAAAATATCACAAAAATATATCACTACGTTGTTGACTTTTACATGTCACTTTATTTATACAGTTAAGTACACAGCAGTGACATCTATTTTCAAGGGTTTATAGATGATTTGATATGGCCGTGAAAACCCCTCATTATAGGCAAACACAACGTGCGAAGATTGTACAGTAACCTAACAATTGGCGATCAACGATTTTTTTAAAGCATCTTTATTTACTTTTAACTGAAAAGAGTAAAGTTATTTAAGTATGATCAATATAACCGATTTTGATCAAATTAACCACGCAGTTTTATTCTTATTATAAACTAGAAGCAACCCGCGGTTTCACTCGCATAAGTCTTGATCCTGTGGGAACATCTAAATAAAATTTAAAACTATTCCAGTGGTCCAGCCATCGCCGTTCTTAAATTTCATCCAACCCTTAGAAAATGTTGCATTTATAATATTACATACATACACACATACGTAAACTCACGCCTGTTTCCCAGAGAAGTAGGCAGAGACCATGTATTTCCACTTGCTACGATCCTGGCATGCCTGTTTTGCTTGATTCACTCACATCACATTCTTCATATATGCTCATTGGTTAAGGGCGCTCTTGGCCTGGCCATGCTCCAGATCGACCCTGATCTAGTCTGAATACCTTCACCGAGATCTCCCCCTTCCAACTGTCCCATTCATGCTCATCTTATGAACTAGTTTCGTCAATCTACTATCATTCATCCTTTAACCAATAACCCAAACCATCCAAGCATATCTTTCTCAATCCTTGTCACTATACACGTGCTCTTTCATTTTACAATGCTTTCTTAACACATAGTTTCTTATTCTATCTCTCAAAGTCCACCATACATACTTCTCAAACCTCTCATCTTCAGTGCATTTATTTTACTTTCATGTTTATTCTGCCTTAGCAACTTTCGCTACCACAATACATTAGTTTTGGCACTAACACTCCTCTATGCACATCCAGTCGTGCCTTTTTGGATACGTTCCGGCTGATAATAAGGCGTTAAGTTCACCTGGTTTCCAGAATTTACTCTCATTTAAATATCATCTTCATGCTTGCCATCTCTTGTATTCAAAGTTCCCAAATGTACAAACTTTTTCATGTTACACTTTTTGTTAATAGTAGTGTGATTTAATTCTATTTCTTTAAATATAGTTGCACATGACATTTACGTTGACATATCATCATACACCTCTGCGAGGCACAATTAATCCTTTTACCATACTGGTTCTTTCACCATTGGTCACTAGGCCCCTTTCAGGGACACTATATCTCAAGCTGGTCAGTGAACCAAGAAAGAGCCCGTGACACGAAGTAGTAGTAGTTAGTAGTTACCGGTTAGTTAGTGGTTACATAGCCATCAAATACAAATACACGTTATTCCACATGTCACATGATGTCGAACGTGTTTAATGAATAGTATTTAGTAATCAAGGATATTAAGTAATCATCCACATCTTCGCTTACTGACATTACACACGTTATATACATGTTTACGTCAGCAGAATAAATCCTGAAATGCACATTGATGTATTATACACATTTATATCTACGCTTTTGGTCACTTTTATGTCGCCCCTGTGTCACACGATTAAGTTGAGCTCGATTGAAGAGCGAGCAGGGCAGTCGTAAGGGAATTGGCTTTCATTGCGAATAAATCACGTAACTTGGCAGTGATTTTAGAGTAATGAATGACCAGTGTACTGAAGTGCAGTCGCAGTGAAGAGTGAACCAGTGTTATTGAATAAAATATTCACGGTTTGTTTTGTTAAACCGTTCAGTTTTATTATTTTACCCCGAACACGAACTCAAAAATTACAAAATCTGAGATGGCCACTTTTGTTTTTATGCGGCTTAATTTTACTTGGTAAATTTTCATGCAGTAAGTTATAATAATTTAATTGAAATTCAGGTACATGAGAAAGGAAACACTATCTTTTTGTAAATTTGATGATCCAATCATTTTTTTACAGCATAAAACTGAACAATTCGGCATTTTTCTTAGAGCACTATCTCCCACGCGAGTCGATTCAGTCTGACAGAGCGATCGGCGACAGCTAGTTTTTTATAAGCTGTATGCCCTAGAGGGCATTAAATTTAGAGGGGAACTACAGCGGGGAATGCCTTTGATGGCGTCTCCATTCCGTGTTGCTCGATGGTTGGAATGAGACAAGCATATATCTATCTGTTTTTATTTGTGTAACTCGTACCAGGCCAAATGTCAAACTAGGTAGCAATTCATGGTACCAATCTAGGCAGATGTACATTCATGGTACCAATATTCAGAGTACGGAACGGAAAAACGACTGTTGATATTTGTTTCTCTCTAACATAGGAAAGCAAGCTATTTTCTAGGATAGGAGTAAGAAGGAACACTCTATGCTATTTTAGCACTCTATCCATGTACTACTTCATCTGTGATGGGTGCACATCAATAGAATCACGAAGAAGTCTTCACAGATATAGTTAACAATCTGTGGACAGTGGAAGTGTGGAAGTGTGGAAGCATCGAGCAACACGGAATGGAGACGCCATCAAAGGCATTCCCCGCTGTAGTTCCCCTCTAAATTTAATGCCCTCGAGGGCATACAGCTTATAAAAAACTAGCTGTCGCCGATCGCTCTGCCAGACTGAATCGACTCGCGTGGGAGATAGTGCTCTAAGAAAAATGCCGAATTGTTCAGTTTTATGCTGTAAAAAAATGATTGGATCATCAAATTTACAAAAAGATAGTGTTTCCTTTCACATGTACCTGAATTTCAATTAAATTATTATAACTTATTGCATGAAAATTGACGAAGTAAAATTAAGCCGCATAAAAACAAAATTGGCCATATCAGATTTTGTAATTTTTGAGTTCGTGTTCGGGGTAAAATAATAAAACTGAACGGTTTAACAAAACAAACCGTGAATATTTTATTAAATAACACTGGTTCACTCTTCACTGCGACTGCACTTCAGTACACTGGTCATTCATTACTCTAAAATCACTGCCAAGTTACGTGATTTATTCGCAATGAAAGCCAATTCCCTTACGACTGCCCTGCTCGCTCTTTAATCGAGCTCCACTTAATCGTGTGACACAGGGGCGACATAAAAGTGACCAAAAGCGTAGATTTAAATGTGTATAATACATCAATGTGCATTTCAGGATTTATTCTGCTGACGTAAACATGTATATAACGTGTAATGTCAGTAAGCCAAGATGTGGATGATTACTTCATATCCTTGATTACTAAATACTATTCATTAAACACGTTCGACATCATGTGACATGTGGAATAACTTGTATTTGTATTTGATGGCTATGTAACCACTAACTAACCGGTAACTACTAACTACTACTACTACTACTTCGTGTCACGGGCTCTTTCTTGGTTCACTGACCAGCTTGAGATATAGTACCTATCCCTGAAAGGGGCCTAGTGGCCAATGGTGAAAGAACCAGTATGGTAAAAGGATTAATTGTGCCTCGCAGAGGTGTATGATGATATGTCAACGTAAATGTCATGTGCAACTATATTTAAAGAAATATAATTAAATCACACTACTATTAACAACAAGTGTAACATGAAAAAGTTTGTACATTTGGGAACTTTGATTACAAGAGATGGCAAGCATGAAGATGATATTTAAATGAGAGTAAATTCTGGAAACCAGGTGAACTTAACGCCTTATTATCAGCCGGAACGTATCCAAAAAGGCACGACTGGATGTGCATAGAGGAGTGTTAGTGCCAAAACTAATGTATGGTGGTAGCGAAATTTGCTAAGGCAGAATAAACATGAAAGTAAAATAAATGCACTGAAGATGAGAGGTTTGAGAAGTATGTATGGTGGACTTTGAGAGATAGAATAAGAAACTGTGTGTTAAGCATTGTAAAATGAAAGAGCACGTGTATAGTGACAAGGATTGAGAAAGATATGCTTGGATGGTTTGGGTTATTGGTTAAAGGATGAATGATAGTAGATTGACGAAACTAGTTCATAAGATGAGCATGAATGGGACAGTTGGAAGGGGGAGACCTCGGTGAAGGTATTCAGACTAGATCAGGGTCGATCTGGAGCATGGCCAGGCCAAGAGCGCCCTTAACCAATGAGCATATATGAAGAATGTGATGTGGGTGAATCAAGCAAAACAGGTATGCCAGGATCGTAGCAAGTGGAAATACATGGTCTCTGCCTACTTCTCTGGGAAACAGGCGTGAGTTTACGTATGTGTGTATGTATGTAATATTATAAATGCAAAATTTTCTAAGGGTTGGATGAAATTTAAGAACGGCGATAGCTGGACCACTGGAATAGTTTTAAATTTTATTTAGATGTTCCCACAGGATCAAGACTTATGCGAGTGAAACCGCGGGTTGCTACTACTTTATAATAAGAATAAAACTGCGTGGTTAATTTGATCAAAATCGGTTATATTGATCATACTTAAATAACTTTACTCTTTTCAGTTAAAAGTAAATAAAGATGCTTTAAAAAAATCGTTGATCGCCAATTGTTAGGTTACTGTACAATCTTCGCACGTTGTGTTTGCCCATAATGAGGGGTTTTCACGGCCATATCAAATCATCGTGACATGTCAAAGTCAACAACGTAGTGATATATTTTTGTGGTATTTTGTTACTATCACACAAAATAACAGACGATGCATTTGTTAATTTTGACAACCACAGTTGAGTCAGGGCCATCAATTGACCCAAATCAAACTATTTTTTTTTATTTGAAAATGAAGGGCCCTTATTGGTTTCTCCTGTAGCTAAATATAGGTATATAGTTTGTACCTCTTCATATATACATGTGTAGACTGTTGGTAACCATAATAAAAAATAATTAAATAAGCAACTGCTAACAATAACAATAACGTTAGCAGAGTCAGTCGTGGGAAGCAATGGCAGGGATGAGCTCACTATTTGTCACGTCCATCTCCCACGATGATGCAACCCACTGTGAAAAGAGGCCCATTAAGGCTCTGCCTACTCCTTCGGGGAAAGAGGCGTGTGTCTATGTATGTATGTATGTAACAATAACAGCCTCAATGCACACTGAAATAGCTTTGTGCTCATTTAACAGTTTTTTTGTATTTCTCTAAAATTCCTGAAAGTAAGTTGCCCGTGTTTTCTTATAAACTACTAAATTAGTGATGTGCCTCAATAATAAAGTAGTTTTTTTTATCGATAAAATAAATGCTCGTTTATTATGTTTTACAAACTATTGAAATTTGATTTATATTATTCGGGAGACGCTATAGCCTAACCTAACCTAACTTTCTAACCGTTAATCCAATCACCATGAAGGTATTGGTATGTAACAAGGTAGGTAACTGTTATGATTTTAATTTGAAATTATTCATTTTATGCCATAAATTGACGACCTCTGTGGCGCAGTGGACGAAGGTTCGCCTGTAACGCAAGTGGTTGCGGGTTTGATTCCCGCCTCAGAACAAATATTTGTACGATCTGCAGATATTTGTTCAGGGAGTTCTGGATATTTTCTATGTTAATACAAAATAAATATCTATGTATTGTACTGTTGTACTATGTACTATGTATTGTACTGTATGTTGTTGTACTGTATTAGGGATATCAGTTATCTAGTCCATAACACAAGCTCTGCATGGCTTGGGGCTAGATAATAATGTGTAAACTGTGTCCAACATCAAAAAATAAAATAAAAATAAATATATATTATTGAGAACTGGTGAAAACCAAGGTGAAAAGAGGCCCATTTAAGGCTCTGTCTACCCTTTCGGGGAAAAAGGCGTGTGTTTTTGTATGTATGTATGTAAATATATATATATAATGAAATTCACTTAGGTACAATGTGAAAGAAAGCACTATCTTTTCGTAAATTCGATGTTCCAGACCTTGATTTACAGCAGAAAATTTTACGATTCGGCATTTTAGTATTTGTAGCACTGTCACACTTTTTACTCTATGCGTCACACGATCGATTCAGTCTGACAGAGCAATCGGCCCATCATGATACAATTTTATTACTAGCAAAAGCAAAAAGCCTCGTGTCTCTCTCGTGTGACCTTCAGCAGCGGCCTTGTTGCTCCAAGATATTACTAGCTAGACTTGCAAGGGCTTCCAAGGTATTTTTACTAGTTTTTTATGTGTGAACTTATCTAGACATGAATTTAAATTACTATGTGATATTACAAATCTAGAGGTGTGATAGTTTTTCGTAAAAAGTTGCATGCCTACCTAGTTTGTGGGATACGTGATCACGATAAATTAACAAAAGCATTTCCCAGTTTGAACTCGTTTACTCATTTTCAAGAAAAGTCGTGTCATGAGTGTCCGTCCTGTGTCGTGGGATTTTCCTATTCAAATCCTATTAAATTGACAAAAGAATGAAAAAAAAAATAGCTAGGTATTATTTTTTCAACGCGATATTCTGTCCACTATATACAGCGCTAAGTAAAGCGTTTTTTCCTTTTCTTTCCTTTCGTCTCTTTTGACTTGCCAGCCCATAGTTTTATGAAATTATTGTAAGCTTTGAACAAAATTCTAATTCAATTATTTGAGCTAGTGGTTGTAGGGGTACCTACCTGGGGTACTCAAAATTTTCTTGATTTTTTCTCTATACTCTAAGTTTCCGCGTTAACCCCCTCTCTCTCCAGCCTACTACTACCTTTTACTAATCTAAAATATCTATATATATATCTAATATATGCTATCCTCGAAAAGTGGGGCGGTTCCGCAACTCCCCTTCACAGAGAGCGTTCAACCCCTCCCCTCATCCCTAGCCGCCCTTAAATCCCTTAAATGACCCTTGATGGTAGGCAAAGTAAGTTCCTACCAAAAAATTATCGATACTATTCATTTATCGACTTGAGTGCTGGAAGTCCCTAGAACGGGTGTTACTGTCAATTTTGTGACATAACATGATGTTTGTACACCGAAAGCATGTATGTGTATATAAAGATTTTTGATGTGTTGCTGTTTATAGATGTTTGCGTTTATAGCGATAGAACGACTGGTTACAAAAGTGTGCATTAAAGTGTAAGTGAGTGTGTGAAGCACCCCCAAAAATTTCTGAATAAATATGTATCGGTTGACAGCTCTATGGCGCCTCCCCTCCGGTACGGAGGCCTGCGTTGCTCGATGTGTGGAAGTCAATCTTAGATTATGACCGTATGACGTCTGTGCACTGCACCAAAAACTGCAATATATTATAATATGGTCTGCACTGAGCAAAAACTATAATACAATCTAAGCATCATTCTTAAAGAAAATATACCTATGCATGTAAATCATTTAATCACTGCTGTCTGTTTATCCCACGGAAACAATTTCTAATTATTTCTGCCACATTTCTACTTCCATGGTCTAGCCGATAGTTGAATTTCTAACCAACCAACAGGGACTCTTCCCGCCATTTTCGAAAAGAGACGTTGTCTACTTTTATTTTATTGCTTTTCCTAGTGTTTTCTTGAGTTATTTTGTGTTATTTTGGTGGCATTTTAACTAATGTAGCTCGTTTAAAAAGCACAAGTGTAGTGAAACGAAATGGAAGTGAATTGCGTGACTTTGGAAATTGGTGGAAATTGTCTACCAAAGTTTTAGTAAAATTTGCCACCGTTTTACTAAAACATGACTCGACTGTGACTTTGACGACTTGGAAGGAGTGTAACGTTGCAAAATATATTGAAAATACAATATAGTGAAAATACAGATGCTTGAAAATGGCAAATGCACAAGCCGCGCGGCGACAATTACAAAGAAAAAAAATAAAAAAACAACCAACGTCCAACAATAATATTTTTTCTATTCACTGAACTGTGAACTTTTGTTCCTACCGCCTGGCGCCTACCATAGGCGCCTACGTACGTATGTACGTATATAACCCATAGAGTTTTTTTTGTATATATAGAAAATATAACCCAAAGAGACTATAAAGGTGTAGAAGTATACCATAGAGAAATTAAGTATACCTACCCTATGCGTAATCCAGGGGTATAATCCTATTCCTACTTCTCACGAAAATAATGTCTACTTCTGTGTGCCGAGTGTGTCTCGCCGGCGATATCAAAATGCACCGCATTGAAGACATCCAACTCCTACAAACATATGAAAAACTAGCAAGTGCCAAGGTCTGTACCTCCTGCGTTTTGTTAAACGTTTAGTTCCAATGTTCACCCAACAGCTAATACTAATAATCCATTTGTTTCAGCTCGATACAGAAGCTGGAATGCCTAACACAGCATGTTACATTTGTTACTCGCACCTGCAGAGATCCCGTACATTTTCCGATGTGGCTCAACGGTCAGATAGAATCCTTAGACGTGTATTTGAAGAAGGCAATGAGGTAGGTGGATAGGTGTTCATATTATTTTCGGTGTGATTATTTTCGCTACCCCAAAATTTATTTCTAAAAAGAACACTAATTTAAATAAATTTTGGGGGTTTTAACTTGGTTTTAACACTGAATCTCAGTGCCTACCAACATACATTAATTGTGATGTAAGTGTTCAGAAACCATTCAGCGCCCGATAGGGGAAAATACCACTGCATATAATATGCGGGCCAAGTACCAGCAATCCGAGGATGCACATATTGCCTAATCGCGTCGTGCTCACTTGGAACCTGCTACCAGACTCAGTGATCAGTGCCATCTCAGTGAATTCTTTCAAAAATAGACTTGACAAACATTTAAAGTGCACTGATAAGGACTAAGATATACACACATAAGTTCCGAGAGTTTATTTTTATTTTTTATAAGTCTGAATGACGGAATAAGCAGATTGCCCACCTGATGTTAAACGGTAACCTCTGCCTATGAACAGTGCATTACCTCATAGGTCACGTCACCTAGGACACACCCTATGTGGCATTGCACTGCACCCGCCACCCTGAGACATAAAGATGAAAAGTCTCATGTGCCTGTAATTTCACCGGCACCCTTACCCTTCAAACCGCAACACAGCAATCCGAGCACTACTGCTTTGTGGCAGAAAAAGGTATGGTGGTAGTACTTCCCCGGACGAAGTCTTTCACAAAAAAGCTCTACTACTACTATAACTACTGCATGTGTATTATAAATAAATAAAATAATAAAATAAAATAAATATTGATCACGTTGCAAATATGGATGATTGATGAAGATGATAAAGGCAGCTCTATGATGAGATGGACTGGCAGAGGACTGGCTCAAGGAGACCCGATCTCTCCTCTCCTTTTTAATACAATAACATCTAAGATATGCCCGTCATTCGAAAATATTTTGAAATTACAATATGCCGATGATTTTGTTTTTTATGTACAGAATAGTAGTATTCCAAATAGTGTAGTAGATATTCAAAACTGTATTAAGTCTGTATCTTCATTACTGGGACAAATTGGACTAGAAATATCGCTTACAAAATCAAAGCTGTGTTTGTTTAGTAGAAAACGGAGAAGAGATCGGGTAGATGTGGTTATTGATGAAAATTCTATGCCTGTTGTTGACTGCATTCGGTATTTAGGTGTGTGGATGGATGGATCGCTTCGATGGAGCAGGCATATCTAAGAGATTCATGAGCAGTCCATGAAGTTCATGAATATTCTTAAGATTTTAGCAGGAGCATCTTGGGGAGTCCACCCTAAACATCTTAGAAGGGTCTACATCTCGCTAATTAGAAGTAGAATCGATTATGCTAGTTTTATATATGATAGCGCTGCAAAAACCCACCTTCTGAAGTTAGATAGAGCACAAAATGTGGCATTACGTGTAATAGGAGGGTTTATTAAAACCACTCCTATTCATGTAATGGAGTGTGAGTTATGTTTACCTCCACTACATTTGAGAAGAGAATATCTTGCTACCAAATGTTGTTTAAAAACCCAGTCTTGTTCAGGGAGCTTAACTATTGAAATATTGAAGAACCTTTTAAACTTAGCAGAGTCCGCATATTTCCATAGGAATAAAAATTCTTTATTACCCTCAATTTACAATCAGACCAGAGTTGAGATAGTTAACACTAGTAACCCATTAAATATGTTTAATTTAGATACTTGGGTTTCAAACATAAATATGGATTTTATTATATAACTAAGGTTGATGATATAATACAGCCAAAAAGTAGCTACGATAATAGAATTTTGAAATACAATACACTACATATGTTAAATAATAAATATGATGGCTGGCACAGAATATATACTGACAGGTCCCAAACAAGAAATGGTAGTGGTGCTGCTTATTATGACCGCAGGCATAATTTAAGGGAAAGTTATCAAATTATAAAATGTAAACGAGTCTCATAGTTGTATTATGGCAGTGGAACTTTTTGCAATCTCAGAGGCGATGTCTCATGTTATTGGTGCAGGACTTAAGAAGGTTGTAATTCGTTCTGACAGCAGAAGCGCCTTGCAGCATGTGGCTCGATGTGCCTCTGGCTTCAGAGGTGCATCTATTGCTTACACAATATTAAATAAAGTCCTAGTGCTGATATCTCAGGGGGCGTCCCTGAGATTGCAATGGATTCCATCACATGTTGGCTTAAGGGGCAATGAGGTGGCAGATACACTGGCCAAAGAGGCAATATCAAATGGTACGGAAGTGTTTATTAAACCTGATTATTCAGAAGTGTTACATAAATATAAGAGATGTTTAAGATCTAAGTGGAAGGAATACTTTGATATTGCCTCTCGGAAGAAAGGCATCTGGTACCGAACGATGCAAAGTGTGCCGCCTCATATACCATGGTTTGCCAAAATTACATTAAATAGGAAATTTATCATAGTCGCCCATAGACTGCGCTCCGGACATATGCCATTAAATAGCTTCAAATATTTGATGAGGAAAGTTGATAGCCCTAATTGTGAAGTATGTGGCGTAAAAGAAGATGTATACCACCTTTTAATGGAGTGTCTTCGGAGTGCAGCTATGAGAGTGCAAATGTACCAGTGTAAAGATGTTGTACAGCTCGATGTGGGTCTGTTTCAGAGCATGTTGTCTGCACAAACATCAGACGCAGCCATCATGCTCTACCAGTCCATATATGGGCTGGTTCAATAAATTTGATGAGTGATTTAGGAGAGAGACCAATGGAACTGGCATAGTCGTCAACCGACAAAAGTTCGGAAAAAAAATAGATTTAAAAAAAAAAAATGGATGACAGTCCGTTGACAACTTTTTATTTGTTATCCATATTTTTTTAAATGCATCATTTTTGGGAAAATGACAGTTCCGTTGTGGAACCCTCTAATCATCAATATACAATGTCACTAACCAGCCTGCACGGGAACCTGTGGAGTAGTTAGCCTGATGATGTCTGCACAGCTACCTTGCTCTGGAACAGGCCCGCGCCGAGCTGGTAAATCGTATAAATGTTCTCTCTAATATATGCACTCAGACACTAACTAAGTTGGAATCCCACAGGCATCATAATTAGGAATTTGGACTGTTCATTTATTTATGTTCTTTATTATAAATTTTATTTATTTATAGTTCTTTAGGACTTACGGTTAAGGCTGTGTTTTGTCCGTCAGTCAGTCAGTCAGCCAGCCACCTGACCATTTTATATACATTGATAGGCAACACTTATTGACTGGACGGGATAGTGTGATTAGTAGCTAGTCTTCTAACTGTCTTCCAAACTAGGAACTTTATTTTTATTTTTTAACATTGATAGACCTTTGTTTGGCCTCGATCTCACCTGTTCGTAAGTGACAATGTGGCCGAAGATGGAGCACAAAGGTCTAGAAGGCACCAATTCACTCTAGAGTCGAAGAGACCCAGATTATATTTTTCAGAAAAGACAGACGACGGCAGTGTTTTCCACTCCTTAGCTGTTCGCATTATAAAGATAGAACTGAAACGTTTTGTGCGAATAGAGGGTATACTAATGAGGTAAGGATGGTACAGAGCCGTGCGTCTACTCGTCCTATGATGAAAAGGAGACGGGGGGATCAGATCATGAAGTTCCTGGGAGCATTCCCCGAAATGTAACCTATAGAAGATCGAAAGGCATGAAACCTTACGGCGGTGCTCGAGACTCTGGATCTTAGTCTCCGCCATATGTTGCTCACCTATAAGCCTGAATGAGCAATCCTATTATAGGGTTGACGAATTTTTAACCTAATGACATTTGTTTACTAGAATTGACACAATGTTTTTTTTTTTTTTTTTTTTTTTTTTTATACTACTGAATGACGGAACAAGCTGACGGCCCACCTGGTGTTAAGCGGTAACCTCTGCCTATGAACAGTGCAATACCTCATAGGTCACGTCCACCTAGGACGCACCCTATGTTGCATTGCCCTGCGCCCGCCACCCTGAGACATAACGATGGAAAGTCTCATGTGCCTGTAATTTCACCGGCACCCATACCCTTCAAACTGGAACACAGCAATGCGAGCACTACTGCTTTGCGGCAGAAATAGGTATGGTGGTAGTACTTCCCCGGACGAACTCTTTCACAAAAAAGCTCTACTACTAACAAAATGTTTTATTTTAATGTTTCAATTTAATTTAATTTAATCACTTTGTAATTGATTGTAATTTATACTTATCTTATTATTATTTTTTAAGATTGTATTTGTGTATAAGTTACAATAGTGTATACAATGTACCGACGTGTAACCTGTTTTTATGTTACCAATAAATGAACTTGAACTTGAACTTGAAAGCTCTACATTCGATTGAGTCCAAGGCAGCAAGCTGGTGTTTGGCCGAACCATCCCAAACATTTTTTATTTTTATTTTTATTTTTTTATTTTACAAATTTTAGGAAAACTTACAGCTATGAATTTACATAAAGGTCTTTGCTTAACATAGCATGCATGATACATACATGATATGGTACTGACGGCTAATTAAAAGTTCCCACATATATTTACTAAAAAAACTTAGGTATAAATCAATAGACGACGAATAAGGAAATACCTACACACAAAAAGATAAATACACAAAAAAAAATAATTAAATTTAGAAAAAGGTCACTAAAACAAACAATCTATCCAATACACACGTAATAGGCTTCTTAGAAAAATATAACCCATAGATTAATCTTAGTTTAGTCGCTGTCCAAAAAGAATTTACCATTAAGAATACGCTTTAACTTATACACTGATGTATTAAAGATATCTATATCGACGTATTCTTTTGCCAATGAATTAAATGAATTACTTGCTCTTATAATAAATGCGTTCTGCCTATAGTTAGTATTAACGCGCGGTACGTACAACGATTTCGGGTTTCTCAAAGCTCTGCTGCTTGTGCGCAATCCCACTAGCTGTAGTAACTCAGGACAGTCCACTTTGCCATTCGCTATGTTGAAAAGGAATGCTAGGTCGGATATATTCCTCCTTTCATAGAGGGGCAGAAAATGAAATTTCCGACATCTAGTTAAGTAGTCGGGAAGGTAGATTTTGGCACGATATTGAAGATATCGTAAAAATCTCTTTTGAATGACTTCCAACCGCGAGCTATAGACATCGTAACATGGGTTCCATACTTGACAGGCGTATTCCAAAAGACTGCGTACGAACGAACAGTACAATATTTTAATTATCTTTATGTCCGAAAACTCAGCTGACATACGAATAACGAAACCAAGCGCTCTGGATGCTCTTTTTATTATGTTTTCAATATGAGTATCAAAAAGTAATTTGCTATCAAAGGAGACACCTAAGTCTCGAATGGTATCTACTCGCGAAAGAGGCGTGTCTAGTAGAGTATAGTCAAATTTAATAGTGTTGAATTTACGAGTAAAAGAGCAAACAAAGCACTTGGCGACATTAATACCTAGTTTATTTTGAGTACAGTAGTCCTGAAATCTCGTCAGGTCGTCTTGCAAACGATATGCATCAGTAAGAGACTGTATTTTAAGAAGGATTTTCATGTCATCAGCATAAAGTATTATTTTCGAGTATAGGAAACAGGACGAGATGTCGTTAATCGATATAGCAAAAAGCAGAGGGCCTAATAAGGACCCTTGCGGGACTCCTGAGGGAATAAACATGGGTGATGAGGAATATCCACTTAAAACAACTGTCTGGCACCTATTAAAAACATAAGATGTGAACCATCTGAAGAGGTTGCCTCTAATACCTATTTGTTGAAGCTTTCTCAGTAGGACTACGTGATCAATGCGATCAAAGCACTTGGAATAATCCGTGTATATAACGTCCACCTGCGAAGGCTCGGCCATGTTCTTAGATAAGTACTCAGAACAGATGAGAAGATTTGATGTAGTAGACCTGCCTCTCAGAAAACCATGTTGCTGCGGCATGAGATCGTGCCGTAATGCGGAGTATACTTGGTTATAAACCACCTTTTCCATGACTTTAGCAAACAGACATAGCTTAGAAATAGGTCTATAATTTTCTACGACGTCCTTGGGCCCTTTTTTGTGGATTGGAGTCACATACGCCGATTTCCATATTACTGGTACAACACCTTCTGTTAATGAGCGGCGGTACAGAATAGTAAGAGGACAGACTAAGCTTTCCGCACAATTAACTATAAAGATAGCAGGGATATTATCAGGTCCCGCGGTTTTATTCAGGTCCAAGGACTTAAAAAGGCGGTAAATCTCGTCTTCACTAACCTCAACCATACCGATATCCGCACTAGAAGAGGAAAGATGTTCCAAGATGTTATCGTCTGGTTGTACTCGGCTAGATGAGCAATGGAGAAAAGTGGAGTGGAAGTATTCCGCAAACATATTACTGATTTCTTTACCTTGGTCCGACGATCTCGCGCCATACTGCATAACAGAAGGATAAGTGTATGAATTATTCTTCGCAGCAGTACTCCATACCAGCCCGGACTTGTGCTTTATATAAACTGAGAAGCTGTCCTGGTGTGAAGTAACGCTTTACCTTATTCAGGATGCCTAGCTTCATGGCAGCTGTTTTTGCCTTAGACTCGATGTAGGAGCCAAAGTTGAGAGTAGGCGTGAGCGAAACACCTAAGAGCTCAAGGTGATCTCCTATAGCTACAGGTACATCTCGGAATACAGGAACTTGGAGAAACGGTATTTTTTTCGCCGAGAAGAGACAAGCCTGCGTTTTAGAGGCGTTGAACTTGACTAGATTGGCATCGCCCCAATCGGACACAGCCTTGAGAGTCCAATTCAGAGGCTGCAGCATCTCATCTCTTAACTCCAGAATCCTGCGTTTTAGATCTGTACTAAGGATAGTGTAATAAACACCATCCTCGCTAGCCTCCTGCAGTTAGCTGGAGTAAAAAGCACTTTATATATAGGTACTTGTTTTTGGTTTCAGGTGACGCACACAACCTTCAATATGTTGAAGCTGAACAACATTCAAAAGTTGTCAGTGACACCGACACAGTGCATGTCTATAGATTATGACATGTGCACTGGAAGAACTCGTGTAACTGTCATGGAAGAACAAGTAGTTGTTAAAGAGGAAACAACAGCTGAAGTGCAAGTAGTCGTCATTGAGGAATCAATAGCTGAAGAACAAGTAGTCGTCAAAGAAGAAGTTACTGTTGAAGATGAACAAATGGTTGAAACTGAGGAGAGTGCAATTGTAGATTATTTTGAAATTAGTGGTAGTTTAAATATAATGGAACAGTCAATCGAAAGGGTCGGTGAAACAATTGAACCAGCCACAGACCAGATTGACAACATGGATGTGTATTTCTATTGTGATGTGTGCAATAAAAGCTTTGTCTATAAAAAATCCCTGGTGAAGCATCTGCAAACTCACACTGGAGAAAAGCCGTATGCTTGCAACAGATGTAATAAGGCATTTAATCAGAAAAGTCACTTAACACAGCACATGCATATTCACACTGGAGAAAAGCCGTACGCCTGCAACAGATGTGATATGGCATTCAATCGGAAAGGTCACTTGACACAGCACATGCATATTCACACTGGAGAAAAGCCTTACGCATGCAACAGATGTGATAAGGCATTCAATCTGAAAAGTAATTTGACACGGCACATGCATATTCACACTGGAGAAAAGCCACACGCCTGCAACAAATGTGATACGGCATTCAATCTGAAAATTCATTTGACACAGCACATGCATATTCACACTAGAGAAAAGCCGTACGCCTGCAACAGATGTGATATGGCATTCAATCGGAAAGGTCACTTGACACAGCACATGCATATTCACACTGGAGAAAAACCTTACGCATGCAACAGATGTGATAAGGCATTCAATCGGAAATGTTATTTGACACAGCACATGCGTATTCACACTGGAGAAAAGCCGTACGCCTGCAACAGATGTGATAAGGCATTCAATCAGTAAATTAACTTGACACAGCACATGCATATTCACACTGGAGAAAAGCCTTACGCCTGCAACAGATGTGATAAGGCATTCAATCTGAAAAGTAATTTGACACGGCACATGCATATTCACACTGGAGAAAAGCCACACGCCTGCAACAAATGTGATACGGCATTCAATCAGAAAATTCATTGACACAGCATGTGGGGCTCATTATCACGTCGGGGTCACCAATGGCTACTAACGATTTAGCAGCGATAAGCCTGTCGACTAAATTGCCAGAATTTTGGACGGATATGCCGCGAATGTGGTTCGCGCAATTCGAGTCGGTCCTCGCTCCACAGAAACAAGGTGACTCAACCAAATACAACCTTGTAGTAGCTAAATTGGGAAAAGAAGCATTACAACAGGTGAGCGATTTAATATCTCTACCGCCGGACGATGATAAATATGACAAGTTGAAAGAGCGTTTATTAGCCGTTTTTGAGGAAAGCGCAGAACGTCAGTTCCAGAAATTAGTAGGTGAAATGGACCTAGGACTGCAACGCCCATCACAACTACTTCGTAGAATGAGAGAACTTGCACAGAATACACAAGTATCAGACTTCTGGTGGTGGTGATGATGATGAAAACACTTTACGATGGAATTACTGATTTAATTAAATAAAGGTTACAAAATGTATTATCTAAACGGCGGTACGAATGCGACTGCCTGTACCGACGGCGCGGGGCGCGGGGCATAGTATATTTGCTAACATTGCATTCTGAGCCCCTACAGTCATCCCCTTCTTAAAAAAATTTTTTTTACAAACCAAAAAAAATATCATTCATACAATTTAAAAGTATTACAAACGTGCCAAAAGCTTCACAAATGCAGATTACAATGTAGTTGTTTCTCTTACTAAGCATTCGCACGCTAGCTCGCCGTAACGTATCTAATTACGAGCGCTGCGAGTCATAACAAAACAATGGAAAATTTTAGGAATTGTACTTATAATTGAACAGTTCTTACTAACAATTTTGAAACACGTTAGTTATAAAAAAAAAAAAAATGCAATAAAATATGAATAAGAATTTTTCACAATAAAATATATCTTATAACAAAAATTACGTTATACATGTCCATACATGATTAATTGTACATTTAATTCACACATTTTTACTTAACACATTATGTATGTAAAACTAATTTTAAAATACACTAATCACATCACTAAAAAAAAACTGTTTCATTTTTACCTGACTCTACTCTAAACTGAATGTTAAAACAAAAGTAAGTAAAATCTACTAAGTAGATCTATGTGTAACTACGACTATTAAAATTATTTACTTTTCTTGTATCTGTATGCAACATTTCCTAAGTTTAAGGGTAGTCGTTACCTGCTATATTAAATTAATCACCGGGACCGTGTGTAACGACGCCAACTAAATTATGTGACTGTGGGCTCAATTCACCCACAGCAAAACTTGAGACAAAAAAAAAAAATATATGTTGCATTCATAAAGAACAAGTAAATAACTTTCTTATTCTAACACGTTTACACATTTTTTATATTACTTATATTTACGCATACTGGGCTTGTTGCGGCTGTCCGCTTGGCATGGAAGTTGTCTGTTGACCAACTCTGTCCACTTGACTCATTGATATGGCGGAAACCATTTCCTTTCTAGCCCATTTCTTCACTTTCCTATTGCATTTCCGACAAAAAATGCAAATCGAGATTAACACAATGATCACTATCATGGTTGTTATGAAGATGCCGTAAATTTCGACTTTTTCCTCCACTGAGGTTTGTTTTGCGTTATTCGCACCGTTTTGTGCGATAATAACTTCTTCTTGCTTAATGTTTGATCGGCACATGGTGTAAGTAAATTAATCAATTTGAATTCAAAAATACAAATAAGTAAGTTGTAAAAACTTCTTGCTGTCCAAATATTGAATGAAGTAATCCTATCGTGCCAATTTTCTTACTATAAAATAATATAAACCTGTTGTTGCACTAACAAATAATCGATACGATGCGATGCGATGCTACTTTTCGTTCTACCAAATGCTACGAGATGCATTGTAAACTAATTACTATGAGCATTATATCGCAACGCTACGAAATATTATTGCTGCACGTGGAACATTGCCTTACAATAAAAATCGTACAGGTTGTTTAACAATGCGACCGCTCCTTGTTTGGCGTAACGGTGGCATACTTTGGGTAGTGGGTTCAGAAACCACACTATTGCTTTTGCATAAATTGTTATCTACATTACTGTCTGAACAGTTTTCATTCAATACATAAGCTGGTTTTAATCTGTCTATAGATACAAAACTTATTCTATTCGGCAATTGAACTTCGAATACCTTTTTTTTTCTGCTTAATACGCGATATGGACCATCGTAGGTAGGACAAAGTGATTTTTTTAACATGTCATTACGAATAAAAATATGAGAACAATCTTTCAAATCCTGATGCACGAATATTTTGCGTGAATTGCTACATGTTCGTGTCTGAGGCTGTAAACTTTGTATCACGCTACGTAACTGATCGACGTAGGTATACATATCACTGGTTCTCGGTCTATTCTGATTATAAAAATCACATGGTAACTTTAACGTATGACCTAGTGTCATTTCGGCTGCGCTTATGCCGCTGTCACTTCTACTAGCTGCCCTAAGCCCTAGCAAAACCGATGGTAATTCATCTACCCATGATGTGTTATCTTTCAAACGACACGTTATCGCGACTTTCATAGATCTGTGCCATCTCTCGATCATTCCATTTCCCTGCGGATGATAACTACTAGTTCTGATTCTAGTTACTCCTAGTAACTTCATTAGGTTGTTAAAAAGTTCGCTCTCAAACTGTCTACCTTGATCACTTGTGATCCTAATAGGACAACCGAATCTACAGATCCAATTCTCGTAGAAAGCTTTGGCTACTGTCTCAGCTGTTATATCTAGTACGGGTATCGCTTCCGGCCAACGCGTAAAACGATCTATCATTGTGAGACAATATCGATATCCTTGCTGCGATGTTGCTAAAGGACCAACTAAATCGATATGTATATGTTCAAATCTGTTGCAATTTGGAAAACTTTCTAAATCTGATACTGTATGACGCGTGACTTTAACTTTTTGACAAGGAATGCAAATTTTAACCCAATTGTTTATGTCTCTGTTCATCCCTGGCCAAAAATATCTTTGCGCTATCATTTTCCTGGAAGTCCGTTTACCTGGATGGCTTAAGCTATGAATCGTTTCGAAAGCCAATCTCCTATACTTTTCTGGAAGATATGGTCTTGCATTCTCTGTTGAAGTTTCGCAAATAATTGATGCATTATTACTAGGCACAATTATTCTTTTAAACTGTAACCTACTGTTAGAATTGTTTTTCCACGATGTAAACTGAGAATCGTTCTCCTGTTCCTTCGCTAATTCCTCGAAGTCAATGCTTATCGGGCATTCTACTGACTCGACACGTGATAAAGCGTCTGCAACTTGATTCTCGCTACCTCCAATGTACTGTATGTCGCTGGTAAATTCGCTAATATACAATAACTGACGGGTTCTTCGCGAAGTTTCTTTGTCTGAGCCTACCTTAGTAAACGCGAAAGTTAATGGTTTATGATCCGTGAAAATAGTTAGCTGTCGCCCTTCTATCATATTACGAAAATGCATTAAAGCCATATAAATTGCTAATAATTCTCTGTCATATGTACTGTACTTTTTCTGTGCGTCTGTTATTTTCTTAGAAAAATAACCAAGAGGTTTCCATTCGCTGCCTACTTTCTGTTGTAGTACAGCGCCTACACAAGAATTTGACGCGTCTGACATGAGTGATAAGGGTACGTCGGCGACAGGATGTGACAACGTAACTGCGCTTTTAAGGCTGAGCTTACATTGTTCAAACGCTGTCTCTGCTTCCGGCGTCCATACGATTTTAGTCTTATCTTTTCTCTTAGAGTTGTGTAAAAACCTATTGAGTTCCATTTGGTAATGAGCTGCTTTAGCTATATGAGATCTATAAAAATTCGACATACCAAGGAATCGCCTTAACTGCTCAACGGTTTCCGGTTTGGGGTATTCGTTGATTGCTTGCACTTTGTCTTCAAGTGGGCGGATGCCTTCTGATGTCACTCTGAAACCTAAAAAATCTATTTCAGTCTGACCAAATAAACATTTACTCAAGTTAATGGTTATACCTAACTCTTCAAATCGCTCGAATAATTTTTCAACATGTTTTCTACTTATGCGTTCGGAATCGGCGGCTATAATGACGTCATCTATGTAACAAAAAATGTATGACTCTTCACCGTTCTCTCTCACATACTCTAAATCCTTTAAAACTGTGTTATTCATAAATCTCTGAAAAGTTTGAGCTGCATTGCGTAGTCCGAAACTTAACCTTTCCCATTCGAATAATCCAAAAGGGCATATTATAGCTGTTTTTTCGATGTCATCAGGATAAACTGGTATTAGGTGATAAGCTCTGTTAATATCAATACGACTAAAAATTTTCTTACCTGCCAATCCGTATGTGAAGTCTTGTAGTCTCGGTACTGGGTATCTGTCCGGCTTGGTTACTGCATTTAACCGTCTGTAGTCGCCGCATGGTCGAATTGATCCATCCTTTTTGGGGACTACATGTAAAGGACTGGCCCATGGACTCTTTGAAGGCCTACAAATACCTATTTCCTGCATAAAAGAAAACTCGTCTTTGACTCTCTTGTACCTATCTGGCGGTAAAGGTCTAGACTTAGCAAAAACAGGTGGTCCTGTTGTTTCGATATGGTGAAAAACTGAATGCGACGGCTTATCTTTGTAAGACATAGGCTTGGTAATTTCCGGGTATTTCTCTAATAAGTCTCTATAAGGATTATCTACTTGTATACTCGTTATCGAAGGTTCGTCGTACCTAACGATGATTCCATTCGCTTGTAACTTGGTAACTGCGTCTAATAGTTTCCTATTATATAAATCTACAAGTAACTTATGAGTCTTTAGAAAGTCTGCGCCTAGTATGGCGGTTTTCACGTCACTGATGATAAATGTCCACTTGAACGATCTACGGAGACCTAAATTTAATTCTAGAACACTTGTGCCGTAAGTTTTTATTTCCGAATTATTGGCGGCAAACAATTTATATTTACACTCACGACGGTTTTTAACGTTCACTTTATTCACGGGTATGACCGAAACATTTGCGCCCGTGTCGATTAAAAAACTTATACCACTTTTCCTATCTGTTACACATAGGCGATGGTTATCCGTCGGGGCGATGCATTCCTCCACCGCTTGGGAGTGCACCGAGTTTAGTTTTCCTGGTGTTTCTTTTTCCAGTTACATGGTTCTTCGCAGGTTTTCGCTGCATCTTTCCACCGATAATGGTGTCTGCAGAGCCAATTCGGGTTATTTGACGCTCTTCGTGACGTCCTTGAACGTGATCTGGACCTGAAATTCTTTCGGTTCCCATGATTACCAATTCTTTGACTACGGCCTCGAATTTCTTTGACCTCTGCTCGCAGGTTCGAAAGTTCTAGTGTCAATTTGCTCAACTGCTGTAAAAGTTCAGTATTACTCGCGTTCGATGTGGATTCCACCGCTGCTACCTCTCCGCTCCTTATATTATCCATTATTTTATCTGCCATCACTGCCATGTCGTCGATCTTAGTATCCTTACATACGATTAGTACGGCTCTCGCCGAGGACGGTAAACGAGCTAACCAAAGTTTTTTTAAAGCCTCGTCTGATACTTGTGTATTCTGTGCAAGTTCTCTCATTCTACGAAGTAGTTGTGATGGGCGTTGCAGTCCTAGGTCCATTTCACCTACTAATTTCTGGAACTGACGTTCTGCGCTTTCCTCAAAAACGGCTAATAAACGCTCTTTCAACTTGTCATATTTATCATCGTCCGGCGGTAGAGATATTAAATCGCTCACCTGTTGTAATGCTTCTTTTCCCAATTTAGCTACTACAAGGTTGTATTTGGTTGAGTCACCTTGTTTCTGTGGAGCGAGGACCGACTCGAATTGCGCGAACCACATTCGCGGCATATCCGTCCAAAATTCTGGCAATTTAGTCGACAGGCTTATCGCTGCTAAATCGTTAGTAGCCATCTCCTCTGTCTGTTGAGCTGGAGTTTTCTGAGCTGGAGCTGGAGCTGGATTCATCATCTTGTTTAACCTTGTTTAACCTGTCCGAAAAAATGTGATCGGACAGGGAATCACATTCGCACTTCACTAAAGTTCACATTTATTCCTCCACCAGAAGCGTCGAAGGTCACCAATGTGGGGTTAATTATTAATTATGTAGATTTCTATGTTCAGACTTCTGGTGGTGGTGATGATGATGAAAACACTTTACGATGGAATTACTGATTTAATTAAATAAAGGTTACAAAATGTATTATCTAAACGGCGGTACGAATGCGACTGCCTGTACCGACGGCGCGGGGCGCGGGGCATAGTATATTTGCTAACATTGCATTCTGAGCCCCTACACAGCACATGCATATTCACACTGGAGAAAAGCCTTACACCTGCAACAGATGTGATAAGGCATTCAATCTGAAAAGTAATTTCACACGGCACATGCATATTCACACTGGAGAAAATCCTTAAGCCTGCAACAGATGTAAAAAAGCATTCAATATAAAAATTACCTTGACACGACACATTAAAATCCACACAAATGATAAATGGATAAGTAATCCTGAAATGCTACTATTGTAATAAAACATAACTGTTAAGGAGACTTCCGCTAAATTTCGAGTAACAAATAGCTGAAAAATAATCAGCTAACTCACGGATGTGACCTTGAGTGATTTGCCGGGCTATTTCACTTAATTTAAAACGTGAAAAGCCTTCGAACAGCGGCAGGCCTATTTAGAACCGACTAACTCCGTGTACCTCAGGGCTCAATGCTCTCAGCCCACCTCTTCGGCATCTACATAACGGACCTAGTGGATCTCCTGGAATCTCAAGCAGCCTTTTTTGCCGATGACGGGAAGTTCTTCTCCAATCCACTAATTAACTCTGGCCAGCTACAGAATGATCTCAACCGCATTCAGGAATGGACTGCCGACTGGATCATTAATCTGAATGCATCCAAGTGCAGTTTGCTTCACCTTGGTCATGCTAATCCCAAACTAATTTACAGTCTAAACGGAAACCCCCTTTACTCTGTTGACTCCCAAAAGGATTTAGGGGTTTTGATTACTTCAAACGTCAAGTGGGAAGCTCATATTACCGGAATAGTTAAAAAAGCCAACTCTTTTATTTATGTCATTCGAAGATCATTTCAAACTATGACGGTGGAAGTCTTTCGAAGAATATACAAAACTTATATAAGGCCCTTGCTGGAGTATGGTTTTCAAGTCTGGAGCCCCTACTTTCGGAAAGATATAAGACTTACTTGAGAGCGTACAACGAAAAGCCACGAAGTTTCCACAAGCCCTGCGTCGTATGTCGTACACACAGAGACTCCGCGCATTACGCCTCACTACCCTAGAGGAAAGACGTCTGCGTGGCGACCTCATTGAGACCTTCAAGATCCTCTCTGGCACTTACAATTTGCCTGAATTTCATGAAATCTACATTTTAAAAGAAAGCTCTATGTCGTTGAAAGGGCATAGTCGCAAAATATCACGTGGACCATCCAACACAAACACTGCACAGCACTTCCTTAGTAACAGGGTGGTCCATAATTGGAATGATTTACCTGGAGATGTTGTTACTGCCACATCAATAAACGCTTTCAAGAACAAATTACATAACTGGTTGCGAACGAACAAACTGTTAACAATTAAAGACAATCAAATAATAATAATCAGTGCAGCGAGTGAAACTAAGACATTTCAACACTCTGAAATAGGCACATCAGCGAAAGCTGCTCGTCTATAATTTTAAATAATAATAATAATAACTTCCATTGCATGAGAGGTCTGTCTTGCTGATGGACACTCCTCCGGTACCTTTTCTGGAGTCTAGACAGCAGAACTGTTCTAGACGGACCTGAGTAGGTACTATTAGGATAGTAATGCGCCTAGTCAATCTTCCCCAGGTTACCGTAGGGTATGCCGCAAAATTACCAATACATTTTTTTTAACTGACTAAATCAAATACAATATCGTCAATATTGTTAGAAGTGCCACAAGTCACTAACTACGTTTATTTCACCAGCTTACTCGCCTTGACGAGCTCTACATTATAGTAAAACTCATTTATTTTTAGCTCTTCTAATTACGACATTATTGACACCGTCATAAAGTTGATCTGCAATATTATACATTTTGTATCGTCAAACATAGTTTACGTAAGTAAACTAGATACTACATAGAAAACATTTTGTCAAGACGTTCAAATCACACTGCAAAAGGTCACATGCTTTTAGTGGATCCTTATCAACTGCTACAAGACACGTATCATCCGCAAACTGATAACATTCACAGTAGTTGATGCAATTACTCATTTCATTGACATAAGATAGAAAATGAAGGGGACCTAAGACGGATCCTTGGGCCGTGCCCTCCGTTGCTGTAATGGGTTCACTGTACGCGTCATCAATTTTAACAGTAGAGGTTCTGTTTTTTAGGTAGTTTTCACACCATCTCAGCAAAGGACCCCGAACTCCACAGTTATCCAACTTATTTACCAGTTGCTTATGCTCTAAGGTATCAATTTCCCGAGAAAAGTCTATAAACAATGCAAGTACATGCTTTTTCTCATTTAAATATTCATTGACCTGATCAGTAAAACTTAATAGAAGATCAGTTGTACCTTTACCCGATTGAAACCCAAATTGATTCCTGTATATTACTTCATGTTTCCTATAAAACTTGTGTATCTGTTCACATACATACTTTTCCACAATTTTGTCTACAGAAGAAAGCAGTGTAATTGGGCGATAATTAGAGTAGTTGTCACGCTTCCCCTTTTTATAAACTGGTCTAACACATCCAATCTTCAATTCATCCGGGTACAGTCCAGACTTGACGCTACAATTAATTAAGTTTGCAATAGCTGTTGATAAATCATCACCAATCATTTTAACATTAGATACTTTTATGTTGTCAGGGCCTGGAGCTTTATTTGAATTCAGTTTTGTTATGATTTTGTGAAGTTTTTTGGAACAATATACTGGAGTCAATTGGTCTAGAGTAGGCATTAGGGTCTACTAGTTTAACACTACAGTTGGGAATAATATCCTTCACTGCTTTGTCGAACCCAGACGCAAAATTGTCGGCGATGACTTTAGTGGTTATTCCTTGTGCATCAAACGCTTTGAGTATCGCGGTATCGATTGATAGTGTTACACGACCTAGCATTTGGTTGACAATTCGATACACTTTCCTAGTGTTTTTAAAATTATTGTTTATTTGATTGATATAGTATGTGTTTCTTTTAGTTTCTAATATTTTGTGTGCTACGATGCCACAGACACACACACACACACACACACACAGAGACACGTCAAACTTATAATACCCCTTCGTTTTTACGTCGGGGGTTAAAAGCATAATTTCGCCAAAATTATCTGACCGAGCGAAGCGAGTTCACAGTATAGTTGTATACAGCCTGCTGTACGTGTCTAAGTTTTCGCTGACCAGTGCCTCGCTCAACAGCCGCATTTCCCACAAACCTAACATTCAACTCTAAACATATGAAAAAGTTTAAAAATAATAAGCACCTCCTCTCGCTTCAAATGCACCTCTCCAACATTCGAGGGCTGCACTCCAATCTAGATCCGGTCCACCACCACCTAGAGACCACCAACAAACACATATTCGAAAAGAGACATCTCCTTTTATTTCTTTTCCTAGTGTTTTTTTGAGTTATTTTGTTATTTTGGTGGCATTTTAACCAATGTAGCTCGTTAGCTCGTTTAAAGAGCACAAGTGTAGTGAAATGAAATGGAAGTGCTTTGCGTGGCTTTGCAAATTGGTGGAAATTGTCTACCAAAATTTTTGTAAAACGGCCACCGTTTTACTTTTTTGTTGAGATCGCGGTCAAAGAAAGTTCTGTAAATGTAAAAGAAACTGGCATATACAGTGGTGGACACATAATTAGAGACACCCCCTAATTGATCACAATAAACATGATTTTGGCACTACCATTAGCCAAAGTAGGTATTAAATTTAATGTAATTGTTACTAAATCATACATGACGTTGTATTCTTAAAAATGGGGGACAAAAAAGTTGTGTTATTATAAGTATTTAGACACTGCTCACTATACCTGAATCTAATTTAAAAAAAATTAACGTACATTAACGTACAGTAACTGGCCAGCTAATTAAAGACAGAAAATACTGTGTTCTGAATTTAAAAAAATTAAAAGAACTCCATTCGGTTTTTCATTGTTTTTCCGCATGATACATCGACATTAATTATAACATTTTAATTTTTGTATTCAAATTAATACGTTTTATACCAATCGATATGGGAAAAAACAAGAGTTGCGATTCGTCCACTAGAAAGACAATCTTGAACTTTCATAGCAAAGGTTGGTCATACAGAACAATCTCAAACCATTTGAGCTGTTCTAAGGACATGGTTATGAATGCTATAAAGCATTTCAAGAAGTTCAATACGACCGAAAACGTACCCAGAAAACCGAGACCTAGAAAAACTACTCCGCGAGAAGACTCTAGGATGGTGTTGTTGGCAAAAAAGGAACCGTTCAAAGGATCAGAACTAATACGCTCGGAAATATATGGGGCAGGAGGGTCGACGGGTATGTCTGCAAGGACAATTAGACGGTGACTATGTGAGGCAAACTTGTACGGAAGAGTGTCTCGGAAGGTGCCACTTTTGAAAAAGCAAAATGTTAATGCAAGGTTAGCGTTTGCTAAAAAATATGAACACTGGACTGAACGAGAGTGGAAAAATGTGCTTTTTTCGGATGAAACAAACATTAATATGATTAATTCTGACGGAAAACAATATGTTAGACGCCCCCCGAACAAAGAAATGGATCCGAAGTACACCAACAAAATAGTGAAACATGGAGGGGGAAATATCAAAGTGTGGGGTTGTTTTTCAGGACTTGGTGTCGGACCTGTCAGGAAGATAGAAGGCAATATGGATAAATACCAGTACAAAAATATTTTAGAAGAAACCATGCTTGCCCTATGCTGAGCAAAATTTACCGGTCATTTGGACTTTTCAACAGGATAATGATCCGAAACACACCGCAAAAGTAGTTAAAGATTTCTTAAGGAACCAGTTTGTGACAGTTTTGGATTGGCCCCCGTACAGTCCGGATTTAAATCCAATCGAAAACTTGTGGTACCTGGTGAAGAAGACAGTGGCGGCAAAGCGTACATCAAATGTCGATCAACTTTACACAGCTTTTACAGAAGCGTGGGAACAAATTCCGGTACAAGTTTGTACAAAATTGATCGCTTCCATGGCTAAGAGATGTCGTGCTGTTATTGCTGCAAAAGGACATGCGACCAAGTATTGATACGCATCGGAATGCTCTATAAAAATGTGTTAGAAATCTTACGTACTACGATAATTTCAATGATAACTATTTTTTTAAAATTTCTTGTGACGAAATGAAGCGTCTTTAATTATATAGCCAGATCTTACTAATCTTATCTTTTATTGACACTGCATACATTTAAGTTTTACCAACTTTAAGGCAAATTTTGTGTAAATGTTTCGTTTTAAAAATACACAATAACAACACAAATAAAATTAATAGTGCAGCAAGTTACAATGGCAGTCTGATAAAATATATACAGGAGGAATAGCTTAGTTATTTCAATATGCTTCCAGTGTCTTTAATTATGTGACCACCACTGTATATACTCAATTTATTTGTTCAACCAACATGGGGTGATTAGGATTACAGATTACACAATTACACAGATTACACACAATAATCTACATCTATAAAAGAACTTAAACTGATTGACTGACTTACTGATTCATCATCGCCGAGCCAAAACTGCTAGACGTAGAGACTTGAAACTTGCAGGGCGTATTCTTTTTAGAGCGTAGGTACGCACTAAGAAAGGAATTTGTAAAATTCGCCCTCTAAGGGGTCAAAAAAGGGGTTTTAAAGTAAAACAAAATATCTCTGTATCTCGGAAACCCTTGGTAGTAGACACTTGAAATTTGACATGTAGATTCCTCAAATAAAATAAACAAAACGTGTTTCAGCATTTCCTGAAATGTTCCTGAAAAAAGGCACAGGGATGTTTTGAAGTAAAACAAAACAGCTCTGTATCTTGGAAACTCTTGGTAGTAGACACTTGAAATTTGACATGTAGATTTCTCAAATAAAACAAACAAAACAAGGTTCAGCATTTCCTGAAATTTTCCTGAAGAAAGGCACAGGGATGTTTTGATTGGGTTTTTAAAGTAAATCAAAACAGCTCTGTATTTCGGAAACCCTTGGTAGTAGATACTTGAAACTTGACATGTAGATTCCTCGAATAAAGTAAACAAAACATGTTTCAGCATTTCCTGAATTTTTCCTGCAATAAGACAGGAATGTTTTGATTGTAATAAACTTCCGAGGCGAAATGCTAGACCCAGATACTTGTAATTTAGAAGGTGTGTTCTTTTAAGGAAGTAGCGGTGTACTAAGAAATAAATTTCAAAAATACGCCTTCTATGTATTGGGTCCAAAATGGGCTTAAAAAAACGAAATAGCTCTGTATCTCTGAAACCGTTACCAGTAGACACTTGAAATTTGACATGTAGATTCCTCAAATAAAATAAACAAAACATATTTCATCATTTCCTGAAATTTTCCTGCAATAAGGCACAGGAATGTGTTGATTGTAATAAACTACCGAGCCGTAACCTCTGGACCCAGAGAGAGAGAGAGAGTCTTGATGCGAAGATTTGCACTGAGAAGGGAATTTTAAAAATTTGTATCATTTCGTTCATGTAGTTATCCAAGTTACACCAGCTAAAATACCACCAAATTAACACGGTATAATTTGAATAAATACATTAAAATTTAATTATATAAAAACTATGACAATGTTTCTTTCAAAAAAGACCTAAAGACAACTAGAAAATACTATTACCATAGTGTAAAAACATAATAAACATAACATAATTTGACGACCTTTGTGACGCGGTGGGCGAAGGGTCGCTTGCCACCCTGGAGGTTGCGGGTTCGATTCCCGCCTCGTAACAAATATATGTGCGATCTGCAGATATTTTTTCAGGGTGTTCTGTTTTTTTATGTATATTAAAAACTGTCTATCTATGTAATGTATTGAATTAAGTATATCAGTTATCTACTACCCATAACACAAGCTCTGCTTAGCTTGGAGCTAGATAATGTGGTGTGATGTCCATATTTTTTTTTTTTTTTACGCAGAGTTATGGATAAAATAACGGGTTACAGCTACATATTTAGTTACCATTAAATCTTATGGGTAAATAAATAAATCAACTGGATTGTCTATGAGGACCAAGCCTATCACGAAAATAACCCAATCTATCCATATAGTTGTACTTCAAATAATATTACGCGTACGAAGTCGCGGGTTTACAGCTAGTAACTTAGAGATCTAATACAATCTTACATTTATCCACAGTACATACAAGAAAGCCTACCTAGATTTGATAGTCAATAAATGCACCATACAGCAATGATTCAGATACTTACTGACAATCAAACCTAGCAGCAAACATCTTCAGAATGTTGTTTGAGCTGGCCCGGACCCTGCGCACCAGGGGTATGCAGCGCGCTCGCATTATTGTATAGAAACAGTTGACTCGCGCATCAGCGAACATCCCCGATGCGCTGCAGAACCGGGGCAGCCCCAACAACACCCTGAAGGTATTATTGTACTGAACTCGCAGAGCGTTGTACTGCTTTTGCGTGTGATTTACCCACAGGCTGCTCTATGTCTGTACACTGCCATTGTGAGGCCGATAATTACATACGCCGCTATGGTACGATATGACAAAGTCTTCCAGACGACTGCTAAACATGCTAGGCAGTCTACAGAGGACTGCATGCCTTATGGCCTCAGGTGCTGTCTCGCTGCCCTGGACTGGCACTAAACGCATTGCTAGGACTACCTTCCTCCATGTATAGGGCCTTTACTCAACGGTAGCAGGAATTGGCTTGCATAGAAGTTGAGATCTTTGACTCAATTCTGGAATCTCAGAATAAGCAGAGAATTCTTCGCAGCTGATGATGATGATCATGTTTAGCGACCGTTTCATATATCTACTTTTATCTATTATATTTATCTAAAGTGTAACTAATTTTCCACCGTATATGTAATTTGTTAAAGTATTAAGTTGTTAATACTTTATTGTTAAGTTTATTCGTTATTTTTTGCCGTATAGTTTTATTTAATCAATAATGACTAGCGCCTCGCCCCGGCTTCGCACGGGTAATTACAGGATGAAAAACAGCCCCCCTCCTAATTTTGCTGGTTAGGTTGTTTTTTACTCTTTACTAGAAGAGTAGGTAACCATGTGAGGTACTAGTAGGGTACTGATCTCCTAGCATAAGTACATAGAGTAGTAAGTACATCAACAGCCTTTCGACGTGCACAAAACCGTGCCAGATCAGAGATGGCCATTGGAACTCCACAATGATAAGTATTTCACGGGTGGCGATAAGGGTGCCTTTCTGATACCTATCGGATTGAGCTGCCTACCTTCCTGTCTAGTTCTGATGACAATACAATATGATGGTGACACCGAGCTGATCTGATGATGGAGACAGAACGGAACTCCTCGGCGGTTTTCCGATTCCTAACACTAATTTCTAATTTCAGAAAAGCTTTGACATACAGGTACTATATTTTTCTACAAATAAAAAACTAATTATGAATTTGAGTGTGAGAGACTTTGGTAAAAGTTAAGTTGGGTATTATTAAGCTCCTGGACATTAGTCGTGCAAATCTCCACAGCCTGACTTCACCCACTGCTGAGTATAGGCCTCTCTTTGCCAGTGCCATTCCTCACGGTCCCGTGCCAGTCTCATCCAGGTCCGCCCACGACGCATGCGATATCGTCTGCCCATCTCGCTGCTGGACGACCGTCTCTGTACCCAGTTCTTGGGTGCTAACAGCGCCTTACTCCATCTATCGTCACCTCGTCTTGCCAGGTGTCCTGCCCAACTCCATTTTAGTTCCGGTATACGATTCCCAACATCTTTGAGCTTCGTTCGCCTTCGTACCTCGACGTTGGGAACGTCTATTAGCTTGATGCCGAGCATGGCGCAACATTACTGAGTTAGATAGTGATACAATTTGGAGTGACTAATCACATTCAAAGAAGCATCTTATAGGTGTTGTAACATAACTTGAAGATCGTCGAAGTGTTCAGCAAAAAGCACGAGGTCAATACCAATTTTAGATTATGGCCTTGATTGAGCTGAGCTTTATTACGAAAAAAAACATTTTAAATTGTTTTTTTAATATTTTTATTAGTTTTTACTTAAAATAAAACACATAGGTACCTACTTAATACATAACATAACACCTAACAGTCACATACATAGTCCTGACCCCACACTAGGATTCCCTGTGTTGTGGGTATCAGAAATCACGAGTACCCTACTATACCATGTTCTATGTCGTACAAATAATTCCAGTCCATCCCAAGGTTGTCTGGCAGAGATCGCTTATAGCGATAAGACCGCCCATTGTACATCCGTGTTTAGTTTTTTTTTTAAATAGGTATTATCTGTGGTTTACAATAAAGTGTTTTCTATCTATCTATAACATAAATATTTGCAGATTATACAAACATTTGTCCCGCAGCGGGAATCGAACCCACAACCTTTCGCATCTCAGCCGGCTACTCGCCCGACGCGCTACAGAGGTAGTACTTAATGATGAAATTATGTAGGTATGTCTAGTATTTATCTGTGGGTTGCACCATCGTGGAATATAGACGTGACAAGTGGTGAGCTCATCGCCGCCATTGCTTCCCACGACTGACTCAACTAACGCTTTCTTCCAGTAATAACACATTCCATAAGCTAGCAGCCAGGCAACCCACAGTGAAAAGCGGCCCAATGAGGCTCTGCCTACCCCATCGGGGAAAAAGGCGTGTGTCTATGTATGTATGTATGTCTAGTATTTTTTTCGCGATCAGACACATTTACCGACTAACATTTTCGAGGTACATTAAACTAAAAACTAGATCTACTAAAAAGTAGATCAGACTTGTTACTTAATCACGCCCATTAATTAATTATATTTTTCTCAGTTTTTTTTATACTACTTGGATTCACTAGTCAAGCAGATGGCCCACCTGATGTTAAGTGGTACCCTCTGCCTATGAACAGAGCATTATCTCACAGGTCACAACCACCCAGGACGCGCCCTATGCGGCATTGCACACCCTTACCCTTCAAACCGGAACACAGCAATGCGAGCACTACTGCTTTGCGGCAGAAATAGGTATAGTGGTAGTATTTCCCCGGACAAACTATTTCACAGAAAAGCTCTACTACTACTACTACTACTACTACTACTAAATGTAAGTGAAATGTATTTCTTACGACAAATAAATATCTTAAACCATATATAACTCTACAATGGACTCCATACACTATCAACACAAAAATATAGCATCTTTGAAAACACGAATATTGGCAAATGAGTTCGATACGCTGCCGGTTCACACTCTAATCCTTCAAATGTGTTCAACCAATCAGCAATGGACGGATAAAACCTGACAGAATTGTTTCATTTTATGCATTCATGCTATTCCGAGAAACGATGGTCACGCGTGGGAAAAACCAGCCTACGTCATCACCAATGAGAATTGAGACAGCCCGTCTTTGTCTTACCAGTATAGAGCAGTATAACTCCCCGATCCTACCTACACACCTGTGTACCTGTGCACCTACCTGTCTCCAATCTGATAAAACGCGAGTATTTTACAAAAAAATACATTAATCTCGAACTTGATTGTTTAATATGATCAGACATTTTTTTAACAAAGTCACAGATTTGTGTCCTTAATTCTGTTATTGTTGCAATAACATGGCAACTGGATAGTGACGTCATCGTGGTAGTCTCGGAGCAGCAGAGCTTGTTTCCTTGGAGCGTGGTTTATAATCACATCTGCTTAATCTTCGCATGTGTGAAGTCAAATGGCTTCTTAGAGAGAATGCCCTGTCACATCTTTGGCATGAATATGGTTTTTCCCCTGTGTGAATTAGCATGTGTCTAGTCAAATGCTGATTTTGAGAGAATGCCCTAGCACATATATGGCAACAATATGGTTTTTCCCCTGTATGAATTCGCATGTGTAAAGTCAAACAGTTTTTATAATAGAATACTTGTTTACATATTTGGCAGGAATATTTTTTTTCCTCTTTGTGAATTTGCATGTGTCTAGACAAATTATGTTTTTGAGAAAATGAGCTTTTGCATTTTTGACAGGGGTATGTTCTTTTCCTTGTGTGAATTCGCATGTGTGTATTCAAAGAAAGTTTATGAGAGAATGCCCTATTACATGTTAGGCAGGGATATGGTTTTTCTCCTGTATGAATTCGCATGTGTTTAGTCAAATGTTGATTTTGAGAGAATGCCCTAGCACATATATGGCAAGAATACGGTTTTTCCCCTGTGTGCATTCTCAAATGAGCCACTAGTTGATATTTAGAAGCAAACTTTTTCTTGCAAACATCACAATAAAAATACAAGACACCATCAGAACTATTAGAATTCTTCATCTCATTTCTTCCATTTAAATAATTCTCCATATTCTTTGTTAAACTTTCACCTATTTTAACATCTTCCAGTGTACTATCCTCGGGTTCAATTATTTCACTGTCTTCAGCTGTGGTTTCTACGTTCTCGTCTGGTTCTTCCTTAACAGTAACCGGAGTACTAGCATGTTCAGAACAATCATTTATAGTCACCATCGGTATATTGGTTACCGACAAGTTGTGAGTCAAGCTGTGGTTTCGCATGGTAACATTCTCGTGTGTTATCTGAAAGAGACAAGAATCATATAATTGAAGACACAACTGGTTCATTATTCTTCACACCAACACAGGTAGGTATGTATCTATCACTGGAAGATAGTAATCTTAGGAAACTAGTCATGGCGATATTGTTATCTATTGATAAATATAATATAATAAATATAAATATTGCTGGACATTTCACACAACATTATCTAGCCCCAAGCTAAGCAGAGCTTCCGTTATGGGTACTAGACAACTGATATACTTAATACAATATATTACATAGATAGATATTTTTTATTATATATAGAAAATACCCAGAAATTGAATTGAACAAATATCTGCGGATTGCACAAATATTTGTCCAAGGCGGGAATCGAACCCGCAACCTCCTGCGTCGCAGGCGAACGTTTGCCCGCCGCGCCACTGAGGTCGTCCTATATTCCAAGGAAGATGGCTATGGAATAGAACATAAATCATCATGACTATCATCCTATAAACTACCAACGGAAAGCCTCGACGTTTCCAAAAGCCCTGCGTCGTATGTCCTACACCGAGAGACTCCGCGCATTACGCCTCACTACCCTAGAGGAAAGACGTCTGCGTGGAGACCTCATTGAGACCTTCAAGATCCTCTCTGGCTCTTACGATTTGCCTGATTTTAATGAAATCTATATTTAAAAAAAAAAGCTCAATGTTGTTGAGAGTGCATAGTTATAAAATATCCCGTGAACCATCAAATACAAACACTGCACAGCACTTCCATAGTAACAGAGTGGTCCATAATTTGAATCATTTACCAGAAGATGTGGTTACTGCCATAAATGCTTTCAAAAACAAATTGGATCACTGGTTGCGAACGACAAACATTAAAAGACATTAAAGTGTAATCAGTGTAGTAAGTGGAATTAAGACATTTCAACACTCTGAAATAGACACATCAGCGAAAGCTGCTCATCTATAATTTTAAATAATAATAATAAAACTCCGTACTGCAACATATTCATACCTCGGTGCCATTGTGAACCAGTTCTCTGAGGATTATTTGTGCGGTGTGAGCCATGTCGGAGACTCTAGTGCATCGCTGCAGCTGTGAGTAACAAATGTAGCATATTGTGTCCGGCATTCCATCTCCTGCATTGAGCTGAAACAAATCACAAATGCGATGAGTGTCTGACATTGCATTGACAAAGGAATGTGTTTGACGACCTCTGTGGCGCGGCGGGCGAACGTTCGCCTGCGACGCAGGAGGTTGCGGGTTCGATTCCCGCCTCGGAACAAATATTTGTGCGATCTGCAGATATTTGTTCTGGGTATTTTCTATGTATAATAAAAAATATCTATCTATGTAAGTAATATATTGTATTAAGTTTATCAGTTGTCTAGTACCCATAACACAAGCTCTGCTTAGCTTGGGGCTAGATAATGTTGTGTGAACTGTCCAGCATTATTTATTTATTTATTTTATTTTTGACGGACGGCAGGTGAAGAGACTTTGCTCGCTGCTACAGCAAGGCCAGGGCGGTCAAAGTGTACATAAGGGGGCACTGAGGAAAAAAGAGATCGTGTAGCTTTTTTCTTATCCATCAATTAATGTTAAATGCATTTTTTCCATACGGCTTACAGTTTCTGAGATATGAACACTGAAAGTTTTTCGTTTTTCAGAGTCGTATGATATTACCTAGGCTATTGGGTATTGGCGTGCATATGTCGTTTCTGGTTCGCTGCGGGCCCTACCGGGCCACGCTCGCCTTCGGCTTGCTCGCAGCTCACGTGTGATCACTGTTTAGAGTTTTAAATCCATGTCGGACTGTCAACATGGTACTAACAACAAATATTTTTTTCAGACTTCATATCTCTAAAACGGTAAGTCGTATGGAAAAAATGCATTTAACATTAATTGATGCTTGAGAAAAAGGCTACCTACATGATAAGATAAAAAAAAGATATAAATATTTTGCTAAAAATTTTCTGTCTTTTCCTCAGTGCCCCCTTATGTACACCCCAACCCCGTATTCTGTAAGACATACCTTACTACTGGTTAGTTTTTCGTATATTCCTAGGTGTTTGCTGTTTACGATGCGAGTCATTCTGGTATTGCAGGCAAGGCACACTCGGCACACAGAAGTAGACATTTCATATTATTCGTGTCACTGGTTCATTCCTGGTCACCCTGCATAGGTGACGCTTGTGATGCGGTGGCCCTGCGGCCCTGAGAAATTTCCGTGCGTAGAGTTACTTTGTGTTGTGTGCTGCTGAGAAATTAGAACCAATGAAAAATTAATCACTACGTTTTAATTAGAACATTACAGCTACAGCTACAAAAACGTAGAGCGAGTTAAGGAACAATAACCAATGAATGTAGTAACTTATCAATATACCTTCTGTGCAAAGACTACTACCAAAGAGGATACAATAACTACGCTACTAGGATCAGTGTTGCCGTTTTATATTTCGAGAAAATGCTGAAACGTGGTTCAGATAATGCTAAAAAAATGCTAAATAACTTTTGAGAATGCTAAATAAAATGCCAAAACCCAATATTTACTCTCAACTAGCTGCGCCCTCAGTTTCATCAGCGTTTGTATGTATCTTATTTACGCACCAAATTTCATCAAAATACGTTCAGCCGTTTCAGCGTAGCATACATAAATATACACAATTTGTCACTTTTTATTTTGTTAGAAGGACAGGCAGTTTTTTTTAAAAATTAATTTAATCCTCAGAATCATACAATTTTGTATATGTATATTATCATCGTCATGCTCGTCTGGTTGTGGTTGGGCTTGTGATGTTGAAGGGCCACCTTCAGCTTCCATACTCAACGGCATCACAAGTTTCTCTTGAACTCCTATAATCTGTTTAACATACAAGCGACATCGCGCGACACCAGCGTTTAAGTACTTCATACTTCAGAAGCCATTATAAGAAGAAACTAAGTACCTACTTCATGGCTAGGTACGTTATACGAATGGCATGATTTGCCTGATCTTTTAGGGCCATTTCTAACGTGTAGAATGGAGTTAAGAGTAGGTACGTCGTGCCATACAATTCCTCAATTTCAGGAAGTCCCATTATTTTAGAGAGAGTTGACACACTAATAATAAATGAAATCTACATTTGGAGCAAAAATATTGTCACTGGACCTTCAGAACTTCTTTTCTGAAGAAAAGGTCCATAAAATGACAAAAACATGCAATATGCTAACTGCAATTTTTCCATGCTAAATGTTCAAGAATTATGCTAGATTTAGCACTAAACATGACAAAACGGCAACGCTGACTAGGATGCATGCAAAAACCACAATATATACGGCAAGTCGGCTACGCTACGGCATGCGGCATGGCATCTTGAATGTACTATCTTGATCCGAGTTCTTGATCCGAGCATGGCATCTAAGAAGATGGACTGCTTTAGTTCTTAATCCAAGACTTATACCTCCATGCATGGCATGCGGGCTACGTAGTACACTGTTTGTCTAATTGTAGACAACTTAGTATACTAAGTCCATGGTAGATACACTCTTGGTCTGTGTACTGTGCTTAGACCACAGAAGAAGTAGTACATGGAATTCTAGGAAGATGTACTACATGGAAAAAAGGCTATAAACAAACCGGATTCGATTATACCAGTCTCATTCTTTTATATGAATGTATTCATGTGTTGGAATGAGACAAGCATATATCTATCTGTTCTTATTTGTGTAACTTGTACCAGGCCAAATGTCACACTTGGTAGAGCTCGTTCAATGTAAGATTGCACGAAGATGTACTACATGGAAAAAAGGCTATAAACAAACCGGATTCGATTATACCAGTCTCATTCTTTTATATGAATGTATTCATGTGTTGGAATGAGACAAGCATATATCTATCTGTTCTTATTTGTGTAACTTGTACCAGGCCAAATGTCACACTTGGTAGAGCTCGTTCAATGTAAGATTGCACCTGCGTTATACTCTTAGTCTGTGTCCGTGCCTTGGGAATAGTACCAACCATAGAAAATTTAATACTCCTTGGCATGTGCAATCTTACGGTGAATCATGGAGGTATAATAGTAATGGAGTGAGTGCTAAAATAGCATAGAGTGTTCCTTCTTACTCCTATCCTAGAAGATAGCTTGCTATCCTATGTTAGAGAGAAACAAATATATTGTCACACGACAGTCGTTTTTCCTTTCCGTACCACTGAATATTGGTCATAGACAATTGAAGTTTTCGATAGTGAAGGGAACATATAGAGCGTCATCGTAAATATTCTTAGTCGATGAAATAATTGTCGATGATGAAGCATTTGTCACACTGGATGCATCTGCGGTCAGGTCAAAGCGAACGCAGCCCGCATCATGTATGAACAACGTTGTCGGTCCGGGCAGAGCAATCGGTCAGCGATCCGGGCAGGGCAACCCGTCAGCGGTCCGGGCAGGCTAAAAACCGGCCTTCTTATTTCAGTTATTTGTCTGCGTGTATCAGTGGTGATCAGTTCTTTTATTGGGTTTTGATCGAGGAAAATGATTACCGAGGAAGAAGAAAATATTGTGTTATTATGGTTGCATAGCAAAAGGCACCCGTTGTCAGTGACCCGCTGCCCATCTGCCCGCAGCCAACCGGTGTGCGTTCTTTGCTTGTGCTCGCACAGTCAGATCGCATTATATACAATATATATTGAGACCGACAATGTTGTTCATACATGATGCGGGCTGCGTTTGCTTAGACCTGTCCGCAGAACGCAGAACGCATCTAGTGTGACAAATCCTTAATGATTAGTGAAATCAATCGTACTGTATAAATCTTGTGCCTGGAGTAGATGTGCTCAATTTTCCTTACATAGTCAACAGCTTGATTTATGTTGCATTCCTATAACGTTTGTATAAGGTAAGCCACACGAGTCTTATTGAAAATTTAAAAAAAACTTGATAGTTTTTCATCGTTGATGTTTTCCAACAGTTAGAGAAAACGGAGATGGCTACAATTTTTAATACAATATGTTTGCACATGTAAGACTAGGCAGGTATCAAATAAAACCATAAGTAATTAAAGATTTATTTACAGAAATAATAATACAAGTTATACAAGTAGGTATGTATGGTGATTCGACAGGGATTAAAAATCTCCTCATATGTACAAAATTAAAAAAAAATACAAATGACGTAGTTGTGCTACCTGAAGACCGCTGCTAACGATCTAAAGGTAGCTCAACTGATCCAAATCACTACCAGACGGAATCGTCCCTAAGATGCTGGCACTGGCTGCATTGCCACGCTGAATGGGTTACTAATGCGTTGAGCCAGATAAGAGTTAGCTCTTGGGTCACGCGTCGCTTCGACCAGAAACCGTGAAAGAAAGAATTAAAATAAATAAATAAATAATGCTGGACAGTTCACACAACATTATCTAGCCCCAAGCAAAGCAGAGCTTGTGTTATGGGTACTAGATAACTGATAAACTTAATACAATACATTACATAGATAGTTTTTTTATTATACATCGTAAATACCCAGAACACCCTGAACAATTATCTGCAGATCGTAAAAATATTTCTTCCGAGGAGGGAATCCAATCCGCAACCTCCTGCGTCGCAGGCGAACCTACGCCCGCCGAGCCACAGAGGTCGCCGGAGAAAGAAAGACGATAAGCCGAGAGTATTATTTTGAAAGCAAAGCAAGGCAGGTATTCTGATAGCCGCGCGGATTCTAAGGAAAATCTTTCGATAGTCGATCGCATCAAGCTCATTGGTACATCACTATGATAACCTATACTGTTATTATTTTTTGGATTAAAATGTCTGTAAATCCATACAAAACAGGATTCTGTGATGGTATTTTGGTATAAAATAAGCCCCCAAACACATATTACCTTCACCCATAAATCTACACTTGAATAAAATCACTTACCGATGGTAACTTACGTTCACAACATTGTTTTGTCTTCTGGGTGAATGAGATTTACATCCCGGCACTGCACAAGACATAATGTAGAACTTAGCTTGTTTTTTAGCGAATTTGATCTAGAAGTCGCAGTAATATTGTCTAAAGGAGATGTCCAAAAAATATATGGAGGCCGGTATAAAAATAACTCGAAATTCTTATCAACATAATAGCTATTTATGGAGAAAGGGCATATTATTTGGCTATTTTTAAGCTTATGAAAAATAATAAAGGTACCTCCGTTTTTTTTAAACCTGATTTAACTGTTGTGTTGTTCAAACTAAAGTTTAGAACTTGCAACACTCCCAAAAGGTGAACTTGATTCTCTTTGGCAGGCAGACTATTGAATTTTAATACTCTCTAGCTAGCGAGACAGGCGGCCATGGACTTAGTATTCATCATGAATGTTGCTTTGGTTCTTATTCCGAGGTATTCATACGCCCAGGCGTAGTATGCAGGCGGCATACTACGTCCATGCAGGCGGCAGCAAGAAGCTTGAATTTTGCGGCAGACAGAAGACCACAGATAACTTTTCATACGGCTATCCTACCCCCCATATATTACTTTCCTCTATGATCCTACCTTCGTACAGTGTTGTCGCGTTATTATTAAATATCTTCCCGCGCTTGATTTGAGTGATTTTTCCGTACCTACTTCGTTTGAGTAAAACCTCAAAGTAGGTATGTTGGAAGTATTGCATAGACTACACAATTACACACGTGTGGTTGGGGCATCTTTGTTTCATTATGTTTTCCCTTCAAGATTTTTTTTATTATTTTCTCGGAAATGGAGGTTCTATAAAATATAAAATTAATACATTCGAGTAGCCCAATAAATAAGCTTTTTTTTTATATATATTTCGAACTGATGGAATTTTCTCGGAATATTATACCACTTTTGACTTCTCCTTTAATATTTTTTCATTCATAACAAAGAGTCATTCGCATGTAAATATAACCCGAATACACAAATATATATCACAAAGAGAGTATTCTAGTTAGCTGGACATCTATATTTTGGTGTTTAAAATGATACCAATGACGTCATGATACCAAGGTTGACATTTGGCCTGGTACGCGTTACACAAATAAAAACAGTTAGATTTATGCTTGTCTCATTCCAACACATGAATACATTCATATAAAAGAATGAGACTGGTATAATCGATATCGTTTCTTTTTTAGCCTTACATCCATGTTTAGTTCTTAATCCGAGCGGTGAATGGTCTCTACCAATTACTACTATACTATACTATATTGGTACGGTACCAATCTAGGAAGATGTACATTCATGGTACCAATATTCAGGGTACGGAACGGAAAAACTACTGTCGTGTGACAATATATTTGTTTCTCTCTAACATAGGATAGCAAGCGATTTTCTAGGATAGGAGTAAGAAGGAACACTCTATGCTATTTTAGCACTCAATCCATGTAGTAATTTATTCATGATGGAAATAAGGCTATAAACAAACCGGATTCGATTATACCAGTCTCATTCTTTTATATGAATGTATGTATTCATGTGTTGGAATGAGACAAGCATCTGTACTTATTTGTGTAACTTGTACCAGGCCAAATGTCACACTTGGTACCAATTACTACTACATTCATGGTACTAATCTAGGAAGATGTACATTCATGGTACCAATATTCAGGGTACATAAGGAACGGAAAAACGACTGTCGTGTGACAATATATTTGTTTCTCTGTAACATAGGATAGCAAGCTATCTTCTAGGATAGGAGTAAGAAGGAACACTCTATGCTATTTTAGCACTCAATTCATGTAGTACTTTATTCATGGCGTAGACCATGGACTTGTTTAATTAGTTTGTATAGAAGTTTAAAAAGTTTGAAGTTTTTTTTTTGGGAGTATTAAAACATATTAACAACAACGACAAAAACAATGGAAATCGATGATGTCTGCAGAAGTAATAAATACTGTGTCGCAGACTATAAAAAATACATAAAATAATTATTACATAGTAAGTGGCGACTCGTTTAGTAGCGAGTAGCCACTTCTAACTTCACTTCTTTTAACCCCATCGTACGGTAGTCCGTACGATGGGGTTCGGTTTTACAAACCAAATAAGATCTTCGTAGGTACCTATAGATTTACTTAGATCAGGGTCTTACATAGTTCAATTGGGAGTGCTTAAGAAGTACAGAAAATACAATAAATAGTTGACGGATAGTTGGGACTTTGCAGAGCGAGTAAAGAATAGTGGTTGAAAAGTATATGGGTTTTTTAGTTAAAACTTTAAGTACGCCCCTCTGGGCCCTTTCCATTCTGAGCATAAGGGTTTTAACTGCGCTGCCTGGTGATGCAGCATGATAAAAATGATTGCGCCAAGGCATAGTAAACAGTATACTAAGTCCATGGCGTAGACAGACTATAGTATAGACCATGGACTTAGTGTTTTGGTATACTAATGGCCGGTTTATTGATCCGTAGTTAACTCAACCATTAGTTAAAAATAGTAACCAATGGTCAAATTACACCAAAATGCGTTTTTTGATCAATAGTTAGCCTAACTATTGGTCAAAATATCAACCACTAGTTAAAAAAAGTTACCACCCAAAGTCGGAAAGTTTTAAATAATATGGCGGATGGTTAATTAAACCAACCCCTAACATCTGTTTTGTGAAAGTTCTCTTGTTGTCGACGACGTATTTCTCAAACAATAAACATGAATTTAAACATAGTTAGATACTATGATGATATTACGTCCATGTTTTATTGGTTTGAAGGGTAAGGGTGCCGGTGAAATTACAGGCACATGAGACTTTTCATCTTTATGTCTCAGGGTGGCGGGCGCAGTGCAATGCCATTCCAGTAGTATAAAAAAAAAAAAAAAAAAAGTTGCTGTCTCATTCGGTATACTCTGTTGATCTCTCTAAATCTCGCTCTACGGGACTGTGGTATGCAATGGGTATGCACATGGACGTAGTATACAAAAGTCCATGGGTATGCATGGACCACAGATGAAGTAGTACAGTTTGTTTTTATTACTTCCATGCGTTAGTTCTTCTTCTGAGGCATGGACTTAGTATACTAAGTCTATGGTGGTTAATGTGAGTGAGATAGTGGGGAGACAGCGGCCAAATAAAAAAAAATACTATACTCTGTCTACGATTTACTTACTTATGCTTCCAAGCCCGATACAGAGACCGCGGTCGCCACATACACCTCAATGCAATAGCCTCACTGCACACACGGCCTCCCGGCCCTCGAAGCTATTGCCATAAAATAGATGGCACTGTCATTAATCGTGGTGATTAAATATTTTGCTGTAAGATGTCGCTACCCGTCTCGTAAGATGCCAATCTCTTGATGAGTATAAATGGTGGTGTTTTTTTTTTGCTACCTCTAGTGCCTCTAGGAAGAGAAGATTAAATATTATTTAATTACTCCTCTTTGATTCAGGACATTTTATTAGAGCTATGAGATAAACTATTAATAACTAAAAGTCATAGTCATGTTTAGGTATGTTAGTAGTATAGTTTATCTGTATGGGCACTGGGCACGGAGCTATAAACCGTATGGGACAGACTGAACCGAGGTTTTCTACAGTCTACACTTGATTCTGTAGTACCTACCTATTACATTCACTCTATCTACTTACTTTCAACTTGTGATTTAATTAATTACTGGTCCTCTGTAGGTCCCTATGTAACCCGTTCAAGGCCAATGAACGACGATACTAGACCACTTTAGTTTATTTAACTACCTACTGCTAGTTAGAGTTACGGTACCAACTGTTAGTTAGTAACCTCTGCCTTTAACAATGCATTACGTCATAGGTCACGTCCAGATAGGATATCCAGACGAAACCTAAGTATCATTGCACTGCGCCCACCACCCTGGGACATAAAGATGAAAGTCTCATGTGCCTGTAATTTCACCGGCACCCATACCCTTCAAACCGGAATACAGCAATGCGAGCACTACTACTTTGCGGCAGAAACAGGTATGTGGTAGTACTTCCCCGGACAAGCTCTTTCACTAAAAAACTCTACTACCACTAACCTACTTACTGCCTTGCCTATCATTTACAATTTCAGCCAGTTCTTTTGTTTTCATAGGCATACTGCACTCTGGTATCGCTATGCGCTAGGTCGCTCCCTAAAAACTGAAGTGATCCTCTTTTAAATCAATTAAATGTTGTAGACACAATGAAGAGACATCGGTTTAAAGAGTATGGGTGCCAGTCAAATTACAGGCACATGAGTCTTTTCATCATGTCTCAGGGTGGTGGGCGCATTGCAATGGCACATATGGTGCATCCTAGGTGGACGTGACCTATGTGATAATGCATTATTGTTGTTGGTAGAGGTTACCCATCGATATGTATATTATATCGATGAGGTTACCCATCAGCTAGTTCGGTCATACAAACAGTAAAAAAATTAAAAAAGGAGGAAACTTCTTTTTTATGCAGAATAATATTAGCTCTAGCGCCCTAGCATACCTACACGGCTATTAAATGTTACATAAGTTTGAAGTAAGGATAATCAAATAAAACCATATATATGAATTACAGTAATTTATTTCCTAAATATAGGTAGGTATATCAAACAATCTGATTTATTTACAAAAAAAAATTCATTATGTATTCAACCAAAACAACATTCCAAAATAATAATGAATACCTAAGTTAGTAGGTATCATTAATTCATAATCAAACCATCCAATATAGTGAGTTAATTGGTAAATTAAAACTATCATGCCAAACACCTTTTATAGTCTATGGCACAGTGCGGACTTTTAAACAATGATTCAATAGTATAAAACATTAAAAATGTTAGACAAAGTTACGTGATTCTTACAAATTAATGAAAATTGGCAGTATGTCTCCTAAAATAATATTAAATGTTAAACTATTTATCTAGTTTTATTATTTGATATTCTATACAAAACCTTTATTGTCACCAAAGATTATCATTTATTTTCACAATCATTCTAACCCGCTTAAGGATTCCGGAGCTCTGTTTCAACCGGTTTCAATAGGTTTGTATCCGAAATGATGCTCTTTCGATTACCCAATTGACGCAGTTTTCCTACAGCTTGATTGCAACTGGACTGCGTAAGTAAAGTAATCGCAAAAATATATTTTCAAGTTTAGACAGACAAATAAAGAAAGCTTTGTTCTGTTGCTATACGCATGGTTATCGCCTTGTTTCGTGCGCTGTATTCCGCCCTGGCTGAAGAAACAGCGTTTTACATACATACATACATAGACACACGCCTTTTTCCCCGAAAGGGTAGTCAGAGCCACAAACGGGTCTCTTTTCACAGTGGGCTGCTGTTGTATTGAGTTTTAATAGTAAATCATAAGAGATATATGTTAATTTGCACTTTCAATACACGATTACTAACAAATAGCTGCATCAAAAAAAAACCGCAAATATAAGTCTAAATTGTGATTTAATTGGTGTTTTATTTTTTGGTGTTACATTCAGTTTTGGACGATAAAACTTACACCAAAATAAATGTTGTAGAAAGTGTGAGATAAAACGGCGGTTATTAATGTGAATTTTAAAAAAGCCATCCCGCCCATTCCATTTTTGTATGCCCTACGAACGTGCTTCCCGCGGATTCAGTACCGAGTGGAACGTATTGGAGGCGCAACATGCCTAAAGAACTTGAATTTGTGCGCCTTAACTTTTTTCGCTTATCTGATATTACAAGTAGGAACACTATTGAAACCGATAGCATCAGAGTTACGTAATTGCGCCACTGAAGATATATTAAAGTTTCACAGAAAAAAAAACAGAAAAATTCCATTTTATTCATTATGCCTTCAAAATTCATTATTGTAAAAATAAAAAGAGACCAGCCTGATGATTTCTAGTGTTAGTACAAAACTAAATAGAACTCTAGAATTTGTGACACTGGATGCATTCTGCGTTCTAGTCAAAGCGATAGCAGCTCGCATCATATGTGAACATCATCCGCTGTTTCCATATATTTTGTTTAGGATGCGATCTGACCGTGGATATTGGAAAAAGGGGAAACGCACAGGGCAGGCAGTCCGGGAGGGGGGGACGCAGAAGCAATGAGGAGGCAGGGAAAGATCGCTGACGCCCGGACCGCAGCTGACAGAAGGGACGAGCGTTTTTTTTCAAAAACGCTTTCTCAAAACGCTTATTAGTCTCGAAACGAACGCTTTTTTGTCCTTGCAGAAAACTGTTATTGAAATAACGACTCAATATCTATGTGATTACGGATCGAACTAGTTTTTATTTCATGTGTCGTTTTTCAGGCTGTGTTCTCTTCGACCGAACCGCAGGACGCAAAACGCATACAGTGTGACAGATCCTTTAAACTGATAGTGAACGAGATAGATTTTATTCACTGCATTCTAATTTCCATACTGTACATTCTGATAATATTTATAATCAACTTTTATCCTTACTTATTAATCCACCTCAACATTTAGCTCCCGACATTCGGAGGTCAATATCCCCTATGTTTAGGGTGAAATTTATGATCTACAGAAATAACATAGCACTGTAAGAGTGTCTAATAAAACTTAAAATAACATAACGATTACACTGTAACTCTAAGAGATTAAATTTTACTAATAATTGCATTATACAAAGTAATATATTCATTAACGTGTTTGTTATAAGATTGTACTTAAACTGCATGTACGGTGTAAAACAATAAGGGGTGTTTTTTAATCCACCCTTAGTAAAATAAGTTAGGATTATTCGAGCGATTCAGGAAGAGTTATTTATACTCGCTAAATAACTTTGTTGTAGTGACATAGCTGCAATCCTCCCTACTCCTTACCCTTGTGTATCCCCCTACGCTCAAAGAATTGACACTGCAATCCTAACGCCTACCCGTGCTACTGTTAATCGCGAAATATCTTTAGAATAGTTACACCATGTTTTGTCTCATTCGAACGCATTTGAAACTGCCTGTCAAAACAAGAGTCAAAGCACTGTGTAAGTTCCAAGGTTATTTCGCGTTTCATAGTAGTATGGTCTTCTGCCACTATATACACCTAAGCAATGGTTTTTGCTAGTATTTTACTATTAGTAATTTACATTGTTGTAAGACAGTGCTCTACAATTATTTAAATTATAAATAAAATTATATAAAAACGATAATTTTTCACATACCGTTGTATCGGTTTAAGTTTTGACAGGGTATGACATAAATGTCGATGGTATTTTTCGGTATTTATATATTATTTTATAACAGTACCTACGTGAAAAATTACCGTTTTTATATGATAAATGAATTCACGAAAGATTTTATAGCAAGTGATATTATTGTTGTTTTAGATAATTTTATATTTACGTCATTATTATCAGAAAGTTAAAATATAATATGAATTAAAGAAGATAATATACGTATGTTTCCTTAATCTTTAACTGAGTATATAATTTTGATCGTTAGAACTTAATTAATTGTCGTATACTTATAGTTATTGATCATTGTGAGTTAAATTTAAAATGATTGTTTAGAATACCATGCCAATAATACAATTTTAAATTTAAATTATTAAATTATGTGTTAATGCATATGCCAATTTTCTTTTTTATATACATCTAGCAACATAATATAGACAGATGTCGAAATAATGTTCGTGGTATAACAGCGATTTTTACGTCTGGCTCGAATATAGTCAATATTACAAAAGTCACTATTATACTAGCACATATTCTTAAGTTTCCATAGTCCTTCATAGACCTGCATTCATATGGTACAATAATGCACATATTATAGTTTTTCTTAGACACATAGTTGCATTATCACCCTAAGATCCCACGCCAATTTGCTTCACTCAGAGTGACTTAATAACTAACATAGGTTCGGAGTTATGATACAATTTATCTAATATCAAACAAGTAATGTTTGTCTGTGTTATCTGTTATGTTTACAAAAACAGCTCTAACAATATTGAAGAAATTCACAACGTACAAGTAGAATTTATAGAACGAGAATCGATCTAGGCATGTATGTTTGTTGGATGATACGGTTTTCCATTAAGCTCTATCAATTTGAGCAAAGCTCGTCCGGTCTCATTTGAGCACTAAGTAACTCTGAGTCTGGCATAACTATTATTCCCCTTAAATTTAACCATTGCTCATAATTAGTCAATGGCAAACGTATTTTATTCATTGAAATCACAAGGATCATTTTGAATCGTCTTAATAAATAAATTTACTCCTGTTCCAACGCGACCATAGTCACTGCCAAATTTTTGACAGATTTTTATAATATTTAGGTACCTAATATGTATCAAGACCATGTAATGTATGTAATGGAAATGTTCACGAAAAAACTTTGGTTTCTAAAAATTTGCTTGGAATCCCCTTGGCTATTGACCCTGCATTCATTCGAGGTAAAATTGTAAGCCTGTGGGAACTGAATATTACCTTCGTAAAAACAGATATAAAATGTTGACATTTTGACTATACTCATTCACTATTCCAATCGTCGGAAATCACCCTTCAATAAAACAACAGTCTAACTAGCCAAGCTTAACGTCATCAAACGCGGTTAGTAAATCGCTGGTCCCTTGGAGCATTTCCGAATCCGGCCAAAAGCCCGGAGACAATTGCACGTTTGTATCAAGCAATAGCTCGTTGTGTTGGAGTGCGATGCCTGGACTCGCTTGCATTTTCGTGGTCAAATAGGGGTCACTGCCTTGTATGAGACCAGTGGGCGAGAGCATCCTACTCCCCGGGCTGTACACTTGGTACTTTCCGACTGGGGACATGGATCGCGGAGTGTACGGGCTCATCACGCGGTCTCTTTGAGCTGGGCTCATTGAGGAATAGCTATTCGGGCTTGGCGGAAGTGAATACTTCGGACTGTAGGGGCTCATCACTCGCTCCCTTTGAGCTGGACTCATCGCTGGGCTTGATGGTAGCGAGTACATGTTCGGACTCCCTATATTCAAACTAAGAGGAGACATCGGGCTACCTAAGCTGGTTATGCTTGAGCGGATCACCTGGTTTATCGGCGAGTTTGTACGCATCGCCTGTTTGTTCGGCACGGCTTGCATGATGTTTATGATTGGTATTGCATTCTTGTTTATGTTCTGCTGAAATATATGTGGAGTCCTGACCAGTTGGTAGTTGGAGCGAATTTGATTCAGCTGCGCTTGACGTTGCTGATCCTGAAAACACGACGAATACACATATTAGAAAAGAACTAGTAAGCGTTTCACACAGATATAATTCACACACAGCATCAGCACTACATAAACGTTATGTTTTTGTTTACTTCGCGTAAATGGTTTTATAAAAGGTGCACATTGTAGGAAGGAAATATATAGACGAGGTATTAGCTTCGACCTTGAATTGCATCTAACAATGATTATATTCTATGTGTACCTATTTACCGTATTCGCATCAGAACTATAAAATAGTCTTTTGAAAATTTAACAGAACGGATATACAGAGTCATGCATTTGAATGACTTAAGCTAAGGCCAAACCAACGCGATCAGACCGCGTCTTCAGTGGCGTGCACGGTGGCGATCAATGGTAAGACAATGGATCGCCACCGTGCACTCCACCGCGGACGCGGGCAGATTGCGTTGGTCTGATCTTAGCCTTATTGACAACATAATAATATGTAGTTGTTATGGTTGCGCCAACCCCAGGCAGAAATCATCATACAAAAAAAAACACCTCGCACCACACGAAAAAGCAGTTTTTATTCAATATCTCCTAAAATATAGATAATTTTCAAAAACCCCTACAAGTAAACCCTCGGCTTTGTTGTATTGATTTTATTTATCTATTTTTTGTACTCTTTAGTCTGCTCCATTTTAATAAACAATCGAATCTAGTCAAAAGTTAGAGGAAGGTAACTGTTTTTTTTTTCTATCGAGAAAATATTGTCCTATCGTGTTTCTGGTACAGAAATCCCTGCAGAAATACTGTTGGATCCCTCAGAATTATAATGTATCAACCAGGCCATCAAGCTGTACAATGACTTGCCTATTAGCTTCAAATCCAGCTACAGCCCACATAAGTTTAAAAATAATCTGAAGGAATTCTTGTTGAAAAGGTGCTACTACTCAGTACGTGAATTTTATAATGATAAACCCTGATGATTTAGATTTTTTGGTAATTCTATTGGTCTCTGATTCTTTTTTAATTTGACATTTTCTGTTTTGTGTTGACATTACTATTTTGACTAGGTACTATTTATAATTTTATCTGATGTTGTATTTTTATCTTAGTGACATTTAATCTTGTACCTATCGGACCCAAGTAGATGTATGTAATTATTTTTTACTTTATTCCTATATTATGTTGCTATTTTCCGACACAATTTTACATTGTTTGCGAAATAAATCAAATGAAATGTAGTTAGTATCCATGCATATTTATAATTTGATTATTGTACTTGATTTAGTCAGTTCAAAATCAAATCTAAGATTGATAATTTCGCGGCATAATTTTGCACCTTATCATAAAAAAAATATTATACATTTTATTATTGTGTATAAACATTTGATTTTCGTGAAAAATCTGCTCTACCACTTTTCATAAAAGCGAACTGTACAACATAGATATGCTCTTTTCATATTTTTTTTATGAAATCTTTTTCATAACACCCTATCTTAAATTTTTGATGGTGCGAAATGAGGTAGGTCCATAAGGTTTACGAGTTAATGGAAGATTTAGTACCTCGGGATAGTGGAGTGCTAACAAAGATGTACGAGTACATTTGTTACCATTAATGTAGCCTTACGACCTTGGCATCTAAGGTAAAGATATGGAGGCTCATACATCATTTAAGTAGCTGTTGGGATTAGGCGTCTACATCATACTTAGTTTAATTTTAATCATAACTAAACTATTTTAGTTCTTTGAATCGGCCGCATTATAAAGGTGGAACTGAAACGCTTAGTACGAATATATTAAGGTATATTAACGAAGGTATGTTTTTTTATACTACTTGGAATGTTTTTTTTTTTTTTTATACTACTTGAATGACGGATCAAGCAGATGACCCACCTGATGTTAAGCGGTAACCTCTATCTATTAACAGTGCATTACCTCATAGGCACGTCCACCTAGGACGCGCCCTATGTGGCATTGCACTGCGCCCGCCACCCTGAGACATAAAGATGAAAAGTCTCATGCGCCTGTAATTTCACCGGCACCCTTACCCTCCAAACTGGAACACAGCAATGCGAGCACTACTGCTTTGCGGCAGAAATAGGTATGGTGGTAGTACTTCCCCGGACGAATTATTTCACAAAAAAGCTCTACTACTACTAAATCTGGAATGTATAGTCTACTAACGATACATTTGCTTGCACTAACCCTAAGCCATTCCTTAGTCCACTCAGTCTAGGCTGTTCTTAGGCTTAGGTGTAACTCGGACAAGCCTTAACCTTATGTTTAGTGCAAACGGGCATAACTTATGCTTATACTTATGCCGCATAAGTATTCTAATGTGTGTTTTTTTTAATACTACATGACCCACCTGATGTTAAGCTACCGCTTATACCGCTATGCACTGATCATACGTAGAGGGTACCCCCTCTGCCTATGAACAGTGCATTACGGTGTTTATGGCATCTAAAACAATGAAATTGGTTCTCTGCTGAGCAGGATGGACCTCCCGACTATTATATGGATGATCACAACATCTAGAATAGGGATGGCTCATACTTGCAAAATCGAGAACTAGGGCTTCCAAGTTCGTCCAATTTAAGACACCAGCGCCAGAAACCTTCAAGGTATATTTTGCATAGGAAATTCATCCTTTTTTTTTTTCAAATAGGGAACACAAGCGCGTTTGGAAAAAAAATACATCAAAGTAGAAAATAGTTGCATAGGAAATTGGACCAGTTTTTTTTTTTATACTACTTAGAATGACGGAACAAGCTGAGGGCCCACCTGATGATAAGCGGTACCCTCTGCCTATGAACAGTGCATTGCTACATAGGTCACGTCCACCTAGGACGCACCCTATGTGGCATTGCACTGCGCCCGCCACCCTGAAACATAAAGATGAAAGACCCTTACCCTTACCCTTCAAACCGGAAAACAGCAATGCGAGCACTACTGCTTTGCGGCAGAAATAGGTATGAATGAATGAATGAATGAATGAAAATACTTTTTTGCACTCACAAACTAGTTAAAATCAACACATAACAATTAAACAAAAACCTAAATGTACAATAGGCGGTCTTATCGCTAAAAAGCGATCTCTTATGGTATGGTGGTAGTACTTCCCCGGACGAACTCTTTCACAAAAAAGCTCTACTACTACTACTAAATACTGATGGTACTGACTCAGATCATGTAGTTGCTGGGCACATTCCCCGAAATAGCCTAAAGATGATCGAAAGGCATGCAACTTTGCGGCGGTGCTCCAGACTCTGGATCTTAGACTCCACCATAAGTCTGTCAGTTAGCAGTAGGTACTTCTACATCATACTTAGTTTATTTTCAATCATCAGTTTTTTAAAATATTCTATTGTAGTTATTTTGGGACGAGAGTATACCCCAAAATAAATTCGAACTAACTAGTTAACTGAACCTCAAGAGTATTTAATCAACATTTTCACAAGCCAAGATCGATCGATGTCCAAGTTTCTAAGCGTTCGACTCTTTCGATTTATTGATTTAGTTGGCGTTTATGAGTAGGTAAGAACTTACGTATTACTCAAATAATAAATGAATAAATAAATATGAATATATATTTGCCAGCTCCTTCAAAGCGAATGAGGTGTCAGGCTGGTCAAGCTTATCCACGGCAAGGAGAATACCGGGACTTACCTAATCCTTTTAAGGTGGTTGCTTATTAATTTTTTCGTGTTATTTGCTCATCTCAATTCCTAACACACAAGTTTTAATTTATGGTATCACATAACTATCTTTATGTTGGCTACTAGAATAGTATTATTTTATCAGTGGTTTGGCTATCAATGTGCTTGAAATTAAAAAAACACTGTAAATACAATTTAAGAAGTATTAATGAGCTGTGATGATCAAAAAACACGAACAAAATTGAATTTCGCGCGCTAGTTGACGTATTCCTGTATCTCTGTCAAACATATTGTCGATTTTCAGGTATCTTAAATACCGCAGAAGGAAAAATGGAACGCTTATCTTTTTATTGGCGGTCCGTCTTCGTTCGTCTGTCTGTCAAGACCCTGTTACTCAAATACTAAGATGTATGGAATTGAAAAAATATTAGTCACACACAACAAAAGAGTAGTGTCATGGGAATCAGTAAATTGAAGTGGCAACGGGCAGGCCACTTAGAACAGATAACCTTTGGGGAGTAAAGGTTCTCGCGTGGGGATACGCAGAAGAGGCTCCTTGATGGCCTAGAATTACTAATATTTAAATTGAAGTGATAACAAGTAATTAATTTTGAAAAAAATAAAAAATCCCTCTACTCATTGAAACGGTAAACCAATTTTGATCAAACATAGCTAAGAACACTAAGAACACTCCCGACAAATTCAACTATCAACAAAAAAAAAACGAAATCGGTTCATCCGTTCGGGAGCTACGATGCCACAGACACACACACACACACAGAGACAGAAACGTCAAAAATAAAACACCCGTAATTTTTGCGTCGGGAGTTAAAAATGAAAATTCTCTATTTTGTTATGGTCTGGCTTCGGTACACCTATCATCTCCATTTTATTTATCAAATAATAGACACAGAGAAAGGACGCTTAACTGAAGCTATACCGTGACATGAATAACGGGACTGGGATACTTCCAGTAACCACAATGCTGTATACACTGCAGAATGCTAGGGGTTCCTAAATGAAAGTCTTATAACTGAGGAACTTTCACTTAGCTTCTCCTAAAATAGGAGGATGAATTTTGTAAGGAAAATTCACTACAACATCCTACAAAAAGACACGAGTCTTACTAGCACTTTTCAAATTGAAACTACGAGTATCATGGTGTGATATTTGACTTAAAAATACTGTTACTAACCACGTTGTAGACTTATCGATTTTTATTCGTATTTTTCCGTATATCTACAGTTTATCTACAGTTGAAAAAATCTAACCCTGTCATCAATATCTCCAAAAGTGCAAAGCCCGCACAAGTAATTGACACATCCTGTGTAACGAACAAAGATGGCGATCGTATCACTCCCCCGAGGATCGTTTAGCTTGTCGAGATTCAGAGGTTTCCGATAATACCCTAATCAGACATTGTTGTAATGTTCATTGGCAAAGTTGGAAGTGATTTTAGGGACTTTACAGCCAACCCCAAGCAGAAATCTTCATGAAAAAAAAGCGCCTCGCATATAAATATAGATAATTTTACAAAATCCCCACCGTAAACACTCAGCTTTGTTGCATTGATTTTATTTATCTAATTTTTTACGTAATAATATGTACCATTTTAATAAACAATCGAATCTAGGCAAAAAATTGACGTAACTTTGGTTTTTTATTATATCGAGAAAATATTGTCCTATCGTGTTTCTGGTACAGTGATCCCTTGGAATTATAATGTAGTATCCATGCATATTTATAATTTGAATATTGTACTTGATTACTAGTATAGTATTCTTATATCTGTGACTTGATTTAGTCCGTTTAAAATCAAATCTAAAATTGGTAATTTTGCGTTAGGTATGTAATAATGTAATAACTATAATAAATATGTAATAACCTTAATAATAATTTGATCTGTTTTATGCCACTTCACAAGATAACTTACAATTACTTGGGTTTATATACAGTAGTCTCATTTTCAAAAGAGGAAATAAGTGTAAGTATTTATTTATTTTCCCAACGAACTCTCTGGGAATCTTCAATCAGCCGTAAGCCAACCTAGTTACGAGATTCAGTCTAGGGCTCCACCAAGCCTCAATATATTTTAAGCCTGGAGCTTTGCAATAAGTAAAATTAGATACCCTTGTAAGCCGTCCCTTGTGATAAGGACTTCCGAAGATAGCTTGGGATGCCGTTGGCGACAGAAGTACGACGACGTCATTCCGATGTTTTCTTTGTTTTAGCCGAGCCACGCCAAGTTTAATTTGTAAAAGATTTTTGGTAGCCAGTTACAGTGTGTTTTTGTTTTGGCTCTAGCCCCATAGCCTAGCTCTAGCGTCTCTATATAACGTTAGTTCTATGTGTAAGACCCAGGTTTTATAATATTCTCGTCTCCTAACTGTGTATATAAATGACATTCAACAGTAACGGGGATTTTATCCTGATTTTTTGGTTAGAATTGGTTTAACCCATCACATAATAGGACCGTCGGAATTAATATGTCTGGCTGTAGCAACACTTCCTTAAGCTCAACTACTTTGTGTATGATTATGACTACCTACCTGCACCTATTGTTATTACCTCCGAATCAAAATACTAGCTAAATCATTCTATACGTACTGTATATAGATATACCTATTTGAAATGGTAAAGAGTCTGGCTGTAGCAACACTTCATTAAGCTCAACTACTTTGTGTATGATTATGACTACCTACCTGCACCTATTGTTATTAACTCCGAATCAAAATACTAGCTAAATCATTCTATACGTACTGTATATAAATATACCTATTTGAAATGGTAAAGATAATGTACGTAATGTACATTAAACTATTTAATTTAACGTCGTCGAAACGTTTATAGGTATTTGTAAGCACAAAATTTGTACTTGTGGGCAAGTTTCTTGTCTATAAAACATGCCCTCATTTCAAAACGGCCTTACTTGTTCTTGATCTAACCTCCCTATGCTGGACATGATCAATTTTTATGAGTTAATATTATATTACTAGGTCTACACTCTATCAACTTTTACGTTGACGATTTTGTATCAGGGTCATCTCACTTAAGGTCTTTTTTCATACATATAGAATCCGTAGATATCATTTTTAATTAATTATCATGTGTTTATCATCCTATGTTCTTGTTTTTAGGTAACTCGAAACAGAATGTCATAGAATTTTACTCAAAGTGAGAAACGTAGTTAATAATTAAATTTTCCTTGACGATGTAGTAGTCTAGAAAGTATATAATCGGCTAGGTACTTTGTATGTATGGAGAATTTGTATTTGCGTCTATCTGGACTGTTACGTTGGAATAAATCATACGATATGGTATAAAATGTTTTTATAGTCTCATGCTAATATAATCTGATTCCATAAATATTTTTATTCAACATGCTATTCCAGATGTATGTTTTCTTTACTCTGTTTGTTAGTTTTATCTCGAGAATTATTATTTATTATTGTGGCACTAAAATGAGAATTTTAACTTAAGATATAGGTTACCTATTATTCTTTAGTCAATTGTTTCTGCTAGTTATTTGTATGGACTTATTGTTTAGGTTTAGTGCAATTCTCAATAAGCTTGAAATAAAGTTTTTTTTAAATTATTTCCTTTTCGTATATAAGGTAAATGAGGTACTTTATAATCATTGTTAGCCATTGCAATAATTGTCAAAGCTAATACTGAGGAAGGATGTGGGAGAGGAAAAGGGAATAAAACCCAACATGCACCTTTTGACAGCACTATTTCTCTTTTATTTTACTCTGTCAAATATTTTTTCTCTCCAGAAATATAAATAATCCATTATAACATTTATCTAGTACCGTAGGTATCTACACAATCATTCATACACTATAAATATATTAAAAATAACAATTAACGGTGATAAATATACACTTTAACGTCATTTAAAATTTCGGAGATATATATAAAGTGCCAAGCACGATACGTCTAAATTTTGAGTATCTTTTAATATTTCAAAACATTCTATTGATATTACATAAATATCTCCTACTTATAAAGGCTTCAAAATTCAATGTTACTTGATTGCGTAACAAAATTTTGTTCTCAGTTTTAAATTGTATCATTTGGCAGTAACAACTGTATCTATCACACTACGAGTACTACTGCCTCGAGACTATGGCCCACTGTCCACTATAACATAGCTTTAGGTGACAGTGGGCCTGAAATCATTGCAAAATCCATAACTGGTAAATCTATATGTCGAACGAATATCGTTAAGAGCGCTAATTGTAATTCGATGTAACTAAAGTAGATTAAAACAATAATAACGATTGCCCTAGAAAGGGTCGAAAAAACCTACTAATATGACTCGGTTAAAAATGTATTAACAATGAACATAAGACTGATTGCGGCGCGCCACACCCTAGGAGCGAACGGTAACTACATTAAAACCTAGGAACGATTCATAACCACCAAGATATGCGCACTTTAAACTTAAGCACTAAAATCAACGTCCATCGAGATAATATAAAACATGTCTAACCACATGGTTTATTAGTAACGATTTATGTAGTGAACGCCCTCGGGCGAAAGCACGAGATTGCAAGTCTGGAAGATCTAAACCCGGCCCTAGTCCCTTGGATGGCTCGGATTCGCCGACCTTAATCCGGCACTTATTGTCCTTTCGACTCTAGTTACAACTCTCAGTCCGGTATAAACTATCACTAGTATCGACGGCACTGCATAACCGGTGCACACGGCACGAGGTTGGTAAAACATTGGACGCGCATTATCACAGTTTATTTAGCCGAGGCCGGGGCTCATGCCTTGGCTTTCCTCGGCCGGCACTGCACCATGCAGATATATCCTGCGTCCACGTCGCAGCCGCTCACCAGAAGGTTCATGAGGACGCTCGAAGACTGTGTGCTGGTAGGTTTCTGTAACGCGGGAGATGGACTTCGTTTTATGCGTTTAGCGCACGGCTCCTGTTCTTGTTTTAGAACCCTCTTGCAACCGGTGTCCCACGATGAGAGTGTTCTACTTGGTATGACACCTAAAAAACAATAAGATAAATTAGTACGAACGAACCCTACTCCTACAAATAAATTTTCAAATGTGTAAGTATATACCTTGATCTGAATATAAGTTAGGAATGAGATCCTGTGGCGGTGGACCAGTGGTAGTCGCTGTGAGCAGACGCTGCAGGGCAGGTGCCGGTGAAGATGTCACCGTCACCGGTTCTGGGGGCTGAGGCCGCGCCATGCTGACGCTATCCGGCAGAGCCCCCCACATGACAGCCGGCTCCAGAACAGGGAGCTCATCGCTAGTCGGTATGAATGGAGAGTTCCCATCATCAATGTCATTGTCAGACCTTGTATTGTCGCAAGCATCCAACGATAATTCTGTTAATAGTGAAGATTGTTCGCAAGACGAATCATTTTCCTGCGATATAAACGATTAATAAGATTGATTCTCAAAATGGAGCTATAAATTATAATATGTTGTTTCAGCAGATTAAATTTACCCGAGGTTCCGGCGATGATATCAATAAAGATTCTGGAGACATCGAATCCACGGGTGATCCATTGCCCAAGTCATCACCCAAGAAGGAAGAAAGACTGCAGTAGTTGTCGCTCAGGAAATCATTGAACATTTCATCGAAAGGACTATTCTCGAGAGGGATACAAGCGTCACCGGCCGAAGGTGCCAAATGATCCAGAATTTCCGGCTCGTCTTTAAGCACTGTAAAAAATATGTAGTTGAGAAATCTGTCTTGTGCCACAAAATAACAAATCAAGCGATATCCAAAAGTTAAGCATTGAAAGCTCGGACGCCACTCACTTGTATGACCCTCGTCTGGCAGTGGCATGAAAAATCCTTTATTCATATTTTTATTTAGCGGCGCGAATATCAGCTCTGTAACCGGTATTGGTCGCTCTTCTTCGGGTATGATAGCGACTATGGCGCCGTTGCCGGGGAGTCCGGCTGGGACCAGGGGTGCGAGGAGTGGCACAGGGGCCTGTGCTATTGGGGCCACGGTTGGCTTCAGATCCACATACTGCAATTGGTGTGCGGCGAACACATCATCTTTGCACTCGATACCGCTGTGAACAAAATAACTTAGTAATGTTGAGGCCTGTTGAACAGGCCGATATGGCATATACATTTATTACTGGTCTACCGCTTATTTATAAATGCAAGCTCTATACTAGTGCTCCGATTATGACGACAATTCAAAGATTAAGAGAATAACTATGATTTAATTTATCTGAATACGGTAGCTAGAACACACAAGCGCCAGAGCAGAGTACATCTAGGAAGATACACAATGGCGAGTAATCAGTCAACAATATTCAAGGCCACAATGCTGACAGAGATGACGCAAGGCGTATATGCCTAGATTGTGGAGCAGGAACCAAATCTGGACTAAACAACCATAATGAGCAAACTTTTAGCACCAGGCGAATCAATAAGGAAATACTATACTATAGAGAGTGCATTTGACTAATGCCACACTTGAAGCTATAGCAAGATAAAACCTAGCAATTGAAGATAAGATTCCACATAGTGATGCATGATATGACATGATGCGTTCAAAATATTGAATTACAAGAACCTATTTAACTTTATTGACGTGTAAGAGTATTTTCTTGTCTACGAGTACGTACAGACTACAGAGTATCCGTTGGGCCGTAGTAACACATTTGATCTGTGCGACGAGCAGCGCATTTCGTAATTTAGAGGATTCTTTAAATAAATTATACTAATGCATTATTTAAAATATTTAGAAAAAAAACTTGGTATACCTAAAAGATCATTTCCCTTTATAACTTGCTAGTTTTCTTTCTATGGTCTTGCAATGGACATATTAACAAAAGTACATAGTTCAAAACTTTGTACCCGAGTCGCAAACACTCCCGAGTTTAGCGGTTATACCTCCAAGTTAACCTCTTACCATTCAATATTGCTTTAATTTTGGTACGATCTCAGAAAAAGGCAACCTATTATTAGCAGACTATGGGAACAATTATATAGGTTTCGTAAACGCAACCGCCTGGCTTGAAACTAGTATCAGACTAATAGAGTCTGGTGACATATCTGATAACCGATAATTAAATCTATTTTTACCGCGGCTCTTTACATGTAAGGATGAATTAATAATGATCATCTCGATAGCAGATAACCTAAGGCTTAGCCCTCGCTGGGCACTTGCGTCAATGGATATACAAAATCCTACTAATATTATAAACGCGAAAGTTTGTAAGTATGGATGGATGGATGGATGTTTGTTCCTCTTTCACGTAAAAACCACCGGATGGATTTGGATGAAATTTGGAATGGAGATAACTGGACTCCCGGAATAACACAGGCACATTTTTATCGCGATATTCCCACGGGATCGAGACTTACGCCGGTGAAACCGCGGGGCGCTGCTTGTATACTATAGTTCTCTTGCTTAGGGTGATAAGTAATGTAAATATTGTTGACAACGTAGTTCAAGTTTTCATTAACCCCAAGAGGAGACCTTGTGCCTATCCCAGTGCCTATTAACAGAAAACTACACCTATGCACAAGTCCATCCAGTTATAACCAACAAAAACGTAAAACACGATATCAAAGCTTCTAGTTTGGGTTCTGATTTATTTAGTGAGGCCGTAACGCTAAAACCATGTCTGAAAAATACGAAGACTCGTACACAAAACATAAATCTACGAAAGGGAATGTTTTGGTAGATGCATTTACGCGCTATATGAAAGTAAATCTGTTGGAGCAGGACGAGATAGCGTGACCTAGGCAGGAGAGAAAGAGATGTACAGAATATAGTAAGGACGGCCTTGCTGTCGACCTTGTCGGATTCACCCTCACAGATGAACCTCCCCCATGTTTTCTCTAGACGGGCCATTCACCAGAAGCGGGTTTGCGCGCGCATCACAGACACGCGGTGGGTAACGTATCGATTGCACGAGCAATTCCACAACTTTAGGGCGACTGCATTGTTAAATCAAAAAATATCGTCGGAACCTATATAGACCCTTTGACACTGTCTGAAAACAACATTAAAATGTATGTATTAAGCTGAAATCGTTAATAGAAATCAAACGAGATGATTCTGTTTGGGAAGGCATTGCGTAGGAGGCATTGCGTAAAGAGAAAATCTCTGGATGGAACAGCTGTTTAGTGCCGGCTGCGACCTTGGCCGTGATAACCGTTGCCGGCGTAATTCAACAATTACTTCTATTCCACGGTCGAGGTCGGATTGTGACGTCGACAAAAAGTCTTCAGTTGGCAAAAATATTTCTGAAGGTTAACTACTTGATACTGAAAGAATGTACGTGCCATAACCAAAAAGGTTAACGACTTTTACATTATGTAATACAAGCGAGTAATTATTTAATATTGATTCAACAGATATCAACACAAGAGGTACATCTTAATTGTATATTATACTAGCCGAACCGGTTGCTACTTCGTCCACGGCTCCACGCATGTTCCTAAAACATGATGAAAAACCAAGCTGTCCAACAGAATTGAACAGATTATGCCCATTCGAATCATTTCAGTGCTTTTGGAAGAGAAGAGCAGAAAGCAAAGAGCGTCTCTGTTTTTTACCCGAGTACGAAAAAAGGAGGGTTATGTTTTGACAGTCTATGTATGTAAGTATGTGTGTTGTTAGTCTGTTCCCTCGTATATCCTAAACCACTTAACCGATTTTGACAAATGTGGTGTCTTTGGATTCGTGCCATCGCTCTGCTGCGTGTCACAGGCAGGATATAAAAAAAACATTAACAAAATTGTTGATTTTATAGGTGAACTACGCAACTAAAGAAAAATATGGAGATAATCATATCGTGTTTGGTATGAAAAGAAAGGTAGTACGTTGATGAATTGTTTTCATAGTTTTCAGTAAAGATTTTCCGTAGTCGGGTTTAGTTTTTTTAACTTTTATCTTGCTAAGTTCTGTAAATAGTGGTTCTTGTGTTTATACTAACCTTGTCAGCAAAATTCTCTCGTTTTTTAAATTGAGATGACATCATATGTTTTAAAAATAATACAAGTCATCAAGCTATATTTTATGCATCAGGTCAACTAGTCGAATGGAGTGCAAGTTTAAAGTCAAGATATCTCTGCGAATAAACTGTAGACAAACAGGAATAAAAGCTTGCAGACAGACAAAGATTCAGCTAAAGCGTGTAGACCGAAGATCGCCGATGCGATATATAATATCACTTGGTATGTTTGAAGGACGATCTTGATATGATTAGATAAGGTAATTACGTATCGCCAAAGAATAGCTCAAATTAGAATCAAGGAAAATCTAACTTCGTAAAGTACATAATAAAGTAGAAAGTGATTTAACAATTAAATCTTAAAGAGTTTAATAAGGGTTACATTCCAGCCAAGGGATTTAAAAATACGTAGTTTTTGGTTTTTGTATATCTCGGCGGCCGTAAAAGCTAGCCAGTTGAAATTTTTACATAAAATGTGTTGTTTGAGTGTGAAACCTAAGCAAAGAATAAATATGTGTATCCTGGGATGAAAATTTTAAGAGTTACTAAGTGAAAACTGACAAGTGAAATAGAATACAATTTTTTTTTAAATTGTTGACACAGGAAGGGAACCGAAATTACCACATAATATTTATTCAACAATCGAACGAATTTCTAAAAGCAGCCAACGAAAGCGCAAGTCACTGGCGCACAATGGTTTATTACATGACTACGATCAATAGATATTTTACAGTAAAGGACATTTCAGAATGTGAAGGACACTAATGTAAGTATAAATAACAATAATCCCCAATAGCACCTTAGGAAAGTGAAAAAATATTTATTTTAGCTAGTGAAGCATAAACGAAAACAGCGACACTTCATAAATACCTATGAAACAAAATGCCAGCAGAAGTAAATTTATTTTGAATACTCAGTACCACTGAAGTATAATATCATATGAATAGCAATATTGGCCACTAATAAACAAAATACTTGTAACTTAGAAGTAAGAGAGCCAAATACCAAGATTGGATACATTGTAGAAATACGGTAAAATATGACTATAGATCGTACAGCTGCGACTCATGTGGAGTATTGGTGTATGTAGCTCTAGTGACAATTTAGAAGCAGAAGTAAACTAATAAAGCATAATCGGTAATAATGGGCGAGGATCCATTGTAAGATCAATAATGTCTGGCAAGTAGCGTGCGGCGCGGGAGTCAAGGCCGCCTCCGGTGGTGGTGCGGTTATGTAACCAAGAGCTGATTCTGGCCAGTGGGGGGCGAGACCCGCTATTTTAGTCGCGCACAACACACACGATAGAAGACTCGCAAACACATCTGCCAGCGCGCATATAAAAACAATTGCAAAAATGCAGCACGAAGCTACAGACCACTTTAAAAACTGAAGTAAAAAGCATTTGGCATCTCCTACGAGGCACAGATCTATAAATAAAGAAGAACGTAACAATTTTATTTTGTCAACAAACCACGTGACTCAAACCTAATACGGAATTGAGTTACCAAAAAGATAAATAATAGTTGAAGAAAAATTATATGACAAAATTTCAGTAGTAGTCAATAATTTCGTTGTATACGAAAATAGGATGACAACACAGCATAGGCAAGATCCACTTAGAAACGTAATTTTGGGCCAGTTATATCACTCATCTCACGTTATTTTTTAAAATGAACATCGTCAATTAAACACATGATATCGGCACTAGTACGAGCACGTTCACTATACACTACACCGCCACTGCACCGATCCTTACCATGATGCGAGAATTTTCCTTGTTGTTGTCACACAAAATAAAACGCCGGTTGGTAATAAACTTCGGACAGCTGATCGAGCTCGCGAGTTGTCGAGTTTTGTGAAGTTGGGGGTGGTATGCGGCTAGGGAGTGCTTAGGACGACGTCTGTAGCGCGAATGATGCGAGGCGAGTGCGGCGGCGGCGCACTCGTGACGCGGCCTACCTAAACACATTACATCGCGCGACATAACGCGACGATAATACAGAATTTTTTGAGATTGCCCATTCGTCAGCCACGCGAAACGATAACCGAGTTCACGATTATCACGATCCACCGGTAGTCTATCGCGTCGCCGATCACGGCCAGGTTAATTGTATCAGTGGTGTGGTGATCGAGTGATACCCGCATGAAACCGGAGGTTTACGCCGATATACGTTTTACAACCCATTCATAAACACTTAGATAGTAAGGTAACTGAATAATCATTTATTTTTGGCTTATATTTGAGGTATTTTTGAACGTAGATTCAACATTATGGAATTATTTTTAAAGAACATAATTATTCTCCCTATTTCCGAACGCTTTTAAAACAGGTCATGTGTAATATTCAACGTGAGTGACGCAGGTTAATCGAATAAAGTTATTTTGGCGGCAACCAGAGACAGATATAGTAAAAAATAACGTCCAAGTGCGAGTCGGACTCGCACACGAAGGGTTCCGTACGGACGGACATCGTACAAGATTTAACACAATACACTTTTTTTATGGAAGAGCATGGGTATATGTTATGGAGATCAATGATCTAATGACGGTAACACAGAAGTTCAATGATCTTTTCAGAACTTTAAGGAATGGAACGAAAGTCAAGGTGACAAGAAGAATGTACGAAAGAAATGAGACTTGATCTGAAATGTTCTGATAGGATGGGGCAAGTAGGTACCAAATATAGGCTAGACGATAAACAGATTCTAAAAAAAACCTACTAGGGTTGGTGCTTACGAGAACAATACCGCAATAGATCAGTCTAAGGCATGCAAAGAAACAAGATACCCCTCACGTTGTTCCGCAATTTACTAGAGAAACTTAACACTGCTCCACTAATGGCTTGGTGTCGTGGGCACCACTATTGTTTAGACTAGATAAAAGCACCGAACTTCTTTAGATTTCTGGAAGAACTATTCTTAATTATACAAGACAAGACCTTTAAAAGTAATATAAGTTGCGTTTGGGTACAGGTTGTCTGCTATCGAGCAACTTTGTGAATGATAGAACAAGCAGATAGCCCACCTACCCCCTTATTCGCTATGACCAACCGTGACATAACGCGAGCTCGTTACGATATCTCGTACGTGGAATCATCGTTCAGAATACATTGTGACGTCACACGTTATTTTCAAGTAATCTCCTATGGTCATAGCGAATAACAGCCCTGATGTTATGCGTTACCTCATAGGTCACGTCCACTTAGGACGCACCCTATGTGGCATTGCACTGCGCCACCCTGAGACATAAAGATGAAAAGTCTCATGTGCCTGTAATTTCACCGGCAATCATACCCTTCAAACCGGAACACCACAACGCGAGCACTATTTCTTTGCGGCAGAAATAAGTATGGTGGTAGTACTTCCCCGGACGAACTCTTTCACAAAAAAGCTCTACTACTACTAAAAATTTATATAGTTTAACCACGGAATTCACTTAAACCCGATGATGGATCCAATCACAATTTGTTTCACTATTGTTGATATTTGAAGATAAATACGACCTGGATAAAGACATTATAATAATCTAAAACCTAAATATAGTAAACCTAGCCATATCTTACAAGCTCAGTCAAGTGTCGTCCAGTCCAGAAGTGATGCAGATATTTCTCACGTAAAGATCTGTCTGTATGCTTGTCTTCGATTCTTCATACACAAAGCTATGTTGTCCACAGTTTACGTAGAAACCCGACACTAATGGATCATAGCTGCACTACATCTGTTCACTATCGCCTATTTCACGTTGATATACAAGACATAGGTTATAATTTGTATCGCAAATAGCCGTAGAAGCATTAATTTCAGACTATCGGTTGTCGCGAATGCGTTTGCAAATAAAATTTATCTCGTTATTAAGTGCGGCCATTTTTTTATCAAAAAAAATTCTACTTTATGTTCATTATTTAAGAAATTTATAGAATTTTATGTGTTCTTGTGGAAATTTACTGTGGATCTAGACGTCTCGTCGCGCGGAACTAGGATATATAAATGGACTGCGGAGTATGCGCTAAAAATTATTACACAGTATTGAAAATGATTACTCAAATGCATACGTAATTCTCTAATAGTGATAAAATAACAAATATTTTTATAATTAACTGGTGATAAGATTTTGAAAGATATTCTATCTAATGGAATAGGAAAAATTTACATGAAATTGAAATTCACGGTGATGAAACTGGTTGAAACTTTTTAGTACTATTCAATAACTGCTGGCGCATGACGATGACCTAAGTTCCGGTTATTTCTCAATGATTACTAAGCGCATTTACACTATTTTTTCTTAGTGGTTTGAGATAGAACACGGAAAACTTTGCGAATTCCTCATAATTGCTTAGAGGTATTCGTAAACTTTACTATTGGCAGCTAGCTCAAACCACAATTAGTATGTCCGGGTGCTACGTGACGAAAAGAACGTTATCAGCTTCGTCCATATTGGTTTAGTGGTGTTGAAGTTATGGACTCCAAAAAGTTTAGTGTTTGGTGAGAAAACAAGTGTTTTGCCCCGCCAGACTTGTTTGCTTCTACGGTATTTGATTTTGGAAGTTTCTTAATATTTGCTCTGGGAATAGCTCTATGGCTATGATTATAATTCTTGTTAGGATTCGATGTTCTTTTAAGACTGCGCCAACACCACGCAGAAATCTTCATACAAAATAAAACGCCACGCGCTTCTTGTAAAAGCGGTTTTTATTGAATATCTCGTGAAATAAAGATAATTTAAAAAACCCTAGGGTGATCCCTCTATTTTATTGTATTGATTATAGTTATCCAATTTTTGACCCAATAATCTGTACCATATTGACAAATAATGGAATCTGGGCAAAAGTTAGAGATAACTTTGCGTTTTTTTTTATCGATAAATTTTTGTCCTATCGTGTTTCTGTCAGGGTGATCCCTCGGTATTATAATGTAGTTAGTATCCATGCATCTTTTTAATTTGAATATTTTACTTGATTTAGTCAGTTAAAAAGCTAATATAAGATAGGTAATTTTGCGTTATACCCAACCTTAAGTATGTCATACACACGTTTAACATCAGCAATGTTGCACCGAGATGAAATTTAAACAGCTTCAATAAACAACTCGATTATCACTTCAATTATAACAGTTAGCATTTCCAGTGCACTATAATGTTGCTGTGTCCAGGGCGCTAATTGGTCAGTCAGCTCCAGAAACATTGGCGTATTGCATGGCAAGGCATGGCAAAATAAATTCTGCAGGCTATTGTGCAATTAGGGCCGTGGTCATTGACCTGCCCAGCCCAGTGCTTTCTGGCAGGCTACGTGACTCCAGTTGCACATACCTTACATAATCACCGTTATAATAAAATACCGGACGATTTAAAGGAAATATATGACAAAAATTATTAAAAAGAATCAGTGGAAAAATGTTATTATAGCCTTGACGAGTTTTTCAATGAACTAACAATTCTAATAACTTTAAAATCTATTTGACATTTAACTAATTAATTTTATTGATATTGTATTTTAATTATATTTAATTGTAACTGATATAAAATAGCATACTAACAAAAACTAAACATACAGCGCCCTTGCAGGGTGATGTACTTTACATTGAGCTACGCAATTACCTACATCTAAGCTTGAAACTATGTACATTAAGCATGAATAAATGAAACAAATAAAATATTGAGCGACATCCCTGAACCGACTCAAATTCACTAATTATCCTGGTCTGACCACTATTGTATGTATGTACTATGGCTCTCTTGGAACTGATATAATACGTATAGGGAAGTACCAAAAATAATATCAGGTAGAAAACAGGAATAAAGTTGGGCAACTGGGAGATAATCTGTTTTTAACCCAGTATAAAGCTTTGGTCTAAGAATTCCTAGCAACTTCTAAATTCTGTGCTTCGTGTCACGTATTCACGGCAGAAAGTGTTAGAGCTATGAGTCACACATAGTTACATACGGTTACATACAGCAACATGTTTTTTATCTGAAAGGGGCTCATGCAATACACAGAAGCGGCGATTATATTTTTAAATGGAGATATCGATCGACTGACATAGCGATGCCTGTCGAGCCGGGATGAAGAACGGTAATGCATTCGTCAGAATGTAAACGGTACAGAATTGGAACACTGGGCACTTGAGCAGGCAAAACCATCAAATGAGATTGAGTAATGCTACAAGTTTTTATGATATTAGGTATAAAATAAGCCAAATGAAGTCCCCAAAAACGGTTTCATAGATTGCTGATAACAAATGTTTGAGAGCACATGAATATGAATGGCTTAAAATGCCATCACAGTTATAGGATCCGTCCGGCCGTTTTGAGAAGGGACCTCAAAAATTAACTGCTTTCTTTGATTCAGTGAATCCTAATAAATTGTATAATGAAATCGGGAGCCAATCATAATGTTTATGACTTTATTAACAAAGCTATATATAACTCAGAGGCGAAGTTGACTGTAGCTGGAGCCAATATCAGACAGAGACAATATACGTGTTAACAAGAACTCGTTTTATAAAAGTGGATTGAACCAACCGAATGTATGTTTTATTAGAAATGCAAATAGAACTTGTCAACGATCGCAAATAATATAACCAGTTTGGGCTTATAGCGATTTAACCTGAAATCACGTGATAGTTAATGCAATGAAATTAAGTAAAATATGATAAGGTTATAGACGAAATTACGACGTGGTAGCCCAATAGAACCAATTTTTCCATCAATTTGGTATCCGTTGACGCCTACTACTAGGAATCAATCAGGTATTTTTTGTAATTATTTTTTTATACTACTTGGAATGACGACTACTTGGATGAAGACGGAAGGCGACGACGGGGCCGACCGAGAAGGCGTTGGCGGGACGATCTCGAAGCTCACGAGAAGGAGTGGTGGGAAACTGCCAAAGGCCGGGATGCCTGGAAAATTTTGGGGGAGACATTTGCCCAGCAGTGGGCACAATAGGTTAAGAAGAAAAAAAAAACTTGGAATGACTGATCAAGCTGATGGCCCACCTGATGTTAAGTGGTACCATCTGCCTAGGAACAGTACATTGTCACGTCACGTCCACCTAGGACGCGCCCTATGTGGCATTGCACTGCGCCCGCCACCCTGGGACATAAAGATAAAAAGTCTTAAGTGCCTGTAATTTCACCGGCACCCTTACCCTTCAAACCGGAACACAGCAATGCGAGCAATACTACTTTGCGGCAGAAATAGGTATGGTGGTAGTACTTCTCCGGACGAACTCTTTCACAAAAAAGCTCTACTACTACTAAAACTACTACTAGGTTTGAGTCCTAGTTATAAACATATACCAGAAAGATCAACAGGAAATGTAGGAGGTATTGAAAAGACCAAGATCATCACAATAGCCAATGTGAATCTAAATCGTCTCAATAAAGATTTAACTAGTACGATTCAAGGTCTCGAGTCGCATGCAAGTCACAATGACCATATTGACGTCACAGGCATTGATATACCGGCCCACTGGTTGCAATTATCTCGTCTATGATCGCACGACAATACAATGTACGGACCAAGTACAGTCGCCAAATTACTTTGGCGCCTGTACCGATATAATTGCAAGCACCTCCTACATTGGTAGGTCAGTATAGACAACTTCTAGAGCGTTTTGTGATGAACTGGCAATGGTTGACCAGGTGATATTGGTAATATTGGCAATAAACTGCAAATAGAACTACCAGACGTAATAACATTGCATACGACACCCTGAGACAATCATTTAAATTATCTGAGTACTAGGAACTCGCCCTGGCTTCGCACGGGTAGTGTCGGAATCCCCCCTCACTCCCGTCCCCCCTTCCCAACCCCCTATCTATCCACACACCAGATTTAAATAATATTTTAGGCAATTATTTACACCTTGGGTTACATTATTGTAGTTTTAGTAAGGATCCCTAATTTTTTTGAAAATATAATATTGCCTATTTCACTCGGGGATAGTGTAGCTTCTCAACAGTGAAATAATTTTTCAAATCGGTTCAGTAGTTTCGGAGCCTATTCAATGCAAACAAACAATCAAATCTTTCCTGTTTATAACTAGTATAGATATAGATAAGGCACACAAAAGCACCAGGTATTCATGTGTCGAGATCTTACTTATGTCATGAGCTAGGTTCAACAAACGGATAACACCCACGCCTCAAGCTGAAACGAAAACTGCTCTAGTACTTGCACCAGTAAGGTGAGGTGAACGACCGGGAGAGGGGTGCATTCGCCCACAGTTGCATAAAACGACCGACGACTTTCAAGAGTACAACAGGGAATGGTAAAAGGAAATCTTCGAATACAAAATACTGTTCGTTCACATTCCCGGCATGCTGATACGCTTTCTCTGTAAACATCTGGAATTTGTTATCAAGCAATTTATTTAAAGCTTAGGGCGACTTCAGCAAAAGAAAGTAAATGTCGAAGAATGGTGTCGTAAAGAAAATTGGGTTGTGAATTATGTCGATGGTAAAGATTACCGTGATGTTAAAGGAAATCGCGAAGATGTGATGCCTCAAGCAAAACGGTTTGGAGCTTCCCAGGAGAGAAGGATCCTCAAACATATAGCTAAGCTGTGTCCCCTATATCTTCTAGGTTTGGTCTTACCCTAGGAAGAAGTACTACATGGAAATAAGGCTATACACAAACCGGATTCGATTATACCAGTCTCATTTTTGTATATGAATATATTCATGTGTTTGAATGAGACAAGCATATATCTATCTGTTCTTATTTGTGTAACTTGTACCAGGCCAAATGTCACACTTGGTACCAATTACTACTACATTCATGGTACCAATCTAGGAAGATGTACATTCATTGTACCAATATTCAGGGTACGTAACGGAAAAACGACTGTCGTGTGATAATATATTTGTTTCTCTCTAACATAGGATAGCAAGCTATCTTCTAGGATAGGAGTAAGAATGAACACTCTATAAAATTAGTGGCTATTTTAGCTCTCAATCCATGTACTACTTCATTCGTGGTCTTACCTAACTGATGATGGACGTCAAATTCTGTATCTAACTTATTAAAGTTCAGATATGTTAGTAAGTGACAGAATAGCGCTCGCGAAACTAAAAGTGAGCGAAAATAACTCTTTTTTTAATTTAAAATCATTATGAAAGAAATTTTCAAAAATAAAACCAAAGTTCTCTCAGCGTTGTGTTATTTAATATACTGAAGGCAATAAAAACATCTTATGATTGATAGTTTAGGAGAAAAATGGTTGTAACTACGAAAACAGAGGCTACTTTGCAAATGTAATTTTTCATTTTTCGTTTTTTTTTTTACATTTTTCTGTAAAGTTCGTGGAGAAATTGGTTCTAATGCACCGCTTTTCACACATATCCACAATTCAAAATGATCATGACTTCAATGAATAAACTACTTTTGAATTTGGTAATATTAGATTAAGATAGTCTATCTATTCAATAAGTAGTTCAAAAGTGGGTAGATACTGCTCGATAAAGACTAGATAACACGAGATGGTAATGGTAGCAAAGAGATATATAAGATATAAATACTAGACTTGCACAGTAGATGCAGGGGGTATCTATCAGAACGCCCAATTAGTTGAAAAACGAAGGCAGAAACATAGACTGCTGAACGGCAGATTGGCGTAATAGACGATACAGTATAATATACCTACAGAAAATATTGCCAGTCTAGTTCGCAATACAGGTCATCACACATTGGAACAATCAGTATTCATTGGTGTAATGAATAAATTTGAATTCGTTCCTCGCAGTACCAGTAATGGTCCAGCTTTATGTCTTGAAGCGTTTCACGAGGCAATGCTTTATTGTTCTTTTATGGACTGAATCTAGACATTATTCTGGATAATTTACTTTTAACTTGATGATAATATTATCCCAATTCTGTAAGATGGAGACTGCAGTGCGATTTGGCAGCGCTGCTATAAACACCAAAACACACCAAAAGGTCGCTGGACGCCCTACGCATTCAGTATAATAATATCTTTCGGACGATGTTGTGATTGCCTCGATTCTGCAGTGCGCCGGAGATGCTTACGCAATACCAAACGGATGGCTTTCACGCAATCATACGCAAAACTGCCTCCCTTATGCGCAGAGTTCGGAACAGCATCCTAAAGACTGTGGCGGAGGGTCTGACGTGTCCGCTCTGGAAGTGTCTTGTGGGAGAGTGATTAATGAAGGAAGCTATTTCCTTCATTCATCGTTCTTTGCACATTTGCTTTTTAGTCAGCAATTTCCATTTCAAATTTTTAAGTTTAGTGTATGCATTATGATAATCTAAATAAATAACATAACATAAATGATATGGATGTCAGTTATTTGAAATAAATGATTATATATAATAAAATTTGCTCTCTTTTCAATTTTAGCTCTTTTATTAGATGAGACCGTAATAAAAGAGCTTAAGTTAAAAAGATAGGTCCTTTGTCTGATGACTGTAGTTTTGTATAAAAACGGGTATACTTCAGGTGCACTCGCGACCAATATACAATTAAGTCTCATTATATAAAAAGCGAGGAATATCGGTCCGTATGTAGTAGATAGAGAACGTGCTCTAACATTGACCCACATGTAGTGTGAAAATAAACTGCAGCGGAATTCAATTGACGGTTTTATAGGACACGAGTTCAGGCTTTAATCGCGAGATTTGTATTAGAGACATACATACCGAAATACATACACACACACACACACATAGACACACGCGTTTTTCCCCGAAAGAGGGGTAGGCAGAGCCTCAATGGGCCTCTTTTCACAGTAGGTTGCACCATGTGGAATATAGACGAGACAAGTGGTGAGCTTATCGCCGCCATTGCTTCCCACGACTGACTCAGCTAACGCTTTCTTCCAGTAATAAAACATTCCTTAAATAAGCTAGCAGCCAGGACAAATCTTATACCAACGAATCACAAAACAAGTCCGGGAAAACAAAATAAAAAATTAAATAAAAGCCCAGGTAATTTTATTCTTGGTTTTTCTTCAATCCAAATTAGGGGAGAAGCAGGAATTGTAAATTTTTGTCTGATTCGGGGATAAACAGGAACTACTCAAAATAATAAAAATAAAATAAAATTGTCCTAACAGAGGCATTTCATATTATGACGCCCCCCACTTGTACTGATTGTCTGGCTTTTTATTTTTTAGCCCGGCTCGGACCCTGTTGTCTAAAGGACCCCCTAACCAATTTAGCTTATAACCTTACCTACAAATCGTATCAATATTATCTACCCACCTACCAAATTTAATGACGGTACGGAAGTTATCCTCGGACAAATATACATACATACATATACAAATGCCGAACCGTCCAAGTTTTATATTATAACAACGTGAATGACGGAACAAGCAGATGGCCCACCTGATGTTAAGCGGTAACCTCTGCCTTTAACAATGCATTACCTCAAAGGTCACGTCCACCTAGGACGCGCCCTATGTGGCATTGCACTGCACCCCCTACCCTGAGACATAAAGATGAAAAGTCTCATGTGCCTGTAATTTCACCGGCACCCATACCCTTCAAACCGGAACACAGCAATGCGAGCACTAGTGCTTTGCGGCAGAAATAGGTATGGAGGTAGTACTTCCCCGGACGAACTCTTTCACAAAAAAGCTCTACTACTAATACGTTTACTCAGAGAACTCACTTCGGTCGTTCAATAATAAGGATATTAGTGTCAATTGTAAATGTATTAATGGCGGCAACATAAATTCAAAATGCTTTTGAAGAGAGTAAATAACGAGGAATGTGGAAAATCTATTTTACCTTGTACTAACTGGTTTTAGTCTAGACAAGAAGATTTCATCTAAAACATGAATCTATTCAAATTAAGTTAGGTACTTATACCAAGATCAGAACAACGAAAATCCTCCGATCCCACCGAATGCCTAGGTCCGATGGCATAAAATACGCTGCATCACCTAAGGGAAAAAGCAAGCTTTGCTTGTAAAATAAGAAAGCACTAACAAAACAGATATTTGTTCAGGGTGTTCTGTGTGTTTTCTATGGATAATAAAAAATATCTATCTATGTAATGTATTATATTAAGTATATCAGTTTTCTAGTACCCATAACACAAGCTCTGCTTAGCTTGGGGCTAGATAATGTTGTGTGATCAGTCCAGCATTATTTATTTATTTTATTTATTTATTTAAAATAGCGACTTCGTCCGCGCGTAGTCAGAAAACTTCCCCGGCGTTCGGTCTTTCGTCTTTCTTTCGCGTTTTTCGACCTTTGAAACGACACCACACTCAAGTTTTCAAATTAGGAGTCCCAGTTTAACCTCGAGGTCCTGAAAATAATTTAATCTTAACAACTATACCGTGAAACTAACTGTTACAACGTCGAAATACGTTGAAATCTGGCTGTAGCGTATTTTTTTTACAAAGAAAACGGTCCCTTGCCCTTTTTCAGTAAAATTTCAAGTACCACTGAAACACGTGTCTGTTACTCTCCATGTAAAATTTCAAGGTTCTACTACCAACGGTTTCCGAAATACACATAATTTTTGTTTTATGTTAAAACCCCATTTTAAACCCCTTAGGACGCGAATTGTCAAAATTCCGTTCTTAGTACAACCACTCATCGAGAGTTGAGACAAACACACCCTCCAAATTTCAAGACTTTACGACCAGCAGTTTAGGCTGTGCGTTGTCACTCTGTCAGTCAGTCAGTCAGTCAGTCAGTCAGCCAGTCAGCCAGTCAGGACACAGGACATTGCCTTTTATAATATGAGATTAAAGTAGTAAGTACTGTTACAGAGCGGCACAAAAATACAAATGTGGTAACTGTGTCATCCAGTAGTTTACAATTCAATAGAAACCATTGAATTTCAAATCTTAGGTGCGTTGTTTTGTTAACGAAGGACTGAAACAATATTCTACAAAATTGAGATTTCTAAATCCGTAGATACTTACTAAGATACAACAGACAATAAACATAATAATCGCCTTTTTACCTGACTATGGCTTTCCCCGGACTTGTGGATAAGATTCGTTGGTATAAGATTTGTCCTGGTTGCTAGCTTATTATAGAATGTGTTATTTACTGGAAGAATGCGTTAGCTGAGTCAGTCGTGGGAAGCAATGGCGGCGATGAGCTCACCACTTGTCACGTCTATATTCCACGATGGTGCAACCCACTGTGAAAAGAGGCCCATGAGGCTATGCATAACCAACCATTCGGGAAAACCGAAAAAATCGTGTGTCTATATGTATGTGTGTATGTATTTTATACAAACAAAATTAATATAACAAAAAAGTAGGGATCTCTGATTTTTTTGCTATTCTACCACGACAAAAGTACCTATAGGATAAAAAACGCACTGATCAGAAGGAGCATATACCTAATCGAACTAAGTCTCGAACATAGAACAGAAGGTTTTTAAATTAAACACCTTTGATGACTTGAAATTATTGTAACGTTGCAAATTATATTGAAAATACAATAATTATACTTGAAAATGGCAAATGGACAAGACGTGCGACGCAAATTTTTTGTGAAATATATATTTTTTAATGCAAGGTTTTATAAAATTAGTGATCGTAACCGTGTGCTGATCAAAACGAGCCTAAACACGGCCAGTATACTATTATCCATCAAGGAGTTCCGTTGTCCACCTTCCGTGTCCATCATCAGATCAGCTCGCTGTCACCATCATATTGTATTGTCATCGGAACTTGACAGGTATGCAAAATATCATCTCAGTCGGTTGAGGATAACTGCTTTAAGATTCAGTTGCAAGATTCCACCCGGTTTCTACCCAGACAAACATACATACCATTGAAAGTTAAATAAAAGCTTGTAAAAAATAAATAAATAAGGAGCATATAGGAGATGATTCCTGATCCATATAGATGCTATACTGTTAAAGATAGCAAGTTCAAAAAATATTAGTACAACCAGATAAGCTAAAATGCACCACTTTCATATCAGCATTCTCACCTTTGATAACCCGACATGATGATATGCACCGACGTCTTTAATGTCAACAATCATTGTAGATTAGATATTTGGAGTAGTTCCTGTTTGATCTATTGAGATTGATCCATTGTCCTGTTTGATCCATTATGCCTATAATTGTGTTCCTGACTGATCCATTGTCCAATGTATCAATTTAAAATGATTATTTTAATTAGTTTTTTATTCCTGAATGATCCATTAATGATTTTTCAAAGAAATTTGGTACAGTCAAGCAACAAATATCTACTTGTATACAGTGTTATTATTAAGTATTTAAACAAAAAAAACATTGATTCATTGATTTCGAATGAAAAATCTCAAATGAATACCACTCGAATTAAAAATCTTGAATGAATAATTGCGAACCAAAAATCTCGACTAAAAACAAACACACTAACACATTCACACACTCACAAACTTTCGCTTTTATAATTTCAGGTACTGCTGAAATATATATGTGCTATTTTTGTTTAAGGAATCTACTTGTGAATTTTAAAGTATCTACTACCAACGGTTTCCGATATACGAAGCATTTTAGTTTTACATTAAAAGCCGTTTTGGACCCCTAACAGCTTGAATTTTCCAGAATCCTTTCTTAGTACAACCCTACACCCAAAAAGGAATACATCCTCCAAGCTTCATGTATCTAGGTCCAGTGGTTTAAGCTGTGCATTGCAAAACGCAAAGTGTATACAATAAAAGCCCTTTATTAACCCTAAAGAGAATATTTTTTCCAAATTAATTTCTTAGTACAACTTTACACCTTAACACACAGTGTGTTTCTTACACTATCCAAATTTCAAGTCTCTACGACCAGATGCGTTGTAAAAACTAAAGTATTTTTCTTTCACAAAGAAAACGTTCCCTTGCCGTTTTTCAGGAAAATTTCAGGTACCGCTGAAATACTTGTTTGTTAATTTTAATTGAGGAATCTCCTTTAAAACTTTCAAGGTTCTACTACCAACGGTTTCTGCAATACAGAGCATTTTTGATGTATATTAAAAGCCCATTTTGGACCCCTTAGAGAGCTAATATTGGAAATTCCTGTCTTAGTGCACCCCTAGATCATAAAAGGAACATGGCCTCCAAATTTCAGGTCTCTAGGTCTTACGGTTTAGGCTGTACGTTGATAGTCTCTTATAAGTCTCGATCCCGAGGGAATATCGGGATAAAAATGTGCCTATGTGTTATTCCGGGAGTCCAGTTGTCTCCATTCCAAATTTCATCCAAATCCGTCTAGCCGTTTCAGCGTGAAGAGGTAACAAACACACTAACACATTCACACACTCACAAACTTTCGTTTTTATAATATTAGTGTGATGTGATATATCATTCGAGATTTTTCGTTCGAGATTTTCTTTCGAGATTTTTCATTCGAGATTTTTTGTTCGGCATTTTTCATTAAAGATTAATCGTTCAAGATTTTTCATTCGATATTTTTCGTCCGACATTTTTCACTTTAGATTTTTCATTTAAGATTTTTCGTTCGATATTTTTAATTCGAGATTTTTCGTTCAACGTTTTTCATTCTAGATTTTTCATAAAATATTTTTCATTAAAGATTTTTCGTTCAAGATTTTTCATTCGAGATTAATCGTTCGACATTTTTCATTAAAGATTTTTCAATCGAGATATTTAATTCGAGATTTTTCAATCGAGAGTTTTCTTTCTTGTATTTTTGTGCGCGATTTTTCATCAAAACAATTTCATCAAAGTTTTTATTCGCCTATACCTATAGATATTTATTATTTTTACGCCGACTGTACTTCACTAACAAAATCGACAAGGGATTCAACAGGAATTTGAAAACTGACTACAAATGTTAATGGATCAAACAGGACGATCAAACTCCAATGGATCAATCTCAATGGATCATACAGGAACTACTCGATATTTGTATGTTCAGCCCGGTAATGAAAAGATAAAGTTCAAAGTATTTTTAATCTTATACAATACTAGCGACTCGTCCCGGCTTCGCACGGGTAGTTTCAGGATGAACCCCCCCCCCCCCCCCCTATCCCCTCACCCTGGTAGCCTATGTCACTCAGGGTGAATGTAGCTTTCCAATGGTGAAAGAATTTTTGAAATCGGCGCAGCAGTTTTTGAGTTTATTCATTACAAACATACAAAAATCTTTCCTCTATATAATATTAGTGTAGATGATGATGGTGACAGCGAGCTGATCTGATGATGGAGACGGAAGGTGGACAACGGAACTCCTCGATAGATAATAGTAGACTGGCCGTGCTTAGGCTCATTTTGATCAGCACACGGTTACGATCACTAATTTTATAAAAGCTTGTATTGAAAAACTTATTTTTCACAGAAAACTTATACACTTATAAATTCGTAAAAACTCTATAAAGATTGTTTTTTTTAAATGAAAATAAAAGAATAAGGAAGTGTCGAATCCCGAAAGTGACAAAATCAATCTTCCTTGATACTAAACGAGCAACTTGGTTTTTATTGCATTCTCAAAGTTTTTACTTCGCAGTCCTTAGAAAACGATTTGCTTCAGCTATATTTACGAAATGAAATCAGTTTATTTGCTAAAATATGTGTGTATCCAAACAAACATACATATATTGCAAGTAAAATAAAAGCTTGTAAAATGAAGATTTAGAAGAATCTCAGCCGTTCGGACAATTTTTCTTAAAATAAATATCATCCGTCCGCGCAAAACGCTAAGGCCTGAAACGTAACGCCTGCATGTCACCATGGAGAACTTTTCAAATAAACAATAGTGTAAAACCAACAATTAGTGTACCTAAGAGTAACTGGATGATAAATACTCCGAACAATCGTGTTATGAATGTAAATAGCGGATATAATGAAGAACTAGACTATTTGTTGAAAGGCAGCACTCAATAAAAAACAAAAGAAAGCCCTTCAACTTGGCTATAGTATTATTTTATCTGTGACTTGGCTAAGCCCATCAAATAGAGGAAATAGTAACTTGCGTAAAGCTACATATAGATGGGCGCTCGTTCCGTGGCCTTCAGTACAAAAATACATCTCAGACATTTTCGTTTTAATATTTCAAGTGATAAGAATAAATAGTTATTGAAGTAATAATGCCCATAAATCTTTTCATAACTAATTGTTTGTTTTGCCACAGTGACTTCAAATTTTGTCTTAAAACAAAGTATTTTATTAAAAGCTTTTATTTAACTTGCAATGTCCGTGTGGAATCTTGTAACTGAATTTTAAAGCAGTTATCATCAACCGATTGAGCTGAATTTTGGCCTACCTGTCAAGTTCCGATGACAATACAATATGATGGTGACAGCGAGCTGATTTGATGATGGAGACGGAAGGTGGACAACGGAACTCCTTGATGGATAATTAGTAGACTGGCCTTGTTTAGGCTCATTTTGATCAGCACACAGAATAATCTGTACCATATTCACAAACAATCGAATCTAGCCAAAAGCTAGAGGTAACATAGTGTTTTTTTTTACTGGGTGATCCGTCGGTATTTTAATAATGCATATTTTTAATTTGAATATTATACTTGATTTAGTCAGTTAAAAATCTAATCTAAGATTGGTAATTTTGCGTTATACCTCACGTTAACATGATTGAAAGTGTCAGCGTAATAATATTCACAGCGGCTTTTAAAGGACCCAGTAACAAGGGAACTCCATTAAATGTAATATCTACTTGGCGAAAATATTTTCGATGGGCGTCGAAGTTACTGCGGACGGAAATGTTGTCGTAAAAGTGTAACCAAACTCGGTAAACAACTGGAGTATTTATGGCATCTAAAACAATGAAATTGGTTCTCTGCTGAGCAGGAAGGACCTCCCGACTATTATATGGATGATCACAACATCTAGAATAGGGATGGCTTATACTTGCAAAATCGAGAACTAGGGCTTCCAAGTTCGTCCACTTTAAGACACCAGCGCCAAAAAACTTCGAGGTAAAATACCTCGAAGTTTTGCACAGGAAATTCATCCATGTAGTAATACAAACAGGGAACACAATCGCGTTTGGAAAAAAATACATCAAAGTAGAAAATACTTGCATAGGAAATTGGACAAGTTTTTTTTTATACTACTTAGAATGACGGAACAAGCAGAGGGCCCACCTGATGATAAGCGGTACCCTCGGCCTATGAACAGTGCATTACCGCGCAGGTGCGTCATGCATCGCCGTCTAAACGTGTGCAAGTCTTAAAGTGTTTTTTATATGTATGTTAGTTTTTAAGGTATTTATGTTGCTATGGGCTTTTAGTTTAGGTTTTTGTACATTTTCCAATAAGCCTGAAATAAAGTTTTTTTTTTTTTTTTTTTTTATACTACTTGGATGACGGATCAAGCAAGAGGCCCACCTGATGTTAAGCGGTAACCTCTGCCTATGAACAGTGCATTACCTCATAGATCACGTCCACCTAGGACGCAACCTATGTGGCATTGCACTGCGCCCGCCACCCTGAGACATAAAGATGAAAAGTCTCATGTGCCTGTAATTTCACCGGCACCCTTACCCTTCAAACCGGAACACAGCAATGCGAGCACTACTGCTTTGCGGCAGAAATAGGTATGGTGGTAGTACTTCCCCGGACGATCTCTTTCACAAAAAAGCTCTACTACTACTCTTGTCTACTACTGTCTTATAAATAAGGAGCATATTAATTGCATCTGCGATAAAGTACTACGAAACCTTGGCAAGTAATTCGATTGCACAGGGCGATAAAGTTACTGCGTGCGGAACTAGCGACTTTACTTTTTTAAGTATTTTCTTTTTTCCAAGTCTTTAGGGTTCGCACCTGGTCGGCGTACTCCCTGGTCGCGTAAATACGCTCCTTCCCTATACTAGAAGAGAACAAATGAGTAGAAAATCAGAGTTTTCAGTATTATTTGCCAAATTTAGCTCCTATTATAATGTAGTGAATTTAGACGAAAAATCCACGTCATAAAACATTGGTAAGCTGCTTCGCTGTAAGTTTTATTTTTATTTTTTTATCTATGTTATATTTTTGTTTGACCACAATCTCACCTGTTGGTAAGTGACGATGTGGCCGAAGATGGAGCACAAAGGTCTAGAAGGCACCTATTCACTCTAGCCTTGAAGAGACCCAGATCATAGTTTTGAGGAAAGACAGACGACGGTAGAGTATTCCACTCCTTAAGAAAATATAGCTCCTTAGGTATATGCAAAATGATTTCTTTAGCAAGCAATAGCAAGAAAAATGTAAACAACAAATTCTGATATTGCTGTCTAACTGATTGATGCTGAAGTAAATCTTAATAAATAAACTTTGGAGGACCGTTCCAAAGTTCAAACTTTTGGAAATCCCATCAGACTTTGTTTTAGTATAGGGTTGAAAGCTAAACCGATTTTGTTTTGGAGTTACTAAGCTTTACGATAATTGACTTCCCATGATCAATAAGTACTTACATACAATGTTATCTATAATATTGATTGTTTGTATTGGATGAACTCAAAAACTAATTAACCGATTTTAAAAATTATTTTACCTGTATACAGCAACAAGATTTTCCTTTGTGATTTTCAGTTAGCGATTTTTCATCAAAATAAATTCATCATTGTTTTTATTTGCAAATACCTATAGAGATTTATTATTTTTACGCCGACTGTACTTTTCTAACAAAATCTTCAAGGGCTCCATCAGGAATTTGAAAGTTGCCTAAAAATTTAAAGGGATCTAACAGGACGATCAAAGTCCACAGGATCATAGCCAAGGGAGCCAGGGGATATTAGTAGTAGAGCTTTTTTGTGAAAGAGTTCGTCCGGGGAAGTACTACTATCATAGGTACCTATTTCTGCCGCAAAGCAGTAGAGCTCGCATTACTGTGTTCCGGTTTGAAGGGTATGGGTGCCGGTGAAATTACAGGCACATGAGACTTTCGATCTTTATGTCTCAGGGTGACGAGCGCAATGCAATGCCAAATAGGGCGCGTACTTGGTGGACGTGACCTATGTGAAAATGCACTGTTCATAGGCAGAGGGGGCCATCTGTTTGTACCGTCATCTAAATTGTATAAAAAAAACAGGGACTACTCAAATTATCAGCAAGTTACATAGGAGGGTGGTGAGGGGGTAATGTTGGGGGACTGCTTTTCTTCCCGACATTACCCGTGCGAAGCCGGGTGAGTCGCTAGTTTATTTATAATCACGAGTTTTAGGGTTGAGCTACATAATAGTAAGTTAAGCGTGCGGGGATTATCCCATCATTGAGATATATGGGATAATGTCTTGGGTCCGGTCGCATGCGATCACGTTCGCGATGCTGACGATGCACTGTACCATAAAGGATAAGAATTTCGAACAAAATAAGCTTATCGCTACGCTAGAGATGTTGACATCCTGGCCAATGAATTCCTAACCAAATTCTTGATGCGACAGCGTGGCCCACGTGTAAAACGTAGTGACAACCTGGCTCAAACTTAGCGCAGACACAGATAAGTAATAATAAGTATGGTAAACTGGAAACTGGTAGAGTCAGAAAAATAATTTCTCTACGCTGACGCTTGACTGATTTACTACGAAGGTGAATTTATTATAAAAACTTGAAGATTAATATTTTGTTTAGAAGGGTGTACCAATTTTGCTCCGGGTGTTAGGTCGTGTTATTTCATCTTTATCCTTGGCCTGGACAACAGAGACTGAATCACTGATTGATATAATCAATGATTGGTAATAAACACGATCATTTTATATTTGTCCTACATACATTAGTTGACAACAAAAGCCCACAAGGTTTTATTGATTTGCGATTTCGATACCATAGAGAAGTTTGTCGTAGTGTGGACTAACAAGCCGATATCTATCGACCAAACCCCGCTTACAATCGTAACATGAAGTCAAACATTGTTTGGTGCATGTTATATACGCTTAGATTTAGTAAGTACGTACCTACCTCGTAGACAACCTGGCAGAGTTGCAAGCCAAACTGTTGCCCCTGACATACTGGCCAAATGGCTTCGATATCACATACAAGGTATAACCTATCAATTAGATGCACAACTCGGAACTGTGTGAGATTTCAAGCCTATCCGTTTGTATCCGTTCATGAATAACTATACGGCGCAAGGATACTACACAAGCGCTGACAAACGATGATAAAAACATATTTTTCACACCACCTGGTCGATAATGTCCAATTACATAACATGAAACCAAAACGTAAAGTAAAGCTGTATGAAAGCCTCTTAAAGATGTATGAAACCCCCAAGGAATGTAAAGTGATTTGAATTTGGAAAGTCAAATTCGTGTGGAAACTCTTGGGAAAACTCTAGGTAAAATAATGCCCATATGGCATTGTAGAGGTTTGTTCGAAAATCGAACTGGCCACCATAAGCAGAACTCAATTTCAAAGAATGTGAAACAAAAGACGGTTTTTGGTGCTGTGATTATCAGTGATTTTTTATTGTCTCGTAGGTGTGAAAAGTGGAGTATGCTGGGATAAAGCCTGTCTTCGTCTTGTACTATTATTTATTCTGTGGTCTTGGGCAGCTTGAACCCCTCGCTTCACTCAGGACTCTACATAACTTTTAAGCTCAGGGTTCAATAATGCCACTCGCGACGTAAGACACTGCTATATCCCCTTGTGCACAATCTAATATAATGTACCTACCTACATTAACATTTAGTCATCGGTAGACTAAATAAATCAAATGGCCCGGAGGCCGTATTGCTCTACTAAGGCATTGATAAAACCAGGGTGATTTTCGTTCTTTTCGTTCTCGTCACCGGATCTGTTGGTTCTCGAGGTTTTATCAACATCAAAGGTGAGCTGACAAAGGTATTATTTTACCAAAGACTTACAGGGAACACAAAAGAAATATAACGAGACACTTCTAGAACTTTCCCTGTCGTAATGATTCTAGCTACGCTTTCTTTGGTGTTATTCCTGGTATCTTGTGACTCAGGCTTGTAAATCTTGCGATAAGCTTTCTTAGCTTTTCAGACGCTGGACACGAGTTGCCTTATAAGCACAAACATGGTCGGCCGGAAAAAACCAGACCACGTTAAACGTGATCTTGGTCCCAAACTAAGAAACCATAGTGGTGCAAGAGATCTTGATCCAAATAATAACGCTACTAAGGAAACTATTGCAACAACGTAGGAAACACAAGAAATATACTTATTCTGGATTTCTGACACACTGAAGCTGAAGTGATGTAAATGAACGTACATTCAAGGACTTAAGGTGGATGCTCACGCTTGCGGCGCGAAATTCTAATTTTTTGGTGTTTTTTGCTCATTATACAGCTCATGAACACTTCTTCAGACAGCGAAAGTTGATTTCGCGAGAACTAGGAGACTTAACACACATGTTTTTATTGTTAGTATCTCATAAATATCATTAGTTTAGCAACGATCTCTCTAAACACATTTTTTTATTTTTTGTTTAGGGAGATCATAGCTAAAACTGATGATATTTATGAGATACTGGTAGTGTTTTGAGATTATTTTCCCTAAAGCTATAAAGTTAAAAATAGAATCCCGATCCTTTGCTTTTTATACATGAAAGAAAAGGATGGCAGTACGTTTAGTTAGCTTTAGCTTTAGAGAATGCAACTTCAAATCGCTACCACTATCAATTAAAACATGTGTGTTAAGTCTCTTATTTCTCGCGAAATCAACTTTCGCTATCTGAAGAAGTGATGATGAGCTGTAGTGGGCAAAAAACACCAAAAAAAAATGAAATTCGCGCCTCAAGCGAAAGCGTCCACCTTAATCTGAATTTCTGACACACTGAACCTGAAGTGAAGTAAATGAACGTACAGTCAAGGAACGAACGCACACATTGTTACACAACAAAATTAATGAAAGTGCTGTCGCAGGGAGTGGCCTGGCTCATCTAGATAAGACACGCCGAAAGGTATAATCTACTAGGAATTGCGTACGGGGCACTATCGTCTATCGTAAAACTAGGTTATGGCGGCAGACCAAATAAACAACTTACAAAAACATAATAGAGTTACATGAAAATGTATACTTACCTCCATCAACATTTTGTTATTACGACTCCTCAAAATTGTCACACGATGACAAATACACTGTAAAAGAAGACATTATACATAAACTTTTAAATTATTTTATTCTAGTCCTACCTTATAACGTAGTTGACGCAGACGACGCTTACAGCCTTCTGTTGCTTGTCGGTGATGATGGTAGCCTGGGTTTGAACCCAGGCATAGCCCCCGGTCTTGGCGAGGAAGCGATACTGGCCAGTCTCGCATTGTCCTTTGGAGAACACTGGAACAAGAAGGGGAATTAGATCACTTTGAGATGGAGCTTGTCTTAGTGAGGCAAGAAAATACTTGTGGTGTTTTTTGCCCATTACAGCTCATCAACACTTCTTCAGATAGCGAAACTTGATTGCGCGAGAACTACATGTTTTAATTGATAGTATCTCATAAATATCATCAGTTCAGCTATGATATGTAAGTAAGTCAATAAGTGCTGTACCTACGTATAAAAGACTGCTATGCACATAAAGAAAAATTCAATTTGGATTCTCGCGTCGCGACGAACGAAAAACGGAATGTGAAGAGGAAATTGATTGCTTTTAGATTAGCTTTTACTTCGTCACATAGCTACAATGAGACTAGGTGTTATCGTAATTAGTAATTCATATTGCGTCAGACATTTATCTTTCGGATAGCGTAGATTTTTCACTGATAGTACAGAAAATGTTATGTAATGAACTAGCGATAATAGACAATTACGTTCATAATACTTTGTGAATTAGGATAATGCATTACTCATCATCGTCATAGAATAGAATAGTGTTTATTTCATAACTTAAGGATACATTACATAGTGCTTATATAGGTACTTAAGGTTAAAACAACTAGTGATAATTAGGGTAGGCACTATGAGGTTTAGGAACCTACCTCCCGTGCTAGTTTAAAACTGTGTTACGGCGAGGTAGCTCTTAACTCCCCATGCAAGCAGTTAAATTAGAGCTAATGAATGCATTAAATTAAGAAAATAATTAAAATAAACATACATAATGAAGTCATCATCATCATCATTAACCTACTACAGTCCACTGCTGGACATAGCTCGCCCCATGGCGCGCCACTGAGCCCGAGGCCTGAGCCTGAGCAGTGAGGCTCTCCTCATCCAGTTTCTGCCAGCTACCCCGCGCAAGTCATCGCTCCACCTAGCCAGAGGGTGCCCTACACCACGTTTGTCAAGACGCGGTCTCCACTCAAGAACTCGTTTACTCCACCGGTTTTCGGTTTTTCTGCAGACATAACCGGCCGATCGGGCCTATGTGTAGAACTTTGGTTCTCTGTCGGATAACGTCGTTTCGGATCTTATCCCTCAGAGAGAGTCCAAGCATAGCCAATGCATTACTAGGCTGTCCAAATCGTAATCACATAAATAAATAAAACCCCGGTATCCCGTCTGAATATTCCATCAAGGGATATGACAAAATATATGTATCAACGAATCCCATCCCATGTTGTGATCCATCATCGAGTGTCAATTTCTCCCCCGAATTGGTTATGAAAAGACAAAATTGTACATCTGAATCCACTATGTGGATTGATGGCATATTGATAAGGGCACACATGCACGCGGGCGATATGAATTTTGTAGAATTTCTATGTTATTTATATCTATCTATACTATGCGTGAATTAGTAGTAGCTTTTTTGTGAGAGAGCTCGTCCGGGGAAGTACTACCAGTAAGTATACCTATTTCTGCCGCAAAGCAGTAGTGCTCGTATTGCTGTGTTCCGGATTGAAGGGTATGGTTGCCGGTGAAATTACAGGCACGTGAGACTTTTCATCTTTATGTCTCAGGGTGGGGGGTGCAGTGCAATGACACATAGGGCGCGTCCTAGGTGGATGTGGCCTATGAGGTAATGCACTGTTCATAGACAGAGGGTACCGCTTAACATCAGGTGGGCCATCTAAGAATTTGTTTTAGAGTTTCTGTTCGAGAGCAGTGAGATAAATTCGAGAAGCTAAATAACTACCATGATTATTCCGATTATTATTCTGATTATTCTGGAACAAAGTGAATTAAGCTAAAAGGGCTTCAGCTTAATTCTTGCGGATGATAGGACTATATATACCTCGCAAAAAGCATTTATAGGATTATCTGGTAATTTATCTCAAACTCTTTGAGTTCCACTGTCAGGTTAAGCCTTACTTAGATTAAACAACGATATAGGTAATATTATAAGTCAAAATAGTAAAGTCAAAGGTCGAAGACCCAACATAGAAAGAATGCGGCGCGTTCCCCTATTGTACCACACCAGGTCCATAACTTGGGATCGGCTGGCTTATTAATGCTTAGTAAGAAGCATTGTCAAAAATATAGCCAAGTGTTTGTTGCCCTGATTCTTCTAGGTTTGGACGCGTTGCAATCAAAGTAACACAAGTAAATCCAACTGGATTAAAAGACGATTCAAAATCATCGTTGTGATTTCAATTAATCAAACACCACTGGAGAAGTTACGCGAGAATCACGATGACATCGCGTTGAATCCTATTTTCTGCCAGTTTCTTCAATTTTAATGGTAAGCTAGCTAGTGCGATAACGTCGCGGTTAAGGTGGGGTATAACGCAAAATTACCAATCTTAGATTAGATTTTTAACTGACTAAATCAAGTCATAGGGTGCGTCCTAGGTGGACGTGACCTATGAGGTAGTGCACTGTTCATAGGCAGAGGTTACCGCTTAACATCAGGTGGGCCTCTTGCTTGTTCCGTCATCCAAGTAGTATAAAAAATAAAGTACAATTATCAAATTATGAATATGCATGGATACTACATTATAATACCGAGGGATCACCTAGACAGAAACACGACAGGACAAAATTTTCTCGATAAAAAAATAAAGTACAATATTCAAATAAAAAATATGCATGGTTAATACATTATAATACCGAGGGTATCACCCACACAGAAACAAGATAGGACAACATTTTCTCGATAAAAAAAATAAAGTACAATATTCAAATGAAAAATATGCATAAATGGATACTACATTATAATACCGAGGGATCACCCAGCCCAGACAGAAACACGATAGGACAACATTTTCTCGATAAAAAAATAAAGTACAATATTCAAATAAAAAATATACATACATTATAATACCGGGGGTCACCCAGACAGACACACGATAGGACAAAATTTTCACGATAAACAAAAAACACAAAATTACCTCTATGGATGGCTTGATTCGATTGTTTGTCAATATGGTACATATTATTGGGTCAAAAGTTGGATAAAACAAAACAAAAAACAAAAAACAAACGAACATTACAATAAAACGAAGGGATCACCCTAGGGTTTTTTAAAATTATCTATATTTCACGAGATATTAAATAAAAACGCTTCTCCGGTATTAAATTCACGCTTTTTGGGCATTTTTTTTGTATGAAGATTTCGGCCTGGGGTTAGCGCAGTCTTAAGAAGGCTTTTCAAGGTTTTTCAGCTCATTTTCTGTCAGCAGTTTAAAATAATCTCAGCGCGATATCATCACGATTCAAGCACAAATTCTTATTGATGGTCAAGCCAGCGAGACATGTACCGGAAGTCTGGTAACTTGGTAAGTAGATTACATCCTGGAGATTTTCTATAGTACCTTCTTTGAAAACTAGTAGGGTATATAGGTTTCTAAACGGTAATCTATAACACAACCATTGTTATTCTATCCATGCCCAGTGCCCTCTACAAACTAGTGACCATTAATGACATCTCCATTGCTCACTAGTAAAATAACAGACTTTTAAAATTAGAAGGTTAATTAAACTGGTTAATTATCCATCTGGCTGCATTGCCACGCTGAATGGCAATACTAATGCGTTAAGCGTTAATTAACAGGGCCGCAATCTCCACACATTGAAGTGTAATTATCGAAATACCATGACCAGTGAGAGCACGATATTTATTAGGTAGGATACATAATAACATAAATATCTGAAGAAATACTTCTAATATCAAATCCGAGAGCAAAGAGGAAGATAATAAAGATAAATAGCCACAACAAGGCGAGAGGGTAATAAGAACTGAACCCTTGGGACCTCGGGATCGGTTAATCGGATAATATTTTTTTTATGTAACTGGCCAGTAGACAAGTAACCGTTGAAGAAATTAATCGCTCAAAAATGTACAAGGCATAAAATAAGAGCGATTGCAACGTTACGGTGCAACAGTTGTGGTGCAACAGTTGTGCTAAAGCCGCGTACGGACTGCGCGTTCCAATGTACGCGTAATCAAGGTACAAATGGATATGCGTACAGCACCTGTATGGACTGCGGCGAGTTTGAACGCGAGGTGCATAGATCCATTACAATTCGCGCGTCAGCAATTTTCATTATTTAAAGTAGGCGGGAACGCGTGATCCATTTTGCCGTCAAAATAGTGGGTACACATCCCGTTTGACTCACATCAAAAAACGGACTGCCGATGGATCGTCGCGAGCCCGACTCGCGCTGTCTAAATGTGTACGCGTGGCTGCAGGTACGAACCACGCGTTCCAGTGTACGCGTATCCGAATAGGCGTACATTGGAACGCGCATTCCGTACTTGGGTTTACATTTTCTAAGCATTTCTTTCGTTCTGTCCAAAACACACTTGTCTAGCCGGTAGGATGTCGATTAATATCTGTCGCTCTTTCCTACTTAAATATTAGAGATATTTGTAACGATTGAATATATGCAGACAAGCATAGTGGACTGGTAGCTCTAGTAGATCGTAATCGACAGAAATCAATCAAATATTTTGAGCATGATCATTATGTATAAATGATGCGGTCAATTTTATTATAAGACCTGTAATACCAATATGAAGCAATAAATATACATGAATATCTGTGTATTGTATGAATTTGTGGGTATAATATATATTAATGCAATACAATATATTTCCCTGTCGGGTTGAGTGATAAATAGGGATTCCCTGTTGTTGGTATTAACTACTTAGGTAGTTTCAACTATCAAGTTGCAACTAAAGGGATGACTATAAGACTTTTTTTTTTGTTAATCTATTGTATCCCACTACTGGGCAAAGGTCTACCCCAAAAATTTCCAGTCATCCCGGCCTTTGGCAGTTTCCCACAAATCCTTCTCGTAAGCCTCGAGATCGTCTTGCCTACGCCTTCTCGGCCGGCCCCGTCGTTACCTTCCGTCTTCAGGCAACCAAGGAGTTACTACGTAAGACTTAGGCCCTTCTCCCATTGGCATTCTCCCAGGTGACATAACGCGGGCTCGTTGCGATATCTGCGTGGAATCATCGTACAGAATACATTGTGACGTCACACGTTATTGTCAAGTAATCTCCTATGGTCATAGCCCTGAAGTCACACCATAACTTCCATATTTCATAAGTAGGTGAATAAAATGTATTGGAGCAACAGCCGATTGCTTAATCAATGTTGTAATGTAAGGTCTTAATAAGTCAGTGGTTGATTAGATTACTGTTACCGATGAGTTGTAAAAGATAGGTGATGAACTCATTATTGTTCTATGTCGGCATTGTAAAGTGAATGCAATCTGTTGAAGTGTAGATAAGTGTATCAGCGTGAGTCAAATAATGGAATAATCGAATGAAAGTGAACGTTTTCTAACAACAGAAGTAAAAATACACTGAAATCGAGAAGATGGCGGAAGTAACATGGCTGTTGCGCCAATTTTTGCGAGTACGGTCTAACCCAAAATATTTGGAAGAACGCCAAGTAAGAGAAAGAAACAGAAAAATGAATCCGAATGAGATAACGTACTTTGTGTTTTAATACAATTGCATAATCTGACCTTGATCTATATTTCTGGATGTGCCCGCAACACCAATCAACCATACTAGCACGCTTCGAAGAAACGCTGCTTACTATTCATAAAGAGACATTCGAATAGACAGCGTCGATCAAATCGTTTGAGGTATAATAATGGACGAACTTGACTATGGTCATGGATCAAATAATTATTTTCACAACGCCTGCTCGACAATGTTCAATTACATATCATGCAACCTTAACGTAAAGTAAAGTTTTATCTCTTAAGGGATATAAAGTTGCATGAAACTACCTAGGGAATAGAGTGATTTGAATTTGGAACGTCAAATTCATGCGGAATCTCGTGGAAAACTCTAAGTAAAAAAATGCTCAATTATGGCGTGGTAAAGAGGTTTGTTCGAAAATCGAACTGGACAATTTCAAAGAATGTGAAACAAAAGACGGTGTTCGGTGCTGTGATTTTCAGTGAATTTTTATTGTCTCGCAGAAGGTGTGAAAAGTAGAGTATGCTCCTCTGGAATAAAGCCTGTCTTCGTCTTGGGCAGCTTGAACCCCTCACTTCACTCAGGAATCTATATAACTCCCTCGCTAGAGGCCCTCGTTACGCTCAGGGTTCAATATGCCGCCCGCGAGGTAAGACACTACTTTATTCCCATAGTACATAATCTACTACCTATTATTCCTTGTGTCATGGACACGAACATTGATTATTTGATTGCACGAGAAGAAATTTTGCCGATTGCAAGAGACATTTACATTGCATTTAGAACGTAAATCGAATCACTGCCTGATTAATATATCTATAATAATAATAATAAAGAGGAAATATTTGATTGTTTGTTTGTTTGCATTGAATAGGTTCCGAAACTACTGAACCGATTTGAAAAATTCTTTCACTGTTAGGAAGCTACACTATTCTCGGGTGACATAGCTATATATAACATATTTTCAAAAAAATTAGGGATCCTTACTAAAAATCCAATAATGTAACCCACGGTGTACAAAAATGTAACATAGGGGGAAATAACTTTAGCAGGTTTTTGTATCTGGTGTGTGGATAGATGGGGTGATGGGGGGAGGGTTAGGGAGACGGGAGGGAGAGGGGACGGGAGGGAGGGGGATCCCGACACTACCCGTGCGAAGCCGGGGCGAGTTTCTAGTCAAATATCAAAAGAAAACTAAGTCTGCAGCAATTTCACTGAGTGCCAGAGAGCGTAAGTGCAATAATGTGTTATTGTTCAACAGCTCTGGTAAAGCTTTTGTCTAATTGATCGTACAGATAATAAATCGTTTTACCATATTCGATTACAGTACTCGTAAAACAGCACAAAAGTAATATATGGTATCGGTTTTTGACGCTACGTTACGACCTTGTATTAAGGGAGAGACAACAAAATATTATTTTTGTTGTTCTGAGTTTGTAATGACGTGATAGTTCGGATCTGAAAAACCTTTTAAATACGACGGCATAAAGTTATTTTGTGTGCATTTTCCCTACTATTTTAGGTTTCATCGTTTCCCCCAGACAAAAACAGGATAGTTTAGATTCGCAAGTATCTAATAGATTGCGAACTATCCAAGTCAAACCGGTGTCATTGAACTTTAGATACGGGTACTAAAATAATAGTCGAACTTGTACAACTATCGGAGCAGTTGAATCCTGGGGTTAAAAGGTATTTAGACCGCCAAGAGACTTATACGAGTACTTGGATTAACTTCAATATTTTTTTTATTGTTATCGACAAATGTTTCATTAAAACAAGACTAAGTAAGCAAAAATAAAAAGACAGCCTCTTATACTTGAACCGCAGCGATTTGAACTTTCTATGACAATGCTCTGAAGTGCATTTGGCGTATTTCCATTCATATCTTATGCACTTTCATCGCCTAGTGCAGCGCCCCCTAGTGATGTGTAACAATTAAATCTACCTAAGAACCTTCCTTGAAGTATTACTATTATTTATTCTGTGCTTGAAGTCATGCAAAAAGATACGAAAAACAGCATTACACTGTCTTAGCCGTATTAAAGATATCTTACACCAACACAATAACTTCAAGGGTAAAAATCTCACTAATATTATAAATGCGAATGTTTGTGAGTGTGTTTGTTACTTCTTCACGCTGAAACGGCTGGACGGATTTGGTTGAAATTTATAATAGAGATAGCAGGACTCCTGGTATAACACATAGGGTTTTTTTATCACGATATGACGACGGGTTCGAGACTTATGCGGGTAGCACAGCGGGCGCAGCAAGTTATCAAATAAAATTACGATGAATAAACACAGACAGGTCTGCCGATGGATATTGCACGAGCTGAAGTTGAACATAATAATGCGCATAGAAAAATAAGATCATAAAAAAAATATTGTTCCCAAGATACAAGAACTGATTGTGGTATAAGTAGCTGAGCCATACCAAGACACTAATGAAATCCGAAAACAACAAAACAGTCAATGCAACGATTTTTGCTTCAAAGCCGGTGTTAACAAGAATATCTTAGATCTCCAAGTAGACCTAAAATCTTGGTTTGACAAGCTACAGAGTCCGCATTAGCATAAAATAGCGGTTTTCAGGTGATTTAGATGGCATGGTTATCTGCACGACCCCGATATCACTGAATCGACCCATCTTTTTGCAGGATTTACGCCATGACAAGTATAATAAGGATCACATGACATGCGCACTTGGATTATAATTTATAATAGATAAATCCAATTTATTACTTTGTTTTTAACTCTCAGAACAATATTAGATAATACGTAAAAGTACGACTCCATGTCGAAGATTATCGATTAATAACACGTTTAAAAAACAAGTTCTGATTAGAAACATCAGTCAACTACTAATTGTACCTACGAATAGGTAATGTTTGTTTTTGTTTCATATACGTTTCAAAATAATATATTACTTTATTTCCCAATGCAGAAAGTCACTGAATTTGCATTTCTACATTCCTGTTAGTTTCATCATGATCATCGAATTTGGCGACTGCTGGATCTGCCTCACCCTGCTTCACAACTTCACAAGCTAGTTAGGTGCCGTGGTGTGTCCGGCTTAGAATAAACCCCTCTAGAATAGTCTCTCCTCCCGTGGATGTCGTAAAAGAGTAAGGGACAACGCCAGGGGATGGTCAGCAGCATCCAATACTGCGATCACCTATCCGCCTTCCAAGCGTGGTGATTATGGCAACCCCAATATGGTGCATTCTATGAGCCTGTGTCCAGCAGTGGACTTCTGTAGGCTGATGATGATGATAGTGTTGAAGTTAAACGCAAAGCAATTTCATGATTGACCCCAAATAATCGCAGCAGACGAGCCTACAAAGGTTAAAAAACCAATCAATTAATGACCTGAAAGATATATATATAGCGATAGCGTGATCTAATTAGCTGAAGGCCTCGGCAACCGAATCAAATATAAACAATTTTTTTTTGTATGAAAGTTTATCTCAGCGTGACTGCAGCATGTCGCCTGCGTTCTTTTCGTGGAAGATATATTGAAACAACTACGCAGAGTGTTATACATAAAACTATCAAGAAGGAAAATCACAATCTCTGTGTTGTATTTTTACCACTAGATCATTATTGATCAAGTATAACTTTACTTGTATTTGAGTTTATAATATATACTAACATACACAAACACACGCCTTTTTGTTAAGGTAAAAGTAAGTAAAGTAGAAGTAAAAAAAGTTTATTTTGATACACACCATACACATTATTACAGTTATTAGTTAGGTAGGAAATGTATCTTACCAAAAGTATCATAAACGTGGACAACTAGAAGCCTGGCTGTGTTTGGGCTTATTTTTATCAGCTAAAGCAAAAAGTAAGTAGTTAATTTATCTGAATATAACATTTCCGAAGCTGAAGTTTTTTTGGTAAGCTAGGTACAATAAACAAATCATTATAGAAAATACGTTTTTTGCCGGAATGATAATGAAATTCGATAGGAAGGAAAGGAAGCCAGGTGTTCGGTCGATGACATGAAAACAATACAAGACCAGAATAATGATACCGAAGCATACAATAAAGCAGGAAGCACAGAAATTATGTGACTGGAAACGTTGAGAAATGTAAGTGTTATATTAAAGAAACACTTTTAACAAAATTAGCAAGTTTCTCCTCTCGTTAAATCTTTAAAATATTGTAACGCAAGCTGTAATAGCCCATCAAAATTTTATTGTTCTCGGGAAAGTCTAATTATACAGATTCATGTTTACCGCTGAAAGCGGGACAGGAAAATATACTAAAACAGGACTCCGCAAAGGATTCTTAAAATAATGGAGTCAACAATGATTACAAAGGTTTGAAATAACCCGTGGAATTTATGAAATTATATTTTGATTGCAGGCTTAATAATGTTTTCGTCAACGAATCTTAGCTTTACTTTAGTCAGCACATTAAATGTATTCTCGACAGAATTGTGTCAGCAGTAACTTACAGCACCTTTACGACCTCCCGGAATCCTGACGATTATATAAGAAGAGCAAATAAATTTTACGCTCCGTAGCCCACAACGCCCACGAAATAAAACAGAGAACCAAACTATAAAATTAACAAATGGTTTCCAGAGCAAAAAACTAATAATTTTAATTTCAAAATAGACTAATTTATGTTATTCGGATAATGCGAGTATTTACAATGCAAAAATAATGAAGCTAATAATTCGATTCAAGATCTGAAAAAGTCTATAGGCTAGGCTGGTGAGGATGGACAAATGGAACTCAAGGACTCTTATGAACGTTACGAAACTCATGTCATGACCCTGAGCAATATACAAAATTGAAATCGGGCCTTAACGTGGACTAAATAAATATAAATTTCAGAAAAGGGAACAGAAGAATGAAATCTGATAAACAAAGGCCAAATGAATTTTAAAGTAGACTGCAAAATAATATGAGTTATCTGAACAAAAGAAAGGCTCATTCACTGTTTGGTTCAAATGAAACAGGATAATAAAGAAAACATTTTGAGAAACAACAAAGTTCCAGACAAAATAAAAACATGCAAGTATTATTTTCTGGGTGGGAAACCCAAAACAAAAAAGGACATTTAACTGTAAAAGCAAATGAGGGCAAGAAATTCAGTGATCTATGGCAGATCAAATAGGAAAAACTTTTTATTTTATTTTATATTAATAAATTAACACAAACATTGTATTATACACTCAAAAGACCCTTATGGGTTCGTTTAGAGTGTATAAAAAAACAAAAAATTAGAAGAGATAATCAGACTTTTAAACGATCAGCATTATTTTAGATTTCCACGAGCCTCTCAACATATGCAAATCAATAAGGTCAACATCCGCTGATACCAAGTCAGGGACGCCGTATACAGCACATAAAATTTAGACTGCGATAGCTGAAAATGAAACGAACGACTATCAGAATCGTAAAGTTTCAGAAAAATCTAGCAACTACTGTCGCCATAAAAGACCACCACGCCGATACATGATTCTACGTGCTCGTAAAACACTTGTTATCTGTTGGAACTGAAATGAGATGCCCAAATAGCCACTGGTTTGGGAAACATATATATTGAAAATAAAAGCGGGCAAGCCTTTTGGAGACAAATAAACAAAACTATCAACGGCTAGAAAAAAGCTAAACGCCATCATTTATACCTACTACCATTCGGTTGACGTTATCATATTCAAAGAAAGAAAGAAACGTTTATTTATGACTATAAAAACAAAGAAACACACCAACAAAAAAGCAAACAAGATCGGAACTAAATAAAAACTAAAACAAAAACAAATTACACAGAAATAATAAATAAGGCGATTGTGTGTTATTGAATAACATGATATGGAGAAGCGTATGTAGGTTAGAATTTAACATTCAACAATCAGACGAAACGAAATTACAATTTCACAGATGAACGCTTCATTTAATACTAAACGAGTACTGAAGATGTCTAATTTACAATTTGTATATAAACAAGCAATAATAAGATACGAGATCTCAACGACTTGAATTTTTTTAACATAGGGTGACGAGTAATATTATTTAATTTGAAAACTAGTTTCCCGGTACATATAATATCAATACTTACACTATATTTTGATGATTTTTACCTTATAAATGCGGCACGAACGGACAAACAACTGATTTGAATAATCCTTCCGAAAGCTCTGGTAATGCCGCACCAAAGCGACAGGGCACGTAGGATATTAGAAAGGGTAAAATATATGGAATTTCTGTAATCAATTTACATATTATCGAGACCGGCAATATATCATTAGAACTATCGTAAGCCATAATCAAGCACGGTTTACAATCAAAGGGTAATACGCCATGTGCCTATCAAAAAATAATCTCATTTTCGAGCCAAATTAGTAACTTGTAACGTGAGTAGAATACCAAATGAATAAGTGTATTATGATTCGACACGTGCGAGAGATCTTTGATTTCCTTATTGAATTTTCCGGAAACCCTCAGGAATACTATTGAGATGATATCAGAAATCAATTGGACCCATGCATGGACGACCTCTCTGGCGCGGCGGGCGAAGGTTCGCCTGCGACGCAGGAGGTGGCGGGTTCGATTCCCGCCTCGGAACAAGTATTTGCACGATCTGCAGATATTTGTTCAGGATGTTCTGGGTATATTCTATGTATAATAAAAATATCTATGTATATATATATATATATATTGTATTAATATTAATTCTTAATTAGCTTATTTTCTGTGTTGTGCAATAAAGTGTTTTCTATCTATCTATCTAAGTATATCTAGTACCCATAACACAAGCTCTGCTTAGCTTGGGGCTAGATAATGTTGTGTGAACTGTCCAGCATTATTTATTATTTTATTTATTATTATCCATGTGTTCTCAGTTCTGACTTCCGTACCATAGGAAACTTTGGGTATGTGAAACCTGCTTTGTGGTACTGTAATTTTAATTCCTGTACAATTTGTATGTACAACTAGCCTTTTGCTCGCGGCTTCGTACGCGTGGTGCGGGAATAAAAAGCAATCCCTCTCTCCCCAGCATTCATCCACACACCAAATACCATCAAAATCAGCTCAACCGTTGACCCGACAAAAGTTATCCTGCCCAATGGTTCTGATTCTGAGTTCATACAAAAATCACTTACAGTTTTTTCTATTTATCCGGGCAACTTTTCCAAAACCAACGAACAGCATTTAATTTTTTATTAATATGATCTTGGGCGCCAGTGACAGTGAGGCAGACAGACAACAACGTAACGAGCATCGAGAGCAAAAGGATCACTTTACCCCCTAGCGTCGTTACCTTAGGGGTCAAAATGATCCTACGGAATTACGGAACGCTAATCAATACCATGATCATACGGAAGGAATGCTTTTATACAATATCTGCTAAACTTACATGATTTAAAAAATCTATAAACGTAGGTTGGAAGTGAATCCAAAAGCACTCCGGAAAAACATACGTATTTAGGTGAGAAACAGGTCAAAGCGCCTGTCAACCTGATATTGTGTGCACAAGATTGTACCAGTAAGGTTTGTAAAGGGCCGGTTGCTTCCCCGTGAATGCGGCCTAAGCTTCAAGAGGATAAATTGCTGTTATCTATCTGCTACACCGTGTCACGTTTGTTTACGTGGATGTTACGTCTAAAGATATTTTCGTCGACAATGCGACCTCTCTCCATGCCCGAAGGTTCCGATAATATGCCTAGCGTTCTAATACTCGAAGCTAAAGATGTTCGCAGACTTATCTATGCCAAACTCATCTATACTTCTATACCAGGGGTTCCCAAAGTGGGCGATAACGGCCCCTTGTGGGCGCTGCAGGCCTAAAGGGGGGCGGTAAGAGAGCCAGAAAAAAAAGGGGCGTCAAATCAGACACACTTTCGCATTTAAATAGTTATTAGTATTCCTAGATAGGTCATTTTCGTAGACAATAGACCGCTGGCAATCATGTTTTAACAAGTTTTTGTAAAATTACCCGATTTGTGCATGTGCATCTCCGCTAATATAGCTCACAATAATTAATTTAATTGAAGTTATAGTGGTTTTTAAGTACCTAGGTAAAAAAATGGAGGCGCTAAAAATAATTTGTTCTCAAAGTGGGCAGTAGACAAAATAAGTTTGGGAACCCCTGTTCTATACTAATATTATAAAGAGGAAAGATATGATTGTTTGTTTGCATTGAATAGGCTCCGAAACGAATGAATCAATTTGAAAAAATCTTTCACTGTTGGGAAGCTACACTATCACCGGGTGACATAGGTTATATTATATTTTTTTTAAAATAGGGATCCTTACTAAAACTCCAATAATGTAACCCAAGATGTAAAAAAAATACCTGAAATATTCTTTACATCGCGTGCGCTGCGAAAAGTATTGATGATAGAATAAAATAATAATGGATAAATAAAAAATAAACTAAATTATCGCTGAGTGCTATAGGATATGGTTTATTAGCTAACGCCCGCGGCTACGCTCGCATTATTTGTGGTTCCACTCCGTAACGGTTAAGCAGATTTTGATGGCATTTGGTATGTGGATGGATGCGGGGGTACGAGGGGGGGGTGGTTGTTTTTTATGCGAAGCTGGGGCGAGTAGCTAGTATCTAGATAAGTATTATACTCAAGAGACTTTTGGCGAAAGTGAAGTCTTTATTTCCCGTTGTTTCACTCGACCCTAACAAATTAGATTTAGGACACTGGATTATATTACCAACACTTTTATTGTTCTTTCCGTTGGACACGCTATTTACATTCCGAATGAGAGCTGTGAACCCCAGACACGATTGAAAATTTAATTTGCCTTAGACGTAGGAAGCTCGATTTTGTTACATTCATCTACAGGCACTACTAATATTATTTCCAGAAATAAAAAACTTAAGAATGTACTTATCAAGTTGTATATCACTAATCTAGATGAATCAAAGATATTTACTAACGTTAGCCATGCGTCTGAAATACCAAGAATATACCAGTGAATAAGGAAGGCTCCAGATGACCAATAAAAACACAAAGAATCGACACACTGTCATCTCAAACAGCTGTATATTTTAATTCATACAATAATTTTTAGCAATAAACAAGATCTTATTAATACACCACTAGAAAGCTGTCTACGACTGCAGTAGTTGGCAACAGTATCACGAATCACATATAATATGAATCATATACTCTCTCAAGTTCAGGGTGAGTCGTGATGAAGTTGAATAATGTAGGACGTGCGATTTAACAGTTATTTCACACTTGCTTTTAGCCGTGCCTTGGTTTTTGCATCTTAATGTACGGGCATCCGTTTCAGATTTACCAATAAACAAACGGCCAGCTTTTCTTGTCCTACGTCATAACGTGATCATGTGACTTCAAAAGAATTATATTCCTATCTGGCTCTTCCTCTCTATCAGTTTATTTCCATCAGTCTACCTGTGATTAACAACAGCCGAAAGATTTCCACTGCTACACAGTTTAACTTTGCCCCATAGAGATAAAAATAAAGATAAGTTTATTTCAGTTAGAATAGGTACAACAAAACATAATTAAAGATGTTCGTAAGTATATGAAAATAAGAGAACTTAGCCTTCCGTGCTAGTTAAAAAACTGTTTTACGGCAAGGTAACGCTTCTCACCCCATATACGAGTAGAATGGTCATACTGGACCTTTAGTAAAATTATACCTAAACATAAGCCCGTATAAATATATACCTTAGTTAACATACATATTTTATACTTAAAACTATCGCTTAACCTCAATAGAGGGATTTGGTTTCAATAACGCCCTATAGCGTCGGTAAACAATGCCAGCTGGCCAGATATCCAGTTCAAGGAGCACATCTTTATACTTCGCCTGGACCTGGAGAGCATATGACTTGAAGTCAATAGAATGCAATGACGAAGGGCCAGGCAGACCTAAGCAGGTCAAGTTGAGTTGATACAATTTAGATTATGGTCCAGCTAGACCGTTCCGTAATAGCAAGGAAGATACGGATACAAGTCCTTGGGAAGCCACCCTTCAAATTGTCTCATCTCTCAGATCATGTGACTTTAAATTGAACACAGTGGGGTTCGAAATTTTGATCTAATACATCGTTTCCGCGTTGCGTTGTAGCTTCACGAACATGAGACAAGAAACATTATTTCTGCCGCGATAGGTGTCATTTTGGAATGATAGAGGATGAATGATATGAAATGAAAAGTATTTAGTTAGAGCATCATGCCGGGCGTTATCGTTGAATCATTATTCTGTGATGTTATCGTACCGGCTCTTACACATAGTAGGTATTAGGTAATTTGTTATTCAACTATTAATTTACGCTCTTTTTTAATGAATGTGGTTTGCGTAAACGTTTAGTAGTACGTCAGTAGTATTTCAAGGTTCAAAATGAATACCAGCTACATTATAAGCTTATGAGCAAATTCTTCAACTATTTTGAAGGCAATTTTCTTTCCAGCATCTAGATAAATAATATCTACATTCTACTCTTCAACTTTGGCCACGGTCCGAATCAGGTCATAATCCACCATAATCGATATTAGCGCGGTCCGATTCAGCGAAAGCTTATGAGCGTGCTAATATCGATTATGGCCTGATTCGGACCACGGCCTTTATCAGCCTACAGTGTTTCCAAAACATTCAAGAACACAGCAGCAGAATCACGGTCTAGGGCTTCCGGTCTACAAAGCAGAACGGAGCTGAGGGGAGCATAGGGTGATATTATTCTGGCCGCGTAACTCTTGTCATGAGAGAGTGAGCTTGTCGCAACTCCCCATGGAGTCAATCGCGTGAATTGTAGGCTATAATACATACATACATACATAGACACACGCCTTTTTCCCCGAAGGGGTAGGCAGAGCCTCAATGGGCCACTTTTCACTGTGGGTTGCACCATCGTGGAATATAGGCGTGACAAGTGGTGAGCTCATCGCCGCCATTGCTTCCCACTACTAACTCAACTAACGCTTTCTTCCAGTAACAACACATTCCATAAATAAGCTAGCAACCAGGACAAATCTTAAACCAACGAATCTATAGGTACCAAAACGAATACTACCAAAGGTTAGCAAAATAATACCAAAACAAAACCACAACGAAAACCGTTACGTTATGCACAATTCGTATCGCGCTAATCATCACCAAAGTTTTTTTCATAAATTTTTCTCATGTGCCTGTAATTTCAATATATTTTTTGTTAAGTACTTTTTTTCCCGATCCTCTTGCAGCATTTTGATATGATAATCAGGGGATTTTTCCCTAGACATTAGTAATTTTTTACCCCCTGCGGTCTAACTTGATATAACATAATTATCTATCTAGACCAAAAACGAAAAACGACCTCTGTGGCGCGGCGGGCGTAGATTCGCCTGCGACGCAGGAGGTTGCGGGTTCGATTTCCGCCTCGGAACAAATATTTATGCGATCTGCAGATATTTGTTCAGGGTGTTCTGGGTATTTTCTATGCATAATAAAAAATATCTATCTATGTAATGTATTGTATTAAGTATATCAGTTATCTAGTACCCATAACAGAAGCTCTGCTTACCTTGGGGCTATGTTGTGTGAACTTTTCCAGCATTATTTATTTATTATTTATTTAAAAACGTAAACATTACGTTTGAAATGTTTCAAAGTAGCGCGATTGCCCCGTCTGGTGTATTCAGGTCTTCATTACCTACTCAGAACCAGTTGAAAAGCGTAGATAGTTATCTCACGTTGTAAACAATTATGAGGCGAGGACAGTAGTGGCATGTAGTGGGTCTATCTATCACACTGCCGGTGCGTGGCCAACACGTGATCCAGATTCTTCTATCTTCGATTAGTTGATGCTTACAGCTTGGAATAAAACTGAATTCTTTAAAGAACGTGTAATTTAAAATGATATTTAGTGGTACATGCTTATATGATAAAATATGTAAATCTATATAAATAAAAACTAAATACTGTGCATTGGCACAGATAAAATAATACTATACTGCATTGGTAAGCGCGTCACTTGAGAACGGCTGGACAGTTTTTTTTAATAGTTTCTTTATAGGCCGAATAAGGTTTTTAGGGGGGAAGAAAAATTAAAAAGTTGCCCAGATAATTTGAAAAAACTGTAAGTGCTTTTTTTATGGGATTTTGTATGAACTTAAATCCATTGGTCTGCAGGGTTAACGTTTGAGCGGATTTTGATGATATTTGCAGTGCGGATGGATGCTGTGGGGAAGGGACAGCATGAGAGGGGTAACTTTTTATCCCAACATAACACTTGCGAAGCCGCGTGCAAAAGGCTAGTTTTAAGATTGTGTCATAAATTGTATGTAGATTTTACGATTGGTCACAATTACAATGCAATTTAAAAACCATTGAAGTTAGTAGAATACCGAAAGTGTCAAAAGTGACAATTATGAAACAATTCATTAACAATTAATATACAATTGGTTTAGTAGAATTGGGCCCCAGGAGCTGTGTGTGTGTGTGTGTGTGTTAGGAGTGTTGTAGAGACCATTTTATAAATTAACTAGCGACTCGTCCCGGCTTCGCACGGGTAGTTTCAGGATGAAAAACAGCTCCCCCCCCCCCCCTGGTAGACTATGTCACTCAGGGTGAATGTAGCTTTCCAATGGTGAAAGAATTTTTGAAATCGGCACAGTAATTTTTGAGTTTATTTATTACAAACATACACACAAAAATACAAATAAGTCCTCTTTATAATATTAGTGTAGATGTGTAGATATAAGTAACAGTTAATCATTATGTGCATGTACCAGCTGCTTTATTATATGCTGTGCGCAAGCGCTTCAATATCTTTAGTGGCGCATAATATTATGAATGATAACATTGACTTCCTAGTGTTTGCATTAATGCAGATAATGTAGGTACCTATTTATTCGTGCAATTTAGAATAGTGGCGTTATTTAAAACACCTATGTATGTAACAATCTGCCTACCTACTTAGGTACGTTTAAAGCTAAGGCCAAACAAACGTTCCGCTAAGCGTTTCGCTAGCAAACGCAGAGTTGAGGACCCTTTTTGTGGCTTACGTCAGGCACACACACAAATTGCCATAGTTTCTGTGTATTTGTTTTGTGTTTAGTTAGTTCATATCTTGTTTGCTTTTTTTTTGTTGGTGTGAGTCTATTTTTGTTACAAATAAACGTTTTCTTTCTTTCTTTCTTTTCAAACCAAATGCGTTCAGCTTGCGTCTGCGGTGGCGTGCACGGTGGCGATCCGTTGTCTTACCATTGATCGCCACCATGCACGCCACTGAGGACGCGGGCTGAATGTGTTGGTTTGGCCTTAGCTTTAGAAGTCATATAAATACATGGAAGAGCAACGACGCCCTGCCGATATTAGGCTGGTAATGGTTCTATAATCTGTCCTCCATCTTACAAATGAGTAATGCAAAAATATATTTTCAACAACACAAAATGTATTTTTAACGTTGTTTCATTTTAAGGTGGTAGCTTTCGCTTGTGGCGCGAAATTAATGTTTTTCCGTATTTTTTACTCATCACAGCTCATCAACTCTTATTCAGGTAGCGAAAACTAATTTGCCGGTAATTATATGACCTAAGAAACAAGTTTTAATTTATAGTATCACATAAATATCATTAGTTTGGCTATGAATGTGCCTGAAACAAAAAACACTGTAAAATCCAATGATGCACATTCTTAGCTAAACTAATGATATTTATGTGATACTATAAATTAAAACTTGTGTGGTAGGTTATATAGTTACCGGCAAATTAGTTTTCGCTACCTGAATAAGTGTCGATGAGCTGTGATGTGCAAAAACTAGAAAAAAAAAAAAATTCGCACCATAAGCGAAAGCAACCACCAGGCCCAGCTGTAAACAAAATTACGTAACGACATATATCTTTGCATAACAGCATATTCGTAGGTCAACGAATCGACCTTCGGCGGTGTCAGGCGTGATGCCACATACCAAATTAAAAATAAATTGTCACTATGGACGAGCGTAGAACAACGGCATATTCTATAGGATATGCGTATTGAGGTGAGGTATGCCGCAAAATTCCTACCCGTAGATTTGATTTTTAAATTACTAAATCAAGTACAATATTCCAATGAAAAATATGCATAGATTATAATTCATTATATAAATTATAATTCCGGGGGATCACTGTACCAGAAACACGATAGGACAATATTTTCTCAATAGAAATAAAACCCTCAAATTTTTGGCTAGATTCGATTGTTTATTAAAATGAAAAAAAAATGAAATGAAATGAAAAACATTTATTTGGCACAAACAAAAAAAACAAACAGAACAAACAGAATACTAGGAAACAGTAGGACAAAAAACAGAAAAATAAATAAAAAATAACAACCAAAAACATACAAAAACAGTTACAAAAACATAATTTAGACAC